>JAPTHN010000011.1:26802500-31802500 GCA_026936325.1 Platynereis dumerilii
TCTAAAACTCGGTTTGCCTCCCTGTGTACATAATTTCCATGGGTTTCAAACATGCTTTAAATCCTTCAAATGCGATGGTGCAATTCACCATCAGTTCTCTAAATTAGTCATCTTAAATTCTTTGTGGCAAAATTTTCTGCACAAAGCTTGAGAAATAAATCCATAAAGATATTGTATCACTTCCTGTGGACAGATTGTCAGCAAAATTTAAGAGCAATGACGTCCAGCAATACATGGGTTGCAACTGATTACAGGTGCGATATCTATTCTATATGATGATCCTCTTCCTTGTGTATCACGACACTGAGGAAAATAACTACAACAGCTTAAAACAAGACTTCAAAGTGAGAGAAACATAACTTTAATACACACATTCTGTTTGAGATAATAGTTGATATTTTCAAAATACAATGTGTTAATACATTGATAATCCTACATGGTTTGCTAAACAATGCCAACTTAGTTCATAGTTGTCTTGTGTTACATGATTGATTGTTTCAATTTGCCAGACTGAACTGGTAAGGAACTTTAAGTGACAAATCCCAATAGAACCTCCCAGGAGTTCATGTCAGTGCCTTTGAATGTTTATATAACAGTCAGTAATCCCAAGCTTTGTAGGCATGCAGGATGAATGACCAGAATCAAATGTATGCCAGTAAAAATACCTGGAATTCTAAATTGAAAAAAACAACAAAAAAACTAACAAACAGGAAACATAAATATTATCCCTGATAACTCACAGATTATATTCATTGTGGCTTAACACCATTGTCTTCTGTTATACAAAAATTGATTTGGTTAATGTTACGTAATGTTAAGTAATCATATACTGTAATCCGCTGATCACAGGTAATATATGACCTCTATGATCAGGTTGATTTGGTACGTGCTTGTTGATAAGGTTGAACTCACTGCCCCCCAAATAACATTTTATTATTTTGCTGTTACCCCATAAGGTTGGGGGGGGGGGGCTGTATGTCAGGAAGCCTATACTCTACTTCTTCTTCTTGTGAGTTTTGTCTCTCTGAATCAGGTGAATCTCCTTTCTCTGTTTCTAATAAATGGCAACTCCTCCTCAAATGATCATTTGTATCAACAGCAGATGGCATGTATCAACTAACCTTGCGTATCAACTAACGCGTCTTTTCCCTGTCTTTTTAAATGTTATTAGAAGTTCAGAATGAAAAGAACAACACAGTTGAGTTAGAAAATTAAATTTTTAATATATAAGTGATAAGTGACAAGAAAAAAAAAAGATTTTGGCTGACAAGCCATTCCTGGTTTTGCACCTCGATTTTTGGTTAGTCGTGTTCTTTCAATTAATGTTAAATAAAGGAGTCTTACTTCAAGGTGATATTTATGTTTATCTAGAATCACTTATTGGTTATCCTGAATAATTAATTTGAATGTTGACTATCGTATTATTTATTCTATTTGTTCTTCCAAAAAATGTTGCAAGCGCTGTAGTAATCTTCTCTCTCTGCTTTCGAGGAAAGTGCGCTTTCCTTTTCCCTTGGATTTGCTCTCGGAGGAACTGCTCTTGGATTTACTCTTTGATTTGCTCTCTGAAGAACTGCTTTTGGATTTTCCCTTTGATTTGCTCTCTGAAGAACTGCTCTTGGATTTTCCCTTTGATTTACTCTCTGAACTGCTCTTGTATTTACTCTTTGATTTACTCTCTGAACTGCTCTTCGATTTTCCCTTTGATTTACTCTCTGAACTGCTCTTGTATTTACTCTTTGATTTACTCTCTGAACTGCTCTTCGATTTCCCCTTGCTCTTTGACTTGCTTTCACTGCTGCTTTCTGTGTCTGAACTCTCTGAACTACTCGAATCACTAGACTCACTGGAGGAATCACTGGATTCACTGGAGCTTGAATCATCTGGGGGAGTTGGAGCTACAGTTGTAGTGGGAAGCAGAGTGGTCGGTTGCTGTGTAGTAACAGGTTGCTTTGTGGTAGTTGTTGGGGGTTGGGTAGTAGTAGTCGGAGCTTGTGTTGTAGTTGTCGTTGTTGGAGCTTGTGTTGTGGTAGTTGTAGTTGGAGCTTGTGTTGTGGTAGTAGTAGTTGGAGCTTGTGTCGTCGTAGTAGTAGTTGGAGCTTGTGTCGTTGTAGTGGTAGTCGGAGCTTGTGTTGTGGTGGTTGTAGTTGGAGCTTGTGTTGTGGTAGTTGTAGTTGGAGCTTGTGTTGTGGTAGTCGTTGTTGGAGCTTGTGTTGTGGTAGTAGTAGTTGGAGCTTGTGTCGTCGTAGTAGTAGTCGGAGCTTGTGTTGTGGTAGTTGTAGTTGGAGCTTGTGTTGTGGTTGTAGTAGTTGGAGCTTGTGTTGTTGTAGTGGTAGTCGGAGCTTGTGTTGTGGTGGTGGTAGTTGGAGCTTGTGTTGTGGTAGTTGTAGTTGGAGCTTGTGTTGTGGTAGTCGTTGTTGGAGCTTGTGTTGTGATAGTAGTAGTTGGAGCTTGTGTTGTAGTGGTGGTAGTTGGAGCTTGGGTAGTAGTTGTTGGAGCTTGAGTAGTGGCTGGTGGATTTGTGGATGCTGGGGGCTTAGTTGAAGCAGGAGGTGGAACAGTAGGACTATTATTGCATTTTTCGTCACATGTCTGTGATACTTCGTCGCAAGTTTTCATGTGATCATCCCAGAACTGACCAGTGAGACACAGTTTTCCATCTTCGATCGCATTCTTCTTGCAAGTTGCAAATACGTTACAACCTCTACATGACTGATAGTCACCATCTGGTAAGTTTTCACAAGAACGGATGCAGTTACATGGTCGTATTTCAGGCTGGCATTGCGGTGCACACGTCATTGACACATACTGGCACTTCTTCTGCTCGTCATCCCAGACCTGTCCTGTTGGGCACATCTTGTTAATCATTTGCATATCCTTGCACTCCTCATACATATTGCATCCCTTGCAGCTTTGATACTTTCCATCTGGCCTGCCATCACAGTCTTCAATGCATTCACAGAGGTCTGGTGGTCCTCCTGGGGCTTCACATTCCTCCCCGCATGTGTTCGAGTCATATTGACAACGTTTCTCGAAGTCGTCCCAAACCAGACCTGCTGGGCACTTCTGTTTGTCAAATGTCATGCCTTGTTTGCAGGATACAAACATATTACATCCCTGACATGACTGGTAGTCTCCATCTTGCGAGCCATCACAATCATTGACACAGTTGCATATCGGCTCATCAACATCACAGTCTTCTTTGCATGTGGTTGATGTTCTTTCACAACGCTTCAAGACGTCATCCCAGTACAAACCCTCCTGGCATTCTCTTCTGTCATACATAATTCCACTTGCGCATGTGGCATAAACATGGCAGTTGTGACAACTCTGATAGTTTCCATCAGCCAAACCCATACAGTTCTTGATGCAATTACAAGGTTGAGGGGCTACTGGTTCTTCACAACCTGGGCCACATGTACTAGACGTAGCATCACACATCTTTCTGTCATCGTTCCATATCAGACCCTCTGGACATGTGAATGTGAAGGTTTGCCCCCTAGCACATGTGATGTATTGACTGCAAGATTTGCAATATTGGTAGAATCCGTCAGCGTGTCCATCATTACATTCATTGATGCACTCTCCACACTTTCCGCAGGTCTCCGAAGTATGTTCACATTTTTTGCGATTATCGTCCCAAACTTGGTCATCAGGGCACATTCGGTTGTCAAACAAAAAGCCATCATTGCAAGTGGCATAGACAGTGCAGCCCTGACAGGATTGGTAGTCTCCATTATCCAAACCTTTGCAGGTTGTGATGCATGGGGACAGGCCTGAAATAAATATCAAAACAATAGAGCATTAAAGTTGCATTAGACATCACTAAGATACTTATACCATCGGAAAACCGGTATCTAACTGACGATTTTGCATGTCAGGACCCTGCTAGGGATTAACACTGTTAACAACACAAAATAAACAATCAGATTATTGTTTATTTTGCAAAATTAGGTTAATGTGGCGGAAATCTGCCCCCCCTTTTCACATATATTCGTTGCTTAGTCCCTCACCTTTTTGAGAAACATAAATTTTACTTCAGGAAATCAAAGAATGTATAAATCTGAACATGTCTGGAAAGTTACATGCTTTAATTTGACACCTTTTAGCTGACATCACAATATCAAAGTTGAATCTTAGGGGTCGGATTTGCCCCAAAGGTGTGGGGCAAATCCGCCCCCCTGGAATTTGGGTGACAAATGACGAGAAAAAATTGGCTTCTTAAGTAAATTCTATTCTTCAACTAGGCACTGATTCTCTATGGAATATTTACCAATCTGCAAGGATTGTTTCATCAATTTATTTGCGACATCAGAAAAAGTTTGTATGTGACACATTCAACATACCATAAAACATGGCTAAATTGTTAACGTCATCTCAATTCAACTCATAATCACTATCAACGGTGCTAAATGGCAAAACAGAGTGACTTAAAAACCATATCTCGTGTTTATATGTTTTTAACATAAGAATAAGAGGGGGCGGATTTGCCCCATCGACAAGGGTCGGAATTGGCCCGACCACTAGAAAATTTGAGTTGCCATTTTCTTAAGATGCATTATCTTGAAACACCTCAGTTTTTAAAGTTTCAGTTGCACATTGAAATTACTTGGTGGTCAGTTGCTTGGATTCCTTCCCAGTTGCAGACAAAACAAAACTGTGTTACAGGACAATCTTTGTGTTTCAGTAATCTCTAGATCTAATAGCACTAATCTGCATGAGAAATGTTTATTGTAAACAATATTTTTATGTATGTAAAAATTTATTTAACGTCGCATATAATCTGATACATGAATTTTTTTCAAGTATAAAACTTCTGGCCATGAGGGAACTTTTTCTCCTCAAGGGGGTAGATTTGCCCGGGGGGCGGATTTGCCCCACCTTACCCTATAAGTTAAAACGTATAATAGAAGAAGCGCATGATTTCTAAGTCAGTTAGACCAACTTGCCTGAAAAATTAAAAATTTAAGTTACGGTAAAGGCATCTCTCAGACAGGTTCACCAATTTAAGACATATGCGGGACAAAATCAAACCTAAATTGTAATTGTAATACTATGTATCAGTCAATTTTAAAACTAGGATAATATATCAGACAATATAGCCAGGTGCATGGCCTGACAGTTGTTCATGGACATAGCCTGCCGAAGCCTCAAGGTCTGCTTTGCATGGTTTTCAAAGCCTACATGTATAGGGCTGAATCAAAATTACAGTGGACTTCGAAAGAAAAGTTCCAGCTGAATGTCTTTCAGACGAGGCATTAAATTTACCCCCATGTCTCACATGGGGGTAAATGTGTCATGTGTTGAGTACTCCCACTCTCCTATGCCCAACCCTCAGGCAAAAAATTAACATGGGAAAGAAAGGAACAGGTACAGAAGTCGATGTATTGGCTATATGTAACTGCCGTAATTTTTATATATGCCCCTGTCTCAAATATTTCAATTACTTATAAATTTGTTCTTAATGTTGTCACTGTGATGCAGATATTTTTCCAGAACAATCATTTTTACCATTCTACTTTATGCTTCCAGACATTCCAGTTGTGAAAAAAGAATGTTGCAAATGGTGCAACATTTGCATTGTGGGCGATGATATCTAATTTAGATATATTAAGTGCTTCAATATCTTGGTATCTCTCAAGTGGTACCTTTTAAAAGTTTGTTTGTCACTTGTATATCATCACTGACTGGTACATGACTATTAAGTGTATCAGTAATCATATAAATTTGACTATGGTCACGAAATTGCCGTGAAATTATGCTATGCCATCATTAAATCACATTATTATACCAGTAAGCCTCAGCTTTTTCTTCGTGATAAGTTATGTAATCAACTGAACCCTACTTGATTTTGACTAGGTCAATTGCTGTCGACCATATGATTGCTGTGCCTAAAAATGCCAAAAATATCTGTGATGCAGTTTTGAAAACTGGGATGTTGTCAGTAGCGTCCCTATGGGGGAGCACGGGGGGAACATGCCCCCCATATTGGACCTGTGCCCCCCATGCAGGTGCCCCCCATATGAACTTTCAGACTCTGGCTAAAATATACAAATAGTATAGTGGGTGCCCCCCCAGGTGCCACCTCCTTGAGACCTCCCAGTTACGCTACTGGTTGTTGTGCGATATTTTCAGGGCTGATTTTCCAAAGTCCCACATTTTCCTAGTAATCTGAAAATCAATTATCAAAACATAATACCCATGCTAAAATTGAGGTAGGCCTATGTCTTAGCTTGCCCCACATATGAGTAGTGTTTCCAATGAGTCTCGATCGACACCTCTCGAGAATGACATGGTCTAGTGCACGAGAATCGAGAATTTCTTGAGAAATCTAGGACACTGTCCTGCCATTGGCACAATGATAAAACAAAAGAGATTTTATCTTGCAATGGATCGCATTTTTTTGCTTTTATGATATCCTTTATAGTTTTAATGTTAATCTGTGTGTTTTGTTTCCTATAAATCACAGCTAAACATCCAGATATTATACAATTTTAAAACATTTGTACAAGTTCAACTTTAGCATTTATCAGGTATACAATGGAGATTATCACCAACAGATATTTAAATTGAACAATGCAGCAAGTAGGGGAGAGTGGGGACTGATGGGCCGCTTGATAAATTATTGACCATGGAGGCAAATCTACTTCAGATAAAGGATTCATACTGTGCACCCTATTAGCTGGGGTAATTCTCTTTAAAATGATATAAGATTCACATAGATCAACCTAGGAAGAAAGATTAGAAAACACATTTTCTGTCAAGAAAGATGGTGGCCCATCGGTCCCCAACCATGGGGACCGATGGGCCATCCCATGGGGTCCGATGGACCATGTTAATAACTTGTCAAAGGGTGGATAACGAATTCAAAATTTGTTTCCAATATGTTTTTGTTGATCCATTTGAGTGTATAGGACAATAAGAGATCGAAAGAATATAGATATGCCCAGATTTTACACTTTGAAAAAAAGCTTAATATTCACAAACATTATGAGTTACTTTTTTGCAGTTATAGTCAATCTATTGAGATGATATTTTAGCAGTACATGAACAGATGCATTAAAAACTTTATTGGAGAATTCCAAAACGATTGGTTCATTGGTCACTAAGAAAAAAATATTATTTGATATGTGGTCGATACCGAAGTTTGGCTACCACCGTGATCATCAAAATCTTGTCTAATACCTCAAATTTGTAGATGAATATTAAAAAATGAGAATATATTAATTTTTTCTCCCTCAATGAATCATTCCTGTCAATCAATTAGATTTTTAGGGGAAAAGTATAATTTTCCAATGATACTGTACTAGTATGCCACCTGCAGGAGAAATCTTGAATCAAAACAATAAAATTCATCAATAGCCCTGCATTAGCTTATATTTTGGTGAAAATTTAACATACACTCAATATTTAATCAATGTCTAATGGGGTCCTTATGTTTATTATATCCCAAATACGACCTAGATTGAAAATTTGTGATTATGGATATTTTAAATTTCCACCACTTTGTGTTTGAAGCCATTACTAAGGCAAATCTATCACTGTAAATTTGAGGGCATTCATTTAAATCAAAACTTATCATTTAAAGATGCCAGCTGAAGTTCTATTGTGCTTTTTCCCATAAAAGACTTAAATATCCAGCCCCATGCCAATACGCCACCTATAGAAAATCTCAAGAAATAGAGGCCCATCGGTCCCCATGTTGGGTGGCCCATCGGTCCCCATGTTGGGTGGCCCATCGGTCCCCAAAAGCTTTCTGACCAGTCGAACCCCTCTTTTTTGGTGAAATATGGTTCTTGTTACTAAAATTCAATGTGTAAATTGTCACCAATATATAGGACAAATCATAATAGAAAATATATTGCGTCGAGTCTACACACTTTTGAGATATTAAAATTTTAGATGTCGAAAATTTCATTTTGCCTCCTACACGCTTGTGCTATCACTTATTGATCAGTGGTCGATATGGTATTCATAGATGTAATAAGCAATACTAAAAATGCAAATTAGATGTTATGAAACGTTTTTGATGTGGAGTTAAGAGGATGGCCCATCGGTCCCCATGGCCCGTCGGTCCCCATGTTCCCCTACACAGTAACAATAATATCAAGCAAAACAAAGCAACAATCCAATGCTTTGTAACCGTTATAAACATAAACACATGAACACCATGTCAAACAATGATCAACACTTCAATTCTCGAGACTCGCTCGGCGAGACGAGAAAATTTTTGAAGTGAGGTTGCATCACAAATAAAATATATATCAATATAGGCCAAAGTGTAAATATTTAAATGATGACTCAAATGGCAAATATTCAATTCAATTCAGTTATCCATTGTTATTTATTATTGACATGCACATGCCATTTAATTGTGTAACTTATGAAATAACCGACTTCGGAAATTCACTGAATTATTTAATGTCATTATCTTTATACATGTATATATATCAGTATAATCCAAACAAGTTTTTTCATGTGATTATATAGATAATAAAGGAGAAGATTACTCAAAATCTGGTAACTTAACAAAATATCTAGTAACTTAGACAATTTTATTACTCACCCTGGGTCTGGATAACCAGGCCACTAAGCCCCAAAATGAAGAGAGCTAACAGGTTTGGCATCATGTTAGCCCATGGTATATAATAAGCAAATATTTAAAGATCTTCACATATAAGGATAAATAGCCTAATCAGATCTGGACTTTTATCTCAGTGAGTGGTGAATTGGTAACGCCAAAAAAGAGCACCAAGTGGCACTTCAATCGATCTTCTTATCATATTCTTGATGAAGTGCTGGTATTAATGACAAACACACCCAGTTGCATTTGTCTGTTCATATTCTCAATAGACCTACTTGTAAGTATTTGTACTTTTACTTTTCCTATATATAGCCATACAGTGGTCACCACATGCTTTTCAATCTTATGAATGTCAACGTGACCCAAGCAGACATATTACAACCAGGAAATAACGAGCGCTTACATTCAGCTTTTTTATTAGGGCAGTCTGCCCTATTGTTACTGGTCTTCTCTGGAATCTTGTGGACAACTTTCAAGACAAAATACTGCACCAACTTCGGTCAAACTTTGCACACAGGGTTTAAGACTGTGTTGATCAACTTTACAGGAACATATACATTTTTTAAATACCATTTTAGAGACTCAGGAAAACCAAGCTAGAAAAACTGGAAAGAGGGAGTCCTGTGATGTCATTGAGGGGGTTCCCCACCCCAGATCTATTTATAGCTCACTGAGAATTTGTCAAAACAACAAGAGGTCAGCAATTAGGACAAACCACAACTGCATGCTTCATCAATGTGTTGCTGTCTTTTTATGCCATGTTATGTAGTATATCAACCAGGACTTTACATCAGTAGTTAGATGATGTGCAGAATGCCCTTTAAAGTGCCTTGTGCAATGTGAATGTTATTTTTGAAGACATTGTTGTCATTGATGTCACTACAATCTTCAACTTAAAAAAGAATTATCAATTTGGCTGTGGGTAACTGGTGAACTCAGTGGTGACATTTTGTTGACTCCTGCTCTCACTCTCATCTCATTAATCAGCCCTCATGAGCACCATATCTTTCCAGCGATCTATCAGTTTGTAGGGTACTGCATGGTTGCCAATCCCAGGGTTCAATTCCAACTCTAGCTGAACTTATGTTGGACAGTATTTCAACTAGACATGTACTAATCGCCAGGCGATGAGTGTTGCGCTGCCCTAACTTAGCAAATGAAACATAAATTTAAGCCATTGTTAACATACATACAATAATAACGTAAAATTATATGTGGTGATTCTATGGTGGCACAACTGATGTTGTAAGTTAGACCCAGAAGCTAGACTGTTGAAAGGGAGATATACCGTATTTCCTCCAATAGAAGCCTAGTCTCAAATAGAAGCCTGTCTCATTTAGAAGCCGGGTCAGAGGCTCACGGTAAAATAATAAAAGCCTGGCTCATATACACGCTGGGTCAGCAACTCTACGTACTCCTAATTCACTGCCTTGCATGCGGCCCAAGTGTTTCCATGCAAGGTTCACTTGCGTGCGTGGCATTAACTGCCCTTGCATACCCAGGTGTTTGGTGATTGCCACGTTGTTTAAAACAATAAACGCCGGTCTCAAATAGATGCCTGTCTCGTATAAACGCCGGGGTAATTAGGCCCTGTAAAACAATAAACGCCCGGGCTTGTAAACGAGGAAATACGGTATGTGGAGTAATAAATAAAATGAGCAGTCGTTGTTATAATTAAATTTTATGAAAATCGGTACCTTCTAATATGAGCTCCTCTCCCTGACAGCACAGCGGGAGAGATTAGCAGAGCAAGCCAACAAGCAGCCAGGGGAATTTCCTGCCTGATGTTACTTTAATGTCTATCTTCTTCAATAAAAATGAAATGCATGTCTTTCCGCTACTGCAGTATAACATCAAATGCACCTGTGTTGTTTCATTAATTAGTATATTGATTAATGTACTGTATCTTTCAGGATTAAAATATTCAAAGCTATCACTTCCTCCTCGAATGGATGTCAGCACCCCACCTCCAGTAGACTGCATAATTATCCTGACAACCCCCCCCCCCCCAACATCAACTGGCAATGTCTTGGATTCTGCAGCAAAGTCAGTTTGTCCCCGGGAGCTAGAAGAAAGGAGGATATGTGGAGTAACCAAGTTTTAATTTGTTTATTAGAAAAATCCAGATTGGCCTAAGTTTATGTCGAAACTTTGTAAAATTCAATTTGCACCATAGGCCTAATGTATATTACACACAAAGCACATTCAGTTGATTTTTTTGGGGGGTCCCATAATATATTTAGACCCTTTATATACTCTTGGGGCCAATTGTAAAACAACTTAGCTGTATTGTTACTTTATTCTCTAAAATTAGCAAGAGTAACCCGCTAGTCTCGTAGGCCTACAGTGTATACATTAAATATTGTAATTATATGGGTATATGCATTGTGAAATTAACTTATTGGTAATACACTGAATTAAAATGGACACAACTTGATCGTTTGGAACTGCTGAATAGCGTAAAATTGCCACCCAAAAGGCTGGAAAACATTTCTCACTGAATTGACAGAGAGTGCCCCCCCTCAAAGCTGACACTTTATGTCATGTAT
The DNA here is from genome assembly GCA_026936325.1 of Platynereis dumerilii. Lineage (NCBI taxonomy): Eukaryota > Metazoa > Annelida > Polychaeta > Phyllodocida > Nereididae > Platynereis > Platynereis dumerilii. The sequence goes on from JAPTHN010000011.1 coordinate 26,813,634, forward strand.
GCAGGCTATCTTGCAGCCATAATCAACTTTTTGGTAATACACTGATTTGAAATGGACAAAACATTTGGAACTGCTGAATAGTGGACAATTGCCATTCAAAAGGCTGGAAAACTTTTCTCACTGAATTGAAAGAGAGTGCCCCCCTCAAAGCTGACACTCATAAGTCAGGCATGCAGTCTATCTTGCAGCCATATCCACGCTGGGAGAGGGTGTGTGAAGACATTGGTCAGAGTGGTGGAGGAGAAATTGTTCATAAATGACACAATAAGGACACTAAATGCAAAAATAAAGACTTTAGGACACACTTTATGACATGAATGAACATACATGTGAATAAGGGCATTGGAAATGGTGGCTGGGGCCCACTAGCTTTTACAGAAAGTTAGGCCCAGAATGTGAACATTTCAGTGTGTGCAAAAAATCTTCCTTACGAAACAGAGAGCTTGCACAAAGGGGGGCACCCCCAGGGCAGCGCTAATAATCTTTTGCCTTATTATTGCGTCCTCCTCCTGTCATTATTATAGCCTACCAAATTTACACATATTTATTTGAATACAGGACATAAGCCCATCCACAATGCATCATTCATGAATTGGTGTGTGTCACTATCATCTTTGTTTATGCATGCAGATGAGCTTAGATCATGGTACGGTTTTTCTAACATGTTTCATTTCCCAGAGAGTGAAAATCAATGAAAATACCTTGCTAACCTAAATGTACCCTAGTCTTCTATATTTTTGTTGTGGCTGCGATGCATAATTTTTAGAGCAACATGGTTATATATATTAAATTCTATTAAAAATACATGTAGGTGTGTAGCCCATAGCTTCCACTATTCAGTATTCATCCACTTCAGAATACAGATAAGATATCCCACGCAGTGGCACCGACTGTCCCAGTGTCTAAATGTTTGTATTTATCATGATGTATCTGTTGTAATATCATGGGTGCTACTAATAAAGACTACTATCATATTAAATTATGTTGATAAAACAATTCACAATTTTGATATTATGACAACTACCTCGCTATGTATGTTCCAGTTAAAAAATTCCAGTCTTTCAAGGGTCAATACATGTAATTAAAAGAAAAAGATGATAAGCAGTTATACAAATTGAACTGTATATAAAGTATCCTTAATATTTGATGATTTTGCAGAAAGATTCTCTATGAATCTTTCAACCAATGAGTCTGAGAATTCTGGAGAAGTCTCAAGATTTAATGACTCAGCATTTTCTCATCTCACTGAGCGAGTCTCGAGATTTGAAATGTTGATCATTGTTTGGAATAGTGCTCATGTGTTTAATGTTTATAACAGTTACAAACTTAAAAATAGCATGCAATGCATGCATCGGGTCCTTGGTCTATTTCAACAAGTTGGGCCTCTTCAATATTCTACCAACAATCTATCAAGTTAGGTATAAGAAAGCAGTATATTGTGACTATGCACAAGAGGGCAGCACAGTCCAACTTTTGGTGTGTATACAGAAACCAGTTTTTGTGTGAAGTGCTGACAGCTCAGAAGAAATATGTTTAATAGAAGAAAATTTGAGCACTGATAAACACAATATTGTAGCCAGGGGTGCATAAGCACCATCTTGATCACAAGGGCACATCTGTTGGGGTTGTCATTTTGTCTGTGAAATGTTTTAGTGAGTACAACAACTTTGCCTGTTCACAGGAAATGAAGCTGACGACAATGGTCTTGGAATGAATTCCAAGGACCCAAAAAGCATTGGGTTGTTGTTTTGTTTTGCTTGATATTATTGTATGTGTACTTGCTCCATTGTTCAATTTAATATATGTTGATGATAATCCGCATTTTATACCTGATAAATGCTGAATTTGAACTTGTACAAATGTTTTAAAATTGTATAATATCTGGATGTTTTGCTGTGATTTATAGGAAACAAAACACACAGATTAGAAGTAAAACTACATGTACAAGATATATCATAAAAGCAAACAAACATGATCCATTGCATGATTAAATCTCTCTTGTTTTATCAATGTGCCTATGGAAGGACAGTCTCCCAGATTTCTTGAGAAATTCTCGAGACTCGTGAACTAGACCATGACCATTCCGCAGAGTCACAAGCGAGACTCGTTGGAACACTACTGTGGAGTGACCCAGGACAGCTTTTCATGTTGATGATAAATGTTGGGGTGAATGTTTAGTTTTCGAATAATAATCAGTTAGTATGTCCACGTTTTAACATATATATATTATAATGGTAAAATACTTAAATTATCTTATAATAATTATAATTATGGAAGTCATTTAAAGAATCTTAAAAAAATGGATGGGAAATTAAACGTTAACCATTGACATGATATGAAAATGGATTACATTTAAAAATAGTTGATCTCCCACACTTATTGTTGAGCCATGTGGACACCACGGTGACTGATGCAAAATCACCAAAATAGAGCCTTGTGTAAATGTATCATCTCCAAATAGCTCTCAGTTGTTGTCTTATGGTGTTCTCATCATTGTACCTTCATAAATTTAAGGACATATTTTTACAGCTTGTGGTTTTTGTCATCGTACCTCTATACAGATGTTTCATAGACATGTAACCCAATGTGTCATTGCATATTTAACTGATTTTTATTCTAAACATGTATAATGGTCATATTTTCACCACAACCATACTAATAAACGCAATGAATTTAGATACTGAACGGCAGTACACCTGGTCAATGATAGTCTCCCTCACCAGAAACCTCTGGTCCCTGTTTTTAGCTGGATTGATGAGAAGACGGTGAGTCAGGCACATGTCCTATTCATTCAGGAAAGCCTTTCATTTGCCCCAGCATAGAACACTAGATACCAGCTGCCTCCATTAATTGTGTCTATAGGGTGCCGGAAGGAATCGTGGACGGCAGGAGCGGCAGTCGAAAAAGGGCAAATTATATTCGCGTCAATAGAGAGTCAATAATGATTTGAATATATACTTACTAATTTGTGCCTAAAATTAGTAAAATAAGGCCTAATGATTTTTTTCTTGAAGATGAAAAGGGCACCCTGGACAAGGGCAGGAGGAGCAATTGCCCCCCTGCCCCCCTGTTCCGTAAACCGTGACTGCCCCATGGGCTCGGACTGAATTGTGTTTCGGGGTGGGATTCGAACTTACCCCCTAATTGCCCGTGGTTGCCCGTGGTTGCCCGTGGTTGCCCGTGGTTGCCCGTGGTTGCCCGTGGTTGCCCGTGGTTGCCCGTGGTTGCCCGTGGTTGCCCGTGGTTGCCCGTGGTTGCCCGTGGTTGCCCGTGGTTGCATAAACAAGCTGTCTTGACCACTGGGCTACAGAGGAATACTGTAATAGAGAATAATTCTGACATATTATTTTTAAAATGTGTTCATTTATGTACCATTCGAAAACTGTAATAAATTGTTAATTATTCAGGGTAGGTGATAATGAGTGTTCACGTGGCTAACTTTCCTGTTACAAATTATGAAGCATGAACTACGCATTATATTTTTAGATTATTTGCATAACTACATATGCAATAATTAGAAAATATGTTCTTTGTAAATGGAAGAATTTTATGGGAAGTTGCTCACCTGTTGTTTACCAAGTACAATAGGTGCAACACTTTGCAAAACACTGAAAATGTGTCACCGACTTCCACAGCTCTTTTTGTAAGCAAAATAAATTTTATTAATAATTGTCCCAAAGTTCATGAAAATCAGCAACTGTTCAGGTGATTGGGTATGAAAAAAATGAGCTAAATGACGGATAGTACAGTGCAAAATGCATGGTCACAAGGAATAGAAAACAATAAAACTGGCCTGGGGACATATTCTTGTCCCCTACCAGAAGTTGCCAAGTGGGTCTTCATGTATGCATGCAAAGAAAGGCCTGAGACAGCGAAAACAGCTCATTGCACGAAACAAATTGTCTACTTCCAGGTGTGGCAATGTAAGGGGGAGACCATTTAATTCCGGGGTGCGGAATTTCTTAAAATAAATAATTTCTTGCTCAGTTTTGGTCAGGGTTGCAAAAAAATCCGATTTAAATAAAAAAAATCAAAAAAATCGGATTTATTTGATTTAAATCGGATTTTTTTGATTTAAATCAGATTTAAATCAAGCTGTCGTATATTTTCAAATATAACGGTTTTCAAGGAACTTGAAGTCATAATAAATTATAAACTGTCCTTAATTAGGTCTTCTGTAATGGGAAAATTTATTTCACTGCCCAAAAGTCATTTAATCAAGTTGAAATTCGAAGTTGTAGATTGCTCATATTTTTTACTTTTTTCAGCTGCAACAAATGCCCTCAGAATATGAATTTTACGTCAATTCAAGTGTGGAATTTTGTAAACTTTTTGCAGCAACTATTGCTAGGAATGACCAATGACACGGGAAAAGTTTTATCTGGCTTCCAAAAGAGATTTAACAGGGTTTGATCCTATTCAAAGTCACAATTTTCCATAGAATATCATACTTTGGAGCAAAGGAATGATTGAAATTACTAACGATGAATCACATTAGAAAAAGAGAGTTTAAAAAAGTGATACTCACGTGTAGTGTGTTACCAAGATCATTTTAAATGAATGCTTCGTACCAGTCATTCTCTGATGGACTTTGTTCATGAAATACTTAGTTTAAAAATAAGTAAAACATTAATTTTATGACATATGGCATGTTTTCCATGGTTTCTGACAGGTTTCATTGATTGTGATACATATATAAATGAGAGCGCAGAACACACAATTATTATACACTTTGTTGTATATTGAAACCATGCTAACCTTGTGGTTCATTGCTCTCTTGGCTGCGCCGGCCTTCGGTCGCTCTGCCATCAAGATCATTGGTGGCAGTCCAGCTACGGTAAGTCTTACTAAACAATCCATTTTGTACACAGCAATTTCTTACAAGTTTTTTTAGTAGGGCTACTTCAGAATAAAAGAGGCATGAGGAGATAAATCTTATCACCTAAATTCCTTCCTACAATGAAAAGGTGCAGGCTTTGTTTTTCAGAAATGTCTTAATTTAGTATTTAATTCCAATATCACATATTGTGCATCACAAATCTTTCCAGACTGGTCAGTTTCCATACCAAGGGTCCCTGAGGCTGAATGGCAACCATTATTGTGGATGTGTGCTTGTAGCAACAAGATATTGCATATCAGCTGCCCACTGCACAGTCAACAGTCCGTAAGTCTTTAATAACTGACAGTATGCATCAATATCAATTGCCGTGGCATGAACAATTATAGTTGAGAGATTCTTATTATAATCACAATCAAATTCATTTATTCAGGAAAAATAATTTTCAGATACAATCTGTTTTACAAACTGGTCCTGCTTAAATACAGATAAAACCATTTATTAATAAACACTTACAAGTATAAAAGACAATAAAACAATGTATATCTACTCGTATATGTACACAAAAAATGTCTTTCAGAGCTCTCTTTAAAAAATAAACACATTAATATCACTAATTACTTTCATGAACATTAGAGGGCGATTCCACACAACAGCAACTTTATTGCCTGTCAGCGAAGTTAAAGAATTCTCTCACAAAATTTATATGAATTTGAATTGCAGATCCTCATATGATGTCCAGTTGGGAATAACTATCAGAAGTCAGCCACAAAATGGACAGACTATTGCTGTTTCCACTTTCTTCAATGTAAGTTTACAGAAGGAAAATTATTGGAGAGAAATATTACTTTGTCAAAGTCTTTGATGTGTGCAATTGCACATGACTAATTTTATATTTTCCATTACTCAGCATCCCAACTATGGCTCAGGCCCAGGATCCTTCCCCAATGATATCTCAGTCGTTCTCCTTGCCTCTGCTGCCAACTTGGCCAATCCTCTTATTTCTACTATTCCAATGGCCAATTCAAACGACAATGACGAGGGATCCAGAGGCACCATTTCAGGATGGGGTTACACAACTCCAGGAGGAAGTAAGCACATCTGACAGACTGCATTGGGCTTGAAATGTTTTTAGAGTTTACAAGAATATTCTGAAGTTTGCCCAAATTTATGATGAGTAACTGTTGTCAATTTATCATTCCAGCCAATCCCGTGCTGCCTGACCACTTGCAGTATGTTACAGTCGACGTGCACACAAGAGCTACTTGTAACAGTTACTGGGGCGCCTCAATCAATGATGGCCACATCTGTATAGGAAACATCGGCTCAGCAGCATCTTGCAATGGAGACTCTGGTGGCCCCCTGGCAGTCGGTGGAAGAGTTGTAGGAATCACCTCCTGGGGTGTTCAGGGCTGCTGGACACAGTACCCAGCAGTATACACCAAGGTCGCATACTTCAGGACCTGGCTGGATGGAATTATCAGTTAATTCTCTTATCACTGTGTCTTACAGAGTAATTTTTTGTTCTTTTTTTTTTGGATAATAAATTGGTATCTGCCATGATACATAGACGCTGATATATATATTTCTTTTTATTCATTCTATGAGAAGTACATTGAAGGCATAACATGTTATGGGAAATGTTTAAATATTAATCTGACATTCTTTATTTTACTATTGCTACTCATTGCAACTATATTAAAATGAACTTGATAAATAGTCGGGGAAAATGGGGATGGATGAGCAATGGGGACCTACAGGCTAGCCTTGTAACTCCTTATCAAAAACAGATTATGACATCATTATCATATTCCTGGCATGTCTATACCTGTGACTTTGAACCATATAAATGACATATCAATCATAAAAGTGCCAGCGTTTAGTGGACAAAAACTAATTTTCGCTGTCTGAAATAATTTTTTATCACATTAGGAAAATCATCATACCTGAAAAGTGAGTTGACTTCAGGCAAATACATTCCTATAGTTAGATGCCCTATGTGTTGGTACTAATTTGGACTAAAAATTTTTTAGACTGTGCTGATGCTTTACCGACATTGTGTGCAACATTATTTTTAAAGCATGTGGCATGCCTTCAAACCTAAGGATATTTAAATATTCATAGGCTTTGACATGAACTCCTGGGAGGTTCTATAGGGATTTGTCACTTGAAGTGCTTTACTTGTTCAGTGAAGAAAACTGAAACAATCAATTATGTAACGCAAAACAACTATGAACCAAGTTGACATTGATTAGCAAACCATATAGGATTATAAGTGCATTAACCCATCATCATTGACAACAAATGCTTTATGTATTTAGTTATGTTTATTTCAGTTGAAAGTTGTGTTCTAAATGTTGTTGTGCTATTTTTCTCAATGTTACACGTAGGACACACATGGGGATCAGTGAATAGAATAGTTATCACACCTACAATCATTTGCAACCCATACAGACTGGGCCTCAATGTTCTGCTTATCTTGCAAAGATACTATCACAGGAAATGATCATAATAATTTTATAGAATTATTCCTCATGCTTTGTGCCAAAATTTCTGTCACAAAGAAGTCAACAGAACTAGTTTAGAGAACTTATAGTGAATTGTATTGTGGCATTTGAAAGGTTTGAATCATGTTTGAAGCCCGTTGAAATTTGGCCCAGGGGGAGGCAGATCATGTGTTGGAACAGCCAGCTGCAGTAAACAGAAGGCTAAATAGGATTATTACTCTCTTCTTAATGATTTAATCTGTAAACTGTGTTAGATAAGTTAAGTTGGTCTAATTCTATTTATTTGCTATGCAAGCATTGGATGACACTTTGTTAAAAAATCAAAAAGTGACTTTTTTGTGGAACCCCCACACAAGCAGACAGCCACATTTTGCATGGACAGTGCTGCCACCTTTGCCCACTGTGATGTGGGGACCGATGAGCCACACAACATGGGGACCGATGGGCCATGCAATTAGAATGGTGTCCACGGAGCACTGAAATTCTAATTTTGCTTTTTTATCCGATGTTAAGTTAGATCATGGAGGAATGTTTGAAACCTACAATGATGAATTTATTTCATTTGACAGATTAAAGCACAATGTGTTTTTAATCAGAAGTATCCATAAAATATAACAAATTGTCGATCTAGTTGGTATATATGGAAGTGTGTAGACAATGACCCCTGCTAGACATTGATACAAGTAGGTGTAGGTCAAATTTTTAACAAAATATTACCGACAAATGGTTAAATAATTTTACTGTTTTAACCTGTAAGGCCACCTATTAACAATAATTTGTCAAGCGGCCCATTGGTCCCCATTCTCCCCTACTGAAATGTAATCTCTTATTCTGAAAGGCCAATTTAATCAGCACCATTCAAGCTTATACAAAGCAGTCGTGGTGTTTGGAAAATGTCTGAACATGCAGTGTTTCATATATTTCCCTTCTATATTTGAAGACAGCCAACATGGCCTGTTCTGTATCAACATATACCCTTCTTAATTAATCAGCCTGTTGGCCAGATGGACCATATATGACCATCTTCAAATGAGGCATGTAGTCCTACATTATGGCACTGATTAAACCGTTCAAACCAAATGAATGATCCATTTACCTTGATATTGTTATTTACTTCCAATATATGCATGACAAGCGTGTGCGACACTTTTAACACTGGGAAATAATGGGCATTAAATTCACAGATCAAACCAGATGCAACAGAACAGAATGGAAAACACGACTTTGCTTTCGAAATTATAATTATGTAGGTACAGTAGCACACCTTGAACATTATTAGTAACAGATGTAGATAATGATGGATTGAATAATTAGTATTCCAATGGTCATCATTTCATGATTTTAGGAGAATATTGTGATGGCTATCTTCAAAGTAATTTGTTTCTTCATAGGTGCATTCTATCTATAGCCATTAGAGCTTTTTGCAGATTAGCAGCCCAAACAGTTTCAGAAAAAACTTTCAACTTGGTCGCGTGATGTCACTGGCTTAAAAATGTTTTGTTTGTGCCAGTTATGGTTAATCAGCTCATTTAGTGCTTATCATATCTTGCAGCATATGTGACAATGAACAAACTAATTAAATGACTTAAGGTACCACATGAAATAAGAAGATTAGGAGACCAACAGAGAACTGTCAATGATGTGGCAAAGCCAGTTTGCAAATTGAAAGTAAGAAAATTAATTTTTCCAGTGGACTGCAAAGAGCTATGATTGTCTCAGTCACACAAGAAGTATTGACGCTCATAATCTCTAATCGTCCTTTCCTGGAACGTGATATCAATCATATTAATTTATGAACCTATGTAGGATCATTCCATGTCAAATCAAACAATGGTCCCACCTGACCCCCTTCGATTTTAATGAAATTTCACACGAATGGTGTCCTCTATCTGGAAGGAACATATGCAAAATTTCAGCTCCCTATCCCTAACATTCTGGCTTCCAGGCGACTTTGAAGTTGAAAAAGCAAATTTCGAAAGCCATTTTCGTGGCTTCTTTAAAATAGGATTCAGATGTACGCTTAGAGATATAAGGCTAAAATTCACCTGATATACCAATAATGACACCATTTACCCATCTCGGTAGTTTTAAAGGTCCTAAATAATATAGTTTTTACACAGGAAATTAATAAATATTAGTCAAAATTGCATCAAATTGCCTATTTCAATTGATTGCTACAGACTTGTCAGCCAATCCAGAGCAACACAATTTCAGGGAGATGGTCTTTGTCATATTTCCAACCATTTTGTAGAATGCAATGAACTTGCTAAGTAAAAAAGTGCTAATAATAACGGGTAAAGTTAAAAATTATTGAAAACGACCTTTTTTCATAGTAAAAAATCACAATGTGGGATAGGTCACCCAAATGTTTTACTTGTTCCTCCTAACAGTTCTTGAGTTCATCTTTAAATTCATACCAAACTTGTTTTGTGGATATTGATCCTTCAATAAAATTAAGTGAAGAAAAGTAGAGACAGTGAGGCATTGGAACTTGTCTAAAGATGTGGTCTCTCAAGCGTAAAGGAGCACACATTGCTTACTGTTTCTGAGGAACATGCTGATGTTTTTCTTGACTTTTTGAGACCCAAGGGTCCAGCACCATCTTTCTCTTTGCCCAGGCGAAAGGACCAAAGCTGTGTACCTATAGACCACATCCTTTTGAATGTGACAAACTTTGCAAGCACTGTTGGAAGGAACTATGTGCTCGATCAAAATATGCATGTTCACTATCATTACAAACACGTTCAAACAGTTACATAATAGTCATACATAAAACATAATATTATTATTGGTACATTTATCTACAGTTGCATTTTTTACATGGAATATTACACATTTTTCCCATATAAATGCAGAGTCCAGAACTGGGCTTAGAGGGTTGCACTTACCATATCTACCTTCTATCTAGCTATTTGATTTTCTAAAGCATTTGGCAACTTGTTTTTTTACAAATCACACTTCACAGAAGTTCTTCTGAGACAATTTATGGCAAACTCTTGTGATATTGTGACTAGCAAAATAGACATTTTTTCCATATTTTTCTAAAATTGAAGGATCAATATCCACAAAACGAATTTGGTATGGAATTAAGGGCAATCTTATGATCTTTCATGTGGTTGCATTAAAAAATTTGGGTCACCTATCCCACATAGCCAAATAAGGCCATGAAAATGTGTCAATTTAATCTTCTTCAAAACTAACCTGGCTACTGCTTGAAGGAAAAAGCAGATATAAATCTAATATTTGGCACGGAGCCCACTATACCGCAAAATTGCTTTCCCTAAAGTTATATAATTTTCCGAATTTTAAAGTTGTCACACAAGGGCATGAAAAATGGGCTTTTTTGCAATTTTTTATCTATCTTTGACACTTTATGTGGGGCACATCAACACATGTTGAAATATTACAGTTGTCAATTTCTATAACTCTACTCAATATTAAGTGATAACCAGAGTTTGAGACTCACACTTCATGCCAGTTCGGAGATACGATAACTTTAAAATGGCTGGCAATGCAGTTTCTTAACCCACCTCTTCAACTTCAGCGCCTCATAGAATTCACAATTTTTATCGTATTCACCAAAAATTTTACTGATGTTCCTTTCAAATAACACCACTCATGTGCGTGAAATTTGAAAAAAATCGGAGGGGGTCAGGTGGGGCACTTTCTGGAATTTGGTTGATTTGACATGGAACGACCCTTTAGCAATTATCCTTAAGATTTAATACGGTGAATGAATTAATCGAGCGTTTCAGAGAGAAAAACAATACCCTCAGTGAGTTCAGTCAATTATCCTTTGTGTAGGGCTGACCATCAATTTTATTTTTTGTGTCTTTGTCAGGAATTATATTCGATCCATCACTAGTATAATGATGTCCTTGTGACAGAGGCAGGTGTAGACAAATAATCGGTTCAAAGCAAAGTATTACACTGAGTTAAGACATCCATGAGTAAATAGGTCTGTCTCCATATGAAGATTATGACAGGTATTATCGATAGGCGGCACTACGATAAGGGGGGAGTGCTATTTTTGTCTCTGGGGAAGCCCACTCGACGGAATATTATCTGGTTTGTTTGCAAAGTAAAAGAAATCCTGTGACCGACAGTTAATAATAATCTGAGCTAATCTGGTTTTTAACATGTTATAATCCGCAATCTGTATGATAACAACAGACTTTGTTTTGACAACATAATCAATACAGTGTAGCTGACCCAAAAAAAACTGCTGTTTTGAGAACATAATCAATACAGTGTAGCTTACCCAAACTATAAAACATTCAGCAAAAACACTCATTAAGTCAGACTCCCGGCTTGGTCAACAACACCAATCACCTTGTTGAAGGGCAAAGGGGATTCCATCAGAGCTCCGATTGCTTGGAGACACCACCTGTACATAAATTCAGAACTACAAATGGAGACAGACCTATTAAGTGGCAGAGCATATTGTGTCAGCCTCATTTGTTGCTCTCTTTTTGCTTTCCTTGTGCCACATAGATTGCCAGTTGTGTGTGGTCTTTGTACCATGTCTCACATCATTCTGATTAATTCAGGCTCATACAACCAGACCTTTAACAACCAGTTATTACTTCTCTGCACACCGGGTTCATATTTAACAATTTTTCATAGATTTTACTCTCTGTACATGCACAAGAAGCAACATCAGTAAGCTGCCCCAGGCAGCGAACAACTGCCTAAAAGCCGAATTAGACATTAGAGCTCTTTGCAGATAGGCATTCCACTGGATGAAATACATTTTTTCATTTACAAAATGAAAATTGGTTTTTGCCAAGTCAATGCCAGTTTTCTGTTCTCCTAATTTTCTAATTTGATGAAGGACCTAAAGTCTTTTAATTATTTTGCTTATTGTCACCTATATGCTGCTAGATGTGATAAGCAATGAATCAACTGATTTACCATAACTGACAGAAAAAAAAATTAAGCAAGTCATATCATAAGACCAAGTTAAAAGTTAATTCTTTAATTTAATTTAATTTAATTTGGACCACCAATCTGCAAACAGATATAATGTCCCTATTGTCACACGGTATAAGTACTTTCATTGGTCGCTCACTGCATTTGGACAGAAGATATACATCCTCTTCGTAAATTCTTATTCTTTGGTGTTTATCATTATTACAACAGGCCATCCTTATTAAAGTTGAATCCCACACTTGGCAAGCTATCTCAAATCCATGAGATATTCATGAAACTTTGCCAAAAAGTTCTTCAAAAAGAAAACTTTCCAACGTAAAAAAAAAGAGGCGGGCTATCCAACATAATTTTCGAACTATGATTTTTTCAAAATCTTACGTCATTACATTAAAACATACAGTAAAATACTAAAAGCGTTTGGGATTTATAAGGAAAAGCAGCATCACTCAAACAATATCCATGAGATATTTATGAAAAAGTAAAGGAATATAGCTGAATATACACTTCATTGAAAAACAAGTTTTTGAAGGGGGGTTACCAATGTTTTTTGAGAGAATCTTGGTGTACAATATGAGAAAATTATGAAAAACAGTTCAACAAAAATAAGTCCCCCTTAAAGTAAACTTGAATATCTCAAAGATTCCTTCTCAGATTTTTATGAAAGTTGGATTGGATTATAGGTCTATATATCGACCCAAAATGTGTGCATTTATAGTTTAGTGCCATTATTCCTGGCTGAGCCAGCAGCCTTCGAGTGAGCCTACCTCTGTCTTCAAAAATCTGTGGCTTTTCCAATGCATATGAACAATTTGACCAAGCGGGGGAGCCACCAGCTGGGGTATTTTTGTTGAACTGTGGAGTACAATAGGTGGAGCAGCTGTATTCTGTGGGATTCAACTTTAAGGTCTTGTAACTAAAGTATGAGAATTTGACAAAGAAAAAAAGACACAATACAATACATGTATTGTATGCTAGCCTGGGGATGCTAATAAAGAAGGGAAATATTGAATCATCACTATAGCAGTTTAAGGGCTTTGGTAACTAGAATCTGCCATCAACCTAGTTTTGGCACACAAGCAAAAGAAAAAAAAACCTCACGGAAAGGAGAAATATCATGTGTCTCCAACTACCAAACTGGAATTCCCATGCATCATATCGCAATATTTCCTCACATAAAATAGCCCAATTGCTACCAGTATTACCCCAAGTGTGTCCAATACATCTTTCTGAGTAAATCCTTCACAGGATGATTATGATCTATTTGTGAAAAGCCATTTTGTAAGAAAGACAAATGCCCGGTATTTATCTTCCAGTCGCAGGAAAGACTTCAAGTTGCGAAACTTGCAAAACCATTTGATAGATTCATCTGAGTGATAATGATGAAACACCTCGCTTGCCACTTCATTTCCACATGCATTGATCAATTTTCTTTTTTCAGGCAAACTCATGGTCTAATATTGCTTCATTTTAAAATGTTTTGATCAAAAGGTTGTTTGTGCAGAGTTGCTTATTACGTTTTTAAAGCTCAAATTGTGTAATGAGGCTGAGGAATGAAACTATCAATTTCTCTTTTGCTTTCATTGTTTGTGTATGTGTATTGTAATGTGTAATATGGTGTGATCTCAGTACTACAGTTCAGGGGTTCCACTAACTTGATTACATCACTGAAAAAAAAGGCATTGTAGAAAGAGAAAAGACCAGGGACTGCCAAACTGAGAGTGAAATGCAACCATCATATCCCTGTCTTCCTTACAAAAAGTAGCCAAATATACAGTAAATATTAAAAAAAAAAAATCAGAAATAGAAACATTGAATTTTCTTTTTAGTATATGATGGCCTGAATCGTACATCTCTCCTTTTGTGACATTGCAGAAGGGGACTAACAAATTTCTGCACAAACGGTAGCTTCACTGCTTCATCACACCGATCCCACTTAGTCTCACATTCCGGCCAATTATAGATTCTGCCCATTTTAAACCTTGTGTTAGTCTGGAATGGGAGCATTGACAGTCTATGTATTCCTTGGTTCCACTTCCACACTCTGAAGAATTGTGCGATGGCCTTGTCACCTACAGGAGACGAAAAAATGAGTGCTTACACATCAGCACTGGAATGCTTCTTGTGAGGTCACATCCGTATCCCTGCCATGTTAACCTCTATGATGTGTAAGCAGCCAGTGAGGTCATATCCCATACTTCCTATGTTATTAACCATAGTCACTGACCAAGACATACCACTCACCATTGAGACAAATTGACACTCCCTTTCAATGTATTTGATAGGGCATGTTGGGGTCATTGATGGCCACCAACAGCTTTTCTGTAAGCACTCATTTTTCGTCTACCGTAAGAAAGACTTACGCTGAATGCTTTATCTCCCAGTTGCAGGGAAAGACTAGTATTGCAAACCTTGCAGTTTGTTTTATAGCCAGTGATTTTGCAGGGAATTGAATCAAAAAAATTGTGACAGATAGCAACCCGCTAACAACAAGTGTGGAAATAGGCTTGGCTGTCCAAATGATTTCTGTCTGGTTCAATAGATCTAAGACTCATCAGTTGAGAATAGACATCACAACAACACTCCTCAGGCAAACAGTTCCAAACAATTTCTCTGAGTTACAAGTTTGTATCAATATTTAAATAATAACAGTCAAAAACATTAAATCTTCCAATAATTAATCGAGCAGAAAACTATGTTGCTCATGTGGTAGTATTCCTCATCAGAGATGTATCTTCTACCTGATAAACGCTTGTGCAGGATCAGACTTATCGCTTCAGTCACGTATGTTTGTCCTTCTATCCAGCTGTCTGTCTGTTACGGCAGCTGAATGACTAGTGCATGCATATCTGCACTGACATGACCCTTGTGAGGTCACATATCCATGCATACCATGTCATTGTCCATCACTCATTATAACCAATTTGTGAGGTCGTATCCTATACCTTCCATTCTATCAAAATAAGTCATCTTCCTAATGATGGGACTTTGCACTATAGAGATTACAATGACCTTGTTATGATAGTTCCTGACGTGACATATTCCTCTGCCCTTTGCCAGGTCAGGTTCTGGGATCTCAACTCTTTGTAATGCACCAGACAACCCTGTCAGCATGCCTCGGTGGTCCAATGTCGGCCCAGAGTCAGTCCGATGTCAGCAGCGACGGACCAGCTTCGGGCCGACATTGGACTGCCGAGGCATGCTGATAGGGAATTTGTTATCTTGTTTCTCTTGTAATTTTATATGTAATGTACATGTAACATAATAAAGCATGAAGAAAGATTATTGTAATTTTCAACAATTTCATTGCTTGTGTTTTTAAATTAAAGTACAAAATGATATAATTTCATAATCAATCTCCTTCAAGGGGTAGAAAGCTTCTGATTAGTTGATGATGGTGTCAAACCATTGTCTGAAGTATGCCACCCGGGAGTACACTGCTGGGTAGGTTGTCCAGCAGCCCACAATACCCCATGAGGTGATTCCTACGACTCTTCCATTGACTGCCAGGGGGCCACCAGAGTCTCCATTACAAGAAGCTGCTTGGCCTATATTTCCAAGACAGATGTGGCCATCATTGATTGAGCCGGGCCAGTAACCCTCACATTGGGCTCTTGTCAACACATCAACTTCAACATACTGCAAATGGTCTGGCAGAACAGGATTTGCTGAAAAGCAGAAAAGACAATTATATGTATCAATAAATGTTATAAACTTTAACTGGAACTCAATGGTAACGTGTTGACCATAACAATGAATTTAAGATGGACTTACTTCCTCCCTCAGTTGTGTAACCCCATCCTGAGATGGTGCCTGTGGAGCCCTCATCATTGTCCCCTGTGTTGGCCATTGGAATTGTAGCAATCAGAGGGTTGGAAAGATCGGCATCCGAGGCGAAGACAATGATAGAGACGTCATTGGGAAAGGATCCTGGGCCTATGCCGTAGCTGGGGTGCTGATGAAAAGAAGAGACTAAGTCTTGTAAAATGAGAAATGTATAGGCCTAAAAATCAGCCCAGCTAAGTCAGTAAGATGGTATGCTTAATATTTCAAGAGACTGTAAAAACTTGCATTGTAGAAAGTAGAAATTTGGAGAGTCTGTCCATTTTCGGGCTGGCTCCTAATGGTTATTCCAAGCTGCACATCATAAACCGTTCTGCAATGGAAATTTTGAATAATCACATGGTCTTAATAAGCCAAGGGAAAGTTTGTCACTAGATCCGTGATGTTTAGGATGAAAGAATTAGATAAAGGCGGCCACATTATAGTATTTTTACAGGCCCAGCCCCAAATATTACATGTTTGATTGCACTTTTCAATGAAAGTGAGTGTAGTATTTGGGCCCGGGCCTGTAATGTGAGTAAATTGTCAAAATTCCATATAATTAATTGTCTACGTACATCGATGTAGTAATGCAATGGGCAGCTGTTAGGCAATGTCTGGCTGAAACAAGCACACATCCACAGTAATGGTTGCTGAAATATCTCAGGGAGGCTTGATAGGGGAACTGTCCAATCTGAAAACAATCGTATCATGCCACTTAAATTGTCATACATTTCAGCTATATTTGCCTAGACCTCACCCAGATGCTTTTGCCATTGGAGAAGCCGGGATGTAGAGGAGACCGGGGTAAGTTGTGCCGTGGGGTAAGCTGTGCCCCCACTGTTGGAGTGAAATGAAGAACTGGGCAAAGAAGGCAATGCCACCCATATATGTATACCAACTTGGTCAACGCCATTAGTCACCAAGAAAAAAACTACCAAATATATAATGGAATGGAAAGCTACACTCATAAATTCAATTTTGTTGCTGAAAACTTGAAGTGCCAAGGACTGACATTCTTGTTTCTCAGTCATTTGCTATTTGGTATAAGATGAAGTCCCTCTGGTAGGATGGAGTTAGGAGGTATATCTAGACATTTGTGTTGTTTCATCTTGCATTGTTTGTTTATTTTTGACAACCAGTTTCATCCAGAAAAACAATTTGGGGTAAGTTGTGCCGTTTTGATTGGGGTGAGCTGTGCCAATGGTATGACATAGGTCATAGGAATTAATTTTTTATTCATCTTTTTTGGTTTTCATTTTACGCAACACTGCAAAAAATTCCCGTTAAATTTTACAGTTAAATTAACTGGCAACTTTGTTCCAGGTCTAATAACTGTGATAGTACTCACAAACCTGAACAGGACAATGTACCGTAAAATGCAGATCGGTACATTGAACTGTAATTTTGCGGATTCAACAAAGTGATATTACGGTATAATGAATATATATAAAACAGTTTATTCAAAGTATATTTAACAGTAACATCAACTGTAAAACATAGAAAGCAAAGCATGCAAGGAGCTGTGAAATATACTGTAAAAATACGGATAGAATCCGTTATTTTTACTTTTGCATAAGCGTGAAACAACATAATAAACATGACATTGTGATTTAACTGTGGCATAGCTGTAGGGACATACCAAAGCTGGAATCAGCTGAGTGAGCCACTGACTCCAGGCTCGGCCTTGCTCATCTCTTGCTTGATAGCAGGGAAGTAAGTCCATCAATACCCAGCAATTAATTCGCACACGTTTGCGCACAAATTGCCACCATAAAATTGATGGATATTTTCCAAGAGAAGCAGGTGTCAAGTTTACACAAGTATGTTGTATTTATCAAGACTGTGTTTGGGTTATTTTGGTTTTAATTGTGGCATTCTTTAGAATGCATCATAAGACTCACACAAATACCAATGTCAAAAATAGATATTAAAACATTTGCATAATGACAACATCTTTAAAATCATATGAATGAGGATGTTCCCTTATCTTCAGATAAGTTATAAATTAAGTTTGATTAACAGTTGTGTAAAGCATATGTTATAGATGGCACCACATGTTCCGTGGTTGAAGTTCATATATTCTCTTGTTTATAGAATCTTGCCAGGTTTATTGATTGTTTTCTCTGCATATTACAAGTTATCAGTAAATTAACGGTTAAAGTAATTGTTCATCAACATGCACTGAATGTTAAATGACATGTTGCAGTACATTTTTCTTGAAGCCAGCTTTGTACCCGACAAAGAACTGTAAATTCACAGACAAAGTCTGTATTTAAAAAATACTGGTAAAACAACAATAAATGTACAGTTCTTCTAGCCACAAAAACACGCAGTGAAGGCCTAAACATGTTGTGAAATAACTTACACTGAAAGGAGCATGCGTCAAAAGTGTTATACCACCCTCTAAACAATAAATAATTCTAGTTTTTTAGCATTCTAAATTTTTGCATAAAATGGCTCATAAATGTGTGATTAGTTTCATGCAACATCTCACCGGGGCGAGTTGTGCCACTTGACCTACTTTTTTCAAATGCCAACCATGATCTTCCCAATAGTCGGACTGCCCTGAAACTTTGGTCGATCCCATCATCCCAAGTCATACCATGACAAAATGGCCCATAACCTTTGCTAATTCATGAATACTTAATTAACTGACCCAGTTTTGGCTCAGCAAATCAGGGACTGCTACATCACAGTTTGAAATTGTTGCTTCTGTTTCACACAGTTACGATGGAGAAATTGTGTATTGTTGAAAGGCGCTATCACAGTTCTGAAAATTCCATTGAATTATGTATTTTCACAGTTCTGAAATGAAACTGTTTGAAAGTTTGCTTGTTTTACACTGTTTTTCTTAGTTGCCAGTAATCCTCTAAGTGTCCATAATCGGACTAAATCTTCCTGCAAAATGCTTATGACCTAAATAAGCAGCCAATCACAGAAGAGGTTGGAAATAGCAGAAAGCCCTGTCCATTTTAGCAGGGCTTGCGTGGGGAGGATGGGTCGATCCTGGCCGACGTATTATGCTTTGATGTCTGATTTTCAGATTACATGATTAAGCTTTGGTGTTTCGGAAAATCAGCCTGATGCAAAAAATGGCACAACTAACCCTGGTCTCCCCTAACCGACAATTTTGCATGTTAGCACCCTACAAAGGATTCGCAATAGAGAAACAATCAGATTATCTATTTGACTTCATGGAAGGTTTAGTTTATGAAGTGTATGAGATTTAATTTAGTCAGACACTATATTGTTAAGTTCTATAACATTTTTTCAGTTAGATCCCTCCTAGGACTCAAATTCAGTGTCTAACTGCATATTTTGATCTTGGTTAGTATGGAGTCAATTTTCTTCCATCTATACTGTCTGATTATTGAACCAGACCTTTGACTCAATTGTATAGATCTATACCTACTGCAGCAGGCTGTCCGCCGATGATCTTGATGGCAGAGCGACCGAAGGCTGGAGCAGCCAAGAGAGCGAGAAACCACAAGGTTAGCATGATTTGCAGTGTACTGCAAAGTGTTGAATACCTTCGATGCTTCATACTCTCATTTATATATTGGTTGCAAACAGTTAAAGAGTTTTTATTAACCTGGAAATGTATCCATATGTTGTTATGTCTACTATTATCAAATCGTGATTAATTTTTGGTCATGATGGTGAAAATATCTACCTTGTACAATAAATGATTATTTTTACATACTTTTTTTGTAATAACATGTTCAATCCACGTGGGTTGAATTTTTGTTTGATGTATGAAAGTTGTCAGATTATATTTTCAATGTCATGTTGGAGCAATGGGTTAACTTTTTCATTAGGTCACTAGCATATATTATTTTTTTAACACATAAGAACACAACTATCTTTATTCGCTTGCTCTGCTGCTGTCGCCTCTCTTGCTGCAGCAATGAAAAGTCATATATTGCAATCTTACCCGGGCAATATGAGTTTTTATGACATGATCATGTGACTGATTCTGGACATCAGCATGGCTCTTGCACAGTGGACAATTAAGTAATGAATTGCCTTATTCTTAATTTTTCATTAAAACGCACATTGTTTGAAAGCCCCATAATTTTAAGTATAATTTTTGGTTGGCAATGAGCACAGAGGAACACGTGCTATAGGTGCTATGAGGCAGTTGTCGCAACTTTGTGTCAAAGATGCTGGGTGTCATGTGACTGTCTTGACAAGGTTGTCAAACTTGAATAAACCAAAGTGTAGCAATAAATCTATTTACACTCTTGTTGATAAATATGGAATATACCGAAATAACCATGATCTTGGTTGTATTTTTTACGCTTGCTTTGGGTGGGTCCAGATTTATAAAATTAACTTCAACATGCTGAGAAGAGACTCAACTAGCTCGATATGAATGGCTGGAGTGGAGTTTGCTCATTTTGTGGTTTTCATGAACAATGGTGATAAACCAACCTTGTTCATCGTGATAAACTCTCAATTGCGAGCAGCCAAAACAGGTTCTAGTTGAAATTATAGTACATTTTGTTAGGGCACACCTTGGGGTAAAATTCAATATCAATAAAACGTTCCTGGTTATCATGCAGTCTGGGAATTTGAAAATGTAAAAAACTGTTCCATGCGACCAAGCATGAATATGACCCAGTTTGGCAGTTTGTCTGTGCTGTGATTATTTGTCACGGAAGTTCCACATGCTAATGACCATTGAATTGACTCATTTAAGGGTTAATCTTTCCTTTGACGCCAGTAACTTTCACAAATCAACAATTTTGGATGGATTTCTAACACTAAATAAAATTCATATTTTGGCCTTTTTTGCATTGGTTTTTCAATTTCCTCCAGCCTCCCAAATTTTTAAAGATTAAAGTTGAATCCCACACTTGGCAAGCTATCTCAAATCCATGAGATATTCATGAAACTTTGCCAAAAAGTTCTTCAAAAAGAAAACTTTCCAACGTAAAAAAAAAGAGGCGGGCTATCCAACATAATTTTCGAACTATGATTTTTTCAAAATCTTACGTCATTACATTAAAACATACAGTAAAATACTAAAAGCGTTTGGGATTTATAAGGAAAAGCAGCATCACTCAAACAATATCCATGAGATATTTATGAAAAAGTAAAGGAATATAGCTGAATATACACTTCATTGAAAAACAAGTTTTTGAAGGGGGGTTACCAATGTTTTTTGAGAGAATCTTGGTGTACAATATGAGAAAATTATGAAAAACAGTTCAACAAAAATAAGTCCCCCTTAAAATAAACTTGAATATCTCAAAGATTCCTTCTCAGATTTTTATGAAAGTTGGATTGGATTATAGGTCTATATATCGACCCAAAATGTGTGCATTTATAGTTTAGTGCCATTATTCCTGGCTGAGCCAGCAGCCTTCGAGTGAGCCTACCTCTGTCTTCAAAAATCTGTGGCTTTTCCAATGCATATGAACAATTTGACCAAGCGGGGGAGCCACCAGCTGGGGTATTTTTGTTGAACTGTGGAGTACAATAGGTGGAGCAGCTGTATTCTGTGGGATTCAACTTTAAGTAAATATTCAAGTGAGGACTTCAAATAACTCGTCAGGAATCCATTTAAGTTCTTAAAAGTGTGATTTTAACTACTGAATTAAAATGGAGTAGCTACAATTCAATGGTAGTTTTCGTATTTTCGTATATTCCATATTTATGAGCAAGAGTGTATATAAATAATTAATTTCAGATACACCAGTTACTTTGATAGCACATGTGGTAGTAGCACAGAAATTATTGAAATAAACAACAGGTGGTGCAGTATGCACGTCTTTTTGTGTCATTAATCATTGGCAAA
This sequence comes from Platynereis dumerilii, assembly GCA_026936325.1. Lineage (NCBI taxonomy): Eukaryota > Metazoa > Annelida > Polychaeta > Phyllodocida > Nereididae > Platynereis > Platynereis dumerilii. The sequence continues at coordinate 26,835,535 of JAPTHN010000011.1, forward strand.
TAATTAGATAATTATGACTTCATTTTATGTAAAAACGTTGTATGTCAGGCGTGCGAGTTTGAATGACCTGAATTTGTCATTACTCAATGTATGTGTGGTAGGTTCCAAAAATTCCGCCTCCAGGTGGTAAATAAATTTCTAGATGCTGAGCACTGCAACCTTGCCCAATTTTACACACTTTCAGTTGTTTTTCGGCTATATATCTCCAAAAATATTTTCGGGGCTTCCCTTGATACCTTCCACTAGGATAGAAATCATAGGAAAGACCTTCATCTATAATGATATCAAATCTTCAACTTATATTTTAGAAATTTTAAAGAATATCCGATTTTTTTATTGTGTATGTTTTTCAGAGAAACTATTCAAGATATTAGTGTAATACTTGAGATTTGTGCTGTCAGGTGAGAATCCTAGATTCTGGTCAATTTTCAAGGTATTTTGGATTGGCCGAGTGGGAGCCATTTGGTGAATTGTCATGCTAAATACTTTTGTATCTATATACTTGTTTGATCATATATTATCTTGCTGGGTCTTGTCTTGTCATCCATTGTCATGTCATGGCTCTTCTTGTCTGATAATCACTTCAGTGACAGCTATTATGTCAAATTATACATATTTCATGAGGAAAAAATAGCAAATATTGATTGAAATTTACACATTTTCTCAGCGCTGAAGTCTTCTCCATCAAACAACACATCAACTGATGATGTCATGCACATCTTATGCAAATGAACACTGAGCAAGTTCAGCAGTGCACATCTGTATCTAAGAGTGGGGAAAGATGGAAGTTTGCTGGCAGTACAGCTATTCCTGAGCAAATAATTATCCCCCATGCTATGCTATGGGGGATTTTACTTTTAGTCTCCATGTCATGGCGTCCATCAAATATCTCAAACACCACACCATGCACAATGCTCATCCTTTCCCAACATTCAAAGACCCCCCTAAACTTGTCAAATCTGACCATAAATCAATAAATATCATAACCATTTCCACATTCCAAACACTTTTTGCTGTGCTTTTGGCCTGCAGCCATGTTATTTTTAAAAGCAAACTCCACCCCCAGGTGTCTCCACATCCTTACATGTATGCACAATTGTCCCCCTGGTGGAAATATTTGGCATAGCTAAAATTGGAATTCTGGTGGGTACAGGTAGATGTGTAGGGCATGGGGGATATGGAAGCAGTATACCTGCTCTTGTTCTGTTTTGATCTAAGCTGCAATCTAGGTACAGAAAGATCTGAGCACATTTTGAAATTTGTTGTCAAGTATACAAAGCAGCATCCGTAAGCATTCAAATTAATCTGCAATGTCGTTGCAACCAAAAAATGGTGTTCAATCGATATGAAGCATCAGTTTAGTTCTATTGGAATTCCAAAATTTAAGCCGCCGGTAAATTTGGGAAGGAGACTTCACACTGTAAAATTTGAAAACTGTATTGAAGCAATAATTTTAGCTGTCTGAGAATGTTAATAATTTTCAAGCTATGATAGCTCAATCCTATAAGTTGTCAAGGTATGATAGCTCAATGCTGTAAGTTGTCCAAAAGAATCATAACATTAAGCTGTGAAAACATGAAAGCTGCAGTTGTTGTAGATAGCTTGACATCTCAGTCATGCCACATATAGCGCCATCTATAACAAGCACTTCTCATAAGACTGCATTTAGTTTTAAATAATTATTTACTTACAAGAAAAAAGAACATTTATATTACACTATCCCAGAGAAAAAATGAGTAGCACACCACTTTAGCTGGTTACTTTATTTTTATCTCTCTTAAATTAATTTGTGGGAGTAATTAGACGCATGCTTTCACACATCAACCAACATTTCCAAGTCAGAGTGTGTTCAAATATAGGCTTCCAGCACTGTATACCAACTCAGATGAGCCACAGGCCATTGGGATTTATTCACAGGAAATTAATTTTTAAATCTCCTTGTGATGCAATGGTCTGTGTTGAATGCATCTTGGGCCTGTCCATGGTGTGCTAAAATGAAGCATACTGGATCAGGTGGATCCCCTTGAGAGATCAAACAATATTTTGTTATTACAGCCCATATTCATAAATAACTTTATAAGACAGGTCACTCAAATATAAATCAAAAACCACTAAAAATAAGTCAACACAGCTCAAAATTTTGAGTTGTGTCAGCTTGGATCAATAAGTCAACAAAACTCAATATTTTGAGCTGTAAGTCAACACAGCTCATTGTTTTGAGTTTTCTCAGCTTGAATACCTTAGTCAACAAAGATTAGTATTTTGAGCTATCTCAGCTCGGTATTTTGAGTTATCTCAGCTTAAAACATTAATCTATGTTAGCTCAATCAACTTGTGCAACCATCTCACTCAATCAATTGAGCTGAATCAGTTCCTCCGATTTTACAGTGCAACATCTTTGTGGATAATATTGACATCTCACAGATGAAAAATGATGGATCTATAGCTGGCGTATCAACAGCTTATAAATGTAAATTATGAAACATGCAACTGGGTTCCCCTATCCTCAAGAAGGCAGGGGCGGAAACTTTTCAAAATGTACCAGATGTTTTACAATCACTGCCAACATTACTTGACATCTACAATGTATCTTATAAATACAACCTGAAACCTGCTCACAAATATACCACTAGAGGGCCACCTCACCTTCAGGTGAATTTTCCAATTATGCGCAAAGAAATATATCGTAAATCTTTTATTCCAAGTAGCATATCATTGTGGAATTCCCTAAAGGATCAAACACGGGCATCCAGTAGTCTCACTTCCTTTAAGAAGATGGTCACCTCCATGCAAAATCCGAAACTGTCGCACAAAGAGGAAGTTGTGATCTGTCAATTGAGGTTACAATTTGGTAATCTCCATGCTCATTTGTTTAACAAAGGTTGCATTGACTCTCCCCGATGTAGATGTCAACATGACTCTGAGACCTCCCACCACTATCTGCTTGAGTGCCCTCTTTATACAGCTCCAAGGCAAAAATTAATAAATGATATTAACAGTTTAACTTCTTTGGAACCAATTGTGAATTTACTTTTATTCTGAGACAAGTCTCTGCAACTGGATGTCTCCCTCAGCATTATTAAATGCACTGCTAGTTTTATTACAGCTTCAAGCAGATTCTAATTATAAGATTCTAATTATTGTGATCTGGTACCTTACACTGCATGGTGTGGCTACCCATGGCACTGTAGGCAACAAGAGCGGCTCACGGTGCTGTGGAATGGCCACACCATTGCATGTGTAGAACATTTTAGTGAATTATTATGCATGCTTGTAGTCCAGTCAAAATAGAGTTTAACCTAGACATAATTGCAACACGAGCAATTTCAATTGTATATATACCAGAAAATTCTGCAGATTATGAAAATAATACTCATTTTTGCGTGGCCGTGGTGGAAAATTTTCAAAAATGCGTTTCCATGGCAACAAGTCTATATCAAAATAAATAGATGTTTCTGAGCTAAAAAGCTGCCTAGCATTGACAGATATTATGATATTTGCAATCTGATGGTACAGTTTGATAAGGTATAAGATCGGTTATCAAAAATTATGATCAATTTGAACATGCAATTTTCTTGGTTGCCATGGTAACATACTTGCATAACAAAATCAGGATTTTTTTTCTATCGTGATGAATGAAGTTTTGCTTTATTCAGCTGTTATTAACATCGTGGAAATGGTAATGTGACTGTTAAATATGCTATACTCTGGGCTTTTCAAAAATATCATGTATGGGTCTGAGACTTCATTACTTTTCAGGAAAATGTTGCCTTAGTAACACAAGTCTTAGATTTTTCAAAATACCCTTGAAGAATGTTATTCCTTCTGTTGATTTGTAAGATAAAGGCTAGCAGTAATTTCTTTCAGAATGACTTAAAATCTATAATCTAGATTATAGATACATCCTTAATTTTAATCTTAACAGTTTGGTTGCCATGGTAACGTGTAAAAAGCACAAATATTATATATTTTTTAGATATATACAAGATTTTTCCACATTTTCCTATGACATTTCCTTAGATAATGAAGTAGCAGGTTGGTTAACATGTTGAACAATGTGAGAACATAATTTTGTATGGCAACCAAGACCGAAATATTGTTTTTCTGCTTAGCAACCAGACAAAAATAAGACTTTACTGCTTGTAGGTCGTGTCTGAAGAACAAAGACGAGCAACAACTCATACATTAGGTTAAAAATTGATGAGTTTCAGCCTAAATGCATGTAAGAGAACAAAAAACGTAACTTTTAAAATGAATTGGAATAATAATATTCCCAAATATGGAGCTTCTACAAGAAATCTGCCGTTCAAAAGTGCTATTTTGAGGATTTTTGGTATTTTCTTACAGTCTGTCTCCCCATTTCAGTACAAATATTGAGGCTGTGTGTCAGTTCACATTATGTAGCTTTTAAAATGTACATATGGTGCGGTAACCAAGGCATAAATATTGTTTTTTTGCTTAGCAACCACACAAAAATGTTAGTAAAGACAGTTTAAACTGTTGTCTAATTAGTGGATCTTAGTGCATGAAATGAAACAGAGTGTGCATTTCTGCATAAAGCGTGAAATTTGGAAGAGGGGTAAATAAGACCAAGAGGAACACTATTTTGATGGAAACAGTTTGGCACATCCTTGCTTCCATCTGCCATATTGGATTTCAAAATGGCTGCCATTCTGAACCTCTTTTCATCAATATCTCAGTAACTAAGGCAGGTAGAATGTTCATTTCAGTGGCTATAGTGTTGTAATTAAATCAGAAATACATATTGGCCATTTTGGAAGTGCTAAGATGGCGGCCATATTGACTTACAAGATGGCTACCTCTGATTTTGGGATCAATAAATAAGATTAACTGACTATTATGAGATGGAAGGGCAGCTACATTGCATTTTTCAATATGGCTGCCTTGTGCAATTGTTAAGTCTTTATATCTCAAAATATTAAATAGATAGAAACAGGATTTCAGTGACTCTCTCTTTTACATTTAGGTCAATGCATCTGATTCACTTAAAGTTTAAAATGTAGGATGCAGCCTTATTTTCAAGATGGCTATATTATTCACTTGATTTCTTTTTCATCTTTAAGCTAAAATGGCAATGATTTCATGACTGTACTCTCTATTTTGGATCAACGGACATAATAAATCATTCATTTATGTGATGGGATATGAGTTGAGAAAGGTGCTATAGACATAGATAACTTCAGCCCTTTAAGTCGGGTTCTGAGTGCTCAAGAGGATTATCATGAAGTCTATTTCTCTATTGTTATAAGAAAATAGAAAAAATATGCAATGACTATTTCATTGACTAAACACATATTTTCAGGCTGCGGGATGCGGAAGAAATAGCACAACTGCATTTTTATTTCAGGACAGAGTAGTGTCACATTTTAACATTAATTATTAAGATCAAATTATTTCACTTCATTTTCAAACCTTTGTCAAATAACCATGAGATATATAATGCATCTAATTTGATTGAAACAAAAAAGCTGGTAGCCACCAAATTTCACAGTGAACTTGCAGTTGTTCCAAGACTATATTTTGTCAATTACCTACATATTACTGGCTGTCCATTGAATCCCACTACATTTCAAGAATATGCCAAATCAATAATCTAGCCTTTTTTAAGAGAGACACTTCAAATGTTGCCTTTTATATCAAAACAAGTAGAAGTAATCGAATAGCTTGAGATATAGCTCAACTTTCGAATAGCTCAAGATATACATGTAGCTCAACTTTCTGCCACTTCTGCATGTGCACAAGTTAAGAAAAGTTGGAGTGATGATCCTGACATATCTAACAGTCTGTCATATGTCTCAATGTCATCATAATGCATACAACCACATTGCACTGAAACAATAGGTCATATATTTAATACTTGACAATTTAGATTAGGGGAAACCAGGTCGGAGTCATTTGAAAATAACTTAATCTTTCATAATTCTTACCTTGGAAATAACTGAATCTTTCAAACTTCTTGCCTTGGTATAGATTTAAAGGTTTCCGGACTAAGTTAAATTATGCTTAAAACTGGAATAGGTCTCTGGGACTTCCTAGGAGCTTTGGTTTGAATTTGGCTCATTTTACTGCTATCCTTCAGCATTTTTATGAGAATCTTCCCAAGTCCTCTCCATTCTTTTAGTGGAAGCAATGAACATTTGAATTGGAGACATCATCTAGAGTCAACAAAACAGTCAATCCTTGTTTGCGTCTTCACAAATGACCATAAAAGGATTCAAAGGCATGACCGGTTGTAAAACTTCAACTGTATACACCGGGATGCTGCCAATTGTGCATCATGGTACTTTTTGTATAAACATCTATCATTCCTCCAAAGACATATGTAGCAAGTGAAGTAGCCTTGGTCAGGTGTCTGAACTTAGTTTATGGAACACACCTTGTGGATTCATTTGGAAAAGTGTAACTAAGTGTGTGACTATATCTGTAAGTCACAAACAAAAGTGCAGAGATTGCATGTGCATTGGGCTGCTTTGAGGCTTAGTATTCACATGGAAATGGAAGGTTCCAGAAGTTGGGCTATGTCTTAAGACATTCCATTCCTTCTGCTTGCCTTAATTAGAAGTAAACAGCAACATTAAAATGAGCCTCTCTCGACAGAAACACGCGGGTGCGGGCTGGGATTCGTCGGCCCGCGCAGAGCTCTATCGACTATTTATTTGGAATATTCTTGAAAAAACAAATTTATGGCCAAAGATCTACAGATCATCCAACTCCTATCAACTCCACTAAATGAATATACAAATTAAGTAATAAATGAGTTTGTCAAAATATTGAATAAGTATGCAATGTATTTCAATGTGTCTAAACTTCAATTCAAAATGTTATCCCTCATGACGATTTGAAAGAGAAATGAATTTCATGATTTTCCATCGTCTACTTTTTGTCATTCAGAAAAATGTATGTACATCCAGTGAAAGTACCAAGTGCTGCATTTAGGCCTATTCGAATTCTTTCCACAAAAGAATTTTAACAGCCTTCAATTTGAGGGAACAGTGTCGGATCCAGACATGGTTGTCTACTGGCAGCATAGTTACACCTAATCTGTCTTGACATACACGGGTATGCCTAGTCAATAATCACACATATTGAATTCAAACTGATGGTTTAATTTAAGTGAAAGTTTGAGCCCCTTAACCCCCCATTTAAGATCCATGTACCATTGGTTATATTACACCCCAACAACCCCCTCCAACTCATGGCCCTATCTCATAAAGTAATTTCATTTTTGATTCATTGACTGCAAAAATTAATTGTACTGCCGAGTAATAATACAATTGCTTACAACTATTTATGCTTTTGAAAAACTTGAATTATGGCTGCCACCCTACTTCTAAAACTATCAGTGTTAGAGAATCGGATGCATTGACCAAAAAGTGGGGAAGAGTCACTGAAAAAATGTTTTTAGCTATTTTAGTTCCTACATTACGGAGGACACTTAATTAAACATGGTGGCCATATTGAAAAATCCAGAATGGCCACCATAGCATCACAACTAAGAGTTAGTTAATCTGATTTCTTGACCCCAAACACAGGGTATAGCCGCTGAAATGGACTCCCTAACTAAAGTAGTTTCAAAAATATGGCAATAAACCTTTTTTCAGAGGCAGCCATCTTGAAAATCACTATGGCCGCCATCTTAGCACTTCCAAAATATCCAATTTGTATTTCTGATTTATTTACAAGACTATAGCCACTGAAATGAACATTCTACCTGCCTTAGTTACTGAGATATTGATGAAAAGAGGTCCAGAATGGCGGCCATTTTGAAATCCAAGATGGCAGATGGAAGCAAGGATGTGCCAAACTGTTTCCATCAAAATAGTGTTCCTCTTGGTCTTATTTACCCCTCTTCCAAATTTCACACTTTATCCGGAAATGCACATTCTGTTTCATTTCATGCACTAACATCCACTAATTGGACAACAGTTTAAACTGTCTTTACTAACATTTTTGTGTGGTTGCTAAGCAAAAAAACAATATTTATGCCTTGGTTACCACACCATATGTACATTTTAAAAACTACAAAATGCGAACTGACACACAGCCTCAATATTTGTACTGAAATGGGGAGACACAATAAGAAAATACTAATAATCCTCAAAATAGCACTTTTGAAAGGCAGATCTCTTGTAGAAGCTCCATATTTGGGAATATTATTATTCCAATTCATTTTAAAAGTTATATTTTTCTTACATGCATTTAGGCTGAAAGACATAATTTTTAATGTAATATATGAGTTGTTGCTCGTCTTTGTTCTTCAGACACGACCTACAAGCAGTAAAGTCTTATTTTTGTCTGGTTGCTAAGCAGAAAAACAATATTTCGGTCTTGGTTACCATACAAAATTATGTTCTCACATTGTTCAACATGTTAACCAACTTGCTACTTCATTATCTAAGGAAATTTTATAGAAAAATGTTGAAAAATCTTGTATATTTAACAAATATATTAATATTTGTAGTTTTTACATGTGTTTCCATGGCAACCAAACTTTTAAAATTAAACTTAAGGGTGTATTTATAATCTAGATTATAGATTTTAAGTCATTCTGAAAGAAATTACTGCTAGCCTTTATCTTACAATTCTACTGAAGGAATAACAATCTTCAAGGGTATTTTGAAAAATCTAAGACTTGTGTTACTAAGGCAACATTTTCCTGGAAAGTAATGAAGTCTCAGACCCATACATGATATTTTTGAAAAGCCTGGAGTGTAGCATATTTAACAGTCACATTACCATTTCCATGATGTTAATAACAGCTGAATACAGCAAACCTTCATTATTCACAGTGGAAAAAAAATCCTGATTTTGTTATGCAAGTATGTTACCATGGCAACCAAGGAAATTTCACGTTCAAAAAGATTATAGTTTTTGATAACTGATCTTATACCTTATCAAACTGTACCATCAGATTGCAAATATCATAATATCTGTCAATGCTAGGCAGCTTTTTAGCTCAGAAACATCTATTTATTTTGATATAGACTTGTTGCCATGGAAACGCATTTTTGAAGATTTTCCACCACCGCCAGGCAAAAATGAGTATTATTTTCATAATCCGCAGATTTTTCTGGTATATATACAATTGAAATTGCTCGTGTTGCAACTATGTCTAGGTTTAGAGCATTTTTGGGCTAGAATGACTGGACTATTGTGTCGGTGATGACCTAAGCCAGTATAGTCCGGGAGCTGGCCTCTGAAAAATCTGGTTGACCTCATCTCATGAGGTCACCGCCTAAATTTGGTACCGTTTTAAAGGAAAAATTCTGTAGTTTCTCACTACATAGGTGAAATCCCTCAAATCAGGTGCAGAATTTTGCTAAATCAGTTTCCATGGCAACAAGTCAATTTGAAGTGGTATAGCTGAGATATATAACAAATGCCTTCCTAAATTAACAATTTCAGTAATATCTCATATTAAACTTCATAGAAACTTGATGAAGTTAATTGGTAACCTCAAAGTAAAATAACCAATGCAACCTATCAACTTGGTTGCCATGGAGACCAAATATCATAACAAAATTACACTATTCTGCTAAAACGTTGGCATATCTTTCCATACACAACAACCAATGAAAATAATTTGACACTTCTGTTACATCTGTGTCAAAGGCCCAAAACTGAGCTTTTCAAAAATGTGCTATATGGGCACATTCATTACATACTTTTTATGGAAAGTGTCGTTAAGCAACTGCATGTCAAAAATATACATAATTCTATTATAGATGTTTTTCTCTATTTATGCAAATTAAGGGTTGCAAAACATTTGATTAATGGCTGTTTGGGAGTTTATCTCATCATAAATGTATGTGTGTTACTAATAGTTTTTGTAACTCAACTGGTTGCCATGGAAACAACGGAAATAAACAAAATTTCGAATTTTCAGTTAAGATTGAGAAATGTAAGACCAGACATTTCTTCAGGAGAGAAATAACAAAAAGTACATAGCTCAAGATAAAGGTCTTCACCTTTGATACGGATTATGATATGGTTACCAAGGGTCATTGTTTTGTTTATCTGCATAGCAACTCTTTGAAGTGCTCTGCATTGTCCAAAAATTGACTCATAAGTTCAAAATTTAATATCCCTTTTTATTTCGTCGCTGCAGACTATTTAACATCTTTCATGCCATAACAAATACTCTACAATGTACATTTAACATCAATTTCCCTAAAGGAATCTTTCTTATTTGAATTTAAAAGTCATCAAACATTCATTATGAAGCTGTCCAATTGAAGAAAATGGTTTAAAACCAAGCTATGAATGACAATTAACTCTTTTTGTCTAAGCTGTTGTCCCCCCAGTCATCATGTGCGTATTTTTTATATCTCATATAATTCATTCACATTGTTATTGTGTTTTGACCAAAGCCTTAAAAAATAAACCTGTCGACGACATCATGATCTGATCATAGACTGGGATCTGATCTATCAAATTGAAGAAAATGTTGAAGAAAAAAAAGGCCAAATTGGCGTGCGTGTTAATCAGCCTGTAGTTGTCCTATTGAACTCATTTAAAGACCTAATGAATTTACTGAGCCTGCAGTTTTTAAACCTTTAAATCATTTAGCAGTATAAAGCTTTCAAATATACTCTCTGATAGATCAACAGAGTGTACCTGTACAATCATGTCTTTACCAACATTTGTGGAAATTATGCAGCACTGCATAGCTCGTCTCAGGAATGGAGCAGCATCTTCTAGTAGGTATCAAAATGTTTGTAATTTAATTACCTTTAATCTAACAATGGCCTCTACATTCTCAAAAGTAAATTAGCATTTATGAAGAAACATATAAGTTAACTGAATAACAGAGGGTGATAGCCCAGACCCATCCTGCCTGTTTGTTTTTGATCGAATAGAACTTGGCTTTAATCTTGCTCACACTTGTGACTACACAAGCTTCCTGCATCGTATATTCCTGCATTGGCACTTACAAATTTACCATTATATTCGCCAAACTAGTAGTTTACTTATAAGTGATGGAGGGGGGGGGGTAACCAAGACAACAATTAATCAACCATTCATTTATGATTTAATCGTCTTCATCTAATGTCAGAAAAAGCTAACTGAAATGATCCTTGATAAGATAGCAATAAAAGCTCAATATAGGCCTAATGTGGTGTAGTGAGTGGAAATTTAAGTATGTTTAGTGGGGCATTTATCTTCACCTGTAAGGGGATTTAAATTTTAGTTGTAACTTGCAATAATTTAACTCAATTAGCACTGAATTGCATGAAGAAATTCAATGTTATCCACCATGTGTGAATTTATTCCTTCATGCCTGGAGTACAACATTGTCTTATTTTTCTGTGTTAGAAAAGGCAAGAACAATAAAAGGTTCTCCTTGTGAATTAGACATGGAATTGCCAAATAGGTATAGTCCATTGGGATTCAAATCTTCTCTATAAATATAGTCATTCTTATTAAAGCCTCCGGGCACCAAAACTTTCTTATTGGCGGAATTGGTCTTTTTATATAATTTAAGTTATGATATCATGCGTCAGTGAGCAGAGAATCTACCAAAAGTTCCAGACTGATACAAAAAATAAAGAGGTTTCGGCAGTTAAAGGCAAGTTTCAACAAATGACGTGCTTCAACTAGCCCCAATCTTCCCTATGTGTCATAGATTTGAAAAAATCAATTGAACTGGCTCCAAAGTGGTACACAAAGGCCATCAAAATTGATGCCACAGGGCATGAAAGCTTCCTTCATGCTGACGAAAATGTACAAACTCTTGATGTTAAATTAAAAAGAAAGCATGTGCTTTGACCCATCTTTAAACACTCAGGGAGTTAACTGTTTACCATATGCTGAAGACTTTGATGTTCTCAGCCCCATGCAGAGGACTTCTCTCAATCAGGCCTCAGTACTGCTTTAACCATCCCATCATGTCATCGAGGGTCCCATAGCCTGACCAGGACTGTTTCTTTATCACTGCCTAACTTGGCTAAGGAGATGTGTTATTTGTCAGACATCTCAGTGAATTTAGTAGACTTCTCCATCACCTTACAAGGAAAAGAACCCAGTATTTCCATAGAAGATATGGTTACTGTCATGAGGGGCCGGTGGTATTTTGCCAATCGGAGTAGAATCAGTCCAGCTACTGACATGCTGGTGTGTGTGGAAGATGGCTGCACCAAAGTCAGATTTTTTTCTATATTTTCAAAAATAATATTTAGATTAAATATTGTAATCCAAAATTTCAAAATGATTGTATAAAGATAGTCACACCAGTTATATCCACTTTTGAATTTAAGGAATGCATACTTTTTTTTATCCATTTATAGACCTTGTATTTGAAAAAAGTATTTGTAAATACCAAATACTTTGATGCAAATACAAATACAAATACAAATACTTTTGAAATCTGACGAAAGTATTTAAATACAAATACAAATACTTTGCAAAGTATTTAAATACAAATACAAATACTTTCAAATTTCCGAAAAAGTATTTAAATACAAATACAGTATTTACAAATACAAATACAAATATATTTGTATTTGAACCCAACCCTGTCTGGATGACCGAAATTCTTTCACAGAACTTTGTTTGGAGGACTTCAAGGAACATTTACTTCAATGGGTCAGGTGTATGAATCAATGCTTTTGGTGAGCTTGGGAGTATTTTTTAAGGCTAATATTTTATTTCGTGTGTCAAATATTGTCAATTTCACTAATGCAAGTGATAGAGAAAGGTCTCTCATTGCCAAAATTCATGAGCTTTAGTGGTTTCAGTATTATCTGCCCCAAGAAGCTGAACTTTCAGTTTCCATGGCAACCACAGAATGACTTAAAAACGTCCAAATTGTCCAAAATTTACGGAAATCCATTCCTAATATGCTGAATTTTATACTGTAAAAAATACATGGTTCTACATTGAAAATAAGTGTTTATATAAAAAAAAGCCTCAAACTTTCTGAACACCCCTCGTATATGATGCAGACTAATATTTAGATTTTATAAAATTAACTAAAGGACAAAAATTGCAAAACAATATGATTCATAACTTGATTTTAAACCATTTCATATGGGAGAGAAGCCTAAAATGCATTTTTTATTACTGTAAAAATCTAATCAGAAAAAGACAAATGGGGAGATGTCAACATATAGATCTTTTCAATGGGTAGAGATTTATGTTTTATCATGGCATGAAAAACAGAAGTCTAAGTAACTTGGCAACCAAACAGGAATCTTCAGTTGTGAACTTTTGGGTAAAACTTTTATGGAACATGGAGCAACTGAAGGGGTTGCTATGCAAGTAAACAAAACTATGTCCCTTGGTAACCATGAAATTATGCTTGTCTTATGTGGAGATCTTCATTTGAAATATATACTTATGTTAATTCACTTTTTGAAGTTCAATGTAGTCTTGGTACTTCTTAACTCAGTCAGAGTTGGAACTGAAAACTGGGTTTCAGCCATTGGAAGCCGAGCGGTCTAACTACCAAGCTATCACCGTTGATCCTCCTTTTGTTGCTTCAGCTAAAAGCTATTCAAATATATTTTTTTGAATATTTTAAAATATTTTCCAATGCGTAAGATAGACATTACCACATACAGCAGAATTTAAAAAAAAAATTTTTTTAAAGGCTATGTCTTGCAGATTTCTTCCATCATTTAGTCTTTTTGCAATAAAAAGGAAGCATACTTTCAAAAAATGCATTTTTCGAATGACTCAGTTTTATCTACATGAGTTTTTAGGGGATGAAATTTCAAAATTGACGCTTTCAGAGGAAAATTATTTGTGAACAGGAAAATATAAGCACTCAGTTGCCCAAAGTGTGATTTTGGACATTTGGTTATGATACTCAAACCATCATTATTAAGAATCTCTCATTCTTGTGGTTACCATGGCAACTAAAAATTAAAAATATTTATTCCAAGATATAAAATAAGATCAGTAAAAGTAAAATTTTGAATGACAATATGATTGACAAGCACAGAATGGGCTACTAATACTAAGGTTTTTTCTCTTTTGTTTGATAAAGACTGTTTAGCTTCGAAATGGTGAATATGCCTTATATGGCAATGTTTTAACAGTCTATTTTTTTCATGCGAGGTCTGGACACATAGAAATATACATCTGATAATAATTTGTGGTGGCAGATGGATGTTGCCTTTGATTGGAAGGAGATATTTGGGCTACAGCATTCTACTTGGGAAAATAAATGCACACGCATTCAAATTTTTTTACTCATATTTCTGTTACCATGGCAACTGTGCATTCAAATATTTTATTTTTTGAAACAGCCTTTCCCTGACTTTCCTTTCATATATAACATACAAATCATATGATATTTTTCGTTTTTCCAGGTGAACTTATCAAAGTCAAGTCTGATTAAATCTAACGAAAAGCACACATATTCCCTTATATGGCAATATGCTAAATACCTAATTTGCATAACTCTGCATATTTTTGATAAAGCTTCCATAGTGGATTGCAATCATAGGATTAGTTTGATTCCAGGCAATAAATTGATCGAAAAATATTGACAAATTAAGATTTATTGATTTTACAATTTTTTTATGTGGTTGCCATGGAAACCCTTTGATTACAAACTTATGCACCTGATTCCAAACATTTCACCAAAAGATCTATATACCCCAAGGTCTTGGCTTTCCAACGGTACCAAGAAATCATGGTGACCTCATGAGATGAGGTAAATCGAAAACTAAGCCACTTTTTGGAGGTCAGCTCCCGGACTAGTAGCTGTGTGTTGTATTTTCAAGATTTACTACTAACACCTGAGCTTGTTATTGAGCCTATGGCTCGTTAGCAAAGGAATAAAATATGTTTAAACCAAACATATAACTGAAGAATAAAGTGCGACAAAGAAATAGGGATCCATCATAATCAGAAGCCCTATATGATCTTGGCAGCCCCAACCACTTTCTCTAAAAGGTATCTGCCTCATATTTTCCTTTTGTGACCCTAATGGATATATTGTGTCCCATATGCATTTATGACATAAATAGCATCGCATAAGGCACACGTATAAATACACTAATAATGCGGCAACCCACATCCAGCCTTGCTCTACTAATCACGTCATAGATTTGCACGGACAACATTTTGTTAGGCTGCAATTAAATAGACTATATATATATGTATATATGATCTGAGATGCCTTTGTGGAAAACCAATTAGTAAAAGTCCAAATTTGTTAATACAAGACATTGAGATATTAAATTAAACCTGATATGAAACTAATGAAATTGCAGTGCTTATTACTCCTGGAAAATAAGATGTCTTTGTTATTGCAATGTATGATATATGTGGCTGGATCCATAAAACATAGTGGAATTACATGTATGACGCTTGATGCGAATCTCGTGGCACACGTGTCATGAATCCAGGAAAAGAGTTCGATATATTTCATGGCGATTTTATTATCGTTTTCAAAGCTGTGTGTTTTTCCACTTTGTACTCTGCTTTATCCCAAGACTGTGATGTCACAGATTTATTTGCATGACTTCGTATATTAAAGGCACGTATTTCAAGAAACTGAGTAAGTGCATTGAGGTTTATTCACGATTAACCGGAATAGCCAAGAGAGCGAGAGACCACAGGGTTAGCATGGGTTGCAGTGTGCAACAAAGTGTAGAATACTCTCAATGCTTCACTTTCTCTTATATGTTGGTCACAATCTGTTGAAATGTATTTCAAACTTGGAAAACACCAAATGCAAACATTTTTTACATTTTGTTAAAAAAATTTAGTAAAAGCCAAAGGTCATATCAGCAATGAATACCTGGTATGGGCCAATATCTCACATGTTTAAGGCGGCATGTGAGGGCTTATCGGTCATAACTTTTTAAAACATTTTATTCTTTCTGAGGCTGGTGTAATTACTATCATAATGATTCTGTAAATATTTTACGTTTTCCTTTATTTTAGAAGGAGAAATTAGATCATGTAAGTCAGAATTAAATGTCTTCAATTAATGGTGATATTATCTGTAGGAAATCTTTGTCTTTGAAGTGATTCCTGGAACTCACATATTAGGCAGATTTGAATTGACACATACAATATTTCCCAGCGGGCTTCTTAGTTTATGTCATTTTACCAGATTAAATAAAACATATATATAAATAATAATAATAATAATAATAATAATATGGATTTTTATAGCGCTAATTTCAGTAAATTGCTCATCGGCGCTTTTTCGGATTAAATCACTTGTAGGAATTCTGAAACAAATGGGTTTTTAGATTCTTCTTGAAACTTTCCAATGTTTGTGCAGTTCTCGCTTTTTCAGGCAAATTGTTCCAGAGTTTTGGTGCTGCATACAGCGTAGGGAAATGCCCTATCTTCAAACTTATTTTTGTTGCATAGGGCAGGTTCCGCTAACAGGAGCTTGCAGTTGCTTCTCAAGTTATGTTCCTGTTGAGATTTGACTTCCACAAGTTCTTGGATGTATTGTGGTGCCTGATTGTTCATTGCCTACCATGTAGTTGTCATCAATTTGAACTGAATTCTTGCTGTGATTGGTAACCAGTGCAGTTGTTTCCTACTATGGCTGACACTGTCGCGTTTTTTCAATCTCTCAATTAATCGAACTGACAAATTTTGAGCAACCTGAAATATATTTCTGTTTTGTACCAATAGACATAAATGGCCAAATAGTTGAAATGGTGTCAGGCCCCTTGCGTTCACACTAATACAAAAAAAAAAAAGAAAAAAAAAGAAGACTATTTTACTTGGAAAAGAAAAAGAAAAAAAATTGTATAACATCCTCTAATTTTGAAATTGGGAATTGAGAAATTTCGGAAAATAACACATCCAGTCATCCGCCTGAGGTTCAAGATAGCCCTGGACCCCTGTGGGTCCCAGGGCTATAGGTTCAAGAAAAGTTTCAGCTTTGACCGTACAGGAAATTTACAGAGAATTTTGACTTCAATGAACTAGCCATCTTTATCAAAGGCCTACAATTTTACATCTAAAAAAACGTGTCAGAAGAAATAAAAACTAATCAGTGCAAATGCACGTGTTAGCATTTCTTTTCGTAAAAACTATTTTCGTAAACATCAGGTGGCTTTGCTCCCAAAAAAGCTACTGATGTCTGGTGCATGTAATTTGTCCTGTGTCAAGCCTTTCGTCATTTATATAATAGACCAATATTAATGACAGAGGAAATTTCCATGAACAATTATTCTAAACTGGAGAAAATAGGATTTGTTTGATTTTCTACTTCTTCGATGATGACACTACAGGGTGCGGTGACTTCTGGCGCAGGTACTTGATCGTGATAAATGTACATGTGCATATTTTCTAGTGACAGTTCGGTGCATTATGTAGTTTATTTCCAATATGCAGTTTTAATTAATGCATCACACCGTTTCACACGTGGCATCAAGTCATCAGGTGCTCATGGCAGATTCAAGTTGGTTTGTTTGTTTGTTTGTTTGTTTGTGTTTTATGCCTCTGCAGCACCTTAGTGGGCTATATTGAGGCAGGCGACCGCCGTATGATGATGAGAGGAGAAGACTGTGAGTCTGGCACATACCCTATTAATTCAGGGATGCCCAGGGTCTTTCAGTTGCCCCAGCATAGAACACTGGATACAACCCGCCTCCATTTAAAGTCCCATGGGCTCGGACTAAAGTGAGTTACCGGGGTGAGATTTGAACCCACGCCCTAAAAGCCAGTTGACAAGCGCACTTACCAATTAGGCCACGGGGGAACTCTAGATTCAAGTTGGTAAGCCAATTGGAAATTCACTGAAAAAACTGTCACAAACCCCTATCTGCTACAAAGACAAGTTTATGAGAAATAGGAGTGGGAGCATCCCTATGCAAAAGCTCAAGAAGTCAGTTGCAAAATTTGCATGAATGAGGACAGTGCGGTCTGCGTTATAATAGACTGTCAAGTATTTGGTCGATCCAGGCTGACAAGATAATGGTCCTTGCCACAATGTATTTGTTAGACACTGATTTGGAGGGTTGATTTGGAGGGTTGATTTGGAGGGTCGCAACATGCATCCTTGTCAGTTAGATCCCGACCGACAGAAATGCACGTTAAAACCCTACAATGAGGTGTCTACCTCACTTACAGTGTATACCTCATTTCTTAACTGAACCTTTTTAATTTGTAATTTTTGCAAAATAATAATTTACATCTGTTTGTTCAGCTGTACTGGTAATCTTAGCAGAGCTCTAACACGCAAAATTGTCAGTCAGATGCCAGCTTTTTCAATGAAAAAAAAAAAGAAATGGAAATTGCATGCACTGTACAGGCCTTTTTCAGACTTCTTTAATTGTGGGCTCAAAAAAGCTACAATAGTCGCCAAAATGTAATCAGGTCTTTTGTAGATCAAGCATAGTGCACCCCTATTGCATAATATTATGAATTGATAAGACAAAACTTATCAATAATTAAACAAGTAGATATATTCCTCTTTTATCTCAATGGGGGAATATCATCTTATAGTCTATTATTGCAGGATATCAAAACACATTACAGATGATTTCATATTTGTAGACATTTGAGGTAGAAAATACATATTTTTTCTTGCCATTTTCATTGGTCGAGAGAAGGTATGACGCCACTCTCTCCTGAAAAGTGACATGGCGTTTTACATGGGTGACTATGGCATTTTAAGCCACTGATCTCCTGACAGGGACTGACTTGAGCAGTTTCAAGTGAGAGTTTCAGTTTGTGTTTCACACATTTTCAGCACATACATTCTGCAAGTCCAATGTTGTGCATTCAGATGATTAGGATCAGGTGATCCATGCAATGACTATAATACATAGAATAAACATGTATAATTGTGAACGTAACATTTTCTCAGAAGAGGGGCTCAGCTCAGGTGGCAGGACGATGGGCTACCAATCATGCGTCCTCGATCTGATTCCCACTGGGATTTTCTTATGAATGTTGACCACATCACTGAGCTACCATCCTGTCCTGAGGGACCATTCAGAATTTATTCCAGGGAGTTTTGCTGGAAATTTCTATCAAAAATCTATACCCCCTTTGGTTTCATGCTTATTTGTACCTCTCATACATTCCATGTGGATTTTTAGTACAGTATGTCCCTTTTTCTTTTATTAAAATTTCATACCCCCCTTAAGCATGTTGTGAGTAATAAGTACCCCCCTTGAAACATGTGTGAAAAATTGGTGCTCCGTCGGCAAAACTCCAATTCCCCTCAAGTCATCAATTCTATTTAGCCTGTAAGGCAGATAGATTCTGGACAAAATGTAAAATTAGTAGGCCTACTGTTCCACTTGGAGCATGTAGCACCCACTCAGGTAAAACTCCAATCTCCTCTGCAACCCTGCAACCCAGTCATAAATTCTGCATGGTTCCTTACTGATTTCATAGACATGCTCGCGGCTTTTGGTCATGACATGATAATTTAGTGGAAATAGATGTGAAGCAATTCAGAGTCAGTTTGAAACTGATTTAATATCAATTGAAACAATCAACAGTTGTACACAGGGGTGTGAAATACAACTGTTCATGAAGAAGTGAAAGAGTTCATGTGGATTGCGGTTTGACATGTGTGAACAACTGCCACAATACCAAGTTTGCCTTTGCAGTATACTATTGGTCAAAATGATGACATAATTTTTCCAGCAAACATCACTTGCTTGAGGCAAGCTGAAAAAAAGTGACACGCAATGGGCAGCTTGACCAATCACCTGGCAGGATTCTCTGATGTCAGATCAGAAATTTGGCTAAATATTTTGTTATTTGAAAAAAGTCTACAAATATGAAATCGACTGTAATATGTGCTGACAGAATCAAAAGAAAACTTGTCAGTGTGACCGTTAGGTACTTTTTAATATATTTTTGGAAATGAATTGATAGATATTCAGAGTAATTGATATATAATTGAATAGTAATTTAAATTTCGATTACTTTGCCAATGTAATTAATGCAATTACAAATTACTTTCCATTTTTTGTGCTCAATTACAAATTACATTCAATTACTTTAAAAAATGTAATTAATTACACTCAATTACAAATTTTACAATTACAATTGCCCCATGTCTGATATCTATATATTACTAGTTTTCATTACATATACTTTCTACTCTATAGATCCACATTATGGTACAGTAGAGATTGTTTGTGAGTTTATTACAACCATTTGAGTGGGTTGTCAGGAACTGCTTGTCACGAACTGATGCACTGTATACCTAACTTTAGATAGAATACGAGCATCGGCATCTGAGATCAATCATAGTATTCAGGGACCAGCTGCAGGGTTGCTTCACTGATAGGTTTTAATCGGATCCTGAGAACACATGTGGTCAAATTGTGGGTTATTGCCAGATACTAAATTCCTAACGTAAAAGCCCAGAGAGCATATTCATGACTGGCAGAAGCCACAATTGGACAAAAAAAGGATGACATAGCCTGTCTCACCAATCTTTATGAATGACATTTTCTGATGATTTTTTTCTGAATAAGTGATAATCAGCTCATATTTCTAAAAGGACACAGGCGGCTCTGTGTACATGTATGCAACTGGTGGTGCTTCTTCATTGAATATTGGCTACCCATAGATATTCATCAGCAGTACCGGATAGTATCAAAGCTGAACACTGGTACTCCTAATAGCTCCTAATGTGGTTAAGTGATATATTATTGACTAGAAAAGCCCGCGGCAATATTTATAAATGGGGGGTGTATGATGTCCTGAAATTGTGCTTTATGAATGAAAGGACAGAGGTGGTGTTAATAAAAACGGAGAAAGTAATTTTGTGTTAAGACTATGGGGAAAAAGAGGTGAAATTACTTATGTCAAGAGCTGATAAAGGGAAGAATAGGCTGTTAAGAAATGGCCATAAAGTGTTGATTGAAAGAGTATCTAAAGGGAAAAGTTGCCGCAAAAAGTATATATTTCAAGATGAATAGGCAATAAGAAGTTATTTAAATAGTTGATTTGAGCAACACAGAGGGAAAAGGATTCCCCTTGAGGTGAAATTTTCCCCCCCCCTCCCGCTAAAGAAATCAATATTTATGTAAATGTGGCATTGAAATTGGTAGTATTTTTGGTGTGTTGACAGTGAAGGGAAAAATGGACGATGAAAATGATGAAATGCTATGTTAAATATTGACATAATAAATACTCGTTCTTTCCAAGAACTGTTTGTAACTGGAACAAATTGTCAGAGCTTACAGTAACCAGCAAAACTGTGGACTCTTTTAAGAGCAGACTTTTAAAATAGACAATCCTTAACTTGCACCAACCCCCTCATTCACGTAATACTCCAGTAGGAGGCCTGTGAATTATTTATAAGAAGAGAAGAAGAAGAAGAACTGAGGATTTATGGAGTTGAATGTCAGAGTGAGTTGATGAGCAGGCTAGATAGACAATGATATAGCTGAAAGATGACAGGGAGATGTGAAAGTGAATTGCACTTGAATGTGCAGTGTAAGGTTTGACAGTAATAGAATGCATGGATATTGCAGGTGTGAAAGTTAATTGGACTTCAGGATAACACTTAAGACAATATGATTTGAAGAGCATGGTAAGAACAATGACAGTCCTTTGAATTGGTTGATTCGTGTAAATTGGATTGGATAATTAGGGGAGACAATTGAATGGGGATGAGCTGGGATGGTGAGTGTGCACTTTGTGGATCGTTTTGGCGGGAAGGGCGACGTTGGCGCCACCCGAAAAACTGTGAGCAGTAAGGGAACTACGACGTAAACATGCGAAGGAAGGGTGGAATCGAAGGAGAAGTTGAAGGAGGAAGGTGGTGGGAAGGAGGCAGATATGAAAGGGATGGAGAAAATAGGAGGAAAGGCGTATGAGATGTGCGGAGAGAGGTGCAGGACTTGATTTGCAGGCACAAACAAAAGGTGAGCTGGGATGACGTCATATCACGTGCGCTAGTGTAATATTTATAGAGATATTTTGTCAAAACTGAACATAAGTTAGATTACTAGTTTTAATTGATTGAGCTCATGTTGCAGCACGACTAAATCATTGTTCAAGTAAACCTTTTATATAAAATAACTTATACCCAGTTTAGGATTACCTGTGTTTTAAAGGGGCTGAAAAATATTGAAATCTTATTTGTCATGTGTTAAGATTTATTGTTTTCCATGAATAATAATTACTGGGAAGTAATTATTATTAATAATTGAGAATGAAGGTTTCTGATAGGTTTTTCTAACATTAATTGATGGAGTTAGGAAAGAGCATGTTTCCTGAATAGGCCAACAGATCGTGCCTAGATGTACCTCCCCAGGATGTAGTCCAGGCAACTGGTGATAAAATAGAGGGTGACCCACCACAAATTGCAAAAGTTTTGATCTATACATTTTCTGAATCCTTGGATGTCTGGCTTCAACATACTAAAAGTTTGCTCAGATAGTCCCGTGCGAACACTGTTTTCTGAGGCGTTAAAGATAGGGCCCTTGGTAACGTCGTTTACGCAGAAAAAAATCCCCACTTAAGACTGATAGTGGCCTCTAAAGTAGCTGAAGTCCAATATGAATAAATGAGTTGCATACCATCTTGTAGGCAATTAAAACAGCTTTAATTTAAGCCATTATAGATGTCTGGAAAGCATGACAGGCCTGAGCTATAACTATTTGAATACTGGCTCTCGGACGTAGAAATCCGGAAGAACATACGGAGAGTAGAGTGGATGGCTAATCTTGCTTTTTATCACAGCCTGAGTCCAATAAAAAGATACAAGCTGCATACCATCTTGTAGGCAATTAAAACAGCTTTAATTTAAGCAATATTAGATGTCTGGGAATGGTGACAGGCCTGAGCTATGATTATTTGAATACTAGCCCCCTCTCGGACATCAGGTTCCAGAAGAACATACATAGAGTAAAGTGAATGGCTAGTCTTGCTCTTCGTCACAGCCTGAGTCCAATCAAATATATAAGCTGCATGCCATTTTGTAGGCAATTAAACCAGCTTTAATTTAAGCCATGTCAGATATCCAGGAAGAGTGACAGGCCTTAGATATGACTGTTTGAATACTGGCTCTCGGACGTAGAAATCCCGAAGAACATATGGAAAGGAGTAAAGTGGATGGCTAATCTTGCTTTTCACCACAGTCTGAGTCCAACAAAAAGATACAAGCTGCATACCATCTAGTAGGCAATTAAAGCAGCTGTAATTTAAGCTATGTTAGATGTCTGGGAATGGTGACAGGCCTGAGCTTTGACTGTTTGAATACTGACTCTCGGACGTAGAAATCCCGAAGAACATACATAGAGTAAAGTGGATGGCTAGTCTTGCTCTTCGTCACAGCCTGAGTCCAATCAAATATATAAGCAGCATGCCATTTTGTAGGCAATTAACACAGCTTTTATCTAAATCAATTTTTTTTTTTGGAAAGAAGCTGGGTCTGAGTTACGTCTGATAGAATACTAACCTACTGTCAGACATAAAAGATTTAGGTATGCCATTTCCATGTTGAAGGCTACAAATGTTCTTAATAATTGTTTAATATGGCTAAAATGCACTTGAACTGTACTGCATTTTTAGGAAAATACATTAACCATACCTTTGGTCAGAAAAATGTGCAGTATTTCAGTACTACGACTAATTTAAGGCAAATCATCAAATGATTATTACAGAGCGTAACTGCTGAAGCTCAAAAGTCATTTTCGCTGCCGCCCATTCACAAAATGATAGGTGGTTATTCTAAAATAATTTTGCAATGAAAAAATATTAGATTTCAGCATGTTGAAGCAGATGGATTCACTGTCATGCTAGCTTGCTTTGGTCCTAATGCCTGTGGAAGATCTTTCACCGGTGCCTGTGACAACAGCCGATGAGTATTGAGAGTAGCATCAATTAAAAGAAGGTATCGGACAGCACGGCAGACAGCTTTCCCACAAATCATGTGACCGACTGCATTGCCTGCATATACAACTTCAAGAACTTCCTATTAACCTGTTCCATCAATTGAATGTCCTATGCTTCCCAGACAGGTCATTATAATATGGAATCCACCAAGTCGAATCAGCGCAGGTTGAAGCTCCTCGCAACTTTCTACTGAGAATACCTTCCACCGAAGTGGTTGGTCGAAGGTAACTATTATGACAGATTGTGTTTGAAAGCATGGGATAACACATACTTTACAGTGGAATAGATTCAAGTAAAATCATTTGGATCCCAATCTAACATGGGCCAAAACATGATGGCAGTTTCTACTGGATGGACATCATTGCGCACAAACTGTTAGAAACCAGACCACTGTGGCCGAGGAAGTTTGGACAATAGAGACAACTTCCACAGGAATTCGATATCAGTGAATAGATATTGAATGTTGAGCCTTTTCAACTCCTGGCTGATAACAGAGAGATTGCATGGTTTCCTTTCATCTTCATCAGTAAGGTCGCTAAGGTGGCCAATATCAATTCGTCCAATGCTGATAATATCTTCATTTGTTACTTTGACTTGCAGTGTCATAAGAGACTGATTTACTGCATGTGTCGCCATTGTTATGATTTTCCATCCCGTGGAAAGGCTCTTCCCATCAATGCTTCTCATGTTGTGGTCTACATTGTCAGTTGAGTACTGCAGAAAAGTATCCATGCCCACTGCCCAGGTTTGGTAGATCTGTCTCATGGGAAACTGTTGCATATATCTCTTGAATTTCTGTACTTCACTATATGAGAAGCAAAAAAGTTATGTAGGGACTCTAGGGAGTCAATGAGCATCTTTGAGAGGAATAGATGATGCATTTGATGATTTTAATGCCAAGTGCTGCACTGGTGCAGGAATTGCATATGGTCGAACAACTTGTATTACCTATTGCCTTACCAACTGATGCAATACGAGTTTCCACTTTCGCACAAAACACAATTTTCATAAAATTTAGCAAGGATTCAGGCAAGAAAGCTATCAGTTTCTCTTGAAATACTTTCAATGTTTGGGTTGGTGTCTTTTGAGGGTTTAAAGTCCTTGATATCTTACTTTATCAGTTTTGCAGCTGCATCAATTATCTGACTCTTGTCATCACTTTTCCTTACTTGGCTGTGTTGACCAATGTCATGAATAATCTGGCTTTGAAAAGCACATTTTATCATCAACTTCTGTGACAATCATCCTTTTTTGCAAATGCCTCTGGAGTTCTGCTTTCATGTTTGTAAAGTTACAAGCTTTAATCACTAGGTCCAGAAGGTGCTCCTGCATTTTTTCTGTCAGGTCATTAAGCAACAGAGTCTCGTCAGAATTATTTTCAAGACACTTATTCACTATCAGAAAAGCTTCACTTGGTCTTCAACTCAAACGTTTTGTTTTTGTCTGCACTGATTCAGTTATCCTTCTCAGACGCTCTTTTCTGAAGTTTACTTTGCATACTTTGTGATATACAGCATCGGCAGCAAACCTAACACAAAAGCACACAACCTTTTGCTTCATCTGCCCATTTACCCGGGAATAAAGTAAATGCATGGTAAAATTTTGAAATATTCTCAAAGATCCATCTTTTTACACTAAGCATTCCAACACAACATTACACTCTTAATTTCTTCGATTCACTTTGCAAATGAAAACACCATTGCAACAAATTATGTTTAGTTAAATTCTCTTATATCCTTTTATTCTTCTGTATGCTTTCAAGTGCCAATGAATTGTAAAACAACCTGTTATTAGACTTTAAGATAAAACACATTACTCAGACAACCCAAACAGCTAACACAAAAGGTAGCCTCATTTCTGATAAAATTATTCAGATATATTTGGCTGAGGTCAAGAGCAAGATTAGGCATCTACTATACTCTCAGTATGTTCTTTAGCATTCCGAGAGCCACTATTCAAACAGTCATAGCTCAGGCCTGTCACCCTTCTTAGACATCTCATGAGGCTTACAGTAAAGCTGCTTTAATTACCTTCAAAACGGTATGGAGCTCATATATTTTTATCGGAATCAGGCTGTGATGAATAGCGAGAATAGCCATCCACTTTACTGTATGTCTGTTCTTCGGGATTTCTACGTCCGAGAGCCAGTATTCGAACAGTCAAAGCTCAGGCCTGTCACCATTCCCAGACATCTAACATAGCTTAAATTACAGCTGTTTTAATTGCCTACTAGATGGTATGCAGCTTGTATCTTTTTGTTGGACTCAGACTGTGGTGAAAAGCAAGATTAGCCATCCACTTTACTCCTTTCCATATGTTCTTCGGGATTTCTACGTCCGAGAGCCAGTATTCAAACAGTCATATCTAAGGCCTGTCACTCTTCCTGGACATCTAACATGGCTTAAATTAAAGCTGGTTTAATTGCCTACAAAATGGCATGCAGCTTATATATTTGATTGGACTCAGGCTGTGACGAAGAGCAAGACTAGCCATTCACTTTACTCTATGTATGTTCTTCTGGAACCTGATGTCCGAGAGGGGGCTAGTATTCAAACAATCATAGCTCAGGCCTGTCACCATTCCCAGACATCTAATATTGCTTAAATTAAAGCTGTTTTAATTGCCTACAAGATGGTATGCAGCTTGTATCTTTTTATTGGACTCAGGCTGTGATAAAAAGCAAGATTAGCCATCCACTCTACTCTCCGTATGTTCTTCCGGATTTCTACGTCCGAGAGTCAGTATTCAAACAGTCATAGCTCAGGCCTGTCATGCTTCCCAGACATCTATTATGGCTTAAATTAAAGCTGTTTTAATTGCCTACAAGATGGTATGCAACTCATATATTCATATTGGACTTCAGCTACTTTAGAGGCCACTATCACTCTTAAGTGGGGATTTTTTTGGCGAAAACAACGTTACCAAGGGCCCTATCTTCAACGCCTCAGAAAACAGTGTTCGCACGGGACTATCTGAGCAAACTTTTAGTATGTTGAAGCCAGACATCCAAGGATTCAGAAAATGTATAGATCAAAACTTTTGCAATTTGTGGTGGGTCTAACCAAGGATTGACTGGACTAGATGATTTATTCAGTTGGTTTGCCTTTCTTGCATAAAATGCAAGTTACTCCCACACAACACTTCATCACCTGCATTTGTCCTTGTCCTGGGGATTCTGTGCTGAAGAGATAGGGGTCTGCTCATGCAAAAATCCTCTTAGTTCCAAAGAGAAATCATGTGCAATAACATTATCAATTTTCTGAAGCCTCAGTCTTTTTTCACATGCAATCTTTCAATCATTATGTATCGAAAATAAAAATGAAAACCTACACAAATGCTGCCAGCTGTTCTGATGTTCTGCAGTGTCGGATCCAGACTTGGGAGTCTAGGGGGGCCCGGGCCTCGTTTCAGCATTTGTGAACCCATGTTGCCTCATAATTTTCTTAATGTTATTTTCATTCAGTGGTCTAGCCCAGGTGGGACGCTGTCCCCCCTCGCCCTGGATCCGGCTCTGCATGAATTCTGATCATTCTTGTTGGCTGTTACAATCAACCAATGGCTTGTGCCTACAGAAATGCACTGGAATGTTCCTTGTGAGGTCATAAAAAATATTTAATGAGGTTTCCATCTGCTCAGCGGAAGGTCTTTGCCTGCATGGGCTCGAACCCCAATTGGGGAACTTTTAGAGGACCTTTACAAGAAAATTCCCAGCTGGATGTCGTTTCAGATATGAGACATTAAATTGGCATGCCCTTCAACAGCGCAGACCCATACGGGCAAGTAAAAGGTCCCTCGCATAGGGCAGATTTCCCGAAAAAGCTGCAAAATGACTTACCACAACTTGTCCTCAAGTTACATTAGCACAATACTGATAAGGCCAGACATAATCGATTCGTAGATTATCAGATTTTCTCAGGGTGCTTCTTCTGTGTATAGCTGGCAGGACAAAAAAAAAAGCTGAAATTTAAATCTTTTATTGTGTCAATCCATTAAATAAAATCATGAGTAAACAAGCTTTCCTGTTGGATTGGTAGGTCAGAGTAGCTAAAAATATGGCCTTGTGCTAATGTAACTACGATAAATAATGGAGGACGGAATTTTTTGCCCGGATCCTACTGCAATATAAATGAAGTCACCCGCAGGGTACCACCTCTGGCCTGCTCTTGGGAGACCTGGCTTTCAGTACAGAAAAAATTTGAGATCTAATCATGTATCTTTTAACGTAATTTTTTATGTACACATTTTGCTAATGTAACACTATGAAATGGATGGATGCAAAATTGCAGTTACATTAGCAATAAAGAAACAGGTACCACACCAGGTCGTTTATGTTTTTGGTGATGTTTATAGGCAAATAAGACACGTTTTTCAATAAAATATTATAATTTCATGTTTGAAATTGGCATAAGTAGCAAGAACACAGAAAAATTTCCATGAAAAAGTTGCTAATGTAACCTCAGTGTCCTGTGACGGAATCGAGTTACATTAGCAGTCTTTTTTTATTTTTCATTTTTTTCAAGTTTGATAATGACCAAGACAATTAACAAGAAAATTTTTTAACAAAAAATAATTGCCGATTTAACCCACTTGGAATAGGTACTGTGAAATGAGACTGCAATAAAGATTCTTTTTTAATCCACGTGTTGCTTAGGCCTATATTGTTATTCATAAATAGTATGTGAAGTCAGATTTTCTAGCATTGTTTGAATTAACAGTGACAGCTAATTAATGTCATGTGTACACTGTACAGTGTCTGTACACAAACAATTATGTATCATATTCTACATCTGTATGCTATGCCACTACACTTGCAAAAATAAATAGTATCAACAAGATTTTATGAAACCTATCATGCCCCATCCAATAAACACCCCCCCCCCCCCTTCAAAATCCTTAGTGTGCACCTGGCCAGCCGACAAAGCAACACACATTTCAGGCCCAGATCACTATATATGCTCCCCTCGTGGATAGTGTGTCTAGACTATCTATCCACGACCCTCCTATTTATCATATAGATTTATCATTTGTTTAAAATGCATTTGGGTGTGAGTTTGTGTATTGATAGGTGTCAATGTGATTGCACTTGACAGAGTGACACTCAAAGTGTCATTGAGTCAATATGTACAACTTAATGTCAATGAACCAAAGAAATGACCATTAATTCGGATAAGACACATAAATATAACATCACAGACAGACACTCATAAAAGTGTGTTGCAGTTTGGCTGCCGTGAATTTAATAGATCTATGTAATGGCGCGAAAATGTTGGATCATTTAGTTTCATAGGAGTCCTAAATATAAATAAGATGAACTAACATTAAAAATTACGAATTTGGTGTATAATAAAGCCTGAGATAGCGGTTTAGAGAATTACAAAGTTTCACTGGTGTAATTTAAAAAGTGAAAGCTGGAGAAGTTTTTTTACGAAACATTTTAAGAAGTGGGTATGGAAGATATCGCCAGCTGTGAATGTGTTGCAGTGGTGGCCACTGGCCAGTGCCCTGCTGCTGCTGCTTACAGTATGTGGCTTAATTTGCATAATTTTTGTGAATGAAGAAGGGGGTGTGGCACATCTCCTAGCCACTGATTGGTTAGGGCAGGCCAGGTCAAGACAAATTCTGCTGACGTTTCTTCACAGCCAAAAAAACCAAAAGTGGGCAAATTTGAAACGGTTAATTAAGGCCAATAAATGGATTCCAATCTAAGTACATATGACAGAACAATTTATTAAGGCTATATATTTTGCTAGGTATTTGTTTTTCATTATATCTATTGTTTTTTATTGCAAATTCAATGCATTGCTACAACCAGCGCCACCACACAGGCCCTCTCTGTCCAGCTTGGTATTGCCGATGGCAACCTAATCCTTGCAATAAGCTATAACCTTCGATAGGCTGTGGCTCGGCAATAAAAATGGTTCCAAAATAATTTTCAAGATTTTTGCTATCAATCACATACCATTACATTTTCCTGAATTGGTTTTAGCAGATTCCACAGAGTGCCAAAGTAACATGTCTGATCACCAGTAAGTTTTGTCGTCCAAAATTGTCCTCATGAGGCATAAAAAGATATCTTTTCAAGAGGAAAAAGCTACATATTTGAGGAATATTTTATTGATATTTATTCATTACCTCACAGATGTACTTAGTAATAGGTTGATTTGCTTCAGGAAGCAACAGAGAGATAACAAAAGGGTTGGAAAGTTTAAGGTACCTTTTAAGAGCAGTTTTCGTGAAATCTGCCATAGGGTATATGTGTAACATCTTGAGGATTCCCGATCTCTCCCTCCCATCTCATCAATCAATCCTCATCCCACCCAGGACTGGGCTTAGAGGGCTGCATTTACCATATCTATCTATCTATCTATCTATCTATCTATCTATCTATCTATCTATCTATCTATCTATCTATCTATCTATATATCTATCTATCTATCTATCTATCTATCTATCTATCTATCTATCTATCTATCTATCTATCTATCTATCTATCTATCTATCTATATATCTATCTATCTATCTATCTATCTATCTATCTATCTATCTATCTATAATATCATCTATGGATCTGATCTAATCTATCTATTCTATCTATCTGTCCATTTGCCCAGTCCTTTAAAAAGATAAATTATCTATCTATCTATCTGTCTGTATTTAATGGCTGGTAACAAATTGGATTAAGAATACATTTTTGATGCTAAAAATTTAATGACAGTTGTAAGTTCTCATTATGACAAAATTACTTTCTCAAATCATTGATGTTTACTAATTGATATTAATTAGAAAATTAATCAACTGTTTGCTGATATGCTTGATGTAGTTCTAAGTTCTTCATCATATCCAGAACCCTAATATTCTGAAGTGCTTATTGCTTTAAAAAGTATCTAAAATAATATTGCAAGAACAGAAATGATTGACCAGAAATTATCAGATTTGAAATCTCAAAGTCAAATTAAATCCTGCACTATAAAATAAGGCCTATTTCTATTAGCACAGCTCATGGGTGCCTGCAAATGTAGCTGGTGAAGGCAGCCGTGAGCACAACTCATTTAATATAGCACAAGAAAAGGTAAATTTGTTCCTGTGTAGGCTATTTTCTTATTCTTTCAGTGAATCCTGAATAGGAAATGGCCAAAAAAAAGGGGGGGAGGAGGAGTTCTTGTATCTTTTAAATTTATTGTTGATTAATATTGTCATGAGTGCTTGAATATTTCAATCATGTCAAAATAGAACACTGGAAGACATGTTTCTTGGAAATTAATATTCAATTTCCATGCAAAAAATAAAAATAAAATCAAACAAAGTGACAGTTAAATTAATTTCAGTTTAAAAGCAACATGACCTCAACAGGTCACATCAATAATAAATCAAAACAAAATTTTAAGTTACAAAATCTTTGCACACAGATTATGCAATAGTAAACAGTCACTTTGCTTACCAGTTATTTTTTTCATAATTATGTAACCTTAACAATTTAAAATGATAGAGCGGTTAGCGAGCAATTAGCCGCCAAAAGTTATATATTGGTGACCGAAGTCAGAAAACTGCAATTGCTTAACGATCCCATCAACACTTATCTGTACATAACGTAGCCTACTGAAAGAAATGGTAGTTGATGCCTTCAATTAATATGTGTCCACCCCATTTTTTTTTTTTTTTTGCAATGAAGGCTGCCATCATTGTTTTGGCCTCTGAACATTAAGTTGAATAAACTCCTCGTTCCATTTAAACGTCAAGTAACATAATCAATAAAGAATATATGGCTATTAAAAAATGGTGGTAGTGATTGAGTTGTTGAGCTTTATAAGGATTTTTCCAAGGCTTTCAGAGGCTTTGTAGTTAACAATTTCGCTCATAGAGTCATAGAGGGGTGACATTACAATAATGCCGCCACCACTTCGACAATGTTGACAGCCTGTGATTTCCAAAAAAAATATATATATTCAAAAAAATGTTTTAAAAATTTCTCAAAAGATTTCCAAATAATGTAAAAAAAGAATTCCAAAAGGAAAATTCTCAATCTCTTGCCTAGAGAAGTTTTTAATCTGAAAGCTGCGGTGACGAATTTAACAAATAGTGGTTGTTGAGTCAACCAATATTGAGTTTTAATGGCCTCAGCAGGTTATATATTGCCAATATCACTGTTTATGCAAATAAAACTAACTCATATATATATATTGGTCTCCTCACCTAGCAATACAATAGATTAACAGAGTGTCGAACAATAGCTTTGTAACCATCCAGACCTATTTACCGCTCTCCTTATAATAGTCACAACACTGCACCCAAAACAGATGATTTGCATGATGCGCATGCAGTCCTAATGAAAACTGGTTTGAACGCTGTTCACAGTGATCCCGGAGCAAAAACGTGAATTAAGTCCAGAACAGATATAAATGGTAAAAAGCAGATCGACTGTTTCCACCATGTTATGTGTATTAATATTTATTGTTTTTATAATAACATCATTATCAAGTAATTATCAATTGTGAGTAATTTGCAGGTCCCCATCCTTATGAAACAGAAACCAATTCTAAAGGTCTATTCTTGTCCAAGTTGTCATATATCTCAGAATTCCTGAATAATATAATTATAGGAATGTGATATAATTAACTTTGTGTGGGCCCACTTGATTTATTTCATGTAATTAGTCATAGGGAGTCAGAACTGATTGTCAAGATCAGTTCGTTACAAAACCACTTGAAACAAACTGCGTTTTGCTTTATTGATAGGCCTTTTAAAATAAGAGTTGATGTATCCTGAGAATACCTGCCGTTAATTGGTGGGTTATTAGACGACACCCACTTCCTGAAAGAAAAAGAGCAAATATTCATAGCTAAAATAATTTCAAACTAGAACCCTGTAACTGACCAAGGTCAGTGACTAAGAATTTACCATGCACATGATTCCAGTTTATGGAGCAGAGGCAAAAGAACTTGTTAGAAAACTACGATATTTAAAATCCAGTGTTGGTAAAACTGTGCCACCATAGTGATTCACAGAGCCACAATGATGTACAGTGCCACAATGATGCACAGTGCCACAATGATGCACAGTGCCACCATGATTCACAGTGCCACCATGATGCACAGTGCCACCATGATGCACAGTGCCACCACGATGCACAGTGCCACAATGATGCACAGTGCCACCATGATACACAGTGCCACCATGATGCACAGTGACACCATGATGCACAGTAACACCATGATGCACTATGCCACCATGATGCACAATTATGATAACCCTGAGCGAATAATAAGAGTGAAAGCTGATGTTCCACTCTCTGTAGAGCTACAGTCATTTGCTAAGGTGTGGGAAAGATGAATTTTTAAGGGTTCACCAATCTTTTTAGCTGTCAATGTTACAGGAAAACACACATAAGATTAAATTAAGAGGAGAATCTGAGCTTTCCAAAACTGCTTGTCTCATTCGTGTAGCTTTATCAGAACCGGAGATAGAGCCCATTGAAATAACGGTAAAATTGTGATATTTCATCGAAAAACTATCCCTGAAAAATGTCAAATTTCGAATTTCAATTTGCTCCTGAAGGCAAACGGTTTGCAGGAGAGACTTGAAATTGCACAAACTACTGTAAATGTGTTAGGACTATACCCCCAAATATTATTGAATTTTTTGAAGTTGGATTTCTGAGTTTAAAAAATGCAAAGATGTAAAATCATGACCGAAAACATGAATTTTTCAGGGTCGGGCGATCTTTTTAATTAGTAGAGATACGTTAAAATGTTTAGAAAACAAATACTAGAGGAGAATCTGGGCTTCCTAAATATGTTTTTATTTTTCCTGTAGCTTTATTAGAACCGGAGATACAGACCGTCAAAGTATGGGTACATTTGCAATGTTGACAAATGAGCAGGTCATTTTTCAAGTCATTTCTTGACCTTGTGACCTCAATTGTGTAATGTAGGTCAATCCGAGGGCCTTGAAATTTTGCATGGGGCCTCTAGGGTATTATGGCACCGAATTCTGAAGAGATAATGCAAATCCCTCCATTGCTTCTCTGTTAAGAAAAATGTAATGTCTCAAATGTCAAATTTCGCCCAATATTTGACCTTGAGTTTGACCTTGAAAAAACCTTTCTAGGTCAAAACCAATATTTTCCCCAGATTGGCAATGTGTGAGATAGGGGGGGTCATTTAATTGTTGGAACTATGTAGGACCAATATTTACCTGTCATCAGGGCAAAAATAGGGTGTTTTTACATGTGGCGCGGTATGCAATATTAGTGATTTTTTAACAAATCAGCATGAAAAGATATCTGAATTCCGATTTCAAGCATGGAACAAACTGGCTGGTGGCTTCCAGAAACCAGAAGATGAGACTAATATGTGAAAAAAAAGATAATTTTCAGAATTTCTGAAAATTGCCCATATTTGAACTTTGAGGGGTCAAATGACCTTGAAAAATGAGGTCAAGGTCAAATCTGAAGGTCAGCATGGAGTTTTGGGGATATGATAAGGGTAGTTTGTTATACATTTACATGACCTAAAATGACTCCTTCATGGTGTTCTGAGACCCACACCCTGTACTACACGTGCTAATTTCACTAAAATGGCCGCCGTTGCCGAACCGTCGCAGATATTGGAATAAAAAACTTATGTGCGGGTGGCCCCAGATGCCACGCATCCCCTGGTATATTCAGCGTCTCTTTACCTATTGCGGTTCTTGAGATTACGTGAATAAACGTAAAACAGTGTTTTTGCTGTAACTCCGGTTCCGCTTGAGCGATTCCAAAAATGTTTGCGCCTAGATACAGCCTAGTACTTTTGACTTAGACATGACCAGTACAATGATGCCACCTGTAATGGTTATCGAAAAATAGGCCATCAAAATTTCCAAAATTTCACGTTTGAAAGGCCCTGTGACCTTGAAAAATAGGTCAAGGTCATGTTTTTTGGGTGTGGCCTAGTTTTAGTCCTAGAGGCACCTTGTAACCAAGTTTCATGAAAATCAGAGAAAAAATAGTGAAATAATAATAAGAACTAGAAATCGGGTAACCGCGATGCGGTGACAAAACTTCACCAATCATATAATTATTGGCAGTGAAATTAATGTGAGAAAACTCAGAAATGATATTGTAAATGACATTGGACATGACCTTGAACATGAACTCGGATATGAACTTGCACATGTACTTGCACATAAACTTGTACATAAACTTGTACATGCAGTTGCATGCGTCTTGCACATGTAATATTACATGCAATATCACACACAATATCACATGTAATATTATGCAATATCAAATGTAAAGTTACATTTAATGTATTAAACATACAATATCAATTGCAATATCATGCAAAATCATATCACATGTGATATTAATTTATCACCTGTAATTTTGCATGTTACTTAGAATGTACATAGTGTGCACAGATATATGGAAGTACTTACAAACTATCCGTCCCTGGACTTGTTGTGATGAAATATATAGTCAGCAGACAGATAAACCCTTACTGTAACATGTCAATCGGTTTGTGGCCATACACTGACTGATTCGTTGACTGATACACTGACTGATACACTGACTGATGCTTATGATACACTGTCTGATACACTGTCTGAAACACTGACTGATACACTGAATGATACAATGACTGATACAAAAATATTTGACTGAAAACATGTAATTTTGAGGGTTGGGCGTTCTTTTAAACCAACAGAGTGACAAGAAAACATTCAGAGATTGAAAACTGGAGGAAAATTTGAGCTTGCCGAATATTATATACCTATACAGAAAATAACATGGACCAGTACATGGACCAGTACATGGACCAGTACATGGACCAGTACATGGACCAGTACATGGACCAGTACATGAACCAGTACATGGACCAGTACATGGACCAGTACATGGACCAGTACATGGACCAGTACATGGACCAGTACATTGAACAGTACATTGAACAGTACATTGAACAGTACATTGAACAGTACATTGAACAGTCCATTGACCAGCGCATTGACCATGCGTCAACCTGTACATCAACCAGTGCATCAAGCGGAACATCAATCAGTTCATCAACAGTACATCAACCTTGGAATTTTAGGAATGCATTGGCTAAGATACTTCTAGTCCTGAAAACATCGAAATGACTGCAATTTCTGAAAACATATATTTTTCAGGGTCCGGCGATCTTTTTAACCGTCAGTGATACAAGAAAGTGTTAAATATAGAAACTAGAGGAGAATTTGTGCTTTCCAAATCTATTTTCAGATTCTCCGTAACTTTATTAGGACCAGAGATACGGCCGATTGAAATTACGGTAAAATTCAGAAATGTGGACTTCAGAAATTTCTGAAAAAATGTAGTTTTTCACTTAAAATTACTCTAGAACCAAAACGGTTCAATGGAAACATATATAACTTGGCAGGATTATGTGAACGAAAGATGAAAGTATGCTCAAATAGCTTCATTAAAATAAAATGATTATTTCCTTGTCAAAATGATGATAAATTGTGAAAATTTGACAAAAAACATGAAATTTTCAGGGTCCAGCGATCTTTTAAACCGTCAGAGATACGACAAAATAATCAATATACGAAACCTAGGGGAGAATTTTGCCTTTCCAAATCTGTTTTCAGATTCTCTGTAACTTAATTAGGACCGGAGCTACAGCCGATTGAAATAACGCTATCATTGAGAATTGTGAAAAATTATCGTAAATTTTTCCCTAATTTTTTGACCTTGGGACCTTTACGGTCTAACGTAGGTTAATCCGAGGACCTTGAAAATTTATATGATGCCTCTAGACTATTGTAGCAAGTATGTGTGACATTTTTGTAACAATATTTTGATTCCTTGCCTGTGTAAAAAAATCAAATGTCAAAAAAGTAACATTTTTCATCATGTTTGACCTTGAATTTGACCTTGAAAATAAGTTTCTAGGTCAAAATCAATATGATTTCCAGAATCAGGATGTGAAAATGGGGGGATCAATTAATTATAGTAACTCTCTCTGATCGATATTTCCATGTCAAAAACGCGATAATTTGTCATTTTTTAACATTCTCCGGTTTGCGATATTTGGAATTTTGTAGAAAATTAAGGAAAAATGCTACAGAACTTTGGATTACATATTATAAATTGGCGTATTTTTGTGTGTCTTGAGAAAAAATATCAAAGTGATATCATGAAAACAACATAATTTTCAGAATTTTTGAAAATAAGCACTTTTTGCACTTTGAAGAGCCAAATGACCTTGAAAAATGAGGTCAAGGTCAAATTTGAAGGTGGATATGGGGGTTTTAGGGGTATCTTTGGGGGGGTTTACTATACATTGTTATGGCCTAGAATCGATATTTCAGGGTGAAATTACCAAGGTCACTGGTTTTGATGACGCGGTTGTTATTAAAAATTACATAACTCAAAAACGAAACATGACATTATCACAAAAATTACTTCTTCACCTGGGCCAGACATTTGGGCATCATTTTGCATCAATTTTGGAATCGTGTGGCTTACAGATTTTGCTATCATGCGTGACAATCTCCAGCACTAAAAATGGACCTGTGCAACCTTGACCTTGACCTACTTTCTTGAAATTAGGTCAGATTATGTAATGTACTTGTAGTACTTAGAACCTAATTGGAAAATGAAATATACACGTAATTGTCTGTGATCTGCTCTTGAAAAACATATGAAAAAACGAACTTTGAAAAGGCCTGTGACCTTGAAAAATAATTCAAGGTCACTGAAACTGGGTCAGTGTAATAAGGTCATGCACTGCTATATATGTGAATTTTTTGAAATTTTTTTGAAGAAATTTCCGTACAGAAAAATAATAATAAAAATAAATACGAAAACAAGAAACTTCACCTATGTAATAGGTGAAGTTTAATAAGAAAAAAAAGAATAATACCAAAAACAATAAGAATTTACCATGTAATGGTAAATTCTTAATTACAAATGAAACCGATTTGGAATGAAATGGCAGGCCTGTCCTGATGTATTATACTCACAGTGCCCATCATATTACAGTATAGATTAGGGGAGAGCGGGGCACCATGAGCCACGGGGCACGATGAACCATGGCCCCTACAAAAAACGGCGACATAGAACTGCTCGATAGGAAGACCATATATTCCTTTATTAGTGTAGAACTGGCTAGGGTAGCAATCATAATCTTTCTTTTCAATGTACGACCAAGGATTGACAACAATTCTACTGTTGTAAGTCCAGAACTATAGTGCAAGACATCAGCAGCTGTTTAGGACACATTTGTGCTATTTCATAGAAAAATATGTAAAATCGATCTGATCCATATTGTGGTGTATGCCAAGGGAAAATTTCGAGTAAAATATCTCGTTTATGAGGTATCAGTTCTTTACAGTTGAATGAGAAGGATAATATATGTATGTAAACAGCCCCCCATGCCATGGCTCATGGTGCCCCAGGGTTGGGGCACGATGAGACGCTAGACTACATTTTTCAGCTTTCTGGTTAGCTGAAGTATAGCCAGAATCGTGTTGATCTTCTTGTCTTTTTGGGAGTTCACATGAGATTTCGCTAGCGCTCACCAATAAACTCAGCAAAATTAAAAAGCACCATTTTAAAAAGTACAAACCTCTTGAAGTATCAAAATGAAAGTTTGCACACTTCTAGTAGTTGCTATCAGGCATATGCATGAACATTTACATATTTCTAAGTGCAGTACTTTTGTGTCAAATTAAATCATTGTGGTTACTGTTGAACATGCAAGTCACAAACTGCAATTCAACACAAAATGCACCCATGGACATAGGCATACCGGAGGGGGGCAGGGTGGGGGCACAGTGGATTAAATAAAAACTATTGAAAATTAATAATTTCCAGGCAATTTCATTTAAAATGGTATTAACTTTAAATCGTTAAATTAGTGAAAATTTTGCTCACCTCCAAAAATCGCGTGCCGGATAGGGGAGACCGGGGTGATTTTTGCCGCGGGGTAAGTTGTGCCCCCCAGTGTTGGGGTGAAATGAAGAACAGGGCAAAAAAAGCAATATCACCCATGCATGCACACTTGGTCAATATAATTTTGCACCAAGAAAAAAAACTGCCAAATATGATGAGAGCACTATGAAAAGCTACACTCATACATCAATTTTATTGTTGAAAATTTGAAGCGACGACGGCTGACATTCTTGTTTCTTGGTCATTTGGTAAGTGTAATGAGATGATTTCGTTATGGTAGGATGGAGTTAGGAGGTATACATAGACATTTGTATTGTTAGATTTCATCTTGCATTGTTGGTATATTTTTTAGAACCAGTTTTGTTAATAAAATCTATTTGGGGTAAGCTGTGCCATTTTGATTGGGGTGAGTTGTGCCTAAGATATAACATAGGATTTAATTTTTAATCATTGATTTTGGTCTGGATTGTATGCAAGGCCTAAACGTGATGTGACATAACTTACACAGGGAAGAAAATGTATTAAAAACGCTATACCACTCTCTAAATAATAAATAGTTTTAGTTTTTGCATAATTTTGAAATTTTGGCAAAATGGCTGATAAATGTTTGATAAGTTTCATGTGACATAGCCATAAGCTTAACACATGATGCAAATGATCTATCAGAAGAAACAGGTGAAACGCAAGGTTTGTTTGGAATGAACTAAGTGGAACAACGTGCCCCACCATGCGACATAACTTACTCTGGCAACGGGGCAATTTGTGCCACTTGACCTACTTTTTCAAAATGCCTACCACGGTCATCCCAATGGTTCGATTGCCCTGAAACTTGGCTCGATTCTGGTCAAAGTCTTATATGTTGATATCTGATTTTCAGATTATATGATTAAGCTTTTGTTTTTTTTTTAAATCACCCTGAAGCAAAAATGGCACAACTTACCCAGTTCTCCCCTACGCCTATGCCAGTGGAATATTGTTTTTGTGGCATACTGGATGAGATTAATCTTATGAAATTTTCACATAGTAGGCACAGGACTTGCAAGAGCTGCCCCATTGAAGTTTTTGGAAAAATGTTTATGACAAAGCAGATTTGAATTTAAAATTCCAAATTTACGAGTTAGCATCTGGAAATGAAGCATATGAACCCAAACTGTTAAATAATGGGATGACAATCATTTTCATCAATACTCGCAAAAATCTGAATACATTTTTCTTAAAGATTTTGCACAACACCTGTAGGAGCAGGTCAGCATTGACACTTAAATTTTATTAATTTCATCACTGAATCTTGAAATGTTGTGACTTGCATTTTCGACAGTAACTTACTGCACTTATAGATTTGTAAATTTTCAAGAATATACCTGATGGCAACTACTAGAGGTGTGCAAACTTTCATCTTGATACTTTAAGAGAAAGCACTAGTGTTAGCCTTTTTAAAATGGTGTGTTTTTAATATTGCTGAGTTTATATATAAAGCAAAAGAAGTGGGCTGTGAGCCTTTGGTTGAGCCGAACTGTTATGTGAACGTCCCCAATGGACAGCAAGAAGATCAACATAATGCTAACTAAACCCCACTTTAACCTGTAGCTTCACTTAACTGGAAAATTGGATTTGAATAGAAACAAGGGAAGACAACTGAGACATGTGAAATTCAAAGTTACCTCCTCCAATCCTAGTTTTCAGCTTTAGGATAGAAGAACACAGAAAAGAAGCGGAGAGTGTTGCCGGGCAAACCTTCACTATACGGTTTGTCTCATGCGAAATGAAATTTAGCAGCACTTCAACCGTCTGTATAAAAGCAATAAAAGAGCCTGGATCCGTGGTTTTGGTGTCATCCTATCTGGAACTAAATTGTCAGTGGCGCTGCTGTTTTTTTGTGACATCACAGCAAGTTAAGCAATTGTTCTGGTTGGGTCATGAATGTCAACAAGCAAGATGAACTGCCATCGTACGAAATTGCTCGAAAATCGGCAAAAAACGGCGCTAAAACCTCGCAAAAATGTGATATTAACATTGCATATTGGCTGTTCTATCCCTGAGTATGTGTTAATCTGCTGTACTACTTTTAGATACAGAGCAATCAGGCCAAACACCAGTTCGCATGTTGATGAGACAAACAGTAGAAGCAACAAAAGGCAGTCCGAAAGTACCACTCACAAATCCGCAATCACGGATCATGTGACTACTACAAACAACATCATAGATTGGGAGGGAACCAAGGTCATAGACAAAGAAGCAAAAGACGCAAACGACAAGTGAGGGAAGTGATCTTGATCCAACGCACGCGGGGGGCCATCAACAGGGATGAAGGTTGTTATGAGCTTTCGCACCTCTATCAAACTGTCATACAACAACAGCACAAGCCACATCCGTACTGAAGAAGCCTGCTTGCTAAGCAGAGCGAAAATCTCTAGAGGTAATCTTTCATCATTGGATGTAGAAAGATAAATCAGAGAATGCTTAAAAGAACCATCCAGCGAGATGATCAGAAATGCAATTGGTTAATTTACTGTCTTTACAAATTATTGAAGATAATATCTGCGAACCGCTCAATTAAAATTAGTAATAGCCTTATGCAATTCAATGGGGCCAGGCTTATTTTTATTTTCACTGATTATCGCCCATTTATTTCGTCCTAAATTCGGCCCTCATACCTAGAATATCACTTCCCATCCTATTTTCTGCAGTTGAGAACAGACCCAACCCTTTTCCCATCACACCAAACACTTGTTTACAATAATAGTGTAACTTAGAGCCCCTCTCTTGAGATATTTTCGGACTTTGTTTACTCAAGCCAGTTTTGACTTTTGTGTATTGTCAAGTTAACTTTTTGTGTATTGTCAAATTAAGCCCAACTCTGTGTATCTGATAATTATGTTACTTTAAAACCGTATATACTGTGCTAGTACTGTTGCTATTCCAGAAATCAACTCAACATGACTGGAAAAACAGATGACTCTGTGGCTGTTGAACCCAATGGAACCCAAGACTCTGCTGGATCAGCTGAGGGATCAAGTGGATCTTGTGAGACTGATATGCTACAGCTGCAGAAAAATCAGGACCCAAGCAAAGTATGCTTGACAACCTGCAAGTACGATGGAAGGTCGACTGCTGCTGCAAGAAATGCAGGTCATGTATCATGTTCATTATGCCTTCATTCATTTCATAAAGATTGTATTAGTTTTCCTGTTGATGGTCCTGTATTTTGGACATGTCCCCTATGTAAAAACTTAGCTGCTGAAGTGAAGAGTCTGCATGTAAAGTTGGACTCTGTGATCTCACAGAATAAAGGGCTCATTGACACTATTAATCAGCAGCAAATCATGCTTAATACCATCCTGCCTCTTTGTACCCAGATAACTGCCCTTACAAAACTCCTTCCAGATCCGGCTGACGATGATGATACTGATGACGAATGTGAAGCTGAACCGGAAGGTGAACTGGTGATTGGAGATTCCCTCCTGAGAGACGTGGATCCAACGACAGACGATTTGACAGTGGATTCCATTGGAGGAGCCAGATTTGCTGACATCCGCAGAAGACTTAAGTTGATTAACCCCAGGAAGAAGCGCTATGTCAGAACTGTTATTGTGGCAGGAACTAATGACACCACTACTGCACGTTCTGCACAGAAAATCGCAGCTGACTGAAAGGTACTCTTGAAGTTGCTAAACGTATTGCCACTAACGTTGTTCTCTCGAGTATTCCTCCACGCAGTGACGATCGAGGTGACATGACCAAGGTTGATCATGTTAATCAACTTCTTGTCACAGTCGCCAATGAAGAAAATGTCCAGTTTGTCAATCAGGATGGCAACTTCCGTTTTCAAGACAAATCTGTAGACACTGCTCTGTTGCTACCTGATCAACTCCATCTATCGAAAAATGGAGTTCAGAAACTGTTGTCGAACTTGTCCCTTAACGAGAAAGCAAAACCGAGATCAGCAAACAGAGTAAGACCTCAGAAACCCGAGCAGGTGTGGAATCTTTCTGCCCCTCCCACCATCCCTGCTCCCCCGCCTCCCTTGATGACGCTGACGGTCGACCCCCCTCGCTCACAGACGCCTGACCCTAGTGCGGCTCCAGTGTACTTCAGAGGTGAAGATGCACCTTTGAGTAATTTTTTCCCGACGCCCATCTCAATATGGAACATGAACTTTGCCAGCTCAGAACATGCGTACCAGTATCGTAAATCCATCGCTCTGGGCAACAAAGAAGCTGCGGCAAACGTGCTCCGCTGCGCCAAGCCTGTCCAGGCTAAACGAATTGGTGACAGTTTGACAGAGGACGATAGGTGGGACAATATCCGACAAGGTGCCATGTATGAGATCCTAAAGGTGAAAGCTCGACAATGCCCTCGCTTCTCTGCCGTCTTGCGGGAATCAGGGAATCGTCCCTTGATTGAGAACACTCCGAACATCTACTGGGGCAGAGGTCAGAGTGGTGAAGGCCTCAACATGCTTGGACGACTCCTCATGACGTTGAGGTCTGAACTATCTCACATGACACGACAGCCACAACGCTTCACCCCTCGACCATCCGTAGCCCCCCCTCGAACCGCTTTTGGACGTACCCAGCCCCATTCCAGACAACAACAACCGAGATGCTTCAACTGCGGAGAAGCATCTCACACGAAGGCCACGTGTCGCCACAACTCTCCCCTTCGATGTTACTCCTGCAATGGACTCGGCCACAAAAAGAAGTTTTGTGAACAGTCTTATTAAAGATCAGGCCAGGGAGAGGTGGCCGGGCCTTGCAGGAATGTAAATGTGAATTTATCAGTGACTTTTAATAACAGTGATGTTATATGTGATCTTAATGTTGATGATTTTACTCCTGATACTTGTGATTTTAATGCTGTTGACTGTTTTACTACAAACAAGGGTGAAATGTCAAATGATGTACATACTTTTGATAGACTACAAACTGATTGTGAAAGCGATTATGACATTGAATTGAATACATGCTGTAGTATTTCACAATGTAATGTATTGCAAAGCTGTGATGTCGAAATAGGTGCTATCCCTGTTAGCCAATGTGCATTAGGCAACGTCGTAGATTGTGATCATGTAGAAGATTCAAATGAATATTTGGAAAATGTGAATGAAAATGTAGAAAATTCTAGTGAGGGTGTAGAAAATCCATATGAGGACCTTTCCAAATTTTCCAAAAACAATGCGAAAAACCTAATATTTTCTCACCTAAATATTAATAGTCTGTCATGTAAGTATATGGAGATATATGAAATACTAAGAAAAGGTCACAGTGATATTCTATTTCTATCAGAAACCAAATTAGATTGCTCTTTCCCTGATGCTCAATTTCATATTGATAAGTTTTTGATCCATAGACTTGATAGAAACGCCCATGGTGGCGGACTTATATGCTACGTTAAAGACACAATCCCACACAAAAATCGATCTGATATCGCTGTAAATGATTC
Organism: Platynereis dumerilii; assembly: GCA_026936325.1. Classification (NCBI taxonomy): domain Eukaryota; kingdom Metazoa; phylum Annelida; class Polychaeta; order Phyllodocida; family Nereididae; genus Platynereis; species Platynereis dumerilii. The sequence continues at coordinate 26,879,714 of JAPTHN010000011.1, forward strand.
AGGAATAGAAAGTATAGTTATACAAGTCAAAACAACTCAGAAAAATATGTTTTTCCTCCATGTCTATAGGCCACCGAATGTAAATGTCTCCAATCTTAACTCCGCTTTAGAAACTATGCTGAACAAGTGTTTCTTAGAAAGTGAATGTGTTTATATAATTGGTGATCTAAATGTAAATTTCTTGCAAAAAGCTAACCAATTAAGTAATATGTGTGACAATTATGACCTCAAACAATTAGTGAAAAATCCAACATGCTTTAAAAGCGCAGATAACCCAACACTACTAGATGTAATTTTAACAAATAATCCAAAATCAATTAGGCAATCCTTAAATATTTCTGTTGGAATTAGTGACTTCCATAATTATATCAGTGCTGCTACTAAATTAGTTTGCCCATCCGACCAGCCTAAAATAGTATACTACAGGACATTTAAGCATTTTAATGAAGAATCATATAAAAGTGATCTAGAATCAGCACCTTTTCATATTGCTCAATTATTTGATGATGTTGATGATCAATTATGGTTTCACAATACTTTGCTGTTAGATGTAGTAAATAAGAATGCTCCTAAAAAACAGAAAATAGTAAAGTACAAACAGCTACCTTATATGAATGACAATTTAAGAAAAGCTATAAATGTAAAGGCAACCTTGAGAAGAAAATTTCAAAAAAGTAAAAGTCAAGAGTCATGGCAAAGTTTTAAGAAACAAAGAAATCTTGTAAATAAGTTAAAGAGGACATCTTTATTAAAATATTTTGAAGATAAATGTAATTCTGACAAAACTAAAGGGAAACACTTTTGGGAAGTTGTAAAAACCATTTATGACCAACAATGTTAAACAGAACAACCAAAGTATAACATTGTATGAAAATGATTCTTTGATTAGCAAACCAATAGATGTTAGTAATACGTTCAATGAATATTTTATTAATGTAACAAATGATCTCTGTGAATCAAATGAAGTCAAAGAAATGTCAGCTGATCAGGTCATTGACCATTACAGGGATCACCCAAGTGTGAAACAAATTAACAGCTATGCAATCAATGAACGACAGTTTACCTTCACAACTGTTAGTCAATCATCTGTGCTAAACAAACTTAAACTACTTCAATCAAACAAAGCAACTGGTTTTGATCAAATCTCCCCGAAGTTTCTAAAACTAGGATCGAACTCTTTAAGCAAATCATTCACTCAAATGATAAATAAGAGCATAGAAACTTGTGAATTCCCAGACTGCAATAAAAAAGCGGAAGTAACACCACTCTATAAAAAGTCAGATCAGCTGGCTAAAGAAAACTACAGACCCTTGAGTGTGCTTCCCTCAACCTCAAAGATATTTGAGAAAATTATATGTGATCAGTTATTAGATTTTATGTCAACTTACTTGTCAAATGATCTATCTGCGTATAGAAAACAGTATAGCTGCAATAATGTTCTTGTAAAATGTATTGAAAACTGGAGAAATGCCCTCGATAATAATTGTCATGTTGGTTGTGTATTAATAGATCTTTCAAAAGCTTTTGACAGTTTACCTCATGGACTTTTAATAGCAAAATTAAATGCTTATGGAGTTTCATTAGAAGCATGCTCATTTATCATGAGTTACTTAAAAAACCGAAGGCAAGCTGTAAAGTTAGGAAATATTAGAAGTGAATGGTTAAATCTCAAAACTGGTGTCCCACAGGGGTCAATCATGGGACCTCTTCTATTTAACATCTTTATCAATGATTTCATATTTGAACTCAAGAAAACATGTGATGTGTACAATTATGCTGATGATAACGCCTTATCTTATTCTCATAAGGATAAATTAAAAGTTAAAGAAACACTCGAGAAAGCTGCTGAAACAGCAATCTCGTGGTTTCAAGAAAATTACATGAAGGCGAATCCTTCAAAGTTTCAGGCAATATGCTTCAGCAGAAACAATACTGAAATTGATTTCAAGGTTGATGTGAACACTATTAAATCAGAAAGTGTAGTGAAACTGTTAGGCATACATATAGACAATAAGCTAAATTTTAATCACCATTTATCACTAATCTGCAAAAAGGCTGCAAGGCAAATAAATGCACTTCAAAGATTATGTAAATATGTTGGTTACGAAGGACGACTCAGGATTTATGAGGCATTTGTAGCTTCAAATTTTGTTTATTGTTCAATTGCCTATCAAACCTACTCTCTTGGACATGATAGGAAAATTGAAAAACTCAATGAACGAGCACTGAGACTTGTTTGCAACGATTATGAGGGCACATATAATGATCTACTTATAAAAACAGGTAAAAAGATGCTTCATGTAACCTGTAAAAATAGCTTAGTTGAATTAGTTTTTAAGATACTTCATGGCCAAGCACCACCTTTGGAAAGTTCATTTTTTGAAAAACAAATTACTCCATACAACATGCGGGACAATGGCAAACTAGTCTTACCCACTTTTAACACAGTTCAATATGGTAAAAGGTCTATTAGTTATCAAGGTCCCTCATTATGGAATGCTCTACCCTCTCACTTGAAATGTTCAGATGATATAGGATCATTCAAATCAGACTTGCGAAGGAAACACTATTTTAATCAATGTGAATGTGGAACATGTTTATTATGCCTTAGAAATTCTCTGTAATAATTATGTCATGATATAAATAATATTGCACAGATATGTGTTAAAGTAATAATAGAATTGTAAATAACTTCACTCATTTTCATCTGTATATAACTTCGTAGTTTCACCCTGTTCTGTTATTTTAACTTGTCGGTAAAAAGCTTATAGCTTGTGTTTATTGTTTTTATTGTCACCACCGACGTTAAATAAAGTTTTTATCTTATCTTATCTTATCTTATCTTAGGTGGCTGCAGGGTGAACAGAATAGCATTTGATTGAGAGTTTTATTCTACACATTTCTCCAGAAGTAGCTTTTCATGCCATTGATTGATAAGCGAAAATTTGAGAGTCTAATTTTAATTTTCATTGGGCCTGCAGTCCATGTGAATCAGCATGCAGTATAAGCAAGAAAGTTCAGGAAGTTCAGATGAAAATAGACCTCTCTCGCAATTGCTAAATAAGCTAATCATTCAAATGGGTTAAATGAAAAGAACACACTGAAATAATCATGTCTCAACCAAGAGGTCCATTAGTTAAGTTCACAGTGGCCGAGCTGCACCGAATGTTTCAACTTCCAGCAGTAGTATTATGCAGGAGTTGAGCACATGACACGATCTCAGGCAACTTCAAAGCAAAAGGGTTTTCTGAAGTTAAGGCCGTTGGTGTTAGAAATATCTTTCTTTGTCTCACTGTCTGCATACATGTAGACCTGTGGTTTGGTTTTAGGTAAATGTGCAATTGTGCATCCTCTAAAATTGGAGTGTTAAAGGAAAACATTCCTTTATATTTCCTATATTTGAATTTGAATTTTTCTATCTAAAGAAAACCCCGGAGTTTGAACCCATGCACTGATGCAGAAAAGGACCAGCTGAACAGCTGGCAAAATGCAAAGTCTCATTGCATTTTTAAACATAGTGACTAGGAGACCAAATGGTCTCATTGTGGGCAGATTTGGTGAATTTCTGCTATCAAACATATTCTTCACAGTCTTTACAATATATTTCTGTTTATGTCATCTTGTTGAAAAATTAGCAATCAGCTAAGATGGTAAGAAATTCTGTTCTGCCATGATACCAATGATGCCATGCATGGACAGTCATACATGTATGCATGGTGCCTGTGCCCAATCTAGCTCCAATATTGATCCAGATTGCTAAATTTACCTCATGATTCCTCTGTCACTTTGCATGTCAACTTCCATCAGAAAGTTTCTGGGAGAAATCCATCAATTAATATTAGATTTTTCCTTGAAACCATGAAATATTTGTTGGAAATGGATTAATCAGCCAAACATACCAGACACCATTTCGACTTATGCATTTGTGAACTGAGAACTTAGGGGAGACTCAAACATACTAAAATACGGTTTTATATTTTAATTGCACTTTTGAAAAATTCCGTTATTTAAAATATACAACATGCCTGAAGTGTGTTCCAAAAATTAATGAACATACTTTTGATTTGAGCATTCACAAAAACCAACTTGAATTTTTGCATTATTCTTGTGTCAGTCAACATTAGAATAAGAGGCTTGCTCCTGCACCGCCCCATCTGCAAAGAAAATTTTTTTTTCTCATTTGGTTTATTTTCTAGGATTTGAGGCGAGGTCAGATTGTAAATTTACAATCTAACCGGTCAGTCAAACATTGTCTATGAAGTTCTACATTCTTCACTCAGGTACACAATTTCGATATTTTACCTGGAAGTTCGAAATTTATCCTGACTGATCAAGCGATGCATGTACAATATGGATATTGTTTGTCGCCGCTTTCCTAATCGAATTTTTTCAAATCAGTTCTCATGCAATAAATGTGGTACATCCCAACCAGCTGTGAAATCCTAAGCTATTTGCAGTTCCTTCCCATTGGCTATCTGATGTCACCCGATGTCAGACAGACATCAGAATAACGTCTTGACGTTCCTCTGACATCTGTCTGACGCCAGGTGAGGTCAGATGCCCGCTGTTTTTAGAGGCAAAACTGATGCCGGGAAATTGTTGATATCAGCTATTTTCAATGCTCTACCAAATAATTATTGACAATTTGACAGTCTAACTGCACCGTTGCTCATAAATATGGAATGCTTCAATATTCTCCATTGAAATTGACAACTTTAGCAACTTCTGTTGGAGCACATTATCGTCTGATTCAATGGTAACTACTTCCAACGACCACCAAAGGGGAGAACATGCTGTCATTTAAAACGCATGCTGCAGCGTTAACCCCAGGAAAAGTTGCAGCAGCATGAAATATGGAAATTCAGGGGGTTTTTTAGGGGCCGACCAGATGATCTTTGGGGGGGGGCTATGGATATTTGGTGAAAAAAAAAGATTGTTTCCCACTTGACACTGAAAAAAAAAGTTTGTTCAGCACATGGAAATAAAAAAAAAAGTTTGTTTTTACCTGTAGCTAGGGTACCGTAATGTTAAAATTCCGATAAAAAAGTTTGTCGCGAGTACGCATGCGAAAAAAAAGTTCGTCGACGCGCCGCAAACGAAAAAAAACGTTCGTCCTGGGGGTAAAGTCCATAGCCCCCCCCCCAACTATCGTCTGGTCGGCCCCTTAGGGTGAGGTGCATTCAACCAAAAATTAAAAATTCTTACAAAACATGTAGTTGAGGCTTTCAAAGAGTGATTAGAGAAGATGACTTGACCTTTAAAATGGACCTTGATTTCATTCACACTCTGACATTTTATTAGACACTTTTTTTTCCTAAAAAGGGAGTGGCATTAGGACAACAAATCTTGAAAATTCCACATTATTCCACAAATGTTGTCATCCTGCACTTTGACCTGCAAGATCTCCTTCAGTTGAACCCACTCTGTTCTAGTATTTACTGATGTCAATCCTTAGGTCTTGAACTTTCAAAAAATTCAATACTTGTAATTCTAAGAGTGACTTGTATTAGTCTAAGTGGCACTGATTAAGTCCCTTCTTGCGCTGAGCGGTCGAAATGACGAGTAGAGAATTTTGCCATCCAACTCTGAATGTTAAAATTACAAATACATTTGTGGCATATTATGTTCATACCATCATAGGTAGCTGCACATATTGAAATACTTTGTGCTATTTAATATAAGACTTCAATGCAATTTTGTATTCCTATTTAACAAGGTAATTATGTATTTGCCTGAAAGTTAAACGCATTGTGTCATTAACAAACAGTGTAGGGTAAGGTTCTTTGAGTCTGACACTTTTATTCTGTACATTTTTAAAAAGTGATATATTGGTTGGCCTATGGGTTATTGATTGTCAACCAGGGCCTCAAATTAAAGGTTTTTACTAAATCTAACAGAAAAGTGACAATTGGGGCAGCACAAGAACTAAATTAGTGGCTAAATTTCTGAAATAAAAAATGACATAGGGTATCTTTGAGTCGGACAGCTGTGTTCTAAAAACATGAAATCAAAGATACATGTGCTTTAGAGTCTTCCCTTCAATTCAAAAAGCCCATATTAGAGCACAGAATAGGCCGAGCTTACTCCTAACTGAACGACAAAAAAACTCAAGTCATATTAGTACCATAGGCCAGTAAAAGATAGCCGAAAGATGACAAAATTGTGCAAAAATTCACTAACTTCTGAGAAAAACGCTTTTTTTTACCCTATCTGTAAAGCCATGAAAACCACACTTTACTTATTAGTATCATCCTGAAACTTTCTGAACATCTGGAGAAGGTCTTGAGCTAAAGATTGGTACCAAATATATAGGTATAGGAGCTCTCAATTGGCCAATATAGTCCAACAAAAAGTGTCCTAGTCAAGGTTACCTTCTCTAAGTGTCCGACTCAAAGAACATTACCCTATTTATTTAATTGAAGGAAACTCCTTCTCTGTTGCACTAGCATGACAATAAACTGGATTTTATCATTAAAACTATACATAAAGTGGCTCATTGCAGAATTTATTCTGATTGCAGCAACTTAGACATTGCTGAGAAACACCAGGGTTAAGAGACTATAGAACATGTAATTATAATGCAGAGCCCCATCTTGCCTGTGGCTAGACCTGTAGACCATGATCAAAGATCACATGGGGAAAGAAAAAAAGAAACATCACCCACAAAGTACACTGCAGAGCGTTTGAGCATTGTCAGGAACAGGAAGCTTGGTGATGGGTGATGCCGTCGCAACAGTCATTAGGATGACAAATGAAGCCACTGTAACACTTTGTGATGCTGTATGAATCTATGTCCTATGAAGTCAGGCACAAATGATGTAATAGAGACTGTCAGGTCTTGGCCCAAGGGGCCAAGACTGCAGGTCTTCAAATGGTTAGAGCTGTACTCACACAGGGATACACTCTTGATCAAAATGCTGGAATAATTTGGATTTTCGAGGTGTCAGGATTTCAAAGTTCTAAAATTGGTGATTGAATGTGTTAATTTTTGGCCTGAGGGAGGAGGCATGGCCCAATGGACCCCCCCTATATACGCCACTTAATTAATGTATCAAGCTATACAACACAAAATGCCTTTTCAGTGGAAGATCAGAAAAAATGACAAATGCGAGGGGAAGGTGGTGGCCTGGCTGGGGTTTCCGAATGGGAATGTACAAAAGTTATCAGACCTTTTTTTTTTTTAAATCTGCTCAATGAAAATGATGATAGTTTGGTGCACAAGTTGACGGTCTCACTATGCCTTGGCATCATCATAATTGTCTATCTATCTATACAAAGGCGCTATTCTGGGTGCTTCGGTCCCTCTTACGAGGCGTTTGGGTGACCCAAAACTGCCAAATTCGCACAGTGTACTAATATTGATGTCATGCAAAAAGTGGGCAACATTTTTTATCCAATTTCAAAAAAAAAAAATTCCAAATTTTTTTTTTTGAAGATTTAGAAAAAAAAAAATTTTTTTTCAAACTTTTTTTCATTTTCACTAATTCTTTTCTTTTTTTTTTTTTAAGAGGAAAATCAAAAAAGAGGACATCGGCCTACTTTTTTCAGTCTCTGCACAGGGTCAACATTTTTACCTGAGGGAAATGGGCGGTTCAAGTCCAATAGAAGGACCAAATAGTTCCATTGTGTAACAACAATTAGGGTGTTATTTGGTTGTGACGTCATCATAACAAATGTTTTGGCCAATGAGCGGGGGTGTGGGGGCGGTAGCCCCCATGTGACGCCATGACAACGGTTGTGATGCAATGATTTTAAAGAGTAAAGAGTCTCACTGGAACTACTTAACTACTTAACCAGATATTGGACTTGAGCCGAATGGACACCCTTTTTTCCCACAGTGCAATTACATTGTTGTCCTGAGGGGACTGGGCTACTGCTTTATCAATTTCAGAAAAAGAAATTCTCCCCAATTTTTTTTTCAAAATTTTTTCTGCAAATTTTTTCCAAAATCTTTTGCCCGCTTGCATTGCATCACCATGGCAACTACACTACCTCACTTGAAGAGAATTTGGTAGCTATAACTACACACCAGTTTTTAAATACTCTATTTTGCCACAATGGGCATTTCTAGTCTATATAGAAAGGCGCTATTCTGGATGCTTCGGTCCCTCTTACGAGGCGTCTGGGCGACCTACAACTGCCAAATTCGCACAGTGTACTAATATTGATGTCCTGCAAAAAGTGGGCAACTTTTTTTTTCCAATTTCTCAGCTAAATTTTTTTTTTTCAAGATTAAAAAAAAATTATTTTTTTAAAACTTTTTCTCATTTTCACTGATTTTTTTTTTTTAAAAAGAGAAAATAAAAAAAGAGGAAATTGGCCTGCTTTTTTTAGTCTCTGCACAGGGTCAACATTTTTACCTGAGGGGAATGGGCGGTTCAAGTAAAATAAAAGGACCAAATAGTTCCATTGTGTAACATTAAGGGTGTTATTTGGTTGTGACGTCATCATAACAAATGTTTCGGCCTATGAGCGGGGGTGTGGGGGCGGTAGCCCCCATGTGACACCATGACAACGGTTGTGATGCAATGATTGTAAAAAGAGTAAAGAGTTTCACTGGAACTACTTAACTACTTAACCGGATATTGGACTTGAGCCGAATGGGCTACCTTTTTTTCCCACAGTGCACTTACATTGTTGTCCTGAGGGGACTGGGCTACTGCATTTTCGAATTTCAGAAAAAAAAAATTCCTAAATTTTTTTTCAACATTTTTTCTGAACACTTTTTTCCAAAATCTTTTCCCTGCTTGCATTGCATCAACATGGCAACTACACTGCTTCACTTAAAGAGAATTTGGTAGCCATAACTACACACCACTTTTTAAATACTCTATTTTGCCACAATGGGCATTTCTAGTAATGTACAATTACAAACATTGCCACTTCACCATTAGAGCAAACATGTGTGATGTGATATTGCAGAGTGGCTGATACCAAATAAATGTGACAAACAAGACATCCCAAAACAACCGTTATCAATATATAGGGTAAGGTACTCACCTGGTAACACAGACGTTGCATGTTTGACTCCCAACCATGGCCTTCAGGAGCTGAACAGATCCTCCATGACTTTTTGCTTCACTTCACTCAGGTGTGAATGGGTACTTTGCTAAACACCGTAAAATTTGAATTTTGAGTTGGCTCAAATGATTGAGTGTCATTTATTCAATATTCTTCATTCTTCAGAAAGGCCAAAGAGCAATCAATCAGTCAATGGTGCCACTTAAAGATTACCTTTGGTGAGAAGGAAAACTGAACTACAAATAGGCCTACATTTCAATTGAAAATATTGTTTTGTGAGTTCTATACATATGGCTGGGCGGCTGAATGGTTAGAGGCCAGGTTTGCTCGGCTGGAGGTCTTTGGAATCCAAAATTCTGAGTGGACCTTCATGAGTAAAATCCCAGCTGTATGTCGTTAAGACGAGTAATTAAATCAGTTGCCCCCTGTATCAGTGTCTGTGTTGGGCATTTGTGGTAAATGTGTGATATGTTGAGGACTCTCACTCTCTCTCTCTCTCTCTTCAATCTCATCAATCACCCTTTTGAGTGCCCAGAACTGAACGCAGAGGGCTGCACCTCCCATAATCTATCTTTTTTTCACCTGGTTGGCTGTGAATATCATTGTTTACAGTCAAAATACCAGGGTCTATGATATTGTAAAAAATACCACCCTTCAAGGGCGATACTTTTTAACAATGGTTATGACGTCACCAGCATTTCAGGTGCCTGATGATGTCACAAACCAAACATTGGCCAAATCAATAGGATTGTTATGTCATATCCATTGTTGCTCCATGGTGATGTCACATTTTTGTAATGGCAGAAAATAGTCTCTCTTTATAACTAAAAGTTTGAGTTAAAACCAGGTGATAAAAACAAAACAACCGCCCGACAGGGCACTTCGTACAATATCACTCGCTGTTGTGTGAATAAATATCGATCTCACCCTTCGGGCTCGAGTGAAATTTTAAAACTCACACAACAGCTCATGATATTGTTACTCAGTGACCCTGACTTGGGTTGTTTTGTTATACTATATCATTCTCTTTGAATACAAAGAAGTTCTACATGGAAATTCTGGGTCAAGAGGAAAATTGATATTAAATCTAATTACACAGCAGGATAGCCTCTTAATCATCACTTAGTCTGGTGGGGCTTTTAGGTGGTTGATGGACGACTCATGATAATAATATTTTTCCTCGTCTCAAGAACATTGCTTAATAGCCTGGCTGGGAAGTCTTCGTCAGTCATATACTCTGAGCCATTTTAGGTCCTTTGGCAGTATAGCCTTTAACTGTTTTATACTAATATAAGAACTGAGCGTCACAGTTCCAACACAGCGTCAGAGCAGTCTGGTGAAAATGAGAACTGCATGCTGCTGCCACCTGGCACAAAAGTTGATTTTGTATGCTATATCATTGCTGTCCCAAGAAATAGTTCCAATTTCATTACACATTCACAAAATTTCCATTCAACATTGATGTATACCAGAGTCAGACTCGGCAATCACATTTTCTAAGGAAGTAGACAAGGCCATCAGCACACTCAGAAACAGCCCCGATGTCTTCTAGACAAAATTGTGTGTGTTCCTCTGATTGAAATGATGTGGACGCCTGCAAGAGCTCGCGGAATAGCACACTAATCACTAGGTGGCAACAAAAGACAGCAAATGTTCTGATCTGTGGCAATGCAAGAGCAGTCCACTTGTAGACAGGTGTCAGAGTAAGAATTTTTCCAGGGATAACCCCGACAACCACGTCATCACAACTTGATAGCCAATGGGCTGACAGTAAACTACGCATCACAGTTCAAACATTGATATATTGAAGGAAGCATTACATTTGTGATCCCAATGATTTATCACATCAATCACCAGTCTAATCCTACCAAATGGCAGCTTTATGAGCATTCACAGTAGACAACTATCATAATCCCCACAGAGTTGTTTGATTAATCTACCAACTTGCTAACTTACAACTTTAAACTTTGTTGGAAGTTGGTATAAACAGAAGGCTTTGACAATTTGTTTGTAAAAACATGGCTTATGTTATGTCATCCTCCCCACGCAAGCCCTGCTAAAATGGACAGGGCTTTCTGCTATTTCCAACCTCTTCTGTGATTGGCTGCTTATTTAGGTCATAAGCATTTTGCATGCAGATTTAGTCCGATTATGGACACTTAGAGGATTACTGGCAACTAAGAAAAACAGTGTAAAACAAGCAAACTTTCAAACAGTTTCATTTCAGAACTGTGAAAATACATAATTCAATGGAATTTTTGGAACTGTGATAGCACCTTTCAACAATACACAATTTCTCCGTTTGTAACTGTGTGAAACAGAAGCAACACTTTCAAACTGTGATTTAGCAGTCCCTGATTGGCTGAGCCAAAACCGGGTCAGTTAATTAAGTATTCATGAATTAGCAAAGGTTATGGGCCATTTTGTCATGGTATGACTTGGGATGATGATGTTATGTATATTTTCTCTGGCAGCCCATTGGCTGAGAGGCTGTGATGTCAAACTTGCATGGGTTTTCCTAGACCCAATTTTCACTCTGACACTCAGTTGAAACTGTGACGGAGTGTGACGCTCAGTTTGGTGGATTCGCATTGGCTAGAAGCTGGGGAATCTGACCCAGTTTAAAATGACATCACAGCTTGAACTTAATTTAAATATATTGCAATGCTAGAATAGTATCATCTCTGACATCACAGTTCAACAGCATAGAAAAGAACTCGAGATTCCACGTAAGTATGACAAGGACTGTAAAGTACTTGTTGAGGAATGAAATTCAATGAATGTCTGTATGATTGAGAGTTTCTCTATCGTTTTGAAGGGGAAAATTCTATTGTTGAATATAGATATATATATATATGTGTCATATAATAATACTGCATCTATGGTTCATTCATTAAAGAACTTACTGAAGTTGAAACCATTGAAAAATATCTATTGGCAACGAGACCATGATGGCATAAAACTTGAAACGATGAAGCACAGCATCAACACGCCTTTGGCTACAAATGTAGAATATGGTGATAGAACATTGGGAAAAATATAGAGGCATCACATGAAGTACATTTCAGAGTGTCGGAGCATGTCAAGAACAGAGAACTCATTGATGGTGATGCTGTCATGACAGTCACTGGGATATCAAATGAAGCCAATGCAACACTTCGTGATTCTGTATGACTCTATCAATGTCCTGTGAAGTCCAACTTAATAATGTACAATGGAGCATGTATGAATATACATTGCCATAAGAGAATGTATGACTTACAGTAAAAGAACCTCAAGTGCTTACAAAAAAGCACTGGAATATTCCTAGTGAGGTCACTCCCTATTCTGCAATGTTATTTTGTATGACACATAAGCAGTCAATGACATCATATACTATACTTGCAATGCTACTGGAAGAAGTCATTTCAAGTGTCACACCACTCATCAATGAGGTCACAAGTTGCCTTATGACAATTTGACACTTCATTTCAATGCATTTGATAGGGCTTGTTATGAAGTCATTGATGTCCACTTGCAGCTGTATGTAAGTACTCGTCGTTCGTCGGCTGTAACATTTTATGCTGTCGGAATGTGATATTGAATAGTGATAAACCTAAATGCACTAAAAGAATGAAGCTCATCCAAAATCCTAATGGGTTTTTGCACTTATCCTCCATGTTATTCAAATTAGGGTTTTGAAAAGTATCTTACAGCGACATAGTCATGATTACAATTTACAATAGGTTTTTGGGTTACAAGACAAAAAACACCCCATTCGGTGATATGTCTGTAGTTTATAACACTAGCTTCTCCTCTTAAATTAAACAGAAAGCAAAATGGATGTGGTCTCTGATTCCATTAGATGTGTGAGGTCCAGTGAAGGCAACTATCAGGCCACCCTGTGATATATCCATGTGAATTTGAGCGGATGAGAGGATCGAGCGAGGCTGCAGACTGGTGAAATTCAAGTTGAATTGGGTCTTGAATTCATCCTCCCATTATGGGGTTTGTTTTCACTCCGCCTGCCAACTGGCTGTATGAGATGCTTGTTCTTTACAGTAGACGAACGACGTGCTGACAGAAAAGTACTGGCAGGTTTCTTGTGAGGTCATGTCCATATCTCTGCCATGTTATTCTGTATAACACGCAAGCCTGGGTGTCCATTAAGCTGAGTAGGCTATAGCCTAGGCCTCACACCTCAGGGGCCCTACATATTGGCCTAAATTTGTACAAAGTCACAAATAAATTGGAAAAAATCTAGAGGACAAGTTGGCCCTAATTTATAATCACACATTGTGCAGCCTGGAAATACCTGTGTAAAGGGAATATGCAAGGTGTCTGATATGAAGATATGATAATGGGTGTCGTGGCCTAGGAAGGTGTTTGACTGAGCACTACGGGCTTGGTCATGGGCTTAAAGGAACTGAGCAGATCCTCCTTAAACCATTGCTTCATTTGACTCAGGTGCAAATGGGGTACTTGGCAATAGGCAGTGGTGGCAATTTTGAAATGCTTGACTAAGGCGCACATGAATTTCACTGCACATCGCATGGGAGATGAGAAAGATACAATCTTGATCAGGTCTGTCGAGGATGTAATTGTAAATGTTGACCAACCTCAGAGGAGGATGGCAGATGTTAAACCCACTACATTTACATTTGAAGCTCCTCTGTTATCAGTCACACAATCATACTTTCAGAAATTTGGCGTGCAAAGAAAATTTGTAAGACAATCTCAGAAAATCCATGATTATCTCAAATTTATTGCAGTTAAAACAGAAATTAACAATAACTGAAGAAATGTGTGCAATAATTGTGTGCAAATTAATAATATTATCTTAGAAATGTATGCCATAATTAGTACCTACAATTATTGTGAAGTTTCTTCAATTATTGCAAACATTTCCATGACAAATGTAATCATTTCTATGATCATTTCAGAAATATTTGTACCATAATTGGATGAAAATGTGCTACTTTCTTGGAAGAAATTTATAATTTCCCATTGTTTCTGTGATTGTCATGCTTTTTTTGCCTTTTTAGCACATTTTTCACATTATTACAGACATTTTCATTATTATTGCAAAAAGGTACAACGCTTCACTCATTTTTGCAATTACAATTGTACTGTTGTCTGTTGATAACAAGAGTGGCTGCCTTGTCTCTTGAAATTGGACCAAGAAAATGTCTATAAAATCAAATAGAACAGGGTCAACTGCAGTACGCAGTGACTGATTTCTTTCTGGCATAGCGACTTTGCAAATGAATGTGCAAGGAATACTTAATCAAGCAATCCATTTATTTGCTTTCATGACAATTTTAAAATACAAATTTGCTTTGGCGACAATGCTAAGCTCACAACCAGAAGGTGGGAATCACAGGGAAAATTTAGGTCAGGTCAGGCTATGGGCCTCATATCAAGGTTCACTGATTCAGCATAGGGCCTCGTGCTACCTTAATCCAGTCCTGATACGACTCTCTCCACAATGCTAAATACAGTTACCTCAGCTGATAACAGTAATGAAATTAACTTGGGCTAAATAAGATTTTAGATTGGTTAAAGCTAAACAAATTATCACTCAATGCCGAAAAAACTAAAGCTATGCTCTTCACCACAGGTATTAGGACAGGTAGAATAGATTTACCTAATTTGACAGTAGATAACACAAGGATTCAATGGGTTGATAAATTTAATTTCCTTGGTATAGTGATAGACAGTAACTTAAACTGGAAGGAACACGTAAGTCATATTTCTTTCAAAATATCAAGGATCGTTGCTATCATGACTAAATTTAAACATTTTATTCCTCGCTTTATTTTAGAAACAATTTATAAATCACTCATAATACCACATCTCAATTATGGAATCTTACTCTGGGGCTCACAGGTCAATAGACTCTTTCGGTTGCAAAAGAGGGCTGTACGTATCATTGTAAATGCACAATATAGCGCACACACAAATCCTATTTTCAAGAAATTAAAACTAATCAACACATCTGATATGTGTGCAATGTGCTTTCCATAATCTTAAGTTTTGCCATAAACTAGAAAATAATGACTTGCAGACTTACTTCAGATCAGTCTTCATAAAATTTACAGATCACCATGGCTTCTTCACACGAAATAATAATAACTTTCAAATTCCAAAATTAAGATACTCCCTTTCAAGGAATAGTATTAGGTACAGAGTTCCAATAGCATTTAATAACTGTCCATCAATCGTCAGGAGTAAGATCTACACCCATAGCATCGATAGCTTTGCCAGGTGTGTAAAAAATCATTTTATTGAATCTTTTCCTGCTGATTGTCAAAGCAGAAACTGCTATATCTGTTCAAATAGCTAAATTCATATACCTCTTATTCAAAAATTGGTTTCTTAAAACACCCGACTAATTAAGAATACTTAGTACTGTCATCCATTACTCATTCACTTCATCTTCAATCTTTGTTTTATGAATGCTTGCAGGGACTTTCATCATCTCTCATTATTCAGGTGGCCCACCAGCAGCGATGATCTTTTTTGTCTTTGGTGGGTCTCCTCATTCGTCTATATTTATTTGTTTCCCCATTTCATCCCATCGTCATTAAATATGTATGCATGTAACAATTAGATGATGAAATAAATGAAATATGTATGTCTGTTTGTCTGTCTGATAGCGCGTAAGCCTGCATTTTTATGAGGTCATATCATATACTTGCAATGCTATTAGAAAACGTTATATATTTTACTTGTCACACCACCCATCAATGAGGTCACAACTTACCAAAAGAAATAATCAACAGCTCTTTTCTAGCATGAAAAATACATGATTTGAATAATTGTTTGTGGTGGCGGAAGAAACCAGCAAAGCAAAACCCGATGACTCAGTTTGCAAGTGTCCGCGATCAAGACAACATATATGGTTGTGAAGCACAGTGTGGGCGGATATTTCTCTGTATTGCAAAATATTATAACATCAGGAATTCCGTATCGCATGAGTGTGGGAGGATCTTACCTTTGTAACTTAATATGATCCTATTATATATATTGATGCCGTTTTAATCCAGAAAAGAGGCTTGGAAATTGCTGTAGAACAACACATTAAACCGTTCCAGGAGAATGCAATTTCACACTCACAGTTGACAAATGATGAGTTCTTACCAAGGAGGCACAAACGTTTATAAAACATTCAATCAATGTTATAGAACGTTTTAAAATAACAAAAGTAACATTTTCAAACGTTTTCTTTAATGTTCGGGTGCTTCATTGGTCACATTCAGCAGTTAGTGGACGTCATTGAGTAACTCGTGACCTCATTGATACTCAGCTGGTGACTTGTTTATATAGCATCAAGATTACAGGATATTACCTTATAAATTGCTTATGAGTTGCATGGATATTTTGGATAGGTATATGACCTCACAAAGAACATTATGAATGTAGTAATGGTGTTTTTCCTATCATCATTGGCATTGACATCTGATTAGTTCCAATATATATTTTAGATTTATCTACGACACAGAAGTTTACATAAATTATTTTCTTATACAAGTAACAGGCTTTAGACATCACCAAGATACTTATACTATTGGAAAAGCTGGTATCCAACTGACAATTTTGCATGTTAGCACCAAGCTAGGATTAACTCTGTTTACAAAAACAAACAAACAATTAGATTATTGTTTATTTTGCACAAATTATAAGTTAAAAATGTATAATAGAAGAAGCGCGTGATGTCTAAGTCAGTTAGACACCTCTTCTTTGTCGGGTTCTAACATGCACTTTTGTTATAACCCTCCAAATGGGTGTCTAACTAATATGCAATGCAGCAATTCAGAGTTACATGGCATTTTCAAAAGAATCTATTCAAGTACGACAATCAAATAATAACGATGTGCTTACATGCAAATGCTTTATCAAGATTATTTTATGTTGTTGGTGTATTGATATGCTTTCAACTGAAATTTAAAAGCACTTATAGGCCTATTATTTTCAAGGAACTTCTGAGGAGTGAATGAAACTTTGTATCATGCTGCAGGGAAAAGTCTGTTGTTGCATCTTCACTGATCACCGATATTACAAACATTTTAAAATACCTGTTGCTGATGATGATGTTAGATCGTGACACAATAAAGCACTGCCTCATCATGCCATTGACTAATGTGTAGAATATGATGAAAGATCATGAGGAAAAAATACATGCATCACACGAAGTGTGCTTGACAGTATATATATGAGTATGTTGCAGACAGGAAGCTTAGTGATGGGTGATGCTGTCACGACAGTAGCTGGGATATCAAATTAAGCCAATGTAATGCTTTGTGATTCTGTATGAATCTGTCAATTTCCTGTGAAGTCAGACTTCATCACGATGTAGCAATGCAGCATGTATAAATATATATTGCCATTGGAAAATGTGTGACTTACCACATCTTTCAGTCGGGTTGTGATATTGGATAGTTACCTTCAAAAATGCACTCTGAAATTTAAAGCTTATCCAAAATATTGATCATTCAAGTTTATATGATTTGTGAAAATATCTTACAGGTGCATCGTCATGAATGCAGTAGATTTTAGGGAAACAAAAACACCAAAAAAAAACCCATTATCAGTTATGTCAGTAACACCAGCTCCTCTTCTTGAATGACAAGAATACAGAAATCTAAACGGGTAATTTGGATACGGTCTATGGTTTCATATGGTGTTTGAGAAGTTCGAGTTGTGGACAACTATTAGGCCAACCTGTGATATTTGCACAGAGGCGGTGGGCGGACTTTCAAATTGAAACCTTAGTGTTCCAAGCAATATTGTTGATAATTAGAAAGGAGGAAAACACAGCAATGAGGGGAAGGATGATTGACACAGTTGTTAGACAAAAGTGATATTTTGTTAGTTGTTGGTGGATGGATGGCTGGGAATACATCCTGTATTATTGATTTTTCAGGTGAACCAGGCAGAGTGGGAATCGAACCCAGGGTCGAGCAATAGGCAACCAACCCAATGCAGTAGCAACTGAGCCAAGCCTGGCCAGCCGATGAAGATTGTTCTGAATGTTCAATTTACAATGATCAAAATTAATATGATTGCGTAAATGTCGATGTGGTATTGTCTCAGTACAATGAAATTCTTAGAAATTGGTGCATGCAATCTAAATTGACATATACATTAGGCAGTTGTCTTTAATTGTAGGTTAGTTCACAGACACCCGTACACACTTAGAAAATAATGGGCAATAATAGATCCAGCGAAAGGTCATGGATTTCACTTGCACTAAACAATTAGAAAAATTCTGGGACCAAGCAAAATCATGAACTTACAGAAAAGGCACACCTCCTGTAAGGACCAATCAGAATGCTGGATTAGAGCTATTTTACTCTCAAGAAAACCACAACATCCATTGCAACGCAGGAAATGGAACCATTGAATTTTCTATGTGGTACACAACCATGATGATTATGAATTGCAAACGTTTGAAATTGGTTTTTCAGATAAATCTACATAATCATGTATAAGTAAATAATATTGATGTCGCCATGTTCTGAAAATTATCTGGTTGATCACTTAATTGTTATTGTGATCGAAACATTCAACAAGAAAACTTGTTTTGCTTTCGCTTGACTGTTATTTGTCAGATTTAATCATTATCTTATCAGCTACACACCTCGAATCAGTTTAATTAAAACCTATTTGTTGATTGAATCTGTGTTGCTGGGCATGTCATGTGCTTAATGAATGTCAACTAAGGGAGAAAGATAATAAAAACCATGGCCAAGTTGAATGTTGTGTTTTATTGGACGTAATGCTGGTTCGCAGAAAACAATTATAGCCTCATACTTATTATTTTACTCTATTCATTTGCTGATACTGTCTCACCGTCAGTTGGAAAATGTGTGGCTTATACCACATCGTGCAATCTGGGTGTGATATTGGATAGTGATCGTCCCAGATGCACTCTGAAATTTAAAGCTTATCAAAAATCCTGGTCTTTCAAATTAGGGTTTGTGAAAATATCTTACAGCTGCACTGTCATGGATGCAGTAGATTTTAGGGAAATAAAAACAAAAACAAACCCATTATATGTAATGACTGCAACGACAGCTCCTCTTCTCGAAGGACATGAATACAGAAATGTAAATGGGTAATTTGGGTAGGGTCTATGGTTTCATATGGTGTTCGAGACTTCGAGTTGTGGACAACTATTAGGCCAACCTGTGATATTTGCACAGAGGTGGTGGGCGGACTTTCAAATTGAAACCTTAGTGTTCCAAGCAATATTGTTGATAATTAGGAAAGGAGGAGGACACAGCAATGAGGGGAAGTATGATTGACACAGTTGTTAGACAAAAGTGCTATTTTGTTAGTTGTTGGTGGATGAATGGTTGGGAATACATCCTGTATTATTGATTATTCAGGTGAACCAGGCAGAGCGGGAATCGAACCCAGGGTCCAGCAATTGGCAACCCAACGCAGTAGCAACTGAGCCAAACCTGGCCAGCCGATGAAGATCATTCTTAATTTTCAATTTACAATGATCAAATATGATTGTGTAACTGTCAATGTGGTATTGTCTCAGTGCAATGAAATTCTTAGAAATTGGTGCATGCAATCTAAATTGGCGTATATACATCAGGCAGTTGTCTTTAATTGTAGGTCAGTTCACAGACACTGGTACACACTTAGAAAATAATGGGCAATAATATATATCGTGTGAAAGGTCATGGATTTCACTTGTACCGTAATATGGGGTGAATCGGGACAGAATAGGAATGTGTTTTATTTCTTAAACTACAACTACTTCTTCTTAACCCAGGTCCGCAATTTTTGGCACAGTTATAGCATACATTGAAACGCATATTGTGGTCGGGTTTTATGATTCTAACTGCAGGCAGTGAGAAGCTGCAGCACTTCAAACTTGGCCCTGCAGAAACTGAATTCTGTGCAGCTGGTCAAAACTTTGCTTGTAACACAAAAAGTGTAAATATTAGAGGCACCAATGCAGCAGGAAACTTTATTAAGTCAGTTTTGGACAATTAGGGGACCAGAGTAGTTGACTAGATGTGGGATTTTGTATGTTTGGTCATAGGTTCAGATCTAGGTCAATGACAAATATTCAGAATTAACAAAAATAACCCTACTAATTTTCATTTGAATGACCTAGCATGGTTTTTTAACGAATATTATTGAAATTGTCATCATTGGTATTGGATTTAGTTCAGAATTACCTATGTATAGCGTAATTAACAGAAAGATACATTTTTTTAATACTTTTGTGTCATTTATCATATTCTTGAGAATCTGCTAATTTTACATGTAATTAAGTTCAGATTTTTCTCAAAAGTTTCTTTTTGCATGTCAAATATATTTTCTAATGTTCATTCACAAGTAGCAATCAGCTAAACATGGCAAAAAGTATTATTTCATAGAAATAGAGGACTGTCCCGATTCACCCCAAAATAAGGGGTGAATTGGGACAGTGGTTTTTCATGAATAAATCATGGAAAATTAAAGATATCTTTTAATGCTCCTAGGGATAGTTGGACCTTGAGTTCGGACATAATTAGACACCATGTTTTGATTTGTAAGTTGATTTGTGACCATGCTATGACAGAAAAACCCTCAATTCTGTCCCAATTCACCCCATATTACGGTACCAAATACCCGAAAAAAAAATAAAATTTTCTGGTACCAAGCAAAATCATGAACTTTCACGTGAAAATACAGAAAAGGCACACCTCCTGTCTATGGACCAATCAGATCGCTGGATTAGAGAGCTTACTCTCAAGAAAACCACCACATCCTTTGCAACGCAGGGAGTTCCCCCGTGGCCTAATTGGTAAGTGCGCTTGTCAACTGGCTTTGAGGGCGTGGGTTCAAATATCATCCCGGGAACTCACTTTAGTCCGAGCCCATGGGACATTAAATGGAGGCGGGTTGTATCCAGTATTCTATGCTGGGGCAACTGAAAGACCCTGGGCATCCATGAATTAATAGGTTATGTGCCAGACTCACAGTCTTCGCATCTCATCATCATCATACGGCGATCGCCTGCCTTGATATAGCCCACTAAGGTGCTGCAGAGGCATAAAACGCAAACAAACAAACAAATTGCAACGCAGGAAACGGAACCATTGAATTTTTGGAACACAACCATGATGATTATGAATTGCAAAAGTTTGAAATTGCTTTTTGCGGATAAATTTATGTAATCATGTATTCTTAAATAAAACTAATGTCACCATGTTCTGCAAATTATCTGGTTTATCACTTAATTGTTATTGTGATCAAAACCTTCAACAAGCAAACTTGTTTTGCTTTCGCTTGACTGTTATTTGTCAGATTTAACCATTATCTTATCAGCCACGCACCTCAAATCAGTTTAATTAAAACTTATTAGTTGATTGAAATCTGTGTTGCTGGACATGGCATGTCCTTAATGAATGTCAACTGAGAGAGAAAGGTAATACAGACTAAGGCCAAGTTGAATGTTGTTTTAATGGGATGTAATGCTGGTTCGCAGAAAACAATAATAGCCATATACTTATTATTTTACGTTATTCATTAGCTGATACTGTCACACGGTATGTAAATGCAGGTGTAGTGGGATAGAACCAGATCGTTTCAAATGTCAAAGTTGTCATTAATCCTAAGGTAGGCAACTCTTCGGAAATGAGTGTCTGGCTGGCACACGTATACTACTGCGTTTTCAGAGGAGTGGACCAGATTGAAGCCAGTGCAACCAGATGGTGACTACAGCCAAATGCAATGGCATTCTGTTATTTTTATTTCAACATTCTACTGTATGTATACTATGTAATTTAATTACAAAATTCCTCAAAGTACATTATTAATATTTTTCTCTATCACCACAATGTCGAAACATGGTGAAAATCAATCTTTCTAAAATGTAGTTCGTAATATTTTCTATGTTTATCACTTACTTTATGTGAGTTCAAACCATATGTATATATTATATACATTAAATGATGTGTGATATGGAGAGAGTGAGGTGAAACTGAACATAATGGAATAGATCGAAAAGAAGAAATGGAGCATTGAGAGGCATTTAAATCTTATTTTGTTTGTACTACCGGTGTCCGTCCTTTTAAAAATAAAATCCCTCTATAACAGTAAGACAATGGTATGGCAGCACCATGGCACCATGAGACACGGCTGCTGCCCCCCCAGTACCAAGGGCTACCACACCATGCTACAAAATGTAACAAGAGTATAAAATAACGTGCACAAGGCACTATAAAGGGCATTCTGCACATATTCTAACTACTGATCTGAAGTCCTGGTTATCTTGTTTAACTGTTGCTACTACATGATAGGGCATACAATGGTAGCAACACATTGATGACGCATGCAGTGGTGTTTTGCCCTAATTGCTGACTTCTTGTTGTTTTGCAAATTCTCTGTGAGCTATAAATAGATCCGGGTGGGGAAGCCCCTCAATGACATCACAGGACTCCCTCTTTTCAGTTTTTCTGGGATGGCTTCCTGGGTCTCTAAAATGGTATTTAATAATGTGCATGTTCCTGTAAAGTTGATTAACACAATCGTAGGCAAATTAAACCCTGTGTGCAAAGTTTGAAAGAAGTTGGTGCAGTATTTTGTCTGAAAATTAGCCCACAAGATTCCAGAGGAGACCAGTAACAATAGGGCAGAATGCCCTAAAAATAGTAAATAAACAGAAAATGATGAGAAAAAGACAAAAAATACATTATATCCGTTTCTTCTTCCACAGATATAACAACCTACAATAAGGGATAGATAGATAAATATGAAATAGATAAAAAATTAAATAGATAAATAGGATTGATAGATAATCAGCTGAATAGTGAAAAAGCTGATGACACTGTACAGCTGCCAAATTTAAGGCTAAGTTAGATTGTTGATATTACACAATAGTAATAAAAAATCAATAATATTGATTTGCATTTAGATTAATTGCTCACTATTACATGATCATCAGTTTATAAGAATTATGTAACATTGATTTTGTTGTGTTGTTTTCTTGTTGTCTGTTTTGAAAAGAAATGAATCACTTGTTTTATAATCTATTTTAGCTTGTCAAGGCTTATAATTAAATGTTCCATAAAAAGTATAGTAAAGGGAACACTATAATGGAGTAATTGAATTTTTATGCCACTTTTGAAGATGAATATGTTATTTTTTGCTAAATTCCAAACTAAATCATTGATAAGAAGCTGGACCTCCTTGGTCTAATTTCCTGCTGTGGACTGTTAATTGATGTTGAGACCATCACTGCCCAGATTTTTGAGTCCTCTCTTGTGATCAATTCCCTTCACGAAATGGCTGTGCAAATACTGCCTGGAAATAAATGTCTGGCAGGCACATGTATAACTATTTATACCAATTGACACTGTCAGCCATTTATATGCCAGTATTTCATTGCAATAATTCCTGTATTCTTTGTTACCCACGGATCACCTCATATTTGACTGCTTCAATGTTTGTCTCATGGTATAAGCTTGTTATTCACCATGGGATTGGTAATATGTGTTTATCACACCTTGGGCTGAATCCCTGGGTTGATAAATCACTTATCCCCTCTCCCATGATGAGTAACCTATGCTAGCCAGTCACTATTATATTTTCAGAGGAGGGAACCGGATTGAAGTCAGGGCAATGAGATGGCAACCACACTCTCACCATATGCAGACAAAGCACTGGCATTTTGCCATTCCTATTGCAACATGCCTCAATGTACAATTTGATTCTAAAATTCATAAAACAATTTTTCCTCTGTCACACAATGTCATAGCACGTGTAAAAAAAAAAATTAATCTTGCGAAATGTAATTAAACGTTTTTCATGTTATCATGAATTAACGAACACATGGAGAATTAACAATCCTGCCCTGGGCCCTGGTAACGATTGTTTAAGTGTGCAAGATGACAGGAAGTGACAAATTGGTTTTATTCAGCATAAATCATTTAGATCAAAGTTTTTTTCTTAAATTTTAAAGCGATGCTATGGAGAATAAAAGGATGATAAATTATATTGTGAATGTGTTTGGAGAGCCAATGAATCTATCCACTTATAGTTCTGAACTGTTAAAAAAACAGTAAATGAGATGAAATATTGATGAAACAGAAATGGGAGAAAAGATTATGATTATGCGTAACAAACCAAAATATAATGAAATGACACCGGTGGGTAAGCATTATTAATTATGTGTGATGTGAGCAACAACACAGTGTGCATAAATGCACATACAGAACGACACATGCCAGAAAATCTTTTGATATGGAATTATACTTGTCAGGAAAATTGGTCCATCATATTCTTGCCAAAAGAACCTGATTGTAATCAGTTGCTATTGTTGTCTGTCACATCAGCCATCAGCTCTTTGCTCAACAACATTCTAAATATAGAAACTGAGATGTCTGCTTACACACAATAAACCACAGTTCGCAGTTAGGACTGAGTATACCTATGTGCATTATTCTTTAAAACTATTTTTTTAAAATGTTTTACGGTTTAAATTATTATTGCCTGATGTAAGAAACGGCCAAAATATTTTCAGCACTGAATGATAAGGTTCACGCTTCTACATTTTGTCCCATCCACATGCAAACCGATGTTTAGCCTGTGGCATAGAGAAAATCGCTTAACAGGACATGATTTCACTTGTAAACACTAAAAAAATGCAAAACAAACTTAGAAAATTCTGGTACCAACCAAAATCATGACCTTTCACGTGAAAAGACACACTTCCTGTTTTAGTGTTTATGGACCCATCAGAGAGCAGGATTTTTGCTATTTCACTCTCAATATCCATTACAATGCATGAAGTGGATCCATTGTATTTTCTATGTTGATTGCTCAGCAAGCCACAAAGCAGAAATAAAAATCTATAGCAGAAGAGCTAATTTGTAATTTGTTTATCAACTTTTTTGATGTCTTTTGTGCCATTTTTTGGTCGATTCCGGCATGTTTTGAAAACGGTAGCCGAATAAGCCCATGCGTACAAATGGAAAAAGTGTAAGAACTACGGAGGCATGCGTCTAGTGGTTTATATTAAATTATTGGATGTGCCTGTGCACCCTTAAATATGTGGAGGGAGAGGAGTGTCAAGTGGCAGCAGAATGCTGACAGTCCCTGGAAAATCGAATTGGGTCAACAATAATTTGATCTGTTTTGGACAGATCACCAGATCAGGTCGCACAACAGCTGTCCATATTACTACGCCAAACTACTTTCACAAAGCATGGTTGCTGGCAGATATCCAGTCCACTGCCTTGAATGAAAATGTTTGGAAATCAAAAGACAAAAAGAAAGTTTTGAAACTTTAGCATAAATTTTGCCTGTGAAATTGATGATTTTACTCATCAGAAGTTTGGTGGTATTCAATCCACTTATGCCATTTAGTGCCTGTTAAATTATGGTCAGAAAAGGGTCCAAAAAGAATGCATTCTCACTTATTCACGTGTCCATACAAAGCCAATTTTTTTGCTTTGTGATATGAAAAATGCTCAATTGTATTTATTCTGTTACTTTATGGAGATTTATTAACTAGGACAACAATATAATTCACAATTTCATAAAAGCTGTGTTACACTCAGCAAAATGTCTTGTCCATGCCACAAGTGGCCCCCTCTATACTGGCAATATATGTGAGCTACAATGTATACATCCTCCATGATAAAAACAGTTCCAACTTATTTTGGTATTTACAAGCTGTCTGCTTAAAATTGAAGCCAACCAAAGTCAGACACTTGCAGAGTTTTTGGAAATAAACTAGACTATCACTAATTGCTGAAACTGTCCTGGTTTCTTCCACACTGTCCTGGTTTCTTCCAGGGATCCAAATTCTGTTGACCGCTCACAGGAGCTCACGAATTTTGCACCCTAGGTGGCAGTAAATAGCGGTCAACTTGTAGACAGGATGTATCACAAAGGATCTTCAGCAGAGCAGGCAAGGACTGTAACCACAAATTACAAAATGCACTACAAATTATAAAATAATGTGCAAGCACTTTAAGCAGCACAGACAGTGCATGGTTCCAACCATAGTTCCAACACAGGCACACCGGTCACAGATATACTAAGGAGAAGAGGAAGAAGGCTGCAGGCATGGTTGACCTTTGACCCATGGAAGCCGGTCCATTTTAGTTTCTTTATGTTTTTTTCAATCACAGAAGGGGACCAAAAGTGACTGGTCGAAAGTCAAAAACAGAGGATTTAGAGTAAATTTGAATGAGATTGGTGAAAGAGAGTGACCTCCAGAGTGCTATCGAGATTGCATGAAAGTCTTGCGGTAAGAGGAGCTGTGCTGCTAAAAATGCCTACAACAAGGTTGAGGAGAGTAGTTTGGGCAAAGCAAATCAGTATTAGATTGAACGCATATTACGTGTCAGACAACTGATAGCAGATTTAAATTAAAAACCGGAAGTACAACAACAGCGTTAATGATACTTGTCCTTGGAAACAAATTACATCCTGCTGCTCTAAATGAATTCTTGACAGGTATCATCAGTATGGAATTAATCAGGAATTGCCAATTACTATATTCAAGGAAAATTATCATCAAATAAAGTCAATCAACATAATATTATATGCGCAGTTTATCATAAACAATGCGATTTAGCGTTCTTTACTGAAACTGCAACTGCTGTAAGATGCATATAGTTTCACGCAATACAATCAATTTATCATCTGAAAAATTATGGTCTCTTGCCCCAGTGATAGTGAAATAAATAAATTCCAGAAAGCCCTCAAATAATTAATTGATTTCTTCACACTGTATAGTTTCATTTAGTTTAGAAACTAGGTATACATGTTTTCAGGATATCGTATACTGGAAATAAATGTCGTATACTGAAAATAAAAAAAAAGCCTTCCCCTTCTGAATATCTAATAGTCTCTTTTTTACTATTCTTACTATTTTCACACTATAGTTGCATACTGACACGTGTCGAATAATTTGCACTCCAGAGCACATATATGGCCTTGAGAGTTGCACGCAAAATATTAATTTTGCAAGTTTTGGAAGCACGTGAAAACAAACAATGCTGATCAAATGCAAAAGGTTTGAACACTCAGGGAAACACTGATGGCCTGTTCCTTTTGTTAGTTTTGCTTTGATACTGAAAAATCATATGAAGTACTGGCTGGTAATGACCACTCACATAGGCTTCCTATCAATGGATCATCTATCAGGTACAAAATGGAATCTGCAAAACTGCAATTTGGAATAGCTTATTTACTGAAAGCACTTAAATTTGGCAGAAGGAAAAGCAACAGATAAGTTATCATACAAAGATCAAGAGGCTCCAAAAATGTTTTAATATATACATACAAGTGGCAAGAGGAAGACTCCAACAAATAACACATTCATGTGTTTTCACTTCCAAGCGCCGCCGTCATTACCATGTGAAGAAGGACCCAGGTTCAAGTCCCAGTCATATGAAGCTCATACGACAAATTTCTCATTTGGGTTTGAGGTGCCTTGTGGAGGGTGTTGACGGGAAGTAGGTGGATCTAGCTATTAGACAATTTCAAAACAATTATTTTAAAGCAGTCGCTGAGCAGATATCGCGGTCTATCAATCTCTTGAGAGATGAATATTCTAATAATTTAAATTTTCTAATTGGTCCCTATCTTGTGCATCCTCTTGTGCCATATGCCCCATTCTCACGGTCAGAACAGGAGAACTTTTTATCCCTGAGGGATAACTTGAGATGGATTCTAGGAAAAATAGGAAAAAGTATGGCTAACCCGGCGACATACAATGTTTATATAGCGATAATATAATTAATCAAAAGCATATCACGGCGGAATAAGACCGTAAATTGGCGGGATAAGATCGAAAATTGGCAGGGTGAAGATCACATACCGGTGGGAAAGATCTAAATGGCTGTGGGACAAGATCTAAATGCCTGTTGGATGTCAAAAACTGTTGGCTGGACGTCAAAAATCCTCGGCGGGATGTCAGATGTCCCACAGGGGTAGTACAAATATCCCACAGGGGTAGGGGATGTCCTTTTATCCCGCTGGAGATTTTTTGACTTGTTCTCACTGAAAAAAAATGCCCGACGGACATCTAAAAAATGAGAAAAGTGTGGCCTCTGTCCCAGTGACTTGGAAAAAAAGTTTCAACATGTTGAATCTTTTTTTCCACGGCGGAGTTATCTCCATTTCTAGGAACCCTGTGGGATACAAAAAGTACCTCTATGGGATGTGAAAAATCGTCGGCGGGATGTCACAAAATCACCAAATTCATCCAAATTCCCAGGAAATACTATCCCGCCGACGCCAAAAGTACTCCGTAACATGCCGATTTGCATTCCAATACTTTTGATATTGCGTAAGCGTTTACATGCATCGCACTGCCCACTGGGAAGAACCGATATTAATGAGATTTAATGATCAATTCATATCAGAAGAAATTGGCAAATCATAATTCAGATTAAAACAATGTTCGGTGTTAAATGAAAACCACGTGTTTCTGAAGTTGATAATTAATTAAGCTGTCATTTGCAAAACACTATAATTCCCAAGTGACCATGTGTCACCATAATCTGATGGAATCCGACCAAGTATAAATATGAGCCATGCACAAAGTTGATTGCTCAGACCAAGATCAATAAAGCATGAACTTTTTGTTGTCCCACATATTAAGCATTAATAGTAGAATGGAAAAAAAGGCTAAACAAGGTCGTAGCACTCTTTAGAGCAACTAAGTGCATAGGCCCACAGTGAGAAAAAGAGGAACAAGACATAAGCAGATTAGAAAAGCAGCTCAGCCAACAGTGTAGACTCTTGCTCCATACTGTGGCCAGTGAAATAATGACTGGTGACCTGAGGAACAAGACATAAGCAGATTAGAAAAGAAGCTCAGCCAACAGTGTAGACTCTTGCTCCATACTGTGGCCAGTGAAATAATGACTGGTGACCTGAAATATATCAACTGTATTTGGTTCTTGTGCCTAATCCGCTGCATGGATGTTCACTAAATTCGAATCAGTTCTTTGTTGTGGAGATTGAACAAACTTGCAGATCTTCATAAGAAACACACGGTGGTTTTTCCTCAATCTTGTTAACAGACGGCCAAACGGACAAACAGACAGACAGACATCTGCACATGAAAACATTAGGCCTGTCCGGCGGCGGGCATAAAAATTATGAGACAGGAATTTCAAAGGCTGCATCATGCCACTCATTAGCTCTACGGGTGATTGGATTTATATGAAGTTTACTGGTTCAGGTCGCCACAGTGATGAAAAAGCTTTAAATTAGCAATAATAATATGAGCAAAAACTTCTAAAGCAGACACATATTTCCCATAAATCTGTTTTTAGACTGATACCCTTTATGCCATTTAAAATGTCAATGGAAAAATGAATCAAATAAAAAGCATTCCTGTTTGAAGTAAATTCTCAATTAATTCATGACCTCTTAGAACATATTCCTTGTGGCAGCTGATGGATGAACATGGAAAAATCCCAATCTGGAACAACGTGCGAATGCCATCAGCTTGAATGAAAATGTCACTGACTTGTCGACCCAGTAGCAGATCCGAGGGGGGGGGGGGGTTCAGGGGGTTCATTGGGCCTGTGGATTTATTTATAAAAATTGAAATCCTCATATTTTTAGTACCGTAATATGGGGTGAATCGGGACAGAATTGACCGTTTTTCTGTCATAGCATGAACAAAAATCAATCTAGAAATCAAAATTTGGTGTCAAATTGTGTCTGGGCACACGGTCTAAGTACCCCTATCTGCACCCAGGACCAAACATACACAATCCCATATCCAGTCTATAATTATGATTCCCCTATAACCATATTACACTGATTTTAAAGTTTGCCACAAGTTTTGTGGCGGTGTCCGCCCGCCAGTCCGAGGGCCCGTCAGTCCGAGGGTCGGCGAGTCCGAAGGCCCGTCATTCCGAGGGCCCGCAGTCCGAAATTTTGATGCCCTGAGGGCATCGTAATGCCCTGAGAGCATACCCTGGTCATGGTGCCCTGAGGATATCACTATGAGGGCCCACCACTCCGAATATTAGGGTCCCCCCCTTGAGGAGGGCAAGGCCCGTCATTCCGAGGGCCCGCCAGTCCGAAATGCCCTCAGGGCACGATAAGTTTTAGAAGCTTTCAGGGCCTTTTGAAGGCAATGAGTTACCTGATTGCTATTGAATTTCCCGACTGCTATTGGATTGCCTGATTGCCACAATGTATTAAATTGCCTGATTGCTATTGAATTGCTGCAGTTATAATAAAGTGTCAGATTTATTTAGCTGCACTAGTCTACAAGGCTATGTGTAAAAGAGTCTTTATAGGTGAGGACTTCGAAGTAAATTGTTTGGCAGGGGTTTCTAGAGAAACAGCTGTATAATTTTTTATAATTGTATAGTGATTTAAACATGAATGTTTATCTCTATAGGTGCTGACCTGAAGGATTAGTGAGTAGGGCACACTGCAAATTTTATGCTGAATGAAGCAATCTATGCTTTAAACAGCATTTAGGTACTATTTGTCGCTTATTGCCATTATTGTGGCCATTTTTTTGTAATGCCACTGACCATGGCTTCGTTTAAAATTTTGCTTTTGAAGCCCATTCAGAAGAAAGTGCCAGGTACAGGTCTTTTTAAAAACATTTATAATTTCTAAATGTCAGTAATATACCTTAAAACTCAATGTAAATTGAAATTGTCTGCTGGGAGACAGAGGAATTAATTGTGTGAAGATCAAGGAGCTGTCTGGGAGTGAATTGTCTTTAAGTCTTTAGTGGCATTTGGGAGTATAAACTCATTATTGTATAACTGAATTTTAGTCATACTTGTTAGCAGGGAAGTTATCTTATTTACTTGGGATGGCTACCTTGGGGGGGGGGGTGGCTTAACCACTAAAATAGATTAGTCACTTATCTGAATCATATCAAATCATATATAATTATTTGTAGTGACATGTGTAATCAACAGGTAGCTGGGGTTTTATCAAAACAGGAATTTCAAAACTCTTTGGGTCGATTTCACCAACACGGTTTTAACAGTTAGACCTGCTCTTAACAACAACAAAGTATCCTGAGGAACAACAAAGTATCCAGAGGAACAACAAAGTATCCAGAGGAACAACAAAGTGTCCAGAGGAACAGCAAAGTGTCCAGAGGAACAGCAAAGTGTCCAGAGGAACAACAAAGTGTCCAGAGGAACAACAAAGTGTCCAGAGGAACAACAAAGTGTCCAGAGGAACAACAAAGTGTCCAGAGGAACAACAAAGTGTCCAGAGGAACAACAGAGTGCCCTGGATAATAACAAAGTGCCCTGAGGAATAACAAAGTGCCCTGAGGAACAACAAAGTGCCATGAGGATCAACAAAGTGCCCGAGGATCAACAAAGTGCCCTGAGGATCAACAAAGTGCCCCAAGGATCAACAAAGTGCCCTGAGGATCAACAAAGTGCCCTGAGGATCAACAAAGTGTCCAGAGGAATAACAATGTGTCCAGAGGATCAACAAAGTTTCCAGAGGAACAACAAAGTGCCCTGAGGAATAACAAAGTACCCTGAGGAATAACAAAGTGCCCTGATGATCAACAAAGTGTCTAGAGGAACAACAAAGTGTCCAGAGGAACAACTGAGTGCCCTGGATAATAACAAAGTGCCCTGATGAATAACAAAGTACCATGAGGAATAACAAAGTGCCCTGAGGAACAACAAAGTGCCATGAGGATCAACAAAGTGCCCGAGGATCAACAAAGTGCCCCGAGGATCAACAAAGTGCCCCAAGGATCAACAAAGTGCCCTGAGGATCAACAAAGTGCCCTGAGGATCAACAAAGTGCCCCAAGGATCAACAAAGTGCCCTGAGGATAAACAAAGTGCCTCAAGGATAAACAAAGTGCCCTGAGGATCAACAAAGTGCCCTGAGGATCAATAAAGTGCCCTGAGGATCAACAAAGTGCCCTGAGGATCAACAAAGTGCCTCAAGGATAAACAAAGTGCCCAAAGGATCAACAAAGTGCCCTGAGGATCAACAAAGTGCCCTGAGGATCAACAAAGTGCCCCAAGGATCAACAAAGTGCCCTGAGGATCAACAAAGTGCCTCAAGGATAAACAAAGTGCCCTGAGGATCAACAGAGTGTCCAGAGGATCAACAAGAATCCATTGATTCAATGACTGGGGACAGGCAGGAGTGAAGTTGGAAGGAAAAATGCAATTTGTCCTGTAGGGGAAGAGGGGGTGAAAAGTCACAGGGGTAAAAAGTCACAGGCCTTTTTGACCAACTTGCAGTGACCTAATTCTTAAGCTTAAATCATAATTTGGGACTCTTTTATGAGAAGAAGGTCTGCAGGGAATATGAAAATTATACTCATTGTGCAAAGTGGGTTTTTACCCACCTCATGCATTTTTGGTGTCCCAAACAGGTTTTATTGATTCTGAACTTTCTCTATTAATGTCTGGTCACTGTGACATAGGAAGTTGTGCTAGTGTTTCAAGCTTTTTTGGATAATTGTCTTTCATGCTGTGAACCCATTTTTGGCCATTTGGTCACCAAGTTGCCATGATCATGTGTTGAATTAAAAAAACAGCTGAGGGGTGAAATGTCACACTGTGACATTTCACCCCAGCACTGTGATATTTTACCATAGGGTACCGGGAAGTCAGTATTCTGAGCTAAGGAAAGTGAAATATTCCACACCAGAAGCTTTTAGCTTACTATCTTATCATCACCCATCATCAATAATACTGATGAGAGAGCATTACAGCAAAATTTCATTTAGCAAACTTTGCGCAATTTCTGATGCTGGCTTTGCTGATGGTGCATTGTCATTGCATGCCGATAGCTTTTGAAGGCTCACTATAAATTTCATGCACAAGGATGACCATCAAGTCTAGGTCTGCATATTACCTCATATAGTGTTGTATTTTCACAACAATTGCATGTGACTTGTTACCCCATGGTTGTGACTTCTTGACCCTGACATGGGGTAAAAAGTCACAGCGTACTGTGCCTTAAATAATTGTGTACTGACTGAAGCCTATTTACAGCACAGCAGCTATCATGTGATACAACTATAGTCAACTAAATACTGTATAATTGTGCCAAAGGTCATTCAGATCTAACAAACACCTGCTCTGTTCTGGGGCTTTTTCTGAATTTTGTGACTTCTGACCCCCGCCTCCCCTAGGCCAAAAGGCTGACAGAATTCTTCCAGTGTAGAAGAACTAGTTTGACAATTAGGCTAAGTGAGATTAGACTCATATGACATTATGCAGAAATAATAAGGGTGAACGGCATTGTGCCTGCAGTCTTTTGAACAGTAATCTTTAAACATATCTGCAGCAGCCATGGGAGTTGGCTAAACTGTAATAGAGCCATTGGGAGCATGCGAGCAGCGCAAGAGATGCTTACAGCCACATATCCAGGAGTTGACATAAATTGGGGAGTGCAGCAAAACACAGCCACTTATATTATTAGAAGACAGTCTGAATATATAGAGAAGATGAAATTAGCTCTTTTTTTAAAATCTATTTCTGCATCTATCTATCTCTGTATGTATTTATCTCTGTACTATCTCTGTATACAACTCATCCATCTATCTGTCTATCCAGTATCCATAGATCTACCTACCTATCCATGCGTCCGTCCACCAACGCACAAATCTCTAAATATTCCAAACTAATATAAACAGAAATTATCATTGGGCAAACAAACAAAATTTCCAAGAATTAGTTCTAAATACTGATGGTCTGATGGGTCGTGTAAAATTGTTGCCTCACCTTTTGGGGGGGGGGAGATCTTCCTCCATTAAGGAAGGCATCACTGTTCTTCTTCTGCCTCTTATCATTCAGATATTTTTGCTAATTTTCTGAAATACTAAGAACATGGACTGCCTTTATATTAAGGCATCTTACAGTTCAATTTCCCTTATTTACCCTAAACTGCGGAGCCATCAGCACTTCTTCTTGTCAAGTTTTTGTGTAATTGAAAAACTAGCGATTTCTACCTTACTCCAGAGAAAAGTTGTATTTTCCTCATTAGTATAATACTAATGATTTTTGTCTTTAATTTAATTTACTCCAAGGAGATTCAAGGTGTCATTCGGTGCAACTGCATGAGGTCACAAGTTGCCTTGTGACAATTTGACACTTCATTTCAATGCATTTGATAGGGCTTGTTATGAGGTCAATGATGTCCACAAGCAGCCGGATGTAAGTACTGGTCATAGGTCTACTGTAACAGCAGCACAGATGAGCGGCTCATAACATAAGGCAGATTTCACGAAAAGTGCTCTTAAAAGGTACCTTAAACTTTCCAACCCTTTTGTTATCTCTCTGTTGCTTCCTGAAGCAAGTAAACATTTTACTAAGTACATCTGTGATGTAATGAATAAATATCAATAAAATATTCCTCAAATATGTAGCTTTTCCCTCTTAAAAAGATATTTTTTATGCCTCATGAGGACAATTTTGGACGACCAAACTTACTGGTGATCAGACATGCTTACTTTGGCACTTTGTGGAATCTGCTAAAACCAATTCAGGTATGTGATTGATGAAAAAACATCTTGAAAATTATTTTGGAACCCTTTTTAATTGTCTTGGTCATTATAAAGCTGGAAAAAAATGAAAAATAAAAAAAGACTGCTAATGTAACTCAATTCCGTCTCAGGACACTGAGGTTACATTAGCAACTTTTACATGGAAATTTTTCTGTGTTCTCGCTACTTATGCCAATTTCAAACATGAAATTATAATATATTATTGAAAAACATGTCTTATTTGCCTATAAACATCACCAAAAACATAAAAGACTGGGTGTGGTACCGGTTTCTTTATTGCTAATGTAACTGCAATTTTGCATCCGTCCATTTCATAGCGTTACATTAGCAAAATTCGTACATAAAAATTATGTTAAAAAACACATGATTAGATCTCAAATTTTTTCTGAACTGAAAGCCAGGTCTCCCAAGAGTAGGCCAGGGGTGGTACCCTGCTGGTGACTTCATTTATATTGCAGTAGGATCAGCATAAAAAATTCCGTCCTCCATCATTCATCGTTGTTACATTAGCACATGGCTATATTT
This sequence comes from Platynereis dumerilii, assembly GCA_026936325.1. Taxonomy (NCBI): domain Eukaryota; kingdom Metazoa; phylum Annelida; class Polychaeta; order Phyllodocida; family Nereididae; genus Platynereis; species Platynereis dumerilii. The sequence goes on from JAPTHN010000011.1 coordinate 26,914,754, forward strand.
TTAGCTACTCTGACCTACCAATCCAACAGAAAATATTGTTCACCCATGATTTTATTTAGTGGATTGCCACAATAAAAGATTTAGATTTCAGCTTTTTTTAGGCCTGCCAGCTATCCTCAGAAGAAGCACCCTGAGAAAATCTGAGAATCTACGAATCGATTATGTTTGGCCTTATCAGTATTGTGCTAATGTAACTTGTGGACAAGTTGTGGTAAGTCTTTTGCAGCTTTTTCGTGAAATCTGCCATAAGCCACATAACTAGGTGACCCTATGCAGGCCACTCATGAGTGGTGTGACACTTTGAATGACTTCTCCTGGTAGCATTGCAAGGATAGTGTAGGACTTCATTAACTGCTTATGTGTCACACTGAATAACATTGCAGAATAGGGATGTGACTCACAAGAAACATTCATGTGCTTTTCTGTAAGCACCTGAGTTTCATTTACAGTAAAACACTTGCAGCACAACTGGCTCACACGTATAGCTGCCGGCCAGCAATCTTCTATCTTTGCTTGAGGAAGATTAGATCTGAATAGTAGATAGATAGATAGATATATAGATAGATAGATACATATATAGATAGATAGATGAAGAATTGAAGATTTTTTATTTATGACCACAAACACCCATTAGGGCAGTAAATGCGAAAAAAAAATACACATAAGGTTTAGCAGCCTATAAATCTATAATTTATCAACTCAAATAAGTATGACTTCTCTCAGGCTGGATTAAAGTTTGCTTTAGTTTACTGCCTCAAAAGTTATTACATTATAAGTCTGAGCATTGCTATTTCTGATCCCAGAAATACCAGGGGCAGCTATTACATTATAGGCCTACACCCATGCACTCAATTAAGCATTAGGCCTAACTTGTTACTACAGTTAGATCAGTATTTATTAGGCCTACTCTATTCCAATATTCATATAAGTCTACTTAATGTGGAAGAGCAGATTTGTACCTTTCAAGATTGTCAATAAAGTTAGGCCCTATTAGTAAACTGATCTATAGATAGATCAATAATATATATCCAGATAGATATCCTGGGATAGATGCCTTGACAGATAGATTATAATAATATAGAATAAATATATACAGGCGAATCATGCAGCTGTCATATAAATTTCAATTTTTGAAAAACAAGTTGCATAAATTTGAAAATGAAACTCATTGACAAATGGGGTTTATTATTCATCAAAACGAACATACATAAGTACGGAGAAATAAAGCTTGTCTGGGGAGAGAACATTGCCTCAGCTTTCTAAAAAGTGGTCTACCGTTTTTGTACTCCAAATGGTTGTTCCTCTACGTGAGCTGAGGGAGAACCCTTACTACTACCACTACCAGCAGCAATAAAACCCAGAAAATGTCATTTTTTAATTTCAAATGCCTGATACAGCCAAAAACGACGTCGTACAACAACATCCATACCCCAGCGGCCTTATTAAGACCAATCTTGGTATTACCACATCAATTACATGCACCTCCACCCTCAATCAAATGCCACAGGCTTGTCCCAAATTTCCCTGTCAGACCCATTTTACTCTATTGACTGGGGAGTCCCCAGTCAAAAAAGTGCCCCAAGGATCAACAAAGTGCCCTGAGGATCAACAAAGTGTCCAGAGGAACAACAAAGTGTCCAGAGGAATAAAAAAGAGCCCTGAGGAATAACAAAGTGCCCTGAGGAACAGCAAAGTGCCCTGAGGAATAACAAAGTGCCCTGAGGATGAACAAAGTGCCCCAAGGATCAACAAAGTGCCCTGAGGATCAACAAAGTGCCCTGAGGATCAACAAAGTGCCCTGAAGATCAGCAAAGTGCCCTGAGGATCAACAAAGTGCCCCGGGATCAACAAAGTGCCCTGAGGATCAACAAAGTGCCCTGAGGATCAACAAAGTGCCCTGAGGATCAACAAAGTGCCCTGAGGAAGAAAAAAGGTGCCCTTGGGAAGAAAAAGGTGCCCTGAGGAAGAAAAAGTGCCCTGTGGAAGAAAATGGTGCCCTGAGGAAGAAAAAAGTGCCGTGTCCCATGTCTGCTTTTAAATGCTATTTAACACTCAATGTTATCAAATAAAGCTGTCAACTCATCTCAGACACAGGATTTAGTGTCCTTTCTTCCTTGAAATTCACTGACAGCACTCCAAAAGTATTGGTCTCCAGGTACACACCATGATCACATGCAAAAACACCCTTTTTTCAAAAAGTATGAAAAATCTGCTTCTTAGAGTAAATGAAAACTTGAACTGGACATATTCAGTTAGTGTTCAGTGGAAAAACACAAGAAACATTTGGTTAATATGAATTTAATAGGCATCATCATGACTCGAACTGCTCCCCTGAGTGAATCTGCATGCTTTACTTGCAAAATATTAGATGATATAATTTTTTAAAAAAATCATTTTTGAGTCTGACTTGATTCGATGTTCCTTTAGCACCAATAAAACCTTATAAGACCGTTGTGACATATCTTTGTGACAACCTTGGCTACAGGGTTTGCTGAGAAAGATGGAATTACAGGGGGTACCTAGAGGGGGGCCCAGGGGCCTGATAATTTTTTCCTCAAGTGTAAGTAAATAGATATAGTCAGATTTATAGACAGATAGATAGACAGACAGACAGCCGGACATCTAGACAGATAGAAAGATAGATAGATAGATAAGATAGATAGATAATCCTCCAAAGGCATCACCTATTTCCCCTGAGGGCATCAGAGAGAGGTGATTCCCTCAGGGCATCTCGGAATGGCGGGCCCTCGGACTTGCGGGCGTTCGGAAACGATCTAGTGGGTGCCCTCAGGGCACCTCAGACTCAGGGTGCCCTCAGGGCACCTCGGACTTGCGGGCCTTCGGACTGGCGGGCCCTCGGACTCGCGAGCCCTCGGACTCATAGGGTGTCACCGTTTGGTGGCTCTGATATTATAACAAAACAACCCAAGTCAGGGTCACTGAGTAACAATATCACGAGCTGTTGTGTGAATTAATATCACTCGAGCCCGCAGGGCGAGAGTGATATTAATTCACACAACAGCTCGTGATATTGTACGAAGTGCCCTGACATGTGGTTGTTTTGTTTTTATTACCTGGTTTTACCTCAAATTTTTAGTTATAAAGAGAGACTATTTTCTGCCATTACAAAAATGTGACGTCACCATGGAGCAACAATGGCTATGACATCACAATCCCATTGTTTTGGCCATTGGTTTGTTTGTGATGTCATCAGGCAGCTGAAATGCTGGTGATGTCACAACCATTGTTAAAAAATATCACCCTTGAAGGGTGGTATTTTATGAGGTTATTCCATGGGTAGGTGCAGTACATCCCTAGTATACTCCCCGAGACCCCAGTATATTCCCGAGACCCGAAGGAGTATACCGGGGATGTACTGCACCTACCCATGGTATAACCTCATAATATCATAGGCCCTGATATTTTCACTGTAAACAGTGATATTCACAGCCAACCAGGTGATAATTATGCTTTATATAGTACAAGGAAAGTTTTTACAACTTGCAAAAGGCCATTACTGCAGTGCAAAGTTTAAGGTCATGCAGCTCCTCACTGACTGCAGTTAGCAATACAAAATTCTGTCACAATATTCGCCAATATGTGTACTTTAACTACGCCAAAAATCAATTTTCTCAAGCAAGTATAGAAATATGTGTTTCTTTAGCAAATACAATGTTTCCCTAATCTGTCCCGATTCCCCCCAGTGTCCCGATTCACCCCATATTACCTTCCCGTCCGATATTTTCTGGATTCGCCCCTGAGGTCTGTCCATTTTGAGGCTTGGATGTTTCAAGTGGACATGCAAAAATGCCTCACTTCATGCAAGTTTGCCAATCAGCAGTATTTTGCCAAAAGGGAGGGAAATGTCAATGCGAGTGGTTATGTCAGTTTAAACAACTGAAATGGGCATGTATAGTAATAATTAACACTCGTGAATGTGCTTTATTATTCATTCGTGTATCTGCTAACACTAACATTCGTGGAAGTGCTATATCATTAGTAGGGTTTAGTGTTAAAATTAGGGTTAGAGTTGGTTTTAGCCAAGTTTAAGGTTGCAATGTTTGTAATTTCACCTTCACAAATTCGTGAATTGCAATATTTCACACTTACATGAGTGCTAAATTCGTATATGTTCGTTTTTACATGTTTATTAATTCGTGTGCATGTCAAATATTGAAAAATATATACCTCGAAATGGGACCACAGAGATATGTCAGCACAGGATCATTGCATTGTGAGACCCTCTGTCACAGTGTCACAATTATTAATGAACCCTGAAGTGGTCATTCTTGAGGATGTGGTGGGGATATGGTTCCTCGCAAAGATATGGTTCCTAAGAGACCTGAGCTCTTTGATAAATATATAAAGAATGAAAAATGATGTTGGTCACATGTAACAAGAGTCTTCGACGTGGATATTGCAGGATACAGGTCAGCCTCAACTTTTAACTTGAAGCTTTAACAATGTAGTTTACCTGGAGTGAAATCTACATTTTCTTAGAAGTCATGCTTTCCCAACTGGAATTGAAGTCACATATGACATCTGTCAAGGTCAGATTAATCATCAACAAAATTAAATTAAATTTTCTTTACGTTGCAGCCACATCATAGCTGAGTCAATTTTCGAAGAAATCTTGTCAGGCAAGGCCAAATCAATTAAAGATTAAATTATTTGCTGACAGGTTTAATTAACTTGTTTACTTGGAAAATGAGATGGCACATGGCAATATAGGCATTTCAGTGCCATATTGTGAAGCAGTTGTTAATAATAGTTATATGTGTGATCTATATTTACAGTTTGATATCTCCGTCCTGCTGGTCAAGTGCTTTGCATTGTCTCCATGAATCCTGCCATTATCAATTATTACCCTTTCATTTTGATAACCCAATGGTAAGGCCAGACATAATTGATCTTTAGCTTCTCAGTTCTTCTTGACGCACTCTTTCTAGGGTCAGTCGGCAGAATAAAAAAAGGTGAAATCTCAATTTTTTATAATGTCAATTTGATAAAAATTCTGGTTAAGCTCAATTTTGTTTGTCCGCAGGCAGAAAATCTGTTGGGTCGGTCGATCCGAGAAGGTAAAAAATAATAAAGTCTGGCCTAATTTCTATTTCACAGCAAAATTTGGAAATGTCGCAATGTTGGTGTAGATTATGCTGAATTGTCACAAAATTACGAAGCAGCATCAATCAAGATAGCAGCATGTTAGCATGCAACATTGTGGCAATGTTGTCATAGCGTTGTGAAGCAACATGACAAAATCTCAATGTTGTATTCTTATTTTGGCGATGACTACCATACCCAAGGGGTCCCTTTATAAGAAAATTTCAGCTGCAGGGATTTTGCCCAAAAGGGCATTTTATTATCGCATCACAGAAATGGATGTGCCTTTCTGTAAGGATTTCACAATGAACTATTTTAACAATAACTAATTGAAACTGATTAATATATTTATATCCACCAGTTTACCTCCATTTCACTTGCAAATTAAGTCAAATTTAGAATCAAAGGGCAGTTACTTGTGGGGCAAAAATGTGTCAGTGATGGGGATTTTTCAAAGGCTGGTGGGCCAAATCCCCACTCCTTTGATACTTAGAAAATGGCCTGCCAAGTTGAAGGGCAACACAATGTAAACAACATTGCTAATTGTTGGAGAAGTCATCTGTTCGTCTCTTACAAATGAGCACATGTCTCTCACTGGGACTAATCAGTAATAAACATTCATTTGGCTATGGCCATGAGAATGACATTCACAGGAATCAAAAGCCTATTTTGGTCACATCATATGAAAACCTTATAATCATGCCCTAAGGTGGCATCCCTTGCGGTCTTGTTCTTTGTCAGTTTTTGTTTGATGCCAAGTAATTGGTAATAGCTGCTAATGACCATTCACGCAGGAAAACAAATTAGTGGCTTCGGTATATAAAACGTCGATATCCAAAATGAGCTACCACACTGAATATAAATGTGCACTGATGGTACTATGCACACAATAGTTCACAAACAAGCTTACATCAGAAATGCTTTTCCATGCAAACCAGAGACAACAGCAGTGAGCTGAATAGCAGTGAACTCTGCCAGAAATCAGATGCAGCAACTGCCAGGCCACTAATAATACCTAGCCAAATGGTGACACAACTGCCCCGACTGTTTAAACAGACATACTAATTTGTCTATTAAAACTTGACATACTTAATTTTATGTTATCTGTTATGGTAGTGGCAGCACAAAGGTCTTAAGTTTAGGAGTTTGAACATAGAAGAACTAAATTTATTCATTCATGACCCTGAATTCTGCAAGTCTCCTCACAGCTGGTGCTGTTCGACAGATAGGGACTGGGGTCAGTCTGCACTGATGGAGTGGTCAAGACATCCTCCGCATGCAGGATTTTCTTCAGTTAAAAATCACCAAACAATTTTGCCATTTGATGTGTATGATTAATGGGAAGGAGGGAAATGAAGATTTCTTGATAAGGAAGATAAAAAACAAATATTAACCAAGATATATGATATCCATTTCTTTGATGCCACAAATGAACACAGCTTTACCACTGTAGATATCATTGCAAATGTCCTTCTAGTGCTCGAGAGCCTGAACACTGGATGGAAAAGAACCAACTACATATTTGTGTGTCATTTGTCTCATCTCTGAAGCTAACTTTGACGCCCAAAGACAACATTTAAGTCATGAAATCGCTTATAGCTGTTGTAATTACAATGTGATTCTGGTCATTCACAGTTTGAAGTATTACAGCCAGGAAATTTGATATACAAAAAGAGTAGACTGTTGCACTGTGAAAATGGCACTTCGTGACTCATGATAGCTGATGAAGTATCATCTTCTTTACATTCCACATGGGAAACGTGAAGACTGCTTGATTAGTCATGATCAAGAGAAGGGCATTTGATTTTTCATAACTGATTTTAGAGTAAAAATCAGATTCATAAGCCTTTTGTTTGCTGTCACCAACGTCCAACAAGGGGGATTAGTATCATTAAATCAAATTAACATTGAAAGTATTGGGAACGATCATGACAAATCACCAGCATAGTGACACACGAAGTGCCTTTTTCATAGTGCAGCAGTCCACTTTTTTGGCATGTCAAATTTCCTAGCTATTAAAATAGAAAGCAAATCTCTTTAGAATTAAGGCTATGCAATTCCAAAATATTACTTTAAGGTAAATTGTATAAATTAATGTACATCGGAGTTGCTTAGGTTAACACAGCTTTATATGAATTATTCCTCTGACCTCATTCTATTGTCCTTAGGATATATTCACAATTTTTGTTGCGGGGATATACTCTATCACTACGGCATTAATTACTCAAGATCTGATAAAAGAAATGTCTGAGGGCATATTTTCTAAACATTTTGCAACAGACAGATTAATTGAGCTGATGTTGATGTTGTTTAACTGTTGTATGATATATTTCTAATCTAATAAGTGTTAATGTAGTGTGTAACGTATTGACAATTAACAGTAACATATTAGACCATAAACTTAAGGTGCTCAACCACAATTTCATGGTTTTTTCCACATTGAGTTTCTTGTGCTATAGTGTGGTGCACAATGAGAGGTCTGGAAAGGGATTCTGGTAGCATATGGTTTCTTTGTTATCATGTCACGAACCCCTTGTACTGGTCTTGCTATTTATTTGCATGACCAAAATGTAATTTGGGATTTCTATACATTTTGCTGACACTGACTCTTGGTTAATAGAAAAATCTTTGCTTCATTCGCTTTTCAAAAATTATGCTCTATGCTCTCTGTATATCCATCTGCAAGCAAAACTATGTGTACCTTACAGAACAAGACTTACATGCAAATGTATGTCAAATGCACCGAAAAAGCAAGAGGATAATTCAAGGTACACCTGCTCGCCATACAGAATAGCAATCATACCGACTGTTTCAGTAAAGTACATGGTTGGTGTGAGGCTTGAAGAGCTCTGCATCTTCAATAGCACAAGGCATACAGACACATTTTAAAACCAATGTGAAATGTAGCCTCATCAAATGGATTATGCTTTCTGACAGTTAAATATACTATGATCATTGATCAATAGGAAAATAAGCATGGGTTATTCACCAAGGGACAGCAAATATGTGACTAATACATTTTCCTGATCTCACGGTGAATAACCAGCCTATATATACACAATAACCATGACACAACACTCAAATGCACAAACATTGCAGAATAAATGGAGACAAAGAATATGACTTTCTTGCAATTGGCTGACAGAGGTGTCGAATGGTGTAATGATGAGTATGGATGTAATGAGTCAGTGTCACAGGAATTAATACAATGTCAGCAACTAGACAAAAATACATCAATGGTGCCATAAGAATATTGATTAGCAAATCACTTGATGATGCATTATGATATGGCCCATCACATTGCTCGTTTTCGGCACTTAATTGGCATGATTGTGTCCTCTTTCTTTTTTGCTCTGAAGTAGATAACCACCAAAGATCAATTCCAGCTCATGAAAGCGCAACTGAAAGAATGCATTATTTCCTCACTCTTTCAATTTCAAACCAAGCGAAAGATACAGGTAACTCAGTAGAATGAAGTTTCTAGGCAATACAATATATACCAACAGAAAATTTGCCCCACAAGAGAACAAATTTAATATTACAGGAGCTTAAATTGTTTGTTCCATGTATTTATATGATTTTTTGTGTGCACTGTTTTCATTCGCGTGGTAAAGATAAATTTCATACACTGCTTGACAATAAATTGTTGTTGTATTTTATTGTATCATAGTAACGATACAATAATTGCATCAGTGTCTCAGTGTGAATTTTCATTGCCTGATAAGTAGTTCTAATTGTCTTGTTTTGCCACTCTTTCTACTTCATATAGACTAAAGTCACTCACTCATTCATTCTCAGATGTTGAGGTCAAGAATTTTGTGGCGTCAATAAAATAAAACAATCAAGGCAGAATCATTTTCATTGCTTTGATTTTCAATCACTGTGGGATTTACCAAGCTCCTTGAAAACACCTTCTCTTGCTCAGAAAAGCTTCATTCGAAATTCTCTTCTCATATAATATGCCAATCAATCTTCTTTGTATCTCAAGGTTGCAACATTCTGACACTAAAGTCTAATCTCAATATTTGACAATTGTGATGAATTTGGGATAATAAGCATGTTTAGGTGATTAAAAACCAATACTGTTACAGTTACAACATTTTGGTATCATTCAAGGAAAACTTCTGGGTCCTTAAATTTGTATATGAACTTGAAGTCAGCCATGGCCGTAAGTTGTCACTCAGCAGCCATGCTTCACTATGGTGCTATAATTTTGACCAATCATAACAAAGCAAATACTTGCTCAATCTTCACCAAAATGTCAAGTATTACAGTTAGTATGTATTTTGAGGTGTTTTGATAAAACTTGTTGAATGGAATAATGTTACAAAATAGCTGTGAGGCAAAATACTGAATTAGTTGAAATTTATGCATATGATCAGTTCTGATCCTATATTGTCATTCACATGATAGTCATATTCACCAAAGTGTCTGGATGTGTTGGGCACACATCAAATCAAACATCCATGACAAAATTACAATTAAATACGCAACTTTAGCATTGCTTGATCGGGTTTCGCTTGATGTGTTTATGATTAGAAAAACTGCTAATTTCTGATGTAAGAATAAAGTAGTGAATTGTTTTTATTATTTTTAAATTTAATTTGTTTCATAAAATTCCTCATCTATGGAAAGCATTTGACACAATTTTCTTTTTAAAAAAAAGAAGTTCAGTTATTTCCTACACCTACATAAAATTTTGCCATTTTTAAATAAAAAAACAGTTCTAGAAAACCCGATGAACGAAAAATTCAACCATATGTTTTATAGTAATTTTGTCATTAATGCTTAATTTCATGTGTACACAACACATCAACAAACTTTGGTGGCTGTTACTATCATGAGAATAACATAAGCATCATAATTGATTTTATGCTCAAAATTGAACTTATTCATTATTTTGCCTCATGATTACTATGAAAATATTATTTAATGCAATTATTTTTACCAGGACACCTTCTACTGTGTACAAACTATAATTGCTCACAATTTAGTGAAGATTGAGCAAGTATTTGCTTTGTTATGACAGGTCACAATAATTGCACTGTAGTGCAGCAATGCAGATGAGTGAAAACTTACGGCCATGGCTGTACGTAAGTCTGCACCTTTGAAATTTTACAAACACATTTTCTTAGGTCCAAGGGATATCATATGCTGGTTTAGTTGAATTAATTAAGTTAGTTTTTAACACTTTATAGTATATATTTATTTTGCAACAAAGTATACAGTTGTACAATGTTGAAATGTAAAGGTGAAGATACTATTAAAATAATTGTATAATAAAAATAAAATTTGGTAAATATAATTAATAAGTACAAAATTTTAAAATTACACAGAAAAAATAATAAATTTAAAAAAAAATGATATAAAAATATTACAGATATATATTCAGTTCCTGACTTATAACCAAATTAGTCAATATGTTGCTAGGGTGTACTCATTTACTGGGGATACTGTATTTCTTGAAACTCAGGATTTTATGCAGATTTTCACGGATTTGGCAATCTGGATCTGGATCTGGATGTAAGGCAAGTGGGGTTTGCAAAAAATAATGCTAGAGTTGAATTGCCAGACTTATCAGAAACTCTAATTTGACTAAAAAATATTGATTCTTTCTTTTAATTTTGGAATATCTTGAGGATTTGCGTGTTTTTCAATGGGAATTACATCATAAACTTCAAGTTTCACGAGCTGAAAATGTGCATGTCACTTCTGGGAATATATTTGTATGAATATAGTTTATTGTCCTAAGGACCATTTTACAAAAAAGTGCAGTCTTGAAACAACATGTCAGAGGCATTTTAAAATTACAAATCAGATAACAGTAAACATAATGTTATGATAACTTGTGGAAAAAGAATGTTAACACAGACACGTCGGTAAATAGTACTATACACAACACAAGAATAACATATGGTAATACATGTACTTATACAAGAATACTAGAATGACACTGAAATTCACTATATAATTGATGAACATCATTACTCTGCATCAGTTCACAAATCAAGGTGACCTTCAGGTCCAGGAATTGAGATCTTAAATCTGCAGTCGAGGGACAGGTAAGGCGACATGTGCCTATTCAAGATATTATCTGCTCACTGGGTCTCACCATACGTATAGAACAGCGATCATACCAATCGTTTCAGTAAAATACATGGCTGGTGTGGGAGTGAAGCTGCATCTTCAAAAGACAGACACATTAACTACTGTGAAATGAATCCTCATCAAATGGATTATACTTTGTGACAGCTAAATATACTATGATCAATAGGAAAATAAGCATAGTTTATTCACCAAGGGACAGCAAATATGTAATTAACACATGTTTCTGATCATAACCATGAGACAAACCCTCAAACACAACATTGCAGAATAAATGGACAACAAAAAATATAGGATTCAAGCAGTGAAATACTTTCTTGTGATTGGCTGACGGAGGTGTCGAATCCTGTAATGATGAGTAATGGATGTAATGAGTCGGTGTCACAGGAATTAATACAATGTCAGTAATTGGACAAAAATACATCAATAGTGCCACAAGAATATTGATTAGCAAATCACTTGATGATGCATTATTATACAGCCCATCACATTGCTCGTTTGCATCACTTGGCATGACTGTCTCCTTCTTCGTATTTGCTCTGAAGTAGACATCCACCAAAAATCAATTTCTTATGCAGCTACTCTGGCGCCAACATGTAAAATAATACTCTCAGATATTTCTGAAAGAAAATCACGCATCTGCCAGAGAATGTCACACATATTTGAGAGAATCTCAGAAATTTTTAAGAGAGTCTCCGAAATTTTTAAGAAAATCTCGGAATGTTTTTTGAGAATCTCAGAAATTTTTGAGAGAATCTAAAAAAGGTACAGAATAGCAGAAAATTTATTTGATGAATCTCAGAAATTTTTCAAAGTTATCTTAAAAACTTCATAGGTTATCAATATCAGAGATATTTCTAATATAATCAATAATTATTCTCATAACCTCTCATTTGGACCTAGGCAGTGATACAAGCGTAAAAAAAATCAGAGTTTCTCTCACAAGTTCCGCTATTCTCTCGTAATCTTTTTCTATTAAGATAATCTTAAAATATTCTGAAAGAAATTTAGATTTTCTGAGGTAAATGTAGAATTTCTGAGATTCTTACAAAAGTTCCAAATTTCTCTCAGAAACTCTGAGATTCTCTCAGAAATTCTAAAATTCTCTCAGAATTTTCTAAGATTGTCTCAGAAATTCTGAGATTTTCTCAAAAATTCAAAGATTCTCTCAAGCGCAACTGAAGAATGTATTATTTCCTTACTCTTTCAAACCAAACGAAAGGTACAGTGTATGGGTAACTCAGTGGAATAAGTTACTAGGCAATACCAGCAGAAAATTGGCCCCACAGGAGAAAAAAATTATATTATTATGTACTTATATAATTTCTTTAGCACCATTTTCATACACATGGATCGACAAGACAAATTTCATGTACTACAGATTAGTTATTGTATTGTATCAGTGTAAATTTTTACTATATAACAACTGATAAGTAGTTCTAATTATAATTGTATTGTTTTTGCCACTCTTTCTACTTCATATACAGTCAATCATTCATTCTCAGATGTGCTGGTCCAGAATTCTGTGGCATCTATAAAATAACACAATTGAGGCAGAATCATTTTCATCTGCTTTGATTTTCAATCTGTGGGATTTACCAAGCTCCTTGAAAACACCTTCTCTGGCTCAGAATGGCTTCATTCTAAATTCTCTTCTCATATAATATGCCAATCTATCTTGTGTCTCAAGATTGCATCATTCTGACACTGAATCTAATCTCAGTATTTGAAAATTGTGATGAATATTCGGTAATAAGGCTGTTTAGGTGATTAAAACCCAATACTGTTAGGGCTACAATATTGTGGTATCATTCAAGAAACACTTCTGGATCTTTACATTCGTTGAGCACTAGGGCGTTTACCATGCCCCAACTTTTTCCAACATGACTTTACCTTGGTCTGGTATGGCAGCAGTTTAAAGTCTCCTGAATAGGGGAGAGCGGGGCCAGTTGAACCAAATTTTTGAAATTGCTCTCCTGTGTGCATACCTTTACACTTTCAAGGAGAACAAAGATGGAACAGTTAGTTTGAAAAGTTGTCTAAACATCCCAACTTTAGGTTTTGTGTATATCTTACCACGACCCGACACATGAGCCTCCCAAAAAATTTGAAAAAAATTGGTTCAACTGGCCCCACCCATGGGGCCAGTTGAACCATCCATTGGGGCCAGTTGAACCATTTGAAGGATGATGGGTGAAGTGTGGGGCTGCAGTCCTTTATTTTTGCTAACAAGTTCAGCTAGGAACATTGCATGTTTTGGCTAAATTTGACAGGTCCCACACATTTCTTTATGTTCAGAGAATCACCTGGGGCCAGTTGAACCAGTGGACGCTTAAACTTCAATAATAAATTTTTCTATTTATTTTAATCCATTGTAATGGGCCACTTAGAAAAAACTGTTTGACTGAATAGTACCTCTCATTGTAAGTGTATTTTATTTAAAAATTGACTTAAAAAAATATATTGATAAATTGCCATAAACTCCCCCGGTTCAACTGGCCCCTCCTGGACCTCCATGTATATATAGCCTGGTTGCATCCTTGAAGTGGGAAACCATTTTAAGGAGTCAGGTTTCCATAATACACATAACCCATTATCTTAATTGTAATTGTAATTGTAAATACTCTCAGTCATGCACTGCAATGCAGGCACGAAATTCGTGGTGAGCCTTCCACAATGATACAGCTCAGGGCAGCCATAGAACGGCGCCCATGGGCAGAGACTAGAGGAACATTGCCCAAGGTTCCCATGCCGTAGCACTCTCCAGTGTTGGTGACCGCCGTATGATGGTGACTGATGAGAAGACTGTGAGTCTGGCACATGCCCTATTAATTCAGGGATGCCCTATTAATTCAGCGATGCCCAGGGTCTTTCAGTTGCCCCAGCACAGAACACTGGATACAACCCACCTCCATTTAATGTCCCATGGGCTCGGACCAAATTGAGTTCCAGGAGTGGGAGTCGAACCCACGACCTCAAAGCCAGACTGGTAGCACAAACAAGCACCTTAAACCATTAGGCCACGGAGAACTCTTATGATCTTATGATATGATATGACATCCCTGCAAACCAGGTAATTTAAATGCTATGAAAGCTCCAATCTCAATGTGAGAAACTACAATTTTCATGCGAAAAACGAAAAAAGTGTGATAGTTTCAATACCATGCGTCTCGGAGCCAAAAGATTTTCATGGAAAAGATAAGCCTAATAAGGCCTAACACAGGGTTGAATGTATGTTCCCATGCCTGCTCCACCTGGTGAAAAATCAAGGGTGGTTCAACTGGCCTGCCGGTTCAACTGGCCCCACTCTCCCCTAATGTTGGATCATGTTCTATAAATATCTACCTTCACCAGAATGCAATTGAAGTTATAATGTAATTCCCCACTGGTGAACGTGAAAATTCTCAAGATATTCCAAAAAAAAAAAAGGAGGAATCAATCTTTTTCCGTCAATCCATGATTACTGTGTACGTTTTGGAACGCAAACTCATATCAGGCATCAACCATGCAATAGCGGGTATGGAGGCTAGGGCCCTGCACGGGACTAGATTTTTGTCTCACTCCCGCCCGTTCTTTCCAAATCTTCTCACGCTCCCGTCCCGTTCTAGGCATTACAATGATAAAATTTTCCGAATTTTGACCCACTCCCACCAAATTTTGCGAAGTTCAGTCCCATTCCCATCCCGTGCAGGGCCCTAATGGAGGCCCAGAGAGTGTAAAATTTCAAGAAACTCATGATTTTAGGCAGATTTTCATGGATTTGAGTTTTTTGAAGCTTGGCATGTGGGGTTTTGCAAAAAATAATGCCTGAGTTGAATTGCCCTTCCAAAACGTATCAGAAACTCTAATTTGACAAAGAAATATTGATTCTTTCTTTTACTTTTAGAATATCTTGAGGATTTGCATGTTTGCCAATGGAGAATTGCATCATAAACTTCAAGAGCATTCTGGTTAACGTAGATATGTGTAGAATGAACTGAAAATTTGCATGTGACTTCAATGGCAATACAAAAATAAGGTCAAGCTCGTATATACACTACCCTCCAAAAGTTTGAATACACCTGGAAAAGCAAGATTTATTTTTAAAATACTTGGTTTTGAATAGAATTTTTGTTTTATATTTACATCAAACAATTTAAGAAGTCACATTGAAGTCAGAAGTTGTCTTTATTTTGTCATTTGAGGTCATTTTGGTTGAAATTTATGGTATTTCTCGATGACTCAAATTTTGGAATTTTTAAAAAAATTGTCACAGCCCAGTTATCTTCTAGGTTTATGAAATTGAATCATATTTAAGTGTTTCCAGAGTTGTAACATGACCGTAACAGTTATTTTAAACCCCAAAAAGACAGTTTAAAAATTGGACATTGACCACTCAAAAATACAAAATTTAGATAATTTCAGGTCACCATGAAGTATAATCATAGAATGTATCTTCTCGAGTGAAAATTATTTTATTTGAGCTGTTTCAGCATTGTTTTGCCCCAAAACTAGCCAAAATCAGTATTTTGGTCCGATTTTCAACGGCCGTTTTCAGGTCTGAAACTACCGGTAAAATCATCACAAACCTATGGAAATGTGTAAAAAATGACAAAATGACACAAATATGGAAGATTACTGTGCTTTTATACCTTTTCATAGAAAATGAAAAAATGGGATATCGAGAAATTTATATAAATTTGTACCAAAATGATCTAAAACCATGAAATATGGACACCTTATGGCCTGAATATGAATTTCCATATTGTTTGATGTAAGTATAAAACAAAAACTATGTTGAGGATGAGGTATTTTTGAAAGAAATCTATCTTTTCTGGTGTATTCAAACTTTTGGAGGGTAGTGTAATAAAGAATTATTGGGGCTTCCTGAAAAATCTTGAATGCATTTTTTGGAAGGTTTGGAAGATGCATCATGTGAATATAAGATTAAAACTTACGGAAAAAATTGCAATTACATCAATTCTAAAAATGTCATACGTATTTTAGTATTTACTAATAATTTCATAACGTGGGCAGAATAGACCTACCGATATTTATGCTGGTTTATGACGGGAAGAAATTTATTTGTTAAGATGCAATGCATGGAAAAGAAACACTGTAACAGAAATATGCTGTTTATTATTGTGAACACAGAGATAAATATTATAAGTCTTACCAGGACCTCGATTAAATACACTGCATATTGCTGACCTTGATGTAAACTCCAGGTAAATATTTTAGCACATTTTGAAATCAGTATCGTGACTGTTAATTAGCTGTTAATTAGTTTATGTAATATTTCAGAAATAATTCCCTGCAGTATAGAATCTCTGTGATTATGATAATTTATGACCATGACATTGACATAGCATCTTCACAGTACAGTGGTCCCTGCGTTATAAGACCGCCCCTTCTGCAGTCATGTAGTGGTCTCTCGTGGGGGTGCGGTCTCTCATCGGGGTGCAAAATTCACTAAAAATACTACTTAGTGCAGGAGGAAGGCGGTCACATAAATCAAGGCGGTCTTATAACAGGGGGTCTTATAATGCAGGGACCACTGTAATGAACAATTTCTTCTTGATGGAACTTGATTGCCCGAGGATGAGTTATACAAAGAATTGGGATATATTCAGTTCTGAGCTGATTGCTGCAGTGTACTAGAAGAGGCGTTATATAAATTTTATCATAATTATTATAATCATAACAGTTCTAAAAATGACTAGATGAGTCAGGAACACGATAAAAGCTGAAATTATACACATCAATATCTTAGATAAATCATACAGCTATTTATATAGGCCTAATCAGTAATTATGATTGATTAGTTTGCTGAAATTTGATATACTGTGTGTGGGCCCAGCAACATTAGATTCTAAAGGGAATCAAGAATTACCAAACCAGCCAAAGCATGCATAGACAGAGCAGCATATTATTTATCAAGTATGATGATTTTAATTAGTATTATTATCTTCTTTGATGACATTTAATGAAACTTTTAACCATAGAAAGCCAGCATGTGATCATATGTAATGTAATAAACTGAACCAAACTACAAACGCAAAACAATTTTCAGGGCAGCATTTTTCTGTAAACACTTCCGGTGGGCTTTTGAGTGCATGCATATGTATAATTAGTTGGCAAAGGACAGTTGCATAAAATCCCACACTTCACTTCAGGTAGTGCCACTTAACTTGTTAAAATTTAGGTTTTTTGAGAAGTCATGCCAGGGTTTGTCACACACAATGACATTCAAGTAAAACAACGCAACTAATAGCCAACTATGGCTGTAGGTAACAGGTCCTCAAAACAGCCTGAGAGTGCAAATGGCTTGTAGTCAATCAAAAAGATCTCACACAACCTGTATAGCAGCCATAAGATAAACACCAGTGATATGTGTGCGCTCCTCATGACTTTTCATATTGGGGCGGATGTGTGGTTGTGAGAATAACACAACCATGGAGGGCTTACACAATAGCAATGTTTATTTCTGCATCTGTTGCACAGTTGTGTGACATTTTTCTGACAGACCCTAAGCCTTTTTGATGGCAAAGCTATTGTAAAGGCAGTTTAAGATCTTTTTTCCATAATTGCATTGTTGCATTGGAATATCACTGTGTGTGAAAATCTTGAACCTGACTTCCCATACTTAAAATTTTTACAAGTTGGGTCCATGAACTGAAGTGAATTGTCTGGCCTTTCCCATCATTTTCTTCAAGCTGTCATATGACATCATTATATTTGCCCTGTTGGGTGGCTATTGCATCAGTCCACTACAATGTAGCTTTACCCGAATGTGGTAACCTGAGCAGTCGCCACAGATGTGCAAATTATTGTCACATCTAAAAAAGTTGGCTAGACATGGGATAACAGTAAATATGTGTGTATTCGTTTACATGTCAAGGGGGGGGTACTAAAAATATGCATGAAACCTAGGAGTGGGGTACTAAAAAACCGCATGAATCTCAAGGGGGGTTATCAATTTTTGACGGGAAGTTCTGGCAAAACTCCCACCCCCCATTCATAAATTCTGAACGGTCCCTTAGGAAGCTGACACGAACGTTCATAAAACATTAAACGACAGTAACATTTTCAATATTGACTGTTGATCTCATGGCATAAGCCAGTTATTCACAATGGGATGGGAATATGTGTTTATAACATCTTGGGGAAAGGCCTTGGGTGATAAATCACATATTCACTCTCCCGTGGCGAATAACCTATACTAGTCCTCTGCTTTAGGCTTCGGCAAGCCCTAGATAAAATGCATATCCATAATGCAGCCATTATCCTGCAGCTGGGTGGCCAAGTGGTTATGGTTCCCGCCTGCTCCGCTGAAGGTCTTTGCCTGCATGGGTTCGAACCCCGGGTGGGGAACCCAAAATTTTCAGTGTACCTTCATGAGCAAAATTCCAGCTGGATGTCGTTCGGATGAGACGTTAAATTGGCGGCCCCTTGTATCAGTGTATATGCTGTGCAAGTAAATGATCCCTCACCTGGGGTAAATGTGTAACATGTTGAGGACTCCCGCTCTCTCACCAATCTCAGCAATCAACCCTCGTGAGCGCCCAGAACTGGGCTTAGAAGGCTGCACTTACCATATCTATCTATCTATAATACATTACATTTTCATCATTGGTCACCTGTACCTAATTAACTTTGGCAGACTGTAGGCCTATACAGTAGTGGTTATTTTCCTATCACTATTGGCATTGACATCTGACATTTGATTAGTTCCAATATATATTTATTTTAGATTTAACTACGACACAGAAGTTATGGCATTTACATACTTTCTTATATATACAAGTATCAGGCTGTAACACAGCAATTTAGAGTCATGTGGCATTTTCAGAAGAATCTATTCAAGTAAGTAGCCTAATCAAATTACAACAATGTGCTTATACGCAAATACTTTGTCACGATTATGTGTATATTCTTGGTGCATTGATATAGTTTCAACTGAAAGTTAAAAGCACCTATATTATTTTCAAGAAACTTACTGAGGAGTGATTGAAAAGCTGTGTCATGCTGTTGTTGCTTCTTCACTGATCACCGATATTACAAACATTTCAAAAATATCTGCTGCTGATGATGGTGATAAGATCGTGACACAATAAAGCACTGCCTCCTGTGTAGAATATGATGATAGATCATGAGGAAAAATTACACGCATCACACGAAGTGTATAATTATGAGCATGTCAAGAACAGGAAGCTTAGCGATGGGTGATGCTGTCACGACAGTCGCTGGGATATCAAATGAAGCCAATGTAGCACTTTGTAATTCTGTATGAATCTGTCAATTTCCTGTGAAGTCAGACTTCATGATGTTGCAATGCTGCATTGTGTAAGTATACATTGTAGCATGTATAAGTATACATGGCCAATGGAAAATGTGTGACCATATCTTGCATGCAGTCAGGGTGTGATATTGGATAGTGATCGTCCCAGATGCACTCTGAAATTTAAAGCTTATCCAAAGTCCTGGTCATCAAAATTTTGTGAAAATATCTTACAGCTGCATTGTCATGAGTGAAGTAGATTTAAGGGAAATCAAACACAAAAACAAACCTATTATCAGTTAAATGTCAGTAACACCAGTTCCTCTTCTTGAATGACAAGAATACAGAAATCTAAATGGGTAATTTGGATACGGTCTATAGTTTCATTTGGGGTTCGAGTTGTGGACAACTATTTGGTCAACCTGTGATATTTGCACAGAGGTGGTGGGCGGACTTTCAAATTGAAACCTTAGTGTTCCAAGCAATATTGTTGATAATTAGGAAATGAGGAAAACACGGCAATGAGGGGAAAGATGGTTGACACAGCTGTCAGACAAAAGTGCTATTTTGTTAGTTGTTGGTGGATGAATGGTTGGGAATACATCCTGTATTATTGATTATTCAGGTGAACCAGGCAGAGCGGGAATCGAACCCAGGGTCCAGCAATTGGCAACCCAACGCAGTAGCAACTGAGCCAAACCTGGCCAGCCGATGAAGATCATTCTTAATTTTCAATTTACAATGATCAAATATGATTGTGTAACTGTCAATGTGGTATTGTCTCAGTGCAATGAAATTCTTAGAAATTGGTGCATGCAATCTAAATTGGCGTATATACATCAGGCAGTTGTCTTTAATTGTAGGTCAGTTCACAGACACTGGTACACACTTAGAAAATAATGGGCGATAATAGATCGTATGAAATGTCACTTGGATTTCACTTGCACCAAAAAATCAGAAAAATTCTGGTACCAAGCAAAATCATGAACTTACAGAAAAGGCACACCTCCTGTCAGGACCAATCAGAATGCTGGATTAGAGCTATTTTACTCTCAAGAAAACCACAACATCCATTGCAACGCAGGAAATGGAACCATTGAATTTTCTATGTGGTACACAACCATGATGATTATGAATTGCAAACGTTTGAAATTGGTTTTTCAGATAAATCTACATAATCATGTATAAGTAAATAATATTGATGTCGCCATGATCTGAAAATTATCTGGTTGATCACTTAATTGTTATTGTGATCGAAACATTCAACAAGCAAACTTGTTTTGCTTTCGCTTGACTGTTATTTGTCAGATTTAATCATTATCTTATCAGCTACACACCTCGAATCAGTTTAATTAAAACCTATTTGTTGATTGAATCTGTGTTGCTGGGCATGTCATGTGCTTAACGAATGTCAACTAAGGGAGAAAGATAATAAAAACCATGGCCAAGTTGAATGTTGTGTTTTATTGGACGTAATGCTGGTTCGCAGAAAACAATTATAGCCTCATACTTATTATTTTACTCTATTCATTTGCTGATACTGTCTCACCGTCAGTTGGAAAATGTGTGGCTTATACCACATCGTGCAATCTGGGTGTGATATTGGATAGTGATCGTCCCAGATGCACTCTGAAATTTAAAGCTTATCAAAAATCCTGGTCTTTCAAATTAGGGTTTGTGAAAATATCTTACAGCTGCACTGTCATGGATGCAGTAGATTTTAGGGAAATAAAAACAAAAACAAACCCATTATATGTAATGACTGCAACAAGAGCTTCTCTTCTTGAAGGACAATGATACAGAAATCTAAACGGTAATTTGGATACGGTCTATGGTTTCATTTGGAGTTCGAGATTTGCATGGAACACTATTAGGCCAACCTGTGATATTTGCACAGAGGTGGTGGGCGGACTTTCAAATCGAATCCTATAGTGTTCCAAGCAATATTCTTGATAATTAGGAAAGGCGAATGACACAGCAATAAGGGGAAGGGTGATTGACACAGCTGTTAGACGAAAGTGCTATTTTGTTAGTTGTTGGAAGTTGGTGGATGGATGGTTGGGAATACATCCTGTATTATTGATTTTTTCTGGTGAACCACGCAGAGCGGGAATCGAACCCAGGATCCAGCAATTGGAAACTCAATGCAGTAGCAACTGAGCCAAACCTGGCCAGCCGATGAAGATTGTTCTATATTTTCAATTTACAATGATCAAATATGATTGAGTAAATGTTGACGTGGTATTGTCTCATCGCAATGAGATTCTTAGAAATTGGTGCATGCAATCTAAATTGACATATATACATTACGCAGAACTTTGTCTTTAATTGTAGGTCAGTTCACAGACACTGGTACACACTTAGAAAATAATGGGCGATAATAGATCGTGTGAAAGGTCATGGATTTTACTTGCACCAAAAAATTAGAAAAAAAATTAGAAAAATTCAGGTAGCAAGCAAAATCATGAACTTTCAAGTGAACATACAGAAAAGGCACACCTCCTTTCTATGGACCAATCAGATCACTGGATTAGAGCTATTTTACTCTCAAGAAAACCACAACGTCCATTGCAACGCAGAAAATGGAACCATTGAATTTTCTATCTGGCACACAACCATGATGATTACATGTATAAATGAATTGCAAAAGTTTGAAATTGGTTTTTCGAATAAATTTATGTAATCGCGTATTCTTAAATAAAACTAATTCCACCATGTTCTGAAAACTATATGATTGATCACTTCATTGTTGTTGTGATCGAAACATTCAACAAACAAACTTGTTTTGCTTTCACTTGACTGTTATTTGTCAGATTTAATCATTATCTTATCAGCTACACACCTCGAATCAGTTTAATTAAAACCTATTTGTTGATTGAATCTGTGTTGCTGGGCATGTCATGTGCTTAACGAACGTCAACTAAGGGAGAAAGATAATAAAAACCACGGCCAAGTTGAATGTTGTGTTTTATTGGACGTAATGCTGGTTCGCAGAAAACAATTATAGCCTTATACTTATTATTTTACTTTATTCATTAGCTGATACTGTCACACCGTCAGTTGGAAAATGTGTGACTTATACCATATCGTGCAGTCTGGGTGTGATATTGGATAGTGATTGTCCCAGATGCACTCTGAAATTTAAGCTTATCCAAAATCCTAGTCTTTCAAATTAGGGTTTGTGAAAATATGTTATGAATGCAGTAGATTTTAGGGAAACAAAAAAAAAAATAGTAAAACCCATTAGCTGTAATGTCTGCTGTTCAAAAGCTCCTCTTCTTGAAGGACAACAATGCAGGAATCTAAATGGGTAATTTGGATATGGTCTATGGTTTCATTTGGAGTTCGAGTTGTGGTCAACCTGTGATATTTGCACAGAGGTGGTGGGCGGACTTTCAAATTGAAACCTTAGTGTTCCAAGCAATATTGTTGATAGTTAGAAAAGAGGAAAACACAGCAATGAGGGGAAGGATGATTGACACAGTTGTTAGACAAAAGTGATATTTTGTTAGTTGTTGGTGGATGGATGGTTGGGAATACATCCTGTATTATTGATTTTTCAGGTGAACCAGGCAGAGTGGGAATCGAACCCAGGGTCGAGCAATTTGCGACCCAATGCAGTAGAAACTGAGCCAAACCTGGCCAGCCGATGAAGATCATTCTGAATGTTCAATTTACAATGATCAAATATGATTGTGTAAATGTCGATGTGGTATTGTCTCAGTGCAATGAAATTCTTAGAAATTGGTGCATGCAATCTAAATTGACATATGTACATCAGGCAGTTGTCTTTAATTGTAGGTCAGTTCACAGACACTGGTACACACTTAGAAAATAATGGGCGATAATATATCGTGTGAACGGTCATGGATTTCACTTGTACCAAAAAATCAGAAAAAAATAGAAAATTTCTGGTACCAAGCAAAATCATGAACTTTCACGTGAAAATACAGAAAAGGCACACCTCCTGTCTATGGACCAATCAGATCGCTGGATTAGAGAGCTTACTCTCAAGAAAACCACAACATCCTTTGCAACGCAGGGAGTTCCCCTGTGGCCTAATCGGTAAGTGTGCTTGTCAACTGGCTTTGAGGGCGTGGGTTCAAATATCATCCCGGGAACTCACTTTAGTCCGAGCCCATGGGACATTAAATGGAGGCGGGTTGTATCCAGTATTCTATGCTGGGGCAACTGAAAGACCCTGGGCATCCCTGAATTAATAGGTTATGTGCCAGACTCACAGTCTTCACATCTCATCATCATCATACGGCGATCGTCTGCCTTGATATAGCCCACTAAGGTGCTGCAGAGGCATAAAACGCAAACAAACAAACAAACAAATTGCAACGCAGGAAACGGAACCATTGAATTTTTGGAACACAACCATGATGATTATGAATTGCAAAAGTTCGAAATTGCTTTTTGCGTATAAATTTATGTAATCATGTATTCTTAAATAAAACTTATGTCACCATGTTCTGAAAATTATCTGATTGATCACTTAATTGTTATTGTGATCGAAACATTCAACAAGCAAACAAGTTTTGCTTTCGCTTGACTGTTATCAGATTTAATCATTATCTTATCAACTCCACACCTCGAATCAGTTTAATTAAAACTTACTTGTTGATTGAAACCTGTATTGCTGGATATGTCATGTGCCTAATGAACATCAACTAAGAGAGAAATGTAATAAAGACCAAGGCCAAGTTGAATGTTGTTTTTTGTAGGATGTAATGCTGGTTCGCAGAAAACAATAATAGCCATATACTTATTATTTTACGTTATTCATTAGCTGATACTGTCACACAGTCACACTGTCTGTAAATGTAGGTGTGGTGGGATAGAACCAGATCGTTTCAAATGTCAAAGTTGTCATTAATCCTAAGGTAGGCTACTCTTCGGAAATGAGTGTCTGGCTGGCACACGTATACTATTGCATTTTCAGAGGAGTGGACCAGATTGAAGCCAGTGCAACCAGATGGTGACTACAGCCAAATGCAATGGCATTCTGTTATTTTTATTTCAACATTCTACTGTATGTGTACTATGTAATTTAATTACAAAATTCCACAAAGTACATTATTAATATTTTTCTCTATCACCCGATGTCAAAACATGGTAAAAATCAATCTTTTGAAAATGTAGTACGTAATATTTTCTATGTTTATCACTAACTTTATGTGAGTTCAAACCATATATATATTAGGGTGTGGCTGGTGCCCCAACGTTATCCGATCAAGCTGTACCTTGGTTTGGTACCGTGTTTTGGTCAACAAAACATGTTTGGAAAGTTTAATGGAAATCGGAACATGCTTACCTTGAGCACAATTCGGTTATAGTTTTATGGAAATATTTTATATTTGCAAATCGCGGTATGGTATAACTTCGCCAATATTAGTCATACAATGATAAAACTTGTATGGTTGAACTTGTCTTAATTAGAGCTTCATTTTGAGTACCAACTTCAATGGTCTACGAAAATTCTACACAGTCTGCTAAATTGGTAATTCAGTGCTTGTTCGAGAAATAACTGGCATATTTTAAAAAAGCAAAACTTTTCTTGCTGATCAGGATATATATTAACCACAGGAAGCCAAGGACAATGTCTTGCTGGATCAAATATGTTTTGATGATATTTGGAATTCTTAAGTTCAATTGCATTCGTTGTAAAAGGTTGTATTTTTGAGATTATGAATTTTAATACTACGCTTATTTCATCACACATTTTGGAGTTCATGGAGATTGTGTGTTTAATTCAATATCATCTTCTTGCACACCTAAGAATATATATATTTATACAAATAATAAGAGGTGATTTAAAAACACATTTACTTTAAAATTTAAAATAATGAAGTTGGTACCAAGAAGGTGAGACCTGAGCTCATGCATGAAGGTTTCTAGGACCAGGTCTTGTCAGATCAAATATATTTGATTTTAATTCTCTAGAGCATTACAAATTTTTAACTCTGGGGGAGTCAGTGTTCTGATTCTCCTATCTTATAGTACTCATCTGACTGAACAATTGTTGGACAGCAGTTTCAAATATTCTTCATCTCATTGCTGTGTTTTATACTCTTGTCTTAAGTAGACTGCAATTATAAGATGTGTACCAAAAGCCGAGGTAATCGATTAATGTTCTCTTATGATAACCTGGCACACTTCCTCACATACCATGGTATTAATTCCTTAACTGTGTGAACAGGATCAATAATAAATCTTGTTATCTATGGCTTGTAATTGAAGTTGTGATGATATATACACATTATGACACTTACAGTAGACGTTTTTTTTCTTCTAATTCCCTGTCCTGTGCCGGGCATGGGCAATCAAGGCTATACTTAATATGTGCTTGACTTTAGGCCTACTGAAATACATTTCTTCTTGACCATTCCTTTTATGAACTTAAAAGTCAGACTTCTAAAGCTTTCTTCAGAGGCATCATAGTGGAAAACTGCAATGAGTGACAATTTATCTTACGATACATTGGAAATAGCATTCTAACAGTATACGCCATGCAACATATGATTTTATGAAGTCTTTACTCCTTTTTGACTAAACAATTAAACAACTATAATCACTAGTAACAACAGTAGCTTACATAACTGTTGTTTAATAATTGTTCTTAGTATGCTAAAGTCAGCCAGAAAAATGGATATGTGCCAAAAATGATCTCTGTATAATGTTTAAAATGCGATCTTGTTCATCCACATTTGATATACAACGAGTGCTACTTATAGTCTTAAAGTCATGCCAGGTTCCTAAAAAAGAGTTTTTGAAGTCTATTAGGACTGTGTTTTAACTGATATAAGTTACCATGTAAATATCCTGACAAGTGAAAGAGACTTGCATATATCTGATGGGAAAGAAAAACAAGTCACCTGAACTATTAAATGAAAGATTTATAAACTGCCTATAATTGTCCAAAACCATTAAAGTTGGTATTCAAATTGAAGGTCTAAGTGAGACCTGTCCAGCCATGCAACTGTTATTGTTCTAAAATAAATATTGACAAAGTTAGCCAATACCGCGACTTTCATTCCTAGCCACGAGCGAGGAAACTTCAATTGAATTGTGCTCAAGGTAAACGTTTACCAATTTTCATGAAATTTCTCAGGTACGTCCCTTGGGTCAAACCACAATACCATGAAAAGGTACAGATGGCTCCTCCAAAATTTTCCATTTTGAGGGGCACCAGCCACACCCTAATATATATATTATATACATTATAAATGATGTGTGATATAGAGAGAGTGAGGTGAAACTGAACATAATGGAATAGATCGAAAAGAAGAAATGGAGCATTGAGAGGCATTTAAATCTTATTTTGTTTGTACTACCGGTGTCAGTCCTTTTAAAAGTAAAATCGCTCTTTAACAGTAAGACAATGGTGTGGCAGCACCATGGCACCATGAGCCACGGCTGGTGCCCCCCAGTACCAAGGGCTACCACACCATGCTACAAAATGTAACAAGAGTAAAAAATAACGCGCACAAGGCACTTTAAAGGGCATTCTGCACATATTCTAACTGGGCAGTTTTACGGTATTTGCACTCGACCGATTTTGCGTCTTTAAGCAATTACTCTGAGAAAAGTATGACAGGTACACAGACATTTATCACGGTGTCAGTCTTGTACTACATTGAAGTATATGTGAACCAAATTTTACCTTGCTTTGATACCTAGTGTTGATACAGCAGGCGATTTATGACAAATTTTTGCACTTTTTTGTGTCTCACGGGCAGTCTCGCATATTTTTATGGCAACACAGAAAAGCAAATGGAGGCAGTTGTGATTCATGTTAATGATGCCTGTCTGGACCTATGTCTTGGGCATACAATACAACAGGTTTCATGTGAATAAGTTATAAACGAAAGGAGCTGTCTCCCAAAATGTAGAAAATAGCATGTGTCAAAAAGTTTGTCTTCGATGGACCATTTATTACTGCATATACTGTTATGAATCAGTATCAAAGACTGTATCTACCGTTTGTGTCAATTTTGCGGCTGGAGACATGTCTCAAGGTAAATCAAAAAGATTCATTCCAGAATCTATACCTTGTTTTCGGAATTTGAGGCTTGAATATGATATCAAAAAAATGTGTCCTATCCAGTACGAGGAAAAAACACTCAGGATTCGGAAGGAAAAAACACGCTATTTGTGTTTTCTTTTCTCGATTGTGTGCCTCTACATCAATGTGACAAATGCAAGTTGAAAAGATATCCAGGCAATGCACATACATTTTCTCAGAAATTAAAATTCATTATGTCACAAAATGTCCTCTCCAGTACATCATAAGTTTCGCTCTGATTCAAGGCTTTTAACACTGGATTCATTAAAGAAAAGAACATGGCTAAAATAAATAATTTAACCAGGATGCCTAATTAGGGTATTTATAAATATAGAAAATAAAGACATACGTTTTTAGATTATTAAATTGCACTATTATGAGAAAATCAAACTTGAGAGTAAAAGGCACTTATTTTATGTAATATGTCATTATAACTGCAATTTTTCGCAAAAAAACAGAGTGACTAAACAAGATAATGTGTAAATATCTTGTTTATGGAGCAATTCAAGCTGATTTTTTTTCTGAGCCTTAATTTTGGGTCATTTTCAGTGATTTTTCTCTCTAGAACATGGTCTTTCACTCAAAGGAAACTCTATGAATTCAAATCATACAGCAACAAAACTTGACTTTGAGTTAGTATGATGCCTAAGCATTATTCATCTTGGCAATCATGTGTCTTTTGAGACTAAAACCTTACTAAACACTCTAAAACATAAACTTTGAGAGTAAGGAATATTTAATTTAATTTATTTTGTCATAAAAATCTTTGGAAATAAAGTTCTGCCATATTTCATCAAAATTTAAGTTTTGTATTGCTTTTAGGAGTTCTATGCAACAAGATGGCTGGATTTCCATTGCAAAAATGGTTAAATTAGTATTCACAAGGAAATTTTTTCTGATAAACATTTTTTTCAAAAATTCAAGCCTTGCCTACTTTATGGAGTGGCAATTTGATTATAAACCAACAAATCACATGTGTCCTTGTTGATTTATTAATCTTTAATATGTTCATTTCATGATAGCATGAAGGAAATTCTCATTTACAAACCTTTATTTTGACCCCCCATGAGACACTTTGAGTGCAGATACTGTAAAACTGCCCAACTACTGATCTGAAGTCCTGGTTATCTTGTTTAACTGTTGCTACTACATGATAGGGCATACAATGGTAGCAACACATTTATGACGCATGCAGTGGTGTTTTGCCCTAATTGCTGACTTCTTGTTGTTTTGCAAATTCTCTGTGAGCTATAAATAGATCCGGGTGGGGAAGCCCCTCAAAAAAAAAAGACATCACAGGACTCCCTCTTTCCAGTTTTTCTGGGATGGCTTCCTGGGTCTCTAAAATGGTATTTAAACAATGTGCATGTTCCTGTAAAGTTGATTAACACAATCATAGGCAAATTAAACCCTGTGTGCAAAGTTTGAAAGAAATTGGTGCAGTATTTTGTCTCAAAATTAGCCCACAAGATTCCAGAGGAGACCAGTAACAATAGGGCAGAATGCCCTAATAAAAATAGTAAATAAACAGAAAATGATGAGAAAATGACAAAAAATACATTATATCCGTTTCTTCTTCCACAGATATAACAACCTACAATAAGAGATAGATAGATAAAAATGAAATAGATAAAAAATTAAATAGATAAATAGGATTGATAGATAATCAGCTAAATAGTGAAAAAGCTGATGACACTGTACAGCTGCCAAATTTAAGTCTAAGTTAGATTGTTGATATTACACAATAGTAATAAAAAATCAATAATAATGATTTGCATTTAGATTAATTGCTCACTATTACATAATCATCAGCAAGGATGCCGGAATAGGGGGGCGAGGGGGGCAATTGCCCCTCCTGCCCTTTGCCAGGTGGGGCAGGGGGGGCAATGCTGCACTTTTGATCTCAAAGAAAAAACATTATTAGGCCTTAATTTACAGCGAATTTAGGCAAAAATTTTCAAGTATATTCAAAATTATTATTGCCGCTACATTAAATTTTTTGTCGAGCGAATAAGATTTGCCCTTTCTTGACCGACCGCCCCTTCTGCCCCAGTTTCCTTCCGGCACCCCTGATCATCAGTTTATAACAATTATGTAACATTGATTTTGTTGTGTTGTTTTCTTGTTGTCTGTTCTGAAAAGAAATGAATCACTTGTTAATAATCTAATTTAGCTTGTCAAGGCTTATAATTAACTGTTCCATAAAAAGTATAGTAAAGGGAACACTATAATGGAGTAATTGAATTTTATGCCACTTTTGATGATGAATATGTTATGTTTTGCTAAATTCCAATTTCCAAACTAAATCATTGATAAGAAGCTGGACCTCCTTGACCTAATTTCCTGCTGTGGACTGTTGATGTTGAGACCATCACTGCCCAGATTTTTGAGTCCTCTCTTGTGATCAATTCCCTCACGAAATGGCTGTACAAATACTGCCTGGAAATAAATGTCTGGCAGGCACATGTATAACAATTTATACCAATCGACACTATCAGCCAATTATATGCCAGTTTTTCATTGCAATAATTCCTGTATTCTTTGTTGCCCACGGATCACCTCATGTTTGACTGCTTGAATGTGTGTCTCATGGTATAAGCTTGTTATTCACCATGGGATTGGTAATATGTGTTTATCACACCTCGGGCTGAATCCCTGGGTTGATAAATCACTTATTCCCTCTCCCATGATGAGTAACCTATGCCAGCCAGTCACTATTATATTTTCAGAAGAGAGAACCGGATTGAAGGCAGGGCAATGAGATGGCAACCACACTCTCACCAAATGCAGACAAAGCGCTGGTATTTTGCCATTTCTATTGCAACATGCCTCAATGTACAATTTGATTCTGAAATTCATAAAACAAATTGAAATTTTTCCTCTGTCACACTATGTCATAGCATGTGTAAGAAAAATTAAATTAGATGAAATATTGATAAAACAGAAATGGGAGAAAAGATTATGATTATGCGTAACAAACCAAAATATAATGAAATGACACCGGTGGGTAAGACAAACCGTTAACTTCAAACTTTAATCCAGATATACAATGCATTATTAATTATGTGTGATGTGAGCAGCAACACAGTGTACATAAATGCACATACAGAACGACACATGCCAGAAAATCTTTTGATATGGTATTATACTTGTCAGGCAAATTGGTCCATCATATTCTTGCCAAAATAACCTGATTGTAATCAGTTGCTATTGTTGTCTGTCACATGAGCCATCAGCTCTTTGCTCAACAACATTCTAAATATAGAAACTCAGATGTCTGCTTACACACAATAAACCACAGTTCGCAGTTAGGACTGAGTATACCTATGTGCATTATTCTTTAAAACAATTTTTTAAAATGTTTTACGGTTTAAATTATTATTGCCTGATGTAAGAAACCGCCCAAATATTTTCAGCACTGAATGATAAGGTTCACGCTTCTAAATTTTGTCCCATCCACATGCATACAAACTGATGTTTAGCCTGTGGCATACAGAAAATCGCTTGAAAGGTCATGATTTCACTTGTAAACACTAAAAAAATGCAAAGCAAACTCAGAAAATTCTGGTACCAAGCAAAATCATGACCTTTCACGAGAAAAGACACACTTCCTGTTTTAGTGTTCATGGATCCATCAGAGAGCAGGATTTTTGCTATTTCACTCTCAATATCCATTACAATGCATGAAGTGGATCCATTGTGTTTTCTATGTTGATTGCTCAGCAAGCCACAAAGAAGAAATAAAAATCTATAGCAGAAAAGCTAATTTGTAATTTGTTTATCAACTTTTTTCGATGTCTTTTGTGCCATTTTTTGGTCAATTCCGGCATGTATTGACAACGGTAGCCGAATAAGCCCATGCGTACAAATGGGAAAAAGTGTAAGAACTACGGAGGCATGCGTCTAGTGGTTTATATTAAATTACTGGATGTGCCCGTGCATCCTTAAATATGTGGAGGAGAGAGGAGTCCTGAACATGTTGTAGATGTACTACATTTGACAGATCTTTTACTTTCCCAGTTTCGACACTGAAGATCTCTTACTTTCCCAGCATCACACCTTCAGCAGAGCAGGCAAGGACTGCAACCAAAAATTGCAAAATGCACTACAAATTATAAAATAATATGCAAGCACTTTAAGCAGCACAGACAGTGCATGGTTCCAACACAGGCACACCGGTCACGAATATACTAAGGAGAAGAGGAAGAAGGCTGCAGGCATGGCTGACCTTTGACCCATGGAAGCCAGTCCATTTTAGTTTCTTTTTGATTTTTTCCGTCACAGAACAGAAGGGCACCAAAAGTGACTGGTCGAAAGTTAAAAACCTACAGAGAATTTAGAGTAAATTTGAATGAGATTAGTGAAAGAGAGTGACCTCCAGAGTGCTAACAAGATTGCATGAAATTCTTGCGGTAAGAGCAGCTGTGCTGCTAAAAATGCCTGTAGACACCAAGATTGAGGAGAGTAGTTCGGGCAAAGCAAATCAGTATTAGATTGAACGCATATTACGTGTCTGACGACTGATAGCAGATTTAAATTAAAAACCGGAAGTACAACAACAGCGTTAATGATACTTGTCCTTGGAAGCAATTTACATCCTGCTGCTCTATATGAATTCTTGACAGGTATCTTCAGTATGGAATTCATCAGGAATTGCCAATTACTATATTCAAGGAAAATTATCATCAAATTAAGTCAATCAACATAATATTATATGCACAGTTTATCATAAACAATGCGATTTAGCGTTCGATACCGAAACTGCAACTGCTGTAAGATGCATATAGTTTCACGGAATACAATCAATTTATCTTCTGAAAAATTATGGTCTCTTGCCCCAGTGATAGTGAAATAAATAAATTCCAGAAAGCCCTCAAATAAGTTAGTGATTTCTTCACACTGTATAGTTTCATTTAGTTTAGAAACTAGGTACCCCTATACATGTTTTCAGGATATCGTATACTGGAAATAAATGTCGCATACTGAAAATTAAAAAAAAACCTTCCCCTTCTGAATATCTTATAGTCTCTTTTTTACTATTCTTACTATTTTCACACTATAGTTGCATACTGACACGTGTCGAATAATTTGCTCTCCAGAGCACATATATGGCCTTGAGAGTTGCACGCAAAATATCAATTTTGCTAATTTTGGGAGCACGTGAAAACAAACAATGCTGATCAAATGCAAAAGCTTTGAACACCCAGGGAATCACTGATGGTCTGTTCCTTTTGTTAGTTTTGCTTTGATACTGAATAATCATATGAAGTACTGGCTGGTAACGACCACTCACACAGAGGCTTCCTATCAATGGATCATCTATCAGGTACAAAATGGAATCTGCAAAACTACAATTTGGAATAGCTTATTTACTGCGAGCGCTTAAATTTGGCAGAAGAAAAAGCAACTGATAAGTTATCATATAAAGATCAAGAGGCTCCACAAATGTTTTAATATATACATACAAGAGGCAAGAGGAAGACTCCAACAAATAACACATTCATGTGTTTTCACTTCCAAGCGCCGCCGTCATTTCCATGTGAAGAAGGACCCAGGTTCAAGTCCCAGTCATATGGAGCTCATACAACAAATTTCTCAATTGGGTTTGAGGTGCCTTGTGGAGGGTGTTGACGGGAAGTAGATGGATCTAGCTATTAGACAATTTCAAAACAATTGGTTATTTTAAAGCAGTCGCTGAGCAGATATCGCGGTCTATCAATCTCTTGAGAGATCATATTCTAATAATTAAAATTTCTAATTGGTCCCTATGTTGTGCATCCTCTTGTGCCATATGCCCCATTCTCACAGTCAGAACCGGAGAACTTTTTATCCCTGAGGGATAACTTGAGATTGATTCTAGGAAAAATAGGAAAAAGTATGGCTAACCCGGCGACATACAATGTTTATATAGCGATTATATAATTAATTAAAAGCATATCACGGCAGAATAAGAACGTAAATTGGCGGGATAAGATCGCAAATTGGCAGGGTCAAGATCACATACCGGTGGGAAAGATCTAAATGGCTGTGGGACAAGATCTAAATGCCTGTGGGATGTCAAAAACTGTCGGCTGGATGTCAAAAATCCTCGGCGGGATGTCAGATGTCCCACAGGGGTAGTACAAATATCCCACAGGGGTAGGGGATGTCCTTTTATCCCGCTGGAGATTTTTTTACTCATTCTCACTGAAAAAAATGCCCGCCGGACATCCAAAAAATGAGAAAAATGTGGCCTCTGTCCCGGCGACTTGGAAAAAAAGTTTCAACATGTTGAATCTTTTTTGACATCCACTTCTAGGAACCCTGCTGTGGGATACAAAAAGTACCTCTGTGGGATGTGAAAAATCCTCGGCGGGATGTTACAAAATCACCAATTTCATCCAAATTTCCAGGAAATACCATCCCGTCGACGTCAAAAGTACTCCGTAACATGACGTGAGACTTTAGCATAAGGGATTTGCATTCCAATACTTTTGACATTGAGTAAGCGTTTACATGCATCGCAATGCCCACTGGGAAGAAGTGATATTAATGAGATTTAATGATCAATAAATATCATAAGAAATTGGCAAATCATAATTCAGATTAAAACAATGTTCCATGTTAAATGAAAACCCACTGTTTCTGACGTTGATAATTAATTAAGCTGTCATTTGCAAAACAATATAATTCCCAAGTGACCATGTGTCACCATAATCTGATGGAATCCGGCCAAGTATAAATATGAGCCATGCACAAAGTTGATCGTTCAGACCAAGACCAATGAGCTTTGTGTTGTCCCACATATTAAGCATTAATGAGATTAGAAAAGAAGCTTGGCCAACACTGTATACTCTGGTTCCATCTGTGGCCAGTGAAATAATGACTGGTGACCTGAAATATATCAACTGTATTTGGTTCTTGTGCCAAATTTGCTAAATGGATGTTCACCAAATTCGAATCAGTTCTTCGTTGTGGAGATTGAACAAACTTGCAGATCTTCATAAGAAACACACGATGGTTTTTCCTCAATCTTGTTTACAGACATCCAAACAGACAAACAGACAGACATCTGCACATGAAAACATTGTGAAGTTCACTGGTTCAGGATACCACAATGATGAAAAGCTTTAAATTAGCAATAATAATATGAGCAAAAACTTCTAAAGCAGACAGATATTTCCCATAAATCTGTTTGTAGACTGATCCCTTTTCATGCAATTTATATGTCAATGAAAAAATTAATAAAATAAGAACAGTCCTGAGTGAAGTAAATTCTCAATTAATTCATGACCTCTTAGAACATATTCCATTAGGTGGTTCATTAGGCCTGTAAATTTATGCTAATAAAATAAAATCCTTATATTTTTAGTACATAAATTTCCACTTGTAAAACCTGTCCGATATTTTCTGAATCCGCCCCTGAAGTCTGTCCATTTTGGAGCTTTGAATGTCAACATGAGGACACTCGAGGGAGAGGTCAATGAGGGTTTCCATGCAGCTCATGGAGTAAAATAGACTTTTCGACCTACTAATCATGCCTCTCTTTGAAAAGCAAAATCTCATCCCAGAATTGGGCCAAGGTCAGTGTCGAGTTGCTCCGCCATAGCCATGTTGTAGGTGACACCCGATAATTACATTTCGCAGGCTGATATGTGTGGGCCAGTACCCAGAAAAGATTGGATTTGGGCAAAACTAAAAGATTGTGGTACACTTTTCTCCAATGGGCATATCATGAGGTATGTACACTACACAGGGCACTAAGAAATAATAGACCTGTGATAATAAATTGTGTGATGGCTCATGATATTGCTAGGAAATGGGATCTTTATAACTTATCTGCAAAAGGTGATATTAGATAGAGAAAATCATGACCTTCCATCAAAACATTCAAGTGGACATGCAAAAATGCCTCACTTTATGTAAGTTTGCCAATAAGCAGTATTTTGCCCAAAAAATGGAGGGAAATGTCAATACGAGTGGTCAATGTCAGTTTAAACAACTGAAATGGGACCACAGAGATATGTCAGCACAGGATCCATGCATTGTGAGACCCTCTGTCACAGTGTCACAATCATTAATGAACCCTGAAGTGGTCTTTCTTGAGGATGTGGTGGGGATATGGTTCCTCCCAAAGATATGGTTCCTCAGAGACCTGAGCTGTTTGATAAATATATAAAGAATAAAAAATGAGGTCGATCACGTGTAACAAGAGTCTTCGAAGTGGATATTTCAGGATACAGGTCAGCCTCAACTTTTAACTTGAAGCTTTTACAACGTAGTTTACTTGCAGTGAAATGAACTTTTTCTTAGAAGTCATGCTTTCCCAACTGGAATTGAGGGCACATGACATCTGTCAAGGTCAGATTAGTCATCTACAAAATTAAATTAAATTTTGTTTGCGTTACAGCCACATCGTAGCTGAGTCAATTTTCGAAGAAATCATGTCAGGCAAAGCCAAATCAATTAAAGATTAAACTTTGATATCTCTGTCGTGCTGGTCAAGTGCTTTGCATTGCCTCTATGAATCCTGCCATTATCAATTGTTACCCTTTCATTGTGATAACCAAATGGTAAGGCCAGAAATAATTGATCTTTAGCTTCTCGGTTCTTCTTGACGCACTTTTTCTAGGGTCAGTCGGTACAACAAAAAAAAAAGGTGAAATCTCAATTTTTTATAATGTCAATTTGATAAAAATTCCGGTTGAGCTCAATTTCGTTTGTCCGCAGGTAGAAAATCAGTTGGGTCGGTTGATCCGAGAAGCTAAAATTAAAATTTCTATATCACAGCAAAATTTGAAAACGTCGCAATGTTGGTGTAGATTATGTCGAAGTGTCACAAAATTACGAAGCAGCATCAATCAGGATAGGAGGACATTAGGCCTACCATGCAACATTGTGGCAATGTTGTCATAACGTTGTGAGCAACATGACAAAATCTCAATGTTGTATTCATATTTTGGCAATGTCTACCGTACGAAAGGGGGCCCTTTATAAGGAAATTTCAGTTGCAGGGATTTTGCCCAAAAGGGCATTTTATTATCGCGTCACAGAAATGGATGTGCGTTTCTGCAAGGATTTCAAATTAACTATTTTAACAATAAATAATTCAAACTGATTAATATATTGATATCCACCGGTTTACGTCCAGTTCAGTTGCGAATTAAGAAAAATTTAGAATCTAGGGCACTTACTTGTGGGGCAAATATTTGTCAGTGGTAGGGATTTTTCAGAGGCTGGTGGGCCAAATCCCCACTGCTTTGACACTTAGAAAATGGCCGGCCAAGTTGAAGAGTAACACAATGTGAACAACATTGCTAATTGTTGGAGCTGAATAGCAGTGAACTCTGCCAGAAATCAGATGCAGCAACTGCCAGGCCACTAATAATATCTAGCCAAATGGTGACACAACTGCCCTGACTGTTTAAACAGACATTCTAATTTGTCTATTAAGACTTGGCATACTTAATTTTATGTTATCTGTTATAGTAATGCCAGAACATAAGCCTTAGGTTTGGGACTTTAAACATAGAAGAACTAAATTTACTCATTCATGACCCTGAATTCTGCCAGCCTCCTCACATTAGCGTTGTTCGACAGATAGGGACTGTGGTCAGTCTGCATTAATGGAGTGGTCAAGACCTGCAGGATTTTTTTTAGTTGAAAATCACAAAACAAGTGTGCCATGCTCCGTGACTCATGATAGCTGATGAAGTGTCATCTTTTTTACATTCCACATGGGAAACATAGAGACTGTTTGATTAGTCATGATCAAGAGAAGGGCATTTGATTTGTCATAACTGATTTTAGAGTAAAAATCAGATCTGTAATCCTTTCGTTCGCTGTCACTAACAAGCAGGATTAGTCTCATTAAATCAAATTAACTTTGTTATTATGTCACAAATCCCTTGTATTGGTCAGGCTATTTATTTGCGTGTCCAAAATGTAATTTAGGATTTCTATACGTTTTGCTGACACTGACTAAAGGTTAATAAAAAATTCTGTGCTTCATTCACTTTTCAAAAATTATGCTCTATGCTCTCCGCATATCCATCTGCAAGCAAAACTATGTGTACCTTACAGAACAAGACTTACAGAGTATGTAAATGTATGTCAAATGCTCCGAAAAAGCAAGAGGACAATTCAA
Organism: Platynereis dumerilii; assembly: GCA_026936325.1. NCBI lineage: Eukaryota > Metazoa > Annelida > Polychaeta > Phyllodocida > Nereididae > Platynereis > Platynereis dumerilii. Next base: position 26,952,419 of record JAPTHN010000011.1, read on the forward strand.
GGTACATCTGCTCGCCATACAGAATAGCAATCATACCGACCGTTTCAGTAAAGTACATGGCTGGTGTGGGGCTTGAAGCTGCATCTTCAAAAGCACAAGGCATACAGACACATTTTAAAACCACTGTGCAATGTAGCCACATCAAATGGATTATGCTTTCTGACAGTTAAATATATATATATATATATATCAATAGGAAAATAAGCAGGTTATTCACCAAAGGAGAGCAAATATGTGACTAATACATTTTCCTGATCTCACGGTGAATAACTAGCCTATACGGTAACCATGACACAAACACTCAAATGCGCTAACAGTGCAGAATAAATGGAGACAAAGAATAGTGCATTTAAATAGTGAAATACTTTCTTGTGATTGGCTGACAAAGGTGTCGAATTGGTGTAATTAAGAGTAATGGATACGGATGTACATTGTAATGAGTCTGTGTCACAGGAACTAATACAATGTCAGCTATTAGACAAAAATACATCAATGGTGCCATAAGAATATTGATTATAGCAAATTACTTGATGATGCATTACCATACGGCCCATCACATTGCTCATTTGCATCACTTAATTGGCATGATTGACAATCATTGATTGTCTCCTTCATATTCGCTCTGAAGTAGATATCCACCAAAGATCAATTCCAGCTCATGTAAGCCCAACTGAAAGAATGCATTATTTCCATACTCTTTCAATTTCAAACCAAGCGAAAGGTACAGGTGACTCAGTAGAATGAATTTTCTAGGCAATACAATATACCAACAGAAAATTTGGCCCACAAGAGAACAAATTTAATATTACAGCGGCTTAAATTGTTTGCTCCATGTACTTATATGATTTTTTGTGTGCACTGTTTTCATACGCGTGGTAAAGATAAATTTCATGTAATGCCCAACAATAAATTATTGTTGTATTTTATCGTATCCTAGTAATGATACAATCATTGCATCAGTGCCTCAGTGTGAATTTTTATTGCCTGATAAGTAGTTCTAATTGTATTGTTTTGCCACTCTTTCTACTTCATATAAAGTCACTCACTCATTCATTCTCAGATGTTGAGGTCAAGAATTTTGCAGCGTCAATAAAATAAAACAATCAAGGCAGAATCATTTTCATCGCTTTGATTTTCAATCACTGTGGGATTTACCAAGCTCCTTGAAAACACCTTCTCTTGCTCAGAAAAGTTTCATTGGAAATTCTCTTTTCATATGATACGCCAATCAATCTTCTTTGTATCTCAAGGTTGCAACATTCTGACACTAAGTCTAATCTCAATATTTGACAATTGTGATGAATATGGGATAATAAGCATGTTTAGGTGATTAAAAACCAATACTGTTACAGTTACAACATTGTGTCATCATTCAAGGAAATCTTCTGGGTCATTAAATTTGTATATATATATGCACTTGAAGTTATGATGTAATTCCCCATTGGCAAAAATGAAAATTCTCAAGATATCCCAAAAAAAGAAGGAATCAATCTTTTTTCGTCAATCCGTGATTTTGTGTAAGTTTTGGAAGGCCAATTCAAATCTGGCATCAACCAGGCAACAGCAGGTCTGCCTGATGGCCCAGAAAGTGTCATATTTCTTGAAACTCACGATTTTATGCTGATTTTCACGGATTTGACAGTTTCAGGTTGCTTGGCAAGTGGGGTTTGCAAAAAATAATGCAACAGTTGAATTGCCAGTCTTATCAGACACTGTAATTTGACTTTAGATATTGATTCTTTCTTTTAATTTTGGAATATCTTGAGGATTCGCGGGTTTGTCAATGGGAAATTACATCATAAACCTCCCGTGCGTTGTGGTTAAGCTTGTAGATATTTGTAGAACGAGCTGAAAATTTGCATGTGACTTCTATGGCAATATGTATGTATGTATGTAGTTTATTGTCGTGAGGACCATTTTACAAAAAAGTCTTGAAACAACATGAAAGTGGCATTCTAAAATTACAAAATAAGCTGACAGTAAACAATAAGCCTAAACATAATGTTATGATAATTTGTGGAAAAAGTATGTTTACATAGACAGGTCAGTAAATAGTTAGTACTATACACAACACATGAAATATACGCTAATACATGTACTTATGCAAGAATACTAGAATGACACTTAAAATTCACTATACATTTTAATATGAGTGCAGAGGTTTTGTGTGACACCTCTGTTTATCTCTTATATGTTTCAAACACATCAAAGCAGAAATTAGCTAATTGGTGAACATCATTTCCCTGCATCAGTTCACACATCGAGGTGACCTTCAGGTCTGGGAATTGAGATACTAAATCTTCAGTCAAGGGACAGGTAAGGGCCACATGTGCCTAATTCAAAATATTATCTGCTCACCGGGTCTCACCATACAGAACAGCGATCATACCAACCATTTCAGTAAAATACATGGCTGGTGTGGGACTTGAAGCTGCATCTTCAAAAAAACAAGACAGACACATTAACTACTGTGAAATGAAGCCTCATCAAATGGATTATACTTTGTGACATCTGAATATACTATGATCAATAGGAAAATAAGCATTGGTTATTCACCAAGGGACAGCAAATATGTGATTGACACATGTTTCTGATCATGACCATGAGACAAACAATCAAACACAACATTGCAGAATAAATGGACAACCAAGAATATGGGATTTAAGCAGTGAAATACTTTCTTGTGATTGGCTGACAGAGGTGTCGAATGCTGCAATGATGAGTAATGGATGTAATGAGTCGGTGTCACAGGAATTAATACAATGTCAGTAATAAGACAGAAATACATCAGGTGCCACGAGAATATTGATAAGCAAATCACATGATGATGCATTATTATGCAGCCCATCACATTGCTCGTTTGCATCACTTGGCACGACTGTCTCCTCCTTCGTATTCGCTCTGAAGTAGACATCCACCAAAGATCAATTCCTTATGCAGCTACTCTGGCGCCAACATGTAAAATAATACTCTCAGATATTTCTGAAAGAAAAACATGCATCTGTGAGAGAATGTCACACATATTTGAGGCAATCTAGGAATTTTTTTTAGAGAATCTTCGAAATTTTCAAGAAAATCTCAGAATGTTTCAGGAGAATCTCAGAAATTTTTGAGACAATCTAAAAAAATGTATAGAATAGCAGAAAATTTGTTTGATGAATCTTTTTCAATTTTATCTTAAAAACTTCATAGTATCAAGTATCAAGTATCAAGTATTTACTGAACGCAGGTCCTCTGTTTGGGTCCTCTATGCTAAGATCTTCTTAATGCTCTAGAGGGTCAGTGCCCTCTACAAGCATGGCGACCGCCGTATGATGGATGAGTGATGGTAAGGCTGGGAGTCTGCCACATACCCTATTAGTTCAGGGATGTGCAGTGTCTTTCAGTTGCCCCAGTATAGAACACTGGATACAACCCACCTCCATTTAACGTCCCATGGGCTCGGACATCTCAGTTAGTGAAGTGCCGAGAGTGGGAGTCGAACCCATGCTCTGAGAGCCTAACTGGATTAAAGCGCAAGCACTCGAACTGTTAGGCCACGGAGGCATCATAGATTATCAATATCTGAGATATTTCTAATATAATCAATAATTATGCTCATGACCTCTCATTTGGACCTACGCAGTGATACAAACGTAAAAAAAATTCTGAGTTTCTCTCACAAGTTCTGCTATTCTCTCGTAATCTTTTTCTGTTAAGATAATCTTACATTCTGAGATAATTGTAGAATTTCTGAGATTCTTGCAGAAATTCTAAAGATCTCTCAGAAATTCTGAGATTCTCTCAGAAATTCTAAAATTATCTCAGAATTTTCTAAGATTGTCTCAGAAATTCTGAGATTTTCTCTGAAATTCAAAGATTCTCTCAAGCGCAACTGAAGAATGTATTATTTCCTAACTCTTTCAAACCAAGGGAAAGGTATGGGTAACTCACTGGAGTAAAGTTACTAAGCAATACCAACAGAAAATTGGCCCCACAGGAGAAAAAATAATATTATTATGTACTTATATCATTTTTTTAAGCACCATTTTCATACACGTGGACAAGACAAATTTCGTGTACTGCATGACAATAGATTATTAGTTATTTTATCATATTGAAGTAATGATACAACAATTGCATCAGTGCCTCAGTGAAAATTTTCATTGCCTGATCACTTATAAGTAGTAATAATTATATTGTTTTTGTCACTCTTTCTACTTCATATAAAGTCAATCATTCATTCTCAGATGTGGCCATCCAGAATTCTGTGGCATCTTTAAAATAAAAACAATTGATGCAGAATCATTTTCATCTGTTTTGATTTTCAATCTGTGGGATTACCAAGCTCCTTGAAAACACCTTCTCTGGCTCAAAATGGCTTCATTCTAAATTCTCTTTTCATATAATATGCCAATCTATCTTGTGTCTCAATTTGCATCATTCTGACACTAAATCTAATCTCAGTATTTGAAAATTGTGATGAATATTGGGTAATAAGGCTGTTTAGGTGATTAAAACCCAATACTGTTAGAGCTACAATATTGTGGTATCATTCAAGAAACACTTCAGGATCTTTTCATTTTTTGAGCACTATAGGGCGTTTACCATGCCCCAACTTTTTCCAACCTGACTTTACCTTGGTCTGGTATGGCAGTTTAAAGTCTCCTGAATAGGGGAGAGCAGGGCCAGTTGAACCAAATTTTTGAAATTGCTCTCCTGTGTGCATACCTTTACACTTTCAAGGAGAACAAAGATGGAACAGTTAGTTTGAAAAGTTGTCTAAACATCCCAACTTTAGGTTTGGTGTATATCTTACCACGACCCGACACATGAGCCTACTAAAAATTTGAAAAAAATTGGTTCAACTGGCCCCACCCATGGAGCCAGTTGACCATCCATTGGGGCCAGTTGAACCATTGGAAGGATGATGGGTGAAGTGTGGGGCTGCAGTCCTTTATTTTTGCTAACAAGTTCAGCTAGGACCATAGCATGTTTTGGCTAAATTTTACAGGTCCAACACATTTCTTTATGTTCAAAGAATCACCTGGGGCCAGTTGAACCAGTTGACGCTTAAACTTCAATAATAAATTTTTCTGTTTACTTAATCCATTGTAATGGGCCACTTAGAAAAAACTGTTTGACTGAATAGTACCTCTCATTGCAAGTGTATTTTATTTAAAAATTGATTAAAAAAATATATTAATAAATTGCCATAAACTCCCCGGGTTCAACTGGCCCCTCCTGCACCTCCATGTATATATAGCCTGGTTGCATCCTTGTTGTGGGAAACCATTTTAAGGAGTCGGGTTTCCATAATACACATAACCCAGCAAACCAGGTAATTTAAATGCTATGAAAGCTCCAATCTCAATGAGACAAACTACAATTTTCATTCGAAAAACGAAAAAAGTGTGATAGTTTCATTACCGTAATATGGGGTGAATCGGGACAGAATTGGCCGTTTTACAGTCATAGCATGGACAAAATTCAATCTAGAAATCAAAATGTGGTGTCAAATTGTGTCTGGGCTCAAGGTCTAAGTACCCCTAGCCCGCAGGTTGGTGCGGTCACATTTTCCTTGATTGCATGCGGTGCGGGGCGGTCGCAGTCAGGTTGAGACCTTTGTGGGGCGCTGCGATCGTGGTCACACTTTTGGCTATGCGGTCGTATAAAAAAAAAAATTTAAAAAGGAAATTTCCTGTGAGCCATAAGAAACATACCGCAATCATAATTTTTCAAAAAAGGTTGAAATATCCTAAATATGTGCTGCAAAGTTCTGATTTGAGTTACGAGGTTTTGCACTTTCACTTTTTGGAAGAAATCGACATACAAGGTTTGGTGAAATCACTCTGTTACAGCTTCCAAAAATAGCAAAGAGGCAAGGTGACCAATTGACAACATGTGATGGATATTGAATTAGTCATTCCACTCAAAATCTAAAAATAGCAAAATTTTGACCTACGAGGTTTTGCACTTTCACCATCGTTATGCTTTTTATTATCGTGGACACAGAGATAAATATTATAAGTCTTACCAGGACCTCGATTAAATACACTGTATATTGCTAACCTTGATGTAAACTCCAGATAAATATTTTAGCACATTTTGAAATCAGTATCGTGACCTGTAGACTGTTAATTGGCTGCTAATTAGTTTATGTAATATTTCAGAAATAATTCGCTCCAGTATAGAATCTCTGTGATTATGAGGTTATATTATTTATGACCATGACAATGACATGGCATCTTCACAGTAATGAACAGTGTATTCTTGATGGAACTTGATTGCCTGAGGAGGAGTTATACAAAGAATCGGGATATAATCACTTCTGAGCTGATTGCTGAAGTGTGCTGGAAGAGGCGTTATATAAATTACTATTAATTATCATTTTTATTATTATCATAACAGTGCTGAAAATGACAAGATGAATCAGGAAAATGATAAAAGCTGTAAATAACACATGAATATCCCAGATAAATTATACAGCTATCTAATAGGCCTAATTAGTAATTATGATTGATTAGTTTGCTGAAATTTGATATACTGTGCGTGGGCCCAGCAAAATTAGATTCTAAATGGAATCAAGAATTACCAAACCAGCCAACCTGCATGTGTAGTATGAATACAGAGCAGCATATTATTTATCAAGAATGATAATTTTAATGAGTATTATTATCTTCTTTGATGACATTTAATGAAACTTTCAAACATAGGAAGCTTGCATGTGATCATATGTAATGTGATAAACTGAACCAAACTACGAACGCAAAACAATTTTCAGGGCAGCATTTTTCTGTAAACACAACCGGTGGGCTTTTGAATGCATGCATATGTATAATTAGTTGGCTAAGGACACAGTTGCATAAAATCCCACACTTCACTTCAGATAGTGCCACTTAACTTGTTAAAATTTAGGTTTTTTGAGAAGTCGTGCCAGTGTTTGTCACACACAATGACATTCAAGTAAAACAACACAACTAATAGCCAACTATGGCTGTGGGAAACAGGTCCTCAAAACAGCCTGAGAGTGCAAATGGCCCGGAGTCAATCAAAAAGATCTCACACAACCTGTATAGCAGCCATAAGATAAACACCAGTGATATGTGTGCGGTCCTCATGACTTTTCATATTGGGGCGGATGTGTGGTTGTGAGAATAACACAACCATGGAGGGCTTACACAATAGCAATGTTTATCTCTGCATCTGTTGCACAGTTGTTTTTTTTTACGTCTTTCTGACAGACCCTAAGCTTTTTTGATGGCAAAGCTATTGTAAAGGCAGTTTAAGATCTTTTTTCCATAATTGCATTGTTGCATTGGAATATCACTGTGTGTGAAAATCTTGAACCTGACTTCCCAAAAACTTAAAATTTTTACAAGTTGGGTTCCATGAACTGAAGTGAATTGTCTGGCCTTTCCCATCATTTTCTTCAAGCTGTCACATGACATCATTATATTTGCCCTGTTGGGTAGCCCTGGACCCCTGGGACAGGGGTCATGAATCCTCCCATTGGAAAATCATGAGAATTGAAAGAGAGGGTTAGGGAGAATCAAGATATCTTTTTAAGTATTTGCAGCAGGTTTATTTCAATTATACTATCTGAAAGAGTGAACAATTTGCTACTGACGGCACCTATTACTTTTTTCTCCACATGCTGAAATGAATGAAAATTCATCCTGTGAACCTGAAGAAGTGATTTTTTTCTTTATACATTGAAAAAATGGCGTCATTTGATTGGTTGATTTCTGGTAGTGCTGATGATGTCACAATAAACTGCTAGTGACATCATAGGATAGACTGATGACGTCACCATTGTGCTGTCAATTGAGCAGAGAGATTTTGCTCATTTTTTCACAGAGTTTTTGTTTTTTAAAGTGATTTTTAGTCCTTTTTACCTGCAGGAATTGCTTTCAAAAGTAGTGCCGTCAGCAGCTAAACATGTGGGCTACCCAAATCCAAAATTTCATGAAATTTGGATAAGAATTGTTTAATATAGACCAATTCTCCTGATGCCAGGTCGAAATCTCAAGATTTTGAATGGGACGACCCATGACCCATGCTACGCATGGGTCCCAGGGCTACCTGTTGGGTGGCTAGTGCATCAGTCCACTACAATGTAGCTTTATCCGAATGTGGTAACCTGAGCAGTCGCCACAGATGTGCAAATTATTGTCACACCTAAATACTGTAGAACAGATCCCTTCGGGTCTCGGGTAACTATACCAGGGATATACTACCCCCCCACTCATGATGTAACCTTTTTATCAATTTAATAATCTGATGGATGGGGGCACAAAAAAGAGAAAAGTTTGAATAGATCTGTTCTACAGTATTTAGATCAGTACCTCCACCCGCTTGGCATTACTTGTAGGGGGGGGGGGTGTTATTTTAAAAATTTTAGAAAATCATACCTTTGTGGATGGAATATGAAAATATAGGTCAAAAGAAACCCAATGGTACCTCAATTGCATTATTTGGTTTTAAAAACCCATATGGACGGAGGCTTTAAAGATAACACCTTTTGCGTCGACTGCAAAATTACCCAAAAATACCATATCTCGAGAACCAATGCACATACAGACTTCAAAATAGGCTAAAATCATTCGCAATTCCTAAGTTTATATTCGTCTTTCATAGTAAATATATGCCTATCTGCCTTATTTTTTAAGATATAGGCAAAAAACCTTGATTTTGTGCAAAAACCTTATATTTTCGATTTTTTAGGAACGTTATAGGCCTAATTTGAAGAATGTTATCTTTAAAAAATTTCTGCTCCACTTGCTTTATCATCCAAAAATTAAAGTATCATACTGAACATTGAAGATTGATATTCCAGTTTTAGCCAAATCAGTCTTTCTATGTAACAGTGTCTATCTTTGTCTTAGGTGATGCATGTGTTCTAGTTTTATCCTCGTCAGCACTATAATGACTTGGGATTTATTTGTCTTCAGTCATTTTGTCATATTTTAAAGTGTGTGTCTGGTGAAGAAATGTAGGCCTAATTTTGTTTACCAATTTTCATGTAAGAAAATATAAGGAGTCTCATAGGGACAGCACATTTCACTATATTTGTAATTTCACATTTTTGTTTTGTTTCTTTTTTTTATCGAAAGGACACTGACAGGTTTTTCAAACTGAAGCGGCATTATCAAGTTGAAGCTGTGAATGTGTAAGACATTTGAGTGACTTCTTACAGTGGTTATGGATCAGATATTCAGATATACAAAGGTGATCTTGAATATTCAACATTATATTGGCAAGCAGAAATACGTAGTTCCCGGTCACAAAAAATTGCTGGCATGTTGTATCTCCAATTTTACAATCTGTCTATGATTCTATACATATGTGTAACATTTTTCTCTTTACTGTGCAGCCACATCCACTTTAAAGTGTAGCTATTTTTCAAACAGACTTGATTTGACTAAGTAAATAACCTAACCTGACAAATAAAACTTTTTTTTTTAATTTTTAGTTTTTGCTACTTTACAGAGATTGTTAACATCTCTATTTTTCAACAATACATACTTTTCCAACTTAGCTTGGGCATCAGACCACTCAGAAACCAAATTGTGCATATTCCTTGTTCAACAAAATAACTGATTTAGCATTACATGTGTGCTTCCCTGGCTTTGTTCTTGCTGGTTACTGCCTTTCTCCAGTTAATCATTGATGGAGAGCACAGGCCTTTCAGCATCAAGGTCCTTTTTCATTATATTTTCAGACACAGTTCCCTTTTACCCAATTGATATATATTCTCTTTCAGTAGGGGAAAGCCTATATTGAGAGCTTGGATAACTCTAGAATCTTGACTTGCATGGCTAATTTGTTAGAGAAGAAAGATTTTCAACATCCAAGTTTCATGCCTGAAAATGTTTCTGAACAAGAAATTGATTGACTTGTTCTCCAGTAGTACTTGCTTGTCATCTTTTGTCACATTTTGTCTGTGTAACTTTTGCTTTTCTTTGGTTAACTGTTCATTGTTCAAAAGTCAGGTGGTTCAATCAGATAAAGAGTGCTAAAAACAAAGGAGTCACAAGATGCTGGAGAATTCAATGTCACTGAAGGCATGCACCACAGAATTAAGCAAGGGGGTGTTGGAGAAAGAACTGTATTTTTTAAGAAGTCCCTGGGATTAGCACAAGGTCACTTGGCAGAGGTAGATGTTTCAGTGTAATCTTTCTCTCCTCAGAGAAACATCTTACTCTATTTTCAGAGCTATATAATATGCAAACCCAATCTTTGAGGATATTGACCAATATTCCTGATACAAATTTTGTGCATTGAGATGTCAGGCACAGTCAATACACTGTAAATTGTTTTGTTCAGTCATACTACTGTTAAAATGATTAGATCCTGTTTCATCTTCTTGTTTCTCTTCTTGAAAAATCCCCTATTTTCTTCTTATAATAAAATTAATATATCATTACTGCAAGATGAGCATACAATTTGAGAGTTACTTGTCCATCCAGGACATAATTTTCCAGTATTGGACTTTTAGTATAAATAGAATCATTATTTATGCTATACTCTTCAAGTTAATTTCATGCCATTACTGGCATTACTGCTGTCTCACATGTGAAATAGAATTACTACGGTGATGTGGATGTTATTTGTTTTATGAGCTTGTCAAAGATCTTGTCAGTGAACCTCAAGACTTTTAAGATAGCTCCATATAGAGTACCATGCAGTTATATGAAACTAATTTTATTAATGTTATTGTCATAAGTAAATCAAGTATCTCGCGGATCAAATCAATTTAGACATAATCTATGTACGGTATACAACAACTTGGTATAGTATGATTCAGTAATTAATAATATGGGATAGAACTGTCAGATGCATGTATATATATTAAATGTAAACATAGATTGAGCAATTTTTGCAAATATTTAGACTCTAACACTACACACAGTCTGCAACTCGAGTTTATGCTTGTATACTGAAGGAAAAGAGCAAAAAAAACTGTTTTTGTCCAATAACAAAAAAAGTATTGCACTTAGGCCTATAGTTACTATGAAACACTGATATAAAAGTGAGGCTTCCGGTTTATTTGAGCCTATTCACAAGTCTCTAAGACCAACAGTTCTCGAGATATGATTTTTTGGGGTAATTTTTTACATTATTTCTTCGCGTCAACCTTCAAAGGCTCCGTCCATATGGGTTTTCGGCTTGTATTGACAAACGGGGGTAACCGTGTTGCCCAACTAGGTCCAGGTCACACAAAAAACGCCACAAAGTAACATTTTGGAATTATCACCCCCCCCCCCCCTAGGCCATTAGGGAGTATTCTTTATGCCCGGTGTGTCACTTGAACTTGCATTCCAAAGAGCAAAGGGCAGATGCATCTATGTAGATCAATTATTGAATTTCCTGACGAATGTTTTGCCCTTTGAGAATTTCGCAATGCATAGGATCCTGGTTAATGGGAAAATAAGGAAATAGATTTCTAATTCATCGTGGTAGCAGGAAAGGTACTTGGATTGAAGGATATTTTGAGCATTGTTGCCAATTGTGTCCTTCAAGAGCAATGAATATTAAATTGCATGTGAACAGAGCCAAATTAAAAACGAAAAACTATATCCCGGGCTGTATTCTTCTGCATGTATATGCTTCAGATGGGCTATTTAGTGTATGCACAAGTGTAATCAGGTGTCAATGGACCCAGTTGCATAAAATCACTCAAATGTGACAATAATTTGCACATCTGTGGCGACTGCTCAGGTTACCACATTCGGATAAAGCTACATTGTAGTGGACTGATGCACTAGCCACCCAACAGGGCAAATATAATGATGTCATGTGACAGCTTGAAGAAAATGATGGGAAAGGCCAGACAATTCACTTCAGTTCATGGAACCCAACTTGTAAAAATTTTAAGTTTTTGGGAAGTCAGGTCCAAGATTTTCACACACAGTGATATTCCAATGCAACAATGCAATTATGATATAACCTCATAGTATAATCCGAATAATTTCATCCAGCATTTTTAGTCTCGTCCAGGACACTTGCTTTCAAAGCCTTCTTACAAGGAAGCTCTGGGCTCATCTCTTCCTGTGGAAAGACTTTATTTTTCTTCAGTTCTTCAAAAATTCCTTTACTGCTGTAACTTAAATTAGATACAATCTCTGGACCATGTGTAGGCTGTCCTTTCAGTCCAGCATATCCTAAGAACTTTCTTCCGGAGCCATATTCCAAACGCTGCTAGTTTCCTTTCATCTTCTCTATAAATTATGCTGTCCAGCTTTTGAAGCCATAGACCATGTACCACACTAATCTCTATTCTTATTCGGTTCCTATTGGGATATCACCAAATCCTGTAGAATCCCATCTACACTCTAAAAAATGTCGGGACAAAATTGGTTTCTTAGATTCAAAATGGTTTTTTGAAAAACCAAATTTCAATGCAAAACCAACATGGATTTTTAAAAAAATCCATGTTGGTTTTTTGCATTGAAATTTGGTTTTTCAAAAAACCATTTTGAATCTAAAAAATCAATTTTGTCTGAAAATTTTTAGAGTAACTGTTTCTATGCTTTGGTCAGCAGATTACGGTCAGGTGCAGAGGTTTGGTGAGTTAAAGTTTGTTTTCCCACTATTCTACCATAAATCAAATCTGCTCAATTTTAACCATTCTCTGGACAAACCGTAAACTATCGGGCTTCATCAATGATTACAGAAGTTCAATATATCACAGCTAATAATCCTGAATTGCTAAATGTATCCTGATAAACATACTCACAATGACTGAGAATTTAATATTTTGGGGTCATTTTGACACTGAACATGGGCTGATTGGAACAAACTTTTTCGACTGCAGAATGTTGGTTCCTGGTCAACCCATGGGACGGGTCTATGGAAATAGGAATAGCACTTAGCGTTATTGACATAGAAGACCTGCACAAAGGAAAGTTTATGTCAAATGTTCAGAACTGCTAAAAACAGTTCGCCAACATTTGGAGAATTTCGTTAGAAACTTCAACGGCATTTTGGTAAAGGTTAGTATTTATAGAATGGGCCAAACTTTTATGTGTGACTTCAACTATATAAACTGCAATAACAGACCAAGGTCAAGCTGGATCAGAATATATTGGGGGCTCCTGAAACACCGTACTGTAAGCATGCCTTGGATTTATTTTCTATAACTACAATTTATCAAAGAAGGTCTATTTCAAATTTTGATAATTTAGTGCATGGATAACATATCATAATTAAATATCATATAGCCTTCTTTTTTTCAACGCAAACTGGTGAAGTGAAATAATGGTCCTCATTAATGAAAAGTAATTCCTTTTAAATTCAAACCAGGTTTTGAGCCTTTATGCCGGATTCTGATAAGTAGCGAAATTGCATCATGATGAGACAACTGATAAAATCATAAAATTTGGGTCCAAAAATGTTCAGTAAATCAAGATTTTGAGCTACAAACTTTGGCCCATTAGAAGTGTTGCTGATTCATACAGTTTGTAAATTTCCTCTAATTACATGAAATCAGCATCAGGTGGTTTAAGAATGAGAGAGAAGAAGGGAAAATCCCCATCTGTTTCCATTGAACAATGACACACAACCATGAAATGCAGTGCCTCATCTTATTTAAAAAATCCATGAAAGATCACTTTACGGCATTAACGAATAAAGAATGTTTAGAGTGTGAGGTTTGATTTCTGAGATTCTTCTTTATTTCCTCTTTTTCTTTTAAGTATCAATTAACTGCACAAATAGTATATATTTCTCCTCAGACCAATGACGAGGTGTCAAATGTCTACCAGTGTTGAAAGTATCCCTATTTGAGAAAATGTTACATTAAGCTCTTTTGTCAATTGTTCACTAGATACAGATCTTCATGTCTTTATAATCGAGATAAGAACACTCACAGAAAGGACTACTCAATCAATTAGTAACCCCAAATGGTTTGGCTGTTTGGGTTTTTCTATTTACAATCGATACCAAAACTGAAAGTCTTATCTTTATGATGGGTCCACACAGAGCAGTAGGTACATAAAACTTGGAAATACATTATAATATAGTAAAATTATTTATTGTAAAATGGCAGCAAATATATTTATTACAAAATATCAGTACAAAATAAATTGATTCACAGAAGTACGTAACTCTTTATCATATCACAATGACTCTTTTAATCCCGACGAAAAAAATATGAAACACAAAATTGTCAATTATTATCACAATTGAATCCACAAAGTCTCTATTTTTACGCATGTTTACATGTAATTTGCCAGCCAGACAATCGCATTGGATTTAAGATAATATGATTACGGAATGTGTTAATCTCTTTCAAGATCAGTCGAAAGCTTTAAATGCAAAGTGAAGAGACAGGACGACATTTCATTACATCAACAGTTAATCCACTTTTTTCATATAACATCATCCAGTTTGCTATTCAAGAAGAAATGTTTCAGTTTACGCAACCGATGAGCATATCTCGAGTAGAGTATTTTTAGCCCTTTTCTGAATTGTCTACCGCATGCACTGTAGATAAAGAAATTCAAAGCAAAGTTAAGATGGTAAACCAGTTGGAAAAACTCCTGCCAAGGCATGTGCTTGATGTTCTCCACACTGGTATCATCAAAAGGGTCACTCAAGGAGTTTCTAATGAAGGCGTGAAGGCGAAACACATGACCAGGCAGGTTCAAAGTCACAAATACAGTAGAAACCACTATGAGCATTCTGGCAGTCTTGTACTGATTGCATGACCTGATTTGTACTCTCGTCTGGTACTTCTTTGATAGATTTTCCAAATTAACTTGGTCGACTGGAGGGTTTCTCTCATGACTGCTGCTCTTTGAAGGTACTTTGTCTGAATTGGAACAGCTATTGTTATTTGTATTATTGGCGCTGAGTCGTTGCCCAAATTTATAATGGACCACTCTGCCAGTCGAGTCCTGCTTCATCTCATATTGATGTAAGCAGCTGCGATGCTCTTCTACTCTTGCGCGGTTATTCTTAGCTCGCCGTATTGTTGGCATCCGCTGTTTCTGTAGAGTGAATATCTTGATGATAATGCGAATATTCAGGACTATTACGATCACAGACGGCACAATGAGGGTCAGCAGGGAGTCTAAGCCAGTGATGGCTGTATACAAGTTGTAATACTGAGGCATCTGCATGCAGAAGGGAGTTATGCCAATGTAGACAATTCCAGAGGTCCACGTGGAGAACGAGTAGATTATGCAAGCAACGAGACCTAGGCAAGTAACGACCACTCGGGCTCTCCTCGTGGTGCAAAGCCTGTCCTTCCTCAGAGGATACCACACTATGATATATCTCTCCACTGTGAAGCTAACGACGTACCACACACTTAGAAATGTGCACACGTAACTCATATACACAACGCACTGGCACCAAACGACCATGTGAAATATGTTCACTTTAATCCAACTGAGCCAGACGATGAATAAAGAGAAGAGGAATCCCATGTCGGCCATTGCCAAAGAGGCCAAATAAACGCTTGAGCTCTGTCGACGTAAATGGGTCGTAGTAAAAACTAAGAAAGACATCAAATTCCCAGTTACACCAATGACAATAATCACAGGAGTGAAGTAGATATTTAATTCATTCATGACCTTTTTGAACGTATCCTTGTCATGGATGAACTTGGCATAATCCCAACATGGAAACGTCAAATTGAGAGAATTGGTCAAATTTGTAGTATTGAGGGATAATCCTGAACCATTTAATTCTCCGTTCTGGAGCTGTGGACATGGCGGAAACTCCAGAGGGAGATCAATAATGCTCTCCATTTTCCCTTTTTCTCACTTTTGGTCAGTCGATGAACACCCTGCAAAGAAAAAAAGCAACTGTTACTGTTTTTATAGAACTTTTAAATGCACTTCCTTGCAGTTGCGAGAATATTTCTTTTTAAGCTTTTTTTATTCACTCAATCAGTGCTTACGGATTTTTGTGTATTCAGTTCGAGCATAAAGCATCACACTTTTTGAAAGAACTTTACAATATAACCGAACACATTATTAATCCTGCTCTCCTTGAAAGTGAATTAGATGTCACTAAAATACTCATATCACAGCAACAAAGAAAATCATATATATATTTTATACATATATATCAGACCTTTGTTTCTGACCGGCCAATACAAGAAATGAAGATAAATGTTTGGTCCCATTGAGTTGCACCGAAGTCGGGAAGAGGTCACACTGCCCAATAGGATATTTATAGAGAAAAGGTGGAAAACATCAATTTTAATAAGTCAGCCTCTTTGCAGTGTATTCTCAATAAAGATTCATACATTTGAATAAACCTGATCCATTTTTAAAATGCCTAATGGAAGGATACACCCCCGCCCTGTACACTGTAAATTCTGAAATTCTGAGTTAGCTCAAATGATTGAGTGAGATGGTTGCATAATTTGTTTGAGCCATGATAGCTTACCGTTTTGAGTTATGATAATCTTTATGTTGTTATAACTTGCAAACAACGAGCTATCTTGGCTCAAAGGAATTGTGCAACCATCTCACTCAATCAATTAGGCTAACTCAAAATTCAAAATTTACAGTGTACCGTCTCACAAACTAGGTATGCCCTTTTACCCTCAGCCTACACCTTTTCACCCCTGCCACCCTCTAGTAAGATCACTTGCCCTCACCTTGCCTGAGATTCCCTCAACTGCCCTGAGCTTCGCTTTACTACCCTACAGTTTCCCTTAACAAAACTGGACTTTCCTCAACCGAACTAAGCTTCACTAAAACTAAACTTGGCTTCCCTCACTAACCCTCTGCTTTTACCCTGTTTCCCTCAACTACCCTCAGTTATCCCATCATAAAACAATGATAACCCCGTGGGAGTGAGGGTGTATCCTACCATGAGACCTATTGAAGTATTTCAGAAGCTTTTTGAATAGTTTTAGTCTAATCTACATTGTATTGCATTATGCAACAGACACACCCTCTACTGTTTCCTGGGTGTAGACCAGGAGTGATAAATAGCAGATCTAGATTGCATTCCGCTTACTCGCTGAGTGCAAAGAAATGTGAAATTTTGTCGTAGTGCATAGGCTGAGGCTCAAAAGATTAACTTGCTTACAAATTAAAAATTCATTCCTGCATGATTTCAACGGATCTAGCATATAATATTTCTACATAATCTGCAATTGACTGAATTATTTTACTCCACGTGACTCAAGTCAGTCATTAAATGCGCTCTAAAATCCAGCTGCTGTTGAATTAACGGCATATCATCATACTTCATACTATTAATTCATGGACCCGTCACTCTACTCCTGCCAAACTACTGATTGCTCGGTTATGAAAACCTGCGAGCATTTGCCTACACATCCCATATGGTCCTTAGCTGGGTTTGCTGTTCTTAATTACAATATAAGAAATTGAAGTGATGTTTTCTATATTCCTCCCTCTCGATCCTCCCATGTCTTCACGGGTGTTATGCTAGTAGTCGTAAATTTTCAGAACCGCATAAATTTAACAACAACGCAAATACAACCGTAGATCTATAACAACTCACGCCACTTCATTATTTATCTGATGACGCACTGGTGCTGTTTCATCAATTTCCTTTTTCTAAATGAGCTTAGTATTGCTGCATATTATTGACTGTCTATGAATAGATTTCAGTCATGTTTAACACATTCCAGTTGAAAAATTTACCTAATTGTTATTTTAATGGCAGTACATGAAGTTTATTTCCTTGAAAACTGTAAACAAATAGTTTTTCATGCCCTGAAAAAGTCCTGCATTGCTTACAAATGAAGCCATGCAGGGCTCTCCTTAAATAATTTAAGGCCTTACAAATAATTAAATTCACTTAATTATGGAAAACACGCAACTCTGTTGATTGGAAGTGCATACTATACTTAAAATCTATCAGTTTATGATCCATAAATGCAAGTTTAATTTTACATAGAATCGGCCGACTTACTACCTTTAAAGATCAAAGAAACCTTTTGGTGGACCTTGTTGTTGCATTTGCCTCTTCACCGCCACCAAAAAGATCCCTGGAACCCCCATTGGATTTTTTTTATATGTTATTGTAAATGCCATGAATATCACCATAACTGGAAATCGTAACATACAAGGGGCGTTCAGAAAGTTCACGGCTTTTTTAATATGGACACTTATTTTCAATCTATAATTATGAATTTTTTACAGGATGAAATTCAGCAGTTTTGGAATAGATTTCCAAAATTTTGAACAATTTGGACACTTTTAAGTCATTCTGTGGTTGCCACGGTAACAGAAAGTTTGGCTAAGTGGAGCAGGTAGTACGGAGATCAAGAAAATCAATGAATTGTGGCCGAGAGAGACCTCACTCTGCCACTTGTATTAGTAAGATTGACAATAATTAACACAAGAAATATAATATTACCTTTTAAAAATACTTGCAAGTACTACAAAAGCATTAATTCATACACCTGACGCATTGAAATAAATGTTCCTTGAAGCATTCCAGGAAAAGTTTATGTGAAAGCATTTCAGTCATCAAAAGCCTTTTCTCCTCCAGTGCCTGAAACTATTGCCCCAGTGATTAAAGTAATGGAAAACCAGGTCTTAAGTAAAGCTATATGTCAAAGGAAAAGCTGGGATGGATAATGCTGTGCCTTTAGGTTTCTTGCTCATACCAGTGAATCCATGCTTTGTAATAAGTCCTGATGTAGTTAAGGACTCAAATTCTGGCACCTGAATCGCTCTTGCCAAATCGGGCATGCAGGAGTGCTTTCCAACATTGGTTCGCTGTAAGAATACAAACTTTTGGTATGCTTGAAAGTATACTTAGAAGCTAATATCATATTGTTTATGTCAAATATTGTCAATCTTACTAATACAAGTGACAGAGAGAAGTCTTTCTCAGCCGCAGTTCATTGATTTTCTTGATCTCCGACTACCTGATCCACCTAGCAAAACTTTCTGTTTCCATGGCAGCCATAGAATGACTTAGAAATGTCCAAATGTTTCAAATTTTTGGAAACCCATTCAAAAACTGCTGAATTTCATCCTGTCAAATTACATTATATAAAGCTCTTTTTTCAACTTACAATAAATATATAAAGGAATTATTAGGCAGTTTTGCTGACATTTTCTTAATCAAACACACACCTCCAGGGAAAACTCTCTGCTCAAATAGTTAGGGGGAACGAGGGCACATTCGGACGCTTTTAGCGTCTACTAATTTTTCTCAATGCTGAAAGCACTGAAGAACTCAGAAGTTTGCATGAATATCACCAATACTATTGAGCTTAAATGCAAGGCATAATAAACTAGACTGCACCGACCCTTTTGCAGCCAGAGAGTCATAAAAATTACTGTCCCAATGTGCCCGGCGTGGCACAGCTGGGGCACATTGGTACATCAATTAAAAAATCATTTTAACACTCCATGTGCAATAGATATCACATATAAGTAGTGCGTAAGACAATATACAGTGCATTAACACCTTGTAGTGCCAATAGTTCATAACTTTAAACAGTTTTAAACATTTAACATAAACTGTCCTGGGTGCGGACATCTATGTAAGTAATACACAGTGCTTTGCGACAAATTTGTTCACACAGCACGGTAATCCACTTTACCTCTATTCACTGTGGCTTGAACACCTGTTGTGTGCAGTCCCAGGTCATTCAGTTGCCTTGGACACTTAAATTCTGCCATATTAAGTGTGTCCCAATGTGCCCCGAATTCACTGTCCCAATGAGCCCCGATATGACTTTTACACCAAAATGATAATTTCTCGGGCACCATTGAGTGTGTTTATCACGATAACAATTCATAACTGTTCGTTACGATATATAAAATTCATACAAGCACTGAGAAAGCCTCATTATTCATGGTTTGTCCACAGAATGGTTCGAATTGAACCCGTCCATATTTACTTCAGTAGTAGGAAAACAAACTTCTGCTCGCCATACTTCTGCATGTGGTTGTAATTTGTCTATAAAACCATGGAAACATCAGGATGTGAAATTACAAGATATGATGGCACTACCATATCATATACCTTGCCAGGATCCAAGAAAACCCTACCGTCCCACAGTGGCCCGCATCCCAATTAAATGTGCCCCCGTTCCCCCTACACAGTTGTCACTCATACTGGCATAGGTCTACAAAGTGCTACCACAATCAGGAGACTGTTTGCTGTAAAAAATACAAGCTTTTTGTAAAATAACTATTCTGATGCAGTGTATATTATGGAAATTTGACTGTTTTTCAAATAGGGGAGACCGGGGTTAGTTGAATCTCCAATTTTTTGTCGCGTTGTACTGAGCTTATGGTGGTAGATACAGGTACAATATTTTAGCAAGTGCTAGCAACAGTATTCAGCTCAACATTCCATGGAACAACTTTGTTTAAAATATTGACAACTTCTCACTATGAGCTTGAAAGTACCACGAGACCAAGTGTTTCAACTAACCCCGGGGCCGGGGTTAGTTGAAACACCGCATGGGGTTAGTTGAATCATTGAGAATAAACCAGCAAAAATCATATTTAATGATAAAAATTTGTTCAATAAACATTTATAATACAACAACTGATTCCTAAATAAAAATAAATAAATAGCAATTAGGTTTAACATTAGGATTTATGTATTTCAGAATTTAATACAAAACGTATAACAAGCAATATCAAACTTGAAAGAACATTTTTATATCTTTGGAAATAATGAGATGGTTGTGCAGTATGAAAAGTAATTCAGACAGTGATGTTAACTGAGAAGAGAGATCTTTGTAAGGAGACAAGTCAATGGGAAAATGGCTTTTTGGATGCTGTCTCTTTCCTGCATTGTATTAAGGTGTGAACGCTTCATTACAATGTCAGCAAATGGCCGGCTTGGCTGATGGTTATAACTCGGTTATTGAAATGACCAGTGCAAAAGCCTCTCTTTTTCTGCTTTCAGACACTGATATTGTATAAATAAATAATATATTGTTGCCTGAAGAATATAACACTCTTGGGCTACTGTTCAACATTATCATTTAGCAATTAAGGCTTCTTCAAGGGGCTGCCTGGGTATTTCAGGAGGCACTCATCCTATTTCCTTTTTTCTGATGTATGTTATTTCAGCAAAAAACACCAATAGGATCAAACTATACAATGCAGCAATGATTATTTACTTTGCTGTTAATAACGAAACTATGCATAGCATTGCTTCAGTGTTTCAACTAACCCCACGAAAAATGATTCAACTAGCCCCAACCCACCATGTGGTTTAGGTCACACATTATAGCTCTTTCATCAAAGGCTTACCAAAAAATGTCTTTGCCTGTTGATTTGCAATACCAAAGGCTTCCAACTTATCGTAAAAAATGCTGCATTAGATAGTTCGAATAGCATACAGGTCAAAATTATTTCAACTCAAAATATTTACTTCAGGAGCACAAAAATCAACTTAACAGCCTAGTGAAGTACAAAATTCGAAATATTGCTCATGTAGGAAGTGATGTCATGCCTTGACGAATAAGTAATCTACCAGAAGTCAAATTTGGGTAAAAAAATTCAACCCCGGGGAATAAGAGCGAATATTCAACTAACCCCGCGATTCAACTAGCCCCGGTCTCCCCTACTGATAAAAGGTATCAACATTTCCGTAATTCACCTGATTCACTTGATATGATTGTTACAAACTACATATAGGCCTATAGTGAATAACACGTGAACTGCAGGACAATGATGTTCATGTGATTCATTACAGCCAAACATTTTGATATAGAATTAGAGTGGACTGTGGCACTGTGAAAATGGCACTTCGTGACTCGTGATAACCGATGAAGTGTCATCTTCTCTACGTTAAACATGGGAAACATAGATGCTGTTTGACTAGTCACGATCAAGAGAAAGCCATTTGACTTCTCATAACGGATTTTAGAGTGAAACTCAGATGCATAATCCTTTCCTTTGGCTGTCACCAACAAGTGGGATCAGTCTCCTTAAATCAAATTAACATTGAAAGTATTGGGTTTGATCATGACAAATTATCAGCATGGTGACAAACGAACTGTCATTTTCACAGTGCCACTAATAATTTTCCTCTGCCCTTGGCCAGGTCAGGTTCTGGGATTTCAACACTTTGTAATGCACAGACAATTTGTTATCGTTTCTCCTGTAAAATTATTTGTACAGGGTGAGGAAGCAAATTTTTCAAAATTTGATACATTTCAAACTTCAGTCGAAATGAAAGGCTTTGCTAATTCATAACAAATTCATATTTGCAGGCCTCAGAAACAAGGCACTGTCGATTGTTTTTGTGCAGTTTCACTTTTGTTGACTCCATTCAAAATGCAACATGGCCGTCTAAACTTATTGGTGCTTCGAAAAAACGTGTTTTCATATTTTGAGCCCATGAGTCATGAAGACTGTCAGGAGGACTACAATAACCTGGTGGGATGTTTTGTTGGCCGAATATTCTAGGATGCCCCATATGCCAAAGTCCAGGGGATAAAGGTCCAAGCTGGAGGAGGGCCAGGAGTTGGCCGCCCAGAAGTTTCCGAAATTTCTTTAAGGGGAAATCCTCAACTTTCTTGGCCATGTGGCTTGGGTAACCATCCTGAGTTTACCCACAGGTGCCGATGGGACAATTCACATTCAGCCATGGCAAGACATTACATCACTGGACCTATTAGTATGCATCAGGTACGTCCCCTTTTACTTGCATGAAAAAGAAAAGCATAATTTTTCTATCGAAAATCACGACTCCAAAAACCATTGCCTTAGTTGGATACTTTGCCCTGATTGTCACAGCAACATTTTCTATTGATTTATACAGGATTCGCCATTTCTTCTCTTGACAACAGAATGAAAAAAAAAAAAAGTTTCCAGTCAGAAAAATTTTGACTGTCGAGCTATGCTTCCTGATGTAGCCATCACTTTTTTTACCATTTCTGTCTTCTGGCCTTCATGGAATCGGCCGGAAGGTGTATTTGGTGTCCTGAAATATGATTTCAGGCCTAAATAATTTTGCAGTCGCTCTGGTATAGTCTTAAGGTCCACCTGAAGCTCTGAAACCACCTCTCTCATGTAGGTTGCAGGTACCTTGTCACTCAAAAGAATGCTCCATTCGTCTCTATGTTCATTCCAAAACTCCCAAACTTCCCTCTTATTCCTTTCCCATCATTGATTGCCTTCATAATATTGTATGCTGGTCGTGAGGTCACTCTTACTATGTCAGGAATAGTTTTTCAGTCAGTTTGTGCACGAAGCAAATCTGACCACCTCTTCCTTTTTGTCTCCTGTGGAGTCGTTTTTAGTCAAAGGTCATTCTAACGTTTCAGAAGTATGATGGATACCTTAATGATTATGCAAATGTAAGATGATTTTACAATGTAAGATGATTTTTCAGCACATGGAAGTTTATGGAAAGTTTTTGTTCCTCACCCTGTAATATGCATTATTCATCTTTCTTACTCGACGTTATATTGTTAAATTGCTTATCTTTCTAATACTTAAAAAATGCAATCATATTTAGCATCAAGTGCAACGGGAAGAAATTTTGATCAACATAATGAATGTCAAATCTCTTTAGATTTCAACTTCATAATATGGACCTCTTTTTAAAACAGATATTTAGTGCCAGAGGATATTTTGTTTTTTGTTGCGATCAATTGAGCAGATAAAATCAATTGGCTTGAACACTGTAGGTTGAAAGACTAACGAATGCTTAGCACTGCTGGCAGTGCTTGCTTTTTATCAAAAACATTTAATGCGTCAAGCCTGCGGTAAAAACAAAAACAATGAATCACATTATGTAATGAGTACATTAATATCTGTAGAAGCCTTTACACTGAAAAAAGGATTGTCTGCTTCAGGAAATAATTGGGCATATAAATTTATGTTGTCTCAACTCCAAACTAGACAGTTCCAATCTATCAAATGTCTAAACCAGAAAACAAAAAGATTCGAACAGACAATCAATTAATGGAGTGGAACAATCAACATATTTGACATTTCAAACAATTCAATTTTCTGGTTTAGAGTTTAGACAACTAATTGATCTGACATACATAATATATGTTACACAATGGTTGTCTTTGTGATATCAGACGATTTTTTTTTTCAGTGTTGGAAAAGTCAAATTCAACAAAGTAACTGCACCTTTGACTGTATATGTATGAGCACATGTGGCTATTATTATTTTAGGCTATTGCCAACTCTCCATATGACAACTCCGCCTTGGTCAATGTTCTTGTAATCATTCAGGAATTTTGCAAATGGGTATTCAATATTTACTTACAGTAGCGGACAAAAGTTTAGGCCAAGTCAATTTTTTGGCAATATTTGGGAAAGTAGGTGCTCAGCAGAAAAATTTCTGCATGGATTTTCTTGCCTATGTGTCAGGTAAGTTCTACAAGATAGAAAGCTTGATCTATTTTTAGCACTTCCTTGAATATGTGTGATAAACAAAAATTTCAGGTGGTCTAAACTTACGTCTGATGCTTGCTTACATCCACAAAGGCCCTTAATGGCATTGTGCATTAGCGGAAAGGTGGCTAGATTATTCAATGTTATTTTAGACAAGTTATTCAAACATGTTTCATGTGATTTAAAGGCAATTAGTCATGAAACAGGAAAAAACACAATTTTTAATAATTTTTTAATATTTCAACTTAGGAGGTAATAATGGTGACTCAATGAGCCAAAATTGTTAATAAATGAAAGGTTAACTAAAAACAACTAGGAAAATATGTGTCTGACACATTTTCATTCTTCTAATGGAGTATGAATACACTTGACACCCAGTCATACTGCAAAAATGGTGTTTTTACCTGGTTTTGCCTAACAGACTCCTATTTGAAGCATCATAAAACAGTGAAAGAGAGTTTTCATTCACCTGAGTATGTGTCCTGATAAAATCAAACAACTTTTGTTTGTTCGCTTTACTTATGATGAAACTACAGCCACTTTTATGGAAGGCATAAAACAGGTCCATTCATTAACATTACGTTTCGGTACAATTTCCAGAGTGGCGTCTGTAATTTTGTCTGTACTGTGGGTAAAGAACAAAAGTTTGTTGATTTTATCAGGACACATACTCAGGTGAATGAAAACTCTCCTTTCACTGTTTTATGATGCTTCAAATAGGAGTCTCTTAGACGAAACAAGGCAAAAACACCACTTTTGCAGTATGACTGGGTGTCTAGTGTATTCATACTCCATTAGAAGGATGAACAAATTGAACATGTGCCAGACACATATTTTCTTAGTTGTTTTTAGTTGACATTATTTTTGTTTATTAACAGTTTTGGCACATCGAATCACCATTATTACCTCTTAAGTTGAAATATTAAAAAAATATTAAAAAATTAGTTTTTTCCTGTTTCATGACTAGTTGCCTTTAAATCACATGAAACATGTTTGAATAACTTGTCTAAATAACATTGAATAATCTAGCCACCTTTCCGCTAATGCACAATGCCTTAAGGGCCTTTGTGGATGTAAGCAAGCATCAGACATAAGTTTAGACCACCTGAAATTTTTGTTTATCACACATATCCAAGGAAGTGATAAAAATAGATCAAGTTTTCTCTCTTGTAGAATTTCTCTGACACATAGGCAAGAAAATCCATGCAGAAATTTTTCAGCTGAGCACCTATTTTCCCAAATATTGCCAAAAAATTGACGTGGCCTAAACTTTTGTCCGCTACTGTATACAGCCAGATGTGGCTGTTCTAACTGTCATCCACATGATCACATCCTGTAGCAGCCTTGAATGGACTGATAGGCAGAACTGCACGTATCTTTAACCTCATTTTATATACCATTATTACATTAGATGTGCCATGTGGATAATTCAAATCTTTTAGAAATGTTCAATTCTGTGTCTCAATCTCACATAGTATGATCATTGATCAAGTGTATAGGACCCGAGAATTTTGTTCGATGGCATGTGTAGCTTGTTGCTGATGAGTGTTCAAAGTGAAAAAAATCTACGAAAACTTTACGCAGCAGTTAAAACATTTGTTTATTAATTTTATCAAAAAAAGAGTGTGTTGTTTCAAAATGATAAAGGCATTATTTTGGGTGAATGGTATATAATAACATGCAGATTAATTCAGCGGCAAAATTTTTCATTTTTTGTAGGGGGGGGTTATTTCTGCACAAGCAAACTTCACGAGAGGTCCAACATGCATGCAAGTCGTGTGGCAGGGGATTTTTGGGCCCGCTCAAGAATCCAAAAGCCAACATATTTTAGATTATCTGAACTAAGTTCTGAGGAACCTGGCGCATGTATTTTCCACACAACGTCCTGGTATCATGGAAAAAACAGCATCTTCCCCAAGAAACATGCCAGTGCTGGGATAAAGTTAATTTTGCATTACGATTTACAAAAAGGTGCAAAAAAGATCTGATCATCTGACACATGCAGCATAGGGCTGTCTTGTTGAGAAGAAATGTTAATTAGTATCAGGGTTGACAATGTTGAATTTTTCAAGTTATACTCCAAAATTATAGATTTTAAATATCATTTTCAGACATTCAATTCCGTATTTTTTCTGTAAAATGGCTAACTTTTTTAACGCACTTTAAAAAGAAACCACACTGTAAAAGTCACTTTAATTTGATATTGAGTCCAGGTGGTGTCCTTCAACATTTTGGGGTCAGGCGAAATAATTATCCCCGATGAATGAAATTCATCGCCTCTGAAGATTTTCAATTACCTTGGGCTTTATCAAGCTCCATCAAAACACCTTTTTGCCTCAGAATAGTTTCATTCTAAATTCTCTTTTCATATAATATGCCAATCTATCTTGTTTGCATCTCAAAATTGCAACACTCTGACACTGAATCTAATCTCAATATTTGACAATTTTGATAAATAATGAGAAATATTGATGCTGTTTAGTGGAGGAAAACTTAACATAATTATGACGAAAATGGCCCAGAAGCGTTTTTTTGGAGCAAAACAGCCAGTTATGTGTGCTATCTGAAGTAGCATGATGGTGTATTAATCAATTAATTGAAAGTGGACTCCGAGTGAGATAGATGGTCCACAATACATATATATATATGAGTGGGAAAGAGAATAATTTTTTTAAAGAATGAATTCTATGAATGAATATACTCATATTATACTGCTCTCTGGGCTGAGTGACATGAGCATGGATATAAGTATATGTACACTGCATGTGCACACCTTTCGGAAAATTTTAGGCCTTCTAACTCTTTCTTCTATATTAGGATATATATACAACTCCATTACATTTGTACCTCCAATGGTCAATCTTTTTGAAATCGTTAGGACACCTGCATAGTTGATTATACCTTCTACTGTTAATCATGTTGAGTTAATATTGCTGCTTTATGGCATGATTATAAGTGTTTAAGCCAACTCATCATAAAAAACCCACAAAAAGCATAATTATATATGGAAAGCAATTTACAAAATTAACAGGTCTACATATGCCATGACAGCACAAGCATGTTATCTTAAAAGATGCTAAACGCTGATAGATAGGTACTTTGACAGCATTCAATGAAACATTTTAAAGTTTTTATTTAACACTTGCAATTAAATATTGAAATGCTTTTGTCTCCGGGTAAGCATTCATATTTAAAATGAGGATGAAGCCTCTAGAGCTTCTGCTTTTACACCTGACAATAGAAAATCAATATTTGTAAATTTCCCTGCAACTTAATTCTGATGAACTTGATAACAACCAGACATAGAAAAAGGCTACAGTAGCTTGCACAAGTTGCGAGCGCGAGCGAGCTGGCTACAACATTTTTCTGGAGGTGCCGCAAACCAGGTCCTCACTCATATGTCTTTCTGAGCATTTCTAGCTCAGTCCTGCTGATTTCGGCTGAGCACGGATCTGACAGGCAGCTGCTCTAGTGCCCCAGATTCCAATTTGATTTTTCAAGATACACTCCAAAATAACAGATTTTAAATATATTTTTGGGTCATTCAATTCAGTTTTTTTTTTTTGTAAACGTCGAACTTTTTAAATGCACATTAAGAAGAAACCACACTATAATAGTCACTATAATTTGATATTGAGTCCAGGTTTTGCCCTTCAACATTTTGAGGTCATACGAAATAATTATCCCCGAAGAATTAAAATCATCGCGTTTGATGATTTTCGATTACCGTGGGCTTTACCAAGCTCCATCAAAACACCATTTTGTCTCATAATAGCTTCATTCTAAATTCTCCTTTCATATGATATGCCAATCTATCTTGTCTGCGTCTCAAGATTTCAACATTCTGACAACAATTGTGATAAATATTGAGTACTAAGGCTGTTTAGTGAAGGAAAACTTCACATAATTATGACAAAATGGTCCAAGAAGCTTTTCTTGGAGCAAAACAGCTAGTTATGTGAGCTATCTGAAGTAGCATGATGGTTTATTAATCAATTAATTGAGAGTGGACTCGCAGTGTGATTAGTTGTCCGCATTCTATATAAATCAATGTAAAAGGCAGTAGAATAAATTTATGAATGGAAGGTATATAAAACAATCTCTGCGCTCGGAGTGGATATTTATGCGCACTTTATGTTTGTCTTTTCAAAGAAGTCAATCCAACTATATAACAGCACCTTCCTCGTACAGAAACTAGGTGTAAAATTGTGGACTTTTTGTCATTTAACGCCACATTGCAAAGCCATTAATGATTTTATCTCAATTTGAACATCGCAATATGACAAACATAAAGTTTTTTGGTTATTATAAAAATTTCATAATATATTAGTCCTCCGAAGGAGTTAAGTCATTTTTACAAAGAGGTATAATTTAGACATTCCAATTTTTTCTGAGGTCTAATTCAAAAATTGGCAAAATCACTGAGCATTGAAAAAATAAAATCTTTTTAACATTTTTGCAGAATTTGGTGTTTCTTAGTTTTGTTGGATGGCCGAGGCATGCTGATAGGGTTAGACCTCCAAAAGGCGCACCTAGGGTATTTAACGCATACCATGGCAGACTTTCTTGTCCAAGGGTACAACTGTTCTGATTATTTGCTAGGAAACGAATTTTTTTTTTTAAATTTTCCATATTTTACGAAAACTGTAGTGAATGCGTAAATTTGAAGACCATAACTTAAGGCACATATAGGCTATAAAGAATTAAAGATCCGTTTATGTGCCAAATATCAAATATACAGGTGCAATATTTTTGACGCAGTGGCCAAATTGATATACATTGTGTGACGCCGCTAATAATATGAGGTTATATCATGGGTAGGTGCAGTACATCCCTAGTATACTCCCCTCATGGTAATTTAACCACCTGCAAAGGCTTTCCTTTTCTATCTATCCGTCGATCTATCTATGTATCTGTTTATCTATCTATCTATCTATCTATCTATCTATCTTCTATTAATCTATCAATCTATCTATCTATCTATCTATCTATCTATCTATCTAATTATCTATCAAAATAGCTAAATATATAAAGACTTAAAGAACTATCTTTCTATCCAACCATCTTTTCATCAAAATTGTCATTACGACCACAGAAAATATTTGTAAATAATTATCTTCAATTTCGTTTATGCCTAAACAATATGGCCGGCTTATGTCTGATAGATGATGGTTACAGTGGTAATACAATTGTTTCTGAGTCTGAGATTGTCCAAGTTATTGCACTCACTGCCTGTATATATGACAGTGTAAGTGCCAGTGTAGTAATATGAACTATAATTTGAGTGCAGGTATAGGCCTCATCCATCACACATTAACAAAGCCCATATGTCTGACAGACGAATATTGAAAAATACTAAAAGATACCAATCTCTTTCTTTCGTCATATGACAGAAAGACACTTTCATTTCTAACTTTATGCCTTTCATTTGTTTGTTTTTTAGACAATATAATAGTGTTTCGGTACTTTCAGAATTTGCATTATGAAGTATAATTATTTACCGGCTCGAAGCTATTTGGTTTCAAAATTCTAAACTAAAATTTTTTCCTGGTTAGGCACTCAGTGATCACTATTAATACTGGTCTTCTTTTACGGTACTTATATCCATATTAATGAGCAATTATAGCTTTGTAAAAAGTTGCCCCTATAATCACATCACATGCTAGACAAAAACAGCACTGTCTATGGATAAGATGTTAAAAATCCGAGAAAGTAAGAGATGTACACCAAGATTTGAGTTGCAAACTTTGGTCCATTAGAAATTTTCCACATTTGCAACATTTGTAAATTTCATGCAATTGTGTTAAATCAGCATCAGGTGGTTTAAGAGTGGAAGAGCAGAAGGGAAGACCACCATCTGCTCCCTTTTGAGCAATGACACAACCAGGAAACACAGTGCCCAGTTAGGTTCCAAGATCCATACAAGGTTAAGTTGCAAAACCAACATGCACACATTGTCAAATGAAACAATCTTATGAATCTATTTCTCAGTGTTGTTCTGTTGTAATTAAAATCATACACCTAACTGCAAATTTTACTGTTTCTTTCTCAATACTTCTTGATAGTATGCCGTAGGCCTTTATCCTTCACGATTGTGACAATATCTTTCTGCTTTGTTGCATTCAAAGTACTTCTAGATTATTTTCCTTCTCAGAGCCAATTTTGACATAATGATATTGATTGTCTTTCTCTTACACTTATATAAAAGTGACATGTCTACTCAAAATTCAATCAAGTAAGACTGTCAGATACATGTAGTCCTTTACTTAAATAGCATCAATGAATGGAGAAATTGCAGAACAATAAGTACTCTCTATTTTGAAAATGCACCGGTCCCTCTAGCATCAAAAGCCTCCATAACCCTTGGCTCACGGATGTCCGCAAATAAATATGCAGTGCATCACTTATTTATTTCTGGAAATCCTTTAAGCTGTGCAGGAAAGAAGCATGCAGTCTGGTCCCAGGCAGCATATTATCAAATATTGCCTGATTAAGTAGTGCAGGCTGATTACAGATTCTTCTGAATTCTTTGATATTTCCATGAAGCTATAAATCTTTGTATAGATAGATGTAATTGACACCCATGAAGTCCCAACTCAAACGTGCACTTCCTATGAGATATCAGGATCAGAGAAGTCTTCATCACTCATATCTATATTCTATTTCTTCCATATAAACCCATGTTCTGCCATTCCGTGAAACAATATTGCAGAGTGACGTGCACGGGGTGACTAAGATGTATCCACATTTGAAACAATTGCTTTGAATGTCTCTCAAGAGATCTATGAAAAAATATGACATGTTTCATTGAGCTTGCAATCAAAAACATTCTCTCTTTTTGGCCTTTTCTCCGAGGTTTGGGGGGCGACCGTCCCCCCTGCCACCCCCTCCGATACGCCTATGGATTCTGATATTTACACATAAACAATTTTTCTGTGTCAAGCTTCAAGACACCAGTCAACCAAATCCTATTAGTTTTTGACGTCACAAGTCACTCGTATTGATAGTTCCAACACCCTTATTCGGGCACCTTCTTCAACCAATCACACCAAAAATCAGAGACAAATCAAGCTTTGTTATAACAGCAAGGCTTTGCATGTATTTCTTTATTTGTTTTTCGTATTTCAAACACAATGTGAGTCATGAAGGAAACTCATGTGACCACAATTGATTGTCTTATGAGCACTCAAAGAAGTGTCAATTTTTTTTTGGTCATCCTGTACAAGCCGTCGGATTAGGGTGAATGCATGTGATCAATCTTATTTCCTGAATTTTCTCATTACACAATGACCCCTATCTATCTATCAATCTTTCTTACTATCAATCTATCTATCTATATATATATATATATATCTTTATAGTGAGTTCTTATATTCAGAGTTTGCAGTGCAATGTATTGTTATTAACAAGCTTGAAGTAACTTGGATTTAGAATTCTAAACTAAAGTGTCTGTCCAGCTCAGGCAACACTTATGATAGTAGTTTTTGCAGCACAAAGTTGAGATATCATATTTATGAATGATCCATTGTCGTTTCAGCACAGGGTTGCCATATAGTCATATCACATGCAATGACAAGAACAGTATGACTCTAAATCTATCAAAAATATCTGTGATCGATTCCATCACTTAAGTGCTTAAATGAACTATTGAATACATGACTCCATTTTAAATTACATAATCTTATTGAATCATTTCAACATTATATCAATGTATACAATTTGTAAAACTGGAATGTGACAGCAACATACCTCACTCCATAGTTGATCGCTTTTTGTAGGGACCATCTCAGATCTGTGTTATAAGCTCCAAATGAGGAAAGATTTGTCAGTGGAGGTCCCTAACTAAAGGGGCAAAAATAATCAGCCAAGTGATACTTGTCATCAATTTATGTGTACTGCATTGGTGGAGCTTCTTGAGTTTCTGGAGGGGGCCACTAGGAAGTTGGCCTTGCAGATATACTTTTCCTATAGCAGGAGTACCCTCCAAATTTACCTCCAATATTAGGAGGCTACTCATGCTACAGCAAAGGTAACTGTGACTACAATTTACAAATCAAGTATATATTTGCCCCTCTTTATGCTCAGTAGCTCCTTCACTGCATGACCTTGGGAGCTGTCATGGTTGAGTGATTGGGGACCATATCCAAATCACACCTGGAGCATAATACATTGGGGACCATATTCAAAGCACACCTGGAGCATAATATTATCCCATAGAGATTTCCTTCAAAAAATTATATAGCCTAAGTGTATAAACATTTGAGACAACATAAGACAAGTGATAAAAGAAAACACTGTATGAGAACATTAGATATTCAACTTCTCACAAACTGGCCAGTCTAAAAGTGTCATAATCCAAATATTATGCAAGCAACAATTAGTTTGTTATAATGGAAATAGAAATTTCATGTTCATGACAAAGAATGTAAAAGGGCTTCTCATTGTTTGGTTTGCTGTCTATGTTAATAACACCTGTAATTAGGCATGCCTAATAATGATGTAACATGTATTAGGTTTGTCATATCACACATTCACAGTGGTACATTGGAGGTATAGATGCAACTACACATACATAAAACATTATTTGAACATTTGGAAAATAAAACATGTGTTTGAAGAAACCTCAGGTCCCTACAATTCTTTTTTTAAAGAATTTCTTGTTACTCTTATATCCCTTGTATCCAGCAAGGTCCTTATCCATAGGTTGACAGAGAGAGACTGCTTGGTAGCAAGGCTATGGCCACATTTTGAATGCAGTAAGCATCAGCCTCAGCCAACAGCCTTGGACTGGCCTCAATGTAGGCCAAGGCACGGAAGCCGTAGAAGCACCATTCTACCAGTATATCTGCATGTAATGGACACAGATGTTGTGTTTCTAATTTCAAGCCACATATAAAAGCAGTAAAATCACTACTTAAGCTACTGTTTGGTTATCAAATGCTTTCTCAAATGTTGTAGTTCTCTAAGGAATAATATGAATTTATTGGGACTTTATAGCCACTATTAGCCAGGTCATTCCTTGAATATATTTTATGGCGTCTGCAACAGCATACATACATGAAGTCATGTGCCAAACTCTATAATGCCAAACTCAGGAATGCTCATGAGTCTATAAGTTAAAGGACATTGTTCTGGTTATATATGTATCTATAGTAAAACACTATAGCGTATTCAGAAAATTATACAGCTATGGAGGTTAGGTTTCATTGAAATCAGCATTGGGACAAGCACACAATGTTACAAGTGAGACTTTAAGGTATAAAAAAATCATCAAAACATTCACATAGTAATACTCATCTTTATTGTTTAGGCCCAGCTTATTATGTAAAGAGCTATTAATAATTCGAAGACATTGGTAACCTGAGGACAGTAAAAGGACAGTTTTGGTAAAATGACCCAGTTACCATTGTAAGGTTTTGGCAATTGAGGGAAAAACCTTTAATAAAATATCAAATTAGAGACAAAAAGAGTTGTATGTCAATATTTTTAAAAGTCATACACTTGACTGCAAATCGTTTCTGAGAAAGTCTCTTTCTCAATCGATTCTGGATAGTAAACTGTAGACCTTTATCCTATGCAACAACTTTTTTTCTGCCTTTTTGCATTCAAAGTACTTTTAGATTCTTTTCCTTTTCAGAGCCAACTTTTCCAGACACTTACAAAAGTGACATGTGAACTCAAAATTCAATCAAGTCAGACTGTCAGATACATCAAGTCCTTTACTGAAATTGCATCAAGGAATGGAGAAACTGTAGATCAATATGTCCTCACATCTCCGATGCTTCTGAGAGGAATTTCTCGAGTATATAATACTTTTTTTATTGGTCTTGATTTATCACATTATGCAGACTGCACCAGTCCCTCTATCATCAAAAGCCTCCATAACCCGTGGTTCACTGATGTTCACAAATAAAGATGCGGTGCATCACTTATTTATTTCTGGGAAATCCTTGAAGCGCTGCAGGAAAGTAGCATGAAGTCTGGTCCAAGACAGCACATTATCATATACTGCCTGATTAAGTAGGGCAGGCTGATTATTGATTCAGAGGAATCCTATGATATTTCCATGAAGCCCTAATTGACAACCATGAAGTCCCCACTCAAACGTGCACTTCCTATAAGATATCAGGGTCTGAGAAGACTTCATCACTCATATCTATCTTCTATTTCTTCCATATAAACCCATCTTCAGCCATATCGTGAATCAATCTTATTGAGTGACAATAATTCTGCAATCAATATTCCATCATTAAAGTGTTTATGAAATATGGGAAAAAAGACTACTGATTAATTGAATAACATAGTTTTTCTGAATCTGTTTTTAAACATAACATCATGCATCTGTATAGGTGCAAATAAAAACTGGCATGTGACAGAAGCATACCTTATGCAACAACCTATAGCTCTATGCACTTATATCCCTTTTATCCAACAAAATCCTTATCAACAGGTTGACATCGAGAGACTACTTGGAAGCAGGGCTATGGCCACTTTTTGAATGCAGTAAGCACCAGCCGCAGCCAACAGCTTTGGATTGGCGTCACTGTTGGCCAAGGCACGGAAACCGAAGCAGCACGATTCTACAAGTATATCTGATGTAATAGACAAACATCCTGTGTTCCTGATTTCAATCCACATGTAAAAGCAGAAAATCTCATATCAGTTGTTGTTTTGGTAATCAAATGATTTCTATTCATTCTAATTCTCCATGGAATAATATGAATTTATTTGGACTTTTTATCCAGGTCAGTTCTTGAATATATTTTATGGTGGGTGCAACAGCAGACACATCTGAAGTCAAGTGCCAACCTGTGGAATGCCAAATTCAGGAATAAGTTAAAGGATGTTGTTCTGGTTACATTTATATTAAAAAAACTATAGCATATTCATAAAATTATGGCTGTGGAGGATTGCATTCACCAAAGCAGCATTGGGGCATGCAACAAATGGTACATAGTGAGGATTTAAGGAATTACAATATTGTCAAAACACATCATATATATGACAAAAATTAATAACGCTAATCTTTATTGTTTTGGCCCAGCTTACGCTCACATGCTAAAGAACTATTAATAATTCAAAGACATTGGTAACTTAAGGACATTAAAAGGATAGCTTCTGTAGAATGATCCAGTTACCATTGTAAGGTTGTGGCAATTTAGGGCAAGAAATTTGATAAGATGTCAAAAATTAGAGAAAAATAAGAGTTGCACACCAAGATTTTAGTTTTAACTTTGGCCCACTAGAAATGTTCCGCATTTGCAATATTTGTAGATTCCCTGTAATTATGTGAAATCAGCATCATTTGGTTTAAGAGTGAAAGAGCAGAAAGGAAAACCTGCCATCTGCTTTCACATGAGCAACAACACAACCAGGAAACATTGTGCCCAATCACGTTAAAAGATCCATACAGGGTTAAGTAGCAAAACTAACATGCTCACATTGTCATATGAAACAACTTTATGAATCTATTTCTCAGTGTTGTTCAGTTGTAATTGAAATTGTACATCTAACTGCAACTTTCACTGTTTCTTCTCAATCCTTCTTGATAGTATACTGTGAGCCTTTATCCTTCACTATTGAGACAACATCTTTCTGCTTTGTTGCATTCAAAGTACCTCTAGATTCTTTTCCTTTTCCAAGCCAATTTTGATACAATGATATCGCTTGAGTGAAAGACTTTTCCTGACACATACAATGTGAACTCAAAATTCAATCAATCAGACTGTCAAATACATCAAGTCCTTTACTGAAATTGCATCAAGGAATGGAGAAATTGTAGATCAATATGTCCTCACATCTCCAATGCTTCTGAAAGGAGTTTTTTCAAGTATTTATTGGTTTTGATTTATCACATTATGCAGACTGCAACCAGTCCCTCTAACATCAAAAGCCTCCATAACCTGTGGCTCACTGATGTCCGAAAATAAAGATGCAGTACATCACTTATTTATTTCTCGGAAATCCTTTAAGACGTGCAGGAAAGAAGCATGCAGTCTGGTCCCAGACAGCATATTCTCATATTGTCTGATTAAGTAGTGCAGGCTGATTATGGATTCGTTTGAATCCTATGATATTTCCATGAAGCTATAAGTCTTTGCATAGAAAGATATAATTGACACCCACAAAGTCCCAACTTAAACATGCACTTCCTATGAGATATCAGGATCTGAGAAGTCTTCATCACTAAGATCTATTTTCTCTTTAGACAATCTTTTCTTCCATATAAACCCATTTTCTGCAAAGCCATGAATCAATCTTGCAGAGCGACAAGCCGCGGGGAAGTAAGATGTATCCACATTTGAAGCAATTGCTTTGAATGTCTCTCCAGAGATACATGAAAAAATATGACATCTTTAATGAAGCTTGTTATCACAAACATTCACTCATAACACTGACAGCTTTTACATTTTGAGATATACACACTCCAACACTAGTCAACTGATATTTGGTATCATATATCACTTTTACCATTTCGCACTTCTGCCAGTCAATCACAACCCAGTATTTCACTGCAGCAAATCTCATTTTATTTCTTCCTCCTTCATTCTCCCATGTTTTCTTGTTTCATTCGTTGTCTCATGGTATAAATTGGTTATCCACCATGGAACAGCAATATGTGTTTGACACATCTAGAGTTGAGCCCTTGCTGGATGGATCACATGCCTCTACATTGCAAGATAACATGCACTTATAAAGACTGTACAGGGTGACCGGCCAAAAAGAAGTTGAAAATGGATGAAGTTTGTATTTGCAGTTGTGTTTGTATATATTACTGGTCCCCTGGTGGGGGGAAGTCTGTGGTGAGCCTTCCATTAGATACAGCTCAGGGTACCCAGAGACCAGTGCCCATGGGATACAGGAACATTGCCCAATGTTCCCATGCCAAGCACTCTCAGGTGTTGGTGTTGCCGTATGATGATGATTAATGTGAAGACCCGGAGTCTGGCACATACCTTGTTATATATAGCTATTTATCTTTTTGTCTAACCATCTATTCATCAAAATTGTCATTATGATCACAGAACAGATCATGTTATATGTTATATACAGCTATCTATCTTTCTATCTAACCATCTATTCATCAAAATTGTCACAGGCAATATTTATAAATAATTACCTTCAATTTCATGTAACCCCAACCATTATGGCAGGCTTATGTACCTCTAATATGTGATGGTTACAGTGGTATTATAGTTGTTTCTGGAATTGTCAAGGTTATTACGCTCACTGTTTGTATGACAGAGTAAGTACCAGTCCGGTAATACAAATGACAATTTGAGAGCAGTTAGGTCTCATCCATCACACATACACAAAGTCCGTATTTCTGACAGTCAAATATGTAATACTTACTGGTAAAACTTTCTTTCTTTCGTTATATGGCAGAAAGACATGTTTATTTGTATAACTGACATTTTATTTGTTTTTGTTTTTTCAGACAACATATACATATACAGTGATTTAGTACTTTCAGAGTTTGCTGTATGATGTATTACTTTTTACTAGTTGGAAGTCATTTGGTTTTAAAATTCTAAATTAAATTTTTTTTTCTGTTCGGCCACTCAGTGATCACTATTAACTTATCCTAATACTGGTATTTGTTCACAAAGTTAAGGTACTTATGTTTATATTACTGACCAATTGTAGCTTTAGTAAAAAGTAACCCTCATAATCACATCACATGCCAGGCAACAACAGCAAAGTAGGCCTATATTGGTAAATTCAATACATGTACACTGTTTGACCCTTAAAGAATTTTGTTATCAAGATTCCATCAATAAAGTGTTTATGAAATAATGGAGAAGTTTCAACTGATTAACTAAATAACATAATAGTTTTGAATCTGTTTACCATTACATCAATGCATCAGTGTACAGCTGTAGGTACAAGTTTAAAACTGGTATTTGACAGAAACATACCTCACTCCATAGCCCATAGCTCTTTGCACTTATGTCCCTTTTATCCAACAAGATCCTTATCCGCAGGTTGACATCGAGAGACTGCCTGGAAGCAGGGCTATGGCCACATTTTGAATGCAGTAAGCATCAGCTACAGCCAACATGCAGCTTTGGACTGGCGTCACTGTAGGCCAAGGCACGGAAACTGAAGCGGCACCATTCTACTAGTAGGCCTATATCTTCATGTAATGGACACAGATGTTGTGTTTCCAATTTCAAGCCACATGTAAAAGCAGTAAAATCACAATATAAGTGGCTGTTTTTGTGTTCGAATGGTTTCTCAAATGTGCTAATTCACCACGGAATAATCTGAATTTATTTGAACTTTTTAGACAGGTCATTCCTTAAAGATATTTTATGGCAGCTGCAACAGCAGATATATATGAAGTCATGTGCCAACCTCTAGAATGCCAAACTTAGGAATGCTCACAAGTCCACAAGTTAAAGAACATTGTCTTCCCGTGGATTATTGCGCCGAGCATGGACAATTTAGATTATAAAATATTTTGAAGTGGACATGGACAATTGAGATTTTGAGCGTTGTGAAATGGATATGGACATTTTCGATTTTTAAACTTTTAAAATGGACATGGACAATTTAGATTTTTAGACTTTTTGAAATTTGAAATTGAACATTTTTACATTTCTTTGTCGTACAGAAGTTTTATACTTGCATACAAATTGATGTATCAGATTATATGCGACGTTAAATAAATTTTTACATACATACATACATACATGTACTGGTTATATTTACGTTAAAAAACTAAAGCGTATTCAGAAAATTATACAGCTATGGAGGTTAGCATTCACCGAAATCAGCATTGGGACATAAACTGCTCACACTTAAAAATGCACGCCTGTTAAAGGAGCCAGAACTTGCAAACTACTCAAGATAATTCTTTGTAACCTTCCAGGCCAGCTAAATAACTGCTTGGTCAAAGATTTTGAAAGCTTGATGAAAATCTATTGGATTTTCAAAGAACCAGACACAATGTTGTATGGTTGTTTCAAATTTCGAATTCACAAAGTTGAATGAGGCTGTTATGTGAAGAATACCCACCACATCCACATGTTAATGGTTTCAAATTGTCAACGAAGAAGTCCAACAAGATTGCATTGCAATAAATTATCACATTGGGGTAATTATCCAAGCTTATGACAAAACATTTGTGAAGAGGATGTGACAAACAAAAAAAATGTGAAAAACAGCAATTTGGGCTAAAATTCAACCCAAAGCCAACCAAATGCAGTAAAAATGCTTGAAGGTGTCAAGTACAAGGGAACCACTTTCAGTATCTGTGAACTCGAAAGAATGGACTCCTATCGACTGAATGCAAAAATGTTTTCTGCCTCGATTTGCATTGGTTGTGAATTCAGTTTTTGAAGCAGTCTCACAAAATGTGGCCTGATGCAGCTGATTCTCAATGCTTTATATATTACAGTGAAACTTTACAGAACCTAGGCCTGGATATTTAGCCAAATCAGTACAAAATTTCGTGGCCATACCACAATTAGAAAATAGTTTTTAAATTATATTAAAAGGTGTGTGTTTTTAAGTGTGAACAGTTTACAAAGAATGGTACAAGTGAGAATTTAAGGAATAAAAAAATTGTCAAAACATTCATATATGTAAGAAAAGTAGAAATACTCACCTCTAATTTTAGACCCAGCTTATGTTCACTAGCTAAAGAACTATTATTCATTCAAAAACATTGGTAACCTGAGGACAGGAAAACGACATTTTCCGTAGAATGACCCAGTTACCATTGTAATGTTTTGGCAATTGAGGGAAAAAAGATTAATCAGATTTAAAAAATCAATGAAAAATAAGAGTTTTACACCAAGATTGGAGTCGCAAACTTTGGTTCATTGGACATTTTCTTTATTTGCAATGTTTGTAAACTACCATCTGCTTTCAGTTGACCAACGACACAACCAGGAAACACAGTGCTCAATGACTGTCAAAGATCCATACAGGGTGTAGTTGAAATATTAACATGCACACATGTAATATCAAACAGTTTTATGAATCTATTTCTCAGTGTTGTTCAGTAGCAATTTTAAAAAATCATGCACCTGACTGCAAATCTTTTCTGAGAATGTTTCTTTCTCAATCATTCTTGATTGTATAATATAAGCCTATCCTTCACTATAGCAACAACATCTGTCTGCTCTGTTGCATTCAAAGTACTTCTAGATTCCTTTACTTTCAGAGCCAATTTTGACATAATGATATTGATTGAATATAAGTCTTTCTCTTACACTTATATAAAAGTGACATGTCTACTCAAAATTCAATCAAGTCAGACTGTCAGATACATGAAGTCCTTTACTCAAATAGCATCAATGAATGGAGAAATGGTAGATCAGTAAGTACTCTCATCTCCAATGAATCTGAGAGGAGGTCCTTGTGTGTTTATTGGTTTTGATTTATCATATTATGCAGAATGCGCCGGTACCTCTATCATCAAAACCCTCCATAACCCATGGCTCACTGATGTACGCAAATAAAGATGCAGTGCATCACTTATTTATTTCTCGGAAATCCTTTAAGCTGTGCAGGAAAGAAGCATGCAGTCTGGTCCCAGACAGCATATTATCATATATTGTATGATCAAATAGTGCAGGCTGATTATGGATTCGTTAGAATCATATGATATTTCCATGAAGCTATAAATATTTGCATAGAAATATATAATTGACACCAATGAAGTCCCGGCTAAAACGTGCACTTCCAATGAGATATCAGGATCAGAGAATTCTTCATCACTCATATCTATCTTCTATTTCTTCCATA
Organism: Platynereis dumerilii; assembly: GCA_026936325.1. Lineage (NCBI taxonomy): Eukaryota > Metazoa > Annelida > Polychaeta > Phyllodocida > Nereididae > Platynereis > Platynereis dumerilii. The sequence continues at coordinate 26,993,494 of JAPTHN010000011.1, forward strand.
TAAACCCATCTTCTGCCATTCCGTGAAACAATCTTGCAGAGTGACAAGCACGGGGAGACTAAGATGTATCCACATTTGAAACAATTGCTTTGAATGTCTCTCCAGAGATACATGAAAAAAATATGACATCTTTAATGCAGCTTGTTATCACAAACATTCACTGTTTTAAAAAACTGACAGCTTTTACAGTTTATTACACCCTCCTACATTAGTCAACTGATATTCAGTATAATATATTTTTTCATTTCACACTTCCGTCAATCAATCACAACCTAGTATTTCACTGCAACAAATCTCGTTTTCTTTCTTGCCCCTTCATTCTCCCATATTTTCTTGTTTCAGTGTTTGTCTCATGGTAATAATAATAATAATAATAGACATTTATAAAGCGCTAATTCCAGTAAACTGCTCACTAGCGCTATCTATCTATCTATCTATCTATCTAGTGAGTTCTTATATTCAGAGTTTGCAGTGCAATGTATTATTATTTACTTGCTCGAAGTTACTTGGCTTTAAAATTCTAAACTAAAGTGTGTGTTCAGTGATCAGTATATACATTATACAACCACTTCTGATAGTATTTTTGCAGCACAAAGTTGAGATATCATATTTATGAATGATCCATTATTGTTTTAGCATATTTGCCCCATAATCGTATGACATGCATTGACAAGAACAGTATGACTCTAAATCTATTTAAAATCTGTGATCAATTCCATCACTAAAGTGCTTAAAACTCCATTTTAAACTACCTAATCTTATTTAACCATTTCAACATTACAGTATATCAATGTATACAAGTTGGTAGTAAAAACTGGAACATACCTCACTCCATAGTCGATCGCTCTTTACTCTTATATCCCTTGTATCCAGCAAGGTCCTTATCCACAGGTTGACAGAGAGAGACTGCTTGGAAGCAAGGCTATGGCCACATTTTGAATGCAGTAAGCATCAGCCTCAGCCAACAGCCTTGGACTGGCCTCACTGCAGGCCAAGGCACAGAAACTACAGCAGCACAACCAGTTGTATCTGCTTTTAGTAGACATATATCAGTTGTGTCATAATTTCAAGCCTTAATTGTATAAGAACAATGTGATCACCCCTTAAGTTCCGCGTTCGATAATGAAATGGAATTCCGAATGTTCTCATGCTCCATTGAACAACATTAATTTGGACTTTTTAGTCTCATTCCAAAAAATATATTTCATAGTGATTGCATCAGCAGACACATCTAAAGTCATGTGCCAACCCCTGGTCCCAATCTCAGGCCTGTGCTTCTTCTTTCGAAGCGGTTTGGCTTTAGATTTCTTATAACTTTGAAAAGGATTGAGATTTGTGCACTCAACTCGAACCAAGTTATTTTCTTGTTGGGAAGAACAAAACATAGACTATTTTAGGTGTCATTGCATCATAAAATACACTTCCCTTTAAAAGTTTAATACACCATTAAATACTATGACTGTACCTCATGGTTGCCCAAAAATATCAAAAATTTGTGTTTTTGGGGTGTTAAATGTCTAAATGATCAATAGCCTTTTTGTGGTCTTAAACCAAGGTTAACTTGATTCCAAAACTGTGGAAACATGTAAAAAAAAAAAAAGGATTAAATAGCATCAGGCTGGTAGATTATTGTGTGGTATCAACTTTTCACAGAATGGTAAAATATGGGATGTAAACAATATTGTTGACTTTGTACCAAATTGACCCAAAATTAAGTATTAAAGACACATTATAACATTAATGTGTGTTCTAAATTGTGTGATATACATTGTAAGTACTGTCTAAAAACTATGCTCAAGATGAAGTATTCTTAAGAGAAACCCCACTTTTTCAGGTGTTTTCAAACTTTTGGAGAATAGTGCAAAACAACATCGTTTATCAGAAAATATCAAAATTAATTGTTATGAAGCTATCAGCCCTTGGCCTATATAAATTCATGTACTAGCAATGAGGCAATGGCTAATTACATAAGAATGAACCTGCCTGTTTACACACGACATATTAATTATCTGGGTGTTAGTTTACATGACAAGGAATCATATAGATAATCAACTAGCGTTTTTAAAACAATACATTTATGCAATTTGTCATTCTATAATTACCCAGGTTTGATGTACATATCGAGTGTTTGAAGTTTTTAGACTTACGTGTAACTAGAAATTAGTAGAATCAAGCTTACAGGAACTGGAAGACCCTGGAATCTTTGAATGAAAAGATCATGTGCCAGACTCACAGCCTTTACGTCTCGTCATATTATGGCAGACACTCAAAATGAATGTGTAGCTTCCTCCAAAAAGAAGGATGATGAGCTATCTGGCTGATCCAGAGTATACCAGCACAACAACACAAGTCAATAAGCATAAGGCCAAAGAAACTTTAAGTTTGCACTTTATGGCATTCATTGTTTACTCCTTCCTAAATTTAAAGCAAATATGAAATAACTCATGTTATTTTTAACAAAACTGGTGGTGTGAGGAATGTGATTATATTCGCGCAGCGAAACGGCCGAAGGCCGTTGAGCGAAGCGAATTGACTGCAAGAGAAGACTCAAAAATCTGTGCAGTGATGGTCTCAACATCAACAGTCCACAGTTTGGAATTAGGTCAAGTGGGTCCAACTTCTTATCAATGATTTAGTTTCGTATTTAACAAAACATAACATATTCATCTTCAAAAGTGTCTTAAAAATTCAATTTTCTCTAGTAATATATCCTGTACCAATAATTTTTATGAAATAGTTAATTATTAGCATTGACAAGCTAAATCAAATTATTAACATGTGATTGATTTAATTTCAATCAGACAACAAGAAAACATAACTAAATTAAAGTTACATAATCTTATAAACTTATGATTATGTAACAGTGAACAGATAATCTACATGCAATGTTGTTGTTTTTGTATTACTATATATGTATACTATTATGTAATATCAACAATCTAACATAGACTTGACTTTGACAGCTTTCAGTGCTGTCTGCCTTTTTACCATTTATTTAATATATATATATATCTATCTATCAATTTATCGATCTATCTGTCAGTCATTATATCTATCTGTCTGTTTATCTATCTATTTATCTCTCTATTTATCGATATATTTATCAATCATCCTATTATATTTTTTGTCTAGGTTATCTTGCTATTCTACATTTTTCTCTGTCTTTCCATGTATCTGTCTTTCTAATTTTCTGAAACAGTTACATAACTCCTTTCATACATTGAATATGAAATAAACATGAAAGTTATGGTAAAACTATAAGTCCTACAAAAACTTTTTAAAGTGCTGCGCGAATTTCATGGCAGTGCCATTTACATATTATTACTATTATTCTTTTACATCATTTGATGATTGTGGCTTGTTGTTAATGTCATGTTGTGAACTGCACTAAAATGCTTTCATTGTCCAAAACTGTGTCATATGAAGAGATATTGAATACGCTGCTGTAAAACGTCTGTATACTGTTCAATGTCTCTAATATGTTGAGTGAATCTGCTTTTTGTCTTGATGCAACTGAATTGAAACTTACTGACAAGTAATTATAATCAGCATGCAGCAAGTGGGATACGTAATGACGAAATTATATCAGTCATGTATCTTTAACCTGCACCAATATAAATACCGGGAATGAGATGCCACTAATTTGAAGTCTTATTTGAGTACTTAACATCCAGCAAGGACGAGCATAGGCGTATGGGAGGGGGAGCAGGAGGAGCGATCGCCCCAAAAGTTAGGGAAACAGTAAGATTCGGGCAAAAAGGCTAAAAGATTTCGGCAGATGATCAAATAATTACTATTAAAAATTAGTAGTTTCCAGGCAATTTCTTTTGAAGTGGTGTTGAATCTAGATCTTGAAATTTGGGCAAATGTCGCTCGCCCCCCAAAAATTTTGCGCGCCGTACGTCTATAGGGACCAGTTATCGTAAAAATCACGATTTGGTATGTGTACTTTTAGCTCTGATTCATTGCATTCATATAGTTTGTGTTTATTCTAATAATGATATACATCATACATGCGCAATTTACACATCATGCAAATGCTAATGATTATGCAGAAAATGAAGAATTAGCATTCTAATTTGACTTGTTTAATAGTTGATGGAAAGATGAGTTTGTTTTCGTGGCTTATAAATTAATGAAGCTAATGATCAATTATGTAATTATTCTCTCCTGCACTGCTAATATCTCCTTTAATGGAGGGAATTAACCTATGATTTGTGTTCTCAATTACCTATCGCGCTAACTAACCATGCTGATTTTCAATGGTGGTAAACACGAAACGTTACATCAAGGCTATATCATTATCACATTAAAGACCATGCTGTCCATTATCATTGCACTTATTAGTCCACCTGTTCTTTTGCTTCTTCTGCTTCTTCTGTTCCAACTTGCAAACTGAGACTTGTAAACAACCTATATTTAAGGTGTTTTTAAAAGGACATTGCTGCGCTGTGAAGAAGATTGTTGAAGAACCATCGAATTCTCTAACAGAAGCGAGCTGTACTGCTTTGTCCTGTTTCGAAAATATTGTGAGCATTTTGACAATTTTCCATTGTCTTGAAAAACACCCCAATATTTTCCAAAGATGAATTGAGTTATACAGATGCATTACATGCTTGATTACATTTAGGTATTAGTAAGATACTGATTTGGATGTTCCTAAGTGACAAAAAATGCTGAGAGGTGTCTTACTGACTTAGACATTATATGCTTCTTCGATTATACATTTTAACTTTTTTATCCACCTTCAGTCATACTTATGCATTAGAAAAAAAAGTTTGTCGTTGCTTTTTACGAGCAAAAGAGTTTGTCCAAGAGTATAATCCACAGCCCCCGCCCAAAAGCATCAACTGGTTGGCCTCTTACAGTCTGTCACTTAGGTATAGAAAAAAGAAGGCCCAGTTCACTGTGAAAAATGCACTTAGTGACTCATGATAGCCGATGAAGTATCATCATCTCTACTTTCAACACGGTACACATAGAGGCATGTTTGATTAGTCATGATCAATAGAAGGCTATTTGATTTTTCATAACTGATTTTATAGTGAAAATCAGATGCATAGTCCTTTCGTCCGGCTGTCACCAACAAGTGGAATAAGTCTGCTTAAATCAAATTAATATTGAAAGTATTGGGTATGATCATGAAAAATAATCAGCATGATGCAACAGTCCACTCTTTTTCTATATCACAGTGACAAACTGTAAGGCTTTGTCATTTTTAATTTATTTTAAAGCAACCTGTTACGACTTTAAAAAATGATGTGTTTTCAAAGGTTCACAATGATGAGACTTTCAAACAATACCCTGCATAATGCTGACATCACTGAAAAGTTGTATACTTTGTAAGATAGACCATAAAATTTCATTAATTTTTTTTCTAATTTTGCAATGAATAAAATTTAGTTGAATGCATGATTTACACATGTTTTCTTCAGATAAGAGTGGAAGCAGAGTCTCTTTTTTTTCTGTTCAGTGTTTGTCCTCAGATATTTTCAAAAATCGATGTTATTGTTATTCTCTCAAATCTATGTAATTTTTACTGATAACAAAATAATGAATCCAAAAATAAAAATGGCATTGATTAACACATCGATTATTTCTTTTATCAAAATGACAATATCTTCCAGCTCCGTGGGCAGGTTGCCAGTCAGCGGGATGAGTAGAATTCAACAAAGATAAAAATGAATTGCCTGTGTAGACAGGTCTACGTTTAGGCCATGCTGATAAAAATGTGTCCGATCAGTGTGATGTTCGACTTTTGGTATTTGATAAATAGCCATTCGTCAGGAAAACAGTTCAATCATGGTATTTATATATTATTACATTAAATGTTTAGTATTGACCCGAATATTCTCCCTGCCAGTTCACATTTTCCCGAGGGCCACCATGCCTCAAACACATCTTTCCAAAATACCTATGTAAACCACAATATAACTTTGATAACATCTTCCGTTTTAAGTAAACATGCATAAAAAAACTTTTACACCACCATCATTTCAGACAAGGCTATCATCTATGCCTGCCAATGCGTATGTCTGCTGGCTGATAAAAAGAGTTAAAAAGCCATGCAGCTCAACCACTGCAATATACTACATTACATGTATATATATGGCCTCTCATTTGTCATGCCTCAATTTTCCAGAAACGATGACAGCAGAGTCTCACTGTATGCATCTAAAAGCATTATTTCACCATCTAACTATATAGCTTTTTGGTTTCACAAAAAAGTTGCATTTGGACATGAATGTATATGTGAGTGACTATTTTGAAATGTAGCAAAAACCTTTCATATTTAGTTTTAGGTTATGAGATTCATAAAACCCAGTAATATTTCATGATAAGCTGAGACATTTAATGAAATGTCGAACTTAAAAATCAAAAAGAAAAAGTTAAAAGTGAAGAATTTCAATGTAAAGTTACTTCCAGCTTAAAGTTTGAAAATTCGTGAAGTTAAATCTGCACACTTATCTTGAGGCTAATGCGTGCATGAGTTACAATCATCCATTTCCACACCTGTTTCATGCAGGCAATGCCTCATAAGATCAAACATTCCCAGTTTTATTTTATTTTTCGTCACTTTTCCAGTGTGATAAATGTATGATTTAAAAATGTTAGTGATTTCTTAATTTTAAAAAATCATTAAAATGAGGTAACAAAAAAGAAACAAACATTTATTGTATTTCTGTGACTAATTCTTATCAGGCCAGAGAATGGTTAGATCATTCATTGAGACTTCAGTTTATCATAGTTTAGTTTAGTTTAGTTTAATGATTTATTAAAGTCTCACTCTGTAAGCAAAAAAAAAAGTAAATCAAAAATGATAATAAAAGATTTAGTCAATACCATAGTTCATGTAAGCAGAGTTGGTGCAGTCATAAAAACTCATTTATATTTCAACTGGAATTTAGTGCTCACCTAAAACTAAATATGAAAGGTGATTGACTCACATATATATAGTCATGTCCAAATGAACCTCCTATAGTAATGTTTTAGTTGGCAGTTTTAGAGACATAACAGGGCGGTTTCTGGTTTAGCGACTACTTCATGGAATATTGTGCTGCGAACTAATAGTGGAGTTAAATATTTATGCAGAATCTTTGAGTGACATTACTGAAGTGCAGTGTAATTATCGCTTTTAAAAACTTGTCGAAATTATTTCAATGATCGTCTGTGCGAATTTGGACTTGATGCAGTTGAATTAGCTATAGATGTTAAGCTTTTTTTGGACAACACATATGTCAATAAATAACTAAGCAAAGTTTAGCAAAAACAAAAGAGTAACGGTTTGCAGCATTAATGCGACAATTACTCATTTTATAATATACTTCGAAAAATATTTGAAATAGGTGTCAAAAGAAGTTCTTTCTAGCCTAGCCTATAGGCAAGTTTTGACTTGTTTAAGGGTGTCAGTGATTAACCAAAAGATAACAAAATGTGACAGACAGAAAAAACTCACATCTCATCATTTCATTGAGAAATTTCAAATGTAGAATCTCTTCATATTAATACTCCACAAATATGCCTCTTGCAGTCATCAAATTTCCTGTTTCATACATATATCAGTGCTTTTCCTAGCCATTAGCCACATTTGGCCAATGCATCCTCCATGCATGTGGCTAATGAAAATTGCATATTTTGCATGCAAATTAGCCACACATGCATACATTTCAATTAAAATTGGTCTTTATGGCTAATTGTATTTTGGTCCTAGGAAAGGAACTGCATGATAATTATTGCAATACATAGCATAATTTTCTAGGGTTTCAAAAACACCACATCCCGCTTCTATCATTCCGAAATTCTAATTGGACATCCATACTTGGATCGCCAGATCCATCCATTTGCAGTTGTTTGTGTCAAGAAACCTTTTTTTTTTTTCAACATCACAAATGCCATAAAGAAATTTATGATATGGCATTTCCCATTGCGATACTTGACAAATAAGCCTAAAATGCAGGCATCACACTTAGCATACATATCTATGGTTTCAAAAACACTACATCTTAAATGTAATGTTCAGAAATTCTCGCTAAGGCCATCCCTGGGGATATCCTCATTTCTCACCATATTCATCAGCAGTTCTTCGTGTCATGAAACCCATTTTCTTAAACATTGTAAATTAATCTTGCTGAAGGACAAGGCTTGGGGGACTACAAGAGCTATCCATTAGTAAAATGATTATTTTTATGTCTTTTCAATGACAAGATCAAAAAACTCCTCCCTTGAGAAATATTGAGAAATGTCATGTTGTCATCAGCCTATGGTCAAGGCACCGTAACGAAACATCTATAAAGCCTCAATAACCTTTTTAAAGAAAAGTTCAAGTGCCATCGCATTTAAGGTAATAGCATGTCGAAACAGAAAATTCTACAAGAATTGTGTTATTTCCTCACAATGAAAGTTGTCAGTTAAGTTGTTTTCAGCATTCAAAAATTTCTGGTGCTCAAAATGCACCTGATTGCCCAACACATAAGACTGATTGTTTTGGTATACTAACAGGAATGCTACTAGTATAACACTGTGAAATCATTGCATTGTTCTTAAATCTCAAATTCCCCTGTCTAGCTCATGCCTGAATTCACTGCAAAAAGTGCAATGTCAACAAAGAACTAGACGTCGACATGATAGGGGCGGGCATGAGAGAAGTGTTCGCAATACAAGCAGAAGCTGCTGCAGTATAATAATAAAATTTCCAGAAGAGGAGATGGTTTTACTAAGTCTGCTTCAAATTATTTGCACTATTTCAGAGGTTTTCTTTAGAAATTGAATGTTCAGAATGATCCTTTTGACTGTGTATACATGTGTATCAAGTACATGTTTAGGCTTTATCCACTAGTTGGCAGATATAGATGATTGGAAGTTGAGGCTGCACCCTAATTATGGATGTCATTTTGGATGCAGTTAGCAGCAGATTCATCCAACACCCGTGGACACTGACAGCCCAAGGTGTTTCTGAATTAATAAATCACAAACACTAAAACTGATGCAAGTCCCTGCAGCAGAAGTAAATACCACACTGGCCAGTGTAACCGATTGAAAAGTAAATGTCATCATCATCGGGCTCTAAGAGGTATCTTTCCCAAGTTGTCTTGTAAATGCCAATGATAAATTTGCTGACATTTTCGGTTTGCAATTAGGTTGTTTTGAAAAACTTAACAACTCCATCATTTTAGATGGTTATCATTAATCTGTCAATGTGTGTCTGTGCTGAGATGAGGAAAGGTCACAGCCGCTGCAACATATGACGCAGCATATGGCCTCTCATTTTTCACACCTCAATTTTCCAGATATTATGACAGCAAAGTCTCACAGCATCTAAAAGCATGGTTTCACCATAGAGCTGTATAGCCTTGTAGGTTTCACGACAGAGTTGCTTTCACACATGTCTATATAATAAGCTATAATATATTTAAATGTGAGTCACAATTTTGAAATGCATCGCTCGATCTCCACTATTCACATTAGTTTATGAGATTCGGGTAAACTCACCCAGTTGTCATGATAAGCAGAGACATTTTTATGAATTTTTCTTACTTCAAAATCAAAAGAAAGAAATTTAAAAGTGAAGAATTTCTTTGCAAACTTTTAGGCTGCTTAAAGTTTGAATATTCAAGAAGTTAAGTTTGCACAATTTCTGCAATGAGAAATGGTGGTTTATGGGTTCCTGAGTTACCAGCCAGCAATTTAACATCTGTCTTATGCGGGCAATGCATAATGACCAAGATAAAATATTTCCAGTCTCATTTTATTTTTCAGTTTGCTTTAGGACATCCTGGTTTACGACAACCACCTCATATTTTGTGAGATGTTATTGAAAAACTTATCACATCTCCAGTGTGATAAATGCATGAATTAGAAAGGACAATCATTGAGACGTCAGTATTTCATAGAACTTTTTCGCATGGTGAATGCAGCCATTAAAACTCATAAATATTTCAATAGGTATTCAATGTTCTCAGGCTATGGTCATGTATTTAGTTGTTTTTAGAGGTATAATAGGACGCTTCCAGTTTGCAACTGCTCCATATAATGTTATCCTACATTGAGGACTATAACAGCAAGATACAGACATCCACTATCCAGCAGAATCTGTGAGTGACATTACTGAAGTGCAGTGTAATTACAGCTTCTTATAAACTTGTTGGAATTATAATTAATGGTCGTTATTTGAGAATTAGGGCTTTTTGCACATATGTTTCAAGAGGGGATACTTGTTTTTCACCACGTGTTTTAGAGGTAAAGATGTTACGTTAAAAAAAAAAAGTCATAAAACCTACATATTCACACCTTATTGTGCGTAAAAGTTAAAAGTTTGCGAATTTGTATGCAGATGTTTATATGTATTAAACTTTGTATGTCGGGGGGGGGGGTTGTTACTAAAATTCCGCTTGAAACCAAAAGGAGGTGGAAATTTTGGAAAAGAAGTTATGAGTCTTCCAACAAACTTTTTAGCCTCGCTTCCTGTAAATTCTAAACAATCCCTTACTTAAGTTGGTTTGTTCTTTCTATCGGGTAGGCAAATATGGACTTTTTATGAAAGGTGCCTGTGATAAAGGCAACGGCCACCGAATCTGACTGACATATGAAACTCTTTTAAGTACATCATCGATCATGTAATAAGAAATTCAAGATATGGCATCTCCCTTAGTAACACTAAATAAAAAGCCTCATATCATGCAAATCACATACCACTGTAAACAAAGCTGCCGTCATTTGACACCAGTTACCTTTAAAACTACAATAGAACAACTGCCACCAAACCCAGATTTTCTATCATAAAATTACTTTTTGTTCACATGTAGGGGAGAGCGGGGCACAATGAGACACTTTTTTTATTTTCAAGTGTTCCAAAATGTTGGCAGCAACGAGTTAAATGAGATCAGGTCTACATTATAGGTAATGACGTTGGGTATATTGTCAAGTAGTTTCAGGTTCCTACCTTTTATAGGTTTGGAGAAATTTTGAGTTACGTCCATGCTCGTTAAGTGTCTCACTGTGCCCCGTGGGCGGGGCACAGTGAGACAGCAGGCGGGGCACAGTGAGACAGGGCATCTGCTGCCATAACCCCCGATCCTCGGGACCTGCAGAATTGTTCCATCAATTGTTGCTACAGAAACTGCTGTTCTCTTATAATAGCAGCGGGCTAGGTGATCTTTTAGGTCTGTTTTTGAGCATGTTTCGAAACTTCATCCCACAGGACAAATGTACGACTTATTTAACCTGCCGCACCTGTTACATACTAATCAAAATTCATTCTGATGCTTCTCTTTGAATATGACTCACTAAAATCAGGAGTTTATTGCAGGCATTTTGTTTTTAATAGTGAATTGTAAGCTATGCCTTACATTCAGGTCGTTTCGAGTGTATTTTACCATGTCTCACTGTGCCCCGCCTCCAACTGTCTAACTGTGCCCCACGCAGCTCTCTTCATAAAATTTTTGAATCCTGCGGACCAGATGCCTGTATTGTGGTTCATTATCTCACTAAACTAAGGCAAATAATCAAGGTTTGAATTCCTGGCAATTGATTTGCGTTATACCATTTTTCATGGGAATTATAACAAAAAGTCGTTTAGCAAAATTATTTACTTTTATCGGCTAAAAACCTAAATATTAAAATTCCACTCTCAATATGCTGTGTAGACATTCCGGATATAGGTCAGACTCTCACTTACTTACTTTTTGTACTATACAAAAGAGGGTTGATCTGTAAACAGCACCAGCTAGACGCTACGGGCTTTGTCTCACTGTGCCCGCCGTCTCACTGTGCCCCGCTCTCCCCTACATGTATCTGATGGAAGTTGCACGCTGTAAAAGGGTTTAATTGTATTAAATTAGATTAATGAAACCCATAGCATATACATACATCCACTTCATCTTGCTTTTACATTCAGAAATTCTCATGCTGATCCATCTGCAGTTGTTTCTGTCATGAAACCCATTTTCTTCAACGGCTTGAATCAATCTCGCTGAGTGACAAGGCTTGAGGGACTGCAGGACCTCTCCCTAATTGAAACAATTCTTTTGAATGTCTTCAAGACGACAAGATCAAAATACTCCTTCGGGAAATATTGAGAAATGACATGTTTGCATCAGTCTGCGATCAAGGCACAACAACGAAAGATCTGTGAAACCTCAAAAGCCTCATCAAATAATACTTCAACATTTGCAATCTTATATGAGGTTATGACATGTTAAAACTGACAGCATCTAGCTGCATGTAATTTTGTTATTTTCCCAATGATATTAGTTGTTTTCAGCATTGAAGACTTTTCATTGTGAAGAGTGAAGACACATGTCTTCATAAGATATTCAAATCTGTACATAACTGAAGCTGGAAAGCTAGTAAAACAATTTAGTACACTGAGCAAAAAAAAAGAAACATCCCATTTTCAATATTATGTTAACTTCTGTAATATAAGGATTACCCCTGTAAAACTTACACCAGAATTTGTGTATTTGTCAGGAGAGTCAAGAAAAATTTAGTTTGGATAAAATAATTCAAGTGGAGCATGAGCAGTAGTCAAAATGTCTCAAGCACTAATTTGGTCTATGGAGACCAAACAAATTGTTTGAAAAGTCTGAAAACTTGAGGCCAGTCTCTTGTTATGTTCTGAAGGAAGAAAAACAAGTTTAAATGATCAGAGCGTCCCCATTTATTGAAAAAACACCATGCCGAGACTGCCATCTGAGCATAAAGAATGAGCCAAGGGTGTCCCGCAAGTTGCATGACCAGTGAGCAAGTTGCAGGGTTCACCCTTGATTGCAGACCAGATTGCTTAGGACCAATACCACTACCCCTTCAGTATTGGACCACTTCCAGTTCCAAAAAATCGGTCCACAGGTTGTCTCTACCAGTACAGAAAGGGTCACTAAAAAGTGGTAAAAATGCAAAAGAGAAGAAGAAAAGAGAAAGTTTTTCATTTTTCACACCTTGTGTGTGAATGGGAAACCAATTGGTAACAGTTTACCGGACCGCTATCCCCCTGGACTGGTCCAACTTACCCCTAGTTCTGGACTGAAGGTGGGCGGTTGGTTCCAGTCTGCAACACTAGCTCACACAGGGCTTTCTTCAGACCAATGGGGTGGATATTATGCCATTGTCAGCCATAAGTCCAAACATAAACCCCACACACGTCTTGGATGCCCTTATTACAGATCTCTTATAAGTGTGCCATGTTCTTTTCAACTGCCACAGTGCACTTGTGATGTCAGTATCAGCATAGTGATTTCACAGTTTGTATATTCGCAGTTTCAGCTGTGTCATTTGGAACCCATACTGATCACACCATTACAAATCCACAATAAGCTGTTAGATTGTTGCTCAACATAGATTATTCAGTTTGATGTTTTGAATAAATCCAAAGGTTACAATAACCAGCTATATATAATGCATGGATTTTGTGTATAACTGCTATCAGTTTTAGCACTTTTACAACAAAACAAATTCATTCACTCTCACATTCATTTGTTGGTCTGAGAGGTGATCATGTGCTGCTCTGTCTTGGCAAAAATAATATACTCAGAAACCATTCAGAATTTAAGACCTAAGGGAGGGGGAGTTTTGCTTGGGGGCATACTTATCACTGATTTCCAATAATGTTTATTTGATGATCGAATTCTTAGCCTCCTTGTCTGGCCTTTCCCAAATTTTTGGGGAGCAACTACCCCCCCCCCCCCATTTCTGGTCCTCTAGTATGCCCATGCTACACCGCCATGTTCACTTCCAAAAAATCTCCCCATCATCCCCATTCCAGTCATCAATTCTGAACAGTTTCTTTGGCAAAGATCTCACCTAAAAAGCTGAAAAGCCACAAGGTGCTGCCCTCAAGGAGAAATTCCACAACAGGACACCATGAATGTCCATGATTGATCAAGCAAGTGGCTCAAACATATCAGTTTCACCTGCTCCAACTGAATCAAACAACCATACCAATGAATGCAGATTAATTAATTGTTATTCACACTTAGCCCATAAGCGTGACTTGTTGGTAGCAGTTGGAATCAACACTCAAGCTTGGAGTGCCAATAGTGATGTCAGTATTGCAATACTGACATCAGCTGTGCATATATTCACATAGAACATGGCACACTTATACGAGATTTGTAATAACAGAAAAGCCAGACATACCCCTACCTGGAAATATCCAAGAAATGATGGATGCTCTGGTAAAATAATGAACCAGCATGCTCCATGGAAGTTCTGAAGCAGCTGGTGAAGTTCATATGCAGCCATTGTCAACCTGTAGTGCATGCAAAGGGTGGCCACACTCAGCTCTGACATATTGTTATTTTTCAAATGCACCCCTTCTTGACTTTCACTGTTACTGTGAAATTACTGTGAAGTCCACATTAATTAAAGTCATTTACATTGTTGCAATGATTTTCCTCTATACTTTCATCAAGTTTTCAAAAATTAAAAAGCATAATTTGGACCTTTGTAATCCTGTTGATTTAGGAGGATGTTTCTTTTTTTTTGCTCAGTGTATTTTATTTCAGAAATCCCATTGGTTATGGAGGGAAATATTGAAAAGTTCTGTGCTTAGGCCTGCTCCCAATACTGATATTAAGGTTAAATTATGGTTATTTTTGGGTGCTGCAGATGATTGGCACATGAATATCAATGATAAAATTTCATTTTCCAACATATTATTTTTTAAGTAAACTGGCATAAAAAAACTTAACAGCACCATCATCTTTCTGCTGGTGTATGTGTATGCACTGTAAATTTTGAATTTTGAGTTAGCTTAATTGATCTAGTGAGATGGTTGCACAGTTCCTTTGAGCCACGATAGCTTGTTGTTTGCAAGTTATAACAACATAAAGATTATCATAACTCAAAACAGCAAGCTATCATGGCTCAAACAAATTGTGTAACCATCTCACTCAATCATTTGAGCTAACTCAGAATTTCAGAATTTACAGTGTGGGGTATGAGTAAAAAGACACGTAACTCAGCTCCTGCTATATAAGTGACACAGTAGATGCCTCTCATTTTTCACATTTCAGTTTTCCAAAAATCATGATGAAAGCTGAGCCTCACTATATCTAAAATCATGATAGAATTGTATAGCTTTATGGTTTCACAACAAAGTTGCATTTTGATGTGACTATATATTTACATGTGAGTCACAATTTTGAAATGTAACACAAGTCTATCATATTCAGATTAAGTTATGAGATTTATAAAACCACGATATTTCATGATAAGCTGAGACATTTGATATTGAACTTCAAGTTCAAAAGAGCAAAAGTTCAAAGTGAAGAATTAAAAATTTTAGCTAGCTTGAAGTTTGAAAATTCATGAAGTTTGACAAT
Source organism: Platynereis dumerilii (assembly GCA_026936325.1). Taxonomy (NCBI): domain Eukaryota; kingdom Metazoa; phylum Annelida; class Polychaeta; order Phyllodocida; family Nereididae; genus Platynereis; species Platynereis dumerilii. The sequence continues at coordinate 27,008,811 of JAPTHN010000011.1, forward strand.
TTTGTAATTAAAATTGGTGGCTTATGCGCGAATGAGTTACAAGCATCTATTTTTACATCTGCTTGATGTGGGCAATACCTCACAACACGCATAAAGCATTCCCAGTTAGGACATTTTGAGTTTGTACTGTCTTCTAATTTTTTGTGCAATGTTAATTAAAAGTTAATTATGCTCCAGTCTGATAAATGCATTCTTTAAACAGTTCTTACTCTTTTGTTATTTTCTAATAAAGAATAATTTTGTTTCCCATGCAGAAAAGGGTTATATTATAAATAAATCTATGAGACTTCAATATTTCATAGATCCTGTTGGCAGAATGAGCGCAGCCGTAAAAACTCGTAAATATTTTATATATTATGTTTCTAATGAACACTCTCGCTAGGTACTGGAGCAGGGGGGCGATGGGGGGATGCATCGCCACCCCACCAGACCAAAATTAATATTTTTTCATGTTAATTTTATCCATTCCCAGTCGCGTTATGTCGCGAATTATGCGTTCCACAACGAGATAGCCCGATAGACCCCCCACCGGAATTTTCTGGATCCTCCCCTGACTCTAGCCTATATGTTTTAGTTGGCATTTTATAGCATAGGCGTACGGCGCGCGCGATTTTTGGAGGGGCGAGCGACATTTGCCCGAATTTCACGATCTGAATTTATAATGTATTTCAAATTAAATTGCCTGGAAATCGTTAATTTTCAGTAGTTTTTATTTAATCATCTGCCCGAATTTTTTAGCCTTTTTGCCCGAATCTTGCTGTTTCCCAAATTTTTGGGGGGGCGATCGCCCCCCTGCCCCCCCCCCTCCGATACGCCTATGTTTTATAGAATGCATAATAGGACCTTGCAGCTGTTTCTAGTTTGATGACATACCCAACTTGCTATTACTTCATGAAATATTATGCTGCATTAATTGTCGACTAGCCTTGGAACTTAAGAGAGAAGTCGAATGCCCTTGCAGAATCTTTGAGTGACATTAATGAAGTGCATGTGTACAACACTGTATAATCTTGCTGAAAATACATCAATTATTGTCATTTGTCAATTAGGAAATATACGTTTGAACTAAACTGAAGGACAAAAATAAGTTATGACTTTTCAATTTGAAAAAATTTAAAGAAGAAAAATCTTCGAACTTATTTGTTGTTTGTTCCAAAAAAGGTAAGGTAAGGTAAGGTAAAACTTTATTTAACGTCGGTGGTGACAATAAAACAATAAACACAAGCTATAAGCTTTTTACCGTCAAGTTAAAATAACAGAAAGACGTGAATTGATGAGGTTATATATAAATGAAAGCGATGAGTGCAATTAATTTACATTTCAGTTCTTACTTAGACACTTAGGTGTGAAATATTCATATCATGACATTTAAGTATTACAAAGAATTTCTGAGACATAGTAAACATGTTCCACATTCACATTGATTGAAGTAGTTATTTCTGCGCAAGTCAGACTTGAATGATCCTATGTCAACTGTACATTTCAAATGAGCGGGTAGAATATTCCATAATGAGGGACCTTGATAACTAATTGAACTCTTACCATATTGAACTGTGTTAAAAGTGGGTTGGACAAGTTGGTCATTGTCCCACATGTTGTATGGAGATACTTCTTTCTCAAAAAACGAACTTTCCAAGGGTGATGCTAAGCCATGAAGTACCTTGAACACAAATTTAAGCTTTTGACCAAATTTGGTCTAACTTCCAAGTTATTTTTACAAGTTACGTGAAGCATTTTTTTACCTGTTTTTATGAGTAGGTCTTTATATGTGCTCTCATAGTCATTGCAAACAAGTCTTAATGCTCTTTCATTTAGTTTTTCAATTTTCCGATCGTGTCCTGGACTGTAAGTCTGATAGGCAATTGAACAGTACACAAAATTTGAAGCTACGAATGCCTCATAAATCCTGAGTCGTCCTTCATAGTCCATATATTTACATAATCTTAGAAGTGCATTTATTTGCCTCGCAGCTTTTTTGCAAATAAGTGATAAATGATAATCGAAGTTTAACTTATTGTCTATGTGTATGCCTAGCAGTTTCACTACACTTTCTGATTTGATAGTAAATTAGTATTCACATCAACATTGAATTCAATTTCAGTATTGTTTCTGCTGAAACATATTGCCTGAAACTTTGAAGGATTAGCCTTAATGTAATTTACCTGAAACCAAGTTATAGCTGTTTTGTATGTTCTAGACATCAACAATGACCAATTAGTCATGTTTACATGTTCTTGTCACAGTTCATTGCCTGTGACCTGGTAGGCCTACATGTCATGAAATACAGTAATTAGGCTGTCTCTGTTCGGGACTGTCAAGTGGCAGCAGAATGCTGACAGTCCCTGGAAATTCAAATTGGGTCAACAATAATTTGATCTGTTTTGGACAGATCACAAGATCAGGTCGCACAACAGCTGTCCATATTACTACACCAAACTACTTCCACAAAGCATGATTGCTGGCAAAGATCCAGTCCACTGCTTTGAATGAAAATGTTTGGAAATCATGAGACAAAAAGAAAGTTTTGAGACTTTAGCATAAACTTTGCCTGTGAAAGGGATGATTTTACTCATCAGAAGTTTGATGGTATTCAATCTACTTATGCCATTTAGCGCATGTTAAATTTTAGTCAGAAAAGTGTCCAAAGAGAATGCTCTCTCACTTATTCATGTGTCCATACAAAGTCAATGTTTTTGCTTTGTGTCATCAAAAATGCTCATTTGTATTTATTCTGTTACTTTATGGAGATTTATTAACTAGGACAACAACATAATTTACAATTTCATAAAAGCTGTCCCTGTCAGCATTCCTTGGCGGTCCAACGTCGGCCCAGCGTCAGTCCGATGTCAGTAGCATCGGACCAGCTTCGGGCCGACGTTGGACCGCCGAGGCACACTGATAGGGACGTGTAACACTCAACAAAATGTCTTGTCCATGCCACAAGTGGCCCCCTCTACACTGGCATTATACGTGACCTACAATGTATACATCCTCCATGATAAAAAATATTTCAAACTTATTTTGGTATTTACAAGCTGCCTGCTTAAAATTGAAGCCAGCCAAAGTCAGATTAAACAGTAACAGAGTTTTTGGAAATAAACTAGACCATCCCTAAATGATGGAACTGTTCTGGTGTCTTCCTCACTGTCCTGGTTTTTTCCAGAGATCGAAATTCTGTTGACCGCTAACAGGAGCTCGCGAATTTTGCACCCTAGGTGGCAGCAAATAGCGGTCAACTTGTATACAGGTAATTAGGCTAATCCTTGAGATCACTCCACCTTAACTGCACAAAAAGCATTCAGACAAGTCCTTTGATCTTTCCTGAGTTTGGATACACCAACAGACTTCCATTGGGTAGACTCTCCATTGAGCAATGAAGCCCAGCAGTTGGGATGTTTGCAGCTGGCATGTCCAAGAAGGAGGTTGCACGTCAGAGGCGCTGCTTCCAGCCAGAGATCAGCAAGCTTTTGACCAAATTTGGTCTAACAGGCTTAATGAAGGACCTTCTAAAGCCAGGCAGACCTGCAGTAACAACCCATGACCAAGACAGGCAAATCATCCATCAGAATCTGGGTGACCATTTCAAGACCGTTTCAAGACCGCCATCCAAGTTACTGAAATTCCAGGCACTTACAACCCAAGAGTGAGTGCCAAAACAGTTCTGAGATGGGTTTGCAGGGAGGCATGGCAGCCAAACATCCGTGCCAAAGGCCTGTCTTGAAAGATCTGGGAACTCTGTTTTCTGACCTCCTGATGTTTATTCATTATTGGAGTGAACTGGGTCAGCCGTGACTTTGTTTGATCTGATTTGTTGAAAATATACAAAACCGTTTTCATGTGCCATCCAGGTATTTTTCCTCCATGACTTCATACCATAGTCTTCTAAAGAGGCGATAACTTATTTTTGTCCTTCAATTTAGTAATAAATGTAGAGAGCATGTAAAAAAGTAAAGTGAAAAGTAATGATTTGCTGCAGTGGTTTTAAGATAATTTCCAAAAACATATTCCAGGTTTATATGTTCTTTTAGCCTGTAGCCAAGACTTGACTTGAAATTTTAACATCTGTCGCTTAATCTGATTCACACATTAAAGTCTTCACACAATCTGATCATGTCAATTCAAATTATGGCATTTCCCTTGTGATAACTGACAAATACGCCTGAGGCATCACATTTCCTATTTCAGACAGATCTAGGTTTCACTGATGAGACACCACATAGCATATATATATATGGTCTTTAAAAAACACTACATCTTGCATGTAATTTTCAGCAATTCTCAATGGGGCATCCTTGGGGACATCTTCAAACCTCACCATATTCACCGGCAATTGTTTCTGTCATGAAAAAAAAACAACATTTTATTCAACATCGTAAATCAATCTTGCTAAGTGGCAAGGCTTGAGGTTTTGAAGGATACGTCCCTAATTGAAACAATTCTTTGGAATGTCTTCAAGATGGCAAGATAACAATATCCCTCCCTTGGGAACTATCAAGAAATGACATGTTTGCAACAGCCTATGTTCAAGTTGTAACATTGACAGATCTGTGAAACCTTAAAACAACCTTCTTAAATAACGCTTCAAAAATTGCAATCTCATATGGGGCAATAAAAAATTGACAGAATTTTGCAACAATCGTGTTCCTTCCCCCATGATGAGAGTTGTTTTTGGCACTTGAAAATTCATTAGCTTTTTATTCGCGATGAAGACTCATGAGATGTCTTCAAAAGATATTTGAATTATTTGTAAATGACCGAATGGTCTTTTGCATTCAAGATATAGTTTGGCAGAGGGCAAAGATCCGGGGATTTTTTTTTCAGCTTAACAATAATGTAGGTTTTGCTATGTGAGGATGGAATAGTGGTAATGTTGGGTGCAAATGATTTCCAAACATGTTAGATTGTTGTATTGCCTAAAATGGTACAAGAAAAGTTGAGAAATCTGAGAAATGGTTCTTGAATGTTACATCCCACCTTCTCCTGTAAAATTCATGAATAATTTTCACAGGGACTGCAGAAGAGGTAATATCAGCAATGAAATGTTGAAAAAAGAATAATTATCTACTTGAACCATCGAAATTCAGCTTTCTAGCACTAGAAGTACAAATCAGTTTTAAAGAAGCCACTTTTTAAAGAAAGTGGAGTGAAATTCCTTTGATAATTAAATTTTGTCAATTTTTTGATATCAGTGTGGAAGTAACTTCCAATATCCCAAAACTATACATATAATGTAGGCTCCTACGATAGCTCTGCAAATGCTTCTTTCTGGGTTTTATAATGCACACTATCAAAGCGGATTTACCCACAGTGAAGATGCTTCCTGGTGCCCCTGGACTGCACTTCCTTATATGCTGGGATCAATGGGACTTTGGCGCAATAGCTTCACACGTATGTTGTATACATAACTTGCCTGGACAGGCGAGCTGCTGAAGTGCCAAAGACATCTTCTGGTTCATGGAAATAGGCCTATCGTGGGCAAGAAAACAGCACAAATTGTAAATTCAAATTATGTTGTAGAGTGACATCTAATTCAATAGCTAAATACTTCTTTCTAAGATATTAACACTATTTCAATTTGCGTCACGAACCAGTAAGATGCCCTTGAACAATATTGGTGAGATATTGCATGAAGGTCAATGGGCAACCCAATACAGAGACTAGGGGTGTACCAAAGCTGGATGATTTGATGTTCAAATTACATTATAGTGAAGGTGGATTTGCAAAAAAAATAGCATTGAATTATAACCTTGGATGGATATCAAAATCTGCTGTGAATGCAACATCGTATTGGAGTTATATTCAGATGGGCATCTGATTTAAGAACGACATCAGTAGAAGGTCAGTCAAAAACCTGGCTGAAGAACAACAATTATGCAACATATAATTCCTTGGCATCATTGTGAGATCCCTTTCTTACCTCAGGCTGATGTCAGTAGAAGATCAGTCAACAGAAAACATCATGCTGACATCACAATGACTTCATATTTAAGTCAAGGTCAGTCACGGCCTTTAGAATAACCAAAATACAACACCAGAATGACATCACAAGGTCCGCAGGGTATATATCTCCACAATTATATATACATAATCTTGTCATATTGGCACAAAATACATGTAGCATCCATTGCAGATAAATCTGGCAGAAGTTAACTTGAAAAAAAAAGAAGGTAAAACAATAGACTTTAGTTTGTTTCTTTAACATTAAAGACATTTTATCTTGTGAAATTTTAAAATGTATAACACAGATGTAACAGAAACATACCTCACTCCATGGTCATAGCACTCTTCTGTCATATCCAGCCAGGCTTTATCAAACATGTTGACAGAGAGACACTGCTTGGAAAGCCAGACTACAGCCGCATGTTGGAAGCTGTAGCATCAACTTTAGCTAACAACCTTGGACTGGCCTCATTACAGACCAAGGTACTGTAGAAGCATTGCCACAGATAACTGGAATTGAGGATGTACAGCACTTCTGTAGCAGGTTTCTGCCTGTGATTGGCATATGTTGTCATATTTGGACTTGGCTTCAGGAGCCATCATATCAGTCTATAAGCTTCAAGTTTGACATCCAGGTCTTATTCAAGGCTTCCAGTGTGTTTTATGTTGGGATTCTACGAATACAATGTACATCACAATTAATTTCATGAATAGATCTATAGATTAGCTGATGATCTTCAGTTTTTTGTCAGGGACTTGCACAAGTAGACAGGTAGATACAAGTGACAGGTAGACAAGTGGCAGACAATATTAATATTTTTCAGTCTCCCAGAGTCTTTGTTATTAAATAATCTTCTGCATATGTCGCCAGATACTATTTGAAAACTGCATATATGTAAATTATGTATAGTTAATTATCAGTAATTCGTGACACAATTCAAACACAAACATGTCTATAAATCAAGATTTCACAATGGTGTAAGCGTAGGGGGAAGGGGCTTGTAGATTCTGCACAACCTGAGACACGACTCAGATTTCATTGTCTGAGATTATTTGGAAATATTAAATGCAAACATTGACATTATGATTACGAAATTCCGTTGTCCGCTTGCCAGATTGCCCTCCATTTCCGAAACATATCATTCACTAATCATGCCAGTGACAGGTGTCATGCAAGGCAGCCTCTACCAATATGTAAGAATTTTATATAATGCTTTTCTGGAATGGATGAGAGTCCAGAAAATTCTAATGTATAATGCATAAGGGCCCACCGTCAATCATTTAATGGCCACCATGTATGGCTGGAATTGTGTATAACACACAACTTCAAGTTCATATTCTAGACTGCACTTGGCGATGGTCAGTAAAGTTTGATTAATCTATTACACATTACTCACAACTTCTCTTATTTTTTGTGGCCACATTGGAATTCTGTGCACTTCAAAATTGCTGTTGCAGGTTACTTATGGGCCACAACCATACTTTTATTGAGCCTCATGGTTCCTGCATGGCTGGCATTGCAATTGGCTGAATGTCGTGCAAAAACAAATTCAATCGTCATCAATGATAGTCCACCCTTTTTTTTATCATTATGTGAGCCGCCCTGCATATTCTTTTAGTTGTTCTATACCCTATTCAATCTCCCAAATTAAAATTCCCTTGTAAAACTGCGGAGTTAAATCATAATGCAGGTTGAAACCGTAATTTTGAAGGAAAAGGGTGCCAACTGTTTCAAATTTGTACACAAATCAGTGGTTTTCCCTAAATAGGCCTATACATAAATATTGATTTCCAGACGGCATTTTTCATGTATCTGACAGGTTAAGTGTCTTAAAAGTTACACAAAATTAATAATTTGCAAAAGCACCTGATTTCTATGAATAGATGACTTGTACGATTAAATGTTTGAAAATAAAAAATAAAAATCATTTGCCAGGAGTTCGAGATTCATCTTCATCAAGACAATTTGGTCCATTAGAAGTTTTAAGAATCCACAAAGTTTGCACAATTTCTGTAATTACGATCAGGTGGCTTACTCATGCGAGCAAGCAGGGACATTTCCCATCTGTTTCATGTGAGCAATGTTAAATAACCAGGAAATACCACACTTAATCTCATTCAAAGTACCAGGATTGAAAGTTGCGAAAGGATAATGAAGTCTGTGGTCTGGATGTCAGATTTATGATCCTGCTTAGTTGTGTGCAAAAAACATAGCAGAGCATTGAAATATGAGAATAGAATTCAAAATTTCCACATTTCAATTATTTCCTGAAACTCAAACTTGTTTAGAAAATTGGGTTTTCTGTTTAGAATCAAAACCATGATGAATTTTGTTATTATTTGACATTATATCAATTATAAAGGTATCCTGAACATTAAAAAAGCTGCTCAAAATAATAGCAGTTTCCTGATTCTTTTGCACACTTTTGAGGACACTGTCCAGTGGAAATACTCATTGAGGATGTTTACTCTTCTGTACAAAGTAATATGAGTCCTACCGATATTCTGACCAAGTCTTATGTATTCATGATATTAGGTTTGCCATTTGGAAGGTCAAAGAACATAGTGCAGAAAACAGCCTTGGCAATGATACTGGCATCACACTGTCTCATGCTCCATGCAGCTTTGCAATATATATTTTGCATTTGCAGGGACCAGACAGCATAGAGTAGGTCAGGGCAAGAAGCCCGGGTTAGGTGAGAGCCCCCCCCCCCAGGCTCTTATCCAAACTTACATTTTTGGTACATTTATCTTTTGATAGGATTGAAGCTATAGAGGCGTTTTAGGTGACGTCACAAATTTTCAGGGCAAACAGCACCAAACCATAGCAGAAATTAAAGAAATAAAAAATTGTGCATGGTTTTTGTAACTTTGACTAATTCTTTGAAAGGGGTTGTCAGAAATAACTTTGGAAATTTTTAAAAGTATAATGAATATCTGCATTGCTTCACTTTATGAACATCACATAAATATGATTTGGATCATGTTTTTTGCATTTTAGTTCAAAATATAGAGGTCAAATTAAAATATGTGGGTTTGGGGCGATAGGCCCCACATGATATGGGGCATGAGGCCCCCTTTACTGGGGAGTCGAAGCTATTTCAGGAACCATTTAATAATGTGCACTTTACCTTAAATCTTGATCGAACAGCTAGTTAAAATATAAAACATTTGGCCCGAAACTGAAACAGGGCAAAAAATATTAAAAAATAAATGTATGAACAGTAAAATTCTGAAATTCTGAAAAAGTGAATAGTATGCCTTAAAAATGATAGAAGAACCCTAAGAAATAACTTTTAGGCTGAATGCGCTCGCAAAAAAAATTGCCATCGGATTATAATAGGGGGGCTTCTTGCCCGATTTGTGGGGTAAGAAGGCCATTTTAAATTTTTTACAAAAATGGCCTTTACTCCTTTTTTTAAAATTGGTAGACATTTGTTTCGCTAGTTATTAGTAGAGTCAAGTGATCCCTTCCTGACAGCATAAGCATTCCAATAATCGCCCATAAAGAGTAGGTCAAATCACACCTCGAAGTTAAGGGGGGCCGCATGCCCCGACCTACTCTACAGTTATGCCATGAATTTTAGCCCCTGTCCCAATTAAGGGGCATACCACATAAACACAGATAGATAGATTGATTGATAGATTCATATGGTAAGTGCAGCCCTCTAAGCCCAGTTCTTGGCGCTCATGAGGGTTGATTGATGAGATAATGTTTTCACAAGGTTGCCTGCTGTCGTCATATCTTGACATTGCTTCATATCACAACATTGTAACAACATCATATCTATCATACAAATCGACGAAATTTACACAACACAAATCTACGTCTGACCATTGACCAAAGAATCCTTTTTTTATTATTTTACAAGCATTCTTCACCCAGGCGTTCAAGAATGATGAAGAAGATATTTTTACAAATTGTAATTCTTGTTTCTGTGAAGGCTCCATTAGATCGACTAACATGTACAGTGCTTTCTGTCGTGAAACCCATTTTCTGTAACGTAATTTTGAAAACACAAAGATCTGTCCATATTTGCAACAATTTCTTTAAATGTCTTTGAAATGGCAAGATTAACATGTCTAAGCCCTGGGGTAATTTTGAAATGAAATCTTTAAATCTTCTCTCCTGCAATATCCAGTGAACTTCAGGCTCCTCATTAAATATCACTGTAGCCTTTGCAATATCAAATGAGTTCACTTGCATGTAACATCTTTGCTTTGATTATGTCGCGCCGTTGGTTTGCATATTATGATGAAAGCCATTCTCAGCATTTGAATATGCTTAAACTTCTCATCATGATTGAGACACGTGTATAAACTGTAATGTCTACATACACTCTAAAGCTGCCAAATCGACACTCCCCACTTTTTAGTTCTTCATGGCCGCACTTCTGTAAATGATATGTTTCATGTAGTTTACATTGCAATAATGATATTCCTGTAGGTGTGTATAGTGATGGCATAGATGTTGATAAGTTTAGACAGTTTACAGAAAGATTGCTTTTCCATGTATCCAGCAGAATAAGTTTCTTAAAAGTTTCACAAAATTAAGAATTTACAAAAGCAGCCTGATTCCATAAATAGATGACTATTCATATTAAATGTTTGAAGTAAAAGACAAAATCATTTGCAAAGAGTTCAAGATTTATTTTCATCAAGACATATTGGTAATTTGGAAGTTTTAAGTATCAACAAAGTTTGCACAATTTCTGTAATTACGATCAGGTGGCTTACTCATGCGAGCAAGCAGGGACATTTCCCATCTGTTTCATGTGAGCAATGTCAAATAACCAGCAAATACCACGCTTAATCTTATTCAAAGTACCAGGATTGAAAGTTGCGAAACTATCAGCAAAAGGATAATTGAAAACTTTGGTCTGGATGCAAGACAGATATATGATCCTACTTGGTTGTGTGCAAAAATATAGCAGTACATTAAAAATGTGAATGACATCCAAATCCTCACTCAGCAATTATTTCCTGGAACTCAAATTGGTTGCAGATGATTTCATAATTGTACACATTGAGACCGAATGTACATTTTTTTCCAAGGACAAGTTATTCGATAGGGAAAAATCTGCCACACTAGATGACAAACAAAATGTCTGACCAAAGAATATTCATTTTATTATTTCACAAACAAATATCACTAATGCATTCAAGAATGATGAAGAATACATTTTTAAAAGCTGTAATTCTTGTTTCTGAGAAGGCTCCATAAGCCTCCACTAGATCACCCATGTGTACAGTGCTTTCTGTCATGAAACCCATTTTCTGTAACATCATTTAATCCTGCAGAGTGGTATGCCTCGAGGGATGACAGGATCTGTCCATATTTGCAACAATTTTTTTCAATTTCTTTGAAATGGCAAGATTAAATGGTCACACCCCTGGGATAAGTTTTGGAACGACATGTTTCATTTTTCCCCCCAGTACTATCAAAGAAAGATCCAGTGAACCTCGGGCTCCTCATTAAATGTCACTTCAGCTTTTCCAATCTCGTAAGAGTTCAATTGCATGTAACATCTAATAGCATTTTTCTTTAATTCAGTTACACTGTTAGTTGCCAAAAATGATGAAAGCCATCCTCAGCATTTGAAGTACGTGTGCATAAAGTTCTCATTTTGATGGAGACACGTGCATAATGTCTACAAACAGCAAACACTCAAAAGCAGCCATTCTAAACTCCTTATTTTTTAATTCTTCACCACATGCAAGCTTCTTCAATTTGTTTTATGGTTTATATTGCTATAACAATATTCCTATTGGTGTGTATAATGATGGCGTGGACGTTAATCCGGCAAATAAAAGCCCTTGAAGGCTTGCCATCCTTACAGAAAATTGGAACTGTTACTATGCATCTGTCATGTGTCTTTTGAGTGACTCAGACTCAGACTCAGACCTTGTTTATTCCTTTACAATAACATAACAATATAACACTCATAGCATTTAAATTTAGCATCAATGATATATATGTAAAGGGGAGACACCTCCAAGACAGTCTTTTGTCGCTACTGAGGTGCCCCCCGATTTTAATGTTCATGTTAATGCCCTGCAGGTCCTGACAACACGGTTCTCTAATTCAATAGCATTTCAATAAGTAATATGTAATATTTTGAGAAAACGAGAATGAAATTTGAGTGATATGGTCAAGATGATTCATGAAGGATGCCTATACACTAAGTACAAAACAACACAAAAATAGAAATTACAACAGGTTGTCAGTGGATTGACAAATGTAGCAATTTCTGACAGAACCATGCATATCGTAATTGTAAATAATATCTGCTTTCACATATCTGGTAAAACCCTCCATACTATGTGTAAATATCTTCGACTGATGCTTTTATTAGTAAAACTATGACGATTGAGGGGAATTGCAAAGTTTTGTGTATTTCTTGTAGAATAATTATGAATTTCAGAGTGTCTTGTAAACATCGACACTCTGAAATAGTACGGCAACATGCCATTTTCCAGCTTAAAGGCAAACTTGAGTTCCTGCAGCGCACACAGATCAGTTACTTTCAATAAGATTTTTAAAGATAGGCTCTGCATGGGAATTGTATTTCGAATTGGTAATAACTCTCATAGATTTCTTTTGCAATTTCATGATTTTATGCGCATGTGTTCCCCATACTAATATGCCATAATTTAGATATGGTAGAGTGAGGGAATTATAAAGAGTCAGCAAAATATTAAGTGGAAGGAATTTTTTTAACTTACACATTATGCCAATTGTTTTGGAGATTTTTCGGGATATTGTGTTGATATGGAATTTCCAGGATATGTGTCTATCTAGCACTACGCCTAAGTAGTTAAAATGTTCAACAAATTCTATTGGAACTCTATTTATGTTGATATTTATTGGATCTACCTTCCTTTGGGGTGAATAAAATAACATTGCTTTCGTTTAGTCAGGATTCAAAGAGAGTTTGTTAAGTTTAAACCAGTTATTTATGTTATCTAGTTCTCGGTTTATTGCTACTTCAGTTGTTTCTGTGGATAGACTGAAAGTATTTAATGTTGCAGAGAATGCTGAGTCATCGGCATATATAATAGGATGAAAATTTGTGGTGGCATTAACTAAATCATTCAGGTATATAATAAAGAGCAAAGGACCCAAGATTGAGCCTTGTGGTACCCCTGTTTTTACGTTACAATAAATGGAAGTAATTTCACCAAATTCTACATGTTGTTTTCTATTATTAAGATAGTCCCTTAATAATTCTAGAGAGTTGCCAGTAATAACATAATAGTTTAATTTGTGAAGGAGGATTTTGTGATCAAGGGTATCGAAGGCTTTGGATAGATCGAGATAAATATTTAAAGGAATTTCATTTTGGTCCATTTTGGTGACTATTTGATCTATTAGTTCAAGTGCTGCTAGTTCAGTTGAGTGTAGGCTTCTAAACCCATACTGGCTATTGAAAAAGAGATTGTTATTCATGCAGTGATTATATAACTGATTATATATTATTTTCTCAAAAATTTTAGATATACTTGGTAGAATGGATATGGGACGGTAATTATCGGGAATGGTATCATAATTTTTCTTATATATTGGTACAACTTTAGCTAATTTCAATTTGTCTGGAAAAGTATCAGTGTGAAAGCATTGGTTGATTATCAGTGTTATCGGTTTTGATATTTCTGCTGTTGTTATTTATAGGTAATTATTTTGATACCCATGGGCATATCATTAAGCAAGGGTCAAGCTTTATCATACACAAAATAGTTTTCCTCTCATTTCAATGAGAAGACAATGAACATGTATATAGTAGCCTATATACATGTACATAGCTTACAATGTGACTTGCAATGTGATAAAGAAAGCTGCAGTGGCCTTGTTAACCAAGAACACTAAAAGCGATCTCTCTATTCCCAAAGGTAAGATGTGATTGGAGAAAATGCTGCAGCAAAAGAACATAATTATGGATGTAAGGGGATGATAATTTAATATCCAGGGTCGGGTGGCTCGAGTTTTCCTATTTATTTCATGGTAGCGGCATCAGCAATTATTTATTTCAAGCGAGCAAAGACCGCGAATATTCACTCCAAATCAGAAACACCTTATTAAGAAATACCCCAAGCAGAAATTATTTATTTCAAGACTAGCCAAAAAGAATTTATTCATTTTACTGAAACCGAGCAAGATATTACTTATCTAAAAAAAACTCCAAACCCCCCTCTCCCCCTTTTGATATTAAATGGTCGCCTCCTAAGGAAGCTGATCATCATATATTCACATTTCACAGTACAGGCCGCCAGTAAGTATCAATTTGTTACAAGCCAGGTTCCAAGTCAGAATAACATGCACATGTATTTCTGTCAACAGTGCATCAGAAATTCAGAATATTTGACAGCTTCTTCTGAGTGACCTTGTGAAGTGACAAACTTATTGCCTGAGTATTTCTAAATGCGTGACGGCCACTTTACGGTAGATCTATGTGTTATTTTGACGGTGTGACAGCAAGTACTAATGCATTATATACGTTGACGAATCCAACTATTCGCACAAACATCTGCCTTCCAGAATGGTAGAAATAGCATCATCCAGTTTCCTCGTATTATAGTTATATTAACGCTAATCGATCGAAAAAAATAATAACACGGTTAAAAAAGGTTGTACTGTTGCATTGGCAGAACAGCCCATAAAGGACATTCAACCAAGAAATCTGATACAAATGAAAGCATCCAAAGCCTTACTGTATTTCTGAAATAATTCATTTTATATTTTTTTATTCATGAATCATTCCTTTAAGGGACCCACAGTCCCACACTGAACAAGCAGCTGCAAGTCTTAATATGATTTGGAATAGCTTTGTTATATTTAATCTAAAATCAAATGAGCTTATACTTAATGGAACTTCAGCCTAGACATAAAAAGACACATCCTTTCAAAATTTCCAACTTCTTGGAAAGTTATAACTCAGAGCTATTTCAAATATTGCTTCCATTTGATTTCTTGAACTGCCTGATAAGGTCAAAGAGTCTTTCTAGAAAATTCTCCTCATACGAAAGAGAGAAATCAAACAATTTTTACAGGACTGGATTTGAAGGCATACTGCCCACAGATGTCTTAGTCCAACACAACAGTCGAAGTGACATTTCAATTATATTGTACACTTCAATAGCTGTTACTGATATACAAATTGTTGCTTTTATTTCTTTTGTTGAGGAATTTCAATTTCTGTAAAATCCAAAAGCACTATGTAGACAATCCTTCCCTTGAAAAGTGTAAAAACATACAACATTCTATAATCACATTAAACATCACCAAGATACTTCTATTATTCTATTATTGCATCCAATGGCAAAACCTAGTAAGTCACCTTTTGAGCCAAATTGAACTGAGGTTTAAAAAAAAGGCGTTTTAAAAGACTCTTAAAAGCCATTTTTATATACCTCAGTTCAATCTTGCCCAAAATGTGATTTAATAGGTTTTGCCATTGGACGCTAGTATTGGAAAAGCTGGGATCTAACTGATACTTTTGCATGTTAGGGCCCTGCTAAGTGATTAAAACTATTAACAAATGCAAATAAACAATCCAATTATTGTTCATTTTTCAAACATTATTAGTTAAGTTATAGTAGAATAAGTATATGATGTCTTAGTCTGTTAGACACCTCATGGTCCGGTTCCAACAAGCATTTTTTGATAACTGCCTGAAAAAAAGAATAAGGATTTACGACTTCCCAAACATTCCGCTCTGTGCGCTTCACTTCATTTTTAGCACAGCTGCTCTTACCCCAAGAATTTCAAGAATCTCATTCAAATTTAGTCTACATTCTCTGTAGGTTTTTAACTTTCGACCAGTCACTTTTGGTGCCCTTCTGCGATGGAAAAAAATATAAAGAAACTAAAATGGACTGGCTTCCATGGGTCAAAGGTCAGCCATGCCTTCATCTTCTTCTTCTCCTGAGTTTATCCGTGACCGTTGTGCCTGTGTTGGAACCATGCACTGTCTGTGCTGCTTAAAGTGCTTGCACGTTATTTTTGTTAATGTCTAAGATTATGTCTTTAATAGCAGTAGTAAACATCGCGGGTACTTGTAATAGGCCATATTGACCATCAGGGCAGTTCAGTGTGGCTCTGGCCTCTTTTTCAAAGAGAACATGGAAATTAGTCTTTGTATAATTCTGTGTCTTTTCTAACAGGAGTTGTTAAAAATGCTGATGTTGTAATATTCCGACCAGGCATCTTGGTTTATTTACCAGCTGTCTTTCTGTGGTTTCAGTTGCATTCTTGAAACAGTTGAAAATGATTCTAAATATGTAACTTCACATAAAATTGTATGAAGCTTATGTTTATAAGTGGTCAGGCATGTGTTTTCTCATCATATACAACTTGCCACCTGTGAGTAAGTGAAATGACTAATGCTTGGTCTTCGGGTATGTGAACATCTTCAAACAGAGTTCTTATGAAAGCATGAATGACCTCCTATCGGATGAGATGAAAATGATTCTACATTAAATAAGTAGCTTCACAGAAAATTGTATGAAGCTTATATATGGTTGAAACATTCACTAAATGCTTACATATGCTTAAGAGGTCTTTAATTGTACCACATTTCACTTTTGTACAATGTTTACTTCTCATAAATACAGAAAAATTGGATATTCTATAATAGTATGGTGCGAAACATGCTGTATAGGCCTAGGACTGAAATGTTTTATAACAAAAGGGAGAAATGCCAACCTTGATTATCTTAATGATGAAGGTACTTCAATGCCATATCACACTAATTAGTAATAACTACTCACATGCCAACCTTTGTGGTCAGTTATGATTGTTTTTCAGTGTAGATGATGATCGAAATATCTATATGCGACATTGATAAGATTGTTATTGCCTCAATTGTTATATAAGGGGTCAGGCGTGAGTTTTCTCATATGCAGTGCCACATGTGAGTAAGTGAAATGAGTAATGCTTGACCTTTGGGGATGTGCTGAACATCCTCAATCAAAGTTCTTATGAAAGCATGATTGAATTTTGCAAAGAAAGACACACCGAAAAAATTGATGACAACATGGGGATAAGAAGCAGAAAGCCTGAACTTTTCTCATCCCAATCATTTTCGACCTGGGGGTTTTCAGGAAAACAATGTCAGCATCATAAACAGTTCAACAAAATATATGTGCCGCTTACAAGAACGTGAATTACGAAGAGGAGCACAACCCCCATGTACTCAAAAATGTCTAATGGCACCCAAAGAACCTAAGCAGTAAAAAATATTACAAAAGAAGTACTCAGTTGTCCACTTAATATGACTGAAAGTGAGAAACATATTTTCACCGATCACTCAATTACATATCCAAAGTCCAGTTGGTGACAAATAGACACAATTAGGATGAATATGCAGGCCTGTGATTCAGCCTGCATCAGATCATGTAAGGATTACTAAGAAAATTCTGGACAACCATGGCTGCTGTTTATAGGGGGTGCTAGAAGAGAAGCAAAACAGGTCATATTTTGCCAATTTCATTGCTCTATGCCAACAGACATTTCTGGGTAAACAGCCTGTGCCCCTCCTCAATTATAACTATATAGGCCTTGGATGAGTACCCATTCTTCTTCCCTAAGCAGATTAGTAGAGGATGTTTAGTATTGACCCAATAGTTAAACATTAGGCTACCCATGCATTTCTCTTCTTTCTGTTGACACAGTGGATTGTCAGTTTATAAATATTTTATTTTCTGCTCTACTGTTATAGCTCTAAGAATTGTGATTAATTGAGAGTCAGGAGATATATTCATGAGGCAGAGCTCAGTGCATCGACTTGGCTTTGCAAGTCTGAATAAATCAATCCTATAGTATTAGTATGGTTACCAGTGATAAATTTCCATTCTCGTGCAGTATAGTCTGATGCGTTAAAGCCAATTCCCAATTCAGTGGCCTTCCAATAGCCTAAGAACAATTACTCTCCGTGGTTGAGAGTTACGTTTGGTTCAGTGATTCTAGCATATTGTATGAGTACTGCTGATTTTGAAAATAGAGAAAAGTTATAATCTCTGTGTACGATGATAAAACCCCCTAACAGTGTAATTTAGTGCCATGAACAATGAACATCATGATTGTCAGTTCTACTCTGAGTTACTACAGGGAAACAAGAACTGCAACGAAAGGATCAACTTATTTGTGGCCAAAGTGGTCTTGTGACGAGTGATTTTTCTATGCGCCATTGAGCTCTGACTGTAAATATTTGCCGAGGTGAAGACAACAATCAATTACCATTTTTCATTTGACAATAAATAGGAGATCAAGTTCAACAAAGCAAAAACGACATAGTTGATCACTGTTAAGACAATTTACCAGTCTAATACATTGTCAGACAGTGCACTGTTTCCAGTCCAGTAAAAATTACTAATAATTATTCTTAACAATTATTCAATTTATAGTTTATGCAGTCATATTTATTATCTGATACATATAGTTGTCATCAATGTTCATCATCAATTGACCAAAATATACATGTGAATGTTTGCCAGCTGTTTCATTCATCCTTTGCCTCATTGCTGTGTCCTCCTAATAAGCCTACCAAGTCCATAACTACAGGACGTAAAGCTCCAATCTTCTATTCACCCATCCATATATCTATCTATACATCGCCATCCACAGGTCTGTTGGTCCAGCTTTCTATCCCTCCATCTCATTCAACACTGGGCCTTTTCCTTTTTGTAGTTTTGTTTAATAGAATTGTATGTCCGGCTCTCCATATACTTTGCACAGTGCATTGTAGGGCATCATGAACATTCAAGGGTGTTGTTTCACATAATGAAAATAATTATCAAGTGTGAAATACTGTCTGCAAATACTGTTGCACTTCTTGTTTCCCTGTAGTAACACGAGTCCGTGTTGATTACTTCAAATTCTCCCAGGTTTGGAACAGCAGTTTTTTGTGATTGTTCATTGACTCATTGTTTGCATCACAACGTCAGATTTTTTTTTCATTGAGTTCATAGGGATGAACTCAATGGTGTGAACTCAACAGTTTTTCCATGGTTTTCTCTCACAATTGCGGGATATACACCAAAGTAACAAATACTTTCACAGCCATTGCAAACCACATAATAAGAAGTGCAGTAGTCTGCCACCAAAGGCACTGGAATCAGATCTTGCATCTTTCAAAGGACACAAGCCCCTGCAGGTGTCAGTGTAAAGCCTTTTAATACACTCTTTAAATAGTGCCTCTTGGGAAATTAAATTAATGAGCCTGCTGTTCCTCACATATTTTTTTTCTTTGTGGCCTGGGCCAAAATAAAACCTTTGAAGGAAAAATACAGAAAATCTGCTAAAAGCACTAGAGACATTTGCTCTTGGTTCAGACTTAATTGCATGCTTGCAGGAACCAGACGGGATAATCTAGTTAATTTATTTCTTTCACTATCATCTTAATTTTGTAATAAGTCTAGCTTAAGATAAAACACGAAAGTCACTGACAATGCTTCCATTTTCTATCAAACTTAGTTTAGGAATCATGCTTGTTCAACATGGAGAGAGTGAGTGAGTTTGTTTTACGCCCCATCAGCATCAATGTAGGCTATTTGGAAGTATGTGTATTTTGAAATTTGTTGTATCTGAACAGTTGTAGAGAGTAATGTCGTTGAAGTGGTCTGTACTTGGAAGTAATTCCTAACACACATGTTCTATGTTTTATGAAGAACATCGGTCATGGCTTGTAACCATAAATGTTCATTAGGATAACCATAATGATGTTTTAGTACTGGAATTTATGAGCTTACTGCTCCTATGCCACTTGGAGCATTTAACTTGAGAACTCATTTCTAAACAACATACCCTGTAATAATCATATTTCAGAGTATTTGTTTATTATCGGCATTCCTATGTAAGTGTGCCACTTTATCTGCAGCTTCTCTCACAAAATTGGCTTTGCTGGCATATGAAGATTTCGGTCACTGGCACTGCAGCCTGCAATATCCACAGGTTATTGCTGTCAAATAAAGGTGACATATTGTGTCGTAAGTGTCAACTTGTGAGCAATAATTTTGCAAAAGTACTTGCATGAAATTCAGGATATGCCTAAGTTGGATGACAAACACCCATTTATATATAATAAGAACTGTAGAACCCCATTGTCGAAATCATAAGTCAAGGCGGCTTGAATCAATTAGCCTTGTAGCAGATGAGCCCTAGTTCCCCTGCTAGTCACTGGTGGTGTTGTTGTTGCCACCAGGGGCTCTGCTGCACCTCCCTCCACCAGCCCAAATCTGGCAGAACAAGCCTGGCAGCAGAAGGAAGCAGACCTACACTCAGAGACACTGGTACATTTGCACATTGCACATTGTATTATTGTTATTGTGTAGGCCTATTAAATTTCTACATTGGTGTTCAGAAGTAACTTCGGAGCCCGGATGTTTTTGCTTGGTCACTGAGTTTGCAGTGAATTGAGCATTTTTGCTGTTGTGCTTGATCACATTATTATTGTGACTTGAGCATTTATATATACTTGAGCTGACTTTCAAGTTAGCCTTGAGTATTTACTTATTGTTTCTCTGCTGTCAGGTTAGTTGTTCTCAGGTTATTATTTAACAGTTCATACATTTTTAATTCTTACTTTGTGTGGTGACATTACATTAGACACTGTTGTTTGAATATTTTTTCTCACATTTTAGGTGTCTGTATTGTATGCACTTAGTAGGATTGATCAATGTTTCAGTGTGAACTCTAACTTAGAACTGTTTTAAACTGTTAATACACATTAGTTTAAATCTGTACTTCAAATTTTTTTGGAGAGGAGGGAATAGTGGTCACTTTTGTTGCGGTTGTTGCAAGAAATTGCTTTACAAACTGAGGTAATTGTGACATTACACTATTTCCTAATTCTTCAAATTAGATAGTTATATAAATATTTAATTTCAATTTAAATAATTATTTAGCAGCAAATTAAGTTGATTGCCTGTGGTATTTTTCTATTTTGGGTGGAGGCACATGGCACCAACATAGATTTTAAAAGATCTGAGTTTGGGTTGCACGTGTCCCCCTCAATTCAGTAATTGCACACATTCAGTTATATTTTGCTGATAGGTTAGAGTAATTTAAAATTTAAACTTAGTACTTAGTTGCATTGGCAGTGTGATCTTGGCTGTTGCTTACCTTTGAGGGCAGTATTTTGCTGCAATTCGAAGGAGTGGCAGTTGAGCTCTTGGCCTTGCAACCTTTTCTTAAATTTATTCTTAAACTTTAACCTAATTATTTTGTAGTTATTGTCAAGCCATTGGGAACTGTCTGTTTGGCTCTCACTGAGGACAGTAAAACTGATTTTCGGTGAACTGACAGTCAGATTCTAGGCTTGTGCAAAATAACTGTAAATTATTATTAATTTTTTGTAAATTCTGTTGAATTCAGAGTGCAGATATTATTTTTCACTTTCTGAATTTGACAGTTTGAATTGAGCCAAGGTGTCGTGTGAATATTCACACCTTCATTCACACCTTCATTCATTTCATTCACACCTTGACCAAGAGGATTTGAACCTGTGACTAATATAGTACAATAGGACATCCTCTCAGGTCATATAGTGCACCCACTCCCAAAAAATTTAATAGGGGAGAGTGGGGTAAGTTGTTTATTTCTAAACTTTTGAGTGTTTTGCTAGTTTTCTACTGTGTTTTCTTGTAGAATTCTGTGGGAGTGTGTATGCTTTGGCATATTGCATCTACAGGTATTTAACAAGAGACACAGACAGAGACATTGGCAATTCTCTTTAAATTTTAAGTTAACAAGGTTTAAGAAACTTGACAACTCAAGAGTTCTGCTTCTTTCCAATTGTGGTACCTTTGTTGAATCCCGTGGATTGCGTGTTCATACATTGTGGCTACGGGTATTCTGCAGGTATCAATTGTGTAATAATTTGCTAATTCTTGTAAACTTATTGAGTCAAAATTAGTGGTTGAGGTATACCAAACTTTCTAAAAGTTTTAGGGTATACAATAGGCCACTACATAATTACACACTTAATTATTAATTCGTTCAACTCTAGTTTCTTAGAATAAGTCTGTGTAGGCTGGTAACTTACTGGGACCCAGTCTGAGAGAGCTCTTTCAGTGAGGTTAGTGGATGGCTCTTGTTGCTCGTCTTTGACTGAGTGTTGCAAGATCCTCCTTTCCTCATTGTCAGTTCAACTCTTACGGTTATACTTTTTAACATTATTTCTGTGACTGTGTTTCAGTGTGTGGCACTTGACTTTCAGTTTGATAACTTTGTGCTTTGCACTTTGTGGTCTTCTGGGAGTTTTAAGTGTGGTACGTTCTGAGATATTTGGTTGTTTTGTGTTGGAACCACATGATCGTTTCTTGATCACTTGATTAGCGAAGTTTGGTAGAGTTTCAGTTGTTTTTTGTGGAATCACTTGACACCAGCAAAGACTTTCAGGTTGCTTTACTTGGCTGCTCATGGTTCTCTTGTTTTCTACATGTAACTGTTGATTGGGTACAGGGTACACTTCAGTCTCAACTTGTTACTCAAGTGTTTTTGTCTTTCAAATTTGCATCTTGATGTCTGCTGTCGGTGTCTGTAGTGGGTGATAATTTGCGCTTGTCTTTTTGACTTGAGCTTATGGTCCCCCTACCTTCACTGATTGCATTTGTCGGAAGGTTATTCTACACTTCTTGAATTGTGGTTTCCAGTGTTATCATTTTCCTGTGCTTTGCTAAGGCGGCTGGCATTAATTGCTGAGTAGCTTTTGGCAGGCCAGGGTCTTTGGTGACACAAATTAATCTCGTATTTGTCTGTAGTTACTAGCTCATTTCTGAGGTTATCCACAGCAGTTGGCAATTATTGCAGGGCTGCTTTTGGCATCCCAGAGTGAGTTGGTGCTTGTGATAGTTTCTGAGTTGTTGTCAAATTGTAGTTTGCTGGCTTGAGGCAATTCTTCTGTCCCTAAAGTTTTGTAGATAGTTCTTTTGTGCCAATTTTGGCTATCACGACTCTTTAATTCTGTCAAAGATAGTTCGCTTACATCGGTTTTTGTCTGAGGTTGGCTGAACTGTAGGCTATTTGCTTATTTTAGCAGATCAGCTGGCAGTTTGCTGACTGAGCCATTCTTTCTGTGGTCTGTTGCTGGATACTATCTCTGGTATCCCTTCATCATGGAGTCTGGCCATTCAAACATGTCTGGTGGCGATGGTCGGTCTAGACATCGAAAATCTTCAGGCCAGAGACCTCGAGCTGTACCTCACCCAAATTCCAAGACGTGTACTGAGCAAGCTCCCAGCTTGCTTATGCCAACTACGTCACTCGCTGCGAAGCTTGAAGCAGAATTGCAACAGTTGCAACACAATCTGAAGCAGGAGCAACATGATTGGCATACAAAGCTACTGGAAGAGCTGGAGCACGATGTCAAATTGCAACAAGAAGAGACAAAATGGAAACAACAAAAGAAGTATCAACCAGATGAATACAACCGTTCTCGGGAACAGCGGCGTAAATGGCAGGGAGAGTGGTTACGCCTAAAGAACTTCTACACGAATCGCTACAAAAAGTGGCAGAGCAGTCAAGAGAAACAATATCGAAGACAAATGTATCTGGTTGAGCAGCTTAGATTTCTTAAATCTAAATCTGAGCGATCCCAGTATCTACATCAATCAACCAGGAACGCTGGAAGTTCAAGCCTCAGGAGTAGGACTGATTTCGAGAGATCTTCAAAGGACAAGATGCCGTCTTGCTGTTCACAGGTATCCAGCAGCCACACCAGTAGCGTCGGTGAGAGGTCTAAGCCTTGCTTCAGAGCGAAAACTTGCTCAGAGGTTCAGGCTGTCCTTACTGACCATTCAACCAGCGTACCTGTGACTGAAGCTGACATGACCCGGAAAAGGACTGCTCATCGGTCATCCACAGTCAGAGCTCTCCAACAGTCAGTGTGTCAGCCTGCTGGAACCAGTATGGCAGCCACTGGGCACAGTTCTTCAACAGGGAGTCAAGCTACAAGGATGTCAGGCTACACTATTCCAGGAAAAGTGGCAGAAGGTGCTGGCTCTAAGGCCCTGGTTTATCCAGAGGCGAAGACCCATCTTTCTGACTCTATGAATCATCTAGGTTCTGGTTGTCAAGCCTCGAAATCATCACTGTCGGCCCCTGCTGTTAATGATCATAAAATTATGAGGCAGATCGTGGTTCCTGTATTCCTTGACCGCCGACAGACTCCACCGGAGACAAACGTTCCTCACGGCAGGTCTTCAAAACTGCCTGACTACATTTCCCAAGGTTTACGTTCCAACACTTCACCTTACCCGACTCGGCAGAAGACTCCTGATGTGTTGCAAGGACGGAGTGGGAAACTTGAAGATGTTGGCTTTGTTAATCAACCAAATGCCAGAGCTACTGCTCCAGTGACTGATTTTCTTGTCACAGTGCCCACTGCTCGAAGACCATCGCTGACGTGCGAACATCTTCTGACCGAAATGATTAGCCAACCACTGAAGGTCATCAGTCCACCTGGATCTCCATGTGTCATGATGACAAGACCACCTTCTGCAGTTTCCTCCGATCCACACCGGCAAGACACTGAATATAATCCACATGTTGCTACTTCTGTTATTTGTCCGAGCAGTTGCCTTGTGGAAACTGACAGAAAACCACATCTTGGTGAATGGTCAACAGGCCTTAATGGTTCCGGTTCAACAGCAACGCATTGTCGCAGACCGCCTGACTTCCCATATGGTGTTGCTTCACATGTCAGTCTTGTAGATACCACTGCTGAAAGCCTAAGACTTTGCTCCAGGGTTGTCAGCAGCTTGGCTTCGCAGACTGAACATCTCCTTCAGCTTGGAATGAAAACTGGACGTCCGCCTGAGTTCAAGAAACCAAGTGGGTCAAATGGTCTGGTTGAAGCAGCCGTAAATGGTGCCAGACATCAACAGCTGGAAACCATTGTCAGGCTGCCCCAGACCATGCCATCACCACTCATCAAGGAGAACGAAAAGGACAACCATCCAATCTCTTCCCCAATTCGTGAAACAGTTGGCACCAGATGCCAAAGTGCAGAGACTGACAGACGGTCAGATCAGGATTTATCATCAGTTGGCCTTTATTCACAATTATCCATCAATCGACTGAGACCACGGGAAGTTGTAAATTTGCATGTCGGTTCTGAAGATGCCATTGCAGAAGGCCTAGGAATTAATTCCAGGGTTGTCTGTAGTTCGGCATTTCAGACTGAACACCCTCATCAGTCGACATGGATACATCATCTGAAAGAGTTTGTAAGTCCATGTAGGCAAAATGGTCTGCAGGAAGCAGCTGTTAGTGTTGTTTCCCGACTCCAATTGTTGGAAACTGCTGTCAGGCTGCCCCAGACCATGGCCCTTGTGAATCCATCATCAGCAATTAAAGATATGAGAAATGCCCAGCTTCCGATCTCTTCCGTCATCAAGTATGCAAAAGCAATTGGCACCAAAAGCCAAAAATGGATGAGGGAGGGGAAAGGTGCAATTGATTCTGGTGGTGATCGGTCTCTTGATAAGCATCTGCTTTCCCGGATACCTGATCCTGAACCAGAACTGATACCCCCTAAGCCACCTCCCATGTCTGGATTCTCATTGCTTGACGCTGCGAAGCTGGTGGACAAAGCCACGAAGTCCAGAATGTCGTCAAATAGGTGCTTCGACTTTGTGGGAGCGACTGTGTGCACAAGAAGACACCTGCAGTCAGCAGCCTCTGCTTTAAGGAGGCCCATCGACCCTTTGACCAAGTTCCAGAACCAAACAAAAGGTGGCAGTGGGATCAAACCATGTGAAGGAGTCCAACCAATTTCTCCTCAGGGCAACGTTGTTATGAATGACAACTGCACTTCAAATCACAGCCAAGTTGTCCTATACAGTGAGAATGTCCAGGAGAAGACTGAAATGCAGCTGTCGTCATGCCAGAATGCCGGACGTCCCACCATTGACATCTCTACAATTCCTGGGGCAAGTGGTCAAATCCATCCACGAATCCATAGCGGAGGAAGTGTGGTGAGAAACTTCTCTAAGGTCAAGCTTCCCTATCACATAGAAATATGGGAACCTGGAGAACAGATTGCTAGTGTTGCCACGAGGGCTGGAGCTGGTAAAGTGGCACCCAAATCGGGGCAGCAGATTGATGCCGTACAAGAAGCTGACATCCTGCTTCATGATTTTCCTTTTATACCAAGGGATAAGTTGTTCAAATTTGGACAGTGGCAATCTAGCAGAATCGGAAATGATGGGCAGGATCCTCTGGTTGCCATCTCAGATACCTTCATTGGATTTGAACCCCCAGACCAAAGTCCTGAAGAGACAAACAACAGCGATGCAGAATGCTGGAACATGTCGTTTCGCATCATCAGCAGCCGTTGCCCAAAAGGCATAGGACAAATGTAGTTGGTCGCACCTTTGTCCATGGCTGCCACGTTGACCGTCCTCCTCCTAGTTTCATCATGCAGCTAGAATCTCCGTCTTGCACTCTGTTAGTGTGCTATATGCATGGCATTCATAACGTTAGAATGCCTTATGTATGAGCATGCAACAGAGGCAGCCTGTCAGATGGGAGTTTAATGAAGCTCATCTCAGCATGGTTCCCTCCAGGAACCGCTTCATGCATTGATTATTGTTTCATCTGGGAAGCATGGCAGAAGTCATCAAGCTACATAGAAGGCTGCAGTCCCAACATCGGTGACGAGGATTACAAGAACTGGGTATCACCTTGCAGGCAGTCTTCAGTTTTGGTGATTCAAGACATCAGGGCACCAGTCAAGCCAGCTTTCCCTGTCATCATCCATCATCTGTATATAAAACTGCATTTTTCACTGGACTGTACATACTTTTGAGGGATAACCACATTGCACCCCGGGATTGGCACACATGGAATCATGGAGCACCTGCACGTGACCATCAAATGGATCATCACATTCGCACCCTGTTTGCACCTTGGATGTCATCTCCTTCGATCTGGAAGAGGCTGGGACAAGATCAGACCATGGACCATCGACTCTTGCAAGGACACAGACATTTGCCAGATGAAAAGGGGGAGAGTGTAGCAGATGAGCCCTAGTTCCCCTGCTAGTCACTGGTGGTGTTGTTGTTGCCACCAGGGGCTCTGCTGCACCTCCCTCCACCAGCCCAAATCTGGCAGAACAAGCCTGGCAGCAGAAGGAAGCAGACCTACACTCAGAGACACTGGTACATTTGCACATTGCACATTGTATTATTGTTTGTGTGTATTAAATTTCTACAGCCTAAATCCTATTTGCAATCACTTGACTGTATTTCTTCCGGTGATGAATGAGTAAATAATGCATCATTCAATTACACGGAAAATATACGTGAGCCAGTGCATCTTTGCACTTTCGATGAAAAATTACACCTGTGTTTTACTTATGCTGGAATCATTCTCTATCGATTTTGTCATTGCAGAGAAAGCTTAATGTGATGTCTGACAGCAGACTGTGAGACATGTTATCCAAATAAACATTTATTCACGAGGCACATTTTAACACGCATTTTACAAAACAAATTGGCTGCATTCTGCTGAGTTCATCAGATAATCTGTATTTTCTGCCTGCCACATTCAGGACCATGCCATGTATACACCAAACTTCCTTTTGACCTCTAAGCCGCAAAAAAACAGACATTAACAGACAGTTTGCATCTTAAATGAACTGTCATAAACAAGGTGTGTTAGCATATTTTGCTATAATTACTTTTCAACATTTTTTTTACTAATTTTAGGTGTTAATAAAAAGCATATCATCATCCCAAGTCATACCATGACAAAATGGCCCATAACCTTTGCTAATTCATGAATACTTAATTAACGGACCCAGTTTTGGCTCAGACAATCAAGGACTGCTACATCACAGTTTGAAATTGTTGCTTCTGTTTCACACAGTTGCAAATCGAGAAATTGTGTATTGTTGAAAGGTGCTATCACAGTTCCGACAATTCCATTGAATTATGTATTTTCACAGTTCTCAAATGAAACTGTTTGAAAGTTTGCCTGTTTTACACTGTTTTTCTTAGTTGCCAGTAATCCTCTAAGTGTCCATAATCGGACTAAATCTGCCTGCAAAATGCTTATGACCTAAATAAGCAGCCAATCACAGAAGAGGTTGGAAATAGCAGAAAGCCCTGTCCATTTTAGCAGGGCTTGCGTGGGGAGGATGATCCAAAATCGCAAGACTTTTTATTTAGATTTTGGTGAAAACAACAAAACCTGCTCAATATGAGTATAGTCACTCAGTTACATGATGGATAGATAAGCTATTATCTTAAATTGGGCAAGTAAGGGGTTCATTGACTGACCTTCAGAGACCTGCAACACCCCAAAGATATAATCACCGGCAGATTAGTCCATCATTACCAAACCTTTGAACCCAAACAGGATATTCGGCAAGAGCATGTTGTCAGCAAGTCCCAGGATGTCATCACGCAAGGTACGTCACCATTTGTCCTCCGCAAGACAATTCTGAACATGATTGGCAAACCATGGTCAGTTGAACAACAACCTGATGGAGCTCTTTTGGTTAAAGCCACAAATGCCAGTCGGGCAAAAAATTTATATATATACCTACATGTATATGAGTATGAAGAGGAACATCATAGATAATCATAGATTTGTGAAAAAACATTAAATTTCCGAGGTAGCTCTTAAAAATAGTGATGTGCCAAAGTATGCAATCTTCTGTCAATGCTATCTTTTGTAATACTAATTGAATGGCTAGCAACGCACCGCTTACAGATGATTTCATATTTGTAGACATTTCTCAAATAACAAAACATTTTGCAAAATTTCTGGTCTGACATCAGAAAATCCTGCCAGGTGATTGGTCAAATCGGCCATTGCGTGTCACTTTTTTTCAGCTTGCTTCAGGTAAGTGATGTTTGCTGGAAAATTGATGTCATAATTTTGACCAATAGTATACCGCAGAGGCCAACTTGGTGTTATGGCAGTTGTTCACCCAAGTCAAACCGCAATCCACATGAACTCTTTCACTTCTTCATGAACAGTTGTATTTCACACTCCTGAGTACAACCGTTGATTGATATTGAATGAGTTCCAAGCTGACTCTGCATGGCTTCACATCTATTTACACTAAATTATCATGCCTTGACCAAAAGCCGCCAGCATTGTCTACGACATCAGTAAGGGCCTATTCAGAATTTATGACTGGGAGATGGGAGTTTTTCCTGAGCGGGTGCTACATGCTTCAAGTGGGACACTAATTTTTACATTTTGTCTAGAGTCTATGTGCCTTGCAGGCTAAATAGAATTTATGACTTGGGGGGGGGGGGGTAATTGGAGTTTTGCCCGACGGGGGGTATGACATACTAAAATTCCACATGGAATGTAGGAGAGGCACAAATAAGCATGAAACCAAAGGGGGTACACATTTTTTGACTGGAAGTTCCAACAAAACTAACAACCTCCCTCCCCCCCCCAGAATCATAAATTATTAATGAACCCTCAGGACAGGATGGTGGCCCAGTGATGTGATCATTGGTAAACATTCATAAGAAAATCACAGTGGGAATCAGATTAAGGACCCCGCGATTGGTAGTCCATTGTCCTGCTGCCTGAGCTGAGCCCCTCTCCCGAGAAAATGTTACACTCACAATAAATTATACATCTTTATTTTCTGTATAAACAGTCATTACATGGATCACCTGATCCTAATCGACTGAATGCACAGTATTGGACTTGCAGAATGTATGTACTGAAAATGTGTGAAACACAAACTGAAAGTCTCACTTGAAACTGCTAAAGACAGTCCTTGTAGGGAGATCAATGGCTTAAAATATGCCATGGTCACCCATGCAAAACACTATGTCACTTTTCAGGAGAGAGTGGTGTCATACCTTCTCTCGACCAATGAAAATTGCAAGAAAAATTATGTATTTTCTGCCTCAAATGTCTACAAAAACTCCTACAGTGTACCTGTCGATATGAAAATTCACAATCATGCGGCACCCTTCACCAAGACAAAAGTTCCTTCCAAGCCATCATAATAGAACAAGAATGTCTCTAAATAGCTGTTGGTCTGTCATTCTACAAGGCTACATTGTGAAATGGTTGGACTGGCTTGTGTCATAAAAGATGCCAAAATAAAAGGAAAACGCTTTGATCAATTATAACGGTTATTACTTGTAGATGAAAGCTGTGCCAAAGCTACATTATGCTGCCAGTCACACTCATTATCTTTATTGACCAGCATTTTGGCTCCTTTCTTGTGACACTGAATATGAGTCAGCAATTACATTACGTCATTATACAGACATATTTGGACCATTAAAAAATGCATGATGGTATCCCTATGGGCACATATGTATGAAAATGAATGAGCCTGCTGTTCCCGGCATTTCTTTGTACTTCGTGGCCTGGGCAACAGAAAGGAAAAATAATTATGTCAGAGAAAAATAAAAAAAATGGCTTCTAAAAGCTCTAGTTACACTAGCTTTGACTTTTTTCTCTTAGTTCAGACTTGCAGGCTTGCAAGAGCCAGACAGCAATAATTTGTTGACATAAAGAAATGTCATTTCTTTCACTATCATCTTCAATTCGCAATAGGTCTTGCTTAAGATTAATCATGAAAAATATTAACATTGCCTCCATTTTGTATATTACCCAGTACTTGGAATGACACATGTCTTTATTTTTACGGTGGGGTCTGTATATGGATTTGTATTGCAAGTAATCATAAGGTCTCACTAAATTCATTTTTTGAAATTCGTTCTCAGTTCTGTCATTATCACTGTTTTCAATGAAAATTTTTCATAGTGTTAAAAAACAAACAAAACTCAACCTGGAACTTTGCTTGCCCTTAATGAAATTAGGCCCTTAATATAACATATTTGAATGGAACATTTATCATTACAATTTTTTGATATAGCTATTTTCATACAGGTAGCAAACCTCTCAATGCCATGAGAGTGGACTTCATTGATTACCATTTCTTGAGCAGTATAAATAATTTTGATAAATTCCTTTAAATGCTTCTTCCGTGATAATTGAATCTTATCACTCAATTTGTGTCTCATCCCATATTGTGCTAGAAACATTTGCATGTAACCTATTTCAGGTATTATGCTTGATCATGTTAGAATCAGATGTAGCTGAAAGATTGAAAAGGAGCAATATTGTCGAAATGGCCTGAAATAGTGCGTAAATCACTCCCACACTTTTTCTATTTATGAAGAACATGGGTCGTGACTCGTCACTATAAATATTCATTAGGTTAAGCCCAATGACCTTTAAGTACTGGAATTTATGAGTTTGCTGCTCTGAAGTCAAGCTCTTGGAGCACTCGGACTTCAGGGCACACTTTCAAAGCTGGCCTTCATACCATATTTCTCAAAGTACTTCTGCATTTCCTGACTTGTGCTGGTTTGTGTGCACCATAGATTCTCAAGGTGGTTTTTTGTGCAGCTTCTCTGACAAAATTTGCTCTGCTGTCATATATATGTAGTTTTTTGTCATTGGCACCGCAGCCTGCTATATCCACAGGTTATTGCTGTCAAATAAAGGTGACATATTGTGTCCTAAGTGTCAACTTGCGAACAATAATTTTTCAAAGCACTTGCATGACATTCAGGATATGCCGAAGTTGGATGAAAGACACTCACATATAACTGCAGTTCTACTGCCTAAATAGTCCAGACCACTTGAATCATAATGACTAAATCATATTGAAACCAGCTTAACCATTCAGGACCGCCCCTTACGTTTGTACCCAACCCAGCTATCTGTTATGCACTGGTACACAACACGTCGAGTAAAGTGCATGGATGATACCCTGGAAGAAAATCAGTTGAAGAAACTCTGTTGGTAAAGCCACAAACACAACTCAGGCAAGAAACTTATGTCAGGCAAGAAAAATTTTGTGAACAAAAAAGATTGCTGATGAACCTGTCAATTAAAAACTTAAAACATGCGATACCATTCACCAAGACAAAATTCCTACCAAGCCGTCATCACAGACAGAACAAGAATGTCTCTTAATAGAAGATTAATGATTTTTTAGAACGATTAGTCAAAGCCCAATGCGCTGTCACTTCCTGTCACCATTTTATTTGTCTGATAGTATATGCTATTAGCAGGCCATTCTACTTGCATACTAGGTCAGTCGGGAGATAGTTGAATTGACTTGTCTTATAAAAGATGCTGAATGAAGGAAAAAATGGAATGCCAATATTGATCAATTACAAAGGTTATTACAAATGAAAGCTTTGCCAAAACCACATTATGATGCCAAATCACACCCATTATCATAATTGACCCACATTTTCTCTCCTTTCTTGTGACACTGAATATGAGTAAGCAATGACATAAAGTCATTATACAGACACATGGGGACTATTCCAGAATGCATAACGATATGTGAGTGATAGCTTCTAAAAATGACTTATATGAATTAAGATATTCTTTATGACCCAAAGTGGCTTCCAAGATTATTTATCACATTCCACATTGTGTGCGGAGGCTGCATCGCTGAAGAACGGTAAAGATAATGCCTAATTGGACTACTTATCTCATGATTATTCTCTTATTCTCTTATTATTATCACAGTCTCAAGCTGATGTCAAGTGATAATGTTATTTAGATTTTAGAATATGAACATTTATTTGGCCAATGAGTCGATTTGATTTCGAAAGTTTTAGATTATAAACCTTACCCTCTTCAATATTTGATCACTAAGGTCTATGGAAATAAAGCCATTCCTATCTTAGTATAACTGTGAAGTTCACTTGATTAAATCCTTTGAATTACTTCTTCAAAATATCTCTCTAAGTTCTTTAAATCCCAGAAGCTTACGATATAACTCTGCAGATTCTTTGGTAAAATTCATATAATAGAGGGCAGATTTGTCATTATAAATAGAAGCATGAAACTTGGCACAAAGTTTAAAATCATCTTAAAGAATATATTTAGATAGCCACTTCAGATTTGACTCGGATGACCCATGGCAGCCATTTTCAAAAATTCTGAAAAAAGTCAAATCAACTGTAACCAGTGCTTTTAGCACATTTTCACGATTTTTCCTTCAAAGGTTTTATTTTTTCCTTTCATAATTTTTTTTTGCCTTTTTGTTGCCCCAGGTCTCAAAGAACAAAAAATATGCCAGGAACTGCAGACTCATACATCTTCCCAAGGGCTCTAAAGTGTGTAAAAAGGTTTTTTGCTGCATGACACCTGCAGGGTCTTGTGTCCTTTGAAAGATGCAAAATGTGAAGCCGGTGCTTTTGGTGGTAGACTACTATAGATTTTAGGGCGTATCATTTTCCCGAATTCTGTTGATCGCCTATAGTTTGACCGTGTAAAAATAGTACTAATTTTTCCTTCTACAGATCTAAAAAACAAAATCACTTGATTTCAGGATTGAATAGAGAACTTTCAGAGTGGTCAGGGTCCATTTTGTTGGAATTTTTGTAGAAATGGAGCATTTTTCAGGTAACCCATAGTTTCATGGAATCTCAAATTATATTTAAGGTGGCTCGATAGATAGGGCCTGCCTGGCTGCAGGGCCGTATTAACCTATGGGCAAACGGGGCAGTTGTCCCGGGCCCATGACCTCAGGGGGGCCCATGAAGAAGCTGAAAAGAGTTGCGTCAGTAAAGAAGGAGCTTTGGGTAACTGGCGCGAATTTCCTTTTCAGAATTTAGAGCGTTTTTGGTGCGCAAGGGGGGCCCATTAGAAACAGTTTGCCCCGGGCCCAGAAATGCGCTAATACGGCCCTGCCTGGCTGCGCGTGAATGTGCACTAACTACCATTTCTCATGAGAGCAAGCCACCTTAAACGGACTACATAATTCCTTGTAAGAAGAGCTTTCAAATGAATGGTAGCGTTGATAGTTTCCGTGAAGTCTTTGTCAAATGAACTTGAGAACCGAAAATTTTAAAAATAAATAGTTATTTTCATTTTTGTCATAAAACGTAACCCATAGATGCGGGTACTCATTTGAAAGCTCTTCTTACAAGGAATTCAAATATGTATTTAAATTTGAGATATATTAAGAATTGGCGAAACCATTCGAAACCGCGAAAATGCATTATTTGAATCAATTTCTCTTCCAAAATTGAAGCCAACAAGATCGAAATAGTTCAAGCCAGCAAAAAATGTTCTGAATACCTAGAGAAGGAATAACAAACACTATTTATATGTATTCTATTTGTAGGAATCACACAGAAAGCAGCAACATAGCAGAATTTCCGCCATTTTGGAAAAGTAGCCACCTAAGTTAAATCTGAGGCGGCTCCCTATCCAGATATATTCGTATAGATGGTTTTTATTTGTACACCAAGTTTCATGCTTCAATATTTAAATGCACAATTTGTTCACGTATCTGCCCCGCCAGTTCTTGATCAGCAAGGTTATCAAAATATTACTTAGTTATTTAATTTACCTCACAACGCCCGCACAACAGTATTCTGATAGAATATACACAAACATCTAGCCATAATAGCCTACGTTAATGTCTAAAAAACAATTGGCAAATATTCTACAGAGGCATCG
This sequence comes from Platynereis dumerilii, assembly GCA_026936325.1. NCBI lineage: Eukaryota > Metazoa > Annelida > Polychaeta > Phyllodocida > Nereididae > Platynereis > Platynereis dumerilii. The sequence goes on from JAPTHN010000011.1 coordinate 27,043,237, forward strand.
TTCAAAACAGGTTACAATAAATATTATACCACACCTATGAGCCAGCAGCCAATCAGAAGCCTGTATTTGGCTGGTATATTTCATATATTCTTTGTTGTTCTCTTATACGCCCATGGGAGTATATAGAATATATAAGCCTCATTGTTTAACAAAGCTCAAAACACAAACAGCAAAACTGTACCAAACAGTGAATTACTAACAAAAATTAAACAAAAGTATTATAAAACAAAATGCCTGAGACAAATCCGTAAATCCCTAAATTTGACCCCCTTCAGATTTTAATGTCAAGAACACAACTAATAACAGTCTGGGAAATTACCATCACTGATGACAATTGCAATTCCAGCTAAGTCCTGGTCCTGACAGGATGATTGAGTGTGTGGGGTTGATCAGTTGGGTATCAAAAGGAAGTCTGATCTCTGTGCACCCATCCTCATCACACAGCAGTACGGTGGCCTGTTAGTGCCACTTGTTTTCTAACTTTTTTTGCGTTATTTCACAAAAGTTTTGCGTTATTTCACAAGAGTTTTGCGTTATTTCGCCCCCAGGAGGCGAAATTTCGCAAAACTGGGGGCGAAATAACGCACCTTGGGGGCGAAATAACGCACCTTGGGGGCGAAATAACGCACCTTGGGGGCGAAAGTTCGCATCTTTGGGGGCGAAATTTCGCGACTTTGTGGCGAAATATCGCACCTTTAGGGGCGAAATATCGCATTCAGGGGGCGAAATATCGCAAATTTGGGGCGAAATATCACAAATTTGGGGCGAAATATCACAAAGTAAGGGGCGAAATTTCACAAAATGGAAGGCGAAATTTCACAAAAACATCGCGAAATTTCGCAAAAAATTGTCATTGAAGTAGAGCTTTTGCGTTAACAATGTTTTAACAAATTGACTTGAGAGTAACTCATTGAAGTTAATTTTTAGCCATCTATCTTTTTATTTTTTTTGCCATTTGTCTATGTTTTTATCAATCAATCTATCCTTTACTTAAAGTGTGATGAACTGGACACCTTCATTTTGATTAATATTGTAGATTGCTTGGTCAAGACAATTAACTATCTGTAATACTAGTAGAATTGAGCCTCGTGCTCGTCCAGTATGTAGACTCTCTTATCACAATTTATTGTACTAGTCAATCGTTTTTTAATATTTTGAAAATTTATGTTTTGAACTGTGGGTCATGAATTGTATAATTGTGTATGTTCTGTAATAACTGTATTGATGACCATCAGATGACGCGAGACTTAAATAAAAAATATCTATCCATCAGATTCCATCTATCTATCTATCTATCTATCTATCTATCTATCTATCTATCTATCTATCTATCTATCTATCTATCGATCGATCGATCGATCTATCAATCTATCGATCTATCGATCTATCTATCTATCTATCTATCTATCTATCTATCTATCTATCTATCTACCTATCTATCTATCTATCTATCTATCTATCTATCTATCTATCTATCTATATATCTATCTATCACCAGCAACCACCTAACATTAAAAAAACTTTTTAATTGAATCAATATTATGAAACGTTTAAAAACAAAGTAACGTTTTCAAATATTTCTTAAAATGTTAGATTGCTTGTTTGGGAGGTTGAAAAGGGGATAGAGGCCTACAGTTAAACTATGGCCAAATTTGATAGTTTCCATGGCTAAACTAAGTTATCAATTAACAGTGGCTTAGCCAGAGAGGGGCAGGGGGAGAACAAGTGCCCCCCCCCCAATCAGCCATCTTTGCCCCTCCTGCCAGGATTGATAATATATTGCAATCCTTAGTTAATATTCCAACATTATAGGACTCACACTTTTCTACATTTTATATCTATACTTTCAGATTAATTTGGTTTGAATCCATCATTCTTTACCATCATTATAGTATACCATATATAATATAAAGATTTCAAAAATGTCTACCAAAAAAAAAAAAATAGACTGCTTGCCCCCATTGGTTATTTGGCTTCACTGCATGATCATATCTATCTATCTGTCTATGTAAGCCCAGTTCTGGGCAATCAAGAGGATTAATTGAGATGGGAGAGAGAATGGGTGTCCTCAACATGTTACACATTTACCCCATGTGAGGGAGCTTTTAATTGATCATGACACATCATCGACCTGCGTCATGACTCATAAGGTGCAATTTACATATATATCCTGAATGATGCATGGGACCCAGACAAGTACTAACTTATAATAGACAACCAAACCATAGATCTCATAACTGGAAGACACTGAATTTATAATTGCGTTTGCCAACATGCAATCAACCTTTAGAGATATTACCTATGTTTTTAGGAAAGCTGCCAGGTCCCATGATAAAAGGTATGAATATGACACATTGTATGACTCCCAAGGCACAAACATAACAGTGAAACGTTCCCCTCTTTCTTTTTCTTTTTTTTTTGCCAGATTTATAATGGAACTGCTGTAATAGATGGGTCTATTTGGCTTCGAAAGACAAAAGATGTTTGGGAAACTTTTTGTGAAATAATGCAAAAGTTTTGTGAAATAATGCAAAAGTTTTGTGAAATAACCAAAACTTTTTGCGAAATAACCAAAACTTTTTGCAAAATAACCAAAACTTTTGCGAAATAACCAAAACTTTTTGCAAAATAATGCAAAAGTTTTGCGAAATAACCAAAACTTTTTGCGATATAACCAAAACTTTTGCGAAATAACCAAAACTTTTTGCAAAATAATGCAAAAGTTTTGCGAAATAACCAAAACTTTTTGCGATATAACCAAAAATTTTGCGAAATAACCAAAAATTTTGCGAAATAATGCAAAAGTTTTGCGAAATAACCAAAACTTTTTGCGAAATAACCAAAACTTTTGCGAAATAACCAAAACTTTTTGCGAAATAACGCAAAAAAAGTTAGAAAACAAGTGGCCCTAACAGGCCACCGTACAGCAGCATGACAGTAGCGGGACATATTCTATCAAATTTCGCAAGGTACCAGCGAAGTCATCAGCAGCTGATGACAGTTTCCTAATTTCTCTGGAGCCTTCGGGTTCTTTTCCTCATTATGTAATGGACAAGCGTGCCAAAATTTATAGAGCTAGTTGATACTGTGATACAACTTTATGCCAAGTTTGGAAGTGATAGAAGCAACAGTTATTTTTAAATAGCCTGTAAAAGTGATTTTGAGTACTGCTTAAGTCATGGCTGGGCCACGACACTTTGAGAAGGTCATGGAAGAGAGATGACAGTGCTGGGATGAGTGTCATGTGGGGCTGAAGACATTGGTTGTCATGAGCAGATGGTAATTTCCTTGACTGAATAAGGATAAGGGGTCAACCATATTGGATCTCTAGGAGGAGGGGGAGGCTTTGATTTTTTTTATAGATAATTTCTTGTCCAGTTTAGGTGAAATAAATAATTCCTATACAGTAGTCTTGAATAAAATAATTGCTGGTGGTGGAGGTATTTCTTAACATGGTTTTGTTTAATAATTCAAAAAGAAATATTTTAGGACATCATTCACTAAAAATAAATAGGCCTAATTACTGCTGCTGTTATCATGAAATAAATGATTTCCTGTCAATTGGAAAATTAAAATTCCCAGCACCCCCCCTTTATATCTGATGGTGATCCCCAACTATCCAAATGCATTTATTCTTCTGATTTTTTAACTTTTTTTCCAAAATTGTTTAGTTTGCCTGCTTTTTTCCCTGTTAAATCTGTTTTTTAAATTCTTCCTCCCCTAAATTTTCAAGAAAATATTTTGTTCCAAACTTTTTTTTTACAACTCCCTCTCCCCACTCCCCTTCCAAATTTTGTTTTCTGATTTTTTCTAAAAAAATCCCCCCCCCCGTTATTGCAAATTGTATAACCCAATTCTTTTATTAGAATTTTTTTGTACCACTGTTTTTTTTGGTCAAATTACTTTTCTTTCCAAACATCACCCCACATTTTCCGAGGGGGGGATTTTTTTTCCACTTTTAAAAATTCAAACTGTTTCTTTTTAAATTTCCAATCCAAACATTTTTCATTATAATTTTGCAACTAATTAGCTTATTACAAACTATTGTCTTTAAAATCAATCTTTTGGATCCAGGCAGCATGGTCTTCAAGCTTTGGTGTTTACACATGTATCTTATTTGAGCATATATATTAAAGGTAGTAATTGGGAGATATCCCTGTATTTCAAGTAACTAACACAATGTCAAGGTCCACAGTATTAAAATCAGTTGTTTTCTAAATTTATAACCAAATTCTAAAAATGTAAGGGATATCTCTGTAGCCATTTTAGTGCGTGATTGAAAATTTCAAATACCTTTCAGATGCATTTGCCTTGTATATCCAAGAAAATGATCAGAATATGTATAAATTTCATATCATATAATTGTCAACTGTGATTCCATTTGGATTTTTTTTCTTCAACTGATATTTTCATGTGATTAGATTAATCCCACTTGGCAAATTGTTTGTAGCAGTTTTCTTCCTCTTTCCGTAAATCCTTCTTGTTTTATTTTCTTTTTAAAATCTCTTTGTTTTGTTTTATTTTGTTTTGTTTAAGGTATAAGTTAGTTATATCCCTTGTTTTCGTGAATATGTGATAATCCTCGGCTACGCCTCGGATATATCACATATTCACTCAAACGTGGGATATAACTGGCACTTGTTCATGATTATTCCCTTATATTGTACTGAATTTTGCAAAGACCATGCCTAATTAGATAACATGAAAACTAAAGCACCATAAAAAGATTCCCATGCAGAAGACAATCAACAAATTGGTTGGAAAAGGTCTCCTTGGTGTCACTACAACTGTCAATTATGGTGACATGTGTTTGGCAGAAAAAAGCTCTCTTATGTGCGCAGCTAAGTGGTACACCTTCCCACCTAAACAGCATTCTGGATTTCTGTTCATTGCATGGTAATTATCATCATCAGCCTTTTAGTAGCATGATGGAGTACGGCACATGACAAGCATCAATAAGTGATACATGTACTTTGTCACAAAATAAAAAGATTTAACATATCTATTATGACAGTGCATTTTTTTTTTCTTTTCTTTTTTTATACAATTTTACAATAAATATTGTGCTTTGTTCACATCTCAACTGACCCTTAAAATTCTGAGTCTCAGAAGACAGCCAGAAATTGAATTAATGTTGTGCAACAATGACCGCTCATTCATCTGAATAGCATCCAAGGGTTAAAAATATCTTTTTAGTAAGTACCTGCCCTCAACTTACTTTCTAGCTGCACAGTAAATTCTCAAGTTTATATTTTCTCTTTTCTGTGGTACAGTTCAAGCACAAACAATTGTGATTGATTGGGAGGTTGGAATACGAGATATATTCATGAAATGGAGCTTAATGCATCGACTTGGCTTGCAAGTCTGAATAAATCAATCCTATAGTATTATATCTCTTACCAGAGATTTACATTCTCATGCAATAGGTCTGATGCTTTAGAGCAGTTAAAGCTGCCTAGCAATGGCAAGGAAAGAGAACAATTACCTCTTTGGCCAAGAGTTATAATTTGCTCAGTGATTCTAATGTCATGAGTGAGTACAGTAGTATAGTCTGGTGGCTTTGTATAACTAGGCAGCCTTCACCATGCAAGTGACCAATAGGTCTCATTAAATTTTTTTTTTTGGTTTTCCTGTGTGTACGCGGATTGTAAACCAGATTGAGAGACATGGTTACGTTATACTTTAGGGAACTTTGCACATTTGATAAAGCTCATTTCATTATCGTCCACATGCAAGCAAGCCAGCCTGATTCCTGATAAAGAAATCAAATGATCAAAAGCTGTAATTCAATCTTACACCCACAAAGCATTTTCACACACTGCCTAATGAAATAACTTCTAAGAACTTTTGAGATGAATGGTTGTGCCCATGAAGCAACTGTCTGTTGAGTGATAACACACAAAGTAAATTATCCTATCATCGTTAATTAAAGTTACCTAAATCAAACAAGATTATAGCTTATTCCTAAATGATATTCTTTCTTTCTGCATTGAAGTTCTGGAATGAAGTGAAACAAACTATGATTGATCATAATGGAGATTGCAGACCGAATAACAAAAGGCCCAAGTTCATGAGGTGCAACTCTTCTGCTTATATTAAATTGAAAATAAAGATTGAGATCTGCCTAAATATCAGGTGACAAACGACCAGTGGGATAAAAGAACTTCCCAAAATAGCTTATTGGCAAGAATAATATCAGAGCTTTTAACCTGTTCTAGCATACAGCTATTTCATGAATTTCAGTTCAGTTTATCCTTTCTCTGTACAGTACAACCCAAAATAAAGTACAATTGCCCCAGCAGGAAGGAAGAATCAGCCACTACTTTACCCTTTCACACCTTTTGGCTTCCTACAAATCCCTTCCTACTTTTTCCTACTTGAAACTACCTTTTAAAATTACATTTAATTCACATTCAGCCAACACAAATTCGAACCTCATTACCCCCATTGTGTTTTACTTCTTTGATATTGTGTCCCTTTGCTAATTGCAATTTCATTCACAGTTTTTTTTCTTAATGTGGGCTAAGGTTGTGGTGAGGAGTCAAAAGTAGTTGTAAGGAGATTTGGGGTGGAGAGGAGAAAGGAGGGCTAAATAGAAAAACAGAGGACTTCTGACAGGAAATTTTCTTACTTTATTTTGGGTTGTACTGTATTTCGTTCAGGAGATGCTAGCCAACTGTGTCTTCTCAGTCACATACATGGCTGATAGAAGGGAAGACGTGTTGCCATTTAATTTGTTCAAGGCTAATCATCCTTAACCAAACAGTTTGTGGGAGCATGGATTCTCATACCAGATGAGATGAAAATATATTCTATCATGTTTGGGTGAGAATGTCTAGCATCGATCCAATTAATAAGACATTACCTATTTTACTTTTCAGCAGGATGTGCACGGTGATCTGTCAGTTCATATTTTGTATTTTGTTTTGTACCTACTTTTCAAGCACAAACAATTGTGATTTACTGAGAGTCAGGAATAAAATAGGCGATTTATTCATCAGCTTAGTGCATCGACTTGGCTTTGCAAGTCTGAATAAGTCAATGCTATTGTATTATATCTCCGACCAGGGGTTCACATTCTCATGCAGTAAAGTCTGATGCTTAAAAGCTGTTAGAGTTGTCTAGCAATGGCGAAGAAAGAGATTGTTCCCGTAGTCGAGTTAAATTTTGCTCAGTGACTCTAACGTCTATATGAGTACCACTTATTTTATTTTCAAAAGTACTCAAAAGTAACTAAACTTACAATGTCTTTTTGTGCAACCTGCATCTAATATTTCATGGAAGGTAATTGTCGTTTGCCAAATTAACAATTTCATCCACCACCCCATGATGTACATAGTTGTCTACCAAAAGCACAGGGGATCGTATCTTGCATCTTTCAAAGGATGCAAGACCCTGCAAGTGTCATGCAGTGAACAGCCCTTTACACACTTTAGAGCCCTTGGGAAGATGTATGAGTCTGCAGTTCCTGGCATATTTTTGTTCTTTGTGACCTGGGGCAACAAAAAGGCAAAAAAAAATTATGAAAGGAAAAAATAAAACCTTCGAAGGAAAAAGAAAAAATGTGCTAAAAGCACTAGTTACACTTGATTCGACCTTTTTTCTCGTAATTCAGGCTTGGAAGCTTGCAATAGCCAAAAAGTCATAATGTGTTAAAATAAAAATATGTCATAGATGGGATAATCGAGTTTTAAAAGCACATGCATGGAATTCTGGATATGCCTGCGTTGGATGAGAAACACCCATTCATATAATACAAACTGTAGGGCTAAATTGCCTAAATCATTAGTCAAGGCTGCTTGAATCTGACCACCTAAATCCTGTTCGAACCGGTGTGACAATTACAGTTACAATTCCTCCAGTGATTAATGGACAAAAACGGTATCATTCAGACGAGCATCATCATGCCTGTTGTTAATTGCTCTTGTTTTCAAAATATTAGACTCAATTAAAAAATATATAGGGGCCTATGTTTGCATAATTATGCATCTTCACACTTTCAACTTGAAATTACACCTGCATTCTTATTTTGCTGCATCCATTCTCAGTCAGTTCCATCATCTTAGAGAGAAATTTCTGACGGCAAACTGTGAGACATGTAATCCAAATACACATGTATTGCAATAGGGTGCATCGTCTGCCCCCTAAAAATGAAAATATTGTCGTATTCATTTGCACTTCTGCCATATTGTTCCAATGCCTGAAAAAAGACTCACTGCAAAATTTCAGTAAGATCGGTTGTGGCCTTAGGGTGGCACTTTTGCTTTAAAGTTTGGCCCAAAAATGAGAGAAAGTCCTGTTTTACATAAACGCGGTTAGAAATATCTAGCCTATTGTTTAATATAGGAATTTTATTCATATACCATTGTTTTCGGAAGAAAATGAGCTTTAATTTGAGGAACTTAGGAAAATATAAACTTTCAGACTATGGTGAAAATGTTTGAAATTAAATACTTAAAATGTCAGGTTTTTCACGAACGCCACACCTTCATTGGGAATAAGTACAAGGCACACTTTTGTGAAGAAAGTGGGAATTTCAACTTATTTTTTAAATACATATTTAACAAAATTCAAATGTACACATTTGCATTGAGTACATGAAAATATGTGAAAAAAATCACGTCAATGCAATGTCTTTCTGCAATGTCTTTTTCTTTTGACTACGTTGTAATTCTATCAAGGTTTTACCAGGTGATGTGGTGGATGACTTCCTCAGTTTAGAGACTTCTGTGGGTTTCTAAAGTCATATTAACATTGTTTTTTCGATTTATCACATTTCACAAATTCAAAAAGAAAATGTCACGATGCTAACACAACTTCTCCTGACTCGAAATCATTGATGTTGGTATTCAAATTAAAGCTCTTTTTCTAAGATATCTAACTACACCATTTATGAGTCAATAAAATAAAAACTGAGAATATTATCAACAACCGCGAAACGGCAAAATAATACCTGATGCTCAAATTTCAAGGCTGTTGTGCCACCCTTAGACATTGGAATTTATTCCTTAAATTTTGCAGGGCTTCTTTTATGACATAAAGGAACAATACAGCAAAAGTGCATTAATTTCCGAAGATATAGGGGCAGACGATGCACCCTATTGTACAATGCTTGTTAATGTTTCATGATGAACATGGCCAGATGCATGCATCATTAATAGTCAATGCTGGTAAAGTGAAGCGACATTTGCGCTCATGAATTTTACAGTGCCTGTTTTAAGCAACACCTGTACCACATTCCCAATAACTATGAAACCACACTGTAAATTTTGAATTTTGAGTTAGCTTAATTGATTGAGTGAGATGGTTGCACAATTCCTTTGAGCCATGATAGCTTGTTGTTTGCAAGTTATAACAACATAAAGATTATCATAACTCAAAACAGCCAGCTATCATGGCTCAAACAAATTGTGCAACCATCTCACTCAATCATTTGAGCTAACTGAGAATTTCTGAATTTACAGTGCATGGGCTTTCATGATGTATAAAAAACAAACAACACTACATCTTTTACACATGATGAGGTGTGTGACATGGAGCAAATAGCCAATCGATTTTGTCTAATTCTGTTAGTTTAGCAACATATCTGGCATACGAGTGTTCTCAATTAATATGCATTTCTTTGAAAAGCACCCAAAATCAACCTGCTCTTAAAATGCCATTTAAATAGGTGAATAAGTCAAACAAAAGAAAACACGAGAGCACATTAAAAAATTTTACTGTCTTCCAGACAACCATGATTCCAGTGAAATGCAATTGAAATTATTTCTGAATAAATCGAAAATTATTACCTTAAAATATTTTTGGATCTACAAAAAATGAATTTCAATTGTATTTCATCTAAAAGGATCCGAAGAAGCTTTTCTCTCAGTGATTCTAGTGTTTGTAGCATTTTAAACATTTGATTAATATCCTTTATGTTCAATAAGTGTGCATGTAATCTGTCAGCCTGATGTCAAAAATATCCTCAATACAAATGATCTAGCGAACTGGTGAAATTTATCGCAAAATGAGACCAAACTCACACCATAAGGGCAACTTCTAACTCTTGACATACAGGTATTTTAAATGCCTCTGGTCATTTCCATAATGATTCGATTGTGCTTATACATGCATAAACCTGAACTTACGGCCAATATGTGTTAAATTTTAAGATTTACGTTCAGATTCCACGACAAAGCTGAAAGCTCTGGTCTCCACAAATGGCACAACTTACCTTGGTATTTCCAATGGCCTATACCATACAGTGCATGAACCTTTCCAAAAATCTGTAAAAAATTAATTTCAATTGCACATGATTGCGTTTCTAATGTCTCATAACTTATTGTGCCTACTTTGTTTTCCTGATATCATTGGTTGTATCAGTTGTCTTATATTTATGTGGGAGAACTGGGGAAACATCATATTTAGCCTGCGTGCAACATGAACACATTTGTAACTATCGACTGCGGTTGTTCATCAAGTGAAGTACCAGTCGATAAAACAAATGCGGCCAATATTTTGCTGTGCTTATCAGGTGATCTGTGTTTGCTGCCTGCCACATTCAGAACACGAATCAAATCAATAAACTTCTCAAGGCTGTCAGTCTCAAGAACTGATGTCATTTTAGATTGCCAGTGCTTGCATCTAACTTCCTTTAAACTTCAACTCAATACTTCCAAGCTGTGAAAAGCCAGCCTTATTACAGATCTCATATTAGTGTGCCATGTTCTTTTCAATTGCCACAGTGCTCATGTGATGTCAGTGAAAGAATATTGAAGTCACTGTGGTATATGAATTCACAGTTTCAGTTGTGTTACTTGGGACCTTCCCTGATCAAAACTTAATCATTATAAATCTACAAGAAACTGCTAAAATGTTGGTCAGCAATGTTCATTCTGTTTGATGTTTTGAAAACACCCAAACGTTTCTAATCCCTGCTAACATACTCCAACTGAATGAACCATCATGCACAATAATTATAACGCATGTGAAAACAGATCAATCAGTTGTTATTCACAATTAGCCGGTAAGCCTAATTTGTTATCAGCAGTTAGAATCAATACTTCAGCTGTTATCTCAAATGCTCATAGGGAGTGCCCAGTGAGTGATGTCAGTATTAAGACTCTGACATCATCTCTGCATATATTCACATGGGACATGGCACACTTATATGAGAACTGCTATTACTCTGACAGTATTGCATGTGAACTCATGGCAAGAAACAGTGCCTTATTTTAAATAGTCATAACGGGTCATTTTAGTATATTTTGCAATAAATACAACTCAAATATGAAGTTACTAGAAATTACCCATTAAGATAGGGGGACCAGAAAAATAACATAGTGAGGATGGAGGAATAAATGAGAAAGAAATCATAGAATGATTAATTAAAGAGTGGGCAAAAATAAGTGAATAGCTGCTGAAAAGTGATCGTCCCACCCCCCGGATTTGAATTGGTGGGGCCCATGAAGGTGTGAGGTGGAGTGAAATAGTACAGGAAAATGTATGTGAAATTGTGGGGAAATTGTATTGTTGAGTTGATTTTGTTGTTATGTACGTATTCCATTGTTTTAGCATTTGTTATGTGATAGACCCATGTCAGGTGTATGTGTGGTTCCTTACTGCATTATTATGGTAAGTTATAGGAGGAATTCGGTAATTATTGGCCATTTAAAGATAGGTTAGGGGATGTTGATATGAGGCTGGCCACAGGTGGCAGGTCATGCAAAAAATGCATGCAGAGCGACACCTGGTGGAAAAGTGGCAGTGATGCATAGGGCGGCCTCTATGGGGAATACAGGAAAGCAGTATGGTTGAAGGAGACTGGGAAATGGAGTGAGCAATATGTGCGTGGATCTATTAAGGGTTTGAATCGATGGTGAATGAGGGCTATGAATTGGAAAGGCCTTGTGCTTATTTGAAAGGCATGGAGAGAAAAGGATGGAAAATCCATGATAGGTGGCTGAAGGAGTTGGCAGGTTGGTATGCATTGTGTGCTAAGAAATGAGGCAGCCTGACAGGGGCAGATCCAAGGTTTGGTTTTGGAGGGGGGCTGAAAAGGGCCTGTAGAAATTAGGAGGTTTTAGGTGTGTTGGCGAAATTAATTATTGAGAAACAATGTTTTGTGATTAATGGAGGTGTTTGAATGTGAAATAGCTTGAAATAGGGCTATTTATGGGTGGAGAGGTGGGACCCCCCTGTTGGGAATGTGCTGCTGAGGCTAAACTTTTATTTAAGTAGATTACAGATCTCATATAGGTGTGCCATGTTCTTTTCAACTGTCACAGTGCTCTTGTGATGTCAGTATCAGCATAATGATTTCACATTTGGTATATTTGCAGTTTCAGCTGTGTCACTTGGAACCCATACTGATCACACCATTACAAATCCACAATAGGCTGTTAGATTGTTGCTCAACATTGATTATTCAGTTTGATGTTTTGAATAAATCCAAAAGTTACAATATCCAGCTATATATAATGCATGGATTTTGCGTATAACTGCGTATAACTGCTGTCCTTGATTTTCGCACATTTTCAGGTAAGCCATTCCACAGTACAGGTGATGAATAGGTAAAGGCTCTATCCTCAAACTTGTTTTGATTTTGTGTGGCAGGTACCTCTAACAGCATTTTGCCATTGCTGCGGAGGTTCAACTCATTTTCAGGTTTATGTTGAATTAGACTTTTGAGGTACTGGGGTGCTTGATTATTCACAGCTTTCCATGTAGTTGTAATAAGTTTGAATTGGATCCTTGCAGGGATTTGAAGCCAGTGTAACTCTTTCCTGTAATGACTAACTTTATCTTGTCTTTTTAGCCCTTCAATCAGTCGTACAGCAGAGTTTTGCGCCACCTGGAGTTTATTTATTACTTGTTTCAACGAACCATAGAGCAATCCATTGCCGTAATCTAAATGAGGAGTAATTAAAGCATTGACAGCTGTTTTGATGGACTCTTTGTTCAGTGACTTGCGCAGTTTTGAGATGTTTCGAAGGTTAAAATAAGCATTTTGACACATTTTGTTCACTTGTTTATGCATTGACATGTGTTTATCAAAGCATACACCTAAATTTCTTGCATGATCTGTTGCCTTGATTTCAACATTGTCATCACTGATTGAAGACATGTGAAGTTTCTTGAGTTGAAATGGTGAGTCAATGAGAAGTAACTCTGTCTTTTCACCATGCATTGTTACAGAGTTTGTTCTTGTGAAGAAAGTTGCATGTTTCTGTGATGCATTTTTCCAATTTCTTTGTTGCATTTTCCTCTTCAAGAAAAGTTGGCTTGAAGGAAAGGATTAGTTGTTCATCATTGGCATATTTCTGTATCCACTATACATGTTAATTTTAACACCTTATGTCAAGGGCAATGTGCTCAACAATGAGACAACCCGATAGACCCCACCAGAATTTTCAGGATCCCCCCCTGTGCCAGATTTTATCAACACTTAGCACGGGTTATCCTAAAGTGGTTAACTCCTATAACTTTACTATTAACAGGGTTACTGGGAAAATAACTTAAGCCATGTTTTAAGCTGACCTCATGTTATATCTGTACTATCTGGCACTGGTGTCAAAACTGATGCACTGTACAAAGTGTACAAGCTGTAAAGTAATATTGAGACATGCATTCTAGGTGTCATTTGTGAATCAGTCTGTCATCTCAGGAAACCCTGAAAAAGGAAACGACGGTTTTTAATTGTGAGGTATTGGTGAAAGCTCATAATTTCTCAGATGTGACAGGTGAAATTCACAGGTGGAGACCAATCATGAATGCTGCAGTTGTCGTTTTGTTGTTTAAATGTCTGTCTTTGTGAAAGATCACAAACAAGTGTTTGAATTATTTATTTATAACACTGGAATAAGTGATCAGAATATTCATTACTCTTCTGTGAATTGGAGTTGTTAGCAAGCAAAGAGTATGTAATCATAGTATCAAATGACGGGCAGACCTTCGGATTAGTGTTTCACAGTCATGATTTGATAACACTCACAAAAAATACCTCCATAGTAAAACCAAAAGGCCCAAATGGCTTATCGCAATATATTGATGCCTCTTCTGGAAGCTGTGTGATCTCATTAAGTACAAGAGCTCCAATAAAGACACAAATTTTTGACACTCTAAAGTGCTTGTCGATATACATTAGACTGCATGACATGAGCCACAGCAAACAAAAAAGCTATTTCTTAGAGAGCCTCTATAGTGTGAGCTGCAGCAAGTTTGTGAGAATTGATGTGAGAATTCTTCGTGAGCCATCATCACAGAACAACTGTATCTCTAAATAGCCCAACCAGGTGAATTACTGTTTTGTTTTGTTTTTTTCAAAAAAATTAGTCAATGCCCAATGTGCTCTGACTTCCTTCCACCATTTTATTTGTCTGATAGTAAATGTTGGTAGCCGGTCATTCTACAAGGCTGGACGATGAAATAATGGAACTGAAATGTCTTATAAAAGATGCCGAAAGAAGGAGAAAATGGAATGCCAACGTTGATTTATAAAGGTTATTACAGATGAAAGCTCGGACAAAGCCACCTGATATCCACCTAAATGACATCCATTATCATTATTTACCCACATTTTTGCTCCTTTCTTGTGACACTGAATATGAGTCAACAATTACTTTATGTCATTGCGTAGACATATTGAGACCATTTTCAGAATGTATAATGGCATATGAGTCATAGCTTTTAACAGAAGGATTTATTGGAAATCAAGACTTTCTTAAGCTGCGTTAAGTGGCTTTACAACATCATTGACAACATCCCAAGTTGCTTGGGGAGGATGCATCCTTGACAGTAGTGATGCTGGTTAATTTCACTAATTCTCATATGAATATGCGGAGCTCAGCTAGGACTTCCTGGAATGGATGATATATTTAATGAACATTTCCACTCTCACCAAGCAGAAGGGAAGCAGTCAATATGTTCTTGGGGCTTTAAATTCTTAGAAGAAGTGAATATTAAACTTCGTCTAAGCTCATGCACATCAAAGAATTTGTTCATTAAAACTCGCCCAGAATCCTATTTATTCTCAAACTAATATATCATACACTCTTGCTCATAAATATGGAATATAGGCACATGTAAAAAAGTGAGCAGAAATTTGGTAACACCATTTTGTTATAGGAGCTGCAAACAGACTTCCAACAATTTTCCTAGATAAATATGGGTCCATTCAACACCACAAAGTGAACATTTTATGAAATTGGAGAAAATTTTGAAAACTTGGGTCCATAATGGAAATGCTGAAAAAACAACAAATATTCCAGATTTTTGAAGGGTTGAAATCACATGAAATATTGCTGATACATGAAAATAATTGTCACTAAAAGAATAATTAGGGTCAAAATGGGTTAGTAGGATAGTTTATATTGGAAATAATACCCTCTAGGGGTAATCAGAATGATGATCTAAGTGGCACACCCCATTTTGTCATGATTTGAGAATTTCTATCTTTCTGAAGGAACTAAAGTTCTGAAATTTCAAGGGATAGAAGGTAGAGGATGCATATCTTGGATGTACAATTTCATTTGGCGCCAATGATGCTCGATTTGGATGCAATTGGGAGAATTATGATCCAAGAATTTTGACAATTTCTTGAAATTTGAAACATTTTGGACTATGTAAACATCACAACCACTCCTACACACTGAAAAGTACACCCATGAAGAGTTCTTCCAAATGATACCTTGACTTCCGCTGAAAAAAATTTTGATTGCTCGCTATTGACTGTTTGTCAAATCACAACATTATCAAGTTAGTACCTACTCCAATTGATGGCAGCCAAAATACCAAAAATCACTGAATGGATTCATGGAAAATATTGCAAAAGGTCATCCTTGCAAGGATATCACATATAGGCCTGACTAAAAGAGACTTTGTGTATGTTAGGTGTGTGATCCGCTATCATGGTAAACAAAACATTATTCTGTTGTGATAAACAGTTGATAGCGAACGATGTAATCAATTTCTAATTATCTGATCACAGAGCCCAAAAATTTCAAAACTTCAAGAAATTGTCAAAATTCCTAGATTGTGATATTTCCTGACTGCTTCCAAATCAAGCATCATTGAGACAAATGAAATTGTGCATCCAACACATGTATCCTCTGCCTTCCACCCCTTAAAATGGGTATTTTCCCAAAATGGCTATGTTACTAAGTCATTTTGACCCCAATTATTCTTTCGCTGTCATTTATTTTCATGTATCAACAGTATTTCATGTGATATCAACCCTTCAAAAATCTGGAATATTTGTTGTTTTTTCAGTCTTTCCATTATTGACACCAGTTGTCAAGATTTTCTCCAAATTCATAAAATGTTCACTTTGAGGTGTTGAATGGACCCTCATTTATGCAGAAAAATTGTTGGAAGTCTGTTTGCAGCTTCCATCATGAAATTGTGTTATTAGATTTCCACTCACATTTTGACCTCTGCCTATATTCCATATTTATGAGCAAGAGTGTATTTTGCTTTATTGGAGAGAACATTTCTTCCTGATGAAATATATGTGTTAAAGGTTCATAACTCAATACTTCATACAGGACAAATTTTAGCTATACCTCTGACCCAACCACTGTAACTTAGATAATGTGGTACATTAAAGGAATTTGAGGAAGTCAATCATAAACACAAAAAAGATAAAATGTTCACACAGTAAATTCTTCATCAAAAGGCATCATGCAATGATATTGTTGTGCATGACATTTACGGTGAGGGGCCAGCATGTGGGTAACTTACATATATGAACAATTATTATTTAGCGTAAATTTTTTATAAGCTCTGCCATTTGAAGCAACTTATATATATCTTAAATAGTCAAAACATTGTCTTTAAAAAATTTAGTCTAGCGGCTCATCGTGTCCCGACCCTGGGGCACCATGAGCTATGGCATGGGGGGCTGTTTACATACAGGTATTATCCTTCTCATTCAACTGATACCTCATAAACCAGATGTTTTACTTGAAATTTCCCCCTGGTACACACCACAATATGGATCAGATGGATTTTACATATTTTTCTATGAAATAGTACAAATGTCATAAACAGCAGCTGATGTCTTTTACTATAGTTCTGGACTTACAACAGTAGAGCTGTTGTTACAATTCAGCTTTAATTGTCCATTAAAACTTTATAGAAAATGGCTCATGGTGCCCTATCTCCAAGTGGCTCATGGTGCCCCATTTGTAAATTTCATTTATTAGTGCATATCACCATTTTCCAATTTATCATAGCATAAATGTTATGACATCATCCTAGCACATGCCTTACCTTCTCTAAGAAGACTAAGTTTTATGGTGATGCCGGAAATAGTTAAAGTACCAGAAGTAAAAGTTCCACTGCCCAATATGTTTACTTTTCACTCAAATTCACTGGTCAAAAGTATTTTTTTCAATTCTTGGTCCTACGTTGAAAAGAAAGATTATGATTGCTACCCTAGCCAGTTCTACACTAATAAAGGAATATATGGTCTTCCTATCGAGCAGGTCTTTCTCGCCGTTTTTTTTTTGTATGGGCCATGGTTCATGGTGCCCCGCTCTCCCCTATGTAATAGATTTTCTTCAACTGTGCATAACTCCCAAATTAGTACTTTCTCGGTAGATTTTACATCACTAATGCAATGAATTGGCAAGAAAATATGTATGTATTTTTTGGTGTTGTCATTCTGACCATGAAAGAAAAATAAGTAATTTCGCCAATAATTATTTGTTTCAGAACTTCTAAATTGAAGTTAACTTGTTTAAAATGCTGATAACTCTTTATTTCGAATGGAAAGTTCACAGACAATCGATATTAACTATGTGAGTGTAGAGTAGAATCTGTTGATTAATAGTTTAATAATATGTTGATTGCACAAAGGCATAATACTACTAAGCAACTGAATCTTGGAAGTCTGCAACTTTACAGATGTTTTGTGAATCTCTTTTGAAAAACATCAACAGGTGATATGCTTAACTTCACTAACGAAGTTAACAAGGCATATTCTTACATGCTGATGGTTCATTTGCTGCTTTTCCTCAGTCCAAGAAATAATAAAGCCGAAATGGTCATGTTTATATATGATTTAAACACATTATAACATTCAGTGAGTTTGCAACACCCCTAATTATTGGAAATGATGTGAAAATGAAAAATAAAAGGCTTTTCTTTGATTTTTCTTACCTGATTGAGTAACATAATGTGTAACTAAATAAATTAATGTTTCAGTATCACTGAACTGCCATTTGATATATCTATCACAGATATTTTGCAGGGTACAAGGGTGTGAAAAACCAACATTTTTAATTTCAATTTTCTCAAAATTTTCCCAACAGATTTTTTTTATCTTTACATCAAATCAAAGTTGAGACCACATACGATAATGCTGCGTTGACAGATTCTTTGTACATTTTTTTTAACCCCGAACTTTGTTCAAGGACACTGTGCCCCCTCATCCTCTCCAATTTGATCATGTGTGTCTCTGAAACGAAAAGCCATCACAGTCTAAAACTATGGAACAATGAGGTACATTGATATGATTAATTTCTTTGAATTCAGCTTCAAAATGCCTCAAATATTAATTTTCACCCAGAAGCTTACAATATAACTATGCAAATCCCTTAGTAACCTTGTTATAGAAACAGCCGGTTTTATGATCAGCAAGGTCATCAAAATATAACTAACTCATTTCTTTCATCTTGCAATATTCTATAGTATTTCAAGACTTCCTGTTCATATTCGAAGTTGACAAACATCAATCCTGAATACTTGGTGGTGGTATGTAACAGCTTCATTCCCCGATCCATAATGGTGCTCCATGCAGAATATTGTTTCATTAGTGTAAATACTCTTATATTCTATTTTATATTCAAATATTCTACAGAGGCATCATACAAAACAAATTACAAATACATATTACACAGAATTATGCCCTTACTGTACTGAATCATAGAAAGATCAGCGATGAAAATTAAAGTGCCATTTGATTCTCATAAAGAAGACAATCAGCAAATCGGTTAAAAAAGGTCTTTTTGGTGTCAATGAATTCAACTGTCGATTAAGTGACATGTGTTGGCAGGAAAAGCTCTCTTCGTAGAGTTCTGCTACTCATGGAAGAAATTTCGACCTCAAAACCATTCAGGATTTCGCCTCGTTTAATGGTAATTATCATCTCCAGGCATTTAGTGACATGGCGGAGTGTGGCTCATTACAAAGTAAATGATACTGTGTGAGTAACTGTATCATTTCTAATACCACCTTGTCCTTTTTAGCAGCACAGCTGCTCTTACCCCAAGAATGTCATGCAATCTCGTTAGCACTCTGGACGTCACTCTCTTTCATCAATCTCATTCAAATTTACTCTACATTCTCTGTAGGTATTTAACTTTCGACCAGTCACTTTTGGTGCCCTCCTGTGATGGAGAAAATTATAAAGAAACTAAAATGGATTGGCTTCCATGGGTCAAAGGTCAACCATGCCTTCTTATTCTTCTTCTCCTAGGATATATCCGTGACCGGTGTGCCTATGTTGGAACCATGCACTGTCTGTGCTGCTTAAAGTGCTTGCACATTATTTTTTCGTCATGTTTCAAACAGATAGACAAAGTATTATGCTTCAGTGGGTTGCTATAGTTTGAATCTTGACTGACTCTCATTTTTCATTCTCAGTGGGTCATCGTAAGAGAATTGTATTATAATTAATGTTGTTTACATGTTCAAAAACTGATGTGTAAATCATTATCACTTTGAAATGTAATCCAAATGACCAATGTTTATGAGGTCACAGCGGAGACGTCAAGCTCTTGCAGAAGTTTTTATTCATACGTTTTAGCAAGCATATCAAATAACAAAGGAATGTTTATATCTTTCCTGAAATGGCACAAAATCATGCATGTATGCTTCAGCAGCTTTCCCATAAAATTAGTTTTATCATGCAATATGCAGTTTCTGGTCATTCTTGATGCTCTTGATGCAATGTTATGTGAGGGCCTATCCATTGTCCTTAATAAAAATTAATGACCATATGATGATATTGTCCTATACCAGGAGCCCTGTTTGGCCACAAAGTGAAAGGAAGACTTCCTCCAATACCCTAAATTTTCTCATGCTCATTGCAAGCAAATTCCTCAAGAAAGATACTTTAAACATTTTTTTATCAAGGCATATAGCCTACTTCCAGACTAATAAAATTCATAGAAATATTGGTTATCAAAGCAAGGATATACCCTAGGTGGCAGCATAAATACTGATACGCAATGACATGATGGAATCACTTGACTTCCACCGGGCATTGCATTTAATTATATTGGCAGTAGGGCATGAAAAACTGAATAATAGTCAAAAATTCTTGAAAAATTGTAAATTTGAAAAGTAATAACATCTGATGGATTCAATATCCCTAGTGCAGATACAGTGTTTCATTTATAAATATAGCTACCTCCAAAAAAGAACCATTTTTCTAAATTTTTAACATTTTTCAGCAATTAGAAACCAAAAATAACGTGCAAGCACTTTAAGCAGCGCCTGTGTAATTTCTCACAGATGGAACGCAAATGCTATCTATCTATCTATCTATCTATCTATCTATCTATCTATCTATCTATCTATCTATCTATCTATCTATCTATCTATCTGTCTATTCTTTCTAGCTTTCTTTCTATTTAGCTATAGCCTACATTTATAATTTTAATTAACTATTTATCTACCCTGTTGTTTATCTATTTATGTATAGATGTATATGATCTATTTATTTGTCTATCTGTCTATTCGTTTTTATCTGTCGATCTATTTATTTCTATAATCAATTGTCAATGGATTTGTGTCACAATTAAGGGTTATCTGACTTTTATAGTTACTTAGTACTTGGCTCATGATTGGCATTAGACTGTCAAGTCTGATTATGAAGTGCAATTAGTCAATTACCCTTCAGTGAGTGCTGATAACATATAATTCTGGCTGCCTCAACTGATTCCCGAAAAGAATTGCTATTGAACATCCCTTCAATTATAATATCAATTTATTTATATTGCTCAATTGAGGGCGCTCCCAAGACAGAACGGATGTCCCAACTGGAAGAAGAAGAAGAAGGTTAAGTGCGCGATTTCGTAGCATGTTAGAGCTCTAAAAGTTGATGCTGGGCAGTAAAATTTATTTGTAGATTGTATGAAAGTTTGGGTGGGATTAATGAAGCAGGACGACCCCAGAATGTTGACAAGGTTTACCAAAATGCTAAGGCAATATATTTAGCTTGCGCAATGGCGCTGCTAAAAACTACAATTTCAATCAATATCTGAAAAATATAAATCTAACCAGAATTAAAGCCTTAAAATGAATGAAAGTAACAAATGACCAAACTTATCAAGATTTTAAAAACAATTTTATTTCATGTAAGTATATTGAAAATTGTTTTTGCTAGTCACTTTCTATGAAGAAAGGTGATATTCCTCAAATTTTCCACTTTTTCGTGAAATTCATGATTTGTTGAATTTAGCACACAAATCTAAAAATTTAACTTCTCAAGTCTGTTAATCTCAAGAACTGCTGCCATTTATATTTACCAATCCACGCATCTAACTTTGGTTAGACCTCAACTAAAGATACTTCAAAGCTCTGAAACACCATTCGTAAAGTGTCAGCTCACCTCCCCTTTATATCAAATTGATTAAAGGTGCCCGCAGGGGAGATTGCGCCAGTCCAAATTTTTTAATTCTTATTCAATAACTGCAGTCTTTCATATCATATACGGGTCTGCAGCAATAGCACAAATAATAAATAGCAAGTTATATATAATAGCCATATATGTAGGGGAGACCGGGGCTAGTTGAATCGCGAGGTTAGTTGAATATTCGCTCTTATTCCTCGGGGTTGAATTTTCTTACCCAAATTTGACTTCTGGTAGCTAGATTATTTATTCGTCAAGGCATGATATCACTTCCTACATGAGCCATATTTCGAATTGTGTACTTCACTAGGCTGTTAAGTTGACTTTTGTGCTCCGGAAGTAAATATTTTGAGTTGAAATAATTTTGACCTGAATGCTATTTGAACTATTTTAAAATTAAAAGATTTTTATGACAAGTTGGAAGCCTTTGGTATTACAAATCAACAGGCAAAGACATTTTTGGGTAAGCCTTTGATTAAAGTACTATAATGGGTGATCTAAACCACATGGTGGGTTGGGGCTAGTTGAAGCATTTTCCTTGGGGTTAGTTGAAACGCTGAAGCAATGCTATGCATAGTTTCGTTATTAACAGCAAAGTAAATAATCATTACTGCATTGTATAGTTTGATCCTATTGTAGTCAGGGAGCAGAGGACCAAAAAGTAGGCTTAGGTCTTACTCAAGAGAGCACCACTTGAATTTGGTACCGATTGAAAGAGGACACTTTGGAGTTTCAGAAACCATGGTTTTCACTTTCCAAAGGTGGTAGGTTTTCTTTCTGGGAGGGGTAAAAGGTCAACGACCTCTTGATTTTACAGTCATTTAATGAAAAATGCATTTTCTTCATGTTTTCAGCATAACTTTTCAAGTGTTTTACATATTTATTTCAAATTCACCAAAAGTGAAGATGATTCCATGTTATTTGGGTGACTAATTTAAAAAATGCACTTTGACCTATTTTTGGGGTCAAATGGGGTCAACAAAGTTGATAAATATCAAAAATTTCACTCAAAATAGCTATATGTACTTCAATATGTTATTGTCATGCCCAATATATTAGATAAATCAAGATAATTTCTCATGCACCAGGAAGTCACATGGGCTAGCATTACATATGTTTGGAAATTGTGGTTGCTATGGATACATGTTACCTACAGGGCAGGGTAAAGCTCAAAACTGCACCCTCCATTTTTGGGCAAAATTTATATTCATTTATGGGACAATTTCCATACCATTTGTTTCTTCTGTTCATGGATATGCCTCATTATGAACAAATACCATTCCAAATTATTGGTCAAACAAATATTTTATGAATAAATATTAAAATATCGGTTGCTGTAGATACCTGTTAGCCATAAAAGGTGTGAAATCTGAAACCTAGGTCTCTGTTTTTGGGCAAAATTTACCTTCATTTATAGCACAATTTCCAAATCATTTGTTTCTCTTGTCTATACATGTAATATTATCAGGAGATACCATCCTTATTTACTGCTCTCATAAATATTTGATAAATATATATTTCAAAATATTAGTTGCTATGGATACCTGTTAGCCATAGAAGGGGTAAAGCTCTAAACGTCACCCACCATTTTCGGTAAAATTCACCTTGATTTACAGCATCATTTCCACATCATTTGCTTTTCTGTTTATGAATATGCCCTATTATGTAGAAATACTATTTCAAATCATAAATCAAACAAATATTCAGCAAATATATAGCAAAATATGGGTTGCTATGGATATTTTTAAGCCAAAGAAGGAAAGAAATCTGAAACCTCGCCCTCTGTTTATTGCCAAAATTTACCTTCATTAATGGCAGAATTTCCATATCCTTTGTTCTTCTGTTTATTGATATGCTATGTTATGGGGAAATACCATTGTTATTTACTGCTCAGACAAATATTCAATTAATATTATTAATATATTATTAGAATATTGGTTGCTATGGATACCTGTTATCCATATGACAGTTGAAAACCGAAACCTTGCCCTCTGTTTTTGGGCAAAATTAATCTTCGTTTATGACACGTGTAACTTCCACATAATTAATTATTCTGTTTATGGATATGCCATGCTTTGAGGAAATACCCTTATTTACTGCTCACAAATAAATATGGGTTCCTGTGGATACCTGTTACCAATAGGAGGAGTTAAAAGTGAAACCTCTCCCTCTGTTTTAGGGCAAAGTTTATGTTCATTATTGACACAATTTCCACAGCATTTGTGTCTTCTGTTCCAGGATATGCCATGTAATAAAGAAATACCACCCTTATTTACTGCTTACACAAATATTAAATAGAAATATATATTCAAATATTGGTTGTCACAGATACCAGATATCCATGGGAGGGGTGAAAACCAAAATATCGCCCTTTGTCTTTGGGAAAAATTTATCTTCATTTATAAGCTCAATATCCATATCATTCGTTTCTTCTGTTCATGGGTGTGCCATGTTATGAGAAAATACCATTCCTATTTACTGCTCACATAAATATTCAATAAATAAAATATTTAAATATTGGTTGTTATGGATACCTGTCACCCATAGGAGGGATGAAACTAACACCTCATCCTCAGTTTTCAGGCAGAAATTACCTTAATTTGTAGCACAATTTCCACATCATTTGTTCTCTTTATGGATATACCATGCTTTGAGGAAATGCCGCTTATGTACAGTAACTGCTCACAAATATATTCAATAAATTATATATATCTGAATATGGGTTGCTATGGATACCTGTTACCAACATGAGGGGTGAAAACTCAAAAATTCACTCTCTGTGTGAGCAAAAATTACCATCATTTATGGCAAAATTTCTGCATAATACACTTACAATATCTATCTATATTGGCATATATGTTGTGATTTCGCCCAAAAACTGAGGGCAAGCTTTTAATTTTAATCTCCACCTGTGAGTGACAGGTTTCCATGGCAACCAAAATTTTTATATTCACTGAATATTTGGGGTGACCTGTAATTGGGATGGTATTCACTAATAATGTGAAATGTCTAGAACAGAAGAGGCAACAGACATTGAAATTGAATCATAAATGAAGGTAAATTTCACCGAAAAATTTAAGGCAAAGTTTCAATTTTACTCCTGCTAAGGGTGGCAGGTGTTCGAAGCAAATAAAATTTAGAAATATATATTGATTGAATATTTGTGTAACAACAATCAATGATGGTATTTCCTCAAAATGTGGCATATATGTGAGCGGAAGAGCAAGAGATGTGGAAATTGTGCCTTAAATGAAGGTAAATTTTCCCCAAAAATGGAGGGTGAGATTTCAGTTTTCACCCATCCTATGGGTAATGCCCACTGCAACAGGTGTCAATAGCAACCAGGATTTTGGTATATTTATTGAATAGTTGTGTAAGCAGTAAATATGAATGGTATTCCCTCATAATGAGGC
This sequence comes from Platynereis dumerilii, assembly GCA_026936325.1. Classification (NCBI taxonomy): domain Eukaryota; kingdom Metazoa; phylum Annelida; class Polychaeta; order Phyllodocida; family Nereididae; genus Platynereis; species Platynereis dumerilii. The sequence continues at coordinate 27,068,272 of JAPTHN010000011.1, forward strand.
ATATCCATAAACAGAATATAAAAATGAGGTGGAAATTGAGCCACTGGCAAATAAGGACACATTTTGCCAAAATACACAGGGCGAGGTTTCATATTTCACCCCTTCTCTGGCTAACAGGTATCCATGGCAACCAATATTTTGATATATATATATATATATATGTATTTATTAAATATTTGTGAGAACAGTAAATAGATGGTATTTCCTAATAATATGAAATACCATGAACAGGTGAAACTAATGATACGGAAATGTTGCTATAAATGAAGGTAAATTTTGCCCAAAGCCAGAGACCGAGGTTTCAGATTTCACACCTTCTGTGCCAAACAGGTATCTACAGCAAACAATGTATATTCATAGAATATTTGAAGGAACCCATATTTATTTGTGAGCAGTAAATGAGCGGTATTTCCTCAAAACATGGCATATCCATAAACAGATTAATAAATTATGTGGAAGTTGTGTCATAAACGAAGACTGATTTTGCCAAAAAACAGAGGGCAATGTTTTGGTTTTCACCGGTCCTGTGGATAACAGCTAGGTATCCATAGCAACCAATATTTTAATAATATATTAATTGAATATTTGTCTGAGCAGTACATAACAATGGTATTTCCCAATAACATAGCTTATCCATAAACAGAAGAACAAATGATTTGGAAATTCTACCATTAATGAAGGTAAATTTCGGTCTTAAACAGAGGGCGAGGTTTCAGATTTCTTCCCTTCTTTGGCAAACAAATATCCATAGCAACCCATATTTTGCTATATATTAGTTTGCTATTTGTTTGATTTGTAATTTGAAATAGTATTTCTACATAATAGGGCATATTCATAAACAGAAAAGCAAATGATGTGGAAATGATGCTGTAAATCAAGGTGAATTTTGCCAAAAATGGTGGGTGACGTTTAGAGATTTACCCCTTTTATGGCTAGCAGGTATCCATAGCAACCAATATTTTGAAATTTATTTATCAAATATTTGTGAGAACAGTAAATAAGGATGGTATCTCCTTATAATATTACATATATAGACAAGAAAAACAAATGATTTGGAAATTGTGCTATAAATGAAGGTAAATTTTGTCCAAAAACAGAGAGCGAGGTTTCAGATTTCACACCTTCTATGGCTAACAGATATCTACAGCAACCAATATTTTAATATTTATTCATAGAATATTTGTTTGACCAATAATTTGGAATGGTATTTGTTCATAATGATACATATATAAGAACAGAAGAAACAAATGATATGGAAATTGTCCCATAAATGAATATAAATTTTGCCAAAAAATGGAGAGTGCAGTTTTGAGCTTTACCCCTCCCTATAGGTAACATGTATCCATAGCAACCAAAATTTACCAACATATGTAATGCTAGCCCATGTGACTTCCTGGTGCATGAAAAATTATCTTGATTTATTTAATATTTTGGGCATGACAACAACATATTGAAGTACATATAGCTATTTTGAGTGAAATTTTTGATATTTATCAACTTTGTTGACCCCATTTGACCCCAAAAATAGGTCAAAGTGCATTTTTTAAATTAGTCACCCAAATAACATGGAATCATCTTCACTTTTGGTGAATTTGAAATTAATATGGAAAACACTTGAAAAGTTATGCTGAAAACATGAAGAAAATGCATTTTTCATTAAATGACTGTAAAATCAAGAGGTCGTTGACCTTTTACCCCTCCCAGAAAGAAAACCTACCACCTTTGGAATGTGAAAACCATGGTTTCTGAAACTCCAAAGTGTCCTCTTTCAATCGGTACCAAATTCAAGTGGTGCTCTCATGAGTAAGACCTGTACAAGAAATAAGCCTCATTTTTGAGATATCTCCCTGACTAATTGGTGTTCTTTGCTGAAATAACATACATCAGAAAAGAGGAAATAGGATGAGTGGCATTGAGTGCCAGCTGAAATACCCAGGCAGCCCTTGAAGAAGCCATAATTGCTAAACAATAATGTTTAACAGTAGCCCAAGAGTGTTATATTCTTCAGGCAACAATATATTATTATTTATACAATATCAGTGTCTTAAAGCAGAAAAAGAGAGGCTTTTTCACTGGTCATTTCAATAACCGAGTTATTACCAGCAGCCAAGCCGGCCATTTGCTGACATTGTAATGAAGCGTTCACACCTTAATACAATGCAGGAAAGAGACAGTGCTCATCCAAAAAGCCATTTCCCCATTGACTTGTCACCTTACAAAGATCTTTCTTCTCAGTTAACATCACTGTCTGAATTACTTTTCATACTGCATAACCATCTCATTATTTCCAAAGATATCCAAATTTTCTTTCAAGTTTGATATTGCTGCTTTTTAAATACGTTTTCTATTAAATTCTGAAATACATAATTCCTAATGTTAAACCTAATTTCTACATAGGAATCAGATCTTGTATGATAAATGTTTATTCATCAGTAAATATGATTTTTGCTAGTTTATTCTCCATGATCCAACTAACCCCACGCAGTGTTTCAACTAACCCCGGCCCCGGGGCTAGTTGAAACACTTGGTCTCGTGGTACTTTCAAGCTCATAGTGAGAACATGTCAATATTTTAAACAAAGTTGTTCCATGGAATGTTGAGGTGAATACTGTAGCTAGCACTAAAATATTGTGCCTGTATCTACTACCATAAGCTCAGTAGAACGCGACAAAAAATTGGCGATTCAACTACAGTGCCGCCAGTAAGTAAGTGAATATTGTGCCATTGCATCAATGTTAAACATCCTTAACCAAAATGCTTCTGGAAGGACGAATTCTCATCCGATGAGAAGAAAACATTTTGGGTCATAAAGGCCGATATGTGAGGCATGTGGGATAAAAATAGCAGCCCATTTTCTTTGCAGTAGTTGGAGTTAGGTATGGGTCAAGGTCTTTGATAAGTAAGTGAAACGCAAGCCCAATGTTAAAACATAGGGAAGGGTGGTTCACTTACTTATCAAAGACTTTGACCCATACCTAACTCCGACTACAGCGAAGAAAATGGGCTGCTATTTTATCCCACTTGCCTCACACATCGGCCTTTATGACCCACTTTGTTTCCCTTTCATCTGGTGAGAATTCATACCTCCACAAGCAGTTTAGCTGAGGATGTTTAGCATTGATGCAATGGCACAATGTCATGCATTCACTTACTTACAGGCGGCACTGTAACCCCGGTCTCCCCTATGTTCACTCAAATCGCAAGAATAGCCTTCCGTGAAAATAACCAGACCTGTTATGTATTATATTAGCATAATCATTATAATGATGGATGATGGTATGATATGAGAATAATCATTATAATTATGGATAAGGTAAGATCTAAAATTACTAAATTAGGTATGTTTTAAAAGGGTTCATTGACCAACTTTTGGAGACTTTCACCTCAAGATAATTACCAGCAGGTTAGTTCAACATTGACAAACCTTTGAATTCAAACTGGATATTCTGCAAGAACATGTTATTGGCAAGTCTCAGGAATGCCGCTTGCAGGGTAATCGACACGAAAATTGGCAAACCACTGTCAATCGAACAACAACCATATTTAACTCATTTTGTCCAACCACAACTACCACTCAGGCAAGAACATTTTGTGAATCGATAAAGGTTTCTGATGTACCTTTCAATGTGAACACTCAGCACCATAGACCAAGACAAAAGAATGTCCCCAAATAACCCAACCAGGTGCTGAATAGACGTACACTGTAAAACCCCATCCCACTGTGTCACAAACTGCTAGGACATATTGAATTAGCTTGGCATATTTCTCCTTTAGAACAATTAGTCAAAGCACAATGTGCTGAAACTTCCTGCCCCATTTTACTTGTCTTGTTGTATTTGCTGGTACACCGTCTTTCTACAAGGCTAGATGGTGAAATGATCAAACTGACATGTCTTGTAAAAGATGCCGAAATCAGGAGAAAATGGATAGCCGATGTGGATCAGTTACACTCCTGCTCATAAATATGGAATACTTTTTGGATAAAATGAGATAAAAAAAAGTAAACTTAGAAGTTTGAATGCAACCAAGGTCCATTGCAAAGGTCCAGTTATCCTCTCTAATCACTCTTTAATTAAAGTCCTCAGCTACAATTTAAGGAAGAATTCAGAATGTTTAATTGGATGTGCATGACTCCATATTCACAAAACCCCTGAATTTCCACATTTAAACCTGCTTAGCTCTAACATCAGTTTTTATTGTCGACATACTCTTTCCTATAGCAGTCCTTTGAAGCAGTCGCAATAAAATCTGATCATCATGTGTTTCAGCAGAACTTGTCAAAGTTATCAATTTCTATGGTTATTTGCATCATATTAGCCTACTGAAGACAGAAGTATTCCATATTTATGAGCAAGGGTGTATAACATTTGATTATATAGATGAAAGCTATATATGAAAACGCTGCATTATGCTGCCAAATCACACCCATTATCATTATTATTGACCCACATTTTTGCTCCTTTCTTGTGACATTGAACATGAGTCAGCAATTACATTACGTCATATGCAGACATATTTGGACCATTACATTATGCATAATGGTATGTGAGTAATAGCTGTTAACAAAAGGACTTTGGCCTGCACAGTGGCTTCCAAGATTATTAATCACACTCCACATTGCGTGGAAAGGACACATCATTGATGGTTAAGATAATGGATATTTTGACTTGAATTATGTCATGATTATTCTCTTATTATTACCAGTCTCAGTCTTTCAACCTGATGGCAAGTGAAAATTGGTTTTAGAATAGCTGCATGCAAGTGCAGCAATGCAGCATCACAGTCATTAAGCCAATGAGAACGTTTTAGACTACGTATAAACCTGACCCTCTCCCGGGGAAATGAAGCCATCACTGTCTTAATACTAATATAACTATGAGGTTCCCTTGACTAATTTTTTTAAATTCCAGTTTCAAAATATCTTTCTAATTCTTTAAATCCCAAAGGTTTACAATATATTAATTCTGCCAATTCTTTGGCAACATTCATATGGAAAAAGTCAATTTCTTGATCAACAAGGTCATCAAAATATTACTAAATAATTTCTTTCATCTTTCAATGCTATGGACTTCAAAGGCTACCTGTTCAAATTCCACTTTACATAGATAGAATATGCAGAAACATCTATCCTTATAATTATTTGTTGGTATTAAATACAACAGGCAAATGTTTTACAAAGGCGTAGATCTTACAATAAAAATTACGCATAAATATTGCTCATAATTAATATGCTCTTGTTGTACCGAGGTCTGGAAAGATGAAGACAACATGAAGACTCATATAAGTGCCATAATAATACTCTTATGCAGAAGGCAATCAGCAAATGAGTTGGAAAAGGTCTCATTTATGTGTCACTGAAACTGTCAGAGTGATCTTGTGAAATATTCAATGTCACCGGCAACAGACTCCAGGGCAATTGTGAAACGTCAAGAGGAACAAGAGAGCAACAAAGTGACAGACTGGGATTAAAATGTCCACTTTGTGCTGTCACTCAAACCTGCTCACAGCAGAACTGCCTGAGAATTACTAATGCATGCACTTTCGTAAGTACAGAAAATGAATAGGACAACCCAAGCGAAATGCCACAGCCTACTCTTTCTAGGCCTATATGGTTGCAAAATGAGCGGATTACAAATTTAGCAAAACATAGAGCCATCACTCAGTTGAGGAAAGAGTAGGGACGGCCGAAGCCATAAAATACACAAACATTGTATTCTATATGTATTTACCCTCAGTCATGCACCACAATGCAGGCATGAAATTTGTGGTGAGCCTTCCCGAATAATACAGCTCAAGGCAGCCATAGAACATTAGAACAGCATCCATCAAACAGAGACAAGAGGAACATTGTCTGAGGTGCATGCCATAGCTTATATTGATGAGTGATGAGAATACTGGAAGTCATGAACCCAATTCATTCAGGCATGCGCAGAGACTTTCAGTTGTTCTCCGCTGAATCTCCATGGCCTAACGGTAATAAGCCTATGTATGTGCTACCATGGTTGTGAAGTCTTGCGTTCAACTCCCAATCTTTCTTGAACTCAATTTGGTCTGAGCCCATGGGGCAATGACTGGTGACAGGTGGAATGCAGTGTACTGTGTTGGGGCAACTGAAAGACCCTGACTAAATGATTTCCTTTTTATGTATAGTCATGTCTCCTCGGTGTTTTTGTTATGTTCACTGCACCGGGTTTCACTGTTTTGGTGTAATGTTGTGTGAATTGTGTGTGACAACAGGTAGTTTTATCTGCATTTCTTGTCAGCAAATTTGTTTTTTGGTTTTTTTTTCCCATCTTAAAAGTATTCAGCACAAAAAACGAATCAAATAAGGTCGTCAATCTCATAAACAGACACCTCATCTAAGCTACATGTATTACAGCCAAGCACTTTGATATAGAATTAGAGTGTACTGTGGCACTGTGAAAATGGCACTTCACGACTCATGATAGACGATGAAGTGCCATCTTCTCTTCTTTCAACATGAGAAACATAGAGGCTGTGTGATAAGTCATGATCAAGAGAAAGCCATTTGACTACTCATTACAGATTTTAGAGTGAAAATCAGATGCATAATCCTTTCGTTTGGCTGTCATCAACAAGTGGGATAAGACTCCTTCAATCAAATTAACATTGAATGTATTGGCTTTGATCATGACAAATCATCAATATGATGACACACTAAGTGCCATTTTCACAGTGCCATGGTCCACTCTAATTCTATATCAAGGTGTTTGGCTGAAATATGACCAAACCTGGGGAAAAGTATGGACATTCATGCTTACAGGCATTTTTTTAAACTACCAAACAATTCTAAGGTTCTTGGCCCGCTAAATAGTATAAACGCATTTTTGGTTAATCGGATTCCTCACGTGTAACTGTGAATGACCATAATTGTGTGGTAATTATAATGCCTGTGTAACAAAAGCATTCAAAAGTATTCAGGTGCAGTGTCATCATTGTTCATCATCTAGATATTGATTTTGGATTTATTTTTCCTTTGATTTGATACAATTGATTGTATATTCTTTATATTTTTACCTGTAAAGAAATATTGTGATGCCAGCTGCTGGGCAACTGCGTGGGGTGGTATTCTTGTCAAAGTTCTCAAACTCAGTTGGCTGGGAACACTTGATTTATTGGCTGACATTCCAAAGGCTCATAATTCCAAAAGAAACTAATGACACTAGAAAGACATTCCTGGTCCAACTAAAAGTCCTTCAATAGGCCATAAAGTAAAAATAAATGTCTTTGCTAAAGCTGAATGATCCAGGAAAGTACTGCAAGTCAGTAAAGGAAATATTGATGAATTCTGGCTTGAGAATGTTTTTAATGCCTTTCTTTCCATAAGGCTTAAAAATTGTTTCATAGATTTCTCACTATATATATCTGATTGCAAAAGTCTTCCTTTTTTATCAGTGTGGTCCTTGAATAATATACAGGATTCTGTTGTGGCAGATACTTTTCAGCGATAGGATCCTTTTAAAAATCAAGCTTTAATTTTACACTGATTGACCTTGTTAGCATTTGTTGGTGTGTTCGACTGAATATTTAAATTACTAAAGTGTTCATTATAACATTTTTAAAGTATACTGAGGCCTGTTTGATTCTGTATGCATTGTGCAAGTTTTTTTGCCCCACCTTGTATGTTTTCACATGTCTCACAGCTGAATCCTGAATTGCTTTATTGAAGCCAGAAGCAGTTGAATGGGACCAAACTGGCTGTAGCTCTTAATCCGATGGGCCATGTGAGAAGCTTTAGATCAACAGGCAAGCAATTCAGAGTGCAACAAAACACGTCTTTTATTGACCTGAAGTCCTTCCTTGGAGCATTCAGTTTCTGGCAAAGGCATTTATTCTTACCTCATGGCATGTTGAGGGATTTCAGCTTGTCCAGGGAAGTCTTTCCTAGTGTCATTAGTTTCTTTGTGAATGATGAGCAATGGTTAAATGTCTGACAATCAATCAAGTGGAGTTCTTTAGGTTGAGGATTTTACAGAAAAGCATTGGAATGCTCCTAGTGAGGCCATATTCCAATTCCTGCAATGTTATTCTGTATGAAACATATATGTAGTTTGTGAGATCATAGCCTATAGTTTCAATGTCACGAGCTGTCCAAAGACAAATTGGCAGTTTATTTCATATGTTTCATAGACTGTTAGGTCATTGATGCCCACCAACAAGTGAATGTAAGTGCCTGTCATTCGTTCACTGTAAATCTAATGTTATTTTGATGATCTGACACAGTCTACATCCATATTGAATTGAATTGAATTGAATTGAATATTTATTTATCTACTCCTGAATAATGTAAATATTTTAAAAATATATCATATCATGCAGCTCACATAGTTTGTCAATTTTGAGAATTCTTAGTCTTTTGAATAGAGGACTTGTGTGGGCATTGTATTTACTAGCCTATTTGTGATAGTTCTGACAGCCTTTTGCTGTAATCTAAGCAGTCTGTTATTATTTTGGCTCCGCATAGAATAGCTCCATAATTAGGATGAGGCAGGATCAGATAGTTATGATCTGAAGGGTACCAGATGGTAATGTATTCTTAAGTCTCTTCATTATTCCTACAGTTTTTGAATTTTTTTTAGAGATTAGGTCAATACAGGAATTCCATTTCAGATGTTTGTTAAGAACAATTTCCAAGAAGTTAAAAATATTCACAAACTCAATTTTTGTTCAACGAATGAATAACTCTGGAATGTCCACTTTTCTTTGGGCAATATGGAAAATAATTGCATTGGTTTTTGCTACATTTAGTGAGAATTTGTTTAGTAGCCAGTTGCTTATTCCCATGAGTTCACCATTTAGTTCTGCAATGTCAGAATTACTATAGTTATTATTTAGAGTTGCACGCGGTGTGGTGTCATCTGCGTATGTAACAAGATAGAATTTTCAACTTGCCTGCTTGATATCATTTTTGTAGCTTCCCGGAAAAAAGTTTTTATGATATTTTGTTAAACTTGAACTAAAAAAGAAAAAAAATCTCTTTTTTCTATCTCTCCCATCGGAGCAACCCAGCCTGCCCAGCCCACCTCTGCCCGCACCCCCCATCGGTAGCTGGCACAGTCCGAAAAATGGTTAAAATTATTCCAGCGAAGTATGAAATTGTGTGGAATCTCAGCGACATATATTATCGTCAATCCTCTGTGGTGTAGCAGTTAAGGCGTCAGGCCAGCAACTGAGGTACCAGTCCAAAAACCTTTTCAAGTTCAACTTTATTTTTAGACTCCCCAATTAAAGCCTTCGGAAGCCCTTTGATGGATCGGCAACAAAGACACCCTAAAGTGACCTCTTTGTGCATGTTGCTTAACATTTTACACCATTAGTTGCAAAAAAGTGCAATATAATATTTTAGTGACTTTTGTTGGTCTGCTTGATAGTTATTATAAATATTTTTTAAATATTCCGACCAATAGCTCACAGCCTATGAAATCAATGAAACTGGACCATAATATGTGTAAATTGGTCAAGTAAGGCATTTCCATCGTTCAACATTATTACCCTGGCAGGCAGGCGGGCATATAGCACGACATATAGATAAATTCAGACCAAGATCGGGCCACTATTGCAAATACTACATGCAATTTGGTCCACATCACTTTTAAGGCATAATGGTGTCCTTAATTGGTGTTTTTTCACTAAAGGTTTGCTGCTAAGCAGCCTATGTTAGTAGTTTTGTGGCAGCTCAACTGAGACCTAATTTCTGGGAAATAGCAGTTGCCAGAGCATCCGCATGCGCATGCAGTTGTTGTGTTATTGCTGGCAGTTACACTGGCTGGAGAGATCAACTAGAGCTGTGAGGACTAAGCTTAAGCCTATAAATTGGTTATAATGTAAGTAAAATAACAAGTATTATACCTTAACCCTACAGGGTCGAATATTATACTGAACTGCTGTATGCATCAGCAGGGCGCCAGCCCCGGGGGCCAGCCATGGATAATCTCAGACTCCTGGATAATCTAGAGATATCTCGAGATCTCCATGGTTCCATGGCTGCACATGTCAAAGCAACTGAGCTGTATCATTGTGGAAGGCTCACCACGAATTTCGTGCCTGCATTGCAGTGCATGACTGACAGTAAATACAATACAATACAACACAACTTGTCAACAATCTGCCTTATTAATTATGTATGTATCATTTCTGGGAAAAATCATTATTTTTCTTTCTTTTTTCAGGAGTGAATATTGGAACAAGACTTGTGCATGGCTGCGCCAGGCTCCCCAGGCATCGCCGAGCCAAGAGTGAGTAACTTTTAGGCCTATTATGAATTTACGAAGTTCGCAGAAGGTATTGTTATCATATGGGAAAAATGTTGTCCGTCTGCCGGGCGCGCGGCGGGCAGATAGATACAAAGATTTAATTTGAAAAAATGAAGAACAAAGTGAACATTTTTATTTGTCTTCAATTGTTTACAGGGCAGTGACAGGAGCAGTTGGACCGAGACTAAAATCATTATGGTAAGTTGATAACTAATTAATATACAAAATGCTACAGGCCAAGGGGGGGGTGGAACCCCCTTAACACCCCCTTGGATCCACTACCGGGGAAAAAATGACGCATTAGTCTTGACAAATCCTTTCAGCAAATTGATGGAAAAATTGCGCCTTGGTCTTGACAAAACTATGTGACTATTAATGAGGGAAAATTATGGGAGCCATGGATTTTCCCAAGTAACGGATAAAGTTCTCCTTAAATTCACTTAATTCTCAGAAACTGACAAATTTGTTGATGAACAGTATAATATCCTCAAAATGTTTTTTTGTAATAAGTAGTTTTAAACTGTGAGTTAAATTTTAAACAGAATCAGCAGATCTGGTAATCTTAAGTTAACTCTGGAAGCGTAGATTATGTTATTAAAAGGTTTAAATGATATCAGGAAATCTTTATTTTATGAAACTTGCAGGAACCGCATTTATCCCGAACGGAAAGCAGTTGCAGTTGGTACTGGACAAGATGGAGAACCCGCAGGTTGGACAGGAAGTAAGTCTGATCAATCTCCAAAAATCTGTCAGTCCAGTGACGAAAATGGAAAATTTTCGTCGGGGGAGGTCGAATTTTTAAAAGGGAAACGATTGTGCCACCAGTCAAAGATTTTGCCTAAAAGAAACCCGGAGGCCAAAACATTGAACATGATACATTTTGTAATTTCACTACTGATCATTGGGGTAGCTGTAGGGGGGCACAGCTCCCCCAATTTTTTTTTTATCAAGGTAGCTCAGCTCCTGTCTATAATATGCAGCTATCCAACTGTCTATCAATTACACAGTATATATATTGTACAGTTTGTAAATTGTAGTAGACGAAAAACGAGTGCTTACAGAATTGGACTGAAATTGTCCTTGTGAGGAAATTGGCCTATCCAGTAACCTTGCCTTGTTATTCTCTATGATTCATTAGCAATTTTTGAGGTCATATTCTATACTTGCAATGCTATCGAAATTAGTGACCAACTATGTATCAATGAGATCACAACTGGCTCAATGACAAGATGACAGCTTTAAAATGATCTAACCTGAATGCTTTTGGTTTAAACTATCTTTCTGTATGGACCTAACCTGTATTATTCCGGTTCTCTTTTAGGAGACTATGCTAAAGTAGCACTTGTCGCGACTCCAGTAGTGGCCTGTTTTGCAACCGGCCCTGTTTTGGGTGCAGTCTGATTCGGGGCCGCAGGAATAATTAAAGGCTCGGCCGCGGCTTCTTTTATGGCATCCTACGGCGGTGCAGTAACTGGCGGATCAATCTGTGCGATCGCTCAATCTATTGGCGCCGCAGGTCTTGCAACTACGACATACGCTGCGGCTTGGGTGACATCTGTCGGGTCGGGCTGTGTGCTTCTCGGTGGAAAGAAAGATGATAAGAAAAGGCGATAAGCAATGACTAGATCATCAAACGACACCTGTCTCGAAGAGCAAATTTTAAGTGGCCTGCACTTCTTCTGTGTCACATGATTGGATTGAATTTTGACTAATCTATCATAATCAACTGCGATTTATTGGAATAAACTATTATTGACTTTGAGCTAATTCATTTGATTAAATTTGCAATAATCTATAATCCACTGAAATTGAGTTTATACATAGTACGTGTATCGGAATAAACTAATTATTGACTTTTAACTTGCTTATTATATTAACTTTGGACTAATCAAATGACAAATGATACAATTTTGCTATACAGGGTACTTGTGTACTTGTATGGTAATTAACTACACTGAGCGCCATTAAAAACACAACATTGCAAAATGGCTAAAAATGGTACTTTCATGCACTTACAACATTGAAATGAAATTTGGCACACACTTAGCAGGTGCTATAAGATATATATATATATTCATAAAAAAGTACAGATTTCTGCGAGCAAAACTATTGTCTCAACTTAAATTGTCGCTGCTACTGTTGAAAACGCAAGTTTCAAAATTTCAAGATCCTGTGATCATTAAATTTAATAACTTTGCTGTTCTTTCCACAATATTTTTTTAATAGTCAGGATAGTTTACAATTTTACTTGCTGATGGAATGGGAAAAACTGATATTTGATTCAACCAGTCAGGCCAATTCAACCGGGTTACATGAATGCCAAGTTACGGAAAAATATTTTCAGAAAAACGCAATTGAGAAATCGCTTCCGACGAACTAAGCTCCAGTCCGACTGGAAGAAATTCAGAGCGCAGCGCTATAAGACTACTCAGATACGGCGATCTTCCATCAGAAACTACTTTATTGAGCGCTGTGGCGATGGTCCAAAAAATGAACTGTTCTTTAAAACCATCAAGCCCTTCTTATCTGCAAAGTTCAGAAATAATTCGACGTTAATGATTCAAGACGTAACCAGTCTTGTAACCGATCCTAATGAAGTTGCAGACTCTATGAACAGTTTCTACACCGATATTGCTTCTAATATCGGAGAGGACAAAGATCTACCTCAAGCAACTTTAATAATACGGAAGATTTTGTACAGGCTACTACTTACCACTCGAATCACCCTAGCACCCTGAAAATTAAAAATCAATCTGCTAAAACTTCAGACTTTTCCTTTTCCCTGTCACCCAAGATAAAATGAACAATACTCTCAAGAGCCTTAACATCAAGAAAGCGACAGGTGCAGATTGTATACCAGCAAAGGCTCTAGCAGTCGCAAGTGATACACTGTTAAAAATTTTGCGTAGAGGTACTGAAACTTCTCTTAGGTTACAGAAAAACCTGTTGGAAATCTGTAACTTCAGTAATGCTTACAGACTCTTCTCTGTTGGCAGATTGCCAACAGAACATATCTGTAATGAACTTAATTACATGTGCATCTGTACAAGAACTGGCTTTACAAGTACATGTACAGATATGTGTGAAATGCCTCATCCATTGTAAATAAGGTGTTGTTGTATCACAATTTAATAATCTCTTCGATAGTTTTCCAATCACACCACTGAATAGAAACACAAAAGAGGATCATAAAATCAATTTTGGAGGAACTCATTTGTACTTTACAATCTAAACAGCTGAGAACAGTGAAAGGTAAGAGATGATTTCTTTATTTTAAAGACTTAGGCCTACATGAAACACAGATGTAGTTTTTTAGAATCACCTAATTACCATAAAAGTGCAAGTAATATCATTATGTGGATGCAGGTGCTTAAATGAAGCTTTAAAAAATGATGTGAAAGATTTATAAGTAGCCAATCAACAAAGGGGAGATCAGGGTAAGTTGTGCCACCCAATAATGCAGCGGAAAAAAAGGAAAGAAGGTCATCACACTCTGTGCCCATTACTATGCAACGCAATAAAAGCTGGTAAATCATATACTACAACAGGTTTAATTTAAAAATTAACTTTATTGTTGAAACTTTGATGTGCTGAGGATTGAGGATATGGACAATAATATTTCTCATTCAACATTATTGATAATTAGGTTATGTCACTCTCGCTCGTTGCTGATAGTTGCAGCAGGCATAGGCCTATCTGAAATGTTGTGTTGTCGAATTTAATCTGGGATTTTTTGCATGATTTGAGTGGCACCTTATTTAGCATGATTCACCATGCAAGATTTTTATGCTTCACAATATTTTTCCCATATATCATGACTTGCCTCAGGCATGATGTAAAATGAGTGCTACTAAAAACAACTTGTGTCAAAATTGTAATTCAACCCTCCAAAGAAACTCATAATTCTAGTGTTTGCCACATTTGATTTTCTAGTTTGTACATGACATCAATAATTGATAAGTTTCAAGTAATATATCAGCTTATTAAAGAAACAGTGATGGTTTTTCTCATCCATGATTGACTAATGAACATTTTTGGCATATAATTAAGTTTGCTCATGTACATATAGACTTGGTGATTGATATCTAGGAAAAGCATAAGCAATTATTGAACAAGGAAGAAACTTCACTTGTTAATTTGTTTACTAATTTGAAACAATATGATTATTTATTGTCCTAGTGGACTATTAAATTATGTGAATACCGAAATTATTGCTTTATAAGTATTCCTGTCACAGTCACAGCAGGCCTATTTCAAGTGATTGTGTTAGTAAATGAGAAAACAAAGGGTAAACATACAAATCATTGACAAGATTAGTTGTGTACTTATAATTGTAATTTCTCTTTTCAGGAGATACACCAGAAGTGCCACGACAATGGATGAGGCTTTATGTCCTGTATTTGTACACTTGGAGAAAAAAATTGGAATAAGGCACAGGAACATTGTAACTGCTGGCCAACATAAATCCAGGTGACCTGGCCAGTAGGCCTACGTGAATCAAACCCAGGACCCAGCGATTGGCAACTGAGCGCACAACTGACTGAGCTAAACCGCTCTCTCCCCAGACTTACAAATGACAACACAACAAAAGCCACTGGCAGATGATATGATAATGCTGTCCTAAGTTTGTTGCAGGTTCTTTTAATATCATGAAATTGATGATTTGTACAATGTGTGATTATTGAGAGTGACTATGTGCACTTTGCAGTTTTTTTACAGAGCATTTCAAAACATAGATTTTGAATAGAAACTGTTTAAACAACCTGCTTTCATATTTATTAACCTGAATTATTTTTCTATGAAGTCTTGCAAAATATTTTTACATAACAAAGTTGTGATAAATGTGTGCTTCTCTGTTTGGACTTATATGTCACAAAGATGCAAAAATGTTTATCTTGCTGAAAGATGATTTTATACGAAATGAAAAATGCCATGGAGCATGTGAATCTCATCAAAGGTTGTGTATGTCAGTGTTGTCAGAAATTTGGCTTCTAGAGTCATTAACATATGAACTTCCAATTGTCATTGAACTTGCATCTGAAGAATGGCAAGGTTGATGTCACTACTGATGTCTGAAGAATGACATGGTAGACTAATAATAAACATACAGCTGAGCACTTTTGAAGCCATATGTTTATCAAATTTATGATTGCTGACTCTTTTTGCTATTCTCCCTATCCATGGTATGGGCTCTTCCTTAGTAACATTTGAATTATGTGAATCAACTACTTTAGGCAATAAATTTGCCTATTTATGCCTAGTAGATATCACATTTTCATGTGTTCTACCATAAATTATTGCTTGATGTGGAACAAACTAATCTGTCAGAACTTACAATGTGTTGCCTAACTTCTCGGATCCAGATTAAACAGAAACTTTGCAAAGTTGGTTGACTGAGTGGTTACAGTCCCTTGCTCCACTGAGAGTTCTGAAAGCCTTTTTAGGTTTATATAAAATTTGAAACAATGTTAAAAATAAAATCTATTCACCACTATGAGCACTACAAATGGCTATTGGTGCCAACAGCATATTATGTATAAAATTGCGGTCAAAGGGAGATCAAGCAATATGCAGTTCATTTGAAATATACTATCATGAGGCAGAAGTCCTGAGGGTCCAGGGCAACAACTGTAAATTCCCCCCCCCCCCTGGTCATCCCATAACATATCAATGGAGTTTAAGCCCAAAACTAACATGGATAAGTTGCTAATAATCCTGGGTGTGAAAAATGCCAACAATTTCATTTTTTCAATTTCCTAAATCATTGAACTGCTTGCAGACCATTCTTTTGTAAAGCAAATTACAGCACCCCTCCACCCTCCATTCAGGGACACAGCAATGAGGTTAATGGTGGTTGAAACTGCTGTCCACAATATGTACTGGTGATTCAACCAAAACATGAATCAAAACTGGGGTGGGGCAAGAGAATTCTGATTTGAGTGATAATGTCCAGTTACCCATGCCACATTGATGGTATTTTATTGCCACTGAACGTTTTTGTCCACTCCATCGCTTGCTATTGCTTGTTTCGCTGATGTTTCTAAGAAGTAATTTCTGCGTTTAGTCTGAATCCAAGGCACATTAAATAGAGGCGGTTGTATCCAATATTCTATGCTGGAACAACTGAAAGACCCTTGGTATCCCTGGATTAATAGGTATTGTTCCAGACTCTCAGTCTTCTCATATCATCATCAAACGATGGTGGTAGAGCTGCCCCGGCTGATCCGGGGTATACCAGCACAACACAAGTCAAGTTGCTAAATGTCATCAGACACACATGCACCAAATATGCCACTGCTTACAGTAGTTTTCCCTTTTTTGGCAAAAAAAAAAAAAACGACAACAAAAATCCACTCTGGTGCCTCACTTCCTGTTCCGTTACTGGATAATTTGCAGGGCACTTTCTCTCGATATTTAAGAATAACATTTAAAATCATTACAAAACTTCATCTGGTGGAAAGGGGGTGATGCAAGGGAGATGCAATTGCCTAATATTTTCTCTTCATTTGTTTAAATGCTTCATTTGCTTATTTGGTGAAATGACAAATTTCAATAGGCTTATAATGCCAATATATTTAAAATAGTTGTTATTGTCTACACCGGTTTTAACTTCAAGTATTTGATCTGTGTAAGTTGAAAGTAAACATTACAGTCTATCACTTTGATATAGAAAAAATGAGGACCAGATCACTGTGAAAAATGCACTTTGTGACTCATGTTAGCCGATGAAGTGTCACCTTCTTTACTTTCAACATGGAAAACAATCCAAAACCTAGAAGCTGTTTGATTAGTCATGATCAAGAGAAGGCCATTTGACCTGTCATAACTGAATTTAGAGTGAAAATCAGACATAATCCTTTCGGTTGGCTGTTACCAACCAGCGGGATTATTTATTTATTTATTTATATTTATTTATTGGGCCATTATTAAGGCAGTGCACATGAACATATAAGTAAGACAATCGATAGCAAATAGAATGGTTGGTGGACACCTATCGCTGTATTTACCATGACCAATATTACAAAATAAAATAATTTTCAATAGACAAACAGAATATTTAGTTTGAAAAAAATATCAAGAGCCATTTTCACAGTGCAAGAGTCCACTCTTTTTCTATATCAAAGTGAGGGACTGTAATAATTTATTGATGAATACCAAGAGGATGATTTGTTTGCAGGGTCTCCTTGCTTTTTTCATGCTTCAGTGGATTTTGTTTAAAGTCCCAAAGTGTTTGGTAATGAAAAGTATTATGTATTATAGCGTCTTTAAACTTCTACAAGCAGATTAATGTGTGATTTAATTGTGAACTGAAGCAAACATGAAATTGCCAATCTCAGTTTTGGTATTTGTGACACCTTTCACAAATCATTGATGTATGACTGATTTTTCTGTTATCCGACAGAAAATTCACTACAGACACTGCTTGTGTGATGACAGAAATATCCAGTGTACACACAAATGGAATTCTGTAACTTTACTGAGACCTCTGGAAAAAACATTTCCCGAAATATCTGTAATGTGACAATTATTTTTTAACAGTGTATCCTCGCCCTTCCTTTTACACAATTGTACAATCTGTGTCTAACAACATCCAAATTCCCTGAAGGTGCCAAGGCGGCTGAAATAATACCGATCTACAAGAAAGACAATGCCCTCCTTAAAAAAAATCATCGACCCGTAAGCATCCTCACGAGCAGCTCCCAAGGTCCTAGAGAAAATCCTGGAACAGGACCTGACTACTAAGTCTTTAATTTTATTTACAACGACTATCTGGCTGCTTTTCGGAGAAATT
Source organism: Platynereis dumerilii (assembly GCA_026936325.1). Taxonomy (NCBI): domain Eukaryota; kingdom Metazoa; phylum Annelida; class Polychaeta; order Phyllodocida; family Nereididae; genus Platynereis; species Platynereis dumerilii. The sequence continues at coordinate 27,086,338 of JAPTHN010000011.1, forward strand.
ATAGTTGCCAGCATGTACTATTGGAACTTTGTGACAGCTGGAGATTAATCATGGAACAAAACGCTATTCCTGGTGTGTTGCTGGCAGACCTTTCGAAAGCCTTCGACTGCCTGCCACACTCACTTATCTCAAAACTTCAAGCGTATGGATTTAGCTTACCATCAGTAACATTATTAGCAGATTATCTGTCAAATTGTCCCCAACGGGTTAAAAATGGCAGCGTATGCAGCAAGTGGAATACCATCACCAAAGGAGTCCCACAAGGGTCAATCATGGCACCAATTATTTTTAATGTTTTCATGAACGATATCTTCTTGAACAGTTTTGATGGAAGCCTCTTCAACTATGCTGACGACAACACTGTTCTTGTGCGTGGTACTACGCAGCATGAGGTTTCCAGTAAATTAGTGTCAGCAGCCCATGAAATTATAGATTGGTGTAAAGTCAATCAAATGGAGGCCAATCCAGCCAAATTCCAGGCAATGATAGCCTAGGAAAGCCAGCACTCCGATATCAAGATCACGGAACAAACAACCATCAAAACAGAATCCTCTGTAAAGCTGCTTGGCGTACACCTGGATGTTTAAATTTCAATGTGCATATAGGTGAAATCCTCCGGAAAAGTTCAAGGCAATTAAATTGCCTTAAAAGGGTAGCCTACCCTTTTATTACAGATATCAAGCTTATGGTTTACAAATCTTTCATCGCATCCAATTTTAATTACTGCCCAGCAGTCTGGTATGCTTGTGGGAAAACCAACACCCAAAAGCTGGAAAAACTCCAATATAGGGCACTAAAGTTTATTTTCTCGGACTACTCATCAGACTACAGAACTCTGTTAAACAGAGTCAATATGCAAGGATGAGATCTCTAGCGCTCGAGGTTTTCAAGATACATCACGACCTAGCCCCACCATTCTTGAAGAAAGGCTTCAACTTGAAAACCGCACCCTACAACCTGAGATCTGGCCCATCTTACGAACGCAGACATAGCAGGACTATTAAGTATGGTCTCCATTCTTTTAGAAGTTTGGGGGCTACAATCTGGAACTCACTCCCTCTGGATGTGAGATCTGCTACCGATGCTATAAAACCTTCAAAAGACTAGCTACGAAGTGGAGTGGTCCCTCCTGCAAATGCAGTTTCTGTAGGACAAATCGTGTGACCTAGCTTTTAACCATGTGTTTTTAGACTCTCGATTTTACCCATTTGCATTATACATTCTACAAAAAGACTCTTGAAAGACAATCTCGATTTTATTGACTGTGATTCAAATTTCTTTTAAATTGTACCTCTAGTTTCTTACTATGTTGCTTTTACCCTGTCTTATCATATTTACCTGTTGTGTTTACATGCTCGGACTCAATAGCTCAGGAGCTAATGTTGTACTGTTGCCTAAATCCGAGTCGAAATAAATATTTGTATCTTGTATCTTGTATCACAATTAAAGATCATGAAATTAATGCAATTCTTGTGTCAATGCTGGCCTGCCCCCTATAGGAGCTTTTAAAAAAATCTTCAAGGAAGATGTTCATTCAGATTTTTTTAGAGTCTTGTTATGGAATGTTTTCTGTGTTTTTGTTTCTGTCCTCGGTATGATTAACAACCCCATTGTTCAGTATTTTGGGTTCATATGCTTTATTTCTAGATATTGACGCCTATATTTCGAGTTTTTCATTCAAAATCTGCAAAAGTTTTTCGTTTTTGTCTTAAAATGTTCGTATGATTGTGTAGTTTCAGGTGGTTGGCTCATTTTTTTTACACCAATGTCTCTTCAGGAGCGCTGTGCCCCCCCCCCCAGTTATAAATTCTAAACGGTCCCTAATACGATATATTTTCTCTACCCTCTGATCATTTTATTTCTATACTTAAGTTTGCAGAAACATGACATCTGTTGTTTTCTTCACTGTAAAATTTGAAATTTTTAGTTAGCTCAAATGATTGAGTGAGATGCACAATTTGTTTGGGCCATGATAGCTTGTTGTTTCGAGTTATGATAATCTTTATGCTGTTATAACTTACAAACAACAAGCTATCTTGGCTCAAAGGAATTGTGCAACCATCTCACTCAATCAATTAAGCTAACTCAGAATTCAAATTTTACAGTGTCGTTTGTTTACAGATAACTTTGTTAAATATGCTATAATAGCATCACCCGTGGTGAGTCTGGTGACTGTACTGTTTCTGCGGCCTGTGGTTCGATGGTTTGGATTTGCGGTTGGCCGCATTATCAGAGGTTCAAGGGCTGCTTACTCATGGCGTTTTACCTTGGTACGGTTCCTGCAAGATTATGTGCCTTTCTGCAGTCAATTGGAGCTACCTCTTTAAGTTTCAAAACATTTTTTATTGCCATTTGCACTTCGTATATCATTTATTGTCAATTCTTTCCACCCGAAACTCGTCCAAATGACCATGATGGTTACCGTTCCTGGCATAAAAGGCATTCCACACCTGGGGCATACTTGTAAAAGAGGTATATATTGTATTTTGTATTTTGATATTTATTTTCTTTACCCAGTGACCTTTGTCATCCGGCTCTGTATGTTTTTGGGTCAGCACTATGCTCTTACGGTAAATAAATATGGTGTAAATATGGATTCACAACTGCAAAATACAATTTTCTTAAAGTAGCTAAATGAAAATATTGCTTGGCCTTGCAGATGATACCAGTTGCCTTGGAAATTTTTGATTTTAATATGGTAGATACACTCTAAACACAGGGTGGTCACAATGACAACTTTAGAGTGGTAATTCCAGGTGCCTAAACCGACAACTCTTTGAGTCAAAAATACTAAAAGGTTGTCGATGTCACTAATATTGGATTAATAACATCTACCACTAGGGTAATCAAGGCAACCAGATGGTGATCAATTTGACTACCTTTGGGTCACTTGCAGAGTCAACACAGTTATTTTGATTACGATAGAATAGTCAAAATGATTTTCCAAGAAGTCACAACCAATTTTTTCATCCATTACTACCCTAAAGTAGTCATAAACTAGTCATAAACTAGCCACATTGACAACCGAATGTTTAGAGTGGCATCTGACATGTCAACTTTGGCACTTTGTAGAATCAACAGAAAACACTTTAGCAAAATGTAGGGATATATGATTGATAAAATACATTTAAAATACTTGTTTGGCACCATTTGTAATTACCTTCATAACTATAAACTATTTTTAAAAGGAAAAATAAGAATGACTACTAATGTAACTCCATTCCGTCTCAGTGGACTCTGATGTTACATTAGCAACTTTACAGCAGAATTTCTCAGTGTTCCTGCTATTTAGGCAAATCTAAAATATGAAATTTGGAAATTTTATCGAAAAATGTCCATTATTTACCTATATAGATCACCGACAAAATAAACAACTTGGAGTGGTAGCTGTTTTTTATTGCTAATGTAACTGCAAATATAACTGCAAGATCAGCATTGTGCTAATGTAACTTGTGTACCAGGTTGTGGTAAGTCATTTTGCAGCATTTCGTAAAATCTGCCCTTAACATTTTGATGATCTCACGCAATAAAATCTGATATTCATAGTTTTATTTTGGGGGCATTTCTGATCGAAGACGGGTCTTTTCAATCTGATACAAATTTAGTTACTTAGCATTATATTTTTAAAAGCGTCATGGAGAAAAGGGAATTACCAACATTCTGAAGCCAGAATTCCAAAGAAATTAATCAAGGACAGATCAGAGTTCTTTAGTTCTATCAGAAATTCTTAGAATATTGTGACAAAGCAATGAAAAATATGCTACAAATGTTGAAACAACCTTGTGGAGAAAGATGTCATGAACAAAAAATGAAAAACACCAACTCTCTCTGAAAATCAACCAAAAACTAAGAAATGAAATAAAAATGCCTAAAAGAGTCAAGGATACATCATAATTTTTCCACACTCCAGGGATTAAGCCCTGATGGACTTCTTCTTAAATTTCATTCTGATTTATTTCGACGTCATGTTGATTTTTTAAGCAGTTTCGTGTATTGTGACCTGATTATTAGATCATTTCTCTGTAAATTTTGTGAGGTGCTTTGCAGTTACATCAGTGCAAATTTTAGCAATTCACAGCAACATCTACAATTAGATGTGGGTTTAAAGCCGTTTAAAGGGGTGTGTGTTTTTAATTTTACAGATTTACTTTTCACAGAAGTGTCATAATTTGTAATGGAATGTAACCTGTTTAAATCATTATACTAACAGGTCTCTTGCAGGATGTACCCCCACATGCCCTCACTCTCTCATAAAATTGGCAACCTCGGTTGAACCCCTTTTTCCCCTCACACAACTCCTTTTCACTTCCGCCATCCTCAACTAACCTCATTTGTCCTCATTTAGCTTTGGCTTCCCTCAACTACACACAGCTTCCCTCCACTGAAATTGGCTTCCCTCAACTAAACTCGCTTTTCCTCAACCAAATTCAGCTTTCCTCATCCTCAACCAAACTCAGTTTCCATCAACCAAAAAAGCCTTTTCTCGACTAAACTCGCCTTCCGTCAACCAAACACTGCTTCCCTCAACAAACCTGGGCTTCCATCAACCAGAACTGCCAATCCACTCAGGGGGCCCATGCAAGAGGTCCAAAAAATTAAAATTCCAAGCAAAAGGCCAAGAAGCAAACTTAGCCATCAGGTTTACCTTTTTGGATGAGACTGAATTAACTGACTAAGACAAGATCCTATAACTTTGGTCTCACACCCTAATAACAATTTACCAAATTATGTAAGTTTAGTAATTTTCCCTTCATCATCTCTGAGGCAAGGACAAGGGGGCCCATTGACTTAATTTGCCATGAGGCCAAAATTATATATTGAATGGGATGTGCTAAATCATAGCTCCATTTGTCAATCTGAAAGAAAAAACTGTATATTATGATAGTTTTTTTGGGAAAAGCTCTGATCCAATTTATGGTGTCAACATTTCTTCATTAACACCACTATGAGTCACAGTATGACATAACTAAAGTTACCCATTGTAAAGACAAAACAGTAAAAGGGGGAAATAAAGAAAAAACTTCATGATGGAAAAAGATGAAGGTAGTGTAAACTTTTCAGGAGAGGAGGGGAGGGGGGGGCTGTCGGGTATACATTTAGAAATTGACGCATACATGTATGTTACTCGAAGAAGTAAAGGTGGATCACACTTTACAGAGAGAGAATAAAAAAAGTAATACAGGAATTATTTGATTTGTGAAAGATGGGCCAGCAGATATATATTTTTGTCCAAACATGTTTTATTAGTCGATTGAGATCAGTGAAGTGACACTAAGGCAATTAATTGGGCTACCAGGGGGGCTGCTGCAGTGTGGCTGGGATGTAATGCATGTCAGTGACAGCAGGCAGTGCAAGGGTGGGCAGATAATGGTGTCGCAGTGAAGATAAATAAGAAGAAAATAGGTGAATGAATAATGAAAGAGGACCTTTCAGATGGTCCAGATGCAGGTCATGTTCTTGGTACATTGTATTTACGGAAAAAAAACCCAAAGAGTTGTGAATCTTGATTAGGAGAGTTGTAGTGAGTGCGTTTTTAATGAATGAAGTTTAAGCTCTGCTACTGAAATATAAAAACAGATAACATAACTGACACACATTTATAACTGTAAGAAAGTATACATAAAAAAGGATACAATTGTATGAGTCATGTAACAGTTATAAAGTTTAAGCTGACAGTGTTTTATGTTTCACCAACCTCTTATTTTTCTTGCACAATATCCTGTTTGGGTTTTCACAGGGTTGCCAGTGGTGGACTAACCCTCTGGTGATAAACTTTTGCGGGCAAGCACACAGGTCTCCAAAGGTTAGTCGACAAACCCCTCTCTCGTCCATTTTAAGCCCTAGGTACATCATTATGCTCATGAATCATGTTATGCTGGTTTAGTTATCAGAGTGGCTTATGTTGTGCTTTCGCCAGCTATGTATGGACTAACCCTCTGGTGATAAACTTTTGCGGGCAAGCACACAGGTCTCCAAAGGTTAGTCGACAAACATTATAGCCTGAAAGATTTAAATCTTTGAGAAACGCACAATTAAATTGTGCACATCATATATGCTTTTATGTAATCTCACAGTGTAGGCTGCCATGGTCACTTCATTTTGTAAATAAAGAAGTACAATGTATCATAATCTCCACAGCTTGGCAGCTTGGCGGGGTGGTATTCTTGTCAAAGTTACATGACACGATTATTTTGCTGGGAACACTTGTGTTTTGCCAGACTTTCCAAATGTTACTCATGGTTCACAAAGATACTAACGACACTCAGAAAGACATTCCTAGACAATCTAAAAGTCCTTCAATAGGCCGTAAATAAAAATAAATGGCTCTGCCAGAAGCTGAATGATCCAAGGAAGTACTGCTGGTCAATAAAGGACATGTTTTGTTGCACTGTGAATTGCTTGCCATCGAAAGCTTCTCCTCATATAGCACATTCTGAGAGAGCCAGTTTGGTCCCATTATTGTGGCTAAGATGGTGCCATTCAGGATGCAATTGTGAGACATGTGAAAACATAGAGGACTGGAATAATGATTGTTGCTTAAAATTCTAAATCCTTCAGGCTATACAGTGAATGCAGAAGTTAAGGCCATAGGCGTACGGCGCTCGCGATTTTGGGGGGGGGGGGCGAGCGACATTTGCCCGAATTTCAAGACCTAGATTTCATACCATTTCAAATGAAATTGCCTGGAAATCACTAATTTCAATAGTGATTATTTAATCATCTGCCCAAATTTGTTCAGTCTTTTTGCCAGAATCTTGCTGTTTCCCGAACTTCTGCCCCCCCCCCCCCTCCGATACGCCTATGGTTAAGGCACAAAATAAATCAACGAGTATATGAGCTTTAGGACGGATAAGCTTAGGTTTTAAAATATAGGCTGGCAAGGGTTTTGTTGAGGCCTTTGTGACCCCAAACATTTATCACCAGTAGGTTAGTCCACCACTGATAACCCCTTTGAAACCAAACAGGATTTTGCAAGAAAATGCCTATTAAGAAAGATATGGTGTATGTTTGCATGCTTGCAGCCTATATAAGAATCCTGAGCCAACACGATATGGAACCCATATGAAGAAGGACATCACTTTATGAAATATCAATAATCTGTGTGTCTGACTTAAGGACTTTTACCCTACAGTTTGTGTCATGTAAGCAAGAGACAAGGAGCTCTCCACTTTTGGAGGCAGAAAAAAGTCCCAAGCTGCTACGTGCGTGCATGGTTGTTAAATTGTAGCTAACAAAATTAATGTAGATGTAAACGAGATAACAGCCATATTATCTCAATGGGCCACCAAAAAATGGCTTTTGAATCTGTCTGAAAATGTCATAGGTCTACACTTTCCAAAATGGATATCATATACATATGTGAGTGACAGAAAGTGTCAGAGACAATTTCCAAAATGAGTATCATTTAGGTTATTGACAGATCGTACTCTGCCTATAGAGGCTGAGCTGTCTTGCCTGATGTTGGTCAGCTTCTAGCAGACCAGAGTGGAGCACCTCAATCAAAATCTTTATAGCTTTGTGGCCTAATGAGCTTCATTACAAATATAACTGACTCTGCTCAAAGCTGTGTGATCCAATCGAGTAATAAAAGACCGGTTTCAGTAAGACTCCGAATTGCTTGTCAGTTGATCGACGCTCATTCTCTGTCACTTCAATAGCACAAAATCAGCCGCAAAAACAGAAAAACGACTTCTGATTCCAAAAGTAAGATCTATTTCTATATACAGTTGAGGTCAAATGTATTCATACAGCGAGGCCTGCTGTTTTCAAAGTTTTATGGCATCGTAAAATCTGCCTATATTGGAATGAATGTCCGGTATACAATTAGAAATTGACGCATACATGTATGTTAATCGAAGAAATAAAATTACTTAGGCCTAGAAATTGATGAAACTCTTACGTGGAATGCTCATATTTCAAAACTATGCAGAAAACTCTCATATAAAATTTCAAAATTGGCTCGTCTTCGTAAAGTACTTGACAAAAGTATACTTCTCAAAATATATAATGCAACAATTCAACCTTGCATTGATTATTCTATATCTGTATGGGGAAGCACCAGTCAACACAATTTAAATAAAGTGCAAAGGTTGCAAAATCACTGTGCTAGGATAATAGAAAACAATTTTGACTATGTTAATGTTAGAGGTCTTGACCTTGTGACACATCTGGGCTGGATGAATATACGTAAGCGATTTCTGTATTTCCAGCTTCTATTGATTTTCAAATGTGTTCATGGACTCGCTCCGAATTATTTAACCAATAATGTCATATTTGACTTTGAGGTGTCTGGAAAAACTAAAAGAAAACATTATATGAATTTATATATAGGAGTACCAGATAATGAATTTCACCGCAATATGCTATTTCACAATGGCGCAAAAAATTGGAACAATCTGCCACCACATTTAAAGGATTGTGCTGATATAAATAAGTTTAAGAAAATGCTAAAGATCTACATAAAAAAGACTGATTGAGAATTTACTATTGTTAGAGGTATACACATAATATGTTGTATTACGATTGTCATTTTACTTATGTTTTATTGTTATTTTTTACAGCTCAGATATTGTTTCTCGAATTGTTTTAATATATTTTTACTTTATTGTTTACATCTGTGCTTAATTACCTACTTTTAAAAGGGCCCGGTTTTAAAACAGCTCTGGCTGACCCGGTTTTATTTACCCTTGTAAAATATAGAGTGGGTCGGGGCAAGGAGCCCGGGTTAGGTGAGAGGCCCCGCCAGGATTATATCTAAACTTACATTTTTGGTGCTTTTTCTTTTTGATAGGATTGAAGCTAGAGGCTTTTAAGGTAACGTCACAAATTTTCAGGGCAAACAGCGCCAAACCATAGAAGTAATTAAATAAACAAAAAAAGGTGCATGGTTTTTGTAACTTTGATTAATTCTTTGAAAGTGGTTGTAAGAAATAGCTTTGGAAATTTTTAAAAGTATAATGGATGTCTGCATTGCTTCACTTTATGACCATTACATAAATATGATTTGGATCATATTTTTTGCATTTTAGCTCAAAATATAGAGGTCAAGTTAAAATATGTGAGTTTTGGGCAAGAGGCCCCACATGGTATGGGGCATGAGGCCCCCCTTCACTGAGGCCTCGAAGCTGCTTCAGGAACCATTTCATAATGTGTACTTTACCTTATATCTTGATAGAATAGCTTAATGAAATCGAAAAAATTTGGCCGAAATTATAAAAGGGCAAAAAATATTAAAAAATAAATGTATGAACACTAAAATTCTGAAATTCGTAAAAAGTGAATAGAATGCCTTGAAAATGATAGAAGAACCCCAAGAAATAACTTTCAAGCTGAATGCACTCGCAAAAAAAATTGCCATAGGATTATAAAAGGGGGGCTTCTTGCCCGATGGGTGGGGTAAGAAGGCCATTTTAATTTTTTTACAAAAAGGGCCATAACTCCTTTATTAAAATTGGTAGACATTTGATTCACTAGTTATTAGTAGAGTCCAGTGATCCCTTCCTGACAACATAAGCATTTAAATAATCGACCACAAAAAGTAGGTCAAATCGCACCTCGAAGTTAAGGGGGGCTGCATGCCCCGCGCTACTCTATTCACAATAAAAAAAAACAATAAAAAAAAAGTAAAGGTGGATCACACTTTACAGAGAGAGAAGAAAAAAGGTAATAGAGGAATTATCTGATTTGAAAAAGATTGGCCAGCAGATATATTTTTGTCCAGAGATGTTTTATTAGCTGATTGAGATGAAGTGACACTAACATAATGAATTGGGCTACCAGGGGGACTGCTGCAGTGTGGGTGGGATGTAATGCATGTCAGTGACAGCAGGCAGTGCAAGGGTGGGCAGATAATGGTGTCGCAGTGAAGATAAATAAGAAGAAAATAGGTGAATGAATAATGAAAGAGGACTTTTAGGGTGGTTCAGATACAGGTCATGTTCTTGGTACATTGTATTTGTGAAAAAGTACCAAAGAGATGTGAATCCTGAATAGGAGAGTTGTGAGTACGTTTTAATGGATGAGGTTTGAGCTCTGCTACTGAAATATAAAAACAAATGACATAACTGACACACAATTAGAACTGTAAGGAAATATACGTAAAGAAGGATACAATTGTATGAGTCATGTAACAGTTATAAAGTTTAAGCTGACAGTGTTTTATGTTTCACCAACCTCTTATTTTTCTTGCACAATATCCTGTTCGGGTTCACAGGGTTGCCAGTGGTGGACTAACCCTCTGGTGATAAACATTTGGGGGCAAGCACAAAGGTCTCCAAAGGTTAGTGGACAAACCCCTCTCTCGTCATTTTAAGCCCTAAGCTTGTACATCATTGTGCTCATGAATCATATTATGCTAGTTTAGTTGTTACCAGAGTGGCTTATGTTGTGCTTTCGTCAGCTATGTATGGCTTGTGCTATTACTGCATTATAGCCTGAAAGATTTAAATCATTAAGAAACACACAATTAAATTGTGTCCTCTATGCTTGTATGTAATCTCACAGTATAGGCTGCCTTTGTCACTTTATTTTGTAAAAAAAAATAAAGAAGTCCCAATGTATCACAATCTCCACAGCTTGGCAGCTTGGCGGGGAGGTATCCTTGTCAAAGTTGCATGATACAATTATTGGCTGCACGGAAACACTTGTGTTTTGCCAGACTTTCCAAATGTTACTCATGGTTCACAAAGACACTAACGACACTCAGAAAGACATTCGTAGACAATCTAAAAGTCCCTCAATAGACCATAAATAAGAATAAATGGCTCTACCAGAAGCTGAATTATCCAAGGAAGTACTGTTGGTCAATAAAGGACATGTTTTGTTGCACTGTGAATTGCTCGCCATTGAAAGCTTCTCCTCACATCTCACATTCTAAGAACTATAGCCAGTTGGTCCCATTCTTGTGGCTAAGATGGTGCAATTCAGGATGCAGTTGTGAGACTTGTGAAAACATAGATGAATGGAATAATGATTGTTGCTTAAAAATCTAAATCCTTCAGGCTATACAGTGAATGCAGAATCTGATACCATAGCAAGTTAAGGCACAAAAAAAAAACATATGATTATATGAGCGATAGGATGGATAAGCTTAGGTTTTAAAATAGGCTGGCAGTCTGGCAGGGGTTTTGCTGAGGTCTTTGTGGCCCCAAACATACCCCAAACATTTATCACCAGTAGGTCAATCCACCACTGATAACCCCTTTGAAACCAAACAGGATTTTGCAAGAAAAATGGCCATTAAGAAAGATATGGTGTGTGCTTGCATGCTTGCAGCCTATATAATAATCCTGTAGCCAACATGATATGTAACCCATATGAAGAAGGACATCACTTTATGAAATATCAAAAATCTGTGTGTCTGACTCAAGGAATTTTACCCTACAGTTTGTGTCATGTAAGCAAGAGACAAGAGCTCTTCACTTTTGGAGGCAGAAAAAAGTCCCAAGCTACGTGCGTGCATGTTTGTTAAATTGTGGCTAACAAAATTGATGTAGATGTAAACAAGATAACAGCCATATTATCTCAATGGGCCACCAAAAAAATGGCTTTTGAATCTGTCTGAAAATGTCATAGGTCTACACTTACCAAAATGGATATCATATACATATTTGAGTGACAGAAAGTGTCAGAGACAATTTCCAAAATGAGTAGGCCTATCATTCAGGTTATTGACAGATCGTACTGCGCCTAAAGAGGCTGAGCTGTCTCGCCTGATGTTGGTCAGCTTCTAGCAGACCAGAATGAAGCATCCGCAATCAAAATCTTTATAACTATGTGGCCTAATGAGCTTTATTACAAATATAACTGACTTTGCTCGAAGCTGTGTGATCCAATCGAGTAATAAAACACTGGCGTCAGTGACGCCCGAATTGCTTGTCAGTTGATCTATGCTCATTCTCTTCACAAAATCAGCCACAAAGACAGAAAAACGACTTCTGATTCCAAAAGTAAGAGCCATATATAGCAAGTTTGGTCCCATCTCATTTGAATGGTCAAAATGAAGCGAGTCAGTCTAAAGCTTTGACACAGGTACAAGCCTGAGCATGGAGGACAATTTTAGTGAAGTTTGTTACTCAAACATATTAATCTTTCAGGCTATATACAGTAATAGCAAATACCATAGCTGCTAAAGCACAACATAAGCCACTCTGATAACAACTAAACCACCAGCATAATATGACTTAGATGAGCAAAACGATGGATGTGCTCGTCATGTCTTAAAATGGGTAGAAAGGGGTATTGCCAACTGACCTATGGAGACCTTGGTATCCCCGTATGTTTATCACAAGACAACTCTGTGAGCCTAACACAAACAGGATATTCTGCAAGAAAAAGAACTCTTCACTGTACTTTAAGCCACAAGGTTATTTGGCTTTGTGATAGTAGGCTATAAACTTGTAGCCTATCATAGTGAAGTGAAACAATTGGACTGACAAATCCTGCAAAAACAGAGCTAAAGAAGAGGAGGAAATTGAATGGCCAGGTGGACCTCTGATTGTCATACTTTTGAATACTGTAGAAAAAGGCTGTATTAAGCACCCTCCCATTGCAGGTTTCATTTACACTTACCCTGCATGCCAGCAAGCACTACAAAATGACGGAGTTTTACGAATTTGCTAATCTTTTTACAGCTAGCCTTTTTCCGGCATTTAAAATTCCGTGATTTAAATAATTGTTAGTGGTTTTCTACAAAGAAAATACTGAAAACAAAAAAAGATAACAATGACAACTTTCAAACATTTATTCACTTGCTTTTGACAATGTCAAACTGTGAATTATGTCTTTCACGCGGGAGACTTGTTGATCCTTTAATGACCACATCACTGAAACATGGTGCATGTGGTCTAGACCGAATGATCAGTCTCTTCGCTCGTGCATTTCCACGCCCCCAGACCATGAAGTTAGATACTACAGTTTGTCACGTCAAGCATTGAAACAAAAATTTAGCCCTGTTTGTACAGGCCATAAAGTCAACAATTTGCGAAATTTGACTGCCATTTCCATGAATTGTCAAATATCGGACAAAAACGACATCAAACTTTGTGAAAATGTGATATTCATATTACAACAGAGCTAAGCCACACATAGGTAGGTGTATTTCTTCTGTAGGACTTCTGGTTGCCAAGATATCTGGCAAAACGTCTGTCCTCTGCTTGACGTGACAAACTATAGATAGACTTGTCGATCTACATGTGGTCAGGGTAGGTTCACTAGCCTACACTGAGAGGTGAGGATGATATTAAGTACTAAATGTAGGGCATTGTAGGCCTAAGTTAACTTTTGTCTTGATGTCAATGGTGTTAATGCTGTGTGGAGAGTATGAAGTATTGTTACTGAAATTTCATGGTTTTGGTTGATTATCAGGTTACGTTGGTGTTTTCACAGTTTTTGACATCTGTCTCGACAAGGTTGTGCCAGTAATGAATTAGAACTTGTAGTGATTTGAACTTGATTAAGATGTGAAGTATGTCAGCTCATGTGATTTTAATGATTCCCGTATTTTGCATTTTATAAGAAAACAGAGCCCCTAGACCAGGTGTGCCAAGTTGATCATGAAGGTCATGGAAGAAAATATATTAAACACTCAAATATCTGTCTTGATATTCTAAAAATGTCTAATATAACTCTGATCTTTCCAAGATTAATCTCTTTGGAATTCTGGCTTTAGAATGTCTTTAACTCCTTTCTTTAGATGAGGCCTAAAAAATTATTCCTTAGATTAAACAGCAAATATCATATGGCGAATGTTCTTTCATCAATCAGTAAGGTTCCCGAAGTAAAACTATGAAGATATGGTTTTATTGTGCAAGACTATCAAAAATGGGTTAGAGCAATGCGGTCATTCTGAATGGTATACATTAATATAAGACTAAGCGAGTCTACCGGTTCTCAAACACTGTGATTCAATTTTGCACCAACCAACCAAGCTTAAAATTTCAAACTGCTATGATAGCTAAGAAGTGCAAAATGTGGAGATTTTTCAAACTGCATCATTGAAGCCAAATCAACTTTACAAGCCTGAATGATGAACATGTTTAGTAATTATGCTCAAACTGCACATGAGTAAGTATCTTACTTGATCAGTGTTGATTGATCCCACACAAAGTAAATTGTTAAAAAGCAATCTATCATAACTGCCTTTAATTAAACATCATTTTAAAACATCTTTGTATGATTTTAACAATAGACCCTCACAGGCATTCACGACCTGTCAACTATTTAGATAGAGTGTTATGCGGCAAGAATCTTCACATCACACTCTGGCAGTGTACAGTATCCCCAGTAGATGAGTACACCCCTGCGACTCTTAGATTAATTTGCTCAGAGCTCCACACTCAAGTGAAATAATCCATGCACTAAGTTCATGATATGATATAGCCTAGACTTAGCAGAATGTCCATGTAAACTTTGAAAGATATGCAATCAATTATTTGTACCCGAGAAATGAGTAATTATTGCTTATAAGTGGCAGAGGAAATTTTTATTTTGGAAAATGTCATTGTCATTGTAAATTACATCACATCCACTAAGTTTGTAGCAAAGGACAGCCAATTTCTACTGCCACATTACGAGTGGCAGAGGGTGCATCATATTATGATGCAAAGGAATCTCTCTCTCCTTTGAAATAGCATTGCTAATTTGGGAAGACTACCTCTGGATATGTTTGCCGCTCCACGGCATCTACAGTGGCCATTGGAATTCCCTGCTCTTTTTGTTATATAAAGTTCATGTGATCAGGGGCGTGTCTAGAAATGGCCTGAGGAGGAGGGGTTCATTACATTGGGTGAATACAGGGCGCTCCGCAGCTTTTCCTATCTCTTCCATGTTAATTTTTGGCCTGTGGGCAGGGGGCCATGCCCAATGGCCCCCCTTAAATGCGCCACTGGATGTGATCTATTTTATAATTACATTCTTTGTACACGATTTCCATAAGGTTAACATGTAAAATTTACCAATTTTTAGATCACCCCCATGTATTTTGCATTAGGTGTACTCACTTATTTTGCAGCACAGTTATTTTAAACACTAAGAACTTACAAATACGTAAGTCTACACCGTTGAAACTTTACAAACACTTTTTCTTAGGTTCAAGGGATATCATATGCTGGTTAAGTTGGATTGCTTAATTTAGTTCCTGACCTGTAAGCAAATTAGTCAATATGTCGCTAGGGTGTACTCATTTACTGGGGATACTGTAGGTGGTCGATGTTGAAAGTTTTACAATCAGGGCAGGCTTGCTATACATTGTAAAATTGTTTAATAGAAAATTGATGACCTAAATAAAATGTATATAACAAGTTATTGTTATCTTGAAAATTTTAATATAAATCTCTGAACATTTGGTTATTAATTAGTCATCTAAGACGAAGCGTTGTGCAACTTGAAAAAAAAACTATGTGAATAAACACATTGGCTTTCTTCAGAAAAATTGAAACAGCTAAGGCATGAGCACTATGTATCCCGAGTAAGCATTAACACTACAATTCCAAATATCTATCATGTGTAATATAGACATTTTGTCTTGCATATTTCGGTCCATTCTTTTTGGGGCATGATATCCTTTTTTTTGTATACACATGTCTCACTGTGCAATATGTGTGTCTGTGTTTTGGTAATATTTTGTGACTTTTGTATGCCTTTGGCAAGACTGGGAAAAAATAGTTACTTGCATTTCACCTGTGTGTACCATATATCTGCATTGTGCCTCATTAAATTAATTTCGTCTTCAATAATTTAATTTTATGAATCATTTAGGTAATTTGAACTGCCTTATTTCATTAATTTTTTAAAGCAAGCCTGTCTGCTGGTTCTTAAAGGAACATCAAAGGCTGTGAGTCAATCTTGCTCCTGCAAAGCTTTCCAACATTATGCCTGATGATTAACTTAGATGAAATTCGAAGATGATTATGTGTCATGCACATGAGACAACTAGATTTTAATTGATTGATCACACACGAAGTAAATGATTCAAAAGTAATTCATCATAATCACTTTGAATCAAACCTTATATTTAAGCATCTTCCATGTGAATATAGAATCTAAAGTTTTAAATGAGATTAAAATGTGCTTGATATTAAGAACAATTAAAACTATCAGTAATAATGTAATAGCGGTGATAGCTGAGATGTTCATCATGCAGCTAAAACTAGAGACCAAAAGACAAAAGTAGGGTCTTATACTGATGCTACTGACATCAGGATAGCAATATTTTGTGTTCTACCTGACTAGCAGAACAGACTGTAAAGTAGGGTGGTTCGAAAAACAACAATTTTACCGAAGAGGGCAAGACACCCCCTCATTTTGTTCCATTTGCCAAATGATACACCAATGCAAAATTTTGGACTCCTAAGTTAAATAGAAGTGGGTGCTCGCAGAGCTTGAAGTTTTAGCCAAAACAGCAAAAAATTGTTAATACGCGAATCCGCGGTTTGGCATTACTTTGTCAGTTTTAAAGCTACAAAGTTCTAACTACCATTTTTGGAATGGCCACAAAAAGACCTTTCATTTGAATGGTAACATGATGGGTCTGTAAGGATATTGAGTGATCAATGTTTTCTTAAATTTCATTTTACATGAAAAAAAGTTTTCGAATTTCATAAATTGAGCACCCAGTTCTATTTAACTTATGAGTCCAAAATTTTGCATGGGTGTATCATTTGGCAAATGGAACAAAATGAGGGGGTGTCTTGCCCTCTTTGGTGAAATTGTTGGTTTTGCGAACCACCCTACTGTAAAGATTGGTCATCCTGATGTCTCAGTCCCACTACCACTCATTTACCATGGTTTCTAGGGTCAGGAAGACGTTAATTGGCCGAAGATACTGACAGCAAAAACTAGGTCTTACTAGCTGACACTTCTGACGCAGATTTTTCCATCTTCGTGACGTCAGCAACAAAATATAACCTTTCTGACGTCAGTAGTGTCAGTACAAGTAAGGACCCAAAAAGGTCCCATGTTTTCATATGCATCATATGCCATATGGAGATTTTACAAACTGCTTCACTGAAGCCAAATTGGCTCTACAAGCCAGGATGATGCAAGTGTTTAATTGCACAAATTGCACATTGGCAACTATCTACAGTTTGTCCCACAACATGCAAACTGGTGTTTGGCCTGATAGCTCCTCACCTACAGGTCACACAACAGAAATACACAAACTCACTGGTAGATGAGCTAATTTGTAATTTTTCTGTCACATTTTTGTGAAGTTTTAATTGCTGCTGTTTTTGTCAGATATTTGAAAACGACCGCCCATTCCATAAATGAGACAGACTGTTAGTACATGATTGATCTTACACAAAATAAATCATTCAAATGTAATTGACCATAATTACTTTGTATTAAACCTCATTTAAAGCGTCTTTATTTGAATTGAAAAATAGACCCTCAAAGGCATTCTTCTTTGGTGTCACTGAACCTGTCAAGAACGAAAACAGTGTTATATGGCAAAGGCCCTCACACGCAGTCTGGTAATGTATTGGGGGTCTATAGTGCAGGAGATGTTGAAAATATTCACAGTCAGGGTAGACTTCCTTATTATTGTCAAGTTGTTGGTTTCAAAAATTATTGACCTCAATATATAGCAAGTTATTCTTATCCTGAAAGAGTTACAATAAATCGGTGAAAAATTATATCAGTCATCCAAGACTTAGCATTACTCCATGAAAAAAAAATGCCATTGAAATAAACACGTTTGTGTCTGTCTGAAATAGCTTATTCCAGTAAAGAATTGACAGAATTTTTTGCTTGCCATATTGAAGGCAAATTTTGGGTTCAGTTTGTTTATTTACCCCCAAATTACACAAAGGTCATGCTTATGCTAATTAGACAAAACAATAAATTATGCACGACAGTATGTCTATTCCAAAAATGACAAAATTCATTTAAAAATCCAAGTTTGCAATGCTATGCACTATTAAATCCATTGTGGATGGGGTTCAGAAGATCTGTTATAATGGTGGCCCTATGTTTAAGTGGACTATGTTGCACATTGAGGACTACAACAGTTTACTCTCTAAACCTTTTCATCAATCAACTCTCATGAGAACCCAGAACTACATTTAGACGGCTGTAACTACCATGTCTGTCTATAGATCTATGCCAATATGCGCCGAGGAGAGTAGCAGTCTACCACCAAAAGCACTAGGGAAGAAAGCTTGCATCTATCAAGGTATACGAGACTCTGCACGTGTCAGTGAAAAGCCTTTTACACACTTTAGTGCACCTCATGAAGACAAATGAGTGTTAGGTGTCTGGCATGTTATAGTACTTGGAGCCCCAGAGGGAACAAAAGGAAAAGAATTATGACAGGTACTCTTAAACCTTGAAAGAACTTTAAAAAAATCAACTACAACCGGTAATTGAAGTTGCTTGAGGTATACTTTCTCCTTACAAGTGCAGGATGGATGCACTATAGCTAAGGGCAAGCAACATAAACGCAACGTTGCTAATTGGTGCTGGGTTCGTCTGTCGTAATGTAGAAATGTATGGAACAAATTACGTTGCCACAATCTGCACACAATGTTGAGATTTTGTCATAACATCATTACAATGTTGCCACAATTTGGCATGCCATACTGTCATGTATTGATGCTTATTCACAACGTTGTGGTGTAACAGAAACTTTGCAACATTTCCCACATGGAATTGCCTATTGGGAGGCAGACCACTGGTCTCATTGGAGGGACTTCTAAGCTTTGAGATACGATAATGCTGTAAAATATACACTGTAAGAAGTGACTGTGTTTTTGTGGCTAAAAGAACTGTAAATTTATTGTTATTTTACCAGAATTTTTTTTGTACAGACTTTGTCTGGAATTTACAGTTCTTTGTCAGTTGCAAAATGGCTCCAAGATAAATTTACTGCAACATGTCATTTAACTTTCAGTTTACGTTGATGAACAATTACTTCAACCGTTAATTTACCGGCAACTTTAATATGCAGACAAAACATTTGAATTGGCCAAACAATCAATACACCTGGTAAGATTAGGAACTGTAAACAAGAGATTATACATGGACTTCAACCACGGAACATGTGGCGCCAGCTATAGAATATGCTTTACACAGATGTTAATCAAACTTAATTCATAACTTATCTGAAGGTAAGGGAATATCCTCATTCATATGATCTTAAAGATGCTGTCATTATGCAAAAGTTGTAATATCTATTTGTGACATTGACATTTGTGTGAGTCTTATGATGTGATCTAAAGAATGACACTATTAAAACCAAAATAATCCAAGCGCAGTCTGCATAAATAGAACATATTTCGATAAACTTGACACCTGGTTCTCTTGGAAAATATCCATCAATTTTATTTATGGCAGGAATTTGTGAGCAAACGTGTGCGAATAAATTGCTGGGTATAATTGATGGACTTACTTCCCTGCTGTCAAGCAAGAGATGAGCAAAGCCGAGCCTGGAGTCAGTGGCTCTCTCAGCTGATTCCAGCTTCGGTACATCCCTACAGCTATACGACAGTTAAATCACGTGCTTAGTCTGTCGTTTCACACTTGTGCAAAATTAAGAATAACAGATACTATCCGTATTTTTACAGTAGATTCTATGGCTCCTTACATTCTTTACATTCTATGTTTGACAGTTGATATAACTGTAAAATATACACTACCCTCCAAAAGTTTGAATACACCTGGATAAGTGAGGTTTCTTTTAAAAATGCTTGATTTTAAATGGAATTTTTGTTTAATATTTACATCAAACAATATAAGAAGCCACATTAAAATCAGAAGTTGTCTTTATTTTGTCATTTTAGGTCATTTTGGTTGAACTTTATGGCCTTTCTCGATATCCCAAATTTTGGTATTTCATAAAAAAATTGTCACAGCCGAGTTATCTTCTAGGTTTATGAAATTTAATCATATTTAAGCGTTTCCAGAGTTGTAACATCATCGTAACAGTTATTTTAAACCCAAAAATGATAGTTTAAAAATTTGAAATTAAACTCTCAAAAATACAAAATTTAGATAATTTCGGGTCACCATGTAGTATAATCAGAGAATGTATCTTCTCTAGGGGAAATTATTTTATTCGAGCTGTTTCAGCATTGTTTTGACCAAAAAATAGCCGAAATCAGTATTTTTGTACGATTTTCAACGGCCATTTTCTGACACTACTAGTAAAATCATCACAAACCAGTGGAAATGCATTAAAAAATACTAAAATGTCATAAATATGGAATAAAACAGTACTTTTATAGCTTTTCATAAAAAATGAAAAATGGGATATCGAGAAATTTATAAAATTTTATTCCAAAATGATCTAAAACAATGAAATATGGACACCTTATGGCCTGAATGTGAATTTCCATATTGTTTGATGTAAGTATAAAACAAAAGTTTTAAGAGTTTCTACAAATAGACCCATCATGCACCAGCGCTAGTGAGCAGTTTACTGGAATTAGCGCTATACAAATGCCTATTATTATTATTATTATTATTAAAAGTTGTGTTGAAGATGAGGTATTTTTGAAAGAAATCTCACCTTTTCTGGTGTATTCAAACTTTTGGAGGGCAGTGTACTTTAAATAAACTGTTTTATATATGTACATTATACCGTAATATCACGTTGTTGAATCCGCAAAATTACAGTTCAATGCACCAATCTGCATTTTACGGTTCATTGGCCTGTTCAGGTTTGTTAGTACTTTCACAGTTATTAGAACTGGAACAAAGTTGCCAGTTAATTTAACTGTAAAATTTAACGGGAATTTTTTGCATTGTAAAGGCTACGTGTTTTTTGTGCTTTCTGAGTTTTGAGTTCACCAGTCAGTACTAATTGTTATGTACACTCCTCTGCAATGGCATGCTGCCTCTAAAATGATATTTAGTAAATTGCAACATAAAGAACTGTGTAAAGACAGACACCAATGTATTGCCTTTGAAACTTTGTTTAATGATACAATCAATGTCACTTTATGTACAATGCATTTTACTAGGAAACGACAAATAATTCATAATAAGCACAAATCACTTAAATAATATCACACTTCATAGTGAGTTAAACAAAACCAGTAGCCAAAATAAATAACGTTATCCCCAATAAATATGTATGTCTTTTTTGTTGTAATACACATCTTCAGAAGGTAGAACTGTGTCACATTCAAAGAAATTAAACAAAGCCAGGCTCCAAATCAATGGAGATTAACAAACTCTGCCAAAGCATCAGGGAGCCGGTTAGCGATATCAACGTTCGATTCTTTCAGACACAAGGCGGCTCTTTGTTTGAGAGAAGGCAAGTCAGCCATCGAGTACTCGCTGACAATTTTCAATAAATTCACACGCTCATAGAAGTATGCATACTTTTCATCTTCAATGAAGTCAAAGACTGACTGCTTGTTGTTGTTTCTAGCATGAACATATGCACCCCTTTCCAAAAATAGCTGCGCAAGCATATCGGTGGTTCCATACGGATCAGGTAAGTTGGGGGATTGCCTTGGGTTGACAACAAAAGGGCTGCAAGCCACTAACAGTGGTGTATTTCCACAACTGTCTTTTTCGTTCACATTGAATGTGCCCCTATCATCCATGATTTCCACCAACAATGTTATGAGGTCATAATTCGGTAGGATTGGTACACCAGCATCGATTATGAATAAATTATGGTTCTTGCACAGCAAGATGCTAACAAGTGGATTGTGGTAATCAACAGCAGGGTGGGAAACAGATGGAAATGAGCAGATTAATTTGTCAAGAGTGGACCTTGCAATGTCTTTTGGGCTACCTGAAGTATATTGGGAGCCCTTTGCAGGCTGACTGGATGAGGTAGATCGACTCCCCAGCTGCAATTTGCCTTCCGATTGAATTCCCGAGTCATCAGCTCCCTGAGGAGGTCCCGATTGCGATTGCCCTTTTTTTAACAACCATGTAACAAAAACCCCGATTGCGACAATGGCCTCTTCCAACTCACAGATCAACTCCTTGGTGGCTCCCCTTCTAGTTTCTTTCTCCAGGGTACTTTTAATCACTTGCGCGCTTTCAAATGCTAAGTCGATTATCCTCACAATAGTTGCAATGTCCAGGATTTCACTGTGGTTATTTATAGCATAGATTTTCAAAGGGCAGCCCTGGGCCAAGAGCTTCTCACCGAAGTACAAGTAATCTTCATTTTGTCTGAAGACATCAAGAAAATGAAGCAACACTTCATTCTGCTGCTTTTCTTCCCTGCTTCTGATTACTGTAAGAGAAAATTAATATTTAAAAATTAGGGTATCACAAGCAGTTATAACTGTGCGGAGGAGACAAGAACTTACCAAGAGGACTAAA
Source organism: Platynereis dumerilii (assembly GCA_026936325.1). NCBI lineage: Eukaryota > Metazoa > Annelida > Polychaeta > Phyllodocida > Nereididae > Platynereis > Platynereis dumerilii. The sequence goes on from JAPTHN010000011.1 coordinate 27,108,625, forward strand.
CTATTCTTCGTGCTAAAAACCTATAGCAGAAATGTTTAAAACAACAAAATCATAAACACAGTTTTGACATTTTCTCATAGGTTCAAACTGATGATTTGCTCAAATCACAAAGAAGTTTTAACCCAGTGACTTAAGGAATCCTTGCTCAAATTGTTGGGTTAATAACATATTTTGTGGAATTTTCCCTGTGATTTGAGTAAATCATCAATTTTGACCCCTTAAGAAAAGTTCAAAATTGACAAGATTTTGTACTGATGACACTATGCATACCTGAAGTAATTTCGCCTCCATCGAAAGGCATGTACCTCCCTCGGAAAATATTTTCTCGGGCCAGAACGCACTGGTTCAAAAGACCTTGCAGATCATCATCTTTTATTCCAGCAACATCAATAGTTCCGAAACTTTCCTCTGGATTGACAGTTGATGTATTAAACTCTTTGTTTTCTTCTTTGATTTGAGCGACTTTTTTCATTCCCTTCAGCAAGTTCTGGCATGAAATGTGGTCTTCAGACAAACAGCATATTTCATACGCTTCGCATACCTCCTTCCTTGACGAAATCAATGGACTGATTTCCTCCAGAGTGGCAGTGCTACGAAGAGCTGCTGTCTCCAATACAGATAACACTTTATTGTCTCTAATGTTTAAACCAGCTCCTTTTTCTACCAATATTCTAATGAGGTATATATTTGCGTTGATGCATGCATAGTGAAGGGGTGTACGTCCCCAATCATCCTTTAGATTTACATTCGCTCCTGCATCAATCAAGGCTCTCATGATATCTTGTACTTTTTCGTTTTGTTTCGGCTTGTATCCTGCAAAACGAGCAAGTTGGCTGCCATCTTTATTTTTGCTAGCTGCATGAAGTGCTGATTGGCCAATTGCGGTCGTTTGGTTTACGTCAGCCCCTTGTTTAATCAATTCTTGAACCACTTCAACATTCACTGTAAAAGTTGAAGCCACGAAAAGTGGAAATATACCGTCATTGGCACCATATCCCCCATCTTTGCTCTTGTATGGCTTGACTGCATTCTGGCCTAGCGGACCTTCCATATAGTAAGACGGCATTCTTCCTGTACCAGAAGTATCAGCACCATTTTTCAGCAATGCCTGTATCACTTCAAGCTTACCTGAAGAATATAAAAGTTGCAATTTAACTTAGGATTAAAAATGCAACTCATTACCTTACATATTACATGTATTTTAGACTCTGAATGCCCTATAGAAATAGTCACACCTTTCTATTCAAAAATATTGAATGCAATCAAGTATTGGAAAAAATAGCAAAAAATTTAGAGGTGTTCAATACCCATTAAGTTCAAGGTGGAGAATCTAGAACAATTTATAACTTTTATTAACAGATGGAATTGTGGTGAAAGGGTTAAGTGTGATAAATGTTTGGATAATGTATGGCATGGAAATTGTACGTTCTAAGTACTGCACAAAGACATTTTAATTGAACGAAGTTGTAATGTTTCTAAAGGCTGTCATTTTCATTGAGTAGGGAATTTCTTTACTCTAATTAACACCATGTTGAGAAATACCTCTTATTAATCTGAAGATTGGCCAGAGAAATAAATTATATATTTATGAGTCAAAAAGCCCCTAAATATCTTATGGTTGCCCCCTTATCAGTGATTGCAAGATCCCACAAACACACCATATGTCACGCCACGACTAACATTATAGCCACAGAATCATGTCATAGTGTTATTTAGAGCCATATGTTTTGTATTATATTCTTGTTTTTGTAAATAATTGCCACCAATTTCAAATATTTGCTTATATTTAAATAAATTACACAAGCTGCATTGTGGATTTTAAATTAGAATAAATAGTAATACATACCTGAATGACAGACTTTTACAGCTTGAATGAGTGGAGTCTTGTCCTCAAGTGGTGTCTCCAACCTTGCATTGACAATATCTGGGTGTTGCTCCACCATATTTTGTACAGCAATGTGGTCAGATCTTGCTACAGCAGCGAAGAATCTTTCTATCTCTTCAGCTCCAGCCATTTTCATGCTATTCCTGAACAGGCTAAAGAACTGTAAGAATGGTCGAGGAATTGTAAGAGTGCTGACCAATCAGTGAATCATCCAAGGTTTGTTATAAAGCTTTTGGCATGCCATATGTGCTGCAAGTCGGTTTCTATGTCAACACAGGTAGATAAGAACATACATGTGTGCTGCACTGTGTGCCCACCATGTTTACATCTGTGATCAGAGCTAACTTTTAACTAGGTCACCCTGACCCAGTTACCAGATCTAGGCCACCTATACTCATTGCAGAGCTAGTTCCGGTTTATAAATAACAGCCTGACTGGCCTGGACACCTGCTCCATGGTTCACAAATCAGCTGATGGCTGCTCATTCTAATAAATAAACATAGGTCAATTCTTTTAAGATAAGATAATGCACTGTTAATTAAAATAGCTTTTAATAATTATCTTTATCATAGCGTCACTAGCGTGCGGGCGTGTGGTATGTCTACCATTACATATTATGTGACTAAAACTGTATTCTTCTATTTACACAAGTTTTACTACATGGAGTGATGGAATTAGACCTATATACTAAATTTGAGGGCCTATGACATGTATTAATTTGACATCTTCGAGCAAACATCACTAAGGGGATAACTATTTAATATCCAGGGGGCAGTCGGAGTTTTCCTCTGGGGGAAATAATTGATTTCACAGCAGCAGACAGAGGCAGAGTTTAAAAGGAGTTACTTTCCAATGGAAAAGTTAACCTGATAGCCTAGTCTGTAGTCATTAAAACAGTCACTTTTTACAGATAAAGAAAAGACTCTTGTTAGGCTTTGGCTTGTGCAAAAATTTCATGAACCTACTAAGAGAAAAAGAATGGGTGGGGGAACTGCAGCCCCTGCATATTTTTGTGTTTGGGTCCACATTTTCCTGGAAGTATCATGCATCATTCGTTCTGAGACCCTTGACTATACTTATGTTCACTGTACAATTTTAAAGTTTGAGTCATTTCAAAAGATTGAGTGAGATGGTTGCATAATTTGTTTGAGCTAGCATAGCTTGTTGTTTAGAGTTATGATAATCTGTCCATCATCATAACTCATAAAAACCAAGCTATGTCAGCTCAGAAGAATTGTGCAACCATCTCACTCAATCATGTAAGGTGACTCAAAATTCAAATTTTACAGTAGACAATAGACAATAGACAATAGACAATAGACAATAGACAAACTTTATTTTACTTCGGTTTCAAAAACAAAGAAAATCAGCCATGAAATTGGCTGGTGTCACCGAAAAGTTTAATTGCTACTCCTATCATTATGAAGTGAAACAAGTTGACATTTTCTTGGATGTTTTTCTGGCATTGCCTTGGCCCTTCAATGTATAGACTTATTCTACTCGACGCGAAGCCTCTCTATCTGATGAACAGAGACCTCCCTCCATGAGGCCTGGGACAAATTGAGAAAATCAGTCGTGTGAAAGAACGTCAGCAGACCCGGGAGGGGCTGTGATGCAAAATTCAGCTCACAGTGCTGCGGAATAAGACGCATAATCACGGGTTCATGTAAAATGAGGATGGACATTTACTGAACTGGCCGGATTCTGAATTTAAAATCACCATAATATTTTTCTTTTTAAAATATTCTTGTTCTAATGTGACCTGCATGCATTGTACATTTTTGTTTCCGTGAAAAAGAATTAATTTAGAAGTGATGATAGGACAATGATGCACATCAACATGCATTATATATGGCCTACAACATAATAATGATAACTGAGTTCCATTTGCTTGGCCACTTTTAGTCATGTCGATCACTAGATGGCTCCCTGTCAGTACCTAAATTTAGCTTTCAAGTATTGCCATGCAGTAGAATCGAACCCTGGACCTCAAAATTACAAGGCCATCATGTAATCCATTCAGCCACCGAGGTACGTGGCTTTGCAGTGTGAAAAAAAATCTTCACACCAATGGGGATCATAACATTATGGAATCTTTAATTAAGATTTATGAGCAGGGCAAGGAATGGACACATATAGAGTAACTTGATTGAGTTTCTCTTGAGGTATCCGTTTCCTGCCCTGCCTGATATCAGTCATTTAACAAAGTGGCCAATCAGAGACTTTCACGATTACAAGTAAAATGTGGATTCCCAGATGAAGGCCAGCATAGAAATCTCACAGAACGCTGTCCTGCTACCCAAATTATTATTTTTTTATCCAGAAGGTGGCGCACAAGGCTAGCTCCAAAAAATCATTTTTTCCACCGGGGGAACTGATTTTTTTGCACCATTGCTTGTTCTGTGTGTCGTGCTCCCTGGCTGCTGTGCAGCTCGTAGTGACAGACTCTGACTTGTGAGAAAAGTGTTATCCTTGGGCCGTTAATAATTCTAAAAGCATTTTCATGAGTCCAATTCGCATATTAAAGTTGATTCCCACAGAATACAGCTGTTCCACATGTAACTAACGGTTCAACAAAAATACCCCAGCTGGTGGCTCCCCCGCTTGGTCAAATTGTTCATATACATTGGAAAAGCCACAGATTTTTGAAAACAGGGGTAGGCTCACTCGAAGGCTGCCGGCTCAGCCAGGAATAATGGCACTGAACTGTAAATACACACATTTTGGGTCGATATACAGGCCTATAATCCAATTCAACTTTCATAAAAATCGGAGAAGGAATCTTCGAGATATTCAAGTTTATTTTAAGGAGGACTTATTTTTGTTGAACTGTTTTACATATTTTACTCATATTGTACACCACGTAACTCTCAAAAAACATTGGTTACCCCCGTTCAATCTCTTGGACATTGTTCGAGAGACAGTGCTTTTCGTTATAAAACCCACGCTTTTTTAGTGTTTTACTGTATGTTTTAATGTAATGACATAAGATTTGGAAAAGATCATAGTTCGAAAATTATGTTGGATAGCGCGCCTTTTTTTTTAACGTTAGAAAGCTTTCTTTTTGAAGAACTTTTTGGCAAAGTTTCATGAATATCTGTGGGCAAGCCTTTGGTACAATTTAGCTATAATAAAGCATGTGCATTAGGTCCTACAATTACACCACAATGTCATATTGAAGTTACTTCATGACATTTGAAAACTTTAAAATTACCTCCCACTCCCTGTTGATGTAATTGAAACCAACAATCTTGCCAATTGCAACAAACAACCCGTTTGTTTCCAGATAACGAAACTGCAGGGTTGGGCAAATGATTGGAGCTTGCTTATCATTTGTTTAAATGCATGGCAGTGTACACGGTTTCTGTTGGCCTTTAGACCAACTCTAATTACACCCTGTTACATAATATAACCACAAGAACATGAGAGAAGAGATTCATTGGATCCTTGATTTTGAAGAAAGAAGTCCTTTTTTAAGTAAATCCATTAATAATTTTTACCTCATAACGTTTCGAACATCCTTTCTGTGAAAAAGGATGTTCGAAGCGTTATGAGGTAAATAATATTAATGGATTTACTTAAAAAATAACCACCAGAACGCATTTCAGACTCAACCCCCCTCTCCTGACTACCCCCAATCTTTCTCCAGCTTCTTTAATTGTAATTTTGACATCATCTCTACATGTACAGAACCCAATTCAGCCATTAACAGAGTTTGTTTTTCTACAGACAATCATAAAAAACAGATAGCTGACAGACAATTGTGAAAAAACATAATTAATTGAGTGAATAAAAAGGAATAGGGTGCCATTTTGTTTTTAAGAAAACGAGAAAAATGATACTCATTAAAACCAACACAATGTCCCATTGAAAGTGCAGCTCAGAAAGTATCACGCCTCAATAATAGTTGGCAGGGCGGTACAGATAACCTGGGAATCTAGTAGCCTGTACTTTTCTGCTTCTCAGTTAAATCAAGATGGATTGCCACCTGAATTTGGTTATATCCACAAACTTTGTCGACTGCAGTTTAAAAGCGAGCAACTAATGGCTGCTGTGTCTCTGTAATGGCTGACAAAGGCAGACACAGTAATGAAATTTTACGAACTGACACCAGAGGCTGAACATGCCGCTTAACATGCGAGCTGAGTAGCTTGAATGACTTGGCAGTTGGCACATTTGTATAGGTTATACAACGAGTTTGAGGTGTAGAACTAACATTTCAGGTGGTTATTTATCTCTCTCTCTCTCTCTCTCTCTCTCTCTCATATTTCACCTAATTGCTGTGTTAAATATTTGTTTATTTTTTCCAGTCTTTACTAGCTTACAAAGTGTGTAAATAAAAGATGTAAAGGCCCGATCATTCGTTCATTCTTTACCTAGAGAGTTGAGAGCCAAATCTATTGATCTATCTATCTATCTATCTATCTGTCTATCTATCTATCTATCTATCTATCTATCTATCTAACTATCTATCTATCTATCTATCTGTCTGTCTGTCTGTCTGTCTGTCTGTCTGTCTGTCTGTCTGTCTGTCTGTCTGTCTGTCTGTCTGTCTGTCTGTCTGTCTGTCTGTCTGTCTGTCTGTCTGTCTGTCTGTCTGTCTGTCTGTCTGTCTGTCTATCTGTCTATCTATCTATCTATCTATCTATCTACCTATCTATATTGCTGTCTATATTGCTATATATATTGCTATATTGCTATGTATCTATATTGATATCCATCCACTTTGAAATCTGTCGTTCTATCTTAACTTACTGGGCCTATTTCATGACATCACCTGGCTATCTGTTTAACTTGGTAAAAAAAGTCATTACATTCTTTATATTGTTATAATAATTTGTTGTCACTCATATTATTTACTCACTTAAATATTTATGAAATTTCATTTTACTTAGACCAGTTCACTAGTGTAAATCTTTAAATTGGTGTTTGACAGGGATTAATAGCTGAAGTTTGTTGCTTTGTTGTCATCTTTAAGTGGATTGTTTGCAGAAAAAGTAGTACGGCAGGCTTAAAACCTTAAGCCCCAACAGTGGTATAACTAACAAATCCGTTGGTTATACCATGGCAAAAGACAATAGAAAATTGTCTTGGTGGAGTATAAGTGATTTTATATTACACACAAGAGCAAATAGAGTTCCCTGTGCTTGAAGTCAAAATGCACCTTTGCACCATTTTCTAAGCAGTGAAAAAGAAGCTGTAACTTCTCATGCACACTTCAACTATGCACATTGAGGTTTATTCACGATTGACCATATGGTCAAGACACAAATTAACAGCTTCAGGTGTTATCAACTGCCAGTTCACTTCACGGCTTCAAAGCTTCTTTTGTATTTGACCACTTCTAGCTCAGTTTTGTTTCGGTCACAGAACAATGACAAACAACAAATTTCTTACAATGGAATGTTTGGCTTTGATTGGAATTGAGCTGAACATTCAGATTTTCAGGGGGGAGGGCCTTGAAATTTTTCCTCAATGGGAAATTATATTTTATTTTGTTGTAACAGCGACATAAATTATTTATTTTTCAAGCATCCAATATCCATTTCCAAATCAAACAACACCCCATTAATAAATACCCCACCAGAAATAGTTATTTTAAGACTGCCCAGAAAGAGTTTATTCATTTTTTATTGAAAAAAATCCAAACCAGCGCTTGTCACAAATTAAAAAAAGTTCATATGAACTGACTTTCTCTTTTTATAATCACAGATCATAATATAATATAGCTATATATTTTCATTCAGTAGCAACCTGCATGAATGCTGGGACTTGCAAAAAATTACTCATAGTTCATGTGAGGCAAAATTTTCAATGATTAAAATTTAATTTTCTCATTTTATGCCCGGTATGTTAGAAACAATTAAGAGACCTCATGGTAGGATAGGCCTACACCGCCAAGAACTCACCAATCCACAAATTCCCTAACCTAAACCCCTCTTATCCTCACCTAGCCTCAAATTCCCTCATCTTACCTTAAATTTCCTCACCTGGCCTCAAATTCCATCAACTATATTCCCTCACTCAACTAAACTCAGCTCAACTCAACTACCCCCAGCTTTACCCTCTGTATCCCTCAACGACCGTTGGTTACCCCATCATCACAATGGTTACCCTGTTAGACTATTTCGGCACAACACAGAAAAAAACACCCAAAAAAGGACCCAGAACTTCTAGGGAGGTTATCCACAGAAGCCAGAGAAAGTTAAAAATTATTTCAAAAGAAATTGAAGCTTTTGATGCACTTCATATCCAGCGTGTTCGAGCTGTATGAACACTTTTGTCAAGCTGAAATTTTATGTTTGTGTACCCCCTGAGCTTGAAAACAGAGATACGCTTAAGTTTGAGGTTTGGCAATGACAAATGATTTGAGCAATGAGTTAAAAGTGAAATTTTTCTTTTCTCCTCGCATCCCTGCATCAAGAGTAAATACCAGTTATGTGCAGAATACTTAGCTGTATGAACATTTTTGTCCGCAACTGTATTGATTCATCATTGGTTTTCCAGACAGGATTTCATTAAAAAAATTAAAAAAACTCCCAAGCCCCCCAACCCTTGATATGAAATGTGCTCCCTGAATGTTGAATAAAAGCAAATTCTAATCCTTGAGGTTTGGCAATCACACAAATCTGGGCTGTTATTCACGCTGTCTGTTGGTTATATCTTTAAAGTAACCAGGCATGACTGTTCACCAAACTGCAAGTGGTCAAAAATAAAGGAGAGTTTTCAAACAGTGGTCAAATACAATGAAATTGCAATAACTGTGACACAACTCAAAAAGGTGTCTGGCCATATGGTCAATCGTGAATAAACCTCAATGCAGAACGGTGAAAAATGTATTTATACCATTCGACACCTCTGTCAGCCAATCGCATGCCATTATCGCAGGGAAATAATTCCCATATTTTTTGTTGTCCAGTTACCCTCTCATGTTTGACTGTTTGAGTGTTTGTCTCATGGTATAAGCCGGTTAATCACCATGGTATCAGGAATAAGTGTTTATCAAACCTTGGGATAAAGCCCTCGGGTGATAAATCACATATTCCCTCTCCCGCGGTGAATAACCTATACATATTGCACAACGGATACTTGGATAGTGAGGTTTTGCACAAGCGCTCATGATCTAAATCAGGTGCAAGTGACTTTCACTGAAGAGTGGCCATATCTGTCAAAAATAAGCAAAAACAAGCCATCGGAATCCATGTCAAGACAAGTGAAGGCTGAGGTCAAAACAAGTGGTATTCAACATGACATTGTGATGTTTCTGGTTGTACACATCAAAATTAAGTTGATATTTTTTGCCTAAGTTTAAATTTTATGTCTACCTTGTTATTTTATTTTTGGTAATTTTTAAATAAAAGTAATACATTTTTCCAAACCATCCAAAGTGGGTTTCAAAAAATGCTCAGCTGGAAAAAAGATTAATAACATAATACCTCAATCGAATGTCTGAGGAACAAAGATTCGCAATTCCATACATTCAATGGCTAATTTTAGAATATTGCAGTCCAGATTCCTTGAAAATCCTAATTATTCCATCATTTGTGATCAAGAATGTAGAACTGAAGGTGTTTTGGCAATTTTCTGAAGAAATTTTAACAACACAATAGATAATTGCAAAATACTTCTTTGACATTCAATTCAGTGCAATAAAGTGCTTGGCCGTATTTCTGAATTTTTAGGAGCTACATTGCTAGCAAATTTGAATATTGCAAGCTCTTTTGTCATTTTTGTGGAAAAGCAGAAGCCAAAAAGCTTGAAAGCCTCAGGAACGAGTTTAAGGCATTGTATTCGCTGATTTCAATGCGAGCTATGAATCTCTTTTAGAAAGAGAATTATTTTGGGAAACCTCCGCCCTCAAATAGTTCACTCGACAAGACTTCTGGACAGATGAACAGACTTCTGTGAATGAAAACATTATGCGTCCGATGACGGCCAAATGAGGTAAAGGAATGCAGGAAGAGAGAGGAGAATAAGCATGTTTTTGATTAATTATTACAATATCACCTAATGATAACAATTCTAAGATAACAAAACCAATGGGATGTGGCTTATTGGATAATTGCATTTGAGGAAGTTAGTTTGGTTATATAAGCAAGAGGGGACAGGCTCTATCAGACACTGAAGTTTGCCTCACCATGAAGGTCACTCTGCTTATGAGTCTCATTTTGCTGACCGTCACCTCAACGTGGGCACGTGTGAGTATATATCATCTTTTCCCCTTACATAATCTCTTGATTTTTTAGATGATTTAAACAATGAAGCTCCTCTGGAGTCTATAGTGTCAAGCAAACAATCTCATTGGCACAAATTTGGGTGAGTTATGACAGGAATTTTGCAAATTCTTTAACTATCAAAAAAAATATCAACAATTATTTCAGAAATATGTGCCAAAATTGTAGAACAAATAATGAAGCACTTTCACAAAGTTCAATGAAAGGAATACCTGACAACCTTTTGTGCCATCTTCAGCGACTACAGAACACGGCAGCCAGAATAGTGACCTGGACTAGAAAATACCCTCATCCAGGGGTGAGGCGATCCAGTCTGGGGTAGCCGTGGACCCGTGGGACAGAGGTCATTAATCCTCCCATTGGAAAATCACGAGAAATAAATGACATCCATGATTCGGGAGAAGTGAGATAGGCCTATCTAATCACAGAAGTCCAGTGGGCTTATTTCTGTTATACCATCTAAAAGCATAGGCGTACATCGCCCGTTGTTTTTTGGGGGGGGGGCAAGCAAAATTTGCCCGAATTTCACGATGTCAATTCATAAACATTTCAAATTAAATTGGCTTGAAATCATTAATTTTCAGTAGTTTTTATTTAATCATCTGCCCGAATTTTTTAGCCTTTTTGCCCGAATCTTACAGTTTCCCAAACTTTTGGAGGGGCGATCTCCCCCCCCCCTGCCCCCCCTCCGACAGTACACAGAATATGCCACTGACGACAACTAGTTTGATTTCCCCCACCTTATGGTCCCACTACCAAAGGCCTGAGAATCTCATGCAAGTCAAATTTAAATAAATTGGTGCCAAGTTTGCGCTCTACTGATCTGAGGATGATGATAGGTGATTGAAACAAACAATCAATGCCAAATAGTGCTAAACAAGATAATCCAGTGTGCTATTTTGTAAAGAGGGCCCTGAAAATACTGTCAGAACATAAGAAAATGTGGCAGAGCCGGTGACCTTTTGCCCAAGAATTATTTAGCAGCACATTTGAGCACTCATTTATCCATATGGTACTGTACATAATTTGCACATGCATGGCACCAGATATCTCATGATAGGAATACTAATTAACGATAACGATAACGATACACTTTATTTATTCCATACGGAAACTCTTGTCGTACAAGCAGGCTCATCATATTAAAACAATTACATGTGCATAATAGTAAATAATTCAATATTACAAACTATTTACATCAGTTAACTTTATGTACATGCTTTGATAACCTATAGTTGTAGTGTCTAATACCTGACAAAAAAAATTGTTTCCATATCGGTTTGTTCTCTGTTTAGGTATTGATAGTCATTTACCAGAGAGTAACAGTTGATAACAATTATACAATGGATGTTCTTTACCTTTCATGATCTTAATTGCCATCAACTCACAAAGAAACTATGTTGGCAGTTAATTAATTATCAAAGGATGTTTCAAAGTTATACTTTGCATGGCATGGTCCACATTGATAAAATACACAGTTCTTAGTTAACAGCAATTCGATTTTATATGAATTGACTCTTTTTTTTTAAAACATGTGCTATCTGCAAGCCAATGTTCAATTCAATTTATTTATTGACCGCTAAAAACAAAGAAATACATTGTCATGATTCATAAAACATTGTAGTAGGGCTGGTAGGCTGACATCTCTTAGAGATGTATGTGCCATTACCAATGAAAGAATAAAACAGATATATATTGAAAACTGCCCCATGGGCACATCGACGTTGCAGTAATGTTGCAACTTGGTCACCCTTTTTGTCAAATGACGTAGAATTGTATGGTTGAAATTATGTTGTCACTTGAAAGATATGACGTTAGCATGTAACGTTGTGGTGACGTTTTACAACATTATGAGGCAATGTCAAGCGTTCGACGTTAGCTTGCGCCGCTGTGGCAATGTTGTAAAAAAACCCCGACGTCGTGTTCACGTCGGGGCGACATAATCTCTACCATACATATCTACGTGACCAACAGACCAGCCCTCCACCAATTTGCGATGTCGTGGTTTACGTCGTGTGCCCACTGGGTTATGGTTATGTGGTGATACATAAGTAAAAAAATAAAAATAAACTTATAAATAACAGTTACTACACATTACCTATTTACAACACTACTTTACATCATCCCATTCAAAGCACACACCAAACTGTAAGTAAGTAATAGTAGTAAAATATACAGTCATCATAAAATACATAGGCCTATTATTACCTAATTGAAAGTCAAAATTAAGGTTAAGGTACTGCCTTGGGTTGCCCCGCATTTGAGGCTGCCAAATCACGTTTACCACCCTTTATGGTCGATGGGGAAATCTGACCTGACAGCCCCGCAAAGGCACCCAGAGACAGCTGTGTAGCATCTGTTCTCTCATATCTTGATTCAATACAAACAAATGTTTTTATCAAACAGGAAATCATGTACAGCAGTACTGCACTGCCACATCGTTGCACCACGTCATCTGTTAAAATCAATGGAGTGTCATCCTTTGAACTAGAGGAAATGATTTTTGCCTTATATACATTGAAAAAATGGCCGCTCCTGTTTGGCCAGTGGTAATGATGTCACTAAAAGCTTATTGTGATGTCATAAGATCATCTGATGACGTCACTATTGTGAAAATATCAGGCTGATTGATTTTGCAGATTTTTTCGTGGTCTTTTTGCTTTTTGAAGTCGTTTTTCGGCATTTTTAATTGAAATACATGCCTTTTAATGGAAAGGCGTCATGAGGGCAATATCTAGGGAATCAGAATTCCAAATTTAAGGAAGATAGGATGAAGAATGTGTTATGTAGAACAATTTTCCCAATACGGTCAATACCATATATCGTAATCTCATGATGGGTCCCCAGTGCTAAGTCCAATGTATGCTCAATCGTGATTGTAAGTCAACAGTAAAGTTCTGAAAATAAAAGGTATGAAAATGTGGAAGTGGAAAGCTTTTTATATCTTTTATACATTTTCATATAAATTTTTACTGGTTTTTCGGATCTGAGGGCGGTCCGGCACTAAGCAGGTGGTGTTACTGCACAAAGTGGTCCGGTCCGCAACAATAAACATAGCTAGGGGTTTCCCTTGAAGGTTATATGTACAGTTGCTTTCCCATTCATGTAAACAGTTTGTGAGCTTTTAGATTCAGCATCATGCAGCTTTTTGGATATTCTTGTGTGTAGGTACATAGTGTCGCAACTTCTATGGCTTTGTTGTAAAATTGTTTATAACCAGTACTGTTGAAATAAGTCCATAACATTTCTTGAAAGAGTCTTAATATGATTATGTTCGACGATTGTTCGTATATCTATGGTGTTTCACTTTTTACCATCAGCCCAAGCCTGGACTGCAACTACATGAAGCAGAAAGAGAGATGGAAGAATTCTTCAGAGCAATACTGGAGGCAGGAAGAGCAGCTGAGAGAGAAGAAAGGGGGCTGGAGGAGGTTGACCATGGAATTCTGAGAGGAGAAGAGGCAACGAGAGATCTGAGAGAGGAGCCCACTGCCAGGATGGAGAAGAGGGTTTCAAAGAGATTCATCCCTTGGGCATTGATAACAGGATTGAAGCTGTTACATCACTACTATTCCTAACTCCTCCGAAGACTCAACCAGGAGCCTTTATTAAAGTAATGCGTAATCGGCCAACAAACGCTATGTATGTGTAGTGAAAATTGGCATAATTAATGTAATATTGAAATAAAGGATGTTTCAAACTGATAAAATAAAATTCTGAATACACTTTTTTATCAAATCAATTCAAACACTTCAAGAGCTTATGTTTCACTATTACCAGTCGGTCAATTAATTTTAATTTAAAATAGACTACACTTTCTGTCAACAAACCAAAGGACATTAACTTTATCCAGTATCAATAACAGAATGTTGCTGTAAGGGGGGTATTCAGAAATGTCTGTGCAATTTTTCTGGAGTACCCTTCTATATTTTGAAGTGGGTGAATGAATTTTCCAAAAACTACTTTTTCATTACGGACTTTCTCATTAATGCTTTAAAAATTACACTTTCAAGATAGATAGTTACATACTCTGGGCTGCTCGGTTCAGATTTAGGTTTATTAGGTATTGCATATTTGTGTTATATCCAAGATATGGAATATTTTTTTCAGGCATGGATGCATGTTGGGAGATTGTCAAAAATTTTAGTTATCTGAGGAAAATGATCATGTGATGAGCTGGTGAAGGTTATCACATGTTTATCCATTGAAAATTAGGGGAAATGCTGCCATGTGAAAAAAAAGAGATAACTCTCAGTTATGCCATGAAAAAAACCAAGCAATAATCTGGTGACAATCATCACATGTTTATCCCGTGGAAATGTGGGAGTTTCTCTTATATGTCAACAAAAATATGTGATAACTCCCAGTTATTTTTCCCCCATGTTTATCATGTGAACTTCACGTTCATTGCCAGCATGGGATATGGGTTCAACACTTCTAACAGATATGGTATTTTGGAAATAGAGTAGGGAAGACCGGGGCTAGTTGTCACAAATATTTTTGTTCCTTCAAGTTTGACTGCCTCCGAGGGGTTTCCAAGTTAAAGCGTCAGTAAATTTCCAACTTTGCAACATTTTTGTAAATCTTCGAAAAGTTTTTATTCAGCCACCACCCTAATTCATCAACCACATATTTCCTGTTAGGCCACATAACAGCCCTGTGTCACTTTCTGTGAAAATGTGACAAATAGCCCACAAGCTCAGGCCAAGTTGTAACACTCGTAAAGCCAATCTGATATATCTTTGACAGATTGTCTGTAATCCAAGCTTGAAATACCTCTGATTCCCTTTGAAAAACTGAAATAAATTCCTCACATAGACTGTTAATGAATGCCACCCTGAAATGGGGCATAATTCTGCCAATAAAAATTAATTCCTGAATCAGAGGACGATGAAATAGCACCAAATGTCTGCTAAAACTGCTATATTTTTTAAAGTGCAAAATCATGTGACAAATTATGCCTTTTTGCAACAACACAAAAGTTCCACATAACAAAAAATGCTGAAAATTATTTGATAACGAGACAGCTGCCACCTACAGCAAAGTAATCAGCAATGCGAAAAAATTGCCCTATGACAACTAACCCCGGTCTAAGCTTGTTACAATCCTATATCTCTGTGATCCTTGTAGGGCCTAGAATATATCTGACACAATTTGAAAAACACATTCTTCAAGCAAACTATGGATTAATGCAACCATGAACCTGGGTCTGTATTTCAAAAACATTGGAGGAGAGTATAATTTCTTTCTGCAGTTCTGCAGTTCTGCAGCAATTCTGCAGGTAGCTGCAGAATTCTGCAGTTCTGCAGCAAATTCTGCAGTTCTGTAAGAAGCTGCAGAATTCTGCAGTTCTGCAGCAAATTCTGTAGTTCTGTAGGAAGTTGCAGAATTCTGCAGTTCTGTGGCAAATTCTGCAGTTCTGTAAGAAGCTGCAGAATTCTGCAGTTCTGCAGCTCCCAGCAGGATTTTTGAAGCTTTGTTACTTGATTCAGCTTATTGCAATGCGTCTGCAAGGTTCAGACCTCTTTTACAAGGTGTTGCCGCTACCCAGGAAACGTTGGTTTGGGGGCGTAGCGGTTTAGGGGTCGGTGGGGGGGGGGTGGTTGGGGGATTTGGTGCTCGTCAGGTACAGCAGCGTTTCTGAAAAAATTCTGCAGCAGAATATGTAATTCTGTAGGAGTTATGCAGCTGTGGAGGTTTTATGCATTTATGCAGCCAGCTGCAGAATTCTGCAGGAAGCTACAGAATTCTGTAGGAAGCTGCAGAATTTCACAAATTCTGCAGAATTCTGCAGTTCTGCAGCAAATTCTGCAGTTCTGTAGGAAGCTGCAGAATTCTGCAGTTCTGCAGCTCCCTGCAGGATTTCTGAACCTCTGTTACTTCCTCCAGCTTATTGCAAGGCATCTGCAAAGTTCAGGCCTCTTTGACAGGTATGTTGCCGCTACCCAGGAAACGTTGGTGGGGGGGTTGGGGGTTTGGGTGGTCATCTGTCTCACTGTAGGGGGTAGTGATAAATCATGGAAAAAATCAAATTGCTGAAAATCAAATGGAAACTATTCAGGTTTTGTTAAGGGTGAGAAATGTTTTCCAAAAAGGTATAATACATGTCTGTAGCATTATTATTGGTCCCTCCCAAGACCGATTGAAAGTTTTGTTAATTTTCGGTAGTATTTTGGTTACTTGCGAAGTCGCGGTTTGCTATATCTTTCGTCTAGTGATGTTAAGGTTAATTTTATTAACACCATTGGCTTCAGTATGAAAAGAGCTTTCATTTGAATACCAACATGACCATTCTACCCCGTTTTTCAGGTGCAATGTACTGATAAATGCAGTGGGATAAGCTACAAAGTCAGTTCTTTTGTGGTAATTATAGGGCTCCTGTAGAAATGTCGATTAAAAATTTGCAAATCAAGTTTCTATATCAGTTTTTTTCCCAAAAATTAATGTTTATATATTTTCTGATAAAATCTGCTTGTTCAATTTAATGTGGTGGACAAGATTTCATCTGACACACAAAAGGATCAATTTTGCACTGTTTCACCCGGTATTTGACATCGAGTGATAATTTACATGTGTATTTACATGTATATTACAGTATCACTATTAGGTCCAGGGATTCTGTGCTTTAAAGCCATATGAGCAGTGATTCATAATAAATTCTAAGTAAATGAGGACATGACTGATGTTAATTTGTCCAATCAAAGAATCCATAGTTCACTCTTATTTCAGTCCAAAATTGTAGTCAAAACTAAATGAGAGTTCATTTCTTTGCATAAAGTAAAAAATGAGGACCAGTTCTCTGTGAAACATGCACTTTGTGACTCATGACAGCCAATGAAGTGTCATCTTCTCTACTTTCAACATGGGAAACATAGAGGCTGTTTGATTACTGTAGTCATGATCAAAAGAAGGCCATTTGACTTGTCATAACTGTTTTTAGAGTGAAAAGCAGATGCTTAATCCTTTCCTTTGGCTGTCATCAACAAGCTTGATAAGCCTCCCTTAAATCAAATTGACATCCCAAGTATTGGGTATGATCATTACAAATCATCAGTATGATGACACACGAAGTACCATTTTCACAGTGCAACAGTCCACTCTTTTTCTTCATCAAAGTGGCAGACTGTAGTTTACTTGTGATGTCACTGGCTGAATCATGGTTTAATGATATTGTTTGTGTCAGTTTTCATTTAATCTATTTGTTCAACATATATATATAATATGTGGCAGCATATGTGCAAAATGAACAAACTAATTAACTGGTTTGGTGTATGCACCTAACAAGAAGATTAGGAAACAAGCAGGTAACTGTTAATGACGTAGCAATGCCAGTTTGCAAACTGAAGAGGAGAAAACACATTGTTCCGATCGACCGCCAACCTGCAAACAGCTCTAATGAAAACATATAAGCAGTATCATCTCTACTAATCATGAAGTGGCTCCCAAGATGGTACCAAAAAGTAATAGTAAAGAGACACCTGGTCCCATTCAGCTGCTAATTGACAGAATTTTAATGACAAGTTTCTTGGTTTCTTCATCTCCTTGGTAAAGGAATTTTTGACAAAGATTATGAAAACATGCCAGCATCATCTCTCACAAAATTAGAAAATCATTAAGTAGATAGCTTTAGAAATGTCATGGAAACTTATCAGTTTAACAGAATTTAATTAATACCTGTACAGATTTGAAAATCATACCCATTCGACATTGTTACACAATCAGAGTACTGACTCAAATATTATTCACTACTAAATTACCTATCAGCTTGCCATTGTAGTGGGATCTTTAAAATGTCTTTATAGGCAAGTGTTTTATGGAAGCATGAATTGCTTCCCTTGCCTTAATTAGTGCCTGTCACTGCCTGATGAATTTTTTGAACTAGAGAAGAAACACAAAATTAGTTCTAATTTGTTAATCTTTATAAATAACCTGGCAATTTTGACAATTGTCTCTACAGGAATTTTGTGTAAAACAGTTTCTAGACCCAAAAAGCAAGGCTACATTCCATTAGCTGCTCTACAATGTCTTTGCATCAGTATTACAGGCCTGAAAAGGATAAACCGCCATTCTGGAATTTTGGCCGCAGTGCAGGATGATGGATATAAATGATGCTTTTAAATTTTAATGTCCATAACTTTTAGACATATAAAAAGGACTTTATTTTCCTCTCTGAAAATATGTATAGAAGATGACCTGCTTTTTGGAGGTAATCAATTTTGAATTAGGGCTGAAATAGAATTAAATGCTTCTCGGCAGGCACCTTTTCATCCATTTTTTGCAGCCATCTTTGATTCTGCAAGCAGTTGCATCAGAAAAGGATGTTAAAATTCATAAACATATTCTATGCACCTAAATCTCCAAGAATATGCATGTTTAGCAACTTTACATGCAAGCTCCACAGGGAACAGGCTCTCATTATAATTGTCTGATTATGATTGTGATAGTTCAACATTATATTATAATTCAAATGCTTAAAAGTGGTCAAATATACATCAAAACATATCATGTTGGTACTCATTTGAAAGCTCTCTTTAAGACAAAGACAATGGCACCATTCTCAATGGGATAGCTGTTACCTACATCAAGTAATGAATAACCGCGATTTCGAAAAACGTAATAATTTTAGCTCAAAAGTTTATTATCTTCAGATGAGCTTGGGAGGGATCAAAAATGAAGCTACAGCAATGTGTAATACATCAATTTGCTGCATTTTTCTGTCTTAACAATGTTTGGATAGTTTCCATTTGAAATTTTAAAGTTCATTTTTATCACCACCCCCTAGTCTCAGCAGCGTTTTTGAGAAAATTCTGCAGCAAAATCTGTAATTCTGTAGGAGTTATGCAGCTTGGGAGGTTTTATGCACTGCTGCAGAATTCTGTAAGAAGCTGCAGAATTCTGCAGGAAGCTGCAGAATTCTGTAGGAACCTGCAGAATTTCACAAATTCTGCAGCTGCCTGCAGAATTCTGCAGTTTCTCAAATAATTCTGCAGGAAGCTGCAGAATTCTGCAGTTCTGCAGCTCCCTGCAGGGTTTTTGAAGCTCTGTTACTTCATTCAGCCCATTGTAATGCATAGATCTGCAAAGTTCAGGCCTCTTTGACAAGGTCTTACCGCTACCCAGGAAATGTTGGTTTGGGGGCGTAGCCGTTTGGGAGTCGGGGGGGGGGGGGGGTTGGGGGTTTTTTGTGTGCTTGTCTGGCCTAGCAGCGTTTCTGAAAAAATTCTGCAGCAGAATATTAAATTCTGTAGGAGTTATGCAGCTTGGGAGGTTTTATGCACTGCTGCAGAATTCTGTAAGAAGCAGCAGAATTCTGCAGGAAGCTGCAGAATTCTGTTAGAAGCTGCAAAATTCTGTAGGAAGCTGCAGAATTTCACAAATTCTGCAGCCACCTGCAGAATTTTACCAATTCTGCAGCTGCCTGCAGAATTCTGCAGTTTCTTTAAAAATTCTGCAGGAAGCTGTAGAATTCTGCAGTTCTGCAGGAAGCTGCAGAATTCTGTTAGAAGCTGCAGAATTCTGTAGGAAGCTGCAGAATTTCACAAATTCTGCAGCTGCCTGCAGAATTCTGCAGTTTCTTAAAAAAATCTGCAGGAAGCTGCAGAATTCTGCAGTTCTGCAGCTCCCTGCAGGATTTCTGAACCTCTGTTACTTGCTCCAGCTTATTGCAATGCATCTGCATAGTTCAGACCTCTTTGACAAGGGTCTTAACACTACCCAGGAAATGTTGGTTTGGGGGGTCGGGGTTTGGGGGTCGGGTCACGGGGTCGGGGGTTTTGGTGCTCATCCGTCCCTGCAGCATTTCTGAAAAGTTTCTGCAGCAAAATCTGTAATTCTGTAGGAGTTATGCAGCTTGGGAGGTTTTATGCACTCATGCAGCTAGATGCAGAATTCTGTTAGAAGCTGCAGAATTCTGTAAGAAGCTGCAGAATTTCACAAATTCTGCAGCCACCTGCAGAATTTTACCAATTCTGCAGCTGCCTGCAGAATTCTGCAGTTTCTTTAAAAATTCTGCAGGAAGCTGCAGAATTCTGCAGTTCTGCAGCTCCCTGCAGGATTTCTGAACCTCTGTAACTTGCTCCAGCTTATTGCAATGCATCTGCATGGTTCAGACCTCTTTGACAAGGGTCTTAACACTACCCAGGAAATGTTGGTTTTGGGGGGTCGGGGTTTGGGGGTCGGGTCACGGGGTCGGGGGTTTTGGTGCTCATCCGTCCCTGCAGCATTTCTGAAAAGTTTCTGCAGCAAAATCTGTAATTCTGTAGGAGTTATGCAGCTTGGGAGGTTTTATGCACTTATGCAGAATTCTGCAGGAAGCTGCAGAATTCTGTTAGAAGCTGCAGAATTCTGTAGGAAGCTGCAGAATTTCACAAATTCTGCAGCCACCTGCAGAATTTTACCAATTCTGCAGCTGCCTGCAGAATTCTGCAGTTTCTTAAAAAAATCTGCAGGAAGCTGCAGAATTCTGCAGTTCTGCAGCTCCCTGCAGGATTTCTGAACCTCTGTTACTTGCTCCAGCTTATTGCAATGCATCTGCATAGTTCAGACCTCTTTGACATCCATAGGGTTAATTAGCCCTTGTAGAGGGATAGCATACCAGTGGGATACCCCAACCCCAAGGGAGCAGTTCTTTTTATTCTGGGTGGACATTTCAGTGTTGGCTGGAAGCATGTTTGTTTTGATTTTGCTCACCAACTTCAAACGGCCAGTGCAACATTATTTACCCACACATCCCTCTAAAACTTTGGATTTAGACACTATGAAACCTAAGTTTTTGATTGAGGAATGATACAACTCTGTATCTTGATTAAAAGTTGCCGAAAAACGTAATATTATCTCGATCTGACAATCGCGCCAGGCCAAGCCTATGAATTGTTAGGCCAAGCCTATGAATTGTTGGGACTACCTAAAAGGCCTAGAAAGACAACTATTTGGCGTACAGAAATGGCAGACCCCTTTTTAGAAAGCTGAGACGATTATCTGTTGATATGGGCTATTTAAAAAACCTTGACAGTCTTTCTAGCATTTAAACATGACAATATTTCATAAAATTACATCCTATATTATATTTTTCTTGTTTCCCTACATTTTCTTTTTCTATGCACATCCTCAAATCGCCATGGATTCATGCCTCCTTCCACCAATCGTCCTCTTTCCATCACTTCTAAGGATTTTTTACTTTACAGCCGTAACTCTTACGGCTACGACCGTAATCGTACATCCCACTACTCTCCTATTCCCCCCTATGTGGCGACATTTCCAGTGGCCATTTCCCTCCAGAGGGCCCCACCCATCTCCTCCAGAGGGAGGCACCTACAAGCCAACCAACTACCTACTGCACAACATGGATCAGCCTGCTGCTCCCAGGACCCTCCCTCTGTGTACTTTCAAAATAGATATATGATCGTCTTTCCGACAAGCACTGCTAATTGTCTTGCCAATGCAATCAGCGATTCTTAAGATTTGTGTAACCCTCAGTTTCACTAATTGCCATTGAGAAAGAGCACTTTGCTCAATCTGCCACGTGTCAAAGCTGATTGCACTTTCCAATACAACTTTTATGTCTCATGATCATTGCAATATAACACCTGCTTTGGTGAATTGCCTTTAGAAGTCCTACTACCTTTCATAAGTAGCTAAATAAATGTCATTTACATTTTTTACAACTGCCTTTATGCACCTACCCTTAATCAAACTATGCAAAATGACTCCTAAAAATTAGTATGCATATTTACATTGGATGCATCTCCACTCTTAAATATTTTTAGATGCATGGGACATCCATGATTTCTGCACCTATGCTATTTTCTTAATCCTCCAGTCTCTTCAATCCTCTATTTACACCCCAAGCCAACACATGCCAGACCCTCAATAAACAAACCGCAATATTGCTCACTGCTACTCATATCTAGGCCTATCTCTTTAAACCAAGAAGCATGGGGGTCCTCTAGTCAAACAATATTTTACAAAACTGTAGAAACACAACATTTTAAACATCAAATTTGACTCATTTCCCATATTTCTTCTATTGGGTAACCCACTGGTACAGGGGGATCCCTCTGGCCTCTGGGTGTCCTCTTGGTCCTCTTTCTTGTTTGTGTATGTTGGGGTATCCCACTGTAGAGAGCCAGTATCGAACTGATATCCTCACTGTCGACTAAGAAAATAAATGAGCGATAATACTTACTTTCTGTTACCGAAATTGGTCGTGGTAATGACTGGTATCAACATTTTTCTAATTTTATTTTTCTGAATTTTTGGTGGTGTTCAGAGTCGTAACATTAACACTGCAAAAAGCCATACTTCCTGTCTATTGACCAATCAGAGGGGGTTATTCTGGCAGGAAGCAGTAAGAAAATAGACACAAAAAACGCCACAAAGTGTTGCAATGGCCGAAATGGAACATTAACTTTTCATAGTGATGTCCTCATTCTTGTGTGGGCATCCCAGTACAGGGTATCTCAATGGGAGGTCATCTTTCTTGTATAGGTATGCTGGGGTATCCCACTGGTACAGGGGTATCCCACTGGTTTCCTCACTGTCCTCCTCAGTCTTGTATAGGTATTCCACTGGTGCTGGGGTATCCCACTCATAGATTTACGTTTATATGCCTACGATCCCACTGGTATCCTCGCTGTCCTCATTCTTGTGTGGGTATCCCACTAGTATGGGGGTATCCCACCTGGTGTCCTCTAGGTCCTCATACTTATGTAGGCATGCCGGGTATCCAACTGGTACAGGGGTATCCCACTGGTTTCCTTACTGTCCTAATTTTGAAAAAAAGAACTGCTCCCTCAGGGGTATCTAACTGAAACATACCAGTGGGACGCCGGGATCCCACTGGTGCGGTCCTCGCTACCTCAAGAATAGCACTGCTCATAAAACCTCCCAAGCCGCATAACTCCTACAGAACTGCTGCAGAAACTTACAGAAACGCTGCTGAGCCAGACGAGCACCAAAACCCCCCGACCCCCCCCCCCCCCCCCCCCGAACCGCTACACCCCCAAACCTGGGTAGCGGCAACATGCTGGTCAAAGAGGTCTGAACATTGCAGATACATTGCAATAAGCTGAATGAAGTAACAGAGCTTCAAAAATCCTGCAGGGAGCTGCAGAACTACAGAATTCTGCAGCTTCCTGCAGAATTTTTTAAGAAACTGCAGAATTCTGCAGGCAGCTGCAGAATTGGTGAAATTTTGCTGCATAATTTGCATAAAATCTCCCAAGCTGCATAACTCCTACAGAATTACAGATTTTGCTGCAGGGACATTTCAGAAATGCTACAGTGACAGAGGACCAAAATTGCAGAACTGCAGAATTCTGCAGCTTCCAGCAGAACCGCAGAATTTTGTGCAGAATTCTGCAGGTGCAGGAAGAAATTTAAGTGTACTGAAACATTGTCTAGAATAGAAGAATGATGAAATTTCAGATTATTTTCAGAAACAAAATTTTTTTAAATCGTTATCATATGGGGGGCCACCTGAAGATCCGGAATGTGGGGGGGGGGGGTGTGCTACGTCCTAACACGTCCCCAAATAGGGATGTCTCTGCTAGCTGCATTGGAGTTATTATCAACTTGTGTCAATGCTATGAGACAAGTGTAGGTTATTCACCACGGGAGGGGGAATATGTGATTTATGAACCGAAGGCTTTAGCCCAAGGTGTGATATACACATATTCCCGAACCTAGTGAATAACTGGCTTATACCATAAGACAAACACTCAAACAATCAAACATGAGATGATAAGTGGATAACAAAAAATATAGGAATTATCACTCTGAAATACTGGCGTGTGATTGGCAGACAGAGGTGTCAAACGGTATAAAGTCTTTTTATTCTTCAATATATTTGTCTATTTCCTGCTCTGCCTTTAGCGTGACATGCAAATTAAGACCAGAGTAACCAAACCAAGAAGAACATGCATATAAAAGAGTTCATTTGTCAATCTATTAGATAACACAACCGTGGCTTATTTTTGATGCCCTCATTAATGATCACTTCAGGATTCATAAATAACGAATGGATAACAGTTCTGACAAGGATACAAAATGCAGGAAGTAAAAATATACAATAACAAACTATTCTAATGATACTATTAGTTCCTAATTAGACCGAGGTCACAGTCTTCACGTTGCTGTAGGCAACGTAGACTGAGGACAAATCATTTGCTGAGAACTCTTTGAAAAAATTTGCAAGCAAAAGGTGTTAATAACAAGCAATCAGCAATCGAACCAGAAAACTGACAGAAAACAACAAACTGCGAACTGTCAGCAACAAAGTGGTCATCAGGTTTGATGTGATTTGTTTTGAATACAATGGGGAGTCACAATTTTGAAAAGAGGAAGGTGACTTTTCGTTGGGAAGTGGTGAAAGTTATCATTACTTGTGAACAAATATAACATTTGCAAGTGGAAATAAAATGTAACTTCTGCTGTGGTCACACCATCTATCTATCTATCTATCTATCTATCTATCTATCTATCTATCTATCTATCTATCTATCTATCTATCTATCTATCTATATCTATATCTATCTATCTAATCTATCTAATCTATCTAATCTATCCATCTAATCTATCTAATCTATCCATCTCATCTATCTTATCTGTCTATCTATCTAATCTATCTAATCTATCTAATCTATCTATCTATCTATCTATCTAGTCCCAGGGTCCAATCCAGCTCTTGCTGCAATTTTAATCATCCTTTCCATCATTGCCCTGTCCTCCTCCAGTCCAGGGACGGACGCAGGGGGGGGATGGGGGGGATGCATCCCCCACCAGACGAAAATTTATATATTTTTACAAGTTAATTTTATCCGCGCGCAGTCGCGGAATGTCGCAAATTGTGCGTTCCGCGACGCGATAGCCCGATAGACCCCCCCCACCAGACTTTTCTGGATCCCCCCCTGCTCCAGTCCTAATTAGCCTACCAATTGCATAAATACAGGATGTAAAAGCCCAAATCATCCATCCATCATCTATAGATATCTATCTCTCTCACGCTCTCTCTATTGCTAGTTTTTTGCTAAAAGTGGGTAAAGTATGTATTACTGGAAAAAGAAGAGATATACCTTGATTAACACTTCACAAAGAGGCCCAAAAATATCATTTAAATGCGATCTGAATTTGTCAAAAGTGGTCTACTTCAGTCACTGCATGTTCTTTGTTCACCAAGCTGTCTTGAAAAGCAACCAATCAGATCATATCGTTTATGAATGGCTGATGATCATTGACAGTTACATATGGCACTTAATTTCAAACCAATTCACACACAAACACAAATAGTAAAACATGAACAACATACAGATTAACAGCTATCATTTTATGCAATACCCCCCTCCCTTTTACCTGAAACTTGTGTCATTTTTATTGGTAAATGTTTGAAAATCGGCCGATTTTGACACTTTAAAATACAGGAAATTTTTGAAAATCGCACACAATACATTTTAAACCATTTCCTATCAACCCATACCTTTATTTTTGATGGGAATAGGCCCTAAACTACTGCGACACGGTTTTGTGTCGCAAGTGTAGTGCTCAGCCTTTGTAATGTCTCCCATCCTTGACAACTACATTGTCAAGGTGGGTCTTCCTATCTATATTTACTTATGTTTTAATGTCCTATTTACTTTTACCATTTCTTGCTCTTATATGTTTTATCCTATTTAAATGTTTTACCTTTACATCTATTTTCTTTGTATATAATATGTCCAGACTACTCCTGTGTTTTTGTGCGTCCTCTGTAAATTATGTGTGTATTACTCTGTATCAGAACCTCATTGAAAACCAGTGTACACTGAACGGGTCATCCTGGTTAAATAAAAGATTTTTGACTTTGACTTTGACTTTGACTACTTATGTTCACTGCACAATTTTAAATTTTGAGTCATCTGAAATGATTGAGTGAGATGGTTGCATAATTTGTTTGAGCTAGCATAGCTTGTTGTTTAGAGTTATGATAATCTGTCCATCATCATAACAACCAAGCTATGTCAGCTCAGAAGAATTGTGCAACCATCTCACTCAACACTGTAAATTTTGAATTTTGAGTTAGCTTAATTGATTGAGTGAGATGGTTGCACAATTCCTTTGAGCCAAGATAGCTTGTTGTTTGCAAGTTATAACAACATAAAGATTATCATAACTCAAAACGGCAAGCTATCATTGCTCAAACAAATTGTGCAACCATCTCACTCAATCATTTGAGCTAACTCAAAATTTAAGATTTTACAGTGAAGCATGTAAGGTGACTCAAAATTCAAATTTTACAGCGAATTGCTACTCCTATCATTATGAAGTGAAACAAGTTGACATTTTCTTGGATGTTTTTCTGGCATTGCCTTGGCCCTTCAATGTATAAAGGCTTATTCTACTCGGCGCGAAGCGTCTCTATCTGATGAACAGAGACCTCCCTCCATGAGGCCTGGGACAAATTGAGAAAATCAGTCGTGTGAAAGAACGTCAGCAGACCCGGGAGGGGCTGTGATGCAAAATGCGGATCACAGTGTTGCGAAATAAGACGCATAATCACAGGATCATGTAAAATGCAATTGGGCATTTGCTGAACTGGCCAGATTCTGCTTAATTTAAAATCGCCCCAATTTTTTTCTTTTCAAAATATTCTGGCTCTTATGTCAAGTAACCTGCATGTGTGTCATCCTTGTGGGCCGTTAAAAATTTTAAAAGTAGCATTTTCATGAGTACGACTACGCATATTCGGCTGGCTCAATGTCCCAAGGCAGCACGGCAATAACTCGGCCGTAAAACAAGCCAGTTAACTTTCCATGGCATCCCAGAAACTGGAAAGCAGGTACTAGGGTGGAACTTAGTGAAAGGCAACGTTAATCCTTACTCTAACTAAATAAGTTTCAAAGGCTTATTTCGAATGAAAAAATATATAATCTGACTTGTCCTATCAATCGACATGTCTACTTCAGTCACTGCGACTCAATCATGCGGCCTTGTGTGCATTAGACAGTTGGAGAGTGACTTACTACTCTTGAATTTTACATTGGACACAGACATTAATAAGATCTAATATATACAAACCGATGCTATGCAGCCTGTCATTTCCTCTCTTTTTTGTGCGCAAGGCTTTGGCACAATTTAGGTATAATATAGTGTGTGCTAGGGCCCTGCACGGGACGGGACGGGAGTGACGGGACAACGGGTCCCGTCTCCCACGGGAGTCCCAGGTCATTTTGGGGCCAGGAGCGGGACGGGAGCGGGATTGAAGCTGGCGGGACAGGACGGGACGGGACTGGGATTCCCTCCACCCCAAAAGCCCGGGAACGGGACGGGAGTGACTTGGAACATCAAGCACTAGTCCCGTTGCACTCCTGTCCATATCCCAGTCTCAATCATGTTTGCATTGCTAAACTCTGGTCATGATACCCAGTGCTGGCATATTTTGGATTACTTAAACATAAACCCTACTACACCAAGGATGTTGCATTTTAGTTATTCTGTGCTGTTTACATATTTTGTCTGATTTCATTATATTTGTCAATTTCTATTTATTATGAATATTTAAATAAAATAGCTAATATAACCCCTTACAGTAGTTACTGATCACCAAAATGAATCTAAGTGCATGCAGCGCCACCTATATTAAAATAAATAAATAAACATATAAATATCTTTATTTTGCTTCCAAGTATGAAAAATATAAGTTGCATTAATACAAATGTGAACAATAGTAAGTTTATTCAAGTTGATACATGTATAGGATAAAAACAAATCATTTTAACACAGCATCTAAGCACTTTATATCTGACTGATGATTTTAAAGAACAAAGAATTAAATTCTTATGATTAACACAAAGTAATCACGATTGCCTTTCTGTACTTTATAATTTTAAATCAAAAGAGTTTTGATTTTAAACTTAACACAAAACTCAAGTGAAGGCAAATAGCAATTCTGCAGTGGCAGGTGACACTTCACAACTCTGGGGTTGAGTAGATATCGTAATTGCAATTCAAGTGTCAGATATAAAAATGTTGCTGAGCTGACAGCAAGGCATAACTTATTTTGACATTGCTCATTGAACACATGACATCATGGCTACTGAGGAAATCTGCAAAGCTCTTAAGAATGGACAATACAGAATACGGAGTGTTAGTGCTGTTATCATGCAGACCAAATGCAGACCAGAATTCTCATCATGCACCAAAATTAATGCAGACCAGAATTCTCACCATGCATTCTGGTCTGCATTCTGGTCTGCATTCTGGTCTGCATTCTGGTCTGCATTCTGGTCTGCATTCTGGTCTGCATTCTGGTCTGCATTCTGGTCTGCATTCTGGTCTGCATTCTGCAAGATCTAGTAAGATCATTTTGGTCTGCATGATTTGGTCTGCATGATTTGGCCAGCATGATTTGGTCTGCATGATTTGGTCTGTACAGATTTACTGCCTGTAGGTATATCTCTTCATTTTGTTGTTGTTTCTTTTTTTTTTTTCAATAAAAAAATAATAAAATATAATTTAATATATTTTTTATTTAACTAACAGGCTGATATATATGGTCTATATCATGCTTATTGACTTGGTCCGCATCTGGTCCGCATTTTCCGCTTGATTGGCTTTGTATTATTAGCTTGATTAAACAAGCAATGCTCCTCTGCACCCTCCTGTGTTTGTTTTGTGTCTGGTCCGCATGGCCCGCATGGTCCGTTTGGTCCGCATTATACACTGACCCTGCAAGCTGTGTGGTGCAGTTCTCAATTACAAAGGTGAGTTCACATAATTTTATCAACTATTGCCATACTAGAATTGTTTTCATATATGGTACTCGATGTAAATGCTTCTCAGCTCTTCTCAAAGTTCTAGCTTTGTGTAACATTGATATTATGCATTAGACCTGTTCAGAATACAAACAATGTAGATCATGTTAATTATTGTGTATTTGCATTTTTTACTTCTATTTGCTATAGTATTGATTGAGTGCATGCTTTCCAAAATTGTAGAAATTATTCTTGCAATCTGATTCTTGTCAAATGAAAAACCATTAGTTGCAAGGATTTTTAGTCAAATGTTGAGCAAACCACTCATAATTTATTTCTATCTCATCATTAAAATCTACATTGTTTGTATTCTGAACAGGTCTAATTATGCATGTAACTGACTTTTTAAGTTATTTTGATACTGGGCTAATTTTCAGTCTATTATGAAACTATTTTAACATAACATATAAGTCTGTATTTCTAATGTGTATTGAGATAACCGCAAGCCTGAAATACATGTTTATCTACAAATGGTGTATGAGTTAAAGGAAATAACTTACTTTGGTGTGGATGATGTCCAATTTTAGAATATTGCAGTCCAGACATCTTGAAAATCCTAATTAATCCATCATTTTTGATCAAGAATGTAAAACTGAAGGTGTTTTCGCAATTTTCTTAAGAAATTTCAACAACACAATAGATAATTGCAAAATACTTCTTTGACATTCAATTCAGTGCAATAAAGTATATAAAGGGTATGAAGCACTAACTCTAAAATTTCTAAGTATTATTGTCATTGGATGATGAGGTTAACAAATCGCACCTAATCACCCGGCTTACAACAGAACTATTTGAGGGAATATTTTAACCTACAAGAAAATATTTCAGTTTTACTACAAACTTTCTGCCTTTGTCTACAATAATCTATTTATAGCATTTAAAGCATAACCAGACCACCAAATGCAAGACAGATGAGGAAAGTGGCGAACGTTGAGCAGAAAAGGGCCCAGTGGCGGATCCAGACACGGTAGTCTAGGGGGGGCCCGGACGTGTTTCGGCATTCGTGGACCCGCGTTATCGCATTTTTCTTCTAAATGCTACTATTAATCTAGGTGATCTAGGGGGGGGGCCCGGGCCCCCTAGGCCCCCCCCTGTATCCGCCACTGGGGCCGGTCTACTGACCTTTGGAGGTCCCCAAAGACCCATTAGTGGGATCCACATTGGCTAAAAGCCGGAGAATCTGACTCAATTTACATGTAAAATGACACCACAGCTTGTAGTTATCTTACATATATTGCATTATAATTGCAATGCTAGAGAATAGAGTCATCTCTGACATCACAATTCAACAGCATAGAAAAGAACTTGAGATTCCACATAAATATGAAGAGGACTGTAACATCAGCTACATGTACAGCAATAAGGTTGTTTGAAGTAAACGGTCTTCAAGCCAACCCTAGAAACTTTCATTATATTGTCTTTGGAAATGTTGATTGTGATTCTTCAATTGTTCTTGATGATGTAAGAATCAATGCATGTTCAAATGTAAACTTACGTGGCGCAACTCTTGATCAGAAACTAAATTTTAAAGAACATAACAGATACATTTGCAGAGAGGCCCCTTGGCAACTCATTGCGCTTGGCCGTATTTCTTAATTTTTAGGAGCTACATTGCTAGCAAATTTGAATATTGCAAGCTCTTTTGTCATTTTTGTGGAAAAGCAGAAGCCAAAAAGCTTGAAAAGCCTCAGGAACGAGTGTAAGGCATTGTATTCGCTGATTTCAATGCGAGCTATGAATCTCTTTTAGAAAGAGAATTATTTTGGGAAACCTCCGCCCTCAAATAGTTCACTCGACAAGACTTCTGGACAGATGAACAGACTTCTGTGAATGAAAACATTATGCGTCCGATGACGGCCAAATGAGGTAAAGGAATGCAGGAAGAGAGAGGAGAATAAGTATGTTTTTAATTAATTATTATAATATCACCTAATGATAACAATCCTAAGATAACAAAACCAATGGGATGTGGCTTATTGGATAATTGCATTTGAGGAAGTTAGTTTGGTTATATAAGCAAGAGGGGACGGGCTCTATCAGACACTGAAGTTTGCCTCACCATGAAGGTCACTCTGCTTATGAGTCTCATTTTGCTGACTGTCACCTCAACTTGGGCACGTGTGAGTATATATCATCTTTTCCCCTTACATAATCTCTGATTTTTTAGATGATTTAAACAATGAAGCTCCTCTGGGGTCTATAGTATCAAGCAAACAATCTCATTGGCACAAATTTGGGTGAGATATGACAGGAATTTTGCAAATTCTTCAATAATCCAAAAAATATCAACAATGATTTCAGAAATATGTGCCAAAATTGTAGAACAAATAATGAAGCACTTTCACAAAGTTCAATGAAAGGAATACCTGACAACCTTTTGTGCCATCTTCAGCGACTACAGAACACGGCAGCCAGAATAGTGACCTGGACTAGAAAATACCCTTATCCAGGGGTGAGGCGATCCAGTCTGGGGTAGCCCTGGACCCGTGGGACAGAGGTCATTAATCCTCCCGTTGGAAAATCATGAGAAATAAATGATATCCATGATTCGGGAGAAGTGAGATAGGCCTATCTAATCACAGAAGTCCAGTGGGCTTATTTCTGTTATACCATCTAAAAGCATAGGCATACAGCGCCAACAAATTTTTGGGGGGGGCGAGCGAAATTTGCCCAAATTTCAAGATCTAAATTCATAAACATTTAAAATTAAATTGGCTTGAAATCAATAATTTTCAGTAGTTTTTATTTAATCATCTGCCCGAATTTTTTAGCCTTTTTGCACGAATCTTACAGTTTCCCAAACTTTTGGAGGGGCGATCTCCCCCCCTGCCCCCCCTCCGACAGTACACAGAATATGCCACTGACGACAACTAGTTTGATTTCCCCAACCTTATGGTCCCACTACCAAAGGCCTGAGAATCTCATGCAAGTCAAATTTAAATAAATTGGTGCCAAGTTTGCGCTCTACTGATCTGTGGATCATGACAGGTGATTGAAACAAACAATCAATGCCAAATAGTGCTAAATAAGATAATCCAGTGTGCTATTTTGTAAAGAGGGCCCTGAAAATACTGTCAGAACATAAGAAAATGTGGCAGAGCCGGTGACCTTTTGCCCAAGAATTATTTAGCAGCACATTTGAGCACTCATTTATCCATATGGTACTGTACATAATTTGCACATGCATGGCACTAGATATTTATAGGTTATCCCATGGCTGGCCCAGTATTTCCCTGATATTTTCACCAGAGACCAAGTATTTTCCCGAGACCCGAAGGGTCGAGGGAAAATACAGGTCGAGGGTGAAAATATCAGGGAAATACTGGGCCAGCCATGGTATAACCTATTTATCCCATGTTTTTTTTTTACTCAAGAAAAAAAGGATGATGATAAAATGTCAAAACAGATTAGGGAAATGAAAAATATGACAAACAGTAAATCTAACATTTAAAAAAAGTATTTCTATTTCGAAAATAAGAAATAGAAAGATAGACTGATGTCAGGGACCTTAGAAGTTCTTTGTACTTCGATTCTGCTGTCAGAATTTTGAATTCAGCTATTATATATATATGGGAAATTTTTAAAATTCATGCACTTCAGCTGGAGAGGTGGTTCATTTTAAGGTCCGCCATTCCAAAAGACATACAGTTGATAGATTTAAGACATATTCAACATGCTGTTAATCTGAACTGGAAAATTAATTAATATCACTATTTGGTATACAATAAAGAAACATTATTTATTCATAAGAAAATTAAATGAATCGTTTTTATAACAGACATGACAGGAAAAATTGCTTTTGTATAAACAAAGCAGTCTTTGCACAGCCTCCTCATTTAAAAGTACTCAGTATCAATTTACCTCCCTTAATAAAACAAAACGCACAATCTTGTTGATTAGAAGTCTATATTATATACTTAAAAGGTATCCGTTTTTGGTTACCTTCAAATTGCCATTGAGGTCTGATTGGCTTAATTGCATTTCGGGTGTCAAATAAAACAAAAACTTCTAAGCACACAATGAACTGACACAAATAATCCAAACAAAGCAGCAATTGAACCAAGTGATGGGTGTTCTGATTGCTATAAAAGATTATTAAGAACTTCCCTTGGGAAGTTCTTCTTGATATTGTACGGATTTGAACTTTTCCGCCGCGTTTTTGGTCATTTTTCAATGTTGAATAAAACATGGCCAAGGCAAGATATCAGAAAGTTACTTCAGCACAATATAGACACTAGAAATGCCCTTTGGTGTTGGGAATTACTCATCGGAATTACGCTTGACATGGGAATTACAGCCAATTTTCAATAAAAATTTCTCGCTCCGGTTCTGGGAAAAGTATTGACATACTTTTCCTCAAAATTTTTTCCCTGGATTCTCCAAAGAAATGCGCAGTGCGGAAAGGAATATCATCTCGCGCCTCCTAGAAAATTTTCGAGAAAAACAAGTTCGAAGTTTTGGCACCCCGAAATTTCAAGGGGTGGTGTCATGAAAAACCATGATGTAGTGGTCTTAATTTCATGTCCTGCCACAAATAATGAGTACTACCTGGGTACAGTGGAAATGCAAAAGTACGGCTCCCCAGCTCCAATACTTTAGGTGCCACAGGGCCTCAAAAATCAAACTTTTGAAGGGCTGTATCTCCCTTAATATTAATCCTAGAGAAAAAACAGGACCATTTTTGAAAACCTCAGAATGTCAGCTTTGCAATGATGTATAGCAATAATCCCTAGGACGTACGGTATAGAATCGCGTCAGACATTGAAAATTTCATGTCACTTTTTGGGCCTCCCAAAACCTATTTTGCCCAAAAAAACTATGAAGCTCCTCATGGATGTTCATGTATATTTTTTGTGTGGTACCCATTATGGACCCGCATAATGTCTCCAAAGCAAAATGTTCTACTTAAAATACTTTTCGCTTGAGAATTTTTTTAATTTCAAAATTTAAATGTAGATTGCTCAGCTTCTACTTGTTCAAATGTCACGAAATTAAAGTTGAATCCCACAGAGTACAGCTACTCCACCTATTGTACTCCATGTAACTAAACTGTTCAACAAAAATCCCCCAGCTGGTGGCTCCCCCGCTTGGCTAAATGCTTCATATACATTGGAAAAGCCACAGACTTTTGAAAACTGGGGTAGGCTCACTCGAAAGCTGCTGGCTCAGCCAGGAATAATGGCACTAAACTATAAATACACACATTTTGGGTCGTTATACAGGCCTATAATTCAATTCAACTTTCATAAAAATCGGAGAAGGAATCTTTGAGATATTCAAGTTTATTTTACGAGGGACTTATTTTTGTTGAACTGTTTCTCATAATTTTATCATATTGTACACAACGTAACTCTCAAAAAACATCGGTAACCCCCCTTCAAAAACTTGTTTTTCAAAAAAGTGTATTTTCAGCTATATTCCTTTAATTTTTCATAAATATCTCATGGATATTGTTCGAGTGACGCTGCTTTTCATTATGAATGCCACACTTTTTTAGTATTTTGCTGTATGTTTTAATATAATGACATAAGACCATAGTTCGATAATTATGTTGGATAGCCCGTCTATTTTTTTTAACGTTGGAAAGCTTTGGTTTTGAAGAACTTTTTGGCAAAGTTTCATGAATATTTCATGGATTTTAGATTTCTTGCCAAGTGTGGGAATCAACTTTAACACCAAAAAATGTGGAAAATTATGTCCTTTTATGTGCTCCAAGGGCATATACCTTATACTAATAGCCCCATCTACAAATAAAATTTTATTTATTCATTTATAACTCATGAAGTATTATTTCAAATTAAGTCCAACTAATATGGAACATTGCTTATTGTCTGCCCTATTTTTCCATGCAAGCACATCTCCCTACCATGAATTTTAGAATCCAATTAAAACTCTTCTAATAATGTTTCAAACCCCTTAAAATTGATGTGATATGTTGCTTATTTGTTGCCCTATTGTTTGCAAATAAGCACATATTTTTTCTATTACATTTATGATTAAATTATAACTTGTGAAATACTGCTGCAAATCACTTAAAACTGATACGACATGTTGCTGACTGTTTGCCCTATGTATGTCTAAAAGCATGCCTTCCTACCTCTTATAGTTGTTCTGTGACAAGTCATTAGGGTTAGGGTTTCAACAAAGTTCATTGCTTTCAGGGTGCCACGATGAGGCCACAGTTAACCAGACTTCCAGTAACTGGATGCCACACATATCAATGCTCAAATTATTACAACAAAGCTTCACAATGCTATGTTTCCTTTCTTATGGAATGCCACAGTTCCAGGATTTGTACACAGCCCACCTTGCAAAGAACAATTCTTGTTTATTGCTATTGCTTAGATAATCTGCTCAGTAGCAAGCTAAATCAGCCTGATATTCCAGTCAAGCTTGTCATTGTATTGATATAGGCCCACATGTTGTTATGTACTGCCAGCATGCCACTTGAAACATCTGATGTTTTAAATATGTTCCAAATAACCATCATGCTACCTATTCACAAGGCCATTGCTGCTAATTATAGTTTGCCCTTAATATATTCAAAGAATCAAAGTGAAACATAAGCTTTGGCTCGTTGGTAAAGTAATAAATATGTTTAAACCAAACATAAGCTTACATGCTGTTTACACAGGCCTGTTACATGGGCCTCCATACATCTGCATGTATATATGTTTTATTGTATTTCTTTTTTTATACATTTCCAAGTGTGGATGAATGAATAAACTCAATGAAAAAGCAAATGTCTCATTATGTCTGCCTACAAATGTACACCACAATATTTAAGTGTGGTCCTCCAAATTCACAATTTCACAGCATGAAGGTCAATTTTCAGAAGGCAAATATATAGTTCACACTCCTGGCTGCATTGTGCATGAAACTTTACTCAAACCTTTGGGAATATTGCCTTGTCTACATGTATACATTTCATTGATCAATTAATAAACTGTGCATCACTTGAGAGAAGTTTTGAAATTTAATGAATATTAAATATAAATTGAGTGTTTTATAATGGTCTGCTACTTTGATAAATCTTCTCTTTGTGAAACTTGGCTCTGTGCCAATTATCAAATTGACAGGTAAAAAGGGCCAGAAGGTGACCTCTGTGCACTCAACTGTGTTGATAACTATGTACAGATAGGAGGTGCTAGTGGTTTTACTTGAGATAATATTATATGGATGCCTCATGTATCTGGACAAATTGCTCCATGACCAAAATGTTTTAATAGCCATGGCCTTACTGTACCATTGCCCACAAAAGCCCTCCATGCTAAGAAATGTATGATTTTGTAAGTGCCACTGTTTGCGTAGTTCCTTGCACTATTGCAAGTCAGCTCGAAGTACCAACTATGGCTCTTGGCCAACCAAAACAGACTCATCAATGCCAGGGAAAGGAATCCAACGTACGGCAACAGAAAGGAAGGGAAAGGATCGAAAGGAAAGGAAGGGATTGGAAGGGAAGGGAAGTTCTTCCTTTAAATTGCTGTGCAATTTAGTATACTAGTTTTTTTTGTTTTCTACTTGTCAAACGGCGGTCCTCTGGCGTCGGCGGCCGTCATGTGACACATCTCTGTTCTGTGATAGGTTGTTTTAAGCAATGAATATTAATGAGATCGTATTTCCCTCGTAATATTCCGTATCTCCCGCTAAATGTCGTATCCTCCCGCATTTTGCTCATATCCTCCCTCATATTTTCCTGGCTTCAATAATATTTCCCGGGGAAATTGAACAGTATCAGGGAAGAAATGTAGCTAGACATGGGATAACTCATGATATGAATACTAATTGACGATAACGATAACAATATACTTTATTTAGTCCATACGGAAACTCTTGTGGTACAAGCAGGCTCATCACATTAAAACAATTACATGTGCATAATAGTGAATAATTCAATATTACAAACTATTTACATCAGTTAACTTTATGTACATGCTTTGATAACCTATAGTTGTAGTGTCTAATACCTGACAAAAAAAATTGTTTCCATATCGGTTTGTTCTCTGTTTAGGTATTGATAGTCATTTACCAGAGAGTAACAGTTGATAACAATTATACAATGGATGTTCTTTACCTTTCATGATCTTAATTGCCATCAACTCACAAAGAAACTATGTTGGCAGTTAATTAATTATCAAAGGATGTTTCAAAGTTATACTTTGCATGGCATGGTCCA
Organism: Platynereis dumerilii; assembly: GCA_026936325.1. Classification (NCBI taxonomy): domain Eukaryota; kingdom Metazoa; phylum Annelida; class Polychaeta; order Phyllodocida; family Nereididae; genus Platynereis; species Platynereis dumerilii. The sequence continues at coordinate 27,145,705 of JAPTHN010000011.1, forward strand.
CATTGATAAAATACACAGTTCTTAGTTAACAGCAATTCGATTTTATATGAATTGACTCTTTTTTTTTAAAACATGTGCTATCTGCAAGCCAATGTTCAATTCAATTTATTTATTGACCGCTAAAAACAAAGAAATACATTGTCATGATTCATAAAACATTGTAGTAGGGCTGGTAGGCTGACATCTCTTAAAGATGTATGTGCCATTACCAATGAAAGGATAAAACAGATATATATTGAAAACTGCCCCATGGGAACATCGACGTTGCAGCAATGTTGCAACTTGGTCACCCTTTTTGTCAAATGACGTAGAATTGTATGGTTGAAATTATGTTGTCACAACGTTGTGTAGCAACGTCAAAGATATGACGTTAGCATGCAACGTTGTGGTGACGTTTTACAACATTATGAGGCAATGTCAAGAGTTTGACGTTAGCTTGCGCCGTTGTGGCAATGTTGTAAAAAAACCCCAACGTCGTGTTCACGTTGGGGCGACATAATCTCTACCATACATATCTATGTGACCGACAGACCAGCCCTCCACCAATTTGCGATGTTGTGGTTTACGTCGTGTGCCCACTGGGTTATGGTTATATGGTGATACATATGTTAAAAAAATAATAATAAACTTATAAATAACAGTTACTACACAATACCTATTTACAACACTACTTTACATCATCCCATTCAAAGCACACACCAAACTGTAAGTAAGTAATAGTAGTAAAATATACAGTCATCATAATATACATATTATTACCTAATTGAAAGTCAAAATTAAGGTTAAGGTACTGCCTTGGGTTGCCCCGCATTTGAGGCTGCCAAATCACGTTTACCACCCTTTAGGGTCGATGGGGAAATCTGACCTGACAGCCCCGCAAAGGCACCCAGAGACAGCTGTGTAGCATCTGTTCTCTCATATCTTGATTCAATACAAACAAATGTTTTTATCAAACGGGAAATCATGTACAGCAGTACTTCACTGCCACGTCGTTGCACCACGTCACCTGTTAAAATCAATGGAGTGTCATCCTTTGAACTAGAGGAAATGATTTTTGCCTTATATACATTGAAAAAATGGCCGCTCCTGTTTGGCCAGTGGTAATGATGTCACTAAAAGCTTATTGTGATGTCATAAGATCATCTGATGACGTCACTATTGTGAAAATATCAGGCTGATTGATTTTGCAGATTTTTTCGTGGTCTTTTTGCTTTTTGAAGTGGTTTTTCGGCATTTTAAATTGAAATACATGCCTTTTAATGTAATGGCGTCATGAGGGCAATATCTAGGGAATCAGAATTCCAAATTTAAGGAAGATAGGATGAAGAATGTGTTATGTAGAACAATTTTCCCAATACGGTCAATACCGTATATCGTAATCTCATGATAGGTCCCCAGAGCTAAGTCCAATGTATGCTCAATCGTGATTGTAAGTCACCAGTAAAGTTCTGAAAATAAAAGGTATGAAAATATGGAAGTGGAAAGCTTTTTATATCTTTTATACATTTTCATATAAATTTTTACTGGTTTTTTGGATCTGAGGGCGGTCCGGCACTAAGGAGGTGGTGTTACTGGACAGTACTGACCCAAAGTGGTCCGGTCCGCAACAATTAACATAGCTAGGGGTTTCCCTTGAAGGTTATATGTACAGTTGCTTTCCCATTCATGTACACAGTTTGTGAGCTTTTAGATTCAGCATCACAGCTTTTTGGATATTCTTGTGTGTAGGTACATAGTGTCGCAACTTCTACGGCTTTGTTGTAAAATTGTTTATAACCAGTACTGTTGAAATAAGTCCATAACATTTCTTGAAAGAGTCTTTATTTGATTATGTTCGACGATTGTTCGTATATCTATGGTGTTTCACTTTTTTCCATCAGCCCAAGCCTGGACTGCAACTATATGAAGCAGAAAGAGAGATGGAAGAATTCTTCAGAGCAATACTGGAGGCAGGAAGAGCAGCTGAGAGAGAACAAAGGGGGCTGGAGGAGGTTGACCATGGAATGCTGAAAGGAGAAGAGGCAACGAGAGATCTGAGAGAGGAGCCCACTGCCAGGATTGAGAAGAGGGTTTCAAAGAGATTCATCCCTTGGGCATTGATAACAGGATTAAAGCTGTTACATCACTACTATTCCTAACTCCTCCGAAGACTCAACCAGGAGCCTTTATTAAAGTAATGTGCAATCGGCCAACAAACGCTATGTATGTGTAATGAAAATTGGCATAATTAATGTAATATTGAAATGAAGGATGTTTTAAACTGATAAAATAAAATTCTGAATACACCTTTTTATCAAATCAATTCAAATACTTCAAGAGCTTATCTTTCACTATTACCAGTCGGTCAATTAATTTAAAATACACTTTCTGTCAACAAACCAAACACTCTAAACACAGGGTGGTCAATGTGACAACTCTAGAGTTGTAATTCCTGGTGCCTAAACCGACAACTCCTTGAGTCAAAATTACTAAAAGGTTGTCAATGTGACAAATATTGGATTAGTAAGCTGTACCACTCTGTTTATTAAAGCTACCATATCATGATCAAATTGACTACCTTTCGGACAATTACATAGTCAACATAGTCATTTTCATTATGATAGAATAGTCAAAATGATTTTCCAGGAAGTCAGTAACACATTTTTGCAACCATAACTACCCTAAAGTAGTCATAAACTAGTCGCGGTGACAACCAAATGTTTAGAGTGAAGGACATTAACTTTATCCAGTATCAATAACAGAATGTTGCTGTAAGGGGGGTATTCAGAAATGTCTGTGCAATTTTTCTGGAGTACCCTTCTATATTTCGAAGTGGGTGAATGAATTTTCCGAAAACTACTTTTTCATTACGGACTTTCTCATTAATGCTTTAAAAATTACACTTTCAAGATAGATAGTTACATACTCTGGGCTGCTCGGTTCAGATTTAGGTTTATTATGACCGCGGCCAGCCGCTGGCGCGGTCATTTTGCTTTTACCCCCGTATTGTATCATTTAATTCACATTTTTGGGGATGGATATAACAAGTTACACTCAATGTACAATCATGAAAGTTGCTATATAAACATAACTTTACATTCTACAATCAACCCCTGAAGACCAGGATGATCCAAGGGGTCTTTCATACCTTTCTGAGATTCATGATTTTTCAGTGAAACACCCCACCTTATTGTTATTTTGGCTGTGTGAATGTTGTTTTCGTGATTTTTGGCACAGTGCCAGATTAGACCTGCTTGGACCACTTGACTGCTGGGGGATGTCTCAAAAGCAGCCAAACTCTTATTGATCGCCTTTAGGCTGATCTCTGTTTTTACGTGTTCACATGGCGGGATTTCATGTGTCGGAGGGTGTCGGAGGATTTATGTGGTGGAGTCGTAGACAAAGGTAATCAATGATGGCAGTCAATGATGGCAATCAATGATGGCAATCAGTGATGGCACTCAATGATGGCAATCAATGATGGCAATCAATGATGGCAATCAATGATGGCAATCAATGATGGCAATCAATGATGATGACAGATAGATAGATAGATAGATAGATAGATAGATAAGGTATCTACTAAGGATAAGGGGGCGACCATTTAATATCTCCTAAGAATAAGGGGGCAACCATTTAATATCGATCTACTAAGGTGCTAAGATAACAAAAGTACATGCATGAATGAACCAAGGGGGCTACCATTTAATATCTACTAAGCAATGATGATAGATATAAATAGATAGATACATAGATTGGATAAGGGGCGACCATTTAATATCTACTAAGGAGGGGGCGACCATTATTACTAAGAATGTATGAACCAAGGGGGCAACCATTTAATATCTACTAAGCAATGCTGATAGATATAGATAGATAGATAGATAGATAGATAGATAGATAGATAGATAGATAGGGTAAGGGGGCAACCATTTAATATCTACTAAACCCCCCGAGGACATGGGGACATACCCCCGCAGACATTGGGACATGCCCCCCCGGACATGGGGACATGCCCTCGGGGCCATGCCCCCGGGGACATGGGGACATGCCCCCAGGGACATGGGGACATGCCCCCAGGGACATGGGGACATGCCCCCAGGGACATGGGGACATGCCCCCAGGGACATGGGGACATGCCCCCAGGGACATGGGGACATGCCCCCAGGGACATGGGGACATGCCCCCAGGGACATGGGGACATGCCCCCAGGGACATGGGGACATGGGGACATGCCCCCCGGGGACATGGGGACATGCCCCCGGGGCCATGCCCCCGGGGACATGGGGACATGCCCCCAGGGACATGGGGACATGCCCCCAGGGACATGGGGACATACCCCTGGGGACATGCCCCGGGGACATGGGGACATGCCCCGGCGACCACGGGGACATGCCCCCGCGGAGACGGGGCCATGCCCCCGCGGACACATAACTGCACTGCATCACTGCCTTGCATTACAACACTACAGTCTGCATTGCAGCTCTGTGTTACTGCACTGCATCACAGAACCTCATTACTGCAATGCATTACAGCACTGCAGTACAACACTTCATTACTGCACTGTATTTCAACAGTGCTTTTTTGCACTGCATAACTGCACTGCATTACAGACCACATCACAGCACTGCTTACAACACTGCATAACTGCACTGCATAACTGCATGCTTTGCATCACTGTATTACAGCACTGCATTACAGCACTGCATTACACTGCATTATTGTACTGCATTACATCACTGCCTCACTGCATTACTTTACAACAGAATTACAACAATGAATCATTGCGCTGCATTACAGCAACGTGTTATTGGACTGCTTTCTGTATTCTGCATTAAAGCACTGCACTACAACACTGCAGGTCAGGCGGCAGGTCGGTTGGCTTACTTTTCATGACATTTTACTGACATTGGCGAGTCTATACCAAAGGGTGTTCATATATATATATCAAAAGGTGTATATATACTGTACCAATGGTTTTACACACCCATGGGTCCACACACACCCATGGGCGTACACTCACCCATGGGAGTACACACAGCCATGGGCGTACACACACCCATGGGCATACACTGACCGATGGGCATACACACACAGATGGGCATACACATGGGCGTACACACAGATGAGTGTACTGGTGGGCATACCCACACAGCTAGGCGTACAGGTGGGCCTGCACTGACAGATGTGTGTGTACACACAGGTGGCCCTGCAGACACACATGGGCGTCCACACACACATGGGCATCCACACTGGGATGGGCATACAGATGGCCATGCACATACAAATGGGCATGCACACACAGATGGGCGTGCACGCACAGATGGGCTTACACACACTGACGGGCGTGCTGATATGGATGTATACATGCAGATGGCTGTACATATGGGCATGCACACACAGATGGCCATATCAATTGGCGTGCACACGAAGGTGGCTGTGCACACACAAATTGGCATACACACACAGATGGTCGTACTCCCAGCTAGGTGTAAAGGGGGGCGTGCACACTAAGAAGACATGCACTCACAGATGAGGGTTCCAACACAGATGGGCATACACTCGAGAGATGGGCATAGGCCTACAGGTGGGCGTACACATAGATGGGTGTACAGGTGGGCGTGCCCACACAGATAGGCATTCAGGTGGACATGCCCACGCAAATGGGTGCGTACACAGATGGGTGTGTACACACAAATTGGCGTGCACACACAGATGGGCATGCCAGACGAGCTACAGATGGGCGTACACTTGACGATGGCCGTACACAGGCATGCACAATGGATGTACACATATACGCTCCTCGAATAAACCCCCCGTCAAATAGAGGCCCCACTGCGCCATGGACAACAACGAATATATATCTATTTATTATTATTATTATACGACTGAGCTTTTTTAAGCCAGGTCCAAACAAGCTGCACTCAAAACACAAATTGTTATTCATCTTTTATGGATCGACACAGTCACACTTGATTGCACTTGATCAGCAAAAGGCGTCCAGCAGCGCCCGCGGTCATATTATCATCGCTTGCGATTCTAGTTAGGTATTGCATATTTGTGTTATATCCAAGATATGGAATATTTTTTTCAGGCATGGATGCATGTTGGGAGATTGTCAAAAATTTTAGTTATCTGAGGAAAATGATCATGTGATGAGCTGGTGAAGGTTATCACATGTTTATCCAGTGAAAATGTTGGGAAATTCTGCCATGTGAAAAAAAAAAAGATAACTCTCAGTTATGCCATGAAAAAAACCAAGCAATAATCTGATGACAATCATCACATGTTTTTCCCGTGGAAATGTGGGAGTTTCTCTTATATGTCAACAAAAATATGTGATAACTCTCAGTTATTTTTCCCCCATGTTTATCATGTGAACTTTAGTCGCATTGCCAGCTGGGATATGGGTTCAACACTTCTAACAGATATGGTATTTTGGAAATAGAGTAGGGAAGACCGGGGCTAGTTGTCACAAATATTTTTGTTCCTTCAAGTTTGACTGCCTCCGCAGGGTTTCTAAGTTAAAGCGTCAGTAAATTTCCAACTTTGCAACATTTTTGTAAATCTTCGAAAAGTTTTTATTCAGCCACTACCCTAATTCATCAACCACATATTTCCTGTTAGGCCACATAATAGCCCTGTGTCACTTTCTGTGAAAATGTGACAAATAGCCCACAAGCTCAGGCCAAGTTGTTACGAACAAAAAGAAGCTGTACCTTCTCATGCACGCTTCAAGTATGCACATTGCAGAACGGTTAAAAAATGTATTTATACCATTCGACACCTCTGTCAGCCAATCACATGCCATTATTGTAGGGAAATAATTCCCATATTTTTTGTTGTCCAGTTACCCTCTCATGTTTGACTCTTTGAGTGTTTGTCTCATGGTATAAGCCGGTTATTCACCATGGTATCAGGAATATGTGTTTATCAAACCTCGGGATAAAGCCCTCGGGTGATAAATCACATATTCCCTCTTCCGTGGTGAATAACCTATACATATTGCACAACGGATACTTGGATAGTGAGGTTTTGCACAAGCGCTATTGATCCAAATCAGGTGCAAGTGACTTTCACTGAATAGAAGAGAGGCCATGTCTGTCAAATATAAGCAAAAACAAGCCATTGGAATCCATGTCAAGACAAGCGAAGGCTGAGGTCAAAACAAGTAGTATTCAACATGAAATTGCATGTGATGTTTCTGGTTGTACACATCAATTTTAAGTTGATATTTTTTGCCTAAGTTGAAATTTTATGTCTACCTTGTTATTTAATTCTTGGTAATTTTTAAATAAGAGTAATACATTTTTCTAAGCCATCCAAAGTAGGTTTCAAAAAAATGCTTAGCTGGAAGAAGATTAATAACATAGTACCTCAATCTAATGTCTGAGGAACAAATATTTGCAATTCCATACATTCAATGACCAATTTTAGAATATTGCTGTCCAGACTCCTTGAAAATCCTAATTAATCCATCATTTTTGATCAAGAATGTAGAACTGAAGGTGTTTTCGCAATTTTCTAAAGAAATTTCAACAACACAATAGATAATTGCAAAATACTTCTTTGACATTCAATTCAGTGCAATAAAGTATATAAAGGGTATGAAGTACTTACTCTAACATTTCTAAGTATTATTTTCATTGTATGATGAGGTTAACAAATCACACCTAATCAATCAGAACTATTTGAGGGAATATTTTAAACTACAACTTCTACTACATTTTAGTTTTACTACAAACTTTCTGCCTTTTGTCTACAATAATCTATTTATAGCATTTTAGAGCATAACCAGACCACCAAATGCAAGACGGATGAGGAAATTTGCGAATGTTGAGCAGAAAAGGGCCGGTCCACCGACCTTTGGAGGTCCCCAAAGACCCATGAGGGGGATCTACATTGGCTAGAAGCCGGAGAATCTGACTCAATTTAAAATGCCACCTCAGCTTGTAGTTATCTTACATATATTGCAATGATAGAGAATGGAATCATTTCTGACATCAAAGTTCAATAGTAGAGAAAAGAACTTGAGATAAATATGACAAGGGCTGTAGCATCAGCCACATGTACAGTAATAGGTGGTTTGAAGAAAACGGTCTTCAAGCCAACCCAAGAAAATGTCAATATATTGTCTTAGGAAATGTTGATTGTGATTCTTCAATTGTTCTTGATGTATAAGAATCAATGTATGTTCAAATATAAACTTACTTGGCGTAACTCTCGATCAGAAACTAAATTTTAAAGAACATAATTGAATTGAATTGAATTGAATATTTATTACAACCCAAGTTTGGTTCATGGCCGCTGGTATGGGTGTCAAATCCAAAGTAAAATTACATTATAGTTTGTAAAATCCGAAGTACAATTATACTATGAAATCTTAATAAGATAGGAAATTACTTTAGAATAGAATTGCAAACATAGCAGTTTTTTAATATACCGTAATATGGGGTGAATCGGGACAGAATTGGCCGTTTTTCTGTGATAACATGGACAAAAATCAACTCTGAAATCGCAATATGGTGTCAAATTGGGTGTGAGCAGAAGGTCTAACTTTCTGTTGGAGCTTGAAATGATATCTTAAATTGCCGAGGTTCAGGGCCAAAAAAACCACTGTCCCAAGTCACCCCACAGTTTGGGGTGAATCGGGACACTCCATTATTTCAACAATCAATACTTCCTGGCTTCTTTGAGTGATTGCTTCTGATTACGAATTCTGGACTAAATCCATAATAAATGATGCCAAGTTCAACAATATTTATCAAAAAGCCATGCCAGTACATTCAAATGAAAATTGTTAGAGTATATTTTTATTATTCCCGAAACTTTGCCATTGACCTGGATCTTAACCCATGACCAAACATACATAATCCCACATCTAGTCTACTATTCTGGTTCCCTGATACCATTTCAAATTTTTAAAAAGTTTCCTGCAAGTTTGATGGCTCTGGTATTTATATTTTTTGAGAAATGAGCAAAGTTTTGACTAGTATGTTAAAATTCAAATTATGCAGGGCCAGGTTTAAGGTGCTGCGGCTCCTCACTGCCTGCAGTTAGAATTACAAAATTCGACCACAATATGTGCTGGCATCTGTACAATACATGTGCCAAAGATGAATTCTCTAGGTTGAGTAGAAGTGGTTGATCTTTGAAGAAATAATACACATCCCTGTCTTGTCCCGATTCACCCCTGTGTCCCTATTCACCCCATATTAAGGTACATTGAGAATCATATTTTGTGATAATTTGCTGTTTGACATAGTTACTAAAACCGCCAAGACTGTGGGTTGAAATTTTGTTCATTATACTTCTGTCAACTGACAGATACATTTGGAGAGAGGCCGCTTGACAACTCATGGCTCTTGGCCGCATTTCTAGATATCTTACTGAAGATGTAAAATGAAAATTTTGGAGCTACATTGCTACCAATTTTGAATATTGCAAGCTTATTTGACATTTTTGTGGAAAGGCAGATGCCAAAAAGCTTGAAAGCCTCAGGAACGAGGGTAAGGCATTGTATTCGCTGATTTCAATGCGAGCTATAAATCTCTTTTAGAAAGAGCAAAATTAAAATGTTTAGAGGAAAATAGATCACGTTCCATGTCAATTGAAGTATATAAAGCTTATTTCGAAATGTTACCAGATTATATCAACAAACTTTTCACCATCAATGGATGGATGATTGGGGCTTACGTCCTGTATTTATGCACTTGTTAGGCTAATTAGGACAGGAGGAGGACATGGCAATGAGGCAAAGGATGATTGAAACAGCCGTCCAACACACACCCGGACGACCCGGCAAGAGCTGGATTCGAACCCTGGACCTAGCGATTGGCAGTCCAGCAGGCTACCACTAGACCAACCCTCCCCCCTTGGACAGCTAGACATCCGGACAGATGAACAAGATTCTGCAAGTGAAAACATTATGCGTCCCATGACGGCCAAATGAGGTGAAGGAATGCAGGAAGAATAACTATTTTTGTGGCCGAGGGACCTCGGGCCCTTTGTCGTCATCAATGGTTTCTTATGTCAACAAATGGCAACAGGAAATGGAAATATTAAATTGTTGTGGGGACAAAAACGTTTTATGGATAAAATGACACACCAAAGTGACGATCCCAAATGATAATATAACTGTTTAACATTTGCACTTGAAGACTCAATGCACCAGCTCTTTACTAATTACACTATAATCAATAAAATACTTAAATCCTACGAAGCAACCTTGCTCACCTACCTCGGCAAAAACGACTCCACGCGCATGCGCAGGTGAGCACGTTGTAAACAACGTTATGGCAATGGCAGGCGAGCGCACTGTAAAAAGTGTACATGACTGAATGCAAATGTGATATTATATGCTGCAGTCACTTGGTGGTTTGTGGTCACAAAAGGTGCAAAGTTTGGGTGACTAGATATGATTAACTATTTGTATATTCATACAGTTCTTCGTGTCAGTGTACATAACTGACATTATCCTAAGTCTTCACATTTGTTTGGTAAGCATAAATCGTTTCTAATACACACAAATTAAAGAAAACATAATGTCTTGTGCTCAGGTATGTTATAGATGGCGCTGCATGTTCTTTCCCTGGCAGATCAATGCAAAATAGTAATAGTGCATTTTAATGATTTTATCTTCATATATTGACCTAACAATCACAGTTAAGTTCAGTTGGTACTCGAGTTTACAAATAAAAATAGATATAGATGGACAGATGGGGGGGGGCGGTTAAAACTGAATTGCCCGAGGCCACGGTGCATGCATTGCATGCTATTTTTTAATTAGTTATTATAATATAACACCTAATGATGATAATTCTAAGATAACAAAACCAATGGGATGTGGCTTTTTGGATGATTGCATTTGAGGAAGTTAGTTTGGTTATATAAGCAATGAGGGGACGGGCTCTGTCAAACACTGAAGTTTGCTTCACCATGAAGGTCACTCTGCTAATCTGTCTCATTTTGCTGACTGTCGCCTCCACTTGGGCACGTGTGAGTATATATCATCTTTTCCCCTTTATATGATTAAGTACTGTTAACATCTATTGTTAACTCTAGTTTTAATCAAAATGTGTATCCTGACAATTTTAAGCATGCTGAAGTTGTACCACTATTAAAAAAGAAAGATGTTCTAAACAAAGCTAATTATAGACCTGTCAGTGTCTTGACTTCTCTGTCAAAGGTTATAAAGGGAATTATTTGTGATCAATTGAATCAGTATTTCATGTCAATTCTATCAAACAGTTTATCAGCATATTGCAAAAATTACAGCTGTGAGAATGTTTTATTTAGTTGTATTGAAGAATGGAAAGAATGTTTAGACAATAATGAAAGTGTAGCGCTTATAGCAATGGATTTAAGTAAAGCGTTAGACTCCATCCCACATGGTTTATTACTCACAAAACTGTCAGGCTATGGCTTATCCAAGGATACTTGTAACTATGTCAAAAGCTATTTGAATAATAGACTACAAAGAGTTAAAATTGGTAATACTAAAAGTAGTTGGCAAGTTCATAAAAGAGGTGTACCCCAAGGGTTCCTGACAGGACCCCTACTTTTTAATATTTTTCTAAATGATTTATTGATTAAGGTAAAAGAGACAGATGAATGTTCAATTTTTAATTATGCAGACGACAACACCTTGTCATTTCACCACTCTAATGTAAATATAGTTAAAGGTGTATTAGAAGATGCTACAGCAAATGCTATTCATTGGTTTGATATCAATCATATGCAAGCGAATGCTAGTAAATTTTAGGCAATGTTGTTATCAAGATCAGTTTGTGACATTAACTTTATTGTGAATGGTGTGGAAATTGTAACAACTAATCATGTAAAGCTCTTAGGAGTAGAGGTCGACAAGTCTCTAAATTTTGGAGTACATGTCTCAAACTTATGTATAAAGGCAGGTAAAAGACTAAACTGTATGGGTAGATTGTCAAAATACTTAGGTGAAGAATGTTTGAAGATATGTGATGCTTTCATAAGATCAAGTTTTAGATACTGTACAAGTATATGGCATTTCTGTCGTAAAGCACTATAAAAAAAAAATGTGAAAAAATGCAAGAAAGAGCCCTGAGGTTGACACACAAAGATCATTCGTCAAATTATTCTGAACTTCTAACTAAAGCAGGTAAATGTACAATGTATGATCATAGAATAAGAAATATTGCAGTGTTATATCTTTTAAATATAGATCTACAAGGTGAAATGAAGCCTGTGCGAGAAAATTTTTATGTCTATAAAGAAAATATGTATTCATTCAGAAATGGCAAATTACTTGAAAAACTGTAACATATGGTATTGACTCATTAAGATACGAGGGTGTAATTATTTAGGAAAAGCTGCCCAATGAATTTAAATTAGTTGAGTCAATCGATGTTTTTAAGCAGTGTATCAAGAGACACCAGTTTAACTGTGAGTGTTCAACCTGTACAAGATGTGTATGTTACCTGTCATATTGACCCTTTGTCATGTTTTTGGGCAAATATGTCCGAAAACAGGCAAAAATGCACATTTTAGGCTGACAACATTTTTCACCATGTCACATGTAAAATAAGGGCTATAACTTGGAAAGTAACACTTCGATATCATTTATTTCACCTTGACATAATTCCCTATATTGTTTACTTCTAATTACATGTAAATTTGAGAGATTTCAGCTAAATGTATACTCACACTAACAGGATATTTGACTAAACGTCAAGAGACAGAATTTTTTGAGGTGAAGCTGCTGACTTTGATATCACACTGTGTTGTTATTTTTCGCAATAGAAATTTGTATGATACATCAATATCTTCCAAATTTCATATAGAATATGATAGTACCAAAATTGGGTTTCTGCTAACATTTATTGAGTCTCAATAATGCATTTTCCAACTTATGGTGTTGCAAAAAAACTCAATCTCTTGCAATTTTAGTTGGACAGTCACCAAAATCAAACTTGATATGCCCAGATATATTGGATTCAACAAGTTTGTGTTTAAAAAATTCAATAGGAAACCAGAGGATAGCTTGAGTTTTATTTTTTGTGACCAAATTTTTTAAAAGGATTTTAGCCATCTATGGCTCAGTAGGTAATGCAAGGGCAATATAACAAATGCATGATTGACCTAAAATATGTTTGTAAGTCATGGTAATTACTTTTGACACTGGCTGGTCATTATTGCAGTCTTCTCTTTACGTCCATTCTACACACCCATTTTATGAACTCTTTGAGCTTTTGCCCAGTGGGCGCAGATATCGAATGCCCTCTATCAGGCCACAGCGTTTTAAAGACACTTTCCTTCCTGTATCTGTTTCCCTGTTAAATGCTTCAATGTAATGTTCCTTAACCAGTGTTAACCTTGTACAAAGTGCCAACATTTCACTGTTGTATATATATATTGATGTATGCAATGTGACCAATAAATTATCTGTATCTGTATCAGTATCTGTATTTCAGAGTCGCTGTCTTAGACAGCCGTGCCAAAAATCACTGCTTCAATGCATAAGGGCACAGGGCACCCATCTGAGGCATGTGCCAGGTTGTTACAGGATAAAAATAAGGAGTTGTTTAGTGCTTTGGTACTATGTTAGGCTTATTTGTTGACAAAAATTGAGTACTACTGAGATATATGCAGTGAAAGTGAGAGATATTCCAAAAAATGCTATTTTCAAATTGACAAGTTATAAAAACATTCGTAAAATGAAAATGGTTAGATATTTTGTATTGCGGACTTCAGATTCAGATTCCTGGGGAACTTTCACATAAGATAGGCTATTTTTCAGACCGGAATTCAAAAATAAGATTTTGGACCAAAATGTCCCAATTGTCTGACTCTAATCTTGAACCTTGTCATGACATTACGTAAAAGACTTTATATGATTATGTTCGCATAATTATGGTGTTTCACTTTTTTCCTCCAGCCCAAACCTGGACTGCAAGAATATGAAGCAGAAAGAGACATGGAGGAATTCCTCAGAGCTATACAGGAGGCAGGCAGAGCAGCTGAGGGAGACGAAAGAGGGCTGGAGGAGGTTGACCATGGAATGCTGAAAGGAGAAGAGGCAACGAGAGACCTGAGAGAGGTGCCAAATGCCAGGATGGAGAAGATGGTTTCAAAGAGGTTCATCCCTTGGGCAGTGAAAACAGGATGGAAGCTGTTAAAGTCCTTTTTTTAAAAGTAATGCACAATCGGCCAAAAATGCTATGTATATGTAGTGAAAATTGGCACAATTAACGTAATACTGAAATTAATGTAATATTGAAATAAAGGATGTTTCAAACTGATAAAATAAAGCATTTACAAAAATCCTGAATCCATTTTTCATAAAATAGGGGAGACTGGGGTAATTTGTGCCATTTTTTGCATCAGGCTGATTTTCCAAAAAACCGAGTGAGTTATTTCTCAACATGTTTAGGTCTTGAATCAAAGCGGGCAAAAAAAGATGAGTAAAAAATCAAATCCTATGTCACACGCTTGGCACAACTCGCCCCGATCAAAAGGGCACAACTTACCCCAAGGTGATTTTCTGGATGAAACTGGTTGTCAAAAATAAACAAACAATGTGAGATGTTATCCCGCAACACAAATGTCTCGATATACCTCCTAACTCCATCCTACCAGAGGGACATCATATAATTACAAATACCAAATGACCGAGAAACAAGAATGTCAGTCCTCGGATTTCAGCAGCAAAATTGTATTATGAGTGTAGCTTTTCATTCCATTATATTTGGTAGTTTTTTTTCTTGGTGCCCAATTATGTTGACCAAGTTGGAAATTATGGGTGCAATGCCTTCTTTACCCAGTTCTTTATTTCGCCCCATCAGTGGGTGGCACAACTTACCCCGGTCTACCCTAAATTCAAACACTTCGAGAGCTCATGTTTTACTGTTATTATGGTACTATTACCAGTCGGTCAATTAATTCAAAATACACTTGCAGGCAACAAATCAAAGGACAGTTTTGTTCATTTATTGTCTTTCAGAAATCTATAAAGTACCAGTAGGCCCTACATGTAATTAATCATTTCTGTCAAAAAAAACTATAGTGCATTAAAAATGCTAGAAAAAACATGATTTACAATATGCAGTTGAGGTCTGAACGGAAACATACACCTGGCAATAGGTGTCTGGGTACAAATACATTTCAAATGGATGCTTGCAACAAAATAATGACATTAACTTTAAAATATCAGTTATCAATTATAATATTTATTTCGTATAAAAATACATTATACATCAAAAATAAAAACATTTAACAGATTAAAACAGAAGTAAAAAATAAAAGATTAACAAAAAATGAATAAAAAATAGTTAAGAAATGCATAGAAACTCTATCATATAACAGAAAAGTCTGTGCAATTTTCTGGTGCACGCTTCTATTTTGAGGTTGGTGAATGTAGTATATGGCCATTTGTAATGTTTCCTAAATTTAGGGTACATTTTTGGAACCAATGTTTTTTTTATTCTATGATGTCCATAGAACAAAACCTGAGTTGGTTCCATTTTTTTCTATGACTCCTAAGGCGGCCATCTTGAAATCCAAAATGGCCGCCACCGAAACGCCATTTTGACCATAACTCAAGAACTATTTGACATAGACATGCAAATGAGGAGTCTAAATTGTGTAGTTTGAGCTAACAAATACAAAGGTACCACTACTTTCACTCATTAGTGAAGGAAAAAGCAAAAAAGTATAAATTTTGTATTTTTTTCTGCCAAGTCGGCACTAAGCATTATGCTACAGATTCATGGATGCGAAACTATTCGGACTTGAATGACTGTGTTTTGACAGACTTATAAAATCATTGTGTAACCAAGTTGTAATGGAAGATTGATTGATTCTAAGTCTATAAATGTTGATAACAATAACAGAAGCTTAAGTTGACTTTTTTCCAACCTCCTTTTGCCTGTCGTTCGACTGCACTGTTTTGCTTTTTTGGTCTAAGATTTTCATTTGGTTCAACTTCGTTGCTTTCAAGGGTTGTTTCATAGCTTAATGATGCTGTATATACACAGTGTGGTTGACTAAGTCAATGGTATTTGGTTTTCGGAATATTGTTTAATATATAATGGTAATATTCAGCTTTACTGACACTACATTCATATTCCGGTACTGAGTCATTACCGTCAGTGCTAGGGTATAGAGTCTATAGACTTTACTTAAATTAGTTGGTTAAGAGTCCGTTTCATTTCATTGCTTGATTATGCTTTGTACCAGGCCAGATGGTTTTAGAGCAACAATGCTTCATGTACTTATTTTATTGTCAGAATTTGTAGTCCATGATTGATGGACTGATGAAGCAGGGGAAAAAAACGAAACCCACAGACCCATGTAAAATTTCCATAGAAAGACACTAAACATGTATGAACATTCAACGTGTTAAAATCATTCTCATGATCACTACTGAAAACCAGCAAAATATA
The DNA here is from genome assembly GCA_026936325.1 of Platynereis dumerilii. Classification (NCBI taxonomy): domain Eukaryota; kingdom Metazoa; phylum Annelida; class Polychaeta; order Phyllodocida; family Nereididae; genus Platynereis; species Platynereis dumerilii. The sequence continues at coordinate 27,162,105 of JAPTHN010000011.1, forward strand.
ATATTATCTCACTGAAATTTGCATTTATCAAGGACAGGAAATTAACAAAGTTATGAAAGAAAAGGAGGAACGAGGAAACGCATGACAAGTAAACCTGTAAACAACTGAGATTCTGATGCCTATGTCAAAAAGTTGCATTTATCGTCTGACATCAGTCCTGCCATATAACCATTCTCTCAAAAACAGAGCCCAATCACTTTGCTGACTAACTATCAGTCAAGGAAATTACCGTCTGGTCAAGATGCGCAATGTCTTCAGCCCCACATGACACTCACCTTAGCACTGTCATTACCCTCCCTTAACCCTCCCAAAGTATCATGGCCCTGCCATGACTTTGGCAGTGCTCTAAACCATTTTGACATTCTATTCAAAGATAACTGCTGCTCTATCACTTCAAAACTTGGCATAAAGTTGTATTTCAGTATCAACTAACTCTATTAATTTTGGCAGACCTATCTACTACATAATGAGGGAAAGAACCCGAAGGTTCCAGAGAAACTAGGGAACTGTCATCAGCTGCTGATGACTTTGCGGTATTTCACGAAATTGGATAGAATTAGTCCCACTACTGTCATGCTGCTGTGAGACACTAGCTGAAGAAGCTGGTATTATACCGCAATGGAGAACTATCAGCCCCATTGTCTCCTGTAGGTGTCAACTAACTAGGTGTTTCCTACTCAACATAGGTTGCCCTAGCTCAGCTTACTGTGGCAAACTAGAGATCGTTAAAACTTCAATATATATATGAAATCCATACTGTTCTATGATCAGGATAATTCTCTCTATATTTTCGGGTACCACTTTGTTGGTCATTTAATAATGGTGAAGCCCTGGTGAAAAGCAATCTGGAAAATTACTGTCATATGAGGACAATTGCGATTCCAGCTAAGTCCTGGTCCTGACAGGATGATTGGGTGTGTGGGGTTAATCAGTTGGGTATCAGAAGAAATCTGATCCCTGTGCACCCATCTTCGTCACCTCCAGGATATCCCTTATGTTTGTCACTGTTGGATATGGAGGGAGTACTTGGGACAATGTGTAGGTTAATTTATTTTCAGGACCGAGCGTGCCCTTCAGATTGTCTCTCTTGGGTGTGATATCTCCCCATCAGCATTGGGGGTGTAGCAAAAGTCCAAACCTACTTTATGCCGAAACGAATCTGATTCAGCATCTTCGTTAAGATGTTAGATGTTCTTATCATGTACCAGTGCTGAATAAACATATCAGATGGGAGCTTGCAATTGGTAAATTGAGAAGATCATCCATATAGTCTTTACATATATTTAAATGCCTGCATACCGATGACAGCCAGACCTATGTCTTGGATCTCCATATTTATGTATTTTTTCTTGAGAAACGGTGGAATATAGTCACTGTTTTAAAAGCATATTTATCTCATTTTGTTCTGAAATCTTAGTCCCCATTCAGAACCACCTGCGTCTGTCACAGACATGCATATTGCTTGAACTTGTAACAGAATTGTTCCAACTCATCTAGGTCTTGTCTTATGAGTGTCATCAATTGTTCTGAATTTGGATTTTCCATTTTCTAATGTAACTAGATGGGTAAAGAGTGTCTTTAAAGGGTGCAGCCATTGTGTAATAGAGAATAGTCCTTAGCTATGTCTAGAAACCTGCAATTACCCCAACTGAAAACCAGTCCATTGCAGGCAGATAAATGTGGTGAGACTGCAGACTGACAACTCAAGTCGAATTTTGGAATGAAATAAATTAGCATCTGGGCCACTAGGACAGCTGTCTATCAGGTTCAAGTAGAGCAGATCTCAGCAGAACTGGGTTAGATGTGCTCTGCAATGCATGTGTGTATGGCCGAGAAATACAGAATGTCCAGTGAAATATTGTAGCCTGTTCCCTCTCAGTCACAAATAGACATAATTGAGGACAAAATACTTCTTTGAGAGAGTAAAGTTGACTCCCAGTTTACTAAGAAAGAATATGCATCAAAAGACTCACTTCAAGTTGGAGGATTCTGTCCCACAGATGATATCCACTGGTCTTGCAGAGAAGAGATCTTGTTTTGGATTCAGAAATCATTTGTTGATCCCTTAGCTTTTCAAGTCAGATGTTCTGTCACATGTGAAGCAGAACTGTAGATTATTACAGTTTCTGTCTTCAATTTCTGTAAGGTCTTTGTATATACATATTAGTTTCAGCATCACTTTAAGGTCTTTGCGGAGCATTGACGTACAGATTAAATACACTACATCTGTGCATTGACGTCTTGGCACCATTTTCTCCATCAGAATCTGATTCTTCCATTACAAAGTATTCAGTGGTTGGGCCTGCAGGTGTCCTCAAAATATCCTGCGGCACACAAACACATAAGCCTGTGAACGACAAATTAGTTTGCTTGCATAACCGTGTTCATATGCACTGGTCGATCCACAGCTATGTGTACATGATCTTTTTGGGTTCTTTAGACCAATCATATTCATATGGTCCAGTTCTTAAGATTGAACTTAAAGATATCGTGGCCAAGGTTGAAACATAAGCTTGCGGTGAGTTGTGTTGAGGCACCGGACTTTCTCTGAGACATTGCAACATATTAGTTCATGTATATACTTGGTATATTGTTATTACGATACTGGTGTGTACAACAGGAAGGGTGTAATGTCTGATCATTCCTATGAGCCTTTGGCATCTTTGGTGTGCTCTATGTAATGTTGTGTCTCTATACATTTACAATTCTTGTTAGAATTATGAAATCTTGTATTGATCTTCTTTATATAGTTTCATTAAAACAAACTATACCTGGACCATTGAACCATAAGACCTTGAATAGCAGCATAATGTGTTATCAGTATTGAACATAATCATCATATTATATATGAAAGCACCAATATCTTCTTCTAATACAAGAAAAAGAATTGGTATTTAGTAATAGGCTTGTAGTCTCCATTACATTCCGAACGGTTTTTCATATTTCAAACTGATCAGCTGACACAAGCGCCAATTCCCTTTGTCAGTTGCCCCACAGCGCTTCAGTTGCCCCCATTGCTCTGGCTGAAACAATTCACGACCAGCAAGCAATCTCAAGAACCTTGAGATCCAAACCCAACTTCATGTGCCTGAATTAACAGCTTTGGCCAAACCCGATTTCATCTGCCTTTACTAACAATACACTAAATATATTCCAGTTCAGAAATGAAAGAAATGATACTCATCATGAGGAATGAAGTGGCTATGTACACTGAATTTCTATAATTTAGGAACAGTTTTGAGGAGCTTAGTGATTGCTTCAGATAAGGGGCTTAACTAATTCATAGTGGCCCCAACTGTTATGGAGAACACTTTTAAATACTGTCAGGCTGTCAAGAAATAAAGCAAGACTGCTCGTTTTGCCTAAAAAATGTGAGTTGTCTTAGGTTCCCTGACCTTTTATTTTTCATGGCAACAGAAAAGTTATTCAAACACTGTCAACAAGTTAAATTTTTTTTCAGAGTAGACAGTAAAATACATGAAATTAATTCTGTGAAAATTTCATTCAACTACTTTGAATACAAATGTCTACCGAAATGATTGTTCAGAATTTTTTAAACGCTCCTCATTCATGCAAGAAAATACCAATAATATATATATATCTATTAAATATCTATTAATTTACTTCTCTTTTCAATTAGGGTTAGAAAACATGTTACCATTGAATTCTGCAGCTCAAACTACACAATTTTGACCCATCATTTGTATCTCTATGTTAAACCATTGTTGAGCTATGACCAAAAAAAGTGTTTCAGTGGCGGCCATCTTGGATTTCAAGATGGCCGCCTTAGGAGTCATAGAAAAAAATGGAACCAACTCAGGTTTTGTTCTATGGAAGTCATAGAATAAAAAAAACATTGGTTCCAAAAATGTACCCTAAATTTAGGAAATGGATAAATATCCTACATATGGCCATACACTAATGGATTTACACACAAAATTTAGTGTATTTTACAATCTATTTTTTCATTATGGACTTTTTTATTAATGCTTTAAAAAATACACTTTCTAGATAGATAGTTACATTCTCTGGGCTGCTCGGTTCCGATTTATTAGGTATTGTATGTTTGTGTTATATCCAGGATACTTAATATTTTTTAGGCATGGATTGCATGATGGGAGATTCTGTAAAAAATTATTATTTGTCTGAGAAACATTATCATGTGATAATCTGGTGAAGGCTATCACATTTTTATCCAGTGAAAATGTGAGGAAATTCTGCTACGTGAAAAAAAAAAACATGATGACCCTCAGTTATGTCACGAAAATAACCAAGCAATAACCCGGTGACATCATCACAAATTTTATGCTGTGAAAATGTGTTTCTCTCATGTGACCGGAGCTAGTCAGTCTGAAACCAGACTGCTTCCATGCCTCCCCCCCCCCCAGCTTGAACAAAAATCTTAAGGTTCCATCATTTGGGGTGCTCTTTACACAGAAGGGAAGTCCATTGAGAAGAATAAGAAGGCCCCTCAGAACATTGTGCGAGCAGGGCGAGCAGTCTGATTGATTTCAGTATGAATTAGAATAATGGGGGGAGACACAAAGTGACAATAAATAATGACTATATTAATACACATTCTGTACATCCCAACCTTCAAAATGCCAATTTCTTGCGGGAACAGTCTACTGTGAGGTATAGAAGTTGGGACTATTTGCCTGGGTGTAATAATTAAAACCCTCAGTGGCAGTTAAATGTCTAAATCTTGGCAGATTATATGTATCGCTACTTGTGGTATGTTTGACAAGGGTGAATCTGCACAGCCTTTACTCAAAACCCTTCTTACTATTTAGGTGAAAGAAATATAAATACTGGACTAATATATCAAATTGAACATTTCATGGTGATACACCATTACTATCAGCTACTTTAGCTTTAGAACATTTTAGAACCTCTCTGATGTGGGATGAAAACTGAAAATTGCCCACACATCAGTCAAAATGATTGTTTTGCATAATCTATGTAAGCTGTAAAGACAGTATACTAGTTGACCAAGAAATGTTCATGTGTCTGGCTTTTACAGCCTTATTAAGTCCTCATGGACAATTGTGTAGTAATTTTCCTCAGTGGTACGTCGATCTATTTGCTTTTCCAAATAAGACTGTCCCTCCACCGATGGTGGAGGCTTAATATGCAGAGGGACAGGTACAGTCTGGGGGCTAGTTGTCACAAATTTTTTTGTTCCTTTAAGTTTGACTGCCTCCTACGGGGTTTCCAGGTTAAAACGTTGGTAAATTTCCTACTTTGTAACATTTTTGAAAAACCTGGAAAAGTTTTTATACAACCACAACCCAAATTTATCTACCACATATTTCCTGTTAGGCCACATAATAGTTCAGAATAAGTTTCTGTGAAAATGTAACAGCTATCCCCAAGCCCAGCGCAGGTTGTCACACTCATAAAGCATGAAATAAAATTTATATCTATTAGTCTATGATGCTATGAGTGAGCAATACTTATATATTATTACATCGAATGTTTTGTATTGACCCAAGTATTCTCCCTGCCAGTCCATATTTTCCCGAGGGCCGCCAGGCACGTTTTCACTCTTTTCCTCATAGCGTCGCAGTCGATTATGGTACCGCCATGGAAAAAGTGCAGCCATGCTCCATTTGTAATGAATTTAAATGTTCAGGTAGTTTTTTAATTCCAAATAAAGTTTAAAATTTTTTTAGCCCTATTTTTGACATATTTTGGGTGGCAAATGCATAAGTAGGGGAATCGTTCAATTTTTGCCAACCGTTTTTTTTTCACCCAGTCGTTTTCTTTTGGAAACAGATTCATGCAATATCAAAGGATTTTCTTTAAAACTTTTTCCAATAAAATTTTTTTGAAAAACCTTTTTTGCATCATTGGCATGTAGAGTAGCGCGGGGCATGCAGCCCCCCTTAATTTCGAGGTGCGATTTGACCTACCTTTTGTGGTCGATTATTTGAATGCTTAAGCTGTCAGGAAGGGATCACTTGACTCTACTTATAACTAGTGAAGCAAAAGTCTACCAATTTTAATAAAGGAGTTACGGCCATTTTTGTAAAAAAAAAAAGCATGCAGCTTGAAAGTTATTTCTTGGGGTTCTTCTATCATTTTCAAGGCGTTCTATTCACTTTTTCTGAATTTCAGAATTTTTCTGTTCATATATTTATTTTTTAATATTTTTTGCCCTTTTTCAATTTCGGCCAAAATTTTTTCTATTTCAGTTAGCTATTCTATCAAGATTTAAGGTAAAGTACACATTATTAAATGGTTCCTGAAGCAGCTTCGAGGCCTCAGTGAAGGGGGCCCCATGCCCCATACCATGTGGGGCCTCTCGCCCCAAACCCACATATTTTAATTTGACCTCTATATTTTAAGCTAAAATGCAAAAAACATGATCCAAATCATATTTATGTGATGGTTATAAAGTGAAGCAATGCAGATATCCATTATACTTTTTAAAATTTCCGAAGTTATTTCTGACAACCCCTTTCAAAGAATTAATCAAAGTTACAAAAACCATGCACCTTTTTTTGTTTCGTTAATTACGACTATGGTTTGGTGCTGAATGCCTTGAAAATTTGTGGCGTCACCTAAAAAGGCCCCTAGCTTCAATCATATCAATAAGAAAAAGCACCAAAAATGTAAGTTTAGATATAACCCTGGGGGGGCTCTCACCTAACCCGGGCTTCTTGCCCCGACCCACTCTACTGCTCTTTGAGAAATTTGCAAAATTTATGGCACAAAAGGATGAAGAAACAAGGTGTCACAGGAGCAGTTAAAACCAGATGCTGATATCTCTTCCATTTGAAGAGATATTGGTGATTTCCTGCAAATTTTTGTAAAAAGTGCTTTTTTTTTTTTAAACATAACGATAATTCTATATATTGCTGGTGTTATGTTACCCCCCCCCCCCCCATTAATCTCACTATTCACTCTTTCTAACCAATAATCATCTCACTAGCGTTTTCAATCAAAGTAATTCCGTAACCTTTTTTTGTGCCTCCTTTCTTTGGAACCGTGACATTTAGCTTGCATTATACCTGGAATTAATCTCTTTTGGCAGCCGCAACAATGACACCTTCAAGATATGTTAGTTTTGAGGGGGGGCGGGGGTTGTGGTTGCATGCTGGGGATGCCAACCAGCTCTTGTAGGGTCACCCACACAATTGCTGGGTGGGTCGCCTCTTTGCCATGTCCTACTTCTGTTCTAATTAGGCTACCAAGTGCACAAATACAGGATGTAAAGCACCAATCATCCATCCATTTCTTAGTTGTGAAATATTGAGGTTCGATGGTCAAATTTTCATTCCATTTTAGGCCTTTGAATAACTTTTGTGTGAATTTCATGCCCTAGGCTGAGTGAAAGATGTGTCACAGGGTCCGGACCGGGTCCAACCAATTTTTTTTTTGTCAAGACTTCAACTATAGTCCCTTTTTTTTTCACTAAAAAGGCCACATGACAGGATACACCCCCAACCCTATGGGCCAGTATGGGGGGTAACACTAACAAAAGAAAATGTTATATGGGGTAATTAAGGGGAAAGGTGGGGGGAATTGGGGGAAAGTAGGAGGTAATACAATTGATCGTGAGTAAACTCTTATGATCAATTATATCAAAAGCGGCTGAAACGTCCAGTCGTATGAGCATTGTTACCTCACGTTAGCTCATATTCAACATGATATCATCATAGATCTTTGTTAGGAGGGTTTCAGTGCTGTGGAATGTTCTGTAAGCAGATTGTTCCTCATCATCCAGGTTGTTTGTAGTAAGGTGGTCTGTATATATTGTTTAATAATAGCTCTTTTTATTAGTTTGCCAGGAAAGGCATAATATTATTTGATACCGGTCAATATCAAATGTTGATAAACTCATCCCAACACCAGGTGCTAACGTTTCTTTTAAAAAAAATTATCACAAAGACCAGTTACGCAACAAAATGATTTGAACTGAATTGAATTGACTACCCCTATGAATTGAATTGAATTGATTTGACCTGCTTCCAAAAAACAAGTAAATTGAATTGAATTGGCACTGATGCCCAATTGAATTGAATTGAATTGAATTGCACATAGCTGCCATGGCTTATTTTTGACACCCTCATTAAAAATAATCACTTCAGGATTCACATATCACAAATGGATAACAGTTCTGATAAGGAAACAAAATGCAGGAAGAAAAATATACAATAACTAATTATTCTAATGATATTATTAGTACTTATTAATGATGATTTTAAGATAAATTAACTGTTTGCCGTGATTTATATTATCTAATTACATTTCGGGAAAGTTAATTTAAATATATATACAAGGGGTTTATCCAAAAGTTCTGTCCAACTTGCCATACATTTTTCTAGATTTAAGCTTTTTTGCTTTATTATGCATCTTAAAATATTAGTTTTACTTATAACCTTGTAAATCCAGTCATACAAACTACACCATATGTGGACAACTTTATGAAATATTCTTCCGTATGCTGTGATTTTAAAGTAACATGAAATACGGTACTGTGTTTTTGCATCAACAAAAGACAGGCAGCGTTTATCACACACAATTAAGTTAAATTATGAGTGAGAATGGTCACAGTTTGAATGATTTTAAATACTACATGAAACAATCTTGAATGTAGATTCTCGATCTCCAGATTCATTAGTGTGATGAATTTACCTTCAGGAGATTTGACGAAAGTTTTCAAATATTTCGACGACTTCGCATCGTCTTCATCAGTGATTGTGCTGTGGGGCTGAGCCCTTTTTACGAGCATCCCAGTGGACAAAGCCCTCAAGCCAAGGTCATTAAAACTAAACTGAGACAAGACACCAACCTGAAACGGAGATGCGACCTTTCAGTGGAACAGATCCTCACTTTGTTAGCGTTTTACTTAAACACTACATACTCTGTCTATGACAAAAAATTCTACAAGAAGAAACATGCTGCTGCCATGGCGTCATCAGTGTCACCAGTCATCTCAAACTTATATATGGAGGATTTTGAGGAGAAAGCCATCGCCTCTGCCCCCATCCCGCCATACAAATGGCTTAGATATGTTGATGATACCTTCGTGGTTCTACGTTAATATAACATGGACGAATTTACCAATCACATCAACTCTCAAGACCCTCACATCAAGTTTACTGTTGAGCCGGAAAACGAGGGAAAGATACCTTTTCTAGAATAAGAATAAGAATAAGAATAAGAATAAACTTTATTTAGTCTCGGTACAATATAAAACAAAAAAACATCAGCTAAAAGCTGGTCACCGAGTAAAAACAAAATAACAAAATATAATAAAACAAACAAAATTTAACATTTAGAGATCATCTATGACAAACATGTTTGCTACATAAGTAGCAGTCAGCCTTGTAACATTTCCAATCACTTAAACGAGCAATAAATTCTGAGACGGTGCTTACATTTTTCCATGAATGGGGAATGGAATTCCACAATTTACAACCAGAGTACGATAATGATCGGTAACCATACTGCATAGTATTAAATCTCTTCACAGATACAATATGACTATCACGCAGGTTATGACTAGTAACTTTCGGCACAGCAAGCCTATTCAAATATTCTGGTGATAAATCATGATAACACTTATACATAAATACAGCAATCTTTTTTAGTCTCCATATAGTTAAACTATCACAACCTGATCTTTCTAGTAATATATCAGAATCAAGACTGAATTCAGGATCATTCTGTATAAACTTTAAGCACCTAATATAAATTTTGTCTAACATTCTAGACATGGTCAACGTAGTAAAATGCCACAAAAGTGGACAATATGTAAAACATGAGAATACAAAAGCCTTCATCAATGCAATTCTATCTTGTTTACTTTTGACTTTATATGACAATCTTTTTAAAATATTCATGTTCTTAGCAGCTTTTCTGCATATAATATTTACATGAGAGTTAAAAGATAGCTTTACATCAATAGTGATACCTAAAAGTTTAACTTCATTAACTGAATTTACAATAATATTATTAATATATAATGATTCATGTACAGAAGAATTCTTACGATCTAATACCATCAGTTGAAATTTATCTGGGTTTGTTTTCATCATATTCATATCAAACCAATTGACACATGTTTCTGCATTCTGCTTAAGTTTTGTAAGTACATTCGAGACTTCATTACCAATAACTGCAATAGTATTATCATCTGCGTAATTATAATAGTAGTCATTAATCAAATATAACAGATCGTTTACAAATACATTATACAACAGAGGGCCTAATATACTTCCTTGTGGAATCCCTTTTTTTACAATAAACCATTCGCTTTTATAACCATGATATTTAATCCTTTGTTTTCTATTAAATAGATATGAAGCTAACAGTGTGCAAGCATGTTTAGAAATACCGTAAGCATAAAGCTTTGAAATTAAAAGTCGGTGTGGCAAGCTATCAAAAGCTTTACTCAGGTCCATTAAGAGCACTGCCACAATTTTATTACAATCCAATGAATATTTCCAATCTTCAACAGCGTTTATTAATACCTGTTCACAGCCTATACCTTGACGATAAGCAGACAACTTTTCATGAAACAAATTCTCAAAATAATCGGACACTTGAATAGAGATGACCTTTTCTACAATTTTTGAGATCGCTGTCGGACAACTGACAGGTCTATAATTACATTTGTTGTGTTTATCTTTACCCTTATGTAATGGACTAGTCTCAGACATTTTATAACAATCAGGATAAATACCTTGCGTAAAACATTTATTTATAATATTACTAACTGGATAAGCTAAACTAGAAGCAGAAATTTTTATAAAGTAAGGTGACACATTATCATAACCAACAGACTTTTTGATATCCAGTTTTTTCATAATTTTAAGTACTGTATCCGGCTTAACTTCATTAAATACAAATTCATTAACATCACGAGGTAAACTTCTGATTTTAAGCACACTAGAGTGATTCTTATGACAATCAAAAATCTGATCTATCTTATCTATATCAACATTACAGAGTGAATCAGGCGCACCTATATTATCTGCAATGGTACTGTAATAATCCTTGAAGATTTCACATACTTTAATAGGTTTACTAACAACAGAGTCATTTTCCCTCAGTACAATACTGTTACTACCTTCAGTTTTACTGTTAATATATGGTTTAAATAATTTCCAAAATTCACTTGGAGAAGAACTCTTCACACTTTTTGACCTGAAAAAGCTTATCTCCGATGTTCGTAGTAAGGAATTAACCTTATTACGCATAACTCTATAATTATTCCAGTTATGCTTTGTTTTATCTTTCCAAAATTTGTTTTTTAGTTGATTTCTTTTATGAATATTCTTTCGCAAGAGAGAATTCATAAAAGGAAGCGATTCTTTCTTTAAAATTCTTTGTTTTAGAGGAGCATGACTTTCTATAACTTCGGAAAACAGCTTTTCGTGGCACCATGTGACATCATTAACATCGTCAAAAACAGACGCAACATGGAATGGAATGAAACCAACTTCTTCACAAAATAAATTTTCATCAAATTTCTTGAAACTTCTATAATATATTTTACGTTTAACTCTAATTGGGGCATAAGCCTTACTATTAATACAAATCATTTTGTGAAAATCACTTAATCCAGTATCATAAACCAGAGTTTCATTAAATCTATTAGGTTTTGACACAATAATTAAATCAATCATAGATTCATTTTCAATTGATTTAAAACAAGTAGTTTCTTTAATTGTATTACTTAAAGAGAACATTGAACAGAAATCTACTATGACATTACGTCTCTCTTTAACATTTTTTATGTCTATATTCATATCACCCATCAAAATTATCATATCACTTTCTAGAAGTAACATTTCATATATTTTTGACAATTCATCAATAAAAATATCATTTTTAACAGGAGGAGGTTTATAAGTGTTAATCAGAAAGCATTTCTGTTTCTTCAAATAAAATTCTATAACAATGTACTGAGCGCCAGTAGAGGCAAGCTCAAATTCTGACCTTCTACAATGAGTAATATCAGATCTAACATATGTAAGAATACCATGACAGTGCCTTGAAACATCATTACGATAAATTCTGTAGTTATCTACCGAGATACATGAGTCCAAAACAAGCTCATCAAGCTTTGTCTCCGCAACACACAGAAAATCAACCAAATTGTCAGTTAAAGCTGCACTAAGTTCATGGAAACATCTTGTCAGGCTGTTTATATTAATATAACTAAATAACATGTTCTTACAATATTTCTTTCTATACAATCGTAAAGGAGAAAAACAATCGTGTACATCACAGTCATTAGATAATTCATTATTAAAATCAGTTCTTAAAATCGCATCCTGCTCAGCAGGGATAAAAGAGTCATTAATACACATAGTTTCGGTGAGGTGGCTTGGGGCACTCTGTGAAGTAGTGTCACAACATAGATCTTCAACTTCATTGACATCGGACGAAGTTGACAGCAAAGACGTAGGTTCTGTATCCACCAGCTCGGCACATGCATTTCGGTCAAACGAGTCGATAGAACTGATACAATCAATTCTATTTGTCTGTGTCACCGCAATCACGGCACAAGCTTCTTGGCCAACGACCTATGACCGAGAAACCATTTCGGTGCAAAATTTCTTCTTATGGCCGGAGTTACCACATGTATGGCAGTTTATAGGACCGCCAAAGCGACATGTGGTTGACATGTGATTGGTTTCGCCGCAAAACCAACAAACAGGATCAGCTTGGACTCGGACTGTACTACGCTGGAAACCATTCGTCACTCGATCGTTGAAGCTTCTACGAGGGCCATGGTTGTCGAAGGGCTTCTGATGACGTCTGAATGAAGTTGAGCGAAACAGATCACCATTTTGTCTTCTATGACCGGAATGGTCAATCTTTGCTTTGGACCCATCTTCTTTGTGGCGGAGTTCAAATCTACCAGCAGGGCTGCCCTTTGGTCTCCTTGTGGCGACATCATAGACTTGACGATTTCTGCACACAAGTTTGAGATTTTTCGCCATTCTGTTACTACCGAGAAGATTTGGATGCGTCAAATCTGCGTCGAAAAAACCCTCATTCATGTCATTGTTTTTCAAGAAAAAATCGTCCTGATGGCCTATGAAATTGCAGCCCTTCTCTTCAGCAAGCACCTGCAGTTCCGCATTTAGGGACGAGACTTTTTCAACAGTGGCATAGGGAGTCTTCCTCGGTAGTACGCCAGAGACAGTGACATCTGAACAGATATCCTTCGCTTTTTGGATAACTGCACTGTATGATTCAACAATCGTTTTGGGGTCACTTCCTTCCAAGTCATTTCCCCCAGTGACTAACACCACTCTGCTATAATTTCCATCTTCTGGAACCTTCTGGAGTTCAGTTTGAATGTCACCAATCTTGGCACCTGGTCGGCATAATACATCGGTGTTGACAAGCTTATTCTCATCCAAGTACTTCACTAAACTAGATCCCACAACAAGAGTTTTCGGGTGCTTGAATGGATGCTCAGCCCAATTTTTAGAATTCAATTTCGACTGCAGTTCACCCACTTGCTTGGACAGACGGATCTTTTCCTCATGAAGTTTAGCATTTTCCTTGTCTTTATCTGCCATTGATTTTATCAAATTTTCACAATTATGATTCATGTCTCTGACAGAATTCTTCAGTTCTTGCATCATTCCCATAATGGTACCCATGTTACCTCTCAGTTCGGCAGTGTCACGACTCACAAAACGGCAATCATGACAAGTCCAAAACATCCTAGACATGTCATCCTTAGCAGGGTCCTTATTTACATTGACACATGCTCCGTGGAATTTCACTTGACAGATGCAGCAAATTACTTTGAAACCACCTCTGCTGACGTTATTTTCATGCTTGCACTGGTCAATACAGGGAGTTTCATCAAGAAATGTTCTGTGTGCAGCCCTATTCGTCATTATTGAGTCAAATGTGTCAGCAAAAACGTCAATGGGCGATAATAGAGCACCTTCACACGGCCGTTTTTAGAGTTCTTTTGGCCTTCAAAATGGCCTTAAAATGGTGGAGACTTTCCCCAGAGAGCCTATGGATGACAGCAATCGTTCGTTAGCTATTTATGACACTCACAGCCTCTGTAAATCTTCAAATTTCTTTTGTTTTTCCAGTATTTTCGGGACCTCCAGAATTTTCGTGTTTACCCTGCTGCCACCTAGCGTATCATTTGCCTAGACACAGAGATAGTGTTGAACGATGATGCCACAGTGAAGACAAGGGTTTATCGGAAACCCACCCACACGGACCAGTACCTAAACTGGACCTCTAATCACCATCTAGAGCACAAGAGGTCAGTGGTCCGGACACTCGTCCAAAGAGCGGACACCCTGATTACCGAAGAAGATGACAAAGCCAAGGAGATAGAGCCCGGAGCCGCCGCCATATTAAGCCGCCGTCAGTCACATTAACCTGCAGCCTAGTTTTGTAATCTACAATTGATTGCAGAAGCAGTCCAATATTGCTAATTGCAATTCTGTGGGTTCTTGAGCTTTGTTTTACCCTAGTTTGCCTAATTGCCATTAACTGGGAGGGGAAGCTGAAGGTGTTTTAAAATGCTGATTGCACTCCACAATGCAAAATATTTGATTACAGGTGAACGTGCTTAGTGTCAGTAACTGACTTCTGAGGCACAATGGGATCACATGGCCAAGTCCTGCCTTGCCTGTGCTTTGATGTACATTGATCAATTCAGAACTTAGCACATTTCTTTTTGGTAGCTATGACAGGCTCTGCTGCGATTATTAATCTCAAATTGAAAAAGGGCTTGATATCATTATCTTCATAAGCCAAAATACATAATGAGTTTCAAAGTCTATATACTCAGTAGAATTGGTAAAATGTAAATTATATTTCTATATACACTAACCATTACTCATATCAAACTGCTTAGAAATGGTTGAAAGCTTAACTAAACAAATACGAATACTATGATTTTCCAATGTGCGATTTTGAAAAAAAAAAGAAACTTAAGCCGCTAAAGTTGGTAAAGTCAAGTCATGCAACACTCAAGTCACAGTAAATGTTCAAGTCATGAAAGTCCTCCAAGTCAAGTCACTGAGCACTCAAGTCAAGTCATGATGCTGGAACTCAGTGACTCCGGGCTCTACAAGGAGATCAACCACGTCAAGACGGCCTTAGCAGCAAATGGTTACAAGCCCTGGATCTTTCAACTCCCCAACAAAGAAAGAAAGACAACACACCAAATGACCGATCCTAACAGACTAACATCACACCCATTGCCCTTCCTTACATCAAAGGCCTTTCTGAAAACCTCCAGAGACTCTTCAAATCATATAACATCCCCAGGTATCATAAACCATTCAACACACTGAAGAGCCTGATGGCAAATCCCAAGGACAAAATAGAGAAGGAGAACCAATGTGGCCTGGTATACCACATCAGCTGCCAGGACTGCAACGGCACCTACATTGTTGAGACCGGGCGAAATCTGGGTATACGTTTCAAAGAATACACAGCAAGAATAGGCACAAACTCCGCAATCAAAGAACACATCGAGAAGACTGGTCACAAATGCTCCGTCAACGAGGTTAAAATTCTGGAAAAAGAAGATCACTGGTACCGTCACAAAATCAAGGCAGCCATTCAGATCCAAAGACATCTCCCCCCACTAAACAGAGACAGAGGACTAGAGCTCGCCCCCGTTACTCAGCGCTCCTGTCACGTGACTCTCGCGGGTCAAGTGACGACTCAGCCCCACAGCACAATCACTGATGAAGACGATGCAAAGTTGTCAAAATATTTGAAAACTTTCGTCAAATCTCCTGAAGGTAAATTCATCACACTACATGAAACAAATTTTTATTAATTCTTATAATGTTGATCGTGAAGTTGAAAATTGTTATATTTGACATAGAGCAGGTTAGCTACATGTAGTGTTTTGTTTTTTTGTTGTTTTTTTTTGGTTCCAACACATATGACCACTGATAGCAAATTATCCAAATATGATGCCAAAACAGTGATTTATCCTTCAGTGATCTTATACAGTGTATTCTCATTCCAAGAAAGAATGATATGCTTACCAAAGGAAACAAACATGCATGAGGCGGGGACACATGGTAATTAGTAAATACATGTATAATATGTAAATGGCACTGCCATGAAATTCGCGCAGCACTTTAAAACGTTTTTGTAGGACTTCTAGTGTTACCATAACATTCATGTTTATTTCATATTCAATGTATGAAAGGCAGTTATGTAACTGTTTCAGAAAATTAGAAAGACAGATAACATGGAAAGACAGAGAAAAATGTAGAATAGCAAGATAAATTAGACAAAGAATATAAAAGATAAATAGATAAATAGAGAGATAAATAGACAGATAGATAGATAGACAGATAGATGGATAGAAATAAGATTGATAGATAATCAGCTAAATGGTAAAAATGCAGACAGCACTGAAAGCAGTCAAGTCTATGTTAGATTGTTGACATTACATAATAGTATATATATATAGTAATACAAAAACAATAACATTGCATGTTGATTAACTGTTCACTGTTACATAATCATCAGTTTATAAGATTATGTAACTTTAATTTTGTTATGTTTTCTTGTTGTCTGATTGAAATTAAATGAATCACATATTAATAATTTGATTTAGCTTATCAACGCTAATAATTAGCTATTCATAAAAATTATTGGTACAGGATATATCACTTGAGAAAATTGAATTTTTAAGACACCTTTGAAGATGAATATGTTATGTTTGGTTAAATAAGAAACTAAATCATTGATAAGAAGCTGGACCCACCTGACCTAATTCTCAGCTGTGGACTGTTGATGTTGAGACCATCACTGCACAGATTTTTGAGTCTTCTCTTGCACTCAATTCGCTTCGCTCAACGGCCTTTGGCCGTTTCGCTGCGCGAATATTACTCAATTACATCCTTTAAAATTCCCAATTAGTTAATCAAATTAAAAAGTGGAACGTTGGTCTATTATTTCGTCACGTTTAAGGAAGTTAGTGCCCTTATATATACGCAGAAGGGGCGGAGAGCGGTCAGATGCTGAAGTTCGCTTCACCATGAAGGTCGCTCTGCTTATCTGTCTCGTTTTGCTGACTGTCACCTCCACTTGGGCACGTGTGAGTGTACTTTCATTTTCATTCAACCTATACTTTTCTACTTTCTAAAATTATAATTGCAGGTAGAGTGCTCAATGATTAAATTAATGAAGTTACCTTCAGTTATTAATTACCAAGCGTTGATGCTTGTGAGCTGTTCAAAATTACATAAATCAAATATTTAGCAACTAACAAATTTAATGGCCATTGTAAGGTGAGGGGAATCTTCATCATTTTTTTGTTGGGGAAAACCTTACCTTTTAAATAATTGCACCTAATGTGCACTGTAAAATTTGAAATTTTGAGTTAGCTCAAATGATTGAGTGAGATGGTTGCACAATTTGTTTGGGCCATGATAGCTTGCTGTTTTGAGTTATGATAATCTTTATGTTGTTATAACTTGCAAACAACAAGCTATCTTGGCTCAAAGGAATTGTGCTACCATCTCACTCAATCAATTAAGCTAACTCAAAATTCAAAATTTACAGTGATGACAAGCCTTGCAGCCTATCCACTAGTTATGCAAAACGAGAGGACCGGTTCATTGTGAAAAATGCACTTCGTGACTCATGATAGCAGAAGAAGTGTAATCTTCCCCACATTCCACATGGGAAACATAGAGGCTGTTTGATCAGTCATGATCAAGAGAGGACCATCTGATTTGTCATTTAACTGATTTTAGAATAATATTAAATGCATATCCTTTTATTAGCCTGTCACCAACAAGCAGGATTAGTCTCCTCAAATCAAATTTAAGACATTGCAAGTGTTGGTATGATCATGACAAACCATCTGTGTATTATCTTAAGAAGTGCAATTTTTAATGCAACAGTCCGCTCTTCTTAAATATCAAATTGACAGACTGTAATTAGTTGCACAAAAGAAGACTGCAAGATGATTGGCAGTTTTGTTGTAAATTGATACACATTATTATGTCACTAAATACTGGATTTTTCCTTTCTTTTGCTCAGCCTGAGAAGAGATCAGAAAGTGATCAGGACTTGACTGAAGGTGACCTGGAAGAATTTCTTGGTGCCATGAAAGCCGTTGAAGAGAGGAAAGAACCAACCGCTGGTGAACGGGGTGAACGGTATCTGAGAAATGCCATGGAGGAAGAAAGAGATGTGGAAAATGCAGAATACAAGAACTTCGCTAAAAGGAAGTCCAAATTCTCGAAATGGATGAAGCTCCTCAATACAGGATTGAACTTTGCGGGCCTGTTCTTTAACAGGGGAGGAGGACGACAGAGAAGATAATAGATATTTGGAAAATTCACAAAGCGAGCTTGACAAGGATGTGAATTCACTCAGCAACCTTCAGAAAAAACATCATACTTCTACGGCTATGTCAAGACAGGCAGTGTCAGGCACAGTCCTCTCACATATTTAAAGTAATTGATGTTTTTGTAATTCAACAATTAGCTCTCTTTAACTATCATTTTTCATAAAATAAATTCTAACACTCTCAGATGTTTGTTCTTATTTCTATTGCCAAAAAAAATTAATAAAAACGGTATGAATTGACTTGGAAAAAACCACAAAAAGTTTGTGAATGACCAGAAGAGTTTTAAAAATCAATGGAGAGATAGTGCAGGTAACAGTTTGTTAGCAAGATTCAAATGAAGGACAGTAAATAACTACATTAAATATGTATAAGCAGATGAAACCACTCCAGAAACAGAAACAGAAAATAAATTATTTTGCACATTTTGGAGGATGAGGCTAATCCATATGTGAAAATTTGCTTCCTTGCAATCGTCCAATTTGTACATGGATGGATGTGTGGGGCTTTACTTCCTGTATTTATGTACTTGGTAGGCTAATTAGGACAGGAGGAGGACACGGCAATGAGGTGAAGGATGATTGAAACAGCCGTCCAACATAAGCCCAGCTAGGTGACCTGGCAAGAGCTGGATTCAAACATTGGCCCCAGCGATTGGCAGCCCAGCACGCTACCACTAGACCAACCCTCCGCCTCCAATGTGTATAAATTAATATACAAAACATAACAATACTTGTGTTATGCTTTGTATATTTGGTGGGGGGCGCAAGAATCCACATCTACCATCCAATGGGGGGGGGGGGGGTACTAAAATTAGCGTGAAATTTATGGGAGTATCAATTTTTCAGCCACTTCTGACAAACTATTTTAAAGGGACTTAAAATAAATTCTAACACCCTGTTCGAAGTTTTGGCCCAATAGTGTGGCACTTCTGTTCGAAGTCAAATTTAACCAAATTAGACAAATTACATTTCCGAGCATTGAAATTTGTATACAAAGACTTTAAGAGTTCATACAAACAACAACTTGGAAAAGGCATACACTGTACTTTAAATTTACAAGGATTAAGATATATTGCCTTAGAAACTTTTAAGATTCTGAATGACATTTCACCAAAATATATCCAAGACTTGGTTTCTAAGGTGGACTCAGACTACTCCCAATGACGGTGAAATGGAATGAATGTCCCTAGGACAAAGACTGTTAAATACGGCAGAAATGGTTTCAGGGCACTTGCCCCAAAAATTTGGAACAATTTGCCGAACCACATCCGCAATGAAAGCTCGTACCCACTTTTCCGCGGCCTAATAAACCAATGGGATGGCGAAGACTGCAAGTGTGCTAGGTGCCGATAGGTTTTAATTTGTTAATATTTCTGTGATAACCTTCTGTCTTTGATTTATGTGCCGACTCTAAAAATAAAATATAATTGAATATGTAAGGCCTGAACTTGTAAGTGAGCTTATGGCTTGTAAGCAAAGGAACAAATATGTTTAAACCAATTGATGGGGAGTTACGAGAAATGTCACTGCTTTTCTTGAAAGTTTTTAGAATTTTTGCATGTTTTAATTAATGCAAACTTCAGTTTTTTAGCTCATTCGTCTGGATTTTCATCAATGTGATAGGAGTATGACAGTCTCTGAACAAAATTCCAAAACATTGCTCTCAATTTCTCTCATTCTATGAAAATCTATCTAATCACAGTACATGATGTTGCCGCATGCCAGGCACATTTTGAAGTATGTCTGCATGGTGTTCCCAGGCACAAAAACGTTTTGTGCACCCCTGTACCGGATTGTATGAATGCTTAACACAGGTTATCCTAAAGTAGTCATTTTTACTGATGTTGTGTCAATGCTCAACATCAGTTTGATAACTAGTTTTAAATGTCTGGGCTCAATGTGGCAACTTAACATTTTTTTGCCAGTAACCCTCTTAGAAGATAAATTATAGGAGTTAACCAGTGACCACTTTAGGATAATCCATGCTGAGTGTTCATACAATCTGGTACTGGTGGTATTTTAAGTATTTTACTGCATTTTCTTGGTTGATTTTCATGCCAAGTTGTTTTTCACATTCTGTTTGTCACATTTTCTACAAGGCTGCGTCAGCTCTTGAAGCATATCCGCAATAAATTAGAACTGGGGCGATTAGGGCTTGATTAAAATGTGATGTATGTCAGCCTGTGCCAATTTTATGAAGTTGTGACAAGGCATGCAGTGAGGGAGCATACAGCCATGCAGGCAAATCTACCTTTTTGCTGATTGCTATATTTTTTTCAAAAATAACTACGACACTGCCCCAATACTAAGTGTGTTGGAAATTCAGGTGATGGAAGAAAATATTAAAAGTCCAATAGGATGCTTTGTTACAACAATCTAAGAATTTCTGCCTGATATAACTATTATGTGCCCTTGATTAATGTCTTTGGAATTATGGCACCAGAATTTCTTTTATTTCTTACTTTCCATGAGGCTTAAAAAACTATTCCAAAGATTATTCAGCAAATATCAGATTGCAAATGTCTTCGATCAGAAAGGTCCCCAAAATAAAACTATAAATATCAGATAATGTTGAGATCATAAAAATATTTGAGCAATATGGTCATTCTCATGGTCCCACAACCACACATATGGAATTCACAGTTGACTTTGTGCACTCCACTGAACTGAGGTTCGAAACAGGTGATTACAACAAACAGTCAATGCCAAACAATGCTAAACGAGATAATCCAGCTTGCTATTTTGTTACAGGGCCCCTCAAAACACTGTCAGAGCAGTCTGGTGAAAATGAGGAATGCATGCTGCTGCCACCTGGCACAAAAGTTGATTTTGTATGCTTCATCATTGCTGTCCCAAGAAATAGTTCCAATTTCATTGCACATTCACAAAATTTATATTCAACATTGATGTATACCAGAGTCAGACTCGGCAATCACATTCTCTAAAGAAGTAGACAAGGCCATCAGCACACTCAGAAACAGCCCCGGTGTCTTCCAGAAAAAATTGTGTGTGTTCCTCTGATCGAAATGATGTGGAAGCTCGCAGGAGCTCGCGGAATAGCACACTAATCACTAGATGGCAACACAAGACAGCATAATTATGTTCTGATCTATGAAAATGCAAGAGCAGTCCGCTTGCTGACAGCTGTCAGAGAATAAGAATATATGACTGAGCCAGGGACCTTGTGCCAAAGAAAAGATAATTGAAACATTTCAGCATCATTTATCTGTGTGGAATTGTTCATGGACTATATCTATATTGCATGGGATATCTATTATTTGGAATGGCTAACAGGACAAATCCTAGGATACTTATTGACAAGAAAGGTAAGAAAAAATTCTCCTATGGCTATGTCAACACAGAATATTTTGCCAACTCACATTGAAAGTTTGGAGGTTGTTAGTCAAATATCAAAAATGTTTCAAGGTTACACTTCACATAGATTAGGTCCACAGTGGCTACATACACAGTTCTAAGTGGTTTTCTATAGCTGACAGCAATTTGATTTTATATGAGTTGACTTTTTCTGAAACATGTGCTTTCTCCAAGCCAATGTTTTGATCAAACAGGAAGTCGTGTCCAGCATGTACAGTGCTGCCACGTTGTTGCACCATGATTCTGAATGAAATGAGTACTTTTTCTAATCAAAATAACAATGTAAAGCAGAAGATAATATCGAGCTTTTAAGGTATCCCAATAAAGTCACTTAGTTAATTTTGAAATGTCTCATTTTATTATTGTTCAAAACCAAGTAGGTTTGTTGGTTCTTAAAGGGAACACCAAAGGCTGTAATTCAATCTTGCACCGTCAAACCCTTACACACCGCATAATTAGATAAATTTAAAGAGATTCAAAGATTATTATGTGTTATGCACATGATGCAACTGTTTTACTTGATTGATCTCGCGCAAAGCAAATGATTAAAAAGTAATTTATCGTAATCATGTTAAATAAAACCTCATTTCAAAGCATCTTTATATGAATTCAGAATGTTCAAGAACTTTATAAAATGAGATTAAAGTTTACTTTATATTCAGAAATATCAAAAACTATCAGTTCAATGTTTTAGCTGAGATGTGCAACATGTGAAGCTTCTACAAACTGCATCATTGACATCAAATTGGCTTTGCAACCCAGAATGACGCCCTTTGGTGTAACAGTATTATGTGAGATTGGTTGAATTCTACAAATGAACTAGGGCATAGAATGATGACAGTCATGACTCTTTATGTCAAAAGAGCCAAAAATAGACCCTCACAGGCACACAGTTGCAGGAGTTCTCCTTTCCTTTGGTGTCACAGAACCTGTCAACTATTATGGAGACAAAGCGTCATGTGACAAAGGCCCTCACAGTACAGCAGTCTGGTAGTGTTGGGTCTCGGCAGCGTAGGAGGCATTGTAGATGTAGTCAGGGCAGGTTTCCTATGTCGCCAAGTTGTTTATGGAAAATTTATGATCTTAACAAAATTTATGTAGCAAGTTACTGTTATCCTGAAAGGGTTACACACATCTCAGAAAATTTCTAGATTAGACATCTGAGACTACTTAAAAAAAAAATCATCTAAGGGACCGTTCAGAATTTATGACTGGGGGGGGGTGGGAGTTTTGATGGAACTTCCCATCAAAAATTAATACCCCCCCCCTTGATTTCATGCGGATTTTTAGTACCCCACCCCTAGGTTTCACGCGTATTTTTAGTACCCCCCCCTTGACATACAAAGCAACACACACATATATATACTGTTATACACGGCCACGCATATAGAATCGCGTCATTTCGCGGACTTTTGTGCATAAAAAAGTCCAAATAAAGTGAGTTTATGCGTGTTTTTTAAACATTTTTTCTTTGTTAAAATTTCTTACCCCCCTTGGAAGTGTTGTCAAAAATTAGTACCCCCCTCTTGAAATACGTGTGAAAAGTTAGTACCCCCTCGGCCAAAACTCCCACCTACCCCCCAGTCATAAATTCTGAACGGTCCCGAAATGAACATGTTGATGTCTGTTGGAAACAGCTAATTCATATAAAGAATTGCCTCACTGTGTCGTGTGTGTCGTGTATTCCACCAACCATGGACAAAATCACAATTTTTTGCTTGTCATATCAAATTTTTCGTTCCATTTGATTCTTTGCCCTAAGTTAGCCCCTAACCACACAAAGGTCATGCGGATGCTGATAAGACGAAACAGACATACGCATGAGAGGATGCTCATTCCAAAAATGACAAAATGCATTAAAAATCAAAATCGAGGTTTGGCCATGCTTTGCACTGCTAAATCCACACTGTAAACCCATGCCGTAGGTGCCGTTGAAAAAGTGCCGTAAAACTGACGGCGATCTTACCGTAAGTCTTTGAAAACGGTAAATTGCCGTTAATTCAACAGTAAACCGTAATTGTAACAGTCACTGCCGTCAAACCTACAGGAAGAAACCGTAAAATACAAATACGGCAATTGCCGTTACTTTTACGGGACGTTGCTGTAAAAGTAACAGCAACCTTGCTGTTAGCTGTGAACACGGCTAGCTGCCGTAATTTCAATGGTTATCGTAATTGTAACAGTAAGCACTGTCAAATTTACAGCAAGTTACCGTAAGCCGCAGTTTCAGATATTTGAAATAAAAAATGTAGCTGCTGTTTCAAAATCAGCAGTAATGTTATGCAACTTTATAAGATGGCATAGATAAAGGCAGCTTCTTGGACACTTTAGTCCCTTCTCGCCAGCAAATTCACACAGTGTACCTGTGGTGTTGTCCTGAAGCAAGCAGGCTACTTAATTTCTTCCAAATTAAAAAAAAAAAAAACTTGAAAATAATGTAAAATCTAGAAATAAACTGCATTTTTTTATGAACGTTGTACTCAGGTCCTATTTCCAAAAATAAATTTTGTCCAATATTTTTCCCCAAATTTTTTTTTCTAACTTATTGTTCACTTTATATTTTTCAAACATTATTTTTCTCCAACCATTTTTTTACCCGATTTCATTGATTGTATAGTTCTAACTGGAATTATTTGGAATATTTGATCAGAACCTGGTATTGGTTAATGTACAACAGGTTTTGAAAACGGGTTAATTACATTTTTGTTCTGGCCAACAAATGCTTTTGACGCATTAAACTCAAAACTCAAACAATTTAGAATTGCTGTTATTTTAGATGTAGGCCTGTTCATAAGTTCGAATTTTTAAAATAAAATATTTCTGATAACAGTTGTTATATATATATTTTGTGACTTTTCTGTTTGTTGTTATTCTTATTGGGCATTTTGCTTGATGGCAGAGATTGTCATTACAACATCTCTGTTGCTTGTGAATTTTCAATTCTTACCCTTTGTTGTGCCTGTAATGTAAGTTAGAGATTTAAACTCATTTTCACAAATTCAGTTTACCTTTGTTATTGTATTTTCCTTTATAATTGCATTTGGACTTATTCACTTTGTGTTTCAAATATATATTTTATACATTTTCGGTGGTAATTTAATTTGCAATTTATTAAATGGATAAAAGGAACCAAATCTGAACACAAACTTTAGCTTTCTGTGCATCGACAAATATACTATTGCTTCAACTTGTCAAAATTTAGAATTGAGATTTGTTTTTCATAGGTCGTATTTCAGTATGTTTCACTTAATAATTTTTACATTTCATTGATTTTACTATTTACTAAAGAGTTGCAAAAAAATTGTATTCTTTGTTAATATATATAGTCATAACTGTTGTTGTGAATATATTAAGTTTGATAAATTTTACCTTGGGCTGGTTTTACCAGTAATAAATTTTCGCTCGGAATACCACGAACCAACATCTTTTGTTTTCACATAATTATGTATCGCCTGTATGAAAATCAGGAAGCTGAAGTAACAAAATCAGTTAAATGAACCTTTTTACATGATCAGAATTCAGTCGGAAATGCTTGATGGGACATTGACTCCGTAACAAGATTGATAGTTTATATATATACTTAGGCATGTGCACTGTTAGAAATTTCAGTACAATCAACGGTTTTATTCCGTAATTTCTACGGTCAAACGGCCGTGATCATGAAACTGTAGAAATTACAGCTTTCTTGATGTTATGATAACGTGTTTGAATTCACGGTTTAAAAACTGTAACTGAAGACTTAGCCCTTTTTTTTTCCATGCCCTTAAATAGGCTTAATGGGCAATGCCTTAATCAAGGTGTTTAAACTTAAGAGCATTCATTTAATCTCTGGAAGCAGGACTGATAAGACTCATGAGCAAGGTAAGATTACTATTATTTCTTCATTTGGCATGCATGATAATGCTAAATTATATTTAATTGCCTATTATTTAATAACTACCATAATGGTTATATTGAGGCAATAAAATGGTATGGTTCCACATCCCACAATATTTTATTGTGAGAGATATTCCTTGATGAGGATGGAGGGGGGAGGGTTTGTCTAGTGGTAGCGTGCAGGGCTGCCACTCACTTGGTCCAGAGTTCGAATCTGGCTATTGCCGGGTCACCTGGGCCTAAGTCGGACGGCTGTTTCAATCATCCTTCACCTCATTGCCGTGTCCTCCTCCTGTCCTAATAAACCTACCAAGTGCATAAATACAGGATGTAAAGCCCCAATCATCTATCCATCCATCCATCCTTGATGATGGGGCTTTACATCCTGTATTTATGCACTAGTCTTGATAGGTTAATTAGCACAGGAGGAGGACAGGTGGCTCTGCAAGAGCTGAAGTCAAACCCTGGACCCATTGATTGGCAGCCCAACACTCTACCACTTAGCTGATCCTCCCCCCTCCTTAACAGAGGCATTTATTAATCAATATGAATAAATTATCATCAACCTTTA
The DNA here is from genome assembly GCA_026936325.1 of Platynereis dumerilii. Lineage (NCBI taxonomy): Eukaryota > Metazoa > Annelida > Polychaeta > Phyllodocida > Nereididae > Platynereis > Platynereis dumerilii. The sequence goes on from JAPTHN010000011.1 coordinate 27,188,269, forward strand.
GACTAGAATAACCTAAGTGTTACTTTCTAATTTATGTACAATGTTGAAATATTAATAGGCCTACTACGTAAAAATATTTTAATTTCATTGTTTTTCTAGGAACACTTAATATTTATTTATATAATTTAATTTATTTGTCATTATTTTATGTTTACATGTGATTTTAATGTTACACCACTATCAATGATTTAAAAATAGCTTTGCATTGAGAGTGTCACTTAAGGACTTTGGTCTGGGTTTCATTGGTGATGTTTGCAGACTTAAGACTTAAGCAACGAAGGCAATCAACTCAATAGCAAACTATCAACAACAAGCTTCTAGTCTAGGCCTATACATGTTAAAGAGTGTTGTCTAATTTTCAGATTCAAGACAGAGTCTGATGAACATGTGTCTCAATTGTGCAATGCTTGTTCATGGAGAAGCCTTTCATGGTTGTTTCTTCAGGTCTTTGAAGCTGTCAACTCTTCCAAGGTTTGTGGCACATTGATCTCAACAACATTTTTATGTCTGCTCTCCTTTCCTCTAAATAACTAATGCCAAAAACTCACTCAGTTATATAATATGTCTGCCCTCAACTGGTGAAAAAAAGTAATTTGTTAGTAATCACTGAGGTTTGCAATAATTCACATATAATATATTTGCATTAATTTCCAAATGTAGTTGCATGTTTTGCAACAGTTTAACTTCCAAATTCTCCTGGCTTATTTTGCAAAGCTATAAGTATGGACATCCAATGGTTTTTAGCTTGTCTGTTTTCTTTGAAAATGAAGAGCTATTGTCGTCACTCGATCGTCAGCGTCATTGTCCCGGTTAAGTTTGTGTAAGTGTCCATTTGTGACCTTAGGTTTCCAATTACAGTTATGAAATTTGCTACAGGTATGGGGCTATGGGTATGGATGGTGAACATGTAGAGAAATCCAAGATGGCTGCCATTTTTTGGCGGCCATTTTTGCAGCCATCTTTATTCTCGAACTGCCCATTTTGACTTATTATTTCACATACAGTTAAGAAATTTGGTACTGGTATGGGCCTGTGGGTATGGATCGGGAGCATGTCGAGAAATCCAAGATGGCAGCCATTTTGGCAGCCATCTTTCTTCATTCTTGAACTGCCCATTGTGACCTTAATATTTCACTTTCAGCTATGAAATTTGGTACAGGTATGGATCAGGTATGGATCAGGAACATGTTGAGAAATCCAAGTGGGTGCCTAGGCGGCCATTTTGGCAGCCATCTTTCTTCATTTCTTGAACTGCCCATTGTGACCGTAATATTTCACTTAAAGAGTTATGAAATTTGGTACAGGTATTGGCCTGTGGGTATCGATCGGGAGCATGTTGAGAAATCCAAGGTGGCTGGCCATTTTGTGGTGGCCATTTTGGCAACCATCCTTTTTCATTCTTGAACTCCCCATTGTGACCTTATTATTTCACTTAGTTATGAAATTTGATACAGGTATGGGCCTGTTGGTATGGATCGTGAGCATGTTGCGAAATCCAAGATGGCAGCCATTTTGTGGTGGCCATTATGGCAGCCATCTCTCTTAATTCTTGAACTGCCCATTGTGACCTTAATATTTCACTTACAGTTATGACATTTTTTGGCAGGTATAGGCCTTTGGGCATCGATCGGGAACAAGTTGCGAAATCCAAGATGGCAGCCATTTTGTAGTGACCATTTTGCCAGCCATCTTTCTTCATTCCTGAACTGCCCATTGTGAGCTTAATATTTCACTTACAGTTATGAAAGTTGGTGCAGGCATTGGCCTGTGGGTATTGATCAGGAACATGCTGAGAAATCCAAGATGGAAGCCAATTTGGCAGCCATCTTTCCTTTCTTGAATTGCCCATTGTAAACTTAATATTTTGCTTAGAGTCATAAAATTTGGTACAGGTATTGGCCTGTGGGTATCTATCGGGAACATCCAAGATGGCGGCCATTTTGTGGCAGCCATTTTGGCAGCCATCTTACTTCATTTCTTGAACTACCCATTGTGATCTCAATATTTCGCTTAGTTATGAAATTTGGTACAGGTATTGGCCTTAAGGGTATGAATCGGGAACATGTTGAGAAATCCAAGATAGACACTAAAATGGCCACTTCAAAATGGCTGACATCCTTGAACTTCCCGTTTTGACCTTGCTATTTCACTTAGAGTTATGAAATTAGGTACAGTTATTGGCCTGCGGGCATGGATCAGGAACATGTCGATAAATCCGAGATTGTAGTAATTTTGGCAGCCATATTTCTTCAATCTTTAACTGCCCAATGCAACCTTGATATATCGCTTAGGGTTACAAAATTAGCTACAGGTATTGGGCTGTTGGTGATAATCTGGCACACATTGATAGATTTCACATTGACAGATGAGCGTTTAAACCGCTTGCGGTTCTAGTTAAAAAATAACCTTGATCGCTGGCAAGTCAATCTTCCCACTAGAATCGCCCCCTCCCCCTCCCTCCTACTGTTTGTCACTCTCACTGGTCAATCTTGCTCCCTCTCCATTGCCCTCTGCCTTCACTCTATCCTATCTGCCCTATCCTATCTCCCTTGTCCTCTCCTCATTCTCCTTCTTTCCCTCTTTCTTCCTCTCCTCTCAATCCCCTTCCCTTCTTCCTCAGTTCCTTCTTTACGTCCAACCATTATAAAATAACCTTGGTTGTTGTCTGGCCCATCTTTCTCCCTCTCCCCCTCTCCCTGCCCCTCTCTCTGCCCCTCTCCCTCCCCTATATCCCCTATTATATCTCCCCTATCTTATCATCCATATCCTCTCCTTTCCTCTATGCCCTGTCGTCTCTCCTCCTCTCCCTCTCTCTTCCTCTCCCTCTCCTGTCTCCCTCTCCTCCTCTCCTTCTCCTATCTCCCTCTCCTCTCTCCCTCTCCTCTCTCCCTCTCCTCTCTCCCTCTCCTCTCTCCCTCTCCTCTCTCCCTCTCCTCTCTCCCTCTCCTCTCTCCCTCTCCTCTCTCCCTCTCCTCTCTCCCTCTCCTCTCTCCCTCTCCTCTCTCTTCCCTGTCTCTTCCCTGTCTCATCCCTTATTCCCTATCCGCTCTCTCCTTCCTATTCCCTATTCCCTCTCTTTCTACCCCTCCTGCCCACTTTCTCTCCTACCACCTGTCACCCTTTCCCTCTTTCCCCCTTTCCCTTTGCTTTTCTCACCTTTGAGTTGAGTCCAACCATTTAGAATACTCTTGGTTGCTCGCTGGTAAATCTCAATCTTTCTCCTTTACCCCCCCTCTTTGCTCCTTTTCCCTTCCTTTCCTCTTTTCCTTCTTTTATTCTCCCACCTCCTTCACTTCCACACTTCTCCTTCTTTTCTATCATAGTCCCTAAATCCTCTTTCTGTTTTCTTTCACTCTCCTCTTTCCTGCCTCCATATGGGGTGGGGAGAGGGTTTACTTATAAGCCTATGCAATTAACAAGTGTTGTCGATTTTCAGATTCAAGACAGAGGACGATGAAGTTCATGTGTCTTGTGCAACACCAGTTTACGAATAAGTCATGAAATTCACAGATGGGTCTTTCATGATTGTATCTTCAGGTCTTTGAAGTTGTCAGCTCTTCCAAGGTCAGTGGCACATTGATCCCAACAACATTTTCTTAATGAATATAGCCTAGGACTCTCCAACTAATCATTGCGGTTGCATTATTTCACATACATTTGTATTAATTTTAAAGTGCAGTTTTGTGAATGTTTGACTTCCTAATACTCCTCGCTTAATTTACAAAGTTATGAATAAGGACATGCAATGTTCATAAAAATAGTCTTCATTGCTGCCTCATCGATCTCCCGTTTGGCGTCTACCTCTCCAGCCCCGACCCCCTCCCCTTCAACCCCTCCCACTCCTATCCCCTTTCCCCTCTTTTCCTCCTCTTTTCTTCCTGTTTTCCTCGCCATATAGCCATTTTGAAATAGGTATAGATTATTAACCACAAGAGAGGAAATATGTTATTTATCACCCGAGTGCTTTAGCCCGAGGTGTAATAAACACATTCCCGATACCATAGTGGATAACCAACTTATACAACGAGACAATCACTCAGTCTAACTCTCCTCTCTCCTCTCATCTCTACATCTTTTCCCTTCCTCTCCTCTACTGTCTCCCTCTCTCTCCCCATCTCCCTCTCTCTCCCCGTCTCCCATTCCTGTCTCCCATTCCTGTCTCCCATTCCTGTCTCCCTCTCCTGTCTCCCTCTTTTGTCTCCCTCTTTTGTCTCCCTCTTTTGTCTCCCTCTTTTGTCTCCCTCTTTTGTCTCCCTCTTTTGTCTCCCTCTTTTGTCTCCCTCTTTTGTCTCCCTCTTTTGTCTCCCTCTTTTGCCTCTTTTGTCTCTCCTGTCTCCCTCTCCTGTCTCCCTCTCCTGTCTCCCTCTCCTGTCTCCCTCTCCTGTCTCCCTCTCCTGTCTCCCTCTCCTGTCTCCCTCTCCTGTCTCCCTCTCCTGTCTCCCTCTCCTGTCTCCCTCTCCTGTCTCCCTCTTTTGTCTCTCTCTTTTGTCTCTTTTGTCGTCCTCTCTTGTCTCCCTCTCATGTCTCCCTCTCATGTCTCCCTCTCTTGTCTCTCTCACTTGTCTCCCTCTCTGGTCTCTCTCTCTTGTCTCCCTCTCTTGTCTCCCTCTCTTGTCTCCCTCTCTTGTCTCCCTCCTTTGTCTCCCTCCTTTGTCTCCCTCCTTTGTCTCCCTCCTTTTTCTCCTTGTTAGTCTCTCCCTCCTGTCTCTCCCTCTTGTCTCCTGTCGCCCTCTCCTGTCTCCCTCTCCTGGCACCCTCTCCTGTTGCCCTCTCCTGTTGCCCTCTCCTGTTGCCCTCTCCTGTGACCCTCTCCTGTTGCCCTCTCCTGTCGCCCTCTCCTGTTGCCCTCTCCTGTCGCCCTCTCCTGTTGCCCTCTCCTGTCGCCCTCTCCTGTCGCCCTCTCCTGTCTCCTTCTCCTGTCTCCTCCCCTGCTCCTGCCTGAGTACAGTAAAGTACTGCCTTCCCCTCTTTCCCCCCTGTCCCTCTTTCCCTCTTTCCCCCTATCCCTGCATCCCACTCTCCCTACTTCCTCTTCCCTTCTGTTTTTCCTTCTCCCTCCCCATCCTCTTCCTGTCCTCATTAGCCTATGAAGTTCATAAATACAGTACGTACAGCCCTAAATCATCATCATCATCTCGTGTCTCCCTCTCGTGTCTCCCTCTCGTGTCTCCCTCTCGTGTCTCCCTCTCGTGTCTCCCTCTCGTGTCTCCCTCTCGTGTCTCCCTCTCGTGTCTTCCTCTCGTGTCTTCCTCTCATGTCTCCCTCTCATCTCTCCAGGGCGGGATTACTAAATAGGCTGAAAAAGCTGCAGCTTGGGGCACCATGCTAGCAGGGGGCACCATGAGCCCTCAAAAAATAAAACAACATTATAATGACTGAAATAAAACATTTAAAAAATGCCCCCTACCCTCAGGGTGCCCCCCTCAGGGAGCCCCCACTCCTCAGGGAGCCCCCACTCCTCAGGGTGCCCCCACTCCTCAGGGTGCCCCCACTCCTCAGGGGGCCCCATCCCCCAGGGGGCCCAACCCCTCGAGGGGCTCTGGCCTTCAATCAGGTTGCCCTCACTCCGAGCCCTTCAAAAAAATATTCATTATTTAAAATGACAGAAATGAAAAAGAAATGCCCCCCAGGCCCCACACCTCAGGGGGGGGGCACTCATCAGGGGGCCCCAACCCTCACGGTGCCCCCACCCCTGAGTTCTCTAAAACAAATTTATTGAAATAACTGAAATAAAACATGAAAAAAATTGGCCCACCCCTCAAGGTGCCCCCGCATTCGAGAATATAAAATTTGTAAATGAAAAATAAAATTCCTATGTGGTAAAGTATGGGTACAGTCAATGGGAAAAAACCACAGGTCTCACCTGGAAATTTGTAATGTATGTAGCTTGGGCAGGGTGGGGGAGCACCAACTCGGCCGGCAGCTTAGTGCACCATAAAGGGTTAATCCGGCCCTGTATGATCTCTCCCTCTTGTCTCTCCCTAAGATATTCTTAAACAATGGTTAAGAACTTAAGACATCATTGGCATTGCAGCTGCCTGATGTCAAAAGCAAACAAAAGCCAAAACAATATCAATGTGTTGTCATGATACAATTCTTGATTACCTTTCAGATGCTATATATTATGACCCCACAAATTTCTGAATATTGTTCAGTTTCTCTCGTATTCTGCTGTGAAAATCACATGTACTGCTCCATTATTATAGCACTTTTAGTGTGCCTTTCAGCATAATAATTTTCGAAAATTTCTTGACTATGTGAGGTTATCCAAATGCCCCCTCATAGACCACTTGCCCCACTCTTTGAAATCATCTGGATACGCCACTGCAGTATTGAAATATTACAACATGACAAAACCACTCGAGTCAAGGTCACAATCATGATATTGTTATGTAGTGCTCTAATGAGTAGTTTTTTTTATCACCTGGTTTTAATATTAGTAATAAAGATTTTTTTTCATGTGACCATTTAAATAGGGAGGCGGGGGTCAGAAGTCACAAAATTCAGAAAAAGCCCCAGAACAGAGCAGGTATTTGTTAGATCTGAATGACCTTTGGCACAATTATGCAGTATTTAGTTGACTATAGTTGTATCACATGATAGCTGTTGTGCTGTAAATAGGCTTTAGTCAGTTCACAATTATTTAAGGCAAAGTCCGCTGTGACTTTTTACCCCATGTCAGGGTCAAGAAGTCACAACCATGGGGTAACAAGTCACATGCAATTGTTGTGAACATACAACACTATATGAGGTAATATGCAGACCTAGACTTGATAGCCATCCTTGTGCATGAAATTTATAGTGAGCCTTCAAAAGCTATCGGCATGCAATGACAATGCACCTTCAGCAAAGCCGGCATTAGAAATTGGCCGAAGTTTGCGAAATTAAATTTTGCTGTAATGCTCTCTCATCAGTATTATTGATGATAGGTGATGATAAGATTATAAGCTAAAAGCTTCTAGTGTGGAATATTTTACTTTCCTTAGCCCAGAATACTGACTTCCCGGTACCCTATGGTAAACTATCACAGTGCTGGGGTGAAATGTCACAGTGTGACATTTCACCCCTCAGCTGTTTTTTAAATTCAACACATGACCATGGCAACTTGGTGACAAAATGGCCAAAAATGGGTTCGCGGCATGAAAGACAATTATCCACAAGACCTTGAAACACCAGCACAGCTTCCTATTTCACAGTGACCAGACAATTAATAGAGAAAGTTCAGAATCAATAAAACCTGTTTGGGACACCAAAAATGCATGAGGTGGGTAAAAACCCACTTTGCACAATGAGTATAATTTTCATATTCCCTGCAGACCTTCTTCTCATAAAAGTGTCCCAAATAATGATTTAAGCTTAAGAATTAGGTTACTGCAAGTTGGTCAAAAAGGCCTGTGACTTTTTACTCCTGTGACTTTTCACCCCCTCTTCAACAATGGTCATGACGTCACAATTGCATTATTTGGGCCACTGTTTTATGACATCATCAGACATCTGCAATCCTGGTGATGTCATAACTGTTAAAACAGATCTCCCTTTGACAGTGATGTTCTAAAAACATCATGGGTCCTGATATTTAGGCTGTAAACAATTTGATAATATTCATAGCCAACCAGCTGGTAATACTTCAATTATGTCTTCTCTTGTATGAATATTTGTCTTTCTATTTACAGGAACATGTGAGCACACTAGAGGTGGCAGAAGAACGGGAGTGCCAGCATCACCAGTGATAGTTTGATATGGTAAATATGCCTTTGTTAGATGTCAAATGATAAAGCCAGGCTACTTTTAAAAATGCCTGAACAGGTATCATTTCTACACTCAACAAAAAAACGAACGTCCCACTTCATTTTTGCTTATAATATGAAGATAATTTTTTTTGGCAAAAACCAATTAAATAGTATTGATCCTATTATAAACAAGTATCAATGTGTCAAAAATCATTCTATTGTGACTATTTCCTGTTTATCTTTGACTTTGTTTATCACATTCGGGTATTTAAAAAAAAATTCCAATCCCCACATCTCGCCAAAAAAATTGGGGTGTCATTTCGAAGTGTGTGACATTGAGCCCTAAAGCCGAAAGTTACTTTATTTTAGCTTCAGATCACCGTCGAGATGTGTGTTTGGTACAGCAAGTGAAATGACTTTTATGAAAAGTTTACATGACATGACCATTGGCATCTCGGAAAAGCCAATACTTTGTTCAAATCAAAATATCAAACAGAACACTCATTTTTGAAAATATCTCAATTGAAAGCAGAATAACATAATTCATTTCCCTTGCTGTACGAAACACACATCTGGAAGGTGATCTGTAGCTGCCAGAAATAAAGCATATATATAACTCAGCAACATTAAAAACGCACACTTTTAAAAAGGCTAAAAATAATACTTCCTTTTAAGATATCAAATTGAAAATTTGCACACTTCTAGTAGTTGCCATCAGGTACAGGGTGGTAAAAAAAAAACTTTACACTTATGAATTATTTTTTGGGTAACTCTCATTGTAACAATTACTTATTTTTCAATACAAAACAACTTGTATAGCAAAGAACAACCTTTCTAGAGATAATTCATTGATTTGGAGGTCGTTTTGGACTGATGACTTTTCTACCATGAGCCTAAATGATGCAGAGGTGTCAACAATGTAACTTTGTGTGCGTTTTTCCCATAAAAACTTAACGGAAGCCTTCATTTGGCAACTAAAGTCTGTGGTGTCTTGCAGGGATCTGCCTCTAAATTTGCCAACCCAGAATAATCACATTGATTAAGATCTTGTGATAATAGGGGCCCTATTGTCCTGCCGAGAAACTTGGCGGAACGAACCTTGATCAAGTTCTGGGCTTTCCATGGGAGAATGACTGATGCCCCATCTTGTTTGAAGATCAAATTATCTGTAGCATTGTATGTCTTGTCTATCTAGTGCTTCAGATGTTCTTTTAAGATGTTAATATGTACTTTTCCCGAGATTTTTAACACCCTGATCGTCAACCTTCAGACGGCTTTGTTTTTAAATCTCATAATGGCCATAGTGGAGGCTGAACTTGGTCTAGCACCTTCTGGCTAGCGCTGAATTGTGCCTCTGTATTTTCATTTTCATTTTAGGTCATATTTATTTGTCTTGTGAAGCTCAGTTGCTTCCAAATTGCTGATGGGTCATGATCAACCCAGAGTAGTGAAAACGTAGGAGCATTTCTGGCTACCATTTTGTCTACTATCAAAGAAGTAATGACCTATTTTATTCAGCAACCAATTTTCCAAAGATCTAGTATACTTGGCTTGTATACAAAATAAGTACCCTGGCACTGACTCAATCATGGCAGCCTGGAAAATGGAATATCAACTGTAAAGTTTTTTTTTGACCACCCTGTATATTCAGTACTTTTGTGTCAAATTAAATCGTCGTGGTCGCTGTCGAAAACTGGAAGTCACAAAATTTCAATTAATTTCAGCAACTTAGCTGGACTTTCCACAAACTTTTTTGATAAGCCAGGAAAGTTTATAATTTTCCTTACTTGATGAGTTAGGGAAAAGGGATATTTGACCCAACCACAATTAAAGAAAATGAAATTAATAAAAATTAAGTGTCAATGCTGACACGCCCCCTACTGGAGCCTTTTGTCAAAACCTTAAAAAATCATGTTTTATTCAGATTTTTGAGACAATTGATATGGAATGATTGTCTGTGTGTGTGTTTCTACCCTGGGCATGCATAAAACCCCCATTATTTAACAGTTCTGGTTCACATGCTTCATTTGAAGATGCAAGATGAGTTTTTAATTCAAAATCTGCTTTATCATTGACTTTTTTTTTTCAAAAACTTCCTCAGACCTCTTTTGGAAGTCTTGTGCCTATTATGTGAAAATTTCATAAGATTAATTCCATCCAGTATGCCGCAAAACCAATATTTCCAATTGTGCGTTTTGCGTTGAAGTGCAGTTTTTGACTGCATTTTTGACAGTAACCATGACAACTTAATTTGACACAAAAGTACTGCACTTAGAGATTTGAAATTTTTCGTGAATATACCTGATGGCAACTACTAGAAGTGTGCAAATTTTCATCTTGATATCTTTAGAGGAAGTACTATTTTTAGCCTTTTTAAAAGTGTGCGTTTTTAATGTTGCTGAGTTTATGTTACAATTTTTCCACTCTTTAGGGCTCTTTGTCACACAATGCGAAATGACGCCCAGATTTTTCTTGTTGAGATGTGGGTATGGGGCCATTTTTAAAAAAATCCCAACTGTTATAAACAAGGTCAAAGATAAACAGGAAATGGTCGCACTTGAATGATTTTTGGCACATTGATACTTGTTTATAATAGGATCAACACTATGTTGTTTAATTGGTTTTGGTCAAAAAATAGTAAAATCTTACAAATTATAAGCAAAAATGAAGTGGGACGTTCCTTTTTTGAGTGTACAATAGCAAGATTCTATACCTACACTGCAATTTGGTCATTTCTGGGGTAGCTTAGTGGCTAAGCGGTTAAGATGCCCGCCTGCTCCGCTGAAGCTCTTTGCCTCAACTCCCAACTGGGGAACCCAACATTTTCAGAGGACCCTCATAAGCCAAATTTCAGCTGGATGTCGTTCAGTGCCAGATTGTATGAACGCTTAACCGGGTTATCCTGAAGTGGTTAACTCGTATAACATTACTTTTAACAGGGTTATTGTGAAAATGACTAAGCATGTTTAAGCTGACCTCATGTTATATAACGACTAAATCTTTTTCCCAGTAACCCTGTTAAAAGATAAGTTTTAGGATAACCCGTGTTAAGCGTTGATACAATATGGCACAGTAGAAACGTTATATTGGTGGCCGTTGTATCAGTGTCTGTGCTGGGCATAATATTATAAAAGATCTCTCACATTGGGTAAATGTGTAACATGTTGACTGTTGAGGACTCCTGCTCTCTCTCACATCTCATCAATCAACCCTCGTGAGCGCCCAGAACTGGGCTTAGAGGGCTGCACTTGCTATATCTATCTATCTATCATAATGCTCTATCCCACTGTAACCATGACTGTCCTTATAATTTCTACATAACCAATTATGACTTGACAAAACTTTTCTTGAAAAACTTAACATACTTGTAAATTAGTGCAGCCATTGTAATGTTGGTATTTTGTGTGATCGTCCTCCCTCTTCCCATCTATTGGTTATCCTTTACCATTTTCCTTTTGTTCCAGGTGACGTGTCTGCGACTGATTTCTCACTGCTGGTAGGCAATACAGTTGTGATGGAAAAAACGAATACTTTCTACGATGCTCTGGCACTACCGTTTGCCACTTACTAAGTCCTGAATATCACTTATCCTCCAGAATATCGCTTATCCTCCAGAAGTGCAAACAACCTTGGAATTTATACAGAGGTAACATTATTCTATCTATCTGAAGGTTGAACTGTACTAGGTACAGCGATTGATATAATAGGCCTGTAACTGAAGGCAATCAAGTGACAATACACAATATGTTATAGTAACTGACACTGACAGTAATACTGACTTCTCTGAATTAATAAATTGAGGCTGAGAGGTCACTGCTTGGCTATTTTTTGCAAACTTGAAAATGTGGAGGTTGTAACAATAATAAATTACCCAACACAATATCAAACAATTAGTCTTGAATGGGTATTTTTTGTAAAGCTTTTACATTTTGAATTATTGTCTTTCAGATGTTTCTTCAAGATAACCCCGAAACAAGGAAGTGAGAGAGTGAAAGGAAAGAAACGTACGATGGTTGTGTATCAAGCTAATCAGTATACGTTACTGTTTATATTGTCTACATGTATGGACAGCAGATGGCATACAGTGTGTGCTCATTAATTTAATGCCGACTATAATATTAAAACACATTTATTTAATATTAAGACACATTTATTTAATATTAAGACATATTTATTGAATTAAGTTCATTAAATAATTGATGTTGTGTGTGTGGAAATGTTGTCACCTAATTAGTGAAATAATGTTATTGCATGAAGCAGCTAATCAGTATCTATATGTTGTTTATAGTCTGCATATTAAATGTATTGGAGGTAATGTGTTCTTACGTATATAATGCAGACTTAAATATTTTCATCATAAGAATTTATTTTGTGTGGAAATGCTGCCGCCTATTTAGTGAAATAATGTTGTGTGAAGCTGCTTATCGATGAATAGACTGTATAAATCGTGAGATAAACATTATATTAATGTACTCTGGATACAGTTTATTTTCACTTATTTATTGATGCTTATAAATTAATAGTAAGACATCTTTCATGATCCTGTCTTTTATTTGATATATTTGTGATTCAACATTAATAAAGTAAGTGAATGCATACATGTTTATTTGTTTTGATGAGCACACAAACCGTAACAACTGCATACAGCTTTCTTTTTTTGACACCTGTCCCTGCAATTGGAGTAGACTTTTTCAATGACACTCCTCATAAAGCTGCCGACTCTCTTGGTTCCTTACAGTACATGCTATGTGCGTTTTATATAACTGATTGAACGGGCAATTATTTCCTGCCCACGTACTGTTGCGACAGTTCGCACCTCTGCCACTGTTCAATGTGTGCATAATTACAAAATAAAGAGGAATGTGAAATTTCCATAGCAGTCTGCAGACACATTTTTGGGTGGAAAAAAAATGCTTGGTGTGCTGAACTACTGTGTAATCAGAAGGGGCGTATCTGTAAACTACCTTAAGGGGCCAATAACATATGTGGCGAATATGTGGTCATTCGAAACTTCTGTGTCTTCCGTGCTAATTTTGGTACACTGATTATGAGTGCTGGTGTGCAGTTCTCCAGGACCCGTCACTAATAAGACCGCCTTTTTGGCAGGCGTGAAGTGGTCATGTATACGAAAGTATACTAAGTGCAATTATTTAAAACACTACAGCAGTCCCTGAGTAATAAGACCGCCTTTTTGGCAGGCGTGAAGCGGTCTCTTATGGAGGGTGCATCTGTCACAGTCCATGTATACAGAAGTATACTAAATGCAATTATTTAAAACACATACTTCAGCAGTCCTTGTGTAGTAAGACCGCCTTTTGGCAGGCGTGAAGTGGTCTCTCACGGGGGTGCATCGGTTCATGTATACAGAAACAATTGCATTTCCTGTTACAACATCATCCTGTCATCTAACTTATGATCCAAGATAACGGCGTCGGTACAATTAGCTGTTAAATTAACGGCAAGTACCCGTTATAAAATGACGGCATGCTTAGCCGCAAGATTTACAGCAACATGCCGTAGCATGAACTTACGGCAAAATGGTCGTAAACTTTACGGCAACTTGCTGTGTATATGAAATTACGGCATGAGCCTGTTGAATTTACGGCAACATGTCGTAAATGAAATTACGGCATAACTGTTGATTTTACGGTAAGTTACCGGCTAATTTGCTGCCGGTAATGCCGTAAAACCAACGGTTTCGGTTTTACAGTGCATGGTATATGGGGTTCAGAAGAGGTGTTAAAATGGCGGCTCTTTGTTTTAGTGTCTGCACTGGACAAGTACAATATCCCTTACATGAGTTAAAGGTGTAACATGTAGAGGACTCCCATTCTCATAACCATTCATCAATCAACTTTCATGAGAACCCAGAACTAGATTTAGAGGGCTGTATTTCCCATATTTATCTATCTGAGTCACTATATATGCGCCGAGAAGAGTAGCAGTCTACCACCAAAAGCACTAGGGAAGAGAGCTTGCATCTTTCAAGGGACACAAGACTCTGCAGGTGTCAATGAAAAGCCTTTAACACACTTTAGTGCCTCTCACAGTGGCGTAACTAGGGGGTCGCGAATGGGGGGGCACCTGGGGGGGCACGCGATTCTCTGGGGGGGCACCCATAATACTATTGGTATATTTTAGCCAAGGTTGAAAAGTTCATATGGGGGGGCACCTGGGGGGGCACAGGTCCAATATGGGGGGGCACGTGCCCCCCGTGCCCCCCCATAGGGACGCCACTGGCCTCTCATGAAGATGTATGAGTGTGAGGTTTCTGGTGGCATGTTATAGTACTTGGAGGCCCTGCATGTACTGATGCACACTTTAAAACAGTGCATTACAGGTATGCGGGGCATGTGGAGTTTCGTAAACTCTTGTTTGAGTTAGTCATATGCATGCATAAATACATTTAGAAAGTGAGTAGAGTAGGTCGGGGCAAGAAGCCCGGGTTAGGTGAGAGGCCCCCCAAGGCTTATATCCAAACTTACATTTTTGGTGCGTTTATCTGTTGATAGGATTGAAGCTTGAGGCGTTTTAGGTGACGTCACAAATTTTCATGACAAACAGCACCAAACCATAGTAGAAATTAAAGGAAGAAAAAAATGTGTATGGTTTTTGTAACTTTGACTAATTCTTTGAAAGAGGTTGTCAGAAGTAACTTTGGAAATTTTTTAAAGTATAATGGATATCTACATTGCTTCACTTTATGACTATCATATCGATATGATTTGGATCATGTTTTTTGCATTTTAGTTCAAAATATAGAGGTCAAATTAAAATATGTGGGTTTGGGGCGAGAGGCCCCACATGATATGGGGCATGACGCCCCCTTCACTGGGGGATCGAAGCTGCTTCAGGAACCATTATTAATGTGTACTTTACCTTAAAACTTGATAGAATAGCTAATTGAAATAGAAAATAATTGGGTCCAAAATTGAAACAGGGCAAAAAATATTAAAAAATAAAAGTATGAACAGAAAAATTCTGAAATTCAGAAAAAGTGAATAGAATGACTTAAAAAGGATCGAAGAACCCTGAGAAATAACTTTTAGGCTGAATGCTCTCGCAAAAAAAATTGCCATAGGATTATAATAGGGGGGCTTCTTGCCTGATGGGTGGGGTAAGAAGGCAATTTTAATTTTTTTACAAAAATGGCCGTAACTCCTTTATTAAAATTGGTAGACATTTGTTTCTCTATTTATTAGTAGAGTCAAGTGATCCCTTCCTGACAGCATAAGCATTCAAATAATCGCCCATAAAAAGTAGGTCAAATCGCACCTCGAAGTTAAGGGGGGCCGCATGCCCCGACCTACTCTAAGTATTGGCCATTGCAATTTCATTGATGTGCCTAGCAACTTGTTTGGGGCTATAAGTATTTTTGAAAGCAGTGATCCATGCACACTCAAGCAAATTTCTGTATCAATGATCTGATGGCAAGCAAAATTCTGTTTCCCAACTTTTGGCCTACAGTGTACATTGTACAATGACTAAAAACAAGTGCAACAAAGTGATTTGAATTGTGAAGACGAGTATACCAACAGAAAACTGCCGATGATGTGGCGAAGCCAGTTTGCAATTTGAAAATAAGAAAATTATTTTTTCCAGTGGACCGCCAATCCGCAAAGATCTATAAAGGAAACCAGAGAAGCTAAAAAGCTCATTGAGCTGGCACCTTCTGTATCAGGTCTCTTAAATAAGATTTAGTAAATTGTTACATAAAGAACTGCATAAAGACACACACCAATGTATTTATTGTGAAAGTTGCTTAATGATAAAACCAATGTTACTGAAGTACAATGCATTTCGCAAGGGAATAATTCACAATAGGGTGCGATCACTTACATAATGTCACATTTCATAGTTTGTGAAACAAATCCCATATTAGGGTGTCCCAAAAAAGCGAAAGTCTGAAACTCATTGGGGCTAACCTCTAAACGTGTTCTATAGCCCCTCTCTGACTCCCATGTAAAATTTCAGCTCATTTGAAGGTGTTTTAGATGTTGCTCAAGGTCCCCAAAAATAGATTGGGGTTTAACTTTGAATTTTCATGCAAAAATGCCTTTTTTAGCTAATATCCCACATACTATCAGTTTCAGTCCACCAAAACACATGGATAGTTGATATAATAATAATTTATATTTTACTTCAATGTACCATGTCCATATCTTCTAAATTTCACTTGTGTGTAATATCATTTGCTAAACATTATATTACTTATACAGAGCCAACTTCATTTGGTGAAGTAGATGCTCGACTAGCAGAGTGAAGGACTAATTTTCAAAACCTATTCACAATACTAGTAATATAAAAACAAGTTTCATCAAAATGGACATAATTTATACCAAAGTTAGAGTTCATTAAGTTAACATGTATAAATAAATTTCAGATTAAGATCTAAGATAATACAAATCTTCAGAAAGTAGAACTGTGTCACATCCAAGCCAATCAAACAAAGCCTAGCTTTAAATCAATGGAGATTAACAAACTCCTCTAAAGCATCAGGGAGCCGGTTAGCAATATTAACGTTCGATTCCTTGATACACAAGGCGGCTCTTTGTTTGAGAGAAGGCAAGTCGGCCATGGAGTACTCGCTGACAATTTTCAATACATTAACACGCTCGTAGAAGTTTGCATACTTTTCGTCTTCGATGAAGTCAAAGACTGACTGCTTATTGTTGTTTCGGGCATGAACATAAGCACCCTTTTCCAAAAAGAGCTGCACAAGCTTATCGGTGGTTCCATACGGATCAGGTAAGTTGGGGGATTGCCGTGGGTTGACAACAAAAGGGCTGCAAGCCACTAACAGTGGCGTATTGCCATAACTGTCTTTTTCATTCACATTGAATATGCCCTTATCATCCATGACTTCAAGCAACAATGTCATGAGGTCATAATTCGGTAGGATTGGTACACCGGCATCGATTATGAATAAATTATGGTTCTTGCACAGCAAGATGTTGACAAGTGGATTGTGGTAATCAACAGCAGGGTGGGAAACAGATGGAAATGAGCAGATTAATTTGTCAAGAGTAGACCTTGCAATGTCTATTGGGCTACCTGAAGTACATTGGGAGACCTTTGCAGAACAGCTGGATGAGGTAGATCGACTCCCCAGCTGCAATTTGCCTTCCGATTGAATTCCCGAGTCATCAGCTCCCTGAGGAGGTCCCGATTGCGATTGCCCTTTTTTTAACAACCATGTGACAAAAACCCCGATTGCGACAATGACCTCTTCTAACTCACAGATCAACTCCTTGGTGGCTCCCCTTCTAGTTTCTTTCTCCAGGGTACTTTTAATCACTTGCGCGCTTCCAAATGCTAAGTCGATTATCATCACAATAGTCGCAATGTCCAGGATTTCACCGTGGTTATTTAAAGCACAGATTTTCAAAGGGCAGCCCTGGGCCAAGAGCTTCTCACCGAAGTACAAGTAATCTTCATTTTGTCTGAAGACATCGAGAAAATGAAGCAACTCCTTCTGTCCCTTGTTTTCCATGCTTCTGATAACTGTAAGAGAAAAATGTTAATATTTAGAAAGCAGGGTATCATAAAAACTAAGGAATGTTTGCTCAAATCATAGGGTTAAAAACATATTGCATGAAATTCCTCTGCAATTTGAGCAAATTATTCAGTTTGACCCTTCAATAAAAGGTCAAAACTGACAAGACTGTTCTGATGATACAATGCACATACCTGAAGTAATTTCGCCTCCGTCAAAAGGCATGTACCTCCCTCTGAAAATATTTTCCCGGGCAAGAACACACTGGTTCAAAAGACCTTGGAGATCATCATCTTTTATGCCGGCAACATCAATAGTTCCGAAACTTTCATCTGGATCTGCAGTTGTTGCATCAGACTCTCTGTTTTCTTCTTTGATTTGAACTGCTTTTTTCATTCCCTTCAGCAAGTTCTGGCATGAAATGTGGTCTTCAGACAAACAGCATATTTCATACGCTTCGCATATCTCCTTCCTTGATGAAATCAAGGGCCTGATTTCCTCCAGAGTGGCAGTGCTACTAAGAGCTGCTGTCTCCAATACAGATAACCCTTGATTGTCTCTTATGTTTAAATCAGCCCCTTTTTCTATCAATATTCTAATGAGGTATATATTTGCGTTAATGCATGCGAAGTGAAGGGGTGTACGTCCCCAATCATCATTTAGATTTACATTCGCACCTGCATCAATCAAGGCTCTCATGACATTTTGTGCTTTTTCATTTTGTTTCGGCTTGTATCCTGTAAAACGAGTAAGTTGGCTGCCATCTTTATTTTTGCTAGCTGCATGAAGTGCTGATTGGCCAATGGCGGTTGTCTGGTTGACGTCAGCCCCTTGTTTAATCAGTTCTTGAACTGCTTCAAAATGTAATGTAGAAGTTGAAGCCACAAAAAGTGGAAATATACCGTCATTGGCACCATATCCCCCATCTTTGCTCTTGTATGGCTTGACTGCATTTTGCCCTAGCGGACCTTCCATATAGTAAGACGGCATTCTTCCTGTACCAGAAATATCAGCGCCATTTTTCAGCAATGCCTGTATCACTTCAAGTTTACCTGAAGAATATAAAAGTTGCACTTTAACAAAAACAGCTCATCATTTTTTTTTTTTTACCTGATGAAAAACCCTCCTGAATATCTGATGGTTGCCCCCTTATCAGTGATTGCGAGATCCCACACTCACACACCATAGGTCACGCCACGACTAACATTATAGTCACAGTATCATATCACAGTAATATTTAGAGCCATATGTATTGTTTTGTTTTATAATATTAGGCCAATAATCTACTGCCACCAATTTTAAATCAAGTTGAGCTTATATTAAACGAAATTAAACAAGTTGCATTGTGGATTATGAATCAGGATTAACAGTCATATTATCACATACCTGAATGACAGACTTTTACAGCTTGAATGAGTGGAGTCTTGTCCTCAAGTGGTGTCTCCAGCCTTGTATTGACAATATCTGGGTGTTGCTCCACCATATTTTGTACAGCAATGTGGTCAGATCTTGCTACAGCAGCAAAGAAGCCCTCTATCTCTTCAGCCCCAGCCATTATTATGCTATTCCTGAACTGAAGGACTGCAAGTTGGTCAAATGTTTGTAAGAGTCCTGACCAATCAATGAATCATCTGAGATGTGGTATAAAGCTTGTGGCATGCCATATGGTTTGCTAGTTGGTTTATATGACATCCAAACAGCCAGGTAGATAAGAGCATGTGTGTACACCATGTATACACCTGTGATCACAGTTCACTTTTAACTAGGTCACCCTGACCCAGTTGCCAGATCTAGGCCACGTACACTCAGTGCAAAGGTAGATCCATATATAATAGCCTGACCAGCTTGAACACTGGTATGCATCATTCATCAAAAAAGCTTAAAATATAAATATGAATTATTGTGTGTATGCCATACTACCATTAGATATTATCTGGTTCAAGAGGGGGAGGGCTGAGTTTGTTTTCTTCTATCAATAATTTCTTGCACAAATTTGGTGAATAAAAAGATACTTTTCTTGCATTCTTCAAATATATAATTGCTTTTGGGTGCACATTCTTCAATGTAGAGTGAGTGAGTGAGTGAGTTTGTGTTTTACGCCCAATCAGCTTCTTCAATGTAGAAACATCAATTTTAATGCATTGAGTTAATAGACAAATTACATGTATTAATTACATATCTTAGAGTGAACATCACTGAACACATTGGTGAATCAATGGAATAAAATGCTCTGGGTCTAAGCCTCCCAGGTATTGATTTTACAGGTTATGACAGCCCTTATCTTAACCCATAAAATCTTGTTTTGATGTTATTTTACAGGTTTATTCATTTTCCTCTGTTAAAATTCCTTTTTAACAAGTTTCTACCCACGACAGGGTATCTACCCACTGTCAAGCAATCCTGCATCCCACTTCCCAACACCGTAAATTTTGAATTTTGAGTTAGCTTAATTGATAGAGTGAGATGGTTGCACAATTCCTTTGAAACAAGATAGCTTGTAGTTTGCAAGTTATAACAACATAAAGATTATCATAACTCAAAACAGCAAGCTATCATGGCTCAAACAAATTGTGCAACCATCTCACTCAATCATTTGAGCTAACTCAAAATTTCAGAATTTACAGTGAAACATTCAACATACATACGTTTCTAAGAAACTAATACAATGTAATTGTCCATGAGTTGAGACGCTTTCAATTGATTGCCGCTGCGTAAGATTTGAAGTCCATAAGAGTTAAATTGCTTTCCAGACTTTCCTTTGTTGACTTCACACTCAATGTTTTCTAAGAAAACCACTCAGACTCTTTCTTTAAGTGTAAATGTCACTCACTTTTTTTCAATTCACCACAAAAAGTCAAGCACATTTTGTGTTTGGGTCCACATCTTCCTAGAAGAACCAACCAGGAAGATTTCAATCCCAGACATTATTTTCTGGCACAGAGACGAAAGCATAATACAATGTGTTGCAATTTGACGAACAGGTCAATCTGTTGCAGATGATTTATGTGCCAATAACAAATCAACATCAGTGACTTCAGTACTCAATATTCAGCAGGAGTGGAGACTATGCAACATTTCACTTATCCTAATCTATGTAAAAGCCCACATTATCCTACTCAAATAGTTTCAAATGTCAAAAGTTTTGAAGTAGCCAAGCCTCAGGCTTGGGTTTCACATCGATTTGCATGTAGTTTAATGTCACAGACATATTTTCCAACAACTTAAGATGAATAGAGGTTAACACCGGAAGTGTTTTACAAATTATGCCTACAGTTATAAGCTACCTAATGTAACATCAATTACAGTTTTTACAAGGTGGCAGTTTCACTCTTTAAAGTGCGCAATAGCCCCGTCGCCATTTTATTGCGTGTTTTGACATTGAATGCTTTGATAAACCTGTCTGAGAAAAAATTAACATCTCTCAATTTTATTTAGGTCTCCTGCAACCTGTACCTAACCTTTTTGAATGTTTTGTGGGATGCCATATCCGCTGTACGAGTGCTCATCGAAATCGAATCAGTTCTTCGTTGTGATCATTGCAAAAATCCTGCGGAGTCTCAATGGAAAGCAGGGAGCCTTTTTCCCTCAATAATGCAAACAGACGGGCAAACTGACAGAATGATGAATAGACATCCAAAAATGGAAACATTGGGCCTACGAAGAAAATAGTGGACGGCGGCTGTTATCTTTAGAATTGCCGACAAAGGCAGACACAGTTATGAAATTTTACGAACTTGACACCAGAGGCTGAACATGCCAGTTGACATGTGAGCTGATTAGCTTCAACGACTTGGCCAGTGGCGGAGCTATGGGGGGGCCGGGGGGGCCAAGGCCCCTCCAAATGGATTAGTGGCCCCCCCACTGGCCCCCCCATTTCAGATTTGAGAAATTAGAAAAGTTATTTGAGCAGAGCAGTGCACGTCCGTCTTTGTGACATGAGCCGGCGCTCATTAGAATGACAGTTGCCCTTTAAAAAGTTCTAAGGCATTTGACAATTTTTTATTTTCTTTCAAATTATCTTGCAATAGGAATACCTGCATCCGAACTTTTTAGTGCGGCCTTGAGACATTTGGCCTAATTTTCAAGGTCCAGATCTAATACAATTTCAAAAGAAATCTTGTGAGTGCAATTAGTTTTTGAATATGTTTATTTAATAATCTACCTAAATTGTTTGCCTTTTTGCCTAGAATCTTAGTGTTTCCAAAATTTTAACCTCCCCCCCCCCTGGTATGCCTACGTATCTATCGCAGTTCCATGCAAATTCAAAAAATTTGTGATTTGAGGAAATCTTTCCCTTGCCATTGTTGAGCCAAAGAAATATTGCACCTTTGGAATATTTCTGGAGAGGACTGATTATCCAGAGTGATTTTTTTTTGCATGGAATTTCCCTATATTTTTTGAATTTGTGTCATTTCCAGCAATCGCTATCAGTTTTTTAGCCTATTTCAGCAGATAAAAAAATAATTTTGAGGGTTCATCGGGATCGACTTCCATGAAGGCTTTGGCCCAATTTGCCCTACCACTTTAAAATGAAGCTGATGTCCCTATCTCATTTCGTGTGCATTCAAATTGAACAGCTGAAATCAACATTCTGCTATTTGTCCAACTGGTTTTATAAAAAGTCGCTTCTCTCTAAAAAGTAATTGAAAAAGAATATTTAGTGGTTTTTGTACAATATATCTAATTATCTATACTGAATAATAAATGCAGTAAGTGTAATACTATGCCAGAAGAAAAGAGCATCAATGTTCCTTTGTCACTTGTAAAGAGGGCTTGTGTCGCGGCATTAATTTTTGCCCTTGTACTGCCCCAAAAATGACGCAAAAGGTGGGCCCCCCCAGCTCAGACCCTGGCCCCCCCTTGGCCCCCCCACTCCTGGATTTCTAGCTACGCCACTGCATTTAATACTTATTATATATCTGCCAACAATGACACTTCCAGTTTTTCCCCTTGTGACAACTTGAGGTTGATTAATTCCATGGCTGTAAGTTGTAAGTAATTACATGTATAACAAAATGAACAGTATTATTGATGCCGCAGATAAATGTATGACCCAGCATGGTCTACGCTTCAATCCCTTGAAGACTTCCTGTGTGACCTTTGGGAAAAGCAGCTTCCCTCAGAAGGCCCCATTTAAGCATGTAACTCCCAAACGGAGCCTCCATTTGGGACTTCAGGGAGTTATGGGAGTTACGGGAGTTAGCAGGAGGTAGCGGGAGTTAGCGGGAGTAAGTGGGAGTTAGTGGGAGTTAGCAGGAGTTAGTGGGAAGTACGGGAGTTAGTTGGAGTTATGGGTGTTAATGGGAGTTACGGGAGTTAGTGGGAGTTAGCGGGAGTTATTGGGAGTTAGCAGGAGATAGTGGGAGTTACGGGAGTTATTGGGAGTTACGGGAGTTAGTGGGAGTTATTGGGAGTTAGCAGGAGTTAGCGGGAGATAGTGGGAGTTACGGGAGTTATTGGGAGTTACGGGAGTTAGCAGGAGTTAGTGGCAGTTAGCAGGAGTTATAGGAGTTAGTGGGAGTTACGGGAGTTAGTGGGAGTTAGCGGGAGTTAGTGGGAGTTACGGGAGTTAGCAGGAGTTAGCGGGAGTTAGCGGGAGTTGGCAGGAGTTACGGGAGTTAGTGGGAGTTACAGGAGTTAGCGGGAGTTAGTGGGAGTTACGGGAGTTAGCAGGATTTAGCAGGAGTTAGCGGGATTTATGGGAGTTAGCGGGAGTTACGGGAGTTAGTGGGAGTTACGGGAGTTAGTGGGAGTTAGCAGGAGTTAGCAGGAGTTAGTGGGAATTATGGGAGTTAGCAGGAGTTAGTGGGAGCTACAGGAGTTAGCAGGAGTTAGCAGGAGTTAGCGGGAGTTAGTGGGACATAGCGGGAGTTGCAGGATGTCAAGGAGTTCCAGGAGTTACATGCTTAAATGGAGACCATACTAAAGTCGACTGGTGGAAGCACAAACTCATCCTACCTCAAATGACGTGAAAACCAAGGAGGAACAGACACTTATGTCCAGTTGACAACCGTGGAAATGAACTGATGTTTGGCCTTATTGCTCACAATGTAAAAGTCGCACAGTGGTTATACCTGTATACATACTAACTCACAGATAGATCAGTCAATTTGTGATATGTTAATCACACTTCTTGACATCATATTCCACACCCGAGAATGACAAAGTGATATTCACAGCAGTTTTGATAAGCATGAATTTTTGGGCTGCCGACGACAGTTCTGCCCAAAAGTTTAAATACTTCAATGCAAAATGGCCGATTTTTCTATTTCCAGAACTATTTTACAACAATAGGCAAATCTTATATGAAATACAATGCACTGCATGTGGCCGAACACTTCTGAATCATTGACACTTCAATATCAATGAAATTCCTTGATATTATTAATTAATTGCATTTTATGGCATTTTCAAAAGTTTACATACCCTCCTGTAATATTACATATTTCCCCCCTTAGGACTCAAGACTCAAGATACTTTTATTTGCCTGTAGAAAAAATTCCATTAGGTATTCTGTGACAGGATCACTAACTGATTGCAGGATTTTACTTCAGTATTTCAAAAGTCTTCAGACTACATCAACAGTAACTTCAGTCCATTCTGCATCACAGGTTTTCTGCAACTCCACCTTCATTGTTGGTCTCCAATAGG
The DNA here is from genome assembly GCA_026936325.1 of Platynereis dumerilii. Lineage (NCBI taxonomy): Eukaryota > Metazoa > Annelida > Polychaeta > Phyllodocida > Nereididae > Platynereis > Platynereis dumerilii. Next base: position 27,212,146 of record JAPTHN010000011.1, read on the forward strand.
GCGTGGTCCGTCTCAGGTTAACTCATAATTTGTTCATAATATTCTAGTCTGTTGGGTGTTAAACCACTCCGGGAACTTTTCCCAATTGTCCTGAAAATATTTTTGAACAGGATTGGTGGATGGTTTTGGATTGTTGTCCTGCCGAAGCATCTATTTTTATCGCATTCTTCACCCTGACACTCTTTCGTGCAAGTTTTCTTCTAAAATTTTCTGAGAATCAGTGACATTATACATTTCTTCAGTCCTGACAATGTCTTTGGTGCCATTCGAACTGAAACAGCTGCAAAGCTTTGACAGTGGATCACCCTGGTTCAATTTAGAAATGGTATTCTTTTCTTTGTAAATCTGATTAATCTCCTTCCAAACACTATGCAAAGAAATTTAATGATATAACACCTAAGCTCAGTCTCATCCATCCAAAACATTTTGGCAGTTGACTTGAGACTCACTTAACTGCTTCTGGTATATTGCTGCCAAGTTTATCTCATAATCTCCCCCACTCTGTTTGAATGTATGCAAGAAAAATAACACCATTCACAGGGTGAACCCAGGGTGGTGCACTATTCATACATTGTGGCTATTTGAGTGCAAACAACACTGGAAAATTGGTCAAGACTTATGAACACTCCAATGCCGCTTGTTTTCAGAAAATTTTTGAAGAGAACTGACATGATTCATTATGAAAGTAAGGAACATGACTTAACAATTCACTGCAACAGGACAACAATCCAAAGCCATCCACCAATCCTAGGCCACCAATCCCGTTCAAAAATATTTTCAGGACAATTGGGAAAAGGTCTTGCAGTGATTTGACAACCTCCAAACTGGAATATTAAGGACTAATTATGGGTTAAACCAAGACGGACCATGCCCTATCGGAGACCAATGAAGGTGGAGGTAGTGAAATTCTATGATGCAGAATGGACAGAAATCAGTGTTGATGTAGTCTGAAGACTTTTGAAATACTGTAGTAAAATCCTGCAATCAGTTAGTGGTCATTTTACGTTGGGGTATGTAAACTTTTTGGCAGAACTGTACTTATGGATATTAACACTGATTCAACAGTTCAGGTAAAGCTAAAGTGGTACTTAGCAAGTTCAACTGATACTCGAGCCTATTGAATTGCAGCGTAAATGGAGTGTTAGTGGTCTCTTTAAAGCATCAAATTAGATTTTGATAAAATTCACATGCCACAGGTATTTTGTATTTATAAACTGAGGATTTCCCCAACAGATTATCTATCTCGGCATACTGAAAAACAGAAAGCAACCGACTTAATAAAATAAGTTAATATGTCCATTTCAGCAGTTGTGGCATTTTTTATGTCAATTTCCTAACTGCTTCCTGCCAGAATAACCCCCTCTGATTGGTCAATAGAGAGGAAGTATGCATTTTTACCGAGTTATCAATGTTGGTCAAAATTCTCCAAAAAAAAAATTAGAATATTTTTGGTGCCACTCAATATCATGAGCAATTTCGGTAACAAAAAGTACTATTATTACCCATTTATTTCCTTAGTGCAAATGAGGAGCAGAAAGAACAAAAATGTTTGTCTGACATTGATCAGTAGTTTGATGAGGCTGAAAATGTTGGTGAGCCCTGATCATTCTATTTGATGTTTTGAAAACACCTAAAAGTTTGTAGTCCCTGCTGAAATGCTCTAACTGAATAAACCATCATGAACAATAATTATTACACATATATGAAAACAGATCAATCAGTTGTTATTCACACTTAGCCAGTAAGCCTAATTTTTTATTAGCAGTTGGAATCAACACTTCAACTGTCATCTCAAAAGCTCACAGGGAGTGCCCAGATAGTGATGCCAGTATTTAGATACTGACATAATCTCTGCACATATTCACATGGGACATGGCACACTTATATGAGATCTGTAATAACTAATTCTCTGAGATAGGTTATATATATTGAGCCCTACATTTCACTCAAAACAATTAATAGCATGCTTAGTATCAGATCAGCAGTACTGTAGCCCAGACTGAAGAATATTTTACTGATGTACATATATGAATACTTTGTGTATTCATATTATGTCATTATAAATAACTAGAAAATACCCAGTGAAGGTGGGAAAAAGTGAAAAAAAGAAATATGTGAGTAAGCAATCAGATTCCTGGAGAATAGGTCAATAGCGCAATTAACGGATTTATTAAAGAGAGGGCCAGTGTAGTCCGGTAACTGTGATCTAAGGCCAGTACTGGCTCGATGTGTCGCCCCCTGGTGAGAATGGTGACAAATTCACGTAGTTAGTTAGGGGAAGAATTTGGCTCCAAGAAGATGGCATAAATGCAGGTCATGTTCTTGTTATTTGTGAAAAATTAGTAAAGAGATTTGAAACAACAATAGGAGAGTTGCAGTGAGTGCGTTTTTACTGGATGAAGTTTGAGGTGTGCTTACTGAGATATAAAGATAGATGTTGTTGAATTTAATAGGACTGAATCTTATTGTTGCTAACATATTCAATAGTATAACATTATACTTGTATTTATAGAGGCTAAAGAACCTGCTTCCAGAAACTCTAAAGCTAAATACAGATTAAATATACCTGTAGTGATATCAATCTGTATATATGCACAATTATCTGTCATATATAATGTATGATTATTTGAATAAACTCAAACTCAAACATTTCAGTCACAGATATGCTGCATGAAACTGAAAAGTGGTGAAAACACATTTATGTACAGACATTTTGCATCTGTGCATACTTAACATTATCACAGTTCAATGCCCTGGTGACCTACTTAGGAATGAGAGCCATATATGTTAGACAAGTGTTGTAAAATCAACCTAAAAAATTGAAAAACTAAATTTTCCCGGTTTTGTTTAGTGATGCTGTCATGGTCCTCTGTTAATCCAACCAAGAAACTCTCATCCCACTTTCCTACGTTCCAGAATAAGATCTGAGCTGACAGCTCTCCACACCCCTTCGCAATATCTAGGTCACAGTGACCTCATTTGAGAAATAGACAGAGATTAGCTCAGACAACTTCAGGAATCCCTGCCGGGTATAACATACAAAAATCATGGGTGACATGCTCACACCTGCAACAGCTAAAAACTCCTCCCTCAGCGATGCGACTCACCTAAACTATCCACCTATCCTTATTGATCTATCCTGTCCTTCTGATAACAGCAGAAAACTGTTCCACTGCTCTCTTATTTACGTTTTTCTACGGCAACTGTCCTCTGCCACCAGGGTCGCATGAATCTGCTCAGTAATTCCGCTTATCACATCGCCAGGGACTGGCGCCACTGCTCCATTTTCCCGCCAAAAACATCCACACATATTCACACACTCCAGTGTCAGCTGTTTTCCATGCCTGCACCCTGGCTGACCTACTTCTACTCATCGTATCTTCGTGATCTTACCCTCATTTTAACGCTCTTTCCAAGCCCTAAATGTATCAACATCCCTCAATGGGTATATCTAGTGTAATATAAAGCTCTGCTTTATGAGATCTAAAAATAGTATGATTCATGTAAAACAATCGCCCGGGTGGGGTTAGGGTTTGGGGTTGGGGTTTGGGTTTGGGTTGGGGTTAGGGTTTATTGAGTTAAGTTCCTCAAAAAGAAACATCAGATAGATGTTTACAAATGGAGCAACAGCCATATCGAAAGGGTTCATACCAGTATACTCCTCTGAAGATAAACAAGTGGTAGCTAAATTTTGTTTTTCAAAGTAGGCCATGCATATATCCACATAATGAGGAGCCCACCACTAAGGGTTGGGGTTAGGGTTAGGGTTGGGGTTAGGGTTAGGGTTTATTGAGTTAAGATTCTCAAAAAAGAAACTTATCTCAGCCCATCCCCCTAAAGTCCCAACTTAACCATGCACTGGCACAGGCAAATGGAAAATGTGACTGGATAGCCTATTTAGATCCGCCTACAACTATTTGTAGGCAAAAAGTAGTTATATGAGGCATGGTGGCCTCCAGGCCCCATACATGTAGGGACTTATTTGAGCAATGACCTGACCAAAGTTTGAGACAAATTCTTGTTTTTAGCATTTGCTGTTATTAATGAAACTGGGTGTTTTTTGTATCTAGAGTTATTCTGGCAGAATTTTTCTAACCAATCTTTAGCAATATTTGTAAGTTTAGTTGAGAGTGGATTGTACTGTAGAATAAAAGTACAAAAATCCTTTTCAGGGTTGCCTGCATCTGAATTCAGGCCTGAATGAAAAGTATCAAGTTTTGTGATCCATTGTCTTTCAAGTTTATCCAAAATTTCTTGCTTTTGTGATTTAGGAATTTCCAAAACTGTTATAGTTAAATCTTCACATGTGTGATTCGGAGAGTCAAAGTGTTGATGTACTTTTTTGTCACTTTTTCTTCTAATTGAACTCATGTGTGCGATAAACCTATTTCTCAGGTTAATTGTTTGTCCCACATAGTATTTTTGAGGACATTGTCTGCAACCCAGCAGATAGATGGCTGTTTTGGTATTGCAGTTGCCATTGGCAAATAATCTAATCTGCTTTGAATTTATATTCACAGTGTGATTTCTATTCACATGTTTACAAATGGAGCAACGGTTATTTCTACAAGGGTTCATACCAGTATACTCCTCCGGAGGGAAATACTGTCCTTTGATTTGGGATTTGATTTTCCTCAAATATCGCCTAGAATAGCCCCTTCGATACAAGGCACTGAATAAAATACCAGTTGCTTCATCAAAATCTTTCTCCAATCTACAGATTCTGCCAAAACGTACCAGTTGAGATTTTATAATTCCTGAAAATGTATGTTGAGGATGGAACGAATGTTTATGGAGTAAGGCATGAGAATCAGTTGGTTTGAAATATACCTTAGTATCACTGGCATAGGCAAATGGAAAATAGGGTTTAGGGTTGGGGTTAGGGTTGGGGTTAGGGTTTATTGAGTTAAGTTCCTTAAAGGGTTGGGGTTAGGGTTGGGTTTGGTTGGGGTTTAGGGTGTGGGTTGACCTTGACTGTTCTGAAAGTAATGACTTTATATTTTCAAGGAGTTTCTATGTGAATCGTATCAAGGAGCAAAAGTACAAAAGTCTATTTATGGGAGCTTTATCTGAAAGTTTTGATTTAGGGTTAGGGTTAGGGCTCGTTTAGGGTTGGGGTTAGGGTTAGGGTTTATTGAGTTAAGATCCTCAAAAAAGAAAACTTATCTCGGCCCATCCCCCGAAAATCCCAACTTAACCATGCACTGGCACAGGCAAATGGAAAATGTGGCTGAATAGCCTATTTACTTTATCTGAAAGTTTTGATTTAGGGTTGGGGTTAGGGTTAAAGTTGGGGTTAGGGTTAGGGTTTATTGAGTTAAGTTCCTCAAAAAAGAAAATTATCTCGGCCCATCCCCCTAAAATCCCAAGTTAACCATGCACTGGCACAGGCAAATGGAAAATGTGGCTGAATAGCCTATTTAGCTTTATCTGAAAGTTATGATTTAGGGTTAGGGTTAGGGCTCGTTTAGGGTTGGGGTTGGGGTTAGGTTTGGGTTGGGGTTAGGGTTTACTGAGTTAAGATCCTCAAAAAAGAAAACTTATCTCGGCCCGTCCCCCTAAATCCCAACTTAACCATGCACTGGCACAGGCAAATGGAAAATGTGGCTGAATAGCCTATTTAGCTTTATCTGAAAGTTTTGATTTAGGGTTAGGGTTAGGGCTCGTTTAGGGTTAGGGTTAGGGTTAGCGCTTCTGAGCAGTTTACTGGAAAAGGCGCTATATAAATCACTATTATTATAAATTATTATAAAATTATAAATACTTTTAGGTTTATTTTATATTTATCATTTGAGTTTTTTTCTCTATCAATATTTCCTTTTGGATAAGTCAGTCATACCATGTAGTTGTCTAACAATAATAAGATGTTTAAAAAGGCCATTTCCATTTTGTCATGATTTTCACAACTGATATACATTGTATGTTTATTTTCATAAAAATATACTTTAAAAACTCATGATAATCATTACAGTATTGAGTGTATAGCCATTTTAGGGAAGAAAAATAAAGTAAGGTAACATGAACATTTGCAGAATAATATAGATTTTAACTAATGAAAGGAGATTTTGGAAAATTATATATTGAAAGCATTTTTCTTCATTAAAATATCTCCATAATTTCATGACTGCTGCTTTTCATGTGTTCTGCATATTAGCCAGCCACTTAACCACCAACTTTGACTGACATAAGATTATGTAACAATTACGCAATGCAGAGACATGGAGTAGCCAAGCCTGATATCCACTGTAGTTTTACCCCAGTGATCTTGGCTTCAGTCATTGAAAGGATCAGCAGGGAAGACAATTACCCAGTGACATAACATTACATAATCAAGACTTCACCAGTGCTCCATTCAACAAAAGCCATTCTGTCTGATTCATTCACATTTAATTTTCATGCAAATAACTAAATAAAAGGGGCTGACATTACTTAATCTTCTAAAATTTAAATCACTGAGTTTAGATGTTAGCCATAAAGTTATAATTGGGAGTTAAAGATTTAGTGTCAACATTTTAAAATATTAACAAACAAATGCATGTTTTTGAATATACTTAGTTAGTGCTTTGATATAATTTAAGGTGACTCAAGCGTGGTACACTGCACATACTTCTGGGTAGCCTGGTTGCCTAGCAGCATAGCGTCACAACTGCTGGAGGCCCTGCAAAAGTTGTGACGTTACCATTTTCTGCTCTCTTTTTTTAACAGCATGGCAGCCAGTAATTTGCTATTTAAATGAGATCTAATGCAGCTAGAAGCATACTTATTTTTTTATTGAATGCAGTAACACCTACTCTATGCTAGTTCAATGTTTCAGCTTCCCGTCTTTATCCAAAGAATTTTCTCGGTTAATTTCATTCAACTGTGTCTAAAATTGTCTTTATTTCTTTAAATTGACATTGGCACAGTCTTGGTACTGCAATAAAAAAATGACACGGTGAATTTTTTTTATTTTTTGCCATTGTTTGACAATAACTTGTTTTTGATACATGCACATTTTTAAAAAAATCAGTATGATCTTTTTCCTAAAATTCGATTACTGCCAAAATTGATGCATGCAAAATCTGCAATTAATTAGTGTGTCGGTGCCCTTTGAGCTTAACCTTTTTCTTCAAATTTGTGGCAAATGTATTAGTGTACACTGTACACCCATGGGAAAACATTTCTGACATTTTTGTGTGACAAATGCATGTAATGCTTCATTCTGTGGTACATAACCAAAAACTCAATTTATGACTTTTAAGCAGTCATCAGGCCAAACATGCTGTTACCATGGCAACCAAACGAGTCGGTGAAATTTTTTTATTTTTCATTTTTGGAATGTATTAGTCCCATAGAGTACCTGTGCAAAATTTTAGAAAAATCTGCATGATGAGGAGTGGTACACAAATTTAAATTCAGTCATTATTGTGGCAAATTTGATTGACCAGGGCCAAATATTGACTGATATATGATTATCTGAAAATCCTCAATATTTATCTAATTTTGTTAATATTGACTTCTGCTGTGAATAAAAATTTTCATATTGTTCAAAATTAGCATGATGATGATGAAGCATGTGAGGTTTATTTCGACAAAAAAAAAATTCAGAATGAAATGGAGAGTAAATAGACATTTTAACAATTTTTTGCATTTTATATCACAAATTTCAATGGAAAATTTTGCAATAACTCATGCAATGGCTGTGGATATTAATCCATAGTGTGTCTAACTACAACTAAGCTTTAAAGTTAAATAATTTACCAATTATCATTTTGGCTTTTCACGCAGAAATGTTGGAAAAGTGGGATTTTTTTCTAATTTTTGGGTTTTTATAAAAATTCGTAGGACCAACATTCCAACTGAGTTGAGATATTAAAGAGGCATAAGTTAGACACCTAATTGGAAAATTACATAGATTTAACTCCAAAACTGACTGAATCATACAGGTTTAAAATATTAGTATTTTTTCATATTTTTGGTAAATTGTCATCCGTTCTACTTTCTCAGAGCATTTAGACCCACAAAAAACACATCTTGGGTATTTTTAAAATGCTAACAATATGCAAATTTCAGTGTCAAAAGTAGAGTAGTTTTTTAGTTCTGTCCCAGAAATGAACAAAAAACAATTTTTTCATGTCTTTCAATGATTCTGAGAAAAGTATTAATGTCATGGGGATTAGACCCTTAAAAGGCTCAACAGGGATAGAAGATACCATATTTACCAGAAAATGATAAATATGCATGCCTTAGTTTTGGCTTGACACCCAATGTACAAAAAAATGTTTTTTTCACATTTTTCAATAACTGTGAGAAAAGTATTAATCTCATATGGATTAAAACCCTAAAAGGTACAACTAGGATAAAAGATACAATAATGTCCCAAAAATAAAAAGTATACATCCCATAGTTTTGGCATTACTCCCAATACACAAGTGGAACGCCCGTTATCCGTATCATTGAAAGATGTATACATTGCCGAGGGTAATTAATTTTGGAGTTATGGGAGTTACGGGAGTTAGCGGGAGTAAGTGGGATTTACAGGAGTTAGTGGGAGTCACAGGAGTTAGTGGGAGTTACAGGAGTTAGTGGGAGTTAGGAGGAGTTAGGAGGAGTTAGCGGGAGTTATGGGAGTTACGGGAATTAGCAGGAGTTATCGGGAGTTAGTGGGAGTTGCGGGACTTAGCAGGAGTTAGTGGGAGTTAGTGGGAGTTGCGGGAGTTAGTGGGAGTTAGCAGGAGTTAGCGGGAGTTAGCAGGAGTTACGGGAGTTAGTGGGAGTTAGCAGGGGTTAGCGGGAGTTATTGGACTTAGCAGGAGTTAGCGGGAGTTAGTGGGAGTTGCGGGAGTTAGTGAGAGTTAGTGGGAGTTAGCAGGAGTTACGGGACTTAGTGGGAGTTACGGGAGTTAGCAGGAGTTAGTGGGAGTTATGGGAGTTAGTGGGAGTTGGCAGGAGTTATGGGAGTTAGTGGGAGTTGCAGGAGTTAGTGGGAGTTACGGGAGTTAGCGGGAGTTAGCAGGAGTTAGCGGGAGTTAGTGGGAGCTACGGGAGTTAGCAGGAGTTAGCGGGAGTTACGGGAGTTAGCAGGAGTTAGCGGGAGTTAGTGGGACATAGCGGGACTTGCAGGACGTCAAGGAGTTCCGGGAGTTACATGCTTAAATGGGGCCTCTCAGAGAAGATGGTTCCTCCAGAACGAACAGCTAAGTAAGACCTCAGAAGTGAAACATCTTGGAGTCATCCTCGCCAATGATGACCGGAGTCATGCCCAAGCAAGAATTCAAGCGGCAAGACGGGCATTCTACTCACTTCAAGGTGCTGGACTTTGTGCGAAGGGCTGCCGTCTGGAGACTATAGGGCATATTTATACCACAGCCATCTGCCAAGTTCTGACATATGGTCTAGAGTGTGTATATCAGGGCAGTACAATAATGAGTAAAGTGGAAGTGACTCAATCTAAATTTCTCAAAGCAGCATTGGGTATAAAATCTAAATGTAAGACATCACCACTGTTACAAGCCCTAAAAATTGATAAAGTATGCTCTAGTCTCAATATTCAAAAGTTGTCTCTTTTTAAATCGATGTTTACATCTTCATCAAGAACAAATTTTCTGTATAAATATTTGCTGAGTAGTATCCTAAAAGGTAGTTTTTCTAGTCGAAAAAATCTTGTATCGTCTGCGATCAGTATCTGTGATAAGTATGAGCTATCTCTTGTAAGATTGTTAGCTGAAAAGTCTTACTTCTTTGATTGTAAAAGGTTGATAAAATTCCGATCTCAATGTGGAATTGCAGATAGTGTGGAATTTGCATTACATACCAGTCACGATATTTTATTTGTTAATAATGTTTTAGCTGCATTTTAGCACTGTTTTTACATTATTATACGTATTATACACTTATTTTTATGATGCACTTTACTGTTTTTATTATACTTCTCTCCAATGGAGGCTAAATAAAATAAAATCAAAATCAAATCAAATGTTATTTTGAAGTTACAAAATACATTAAACAAAATGATAGAAAGCAAGGAGCAGGGGTTTGGGGGGCGGCAGCCCCCGAAATAAGAACAAGCAGAGGTTCGGGGCAGCCCTCGAATTTTAAAGAAGAAAAAATAATTCTTTGAGCTTGCCAAATAGGTCCAAAATTATTGGTCTGCTGCTCCGCGATTTTTTTATTTACGGCTTGCTAATCCAAAATGAACTATTTTATCAAGTGACCTTAAATTTGATCATTATTTCAGATATTGGTTTAAAAAAGAGTGAATGCAGTGTTTTCATTGAGACCAGTTACACTTGATACAATCTTCTCCCTTGTTTACTGTCTGTGTTGTTCAGTTTTAAGCCTTTGTTGGTCAGTTTTGTGTTTCCTTCAATTTTGTCAACTTGAAGTCAGCCAAGCATTCAATATCATGGTCAGGTGTATGAGCTGTGATATGCATTATATCAGAGCAAAATCCTGGCTTCTGATTGGCCAGAAAAAGCAAACAGTGGTATAAGATATATTACTCGCTGTGAATTTGCTACACTTGGGAACAGTCTCATTTGTGCAAATGACAATAGGTGTTAAAAAAACTGAACAAAACCATTTACAACTTACAATCATTCAGCCATGCACTGAAATCCGACGAGTTGATTTTCTAGAGATTGAGTGAGTAAGCAGTGACTGATTTAGAAAACAATTTGCAAGACCAGACCGCAAAATGTACAATTTGGTCCTAAATGACTGATATAATGATGAAGCAACACCCACATGCAGCATTCAAGATATAATATATATATCTATCTATCTATCTATATAGCTATCTAGGGGGGAGGTTTGGTCTAGTGGTAGCGTGCTGGGCTGCCAATCGCTGGGTCCCAGGTTCGAATCCAGCTCTTGCCGGGTCACCAGGGCCCATGTTGGACAGCAGTTTCAATCATCCTTCACCTCATTGCCGTGTCCTCCCCCTGTCCTAATTAGCCTACCAAGTGCATAAATACAGGACTTAAAGCCCCAATTATCCATCCATCCATCTATCTATCTGTCTAACTACCTATCTATCTATCTAGCCAGTCTGTCTGTCTGTCTGTCTGTTTATACACATGTGTGTCCATCTTGAAATTCTGTCTGTCTAAAATACCAGTTGCTGCCAGCACAAGATGCGTTCTGGACTTGGCAAATATGAGGCAAAATAACCAGTGCCAAATAACAGAATTTATAATTATTCGTATGGATGAGAGTTGGGGTGGAGTTGGCAGTACAATAGACCTTATCACAAGCGTTTAAAATATTTTACACAGTTTCAGCTTGTCTCAGATTTAAATTGTCAGCTTTTTAAGCTTCATCTCTTTGTTCATGAAACATTTCACAGCTAGGCCTCGCCATTCTTTCATACCTCCAGAGGTCATAAAAGGTCATCTATTTGTTTATTCATTACCCAGTCCTATGTGACTTGCTCAGTTTCTCCCTACAGGAGTCGCTTTTGCTTGTGCCAAAAATTTGGCCAAAAGCAGTAACTAAAAGAATTTTTTTCATGGGTTTATTTTTGGGAGAAATTCAAAAGGATCACTGGCTTGTTTCTGTAAATGGTACATTTGAAGCCCTCAACTGACAAAAAAAATTGTACTATTGTGTGCCTTTAATACATTTATTAATTCGCATTTGGTGACAGGCATTGTCTGCACCTGGTATGTCAAATATGGTATGAATAAATATGTATAAACATATATATATATAATATATAGTATTACATGTATCACTCCATTTAGTATTCCTCAAGCTGACAAGTTTTCTTTCTAAATTTTTCAATTCACAAACATCTGTCTCAACATATAAACAGTCTTTCTAAATGACACCAGCCACAACAGGTCTTTACCTTGTTTTGACCAACCTCTACCTTTCCAATAATCCCATTGAAACGACCAACCTCTACCTTTCCAATAATCCCATTGAAACGCTTTCTTGGTCAAGTGTGACCCATCCATTATTACAGATATTAGTGTGCCATGTTCTTTTCAACTGAGACAGTGCTCATGTGATGTCAGTATGAGGATAATGGTGTCGCGGTGGTATTTTCACCGCTTCAGTTGTGTCACTTGGGACCTTCCCTGATCAGTTCATTAAAAATCCACAAGAAACACTGTCTACAAGTGGACTGCTCTTGCATTGCCACAGATCAGAACATATGCTGTCTTGTGTTGCCACCTAGTGACTAGTGTGCTATTCAGCGAGCTCCTGCGAGCGTCCACATACTTTCGACCAGAAGAACACACACAATTTTGTGTGGAAGATACCGGGCATGTGTGCACAACCAAGGACTCATGGGAATGTTTTTGCCCTATCCATCATGGCCGCTCCCAACCAAACAAGTGAAATTTGCAACTGGAAAATGGTCCTTTTTATGCTAATAAAGCATTGCAACATTGTCTGTCATATCCTAATTACTCTTCAATGTATCAACTAATTAGGGCTTCAATCAAATGAATAGCACCTACCTTCTAATTGCATTTCTAGCACATTTTGATGTCCGTGAACTTTAATCACAGGTCTCTTGCATTGCAATCAACGGCTGTCGGCCTTTAATTGCCGTTAATTGCAATAGTAAAGCACAAACAGCCACAATTACTTGCTGTAATCATAATCCATACACTCAACAGCAATCTGACAATAGCAAATAGTCCTATTAATTGGATATTCATCAAAAAATGAGAGATTTCAAGTTGCAATGCAGGCTGTTTTGGTTCCAAAGAAGCTCAAGCAGCCATAGCGGAAATGCTACCCCAGCGCCACGATGTGCATACATGACCGGGGCTGTTTCTGAGTGTGCTGATGGCCTTGTCTACTTAATTAGAGAATGTGATTGCCGAGTCTGACTCTGGTATACATCAATGTTGAATAGAAATTTTGTGAATGTGCAATGAAATTGGAACTATTTCTTGGGACAGCAATGCTGTAGCATAGGAAATCAACTTTTGTGCCAGGTGGCAGCAGCATGCAGTTCTCAGTTTCACAGACTGCAAGAAACAGCTAAAATGTTGGTGAGCGCTGATCATTCTTTTTGATGTTTTGAAAACACCTAAGTTTCTAATCCCTACTAACATGTGCATTTAGTGCAAAACTGCAAAAGTTGTACAAGAAAATAAAACACTTATATATATATATGACATTCAATTGAGTTAAAATTGATGTAAAACTCAGGTACAAACAATTCAGCATCAATTCAGACAATTTAGGTATTATGAAACATCAATATTATGTTCTCCAATAACACCACAATGTCAAACTGAGATACTTTCATAACACCTGAACATTTTAAAACAGCCTCCCTCTCCCTGTTGATGTAATTGAAACCAACAATCTTGCCAATTGCAACAGACATGATCCCAGTTGTTTGCGGGCACATCCTGTAAAATCAGTTTATATCATCATGGCCTTTTAAATCCCTCATATCAAGTGGAATCTGCAATTTAAAGTTTCTTTGTTATTTTTAAAACTTTTACCACAAAGATCGTGTATGTCACATGCAAAATATTGAAAAATATAGAACTCCAAAGATCCCATGTGTCTGACAATACTTATGTGCAAAATTGTAAATCTATATAAGAGAAGATCATCATCATCATAATCATTACATCCGCCCAGCAAAAATGACTGAAGGCCGTTTCACGAAGCGAATTGAGCACAAGAGAGGACTCAAAAATCTGTGCAGTGATGGTCTCAACATCAACAGTCCACAGCAGAGAATTAGGTCAAGTGTGTCCAGCTTCTTATCAATGATTTTGTTTCGTATTTAACAAAACATAACATTTTCGTCTTCAAAAGTGTCCTTAAAATTTTTCCTGTACCAATAATTTTTATGGAATAGTTAATTATTGCCCATGGCTCTTGATGGCCCATGCATCTGGTTTTGTTATGACACATCAAGAAGGTAGGTATATTAAAGACTATTTCATTATTTTTTGGTAGAAGAAGTTTCAAAATTTGCAACAGCAAAGTGAGTTGAGTTTAATGCCAACTGATAATATAGATAAATCAAAACAAGAAATGTTGGTACCTAAACTCAAGACTGAGTAAGACATTATGCAAAGTTGGTGCTCTTAGTTGAGCATATAATATTATTGATCGATGGTCTTAATAAAAACACTTCAAACACACCCAGGTCTGCATTCTTTTGTGGGGCTCCTTTGGAAAATAAACTTCCTGGGGTACTTTTCAAAGGATGATACGTTAAACGGAATTCAAATTTCGACCAATGTGCACTTGAATCTTTTGAGACACGACAACAAATATTACTATCTTTGATGTTTGCACTAAGCAATTCAGTTGTTAGTTGCATGAACATTATCTTTTCTTATTTCATCTGCATTCCTAAACAATTTTAGAAGCAATATTGGACCTCTCTGAAATGTTCTGTACACAAAATATATACGAAAACTGTGATCACAATTGAATTCAGAAGCCAGTTATTGGCATATTTTCAGACAGTCAGCTTGCAAAACTTTATGTGAAATGACCGATACTGACTTTGAAAAATCTTACAGGTTGTGCGAAATAAGCAGCCATCATCTTGAATCTGATTCTTACCCTGCTCAACAATGCTTGACAGGGTTTGCCTCTATGTGAATGAAAAAGATCATTATCATATGCCATATCTGTCATGCTATAACCATATGGGTAATTGAATACTAACCACCTTGTTATGACACAATTTAAGGAGGATTGTCATTTTTCTCAGGATCAGGAGATTACAGCGATGCACTTTGATACTAAAAAAGAGTGTACTGTTGCACTGTGAAAATGGCACTTCGTGTTTCATCATACAGATGATTTGTCATGATCATACCCAATACTTTCAACGTTAATTTGATTTAAGGAGACTTATACCATACCTATGAGCCACCAGCCAATCAGAAGCCTGTATTTGGCTGGTATATTTCATATATTCTTTGTTGTTCACTTATACGCCCATGGGAGTATATAGAATATATAAGCCTCATTGTTTAACAAAGCTCAAAACACAAACAGCAAAACGGTACCAAACAGTGAATCACCAACAAAAATTAAACAAAAGTATTAAAAACAAAACGCCTGAGACAAATCCGTAAATCCTTAAATTTGACCCCCTTCAGATTTTAATGTCAAGAACACAACTAATAAGGATAAGGGGTCAACCATATTGGATCTCTAGGAGGAGGAGGAGGCTTGGAATTTTTTTTATAGATAACTTCTTGTCCAGTTTATGTGAAATAAATAATTCCTAGAGTAATTAGAGTAAGTAGTCTTATATAAAATAGTTGCTGGTGGTGGAGGTATTTCTTAACATGTTTTTGTTTAATTCCAAAAGAAATATTTTAGGACATCATCATTCACTCAAAATAAATAGGCCCAATAACTGCTGCTGTTATCATGAAATAAATGATTTCCTGTCAATTGAAACATTAAAACTCCCAGCGCCCCCCCCCCCAATCCCTTTATATCTGATGGTGATTCCCAACTATCCAAATGCATATATTCTTCTGCTTTTTTAACATTTTTTTCCAACAAATTTTTCTTTTGCCTGCTTTTTCCCCCTTATATCTATTTTTCAATTTCTCCCTCCTCCTAATTTTTCACCAAAATTAGTTGTTCCAACCTTTTTTTACAACTCTACACCCCTCCAAATTTCATTTTCTGATTTTTTTTTCTCAAAAATCCCTCCCCCCAAATTGTTTGCCCCTAATTTTTTTTTTTGGAATTTTTTTTGTGCCACTGTTTTTTTTTTTTGGTGAAATTTATTTTCTTTCCAAACATCCCCCTGCCAAACATTTTCCGGGGTTTTTTTTTTCTTTCACTTTTAAAAATTCAAACTACTTCTTTTTGCATTTTCAATCCAAGCATGTTTCCTTATAATTTTGCAACTATAATTAGCTTATTACAAACTATTGTCTTTAAATCAATCTTTTGGATCCAGGCAGCACCATCTTCAAGCTTTGGCGTTTACACATGTTATTTGAGCATATATATTACAGTGAGTGATTAGGAGATATCCCTATATTTCAAGTATTACTAACACAATGTCAAGGTCCACAGTATTAAAATCACAGGTGTTTTCTTAATTTATAACCAAATTCTAAAAATGTAGGGGTTGTCTCTTTTTTAGTTTTTTTTTTTAGCTTTTTTAGTGCATGATTGAAAATGTCAAATACCTTTCAGATGCATTAGCCTTGTATATCCAAGAAAATTATCAGAATATGTATTAATTTCATATCATATAAATGTCAACTGTGACTCCTTTTGGATTTTATTCATCAACTGGTTCTTTCATGTGATTAAATTAATCCCACTTGGCAAATTGTTTTTAGCAGTTTTCTTCTTCTCGTAAATCCTTCTTGTTTTATTTTCTTTTTAAAATATCTTTATTTTATTTTGCTTTGTTTAAGGTATAAGTTAGTTATATCCCTTGTTTTCGTGAATATGTGATAATCCTCGGCTACGCCTCGGATATATCACATATTCCCTCAAACGCGGGATATAACTGGCACTTATCCCTCTTGTTGGTGACAGCAAAACAAAAGG
The DNA here is from genome assembly GCA_026936325.1 of Platynereis dumerilii. NCBI lineage: Eukaryota > Metazoa > Annelida > Polychaeta > Phyllodocida > Nereididae > Platynereis > Platynereis dumerilii. The sequence continues at coordinate 27,228,655 of JAPTHN010000011.1, forward strand.
ATCATGCATCTGATTTTCAATCCAAAATCAGTTGTGACAAGTCAAATGGCCTTCTCTTGATCATGACTAATCAAACATTTAAATGTTCGTAGCTTGCTGCCTAAGATGGAGCAAATCAGGTACATTGTGAATAATATTGATATTGACATACTGTGTGTAAAAGAAACGTGGCTTGATGCCTCTATATGTCAACAGGAATTCAGTATTGATGGTTATAGCATGATCAACAAGCCCAGGAATCGTCATGGTGGCGGAGTCCTTGTGTATTTAAAAAGTAATCTATCATTTGAAAGAAGGCTTGATCTTGAATCTACTGATCTTGAATGTGTATGGTTACAGTTCAATTCTCAAAAACAAGATATTCTATTATGTTCAATGTACAGACCACCCTCTATGGGTACAGATTACTTCAACAAAATGCTTGATTCTATTGAAATTGCATGTCTCGAAGAAAAATTGGTGTTAGTTACTGGTGATCTAAATATCAACTATTCCATTGACGAAAACTTAGTTAATAATCCTCTTTATCATATTGAATGCTCTAACAATCTAAATCAACTGATTTGTGATTATACAAGGGTAACTCCCACATCTAAATCGATCATTGATGTTTTTCTTACCAGCCATCCTAATTTTCATAAATGTACTGGTGTTAGCAAGATCACTTTGAGTGACCATTACTTAATTTACACAGTTTTAGAAAATTGTAAACCTATTAAGAATAAACAGGTTCATAAGGAACTTAAATATAGATGTTACAAAAACTTTAACGAAATATTATTGTTAATGATGTCATGAATTCTGAAGTTCTAAATAACATTTGTAATTATGATGATGTATGTTCTTCATGGAATGCCTGGAGGAAAGAATTCTCGCGAATTAGTGATCTACACGCACCGATTCGAACTTCAAGAATGAAAAATCGGTACAATCCATGGATCAATAATGATATTTCAAAATTGATGTATAAAAGAGACTATATGCACAAGCTCAGCATTAGTAATCCATCCAGTGATGCTGTTAATGAGTATAAATCTTTGAGAAATGAAGTCAATGTTATGATAGATAAATTAAAAAAGCTTTATTATGAAAAATTGTATAATGAAGGTAAAACAAATAGCAATACTTTATTGAAAGAGCTTAAGAAACTCTCAGGTAGTGTGCTTAAGATGGACACAAATACTAATTTAACAACTGATGTATTTAATGATTTTTATAGTACTCTTGGTCATAATGTTACCAAAGATTTCTCAGAGACCACAGAATTACTGTGGAAAGGTCCAGAGAGTATTTACAAGTTTAAATTTAATAATGTTTCTGAAGATACTGTATGTAAATTGTTTAAAAGTATGGGAAACCAGAGTTCACTTGATGTGCTCAATTTTGATAGTAAGCTTTTAAAAAATAGCCAGTAATGTATTAGCAAAGTCATTTATACATATTATTAATGCCTCACTTAGTTCTGGTATTGTGCCACATGATTGGAAAATCGGACGTATTACACCTGTTTACAAAGGTTCTGGTAGTCATGATGACCCAGTTAATTATAGGCCAATATCTCTTTTAGGTCATATTGCCAAAATTGTAGAAAAAGAGGTACAGTGTCAACTTATGTCATTTTTAATATATCATCATTTTATATCATGAGATCAATTTGCATATAGAAAATTCCATTCAACATCTAATTGTTTACATTCCACTATTGACGATTGGTTGCAAAATATTGATGACAAATTATATACAGGTGTTGCTTTTCTAGATATTGCTAAGTGCTTTGACACTATTAATCATGAATTGTTACTTGAAAAACTTAATAAATACGGTCTATCAGATTAAGAATTATTATGGTTTAATTCCTATCTGAGTGACAGGAGCCAGTGTGTTAATTATAACAATAAGCTATCACAATTTCTAGATATTACTATTGGGGTACCGCAGGGTTCTACCTTAGGACCCCTCTTATTTGTTCTTTTTGTTAATGACTTGCCAATGCATATTAATAATGTTCAATTAACAATGTATGCAGACGATACAGTTATCCACACCAGTAGTGATAATGTTGCCAATGTAAATGATGAACTAAATGATATTCTAATTCATGTTAGTCAGTGGCATAAAGCAATTAAGTTAGTTCTCAATGTCAATAAATACAATGCTATGTTAATTACAAATTCTCAACTCAATGATGACTTTATTATAAATCTCAATGGTGCTAGGTTAGAAAATGTTAAATGTACGAAGTATCTCGGCGTTATGATAGACAATCGGTTGACGTTTGATGTACACGTAAATGAATTAGTAAAAAGAATATCTGTAAAGTTGTCATGGTTATGTAGACTCAGACATATTGTACCAAAATCTGTTCTAATCTTAACTTATAAGTGCTACATTCAGCCCATATTTGATTATGCTTGTACAGTATGGGGCTGCGGTAATGTCAATATTAATACAATACAAAGGTTACAAAACAGAGCAGCCAGGATCATTTGTGGCAATTTTGATATTATAAATGTAAGAGGTGAAGATCTTGTCAAGCAACTTAAATGGCAAAGTGTTTCTCAGCGAATTAACTATTTTCTAGCGACGCAGATGTATAACTGTATATATGGTAACGCACCTGATAACTTATGTAATGCGATTGTCATGGCATGTGAAACCAATAACTTAAATACAAGAAGTAATAACACAATGAATGTTCAAATTCCATTTTGTAGAACTAATGTTTTCAAGAAATCTTATAGGGGTTCTACTGTATGGAATGGTTTACCTGGTCAAATACAAGAGTCATTGTCAGTTGAAGCTTTTAAGACAAATGTTCGAAATGTTTTTAAACGATTTTATGTTATCAATTTCATTATTTTTACATATCCATTGTTGGCTGGACCACATGAAAAACTGTTTTATCTGTGCAGATTGTGTTTATCCAGCTTGTAAATATATTCTTAAATAAATAAACTGCCTCTATGTTTCCCTGTTGAAAGTATAGAAGATGACACTTCATCAGCTATCATGAATCACAAAGTGCATTTTTCACAGTGAACTGATCCTCATTTTTTCTTTATCAAAGTGTATCGCTGTAATGGATAATGAGAGATACAAACATGATCAATATTTACAAGTGAAACGGGTCAGTGCTAATCATCTTCAACCAAAATGCTTGTGAAAGCAAGGATACTCGTCCAACAGTCTGCTCACAGACTCTAAACGAACAGCACAGCTTTAGAGTCTGCCAGAAATCGGATGACCTCAAGCTGACACATTTATCAATATGCAAGTAGGTCAGGTCATGTCCAGGTAGAGGGACCTCATCACTTGTGCTCATACGCACACCTGAGCTGCCAGCAAGATATAAAGAATTTGTAATCAACAATGTTAAACGATCAATCAGTGCACATGCACTGCCAATGAGTACCATAAAATTCTGAAGTTTTCAAATCCTTTAACAGCTTTTCCAGCATGATTTAAATGATAGTTCATTGTTTTCTCCAGAGAAACTAAACGAAACAACAAACAGACAACAATGAAACAATAAAGCATTCATTCAGTTGCTTTGAAAGATCTGAAACAGGTAATCATGTATGTCACACCAGAGAGGAGTTAATCTTTTTGTTACAACTTCACAAATAATGTATATTGTGGTCAGGGCAAGCTTAATAAGCTTATACTGAGAACAGAGGGTCTACATGCTTGGCTGTCTGGCTGCCAAACAGGGACGACTCACGATTCCCTGGGCAGGAAAATAATGATTCCGCCAAAAAAAAAGTTCCACAACAAGTACCACTTTGCAGCAATAGCAGCATTCTAACCATAAACTGGCCGATTAAAAGTTATTGAATATTCAATTCTAGACCTAATTCAACAGACCACGTCTTAATTCCACTTCACTTAAAAAATGTGATAGTTAATGCATCTGAAATCTCTTAGAGCTCACTGACAAGAGTCAGATCGATTGTAGTTTCTGTTATGGATTCAAGAGGGCAGCACATACACAATTTTGTGAACTTGTTGAGCTCTAAGTTTAGAGTGCTCGTCCAATGAGATGAAAACATACAGAGTAATGAAGGACGATATTGAGGCATGTGGGATACAAATGGCTGCCAATTTCTTTACCTTGCCATGTTCTGAAAATACTTTTCAGTTGTGTTGTGGAATCAAATTGCAACAACAAAGTTGTTTGTGAACCAATATAGAAACTTTAATGCCATCCAAACGGAAATGAACTCATAATGGGAGCATCGAAGTGTCACAATCGATTCTCAGAACACAAGATGAATTTTAGGATTCCAAGGATGTAACATTCTATGCTACCTGAATAAAATACATTTGTTGATATCAATCAAATGACAAATAAAACTATTTACAAATAAAGCTGCTCTTGACAGTAAGTACAGCCCCTCAATGTTTTGAAATTGAATTCTACATTAAATACGTCTAACGGTAATTACTATAACATCAGTGATATTGCGTACATCATTGATATGATGCCTGTATCCATTGATGCTTCCTACTATTGCAGTATTGCTACTAGCATGTCCATTCAATTTGCATCAGGGGTCTTTATGCGGTATAGGGGTCATTAACTTCTGATCAGGATTGGAAGCTGAAAGTCCTTAAAAATTAGAAGGTGAGTTCTTTACAAATATTGAGAATTTATAAGAACTGATAGCTGATATTTTTCCTCAAATTCACAGGACAAACAGCACCAAACCATAGTAGAAATTAAAGAAACAAAAAATGTGCATGGTTTCTGTAACTTTGATTAATTCTTTGAAAGGGCTGTCAGAAGAAACTTTGGAAATTTGATAAAGTATGATGGAAATCTGCATTGCTCCGCTTTATGACAATAAAATAAATTTGATTTGGATCAAGTTTTTTTGCATTTTGGTTCAAAATTATTAGGTCAAATTAAAATATGTGTGCCTGGTGTGAGAGGCCCCTGCGCAGTATGGGGCATAAGGCCCCTTTCACAGGGGTCCCAAAGCTGCTTTAGGTGCCATTTCATCATGTTTACTTTTCCTTAAATCTTGATAGAATAAATAATTAAAATAGAAAAAATGCGCCCGGGGAATGAAACTAGGCAAAAAAAACAAAAAATAAATGTCTGAGGAGAAAAGTTCTGAAATTCATAATAAAATGTAAATTGAATGCCTTAAAAAGGATCGAAGAACCCCACGAAATAACTGTCAAGGTGAATATGCTCGCAACAAATTGCCATAGTGTTATAATAGGGGGGCTACTTAACCGATGGTTTGGGTAAAAAGGCCATTCATTTTTTTTAAATGACTATAACTCCTAAAAATTGGTAGGCATTTGTTTCACCAGTTGTAAGTAGATTCAAGTGATCCCTTCCTAACTGCATAAGCATTCAAATAATCGTTGATAAAAAGTAGGTCAAATAGCACCTTGAAGTCGAAGGGGGCTGCATGCCCCGTGCTACTCTGAGGCCAAGGATCTTTAGAAATTCAATTTCATGTAAATCGGACAAATCATCTCCTCATTTGAATTCTTCAGTACTCTTCAGAAGTTCTCACTTCCGGACTGCTTTAAAACATCTTGAAATTAAGAAAATTGTATTCAATACTCTTTTATTCAGTTAAAATCCATCCTTTGATGTCTCACTCGTGTTTGTTATCAGTCTGGGATTCAGACACATAGAGGAAATGATCAAGGACTCAAAAATCCCTACAAAGAGATATGGTGAAGCCACTACAGGATGTTCTTGAGATCTAGGGTATATTGTGAGTTTTATTGAAAATAGTTTAGACAGAATTCATCTCGGTGAAAGAAGGAAAAAGTCTATGTAAAAATAGTTATATATATGTAATTAATAGTAATTATATACGCATGGATTACATCACATTTCTTATCTTTATACCTCATATTAACAGTAACCAAAGCCCCATCCCTTTGAGGTTGTGACAAAATTAGTTATCTGAATATTACAGGCAGATTTCACCTTTGAAGTTGATAATGACAGCAATGTCAATATGTAACGTTCAATGAAGTTGCAAAATGGATTTCAATGTGTTTCAGAATATCGGTTGAGAGGAGTTGATATTAACGTCAATTAAGTTCAAATATAATGAGAAGCTCAATATATTTTAACTCCTCCAGAAAGCAATTATCTTAAAATATTCACAGACTGCGCTGAACTCATTCTGGGACACATAGAGAATGTTGATTAAATATAATTATATCACAGAAGTAGGTAAAAAATGGCTGTGCTTGAGCTCTAATAAGAATTCAGTTCAGATTCTGAAGATAATGAGGAACTAAAAACAATTTGACTTCCTTCCACAAGCAGTCTATTTCTTCATATATTCTGTCATTCCTGGATACAAAGAGCAATGTTGCATTTATCAAATATAATGATATACACTCTAAAAAATTTCAGACAAAATTGGTTTTTTAGATTCAAAATGGTTTTTTGAAAAACCAAATTTCAATGCAAAAAACCAACATGGATTTTTTTAAAAATCCATGTTGGTTTTGCATTGAAATTTGGTTTTTCAAAAAACCATTTTGAATCTAAAAAACCAATTTTGTCCCCACATTTTTTAGAGTGTACACATTACACAACACCTACCATTGTGTAATGTCTTCAAAAAACAGAATCTCACAAATTCAGCTTATTTCATAGCACGCTCAACAAACAAGACAAATTTCAGTGAAAACTTGGATACAAATTTATCAATAGGAAGAACAGAAAGATGTCTTAAGGCAAATTCTGTTTGTCTGATAAATATAGTCACCTCATGCTCTGCAGTGTGATAGAACCATGTCTTCGTCAAGGTTGTGTTTTTCTCTCAGTGAGTGGCATCTTTGGATCCTGATCGATGTCTTGTCAAAGCCTGAGGTTGGCCTGATGTTGTCCATGACCAAGCATGCTCTTGTCTGCCCTATTTTTCGTGAACATCATTAGAAACTGATATGTCTGCCGCCTTCTGGGAGATTTTCAGAGTCGATGACTGCGAACATCCGCTCCCATGATTACATGAATGCCAAGGATAAGGGTGAGTATAAGGTTCACAAGGGATAGTTCTGGTCAGGCAAGGTCATTGTCGAGAAATAGCAGGGTCAAAATGTGAGGCTATTAATCAACTAAAGAGAAAGGATGAGGTTTGATTGACTATAGACCTTTTTTGCTGACATCGTATCATGACAAACCTAAAGAACGGCAATGCCTGCCAGTGTAAATAGCTTCACTGGTTTTGTTGAAATCTAGAACCAATATAAATACATGGCATAGTAAGAAAACATTTTGTACAATAAATATACCTTTTCTATAACCTAACTGATCTTGTCTGTAGCCTCCCTACATGATGGCGATCAAACTGACAATTATGTCCCAAATATATGTTCTTTGTCCTCATAGATGCAGCAATTACCCAGGTGATTCTTTAGCTTAATTTGTATTAATACAACGAGACATTTGGTAAGACACATTATATATCCATTAGGCTGAGGCATTACCACTGCTTTTAAAACACCATTATGATATATAGTAATTTTGTTTCAGCATAGCGTAACAATGGAGTGCTGAAGAACAATGAAGTCAAAGATAATTCCACATTGCCGCAAATAATAACAAATTACAAAATAAAAGTAATATATTTTCATACAAACATACATCTTGAGAGTGCCAATATTACTCTTGCATTCAAAAATGTGCGATCATTTGATTTGCTTGAAATGTTTCCCTATTTTAGGCATACTCTTTGTTAAATTGGATGAATATGAGACACATAATAGAATAATTTCATATTTACGTGGAGTCTCAAGTTCTTTTCTATGCTGAACCATGATGTCAGAGATGACTCTATTCTAGCATTGCAATATATGTAAATTAACAACAAGCTGTGATGTCATTTTAAACTTAGTCAGATTCCCCAGCTTCTAGCTAATCGTAATGTGAATCCACCAAACTGAGAATCACAGTTTCAATTCAGTGTCAGAGTGATTATTTTATCAGGGATAGCCCCTACAACCACATCATCACAGCTTGATGGCCAATGGGCTGACAGTAAACCAGCATCACAGGTCAAACATTGATATATTGAAAGAAGCATAACATTTGTGATCCCAATGATCTATCACAGGCAATCACCAGTCTAATCCTACCAAATAACAGCTTTGTGAGCATTCACAGTAGACAATTGTTATAATCCTCACAGAATTGTTTCATTAATCTACAAACTTACTTATTTACAACTTTAAAATTTGTTGGAATTTGCTATAAACGAAAGGCTTTGACAATTTGTTTGTAAACGCATGGATTATGTGATGTGTTTTTTTTTTCTGGCAGCCCATTGGCTGAGAGGCTGTGATGTCAAACCTGCATGGCTTTTCCCAGACCCAATTTTCCATCCTCCACACGCAGGGATAGTTGACACTACCCCTGCTCTCAAGTCCTGTCTGAGAGTGAAGTCTCATTAATTTTAATCCTATTACTAATTTACATGACTAAAGTGAAAGAACCAATCAGGAACATGCTTATATTTTTAGGCTCATTCTGTTGTGGAGTTTGTGGCACACACCTCAGAAGAAGATTAAAAGCTGTTACACAACATTCAATTGAGAAGCATTCTGTTGTTTCCAGTTGCTGGAGACATGTTTATTTTGTCTTTCAATGTTTATCAATCATCAAGTATTGCTGTGAAAGCCAATGAACTGTGTCAGATACATGTAAATAATAGAAAGGTGGCAGCACCTTACAGTGCATTGCCATGATGCTGAATGAAACATGTTCAAGAATTCAGAACAAAGGCACTCTGAATTGTATTTGTATTTTAGACTAATGTATTTTAGACTAAGAGTACTTCCTATGATGTGAATGTTTTGCCTTGCCTTATTTATGCTGTTATAATGAATTTGGCCAACATGACGTTTATAAATAGACAGACATCCAGACAGACGGACAGATAGATAGATAGATAGATAGATAGATAGATAGATAGATAGATAGATAGATAGATAGATAGATAGATAGATAGATAGATAGATAGATAGATAGATAGATGACTGATTGAGGTGGGCTGTATTGGCAATAGATATTGACAGAAATTTTTGATTCAAGGGTTGTTTTTTTTTATCTAACTGTGAAATATCAAAATCCTTTAATTATTGTGTCCAAGTTCTGTATATAATCTTATCTGATGGCAGTTACTAAGCTATGAAAAACTTTTTTTACTGATCTTATGACAGTTACTAGAAACTATGAAAAGCTTATTACTAACCACTTCCATTGTGAAAACATTAATTTCTCACTCTGTCATACAATCTCCTACTGGACAATACTTTTCAATTTCTAACCCTTCAGTGCCTCTGCAACCTCTCAGAGCCTCTATTTACGGCAGCGGATGCATATTTGGATAGCTGCCAATATTCACTGAAACATGGTGCATGTGGTCAGGGTAGGTTCACTAGCCTTACACTGACATTGTGAGGATGCAATTTTCACTCTGACACTCAGTTGAAACTGTGACGCTCAGTTTGGTGGATTCACATTGGTCAGAAGCCGGGGAATCCGACCTAGTTTAAAATGACATCACAGCTTGTAGTTAATTTACATAGGTATATTGCAATGCTAGAATAGAGTCATCTCTATTCAACAGCATAGAAAAGAGATTCCACGTAAATAAAACAAGGCCTGTAACATACAAAATTGAACTGTATATATACAAATGTATCTGTCTGGATAAATACATTCATATCTCATGAAATAATCTTGGTCTCACAGTGATATTCCTCTTTTAGATTTTTGTGTGATGATGTTCACAGTCAATTGAGGAGAAAACTAATCAAGAACCTATCACTGTAGCAAGATGTTATTTACAGGGGGCAACATTCCTCATAAAACTCAATCTCGCTACTTTATGAAGCACTATGCTTACAGACTGAAGTATGAGCTGAACTGACTGCTAGCTTGTTACACATATATTGCCGATTTTCCAAGAGAGCACCATGCTCGCCTCTCAGTGTTGCAACAGCTTTTAATGAAGAAAAAGATTTACCTTTCTCTGGTGTATGCTCTGATAAATATAATTCTCAGCTTGATGACACTCAAAGCAATGCATTCAATAACTGTTTTAAGGCTTCACAGTTGTCAGTTTGTACTTATTTTTTTGCAGAAAACCAGTAAAAACAATTATTTACATGTAAATCGCATGTCTTTCTCATGCCGCAAAAAAAATTTAAAAAATGAATAGAATATAAAAACCCTTACTGGACTGAAAGGACATTTACGTGTATCCCTAGCTACAGTCTGTCTCATTTCAAGCATGGATAGTCGACGTCAAAATTCCCACAAAAAGGCACCAAAACATCACAAAAACATAATAGACAAATCACAAAATAGCTAATCTACGCATGAGTATATATATTTCTACTGTGTGACCATTACACTGTGCACTAACGAAGGGGGTACCCTCGCAGGGCCGCCATTACAACTGCTGATTCGTGATTTCAAAGTGAAATTGCAAAAAATGTAGGGGGAGCGCTAGTGAGGTCTTCAAATTGTCAAGATAGGTTGAAGGGCTTGTGGAATGAATGATTGCCAAGTGCCAGATTCAAACAAGCAAGATGAAGTAAGACATTTAAGAAATTAGAAATCACTCGAGGCGAGGGTACAACAAAAAACGAAAAATGGTGGGGTGAGGGTACCAGCATTTTGGCGAGGGTACCAGCACTTTTTGGCGAGGGTACCAACATAATTGGCGAGGGTACCAACATAATTGGCGAGGGTACCAACCCGGAATTGGCGAGGGTACTGTAAGATTTGGGCGAGGGTCATTTCCGGTTGGCGAGGGTAACCACCCAAAAGAGGTTGGCGAGGGTAATGCAATCCAAGACAATCTGAGCAAACAGTGTTGGATGAAAAGACAATTAATCCAATCAATTACCAATCAGGAACTCCCAATCAAGAACAATCACAATTCAATAAAGGAGGATCTTAAAATTAGTTAAATATAAGCAAATATAGTCAGAACCGGAAAAATGTACTTGACTGTGACAACCAGATTGGGTGGACGAAACTCTTTATCTTGTTGAATCGCTGTACTGTTAAGAATACTTACATAATATAATTTTTTTTTTTTTTATAGGTTAGGACATTGACACAAAAATTACCATTACAATGCAAAATTAATAGGCCTACAGCTAGGCAGGCAGACAGACACAGAGAGAGATATGAAATTACTTTCATTGCAGCAAATTTCAAAAGGATAGATTCAAGCAAAACTTGAGTGCCGAGGACTCGAGGGCCAGAGGACATCATTTTTTTCATATCTCCAAGATATTTGATTGGATAATAACAGCCTAAGCGGTCTTGTAATTGGCAGTTGAAATTATACTTATATCATACTAAGGTATCTATAGATACAGTATGCACTACATACCCAACCATACATTATGCTAGAAAATGTTCTCCTTTATGAATAGCACTGTAAAATTAATTGAACAAAACAAATTACCTGTTGATAGTCTCAGAAGCAGGTAGGGCTATAGTAACTTATGTATTGTATACTTAACTAAACGCCCTGAAGTGTGTACGTCTCTTGAAATAGATAGTGTTAATCATTAGCTATAATAACAGCAAAATTTGAAGACCGAAAGTCCATTTTTGTGCGAGTGTAAGTCTCCAAGTGATCACAGTTAATTGGGACAATAACGTACCACAATGGACAATATGCATCCAGTGTATTTTTTATCAGAAAAATTTACAATATCATATGCATGTCAGCACAGAGAGAAACAAGAAGATTTTACTTCTGACGTCAAAAGCACAACACTCAGGAATGATTGAATACGTCACTATGAACATTATGCTTTAGACTTCTGCAGTGATCTATCTCTATAGAAGCCTGACTGATAAACCGACAATGTAAACAGCCAAATTCCGTTTTTCACCTTTTAAAAGGGTTTATGATACAGAGGAATTAATTGCCATGCGATTTTTGGTCATTCATGCGCAGTTGGCTGTGAGGTATCAACGGCATAGATGTCTGAACCAATCTGAATAACTAAAAATGCTATGTTTCTTATGTCAAAAGAACTTCAAAATCACGTGCTAATTAAATCATCTGAAACAGGACAGTCTGGGACCACTGTTATTAGGCAAAGAGCAGTCTTTTTTTGCACAGGATGAAACATCTGTTTAACATGGGTATTTGAAAGCTAGAATCATATAATATTATTACGCAATACCCCAACCAAACTACTGATTACCCAGTCAGTTTGAAGCATCTTCCTACACCTACCTAAAATGTCCTCAGCCGCATCTGGTGCTCCAAACTAATATTTTAATGATCATAACACTCTCCTCATAATAGCCCCCCCCTCCCACTTCAAGGCCTGGCTTCTGGGGTATTATATGCTCGTTTGACAAATTATTTCAGTTACTTTATATATTGTCTTCTTTCAAAGATAGACAGATAAACAGATAGATAGATAGATAGATAGATAGATAGTTAGATAATTAGATAGATAGTTAGATAGAAAGATAGAAAGATAGATAGATAGATAGATAGATAGATAGATAGATAGATAGATAGATAGATAGATAGATAGATAGATAGATAGAAAGATAGATTGATAGACGATGTCGATGTATTTCAAGTGCAATATCTCATAATTCTGTGATCTATCACATGTGGAATGCATCTAGACTCTTAAAAGCCATTTTTTACCTCAACTCAATTGTACCAAAATGTGACTTACTAGGTTTTGCCATTGGATGCTAGGCATGTCCAACGGTTATTAGTTTAACAATTGGCCTATCTGTGACAAACATTATAACAAATCAGTTGCACACAAAGTAAATTAAATAGCTATAAATAGCTATAAATATATATATTTAGGTTGAAATATAGCTATAACTTATACTATCAAACGTATACTGATTTGTTTTTGTAATGAGAATATAGGGTGATACATCTGCCATCATGAAAATCTAACTTCACCATTGCTTTTGTGACAACAGCAAAGAAAATTCCATAACTGTTTCAGTTATTTCTGGTGGTACCCTCACCATGACAATTATTGGAAATGGTGGTACCCTCGAGAGGCCTTTTTGGTTACCCTCGCCCTGGCGATGTATTTCAAATGCAAAATCTCGTAATTCTGTGATATATTACATGTGGATTGCATGCCCAATGGCTAGTTTAACATTAAGACTACATGCGTGATAAATATAGGCTTTGGATTTGATGAAATAACCTCAGGATGACAGTAAATTACTTTGAATCGAGTGTTGTAATGGCTGCTCTGATGGCGAGGGTACCCCCCTCGTTAGTGCACAGTGCATTAGATGCTGAACAATCAGGCCAAACACCAGTTCACATGTTGTGAGATAAACTTACTATGTTTGTTCTAATGTCTGTGTACAATTTTCTCTCAGAGTGTTAGGACAGTGGATTTCAGAAGAACAAATAAATCTTAGATAATTCAGTATGCCTTGAGAGCAATTCAATTTATGTTTGCACATAAAAAGACACAATTGTATGCATTGACGGATGTTATTTTTGACCTCCTCAGCATTGTGAGATTGTCCTATTAGTGTGCTTTACCTTTCACCAAACAGAGAAGGACAATACCAGTGTCTTTGTGTGTGACATTATGGATATTAGGCTGTCTCCAGCTTGTCATCTCATACATTATATTCTGGTGTGACACCTAGGTGTTTATGTGACAGTGACAGAGATCAAGCTGATCTAACTATGTGCATAAGACAAAAGAATTATTGAATTTAGACACCAGTAAAAGTGTATATGAATGACATTAATAACTATAGTTGGTGGGAAAGGAAGGACCATACAAATAAATTAAAGACTCCCATCAAAATACAACAATCTTGTGTTCACAGCATAGGCCTGCTGGAAGTAATACAGGAACCAACTGATCAAGAGGCAAATTCCAGACACTCTGCAGTAGACCGACACATCATTCATTCGTTGATCTTTAATTTACTTACTCCGTATATTGACAACAATAATTATTGCCAGCCTTATTATACAATATATACAAATGTATAAAACAATGTATTTTATCAAAATTAACAACAAAACATCTTCAAACAATCTGACAGCTCACACCATGCATACCAACAGCAATTACTCTAGATATGAACAGTCTCTTTACGAAGGTTGTAGAAATATTTCACACATGCACAGAAGGTACAAACTGGTTCCCTGTGGACATTGCACAGTTAAATGGGTCAAGGCCATATCTCCGAAAGTATTCAGAATATCTTTATTTTCTCTACTCACATGCAGGAGTGGGTTTGGATAGTATATTGTTCTGTAGATTGTGTGTGTGTTCAATTTATGCAACTGGTCAGGATTAATGGTATGTAAATGATCGCTTTTGGTGTTCTATATATATTATGTTAATAGCTGCTACCTTGGCATGTTGCAGGGAAATGCAGACAAATACATATCTATACTAGTAATGCTGTCTACAAGTGGACTGCTGTTACATTTCCACTTCCTTTTCCAGCCTCGGCAGATCAGAACAAATGCTGTCATGTGTTGCCACCTAGTGACGATAGTGTACTATTCAGCGATCAGCTCCTGCGAGCGGTCCACATCATTTCAGTCTAATGAACTCACACAATTTTGTCTGGAAGAAACCGGGGCTGTTTCTGAGTGTGCTGATGGCCTTGTCTACTTCCTTAAAGAATGTGATTGCCGAGTCTGACTCTGGAATACTTCAATGTTGAATAGAAATTTTGTGAATGTGCAATGAAATTTGAACTATTTCTTGGGACAGCAACGTTGTAGTATACAAAATCAACTTTTGTGCCAGGAGGCAGCAGCGTACAGTTCTCATTTTCACCAGACTGTTTCTAATGTATGACCTGGACATATGCCTAAAAACAATTTCCTTGAAGATAAACCAGCTTACATGCCTTCATATAGAAGCAATCTGTATGCTTCTGTTGAATTGGATATATCTCTCTGTTTGGTCCAAGAAGTTACGCAACAAGTTAATAATATCATGGATAACTTTTAACATGCATTATTATTGTCACTACTTTATATGCTTAAAATTGTTTGTATGTATCATTTAAAACACTGGTCAGCAATTTACATGCATAGTTGAAGGCTTGTCAAACTGTAAAAGTATCTGCTTTGAATCTCTGACATGACATTGAAAAGTATGATAATAATGGTACCTGTATTGATATATACCTCTGTTGAAGGAATCCTCATCTCATAATGATGCTTCATGGAAGGATTTTCATGTAACAATTTCCAGAATAAATTAAGCAGAAAACTAATCTGGACCAATCATTCAGGCAGGATGCAATTTGCAGCAGCAACAATACTGCAACATTCTTTCCGTCATCTCTAATTATTATTAGCTTTACGAAGCACTTCTCCCACATATTTACTCTTAGCTTATTACCTAGTTTGTACCAACACTACCAGCTTTCCAAAAGTGGAAAAGCATATCTAAATTTTTTTTTTTTTCAAATGCATAAAAAGTTTAAAGTTAAACCTGTTGTTTATTCTCTTTGTTTTTAGAGTTTCATTAAATTGCAGATCGTTTCACTGAAACTTTTTTCAAGTATTGATCTTTGTTGCGGTAACAAAGAAGGTGGAATACAGTTTTTTTTATTGATCCTGAATATTATTTTCAAGTCAAAACAGCACAGGCATTTGTAAAGTCGTAATTGCACAAACTGGGCCCTGTGTTGACATTTTCAAAAGGGTCAATGTGAAAATGTACAATCTTGCACTCACTCGGATTCCTAAAGGGAATCCGTCACTCGTATATTATATTTATATTTTTTGAATTCTGGGTAATTTTCTCATTGACAACTCACTGTTGCAACGGCCACATTTTTTCCAAATGTAAACTGGCGAGCCATGCTGCCAAGGACTTGTTGATTAACTATGCTTTGGTTATCATTGTCATTAATTCTTATGTATAAATTGTTTTTTACAATTATCAATTTAATCACAAGCCATGCACATGCAGTGTTGAACGCTTGTCTGACCATTCGCTTTGAACCACCAACAAAAGATCGTAGTACTTTACGTATTTATGTATCTGTCCAGATACAGGCGTTTATATTTTTTTCATAATCTTGGTCTCACAGTGATATGCCTCTTGTAGATTTTTGTGTGATGATGTTCACAGTCAATAGAGGAGAAAACTAATCAAGAACAAATCGTTGTAGCAAGACGATATTAATTTTAAGCGGCAACATTTTCTTATGAAACTCATTCTCGCAGCTTTATGAAGCACCACTCCTACAGATTGAAGTGTGAACTGAACTGACAGCAGCTTGTTGCATGTATATTCCAATTTTCCAAGAGAACAGTATGGTTTTGGAAGTTCTATGTTTTTCCTACTGTCTGACAACAAGTTTTGTCTCTGCATACTGGAATATGGCGAATTGCTGAAGAACCTCTGAGTCAAAGATAATTCAATATATCTCGAGAGCCCTACATACAAGTTAGGCTTGCAAAAAAAACAAAAACACAATTATTTGCTTTGATGGAGACTGTTGTTCTACTTTCGGCCTCCTCAGCATCGTTCTATTAGTATGATTTACCCTTCACCAACTAGAGAAGGACAAGACCAGTGTCTTTATGTGCGACATTACGGATATTAGGCTGTCTCCGGCTTATTATCTCAAACCTATATTCTGGTGTGACACCTAGTCATTTATGTACCAGAGACTGCAGAGACCAAGCTTTCATAATTATGTGCGTAAGACACACTAAAGAATTATTCAATATATAGACACAACCAAAAGTGTATAGAGTAGCGCAGGGCATGCGGCCCCCCTTAACTTCGAGGTGCGATTTGACCTACTTTTTGTGGTCGATTATTTAAATGCTTATGTTGTCAGGAAGGGATCACTTGACTCTACTTATAACTAGTGAAACAAATGTCTACTAATTTTAAAAAAGGAGTTACGGCCCCTTTTGTAAAAAATATACAATGGCCTTCTTACCCCACCCATCGGGCAAGAAGCCCCCCTATTATAATCCTAAGGCAATTTTTTTTGCGAGCTCATTCAGCTTGAAAGTTATTTCTTTGGGTTCTGCTATCATTTTTAAGGCATTCTATTCACTTTTTCTGAATTTCTGAATTTTTCTGTTCATACATTTATTTTTAATTACTTCTATGGTTTGGTGCTGTTTAGCCTGAAAATTTGTGACGTCACCTAAAAAGCATCTAGCTTCAATCCTATCAATAAGAAAAAGCACCAAAAATGTAAGTTTAGATATAACCCTGGGGGAGGGCCTCTCACCTAACCCGGGCTTCTTGCCCCGACCAATTCTATATGAATGACCTTACTATTAATTTGTGGGAAAGAAGGACCATACAAATTAATTAAAGACTCCCAAAGGGTTGGACTGGCCAATTTAGCAGAGTGGCAGCTGCCATGGGCCCAACCTCTAAGGGGGGGGGGGCATTTCAAGGTGCCAATAGGATTATAAAATTACAAAAAAAGCCAAAATGTCTATCTTTGTGATCAATTTTGTGACAGCCATGTAGTCAATGTGAAAAGCCTCTGTAAGGAAAGGGCCCTTCAAACTTAGTTGATCTGATCTGATCTGGACTGACAAGTGGAAGCAGAATGCTGACAGTCCCTGGAAAATTGAATTGGGTCAACAATAATTTGATCTGTTTTGGACAGATCACAAGATCAGGTCGCACAACAGCTGTCCATATTACTACGCCAAACTACTTTCACAAAGCACGGTTGCTGGCAAAGATCCAGTCCACTGCTTTGAATGAAAATGTTTGGAAATCATGAAACAAAAAGAAAGTTTTGAGACTATAGCATAAACTTTTGCCTGTGAAAGGGATGATTTTACTCATGATGGTATTCAATCTACTTATGCCATTTAGTGCATGTTAAATTGTGGTCAGAAAAGTGTCCAAAAAGAATGCTCTCTCACTTATTCACTCCATACAAAGCCAATGTTTTTGCTTTGTGAAATCAAAAATGCCCATTTGCATTTATTCTGTTACTTTATGGAGATTTATCAACTAGGACAACAATATAATTTACAATTTCATAAAAGCAATGTAACACTCAACAAAATGTCTTGTCCATGCCACAAGTGGCCCCCTCTACACTGGCATTATATGTGAGCTACAATGTATACATCCTCCATGATAAAAAATAGTTCCAACTTATTTTGGTATTTACAAGCTGTCTGGTTAAAATTGAAGCCAACCAAAGTCAGATTAGACACTTACAGAGTTTTTGGAAATAAACTAGACCATCACTAAATGATGGAACAGTCCTGGTTTCTTCTAGACACTATCCTGGTTTGTTACAGAGATTGAAATTCTGTTGACTTCTCACAGGAGCTCGCAAATTTTGCACCTTAGGTGGCAGTAAATAGCGGTCAACTTGTAGACAGTGGTGTGTGTGTCCATTGCCAATTTTCCAAAAGTCGAATATTATCTCTTTTCCAAAAGTCAAATATCATCTGTATCTTCTAAATTTTATGTTTTCCAAAGGCAGAAAGAGGTTTTGAAGTCAAAACGTGTGACTGATGCTGTTTAGATTTTTTAAGAGTTTCATCAAATTTATGTGGTGATAGCAATTTCAAACTGAACTTGGTGATGACAGTCATTTAATGTTTTTCAATTACAGAAGGGTCTGGTTTTTCAGAAAATGTTAGCAAGTATTGATCTTGCCAAAAAAGTAAATTTACTATCCAACTACTGGTCACTACTTTGGTTGCTATAACAAAAAAGAAATATGAATTTCTTTATTTACTCTGAAGAATGTTATTTTGAAGTAAAACAATGCCAGGCATCGGATGACTCCTGATTCCACCAAGAGTGTCCACTCATAAATTTCAGTTCATGTTGCTAAACTATAACAGTAATGTTTCACTAGATATCTCAGGATTTGTGATTAATGATACAGATATGATTAAATTGTTAGGTATAAATATACATAAAAAACTCGAATTTGATTTTCATATTGAAAAGCTACTTAGTCAAGGTGGTAAACAGGTTAATGTATACTTGGCAGGTTGTCACGAAAACTAAATGAATCATGTAAACTCAAGATTTTAGAAGCATTTATTGTATCTAATTTTAATTATTGCCTACCATGAATGTAAACTGTCTGATGCCTGTAAGATTGAAAAATTATTGAAAAGACCCTTACGCTATGTTTTCTTAGATTTTACATCAAATTATGAAGAACTACTGCTGCGGGCGAACAAATGTCCACTGTATGTTAGAAGAGAAAGATTGGTTTTAGAAGCTGTTCATAAAATTGTGAATAATAGATATCTACCAATCACTTCAGATTTTTATACTAAGTCGGCTTTAAATCATGATTTGAGAAATGTTAATCATTTAATTCTACCTATGTTTAACTCTGTAAAATATGGCTTCAAGTCTTTACGTTACAAAGGTGCTAAATACTGGAATAGTATGCCTGATAGGCTTAAATGTGATGATTTTACTGATTTTAAACAAAATGTTGTTGATTTTATCAAGGCATGCCAATGTGGGCACTGCCTCTTATGTACGTTTTAATTTATTTTTTATCATATCTCATTGTAAATAATCATTTTTATCACTCTATATCATTTGTCGATTACAAGCGCTGTGCGCTTATGTTGTCTTTAATTTGTAAATATCGACGTTTAAATAAAACTTTACTTACTTACTTACTTACTTACTTAAGAGACGGCTCGCACTGCCTGGTTGTCCTAGTTGTTCTCACACAAGGTATATGGACTTTATGCTGTATAAAATAAATTATTATTATACAAGGTCTGTGTGGCGAACACCGACCACTGGGTGGTGACTATATAAAGTTTCCTTTAGTAAGATCAACTGCCTTGGCAAGTCACACAACACTCTAAAAAAATTCAGACAAAATTGGTTTTTTAGATTCAAAATGGTTTTTTGAAAAACCAAATTTCAATGCAAAAAACCAAAATGGATTTTTTTAAAAATCCATTTTGGTTTTGCATTGAAATTTGGTTTTTCAAAAAACCATTTTGAATCTAAAAAACCAATTTTGTCCCGACATTTTTTAGAGTGAATGATGTATTGATCATGATTGAGACCTGCGTTATGGAAATGTTTCATCTGACTATAATTTGCTCTGGAATTGCTTGTGCTATCGCTAAATAAGATTTGTGTAAGGTCTGCAGTGGCATCCCTATGGGGAGGGGGGCATGGGAGGTGGGCATGTGCCCCCCATATTGGACCTGTACCCCCCAAGGTTCCCCCCATATGAACTTTCCAACTCTGGCAGGAATATACGGTTAGTATAGAGGGTGCTCCCCAAGAGAATCGCGTGCCCCCAGGTGCCCCTCCCCCCGCTCGAGACCCCCAGTTATGCCACTGTAGGTCACCTGACATAGTATAACTTTATAGCAAAATACAATATGCGACTTTATGCGGCTGCATGGTCAAGCTGCATCTGGAACAGTCTGCTTTGTTGCTGACTTTAATTCACAATAATATTATTTCAATAGGATCCGAAGCCTACGAAAGACAAGAATAATAAAAGTTGGTGCTCAGCTGCAGCACATCTGGTTGATTCAAAATTACATATCATATTTATTTCCATTTGTCGTTGCTACAAAGAACATCCCAGAATTTAAAGGTAAATTTCTAAGACATCCAACAATACAGAAAAATTGAATATATAAAATAAATGAAAAATGTCAATACAAAGGTCAAGGTTATGTATAAACAGAGTATTTTCAAGTCTTTACAGTACATCTAGAAATTCAAACTGACTAACAGCATCAAAACTTTTAAACAGAATTTGGTTCATTCTGCATAAATTCTAGTTCTCATCTTGTTGGATAGATAGATAGATAGACAGTTTCGGAGTTCTTGGCATGTTACACATCTGCCCCATGTGAGGGATCTTTCATTTGCCAAGCACAGGCTTTGATACAAGTGGTACCAATTTAATATCTGATCTGTAAGTCATCTGCTTGGATATATATATATATATATATATTTCATGAAGGTCCACTGAAGAATTTTATGACTCAACAGTCAACACCCCTGGTTCGTACTCTTGCAGGCACAGACCTTGAGCAAAGCAGATATTGACTCAGCCGCCCAACTAGTTGCCTCAATATGACGTGAAGACCAATTAAAATCCTATACTATAAGTCGGTTGTTTGCCCACATCTTCTTTTTTTATACAAATCTCCAATTCTTAAAGTCAAAGTCAAAGAAATTTTATTTTAAGTCGGGTGTTTACAAAATAACAACATAAGCCATAGGCTTTTTCTACCGACTGTTACAACATAGCAAGATAAAATTAACAGAAAGAACTAAAAACAGTGTATAAAAACAATGATAAAAAGATTGAATGATTAAATTAAAATAATACCTGTGGTAAATTAATGTAATACTGATAAACCTGGTGAAATTTAACTCCTACACATAGAGCATTTACAATGAACACCATTCCACTGTTGCAGCAGTCCTTTAAAAGCAGTGAAAGATTATTCATTTCTCAAATGGGTTGGAAGGCTGTTCCATGTATTAGCCGCCAACACCCTAAAGCTGTTTAGTCCGTACTTTGTCGTCCTCGTTCGAGGGACTTTGAGGCGTAATCCATGTCTCTGGGAGTATGTGGAGTTGCTCCGTTCGATCAAATTGTTAAGGTAAGCCGGAGACCTGCCTTGCAGGATTTTAAATGTTTCGAGGGCAATTTGTCTAATCCTCTGTAAGGTTAAGGAACTGTGACCATGCTTTATGAGCAGGTCTTCGTAGCTTGCATCGAAGTCTTGGTATACAAATTTAAGTGCCCTGTGATGCATGCGCTCCAATTTGTCCGTATTTGCCTTGGAACAGAAATGCCAAATGATCGGACAGAATCCAAAGTTCGATAAAATAAACGAGTGGTAAATAGCCTTTCGGCCTTCCAAAGTAAGATATTTAGCTATTCTACTAAGAACATTTATCTGCCTAGATGTTTTGGTACAAAGATTTCTTAAGTGAACATTGAAATTTAAAGACGAATCAACAGTTACTCCTAATAACTTAACACAATCTTCACTCTGGATAGTAATATCACCAATTTTAAAATTGACTGGTGCATCACTCTTCTTCTTGCTGACGACAACAGCCTGGAACTTTTCTGGATTGGCTTTTAGCCTATTTTGACTGAACCAAGTTATTAAACCAGTTGATTCTTTTTCCAAAGTTTGTTTTAAAAAAGTGGTGTCTTTGTGACAGAAGCTCAGGCTGTTGTCGTCGGCATAGTTGAAGAGTGTTGCATTCTCGGTAAAATGAAAAATATCGTTTAAGTAGATATTAAAAATGATGGGGCCCAAAATGGAGCCCTGTGGCACCCCTTTTAGAATGTCAGATAAAGAACTGTGCCTATTTGTGACACGCACACACTGTTTTCGATCAGTCATGTAGCTATTAATAAGTGCAACTGCACTGTCATCTAAGCAATAGGCCTTGAGTTTTTCCTTTAAGAGAATAGGGTTGACGCAATCGAAGGCCTTGGATAGGTCCATCAATATAGCTGCTGCAGTTTTATTTTCATCTAAAGCAAGTCTCCATCTTTCAGTCATGGCTAGGAGCGTTGACTGGCAGCTATATTGACGTCTATAGGCGGATAGTAGAGGGTTGAAAACCTTCTCAAAAAATTCTACTGATTGTTCGCTGATGGTTCGTTCGAACACTTTAGAAATTGCTGGTAGTATGCTTACCGGCCTATAATTTTCTTTGCATAGGGAGTCATTCTTTTTGTGAATGGGTGTAACCCTTGCGATTTTAAGTTGGTCTGGGAACTTACTAGTATCAATCATGCGATTGACAATATCAGTGATTGGTTGAGCAATTACATCTTTTGTTATTCTGAGAATTTTAGGGGACAAGTTGTCTATACCAGTGGCCTTTTTTGGCCCAATCTTGTCAATGTATTTTCTAATTTCTGATTCATTTACCTTATGAAAAACAAAATTTTCAGATTCTGCAATTTTGTTATGTTTGATAGCGTTAACACTTGGGTGATTTTCATTCATTTCTACATCCGAATTTTCACCAACATCCTTTACAACATTTATAAAGAAATCATTGAAGGTTTCAGCTACATCTTTTGCATCAGTAATCAGTTTTCCACCTTCAACCAGTTGAGGACTGGTATTTGTCAAGCTCCCTTTATTTGATAGGAACGGTTTGATAGTTCTTTGTTTTCGAAAAATTTCCCAATTTGAGCTAGTGTTACATCGTTTATATTTTCTGAATAGGGCCTTTTTTACGTTAATAGCCCGTCTTAGAGTTCCATTCTTGAATGGATCTTGCCATGCTATACATCAATCTTAATCTTTTCGAAGTCTCTACAGATTTTTCCTTTTACACACCTATCTGTAATGTCTAACACCCTATCCCCAAATCCTATTCACATGTCTACCTTTCTATTCACGTTATAATACCAATAGTAGCAGTAGTCATGGTTTTCCCTCGGCTCCGAAAAGCGATCGCCAAATGACACTCTCAAAGGGGGGGTTATAGGCCACACGGAATTACAAAGTCAATAGCCAATGGACATGCAATTACAAAATCAAATGCCAAAGGTACTTGCCCAGCATAAAACCCTATCCACACCTTAGGGTAAGGCAATTACAAATTCAGTTCTAGATAATTAAAATGGGACAGCCTTCCCTTCACATTATTTCCCTCTCCCATGCCTTTGCCACTAACTTGCACCATATCCCCTGGGAAATTCTAGTATAGTTAAATTTGGCAAAGACAGGCCAGTCCTGTCAGCTACAGTGATGAAGAGTGCAATTAGCCAATTCTGGGTTCAGCCAAGTAATTAAGTCAAGAAATAGCACATGTCAGTAAATTTAAAAGAGATTCAGAATTAATCAGCACCACTCTAAAGAATTGAAGGTTCATGAAGTGGAAAAAATATAATTAGCCAGACTTGAATCACCAGCTACAAGTAAGTTAATCAAAACTCTGAGAATTAATTCACATCTATTAACACAGTTTAAAGTCGATAGACTGTCGCAACAGCGCTGTGCCTTGACACAGAAGAGCTGAAGGCAGTTGCAACTGAGAGCCTCTTGTAATTTTGGTTATTTTCCAGAAGGGCCTTAAATGCCTTTACAAAGGTTTCCAGGATGAACCCAATGGCCATCTCATTGATCTTGCCGATTTTCTCTCCATACTAATTTCCTGAATAAATTACTAAAAGTCACATTTCAAAGATAACCTGGAATCTTTCAATGAAGATTGATTCATCCAGTGGCATCCCTATTACATGAACTTTCCGACTCTGGCTAAAATATACAGTTAGTATAGAGGGTACTCCCCAGAGAATCGCGGGTCCCCCTCAGGTGCCCCCCCCCCCGCTTGAGACCCCCCCAGATACACCACTGTTCATAACATGATAGTTAGAGAGAGAATACATTTTTTTACAACATCAAAATACTAGTGCAAATCATGTATGAAACTAGATGACAGGAGGATTGCCCGAAGACCCTCACTATTAGACCGAGGTCACAGTCTTCACGTTGCTGTAGGCAACGTAGACTGAGGACATTCCCATGGTTGAGAACTATACACTTGCGACACAGGATCGTGTCGCGGCTGTTTTGGGCCTATTCTGATCAAAATTAAAGATATGGGTGGATAGGAAATGATTTAAAATGTATTGTGTGGGATTTTCAGAACTTTCCTGCACTTTAAAGTGTCAAAATCGGCCGATTTTCAACAATTTACCACCAAAAAATGAAAGGAGTTTCAGGCTGAACAGGGGGAGGTTTTGCAAAACTGATAGCTGTTAATCATTTTGTTGTTCATAATTTGTTTTTTCAGTTTGTATGTCTATTGTTCCCCAATCAATAGCATTGGACTATTGCACTTACCAGTCAATCATACTCAATTAAGCATGTCATACATGATCTGATTGGTTGGCTTCCTACACACTCAGTTGGACAGTGACTGATTTGGACCACATTTGACAAATTCAGATCGCATTTATAGTGAATGGAATGTACATGCCTTTATTTAGGGTGTTATTGTGTTAATAGCACAATGACACCATGTCTTTGGGTGCTTTCTTATAACTTATATTTTAGACAGTTTTATAAACACTTTGACAGATTTACAGATAGATTGACAGGAAGATTGACAGGAAGATCGTCAGAAAGATTGACAGCTCGACAGCTAGACAGATAGACAGACAGATAGACAGATATACAGACAGACAGATAGACAGATAGACAGATAGATAGATAGATAGATAGATAGATAGATAGATAGATAGATAGATAGATAGATAGATAGATAGATAGATAGATAGTTTTTAATTTTGAAGTGACACCCAGAAATGAATGTTCCCCTCCCACTTTTCATTATCAGAATCTTGACTGCTCTTTGTGTAAAAACACCTCCTGGAGAGTAAACCAGGTGTTTCTTTCTGTTTGCAGTTTGTTGTTTTCTGTTTATGTTCTTGCTTGATTGTTTGTTATTATCACCTATTGCTTGCAATGATTTCAAGAGATCTCAACCAATGTTTTGTCTCCCATCCTTCTCAGCTACACTGAGAAGGTGGGTCTTCCTATCTACCTCACTATGGCCCGTTTTCACCAACATGGTATTAAGAGTTGAGCCAGGTCTCAGCTAAGACCTGGTCTGGCTAAGCCAATCGCTCAAGCGGAGCAGGATCAAGGAACATATGCTGAGTTAAAGTCCACATATAGTATTTAAACAACTCAACTGCTACAAACACAATTAATCATCATCAAAAATGTTCTCAAGGTAGCAAAAACATAATCTCCAAAAACATCCGCAACAATGTTTCTGTGCTGACAATAGTCTTCATCGATTGCTTTGTGGGACCTTTTAACAACAACCGTCTCCTTCTTGGAATTCACTTTCAAGTGTTCCCATCTGGGCACTTGCATTGAGCAACCATTTCTTGGGTTTCCCATTCCCAGCAGTTACTTCAACAAAAATATGGTCAAGGTAGACATGGGTTCTTGGTTTGCATCTAATGACATGACATATCTACCTTAAAAAAAAGAAGAAGATTTGAGTGGTAGCTGTTGAATCACAGGGAAACTTACAAATATACATGTGCTAGACAAAAGGTCAAAAATTCTGATCTGTCATGCCAAGAAACTTATGTTCTGTTTTCATTGGCCTAATCACTTCTTGACACCAAATCTGTTTGAGACTGCTGATCCCTGAGTTTAGTAACAATGTGTATGGTTCACTGACCCTTGACAGGTTTACACACTCAGCACACTCTTGGTGAAATGGACTTAGTTAAACCAGGTATAAAGGAGTTAAGACCAGGCCTAACTGTTAACACTATGTTGGTGAAATCGGCCCCAGAGTTTAAGATGAGTTGGAATTACATGGGCATAGACTGATGACAGAAAGATACAAGAATAAATAAATACAACAATAGTATCTATATATAGGTATAGACACAATCACTTACTATAGTCACATAGTGTCGCCTGGTGGTAATCATAGTTGCATTTGGCAAATTACAGGGATAACAACTGGATAATGTATTATAAATGTCGGCTCTCATAAAATCTTAATACCCAATAAAATTTATAAGGCATAAATAAAGTGGACATATGTTATGCTTCTTGCAATGTATCGATGAAACAAAATGAAAGATCTCAATGTAACATCAGTCATGTATGTATGCATTATAACACATGACCAATATGCAAGACTTAGCCTTATAGAGAATGTCTGAAAACCTTATCAGTTTGAGGGCTTTTAGCAATGACAGGAGGGTGGCAAAATAAGTTATCAAGCAGATTGCACCTTTGAAGTTGCAAATAAGAACAATGTGATTAGGGCTTTCAAAATAGGGTTTCAGCCTGCTTCAGGTCTCTGTTGAAAGTTTCAGTTGCTATTTATGTCAACTAGAGCTGAAGACAACAACAAGCCAAAGCATATGAGCTTTCTTTGGAAAGTAACTTGTCTCTTCAGCAGTTTCAATTAGCGACTGATTGATTCTTTCAAACTAGCTTTGTGGTATTCTAACATAATCTGATTGGTGCTATTTGAAACTGCCATAAGACCTTCTCTTACACTGAGGTTTATTAACGATTGACCATATGGTCAAGACACAGATTCACAGCTTCAGGTGTTATCAACTGCCAGTTCACTTCACAGCTTCAATTCTTCTTTTGTATTTGACCACTTCTGGCTCAATTTTGTTTCAGTCACAGAACAATGACAAACAGCAAATTTCTTACAATGGGATGGCGTGCAGTGATTGGAATTGAGTAGCACATCCAGATTTTCAGGAGGGGAGGGCCTTGGAAATTTTCCTCAATGGGAAATTATATTTTATATTGTGGTAACAGCGACATTAATTATTTATTTTTCAAGCATCCCATATCCCAAAAATTTCAATTCCAAATCAAGCAACACCGGGTTAATAAAAACCTCACCAAAAATATTTATTTAAGACTGCCCAGAAAGAGTTTATTCATTTTTTATTTTCAAAAAAAAGTCATATGAACTGATTCTCGCTTTTCATAATCACAGATCATAATAGATTTTCATTCAGTAGCAACCTGCATGAATGCTGGGACTTGCCAAAAATTACTCATAGTTCATATGAGGCAAAATGAGCAATGATTAAAATTAAATTTTCTCATATTATGCCCTGTATGTTAGAAACAATTAAGAGACCTCATGGTAGGATAGGCCTACACCGCCACACACTCACCAATCCACAAATTCCTTAACCTAAACCCCTCTTATCCTCACCTAGCCTCAAATTCCCTCACCTGGCCTCAAATACCGTCAACTAGCCCCTCACTCAACTAAACTCAGCTCACCCCCAGCTTTACCCTCTGTATCCCTCAACGACTATTGGTTAACCCATCATCACAGTGGTTACCCTGTTAGGCTATGTCAGCACGAGGGTGTATCCTGCCAGGAGGGCTGTTGAGAGGGGTTGGAGTAGGACGGGTGATAGTCTGATAGACTGATAGGTCTGACATCCGGTACTACTTGATTTTATTGGACCAGCAGGATGCAGTACAAAGTAGTAAGATGTTATGTATCGCTCTTGGTACCGATGGAACTTTTATAGATCGATCATTGGTTGTCCAGACAGGACACGAAAACTGAACAGAAATTATTTATTTAAAAAATATAAAAAAACTCCCAAGCCCCCATCCCTTGATATGAAAGGTGCTCCCTGAACGTTGAATAAAAGCAAGTTCTAATCCTTGAGGTTTGGCAATCACACAAATCTGGGCTCTCATTCATGCTGTCTCTCGGTTATACCTTTAAAGTAACCAGGCATGACTGTTCACCAAACTGCTAGTGGTCAAAAATAAAAGAGAGTTTTCAAACAGTGGTCAAATACAATAAAATTGCAATAACTGTGACACAACTCAAAAAGGTGTTTGGCCATATGGTCAATCGTGAATAAACCTCACTGTAAATTTTGAATTTTGAGTTAGCTTAATTGATTGAGTGAGATGGTTGCATAATTCCTTTGAGCCAAGATAGCTTGTTGTTTGCAAGTTATAACAACATAAAGATTATCATAACTCAAAACAGCAAGCTATCATGGCTCAAACAAATTGTGCAACCGTCTCACTCAATCATTTGAGCTAACTCAGAATTTCAGAATTTTCAGTGTACTGAATGGACCCCACTCTGCCAAATATCTACAGCATATCAATTCATCAATTGGGAGAATAGAGCAAGGTCTAGGAGCAGATTTTGTTTAACAAACATAGTGACTCCATGGCCCAAAATGTGATGGTGTATTTGTTTCAAAATCATGATAAGGGTGTATTGCGCGGCAGTTTGATCGATGTCTTGTCATAACCTAAGGTTCTACTGATGTCATTCACACTTGCCATTGTATTATGGAAAATATAGGCATATGGCAGAGGGGGCAGGGGGGGCATCCGCCCCCCCAAAAAAAAAGTTTGGGAAACAGTAGGATTCCGGCAAAAGGCAAAAACATTTGGGCAGATGATTAAATAAAAACTATTGAAAATTAATGATTTAAAGGGAATTTAATTCAAAATGGTATTGAATTTAGATCTTTGAAATTCGGGCAAATGTCGCTCACCCTCCAAAAAATTGCATGTGCCATACGCCTATGATGGAAAACATCATCGGACACAGATACGTCTGCAATCTTCCTGGACATTTTCAGGGTTGACGATTTCAAACATCCACATCTCAACTCACATGAGACAGTTCAGGTAAGGAAATGCCATTCTTGAGAAATAGCAAGGCTATAACATTACATTGTGGCATAGTACTAGCAGTTGTCATTCATCAGCTAAATAGACAAAATATGTCTGATTAAAGGCTTCCTTTCTTACATCTGATCAAGTGACGATCCTAAAAAACAATGTGATTGCTGTGCAAATATCTTCCATTGGTTTAGCCCACTAATTTACTGTATAAACCGAGCTTCGCTTAAAGTGGAAAAACATGAAATCATCCTGTAAAGGCAATCTTATAACTTAATTGATCTTGTCTGATTTATGGTGCATCAAACTGACAATTCTGTCCCCTATATATGTGCTTTATACTCACCCTAGGGATTCTTCTGTGTAATTTGTATTAATACAAAGAGACATTTGGTAAGACACACTATATATCCATAAGGCTGAGATGCTACCAGCTGCATGCTGTAAAATTTGAAATTCGAGTCAGCTCAATTGATTTAAAAAGTGAGATGGTTGCACAATTAGTTTGAGCTAACATAGCTTGTTGTAAACAGTTCTGATAATCTTTCAGTTGTCATAACTTAAAACAACAAGCTTTGACAGCTCAAAAGAATTGTGCAACCATCTCACTCAATCATTTAAGCTGACTCAAAATTCAAGTTTTACAGTGTACTTCCTTTATTACGTCATTATAGAAATTTTTCTCTCTGAAAACAATTTTTCTCCCAAATACGAACAATGGAGTGGTGAAGAACAACAGAGAACAATTAAGTCAAGGATAAATCTGTATCGCCGCTAATAAGAAAAATTACCAGAGACACATCTTGGGAGTGCCAAGATTTATTTGAGTAGTTAAGTAGGTGCAATTAGTTGGTATACTTTTCATTGTGAGGATCTTCCTATTAAGATGATTCATACTTCACCAAACAAACAAGGACAAGACAAATATCTTGGTTTGTGGCATTATAGACATTAGGCTGTTTTCTGTATAGTATCTCACACTATATATTCAAGGTATGACACATTGTAAAAGATGGCCCCACAATTGTTGTTTATTATGAGTATATTGATTGCATGTTAATTGTTGGGTAATATCTAAATCTCTCTATCTGTATTTTAGCTTGGATCTTCATTTAGTTTAACATCAATGCATTACTGATAGATTGCCTAATTTCAGAGACCTGTAATCATTTTAGTTTACCTTTTGTGTTTAAGGGCCTTTTTATAGAATCTTTGTAATCTCCTAGTACAAAGATCCCCTTTGAAGTCAATATATCTTAATTGTTTACCCAAGTACTATGCTGGGGACTTTTGGCCCAAACCTAAAGGGCTATACCAACTCAGGAATCTCAGGTGTCTTTGATGCAGCAATATAACAATTAACACCTTTGGGGGATCAATAACTTATGCATCCAGAATCACTGACATGTCTTATAATGACATAATTTGCATATGGGTTAAACCCCTTTTTAGTAATATTGTCTTTTGATTGGCCCAGAGCCCTGGGCAAATAATATCATTGTGATGTCATTGTAATTGTGCTATATAACCAACTGTCTTGTATCAATAAATATCTCTCTTTTAGTCTATCTGTGAACCATAACTGTCTTGTTTGTAATTCTTACCATATACAAACTACCATCTTGAAATAAAAATTCAATAAACGGCTGCAATGGAACTGTGCCTTGAGACGGAAGAGCTGAGGGCAGTTGCAACTGAGAGCCTCTTGTCATTTTGGTTCTTTTCCAGAAGTGCCTTTTGTGCCTTGCCAGCCTTAAAAGCCTGGACAAAGGAGTTGAGGATGAACCGGATGGTCTTCTCATAGATCTTGCTGACCTTCTCTCCATACTGCCCATGCAGGGTTTCCTTAACAGCATGCAGAAATGGGGCTTCAATTGCCTGAAAAAAAAATCAATTTAGTCATTAGGGGATGAAAAGTAAATGCTAGTACAAATATGCATATGATACAGTAGAGTCAATTATGGTAAATCCGTCCAGGAGGGTAAATCCGTCCACCCCCTCCTGTATGCATATAAATGTATCTATAACAATTGTGTGAGTTTTAAAAGCAAGGGAAAGTCTTTTTCAACTAATTTTGCAGTGTTTCTTGTGTTCAGAGCTTTTTTCAATCATATTTCAGGTCCATTTAACAACAAAGGACACAAAACAATCAAATTCTGTGACGTCATCACAGCCATTTTTGATAGTTACATGAGTGGGATCAGATAATATTTTTTCCTATTCCTGTCAACAAACAAACATTTATGAGGTAAAAATCTTTGAATAAGAAGCAAAATTAAATTATTCTTGCAGGATTTGTATACTTGTGACACCATGAAATCAAATACAATGGAAATAAAAGTGGACGGAATTACCATCAATATTTTGAAAGTGGCTTGAAAGGAGGTTTGTAAATCCGTCCACCCGCATAAAATTAACTTTTTAAGCACTTTTGTACTTTAAATAATAATAAATGGCATTCTTCTGATTACAGAAATTAGATAGGAACAGTTATTCCACTTTGGTTGGATTAAAAGGTTATTTAATTGTAATTGAGAGGGTCAATTGAAATTAGGGATCGTTCAGAATTTATGACTGGGGGGGGTGGGAGTTTTGGCCGAGGGGGTACTAACTTTTCACACGTGTTTCAAGGGGGGCATTAATTTTTGACAACACTTCCAAGGGGGGGTAAGAAATTTTAACAAAGAAAAAAATGTTAAAAAACACGCATAAACTCAATCTGTACGCGTGGCCTTGTATAACAGTATATATGACAATGACAATGACAATGACAAAAGTTTATTTAGACCAAAATATAAAAAATACAATTACAAAATTTCAAAAAACAAGTTATTTTTCTGTGGGTCTAGGAGGTGTACACTAAGCCAGCTTAAGCTAGCGCTATCGTGTACACCCCCTATGTAAATAGACAATATAATCTTATTAATTACTATTCATTTATAAATAGGCAGTGTAACTGTGTAAAAATTACTTTTTTTTTATCGAACATCTGAGCCTAATATAATAATAATTCATAAAACACATTCAAATAAAACATCAGTTGGAAACTTACAAGAAAATCTATTAGTATTATATAAAAGAAAGAAGAGAAAAAAATATATAGAGAGAGAGAGAAAGAAAAAAAAACAACTTTTTTTAAATAAAAAAGAAAGAGAGAGATAGAAAAGACTGTACAGAAAAGTCATGATGAGTAAGGATGAGAATGAAATGGGTTTTGATTTATCAAAATATGAATTGATTGATGTTTGATGAGTAGGTTCAAACATCTAATCAGTGACACCACACACATAGCAATTAGGTACGGAACATTCATTTTTGTATAAATTTAGAAAATGATATATGTGTGTATTGCTTTGTTTGTCGAGGGGGGGGTACAAAAAATATGCGCGAAACCTAAGGGTGGGGTACTAAAAATCCGCATGGAACTCAAGGGGGGGGGTATCAATTTTTGACGGGAAGTTCCAGCAAAACTCCCACCCCCCCAGTCATAAATTCTGAACGGTCCCTTATTCAAAGTTAACTTAACCTCTATTATTTAATTCTTCTATTATAAGTGCAATCAGTGAATCATGATTCTAAAAGCGACACAAAAACCTTTGTAAGACTTAATAAATTGCAAAACTCGAAAAAATAAAGAGATATGATAGTTGAGAGCTGTACTATGCCCAGTGGACGGATTTAGCATCCTTGCTGGACGGATTTACCAGCAAGGTGGACGGATTTAGGTGACCTGACCTTCAATCTTTGTTGCCATGGTTTCAACCAGAATTATTTGAATATTTACCTTTTTTGAGTGTTGATGATAAAACGGAATATACCCTTTCAAATGGACTGATTTTTATTTTTGTAACTTTTGCCATTTTCATGGAAATATAGTTTCAGCCAAAAGTGGACGGATTTACCATCCTTGACTCTACAGGCCAATATTATAATTTAGAGACAAGGCAAGCATCCTCTTTTTTATAAATCTGTAGAAAAGGTAAATTGCCAGGGATTAAAAACTGAACTAATACATGTACATCTACAACAGATCTATTAGCATTGTAATCAAAGATGAAATGAATCCAAACTTGCTCAGGGAGGAAAGCTGACCCACAGCCTGAACTCGCAACAATTAAGTTGTAACTGTCTAAGCTTTTAATTGGTGATCCTTTATCCTTTAGTATCCAAATATAATAAACAATCAGGAATGACAATAATATGGATGTATAAACACAAAACATTCCAACATTTGTTCTATAGATTTATTACCCAAAAGATATCAACTGCCATGTCATCCTGAAAGCCAAAGAAAGCATGGCTCTGTCCTTGGTTGATAATCAGTTCCAGAGCCACATCTTTGTCATCAGTGTTAGCAATGATGTCATCAATCGCAGACATAACACTAAGGCCATGTATCTTCAGAACATCAGAATTATACAAATCCGATGAATTTTCTCCTCTGTTGAATTTTTCAAATACACTTTTGACTTGTGGACTGCTTTCAAACATCCTAAGATAAAACAAAAAACACATAATTCAATATTCATATTATATTCAATTATTCTCTTCTTTCAATGAAAGGAGAGTATAATTGAATATAATAATATAACGTTTGATGTCCTATTTGGTTGCATCCTTAGGTTCAGATTCTTAAAAAGACGCAGAGAAAATTTTATAAATATATATTATTTTCAACATATTTTAAACTGGTAAAAGACAGGACTACAGGGTGAGGAACCAAAAATCTCCATGAACATATCTAGCATTTGTAGGAAAATTGCGAAAAAAATACAGCATAATAAATGTAGGTATCAGTTATATTTTGGGACATTCAGAATGAGTTCTGACTACAAATGGCCACAGGAAACAGATCTAGTCAGATTTTGCTTCGTGCACAAAAGGACTGAAAAACCATCACTGACATAGTCAGTGTTACCTTATGGTCAGCTTACAATATCAGAAGCTCTCAAAAATGGGGTCTGCCATTTCTGTACACACAGTAGCTTTATAACTGGGGTCATTCAAGGGCAGTGCTTGAGTTGTCAGAGAATTTTGGCACTTTTTACCGTGACCGCTACAATATGACGATCTTTTTGCTTGGGCGATAATACAGAACATTGACTAAATCAAGGCTAGACTGGCCTTCAAGTTGCATAAAAAAGTACAATCTAAACTACAATGCCAATAACACCAAACTTGATGGCCCGTTTTCACCAACATGGTATTAAGAGTTATGCCAGGTCTTAGCTAAGACCTGGTCTGGCTAAGCCAATCACTCAAGCGGAGCAGGATCAAGGAACATTCACTGAGTGAAAGTCTGCACATAGTATTTAAACAACTCAACTGTTACAAACACAATTAATCTCTGAAGTTCCCAAACATGGCCACGCGACAAGGTAAGAGAAAAAGAGGGGTGGGCTTGGAAATTTATAAAAAAATAATTAATTAGTTGCCTGTCCAGTGTTGGTGACAGAAATGCATTTTTCTTTAGCCCCCTCCCCTCAAACAATAAATTAATACAAATCAGCTGGTCATGCATTTTTGCACAATGAAACTACAATTATGGTTCATGGTTGAATCCCTTTGAAGATCTAATGATAAGGGTCCTCAAAATCTGATGTACCCAGAATGGCTGACGTGCCTGCGATTTTTTGCTACCGGCAGTTACCAACAAGTCGTTGGTGACTTGAGTGGTATTAGTGTCGCCTTAGTTTCAAGGATTGTAAAGCGTGTTAGTCATGCAATCGCTTCATTAAACCCATATAGGACATTATAGGTACGTATGCCTAGTGGACCAGTCACACGGGAGGCTAAATTGGAATTTTCAGAAATCGCCCGATTTCCAGGGGGGTTATAGGATGCGTAGATTGCACCCACGTCCAAATTTCCTGCCCTTCGAAAGTACCCCTGTGCTAAGACCAACAACAAGTGCAGAGGTTTTGTACAACTCAGCACAGAAGAATTGCCTCTATTTGGTGTCATGACTATCATAGGCAAATGCTATAAAAACATAGTTTCATACATGAAATACTTTTAAATCGTGTGCTTAATGCTGTATGGCTAGTATATTTGCAACAGTTACTTCAAAAAATATATTTTCTAGGTAAGTGTGTGTTCTTGGTTTGCAAACTTTATATCTCAAGATGTGACATATCTTTCTTGAAAAAATCTTTGGTGACTGTTAAATTGGAGAAACATGCGAATATAATAGACAAAGGCCTATAATACTGATTTGTCATGCCATCTCATAAGAAACATATGTTCTGTTTTCATTGGCCTATTCACTTTTTGACACCAAATCAGTTTGAGATGGCTGATCCTTGAGTTTGGTGACAATGTGTATGATTCACTGAACCTTGACAGGTTTACATGCTTAGCACACTCTTGGTGAAATGGACTTAGTTATACCAGGTTTAAAGGAGTTAACACCAGGCTTAACTCTTAATACCATGTTGGTGAAAACGGGCCTAAAAGTTTAAATATCCGTCAGTCATGTGTAAGGCCAGATATGATCAGTGCAGGTAAAATTTGTCTGCAAAGAAACTTTTTAGATTCCCTCGTCCTCCATATTGGAATTGTCAGAAATACCACGATGTGATTGGCCAATCAAACTATGAGGAATTTATTGTATTATTTTGAAACTGTATTGAATAAATGCATAAATTTACTGTGTTTGGATTATTAAATAACTATATCAGTGAATTTGTGCCAAAAACGAATTCACTTCGTCTGCACGTTTCATGTACCCCTCATTTGATACTTTCGGCGCGAAGGTAAACATCCGGGCACTCCATAGCCATAACATGGCGATGTAGTGCTTTGAGAAATTGCAACTCGATCGCTGCTGACAAGGCTATTAGGAACTTATCCAGGTAAGGTACATGCCTGGAAAGCTGCCAAACTCTTGAAAGATAACGGCAAAATCAACGAACGGGCCTAGTTTGCTTGGAACAGGTGGCCCAGTATTGTGTGACCTGATTCGACCAATAACTTATGCATACTTTCGGCACGAAGCTGAACATCCGGGAACTTTGCAGATAAACATGGCGACACTGAAGTCATGTCAAATATTTGTTGGTTGATGACAAAATAAATTCAGATATATATCGGAAATCGTAGATGCCTCATAATAGCACATTCAGCTACTTACACAGTAATAAACAATTAGACAAAGTTTGAGTGGAACACGTTCAACGGAAATGACACTATGCGTGTTGTGCGACGAAGTCCGCAGCCAGCAAATTTTTGACAGCTTTTGACAGCTCAGCTCGGATTGGACTACAGAGCCCCGTAGAGCTTGTCACACAAAAAAAAAATTTTTTCTGAATTTTAATTTTTTCTTTTTGGAAAAATTTTTTTTTTGGAAAAAATTTTTTTTTTGGAAAATTTTGGGTTTGCCTCATAAACAGGCGGAATGTCAAACAGAAGAAGAAGGAGGAAGGAGGTAGTCACGTTGTAGTCACGCGTGAAGAGAAGCAAATGCCAGGATCATGTTATGGGATGTCTGAATCAAAATTTTTGATTGAACCATCTGGATCACTCCACTAGCCATAAGGGACGAGTCACACCTCGCTTCGCTCGGTCAGCCGGTGGCTCTGTCCCGTCTATTATCTGGGCAATATAGCAGTGGTGGCTCCAAGTTTGTGCCTGGGGTCTGTGCCCCCCTTGAACTCACCTACTCCCCCCCCCCCCCCGCCTTGCCCCCTGATTTTGAGCAAGCATAAAAAAAATTCTCTCGTGTCTTTGCATTGGGGTCAAAACGTGTCTCAGACTGTATGAACACCCTTTCATTTGTCCCAGCACATTTTGTCATTAGCAAATGCCTTCCTACTCTAATTTACAACAGTGTGATCAGGGCCGGATTAAGGTAGCATGAGGCCCTAGGCTGAACCTCAATGTGAGGCCCTTTGCTGAACCCGACCTGAGACCACCAGTCTCAGCAGAATTTTTCCTACATAATTCCCACTTTCTGTTTGAGAGCCTAGCAATGTCGCCAAGGCAAATTTGTATTTTAAAATTGAAAAAAAAGCCAGTATACACTGGTGTATGGATCAGTTTTGCTTGATCTTAAATCTTCTATACAGAATCACATGCTATACTGCAACAGTTGACCCTGTTCTACTTGATTCGATATACATTTGCCTTGTCTATTTTAATAAGACTATACTGGGCCCCTCTATCAATTGTACAGTTGTAGTTGCAAAAATTTGGCCAAAACATTGCACCTTTTATCGCTAATCATGTAAATATCTACAATAATCATTTTTACATATTTATAAATTCTAATAGTTATTTTATGGCACAAATTTCTGAGATAATCGTACTAACTTGTATGCGATAATTGCAGAAATTTCTATGGTTGTTATGAACATTTCTACTACTATTGTCGAAACATTATTATTGATAAATTTAGAAAGTTCTTCAGTTATTTTACATACTTTTGGGACAATGGTTATAAATTTGAGATAATCCTGGAATTTCTGAGACTAACTTACAAAATTTCTGTGATTTTTCCGCCAAAATTCTGCAAGTATGACTGTAGGATTGATAGCAGAGATGCTTCAAATGAGATACCTTGCATTTAAATAAGCTCTTTAAACAGATATTTCTAGGCTAAACGATCTATGATTATAAATTGTGGGTAATTTGGGGCCCCTTAGGGACCGTTCAGAATTTATGACTGGGGGGGGTGGGAGTATTGGCCGAGGGGGTACTAACTTTTCACACGTGTTTCAATGGGGGGTATTAATTTTTGACAACACTTCCAAGGGGGGGGGTAAGAAATTTTAACAAAGAAAAAATGTTAAAAAACACGCATAAACTCATGTTATTTGGACTTTTTTAAGCGCAAAAGTCTGCAAAATGACGCGAATCTGTACGCGTGGCCTTGTATAACAGTATATATGTGTGTATTGCTTTGTATGTCGGGGGGGTGGGGTACTAAAAATACGCGTGAAACCTAAGGGTGGGGTACTAAAAATCTGCATGAAACTCAAGGGGGTGTCAATTTTTGACGGGAAGTTCCAGCAAAACTCCCACCCCCCCAGTCATAAATTCTGAAAGGTCCCTTAGTATGCAATATTGCCAAAGTTGTCCTCTTGATTTTTGACTTTATGCACTTTTAAGCAAAGTTAATATATTTTTCACCCAATGTGAGGCCCCCCTGAGGTGTGAGGCCCTAGGCTATAGCCTACTCGGCCTAATGGATAATCTAGGCCTGAGTGTGATTATGGGATTAATATGTATCAATGTTTTCGTACATATCATAGATAATGCATATTTCTCCATGCCTTTTTCTGACAACGTGACCCCAATGCTTAAAACACCTCCCCCATGCAAACAATCTGGACCGGCGCCTTCACTACGGCCTGTGACATCACGGGCATCACGTGCAAGGGTAGAAGAAATAATGGCTCGGGCAATGTGAAATGTTGTCAAACGCTTTGAATTTTTATGAAACACGATGGATTAACTGCATAAATTTAAACCTGAAATATGGGATTATGAACTTTTGTTGATACTTATAATATATGTGAAAGGAACATGTAATGAAAGTAATAGTAATGCATTCGTATTTCAGAACACATGATTGCTATTAAAAAGATATAAAGATTTTAGTTAAATCAATCTCACTCGCCACAGTGAATCGGAGCTACAACGGAGCACAGTGAATCACTACATTCAGTTATTAGTCCAGTCATTCTAGGAGAATAGGGGGGTCAACCCACCAGAAAATGCAATAGTAATGATTCTGGTACCAAATTTATTGTTATAATCTAGAGCAACTTTCCTGAAGTTTACCCATAAATTTATGCATTGGAACATGACCTAATTAGCATAAATCCAAGATGGCGGCAGTGAAAATCATGTTTTCTGCAAATAACATGGGAACTATTAGGGTTAGGGCTCATATCTTTATGAAACATGAATATAAACTTGGGTATTACGAACATTTTGACACCATTCCCATGTCTCTATCTCTATTAGTTCTTGAGATATGGAGTATTCACATATTTCATATTTCAGGAAATATCCGTTAAACGGCCAAAAAAACTTGATTATTGGTCTTGATTCCAAATACTAGATATGTGATTTTTGTTTTATCCATTGAGGATGCAAAAGGGACTCCTTGTGGGCCATTTCACAAATCAAACATGACTTTACCTCAGTTCAATGCCTTATTATACCATTTTTTGCATGTCGAAGTCATGCCATGAAAATGCATTATTTGTTGAAGATTGTCCAATTTACAGCAAAGAGATAACTTCTATTGGGTCTATTTTTCATGCCTCTTAACAGCTGCATTAAGCATATAAGTATATAAGTAGTCAAGTGCATTGAATTCAGCCTATTTTGAAGTACTACAAGCATGGTTAGTAACTATAATAGAAAGTTAAGAGTGGAATAGATTCTGTTAGTATATATTTATAAAATATGGCAAATACAGCTAGTGTTGAGGGCATTATAATTATTCAACTGCAACACTGGCCTGGATTCCACTACTGCTGCTCCAATTACTGCCATTGGCCACCACAATGGACGTTTAATTTTCTTGTGCCCACCATCACAAAACAGGACTGTCATCGGGGAAGTCTTGTAGCGTCTCAGAACTGGGAAGAAGAGTTTTAAATAATTGGAGCCTCTGAAAGGCAACCACCATGCAGTTAAGCAGTGCATGCCAGCAGATGGTTGTGATTAATTGTGGTCATCAACCTGGAGGATCTCAATCAACTTTTTGCTTGAACAATGTTGGATGTCACTGAAGATCTGCGTTAAGTGTTAAGTATTATCCTGCTACTGACAGTGGGGTTTATGTATAAGTGGCATGGTACTTTATATTTTGAAAATTTATCATGATAAAATCTGATTCTACTCTGGTGCCTTTTCTAATTATACTAGATCATAATAATACATTATAATTGCCCTCCCCTTTCATGTGCCCATGTGGCCTTATGGTTAAGCACGCTGTCCACTGGCTCTGATGAGTTCAAATCTAATCCCGGGATCTCACTTTAGTCCGAGCCCATGGGACTTACATGGAGGCAGATTGTACCCAGCATTCTATGCTGGGGCAACTGAAAGACCTTTGGCAGTTCTCATCTCATCATCATACAATGGTCACCAAAATGAAGGTGCAGCTCCCTCCACAAAGATGAAGGTTGAGCTGCCCCGGCTGATCCAGGGTATACAAGCACAACACAAGTCAGTCATGTTACAATTGGTGAATTAAGCATGCCAATTTTGGAGCAAGCATCTCACATTTCTTCAAGTCATTGATGTTTAACAGCATTAATTGAGCAATTATTGCAGTATAGGGGAGACTGGAGTAGATAGATATTTGTTTCATATTTTGTAACCTGGAAAGTTTCAATGTCTCATGCAACAACATTCTGGATGTCAAGTTAAAGCAAAAATTGTTGCTTCTCCTCAATGACTGTCAATTCTTCTTAATTATGAAAATATTTTTCTTATGTGTATAACTTTTACTTTGAAAATCTGCCTTGAAAAGAATTAACCAACCCCAAGTCGATGTCTTGCAAGGTGCAAGTTAATACCTGAACCTTTTGGACAAAATTCCCGAAAATAAAGATACAATAAAATATGGTGCTTGACTAAACTAGTTACTCCTGGGGGAACATTGTCACTCAGAATGAGAGAAAAATATTTTTAAAAGACTTTCCTTGGTTACCTTACTGACGTCCATAAAGTCAATGTTAGGGTATAAGTGTTGAAAAAAAAAAAGAATCAAATCTTCTGATGATCATAACTCAATCATCCTCAGAAATTTGGGTCTTTATCACAGAGACCAACTTTGTCCTTTGAGTAGGGTTTCCATTACAGATCTTTCCAGCTCCCAAGAGCTATGTCACTGGGTTCGAAAGCTGACTGGTGCTGTGGCCGACACAACTAGCGAATGTGCCAGTTGCAGTGATGGCCGTATGTACTGAATAGAATCTTGCTTAGTTTCACTTTGAAGTTGATTCCATGTGCTCTAAGGAAAAACTAATTTAGCAGGTGAGCGTGCTATCCACCAGACAACAGCACCTCAATGCAACTCGTGTCTGTTGACCAATATGGAGAGTCTCATCCATGCACTTGTCAAATATGCGCCATATTGGCAGGCACCTGAACATAAAGCACAGTTTCACTTTTTAATACAAATGTTTTTGCTTCATAAATTAATAACTTTCCTTATGAAAACCTCACAAATCTAGAATCGAGGGTGTAGGGGAGAGCGGGGCACAGTGAGACACTTTTTTTATTTTCAAGTCTTCCAAAATGTTGGCAGCAACGAGTTAAATGAGATCAGGTTCACGTTATAGATAATGAGGTTGTGTATATTGTCACATAGTTTCAGGTTCCTACCTTTTACAGGTTTGGAGAAACTTTGAGTTAAGTCCGTGCTCGTTAAGTGT
This sequence comes from Platynereis dumerilii, assembly GCA_026936325.1. Taxonomy (NCBI): domain Eukaryota; kingdom Metazoa; phylum Annelida; class Polychaeta; order Phyllodocida; family Nereididae; genus Platynereis; species Platynereis dumerilii. The sequence goes on from JAPTHN010000011.1 coordinate 27,270,254, forward strand.
CTCACTGTGCCCCGTGGGCGGGGCACATTGAGACAGCAGGCGGGGCACAGTGAGACAGGGCATCTGCTGTCATAACCGCCAATCCTCAGGACCTGCGGAATTGTTCTATCAATTGTTGCATCAGAAACTACTGTACTCTAGTAAAAGCAGCTGGCTAGGCGATTTTTTAGGTCGTTTTTTGAGCATGTTTTGAATCTTCATCGCACGGGACACATGCACAACTTATTTAACCTGCCGCACCTGTTACATCCTAATCAAAATTCTTCTTTGATGCTTCCCTGTGGATATTACTCACTATAATCAGTAGTTTATAGCAGGTATTTTGTTTTTAATAGTGAATTGTGAGCCATGCATTACATTCAGGTCGTTACGAGTGTATTTTGTGATGTCTCACTGTGCCCCGCTTCAAACTGTCTCACTGTGCCCCACGCAGCTCTGTTTATAAAATTTTTGAATCCTGTCGACCGGATGCCTGCATTGTGGTTCGTCATCTCACTAAACTAAGACAAACTACCAAGGTTTGAATCCCTGGCAATTGCTTTGCATTATACCATTTTTCTTGGGAATTATAACAAAAAGTCGTTTAGCAAAATTATTTACTTTTACAGGCTAAAAACAAAAATATTTAAATTCCACTCTCGATATGCTGTGTGAACATTCAAGATATAGGACAGTCTCTCACTTACTTAATTTTTGTACTATACAAAAAAGGGTTGATCTTTAAACAGTACCAGGTAGATGCTACGGGCTTTGTCTCACTGTGCCCGCCGTCTCACTGTACCCCGCTCTCCCCTAACCTCTATTCAAGTAAGTGTATGACACTGTATGTCCTTCAATTTTCTACGATCAATTTATTCCGGGGATCAACTTATAGTCTGCAGATCCAACTACCCCATGCAGTTCATCTACATCGCTGTAGTTATTAAAAATAGGCTACATTCCATGCAAATAAGGTATCATATCCTTAAGAGGCATAATAAAACATTGATAATAACCACGCAGACCCAATTTGGGGTCTTGGTTGAATAAAATAATATACTATTTTCATCGAACGATGTATTTTCAAGGTATGTCTCCAAAATGCAGTATGCGTGATAAGGGGGTATAGAATTGAGGTAAAGGCATGATAAATGTGTAAAATGGTCCACTATATTTCCCTCCGAATCCTCAATTTCTAAAACAATAAAATCATAAATCAAATATTTGGAAGCAAGACCAATAATCAAGTTTTTTGGCCGTTTTACAGATATTTCCTGAAATTATGAGATATATGAATATGCCATATCTCGAAAACTAATAGAGATAGAGACATGGGAATGGTGTCAAAATGTTCATAATATCCCAATTTTCACAGATCTATATGAGGCCTAAACCTAATATTTTCCATGTTATTTGCAGAAAACATGATTTTCACTGCTGCCATCTTGCATTTATGCTAATTAGGTCATGTTCCAATGCATAAATTTATGGGTAAACTTCAGGAAAGTTGCTCTAGATTATGACAATCAATTTGGTAACAGAATCATTACTTTTGCAATTTGTGGTGGGTCCATCAGTAGAATGACTGTCCAGACTATATTCAACGCGCCTGCAGTCAGAATGATGAGTTTAAAGCTTCAATTGCTTGAAAGTAGCAATAAAGAATTATATGTAACCCAACTGTCCAAATATGCAGAAAGTAGATCTTACTCTTTTGTTAGTTTATTTATTTTTCAGTGTTAACAATTTTACAATAATGCTCGTTTTGTTTTGCAGTAATAAGTTGGTTACTACAGGGGAACAAGAAGTGCAATTCTGAGTATCACACTTCAGGATTATTCCCGTTAATATGAAACAACACCCTACTTTACAATAATCTAATAATTATGTTTTGCTTTGAAGCAACTGCCATCAACAAGTGTTACCTGTTGGGAGTGCACATTGCATGCACTTGACACTCATTGTGAACTGGGGAGGGGGGGTTGGGGTTATTTCTCAAAAGGGCATTGTTTGGTTCAGAAACAAATATTTCAATACATTGCAAACTCGAAATAAATAATTAGCAAACAAACACAAGAATGCAAAAAGTGGTAAAATCCCATATCCAAATGTTTTTACACAACTTTGTCCATATATCTTGCCAAATGGTAATTAATTTATCACAGGTTTGATCCAAGATCTTGGCAGGTCAACCGCCGGACCTATCTTGGAAGCAGTTACAACCATCTTTCACCTGATTGCCATGACACCTCCCCTAATTTGCATACATGTGCCAGAGTTTAAAAATACAGGATTTTAAGTCCGTTATCGCATTCCATTGTCTCTAGTTGAGACAGAGAGATCAATTGAATTTATTTATTTATTTACTACATCATTCATTCATTCAGTCACTCACAGAGGTTTTGCTTAGGCAGAGTATGAGCAGTTTTTTGGGGAGGGAAAGGTATTTGTTCAAATTTCGAGATGAAGACTTCAAACATTCAAACAGCTTATATTCGGAACTGCACTGTACAATACTATGACAGTGAAATAATATTTGGGGAGCAAAAGCTCCCCCTCAGAAATTATTTATTTCAAGACAGTCTAGAAAGAATACAAAATAAACTTTTCATATTTTTATTGAAAAAAATTATAATTCCAAGCCCCCCCCTCTCTCTGAGACCTATTGGTTGTCCCCTTACCAATTATAAAAAAACGTATGGAGTAAATAAAAGTGTTGTCTTCAGCTTCCGAAATATTTACACTAGGTGCTCACTGGTGCATGGAAAAATTGCTTGTCACAAGAGCACTTGAAAAACTGACCACATGATCATTTCGTTGCACTTCTTGTTCCCCTGTAGTAATGGCGGTTAAACCTCGGGAAATGATATTCTCAAAATAAACTGGTCAGACACACTATCTAGTTCATTTAATTTATCGCCTTTGCACTAGATCATGATATCTATAAGACCGATTCACTGTGCCCCCGGTGCTGATTCACTGTGTCCCTGTATGTTGCTACAGTGAATCAAAATTATCTTTTACAATTTTGGATCACAACAGAAGAACCTGAAGCCCTGCAAATACTTTGATACCATACGAGTATACTGTATGAAGAGCACATTAAACTTTCACCTAATCCTAACGTCGAGAATGTGGATAAATAACTTTATGAGATACGAAGGAAATAAACATTGTTGCTTAGCTGTGTCCCCGTTCCCCCAACTCGTCAATCAAAAATACAGTTTCTGGTAAGTGGCTTATCCAAGTATGCAAACAATGTTTTGACATCAAAATTATCTTTTTTGAAATTTTCCAGAAAAATTCATTTTGATAGAAAATAAAATGCATGTGATCACCTTCTAAGTTACTAACACTACTCTGAAACATACAACAGTTTTTTTTTAATGTACCAGTAACCAGAATTTTTCTTTGAAATATGATGAAACATCCAAGTGCGCAAATAATTTCGGTTCTGACTGTATGTAAGCAGCAGGAAGTACACAGACAAGTAATAATCCTTATCATGTCAGATATCCTTGTGTATATTTCGGAATACCAGACCGGGATTGTGTGGCTGGGTTCCATGAAGCAGTAATGCAAATTTTTGGCTGATAATATTCAGGACGCTTAAAACAAATAAATCAATTTTACAACTAATGCTGTTCGTTTCTCTGGAAATATTACAGATGATTTCATATTTGTGGACTTTGATCAAATATTTTGCAAAATTTCTAGTCTAACATCAGAAAATCCTGCCAGGTGATTGGTCAAGTTGCCCATTGCGTGTCACTTTTTTTTCAGCTTGCTTCAAGCAAGTGATGTTTGCTTGAAAAGTGATGTGATGATTTTGACCAATGGTACACAGCAAAGGCCAACTTGGTATTGTGGTAGTTGTTCACACACGTCAAACTGCAATCCACATTAACTCTTTCATTTCTTCATGAACTGTTGTATTTCACTTTCCTGTGTACAACTGTTGATTGTTTCAATTGATATTAAACCAGTTTCAAGCTCACTCTGAATGGCTTCACATCTATTTCCACTAAATTATCATGCCTTGACCAAAAGCATTGTCTATGACATCAGTAAAGGACAATTCAGAATTTATGACTGGGTTGAGGTGGAGATGGGAGTTTTACCTGAGTGGGTGCTGCATGGTCCAAGGGGGGCAGTACTAATTTTTACCTTTTGTCAAGAATACATGTGCCTTGCAGGCTAAATAGAATTTATGACTTGGGGGGAATGGAAGTTTTGCCCAACAGAACACCAATTTTTCACACATGTTTCAAGGGAGGTATTCATTACTCACAACATGCTTAAGAGGGGTATGAAATTTTAATAAAAGAAAAGGGGAGGTGCTAGAAATCTGCATTGAATGTATGAGAGGTACACATAAGAATGAAACAAAGGGGGGGTATACATTTTTGACAAAGTTCCAAAAAAAAACTCTCAAAAGCACAGATTAACACCTTTTGGTGTTTACAACAGCCTGATCACTCCCCTACATCAATGCTTTTCCTTTGTATTTTGGCCACTTCTGACTCAGACACATCCTACTCTGGAAGAAATAGTCCCCTTTTGGCCTACTTATTTATGCAGAACTGTGAGCTCAAAAGGCATGGACAATTTATGTACAGTTACAACTAATTCAATGTGCTCTTTCATGAAATAAGAAAAAAGGCCAATTAAAAAGACAACTTACATAGGGCCTACATTTTAAAGTCTGATAACATTGTTTGAATTTGATGTGCAATGGAGAAAAACAATTATATTGTCTTGTAAGCGTTACTTGGTGTATCACACCAATTCTGACAGCTTAGATAGTCCGGTCTGTTAAGGTTTGGATCGTTACTTGCCGGAACAAAGCACCAAATTTGGCACATAGGTACTTTTTGACATGCTCTTTCATCCTAGAAGGGGTGCCACGATGTACGTCCATCAGGACGGCGGCCTTCTTGAATTCAAAATGGCCGCCGTCAAAATCCTAGCCAACGAGGTTTCATGATTCTACAAGGCTTCAGAAACATCACAATGGACTGTAATTTGGTAGAATGATGCTAAATAATATGTACTTTCATGCTAAGTCGTGCATAGTAAAAAAGTTGCAAAAGTGTATGAATCAAAATTCTGAGCACCATTCAGTTTTAAGGAATTTACACAGCATTAGGCAATACATACATTCCATAGGAGGACCTATATTTAGTTGTTTTTTTGCGAAAATAATACATCAAATGACCGCTGTTGTATATCTAATCTATATCTATCTAACTTGCCAGAAGCCGCTCTGCTCTAAAACGCTTTGTATCTTTTTAAATATCCAATGACAATTGGTCACATTCAGAAACAAATACAAACATATCTTATGGATACAAAAAGACAAATATTGTGCAATTAAATGATGTATCAATTCATATAAGAAGCTAATATTTTAAAATAAAGAAAGCAGCTGAGTGAGATTGAAATTTCAAGTCGAAAGAGAGACAAGGCAGCGTTTGAAACTTATAAAGCATCTGTGTTATTCATTTGCATGCTAAACCTATACATATATCCCATCTGTTGTCCTGGTAATTTTAACATAGTCCTCTACAAATAGACATAGAAGTACAGGAGAATTTACCATCACGACATTTGCATTTTCTTGAGCAGCACAGGACTGGATTTGAATCCACATTTCAAAAGTTCTCGGCATGCACTAGCAGCTTCTGGTTCATCTGTTCAGTTTGGAATCCAAGATGAATCATCCTTTTTCCATCCATAACTCTCAGGTGATGGGGCTGACGTAACTAATTTAGGGTTTGACTTCCACATTCCTGTCTGATACACAGTGACTGTCCTTTGTGTGCTGAAGAAGTGCCGCCTGAAATTTTAGGGCATTGATTTTTGAAATTATTTATTATTTGTAGACTTTCATGGATGCACTATGAGTACAACCAAAAAATTACCTATGTTGGAGGAATATTTTCCCTGGGCGCAGCCTTCTTTGCGAAGATGTCCTTCTGAAGATCCTTTACTGTCTTTTTCTTTCATTTCTTGTAGTAGTGGTTGTCATAAAAAACACAAACATAACTTTCTTTGTTGCTAAATGTTTTAGAGATTTGCTGAAGATGTTGGAAGGGAATCAGAGAAATCGTCTCGAAAGCTTCAGTGATGGAAGGAAATGTTTTCCAAGTTTACCAGGCTAACCTTTTCCCTTTGCCATAGAACTGTGAGGTTGTGTCGCAACCACTAAATGCATTCATGAAACGATGGTGATGCGACACTTTTGTCCTGACCAGGATGGTAACATATATGTTATTGACGTTCAATTCTTTATACCACTTTGCAACACCAAAAGTTATGCACAGGTGCAATTCTGGAAACATTGCATGGAGTTGGTGGAAAAGACCAACCAGGATGCTGACCACATAGATCTGTGTCTACTGGCCACACAAGAATAGTCCTTTTTCCATTTCGGAGAGAGTCATCAACGTGGAGGCATCTCGGCTTCTTCAGGTTACTCTCTGGCATATGCTCCTGTGAACTGTGATAGATGACAGTACGACCTGAAAGTGACAGTCATCACATGCATGTACAATATGTTGACTCTTGGACCCTAACTTGCCTTTAGGGGGTCTCGTTGCTCCAGATATTAAAAAAAATTATATTTGAGTTTGGTACAATGAGCGAATAAAATAAAAAAATCAATCAATCAATCACTATTCCTTAAAAGTCGTCGAGTCCTCGGCACGAACATTCTTTCAACACACTCACCAAATGTGGATATAGGGGCCCACCTCATGTACAGGCAGCACTAAGTCTGCACGCTGTTCAATTGCAGACCTAAGGCAGCACATGAACTGCTGCAGAACCGTCAATGATTTTGGCATCAAATCAATCTGGCATTTGTCCCTGTTCACTTATGATTATTGCCAGAAGTTCACTCTTTTTTGATGTCAAATACAACACTCCATTTGTAGACAATGACTGCGGCCATGGATCATTTTCATATTTGCAAAAAATCCTTCAGATTTCCATCTCTGAACTTACTGGCAATATAGAGTCGAAGGAATAGGCTGCAATCACTCTTGAGAGCAGAGACATGCTGCTTTGTCTTTGTGTTGCACAGTCTCTTGTGTCCAAAACAATCAGTTCACTGCTCACTGCCTCTATCACACCATGCATGGCAAGAAGTCGTAGTTGGAATCTGTTCTGACGAGCCATACTTTCCTAGTGTTGCATTTAGTCAACTGACAGTGTTCTTCTGCCAAGACTGATGGTCTCAAATGCCTCCAACAGATGTGGCTGCTCTGGACCTACTAGAATCCATCTACGGAAAGCCTCTGGATTCTGGGTAAGACCAACTGCACCACCCGATCCTTTGACAAGGGCATTGTTATGCTCATGGCCCTGGTCAATAACACTGCAAGAAAATCGTTTTGAAGAACCCAACATTGTGAAAATTGCACTCTCATGTTGTCTGCTAATGATTTCAAATCCTGCAAATCAATGGGCAACCATGGAGCATAATTGGTCTTGTCCATTGCAAAAACCATGGAACCAAAAATTTCATGTGAATCTACATAGAGATGAAATTGCTGCTCCTTGGAGCACTCACCAAGGTTAGGATCAACCTCTCCAGTTCGCCAATCATCATCCAATAGTGGAATGTTGGGCTCTTTTCAATCATTCTCGTCTGCCAATCCTGAAATGTAATATTCTGCTTCAAAATGACTTTGAATGTGACTTCATGCACATGTCTATACAGTCTTCGTAAAATGTGCTGCTCGGAGAAAGGAATCAGCAGTGCCACTGGATGCCACTCCACTGTTTTCCAACCGGAACCAACTAGCAGATCCTCCATTACATGCCATACAGCCATTTCAAGGTGGAGTACACCAAACATGACAATGATTCGCTCTTCTCAGTGAATTTCAGAGAACTTCCACTGCTATAGGGCAAACAAAGGCTGGTCCACAGGTATAACATTAATCTGTTCAGGATTAAAATGCTGTGAGGCATTCATTTTGATATCCATGACCTGCTTAACCTTCGTAAGGGTTGCTGATTTCTCTGTGAAAAGTGAAGAAGGGAATTAAGGACAGGTGGATCAACTGGATTGGGTGCACTTTGGTGCATGATATCTTGCCCAAGTAATGTTGTCACCTGATTCAATTTTGTCATTTTGCAACAGAGAAGACCTATCACATTCTGTTTCCAGGTATCCTGAACTTTGAGGGCATCATCCACCATTCCTATTGTATCCTGCAATTGCCTGTGTGGAATCAAAAGGCTTAGTGTTGTCATCTTTTGGGAACTGGAACATGCTGATGCCAGTGCCATGTAATGATCCATCAACAGTTGTGGATGATGGGTTATGGTCAATGTTATCCAGGGCTTGGACTGTGTACAGCCTGTTTCGATTATGTTGGGGACAAACATTGCCATCATTGTTGTATTGCTGGCAGATGGCCGATGACAATGGGTCCTGTATTTCAATAACTCTGTGGTAACTACATGTAATGCAAAGATCCTTTAATGAATTTACCAGTTTCTTGCTTTGTGTTTGAGGATGCACATTCAGACCATTATATATATATATATATATATATATAGGCACTGGAAGTTCGCTTGACTTCACGTGTCTTGATGCAGTTCCTGCTTGTTTGCTTTTTTTGATGTTGGATATAAGCTGAGCAATGATGTTTCTTGGCTTTGCATTGTTCATTGTTTAGCATAATATTTGATCCATTGAATAACAGGGATATTAATGCTATCAAGGAGGCAGGGATACACACAGTTTGCAGAAAAGTCACCATGAGAACTTACACATTTCCATGCCAAAATATCCTTTCTCAATAACTTGGCCAATTTGGTAATTTCCTTGGCTTACACCTCTCTATCATTTTATGAGCTTACAGGAGTTCCTGAAGGCCTTGTTTAAAAACTGTCAATGTGTTTTTACCATCCGATTGTCCCTGGCATTTTCCAAAGAATCTGTCAAGGAGTTGCTGCTTCAAACGAGATTTATTTACAATACTGACCTAAACTCTCATTGAATTTACCAGTTTGAATTTACCAGTTTCTTGCTCTGCTATATGGCCAAGTTATCTATTATTAAGAGGACTACAGTTACCATATTCATCTATCTATCTATCTATCTATCTATCTATCTATCTATCTATCTATCTATAATAGATATGATAGATATGATGGATAGATATTGAAAATAGATATACAGATATATAGATAGGGGAACGAGGGGCAAAACGGACCTGTGGGGCAAAACGGTTATTATTTTTTTTCGGTTGGAAAACAAAATAGGATCCATGACCAACTTTTCCTGTAAGTTTTGTGGATGAGAACGTTACAGGTATGCAGCTATGTTAATTTGAAGCTTTTTGTTGATTTTCTTAAAAAAGTCATAATTTTTGGAAATGCTGTAGTACCTCCAGTGACGTTCCCAGCAGAATAATTTATAGTCAGTGTTATAAGAAGACTACTAAGCTTGCTTATTAAGCAAAAAAATGTGGTCTGGTACATAGTCATGTGTAAGTAGGTCATTATTAATATACCCTGCATGGTTGGGGCAAGATGGAGTCCTTGTGCGGGGGCAAAATGGGAAGCGCAAAAAAGCAATCCTAGCCCAGAAGAGGTTGAAGCTTGCTATTGGGTCAATTCCACCATGACATTTCAGAAATTTGATACATTTTCTGGCTATATAACAGGCAAACATTTTTTAAAATCACAATAGATTTGTGGAGCTAGTCCATGTCATCAATAATCCCTTGAAGATTTATGTTTAGTGGTAAAGCCCTGTGTTGTTGAAACTGAAACATATGTGACTACCTTTCAAAAAGCATAGTCCAATCCAATACCAATTTAAATTGTTAAATCATGAAGAAAACTTTGAAATCAGAGGTATGTGAATATTCATAAAAATGTCACATTTCCATAAAATTTTACATAATTTTGTTTCTTTTTAACCGAATGTTTATGGTTAAATACCTTGTCAAATAATTACATAGAATGTATAATTACTAGCATCAATCCCCAGCTATAATTGCATCCTGTATTGCTACGTGTATGTTGATTTCATTGTTTATTGCTATGTTTACCTTAGTATTCTGCAATATTTTTAAATTGCAATGACATAAATTAATGCTTTTCTGTTTGTTAACATTCTTTTTAGATAGACTGTTATAAAAATAGCTGATTTATTGCTGACCTTTTGTGACTCTATTCCTTTCCATTTTGCCCCATAAGAAATTCCATTTTGCCCCAAGCGTTGGGCAAAACGGGATAAAGTTGCATTTTTGAAAATAGAGAAAAATCAGAATTGGAAATGTCAAAAAAGCACTTTTCTGCGTTTAAGCAAGTGGTATTGGTACTTCTTCATGGATCAGACCTTATTTGGCATTCGCATGATTTACCACCTTGGTACAGTGAGCCTTCGAAGTTAGATGGCCCGTTTTGCCCCTCGTTCCCCTAGATATAGATAGATAGATAGACAGATGGATGGATATGATAGATAGATGGACAGATAGATGATTGAAAAAAAAATTGATTATAAATGACCGAATGATGTGCTGGTTAGGGGGATACCATCCAATATCCAGGGGAGGGGGGCTTGCAGCTTTTCTAAAAAACATTTTTGTGAGATACCGGTAAATAAATAATTTTTTGGAAAATTCTTTTTGATTTTGTTAATGATATTCGGGACTTCACAGGCTCAATAGAAATAATAATTGCCACCGTTACATCAAACGCCTAATCCCCCCCCCCCCCGGATGTTAAAAGGATCGCCCCCCCCCCCTATGCAATAGGTTTTTTAAAAGTTAAAAACCATTGCCCCAGACAGAAAATGCATCAGACCTTTGGGCTTTGCAAAGATAATACGTCATTTAAGAAACATTCCCCTGAGACCCCCCCCCCCTGACAATTTTTTTTTGCTGTCACGGTGATCCCTTTTTTAATTGCATGTGCTGGCAGATTTTTAGTCAGTGTGTTTAGTCCTCAGGAAATAATTAAATTTTGAAAAAGCGTTTTACAGGATGGGGATTAAGGTGGAGTGAAAATTGAAATTGAAAAAACAGCAGGCCCAGATACTTGTCAATTGGCATAGAACTGGCAATTCAATTAGTATTTTCGAGCTGCAGTGAAAATTGACAGTGCACTTCACGATCAAGGATATATGCCATGAAAGTGGGTTTCCGTAAATCCGCAGTAAGCTTTATTTTGGTCTAGGTTATACAGTACAAATTTCTAAATGTGGCTCAACTTAGCTGCATGTAGGTACAGCCATGAAAGTTTTATATTTGGCTTAAGAATACAATTTCCTACAAAATGAATACCAACATGCTATATCTACGACTTTTCTACGTGTATTATCAGTGGTGAGTAAGGGCTGGGAGAACTGCATAAAAATGCTCCGGTGGGACTAAAAAACAAAACTTTCAAGCTAGCTTCTATAGAATCTGATTCACTGCAAAATTGTGCCAATTTGTGTATTATTTGATTATTATTTTTGGTTAAATACCCACTGCAATAAACATTTAAACTACCAGTTCTAAACCAACTTTTGAAAAAGAAATATATGTGACTTCAGGAGCTGTACATTGAGATCCCAATATTTTTGAAAAGGAAATAAGCCAAGTATATGTACAGCGGCTTTTTATAAGCAGTTCAATCTGTTTCGCAGCAAGTTTGGGCGGATTGCATCAGTTGTGCAAGCTAATCTATTTCATGTCTACTGCTCCTCATTTTATGGATGTAACCTAGTGCCTATTAGGCAGACACTGTGTCAGCAAGTTGCATGGCCAAAATGCTTGAGGCAAGTGTGGAGAGTCCCCTACCAGACTCACTGTTCAGTACTGAGATGCTTAAGTGACAATTTATGTCAGTTTCACATGTTCCAAGCTAGGTTTGCTAAATTTGTTATTTCTGCTTTTCAAAGCAAATGTGACATTGTGGCATATGCTGCAACATGCTTCGCACAAACTAAATGCACCTACTCAAAAAATATTGAGTTCCTGACGACACACTCGGGAGTTGATGTCAACTCAATTGATGCAATTGGAATTATAAGGAGGTTGCGCCAAGAGAGATGCAAAAGGATACGCAGTAGAAGTGAGGCATCTGTTCTGACAGAACTTGCAAGCATGAGAGACGGTATTATGGAGTCTGAGCTCACAAGAACAGATGTGGAAGATATAATTGTTGATTTGTTTTTGTATTTTTACCTATTTTATTATGTATACTTTGAGTATAAATAAACATGATTTATATTTATACCATACTCGCTGATAAATCCTTCAATATTTACCATGATATATATCGCCATATATCACGTATATTTAGTGGTCATGTGACAAGTGGTGATGTCACAATGCACAAACACTGAATCAGCCAATCAGAAGCTAGCATTTGAATCATGACGTCATGACAGATGCCATTAAGCCTCACTCTGGAGTTTACAAGAGCTTTTGTAGCTTGAACATAATTTAAGTTATTGACACTGGAATATTGATTTAAAAAATAAGTTGTTAATTTTGTTAAATAAAGAAAAATTTTATGACCATTTTGGTATCTCTGGTTATACAACAGAGACATTTTTAGTAAATCGGTCTTCGTCTCCATACACATTATTACAAATTAATCCTCTGAAACAGCGAATAATGGTATAAATCAGTTATACCAAAGGCATATTTGTGGTATACAGGATATATACAGCCTTGGTGGTAAATATAACCCTCGGGCGTTATATTTACCACCTCGGCTGTATATATCTCCGTATACCACATATGCCCGTGGTATAACTACTATATATATAATGCCTGTGGTTGAATTCCTTAGCCCAGAAAACAGTAAAAATTATGTTTTGTTTATCTTTCTACTGTAATTAGGGGTTGAGATGTGGGCATTTTGGTATTGGCAGCCATCTTGGGACGAAATCTTGGATTGTGCTAATTGCCCGAAAGTGAGAGTTTCACATCACCCTAGAAATGTTAGCCTGGACCCTATAGAACAATAATCCAAAGTGAAAAAAAACTATATAAGGGACTTTTGGGCACACAGTTCTGCCAGACCCAAGATACAATATTTTAACTTTATCAAATCGAAATAGGCCTTAAATAATTTAAAGTGGATTATTAAAGGTAAATTTGTGAAAATTAAAGTTCAAAGGTTGCTCTCAAAAATGGGGATGTGTCAAAGTGTGTAAGCACTGGCTATTGCCATTTCATTGATTTGCCTTGCCACTTGTTGGGGCAATTAGTATTTTGAAAGCAATAAAGGAAAATGAATTCCATTCATGTACACTGTGGAAGCTCCTTGTGCAATCCCTCTTCCAATTCTGACGTATTTTTCTGATCAGATAAGAATCCATGCATCCAAAGTCAAATTTCTGTAACACTGATCCAATGGCAAGCAGAATTCTGTTTCCAAACTTTTGGTCTGCAGAGTACAATGACTAACAACAAATGTCACACAGTGATTTGAAATTGTGTAGAGGAGTGTCTTGTAATAAACAATAAAACAAGCTTTGTTTGGGAAACTCTGAAACAGAGACTCTTCTGGCAAGGTGTAACAAATGGCCAAGACAGAAGTTGTTTTTGTGGTTGTATACAAAACATAACATTGCCTGGCAGTTTTAATTTCCTTTGTCATAAACCATGATGTCAAACTCTGAACTGATATGTCACAGATTGAAGATTAAACCAATCACATTCACAGATACCCTAATGATGTCACGGTTTAACTGCAAAGGAAGTTTTCGAAAAACACATAGCTATGAAAACTATAATAACAGAACTTTTGAAATGCTACTTCTGAGATGCGGCAGGGTAAAATTTGTGTTCACACAAGTTTGTATATAATTTTGTACTGTGCCAAATTATAGGATAGAACTATTCTTGAAGAATTGACTATAACAAAAATAAGAATTTTGGAATAGCATTTCTTGCATTGAAAAACTCTCCGTTCTGCTGACCCCAACTTACAGGCACAAAGGTAAGACATTCGCATACAGTAAAGCTGAGATTTTAAGGATGAAAATGAGTTCAAGCTTCATGCAAAAATAGTCATTTTCCTTAAACAGGGAAAACATCATTGAGCAAAAGTTGAAATTTTGCATTGTGCAAATAGACTATAAACTGAAAATATTTCAGAAATGCACTTTTCAGGAATTGCCTATGAGGAAGTTTGTTTGGATATATTATAGGCAGAAAGTGATAGAGGGCCTACAGTTGCTGAAGTCTGCTTCAACATGAACAGTGTTCTCGTAATATTTCTCGGTGTGCTTCTTTTTGCTTGGGCTCGTGTGAGTAAACCTTAATCACTGAATTATTTTGCTTTATTAAATAGCAGTCTGCATGTCATTCACACACACTTTCTACACTTTTTTGGAAAAAAGGTTTCAAACAAATGTAGATTTCAGAGTGTGAATATAAGCAAGGTCCACTGTAAAGGTCAAGACATCTTCTCTAAACACTCTTTGAAAGCCTTAACTACATTATTTTTAATTTTTAGTTTAATGCACCTCACCCCAAAAAAACCCCTGAATTTCCATATTTCGTGCTGCTGTAACTTTTCCTGGGGTTAACGTTGCAGCATGCGTTTTAAACTATGGCATGTTGCTCCCTTTAGCAGTCATTGGAAGTAGTTACGATTCAATCAGACCATCATGTGCTCCAGCAGATGTTGCTAACGTTGTCAATTACAATGGCGAATGTTGAAGTATTCCATATTTTTGAGCAACGGTGTAGTACAATGTTCACATATGCCTTCACAACTTCAGAGCTACATGTAACCTAATTGCATGCCTTCCTTTTCAGTTAATGCTCCCGCAGCACATTTTTGCTGCCTGTCATACCATGGACAGGAAGGGGGGGGGGAGTTTTCCTTTTCGTAATATTCTTTGCCTACCGCAGTCTAATTGGAATTTCTAGTTGCCATTAAAAAGCACACATTGACTGAAGATTTTTAAATGGCTCATTTCCCAGTCGTAACAGGCTGACCAGATGATATTTGGAGGGAGGCTATGGATTCAAACCCCAGGACGAAGTGTTTTTGCGCGTCAGACGACCAGCAACTTTTTTATCATCACAGTACCCTAGCTTCTTTTTTTGTCATGTGCTGAACAATTTTTTTTTTTCAGTGTTAAGTGACAAGATCATCAGGTCAGCCCCTAACCTTGAAATGAGATTGTGCAAAACAAAAAAATTGAGTTGAAAGAAGTTGAATCAGGACATAAACTTTATATGGTACCGGTAATAGCTTGGATGGATAATTTTCCACAAAGGCACATGGATTGCAACAGTTGAAAAGTAAACAAACAAAATAACACCTTCAAATTCAATATTTGAACGCAATTAATATTGGAGAAGTTGAGGAGAGTTGGCCACAAGTGAGAGTCGGCTATTAAAAAGTTATCAGTGATATTGAACTTGCTGCTGCCACTGGAGGTCAATATACAGCAGTGGTATTATCTGACATTGTCCTTTTGAGAAATGCCTACAGTGCATCATACATCCTTCGAGCAAAAATGTCTTGTTTTATATATAAAAAAGTGAAATTGTATAGATGGCTACTAGATTAAAAGATTTTAGTGTAGCGACGTTTTAATACTGGATGGACATAAATTTTGATCGTATAATTTTGTAGTTTTATATCAGATTCTACAGATCATTCAAAAATATTTGGAAGAATTTAAAAATGATTACTTCCGGATGAGTGGCAAGACACTGACAAGAAAAAACTGTCGAGGGTTGAGACTGAGAGTTGGCCTCCTTGGCCGTAGACTGAGAACAATCCTTGGGGGACCAAACACTATTCGGTATGTCTGAAAATCTTGCATCTTTATAATATTCTGTGAATCTGGGAAGTCTGGGATACGATGACGTCATGGCTGTTTTCTTACATTTTTCGATATCTATCCTTCCCTTTTTTATTTTCAAGGTAGCCATCTGCATAGATTACGATTTTATCGTTCCAAAAATACCCAATATGACCCCGTCCATGCTCTCCTTTTTCACTATCTTGCAGATGCGTTTTCTGTTGAGGGTATGGGCGGCCATGTTTTGTTTTTGTTCTGAACCAAATTCGCGCCATCAGGCCTATACAATACATGCATGTAATTGTTAAATTCGAAACTAAATCATTGATAAGCAGCTGGACCCAGTTGACGGGACCCATTGCACAGATTTTTGAGTCCTCTCCTGTGCTCAATTAGATTCGCGAATATTAGCCCTAAAAATGTTGAAGGGTCAGATTGCTTTTGGAGTGTTACATTGATAACTTCATCCAAAATCACCCTCAAGTGGAATTAAAAACATTGCATTTCTCATGACCAAGCATCAAGATTTTCTTTTTACACAATTCAAGAGCAATTTGGGATTACACCTATTAAAAGACAGACAAGCATGAATACAGAGTTTGAAAGATGCACAGGTAAATGGATTGATAGATAGACAAATAGAGAAATAGACGTAGAATTTATACCCTAACTATTTATTATTTATTCATTTATTTATTTAAACCCCCATAGAGTGCTCAAGGACGAGTTATGTACACATTTATAGTGTACAAAAGTACAGTATTTATATAAAAACAGTAACACAATAAGAACAAAGTAGAGTTTGAAAATCACAGCTAGCAGCTCAATAATAAAAACAAAGGATTATATAATCTGTCAGAAGTTTAGTTAAAAAGTACTCATCAGACCATGGCTCACGCACATGAATATCAATAATACCCTATAGACAATACAAGCGAATGCAATTCAAATTTGGAGATTGCTGGAGCAGAACCATTTTGCAAATACACACAGATACGATGCAAATGCAATAGTTGACCATGTACATCTCACTTATTTTGATAATGTTCTGGCATGCAAAGTATTTTTTAAATACAAATTGTTAAATTCTAAACTAAACTCAGCAACATTAAAAACGCTCCATTCCAAAAAGCCTCACATAGTAGTACTGCCTCTTATAGTATGAAGATGAAAGTTTGCACACTTCTAGAAGTTACCATATATATAATAATAATAATAATAATAATAATAATAATAATAATAATAATAGGTATTTATTCATTCCTTCATCAATCCATGCCCATATCATTTCATCTCATTTCTTGTCACCTGGGGTGCCCAAAAAACAAACTCTCGAGTTTCTCTGGGCATCCCTCCAACATCATGTCATCACCCAGTCTAATTTAGAAATAACGTGTACATGTGATGTTGGTGAAATAAATTATCTATCTATCTATATAGCGCTAATCCCAGTAAACTGCTCACTAGCGCTTGTGCATGATGGATTTATTTGTAGAAACTCTTAAACAGGTATGTTTTAAGATTTCTCTTGAAGCCCTCAAGTGTTTTTGAGGCCTTAACAATCTGAGTTGGTTCCACAGTTTTGGAGGAGCATGCAAAAAAGCTCTATCTTCATATTTGTTTTTATTGTAGGAAGTTGGTTCATTTAAGAGCATCCTGTTATTGCTTCTGAGATTACAGCTTCGTTCAGATTTTGGCTGAATCATGTTTTGAATATACAAGGGAGCTTGTCCGTTTACTGCTTTCCAAGTTGTTAACATAAGTTTGAATTGTATTCTGGCCGGAATTGGCAGCCGATGTAACTGCTTCCTGCACTGGCTAACACTGTCATGCTTTTTCAATTTTTCAATGAGTCGAACTGCTGAGTTTTGGGCCACTTGAAGTTTATTCATTAAACGACTCGATATTCCGTATAGAAGACCATTTCCATAGTCAAGGTGAGGAGTGACAAGAGCATTGACTACTGTGTTGCAAGTTTCATTGTTCAATGATTTTCTAATTTTTGAAATATGTCTTATATTGAAATAGGCATTCCGGCACATTTTGTTCACTTGTTTTTCCATGCTCATGTTTTTGTCAAAGATTACCCCTAGATTTCTAACATGATCGACCGCATTAATTTTGACATTGTCAACATGGATTGACGATACTTGTTAGTTAAGTTGGTGTGGACTGCCAATGAGCAGAAGTTCAGTTTTTTCTCCATTGTTACAAAGCTTGTTTTCATGAAAAAATTTCCTGATTTCAGAAATGCACTTCGCCATCTTAACTGCGGCATTTCTGTCATCCAAGAAAGTTGGTTTGAAAGAGAGAATAAGTTGCTCATCATCAGCATACTTTTGGTCTTTGATTTGATTTTTTGCGGCCATTTCACTTAATGGAGCGATGTATGAATTAAATAGGATTGGTCCTAATTTTGAACCTTGAGGAACTCCACATTGGAGTGGCAGTTTAGTTGATATTTGGTCATTAATAATCACTGACTGTGACCTCTAAGAAATGTATGACTTGAACCAGCATAGTGCGGAATCATGAACACCGTATCTGTATTCCAAACGTTTCAGTAGTATCTTTTGATCAATTGTATCAAAAGCAGCTGACCATCAAGTATACTCACAAAAATTTTCAAATCTCTAAGTGCAGCACTTTTGTGTCTATATAAAACGTCATGGTTACTGTCGAAAATCAAAATTTCCCCTGATCATTAATTTCAGCAACTTAACTGTTCTTTTCACAAACTTTTTTGCTAAGCCAGGAAAGTTTATAATTTTACTTGCGTGAAGGTTTGGGAAAAAAGGGATATTTAAAAGTTTTGGTACGCATGCTTCATTTCAAGATGCTAACTCGTAAATTTTGATTTTTTAATTCAAAATCTGCTTTATCATTGACAATTTTTTTTTTTTAAACTTCCGTGGGACCGCTTTTGGAAGTCTTGTGTCAGTTATGTGAAAATTGCATAAGATTGATCCCATCCAGTATGCCAAAAAAAACAGTATTTGCGTTTTGCGTTGAAGTGCAGTTTGTGACTTGCATTTTTGACAGTAACCTTAATGATTTAATCTGACACAAAAGTACGGCACATACAGATTTGAAAATATTCGTGAATATACTTGATGGCAACTTCTAGAGGTGTGCCAACTTTCATCTTGATACTTTAAGAGGAAGTACTATTTTAAGCCTTTTTAGAATAGTGCGTTTTTAATGTTGCTGAGTTCAAATCATTGATAAGCTGGACCCAGTTGACCTAATCACTGCACAGATTTTTGAGTCCTCTCTTTTGCTCAATTAGATTCGCGAATATTAGCCCTAAAAATCTTAAAGGGTCAGATTGCTTTTGGAGTGTTACATTAATAATTTCATCCAAAATCACCCTCAAGTGGAATTAATAACATTACATTTCTCATGACCAAGCATCAAGATTTCTCTTTACACAATTCAAGAGCAATTTATCTGTGCATCTTTCAAACTCTATATTCATGTTCATCTGTCTTTTAAAAGAACATTTTGATGTATCAAACGAAAAATTCTGTTGGGAATTTTTTGAGATATTTGAGTTTTAAACTTTTTATATATCACACTCTATTGTTTGCATGGGATCTCCATCTAAAAATTATCAAAACTGCCCATTTTTTGACAGTTTTGATCACTTTTTCATGGAGATTACATGCTAAGAATAGGGTGTGATAAATAAAACATCTAAAACTCAAATATCTCAAAAAATTCCCAACAGATTTTTTCGTTTGATACATCAAAATTTTCGTCTGACCTTCCTCTACATCATTGCGCTAATCGTTTTCTTGGTCAATTTTTTTAACCCCAAATTTGTTTAAGCTCGCTGTGCCATGGCAGCCATTTTCCAAAATGACGGCTAATTATCTCATTTTCCTGCTTTCTGTGAAGTGCCTATAGTTTGAAAGTATGAAAACAGTGCTCATTATTCCTTCTACAGATCTAAAAAACATTATCAATTGATTTCTGGATTGAACTGAGGAATTTTAGGGTAGTCAGGGTCCTTTTTGTTAGAACTGTTGAAGAAAATGTATCATTTTCGTAGTTTCCCATAGTTTCATGGAATCTCAATTGATTTTAAAATTGACTACATATTTGAATTCCTTGTAAAAAGAGCATTCAAATGAATGGTCGCATCAATTGTTTCCGTGAAATCTTTGTCAAAATTAAAGAAAAAACAAAATCTTCAAAAATCATTTTATTTTCATTTTTTTCCATTTTCCCACCAAGTTTACGAAACCCATTGATGCGGGTACTCATTTGAAAGCTCTTCTTACAAGGATTTCGAATATGTAACTTATTTTGAGATATATATAGAATTGGTGAAACCATCCGTAACCGCGAAATCCAGTGTTTGAATCAATATTTCTAACAAAAAGGATTCCAACAAGCCTGAAAATAGACCAAGGCTACCATAAATGTTTTAGTAATGTACTGAATACTTAGAGAGGCAATAAAAAACATTATACCATTCGACACCTCTGTAAGCCAATCATGAGCCAGTATTTCACTGCAATAAAACCCATATTCTTTGTTGTCCAGTTATCCTCCCATGGGAGAATAATAAGTGAAGCTGTGAAAAACCACAGCAACAAATGACAAGTTTCAGTTTTGTCTTATGGTATAAGCCAGTTATTCACCACGGGATCGGCATTATGTGTTTATCACAGCTCGGGCTAACGCCCTCGCTGGATAAATCACATATTGCCTCTCCCTAGGTGAATAACCTATACATATTTACGTGTATTCTATTTGTAGGAACGACACAGAAAGCAGCAAAATGGAAGAATTGACCGCCATTTTGAAAAATGGCTGCCAGTAGCTACCTAAGCTAAATCTGAAATTGCTCCATATCCAAATATGTTTGTATAAATGTTTTTTAAGTGTGCGCCAAGTTTCATGCTTCTATGTATAAATGCACTATTTTTTTTACATACCTGCCCCACTATTATCACTTATGCAATCAGGGATCGCAGATGCAAGAAGCTCCTTATTGCACATACTTCTCTGTGGTTATTTGAATTAAAAAAGGAGCATTGAGTCAGTATTTTTACTATCATTGTTACGGCAGATTAATTTAGTATGAGTTTCTATAGCTAGCTTCTCAGTATCCACGTAATTGTTGTTTGAAAATAATTTCTATATTGGCTTTTGCTCATGCATGCCCCACTTTAAGACAGCCGTAAAAAGCTTCTAACAGGCATTATAGATATTTAAATATTGTTCTGTGATACTGCAATTATGTCATTTGTATGTAATAGCTCAACTTTTTTAGGCCATAAATATTAATAATAAAATATAATCCATCTATCTGTTAATTGAAAATAATATAATATCAAACATTTGAGAATATATTTAAAGCTGTAATGCAATGAATCACTATTTAGAATTACTGGCATTTTACCACAGAAAAATATCCTTTCATTTGACGCTTTGATCTCTGGGAATACTATCAGTACACAATCTGAAGCCCATTATGTGTCTGTTACAAGTAAAGTAGGGCTATTTTTCAATTCATAACTTCGATTATTTCCACAATTTTCAATCCTTGAAACTTCCTAATAAATAGATAAGAGTAATTATTATAAATGTAATTCCGGGTGGTTTAGATACCAATGTAAATCAAAATGAATTATTAATCTATCAAAATTGATGTAACATGTAAAGTATTCAATGAACGGCAGCATTATCACAGCCATGTTGTAAATTATCTGCATTAAATTGCTTGACTGGATATTATTGCGGAATCAAACATGAAAATATATCAAGTTCAATTTGTTAAATTAGCATCAAATTAGTCAAACTTATAAGCACTTTTTATTTACAACACTAAGTCTGTAAAAGTGCACAGTATGCTTTTAAAATATGACCAGGGTCAGAAATCCAACTGGTCATCTGTTAAATTTTGATAAGTAGAATATCTGTATATGATGGACAATATGATGGTGTCTTAAACACATGCATGAACATTTATTATATATTTGCAAATTACTGCAAATAAACTTAGATCTATTTTGAATAATAACTGCAATTCAAACACTACACTGCTCAGTGTAATAAATGCAATTTAAACACTTGCCATTTTGTACAGTGTGGACATAACAATGGTCATTGCATCACAGCCCTGGGCATCTATTGTTTGAATGACAATTAGGCACCAATAGCATAAACTTGACTCTTGAATACAGTTCATGTATTATATATATTATAAATTGTGATAAATGATATTCTTTTCTGCAAACAAGTAAGAACTTCTTTTTTTACTTTGACTTTGATGATAAATTTTACCACATAAACAATACAATAAACCTTCAGTTTCATAGGTAATTGAGCACTATTAATTTGGAATTTACTTCACCTGTGATTCCCATACCCATCAATCACTCGTGAATGAGTTTCCTTCAACTGAAAGTCTGGTGATTATATATTTCAATGATCCCTTTCAAAAAAATTAAAATTACCACTTTTAAAGATATTTCTATCTGTTGAATTAAATATGTACTTTCAAAGTTGGAATTATTGCATTTTAATAGGGATATTTCATTTACTTCTGACATCAAATTAATATTTGTATTTAGAATACCTGAAGTGTGTTAAATATACGTTCTTTATTCATCTCTATTTGAGTCTAATCCTGATCAGAACCATGTTTATTGGATGATCATGATTTACTCATGATGTACTCACATTGTACTCATAAATACAAGTACTTTTCCAATGTACTCGAGTACAAGTAGAGTACTCATAAAAGCCACGAGTACTTACTATAAGTGCCAGTTATATCCCGCGTTTGAGTGAATATGTGATATATCCGAGGCATAGCCGAGGATTATCACATATTCACGAAAACAAGGGATATAACTAACTTATACCTTAAACAAAATAAAATAAAACAAAACAAAGAGATTTTAAAAAGAAAATAAAACAAGAAGGATTTACGGAAAGAGGAAGAAAACTGCTACAAACAATTTGCCAAGTGGGATTAATCTAATCACATGAAAGTATCAGTTGAAGAAAAAAAAATCCAAATGGAATCACAGTTGACAATTATATGATATGAAATTTATACATATTCTGATCATTTTCTTGGATATACAAGGCTAATGCAGCTGAAAGGTAGGCCTATTTGAAATTTTCAATCACGCACTAAAAAAGCTACAGAGACATCCCTTACATTTTTAGAATTTGGTTATAAATTTAGAAAACAACTGATTTTAATACTGTGGACCTTGACATTGTGTTAGTTACTTGAAATACAGGGATATCTCCCAATTACTACCTTTAATATATATATGCTTAAATAACATGCATGTGTAAATACCAAAGCTTTAAGACCGTGCTGCCTGGATCCAAAAGATTGATTTTAAAGACAATAGTTTGTAATAAGCTAATTAGTTGCAAAATTATAATGAAAAATGTTTGGATTGGAAATTTAAAAAGAAACAGTTTGAATTTTTAAAAGTGGAAAAAAAAATCCCCCCCCCCCCTGGGAAAATTTGGGGGGATGTTTGGAAAGAAAATTAATTCGACCAAAAAAAACAGTGGTACAAAAAAATTCGAAAAAAAAATTGGGTTATACAATTTGCAATTTGGGGGGGGGGATTTTTGAGAAAAAATCAGAAAACAAAATTTGGAAGGGGGGGGGAAGAGGGAGTTGTAAAAAAAAAAGTTTGGAACAAAAGATTTTCTTGAAAATTTAGGGGGAGGAAGAATTTAAAAAACAGATTTAACAGGGAAAAAAGCAGGCAAACGAAAAAATTGTGGAAAAAAAGTTTAAAAAATCAGAAGAATATATGCATTTGGATAGTTGGGGATCACCATCAGATATAAAGGGTGCTGGGAATTTTAATTTTCCAATTGACAGGAAATCATTTATTTCATGATAACAGCAGCAGTAATTAGGCCTATTTATTTTTAGTGAATGATGTCCTAAAATATTTCTTTTTTAATTAAAAAAAGCCATGTTAAGAAATACCTCCACCACCAGCAATTATTTTACATATTCAAGATGACTCTATAGGAATTATTTATTTCACCTAAACTGGACAAGAAATTATCTATTAAAAAAAAATCAAAGCCTCCTCCTCCTCCTAGAGATCCAATATGATTGACCCCTTATCCTTATTAGTTGTGTTCTTGACATTAAAATCTGAAGGGGGTCAAATTTGAGGATTTACGGATTTGTTGCAGGCGTTTTGTTTTATAATACTTTTGTTTAATTTTTGTTAGTAATTCACTGTTTGGTACAGTTTTGCTGTTTGTGTTTTGAGCTTTGTTAAACAGTGAGGCTTATATATTCTATATACTCCCATGGGCGTATAAGTGAACAACAAAGAATATGTGAAATATACCAGCCAAATACAGGCTTCTGATTGGCTGCTGGCTCATAGGTGTGGTATAAGTACTTATGTACTCGTGCCCATCCCTGATACTATTTGACAAGTCCAAGAAATGCCCTGGACATATGTGTTTTGATATATTTGTCACAGATTCTATCAAATTTGACAGTTGACTATGAAAATCATTTTCTCAAAATTCACAGTTGTTTTTTGGTGTTGTTAGTTTCATATCATGTCTAACTGCTAAAAGCCCACATAGTAACAAACAATGTATAACAGTTTGTGATCATTGCTATGGTTGTATTCTCATAGGAATTTGTCATGTGACTTTGGAATAGGCTCCAACCAGTTTTGTATTTAAAAAATACTTTGCATGCCAGAACATTATCAAAATAAGTGAGATGTACATGGTCAACTATTGCATTTGCATCGTATCTGTGTGTATTTGCAAAATGGTTCTGCTCCAGCGATCTGCAAATTTGAATTGCATTCGCTTGTTTTGTCTATAGGGTATTATTGATATTCATGTGCGTGAGCCATGGTCTGATGAGTACTTTTTAACTAAACTTCTGACAGATTATTTTAAGTAAATATAATCCTTTGTTTTTATTATTGAGCTGCTAGCTGTGATTTTCAAACTCTACTTTGTTCTTATTGTGTTACTGTTTTCATATAAATACTGTACTTTTGTACACTATAAATGTGTACATAACTCGTCCTTGAGCACTCTATGGGGGTTTAAATAAATAAATGAATAAATAATAAATAGTTAGGGTATAAATTCTACGTCTATTTCTCTATTTGTCTATCTATCAATCCATTTACCTGTGCATCTTTCAAACTCTGTATTCATGCTTGTCTGTCTTTTCATAGGTGTAATACCAAATTGCTCTTGAATTGTGTAAAAAGAAACTCTTGATGCTTGGTCATGAGAAATGCAATGTTTTTAATTCCACTTGAGGGTGATTTTGGATGAAGTTATCAATGTAACACTCCAAAAGCAATCTGACCCTTCAACATTTTTAGGGCTAATATTCGCGAATCTAATTGGGCACAGGAGAGGACTCAAAAATCTGTGCAATGGGTCCCGTCAACTGGGTCCAGCTGCTTATCAATGATTTAGTTTCGAATTTAACAATTACATGCACGTATTGTATAGGCCTGATGGCGCGAATTTGGTTCAGAACAAAAACAAAACATGGCCACCCATACCCTCAACAGAAAACGCATCTGCAAGATAGCGAAAAAGGAGAGCATGGACAGGGTCATATTGGGTATTTTTGGAACGATAAAATCGTAATCTATGCAGATGGCTACCTTGAAAATAAAAAAGGGAAGGATAGATATCGAAAAATGTAAGAAAACAGCCATGACGTCATCGTATCCCAGACTTCCCAGATTCACAGAATATTATAAAGATGCACGATTTTCAGGATTTTCAGACATACCGAATAGTGTTTGGTCCCCCAAGGATTGTTCTCAGTCTACGGCCAAGGAGGCCAACTCTCAGTCTCAACCCTCGACAGTTTTTTCTTGTCAGTGTCTTGCCACTCATCCGGAAGTAATAATTTTTAAATTCTTCCAAATATTTTGAATGATCTGTAGAATCTGATATAAAACTACAAAATTATACGATCAAAATCTATGTTCATCCAGTATTAAAACGTCGCTGCACTAAAATCTTTTAATCTAGTAGCCATGTATACAATTTGGTAATGATAGCAATTTATGAAATTCGAAAAATTTCATTTCTGGCAAAATGAAATTTAAGAAAATATTGAACACTTAATTAATTTCCTTACAGACCCATCATGTTACCATTCAAATGAAAGGTCTTTTTGTGGCCATTTCAAAAACCGCGGATTCGCGAATTAACAATTCTTGACCGTTTTAGCTAAAACTTCAGGCTCCGTGAGCACCCACTTCTATTCAACTTAGAAGTCCAAAATTTTGCATGGATGCATTATTTGGCAAATGGAACAAAATGAGGGGGTGTCATGCCCTCTGTGGTGAAATTGGTGTTTTTCGAACCACCCTAATGTATGGGAACAGATAATAACAATATCAACTGGCATTCAGGACATTGTCAAAAATAGTAATACAAGTTTGTTTTTGAGTAGTTACCTGAATAAAATCCAGTAGCACCAAAACAAGGATTCAAGTCCACTATTATATAACAGTGTCTGTTAGGTGGAGCCATAGCTACTGTCTTCCAATAAAAAAGTTAGGTGGCACTGCTGCCTCTGCCAATATCTAAATTGCCAATCTCCAAATATAGAAATGAAATTTTTGCACCAATGTGCGTCTTTGAGAGACTTGTTCATTCAGCTAGATTACAAGTTCGACTTAGTTCGTAGCTTGGAAAATGTTCAAATATTCGTTAAAAGTAAAACTGAAAATTAATAAATCTGTGCAATCTTGATTAAAGATTGACAAACGCACTACTGGAGTGGGCTCAGTTGCCATTTATTAGGTAAAACATAAATATATCAATTTACAGTTACAATTACACAGAACTTAGATGACGACATGACAAGACGTACAGGACAATACAGACGACACAAAACATACAACATAAAGGTTAATCATTATCAGTGTGAGCACTTGGCTCCTTAGTCCATAGATCTAATGATCCACAATTGGATCAAAATTCATATTTATAGATCAAGTGTGAATTGTATCACATTCCTTTGTTTTGTAATACTGATTAATATGAGTGAAAGTGGGCATAGCCCAAAGTCCTTTGGCCAAAAGGCCTAGCATAATTAAATAATGGGCATAGCCCAGAGTCATTTTGGCAAAAGGCCACGGCTTAAATACAGTAATAGGCACCATTTATATAGGAAACATTTAATTATTTTTTTAGGGATGAGAAAGAACAGTAGGTAATAATATGCTAAACAAAATTGTATAATGAAATTCTTATATGATATATGCTATCGTAAATACACTGACATCAAAACTTTTAAATGATAAATCTCCTCAAAATATTTGATGACAGGTGCCGCCGCTTGCTGATGAAACCGACTAGCTTCTGTGGCTGCAATGAAGAAGAGTTCAAGCAAACAAGAAACAGATGGCAATATTTACTAATAAATATTTTAATAAAAAGGCTTTTATCAAAATTTTTAATTTTTTCTTTAATTTTTGAAGTAAAAATTTTTTACCTTTTTATTTTTTTTGAAATAAAAATTAGATAAACCAAAGGGGTGGGAGAGGAGGGAAACGAAGAAAAGTGATGAATAATGCTGTCCCGGAAGAACGACGTCAGAAGCTTGCAGGTGAGCGGGGAGCCATCTTGAAGGGCAAACAAGATACCTTGAGGGCGTCATGATGTTAAATTAAGATATGCTAAAAGAGCACAATATGCACATAAAGGCTTGCCTGTGCAGCCGACTACCGCCCTATAACCTTTTATGGAGGTTTTGGCTGATTTTACATTGACTACCACGTATGGGGGGGATGATAAACCGAACTTGAGAGAACTCCTAAGGAGAGGGGGAGAGACCAATGGGTCAAAACAATATTCAGCTGAGCGCATACAGGCAAAGTATGCCAGCAGTATGGCAGAAGTGTACATGAGATTATCATGGGTGGGAAGCAGCGTATAAATTATGGCCTTGAGCATATGAGCCGAAATGGGTTTGACCTGGGTTGGCTCTTAATAGCTGCCCGAATAAGTCAGGGCAAACCATTCATCATTCATACACCGCATCTGATGAAATTACGCAAGTAGCTTATTTCGCATTAGTACAAAAACTGTTTGGCCAAGCTGTGTATACTTTTCACATAACCATCGGATTGGACTGAGAAATATTCCATGTGACTTTCATCAAGTTTCGTTCAGGCAAAGTTGAGTTATGCCATATATTCAAATATTTTGGTGTCTGACGAAATTATGCAAAAGCAAAATGGTAATTGGATAGACAGTACAAAAGTTAAATTTTCAAATAATTTTTCTCAAAACATTAGCATTACATTATTTGGCTACTATCCACATCAAAACATTTTGCTTACTTGCTGTCACTGCCAAGTAATATGCATAAATTGTCTCCATTAAACTAACATTGATTTTGCATATTTTTTTTCAAAATTATGCTCCTAAGACCTCAAGCATTCAACTAATTCTGTCTATTTAGCTGTATGAAAAGGAAACTGAAGTAACATCGTTTACTTTGAAATGGCTAGCAATCAAAAATTATTTCCGCGACCTACCATTGGAATTGCATTGTGTTTACGATATGCAGCTCCTTATTCAAACAGTCCGTCAATTTACAATGCACAACTTGTCTGTCAATTTAACTGAATTTAATTGACACCATATGGGAACTTTTGAAGGCATTTTTAAAAGGATCACAACTAATTGGTGTTCGGACGCTTTCGTGGTTCAAGTCGTATCTTTCCAGTAGAACTCAACTCGTTACTTGTAATGGAGTTCACTCAGAAATTAGAAATATTACATGCGGTGACCCTCAGGGTAGCCTACTAGGCCCATTGCTTTTTCTCATTTATTCAAATGATATACAGTGTTGTATTGATCCTGATTGCAAACTCCTGCTTTACGCAGACGACACTGCTATTCTTTACTCGCACAGAGACCCCAAGGTAATCTCTCACAAACTATCAGCTATGCTGAAGTCATGTCAAGAATGGCTTATTGACAACAAATTATCATTACATCTCGGCAAGACTGAAAGTATTATCTTCGGTCCAAAAAGAAAACTCAAAGAAATCGGAGATCAATTTCAAGTCAAATATGGTGATTTAAAAATTCAAAATCAAAATTGTGTGAAATACCTTGGGGTCACTCTGGATAAGGATTTAGCCGGTGAATCAATTGTTAACAATATCATAAAAAAAGCCAACCAAAGAATCAGGTTTCTCTATCGACATAGGGAATGTTTGTCTAAAAGATCTAAGAAAACCCTATGTGTGTCATTAATTCAATGTCACATTGACTATGCCTGTGCTTCATGGTACGAAGGCCTAAGTAAAAAATTTAAATCCAAATTACAATCCATCCAAAACAGAATGGTAAGGTTTATTCTCAACTTACCATCTAGATTCAAAATTACCTACAAAGAACTGGACTCGGTTGGCTTTTTAGACATCTCTAGTAGAGTCAAACAACTAAGACTTGGTCATGTTCATAATATTTACTATGACAGGTCTCCGGCTTATCTCAAGGAGAATTTTACGAAACATCTTCCCAGGTATAACACCCGATCCGGATCTTCCAATTTCAAAGTTCCTCACTCAAAAGGCATTGACTCTACTTTCTATATTAATGGCATTAAGGATTGGAACGGTTTACCAGAGGGCATAAAAAGCATAAATAGAAAGAAAGGTTTTAAAAAAGCTGTCAAAAAACATTTAAGAGAACGAAGCAGAGACAAATTTATCTCTGAATTTATTTATTTCTAAATTAATATGCTGCTATGCCTCTTGGCCTGAACCGGACCGTCCAAAAATTTATAAAAATTTTAATTTTAATTTAAATTCTAGGACCCCAATGGAAATAAGTCCTATTCTCTGGACTTTTTGGGTGTTATCCTGGGAAGATGTTTTACCATTTACAATCTAGTCAAAACTTTAAAAAAACTATTATTATAAATCAAAAACTCAAACCATTTCCATCATGTTTTTATTCTGTCCATTCATGTCATGTATGTATATATTCATCTTTCCAAATAAAGCAAATCAAAAACTAGTGCGAAATAAGCTACTTGCGTAATTTAGTCAGATGCGGTGTATATGCTCCAAAACCAACGTTGGAAGCATCCTTGAAACATTCCAGGACCTCCGTTGTCGACCAATCTTCCTTCATGATGGTTGTACCATTATTTGTAGCTAAACATGCGGCCCACCATTGAATGTCGGCCCTAGCTGAAACATTTAATTTAACTGAATGATGAAGTTGCTTGACTTTTTTAGACAATTCTATAAACCGGCCCAGGAAGGCCCTCTCTGTCCGGACCACTCTAGCTGAGAAGGCCAGCTTACCAATTAGCTGCAACAACTGGCGTTTAGTGCATGTGCGAATATTTAACCATTCTTCAAGCAGCTCCTGTATCTCCTCCAACCTCTCTCTAGATATACGCAGCTCGCCTCTTTCCACGTCGATAATTATCCCCAGAAATTCCACTACATGGCTCGACCGCATCACCTTTGACATCTGAACCTGGAATCCGGCTTCTTCACATGTGGCGAGCATCACATCAATACTGGACTGGCAGCTTATCTCAGAGTCTCCAATTGTCAGGAAGTCATCGACGTAGCGCAGGGTAGCAGGACAGGCACCTTTGTAGAACATGAAATCACATAAAGCACAAGCAAAAATATCGAACAATGCGGGCTCAGATCTTAATCCAAAATTTAGCACCTTATTAAAGTAATAAAATTTTTGAGCCTGTTCATTTGTCCAGCTAATTCCAAGAATGTGCCAGTCCTCTGGGCGGATGGGCACATGCTTGTACGCATCTTTTAAATCGATCTTAGCTAAATATGGCAGTTCAGAAAATTTGTTACACATGCGAACTGCATCATCCACACTAGCATAAGTGAGTGAAAACTCTAGGGGATCAATTAGACAATTGACGGACTCATGAACAGGGTACGATAAATCGTGTATGACTCTAATTTTTGAGCCATCTCTTTTCATAAATGCTCCCAGGGGGGAGATAATATAAGAATCAAAAGGGGGGGGGGGAAGAAAAAGGGCCTAAGACCTTGTTTTGAGCGACATCGTTTGCTATAGCTTCAGACACTTGAGGAGCATATTTGAGTGCGGAAGGCCAGTTGGGGGAATCAATGACCTTAGATGCTGGTTCATGGCCAATTTGGACCCCAGCTTTAAGTTTAGAAAAAAAATCTTCAGCTTTTGTAGAAGGATATACCTTGTGGAGCATGCTATGCCAGTAATCATGCTTTAACGCCTGAACTGGCTCCATCAACTTGGAGCAACTTTCTACATCTACTACAGGTTCTGAAACCTTCGGGCCCCCCACACTCAAGACAAACATGTTTGTATCGACATTTGACACCAAATCTACAGGAATTGTCCTGAAAGCGCTGGCAGACCTGGGTACTCTGGTTTCCTGAGGCACCGGTATTTTTGCAGCTTCGAAAGGAATCACCCTGACTAGTACTTTTGCAAGGACATTCACCCACACTATGGTCTGTTGCTGCACATTTACTACATTTGCTAACATTACGAAGAGCACCAGCATCAAAAATTGTTATGTACAGATCATGATCAAGGCGCGTGAATTCCAAGGAAACAAGCGAGGCTAAGCGAAGCCTGTGCTTTAAATCATAAGTGATAACCTGTATATAGGGCTTTGAATTTCTGGAACAGGCCCAGCATAAAACTTCTATAGTTGGCCATTTCACTAAAAATTTTGTAACCATAATGCTTGGCCAATATGAGCTCATGCACTCCCCACGCCTTGAGCCATTTGTACATGCCATTAACAGCTTTTTTCTGTTTTACAGTTTTAAAACTAATATTGCCATCTGGATCTACGACACTCTTGAACTCATCCACATCACTGCACGAACTCAGAAACTCACCAAGGTCCATATACTCACCAGCAAGGACGGCAGATGTCGTTCTTTGACTGACATGCTCGGCTCCTCTAATAGGAGCACGAAGACCATGACCCTGATAGGATTTTTCATTCCCCACATAGCCGACTCTAGGGCCCATAGGGTGGTTTTCACTAATAACGTCACTTCTTGGTTCACAAACTTCACTTGGACGGCCTTGAATGTGAGCGGTCTCCCGCTCACATGGACCCTGCCGGACTTCATCACATCAGGAATGGGTGCTGTCATACGGACGCTGTCTCGATAGACTTGTTCGTTCAGCTAGATTACAAGTTCGACTTAGTTCGTAGCTTGGAAAATGTTCAAATATTCGTTAAAAGTAAAACTGAAAATTAATAAATCTGTGCAATTTTGATTAATTCCCCTGACCTGCTTAAAAGTAAGAATCCAAGCTAGGTGGTCATCTGTGGAATATAGGTGGGTGATGAGCAATCAGACTCAAGCAAGAAACCAGAAAGAAAGCAAATCTCTTTTTTTAGTTTATTTATTTAATTAATTTTCCATAGGCCTATAGGCGGGAGGGATAGCTGAGTTGGTAGCACACTCACTGGTTATCAAATTGGCCTATCAAACGTTTATACCACTTATTTAATTTTATAATACTTTTTTGTAAATCATTGTCCCCATACCAGGGCCTGGTTCATGAGTAGAGGCCTGTACATATGGATTCTAAAATTCCGACTTTTTCAAAGAAGTAATAAAGATAGATGCATCAACCATGAATATATCGGTCTCTTCAATCAGTCAATCACTCAATTTTGAATTTCGTACAGAATTTATATTCTTATTACAATTTTTTAGAGATTTTCCTGCAACAGTTATGACACTAAATGGAAAATTTTCGAAAATTTTCTAAAAATAGCTATTTTCAAGCCGAATATAATGGTAAAAACATCAAGTCTGTATCTTTGCTAGAAGTCACGCAAATTGCAAAAAACCGAATCCCGCATTTACGGGATTTTCGCTGCTTCTTCTTCTTCTTCTTCTTCCGGTAGATTCCGCCTCTTAATAGGCGAACCGCCATTGGCGTAATCAATAATTGTCACTTGGAGTTGGCTGGTAATACTGGCTTGGCTGGTAGTACTGGCTTGGATTGTCTCTTTAACTCTGGGCTTGGAATTGGATCTGGACTGTGCTGGGCCGGCTGTATTCATGATTTTTGATCTTTGCAGGTGGAGCTTATATATCAGTGTCTTGCAGGCTTCTCTCAGGCTGCTTGGGTTGCTGATGATGTCGGGGTTAATAATCAGCTCAGTCAGCCTAGCTGGATCAATACTTTCCCTGCGAGTTCGCAGCAGGCTCAGTATAGTGGTCAACATTGGCGTCCTTGTCTCCCTCAGTGCACTGCAGTGCAGCAGAAAGTGCATCTCATCGTCCGCTTCCTCCTCACAAAGGGGACAGGTGTCTCTTTTCTTCCCACTGGTGTGACTTGTGCTAAGGGGATATCTTCGGACTAGAAATTTTGTTGCTATTGTAGTCTTTAACACTGTGTGTTTGTCATGGTCTCCCCTTAGTGAATTGTGGATCCTTCCTAGTTTCAGGTGCTCCAGCTTCAGGAAGCGCAGGCTTGGCTTGTCCTCAGCTTCACTCTTTAGTTTCTCTGTCCAGTGCGATAGTACTGCTTCCTTCGTGATTTTCTTCCATTTTATTGCACTTGGTGGACCCTGTAGGATGGTATATATGCTGGGGAGGTCATAGTTGTGCAGGATTCTTCGGACATTTGTGGACCAGCTACCAGAGTCAGAAGTCTGCATTGCGGCTTGTCGGCAGACCACTTCATAAAGGAACTTCACGGGGCCTTGTTTTCCATCTGTGTCAGCGATGTTCCTTATCATGCTCAACATTCTTATATGTAGTTGTGCCTCTAGTGGCGCAACTCCACTGAGGAGATGAACAGCTGCTGAGGAGCATGAGGCTGGGAGATGCAGGATGTGTCTCAAATTTCGGCGGTGGAAGGCCTTCAGGGTTTCCATGTCCGTCGGATGTAGGACCAGGGCCTCCAGGCCATATAGTATCATTGGGACTATATAGGTTGAGTAGAGCTCAATTCCAACCTCAGTTCCGCTTCCATTGAGACCATATAGGCCAGCTCCCATCAGGCTATATGCTGCTCTTCGTGCTTCTTTTATCCTGGCTTCGATGGTATCTTGGTTGTTGTTTTTAATGTTTCTAAAGATGCCCAAGTGTTTTTCCTTCTTTGATGTTCCGAGTTCCTTGTTATTCAGTTCCATCTTGGGGTCACTTTTGGTGTTTATAGAGATGATCTTGGTTTTCTCTGTGTTATACAGGTATCGCTCTCTAGAGGCGTCCGTTTCTGCGATTGACAGTGATACCTGCATGGAGTCTTGGCATTTGGCCATGACGGCTAGGTCATCTGCGACCATCACTGCTCCAATATTTAAGCTGCCTATATACAAGGAGGGGTTCTTGTCCAGTTGGGCCAGGCCTTTATTTCTGCCAGATTTATACAGGGTCCCTGTCTTATTCCCTGTCTTTCTTCAAATGGCCTTGAAAGTTGACCGTCCCATTTGACCTGGGACTTTATCTCACTGTACATGTTGTCATACAGGCTCCAGAGGTTGCCTCTCACCCCCTGTTCATGGAGTGCGTTCAGCATGGCTTGATGGTCTACCACATCGAAGGCTTTTGACAAGTCAATGAAGGTGATGAAGAGGGGACATTTGGAGTCTCTGGAATCAGCCATGACTTCTGAGAGTAGTACAGCAGCATAAGTTGGAGCACACCCTTCTGTGAATCCATATTGTAGATGACTCTGCAGTGGTGAAAGACATGCATTTGTATGGGCCAACATGCGCTTTTCTACGATCTTTCCAATTAGAGCTGTTATGGTGATACGTCTGTAGCAGTTAGGATCCTTCATGTTCTTCCCCTTCTTTGCTGTGCCCCGCATTTTAATATCAAAAGTGGGCGATAATTGCAGGAATAGGCACGATTTAACTATTTAATGTTCTAAGTGGCCCAAAAAGATATTAAGAGATGGGCAAATTTTGCCAATAGGAACAATAGTGTGCCAATAGTTAGAATAGCTTATTGTTCCTTTTGGCAAAGTATGCCAATAGTTACAATAGTTTGCCAATAGTTAGGATAGCAAATTGCTCCTTTGGGCAAAGTTGTAAGATTTTGCCAAAAGGAGAAATAATTTGCCAATAGTTGAAATACTTTGCCAGTAGGAGAAATAGCCATGCCCGATTGTACAATTGGGCACTATTTAGAGATAGGAGCTCCACATATTCCAATTCTGATTTTTGTTTGTTTAATTCAGATATACATGTTGTTTAGAAAGCTCAACAACCCATTTACATTGTAAACGTCATGTCTTCATATTGAACATGGTGTTGTCATTGACAACATTTGAATGCACCGTCCATGGAGAAACTAAACAACTAAACATTTGAAATGTTTAGAATTTGTTTAGGTCAGTTTAGAGTGCTTAGAAACCACCAAAAATAATTACCAATGTGCCATATTTTAGGGTCTGATAGCAATTTTAAAATGGAGCTTGTGTTCACCAGAAATGCTAACTGTATTGCGGAATATCAATTTTTTTTTTTAATTTTGACAAATGCGTAATTGTGTGACAAATATTTTTGTGTTTGTAATGCTTTTTCAACTGTTTTAAGGAAACTGTTTTAAAGAAACATAATAAGACAAATCTTTTGCACGCATATGCCTGTTTTTGTTTAGCTGAATATAGATTATATTTTATGAAATATCAGTTGATTATATTTCCTCAAGTTTTAATTTTGTCTATAATATGTGTCACATAAGCATCGGCATTCATTGTTATGAAGCATTCTGGTATAGATAAAAATGCATTCTAGATTGAATATTTGATTCCATGTAGAAACATTTGGATCCTGTACTTTTTTGTATTGAACCTTCAAGTAGGTCTTTTTTGTCTATATTGAACCTTCAAGTAGGTATTTCTTACAGTAGACACTGATCAAACAACAAAAAATCCTGCAAATCTTAAAGTTTGATCTGAATCAGAAAATCCTACCAGGTGTTAGTGCTTTTTCCAGCCTTGGAAGAACATATGCTGTCATGTGTTGCCATCTAGTGGTTAGTGTGCACTTCTGCGAGCACCAGCGAGCAATCCACTGAAACCGAGAGTGAGGAACTCACACAAATTTTATCTGGAAGAAACCAGGGCTTTTTCTGAGTGCGCTGATGGCCTTGTCTACTTCCTTAGAGAATGTTATTGCCGAGTCTGACTCTGGTTTACCTCAATGTAGAAGGGAAACTTTGTGAATGTGCAATGAAAGTGGAACTATATCCTTGGGGCAGCAATGCTGCAGCATATAAAACTAACTGTGTGCCAGGTGGCAGCAGCATCTAGTTCTTATTTTCACCAGACTGATCAGAGGATGAAAGGTCTATCATACACTACAAATTTCTGAAACATCTCAATGTAAATTTATATTAATTTGCAGTTGTCTGAGGGTATTTTTATTAGTTTCAATCCATTAGATCAGCTTTATTTGAAAATTGCAACAGTAATTAACAACAGGGTCTGAGAGTAATAAGTAAAGTCATGCAGTAAAAGAAAAATGTTGAGAAACACGTGCATATTTTGTTTTTGTAAGTTGAAGTTTGCTCAAACTGACTTAAAAGAAAATGGTTTGATTATTAAGACATGGTGAAAAATTGCTCAGGCGCTGCTCTAAGTGCTTGTACCTTATTGGTTAATATATAGAAGTTTCCAAAAAAATACATGACATGTCTCTTTGGTGTGCTCAACTGCCGACTGGTGTCCAGCAGATGATCTGAGTGAAATGTACTCAGTTCACGATAAAATTCTTAAATGAGAATTTTGGTGTTCTAAAATAAGTCTGTCTGTGTTCTAAATGAGTGTTCTGCAAGCGGAACCCCAGTGATCTTCAAACAGAACATGAGTATTCTAAGTGATCCAAGAACACATAAATGGCATGTTTTCAAACTGTTAAAAATATGTGTTCTCAATGGTGTTCCAAGCAGAACTCTTAGTCTTAAAGTGCAAATATGACGACTTCATCATGGTCTTTAACAACTTCACTAGGTTACGAGGGGTTTTCCATAAGTTCTGTCCAACTAGTCATAACTTTTGCTAGATTTGATGTAGAAACATGATATTTGGGTCAGATAAGATTGACGTTATTTATAAATGATTCCCAAAAAGATCAGATCAAAATATTAAAAATAAATGCTTAATCTGTTGCCATGGAAACCAGAAGTCATGAAATGCGGCCCAGACTTTGTAGTGCTGACTTAAAACGAAGTGAACACCTGCTTGCATTATCTGTGTCTTGACATATTGAATTGCAGTATATTCATAATTTTTTTCATGAAATATAATCAGTTAATTGTAAAATCATTAATAACAATGGAAACTGGTATTTTTGTTACATCTTAGTTACTTTCAAATTACTCATGCAGTTTCTCAGATTTTTACAAGATGAGCAATTTCTTGGATATGGATGACATCATATGTACCTGTTAAATTTTTTCATTTTTATTTGATAAAACTAGCAGAGAGAGTAAGAACCTTTTATCATACATACAGGGAAGACAGTGTGAGTAACAGAACTAAATAAAGATTGTACAAACTTTTTCTGAATGAAGAGAAGACATCACGGAAAACCTAAGAAAAGAAGACTGGAAAATGCCAAAACTGACCTTAACATGAAGACTTAGGTATCATACTTAGAGACGGATAGAAAGTATGAGAAAACGTGTTTACAAGGTCCCAGTCATTATTTTTCAAAGTTGTGAAATGACTATGAATGTTTTGAAAAAATTCTGTTCTATTTCTCTTGTAATAATTACATATTTTACACGATATGTCAAGTATGTGTCAGTTAACAAGCTCTCGGTCTCATTTCATGACTTTTGGTTTCCATAGCAACAAATTAACAATTTATTTTTACCTCTATGATCTGATTTTTTCAGGATCATTTGCAAATTACTTCAATATTATCTGACCCAAATATGATGTTTCTGTATTAAATATTGCAAAAGTTATGGCAAGTTGGACAGAACTTTTGGAAAACCCCTCGTATATGGTTTGTTT
Source organism: Platynereis dumerilii (assembly GCA_026936325.1). Taxonomy (NCBI): domain Eukaryota; kingdom Metazoa; phylum Annelida; class Polychaeta; order Phyllodocida; family Nereididae; genus Platynereis; species Platynereis dumerilii. The sequence goes on from JAPTHN010000011.1 coordinate 27,308,052, forward strand.
AAAATCTTTGATGAGTCACTAACTCTTTTGAGGTTATCAGCCTTTTGACGAGTCTTCTGTTCAACAAAGGCCTATCTCAAAAATAATGAAGCCACACAGCTGGTTTTCACTGAGGGTCACAAATTTTGATAACAGCTGTATGAAACAACTTCATATTACAGTAATGCCTTAAATACATTCTTATGCCATAATCCTGAAAATTTCATGGCAATTCGTCAAAAGGTTATTGAGAAAGAGATGAAAGTATATCGGCAAACATGCATTTTTTCGCTTATTTAGCGTGACATAGAATTTTCACCTGATGAATTCTTTCAATTTTACAAAGTTTGACATGTTCCATTGCTATTTCCTTTTACTTTTTCGATTTTCCACATCCCCAGGCTTTATAAATCCAGTGAAACAAGCACTTCTATCCACTTGTTTTGACATGATTGAGTTATTTGGATTCAAAGGTTGACTTTGTAAAATTGAGTCAAATTTGAATGTTCCTGATCAGAAATGCTCTAGTTTCCCTTTAGCATATTTCAGTTGAATCTTTTTGCCATTGAGATCTAGTATTACATCTACTTAGTTGTTTTGGAGCTTTTTATGATTCTGGAAAATCTAGTTCACAGAAAAATTCCAATGAATAGCTGGAAAGGTGAATGTGTCGCACGCGTAACGCTGAGAGTACTTTCAAATGGTACAGATCAATGAAAGCTCTGTTTTTAATCTGGATTGGCTCAAAATATAGTACGTCTATGAAGTTTTATTAATCTATGAACTAACCCAAGTTTTTGACTGGTTTGTGGTGATTAAATTCAAAAGTTATGTTCGACGTTGTTCGTCGCATGCGTAACGCTCTGAAAATTTTTGATCGTATTCAATTTTTTTTCTGACAAACAGAGAAGCGATCATTCTAATATTATTTGGAGTGAAAATTAACAATGAATTTCAATAGTTGGAATACGTTTCATTGCCTAATTACAAAAATTTTAACATTTATGGAGCATTCTTTAAAATTTGGGGCCAAATTGTCTAAAAAGGCAATAAACAGTAACAGAATATTTTTATTTTGTAAATGGTTGTATTTTACCCCCAGTTATGATTGATAATTAATATAAAATCGATTTGAGTCAAAACCAGAACATTTTCTGAAGAATCATATCACACCAGTACTTAAAATCAGCTTTTTATGTCGAAAAAGGGGCAAAAAATCACACTTCTATCATCATTTGCTGAGCAGACATTCACTTCGGTGGCACTTATTTGGTATCAATTTGAAGCCCACATATAGACGCATAACATAGTGCAGTTAAAATAATTTTAAACGAAAAAATATGCTTCTGGGGTTAATATATGTAAGTTTTGAAAAGAAATTTCCGAAAAAAATCGAAAAATTGGGTGTTTCTCAAAATATATTTGGTGCATTTGAATGACAATCGTCCAGAAGACTTTTTAAAATGTGCCAGTTGTTGTCAAATAAAGAAAACGGATTTAAGTTCATGACAAATTACCATTCAGCCAGTTATGTTTCACTGCCATGAAAAACAAACTTTTAAAAATTCTGTAATATTCAGCTGTTATCATTTATTTCCACTCATCAAAGCACCATGGCCAATATAGTTTCTGGAACTTAAATATGTTCTTTACAATATGCTTAAGTCATTTCATACAAAAATACATTTTAAAATTTTGATGGTCATGTCACACTTTGGCTTCATTATTTTTGAGATAGGCCCAAAGACAGTCTCAGTACAAAGTCAGAACTCATCAAAACTATCAAAAATTACAAATTTGCTGAATTCTATATCAAAGTGTTTGGCTGTAAATATATTTTCACTTTTTTTTTCTATCAGGCCAAGCCTGTACGGCAAGATGAAGAACCCGCAGAAGATGTGATTGAAGAATTTTTGAGAGGCATAATGGAGGCAGTTGTGGCAGTTATGAAATTCGCGAAACGGATCTTAAAGAAGGAGGCACCTACTGGCAATAGATCAGCTTCAAAGAAATGGACTTCTGGCCTGAAAAAGGGATTGAAATATGGATTGAATTTGCTGAGTACACTTGATACATTAGCTGACTCCAGTTCTAACTCTGACTCTGACTCTGACTCTGATTAAGACTCCGATTATGACTCAGGCTACAAGTTCATCTCTGTCTCAACCACAACTTCAGTACAGGACTGCACAGTCCAAAGACTATCTATATGTCCTTGAATATTTCATAAAATTAACCTAATTAATGCAATATTTATAGTTATAAAGACTTTTTATAAAAAAAATTAATAATAAAGCGTTTACAAAATTCCTGAATACCTGTATATTAAAAAAAATCAAACACTTCAAAGGCTTGTCGGTTTTCTCTCCATTAACAGACTACAGTATACATGTATATCGAAAAGTAATTGATCAAGTAATATTAAGTAGATGTTCTGTTTTTTGGATGCCAAAACGGGTCTTTCTCCCCTAACCATGCTTTGCAAATATCCACAGCAAAATTTCCAAAAAAATTGTGCTAAGCCACATCATCCAATGTACTTTTCCAAAAGTTCAAATGTGCCATATCAGAAACTTTGTCATACTTTGTTTTACAACTGAAAGTTCTTCATCAAATAGTGTCCAAATGGTGTCTCATGATTAGACACTACTATTCGGACCCTTTGGATTTACCAATTTGTGTAGAGTAGGTCGGGACATGCGGCCCCCCTTAACTTCGAGGTGCGATTTGACCTACTTTTTAAGGGCGATTATTTGAATGCTTATGCTGTCAGGAAGGGATCACTTGACTCTACTAATAGCTACTGAAACAAATGTCTACCAATTTTAATAAGGAGTTACGCCCATTTTTGTAAAAAATTTAAAATGGCCTTCTTACCCCACCCATCGGGCAAAAAGCCCCCCTATTATAATCCTATGGCAATTTTTTTTGCGAGCGCATTTAGCCTAAAAGTTATTTCTTAGGGTTGTTCTTTCATTTTTATGCCATTCTATTCACTTTTTCTGAATTTCTGAATTTTTCTGTTCATAATTTGTTTTTTTGCCCTGTTTCAATTTCGGGCCAAATTTTTTCTAATTTAATTGGCTATTCTATCAAGATTTAAGGTAAAGTACACATTATTAAATGGTTCCTGAAGCAGCTTCGACCCCCCAGTGAAGGGGGCCTCATGCCCCATATCATGTGGGGCCTCTCGCCCCAAACCCACTTTTTTTAATTTGACCTCTATATTTTGAACTAAAATGCAAAAAACATGATCCAAATTATATTTATGTGATGGTCATAAAGTGAAGCAATGCAGATATCCATTATACTTTTAAATATTTCCAAAGTTATTTCTGACAACCCCTTTCAAATAATTAGTCAAAGTTACAAAAATCATGTACTTTTTTTTGTTTCTTTAATTTCTACCATGGTTTGGTGCTGTTTGCCCTGAAAATTTGTGACGTCACCTAAAACGCCTCTAACTTCAATCCTATCAATAGATAAATGCACCAATAATGTAAGTTTGGATATAAGCCTGGGGGGGGGCTCTCACCTAACCCGGGCTTCTTGCCCCGACCTACTCTACAACACAAGAGGCATTAAAAAAATGCTGATTTTTACCACCTGTTCTGGCATTTTCCATGATGATACACTGAAAACTGGATGAGTAGCAGCATTTGCAAGACAGGTAGATCTTGACAAAAGCAGCCATGAGGGCAAATTTTAAAACTAACTGCCCCATCTATATATAGCGGTAGTAACTTGAAAACTATTATGAATTGGCTTGAATCGTTTTGCATATCTCTGTTATACATTTAGACCCTCTAAATAAAAATTTTTTAGAGGACCAACCCATGGGACTATTGGTCCATTTGACATGAAATGACCCAATATACACTCCTGCTCATAAATATGAATACTTTTTTGGAGAAAAGGTGTCAATTAAGAGTAAATGTAAAGGTCAAGCAATCTTCTCTAATCACTTTTTGAAAGCCTCAACTACATTTTTTGCAAGAATTTTAAATTTCCGGTTGATGGACCTCACCTTAAAAACCCCCTGTATTTCCATATTTCGTGCTGCTGTAAGTTCCCCTAGGGTTAACGCTTCAGCATGCGTTTTTAATGACAGCATGTTCTTCCCTTTAGCAGTCATTGGAAGTGGTTACCATTGAATCAGCCTATCATGTGCTCCAACAGAAGTTGCTAAAGTTGTCAATTTCAATGGAGAATCTTGAAATATTCCATATTTATGAGCAACTGTGTAAATAAAACCTGGAAGCCTAATGAAAGCTGTATAAAGGCTACCTCTCAAGATAATTAATACTCTGCAGGGCTATTTTTCATGTATGAAAACTTGAAGATAACATTTCTAAAATTCTGATGTTTAACCAATTTCATAAGAACAATATACAAATATTGACTGGTGATGAGGGCAACAGTTCAATCTGTTTGACCCGAGGGAGTGGTAGTCAGCTGCTTCATCTTGAAGACTCGGTACTATGCTAGCCTTTTACATTATTCATGGACATCAGTCTTATTATATATTGCCACTTCAGGAGCTGCCTGTGCAAGACCCTGTCAAATCAGAATAAAATTGATTCATCCCCCTAATTGACATTTCTAGTTAAATAAAGTAGGAATAGGCAAAGGCTGACATCTCACCACTCCTGATAGCTATACGAGGGGTGTCCCAAAAGTTCCGACCAATTTTTTTGGCAGATCTTTCTATTTGAAATAGCTAAATGAAATTTTCACAGAATAAATTTCAGGTATTTGACCATCTACACGTATTTTGAAAAAATCAAGACTGTCAGAAGTGTTTAAGTTACTGTTCTGTTACCATGGTTACGAGAGGTCAGTGCACCCAGCGCAGCTCAATTTCTCAGACGAAATTCAGCAAATTAGCTGTGTTAAAAGTCAAAGAATTTATAGAAAAAAAGCAAATGATTGCAAGAAAATGTATTTCCTGATAAGCTTGCAGTCTTTCAAGATATCTTCCATTAGATTATAAACATTTAGTTATATTTCAACCTGATCAGCTGAGGCAATTACCAAAGGCGTTTTCGAGCAGTTGTATAACAGCGTTTGAGATGGTTTGGCTGAAACAATCTGATGTCAAGAGGCAGTGCTCATGAACGTTAGGTTCAAAACCCAATCTCATCTGCCTTAATTACCAGATTTGGCCTTCTGTAACTTTGTGTGATACTAAAATGTATATACCAGTGCAAAAATTAAAGAAATAATAGTCATAACGAGAAATGAAGCGTCTCCAAATACAGTGAAATTCCAGAATTTAGGAACAGCCCAGTTTGGAGGACCCAGATGATCGCCTCAGCACATGGGTTGAACTGATTCACAGTGACTTTAAATGTAAATGAAAAACTTGGAGATACTGTTAGGTTTCCAAATAATATTTTTCATGGTCATCCATTGCATATTTACAGTAAATTCCTTGGATATTTGCAAGCCTAGACACTTGGATTTGGCCTAAAAAATTGAGCTGCGCTTGGTGCACTGACCTTCTGTTTCCATGGCAACAGAAAAGATATTTAAAATGTTCGAACAGGTACCATATTTTCAAAATGGATAGTGAAATACCTGAAATTTATTCTGTGAAAATTTCATACAGCTACTTCAAATAGAAAGGTCTGCCAAAAAAATTGGTCAGAACTTTTGGGACACCCCTCGTAGTTCAGGATTCAAAAGTAAGAATTGACTCAAACTAGCAATTAAATTAAAAACACAGTGGTAAATTTAAATCAGACCTATAAAACACCTGACTATGTCAAATTTACCTTAAGGCTTAGTATATTGTATTCTTGAGTGCCCTTCCTAACTGTAAGAAATGGTTCAACAAAAATTAGTCCCCAAGCCCTCATAAAAAAAATCCAAAAGAGCAACACTCAGATTTCCACATAGTTGGCAATATCAATAAGGTTAATATTCCTTATATGCTAGATGTTGCTGAAACATATCAAAGTTTGGTTAAATCTGCAGACAATGAGCCTGTAAAAAGTCAGCAAATCGCAGATGCTGAGAATTGATCAGCATTACGACTTCAGTTCCACAATAAAAATTCAATAAACGGCTGCAATGGAGCTGTGCCTTGACACAGAAGAGCTGAGGGCAGTTGCAACTGAGAGCCTCTTGTCATTTTGGTTCTTTTCCAGAAGTCCCTTTTGCGCCTTGCCAGCCTTAAAAGCCTGGACAAAGGAGTTCAGGATGAACCGGATGGTCTTCTCATAGATCTTGCTGACCTTCTCTCCATATTGCCCATGCAGGGTTTCCTTAACAGCATGCAGAAAAGGGGCTTCAATCGCCTGAAAAAAATAAATTTAGTCATTAGGGGATGAAAAGTAAATGCTAGTACAAGTATGTATATGATACAGTACAGGCCAATATTATAATTTAGAGACAAAGCAAGCATCCTCTTTTTTATAAATCTGTAGAAAAAGTTGATCGCCAGGGATTAAAAACTGAACTAATACATGTACATCCACAACAGATTTTGGGGGAGGGTTGGTCTAGTTGTAGCGCACTGGGCTGCCAATCGCTGGGTCCAGGGTTCGAATCCAGCTCTTGCCGGGTCAGCTGGGCCTATGTTGGACAGCTGTTTCAATCATCCTTCACCTCATTGCCGTGTCCTCCTCCTGTCCTAATTAGCCTACCAAGTGCATAAATACAGGACGTAAAGCCCCAATCATCCATCCATCCACAACAGATCTATTAGTATTGCAATCAAAGATGAAATGAATCCAAACTTGTTCAGGGAGGAAAGCTGACCCACAGCCTGAACTAGCAACAATTAAGTTGTAACTGTCTAAGCTTTTAATTTCTGATCTTCTATCCTTTAGTATCCCAACATAATAAACAATCAGGAATGAAAATAACATGGATGTATAAACACCAACATTTTCAACATTTGTTTTATGCATTTATTACCCAAAAGATATCAGCTGCCATGTCATCCTGAAAACCAAAGAAAGCATGGCTCTGTCCTTGGTTAATAATCAGTTCCAGGGCCACATCTTTATCATCAAAGTTAGCAATGATGTCGTCAATCGCAGACATCACACTGAGGCCGTGTATCTTCAGAACATCAGAATTATACAAATCCGACGAATTGTCTCCTCTGTTGAATTTTTCAAACACACTTTTGACTTGTGGACTGGTTTCAAACATCCTAAAACAAAAACAAACAAAAAACACATAATTGAATATTTATATTATATTCAATTGTTCTCTTCTTTGAATCTAAGAAGAGGTTAATTGAATATAAAAATATGATGTTTGATGTCATATTTGGTTTCAGCCTTAGATTCAGATTTATAAAAGACACCGGGCAAATTTTATAAATTGTCAATAACATGGAATCTATCATAATGAAAATTGCTTCTTAACTTGATAGTATTTCCGACAATCTTTCAATAAAATAATAACATTAGGGTGTCAAAACGAGTTAATATCTGGCAGATTGCACTTTTGAAGTTGCTAATAAGACTGACGTGATTATATTAGGGCCTTCATTGATGTGCCAAAATTGGGTGAACATTTCAGGTTTCTGTTGAAAGTATCATTTGATATTAATATCAAAGAGAGCTGAAGTCAGTGAAGATAACAGTAAGCTGAAAGCTTCAAAGCTTCCTTTGCAAAACAACTTATAAGTCAGTTTCAGTATTACTGTGAGATATTCTTCCCAACTTGCTATCTAACCCATTTAATGGCACACTTCAAAAACTAGCCAAATGTCAGCAGCTCCTCAGACTTAAACTTGTCAATGGAAAGAATAGAGAAGACCAGAATGCAGAATTCCTTCTTACTTGATAAACATGGTCACCCCATGCTCCACAATATGATGGTGCATGTGTTCCCAAGTCCTCATCAGGGTGTGTTTTTCTCTCTCGGTGAGCGGCATCTTGATCGATGTCTTGTCAAACCCCAAGGCTGTACTGATGGTGCTCGCCACTGAACGTGCTCTTGCTTGCCCTCGTTTTTCGAGAACCTCGTTAGAAACCGATATGTCTGCCACCTTCCGGGAGATTTTCAGGGTCGATGACTGCGAACATCCGCATCCCATTATCATCCGAATGCCAAGGCCAAGGGTGAATATCAGGTTCACAAAAGGAAGCTCCGGTCAAGACAGGTCAGTCTTGAGAAATTGCAAGGTTACAACGTTTGGCATACTCGCGGCCATTAATCAACAAGCCTACAAAGAAAGAAAAATGTCATAATTAAAGACCTTTTTTGCTTGGATGCAACATTTTGTAATAGCTCAGCTTTTTGGGGAAACTAAGTACTGTAGTCTTTCTTGCTCCTCTGTCATTAAATAACATTAAATAACTTCCAAAATATAATAATGTTGGGCATTGTTGGCTAAAACGTACCGTTAGGTGATAAGAAACAACTTCTTTCGGTATATAACACAAAGTAAGTGACAGCTTGACTTGAGACTGAAATTTTGAAATAAAAAGATCAATTGAAATAAGTCTCCCCCCCCTTTAAATGTGTGTACTTGTAGCTCTGAGTCAGTGGTAATATTTCTGGCATGCCACCAGCCTTCATGTGAGACTACCTCTGTTTTCAAAAATATGTGGCTTTACCAATGGATATGACCAATTTCACCAAGGGGGAGAACCGCCAAAAGGTCTTTTTCCATATATGCACGTGATTATTGGTAGATGGCGTAAAGATAAGGGGGTAAGCAATTTTTGTCTTTCGGGAAACCCACATGATGACATATTATCTAGTTTGTTTGCAAATTGAATGAAATCAAAATAATAATCCAGCCCCTTCACTCGCTCCATGTGCCATTCTAGTTGTTAACAAGCTATAATCCCTCAATCTATATGATTCTGAGTCTGACCAATAACACACCTTTCTAATAAACTTCTGTCTTAAGAACAGGATCACTATAGCTGATCCAAACAATTGATGCAATAAACACACTCATTTATTCAGACTCCTTGGCAAAGTCAACAATAGCTATCACTTTGTGGAAAGGCAAGGGGGATTCCAACCATGGGCGGCCATATTAATCATTAAGAGACAAAAGGTATCAGGGCATTCAAATAGCTTCAGTCCACCTATGTACTAGCATATGACAAATATGCTCAAGACATGTGTGTTTTGATGTATTTGTCACAGATTCCATCCAATTTTACATTTGATTATGAAAAACATTTTCTCAAAATTCACAGTTATTGTTGGGTGTTGTTGGTTCTACAAGTTGTAGATTATCATTTATGTCTATCTTGTGTCTAACTGCTAAAAGCACAAATAGTAACAAACAATGTATAACAATTTGTGATCACTACTGTTGATGTATGTTAGTTAGAATTTGTCAGGTGATTTTGGAATAGGCTCCCACTAGTTAAGCATTTCTTCAAAATATGCAAATACAATAAAGGAAAAAATGATTTGCATGCCACAACATTATAAAAGTAAGTGAGATGCACAAGGTCAACTATTGCATTTCCCCCATATCTGTATGTTATTTGCAAAATGACCCTGCTTCTGCAATCTGCAAATTCGAATTGCATACGCTTGTATTATCTATAGGGTATGCATGCGAGTTATTCCAACAAAGCTACCATTGCTTGGAGGTGCCACCAATGCATAAATTCAGAACTACAAATCTAAGGAGAAAGAATATATTGGAAATACTTCATCATGCATCTGGTGAATATTTTCTTTCTCAAACCATGTCGAGTGGACTAATCTAGCGTCCTAAGGGAAAACCTAATAAGTCACATTTAGGACATTCTGGGAAAATTGACTTTTAAAATTCAGTCCTTGCAGTAAGAGATGGACTAACTGGGATTTGCCAGTGTCATTCTGGGGTAACGTGCCACTTCATGAAAATGTAAACTTAGAAACATGTCTCAGGAGTCCTATTTTGACCTTAACTCAATTTGGCCCAAAATGTGACATACTAGGTTTTCCCTTTGGACGCTAGCTATGAATACTTCATTTGTAACATTTTAGAATCTTGGTTCGTATGGGTGGAATCCGGTGGATATTTCAGTATCTTCTGATAAATTTTTCGTGGATAGGCCAAACTTCAAATATATGTACATAGGGTACGGCCGAGTACATGCATGCAGGGTCCGCTGGTTAATTCCAAACAATGAAGTAATCCAATGCCTATGACTCCCAGTTTTTTTCATCTCATGAAAGCGAGCTGAGCTGCCGGCTTATCCTGGTCAAGCAGTGCAACTCAAGCAAGCAACCAGATGACCCAGATCATCATCTAATCATAATAATAGTCATAGCAGGAATCTCATCTCACTCATAAGGCTTTTTTCTCTCAATCCATAACATCTTAAATTACACTTCTAAGCCTGTAAATTCATCTGAAGTTCCCGATAGGGCAACTCTTACCTATCAACATTCATTATTTCCATAGTTACACAAATATATCTTGGCAATTTGCTACGAAAAACAAGTTTTTTTCACTTAAATATATCCCACCTGTATATTTATCTGTCACAACAAGGGCTGTAATGCATTTAATATTAAAGGCCATTAAATTCCGCATCTTTTGATATATGCAGACTGACCTTCTAAGTTCTATGGCCAATATATATACCGAGTTACCAGATATACCTATTGGGCGTTTCACAAAAAACACATTCCGGAATCTACAGTCAACACAGAAATTATTTGCACGCTTTGATTTTTCATCATATTTCACAGAAAAATGGTAGTATGATAAAACAAACTGCCCTATGTTTTAGAGTAGTGTCAGTAGCTTAGGTTCCCATGCATTTCATTCTTTACCAAAATTTATTTTCTTGGAAAATGTGAAAAAACTGAATTTTGAAAACCAAAAAATATTTGCACGCTTCAGCCAACTGCCAGAAACTGAATTTTTAATGATGATACTGAAGTTTTTCTTTGGAACTACTGTTGTTTATGGTATATTTAGCTCATTAACATCAATCAGACATTTTTTGGGGTTCACAAGTGGGATTGCAGGTGGTACCAAGGGAAGACACTCAATCCCATGTTTTTTTTTCTATGTATGGCTATAGAAATATGGATGGAAACAAGCAACTCACGTGAGACTGATTAGTAAACTCCATAATTGTGTCTATTTGCCTAAAAAAGTTATTTGGCAGGTATTGGTAGGTAATTGTGTTCTACATCCAACCACAAAATGCCGGAAAACAGTAATACGAGTAGAATCAAACTGAAAAAAATCTTAATTACAGGACTCAATTTTGCCCCTGGGGACTATTTTGACTGTGAACTGTGAACAATAGGTTGTAATAATTTTGGAGAAAGTCAGCTGAGATAATTAAGACAAGTGGTTTTCGAAATTTACACTATATCATTACCATTATGCAGCCTACAACAAGTGTTGCTTCTTAGGGTACCCCCACGGAGGACCTCGATGAGTGAAAATTTCACAATAATGGGTTTCCTTTGTAAAAATAAGCTTTGAACAATGAAAACTATTCACTGTCATAATAATTTAGGCCATAATTATTGTATAGACAAGCTTGGGTGGATCCTAATAATCGATGCATGACAATGCATTGAATATGCTACACTTACATATATGCTATAATCTAATAATAACCTAATTTGTGAGCAAATATTAACAAAAACGACTCTAAATATTCTTTCTTAACAACTATTGATAAGCCTGTGGTTAAATAACTCGTCAGAGGCAAATCATCAGTTGTACCTCAGCACAAAATCACCAAGAGCCTTTTTTTTGGACTTTTCCTAATGAGATATTGAACATAGTTCTTCACAAAAACCTGCATAGTTTATCTTTTCTCACAATTTGACTATTTTAAATGACTTCACAGACCAATTTCATGATTGTTGCTATTTTAAAGTAATTTTTATACCTAATGTAGGAGAAAAACATGGGAATGGGTGTACTCCTTGAGTAACACCTGTAATCCCACCTGTGAACCCCAAATAATGTCCTATTGATGTAAATGAACTAAATATACCATAAACAACAGTAGTTCCAAAGAAAAACTTCAGTATCATCATTAAAAATTCAGTTTCTGGCAGTTGGCTGAAGCGTGCAAATATTTTTTGGTTTTCAAAATTCAGTTTTTTCACATTTTCCAAGAAAATAAATTTTGGTAAAGAATGAAATGCATGGGAACCTAAGCTACTGACACTACTCTAAAACATAGGGCAGTTTGTTTTATCATACTACCAATTTTCTGTGAAATATGATGAAAAATCAAAGCGTGCAAATAATTTCTGTGTTGACTGTATATATTTCTCTGCCACATCAAGGCCAGTAATGCACATCATATTGCCGGCCACTAAATTCTGCATCTTTTGCCGCTATTGAACTTCTATGTCCAATATAACTACCCAGCTCCCAGAAATTAAATTGCGTCATGCATTTAGAAAATCATATTTTCCAACAACTCCAGTCTCTCAGTGTTTGTAGTGATGTACACCCTGCTGTAGTAGTTCAAAACAATCCACATCACTTCATCTAACTGAAAGCTGAGTGGAACCTGCAAATAGGACCTGCCTTCACATTAGCCTACTCTAACCTGGGAAGAACCTGGAACTCGGTGCATTTTTGAAAAGCAAGAAACCCTCACTGGTGAACAGCTAGTATATAATATTTAGCAAATGTATTTGAAATTTTTAATTTGAGTTAAAAACATAACAATTTTGTATTCCCAATTGATGTGAATAATTATGCTGCATACCCCCCCCCCCCCGTATTACTGCCGAAACCCAAGTCATATTAATAGTATCATAAAATTACAATCATTCTGTCACTATATAGTCTATATTACAGTCTTTGGTTGTAAGATATTGTCGGATCGTTGTAATATCTGGATTTTAAAATTTAGACAACCTACCTGCCATCCGCTGAGTCTTCATCATCAGATATTTCCTTGTGTACACCATGAACCTTATATATTAAGTGGGCAATCTTCTCAAGGCTGGAGAATAATCAAAGCCTAAAGGCCAAGGATCTTGAAAAAAAAATCCTAATTTGCTTTACTGCTGCAGTCAGAATACTTTCATCTTAGTACAGTAATTAGCAACGTATAAGCAGAGAGCACATCAAAGACAGTAGGATGTGACTGGACATTAATTAAACCCAGCTGATCCTAAACAAGACCCTGCATGAAACTCTAATTACCAACCGAAGCGCGACATCTTACTTTGCCACTTCATTTGTTACACTTCTGCTGAAATATTTTCCCTTACGTTCAATAGCAAGCACTATACAAACAGTAGACAGAGACTACTAGAGTGGTATTTTTGTCTTGTGTTGAATTGAAAAAAAAGAACAGCTGTGGGGTAAAATGTCACATTGGGACATTTTACCCCTCAAACTGTGATATTTTACAATAATATAGTACCGATCAGTGTTCAGTGCTTATACAAGGAAAGTGGTGTAATCCACACTAGAACCTTTTAGCCAACAATGTTATTATCATCCATAAATAATAAGTACTTTTAAGAGAGCATTGCAATATGTTTTCACTGTGCGAAATTTGGGAAATTTCTGACACAGCCATTGCATGCCCATAGCTTTGGAAGGCTCATTATAATTTTCATGCACAAGGAGGACTATCACGTCCAGGTCTGCACATGAACACATGTATGGTGCTGTATGCATAACAATTGAATGTGATTTTTTAACCCACAAATTTTCGACCCGCGCATAATGTAAAAAATCACATCAGACCTTGCCTTAAAATAATTGACAACTGACTACAACCTATTTGCAGAACAACACCTATCATGTGATAAAGATACAGTCAACTAAATACTGAATAATTACACCAACGGTCACTCAGATCTAAGAAACACCTGCTCTGTTCCTGAGGTTCTTCTGTATTTTGGTTCTTCATTTCGTCTCGTCACTGGGTGGCACAACTTACCACGGTCTACCCTATTTGATGACCACCCTAATTGATCTGCAGTTATAACAAATATAAAGGTAAAGGTGAAGCTGTTCTTATTTAACGTGGGTAGCCAACGAAAGTCCCCACCTGGAGTGGATGGAACAACTTATTTCCAGTTGAGCCCACGGCACATGGCAGTTAGCTCCTTGATATCCAGACTGAGCTAGTAGTGCTGGCAACAGTACCCAATTAAGCAATCATCAAGCATTGAACTGTCAGTTGGGAACTCAGCAGTGGTCAAGAGATGGACCCAGGCCGCCAGCGCAGCAGTCCAGCGTGCTAACCACTGTACCACTGATATATATGTGTGCATGTAAGTTTGATTTCAAATGAGCGTATCATTCCTTTAGTCGGACACTTGTGAATGTAGAAGTTTAAGAAAGTGATATGGGTCAACATTTAAAAACCTTGACATTTCAGCTGAAAAAATTTAAAAAAGGTTTCGATCTGGAAATGCCTTATTAAGTTGGCATTGGGTAGGTCTAACAATCAGCTATTACTGCACTTTCATGTCCAAAGGTCCCAATGCTCTCCTGATCTGTAAAGCTGTAATGTTTTTTGACTGTCAAAATCACGCTTGTAACTAAAAAAAATCCTAACCACTTAGGGCTTAACAATCTATTACCAATAATTAGGCAAGTGGCTTGCAAATTTTGGACCAAGTTCAAAGTCGCTAGCACCAACTATTTTTGAGATACTGCATTTTAGTCAATTAAAATACCAAATATGTCTATTAAAACACCAAATATGTGTGTCATTAGCATCATGCCTATAAATTGAAATCCGCACCACTGAGAGCTGAAGAATGTATTACCAGCGTATCGGAAAGTGGCTATTCTGCACACATTGAGCTATATTTCAGATCTCTATGACCAATAGTTATTGAGATAGAAAATTTCCTTTAACCAGATATTTACAAACACTACTTCCTGCAGTGCCCAATCAGTGCCTTATGTCTTTGCTGAATCATATTTCCGATCCTAGACAATGGTAAAATGTCACTGGCACCCCATATTTGATTAGTAGTTTCAGAGAAGCATCAAACTTCGTACTAAGCATGTCAGATGCAAGGAAAACGCAAAAATGTTATGTGTTATTCTGTTGAAACATTTCATGATAATATATATTCAACCGATTTCAACTCCAGTCACCTGAAACAAAGTACAGTGAAGTAAAGGCAATAAGCCATTTTTGTTGTGATGCTAATGAAAGCGTGATGCTAATGATAATTTGGGTAAAAGTTTTTGTAGGGACCAGTGTAAAACTGGCAGTCTGGCAATATGTGCATGTAATGGACTTATGAACACTAGAAACATATTCACAGTGATTCTGGCCCAGAAGTATGCAGTCAAAATAGAGCAGCAAGGTGTTTGCTAATGACAAATCAAGATAGGACAACTGACATGCCAACAGAAATACTCTAATATTTTGCTGAACTTAAATGATACGGATCTACAGATAGTGCAGTTATTTTCTTGGTCTCTCAGACAACATCAGACACAAGGTTTTCTCACAGAATATGTGTCCCTTTCATTTTTATTAAGAAACAAATCTGGTTTGATGCTAATGACGCAATATTGGACATTGACACAACAACTTCCTGCTCTGACACAGAATATTATTTCAGCTATTGGTAACTAGATTTAAGAAGAGTGATAGTCAATTAAGTCTCCATGTATGTCGAAAACTCTGGAACTTACCTAACACTGCACGATCAAGACTTCTCCCTTTACTCATGAGGTCAAAGGGACCAGAAGAGCAAATAGCTTCCTGGGCATTGAATGCCAAAAGGATTGCCAGAAAAATGGAAATATCAAAATGCAATTTCTTGCCAAAGCAAGTGATATGTACGGCGGTATAATTGCCAGAAACAGTGTTCAGAGAGCCAATAAACAGCTAGATGACAGATCGGAGGACAGATGTCGTGCAATGGCAGTGACAGATCTAACTGAATGCCTCGAAGGGACTATGTATATTTCAAATTTTGACAAAAACGAACTGACTATACTTAGAGACTTTATTTCTACATTTTAAAATGAAATTATATCCTTATTTTAGATTTTAGATTTTAGATAGAACTCCATTTTCTGTACTTATGTGATTACGCATTTTAGTATGCAATAAATTCTATATATAGAAGAGTTTAATTGAATCAGGATCCTTTACTAGTTTTTTGTGATGCGATCTTTTAAAGAAAATGTTGGTGGAGACAGGCCATTTTCAGAGGGGTTGGCTACTTCAATGCTATTTTTGGGTGGGATTAAAATAACCTGCCACATTTTTTGTGTTCTAAGTTTTGCCAATATCCTTAATTTTCTAAAACAAATGACAACAAGAGGTCCTGCAAGTGCCTTCCTGTCATCATGAATTATTTTTTAGCAAATTTTTGACCCGTATCATGCTTGGACTGAGCAATATAGATTATCAACCATGGCCTCAAATTAATCGTTTCCACAAATTATAATAGAGACATCACCTAATTATCAGTATTTTGATCGAGAAACAAGAATGTCAGTCTGAGGTACATCTAATGGTGATGGATAGGGGGCCAAGAAGGCCCAGACACTCCCTGGATCACAGATATATATATATTATATAGGTAGTGGATGGTGAGGAGACCAATATTTAGTTTTATTGGCCGAAGCAGTAATATTGGTCGAGGCCGCAGGCCGAGATCAATATTACCTGCTGAGGCCAATAAAACTCAATATTGGTCGACTCAACATCCACTATTTGTTATATTCTGCACCAAAATTTTATACTGAATCAGTCATGTTTGTAAATAAATAGTTGCCTGTTTTCAATTTGAAAAAAATCTATCTATCTATCCATATATGTATCTATCCAGCTTTCTATTTCTATCTAGCTATCTATCTAGCTAGCTATCTACCTAGCTATCTAGCTAGCTATCTACCTGGCTATCTATCCAGTTACCTATCTAGCTATCTACCTGGCTATCTATCTAGCTACCAATCTAGCTATCTACCTAGCTATCTACCTGCTGTCTATCTAGCTATCAGATAGTATCTACCCTAGCTATCTCTCTGTCTTTCTGTTATCTATCTATCTATCTATCTATCTATCTATCTATCTATCTATCTATCTATCTATCTGATTATCCCCATTGATTTTTATCCTTTCAAATTTTTAACTCTGCAATGTATTTCATAAAAGCGCTTTTTGGCCTATTCTTTATAGTAAAATTATTTCTATGCTTTATTTTTTTAGTTTATTAGTTACACAAGTTTCAATTGGAATAATGGAAAAGTTGCTGTGTTTTCTTCAATTGTTATTGAGAATTTGATTGGAAAGGAGTCAATACAATCATATATCAGATAAATAAGATTGATAGATAATCAGCTAACTGGTATAACTGAAAGCTGCCAAATTCAAGTCTATGTTAGCTTGTTGATATATTATTACACAATAGTATAATAGTAATAAAAAAACAACAACATGATTTGCCTGTAGATTAATTGCTCACTGTTGCATAATCAACAGTTTATAAATGTTATGTTACTTTAATTTTGTTGTGCTTTCTTGTTGTCTGTCTTGAAATGAAATTAATCATGTGTAATAATTTAATTTAGCTTGTCAAGGCTAATACTTAACTATTACACAAAAATTATTAGTACAGGAAATAATACATGAGAAAATTGAATTTTTTAGACACTTTTGAAGATTAATATGTCATGTTTTGTTAAATACGAAAATAAATTATTGATAAGAAGCTGGACCCACTTGACCTAATTCCCCGCAGTGGACTATTGATCTTGAGAGCATCACTGAAGAAATGTTTGAGTTCTCTCCTGTGCTCAATTCGCTTCGCGAAACGGCCTTCAAATATAATAACATTTTGAAGAAAATGTGGGACAGCACCGGCCAGCAAATACTGAAACATGCCCGAACTCCTCAGACCACCATGTCTGATCCACCACTATCAAAATTATTAAAAAAATTAATGATACAAATACATGACTACATAATTATGACCAAGTGATTCTTGCATCAAATTTTCAGTCATAAAATTGGATTGCTGTGTGTGGCTGTTCACAGTATAACATTTGGCAGCTCTTTTTACGTGGTGCATACTGATCTTGATACAGTATGTGCAATTATGCATGGTGGCATCACCTTCTTTATTTAGTTCTTCATTTTTCCCAACAATGGGTGGTGCAACTTACCCCATGGCACAACTTACTCCAGTCACCCCTATTACAGAGGGCAGCTAAATTATTTAACCCCTTGATGTTTTACAATTAGTTCTATAGTATAGATGAGTCTCGCAAAAATTAGTGTGGTTACATCAGCACGAATAATAATCAAATCATGAATAAAAAGTATAACATCCTTCATATCAAGTTATCAAAGTAGGATGCTGGCATTTGCAGAACTATGAATAATGATAATTCACACATTTTTTTCCAACTTAAACATATGAGTTGATTAAATGTTATCGTTAAATGATAGGTCAATAGTGACTCAATACTATATAAAGCGGATTTTGCATCAAATTACGTGTAATAACAAGATAAGATTTCCTCTCTCAGTTGTTTGTGGAGACATAGTCACATACATCACCAAAAATATTTTCATTGCTTTATTGTTAGTTTGTTAAGGGGGCGACCTAATAATCAGTAGGGGCTTGGAGTTTTCCTTTGCTGGAAATTTATTTCACGGTAACTGAGGGAGTAATTATTTATTTCAAGCATGAAAATTGCCTGAATATGAAAAAATAAATAAATTACTGACTTCTCCCTTTTTCGCTTGCTCAACAAAGAAAACACCATCCTTAAAACTACTAGTACTTTTAAATACCTCTCTGTGTGACATAGTTAGTAACTATAATATTACTTTATGCGAACACATTTGAGTCTTCCAAAATATTTTGATTGGCTCCCATATATAGGGTTGCAAATATAAAAAGAAGAGCAATAGCACTAGAAATTATTCTTTTGGTGATTAGTTGAAATTTCGAACAAACAAAAAAAAACATGTGCGACTATATTTGCACTCAGTCCTCTAAAAGGTGAAAAGGTTCCTTGCCTCAAACAAACAGAGCAGAACGTTTGGACTACTTGAAAATACTGCACACTAGAGCCACACTCGCACTCAATCTTCCAAAAGCATTAAAACAGGACCAAATGACATGTATTTATTGAAATGCGAGGAAGAATAGTTTCTAATCTCGTGTTAGCATCAAGAACAGGGAGGTAAGCAAGGGTCATCATTTCATTTTTCATTTCATCTCTATCAATAGCATTGAACAATATTATGTAAATGGGGCAGCCATGAAATTTACAAAGCACTTACAGTTTTCATAGGACTATTCTTGTAGCTTTTTTTTATTGCATAAAAAATTTATATACACCGTTGCTCATAAATATGGAATACTTCAACAAGGCCAATCATGTTGCAGAAGATCGGTCTCATGACATGCCAATAAATAATGATATTGGTGTCTTAAAACCTCTTAAAAGAGTTATTGGCTAGTGGAGAATCATATTGGCATGCTTCTATGATCTCAGCAGCAACAATGCACTTATTTGCCAATTATTGAGGGCAAGGCTGTGTTTTGCAAAATTTAACTTCTTGGAAAGTCAGTCTATCATTTATAAATATACCCAATGCAAATATTGGGAAAAGTTAAGAAAAGTTCATATAAAAAAAGTAAGTATCTTTAGAAAAGCCAGTACTTTACAAATATAAGTTAGAAAATTGTGGTGCATAATATAACAAATAGTGGATGTTAGTTGGCCTTAGCAGGTAATATTGGTCCTGGCCTACGGCCTCGACCAATATTACTGCTTCGGCCAATAAAACTCAATATTGGTCTCCTAACCATCCACTATCTATATAATATATATTTATATTCTGAATCAAAATGTTGAGGCCAATCATGTAGGCGGAGATTAGTCACATGACACGCCAATAAACAACAATATTGGTGTCTTAAAAGTGTTATTGGTGTGTGGAGAGTGATATTGGTGTGGCCCTATGCTCTTAGCAGCAACAATGCACTTAATTGCCTATTACTGAAGGGAAGGCCAGGCAGGAGGAAATCTAACTTCTTGAAATGTCAATCTATCATTTTATAAATATGACCACGTACATAATGGGAAAATTAAGTATATTGCTTAACAGCCTCGACCAATATTACTGCTTCGGCCAATAAAACCAGGGTTGCTTGATTTAAATCATTTGATTTATATCATGATTTAAATCAGTGATTCAAATCAATGATTTCAATCAAAAATCAATATATATAAGAAAACTGCGAATAGTTTGTATGTAAATGTTGTAATGGATCATTTGACACCTTCGCACTTGAATTAGTAAGGAATATCAGCTGCAGTGAAGATACCAGGGTGGTTTTAGGCTTACTTTAATCCAGTTCAAGACGCAATGAAATATCTCCTCTGTTATGCACCAATTCTTAATCTCATACAAAAAGTAACACTCAGCAAACAATGGAACAACAGTAACACACATCAGTAATTATAAAATACTGATTCAGTGGTCATTGTTAATATAATTTCATTGATTCCTTTGCTCCAAAGTATGATATTCTATGGAGAGACGCTCTCCAAGTATTCAAAAATTGTAAAATTGTGACTTCACAATAGCCTACAATCAAACCTTGTTAAATAACTTTTGAAGTCAAGTAGAACTTTTCCAATTTCTTTGGTCAATCCTTGCAATGGCTGTCACAAAAAATTGACAAAATTCCACACTCAAATTGAGATAAAAGTCATATTCTGAGGGAATTTGTTGCTGCTGGAAAAAAATCAAAAATTTGATTGATCTACAGCGACGTTTTTTACCTGATTACATGACTTTTGCTGTAACAGACGAAAAACGAGTGCTTACAGAAAAGTTGTTGGTGGCCATCAATGCCCCCACAACAGGCCCTATCAAACACATTGAAATACTTTGTCAACTTGTCATTGAGTAACTTGTGACCTCATTGATACTATATACTAAGTTGGTCATTCGTTTTGATAGCTTTGCAAGTACAGGCTATTGCTTATGAGTCTTTGACTCATAGAGAATAACATGGCATCGATAGGGCTATGACCTCACAAGGAACACTTCAGTCCAATTCTGTAAGTACTTGTTTTTCGTCAACTGTAACCAACGACGTATTTGAATACGATCCTTTACATATATTGAAAACCATACTTTTGATTATTTCAGAACTTATGATAATGGAAAACTACCCGCAATGTCGAAATGAACCGTATGCTTGGGTGGAACGTTCAGAAATATTTCATCGATGCAAAACTTGGGTGGTTCGCAGTCTAGTGAAAGGAAGAAGCAATAAGATTCGTAAGAGATTTTGGGAAGTTCGACAAACAAACCAGCTGACAACTTGTGACAAGGCAGCCATGAAGATTTTCTCGGTTCACCTTCTTTCTGTTGTTTAAGTTACCTGACGTAATGTCTCAACAGACTTTCGGTGGTTTCTACCTTAACGACGGATGGATAATTGGGGCTTTATGTCTTTTAGCTACAGTCAGCTGATTAGCATGGAATGTAGAACACGCTTATGAGGTGCACACATGAAGATGATTAAAATTGCCGTCCAGTGTCGGTTCGTCACCAATGCTGGATTCTAACCCAGGACCGAGCCATTGGAAGCCCTAATCACTACTCGACCCCCTATCTCGCAATATGAGGAACTACTCATCAAATTAAGTCTCCAGTGGATCATTTACAGTAGACGAAATACGAGTGCTTACATAGTTGAACTGAATGTTACTTGTGAGGTCGCCCCGGCCTACCCATGCCATGTTTTAAATACTCTATGACTTGTAAGCAGGCAGTGAGGTCTTATCCTATACTTCCTATGTTATGAACCAGAGTCACTGACCAAGTCATACATCCACCAATGAGATCACAAGTTGCCTAATGACAAATTGACAGTTTGACTCCTAATTTCAATGTATTTGATACGACTTGTTGTGAGGTCATTGATGCCCAATTGCAACAGAATGTAAGATAGGTAAAGTTGGCTACCCGAGCCTGGCTACCCGACAGCTACCCGATAGCTACCCGAAATTTTTGTAAAATTGGCTACCCGAACTGGCTACCTGGCAGTTACCCGGCAGCTACCTGAAATGTGGTAAAGTTAGCTACCTGACCTGGCTACCTGGCAGCTTCCTGTCAGCTACCTGAATATGCTCAAGCAATGAAAAATATTAAAGAAAGGGAAATCAATAGGCTATACTACAATAAAAAAAATGAAAATATGTGACATCCTGTGGTGGCATTGGGGAGCATGTATCCCCCCCCCATAAATCTCTGTCCACCGGAATACCGGGAAAGCCCCTTTTTGTGCAAAAACCTCTCTAGGTCAAATTTGTTCCTTCCTACGTAGCTTTCAGAGCTTATCTAAGTGATTTTATAGCAAAACGAGCTAATTAATGGTTACTGCAAGGTGTCAAAATTGACTTTTTCACTTCACCGGAAAACTAGGCAACCGGGAAAACCGGTTTTGCTACAACTGATTATTTACCCGGTGGCCTTTTAAAACATATTTTTTTCGGAAATCCAAAAAATTTATTTTTCGAGCAATTATCAAAAAACACATTCTACTGGTGACTCCTGCCATATCTATTCTAGCGAAATAACGGCAAGGTGCATCTGTACCGGTCAGGTAAGAAATGAAATTTCATTCCTCAAGGTTTTAACTAAAATTGATTAAAATGTCATAAAAAGCAGTTAAATTGGTGTAAATAAGCAAAAGATTCAGGTAACTGCCGGGTAGCCAGCTTTTGTCAGAAATTTCTTTCCCGTTTTCCCGGATGAATGTAGTACCGGGACATTGCGTTTTGGTGAAAATACGTCCTATTGCTAAAGGATCGGATGTGAATGTCTTTTTCGGAACCGAAATATGTGGAATAGCTGCAAAACTAACAAAAAACTGAAAAATGAGTACTTTTACCGGTCTGGGGGTTGAAAAATAACGGAGCGTCTCACCAATTCCGGTCATGCAAAAAAAATTATTTAAATGTACCGGTTTTCTTCCCGGAACGAAACAGAAGCAATAATTCTACGTTTATTGGGTGAAATTAAGCAATAGATTCGGGTAACTGACGGGTAGCCAGCTTCATTTTCACCGGTCCCGGAAAAACCGGAGTACCGGGAGAGCCCCTTTTTGTGCAAAAACCTCTCTAGGTCAAATTTGTTCCTTCCTACGTAGCTTTCAGAGCTTATCTAAGTGATTTTATAGCAAAACGAGCTAATTAATGGTTACTGCAAGGTGTCAAAATTGACTTTTTCACTTCACCGGAAAACTAGGCAACCGGGAAAACCGGTTTTGCTACAACTGATTACTTACCCGGTGGCCTTTTAAAACATATTTTTTTCGGAAATCCAAAAAATTTATTTTTCGAGCAATTATCAAAAAACACATTCTACTGGTGACTCCTGCCATATCTATTCTAGCGAAATAACGGAAAGGTGCATCTGTACCGGTCAGGTAAGAAATGAAATTTCATTCCTCAAGGTTTTAACTAAAATTGATTAAAATGTCATAAAAAGCAGTTAAATTGGTGTAAATAAGCAAAAGATTCAGGTAACTGCCGGGTAGCCAGCTTTTGTCAGAAATTTCTTTCCCGTTTTCCCGGATGAATGTAGTACCGGGACATTGCGTTTTGGTGAAAATACGTCCTATTGCTAAAGGATCGGATGTGAATGTCTTTTTCGGAACCGAAATATGTGGAATAGCTGCAAAACTAACAAAAAACTGAAAAATGAGTACTTTTACCGGTCTGGGGGTTGAAAAATAACGGAGCGTCTCACCAATTCCGGTCATGCAAAAAAAATTATTTAAATGTACCGGTTTTCTTCCCGGAACGAAACAGAAGCAATAATTCTACGTTTATTGGGTGAAATTAAGCAATAGATTCGGGTAACTGACGGGTAGCCAGCTTCATTTTCACCGGTCCCGGAAAAACCGGAGTACCGGGAGAGCCCCTTTTTGTGCAAAAACCTCTCTAGGTCAAATTTGTTCCTTCCTACGTAGCTTTCAGAGCTTATCTAAGTGATTTTATAGCAAAACGAGCTAATTAATGGTTACTGCAAGGTGTCAAAATTGACTTTTTCACTTCACCGGAAAACTAGGCAACCGGGAAAACCGGTTTTGCTACAACTGATTATTTACCCGGTGGCCTTTTAAAACATATTTTTTTCGGAAATCCAAAAAATTTATTTTTCGAGCAATTATCAAAAAACACATTCTACTGGTGACTCCTGCCATATCTATTCTAGCGAAATAACGGAAAGGTGCATCTGTACCGGTCAGGTAAGAAATGAAATTTCATTCCTCAAGGTTTTAACTAAAATTGATTAAAATGTCAAAAAAAAAAATTAAATTGGTGTAAATAAGCAAAAGATTCAGGTAACTGCCGGGTAGCCAGCTTTTGTCAGAAATTTCTTTTCCGTTTTCCCGGATGAATGTAGTACCGGGACATTGCGTTTTGGTGAAAATACGTCCGATTGCTAAAGGATCGGATGTGAATGTCTTTTTCGGAACCAAAATATGTGGAATAGCTAGCAAAACTAACAAAAAACTGAAAAATGAGTACTTTTACCGGTCTGGGGGTTGAAAAATAACGGAGCGTCTCACCAATTCCGGTCATGCAAAAAAAATTATTTAAATGTACCGGTTTTCTTCCCGGAATGAAACAGAAGCAATAATTCTACGTTTATTGGGTGAAATTAAGCAATAGATTCGGGTAACTGACGGGTAGCCAGCTTCATTTTCACCGGTCCCGGAAAAACCGGAGTACCGGGAGAGCCCCTTTTTGTGCAAAAACCTCTCTAGGTCAAATTTGTTCCTTCCTACGTAGCTTTCAGAGCTTATCTAAGTGATTTTATAGCAAAACGAGCTAATTAATGGTTACTGCAAGGTGTCAAAATTGACTTTTTCACTTCACCGGAAAACTAGGCAACCGGGAAAACCGGTTTTGCTACAACTGATTATTTACCCGGTGGCCTTTTAAAACATATTTTTTTCGGAAATCCAAAAAATTTATTTTTCGAGCAATTATCAAAAAACACATTCTACTGGTCCCGGAAAAACCGGAGTACCGGGAGAGCCCCTTTTGTGCAAAAACCTCTCTAGTGTTAATAAGTAATTATGCAATTCGAGGAAGAAGGCGTCCAGAAAGGCATGAAACTGCCACTGGCACCCGCAAAATGCAATTTTAGCTTTTCCCACCATAAATCTGCTGTTTTTCGGCAATGATCTGTCACCGACGCAATCTTAGCCCATGGCTTGGCCATAGTAATGTTGATCTACTCCATTTTAACCAATTTCCATGGTAGTTACTGGCCTACTGCCTGTATTTCGAAGTTCACCTGCATTAAGTCAACCAATCAGAGCACAGCTTTCTATTTTCTCCCTGCCTTAATCCTATAAACCCATGTCGTCTGCTAGATATGAGCTTTCTGTCGTCTGCTAGATATGAGCTTTCTGCTAGATATGAGCTTTCTGCTAGATATGAGCTTTCTGCATGCAATAAAGCTTGCAGGCTGCAAATGTAGCATGGAAATTACAAGAATTAGGAAAATGTATGCCTTTAACAACCACTGAGCCACTGAAACGTATTTGCATCTTTGCATGTTCTAAATGACCGAAAATTAAGCAAGAAACCAACAAAAGGCTATTTTTTAGCTTTAGTTTTGTGTTACTGGTAAGTAAAATGTATTTATTAATTTAGAAGGCTTAAATTCTTGTCTTTGAATAAAATGAGGAAAAAAAACTGTTTTCAACCAATTCAGGAATTGAATTTAGTTTGTGAAGCAAGTGCTCTACCACTACACCACGGACGTTGCAGTCACCAAGCTTCTCGGATTCGATGTGTTTCCACACTTAGATTTTGATGAAAGTGAAATATGATATTGGGGGGCGGTGCTAGTCTGGAGGGGGGGATGCATTTGAAAGAGGGGGTGCGATGAATTTTTTTAATTGATTTTTCAGACTTAAATATAGCCATTTAATGACCTCATGACAGGATACACCCTATGGGGTAACTAGGGGGAATTGAGGGGCAAGGAGGAGGTTATTCGGGGAAAGTGGGGGGAAGTGGGGTGTAAGATGGGGTAAGTTGGGGCAACCGTGGGCTAGCGGGAGGCAACTTGGGGGAGTGGGGGGAAAGCGGGGGCTAGTGGAGGGTAAGCAGGGGGGGGGTAGCGGGGGGAAGTGAGGGGAAGTAGGGGGTAAGCAGGGGGTAGCGGGGTGTTAGTGGGGGCAAATGGGGGATAAGCGAGGGAAAGTTGAGGGTAAGCCAGGGGTTAGTGGGGGGAATAGGGGGGAAGCAGGGGGCAAAACGAGGGTAAAATGGGGGTTAGCAGATATTCTGACAACAACAAAAAATTGTTTGGGGGAGGGGGAGTCCAGGCCTTCTCACTCACCCCTTCCCTCAGGTTTCGCCATAAATTTCATAACTTTTCAAAATCAATTCCTGAAAGTAGAAATTCTGGGGAAAATGTTGGTGTATGACACTTTGTGTTCTACTCCGGTGATCACTTGACTCAAAGAATACTCTCCTCTGCTGCTCCACTAAAGGCTTTTTCGACCCCACCCCACCCCCCCCCCCCTTTCATAATACTACAAAGTAGGGGAGAGCAGCTAGGTTAGTTGAGACGTTTTTCAGAAAAGCTTGCCTCCAACCTAAATGGATGATGATATTGGAATGATGTTAAGCCATGTGCATGGGGAAATAGATTGTTAAAATATTATATTAAGGGGAAACTTGACTTTCCCAGTCTTACATTCATCCAAAAAAACGGAAAAGAAATTTCTGACAAAAGCTGGCTACCCAGCAGTTACCTGAATCTTTTGCTTAATTTCACCAATTTAACTGTTATTTCTGACATTTTAATCAATTTTAGTTAAAACCTTGTGGAATGAAATTTCATTAATTTTCTTACCTGACCGGTACAGATGCAACTTTCCGTTATTTCGCTAGAATAGATATGGTAGGAGTCACCAGTAAAATGTTTTTTTGATAATTCCTCGAAAAATAAATTTTTTGGATTTCCGAAAAAAATGTGTTTTAAAAGGCCACTAGGTAAATAATCAGTTGTAGCAAAACCAGTTTTCCCGGTTGCCTAGTTTTCTGGTGAAGTGAAAAAGTCAATTTTGACACCTTGCAGTAACCATTGATTAGCTCGTTTTGCTATAAAATCGCTTAGATAAGCTCTGAAACTACGTAGGAAGGAACAAATTTGACCTAGACAGGTTTTTGGACAAAAAGGGGCGTTCCCAGAACACCGGTTTTTCCGGGACCGGTGAAAATGAAGCTGGCTACCTGGCAGTTACCCAAATCTATTGCTTAATTTCACCCAATAAACGTAGAATTATTGCTTCTGTTTCGTTTTTGCACAAAAAGGGGCTTACCCGGTATTCCGGTGGACAGAGATTTATGGGGGGGGGGGATACATGCTCCCCAATGCCATCACAGGATGTCACATATTTTCATTTTTTTTATTGTAGTATATATAGCCTATTGATTTCCCTTTCTTTAATATTTTTCATTGCTTGAGCAAATTCAGGTAGCTGACAGGTAGCTGCCAGGTAGCCATGTCAAGTAGCTAACTTTACCACATTTCAGGTAGCTGCCGGGTAACTGCCAGGTAGCCAGTTCGGGTAGCCAATTTTACAAAAATTTCGGGTAGCTATCGGGTAGCCGTCGGGTAGCCAGGCTCGGGTAGCCAACTTTACCTATCTCAGAATGTAAGTACTCATCGTTTGTCTACTGTAAAACAATGGCAGCTAAGGACATGAGTGGAATTGCTGTGCTCTTCATTTATGCTTTGCTGGCAATGATGCTTTTGGATGCTGTAATTCCGTTATTCCGATATCAACATAGTGCAGGTTCCACAGACAAAAGTTCAGGGGATACCAAGATAAGTCCTTTAAAAGACATTGTATCTCAAAATTCCACGAGCACAGCTAAGTCGACCAGAATAATTGAACATTTAACGACTCCCTCACTGAGATCGAATGCTTCGAAGAAGCTTTACTTTAGCTTATTTGGGCGGTTCGGAAATATGCTGTTTGAATTCACAGGACTTTATGCACTTATGCTGGAGACTAAGTCCAGCCAGATGTATTTTCAAGAAAATGGAATGAG
This sequence comes from Platynereis dumerilii, assembly GCA_026936325.1. NCBI lineage: Eukaryota > Metazoa > Annelida > Polychaeta > Phyllodocida > Nereididae > Platynereis > Platynereis dumerilii. The sequence continues at coordinate 27,336,073 of JAPTHN010000011.1, forward strand.
TTACAGAATTATACAGATATTTCCTAAAGCGAAACAATTTTTGATAACAGTAGCAGCTATCCCCCCTGGATTGACGACCGTGAACGAACACCGTGGGGGAGAATATGACGCCACCTTGGCACAGAGGATTTCTGCAGCAAAGTCAGACGTTGCAGTTGGCAGATATTTAAGTGAGTTTCCCTTTTTCTTTAGAAAACATTTTCTGAGGCATTGATGCTCCTTTCACATAAATCTCATAACTTCTAAACTTCTGATATGCTCCCTTCCAGGCCTCAGTCCATGAAATATTGCATTTTAACTCTGGATGCAATGAGATGATTTGTCATAAAAAGGAGTCTGTTTCACTTTTTTTTAACAGCGCCACCTGTGATCATGAACCTTTAGGTTACAATCCTAATTTTTATCAAAAAAGTATTGGACCCCTTTGCATATATGCACAAACTATTGAGATACAGTTTAGGACACAGTCACAATCACCCCGTCATTTTGGTACACAACTGTCAAATGTAGTGACTTAAAGTTCCGGGTAAGTTAGTTCCTCCTGTTGTCTGTACCCATAAATTTGCTACCCAATGTCAAATGTAATCCTTGTTTTAATTAATTTCACAACTCAATTATCACAAAGGTCATTCAGGGCCCAGAGAAAAGTTTATTCGAAGTTCGCTTTTAACGTTTTTAGGCCCTGTATTTCAAAGAGCCCCCAAAAATGGTATGGGGGGTCAAAAATGCAATTTACCTCCTTTTTTAGCAAATATTCACAAAGAAAAAAATATGGATAAAATCTTAGAAGGTGGTGTAAATGTAATGTGTCACACTCCAATGATGAAATACCTGAATCTTAACTGGCCTTTCAACACTTGCTTGGAACATTTCAGGGACACAAATGACAGCAAACAGTGAAATATTCATTGTAAACTGCTCACAATTAAAAACGCACATCTCTTTTAAAAAAGAGGCAGAACTTGTAAACTACTCAAGAGAATTATTTGTAACCTTCCAAGCCTGCTTTCTTATTGCTAGCTAACGATTTTGAAAGTAGGAAGAAAATTCATAGGTTTTTCAAAGAGCCAGACACAATTTTGTAAGGTTGTTTCAAATTTGAAATTTGTAAAGTTTCCATGTCACAGTCCTCGCCATATTTACATGGATTCTCAACTCTCTTCTGTGCTGTTTAATGGCTCTATTCTGTAGCATTGCAATATATGTAAATTAACTACAAGCTGTGATGTCATTTTAAACTGGGTCAGGTTCCCTGGCTTCTGGCCAATGAGGTTTATTCACGATTGACCATATGGCCAAACACCTTTTTGAGTTGTGTCACAGTTATTGCAATTTTATTGTATTTGACCACTGTTTGAAAACTCTCTTAATTGTTTCTAAGATACAGGGCATAATATGAGAAAATTTAATTGTAATCATTGCTCATTTTGCTTCACATGAACTACGAGTAATTTTTGGCAAGTCCAAGCATTCATGCAGGTTGCTACTGAATGAAAATATATTATGATCTGTGATTATGAAAAGCGAGAATCAGTTCATATGATTTCTTTTTGTGACAAGCTCTGCTTTGGATTTTTTTTTAAAATCAAAATTGAATAAACTCTTTCTTGGCAGTCTTAAATAAATATTTCTGGTGGGGTTTTTATTAACCCGGTGTTGCTTGATTTAGAAATGAAATTTTTGGGATATGGGATGCTTGAAAAATAAATAATTAATGTCACTGTTACCGCAAAATAGAATATAATTTCTCATTGAGGTAAATTTCCAAGGCACTCCCCCCTGAAAATCTGGATGTGCAACTCAATTGTTGTTTGTCATTGTTCTGTGACTGAAACAAAACTGCGCCAAAAGTGGTCAAATACAAAAGAAGAATTGAAGCTGTGAAGTGAACTGGCAGTTGATAACACCTGAAGCTGTGAATCTGTGTCTTGACCATATGGTCAATCGTGAATAAACCTCATTGTGAATCCACCAAACCTGAGTGTCACAGGTTCAACACAATGTCAGAGTAAGCCTTTTATCAGGGAGAGCCCCTGCAACCACATCATCACAGTTTCATAGCCAATAGGCTGAGAGTAAAGCTACGCATCACAGTTTCAACATTAATTGATAATATTATATTGAAGGAAGACTGTTGATGTGATCCCAATGATCTATAACTTGCAATCACCAGTCTTATCTGAAGTTATACCACTGTTTGCTTTTTTTGGCCAATCAGAAGGCAGGATATCGCTCTGATATAATACATATCACAGCTCATACACCTGACCATGATATTGCATGCTTGACTGACTACAAGTCAACAAAATTGAAAGAAACACTGAAACAAAACTGACAACAAAGGATTAAAACTGAACAACACAGACAGTAAACAAGGAGAAAGATTATATCTAGTGTAACTGGTCTCAATAAAAAAAGCTGTATTCACTCGTTTTTATACCAATATCTGAAATAATGATCAAATTTTAGGTCACTTGATAAAAAAGTTCATTTTGGATAGGCAAGCTGCCAAAAAAAATAGCGGAGCAGCAGACCAACAATTTTGGCCCAATTTGGCAAGCTCAAAGAATTATTATTTTTTCTTAATTCAGGGGGCTGCCGCCCCGGAACCCCCGCTTCTTCTTATTTCGGGGGCTGCCGCCCCCGAACCCCTGCTCCATTTGTTTCTAGTATTTTTACTAATGTATTTTGTACCTTTAAAATAACATTTTCAACACCAATTGTGATCAGCCTTACCAAAGAGACCTTGACTGAGAGGGCTGCACTATCTATCTATCTATCTATCTATATACAAATTAATGTATTGTATTTTTTCCTGAGAACAAAGAATTCTTTCCTGTTGCCTTCAGGGCTGCCAACCTGCAAATGAACTGAGGAAGGTGGATGTGCAACAAATACAATGAAATGTTGTCAAACAAGAAGGATTTAACCGCAAACAAAGAGATTTAAACTAATTTGTTTTGTACTATGAGGTTATACCATGGGTGGAGGCAGTATATCCCTGGTATGGTCACCCAAGATCCAGTATATCCCGAGACCCGAAGGGTCGAGGGATATACAGGGTAGAGGGTGACTATATTTCCCTCTCAATCTGTATTGACCAGGGAAAAGCTCAGTATGAGGGACAAAAGTTGGCTAGACATGGGATAACACTAATTATCCCATGTCTAGCCAACTTTTGTCCCTCATACTGAGCTTTACCCTGGTCAATACAGATTGAGAGGGAAATACAACAGAAAGAAACAGGGATATATTTAGTTCAACCAATCAAATTCTTTTGGCTAATTAGCCAGCAGGGATATACTGAAAGATAATGAGATCAACAGGGATATACTGGAACTGACAAATCAAAAGACAGTAGTGCCCCTATATATCATGCTTATTAGCATGTAGATACCAGCATATTTGCTGATTGTTGTGATTTAAGGATTATTGCAGATCGTCACAAACAAGGGTGTTATCTAACTTATACCACTAAGTACAAAACAAATTAGTTTAAATCTCTTTGTTTGCCATTTAATCCTTCTTGTTTGACAATTCATTGTATTTGTTGCACATTCATGTTCCTCAGTTCATTTGGAGGCTGGCAGCCCTGAAGGCAACAGGTCAGAATTCTTTGTTCACAGGAAATGATACAATACATTAATTTTGTAGATAGATACATAGAAAGATAGATGGATTGATAGATTAGATAGATAGAAATAACACAATATATTAATTTCATAGATTAATTTTATAGATAGATAAATAGATAAATAGACAGATAGATAGATAGATAGATAGATAGATAGATAGACGGATAGACAGATAGATAGAATGATAGATAGATAGATAGATCGACAGTGTTGTCCAGTTTTAATCCTTTGTTGGTCAGGTTTGTTTCAGTGTTTCCTTCAATTTTGTCAACTTGTAGTCAGCCAAGCATGCAATATCATGGTCAGGTGTATGAGCTGTGATATGCATTATATCAGAGCGAAATCCTGGCTTCTGATTGGCCAAAAAAAGCAAACAGTGGTATAAATATTGCATATCGTCACAAACGAGGGCGTTATCTACAAATGACAGCTTCATGAGCATTCACAGTAGACAACTTTGATAATCCTCGTAGAGTTGTTTGATTAATCTGCAAACTTACAACTTCACAACTTCAATGGACCTTGCTATAAACAAAAAGGCTTCACAATTTTTGTAAACACATGGATTATGTGATGTATAATTCTTCTGGCAGCCCATTGGCTGACAGGCTTTGATTTCAAAGTTGCATGGGGTTTTCAGACCAAAGTTTAACTCTGACACTGTGTTGAAACTGTGACGCTTAGTTTTGGTGGATTCACATTGGCTAAAAGCTGGGGAACCTGACACATTTTAAAATGACATCACAGCTTGTAGTTAATTTACATACATTGCAATGCTAGAAAATAGTCATCTCTGACATCACACTTCAACAGCAAAGAAAAGAACTTGAGATTCCACGTAAATATATCGAGGACTGTAAAAAGGCTCAGTGGTCGAAATAAGGGGGGGTCAGGGGGGTTTGACCCCCCCAAATGCTCATGTGACCCCCTCAAATCTATTTTTCAGAAGGACCCAGAGGGGGTCCTCAAAAAACCCCCCCCAAATACTGAAAGTGTGCTGAGAAGTGAGCATGAAGCAGCAAGTAAAGCTTAATCAGCAAACAACAAACTCTTGTAATTTATATACATTACCAATGGGGTTTTCACAAGTCATTTTCTGAGATAAAACATACCTTTAAAAAACCCAGAATTAATTTTTAGAGCATCTGAAAAACTTCGGCATCAGGGCACCTCTGGCGGCCCGTTGGCGGCCCGCGGACTGCCACCTACAAGGGCTTCAACTCTTTGGTTTTTCCAACAGAAAGACCCCCCCAAATAACATGGCCTATTTCGACCACTGAAAAGGCTGTTGTGGTGCACATATTTCCAGTAAAGACGATTACCTTTCATTCATCTGCTTACAAGCTCCAGCCAATCTTGAGGTCAAGCTAGCCAATTCAAAAATTGTGATCACTCACACAACTGTGGTAATCAATAAACACAGGATAAAAAAAAAATTCTACACAAAAAACTGTCATACTTAAATTTTTGGAGACTGCATTGCAAAGCCCTCCATTTACCTAGTGAATGAAGCTGCCTTGTGGAGATTTTAATGTTTTCGATACAATTATTGCAAGCCTGTGATGCTTAAACGAAAGTTCCAATGCCCTCCCTCTTACTCTCTCCAGTTTTTGGACTGTCACTTACCTGACCGGCCGTCAGTAGAGGCACACAAATATGCAATTCATAAGCTCACTGTTTTCTGGCGAAATACATGTATTGAAGAACTCATAAATGACATTTTCTGTTTTATTTTGTATATAGGTGTTAGTCAATACTGGAAACCGAAATATGAAAAGGAAATCAAAGACGTTTTGACCATTTCCAAAACATTGAAAGAAGAGGCCAGGAAATTTCTGTTTGACATTGCAAAGAAGAAAAACATCTCGTTGGCAAATCGCAGGAACAGCTTGGAACAATGGACATCTGCGAAACTTGAATCGGGTCAACCGACATTAGTCGGGATCCAAGTGCGCAAGGGGGACAAGGTAGATAAAGACTGGGCGTTGCCAGATAACGGTTATTTCGCTCGGGCAATGGATCACTTTAGGGCAAAATACAAATATGTTTACTTCATTGTTGTCAGTGAAGACGTGAATTGGGCCCAACAGAACATAGTTGGTCCAGATGTACTCTATTCCACATCTCCTGTAGATATATTAGAACTGACCCTGTTGAGTCTGTGTGACCACACAATCATGAGTGTAGGAACTTTCAGTTGGTGGGCTGCATATCTGGCAGGGGGCGATGTGGTCTATTTCAAGGACCACATGTTTAAACATTCTCCACATCGCAATTTTTACAATGACGCTCATTATTTCCTTCCCAATTGGAAGCCAATGTTATGACTTTTCGCTTGTTTCGGGTCTCGTGAAAATACTCGGTCTCCGATGACAATATCTGGCAAATACTGGCCCAGTCATGGCATAACCTATAAATATTGTTGTCATTTGAAAGCCTGCCTTATAAACAATAAAAAGCCAAAAATTACTTAAGCAACTTCATTTTTAGATTTTACACAAAACTTCTAAAATTTGCATTTCACCAATTTTGTAACACAGTGACGAAAATGATTTAGTTTCATGCCTTTTGAATTGTGTTATTATTGCGAAATTTTGCAAAGATCTATGTGTCTAATATGTGTGAGAAAAAATATTGATAAGAACAAATGGTTCATTGCATTGAAGGCCAAGTTTTAAAGGTGATTGTGACAATACAAAAAAAAAATATTAAAATCCAAAAACTGAATTTATGATGTTGTGAGATATAGATGCCTTGATAAGGACTGAAATGATATTCCAGTAAAAAGGTCCCAGCTACACATTTTGACACTAATTTTTTATATCAGAAGTCTCATTCCAGAAATTTCCAGCAGATGGTGCTCGACTCCAGTTCAGATAAATCAACCTGCAGTATGGCCACAATGGTTTAATAATTACAGCGAAACACTTTGATATAGAATTAAAGTGGACTGTGGCACTGTGAAAATGGCACTTCGTGACTCATGATAGTCGATGAAGTGTCATCTTCTCTACTTTCAACATGGGAAACATAGAGGCAGGATCAAGAGGAAGCCATTTGACTTTTCATAACAAATCTTAGAGTGAAAATCAGATGCATAATCCTTTCGTTTGGCTGTCACCAACAAGTGGGATAAGTCTCCTTCAATCAAATTAACATTGAAAGTATTGGGTTTGATCATGACAAACCATCAGCATGATGACACACGAAGTGCCATTATCACTGCGCCACAGTCTAGTTTAATTCTATATCAAAGTGTTTCGCTGTAATTCTATATCAAAGTGTTTCGCTGTAATATGGGTCCTGGCTTGAAGTCAACCTGTAGGTGACTTACATCAAAATGTCATCGTGTCGGACGTACATCGTGTGAGTACTACTGAGTAGGTCCAACATGATGACTTTTTACCTTGCAGCTCAGCCCCAGTTATACTTGGAACTTTGGCTGATGGCTTGTCTGATACCCCTATTACCTTGCCCTCATCACTGTTTAGTAATGAAATATAGCTGAGGTATAATGGTAGGGCTACACAAGCTGCTAAAGCGTCAAAACTGTAAATCGGACTTTACAGAAATACAGACAAATGCACACATCCAAACAGACAGACAAGCTCAAAACAGTAAACAGTATGCCCCCGGGGGTGGGGGGATATGAAAAAATTATTTTAGTATTTTAACATACATGCAGTTTCAAAGGGACACAGCAAAAAGACGAGTATGGATACCCTTCTTTTTATTCCAGCTAGATTTGTGGCATTAACACCCTATACAACATACTACAATATATCAGAAACTAGAAAATACCCATTTCTGAACAGACGCCGAAAGATATATGCAGTTGAAGTGACCCAGTGAAATGGCACATGTCGTGCTGTGGAGAGATTTCCGAGGATTGTTATATATATATGAAGAAGGTGTATAGGGCACAATCTTGTTACAGGTAGGCGAGTAGATGATTGTCTTTAAATATTTGATTATAGAGAACAGAAGTGAGGTATTAGGAAGTGAGAGACCCCGTGAGACGCGCGAAGATAAATGAAAGGTGTGGAAAGTGCACTATTGAGCATTGGGCAACTGAATTGGAGGTAGATGCCGGAGGCAGCGAAGGCATGCTTGGATGACTGACTTCATGTTGAATGAGTTGACTTTACGAAATGGACAAAGTCATCTTGTGTGACTTGACTAAATATTAAGTTGGGTGAGTAAGTCAGGTTGGGTAACTGAAAGAAATGCACTTAGTAAAACGGGGAATAGGTTTGTAGTCATGGTAATCGGAGGGGCTTAACTGGTGTGGGCAATTTATGGAAAATGTACAGAGAAATGGCGGCGTAAAATGAAAACAACGTTCGAATATGTCATCTTGTGTGACTTGAGTTGACCAAATATGAAGTTGGCTGAGTAAATCAGTGTGGCTAAGTAAAACAATAAATGAACATAGTATAAAAAAAGGGGAATACATTTGCAGTGATTGTAATTGGACGGGCTTAAGTGGTGTGGGCAATTTATGGAAAATGTACAGAAATAGTCTGTCTTAAAATGCAAAGTGCATGGCGTAGTTGTGGTGAGAGTCATGCGATTTTGACAATTTTAGTACCATTGGAATCGTCTTTTCAAGACAAATGCAACGGTACCAAATATGTTGGGGTAAAAAAACGGCGGGGGCTAAGTTAGCACAGTGTTGACCAGGGCTTGGATTGTCGATGACTTGACTTCTCTCATCGTTTGTATGGGGACTGTGGAGTGCCTGGATCGTTTTGGCGGGAAGCGCTACGTTGGCGCCACCAAATAGCGTGAGCAATAACAGTACTACGACGCAAAACATTGTCATCGAACGGTGGAATCGAAGTGGAAATTGGAGGGGGAAGGTAGTGGAATGGGGGCTGACAGGAAAGGGACACGAAAAATAGGAAGTAATGTGTATGAGAGGTGTTGAGAAGAGTGGAAGAGTTGATTTGCAGGGACAAAGAAAAGGTGAGCTGGGATGACGTCAGTCACGTGCGCTGTTGTAATATGATGTAAGATAGTCCAAATCAGAAAGTTCTTACTTTATATTTCTTCAGTTACAAGGTTAAAACTAAGACCTCTCAAGATATACCCCATGTAATAAAGGTCCAATAAATCAACTACATGCAGATCAACATGTGTTCAAATGTTCAGATCAATAAATCATGGGCATTTTCTTCATAGTTTTCAAGAGACCAAATTCTTAAAAACCGAATATTTAGTATCCACAATGGTGTCTACCGAGGAAGCATGTAAGTCTAGCCGACATCCGTCTTTCTGCCTTAAAGTTGGTGAGTCCGCATATTCAATAGACTGTCTATGGATGGCTTTCAGTCATATTTTTAAAAACATTCCAGTTGAGAAATTGCCCCAATTGCTACTCGAATGGCAATATATGAAGTTTATTTCTTTGAAAAATGTAAACAAATAGTTTTTCATGCCGTGAAAAAGCAATGTTTTGTTTACATTGGGAGCAGTGCAGGGCTCTCCTTAAGTAATTTAAGGCTTTGCAATCAATTAAACTCAACTTAATTACGGAAAACACACAATTCTGTTGATTGGAAGTGTATAATATACTTAAAGTCTATAAATTTATAATCAAAAACTACAAGTTGAATTTTACATAGAATTGGAGGACTTACTACCTGTAAGACTTGTTCTGAGATATTTGCCCTTTGCTCCCACAGCAGCCTCCGGGCTCCGGACAAAGGGATAATGACTGAGTGGAATACTTTACATACATCATTAATGAGAGATTTAAACAAATGGCTGGCCAGGGAAGCTCAGCAGCTGAGGAGATACGTGAAGGTGAAAAGATGACAATATTTCTTTCTCCATATGGGTGGCAGAATTTTACGAAGACAGTTCAATTTTTGTCTCTGCGGCGAAGCCTACTAAATTTAAGTCTTGGTGATGAAAATGTTTGCAGACAAAAAAAAAATTTGAGCTTTGAAATAACAAAATCTTTCATTTATCATGTTCTGTTGGTCTTTCACTGGAAAATAACATTGATAGCAAATAACCTGTTAGTTAACAAACATAGTTATTTAATGAAGGCGATCACTAGGAAATCAGACTGCCAACAACATCAAGCTTAATACATGTGTGGAAGTTGAGGGGATCCCCAAAAACTAGACCATGCAGCAGAACTACCCAAAAACGATCACCTGATAATTGCCATATACACATGTACAATGTAACTTCTATCAACCATCATATCAACCTTGTTACCTTTGTACCTTTGATATTTTTAAAAATTACAAACTCAAATTCTATTATTCTGATTTTACCATGTAACCAAGGGTAATCTTATAATAACCCAGCTTCGTTGACTACAGAAAAATTGCCTTGGTTGCCAAGGACTTTGTTGCCGTTTTTATCTGTCCCTTTCACTCCCAATGACCAACTATGGTTATCCAGCTCATTCCACAACCTTCTAACACGTCCCAGGTGGGTTCACTCTTACCTTATCTTCAAAATATTCATGTAGGAATCATTCAAACATTTAAAATGTCATGTTTATTTCCATGTAAACAAACATGCACTTTAAGAATATCTCACAAGAGGGCAGGGTTGTGCCATTTGCAAACTTGATCCTCCTTTTGGTTTATTTTGGAACTTCACAAAGTAAAATAGGTATTCACTCAAGGTTAGGACCCCTCTCCTACAAGTGGGAGTCAGCTCCTCCTCCTGCAGATGGGGGTCAGTGCCCCCTCCTGCCAGTGGGGGTCAGTGCCCCCTCCTGCCAGTGGGGGTCAGTGCCCCCTCCTGTCAGTGGGGGTTAGTGCCCCCTGCCCATGGGGTTCAGTGCCCCCCTTCCAGAGGGTTCCACACCTCAAAGTCAGGGTCAGTGCCCCTCTTCTATAACTGCGAGTCTGTGCCCCCTTCCTACAGATGGGGGTCAGTGCCCCCCTCCTGCCTATGGCGTCAGTGCCCCCCTTCCAGAGAGTTCATCACCTAAAAGTCAGGGTGGCGCCCCTCTCCTACAAGTGGGACTGAGTGCTCCCCCTGCAGATGGGGGGGTCAGCACCCCTCTTGCCAATGGGCATCAGTGCCCCCCTTCCAGAGGGTTCTGAACATACTCAAAGTCAGGTTCAGTGCCTTCTCCTACATGTGGGAGTCAGTACCCCCCTCCTGCAGATGGGGGTCGGTGCCCCCTCCTGCAAATGGGGGTCAGTGCCCCCCTTCCAGAGGGTTCAGAACATACTCAAAGTCAGGCTCAGTGCCCTCTCCTACAAGTGGGAGTCAGTACCCCCCTCCTGCAGATGGGGGGTCAGCTCCCCCTCCTGCCAATGGGGGGTCAACTCCCCCTCCTACCAATGGGGGTCAGTGCCCCCCTTCCAGAGGGTTCAACCTACTCAAAGTCAGGGTCAGTGCCCCCCTTCTACAAGTCTCCCTCCTAAAGGTCGCTGTCAATTCCCTCAAATATCTTTTAATGCATTCTTATTCATAGCATAAGTTCAAATGTGCAGGTCTACAAATGTACACAGGGCTATAGTATATGACATTCCAACTACCGTTCGTAGAACGGGTATTACGCTATACATATAAATACTGGCTCTAGCCGGTCATCCTGTTACAATACTGACATTGGCAGCATTTTCAATTCCAGGATATCAGTACAAACAGAAATAGGGGAGAGTGGGGCACAATGAGACACTTTTTTTTATTTTCAAGTGTTCCAAAATTTTGGAAGTTACCAGTAAAATAAGGGCACGTTGAGACAGCAGGCGGGACACAGTGAGACAGGGCATCTGCTACCATAACTACCTACTGTACCCTCTGGAGTGGGTGAATTTTTCTATCAATTGTCGCCGAAAAATAAACTCCTTTATAGGCTACTCAAATAAATCAGCGGGCCAGGTGATTTTTTAGGTCCTTTTTAGGTTATGTTTGGAAAAGTCAAGACACCGGACACATGGCACAACTTATTTAACCTGCCTCACTTGTACATAATCACAATTTTTTTCTCTTCGGATACGGCTCACTAAAATCAGAGGTTTTCTTCAAGCATTTTGTTCCTGATTGTGAGGTGTGCATTAAATTTAGGTCGCTTCTAGTGTATTTTGTGATATCTCCCTGTGTCCCGCCTCAATCTGTCTCATTGTGCCCCAAACAGCTTTCTTTATAAAATTTTGGAATCCTATGGACCGGACGCCTGCATTGTAGATCATCATCTAACTAAACTAAAACAAGTAACCAAGGTTAGTATCCCTGGCAACTGATTTGCATTATACCTTTTTTCTTTGGAATGGCAACCAAAAGTCATTTTGCAAAATTATTTACTTTTACTGGCATAAACCATAATTTTGAAATCCAACTTACCATATGCTGCATATGCTGTGCAAGCATTCAGGATATAGGACAGTCCGTCACTAACTTTTTGTACTATACAAAAGAGGGTTGATCTGTAAACAGTACCAGTTAGACACTATGGGTTTGTCTCATTGTGCCTGTCGTCTCACTGTGCCCCGCTCTCCCCTATACATTTAAACTGAAATGACAGTAAACTTAATTACAGTATCAGCAGCAAATTAGATTAATTAGTCATTATGTCATTATTGCAAAACATTTAAAGGATATTTGACGGATAATCCGAGATTTTCTTAAGAGATTTTCTTGTGAGCTGGCCGTTACATACCCAGCCCCCCCCCCCCAAGGAGCACTCAACATAAACGTCATATTTTGACATTGCTTCGCAAAGTTGCGACAACTTGGATTTCAGAAGAGGGTGTATGGAGTTGTGCTAATGGTCTATGAAACCAAATGCTTTCCTTGCAGTACACATACAGTTGCCTAAGAGACTACCAATTGACCTTTGGCTTCAGGTTTGATAGCCTTTGTTGCAATAGATATCCCAAAGGTCCTTTTTACTCCACTTACTGGAACAAAGATGGCATCCAGTCAGGAACCTGCTCCAGGACTTCCAAACCAATTGTGCCCTGGCATCATAAAATAAAATATCTTAATATCCAAATGTTGAGGTATATATTTTTCACTATTTGGCATGTACACGAATTTGTATACCTGCAAAAACGAACATATACACGAATTTGGCATTTGTGTAAGTGTGAAATATTGCAATTCACGAATTTGTGTAGGTGCAAAAACGAACATTGCAACCTTAAACTTGGCTAAAACTAACTCTAAACCTAATTTTAACACTAAACCCTAATGATACAGCACTTCCACGAATGTTAGTGTTAGCAGATACACGAATGAATAATAAAGCACATACACAAGTGTTAGTTATCACATGTACACGAGCACCTATGCTCGTTTTTTCATGTCCACAAATTCGTACATGCTCGTTTTTACACCTCCACGAATTCGTGAACATGCCAAATAATGAAAAATATATACATGAAATGTTAAATACTAATAATACGTAATGGAATATTGGCTACACAACATTGCATACAGCATAGGGGAACGTGGGGACCGACGGGCCATGGGGACCTATGGGCCACCCTCTTAACTCCACATCAAAAACGTTTGGTTCGATGTAATTTGCATTTTTAGTATTGTTTATCACGTCTATACATCCCATATTGATGAATGATCGATAAGTTATAGCAGAAGCATTTAGTGGGCAAAATAAAATTTTGAACATCAAAAATTATTTTTTACTGATCCAGAAAAGTTTAATATTTCAAATGTGTGCAGACTCAAGGCAATATATTTCCTAAGATGATTTTCCCTATATATTGGTGGCAATTTACACATTAAATTTTTGGAACAAGAACCATTTTCCACCAAAATAGAGGGGTTTAAATATAATGAAAGCTTTTGGGGACCGATGGGCCACCCAACATGGGGACCGATGGGCCACTGTGTCCAGAGATTCTCTATAGGTGGCGTACTGGCATGGGGCTGGATATTAAAGTCTATTAGGGGGAAAAGGCACAATAGAGCTTCAGTTTGCATCTTTAAATGTTAAGTTTCAACTTGAAAGAATGCCCTCAAATTACAGAGATGGATTTGCCTCAGTACTGGCTTGAAACACAATATGATGGAAATTAAAAAATTAGTATTCATAGAAATCGCAAATTTTCAATTTAGTTAGTATTTGGGAAATAATAAACATAATAACCCTGCTAGACATTGATGTAATCTTGAGTGTAAATTAAATTTTTACCAAAATATAACCTGATGAAGAGCTATGAAGGGTAATTGATGAATTTTATTGCTTTGATTCCAGATTTCTCCTACAGGTGGCATACTAGTACAGTGATCAATCAAAAATGTTGCTTTTTCCCTAAAAATCTAAATGGTTGACAGAAGTGATTAATTGCTGGAGAAAATATTAAACTATACTCATTTTTTAATGTTCATCACCAAATTTGAGGTGTTAGGCAAGATTTTGATGCTTAGGGTGATAGCCAAACTTCTGTATCGACCAAATATCAAATAATTGCTTTCTTCTTAATAACCAATGAACCAATCATTTTGGAATTCTCTGGTGCAGTTTCTAATACATCTGTTCATGTACTGCTAAAATATCGTCTCAATAGATTTAATATAACTACAAAAAAGTAACTGATGACATCGGTGAAAATTTAGCTTTTTTTCAAAGTGTAAAATTTGGGCATATCTATATGTTTTCAATCTAAAAATTACCATATACACGCAGATGGATGAACAAAACATCTTGGAACCAAATTTCGAATTCTTCCTCCGACCTTTGGCAAGTTATTGACATGGTCCATCGGACCCCATGGGATGGCCCATCGGTCCCCATGGTTGGGGACCGATGGGCCACTATCTTTCTTGACAGTAAATGTGTTTTCTCATCTTTCTTCCTAGGTTGATCTTTGTGAATCTTATATCATTTTGTAGCGAACTACGTCGGGTAAAAGGGCGAACAGTATTAATGCTGTATCTGAAGCAGATTTGACTCCATGGTCAATAATTCGTCAAGCGGCCCATCGGTCCCCACTCTCCCCTACCTTTCGATTATTGTATGTTTAACTGATAGATTTGCAAGCCCACATGTTGTTTTAAGATATTTATCGAATCCAAAACCTTAAATTGCCCCAAATCAAGCATCATTTTCAGAGTTGTCAAAAAAAGCTTTTTTCCATCATATTACCAGGCATTATTCACATATTTTTCGAAGTAATATTAAACTCTTGAGTGCAAGACTAGGTAAACAGACAGTTGTTATGACAAGTGGACAGGCAGTCAGAAAAGTCAAAACTGCAAACCTGTTGTTGAAGGAAGTAAGGGAGGAAAATAATTGATTGGCGGTTGTTTTAGCTAATCACATTTTAGTTCTGTTAATGCGGATTAATCAGACAGCATGATTTGGTACCGTAACAAAAATAGCCATCTAAACACAACAATCGTGTGTTTTGTTCAACATAACATGTAATATGTGATATGAATATAAAAATTCCACTAGGATGTGGTATATTGGTTTTGTTTAA
This sequence comes from Platynereis dumerilii, assembly GCA_026936325.1. NCBI lineage: Eukaryota > Metazoa > Annelida > Polychaeta > Phyllodocida > Nereididae > Platynereis > Platynereis dumerilii. The sequence continues at coordinate 27,351,137 of JAPTHN010000011.1, forward strand.
GGAAGTTAATTAAGCAATATAAGCAACTGGGGTTGGGGGCTGTCAGATGCTGACGTTTGCTTCACCATGAAGGTCGCTCTTGTAATCTGTCTCGTTTTGCTGACTTTCACTTCCACTTGGGCAGCTGTGAGTATACCTTCATCTTCAACTTATTCACTTGAAATCAAATAATCAGATGTTACGAAATTTGGAGGCTCTGGATGGGCTTTTGTGTCCCCCGACCCCTTAGCCATTTACTTTGAATTCCCTGTCCCTTCCCAAGGGGTATACAACATTGTTATATTATGTGGTAGAAATTATGTTGCCACAACATCGAAATATTTTTTACAAACCTTAACAAAGTTGTTGTAAGGTCACAATGGTCACATGTTTGAGACAGCTTCACAACGTAGTGAAAACGTTGCTACAACATCGCATATATTTGATATTGCATCATATCACAACATTGTGACTACATAATCTACCATACAATTCTACACCGCATTTGACAAAATTATGCAAGTTGGTTATTTTGCATTGGTGTGAAAATATTAGGGCCAAATCCTTTATCCTTTTCACATAATCATTGGTTTGATATGAGACATCTTCCATGTAACTTTCATACAATTTTGGTGTCTTACGAAATTACGCAAAATCAACATATTAAGTGGAGGGGCCATGATAATGTTAAATTTTCAAATTACTGCACTCCATGAAGTCATCAGAATCTAATCATTCGGCAACTATTCATATAGAAAAAAATTGCTTACTTGCTGCCTCTGCCAAGCTGCACACATTAATTGTCTCCATTGGAATAACAAAGGATTTGCGTACATTTTTTAATTTATGCTCCCCATAATCTCAAAATGGTTCCGATTCTTTTGAAAACAACTTTAAAAATACCCTTTTTCTATCCATTTAGTTCAATGAAACTGAGTGATAAGTTATGTATTGGGAATAGACAAAATATTGAAAAGGGAACTGCATATTCTGATCGCAATGCTATTCCAATGGCAGGTCGTGGATGTGATTTTTTATTGCTAACTAGTTTAAAGGGAGACATGTTACTTCAGTGACCTTTGAACTGAGCTCATTTGATAGAATAAGGAAACTGGCAGTAACATTTTTTTAAAGATCGGAACCTCTTTGAGGTTTTTGGAAGCATTCATTCGAAAAATGTATGCAAAACCAAGATACTGCTGTGTATGTTCATTGCAGTCAGAAGATATAGCATATATTTAATAGTTTCGGAAGTGCCAAGTTATTTTAGTACATCAGCACGTTGCATTCAAATATAGGCAAAGACTTTGAAATCTTGATCAATAATGGCCTTGACATGTATTCCTAATATTCATTTCTATAAAGTTTTCATGTCTTCACTTTCTGTTTACCTATGTTTCCCTCCTTTCCCCTCTTCACCCCAAATCTCCTTACTACTACTTTGACCTCTGACCACAACCTTAACACATATAAAGAACTCTATTAAGGCAGCTGGTAATGTAATTGCAATTAGCAAAGGGGCACAATATCAAGGAAATCAAACTCATAGGGGATGAAAGAGTTTGAATTGGTGTTGTTTGAATGTAATTTTAAAAGGTAGTTTCAAGAAGGTAAAGGTAAGAAGGCATTCAGAGGTAGCCAAAAGGTGTGAAAGGGTAAAGTAGTGACTGATTCTTCCTTGCTGCTGGGGTAATCGTACTTTATTTTGGGTTGCATTGGGTATATTCACAACAAATCATCAGCATGATGACACACGAAGTGGCCTTTTCACAGTGCAGCAGTTCATTCTTTTTTCATATCAAGTTTCCTGACTGTAATGTGAGCAACTTATTATTAATACACTGCTCTCTATCATGCAGTATGCATTTATATATAATTAGAATTCTGTTTTACTTTCTTTCACTCAGCCTGAGAAGAGATGGCAAAAAAATGAGGACCTGGCTCAAAGAGACCTGAAAGAACCTGGATGGAAATTGAGAGACGTTTCAGAAGAGTCACTCGGGCAAAAGAGAGATATGAAAAAAGCAATGAGAGAAGCTCTGAGAGATGGTCCGAAACAAACGCAGGAGGAAGAGAGAGACTTGGAAAGGGCAATGACAAGACGATGGTTGAGTTCGGAGACGGCGAAGATCTTGGCCACAGGTTTTGAAACTCTTAGTCAAATCCTGAACAGGAATGAAAGGGCAGAAGCTACAGCTGATGAAATTGAAAGGCACCTAAGAGAGGCCGAAGAGGAAGAAAGAGATCTGGCCCATCTGGGTAATGCAGAAACCAAGAACATGGCAAAGAGGTTGATCAACTGGAGGAGGGTCAACTGGAGGAATGTAGCCAATAATGTGCTGCGCGTTGCCAATAAATTTGCGAGAACCTAATATCCAAGACCAATACACTAATTCACGCTTGAAACTTTAGTAAAAAAAACAGATAAGCATAAAATATTGGCACCGCACAATAAATATTCATTTGAAATGACATGGTTATGGCAAGAAAATTGATGGTCCAGATACATTTTTTTTTTTCTAAATAAATATGTTTAAACCTCTCTAAATGCTTTGTTTTCTTTCTATTTTGATTTGATTTATTTATTCAAAAGAACAACATGTGAACAATACAAAAACAATGGGAGTTTAAGTAAAAATTACAACGTAGGGGAGAGTGGGGACCGATGGGCCGCTTGACGAATTATTGACCATGGAGTCAAATCTGCTTCAGATACAGCATTAATACTGTGCGCCCTTTTACCCGATGTAGTTCGCTACAAAATGATATAAGATTCACATAGATCAACCTAGGAAGAAAGATGAGAAAACACATTTACTGTCAAGAAAGATAGTGGCCCATCGGTCCCCAACCATGGGGACCGATGGGCCATCCCATGGGGTCCGATGGACCATGTCAATAACTTGCCAAAGGTCGGAGGAAGAATTCGAAATTTGGTTCCAAGATGTTTTGTTCATCCATCTGCGTGTATATGGTAATTTTTAGATTGAAAACATATAGATATGCCCAGATTTTACACTTTGAAAAAAAGCTAAATTTTCACCGATGTCATCAGTTACTTTTTTGTAGTTATATTAAATCTATTGAGACGATATTTTAGCAGTACATGAACAGATGTATTAGAAACTGCACCAGAGAATTCCAAAATGATTGGTTCATTGGTTATTAAGAAGAAAGCAATTATTTGATATTTGGTCGATACAGAAGTTTGGCTATCACCCTAAGCATCAAAATCTTGCCTAACACCTCAAATTTGGTGATGAACATTAAAAAATGAGTATAGTTTAATATTTTCTCCAGCAATTAATCACTTCTGTCAACCATTTAGATTTTTAGGGAAAAAGCAACATTTTTGATTGATCACTGTACTAGTATGCCACCTGTAGGAGAAATCTGGAATCAAAGCAATAAAATTCATCAATTACCCTTCATAGCTCTTCATCAGGTTATATTTTGGTAAAAATTTAATTTACACTCAAGATTACATCAATGTCTAGCAGGGTTATTATGTTTATTATTTCCCAAATACTAACTAAATTGAAAATTTGCGATTTCTATGAATACTAATTTTTTAATTTCCATCATATTGTGTTTCAAGCCAGTACTGAGGCAAATCCATCTCTGTAATTTGAGGGCATTCTTTCAAGTTGAAACTTAACATTCAAAGATGCAAACTGAAGCTCTATTGTGCCTTTTCCCCCTAATAGACTTTAATATCCAGCCCCATGCCAGTACGCCACCTATAGAGAATCTCTGGACACAGTGGCCCATCGGTCCCCATGTTGGGTGGCCCATCGGTCCCCAAAAGCTTTCATTATATTTAAACCCCTCTATTTTGGTGGAAAATGGTTCTTGTTCCAAAAATTTAATGTGTAAATTGCCACCAATATATAGGGAAAATCATCTTAGGAAATATATTGCCTTGAGTCTGCACACATTTGAAATATTAAACTTTTCTGGATCAGTGAAAAATAATTTTTGATGTTCAAAATTTTATTTTGCCCACTAAATGCTTCTGCTATAACTTATCGATCATTCATCAATATGGGATGTATAGACGTGATAAACAATACTAAAAATGCAAATTACATCGAACCAAACGTTTTTGATGTGGAGTTAAGAGGGTGGCCCATAGGTCCCCATGGCCCGTCGGTCCCCATGTTCCCCTAACTCCCACTAACTAGCAGTTTAACATTTTCAAATTAGTTATAAAATTCTTGATTGAAACTCAATTAATAGTTCTTTTAAACCAATTTTGAACCTGCCACTGAGCTGCAGTTCATAGTTTGGAAGTAGTTGAATTTTAGCAAAATTCTGCGATAGTCAAAATTTTACAAAGCTTGGCTAGAGTGTCCAGAACCTTAGTCCAAAATGAAACTATACGTGCCAGATAGCCTGGTAAATATACTAAAATACCTTATAAAATGCAATATGCCTAGTCATTTTTATAACCAGTTCATAGTTTGGAAGTAGTTGAATTTTAGCAAAATTCTGCGATAGTCAAAATTTTACAAAGCTTGACTAGAGTGTCCAGAACCTTGGTCCAAAATGAAACTCTATGTGCCAGATAGCCTATAGTAAATATACTAAATTACCACATAAAATTGAATATGCCTACTGACATTGCCTAGTCATTTTTATAACCACTTTTAAGCCAGTTCATAGTTTAGGAGTTGTTGAATTTTAGCAAAAATCTGCGATAGTCAAAATTCTACAAAGTGTGACTGAAGTGTCCAGACCCTTGGTCCAAAATGAAACTATATGTGCCAGATAGCCTGGTAAATAAGCTAAATTACCATATAAAATTCAATATGCCTATTCATTTTTATAACCACTTTTAAGCCAGTTCATAGTTTAGGAGTTGTTGAATTTTAGCAAAAATCTGCGATAGTCAAAATTTTACAAAGTGGTGCTGGAGTGTCCAGACCCCTGGTCCAAAATGAAACTATGTGTGTCAGATAACCTGGTAAATATACCAAATTACCGTATAAAATACAATATGCCTAGTTTTTTTTTATGACCACTTTTAAGCCATGCAGTTAATTGTTTAGAAATTGTAGAATTTTAGCAAAAATCTGCGATAGTCAAAATTTTACAAAGTGTGGCTGGAGTGTCCAGACCCCTGGTCCAAAATGAAACTATATTTGCCAGGTAGCCTGATAAATATATAAAAATTACCAGATAATACTCAATTTTTTATTCAAAATAATAATGGTTTGTACTTAAAAAAAGTTAATTAGACATCTTTGTTACCATTTCTGTTCCAAAATAATTTTTGGCAAAAGAAAAACTGGGTAAGGGAAGAAAAAGGGCCTCTCTTGTTATGAGCATTCCTGTTATAAATAAAAAATATTTTAATAAATAACTAATTTGTTCTTTTATTAACCCAGGCTGAATTTATGACTTTTGTATAGAATCTACCTTTGATTATAGTGATTGTATGCATGTTGAAATCTTCTTTTCGGAAAAATGTATTGCTAGAATGCCATTTTGAATAAAAAAAGGGGTAGATGCAAAACAGTACAACAGGCTAACTTAATCCGCAACAGTGGTATAACTAACAAATCCGTTGGTTATACCACGGCAAAAGACAACAGAAAACTGTCTTGGTGGAGTATAAACTTAATGATGCGGTAGAAACTTCAGGATACTTCTAACCCCTCGTGACCCGTACAGGGAAATTTCGTGAAATAAAAATCAATTTTCTTTTTAATTTCTAGTTACGACCGCATGTTTTGCACTCTGTTGACCAAAATAGTTATTCTAATCAGTCAATTTTTGCACTGAATAGATAGAGGAATTAAATACCTTCAAAATGTTACCATTTAAACATCTATACATGGATTAGTTTATGAATAACAGTACATTTTCTCAAAATAGCGGCATTCGGTTTGGCAAAAATTTATTTTCAACCTTTCCGCACTCATATAGCTCCTGCTGGTTATCGTTGAGGTCTTAGATTGTCCAACAGGCAAATTTTGTAACTTCAGACATATATCTTTCAAAATATATGGGTCTCCGAAATTCCCAAGAGGGGGGAGGGTTTCGATATCTGGCCCATGGACTATGGCTCTGTTATGGCACAAAACTATTGATTTTCAACTAATAGTTTTTCTCAGAACACAAATTTGGTGCTCCGAAACTGCCAAAGTAACCCCGTTTTGCGGTATTTTGAAATGCTCTATTGAAGCTACAATCAACCAGATTGGTATCTTGTCATCCCTTGGGTGCCAAAGTGGCTCAAAGCATTGTAGCTTCATTGCCGCATTTTGATCATTTGTGGTCGTTTTTTGGTCGCATATGAGAGTGGAATCAACCAATTCTTGCCAATTTTGTGGTTGTTGGTCGCGTTAGACAGGTTGGTCTTATTGGGGTGATATTTATTAAGAAAACCGTTAATGCAGAAGGCCTATGGTCGCACATAGGGGTCTGGTCGCTCATTAGGAGGTCGTTCAAGGCAGCGACCACTGTATAACCATTTTTGCCATGACAGATCTTATGGCATTGAAAAAAATTTACCCATGGTTTTTACATCCGGCAACAATTTTGCTTCTTATTAAAATGTTATCAAATTTTGAATAACCAGAAATTTTGCATAAACTTGTGCAGTTGTTCAGAATACCTTGGTATCTCATAATATAATAATAATAATATTTTACGCTGTAAAGAAGGTCAAAATTACCTGTGTGTCATACAGAAAATAAATTCAAATATCAACAAACATACCTTCACACAATACGCATACATAAACACGTTTTGTTCTGTCAAACAATCAAGTAAACTTCAGAACTAAGATATAATATGGAAAAATTGATGACTTATTATCGTTTTCATAGCTACATGTTTTTTGAAAACTTCGTTTTGCAGTTAAACCGTGACATCATCAGGGTGTCTGTGAATGTGGTTGGTCTAATCTTCAATCTGTGACATATCTGTTCAGAGTTTGACATCACGGTTTATTACAAAGGAAATTAAAACTGCTAGGCAATGTTATCGTTTGTGTACAACCACAACAAACAACTTCTATCTAAGGAGATTGTAACACCTTGCCAGAAGATTTACTGTTTCAATGTTTCCCAAACAAAGCCTGTTTTATTGTTTTTCACAAGACACTCGTCATCACAATTTCAAATCACTTTGTAACATTTGTTGTTACTCATTGTACACTGCAGGCCAATGATTTTGAAACAGAACTGTGCTTCCCATTGGATCAGTGTTACAGAAATTCGCTTGTGGGTGCATGGATTCTTATCTGATCCGAAGAAAATGTCATAATAGGAAGAGGGATTGTACGGGTAGTTTCCACAGTGTATCTGAATGGCATTCAGTTTCCTTTGTTGCTTTTTCTGGCTTACATATTAGTGAAGATATGGAAGGTAGAAAATGTATGTTTCTGCTTGCGAAATGCACAAATTTAACATATTTCAGGTACACTATCAGGTTTTTTATGAAAAATGTGCCACTACATCCCCTTTCTTCCAGTTATGTCCACTAAAACATCCTAATCAGGGTTTTGGGATATGCTGAATCCTTTTCAATGCCTTCAAATAATTTCAATGTCAGGATTATGTGATTTCAAGGGAAATCATGGCCAATTTGACTTCTGGAACTTAACAAATTTACCATTATCTTCATTTATTTGCATTGGAAATTGGTTTGCATGTTTCTGTCAATGACATCTTACTTCAAAGGACGTCAAAATACCTCATTCTGTTATTCTGAACATCATTAAGGATCAAGAATGGTTGTGCCTGGAGACTTAATGCACTTGAAGATGTCAAAATTCTTGGCCCGATTGCAGTTTTTGGTGAGTGAGTGAGTGAGTTTGTGTTTTACGCCCCATCAGCATTGCAGTTTTTGGTAAAAAGAATCAGGCAGAAGCAAAGTTGTGCCCAATTTAGTTCACTGAACACAGTGAATAGCATAGTGGCTAGAAATTGAAGCTCACAGAGAATATTCATGAACTGGTTCAGTGAAGCCATTTTGGGTTATTCCCTCTATAAAATTTTACCTGACATCATCACCTTCGATGCAACTGTATACTAAGCAAAAGACACTTGAATACCTTGGAAAGACTCTCGATACATGAACAATTTATAATTTGAACTTACAACAATTAGAACTGGGACCGATATTTAATATTTAATTAACTGTAATTTGTAAACTGATGTAAAACCCTATTGTTCTGGCAACAAAAGGTATGTGGATAAGAAAGCACACTTCATAAATAGTTATGACCAAAGAAATTTTGTTTAAATCATAAGGACCCAATATCAATAAAATTGCCAAACCAGCGTTTGGACTATGGCAGATGTTTTCAAAAATTCAACAACTTCTAAGCTATGAACTGGCTTAAAAGTGGTTATAAAAATGACTAGGCATATTGAATTTTATATGGTAATTTAGGGACCGTTCAGAATTTATGACTGGGGGAGTTTTGGCCGAGGGGGTACTAACTTTTCACACGTGTTTCAAGGGGGGGGTACTGATTTTTGACAACACTTCCAAGGGGGGGTAAGAAATTTTAACAAAGAAAAAATGCTAAAAAATACGCATGAACTCATTTTATTTGGACTTTTTTATGCGCCAAAGTCCGCGAAATGACGCGAATCTGTATGCGTGGCCGTGTACCACAGTATGTATGTGTGTATTGCTTTGTATGTCGAGGGGGTGGGGGTACTAAAAATACGCGTGAAACCTAAGGGTGGGGTACTAAAAATCCGCATGAAACTCAAGGGGGGGTATCAATTTTTGACGGGAAGTTCCAGCAAAACTCCCACCCCCCCCCCCAGTCATAAATTCTGAACGGTCCCTTAGCATATTTACCAGGCTAGCTGCCACATATAGTTTCATTTTGGATCAAGGTTCCGGACACTCTCGTCCAGCTTTGTAAAATTTGGACTATCGCAGATTTTTGCTAAAATTCAACAACTCCTAAACTATGAACTGGCTTAAAAGTGGTTATAACAAGAAATTCTTTTTAAAAAAAAGAATTGTAGGAACCTTTGTATGAAATATGAGGTTTCTTCAAACACATATTTTATTTTTATAATATTCTGTTGATTTGTTATGCATGTGCAGTTACATATACCTCCAATGTACCTACTGTGATTTCAGATTTAGTTACCCCATTATTAGGCATGCCTAATTATAGGTGTTATAAACACAGACAGCAAACCAGGCAATGAGAAGGCCTTTTATATTTTGTTTGTCATGAACATGAAATTTCTATTTCTATAACAACAAACTAATGCTGGGTTGCATATTTGGATTATTACACCTTTCATGTGCTTATGAAAATCACAGGAGTTGTGAGGAGTTGAATATATAATATTTTCATACAGTGTTGTTTGGCCACATCTATTATATCACCCCAATCTTTATATACATATACAGTACTTATATACATATACACTATACAGTACTTATATTTAACCAATTTTCTGACGGAAATCTCTATGAGCTTCTATGGGATAATCATGCTCCAGGTGTGCTTTGGATATGGTCCCCAATCACTCAACCATAAACACCAAGCACCTGCTCACTCAACCATGACCTTGATGCTATGGGGGTGTAGCTACTTCCACATTAAGAGGGGGCAATATATACTTGATCTTAAAATTGTACTCACAGACACCTCCTCTGTGGTATTAACACCCTCCTAATATTAGAGGTCAAATAGGAAGGTACTCCTACCATAAGGAAACTATCTCTGCAAGTCCAACTTCCTATTGGCCCCCTTGAGAAAATAATGTAGCTACACCACTGTAGTACACATAAATTGATGACAAAGCACTTTGCCGGTGCTTTATGGCCAATAAGTTAGGGACTTTCCACTGTCTACAAGTGGACTGCTCTTGCATTGCCACAGATCAGAACATATGCTGTCTTGTGTTGCCACCTAGTGACTAGTGTACTATTCCGCGAGCTCCTGCGAGCGGTCCACCAACTTTCAACCACAGGAAGACACACAATTTTGTCTGGAAGACACCGGGGCTGTTTCTGAGTGTGTTGATGGCCTTGTCTACTTCCTTAGAGAATGTGATTGCTGAGTCTGACTCTGGTATACATCGATGTTGAATAGAAATTTTGTGAATGTGCAATGAAATTGGAACTATTTCTTGGGACAGCAATGCTGTAGCATAGGAAATCAACTTTTGTGCCAGGTGGCAGCAGCATGCAGTTCTCAGTTTCACCAGACTGGACTTTCCATGTAAAGTATTTCTTCATTTGGAGCTTTTAACACAGATCTGATATGAGATGGTCCCTACAAAAAATGACTAGGCATATTGAATTTTATATGGTAATTTAGCTTAATTACCAGGCTATCTGGCAAATATAGTTTCATTTTGGACTAATGGTCTGGACACTCCAGCCACACTTTGTAAAATTTGGATTATCGCAGATTTTTGCTATAGAATCTCATCAGACTCAGACTCAGACATGTTTATTTTCAATACAGGATAAGGTTGGATACAAGATTAATAAATTATTGATATGTTATACAGTATTTTCAGAATTCTCTATTGAGGGTGACCCCTTTAAGGCTAGTAGGCCGCTATCAAGGGGCCACCCATGAAATGAAATATTGTTTTTAAGTCTGAAAAAAAAAATGAACTTAAGTCCCATAAGTCCCATCACAGCGAGCTTGAACAAACTTTGGGGTAAAAAAAATTGTCCAAGAAAACCTTCCTGTTGAGTGCTTCACCTTGATGATATTTAATATGTCTTATACCACTGTTTGCTTTTTCTGGCCAATCAGAAGGCAGGATTTCGCTCTGATATAATGCATATCACAGCTCATACACCTGACCATGATATTGCATGCTTGGCTAACTACAAGTTGACAAAATTGAAGGAAACACTGAAACAAAACTGACCAACAAAGGATTAAAACTGAACAACACAGACAGTAAACAAGGAGGAAGATTGTATCAAGTGTAACTGGTCTCAATAATTAAAGGTTATTCACCACGGGAGAGGGAATATGTGATTTATCACCCGAGGCCTTTAGGCCGAGGTGTGATAAACACATATTCCTGTTCCCATGGTGAATAACCGGCTTATACCTTGAGACAAACACTCAAACAGTCAAACATGAGAGGATAACTGGACAACAAAGAATATGGGAATTATTCCCCTGAAATACTGTAATGTGATTGGCTGACAGAGGTGTCGAATGGTATAAAAAGGCTGTATTCACTCTTTCTTATAAATACCATTATCTGAAATAATGATCAAATTTAAGGTCACTTGATAAAATAGTACATTTGGGATATGTAAGCTGCAAAAAAAATAGCGGAGCAGCAGACCAACAATTTTGGCCCCATTTGGCAAGCTCAAAGAATTATTTTTTCTTCTTAATTCGGGGGCTGCCACCCCCAAACCCCTGCTTCTTGCTTTCTGTTATTTTTCAAATGTCTTTCATAATTTAAAAATAACATTTGCTAAGCGATTGTAATAATCAACCTCCCCAAAGTGACCTTGGCTGAGATGGCTGTACCATCGAGTGAGTTTGTGTTTTACGCCCCATCAGCACCAGTGTGGGCTATTTGGAGGCAAGCTGTACCATCGACCCACCTATCTATCTATATATCTATCAATCTATCCGTCTATCAATCTATCTGTCTATCCATATCTATCTATAAAATTAATCAATGAAATTAATATATTGTGTTATTTCCATCTATCTATCGATCTTTCTATCTATCTTTACATCTACTTTCTATCTACAAAATTAATGTATTGTATTATTTCCCAAAGAATTCTGACCTGTTGCCTTCAGGGCTGCCAACCTTCAAATGAACTGAGGAACATGAATGTGTAACAAATACAATGAAATGTTGTCAAAAAAGAAGGATTGAAGGCAAACAAAGGGATTTAAATTAATTTGTTTTGTACTTAGTGGTATAAGTTAGATAACACCCTTGTTTGTGACAAAATGCAATAATCCTCGGGCTAAAACCCTCGGATATATTGCATATTGTCACAAACAAGGGCGTTATCTATTACTAATCGTGGATTGTTTTTATCTTAATCTGTTGTTGCAAACAATAACTGTGGCAGCCAAGCACCCTTGCATTAATCCTTCATTTTGGCATCCAAGGTAAATTGTCCATATCCGCATTGCCCCCACACAGAATGACACACACGTTCTTGATCTCTGGGTCCAAGTTCTTGAACTCATCTGACAAAACTGCAGCTACCCCAGAGGCAGTGCTGACTTCTATAACGAGCTGAAACAAAGGCGAATAATATCATATTACAAGGAAAGAATTATGAGAACTTACATGAAGCTGTTCGTGGACATCAATGACACCACAACAGGCCTTATAAATCGGTCACACTGAAATGAGCTGTCAATTTGTCTTTGTATAGGTTAACTTGTGGCCTCAGTGATGAGGGTTGCAACTCATTAAGTGACTTGTCCTCATAGCATTGCAAGCATAGGGCATGACCTCACTAACAACTTATGAGTCGTACAGAATAACATGACAATGACAGGAATATGACCTCACAAGGAAATTTCCAGTGCTGCAATGTAATTGTGCCCGTTTGGTTTCTGCTTTGGACGACAACCACAAAGTGAGCGTTGCACTATGAATATAAGGACGATAATAAGGTGCCGACGAATGTCACGATTTTGATGGACATCTAAATTTTTCTATTTTTTTTTTGCAAATTTTTTGTATAAGTTAAAATCTTGACAGTCTTCGCCAACACAGTAAAACGGCCGACTTCCTGTAAACCGACCAATCAGAGGGCCATTAAAGTGCTTGAAGAGTTGCAACGACCTAAACGTAACCCAGAGACATTCATAGTGCGTTGGCAGTATCTTTTTGTTTATCGAAGAAAATGGACAAATATAATATATAAAAGCCTTGTCACCCACCTTCATTCTTTCCCATACAAGTTTCATTGCAGATATCATTTGATCATCAGACTGAAAGAAAATTGTTCAGAAACTGAACTGAATAGGTCAAGCAATAACAACAAAGGATGGACGGATGAATGGATGATTGGGCTTTGCATCCGGTATTCATGCACTTGGTTGGCTAATTAGGACAGGAAGAGGACACTACGTCACAACAATGAGGCGAAGGATGAACATTAAGGAAATAGGATCAATGGTATACAAGTAAAATAAATCGATTTCAAATTTATATAATAAATAAACAAGAATCCAGGGATTCAAAGGTAGTCGTTTCGGGATTATATTGAAGGTGCATTGATTAACATGGAGTGGGTGATAGTGATATTCCTCTATATTACATCTGTGTTTGAGACATGGTTATGATATGGACATGTGAATAAGTGGGAGAGCATTCTTTTTGGACACTTTTCTGACAATAAGTTAACATGCATAAATGGTAGGCCTATAAGTAGATTGAATGCCATCAAAATTCTGGTGAGTAAAATCATCCCTCTCTCAGGCAAAGTTTTTCTATTGACACTGCTAAATGAATATATAATTGCAATCATTAGACACTACCTGCCAACTCAAGCCAATTAAGTTGATCAGTTGATATTTTCTTTGACACTGCTCAATGAGTAATAGCAATCATTAGACACTACCAGCCAGAGTTATGTAAATTTGACACTGCTTAATAAATATCTCTCAGTCATTGTACAACAACAAGACATGCTTTGAGAAGAACATTCCAAAGAGGATGATAAAAAAAGAAGAAGAGGATAATGGCTTTTAAATACATGTACATCTGAAGAAAAAAAGGTAAATAAAAAAAAATTATCTTATGTTATAGTTTCTACTAAGCCTAGTGATCTTGTGCTTGTGGTTGTTTTTAAGCAGATGTCCATTAGCACCTTCCAATCCCAGTAGCCTAGAATGTAGGCCTATATCATGCTCAGAGACAATGTTTGAAGTTAGGCCTCACCTGGTGCTTATCTTACATGATAAGAGTAAAATGAATTTAAATGATGCCAATAAAAGAGTAGGCTATTTTTTTTATTCACCCCCTCCCATATTTGCTATAGCATAAGTGGCAAAGATAATGTCTGTCACTAAATGCCTTGACAATCACTAATTTTAATCTAATGGCATTTAATAGTTTGGTCCATAAGCATTGCTGCTATCTGTAGAGGGAGCGATTGATAATTTCAAGTAACATAAAATGCATAAATAAATTGTTTGAAATTTCTTAAATTTGTTATATTTTTCATTAAAGGATTGTAGTGAGTAATCATTAGGTAGTTATTCACTATTATTCCTTAAGAAAAGGACGTTTTAGAAGCATTAGTAGCGTTGGTTAATTCAGTTAAAATCACCGATTGCTCCCTGAAGAAAATTTCTTCACTGGCTGCATGCGGCAGTGCATGCCCCTGATCTTTATCTGCAAATTGGGTTTTACTTAGTATTGGTGGAGTCTATCTATCTATGGTTTTATTTTGAAAGTCAAGTCTTTTTTTTTCCAATATTTTAATTGGTAGCAACAAACAGCACTATTGTTCTCAAAGGTGTGAACGCATCTTTTAATTGCTATTCATTACATAATCCAAGAAAACGTGTTATGTTGATTGCAACAGGTGTAGGCCTACATTTTATAAATATTTTTGCATAGCATTTTTATATGATTTAGTAAATTAAAAAAGAAAAAAATGAATTTTTTTATGTGTATTGGTCAAGGCAATCATACTAATCACCAACCTGCTGGAGATTCATATTAAAGCCTATCACTTTCAACTAGCATTTTTGTTTTGAAGTCCTCTCATACACATAGCTAATAGTACCTAGGTTATATGCATACTATTATATATTATACATAGCTAATAATATATTTTTATGCCTATTACGGTTCGGAAAAAAATTGAAACTTAATAAATAAAAGAAAATCTTTTCAAAAAAAAGATAAGCTGGCTTGAGCCAATATATGTAGTGAAATATGTGTAGTGAAGGGTATGAAAGGGAAGATGGGCCAAAATAAAAGCACTATGAGGTAGCAAGGGTCATGGAAGGGAATGAAGTGCGGAAATGAGGAAGCAGATAATTGAAGAATTATTGTGGTTTTCTATGTATAGACCAGACACAAGATCATATCTATTTCAAGTACCTAGTATAGAGCTTTTTGAAAATAGTTATTATTAATAAATTACTATGATAATGCCGCAATGGGCAATGTGCTCATTTGGCGCAATACTAGCCCTGTATATTCATGATCAGTTCTGAGCAATTTAACTATTAGGATAATTTGAAACACGCAAAGATGAAGCTCCTATTTTCCTTGCATTTCCTGGCAAAAACTGCCACTCTCTCAGCCACTGATCACATGAATGGAGTGTGTACACACAGGTCTCCGTTAAGAAAAAAAAACATCCTTATCAAAACTTTATTGAGATGACAATTTTGGTTATCTAATGAAATTCACAGATTTATATTTCGTACATCGTACTATACAAATTAATGTGCTTCTCCCTGTTGAAAAGGGGAGAAAATCACGCTTGTATATCAGATCCAAAGAAACCCTGCAATACACAAATGTGCGCACAGCATAGGCCTGAAACTGGACTGGACAAATTTGATTAAAATGTGTAGGTAATATGTTTGTGTGAAGTATGGTTAAAAATTATTGAAGATTCTATTTAGCTGGATGTATAGTTTATGTAAACAATGGAATAGACATGGATAACACTTGAAGACGGCAAAATTATTCAGAGTCCATGTAGAAATAGGCCTATCAATTGACAAACATTTGACAGCGCAGAGGTGTGAAGGTGAATTACGATTGAAAAAGTTAAGAGCAATTAATTTGGAATGACTCTGGCCTTTGAGTGATAAGATTGAAATGAGCATGTTGAGGCACTTGCCGTAATGAGTCTAATGACAGGCCTGTGGACTGAGTTGTTCCGTATTAACACGGCCGTGATTGAAGATGACCCAAGATGACCTCTGTGCATCTCATTTGCATAGCAGTGCTGCAACAGATGTAAAACATTAACTGTTTGCTTGCACCTGAAGCAGAACACTATTTTTAGGAGTTAATCAAAATATTTCAGAGAAATGACAAGCGTATGGAGGGAGTTTTAGCCATAAACAGGGCTGTGACCTGATATGACCTCATTTGCATGTTATCTGGATCTTATTTGCATATGATCACATGACATGTTGACCAGTTGTCATAAGTCAATCATAACAACTTACCACACACTTAAATTGCATTAGAACATTTTTTGGGTTGCTCAATCATCAATTTCCAAATGGTAGGTGTAGTTTGACATCATTGCAAACAATCTGAAGTATTTGCAATGCTGAGATATTCAAAATGCTCCATCTCAGATGACTAAATAGTTGGGGTGAAATCGCATGTACAAATTTCCGTATGGGGTGCTGAGGTTAAAGGCTGGTTTAATGGCTAGATATACATCTTGTCACATAGTCCAAGGAACAAGCTTAAAAAACAATCAACCAAAATGGGCAAGCAGCATATATTATATAGATAGTGGATGGTGAGGAGACCAATATTGAGTTTTATTGGCCGAAGCAGTAATATTGGTCGAGGCCGTAGGCCGAGACCAATATTACCTGCTAAGGCCAATAAAACTCAATATTGGTCGACTCAACATCTACTATTTGTTATATTCTGCACCACAATGTTCAGACTGATAAATATTTGTAAAATACTTGTTTTTCTGAAGATACTTACTTTTTTTAGATGACATATGCTTAATTTTTCCCATTATTTACAATGGGCATATTTATAAAATGATAAATTGACATTTTAAGAAGTTAAATTTCCTCCTACCCAGGCCTTCCCTTAAGTAATAGGCAATTAAGTGCATTGTTGCTGCTTAGAGCATAGGGGTACGCCAATATCACTCTCCACACACCAATAACACTTTTAAGACACCAATATCATTATTTATTGGCTTGTCATGTGACTGATCTCCTGGTACATGATTGGCCTTAAATTTTTGATGCAGAATATATATATATATAGGCGTACGGGGTAAGCCTACCATATGCACCATGCAAATTAATGGTTTAATCCGCAAACTATGCATGGCTATGCATGACTATGCATAACATTTAGGCCCACAATAACGTACATAACTTATTTTTCCTTTTTGTATGTCATTCATTACATAATCACAGAAAACGTGTCAACCTTTTAAAATGATTTGTTTTAAGGCTGGGATAATTTTAGAGTTTAAAATCATGCATCAAAGATACATGTCAAACAATTGAAACAAATAACATTAGCAAACATTTATGCATAAATTTGTGTCCGAGGTAGATAACAAGGGGAAAAACACTAAAATAAAACTGGATGAGAATGCAATGTAGCGTTAAAAGTCTTATAAATTTATACAAAGCAAAAGTGAAATTTGATTGAGGTTATATCACACTCTTAGATTGTCGGGCAAAAATTTGTGTAACTGCAGTAATTACATCTGCAGCCTGGCCCACTTCAGCCTTTTAACATCTTGAGTTGGCCAGGGAGGACACGGGGGGGGGGGGACTGGGCAGGGTAATTAGGCAGCAATTAGACGGGGGCCGCGGCAGGAGGTTTGGCGGACAGACGGCCTTGGGGCGGGCTGGGCCTGGGGCGAGTTCTCCCGAGGCGGGGAGTAGCGAGGCGGCTAGTCCCAGGGCGGATTGACCGGGTACCTTCATTACAGACGTAGATCTGCGCAAATACATCATTCCCAGACGTAATTGTGCTTGCCGTCCATCCCTTTCAACAATAACTGCTCCGCAAAGTGGTTTTTCGATGGTTAATGACGACGTAGACAATGTGAGAGGCAAATCTGCAGTACGGTATTTCAAATTTCCGATTTTCGCGGCCTTTTTTCCACTTGTCATTGCAACAGGTAGTCGCTCACGAACGACAACCTAAAAAGTGTATCATCAACTCATTACTTCCTTGTTATTGAATATGCCCAGGTCAAGCAAAAACCTTTAATATTGACAAACGTAACTAAAACGTTGGTCAATAATTGCTACACCAGATAATAAAGAAATAAAAGAATACAACATGCTTTCATACACACATATTTCTATTGAGAGCTAAACATTCTATGCATTGTCTTGTATAAGCGTCTCACCACAGAAAACACTTGTTTTTCCACGTTCTTCACCATGATTGGGAACGTTAAGTGACCGACTTCTTGAAACCGGATAGCTTCCGCAATGGTATCAAGGAAGCGTGGAGGTCCGGTCCACATGCGCTTTTCCGCCTTCAGACTTGTGCCAAGATCTTTGCCCTTTGGTTCAACAGCAAACACTGCAGAAGCAAACAATGAATATAGCTGCTTACATCCATCCATAATTGATGAAAAATTTACAAAGTGAAGCTAGCAGAAAAATGCACACAGGGAATGGAAGTAAAATTGTTATGTTTTGCTAGCATGAAACACCTTCGGGGGCGACGATTAAATATCCAGTGGGGTTTGGAGTTTTCCTCGGCGGGAAATTATTTATTTCACGCTAACAGATCTAGATAGAAAATCTTTCTTTATTGAGGGTAAACGTATTTTAATAAAAGTAAAAACTTATCTTCTACATGCAGCGTCCAGAAGCTATACCATATCACAACCACATGATTTTATAACATCAGGAGAATCATTTTTCAGCGAAAACATGGCAACGTTTAGATCCTGTGGCATGACATGGTGATATTTTAAACCTGAAATTGTCTTTATTTTCAGAATAACACATCTGGGCATCAACATCCTAAAATATTGTTAGCAAGTAGGTCCTGGTCAACTGTACAAAGGAAATTAGTCAAGTTGCCAGTGGCGGATACAGGGGGGGGGGCCTAGGGGGCACGGGCCCCCCTATACCATTGAGATTAATAATAGTATTTTGAAGAAAATATGCAACGACGCGGGCACGCGAATGACAAAACACACCCGGGCCCCCCCTAGATGACCCAGTCTGGATCCGCCACTGTCAACATATGTTTCCTGGTCCTATATAATATGGGACACCAGCAGTTACCTAAAAATCTCAAATTTTCACCAGGTTTTTTTTCGAAAATCTAAATCTTCAACATTTTTGTTTTGAAAACAATAAAGTTGTCTGTTTTGTTGTCCACCTGTGAGAATAACTTAAATAAAAAATATAGATAGATTGATTGATTGATTAGCTTTATTTGTTGATTGGGAGTCCCTATATGAAATATAAATTTCGTAGCAAGGGACCCCCATTACAAGTCATTCAAAAAATTAGACCAAGAAGAAAGGAATGAGATTTGACTTGACAAGTATATACTCTACTAGCAGTGTACCCGTCTTACGACGGGTGGAGTGTATGGTAAAATTAACTATCATTTATTACGTCTGTCTGTAATTTTGAAAAAAGTAGGATAGGCTTAAATGTGGCTCTTCCTTGCCCACATCATCTCTCCCCACTCATTTCGCCCATCTAATCCTGCACCCCTCATCTAGACCCCCTCATTGGCTCATCTAACTTCTTATGCTCACCTATTATGCTGCCCCTACCTCAATCATGCCCCCCCTATCTTATCTCCTGCCTCTTTTTTTTCACCCCCTCCCATCTTGACATTTGATTACTATATTTGTTTGATTAATATGGACTTTTGTGAATGACTTAAGCTAAAAAAAAGGGATGCATTTTAAATAGAGATTTTACAACTGTATATTTAGGCCTATAATGCAAAATTACACTCTGCAATATACTTAAATTTCTTCGTGGAACTTGAGTCACTTGACTGCCAGGTCTGCACTCAGCATAATAGGTGTCATGTGACGTTGTCATGGAAGCTCTATTCCCCCAAAAGCGAAAGTGAGGTTCAATAGCAGTATGTCTGACTTCAGCGTCTTTGACTTCTGTTGGTACTTTGTCAAAAGTGTTGTTCAAGAAGAAAAAACAGTCAAATAATACTTTTGAGGGATCCAAAACACAGAAAAGACATATTTAGAATGTGTGGCAGATTTTCAGGCAAGCCAGGTAAGCCATAGCTGAGAACACCCGTGACAAAGGATATGCCTGCACATTTGTAAGGTATACAGATTACTGTAACATAGTAGGTACTGATGTACCTCCCCAAAACAGGGAATAGTTTGTAACTTTTGGATTATCAATAATATTATCTCTTTACACACTCCCCAATTCTATTAATGTCACTTCACCGTGTAATCAAGGCCAATATCCTGTTAAGAGTGATATTTGTATACCTATAATTATAATTAATCAATTTAATTTTCTCGGAAATTAGTGTATTGGGACTGAAAATAATCCAAACAACAGTCAACTTAATTAATTGAGATAATTATATGCAGCTAATTAAATAAGTCAGGTACAATGCCGCAGGACAGGCCTGTAGACCTTTTCAGATTAATCATGACAAATAATTTCTGCAAGTTGGTACAATCAGGTACATGAATTTTCAAAATTGCATTAAAAGGTTTAGACCTGTTTGCAGATTAGCGGCCCAAACAGTTTTAAAATTAACTTTAAACTTGGTGGTGTGATGTCACTGGCTTAAAAATGTTTTGTTTGTGTCATTTATGCTTAATCAGTTGATTCAGTGCTTATCATATATCTAGCAGCATAGGTGACAATAAACAAACTAATGAAATGACTTGAAGTACTTGATCAAATAAGGAGATTAGGAGACCAACAGAAAACTGTCGATGATGCGGCAAAGCCAGTTTGCAAATTGAAGATAAGAAAATTTTCCAGTGGACCGCCAATCCGCAAAGATCTATAATATTACAAATAGGTAAATATTCACTGAATAATACTTTACTGATATATAGGGCTAATAAAACCTTAAATGCTGTCAAGACAGGGAAACTGTTTACCTTTGGCTTGAGGTTTGATTGCCTTTGTTGCAATAGAAATTCCAGAGGTCATTCCTCCTCCACTTATCGGAACAAAGATGGCATCACAGTCTGGAACCTGCTCCAGGACTTCCAAACCAATTGTGCCCTGCAGAGAAAGTAAATACCACATTTAAAGCTCTTAGGTCTGCCCATTGTTCGTAAAATTCAACTTGCAGTCAAACTCATAGTTTGATATTACTGCCACGGCCGTAAGTTTTGAATATAGTTCGAGGCATCACAAGAAAGCAAATTATGCTTGCTAAATATATTCATGGAAATATATAATGTAAGATTATTAAGATCGATGTAAGATTATTAAGATCGCAAAGAAACTCGGCTTGGACAATCAATGTTTATTAACCATATACAATAATAAATTATATCAAATGTCAATTAAGATCATGAAAGATAAAGAACATCCATTGTATAATTGTTATCAACTGCTACGCTCTGGTAAAAGACTATCAATACCTAAACAGAGAACAAGCCGATACGAAAACAGTTTTGTTCCGTCAAGTATTAGATACTTCAACTACAGATCATCAAAGCATGTACATAAAGTTAACTGATGTAAATATTTTGTAATCTTTAATTATTTACTATTACGCCCATGTAATTGTTTTAATGTGATGAGCGCGCCTGTACCACAAGAGTTTCCGTATGGATTGAATAAAGTATATCGTTATCGTTACAGCAAACAATGAAATTAGTTGTAATTTAAGCATAAAATCAATTGTGATCCTATGTCTGTTGCCTGACAGCAATGGTTCCCATACTGTCAGGAAATATTCTTTAAAAAATCGCAATGAAATATATATCGATGTGGAGCTAAATTGTGCCTGCTGTCTACTTTAGACACAAATTTTATTGTAACAAATGAAATCTTATCCCAAAAAAAGATGTTCCACTCTTTCATTCTGGCATAAGTAATTAAAAACTTTTTGATTAATTAACATATTCCCAAAAGATCAGAATTCCACAATGACGGAGATGATCAAGTGTAACAACTAAAAATAAAAATCTGTGATCAAAGACCGAGATCAAAGACCAAGACAGATTACACAAAAGCCAAAAACAGCCTACATGTCGACAAATAGGAGGGGTCGTAATTGATTGAAGCATGTTTTGGTTTGTTACATGACAGAAATAACTAAATTTGACTAGGATGTGGTATAACACTGGTATATTGGTGATGCTTAAGGAAGTTAATCAGGTGATATATATATATATAAGCAATTGGGGTTGGGGGACTGTCAGACGCTGACGTTTGCTTCACCATGAAGGTCGCTCTTGTAATCTGTCTCGCTTTGCTGACTGTCGCCTCCACTTGGGCAGCTGTGAGTATACCTTGATCTTCATTTCATGTCTATTGTCTAACTAAAAATCTGATTTTAAATTATAAGACCACTAGAACTAGAGTGCCCTCACTGCAATAATCAAACTCAGCACCATGCATTTTGAACCAAGTTTCTCATGTTATGACAAAGCAAAGTTATGCTTGATTTTTTAAAATAAGTTTCTGGTGACACTTCGGATACTTCATTAAGAGCTTCTTATAATATAAGCACAGAGCTCAAATTTCCATAAAAATCTAAATTTGCACAATTTTCTGCGAGAAACTTTATTATAAATTGCTTTTCAAAATTGTTGGTGGGTTGCAGCTCCCAAATCCCCCTCCCTCCTATGCCTATGCATTCAGTCTTACAAAGAAATAACTAAAATTTTTATTTCTGATTGATTGGTATCTTGTCTGCATCAGAAGTTATCTTATATTAGTGGGCACCTCATTAGCAGCAAGTAGTTGTCCGGAGGTGTCTCTTATGTAATGTCTCAGAGACAGTAATAAAACGTTGAATTATGAAAATCGATTAAATTGCATATCAAGAGGAAATAAAACGTCTTGAGTCTTGATCATGTCAGAATATGCACATTAAAATGCATATTTTAAAGGTCCATAAAAAATGGAATAAGAAACTCACAGTAACTTTTTTTTTTTACAAAATTTCTTGTTGCACTTGACTTTTCCACATTTTTTCAGGCAGATTGTGTGGTAGATCACGAGTGTGAAACTAAAATTTGGTGATTGAAGAATCATAGCCATTTGCAAATAAAATACAGATGAGGTGCACATGCAATTGTTGACCTTCTACGTGTGCATCTGACTTATTTTGATAATGTTATGGCATGCCAATGATTTTCCCTATTCCAGTATTCGCATATTTTGAAGAAATAAAGTTTGTATTGGGAGTCTGCTCCCAAGTCACATGACAAATTCCAAAAATTCATCAATACAATAGTGGTGAATCACTGGTGATCACAAACTGTCCATTGTTTCTTACTATATATAATATATACGTGATTTAAGCTGCTAGACATAAGCTGAAAATAGAAAAGGATTTTCATCTCTTAGATCAAACGACACCCGCGACAATAACTGATTTTGGAGAAAATGTTTTTCACAATCAACTGTCAAATTTAACAGAATCTGTTCCAGGGCATTTTGGCCAATATTATTTTGCTTTGTACTATGCTATGCTAGTAAACAT
The DNA here is from genome assembly GCA_026936325.1 of Platynereis dumerilii. Taxonomy (NCBI): domain Eukaryota; kingdom Metazoa; phylum Annelida; class Polychaeta; order Phyllodocida; family Nereididae; genus Platynereis; species Platynereis dumerilii. The sequence goes on from JAPTHN010000011.1 coordinate 27,374,467, forward strand.
TGGCACTGAAGCCATTTGCTTGCACTTTACCATCATATCTTTCAAATTTCAACGATAGATATATGGCTGCCCATTTCCCATGTGGTAGATACCTAGTGAAATGCAAATGATATTTTTATTAAAGTTTATTTATATATAGGCTCTCTGCAGAGCTAATTGATGAAAATAAATGGAAAGTCCGTGAATTGTCGTGATTTCCTTGATCATAAAACTAATTTTATATCTTTATTTTAAAACCAACACAACATTAAATCTTCTCATATGATCCCTTTCTAAATTTGGAATCTGGTTTTTGGAAAATTGATGCTCAAAATGGTTCAGTCATGTTATCCAAAATTGTATCATGATAAACTTCCTCAGACTGGGTAAAGATAAAATAATTTATATTTATTTATTTTTGAATTGCCAACAATGTAACACTTAATTTTGTAATTCCCATCACGGCACCTCCGCTCCAGGAACATTCCAGCACCAGACTTACTTTAACTTTTTTTTATTTTAATGACCAATTCTAAGCATTGTAATCCTAGTGATTTTGTCCAGAGTAATAATTATTTGATCACTTCTAGCTGTTTTCGAAAGCCTTCGGTGGAAGGCTACACTCTTGAAACAAAAAGAGATTTGAACAAACTTTTTGGGTTCATTGCTTCATTACATGCAAATTATTTTTCCCTATTCCAGTATTTGCATGTGAATACTGCAACACTTGAGAGTCTTGTGCATTATACCACTTTCAAAGTTTAATCAATTATAATTTTTTATCGAATTTGCGTAGTAACTTAGAACATTGTGTGGATGAAATTGCATGAGAGCAACCTATTAAATTGTTTTTGCTGTCTATCATTGTCAATCCAATACATGTGACCATGTACAGTGCCGCCTGTAAGTAAGTGAAACGCATGAAATGGCGCCATTGCATCAATGCTAAACATCCTCAGCAAAACTGCTTGTGAAAGCACAAATTCTCTTCCGATGAGAGGAAAACATATTGGGTAATAAAGGCCGATATGTGAGGCATTTGGGATAACAGTGGCAGCCAATTTTCTTTGCTGTAGTTGGAGTTAGGTATGGGTCAAAGTCTTTGATAAGTAAGTGAAACGCAGACCCAATGTTATTTAATAGGGAAGGGTGGTTCACTTACTTATCAAAGACTTTGACCCGTACCTATCTCCGATTACAGCAGAGAAAATTGGCTGCCATTGCAATCAAAATGCCTCACATATCGGCCTTTATGACCCAATATGTTTTCCTCTCATTGGTTGAGAATTCATGCCTCCACAAGCAGTTTAGTTGAGGATGTTTAACATTCATGCAATGGCACAATATCATGCGTTTCACTTACTTACAGGCGGCACTGTATCCTTCCTTTTTTATCTTCTTCGCCGGTTGTTTGGCAATTCACAATTAAAAATCACTAAACTAGACTTTAGATATGACTGGATGCAAAGTAAGCCCATTAGTGTTATTGAGTTCCACAGTTTGCTTCAGTGATCTTTAATTGCCAAACAGGAGGATGACCTATGATAAGCCGCAGTATAATATCATGGTTTAAGTCAGAGAAGCCAATTTGAAGGATACACAGTTATTTGATTGATAATATTAATATTCGCGCAGCGAAACGGCCGAAGGCCGCTTCGCGAAGCGAAATTTAGCACAAGAAAGGTTTCAAAAATCTGTGCAGTGATGGTCTCAACATCAATGGTCGACAGCAGGAAATTAGGTCATGTGGGACCAGCTTCTTATCAATGATTTAGTTTCGAATTTAACAAAACATGACATATTCATATCCAAAAGTGTCTTAAAAATTCAATTTTCTCCTTTAATATTCCCTGTATCTATTATTTTTATGAAATAGTTCATTATAAGCCTTGACAAGCTAAATTAAATTATTAACATGTGATTCATTTCATTTCAAAACAGACAACAAGAAAACATAACAAAGTTAAGGTTACATAATCTTTGTCAACTGATGGTTATGTAACAGTGAGCAATTAATATACATGCAGATCATGTTATTGTTTTTGTTATCACTATTATGTAATATTATGTAATATCAACAATCTAGCATAGACTTAAATTTGGCTGCTTTCAGTGTTGTCTGCCTTTTTACTATTTAGCTGATTATATATCAATTCCATTTATTCGTAATTCTATTTATTTGCTATCCTATCTATCTATCTATCTATCTATCTATCTATCTATCTATCTATCTATCTATCTATCTATCTATCTATCTATATATATATTCTAGTTTTGATCTATTTTATCTTTCTAACAGTTTCTAGTCTAAATTTCTCTCTATTTTTCTGTATATCCGTCTTTCAATTTCTTTGAAACAGTAACATAACTGCATTTCATACATTGAATATGAAATGAATTTAATGAAAGTTATGTCAAAACCAATTTTTTTTTTAAGAGCTGCGCGAATTTCATGGCTGTGCCATTTACATATTAATACACAAAAGCATCTGTTACTAAAATTGTGTTCTTGCTTTACTTTCTTATACTCAGCCTGAGAAGAGATGGCAAGAAAATGAGGAGCTGACTGAAAGAGACCTCGACGAACTGGAAATGGCCATGAGAGAAGCTCCAGAAGATATGCTAGAGGACGAGAGAGATTTGGTCAATTCAGAAACGAAGAACATTGCAAAAAGGTACAGCTGGAAAGACTTAGCCAGGCACACGGCAACCGGTTTACGTATCGCTAAACAATTCCTCAAGAGGGAAGCACCAATGGCTGATGGAGAGGCAGAACTGACTAATGATGAAATCAAAAAGTACCTGAAAGATGCTAAAGATTTAGAAAGCGACGTGGAAAACGCAGAAATGAAAAACATAGCAAAAAGGTTCAACTGGAAGAAATTTGCCAAGAACACGGCTACCGGTCTAAAAATCGCAAGCAAGTTCCTGAAGAGAGAAGGACCGAATGCTGAGAATAAGCAGGAATCAAAGCGATTCATTCCTGGTCTCAGATATGGAATCGGCGTGGCATCCGACCTGCTAGACCGATATGGAAATTCACGAAGGAATCTTCAGTGAAACAGTCACAATTGACAGCTGAGCAAAGGCTGGCGCTGTACCGATGTACCATTGAATATTTAATGTAAATGAAATCTTTGTAACACGACAATAAGTTGTCATCGAGATCTATTTTTTCATTAAATCATTTTTAGCACCCCACATGGCTCCTTTTTTTTCTTTGACATGCTGCATTTTAACAGAGAACCAATCTTGCAATGACTAAGGAAAGACTGGTTGTCACAACCTGTGATAACCAAACATTGGTTTATTTTTGACAAAAAAATCAGTTTAGAAGTGCCCACAAGGATTTGTCAGACATTTAGCAGCCAATATTTGGTAGAATAATTTAGTTATGTTATAACATGTGCTCAATCAATTAGAACTAGTTAGATAAATAATCTTCAGCCATGACACAAAGTAAAGTATCTTAACCACAATCCCACACCGGGAAACAGTCTATTAAAAATCAATCTTAGAAGCCAATTCTACAGATTTTGCGGTTTTGCAATAAAATGACAAAATTTTGTAAAAAATGGATAATGGCAATGGAGGAGCACAAAGTCAAGCTCAATTTTGAATTTGAATAATTTCCAGTATGCTACTTCTCTACAGAATTATGTTTAACAAAATAAGGATTGAGAAAAAGTAACTAAAGCCATGCAAAATAGTCAGATTCTACGAAGGTCCAAAAGGTGCCACCTCCATTGCAATATGCCAAAACCTTTTACGCCATCACTTGAAAAAAGTAGGGAATTTAGGCATATCCATGTGCAGGAAATTTCTAAATCGCTCATTGAAATTTCGAAATCGGGTACACTATTTCTCAAAAAAATGTCTCTCGTCCTTGCTGATTTTTGCATTTTACACTGCTCATCAAATTAGATTTGAATGTTGGCAAGCGTTTGGCATAATATTTTATATGAGTGTAATACAAATGACATAAGAATCTATTAAATGGCGTTCATTTTGAGTAAGAGGACAATAAAGAACTATATGTCTAAAGGACGCTTTAATTTATTGCAAGCCACTGCATTGCAGGACAGCCATGGACTTCTGCAGTGACCCTAAAAATATAACCATGTACAGTTGTACACTCAGTACAGTTTCACACAAATAATAATTTCTTACCTGGCCAGCTATGACATCATAATGGTCAAATGGTGGAATGGTGACGCAGTTCTCTTCCTTGGCAACCTTCATGCAAGTTTCTTCCCTGAAGGTAAAGATTATGTAGGATCATCAACAACCAATATTTCTGAAACCACAGGACATTTAATCGATAGACGGATGATCGGGGCTTTACGTCTTGTACGCACTTGGTTTTTATGTCGCCACATTATCACTTAAATGAGCGGGGCAGATGTATAAGTGATCAGGGCGGATTTGTAAGTGATCGGGGTAGATGTGTAAATGAGCGAAGCATTGATCTTTCTACTGCTGGGCGCAGAGAAAAAAGGACCCCGTTCGCAAAAAATTGCTTGCTACATGGCTACACGCTCGTGAGAACGTAGCATAACATCCTAGAAATGGGAGACCTAAACTTTGACCTCACAAATTCTGAGAAGCACAAGCCATTTCAAGAGGTGTGCAGCCAAAGCGGCGACAAACCAGAACGGCTATTCGTATATTAACCATAACGGCGATGATAAATTTGACTAGAAAACAAGAACGGCTATTCCACTATTTTTTGGTAGAAATAGCTTGAAAACTTAGTAATTTTACTTTAACATAATACATTTGGTTATCCAGCATCAGCTGAGCATTGTTTCCGTTATCAAAAATATCATTTAGTTACGTTTTTTGTTACGTTTTATCAAGTTTTACACATTTAGTTAGTTTTAGCTACATTATAACACGTCAAATTAGACAACAAAAATGTTCCGTTATTTTGCTATAAAGTAACAAATATCATGGATGTGAAGTTTTTTGTTACTTTGTAACAAATATTAGACGTTTTTTTGTTGAAAGATACTTTCTAAGTTGACTTTTTAACTAAAATTGTCATCGCCGTTTTGGACTTTGATCATCGCCGTTTAGGCATTGTTTGTAAACTAGAAAATGCCCATTAGTGAAAAAAGTTTGACAATGCATTATTGTGAAGTGATGGTGCATATTGACACAGTCATGTTAAAGTAAGTTTGTGTAGATGGCAAGCAGATATTAGCTGGAGGCCTGTGTGAGACCATACAGCGTGATTTGTAGCAGGAAGTCGTCCTGGTAGGTGGCATGTACTAAAAAGAGAATGCAGGGCAATCAGAAAGTTTGTTACAGGCACGTTAGCAGGCAATCGCATCAATGATAACATAGGGGCAACGCGCCTGTTGCGTAAGGTGCAGGCCGTCTCCAGGTAAAAACAGATGAAGATAGGTGCTGCCACCTGTCGGAAAAAGGTTATGAGAAGTGGCTCCCTCTGTGGCGGAGTAAAATATGAGAATATGGTGTTTCATGCACTCCTGGTGGGAGATTGGTGGTGGAGTTGGCAAACGGAAATGAGAGAGGAGTTAGACTGTTGTGGGCTCCCATGTGAAATATGAGGCCAAAAAAGTAGGATAGGTGGATAGTTTGGGTGAGTGACATGTCTGTGACAGGCATTTATAGCTGGCAACTGGGGTGGTCATGTGACCTGAGCTTTAACTCAAATGTTAGAGGGGATATACGAATAGCCGTTCTGGTTTATCGCCGTTTTGACTGGCAGTCTTTCAAGAAACTATTGACTTGCTCTCCCTAATATAAGCAATCTCATAAAGAATCCAACATATGGTCAGTTTTAGAGCATTTGCACCCACTTTGTCTCACGAATGTCCAAATAAATCCCTTCAATGTGTAATTTCATCATAATATCATGTAATAGACGTGTTGCAAAGGTTATATTGACATTTTAGTGCTGAAATTCATTGATTTTAGTGAAAAATGTACCTTTTTATCATGTGCGTTTATGAATATTGTCAGTTGAAGTTTTTAAGACCAAAGTTAGAAATGTTTTTAATTGATTTTATGATACCTACTTTATGATTTTATACATTCATTGTTTTTGATTTTATACATTCATTGTTGGCTGGACCACATGAAAAACTGTTTTATTTGTGCAGATTGTGCTTATCCAGCTTGTAAATATCTTTTTAAATAAATAAATAAATAAATAAAATATAGGTCTACACATTTCCTTGGAAAAATCCTGGTGAGTTTCAATTAAATCCTTTCTGTGGTTTTTCCACAATCACGCTGACAGACGGACAAATAGACGGACAGACACAAGCAAATGAAAATGTTAGACCCATCCTACGGCGGGCCAAATAATTGGTTGGCTACTAGTTGATAGAACACAGAGAATTTCAACAGATGTGGCTACAACCTGGCCGGATTACCACTTTCACTTGAAGCACTTGTAGGTGTGAGGGTAACACCATACTTGTACATAAGAGCACAAATGGGATTGCTGAAGCTCCTGCCTTTCCAGGCCCTTGAAATATATTGGCATAGACATCTGATATTTTTCTGATGTTTTTGACTTACAACCTAATAGACACAGCAGACAACATAAAGAGCTTGCTGCTATTTCTGCAACATGAGTGCAACATGAGGTTAGTGGGAATCAGTGAAGACAGAATGGCCATAGAGCCAGAGTGTCATTGAGTAACAACCGTGAGCTTTTAGAGGTGATTTCTCAATTAGTCGTAATGCCGCCTACCTGTCTCGGGGCGTAGGATTACATAAAACCAGCTTGGCTCCATAAGATGATATGGCGTTTTTCTTGGCGGCCGGAGTGTTATTAGGGACAACCACTGCACAAGGAAGTCCAACGACACTAGCCGCCCAGGCGAGGGCCTGTCCGTGGTTACCACTGCTGTGCGTCGTCTGAGTGAAAAGAAAAAGTTTTTAAAAACTATTTGAGGCTTTAAAGTGCCACCTAAATAAGTGAAACGGGTGATGTTTACCCATAGGTTCAATGTCAATGCTAAACATCCTCAACCAAACTGCTTGTGAACAACAAATTCTTAGCCACTGATATACTTACCCTCAATACTGGCGCACCGCAGGGCTGGGTCCTCTCGCCAGTGCTCTTCATAATATACACAAATGACATGAGATGGAATTCAGGCAACACACATGCAATTAAATATGCTGATGACACTGCAATAATTGGTCTGATAAGGAATAACGATGACAGTGACTATCGCATCTGTATTGAGCACATCAGCACCTGGTGGTGCCGTGACAACTTCCTGGACCTTAATGTGACTAAAACAAAGGAACTGCTGTGGGATTTCCGCAGATCAAGGTCTGTCTCACCTCAGCCCGTTGAAATAAATGATATGGCTGTAGAAAGGGTCCACGACTATAAGTACCTTGGAGTGTATTTGGACTACAAGCTCAATTTCTCTAAACATGTCGAGGCTCAGATTAAAAAGGCAAACAAACGTGTCTATTGCCTTCGGGTCATGAGAAGTCTCAATGTCAGCAAGGAGATTATAGCATTATTCTTTAATTGTATGATTGTAACTGTATTAATGTATGCCAATGTGGCATTCTTCAGGTCACTAACAAATTAGAGTCAAAAAATGTGAAAGTCAGTTATTTAGCTAATTTAAGTATTAAAAAGGTGAACTCTGTAATAGGAGGCAATATTATGACAGTTTCAAGAAATTTAAATTGCGATGCTGAGTCTATGATATTGCTTAATACTAATGATATAAAGAGAATGTTCTACTCCAAGTTTAATGAATGTGATACACAATTAGCTAGTCAGATTTTAGAATTGAAAGGTCTAACAGTACCTGGTTTTTTTGCAATGATGAACTTTATACCGTTTTTAACTTTTTGTGTACTAACTGATTTGTTTTTATTTGTGGTTGTACAGTTTTTATCTACTTAATTTTATTTTTGTACCCGTATACCAAATTGTAATATTTGTGTATGAATAAATGATTTATATAAAGAGACAGTGCCAGATCCTCGATAAACCCAGGAAAATCTGTGCAAGGTTAATTGGCCGAACTGAACAACAACTAATAGACTCTAATGAAGAACTCTTCCAATCAAGGCTCAAACAAATGGCTAAGAAGGTACAAGGGGATGAAAACCACCCTCTAAATTGCTATTTTGTGCTCTTACGCAGTGGACGCAGGTTCAGAGTACCTAAAATACGAACTGGCAGATTCAGCAAAACTTTTATCCCAGTCGCAATAAATCTACTAAATATGTATGTCTAGATTAATCTTGTATTGTTACTCATGTCATTTACCAAGTCAAATTTCATGTAATTCATATTCATGACCAATAAACGATCTGTTATCTGTTATCTGTTATAAACATGTTGATGTGCATGAAGCAACGATGTGGCAGCACTGTGCATGACTTCCTGTCTTATCAAAACATTGGCTTGGAGAAAGCACATGTTTCAGAAAAAGTCAATTCATATAAAAACAAAGTGCTGTCAGATATAGAAAACCAGTAAGAATTGTGTATGTTCGATGGAAAGGGGGTTCACTCACTTACGAAAGGTTTTGACCCACATGTGTTTTTATCTCATCACATGAGTGACCTTGATTCCACAAGCAGTTTGGTTGATGATGTTTAGCATTGACCCAATGGCAAAACATCACCCATTTAGCTTACAAACAGGCTGCGCTGTATTAACAGCTGGTATATCTGTGGTGTCCTACAGACTATTTCAAATTGTTGATATAATGCTTTTCCTTAGAAAGATATGCAGAATCAAGGCTCATTAAGGAGTGTTACAAATACGCCTTCTGTTGAAGATCACAAAAGCCTCAATTAACATCATCCAAGGTGGGTGGCATTACATTTATTAATTAAAGTTCAACTTCAAAGGATATTAAATCACTCACCACACCTTTCACATCAGGGTTCTCTTCAAGTAATTTCAAAACCTGTCAAAAGAAATTCAATTTTTTGTCAAAAGCCACACATTCTTATCTGAATTCCCATGAACTAATTTCAAAAGCTGTCAAGGAAATCACAATCCTTTTATCAATCCACCAACTCATTCTGGAAGAGGAACCCTCCTGACATAATCTCTGAAATTTGAGTGCAAGATGCAACAAACTAATTGGCAGTGTGACAAATTAATTGGTCGTCTCTTTAATCGGTCACAAAGTGCTGCAACCAGTAGTTCAACCTACAGGGTGACACAAAAATAGTTTACACCTGGTTGATGGCTCACTTAAGTCAATAATGGTCGCACCATGTTGGTTGGTTAACTTGGTTTATGGCTTCCATTTTGAAACTTTGTCAGGAAATACTACTAACATTAGTAATAATACATATATTACACTTTACACATATATACCTGTGAGATATTGCGCCTACAGTACAGAGTACAGACTTCTGAGGTATTACACATACGCACCTGTTAGATATAATGCACATACACAAGCAAGTCCAAGACATTAAACTACACACCTCTGAGATATCACAATTACACACCTGCGATATATTGCACATACACAAGAGTGAGGTATTACACTTACAGCTGCGAGATATTGCAGATACACAAGTGTAAGATATCATCACACTTGCACACCTTCAATATACTGTATTGCAAGTACACACGAAAGTTTGAGATATCACACTTACACACTTGTGAGATATTGCACCTACACAAGCAGTGAGGTATGACACTTGCACATCTGCGATATATTGCACATACACATATTAGACAAGTAAGCGTAAAATATTACACATTCATACTCGCAAGATGTTTCACATACAAAAGTAACTTTCAGTACACAACACACCAGAGAGATAAATTATTCTATCCTCCTCTCTATCTAATACCCTGAAGTTGTACTGGTTTACTCGCTGCACATCGCTGGACTTTACGGAAGGCCCATTCAGGGTAGCCGCTGTGTTGCGAGGCTTTCTTTATAGAGTTGGCTCTATACTGGAGCGTTCTGATGATACCTAACTTGTGTATCGAAGGGTGGTTCGAGTTAAATGCCAGATACTGATCAGTGTGATTGTAATACTTTAAAATTTTTGGAGGACTAACTTTAAAACACTGATTGAATGGTAAAATATTCTGCAGTTTTCAAACTTTTGGCATGCGGTGTATACAAGCTGTGTGAGATACTTTTTTTATTTTTTTTTATGACAACAAAAATGTCACACCTGACACATTTGTCAACACAGAAAATAACAAAATAATAATACAAACATACAAATAAATGGAAATACCTTTGAGTAAGTTTAAAAAGACATAATCAATTTCAATCTTACAATATATCAGAGCATTTTTTAAGGATTTTCGACTGGGAGACTACGGGGGACTTCGTAAAGCGCCATCATGCGTTATTATGCGCCACCAGTGGCGTATTTAGGGGGGGGGCCATGGTGCCATGGCCCCCCCCCCCTCAGGCCAAAAATTAACATGGAAGAGATAGGAAGTGCCGCGGGGTGCCACCTATTTGCCCCATGTTATGGCCCCCCCCTTAGGCCATTTCTAGATACGCCCCTGCGCGCCACATCTATAGATCAGCTGAAGATCCATTAGATATACTATGTAATAAGATGTGCTTGCAAAAGAGAGTTTGAATGGTTTAACTGACTCCTAATTTAGGACTTGTGCCTGTTTTTCCTAAAACAAGTTTGACAAATTTTTAATTTATGAAAATTGGAAATCAGAAAGATGACAAAGCAGAAGAAAAGTTGTAAGGACAGTGAAAAATATTTTGATATTATATGGAAAGAAGAAGCCTTGCTTTAAATTCTACCAAGAACTACAAATTATGACAACTAAATGTGATATCAATTAGAGTTTCAGGGAAAATTGGTCTCCCAGTGAAACCAATATGGCAGTGACTGGGAGACCAAATCTCTTCACTGGGAGACCATTTGGTCTCCCAGTTACTATGTTAAAAAATGCACTGCAATATATATATCAATAAAATTTACGGTTCCAGCCAATTAAGTAAATGTTAATTCTAAGACATGACAAATCAGTAAATTAATTAATCACAATGGGCTATATACATATGCTAAGAATCCAAAGGTGAGCAACTGGAGGTTCAAAATCCACCTGTCTTGGAACACCATTATGTTTATACCATCTCACAGATAATATTATTTGGCCAATATTTCCCATATTATGAATCATCAGACAAGAAAATTAGACCATTTTTTCCAAGTTGGAAGTTCACAAAAAAACATTACAGAGTAGTCCGCTTTTCCTATTTGATCCCCTGTCATTGAAAGACTGCAGCAGATAGCATTACAAGCTTTATTTTGCAGAAACAGCTAGTATTTCCTTATCTATTAGAAAAAACACTACCCAGAATGCACCAGTAAATTTTTTTAAAGGTTCATCCAATGCTTTAGTGATTTAAGAACTATTTTGGCCTTTAAACTGGGAAAAAATTAATTCAGACTTAGTTCAAGACTGAAGTCATGGTTTTCTTAAATTCTAGATATTGAAAGACAATTTTTGGGAGTATAACATTGTTATAAAGTACATTTACATCCTGGCAGGGCCTTAACTAGAGTATCAGCTGTCCATGCAGTTGTCCGCAAATCATTACATGGGGACAACTGGATATTAGAGTGGACAACTGGTGGACAACACAGAACTGTGTGGACAACTGGTGGATACTGCACATTAACAGTGCACATGGATAAGTTACACTTAACAAGTGCAAGATATAGCACATACACAGATATTACACTGCTAGTGCCATGGTCAAGTGGGTTTGATGCTGAGCTCACAGGCAAAGTTGTGGGTTCAAAAAACTTCAAACTCAGTCTGTGCATGGGAAACAGATCCTCCTTGAATTACTGACTCCACCCATGTGTGAATGAGGAGGTTGGCTACAGCCACAGAAGGTAAAAAGATTGCTCAGTGACCGAGCCATGTGAGCTGCAAGCTGTCGGTGCCCAATCAAGAATGATCAGTGAGTCTGTCAACCGAAAGTACCGTTTAAAGTTGTTTGAACATGCAGAACTTAGCAATTACAAACCCCCACCTTTACATTTACCTCTAGTATAATTGGCAAGATATTGCATTTATTTATGAGTAGGGGAAACCAGGGCACGTTGGACCTAGGGGAACGTTGGACCATCGCCAATATTTTTTTTAATAAAACATGCGGAGTTATCCAAACCACCATGCAATGAAGATACCTTTTGTGACATGCCTTTTTGCCAAAAAATTCCATGAGCATTGAAGGAAAGTGTGAGTTCCATTTCAGGTTTCCTGATTTTCGATTGCCAGGTCACACTTCCCAAAATGTTGGGGATCTCGTCAGACAAGTCTCATCAATTGAACTATCAGCACTTAAGTAAAGTTTGATACAAATTTCCCGAGTTCACATTCAACCTTGGCAGTGAGGCTTGCGCATTTTCATAAGAAGTGGAGATGGAACAGGTTGGACCAGCATGGCCGGGGCAGTGCGACGGGGCACGTTGGACCATTGTAAACTGTACTGATTGACAAAAACAAATCCACGAATGGCGGCTGTGTTATTTTTGACATTAATAGAGCACTTAAATCATTCCAGTACAATATGAGGGTAAAATCAGGTTAGTTGGCTAATCTTCCAGCCCTTCTAGCTGAAACAAGACTTAATATAATTATCTGGGCAAATATTTTGATATAATCCTTCTGTAATGATTCACAAGTGTTTGATGTGATCTGTCAGAATAAAATGTGGCGTTTGCTTACTTTCTTCTACTTTGCTGGACTTTCTTTTAGTGGTACAAGGTGCCTTACATGGAGGTTCAACGTTCCCCAGAGCCGGGGCACGTTGGACCATCAAAAAAATTCTTTTGCACAACTATACTAAGCAGAACGACTTGGTCTGGCATAAGAGTGTTGTAAATGTTAAGTAGTCAGTCTGTAAAACTATTTTTCATATACGCGTATTAAGAGAAGTTTTCGATTGAGAGCCAAAAAAAGCGAGTCACCGTGCCCCCGTCTCCCCTATATCTTGAAGAGGGAAATGCAGTGTGCAGAGGACTGTCCTTTCACTTCATTGGGGCACCGTGATGAAGAAGAAAAAAAATAGGAGCAGAACAAAATAGCATAACCAATTAAACCATGCAATAATGACCCAGAGTGTTCATACTGACAGCATTGAGGGCTCCCCTGGCTTTGAATGCTCCTGTTTTCTGCAGGTTTTCACACTTGAAGAAGATCTTCCTCCCAGCCAGCTTATCAATGGTGCTGCATGTCACAATTGGAGTGTGGTGGATCTTCCCTTTTAACCTTGCAGCTGCTGCTTGAATGTCTTCATAGGCTGTCATCCTGGAAGCCATTGAATGTAAATATTTGCACATGGCAGGAGTATTTATAGCTCCAGACAAAGATAACAACACCTTCCTATTAAAGAGGCCCATGGTTCAACAATATACTGAGAACATAATCCAAGCAAAATGTGTGTACAGTAGTATAGAGGTCATCTGGTCATATCAGAACATATACATTTCTATTTGACCCATTGCAAAAAGTTGTCACACAAATCAGAGTAAAAGATTGCATGGCTGTACCATAGAATAATGTACGTAAGGTATCGTATGGCTGAGCTAAAAATAAGCCAGAATAAACTAGGACATGAGATGACATCTCCACCAGTTATAAGGTCACTGCTGCCTGATAGAAGCAAATGAGCCTTTTCAGTAATCCATTTACCATGTTTACTTTAACAGAAAGACATGATATCTAACTGAAACCATACAGTTATTCCCTAAGTTAAATGAGACAGAAGTTGACTGTGAAAATCTAATGAAATGAGTATGCAAGATCTTAAACTACATAACACATGTTTGTATTTGTGTTCACAAGGTTTTTAGGACAATATTTACCTGCCAAGCATGCAAGCCCATAACACAAGGTGGCATACTCAACCGTGAGCAATGATCAGAGACATCTGTTGCAAAAGCCAAGGATCTCAATCCTTATTTCAACATGAATATTCAAGGGAAATATCAAGGAAAATATAAAACCACATTATTGACAAAACGAAACTAACCACAAACACAAAACTAAATTGGGAACCGAAAAGATTATAAACCGACGAATAGGTTGACGCAAACATGACACAATTTCGACTTAGTATATTGCCAGTGATGTCGACCGGAACACCCTGGACGGTCCGTGTAAGATTTATCTGAGATTCAGAAATGAAAGATTAGCCAAAATTATGAGAATCACAAGCACTTGGTGAGACTTTTTGATTTGTCACAAAATGCATTTTTACTTGAAGTTTATGATAATCACAGGCCTTTCAATGTAACCCACAGAATCCACTCATTCCAGGTTGCATGGGAATTTGAGACCTTTTAAAATAATTTCATACAACGAATTCAGTTAATCACTTTTTTACAAATGAAATGGAATCCTTGACCAATACGAAGCAACTGATTAAGAATTTGTCAAAATTATGAGATTCACAAGACATTGATTCAAGTCTTTTTCACAAAATGTTTATTTCAATTTGATGAGATAAATCACAGACCCCGGAAGGTGGAAGTCTTTTAAAAAAGCTGAAGGAATCAATACAACTAACCCCTTTTCACAATTGGCAAAATCATTGGTATACCTGACAAAAGTTTCAGGCATTGGTAGACTTGATCCAAAAACTTCAAAAGCATTAAATATATGTGACTTTAATTGATACATAGACAACAGCGATCATTCACAAACAGTGTCAATAAATATAAAGATATATTTCTTTATCACAGTTGGCAGTTGGAAGAACATACACAGCAAGAACTCGCTCTTTTGGTCATATCAGGAACTATCCCTGCAAAAACAAAAATAGGTTAATGCAGTTATCTGAGTATAAAATTTCATGGAAACTGAAAGTTGATGTTGGTAGGTATGCCATTTACTTTTCCATCTGCATTTCTTTATCTCTGTTTGCTTTAAGGACTTTGGTCAATTCTTGTTGATCTTGTAATGCTTTGATATTCTGTAATTTCTTCATCTCCTGCCTCTGTGTATCACGGATGACACCTTCATGTAAACTCTGCAAAGAAGAATAGTGGTAAAATTAACATACCTAATTGGCGGCCACACACAGATTTAAAATAGCAGACGAAATGTGGGCGATAATACAACCATCCACAACTAACCTCTCTATTCAGCTTCTGGCTGATGTGAACATACGATATTATGCCAGTTGTGAATGCTATGGCACAGCCTAATGTAATTTTGGAACCTGTCGACATTTTCAGAGCATGATTTTCGGTGATATTGCAATTTTTAAAGTCGCAGCGTGACCTTCCCTCGTCTCAGGACGCCATATTGAAAAATTACGTCTTCTCTGTAACACGGCCTCTGATTGGCCAACCAATTAAAGGGAATGCATTTTTCCAGGAGAGATTCCAAGCTAATGATTCGTTTGATTAGACTTAGAAGTGGTCAAAGGGGTTTAATTCGTAACCCCACAATGGGTTCTGACGCAGATATTGACAGGTAAAAGGTAATTAGCAGTTAATTGGCTCCAATCAATATTGGCCAATAGGAGTCAAGTTTACAAGGTAAATAGCAACCACACATGCCAAAGTTGTTTGGGCAGGTGCCTTGTTGCTGGGTTGGATCAAGCTCAATTGCCATCAGAAGAAACCTGTTTGCCCTTGCATCCTGCACTGGATTACCCACAGAAAGAACAAGAAACAAGTGATTACCCATTTGACCCTTGGATGAGCACCCAGTTGCAGTGTAGCTGTCATGTCACTGGCACTGTCACACTGACTGTCACCATTCACACAGCCTTGGCTGTCACAGGTATGCTACAGGTGCAATGTGGATCAGGCAGATGCATGTCATATGCCATTTTGTCATCTCAGTTTGAAATTGATGGTATATTGGCAAAAGCCAACCAAGTTTTTGTGACATTTCATATTTATTGTGTACAGTAGGCCTAATTAAGGTAGATATGTAGGAATTGTTTATTGAATTATAAGTGTTAGGCTCTACAAATATATGTTCGTTACAATATATCTATTTCTACTATTGTGTCATAATATGACTCATATTAACTTTTGCCTAACAGTGCATCTTTTTTCAATATTCATCAGTGACATCACCAATTTTACGTCGATTGCGTCCTGCCATACGACAATGCATTGTTTGTTAAAATGTAATGTAAATTTACAGGTTAAACTCTAGCTAAAGAGCATCTCTTGTGCTTGATATAAATACATGAAAATTTATCAATATTGTCCTTGTCATATGGATTTATGATGTTATTGAATTGAAATGTTAAAAAGAGTGTAATAAGTTTTTGAAAAATTTGGATTAGTAAACCATCTCCATTCAATGATTCAGCATGTTCATATATTATATTAGATTTCATATTCATTTTTGGTTTCAGGAACTTAGACTGATTAGCAACTAACAACACACCAAGATGACAGCTGGTTCAATTATCGTCCCAACAATTATTCCCCTTCGACCTCCGATCCCTGGACTTCCCAAAACTCATATTGACTCAAATACTCTTATTGAATTAAAATCTGGTAAGTAATTGACAATCTGAATATGAATGAGACTTGATGTGCAGTAATATTGTCCTTTGAGCTCCCTTACTGTTGAAATAACGGTAATACACATGCTGTCTTGTAATCACGTTAAGAGAATTGCTTGCTATAAATCCATGGTGTAGTACTTCTCATTTCAACAATTCAACTTGACATATCTTTCAGAAACGGCAGGAGTGACGATCTATTACACGACAAATGGTGCTAAACCGGAGCCTTTTTCAAATGTGGGACCAGCCGCCAAAAATACCTTCAAGTACAGACAACCTTTCCGACTGGCAGGAGGTCGGAAAACTGTGAAAGCTGTAGCTGTTTCTGCGTTAGTATGGATTTGTATTTTGTAATAATTAGTTTTTGGAAAAATCCGAAATCCGAAAACTACTTGAGCAGCTCCAATTGGGCTCTATTTAATAATGATAGCGTCTCATTTGATTGTTTGTGAAGTAGACTCCTTCATGTTTTAAATTGATTATTAGATAAGTAATTGCAATAATGTCAGTCAATATCTCCTTTTTCAAAAATCTCCTTTTTGTCAAAATCTCTTTTTTTCAAAATCTCGCTTTCTTTACCAAAATCTCCAGCAGAGCCACTGTTGAATCAAAAATTTGTTGCATTATGCACTTAAAAATTAATTTTGCTGGTAAGTAAACAAAAAAAGCAAAAAAATTTTAAAAAGGGAGATTTTAGGCATGAAAAGGAGACTTTTGAAAAAAAGCTGATATTGATCAGAAACAGAGATTTTGTCAAAAAGGGATTTTGAAAAAGGTGATTCTGGGAAAAGAGATTTTTGAAAAAGGAGAATTTGACTGTCAGCCATCCAAGAACTAAAATCATTTGCGTTATGTTGGAAGAAGCTAACCACAGGTGACAACATAGAAATGATTTTTGTTTTTAAGAATTGATTGTTCTCTTAAGAAAATAACTTTATTTGCTACACATTATATCTCACTGCCAATGCGCTTTTCGTTACAATGTCTTTTCTTTTTAAAAGAAATCTATTTGATTGGTCCTTCATTTTTCAGAGATGGTATGAGGGACAGCCATCTTGTCACGAAAACCTTTGAAGTCACGCAAGTGGAAGCAGATTACATTGATGAGAGAGAAGATGGCCTGGATTTTGTCAATGAAATACCTGGCAGCATGGTAAGCTAAAATTCGGAAATATTAGCTGATTAGGTCTCACTGTAGCATTGACATTTGTCATCAAGTGATATTTCATAAAGGTGGTATGCAATTTGAGTGATTTTTAAATCATTCTCAAACACCAGTCACATTCTGATCTAAATAGCTTTAGTAAGTTGACCCAAAAACTTCAGAATAGGGAGCCATGATTTGACCTGTTGATGATGAAAAAAATATCTTGCATAAAATGTTGACAGGCATCATAAACCTTCATTTTACAGAGGGCCAAAAAAGAGGTGAAGAAATTTGCAGACAAGATGGTGACAAGCAAAGAAGCTTGGGCTGAATTACAACGCATGAGGGAGAGGGATGATTCATTCCGAAGTAAGTAGGCCTCTCTTAATTCATAGCATCATGGTAGTTTCATTTTTTTTAATGCATTGTGACTTCCATGGCTACATTGTTGCTTCACAGTAGCTTCATGATGGCTTCATTGTTGCTTCATGGTTGCTTCGCTATGGCTTCATTATTGCTTTACAGTAGCTTTGTGATGGCTTCATTGTTGCTTCGCTATGGCTTCATTATTGCTTCACAGTAGCTTCATGATGGCTTCATTGTTGCTTCATGGTTGCTTCGTGATGACTTCATTGTTGCTTCACAGTAGCTTCATGATGGCTTCATCGTTGCTTTACGGTAGCTTCATGATGACTTCATTGTTGCTTCACAGTAGCTTCGTGATGGCTTCATTGTTGCTTCACAGTAGCTTCACGATGGCTTCATTGTTGCTTCACAGTGGCTTCGTGATGGCTTCATTGTCACTTCACAGTAGCTTCATGGTGGCTTCATTGTTGTTTCACAGTAGCTTCGTGATGGCTTCATTGTTGCTTCACAGTAGCTTCGTGATGGCTTCATTGTTGCTTCACAGTAGCTTCGTGATGGCTTCATTGTTGCTTCACAGTAGCTTCCTGATGGCTTCATTGTTGTTTCACAGTAGCTTCGTGATGGCTTCATTGTTGCTTCACAGTAGCTTCGTGATGGCTTCATTGTTGCTTCACAGTAGCTTCGCAATGGCTTCATTGTTGTTTCACAGTAGCTTTGTGATGGCTTCATTGTTGCTTCACAGTAGCTTCGTGATGGTTTCACTGTTGCTTCACAGTAGCTTCGTGATGGTTTCATTGTTGATTCACAGTAGCTTCTGATGGCTCAACTGTTGCTTCACAGTAGCTTCTGATGGCTCAGTTGTTGTTTCACAGTAGCTTCTGATGGCTTCATTGTTGCTTCACAGTAGCTTCATATCAGCTTAGTTCACTGCAGTAAAAACTTGGTATGTGAATTGAAATAGGAATTGAAAACTTAATGTACATTATAAATTAATATCTGCAGATGGACATGGGGACTACGGCAAAACTCTTGGACATACTCGGAACATGGACAATAATTTATGGGCCAAAAGGACAGCTGCCATGGTAAGTGTGGTCAAGCGTAGAAAATAAAATTTAATCTTACTAAATTTGTCGCACATTTCTCAGCATTCATTCAATAAAAGAATTTATATTCAGGATGTTTGGTACATTTCATTCAGAATTTTCAACAATTTTACATCACTTTTCTGTCAGTGATCGTTTCATTTCCACCAAGTCTTGAAATGTTATGGTTTAGGTATATATATTTAAGATGTTTTGGCCATTGTTCTAACTAAGCATCAATTGCCTTTTTGTGTTATCATTGTATAATATATCATTTGCAGAATACCATGGGCATGAATGGTGATAGCTTAGGTTTGTTGGACACCCTCACAAAATCAAAATGGAAACACCCAGACACTGCAACCCAAGTGCTCAGACTGCAGAGAGAGACTGATTTCCTCAAGTAAGTTTATTTTTTTTATTTTTACCTGAATAATTATATTTGGCAAGTAGAATCGTACAAGTTATTGTACAGGTTATTGTAAAGTATATTTCTCAACAATTCAATTGATTTTGGCTGGTGGTAGGTTAACCTTGGCAGTATTGGTCAATACCAGCCTGACTACCCTTGGAGACTTGGGTTATAAACTGAACCAAATAAAAAACGCAAAACCATTTCCAGGGCTTTATTTCTCTCTATAAGCTTCAGATGGGCTAGTGAGTGTATGCATATGTGTAATCAGGTATCAAAGAACTCTGCTGCATAAAATTACGAAAGTGTGTCAATTTTTTGCATTTCTGTAGCCAAGTTTATCACTTTAGGGTATGGCCAGTGGACCGATATGTTACACACCCCATAGAGCAAATTTAATGATTTCATGTTAAAGTTTGAAGAAAATGATGCAAAAGGCCATAAAATTGACTTCAGCTGGCCCCACTTAACTTGCTAAAAAATTAGGTTTTTGAAAAGTCAGGTCAGAGTTTGTCACACACAATGGTATTCCAATGCAAAAATGCAACTATGGAAAGAAGTCGTTCCACAGCCTATTCAATAACTGCAGAATGGAAAAGGCTCAGGATTCATCAGAAAGACCTTACGCTACCTGTGTAACAGTTGCAGAGGTAAAAATCAGTATTGTCTGTGCCATCCGCATGCTTTTCTCACAACCACACTTCCACCCCAAAGGAAAAGCACGGGGAAGTCACACATGGCACTGCTGTCTGTCCAAGCTTGCTATACAAGTTGTGCTGGGTCCTTTTAATAAACACTAATAAGCCTTTTCACTCTGTTGCATTTGTACAGGTCGTTCGAGGACCTGTTTGCTTGGTTGCATAGTTTCACTGGAATAGCATTGTGTGTGACAAACTCTGACGTGACTTTGCAAAAAGACAAAATTTTAACAAGTTTAGTGGTACCAATTGAAATGAATTGAGTGGCCTTTTGCATCATTTTCTTCAAGCTTTCACATGAAATCATTAGATTTGCTCCATGGGGTGTCTGACACCCCAGTCCATTGGTCATACCCCAATGTGATAAACTAGGCCGCAGATGTGCAATCAAAGGTCAGACTTGAGTGATTTTATTGAACTGAGTCCTTTGACACCTGGTTATACATATGCATAAAATCAACAGCCTATCTGAATCATATACAGAAAAATAAAGCCCTGGCAATAGTTTTGCGTTTTTTATTTGGTTCAGTTTATATAAATCTGAAAATCTGTCATCAATTACCGATGTGTTTAGTTTGAAAACAATGATTATATTTTGCATTATATTTCTCAATTTGCAGGTGTGTGTATTGCATGGCCCCCAGACCGTCAGACCCCTACGCCAAGTTCTGCAATGAGTGTGGCAATGAAGTCCCATCTTTGCCACAAATGCGAATGCCTCCCCCTGAGCCTGGACAGGTCTGTATTCATATTGGGGACCAGTCAATTTCACCTTTTTCAAAAATCACCTTTCCTGAAATCACCTTTTGACAAAATCACCTTTCGACAAAATCACCTTTTTTTTGCCAAAATCACCTTTTTTTCCAAAAATCACCTTTTTCCTACCAAAATCTCCTTTTATTTTTATTTTTTATTTTTTTTATAGGTTTTTCACTGAAAATAATTGAAGTTTATCTTAGAAAAAATATATATTTATATAAGTTGATTCTAAATAATTGAATAAATACAACATTTTATAACCAATTTATTGACACTGTAATTAAAGATAAAACATTTTATCAATTGAAAATATCATATAACCGTTACGCCGGGATCTTCATGATCATAACCCTTTTTTATTGTGAAAATCAACAGAAAAAAAAATGCGGACAGATAGAGTCAGATAGATATAAATATAGAAAGATAGATAGATAGATAGATAGATAGATAGATAGATAGATAGATAGATAGATAGATAGATAGATAGATAGATAGATAGATGACGACTAAATATTTTAAAATTTGCCATTATAAATGTGAATGATTTCTATTTAGTAAGGAATTAATCTATATTTATGTGCATATTTATGTAATTTTATTTATTTTGTTGTGCAATTTTATCTATTCTGTTATCAAGTAGGCCTATATCATAATGAATGAACTTTTCAACTAAGGAATTTTTAATTATTTTTCGAAATGATTGTTGGTATATATTAGGGGAGACCGGGGCACGTTGGACCTCGGGGCTATTGGACCAGGGAGCTTTTAGAAGTCCATGGTTGGACCATCCCCAATATTTTTTTCAAAAAGTTGACACTGGCAGGTTGGACCAGCATGCTTGGGGCACATTGGATCATTGTAAACTGGATTGACTGACAAAAAATAATCTGCAAAATGCCAGCTGTGTAATTTTTTTACACAAATAGAGCACCAAAGTCGTTCCTGTACTATATGAGGCTGATTTCAATTAATTTGGCTATTCTTCCTTGTAGCTGAAACAAGACTTAATATAATTATCTGGTAAATATTCAGATATAATCATTCTGCAATGACTCAGAAGTGTGTATTGTGATCTGTGAGAATAAAATGTGGTGTTTGCTTACTTTCTTTTAATTTGCTGGACTTTTATTCCATGGTCCAACGTGCCCCACCTGGCGGTCAAACGTGCCCCGGATCCGGGGCACGTTGGTTGTTGATGTTGAACCATTAAAAAAATAATTTTCAAACTACAGGTACAAAGTAGATCTATTTGTGTTGGCTTGAGGTTATTGTAAAAGTTAAGAAGTCAGTCAGTAAATATATTTTTCGAATATTTAGACAAGTTTTTGATTGAGAGCCAAAAAATAGAAAAATAACGTGCAAGCACTTTAAGCTGCGTCAAAGATCCCCCCCCTCAGGCCACTTCTAGATATGTAATTTTGATTTTTGATTTGATTTATTGACCATAAAGACTGGCGTACAAAATTGAGAGAAAAATAAACAGTTGATTACATCTATGAAACTAGAACTCACACCGCGAAGCGGACTGAAAGGAAGTGGTGGCCCGGTGGCTCTTCAACTTGGATGCCACTTAGGCCTATTATGTTTATTTATCTATGTGCTTACAATTTCTCCCCTACAGCTAAGTCCATTGACCTGTTAAAAAGCAATTAGTATAGGATTTAACAAGTTCTGGTCTATTAAAGTGGAGGAAAAATAAATAAAAATTTAAAAGGAGATTTTGGTATGAAAAAGGTGATTTTTGGAAAAAAAGGTGATTTTGGTCAAAATAAAAAAGGTGATTTTGACCGTAAAGGAGATTTTGGAAAAGGTGATTTTTGAAAAATGTGATTATGACTGGCATTCAGATGTACTGTTATTATAACACATTTCCCATATTGAAGCTTTTTTATTCATTATTTTTTGGACTGTATCTATCAGTATGTCCCATGCATTTTCCAACTGTAGCTTCTTCGCTGCTAGCTTGACTCAAGTAAGAGTCCTTATAGGTGAAATAACTGTCGTTGATGGGTAACTATGATACCCATATCACCCCATGATTAATTTATGACCAATAACTTTGTAGATTTAAGATTCAAGACTTATCTTTTAAATCGTTTTTCTTCAGATGGTGGCCTGTGTGCACTGTGGCTCCATGGTCCCTTTCAACGCCCAGAGTTGCTTGATTTGTGAAGCTCCAATGTCTCCCCAAAATGTTCCAATGGCCAGCGTGAAATTGTCAGAGAAGCTAGTTTGTAATATTTGTGGAACGGCTAATCCTGCCAACATGTCTTCTTGTGTCACCTGTGAAAATTCTCTCAACAATTCCAGAGTAAGTATATGCATATCACTGGTCATATCCTAACGAAGGTGTGTGCCAATTATGATCTGGGTTAACATGCATCCACTATAATTCATTTGATTATCATAGAAAGTATTTCTACATCTCAGGTATGATTATTTCCAACTAATGAGAATGTATTAACTGGTTTTTTTACTGGAGGTCACAATTGTTACTAATAGTTAGTCTTTGATGAAAATACTGGAGGATGCAGTACCTACTGGGAGGTATTGATAGAAATTTTTGAAAAAAATTCCACTTGTATGTCTTTAAAAAAAAAATTAGTCTCATAAATGGATAATGATTGTGCATTGAGAAGGATAATTATCAGATACAAACTCTCAGCATTAGCCATTTCTGTTATACTTACAGCGACTCGTGAATCCCCCACCTTCACATCCGTCCAAAATGATGTCATCAAGTGATGGCAGTCATGGAGTGCATCTGACGTGTTCCAAATGTGGTCGAGTAAACAACAATGATGCTCGCTTTTGCGACTGGTGTGGTGCTAAGGTAAGTCTTTATAGAATTAATATCTTACCTTCTGACTAATACCAAGGGCAAGGGCTGCAGTCTGTTGGTTCAGTATCTCTTAGAGCTTCTTGGTTGCTCTCATGTCTTCAGAGAGTTTAATAACAGACAGCTAAAAAGTTCTATATAAATTTATGCTGCGTATCAGTTACAAGCAACGTAATTGTGATCGAAAACTTACTGAAGCTTAATATAACTAACATAAACTAGCAGAATATCATCTAATTTTGTGTAATTGGCCTATACTAAAAATTTAACATGCACTGCTGTTGTATAATCTGTTTCTGTGATTTGTGACATCATTTTTCAATGTGTGACTGTGCAGTGATGTATCTAACATCTTCAGTTATTGCAATAATAAAGATTATAAAGGGGTGTGCAATTTTCTAATTTTATCTTCAAATATTTTAATGTTAGATTAAAAAAAAAAATTCTAAAATTGACTTTTTCATAAAAAATGGTTGTGTAACTGAACAAAATGAATTTGCACAGCCCTTATTTATGTGAATTCGTAAATGTGAATCGTCCTGTTATTCAGTGAGTGAAAATGTAAATGTTATGTTACAGAACCCAGACAAGGTATAATGTATTTCTTGTTGTGAATAGTCATTAGTCACCTTAGCACTTAGGTCTGTGTTGTGGAGAATTTTGAGTGAATGCATGCATGAGATATTAATTGTAGTTGAAATCACACAGAGTAAGTCCATTCCAAAGGAATGATGGATATTACAATCCCAATGTCTTCTGTTGTTTAGTATAAAAATGTAATCTAGTTGATTGGTTATCAGGGCTACAGTGCAATCTGTTTGGCATGAGGATTGATGGTACTGTTTCCCAAAGACGATGACTGAAGGAAACAGTACTTAGTGGCCCTGGCATTTGCCATTTAGACATATATACTGTGTATATTATTATAAATATATATATGTATTGCAAGTGTTTTTGTTTGTTGTGTGTTGGACTGTTGGTACACCTCAAGAAAATCTCCCAGTTAATTAGATACACCAAAGTTGAATGACAAAATCAATAGCACAGCAGGCTCACTCCTGTCCCTGGAATGCTGTTATTTATAGATGAGTGATTGGCACTTTAAGAGTTAATCAATAAATGCATGACAATTAGGTTTTTCTTTCAATTGAAATCAATAAGATTTAAAGCTAGTTTAGATGAAAGCAATTTTATTTTGCATGCTTCAGAAAAATACTTGAAAAATCATGAAATCATTTAAATAATAATTTCAGTTTATTTGTGAGACCTATCGATCCATCCCTCTGATTGTGTTTGGACGTGAATGTGCAATTGAAAACAGTACAATCAGTAGGCCTACATAATATTTTACCATATGAAATTATAAATCATGATTATTTTCTTGTGAAAATGTATTTTTATTTCATTTGCATTTAAATAAGAATTCCAGCAACAGTTATTGTGTACAGTTCACCAAAAATCATTGCCTGAGTTGATAATTTCATTAAATTGAAATTTTGTCGCCAGACATTGTTGAGCGTCTTGTCTTGTAGTGTTCCTACGACTAAGTACATATATGTATTCACTTTATATTTAAATTGATTAATGGAAAAAGTAATTGCTTTTTGTACGAATGCATTGACTTGCCTACATTTGAAAGAAGTTTTCGTTCATGTCTGATTATGATCGAACTGTGTGGGGTCAACTATGACTAGCTGGAAAAATATTTTTTCACCTTTTATTTACAAAATTTAATTTACTTCCAATGTATGTATTAAAGCAGAATGAGTTGATTTGATATCCGATAATCTAACACCAAACATGTTTTTGTTTTCCCCAGCCCTCAGCATCAGCCAGCAGCATTGAGTGTTCCAGGTGCAGTGCCTCTAATCAACCTTACGCTAAATTCTGCGCCACATGTGGATCTCTGGTTGAGCCCCCTATTCAATCCGACATCAGGTAAATATGAATAGATTGATTAAATCATTTTCTGTAAAGGATATATAATAACTTATAAGTAGATTAATTAATTGAGTTGTTTTCTGTAAAGTAGGCCTATGTCCAATTGTCCATACAATTTTGCATCGTGGAAGAAAATCTATTTTGGAATAATCGTTCATTTTGAAAACAGCAACTCATATTTTTTTATGTAGTTTGCATTAAGATCAGTCAAATAGGAAAGAAGTATTGCAAACGTAACAAATCATTTGGATCCTTTTAATAAGTATTCATTTGTGCATGGAGATGAGATTAATATTTTGCATGGACCTTTATGTGTGACGATTTGCTATTAAAATAAAATTTAATTTACATTTGTATGTGTATTGTGTAATGTACGCGGGTCTTAGATCAGATATTTACAACCAAAAAAATTTGTAATTTCAGAAACGCAGGAGTGTCTCTTACTCTTAATCCTGAACTTGGGGGTAAAAACGCAACTAGCCAATGGGTGCCTGTGGCTCTGCCTGGACGGCCAGTCCCCAAGAAATCTTGCGCCACTCAAACCGTTGGACTGTTTTTCCCGAGCCAGCGAGACATCGACAAGAAGTTAAAAGAGGAAGAAGAACAGATTGCACTAGAGAAACAGATGAGGGACAGGAAGCCACTATTGACAGCCATCAGTCCAGGGAGAGGTGATTTGATAAAATTTTCAATTTTGTTTCCCATTATCTGCTATTTGCGTAATTAACCGCCATTTTGGTTAATAGTAACTGAAATTCATGATATTCTCACTTGCATGACTTATAAATCATTCATGATCTATATTTATTTATTGAAATTTATCAATTTTACAAATTTACAGGATATTGGCGAAAACAGATGGAACACATTGTTACCCACATGAAGGCTCATGCCCAGAATAATGCGGAGTTCAGAGCGCTAATTGGAGAACCACGAATGGGCAAGGTAATTATTGTGTAAAAATTGTTAAAACAAGAGAGTCCAAAAAAAAAATTTAATTATCAGCTATCCTTTTTTTGACAGTTATTTATTGTCTACAATCCAACTTTCTTCTTCTTTTTTTCAGATAATCTCCACAGCGGTCCACGAAGATGGATATGAACTGAGCCTCACTGTGAACTTTGCTTTGCGAGGCACCAAAGACCCCCTGGTGGGAGAAAAGATGAACTACACAACAAGAGAATACCTGAGCACCTACACCGAGGGAAGAAAGTCTAATCTGTCTCGCTACAACAGTCAAGAGAGTCTAAGTAAGCTCACTTTTTTATTTGTTGTTGTTTGAATTATTTTATGAATTTGTCAATCCAAAGTTGTCTGGTTATACTAACTTATACAGTGTTATAGGAGACTATACTCTCTCAACAAAAACGCACAACGACCAATAATATTTTTTTTGATAAATTTGTACAAGCATTCTCATGCAGTTTGGCTCATAACAATATCTGCTTTGAAGAAATCGGGCAAAATTTGTTTGATATTAGCTGATATTTTGAATATTTAAAAACTTATAAATTTTTCCAGTGAGTGGAACCAGCACTGCCCGCAAAACAACAACAAAAAAGACCAAAAAGGTGAAGAAGAAAAAGCCTGAGGACACTCAAACTGTATGTATTATATATTTGATATTTGGATGAATTTTATGTAATGAATGATTAAAATGTCGGACGGGGGGGGGGGGTTTACGAATGAAAATGTACTAAAAATTTCTGGAACCCCTAACCCCCCCCCTTGATCCGCTACTGTCTCTGTATGAATATACAGTATTCTTATGTACTGGAAACATCAGTATACAATGAGAACAGGCTTAAGTATAACTTGAAATGAACTGCTTGTATTATTGCAGGAGGAAGACAAGAAACTGTTGAAGGAAGTCATCGCTTCAGGAGACGGAAATGAGACTGTCATTAAGGAACTTATAGAAGAGGTAATTGGATTTGTATTCAATGTGTTGATTAGTCAATTTTTTTTATTGATAGCGGTTTTCTGTCTCTTGTCTTGCCAATCAATTCTTGTATTAAAGTGTCCAGAATTGGTCTTAAAAGGGCTGGAGTTTATATCTATCTGTTGATTTATTTATCAATGTTTATAATTGAAGCTTTAACAGAAAAGCCTCTTTAAGATTTGAGAAAGTTGCTGCCGGTTGATTCAAAGAAGAAAATTAAAATTATTTTCAGGGAGCCGATCCAAACTGCACTAACAAAAAGGGTTTCTCGGCACTACATTTGTGTGTCTTGAACAAACACATTGACGCTATAAAGACACTCATTGAAGAAGGAGCAGATCCCAATATTAAAGGTCCAAAGTAAGTGAAGTTTTACTCTTCAGGGCTAATGAATTCAATTTTACTTCCGGAGTAAGTGGTTCAAAATTAGGGACTGATAGAGGTGGCACAGTTCGACAGACCAAAAATTATGATCATTATAATCGTCGAAAATGAAGAACTTGTTATGTCATCTCCCCGGGGCAATATATTTGACTGTATACTTATGCTCCCCGTTTTTGATCCAATTTGAACCCTGGAGGAGTCTTGTTGACCCCCAATATCACCCCCAGTCAACGTTATCAATAGTAATTGATGACAAATTTGTTGCAAAAATGGCCAAAGACTGATTCTGATTTAAACTATAAAACCTTTGCAAATTGGATGTTTCAAAGCTCCAAGTAATTATGGTTTAATGCTCTAAATATGGTTTGAAAACATTATATCATTTTCATTTCAGCAATGGCAACACCCCTCTCCATGATGCGATTAGTTTAGGTCACGCTGGCAAAGATGTCATTGAAGCACTGCTTGAGTGAGTAAAATCAATATCCTGACATTTGTTATTGTAATAATTATAAGGAATGGTAATGAGGTTGCATTGCCGGGATCTCTTGACATACTAATGCTGTTTGGGTGTTTTGGCATTGTTAATTAAATTTGTGTGACATACCACCTTTTTTGCTAGAAGGGTTTCTTTAAATTCACACATTTATTTCATTAGGATTGTGAAATCTGTATTTTCTTTTTTAGCAATGACGCTAACCCTCAGAAAAAGAATGACAAGGGAGAGACGCCTTACGACTTAGCGATCAAAAACGGACAAGACTCCATCGCAAATCGACTTGCCTCTACTCTCGGACAAAAGACTTTGAGCAATCTCATCAAACCTAAGAGTAAATCTACCCTGGACGATTTCTAATACTGTGTTACCTTATATATAATTGACAATTTAACAAGTGAATGTGTGTGGACGATTTTATGAGCATAGTGAGATAATACAATGATATTATAATACCTAATATTCCGATATTGCTGGCACTACATGGTTATGCAGTGTTGTGATAATGCAATGCATTGACAATTTGCAATAATTAATATAATGCAATGCATGTTAGGCATGACTCTTTTACACAGAGATCATTATGGAAGTTGCTCTACTGCAGTTGAAAATGTGGGTCATTTTAGAATTTAATGAAACTGAACAGTTCTGATTATCATTTTTGAGACAATTTGTCCAGTTCTATCACTTTTACCCGATTACTGAATGCATGAAGTGTATGATAAATCAAAGCATGCAATAAACCGGAAATTTTTGAAAATTACAATTTACTAAACCCTCATGAAATTAACATAATAATTATTGTGCACTGTGCAGCATATTCTAAAAGTGAAATGAATAATTTTCGGCTTTCACTTTAAATCAATGGATCATGATGTGCGTTTAGAGGCTTAAATATGAGATTGTGATGTTGCGTGGTGTGACTGCTTGAGTCTTGTTATTTATATGTTTCTTCGAACTTAAATTAATTAAATTATTTTGTTGAATGTCAAGAAAGGTCAATCTGATTTGGTCTCGATTATCCAGTCCGAACAGCCAGTTTGTGCTGAACAGAGCCTAGATAATCAAGATAAAGATCTGATGCAGAATGGTTGTTTTGAAAAAAGATTATAATTTACCAGGATCTCTAGTCTGAGCAGTCTTCCAAAACTGGTTCAATTTGGGAGACTTATGTGTATGAATGACCAATATCACTCAAATCTAAAATTCACTTATATATTATAAGGCTACTGGTGGTGCCAAAATGAGATCCAAATGAATTAATTTTGATGTGTAATTTACATAATTTCATGTATCTTTTACAACCAAGCATGTCTATTAAATTTGTAAATAACATTCTATTATTTATTATATATATATATATATATACATCATAATTTGAGAATTAAGTAATCTGTGCCATTTTGAATAGCCTTGTGATTTTCAAGACATTCTGGGTTTGAATACTGTCCGTCCAACTTGTATGTTTTTGTTGTGTTTTTCATATATCCAGTTGCAACTTGCAAATGATCTCATGTTAGATTGATGATGTTTGTTTTTTTAAAGTTAAATTCCATATTTAAAATTTCTTGGCAATGTTTTAGGTATTCATACTTTTTACCCGTATTGCGAGACTAAGATATTTGAAAACTTTTTTTCATTCCTGAAAAGCACATTCGCACCCTGTGATACTGTTTGAATGAGTTTGTTACATTTTATTTGAATGTACATGAATGTTTCTACACTGTGTTTGTTTATTGTATGTTCTTGGGAAATATAATTCTATCAGAAAAGTGATTGCTTTTATTTTTTGCAGCATGTTTTTCCATATGCCAGGTGTTATTCTCCCTGTACAATGTACATTGTGTACACATTGCACATTAGTCAAAGCTTTAATGCTGATCCAAGCAGCATACAGGGGACTTCATAACAATTTACGGAAAGTAGTTCTTCGCTTTTCTTGGGACTCGGAAGAATATCACTGTGATACCATCACTTTGCACTGAACATTGGAGAATTTGACAACTTTTAAATAATGTCATATTTCAGAAATCTCTTGTGAACTCCTTTTGGGATGTTTAGACACCAGAGACTAAGGCCGATTTTCTCAGTGAAGAGATATCCTTTAACTGGATTTCAATTCCTACTCATTTTGATCACCAAATATAGGCCTATACTTTCGGAGTTTTGTGAAACTCGTACATCTGCAAGCCTGTTGCTGATTTTGCTACTTGTGCCAGCTGAGCTAATTCAATTTGAATTGGCATCAGTAATTGCACTTGTCTGAAATTTCAGAACACATTCACAACGAGCCACTCATTTGTGACCAACCAGGGTTACCTGCCTCAACCAGTGAATCTTGAGGAAAAGAGGATTCTCTCTGGATATTGCGACAAGCAATAACTCAATGGATCTTCGATCAAAATTAGATGTTCTTTCCTCATATTTCCTGTCAGTTACAATTGAACCAAGCTGCGAAATTTTATCTTTGAAAGTGCGCAACCATAGAAATTTCAAAACCATGCACCTTACATATATATTTATCAATTTTATGGGCCATTCGAGATACTTCACTCAATGCCACCAAAGACATTACATTGCCTTAACCACCAGGCAACTCATCAGGAATACTAGAAAATCACATTAATTAATGACATAGGAGTGCCATGCATTTCAGCAGCATTTGGATCCTTCCAATTTGTCATTAATGCCCGACTTCAGGCAAGCTCTTGAGACAATCAAGATTAGGACTCTCAGCAGATGGACGGATGATTGGGGCTTTAAATCCTATATTTATGCACTTGGTTAATGCAGCAGATAAAGTTGACACAAATCACATTATGGAAATTGGCCATCATCAGAATGTGTCTCTGAAGTAGTCTTGACAGTCTGCGTATTCAGTCACAACAAAGCAACAAACTCGGACAAGGGGAACTTCAAGAAATTGAAACATCTCAGATGTTACATCTGACACGGTACAATCATGCATATCGTAGATCAAGAAATAAGCTGTAACAACTAAACAGAATGTCAACAGAATCACAGACACAGGAATTTTGGAGATGATGTCTTTATTTCATGAACTTAGCATGAGGCTGATTCTACATGCCAATTCCTTGTGATCTCTTTCTCATCTAACACCAAGCTCATCCCAGAGAGCCCTGCCGAACCCCTTTCCAAGGTCATAGTGTGACCTTGACCTCTCAAGGTCACCGACCTACAAGCTCACACTTTGACCTTGGCTAGTAAAGGGGTCGTCCGACAGCAACCCCTGTCAGATACCATAATACTAGATTACATAATACTTTCATGCTAATCAATCTTCCAAAATCTGGTGCAAACTAAAAAGATATTGAACGGTCTGCCACAGGTGGCAGCACCACCTCCTAAGCCCCCTGTAGGCAGACTTGCAAACTATGCTTGCATGAAACAACATAATTCCAACAAAGATTTTGAAGTTAACTTTTCATTTTACACATGTAACACATCAGAGTAATCTCAGTTAATACCTTAATTGGTTTCTTGATACAAAGAGCAACATATTTCAAGGTGCACAAAAGGAAAAACAAAGAGGCAGACTCTGGACCTAGAGTTTGAAATCAAAATACTACCGCTAAATCTGCCATGTAAATGTTATAACTCCAAAGCCTAAACAAAGCATGGGATCAAACGTAAAACAATATTACAGCCGTCATTTTTTGGTTACCTTGTTAAATAGAAGAGCATGGTGCATCTTCCGCACACTCAACCAGGGAGAATGACTGTTCGCCAATGGTCTTAAAGCTTTTTGACTTTTTTGTTACTGCTCCCCTCATCTCTTGGAAAAAAATGAGTAGCTCAACCACTCACGACACAAAAGACAAAACAAGTCCCACTCACTCCTCCTCCTTACTCTCCTTACTCTTCCTTCTCCTCCCAAGGAACGCCACTTAAAGCAGAAGACCGTTTTGCCGCGCAGGACAGGGATCACAGACCAGGATTAATTGGCTTTGGCAGGGTCATGGGATAGACTCTCTGAGGTCTCCTTACTCGCTCTATCATCTCTGACGTAATTGAAAATTCATTGGTGCCAGTATCTTCGGTTATGTGATTTTTAAAAATCATGTTTGTAAAAACTCTTGAACGTATGCATAGAGATGCTCAGACATGCTCAGCCACACTGCATGCACTCATTTACCAATCACAAAACGACCATAATTTAACGCTTGAAATCATATTCATGAAGCACATCACATTCTTTCTTTCCTGGTTATTTTTTTGTGTTTTAGTTTAAAGAGATATATATAAGTACATATGTTACAACAACATACAAACATAAAAACCTGCAAACTCCTCTTTCATTACGTAGCGAACCTGCATGTTTCTTTTAAAATCTACTGTTACCAGATAACAAAATAATGTACAAGTCCACTTGCCAATGAAAAATGACAAGGAAAATAAAATATAATAAATACAGCTGGAAGCACAAATGTTAATGACCATACAACAGTAAAACTAGTTCTTCAGTATAAACCACTACTTATGGACATGTTCATTCTCAAACGATGAGCATTTTCATTCTGCTATGTTCAGTATGTACAATGTGTTTTACAAAAATTGCCATGTCACTACTTGTCCTAAAGAAGGCCTTGTGGATATAAATTACATGTAGTTATAATTAAATGAAAATTAATGACTTTTTAGAGCTCAACAACCATGTACACTATGCGAAATTTGCAACATTCCTTCGGCTCAAATAAAAATGTTAAGTTAAACAGAGCAATCAGCAGTTACCGTAACAACCATTCACGTGAACAGGCTCGCAAAAGGAGCCCTAATAAGGACTTACACGGATTAATCGCTACCATGACTTTGCACGATAAGTCTTCACAGTTCAACACAGCTAAACTGGCAGACCCACTCACTATCGATCCATCTATCATTAATTTAAAATCCAAAAACAAAATCTAAGACTTAAATATTGTAAAATATCACACGATGACTCGTTAAGGTGAAGTTGTTTGACGTGATTTCCTTGAGGAGTCCTTGGGTAAAGTCCTTGGGTAAAGTCCTTGGGGTATAGTCCTTGGTTATAGGTGGGTTCTCGTCAGCACTCACAGACAACAGACATATGAACACAGTACAATTCGTACAAATCATCAAACAGGGGTACATCCATTCTTCGTTAGTGCACGTGACTCCCTCACTTGGACAGAGACAAGCGCCAGTTGAAGTTCGAGTTCTGGGGAGCAGCTGAACAAACGCGCCACAGCCTTGCAGGCTTAACTTTTTAACCTCCTAGCCGTGGGATCTTACAGGTCACTCTCCCCGTACAGGGCTGTTGAGAAGGATGTGTAGTCAAGTGAGCCTGGCACAGCTCCGTAGCCAGAGAAGGGTGCCATGCGCTGAATACAGTACTCGGCCTGGTCTGGTGGCAACTCCCGTCTCAAGATGTCTGCCGTGATGTAAGGCTGCAAGAAAAAACAAGTCATCAGAATCCATTTTCATATGGCACGAAGTACAGCATATGGCATGCATTTAGAGGATTACTCCAGTTTCAAATTTTTTAAGAGATATAAAGTTTATACACAGAAGAAATATGAGCAATATTTAAAACTTCTAACTCAGGTTACAATGAGATGCTTCAAGTGCTGCCACCTAGCATGAAGCATACTTGATACCTGCTGCCCACTATGTTCCATCCACCAACAGAAACACAGGCAGACAAATACTTTATACGAGTACTCGAGTAGTTAAGAAACATCACAAATCCGTACAAAATTGATAAATTCTTAGCCTTTACAATTAAATCCTTCGCTCTAATGAAACTGTAACATTTATGGGGTCAGATACAGATATCTCCTTTTACCATAATATTATTTGTAAGACATTTCTGTTTCTCTTACCTTGTCACCAGCCAAGATTCTGAAGGACTGCATGACCTGCTCAGCAGTGTCAGTGTCAGTGGCCTCCCGAGTCATGAAGTCCAAGAATGAGTCGAACGTCACGTAGCCCGTGTTGTTGGGGTCTACTAGAGACATGATGCGCTGGAAGTCAGCCTCTCCCTGTAAAGCATAAGCACAGATTTCAGTGATCATCATCATGAATGATGGACATTTTGAGAGGTCTCTCATGTCAAATAGAGGTTACTGCTATATGAAGACGGTGCATATTGCAGCATTATTCTCGATTACTTCAAAAATTTTACAGATGTCTGACCATATGATGAAATGGTAAAGACGCTGCAACGATTGGACAGTGGATAAGAACAAGTGGCTTTGTAGATTTAGATAAATACACTTTAACTTGTCATCCGCGAAAAAAATATTTTTCACATTTTAATCATGCTTGTATTTCAAGAGAACATTTTCTTTTCTTAACAGCCATTTCCAGAACACATTAATAGTGAACTATGCAAGATCTCATAATAAACTGTATCAATTGATTAATAAATATTTCTTTTATACTCAAATGCCCGTCAAAATAGGAATTTATTTGTTTTTATTAATTGATAGGACACTCTTTTGATCATTTAAATTCTTTGAACAATATGTCCCTTTCTTTCGTCATCATACCTGTCTGTCATCGCGGATATTGTAGCCCAGGGACACCAGGCAGGCCTTGAACTCCTTGGGCTCCAGGCGGCGGCTGCGCGTCTTGTCGAAGTGGAAGAAGGACTTCCTGAACTCGTCCATCTGTTCGTTGGTGATTCCCTTAGAGTCACGCGTCAAGATCTGGTTCTCAACCTCGTTGATGTTCCTGGCCACGGAGGTGAGCAGCTGCTCCCAGCCTACTCTCAACGTCTGCA
This sequence comes from Platynereis dumerilii, assembly GCA_026936325.1. NCBI lineage: Eukaryota > Metazoa > Annelida > Polychaeta > Phyllodocida > Nereididae > Platynereis > Platynereis dumerilii. The sequence continues at coordinate 27,409,810 of JAPTHN010000011.1, forward strand.
ATACAAAGAGGGAATTTTTGAAGCATTTGTACATTGGACAAGCATATGATAATGAAACTTCTTCTACGAAGTCAATTCTAATACTCCTTAGTTCCACAGCACAGAACCATAGCAGATGAAATCAATTAACTTGGCACTCATCTATTGAAACAGTCTCTCAGGATATTCAAACAAGTCTTACAGGACACGTTGTTATTAAACTCGGAGCAAGTAGGACAACCTCTGACTGACAAGCCAGTCTGCTGTGTTGGCTGGTGAGTGAGCGAGGATGCAGACTGACGAAATTCAAGTCGAATAGGGTATCGAATTGGCTTCTAGGTCAGTGGGACTGCTGCCCCTAAAGTCCACGCTGCTGCCTATCAGGTCCGCCCCCAGCAGAACACAGCAGAACTGAGCTGGGCTGCTTCAATAATGCATGTAAGCGCAGACCTGATTGGCAGCACCAGCAGTGAAATGTTGTAGCCTGCTCGCTAAAGCTTGCAAATGATTTAGCAGGCTACTGTAGCCTGGGACAACCTAGTATTTTAAATAGATGCAGCATAGCATACATTGAAAAAATCAGAATGTAATGGTTCATTCTACAATTCTTTTCTAGGCCCCATTCTTGTAATTAATTTAAATCATCTTCAATTCAAGACAGGACTACTCATCAAAAGAATTTCTACACTTTTTTTTTGTTGACTCATACAAACTGAGGTTTTCAGAACTTTCAAAGTATTAAATTATCAGCACATATATCAAGGAATTATCAGTTATTTGCTGAATCAGTTTTGTCCGTACCTCCATGGTGTATGGTGTGTGTCTGTTCTCGAAGATCATGGCTTCCTGGACTTCTTGGTGGTACCTCTCCAGTTCATCGATGTTGGGCTTGAAAGCCATAACCTCCTTGTCGATGCCCTGAAGAAAGAAATAAAAGTTAAGATATGATAAGAAAATGACTAATTTCAATTTTAACAAATCATCTGCAGGCCAGTGTATTTTCATAAGTTGATGAGAGCGTGAGGCAATTGTGATTGCCACTTTTAACTAACATACATAAAATATCACTCCCAGAATTGGATGTTCGAGTTTTTTTTGGGGGGAGAACCTGCTCTCTGATTGGTCAGACAACAGGAAATGCAACTTTTTTGTGCGTAAAGATTGCACAAGCACAAACACGTTGAAATTCGGGTTTCAAAATTTAGGAACCAAATGATACCATGTCAATGAATGTTCACGAGATGTATTATCATTAATTATTTTCTTGTTGTCACCATACCTTGAGTTTGTTGAGATGGTCTTCCAAGGAGCCTCTCTGGACGCCCACAGAGGCCACGGCATCCAGATGGCGCTCAATCCATTGTCCGACCAAGTTACCCTTCTGGGCGAACTGGCGACGCAGGCGCTCGTTGTTCTGCTGGCGGATCATCTCCTGCTGCAGGGTGGAGTCGCGCTTGGGCACAAGTTGACGCACATCGCTCCATTTATGGGCAATGTCCTGAAATATCAAATACAAGCCTTTAATGAACGTTCAAATTACAAATCTTGAGTTACTGTTCTCTCTCAAGTGTTATTAATTACTTCATTTGCTCCATAATCAATGTGCACCACTGGTTATGGAACAAATATGCACCAAGTATAAGTAATATTTATGGTTAGGTGACGAGAAATTAAAATATTTTTAATGTATGTTTGACATTGTGATATGTCAATTTGATCAGTAGGGAAGCAGTTTGAATGTGTAAAATAACACAAAATTCCAGTTAACAAATTTTTCTATAAGGAGATTTTCATCTAATACTCTTCTCAAAACATGTACGCTATTTGTTACCCTCAATATCATAAATCACGATCATAACTATGCAAAGGAAATCTTTTACACCCCTGAGAGGGCCTCTGGATGACCTGGGGTTAGGGTCATGACCTTCAGAGGCTATAAATAGCGCAAGGGGGATCAAGGATACCATTAAAACTTGGAAGAAACAATAGGACTTTGAATTATGACACTGAATATGAGTGACATCTAATGGAATAAGTGAGAAGTATGGGGAATTCATCACGGTGTAATCGAATAGGATAGATGTAGGTAGACCAAGTATGATGAGAATACATTTTATTATCATTTTTGTTTTTCCCGTTCATCTGGTTCAGATAGTGCAGTGCTAAGCATTCTTTGGTTTCTAGAGAGACAGCTTGGAGCTGCTGAGAGGGGTAAAAATTTGAGGGGAGAAGTAGACTGCTGAAGCAGCAACAGCATTGGCAACAGCCTTAACAACAGCACAATTACCACATGTACTCGATTAGATTCCCTCCTACATTCTTTTAAGAAGGGCTTCCACTAGGTCCTTTATTTGAGGTTGGCTTCTACTATTCTCAGGGCACAAGAAAATGGGAGTAGCCTTGGCCATAGATATATATATATATAGGTTTTTATTGACTCAAACATAGGTCACATTTGACCAAAAAGTCAGTTACATGAGATATCAACATACAGGTTAAAAACAAGAACAGAAACAGATTCTAATACTAACACACTAAAGATATAAAAGTCTAAAGCTACTTCTACATAAATAAATGAAAAATTAATCACAGTAGCAATAATACAATTTAAAATCACACTATACCAGACATACTGGCAATATCTAGCACTGAGTAGGCTCAAGCTATTTCTACATACAGAGATAAAACATTAATCACAGTAGCAATTATATATTTACATCACACCATGCCAGATATACTGGCGATATTTAGCACTGAGGCGGTACAGAACCATAGTATATAGCACCAAAATATATACAAATTTATGAGGGATGAAACCATAGAGAAATGAAGTCATAAAAAAAAACAAAAAAACATTCAGGTTGATGAATATAATATGAGACACAGTTAGATAAATATATATGCTATTTTGCAAATGGTTATGACAGCAACATAAATATGCATACAGATACAAGGCATATATTCACAAACAAATTATTACAATCACACGTGAAAACAATGTGTCAGTGCCATTAGCCACCCTGACCTTGTGGGCTGATTTAATTAATTATAATTGACATTAAGTGCTGTTATCAGTTTTTATGACAATGTTTAAGAATTTACCTAATGCAGAATTAATTTCAGATGATTTATTTGCTAGTATTTTAATAAATTGAACTTGAGGACTTAAAACGGAGAAGTTTTCTATCGTTTTGGCTGCCGTGTCAAATAGTACTGCTCTGTTGTCTTTCCAAAAATCACAAATCATAAGACAGTGAAATTCATCCTCTACAAGTCCTGATGTACATCTTTTACATAATCTTTCATCAGCGGGTATGTAGGGGCGTTTGTGTCTCCCCAGCTCTATTTTTAAATTGTGAGAACTAAGCCTGAATCTAGCTACACTGCGATATACATACATAGGTAAGTTAAAATTTAAATATGGTTCAACGCGTAAGTCTGTTTTAAATAGTTTATATGTTCTTAGTTTTGGGTTTTTATCACTATCGTTTATGTCAGCCAACATATCTTCCCCTGCTTTCTTATATACCAAAGATGCCATTTTACTGGGCTTCATTTCAAAATCATTAATTCCATAAGCAATGAGTACTTGATGTAATCTAGACAACCAACAAGGCAACTTTTTGTGGTTCAGGGCCACTTGGATGTCATAACATTTACGAAGTAGTTTTGGACAGTTCTCCATTTTTAATCTATGCCAGTAGTTAATTGCAGATATTTGTTGTCTATAGATTAATGGGAATCTGCCAGTATCTGCTAAAATTGCTACAGTGGAAGTCTGACTTCTGACCCCAAGAAGATTTTTGAGAAATTATAAATCGACCCATCGGGAGATTTATCTTGTTTTCTTTGATTTTATTATTATTATTATTATTATTTTATTTCACTTTGAGCTAGAGCTTTGAAATTTGGTACATATATAGCCATGGGTTAGTAGATTATTTTTCCAAAAAATCTTTGACCTTGACCTTGAATTCAAGGTCACAGGTCATCTCAAAGTCAAATTTTTTAAATTTTCAAAGTGGATTATCTCTCTTAATATTAAAGTTACAGATTCAAGTCTAAGGAATCTTTATACAAACATGATTTGCTACATTTTTCATATCTGTCCATTTTTGTGCTATGAGGGTAAAAGGGTATTTACCCCCTTTTGACAAAAACCAGTTGCTCATGTTTTCAGAGAAAACTATAATGGTTAGAGGCTCGGTTTTTGCTGTAATTGATAGCCTGACTAAATACCCATGGTAAGTGGGGTTTTATATTTTGATCAGAGAAGGGGTTTTTCAGTTATGACTGATTCAAAAATGGGTGTTTTGTCAAAAAAGTGAAAACATTTTTTAACTTTGGTTTGAATGGAGGGATTTTGATGAAACTTGGTGTGTATGAAGTATTCATGAATTGGAATCTTATCATGCAATAAAAATGATGTTTTAGGGTAATTACCCCAAAAGGGGTAAATTCCTATAACTTTTGATTGACTTGGACGATTGTCTTCAAATTTTTCAAAAGTTCAGTATGCTGACTTGGAAACATAGTGCAAGTACAATTTTGATGCTGTGGGGTAATTTACCCTCATAATCAAGGTCGAAAGGGGTAAATGTGTTTTCGGAACACTTCTTGCATATCTAATGGCATATTAGGTATCAGTTGGGTCTTACCTTTTCAATGTAGGTGTTGCAAGATAATAGTTGTTGTTTTTAGGTAATTACCCCCAAAAAGGGGTAAATAGCTATAACTTTTGATTGAATTGGACGATTTTCTCCACACTTTGCACATGTTCCGTCAGATCATTTTGAGACATGGTGCTTGTAGGTTTTTGGTGTTCTGGTGTAAACTACCCCCGTAATCAAGGTGGAAAGGGGTAAATATGTATTCTTATCATTTCTTGTATATTTGATAATTTATTAGGCATCAATTGGTTCTTACCTTCACTGTTGGTGTTACAAGATCATAAAAGTTGTTGTTTTTTGGCATTTTGTAATTTCCCCCAAAAAGGGGTAAATAGCTATAACTTTTGATTGAATAGGACGATTTTCTTCAAATTTGTCAAATTATCAGTATGCTTACTTAGAGACATAGTGCAAGTACAATTTTGATTTTGTGTTATACTTTACCTGTATAATCAAGGTCGCAAGGGGTAAATAGATATTCTGAAGCAAAAACGTTCAATTGTAGGGTTATTAATCCTCTTAATGATGGTCAAATTTGGTCAATATTTTGCCAATAATCCCAAATTTTTTCCGAGTCGATTTATTCCCTACCTTTTCAAAGGTTGACTGCTAGTTTAAGTTGTATTTTTTCCAAAGAATCAATTTGCTTAGTTGGGAACCAAATTTCACTGTTATATTCTAGAATAGGCACTATGTGGGTTTCAAACATTTTAAGACTAAGATTAGGCGAGAGATATCCAACAGTAGATTTTACTCTCTCTTTCAAGGCATGCATTGCTTTTTGGGCTTGTGATGCCAAGTGTTCAAACATCAAGCTGTGAGTGTTTCTTTTATTACTAATTATATGCCCTAGATATTTATATGAATCTACAACTTCGAGTTGCTCTTTGTCAACAACAAACTGCTGCTGTGTATTCTCAGATCTATGTCTAAGTCTAGGCTGTATTATCATCACTTTACTCTTTTGCGAGTTAATAAGTAAGTGCCATTTTCTGCAGTAAGTTGCTAAGTTATCTAATAGGATTTGCATACCTGTAGCACTCTCTGATATAAGTACTAAGTCATCTGCATATAACAAATGTGTAAAGGTTGTGCCATCGATTGTTAGGCCCTGAGTTTGATCAAAGTATTCTCCCATATCAGAAAGAAACAAGTTAAATAATTTTGGGCTAATAATACCTCCTTGTAGGACCCCATATGTACTTTCTATCTTTGAGCCAAGCTGGCCCTCCCACCTTACTTTGGCACTAGAGTTAGAAAACAGACTTTGAATAATATTTAGAAGTTTACCACGGTAACCTTGTTTTATCAATTTATAGTACAAGAATGAGCGGTTGATGAAGTCAAATGCTTTTGAAAAATCCACAAAAGTAATATAAAGCGTTTTTTTCTTAGAAGCTTGGTATGACATCAATGTATCCAAAATAAATACATTATCACTAGTTCTGCAGCCTTTGCAGAAGCCAAATTGATTTGGGTCAGCTGAATCAGTGGCCTCAGTTTGGAAGATTAACCTTTTATTTACAATTGATTCAAATATTTTCCCCATACATGCCATAAGGGTTAATTTACGATAATTGTCTGGTTCACTGCGACTGCCTTTTTTATGCAATGGTTGAATTATGCCTTCAGACCATTTCTCGGGATAGACCCCTTTATCCCAAATATAATTGAAAAGGATAGTTAGAGGCTGGATCATGTAGTCAGATAAATATTTATAAAACTCATTGCTTATACCATCAATGCCAGGTGCTTTACCTAACTTAAGACTCTTTAATTCAATCTCTACTTCATGAGTAGTGATGGGAGCATCAGTCATAACTGGATCATTAGAAAAGGAATTATCATAGTTTCGCATAAACTCCTCGATTTCTCCAAGAAACTGAGTATCAAATTTTAGATTAGCATTTTCAGGCGGACATTGTATACTCTTGAAGTACTCTTCAAATGATTCAAGGGAGATAACACCAGTTATAGAGCCCGAAGAGTTTTTCTTTAATCTATCCCAGTATCTCCAATACTCAACTGGGTTATTAGTTTGCATCTCACACAGACTTTCTCTTATACTAGTTTGATACAGTCTCTTTTTCTTCTGAATTAAAGCCCTATACTCCTTCTTTAACTTACAGTACTGGTCGAGATTGCTCTCTATACTAAGGTCAATATTTTTTGAGAAATCATTCACAGCACGCTTGAGTGTCTTGCACTCGTCATCAAACCATTCATTTTTGGGAAATGTATCTCCTTTACTCTTTTGATATTTTCGTTTGAAATTTTTTGCAATAGCAGTATCAAGCAAGCAGTACATACTGTCAATGACATTGTCAACTCCCTTATCAGAAACAATATTATTTATAAATTCATCTTGTAATGATTCGCACAAATTACCATTTAAGGAGCTTATAAGGCCAGATGCTTTCTCCATATCAAAGACATATCTAAAGAATTTATCGCTGGATTTACATTGTCGCTTACTTGTAGGGACCGTTTGATTGCCCATAGTAAGCTGAAGGGAAAATAACAAAGGTCTGTGATCAGAATCTGAATTCAAGGGATCAATTGTAAATGACATCAATTTCCTAAAACAGTATGTGTCACATATCAAGTAATCAATCAAGCTTTTGCCATTAGCTGTATAGCAGGTACACATTCCAGTAGTATTATTGAAATAACCATTCATTATACGCATATCTGTTGATTTGCATAATTCCAATAATTCCTTGCCATACTTGTTAACCTTGGGATCATCGGAATGTCGCACATTTTGAGGAAAATCACATTGGCCATTGTTACAAAAAGCATCGTACATATCATGACTATCTTTGCCTGCAGTTAGTATAAAATCAGATTGATTACCTGTCCTGGCATTGAAGTCACCACATATCAAAACATTACCCACAGTGCTAAAATGGGTTATCTCATCTTGTAATAAATGAAAAGCATTATTATCTTGAAAACTAGAAATTGTAGATGTGGAATCTAATGGGGGAATGTAGACGCTACCTAAGTAAATGTTGGGACCATTAATTTGTTTAATTTTAAGCCACACTGCAAAATCAGAGTTTTTTACGACAGATACAGTTCCATCATCCAATAATTTACTGCGAACCAATATTCCTATACCTCCCGCAGGTTTCCTTGCACGTGAATGTTGAAATTTTCTTTGGTAATGTATAAATTCAAAGTTTTTCACAATTGGTTTAAAGGTGTCAAGTTTCATTGTTTCGAGAAATACTACTAGATCATGATTGTTAATATATCCTACAAATTCCTGTCCACTGAGTTTATCACCTAGACCATTAATATTCCATACCATTATTTTCAAGTCTTCATGAGAGATAATGTCGTGTAACATTGAATCATCAGAATGATATTGATTGCTATTCGGAATATATAATAATGGACTCAAATGGGGGGGAGCCTGTTACTGAAGCCTTTATTTATTTGGAAATGTACCTACCCAAGGCCTCTATTCAAGAGGGAGGTCTTTATTGAGGGAGGTTTTTATTGAGGGAGGTCTTTATTGAGGGAAGTATTTATTGAGGGAGGTCTTTATTGAGGGAGGTATTCACTAAAGATTTATCAAGTAAATATGGTACATCCTCAGCAGTACTTCAATGCCCAGCATCAGCAACTACATCAGCTAGCTGCATCAGCAGAAGAGGGGAGAGGAGAGAGAAGGAGAGGAGCAGAATACCTGTGGAGAGAGTGAGAGCAAGGGAGACTGGGGAGGAGGGGAGAGGGCTAGCACGTAGTCTAGATGGGCAGCAACAGCCAGCAACAACAGCCACATACCCATCAGCTGCTGGGTTGGAGGGCTGAGATGAGCATTGAGCAGTGTTGGAGAGGAACACAAATAGCACCAGACCATTGCCAACACAGCCACCACTACAGATGCGACCCAACACTGATCAGTGGGACGGACTGACGGCTCAGACTGCAAATACAACCAACTGACTGAAGACTGGCATAGCAGTCATCTCATACTTGTTACCAACACCCTCCCCCCCCCCCTCCTCTGTCTCTATCTACAATATTGAACTCATCTCTTCTCCCCCCCCCCCCAATCTAGGTGAATATAGTCCACCAGATCACCTTGTATATCACAGCATCACAGCCACATACCCTTTCTGATATCTCTGGCCTTGACAGTTTGACACGCATACCAGCCTAAGACTCGCACAGATTTTGCTGAGCAATTTGTGTATTGATCTAGGGCCACAAAAAAGTATCCATATCTGACCCCACCACCCAGATGTGTTCAGCATTGGCATTTGGCCCATCCATCGCTCTCCTGCTCATCTCTCGCTTCCAGCATTTTTCGCTTACTTGCACTCAGCTGCTGACCCCTCCCGAGTTAGCTGATGTTAGCTGATGCAATCAGATATTTGCAACTCTTCAATTTGTCCAAAAATCCAATTTCACATGTCGCTCATCCATGAAACCGACATAATGTTTAGAAAAGAGTTCAAGAAATACTCGAATTTGAAATAGAGAAACTGTAAACAAGTTGCCAAACCAATGTCATCAATTACATTGAAACCAAAAAGGACACGCAATCCACAATTCCAACATAACTAATCAAACCATTGAGAGCAGAAAATTTACAGCTGCCAAATATTATGGCATTTAACATAGAGACAATTCCCAATATCAAATTAAACTTAAAAGGAGAACGTCGCCTGAAGCCCACTAAGGGCACTGCCAAGTGAACCAGATCTAAAATTAATTAAGATTAAGAATATTTTCCTTTTCTTGCGGCCAATCGCCCATATAACATGTCAAGACAGACATTGTTGTATGTTTCGGGTAAAACCACTATGCACAAGTATTTCTTGCTGGTCCTGGGTATAGCCAAGGCTCCAGGTGGGTTGCTAATAATTGTGGCTCAACCACAGCTCCCTGCAGAGTCCCAGGATCTCCCCAACCCCTCAGGCCATCCACTTAAGAGAGCAAGAGGCTAGACCATGTTGATGACTGTTGGTGCTAGGCGCAATCTAATTAGATAGTCACAGCATCAATCTTAACATCTGTAACCAATTAAGTGTGACTACCAAAACTTAAGGAATATCTTGTCGTGAGTTAGAACCAAGTTACAAGTTAGAAGACCAATGCTTAAATCCCTCTCAAATTTGGACCGCAGTGTAGATTGATGGTGTTACGTCTTGTATTTATGCACTAAGTAGGAGGCATGTGTAGAAAACTAACTGTGTGTACACACATATCAGAAGATCAGGATCCATCCTGTCCAGTGCACACTTACGACCCTCATTGAATTTGTTGCGGAGAATCAAAGACCACATAAGCAGAACCAACTTAGCCCTCTTGACAGCAGAAACGCTGGAAACTTGGACCCTCAATTGAAACTATGTTTGTCACATGTTAGACTTAGCAACAATTTCAATCAATCCAGTGAATTCTCATAACTACAAAGACAAAAACAACCAGGTATTTGGACTAGCAAACCAGCCTGCCCTTCAAACCATACACCTCATCCCTTACCTACATTATCTCCAATCTATTCCAACACAACCTAACTTCACTAGCTTTCCCAAGAGCCCAGCAGACAAGCACATGACCTGAGATCGTTGATCATGCATCAAGAAGTCTCATTAAACGTAATCCTAACAAAATTCACAGCATCTTCATGGCAACCTTCAATGGAATACCAATACCTTGCACATCCATCTTGATAACGGCCCACCTGGGACATGATCGGACGATAGAAAGTTGCTACTTTTCAGTATTAGCCAACAAGCCATATCAGTAGCCTCTTCACTACAGTTACCAATAGAAGTCCTCTGAACAAAGTTCCTAGCATTAAGTAAGGTCCATAGATTAGACGATAATTTGACAAGAATACACGTCCATTGTAGGACATCAGCCGAGACAGGACCATCACACTCAAGCTAAATGCAAAGACTAGTTGGACAAGTAGTATGAACTTAATATTGGAAAAGTTCATAAGCTCTCTTATTCTATTCTTATTCGCATTCATGAAAACACTAAGCAAGACATGACAATACAAAAGGGAATGCCGCATGTAAATATATCTATCTGAAAACTTCTTTCATTCTAATCTAATATGCTGGTCTCAACAAAATGCAGCATCATTCATCTTGGTATGTGTAAATCGAGCAAGAAACAAAAATTGCAACTTTGTATCAAACAATTGAAACCCAAACAAAACCGACTCCTAGTAACTAGAACAATGCAAAGTATCAGGACTATACTATGGTTCTAACGAAACAAGAGGATTTACACAATGGTTCAAGAGAGAAAGACTCCCGAGACCGACCTTCAAATTACACCAACATATTTTTTCCAGCTGACTTTTTGTGCAGTGGTTTGGAAATAATCCTAACTCACATCAGAAGAACTAGTATACGAGACACAGGTGAGGCTACAGAACCAGATTTATGGTAAATATAATTTACAATTTTTGCAAAGATCTTCGGCTGCTTGGCTGACGCTAAGGTATGGCTGGCGAGAAAAAGTATGAACATGTATCATTCTGGCAGCTCGTACTTATGATTTATTTTTACATGTAACAGATAACAGAAGTATATCAACATCGTTGAACATGTAACCCTGGAGGGCACAAGTGTAAATACTATCCATAGTTTAGTACATTAACTTAAGATTTGGAAATTCTTGTTTTGCAATTTTGCCAAACTATCAACTTGTTCTCCATACACTACGATACAGAATACCTTCTAGACTGCTAATAAACAAGAATATGAAGATGCTCAAGAGCCGATTCATATAAGTTACCTACAGTCTTTTCTACTGACAACACATATATCATTGTGAGATCTCCAGCATGGAGACTATAGGAGGAACGATACATGAGAAACTCAGTAAAGCGACCACTAAAATTTCCAACTATAACAAAATTTAATGCCAGAGTGCACTTGTTGAGGGAAAATCATACTGCAATTCAGACCTCAATTTAAGAGAATCTTCACTGTCTAGACAGACCTAATATTCACATTTCGGAAACCTGTATCGAAGAAGGGCAGCTGTATTGCTGAAACCTCATAGTGGAGGAAAAACACATAAGCAACACGTTCCCAAATGCATCACATAAGCATAGGACATAAGCATAGGACTGAACTCAGCATCCCAGCAGCGGAGCAACAGTGCAGCAACATGAGGCTGATTACCTCTAACGTACACTTTTTGTACTTCTTATTTCCTGTCAGATACGGGGAATCTGTCTTGGAAAAGTAGACTATCATCTTCCATACCTATCTACTACAGTTGATAACACCAAGCATCAATCATCGAGATGAAAGACATCCATCAAACCAAACTCAATTCCTGCAAGAAGTTGAATATCAGAATATCAATTTTTATCATCCTTAGTTCAGACCTTTCAAAAAGTTTTAGTGAAGCAATGCAGATCTCAATATTTTTATTGATTTTCTGTCTTCACTGAAGATGTAGGCCATAGAGAATAAGAAATACCATAACCTCCTTCGCAGACATAAAGACGGTAAACAAATAGATTTTTTTAATGCATCATTATTACTAACTGCCAGATAACTAAGGCATACCAAATTCACAAAATTATTTTGACAATCTATGATCTCATTTAGCCAAAACACCATACTGAAATATGAAGACAGTTTCATCAGCCCTAACACACGACAGATGTGGACAGTCTAGCACCTAGTTTATCCTTCTTTTTGAAGCAGTATCTAGATTAGAACTCATAGTTTTCCCCACCACCAAGTCTATCGCCTTTCCCATTCGACCACCTACACAGTACTGAGTACACCTAGAATCATAGTAGAGCAGTACACTCTGCTCAGAACAGTCCACATTGCAAAAATGCACCATGGTCCATACTAAGCAAACTTGAAGAAGATGATAACTTCAGCGAACTAGCAGGCAGGCTAACCCCAACATGAAAACACCGAAGACCATCAACCCCTTTACTGTAGCTCATAAATACTGTGGATCAATAAACATACTGAGCAAGTTTCCCTATCATATGAGAAACATTTCTCACCAAGCACCATTGCACAACTGCCCAGGAATTGGAGAATATAGAAGTTTTGGGATCATATCATAAGCATTACTTTGCTAGCATCATGGTAATATAGGCCTGAGAATGAGAATAGAAGAATTTGAGGAATAAACAGAATATCTAAATCACACTATCAGTCTAATCCCAGATACATTATCTCTGCTAGGTTTTTTTTCTTCTTTTTTTTACTATTTGTTATTTCCATGGAATTCCATAGGCCCACTGAAACAGGCCACCTTGAAACACTCCCACACTTCCGAGAGAAAGTACAACTTAAAAGTAGATTCTTAAGGTCTAAGAAGCCACAAACTAGTTGAAACTACACACTACCAAAAGCCAGATAATATATCCAATCCATAACTTTTTTAAATTTGGTGATTTTCAGTGTGGCTCCCAAGTTCTAGACCTCAATAAAATACCTTGGAAAGTTGAACACTTCTTGACCTATGAGAACTAAATAATCGCACATCATAACATCCATAATACTAGCCCTTAGTAGAACCATTGAAGAGCATACTTAAGTTATCAAAAATAACATATTATAACATAAACGGAGTCTACCAACTACATGCACAGATGCACGAGGAGTCATATATTTAACAGCATACTGAGTATACAGTGTAGCACACTATTACAGCAGATAGAGTAAATTAGATGACTGCTATAGAGAATAGTGGATGTAAATGGGCTAAGATAGCTCTACAGATATTACTCCCACTGCAACAACTCCATAGAGTCAAGAGTAGAGTAACACTGTTATAGAGCAGCAATGCTGTCCAGCAATGCTGAGCAACAATGTTGAGAATGCTATGTCTAGAGCAACTAATCACCTCTCCACCAAACTTCTCACAAAATGCCCACACCTCCAATACCCTTTGCTTGCTTTATCAACACCTAATAACCATAAAACCAAGCACCCAACACTGTTGCCACTTTAGATACTACCAACTCAATTGTGTAAACTGAAATCATCTATATAATCCTACAGAAACTGAGAGTAACACTTAACCACCATACCAACTGATTTATGTCCTTTTCATTCACCTTACTGAACTATTGAAGATACCAGAAAACCAAAGCATCCAAAATCATCATCATTTTACAATTTTTGTGCACTGAAATAATCTCGTGGAAACCAAGAGTAACACTCAACTGCCATACTAACTGATTTATGTAGGTTGAGCTCACCTTGTAGAGCTAATTAATTAATAACAATATTGGTAAAACCAAGCAATCAAAACTAAAGCTGCTTCATAGCATAAAGAAACTATCACACAGCCAACTTTCTGACTAAATTACAGAGTGAAAATATATACTATGGAAATGATAAGAGTACAAATATGATCTCAAAGAATGAACCGCATTATATCAACAATCAACCCCAATTAATCCTTTCAGATTGTTGATGGAAATACCAAACCATTCTATCAAACCATGAAAGATTTGAGCTAATTCACAAAACAATACAGATCATACAGCAGACGAAGCAAAATATGAAGATGAGGTCCAAAAAGGCAACTTCAAGAATGGAAGGTCCTAGCTACAACTCCATGATTAGTCTTTTGAGTCAAGACGAGGAATATACTATGCAAGCATGAAATTGTTCATGCAGAGCAGAAATTTGATACACTAGACAGTCAATAGACAGGTTAAAACTTTTCCTAAGGTATTCCTCCAATAAGTTTATCCAGTCATTCCAAATCAAGTTTTATTGGTATACTTGATCCATTCATGGTCTATTTCAAAAGACAGTAGTGGAGGATGTGAAGATTTTCTCCCATTTAAAAATATTAATCATAATACAATTGCTACTTTTCAGACATCAACAAATTTAAGGCCACACATACTTGATGCAACTGATAACCTCTTGGCTCTAGGTTTGCACTCTTTAAAACGAAAACAAGTATGGACATTTTGATTTCATGACGAAGAACAGGGCCTAAAACACATAATAAACTTCAGGAAACTTTCAACAATTGATCAAATATATGTGACCTTAACAAACCTGCAGTATAGGTCATCGTAAGTTCAAATACATTTCACTGCATTATTTCAATTCATTATCACTCAACAAGTTAACAGGTGACATCTTAAATACAATTCAAAGTAAAGCAGTGTTCAGGGAGGGGTTAGAACAAGACGTTGTTTTGCGATTAGTAAAAAATAAAGAGTGTTTTTGTGTACAGTGTCGTAATACTAACCTCCTGTAATCAGTTCCAAGTCAGGTGCAGCAGGCAAGGGGAAAAAAAGATGCAAAGTTAGAAACAAAACACAAGGCAATCAAGCAAATCAACATTCAGACAAGTTAGAAACAGGAAAATGTTGAGCAATTCAATTACAATCAATTTTATCATTAATAAGCAACTCTCAATTGGTAGTAGGCCTATACATGATTTCATTAGGTCACCGTCAAAAACTTTCGGGTTAACTTATTATTTACATCAACTAGTTATTATTGTCAACAATTTATGGATTATATGAGCAATTCTGGCCAGGAAACGGACATGGCAGTGTCTGCAAAATGGCCTCTTAAGACATTGTACTTCATGGCAGGAGTATTGACAATAGGGGGACGGATGGATGATTTTGGCTTAATGTCCTGTATTTATGCACTTTGTAGGCTAATTAGGAGGGGGAGGACATGGCAATGAGGTGAAGATTGCCGAAGAATGATTGAAACTGCGGTCCAACATAGGCCCAGGTACCAGACAAGAGCTGGATTCAAACCCTGAACCCAACGATTGGCGGCCAAGAGCGCTACCACTGAGCTAACCATGAAGGAATACCTCAAGTTTGCCAATATTGCAGACACTGAACTCATCCATTTGCAGGCAGCATAAATGACCAATAAACAGCACACTATTACAGATGATAAATTCAAAGGAGATACACTCATACTACTCCAGGGACATGCACATCCTCCGACATCAATGTTAGAACACTACGCAAGGACAGATTAGGAATGGCGGCAAGAGTTTTTCTGCCAGAGTAAGATTGCAAGATAATTTCAGTAAAGTTTGACCAAAATAAACATTACTTCCATAATTGAATTAAGGCTTTTTTAAAATTAAAAATGTACACTAAAAACAAGAATTAACAGGGCCACTTATATCATTTAACTCTAAAGGAAAAATTTTACTATTCAGCCAAAATTTCACAGCAAGACAATAATGCACAATTGCAATTGAATTTAATAGGGAAGTCCAAATAATTAACTGTAATTGAAGCATTTGACATCTTCCCGAATTGACAATATTTCAATCTGGGACCATCTTGCTCTGTTACATTGCCCACTTCTTGCAGATGCCAACATAGGGCACTGTGGCAGTGACCATAATCTACAGGGAAAAACAAAGAGCCCGAACGAGGTATTCCTAAATGTTGCGAGTCCTGACCCGACTCCTTCTCAGGATCCTTCTCTTTACTTCACTTTTAGTGAAAATGTGTCTGACCACACCCTAGAGAACTAAGTCATAGCAGCGTAGACGAAAAGGACATAAAATATTTTGTGTCTGACATTCAGATCATTGTTAACAACCAGTGATTAATAAAGACTACGTGCAGGCGCTTCCATATGCACATACTTCTGCCTTCATGCAATATAACAATAGATTTATCTTGCCAGCAAAATTGCATGGAGATAGAAATTGTACATGTGGACAAGCACCTAAATGCTAGCACAAGAAGTCATGCCAGGAGTAAAATGTATCAGCCTACTTAAAATTGGCTCTTGCTAATTGCTTCTTTTGGATCAATTCAACCGAAGCAATTTCTGCAGATTATCGAATTGTGATTGTGATAACCGATTACGGTTAATTGCTTTCCAATTTGGTTTCATTTGGTTAATAAAAACAATAAGCATCGGGAGCCTAAAGATACGAAAATATCATTAGGACTGAACAGAATTAAATTTTGGAAAAGCATCTATTTTATAAACGATTGATATCTCATTGCTATTCTAAAACTTTTATAGTAAGAGCCAATTTCATAGTACACTTTCTAATAAAAGATTACAATAGTCACATCTACATAAATACAACATCAATACATCATTAATACCAGATTAATATATATCAAGATTAATACAGGACTATAAGGTGCAATCCAACTACAACTACAAACAAAAAGAGCTACGAAAACAAAAAAGCTACGAAATTTGAAGAGTAACCAACGCACATGCAGCGATTTGCCATTTTCCTGGTATGGGGGGAAGGGAAAAGAAAGAGCATTAGTCACTGTCCAGCATTATCAAAATCACTGCCCATGGTGGCATTAGGCAAGCACCTAACAACAGGCAAATCATCAACTAATTTAAGCATTGTTACAAATCTCTAGTCATCAATTTCTACCAAGCAAATCAGCACTAGATTCGGTTTTAGGTGATTATAGATTATTCAATTCAAAGGGCATCAAAAACAACTGAAATACCAAGCAATGAAGCAGTCTCCAGCTTACAACGGCACTACAACCACAAACGAAACCTAGGATCCCAGATTCCTGGGCAATCCTGGCCGTCCAAAGTTACCCAATTTTGGGAAAGACGATCATATCTTTTGTCAGTATTTGAAAATTATTCAACAAGCTGAGGTCAAATCTGCTACCCAAGTAATCAATCATACAATGACGTCATGATAGCTATGACGTCATCTAGGTAACAATTTTTACAAACGGAGACAAGACTCTAAGACGAAAGGATTGAGATGGTTGGGTTTGTTACTTGTGTTAAAAGGTCTATGTGGTTGAATGTAGTACCTTCTGTAGCCGGAGACTGCTCAATTAGAATTTCAACAAATATATTTGGGTTAAATCAACTCAAGATCAAACTTGATGACGGGTCTATTGCGAATGTAAACAATGTATCAACAGCAAATTTGAAAACTTGGGTCTTTAACTGAATTATGATTAAGGAAGAATTTAACAGAAAATTTCAAATTACATCTTCTTAACACAACATAGAAACCAAAATGATTTCAATTAAAGACCAAGTATAATCAAGGGAACTAAAATCACTTCAAATATCATGATTAAAATATGTTTGGTTTCATCTATGATTTTTCTTATACAATACTATGAATATATATGAGGTGTATCCAGGCAGGTTCGAAGCACGAAGGAAGCATTCAAATTCAAAGATCTTTTGGTCGAGCAAAAATGCATGGAATGTGCAAACAGGCATAATTATCATGGTGTATATTATTGAACGAGCAAAATTTGAACAAGAAAATGGACTCACCTGGGCACTAAGTGTCGTGTAAGGATTATCGTTAAGTGAAAGACCATACTGCTGAGCAATGCGGCTGACTTCTTGTACCAAAGCCATGATGGCGTTGAATTCTTTGTCAGCTTCCCCTAGCGTGAGTTTAAATTGTTCGTGGGCATCGATTAGACCCTGCAAGAGAAACGAGTCTTGCAATGACAAGCATGTCAGAATCAGGTAGGCCATGTAAGTGTGGTTTCGTACGCTCACTTGTTTCCTGAGCTACACAATGACGGGATGCTGTATTTTCTTGTGAACGTAATGAATCTTATAATATACATTATCTCTAAATTGCTTCACTGATGTAGTCGTGTGCTGCAACACAACTGAACTACCACATCTGGACTACAAGAGAATATAAAGATTTGAATAATCAAGTACAGTTACAAACATTTTCATGTGTAAGTATGTTACGAATAACTGGCAAAATGTTAAGTTCATGGCTCCAAAGGATCAGTCTGAAATTTCTTTCTTCTTTTAAATGAGCTCAATAATTGCATCATCTGTGTAATCATTCCTGTGACTAATGATCCGTACATACCTGGATTTCTTCACATGTGTGTACAATAAACATATCAACCAGATCTTCTTTGGCTCCGTCCATCCAGTTGTTGAAAGGCTAAAAAGGAAAGAATGCATATTGAGATCATAATATATCTTAGCAATATCAGAAAACGACGTGGACAAAATGTGTAAAGACGGTATCTAACATTACAATCAGAATTGAGATTTGAGAGTGAAAATGAGAGTTAAGTTCATTTTTAAAGAAGAGTCCCAGAAGACACTACGACTACGTAACAAATCAATTGCAAAGGTGACTGAATCCAATTTCATAAAACCTCGAATAAATGAACAAGCGTAACTACTAAGGTAATTCCATCATAACAAAAGTTTTTCAAATTGTTACACAAGTTTTTAAAATTGTTTGGCAAGTTGACTTCAGAGAGTTGAAAAATCAACATCTGTCGATGCCATAGACTGATAGAGCACTAATTTCTAAGACTCGACAATGTACTTACTGCTGCTCTCTTGGCGAACTCCAGATGGAGCTGGTCGATTCTTTCCAAGATCTTCTCAGCATCCTAGAAAATAACAAAAATATTTATAACATTTTAGAATATAGAGAAAACAAGAGTATCACAAGTCAAAACAGACCTAATTTTCGAAACCATTAGTTTGCTGATGGTTTGTGGATGCATCAAGAGCATTCTGAACATTTAGTTTAAAATTTTTAAAATATTATACGCAGCTCTTGTTTACTGTACATGCCCAATGTACATTATATAACATCTATGAGATGAAGATTTGCAGTCCAAAGGACAGCATCATTGAGTCTTGCAAGCCAGGCAAAAAAAGAGCGGTTTATTAGATGATGAAATTTATGAAAGTAACCAAAATATACATTTCAGACCAGCAGGATAATTATTTCAAGGTCCTCACAAAGACAGATCTACAATATTTATTGTCCGGATAAGAAGAATCAACTGCTAATATTGTACCTCGAGGGCAGCTCGTCTCTGTTGTGTGAGGGTTCCCAGTAAGTCCCACTGATCACAGATTCTCTGGCAACGTGCGTTCACTGTAGCAACGTCATGGTAGTCAAGAGCACTGCAAGTAACCAAAGCAACATCATTAGCAACCAGTCAAATGACGATTCCAGAATACAGGATAAAGCCAAGTTATGCATTGCATCAATTAGCATGATGGTAAATACATTTACAAGGGTCACTTCTGTCAGCCACATGAAAGATAGTGCAAGAATTATAATTGCAGAATTTTTTGCACAAATACTACTACAAATGCACATTTCAGAATACTATATATATCATAAATGGAACAATCGACACAGAAATTATCACACTTTTTTTTGCCAACAAATATCAATTGGTATGAATGTTTCAAATTTACATCAAGTTCATGCTGTCATTTAATAAAGTTTCGAGAAATACTAAAGAGACAATTTTAACAAACGGCATCACAATTTTCTTAAAGATACACCAAAACCTCCAACTCTCTTTGCATACGTACTTGAGTTCTTGTGCAATAGCGGCGATCTGCTCCACCCTGTCTTGGTGAGCTGCAAGGTCGCTCTCGAAAGCTTCGTGTTTTTTCTTGAGGGCCTTGAGCTCATAAAGACGGCACTTCTTGAAGTCTTGTGCTTGCAGCATGTCCTCTTTGCCGTAAGACCACTCTTCGTGAATGTCGCACTTTGCCTTGAACTTCTGGGCCAAATGGTCCAACCTCTCCAACCTGAAAGAAGCCAAGACATGATTTAGATTATCATATCAACTAGTACGAGAAATTGAGAAGTATAACTTGGTAAATTCATGTCAAGACACTACTGATATTCAATGGTTGCCAAACTGGCATTTGAAAGTTTTAAAATCCTTTCAAACTATTTACATCATCAATGGAGTGAGTTCGTGTTTTAAAACATTGCATCCTAAATTCATGGCAATGACAAGGAATCACATATCAAAGCCTCTTAGTTTTCACTTTTCTATAACTGCCCATCCAACTAAGAATGTAACAACTTCATATGTGATGCGCATTGGATATTTGAAATGAAATACATCATGGCCTTTCTTGAAAGACTATCAGTTTGTCAAATATCATTATTTGGAGCTACTTTTTTTTAGCGAGTTTTGAATTTTGCCGCAAATCAACAATTCAACACCAGCATGGGCTATTCAGAGGCATTTCAATCATAATAGCATACCTCTGAAGTTCCAAGAGCAGCCACTCTTCAAAACCCTTCTCTGCCCTCTCCAAGCCCTTCCAGGCGTTGGCGATGTCTCCGACCATCTTTCCCTCGGTGGGCAGGTAGGCTGGACGGTTGGAGAGACGCAGGCGGGTCTGAAGGGTGTTGAAAGTCGTCTCCAGCTTGGCCTTCTCCACCAGCTTGGGAGGCTTGTGCTGGCGACGGTAGTCTCGGAACTCCTCCAGTTTGCCTCTGGTTCCTGGAAGGGTGTTGTCTGTGGTGCGGTTCTCCAACCAGGGGGTAGTGGCCTTGATCCACTTGAGGAGGTCGCTGGCCATGCGTTCGTACTCTTCCATCAGCCGCTCGTTCTCCTGGTTCACCTTAAGCACCTTACAGATACGGTTCGCAGCAGTCTCAGCCTAGAATACGAACAATCGACAATTAGACACCACTGAAACAACACAATTTGACACCGCAATCAATACGGTTTTAACAACATCAGCTATAACATTGACAACAATTGTTCACATACGCCACAAATCAAAGTACACCCTTAGAGTCTGAAATATTACAGAAACCAATGTAGATTTGATCCTGACTCTGGGTGTTCCAA
The DNA here is from genome assembly GCA_026936325.1 of Platynereis dumerilii. NCBI lineage: Eukaryota > Metazoa > Annelida > Polychaeta > Phyllodocida > Nereididae > Platynereis > Platynereis dumerilii. The sequence continues at coordinate 27,431,065 of JAPTHN010000011.1, forward strand.
ATGAGATAATTACTATAGTCTTCGAGAGTCTAACATTTCTTTTGTTTAATAGCTTACTTGCATAAATGTGTATGACTATAGAAATTATCTCATATTTCAGAATCCCAGTTATTACGAATGAGCCAACCCCAAAAAGAACCTCTTTTGGTCTCACTAGATATTTTATTGTCATCTGAGTCACCATGACAAGCAACAATCATATTTAGCATTATTTGCCCACAAGTATATTATGCGCAGTATGAGTCAATCTGTAAGAGAATAAATAAGAAATAGATGTTTCCATCAGACCAATTACAACAACGTACCTGCTGAGCACCGGAGAAAGCATGGTAGTAAGAAGATACATAAGCCATGACTGATCTTTCATCTGGCTTCACTGAGTTAACCATGTCTACAAGGAAAGAATATATAAATCAATACAAATGGCAAAGTCATCAAACACTTTTTCCACATCTGAGGTCAAAGAGATTAATTCAACATCACCAGAATAGTCATACAAAAGATGTTAAAAGTTTACATTGTTGGAAATTGACAAATCAAACATTAAAAACATCTTTGCTCAATTACCTTGACAGTCATTAAAGTTGGAGTTAATATACAATGAGAATCAACTAATGTCACTGATATACTTAAGCATCTGTAAGGAATGTATTAAAATCTTCTATATATCTAAAGAAATACTTTACATAATAAAGATTCAAGTGAGCATCAACACTGTCCTTACCTTCTGCGTCCAACATCCTTGGGATGTCAAGATGTTTCTCGGCAATATCAAAGGCGGTGTTCAAATTCTCAATTGGGTTATCCTGAAAACATCAAAGATAAAGTTAAAGACCTGACCAAAGAGACATTGATGGACAGTGACAATTACGGTATTATCGAGAAAATCCATATTCATTTGAGTCCGTCTATTAACTTAACATTAATCATTGCATTTTCAAATTCTTAAGTGCCACTAAAAAGTAATACAATCTGTGTTTGTAAAAAGAAAAGTTATCCAAAATGCCTTAGTCTAGTTTACGACCAATCACGAAGATTCAGTAACTGCTTTAATTTACACATATCAGTACCGGCTACTACTGGGAACATATGGAGTTCATTGTTGGTATCAAGCAAATTGGAAAGGGTTCAGTTTATGACCATAATGGGCTAGAGTTTGTTCCAGGAATTTTCACAAGTAAATCATAAGTGGTTAGACCAAATCACTGAACTAAACTAAAGAAACCCTGAGTTAAATTGGTCCATTTATCATCACCTTACCTTGCCTAATTTTTCATATTCTATCAAATCTGGACGGTGTCTGTGTATTAGGGCGCAGAACGCAAGACCATCTTTAAAACTGCAAACAAACACCACACAAAATCCATGCCGTCAGAAAAGGTGCAAACGAGCAAAAGTCATTAATTCAACAAAACAATCAGCAAATTCTGGAAGTAACAATTGTTAATTGATGAATTTGAAAAAACTTGAACTTGGGATCAATCTAGTGCCATGCAGATGATGCTCTCCTAAGTGAGTCGGAAAACTTAATCTGAAAATGTCATTAATACTACGACTTGTTAATGCTAAGGCAGCCACTTTTACACTCACTACCTTACAGATGGATTCAAAAGCAAGCCTGGACTGTTGTTTGGGACAAACTGAGAATTACTTGTCTCTAAAATCACAAGCAGTGTGTTGATAAACCTGCTAGTGTCCTGCTCTCTATGGAAGCAAGAAGTAGGATAGTAAGCCAAATCACGGACATTTTTTTTTTTAAATTGGGTTAATAACATTACAGTGCATCTAGGATAAATGGATGGACTATTTGGGCTTTATGTCCTGTATTTATGCACTTGGTAGGATTATTAGGACAGGAAGAGGACAAGACAATGAGGTGAAGGATGAACGAAACTGCACATTGTATTTTGGAGACAAGTTGGCTGTTAACATCAACAACAGTCCAGTCTTTATGGAGGAATGAAATATTTTACGTCTTTAACAGGGACCAAAAAAGTGAGAAAGGGTCTTTAATTTCAAAAATTTTAACCGAATTATACAGGCCTGCCAAAGATACTGGGGAACTTTAATAGTTAGCAGAAAATGTTCTTGGGATGCACACCATGCAAACTGCAAAATTGGAAATGATTCTTCGGATGACCTGAAAATAAAATGCAATTAACCAGCCAAGTTCTGAGCAAAAGCATATAAATGTACCACCCACAGTTCATGTGTTTCAAGTTAAACCAGTCTCCAATTCTTAATTTATATAGTTTTGCAACTTTCATCATCATTTCACTATTGCTCAGAACTTGCTGGGACTTAGCACAAGCATTTAATTTTGGAAGGGTGCGATGAACAAAGTTAACAAAGTTAAAGGGATTCATTCAACTTCCTGAAAGAAGTTAACTGACAAGGCAACCAACAAAGCAATCGTCCATGCACTGGTCTTGACTAGGCAGCTCACTCTCGGCAGTCAGAGGTAAAGATTACCTTAGAAAGTTTGCTATAGTCAAGGAGGTCTGGGCGATGTCGGTGGATCAGGGCACAGAATGCCAGACCATCCTTCCAGCTGTGAACCAACAAAGAAAGTCAATTAATATGTCAATAATAAGTCAATAAGTGAATAGTTTAGGATATATATTGTGTCAAATTCATAGTAAGACTCGAATATTAACAAGTAAAATGTGATGAAATTCTAAGCTCGGCTGTGGTTCTTAAAATCGGCACCAAATCTCAATGCGATAATACAAGCATGATTATTTCCATTTTGCATTTTCATGGAATATCATCATTCTAATATATCACAAGGATTGGCTACGATCCCCTCAAACTTAGAATTTCATCAGCATCTTAATATAAATAGTGCAGCCGACTATGGCAAACTTCTGCTGGTATATCATGTGAACATTGATATGTGCAAAATATGTACAAAGATAATATAATTAACAATATGTACAATGTACAAAGGTCATATAACTATTAATTGACAAATCTTATAAGTTTTCATCATTTTGGCATAATCATTAATTATATCAAAATATCATACAGTAATTCTAATAGATAATATCTACAAGAATAAGACATGTGAAATAAAGTAATTTTGAACATGCAGTTTTGAAATATCATCCGAAAATTACTACATCGGCTAGAGTAATGATTCTCTTTTACAACATCTAAACTTTGAATTACATGTACATGCTCATGCGTTAGTAAAATATTAGTCAAAAGGTTAATCTGAATATGTCGTCCACAATATAGAACTTAACTTCAGGAGAAACTGATCGATCAATTATCAAATTTCACTAGAACTTAATAGAAGAGACCATTAAAGAATTATTGTTCAGGGAGTATCTCAGGAATTAGACTTATTCTATCATTTCAAAGAAATTTAAAAGATACGAGACTAAATTGTGAGAACTTTTTAAACGATAAACAGTCAGTGATACCCAAAGAGTCACCATGAAATAAATCAAGACGGCATCTTTCGAAATTTCAAATGCGAATGAAGACAAAAAGAAATCAAAGTTTCAAGGACAGAGGAAATTGAGGAATTAAGGATAATGAAAACAAATCTACCCAAGAAGGAAAACGAATATCAATCTCAGATAATCGCATTTAAAGAGAAAATCAAATAACCTTGCAAAAGTCTTAACAGAGATAAACGAAAGACTATCCTATTATCAAATCTACTCTTCATAACCTAATCATTAATCACATTTCAGAAGGAATTCATTTCAGATTGATAGATTATCTAAATCAAACTAAATCGAATTAAAATTTAACATCATCACAACCATAGCACCAGAAATCACTGCATAACGTCAAAATAATCGGTCACAGAAAATTTGATAAGGGACATCATTCACACAGAAATTTCCCAACACCGAAACTTAATAAAACGTAAATACATCATCTTAGGGGCAACAAAATGGATTTCTGGAGACAACAGCACTTGATCCACGGAAAAGAAGAAACCAAGACCTAAAATTATCGAAATTAAGCCCTACAATCGAAGACACAACAGCAAAGGTCTGCAAAATTCTGCAATACGGTTACCTCAAGTGAAAATTTTGAACACGGGTATTTCTGTAAGGTGCCGTTTTACGCTGGCACCACAAAAGAAGTCCTTCTTTGGCTGTCTGATCTGGAAGTTGAAGAGGGATGGAAGAAAGAAAAGGGGTTAGTAATATTAGTATATGGTTATATTGCGCTACCATTCACCATCAACCTCCACCCGGCCACCCTGCCCATCTCACGCCATGACCTTGCCAATCACTCGTCATTGTGCAAATCAGGGTTATAAGTGTAGTTGTTTTGAGTGATTTAACAAGGTCATGCTTGCTGGTCAGTTTCTCATTTATGGCATTATGAATAACAAAGTACTTTTTTCTTGAAAGCATTTTTTTCTCGATTGGTTTCTATTCAATTTTCATTTCAGAGCTTCACCACATCTTGTGACATTACTCAGTAGTTTTCGAGGCCACAATAGGAGAGTACACCTATATGTTCAATGTCAATTTCAATCATTACGACATTAATGTATGACTAAATAAGCGCTTTTTATATGAATTGAAGCAATTAAATATAATTTGATGAAACACAACTTTGATAAAAGACATAATTATAAGGTCTCTCCAAAACCACAAGTTTTACCAAAGAAGTAGCCCTGAGACAATGCTGATGCGACATGGGTCTCACAATCTAACTGACCTAAGCACTACAAAAGCATCAAAACGACACAATTTCACAGCCACAAATGAGAAAATAACCAGCAATTATTAAACTATCCCTTCATCACACCCACCACACACTGCAACCACCAGCCTCTGATAGCTACACCAAAGCGCTGCCGTTTTTACCTCATGTGGAAGTTCTGCACGTTGACATTTCTGTAGGGAGCAGTTTTCCTCTGACACCAGAGCAACAAACCTTCCTTGGCCGTCATTTCTGTGGGACGTATCACATGTTCAATCAATTCACAGTTGAAGATTACATTTAAACAATGTTATGATTAAACTTAAAGTCAAGTAAGGAAACATTTTCAGCAATTCTATTAACAACTTAACAATCTCATCACACAGGTTTGATGAAAATATTTGAAAACTAGTATTTTATCTTATTTTTAAATAAATACAGATTTGTAATTAATATCGAGAGTATTGAATTAAGTATCATTCTTCAAGTAGTCCAGTAAATGTTATTTCCTATTACTTAGATCAAATGACGCTAAACATATTTTACTTCACCCAATACATGTATACCAAACAAAAAGGCTTACTGAAACTTATAACAACTGAACCTGAAAATCTTCAAATCCAAAACACATCTTATACTCAAAACAAACACATAACTTTGAACATCTTAATCTGCAAAACAACCTGAAAAAAACTTGTAACTTTTAATTGGACAAACCCAATTATCCCAATTTTTCAAATTAAAAAATAAACCGAAAGGCAAACTCAAGAACAAAACCTCAATTCCGTCAACAATAACTTCTTTGGACAAAAAGATCCAGGGATAAACTCACTATACCGAGGCATGTCACCAGCTTCAAACTGCGCCCTATTCCCTCCCTGTATCATACTTATGTACCCTAAATATGCTGACAAAATAATAAATATTTGTAATTAACACTAGGAGACAATAGTTCCAGTATTAGAGACTAAACAGCCGCCAATTTAGATTTACCCATTGTTCGGCGAGTGTATGGTTTGCTGTCATCATGTTGAACAAAGTAGCCTAATAAATATTGTTGAATTTCATTGAATAATTAAGGGATTGAGAGGACATCATCACCAACCAACACCCGAAACAAATAGCTTAATCAGAATTATCAAAGATTACATCTGTATGTCGATTTAGATACTTGGGGACAATTAGAGTGTATCGATAAAATATTTGATGTTAGGAAGATATGCCTTATAAATGGCTCCAGTGTATCTAGCAGGCAGATACGCCTTGATTGTCCTTAGGTATTGATTTGTATGCAATTGCAAGAAGTATGAACTTTCAGAAGCTTGTAATTCATAAATCACAATGCAACTATTACAAGTTTGGGTGAAAATCTTTCTGACTAAATCTGCAAAATCATATTTTTTACTTCCTTCTCTATGTTTCTTTTTGGTTACTTCCTACTCTTAAACAAACATTGTTGGATAAATACAGATTATTCATAAGGTAACTACAACATTGCAAAGAAGTTTTGTAATAAATATAAGAACTACGAGTTTACCAAAACTATTTCACCAGTACAAATGAAATATTTTCATGGTTTTACAACATCATGCAGTATCGACATGAGAGAAATACTTAATTAATATAAACAAAGGCACATTAAATTAAATCATTGAAAATACATTAAGTTATATCTTTGTCTTAATTGTAAAACCTACAGGCTCAATTTAAACGATGAAATATTAACTTCAATGTTAGGCACTTTACGTCTTATTTGGAACAATTCCAATACAGGTCATAAAGTTTAAACTGAACAAATTTCAAAAGCAAGTTGCATTCTACAGTTCTATAGTTGTTTACATTTATACAAACTTTTAAGGTTTCAGGGTCATCGATCAGAATTCTTTAAATGCAATAATATGAGGCTCAATTAAAGTCACCCAACGGAAGAGGGGTAACACTGTCATTGATCAAATACAACAAGTACAATGACCTGAGAAGCAAAGTTCTTCATGACATATTTATGTATATTAATTATTTCTTTATAATCTGTGTCATTGAGATACATACCTTCTACGGAGATATCTTGAATAGCGAACCTCAAGATGATGGTCCAGATCATACCAAGTGTCATTTTTACATTACCATCAACAATTTCTGAAAAGTAACAAGCAAACAATCAGTCATATCATTTATACACGTACTGGGACTACATCTCAGTAACATCTGACTTAAAATTCATCAGATAGAAATACAGTATCATCTGTCTGTATATTTTAGCATTCTTAAAATTACGCGAAAAATATTAAATGCCAAAAGAAAAAAAGAGCACTCAATTGAAAAACATTTGTGTATCTGCATTTGTAATCATTTTAATTCAGGTCTGCATATCGTATTTATACCAGTATACAGCATGTACAGTAAGATAAACATTGCATGGTATTTTTGAATGACAAGTTCATCCGATATTTAACCACAATGAACACAGAATGAAAGATGAGATGAGGAATGAAAAATGATGGAAAACAAATTGTTCATTGTCTTTATTTTGTCTATTTTCTTCAAATTGTAATTTTGTATTAGAAAACCGGAAAACTGAAATTTCAACTACTGCGTAAATCATCATCGGCTACAAACTGTTATCAGGGACTGTTATGACAATTCAATCAGTTACATAAAATCACATTTTATTTACCATTACAGCATAACTACAATATCTTTTGTCAGATATGATGCTACTCTGCTATACAGTATACAAGGTATACACATCATAATGTTCTTGATGGTGTTTTTGCCAAAATGTCCCGTGGGGCCAATAAAACACCCAGACAACATCTCGGATAATTAAATTCTAACGGATGACAACCACGATAGCAGGCTGACACACATGGTTCTGGGCGAAAAACTGAACGTGTCAGGAATCATTATACCACATAAATTATTTTGTTTTTTACAGGTTGCTGTGAAACTGCTTCTGTCGTCACTAGTGTTATCAGTATACAAATATTATAAGATACCACACAAATCAAATAAGAACTGCCACCAGTGTGCACAGTGATAACTAAAAAAAGGAAAGGTGATAGAAGATCTGGCAACTTGTATTATCTTTCTCCTGTCATGCAGTGTCACGTGACACAATCACTTTCAGAAAATGCATTATATCTAAGTGCCACACTTGCGACTTACATTAATCAACTGATTTCAGAATTCCAATGTAAATCTCGTTTGAGAGAGGGAAATTCAAATTTATTATGCACTTTACATTAAGACATAAAACTGAGTTTGAATTTGAAACTTCGATCAAGCTTGGCTATTTTAACACTACTAAGTGAAATAATATGGGAAGAATTGAGAATATACAGATACAATAGGGCAAGGAAAATTAGCTACACAAATTACAGGACCAGTAGTGAACCGATGAAAATGAATTTTCAATACATGAGCATAAGTCATCAGAAGTCAATAGTCTTGTACTCAACAGCAGTACATCTTAGACAAATGTATACAGATACAAATGTCATAAATGCCCATCACCCGCAGAACTAAGCTGCTAAGCCAGAATAGCATTATTATAGCGGGATGACCTTTAGGTTGGGGCAAGAAGAAGTAGCAACAAGTGGAGTACTATGCCCTGAACAAAAGCACAGCAACTATGAAGCTCTTTTTTTCTTGCCCCTTTGCTCCAACTTTTTCTGCCTATTGCCCAGGGAAAAGCAGCTTCAAGATTTAGACATTGGACGGTAGATGTACTATATCTTTAATTCTATTTTTTTCTACAATGCAGCCGATCCCCAATCAGTGGCAATACACGTTATCCACTGAAACATGGCAAACAAATTCTCTGTATTGTTCTTAACTTGACCTTGCCTCAAGGGATGTTTTTCCTGACTTTATTCCTCGAGCTAATTGTTGTGTTATTGAAACTTATCGGAATCCAAAAACTATGACTTTTACAGATTTTGGCTCAAAATAGAGGGCTCATTCCACGCGTTTACACAATTAAACCAAATTCCATGTTTTTTAAAACAGAATTTGAAGCTCAGTTTCGAATTCCCTGGAGGGATTTATTTTTCACCATTTTCCATGTTTTCCCTGTCTGGTAGATACCCTATAATAATACAGAGCAACCCCACTCCCTCTTCAGGCACCATTGTCTGCCATATCACACTGAAATATCACAGACAGGTGGATTGTGTAGTTGTGCTATTGCCAACCCTGATGGTTCTACCTGAAGTAAGGACAAAGGTGAGCGAGTGAAAATGCAGGAGTGAAAATGCTGATCCTTGAGGAATGCAGGACTGAGAGTTAGCAGCCACTGAATATACTGGCTAGTAGACAAGGGGTATATAATAGGTATATGTAGGCATAGTTATACCATGTACTAGTATAAATGAGGGTAGTTATACAGTGGTCCCTGAAACTAGCAGGTATCCCTATTCAAACCAGAGACAGTTCCAGCTCGACTCCATACACACAGTCCAAATTATTGAGTAATTGGTTATAATAAAAGTTCAAATTTAGTGATTGGAATCAGGTTGGAAGATCCACTTTCTGCCCCCTGCTACATGAGAGTAGCCTTTCTTGGGCTACAGCAAAACAACTATGCACAGAGAAATAGGACCCTTATAAGATTGTGACTGACACAACATCCAACAAGAGACAGACCACACAATGAAGTTTATTTGATTGCAAAGGAGAAAGTCTCACATTGCAGTAACCACTATAGTGGCAAAACGCAAAGGTAGGCATACAGGGGCATACTGATATGCATTCAACACTCAACAGCCCGACAAGTACACACAATGCGGACCAGGTATACACTACTCAGGGAGTCAGGGCTATGCTAAAGTTAATGCTGAAGTTTATGCTAACTTGCTGAAGAACTAGCAGAGGAAATGGATAGGTAAGCAAGGAATGGCCGAAGAATATGCCACTTCAGCAAGTCATGACATGGCCCCCAAATCATCCTAGAGATCTGGCTTACTTGTTGTTCCAGAAAACAACTGGCAAAACATCCTCCGGCATAATATGCCACAAACAATTCCACTTCTATAGGCTTAGCATACAGCACAATAAATGGTGCAGCATAACTAATAGTTTATCCAGCATCTAAATAGAAAATTCAATGTCAATCTGAAAGATAAAGACTTTTTACGACAAGCAATAAGCGCCAGTAATGCTGGTGTAAGCATGTTTTTTTGGGTAATATAACCAATAATCAATTTTACACTTTAAATTACCTTCGGATTATGTGTGCCACTGCCACAAGGTATTCTAAGGAATATTGCCTATTTCATTAGTTCCTGACTTTTATGCCAATTCATATAAATTGTATACCAGACCACAATTATTTCAGCAGTCGACAGTGGATCCTGAGATATTCATTTTTCTCAAGTGGAATAGCTTTTCATAATTGCATAAAAATCTTAATCATCTTGAGCATGTTGAGGGAATATTCTGCACAACATCAAGCGCAACTTGCAGATATGAAACACGAACCAAAATATTTCAAGACTTGGCCCTCATTTAATATGAAGGGAATTGCACAATCTTATTCTGAATCTTTCATGTGATTATTACCATATTGCATAACTACCCTAGTACCAATAATTGCACATTTTAACACAGGGAAACAACAAGACAAATTTCTAGATCTAAATCTAGTGTTTATTCTTGACTGAAAAAATTCATATCAACAAGCCTAGACACGACAGGAGAAAGTGATGGCATTCCAAAATTTTATTGAAGAAGAGCAGTTTGTCTTCATGCCTATCTAAGTCAGGTAATACATATCCCCCTCACTCAATCTCATCAGCCTACACGTTAGCAGGGTTTCCTAGCACTACTGAGTACATTTCTAGGAGCCTCAAACCCCCCCCCCCCTTTCCCTTCTCACTGCTTCTAGACTACAGTATTGTGCTAAAAGATTGGTAGGATATCCTGACAGTTCTGTGCAGTTTTGTAGTTAGAACAGTGTGGCGAAAAACTGGTTCAGATACAGTGATAGTACCTAGAAGTTCCACATTTACTACAATATATCTAAAATCTAGAGGAACTGAATTGTCAATTAAATTTAGTCACTACAATTTGTTTTTCGAAACTCCATAACTTAAATTCAATGAAGATCTTATCTTTTATAAATGAATCTGTTCATTTGTCAGAAACATTTAATAACTGATTGATTAATTACTTTATTTTCAAATTTGAAATTGAGGAAGATATTGCCAGGGTATCACATTCGCCTATGTGATGCACACCTTCAATTGTTTAACTGTAATGGTTGATAAGGGACAAAATACAATTAAAAGGAATTTCACAAGGACTAAGACTATTTCCAGGCTCCCGTGAGTACAGCCTCAGGTCAGCAGCAAAGCATTTCCTTGCAGTAAATGTGTCTAGATTCGTGGATGGCAGCCAGATGTTCGATCTAAGCCGAGAGCCAAGCCCCCATCCCACCTGGCTCTTGTACAGTACTCAGCAGCACAGTGAGCACACAGCAGTACACGGCAGCTCAATGTGGAAAGTACTTCTCCACTGAGACACAGGGGTCACAAAGGGCATAGGGAACACCCTCTGGTCTCCTATGTAACCAAACAGGCAAAATGGGTAAAATATAATCCCTAATAAGCAGCCTTGAATACCATTATAAAGATGATTTCCAAACAAATGGAGCAATCTATACTTCAGATATCTTATTTCAAATTGTCGCAGCAAAAATGAGGCGAGACATTATCTTTGCTCAATTATTGATATATTCTCAGATTTCCCCATTGCAGCTATGGGAGAGTAGGCTCGAAACGCCAAAGTTATAATCATCATCATTAAATGCCTCAAATTCTCGAATGAAGTCACATTATAAATGTTTTTGGCAAATGTAGCAAGACTAGTTATCAAGCGGTAATCAATATCTAATAAAATTTTTAGAATCTGAAACTGATACATCAAGTACTTAGTGGTATGCATCACGTAATGATTTATATCTTGCAATTATGCCACATTACAAACTTATTGTTATAGCTTTTTTACTACTTCTCAGTACACCTTTATTGATAACTGAAAGCGTGCGTAATGACTGCATCAGACTGACTGTTACAGACAACATATGAGAAGTGCAGACATTAATAAAATGTATAAATTGTATAAATATAAACAACAACCATAGCTTCAGAGCTCTGCAGCATAGCGAGTATGATGTACTAGTATTGATGTACTGTTGTACTTGGCTGTACCTCACGGGTACTTGGGCCATGAAATTAAACTAGATAATGTTACTATCGAGCGAGCTATCAAGATGAAGTTCAGCTGAACGAATCTGAACATTGCAATTGATATGTGTTGTATAAAATCGCAACACTCCACTCGAGGGATAACTCAACTTGATAACTTCATTACACGGCCAAATTCAACTAAATCTGATCCTATAGATGTGAAGTTAATGATCAAGAAAGATAGCATAATAAATCTCTACTTACTGAGAAAGTATAAATGCCAGAGCAAAAAGATAGGAATATTTACATCGATCAAAGAACGTCTCATACTTGTAAGAGTAAGACAACCTAACCAGTAAACTCAATGTAACAACTCACTAATTAGTTGAAATAATCTGCAAATGCAAACCAACCCAGCATAAGCATGACGAGCCAGCATTCTTCTCTCAATTTGGAAAAAACATTTATTAAGTGCAGTGATAGCTGATCACATCATTCATTTTAAAATTTGTCGCTTGAGCTGAACAGCAATCCTACATGAATATGATCAGTGATGAATTGATGATGAATGCATCGAAAAATTCTATGGCTCTGATATAGACTTAAAATGTCCATGATAACTGTACTAGTACCATACAATCACCTACAGGGACATCATCAGGTGTTATAACTGTTGGAAAACTCCCATTATAAACTTTTATTGCAACATCGAGTTATAAATCACCTTGAGGGTATGCTAAATGTGTCAGGAATTCAATTGACCCTGATCGGGCATCCAGATCCACTCAATACATTCTCATCCATTGTGTTGTTGAATGGAAACAACATTTACAAATGAAATTTACAAATGGATCCCAGGTCAGATGCCATGTGTGCCAGGACATGACCTTGAGTGGTCTATGCGCTCTTGGTTTCCTAACTGTATTACAATTCACAGCTATGTATTCAACATGTTCAATAGACTCTGATAGATCATGTAGAGAGTAGGAAGAACTGAATCTATTATTTATTGACTGGTGTCAACTCAACTGGGTATTTATACTTTATGGAATTGACATTGAAATCACCGAGCAGTGCTAAGTTACAGTTCTATACCAAGTCTTAGTTTAATACCAGTCTACCTTTTACCTTAAACTGCACATCTTTCGATCATGTTGACGAAAGACTACAAAGGCAGAGCAAAAGAGATGGTATTGAACACAAAACATTGAAAACAATAAAAAAAGATATCCAACAAACTTCCAAGAAGAATCAAGAGATTAAAGTCACTAATAAATTGGCAATAATGATGAGCAAACTAGAGGACACAAATAATCAGTCCTTATAGTGCTTAGGCCTATTATAACGGTGTTATAACTTATGACTTTTCCAGAAATAATTTAATCATGTAAACTTCTATCGTAATCATCACTTATCAATTTACACACAGAACAGATGACTATGTCCCAAAAATATATATATTAACTGCAAAGTACAAGATTATGAACATGAGAAATGGACTAATTACGACTAACAGGACACAGACGACAACAATAGATTTAAAATGTTACAATTAGTGGCTGTATTCCTGCGGATTTAGATTGCAGAGGAATTTCCAGGATTTGAATGAAATCATAATTGCACTAACATAAAACAGAAATGAGATAATCAACTAACGTCCCTTTAATATGGCGCCTCTATTCCTCTGATGACCATTTTGTTTTCTGGTACACGGCATAGATCACTTTTTACAAGACACAATGGAGCATGTCCAGGAAACCACACGGGTCAACCACATTGACAAGGACTTGCCACAGAAATGGTCATTGAGTGTGACAAAAATACCTCTGTGATGACATCCTAAAACTGCATGACTCAAGAATATGGATGTATGGAACAATACGAATGACAAGTTGAAAGAGTCACTAAGCTTCCTAAACAAAGACACTTTTTGCTATCAAGATTCAATAATTGATTGATGACAATAAAACCCAAGACCTTATGCCATGTGTCACCATCTAGCTGAAAACAGCAAAGAAATGTCGACTTGACCAATGATTTTCTTTACAAGTTACAACTAGTCAATGTCACACCAATATATTTCATTACATAGTAAATGTTATAAACAATGTACACTACATCACTGGGCCATGAAAAGCCAAGGTCCAAAGTCGAGCATTTGGTTCCTGTTTAGTGTTCAGTCAATGAGACTCGACAAACGCATTCAATTAAGACCAATGACACCGCTGTTCTTTTATCAGATTATATTGGACAAATAACTTCAAGTAATAACTTGGCTACTTTGCTGGAATAATAAATTGTATTGATGATTGATCACATCATAACATTGAACTGAAACACATCTACAACTAACAAGAAATTCATCAAGAAATATTGATTTATGCATCCAAGCAAATTGAACATTTCGACCGCATCCTGTTGCACTAAAAACAACATCATGCACAGTTTTATACAGCTTTTGACACCGTTCAAGCCTAATTAATGCAAATTATGCAATATATCACACATCACACAAGTGCAAGCTACTATGATATTGATACAGCATACGGCCGAGTATCCATAACTGAGTTGATATATGAGCCACATGCCCCACAGCCTCCATAGCTTAGAATACGTCAATATGCTGCTTATTCTGAAGTTATTCAAGGACATATCTTATCCCATGCTGACAACAAATGGAGGAAATAGCCATAAATCTTCCACGAAATGGGATTCGGCCATTACTCAATATTGCAGTATTCATAAATCGATATCAAATTAGGCCAAAATAGTAGATGTAATTTCGCAGAGAAAACTACTAGAGTATCAGATCAGCGAAGGACGGATAGATGATTGGGGCTTTACATCATGTATTTATGCACTTGGAAGGCTATTTAGGTCAGGAGTAGGACACGGCAATGAGGCTTCTCATTCTTGATAAATCACAAGAGGTATAGCAGCATAGCAATGTAATGAGAAGAGGGAGGGAGGTTGAGAGGAAGAGTGGAAAAATAGATCTGACTATTGTAAACATGACATCATAAGCAGATAAGTAGCCTCACACAAATTACAATCAAATGTACTAGAGGGACCACTCTTTCAAAGATTTATTTTGGAGCTCACAAAAGTGTAATTCATATGACACACTTCGCAGCTGCTTTGGGCCTATTGACCCTATTCGGGGCTATTCCCTCAAATAATGTTATTGAACCAAAGGAAGCTTTCTCAGATTATTAGGATAATGCAATCTAACCTACATACATCATATGTCCATGCACATCTCATGCTTTTATTTGTTGGCATACATTCAACGAGTGTGCGTTGCTCATTTTCCCGGATGAAAACAAGACATGGATATCCACCAGAGCATGACAGTCAATATGCTCATGCCGATTACCATATCTATGACAAACAGGGACTGAATTTACCCATATTTAGGCCTGAGAGGGATTCTAATATACGGTATATACCCACAGCAGTACAGTTTACATAAGACTATGATCCCATGGAGAATGACAGTATGCATTAGTACATAAAGCATTTGGGTACTTAGAGGCATAATGCATTACATGTACATGTATATGCAAATATAGAGGGTATACATTGGAGAGCATGATCCAGCATTTCTGAAAGACTGATAGATGGTCCGATACCCTCTACATGTTCTATGACAGGCTCGGCACTTGATAATACACATGAATACACTCGAACACCCTAGAGTACACATGCTACAGTTACATGCTACAGTTACACTGCAGTTAGAATACAGTTACTATGGCGAAGCATGTTAGGTAACATAATATCAAGGTCATATTTCAGGACTGATTCGGCACAAGTAGGAAATTCATGAGAAAGCACTGGTAACTAGTACCCAGACCCCAGGGGGCTCTATCAATGGATCCACCCCCAGAGAGCATACCCAGGTTAATTGCAACATCAAGGTCGGCCCAAAGATCCCGCTAATAATTAGTGCCCTCAACGCCAAACATGACCTATGAAAACCACAAGAAAAAAGTTCCTACAGTGCAATAGCATGTACATTTACCATACATCTGAGCACAGGTGCATCCTACTGCTACTAGTGCTAGATATTGAGAGATACTCTGCTGTGATAGCAGTACATATTCAAGACCAATGGCAACTGAAATGGCAGTGGTAATCCCGAAAGTAGTCTTAACCTTTTCAGGTACTATCTTGCACAATCATCGAAAACTATCTTTAATGTCTAATGTATTCATTAACCAACAAACATATATAAATAAGAATCTTATCAAGAGCCAGGATGAAATTGAACTTGAAAATGGGAGTACAGTGCAGCCTCTTATTTTGCAGCTCTCAATATTGCGAACCTCCCTTAATCATTGTTAATCACAGCACCTGTACACAATAAATGATAAATGGTGCATTCTGGGCGACATAAAGAGTATTTCTCTTTATAATAATATGATAATAGAAAAAAATCATGCCAATCATACACCTTACAGTGATGAAGAGTTTGATTGTGACATGTGCAGAACCAAACAAACAAGAACAATTTGTCGAGATGGGAGGAACAGCTTTGTACACTTGATGTACTTCACAGTTCAAGTGCATCATGAAAGAAAAGTATTGCAGAGTACTTTCCCACAAATAAAAAATATCTAAAATCTAAAAATGTTTCACTGAACTTTCCGAACACTCAACAATGTTCAAGTACCAACATTCAATGTTTCAAGTACAGTACATGTAATATAATTACAGAAGTTGAAACTATGTTACTTGAGTGAGCTATGCAACATCAGAACATGACCTTGTAATTAAGTGAATGTAAACAAGAGCGGGATCTGTGACGAGGCCAAATGAGCAGCCATCCTAAGTGCACAATTTTATTTAATACACATGGTCTACCAACTGTCACATTGGGCAACTCTGTACACTTCTGAAGTGAACACAAACAACAAATGACCTTTTTCTTTCCGATTCTCTTTCTCCAGGTCAATGACACACCAACCACCTCCTGCTTTCCACATATCCTGACAACAAACACAATATGTTTAATTACATTAGTTACCAACAGTTACTAATAGTTACTAAGAGTAACAGACTCATGAGACCAAGAAAAGATATTTATCTTGTTGTTGAACTAGATCAGGAAACAGGACTCCAGTCATTAGACACAGCAGTGGACCAGCAGCTGGGACATGAGCAGCACAAGAAATTGATATCCCCAGTATTGAAGTCACCACTATGAGTATTCAATTGACTATATGACTAGTATTCTCTAGTCCACGCTATTTTGTTATTAATGTGATAATGGCATGCATCCCATAGTCAATCTTTTTATCTAGATTATGACTCTGCCCAGCAATTCCGAACAGCTGGAATTATATCTCAACGCAACATGTAGCCACAGAGTCAGATTGTTGAATTGATAATTTCAGAGTTTCAGTAAGAGGCAAACATTCTGATGAGATGATAATGCTTCTATTACACTGCAAAGTAGGCAGGTCTAAGTACTATAAAGGCAAGTTTTGGCAATCAACAAGAGGAGTGTCAGTCCGCAACCTGTAACACGTATACCCCTTGTGTTGGATATTTTAATTGTCCACTAATGTCCAGCACAGAAAAGGTAGTCACAATAATAAGAGGCCAGATTAATAAACTCAACCCATTGGCTACTTCACAAGCCTCAGCCCGGCAGAGGCGCAGAAAACAAGGGACCACGAATAGTACACTTCACTAGAACACATCAACTACTTTGACAGATAGGCGCTACCCACATGAAAGCCATGATACTAACACCAAACATGACCCAAATACCTTTCTCAGGTGAAGCTCAATTTTTCATGACATGATTCATCATACGCTCAATAGCACGTGTGACTAACTTCCAAGTACACCCTCAAAATTCCCATGCAATTTACATTTTTTCATATTTAACCGACCAAAAAAACAACCTCATTGCAGTCTTCACTATAACTGGGTGCAAGAACGTACGACACTGCAGTTTAAGATCCTTATAAGAAGAATGCATAATTATGTTTATAAGAAATAAGAATATCAGTACAAGGATATGGAAACTCAAATTTTGATAAGATATTTGAAAAAGAATCTTTTCAAACACTCATAATAAGTTGTAGGTCATACCAACAACAGCTCTTACATAAATTATTAAAACTTCAAAAAATACTCCTTTTTATTTCTTTTATGCATCATTTCTTTTTTCTATGGCGAGGATAAAATCTAGGACTGTCACAAACAAATATGTCATGTCAACATTTTGGTAATTACCGGTTGCCAGTCACACAGTGAGACTAATCAAAATGCTAATGATATTGATGATTTAAATAGCAAAGGCAAAATAAGTTCAGCTCGCCTAGTCTGTTATTCCAATAAGGATGGTAATCAATAAACAGCAAAAAGAGAGGTTTCTCCATATGATCAGGATAGCTCACAGATACTGTAAACAACTTTGGGGTGTTCATGGTCTTCCATGGGTACCTAGAGGCTACCACAGCCACAGGTCAGAGAGTGGTCAGCCAGTGGTCAGCCAAAGGTAGCCAACTTGCCCTGCCAAGAGAAGACAGCCCATGAGCCACAAAGTACCACAGAAGTATCCCATAGCACCCCAAGCAGCATTTAGCCAGATCACTTAGACTGATATTGACCAGAACTTGGCAGAAGGTCCACAACCCAGTGGGTGACCTTGCCCTTCAGAATACACACACAGATGACCTTTTGACCTTGAAGGAGCCCAAAGAGGGTAAGGTCGACTTACAGCTTCCCTCAACATGTTCTATGTTCATGTTTCAGACCCATTTCAAAGTGTCAATCATGCTGAACCCCTGTCAGAGGATGGATGAGCTGGCCGAGTCTTTTTATAGAGATGGCTTAAGCATGTTAAGAACTTAAGGCGAGGATTCCGATTACTTTTAAAACATGCTGAGTAAGCTGTAAGGGTATATTTGCAATACTTCATCATGTTCATACTTCAAAAAGCAAGTGAATACTGTGAGAGGTTAAGGTTGTCAGGGCAGCTTAGTAAAGTACTTGAGGCAAGAGATATGGAGGGATAGACAAATGGTGGGAGCATTATGTCCTGTATTTATACACTCCGTAGTCTAATTAGGCTAGAAGGGGTCACTGAAAGTTTGAAACTGCTGTTCAACAAAGAACCAGGCGACAAGGCCAGAGTTGGAAAGATAAGAGTTAGGGAGACACATTTCAGTTTGATTCTATTTCTTTGGCATGAGACTTGTGCTAGGGTGATCAGAGAATTGAGAAGCAATCAAATTCCAAATATGACAGGGTGCCAAGCTATAAATGTGGACTCCGGTTCCTCATTCATTGAATTCTTCATTGAATCCTCTTTGATAAACCAGCTTTGAACTGCTCTGACATGTCAAACTTGACAAGGTATGAATTTCATGGGAATTACAGCAACATTCCAGTACATACTAGTATCATACTACATAGCATACGTATACCTGTATAGAGTGCTATGTTCCAATATGAATGATATGAATGAAGGCGTGCTATTTATGTCTTGGTTGTAGGCCAATTTAGATGCTATGTTCACATCTGTATAGTCCTGATAGATCTACAACGGCTAACATTTTATTATTATAAAAGTAAGCAAAATGACAGTACTCTTGAAGCAATGTGATAATTCAATGACTCTATGAGGTTCGAGACTCCTATAGAAATCCACAGGGCCCACAACAAGATCTATTTCGGCCTCTTCTATCACATTTCTGTGAAGTCATAAAGCTCTCTGCAATCACCAAACTTCCAAGGCCAGATCCATTGACATGGCCGTGTACTATTCATTTTCTGAGAGCAATTTCACGGCATTTTTCAAAGAGTTTATAACTCGATACATGTCACAACTGCCCTGGAGCCCCGTAAACATTGTGAAGTCAGTTGCTTAACAGCGGGAGCCATTGACTGCGTAAATGCTTGGGCCAACGGAGCCAATGGCGAATGCATGACAGGTGAAAACCGAGAACCTTTTCATAAGCTGACTAAACAGCACTTGACATCGGAGGTCTGCAGTTCCCAGTATTTAGATCTGGTGGCTCTAATTGTATATATACATGTATGGAGTTCCAGCAGAGTTCAGATACTCATGCGATGCAAAAAAGGCTTGCTTCCTGCAAGGTCCTGGGCCATCTGATCTGAGGAATGCCTTGTGTCAACTCTTCGCAAAGGTCACAGACCACTGAGGTCACGCTCCACGGAACAGACATAGCTCCAGAGAGTATCATTTCATAAAACACATCAGTCGACAGGAATGTTGTTGGCAATCATGAAAAATGTCCCGTCTCTATTTAGAATAGTGGTGCTTTAAAGGTATGGTAAACAAACATGCTGCCAAAAAAGACCTAGACAAAAAACTACAACCACCGGCTATGAAAGATTCCATGAAAAATAAACAACATAAAATCTAAATCATGACAAATTGATTGACACAATGATAGAGGACTAACAAGAGTAAAGCTTCCTATTATGTCACATTAGCTCCATCAAACTATTTCTCTGTCATTCATATGTTGAATGCTATTTCATTTCCTGGAGCATACAGAGGCAATGTACAAAGTACACAGAGCCAAAGAAGATGTAACCACAACAGTTACGCTATCTAAATTAATATACTATAAAAAATATCGATGTGACACTGCTAGCCTCATGAATTTGTAGACCATGTAGACAGGATGTTAACATATAAACCACAATTATGATAAACAACATCCATATCTAAATGACTAGGACATTATCTGATCATATAGTGGTAGATACACCATCAATGAGCCATCGTACATGAGCAACTTTCCAAAAAAAGAATGAATCATTTCCTTATGTCATTACTAACAACATCCCCTGACCATATAAGGAAAGATTCCTCAGATAAAATGGTTCCGAACTATTTCCTTCAATGTTTACATCCTTGTACTAAATAGAACATTCAGAATTTTGAGCAGTCTCAGATAACTATGAGATATTTGAAATGGGCAATGCATCAGTGACCGGTTTACGTCAGCAACAGAGAACTTACTGACATGACTTGACAATAATAATACTATCTATAAGGTTCTAATTGCCACTAAGAAACTTATAACCAAGTCTACTGTAACACTGATTAAAGAGCTCAAAGAATTTAAAGAATATAGCAAACTTTTGCAATTGGATATTGTTAATTTTTTTATAATTTTAGGTAACCTCAAGGTATATTGTGACCCGAAAACCATTTTCTGATCATCACTCTTCACATGATCAAGTATGATACCTCCTATAAATCCGAATACATCTTTGAACTAGAGCATGACTGATGATTGAACTTGGCAATAGTGAGATGACAGTGATGAGTAGATAAGAAATGGACGACGAAACGGTTCTGAGTGCAATTAGATGATTAAGCCAATACATCATCAACAACATGATTATGATAATTGCAATTGATAAATTTCGCACAATTCAGTTTCGAGACTTACCTTCAGCACCGATTGATACAAGTTTAACTCCTTTGCTTTCTATGAATTGCAAGGCCTTGTTTACGTTGGCTATTTTGTGAAAACGCATTTTTCCCCTGTCCGGCTTGGGCAGCTGTTCCCCCGAGATGACTTCAAGTAAAAGCATCAATTTCAAGCCATTGCGAAAGTCCTCCTCTATGTTTTCGATCTGTGTTCCGGCTTTTCGGAGGTGAGAGTTGCACCATGCTGTGAATGTCTGCAATTTCGAGAAAGGTGATTGTCAGTATAAAAAGTAAAGCTGTATTTCCAGTACATTGAGAAGATTGAAAAGAAGATAAACAAAGATTTTTATCAAAATCGACAATAATCAGTTATTAATGTAAATATTTTTATATAAGTATATGATTATATTCCTGATTTCATAAAAGAATCATTTCAATTGTACCAGTGTGTTGTACGCTCAAACCAGAGTCTCATCTATACCATCGTAATTTTTTCTAATTTTTACAATAATTTGTCAACAAGAGTGCATTAAAAATTTTTTTGTTCTAAAGGTCAGAGATTGGACAAATCACCAAATATGTCCACTTTATAGCATGCCTTTTTAATAAATTGGGTTTACCAATACCTGCAAACCAGGTTACAACGAGCAGACCATTTTGAAAGTTCAGCATCATCCTTTGACTGAAGGCGAAGACTCCGCCGAAGAAACTTCTCATATTCTTCGAAGGATTATCGAAGCTTATAAGTTTGAGGAGAAATTGTTTTAAATCACCAATATCAACAGATTTGACACTGTGCATTAACACAAATAATGGCAATGAGAACAGTTACAGTTCATAATACAGGGCCGTGTTTGTTCAGGTCATAATATTTCAAATCATGATAGTCTACTTCAAAAGTTGTGCATCCATTACTAGACCAGATTAATGTGGATTCATTTCTAACTGGATTATCATAGTATAATTGGTTATTGACAATTTTTCAAATCCAACTGTTCATCATTGATGTCAGACAAAATTGCTCAGAGCACGCGAATCAGTTATCTGCCATTTTCCATTTCATAAGATCTATACAAGTTTGATTATAGTTATACAACTGCTGCACCGAGAAGTGAGCAGTAAACATGGTAAAGTGCCTTGTGATGAATTGTTGCACTCGCTAGCCACTAACTCAGGTGCAATTATTCCAAGAATATCATAGTATGACATAGGATTAAATCAATAAACGAGAACTTGACTAAAATGCCATTGGAGTAAACAGGATTCATTTATCTGTTTACTGCACCAGTATATCACATTGTCGGCAATTAGTATGTAAAACTTAGTGTGCACACAGGTATTAACATAACACCAACATGATGACAGAAATGGAATTATCTTTCCAATTTAAATTTGTTGCATACTTCATTCAATGCCTCGATTAATGGCACTAATTGCTCATGTGTAATATGCAGCCTATTAAAAGGTTATAAACAGCATACAGCTGCATATGAACCTGAACTTAGACATACAAAAGACAAGATGATTGATTGATCAAATCGATGCCATTTCAAAAACATAACAACTCTAGAAACATAGTTTGGGGCATATGTACAGCATGTCCAGACGCCACTATTCATGAATGTCATTGAATGTATGTCAATAAATCATGATAATCACATTGATCACAGATCAGGAGACAGGAAAATCACGATCAATTAAGTGCCTCAGGTCAATTCTAGGCCAAATTAGAAGCCATTAGAAAACTATTACAACCAAATATAGGCCACTGTGTGGCATACTGGTGGTATAGCCCAGGACGCCCAGGAGTGCTGATGGAAGTACACAGTTTGAAACACTCGTATCCAAAAGTAACAATGACAACCGTGTTTACTACTGTCTGATTCTAGACTGAAGTAGGTCACAATTAATTTAGAGACAATTAAGTTGAGTTGATGTCATTGTCATGTCACAATTAACCATCCCAGGCCCCAAACATCCACAAACAAGCATTAAACAGGTCTTGTCATTCAAATGTCATATTAAAGAGATATTTTGCGTTACAAAAAGGTTTTCTATTTATAACCTGGATTCACCTGCGTTCCACAAAAGGCGTGTCCCCCAAAGAGCAGATTAACAAGATCACTCACTAGATCACTACAGGGTGGATTATCTCAAAACTGCTTCAATGTGTGTGTCATGTTTGACAATAACAACAAAAGCTGCACCTTAAATGATCATGAAATATCAATACAATTATTACCTAAATACCTTTATAACACAGACCGTCTGCTGAATAATTAACAACAGGAAAATTGACTAATTTGTAATTACCAACTGGTTAATAAAGATCACTGAAATAACAAGTAGCAAAGTAGCACTTGGGCATGGAACACTGATACTGCGATATTAATACTCGTAATACACTTAATAGTTCTGCCAAATAAATAAAAGAAAAGCAGAAACTTAAACAAAAATAAAGCTTCGGGCACTGACAAGAGATTCTCTTTGAAAAGAATTCAATGAAGTTGTAGGATAATGTACAACTACTGGTGATAGCCTTTGAGCATCAGGAGCAGACGAGTGGCTAAACAGCTAAACTAAATCTGTTTTGACTAATATTGGCTAAATTGTGGTGATTCTGACTGGAAGAGCTGCGTGAGGGTTAACTTCAAATGAAAGACTAAGACTTCAAAAAGCAAATTCTAAAAGAGGATCAAGAGAAGGCTAAAGCGAAACAAGGTCAAACATTGCACAAAACAAGCTGAGGCTCAGTCAGCATGTCCGGATCCCGTAAGCAGATAGCATGATAAGCTTATCAGTCATGTTGTCATGGCCTTAACATGAGCAGCAGGCCACAAAAAAGAGGTGCCAAACATGCTTCAAGAATTTCACCTTGAATGCAGAGCTCCAGCGCAATAACAACAGAAAACGGGCCATTCCTGTTAAATTTGAAAGCTTTCCAAGTCCTGATCATGCTGATAGTCAACCTCAAAGGTATCAGCAATTTGAACATTTTGAACAAAAACGTAATATAAAACACAATACATTTGTCATTTGACCTCTCTTACATATGCATCCTATCTCAAGATTATGAAATCAGAAAGTTATTCACAAATATCCTGTAATTCGAACACTTAAAACAACAAAACCTTCAAATAATGTACCTATCCATTGCACTGCTATCTAAAATTCAGAATTCTGAAAGTGGCATTTTGAGATACTGATTGTAACTTCCTGTTTTTGCACAACATTCTATCGCCAACTACTGTTTTCACTGTTTCTTGTCTGTTCAACATGTTCAAAGGGCCATTCCCAACACAATTCTTCATTCACAGTCAACAAAGCAACACACTATATCTGTCCATTTTCCATCTACATCAGTGTATATTGAATCATAGCACCAGCTCAAGTAAATATTTAATGCCATTCTATACCTTTCTGAAGGCTTTCTGAAGAGTTTCTCTTGAAGCAAACATGTCTATATTAAATGTTATCATACCACAATTTCATTTTCATCTATAGCTGGCCTTTTTGAGACCTTCGTATATATGCAAAAGCTATTTGTTTGAATATACGACAACAAAACACTGTCGGGGGTTGTCTTGCAGGTCACGATCCTTTAAGGCATCAATTTCTCTTTCTATTTAAGCCGAGACGTGCGACAATAAAGAGCGAGATCCTTCAATATCTTGCCATTCCTCACAGTTAATTTGATTCATGGCCATTCACCACAGCTTCTCTCGCAGAATAAACCCTCATGCAAGATTTAACACTGAGCTCAGCTCTTTACCTAAAGGAGGGATTAGTCTAGGGATGCACGGATATCCGGCACAGTATCCGGTATCCGGCCGGATAGTGGAATTTGCAGGATATCCGGTATCCGGCAAAATGAGGGTATGAGAACCGGATATCAGAACCGGATATCTGGCATGTTCAAAACTTAATGAAAGGTTAAAATTTTGATAATAAACCAAAGGAACGTTACCACGACAGAGTCAACAACATTATTTCACCATCTTCAAAATCAGAATTCAGTTACATAACAAAACGAAAAACATTCCATCAGAGGAACAGTCCTCCTGCCGGACCGATATGTCTCAGCTCTCATAAAAAATATTCATAATCAACCAAAAATGCCGAAAAACTTCCTTTTTCGCATGGTTACTATCCGGTTCCAACTATCCGGTTGCTATCCGGTATCCGGCAGTTGGTGTTGCCGGATTATCCGGTATCCGGTATCCGGCTATTTTCACTATCCGTGCATCACTAGGGATTACCAATGAGATTCTGTGTCTTTTTTCTCTTTTTTGGGTCTTTTAGTGTATTTTCGAGCCTTTGAAGAGTCCTGTATTGCGCTGGACAGCAAATGAACATCATTACGAGTGTAGAGTTGTTCTTTGCAAAGTTGGGACATCGTTAGACATCCTCCAGGAATCCTCCTAATCAAAGAAACCAAGCGCATCTTCCTGCAATCTATTTACTCGCCTCCGAAGCAGACTATCAGCAAACAGCTACATCCGTCTTTGAGCAGCGTTTGGGCAACCTCAGGGCCAGCCTCAGAGCAAACGCAGAGAGGCTGTCTCGGTCTTGTGTCTGTCTTGTCTTTTGATGCACATATCTTCCTATTCATTGTATTTCATGAGGAATTCGTCATGATTTCCAATCTTCGAACTTAAACAATTCTACAATTGTCACAGATAAACAATTGCAAGATATCATACATTTCAATTGGAAAATCTAGAGAAGATATGTCAACATCTCTGCAAACACTAAACAATATCAAGATTACAACTGAATATCATTGTCTTTATGGTGACAAGCACTTGCTATTTATTCAGGATATCTGGCAACAAGTACAGGTCAAGATAATTATGACATCATTAAATAAATACTACTTCTTGACAAGGCAATTTTGTATGAGCCGCAAACTAGATGTACCAGTTGTACTACTATGTCATGCTACATTGACCAGATATATTCATTATCAATATGACAGTGAGACGTGTCAAGCTGACAACATTGATAAATTGGCGATGTCGATGATCAATCCAAATTGACATCCTGAGTGACCAGCAGATTGGGATCATTTGAGTTGTGTATTAGAGGCGTATCAATGGACTAATAGCAGATAATAGAAATGCTGCTAAGCTGACAGATATCCTGCTATCCTACAGCTATTTTGGCATGGCATTGTATATTCAGAAGAGCTAGCTTTGCCAAATCTACAGCTATTCCTAGTTCTGCTTACACTCTTGTTATATTCAGCAGCATTGCACTCAAACCTCTTGGTTCAGCAGCTTATCTGCCAGATTTCCACAGGTTTCCCATCTATCTAATACCATAGTAATAATATCATACAGTATCTGAGCAATGTGTGTTCACAGTTCACTTCTTATAACATCTTAAAGGGAAGAGATTATACATGTAAGATAAATAGAGATATATACATGCTAAGTAATCAGTGCTGAGTACTGATGATAAGCATGACTTTATGCAAACATGTAAATTATTCTAGTTTAATCCAGGGTAGTTACTTAAGAGGGAATTAAAAAGATTTAGTAAGAATTTAATTTCAGGAATGTTAATCATGTTAATTAACAGGATGGATTAATGAACAGGCGCTTGCAAAATATGCTAAACTTTGCAAGTACATTCACATGTTCATACTATCTCGCTATGAAGAAGCTAGCATTCTATCAAGAGTCTACATCGTAAGTGGCTGTGCAGACGCCAGAAAAATTAAGATCTGGATCTGGAATAGACGAGTGTCTTTACTTTTTGACATAACAAAATTCACTACCCTTCCATAGGAGATCTTTATTATTAGAGGATTATTATATGCAACACTTTCTCAGGTGAATATGAATGACAGGTTTGATATCAAACTTATTTACCAATAAATTTCATGCACAGACCAGACTGACCGTTGAGACCAAAATCATGAAATCATGCAGCAAACCAAACTGGCCAAATGCAAACCTCCTTCATCAAACAAAAACAATTTTAAACTTTGACAACAACAGAGCATGATAAAGGAGCAACTTGAACAAGCAAAACAAGATTCATCTTTTATTTAGCAATTCCAAATTCCAAGATTTGGGCAATCCGATTACATGTGTGATTACGCCTTTTAAATTTCCAAATACGCTCGCATAAACATGTTAAACCAGAAAATATGCATTCCTAAAAACTTTCCCCAGTAAAATTTCATGGTCTTACAGAATGAAGCTTCTATGGGGACTCCGAATGACATCACATGCAAGCTCCTTATGCCAATACTTTATGCCAACTTCTGTGAAAAAATTCATCCTTTGGAAGTATTCAAGTAACTTCGCCTAAGCTATTCCACCCTGTGCTGCCCTGCTAATGCTTCACATATCCATGCTATTTCAACTAGAGAGAGTAAGTGGTCTTGACAGAGTGTTCCGTGAAGTTTTTAGGACCTCATTTAAGTTGTGTAGAATACAGCATGCAATTGAATGTTCCGTCATGGACATCATGCAATCCTCTCCGCAGTCTGCGGCGTGTCACCACCCCAAATCAAAAGAAACCGTTCTCCAACTTCTCCTGACTCAGCATTGCCGTTCTAATACATGTAATTAAAGTGTCTACTCTCTCTGCTGATGAGTCAAAAAGAGACAAAATGCATGGGGCAAAATTCCTAGTTAAAGCTACCATCGGTATTGACTTATTTGACCCAATACAACTATCTCTCATTTCCAAACCAAAACCACGCAGTGAACATAATCAAATAATTCTTCGAATATTGTTGGATCACTGAACATTAACATTACACAGAGGCTTTCAAGCATAATCATTCACTTCAGAATTGGTTTCTTTTGTATGGTCTGCCTCATTAATAAACATTCGATCAATGGATCGCATAAATTCGAGAGTTCCAGAATAGTACGACAATGCTTATTACAACATATTTTGTCGTGTTTACTTTCTTTCTAAAGGTGAAGGTTTTTACTTGTTTTCCTTCCTCAGTTCCTGCTATTTCTAGCATTTGCTGCTTGTTTACAAGCTCCGCTGCAACAATCAATTCTATTAGGCACTTAAGAGGGTGCCAAGAGACAAAGCTCTTTTCTCCCATTTACCCTGGCACTAATGTCCTGCCACCTAATGGCACCCAACCAAGTGTTGGGGCAATAAGAGCCCCTGGACAAAGCTCCATAAATAGACCATTGCTGGCTAATGCAGGACATTGCCGGCTGCTAGAGGTTGGACATTGCTGGTTGACCATTCAATGACCATTTGTCACTGCCTCACAAGGTCCACCCATTGGGACAAAATGGGGAGCTTTGGGGAGTGGGGACCACTGTTGTTGTTGAAATGAAAACCCAGACATTGCTAGGTTACAAGCTTGGCGATTCCAAGGATTGGCAAGGACTATTTTGTGTTTAAGCAGCACTCCGTGTAAATATTGGGCAAAATGAAAAACACCTTTCGGATGATGTTCTCAGAATTTCCTGAAATTTTACAAAAAGTTTATTTTACCTAATTATAGCTCAGTGGCAGGGTCAAAATTGGTCAAAAAAAATTTTCCTTGTTAGGGCTACCCATTGAAAAATGAATGTTTTTGGCCTTCGGATGGCCTTAATTTCATCAAAATTAACGTAAATTAAGGCATATTTTGTCAATAAAAATGTCACAGTTATGATAATGATAGGAACACAAGTGATACATCATTTTAAAGGGATATTTCATGACATTGCAAAAGTGATGTCATAACAAAGAATGTTTTGGTTGCTAAGCAGTGTCACCATGGCAACCACATGCAAGTTTTGAAATTTTTTCATTGACCTAAAATAGACCATTTTTCAAGGCCATATATCTCCCATGATAACACCTAAAAAATTTAGGTGAAAGTATCACCAGAAAGCTCACCTCCTGTACTATGTTAAACAACAATAAAACAGCTCTGAAACAATGAACCCTTCTTTCTATAGCCATGGACACTTTTTGTTAATTTTCTTGATTTTTTTGATTTTTTGACCGAAAATTGCCCTCTAAATCACCAATGACTGGGAAAACCATGCTCATTCCACTCAAAAAACAAAATTTTTATTATTTCAATTGGATGGAAAAATATTTAGAAAATAATAAATATCATTAGAATGCAGAAAAAATGTTCTATATGCAAATTACGACCGCCATTATTGGAAATTCTAATTTTCTCAATATCTTGGCTAACATCCCACTCAGCAACAAAATTATGGTGTCTAACCCTATGTTTTAAGGGTCAAAGAATGCTTTAGGACTATCTTGAAAGGTGTCAAATAGGTGTAGATTATTATAATGTGACGTGGTTCGCCAGAATTATTTCAATCATGGCACTATCTACTTTCACAAAATGAGTCAAGAGGGGTTCACAGTCACTTACTTTTTAGTATGTTTTAGCTCTTGGTAGAAGGTTCTTGAATAATTTGAGAGATATTTAAATCACATTTAGTGAGAAAAAAGTAAATTCTTTGAAATGAGCATTAAATTTGTCATTCGGGCATTTCTGAGTGAAGGTGTAGCAACGTCTACTTCCACGAAATGAGTCAAGAGGGGTTCAATGTCACTTATCAATTAGTAATTTTTAGCTGTTGGTAGAAGTT
The DNA here is from genome assembly GCA_026936325.1 of Platynereis dumerilii. Lineage (NCBI taxonomy): Eukaryota > Metazoa > Annelida > Polychaeta > Phyllodocida > Nereididae > Platynereis > Platynereis dumerilii. Next base: position 27,460,947 of record JAPTHN010000011.1, read on the forward strand.
TCTTGTATAATTTCTATAGATATTTAAAAACCTGATATAATATTTAATAAATATTTAGAAAATAATTAACCTTATTAGAAAACAGAAAGAATGTTCTTCTTATGTCCTATATTAGTACCACCATAATTGGAGAATCTTATTTTCTCACTATCTTGGAAAATATTGCACTTAAAACTTTACAGTTATGGTGTCTATTACCCTCTGTTCTGAGGGTCAAAGAATGTAGCGAGACTAACCTGAGAATTGTCAGATAGTTTTACGTATATTGATAATCAATTGCATTATCAGAATTATCCGAATATGGCATAATTCTGGATATTTTGTCTGTTGTTTTACTTCTTTGAGGCAAGGTTACAATCCATCAACAGTCCATTATTGCTCAGCTAAAAACAACCTTGCAGCTTTGTTGTGCCTGTGGTTTGTCAAGTTCACATGGTAGGCCTACCAATACTTTTCCAGTAATTGTGGAAAATGGGATTTTTTTTTTTTCCCAGGTGGAACCCAAAAATGTAGGTCATGAAAATTTGTTGAGGCATGTGCTTGGTTCTTAATTTGTGCCTTTTGTTGGTCTAAAACCTCTGAGAAAAAAATGGAATGTTTGATTCAATGTAGTGTGGTGTATGATGGGCCAAAAATGGACCAGCAAGTTAACGTGCTGGAATTCAGCCCTTGTGCCAAATGTTTGGATTTTAGAGGAAATAGCATACTTTTCGCTCCAGTCCGAGGCTATCTCCATGAAAAATGGTTGTCAAGGCAACCAGTTTCTTTGTTCATAAATTTGTACAAATTTCTACAACATTGTGTATGTCTGCTGCAATTGGTAATATTTGACCAGAAGAACTTCCCTTGTATTTGAAATGATGTTTCAGGTTGATTTGCAATTTGTTGTTATTGTTACATTGCCATAGCAACAGTTTGAATGACAAAACTGTTGTAGCTTGCTGACTTGCCACAAAATAACATCAATGACAGGAAGAATACTTCAGTTACCAGCATGCTTTTTTAAGGTCTGTCACTTTGATATTGAAAAAAAAAACCGACCAATTCACCATGAAAAATGCACTTTGTGATGGGAAACATAGAGGCTGTTTGAGTATTCATGATCAAGAGAAGGCCATTTGACTTGTCCTTGTCATAACTGATCTTAGAGTGAAAATCAGATGCATAATCCTTTTTTTGGCTGTCACCTACAAGAGGGATAAGTCTCCTTCAATCAATTTAAATTAACATTGAAAGTATTGGGTCTGATCATGACAAATCATCAACTAGTTCTAGTTCGAGTTCTATTCATTTAATGGTAAGAGGCCACATATTGGCCTATGAAAGCATGGCAACCGCCGTATGATGGATGAGTGATGGTAAGGCTGTGAGTCTGCCTCATACCCTATTAGTTCAGGGATGTGCAGGGTCTTTCAGTTGCTCCAGTATGGAACACTGGATACAACCCCCTCCGTTTATTTTTGCCCAGGTCTCATGGGACAGACCTAGTCAAGAGCTATATATAGCTCTTGATAGCTGCATCTACAGCTGCCCTTTGTTGAGTGAAGTTCCAGTAGCGGGAGTCGAACCCACGTCCTCACAGGCCAGTGGATTCGCAGTCAAGCGCTTTAACCATTAGGCCACGGGGGAACACGATGACACGTGCAATGACATTTTCGCAGTGAAACAGTCCATTCTCTTTCTATATCAAAGTGACAGACTGTTATGTTTGGAAGTCCAAGCCCCCAAATTGATAAAAAAATAATGTAGGCTTGTGTGTTGATAAAATCTTACTGTGGCAACACATTTTTTGCTGGTTTGAATGTTTTGTGAATAAAGAAAATCTCATTTTTAGCCATTTCTCCATTTGTAGTTAGAGTAGAATCATGAAATTTGGCACATAGACAGGAATTTGTCCATTCTTAAATTTTCTGTATTGTAATGAGATATAGAGAGGGAGATCCAATATCAACAATGTTAACATCATTATACCATTCGACACCTCTGTCAGCCAATCATGAGCCAGTATTTCACTGCAATAAAACCCATATTCTTTGTTGTCCAGTTATCCTCCCATGGGAGGATAATAAGTGAAGCTGTGAAAAACCACAGCAACAAATGACAAGTTTCAGTTTTGTCTTATGGTATAAGCCAGTTATTCACCGCGGGATCGGCAATATGTGTTTATCACAGCTCGGGCTAACGCCCTCGCTGGATAAATCACATATTGCCTCTCCCTAGGTGAATAACCTATACGAATTCATTAGATGGAATATATGTCCCTATGGCAACCATTTGGACCCTTTTTTAACTCATCTTTTTTCTTTGAAAACGAAGAGGTATAGTCGTCATTCGATCGTCGGCGTTGTTGTTTGCGTTGTCGTTTGTGTTGTCCCGGTTAAGGTTTGTGTGTGTTAGTGTTCATTTGTGACTATAGCATTTTCACTTAGAGTTATGAAATTTGGTACAGGTATTGGCCTGTGGGTATGGATTGGGAAGATGATAAGAAATCCAAGATGGTAGCCATTTTGTGGTGGTTATTTTGGCAGCTATCTTTCTTCATTCTTGAATTACCCACTGTGCCCTTAATATTTCGCTTAAAGTGATGAAATTTTGTACAGGTATTGGCTTGTGGATATGGATTGGGAACATATATATGTCTGTTAAATAGACCTTTTATCACCCCTTTAAACGCTGTCATCTTTGATTCAAAATATGGCCGATGGCACCACCAGCTCTTTTTTGGTGAATGAACTCATTCACATTTTTTTGCCATTTCTCCACTTAATTTTTTTTTTTAACAGTAGTGTTCTGAAATTTCGCACACTGACTAGATTTTTTTTTCATTCTCTAATTGCCAGGTGGAAAATGGTGAGGTGCATATTTTTCAATAAATTGCGTGTGGACGAATTTGTAAACCTGCAATTACAAACTTATACACGAAGTAAGCATTCGTGTAACACGAATTGGAAAAGTGCAACTATGAACATTGAAACTCTGAACTTCCTAAAAAAAAAAGCACATTCAGGAGAGTTAGTTATTACACGTACACAGGTACCTATACTAATTTTTTCATGTCGACAAACTCGTACATGCCTGTTTTTACACCAACACAATTTTGTGTGCAATCAAATAATGAAAAATATAAAAATGAAATGCTTCATGGTTGCTATGGCATAATTAAAGTGTGGGGACACTGTGTTAGCTATACGTGTACACAAAACAACAACACTCATTGATCTGACAGTTGCCCTTTCAAATGACTTTTAAATGATCTCTGAATTCTTCAAATTGTATCACCTTTCCTTGACAATAATTAGCTTGATGAGCGATAGGATTTCATAAAGTTCACATGAAATTTAGACAAAATTGTGTCCCAACCAATTCAAGATTCTGTTGTCCAAAATCAGTCAAAATACCAAATCCAACTCCGCTATGAATTTTTTGATCCAATAAACCCCAAAATTCATATAATGAGCAGCTTTATACACTGCGTCCCAAAAGATGTTCACCTCACTTCCTCCAAGAATTCTGCTTGTAGATAGATAGATAAATAGATATGGTAAGTGCAGCCCTCTAAGCACAGTTCTGGGTGCTCACGAGGGTTGATTGATAAGATGGGAGAGAGAGCTGGAGTTCTCAACATGTTACACATTTGCTCCATGTGAGGGTCTTTTACTTGCCCAGCATAGACACTGATACAAGGGGCCACCAATTTAAAGTCTCATCCGAACGACTTCCAGCCGGAATTTACTCATGAAGGTACACTGAACATTTTGGGTTCCCCACCCGGGGTTCGAACCCATGCAAGCAAAGACCTTCAGCGGATACCGAAGCCACTTGGCCACCAACCTGCTGTATCTTCAAGAGGGGATGTCTCAAAAGGATAATACCTTTAAAGGTTGACCTCGGGACTTCTGTCTACCTGACAAACATGATAATGGTAATTTGAAATTGTTTGGATGATAATAATTTTCATTTTGGTGATGACGAATGGACCATGATCGTGATGACAATGACTTCAAGCGGACATGCCTCAAATTTTTGGTCTCCACTGAAAGATTGGCTATACCAAAGCCACACTCTGTTATTGGTAAATTGACATTCAGAAAAACCGCAAGCAGACTTATGAGTCATTCCTGGTGAATGCCTGACTTTGCCTCTATAGACCTTCGGAAAGAGTATGGAATATATATTTTGATAAATATCAAGCAGCTCAATTATGTCTGGAACCAATTCATATGGGCATGTTTAAAATGCCAATGCAAAGCTGAAAACAGTCTTCATTAAGTAATGTCATCACAAAAGCGAAAATATTGGCTGCATCCTCTCGAAACTTTAGTAACACATGTCTCAGGAGACAGTGGATCTCTCCAAATGTGAAATATAAATTTGCATGCCCAACAAGTGATGTAATTTCCAGTTTAATAGACATGAATATGCAAAGAAAAACAAGTGTTTCAAAAGCTGTGACGTGGTATATTTTCAAGTGGAAATGGCTGAAAACCAGGGATAAGCGTTGGGAAGTCCCTTTTATCAAAGATTTTTTTCCACCAACCATCCAAAAATTAAGATGAGCACTCTCCGCCAAGTACATGAAGTTATCATGCATACCCTAGGCCAGGAGGGATCTGCCAGTAAATTCAATACAACAGTTAAAGAGTACAAATGAATCTGTCAATCTCATTAATAAGTATATCTCAGTACTAAAATGGTACCACACAAGGGAAAAATGAAGAAACCTTCATGAAACCCCAAAAGAACGATGCGACGTTGTGCAGCGGATAGCTCTACATGTAGTACGTCTATATGTAGTTCTGAAGCAGATTGTTATTTTTCGGTGTAAATAATATTTCAAAGAAATTTCAAATCTCAAACATGAGGAAGACAATATTGCCAGGTCATCTTGACTTCTTTTCATATCAAAATCTTTGACCGTTTTCAGATTGGGATGCCTTTTTGTAACTCCATCCTCACTCTCCTAAAAGAACTGAATTAGGAGGCTAATATTTACTTCATACTTCAAATTTCAAAACCATGGCAACGTCAAAGGAAAAGCACTGTATGAAAGTGTTTGATATTGAAAATGAATATTTAATATGCCCAAAAAATGAAACTTTTACCATTTTTAAAATTGAACAGATTGCTAAGTAAGAGGTGAAAGAACTTTTGGGACACAGTGTAGCCCAAGCCATTAAAAATACATTTCTGACAATGTTTTTTGGAAGTGCCACACTTTCTTACTATTATTATAGACCTTCTCTCAATCAAAATTACCCCAATATGACCGTTGAGTTTTAATAATAGCCGCGCACAAAAAATCTGCATGATATAACCTATCAAGTTGGGTGCAAATAACAATCAGTTTCCCATGGTGCTTTTAAAGATACATATATATGGGTCGAACACGTGAAAATGCTTCTCTATTGAAAAGCATTGGCCAAGTTGTTGTTGTAAAATGAACAGATCTGAATATGTTACCTGGCAAAATTTATGTGCTTTTAACAAATTTGCCTCCAATATCCCTCTTCACTTAAATGAAGCCTATTATAATCAAATAATTAGGAATCAATGCACCCAAAATCAGCGACAATGAACCCATCTTCACTCATTTCATGGAAGTAGATATTGCCACATTTGAACTCATTCTTGTGAACCAGGTCACATTATATTAATCTACACCTATTTGACACCTTTCAAGATAGTCCTAAAGCATTCTTTGACCCTTAAAACATAGGGTTAGACACCATAATTTTGTTGCTGAGTGGGATATTAGCCGAGATATAGAGAAAATTAGAATTTTCAATAATGGCGGTACTAATTTGCATATATATATATATATATAGAACATTTTTTCTGCTTTCTAATGATGTTTATTATTTTCTAAATAATATTTGCATCCAATTGCAATAATAAACATTTTGTTTTTTGAGTGGAATGAGCATGGTTTTCCCAGTCTTAGGTGATTAAGAGGGCAATTTTCGGTCAAAAAATCGAAAAAATCATGAAAATTAACAAAAAATGTCCATGGCTATAAAAAGAAGGGTTCATTGTTTCAGAGCTGTTTTATTGTTGTATAATATTGCACAGGAGGTGAGCTTTCTGGTGATATTTTCACCTAAATTTTTTAGGTGTTATCATGGGAGATATATGGCCTTGAAAAATGGTCTATTTTAGGTCAATGAAAAAATTTCAAAACTTGCATGTGGTTGCCATGGTGACACTGCTTAGCAACCAAAACATTCTTTGTTATGACATCACTTTTGCAATGTCATGAAATATCCCTTTGAAATGATGTATCACTTGTGTTCCTATCTTTATCATAAGTGTAAAATTTTGATGGACAAAATATGCCTTAATTTTCATTAATTTTGATGAAATTAAGGCCATCCGAAGGCCAAAAACATTCATTTTTCAATGGGAAGCCCCAAAAAGGAAAATTTTTTTTGACCAATTTTGACCCTACCACTGAGCTATAATTTGGTAAAATAAACGTTTTGCAAAATTTCAGGAAATTCCGAGAACATCATCCGAAAGGCCCGCCCAATATTTACACGGAGTGCTGGTTAACAACCAAATTTTAATGTACTGCATGGAAAATTTGGGCTTAATGTCCTGTATCTATGCATTTGGAAAGCGAATTTGGAAACGAGGACGACCCAGCAATAAGGCTAGGGATGACTGAAACTGCTGTCCAACATAGGTCGAGGAGAGTCGGATTTCAACCCCAGACCCAGTGATTGGCAATCCAGTGTGCTACCTACCACTGGGCCAACCCTACCTCCTGAACAATCATCAGTAAAGCAAATCAACTTTCAAAACAAATTGAATATCTTCTTGGGACACTTCGTGAAATCACGGTCAGCAAATGACAAATTTCACCATAGCGACAGCTGACAAGGTGCAATTACACATAAGAATGTCTCTATTCTCTCTAATAGGGTCCATCTACGATCAGATATTCAGACAGCAGCCATCGCTTTGGTACTAGCATGAGAGCAACAGTGCAGCCACATCAGTAACATCACAATACATGTGTGAGGGACTGAGTGTAGCCTTGTAACTAGGCTACCAGAAGCTTAGAAGTTAATAGAACTGCTCCTGGCTCAACTGCTCCATGCTCAACACAGCTCAGCTTCTTTGCCCTATGCTCAGCCCATGCTCAGCCCAGATTGCAGCCTAAAGGTCACCTAGTAAGAGATCATCCATTCCTCAGTGTTACATAACTACTCGTACACTTTCCTACAGGCTGGAGCAAGTCATAACCTTCCCAAATGTTGTGCGAAAGCCAGAGAGTACATCTAGGTGTTATCCCTACACCTTTACAGCTATTATTCGCCAAGTTACACAGAGCTAATTAGACAATATTATCAAAATTGGGCCTTGAAAATAACTTCATACTCATAAGCAGTACCATTTGACTGCCTTAACGTTTTGACCTCGTCCTTATTGTTAACAGTTGCTCAACCGGACTGTAACCTCGAGGAACTTACTACAAGCAATGTCAAGCATGCTGCCATGACTAACGACTATGTCAACTTTAAAACATAATAAAAGTCACACCTAAGTTGCAATGGGTCCTATAGTCAGGCTCCAGAAGTAAAGTTAACTTCTACATTCCCATTTGGGCAGATTTTTCTAAATCTTGTAAGAATAGTATAAACACACTAAGATATGCCAAGATTCCAGATAGGTATTGAATACCAGCTTTTGGTAATTTGATCAATTTGGCTATCATTAGCACAGTCTACTGGGCCCAGACTACTCTAGGAATGCCATTTTATTGCAATCACTTCTCACTAGTTTGAGGGGGTCTGCAGTCTAGCACCTATAAGATTGAATTAGTAAAGATTTTAGAGGAAACTTAACAACTGGCACCATAACAACGGCAATCTCAGACAGGAAATTTCAACATGTGAGGTTCTAAACATCCAACCATGTTAACATGGTTAACCAAAGGGGTGATACCGAAACCCAAAAAAAGGGGAAACAAAAAAAGTGGAAAAGAAGTTCTGTCTAATCCTAAACACTTAAACTTCACTAAACAGGGTCCTAGAATTAGGCATTTCCTGTGCAATATCCTAAGAACTTCCAGGTTAAGTTAAAATAGGTTAACCAATCCAGCCAAGGAAACTGATGTTTACAATTTTACTAAAAACAAAACCAATGTGTCTGGTGACTGCATCCTTCCCAGCAGACAATGACAGTTCTAAGCAGTATACAACATGAACAAAACAGAGGAACAGTACAGTACCCTGGATGTGGCAGTGGCACAGCTTTTAGAGTATCTGTACACATTGTATATGATATCAAAGCAATGAAGGCATATCAGACTCAGACCAATAAACAAATCATGATGTCCTTATGATAACAGGATGAAACAGTAAGTGAATGCCTGGAATTTGATCCGCATTTTTGTGACACTCACATATTCAATATCCAAACAAATGGAAATTCAATACACTCTACTCAGGATATTTGTGTATCGTGCCATTCAGCAGAGATATGATTTCAAATTCAATATCATCAAAATTACAAGCATTTACAGAAACAGTCAAAATGATTCCGATACCATATCAAATATTTTTCAATGTCACCTGACTGCTTGAACAACTATCATACATTAATTAATTTATCAGAAAAATTACCAAAATTTAAAGTTTCCTACTGCAATCAGGACGGAAGCAGAGAGATCTATTAAATAAGACAGCTCTCTCTCTCTTCTCCCCACTTACACCGGAAATATTGAAGCCTCTGAATTCATATAATTTCACCGAATATCTCCAAACCAGTTACTTAACTTAAGGCACCCTTAAATAAGAACCTTTCTTTACAAGAGGAACCCAGAGGGCAGGGAAACTAATGAAGCCAATTCAGATGGAGAACTCGACTGACTTGAGTGAGTAGAGAGCTACTGAATAACGACAGAGCTAGCAATAGCAGCACTAGCAGAGAGTTAATATGACGCCTGTCACTCACAGATGACTGCCGCAGCCTCTTGATTGACCACTGGGCTATTGGCATTCAAGTAGCATCTCGAGAGGTCATTTTGGACTTTAGCAAGGAATGACCCCTGGAAATTTGACCTCTATAAGGAATGGGGTCACATTGAGTCAAATTGACCACTGCCCTCAGCATGGTTAGACCCCCACAAGTTGCTATCATCAGCCCTTGCAGATCAGCTTTCTACAAGCAGTTCTGGACTCGCTGTATCAGTTGCAGGGAGAAAGCCTGAGCACTTGCTTGCTAGGTTAGCATGTTCGCCTGTTTACTTTGGTTTTAGTAACTTTGCAGGTCCAGTTTCAGACTTCCAGTTTCAAGTGTTTTGACTTTCCACCAAGCACTCAGGGTGGAACTATTAATGACTTGGAAGCAGTCTAGAAAGTGTCTGGTAGTTTACAAACCATAGTAACAAACCTGGCATGCACTGCACACCGAGGTTAGCAGAGGCTAAGGGTTGGCTTGTTGGGTCTTAGCAGTTCAAAATTATCTGGTTTAAAATTACTACAGATAAACTGGAAGTACAGCGCATCCTAACCATTTACTACACGTAATACAATTGATCAATAAAATATCATGAGGATATTGGGGAATTGAAGCTCCTTGAGAAAATGAGAATAAGAGGCAACATTTTATAAAGCCACGAATTTGCAAATGGTATTGTATAGAGTTGTATTAGTTGTTTCCATGGCAAACTTGAAAGTCTGCAATTCCAAATCTCAGGCTAGTACAGCCAAATATCATAGCATGACAGCTTGAACCATGATATTAAAAAGTCAAACTGACATTTGAACTTTCTTTTCAGGTGAAAACATACATTGCTCCCAGCGGTGAAAAAAGATAGATCAGCTGGAAGCAATTTACCAATTCATGAATTCAATGGTGAGATATTGATATCAAGGGAAACATGGCTTTCTATTGGATAGAAAAATAACATAGTGGAACATGCAAGACTCGAAGGCAGTAATTAAGGTGACCTGGAAAGTTGCATTAACTTCTCACAAACACGACTTGGCAGTGAGATTGGCACACATAACCCGAGGAAAGGTTGTAAGGCATAAAAGCAATAGAGTTCATTCAAAGGCCTCACTAGAGTCTCTAATTTAAGGGGAATGTGTACACACGGAGTCAGAGGCCTTAGCAAAGCATGCATGGTCATGCGTTTAATGTTGCTACTATGATCTTCTCCTAAGAATTTATCGCAGACCTACAGAGGGCCTATTATAACACAGTTCTCGCTTCACAATGAATATATTGTGCCACAGTGTGTTGCACCTAATCTGTTTGTCTTTCTTTAAATAGGGCAGCAAAACCCTTAACATTTCTCAAATGCAAATACCCTTAAGGGGCAACACAATGTAAAGGCTCTGAACCTCTGACACCACAATGAATCACCTGATTTTAATGATCAAAACTAACAATTTTTAGTCGTACATGTCAGCAGAAAAGACCCACAGTAGTTAAAGGAATCTCTCAATGATCTAGGTTGAATTGTTACATGTCAGCCAGAACCTATTCATGATACCTTTTTAGCAAATTCAACCTCTCTTGCATACCTTTGACGCAATAATGCAGCAATATATTGTAAACTATTTGTATTTCAAAGAGACTAATGACCATTAACATCAAATTGAACACGTTAGCAAGGAGTGGCACTCAAATTTGACAGGACATAGAATTCAATGAAATCATCGCATGACAAGATGCTTCACCCATGAAAAAAATTCCAACCATCAAACTTGCTAAGTTAAGGGGTCTTCAGACCAGGAAAAACACTTTACCATGTTATAAATGTGTGAAAAATGTTATAACTTCAGAAGAAATAAGAACTTAGAGTACACAGAGTTGAGTGCACTTCTATCATACTTAAGTTATCTAATCAGCAGAAAATGGTGGGTACTCTAAAGGCAGGAATGATGCTATTTTGACATCAGCAAATCAGTCAGTCAGTATTCTATCCCATACAAATTTGCAATACTAAGTACTATTTGAAAATTTGATATTGGTACATTAATGAATTTACACGCTCACTCAACCATTTAAATTTAGGAATACATACATAAGACTTATCAACAGGCAATCTGTTTACATGGTTTAGACTTCAGTGTGATAAAAGCAGATTCATCTGTTCAATATTCAAGACTGCTCCTGTTCTTCAATTGACCCAAATACATGATACATGGTAATGGCTTCCTAGCATCAACAATGAGGGGATTAATTACATTGAAACACCATTCAGCTGAATTTCAGCAGCACCACCATTGAATCAGTGGGGTTTCTTCATGCATAACCAAATTCCTCATCAATTTACATCCCAAATTAATGCAAGGGATTTCCCTATTAGCCAGCTGTTCGGGTCAGCGCTGTGAATAAGGACACAAGGGCAAAGGTCGGAAAAACCTAATGTATTACCACGGCAGCTAATCCAAGTTAGTTTTTTCTTCTCTATCTTTTTACTTTTTGTCAGGGAGATTGATAGTTGAGATAGACACATCTAAATGGAAGGCAATTGACTGGTTCTATACATGTGATATACTGAGAGTCCTTAAAACTCCAATATACATAACTAAAATTTCTTGGAATCTCTCCTCGCCGCATAAAAAAATTGTCTAAAATTGTAGCAATGTCATTACATATTTGCTTTATATTGCTAACTGAATATACACATCACTACCACTGGAAATGCATAAGACTCCAAATGAAATGACTAGTAATATATTCTCATTATGTATCCAGGGAAAGATTGGACATTTCAAACACATTATTTAACTTCATTGAAGCTGATAAGCAGCTGATAAGGGTTTTATATGCCTCATACTTTGGTGTGGACAGAGAGCTAGAGAAAATCGTTAAAACAATGACAGTATGCCACATTAATATGCATTCATTTAATGATTTCTCACTTGTGACTATAGAGCATAGATTGGGTTATTGCAAGCTTGCAGCTATACAGTATATTAACAGCCAGCCACAAGGGACTTTTCCAACATCCACAAATGATACAATGTCCCTTATCTAAGCCACATATGTGTTATCTAAAAACATTTCTGGTCGGCTCATATCTACGACTGGTTGCCACCCACTTACCCTAGTTTAGATAGGATATTATAGGCCAATATATCGGGGTTTGTGCTGAGTGACAAAAATTGCATTTGTATCTTTATGACAATCACAGAATGATACCAAGGCCTCAATTGCATAATGGTTATTAAAAATATTAGTTTATCAAATTATACTGATCATTACCAAAAAATAAATTTAGATAAATGAAGACTCTACACATGCTACAGCACAGGAGCAATAACAGATATTCGGATATTATTGGTACTTTTTAAAATCATTATTTAGTCAGAACTAAAATAGCAACCATAACATTACAAAGCAACACTTGAAAGCTCAATTTCCAATTGCTTAACATTTAACTTAAAAGACATCAATTGAACATGCTAAACCCTGACACAATCTATAGGAAACTATCATATAGATAGATAACACATCCTACAGATCTGTTTTGCTACAATACACAACTTGACTAGACCATCAAAACCCCGATAACCAAGAACTTTTTTGACATCCAAATATCGCCAAACCTCATATTGACACGATGAATGACACATTTACCAGTATTTACTCAAATATAAGACGAGGTGAGATTCAAATTACTTCAGAACACTTGAGAATAGATTATCGTAGTCAGATAATAATCAATATTCTTATAAACATTACAATCGATACAATGCAGAGTTGAGTGTACTGCCTCTGCACTGCACTGCTCTGCTGACTGCAGGTAAAATACAAATTCCTCAAAAGTTTTTTGTCTAATCATTACTGATGACTCTAATCTTGTTGATGATTCACAGAGGGGGATTCCCATCATCCTAGAACAAACAGCACCTGGCAGTTCTAATACCCCATCATGAGCCATCAAGCTTTTGTGTGAAATTGAGTCTCTGACAGCACAATGTTGACAATTCCACAAGCAGCCGAGTGTGACAACATGGACGTGACTGAATTTTTAAAATTTTAAACGACACTATACAATGCTTGAGCTCTCCAAACAATATCACAATGTTTATATTGAGATCATTGGAAACAATTTAAAGCCCATTTGAACATTGTTCACCTGAGAACAGTGAACCATGTTTATTAAATTTGCAATAAATAATGGAAGATATAGAACTTAGATACGTTAGAAGGAAACATATCTAAGATTTTTGTTAAATTAGATGCTATCAATAACATAGCCGTTTAACTGCAAAGATATCCAGACAGCTTGATCACACAACACCATGAAGATATTCAATATATTTGACAACTAACCTCAACAACTTTATACATAATCCAAATTATATCCAAGACAAGCAGAATATCCCTTCCTCTCCTTCGTGTTCCTCTAGTGTCACTGCTAATGTTGTCAGTACTTGTTACCAATTGGTAGCTATGTGTTAATGGAAATGGGATTTATTTTCAAAAGTGCACTCAACCCCCATACCCTCATTAGCTCAGAAACTAATGAAGTAATTAACAATACATTTGATTAACTAAATCTATTGTGTGTGATTTGAAGCAGCAGAATTGCAATTATAGAATGCCCCTACAACAGCCACAAAAGAACTAATTTAAGCAACATGTCAAGACATGTACCCAACTAATCAGAATGGTTCAATCATGATACAAGTAATATATCATGAATACATTGTACAATATAATCATTATACAATGTATAGGCCATTAAGGTATATATTTATTGCTACTTCTTTCTCAATAATGTTTTTAACTTGAGTGTTTGATTGAACTGTCAAGATCCAAATATTTCATCTGAACTTGCCTGTCATCATATGACCATAAATCACAGCCAAGGCCTATGTATGGGGCCTATAATTCCCTATACCAGTGTATACCAGAAATATTGGGTTGCATAAGCAATGCACCACATCTAAATGACATCTACCATGATTTATAGCTATTTGGAGCAGTGTACCCCTATTGCATTATACTGTTACAGCTCCTGAATGTGTACAAAACTGTCCTATGCATAGCATCAATACACTAGTACCAGTCTAGCATGATACAATAGCATGATACAATAGCATGATACAATAGCATGATACAATAGCATGATACAATAGCATGATACAATAGCATGATACAATAGCATGACATAAACCATTATAGACAGCCTGTTAAATGAGTAGCAGCATGCTATGTTGACAGTAAATTTCAGGTGTAATAAAAGACTTCCAAATGAAACTGTATATGTCTGTGGGTGATACTACAAGTCATACCATAAAAGACCATGCCTCACAGCACTCACAGATTTAGCCTACATACTCAATGGCTTTGCACCATTTTGACCACGTGAAATAATCAAATTCATGGTTTGCTTGGCGTTTGTGACCATTCAGTCATAATAGATAAATGAGCCGACAGAACTGACAGTCACTCAAAAGTGACAACTCAATCAGTGTCATGCAAACGGTCAGTTTGTCCAGTCACTGACCAAGTGGCCACAACAGCACGGGACAGCTAATAGGTCCCCAAAGACCAATCACAACTTCGACAATCACAACTTTGACAAGACATCTGACAGATATGAAAACGTAGTTGTCGTATAAGTCATTAATGCAGTATGTTACTGAATTCTAATTCTATACCACTGCTTCTTACAGATCAGCGATCCATTGGAAAAATTATTTTCTTATTTTCATTTGCAAACTGGCTTTGCCAAGCAATTAATTGACAGTTACGTGTTAGGCTGTAAGGTTTGCTAATCCTCTTGATACTTATCAGCTGCTGTCATTAAGTAACTTTAATATGTTTGTTTATTGATACCTGTAGATATGACACAAAACTTTATAAGCCACAGAACAAACAATAACTGAAACAAACAAATCAGTAAAACACTCGCAAGTCAGTGACAACACATTGAACATGTTGAACACAAGGCCCAATTGAAAGTGAATTTTGAAACTGCAGTTATTCATGGTATTGGAAACTGTTTTGCAGAGAGCGATGAATGTTTGAAGGAGTCTTCAAAAGCCAGAGCAGCCGGAGCAGCGCTTGGAAGCTGGAACTGATGGCTCCAGTACTTAATTTTTTCTTTCTTAATTATAATGTACATGTTAACTCTCTTGCATCCTGATTCCAAATTTTCCAATAGGCCTATATTTTACAGCATTTTACCCATGTCATTACCTGAATCACAAATAACAGGATCTAGTGAAGCAAACCTTGGCCTTGTCACAAAACTTTTGCAACAAGTCAATGATAGAAAACATGTGCCTAACCAGCAAATCAACCTTGTTAAAAGTCTCCCTGAAATGATTAAATGGACTTGTTTATGAAGACCAACATCTTGTAAGATTAATTAACAAGGTTTTGAAGGCAATGACAAATTACAAAGCAAAACTAAAAGTGAGGGACTGAGAATTGGAAGTTTCGCTTGCAAGAGTGAGACAAAACCATGCAAAAGTTAGCACTAAACTATCCTGAATTTTCCTGGAGTGGCAATTAGAAACAAAAAAATTCAATTGTGCAGTATACAATCTGTCAATCTGAACACATAAAGGCCCTCCCATAGAACCCCAACCACAACAGTCACTACTGGCTTGAGAATACAATGCAATTGTCTGAATAAAGACGGAACTAACAATACAGGTGTGACATTAGCACTCAAGATTACGTTTTAATACTAAATCTTAATTCTCATTCTGAGCTACATTTAAATGCCACAAATCGCCAGCAAGTCTTGCATAATCCACTGACCAAACATGCCACAGCGACTTGCAATAGTATTAGGGCCTAAAGTGGAATCCACAAATAACAGGGCCCATTCACCACACATTTATAACGCTCTAAAGCTATAAATAACTCAGTCATAAAAGACTACTTGAAGTGCAATATATTGGAGGCTCTCTCCTCCAATATGAAGTAATAGCAACTCTTAAATATAACAAATCTAATATATAGATTGATATACAGGTATCAGAAACTTGATTCGACAAATGGAGCAGCAGAACTACTCAAACCACTTACTCGAAGTTATTCAAAATATGTGATAATTGATCCCGATTTCAAAATTGGCAAATAAACATGTTTAAATTTGAACAGCACACAAGTTACTGAGATTCATTTGCAAGACATAGATCTACATTGATGTATTATCCATTCACCTCAAACCCCATATCTTATCTTAAAGAATATAGTACTATAGTACGAAATGGTCAGAATGAATCCTAATTTTAAAAGGAATGTGGATTAACCATGTTAACATCAGACTTCAAAGATTTAAGTTGAGATATTTTAGATTCTCAGCCAAGGAGCTGTGGGTGGTGTGATAAAAATCTCAGGGTGAAATTCCAGCAATGAAACTTTTTCATGCTTCTTGAAATATTACTCTAATTACTTGAAATAACTTAACAGATAAAGGGGATCAAATTACACAGATACACTATGATCTTCTGAAGACTTCTGTACATTTTAAGCTTTATATATCAAGTATATGTACAGGTATGAGGCAGGTAATAGCAAAAAGAAAGGGAGAAGAGGAGAGACCAGGTAGAGCAGCAGGAGCCTGCAGTACAGGGAGAGCTCTAGCTTATTTGTGCAGTCCATCACCCTTCCTTCCCCAACTATATATACATTCTTCTATTAATACCTGGCCTGCTGCTGATGCAGTTGGAGGGGTACAGCAGCAACCAACCAACCAGCTTGTAGCCAGGATGCTTTTTGCAATCCTCCCACTAAACTGCATGTAGAGCATGTACCAAAGGCATGTAGCAACAGCACAGGCTTGGTGCATTAAACTTAACAAACTCAACCCATCACTGTGCATCACAGACAATGTTGAGAGTAGTGGCGCTAATCAGAATCGAAATGACCCAAATAGATCCAGGATGGAACGAGCGGCTAATTCCTGCAAATCTCGTTTCCAGATTATTCCTATCACCATCTCTCACGCTAATGACGTCCGCTAACTAACACAAACAAACATTGCATTAATATCTAACTGATAACAATTAATGAGGGACTGTAAATGACTATTATCTCCAGCAGGCAGGGAAAGCAGCAGTGTTTCCATGTTTGGTGGGCAGGTAATATTATACAGTAGGGGTGCAGCCAATCCCAGGCTGGCAGGCTAGACCAGCCTCCACTTCAATTCAGCTCAATTGCATTACTGTATACTTTTCAGGCGATTTAACACAACAATGTTGTCCTAGAACACATTAACAGCTCTAAATAGTTTAATGTCAAAAAACACAGGCTATAAGGGTAGCCAAGTAATGAATGACAGATTAGCCAATTACCACAGAGCAGCCAGATTTAGCCTGCCAGGATAAGCTGGGGCCCTGAAGGGGAACGATATTTTGGGATATAATAACTAGTATACAAGTAAATATACTAGTCGTGCTGTGAAAAACTGACAGCACAACAAAATTACAAAGTAGACAATTTATGGAATGTTGAATTTCTGTGGACAGCTGTCACTGACCTTAGCAGCTGTGTAACTGAGTGGACACACATTGGGATTGACAGATGACAGCAGATCCACTGTGGACTGCAAAATGATAGTCACATAAAAAGTGCACCTCAGTCACGTCTCTACTTGTTAATTAACTCTAGACAGACTCTACTATACTGGTAGCAAAATAGCATGGAGTGCCCTAGCTGCTTACCGTATTTCCTCGTTTAGAAGCCCGGGCGTTTATTGTTTTAAAGGGGATCATTACCCCGGCGTTTATACGAGACAGGCGTCTATTTGAGACCGGCGTTTATTGTTTTAGACAAGATAGCAATCAAGTAACATCTGGGTATGCAAGGGTACGCACGCAGGTAAACCTTGCATGGAAACAGCTGGGCAGCATGCAAGGCTGTCAATTAGGGCTGTTTATAGTAGCTGACCCGGCGTGTATTTGAGCCAGGCGTTTATTATTTTAGCGTGGGTCACTACCCCGGCCTGTAAACGAGACAGGCTTCTATTTGAGACCAGGCTTCTATTCGAGGAAATACGGTATTCAATCCACACTCTGGGCCTACCCCCTCTGAAACGGATTAACTCAAGTGTGACGAGCTTCTAGACTTCACTGGGGAATGCAATCACACATTCACAGTGAATTCTTTCTTTTGTTCCTAATTGTTGGCCTAACTTAAGCACACACAGCTTCTAGGTAAACAGTGAAGCCGATCTCAATAGATTAAACAGTAGATGAAGGGAAACAGAAGGCTTGTTTCGTGTAACGGGGGTTTATTTGGGGAGCTGTTTAATTTTAGCAGCAAATCGACTTAGCAGAGCCCGGCCACTCCTTCTCTCAGCTGTACGAACATGGCGGAACACAAGGAGCCGGCAGAGCTTTTTGTGTCACTTTTAGGTGATTAAATAATCTATAACAAATGTTTAGATCTTAGAGACTCTTTGGTTTGTTTACATACAACACACTGGCAAGTTTTGAGGCCCGATCGCCTCTTTTGATCACCGTTCTGGGCGGTGAATGGATCGCAAATTCTGACCTTTCTTTGCTGTTTCTCCCAAGCTGGATCGAGAAGTCCCTCACGTTCCCACTCGTCCTCCTGCACCATGTAATCCTCGGGGACTCCATAGTCCCCATATGCAGCGTAGGGATCCATCCTGACTCTCTCTCGGGGGTCTCACTTGATGCTAGGGGTGTTACAATGTAAAATCCAGGGTGAATTTTCGAAAACGCTTGCAATGAACACCACCCCGCCAGGAGAGGTCGTGAGTCACGTGATCCTCTGCCGAAGAAAGCTCGGCAATTTCCGACAACTTCCGCTTCCTCGCCCGACCACGTGCTTTTGTTTTGGTTGGAGTTTGACAGCTGTCAAAATGATCAGACATGGCTCAGCGGCCACTGCCATCCAACAGTCCTTACTAATTTGCCAAACCCATTACAGTTTACAATTCTGACATCTTTTATATACATGTACCGGTAATTACAGCCAATTAAAACAAATATATTCAGACAAGAGTCACCATGCAATTGTCAATTGATAGTTTGACACATGTATAGGCCGACTTATTTTTGTACAACCAAACATATATATGGAAATTCCAAATTGGTCAAAACCAAGGATCTCACTTAGCATGAATGGACCACATTATCTGAAAACAGGAGCTCTCGATCAGTCAATCACTCAA
Organism: Platynereis dumerilii; assembly: GCA_026936325.1. Classification (NCBI taxonomy): domain Eukaryota; kingdom Metazoa; phylum Annelida; class Polychaeta; order Phyllodocida; family Nereididae; genus Platynereis; species Platynereis dumerilii. The sequence continues at coordinate 27,480,079 of JAPTHN010000011.1, forward strand.
TCGGGTAAATAAATGAAATTCACACCCAAGACCCCAAGTACTGCAGAGGGAGCTATGGCAGTCAGTTCCAGTAGTGCCGCTCTCTTGTGTAGAATATAACAAATTTGATGAGTCTGAGCTGAAGTTCAATGTATTGATAGTAGCTTTAAAAATGTAAAAAATAAGAGACCCCAAGGGGCTGTACTTAAAAAAATATAAGAACAAATATTGATAAGTTATGAATTGTTTTATACCTTAAATAGGAATGTACAAGATCCAAAAAGTTGTAAGTTCATACATAAATTAATTAATATTTAAGAGTAAAATGGCATTCAATGGGGACAATACAAAATTTAATGTTTGGATATTAATGGTTCCTGAGCATGCATATTAATGATATTATGTAAATGAAAATTGAACACAAAGGAAATGACTAAATTGACCTGCAGGATGAATGATAGAACAGCATCGTGAAAGCTTGTGCAGCCGAGAGACCTAACTTCAGTATACAGTGCGACAATGAGCGTCCACCAAAGAAAACATTTTGAACAGTTTTCAATTGTCCTTTTTCACTAACGAGTTCAGTTTACGGATCTCCCTCAGGTAATCGCCATAGGGAGTTTCTAGCACCATAGGAAGTCCACTGAAACGAGTATCGTTCATGATTCGTCGAAACCCCTCAATGCCAATCTTTCCCTCTCCAATATTCTCATGGCGGTCAAGGTGACAGCCCACATCTCCTGTAAATTTTAAAATCAAGTGATTCAAGTCTTACAAAACCTCAGTATTCATATATGTTTAAAAAGACAAATTAACAACGTTTTTTGGGTTCTTAATTATTACAATGGTTTAATTCAGAAACATAATTTTCAGAATTGAATGTCAGATCTGAAAAATCAGTTTTCACAATAAAAATGTAAAAGAAAAAGCATGTCTCCTAAAGTCAATTTTTCGCCTTGTATATTAATTGTGCCATGCATCGTTAATCATATAAATTGAATGAAAGTGCATATTACCTTTTGAGTCATTGAGATGGAGTGCTTTCAAGTACTTCAGTCCAACAGTCTTTTCAAAATCGGTCATCATCTGGTCGAAACCTGATTGTGTTGAAATATCGTAACCTACAAGTGTAAAACAAGAGATGAAAAATAAAGTTCTAACATTGTTTCAGTTATACTGAACAATGAATTAATGAGAGTGATATTAAGGAGACAGGCTACCTCTTATTGAATAGACATCTTTCTACTCTTTCATTATTCATTAATATATAATCACTATTAATCAGTCATACAGGCTTCCCCATTCTAACTTGAGAAATAGTTCAAGTGGCAGGCAGCTCAATAAAATACAACCTCATCCAATTTTTTTACCAGCCTACACAGGAGATAGTAAAAGATAACCATTTTTGCATAGCCAGCCTACCAAATTGACCGACATCACAGATGCTTCGATAGTTCATGAATATTTTTAGAGGATAAAAAATAATTCAATGACAATTTTACCTGCAGCAAATGCATGACAAGTATCCAGACAGACGCCAATTCTGCTTTTATCCTTGACTTGTTCGATTATGGCCTGGAGCTCCTCAAACTTCCCTCCAATTGTATTTCCTTGGCAACTCATATTCTCTATCACTGAAAAAAAAACAATTCAATTCCTAATTATGTGTATCCTTTATCATTGAATTTAATTAATTGGCCAAAAAAAAAATTGGTCCCAGCCAGCAATATCTAGATCTATACAACTTCTCATTTTCAGATTTTGTAGGATTCTTGTTGAGTGTGAATGTAAAGTTATTGCAAAGACATAATATTTTGGAAAAAAATGCAACGTACCTGCAGTGACATATTTTGTCTTGTCAAGGGCCATATTGATACTGTCGGCAATTTTCTTGATACTTTCGTCGACTGTGATTTCTCCACATGTTGATCCTGGAATAAATAGGAAAAATATTTAAAATAAAACTTAATTGCTGTCTTGATCGTGTTGACCCATTGTTAACAGATTGATGGGAGAAACATTAGGGAAATTACACTTCGGATATTTTGGCTAACAGTATGCAACTATCGGAAACATAATTTTTTATGTCTATATAAAATATTTGAAAATGTTCATCTCTTCTGGAAAACAATTGCCTGATCTGGGAACTTCCATAATCACAATACGTGATCATACATACAATGTGCAAACATACAGATAGTTAGTACAATGCAAACCTGGGTGGAAGTTGAACAGGACAAGACCAAGGCTGTCACACCGTTTCAATTCATCAACCAGCATGTCACGACTCTTCCGCAAAACTTCATCTTTCGGGGAACCACAATTCATGAGGTATGACCCATGCGGGACTATGTGCCATGGACTGAAACCATGCTCCTAAAATAAATAAGTACAAAATTTATCCCAGTTGACTTAAAAAGTACTCAGATGTCCACTGTCAACATGATTGACATCCAAATAGATAAGTACATTTCATGTATTAAAATTAAGGAAATTAATTTTTTAACTCAAGGGAAACAGTGGAGAAACGATTTTCTGGGAACCTTAAGGCTTAAGTTTAAGCTCAAATAAGTTGGATTGATGATTGCGACTTCACATTTATTTTACATTTATGCACGTGGTAGGCTATATAATTTATGCACATTGTAAGCTAATTAGGACAGGAGGACAGGGCAATGAGGCGTAGAATGATCGAAACAGCCATCCAAAATAGGCCCCGGTGACCCGGCAAGAGCTGGATCAGAAACCTGGACACAGCGATTGGCAGCCTAGCACGCTACCACTACACCAACCCTCGCCCCAAGCTCAAATAAGATGAACCAATACATAAACTTGAGCTTCAATCACGCTGCACCACCAATTCACACGTCTTAATTTTTGGAAGATTTTTTTCAACTAAATACAAACTGTCACAAGAATTGCAAAAATAATACCTTGCAAGCTTTTTTGAATTTTTCAGCATCTTCCATTTTCAGAGGTTTACTGACCCACTGTCTTTGTCCCTTCAAGAACATTGCAAACGATTTGGCTCCAAGTTCAACTGCCTCCTCCACCGACTTCCATAATCCTCCTGAAATTGATTATTATTATGAATTGATTATTGATTGAAACTACTGATTGAAACTATAGTTAGTCAAACGTTTAAAAAAAATATTTTTCAAGAATATGGATAAAATATATATATGCAAAAGTACAAAATTTTTGCCGTTTGTATGCAAGATGTTTTTTAAAACTTTTATTATATTCAGCAGAGCAAGCCCACTTTCAATGTTCAGAACATAAAATTATGTTGATCATTAAACGGATACAGAACTTAGTTTATCAGAACTTCTTAATGTTATTTTTTTGACACAAAAAAAATTAGGTCTGCAACAAACCTGAGATAGATACATGTGCTCCGACATACATCTGACCTGGTTTGAAGGGACTATTTTCTCGGTCAGGACTACTTGAGCATCGTTCAACGTCATTTACTTTTGTACGCTTCTTCTGCACTTTAGTCTTCTTGGTAACTTTTGTAGCTTTGGTTTTTTTGACGGTTGACGAGCTGTTCTTTCGTCTTCTGGCACTCCTGCTAGTGTTTGGCTTTGCTGTAAAAAAGTAATAAGAAGATTATTGTAAAGGCCAGGTCTGTACATTCATCATGTAACATTAATACATCAACTATACAGTACATTGTACATACATTATATGAACGTAATTTGTCCGTTTATTGTGACTGCACTGCTACACAACCTAATAGCTACAATAAAGTGGCATTGATACAATTCATTATAGACACATGATATATATGTTATGATCACATATCACAGATAGGCCGAACCAGTATTAACTCAACTGTTGGCGTCAGCAGTCAGCTGGCAAAGCCAATTAAAATCACATCTGTAGTCCTGAAATCATAGCCGGAGAATCTGCGGCTTGAGGACAAAATCAAGGTCATATCCAATGATTCCCTATCATTCTCCTGTTATAGGGGCCGCCATTTAATCTTAAGGGGGCTTGCGGGAAATTATTTATTTCACGGTAACGGTGGCAGTAACTATTTATTTCAAGCGCGAGTAGTCCCCGAATATTCATTCCTAAATCAAGCAACACCTTGTTAAGAAAACAAGAAATTATTTTTTTCAAGACTGCCCGAAAAAGAATTTATTTATTTCATCAAAACTGAGCTAAAGATTATTTATTTTAAAAAATTTCCCGCTGAGGAAAGCTCAAGCCTCCCCCCTGGAGATTTTAAAAATGTTACCTCCTTAGGGCATGTGGGCATGGTGCAACAGCACTTTTCAACACATCAATCATCATCATCAGTTGGACTTGAATCCACAGAGATGGGTACTTCAACAATCAACTTCAATCCAATGGCAATGGATCTGCTTGATATATGATCAAGGCTCCGATGTCCAGGTATTGCCGTTACGTCATGGAGAGTTTGGTATCCGGATTTTAAACTACCTTCAATGTCATTGAAATCATAAGTGGAGGTAGACAGTACCATCTGCCATTTATATGTAGTATTGCAAGATAATTGCTTTATTATCTCGGGAGATATTTAATTTTTTTATTTTCTAAAATTTGTGGACGTAACATGGACAGCACACTGAAATTGTGAAAAATCAGACAGCAAATAGCATCTGCTTACCACATTAAAGTACAAATGTGCTTATCCTTCAAAAATAAACAATGACTTTCAATCTCCTTTGAAACCCAGTGAATTTTGAGGAATAAAATGGTAATAATATTCCATGACGTAACAGGACACCATTTTAAAGTTTAAAATCATGTTATAGAGGCTAGAACCTGACAGAGGATAACAAAATGTTTACTTTCTATAAATTACTTTAACAAAAGCAAAAATTGACGCCAGTATTGCATTGCTGTGAAGGATTTTGAACTGAATATTCACGAAACAAAAAATTTATGATGTAACATTGGACACCAATGTTCCACAGGTGATACAATTTCTCACCTGGCAATAACATATTTGATGCATTTTGTATAAATTACCGCCAATGATCTGTGAGACTATTATCTATGCCTCAAAATTTCATTTTCTTGCATTTTCATTAATTTTTACCCGAAGAAATTACTGCTAAAACACAGGGCTAATTTTAATTTTTTTATGATTTGCAAAAATTAGCACACTTTTTGCTTTTCTGTGACACTAAATGAAAATTTATCAAAAATCCATTAAAGGCTGCATTCCTGCAGTGCAGTCCAACGATATTAGACATCTATTTCTGTAGGGAAATTGATATTTCCTGTGTTTAACCCCTCACAGACGATAGTTTATGTAGATACTAGAGAAGTGGAGTTTGACATGAGGTTCATGGATTGCTTTGTGGATATCTTCCAATAAAAATGCAATTGAAATTAAATTTCCTATCCTGTATATCCTTATTTTACCTGTCAGGTACAAATAATGCACTCAAAATAAATAGTTTGACCAAAAGTGATAAGGATTTCAAATTGGTGTCTCAGTTACATCCCAGTCTTGTAAAAGTTATGTCCTCGGAATTAATAAGATATCTTGTGATTGTCTCGCACAAAAAGTATTTAACATGAATTCTTGAATGCTGGACTGTGAAAATGAAGTAAAATAACAGAACAAGCCACATTTTACTCTATTGTAGGGGAATTTTGATTTGATTTATGCCCATGATGTAACTTATGACACCTCACATGCTGTCCATGTTACGTCACTGCCAAGATTTGGCTTTTTACACTTACTTATAATGTTAAATGAATATTGTGAACCATCTTGGTATAACTCGTGGCTAGTTATTGAAATTCAAGTATGTATAACCTTCCATTCTGACAAACTAAAAGAATTAAACCTGCTTTTATGGCTTTTTATCATGACGTAACATGGACACACGACAGGATGAAGTTGAATTTGGTGTCTCTGTTACATCCAGTTGTATTTTCAAAACAAACTGAGAAAAAGAGTTCCAGTTGCAGGTTTTTTAAGCATTCAAATGTTTGAAATGATCCAGATTACAGATTTTGTCAAGATGACTGTCTTTGGTGCAAGTGGCTAACATCTGTACTAAAATATTAAGAGTGTATGACTTGGATGTAACATGGACAGCGTTGGTTACAGAGTGGAGCTGACTTTGGTCTGGATTTTCTCTTTCTAGGAATGGTATGCATTAAAGAAATGTGGCCAAACCCTTTGCAAAATTAGTTGTGAGTCTGCTACAGATGGTTTCAACAACATCTCTGCTACTGTTAATTCAATATTATCAACTTTCTGTCTGCATGTCACTGCAGATTGTGGACGTAACGAAGACCAGCCTCACTATGGCACACCAGGATCCCCCTCTTATGCTAATTCCAGTGGTGATGGCACCTGTCTTGGTGTCAGAAATTATGCATAAGAATATGGAGATGTCATGAAATGTCTAAAAATAGAATATCCTTTGGCCAATAACAAAACAGGAGGGAGAATAGGGACGTAACATTTGGACACCATCTGACATAATGATGTTTGATTAAGTATGCTGTGGTGCCATAGGGGCTCCTGTAATATATTAAGCCATTTTTCAAAGCCATTATAGATCAACTCAACATTGACAGAAAGAAAATGAACTAGCTTGGTTAAGTTTAGCTGTCAGGAGCCATGTCATGGATGTAACAAGATGGACACCAAATGTTACATCATGGTACTCACTGAAAATAGGCCTATATCTTACCAAATTTGGTCAAATTATAACTTCTTAAAAATTTGACACAAACTTCTGTTAAATGCCTTCAAATTGTAGTCAAAATGATTGAAATTCAGTTACTAATGTCTAATATATAGTAAAATCATTTTTGTCTCACCAGATGGACACCACAAAAATGTCCAACTTTTTACCACTTTTGCAAGTGCCCTGTCTAAACATTAATTAACAAGAGCAGTTATTGCCTTGGAGTTATCTCCCATAAAGGCATGTATTTCATTTGTAAAAAAAAAATTAGAGCAGAGAGCAACATATTTCCAGGGAAATGCATTTATTTATATTTTCCCATGATGTAACGGCCATACCTGGACATCGGAGCCTTGATCATATTCTGATTACTTAAAACTCAATGACAGTTGTAGTAAAATTGGTGCACAACTAATTAGCAGTAATTGGGTTATGGTTAACTTTTTTAAACACGTACGAGAAGCTGTGGGTTGCTTGAATCGGCTCATTTTCGGTGAAATTCAGTCTCAACCCTCAGATATTGACAAGCAACCACAACAAGCATGGAACCTGAGTTGAGTAAAATACGTGTTTTTCAGTAGGTGTTGCAACGGCCACTTTTGTCATAATTTTGCGCCCTCTCGTGTTATTTAGTGCAAGTGGTTGTTTGGCAGCAAACCCTCAGCAAGCATGCAGAACTGAAGCAGCTCTCAGCAATGTCAGGTAAGAGGTCATTCATAATTTATGAGGGATGGGGCGGATAGAGTTATGTCAAAATTGTAACCCCCCCTTCGGCATAGGATAGGATGAATCAATACCAATTTCACCGTCAGTGATACGAGGCTCTGGATGGGGTTTTTGAGCCCCCCTGTTAATTGGCCTTTTTGCTTTTGTATCATCTGTTTTCGAAATTGACGAAAACCTGGAGAATCATCATCGAATGCAGCATTTCATACGGCCACCTCCCAAAATGCACCAGGGTAATTGAAAGTTCTGAGGAAATCCCAAAGCTTTTTGATGTGTGACCTTGTTTTTTTTATTTGTCATATCCAATTTGGATCAATGCCGCTTCACCGGGTATTTGAGATTTGACAAGTCAGTCAGCGCCGAAGGCTTAGTCAGAAGACAATTGGGGGCAAACGGTGCACTGCACTGGGAAAATTTGGCAGCAAGAAATTATTATTGGCTGCTGCCATATATATGCACACCTTGCCTTTGAACGATTGCGTGAGGCCTCCAACACTGGCCCGAAGACATCATGCAGAGAACGAGCCAAGACAAAGGATTGGGTATCCGAGACTTGAGATTAAGGCCGAAGCCATCAAAATATGGCCAGCCTCTAGACCTCCAAAACTGATTGATTGAGACATATCATAAGAAAAGCGGATCATCCCATCGAGGCCCTAAAAATAACGGCTAAAGCTGTATGTGCTTAAAAAAGTTAACATACATGTACAATTTTATGTGGGAGGGGCTGCTGGCCCCTCTTGCCGGGCGTGTGGGGTAAGAGGAAAGGGCCCTTAATTGTCTACTTTTTAATAAAAATGTCCATAACTCTGATAAAAAATAGATAGAAAGTAAACTTATTTCACTAGGCTACAGAGCAAGTAGGCAGAATCAAGTGAGGCCTTTATTAATTATAGGCCTATATGCAATCCAATAGGCCTAATTGACTACGAAGGAGTTGGTCAAATTACACTTTGAAGTTATACAGGGGTTCCTTGCCCCGTGCTACTCTATGATAGACAGAAAGAAAACAAAACAATATCGGGCATTGTCAAACCAGAATATTCATTGAGACCACCAACAATGAAGCAATTGAAGCATGCACTTACATTTTTGGAGATCATATTAAATGATGTCCTCCATGGATTTATTCATTCACACATTTCTTTGCATTAGCATTACATTACAGCTAGAAAATTTGATATATATATATGCAAAAAGAGTGGAATGCTGCCCTGTGAAAATGGCACTTATTGTGTCTTCATGCTGATTATTTGTCATGATCATACCTAAAACTTTCATTGTTAATTTGATTTAAGGAGACCTATCCCGCTTGTTGGTGACAAGCAAACGAAAGGATTATGCATCTGATTTTTACTCTAAAATCAGTTATGACAAATCAAAGCTAATCAAATGGCCTTCCCTCGATCATGACGAGTCAAGTTTAGACAAGTTTAGACAAGTTTTATTGGGTATCCAAAGTCAGAATACAATTCTGTTTAGGCTTGGAGCCCTCTTGAACAATTATCAACACATATAAATCAATGGATAAAAATTATAAAATTGACATGTATTAAAATCAATGTATAAAAACGAGTAATTTAAGTTATAAATAAAATCAATTGATTTTAAAAAATATTTAGGCTCTTAAGTGCTTGGCCAAGTCTCTCTTAAATTTAAAAAAGTCACTTCCGTTTCTAATTTCAACGGGAGTACTGTTCCACGTTCGGCTGACGTTCTTGGAGAGCGATTTTATGTGGCAATGTTCCACAAAGAGATTCCCGTTTGACGATGATCTTGTGTTGTGTTTATGCACTGTGCTTGGACGAGAGACTACATCTTGCAGGTACTCGGGCACCTGACTATTCACAATTTTAAATGCAAGACAGCACATATTGAATGAAAGTCTTTGTTCAATGCTTAACCAACACAATGAATTTAACATTTTGGTTGTTCGGGTTTTAAAGTCACATTCAAGAATAAGCCTCATGGCACTGTTCTGCAGTCTTTGAAGTTTTTTTACATCTTGTTTTGTAACATTGTTACACCATACCGTGCTGCAGTAGTCTATGTGCGGCAATAACAGTGTATTAAATAAAGTCACTCTGGTTGCTTGGTTTACATACCTAGAAGCCCTTCTTATAACACCAAGGGCACGATTTAATTTTTTCAACAACTCTTTCATATACATGTCATATTTTAAGTCACAATCTATAGTGAGCCCAAGGTATTTAATGTTGGTAGTTTGTTCGACCTCATTGTTATTAAGGCATAGATTGAGCTCTATGTCTCCCATGTTGAATGTATACATATAGAGAAGATGACACTTCATCAGCTATTATGAGTCACGTTGCGCCTAGCCCTGGGACCCACGTGTGCTAGCACGTGGGTCATGGGTCGCTACATTGGAAAAACTTGAGATTTTCAACAAGGATTTAGGGGAATGGCTGTAGCTATTAAAGTTTTCAATGAATTACTGATATGATATTGTGTGTTGGTATATTAAAAATAGACAATTTTTGCTGCTGATAGCACATATTTTCAATTTTGTGAGAACACTGATACCTACAATACAAAGGCATTGAAGTTGAGCTTTATTCTTATACATTGTAGTGAAACTGCGCTCTGATTGGCTAAGAGAGAGTGACAGCTGCATGGTGATGTCACAACATGATTGTTTACACAATCGCTATGACATCACCATGCAGAGATTGTGACGTCACCAGTGTTTATGACATCATAACAGTGCTGCTGCTCTGTTTAGACCAATCACTGTTGAGCAGCCATTTTATTTTCTTGAGGAGACAGTTTTTATGGGGCTTAGAAAATTTAAAACTGTTGTCTACAGTGTATGTGAGGACATTCTGGGCTGAAATGATGTGCTATCAGCAGCGAAATACGTGGAGATTATTGTGAGATAATCACAATGATCAATAGAGCCACAACAATGACATCATTCTGATCCTCCTGAAGGGTATGCTGAAATCTCAAGTTTTTACTATGTAGTGATTCATGACCCCTGCGCTACACGCAGGGTCTCAGGGCTACGTTGCGCCATTTTCACAGTGCAACAGTCCACTCTTTTCGCATATACCAAATTTCCTGGCTGTAACCAATCAACCATTACAGTGATGCACTTTGATAAAGAAAAAATGAGGATCAGTTCACTGTGAATAATGCACTTCGTGATTCATGATAGCTGATGAAGTGTCATCTTCTCTTCTATACTTTCAACATGGGAAACATAGAGGCAGTTTGATTAGTCATGATCAAGAGAAGGCCATTTGACTTGCCATAACTGATTTTGGATTGAAAATCAGATGCATCATCCTTTTGTTAGTCTGTCACCAACAAGAGGGATAAGTCTCCTTAAATCAAATTAACATTGAAAGTATTGGGTATGATCATGACAAATCATCTGTATGATGACACACGAAGTGCCATTTTAAAGTTGAATCCCACACTTGGCAAGAAATCGAAAATCCATGAGATATTCACGAAACTTTGCCAAAATGTTCTTCAAGAAGAGTGCTTTCTAACGTAATAAAAAATAGGCGGGCTATCCAATATAATTTTTGAACTATGATCTTTTCAAAATCGTATGTTATTACATTAAAAAGTACAGTAAAATACTAAAAAAGTGTTCGATTTATAACGAAAAGCGGCGTAACTCAAACAATATCCATGAGATTTTTATGAAAAATTAAAGGAATATAGCTGGAAATACACTTTATTGAAAAAGTGGTCTTTGAGGGGGGATAACCAATGTTTTTTAAGAGCTACGTGGATTACAATATGAGAAAATTTTGAAAAAATCGGGGAAATTTACTGGCAATACTAAAAAGTGTGTGCAACTTCAGACGAAAAGGGAGGTCACTTTAAAAATATCCATGAGATTTTCATGAAAAATTAAAGTAATATAGCTGAACATATCTTTAATAAAATATAATATTAAAAAGGGGGAGCATCCATGTTTTTCAGTAGTTACGTGGAGTGCAATATCAGAAAAAATATGAAAAAATCAAGCAAATTTACTCGCAGTACTAAAAGTGTGCTTGATTTCTGACGAAAATGGAAGTAACTTGAAAAATATCCATGCGTTATTCATGAAAAATCAAAGGAAAGTAGCTGAAAATACACTTTATTGAAAAATAATATTTAAAAAAAGAAACACCCATGGCTTGTCAGTGGTTAAGTGTAGCACAATACCAGAAAAATATGAAAATCATGCAAATTTACTAGTATGACATAAAGTATGTGCGATTTCTAATAAAAAAGGAGGTCACTTGAAAAATATCCATGAGATATTAATGAAAAATTAAAGGAATATAAATTTAGTTAATGAAAAATACTAATAAGAATGGTTAATCCCAATGTTATTAAGGAGTAAAAGTTGTGCAGAAAAATATGAAAAATAAAGGAAATTTACTCGTATTTACTAAAAAGTTTGTGCAACTTCTGACGAAAAGGGAGGTTACTTGAAAAATATCCATGAGATGTTCATGCAAAAATTAAGGGATTCTTAACTGAAAATACACTTTATTGACAACTGTTTTAAGAAGGGATATTACCAATGTTTTTTTGGCAGTTATGTTGGAGTACATAAAAATTAATGAATTTATGGAAAATCGAGGAATTTTACTGATAAAGGGCTATAGAGCAGAGTAACTGGTTTAGATGCATATAATGAAGTAAATTTGTTCATTAGATATTCATGAGACTTTGCAGGAAAGTTCTTCAAAAAGTTTTTTAAGGTACATAGTAAAAAATGAAGGGTCACCATCAATTTTTCCTGTGACCTATTCAAAATTCCTGTGTACTTACACTAAAGTATGTATAAGTTACAAAACTCATTTTGAGTGATTTCTGACATAAAGGGCGATTATGTGACAAATATCAAGATATCCATGAAAAATTAAATAAGAAATTTAAGAAGAGCAGTCTCCAAGGTTAATTATAACAACGCCACCAAGCCACAAATAAAATTTTATGCATGAGGTCAACTAGAATTCTTGAATTTTTTTCCAAGTTCAAAGCATTGCTCGTTTGGACTGAGCTGAAATTTATGCAAATAAGTTAAGACAAACAAGCATATTGTTTATCAGGCTTATGCTGCTCTTTTTGTAAGAAATCTAGTTTGATTAAAATCACATATATATACAAATATAAATATTTAAAACTGTTTATAATCCTGTTTATAATCCAGATATTAAGGTCATTAGTAAAATAAAGAAGTGTGACATTGGAAATAAGGCAACATCCGTTAGATTTGCAGGGTGGTGCTTGGAGGCTTTTTAACCGAATAATTTCTAATCCATTTTTATAACTTCTTCCTTGGCAATCTTTGAACTTGTTGAAGTCATTACTTCAGGGCAGATATTTTATAAATGCTGTATTTTTTAAATTCAGAAACCAATATTTTCAGTCGTCGCAGATTGTACTCAAAATAAATGGTTTTATTACAGACCACTGTGCTAGAGTGATGCTGATTGGCTGAAGTCAGCTCAATGAAGACATCATAAAAAGTCATATTGCATGGTTAGAGTGCAATATCGAACACAAGTTTTTCCCAAAAAATAAAGAAATTCCTTTTTTTCCGCTGAAATAGTTTGGTTGCAATAGCAATAGTTTTCAACCAGTTTATTATTTTTTTCCAAATTTAAGAGTTTTCTCTAAACATTTTTTCCCCAAAAAGGTTCTTTCCAATTATTTTTGTTTGTTTGTTCAAATGTTTCCATCGATTTTTTTTTTCCAGAATTTTATTTCCTACTTACTTTTTTTTCATACATTTGTTTCCCACTTTCTTCAACATGTGCTTTAAAAATATTTACTGTCATATAAAAAAATAATATTTACTGTCATATCTTTATCTGAAAATGTTAGAAGTCATTTTTTCTTTGGCATATTTATTCCGCAAAAATATAAAAGTTTCTGCTGTTGCAGAACAGATGGGAGCATAGTGATCATGCAATAAAACAAATACGGCACTTATCATCTCGCCCTATAGTTCAATATGAATTTCCTCAAGCAAATAAGTTTTCACATTGCACTTATATCATGCCGTATTTGTATAATATTGATACTATTACAATGACATAAAGTCACAAAAAAAGAGAGATTCTGTCTCATTTTGGTTATGTGACGTCATCACCAATTGTTTATGGAGGATGATGTCACAATCAAACAATGAGATTGTGATGTCATTACTATTGTTGTTGAGGTGACGTCATCACAAAATTTTATAATCATAGGTGGAGCAGCTGTGTTCTGTGGGATTCAACTTTAACAGTGCAATAGTACACTCTTTTTCGGTATCAAAGTCTATCGCTGTAAACCAACTACCGTAAACCGGGGCTACTTTGAACACTTTTGAACTTTAACAGCTTGCCCAAGCTCAGTCATGAGCAGCAGACTGGGTATGATTATTTTGAAATTTGTGGCTATATTACACCTTCAAAATCTGATACCTGCATTTTTGCGCCCACCAATATTTTCATGTGTATGGGGTGAAATGTGGTGTTTTCAAAGTAGCCCCGGGGACGGGGCTACTTTGAACAACCCATTTCCCCTCGCAATATTTCAAATCCTCACTCACTCTGGGGTACCTTTCATAAAATTATGCAGGAATTTATTTCGTTTGCAATCACTTCTTCATTAACAAAAGAAAGGGCATCATTGTAGTCTTTGGACGGTCAAAACCCTGTTTTTTTCTAATATTTTTGCGCCATTGTTATCGGTATCACCCAAAACCCACCATAGAAATGCATTTATCTTTATCCGATTGACTTTAAAATGAAGTTCACCAATTTTCCAGTAGTGCAAGGGCAAGTTCCAACACCCATGCAATTTTTAAATTGCTGCCAAGACACCTCCAAGATAGATGTGAATATTTGAACATGTTCAAAGTAGCCCCAAATTTTGGATGTCATAAATTTCTCAATCAACGTCACCATTTTCTTTTGGGACACTGAAGCGAAAATTTTACTCTTACAAAATTCACTGACACTTGCTCTATTTTGGCTGCAACTTTTGAGACTATTTATTAACCCCTTATCAGACATCCACATAAAAGTTTGCAGACAATCAAATTATTGAAATTCCATACTGGCCATTTTGATGTGTTCTACTGCCAGACTCACATATTTTCAAAACAACACTACTGCATCATTTGAAAGCTAAAATAGCGTAGAAAAATTATTGAAATTCATATCACCATATTCTAGTGCCTGATCGACACAATTAAGGAAAATAAGAGGTCGTGTTTAGGGTGTTCAAAGTTACCCCAGCGTTCAAAGTAGCCCCGGTTTACAGTACATGTACTGCTTTTTCTATGAACACCAAGAATATAGTAGTTTCAAAAAATTACGCTAGTCAATCACATTTTCGCAACGAGTGTTTATATATATATGTTTACTTATATTTTGGTTATTTAAGTGCGTACCTTGACTTTTGAAAATATGAAGTTGCAGTGACGTTATAACTTGACCTCACACTGAAGTTAAAACCAATGCCTGCTGGACATTGTCCTTTGGCCAAGTTGCTGAGTCCTCTTCTTCTGACATCACACTGATTTCATACTGAAGGCAGAAACTCAGAATCTGACATCTTAATGGCACTGTGAAAATGAGTTAGAGTGATGTTGTCTGCAGGTCAGGATTTTGACAAATTTCTTGTGACATCAAATTGAAAGTCATCTCTTGACCAGGTTTTTGACTGATCTTCCATTGACATCACACTGAATTATGTGAAAATGTGACATCACAAGGACATTGAGAAGTGATGTTAGGGAATCATCGTCCTCCAGTCAGGCTTTTAACTGATTTTCAACTGACATCATGCTGATGTCAGAATAGAATATGAAATGCAGAATGAAGCTGATGTTGGGAAGTTATGTTAGTGTAACATTGCCCTTTGGTACTTTTTTGATGACCTTCTACACTGATGTCAAAGCAGAACGGGACCTCAAACTAAATTTGATATATGTGTGACATCAGACTTAGGCGAGCAGTGTTTTTAAAAGGGGTGATTACTGGGTAGCAGTGTATGCTCATCCAGCATCAAAACTGCTTGTAACGTGTACTTCACTGTTTGTGATATGGGCAAATCAACTTGAAATTTGAGATGGGAAAAAATCTTGATTATGTCTAATTAGTCACATTTTATATATATCAATTTATTGAATTCAACTTTGTGCTCTTATGAAAGCATTTACTAATTCACACAAGCTAATTTCACTTGTAATTTATGTTTAGAAATAATATAAATGATCTGATCGACTTTCTTTCATTTCAATAACTCATGACTCCCTGTCACAATGAATCTTTTCAGCACTATAATTTGATGAATTTGAAGAAACGTACTTGAGATGTAGCAGGTTAGCCTTCACTCGTCTCAATTATTTATCAGATATATTATTAGCTTTGCTACATTGTACCTTTTGGAGTATTTCATGTCAACCGGTGTTTAACTCCGGCACCTCGAAATGTAAATCATCCTGATTAATGGGCGTCAGAAGTTACTGTCAGTCACCTTTCCAGCATTCTCTTTTTTAAAAAGATATAACACCTGAAGGTAAAAAGATTATAGACCTAGAAAACATCATAAAATTTTCCAATTTCCATTTCATAATATAAGGCATAATAGTTGCTTTTTGGTTTATCTCCTTTTGTTATCATTTCTCATCTTTAGATGTCTTGTTTGTTTGTTTGATTGCGTTTTACGCCTCTGCAGCACCTTAGTGGACTATATCGAGGCAGGCGATCGTCGTATGATGATGAGATGAGAAGACTGAGTCTGGCACATACCCTATTAATTCAGGGATGCCCAGGGTCTTTCAGTTGCCCCAGCATAGAACACTGGATACAACCCGCCTCCATTTAATGTCCCATGGGCTCGGACTAAAGTGAGTTCCCGTGCTGTTCCAACTGAAAAACACAATTGAATGGACAGCGAGGTTATTTGAAAGACAATACTTCTTTTCCTTGGATTAAACTTCATTTATGTCAGCTGGCAAAATTCTTGAAACATTCCTACATTATCAAAAGAGTAAAGAACAAAGAAAAAAAGAAGGAAGTCTTATTCCGGATTTTTGTGGGATGCTTATCTCAAATTTTCAGTGAACTCGAATGAAGTTATGAACAAGGATAGACTTTATAAAGGAAGCTACTTCCGGTTAATCCAGTGACAGGCTTCTTATCACACTATAATCACAGAATGACAATTAAATCTAGTATGAGTCTTAAATATTTTATTAGGAAAGTTTTTAAGGTAAAAAAAAAGACATGACGTCATAATGATTCATAGTTATTTTATTAGATTTTATTAGATGGATAGATTAGATAGCTGGATAGAGATGGATGGATAGATAGACAGATAGACAGACAGATAGATAGACAGATAGATAGATAGATAGATAGATAAATAGATAGATAGATAGATAGATAGATAGACAGATTTATTGATTTATTGATTGATTTATTGATTGATTTATTGATTGATTTATTGATTGATTGACCAATGTATGGATACAACTTTGCTTTCTCAGTCTCCAACCCTTTCTACATAAACTCCATCTGTATAATAAAGACAAAGCTTTTTAAAGGGTAATAGGTTTACCCAGGTGTGCAATGGGTGATTTATTGAGTGTGAGCAGGTCAAATCCGTTTTGAACAATTATCCAATTTAAAGCGAACATTCTGTAAAATTCCCCGACCACCCGCAGAGCGTTTTGATGAGGAAAATAAAATAGCTCAGCCAAAACAGCGCTTATGCGCGGTCAGACTCAGATTAATACGCTGCTGTTATTAAGAACCAAAGAAGCCAAACCTTTGTTTTATTTTTGCTGATAAAGACATAATTTGACCATGGACATACTGTCTGACTCTTGAAGATAACTATAATATGTCCCAGTGTCAGTGGTCTCGAGGCGTCTTGGGGCCGGCCTCCTCTCCGATGCCAGCCTCAGGGCCATATTTTGATGGCCTCGGCCATGGTCTCGGTCTAGGATGCCCAATCGTTGGCCTTGGATCTCTTTCGGCCTATGTTGGAGGCCTCGGGGCCACATTTTGATGGCCTGGGGTTTTGGAGGCTACTTACACCATTTATGTGATGACGGCCATTTTGTTTACAACTCTCACTAAAAGTATGATGGTCAGAAACAAAATGCATTTGCAAGCTATGAATGTTATCAAAAAAGAGGACGGTAGGATGAAGTGAAACTTAACCGGATATGCAATTGAATGAAGTCATTGATAGTGCTGCAAATGCGGTAGATTTGTACTAAATCTGAATAGTTTCAATCAGGTAATGGGGTCTACCATGATAATCCACATATATAATTATATTGGGGCAATATAATTGGGTGTTTTCAGTTGCTGGAAACTCTTGGAAACAATAAAAAATTGAAGCAAATTAATGGCCACCATTTGTTGTCCATTATTTTGTTACAAACTCCAAATGCATTGAGGGTATTTATTATATTTATCATATTATGCTAATGAAAATTTGGTAGATTTACTTTTATTTATTTACTCATAAACAAACTTGTCACCAGAAAAACTTCAGTACAATGAAAAGCCTTGTCTTGAAAGCTAAGAAAAAATATGGGAATTCCAAGGTCCTTAAATTTATATACCTTTTTAAATTAATTCTTCATTTGTGCAGATATGTTTGCCAATGGGCCTTAAGTATTTAATTATGAATGAGAGCAATAAACTCAGAAAAGTAACAAAAAAGCATTTAGATTAATAATGACCAAAAATAAAGGATGATTTCAAGCACTTTAGCATTATGACCTTTTAACGACGCCTTTATGATGTTCCTGTTACTTGGAAAGGTCATGCCTTTGTATCAGAATTTTCCATCTGCTGTAAAATGTATTGCTCAGGAGTCACAATTTTCAGGTATGGACAAATTGCATGCTTGCCAAATCTCACAAAAACATCAAGGTGTTTGTTTGGAATTTCTATCAACAAAGACACTTCAAGTTCACAGCAATAGATAATATATGTCAAGTTTTAGTATTACTAATGATTTAAAAGTTACTCATTGGTGGGTCGTTGCAATATAGGCTAGATCATCACTAAGAAAGTTGAAAAATAAACTACAATTTGTGATCAGGGGGTTTCAAAATGATTGCCAGTCTTTGGATAGTAGTCACAGGTTGGCCATCAAGCTTAGCGCATGACATCACACTTGCCCATTGTAAGAGGTGTGACACCAAGCTTAGAGCATGGCATCACACTTGCCCATTGTAAGAGGTGTGACACCAAGCTTAGAGCATGGCATCACACTTGCCCATTGTAAGAGGTGTGACACCAAGATTAGAGCATGGCATCACACTTGCCCATTGTAAGAGGTGTGACACCAAGCTTAGAGCATGGCATCACACTTGCCCATTGTAAGAGGTGTGACACCAAGCTTAGAGCATGGCATCACACTTGAGAGGTGTGACACCAAGCTTAGAGCATGGCATCACACTTGCCCATTGTAAGAGGTGTGACACCAAGCTTAGAGCATGGCATCACACTTGCCCATTGTAAGAGGTGTGACACCAAGCTTAGAGCATGGCATCACACTTGCCCATTGTAAGAGGTGTGACACCAAGATTAGAGCATGGCATCACACTTGCCCATTGTAAGAGGTGTGACACCAAGCTTAGAGCATGGCATCACACTTGCCAATTGTAAGAGGTGTGACACCAAGCTTAGAGCATGGCATCACACTTGCCAATTGTAAGAGGTGTGACACCAAGATTAGAGCTTGCCTTCACACTTGCCCATTGTAAGAGGTGTGACACCAAGCTTAGAGCATGGCATCACACTTGCCAATCGTAAGAGGTGTGACACCAAGCTTAGAGCATGGCATCACACTTGCCCATTGTAAGAGGTGTGACACCAAGCTTAGAGCATGGCATCACACTTGCCCATTGTAAGAGGTGTGACACAAAGCTTAGAGCATGGCATCACACTTGCCCATTGTAAGAGGTGTGACACCAAGATTAGAGCATGCCTTCACACTTGCCCATTGTAAGAGGCAGGGCCGGATCTAGGGTCTGGGAGGCCCTGGGCACAATGAGACACTGAGGCCCCCACCTTCCATCCCCATTGCAAAGTTTAAATTGACCGAAAATTTGAAAGTAGATTTCAGGAAATAATCTTTATAAAAGGTGTAGGCCTAACCAGAACTTCATTTCTGAGATCTCCAGCAGTGAAATCTTCTGATAGTCATTCTAAAACTACAACTTCAGATTATTAATCAGAAAAATAAAAGGACACATGTGACACTGCGTGCTTACTCTGAGTGCTCAGAGACTATCTTAGGGTAGGCTACAGGCCTGTATGATTGAAATTGGTCAGGTACGGGAACCAAAATTTTAAAACTTGCACAATTTTGGCAGATTCTGGCCATGATGACACATTGTCTCAGATCATGTTGGCAACAATATTTTTAAGGAGAATTCAGACAATTGGAATAGTTTAAATGAACCTTTACTGAACTGTAGGTGAATGTAGTCTTTTTTTCTTTTTCATCTGTTTACCTATTGGTATAAATGACGGCAATCCAAAAACAGCATAAGAAAAAACAATTTGGTAAAATTGCAAATGTTCAAAATTTGCTGAAAAACTTCATCAAAATAGATACAAATATGTGCTCAATGTCATTGCTTGTATGGTGTAGATTCATAGTGATCATGACTGCAACCCTCCCAGGGTACAATTTTTTTTGGCACAAGCGGTCCACATGGATCTCAGAGACCCCTCTCTATTTATGCTCAGAAGTCAGAAGCCCCGTAAATTAAGATACACTATAAACCAGGAAATTTAATTATACATATGTATTCCTTTGATTCATGGCAGCACTATCTCATTATTTATGATGAATGCAAAAGACAATTGCCCTTTACTTTAAAATGCTGTGTTTGAGTGCTGATCCTCAATTGCATCGACATGCTCTTGAGTTTTATTCAAAGAAACCTAATAGCATCCACAAATCTATCACACATTTTGTTTAAATCTATCAGTGATTTGAAATATCAACGAGCACAGATGAAAGAAATGTAGTGATGTAGACCGGACCACTTTTTAGAGGGTGGTCCGGTATTTGCAAAAGTGGTCCGGTCCTGGTCTGGTCCAGGATGAGGTGGTCCGATTTTGTTACTGGACCGGTCCAGAAGCGGTCCATCGGCATTTCAAAAATTATGATAAAATGAGGGTGAAAACAAGCTATATGATATAAATTTCATTTTTAGACATGACAAAATTCATGCGATACTCTTCATGACATGAAAAATCACTGGACCGGTCCAGACCGGCACTTGACCGGTCCGGTCCAACACTGGACCGGTTTTTTGTAGGTGGTCCGGTATTTTGGTGGTCCAGGGCTGGACCGCGGACCGGACCGGTCCAAGGCGGTCCGGTCTGCATCACTAGATGTATCATAATCATACTTTAAGCATGAGAATCATAGAAGTGCTCGGTCAGTCATAGCTGACCAACGAGGAGGCAGTCTTATGCCTAGTTCTCACAGAGCTAACTAGCCTATAACTTGCTTTTTAAATTGACAGAAAGAACTCACCAGTGGAATCGTACCCCAGAAATCACCAGAACTATCTGGGACGCCTGTGTCATTTATCATAAAAATGTTTTGGGAAATGTGATAAAAATGTATTGGATGATCGAGACAAGTCCGACAATATTTGGCTGCCGTCCAATGAAATTTTAGGTGCTGCCTAAAAAATTTAGACAGTGGTTACAAAATTTCAGGAACCAACTTATGATCCAATACATCAGGAAAAAAATGTATCGCAACTCCTTCAAGTTTGTTGTGCACATATTTTCCAGCACGTAATATTTTGAGCTGCAGGACTACAAACGTTGCAAAGGTAAGTACAACCTTTTGCTTCATTGGAATAAAGTTAATTGGTCTTGGGTGAATTATTGCAAGATTTGAACCCATATTAAGTGGCTGTATCCCAGGGCTTCGGAGTCAGGTAATAAGTGAACCGAATACGACTCCTGACTCCTTTGGCTTTCTGAAAAGCGACTCCATCTCTGACTCCTTAGGTGTCCTGAATTACGAATCTGACTCAAACTCCCGAATCCACCTATCGGCATTATTGCACACAAAAATTAGATCGTTAACCCGGGAGAATAATTAATTCTAGGAAGTTTTCATGGGATTCTGTAGATGAACACTTGCTTTGGAAGTTTTGTGTAAAAGTTAGATACATTTCACATTTTTGTAACTTTTTTTTGTATATTATATGAATTATTTTTAGGAGTCAGGAGTCACCAATATAATTTTCAACTCGACTCCGACTCTGACTCCAGCCAAAAACCTCCGACTCAACGACTCAGACTCTCAACTCAGACTCCAAAGCTTTGCAGTACTTATTGTTTACATTGCGTTGAGAGGGACTTCGGATTTACTCATGTAGCAGAAATTGTTGTATCTATGTCTGTAATAGGAGATAAGTATTTTGTGAGTTCCATCTGATCATCAAATATCTGAATTTCACAGTCAAAATGATAATATCTGAAAATTTGATCAGAAAGGTAAGTTTCAAGGTCATTTTTTGAGAATTACACACAATCAAGAAAGGATCATAGCTTCTGCATTGATGACATAGTTGCAAATTATTTTCTCCTTGCAATTTTTCATGACGGTAGATGATTCATAATTTTCGCATTTCGCATGTTCGTGATACCCGAACAGTGCGGCATTGTTGGCTTAAATTTATTTGTTTTTGGTTATCGTAATCTGCGCCCATGCCGTTTCATGTCCCAGGTGTAATTACATTTCGTGTAAATATTTACAGGATCAATTCTCTCATAATTTTTGCTGAGGGTGAAAGGAGTGTGCTGCTCATCACCTTGTAGCATGAAAGAACCAAGGTTGATTTATTTAACAAGAATGCAACATACACGATACCCTGGCAGGTTTGTCTATGCCAATAGAAATAAATAAGCTGAACAAAACAGTAAATCTTTGTTTGAATGACCTTTAATTTGTGTTTTGTCAAAAATGATGAAGTGTCAAGAATAGAAGACAAATTGAAAAGTGGACACCTTGTAATTAATCCAGTGTCTCAGTGTGTCAACCATAATTAAAGGCCATCAAGGCACTTCATAGAATTGCACACAGAAATAGCTGAAGTAGATAAACATCATTAGCAGCTTGAATTAAAAAATAACTGATGAAAAAAGCAGATTACATTGGAGTCAACTTTCATATTTCCTCATGATGAACATCAAGGAATTTCGTCAAGGAGAAACTTTATGAGATGACTAATTGGATATGAACATCAATTAGCAGCTGATTTTATCAATTAGCAGCTAATTTTGCCTGCAAAATAGAGAAATTTATGAAGTGAGTTTATGAGCTTCCTAATTTTCGCAATAGAAGCAATCAACTCCCTGTCATCTTTGTTTTTAAAAAAGAATAAGACATGTTAAGGTCCTTTTATGGGCTCTGTAATGAATACCTTCTCTCAACATCACATTATATGCATGTTGCTGTTTAAAGTAAATTAACTATTATAAAGTGGGAAAAACCCATACTGGTGCACACATGACTTCCTAACTTTCAACACTTGAAATAAAAAGGAGTGCCAAAAAAAACATGTGAAGCACTGCCATGCTGCTACTTTTGCATGCATGCAGTGCTGAAGACAGCCCAAAAAAGCTCAGGAAAAAGTCCAACCATCATGATGTTCTAGATTTGTCAGCCTCTGTGGTTAGCAGGACTTCCTGCATCCTCACCAACTTCAGCCAAGGATTCCTAAACAAGCAATTTTGGTGGTTAGTAACTATTCTGAGCATGTTCATGGCTTCTTATCTGGCCAAGGTCACGCAAAGGTCAAATATGATGAGCAAGACAAGGATGTGGCTTCAGCTGCTGCCATATGCCTGCTAACTTGATGACTTGGAATGGGAAAGATAAAACTTAACAACTAAGAACTTAATCTGGTCTCCTAATGATGTTTATTCTAGCCAAATGTTATAAATAGCCTACTCCACCCAATTCCCCATCACCAAGGATCACAAGATCCTGAACAAAGGCATTAATGTCTTATTGTGGGTGTGCTGAGTCTCTGCTGACTGTGTTACAAACAACTTGAGCAAGAGTGGCTGGTTGATGGACTCAATGACTCTCAATTGCATGGTGGCAAATTATATATTTATAGCAGCAAATAAGCCAGCAGGTAGTGTGATTAGGAAACTATGGAATGTTTCGATTGCTTCAGAATGAGTAGGAATGTCCTGGAATGCAAGGTCATGTCATTACAAAGCCATTCCACGAAGTTCATTTCTGACCCTTTTAACCAATGCAAGAAAAAAAAGAAGAAAAAAAGCTGCTTCCCCCACAAAAGTTATTGACCCAGTCATGTTCTCTTAATCATAAATTTTGAATATATTTTTGAGTATGTATGAAAACATGTAACCATTAAGCCTAATTGTTAATTTGACAGTGTGCAAGGATTTCTTTCATTCTAATTGCAGTTCGATATTCCATATTTGTAAGCGTGTTTCTTCTTAAAGTGCATCACAAACTTTAGTGAGGAAATGCATGAATGGGCCGCTATAACGGCCTTAACTATTTCTCAAACATTTGGCCATAAGGTTTCAAACCAGAACAAATGATCCACAAAAAACTACAAGACGAAGAAAAATATTGATGAATGCAGCTTCATGTCTGCATTACTTGGCAGGCTAATTACGACTATAGGACGGCACAGTAATCAAGCGAAAGATGATTGAAACTGCTGTCCAACATAAGTCTAGGTGATGCAGAGAGCAGAAATTGAACCCGAGACCCACCGATTGGCAGGCCAGTGCACAATCAAGTGAGCCAACCCTAACTGCACCTGATCAAGAGTATCAGACAGAAATTAATTACTTTTAGAAGGTATTGCCATAGCAACAGAAGGGCACGTGCCCTTCATGCTTTAAAGAAAGGTCTTCCAGGTTCCAGGATAACAGGAGAAGGTCTCCTGGACCCCTCCAGAGAACTCCCAGGGAGTCTTATCATCTGCCCAGGAGGGCTTCAAGTCAGGGTAATGATAGTCATAAATATCAGACATTATCTATTTCATCTCTATGGTAACTTATCAGTCATGTGATTATGGTAGACACCTTCATGACATGTAGTCGAAGTCCTATACACTATGAAGCCACCATTTCGTTTCAAGGTAAATGGGAGGGGGGGGGGGTGACAAAGAACAATAATGTTATTGACAAACATACATGTAGGTCCCAACATTGTAATTTCATAAATCACTTTGCAAGCATTATATTATTTAGAGTAGAGAGCAAAATGAAATGTGGAGGATGTTCTACAAGCCTCAGTATTTAATGTTTCATGCATATGTGCTGCTTTGAATTTTCAACAATGCACAAGAACAGATCAGCAAAATTACAGAAATCTGAAACGGAAAGTAAAGAATACAAATTTTCCTTTCCAATTCATCGAAAAGATTTCACTTCCGAAGCTACAATGATATTACAGGCGACATTACAGCTACACTTTCCTCTACAAGTATTTTAAGGAATGTTTCATTGAATTCCTCTACAAGTATTTTAAGGAATGTTTCATTGAATTTGAAGTTTCATGTTAGAGCTTCATGCTATGAGGCTGAGCAAGTGTGATGTCATGCTCTAAGCTTGGTGTCACACCTCTTACAATGGGCAAGTGTGATGTCATGCCCTAAGCTTGGTGTCACACCTTTCACAATTGGCAAGTGTGATGTCATGCTCTAAGCTTGGTGTCACACCTCTTACAATGGGCAAGTGTGATATGTCATGCCCTAAGCTTGGTGTCACACCTTTCACAATTGGCAAGTGTGATGCCATGCTCTAAGCTTGGTGTCACACCTCTTACAATGGGCAAGTGTGATGTCATGCCCTAAGCTTGGTGTCACACCTTTCACAATTGGCAAGTGTGATGTTATGCTCTAAGCTTGGTGTCACACGTCTTACAATGGGCAAGTGTGATGTCATGCCCTAAGCTTGGTGTCACACCTTTCACAATTGGCAAGTGTGATGCCATGCTCTAAGCTTGGTGTCACACCTCTTACAATGGGCAAGTGTGATGTCATGCTCTAAGCTTGGTGTCACACCTTTCACAATTGGCAAGTGTGATGTCATGCTCTAAGCTTGGTGTCACACCTCTTACAATGGGCAAGTGTGATGTCATGCTCTAAGCTTGGTGTCACACCTTTCACAATTGGCAAGTGTGATGCCATGCTCTAAGCTTGTGTCACACCTCTTACAATTGGCAAGTGTGATGCCATGCTCTAAGCTTGTCCGACATTATCAGCTTTCATGACTCAAAAATGTTAATTTCACGGTGAAACGATTTAATCTCCCTCCCGTATATAATGAAACCGCTGTAATACAAGTAATGCGGCCACATTGGTGCTGGATATGTTTTTGTTTTGATGTGTGACTTTTCACACTGTTTGTTATTTAATGCCAGATTTTATATTCTAATCAAGGGTTTTAAGAGAATTAATTTTATGTGCAACCTTTGGGTAATTTAGTGCTTTTAGAAAATAAACATAAATTTTACGTTTGGTATCACTGAGATGTTGAGGGGGAGTCCCAATTTGTTCCTGGCAAAAACCTGGGAAATCCATTAGATCCGGAAAAACATCCATTCACAAAATGAAGTGGAAAGAAAAAAACAAACAAAAAATGTGATTTAAAACACTTGGGAGGACTCCCATAGTAAATGGCGAAATTCTTGTTTGTATGTCACACTGTGGAGGTTGGTGGGTGACCTTTTTATGATTTTACTTCCTGAACACATGCTGTGGGTGTAGGATGCAAGCATTTGAACTTTGAAAGATTTTTTGCAGAATTCTTGAGATCTAGTTGTCATGGTGAATGCGAATTTTGAAGGGAGATAAGCTCCTATAAATTTGTAGAGTGTCTGAGTAACTATATTCATAAGGTTAATCGTGAATCAATGTGAAAGATGAATTAACTGAGTCTTGGTGTAGTCAGTTCTAAAATTTTTAGAGTATACCACAAAGACAGATTAACAGTAAAGGAGTAATTAAAGCCTTCCAAGACGATTGATTATTCTCGAATAAGCATATAGGGCCTACTTTATGATAACTTGTCTGAAAAAGTAAATATAATTTATGTATTTTCGTGAAGAAAAAGAATATAAAGCCAGCTATCTTTTGTAAAAGTAATACTTTGGCTTTATAAATAAATTATTTACCTATTATAATCAGCTATTTATCAGCCTGGTATCACAAAAACATCGTAGTTTGTGGCCTGTTGTATTTTATTTTGCAGATCTTGCTTCTGTTTACGCTGAGTTGTTTTTGAATGAAGCTAATTAATCAACACCCTCCGACACCCAGCGTGAAGCAGGATTCTTTTTTTTTTTCATCAACTTTTTTTTTTTTCCACTATTTCATTGCCTTTGGTCCATGAAGACACCATGAATGAAAGAGCGTCATGATTTGCATAACGCTCCCTGAAAGCTTTCCCATTGGCCCATGACGCTTGTCACTCACTCTGATTGGCCAATGGTAATTTGGCTGGTGCCAGCTACCCCTCCTATTTACATGTCACCACCGAGCCATGTGGGAGCAGTTTGCTGTTTACTTTTGTGTGAAAAGCTGTAGAAAGCTCTCTATGAGTTGTACCTTTGCAACAAGCCGGGAAAACTTCATTCATAATGCTCCACTCAAGCAGTTTGCAGCACTGATAAATTTGTTCTCTCACTGTTGATATTGGATCTGTGCACAGGATTTATTGCATTCTCAGGAACAATTCAAGGGTTATTATTTATTCTCCACCAAAGATCTCAAAATGTTTCGTCTCATCATTATCATCTCATTCTTGGTAAGTTTGTTTTCGATTATAGTTCACAATATAAGAAAACTTTTTTAAATAACAAATTAATAATTTTAAAAAAGAGCAATAAGAAAATTAGTGCACTCCTGAAAATGTTCATTTTGTCTTCAATTAATGTCAATCACATCTCAATATTCCATAAATAATTTATGTTTACTGATAGCAATGGTTGCCATAAAAAATATTAATCAAAATCAATAAGACTGCATCTGTCAACTTCAATAAGCTTGTTATGCAATTTTTTTATGACTGTTCTTGACTGTGAATAACTATTTGAGTGGGCATCAGATTGACTGTCTTGACTTTCCAGAGCATCAGTGCATGGACTTTTTAGCGGTTACCGCTGTCTTTGCCTGGTTGTTCTGGACTAATCTTCATGAAAACGCCCGATTATAACTTTTTAACAATAGGCCGATATGTATACTTATCATTAATGAATACCTGATATTTATGTCTCAAAAACGGCAGTCATTTTAATAATCATAAAACAATGACTTTTGTGAAGTAATTCTGTTTATGGCACGTATATACATGTATATAGTCAGCAACTAATTCTCTTTATCTGAATCGCTTATCAATTGGGTGGCTGGAACCTAGATTTATAATGTTAGTATTCATATTGATCTTACATGTACCTGCTTATATTTATGTAACCAGCTTTGTCTCTGTATAACTTTTAAGCATTTTGTTTGCATTTTGTATTTTATATTTTATTTTGATGACAAATGTATCTGTGATGATATGAGATTGTCAATAAAAGATTATATATATATAATAACTTTACTGACTTGGAGCTCTGCATTAGCTGAAATTAGTGACTTAGCTAAATTTGGCTAAAACTGTTTAGTAAGCTAAAATTAAACAATTTTCAGCTTCAGTAACTGTTGCATATTATAAGAAAAACTTTTTGACAGATCTGCTACTACTTGAAGGAAAGGTGATATTTGGTTTTTTGGAATGTGACGCACGAATATCTGTCATTCCAATGCGTTCCTTTAAAATCTTGTCTGTTTGCCACATTGAGACAAACAGGGATTGTGGAAAAGCAAGTTTTCATGCCTTTCATAAGCAGTCATTATGCACAAACTTTTTTCATTGGTAGATAGATAGATAGATAGATAGATAGATAGATAGATAGATAGATAGATAGATAGATAGACAGATAGACAGATAGACAGATAGATAGATAGATAGTCTAAGATAGATAGATAGATAGAAAGATAGATGCAAAGATAGAT
The DNA here is from genome assembly GCA_026936325.1 of Platynereis dumerilii. Lineage (NCBI taxonomy): Eukaryota > Metazoa > Annelida > Polychaeta > Phyllodocida > Nereididae > Platynereis > Platynereis dumerilii. Next base: position 27,508,564 of record JAPTHN010000011.1, read on the forward strand.
AGGTAGATAGAAAGATAGAAAGATATATAGATAGATAGAAAGATAGATAGATAGATAGATAGATAGATAGATAGATAGATAGATAGATAGATAGATATATAGATAGATAGATAGATAGATAGATAGATATGACATTCACGTGAACTTTTTTTTTTCATTGTGACTCTGTGACCTATGTGACTTAAATTGCCAAACCAAAAAATAGAATTGATAAACAAATTATTAATCCTTAACAAATACCCCAGAAAGATTCAAAGGTTTTTTTTTTCAACAAGATATGGGTAGTATTTTAGCTCACTTCATGGCAATTACACATCAGTTACATTGTGTAAGTTATCTTAAAGTGCAGTGATTTAGTAGTTTATAAATAGGCGATGAAACCCCACAAGGCCAGGACAAATAACTGTTAATTGGACCACCCATGGCAATGATGGCATGGACAATGATGATGCTGTTTAATAAGGCAATTTATGGCTCCTCTTGTTACTTTGTAAAGATATTTGTAATATGTAACATCATTTGAATAAGGTCCTATACAGTTTTCATGAAGTTCCAGCATCTGATATAGACCTACTCAATGCAAATACCCTACATTTTCAACAAGACATGTAACTCTCATCAAGCAGCACCGGATGAGAGTGGTGAAAGGCAGAGAGCATAGTGATCAATGATCACTCCAAAAGCAAGCATATATCAGAGGTGTGCCTGCCTGTTATATAATTCCTTCTTAATCCATGCAAAAAATGCAAGAAGTAAAGCCCTATCACTTGGCAACACTAATTATCTTTAAGTTTTGAAAAGTGAAGAAAAAATGTTTAAGGTCAAATGAAGTTGCCCTGCATTATGGGACCACTCTTCATGGTCCTTCGCTGGGCCATGCACTGTGCATAAAACACAGTATATATTGAAAATACCAAAACAAAAAAAGGCAAAAAAAAATATTATCATTTCAATCATACAACCCCCCCCCCTTCCCACTGAAAATGTTGGAAGAGATAATAGATTATTGAATCATTGAATTTGGTATGCTTTTGACTTGCGATGTAGTCATTCAGCAGCCATTTAAAATCCCATTTCCCTGCCTGGCCACCCATATTATCATTGTTTGTGCCAAAGTATGATTGTATGATATTAATATGTTGGCAATCTGTTACTATGTAACTGAAATGTTGCTATTAAGCATCACTATGTGCCAGGGCCACCTCTCTTGTTCCTGTAATGTTTTGTGACTTTTGTTATGTGGACCTTTTTCGCCATAAAAGTTGGCATGGGTATATGCATCTTTACTCATTTATATAAATGTAATTCCTCTATTAGCCTTATACCATTTATGATCCCTCTATTTTTTTCAGTCTCTTGTGCCTTTTCTGATCTCTGTCCTTCAAAATGATGTTTTTACATTTGTGCATTTGTTCACACATGACTTCAGTGACCTGTGATGTTATCTGTTTCTATAATTTCTTATTTACTAACCTTGAACTTGTCCTCAGATCTTGACCTGACTTTTTAAAAATTTCAACACAACTTTTTGACAATTTCATATTCTGACCGTTCTCATCAGAAGAATATTTTATCAAAAATCGAAACGACACGTTGGTTGAAACTGGAACCCCAAAATAGTTTCTTAGGTCAGTTTTCTTTTCCTTCCTTGTCATTTTGTTCAACTGCTTCTTTCTGCTTATTCTGTTATCATTGTCCTCCTTCTTTCGCTTCTTCTTCTTCTTCCTCTCTTGGAGGCTCGGACCCTCCTCTCCTATCTTCTCTTCTTCGTGGTCTTCTTCTCCTACTTCTTCCTCTGCTTCCTCTTCGTCCTCTTCTCTCCGTCGTCTGAATCGTCAAACGCTTCTTCTCCCGAGTTTCCCTTGTTTTTTTCTGTCTTTTGCTTAATTATTAGCATTTCAGCTTTCTTTCTCTTCTTGTTAATCATTCTTCTCTTTCCTCTGGCGTATATTATCCATTTTCTCCTTTCCCTTATTCTTCTTGGTCTTCTTCTTTAAACTGTCTCTAAAGTAAGAGATTCTTCCTCTGCCTTTTCCTTGCTGACTATCCTTCTGGCGTTTCTTTCTGTCAGTGTTTCTGTCTGGTATGTTGTTTGCTTTGCTGGATTATCACTCTGTTGTGAATCCAACATTATCAATGTAATAAGGGATTACTTGGTGCAAGGCATTCATACCTCAGCCCAGGAATATTAAAGTGTGACATTGTCTCATTGAAAGGCATGCCCTTCTTCAGGTTTTCACATTCCTCCTATTGTTTACAAAACAAAAGAAAAAGACAGTTGACTGCAAAAAGAGATATGACAAAAAGCTCTAGAAGAAACTGTTTTCTGAAAGGTATATCAGTCCAGTGCAGAGATACACCACTGGTAGAATTTGAGAACTGTAGATCCAAAGTCATTCAATAGAAATCTCTTGAACAGCTGAGATTTCCTCAGCAAAGTTGTCCCTTAAAAAAGCGTATGAAAACTCGTTTTAGTGTCTCATTACTGCTTACCGGATTTTTATTTTGCAATTTGTGGAAATTAAGTGAACTCCATTCTGAAAATTTAATGTGGTTTGTGAATGAATGAAATCAAGTGCTTATCTCAACTCTAAATAAAGCACAACTGTATAATGTTGATATAGATCTATCAAGTTCCATTAATGTACATGCATCTTTTACAATTTTTGATAGACTTATTAGTTAATTTTTCTAATTCCAAATCATCACATTTATGAGTGAAAGTCACTGACTCATACCATGCTTCCAGGAGCTTGCTGGGCAGTATAGTAGGCAGGGTCAATTCTTTCACAGTTAATGGGCATATGAACGATAGTCATTTTGGCAGAGCGGGGTCAAATGCCAAGTACAATCTCATTAAAATGACTGTTCCAGCCAGAAATACTTATGCCAAACACTCAGGCACATGATGTGTGGTAATTCTGATGCTTATTCAATTGCACAGAGTTACATGATGTTGACAACATGATTGTAGAATGCGATTTTAAAGAGGGATACATGGGTAGATATATATATATAATATAATACATACAGATATGTCCATATTTACCCCATGTGAGGGATCTTTTAGGCCTACTTGCCCAGTACAGACACTGATAAAAGGGGTCACCAATTTAACATCTGAAAAACAAACATTCAGCTGGGATTTTGCTCATGACGGTCCAGTAAAAAAATTTAAGTTCCTAAACCTTGGGGTTCAAACCTATGCAGGGAAAGACCTTTGATGGAGCAGACAGGAACTTTTACCACTCTGCCATCCAGCTGCCCTATACAACTTGACAAGGCATTCATGGAAAATTTCAATGAGAATAAGAATATCTCTTTTGAACTTTAAATCCTGATTTGTCACATCTCACTAAAGGTTATGTATGATAATATGTAAATGCCACAGCATAAGAGCGAGGCACAAAAAAGATAATTTTTGACTGCTACAATTATCAAAATTAAGAATCTAAGGTTCTTAACAAAGTAAAGTCCAGGGGAGTCAGTTTCATTTTAAAGTGATGGGGCAGATTGTGCTGAAGCCTTCATGGAATGGTGTCCTCAATTTTTTTCCCCACAAAACACCCATATGCTTTAGTGAAAAATTGGTGGTTCCTACCAGCCCCACTATAGATACTGACGCCACAGTCACTGGTAAAATCAAGTTACTGCAGGAGTCGGAAATCAACGGAGACGTGGGAATGAAAATAAAATTACCACTGGAATTATCATTTCAAGGCGACTCTGACATTTCAATCCAAGGAGGCCAAAAATTATATATATGTGCCCTTTCTTAGTGAGATCAAGGATTGATTTGGACTTTCAGTGCCGCCCCAGACAGCAGAGGTAGCTATACAAGCACATATTGTTATATATGCACACCTTTGACTAGAACCAATAAAATATGTACCAAGGATTGTATCATTCAAAAACAGATCAAGAAATTGATAAATATGGCAAGGAACTGAGAATCTTTCCTGACAAGAAATTTTGCCTTAACCAATACGGGCAACCATCACAGACACAGCCAACAGGAAGAGCCAAAAAGGAACAAAATCAAAATGGTGACATCGTAAAAATGAACAAATCCTCTCATCATCAGAAAAGGCAACACACTCCAGACACTGCCACACATTAGTTTAATAGCACTTGGACTAGAATTTAGCATTCAACTTGTACCCACTTGACAAAACAAAATGCAGATATTTTGCCCAGAGGCTCAAAAACCATATTGATAAGCATAATTCAAACACAGTTTGAAGTCTTTTACAGACATCAACGCAAATATAACAAATTTCTGTATCTGGTAACATCATCAGTTTTTCCGGGTGAACAACGGTGACATGCGTTTTAAGTTTTGGAGTCCCTTCGATGTTCAATGGTCTCATGGCACTGGAAGAAGAAAAGTAAAATTAGGCCTTTGACAATGGCATTCACACACAATATGGATATATGCAGATCCAACAGTTATATAACAAATCATCAGTGAATTAGAGCCTATAGATATATTTTGATATCAAAGTCGGGTGGGACCGTGGGGGACATTTTATAATCCATTTTGGAAACAGTTTTAAAGCAAGTTGTGGCCCTTTTTTCACACTTCAGCAATTCTCTTGGTGTTTTTTCATTGTAGTCCAATATTCTTTTTAGCACCAGTATGATAAGACAAACTAGGCCTATTTTGAATCTTGAATCTTTCATAAGCACTTAATTAATTAAATACACTTGTTCATTTAGGGGCCAACCACATGACCTTTGGGGGAAGGGGTTTATGGATTTTTGGTGAAAAAAAATTGTTTCCCATTGACACTAAAAAAATGCTTCTTCAGCGCAAGAAAAATTAGTTTATCGACACTTCCCGCAGAAACAACAAAAGTTTGTCCCGGGGGTAAAATCCACAGCCCCCCCCCCCCACAGAGGTACACTCTGTGCCTCCCCCCCCCCCCCAACTATCATCTGGTCGGCCCCTTGTTAATATCACCTGTTGCACTGACTGATTCCATATCATCACGCTCTCTGAGATTCTCTGTTTCATCTGAGCCAGATCTCCTGAGTAATTCCTGAAATATATTTGAAAAAGATTTCAAACACGTTTTTCTAGAATACTATTTAAGAATGCAACCGTTATTAAAATATCAGTGGGGGGGATAAATAATTACTGCTGCCGTCAAAATGAAGTAAATAATATCCCATGAAGGAAAATTCCAACCCCCCGCCCTGGAAATTAGATGGCCGCCACCAATACAATACGGCTGACAGATTAAAATCAAGGTGATTTAAGTTGGCACCTCAATCCATTGGCTTTTGCCAATTAGCTTATGATACTACCAGCAGGTTTCTGGTGATGATCAACATCAAAAAATTATATGAGAAACAAACACAACAATAAATCTTGGGTTATGTAAGATATGAGAGCTTTTTTCCTCTAATCGAGAAAATAAAATTATTTCTACTTCACCGACGACCCTGATTTCCATTTTACATACAGTAAATTAAAAGCCTTAAAAAAATCACACGCCTGTGGCAAATGTCCAATGTGCTGGATGTATGAGACAGTCAGAGTGAGGCTCTGTTGTGTCATCAAGGCAAACAAAATAGAGCCTCATTCATAGATAGGTAGAACTCACACTAAACTTACAACCCATCCCCCCCCCCTCCAGTTTCAACCTGCCAGTTGCAGCTACTTGACGCAACTAGGTTCTTAACGTCATGATCTATTTATAGGCTTCAGTGCCTGGCAAAAAGTGACGTCATCACTTGCAAGGTTTGTTATGACGTCATCACCATTGTGATCATTCAGAATGATGTCACTTAAACGCCGACCTGATGGTCTCCATTATTTTAAAGCCTAGTTTGTAGTGGCTGTTTACACTTTAAGATGAAAAAATGCATTGATTAGGAATCTGTTCCCACCTAACAATTTGTCAGCCAAGTTGGGGTTAACAGAAGAGTAATTAAGAGATCGAGTTCACAACAATAAAGAGTCTCTCACCCAGAAACTGCCCAGGCATTTCGGGGATCAGAATCAAGCAACACTTGGACTAGCCAGAGATGAGCTATTTATAGTATCGTGACGTCACCTCTTTCAAACTGTTGTGACGTCATCACCATTGTGATCACCATGCAGGGACCAGGCTGCTCTCTGCCCCCCCCCTCCCAAAAAAAAAAACTTGGCCAACTGCTAGGCCCTCCTCCTTCCACCTCTAAGCCAATCAGAGACAAGTTGTCTTCTGTCGATCATTACTTTTGGCGCCTCTATATCACTTGTCTGGAAATGTAACAAATTGTAACACTCAAGATTTCCAGACAAACACAACGTCTGACTTTTTGTTACTCTGACATCATTTTGATATTGGTCAATGACGCTTGATCAACCTTTACACCTGAACATCTTAAACTTGATTAAAAATCACCTGAAGAAATCTAGATCCACTAGAAAATCATGAAAAGCTGCAGCATGGCTTCCAGAAAAGATAGAGAGCTCTGGTTTTCTGCTAACCACACAACTTTGTGTCAGAGAGAACTAGTCCTTTGTATAATACGTTTGACCATATGCTTTACTCTGGCCAAAAATAACTGTTCATGCCTTTTTTTTTCCAGCAGGGACTTTTGAATCTGTGACCATCAATTCAATCAAGTTGTCTTTGGGACACCTTAATAGGTAGCCGACCAGATGATCTTGGGGAGGGGGGAGGTTATGGACTTTTTATAGTTGGGGGGGGGCTATGGTTTTTACCCCCGGGGCGAACCTATTTTTTTCTTTTACGTCGCGTCGACAAACAATTTTTTTTTGCATGATGCTCGCGACAAACTTTTTTCTAAAAAGAGAAAAACGTGGTTTTTACCCAATCTTTATAGCCATGAAAAACACACTTAAGTTGTTCATATCACGCCCATAATTTTGGAATGAATAAAGGACATCTTGGGCTACGTACTGGTACCAAATATGCTGGTGGATCACCTCTAAATCAGCCAGTTCAACCCCAACATAAGTGTCCGACTCAAGGTTACTCTCCCTATTAAAATGTCAGACTGAAGGAATCTGACCTACAAATAAATGTGCTATAGCAAAACAATAAAAATAGCATGCCAAGCACTTGAAGCAATCAATTACAATCGGGCAATTGACAACATGCCCAATTGAGACTAAGCTTACTAAGTTGCCTATCAATGATTATTATCCAAAGTGACACAGGATTGAGTTATCTTCTAGTATGAAGTGCAATTTAGAGTGCAGCTTTTAATAGATGTCCGTTTCCTGATGTCTCTTATTAGATGATGTTTATTCTTTCTTTTCATATTAATGGAAGGCAAAGGCCTTCTGAAATGAGAGCATGCTAATTACAACTTTTTTTTCAATCTGGAGAGCATAATATTAGGTAAGTTTGCATTTGCTTTTGAAATTGTGCATGGTTTCAGAACTAGTGCAAAGTTATGAAAGAAGACGGCAACTGCTCTTGATTGCATCATGTAAACATTTCTTGCCTGGTTACAATGACATGACGTCACAAATCTATTGTTAGCTATTGTTCTTCAAATATGGTCATTTTCGCGGCTGGCTAAACTGAAGCATACCCTGATTACCCTAATTGAGTTGTATATTTATGAATTAACAGGCCAAGTTTTTAATAAGTTAAAATCCAAGCATTACCAGCAAATTGACCTATATAATTGTGCACTCATTTACTCAATTGAAAATAGTTACATTTTATTTGCAACAATACAAATGGACATCTTGTTGAAGATCAGGTGCAAAATAGTTATGATGTAAGTAAAAACGTCTGGGTTATGTTGATAGGTGCCTGGACAAATGTAGCAATTTTGTAAATCAAGTTATGACGTGTCACAAAAGGAATGCTTGTCAGTTTAATTCTTTCGGTCAGACAAGTCTGACCTGAACAAAGATTTTGTTTCTGTGATTCAAATGGATTTACCTTGGGTTTTCATTTTGCATCGGAGCCAGAAGGTTGGTCATGTTTGTTGTCTCAGTCACTGTTGAGTGTTTCAAGCTGAATTCAGAATAACTTGCTGTGTTGACACTGACAGATTGATTTGATTTGACAAATGTCAAGTTGACAAAAAAAATGACATTATTTTGGCTGCTCCCCCCCCCCCCCAGACCGTCGCTGATTATAAATATTATCCTAACTTACTGTGACCTATTTCATTAATTTAAACAGAATTTAAACCTAAACCTAGACTAAAGCTACATTTTTATTTGTGTCCAACGTATTTTGTCACTGTTGTTTTGTGTCAGGGAAATAACAACGAGTCAGTACTACACTGTTTTATATTCACCTGGGGGCCCTGCCAGTAAGTTGCCGTGACACAATTTCAACAGTTCATAACTAAGTTAAGAAACTATTTCAACAGTTCAAAACTAAGTTAAACACTTACTTTTTTTGTTAATTCTGTACTTCGTTGTGTTACCAAACTCCAAAGTAAGATCTTCGTCAAGTGCCTGCCGCTGGCGTCAAGTAAACCACGAGCACTTGGATCGCTCAGAGATCGTGACGTTATGATTGTTAAAATACTTATAACGTCACTATCTATGAATAGATTCAAGTGCTCGTGAAGTAAACAATCTCAAAATCGATCGCTTCTCCTCACAATCACTTCTCCTCATCTCCTTGGAAACCAAACATTGGCCTGCTCCCGTGAGACCGTGAGGATCTCGTTCACAAAGAACACTTTTCTCGTAGTGCGGTTGCGCAGATGTACAAAATTTTTGCGATGCATGCCTTTTGAGAAAAGGACACGTGACTAGACAGTGACTAGACAGTGACTAGACATCAAGGCTCGGACGCACGGCCCTACGGGCCGTGCGAGTGCCTCGCTATCAAATTATTACATCACTTTTATATAATTTTCCTTTATAAAATGTATGGAACTACACTGTTTCTCTTACCTACCTCACTTGTGTCAAATTGTGTCAACTAGTGTCGAAATGTGTGGCCTTGCCTGTAGAGGACCCTCTTGGAGGCAAACAACCCAACACTCTTGGGGAGCTGCATAACATTGCATAACATTGCATAAGGGCGGCTGTAATGTTTTGATCCCTGCCCTTGTGTTTCGGGATGGGCAGCCAGGAATTTTGCCATTTCAGGAGATTCCTGTTTTCTTTGTTTGGCCCTTCCAGAAGGTTTTTCCTCAATAAACCAAAAGAATGTCATAAATATTTGGCCGCCAGCTATTTGCTGAATCTATTTGCTGATACTGCTGCAGATCATCTTTCATTTCAACATTCTTTGATGCTTTTGATAACCCAAAAATGAATTCATTTGGAAGAGGAAATTGATTTTAATGGCTTGTGATGAAAAAGTGACTGATCTGGAATGTGAATGTTCTTTTTGAGTGACAACAGCATCTTTGTAACTTGAAGAGTATTTGCCTGATTGACCAAATGTTTTAGGTTACAAGGCTGGTATGAAAACAAGCTGCAAGTTGGTCCAGGCAGCTGGGTGGCTGAGTGCTTTAAAAGGAGCCTGCCTGCTCCGCTAAAGGTATTTGCCTGCTTCGCTAAAGGTCTTTGCCTACATGTGTTCGAACCCGGGTAGGGAACCCGAAATTTTCAGTGAACCTTCATGAGCAAAATCCCAGCTAGATGTCGTTCGGATGAGAAGTTAAATTGGCGGCCCCTTGTATTCCTATCTATCTATCTATCTATCTATCTACATGAGAAGCATCTCGGTTTTTTTACATTTGACCTCATTGTCACTATGCTTCTGTCCTTTCATACATACCCTGTACATCCCTGAATCAATAGGGCATGTGCCAGCCTCCCAGTCTTCTCATCTCATCATCATACAGACAGTGATCACTAAAATTGAAAGCGCAGCTCGAGCTCTCGATCCCTCCCCAAAGTGAGAGGTTGAGTGCCCCGGCTGCTCTGGGGATTCAGCACTTGTAACAGAAATCAAGATATGACCATATAGGTGGTCTAATTGCCCCACCTATTTTTCATTGATACATATTGTGCGTTATTTAAGAGTTTTACTCCTCTTCTAACACAGATTGCTTGTTTATCTAATGAATTTAAAGTATAGAATTTGCTTTTTCAGTATAAACTACTTCTGATCCCTTGCTACTTTGTATTTATATTATCTTTCATTGACAATATTTCCTTCATCATGTTTCATTTACCTTTGGTAGGAGTAATTATTCAATCTCAGGGGTTATCAAATGCTTAATTCTTGCTTGATAATTATGGTCTTTTTAGTAGCCAGGTGCAAGGGGCATGTTTTATAGGTTTGTTCTCGAGAAAGGTGGCAACATTTTCTGGCAGATTTCTGCACCTATTGCCAGATTGTGATTGCTTTAGTCAGACAAACACTCCAATTACTCCAGGAGTCATAAGGCCAGCAAATGGCATTAAAACTATTTGTATCAAATTCCAAGCTGATAACCCTGTTATTATGCTATTACTGGCATATTACTCAAATTTACAGGCATATTACTGGTATATCAGGGTGAGTGGGATTCAAAAATGTCTGTCACTTTGTTTGTTGTCCTGATTGGACTATTATTACACCAAGTTCAGTGCAGTTGACCCTTAGGGTGGATCCCTCGATCCAAACTGTAAACGGATCTCAAGTGGTCTATGGCTGCCAAATGTAAACACACTCATTACAGTTTATTTTGGACATAGGGTCTTTGTCACATGGTTCTGACTCCGCTCTCCGATAGCTTTCAAGCTATCCGATTCTACGCTGTTGATATAACATTGTCTGTTTTCGCACTTACTCGTGAGACATATATCCCTTCTGGATACATTTTTGGATTTTTGTAGCCTCACATAAACTCCACTGAGTTTTGAACTCAGGATATTTAAATCAAGTCTCCCCTTGGGGTTATCCCAAATGCTTACAAAATGCGTGTTGTCAGTCCGCAGATCTTTCGAAATCATCAACTCAACTATCCAATCATGACACAGTTCTGGTCAAACTGACCAATGACATTGCTTGTTAGATTTGACTGGCAATTCAGGTTGTTTTAAATCGTTGCCAATTTTGTGGAACCTGCAGATTTATTCCATATCTGTATGTGTTAACCAGGAATTACTATTCTCGAGTCTTTCAAGTGAGAGGACAATGTTTAAGATTACCTCTTCAGGTGCCCTGTATATTATATTTAAGCGCGTGACATTATGACATGTTCGAGCGTGTTGGATCTATGCCGCAGCAACTGAAAGACCCTGGGCATCCCTGAAATAATATATAGGGCATCAGTCTTCTCATCAGTCATCATCGAACAACGATCACCATGCGCAACACTGGAGGGTATATGTGGCATAGGAACCTTGGGCAATGTTCCTATATCCTCTGCGCATAGGTACTGCTCTGTGGCTGCCCTGAGCTGTAGTCAGTGGAAGGCTCACCACGAATTTCCCCACACCAAGGGACCAATAAGTATACAGATACAAAAAATGACTAAAAAAGTTCTATATATTTTATTTTTGGGGAATACTCCCCGAAGATTTGGCCTATGAAAAATTCAAAGCGCATAATGAAATGTCATAATGGTCAATTACACATTTCAATATAGTTGAAATAGTTTGTGACAATCACTTGAATCTGTCATAATAGCACCATGGTCAATTTAATCCGTTAAAACAGTTGATTATGGTCCATTTCACTTGTCAAAATAGGTTTGGAGAGGGAGAAGATAGTTTTAAGTCTCAAAGGATGTTGTGCTTAAATATGAATTGTTTTTGGCTCAGAAAAATGTCTTGGCATATCTGTTGACAAATCATCCGAATGCAGCACCAAATATCTTGAGACCAAAAATCTCATTGCAGTGAAGAGCCAGGGACCTCATGGCTGCAACAGCCAAGTGCTTTAAATACGAAAGATGAAAGTAAGTGTAACCAATACTAGCCACCTGAGCTCAGTTCTGGGCACTCATGAGGGTTTATTGATGAGATGGGAGAGAGAGCGGAAGTCCTCATTGCGGTTTATTTCGGACATGGAGTCTTTGTCGCATGGTTCTGCATAAGAGGTCTTAGACATTGTCACATGATGTTTTGCAGTCCTCAGCCTCAGTGTCACCTACAAAAAAGGAATGGTCATGATGACATTGAGAACAAAGGAATGAAATTGAGATGTCATAATGCCATCTTGTTGATTCTGCGACCAGGCCAGAGAAGCGCGCGGAATTTGAGGCATGGTTCACATGCCATCTGTGCTGCTATACAGACCGTTGTCACTTATGTAGCTTATAGTGTTGCACACTGAAGAAGCATTTGGCGAGATGCCTAAACAGACACATGCCATCAGGTTATGTTACGCTGCCTCTCTTTGGTTACGCCATTGTTAGGGATCCTCGTCAAATGAGTGCATGCGCACGAGGTGTCTGTTGCGCCATCTAGGGTAAAGTCTCAAGGTTTGTTTTGGGAGTTTTGCGGTCGCATTCAGATCACCTCTTCCTCCCTTTTTCTCTAATTATTTTTTCTGCATGACATTCTGTCCTCAAGTCGACCGTGTTTTATTGACGTGACCTTCCTTCTGCGGTTTCAGTCCATCACAAAAACTCCTGTTTTTGCCCAGATTCTGTGTTATGTGTGTGAACAACAAACCGCTCCATGGTCCGATTGTGGAGCAAACTTTCCTTCGTTCCCACTAAAAGAAATAGACAATGTTTCATATCTACAAATTAATGTTAATGGAACATTGCTCGAAAACATTTTCTTCCTTAATATTACATTTAGGCTTATATACCCAGTTGACATGTATACTTTGCACTTAGATTGCAAAAACAACTTTTTTTCTCTCAACTGTCAAAGTCTGTCACAGACTCACAGTTGAAATGTTGTACCTTATGGATGATAGTGCTCAGTTCCTGGCACATCAATGCAGTAGTTGGTGAAAGTTTGTGCTAATGTGTCTCAAGCATCATACCACTGAGGCTTCCTAGTAGGATATAGTGGCATGACCATTGAATTCGTATCAGGGTCCTTATTAAGCTAGATAGGCATCCAAATCTTTCAAAGGAGAGCACACCTCCTGCTCCATTGGAATAATGTTCATTGGGCTTTAGACCAGATCATATCATGGCAGGTACAAGGCCCTTGTACCTGCCATGATCATATCAAGCTGATATAGCTGGAAAATCAAAATTGCCAAACAACCTTCAGGAAGTACAAATGTTCATGCAGAAGAATACAACTGCGCCGTAAAATTTGAATTTTGAGTCAGCTTAAATGATTGAGTGAGATGCTTGCACCTTTCCTTTGAGCTAACATAGCTTGTTGTTTAAAGTTATGACAAAGAAAGATTATCATAACTCATGACAACAAGCTGTGTCAGCTCAAACAAATTGTGCAACCATCTCACTCAATCATTTGAGCTGACTCGAAATTACAAATTTTACAGTGTTCCATCAATCGTCTCCAGGGTTGGAACTAAGAGACAAACTCTCTCTTGAAGCCACCCACCTTGTTTCATCCTTGAGATTGGGTGACTATCTTCTATTGCAGATTAGTAATGATCCAAAATAACATTTGAGCCTTCAGAAAAACTTTCAGCATCACTTGAAGGCCCTCAAGGATTTGCTTTGTAAAAACACTGAATTCCAAAAGAAGCAAAGAGAAAAACTGACACTACATGTAAACTGTCAGTTGCACTGTAGTAAGTGTTCTAAACTTTAATCTGCAAAACAAACTGGATTTGTTACCCTGATGGCAAAAACAGGTGGATAGCAACATCTGATTCTGCAAAACGTTTAGTTTGTTCTGTTCTGAAGTTTTTCTTGTATCGACCGCAAGCTGCTGCTATACGTTCTGCGCACTTCCTTGTCTACATATCATGGTCATCGAAAAGTTTGAATTTGTTCTTATATTACTGAGAGATTCATCTCATGAACCTGGGTTAGAACCTGAATAGGAGGTGTCTAATTAGCTTATACCTCATAGACCAGTTTAACTATATCTCTCAGTTGTACATGTAATTATTGCACAATATGCTACAAAATGACTTGTTTTGAACTGTTTATTTACTGCGTTGTTTGTGGCAGGTCGTTTACTTAACACGAAAGCTATCAGTCACAGCTTGAATTTATCACGGTGAAGTCTAGGAAAATTAAAGCCACTGTCACACCGTTGTACTCGTAAGAGTGAGAAATTACCATAATACGCTTTATTATGATTACGAAGGTCAAGGTAATTGTTTCGACCTAAACAAAGACACACAGAATAATCATTTTAAAAGAAGTTATTTCTATAACCTTCACGGATCCATGCTTGAAATATCTCAAGATCATAAATTGTTTTAGGGCAACAAAATTGAATTATCTCTACTTGTTCAAGTGTTTTCAAAAAGAGCAGTCTCTGACCCTTCTGAATTTCAGGTAGAAGTCACCTGTTATTTGGGAAATTCAATGACATGCTCTGCTTGACTCAGTTGACTATAATGTTTTTCATAAAACTGAACCCATTATAAAAGCTTTGCACAAGAAAGCTCCACTGTTAAGTGCAGTACACTTGCAGTCCTGAAATATGTTTCCAGCTGATTTTAGAGCACTTGACGGGGAAGGCTTCTGTGTTTGTGCAAAATAATGTGGAAAAAAGTTTGAATGCACTTTAAATATTTCTTAGAGTCAAGGTCAACACTGACACTTAGAATGCCTTCTGATCAAACACGAAGCTTGAGTTTTTGTTTTGAAAATGATTTTCCACTGTGAACAGTTACATATTCCTTTCAAAACAATTTGTCAAGATGATTGTGTAAGTGTCAATGACTAAGTGCTCCTAATTTATGTTTCCTTGATATTTTGTTATTTTGCTGTACAATGTGTGAAGTAATAGTGATTGAATGTGAAGGATTGCATACACATGCACTTAATTGAATTTTCTTCTCTCTTTGCACATTTGGTCTTCATATCTATGGCAATTGGCATACGCCCGGAGCCCAAGACGCAGTCAGATCTATGTTATGCCCGAATTGCTGCCAGATCTATGTTTTGTCAATAATACAATTTTGAGGGCATTTTGTCGTATTAGGAATTGGTCAAGATTAACTCTTGCAATCAAAGTATACCAGAATGACTCCAAGGAAAGGCCGCTGTAACATTGCGGACACTAGTTGACACGGAGCACATTGCCAGATTATAAAGTTGTTTGATGACCTATCATCAACATACTGAAAAATTTTATGCTGTTTTACATATTCTTTACCAACACAATCTGTTTTCTCAAAATGAGCCGCTGTCGAATAAAGAATAGACGCTGATAGCACTCAATACCTTGCCAAAGTAATAAAAATTGGTGACCCTTTAAATTTTAAGGATTCAACCAATCAAGATATAAATCATAAATGGCTCATGAAGGCATTAAAATATGTACCGCTCTCAATTTTAGGGCTTTTGGTAACTGTTTACTGTTTACCAGACCTTTACAGTGAAACACTATGATATAGAATTAGAGTGGACTGTGGCACTGTGAAAATGGCACTTTGTGTGTCATCATGCTGATAATTTGTCATGATCAAGCCCAATACTTTCAATGTTAATTTGATTGAAGGAGATTTATCCCACTTGTTGGTGACAGCCAAATGAAAGGATTATGCATCTGATTTTCACTCTAAAATCTGTTATGAGAAGTCAATTGGCTTACTCTTGATCATGACAAATCAAACTGCCTCTATGTTTCCCATGTTGTAAGTAGAGAAGATGACACTTCATCGGCTATCATGAGTCGCGAAGTGCCATTTTCGCAGTGCCACAGTCCATTCTAATTCTATATCAAAGTGTTTCACTGTAAGTCTGGTTTACCTTCATTTTACACATTTTGCATTTTTGCTAGTTATTTTTTGGCATGACTGTTGTCTCATAATTTATGAGTGCAGGTGCCATATCAAAAACTTGAATCAGAATTCTCTCAGAGACAGAGTCATGTACTGAGAATTTAAAGTCTTGAGCAAAAAATAAACACACCTCCCACTCTCAAAGTCACAAAGACAATATATTCGGCCTTGAAATTTAAACAAAAGAAATCATGTTTACATTTTTAGTCAGAAATGTAATTGGTTTAGCAAGTAATTGGGTAAAGTCAGTGAATAAATGCTGCACATGAAGCATGGCTTTTCTTGTTGGAACATGCTGTTTACTTAATTTTTTGCTGAATTCGTTTTACGAACTCATCTTCTTTACCTTTTTATTGAACCTTGGTTACTCACCGTGCAGCCAAAAAATTATCAGAGGAGATAAGAGGGTTGAAATGCACTTCAGATGAGCTGCTTAACCTGCTTACTGGTGCTTAGTTTTCTGATGAAGAGTTGAAAATTGCATTCAACCGCTAAAAAATCCAAAGAAAACCTCCACACCTCATTAGCAAGCCTTAAAATTTAGTTTCCTCCCAAGATCTTCACTACATTGTGTGTTTACCTGGACATTTTTACCACTTATCATTTTTCTTTCATGTTAACTCAATTTTCCTTTTTTCTTTAACTCAATTTTGCTTTTTCTTTGCAGATTGTTTGTACTCTCAGCCAGAATCGAAATGGTGAGTTTTTCTCATTTATCATTTTTACATTTTTCAACAGAAATCTTCAGTTTTTTCTCTTTTTTATTTACATTTTTCACCCCTCCCCATCTGTATGGGATCTCCCTGATAGCTCAATCAGTTTCAAAAAGAAAGATGAGCACTTTACCTGCTGTCATCCACTTCTCCACTCACAGGTGTAAATTGGATATGTGATAGAAATAATCTCTTCTTTTGAAACATGGAAGTCATATAATGTTGAAGCTGTTTGTCATCATGACTATATGCTCATTGCTCCAACAATTATGTTGCCTTTAGTCCTATAGGCCTACCCTTCAATTATTTGGTTTGACTGCAATCTTGGTATCTATGCCAGCTGTTAGATAATGGACTTCATCATTCTGGGGATTATGCTCCATCTAGCCAGATGTATATGCGCTGTAAACCTATAAAAAATATATTTGGACAGATGATTTCTTCATTGTAGACACTGAGACATTATCTAGGACGTGTATTCTATAGGGAAAAGTGACATAAAAGCTTATGACATCACTTTACCCAATAGAATAACATATCCAAGAAAAAAATAGTGTCTACGATTATTAAGTTACTTGTAATTTTCTAACTCTTTTTTTTCTGTAATATCATTCTTAGAAAAATGTCCAATAATGATATGTCACAATCAAATGCAGATGGATACCAAGTTGTGGAAGTAGAAATCAAAATACAGGTTCCAGCCACCAATACTGTCAGACTGGTACTTATAGGGAACCTGTAGTTTCCACTTGCCACTGTACTCCACCAAAGTTAAGGGTAGCTCAGCTGCTTAGGGTATGCTGTAAGTGTTATTTTGGTGTCATGTTAGCTATTTTAATGAAATGAGCATGGGGTTCAATAATGGACCTCATGCCTAACCCTAAACTTACCCCAAACCTCTACATTCCTATTATAACTCACCTGATGCAAATTAGAAGAAGTCTAAATATTTTGACTGTCTGCAACTGAAGTGCTGCCTTAAAATAACAATGTTTACATTTTGCAAGATGCTCAACATTGTGGCAGATGCTCAACATTGTGGCAGATGCTCAACATTGTGTGTAAGATGCTGTGGCTCAGCTGATGAGGCCAGGCATAATTGATCTTAGCTTCTCAGATCTTCTTGAGGCAATTTTTGCTACTAAGGTTTGTGAGTAGGCAGAAAACAGATGGTTTCGCAATTGTAGACACAGACACTAAATGTGATTTTCTTCTAGGACATACGGGCAACGTGACATTAAAAAACTAATAACATCACTTTTCCCTAGTAAATTCATATTCAGTCTCAGAGTCTACAATTATGAATTTATCTCCAATAAAAATTGTGGATGAGGTCTAATTTCGCCCCGTAGGCAGAATTTTTGTTGGGTCAGTCGACCCGAGAACCCAAATATTAAATATGTTTAGCCTGAAGTCTGGAGGCAAGAGGGGCATCTGCACCAGTTTAAAGTGGCCATCTCAACATATGCTTTAAAAATGTTTGACATAGGGGCACGTGTCCACCGAACTACTTTTTGCAATATTTTGTATTCTCGTATTCTCGTTTTTCCCTCTACTTCCTGTGGTATATTTCCACTTTTCCTCCTTCTTCTTCCAGGCCAACAGCAGAATTCATGTGTTTCATAATCATGCTCATAAGACTCATAAGTCATAACTGAGAGAGTTTTTTTTTTAAATCATCGAAAAATATTCAAAGATGCTGGAGAGAATTAACAACAAATTAACCAATGATGCAAGCCTAGGTGACTGCAGGAAATATTGAATTAGGTGCAGCAAATGTACAGTAAACTCTCCAGAGGTCTGCAAGTGTGCTTTACAGCTGTTTAAAAGAGATCTGCCTTCCTCAAGTGGATGTATAGCAGTTGCATTTCAAGTATTGTGATGTTCAGTATTCTCGAAGAAGTCTGACTAAAGTCTGTCACTTTGATAAAGAAAAAATGAGGACCAGTTCACTGTGAAAAAAATTCTGCACTTTGTGACTCATGACAGCCGATTAAGTGTCATCATCTCTAGTTTCGACAGAGGAAACATAGAGGCTGTTTGATTAGTCATGATCAAGAGAAGGCTTTTGACTTGTCATAACTGATTTTAATGTGAAAATCAGATGCATAATCCTTTCGTTTGGCTGTCACAAACTAGCGGGATAAGTCGCCTTAAATCAAGTTAACATTGGAAGTATTGGGTATGATCATGACAAATCATCAGCATGATGACACATGAAGTGCCATTTTCCCAGTGCAACAGTCCACTCCTTTTTTATATATCAAAGTGACAGACTGTAAAGACTGGTAAACATTTGGAAAATATGTTTTCTTGTGTTCTTGGTCACATTTCAACAAATCGATCAGCCTGATTGATTGATTGATTTGGTTAATGAATATTTGATTGATTTTAAATTGAAAACAAAAACAAAAACCAAGCCAAAACAATGAATGAAGTGTTTTAGATTAGCACCTCTCCATACCAGATATATATTTAAATCAAAACAGACATGTACGAGTTCTCTGAACTGCTAAAATGACAAATGGACATTTTCACCCACTGTGATTTAATTGCACAGCTCAGATTACTGCTAAATGATTCCGTCTGGTTACATTTTCAAGTGTGAAGATATTTCATCCATTTCAAAAAGCATGTAATTCATATGCCATTAATGGCATTATGAGTAAAGTACAAGGCCAGTTGGGGCAATTTCAGACTGGTTTGCCAAATGAAATATATATAAAAGCCTTAACAATGTTGAATTTGTGACACTGATTTCAATAACTAGAATGAATAAACCAGGCCTGTTCATTGAAGATAACTAATAGATATAGATAGATAGATAGATAGATAGATAGATAGATAGATAGATAGATAGATAGATAGATAGATAGATAGATAGATAGATTAAGAAATGAATTCACTCATTCATTATAAAAAATCATTGAAACATTTATTGAGAGATTCAGGGACTGACATAATCGAGAATGTCTTATGAAATCTTAAGAAAATTTTAATTACTATTATAAAGTTTCATAAACACTAGATATACTTTTAGTACAAGTCCAAATATAAACCTACAATGAGCAATTGTCCAAACTTGCACAGATTTGAAAGTGTCTTGGAGTGGCTTTGGAATGTCAAAATTCTCTTTGGAACATTTTGTTCAGTTTTGGAACACTTTAATTTTTCATGTCACCAATTTGAGGTGTTTTTTTAGATGACAAAGTGATTGGAATGCTACATAACTGGAAATTGGGCAAAAATACTTTGTGAAGCATTGGAGCACTTGTTTACTGTGTGTTTAAGACAGCATAAAACATGTGGAGGTTAAAAAAGTGAATAGGAGTTTTGTGAAACTTTGTTGAAAGTACACGTTTTTCTGGCGTGTCATTTGAGTAGGAAGCTTGGTGATTCAAAAATATCTAGTAGTTTCAAGTTGCTATGTATTCCTGTGAACTGCCAGATTTGTGGATGTCCTATGTTTGTTTTTGGTAATCTATGCATCCTAATGGCTACTTGACTTATTTTTTGTCATCTTTCAGCTGATTTTTCTTCAAATATTTTCCTTTTATTTACTGGGATGATTCAATTCACTAAATGTTTGGCAGTTGTTTTTACTCTGCATTTCATGCTTTTTGAGATTCTACTATTTCCTGACTTGAGAAATCTTACACATTCCTAATAGTCATAAGCCTGGAAAGTTGATTCTCGCTTCCAGATGTGGTTACTAAATTCTGGAACATTTGAAACTTTTACGGGGAAAAAATAAAAAACATAAAAATTGTTGTTTTAGTACCTTTTCATATGAAGACATTAAAATCTTCCTTTAGCTTTCCTTTTAATGCATATAAACGAGGGCCTGGATCCTCTCCTCTTGTGAAATATGGCATTTTAAGTTCTAGGGGGTGTACAATTTAACCTCAACGACCCCAAGATGTACTCTACTGGAATGGTTGGTATGGCTTTTGAGAATGCATGACAATGCTAAATGCTGACATGCATGTCATTAATATGGGTCATTTAACATTGATGACATGTTTAACAATGCTACACAGTTTCTGTATGGCATCCTAAAGTATCCTTAAATATTCTGAAGTATTTGTAATGGATTGAAATAGCTCTAGAACTTTGTGCTGCCCAATTCTGTGATCCTCAAACTGTTATTGCCAGCATGAACCACACATGCAGAAAATACAATTCATCTGGACACCTGCATTTTGTGTGTATTTGTGGATTTACACATGTATACTAAGATACCACCAACCTTGTGAATTTAACCTTTTTTACAAAGATTACAAAGCCTATTTGCATGAAAAACTAAAAAAATGTGTGTGTATAATTCTTTAACAGTTCTTCTCAGACAAGTGGAAATGAATTATTGTAAAATGTATGCCTTTCCGAACACAACATGTCGTGAGAGCGACATGATATAAATTTCTCATTCAGCAACTTGTGTTGAATGTGAAAATGTAAAACTACACGGTAGCCCGTTGCAATTAAAACTTAGCGGGTCTCATTTTCCAAAATTACTGGTATAAGGGGGCGACCATTAGATTTTCAGGGGGGCTGGAAGTCTTCCTTGGCGGAAAATTATTTATTTCACAGTAACGATGGCAGTTATTGTATATTTCAAGTGTGTGAAGTCCCCAAATTGTCATTCCTGCATCAAGCAACACATTGTTAAGAAAAACCCCAAGCAGAAATTAGTTATTTCAAGATAGCCCAAAAACAGTGGTCGAAATAAGGGGGAGTCAAGGGGGTTTTGAACCCCCAAATGCTCTTGTGACCCCCTCAAATACATTTTTCAGAAAGACCCAGAAGGGGTCCTGAAAACCCCCCCCCCCCCCAAATACTAAATGTGTCCAGGGGAAAGGCATAAAGCCTTATCAGCATACAAGAACCTCTTGTGATTTATATGCATCATCAAAAAGGGTTTTCAAAACTAGTTTTATGAGATAAAACATGGCCTTAACATGTCCAGAACATCTTGAAGTCTTCGGCTTCTGGCGGCCGGCCGCAGCCCACCGACCTGGCCACAACAAGAGCTTCAACCCTTGGGGCCACTCAACTGAGAGATCCCCCCCCCCAAATAACATGGCCTATTTCGACCACTGCCCAAAAAGTATTTTTATCATTTAAACAAAACTGAGCAAGTAATTATTTATGTAAAAAAGAAACCTCCAAGCCCCCCCTGGATATTAAATAGTCGCCCCCTACAATCACATATAGACAAATGAACAAGTGTGAAATTGGAGAAGTTTTTTCGTCCAGAGTGATCTTCCAAACAGGACATGACCATTCGAATGATTGTTCGCAATTCGAATGAAATTGAAGACGTTTGTCTGGGTTACGTAATCTTTCAGTGAATGTCTCCTTTCTGATTGGCATGTTGTTTTGTCTATTATTACATAATGTGTTATGCGGATTGATTGCTAATCAATCATTACAGAAGGTACGCTGTTCAAAGCTGGGGACCTATTACATTTTTAGAGGGTCAGTCTTCCTGTTATGATTTTAAGTAAGTTGTTACAGTTAGGCAATTTCGACAATTTGAATTAATTTCAGAAGCATTTTTCTTCCATTGCAAGTTTACATTCCCAATTGACCAGCAATCAACATTCAGGAAACGTTATGCACCAAGCTGATAGTCATTGTCCTTAAAATTCCAAAGATTTCTTTTTTATTGTCCTCCAAAAATAGCTCGACACAGGAAATAAACATGCTCTTTTGATAATAATGGGTGATAAAATTCCTCGATAAACCATCATGATGACTTCCTTTTCATGAAATATTTGTGGTTTCGGGAAACACGTGGTATTAGATAGACACACTTCTTTTGATAACTTACACCCGCAGACTGACCTTACGGTGACTATAGATGAATGATTTATAATTCCTTTTTTTTCATAAAAAAGAATAACAAAACCAATTCTGCACACATTGTCAATCCGCCATTCGCGTCCTTGCTGTGTCCTAATCCTGTCCTGACAAAATGGTGGTACTTTTTCGAGTGCCTAGTCCCGTTATGAAGAATGGGGAGGGGGAGAAATAATATGTATTTTTTGCATTGTTTTTTTATATATTATAATAATTGTACATTAATAACATTATCATGCAGTGCACCAAGTCAAAACAGATGATGTTGGTATCTAGGCCTATTTACTGCAACATGCACTCGTGCGCAAACATCAGGTCTGCACGTCCTGAGACGGTCCAGTGAGAGAAGGCGTAAGTGTCATCTCTTCTGATATAGGTATAAGAACCGTATCTCGTTATTGTGCTGCTTCTTTTGCAGCTATTCAGTTTGGTAACTATATATATAATTGAGAAAAATTCTACCAAGTTTCATGAAAAACAGCCAAGCAGTTTTTGCTATACAGTATTTGTTTACTGAGGGACAAACAGATGGACAGATTGATGTAGACGAACATACGCGAATGAAAACGCTTGTCCCTACTGAGGGACTTAGTTTACCGAAAGCTGTCCATCCAACTCGTGGTTCTGTATTTTAAAATGACTTTAAACATTTGTTTTGCCAATTACTGAAATTGCTAATTTGGACAACAATACAATTAGCCCATTGCCAGAAGTGTGCACTTCATTTTGGCACCAAAACAAAGAAAAGACACGAAATGGTTAATTGGCAACCACTTTTTGTGACCTTGGGCAACTCAAGTACAAATTGCTTAGTGCCCTACCCTCTTACGTAGTAGGCTGATTACATAACTTCATCAAGTGTAATTCACCCCTTTGTATCCTGCTGGGTTGATTACCTTTAGACTTCCGCAGATTGAGGGTAATTTATCTGAGTTTAGGAAAACTAATCTTTTCTCAAGTTGCCCTTTCCACCTGTTCCAACTGCTAGGAAGTAAAATAACTCTTCAATGTTCGGCCATTCAATGAATTAGGTTTCTTGCTATAAGCTTAAAAATTCCAGTGTAATAGAAAACCGACTGAAAAAGTATAGAGTCCAACTTTCTAAAGCTAAGGCACTGGACTTCCCCTGAAGGTCTTTGCCTGCATGGGCCTGAACTCCGGGCAGGGATCCCGGAATTTTCAGTGAACCTTCATGAACAAAATCCCAGCTAGATGTCGTAAGGCTGAGACGTTAAATTGGCGGCCCCTTGTATCAGTGTCTGACGGTCTATGCTGGGCAAGTAAAATATCCCTCACGTGGGGTAACATGTTGAGGACTCCCACTCTTCCTCCCATCTCATAAGTCAACCCTTGTGAGTGCCTGCCCAGAACTGGGCTTAGATGGCTGCACTTACCATATCTATCTATCTGTCTATCTATCTAATCTATCTAGACTATCTATCTATCTATCTATCTATCTATCTATCTATCTATCTATCTATCTATCTATCTATATCAGGCAAAGCATGATGACTTGCTCAGACATTTCTGATTCTGTCCTTTTGACTTCAGCTGTAAAGGAGAGGAATCAGATCCATAATAAACTTAAATCTGTGTAAACGTGATATATACACGAGAACCCAGACTTTTGTCGCGCTACCAAAAGACAATATAGGAAATGCAATTGTTTGGGAAGGCTACATCCGCTGATGTCTGGTCTGCAGAAGTCTGACTCTCACAAAGACTTTATAAAAGCCAGTGGTTAATAAATTATATAGAAATTAGATAAAGTAAGACAGACAAGAAGTGATGTTAACATTGAACAGATACAAGGTATTGAATACTCCAGTGGGTGGTTGCCCTGCCAATTAATAACTGTTGCCTTGTGCAGTTGAAGTTTGAGAGGTGTGCACCCTTCACCAAGGGGTTAGCAGAGGCCTATACTGTTACATCATAATGTTTATATTGGGTGATTAACACCAGGAAATAATACTTATCGACTTGCCCCTTTTCCTTAAGATAGTAACGAGACACCCCAAATATTGGTGATAAAAAAGAAAGCTCAACTTAAACACAGGCTACAAAGTGTATTTTCCTCCTCTTTGTGCACCAACCACACCCAAAGTGATAATAATATATGACTTTCCATTAATCTTCTCTGAAAGACTAGGCATCAGAAAGACACAATTTTAAGGTTTACAATTATTTACTATACCTTCTCATTTAATATGATAGATATAGATAGATAGTTATAAATGCAGTCTAAACCCAGTTCTGGGCACTCATGCAGGTTGATTGATGAGATGGGAGAGTGGCGGAAGTCCTCACATGCTACACTTTTACCTAGTATGAGGAATCGTTTACTTGCCCAGCACAGACACTGATACAAGAGGCCAACAATTTAACATCTCATCTGATTACAACCAGCTGAGGTTTTGGTCATGAAGGTCCACTGTCAATTTCGGGTTCCCAAACCGGGGTTCAAACCCATGCAGGCAAAGACCTTCAATGGAGCAGGCATGCGGGGAACCTTAGCCACTCTATCATCCAGTTGAGAAGTCTTTTCTAGAGTTCAGGTGACCAATTGTGTTTCGCTTCCTGTAGACCATTGGGGAACCCACACGAGAATGAGGCTCTCATCTTCAATTGAGCGCTATTATCACCAATTTAGCGACATACTCTCTTCTCAACTAAGCTACCAGCCTACCACCCTGACCTGAACACATATATCTGACTGCTAAAGGTATCCATTTTTGATTTGACATAATCATAAAAAGAGTAACATTCAGGTTGTGGAGACCATTAATTTAGCTGCTAACCAACCTCCAATTGCTGTATAATGTATATGATGACAGAAATGATCAACTTAGATATATATATTATCTTTATTGTTCTTCTTTTGTAGTTATCTATGGATTGTTGCCTATATTAGCTCTCCGCCTGTTCAATGTGTAATTGTGTATACTGTGTCTGACAGAGGTTTAATGAGAGTGTTTTAAGTGAGATTTACAAGGTGGCTTATTGTTATGAAATAACAAGGACTGCCAGAGAGAAAATTAATTTTGAAGAAAAAGTAACAAAAAAGTAGCAACAACAGTAGCAATGAGAAGGTAATAAAGAATGTAATCAACAAATAGGTGTAGCTACAAGCCGGTTTAGGACTTTTCTGAAAATATTGTTGCCCTGAGTTAGTAGTTAGATCCGTTGGAAGGTGTTGAAATGTGACTATTTGTCAACAGGGTGAAAGGAAAAAAGAAGGGGGCAAAAATAGCTCCCTGGGTGGTTGGCAGTGTGGCTTGTTCAGCTCAGAGGCTTGGATGCCTTCCTATTTCTAAATTAACAAAATACAACTTTACAACAAACAGTAAGACAGTATTGACAGGCGCTTGGCCTTTTTTGTCCTGAATTTTGCTTTTCAGTGGCGGATACAGGGGGGGGGGTCCTAGGGGGACGGGCCAGGGGGACGGGCCCCCCCCTTGACCTATGAGATTAATAATAGTATTTTGAAGAAAATACGCTGCGACGAGAACCCGCGAATGCCCGAAACACGCCCCCCCCCTAGATGATCGTGTCTGAATCCGCCACTGCATGCCTTTGGAAGGCTGTTAATTAGGACGTGAAAAGGACACAGCAATGAGGTGGTGGATGGTTGGAATTAACGTCAGCCATTGAGCACCATCATTTCCAGGTGACCGGCCAGACACAATTTTGAAGTTGTTGATGTCAACAAAATGGGCAAATCTAGGTTGTACCAACAATGACATTGTCAAAATTTTGGAGATTTCAAATTATTTTGACTTGTATGGTAGAATGACATTTTGACAACGTTGTAAAACAAAGTCAAAATATGGAGTTATCATGTAATGTTAAATCTCAACGTTGGGTTCATGTTGTGGCGACAATTTCTACCAGACATTTCTACGTCATGAAAGACAAGCTCTCTACCAGTTGCATGGCAATGTTGTGTTTACGTTGTGTTGTTCTTGGGACACCACTATAGCCTGTTTTAAAATTAGATAAACTGCAAATTTCAATACATGTACATTTATTATTTGCCCCGCATTTATAACCCAGAAAATGGAGTATTCATGATGTGTATAATTTGCATGTCTGTATAACCATGTATCTCACTTGTAACATGCCACGATCATGTATCCTATTAATTTGACATCGTTTGTCTGAATGCCATACCATAAAAAAGTGAAAATTGCTCAGAGCAATCAGGAGTTTTTGTCACGAAAAATCATTTAGGATGCTGAATTTTGAGTGATGAGCATCCACATGCTATGTTGGTGATATCTCTCTGAGCTAAAAAGTAAGCTAATTTCTGTAATTTTTGAAAATTATCATCCCATCATAACAGATTATCTAACCAGAGATGTTGTGAAATTATCACATGCTAAATATCACATTGAAGGTTAACAAGTAAATGTAACCTGTAATGAAACTGATGCTCTGCAAATGTATAGTAGGCCTACCTACTGCGAATATGAAACCTACCTAGTACGTGTACACTGTTTTGAGAAAAAAATACTAGGTAAATCCAAAATATTATTTCAAATAAGACAAGTCTTAATCTTGAAAATATATGTCTACTTTATGGATTTAGGGACATTGACTTTTGCTGATTTGTCTTCAGATTGATATACATGTGCACAGAGGGTGACTGCTAATTAAATTGTCAATTATTAGTTTGTTATAATCCAATCAAATGCATTGAAAATATTATGTCCTATAGGCTATATTCTCTCATACAAGTTTTGACTTTAGCTGTCAATGAAGATCCTGTGAGATATTACTTCTCAATAATGTTGGGACTTACAGCCAATAAAACCTGATGATCCTTCCTACACATTCATGATAAACAATAGATAAAAAACACAATTCGAACATAGGCCTATTATATTCTTTTTATAATACGCCCATTCATAAACACTTATTGTGGTGTACGCGCGGTTCAAGATGTCAGACAGTTTTTTTTTGGTCTGCGACATAAATTTCAGGAATTTGTGTAATTTGTTTGTTTATAGCAACACAATTCCCTTCAATTTTATGTTACAGTATCCATTTTTAGGTGGACGACTTAATGTGATAATCAAGTTGTTAATGTCAAACTGCTTGTCATACGAGTACTACATGTATGTATGACAACACCCAAAATATGATGTAGATTACATTTTAAAGTTGACAATTTGAACATTTGGTTACAATTTTCATAAAATTCTTGTGACCGATTTTTATGGAACGAATGTCAAAAATACTGCCATCAAAATAGCCCAGCTTCATTTAAGCAGAAAGTAATAGTGTCAGTGTATAATTATGGCAAAGGAATGAAAAAAGGACGTATTGTGCATTGTGATGTTTCTGGTGGGTTCGGTAGAAATACCTGTCAAAAGATATCTACTTGTCACATCTACTTTTTGTTGGGTGGTAACCAAGATCCTTCACCTCAAGAATTTTTAAATGTTGAGAAATGTTTAAAGGTCATTTGCAAGATTTAGTTATACATAATGTTTGGAATGCCTCTCGCGAGGGTCGTTTGATATCGACGAGGTGACAAAGCGGAGTCCGCAACAAGTAATACTTGTCAAGTATCATGTAATAATATCACCAACCCATGCATGGGATTTTTTTATGAGACAATGATACAAAAAACCAGATCGAATCAATTATATTGGAGCTTCGGCGAAACAAAGAAGGCAGGTGCTCTTTTCTTGGAGGTTTGTGACCAAGCGAATGGCTGTAGCATTTTTTTTCTCATCAAAATCAAATGAGAGAATATGTTCTACCAGAGTCTTCCCTTAGAGCTCTTTGCAATTGGCGGTCCACTGGAAAAAAATTATTTTCAATTTGCAAACTGGCCTTACCATGTCATTGACAGTTTTCTGTTGGTCTCCTAATCTTCTTATTTGATGATGTAACTTAAGTCATTTAATTATTTGTTAATTGTCCCTTATACATATCGATATGATAAGCACTGGAACAACACATTAACCATAACTGACACAAACAAAACATTTTTTAAGCCACATTACACAACCAAGTTGAGAGTTAACTTTGAAACTGTTTGGGCTGCCAATCCGCAAACAGCTATAAGTAATGGCTCTGTCTCAAATTCCGATTCCATGTTTCTTAAAAGCAGTCATGCAATTTCTTCTACATGCCACTATACCTCCTGATCTAAAAAAATAATCTTGAATGTAAGCCTATAGAAAGCAACAGCAACCGCTGGTGCCAGATCAAGTGACTTGAAAGATGCTAATTTGACTATTGAAATTGCTTATCTTTGAAAATCCTGCAATTCAATCTATTCTACTGTTTAAGATAGGGTCAATTTACAAAGAAGTGGCACAAGAAAAACCATAAGAAATGGCATATTAATTAGTTTGCACTTCAGTAAACATCACATTGTGTCTGGGTTGTCTAGCTCCACAGGATAGATCTACAGATTAACAGGTGTAGTTTCACATATTGGTAGTCAGTAGTCACCAATTGAAAGTATGCATAAGAAGTTAAGAACTGTCTGTGGCTTTTGAATAGCTTTCGTGTAGGTCTTTTTCTGCAATACGGTTGATCGGTTGAAGCAACTAAAAACATGGAGGAGGAATGGATGCCCCAATACGCATCTGGGCTCCCCCCCCCCCCAAAAAAAAAGGATCATGTGTCTGGAAATCTTCATTATCAGACTAACGTACACTTAACTGGGGATATGACTATATATACATATTGCTGTCTTATTTTCACCATCATCGCAACAATAAGGCCTTTGCGGCCAAAAAGGAGCCTTTTTATCATCTAAAAGTTGTAATTTCGATTTTGGCAAGTCAAATTGATACGAAACGTGATTAGACATTTCCTATGCTCTATATTTGCTATTGTAAGTCTATTAAGCCGAAATTCTATGACGTCATATATGCAAATCAATTAGTCTAGGAATTCAGTTGGGAATTCCCCTTAAAGTATTGAGTGTTGCCCTGACCTCCTGTTCTGCAATTGGAGCCTGTGTTTGTAGGAAATATCTTGCTCCAAATGGGATGTTTTGCCTCATTTGATAGAGATAGCGGAAACACCAGCCACTTTTAATGTTTTTCTTCAGATTTCTCTGCTTTTCGTCGAATTTTTACTGCCCTTATTTTGATGTTTCTCCATTCATGTAATTGCCTCCGAAGGTTGAACTTTTCTGCTTCCGAAAATCTTATCCGCTCCACATTTCAGGAAAATTTTGATTACAGAGAGCAGTGCAGGTTGGTCAAATGAAACAATCAAGTAATCCAAGTTCAATAGTGGAATATCTTTTAACTTAGAATAGTCCTATTTTTCTGATGTTTTCTTTTCGGCATAAGAATTCTTTGGCCACCGATAGTAGTCATTGCTGCAGATTAATTCCACAGAAACAAATCATCATAATTATATCAGAGCGCAGTCTTATTATGTTGATGACTATATTCCATGATGGGATAACCCGATCGACACCTGTACTGAAATTTACTGAACCCCCTTTGTAGATTGGTGATGCTTGTATGACCTCATATATCTTTAACTTTGTATTCGTCTCATGGATGTCAGGTCATGATATGATCATATCACAAGAAAGGTATTAGTGGCACAAATGACACTGTTTGGTGCCAAACTGCATGTCCAAAAGGCTGAACTCGACCTGTCAGATGTGCTGAGAAATTTTGCTGAGTCTCAAGGACAAGCGAGGTGTATTTTGACAAGATATTGTACACCCCTTGACCTCGTCAAGTTGTAATGAATGCAAATATTGAATACGCTCCTAAGAGATATCATTGCCCTATTGAGAACAGCACTTCCCCCATATTCATAATGCTGTACTCCGAGTAGAGGAAGATGACTTGCTCCAATGCAATAACATTCTTTAACATTTTACACGATGTCAATAAGTTTCTCTTTAAAAATATTGTGGGATCATGCATGTCTGCTGTAGTAAAATGACAACTCCTAACCGATTTGGTCATCTCTACTCTTCTATATGTTTATTTCTGTTAAATTAATTTTTTTTGTTCTGTTCATTCCAAGTGGCTGTAAATCATACAGGGTTGACATTACTTTTACTTTTACAGTGTATACCTGTTGTTGTCCTCATGGATATCAATGTTCTCAAATGATTCACCCCTTTCATGTGTTAATTCGACTTCCCCACAAACTTATTTGAGATGTTTGCACCTCTTTAGAAAGTCAACAACAACATTGAGTGTGGATTTCTGTGGAAGTAGAGAATTATCTACTATATTTATATTTCCTCACTTCCTGTTATCCCCTTCTTTTAAACTTTCATTCTTGCAAATTATACCTCTAAATATTATTCTCCATCCTCTCATATAATGCCATTGACACAATTACTTTCACACTATTGGACATTTTGGCAATTACTCATTTATTTGTATACACTCATATTTTCTCTGTCCTTTTTTCTGCACTGGATTTTTGGTACCAAACAACAGCTGTGGTTTGGTATAAAGGGAACTTTTGTACGTATAGAGTACTGTATATGTTTATTGCCATAAACAGCAGCTGACCGGTTTGTACCATAGTTTACATTTTTATTGTTGACTTTTTATTCACCGACTTAATCTTTTTATATAATCAATATGTACTAAACATTTTTAAATTCTGAAATCGGTTCCTCAGGAAACAAGATTATCCGTACTTTTCATCAAATAATACTTTTGGAAAGTAATATAGTTTTCCAATAGGTGTTCTCATTCCTTTATTATGCACGACATTACATCAGGCAACATGAAGTCTGTTAGTGTACACAGTTCTTTTGGCTGCTCTATAACTTTTGCAGCCAAAGATTAAAAAAGAAGGTAACAATTATTCATCAAATAAATCAGCCACAAATGAATTAATTCTGGCAGGAAGAGATGCAACAATGATTAGTTGCAACAACTTGGGAAGTCTGGGGGACTTTGAAAGAGTGCATCGGGTAACTTCAGTGAAATTGGGTGAATTACGAGTACACAATTAATCACCAAGGTGTGAATGGAGAGATGAATGAGGCAGGCAAGAGGCAGATGAAAGAAAAGTTACTAAGAGGTTCTGCAGGTGTGCTCAGGTGTGCTCTCAATGTTACACAATGCTGAACTGGTGATCTCTTTTAAACACATTAGCTGGAACACCTTGAGGTGATAGATTGTCCTTTGAATAGAGATACATGCTCTAACCATTTTGCACATAACGGTGAATTAAAGGCAAAGAAT
Source organism: Platynereis dumerilii (assembly GCA_026936325.1). NCBI lineage: Eukaryota > Metazoa > Annelida > Polychaeta > Phyllodocida > Nereididae > Platynereis > Platynereis dumerilii. The sequence goes on from JAPTHN010000011.1 coordinate 27,540,121, forward strand.
ACAGCCTCACAAGTGTTACTCACATTTAGGTCCCTTTAAAAGAGTTATTGTAACACATAAAGTTTACCACTTGGCTCAAATCTACATATAACTTACATCACAGTCCTTTACGTGTGCTTCAGTGCATTTTCATAACATATTCTAACATTAATAGATATTTCAATAGAGATTTCAATAGAATGTTAATAGATATTCTAATAAATGTCCACCAGAGCTTTGCAACTTAAAAGCATACAGCCCACCCTGAGTATTAAGATCACAGCAATCACTGGGTCCATCACCTGCCCCTGCATGGCCACAAATACAAGGGACCACCCACCCACCTCATGAAATTTCTTCATAAAATGTCTTCATAAAAAAGTTTTTTCCCTTGTATTGCTGTGACAACAAATAATCATTGTTCCTGTTGCAACTAGTCATTGTTGTCAACTAACACACAGAAGCACAACATCACCTTCTTTGAGATTTAATTCATTCAAAACGTCTTCTTTTTTCTGACAAAAGGTGGTCATAATAGTTGGGTCCATCTGTACCTCTTCACAAAAACTCATTGTGACCAGCTGAGTTGCCCAGGTTGACCATGAGGTGTCAATGTTATACATTTTGTTATGTTGTTATCCAATGTGGATGCAGTGCCCCAGGGCATTGTCACTTTAGCTCAAATACACAAAAAGTTCCAGAAGGCCTCCTGTTGGGTAACTGATTAAACACCTTGTTGAGAGTTCAAAATTTGAGAAAGTTTCTGAAAAGGACAGGGTATAGTAACTCCTTCCTCCTTAAAAAAAGAATCTAGTAATTGTCAACATATTCTTCACATATCCAAATGTTATTGACATCAACTTTGCGCAGACAAAGTAGAAACTTCCTGCCGCTGTCAAGCTTTGCTTTTCAGAGCTTTTCTGGGTGATTCTCACAAAAAAACCCTGACAGGTTCATGTATTGACTATTGAGCCCATTCACATCAACAGGAGCTGCCTGGACCCAGTGGAGTTCACACTTTCAGTTGAGGGCTTTGTCAGAGCTGAAGAGAGACCTAAAGGAATCAAAAAGACCTTCCCTTTCTCGGTTTCTGGCCCTTTATGTTATTTTCACCCATTCCCTGTTGGGAAAGCCTCTCATGTATTGTGAAAGTGCTGTTAACAATGACATAACTTTTTCCATGAACAAGAGTAAACACAGCAACTTCACAGATTCACGTCAAAGTGAATAACCCCAAAAGGTCCATCGCTTCACGACCTCAAGAAGTGTTGTTAGACAAACACCTTTTTCACTTTTCTCCTCTTTTGTATTTGTGCGTATCCTATCCAGGGATAAAAAAATAAAACGTGATCCAACCCTGTTTATGTATAAGGGAGAAAATGTTAGCTCCACTTCTGATATGTTTACTATATTACCCCTCAACTTGGTGCACACAAGAAGTGTCATGAGTTACTGGTCTTGGTTCCCCTTAGAGCACCTTTTGTTTCCTTGTCATATTGTTGAGGAAGTTATTTTATTATGTAAACTGTCGAGGGTTTGTTGCTCACCAGCCTATGTTGTTTTAGACATCATGTTATGTAATTCTGGAATCCATCTTGTACATGCCTTGCTATTACATGACAACAAAACAAGTACTGGTGACTTCTCTGCACTTTGTGTATATGTAAATGTGACAAAAGGTCAAGCAATTTGACATTGTTTTCATATATATATATTATTTTCTTTTCTTTTCAGACGAATTTGACTGTGAAGGCAAACCCAGCGATGTTGTCTTCGTGTTAGATTCATCGAACAGCATCTGGGGCCCAGATTTCAAACTTCAGCTGACTTTTGTCAACCATGTGATCCGACGGTTCAAGATCGGACAAAAACATATGAATGTGGGAATCATAACGTTCAGTGACCGCATTGTGAAACAATTTGACTTAAAGGAATTCAAGCGAAAGTCCAAAATAAGAGCGGCCGTAAAAAAGATCGATCAAAATGGTGGTATTTATACACACACGGCTGATGCCATTCGATACATGAGGACAGATATGTTTACTGAGAAATCAGGTCATAGGCCGGAAGTATTTAAAATTGGGATCGTAATTACCGATGGACAATCTACTAACACCACAGCAACTGCAATTGAGGCAAAAGCGGCCCGTGAAGCTGGAATTCACTTGTTCGCAATCGGTGTTGGACGGTATTATGACATCAATGAGTTGTACAATATTGCCAGCGAACCATCAAGGGATTACGTATTCAGAGCCAGAAATTTCAGAACGTTGAACAGACTGAAGAATCTGCTGGCAGTCAAAGCCTGTTCAGGTAATATAATTAGTTTGTCTTGCCTCATAATATTATGTTAAGATGTATTATGATTTTACAGAATCAATCAATTATGTCAAATATCAATACATGTACACAAGATCAAACATTTTTGGACATGCATGGTTCAAAATCTGCACAATTGCATTGTGTCTGAACATGTCTATAGATCTGTTTATTATTTTCAGTTTTAGAATACCAACTTAAGCTCCATAAGTTCAAGGAAATAGCAAATGGCAGCTTGTAATGGCTTCAGTGATGAGCACCAAGAATAACAGCCATCTTGACTTCTTCATGCTTCAAGGATCCTTATAGACAATTTAGAATTATATTTCTATTTTGATCTTTATTTCTTTTTTGTTTCAGTGACTGATCCACCCACCACCCCTGCACCAACAACCACCCCTTTTACAACAACAACTCAGCCTACTACAACCACCACTATTGCTACCACCACCGAAAGACCCACCCCTCGAACGGTCAAGATCCTGACGCCTCCTCCAACTGTACAGCTGAGAACGGAGTTACCAGAAAGACCAGTAGCAGAATTAAAAGGGCCCGGCCAAGTGCCTTATGTTACCGGACAAGGAACGGAGTATTACAACAGATTTGGAGAAGAAGACCTATATGACAGGTTGGTGGCCATTTCATTTAGACATTATGCAAATGATTGTCCGTACCATATCTAATGGTGCAAACCAGTTTCTGAACAGTTTCTTTATGTAAGCAGTATTCCAAATTTCCGATACCAATACCATTCACTTCCACTTCTGATACCGATACTGGTATAATTCCGATACTGATGCCATTCTGATACTCAATGCAACTGGTTACGCAGGAAGTAGCGCCTCCGATTCGATACTGATACTGTGTTTGAGCGGAATCTGATATGATACTGATACTGACATTGATGCTTCCTTAACTACATTCTGTGCCATTTGACTCAAACTCTTTCAAAATTTTCAGGGATGGCAAAAGAAAGGGAGGAGGGAGTGGAAAAGGAACAGGAAGCGGAGGGAGAGACGGAAGTCACCCGCCTGAGAGCCACATCATGAACGAGCGCAATCAGCTGTTTCCTTCTTTGTTCCACGGTCCTGAAGGAGGCACTTTATACAGAAACATCCTTAACGGTGGGCGTAAGTATAACAAATTTCTTAAAAGTTAAAATAAAAATTCTGGTTAAATGCTGTATATGCGATCATGAGGTCAAGGTATAAGATGTCACATTTTCAAGGTAACTGACATGGGTGAATCTTTCAGGCTTGCTGTAAAAATTAAAATTGTTTTATGGATATACTCAATGAAATTTTGAGATATGTATCACACTGATAGATTTTGATTTGATAGTTGTGATGAAATTTTGAGATATGTATCACACTGATAGATTTTGATTTGATAGTTGTGACTTGGTGTCTACCAATATCACGATAGGATACACTATACATTTCAACTTAGGCTACCATAGAGAAGTCTCATGAAATCAACAAACATGATATCCATGTTTTCTGTGTAATTCGTGAATTACATAAGTATATCATCATCAAGAAAACATAATCCCTTTCTCATGGAACTTCTCATAGAATTTAGCATCTTTCTTAAAAATGTACAGTGGACAATTGTAAACATGGAGGTGTCACTCAAAAGTTTTTTCTACTCAGCTGTCGACACCTCACCTTGCACATAAATTGAAAATGTGCAGTAATGTCAGGAACTCTGCAGTCATGAGAAAATTTGCAATGTCTTCAAAGTGTCAAGTCAGTGAAGAAAAAACTCATCCTCATTTTAGGAGTCACACAAAAAGAGACAGCATGGTGAAATAAGATTCCTGGGAATCTATATCGTATTGCGTTGTTTACGATTTGGTTGAATGTTAGATTTTTCGCCCTGAAATAATGCGTGTTGAGATGGATGATATTGTAGTTTTCTTAATGTTTGCCGGGTGATCTTCAAAAAAGGACATGGTTTGGCCAAATATAAATGATGATGACCTTTCTGTCAGATTGTAGTTTTGATGACTGTAGTACCATCAACCTGAATCCCCCACAATGATCTTGTCGTATAATTATGAATTACTTGGTTTGGTAACTTCTAACTGACCGTGGGTCTTTTGTAAGCTCAGGCTTGTCCCCTTTCCTTAAAATGGTCAGTGTTTGATAATCTTACCTGTGTATTTACAATTTTTCCTCTTTTTCAGCATGCGCAAATGGCAAACCCTTGGATCTGGTGTTTGTTATCGACGAAAAGCAAGGTGGCGCACATACATTGAACAACATCTGGAAGTGGATCCGGGGTGTGCTTAATGATCTAGATTTAGACGACGGTCAGTTGAGAGTCCGATTTATCCAGGAATGCGACACCTTTCCTCCAGTCCACCTCGGAAGACATCGGTCGAAATCCACCCTCCTCAATGCCATCGACCAAATGAAAGTGCAACACAGCCGAACTGCCACAATGTTACGACAGATGTCCGACTCCCTCACGATGCCCGAGAGCAACTCGATCGGAGAAGAACGGAGGAAGGTGGGCATCTACATCACAGATGGCGCTTCAGGAGACCTCCACAGTGTGCTAACTGAAGCACAAGGAGCAAAACTCATCCACAATGTGGAAATGTTTGCCATAGGACTAGGTAGACATGTGGATCCAGTGGAACTAAGGGCCTTAGTGAGCTGTGAGGTAGAAGACCACTTATTCCAAGTGCAGCATTCCAATCAACTTGACCAGATCAAGGAGCTCTTCTTGCAGCAGTTGTGTCAGAGTGAGTATTTATCTGTCTCTCTAATGATATTGTGATGTATTACATGACATCTGACTCACTTCTTTGACTATCTACTTCTATCCGACTGTTAATCGGTCGACTCTCAGACTCTATACTACCTGCCTGCCTACATACAGTGCATGTCTATCTATCTATCTATCTATCTATCTATCTATCTATCTATCTATCTATCTATCTATCTATCTATCTATCTATCTAGGTATCTATCTAGGTATCTATCTAGGTATCTGTCTATCTATCTATCTATCTATCTATCTATCTATCTATCTATCTATCTATCTATCTATCTATCTATCTATCCTCGTAGAGATGTCTTCATTTCTGTCTTTAAACTCTTTATCTTTAACTTCCTGAGCAGGAGTAACACAGACCTGTGTCCAGCAGTAACAATATTTTGAATATTTACTTTTGCATTGCCATATTTTTTATTGACCTCGTATTCCCCTTTGATATTTCAAAATATTGGAATATTCGGCTATTTTTGTTACATGTTTAGTTATGATTCCTAAGTAGAGCTATTCGGCGATATCTCGATATTTGGATGAGTCGTTGTAAAAAATTAAAGCCAATAAAGGCTACCCACAGTGGTAGGTCCGTCCACCTTGGCTAAAAACGGGAAAAGATGGCAGGAATATCTTTTATAAGTAGTGTGCCTCCCGAGTCTCACTTTAAAGGAGATCTATATAGATTTTATGGAACTTTTCAGGTAGATTTCTTTAAAAGGATAAAAAGTATGAAAATGTACTAATTGCCATCATGGAGTTTCAGAATTAAGCCATAACTTTTCTCTCAAAATTTTACATGTAAAGGAATGGCTTTTTGAATGATTAAAAAGGTGAATTTTGTAACGCAGGTTACATTAAGATGCCTAACATTTATGATGCATCACATAATGATCTTTTGTGACCATTCTAAGTTAATGTAGAATTCATGTCCTTATCACTGCCATCAGTCTAAATTTTGGAGATCAAATTTCAATCTGGATGCTTATTAGATGTTACTGATGACATACTTAGCAGTTACCTATAGCAAGCCTGAGTCCATGAATGAACATGGAACACAGATATTCATGACAATATGTCATTTTCACAGTACAATCTGTGTGTGAAGAACAGATACCACAAAAAAATACCAGATGCATGTGGCTTGCATGAGGTCCCCACCCAAAAAGAAAACACCATTTTTGTATTTTTGACATGAAAATGGGGGTCTCTTGCTCTGAAACGTACAAATTCCATATGTTTTTTATCCAGATTTAGACAATATGCACAATGCATGGTGAGATTTTATGAATGAAGGTTGCTTGGCAAAAAGCTTTGGCAGAGAAAAAAATACTATCATTGATGCGTCAACTGTTTTCCACTTCATGTATCTATAACTGCCAAGTAGAATACCAAACAGGTTATATTTGTCAAGATTTACAAAATCACGAGAGTATAAAAAATTCAAAATGCAAAAGATGATGTAATTTAAAATTGAGCGTCTGACACATATGGATATATATGTCAAGGAGCAGTGAATGTATTTAAAAAGTATAATGTCTATGATTCACAGAAAGTTTATTTAGAATTACTGCAAATTCCTTTTAAAATGGGCATAAACAACACTATAATTGGTGGATGGTTACAATGAAGCTATAGCATACATTCAAACTGAATATCTAAATAGAAACACAAAGAAACTGACATTTATTGACATTTAAATTACATGTTTGTGAACAATGGGAAGTGTTTGCATCTACAAGTTCTTCTTTTCTGTTTTGTTTTCTGAACTCTTGTTTGACTTTTTGGTCCAAGGTCGTTTACACCAAATCAGTGGAATGTTATCAGCAGTAATTACAGGTTTTCAAATGTTCTGGATAAAAGAATTATTTGAAACAACATTGTTAAAGGACTGGGCAACAAGCTGGAAGGCCATTTAATTGTGTAGAATCACAGTATGTGAAGTCAGCCAACATTGGACCAATAAAAATAAAGAAGTTGATTTTTTTCCTGTTTAAAGAAAATTAGTTTTTCTTTTAAAAATGGATTTTTCTTCCTGTGTCCTATGATAATCTTTATCGGAATAGCAATTAGTCAGATGTTGAAAGACTTCCCTTCAAAACAAAATTGAGACTTCCTGCAGTTGAGAATTTTAAGTCTCTATAACATGGTATCTGACGAATGACCCAAACCGCTTCCCTCATGCTTTCTATGGTAATTTGCTCTCTCAAAAATTATGAAATTTGGAAAATGAATGCTGGAATTGAATTGTGTTCTTATTTTGTGTTTTGCAGGTTCATGAAGAGGAGACGTGTTTTCTTAGAGGCGTAGTGGACCTTTCTCTTTCGACGGACGAGGTCTCTTTGGACCGGAGATTGCGGCTTACCTTCAAGCTTATGAGTGATTTGGATTATGGAATATTGATATGTGTGGACTGATATTTGACTGATATACATATCTTTAAGCTTCAATTAAAACTTCAATGACTGGTTTTGAAGTGTCGAAGCTGTGGTCAGTGAACAATTGTTGAAGTTGTGTAAAATTTTGGCATGGCGAAGAAGTTCCTGAAGATGTCTTTGGTGCCTTTCGTATCTCACCTGTTGACCTCGCTTCAAATTCTGTGGTCTTCTTACATAAGAGGACCATCTAATGACAATGAAGACTAAGTGAAAAAGTCACATGAAAGTCAAGCAATCGATTTTTCTGGTACTTTAAGTGATTTGTTTTGAAGACATGATGTTACTGAAAAGGAACGTGCTGTGCTTGGAACCTCAAGGTTGGCAAGTAAAGGTAGTTTGCTCAAACTGATGCAATGACTTGAGAGGGCTTTATGTATAAGCCTATTCTAAAAGTAGTTATTGATGCTGTAGAATTTTTTCTATTTCAATTCAAGCCTTTAGAATATTGTTACTACGAAACAGTAGCTGACTTAACATAATATTATATGTAATTGTCATTTGCACATTCAATGCATAATTTACGGACAAAAGGGAAAAAATCAAGACAATGACTAATGATCTACAAAATAACTATATTTTGACTGCTATGAATGTTTTTTGTGTTTGTTTTTGTACATATTAACTGTTGAATGCAATTGTGCTTTGTAAATATTCTTATTTATTGTAATATTAGGGTAGCCCTTCTCTTTAGACTTGCAGGTCTGTGGTGCTAAATGTATTATAATCTTAAAAGTGACATCGATAATGTCACTAAGTATTATTTTTTACCATAAATATTGAAGTTTTCACACTGCTATAATACTAGTTCATACTTATGTAAATTACTTGGGTAAATATTTCTAGAGTCCAAATACAATGTAGAGAAATACTCAAATGTGTAAATTATTTCTAACGTGTAACATGCAGATGTAAGAAATCATTGCAAAGTTTTATATTTCCTAGAGGTTTTACTGCTATTGGAATAAAACATTATGTATCACCAACTTTTTTGAATTTCCTTAAAAAGGTTGTTTTTGATGGGGTGTGGTTTTGTTAGTATATACCACACATACTTCCTCGCAAATACATCTACATCTTTACGATATATAGATCTACACTGAGCAATGAACAACTGTATTTCAACGGGTATTGTTCAGGAGATTTTGCAAAGTTGCAGGAACCACCAGGTGGCACTTTAATTCACTGGTGCATCTGGTGGACTTTTGTAGAAGCTGACTTTATTCCGCACTTGCCAAGCCGAACAAACCGTCTCTCCCAATCTTCTTGGGCAGTGGTGTAAATGGGGATTCATGAGAGCCATGACGTCTTTGACTGAGCCCAAGAAATGGTAAAAGAATAATAATTTGGGTAATATGAGCAAACTTTTGTCTCGTGGTTCTAGCCATCAGCATAAATGTGAAAAGTACAGTATTCCAGCTTTGTGAGACAGAATTGGAATATGACTAAAACGTGAAGGTAATTTTAGGACATTTGGTCAATTTGTTTTTGAGTAATATCACTTTGAAAAAAATTCAAAATTGCCCATATTAAACTGATGGAGCATTTTATGGGCACCTACGAGGTATAATATGAGCACTCGGATAACTGCTATTCTTGAAGATGACAGCTTATATTGTAATAGACAATAGCACACAAGGAGTCCATAACAAATTGTTTAGAATTTTTCAAATTTTGTGGGATACCATTATCTACATATTAGGCACTGCAGGCCGTGCTCAACAAGAGGGCCGCTACAAGAAGTTGAAAACTAAGTATTCGGTAGGATAATATGAGCAGTGAGCACCCCTGCTGGACATGCCCGTATTAGCAGACAAACATTTTGCAGGATAAATACAGGAGCACCCATATGCCCATAAAATCAGACAAACAATGTGCTCATATTAACCTACGACACCTCATGCTGTATTTTGGTGCATCACAAATATCTGATATTATGGGCAGCCACTTTCCACACTTCATAGTCAAGGGAAGAGTATCTCTAACCAAATTTATATCACTTCGAGGCATCTTCTACAGTCAACAACATACTAGAGGCAATTTCCCGAAGCAAAAACGACGAAAGAAATTACAACCAAATGTTCCAGTGACAATACCTTGAATATCATGGCAGCAATCAAGATACTGTCGGCTGAGAAGATGATCAGGTTCAAAAGACTTACAAATTCCAACAGAGGTCAGCACCTACCAGCATTAGTTTTCATATGGCAAAGGGTGCTCATATTAAACTACTGCCCATATTACCCTACTCAAAATAAAACTGTAATCTGGTAAAGTTAAAATAAGTATGTGTTCATTTGGCTTGCTGGTTGTGGTTGATTTAAAGAGGCCCACATCATCTAAAGGCCCTGGTTATAAGGCCTTTAAAAACAAATACAAACAAACTTTGAATGAAAGCTCCTGGTCAGTCCATCATTCATAGTACAGCCTAAATGGTGTGGGCTTGGAGGTTAACAATTTATCAGAATCAGGATCATGTAAATCTTCTCATTGTAGGCCTACATGCAGGCTGGGAACTCGAAATTTGCACCAACGTTAATTAGGTCTTTATGCTTTGACATTTCCAAAATAAAAGTAAGAAAGTAAGAGAGCAACACAACCTTTATCTAGTTTTAATGATTGCTGTCAGCTTATATATGTCCATTAAATCCTATTGATTTCGTAGAGGATTTGGTTTTACAATGACCTGCATAGTAAATGGTCAAAAATAGATTTTAGAAAATTTTGAAAGTTTCTAAAATCTCAGTTATAGGCCTATCCTTCAGAAACAACCTGTGGAGTCAGACCTTTGAAATGCAATAAAATATGGATAAGGCATCTGGAGCAAACTGCATTGGTAAAACCCAAATCAACCATGATTAAGACAATTCTATTTCTATCAACCACAAAAAAGTAAATCTGTTTTAAACATGATGTCAAGCCTCAAACAGTTACCAGCTTTATTTAGAAAAGTTGTGCACAGTGAACATATGAGGACCTCAGAGGTACCAGTATAACCATAGGCGTACGGCGCGCGCGATTTTTGGGGGGGGGGGCGAGCGACATTTGCCCGAATTTCACGATCTAAATTTATAATGTATTTCAAATTAAATTGCCTGGAAATCATTAATTTTCAGAAGTTTTCATTTAATCATCTGCCCGAATTTTTTAGGCTTTTTGCCCGAATCTTACTGTTTCCAAAACTTTTGGGGGGGGGGGCGATCGCCTCCCCTGCCCCCCTCCGATACGCTTAAGAGTATAAGTAGTATATATGGGCCATTCTCAAATTTCGGGACAACGGATATAGGAAAATTGTCCTGTAACGGAGGGGACAATGTGGTAACGGAGGGGAATTTTTATGTAAAAAACCAACTGTACGAACAGCGACAAAAGGAAAAATGATAAAAGATTGATGTAACTATTATTTTCAGAAGTACTTCATCTCGTATCAGTAGATTTTTTGGTTCAAATGTCGATTTCTTGCTCATGACCTGGTAACGGAGTGGACGGTAACGGAGGGGAACACTTTTTTGTTTTTCGCTCATTACTGCTTCTTATTTTGGAGATTAGACAAAATAATTGCAGAATATTAAAACCTGCCACCCTCAGCAACATATACATGAAATCACTCTGTAAAATTATCATTGGTAAGCTTATACATGTTTTATGAAGTCTGCAAGGCAGTGGTAGGCCTATGATCTCATAAAGCAGAATTACCGACCAGTGTCAAACTTGTCTTTCCTGGGCAAAATCATTGAAAGTGCAGTTATCAAACAATATATGGATCATCTAATCCGAAACAAACTTGATGACGACAAACAATCAGCTTATAAGCAATTTCATAGCACAGAAACACTCCTCACAAAAATCCAAAATGACATCATGGTGAATATGAGCAAGGGCGAAATAACCATGCTGGTACTTCTAGATTTATCAGCAGCTTTTGATACAATTGATCACAATATTCTATTGACTAGACTGGAAAACAGATATGGTGTAGGCAACTCAGCCCTCAACTGGTTCAAGTCATACATTTCCAAACGATCCCAGTCTGTCTTGATACATGACCAAACATCAGAGAAGCTGCCTCTCAAATTTGGCGTTCCCCAAGGCTCGAAACTTGGTCCAGTCTTATTAAATTCCTATATTGCTCCAGTGAGTGAAGTCGCTTCTCGAAACCAGATCGAAGACCAGAAGTATGCCGATGATGAGCAGCTCATTCTTTCATTCAAACCGACATTCATAGAACAAGAAAATGCAATCATGAAAATGGAAAAGAGCATAACCGAAATCACAAAATTTCTTCACGAAAACAAACTGTGTAACAATGGTGACAAAACGGAACTTCTCATGATTGGCACACCACAACAACTGAATAAACTCCGAGTGTCATCAATCAATGTTGAAAATGTTTCAATCAAAACAGCAGAGAATGTCAGGAACTTGGGTGTTATCTTTGACAAAAATATGACAATGGAGAAGCAAGTTAACAAGATGTGCCGAAATGCTTACTTTAATCTTCGAAACATCTCCAAACTTCGAAAATCCATGAACAAAGACACCGTTAAAACTGCTGTAAATGCTCTGGTCACACCTCACCTGGACTATGGAAATGGCCTTTTGTATGGCATTTCTCAATATTTGGTGAACAAACTCCAAGTTGCCCAAAATTCAGCAGTTCGTCTCATTGAGAGATTGAAACACCAAGACAGTGTAGGATCATACCGAAAGCAACTTCACTGGCTGCCTATTCCTGCTAGAATTCAATTTAAGTTGATGACAACAACCTGGAAGGCATTAAATGGCCAAGCTCCCTTGTACATTCAACGGATGGTCCAGCTTAAAACAAACAGTGACCGTAATCTTAGAAGTAACAACAAGCTTTTGTTAACAGAACCAGCTTCAAACCGTCAAAATAAGTTTGAAGACAGGGCTTTTTCGTTCGCAGCACCAAAACTCTGGAACAAGTTACCCGAGAGTGTTCGCACAACAAAGACCCTCGAGTGTTTCAGGAAAAACCTAAAAACCCACTTATTTAAAATGTTCTACAAATAATTTTTCCACCCAAGCGCTTCTGAGCAGTTTACTGGAAGAGGCGCTATATAAATCACTATTATTATTATTTATTTTTACTATGGCGCACATGCGTCTGATGATATTCAGTGAAAATAGCTCATAAAAAACAATAACGAACAGAGCTATGGCAAGTAACGGAGGGGACAAAAAAATTAACATAAATTAGTGACAGGACTATTGTATCAATTTAATCAATGAAATTATGCACACAAAAAATTGAATATGAACTAAATATAAATTCAAGTCTATATTCCCATGAATCGTGCAAAGAAACTTTGAAAATAATGGTATATTAGGAGGAAAATGAACACTTGATTTTGTCATGTCAGGTCCAGTGACAGGGAAAAACCATTGATTTTGCACGGATTTCTGGACGTAATGCATTAAAAAAAGTCTAATGAATGACCTTTTGCTCCAAATGCAGTGGTTCTAAGTAGAAATATGAATAACAGATGCAGAGTGACGCTTCAGATATTTATCGCATTCATATTAATGTCAGGGAGCTAGAGTGACGCAAATTGTCCCGAAATTTGAGAATGACCCATATGTCCAAAAGCTTTTTCTCCATATTGATACATTTTGTCAACAACGCTTCAAAATCCAAAACGAGCAATAAAAATGACAACATACTTTTTTTAACTTTAATATAATACATGCATTAGTTTTAAGTGTAAAACCACCATCTTTATTTTTTGGAACCATTACTGAAGTCCAGGCTCCCAAGATCGTGAGAGACGGTTTGTTCAGCTTGGCAAAAACAGAATAAAGTCAGCTTCTATAAACTTCCACCAGATGCTAGAGTGAATTAGAATGCCACCTTGTGGCTCCTGCAACTTTGCAAACTCTCCTGCAAACTTGTACTCACTTGGGTTTTCGGAGGGAATCCGTCACTCGAATATGCTATGTACTGTGAATTTCTCATGGGCCCCTACCGTTACAACGAAAAGACAACGAAACAGTAGTGAATAAAAATGCGAATTATAAGATTAAAGTTCCTGCAGAAGCATAGCATACAGGACGGCCATTTTGCAGGGAGCTGTCACTAATTGGCTGCAGCCTCCTGATTCCCCTCCTTCCCGGACTCTCTGCGAAATACGCTGTTCTGTTGGAAACCACAGAACTGCAGAACTCTGCAGCTCACTGCTTATGCAGTTTGGGCAGATAGAAATTATACACTTTTCAATTAATTTGACAGAAAATATACAGTGTATATCAGGTTCCACACATGAGCTCACATGTATATGCTGATGATTTTCACCCTTTGCACCAGATGGCAGGAACAGGCAGTGCATGTTGGTTGATAGTCAGTGTTCGTTGCTCAACGAAGATGGTGTCATTCCATCGTGCATGGGTTCATATTCCATGGTATTACAGGGATAGATAGATAGATAGATAGATAGATAGATAGATAGATAGATAGATAGATAGATAGATAGATAGATAGATTGATTAATTGATAGATAGATTTATTTAATTGATAAATTGATTGACTGACTGATAGATAGATAGATAGATAGATAGATAGATAGATAGATAGATAGATAGATAGATAGATAGACAGATAGATAGATAGATAGATAGATAGATAGATAGATAGATTTGTTTGACTGATTAATTGTATTTGGCTGGTTGAATTTGACTGATTGTTTGTTGATTGATGGATTGACATAACATTAATGTGAATAATGTCTGCTGAGTTGGAATATTGGTCACCTCCTGATCATAATGGTCAGGCCAAAACTAATTAGGTCATTTAGATAAAAATTATACAAATGTCACTTGACTAAAAACATACAAATTAGTTTTAATAGCCGGTTAATAGCATTGTACAGTGTGCTAAGCTGGTACATTTTTATTGTCCTCTGTTCCCTGAAGTGATGTACCAGCTGGCCCAGTGCGTGTTGAGAGTCCATATACCAAGAATGAAACAGCAGTCTGGTCACTTGTACTCAGTACCACCACCTGATCTCCTGTATAGGTGTATAATGTCACATTTCATATATATAGTAATATTATATGTATTCATGGTTGAGATTTTTGTAATTATCTATCTATCTATCTATCTATCTATCTATCTATCTATCTATCTATCTATCTATCTATCTATCTATAACTGTTTATCATTGTTTATCTCATCACTAGGTGCATAAACTATACAAATCTTTGGGTTCAGTTGTTAATGGGACAAAAATGCTGTGCACATATCCTTTTCTCTGGTCATTAGAGCTTCAAACATAAGTGAGTGGATGAATATTTCATCAGATTCCTATATTTAGACAGTTTGTTGACTGGGATGCATATTGATGCTTCGTAAATATAAGTTAGACTCTGAGAAGCATATATGTTAGCTTAATTCGGTGGTAGTTTGAAAAGTATATTGCAGTAAAATACTAAGATGCACACTCTTGAAGATTAATTATTTTCTAAAACCAAGAAATCTTCCCTTGAAATTCATCCATAATATATCAGCCTAGATGACTCAGCGATAAGACTCACTTCAATTTGTGGAGGAATATATTTGAAGCTAACAATGTCATATATGTGAGTCTAATACACTAGTAAACAAGAATATAGTAGTTACAAAACAATGTCATGTGTCAATACACAAGAATACAGTTGTTACAAACAATGTCATGTGCCAATACACAAGAATATAGTTGCTACAAACAATGTCATGTGCCAGTACACAATAATATAGCCAATACACAGAATATAATTGTTACAAATAAATGTCGTGTGCCAATACACAATAATGTAGTTGTTGCAAACAATGTCATGTGCCAATACACAAGAATACAATTGTTACAAACAATGTGCTAACACACAATAATATAGTTGTTGCAAACAATGGCGTGTGCTAATACACATAATATAGTTGTTGAAAACAATGTCATGTCCCAATACACAAGAATACAAATGTTACAAACAATGTCATGTGCTAATACACAAGAATGTAGTTGTTACAAACAATGCCACGTTCCAATACACAATAATATAGTTGTGGCAAACAATGTCATGTGCCAATATACAATAACGTAGTTTCTACAAACAATGTCATGTGCACAAAAACATAGTTGAAAGAAACATTTAACAGACTACATGTATGTCATGTGTCTAATATAGTTTAAATGGACAATGACATGTACATGTGTCTGATACACAAGATACAGTTGAAACAGACAATGTCAGCTTCTACAGCACAACATAGTTGAAACAAATCAATTGAACAACCAATGTGATATGTCTAAAACACATGCATGTAGCTAAAACAAATAGTTTAGTTAATGTCATGTGTCCGACACAAAGTATTATGGTTAAGACAAACACGTATATGTGTAACATGGACTTGATTATTAGAGAAGAGTATGGTTCGACTATAATTACAAGAAATTAGAGAAAGACATCAATTAGCTTGTTTGTTTGACCCCATTAATTAATTGAGTTACATGTATGATTCTCTTGTATGTGCATTACACATTAAAAAGTAATCAATGCAAGGGGTAATGCTCATGTACGTTACACATGTCGAGATATCAATAATTATTGAATAAGTTGTCATTATGCATTTCAGTTTAAAGATCATATCTGCAATGGTATAACTTTTTGTGGCACATAAAAAAAGTATTAGCACTATAAGTTGGAGATTATGATAAAGTGCACATACTTTTTTTCATTGAATTGAATTGACAGGGATATTCTATTGAATTGAATTGAATGGACTTGAATTGAATTGAATTGCACATAGGTGAATTACAAGTGCCCATCACTGGTTGGACCCTTAATTTGTGTGATTACATGTCCCAACACTAGCTTCCCACATATTAGTGTCCACATTTAATGGACACTACACACTGTGTTACGTAGGTCAGTGTACCAACATAGTTGAACCTGGAACCAGCAATTAAAGGTCAAGGATTTGTCAATTAAGGAGTAGGTTAATTATCATTTGTCCATTCCATGTCAATTGTAGCAAGTAAGATCACCAAGTGACGTGTGATAAATTTATGACTTCTGTATACTCTGTCTATGTTGATATAGTGCAATCCAGTAATAACTCCAGTACAATCCATGCAGTCACATGTGGGAAATGATAATTCCCTGGCTTAATTAGCCCTAGGATATTTGTACCCAAAGGTAGTTAGTCATTTAATTATTCTCCTTTGGCGAGAATTATCATAGAAGAAGAAGGGGGAGGGGGCAGTCCCTCTTATTCGTAACCACTTTCAACCCTTCTGTGAAAAATGAGAGGTTTAGATTCCTTTGTTAGGTGAATATAGATATTGCAGACAAATGGTTGCATTTTGCAGGGAGGTTTATTGTGGAGGTTATTATCATTTATAAGGACCATTGTATACATATATAGTTTAATACTCCAACATAGTCCAAGTAGTGAGTTTTTGTGCTACTCATTTTGAAACAGCATGTGTGTTCACTGCAGCAATTAAAACATGAAAATGTTAAGAAAATGAGAAATGAAAAACAATGAAAACACCACGAATTCACACATTTATGGTAATCACACTAATTTTATGGCTAAATGCAGTAATAAAGCAAATTTAAATGTTTATATTTTTTTCATTTGCTTTAAACTATTGAGTATCCTGCAATGTTTAAATGCAACAAATAGATAGATAGATAGATAGATAGATAGATAGATAGATAGATAGATAGATAGATAGATAGATGGATAGATAGATAGATAGATAGATAGATAGATAGATAGATAGATAGATAGATAGAAAATGTGCAATAACTGCATTGCAACTATATCAATAAATAAAGGTTTCATATGTTAATATAACATGATATATGTAGCATATTATACATACCCACCTTGTGCATCAATGGATTTATTGATTTTATGTGTTATAAGTCATTTCGTAATAAATTGTGCACTAAACCAATATTGCCTTGAAGTGGACTGATGTTGCTTGCTGAACATACAAAATTGATCATTTCATATGAGTAACTATTGTATAAATTATTATCTTTTGTATATTGGCAGGAGATCCTGGTCCCCAGGTCTGGTTGCATTGGTTTGTGGTGGTGGAGTCACTTCAAGAGACAATTTAAAGTGTGTTGTACATGTTTTCTTGATTGAGTTTTCACTCAGATTGTGATACAATATGCACTGTATTTTAGGTGAGCAGCATGTACATGTTGATGAGGTATACTTGTGAATTTCTGACACACTGCAACATGTGCAATGATGAGAGTATGAGCACCATGAATCGGGCATGATAGAAGGGACCTTCGTCCTGTGCATGTGGCCAATTTGACATTTGATGTGAACTATGGTCTTTGATGGGATGTACTATTAGTCTATTATAGGATGACATGCAATCATGTGGGCTGTAACTGGCATGAGCAGGTCTTTCGTACTCGTACATGTATACTTAAAAGTATATTTCCAGATAGATTATCGGCTGACTGAACATTCTCCTTGTGGGTTCACAATCAATCCATCTTCTAGTCTTTCCGTTAAGCTTGACCTATATATCTGCGGATAAGGACAGACGTCCTTGGACCAGATTGGTCTGTGAGCAACTTCGGATTGCCTGGATATCAAAATCTAAGACACAAGCTGAAAGATTTTGGTTTTGATGGGCAGTTTCCAGATGGAGGCAAACTTTTGAACTGGACAGTTGCTTGGTCAATCTGACAAGAATTTGAACATACTACTAGAATACATTTTCGGGTGGTCCTGAGTTAAAATAGGGCTACATTTTATTAATCAATTTTGTTCTGTTCGTTTGAAGGTCCAGGTTATAACAATTACGCCTCCACCGCAGGAAATAAATTGTTGGTAGATATTCACATAAGGGAAATGTGTAATTGTGGGCACCTCTCTCTTACATTACATCATTCACATATATCAATCAGCCTTTACAGAAAGAACTGGCTTTTGAGGGCTGCATGAATACTAAATGCTTACCCTTACAAAATATATTTCAAATTAAAAAAAAAAAATTTTAAATGCTCACACAGTGTTTCTGCATGTACGTGAAATAGTCCACCATGACCGGTGACTTCCAAAAAAATCCTTTAAAAAAAACTTAAGCAGCCAGTAATTCGGACTAATGCCTCAGACCAGCCTGCAGAGTTGAGCAACTCAAGAACAGCTACTGCCCTGGCTCTTTAGTTTCTGGGAGTAATTCCAGGAAGAGATAAGGCTTATCAGAGCAAGGAAGTCCATAGCTGCCCTCTCAGAATTCAGATAAGTCTTGATACTATGGTAGTTCTCTATACTCCTGAGAAGTAGGCTGTGTGTGTTTCTTTCATTCTGGGTTCGTTTTGGTTATCTTGATGGTATTAATTACTTCTCCAATAAAAGAAGGCAAGAGAAACAAGAAAGATATTACACAACCTGGCAGGTTTATCTGATAACGCGAGGAGGACATCATACGAATTGTATTTTAAGCAAACTGGTAGGATTTTATGTTGAATTTATTGCCCTGCAATCTCCTATAACTGTTAAATGGTCTTTTGTAATGGCAAAGCAGTTAGACAATAATTTTATGATGAAATAACAAATTATTGGTTATTTTTGGAACAATGAGTAGTGATGAATACATACATAATAGAGAATACTGATATGTAAATCACAGATTTGTGAAATTTGCCATTGGTAGAGGATTTGTTTAAAAAAATTATAAATAAGGCAAACTCCAGCATGCACCAAAAGGAAATGATTTTTTGTGTGTGGAAAAATGACAACTTGAATGACTTAAGGAAATGTTTTTACTTGGTTCTTCAGTTCAATATTGACTCAAAATGTGCAAAGTTCTAATTCCAGATATATACACAAATTTGATGGGGAAACTGTCTGATTCAAAGATCTGCCTTGGTCCGGAAGCTGTCAGTCGACACACTAAGCAGTCCGAAACCAAAATCTTCCAGGTTGATAGCAGGTAGATCGCAGACCACCAGCTGGTCCAAGGACATCTGACCGTACCTTTTGATAGGCATATTTAGGTCAAACCTAATTAATGTATCCAAAGTTGTCGATAATGAACCTAAAAGGAGGATACTTATTCAAACATTGGATTATCTAACAACATATTTCTGCAGATTTGCAATAGACCTGCTAGAGCCTACTACAGCCTATATGATTGCATGTCATCCTTTAACATTGTGTCCCATCAAAGACCACAGTTCACATCAAATGGTACAGTGGTCACATGCGTAGGATGAAGGTCCCGGTCGGGTCTACCGTCTAACCGACAAAAATGCATGTCAGACCTCTCAAAATTGGTGTCTGACTGAAACTTCATTCAATGGGGGAAGAAGAGACGGCATATTGACAGAAGTTGCATGTCCAGCAGGTTCTCATCGTAGGGAAACTCGCTGAAAAATCATGATTTTGGATTATGTATTTATGCTAAATACAAGTGCATTATTGTCCAGTCCAATGCACAGCAGCTATATATGGATTTGTTCTTATTGAGGACACTATCCTGAGTTACCTCGCATAACCTCAATAATCCCACGTAACCTTACTCTCAGGTTACGACACCATCAGAATTGTTATTCCATTTCTTATATCATCAAAATTATTTCTGAATAGTTCCCACAGTATGCAGATTGTCCCAATCATAGTTTTATATATTGAGCCAGAGGTGAATTAATGATCGTAATAAGAGGCGGCCTCCGAAATGAAGAAGAAGGTAACGCTCTCGAAAACGCGCAGCATAGACTCACTACATAAGCACTCCTTGTGGAAAATTGGGGAAGTTGATCCGGTTACGAAAATGTTGCTAAATATAAAACTGTGTTGGCTAAAAGTTATATGTAATGCTCTATCTGCAGTACATATATCTTTGAAATATAAAGATGCCTTCCTGTTTCACACATAAAAAGACTACCAAGTCTCAGCAATTATATGGTGTAGTGATTTGGCTCTAGATGTTCAACTAACAAACCAACCTGCAGACTGACTGACATTTAGATAGTTGGACAGACAGACACACATGGATGAATGCATGATTCTTTGTTGGGGTCACAAAGGCATGGGAGCTGTGCCATAAACAATGGTAAAGGCATTAATTGGAAGGATCACAAAGCTGATAACTTAAATGACAAAAATCTATAAAACTCTTGCAGAATTAATGGTTTATTTCTTAGATTCTTATGATGCATGCCATTCTATAGGCATTGTGCAATAATACAATAATACAACATGCTAAAAATTTAAACAAACTTCAATTTGACTTCAGAATAAACAATTGTTAACTATAGCATATATTTCTGCAAGACATATATTTTGGAAAATCGTCTAGATCTATATGCAAAACTAATGTTTATTCTGTGTACAAGACCAGCATGGCATAATATATGTGGCATATAATGTGGAACACATGTTTTCTGTGCCTGGTTTCCTTTGAATTAGTCTTTTTCTGTTTTCACTTTTTTGTCTCATATTTTTTCAGTCATCTCACGTGTTTGACCTATTTCTGTCCAGCAAAGATTTTTGGTGTAGATGAGGAACACAAAACACAACAACTTTTGTGCTCAATTTCTTTGAATATTTTTCAAAATAAAATCAATTAATCCCATGCTCCAGGTACGTGGTAAGATTTTTTTTCATCACAGATCTATTTTTGGAATTTATTGTTTACATCATACATGTTCTATATTCATGCACAGATTAGCTTCCCACAAAAAGTGATTGTGATTTGCCCAGCTGGTGGTCCCCTGAACACTCACATTGATTAACCATTGAAATATCTGCTCAGTTGCATTATGTATATGATGATGATATATATTGTAATATGTTTGGTAGATTAATTAATAATGAATGCCATTCTATGCACCTCATGATTTTGTCTCCGTGGCATATGAAATGCTCCACTTTGGTTTCATATACCTCTCCTGAATGATTCTTCACTCTGGAACATTTCTCCACCTTTTCAGAAAATAACACTCGGGCATGGGTTGATGTAGGACAACTAGTAGGGAAGAAAATACACTTTTAAATTAAAATATCAATTATAAAAGATCCTAATTGACATTTGTATCAACAAATGGATGTATAATTTTCCATGTGAATTCTGTGTTTGAGTAAACATGGATACATACGTGGATTTCTTGCCAGTTTAAATTGTTTTTTTTTCCAATATAGACTATAGAGGTTGTCATGTTACCATGACAAATATTTGAAGAAAATGGTTTTTAGTACTGCAGAACTTTTTTGTACAGATCTATTTTAGTGTGCGTAATCATTATGTATGTCATGTATAAACCTGCTACACTCAATCATTTGTATGAGCAATCTGGTGTCCCATGGTACACCTACGTACTTTCAATGTAATGGACCAATGTATACAATTAATTGAAATATATTCAAATGTAAATATAGGGATACATTTTCTATTATTCACCATATACCCAAATCTAGAAGTGGTTCAATAGTGTTAAAGGGTATAAATTGAGGACATTTTCAATTCTTTTGAATGAGAATATTCATGCTATGAAACCCTAGATATCAAATTACACTATGTTGAAATGAGCAATTATTAGTGTGGATCAATGCATATCCTGCATTTAGTGAAAATACAAACCTCAATTTGCCTGTGGTTTCAAATTACACCCAAATGAAATAGTGTTAACAAAAATGTTTGTATGAACTCATAACCATATGACATTCTCTATTTCGTAAGACATCACAGGACCTACACTGTGAAAAACAGTGTGTTTCACATTGCCAATACCTTTTGATTCTCAAACTAGGACTGAACTAATTCCTAACAAAAATCCCCTTAATCCTCACACCTTGAGGAGGGGGCTCTGTATATAAAGATGCCTGACCCAAGTATTCCTCACTTTTTTCCTTTCAGCATTTCTCTCGCAATGCTTTGGACTGGACACCAGAGACTTAGACCTCCCTTTCGAAGGGAGATCAAGTACTTACGTAATAGAGCTTGCGCTGTCCTTCCAGCCGTTTCTTCAGCTCTCTTCTTCCCATTCCATCGGTCAGCATCGTGCTTTTCCATGGTTTGATGTTTACTAGTCGATTCGGCCACGTCCAAACCGGCCCCGCGCCTTTGGAATTTGGGCGACATGGTCGCTAGTTTCACTTGACCCGGTTTCGGGTTACGCTTCTTGGGCAGCGTTTCGCGCCAGTTTGTGCCCAAGAATCCACAGAAATAAAGTTCCTTGCTTAATCCGATTAAGGAAACGAACTATTTCCATCTTTGACAGTATTTAAGACCGCGCTGGATCCATTTCGTCGCACTTGTCATTCTGAATTCGATTCAGTTTAGTGCCGGCTCCACCTGACGCTTCGAAATGCCAAAGCGCCGCTACAGCCGAGATGACCAGCCAGGTCGCCCCCGTGACTCCAGCCGGTCACGAGAACGTTCCCCGCGCCGTCCCTGGAGGGGCTCGCGGTCCAGGGCGTCCCGCAGCAGCTCTACAAGCCATGACCGTTCCCCTGACCGGGGCAGACGCTCCAGGGCCTCGTCTCGGACGAGTGCCAGCTCTGCTGCACGCCGATCTCCGCCCTCCCGGGCCTCCAGATCCGCCTCCCGCTCGTCGCGGACTGGGCGACAATCTTCGTCCCCACGCCGTTCCCGTGCCTCTCGCCACCGGGACAGGCGTACCAGGTCTCCTGAGGGACGTTTGGGCTCCTCTTCAGCCAGGCAAGCCTCGCCAAAGGGCTCCAGACGCCGCCGAGCCGCCGACAGGCCCCGTACCAACTCGGCGACACCCCCCCTCGTCGACACCCGGGAGACACAAGTCACCCCCAGCAGCTGACAAGAGGGCTTCAGGGGCTGCACTGTCGGGCACACCTCCAGCCAGGCCTACCATTAGATCTTTGGTAGTGCCAGTGGGCAACTTGGGAGGTGCACTACAATTAGTTGACCCCGGGTCGACTCAGACCTCCGGTGCTGACGTACCCTCATCACCCCGCCCGCCAGTGACTCCTCCGCGCTCCCAGGAAATCCTGCAGATACCACGGACTCCAGGATACTCCTCTCCAGAGCCCCAGGGGAACCATTTGGATATCACTATGGCTCCACCTCCTCAAGGCTTGGAGACTTCACCTCGGTCAACTGAGGGCCCTTGGGTCCAGTTTTCTGACCGCTCCCCAGCCCGCTCCGCCACAGCAGAGACCGAAGCTGATGCCCCGATCTTTTGGTACCAGGTTGTCGACACCGTTTACCAATCGGGGCTAGTCAACCTCAAGGCTCTGCCAGGCTCACCCGAGCCAGTCAAGTCAGCCATCGCGGGTCCGCCACCCCCGAAGAAGCGACGGTCTGCCCTGCCACCTTCACCACTGACCAGTGCATGTATGGAGACGGCGATGAGGTCTTGTTGGGGTGGTGCATTGTCGAACTCTGCGCAGCACCAGCCTCCACCACCCAATGCTCCCCTGCACCCTGGACCATCGAAATTGGTGCCAAGATTCAAACCTCGATTCCACTCGGGTCCCGGGTTTTATTTAAAGCCCAACAAACTGTCTGCACGAGAGAGGGAGTGGGCCGGTTCCCGCCAGCCCCCAGTGGACCATATTTGGCTCACCGACATTGATGTCATGTCGAGATCACAGCTCTCATGTTTGTCAGCCCTAGAATGGATTCTCGGGGTTTACTTCGATTCAGTGGGCAAGGCGAGTCCAACTCAGCTGCAGGCTCTTCGGGACTTTGCAGTAAAGGAATTGCACCAGTCAATTGATTTTGGTGGGGCAATCCTGGCATCATCGACCTTGGCCAGACGCAAGGCCATCCTGGATGGTCTAGGCTCTTCCTTGTCCCAAAACACACGGAATTGGCTACAGTTGCAGCCTGTCAGCCTCCAGTCGAGTCTCGTGATGTTTGGGCCCGCCTCGGCTAGTGTACCAGAAATCATGCGGCAACAGCCTGTGCCAAAACAGGCCCCGGCCGGTGGGTACAATCGACGTCCCCAGCCCCGGGGGGCCAGGCAGGATCGGCCTCGAGGTCAGGCACGATCCAATGCTTCACGTGGAAGAGGAGCCTCATCCACCTACACGCCAACAGCGGCTGCCACAGAGGTTCGGACTTCGGAACCTAAACAGCAGCAGCGACAATCCCGCGGCTCCAAGTCCAACGCGGCGAAAGCCAAGCAGCGGACCTGACATTCCAGTAGGAGCCCGGCTGACTCTGTTCTACGACCATTGGAACTCGCAGTTACAACTGTCCGGATGGCATCATCGGTTACTAACACTAGGTTTAACTTGGCATTCGGGTCGCAAACCCCCTCTAACATCAATTCCTGTACCAATCCGTCTGCCAACGGACAATACTCAAAAGAATGTCTTGTTGTTAGAAATAAATTCATTAATTGCCAAAAAAGCTCTGGTCAAAGTTGTTCCGTCCAACCCAGGCTTTTACTCGCACCTGTTTGTCGTGCCAAAACGCACAGGGGGCTTCAGACCTGTCATCGATCTGAAAGCACTCAACCGGTTTATAACCTGTCCCACCTTTCGCATGGAGACTCCACAAAGTATCCGCAAACAGATTCAGGTGGGGGAGGTGACCACGTCTATAGACCTGGCCGATGCATATCTCCATATACCAGTGCATCCCGAGTTCCAACCCTACCTACGGATCGCGGTAGAAGACCAAGTCTGGCAATTTTAGGCCATGCCATTCGGCCTAAATATCGCCCCTCGGTCATTTACCTATCTGCGGACGCCGATGGCAGCGGCCCTTCGGGCTCAAGGCATCAAGGTCCACCGTTACCTGGACGACTGGCTCATTCGGGCCCCGTCGGTCCAGGTAGCCAAGCAACACACCGAGCAAGTACTACAGCTGTTCACCAAGCTCGGTCTACTGGTCCGGTACGAGAAATCCGATCTGGTTCCCAAGGACACATTTGTCTTCCTCGGGATCCACTTCAATCTTCGCACCGGCACCGTGGCTCCACCAGCAGACAAGATCCAGGCTTTGGTCACCCTAGTCCGCAGCGTCAACGCTCAGTCATGCATCCGCCTCCGGCTCCTCCTGCGACTAATTGGCGTGTTAAACCACGTAGCCGACTACGTGAAGCTCGGTCGCCTGCAGGTCAGGCCCGTGCAGTTTTATCTATTAAGTCTCGGCCTCAATCTCCGACGAGACCTGGACCGCTTTGTTCCGGTCCGGCCAGGGCTCCGCTTGGCCCTGCAGCCATGGATGGACATCACCTGGCTCAGTACACGGGTGCCCCTCCGCACTCCAGCCCCAACCCTCACCATCGCGACAGACGCCAGTTTGGTGGGGTGGGGAGCCCACATGGGAGACCATCTCTGCTCCGGCCGATGGAACAGGCAGGAGGCAGCTCTCCATATCTCCGTATTAGAGCTCCGGGCCGTTCGTCGAGCCCTTCAGACTCTTCTAACCCATGTGAAAGGCCAGTCAGTTCGCATCATGACCGACAGTGTAGTGGCAGCAGCTTACATCCGGCGGGAAGGTGGGACCAAGTCCCTCTTGCTGTACCAGGAAGCCCGGGAGCTCCTTTGGTGGTGTCAGGACCAGGGAGTCCAAGTGACACCCCACTTTCTTCCCGGCCACCTGAATGTTCTGGCGGACTTGCAGTCTCGGCCTCATCAGGTCCTGGCAACAGAATGGACCCTCCAGCCGCAGGTGTTTGCTCGCCTGCAGTCCCACTTTCCCAGCATGGACATCGATCTGTTTGCCACACGCCTCAACAACAGACTTCCGAGATTTGTGTCACCGTTCCCCGACCCTCAGGCCGTGGACTCAGACGCCATGACGATGGAGTGGCAGGGCCTTCAGGCCTATGCATTTCCCCCCATCGCCCTCATCTCAGAGGTTCTGTTGAAGGTCGCGCGGTCCAACATGGTGTGCATCCTGATTGCCCCCTGGTGGCCCGCGCAAGCGTGGTTCCCGGAAGCCCTGCGGCTTCTGATGAGTCCACCGATACAGCTCCCTCATTATCGTCGACTGTTGAGCCAACCTCACCGGCAACTTTACCATCAGCGCCCGGGGTGGCTGAACCTTCACGCTTGGCCGCTATCCAGCAGCACTTCCAAGCGGAAGGACTTTCAGTCCGAGCTGCAACGCTTGCGTCCGGCAACCTTCGACCCAGCTCCACACGCCTCTACCAGTCCCACTGGCGAGCGTTCTGTACCTGGTGTGGCTCCAACGACGTGGATCCCCTGCGTCCCTCTATAGCTGCAATAGCAGACTTTCTGGTATTCTTACATGAGGAGAAGGGCTTCGCCCCCACCACAGTAGCTTCCTATCGGTCATCCCTTGGAGGCACTTTGGGTCCTGTAGAAGGTGTTCCACTGGGGCAACACCCTACGTTATCTCGCTTGCTTAAAAGCATGGCGATTATGCAACCCATGGCTCGGCCTCGGGTACCAGTGTGGGACCTCTCACGGGTCCTCGAATATATCGCTACCACACCTAATCCTACGACCCTCACCACTCGGGTCGATCGCACATTTATGACAATCAAGTTGGCATTCCTGCTGGCTTTGGCCACTGGTAAGCGACGATCAGAGATCCAGGCCATCTCCCGAGACCGTCGGGATCTGCGACTGACGGATACAGGAGTCTGGCTCCGTACTGTCGCCGGATTTTTGCCTAAGACAGCCGTCCAAGGCCACGATCCTGCTCCTTTCTACATCCCAGCACTGGTGCCAGACTAGGCATCTCCAGAGCAGGATGAAAGAATCTGTCCTGTCATTACCCTGCAACGTTACATTCTGCTGACAGGCGGACTACAGACGGACCAGCGCCTCTTCCAGAAGATCCGAGGCTCTGGACCCCCCTCTGCAGACTCAGTGTCACGGTGGATCACTCAGTTTATCCGAACGGCCCATGAAACTCTGAGCCCCTCCATGCTCATGCTCACGAAGTTCGTCGCATGGCTGCTTCATGGGCCTATCAGGCGGGTCGGCATTCTCTCGAGGAGATTCTGCTCGCGGGTTGGTGGGCTAGTCCCTCTACATTTACCAGATTTTATCTGGCTCATCTCCACCCGCAGCCTGATGGCAATTTTCGCTTGACCCCTGTCGTCTCGGGGCGACAGATCTCGGTCAGCTGAAGTTTTTGGGAGCTCTTAGGCCAGTCCGGTTCCTCCCCACCTCCAGGTTAGGAATCTGGCAATGTGAAACACACTGTTTTTCACAGTGTAGGTCCTGTGATGTCTTACGAAATAGAGTAAAACCCCTCCCCCGCAGGGGGATAGGGGTTCTCTCTGTGAGTAAGACTCACAGGACCTACACTCCAGAGTTTTCCCACCCGCCTCCCCGACATTTCTCGTTCTTGCTGAATCAAAATAAAGGAAGTGAGGAATACTTGGGTCAGGCATCCTTATATACAGAGCCCCCTCCTCAAGGTGTGAGGATTAAGGGGATTTTTGTTAGGAATTAGTTCAGTCCTAGTTTGAGAATCAAAAGGTATTGGCAATGTGAAACACACTGTTTTTCACAGTGTAGGTCCTGTGAGTCTTACTCACAGAGAGAACCCCTATCCCCCTGCGGGGGAGGGGTTTTAGTTTGCATGTTGATGTAGGGAAGATGCACATGTACACAAACATATACACATGCTAACTGAAATCTGTCCCATTTTGCATTGTTTAAGGGATATTTAACCTTTGTGTCCCAGCTGTGTTTAATGTAATTTGAGTTTTGAAATCCAAAACAAGGAAACTAGTGATGACAATTTTCATCATAACACCTGGTTGAGGGGGGGGGGGGGTGTTGGGGGGTAACATGTAACTTCCAGGTTTCTTCCCGCATTGCTGCCTACAAAAAAGGACAAAAAGTAAAAAATAAAAAATATACAGGCTATATTGTATATAAAGACTGTCAGAAACATTTATTCTTTCAAGGTCTTTTCAGATGATGCCAGTGATGTCATCTTGAAATGTGTCACTACATGTGACATAAGTACAAAACACCACAATTGTGTTGGCTTAAAAAGTTATTTATAGCTTAATATGTGGGGCTTAGTACTTTGCCATGATGCAGAATAAAGTAAGATACATAAAGGGCATGATATCATTATATTATACAGTTTTTGTCATCCCTTTCTGTTGCTTGTCTCATAGTATAAAATCTCCCTATTATCCTTCTCTTCTTCTTCTACCTTCTTTTCTTCTCCTTCTTCTCCTTCTTCTCTCTCTTCTTCTTCTCATTTCCCTCTTATTCTTTTTTTTTCTTTTCTTTTTCTTTTCTACTGTATCTTTTTCATCCCCTCCTAACTCCTGAGCTTCCCTTCTGGAGCCTCTCCCTCATATTCCCTTATTGCTTCTTTTGCTCTCTTTGTCTCTTATCCTTCTTGTTATTCTTCTTCTTATCTTCTTCTTCTCACAATTCTATAATCCAGATCAAACTATGAAAATTGTAAGTTCTAGTTCGTCTGGAAGCCCATACCAATAGTCTATCTAATGATAGTAAATGATTCCTGACAACAGACAATAAGCAAATTACAATAGCGTTAAGTGCCAATTTGGTACTTTGTGGTCTTCCCTTGATCAGCTGTTGATGGTACCCCAGGGGGGCCACAGGTCCCATAAAAACCATAAAAATTAAATATTTATAAATCCAGCAGATGATGAAAAAATAACAATAGAAAAAAAAGAAGAAAAAAAATAAAAATGACACAAAAGAGAAAAAGGAAATAAGATAGATTTGTGTGTTGATTGTTTCGTGTTTTATTTCCTTGTTCAGTCAGCTTTCAACAGGTCATGGAGTCCATTTTGACTGCTGCCAAGTCGATCATTGAACTTAGTACTTGATACACCCACCATTCCATCATGCAGTGCTAATTTCCATTTCCAAGCTCTGTTTAGTACTGTCATCTCCTATGAGGCTATGACTAAGCCAAAGTCATACATGTGCTATATTATGCTTACCATACATAATTGCATCATTATGTTGACTACTGTACTGTGGTATGAATGGGTACATGTTTTGTGTGATGTATTGTCCCTGGTGTGTGATTGATCATGGGTTGTACCACTCTTTACTTGTGCCAATTTGTGTAGCGCAATACTTCTAGTATTAAAAAGTCGAACCTGCTCCAAAAACCATCTGGTAAGACCAAAATATCGATAAAATCTTGATTGAATTTAAATTACTCGTACAAATTAACTTAACGATTGATAACTTTGAGACAAAGGAGACAATTATCCTCAACTGTGCCAAAATTCAGTGCAATCGAAATGTATTTAATCTTCCAAATATATCATTTTCTTTTAGAACTTTGGGATGACAATAGCTTGGGGCCTTGCTCAGTGGAAGCGCTCTCAGCTGCTAACTCATGGACCCTGATTCGACAACCGATCCGGGCAACCTGTGTTAGACGGATGTTTCATTCAGTTTCAAGACCCAGTTCACCTCATTACAGTGATCCCTCCCTGTCCTGTTAAGCCTAGCTGGCATATAAATACAGGATGTAGAACCCTATCAACCACTCATCTTCTATTTGGGATGACTTATTAATCATTGAGACCCTTTTGAAAATGGAAATTTGGAAATTTTAAGGGAAAGAGGTAATTCCTTCAGTTTGATTTATATATTTTAGCCATTTAACATAAAGTACATTGTAATATACTGAGTCTGAGAATGAAAAATAATGTCTCATTTATTAAACAATTGAAATTTCAACAATCAAATTGGCCATTTTTAAACATATGTGATGACAACAGACACTAGACAACAAAAGATATATGAATATACCAGCATCACTTGACATGTCTTGTTTGGCTCTAATTTGAGGGGGTGCTTCTGTTATGTGTATGTTTTGTTAGCAACTAATCAATAGAATTGCGTTGTATCCCTATTCCTAGGATACTTACATCACAAGCAGACCTGTATTCAAATGGCTTGGAGTATTGATGTGTGTATACATAGCATGTGTTGCAGAATGTTCTTTTTGTGAAGAAATTTTTGGAGATGCTAGTCCAGTGGTAGAGTGATTGCTTCCAGACTTCAGTCTTAGGTTTGATTTTGATTTCTGTAGACCTCTCCAGGTTTCAAAAATGCATGATATTTAAAGGTAGTTAATTCCAACAGCAGTCTACAGTTAGGCTATGTTTACTGCCATATGTGATGATCATTACGTATTGATGAGACCAGTATAATTTTAACGACATCACAAAAATAAATGCCAAAAAACAAACACATAACCCGGTGTGAAAGGAATAGATGCCCTTGGGAACCATGGTCCAACGGACCATGGTTCCTAAGGAAAGAATATCCTATGGACAGTTATTCCTGGGATAAAATACCCTACCAGGATTCGATATCCTGGACATCCTGTCCCAGGAATATGCATCCAGACATTTATTCCTGGGACTGAGCATCGAGACATTCATTCCTGGGAGGAAACATCCTGGTGCCTCATTCCTGGTAATAAATATCCATATATGCCCGGACCATGGACATTCATTCCTGTTACAGCTATAGTAGGACTCAGTGTCTGGTCCTTCAATACCAGAATAAAATGTCTTCACTAATTCTAAAAATAACTTTTTTGATTCATGCCAACTCTGGATCCTACTGCTCAACCCAGCCTCCCCCATAGCATAGTGGTAAGCCACTGGACTGGCAATCAAATGATACTGAGTTCAAACCTGGGGTGGAGAATGATTTTTTTAATTAACAGGAGGGCAGGTCATGCATCACTGAGCACCAGAAAGTGTGTACTTATGAAATAACAACACTCAAGATCATTTGAGTCGTTACAGCAATAAATATAAGGATTTTTTTTTTTGTATGGAAAACTTACGCTATCAGTGGCAGATCTAGACAGCATAGTATGGGAATGCCCGGACTCTATTTTGGGATTCACTGGCCCATGTGATCGTCGTCGTTTCGGCATTCGTGGGTCTGTATTGCCCATAATTTCTTCAAAATGTTATTTCCATCTCCGTGGTGTAGGTTGCCGGCCTAGCCCCCTAGGTTCTCCCCCTGGATCTGCCACAGACTGTGTTGTCAGGCTGCTATCAAGTTGGTTGGTAGATCACATCAAAAGCATTATGAACATGGTTTCTTGACCAATATATCAATTTTGCCTCAGGGAGTCCGGGTATTATAACATGGTAGAGCTGGGCTTGGTGGCAACTTGCAAGTGCACCTCTTACCCCCTCTCACCAAAATTAATCTGTCATTACATCAAAGTATTAAAGAGGAAATAGAACAATTGTCGAAATGTGATTTTCACGAAACAATCACTTTAAAGAAAGAAATTATTATTTGTAATACATAAAATTCATGATTTATTTATTTCAGCAATTATAGGGTTGATATCAACCGACCAAGGGGCGAATGGTGGAGGGTTGTTACCCTCAGTCTCTCATACCTATTATTTATAGCAAAGTACCCCTGTCACTTATAAACCAGTGCATAGGTATATCGGAGGGGGTGGGCAGGGAGGCCCCCCCAAAAGTTTCGGAAACAGTAAGATTCGGACAAAAAGGCAGATGATTAAAAAAACACTATTGAAAATTAATAATTTCTAGCCAATTTCATTTTTTTGCGTATTAGAAATAGTACTAAAACAAGATCTTGAAATTTGGGCAAATGTCGCTCGCCCCCCCCAAAAATTGAGCGCGCCGTACGCCTATGAACCGGTGCTCTGTGAGCGGTAGTCTATATATACTGTATTAGGCCTACTATATGAAATCATATTGTAGCAGTAAGAGACAACACCCTTGTGAAAAGAGAGTGCCTAGATGTGGACAGCCTCCTCATCTTATCATTATACCTGATGCAACTGCTGATATGAAGCTGATATAGCTTTAGAGCCAGTGGCATTGAGATATCATGCAAAAATGTCCTGGCTGTTCATAACTGGTACTTAACACTTGTACTACATGTATATGTGTGCATTTTGGACAGATTTTCCTGGGGAATTATGGTCCGGACATACTATCCCAGGAATATTGATATCAAGACAATTCATTCCCAGGACAGACTGTCCTCAATGCAGTGATTCTGGACCAATTTTCCCAGGAAAATGTGTCTGGATGATCTTTCCTAGGAAATGATATTCCAGGATGTTCTATCCTAGGATACTCTGTCTGCAATTCTCATTTTTCAGGACCATTGTTCCTTAGTTTCAAAGGTCTGGGCATTCTGTCCCAGGAAGAAATGACATGGACGACTATTACTAGTATATAATATCCCGGACACTGGAAACGGACCATTAGAACCAGGACATAGTCTATTTTTCCTTCCCACAGGACACATATTCCCGCATCCCTGCTCTTTTTTCCTAAGACCAAATGTCCACCCGGTCACTCTTGTCCAGTACAGATTGTCCTATCACATTATTTCCCAGGAATAAAGATCCAAAGGACACTCAGTCCCTGGACAATGGTTACTACCACACCGGCTCCTCCAAGGAAAGCTGAATTGCAGTCCAGATGACAGAACAAAATCGCTGATATTTCCTCCGTTTTTGGTAATTGTAGGCAAAGTTTAGAATACTGAAGTAAATGGTGACTGCTCTCCCTCCTCGAAATGCTTAACCTGAGGACTAGGAATGGTATAAGAGAATTTTTTACCGAAGTCCGGTCAGACAAAAGTGGTCTGCCTCAAGAGTTCGCAGACAGTCAGTAAAAATTCAGAGATGGAAATTGGGAGAGTTTTGGGGCATCTGAGCTCCCTTGATCAGAAAACTGGAGGAGCTCTTCCCTGGTGCAGGTCCCCCAATGATCAGTGTTGAAAATACTATTTGCTATTCAATTTTCAGTCCTCCGGGTACTATTACTAATAGTATTAGTCAAAGTTATACTCTGGGGCAGGGATTCTTTCCCTTTTCAAAATTGTCAAAAAAGTTTTCCATTTCCATCACTCAACTGTAAAATACCATACATTACTACATAAAAGTCAAAGTGCAAAATATTCCGAAGTTGTACATTGTACAGTGTAGTATGTAGATGTTGCTACAGAATTAGCATTTAAATGAATGATGTGAACAAACTAGGTATCTACCAAATGTACCAGTTTAGCCTAAAATTTAAAATAAAGTTGATTTTACTCAAAGTTACAACTGACCACACGTTTCAACTAGCTCCGGTCTCCCCTAATTATACAGAAGAAAATGTTGATTCTCTCTCCCAAACATGTTTGACCTGTGGACTAGGAATGGTAAGAGAAATCAGTGGCGCATCAAGACATGATAGTCTAGGGGGGCCGAACGTGTTTCGGCAATCGCGGGCCCGCATTATCGCAATTTTTCTTCAAAATGCTACTATTAATCTTGGTGGTCTAGGGGGGCCCGGGCCCCTTAGGCCCCCGTCTGTATCCGCCGCTGGAAATGTTTTACCGAAGTCAGAAAGTCTGCTCCGATAAAAGTGGTCTGGTTCAATAGTTCGGAGACAGTCCGCAAGTTATCGTTCATAGCTACATACATGTGCACAATATTCAGATACGGTAACAAGAGTACATTGACCATTTAACCGATACATGGCCTTTAGCGATTTGTAATCACTCCAAAATGACCCAATGCCAAAGTGAGTATGTATGTAGTATGTAGATGCATGCACATACCATGTTGGTGGACTAGTATGAAATTGTTTGGCACTATTGTGCACTGCATGTACATTGTTCTGGTATTTGAGGCCATGTTGCACACATGTTCATTACATGGCCAAACTGGAACCCTTCCCAAAGGTACAATCATGAGGCAATGAATTAATTACACCACATTGTTATGGCCAATAGTCGACCAATACATTTTCCTGCAGGGCATAATAACACATTTATGAAATACAATAACAAGGTTGTTTTCCCCTCCAACACATTATGGATGATACCTGCCCAATAATCAATCATAAAGCAAGACAATTGTTCAGTTTGATTCCAACTATAAAACAGTAAACACACAGATAACCTCCACAAATCTTTAAGCTGCCCTCTTTGGGAATGGTGCCACGTCTTGTTGTTGTTTTTTCTTAGACATTTTTGTTGCATATGCTTGTGCCTTTGACTCTTTGTAAAGTAGTCCTGAGTCATCATTATTTAACTTTATGGGCAATATAAATGATTACCTGAATGAAAATCGCTCTCCATAGATGTAACTTTATACTATTCTTTTATAAGTTACTAAAGTATGTTTTTTCTTGTATATATCTTAATGATACATATTTCTAATGTCAATAAAATATATATATATATTATTATTTTAGTATAACCTTTGCCAAATCTGGCCTTAGAGCAGCAATTTCAGCAGACAGCAGGCCTACCAATATAATTATGGAGCTCTGGTGCCCATAGAAGTGAATAATGTGAACAGAAAAAATTGATGGATTTTTAACTAAATTAGCACCAAGGAATCCATATCTGGTGGCATTGGTGCTATACTCTGGTGACCTGAGCTTGAAAGATGATACAAAGAGTCCAAGACCAACCTTCTCTTTCTGGAACCAACCTAAAATATTACTAGAAAATCATATCCATCCCATATGGATCAGAAGCCCTGAGAGACGGTGAGTCACAGAAAGTGATTCAGACCATCCAATTTGCAGGCTAATGCAAAGACACAGACTTTGGACCGTGTGCCTGATGCCCAGTTTGCTGTCTCCAGTTTTTCCAGTATAAGTATATATGGAAGGGGATCTCCAAGAGGCTGACTCACTGCTCTGTTGACGCAACACACAAGCTGGCAAATCCTGTGAAAGAGGCCGCTAAGCATCGTGTGATATGGCAGCCTAAGCCAGGGCAGACTAAAGCCAAATGGAAGAAGAAGTAAGACAGAAAGGTACACTGTAAATTCTGAAATTATGAGTTAGCTCACATGATTGAGTGAGATGGTTGCACAATTTGTTTGAGCCATGATAGCTTGCTGTTTTGAGTTATGATAATCTTTATGTTGTTATAACTTGCAAACAACAAGCTATCTTGGCTCAAAGGAATTGTGCAACCATCTCACTCAATCAATTAAGCTAACTCAAAATTCAAAATTTACAGTGTAGATGGTTATCCAGAAGATTAGATGGACAGATTCATAAATAGATACATAGACAACAAGGAATGATCCCCACCCACAGATATATATATATTTATATGATATTTAATATTTTTACAATCTGATTATATCAGCGCTGAGTCGTGTCTTTGGTCGTGTTATATCGAAGGGCTAGTCGACATATGTGTTCCACGACACGATAACCAGACAGAACCCTCCCTCACGATGATTTTATGGATGCTCCGTCCTAGAACGATGGACAACTGGGCCTCTTCACTCAGTATTTATGCACTGGGTAGGTCAATTAGTACAGGAGGAGGACACAGCAATGAGGCAAAGGATGATTGAAACTGTTGTCCTAAATCGGTCGAGGTGATCCGGCTAGAGTGGGAATCGAAAGGATTCGAACCTGGGACCCGGCAATTGGCATCCTACTGGATGATCCCAGTATAGACAGAGAGCAAGATATGTTTAGATAGTTAGATATATATATAAATAGACGGATAAACAGGGATGGATTGACGGATAGCTAGATTGCATGACCAGGTACATTGTATGTGTCTGGAGGCTTCAAAGCTTTAGAGATAATCATTTAACTCCTGGGAAATGTCACCTGTGTTTCACATTAGTAACCGTTTTCATGTTACCTTGCCAGCAACTTGGAAACATTTCTTTGCAGCCATGTCAATGAATCATTAACAGTACATGTGCAACAGATACAGTGGAGGCATGTACATGCTGCTAACATACTCCCTGTGTTGTTATCGGGATAAACAGATTCCTGATTGATGATCAAGTCTCAGGCACACATAGATAGACAAATAGGTCCCCAAATACATGTACATGTTGATGGAAAGACTGATCTCTGACAGCACCAACCATTTGTTGGTCTCCTCTGCTGAAGGTCCCATTGGCCCAATCTCTGCGGCTCTGGATGAAGTGGCATGCAGGGAATTCAAAAGTAAAATGGCCAAGGGACAAGAGGACATAATACCTCATCCAGAGCTGAGGGATAGGAAATTAAAACATTTTTTTTTAGTAAAATGACCAAGGGAAAGATAATTCAAAACTAAAAACGACTAAGGGACAAAGTGGACACAAAACCTCATCTGGAGCCTCATCCCTGTCCTGAACCTGTGTCATTGCAAAGGGAGGAAAGAGATAAAACAGGGTTTATCTTATCAGTTTATAGGAGGGTGAATACTCCAATGCTTGGAGTGATTTCACACGTATCACACTGAAAAAAAAGTTTGTGTAAAACATTTTGGACGGACATCAGATAACGTTCATTTTGGCCATTTTGTCAGTTTCACACAAACCTTTTTTTCAATGCATATCCCAAGGAAACACTATTTCAGTCCCAAAGGACCAAATGAAAACAAGTGTTTCAACCTGTCTACAAGTCGACCGCTGTTTCATTGCCAGTGCTTTTTCAAGCCTTGACAGCTCTAACATATAGTGACATGGGTTGCCACCTAGTGACTAGTGTGCTATTCCACGAGCTCCTGCGAGCGGTCCACATCGTTTCAGTGTGGGGAACTCACACAATTTTGTCTGGAAGAAACCTGGGTTGTTTCTGAGTATGCTGATGACCTTGTCTATACTTCCTTAGAGAATGTGATTGCCAAATCTGACTCTGGTATACGTCAATTTTGTATAGAAATATTGTAAATATGCAATTTAGGGCTGCCAGCTGCACTGCAGTTGCAGGCCTTATGTGACGAGTAGACTCTATTCTGTGTCACTAATCACTATGCTGTGCACAGGATCCTGTTAAAACTATGCATTGTATGAATCTGTCACTTTGCAGTATGCTTTCTTTTGGCCCATTCTCGTCTCTTTTCAATTTTGGTCGTTCTCCATGACATATTCACTGAGTATCTATCAAAAATATACCTCTGCCACCCTATACAATGTCCATATTCGCACCATTATCCTGCTGCAGTGGGACCAGAAGCATCAGCAGCAGCTCAGTGCCAGCCCAGACTGTACCTGTCCCTCTGCATATTTGGCCTCCACCATCGGCGGAGGGACAGTCTGATGGAGCCGAAGGGAGACATCCTCTAAGGACCATTCCCAAAGAATGAAGACACCTCTGAAGCGAAAAGCTCAGTGGTGACACTGACTCAATACATTGACAGATTGATTGATGCATATATATAGACAGATGGATGGAAGGATGTATCTGTACACAGATTTACGTAGATACACAGATATAGGCCAACATACAAGCATCAACTAGTGAATAGATTATTAATTACAGCAGGCTGGCATACCTACATAGGCCTATGCACTCTCTGAGTGTTCATTCTTGTTTGGGACAGCAATGCTGTAGCATACAAAATCAACTTTTGTGCCAGTTGGCATCAGCACGCATGCAGTTTTCATTTTCACTAGACTGTGTTTGTACAATAAGAGCACTGTACATACAATGCGATAGAGAGTTTTTCCTAGAGTTTTTCATGTGCATAATAATATTAAAACAGGTTTTTAATCAATCTATATAATATTATTTCCAAAAATGTCCAATTTTCATTAGATTAGAAAACACTGTACCTGCATGAAATAAGTAGAGTGGGTCGGGGCAAGAAGCCCGGGTTAGGTGAGAAGCCCCCCCAGGGTTATATCTAAACTTTCATTTTTGGTGCTTTTTCTTATTGGTAGGATTGAAGCTAGGGGCTTTTTAGGTGACGTCACAAATTTTCAGGGCAAACAGCACCAAACCATAGAAGTAGTTAAAGAAACAAAAAAGGGTGCATGGTTTTTGTAACTTTCATTAATTCTTTGAGAGTGGTTGTCAGAAATAACTTTTGGAAATTTTTAAAAGTATAATGGATATCTGCATTGCTTCACTTTATGACCATTACATAAATATGATTTGGATCATATTTTTTGCATTTTAGCTCAAAATATAGAGGTAATATTAAAATATGTGAGTTTGGGGGGAGAGGCCACACATGGTATGGGGCATGAGGCCCCCCTTCACTGAGGCCTCGAAGCTGCTTCAGGAACCATTTCATAATGTGTACTTTGCCTTAAATCTTGATAGAATAGCTAATTGAAATCGAAAAAATGTGTCCGAAATTAAAAAAGGCCAAAAAATATTAAAAAATAAATGTATGAACAGAAAAATTCTGAAATTCAGAAAAAGTGAATAGTGTGCCTTAAAAATGATAGAAGAACCCCAAGAAATAACTTTCAAGCTGAATGCGCTCGCAAAAAAAATTGCCATAGGATTATAATAGGGGGGCTTCTTGTCCGGTGGGTGGGGTAAGAAGGCCATTTTAATTTTTTTACAAAAAGGGCCGTAACTCCTTTATCAAAATTGGTAGACATTTGTTTCAATAGTTATAAGTAGAGTCAAGTGATCCCTTCCTGACAACATAAGCATTTAAGTAATCGACCAAAGAAAGTAGGTCAAATCTCACCTCAAAGTTAAGGGGGGCTGCATGCCCCGCGCTACTCTATGTAGCAAAACAGATATGATGCGCTATGGAGAAAATTATCAATTAGGCATTGTCATTTGAGATGACAGATTTTTATCATTATGTTTAACCAACTTCATATCTCTATTCATACCATGTCAGGTGTGTAAATTTGATGTGAAATTTGATGAGATCATTGCCTTGCGCTTGGCAGTTTTAATATATCATTAAAAGCGTTTTTTATCCTATGCTGTGCTAATATCCACTCTGGGTATCTATGGTTACATATTGTTTAAAAATATTATAATTATTCCCTTTAATAAGCTGATATGGCACTAAAAATTAAGAATTTGATGTTTAAAAAGGGAAATTACACATTACAGAAACTTTCCACAGCATTGCACCTTACAATGTATAGTGCAGCAGTCACACAGGCCTGGGGCAATAATATACCAACTCCTCACATGATAAATAAGATATCTTCAATAACTTCTTTGGTAATCTGAAATTTTATGCGGGAAATCCTTAGTCAAAACTGAAGAATAAATGTGGAAAAAATAATATAATGTGGTCTCTGTATCCCATAGGGCACTTCTACTTTTGGGCCAAAAAATATATAAATGCCCTTTTTTCTCTTTGAAATTACTGTAGACGAGATGCCTTGAGCACCGCCTGACCGGCGGACGGACAACATTTTTCAATGACAATACCTTCTTCGAACTTTGTTCGCTGAAGGTAAAAACCATATACTGCAGGAAGCTGTATACCTCTATATATATTCATTAGTTTTTATTGAGTCTCAGGCTCAGGTTCAGGTTGGTGCACCTAATTAAGTATTGATTTATTAAGACATTAAGGATATTTGTTTTCATAGATTTATATAAATTGATACTGTCCATCATGAATATTTGATGGATGGGTATTCATTACATTGACCATTACAATAGTCCTATATCATAGCTTTTGGCAAAACTTGTTTTATGCTATGTCAAAAGGCCTACACTGTATATTTGGGGATACTGCATTCATTTTACTAATCTATCATTCACAATACATCATAATCATATTTTCCAGATTTTATTTCTAAGTCACTACACCAATGAGTTTTCTTTTCATAATTATCAAACTTATTAGTTTTTCAATGAGATTGATGGAAATAGGAAAGGGGGCTTTAAATCTTGTATTTATGCACTTGGTATATAACATGAGGAGGAAACAGCAGTTAATGCATGAGGCAGCGGTTGACTGAAACTGCTGTTCGACATACTAGGTCCAAGTGACCCCGGTAGGCCGGGAGATTTGGCAGCCCTTTGTGCCACGATCTTAACCCTTCCCTCTATTTAGATATTTTTAAAAACGTTATGTTATGAAGTAGTAATAATGTGTCTTGGAACTGAGATTGAAATAGAGACAGGAGTCCTCAATATGTTTATCTAATCCTGTATGTTTATTGTTCACTAGCCCTTATCAGCATCTGAGTGAATCTAATGTAGATCGATGATCAAATGTAAAATCCACCTGCACAGATTCAAACCTTTATCTCATCCTCATCACTGGTTGCTGAGACAGGTGAGAATGGAAAATTCCTTGGTCACTTACAAATTAGGCCACTCAGATCTTGAATCAATAATGCTGTATTAGCACACACCAAGTGACCTCCTTCTAATATCAAAGTGCATGTTCTCTTTCCCTATTATTACAGAATATTCTGAGCACCAACCATTACTTTAAAATTAAATTTGTAATCACAACCAAACATTGGTTAGATAGGAAAGCACCCAATCAACTAACCAAGATATTGGTTGTTCCAATCAATGTGAAGATGCACATACACACATCACACAATCTGCTTAAAGAGGTTATGGATCTGTTTTAGAGTATTGCTCATCAGAAATGGTAACATGAGAAGAAAAAAGATAGTTTATTAAGCTTGAAATGCCAAAATTGGCCAATTTTGAGAAAAATAATCCTTAAAAATATCTGAGCTATCATTCATACTTATGGCAATTTTCATGTTGCATGATATAAATGAAAATTTCTGTTATAATAATTTTGAAAATGGAATGTTTTAAGGAAAAAAAAAGGTTATTTGACGCTTATATTACATATTGGAAAGAGGAAAAGTAATTGTGTATTTACAATGATACTGGATTGCCTTCAATATGTGGAGTGTGATAAATGTACAGCTATCCAACTGTGCGGTGTGATAAACACAAAGAAACTGAGTAACCTTATAAATGTTCAGGATGATTCAACATGAGTTAAATGATATTTTAAAACCATAATATAAGTCAATATATGCAGATAAATGAAATTTTCTATTAATATAAATACGACATTCATGAGCTGAGAGGAAAATGAAATATTTGTATTGATATGTTATGTACTGAAATAGACACTACATAATATGAAAGGGAAAACCCCAACAAAACTTGACCAAAATGTTCTAATAATACCCAGTAAATCTTAACTCACCAAAATACATAATATTATCATGTCACAAAAATCTTGACAGTATCCAGTTCATGTTATTGATTTGGCCTGGGCAGTTATCCATGAGCAATTGAATAGGCAAGCTGGACAAGTTGTCAGTCGTGGACTGATGGGAATTCCAGAAAATAGTCATGTTGTGTTGTTGGAGTCTATGTATAACACATGAATATATGATACTAAGCTAGTGGCTTTCTACTCAGTCATACATTTTATTCACATTAAAAACCTGAAACTAAAGAAAAAAGTTTATATTAAAATTAAAGTGTAATTAAGATGGTAAGGGCAGATTTGTATGAAACAGAATGAAAAAGGGTAACTTGAAAAGGCAATGTTCGGGGAGTAGGACCTTATATTTTCAAGTTGGAGTGGGCAAGTAAAATGTCAGACTCTGTCCTGGGCAAGTAAAAGATCCCTCACATGGGACAAATGAGTTGTATGTTAAGGACTTCTGGTCTATCTCTCATCTCATAAATCAACCCCCATGAGTGCACAGGGCTGAGATTAGAGGCTGGACTAACCATTTATACATTTTATCTATCTACCTATATCTACATCTATCTACATGTATCTGAATTGACTACTCAGACCAATATTATGATGACACCTAGAAATATGCCATGGTGATGAATCCAACTAGAGTTTTAATTAGTAGAACTGAACCAACTGTTGAATAAAAAAAAATTGGCTTTTGTATCAAAATGCTGCCACCGAGAGAATCTCACATTTTACTGGATTGGCACCCCCTGATCCAGGAAGAAGAAAACTGGGAAATGAAAAGGTCACCCAGGAAAAAAATGTATCAGATGAAAGTAAAGGTGAACCAAAAAGAAAAAGGAGGGGTGGTTAAGTTTTACTATAGGTGATGGTTATTCAGTACACCTGAAATCCCAGTTGGCATTTGGCATTTGCTCTTGCCCTTTGTGGCTGGCTTCAGGTTACAGTGGTTACATAATGTGTACTGATGGGCAGGGAGCAGGTGGTTATACACTGCACCGATGCACCTACTACTGAGCCTAGGGGAGTATCATTTATCAATATTTATTGGGATTTACATTTCAGCCATGTAAATGATGTAATGATGAAATGGATGGTTGTTGATTGGAAAATACTTCTACATACTCATGACAAAGTGATGAGAATGCATGCGAAACCATGCGCGACCGGCTTGCGAACATGAATTTGCAGAAATTCTCGGGCAGTTTAGTGTTGAAGGATGTTAGCAAATGTTCTTGAGGTTCAGATTGTACGTACATGTCCATTTGCATAATAAATTCTTGTTGTGCGAGAGATGATAAGGCTGGCAGTCTGGCACATACTCTATTGATTCAGGGGTTTCTAGGTTCT
Source organism: Platynereis dumerilii (assembly GCA_026936325.1). Lineage (NCBI taxonomy): Eukaryota > Metazoa > Annelida > Polychaeta > Phyllodocida > Nereididae > Platynereis > Platynereis dumerilii. Next base: position 27,582,838 of record JAPTHN010000011.1, read on the forward strand.
TCCAGTTGCCCCAACATCGAATTTTGGATACAACCCAGGATAAAGCGCAGAACGACAGAGGATGAAGTGAAGAACTCACATACCGTAATTTGCAAAAAAAATAATCTTACAAAAATTATTTTTAGATTTTCGAATTTGGATCAACTTTTTCCCAAAATGTATGCGACTTGCCCATTGGTTGGTCCCATTGTGACAGGGATTATTACAAACCGGTCCCAAGAGACGTTGCACATTGTTCTACACACAGAACTGACAACCTCCATGTTCTGCAACCTTCTGGATTATTGATCTGTCTATCTATATCTATTAACAGTATACTAAGTCTAGGAACCCAGGCTAAGTCATCTGAACTAACTGAATGATCATAGTTGGCCTGCTTAAGCAATCACAGCAACCTTGACTCAGGCTGATTGTTCTCTCTTTGGTGTAACTTGGTTTGTTTGCAATCCTTGGGGCTTGTTTGCAAGTTTGCCCGACCCATAGTGATGTTTGCCAGGCCTTGCTCAGTGTATTCTTGCTAAATTGGCAATTAAGTGATAGATCCAGGGTGGGTGGGTGATAGGGTTTTATGTCCTTTATTTTACGTCCTTTATTTATGAAGTGACTAAGCCAGAAATGACAGGCGGAACGATGATATATATCCCAGGGGGCACACAACATAAACACAACATTGCCAATTGGTGGAGGGCTCGTCTTTTGTAGAAATGTGTGGTAGAAATTATGTTGCCAAAATGCGAACACAATATTGAGATTTTTTCACAATATTATTGTGACAATGTTGCCACAACGTCGCCTTCTAATGTCATATTTTGATACTGCTTCACAATGTTGTGGCGTAATTTCTACCATACAATTCTTCATAATTTTCACAAAAATTGCGACGTTGTCATCATGTTTCAATAGTACTGCAACGCGTATGTGCCCATTGGGACTTATTATGAGGTGAGGTGCACTCTTAGTACAGGATGAAATATCCGTCTAACATGGGTCGCCTGGACTAAGATTAAACCCGGGTGTCAGAGGTTATAGCCCAGCGCAGTACCACTGAGCCAAGGACCGAGCACCCAATACATCTTGACTTAGTTGTTAGTTATCTCTCTTCTTAAGTTCTTACCCCAGATACACAGTTTTGTAAGCACTGCCAGGTTAATGACTATAATTCTTTCTTATAGAACTGGGCCTTGGAGGTAAGGATTGCTGTTAAATGCTGCAGGAACCTTGGCTAGCTGGGCGTTAGGATTGCTTTCTTTGTCTTTTTTTCTTCTCTGTATTTTTTCCTCTCTCCCATATAGATTCTAGGCAGCCAGCAGTGTAAACAATGGAACCAACACAGCCAAGAGCTCAGTGTTTTCTTGATTTATTAAAAACAAACTCAGAGAAAATGGCAACAGAAAAATATTTCCTATTATCATACAATAGTCTACCTGGATTAAGAAAGGTATTGACCACAACAAAGTAAAAGAAGAATGGCAATGCAAACCAAGTAATGATAAAGTAAGGTATGGAAGATGAGAAAAAGGAAGGAAGGAAGGAAGGAAGGAAGGAAGGAAGGAAGGAAGGAAGGGAGGAAGGAAGAAGATTGGAAGGAAGGAAGAAGATTGGAAGGAGAAAAGAAGGAAGGACAATTAATATGTATTAAAGCAAGAAAGAGGGAGAGAAGATAAACATCTAATTTCAAAAATTCGTTGGAATTTTCTTATTAAATTGTTAACCTTGAAGTGAACTACATAGAAAGGAAACATCATATGAGAAATCTTCCATTTCCTGGTTCCTTTTCTTTTTCTGTAAACTAGAGACCTGAGAAAGATGAAACTTTATAATGGAGGTCACTCGATCCAGACTAAAGAAAATTTCTTTAAAATTGTAATATTTTTCTTCTTTATCTTATATATTACTGTTTACCTGGATGTAAGAAATACACCCATAGTTATCCATAACAAACTACCAGATGTTTTTATGAGCTTTTTATGGCATTGGTGCAATAGTTGGCCAGATAGGTTGATTGAGCAGTGGCTGATGGATAGTGTATACCCTATAGTTCTTTTATCAAGCAGCAAATATACCTGGGGAGATCACTGACCCTTGTAGAATGCCTTGCAACATGCCAGACAATTCTTGTGGCTGGAAGCCAACAACACTTTGGTCTCTGCTGAGCCAGGTCTGTCTGCCCCACCAACTGGTTATGGGTTTCAACAATCCCCAAAAGATGCCAGAGCAATTCTAGGAATGTGCAATAATACTGGCTAGACAGTATTTCCAACAGGATTGTGCAGCAATTTGTGCTTGCTGTGTATACCACACAGTGTGAGTGTGAAGACCTACACTGTGAATTATGTCCTATAATTTGCAAAATTGTACAATCTGAGAAAGATTGCTAGCTCACGATCTATGTTTCCTACCAATCTAACTGGTTATCTTTAACCTGAATGCTGGTAATGTCAGCCAAATAGGTCTAATAGTTACTTCTTATTAACCAGCATTATCTTGCCTCAAATTGACTGACACAGCCAATCCTCTCTCAAAGTAATTGCTATCTGCTCATCTTCCTGTTCATCATTATAACCTCAGTTATTTCAGCGTTTTCTGGTAGGTAGACAGATAGAGATAGATATGGTAAGTGCTATCCTCTAAGCCCAGTTGTGGGCACTCATGATGGTTGATTGATGAGATGGGAAAGAGAGAGCGGGAATCCTACATGTTACACACTTACCCCATGTGAGGATCTTTTACTTGCCTAGCACAGACACTGATACAAGTGACCACTGGCCACCAATTTCTCATTCCGGCTGGGAATTTTACTCATGAAGGTCAATGAAAATGTTGGGATCCTTACCTGGGGTTCCAACCCATGTTGGCAAAGATCTTCAGTGAAGCAGAGGAGAACCTTAATATAACCATTCAGCCACCCAGTTGAGCTTCCTATTCCATTTTTCAATTTGTAGAAAAAAATCTGGTTTGGATTCTATAATTTTCACCTCCTTTTTTACAAATATTTAAGGAAACCTTGTTGTTATTTTCAATAATAAGACAATGATCGGTTTCTGCAAAGAGGAGCTTATAATATATTGTTTATGCCTATGTGTTTATACAGACAAGTGTTGCTTTTAGATTCCTTACTCATTGTGTTGTTGGTATAAGTGACTGAGTTTAGTCTGTAACCAAGTGCTGTTGTCTATCCTGTTCTATACATCTTTCTGCAACCCTTCCTCCTTCCCTATCTCTTCTTACCTGACATTTACATTCTCCAACTTGTGTTTTGTATACAGCAAACCACAAAACAAAAGCTTTAGTCAAAACAACCAGATGATCTGAATTCAATTGCCACTACAAAACAAACCATAGCTCACTCTCAGAGCTCCCTCAGGAAACTGTATTCATTGACAATTGCCTCAACATATTATAACAAAACATGGCTGCCTCTAAGAGCTTTCTTGGAAAATTGAACTCATTGGAATGAAAGTGTTTTCCTTTATTTCCATTCTTCAGTTATCCTCAATGTTACTGATCATCCCTTATATTAATAGTTATTCATTGAACGCGATCTCATCAACCAGCATGTACACAAATCACAGAAAAGAGATAATTGATTTCATTAACTGAGCAGCTGAGTGCCGAGTGACTTTGGTTCAGGCCTGCTCCGCTGAAGGTCATTGCTTGCCTGGTTGGGTATTAAACCCACAATTTTCAGTGGACCTTCATGAGCAAAATCCCAGCTGGATGTTGTGTATATGAGACGTTAAATTGGTGGGTCCTGGCTTCAGTGTCTGTGAGTAGAAGTCCCTCACATGGGGTAAATGTATAACACATTAAGGGTCCCGCTCTCTCTTCCATCTCATCAATCAACCCTTGTGAGTGCCAAGAACTTGGCTTAGAGGGCTACACTTACCTTATCTAAATCCATCTTCATGTAAAACAGACCGTAACTGAAGCAGGGAAGACTGCGTGAGTAGTTGGATCATGCAATGGAATCAATCTCAGTTGTTAGCACCCACAGACTGAAGCTCAACTTGAAACTGGTCCATCACTGGCCATTGTGTGTTAGTATCTCTCAGAATCAGTTTCCTTGGAATAGCACATAGATTTATTATAATAGGTAAGTTTAAAAAAAGGCTTGGCTAATTTTAATTCTAAAGCAATCTGCATACCATGAGAGCTCAAAAGCTCCAAGAATTTCCACTTTCCAGTTGATGATTCATGTTTGCTCCATTTTGCAGGGGAGTTTAGCTGGTTGTTTATTTGGAGCTCCACGTCTGCTCATGACCATCAATTGGCAAATCAATCGGAGGCTGCTGATTTGCTTATGGCCTCATTGTTCGTGTTCTGCAATCCCTGGGGAGCCACAATCCCTGATTGGTCTTTAATGGACTGTGGATATTGATGTGAATTAGTATAAACTGCCTCCACAGTCCACACAATGATCAATTTGATCATCTTAATGTTTTACAAGATAGTGTATGACCTTTACATTAAAATGTCAAGATTCAAAATTTCACTTGTGAGATATGTGGTATAAATTTAGATATAGAATTTATGATAAGTCATCCAGAAAAAGAGAAATCAAACAAAGAATTGGTTGTGAGCCGTGAAGATATCATCGTCATCTGACAATCGACGAGAATTACACATATTTATTATACCGTTGTCTCTCTTCCAAGATTTTATAATTGGTACTATTTGGTAGAATTGATATCGGAGTTGTCACAACTTGAGCAATAACTACCAACTGATTGGTTGTGACCATTGACCATTCTGCTTTTTTTTGTTGGTGATTTTAGAATATAAAATTATGTAGCAACCTTCCAGTACAGCCATTGGTATCCTGTATATGTTGGTCCTGATGAGCTCCTCGGGAACAGTTTCTGTCTTCGATGGTTGTTCAAGAGGGAACTGGTTTCCACAAGTGAGCCTCATCTCACTAAGGTTAGTAAGGTAATTAATTTAAAAGACTACCAGTGCAAATTACAGTCTGTCACTTTGATATAGAAAAATAATGAGGAGCATTTCACTGTGAAAAATGCACTTTATGACTCATGATAGCCGATGAAGTGTCACCTTCTCTACTTTCAACATGGGAAACATAGAGGCTGCTTGATTAGTCATGATCAAGAGAAGGCCATTTGATTTGTCATAACTGATTTTAGATTGAAAATCAGATGAATAATCCTTTCGTTTGGCTGTCACCAACAAGCGGGATAAGTCTCCTTAAATCAAATTAACATTGAAAGTATTGGGTATGATCATGACAAATCATCAGCATGATGACACACGAAGTGCCATTTTCACTGTGAAACAGTCCACTCTTTTTCTACATCAAAGTGACAGACTGTGAAAGTCGACTGGTGCAAAAACCCAGGATGCAAAGCTTGATCACCCACCCTGGAGGTTTGAGCCGACAACAAATTATAGGTTGATATTGAATAAACACAACACAGACAATAAACTCAAAATTGCCCTACTCTTCCATGTGAAATTCTGAGTCTGATCCTCTGTAGTGTTTGTCGCATGGCTCCCATTTCATGTAGTTTCATGCAATTTGCACAACTTTATTTCCATGTGGATGCATTGCATGGATGCATTAGAGAATCAAACAAATACAGACGGAATTCTGAGAATAAAAGGAAAGTATAAAAAGGTAAGGATGGAATTGGCAAATTACGGAGATCAGGCGTCCCGATTTGGTAAATCCAGGATCAGAAAAATCCCTGACACGCTGATCCAGATCGCTTATCCAGATTCAGGCTGTCATATTATTGGGCTAAGTAGGAATATGTAAGTGATGTAAGTGGCCATTTTCGTAATGTAACTTATTGATTTCCACAACAATTGATAACTGTGGCCTAATTGGTAATCACAAAGCAGTTAGAAAGTGATTGATGCCAGAAGTTAACATGAAATATAGAGGATAATGCAGATTTGAGTTACTCCTTAAAAAGAAATATTCAATCAATTATTTTATACTGGTATGGAATGTTTCAAATGTTTTGATGTTTAATGGGAACAATATTTTAATGCAGGCCTAATGATTAGTTTTTCCTCAAAGACAAACAGTAAATGTATGTCAATAGAATAGAATAGGATAGAATGGAATAGAATATAATAGAATAGAATATAATATAATATAATATAATATAATATAATATAATATAATATAATATAATAGAATACCAATTTAAAGACATTACATCAATGTCTAAAATAAACCATTGTGCCATACCTTTATCAGTATAATAGGCCCTTGATCTTTTTTCGGTCTGTCTTGGGTACCAAATACATAAAAATGAGGAGACACTCACTTTAATGGCTCATTTTATGGCCACCTACCTTTTTAACTGTTGTATGTTTACTACCTGGGTCTAGTTTATGACAAACGTTTCAGTTTTATGCTCAGAACCTTCAGTTTTATCACCACAGGTAGCCAGTTGGGAGCAATAATGGTTTGTAAAATGACTTGGTTGAAACTAATAGCAAGGAAAAAAAGAGGGGTTGTAATTGTTTATTCTATAATATACAATTATAAATACTTGTTGCTCCAGATTATGCTATTTTTACATCACAATCTCCATCTTATCTATAAAAATCATGATTATATATAGTATAGGGTTTACATGGTTTAGCACAGGCCTTTGCTCGACCACCATATCTGCTTACATAAAATGCATTTTTACTTTTCAAAGTATTTTATCATTTTCATCTGTCTAATAAAATGTAAGTTATATATATGATATCAATGTATCAGGTTTTAAAAAATCCACAAAAAAGCGTTTCAAATTTCCAGATCGATTCACGTAAAAATGTCTACAGAAAGAGTAGAGATTTTTCATCTGGGTTTCTCATCAAAATTATACCAGACATACTGTAGTAAGCCATGACAGTATCTCCATGGACTGGAGAGAAAAAAGGAGAGGGAACTTTTTTCGCCCTCAGAGTAGTTCCATGCAAACACATGGCATATATAAATTGAAAAAATAAAATAATAAGTGAAAGACTTTCTTTGATAATCACACATAATTTCAATGCATTTATCAAAAAGTGTCACGATTTTCATCAATTTGGTGAACAGCCAGAACAGTTGACATTAACCCTCGAAGTCAAACCAGTATCCAAGCTTCGATAAAACTGTGTGCATGTCTCACAAGAAAAGGGAAACTATCTACAGTAAATATATAATGGCATTGACTTTGGCATCTTGGCATTGACCTTTCAAACACTGAATGACCTTTAATTGAGACACATGTTACATAACACCTGATTAAACTGACATTTGCACATTGTGGTGTTGGCCTATGTCTGGAAATGTTAAATCATGAACTTGCCCTTTACATGTCTTGGCCAGTATGAAATGTATCATCCATGGAGAATTTTATTTATTGTATCCAGTTTGTGATTCGGATGAGACTATGCAATCCCATTCTGACGCAAAACCCGTCCACCAGAATTTTACTGCAGCCCGGTCTGGAGGAGGTGGTCCGATTAGAGGTACATATATTATTCTGGAGGTAATGCAGTGTCGGATATTCTTTTCATGCCAATTTCAAAATAACATGGATAGGCCTACATTTTTATTCCAAAGTAACAAAATGTATTTTAAAAACATTTAAAATTTCTGACATATATTGGACACTGCGTTGGAGAGCTCATCTGTTGCCACATAGAAACGTATGGTGGAAATTTTGTTGCCACAACATGAACACAACGTTGAGTTCTTTTCACAAAGTTGCGACAACATTGCTACAACATCGTGTTTTAATTTCACATTTTGACGTTGCTTCACGATGTTGTGATGACGTCATTTCTACAGTATAATTCAACATAATTTTCACAAGCTTGCGACGTTGTCAAAATGTTGCCACAACGTAGATGCGCCCATTGGGATCATAATTATAGTTCTATAATAAGACCAAATGGGTATGGTGGTATTTTGAGATGTTCTCCACGAGTTGAAGATATCCTGAGTCCTCTGTACCCACGAGTGCGTCAGCACGAGTGGGTACAGAGGACTCAGGATATCTTCACGAGTGGGAGTACATCTCAAAATACCACCATACAACCATTTGGTCTTATTTATACCCCATCATGTAACTCCAAAGAAAGCTGAACTTCACTCAAATTATCAATACTCAACAGTGGTCTCAGCCAATGAGAGCACAGATAGCAGCTCAACTGATGATGTCACAATGTTGTGACGTCACCATGGACATGACGTCACAATTGCAAACAATGCAATGACATCATCAACAATGATCAAACCATTGAGTATACAACAAACCATTGAGTATACAACGCATTATCCGATCACCAAGGCCAATGCTTGTTTCTGATTGGCTGAGAACTGTGGGTATATATCCTGTATCTGTCAGGCTGCTTGGCCTGTACAGATATTTTCTGTATCCTGCAGTGATGACGTCACAATCACCCATAAATTATCCGACGTTGTCATGCAAACAATGGGCAGTGATTGTTTGTCATGACGTCACAATGGCATGGGCTGCTGGTGACGTCACAACAATCTGCTGCTCCTGTCTTACAGAATTTGAAGTTTTCAGACTAAAATTTAGTAAAGACCACAGATAAAATCATTGTGGCACATAAATAAATCCCAATAGCAGTGTAGTTAATTCACAGCTATGAACATCATTTGTGTCAGGTCTGCTTCTAAATCACTCATCATACCTGGCACTCATGATGTTCATAGTACCTCTGAACTACATTGTTATGGGGGGTTTATTATACCATGTGGTCGGATAAATTCGTAATTTGTTGTTTGCTTTTGGCAGATACAGGATTTACCTTCCCTCAGATAGCTGTATCCGGGCTCAGCTTCGCTTCGCCCAGATACAGCTATCTTCGGGAAGGTAAATCCTGTATCCGCCAAGCAAACAACAAATAACTAATAATACCACATGGGATATATCCACTGCTTTTTCATGTGGTATTGTAAACATTATGGGGTATATGCAAATCCAGATAACCATAACCGCGAGCTTACTTGCTTTATCTGGCCAACTGATACTCTTTTGAGATCATCATGCAGCAAACATGTCATATTATTTAAAATATGTTTGTGAGTACAATAAATGAGAAAATAAACTGAAATATATATTTGGGCAGATTTTGGAATTTGGATACATGAATGTGAAAAGCTCCAGCCCACAGTAATACCTCAAAATGAATCTGATTCACTATATTTCTCCCTTTTATATGTATCTTGTTTTCTACAATAACATTCCAGGAATCAGGCCTTACATGTATTGCATTGCACTTGAATGACGCACATTGACTCTGGAAAAAATTAAGAAGAAAAAATTAAAGAAAAAAAAGTTACCTGGTATTTTATAAGCCACCAAATGTGACATGAGGGTGAATACTCTTTTAGGATTAGGGTCAGGTGGAACTGCATGTATTGCACCCTTAGATATATCCAGGGCTTGCAAGAGAATAGTCCACACATTTGATGGAAGATTATTTTACTGTATAAAGTAGACTCAGACTGAATGAAGTTAGGTGAGCTATGGGCGAAAACGACCAATTTGAAAATTTTTACAAAATATTTGTGTGTCAAGAACTTCAAACATTTTTCTTTGTGTTCATCAACATTAAAACAAATGGTAGACCTCTTGGTAGATACAGTGCACCAAAAAAGTTTCGTGAACAGACGAAATTATTTATAACCAGAAGTTTTTCATTTACCTGAGAAACCCATCCTCCCTTTGCAATCAGATGTGAGAATGAGACATTAAATAATGTTGACTCACGAAAATACCTCCTGATCGATACAATCCATATCAGCTTTGTGATATTCATAGGTATGGATTAATGCAGCAGATACATGCAGAACCAGTAATGCTTTATTTTCATGAGATTAACTGTTCAAAGAGAATTTCAAAGGGAAATGGTAGGATTATCACTTTGGAATTGCATGGCAAGGATCAAAGATGGGGATCTTCCATAACAGGGGTCCATCTTGATCCAACCGATTTTGATATTGTTGGTTATTTTAGCTTTTGGTTCCTAAGAATAACTATGACTAGCACCAATTTAGAAGTACATGGCATGGCTTAAATAACTGATCATGCCTGGTCATGAGCAGACTGACAGAGCTGCAGCAGTTGCATGGACCAAATTTCCTTTGATGTCAGGGCAAAGTGACGTGTAGAGTCGATATATATTACATAAAGTATATCTGTAATTTGATCAACCATAATAAGTTGCAGTTATGTCATTTAACTAACTGACTTGCCAATAATATTATGAGGTCCTTGTTGAACTCCCTTGATTATTTATATAAAATCCAAATGGTCAAATTTTTGTCTCCATGTGGTTCTATATATACATTTGTATAAAAAAATATAAAATTGGCAAATAACCAATGCAGAACAACAGAGCCACTAATCGTGTGTTTCTGTATAGTGATTCTTTACTGGGCATAGTAGGCTTTACCTTCCAGAGGGTCCCATAGACCAGAGGAAGGGCACTCTGCAGGTACAGTATGTTATAGTTCCATCTATATCTGGACATATTTCTATTAAAGATTTGCATCTCAAATAGTCGATTTATAAAATCACTATAACGCCTTCTTTGTCCTTAACCACAGTTTACCTGTCATTCCTTATGTGAATTACTATGTAGTCTATTACCATTTGAGGTGGGTGGGAATCTACCTGTGACAAATGCAGTAGCAGATCCAAATTGATGGAACTGCGTCATGCAAAGTGGCGTGCTCCAGGACTGCTCCAGGACACCTCAAGTGATGCACACCTGGTTGAAAAATGCTGCTCAGGTTGGCTTAGCATCATTCAGCTGCATCATCATCATTCCATGCAGGGCTGTCATTTGACAGGTCTAATTAGGGTATTGATAATGAAAGGGTGTTAAGTTTGATTGAGAACTTGAAAGCTTCACTCACTCATGAGGAGCAAAAAAAGAGCAGATAATACCAAGCAGAGAAGATGCAAGCATATAGGCCTACCTCTAATACTTTATTTTGTGTTCGTTACTATGAGAGCTCCTGATGACCCACCCCAAGTGCATTTCATCCATAACAAGAAGACTGTTCATCTAACGTGACTTTTCAATTTAAACTCTGCTATTACTTCAACGTTGGTCAGAATGTGTTGTGTTCATTGTCAAATCAGAAGTTACAATATGATTTCCCTTCGTATACAGTCCTCGAGAACAACATACCTTTTTTAATAAATTATTTGGAACTTCATAATGTGATTAAATGCTGAATATATTCTCAGCATGATTCTATGTAAGGTAAATTACAGGCAAATCACCTGTCAAAAGGAGAGTTCTAAAGAAAATGAGAGAGGACAGGCAAATGTGATTATTGTGATATTCTTGGAGCAATAATTATCTTCTCATCAATTCTTGCCATTTTTATCCACATTGCAAATATATAGTTAGACCAACGCCTACATGAACACTTTTGAAAATCTCTGGAGTCTTTATGGTGATTTGGAGACTCACATCAATGATGTCTACAATATTATTGTATAAATTTAGGCCTTCAGAAATAGACCTATTAGCCAAGGCACCTCATGTATTACTATGACACTGAGGAAAAAGGGCAACTTGTGACCCCAGATATATACAAAAGTTGTTTTGTCATTATGCCATCTTCAATTGTGACAGTTACTGTCACTCCCAAAAGACAATTTCAACTTACTGACTTGCAGGCAAACGTATCTTCATAATCTTAGCTTTAGTCATCAGAAATAGACCTATAGGCTTGGCCATGCAAGGTACCTCGCGTATTATGACATTAAGAAAGAAGGGCACCTTCAGATGTGAAAGCTTAACCACTTTGCCTCAATTGTGAGTTATTGTCACTACAAAAAGATGACAATTTTCAACTAATTGACTTGCAGGCATAACCTCTCGAGATACCAATGACGCCTCTGACGTTAGAAGAGACGGTATGACGCTTCCTGCACGTGCTGCAGGACGCCACCTGTGACCTCCTAGAATTGGCTATTGTTCAGTACCAAAATTGATATCCATATTTCTATAAGTCCTTGGGCTGTTGTTCCGTCCCCATGACAGGTGGTGGATATTCTGTCATGCTATCTTCTCCTCTGTCTCTTCGTTTCTGTCCATCTGTCATAGTTCACGTGATTACGTCACAGTGGCGCGTGCCTGTGTCATCACAGGCGTCTCCAAAATGAGTGATTGCTGAAGAAACTGCTATTGTACCACATCTACCAGATAGTTGCCTATTTATAAGTGTAACTTGTACACTTCTAACTAAGAAATCTAAAAGAGTATCTTCTCAAAAAGTATCATCCTCAGTGAAATACCCACGTTAAAACCATTATCTCAGAACATTCTCTAATATTTTCAATCAGATGAGATCCTCTACACAGTCTACAGACCAATAGAACAGGTATACTTAGAGAGTCTAGAATTGTGGGGACCAAAGTGACCCTATCATCCAAGCCTTATTCCAAGGGAGCAGAAATGAAAATCATTTAAAATACAGTAATCCAGTTGCTAACATTCAATCTGATTTATCCACATTTGATGTACGATGCTTCAAACAAAGAAATTGGACGAATCACACATTTTGTAGCCTAAAACTGCTATTTACAGCATAAATCAAATGGTACCACCTGATATCTATTAAATTGTTTGCCACATTATTTTTCATTATCATGAATTGGGCCACCCTGAATATGACCAGGTGCACCCAAGAATTGTGTTTTATCATGTTTTCAAAAGGGCATGTACAGATTGTGATAACAGTATGGGCTATGGACCATTGTTTTTCTCAATGTAGGGCCCATAATTATGTTCAGTTATTTTGTCACAAACATATTTTACGGAACAAATTATACTTATCTATTTGAGCTATATTGCATTGTTTGCAAGTCTTATTTTTGTGTTGGAGCCCTCGATTTGTGTTATGTTATTTAGAGGAATGAGGAAAATAAACGGTTTTAAAATTATTTTATCTTTTTCCTGTATGTGCTTCATTCCAATAACTTCATCTCATCAGAAACACTATTCAATGCATAGGCCTACACAACATGTGACTTCTCTGGTATGATTTTCAGTATTTGAAGTAGATATGCAAATTATTCACAAAAGTTTTCCACGTGTTTCTTAAAAATAACTCCATATAGAGCAGTGATTTTTGTGTGCTTTATCAAGATGACTATAGAAAGGGAGATTTTAGTGGGATCAAGTTATATCCCACGTGATGTCAATATGAATCCACGTGACATTTCACGCATGACTGACTTTCACATGGTTGTTGACCAAATGTACAACTTCTGTGGGGTGTGAACACTCTAAAAAATGTCGGGACAAAATTGGTTTTTTAGATTCAAAATGGTTTTTTGAAAAACCAAATTTCAATGCAAAACCAAAATGGATTTTTAAAAAAATCCATTTTGGTTTTTTGCATTGAAATTTGGTTTTTCAAAAAACCATTTTGAATCTAAAAAACCAATTTTGTCTGGAATTTTTTAGAGTGAAGGCCAAATCGAGATCCAGGTTAAAGACATATGTGCAGTCTGACATCTAAATGACTCCTCACGAATTATGAAACACCTGTCAACTAAATTTACAATTTCATCAGGGTTTTCAGGGTTTTAAGATTACAGGTGTTGCTTTGCATATTAATTTGTTAAATACCCCCTGAGTTTCATATGCAACACTTTTAATACCTTTTTTGCGTGATGAATTTTTGCTAAGTGGTTTAAAGGAGTATTTTCTCCTCTCAAATAAGATGTTAGACTTTTAAGTGTTTCTAAAAGTAGGCCTATGTCATAGTATGTGTCAAACTATTTCCACAAATATCATGTCCAACTTTTAGTGAGGTGCAGTGGTTGGTTATAAATTTAAGTGTTAGGAGTACAATTACATTCATCAACTTATCAAAAAGTTCACGAAATATAAAATACCAAATTAGTTCAATTTAATGCACATTAGTTAAAACTAACATGTTTAGATATAATGTAATCTCAACCTTCAGTTCAATGATAATTTCACTGTTGAATACATATCCCATTTCATGTGTCATTAACTTCACTCATATATTGCTCATTGCATTATATAAGAAACATATCTCCTAATATAAAATGTTATCAGCCAACTTTTCCTGATGTAAAATTTAACAATATAGGCCAACCTAGAAATTCACCTGTCAACTGTATTTTGTGACATAATACTACTCATGTGTCATCAGTATCACACCAGTATTATGTCATCTTCACTCAATGTACCTGTTCTGTACCAGGTAACCTTTTAAGGTCTTCAGGAGGTTGGGGTGATTGATCACTTAAGTTTCCTTTAAATGCCCCAAGACCCATGTAGTTCCGGGTGGGGAGTTGTTAGACTTCATAAAGGCCTTAAACAACATTAGACCAATGAATAGAAAACGTCTACAGGTGAATAAAAAGTGTAAATATACCTTAAGTGCAGAATGAACCCTTTTTAAAAAGATCTTCTTTGTGAAACCTTTCATAAAGATCCTTTTAAATTTGCCCCAAGATTTGGTTTCTTAAAATTGGCAAGGAGGAATATTCAGGGTTGAAGTGTGTCTTCAGATATATACAAACTGAGATCTGCCCAAAGCCTTTGACAGTTCACCGGGTCAAGAGGTTGAAATCCCCACAAAGAAGTATTGTGAGGGATAACCACTGTAATCTCCCAGGTCTATCTACCAGCAGCCAACAGCTTTGAAGTGGCCTGGGGCCATAAAATATTGAAACAAAATTGCAAATGGCAGAATACCTGGATGTTGACTTTATAAGGAGCAATGCTAATCCTGGGGGACAGATTGCAAATTTAGAGATCCAAACTGCTTGAATTCTTTATCATAAAATCATATGCACAACTTTGAAAGAGGCCCTTATTACATGTTTTAGTTGGAGCCAACTATATGATAAATAGCAATTAACAATCTCTTTAATGGTTTGAATGACCTTAATTATTGATCACCATCATCAATACACCAATCTGAATAAAAGAAAAGAGCTGACAGGTGGGGGAGACCACAAACACATTGTTGTTGCTGGTGTCCACCTGAAGGTCCCCAGTCGACTCTGTCAAATGCCCACATCTGGTCACTGCATGAAAAGAAGAATGCCTTCACGCTACACATACTATATATTACAAATGTACTATTCACATGCAACCATTTTTCTTTGGTGTAGAAAGGTTGATATACAGATCCTGTACTCCATTGTCTTCTTATAAAAGTTAGGGGAAACTAAATGTTGATCTTGTATTTTATCTCAAAAGATGTATACTACAAGCTTGGTAACTTCCCTATATATTGGGATATTTCTAGAAATGATCTGAAAATGATCATGTATGACACTTTTCTGTATAAATCACGATAATATAATGCTGAAGAACATCGGTGACAGTTATTTTAAATCACCAAATAGAGCTAAATAGCAGGAGATTCAATATAATGCTGGATCATTGAAACCATCCATTCCTTCCTTACAATTTATCGATTTCTCCTAAGTTTCCAGGTTATCGCCAAAATAATGTCATTCACCTTAGACCTGAATACTTATAAGGGTCCTTATTCTGATCCTCAATATTCTGTTTACTGTCATCAAGATCATGTGTGTTCAGCTATCATGTCCAGTATTTTCTACTCTTAATGACATTCAGGCCACAAAGGCTGAATTCTTGAATGTGGGTCCATTGTTGGTTGGAGTCCTCTGCATTTCACAAAAATGTCCTCAAAAGGTTTGTAGCCAAAACTTTAGATCTGTATAGGCAGGTAATTATAGTCTAACTATCCTAATTATAGGCGCACCCATTGATATTCATGAGTTACTAAGTTGCAGGTCTTTATTTCTTGGTGGAAATTGTTGCGAAGTTTAGAAAATATACACCAATAAATAGATAGCTAAACTAAAGAAATGCACTTAAAATATACTCAATGTTATGATAGCAGTTTTATTGACTTTGCAATTGCATTATATATTTGAAACAGTATTTCTGACATTATGAGAAGTATACATTAATATATCCTGATGTACTGTACAGGTCAAATTGCATTTATTTCATAATTTAAATCATTTACTAGTATATTGGGATCTAGATCATGGAATGTAATTCAGCTCACAGCTGTCTTATCTTTTTGACACAAAGCTTCTATAAACAGCATACAGCTCCCAACCTTACAACTGTATTGATGTAATACTATCAGCTTTGATATAATGATATTCTATAGGCAACAGTTGCACCAATTGAGACCATGCTAGTAAACTAGTAATGCTATTTCCATTATTGGTACAGAGTGATATGAAAGAGTCGATTGTCATGACCTCCAGGTGATCCAGAGGACAGATGGCCGAATTGATTCTCATTATGATTAGCCACGTAAAACATGCTATGCCCTGCATGCTTCAGCAAATAATTGCCCAAAACATGGGACACTTTTATTTATTACTCCAATATTAATTCAACTACTGACAGTGCAGTAACTGTACCTGTGAACTGGTAAATGACTAAATGTATCTGGTAACTTGAAGAGGCCATATGATAGCCATATAATATGAACACCAGCTTGCATGTATAGCATGTACTGAGCAGTACAGTATATTTTTAAAAGCACACAAAGAACATTATTGAGTCCCAAGGATTGAGTCTTTTCTAAAAGACAACTTTATAGACTATAACAAGTCCCACTACCACATTGACTTCTCATGCTTGTTGTGAGTCACAGTGACTTAAGTTCTTGACAAGGTCTTAAAACAAAGACTTTTAAAACAAGGACTTACACACAAGCTAGTAACTGTGTCACAGAAAGGACACATTTGACATAAGCCCGAGGTCCTTTGTACAGGTGCCTGATGACATCACTGTGCAACAAGATTGACTTTCACATTACTGAGTCAAAGGACTCGTGAAGGTCAATAAACTTTACAATTGTCACTTGTGTCCCTGTCATGACACAGTATATATATCAGTGGTCATTTAGAGTTGTATAGAAAGTGGTTTTGTATTGTCAACCTAATGTGATTGCAGATCAGAAGTTACTGATTATTTGATTTTCTTTAGATTGTCCTCATACTTCTATAGGCCTACCAGGAACTGAGGCTGACTCAGATCAGGGACAAAATTTCAAAGTAATCAAACCCTGCGGTAGGCAGGTTTTGAGGTTTTTCTCTGAAATCTCTCGTTACTATCAATACATCTTCTTTTGAATATATATCACCCAATCATAAAAAAGGGATCACTTGCTTTATCATTTGAAATCTCTCCAAAAAAGATCATACATGGGATCTGCACTTCTTATAATGTATATCTACTCATGACCAACTTTTTACGGTAATTTTGCATTTTATGTCCACCCTTTTCCCCATGCTGTAGGGTTTGCAAATTCTGATAAATAATTGGTATCTCAAGAGACTATAGATAACGAAGTATTCATACAAAATCGAAACATACTCTATATATATATAATCTTCTATAAATTGGAAAATACTTGCTTCACTTATCCATTACATCTGCCTCTCAATCATTGACAAATATCTGCAAAATATGCTTATATGTATGCAAGATAGTATCAGAGGCACCCAGGCTACAATTATCTCAACATATCTTTTCTGGACTTCTGCAAATGTACATGTGTACAACACATGCAAAAAGCCTGGCAGAAGAAACCCTTGATTTGAGTCCAAGAAATATCAAAGCACCTTTTGTCCCCACACTTGTCTACATAACCTGGGCAAATAGAGAAATATCATGAATCCCACTAGAATCATGTTAGCTAAGATGTCTTATTTAATATGGAAGCAAGATAAGAGTCTGAATTCTTGTGGTGACTGCTGGTAATATCAGGGTGGTATTGTTGGAATGGGAGCTACATGTAAAGTATCTGAACAAATAACAGTATTTATGTCATATTCCCTTTTAATAATAGTGTTATTTACTCATAAATGGTCCATATAATAATTTTTATCTGTCTGGGTCTGCCAGGTCTATCTGGGACCTCTTTCACCACTTAAGCCCATCATCACTTCAGCTTTGTGATTTTTTAAGCTGTCATGAAAATATATTATTAAAGAAAGTGTATATTTTTATAAGGTGTGTCCAGTTTTAAAATATATTGTACAAACACTTCAAGAGAGTGAGAGTAATAAATTAATCCATTGAATGTATCTTAATTTTTAAAAAGAAGTTAAATCTGATACCAAAGACCAACAATGAAAATACACATCCCTGAGACTAAAACCCTAATTCCTTGGCACAACAATCATATAGTACTTCCTGATTTTCATCATGTTTCATTGAGTGGCATTAAATTTTTGTTTGTTTAAGGTATTTTTTTCCTGCTGGCTTTAACAGATCTATGACTCCAGAGACCCATATCATGAATTTACTGCTCCATGATTTCATTCATTTCACAGATGCCTGCTTCCACAGGAAGTGTGGGCAGCACTGACATTGATCCTGTTGCACATTTTTGGGATTCAGGGAACTGAAGATAAAACATTTGTGCATCAATGAATTGGACAATGTTGAAATTCCTCAAAAAGCTAATATGTTATTCATTGTGTATATAAAGGATTTGTAAAAGGACTTTTAACAGTTAAGTTGTCAATGTAACCAAAGTCGTGAATATAAAGTTGTTCTCATGAGTAATCTAACAACCTTCGAAATTGTGGTTCTTTTCATAGAAATAAAATAATTCATGATTTTTTAAAACTTCTTACTGAGTCCTATACTATGATTTTAGGTCTGAATCAGCTATATATGTTTATAACTGCTTTACCATATCCTTACTATGAGTTATTTTGAATCACTCTTTTTATGAATGTATTAATTTGTTTGGTAATGGAACCAATTCATTTATGATTATGAATTTTCTGTATTCCTGGCCATCCTGGGACTACTAGAATTTAATTTATACATCAAACATTGAATCAGTGACATAAAAAATGTAAAACATCTAAAACATCTAACTGATACCAATGAATACAAGTAGGATATATGGCTCCTGAAAAATTCCAAAAATGGGGAGGGGGGGGCTTAGGAATTAGAATAACCATGGTCCAGTCACCCAACCTATCCTTCTCTTATGTGGTGTATTATATTTCTGTAATAAATCCAATTCTTCCATAAATCAAAGGTCAGGCACATGAAGATAGAATTCATCCTGTGTAGCTAATAACAGGTTGTGTGGAACTGCTGTCTCACTTAATTACAGGTCTATGATAACCACATGCTTGTGAATAATAAATGGTATAATGCCATAAATGTACAACTTATTTTGTACATTGTACAAGCATATGTAGTGACTGTAGTGTGTATGATTATGAAGTCATATTAGCCTATTCATGTTTTAGTACTGTGGTAAAAAAATGCACATTCTGTCAATACACACATGTGCAATAGTATAAACTCATTGAATTCATGGAATTTCATATTAAATTTTTTCAGAAATTCAATATAATTGTGACACATGGACTGTGGATAGATGAATCAGATAACAGCAATATTTAGAAAGCTGTGAAGAGATGGTAATAGTGGGAGTCCACTCCAAAGACATTGTCCTGACAGAGTTGCCACAATTTTTTATCACATGAATTCCATGACCAATTTCTTTTATTTTCCATGACTATTGCTTTACTCATTGATGTACATTTCCCCCAAAAAATTGGCGGGATGACCTTCATCCACCGTCGGTCATGCCGTCAACCAACTGACTACCAAAGCAACCGACATATATGTTGAATTTAAGCGCAAATCGTGGTCAAAATTAGAATTTTCCAGATTTTTTGGCTTTCACGAGTTTCCATGACCACAATTTTTTCCATGACTTTCAATATTGTGGGACAGCTGGAAGCCCGCCTTAGTTATTCTACTAAATAGGACTCAACAGGAATTGTTCCTTTTTTTCAACTTCCAAGAGAAGTTTCACTGGTCATCTTACAAAGTTAGCCTACACTTCAGCTCATTTTGACATCCCACTTGACAGCAACTTCTCTGAACAATGTTACCTACATCAAGGATCAAAGTGGGAGTCAGCTCATAATCATCAATGAGTCCTAATTGTGACTACACAATCTGCACAATGTGACTTATTTCAAGCACAGGAAACAACAAGAAAAAGAAACCAGAAATCCTGTCAGCTGTTTTGCTCCATATCAAACTGGGGAGTCATTATTACAAAGTCATGTCAAAATGCATCCCATATTGCCATACATGTGTACAACAACTGCATGTACCAAGAATCCTTCAGTGGTTAAATTCCACTTGTGATAGTCAGTTTTCCTATTATGAATTACGTCACTGCTTGACAATAGCACAGAGATCAACTTTTAACAACAAGTAAATAATGCCCCTGGCTATGTCCTATATCTATGGTCTAGCCCTGTGGACTGTGGATGTGTATAATGATAAGTATGATACTCATATAGAGAACATGACAGCTGCTGCAGACAAGCATATTGTACCGAGGTATACTGTTAGCTATACAACTTCATGGTTACATACATGTATAGCTGAGTAGTCTGTAAAAAGTATAAATAGAATTGAAGTACAACTTAACAAACAAGGCAAAAACCAGTCTAAAAAGTATAAATGGAACTGAAGTATAATTGAACAAAAAAAAAGCAATTTTAAACCAGTCTGTTACCACCAGACTTCCACAGTAAAATCCAAGAACTGTAAAATACAAGAAAAAGAATTGAAAGAGTCACAAAAATTGTAGAACTTCAGTCTGGACTAACTCAGTAACTGCACAGAATGAGCAAAAGCAATAAAAGTGACTTATTGCCAGGTCTACAATAGGAGCTGTCATGCAGCCTTGCCAGGTAACCAGTTGTACAGGTCACATTATAATGGAGTAATAAACACCATGACAGTTCTCTGCAAGGTGAACTATAATAACAAGTCTGAAGAAGGTAGATAAGTAGGACTTCACACTCATATTCCACATATCACCTGCTATGGTTAAATGCTGAAGTGTGTAATATCGAATATACATGTTGTGTATTGTATGACAAACCAAGGAAATGATGGATACCACAATCTTCTTCTTGTCCACTTGTCATTTTTAACTAGGCCTAAGAGAGCTGATCAATCACAGGATAATGATTATAAATCTGACTAACTTTGATCCGAGTTGAACTGAGGATAAATCACATTACTGAAATCATGAAGTTCAAAAAACATCGAAACTGTCAGTATAATCTAGGATAAAGACAGCATGATAAACAAATAAAAGCCACAAAATGAGAAATAAACTCCCTCAAATGAAGAAAAAAAATCATTCAGAAAATATCTGACTTCACCATGTTCACAAGGAATTCCAAATTTCATCGCACAATGGAAAATCCCAATTTCACAATAAATAGCGATCAAAAAATTTTCCAAAATAACACAAAAATCACAAAGACAAAAATTTCATCGTACAAACTTTTTAATCACAGTTATATATAATCATTTTCGCATATATAACTTATGAAACACTGGCACTCTTACAAAAATCCTTTATATCAACTTGTTTTACAATTTAACTTGAGATTACTGAGTGCACTTATGCACATCGCCAAAGGAAAATCCACAAATTGTATGGCCCAGATCAATCAACTGAGCTGAAAATTGCTAACATGCTCACTGTACCAGTATCTGGTACCATGTACCATGGTACTTGTTTAGGACAAAACAATCTATGTACAAAATAGTTGATATACACATACCATATATACATATAAATATATAAAACTCAATCAATTAAAGAAAATATGAGATTTTTATCTTTTGTGCATAAAAAACATTTAGCACAGGGGACTTGTACAAAAAGTCCATTTATGCAGCTTCATTTGCCTTGTGTTGGATAAATAGCGTATATTTGATTCCTATAGAAGTCAGGGAGCCCTTAATTATAATAACATTTGCTGTTTCATACTATTTCGCCTATTTAGTCTCACACTTGTAATATCATTATTATTAGTCCATGTTTATTGCTGCAATGGGGATTGACACATTCATCTATAAATAAATACAACTTTGGGCAATTATCTTGTATTTCTGACATAAATTCATTCAACCGCGACTTACTGTCATCAGAAAATAGCAACAAATATATAAAGTTTCTAAATTTTTGACACACTTTCTCAACTTTTAAGTTACGTTTGATGATGTAAAACTGAATATATATCATTTATTCTCATGGCCTAATAAAGTAACATGAACAATTTTGCACTCAAAGGAAATTCATTTCATATTCCACTTGAATTCTGTCAATAACATTGGATCCAAAGGCCCCAGGAATCGGTTTGACTCTGAGGGGGAGAATGTCCTCAACAAGTTAAGGTCACACCAGGCAAATGGGCCAAGTCTATTTATCTACATGGGTCACATTTCCATATTTCAACTCATCATTTTCACTATTCCACAATTTGTCAAATCTAGGACTTGAATATATGTCTGAATATTGACAGACAACTTAGGCCATTTTGAATACATTTCCGTATTTCGATTTTTGGATATCAGATTAATATGCTTCATTCGCTTTATCCACCAAGTTAGAGACAGAATTCCTAGGAAAACAATCTTCACAAATTCACAAATAAACCAAATTCTCTATATTTCAAATATTTCAAATGTTAAAACAACAGACAGGTTTCCTTTCACACTTGAGGGCTCTGGCACACATGACATAAACCTGCAGGAAGGTACTGATTATGTTATGGCCACAATTCACCTTATCATCTAACACGTATCGACAAATCAGTCACATTACAGTATTACATAAAGGTGCTCAATATTTTCATCAATACTTGTAACTCGTAAGCCATCTGTCCTCAATATATTTCATGTCTAGTATTCATACCTAGTTCGATACAAACTGCAGTCATGTACCTTGAGTTAGTAAGAAACAATAAAAGCCATTCTAAAGCGAATGACTAGAAACCCTGTGCATACAAAGAGCACGACAAGGACGAATACAAGTACTCACATATCTGTAATACAGTTCAACAATTGCAACATTTAAAACTATCCCAAATAAAACGCTGTGACCATTAATGATAAGGAAGTCAAGTTCATTTCACTTAGTAACCTATAATTTTGCACTCACAATGCATTTAAATCTCATTTAATATCCTGGAAATCTTCACAGATTTCAAGTTACACTACTCGACTTGAGATACAATGTACAAGAAATTTGGAGCTTACGGCATGCTATACATTCATGGTAGTCTGTCGACTTTTTAAAGAGATCACACTTACAAAAGCGAGTCTGTATTTTTCTAACTCTTTTCTTCAGGCGAAACCAGATTATTCTACAAAAAAATTTTAACCAAAAAATAAAAAGACCTAGGTCTATAGCATGACAGTCGACAATTCAAGTCAAACAAATTCAGCGGATTCTGTTAAGCAAATATAATCACCAGCGAAATATGTTGAGGCCAAAAATCTTATAGAAGTGAGAACAAGTTGTGTCAGGATAATCGCTGTTTCGATAAATTTTAAATAAACTTATCACGCATGGAAACAGTAGCAGAAAGCGTTCTCTAAATCAGTGAAATTTCTGCATTAAAAGTATGGCGCACGTTTCATAAATGCATGTTTTAAGTCTTTCTAAGCATGAATAACCCTTTCAAAAACACAGAATATTCTTGCAATATGAAAAAGCCATAATCACTGCATAAAAACTCCACAATCACTTTCAAATACAGGAAAACATTTCATGTTGTATTTGAAGAGCGAGTGGCAAGATAGCATTCGCTGTAGCAGAGTTTTGCCGATTAAAGTAAAATGCATTTTCTATTCATTTTTAACAGATCCTCAAGAACATTTTCCCTATAAATTGTATATCTATCTAATAAACTTATAACAGGTTACGCAGGCTATGTTAACTCAGATCTTATGAAATAGCTTACGGATCTATTTTTAGCTCATCAACCTTAAAATAATTAAATCAAATTCTTCTTCTTACATATCATGCATAATCATGGCATATGTTTTGAAGATGTTATACAGTGTTGTTGTTTTATGTCACCTTGACATATCAAATCTATCATGGTCATGCAGAAATGAGATTTAAAGTAGATTCACAAATTAGATTTACAAATTTCACTTGACAAGTTGACATGGCATGGCTACAAAATGATCCCTCTCTCCTTGAATATCAAGTCGGATGCAGGTAGATTTATAGAGTATTTGTTGAATTAATTAAGGAACAAGGTCACCTATCAATTTCATGAGTTACAAAACAACAAGCTATTGTGGATCAGAAAATAGCTGACAGCAATGTCTCAAGATGACATGTTGTTCTGAGTTCCTATCCAAGCTCAGCTGCAGTGCCCATCAGTAGATGCAGAAGAGCAGTATTCCTATCTTATCAGGCAGCTTAATGAGACAGCTAAAACAAGAATTGCCTGCTCAAAGTGATCACTAATTAGTATCCTGTCAAATGCACTAATTGTTCGCAGTAATTGATGTTAATAGAATTGTTAATCTAGCAATTTTCCACTGAAGCACAGATGGCAATTCTACCTGGCAATTTTTGAACAAAGGAGATTTCTACCTGAATAGACAAGTAGACAAGTAAATCTAATGTCATGATAGACAACTGATTTTAGATAAACCTCTTCCCATACCATGCTGAGATACACATTTGTCATTTCAATGGGGTTATGTAATATGTATGGCTTACAATACATCACAATACATATTACACAACAGCCCAGAATTGGATCTTTGGAACAGCAGCACCTAGACAGCCACATAATGAGCTGACCCATTTAGCTGTTGTTTGAGGAGCGCGTGCCCTGCACAGCAGCACTTCAGGCCCAGGGAGAGCCCTGCTGACGACAGCTGTTCTAGGGATGCTAGAGCTTCGCAGCAGCAGCAGTAGCAGCAGAGAACGATCAATTTTTAAAACCCAAACACAATGGGCTAAAGAAATCCCCAGCATCATTGCGAATAAAATGATGCACATGGCACAATGCATGTGTGTGTGTTCTTCAATATTATCCATATTGACAATGGGTTCACAAATTAATGCAGCCAGGGTCTAATTAAAATTCATAATCACTGATAACCTAAGATTGACACATTGTGCAACCATATCAAATTAATTCTAACCTTTTATTCTATCATGCGAATATTGTATGAACTTCATATTAGTAACTCTGCTACTGTATAGGGCCTAGGCATTGGTATGGAAACCTTAAGAATACAAGAAATAAAATATTTCTGAACATCCAATTAAATTTACACTTATTATAGCTATTTCGTAACCATGCTATGTCAAGTTGATGAATGAAATGTACCTTGTATAATATATAAATATATATATTTATAAGTTGCATTTCCAGTCTATTTTATAACAAATTCTCAGTCAAATTGAGTCAATAATGGGAATATTTCAGTCTCTCAGATCAGAACAGGAAAATGCAAGGATCCACTCAAGAGAAAATTGATTTTTTCTTGTTCTATACATCATGTACATATTGAGATGAGACTCACAGCATGATTATCATTGATATCACTTGAGACAAAATTAAATCACCTAACTTATATAACCTAACAGTAACCTAATTAATTAAACAATGGACATAATCAAAAGGCACATGATAAAGTGAATAAATTAACTGTACCTGTGAATAAGGGTCTGAGGAGTTATCTGGCCCCTACAGACTGGCCAGGGACATGCATAGATCAAACACTTGTGGACTGACTGTATTGAATAATTCTACAATATCTATAGACTATTGCCAATACATTTAAATCTCACTGCTCAATATTGAAAATAATTGGCCTCTTTTGATAACAAATAATTTTGAATTTTACATGCTGGACAAGTAAGCTCAGAGTATTTGTTTACTAATTTTGGCTGCCATTTTGTCTAAAAATTGTAATTACTAATATTACATTTACAGGAGAATATGATGTCCAAATGTTGGCTTTTCAAAAGTGCTTCAGCGTACATTTCAGTTGGTAAATTTGAGACAATTTCATGCTTTTCTTTGTAGTGCAATAACAACCAAAAATAGATGTTTTTTTTAAAAGCTGATTATTTCAAAAACTCATAGTATTTTCAGGTAAACACTCTGCTGATCATTTTCAGCAACACAAATAAAATAAACATAGTTGCAGCCGTTTCTGTCATGATAAATTGATATTTTTCATAAGTTGACAAAAAAATCTTAATTAGTTTTACCTCATTTGATGATATGATTAAAATCAGTCACCTGAATAGTTCCAATCACTATACACTCACAACTGCATGCAACTTGCATCACGGTTAAAAATACAATCACAAATATGTAAAGCGTGGAAAATAACAAAGAGGATGCCACAAAAATGTCAGGCAGAGTCTTAACAAACAAATAGAGTAAAAACTAAACCATTTTTCCAGCACAAGTTATCAACAATGTCACTGTCAACTCGTCTTGAGGTGTTTCGAACAATTGGCGTAAAAACAACAAGAAAGGGAGTGCGTACAACCTTCTCGCAATAATTCCTAATTGTTAACAATATGACAATTGGACAATGTTTCTATTTGACATGCACCCTGTGGTCAAATCAGATCAACTACTTTACCATGTTTACAAGGTAGCTAAATGTCAACTTGACAAATCGCAGAAATCGGACAAAACTGTCACTAAACCATGCCATCAAAATGTTAAAACAATGAAACTGTGGAATGCATAGAACAGAATAACTGTTACTGTAACTCAATTCCGCAAGCGATTGCAACACTTAACGCCTATTGACTCAATGAGACAGAACAAGAACATGCACCTAGGATACGCACAAGACAAACATACCTAACAGTGTAAAAAGTGACCTTGCACGTCTTCACTTTACATTTTGCAAACATTGGTCAAGTCGGAGAGACTGCAACCTGCTACACATTGCATGATCCATACTGCTTATAATGACAATCACAGTGTCATCACGACCTTGTCACCACCTTGTACAATCTGTCAGATTGAGATTATCTTACTCTAGGACATATTTCCCTGTCGCGTCCAGTTTTTGCAAGTTTCCACCTCAACATTACTCAATCACAATATAATCATATGATAATAGTGCTGGTTGTGAACGATAAACCTTTACAATTAACTGATCACTGACACATCACTGATTTCAATTATTTGCAATTTAAAATCAACAACGCACAGGTTGTTCTGCGATTATCCGACTGACAATGGAGTATTTGACAACAACATCAAAACGTTGCATCGCGCACCTTCCTACGTTAAGCAAGACAGGCACTCGGGGTAATCAGATCCACAAGTTCTTCAGTATTCTTGCTACAGTCTAAGCATCAGAAAGTTCGCGTCGTCACAGTGAGATCTGAGAATATATGTGCTAAGGAGCGGCTAAACCCCTCCGATGGTATGGACGGTGGTTAATTAGTGGGTCTGTCATTCCAGTAAACTTAGTATGCGACATCTATGATCCTTGAGGAACAAGCGTGGTGAATATTGCCACTGCAACACTGGATGCATATAAGGAATACTTGCTGGTTTACAAACAATACAGAGAATAAATTTGCTTCACACATCTTCAAGGTAAACTCCGTAATGACTTTTGGGCTGTCTGGTTTTTGGTAATAAGTTTATATCACAATGAAACATGTTGCGGCTTCTTGGCTCTTGATTTGCTGCTACATAGATCCGATCTGAGGCAACTTGGGTCTCGTGTTGATAGTCGTGCCTGTGTTATTGAGAGACGTTTGATGAGGGGCTTCGTCGGTAAGTCGAGACTTGGCACTTGATGTCGTTCCATTGGTATACTTGCCTATCACTTGGCCACTTCGGGAGGCTGAGGATCGCCGAGAGTTCTTCAGATCGTTCTCATTGGTTGGTGCTTTGGGTAGTCTGCGTCGCAACCAAGCGTGCCGCAGAGCCTGACTAGGAGTCATTCGTGACGCGGGGTCCCACTCTAGACATCGCTTCATGAAGTCGAGGAAGAGGGCATCATCGCAACCCTTGAGAGCGAGTGACCATTCCTTGGATCCCGGTGGGCCGCGATGTTTACCTCTTCGCGACCGACCTCCTTGCATCTCAATCCTGCCGTCCGGATTGGTCGTGACCGTGCAGTAGCGAGGGTAGCCTTTGGAGCTGACAAAATTACGTTGTCGTTTGGAGTTCTCAAGGAGCTTTTGAGCAGGCATACCTAATAACTCAATGACGCAGGCTAACTGGTCTCCCTCATCCTCCCCGGGAAACAAAGGGTAACCAGTCAACAATTCTGCAAGAATGCAGCCTAAACTCCACATGTCAATCGGCATTCCGTATTTGGCCCCAAGGATCACTTCAGGTGCTCTGTAGAATCGAGACTGGATGTAAGTGTAGATACGCTGGTGCTCATAACAACTTGATCCAAAGTCTATCACCTTGATACCGCTCCGACCTTGCTGTTTGAGCAAGATGTTTTCAGGCTTGAGATCACAGTGGATAATGCGATTCTTGTACAAAGCGTCCAAACATTGCAAAATGGAATGAGCAAACTTTCGCACAAGTTGCAGGCTAAATCCCTGGAATTTGTTCTTTTTGATTAGTTCATATAAATTCATGCTAAGTAACTCAAATGTTATGCATATATGATTTCGAAACGTGAAATGTTCTAACATATGCACAATATTCATTGCATTGTCTTTGTCTTGCTTTTTCAAATGGTCCAAGATCTTAATTTCTTCATGTGCCTGTCTATGAAACCTTTTCTCATTGCGGACCATTTTGAGGGCTACATGACAATGAACTTTGTGATCATACGCTTTGACCACTTGACCGAAACTGCCTTTGCCGATCACTTTGAGGACTTCATATCGATAAGAGATGTGGTCGTGGGGCACATGAATGTATGATCCCTGGTCATCGTCATACCCATTGTTGTTGGCTCCCCCCACAACCCCCTGCCTCTTCTTGGCATTCTGGCCAACGAAATGGATCAGAGGGTAGTTAAATATCTCATGGTGCTCAAACGACGATAATTTGTGCATGTACTGTTTCATAGCACCCTCAGGGTTGAGGGGTCGGGGGCCTTTTCCTGATCCCACCTTGCTGGTGACTGATCCGGCGCTAGATGCTGGTCTGACGGAGGGTAAATGAGACGGAGTGTTTTCATCCCCTCCATTGAGGCGGCCATTTTGCAGATCCCTCCTCTTGTCATGGACATGGTCGTGTTTATCTTCGAACAACTGCTGCACTTTGAGGCCCGCCTGGTTGCTCCCATTGTGCGGTGCTCCCCCCACAGTCTGACTAGTTAAAGGCGGTAGATGACCAGACGGCATTTTATCTATATTATAGAGGTTTTCACCAGACGTTCCGAATGATCTTTGTCGTTGTGGAAGGGTCACTTTCATGGACATATCTTAGGGAGCCAAGCGAAAGCAGCTCGCTTCAGGGGCGATTTCTCCAGCTCCCCGCCTCGAAATCCCACTCCAGATGGTAGCCACGGGTGCATCAGAAGCCGTCCGATGCACCCGCATTTCAAATCCAGTGTAAACTTTCGAAATCCACGGTAATTTCCAGCGAATAAGTCCAGACAATTTTGTTATGTGTGTTTCATCCGACACATAATAAAAGCTGGTTGCCATGCAAAGAGCCGGAGCTACGTCACGGCCGTGACGTCACAGTCTCCGCCCATGTGACAAGCTCTTGGCCAATCAACGGCGAGCACAATGTTGCCTTGGTAGGATCCAACGTGTGTTTGTTTACATGGTTTTTGAGTTGATCAAGTCTTGTTTGCTCCACGTGAGCCTGTTGCTTTGCCTATCAACGGTGCAGATTACGTCCATAGTGATCAGTTAATCCACAGAACTGTCAACGGAATTCACCAGATCAATGTCATCATTGTCATGTGTCGTTGTAAAAAAATATTGAAACCAATTACATGTATGAAGGTCTAAAATCTAATAGACTTCTCACAATCTCAATCATTTAATGTGGCACTGATTGACTTTTGAATTTAGGGGATCCATAAATTAGGATAACAATCATCAGATACCAGCACAGATCTGACAACAAACAGTGTATCAGATGTGTCTTAACAGCAATAATTATTGGTATCAGAAAAGTGCTGGTAAGCCTACAGGCCTAAACGCTAAAAATTAAAAAAAGAGAAAGAAAAGTAAAATGAGGGATAGCCCTAATTATAAGATTTCATAATTGGCATAAAAAAAGAATAGGCCTGCAGTCTGTAAAGAACTTCAGTAGGCATTTTTTCAATTAGGCCTAGGCTCCCATTTGAATGAGGCTAGGCCTATAATAATATCTTCTTTTAGGCCTACAGGACACAGCCGGACATATATGCTAAAAGGGCATCCATTACATCTCGGGGCAGGTGTCGACGACGTATTTTTTTCCTAAATTTCTTGCTCAGTTTCGACAGGCCTGAAATATAGTCATTTCTGGTGGGGGTATTTCTAAACTTGGTGTTGTTTGATTGTTGGGGATTTTTTTTTTTTACGGTACTGCGTACTCAGAAAAAAATTATTACATAGGCCTATCCGGTGCTACCATGAAAATTATTTCCCATTGAGGAAAACAGTTGCGCCCCATATAACTTGATATATAACTTTTTAGCGGTTGGCCCTTGGAAAAGAAAGAGAAAGGGATTGTAGTTTGCTTAGGCATGTATACTACAGCAAGTTTATTAATATTTTCTAATTGTTCAACAGCATTCACAATCAAGTTTGCATTAATTCCTGGACTATTTGCAATACTCTACGGGCTAAATCTCAATCCTTTGAAACTCGTTGATAAAGTAGATGAAATTAGTTTAATGTTCAATGGTGACGGTCATCTGAGTTGGTGGCAGCTCTGCTTTTTTTTTTCACACTAGTTACAAAAAATACCCCCAAAACCCAAACATAGATCAAATAGATAGGCCCATAAAGAAATTCTGGACCCCCCTGAATGTTGGATTGCTGGAGCAGCTGCCAGTCTGCAGAAGATCATACAGAATGTTGAAATGAACTAGTGTCGCCCTCTTGTGTTTATCAGACTGAAAACTCACTTGGTCCAACCATGATTTTACGATAACTTTCATTACATTTATTTAATATTCAATGTATGAAATGTAGTTATGTTACCGTTTCAAAGAAATTTAAAGACGGAAATACAGAAAAAGGGAGAAATTTGTACTAGAAACTATAGAAACTATTAGAAAGATAAAATAGATCAAAAATAGATAGATAGATAGATAGATAGATAATAAATAGGATTAAGGATAAATAGAATTGATAGATAATCAGCTAAATAGTAAAAAGGAAGACAACACTGAAAGCTGTCAAATTTAAGTCTATGCTAGATTGTTGATATTACATAATAGTGATAACAAAAACAATAACATGATCTGCATGTAGATTAATTGCTCACTGTTACATAATCATCAGTTTACAAAGATTATGTAACTTTAATTTTGTTATGTTTTCTTGTTGTCTGTTTTGAAATAAAATGATTTAGCTTGTCAAGGCCTATGATTAACTATTCCATAAAAATTATAGATGTGAAGACCGGTGTAGTTTTGAAGCATTTATTCAACTCAAAATATAGGTGAATCTGAAAAACTACACCGGTCTTCACAGTGAATAATCATAACTTGCCATCTACACCAACTTCATATCAAACATATTTCATTCACATCATATACGTGTAGATCCTTTCATTTCTCTTATAACATTCAGAATGACACTCTACTGAATTGAACTTCTAAGGAAACATACAGTTTTCACAGTTACACATTAGCACTCAAACAGAACACAACATACACTTGACACATGCCACAGGCAAACAACATTCACACTAGCAACAAAGACAAACACACTCATCATTCAATCAATTAACATTCCATTGAATCTAACACTCCCCACCATTGGATCTCAAGATCCAATCTCAATCACAAAAGCATTACATTTTTAAATTTAAGCAAAATATCAATTCATTTTAAGTCAAGTAAATATGTAATTTTTAACACTGCTATATAAGAAATTACTACAAACTATTTATGCCACTCAATGATCACTGTGAACTTAAGCTACACAATATTGTAATTGGCATATATATATAAATCCATCTTCATTCCAAAACGCTTACCAAATCAATAGGCCAAACACATCTAGGTCACCAAGACTAGGTCCAAGGCCAACCAAACAACTTCTTGCACAATACAAAATCTTGAACAACCTTCCTGATGATCACACTGATCTTAGTGATCCAAAACTTCAGAATGTCACTGACTACACATTCAACACTGTTGTGTGCAACTTGACGGAAAAGACATGTAATCAACTTAGAAATGACATCAGCACGAGAAACATTAGCAGGCTGATCGTCAATACATGGAGAATTTCTAAACCTACACGTAACACTAACTCTGAATACACCATCAACACCAAGAATAGGATGAAGTGAGTGGATTAAGCTTGACTTGCACACTTGCCTGTCACCAGTGAGGTTATTGACCTCTTTGTCAAAATTGAAGCTTTGCACAAGTGTTTCGGCCTCCCTAAACTCTTTCACATCCAAATCATCTGTACCTTTAACACACAAATCACCCTTTACCGTAGCAACATTATTTGGAACATCAACATTAGGCTTCAACACAATAGGCAACTCATGGTGTTCAGGAACCATCTCACATTTTATGTCCTGTAAGGAAACAACTTGTTTATCCTCAATTGAACACTCATCATCAGCCAATCCTTCATTTTCAATTCCCCGCAATGCATCAATCTGATCATTTACATTTAGACTAGTACTTACAAAGTTCGATATCACCCTGTTTCTCGCATTAGGGATTCTTGATGGCCCATTTAAAGCCCAACCAAACGATGTTCTAGTGGCGATTGGCTCATTTTTACCACCAGTTCTAACCTCAAAAGGTACAAGGGCTTCTGCATGATCTTGGCCTATCAAAATACCAATTTCACCACCACGTTCACAAACAGACAAGTCACGCAAATGATCATATAACTTCAAATCAACAGCAGATGACTGTATGGGGATCCTGTCAACAACATAAACATTTTCTAACTTCGAAGACTTTTCCCCATTCATTGAAGTCAAAGTCAGATTTACAATTTGGGATGACACTTCTTCAGACTTGCTAAGGGTATTAAGCCAATATTTTGTGGCTCTACCTTTTAATCCCAAAGTTTTAGCAACATCTTTAGTACAGAAACTGCTACTAGAGCCAGTGTCTAATAATGCTAACACATTTTCACTGCCACTTACACAGACTTCAACAATGGGCATATGCACTTGAACATCACCAGCACATGCATCAGTACTAGCATTTGTAACTTTGTGACTTCTGGGCTCGTCATTGGAATGAACAGGTTCAGAAACATGAATGTACCTGGTATGTTTCTTGCCACAGCCATCAACACTGCAGACACTCATCTTTCTACACTGGGAGGTTGCATGATTGTTCATTAAACAGTTTTCACAAAGCTTATTGTCCTTAACTAGTCTTATCCTATCATGCAATTTCATACCTTTGAATTGTTCGCAGAAGAGTAGTCGATGGTCACTGTCACACAAAAGGCACTGTTGACGTTTGAAGACATTTGATGAGAACGCTGAGCATGATTTACTGAAGGAAGACACCGTTCGTTTGTCAGTTTTGCCTTTTCCTTGACTTGACTGCCCATATATGGGATCGTTCACAACATCGGCTTCGATAGAAAGGAAATTTACGAGTTCTTCAAAGTTGGAATACCTCCCTTTTTCACCCAGACTTCTAATTGTCTGCCTTGTCCAACGACTTTGGATGGGATCTGGCAGTCTCTTAATAACTTCGCCAATCAAAGTGTGGCAATCGACTTCGCTCACCTTCCCCATCTGAGCAAGGATAGCATGGCTGGTCGAAACTTCATCAGCTAGAGCTTGGATTTCCAAAGCTTCGTGGGCAGACTTCCCTGTTCGCAGACTGGACACCACTCTCTCCATGATAAGATGCTCATTCCCATAGCGCTTCGTGAGTAATTCCATGGCTCTCGTGTATCCACCTTCACTCAAAAAAGAACATTTACGAATTAGATTCTGGGCATCCCCACAGGTGTTAAGCATCAAGTGATTCATGAGGATTTCTTCATCTGAGGTGATCTTCTGAAAAGTCTGCTCGAACATAGCTTTAAATCCATAGAACTTCAAAGGGTCTCCTCCAAATTTCTCAACTTCAACTTTCATGAGGCTCAACAACGTAGTAGCGTCACTGGATGCAGGAACATTCTCAACTTTAGGTTTTTCCTCCACCATTTTCTGATCATTAGCGGTACGAGTAGCCAACCAGTCTCTAACATTGTTGAGAGCCTTCACATAATCTGCCTCTGTTGCGTAAAAATTCTTGTCACTCTCTTCACACTCATCAAGGTCCTCAAGAAGAGCAAGATACGTCTCATGGGCTTCTTCAAACTTTTCAAATGCTACCTTCAATTTGTCAGCTTCTTCCTTAACTTTTCCTTCGTCTGCTTCTGCAATGTATCGAGCAAGCTTGTTGACACTCTTTGTTACAGCTGCTTTCTTTACTCTTCTTTCCTTCTTCTCTGCATCAGCCATTCTTGGATTCTTGTCTTTTCACTCCTCAGCAATGATTATTCACTGTGAAGACCGGTGTAGTTTTGAAGCATTTATTCAACTCAAAATATAGGTGAATCTGAAAAACTACACCGGTCTTCACAGTGAATAATCATAACTTGCCATCTACACCAACTTCATATCAAACATATTTCATTCACATCATATACGTGTAGATCCTTTCATTTCTCTTATAACATTCAGAATGACACTCTACTGAATTGAACTTCTAAGGAAACATACAGTTTTCACAGTTACACATTAGCACTCAAACAGAACACAACATACACTTGACACATGCCACAGGCAAACAACATTCACACTAGCAACAAAGACAAACACACTCATCATTCAATCAATTAACATTCCATTGAATCTAACAATAGATACAGGGAATATTAATGGAGAATATTGAATTTTTAAGACACTTTTGAATATAAGACACTTTTGAATATGAATATGTCATATTTTGTTAAATTCAAAACTAAATCATTGATAAGAAGGAGTCCCACTTGACCTAATTTCCTGCTGTCGACCATTGATGTTGAGACCATCACTGCACAGATTTTTGATACCTTTCTTGTGCTAAGTTTCGCTTCGCGAAATGGCCTTCGGCCGTAAAAATCCCACTTTTCTTTGAAAAAAAATTTACAAAAAGAAGTAACATCAACATTTGAGGCTGATTTAAATTGGTGTTCAACTATGAACTCATTGACCCGGCAAGAGCTGAAATCAAACCCGGGACCCAGTGATAAGAAACCCAGAACGGATGTGCTATTTTTTAACTATAAGCTCATAAATTCTTTCAACTTTTTAATCTAATTTCATGAAAGTTTGTGTATGTAAAATCTGGCCCCAAAACAAAAGTCTCAAACTCTCAATTAATACATTGTCATAAAGTAATTCAACAGTTTTATTTTTGGGCACTCCAACACAAAAGCAATTACAAAAAAAATCATCTCTTCCATTTTCAAGCCTTTTCTCAAGTTGCCACAGTCCAAAAAGGTGTCTTGCCATGGTTGAATTCCCCCTGTCCTGGCACCTGCAGTCCCCTCTTGCTCTGCACCAAGGCACTCATCGACAATGGCTGCCACTGCACAACCTTTCCATTTCCACTCGGTCTTCCACTTCTTAAGGAGGCTGAAATGACAATATTTCAATTAAAATACTTGTATAAATAAAAAAAGAACTGCAGCTAAAAAAGAACTATATTTAGGGTCCGTTCAGAATTCATGACTGGGGGAGGGGGGGAGTTTTGGCCGAGGGCCCGAGGGGCTACTAACTTTTCACACGTGTTTCAAGGGGGGGTAATAATTTTTAACAACACTTCCAAGGGGTGGGGGTAAGAAATTTTAACATAGAAAAATGTTAAGAAACACGCATAAACTCGTTTTATTTGGACTTTTTTACGTGCAAAAGTCCGCAAAATGACGCGAATCTGCATGCGTGGCCATGTATAACAGATATATGTGTGTATTGCTTTGCATGTCGAGGGGGGGGTATTAAAAATATGCGTGAAACCTAAGGGTGGGGTACTAAAAATCCGCATGAAACTCAAGGGGGGGTATCAATTTTTGACGGGAAGTTCCAGCAAAACTCCCACCCCCCCCAGCCATTAATTCTGAACGGTCCCTTAACATAGATACGAAGGACGTTCAGAAAGTTCTGACCATTTTTTTGGCAGACCTTGAAGCAGCAGAATGAAATTTAAAAGAACTATTTTCAGGTAGGCTAATCCACAATCTATCAGAATATTCTGTAGAAAATGTTTAAAATACTTTTCTTTTGCAATTGAAAGAAAACGCAGTACACCAAGCGTAGCTCAATTTTTCAGTGCAATTAATCATAAAAGTTCACATGAAAATGGATTTGATTAGGGTAATGTTCTTTGACTCGGACACTCATGAAAAGTAACCTTGAGGCTTGAGTCGCATACTTTTGACAGCATTGAACTGGCCTGTAACTGGTGCGAGATTTTGGTGTTTCACAGGATATTTTCGACCCAGACAGAAACATTTATTTTGCTTTGGGAGGGTAGACAACTGTATTTCCATATACGGCAGTTGATTTCGACACGACAGTTGAATTAGACACTTGATAAACTGGAATAACAACTGTTTCAATCTCGGCAAAAAGTTGTTGACACTTTTAGTCGGGCAGATCAGAGGGGTTCCCCTGCACCAGTCTGAATATTTAACTGGACCAACTTTAACATAATTAAACTTTTAATTTCTAACAAGGGCCATTCTCAAATTTCGGGACAAAATGCCCTGGAAAATGTGGTAACGGAGTGCACTTTTGATGCAAAAAACCTGCTATTTGAACGATTTTAAAATAGAAAAAAAAGGAAAAAAAAGTATGTAAGTCTTATTTGCAGAAGTACTTCATCTCAGATCAATCGTTTTTTTAATTAAATATCGATTTTTTGTGGTAACGGAGTGGACAGGAACAGGTAACGGAGTGGACAAGAACAGTTTGGTTTCTCTTAATAGTGCCTTCTATTTGGAAGATACAAAGTCATGATTGTATTCTATTGAATCCTGTCACCCTCAGCAATACATACATAAAATTTCTTTGAAAAAGTATCACTGGTAAGCTCGGTATTGGAAGGAACGGAGTGGACATTTTAGTGGGACCAAAAATGTTCCAATGAAAATTATGCTTTAATTTGTTGAATACCTGTTTATAATGAAAATCTGCAAAGCTGTGGTAGTGTGGCGCATGTGCATCTTACGACATTATGTGGAAATTGCTCATTAAAAACAATAGCGAGCCGAGCTATAGCAAGTAACGGAGTGGATGTATTTATTAATTCAAGTCTATATTCTCATGAATCGTGCATAGAAACTTTGAAAACGATGGTAGTTTAGGATGAAAATCAATGTTTGTTTTTGTCATGTCAGGTCCAGTGACAGGGAAAAACCACTGATTTGGCACGGATTACTGGACACAATGCACCAAAAATAAAGTGGTTCTAAATAGAAATATGAATAACAGATGTAGAGTGACGCTTCAGATGTTAATTGCTCAATTAATGTCAGGGAACTGGAGTGACGCAAATTGACCCGAAATTTGAGAATGACCCACAAACGTTTTTCTGCCGTCAACTTCAATTCAAAATGGCTGCCGTAAAAACCCCATGGGACATTGATAGTCCTGTAAACATTGGCGTTTTGTTAAAAGGACATTATAAGGGCACCAAAACAGTTGCTCCTGTTAAATATTCAGACGGGTGTAGGGGGACCCCTCTGATCTGCCCGACTACTCGCTTGGCAATAACTTCAATTGATAGTCAGCTAAGTTATCTAACTCTAACTTCACTTGACCTCCACTAACTTCAGCTAACCAATGCAATGATCAACAGTACGTTATAACTTCAGAAATTTCAGAATTTTGGCACTCAAAACTGTGCCGGATGCAAATGTGACATAATTTTAGGGAGTTTTTATGTTGCATAGATTTTTCAAAGGTCCTAAAAACTGTGGTGTACATGTTGTGCTCTTTCTGCCATTAAAAAATATACCAAAACCATTTCTGTGAGGTAAAAATTGGCCAAGTTATGCAACAGTGACTTGACTTTACCTGTCTCAACTCTGACTTGACAAGGCTGAACACTGACTTGCTGCTTGGAAAGCTAACTATGACTTCACTACTCACTAGTCGACTTTATGTAGTCGACTACGGGTTCTACATGGTGTAACCGGATGCAAAAATGTCACTCCAGAGTCTAACTTTGATTTTCAGGTGAAGTCGGAGTTGAAAACTAAACAGGTAACTCCTGAGTCCTGACTCCTAAAAATTACAAAAACACTCTCACAAAAACGGTAAATGCATCCCAAATTGAAAACAGAACTTCCTAAATGCATGTACAGAATCCTATGAAAACTTTGCAGAATTGATTTTTGTAGGGACCATCTCAGATCTATGTTGAAAGTTCCAAATGAAGAAATACTTTACATGGGAAGTCCCTAACTTATTGGCCATAAAGCATCAGCAAAGTGCTTTGTCATCAATTTATGTGTACTACAGTGGTGCAGCTACATGAGTTTTTGGAGGGGGCCAATAGGAAGTTGGACTTGCAGAGATAATTTCCTTATGGTAGGAGTACCTTCCTGATTGACATCCAATATTAGGAGGGTGTTACTGCCACAGAGGAAGTGTCTGTGAGTACAAGTTTAAGATCAAGTATGTATTGCCCCCTCTAATTTTGGAAGTAGCTACACCCCCATAGCATCAAGGTCATGGTTGAGTGAGCAGCCGCTTGGTGTTCATGGTTGAGTGATTGGGGACCATCTCCAAAGCACACCTGGAGTATATCCCATAGAGATTTCCCTCAGAAAATTGGTTAAATAGAAGTACTGTGTATGTATATATAGATTTGAAATGATACAATAGATGTGGCAAAACAACACTGTATGAAAATATTATAGATTCAACTCCTCACAACTCCTGTGATGCTCATAAGCATATGAAAGGTGTAATAATCCAAATATGCAACCCAGCATTAGTTTGTTGTTATAGAAATAGAAATTTCATGTTCATGAAAAAGAATATATACAAGAATCCGCGGATTCAAAGCTAGCCATTTGGTTTTAATGGCGGATTCAAAGCTAGCCATTTGGTTTTATATTAAACCCATTAACATGGAATGGGTTGATAGCAATTTTGACCTAATCTATAGAATATCCATACTGAAGACATGTAAAGAACAATTTTAAGAATGTAAATATCATGAAATCCTCGAAACAAAAGACAACTAGGAAGCTTCTTGTAAATTGGAGGGGAAAGAATAGAATACAATGAAATAAGACAGATAGATAAATAGCTAGTAAGATAGATAGGCGGATGGACTTGAAAGAGGGAGCTTCCGTTTGAATAGGAAGGAATATGCATGACAGATAGGAAGAACAAGCAGATATTATAAGTTGAGATGATATGAACTCCATCATTTTAATGCAAGTGAAGTACAATTAAAGGAATAAACCTATCTCACTGAGTGGCCTTAACATTGGCCCCAAACAACTTTTTGTTAAAACAGTGATACTTAACTTGCTTTCCACATGAAGCAGACATAGCAGTTTAATTCCAGAAACACAACTTTCAAAATTTAACCTAAAGGAGTGACTAAATTGTGAAGCCTTAAAGTTACATTGAAATTCACTAAACACACTCCAGATTGTCTCTTGGCTGGATCAATCAGAGGCATGGTTGGGAAATCTTATCAGCCAATGGGATTGAAGGATTCAAGCAGTACTTTTCCCCTTTTATGTTTTCATCAATAAAGTCATGGCACTAAATGATTATGTTCACTGTTACATTCTAAAAATAACATGCAAGCACTTCAAGAGGTGCTTGTAGATAGGATATCTAGCTATTTCCTATTTGCACAACTGATTTTCTGTAAGGATCTATCTATCTATCTATCTATCCATAGCCCATTGCTGGTTAATTGCATTTCGATTTCACACCTTGACCCCATTGACACAGGAAATCCAATGTATTGTATTGTATCTAATCACACTCCTGAAAGGTAATTGGGCTATATTGCTGTTAGACCTGTCAGGGAATGAACTCAAGATACTGCTAGCCTTATCCACCAGAGGGCCATTCTGAATACATACAGTGGACAGTGCTGCCACCTAGCCTGTTCTTGGTTCACTTGTTTATTGTTTTTTGTTTACAGTGTTTACTGTTTACATGGTTTATGGTTTTCAGAATCCCATACACTCATCACCCATTCCAATAGCTACGCCTATGGCTAGCTAAAAAGGGCTTCTCATTGCCTGGTTTGCTGTTGGTGTTTGAAGCACCTGTAATTAGGCATGCCTCATCATGAGGTAACTAAATGTGAATCACAGTAGGTACATTGGAGGTACATGTAACTGCGCATACATAACAAATCAACAGAATATTATAAAAATAAAATATGTGTTTGAAGAATTCTCATATTTCATACAAAGGTTCCTACAATTCTTTTTTAAAAAGAATTTCTTGTTCTCCTTTTTATCATGTAATATCTGTGTGCAATAATGCTGATAAGTGGAGTCGGGAGTCTGAGTCATAATTCAGGAGACATAAGGAGTCGGAGTTGGATTCGCTTTTCAGAAAGCCGAAGGAGTCGAGAGTCAGAGTCGGTTCACTTATAACCCAACTGCAAAGCCCTGATAATAATACAATAATTTAACTAAAAAGTCCCACACAGGAAATGTCATATTGTGCCCTGGATCAGGCTCCCGGTTCTAACATGTGTGTATGTCAAATTACTTTCTTGAAAAAATATGCAATTCATTGATACAATTTACAGTGGCGTCACTAAGGGGGGGCTAGGGGGGGGGCTGAGCCCCCCCAAATGGAGCTTTCAGCCTCCCCCCCCAAAAAAAATCTCGGCCAAAAAAAAAAAATTTTTACTTGTATGCTGGAAGTGAATGAATAACCAGAGCCCATGAAAAGACACTGTACGTAATACGTTGTGCACTATTTGTCATCATTTTCGCAGTTTATGTATTTGCTATGTGTGCATAGATCAGCAGACATCTAAAATCATTGGATTTCGGGACGGCTCGCGCTTCGGTCCTTCGGGCCTCAGACAACACTTCTAATCTTTGGGGCTTCAGCCCCCCCCCAAACTTGCATTTCTAGTGACGCCCCTGACAATTTATAACCTTCATGCATGAATCAGTGAATCAACAACAGCAGACTGCCCTTGTGAGCTAACTCGCCAGGGGTGCCACCAGTCAACTGCACATCTATAGACTTTCACCCCACCTACTGCTGAATGTGGCGACCAAAGTGAAGACCTTTCTTGTGTAATTCAGACAGAAAGGCATTCCTACAAGTTACAACTAGGCCCCAATATACTTTTTTAGGACTGCAAGTAGCAACACCTCCTTTTTTAGTTCAGGTTAAATTTTAGCAACCACCATAACAAGAACCAACGGCTAGCCAATCTGATTTCTGGGTCGAATGAATGATTCGCAGTCCGAGAAGAGTAAAAGTGTCAGATTGGGGCATAGGGCAATATCCACATGCATTGCCTACAACTTCGCGATAGATTTAAAAATATTTACAGAATTTAATTGTTTTATAAACTCATGATGCTCCTGAAAACTTTTCATTATTTTTTATTCATGTGGATTGTGTGGAATGATGTTGCTTATGTAGGCTCCTAAACATCTATAATTATCCCATATGCATTCCACATGCTATTCATTTCAATAAGGTAGCGTAACAAACCTGCATTCATCGGAAAATAATTTTATTTACAATAAATTTAATTATAATTCCTGGCTGAACGAGAAATAAAACATATTAATTACTTGACATTTTTTCAATAGACACTCAAAAAAGAAAACGCTTATGATGCTTCACACATTCGATTTGAAACATATT
Source organism: Platynereis dumerilii (assembly GCA_026936325.1). Classification (NCBI taxonomy): domain Eukaryota; kingdom Metazoa; phylum Annelida; class Polychaeta; order Phyllodocida; family Nereididae; genus Platynereis; species Platynereis dumerilii. The sequence goes on from JAPTHN010000011.1 coordinate 27,624,753, forward strand.
TTAATAGTCATTAATATAATTCTTCTTATTCAGATTGAACAATGGCTCCGCAATTATAAAAGTATTTGAAGCCATTTTTATTCTATTATAAAAAGCACAAATTAATGTATAAGTTTACAAAATACAGGATTAAAGGCCCTATGTCATTAGCATTATTCTTAACAATACCATAATGGCGAAGAGCAGTAAATATTGGCTCTTGTCAGCAGGAAGTTCATCATTGTACAATTAGGTCATTGTTTTTTGCAAAGTTGGCAGTGTACAAATATGCAAAATGTATCATCAAAACAATATAATACTGCAAAGTCAGTGGTTTATGCATAAAAAAAATGTCAATGGACAGCAACAAAATCCGCAAGAAGTCTCGGCAAGTTGGCTTCGAACCCATCAATGTGAGATTTGATGACATTTGCAGTCAGACATTTGAGGCTCGCAAAGGGTCGGAGTTGTGTCATTAACCGATAAACAACTTCGTCTGTCTCTTTAACAATGTCCTCCGCAGTCTGACCTGCCAGGTTTCGTGCATCGTAATGGATCCCTTCCTCAATCATATGAGAGATGACTGGGAAAGATAACCCAGACAGGTTTCCTTTGAATGAAGATATGTACAGATGGAGACATGAATTATTGAATTCGTCAGTTTTCTTGCAATCGGAGTACTTCAAAATCAGTTGCAGTAATTCCATGACCGATTGTAGAGGTCGGCGAAAAAGTTCATGAGGAAACAATTTGAATAAAAACTGACGTAAAAAGGTGAGGACTAAACTACGTCTGTAGAGAAACTTGGGGACTTCAATGTCACATGCCTTACTCAACTCAACAAGAAATGGTTTGACGTCTATTTGAGACTCCAACACTTCAGTTAAAAATAAAGCCACCAAAGCTGTGCTCTCCAACATGTATGTCAAGTTACGAAAATCTGATATTTTCACCGATTGCTTGGCACTCTCGTTTAGCCTTTGGCAGCAGTCAACAGCAAGTGCCAAAAATTCTGGCAGTATTGGATTCTGACTTTTCAACAGGAACGGAAGAACTTTGGATTCAGGATAAGCAACAAATATGCGACAGAAAGCCCTGTAGTCACCATTCCTGCGAAAGAGTTCAATCTGTCTCATGATTAATAAATTCGCTCTTGGATTTTCCTCGTGAAGACAATGATATATGTGGCTGTTCATTAATCTCAGGTCCATGGCCCTATCTTTGAAAATCCTTTCTCTGGCAATCTGGCATTGAGTTTCCAAATAGTCAGAAGCATTTCGCATCGCGGACAGTTCCTTCTCAGTGTTCCACTCTTGGACTGATCCGTAGCAGGCTAGAGGTGCTACCATCTCCTTCGGACAGTTCCCATTTAATCGAATGAGCGTCGCCTTCATCAACAGCTCATAACAGGACCTCTGTCGGAAATGGTGACCCAGGAGTTCATACGCTTCAGCGGCTTCTTGGGGACTCCATGATTTCCAGGACAACAGATGTTCCACCAATCCCAGTTTACCCCTTTCGGCTGCTAATTGCAAGACATTGCGACCGTTTGAGTCTTGGACATCAACCGAAGCTCCTTTCTTAAGCAACATTGACAAGTACTCGAAGTGAGCGTGAGAATAATTGGCAACCAGATAATGCAGAGCTGTCCGTCCATGGCTGTCCTGGTCATTGACGTTCAGACGCACACGTTCGAGCAGCATGGTCACAAGTGTCTTGTCCATTGCACAGGTCCGGTTTGGAATAAATGATTTACAAAGGCCATGGAGGATGGTTTGACCGTTTGAGGTGAGTTGGCGAACATTGGCACCTGCGACCAGAAGTATTTCAATGATCAAAGTTGCTTTAGCTCGCGTTGCTATGTATAACGGTGAAACATCACCATACCAAACTTCCAAGTCTTCTTCAGGTTCATCAAGCAGTGCAACATAACCTGTTCCAGTAGCCAGGCACTGTGATCTTTTACGGTCCAGCAACACCAACCCAGTTCCATTCGGATCAGCCCCCTGGCTGAGGAGCACTTCTACTAAACGCGCAGCTTCGCGTTTGTCGCATAAATTTGCTAACCATTGATAACACACATAAAGCAATGGAGTCCAAACTCCAAAATCGTCACACCAACTTTGGTTCACCAAACTGGGGTCCTCTTTTAATGTCACTAAAACACTGTACCGGCATGGTTCAAGATGTTGAAAAGTATTAAAGTACAGGCTTTGTAAAAAATCTCTCAATTTGTGAGGCTGTTCTGGCGGTGTGGAAACATCCATTTTCAGTTATGATGATTTTCCATTGGTTAGACGTTATTATGCAGTCTGAGGACACACTCAGATCCACCGATCATCATGAAGAGCAATTAGCTGTTGTGAGTTACTTAAGTGTCATCTCGTATTGTATGTCACTATTTTGCTTGATCAGATTACTGATAAAATGTAGTCCTAATAACTGATGCATTGTACCTCATATCCAAAGATATAAGCCTTCTTATGTCAACAATTCTTTCTATGTAAGCAGTTCGGCTTTATACAAGTTTTTAAACTTCCTACTTCAAGATCACCCATGCATAAAACCAATCCATGAATGTCAGAATGTATTCCCATCAGAAGATTTGTAATTCTCATAAATGTTACATGTATAGCCCACTGCACCCGAAAAAGCAGAAGTTCATCTAAACTCCACTTTCAGGTGCACTTATAATGAAATAAATCCTGTGCAGAGAGCCAGCTTGCCTATCATGCAGTTCTTTCAGAACTCCAGCAAGGAACTGCTGCCAGTGGTGAAACGTTGGTGTGAGCTCTCTCGATGCTGTTGTCCACAGTCATCCAGTGTCAGTAGGCCAACCAGTGAGCATATCACACATAGCAAGATATTACATTACTAATGGAGTCCAATGTGCAAATGTCATGCTTGAAATTCTCGAATTCATGTCCACACCACACACACCTCTCCGCATTCTTCCACCATGTTGGAGAGATAAACAACAAGTCACATGACTCACATGTGACCTGCTTCAACATTCGTTCAAGCAAAAATGGCGCGAAAATAGGACATACTTCTTGATACACAGTCATTCTGGCCCTTGAAAACTGTGTAAAAGTTTAAGACTGCAACTTCTTGCATTGAAAGGCAAAGGGTTGGTAGGCTACAGAACTAAGTTACTTAAGTGTAAGTTAAGTCCACTATTTATAATTATTTAACTATGCATTAGCGAACGGGGGCGTAGATTTATGATTTTTGTAGGGGGGGGTGATTTTGGCCAACGCGAAATTCGCGCCTAACCCAACGGCTGAAATCGTGTGGCACTGGATTTCGGGACATTTCAAGGTCAAAAAGCCGATATGTTTTAGTTTTTTAAGGATAGTTCTGAGACTTGTAATTTCCGCATTAAATGCAACTGGTATCATGAAAAAAAATCTGCTAAATATAATAGATTTTTTTAGCACCAAGTGGAAATAATTTCAAATTCTAGGGGGGGATAATCATCAGATCATCCCCCCCAGGTTCATCCTAGGGGGGGATGCATCCCCCCCATCCCCCCCAGGATCTACGCCCCTGTTAGCGAAATTGGGCTATTAGCCCAAGACAAATCAAGCAATTCCTCAAAACTCCAACTTTTTAAGAATTTACTTTCTTTTGGAAACTGCCACATCATCCACACATGACATACCAACTGCCTTCTTCTGTCAGTTGTCAATTAGATCTCAACAGACCATATTATTTATAAAATTGATATGAAGGCTTGTTATGAAAGCTTGTTGTGCTGGTGGTGGTATGTATAATTTAGCGATTTAGCTGACAGCCCAGCAATAATATTTGGCAGAAGTTTATGACCAGAGTTTTTGATTTTAATACCTGTGAAAATCATATTGTGACAGGCATTTATTTGGTAAATAGGCCAATTCACTAGTAAATATTTTTCAACAGGATTGCAACCTGTTTTAATTTTGTTTGGGGCCTACCTGTATGCAGTACTGACATTAAATGTTCATTTTCCAGAATCTTGAGTTTTGTACACAAATACGATTAGAGATACGTGAGGGATTCACTGTTGAACATTGGCTAACATTATTGCACCTGACATCCACAGACCATGTATAAAGACATAGACCATGTATAAAGCTATAGACCATGTATCAAGCTACAGACCACGTATAAAGCTATAGTCAGGGGCTCAACTAGAGGTTGTGGGGCCCGTAGGAACAGGAAGGCTGGGGGCCCCTACCCGCACCATCGGACGTCATTTAATAGGGCTGGTCATCGGTTGAAAATTTCTGTTGGTTTATTGGACAAATCTTCTATTCTTGTTTCAGCTACATATATCATTGGCTATTGCCAGTCTGATTTATGTGAAATTAGGTAGGCTACCAGGGTAGATTGAGAAGTATGTACTCAATTAAAGCCCAAAGATTTCACTAATGTGCCTACACTTGGAAAAACATAAAAGACTCAGTCAGACTCAGACACAGTTTATTATGCCTATTTAATATTACCTTACCAGTACAAATTAAAATTTTATCAATCTCAAGTTACTTTAGTCCACCATTGAAGGGCCTTGCACAGCAGTCAGATGTACACAAACAAATAAATATAGATATTGTCTAACCACTACCACATTATCTTATTTCATTGACAATTTGACATACTGAAATGGCTGGTTTTTTTTTTTCAACCTTCCGCAAGCATATACTAAGATTATTAAACATTTCATCCTAATAAGTTCACCCCCATCTATACACTAAACATCCCAGCCACTTTCATGCTTAAAGACTCATTTCAACATTTTTCAGATACATAATTCTGCCCGCCTCACTTTTGGACTTAATTTGAAGGGCCTCCACTGGTACCTCATTCATGCTGAAAGACTCTGGGGGCCCCCGAACTGTTCCAAAATTTTTCAGACACATAATTCTGCCTGCCTCACTTTTGGACCTACTTGGAAGGGCTCCCATTAATACCTCATTCAAGGTGAAAGATTCTGTTGGCCCCCGAACTAATCCAACATTTTTAAGATATATAATTCTGCCTTCTTGACTTATAGACTTACTTTAAAGGGCCCCCACTAATCCCTCATTCATGTTAAAAGACTGCAGGGTTGCCCCATAACTATTCCAACATTTTCAGGTAGTTGAGCCACTGCGCCACCTCTTTCAATTTTTGTTTGATGTGTCCCTTCTTTTGAAAGAAAGCTTATATATTTTTTTATCTGTGGGGGCCCCTAAAGGAATTCAACATTTTTTGGACCAATTATGTATTATATTCTATAATTGTATCAAACCGACGTTAGATAAATTAAAGGGCCCCAGGCCCCACTTCAGAGGTTTTGGTTACCTAGTTGTCTTATATTTGACGTGTCACTTCTTTAGAAATTAATGCAGATACAATGCTAATTCATCCATGATTGACCCCTAATGGAATTCAATAATTTTTTATTTTGCTTTTAATTTTTTTACCCCACTTTGGGAGTAGGGGCCTCCCTTGAGGGGTGGGGCCCCCCTGAGGGGTGGGGGCCCGTAGGGCAGCCCTACCCAGCCCCCATGGTAGTTGAGCCACTGGCTATAGTCCATCCTGGGGGGGGGGGGGGCTTCTTACTATATGTTTGCCTACATCTCTGCTCGGCTGAAAAGGGCTCTTCAAGGGGTCATTTTCCCTAGCTAAGGGTCCTAAAATGAGGTTTGAAATTCCCTAGACCTGGTCCATCATTTCTAGATTCCAAAATTTGCCAATAAAATCCCTTTCAGATTGCAATAAAAAAGATATTAAGTTGTAGAATCATTGAAATAATTACTTTTAAATGAACTTATGGAAAATTTATGCCTCTTCGAGGGTGAATTTTCCCTAGTTAAGGGTCCTCTTTTTGGGTTCACGGCACTCCGTTACTGGGTCTGGGCGCGAGACGCTCAGCTGAGCACCCCCGTATTTTTTTGGAATGAGAACCCCCCCCAGGTAGTCCATGTATGAAGCTACAGACCATGTATGAAGCTACAGACCATGTATAAAGCTACAGGCCAGGCCCGGGACACCATGTATCAAGCTACAGACCACGTATCAAGCTACAGACCATGTATACAGCTAGCCAGCAGGCATTGTGATGTCAATATGACATCATTCTGAAGTGGATTTGACATTCAAATTACTTTACACTACAGTGAAGGTTGGTTTGCAAAAACAAGGCATCGAATTATAACCTTGCATGGGTAGACATCAAAATCTGCTGTGAATGCAACATCATATCGGCAATACATTCAGTTGGGCATCTGACTTTAGTACGACGTCAGTAGAAGGTCAGCCTATTCTTGCAACAATCATTGTGTGAAACTGAATAATCGCTTTCTAAGAGCGTACCAACTGACCTTGGGCAATTTTTGTTAATCTCTATTCCGCAGATTTGCACCTGGACTGACACTTGAACTGTTGAAAAGCAGCACTGAAATCAGATGCAGAGCCAAAAGACAGGTGCACCACTTGCTAACATCCTTTGATGCACTGTATCAGGCCAATCAATGGCTTACAGTACTCAGGTAATCAATTCTGCTTTGTAAAAAGGAGGAAAAAGATAGATTGATAGACTATCTATCTATCTCTATCTGTCCAATGTAGATAGAGAGATTTTGCAAGTGCAGCCCTCTAGGCCCAGTTTAGGGTGCTTATGAAGTTTGATTGATGAGGTGGAAGAGAGAGTGCATGGAAGTCCTCAACATGTTACAAATTTACCCCCAAATGAGGGATCTTTTACTTCTCCAGCACAGAGACTGATACAAGGGGAGGCCAATTTAACGTCTCATCCGAACAACACGCAGATGGGATTTTGCTCATGAAGTCCCATGGAAAATTTCGGGTTCCCCAAACAGGGTTTGAACCGAAACCCATGCAGGCTAATCCGATCAGCGGGGCAGGCAGGAACATTAAACACCCTGCCAAACAGGAGATAGAAGGCTTGGTGGCCAAATGTTTACATCCAGACCTCTTCCGCTGCCGCTGAAGGTCTCTGCCTGCATAGGTTCAAACCTAGGGCGGCGAACCCAGAATAATTTCATTATCTATGTTGGGCGATGGATAGAATTGCTATTTCAACTACTCAGTCCTCCAGCCAGAGTCTGCAATATGGCTGTGATGTGCAATTCTCATAACAGATTACAGACAAAAAGGTGACCTTGCCTACACAAACAGTCACCTCTTCGCCTACGCTACATAAGTCAGTCACTTTAAACTCACTCCAATTCAGTTCGAGAACTGGGGATCGAACCTGCGCCCTCTCATATGGGTTCAATTCAAGTACTATAACCAGAAGGCCTCAAGAACTGTTTTGCTAAAAACTTTGCTATCTCTCTTTTTTTTATAAATACTTTATTGAATTTAAAATATATATAACAAGTTTTCATGCAGTCAAGTCAAAATCCTGTATCATTACCACTTCTTCAAGGTTGCTTACTTCCTTAACATTCCTCTACAAGCCACTTCATTACTATAGGCCTATCTCCTCCCTATTTCCACTTCCCTCCTATCTCTTCTCTGCTATCACTTTCCACAGTGAGTCTAAGCCAGCCGACTGCGTGCTTAAGCCCTTCCAATGAAATCTATGCCGTCAACTTATGAATTATTCAAACTCTTCGCGAAACACTCTTGCGGTTTGATTAAACCACTATATCAAGCCTCACAACTTGTGTGTTCTACTCTCTATAAACTCCGTCCTAAGTCCAAATAATGCCCCCTAGACCTGAGATATTTGACATTAATGTCAGAGCCCAGGTGCCAAACCATTCTTAAACCTGCTCAGTTGGTTGAGTTTGAAAAGGGCTGCCTTCAAAAGGGATTTGCCACAAATCAAACATATTCACCCTTCACTTGCACTTGGGCTAATCACAGTTCATTTGGCACTGACTCAACTGATAGAGGCTAGATATATCTACACCAAGATTTAACTCCTTAATTTCTGGCTTGTAGTACTTTTCCAGTTGGGTGATTTGTGACGCAAAATGTTCACATACAAATTCCTGATATGGAATTTGGTCCTCGGTTTCATAACGTATTATCAGTTTCTGCTTTGCTTCATGAAACAGTTATGAAATAAGTATAAATAGTAAATCCCATAATCCCTTTTACTCTTTAATCCATACACACTTGAGATTGATAGGACTCAGAGAGTGACTACATTAACCTGAGAATAAAGTTCAGATTCCTTTGCTCTTGTAAAAGTTCTGAATTCCAAATGCATAATCATTGCATGAGACATAAATGTATATATTCTGCATCAACATTTTAGGCCAATCATGTAGCAGGAGATCAGTCACATGACACGCCAATAAATAACAATATTGGTTTCTTTTTAAAAAATGTGTTATTGGCTTGCGGAGAGTGATGTTGACATGCCACAGTGCACTTAGCCACAACCATGCCTGTTATTACAGCGAAACACTTTGATATAGAATTAAAGTGGACTGTGGCACTGTGAAAATGGCACTTCGTGACTCATGATAGCCGATGAAGTGTCATCTTCTCTACTTTCAACATGGGAAACATAGAGACTGTTTGATTAGTAATGATCAAGAGTAAGCTATTTGACTTCTCATAACAAATTTTAGAGTGAAAATCAGATGCATAACCCTTTCGTTTGGCTGTCACCAACAAGTGGGATAAGTCTCCTTCAATCAAAGTAACATTGAAAGTATTGGGTTTGATCATGACAAATCATCAGCATGATGACACACAAAGTGCCATTTTCACAGTCCACTTTAATTCTATATCAAAGTGTTTTGCTGTAAGGACAAGAAAAAATTTAACTTCTTGGCATGTCACTTTAATATTTCAATTTTAGTGTGTTGCACTTTCACAAATTTACGGATCTTGTGTCTCCGTTTGAAATTTTGAGGGATGCTTAATTATGGCTTACCTGTGCTGTTATTTCTTGATTTGTTCTGACTCTTCTCCTCAGGAACTGTGCCCTCAACTTTTCCATCAGTATTGTCACCCAAGAAGTCTGGTTGGTCGGTGGTACCTTCAGCCTCCTGAAAGGAAAGAAGGCTATAGGCTTGCAGCTTATTGTATTACAGCCAGGAAATTTGATGTACAAAAAGAGCGGACTGTTACACTGTGAAAATGGCACTTTGTGACTCATGATAGCTGATGAAGTGTCATCTTCTCTGCATTCATGGAGGCTTTTTGATTGGTCAGAATCAAGAGAAGGTCATTTGATTTGTCATAACTGATTTGAGAGTAAAAATCAAATCCATGATCCTTTTGTTTGCTTGTCACCAACAAGCGGGATTAGTCTCCTCAAATCAAAGCAACATTGAAAATATTGGTATGCATGATCATGACACTCATTTGGCATATCAAATGTCCAGGCTTTAAAAAAGTCTTCTTCAAAAAAGTGTATCCCCTTAAACAAACTGTTATACTTTAGAAATGAATTACTCTGTTAGTTAATATTGCATTTATCAAAAGGCTTTTCGATGATTGCAGTTCTGCTAGAAAGTAGGCAAAATAGATGATGTTCTGCCATTGGGTCAATGCTAAACAATAGTAAACATCCTCAATCAAACTGCTTTATACATCACCAAGATACTTATACCATGGGAAAAACTGGTATCTAACTGACAATATTGAGTGTTAGCGCCCTGCTAAGGATTAACACTGCTAACAACAGCAAACAATCGGACTTTTGTTTATTTAGCAAATATTGTAGACAATAGACAATAGACAAACTTTATTTTAATTCGGTTTTACAAAAAGAAAAGCATATGATGTCGAAGTCAGTTAGACACCTCTTTGTTGGGGCCTAACATGCATTATAGAACCCTTCAAATCGGTGTCTAACTAATATGTGGAAGCACAGGCAGTGTTCACATGCTTTGCCCTTATTCTGTTATATTATACCAAGGTGTATTGTTCAAGCTCCCCCTATGGGAAAATGCCAGTCGTCGTGTGCGGTCATATTTGCGGAAGTTGCCATAAATAGTATTCTTGGGATATCCCATGGCCACCAGGCCTGTTTTATGGTGGCTGGGAAACAGGCTATAGTATGCTCACCAAAGAGCAGACTGAGGTTCCAATTTAATCAAGAGATGGCTCTGTGGTCTCCTAAATTCTGATTGGCTGTCAAAGGGAATTCCCTTGTGATGTATGCTGATATGGGTGCACACATAGGTAAGATTGGCCAAACAAGGTTTAATGCGAGTCTAAATGCAGTGTAGTGGGTGAAAATCATCTCTAAGTGTAGCTGAGAGACTATTATCTCACAGAACCAACAAGAATGTTGTGAAAGGCTGCTCCTTGAGCAATTTTAATCAATTTTCTATATTTGCACTCCACCAGGCGGCACTTGAGCCATACACCTTTCTCTCTATCTCTAGAACTGCTAAGCCATTGTGATCATTCCGCCTGTGGTGGAAGCAAGGATTATCACCTGATGAGATGAAAACATAACGGGTCTTGAAGGAGGTTGTTTGATACATGTGGGATGAAAGGTGACAATTTTCTTCGCTCTCGATACTAAAAGTTACATTTAGGTCAAATCTTATATAAAAAAGAACCCCCTCCCCTCCTCCCAATCCAATAAAATTGAACGTAGTACAACAAAGTGACATATATGTCATTTGTCTCAGTAAAGTAGTTTGTTTGCAGGCGTTCCGCATTGACCACATGGTAAAACATCATCTACTTTACTTACTTTCAAGTAGCACTTTCTGTTAAATCTATTCCATCTTTAATATTTATATTTGAAATGACAAACAACAACAGAAGCCATAATATCACCCCCTAAAAAAAATAGAGAAATCATACAAGCAAGTGACACCATAGTTATCCCTTGGGAATTGCCAAAAAATATAAATTTACAATTTATAACAGGTGAGGCGAAAAAGGAAAAAGGCAATTTACAGCAAAATGTTGGAATGATAAAACTCAATGGTTTCCACATTTGTATTTTTGCTGCCATGGCAAAACGCACAAATTCGCTTAGCTTAGAAAGGCAGACATCAGCGCGCTCCAGTAGTGTTCAGCAGAACGATGCGATGGGAGGACAGAAAATTGAATTAGGGGAGAGAGATCAGAGAGCATTGCAAGGCATCTATCTCCGCAAGGAAAGGCACTGATATGGAAGAAGCAGCAGGAAGGAGCCTGCGGTGACACAGGACACATTCACCAAACATGCGCTGCACATCACGGCGACACCCCAAGTGTCACCGCTCATCTGCCTCATCAACAAACAACACATGGTCACCAGGCCACCGTGATGGGCCACCGTGACAGGCCACCGTGACAGATGCCAGAGTCAGCAGCACAGAAACGGACAGTCTGATGGGCATCATCCCATGATTCTCATCTGATGCTTGTGTATGTGGACGGGCAGTGCAGTTGTGCTATCCTTGCATATTTCAATTCAAGGAACTTTTGTAGATTGTATTCATTTCTCATATTCCATCAATATGACAAGTTGAAAGATTTGAGTTATTACAGCAATCCTGCAAGTTATAAGGATAAACGTGCATGCACATATGCTGCATGACCAATAATTATGGCACATAATACAACATTATAGGAAAGGGAGACTTGCAAATTTTTTGAAAAATTAAGGCAGCAGGTGGTGCTTGTGCCACATCAGAAGGTAGATAGATTTCCTGGCAATTATTCAATATTTTAATGAAAATGGAAAAGGGGCTGGCATGATCTTATAAATTGACCCCTTGATTACCATAGTCAAATAGAACGTGGCAGCGTAAGCCATGGCCATTTCAAACAAGGCAACAGAGACTTCCTATTCTAACCGCATTGACACAAGAATAGCCCCAGGGTGAGCTGCAGTGAAAACAGCAATGGATCAGTTGAGTCAGTTCGGACGGCTGGTTGGTCCCTAACCCCTGTTTAAGCCAGACTTTAAGCCGCACCTGTCTTCGCTTGGTGAACTGTCCTGGCTCCCAAGCCGCCTCTTCAGTTAGGAAGACATAGCGAGGTTGTTGGTTGTGTTGACGCTTGGCTGACCTCCCTCTGACCGGGCCGGTGATGAAGGACCAGTCTTGGGGCTGCTGCAGCTGGCCAGGAAGAGAATGAGGAGCATCATCCCCATCCGCATCTTTACCCGCATCATCACCTCGCATAGCATCACCACCCGCTGCAGCTCCCGCTCCATCTTTCACTTCCTGCCGCTCCACTCCTCCTTCACCTCGCTTCTGCTTACTGTAGCCCTCGCATTTGTTCTTCTCCTGAGACCGCCCTCCAGTCCGCTCCCGTTGCTTATCGCTCCTGATTCTATCACCTCCCTGCAAAGAGAGGAAACACCAATCAATAGCAATATCTTGGCAGCCCAGTTGTACAAAATGACCTGCGAAACCTAAGAAGTGAACATCTCAGATGTGATAAACAATTGCCTCACTGCACTTACACTTACTCTAGTTACAGTCATCCTTTGCTTCATTGCTATGTCTTTGTTCAAGGGGCTTCTCTTTAAATATTGTCGAACATCAAGTGTTTGTTATTGATTACGACCTTGATCTTACGGAACCGTTATGCATGGGCAGAGAGGATTGACCGCGTAAGCAGGGGATGGCCCTGGATGGGCAAAGTGATGAAGTGATGGGCAGACTTGTTATGAAACAAAACCCAGTGAAGAGCATCTTTAGGGGAACCTTTGGCTCAGCTAAGATGGATGTTATGTGGCAGGAACAACAGCAGCAAAAAGCCATCTCTCTAACAGCTTGTTTTAGCCAGGGTGGTGCCACATCTCAGCTGCAAGTGTCCTGCTGGGCAAACGATGGTGCTCTTAGGGGGCATGCTGCACTGCATAACACAATACTGAGGGGAATGTGACCTTCTGCCTTTGGTGAGCCACTTACAGATGCATTTACCACTGCAAAGGGTAACCACTTATCTTCGCCCTGTATTTCTATCGGTCCACATTGCTTTCACTACAGATGTCCATATCTCTACAATCACCATTTATTCAAACTGATGGGCAATATATGGCAAAAGAAAATATTCAGCTGGAGACTGACCCTCAATTGTGGGCCTTGCAATCCAAGAAGCGTTCATTTTCTCCTGAACAAGACAAATGCTGCTAATGAAGAAGATGTTACAAATGAATTAGCAGAAGAGAGCGACAACCAAAAAAATGGTATAGGTAAGGTAAAGGTAAAGGTAGCCTACTTTTATTTAACATAGGTAGCCAAGCTAAGTCAATGACTTGTTTCCAGTTGGGCCCACGGCGCCTCCAATTTACGTCTGATGCGAATGACATGATGGCCAGCCTGGGGATTGTACCTGGGTCTCTCGCTTGTGGGGCGACCGCTCTACTGACTGAGCTATCAGGGCTGACGAATGGAAAGTTCTTGATGATCAGTGCCTCAAATGATAATTTGGTCACATCAAATATGCCTGGTCAATATCAAGAAATAAAATAATTTCACACAAATATACAACAGTCCCTGCATTATAGGACTAACTTATGTGACATTGCTAAGTGGGTCAAAATTTGGTAAGTCTGAAATTCTTGTCTCCGGCATTTAACAATAATTCATGATGACAGAAAGGCACATGCAGGACCTCTTGATGTCATTTGTCATAGACAAGGATATTAGCAAAACTTTTGACACAAAAAATATGTGGAAGGTTATTTTTATCCCATCCAAAATTAGCATTGAAGTGACCAACCCCCCTGAAAATGGCCTGTCTCCACCAACATTTTCTTTGAAAGATTGCATCACAAAAACTTGTACAGGATCCTGATTCAATTAAACTCTTCCATACATGGAGACTTGAGTATCACTCTTCTAAAATATAGTTTCTAATTTCTGAAATAATATCCTGTATAAGAGCAGGAGGTTGTTGTGTCAATGTCTCCAATATTGCGTCATTAGCGTCACACCAGTTTGATTTCTTAATAAAAATAAAAGGGACGCACATTTTATGAGAAAACCTTGTGTCTGACGTTGTCTGAGAACCCAAGAAAATAACTGAACTATCTCTAGCTCTGTATCATTTATGTAAACCAAAATATTTGAGTGTTTCTGTTGGCATGTCGGTTGTCCTATCTTAATTTGTCATTAGTAAACGCCTTGCTGCTCTATTTTGACTGCATATTTCTGGACCAGAATTAATTTGAACATGCTTCTGGTGTTCATAGGATCATTGCATGCACAAATTGCTAGATTGCCAGTTTTGCACTGGTCCCTAGAAAGATTTTTATCTTAATTATCATTAGCATCACGTATCATTAGCATCACAACAAAAAATGGCTTCTTTCCTTTACCTCACTAGAATTCTGTTGCAGGTGACAATAGTTGAAATTGTGTTCAATATATATTATCAATTAATGTTTTAACAAAATATTACACAAAATTTTTGCATTATCCTTGCATCTGACATGCTTAGTATGAATTTTGACGCTTCTCTGAGATTACTAATAAAATATGGGGTGTCAGTGACATTTTACCATTGTCTAGCACCTGAAATATGGTTCAGCAAAGACATTGGGCACTGGAGGGGTAGTGGAGATCATCTTTGTTATTCAGAATCCAAACTACTGGTGAAAAGAGTATTTTTGTTTCTGTTTGTAAATTTCTAGTTCAAGAAAATGGTCTATCTTAATAAGTATTGGTCGTAGAGACCTGAAATATAGCTCAATGTTTGCAGAATAGCCACTTTCCCATACATTGGTAATACATTCTTCAGCTCTAAGTGGTGCGGATTTCAAGTTATAGGCATGATGCTAATGACACACATAATCGGTATTTAATTGACCAAAATGCATTATCTCAAAAATAATTGGTGCTAGAGACCTGGAACTTCGCCTAAAATGTGCAAGCTACCTGCCTAATCATTGGTAATAGATTATTTAGCCCTAAGTGGTCAGGATTTTTCAGTTATAAGTGTGATTTTAATGACAGTCAAAAAACATCACAGCTGTAAATATCACCTCATTACAGATCAGCAGAGCATTTGGGACCCTTGGACATGACAGTGCAGTGATAGCTGATTGTTTGACCTACCCAATGCCAACTTAAAAAGGCATTTCTGGACTAAAAAAATTTTCAAAATTTTTCCGGCTGAAATTTCAAGGTTTTCAAATTTTGACCCAAGTACTATTATAATGCAGTTAGTACCACGAAAAGACTGAGCCCTCAAGAGAGACCACTTTACGAACGTTACAGGGTCAGTCTTAGAATGTATATAGACAATAGGCAATTAGACATGCTGTAATTTCATGCATGCTACAAGGTAATGAGTCAAGATCTTTTATTTTCCAAAAAGAAGATATAGTGCAAGCGTCCTCACCCGAGACGTCCTATGGTTGCCCTGCATTAAGAGACAACACGTAACAATATTTTTTGCCATTTGCATAAAATGCTGCACCTTGGCCGCAGTTGCTTTTACAAAGCATTAGCGTGAAGGAATTTCTATGAAGGTGCCAGCTAATGTCTTTACAAAGAAGTTTTGCTTACACCAGAAATCCTTTAAAGGTCAAACGAATCATTAAGTTGCTTCAGATCTTCTTTTGCACATTTTTACCAGAGGTTGCTTGCAGCATTTTTTTTTATTCTTTTGTTTTTTTATGTTTCTCTTTATGCACCTCCACATAATAGGACATCCATCTTTCATATGCCTACAAATCCCCCACAATATCACACATATGTGGTCTTCTGACTTGTACTTGACAAGGAACATCAAAGAGGTTTGCTGAGGCTGCCAGGATTGTGAGCTGAGTTAAATACGAAAAGGGAAATGATGCTGGTGGCCTGGACCATCAAAAGCAAAATATATGTCAGAAAGGTAAGATGTGGGAGGGATTTGTTTATGTTGTTAGGATACACAGCTTGTGCTATACAGTCCTTTGGTGATGCTGCAAGAAATTGTTGATATAGTTATTGCTTTAATTTGACTATCATCGTACTCTTGTTTAAACCAGATTCCTGTGGCAAACATCCTCCCCCGTACCACTACTAGCTTCCTGGATACAGATGCGCTCCAACCTTCCCACACCTCAGGGAGCGCCCTTATACCTTGTCAACCACACAAATTCATTAAGGGTGGTTGCACGTCACACTTTGTCACAAGCACCACTAAACTGATGATTTTGTGCCAAATTTAATTATGATGTTGAATCTGGCACCGTTGTGCGCTAAAGCATTGGTTTTGTCAATGAACATTCTGAAGATTTTTTTAAATGTTGATTCTTATAGATGCTATTTTTTACTGTTGATTTTTATTGTTGATTACCATAGGAATTTTCAATTTAAATTTTTATTGTTGGCTTTCATGGTAATTCTTACTGCATATTTTTAATGTTGATTTTTATTGTTGTATTTACAGTTAAATCTGTTGTAGCTGCTACTGTCTACTTTTATTAGGCCTTTAGGCCATATGCCACTGATGCAGTCAACACTGTTGATGCCTCTGATTCTCATGCTTAAGCCCCAGATGCTATTGAGACTACTGATGCTTCTGATGCTGCTGCTTCTGCTGCTGTGGCAACCACTGTCATGGCAACGATACTTGGTGAGAGGAGGAAGAAATGAGGCAGCGAGGCAGTGTCATGAAGATGGCCAAGACACAATTGAATAATTCACGTCGGCCAATGATGTGTGGAATCTCCTTGGGTTTAAGAGGCATTCCAAGCCAACTCATCCTGCTCTATCCTGCAGAGTATTCTGCACAGTATTCTGCAGAGTGTTCTGCATAGTATCTACAGAGTACAATCCCTGAATATATCAATTTGTATGCCATATTACATGTGGTATGATAGGTATCCACTAGGCCTACTATGTATGCGGAGAATGTACCTCTGCAGACATTAGCGTACAATGTAGATCATTCGGATGAGTCACGTCACAAATGGTATGAAATGTCGCAATTGCCACTTGCATTGTCACGAAAAACTGTCTTTATTACAATGTCTTAAGATTATCATTGAAAATAAGGTGCTGGGTTCAAATCCCATCACATTCACTTGAATAATCATTAATAAAGCATCCTCCCCTGTACTAGACGTACTACTACTAGTTTCCCGGATCTAGATAGGCTCCAACCATCCCACACCTTATTAACTTGGCCCACAATTTGGGAACAGGAAGCATCAAACATGTTACTGATAGATGCCACAACTTTTAACTCAAACTCATTTGTAAGAAATCAATCTATATATAGTAATGCTAGACTGAACCTTCAAGGTACAGCCATAACAAACCGGAGTGAGAAAATCATCAAATCTAGTTAAAATATTCGTAACAGTGAATTATAAATAAACAAACAATTAAGATTGAGAGAGGAGCTCTTGAAATAGTGTATAGACAGGAATTGGATGACATGCAAGACATGCACAGAGAAAATCAAGTTTCTTTTTTTAATCTTTCAGCGAAACCGGAACTTTGACAGTTAATTCAATGACGCCTTTACATCGTTCATTTCATTCCAGACGGAATCCTCGTTGTTCTTTTGGCTCTGGTTGTGTCAAGATTAGTATTTAATATGAAAAAATAACGTGCAAGCACTTTAAGCAGCACAAACAGTGCATGGTTCCAACACATGCACACCGGTCACGGATATACTAAGGAGAAGAAGAAGAAGAAGAAGAAGGCATGGTTGACCTTTGACCCATGGAAGCCAGTCCATTTTAGTTTCTTTATAATTTATTCATCACAGAAGGGCACCAAAAGTGACTGGTCGAGAATAAAAAACCTACCGAGAATGTTGAGTAAATTTGAATGAGATTGGTGGAAGAGAGTGACCTCCAGAGTGCTAACGAGATTGCATGAAATTCTTGGGGTAAGAGCAGCTGTGCTGCTAAAAAACTGTTGTATTCAAAATACCCCTGGCTTATTTTATTTTCTCAACTTAGATGGATTCTGGATGTGACATCAACAGTTATTTGACAATTTTAAAAGATTCAACTCCTTGGAACTTCAAATTTTTTCAATGTTACCACTGTTTAAAGGGATGTTAGATTAATTTGCTTATCCCAGTTGGAATACCTATATATACTTCATGCAAAACAGGACAGGCAAATTTTAATCGATTGCCAACTGATCAGAGCAGTAATTCCGAACAGCATTTAATAATTTCATGCAGGTCCTTTCAAAGCGACTAAATCCACACATTTATGTTTGAGACCAAGATTCGATTTGAGAAAATATGGTAGTCAGTTGAAGATCATATCTTTCTGATTACAAACCTCCAATTGCAAGCTTATCAAATATCTAGATCTACATAAATATTTAGTAGCATTATCCCTCTGCATTTGACACAATCCCAAAAGACTGGTTGTCTCTAAAGCTTTGTTCAAATCTGTACTACCTGCAGATAAAAGGCAAAGGGAATCTTTGTCCTGAGGAACCCAGAAGGCCTAATAAGCAACAAAATACAAGCCAATGAGCAATGTGCCTGAGGAAAGGCTGTGTGAATAGAGACCTGAGCCTCTAAGAGGATGTGCTCCAAGATAATTCATCATTTGCTTCCAGGAAGCCTTGGATCCTCCAGCACCAAATTGGTGTTGTACTCTAAAGTAGCATTTCGATTTGGAAGAGTATAACAATCACATGTTTAAGAAATATTTACATTATTACTTTCTGCAATTCTCATAATACTTGTTCTGCTATGCTCTCAGAAATGTTGGCGTTCCTCTTAAAAATATCTGAGAGTACTATTTTAGAATTTTGCACCCAGAGGAGCTTTAATTCATACATTACATATAACCCCAATAAAGCACCATAGCATATTCATTTTTGTCCAAGTATATGTCGTTACAACCTTGTAATTGAGAAATCTGGAAATAAACCGTAATAAGTCAATTTGGAGGCGCAGTGTACTGTACATCGAAGCTACGTGAATTGCAAGAGTAATAAATATGACAACAGAATTACAGGGCAATACAGGCATTAAGTAAAAAAGGTACCCGAGGAGGGAAGATGTGTTAAACCAATTAACCAAGGCAAAGAAAACTTAACTTTTATTTTTTGGTTGTTTCGAAATAAGACAAAATTAATGCCAATTAACATCCTGTGTGATACAGTTAGAATCAATTGAATTTCATCTTGAAATTTTATTGGCCTACATCAATATCTGGCATTTCAACACCTGTAATGCCTTTCTTTGCCCTAAAGCTCCACCTTTATAATGACGAAAAATAATCAAGTATCTGTTTCAGCAAACTGCAAGAAATAAAATCATGAAGAGCTTTCGGAAGCTTTGTTTTTCAGAATTCAAATGCCACAATTAATTTTGTTGGCGTTTTGACAAAGCTGTATTTTAGCCAAACGTGCTGGCGGTTTTGTTTTGCCAGCAGATTGGTGCGAGCAGATAAAAATTTTCAGAAAAGATGCAAAACCGAAGAAACAACATGTCTGTCTCAACAAGAAGGTGGTGTGTCCCATCAAAACAATCAACTAATTTAACTACCTTTGGGTTTTTGTCGTAAAATAACCGGTTTATAAAAATGATAAATGCTAATTCCAAACATGCTGATTACTTTTAACGTCCAAGAACCGTCTTCACATTTGCTGTTAAATAACTGCTCAAGCAATTAGAGCAATGAGGGGATGCCGCAAAATGTCGCGGGAACTTGAGTAATCCGGAAATCAGATTTATTTATTGCCACAATTTAAGGAAAGATCCATCATTTAACTCTGTGCTTGGCTGGCTACAGGTCATTGTGCGAGTTTGCCAACCAGGATACACAGCATAATTTGGCACGAAGCAACAAATAGGACGATGATGGAACAGCAAATGAAGTGATTTTAGTCCATATTTGGCCATATCATTGAATATTATCCACTCAGTGGTCTCTTGAGATTATAGTTTTCGGGCTTCATTACAAATCTGAAACAACTTGAGAATGGATCGTGAAAAAACTCAGATTGTGTTTGAAAATTTGGCTTGCATTGCGTAATGTACATGGAAAAAGGGATTGTCTGATATCATACAATAATTGTAAAATATACCTCCATTCTATTAATTGTCTAAACCAGATAATCCATAAAACTGCTAGAATGGGACAATATCGAGCATACAATTTGGAAAAATTAAAGACTAAGCTCTGTCTATTTGAGTCTAGTGAAACTGAGCCTCGGTGAATTTACTGTTAGACTCAACTGACATATTAGGTCCTGTCACAGGATTTATCCAGGTTTTATCCATTATGAGAAGGATTTGCAATTATCTTGCATGGCTCCGTGCCAATCCAAATAATATGATGGATTGCAGTGCAGTATGATGGATGGATAATTTCTGCAAATTTCTATTCATTCAGCCATGCAATATAAATGCACTGGTGCCCATAATAACTGAGCATGAAATCTTGCACTCATGTAAGCCAGAAGTGTGCCGATATTTTGTATTGACAATTGTAGATGGTCTGAAGTGAACCAGAAGTGCTGCAGCAGACATGACCTGTATTGCACAGTGCAAGATTGACACAAATCATCATTACTGGGGAAATACAAAATTCAATCAGCTGCTTTAGCTTAAATGTTTTGTGTGAAAAGGGGAATTACAAAAGTTATATTAAGTCAATATTTTGACAAAAACATTACTGTTGTAAGGTAGAGCACTATAGGCACACCCTGACAAGTGAAAAGACTCTCAACCATACATATATCGTTTTGGTTGTCTGTGTTAGAAAAGATCTCCAAAGACAAAGTGAAAATTTGCAAACAAATCATTGCAAAGTTCAAATAAGCAGCAAGACATTTTTCTCCAAAAGAATGTTGAGAAAATTCAGGATTTGGTGTAACTCAGATGGAGTGACTCTCCTCCCATAGGATTTGTGTTGATTGCCCACCCCAGATTAGTTGATATTACTTGTAATTTCAACACTAGAAGTGTTTTTCATTTTCAACCCAGCTGATCTATTTCATCTTGAAGGACCACCCTGATAACAGTTCAAGGGAAAGTGTAAAAACATGAGATGCAAATTCTGGGTAGCTCATTTTCATTTTCCCATCAAAACAATTAATTTTGTTGACATTTATTTTTTTAGTTGAACGTGCTTGTGGTGGTGTTTCCCAAACAGATTGCCTTGAATGGAAGAAATGATGATTCTCTGAAGGAACAACATGTTTGGCTCAAGGAATATTGCGCTCCAATGAAATTAGCAGACTTTTTTCGTATCTGTTTTCCTAGCAAACATCTAAAATGATTGCTTTACACATTATAGTACAATTTGGAAAATAAGAAGACCATAAATTTACAAACTGAATGGTATTTGGCCAATCTATTAGAGACCCTTGACTAAAACTTAATCTGTTGTTGTACTGTGGTCAACTATTTGTTGCCATCTTTCTTCTGAGAAACCAAAAATATTAAATGTTAACTCCCTGCTGATTCTGAGCAAGCTGATTACTCTTAGCTTCCCAGAACCTTCTTCACATTGGCTGTTTACATAACTGCTTAAGCAATTAGAGCAATGAGGGGGGATGTCGCAAATGTCGTGGAAACTTAAGTAATCTGGAAATCAGATTAATTTTAATGCCGCAATTTGAGGAAAGATTCATCATTTAACTCAGCTGGCTACAGGTCATTTTGCGAATTCATTTAACAGAATTTGCAGCATGATTTGGTATGAGGCATCAAATCGGACAGTGATGGAACAGCAAATGAAGTGATACTTGTCTGCATTTGTCCATATATCATTTGATATTTGAACTCCTATCTATTGGCATGTCTAACTATTTGCCGATACTGCTCACTCCAACATAAATGCTTGGAGAGAGCTGTATAATCTTATTCTCTTGACCTCTTGGCTGCTGGAGTATATAATTCGATTTGCCTGTTACATACTGCTGAAGCAGTTAGAACAATGAGGGGACGCTGCAAAATGTTGACGAAACTTGAGTTATCAGGAAATCAGAGTAATTTTAATGCCACAATTTAAGGAAAGATCCATCATTTAACTCTGTACTTGGCTGGCTACAGGTCATTGTGGCAGTCTGTCAACCAGAATTAGTATTATAATTTGGCATGAGGCATCAAATTGGACGAAGATGGAACAGCAAATGAAGTGATATTTGTCCATGTTTGTCAATATTACTGAATATTATCCACTCATTGGTCTCTTGAGATTATAGTTTCCAAATGTCTGCCACGTTTTTAGAGTTTCTTAATAACTCTCAAACAACCTCAAGGATGGATTGTGAAAAAAAATCACTTTGTGTTTGAGAATTTGGATTGTCCGTAATGTACACTGAAAAAAGGGATTATGCGATATCAGGCAATAATTGTACAATATAGGTCCATTCTATTAATCGTTTGAACCAGACTAGTCATACAATTGAAAGAATGAGACAATAAAGTTGTTTGAAATTTTGAACAATTCAATTGTCTGGCTTAGAAAAACTAATAATAGAATGGACAAATACAATATAATTATTGTCTGAAATAAGATAATCCCATTTTACCATGTAAAAACCTTTACTGACACTGCTTGCAACAGTCTGCTGACACGAGCTGCTAATTTACTCCTTAAAATGCATCAATCTGTTTTTGTTCTGTTTTAGACTGCTGGAGTAGCTGCTGCTGTATTCAGACTCAATTCAATCCGCATCAGAAGGGAAATCGGTATCAACCACAGCATCTACACCAATGGCAGCTAAACCCACGGCTTTTGTACCAGAAACAGAAATGGGAAGGAAATGACAACACAAAAGCCAAAGCATGATTGTGTTTCCATGTTATTCTTTTGAAGCAACCCACAACACCATGGCATCTAACTGTAGGGCGCGGTTCTAGTTATGCTCCTTGTTTTAACACTTTCAAAATTGCGATGAAATTACTGGGGACGATGTCTCTGCTTTGCGCGCTGCTTCCACATGACACATCACTATCAAAATTGTTTGCACTGACATCACTGATTTTCAAACAGCTATTCTAATATAATGTGAGATTATGGAGATCATGCAGGTACCTATACACTAACTGACACATGCAATACAAAGTTTATACTTTACAATTTAGAGAGGAAAATGTTTCTCGTATCATTAATAAACTACCAACAAAAACTAGCCGTGGCGTAGATGGACTCTCTACAAAATTCCTGAAAGATATAAAAGAAACAATAGCATCCCCTCTGATGATAATTATAAACCAATCTATTAAAACAGGCATGTTTCCACAGAAATTAAAAATTGCACGAATTGTGCCAGTTCACAAAAAAGATGACAACACTGTTATAGGAAACTATCGCCCAATTTCAGTATTGCCGGCAATATCAAAAATTTTTGAAAAAGTGATGCACCAACAATTGAATACACACTTTGAATCTCTTAGCTTATTATTTCCGAGTCAATATGGATTTAGAGAAAAGCATAATACAGAATACGCAGTTATTGAAAATATAGATAGAGTGATTGATGGCTTAGAAAAGAAAGAAACACCACTGAACATATTCTTGGACCTGTCAAAGGCATTTGATACTCTCGACCACTCTATACTTTTAAGCAAACTTAGCCATTATGGAATATCAGGAAACTCGTACAAACTATGTCAATCTTACTTAACAGACAGACAACAATTTGTTGAATATGATGAGTCTAAATCTGAACTACTACCTATAGTAACAGGAGTGCCCCAGGGTTCTATATTAGGCCCCCTCTTCTTTCTTATCTATATGAATGACTTTGACAGGTCCACGGATGTGTTCAGCTTTGTTATGTATGCTGATGATACAACTTTGTTAACAATGCTATCCTCAAAAAATAATAGGTCAAACATACAAGAGTCAAAACTAAACAGTGAATTAGAAAAACTTAGTACTTGGTTAAAGCTTAACAAGTTATCTTTGAATGTTTCTAAAACAAAGTATATGCTTTTTCATCCCAAAAACAAAGTTATTAGTGACATGAATTTATTTTTAGACGGTGACAAACTGGAACGAGTGACAGCTTTTGACTTTTTAGGTATTACAGTGGATGAATGTCTGACTTGGAATGAACATATTCATAAGGTTCAAATGAAAGTTGCAAAGACATTAGGGGTAATGAACCGCATGAAATCATACCTACCATCAGAAACTCTACTTATCATTTATAATTCCCTTATTTTCTCCCAGTTACTATATGGTATCCTGCTATGGGGACCAAAACATACCAAACTGGTCAAACCTCAGAAAAAGTCTATGAGAATTATTAGTAAAAGTAAGTACAATGCTCATACTAATCCATTATTCAAAAGAATGAATGCCCTAAAACTTTCGGATATTCTATATGTGCAAGAACTGAAATTCTACCATAAATTCATAAATCGAGAAGTCCCAAAATATTTTCTTGAACTAAATTTCCAAATGCAGTCAGACATTCATCCCTACCCTACCAGAGACAGACATAAGTTAGTCATGCCTCGACTAAACTATAGTTTTTCCAACTGTTCAATAAAAAACCGTATACCCAAAATAGTAAATGATGCACCACCAGCAATTTTAGACAAATTGCATACCCATAGTATTAATGGTCTGAGTTCTTATATAAAAAGGATGAGGATAGATGCCTATCCAACAGATTGTACTATTCAGGATTGTTACATTTGTGGATTGAGATAGCCCACTGATATGACATATTGTTTTTACTTAATTAAGTGACAATATAGATGATTTATCATTGATAAGTTGTTAAATTGTTCCCATCATGTAGTAACCTATATATATATATATATATTTATTTTTTTTTTTCTTCTTCTTCTTTCTAAAAGTTAGTAAAAAATAATTACTTGTTGTACATATATATGTTATAAAATCTCATATTTACCTTTCTAAATAGTAGTGCAGCAAAATCAAAAATTTGTAAATATTATTATAGATCTGTAATTATTAGGGGGTCATATACATAAGCGGCTCCAGCCAACGTGTATGCCTCCTAGACCATTTATATGTGTATATATATGTTATGTGATTAACTTGTCAAAAAAAAGAGCATTACTTTGGTCGAATAAAAACTATATGTCTGTCTGTCTGTCAAAAAATATTTGTATAACAGAATCCATTATACCTGAGGAAAGCACACACAAAACACTATTCATGTTACATTACAGCTGAGTCTGGATTCTGGAAACATTTGAATCAATCAATCGTTGATGTATAAAATGTTACGGGAACAGAAATATGCAGAGGTCATGAACAACAATCTGGTAATTGATCAAGACGAAGCTCTGTCTATTTGAATCATGTGAAAATGAGACTCAGGGAATGCACTGTTAGACACAACTGACATATTAGATACTGTCAAAAGAATTATCCTGGTTTTATCCAGGGTGAGACGGATTTGCAATATTCTAGCATGGCTCCATGCCAATCCATAGATCTACTATACAATGTATGATAGATTGCAGTGTAGAATGATGGATGGATGATTTCAGCAAATTTCTATTCATTCAACCATGCAATATAAATGCACTGGTGCCCATAATTACTGAGCATGAAATCTTGCACTCTTGTAAGCCAGAAGTGTGCTGATATTTTGTAATATTGTAGATGAACTCAACCAGAAGTGCTGATGCAGACAGGATCTTTATTGCACAGTGCACAATTCACAGGATCTGTATTGCACAGCACAAGCTTGACAGGATCTGTATTGCATAGTGCAAGATTGACAAAAACCTCCATTGTGGATAATTACATAATCATCCCTTTTGAAGTATGTAAAATACCTTGAGCAGGTCAAGCACCAATCATACCCTCAGGTAGTAGTGGACAAGACCAAACAATGGCAAACAGTATTTAGATATCTGTGAAAATCAGAAATCAGATTATTATGATATACGGACAGAAGCTTTGAGAGGCCATGGCTAACCTTTACTGGGAAACATCATTGCAAGCAGCTACTTTAAATAGCTTTCAAATGTATTGTGTCACTGTATATAAGGAATTTAAAAGTTATATAACGTCAATATTTTAACAAAAAAGAAGATGAGTTACATGGTAGAGCACTAAGCACACTCGGACAAGACTCTCAACCGTAAATAGTACATACATACTGAATTGTTTGGTTGTCTGTGTTATAAAAGATCTGCAATGAAAAAGCGAAAACCAATCATGTTGCAAAGTTCAAATGAAATAAGCTGCAAGACATTTTTCTCCTAAATAATGTTGTGCAAACTCAGGATTTGGTGAAACTCAGATGGAATGACTCTCATCCCAAAGGATATGTATTGCTTACTTACCCTTGATTAGTTAAAATTATTGTAATTTCAACACTTGCAGTGCTTTTTATTTTCAACCCAGCTGATCTATTTTATCTTGAAGAACCACTCTGATATGGGTTCAAGAAAGTGCAAAAACCACAAGAGATGCAAATTCTGGGTAGCTCGTTTTCATTTTCACATCAAAACAATTAATTTTGTTGGCATTTATTTTAAATGGAACGTGCTTGCGGTTGTGTTTCACAAACAAATTTCCTTAAATGGAAGGTTAATCTTTGAAAAGATGATTCTCTGAAGGAACAAGGAATATTGCACTCCAATCAAATTAGCAGACTTTTTTTGCTGTGCGTTTTTGCGTGGCAAACATCTAAAATAAGTGTATTACACATTGTAGTACAATTTGGAAAACAAGAAGTGCATTGATTTATTAACTCAATGGTATTTGGCCAATCTATCGAAGGCCCATGATTGAAATTTAATCAGTTTTTGTATTATGGTTAACTATTGCTCGTTATCTTTCTTCTGGTTAACCAGAACAAACTTATTACTTTTAGCGTCTAAGAATCTTCTTCACATTTGCTGTTAAATAACTGCTAAAGCAATTAAAGCAGTGAGGGGAAGCTGCAAAATGTTGCGTGAACTTGAGTAATCCAGAAACCAGATTTATTTATTGCCACAATTTAAGGAACGATCCATCATTAAACTCTTTGCTTGGCTGGCTACAGGTCATTGTGCAAGTCTGTCAACCAGAATCGGTATTGTAACTTGGCACGAGGCAACAAATTGGATGATGATGGAACAGCAAATGAAGTGATATTCGTCGATATTTGTCCATATTACTGAATATTATCCACTCAGTGGTCTCTTGAGATTATAGTTTCCAAATGTCGGTTATGTTTTCGGGTTTAATAATAATCCTCAAACATCCTCGAGGATGTATTTTGAGAATTTGGCTTGCATGCATAATGTAGGTACATGGAAAAAAGGATTGTCTGATATCATAGAATAATTGTACAATATATGTCCATTCTATTAATTGTCTAAACCAGACAATCCATCAAACTGATAGAATTGGACAATCGAGTTGTATCAAATTACGCTCTGTCCATTTGAGTCTAGTAAAACTTTGACTCGGTGAATTTACTGCTAGGCTCAACTGATATAGTAGGTTCAGGTAAAGGAATTATCCAGGTTTTCTCCAAGGTGAGAAGGATTCGCAATCATCTTGCATGGCCCCATGCCAATCCAAATAATATGATGGATTGCAGTGCAGAATGATGGATGGATGAATCAGCAAATTTCTATTCATTCAGCCATGCAATATAAATGCACCGGTGCCCATAATAACTGAGCATGAAATCTTGTACTCTTGTAAGCCAGAAGTGTGCAGATATTTTGTGTGAACAATTGTAGATGGTCTGAACTGAACCAGAAGTGCTGCAGCAGACATGATCTGTATTGCACAGTGCAAGATTGACACAAATCATCATTACTGAGGAAATACAAAATTCAATCAGCTCCTTTAGCTTTTTAATGTTTTGTGTGAAAAGAGGAATTACAAAAGTTATATTAAGTCAATATTTTGACAAAAACATGACTGTTATAAGGTAGAGCACTATAGGCACACCCTGACAGGTGAAAAGACTCTCAACCATACATATATTGTTTGGTTGTCTATGTTAGAAAAGATCTGCAAAGACAAAGTGAAAATTTGCAAACCAATCATTGCAAAGTTCAAACAAGCAGCAAGACATTTTTCTCCAAAAGAATGTTGAGAAAATTCAGGATTTGGTGAAACTCAGATGGAATGACTCTCTTCCCCAAGACATGTGTATTGATTACTCACTCTGGATTAGTTGTAATTATTGTAATTTCAACACTAGAAGTGTTTTTCATTTTCAACCCGGCTGATCTATTTCATCTTGAAGGACCACCCTGATAACAGTTCAAGGGAAAGTGCAAAAACATGAGATGCAAATTCTGGGTAGCTCATTTTCATTTTCCCATCAAAACAATTAATTTTGTTGACATTTATTTTTTTAGTTGAACGTGCTTGTGGCGGTGTTTCCCAAACAGATTGCCTTGAATGGAAGAAATGATGATTCTCTGAAGGAATAACATGTTTGGCTCAAGGAATATTGCGCTCCAATGAAATTAGCAGATTTTTTTCGTATCTGTTTGCCTGGCAAACATCTAAAATGATTGCCTTACACATTATAGTACAATTTGGAAAATAAGAAGACCATAAATTTACAAACTGAATGGTATTTGGCCAATCTATTAGAGACCCTTGACTAAAACTTAATCAGTTGTTGTACTGTGGTCAACTATTGGTAGTCATTTTTCTTTGAGAAACCAATTCACTGAAATATTAAATGCTAACTCCCCGCTGAATTTGAACAAGCTGATTACTCTTAGCTTCCAAGAACCTTCTTCACATTGGCTGTTAAATAACTGCTTAAGCAATTAGAGCAATGAGGGGATGCCGCAAAATGTCGCGGGAACTTGAGTAATCTGGAAATCAGATTAATTTTAATGCCGCAATTTGAGGAAAGATTCATCATTTAACTCAGCTGGCTACAGGTCATTTTGCGAATCCATTCAACAGAATTTGCAGCATGATTTGACATGAAGCATCAAATCGGACGGTGATGGAACAGCAAATGAAGTGATACTTGTCCACATTTGTTCATATCATTAGACATCTGAACTCAAATCCATCCACATTATTTGCTGACACTGCTCACAACAACATGAGTGCTCGGAGAGAACTGTATAGTTTTATTCTATTGACCTCTGGACTGCTGGAGCTCCTTACAGCAACAACAGAACTAAACAGAAGCACCGGTAGCATTGGTACCAGCAACAAAAAAGTTGAAGGAAAAGGCAACACCAAAGCCAGAGCATGATTGTGTTTCCATGTCATTCCATTGAAGCAACCTGCAATTCTTCTGCACTGCATCCAAACTGCTGCTCTGACTGCTAGGGCTGGTTGTAGTTCTACTCCTTGTTCTACCTCCTTTCATACTCACTGTGAAATTATTGGGTTGGATGCATCCACTTGACAGTCACAAAAATAACTTATAATAATTCGCAGTGGTGTTTTATTATAGTGAGACCTTTCCGTTTGAGGTTGTGTTTCTTAATAGGTGCAATGTCCTGCAACTTTACTTTGTGACAATTCATTGATCAGGAAAGCACAGGAAAGGTGTTTGTATTTCAGAATAAAAGGGTGTAAAACTGTGCAGCACAATCACATTTAAATGAGAGACTATGACAAACAAATACTGTCGACCCCACCTCCTGAAATTGTGGTTAATCTCCTGATTAGAATGTCCCAGAGATTCAGCAAGATGACTTCTCACACTCCTCGCTAACACATGCTGCAGCACAACAACAGAAAAAGAATTCAAATCTGCTTTGCATCCAAATAGAAGGCAGTGGGAATCCTGTCTTGAGAAACCCAGAAGCCACAAAATACAAGCTAATGAGCATTGCGCCTGAGGAAAGGCTGGGTGAATACAGACCTGAGACATTAAGAGGATGTGCTCTAAGATAATTCTTCATTTGCTGCTGGGAAGCCTTGTAACCTCCAGTACACAATTGAGACAGAACCGTTTCTTGGAAGGACTGCACAAACATTTTGTTTGGAGAGAGCATGTACACATGTCTTATTTGGGTCACTTACAATGTAGCATGGGTACTGCCCAAGGAAACATGAATGACAGTGATTTAATGTCATCTTTCCCAAGTCTTAGAAAGATGTCAAGAAAACAGGCTTAGTTTATTCAAAAGATAAGAAATACATGTAACCCTAATATGTGGAAACTGTGCTGAGATATTTGCAGAAGTGTATATTTTGCATACACGTAAATGCTTCTCAATAAGACACAACTCTTTAAGGTCAAATATGGTAAGTCAATTCAGACTAACCATATCAAAACAAATTTCCTGAATTGTCACACTTAAAATGTTTTTCTTTGCCTTCATTTTGCTCTGTTCATTGTCAAAAACAGATAATGTATCAGATTCAATAAACTGCAAAGAAGTCAAAGACATGACAGCTTTGTTTTTCAGATTCACAGCAATTAATTTCATTGGAATTTAACAAATTAGTATTTTTTTCAGAACATGCTCCTGGTCGTGTACTGCCGGCAGATTCGGATTTGGCTGTTCCTGAGAATGCACCGGAAGTGTCATTTTATAAATTTTATCGATACAGGCAATAAAAAAATAACTTCTTTTAATGATGAACGTATTTTTCTTCTCAGGGCCAGGTAAATTGAAATGGTAAATGTTAATTCTGTGCTTACTCTGTATGAGCTGATTACTTTTAGTTTCCAAGAGCCTTCTTCACGCTACCTGTTAAATAACTGCTTAAGCAATTAGAGCAACGAAAGGATGCTGTAAAATGTTGTTGATACTTGAGTAATCTGGAAATCAGATTAATTTTAATGCCACAATTTTAGAAAAGATCCATCATTTAACTCTGCACTCAGCTGGCTACAGGTCATTGTGCGAGTCTGTCAACCAGGATCCACAGCATAATTTGGCATGAGGCAACAAATTGGACAGTGATGGAGCAGAAAACTGAGCAATATTTGTCCATATTATTGAACCTTATCAACTCCTATCTATCCTGAAAAGTTACTGATTTGTTTATTTATTTGTGAATCACAAACAGGTCATTGTGTGAGACTGTGAGTATGTTGACAAGGATTGACTTGTGCAGTAGGGCGTACCAAAAAACAACAATGTTCTTTGATTTTTGCACCTGTCGGAGGAATTGTGCCTTTTGGTGAGCGAATCAGTTGGAAAAAAACATTTTTGAAATCGGTCAACTCCTTACGCCGGTTTACCCCCTTTGAATAATAAGGGGTCCGAAAACACCAAAAATCGCCGTTTTTATGCAGTTTTTGTCACTAAAGAGAGTCACAGACGAAATATTTCACCCAAAATGCTGTGCATACCCATCAGGCAAGGTTATGACATCTATATAAAACAAACTTGACAATTTTGGTGATGAAATTTATCAAAATGGACATTTTTCAAGGCAAAAACGCCAAAAATCGCAATTTTCCCCTGATTTTTAGCATGTTTGTTCCTAAATGCAGTCCATTACAGATACATTTCTTATCTGGCAAGTGTTTTTTGTTCAGTGATGAAGCCTTTTTACCCTAAAGGTATTATCATTGTCAACCCTTGTGCCCTAGATCATTGCAGATCTTGATTTTGCAATGCTGAATACCAAATAATATGAATGATCTTTCGGCTTACCTTGCTTGTGTTGAACTGTGCCGATAAATTGCAATATGAATTTTTGTATGTCATGTAGATGACAATAACCACATAAGGAACTTAAAAGGAAATAGTATCTCAAAGTTCCTATATTGTGTAAAGACTGAAATCATTCATGATAACAATATATAACCTGCAATGCAACAATATATACATTGTAGTATGATTTATTTCAAATGGTATCCATTCCAAAATGTATCTGCTCACCAAGTGCTGATCGCCATACTCACTGACAATCTTTCCAATCATTACAATGATAAGTTACTGATGACCTCTAGACGTAGCCAGAGTAGGGTTGGAACTTAGAACATCCACTGCACACAGGGTAGATACATGCAGACCACATTGCATACCACTATTCGACTGGTGCCACTACCACACATGAATACCAAATATTAAATCCACATTAATCTACACTATTTCTAAAAAAGTTAGGTCCTGAAAGAAGACACCACACTGTCACCACGGAGGAAGAACCATAAGTTCCTATTGTGCTTTTCTTAGATCAATTATGTCATTTATGAAAGTGAGCACTTTTACACCATCATTACCTTAGTGCCGTCGTACTGGGCAAGAAGTTGGAAACAGGAAATTACATGAAGCAGGAATTTGCCCACACTTGGAATGCCTACATGTGAGGGTTGAGCATGGGAATGCCAGTCAGTGTTGAGAATGACTGGTAAAAGGTTCTTAATATCACAAATAAATGAATATTTCAAGTGGTAAATTTTATTTATTTTTCTTATTTGATTTGATTTGTGATAGCCCTTTCCGCCTTTTATACTTTTACTGAATCAGTGTTGTGTCTGCATTTTGGGAATGATCTAATTTCATGATGTCTAACTCATTCAGAAATCATTGTTATCTAAGTAGTAACAAGTCTGCATAAAATTGACTTATCGTGAGGAGTTTAAAACCCAATCTGAATCTCAAGCTGGCATAGAGTCAGTATCAATTACTTTACCAAGCTAAGACAATGATAAGCAGAATTATTTCTAATAACTGATGGTAGATAAAGATTTGCTGTGAGAGGTTGACCAGTAAAACAATTTATCAATTTTGTAGCATTGAGTATGTTTAGGGTTCCTGCATCATAATGATTAGCAAAGTACACATAAATCAGTCTTTATAATCAATTTTGGTTGTAGGATCATTGCAATTGAGAATATAGGCCTCTCAACTGTAAACAAATATAGTAATTGATAATACTAGCTACAAAATAATACATAAAACTAAAAAACCATGATGGAATTGAAGCGCGAACTGCAGTGTAAAACTGTACATTTCATAGGTACTTCAGTCATAAGTAACAAGACAAACGACAAGATTAATAATTTCTTAGCATCAACTTGAGTAAAAGAAGAATTATTTGCAATAGATGGCTTATTTTTAAAGACTTCAGGGTTCACAAGGATGTCACCAATGGGACAAAATGGCTTCATAAATAAAAAAAACATATTCATCTGTCAAGAAAAGTATCTATAGTGGCACTGTATCTAAGAAAAACATGCTAAAATGAAGCGAAAAATTATGACTTTTTGCATTTTTGCTTAAAAAAAGGGCAAAACAGATAAATTTCATAAACAAAATTGTCACGTTTGTTTTATATAGATGTTATAACCTTGCCTGATGGGTATGCACAGCAATTTGGGTGAAATATTTCATCTATGACTCTCTTTAGTGACAAAAACTGCATAAAAATGGCGATTTTTGGTGTTTTCGGACCCCCTATTATTCAAAGGGGGTAAACCGGCGTAAGGAGTTGACCGATTTCAAAAATTTTTTTTTCCAACTGATTCACTCACCAAAAGGCACAATTCCTCCGACAGGTGAAAAAATCAAAGAACATTGTTGTTTTTTGGTACGCCCTAATTGTGCAGCTTAATTTTACTGTTTCACAAACTTGTGTAACTGTTGTCAAAATCTTCCTACATTTTTAAAGAATGTGGAAGGAGTGTTGAAAACATATCATGTTCTACGATTGCTTTTTGGGTAATTTGAGGACTTTCACTGGACTACTATAACTCCTTTCAATGCATCACTCCACTTTAGACTGGTGGATTGGCTATTTCTGCATTGGCATCAATTGCAGCTTCTACAGCAACAGAAGCATCAGCTTCACCAAGAGCATTTGTACCAGCAACAAAAGAGTGGAAAAATGTGAAGGAAAAGGCAACACAAAAGCAAAGCATGATTGTGTTCCAAGTCGTTCTTTTGAAGCAACCTTGAGTTTTTCTTCACCACATGGAAACGGCAGCCTCTAACTTCTCAGTGTGGCTATACAATGTAGCTCTGTACCTTATTTCAAAATGTTGTGACATGCATTTTGTGTTGTACTAATTGCTACTAACATCTCTGCAAAATATTTGTTTTATTTTGTGTTTTAAAAAATCCACTAAACATCTCTTCACTTAGAAGTCTTAGCGGAATGAATGCTTCTTCATTTATTCAGAATTACATTTTTTAGACTGAACTGGTAATGTGATATTCTGACCTTGAAAGTTGGTATCCATCTCCAGTGTCTTTCTTAGTATTGGATATATTGATAATTTTTAAATTCAAAAAGGGAAGACACATAATCACATCTTTTTTGGTTACCGGCATTTTCAATACAAACTATGAGGCCGCAGCTGGAAATTCGAGTCCCACTTTCATTGCCCTTACATTTTACAAGGAAAATAAATCGTTAGAAAGTGTTGATGATTTCATTATCACTGCCTTACACCTCTTCTTCCCATTAACTCACACACAGGTTCAGTGCCCTTGAAATTGTCTGTGGAGTTCCTTAAATTAGCAATAGAGGTCCTTTGGAAGGTCGTGCATTGTCCTTGGAAAGGACTGCAGGCCTTGGAGAGGACACCTGGTGGGCAACTATTGGCCACTGGGCGAACCACAAGAGAATAATGAGCAGTCATGGGAAGACCATCGATCTAGGGACTGCAAGTGACAGTCAGTCCCAAGTAGGTTCGCAATTGAACAAGCACCACAACAAGTACCTTCATCTGCCCATATTGTAGTGGTCTTTTCCATTCTGATGATTTCTTTACTCTATCCCAGCATCCAGAAATCAATTTCTACTCCTCGCTCTTATTTCCCGTCATGCTCTTCATTGGCATTAATATGAATTAGAACGGATGGTTGGCTGCAAGGTTTTACATCTGCATTTTGCACCGACAATGTTTGAACAATTTGCAGGAATGGAACTTAAATTTAAATATAACACGTTGACAGCACATATATCAGGGCATGAAAGTGTGTTGTTCCAGGAACTAGCAAGTCATAAGGACATGATCAATTGTGTGGGGTAAGAAAATTATAATGCCATTAAACCTATTTAAGGACTGACCTCACAGAAACATATTGGCAAAGGAAGGATTTTTTTTGCAGCAGAAATGTGATTATGTTATTCTGTGGACTAACAGTATTATTACAGGCAATCCTTATGTCATAACAGCCCTAATCTGACCTTGAGGGCTACACTTGACCTTGACATCCTAAAGCTAACAGAAAGTCTTGGAAATCTTCTTCACTGATGCAGTGACAAATATTGGGGCAGGTCTGTACGCAATTTGTAGGATTGTGTTATGTGCTCTCTATCTCTGCTGTGCTGCAAATACTTTCAACACTTCAAACTTTTAGGTGACACTGATCGCAAGACTGTTTACCGACCCTTAATCAAGCATAATTCATGTGATAAATAAATATCGAACTTTCTTGAAATATGTGTTTGTTATTTTTGGTTGATGAGCCTATACACATTTTCTTCTCTGTCTGCTGATATTATTTTGTACATTTGCTCAAGGCAATGACATTCCTAAATACTTTTGGATGTTTGCTAGTTGCTACACTGGTGTAACCTGAAGATCTACACTACATTCAAATTGACTGTCTCTAACTACCTGTGGTGAACCTGGTGGCTTTGTTCTGCTCCTTGTTTGGTTACTGACCCATATATGAGAGGACTTGCATGCTTTGTAATTTTTTCTTACTAATACGTTTCTGCACATTAGGCCGAGATGACCAACTTACCAATTGATCTACCCAAGGACCAATAATGTTTATAAACTCTTTTAAGGCTTTATGTAGCGAGTGATTTTTTTTTAAAACTCTAAAAAAGCTTTATATATTGAGTACTAAAATGATAAGAGTTCTTCTCATGAGATCTGTGACATGTTCCTGCATTCCTTGCCTGGAAATGGTGATGCATTATTGCTTGATGTCCTTGTTATGGCAAAGCAATTGTCACGAAGGGTGTGAAGCAGGGATGCCTTGTGCAGCCAACACATATGTTGTGGGAAAATTCAACAGTCAAATGCCTAATGCATTATATATGCTATGCTATTGTGTCTGTGCACGCCTCACAAGGATATTGCAGGAATTCAGCCCACCCCCCAGACAATGCTGTGTGCTGTATATAAAAAGATATTTGAAGGTGCTGAGATGAATGGTTGGGAGTTGCAGGGGCACCATATTTCTTCTCTAGCATGAAAGACTCAAGAATTTGCAAGAGCAACATAATGCAACAGCAATTATGAAATGTGCGATTGATATATCAGTTTGTAGATGGTGTCAATACTTGTGTGCATAGCAAGGAAAACCAATATTCTTCTCATGCTTAATTGACATTTTCTCTACGATATGTTGCTAGGACGAAAGTAATGACTGCTGACCCAAATAATATGTAAAGTGTCCAGCATAGGTATTATTGATAGCAATTGCCACCCACAAACTTTCATAAACATTTTTGTTCAGTTTTCTTTTCATCCACTCGAATGTCCTTTCTGGGAAGTCTTGGCACTTGTAATCTTGCGTCATTTCTTCAGATTTTATTATTTTTTAGTCTCATCTGGTAATGGGATATTCTGCCATCGTAAGATTTTTCATTTTAAAAGGAAAGATGTCATGAGATATATATATAATACGGTGGTAGAACAATGATAGTACCAACTTTCTGGCTAGCATCAAATGCTAAGTATCTAATGCAGACTAGAATGACAGTGTAGGCAACAATGGGC
Source organism: Platynereis dumerilii (assembly GCA_026936325.1). NCBI lineage: Eukaryota > Metazoa > Annelida > Polychaeta > Phyllodocida > Nereididae > Platynereis > Platynereis dumerilii. The sequence goes on from JAPTHN010000011.1 coordinate 27,661,148, forward strand.
TGTGAGCTGTGAGCCACTTTTTCGTTGCCCTTACATTGTACAATGGAAAAATTTTCTCTGCCTTACACCTTCACTTCACACACAGGTTTAGTGTCCAACAAACTTGATCGTTGAAATTGTCTAAAAAAAGAAGCAGTGCCGCAAAGATTAGCGTAGCAAAACAACCTTGCATGAACATTCAGTACAGAGCTACCCCAATATTCACTCTGAAGTATGGAAGAAGATTTGCAGAACAGCAGCTCTTAGTCGAGGCTTTCGTTTAGTTTTAGGATGTTGAATGCACTTGTCAAGGTCAAATTTAGCCCCCAAGGTCAGATGAGGGCTGCGATGTGGTAATGATTGTCTCTAATAATAATACTGCTAATACACAGAATTACATAATCACATTTCAGGTGCAAGAAAAACTCCTGCCACAAGCAAGATTTTCCTACAAGGTCAGTCATTGACTAATGTAAATGGCATCATTATCCCTTCAGCGCACAACTACATACACACAGCTCATGTGCTAATGACATGCTAATTATATAATAATTATAGAAGACAACACAATTACATGTACTGACATGCTAGTAAACATATACAGTGTCGCCTGTAAGTAAGTGAAACGCATGACATTGTGCCATTGCATCAATGCTAAACATCCTCAGCCAAACTGCTTGTGGAGGCATGAATTCTCATCGGATGAAAGGGAAACAAAGTGGGTCATAAAGGCCGATGTGTGAGGCAAGTGGGATAAAAATAGCAGCCCATTTTATTCGCTGTAGTCGGAGTTAGGTATGGGTCAAAGTCTTTGATAAGTAAGTGAACCACCTTTCCCTATGTTTTAACATTGGGCCTGCGTTTCACTTACTTATCAAAGACTTGACCCATACCTAACTCCAACTACAGCAAAGAAAACTGCCTGCTATTTTTATCCCACATGCCTCACATATTGGCCTTTATGACCCAAAATGTTTTCCTCTCATCGGAAGAGAATTTGTCCTTCCAGAAGCATTTTGGATAAGGATGTTTAACATTGATGCAATGGCACAATATCATGCGTTTCACTTACTTACAGGCGGCACTGTATTGAATTAAAAATTTTCTTTTTGCCAAATTGTGAGACTATAGTCACTATTAGTCAGCGCAAAATACAGGACATAAAACCTATCGCCTAACGACCTTTTTGAAATTCATCAGAGCAGAACAAACCAAGGGCCTTATGGGAAACTGTAGTAAAGAGAAGAAATTCATTCTTGGAAACTGGCATAGATTAAAGAAAGCATCGGAATAGGAAAGACTGCATTTGGGTAGATGAAGATCGTCGCAGCAGTACTTGCTCAATTGCGTATCCTACTCAAGACTGACTGTCGTTTGCAGTCCACTATATTGACACAACAGCAATTACTAATTGTGGTCATTTCGTCTAAAATATGTTCAAGCAGGAAAGGAATGACTGCATATCTGAACAAGGAGGTGGCAATTTTTAGTGTACAGTTTCGCTGCTAATTAAAATTATGTAACTTTGTAATGAGTTAAGTGTCAACTTGCCCAACTATGATTATTGCAGCCGACCAGGTTTGAATCTATGACTGTACTATGCACTACATAGCTTTGTTCACTGGAGCTCGTCAATTTCTAATACCACTATCTTGTGCTAACTTTGGAGGCTAAATCTGCAGATGTGAGTTGCTTTGTCATTGCCCTTACATTTGACAAGGGAAAGAAAATATAAAGTATAAGGCATATTATTATCACCACCTTAAACCTTTTTCTTCCCATAAACTCACACACAAGTTCAGTGTCCTTGCAGATTACCTGACAATGTCTGTGGAGTCTCTCAGATTAGCATTAGAGGTCCTTTGGAAGGTCTTGTAATGTCCTTGGAAAGGACTGCAAGCCTTGGAGAGGACACCTGGTAGGCAACTATTGGCCACTGGGCGAACCACAAGAAAATAATGAGCAGTCACGGGAAGACCATCGATCTAGCGGACTGCAAGTGACAGTCAGTCTCGAGTAGGGTTGGCAATTGAACAAGCACCACAGCAAGGACCTTCATCTGCCCACATTGTAGTGGTCTTTTCCAACTCTTCCGCTACTCTCTCCCAGCATCCAAGAACAGGTTTTTATTCGTACTATTAATCATTAGACTATTGGTTTGTTTTGCTATGATTTGAAAAAGATGTGAGAGTGAAACAGTTGTATGTCCTGTATTTTGCACTGGCTACAGACTAACAATTTGGCGGTAAAAACCTTAACTTTCAATATATCTTGACAAGCATATCAGTACAATTCTGATGTCATTTATTACTAGCATGTAGTATTTGTAAGCACATGAGCTGTTGTCAGTTAGTTGTATGGAAGTTTGGGCTAAAGGAATAATGATGCCCATGTGAATGAATCAATGACTGACCTTGCAGGAAAATTTGGGCTGTGGAAAGAGTTTCCCTTGCAACATAAATGTAATTATGTTATTCTGTGGAGTATGGGTATTATTAGAGGCAATTCATACTCCATAGCAGTGCTTATCTGACCTTGGGGGCTACATTTGACCTTGACAAGCGCTTCAACATCCAAAGCTAACAGAAAGCCTTGGATGAGAGCTACTGTGTTCTGGAAATCTTCTTCCATAATGCAGTGACAAATATAGGGGAACATCTGTATGTAATGTTCAGGATCGTGTTTGTGCTTCCTATCTTTGCAGTATTATGTATTTTTCCAAATGCTTTCAACAATCAACACTTTGACATCAAATGTGATTATTAGTGATGATTAAATACACAAAATAAACTGCATTGAAACATGCTTCATTTATCCTCTTCGGATTATTATACAATTAAATGCAAAACAACACATGAACCATTGTGTCTCCTGATGACTTGATTTGGTGCAATTGCTAAAGGCAATGACATAATACTTCTTTCATACATTTACTTTTGAAGCCTTAGCTACTGATGCTTGGGGCATCCCTGGTCATCCATTGACCCTCATCTATCAGCTACTCCTGTTTCCCCTCCAACCAAAGCACTGAAAATACTGCTGGCCTGAAAATGAGATTGATAAATGTGCCCCTGAAGAGTCTGACCAATTCATTGCTGCAGTACTTTTGTTGGTAAACAAGAAAGATATTAACTGATATCAGATAGATGTGACAGCACAATAATATATATATATATTTTTTAACTCCATTAAAGTAAGGCAGCGTGAACATTCTGGCAACTTTATAGACATATTTACTGACATTTTATGAAGTTAATTATTAAATATTTTGATGATATGACATTATGATTTTTCCTACCAGCCTTAAAACATCTACCTACGACCATTAAAAATTAAGCCCAAAAAGAGAGATTTTGCTGAAATGTGCAACAAATTTGCAAACTGTGTCTATTTTTGTGAAGTTGTCACTGGGTAAACTTGACAGTTTGAGTTTAGAATAATGCATTAGCAACATGCCTAGTTGTGTTTATTTTGTTTCTTGCTAGTTTGGTGTACAAATAAAAGCCTGTGCGCAAAAATAAAAATTTGAAACAACTTCTTCAAAATTTATCCTGATTTTAATGGGGACGAATCTCTGGTGCTGTCTATTTACATGTTCTTCACTTGTGCTGGTTTCTCTTCTTCTTTTTTCCTTGATATTAATTGCGCTGTAGAACTTATATATATACAAACTGTAGACTTTTTTGTTTAGATCAAAACATTAATGCTTATTCTGCAACATCAAAGCAGGTTCCAAAACTAATATAATGTATAGATCGATGCTGGTCTTGGTGTCATGCAATGTAGATTCTATTCCATTTGTGATATTGACTACACAATTTGCAGGAAATTGGCTTGTACTAAGCTGCATTCATGTTTTCCAAGCCTCAAAGTTCAATATCTGTATTCAACCATTTTCAAATCACCCTTACAACACAGTATTTTGACTTCGTCAGCAGTTAAAAAATAAGTATTTCTATATATATATGATATATGACATATGTTCCACTATAGATACTATAAAAGCTACAATTGTAAATGTAGGTTTATTTGTAGTTTACTTATCTGTACCAAATCAATCAAGACAAAAGGTTTGTCTCATTTTCACATGCAACCATGTTATTTGACCAACCATTATGTTTGTATTAGGCTCAAAGTATGGACTGTCCAAAGATAACAAACCCTGTTTTTCAAAATTAATCAAGTCAAAGTGACATCAGGATGATATCATGCGATATCACCTTGATGTCATAAGAGTCTAAATATCTCCTGGGATGGTTCAATTTGAGACAGTTTAGTTTTTAACTGAGCTCCATGAGAGTTTAATTTGGAGTTCAGTTTGGTTTGACTACGATAGTATTTGGCAGTCCTTTTATGGTGTTAGTTCTTTTCATCTGCCAAAAGATTCAATTTTCCACATCAAGTTCTTCATATAATACTGTATCTGGAGGGTAAATGTATACACAGTTTGCAATGAATGACACTCTTTTATATAATGGTAGTACAGCCATGGAACTGTGATGCTTGTGGCACGTTCTGCTGCCGCTGACCATCTCTTGCTGTCGCTGCCTCTGACACGACTTGATTACATCTCATTCATCTTCATCTAGGTGTCTGAGAGGCTGAATATTATGGTGGGTTTGCAGGGCACAGAGTAAGCCACAGGAAGGTGTTAAGCCTGTCTTTGAGCTGTCTTTGAGCTGTCTTTGAGGAGAAATGGCTTTGGGATCACTTGCAATCGACTCTGCATGCACCGCGCTCCTCCTCCCACATCAAGATGCCACTATCTTATATTCTGATGGATCTGGCTTTGGTAGCATCTGCACACATTCTGCAGAACATGAAGGGGTTGTCACAGCCTCTCATTGCTCTTGTATTGTATCCGGTCTGGTGTGGTGCGCGTCTTTTCCACAATTGTGTTTCTATATTCTTCTATTCTTTGTTATTTGGGTTGGTGCATGAAGCAACAGCACAACCTCAGATATGTTTTAAAAGATATGCATTTCACATTAAAAAAAATGTTAATTTTCTTGGTTTGTCTGGAGTGACACTTGGGCAACTCAGTGACTAAATGTCAACTATGCTAGTATGTAAAACCTGATAATTGTAGATGCCCATTTGATAAATGTCTTACTATTCAAACAAAACTCTTTTTTTCCTCCCTGAATGATACTGGCTCACCTGGTTTACAACTATTCAGCCCAGGTATAACTGGATTCAGCAGCTCAAATAATTGGTTCTATATTGTAAGTGGTGTATTTCATGTGTAGGTGTTAGTGCACATATGAATAGAGCAATCATATTTCATGCTTTGATCGGTCGGCATCAAACATATTTTGTTACACTAAATGCAATACTTATCTGAAAATTGTATATACGCATGGAGATACTGAATGTCTGGAAGGGGCATTACATACCTTACTGCTTTGAGTGAGTGAGTGAGTGAGTTTGTGTTTTACGCCCCATCAGCACCAGTGTGGGCTATTTAGAGGCAACCTTACTGCTTTGAATAATATGGTAAAAGTATATTTTTGGTTCTTCATCTGACATTCAATGATTTCTTGATCTGGTAACAGCAAAACAATCCTTGCAAATTTTGTGAAATACATAAAGATTATTCAAGATCAAATGTGATATTTTGAATATGTTAAAAATGATAGGAAATGTGATAACATCACATAACACTAGATATTAAGATTTTTCATTCGATCGTTTTCTTAAGACGTTTATCCAACTTGCTTGGCATGTTGGCAAAAATGTAGCCTCTTCAGATTTCAGTTACTTCTGGGAGGACTGTTTACCTTATATAATGGTTTCAATAAAATAGTGTTCCTGTATTCTATGTCTTTGGAATTTTATAATTGCAACTTGCAACCCTGATAGGAGATTGGATCTCTTTAAAAGTCCAGTTAATTACCTTTAGAAGAAAGTACTATCTAACAAATAGATGGCTGTTTAGACACCAGAGATGTCATAGTGGAAGCACTGGACAAAGCTGAACCTTACGCTGGAGAAAATTCACAGCTATTTTGAAAGAGGTAGAACAAGGAGCAGAACTGCAACCAGCCCTAGCTGCAGTCAGAGTAGCAGTTTGGATGCTGTGCAAAGAATTGCAGGTTGCTTCAATGGAATGACATGGAAACACAATCATGCTTTGGCTTTTGTGTTGCCTTTTCCTTCGACATTTTTGTAACTGGTACCAATGCTGCAGCTGGTCTCGCTTCCAACGTAAAAGCTACCATTACTGCTACAAATTTAACTACAACAGCTGTGGATTCAGAAGCAAGTTGCCAGTAATGTTCAAAGGGGTACATAGCATACACAGATCATCTTATCTGGAGGCAATCATTTGCAAAAAGTGCCTATGACCAACGCCAATTTTCAAAACCAAAATGGGTCTCTCACTCATCGACATTTTCAAAAACTATAGATAGTAATTTCTTTATCTCAAATAATCGAAAATATCAACGCATTGAAAGACTGTACCAGAACCCAAGTTGCAACACAGTAAACATAATTATGAAAGTTTGTTGCTAAAATAGAAGAAATAAATAGCACAACATGGAGATATGGGTCTAAAATGTCAAACAATATGGACAAATATCACTTCATTTACTGCTCCGTCAATGACCAATTTGTTGCCTCATGCCAAATTATGCTGCAGATCCTGATCAACCAATTCGTACAATAACCTGCTTAGCAGAGAGTCAAATGATGGATCTTTTCTTGGCATTAAGATAAATGTGATTTCCAGATTACTGAAGTTTCCACGACATTTTGCGGCATCTCCTCATTGCTCTAATTGCTGAACCAGCTATTCAACAGCAAATGTGAAGATGGTTTTTGGAAGCCAAGACCAATCAGCTCAATTTGAATAAATTTGGAATTAGCATTTCAAGACAAGATATCTCATGATGATGATGATAGTCAACATTGGGATGTCTATGTTACAAAAATTGTTTAAATGATGCAGTGTGAACAATTTATACTCCTTCACAAAATTAAAAGCTAATCAAAATATTCTTCACATTACATGCACTGTAAACCCAGCCGCGTTACTTTTATGGCATGTACTGTCGTTTCAATGGTAACTGCCAGCAGCTGGGTTTGCACAGTGTAGCTCTAAATGTTTAACAACATCAACTACATATTTGGAAAAATATCTCATCATTTATACTGCTCGATTATGGTCTATGCTTTAGCATCATGTGTCGCCTCAATCCCAATTATGCCTTTGGTCCTGGTTAACCAATTCACACAATAGCCTGTAGCTGGCCAAGCAGTGAGTTAAGTAAATAGTGTAATATTCCTTCAATTGTGGTATTAAAATTAATCTAATCTCCAGATTACAATTGTAGCTACTCAAGTTTCCATGATATTTTGTGGCATCCCTGCATTGCTTTAATTGCTTAAGCAGTTATTTAACGGCAAACGTGAAGAAGGTTTTGGGAAGCCAAGAGTAATCAGATTGATGGGAAAAAGCATGTTGTGATTAGCCTTTAACATTTTAACGAGTTGGCGTGCCACGAGACGTGATATCTAATGAAAGTTAGCTGAGGTACAGATTTAATCTCATTCATCAACTTTGTTAATGAATTGATTGAGAGCAATGGTGTTAAAAGTTGTTCTCATTTCTCACAAGAACCTATAACCCAACAACAAAGATGAAATTGAAAAAGGAGCACAATCCTCTGCGAGAGCCAGACATTTGTTCCTTCAACAAATCATCTTTTCAAAGTTGTTCATCAGTTTGGAGCTAGCAATCTGCTGGAAAAACAGCACCACAAGCATGTTCTGTGTTTAAAAACAGATTGGTAAAAAAACTCCCAATGAAATTAATTATTGCGGAGCTAAAAATGGTGGTCATACTGGCTTGTAAGACACTTATTCAGTGACCAAAGGTTACATTTTACAAAGGAAAGAAACTGTTTTAATATTACAATCACTGCCTTACACCTTTACTTCCGATAAACCTCGCAAACAGGTTCAGTGTCCTTGAAAGTCCTCTTCGGAGATCTGGTTAATTTTTAATACCACTATCTTGTGCTCACTTTTGAGGCTAAATCTTGAGATGTGAGTTGCTTTGTCATTGCCCTTACAATTGACAAGGGAAAGCAAATATAAAGTGTCAGGCATATTATCACACCACATTAAACCTTTTTCTTCCAATGAAAATTCACACACAGGTTCAGTGTCCTTGCAGGTTTTTCTGAAAATTTCTGTGGAGTCCCTTAGATTAGCATTAGAGGTCCTTTGGAAGGTCTTGTGGTGTCCTTGGTGAGAACTGCCTTGGAGTGGACACATTGTAAGGCAACTATTGGCCACTGGGCGAACCACAAGAGAATAATGAGCAGTCATGGGAAGACCCATTGACCTAGTGGACTGCAAGTGACAGTCAGTCTCGAGTAGGGTACGCAATTGAACAAGCACCACAGCAAGTACCTTCATCTGCCCACATTGTAGTAGTCTTTTCCAATTCTTCCGCTACTCTCTCCCAGCATCCAGGAACAGGTTTTTACTCCTAACTACTATTAACCATTAGGCCATTGGTCCGATTTGCTGTGATTTGAAAAAGATGTGAGAGTGAGTTTATGTCCTGTATTTTGCACTGGCTACAGACTAACAAATTGGCGGAAAAAACCTTAACTTTCTATATACCTTGACAGCATATCAGTACAATTCTGATTTCATTTATTACCAGCATGTTGTAAGCACATGAGCTGTTGTCAGTTATGTTTTATGGAAGTTTAGGCTTAAGGAATAATGATGCCCTGTAAATGAATCAATGACTGACCTTGCAGGAAAATCTTAGCTGTGGAAGGAGTTTCCCTTGCAACATAAATGTAATTATGTTATTCTGTGGAGTATGAGTATTATTAGAGGCAATTCATACTCCATAGCAGTGATTATCTGACCTTGGGGGCTACATTTGACCTTGACAAGCGCTTCAACATCCCAAAGCTAACAGAAAGCCCAGGCTGAGAGCTACTGTGTTCTGGAAATCTTCTTCCATAATGCAGTGACAAATATAGGGGAACATCTGTATTCTGTATGTAATGTTCAGGATCGTGTTTGTGCTTCCTATCTTTGCAGTATTATGTATTTTTCCAAATGCTTTCAACAATCAACACTTTGACATCAAATGTGATTATTAGTGATGATTAAATAAAATTCATGTAATACAATACATATGTACACAAAATAAACTGCATTGAAACATGCTGCGTTTATCCTCTTCGGATTATTATACAATTAAATGTAAAACAACACATGCTCTATTGTGTCTCCTGATGACGTAATTTGGTGCAATTGCTAAAGGCAATGACATAATACTTCTTTCATACATTTACTTTTGAAGCCTTAGCTACTGATGCTTGGGGCATCCCTGGTCACCCATTGACCCTCATCTATCAGCTACTCCTGTTTCCCCTCAAACCAAAGCGCTGAAAATACTGCTGGCCTGAAAATTAGATTGATAAATGTGCCCCCGAAGAGTCTGACCAATTCATTGCTGCAGTACTTTTGTTGGTAAACAAGAAAGATATTAACTGATATCAGATAGATGTGACAGCACAATAATATATATATATTTTTTTAAACTCCATTAAAGTAAGGCCGCGAGAACATTCTGGCAACTTGATAGACATATTTACTGACATTTTATGAAGTTAATTATTAAATATTCTGATGATATGACATTATGGTTTTTCCTACCAGCCTTAAAATGTCTACCTACGACCATTAAAAAAGAGAGATTTTGCTGAAATGTGCAACAAATTTTCAAACTGTGTCTATTTCTGTGAAGTTGTCACTGGGTAAACTTGACAGTTTGAGTTTAGAATAATAAATTAGCAACATGCCTAGTTGTGTTTATTTTGTTTCTTGCTAGTTTGGTGTACAAATAAAAGCCTGTGCGCAAAAATAAAAATTTGAAACTTCTTCTTCAAAATTTATCCTGATTTTAATGGGGACGAATCTCTGGTGCTGTCTGTTTACATGTTCTTCACTTGTGCTGGTTTCTCTTCTTCATTTTTCCTTGATATTAATTGCGCTGTAGAACTTATATATATATATATACAAACTGTAGACTTTTTTGTTTAGACCAAAACATTAATGCTTGTTCTGCAACATCAAAGCAGGTTCCAAAACTAATATAATGTATAGATCGATGCTGGTCTTGGTGTCATGCAATGTAGATTCTATTCCATTTGTGATATTGACTACACAATTTGCAGGAAATTGGCTTGTACTAAGCTGCATTCATGTTTTCCAAGCCTCAAAGTCCAATATCTGTATTCAACCATTTTCAAATCACCCTTACAACACAGTATTTTGACTTCGTCAGCAGTTAAAAAATAAGTATTTCTATATATATGACATATGTTCCACTATAGATACTATAAAAGCTACAATTGTAAATTTGGGTCCTCCCCTATCGGGATAGGACCTATCTCTATGAGCTCATGGCCCACAGACTTATTGTCACTCATCTAAGAGAGTGACAACGCTTACTTGTGCATATATCCCTCGAACAAGCGTTCATGCGCTTGATCCGGCTGAGAAATTAATTTTTTGGGTGCCTGTCAGAGCCTGTCGCTGTCCCACAATGCATTGCGCATCACTTCCTCTTTCACGAGGCCGAAGCACATCAACATACCACCAGAGGGGAGGTGGGTGGGAAGCTCAAGTAATAAGTCTGTGGGCCATGAGCTCATAGAGATAGGTCCTATCCCGATAGGGGAGGACCCAAACTCTATCTTCGCTCATGGTCCACAGACTTATTGTCACTCATCTAAGAGAGTGACAACGCTTACTTGTGCAGATTCACAAAGTGGCGGAGGGGCCAGGAACCCGCAAGGTTGAAAAGAAAGCAAGGCAAACTCACCAGAAGCAGAGCGAAAACTCAAAAAATGCTGCTGCCCAGGACTGCCGTGAAGTCTGACAGAGTGCTGCATAGCTCGCCCCTGCCCACCCGCCCGAGCGCTGAGAAGGCTGCGGAAGAGGGGGAGACGAGGAAGAAAACCGGAACCCGGAGCCGCAAGGGGACGAGAAGCCGGCAAAGGAAGAGCGGACATCAGTAGTTGGCCAACTGACGCCGGGCCACTACTGGATGCATTCTGTGCCGACCATCCGGTTGGAGGCGGACGTCGGCCAGATAAAATGAAGTAAAAGTGGAATGGCACGCCCACGTGCCGGCCTGAAGAATATCATCCACGGAATGGGAGCCCCCGTGAAAAGTCCAAGAGGCACTCATCCGCCGAACCTCATGGGCCGTGACTGGAAGGTCCGGGCGGTGCTGGTGGGCAAAACGGACAGTATCCTTAATCCAGTTGGCCACCGTCTGCACCGTAGGAGCACCCCCCCCCCCCGGACTTTGCAGAAGAGGCGCTCCCGGGCAGAGGGACCACCAGTGAAGCCCAGGTAGAGACGCACCATCCGGACCGGACAGAGGAGACGATCCGCTGAGTCACGACCCGAGAAGGGGATCAAGGCCGGAATTGTGAAGGGGGCCGGATCCATCCCGGGAATGGCTGTCTTGGCAAGAAAGCCAGGAACAACCCGCAGCGACAGGCCCCGGTCAGAGAAGACCAGATCGCGGGGGTCCCGCGACAGAGCCTGCAGTTCGCTGCGACGGCAGGAGGAGGCCAGCGCCAGCAGAAACACGGTTTTCCAGGTCGTGCGCTGACGGGCCTCCAAGGAATCCCAACGAGGGGGTTCGAAGGCAGGAGAGCGGAGTACGCGAAGTACCCGCGCCAGATCCCACTCCGGCACCCGGGGACGAGCCCGGGGGCGGGACGTCGAAAAGGCCTTAAGGAGCTTAGAAAGACAGGGATGGAGGGAGAGGGGAACTCCATCCACTGAGCCCAAGGTAGACGCAATCGCCGTGCGGTAATTGGCGATGGTCTTAGGTGCCAATTGCCTCTCCTCAAAGAGGTAGACTAAGAACTCTGCGACGTGTTGAACAGTCGCAGAGGATGGATCGACGTCCCGCTCTTCGCACCAACAGGAGAAGCGACGCCAGTGAGATTGGTACAGGCGTAGCGATGAGTCACGTTGCGAGGCGGACGCATAGCCCGCAACGCGCTCAGAAAATCCTGCCTGTCGGATGCGAAGCCGGAGAGAGGCCAGACGTGAAGAGCCAGGAGGGCTGGCGTCTGGTGAAAAACCTCCTGGCAAGGCTGCCGGAGGAGACGATGCCACGGAGGAAGTAGGAGAGGTAGATCGAAGAGGAGATCTAACAACTCCGGGAACCAAGCCTGGTTGGGCCAGTGAGGGGCCACCAGGAAGAGCTGGACGGAGGACTGACGGAGCGTCCGGAGGACCTCCGGAATCAACTTCGTCGGAGGGAAGGCCAAACCGACGAAATCCGTCCACTCGAACGAGAAGGCGTCCACTTGCCAGGCCAGGGGATCCGGGCAGGGACTGACAAACAGGGGGAGCTGATTGTTCAGGCGGGTAGCAAACAGGTCGACCGACAGGGACGGGACAAGTTGCAGAAGGCGCTCGACAATCCCCCGGTGAAGAGACCACTCCGTGCCAAGCACCTGGGATTGTCGAGACAAGAGATCGGCCAAGGAGTTCAGGTGACCCGGAAGATAATAAGGCCGAAGGGTCACCTGATGGTTCGAGCACCAAAGGAACAGGAGCCAAGCCTCGCGGAAGAGAGACACGGAATGTGTCCCCCCCTGGTTCCGGATGTAGGCCACGGCCGTGGTGTTGTCCGCCAGGAGACGCACCGACTGGCCGTGGACCTGAGGCTGTAAGGCCTGAAGGGAGAGCCGAACGGCACGCAACTCCAGCAAACTGATGTGGAGAGTGGCCTCCTGGGGAGACCACAGGCCCGAGGCCGAATGGCCCTCCATAAATGCCCCCCAGCCCTGGAGGCTGGCGTCCGTCGTCAGCGTCAGGGTGGGAGGCGGAGGGTGCAGAGGGACGCCGGCGAGGAGGCGCCGGTCGTCCAGCCAAAACCGCAGTGCCAAGCGGAAGGGATCCTCCAGCGGGATAGAGACATCTATCATCGCATGGAGGTTGGGGGCCTTGGCCTTGACATACAGCTACAGAGGCCGAAGATGAAGGCGCCCCAAGGCCACAAACTGAGAGGCATGATTGAGGAGCCCCAAAAGTGACAAAAGGAGACGAACCGGAGCCGACGGACTGCGCATCAGCGCAGAGCATAGCGTCCGGATCTTGGTGACCTCCTTGGTGGTGGGCCGAACCCAGGACCGAGCGAGATCCAGATCCATGCGCAAGAAGACGAACCTGGTCCGGGGGGTCAGGTCCGACTTCGCCAAATTGACCAAGAGGCCCAAACGGGCAAAGAGCTGCACCGCCAAGGCGGTGTGGGCAGCTACCACCCCTGGAGACGGGCCCCGGAAGAGCCAGTCGTCCAGGTACCGATGCAATAGCACCCCCTGGGCCCGTAGGTGGGAGGCCACGGGTTCCAGGAGCTTGGTGAAGACCCGGGGGGCAATGTTCAGACCGAAGCACATGGCCCGGAACTGAAAGGACTCCCCCCGGATGTGAAGACGCAAATAGTGGCGAAACGCCGGATCCACAAGGACATGTAGATAGGCGTCCGACAGGTCCAAACTCGTCGTCCACTCGCCCGCCCGAAGCTGGTCCCGGATGGACCGGTCCGACTCCATCTTGAAGCGCGGACAACGGATGTAACCGTTGAGGCGCTTCAGGTCGATGACCGGCCGAAAACCGCCACTCTTCTTGGGAACCGTGAAGAGGTGAGAGTAGAAGCCTGGGGAGGCAGCTCTCACCGGCTCCAGAGCCTGCTTGGCCAGGAGAGAATCCACCTCGGCCAGCAGGACAGTCCTCTTGGCAGAATTGAGTGGCAGTTGAACGGGACGAGGAGACAGGGACAGAGGGGGCGGACGAAGGAACGAGAAGCTGAGACCTGTCGTCAGGAGGCGAAGGTGCCAGGGCGTAAGACGCAGAGAGGCCCAAGCGTCGAAGAACCCGTTCAATCTTCCCCCGACGGGAGTGGACGGACCGCCGGGGGGAAGCCGAGAGGAGCTAGTGGGACTTAGAGGAGGAGCCCTTACGAAAGGACCCCCCCCGCCCCTTGCCCCGGGCAGAGCCACGGGACGACTGATTGTGAGACCGAGCCCCTCTCGTGGCGGACTGACGAGGACCGGAAGAGCCGTGATGCCCAGAGGAGGCGGACGACGGGCCATCAGAACGGCCCCGGGGACCCGATTGCTTACGGGAAGATGAGAGGGATGACATAAGAGCCATCTCCCGATCTTCCCGGGCAGAAGAGCGCAAGACCGTCGCCGCATCCCCCAAGAGCGCCGCAGCCGAGGTGGAGAACACGGGCCGTAGGGTGGCCCAGGTGTGGGTACGGCGCGGAACCCGAACCGTATCACAAGCCTTCAAGAAGGCCTCCCGCCGGAGGATGACTGACGAGATCAACGCCCCGGCGGTGAAATCCGTCGAGTAGGACAAAGTCCGACGGATGTGAGACCATAGGGCCTCGACGACGGCCGGATCGGGATGTGGAAGGGAAGACACCTCGTGGAGGGTCTTCAGTAGCCAGTCCAGGGAGGACAGCGAGCGGATATTCTTCCGCAGAAGAAATTCGAGATCTCCCACCTTCTTGACGGGCACCGCCGGAACGGCATTGGACCGGAGGAAGGACTGCTCCTCGGGAGTGGGTGCGGCGGAGCAGCACGACAGGGGGAACTTGTCGTCCCCGTGATATTTAGTCCGAAAACCGGGACCAAACTTGGTCGCCGGAACCTGGGTCGTCACGTCGCCAGGCATCGCCCCCGGCCGGACCCGGGTGAGGTCATGATGATGAGAGAACCGCGCATAGGCGGCCTCGAGGGAGCGAGTGACCCCAGTGGAGGGCGGAAACGAGAGACGAGTGGGCGGGGCCGGAGCCTCAGCCAGCAAGCCTGTGTGGCCCGACGGCGGTGGGGAAGGCGGCGGAGCCTGACCCGCCAACACCAGACCGAGGTCAACCAGAGTGGCCCAGGAAACCGCGGTATCATCGGTATCATCCAGACGAGCCGGGGAGGCGGACCGTGAACGTCGCGCCCCCAACCGAGAAAACACACAGGGAGTTGGGCGAGCCCTCCGGGGACGAGTCCCGAGGACGCCGAGGGGTCACTTGAGGGGACAGGCGAGGAGGGGAATGACGCCGTGGGGAGCGTCATCGCGGGGAGCGGCTGCGATGTCGGGGAGACCGACTGCGGGCATGCCGTCCCAATATCACCGACCGACGAGGAGAAGTCGGGGTGCGGCCCCGGCGCCAAGTCGGTGAACTGCGCGTGGAACCAGAAGGTCCCAGCTGGGCCTCCAACAGGGCCAGACGCGCCTGCAGGGCAGCCACTTCAGCCGAGGCGGAGGAAGGCTGAGTAGACAGAGTGGCAGAGGCACTGGAGGAGGGGGCCCCTGAAGGAGGGGGATCCGTAGCTGAAGGGTCCAGCTGTCGGGGCAGCCCCTGCCCCCCCGGGGGAGAGGGGAGCCCAAAATCTCCCGGTCCAAAGCCGAAGACCCCCGGGCGAAGAGGTCCAAATCCACACGGGAGGGCCGCTCCGGGGTGCAGAAGGTCCGGATGTGAGGCATGCTCACAACCTGCCCAGGGGGAAGCCTGGAATCCGGGGCCCCGGTAGCAGTCTTGGCAGAAATGCCAGAGACCACCGTAGACGGGGGAGGGTCCGGCCTAGCCGGGTCAGTCCGCAAGGGGGGCGGAGACAACCGTGTAGACGACCTGAGGCGGCGCCCAGCCTGGAGAGTGGCCTGGGCCTTGGCGTGACGGTCAGACATGAGGGAGCTGACCAGGCCAACAAAAAACCGCAAACTTGAAAACAGGGGGTTGGGGTCCCTGAAGTACAAGTACTACAACACAGTAATAAGGCAAAGGAAAAAGGCAAGGCAATTCCACAGTAAACTGCACAGCAAGCAGGGGGCAAGCAGCAGCAAGCAAGAACACTGAACTTGACGCACAGCAAGGCAAGGGTGACACAGCAAAACGCAATGTATTCGGCAATCTAAACACCTGAACGCTATGGGAGCTAGGTGAAGAGTGGGCTTGGAACCCAGGACCAGGACAGCACGTCACAGGCTACGTCATGCGCGGCGCTGTCAAAACAACGTCCGCCATCTTGGATTTCGCTGTCAATGGACCAGACGAAATCGCGGACGAAAACGATCGCTTCGGGCAGTGGGGAACCCAAAACGAACGTAGGATTGAAGAAATAAGCAGCAATAGCACCAGCAGTGAAGATTTGAGGGAGATGGGCCGCTCAGAAGGGCGCCATCCGCCCGAAAACACTGCGCAGATCGATGTAAACTTCGACGGGCGCCATGACACTGGACCCGCCAAAACATCGACGAACTCAGGGGCGACTAAATCGAGCCCAAATACAACTTACCGGCGTCAAATGGACCCGAAAACTAAGAAACACTTACCTGAAACGTTTAACAACGTAATGACATCAAGAAGAATGCCCCATAATGAGTATTTCAACCGAAAAAAGCGGCCGGTCAGACATACGTCCGATGTGCTGGGCCGGCTGAGAGAAAGAGGAAGTGATGCGCAATGCATTGTGGGACAGCGAGAGGCTCTGACAGGCACCCAAAAAATTAATTTCTCAGCCGGATCAAGCGCATGAACGCTAGTTCGAGGGATATATGCACAAGTAAGCGTTGTCACTCTCTTAGATGAGTGACAATAAGTCTGTGGGCCATGAGCGAAGATAGAGTGTAGGTTTATTTGCAGTTTACTTATCTGTACCAACGCAATCAAGACAAAAAGTTTGTCTCAGTTTCACATGCAACCATGTTATTTGACCAACCATTTTGTTTGTCTTAGGCTCAAAGTATGGACTGTCCAAAGATAACAAACCCTGTTTTTCAAAATTAATCAGGTCAAAGTGACATCAGGATGATATCATGCGATATCACCTTGATGTCATAAGAGTCTAAATATCTGCTGGGATGGTTCAATTTGAGACAGTTTAGTTTTTAACTGAGCTCAATGAGAGTTTAATTTGGAGTTCAGTTTGGTCTGACTACGATAGTATTTGGCAGTCCTTTTATGGTGTTAGTTCTTTTCATCTGCCAAAAGATTCAATTTTCCACATCAAGTTCTTCATATAATACTGTATCTGGAGGGTAGATGTATACACAGTTTGCAATGAATGACACTCTTTTATACAACGGTTGTACAGTCATGGAACTATGATGCTTGTGGCACGTTCTGCTGCCGCTGACCATCTCTTGCTGTCGCTGCCTCTGACACGACTTGATTACATCTCATTCATCTTCATCTAGGTGTCTGAGAGGCTGAATATTATGGTGGGTTTGCAGGGCACAGAGTAAGCCACAGGAAGGTGTTAAGCCTGTCTTTGAGCTGTCTTTGAGCTGTCTTTGAGGAGAAATGGCTTTGAGATCACTTGCAATCGACTCAGCATGCACCGCGCTCCTCCTCCCACATCAAGATGCCACTATCTTATATTCTGATGGATCTGGCTTTGGTAGCATCTGCACACATTCTGCAGAACATGAAGGGTTTGTCACAGCCTCTCATTACTCTTGTATCCGGTCTGGTGTGATGTGCGTCTTTGCCACAATTGCGTTTCTATATTCTTCTATTCTTTGTGATTAGGGTTGGAACATGAAGCAACAGCAAAACCTGAGATATATTTTAAAAGATATGCATTTCCATCAGCAAAAAGTTTATTTTCTGGATATGTTTGGAATCACACTTGGGCAACTCAGTGACTAAACGCTGACTATGGCAGCTGTAAGACCTGATAATTGTAGATGTCCATGTGATAAATGCCTTACTATTCAAACAAAACTTTTTTTTCCTCCCTGAATGTTGCTGACTCACCTGGTATACAACTGTTCAGCCCAGGTATAGCTGTATTCAGTAGCACAAATAATTGGTTCTATATTGTAAGTGGTGTATTTCATGTGTAGGTGTTAGTGCACATATGAATACGGCAATCATATTTCATGTTTTGATCAGTCGGCATCAAACATATTTTGTTACACTAAATGCAATACTTATCTGCAAATTGTATATACGCATGGAGATACTGAATGTCTGGAAGGGGCATTACATACCTTACTGCTTTGAATAATATGGTAAAAGTATATTTTTGGTTCTTCATCTGACATTCAATGATTTCTTGATCTGGTAACAGCAAAACAATCCTTGCAAATTTTGTGAAATACATAAAGATTATTCAAGATCAAATGTGATATTTTGAATATGTTAAAAATGATAGGAAATGTGATAACATCAGATAACACTAGATATTTAGATTTGTCATTCGATCGTTTAAGACGTTTATCCAACTTGCTTGGCATGTTGGCAAAAATGTAGCCTCTTCAGATTTCAGTTACTTCTGGGAGGACTGTTTACCTTATATAATGGTTTCAATAAAATAGTGTTCCTGTATTCTATGTCTTTGGAATTTTATAATTGCAACTTGCAACCCTGATAGGAGATTGGATCTCTTTAAAAGTCAAGTTAATTACCTTTAGAAGAAAGTACTATCTAACAAATAGATGGCTGTTTAGACACCAGAGATGTCATAGTGGAAGCACTGGACAAAGCTGAACCTTACGCCGGAGAAATTTCACAGCTATTTTGAAAGAGGTAGAACAAGGAGCAGAACTGCAACCAGCCATAGCTGCAGTCAGAGTAGCAGTTTGGATGCTGTGCAAAGAATTGCAGGTTGCTTCAATGGAATGACATGGAAACACAATCATGCTTTGGCTTTTGTGTTGCCTTTTCCTTCGACATTTTTGTTACTGGTACCAATGCTGCAGCTGGTCTCGCTTCCAACGTAAAAGCTACCATTACTGCGACAAATGTAACTACAACAGTTGTGGATTCAGAAGCAAGTTGCCAGTAATGTTCAAAGGGGTACATAGCATACACAGATCATCTTATCTGGAGGCAATTATTTGCAAAAAGTGCCTATGACCAACGCCAATTTTCAAAACCAAAATGGGTCTCTCACTCATCGACATCTTCAAAAACTATACATAGTAATTTTGTTATCTCAAATAATCGAAAATATCAACGCATTGAAAGACTAAACCAGAACCCAGATTGCAACACAATAAACATAATTACGAAAGTATTTTGCTAAGATAAAAGAAGCGAACGGCGAGACATGAGGAGATATGGGTCTAAATATGGACAAATATCACTTCATTCATTGCTCCTTAACTGTCCAATTTGTTGCCTCATGCCAAATTATGCTGCAGATCTGGGTCAACCTACTCGTACACATAACCTGCTCAGCATAGAGTCAAATGACGGATCCTTTCTTGGCATTAAGATTGATATGATTTCCAGATTACTGAAGTTTCCACGACATTTTGCGGCATCTCCTCATTGCTCTAATTGCTGAACCAGTTATTCAACAGCAAATTGGAAGATGGTTTTTGGAAGCCAAGACCAATCAGCTCAATTTGAGTAAATGTGGAATTAGCATTTCAAGAAAAGATGTCTCACGATAGTTAACATTGGGATGGCTATGTTATAAAAATTGTTTGATTGATGCATTGTGAACAATTTATACTCCTTCAAAAAATTAAAAGCCAATCAATCAAAATATTCTTCACTAGACATGCAATGTAAGCCCAGCCGCATTACTTTTATGGCATGTACTGTCGTTTCCATGTAACTGCCAGCAGCTGGGTTTACACAGTGTAGCTCTAAATGTTTAACAACGTCAACCACCTATTTAGAAACATATCTCATCATTTATACTGCTCGATTATGGTCTATGCTTTAGCATCATGTGTCGCCTCAATCCCAATTATGCCGTGGGTCCTGGTTAACCAATTCACACAATAGCCTGTAGCTGGCCAAGCAGAGAGTTAATAAATACTGTAATTAATTAATATTCTGTAAATTGCAACATTAAAATTAATCTGATCTCCAGATGACATTTGTACTCATGTTTCCACGATATTTTGTGGCATCCCTGCATTGCTCTAATTGCTTAAGCAGTTATTTAACGGCAAATGTCAAGAAGGTTCTGGGAAGCTGAGAGTAACCAGCTTGATGGGAAAAAGCATGTTGTGATTAGCATTTAACATTTCAATGAGTTGGTGTGCCACAAGACGAGATATATCTAATGAAAGTTAGCTGAGGTACAGATTTAATCTCATTCATCAACTTTGTTAATGAATTGTTTAAGAGCGATGGTGTTGAAAGTTGTTCTCATTTCTCACAAAAACCTATAGCCCAGAAGCTACAGCCCAGCCCAATAACAAAGACGAAATTGAAAAAGAAGCACAATCTTCTGCTTGAGCCAGACATGTGCTCCTTCTACAAATCATCTTTTCAAAGTTGTTCATCAGTTTGGAGCTAGCAATCTGCTGGCAAAACAGCACCACAAGCATGTTCTGTGTGAAAATACAGATTGGCAAAAAAACTCCCAATGAAATTAATTATTGTGGAGCTAAAAAATGGTGGTCATACCGGCTTGTAAGACACTTAGTCATTGCTCAAGGTTACATTTTACAAAGGAAAGAAACTGTTTTAATATTACAATCACTGCCTTACACCTTTACTTCCGATAAACCTCGCAAACAGGTTCAGTGTCCTTGAAAGTCCTCTTCGGAGATCTGGTTAATTTTTAATACCACTATCTTGTGCTCACTTCTGAGGCTAAATCTGGAGATGTGAGTTGCTTTGTCATTGCCCTTACAATTGACAAGGGAAAGCAAATATAAAGTGTCAGGCATATTATTATCACCACTTTAAACCTTTTTCTTCCAATGAAAATTCACCCACAGGTTCAGTGTCCTTGCAGGTTTTTCTGAAAATTTCTGTGGAGTCCCTTAGATTAGCATTAGAGGTCCTTTGGAAGGTCTTGTGGTGTCCTTGGTGAGAACTGCCTTGGAGTGGACACATTGTAAGGCAACTATTGGCCACTGGGATGCCTTGTGCAGCCAACACATATGTTGTGGGAAAATTCAACAGCCAAATGCCTAATGCATTATATATGCTATGCTATTGTGTCTGTGCACGCCTGACAAGGATATTGCATGAATTCAGCCCACCCCCCAGACAATGCTGTGTGCTGTATATACAAACATATTTGAAGGTGCTAAGATGAATGGTTGGGAGTTGCAGGGGGACAATATTTCTTATCCTGCACAAAAGACTCTCAAGAATTTGCAAGAGCAACGTAATGCAACAGCAATTATGAAATGTGTGATTGATATATCAGTTTGCAGATGGTGTCAATACTTGTGTGCATAGCGAGGACAACCAATATTCTTCTCATGCTTAATTGACATTTTGTCTAAGGTATGTTGCTAGGACGAAAGGAATGACTGCTGACCCAAATAATATGTAAAGTGTCCAGTAGAGGTACCATTGATAGCAATTGCCAC
This sequence comes from Platynereis dumerilii, assembly GCA_026936325.1. Lineage (NCBI taxonomy): Eukaryota > Metazoa > Annelida > Polychaeta > Phyllodocida > Nereididae > Platynereis > Platynereis dumerilii. The sequence continues at coordinate 27,682,496 of JAPTHN010000011.1, forward strand.
CCACAAACTTTCATCAACATTTTTGTTCAGTTTTCTTTTCATCCACTCAAATTTCCCTTCTGGGAAGTCTTGGCACTTGTAATCTTGCTTCATTTCTTCAGATTTTACCATTGTTTTAGTCTCATCTGGTAATGGGATATTCTGCCATCGAAACATGGCATCCACCTCCAATGTCTTTCCTAGTATCTTATATATATGTTGATAATTTTTCATTTTAAAAGGAAAGATGTCATGAGATATATATATAATAAGGTGGTAGAACAATGATAGTACCAACTTTCTGGCTAGCATCAAATGCTAAGTATTCAATGCAGACTAGAATGGCAGTGTAGGCAACAATGGGCTGTGAGCTGTGAGCCACTTTTTCGTTGCCCTTACATTGTAAAATCGAAAAATTTTCTGTGCCTTACACCTTCACTTCACACACTGGTTTAGTGTCCAACAAACTTGATTGTTGAAATTGTCTCAAAAAAGAAGAAGCGCCGCAAAGATTAGCATAGCAAGACAATCTTGCATGAACATTCAGTACAGAGCTACCCCGATATTCAGACTGAAGTTTGGAAGAAGATTTCCAGAACACAGTAGCTCTTAGCCAAGGCTTTCTGTTGGCTTTAGGATGTTGAAGCACTTGTCAAGGTCAAGTATTGCCCCCAAGGTCAGATGAGGGTTGTTACGGCGTAAAGGTCTGCCTGTAATTATACTGCTACTTCACAGAATAACATAATCAAATTTCAGGAGCAAGAAAAACTCCTGCCACAGGCAAGATTTTCCTGCAAGGTCAGTCATTGACTAATGTAAATGGCATCATTATCCCTTCAGCGCACAAATACATACACACAGCTCATGTGCTTATGACATGCTAAATATATAATAATTATAGAAGACAACACAATTACATGTACTGACATGCTAGTAAACCTATATTGAAGTTTAAATTTTCTTTTTGCCAAATTGTGAGACTATAGTCACTATTAGTCAGCGCAAAATACAGGACATAAAACCTATAGCCTAACGACCTTTTTGAAATTCATCAGAGCAGAACAAACCAAGGGCCTTATGGGCAACTGTAGTAAAGAGAATAAATTCATTCTTGGAAACTGGCATAGAGTAAAGAAAGCATCGGAATAGGAAAGACTGCATTTGGGTAGATGAAGATCGTCGCGGCAGTACTTGCTCAATTGCGTATCCTACTCAAGACTGACTGTTGTTTGCAGTCCACTATATTGACACAACAGCAATTACTAAATGTGTGATTGATAGGTCATTTCGTCTAAAATATGTTCAAGCAGGAAAGGAATGACTGCATATCTAAACAAGGAGGTGGCAATTTTTACAGTGTATGGTCTCGCTGCTAAGTAAAATTATGCAACTTTGTAATGATTTAAGAGTCAACTTGCCCAACTTTGATTATTGCGGCCGACCAGGTTTGAATCTAAAACTGTACTATGCACTACATAGCTTTGTTCACTGGAGCTCGTCAATTTCTTATTCCACTATCTTGTGCTAACTTTGGAGGCTAAATCTGTAGATGTGAGTTGCTTTGTCATTTCCCTTACATTTGACAAGGGAAAGAAAATATAAAGTATAAGGCATATATTATTATCACCATCTTAAACCGTTTTCTTCCCATAAAAACTCACACACAGGTTCAGTGTCCTTGCAGGTTGTCTAACAATGTCTGTGGAGTCTCTCAGATTAGCATTAGAGGTCCTTTGGAAGGTCTTGTAATGTCCTTGGAAAGGACTGCAGGCCTTGGAGAGGACACCTGGTAGGCAACTATTGGCCACTGGGCGAACCACAAGAGAATAATGAGCAGTCACGGGAAGACCATCGATCTAGTGGACTGCAAGTGACAGTCAGTCCGGAGTAGGTTCGCAATTGAACAAGCACCACAACAAGGACCTTCATCTGCCCACATTGTAGTAGTCTTTTCCAATTCATCCTCTGCTCTCTCCCAGCATCAGAAAATGGGTTTTTACTCCTAACTACTATTAACCATTAGGCCATTGGTTTTTTTCGCTATGATTCATGTGGTTTTAGGTCCTGTATTTTGCACTGGCTACAGACTAACAATTTGGCAGAAAAAACCTTAACTCTCAATACATCTTGACAAGCATATCAGTACAATTCTGATGTTATTTATTACTAGCATGTTGTAAGCACATGAGCTGTTTTAAGTTATATTTTATTGAGGTTTGTGCTTAAGAAATAATGATGCCCCTGTAAATGAATCAATGACTGACCTTGCAGGAAAATCCTAGCTATGGAAGGTGTTTCCCTAGCAACATAAATGCAATTATGTTATCCTGTGGAGTATGAGTATTATTAGAGACAATCCATACAGCATTGTAGTGCTTATCTGACCTTGGGGGGCTATATTTGACCTTGACGAGTGCTTCAACATCCAAAACCAACAGAAAGCCTTAGCTGAGAGCTACTGTGTTCTGGAAATATTCTTCCATATTGCAGTGACGAATATTGTGGAACTTCTGTACTTATGCTCAGGGTATTGTTCATACTTGCTATCTAGATGCAGTATTGTGTCTTTTTTACAAACACTTTCACAACTAAACATCAACACGATTGAAACATGTGGCATTTATTTGTTAAGGATGAAGAGACAATTAAGGACAAAACACCACTGCTCTATTGACGAGTCTATTGTGTCTCCTGATGATGTGACTTGGTGCAATGGCTACATACACATGTTCCACTGTGTCTGCTGATGTTATTTTGTACATTTGCTCAAGGCAATGACATTTCTAAGTACTTCGGATGTTTGCTACAGTGCTACACTAGTGTAACCTGAAGATCTACACTACATTCAAATTGACAGTCTCTAACTGCCTGTGGTGAACCTGCATGGTGGCTCTGTTCTGCTCCTTGTTCGGTTACTGACCAATATATATGACAGTACGCTTTGCCATTTTCCTTACCAATATTTCACTGCTCATTAGGCCGAGATGACCACCTCAAAAATTGATCCACCTGAGAACCTATATTTTTTAAAACTCTTATAAGGCTTTACATAGTAAATTATATAGTCAGTATTAAAATAATACACATATGTTGTGGGAAAATTCAACAGCCAAATGCCTAATGCATTATATATGCTATGCTATTGTGTCTGTGCACGCCTGACAAGGATATTGCATGAATTCAGCCCACCCCCCAGACAATGCTGTGTGCTGTATATACAAACATATTTGAAGGTGCTAAGATGAATGGTTGGGAGTTGCAGGGGGACAATATTTCTTATCCTGCACAAAAGACTCTCAAGAATTTGCAAGAGCAACATAATGCAACAGCAATTATGAAATGTGTGATTGATATATCAGTTTGCAGATGGTGTCAATACTTGTGTGCATAGCGAGGACAACCAATATTCTTCTCATGCTTAATTGACATTTTGTCTAAGGTATGTTGCTAGGACGAAAGGAATGACTGCTGACCCAAATAATATGTAAAGTGTCCAGTAGAGGTACCATTGATAGCAATTGCCACCCACAAACTTTCATCAACATTTTTGTTCAGTTTTCTTTTCATCCACTCAAATTTCCCTTCTGGGAAGTCTTGGCACTTGTAATCTTGCTTCATTTCTTCAGATTTTACCATTGTTTTAGTCTCATCTGGTAATGGGATATTCTGCCATCGAAACATGGCATCCACCTCCAATGTCTTTCCTAGTATCTTATATATATGTTGATAATTTTTCATTTTAAAAGGAAAGATGTCATGAGATATATATATAATAAGGTGGTAGAACAATGATAGTACCAACTTTCTGGCTAGCATCAAATGCTAAGTATTCAATGCAGACTAGAATGGCAGTGTAGGCAACAATGGGCTGTGAGCTGTGAGCCACTTTTTCGTTGCCCTTACATTGTAAAATCGAAAAATTTTCTGTGCCTTACACCTTCACTTCACACACTGGTTTAGTGTCCAACAAACTTGATTGTTGAAATTGTCTCAAAAAAGAAGAAGCGCCGCAAAGATTAGCATAGCAAGACAATCTTGCATGAACATTCAGTACAGAGCTACCCCGATATTCAGACTGAAGTTTGGAAGAAGATTTCCAGAACACAGTAGCTCTTAGCCAAGGCTTTCTGTTGGCTTTAGGATGTTGAAGCACTTGTCAAGGTCAAGTATTGCCCCCAAGGTCAGATGAGGGTTGTTACGGCGTAAAGGTCTGCCTGTAATTATACTGCTACTTCACAGAATAACATAATCAAATTTCAGGAGCAAGAAAAACTCCTGCCACAGGCAAGATTTTCCTGCAAGGTCAGTCATTGACTAATGTAAATGGCATCATTATCCCTTCAGCGCACAAATACATACACACAGCTCATGTGCTTATGACATGCTAAATATATAATAATTATAGAAGACAACACAATTACATGTACTGACATGCTAGTAAACCTATATTGAAGTTTAAATTTTCTTTTTGCCAAATTGTGAGACTATAGTCACTATTAGTCAGCGCAAAATACAGGACATAAAACCTATAGCCTAACGACCTTTTTGAAATTCATCAGAGCAGAACAAACCAAGGGCCTTATGGGCAACTGTAGTAAAGAGAATAAATTCATTCTTGGAAACTGGCATAGAGTAAAGAAAGCATCGGAATAGGAAAGACTGCATTTGGGTAGATGAAGATCGTCGCGGCAGTACTTGCTCAATTGCGTATCCTACTCAAGACTGACTGTTGTTTGCAGTCCACTATATTGACACAACAGCAATTACTAAATGTGTGATTGATAGGTCATTTCGTCTAAAATATGTTCAAGCAGGAAAGGAATGACTGCATATCTAAACAAGGAGGTGGCAATTTTTACAGTGTATGGTCTCGCTGCTAAGTAAAATTATGCAACTTTGTAATGATTTAAGAGTCAACTTGCCCAACTTTGATTATTGCGGCCGACCAGGTTTGAATCTAAAACTGTACTATGCACTACATAGCTTTGTTCACTGGAGCTCGTCAATTTCTTATTCCACTATCTTGTGCTAACTTTGGAGGCTAAATCTGTAGATGTGAGTTGCTTTGTCATTTCCCTTACATTTGACAAGGGAAAGAAAATATAAAGTATAAGGCATATATTATTATCACCATCTTAAACCGTTTTCTTCCCATAAAAACTCACACACAGGTTCAGTGTCCTTGCAGGTTGTCTAACAATGTCTGTGGAGTCTCTCAGATTAGCATTAGAGGTCCTTTGGAAGGTCTTGTAATGTCCTTGGAAAGGACTGCAGGCCTTGGAGAGGACACCTGGTAGGCAACTATTGGCCACTGGGCGAACCACAAGAGAATAATGAGCAGTCACGGGAAGACCATCGATCTAGTGGACTGCAAGTGACAGTCAGTCCGGAGTAGGTTCGCAATTGAACAAGCACCACAACAAGGACCTTCATCTGCCCACTAGGGCGTACCAAAAAACAACAATGTTCTTTGATTTTTTCACCTGTCGGAGGAATTGTGCCTTTTGGTGAGTGAATCAGTTGGAAAAAAAAATTTTTGAAATCGGTCAACTCCTTACGCCGGTTTACCCCCTTTGAATAATAGGGGGTCCGAAAACACCAAAAATCGCCATTTTTATGCAGTTTTTGTCACTAAAGAGAGTCATAGATGAAATATTTCACCCAAATTGCTGTGCATACCCATCAGGCAAGGTTATAACATCTATATAAAACAAACGTGACAATTTTGTTTATGAAATTTATCTGTTTTGCCCTTTTTTTAAGCAAAAATGCAAAAAGTCATAATTTTTCGCTTCATTTTAGCATGTTTTTCTTAGATACAGTGCCACTATAGATACTTTTCTTGACAGATGAATATGTTTTTTTTATTTATGAAGCCATTTTGTCCCATTGGTGACATCCTTGTGAACCCTGAAGTCTTTAAAAATAAGCCATCTATTGCAAATAATTCTTCTTTTACTCAAGTTGATGCTAAGAAATTATTAATCTTGTCGTTTGTCTTGTTACTTATGACTGAAGTACCTATGAAATGTACAGTTTTACACTGCAGTTCGCGCTTCAATTCCATCATGGTTTTTTAGTTTTATGTATTATTTTGTAGCTAGTATTATCAATTACTATATTTGTTTACAGTTGAGAGGCCTATATTCTCAATTGCAATGATCCTACAACCAAAATTGATTATAAAGACTGATTTATGTGTACTTTGCTAATCATTATGATGCAGGAACCCTAAACATACTCAATGCTACAAAATTGATAAATTGTTTTACTGGTCAACCTCTCACAGCAAATCTTTATCTACCATCAGTTATTAGAAATAATTCTGCTTATCATTGTCTTAGCTTGGTAAAGTAATTGATACTGACTCTATGCCAGCTTGAGATTCAGATTGGGTTTTAAACTCCTCACGATAAGTCAATTTTATGCAGACTTGTTACTACTTAGATAACAATGATTTCTGAATGAGTTAGACATCATGAAATTAGATCATTCCCACAATGCAGACACAACACTGATTCAGTAAAAGTATAAAAGGCGGAAAGGGCTATCACAAATCAAATCAAATAAGAAAAATAAATAAAATTTACCACTTGAAATATTCATTTATTTGTGATATTAAGAACCTTTTACCAGTCATTCTCAACACTGACTGGCATTCCCATGCTCAACCCTCACATGTAGGCATTCCAAGTGTGGGCAAATTCCTGCTTCATGTAATTTCCTGTTTCCAACTTCTTGCCCAGTACGACGGCACTAAGGTAATGATGGTGTAAAAGTGCTCACTTTCATAAATGACATAATTGATCTAAGAAAAGCACAATAGGAACTTATGGTTCTTCCTCCGTGGTGACAGTGTGGTGTCTTCTTTCAGGACCTAACTTTTTTAGAAATAGTGTAGATTAATGTGGATTTAATATTTGGTATTCATGTGTGGTAGTGGCACCAGTCGAATAGTGGTATGCAATGTGGTCTGCATGTATCTACCCTGTGTGCAGTGGATGTTCTAAGTTCCAACCCTACTCTGGCTACGTCTAGAGGTCATCAGTAACTTATCATTGTAATGATTGGAAAGATTGTCAGTGAGTATGGCGATCAGCACTTGGTGAGCAGATACATTTTGGAATGGATACCATTTGAAATAAATCATACTACAATGTATATATTGTTGCATTGCAGGTTATATATTGTTATCATGAATGATTTCAGTCTTTACACAATATAGGAACTTTGAGATACTATTTCCTTTTAAGTTCCTTATGTGGTTATTGTCATCTACATGACATACAAAAATTCATATTGCAATTTATCGGCACAGTTCAACACAAGCAAGGTAAGCCGAAAGATCATTCATATTATTTGGTATTCAGCATTGCAAAATCAAGATCTGCAATGATCTAGGGCACAAGGGTTGACAATGATAATACCTTTAGGGTAAAAAGGCTTCATCACTGAACAAAAAACACTTGCCAGATAAGAAATGTATCTGTAATGGACTGCATTTAGGAACAAACATGCTAAAAATCAGGGGAAAATTGCGATTTTTGGCGTTTTTGCCTTGAAAAATGTCCATTTTGATAAATTTCATCACCAAAATTGTCAAGTTTGTTTTATATAGATGTCATAACCTTGCCTGATGGGTATGCACAGCATTTTGGGTGAAATATTTCGTCTGTGACTCTCTTTAGTGACAAAAACTGCATAAAAACGGCGATTTTTGGTGTTTTCGGACCCCTTATTATTCAAAGGGGGTAAACCGGCGTAAGGAGTTGACCGATTTCAAAAATGTTTTTTTCCAACTGATTCGCTCACCAAAAGGCACAATTCCTCCGACAGGTGCAAAAATCAAAGAACATTGTTGTTTTTTGGTACGCCCTACTGCCCACATTGTAGTAGTCTTTTCCAATTCATCCTCTGCTCTCTCCCAGCATCAGAAAATGGGTTTTTACTCCTAACTACTATTAACCATTAGGCCATTGGTTTTTTTCGCTATGATTCATGTGGTTTTAGGTCCTGTATTTTGCACTGGCTACAGACTAACAATTTGGCAGAAAAAACCTTAACTCTCAATACATCTTGACAAGCATATCAGTACAATTCTGATGTTATTTATTACTAGCATGTTGTAAGCACATGAGCTGTTTTAAGTTATATTTTATTGAGGTTTGTGCTTAAGAAATAATGATGCCCCTGTAAATGAAACAATGACTGACCTTGCAGGAAAATCTTAGCTATGGAAGGTGTTTCCCTAGCAACATAAATGCAATTATGTTATCCTGTGGAGTATGAGTATTATTAGAGACAATCCATACAGCATTGTAGTGCTTATCTGACCTTGGGGGGCTATATTTGACCTTGACAAGTGCTTCAACATCCAAAACCAACAGAAAGCCTTAGCTGAGAGCTACTGTGTTCTGGAAATATTCTTCCATATTGCAGTGACGAATATTGTGGAACTTCTGTACTTATGCTCAGGGTATTGTTCATACTTGCTATCTAGATGCAGTATTGTGTCTTTTTTACAAACACTTTCACAACTAAACATCAACACGATTGAAACATGTGGCATTTATTTGTTAAGGATGAAGAGACAATTAAGGACAAAACACCACTGCTCTATTGACGAGTCTATTGTGTCTCCTGATGATGTGATTTGGTGCAATGGCTAAAGGCAATGACATAGTACTTCTTTCATGCATTTGCTTCTGAAGCCTTAGCTACTGATGCTCTGGGCATCCTGGTCGCCCATTGACCCCCATCTATCAGCTACTTCTGTTTCCCCTCCAACCAAAGCACTGAAAATACTGCCTGCCTGAAAGTGAGATTGATAAATGTGCCCCCTGAAGAGTCTGACCCATTCATTGCTGCTGTATTTTTGTTGGTAAACAAGAAAGATATTAACTGATATGAGATAGATGTGACAGCACAATAATATTGTTTTTTAAAAATCCATTGAAGTAAGGCCACGAGAACATTCTGGCAACTTGATAGACGTATTTACTGACATTTCATGAAGTTAATTATTAAATATTTTGATGACATGACATTATGCCTTGAAACGTCGACCTACAATCATTAAAAATTAAACCCAAAAAGAGAGATTTTGCTGAAATGTGCAACAAATTTGCAAACTGTGTCTATTTCTGTGAAGTTGTCACTGGGTAAACTTGACAGTTTGAGTTTAGAATAATGCATTAGCAACATGCCTAGTTGTGTTTATTTTGTTTCTTGCTAGTTTGGTGTACAAATGAAAGCCTGTGTGCAAAAATAAAAATGTGAAACTTCTGCTTCCAAATTTATTCTGATTTTAATGGGATGAATCTCTGGTGCTCTCTGTTTATATGTTCTTCACCTGTGCTACTTCTCTTCTTCTTTTTTCCTTGATATTAATTGCTCTGTAGTACCTACTTGTCAAACTGCAGATATTTCTGTTTAGATCAAAACATTAATGCTTATTCTGCAACATCAAAGCATGTTCTAAAACTAATATAATGTATAGATCGATGCTGCTCTTGGTGTCATGCAATGTAGATTCTATTCCATTTGTGATATTGACTACACAATTTGCAGGAAATTGACTTGTACTAAGCTGCATTCATGTTTTCCAAACCTCAATGTTCAATCTCAGTATTCAACCATTTTCAATCACCCCTGTACCAGTGTTTTGACAAAACAGTTGAGTTGGTAACTATATTATACAACAGATGGTTTTTTGATTTTAAGTGTGGTTTGTCTAAAGATGCAACTTCAGTTGTATAAAATAAATATTTCGATTTGCTTGTTTGAAGTCAATGATAAGTTGCCTATATGGCAGTTTGTTGGATGAACTCCATGACAGTTTAATTTCTTGTTCGGTTTGGTACGACTGTATGCACTCCTTTGGAAACTGCGAGTTGCTACTGCCTCTAAATTCAATACTCAGATTGAGCTTTTTTGCTTAAAAGTTGTCTGCAATGTATATATACACAGCTTGGAATGAATGACACTCTTTTATATGCCGGTAGTACAGCCATGGAACTATGATGCTTGTGGCACGTTCTGCTGCCGCTGACCATCTCTTGCTGTCGCTGCCTCTGACACGACTTGATTACATCTCATTCATCTTCATCTAGGTGTCTGAGAGGCTGAATATTATGGTGGGTTTGCAGGGCACAGAGTAAGCCACAGGAAGGTGTTAAGCCTGTCTTTGAGCTGTCTTTGAGGAGAAATGGCTTTGGGATCACTTGCAATCGACTCTGCATGCACCGCGCTCCTCCTCCCACATCAAGATGCCACTATCTTATATTCTGATGGATCTGGGTTTGGTAGCATCTGCACACATTCTGCAGAACATGAAGGGTTTGTCACAGCCTCTCATTCCTCTTGTATCCGGTCTGGTGTGACGTGCGCCTCTTCCACAATCGAGTTTCTCTATTCTTCTATTCTTTGTTATTCGAATTCGTACATCAAGCAGCAGCACAACCTTAGATATGTTTTAAAAGATATGCATTTCACATTGATCAGCAAAATGTTAATTTTCTTGGTTAACTTGGAGTCACACTTGGGAAAATCACTGTCTAAATGCTGACTATGGCAGCTGTAAAACCTGATCATTGTAGATGCCCATGTGATAAATGTCTTACTGTTCAGACAAAACTCATTTTCATCCCTGAATGATGCTGATTCACCTGGTATACAACTATTCAGCCCAAGTATAACTGGATTCAGCAGCACAAATAATTGGTTCTATATTGTAAGTGGTGTATTTCATGTGTAGGTGTTAGTGCACATATGAATACGGCAATCATATTTCATGTTTTGATCTGTCGGCATCAAACACATATTTTGTTATACTAAATGTAGTACTTACCTGTAAATTGTATACACACATGGAGATACAGAATGTCTGGGAGGGGCATTACATACCTGACTGCTTTGAATGATATGGTAAAAGTAAATTTTTGGTTCTTCATCTGACATTCAATGGTGTCTTGATATGGTAATGGCAAAACAATCCTTGCAAATTTTGTGAATCACATAAAGATTATTCATGATCAAGTGTGATATTTCGAATATGTTAAAAATGATTGGAAATGTGACAACTGTAGATAATGCTAGATATTTAGATTTGTCATTCGATCCTTTTCTTAATATGTTGATCCAACTTGCTTAGCATGTTGGCAAAAATTTAGCCTCTTCGGATTTCAGTTACTTCTGAGAGGACTATTTACGTTATATATATGGTTTCGAAAAAATAGCTTTCCTGTATTTAATGTCTCAGGAATTTTCATAGTTGCAACTTGCAAACCCTAATATACTAGATTAAATCTCTTCAAAAGTCAAGTTCATTATAAACCTTAGAAAGTACTATCTATAACAAAAAGATGGCAGTTTAGAGACCAGAGATGCCATAGCAAACAACAGTCATAGTGACAGGCCAGTGGAAGCATTGAACCAAGCTTTGGCATAGGCCGAAGTCATTTCACAGCTATTTTGAAAAGGGGTAGAACAAGGAGCAGAACTACAACCAGCCTTAGCAGTCAGAGCAGCAGTTTGGAAGCAGTGCAGAAGAATTGCAGGTTGCTTCAATGGAATGACATGGAAACACAATCATGCTTTGGCTTTTGTGTTGCCTTTTTCTTTGACATTTTTGTTATCAGTACAAATGTTGCTGCTGGTCTCGCTTCTAACGTAAAAGCTACCATTACTGCTACAAAAGTAACTACAACAGTTGTGGATTCAGAAGCAGCATTTTTAGTAGCCAGTAATGTTCAAAGGAGAATAATATACACAGGCCATCTGAAAGCAATCACTTGCAAGAAGTGCTCATGACCAACATCAATTCTCAAATAGAACATGTGTTTCTCACTCAGCCACATTCTTCGAAAGCTAGAAATCTCTTTATCTCAAATAATTGAAAATATCAATGAATAGAAAGACTGAACCAGAACCCAATTGCAATACAATAAACAAAATTATGAAAGTTTCTTGCTAAAATAAAAGAAACAAATGGCATAACATGAGGTCTAAAATGGAAAACAATATGGAAAATCGACCTACAATCATTAAAAATTAAACCCAAAAAGAGAGATTTTGCTGAAATGTGCAACAAAATTTGCAATCTGTGTCTATTTCTGTGAAGTTGTCGCTGGGTAAACTTGACAGTTTGAGTTTAGAATAATGCATTAGCAACCTGCCTAGTTGTGTTTATTTTGTTTCTTGCTAGTTTGGTGTACAAATAAAAGCCTGTGCGCAAAAATAAAAATGTAAAACTTCTGCTTCCAAATTTATTCTGATTTTAATGAGGACGAATCTTTGGTGCTGTCTGTTTATATGTTCTTTACCTGTGCTGTTTCTCTTCTTCTATTCTTGATATTAATTGCACTGTAGTACTTGTCAAACTGCAGTTATCTCTGTTTAGATCAAAACATTAATTCTTATTCTGCAACATCAAAGCATGTTCCAGAATAATATAATGTATCTATAGATCGATGCTGGTCTTGGTGTCATGCAATGTAGATTCTATTCCATTTGTGACATTGACTACACAATTTGCAGGAAATTGACTTGTACCAAGCTGCATTCATGTTTTCCAAGCCTAAATGTTCAATCTCTGTAGTCAAACCGTTTTCAATCACCCCTGCATCAGCGTTTTGACAAAACAGTTGAGTTGGTAGCTTTATTATACAACAGATGTTTTTCGATTTTAAGTATGGTTTGTCTAAAGAAGCAACTTCAGTTTTATAAAATATACATTTCGATTTGCTTGTTTGAAGTCAATGATAAGTAGTCTGAAAGGCAGTTTGTGGAATGAACTCCATGACAGTTTAATTTGTTGTTCGGTTTAGTGTGACTGTATGCACACCTATTGAACTGTAAGTTGTCACTGCCTCAAGATTCAATTTCCCATACTGAGTTTTTTGCTCAAAAGGTATCTGCAATGTATATATACACAGTTGCAATGAATGACACTCTTTTATACAACGGTTGTACAGTCATGGAACTATGATGCTTGTGGCACGTTCTGCTGCCGCTGACCATCTCTTGCTGTCGCTGCCTCTGACACGACTTGATTACATCTCATTCATCTTCATCTAGGTGTCTGAGAGGCTGAATATTATGGTGGGTTTGCAGGGCACAGAGTAAGCCACAGGAAGGTGTTAAGCCTGTCTTTGAGCTGTCTTTGAGGAGAAATGGCTTTGGGATCACTTGCAATCGACTCTGCATGCACCGCGCTCCTCCTCCCACATCAAGATGCCACTATCTTATATTCTGATGGATCTGGGTTTGGTAGCATCTGCACACATCTTGCAGAACATGAAGGGTTTGTCACAGCCTCTCATTACTCTTGTATCTGGTCTGGTTGTGAAGTGTGAAGTGCGTCTTTCCCATAATCAAGTTTCTATATTCTTCTATTCTTTGTTATTTGGGTTGGTACATGAAGCAACAGCACAACCTGAGTTATGTTTTTAAAAGATATGCATTTCACATCAGCAAAATGTTAATTTTCCAGGTTTGTTTGTCACACTTGGGCAACACGGGGATTAAATGCTGACTATGGCAGCTGTAAAACCTGATCATTGTAGATGCCCATGTGATAAATGTCTTACTATTCAAACAAAACTCTCTTTTTCCTCCCTGAATGATGCTGACTCACCTGGTTTACAACTATTCAGCCCAGGTGTAACTGGATTCAGCAGCACAAATAATTGGTTCTATATTGTAAGTGGTGTATTTCATGTGTAGGTGTTAGTGCACATATGAATACGGCAATCATATTTCATGTTTTGATCGGTCGGCATCAAACATATTTTGTTACACTAAATGCAATACTTATCTGCAAATTGTATATAGGCATGGAGATACTGAATGTAAATTGTATATACAGCATTATACTCATGGAGATACTGAATGTCTGGAAGGGGCATTACATACCTGACTGCTTTGAATAATATGGTAAAAGTGGTTCTTCATCAAACATTCAATGATGTCATGATCTGGTTATAGCAAAACAATCCTTGCTAATTTTGTGAATTAAGTAAAGATTATTCAAGATCAAATGTGATATTTTGAATATGTTAAAAGTGATAGGGAATGTGATAACTGTAGATAATGCCAGATATTTAGATTTGCCATTCGATCCTTTTCTTAATATGTTGATCCAAGATCATCCAACTTGGTCAGTATGTTGGCAAAAATTTAGCCTCTTCGGATTTCAGTTACTTCTCAGAGGACTGTTTGCCTTATATATGGTTTCAATAAAATAGCTTTCCAGCCTTTCCTATATTCAATGTCTTAGGTATTTTCATAGTTGCAACTTGCAACCCTGATATTAAATTTCTTCAAAAGTCAAGTTTGTTACCTGAGAAAGTACTATCTAACAAAAATATGGCAGTTCATAGGCCAGAGATGTCATAGCAAACAACAGCCATAGTGACAGGCCAATGGAAGCACTGAACCAACTTCAACCAAGTCAAGACATAGCCCAAGTAATTTCACAGCTATTTTTGAAAAGGGGTAGAACAAGGAGCAGAACTACAACCAGCCTTAGCAGTCAGAGCAGCAGTTTGGATGCAGTGAGGAAGAATTGCAGGTTGCTTCAATGGAATGACATAGAAACACAATCATGCTTTGGCTTTTGTGTTGCCTTTTCCTTCGACATTTTTGTTATCAGTACAAATGCTGCTGCTGGTCTCGCTTCCAACGTAAAAGCTACCATTACTGCTACAAATGTAACTATAACAGTTGTGGATTCAGAAGCAGCATTTCAAGTTGCCAGTAATGTTCAAAGGGGTACACAGATCATCTTATCTGGAGGCAATCATTTGACCAACGCCAATTTTCAAAACCAAAATGGGTCTCTCACTCATCGACATCTTCTAAAACTATAGATAGTAATTTCTTTATCTCAAATAATCGAAAATATCAATGCATTGAAAGACTGTACCAGAACCGAAGTTGCAACACAGTAAACATAATTATGAAAGTCTGTTGCTAAAATAAAAGAAGCAAACGGCAATACACGAGGAGATATGGGTCTAAAATGGCCAACAATAATATGGACAAATATCACTTCATTCAATTGACATTGCTCCTTCACTGTCCAATTTGTTGCCTCATGCCAAATTATGCTGCAGATCTGGGTCAACCTACTCGTGCACATAACCTGCTCAGCATTGAGTTAAATAATGGATCTTTTCTTGGCTTTAAGATTTCCACATAACTAAAGTTTCCACAACATTTTGGGGCATCTCCTCATTGCTCTAATTGCTTAAGCAGTTATTCAACTGCAAATGTGAAGATGGTTTTTGGAAGCCAAGACCAATAAGCTCAATTGGAAAAAATGTGGAATTAGCATTTCAAGACAAGATATCTCATGATAGTTAATACTGGGATGGCTATGTTATAAAAACTGTTTAAATGATGCATTGTGAACAATTTATACTTAACTCCTTCTTAGAAAAAATTAAAAGTCAATCAAAATATTTTTCACATTACATGCACTGTAAACCCAGCCGTGTTACCTTTATGGCATGTACTGTCGTTTCAACGGTAACTGCTGGTTTACATAGTAGCTCTAAATGTTTAATAACGTCAACAGCATACAGTACCGTAATATGGGGTGAATTGGGACACTGGGGTGAATCGGGACAGAACAGGGAAACATTTTATTTGCCCAAAAGCACCAATTTCTACTTGCCCTAGGAATTTGATTTTTTGCACACTGTTAGTAAACATACAAGCGCATAATATCATAGAGTTTTGTATTTCTAACTGCAGGCAGTGATGAGCTGGAGCACCTTAAACTTGGCGCTGAAGGAATTTCTTTTTACAAGCTGGTCAAAACTTTGCTTGTACCAATTCAAATATAAATACTGGAGCTACTAAACTTGCAGCAAACTTTAAAATCTGTCTAATGTGTTTTTAGGAGACCATAAATAAAGACTGGATATGGGATTGTGTATGTTTGGTCCTGGGTTCAGATCCAGGTCTGTGGCAAAGTTTCGGGATTGAACAAAAGAACCCTACTTATTTTCATTTGAGTGTACTGGCGTGGCTCTTAGATGAATATTATTGAACTTGGCATCATTTATTGTGGATTTAGTCCAGAATAATTAATCACTAGCAAAATTTGAATTAAATTACAGTTTTTAAACGTTTTCTGTCATCTATCATTATTTTATAAATCTATTATAATCAATCAAATCGATTTCAGGTTTTCTTCCAAAAAATATTTTTTGTATATTGAATGTGTTTTCTAATGATTATTCATAAGTTTCAATCACTCAAAGAGGGTAGGGACTTTTGATTGTGGAAATAGTGGAGTGTCCCGATTCACCCCAAAGTGAGGGGTGAATTGGGACAGTGGTTTTCTGGGCCCTGATCATTGGAAATTTAAGATATAACTTAAAGCTCCAAGGGATAGTTAGACCTTTTGCTCGGACAAAATTTCACACCATATTTTGGTTTCTGAGTTGATTTGTGGCCATTCTATAACAGAAAAATGACCAAAACCGTCCCGATTCACCCCATATTACGGTAGCGGACAAAAGTTTAGGCCACGTCAATATTTTGTCAATATAAGGGAAAATAGGTGCTCAACTGAAAAATTGCTGCATGGATTTTCTTGCCAATCTCTCAGGGAAGTTCTACAATAGAGAAAACTTGATCTATTTTTATCACTTACTTGAATATGTGTGATAAACAAACATTTCAGGTGGCCTAAACTTATGTCTGATGCTGCTTACGTCCACATAGGCCCTTAAAGACATTGTGCATTAGTGGAGAGGTGGCTAAATCATTCAATGTTATTTTTTGTTGTTTTTACTGTATATGGAAAAGTATCACATCATTTATACTGCTTGATTATGGTCTATGCTGTCACATCATGTGTCGCCTCAATCCCAATTATGCCGTGGATCCTGGTTAACCAATTCACACATGAACCTGTAGCTGGCCAAGCAGAGTTAAGTAAATATTGTAATATTTCTTGAATTGTGGTATTAAAATAAATCTAATCTCAGATTACATTTGTAGCTACTCAAGTTTCCATGATACTTTGTGGAATCTCTGCATTGCTCTAATTGCTTAAGCAGTTATTTAACGGCAAATGTCAAGAAGGTTCTGGGAAGTAAAGAGTAATCAGCTTGATGGGAAAAAGCATGCTGTTATTAGCCTTTAACATTTCAACGAGTCGGTGTGCCACGAGACGAGATGTCTAATGAAAGTTAGCTGAGGTACAGATTTAATCTCATTCATCAACTTTGTTAATGAATTGCTTAAGAGCGATGGTGTTGAAAGTTGTTCTCTTTTCTCACTTGTAAGAACCTATAGCCCAACAACAAAGATGAAATTGAAAAAGGAGCACAATCCTCTGTGAGAGCCAGACATTTGTTCCTTCAACAAATCATCTTTTCAAAGTTGTTCATCAGTTTGGAGCAAGCAATCTGCTGGAAAAACAGCACCACAAGCATGTTCTGTGTTTAAAAACAGATTGGTAAAAAAACTCCCAATGAAATTAATTATTGCGGAGCTAAAAGATGGTGGTCATACCGGCTTGTAAGACACTTATTCATTGCCCAAGGTTACATTTTACAAAGGAAAGAAACTGTTTTAATATTACTATCACTGCCTTACACCTTTACTTCCGATAAACCTCGCAAACAGGTTCAGTGTCCTTGAAAGTCCTCTTCGGAGATCTGGTTAATTTTTAATACCACTATCTTGTGCTCACTTTTGAGGCTAAATCTGCAGATGTGAGTTGCTTTGTCATTGCCCTTACAATTGACAAGGGAAAGCCAATATAAAGTGTCAGGCATATTATTATCACCACCTTAAACCTTTTTCTTCCCATAAAAACTCACACACAGGTTCAGTGTCCTTGCAGGTTGTCTGACAATGTCTGTGGAGTCCCTTAGATTAGTGACAGAGGTCCTTCGGATGGTCTTGTGGTGTCCTTGGTGAGGACTGCCTTGGAGTGGACACATTGTAAGGCAACTATTGGCCACTGGGCGAACCACAAGAGAATAATGAGCAGTCATGGGAAGACCCATCGATCTAGTGAACTGCAAGTGACAGTCAGTCTCGAGTAGAGTTGGCAATTGAACAAACACCACAGCAAGGACCTTCATCTGCCCAAATTGTAGTAGTCTTTTCCACTCTTCCACTAGTCTCTCCCAGCATAAAAAAACTGGTTTTTATTCGTACTATTAACCATTAGACTATTGGTTTGTTTTGCTATGATTTGAAAAAGATGTGAGAGTGAAAGGGTTTTATGTCCTGTATTTTGCACTGGCTACAGACTAACAATTTGGCGGTAAAAACCTTAACTTTCAATTTATCTTGACAAGCATATCAGTACAATTCTGATGTCATTTATTACTAGCATGTTGTATTTGTAAGCACATGAGCTGTTGTCAGTTAGTTGTATGGAAGTTTGGGCTAAAGGAATAATGATGCCCATGTGAATGAATCAATGACTGACCTTGCAGGAAAATATGGGCTGTGGAAAGAGTTTCCCTTGCAACATAAATGTAATTATGTTATTCTGTGGAGTATGGGTATTATTAGAGGCAATTCATACTCCATAGCAGTGCTTATCTGACCTTGGGGGCTACATTTGACCTTGACAAGCGCTTCAACGTCCCAAAGCTAACAGAAAGCCCAGGCTGAGAGCTACTGTGTTCTGGAAATCTTCTTCCATAATGCAGTGACAAATATAGGGGAACATCTGTATGTAATGTTCAGGATCGTGTTTGTGCTTCCTATCTTTGCAGTATTATGTATTTTTCCAAATGCTTTCAACAATCAACACTTTGACATCAAATGTGATTATTAGTGATGATTAAATATAATTCATGTGATACAATACATATGTACACAAAATAAACTGCATTGAAACATGCTGCGTTTATCCTTTTCGGATTATTATACAATTAAATGAAAAACAACACATGCTCTATTGAGTCTCCTGATGACGCAATTTAGTGCAATTGCTAAAGGCAATGACATAATACTTCTTTCATACATTTACTTTTGAAGCCTTAGCTACTGATGCTTGGGGCATCCCTGGTCACCCATTGACCCTCATCTATCAGCTACTCCTGTTTCCCCTCCAACCAAAGCACTGAAAATACTGCTTGCCTGAAAATGAGATTGATAAATGTGCCCCTGAAGAGTCTGACCAAGTCATTGCTGCAGTACTTTTGTTGGTAAACAAGAAAGATATTAACTGATATCAGATAGATGTGACAGCACAATAATATATATATATATATTTTAACTCCATTACAGTAAGGCCGCGAGAACATTCTGGCAACTTGATAGACATGTTTACTGACATTTCATGAAGTTAATTATTAAATATTTTGATGATATGACATTATGGTTTTTCCTACCTGCCTTAAAACGTCTACCTACGACCATTAAAAATTAAACCCAAATGAGATATTTTGCTGAAATGTGCAACAAATTTGCAAACTGTGTCTATTTCTGTGAAGTTGTCACTGGGTAAACCTCACAGTTTGAGTATAGAATAATGCATTAGCAACATGCCTAGTTGTGTTTATTTTGTTTCTTGCTAGTTTGGTGTACAAATAAAAGCCTGCGCGCAAAAATAAAAATTTGAAACTTCTTCTTCAAAATTTATCCTGATTTTAATGGGGACGAATCTCCGGTGCTGTCTGTTTACATGTTCTTCACTTGTGCTGGTTTCTCTTCTTCATTTTTCCTTGATATTAATTGCGCTGTAGAAACTGTAGACTTTTTTGTTTAGATCAAAACATTAATGCTTATTCTGCAACATCAAAGCAGGTTCCAAAACTAATATAAGGTATAGATCGATGCTGGTCTTGGTGTCATGCAATGTAGATTCTATTCCATTTGTGATATTGACTACACAATTTGCAGGAAATTGGCTTGTACTAAGCTGCATTCATGTTTTCCAAGCCTCAAAGTTCAATATCTGTATTCAACCATTTTCAAATCACCCTTACAACACAGTATTTTGACTTCGTCAGCAGTTAAAAAATAAGTATTTCTATATATATGACATATGTTCCACTATAGATACTATAAAAGCTACAATTGTAAATGTAGGTTTATTTGTAGTTTACTTATCTGTACCAACTCAATCAGGACAAAAAGTTTGTCTCAGTTTCACATGCAACCATGTTATTTGACCAACCATTTTGTTTGTCTTAGGCTCAAAGTATGGACTGTCCAAAGATAACAAACCTTGATGTCATAAGGTCTAAATATCTGCTGGGATGGTTCAATTTGAGACAGTTTAGTTTTTAACTGAGTTCCATGAGAGTTTAATTTGGAGTTCAGTTTGGTTTGACTATGATAGTATTTGGCAGTCCTTTTATGGTGTTAGTTCTTTTCATCTGCCAAAAGATTCAATTTTCCACATCAAGTTCTTCATATAATACTGTATCTGGAGGGTATATGTATACACAGTTTGGAATGAATGACACTCTTTTATATGCCGGTAGTACAGCCATGGAACTATGATGCTTGTGGCACGTTCTGCTGCCGCTGACCATCTCTTGCTGTCGCTGCCTCTGACACGACTTGATTACATCTCATTCATCTTCATCTAGGTGTCTGAGAGGCTGAATATTATGGTGGGTTTGCAGGGCACAGAGTAAGCCACAGGAAGGTGTTAAGCCTGTCTTTGAGCTGTCTTTGAGGAGAAATGGCTTTGGGATCACTTGCAATCGACTCTGCATGCACCGCGCTCCTCCTCCCACATCAAGATGTCACTATCTTATATTCTGATGGATCTGGGTTTGGTAGCATCTGCACACATCTTGCAGAACATGAAGGGTTTGTCACAGCCTCTCATTCCTCTTGTATCCGGTCTGTTGTGATGTGCGTCTTTCCCATAATCAAGTTTCTATATTCTGCTATTCTTTGTTATTTGGGTTTGTACAATGTACATGAAGCAACAGCACAACCTGACATACATATATGTATGTTATAAAAGATATGCATTTCACATCAGCAAAATGTTAATTTTCTTGGTTAGCTTGGAGTCACACTTGGACAAATCACTGACTAAATGCTGACTATTGTGGCTGTAAAACCTTATCATTGTAGATGCCCAATTGCCCATGTGATAAACGTTTTACTATTCAAACAAAACAATCTTTTCTCCCCTGAATGATACTGACTCACCTGGTTTACAACTATTCACAGTATTCAGCCCAGGTATAACTGGATTCAGTAGCTCAAATAATTGGTTCTATATTGTAAGTGGTGTATTTCATGTGTAGGTGTTAGTGCACATATGAATACGGCAATCATATTCCATGTTTTGATCGGTCGGCATCAAACATATTTTGTTTCACCAAGTGCAATACTTATCTGCAAATTGTATATACGCATGGAGATACTGAATGTAAATTGTATATATGCATGAAGATATTGAATGTCTGGAAGGGTCATTACGTACCTGAATGCTTTGAATAATATGGTAAAAGTATATTTTTGGTTCTTCATCTGACATTCAATGATGTCTTGATCTGGTAATAGCAAAACAATCCTTGCTAATTTTGAGAATTAAGTAAAGATTATTCAAGATCAAATGTGATATTATGAATATGTTAAAAATGATAGGAAATGTGATAACTGTAGATAATGCTAGATATTTTTTCATTCGATCCTTTTCTTAATATGTTGATCCAAATTGCTCAGCATGTTCATTGTATACCTGAGAAAGATGGCAGTTCAGAAGCCAGAGATGCCATTGCAAAAAACAGTCAGAGTGACAGGCCAGTTGAAGCACTGAACCAAGCTGGGGCATAGGCCCTAGTAACTTCACAGCTATTTTGAAAAGGGGTAGAACAAGGAGCAGAACTACAACCAGCTCTGGCAGTCAGAGTAGCAGTTTGGTTGCTGCGTAAAGAATTGCAGGTTGCTTCAATGGAATGACATGGAAACACAATCATGCTCTGGCTTTTGTGTTGCCTTTTCCTTCAAAGTTTTTACTATCAGTACAAATGCCGCTGCTTGTCTCGCTTCCAATGTAAAAGCTACCATTAGTGCTACAAATGTATCTAAAACAGTTGTGGATTCAGAAGCAGCATATCCAGTAGCCAGTAATGTATAACATACACAGATCATCTGGAGGCAATCATTTGCAAGAAGTGCCCATGACCAACGCCAATTTTAACAGACAAAATAGGTTTATCACTCATCCGCATTCCACAAAAACTAGTCATTTCTCTATCTCAAATAATTGAAAATATCAACGCATTGAAAGACTGAACCCGAACCCAAGTTGCGAAACAATAAACATAATTATGAAAGTTTCTTTCAAAGTAAAAGTTTCTTTCTAAAGTAAAAGAAGCAAAAGGCAATACCTTTATATAGATAAAAGGGTGGCCCCTCTACAGCGACAAACAAGTCTTTCAGAGGTCTCCCTTCCCACTTTACTACAATAATTAAAAATAATTGATTAATATTGTAAATTATATATATGGGAAAATAAACGAAATCTGAATCTGAATCTGAATCATCCCTGAATTGCTCTAATTGCTTAAGCAGTTATTTAACGGCAAATGTCAAGAAGGTTCTGGGAAGCCAAGAGTAATATAATCAGCTTGATGGGAAAAAGCATGTTGTTATTAGCATTTAACATTTCAGTGTGCCACGAGACGAGATATCTAACGACAGTTAGCTGAGGTACAGATTTAATCTCATTCATCAACTTTGTTAATGAATTGTTTGAGAGCAATGGTGTTAAAAGTTGTTCTCATTTCTCACAAGAACCTAAAGAAGCTACAGTCCAGTCCAACAACAAAGATGAAATTGAAAAAGAAGCACAATCTTGTGCTTGAATCAGACAGGTGTTCCTTCAACAAATCATCTTTTCAAAGTTTATCATCTGTTTGGAGGAAACTGCTGGCAAAAAAGCACCATAAGCATGTTCTGTGTAAAAATACAGATTGTTAAAACCCCAATGAAATTAATTATTGCAGAGCGAAAAAAAAACCCCAAATAATCAAAGCAACCACGCTTTTCAAGAGCTTCCAGCAATTTTCTGAAATAGATGCGTGGTCACTTCCTAATACCATCAGAAACAAAAAAAAGTTGAAATATTTTGATGACAATTTATGACATAGGACATTTCAATGCCATTGCCACTCAATAATTGAAACATAACTGGGCTTCATACCAAAACTATTCAGAATAACATGATCTCCTCCAGCATATTTCTGACTGATAATTGGTTACACTCATATCACATCAAATGTAGGGTGTGTGGTACACAGGTACATAATTATATTTTGATTGGCATTTTAATTTTGCAAAGAAGGGAGTAAAAATTGTTCACACTGCAGCATCATAACATAGACATCAATGTTAAACTGTCATGAGATGTCTTGTGGTACACTTATTCATCAAGATAAGAAATGCTAATTCCGTGTTTATTCAAACTGAGCTGATTTACTCTTGGCTTCCTGAAACCATCTTGAAATTCGCCGTTGCATAACTGCTTCAGCAATTAGAGCAATGAGATGCCACAAAATGTTTGGAACTTGGGTAATCCGGAGATCAGATTAATCTTAATGCCACAAATTAAGAAAAGATCCACCATTTAACTCTATGCTAAGCAGGTTATTGTGCAAGTCGGTTGACCAGTATCTGCAGCATATTTGGCATGAGGCAACAAATTGTACATCAAATGTAGTCCTGATACATTGATTGAATTAAATTAAGCGCTGTATTATCAAGATAATTGCAATTTCCAGCAATACATTTTTGAAGTAAAACAAATTGAGAATGAGGCTGTTTATCTGCTTTACACAAAAAAAGTATCAAAAACAATTTGTCGCATAGTGTAACTGGTGTATTTCATGTGCGTGTGGTAAACAAGTACATAAGCACACTATGATGGTGTTTCATCTTCTGATCTGTTGGCATCAGACAGTGTATTCACTATTCAGACACATTTTATCACACGAAATATAACATTCATCTGCAATCCGTACTTGAGCATGGGGAGGGGCATTAAATGTACCTGCATGTTTTTGACAAAATGGTAAAAGTACATTTTTGGTTATCAACATCTGACATTCAATGCTATCTTGATCTGGCAACAGTAAAACGATCCTTGCAAATTTTGTCAAGTAGATCAAGATTATTCAAGATCCATCTTGATATTTTGAATATGTTAAAACAAGATGAGAAATGTGATAACAGATTTATCATCCAATCACTTTTTTTAAGATGATGATCCTACACGCTTAGCATGTTGGTAAACATTTAGTCTCTTCGGATCGCAATTACTTTTGGAAGGATTGTTTATATTATGGTTCCGATAAAATAGTGTCCCTGTATTAGGAATTTTGACAGTTGCAACTTGCAATCCTGATGAGAGATTGAATCTGTTCAAGCTCCTCACAAATTTCAAGAGAAAGTACTGTCTAATAAACAAATGACAGTGTAGAGGCCAGAGATGTCACAACAAAGCATTTCCATAGAGACAGGGACGGGGGTGCAGTGAACCAAGCTGAGACATCAGCCCAAGTAATTACTCAGCAATTTTGAAAGGGGTAGAACAAGCAGCAGAACCATAACCAGTCCTAGCAGTGAGTGGTGAGAGCAGCAGTTTGGAAGCAGTGCAGAAGAATTGCAGGTTGCTTCAATGGAATAACATGGGAACACAATCATACTTTGGCTCTTACTTCAACTTGTTTGTTTCTGGTGTCTGGTACAAATGCTGCAAGTCCAGCTGCTGATGCAAATGCTGACATTGCTGCTGATGTTTCAGTGCAGAAGCGGCATAACAAAAGAGTAAAGCATATATATGTAAAGGTCATTTGAAAAATAAAATAAAATATAATGATTCGCCAGTTGCTAATTCAAAATGGTAGTCCCAATTGGAGAACACTAAATCTGTGAAATTTTGGGACAGAGATAATAATCAAGTTGTATGACACAAGGAAAGATAAGGGTGTAAGATATCAAACAATATAGACAAATATTGTCGAATATCACTTCATCTGCAGTTCCACCATAGTCCAAGTTGTTGCCTCATGAGAATTTATGCTGTGAGTCCTGATTGACAAACTCACACAATGACCTGTAGCCAACCGAGTGCAGAGATAATTGATGGATCCTTCCTTAAATTGTGGCATTAAAATTAATTTGATTTCCCGATTACTCAAGTTTCCACAACAATTTGCGGCATCCGTACATTGCTCCGATTGCTTCAGAAGTTATTTACAATAGACAAACTTCGAGTGCTTACAAGTGACTGGTTTCAGAGTATCAATGAGGTCACTAAAGCTGTTGCTTCAATCTTTACCATTGAAACTGATGGCTCTTTCACTGAGTCATAGGACTTCTAATGACATGTATAGAAGCAGCAGTGACCAACATCTGGCTCAGTGACGTGTATCAGAGCAATGCTAAGTGAATGGGCAGTAGAACAGTTGTCATATAAAGTGCAGTCACTGAGTCATAAATCTGACCCATTTGAGAATAATCACTGCTCTCTTCATGAAAGATGTGGTGTTGACACAGTCAGTCAACATGAAAGCTTATCCATCTGAATTGCGATAGTGAGTTATAAATCATGGCAGAAGTGCGACGGAATTATATGCATGCTTGTGTCTAAGCAGGGTTTTTGTGTATATAAAATGTAGCAACCTGTTTGATGAACAAGGGAGCTACACAAGACAGCCAGGGGCATCCCTCCATTGCATAGCTCGTTTACGCTTGCCCTGCCAACAAGTTCAATAAAATTCTGAAGTATTCTAATCCTTCACAGCTTTTTCTGGCCTGAAATATCTATAATTTAGATAATTGTTTGTGTTTTTCCTCAAAGAAATATTTGGAACAACAAACAGACAACAATTAAACATTCAAACATAGATACAATTGCTTTGAATATCTCAAACTGTGAATTCTGTTTGTCACACCAGAGGAAGATTAATCTGTTTGTTATAACTTCACTAAAATGAAGCACTTGTGGTCAGGATGGCCAGGAGTAGCAGACACCAAGATCAGCTGGGGATCAGTAGCATTGACAGTGGTCAAGCTCTGTTGATTGCAGGCCTATTAGTCTATTACTCAGAGAGACAGGAGTGAGGTCACTGGTGAATGCTATGACACCTATCACACAACATGGTATGTATGGGCTATGAGTCAGTCACACGTTTATGAGGTATCAAAGTTATGGTCACTTAACATGGCAGGGATAGGGCTGTGATGTCAGTAACAGCCCAGAAGTGTATTGCATGTAAACACTCGAAGTTCGTCTACTGTAACAGCAAATGTGAAGAGCATTCAGGGAAGCCGACAGTAAACAGCTTGTTGAGAAAAAAGCTGTGAATTAACATTAAATACTTTAACGAATTGGTGTATGGTAGCCTACACAAGACAAGAAAACAAAGTTAACATGTTTTCTCCAAGATTTAGCAGTTCTTTCAGAAGTATATCTCCTAGAAATTGTGCAATCTTAATTGTGTGATAGAGGTCGAGTGCATCACAGAAGCAAATGATGAATTATCTTGGAGCACATCCTCTTAGTGTCTCAGGTCTCTATTCACACAGCCTTTCCTCAGGCACATTGCTCATTGGTTTGTATTCTGCCAGTTGTTAGGCCTTCTTAGCCATCCTCAAGGCTTCTGGGTTCATCCATGGCCACACATATTTGAATGAACCCTCGGGAGCAACAACATATCTTTTTCTTAGTGTAAGGTTTTTTTTTATTGAGTTTTGGATAAGGAAGAAGCAATAAAACCACAAACAGAACAGTTAAGTGAACAAGTACAGAAGGCACATTATGCGGAAATACGGTGTGTATTCAAGGACACCATTAAAGTTGTCCATTTTGCAGTTTTATGGCAATGATGAAACCATTTTTATAAGCTTCATCGTTCCCCTTATCATTTACATGTGTATAATGTGTCTTTTTTTTGATAGACAGTACATAAATAAACTAATATACATCTGACATGCAATGCTATCAAGACTTGTGTGATTTCAAAATAGGAAATAATCCCAGCAAAATAGATGTAAAAATTATTCAAGATCAAACATGACATTCTGATTATATTAAAAAAAGATTAGTAATGTGATGACATTCAAATTTAGATTTGTTACCTAATCCCTTACCTCAGATGCTGCTCCATTTACAATGCTTCACTTTACAGCGAGTCGGCAACCAATTAAGTGGACCAACTATAGCCAGTTCCATTTTCAGTTACATCTATAGTGATTGTTCATCGCAAGTGGACAAAGTTGAGGCATCCAGGCCAGTCATTCACAGCAATTTTGAAAGGGGTAGAGCAAGGAGCAGAACTATGACCAGAAGTAGCAGTCAGAGAAGAAAATCGGACAGAGTGATTGCAGGTTGCTTCTATGGAATGACACCTGTCTCTGTTCGGGACTGTCAAGTGGCAGCAGAATGCTGACAGTCCCTGGAAAATCGAATTGGGTCAACAATAATTTGATCTGTTTTGGACAGATCACCAGATCAGGTCGCACAACAGCTGTCCATATTACTACGCCAAACTACTTTCACATAGCATGGTTGCTGGCAAATATCCAGTCCACTGCTTTGAATGAAAATGTTTGGAAATCATGAGACAAAAAAAAAGTTTTGAAACTTTAGCATAAACTTTGCCTGTGAAATTGATGATTTTACTCATCAGAAGTTTGGTGGTATTCAATCTACTTATGCCATTTAGTGCATGTTAAATTGTGGTCAGAAAAGGGTCCAAAAAGAATGCATTCTCACTTATTCACGTGTCCATACAAAGCCAATTTTTTTGCTTTGTGATATCAAAAATGCTCAATTGTATTTATTCTGTTACTTTTTGGAGATTTATTAACTAGGACAACAATATAATTCACAATTTCATAAAAGCTGTGTTACACTCAGTAAAATGTCTTTTCCATGCCACAAGTGGCCCCCTCTATACTGACAATATATGTGAGCTACAATGTATACATCCTCCATGATAAAAATAGTTCCAACTTATTTTGGTATTTGCAAGCTGTTTGCTTAAAATTGAAGCCAACCAAAGTCAGATTAGACACTTGCAGAGTTTTTGGAAATAAACTAGACCATCACTGAATGATGAAACTGTCCTGGTTTCTTCCACACTGTCCTGGTTTCTTCCAGGGATCGAAATTCTGTTGACCGTTCACAGGAGCTCGCGAATTTTGCACCCTAGGTGGCAGTAAATAGCGGTCAACTTGTAGACAGGAATGACACAGAAACATAATCCTGCTTTGGTTTCGCCTTTTCCTTCAATTTTCTGTTGCTGGTACAAATGCTCCTGTAACACTAGGGGAGAGTCCCCTCGATCGGAACACCTAACTTCAGCTGCTCAGTGTGGAAAGGGTATTAGTGCTATGAAGCTTAAAAGTGGCCAGAAAGATGAAAATTGAGTTGAAGTATATTGTGCTACAGTGTTGTGGAAAAAGCTTGATCGATATGGACACTAGACCATTTTCAAAAAAAGTTCAAATTCCCAAATCAAAAACTTTGAGTTGCCTCGACTGGACCACTCCAAAAAGTATTGTTTTAAATAATCCAAGCTATTTGCATTATTAAGCAGTCCAGAAACGCCAGTTTCTGATTATTTCAACTAACCTCAAACAACAGAAATGTCAATTTTGAAGTTTTTGACTATTCGATGTAGTTCCAGAAAATGCCAATAGAGGGTGTGTTAGCATGGGAGTTAAATTATAATAATTAATTTAAGAGACCTACTGACTATATTTTTATGTTTTTAGAGTTTCTTGCTTCACAAATAGCCCCAATTGTCATATTTACAGGCTGCATCATGAATATTCATACATTCATCAGGTGGTCCGATCGAGGACACTCCACTGGTCCAATCGAGGGAATATCTGTCATTTGCAAAATTTACGCCAGTGCCCTGAATCTTTTAGATAAATGAATTTTTCTTTTTCGTTTGGGAGACAATTAGTTGGAGGTCACTGAAACAGATTCTGAAGGATTTCCCAGCAGTACGTGAATTCTGACTGTGTGAGACCTGAATGACAGTATTAGATCAGACACCACCATTTTATACATGTTACCTAAACTTCAAATATCGATGATTTTTCAAGTCAAACATTCATGACCATTTCCAAATGATTGTAAAGCAATCAATCAAGACAGGACAGCTGTTCATAAGCTTAATAATTTTGTCACAATCAGAGTGTTCCGATCGAGGCACCGGTCCGATCGAGGGGACTCTCCCCTACTTCTGCTGCAAATAAGGCAGATGCTTTAGTTGATGCTGATATCACTACAGCAGTGGATGCAGATTGCAGAAACCGGAATTATGCCAGCCAGATGCATAGGATGCATTCAAAGGAGCAAACTGTTGGCTCTTGACAAGTAGTGTCAAGTCCCCAAATTAACCACAAAACACAACTCTCAAACACAATGTGAGTTTTTTCTCACTCCATCCACATCCAAAAAGTGGACCAAGGTTCTGAGTGACAATGTAACCAATCCTAAATAGTTCCATTCTGTATACAATACATGTATCTAAAGAAACCTGAATGTCACTGAAACACTACTGTATGTAAAATCAGCAAAGAAGAGAAGAGAAACAGGAAAGGACTTAGCCAACATACAAAATGTATTAGGAAAGGTATTCATAATGTGTATTAATTATAAGGACAAATACAACTTTATTTGCAGCTACATTATGAACAGTTTTGTCGCCTGGTCAATCGACTAACACAATTATCTGTAAACAGCAAAGCACAGAGTTTAATGATGGATCTTTCCTTAAATTGTGGCACCAGATTTCTAGATCAGTCAAGTTTAGATGAAATTTCCGACATCCCCTCACAGGTCTAATTGCTCAGAGTCAAGGAGGGTAAATCCGTCCACTTTTGGCTGATATTGTATTTCCAGGAAAATGGTGTGAGATACAAAAATAAAAATTAGTACATTGCAAAGGGAATATTTCGTACCACCAACAGCAGTCATAAAACGTCAAATATTCAAATATTTTGTGCTGAAACCATGGCAACAAAAACTGGAGGTTAGGGCACCTAAATCCGTCCACCCTGCTGGTAAATCCGTCCAGCAAGGATGGTAAATCCGTCCACATGTCATTGTGGGGCACATACATATCATATCTTGAGATTTTCTGAAATTTTGCAATCTATTAACTTTCACAAAAGATTTTCTGTCAATATTAGAACAGTGGGGTACGGATTACACTTATCATTGGCGAATCAAATGACAAGGGCTAAGTTTACAATCAAGAATTTCAATTGACTGCCTCAATCACAATTGAAGAACCCTTCAACCCCAAAAATTGGTATAATTGCTCATATCGAATTTCTGTAATCTCTGATATGCATTTTAAAAATATTTAAAGTCATAAACCCACTTTTAAAGACTATTTTATGTTGGTGGACGGATTTACACACTCCCAATCAAGCCAGTTCCAAAATTATGATGGTAATCCGTCCACTTTTATTTCCATTGTATTTCCCACTGAGGTGTTGCAATAAGTAATCTAGCAATTCCTGATTTAATTCTATGTCTCATTCAACACCTTTTTTTAAACTTTAATGCATTTTTGTTGACGGAAATAGGCCTACAAGACTATTATACTATAGATCTACCAACAACCTGCCATTCAGAAAATGGCTGTGATGACGTCACAGAATTTGATTGTATTTCGTGAGGTGCAATAAAATGGCCTGAAATATAATTTGAACTGCTGTCAACACAGTAAACACGGAAAAATCAGTTTAAAAATTAGTTTTTCTTGCTTCTAATACTCACACAACTGCAACTAATATAATTGTAAGCCTGTATTAGGAGGTGGACGGATTTGCCCTCCTGGACGGATTTACCATACTTGACTCTAAGCGGTTATTTAACAGCTAATGCAAAGAAGGTTCTTAGAAGCTGAAAGTAATCAGCTTGTTCGGAATTAGCACATAATTTGCATTGACATGAGAGTGAATTAGTGTGCTATAATGCAAGATCTAATGACAGTTAACAAAGGTTCTGACTGATTCAATATTGATCATGTACTAAAACTGAAAAAAAAAATTAAATGCTGCTGCGTCAATAATCTGTGCTCCTTCTCAAAAACTGACTGTCATTCACAAAGTTTCTCATATTATATGGTGGCACAATCTTCTGTTTAAGCAAGACATGTTCTTAGACAAATCATCTTTCAAAAGTTGTTCCTCTCTCTGGGCAAACTCCGAGCAATCTGCGGACAAAACAGCAGCACAAGCATGTTCTGTGAAAAAATACAGACTGGTAAAATTCCAATGAAATGAATTTTGCTGAGTGCAAAATCGGGAACGCAAAGCAACCAAGCTTTCCATGAGGTTTTAGCAGTTTCATTAAATAGACACAATGTCATTTTGTAACCATGCACTTGTTACTAAGTATTTTTACGAGGGGCGTTCAGAAAGTTCGAGGCTTTTTTTCATATGGATACTTACTTTCAATCTAGAACTATCAATTTTTCACAGGATAAAATTCAGCATATTTGGGATGGAATCCTAAAATTTTGGACAATTTGGACATTTTTAAGTCATTCTGTGGTTGCCATGGAAACTGAAAGTTCAGCTTCTTGGGGCAGGTAACACTGAAACCAAGAATGCCAAGAAATTGTGAGTGTGAGAGACTTCTCTCTGTCACTTGTATTAGTGATATTGACAATATTTGACACAAGAAATATGGTATTAGCTTCTAAATATGCTTTCAAGTGCACAAAATGTGTGTATTCTTACACTGAACCGATGAAGGAAAGCACTCCTGCATGCCAGATTTGGCGAGGGAAATTCAGGAGGCAAAGATGTGTTTCCCTGACTACATAAGGACTTGTGAAAGCATGGATTCACAGGTATGAACGAGAGACCAAAATGGACAGCATTATCCATCCTAGCTCTTCCTGTGACATGCTGCTTTACGTAAGTTCTGGTTTTCCCTACTTTAGACCATGGGGCTATAGTTTCAGGCACTGGAGGAGAAAAGGCTTTTGATGCCCGAAATTCTTTCACAGAACTTAGTTTGGAGGAACATTTACTTCAATAGGTCAGGTGTATGAATCAATGCTTTTGGTGAGCTTGAAGTATTTTTTAAGGCTAATATTATATTTCTTGTGTCAAATATTGTCAATCTCACTAATGCAAGTGATAGAGAGAAGTCTCTCACAGCCAAAATGCATTGGCTTTAGTGGTTTCAGTATTATCTGCCCCAAGAAGCAGAACTTTCAGTTTCCATGGCAACTACAGAATGACTTTAAAATGTCCAAATTGTCCAAAATTTTGGGAATCCATTCCAAATATGCTGAATTTTATTCTGTGAAAAATTCATAGTTCTAGATAGAAAATAAGTGTCCATATAAAAAAAGCCTCGAACTTTCTGAACGCCCCTCGTAATATTGTACATCATTTTTTTATCCATTGAGGTTACTGACCATTATTTGTTTTGATATAGAGTAATGGTGCGCACAGAAGAATTACACAGAAAGTCCATAAAAATATAAATAATTGACCTTATCAAAATGTTTGTGTACCATTTCCAAGAAGCTGTGTAATCTCAATTGTGTTATGTATTTTCCAAGGGTTCACAGAAGCATATGATGAATTATCTTGAAGTACATCCTCTTAGTGTCTCAGGTCTCTATTCACACAGCCTTTCCTCAGGCACATTGCTCATTGGCTTGTATTCTGTGGCTTATTAGGCCTGTGGGTCCCTCCTTGGTTTATTCTGCCTTTTATCTGGATGCAGCACAGATTTTGATGAAGCTTTGGGGACAACAAAGCCTATTTTGGTATTGTAATGAGTTTGTTTTTAGTGTGAGATAAGAAAGTTAGCGCAACAGTTCAACAGTTCAACAGTTCTGGATGGCAGAATTATCAGAAGTGGATGAGGCAGAAAAGGCAAGGAACAATTGAACAGGGTGAGAAGAAAATGCTGCTAGAATGATTGCTCTTGTCGAATATATTCAGCATAATAAATATTGTCTTTGATTTCCTTCACATCAAGCAGAGGTTTCAAACAACTAAAAAATGGGTCCTTAACAAACAGAAAACCAAGTTCATGTCGACCCTTGCCTTCAACTGCCACACACTCATTTCTCCAAAGCATCTCAACTAAGCCTTATTTTATTTAATTAACCACCAAATGCTGCTTATTGCCTCTTGTCCAGGGCTCAATGTTTGAATAAATTCAGCCTCTTGCTGTTCCCAGTATTTTATTTTGACTGGTACAGCAAGCAACCATTGATGTAAAAGAAAGGATATTTTTCCTCAACTTTCAGCCATAAAATCATATGCATTTTCAAATTCTCCTATGTCATTTTGAACGTATCAAAAGTAACAAAATGAATGCCTCCAAGCAGCATACAGACTGATCTATTGGATATTCCAGTTGTTTACCAACAAAAGTACTGCAGCAATGAATGGGTCAGACTCTTCAGGGGCACATTTATCAATCTCACTTTCAGGCAGGCAGTATTTTCAGTGCTTTGGTTGGAGGGGAAACAGAAGTGGCTGATAGATGAGGGGCAATGGGTGACCAGGGATGCCTCGAGCATCAACGGTTAAAATATCAGTAGAGAATGCACCAGAAACAAAGCATCAGAAACATAGTTGGAGGATGCTGTTGCCTCCCAGATTACACAAATGGTCCTTATCTTCAAGAAGCAGTAAAACATTTTAATATCCCTAGCTTTGTGTATAGGTTTGCCTTTTGGTGTCACAATATACTCAGCTGGCAGTGCTAAAGGTTGTACATATAGACAGGGTTTTGGAAGACCAATTAAAATCAGGGTTGCATAAAAATCCGATTTAAATAAAAAAAATTTAAAAATCGGATTTTTTTTATTTAAATCAAGCTATCGTATTTTTTGGAATATAATGGTTTTCAAGGATTTTGAAGTCATGATAAATGATAAACTGTCCTTAATTATGTCTTCTGTAATGGGAAAATTTATTTCACTGCCCAAAAGTCATGTAATCAAGTTGAAATTCGAAGTTGTAGATCGCTCACATTTTTAAACTTTTGTCAGCTGCAAAAAACCCTCAGAATATGAATTTTGCGTCAATTCAAGTGTGAAATTTTGTCAACTTTTTGGAGCTACTATTGCTAGGAATGACCAATGATATCAAAAGTTTTAATTGGCTTCCAAAAGAGACTTAACAGGGTTTGATCCTATTCAAAGTCCCAATTTTCCACAGAATATCATAATTTGGAGCAAAGGAATGATTGAAATTACTAATGATGACCACAGAATCAGTATTTTTTAATTACTATTGTTTGTTATTGCTGTTTTCTTGTTTAATGAGTGCTACTTTGGCATGAGATTAGGAATTTGGTGCATGACAGGGGAGATATTGAATTGCATCTTAAACTGGATTAACGTAAGCCGAAAACCACCCGGGTATCTGAATTGTAGCTGTGATTCTTCACCAATTCAAGTGTGACGGTGTCAACTGATCCATTATAGCATTTATACGCAAACTATTTGCAGTTCTAACATATAGTGATTTTCAATAAAAATCATTGATTAAAATCACTAATTTAAATCATGATTTAAATCAAGTGATTTAAATCAAATGATTTAAATCTCGCAACCCTGATTAAAATCACACTTCCTTTATCAAACCACACAATGTGCATTTATCCCCAATGAGGCCAGTTTGGTTTAGTGACATTAAAACTACAATTCAAAAACAAAACCATGCAGAAAAATATAATTTTATAAGGTGATGGATAGATGATACGCTTTACGTCCTCTAATTATGCATTAGGTAGGCTAATTGGGACTGGAGTAGGATACGGCAATGAGGTGAAGGATGATTGAAACAGCCAACCAACATAGGCCAAGGTTACCCAGCAAAAGCTGGATCAGATCAACCCTCCTCCTAGTTGAATTATGGTTAAATTACATTTGTTTTCTAACCCTCGTGGATCAGACATTCAATATTATCTGGCTATGTGTGACTTCACAAACTGTTCAAGATGAAGCTGGATGATCTTAAAAATCAACAAACAAAATAAGTAATGTGATGAAGTTTCAGATTTTTCACTCAACCACTTATTTAACATGTTGATCTGTCTCTGCTGCCAACTGAGCTCTTCTGGCTTCAGTTCCACCTAAACAATTGTTGAGTTGATTTCAACCTTTAATAGTGCTCATTTGGTAGAATCGTTTCTGCCCATTATATTCAGTTTTTGGGTCCTTGGAATTCATTCCAAGACCATTGTCGTCAGCTTCATTTCCTGTCAACAGGCAAAGTTGGTGTACGCACAAAAACATTTCACAGACAAAATTACAACTCAAACTGATGTGCCCTTGTGATCAAGTTGGTGCTTATGCATCACAGGCTACAATATTGTGCTTCTCATTGCTCAAATTGTCTTTTATTCAACATATTTCTCCTAAGCTGTCAGCACTGCACTCAAAAACTGGTTTCTGAATACACACCAAAATATGGACTGTGCTGCCCTCTTGTGTATAGTTACAGAATACCAAAGTTGCCTGCAGGTTCATTTCACAAAGAAAGCAAAAAAAAGGTTCATTTCACAAAGAAAGCAAAAAAAAGTAACTTTCTTATAACATCCCATTCATCCAATTGTGGCTTATTTAGATTTGTTGAATATATATTTTCATGGGAATTTAATGTCAAAGTCTTTCAATTTTGGTGGGCAGTCTTGTTCATTAAATAAACAATATCTTCTTTTCATATATTATGATAGAAGAAAATGCCATTTTAACATCTAAACATGTCATTTAAATTTCCCTTTCTTATACAGAACTTTATATATTGTTGAATATTGAAGAGGCCCAAATTGTGGAAATGAACCAAGGACCCGATGCATGCATTGCATGCTATTTTTGGGAATGTGCATAGTCTAACAACTGAGAGACCAACGTACATTTTAAAATGGCAGTTTGGAGACCAGGAGAGATGACAGACAAAACACTTAACCATCCAAGCAAGTTCACAACTTTTAGGTCATTCACAACAATTTTGAAAGTGCCAGAACGAAGAGCAGAACCACAACCAGCCCTAGCAGTTAGAGCAGCAGTTTGGATGCCATGCAAAATTACAGGTGGCTTCAATGGTATGACATGGGAACACAATCATGCTTTGGCTTTTGTGTTGCTAATTTATCCAACTTTTTAGTTCAGGTGAAAAATGTTGCTGCTGCTACAGCAGTGCTCCTAGCGTGGATGCCAAAACTGATGACGAAATGGAACGAGTAACTCCATCATCATATATATTATAAGAGAAGTTTGTTCTCCAATTTTTTTTTTCCTGAAACAGACATGAGGTCAATTCTTCATTGTTAAAACTGAACAGCTTGAATGCCAAGAAAAAGTTATGAGGTTTTGAGATACTGTCTAATAATATTACCCATGAAGAATAATAAATCAACATCCTCCTCCAGTAGATTTCTAAGCTCTGACTGATAATTTAAATACATGCATATTGCTTGCATCTAATCTATAATAAATTAATGATAATGGAATTCATCTGAGTTACTGCACTATATGGTAAATTACCGCGACAATTGGTTTTGATATATAAAAATGTGATAAACCGAGTAGAATTTGATACTAATCCATAAAAAGTACATTCACTTTGGCCTAATCAAAATGTGTGTGCCACTTCCAAGAAACTGTACTGTGAATTGTATAATGGAGGTTCCAAGGCTTCCTAGAAGCGAATTATGAATTATCTTGGAGCATACTTGCATGGCCAAATCAAATGTCATATACATTTTCAATATCAAAAAAAGTGCTGAATGTGTTTAGATATTTCTTGAAGCAAATGGACAAATTATCTTGGAGAACATACTCTTTAAGGCACCTGTCTCTATTCACACAACCTTTCCTTAGGCACATTGCTCATTGGCTTGTATTCTCTGGCTTATTAGGCCTTCTGGGTCCTCCTTCGGCTTCCTCTGCCTTTTATCTGGATGCAGCACATATTTCAGCCAAGCTTCAGGGCCAGAAAAATCCTTTTTTACATTGTGATATCTTTGTGTATGACAGAAACAATAAGGTGATGCACAGGTATCGAATGAACAATTATACTATAAAATAAAGGTGAATTTTACCGAATCACAGTGAAGGAATAATTTTTTCCCTCATCTCATGCTTGATCTTTAAAAAACCTAAAAATAATGTGAGTTTTAGACTGGAATTTACTGAATCATATATACACAAACCTTTTAGGTTCTGTCAGCCTGTAATCAAAATAGGGAAACAGAAAAATTATGGGATTTTCAAAACCTGTCAATGCACTGCAGCTTAAATGATGTATTCTTCTGGAGGTAACAGTAAACTACACAGCGATATGTTGGAATTTAAAATGGAATAATAGTGACTATTTCAAGAGCCTCTTTCAGCTCAACATATAATTTGTCCAAATACAACTGTTACAATAATATCATAATCCTTGGCCATATGTCATTTCAGTCTGCTTCGTCTGTCATGGGTAGAAAATAACAGGTACTCTGAATAGCATTGATGACCAGAGTAGAAACAAAATGAGCAATTTACTGAAATTAGCACTATATTGATGTATATTATTATTATTATATCATTATTGATGAACATATGGGTACGAAAAATACAACATGATGTCTTTTCTTCATAGATGTACATGTATTCATCATTATTGGATTTTATGCCTTTCACGCCAAGTCAAGGTAAAAAACCCATCACTATTAGTCCTAAACAAACAGAGTATAAGCCATGGTCTCCAACAACCACACACTGGTGGCCATTTGTCTTGAAACATGTCCGCCAAGCCCTTTTAACTTGGTCTACATGACTCAGCAACCAAATGCTGCTTATCTGCTCTTGTCCAGGGCTCAATGTTTGAATAAATGCAGCGTCTTGCTGTAACCAATGTTTTATTGTGACTGGTGCAGTCAAGAATTATTCAAGCCAACAGAGAATTAAATACAAACTACATCAATTGATCACATAAAATAAGATGTACTACCAGGTTAATATCTACTTATGTCATTGAGGCAGATTATCCAAGAAACTGTTGTCCCAAAATATGATTTTTTGAAATGACACAGTTAAGTACAACAAACGCAAATTTTGTATATACATGTAATTAAGATTAATCCAATGCAAAACCAAAAATATATCTCCATGTAATATGTGCAGAACTCAATAATACAAAATGACACAATCATATCCTTTACCAACAAAAGTACTGCAGCAATGAATTGGTCAGACTCTTCTGGGACACATTTGTCAATCTCACTTTCAGACAAGCAGTATTTTCAGTGCATTGGTAGGAGGGGAAACAGGAGTAGCTGATAGATGAGGGTCAATAGATGGAAAGGATGCCCTGAGCATATGTATTTGAGGCATCAGAAGAGAATAGACCTGAAGCAACCAAACTAAAGCATAACAAACAGTTGCCTCCTATTTCAAAAGTAATTTTCAATCTGTACCAGAATAAACTAATACCAATACGCTTACACCATATTCATGGCTGGTGCCACAAATAGTGTAAACTCGAGCAGATACCAACCAAAATATTATAAGAAATGCCAATAGTGAGTGAGTGAGTTTGTGTTTTACGCCCCATCAAAGAAATTCCAATAAAACAGGAACACTGGTTTAATAACAGCAACATAACTTTGTACATGGAGTATTTTCTCCACTATGACTACTGCAGTAGGGGGAACGGGGGCACATTGGGACGCGGGGCACTGTGGGACAGTGGGGTTTTCTTGGATCCTGGCAAGGTATATGATATGGTAGTGCCATCATATCTTGTAATTTCACATCCTGATGTTTCCATGGTTTTATAGACAAATTACAGCCACATGCAGAAGTATGGCGAGCATAAGTTTGTTTTTGCTACTACTGAAGTAAATATGGACAGGTTCAATTCGAACCATTCTGTGGACAAACCATGAACATGAAGCTTTCTCAGTGCTTGTATGAATTTTATATATCCTAACGAACGGTTATGAATTGCTATCCGTATAAACGCACTCACTGGTGTCCGAGAAATTAGCATTTTGGTGTAAAAGTCATATCGGGGCTCATTGGGACACTGAATTTGGGGCACATTGGGACGCACTTAATATGGCAGAATTTAAGTGTCCAAGGCAACTGAATGACCTGGGACAGCACACAACAGGTGTTCAGGCCACAGTGAATAGAGGTATAGTGGATTACCATGCTCTGTGAACAAATTTGTCGCAAAGCACTGTGTGTTACTTACATAGATGTCCGCACCCAGGACATTTTATGTTAAATGTTTAAAACTGTTTAAAGTTATGAACTATTGGCACTACAAGGTATTAATGCGCTGTATATTGTCTTATGCACTACTTATATGTGATATCTATTGCACATGGAGTGTTAAAATGATTTTTCAATTGATGTCCCAATGTGGGGCACATTGGGACAGTCATTTTTTCGACTCACATTTTGCTCTCTGGCTGCAAAAGGGTATGTGAAGTCTAGTTTATTATGCCTTGCATTTAAGCTCGATGGTATTGGTGATATTCATGCAAACTTCTGAGTTCTTCAGTGCTTTCAGCATTGAGCAAAATTAGTAGACGTTAAAAGCGTCCCAATGTGCCCCCGTTCCCCCTACGGATGAGTCTCAGAACACAGCAGCCTTCAGCGAGGGCGGTTCTTTCTCTTCAGGAAGTTTGAGAGCACTTGTCAAGGTCAACTACGGTCCCAAGGTGAATTTGGGGCTACAATGCAGCCAAGATTGTCAATGTGATATTTACTATTCCTCTGCAGAGTAGTATAATCACATTTCTGGGGCTAGACAAACTCTTCGCCAAAATCTTCCTGCAAGGTCGGCCTTATATTCAGTTACAGTGTCCTTATAACTCATCAAACAACCAGGTGATGACACATTCGAATATCTTAGTACACACAACACAGAATTTATGTGGGTAGATAATGTAAGACTAGCACTTGCAAGTAAAACAGATACATTGTGTGAAATTACCACCTTTTAAAAGCATGGTACATGTTAATGTTGCTTGATGATGTTTTGGAGAATTTTTCAGTATAAGTTCCAATTATAAGAGCTACACAATGGTCAGGGATCTCAGGAATGCCTGAATTATTATTCAACAATGTAGTTCCTCCTGTGTGTTGTACTTATAATCACCTCACAATTACAGCTCCGGTCAATGACAGTTGTAGGTTCAGTTCATAATTGGTATAGCAAACATCTTTGAATAGCCTGCAGAAGATGGTTGGTAAGCTGGATTCTCTCCTTGCGAGCTGTCACAATGGCATAACATAGCCAACGACCAATGTATGTATATGAGTCTTAATGTCATAAATATATTAGACAATTGGTTTGTGGATATTTTCACAACATACAGTATATGAAACAACATGTCTGTGTGACATGCCCCATGCCCCTGGGCCCTGGGGTACAATTGCCAAGCAATAACATAAAACATAAAAAGCCTAAACATTACATAGCAACAATAAAGGAAGCAGGAACATCTTGGAAGTCTCACGAGATCATCTATCATAAACCACCTACGCAATTCGCAGCCAGACATGACACGGCTTGCCCGGCTCACGCGAAGGGTATCTCTTAGCACCAACCTGACACACTTCCATTGTCTTTCAGCACTGTCACATCAATGTCTAATAGAATTTGGTCTAGTTAGGTGAGGGGTTAAACAGCTGTAGCAGATTCCTCAAATGAATTCATATCTGACTCGGGTAATTTTTCCAATATAGAATAGAAAATTTAAATTCAGTGGAAAGAACTTGACATTTAAGTATTGCATGAAAACCTAAGCATTTACTATTTTTAGCTGTAAAGAAACTCCCTTACTAACTTCCTACATCCCTACTTTTCCTTATCTATTTTTCTACCAATTTCTAACATATTATTCTGCTGAACTATTCATTTACTCAGTAACTCACTGATTGAACGTTTCATTGTGAACTATGAAAATTTCAATAATTATCTGTCATGACCTCTAACAGCCACACTCATTTCTCATGAAACATGTTCACCTGGCCCTTTTAACTCGGTCAACATGACTCTACAACCAAATGCTGCTCATCTCCTCTTGTCCAGGGCTCAATGTTGAAATAACACAGTGTCTTGCTGTTCCCATGTTTTATTGTAACTGGTACGGTAAGGAATTAATCAAGCAAACATCCAAGCAACTTCGTAAAATCAAATAATTGCAGTTTGCAACAAAGAAGCAAGAAAAAGATACAATATCTT
Source organism: Platynereis dumerilii (assembly GCA_026936325.1). NCBI lineage: Eukaryota > Metazoa > Annelida > Polychaeta > Phyllodocida > Nereididae > Platynereis > Platynereis dumerilii. The sequence goes on from JAPTHN010000011.1 coordinate 27,723,695, forward strand.
CAAAATGAAACTGGAAAGGTCAAAGTTGTTTGGTATAGACAAAATTGTATGGCTGAGGCAGGTGTTCAGATTTTGTTTGAACTCGCCTGCGAGTTGATATCAGATGCATAAAAGATGAAACATGTATCGGAAAAGATCATAATTTATTGAAGATACAAAATATTTTTTAACCAATAATACGGATCAGTATACCTTTGCATTTTTGTGATATCCTTCTTGTTTTCCAACAGAAGTACTGCAGCAATGAATTGGTCAGACTCTTCTGGGGCACATTTATCAATCTCATTTTCAGACAAGCAGTATTTTCAGCGCTTTGGTTGGAGGGGAAACAGAAGTGGCTGATAGATGAGGGTCAATGGATGGCAGGGATGCCCCAAGCATCGGCAGCAAAAGTATCAGAAGGGAATTCACAAGAACACAAAAGCATCAGCCATCAGAGGTACTGCTGAGGGATTTCCTTGCTTGAAGCTGCTGTGCAAAACAGCATCATCAACCATCACATCAAAATGTGATAAATTGTAAAATTGTTACAGTACGAATTTTTTAAAGTGGCTCAAACAAGATGTTCTAAGCCATTCATAGTTTGTCTTATCCATAGCTATATCCACAGTAATCCACTTTCATCTATTTGCACAACCTGCAAAGGGATTGTGGACAGTTATGTACAGATAGAGATAGGTGCAGTTAAGTCTAGCTTCATATGGCCAACAATAGATTGCTATTGAAGGCCAGATTTTAGAAATTTGCTCTGCAGTATATCTGTTTTACAACTTAGTTTATGAATTTACTCACTATTCATAACAGGTGTCATAATGATGGATCAGAAGGCATCAAATAGAGGCCAATAAATATTAAAACCTCAACCTCCTGTACTACCATATATCCTGCCAAGACAACTGCAGTGCAGATGACAAGTCCTAGAACACAGCAACTTTCAGCTGAAGCATTTCTTTGCTTCAGGGTGTTTGAGAGCACTTGTCAAGGTCAGCTACAGTCCCAAGGTGAAATTGGGGCTAAAATCAGCCAGGATTGCCTCGGTTATGCTTACAATTCTTCTGCAGAGCAGCAGCATAATCACATAATCACAAACTCCTTTCCTCACCATAATATTTTGGCAAGGTCAGCATGTACAATGAGCTCGTCATTCCTTAAACAGACACAATGTGCATAAATGTTATAAAACATTTGTAAGAAGAGTTGTATCCTCGTTTGAGTGACAGGTACCAAAGAATGGAGTAAGACTGAGACAATGACTTAAAAAATATATCATAAAATGAAACTGGTCATCCAGAAACCTTCGCTTTGTAGGATAAACAATTATTAAACATAAATGTTCAGCAATCGATAGGAGATGGACTGGATGGAAAAGGGTTCTTGCAGTGGTCAAAGTGCTATTTCAATCGGTGTCACAACAATGACTAACTGTCACTTGGGAGTTTGCCAGATCATGGTCTTCCCATGACTGCTCATTATTCTCTTGTGTCCAGCACAATGTCCAAAAGATGTCTTACCAGGTTTTCAAGTCAGTCCTCACCAATGACATCATTTTTGTTTGTTTGTTTGTGTTTTATGTTTTTTACGCCTCTGCAGCATCTTACTGGGCTATATCGAGGCAGGAGATCGCCGTATGATGATGAGATGAGAAGACTGTGAGTCTAGCGCACACCCTATTAATTCAGGGATGCCCAGGGTCTTTCAGTTACTCCAGCATAGAATACTGATACAACCCGCCTCCATTTAACGTCCCATAGGTTCGGACCAAAGTGAGTTCCCGGAGTGAGATTTGAACCCACGCCCGCAAAGCCAGTTGACAAGCGCACTTACCAATTAGGCACGGGGGAACTCCCAAGGACATCATCAAAGAATATTTCAAAAGACATCTAATTAATGAACTTCGAAAGTTTGTCTAAAGCATGTACACAGGACCCACAAGTACAGTAATTTCTCCATCTCACTTGCTGTTGCAGTTTCAAGATGTCTTGTCCATGTTGACTCAAGATCCATGTTTATCTGAATGTATACAAACCAAGACCAAGGATCGGCCCTTCCCCCATTTTCTACAGCTTCCTGTCACATGACCTGACCTTGGGCATGTTCAGAAAGCTGATGAAGCCCATGGTGCATGGATGAAAGCTCCCAACATGCCCAAGGAGTCAAAATTAGACCTATGTGCCATGATTTCAACATATCATAAATTCCATATTTTTCCTGTTGCAACTTCTACAGTTTGTGTATGGAAGATGAAACATGGTCCCCTTGTAACTCCCAACCATCCATCTTAACTCATTAAAATGTCTCTCTTTGTATATATATATGTATGGCACTACAGCATTGTCTGCAATATCCTTGTGAGGCGTGCTTAGACACAACAGCACAGCATATCTCATGTATATGGCAGCATATGGCATTTGGCTGTTGAATATTCTCTGAACATAACATGTTAGCAGCACAACGCATCCCTGTGTGACAATTACTTAGCCACAACAAGGACATCCAGCAATAAAGCACCAACATTACATGTATCAGGCAAAAACAGGGAAAAACATCACAAATATATATAAAAAAAATTGGACAATACATTGACACATTTGATAACAGAATTTGAAGCAAGGATAGGATTGCAGTTATGCTTCTGAACCGGAAAGTAAGAACTGTTTTGGTAATATGCATCTACTATTGCATCGAGGAACTCTTTAACTATTCTAAAGTTAGGATTGTTAGTGTAACAATACCATTTTTACAATATGTACATTGTATTGTATTTATAATCAAATTTCTAGAACCAGACAAACTAGCTCAAGCCAGGGTCAGTTGCCGTTTCTGGTCAATAGGCTAGTCATTGCTTACATATGCAATTATGCATCTCCCAGAAGTGTAAATCATTTTAACTCCATACAGAAATACCTTTTAAAATGCAGTGTTGCACATTCTTGCAGATGTGAATGTAGAACAAAGGGATTTCGCCATCACAAAAATAATATAGCCGAAGAATTTATAAAAATAAAAATTTAACAGAGTATTGACATTAAGTTAGTGGATTACGAGAGACCTGAAGTAGTAAGAGGCCGGGTAAGGGTCCTTGACTTAAGAGTGCTTGTTCGATTGCTAGCACCACAGAGACTGACCGTCACTTGCATTCCACTAGATCGATGGTCTTCCCATGACTGCTCATTATTCTCCTGTGGTTAGCCAGTGTCACTTGGTAGCCTTTGCAGGTTTCCTTTCTGAAGCAGTCCTTACCAAGGACACAAAAAACTATATATACCTTCCGACCTCAAAACCCTATATAACATTCGAGGCAACTATCCAAACTATCAAATCTCCTTGAAAAAGATTCATTTATCAATTGAAGTGATTTCTACTTACACATTATTATTTATTTCTGAAAATGAAAGTCATTATCAAATCATCAATTCTAATATTCAGGATTTCATTGGAAGTTGGGTGCAAAAATTCTCCAGTTAACTATATTAAGGTTGAAGAAACACATATACAGTACACAGCATTGTCTGACAGGCTGAATTCTTGCAATATCTTTGTGAGGCGTGCACAGATACAATAGCATAGCAAATAATGCCTTAAGCATTCGGCACTTGAATATTCCCACAAAATATGTGTTGGCTGCACAAGGCATCCCTGCTTCACACCCTGCATGACAATTGCTTTGCTACGACCAGGACATCCAGCAATAAAGCTTCAACATCACCACCTAAGAATAAGGGAAGCAATAGCATTACAAAAGTCTCAGGAAAATGTGTGTCCTATACCCACCCAGGCACCCAGGCATCCACCCACGCAATTCACAACCACAGCCATGAAACGACTCCTTCCATGTGTTTCTCCTACCACCAGTGGTCCAACACCCTGACATCTTCAGCATCAACAAGTCATGTCTAATGGTTTTTGTGCTAATTAAATGCCGAGAAAAACAATCATGCCAAGAAGATGTCACAATGCTTTGTTAAAGTCATCAATTTCCTGTCAATTGGAAAAAGTCTACTTTGCAATTGATACCATTGTAATAAAAAAAGGTGATGAATACCTGATTGAATATATAAAGTCTCACATCATAAATCAAACATAAGGGAAGTTTTTCAATGAAGATTTGTACAAAGAGACTTTTTTTTAATAACATGACTCAACAAGAAATGCTGCTTCTACTGTCTTGTTAAGGTCTCAAACTTTTTTTAAAAGAAACTCAGTGTCTAACTGTTCACAAAGTTTTACCGTAACCAGTTCAGCAGGGAATTAATCAAACAAACATTCAGTTTGCAACACAACAAAAAAGGAGAATATACATGTAGTACAACGTACGTTCTTCACCACAGGTGGCTGAAATTTCAAATATTAAAGACATTAAAACCAGAGACGTCAAATGTAATTTTGTTACATTAGAGTGTTTAGAAAGCATTAATGACGTAAAGAAAGTGACTGCAAAGATACTCAAACAGGATTTTAGAAAATTTTATCACATTAACTTGAAAAGTCGTATACAGAAGACAAAAGTGGTTGAATTTTGTTTGTCACCTATATATTAATAATATGTGCAAAACAGGCAGTATACATGGTATATAAAAAAAATCATTATAACATAAATTCATGAAGCAAAATATATGTAACCAAATAAATCTGATCTGCAAACAAAGACGTTTTTGTGACATCGTATTTGTTTCCCAACAGAAGTACTGCAGCAATGAATTGGTCAGACTCTTCTGGGGCACATTTATCAATCTCATTTTCAGACAAGCAGTATTTTCAGTGCTTTGGTTGGAGGGGAAACAGAAGTGGCTGATAGATGAGGGTCAATGGATGGCAGGGATGCCCCGAGCATCGGCAGCAAAAGTATCAGAAGGGAATTCACAAGAACACAAAAGCATCAGCCATCAGAAGGACTACTGAGGGATTTCATTGCCTGAAGCGGCTGTGCAAAACAGCATCATCAACCATCACATTAAAATGAGATAAATTGTAAAATTGTTACAGTACAGATTGTTAAAGTGGCTCAAACAAGATGTTCAAAAGCTTCATAGCTTGTCTTATCCATACAGTAGCTATATCCACAGTAATCCACTTTCATCTACTTACACACCCTGCAAAGGGATTGTGGACATGTATAGATAGAGATAGGTGCAGTTAAGTCTAGATTCATATGGCCAAGGATAGATTGCTACTGAAGGCCAGATCTTAGAAATTTGCTCTGCAGTGTATCTGTTTCACAACTTGGTTCATGAATTTACTCACTATTCATAACAGGTACCATAATGATGGATCAGAAGTCATCAAAAAAATTTAACCTCGACAGAGGCCAATAAATATTAAAACCTCATCATAGTGTACAACTATCTTGCCAAGACAACTACAATACAGATGACGAGTCCCAGAACACAGCAACGTTCAGCTGAAACGTTTCTTTGCTTCAGGGTGTTTGAGAGCACTTGTCAAGGTCACCTACAGTCCCAAGGTGAAATTGTGGCTACAATCAACCAGGATGGTCTCTGTCATATTTACAATTCTTCTGCAGAGTAGTATAATCACATTTCTGGACAAAGTCCTTACCTCACCATAATAATTATTCTGGCAAGATCAGCCACAATCAGCTCATCATTCCATAAACACACAGAATTAAGTTGCGCAAAGGTTAAAACACATTTGTCAGGGGAATTGTACCAGAGTTTGTATGTGACATATTAAAGAATATATAATAGGCTATCAGACAATGTTACGTCTCATAACACTTAAAAATTATCATCAAATCAAACCAAAGAAACCAGTAATCTGGAAACCATCACTTTAACGGATAAACCTAAATGCAAGGAGTGATGTGAGGCCCCCCCCCCCCATCATCTGCAGCTTCCTGTAACATGACCTGACCCTGGGCAGTCTTGTGACCAACTATGTATGTTCAGAAAGCTGGTGAAGCCCATGGGATATGGATGAAAGGTCTCAATGAGTAAAGAGTCAGACCTGTATGCCATGATTTCAATATATCATACATAAATTTTATATTATTCCTGTTGCAACTTGAGCATTGTTCGACAGTTTGTGTGTGGAAGATGAAACATGGTCCCCTTGCAACCCTCAACAATCCATCTTAACACATTCAAATGCCTGTCTTAGTATAATACATATATATGTGAGACACTTCAGTACTGTCTGTGGGCGAAATTCCTGCAATATCCTTATGAGGCGTGCTTAGACACAACAACACAGCATATATCATGAATATGATATCATAAGGCATTTGGCTGTTGAATATTCGCTCAACATGATGTGTTCGCAACACAACGCACTCCTGCGTGACAATTGCATTGCTATTACAAGGACATCCAGCAATAAAGCTCCATCATTACATGTATCCGGCAAAACAGGGGAAAAATCACACAAAAATGTCTCAAGATAATGTGTCCTGTGACCCACCCACACAACGCAACATGCACAGTTGCACACTCGAGACAACACAAGCATCGATAAAATAAGTACATCTGACACCACATTGACACTTTTGATATCATAATTTAAAGCAGGATAGGATTGCAATTATGCTTCAGAACAGTAGCATCTACTATTGCATCTAGGAACTCTTTTAAGGAGAATGCATCTTTTCTGGTAAAAATTAATTTCAATGCCAAGGTCAATTAAAGATTCTCCACAACTGTTTTAAAGTGAGGATTGCCAGTGTAACAATACCATTTTCACAATATGTACATTCTACATATGTATCGTATTTACAATCACATTTCTAGAACCAGACAAACCAGCTTAAGCCAGGGTCAGTTGCCATTTCTGGCAAATAGGTAAATCCTCGCTTACGTATGCATCTCCCAGTAGCGTAAACCATTTAAACTCAGTGCAGAAATACTTTTCAAAATGAAGAGTGTTGCACATTATTGCAGGTGAGAACGTAGAACAAAGGGATTTCGCCACCATGAAAATAATATAGCTGAAAAAATTGTGAAAATAAACATTTAAGAAAGTATTGACATTAAGTTAGTGGATTAGGAGAGACCTGAAGTGCTAAGAGGCAGGGTAAGGGTCCTTCACTTAGAGTGCTTGTTCAATTGCTTGCACCACAGAGACTGACTGTCACTTGCAGTCCACTAGATCGATGGTCTTCCCATGACTGCTCATTATTCTCCTTTGCAGGTTTCCTTTCTGAAGCAGTCCTCACCAAGGACACAAAAAACTATGCCTACCAATGGACCTCAAAACCTTATATCTTTCAAGGCTACAATCAAATCTCCTTGAAATACATTCATTTATTAATCGAAGCTATTTTCCACTTACACATATTTATTTCTGAAAAAGAAAGGCATTATCAAATCAACAATTCTTCTATTCAGAATTTCATTGGAAGTTTGGTGCAAAAATTCTTTGGTGAAACTATACTAAGAGTCTGGAATAGCAATTGATAAAAGTAGTAAGTAAAAACCGCTCCTTTTCTAATTTCTGCACATCAACAGTCAGTGTATCATCAGTGAGTATAGTTACTGTATCAATAAAGATGTTTTATTGCCTAGAAGGATTGAAGCAACAGTTAACAATGTGAGCAAGATTACTAACTTGATAAGAGTAACATACTCCAGTTATATTGCATATTACTTAAAGCAATTGGTCTAATGTGTGTGTGTGTGTGTGGCACATGAAATATGGTCCCCTGCAACTCTCAACCATTCATCTTAGCACCTTCAAATATCTTGTTTGATGGTGCAATATCCTTGTGAGGCGTGCACAGACACAATAGCATAGCATATATAATGCACTAGGCATTTGGCTGTTGAATAATCTAACAACATATGTGTTGGCTGTCTAAGGCATCCCTGCTTCACACCCTGCGTGACAATTGCATTGCAATGACAAGGACATCCAGCAATAAAGCTCCAACATCACCAGCTAATAATAAGGGAAGCAGGAGCATTACGAAAGCCTCTTGAAAATGTGTGCCCTATACCCTTTCAGGCGCCCACCCACGCAATTCTCAACCACAGCCATGACATGACTGACACAACTTCCTCAAAGTGTTTCTTTTAACACAGCGCTGACATCTATAGCGCTAATAAGTCATGTCTGACTATTGCTGGTGCTAATTAAATGCAGGGAAAAACAATTATGCTTGGAAGACATTACAATGCATCCTTAAAGCCATAAATTGCATTCAATGAGCAAAATCAACCTTCCCAATTGATACTCTCATAATATAATGTTGGCCTGATTTGGCTTTATTGTTCGCTGACAATGTTTTATTTTACTTGAAAATACAAAAAGTGTCTCACTGTGTCCCGTTCTCTCCTTCTCTAAAATTACTCTGAAGTGACGCTTGCCAGCGTGACCATACCATTCTTGTGTACTGTATTTATCATCACATTTCTGGGACCAGACAACACCAGCTCAAGCCAAGGTCACTTACAGTTTCAGGAAAATAGGTATATCATTGCCTACACAAGCATCTCCCAATAGTTTTTAAAACCATTTCTACTCCATACAGAAATAATTATAGAAATGCAGAATTTTGCACATTCTTGCAGATGCAATGGTAGCAAAACAACAGGGTTTCATTGTGAAAAATAAATAACTATGAAAATTTATAAAAACAAAGACAAGATAATTGGAATTTAATCTGGTGAATCAGTTGAGACCTGAAGTACTAAGAAGCCAGATAAGGGTCCTCGACTTAGAGTGCTTGTTCAATTGCCAGCACCACAGAGACTGACTGTCACTAGCAGTCCACTAGATCGATGGTCTTCCCATGACTGCTCATTATTCTCCTGTGGTCAGCCAGTGTCACTTGGTAGCCTTCGCAAGTTTCCTTTCTGAAGCAGTCCTTACTAAGGCCACAAAAAACTATGCCTTCGAATGAACCTCAAAACCTTATATATAATAGTTCCCTAAAAAGTTATATATCTAATTAAAATTCATTAATCTAAGCTATTTTATTTATGCATCTTCTTTTCCATAGGAAAAAGGCATTACCAAATCATAATTAAAATTTGTAAAAGTAAGTCACTGGTTATGAGAACCTCAATTTCAGGTATAATCTTACCATAGAATTGAAGATCTAGTAGGAAATTAGTATATTCACAAAAAGATTTGGAATTGCAGCTGCTTAAAGAGTAAGTAATAACAACTATTCCTTTTCTACTTTCTGCACATCAATAATGATGAGTATTCCATTGCTCTAACGTATGAGTAACACAATCCCGTTGTATAGCACATAACTTAAAGCAATTGGCCTAATGTGTTTGTGGCACATGAAATATAGTCCCCCTGCAACTCTCAACCATTCATCTTAGCACCTTCAAATATCTTTGCACATACACAGCATACAGCATTGTCTGGTGGGCTGAATTCCTGCAATATCCTTGTGAGGCGTGCACAGACACAATAACATAGCATATATAATGCATTAAGCATTTGGCTGTTGAATATTTTCACAAAATATGTGTTGGCTGCACAAGGCATCCCTGCTTCACACCCTGCGTGACAATTGCTTTGCTATGACCAGGACATCCAGCAATAAAGCTCCAACATCACCACCTAAGAATAAGGGAAGCAGTAGCATTACGAAAGTCTCAGGAAAATGTGTGTCCTATACCCACCCAGGCCCCTAGGCACCCACCCACGCAATTCACAACCACAGCCATGAAACGACTCCTTCAATGTGTTTCTTCTACCACCAGTGGTCCAACACCCTGACATCTTCAGCATCAACAAGTCATGTCTAATGGTTTTTGTGCTAATTAAATGCCGAGAAAAACAATCATGCCAAGAAGATGTCACAATGCTTTGTTGAAGTCATCAATTTCCTGTCAATTGGAAAAAGTCTACTTTGCAATTGATACCATTGTAATAAAAAAAGGTGATAAATACCTGATTGAATATATAAAGTCTAACATCATAAATCAAACACAAGGGAAGTTTTTCAATGAAGATTTGTACAAAGAGACTTTTTTTTAATAACATGACTCAACAAGAAATGCTGCTTCTACTGTCTTGTTAAGGTCTCAAACTTTTTTTAAAAGAAACTCAGTGTCTAACTGTTCACAAAGTTTTACTGTGACCAGTTCAGCAGGGAATTAATAAAACAAACATTCAGTTTGCAACACAACAAAAAAGGAGAATATACATGTAGTACAATGTACGTTCTTCACCACAGGTGGCTGAAATTTCAAATATTAAAGACGTTAAAACCAGAGACGTCAAATGTAATTTTGTTACATTAGAGTGTTTAGAAAGCATTAATGACATAAAGAAAGTGACTGCAAAGATACTCAAACAGGATTTTAGAAAATTTCATCACATTAACTTGAAAAGTCGTATACAGAAGACAAAAGTGGTTGAATTTTGTTTGTCACCTATATAATAATAACATGTGCAAAAACGGCAGTATACACGGTATATAAAAAAAATCATTATAAAATAAATTCATGATGCAAAATATATGTAACCAAATAAATCTGATCTGCAAACAAAGACGTTTTTGTGATATCTTATTTGTTTCCCAACAAAAGTACTGCAGCAATGAATTGGTCAGACTCTTCTGGGGCACATTTTTCAATCTCATTTTCAGACAAGCAGTATTTTCAGTGCTTTGGTTGGAGGGGAAACCGAAGTGGCTGATAGATGAGGGTCAATGGATGGCAGGGATGCCCCGAGCATCGGCAGCAAAAGTATCAGAAGGGAATTCACAAGAACACAAAGCATCAGCCATCAGAAGTACTACTGAGGGATTTCATTGCCTGAAGCTGCTGTGCAAAACAGCATCATCAACCATCACATTAAAATGTGATAAATTGTAAAATTGTTACAGTACAAAGTTTTAAAGTGGCTCAACCAAGATGTTCAAAGCAATTCATATAGCTTGTCTTATCAATAGCTATCCATGGCAACCCATTTCCATTTATTTGTATACCAAGCAAACTCTTTACCCGTTGTTTAAACCAATCGGATTGTGAATAGCCATGGATAGATAGGTATGGGTTAAGCTAAATCTAGCTTCAATTGGCTATTTGTAGCTTGCTAAGGCTAGATATTAAAAGCTGAGCTACCTTTAGAAATTTGAACTGAAGTACCGTAATATGGGGTGAATAGGGACACTGGGGTGAATCGGGACAGAATAGTAACGTGTTATATTTATTAAACTACAGCTACTTCTATTAAACCCAGGTCCATAATTTTTGGCACACTTCTGGCATACATAGTAGCGTAAATTGTGGTCGGGTTTTATAATTCTAACTGCAGGCAGTGAGGAGCTGCAGCACTTTAAACTTGGCCCTGCAGAAATGACTTCTCTGCAGCTGGTCAAAACTTTGCCTATAACACTAAAAGCATAAATATTAGAGGCACCAAGCTTGCAGGAACCTTTATTAACCTAGTTTTGACAAATTAAGGGACCAGAAGAGTTGACTAGATGTGAGATTCTGTATGTTTGGTCATAGGTTCAGATCCAGGGCAATGACAAAGTTTCGGAATCATCAAAAATAACCCTGCAAATTTTCATTCGACTGTACTGGCGTGGCTTTTTGATGAATATCATTGAACTTGGCATAATTTACATTGGATTTAGTCCAGCATTATCAATCACTAGCAAAATTGGCAAAAAACTGCCGTTTTTGATAGTTTTCTGCTATTTATCACATTTTTCAAAATCTGTATATTATCATAGAAATTGATATCAGATTTTCCTGGAAATTATTTTTTGGAATTTTTAACATGTTTTCTAAAGTTTACTCACAAGTGGCAATCACTTAAAGAAGGTAGGAACCATTGATTATGAAAATAATGGAGTGTCCCGATTCACCCCAAAGTGTGGGGTGAATTGGGACAGTGGTTTTTTTGGCCTTGAGCATTGGCAATTTAAGATATCATTTCGAGCTCTTAGAGGTACTTAGACCTTTTGCTCGGACATAATTTGACACCATATTTTAATTTCTAAGTTAATATTTGTTCATTCTATGACAGAAAAACGGCCAATTATGTCCCGATTCACCCCATATTACGGTATCTTATTTTTCAATTTAAGTCATGAATTTACTCAATATTCGTTGCATGTGTCATAATGATTTATTAGAAGACGTCAAAGAAAACATAAACTTGAACAGATGCCAAAAAATATTCAAATCTTAGTCTTGTGTACTACCATATATCCTGCCAAGACAACTGCAATGCTGATGACGAGTCCCAGAACACAGCAGCTTTCAGTCGAAGCATTGCTTTGCTTCAGGGTGTTTGAGAGCACTTGTCAAGGTCAGCTACAGTCCCAAGGTGAAATTAGGGCTACAATCAGCTAGGATTGCCTCTGTCATATTTACAATTCTTCTGCAGAGTAGCATAATCACATTTCTGGACAAACTCCTTTCCTCACCATAATATTCTGGCAAGGTCAGCCACAATGAGCTCATCATTCCTTAAACACACAGAAGTTGCGCTTAGGTTAAAACACATTTGTCAGAGGAGTTGTATGCTACAATGTAGTTTGTATGTGACATATTAAAGAATGGAATAAGGCCATCAGACAAAGTAATGTCTCAATAGACTTAAAAAGTATCACCAAATTAAAGCACTGAAACCAGCAATCTGGAAACCATCACTTTGAAGGATAAACATAAATGTATAGGGAGTGATAGGAGACCCCCCCCCCCACCAATTATCTGCAGCTTCCTGTCACATGACCTGACCCTGAGCAATCTTGTGACCAACTGTGTATGTTCAAAAAGCTGACGAAGCCCATGGGATATGGATGAAAGGTCCCAATGAGTAAAAAGTCAGACCTGTATGCCATGATTTCAATACATCATACATAAATTTTATATTATTCCTGTTGCAACTTGAGAATTGTTCTAGAGTTTGTGTGTGGAAGATGAAACATGGTCCCCTTGCAACCCTCAACAATCCGTCTTAACACATTCATATGCCTTTCTTAGTATAATAATAATATATATATGTGAGACACTTCAGTGCTGTCATTGGGCGAAATTCCTGCAATATATGAGGCATAGCATATAGGCCTATCATGAATATGATATCATAAGGCATTGGGCTGTTGAATATTCTCTCAACATGATGTGTTGGCAACACAACGCACTCCTGCGTGACAATTGCTTTGCCATAACAGGACATCCAGCAATGAAGCTCCAACATTACATGTTTCAGGCAAAAACAGAGGAAAAATAAACATAGAAATGTCTCAAGATAATGTGTCCTGTGACCCACCCACACAAAACAACATGCACAGTTGCACACACGAGACAACACAAGCAATGATAAAATAAGTAGGCCTACATGTGACACCATATTGACACATTTGATATCAAAATTTAAGGCAAGGATGGGATTGCAATTACGCTAGAGAACAGTAGATTAGTAAGAGCCTGTTTTGGTATATTATGCATCTACTATTGCATCTAGGAACTCTTTTCAGGAAAATTCATTTTTGTGTTAAAAATCAATTACAATATCAAGGTACATATGTACATCCCAGTAGTGTAAACCATTTCAACTCCGCACAGAAATACTTTTTAAAATGCAGAGTGTTGCACATTCTTGCAGGTGTGGAAGTAGGACAAAGGGATTTCGCCATCATGAAAATAATATAGCTGAAATATTATAAAACTAAACATTAAATTTTAACAGAGTATAAATGTTAAGTTAGTGGATCAGGAGAGATCTAAAGTACTAAGAGGCTGGGTAAGGGTCCTTGACTTGGTCAATTGCTAGCACCACAAAGACTGACTGTCACTTTCTGTCCAATAGATCGATGGTCTTCCCATGACTGCTCATTATTCTCCTGTGGTCGGTCAGTGTCACTTAGTAGCCTTTGCAGGTTTCCTCTCTGAAGCAGTCCTTACCAAGGGCACAAAAAACTATACCTTCCAACAGTCCTCAAAACCACAGGGGTTTTTGCACCAATATTTTTGTTGTTATATAAATATAAGTATATAATATATTTGTATCTTACACAAAGATAATAGGTGCAAAAACCCCTATGCTCAAAACATCATCTGACATCTGAGGCGACAATAAAATCCCCTTAAAATATATTCATCTAAGCTATTTCTACTATGCATAATCATTCCTGAAAAAGAAAGGCATCATCAAATCATCAATTCTTTTATTCAGAATTAAATTCGAAGTTAGTGCAAACATTCTTACTATACTAAGGTTGATAAAGCATTAGAATTTTCAAATAAATGCAGCAAAACTAAGAGTCTGGAATAACAATTTATCAAAGTGGTAAGTAACAACCACTCCTTTGCTATTTTCTGCACATCAACAGTCAGTTTACCATCGGTGTGTATTGTTACTGTATCCATAAAGGTGTTCCGCTGCTTAGAAGAATTGGACCAACAATCAACAATGCGAGCAAGATAAGTAATTTGATAAGAGCAACAGGATCCAGTTGTATCGTATATTTCTTAAAGCAATTGGTTTTTAAAATGTGTGTGTGGCACATGAAATATGGTCCCCCTATAACTCTCCACCATTTATCTTAGCACCTTCAAATATCTTTGCACATACATAGCACACAGAATTGTCTGGGGGGTGGGCTGAATTCATGCCATATCCTTGTGAGGCGTGCACAGACACAATAGCATAGCATATATAATGCATTAGGCATTTGGCTGTTGAATATTCTCACAACATATGTGTTGGCTGCACAATGCATCCCTGCTTCACACCCTGAGTGACAATTACATTGCAATAACAATAACAAGGACATCCAACAATAAAGCTCTAACATTACCAGCCAAGAATAAGGGAAGTAGTAGCATTACAAAAGTCTGAGGAAAATGTGTGTCCTATACCCACTCCGGCACCCACCCACACAATTCTCAACTACAGCCATGACATGACTGACACAACTTCCTCAAAGTGTTTCTTTTAACACAGCGCTGACATCTATAGTGCTAATAAGTCATGTCTGATTATTTCTGGTGTCAATTAAATGCAGGGAAAAACAATTATGCTTGGAAAATATAACAATGCTTCCTTAAAGTCATACATGTAAACTTGCATACAATGAGCAAAATTAACCTTCCCAAATGATACTCTCACAATATAGTGTTGGGCATTGTTGGCCTGAACTGGCATCATTGATCGCAGACAAATTTTCCACTGTGCCCCCTTCTCTCCTTCTCCACAATCACTCTGAAGTGACACTTGCCAGTGTGACCATACCATTCTTGTGTGCTGTATTCATCATCACATTTCCTGGAATAGACAACACTGGCTCAAGCCAAGGTCACTTACAGTTTCAGGAAAACAGGCAAATCATAGCTTACATAAGCATCGCCCAACAGGTCAAACCATTTCTACTCCATACAGAAATAATTGTAGAAATGCAGAATGTTGCACATGCTTGCAGATGCAATGGTAGCAAAACAATAGGGTTTAATTGGGGGAAAATAATTATAAAAGTTTAAAAAAAAACAAAGATAACAGAATAGAATTTAATCTGGTGATTCAGTTGAGACCTGAAGTACAGAGAGGCAGAATCAGGGCCTTTGACTCATAGTGCTTGTTCAATTGCTAGCACCACAAAGACTGACTGTCACTTGCGGTCCACTAGATTGATGGTCTTCCCATGACTGCTCATTATTCTCCTGTGGTTAGCCAGTAACACTTGGTAGCCTTTATAGGTCCTTCAGAAGCAGTCCTTACCAAGGACACAAAAGTGTATGCCTTCCAAAGGACCTCTGAACCTAATTTACATGTAGTTCCCTTGAGAATTATATATCTAATTAAAAATTCAATCATCTAAGCTATTTTACTTATGCATGTTCTTTTCCATAGGAAAAAGGCAATACCAACTCATAAATTAAAATTTGTAAAAGTAAGTCACTCGATTTTGAGAACCTCAATTTCAGGTATAATCATACCACAGAATTGAAGATCTAAGAAGATAATAAGTTGGAAATTAGTATATTCAAACCCAGATTTGGAATTGCAGCTTGTTAAAGTGTAAGTAATAACAACTACTCTCTGCACATCAATAATAATGAGTATTCCATTGCTCCAAAATAGGGGAGACCGGGGTAAGTTGTGCCATTTTTTTCGTCAGGCTGATTTTCCGAAAAACCAAAGCTTGATCATGAAATCTGAAAATCAGACATCAAAATATAATAAGTTGGCCAGAATCAACCAAAGTTTCAGGGCAATCCGACCATTAGGGAGGTCATGGCAGGCATTTGAAAAAAGTAGGTCAAGTGGCACAACTTGCCCTGGTGCTGGGGTAAGTTGTGCCGCGTGATGGGGTAAGTTGTGCCGCCTAATTTATTCCAAAAAAATATTGTATTTCACCCATTTCTTCAGATAGATCATTTGTATTATGTTTTTAACGTATGACTGACATGTTACATGAAACTAATCAGACATTTATGAGCCATTTTATACACAAATTAAAAATGCTGAAAAAAACTGAATTTTTTATGGTTTAGAGGGTGTTATAACTCTTTTAACATGTGTTCCTTTCAGTGTACGTTATTTCACAACATTTTTAGGCCTTGCATAAAATTAAGACAAAAAAAGATGAATAAAATATTAATTCCTATGTCATACCATTGGCACAACTCACCCCAATCAAAACGGCACAACTTACCCCAAATTGATTTTCTGGATGAAACTGGTTGTCAAAAATAAACAAACAATGCAAAATGAAATCTAACAACAGAAATGTCTAGATATACTTCTTAACTCCATCCTACCAGAGGAATATAATCTTATTACAAATACCAAATGACTGAGAAACCCGAATGTCAGCCCTCGGCACTTAAAGTTTTCAGCAACAAAATTGAATTTATTAGTGTAGCTTTTCTTACCATCATATATTTGGTAGTTTTTTTCTTGGTGCCTAATGATGTTGACCAAGTGGGTTTATATGGGTGGCATTGCCTTCTTTGCCCAGTTCTTCATTTAACCCCAACAGTGGGCGGCACAACTTACCCCGCGGCACAACTTACCCCAGTCTCCCCTATGAGTAACACAATCCTGTTGCATAGCATATAACTTAAAGCAATTGGTCTAATGTGTGGGTCGCACATGAAATATGGTCCCCCTGCAACTCTCAACCATTCATCTTAGCACCTTCAAATATCTTTGTACATACACAGCACACAGCATTGTCTGGTGGGCTGAATTCCTGCAATATCCTTGTGAGGCGTGCACAGACACAATAACATAGCATATATAATGCATTAGGCATTTGGCTGTTGAATATTCTCACAACATATGTGTTGGCAGCACAAGGAATCCCTGCTTCACACCCTGCGTGACAATTGCTTTGCCATAACAAGGACATCTAGCAATAAAGCTCCAACATTACAAGCCAAGAATAAGGGAAACGTGGAGCATTACGAAAGTCTCAGGAAAATGTGTGTCCTGTGCCCTCCAAGGCACCCACCCACGCAATCCACAGCTGAGACATGACTAGCACGACTTCCTCAATGTATTTCTTCCACCAACACAATGACATCTTCAGCACCAACAAGTCATGTCTGATGGTTGTATGTGCTAATTTAATGCAGGGGAAAACAATTATCCTTGGAAGATGCCACAATGTTTTCTAAAGTCATCAATTTACTTTCAATGGGAAAAAGTTAAACCGTTGCAATTTATACAACTGTAATAAAAGGTAATATCTGATTGCAAATAATAAAGTCTTACGACTCTCACATTATACATCAAACACAAGGGAAATTCTTTATAAAGATTCGTACACAAAAATGGTATTCAATGATTGTGTGTATAAGAGGATTACCCAATCAAGAGACAGAGGGCTGACCCAAACTGTCAATAGCATCCAGCTCATTGCAAGCCCAGTGGATGGATGTGTTTTTCCATGGGCAACAGTAAACTAAATACACTCTCACATGTATAAGCAAACCGCAGCCCACCGCCTTACTCCCCGGCCACCTCTATGAATTCCTGAAGGGAAAAGGCAGCCTGGCGTGAATTATTTGCCTATAGCTAATCAATTTCCAGGACGCGGAGAACTTGGATGCTTAAACACGGTGGGCCCTGCATTCATCACGCACGTTCAGCACCGAGTGCTGTTATTCCAGTTCTGAGGAGCCAAGGCAAATCAATGTTTACTCGCGACTTTGATACATCATCACAGACAGCGCCTTGCTATGCCTCTTAATCTGGCCGTAGAGCACTAGGCCACCCGCCGCCACCCAGGGACTGGCAGTGTTTAATAAAAAAGCGAAATATAAGGCAGCAGCCCAAAAGAGCCATGTTCAACCCTGTACTTATGGCAAAGCAAGGGGATTATAGATGACCTAGTTAAAGGAGATTTGATTGGCCAACCCACAAGTGGGCCATTAATCTGATTGCAGAAATGGAATAATGTGCTGTGGCAAAAATGAACAGCATTTCTACAACATCTGCTGATTGAGAGAAGATGGATGAATGTGGTTAACATCCTTTTTACTGGCCTTGCTGCACATGAAGAGCCTATCATCAGTAGGGTTCTCTTTTTATAAAGAATATTCACAAATAAACAATATTTACTCGCACTGTATAAAGAGTAGCACACTCTTGATAAAAATTCAGTTGAAATACAGTAAAAAGCGACACAACAAAAGGCCTTTTGATGAAACAGACAGGCAGTATGATGCCAAATACTATCGATACTGAAATCACTTACTGAAATCTCAAAAACATCGGACAACTATCCTTCTGCCATATTTCATCAGTTGCAAATTTCGTTCTGACAGGCAATATGCGGAGCTTAAATCTTTAAGCGTCTCATCTAAAACTAATTACAGTCAACTTGCCACAGAAGCCAGGGAGTA
Source organism: Platynereis dumerilii (assembly GCA_026936325.1). Lineage (NCBI taxonomy): Eukaryota > Metazoa > Annelida > Polychaeta > Phyllodocida > Nereididae > Platynereis > Platynereis dumerilii. Next base: position 27,742,483 of record JAPTHN010000011.1, read on the forward strand.
ATTACCCGGCAGGCTTAGTCCTTGAGTGCCCTCAGCTTTCATCAGCATTTAGTTAAGTCAAGGTCAGAAGTGAAAGTGTGCAAATTGTCACCTAAAATGGCAACAAAGTTTTTGAATTGCTTTAGATGGCTGCCCCACAGGGCATATCAATCATTTGCCAGTGCAATTCTTTGCCAGTGCAGTCCAGGACCTGGTATTCTGCCTCCACAAACAGTACAATGAAGGCTTGCTGTACAAGTCAATCCATGCAATTCCCCTTAATCCATAATTAGGTCTGCATTACAGAAGGGTGGTCAGTTCAGGGACTTGCCAACCTTGGTGTCTATGGTGTGTCCATAGTGGCCAATTGAAAGATTGTGTCAATCTCATTGGTTCGCTGTTTAATTTTCAACCACAATATATCTACAGCTTCAGAGCAGTCTTCTTCAGAAGTCCTTTTTGAGGCGTCAAAACTGTTATAGTATGTTCAAATGGTTTAATGTTCAGAAGGTTCAATGTTCAGATTCACAGAGGCTTAGAGCTCTACATTTTACAATTCAAACACTGAATTCAGTGAGTGCATAAAGGTCACCATAGCTGATGTACCCTATAGTCTGACCCTGTGGTCAGTGCATTAGCCCCACAGAATGTGCAGATGACCACCCAGCCAGTTAGTCCCATGCCAACACAGTTAGCACAAGCAAATCAGTCAGCCAATCAGCCAGCCTGGGGCCAATCAGTCACAGGAGCAGACCACCAATCATCCTTGGCCCATGAGCAGAAAATCTATTAATTATTGGCATGGACAACTGATGAAGTCAACTACATGACAAGGTCATCTGGTCCACTTGAATGGAGGCAAACAAGGTCAGGCTAATCCAATGTCAAATGGTCCTAATCCAACGGGAATCATCACTAATTCAATGTCAAATCGATTCCTTCCTAAACACACCCCGTAACAGCAAGATACATTTATCTACACACGAATTAGTATTACTAGGAGTGTCTCATTAGCTATCTTCTTCCAATTAAGGCTGGAGCACCCTAAGTTCAAGGTCATCTACAGTGAACATCCATTACTGTGTCAGCCAATCTGAAACATGTCAAAGCTCTTGGTCAACCAACCATTGCTCATTATCATCACTGATCGTTGTCAGGGGGGAAGAACACAGACAGAACTTTAACAAAGCCAATATCCACATCTCACAAAAGAAAAAATGCTCTGGTGACTTTGCCATGTTTCGTTAGGTTTTAAAAAGCTTGACTAACTACAAATATAGAGCATATGAAGGAAATAGACGACTACATTTACTTCTTGCGAAAGAGTATCTGTCTGAGTTATAAAATCAAATTTTATTAATACACTTGGCAGCAAAATTATTCAACCCTTTAATGTTTTCCCATATACATACTCCAACAGTAACAATGTTTTACAAAAATGAGTGTGGTGACATCAGGTTGTATCAAATCACAAAAAGAAAGATGGCATCACATACTAGACAACATATACTAAATCTGCTGTGAAGCACAACCAAATCAGACTCGATTTCATGTTTGGGTCAAAACTTTTGAAAAATTATTCAATACCCTGCTCCAATACTATCCAATGGAAGCAAGGGGGTTGAATATTTTCTGATTTTTTTTACCCTTATATTTAAACATTTTGACAGTACATATCACAAAACACCAGCCTGGAATTTAACGTTTTACTCCGTGGAAAACAATTCTATTTGGATTCACTATTGGGCCTGTGTCACTTGATCCTACATACATTCCATGTATTGTTTTCCGTATCCAAAACAAAGCTCTATTTTTTTGGCATTAGTAAATATAGTCTGGAAGAGTTAGTGCAGTACATTGCCAAGAACAGTAAGGCAGCCATCTCACTGTGAGGTAGGGAAAAAAGTCAATAAACAATTCTATGTGCCTGTTAAAAATATCAGCATTGTCTTAAAATTTTAATTTTATGACAGAAATTGTCATGCCACTTATCTTTCTAAGACATTACATTATCGCCTAGCTTTATATATTTATAAATTCATAAAGCATCTGCCATCATCACTCCAACTGTAATTTTTGTTCTCAAGTTGCCATTGTGCTTCATATCAGACAGGCTTAATTCATCTTGTCAGCGATATGACATTTCTGTCGCTATCACATTTGATGAGTCATGCAGTCTTCCTTAGACAATTGGGCTAAATTGAATCTGCAATTGCTGACATACTATTCTGCCTGTGAAGTCTTATTGCTATCTAAGAAGAATTTGGAGACACAAAAAAGATAATGGAAGGGAATATCTCCTGCGTTATATGCCAAGTTCTCGTTATGCTATTAATTATAAAGGCACGATGCAGAGAAGTGGTAATTAGGCGAAAGGAATCGGGTGGAATGGAGAAAGAATCTGGGAATATCTTGCAAAGAATGTGAATGAGTACTTGATGAGAGGAATTGGGAGGAACTGCATCTGCTGTGGGGGCTTGTGTGTCGATAGTACCTTTGTCACTGGGTATGTCTTCTTTTGAGAGAAGTGAGACATCTGCCTACAGAATCCTGCAACTGAATCCCACAACAGATTCCTGCAACAGAATACTGCTGCAAAGTCTATTGCAAAGTCTATTGCAAAGTCTCTGAGCTAAAGAGATGGTTGAATGAGAAGGTCGAGTGAGATATCAGTTGCGGAAGCACGATGGCAAATACCTGCAACTTCATGGCTCTGCTACTCTCTGAGTCTCCTCCCAATCAAGAAGCTAAACAAACAATAAGGGCCTCCTTGCGACCTTCCTCTTTGTCAGTTCTTAAGCAGGTTCCTGAGAAGACCAACTCATAGCTCCACATAGTATATCTTAGATTTGTTAGTATTATATGCTGAACTCAACTGAAATGATAACCATACATTGCTAAAGTTAACATCACCAAGCATCTGAGATCAGTCTTACTTGACATATTTCATGACAAGACACTGGCGGGAACTGTCCAGTTGAAATCCGCCGAGTTTATTAACCATTTCAAAACTGAATAGGGGTCATTAATCATCTGGGAAGGAGGACACCTTATTTACTTTACTGCAAATGATGTTTTGAACATTGATTGTGCATTTCATAGAAATTTTAAAAACTGTCGATTTATTTTAAAGGAGTTGAGAAAGAAAGGAACAAGGGCACTTCATTATTACAATTCATAATATTGATCAAATACACCACTTGTGACATAAATAATTGATATTATACAATTGATGATGAAGACAACATTTGTCCAACCAGAGCCCAATTTTATCTGGTTAAAAATAACAGGACAAATTGCTGATAAAAAAAAAAACATTATTGCACAAAAGCTTTTAATTCCAAGCAAAGATTAACCATCTACAATGTTGAATATCATTTAAATTGAATTGTAGGAATAATAGGTGAGTCTTCAAAACAGTGCCGAATTTCCTAATCATTGAAAAATGATCTGTGAAAAGTTATTATGTTAATAATTCCAAAGAAGCCATATAACTTTGATGGGTGACTATAGTCGTGCATATTGTAAAATCATGCACTCACCAATATTCATTCTTGGCACATACATACTACGGCCATCCATTTAATATGACAACTAATTGTATTGAATGTTCAGTTATATATAATCAACTACCTTGAAACAATGCTCTGATAATGTTCATATAATTCCATATATTTTTTGATTCAATAAAACTCTTGATCTGGGGAAAGCTTATTTCTCTTGAAATTCAATATTTTTTCTTCCACAGAAGTTTCACTTCCAATAAACTAATCATGCAAGAAATCTGCCACCAGCCTTTAAAGAATTGGTTTATCCCCAGCTCAAACACTGAGGCAGACCTTTTCCCTGCTGCCATGAATTAAAGATCTTGTTTAGACCACTTCAACCTCAGACATCTTCGGGGAGAACACAATTCTATGCCGGGTGGTGAAGGGGATTGGTTTCATTAGAAACTAAATGCCAATTCGCAGTTACCAACTTAAAAACAATTAAAGATTAAAGGCAATACATATAATATCGCAGAACTACATAGATAACTTGAAGAAATTCTGTTTGTTTTCACTTCTTGCAAATGAAACACAGTTTAATCCAGTTTATAATTAGCGAAAGTCCTTATTGAGAGAGAAGAGTGACAGCCTACTTATAGCTTATTTCTCAGCTAATTTCGCATGAATGGCATTCTATGTAAGGGACCTAAATAAGTCTGAGAATTTTGCTCATTTCAGAGCTAGCCAGCATCAAGTAGCCATAAAACATGCTGAATTATCCTTATCAACTAATGTGCATGTGGTTGCATCTGAAGCGTTATTAAGACATGCACATGCATGCAGCTTCAGACATGATACTGAGAAATAGGTATCATGATTTCTTTGTCACTGGTAGGTACATAAGAAAATTTCATATAGGCCTCTAGATGGATTTATGTCACAATAAATGATCAATGAAGAAAGAACAAAAATGACTATTTATCACATTCATGATATTTTTGCATGAACAACATTGTAATAGGAAAAAGTTTTTTTGGATACAAATGGCACCAGAGAACTATTAATAATTATAATGGTTTAGGGGGAATGCTCATATTTTGAACTAAGGCATAATTCATATATCATATCAATCTAGAACTATACTATTTGGTACTAATTACATCCAAATATAAGTGAGGATGATGTATCATGAGTCATTCATACCTATTGTGTTTGTGATAATGTGATATTATAATATAGTCAGAATAAGATTGTCTTGTAATGTAAGTAGCATAACGTCCAATATGCCACAATAACACAATGGTACCTGGAGGGTGTTGTTAGACGTGATTTGAAGCTCAGGTGTGTTCAACTGTGTTGCTTATGTGGCTAAAGAAATAAATATAAGACATAAGCTAATGTACATGAGGGTTGCAGATGTGTTTTCCTTTGTGTTGCCATCTTAATATCCGCTAATGAAGTTAACAATGACTCCTGGGTTCTGAAAATAGTCACTACGAAAGGAGAAAAACATTTTCTTTGATTTGTGACCTTTGTGATTTCTTCTTTGTCCATGACATAACATTTGCTTTTATGCGTATCGTATGAAGAAACCACAGTCATATTTACAGAAAACATATTGGTTACAGTTAAGAAGCAGTTTTATTGTTGTCTACATACTTAAACATTTTGGCAGCACATATCACCTGATATTTAAAGTTTTACTCCATGGAAAACAGTTTGATTCTTTATTGGCCCAGTGTCACCTGATCCTATCCTATACATATATATTCAATATATTGTTCTCTGGTGTATCCAAAACAAAGATGTATTTGTTGGCAAATATACTCTGGAAGATTTTGCGCAGCACGTTGCTTAGAACAGTAAGGCAGATATCTCATTGTAAGGTATTACACTGCATAGCACCATAACCCCATTAAACAATTATATCAGAGTTAAAGATACAGTGGTACCTGGGTTGTTAGACCCCCTGTTGTAAGATCAACTTGCCCGATGTGACTGCCTCTTCCCGCTATAAGCATTATTTTTAGTGCATTTTGCACCGCACCTCCACAATAGACCGCTTCATGACAGCAGTAGGGGCAGTCTTACAACACAGGGACCACTGTATACATATACAGCGTATATATATTGACATTATTGTTTAAGAAATTATAATTTTTGGACAGCAATTGTCATTCCACTCATCTTTCTAAGACATTACATTATTGCCCAACTTTATATATCGATAAATTCATTAAGCATCTTATGTCATTGCTTGCTCCAACTGCAATTTTTGTTCTCAAGTTGCCATTGTGCTTCATATCAGACAGGCTTAATTCATCCTGTCAGGGATATGACATTTCTGTCGCTATCAAATTTGATGAGTCATGCAGTCTTCCTTAGACAATTGGGCTAAATTGAATCTGCAATTGCTGACATACTATTCTGCCTGTGAAGTCTTATTGCTATCCGAGAAGAATTTGGAGACATAGAAATGGTAATGTAAGGCAATACCTCCTGCGTTATATATATATATGTATGCCAAGTTCTCATTATGCTATTTATTATAAAGGGGTGATGCAAAGAAGTGGTAATTAGGCGAAAGGAATCCGGGTGGAATGGAGAAAGAATCAGGGAATATCTTGCAAAGAATGTGAATGAGTACTTGAGGAGAGGAATCAGGAGGAGCCGCATCTGCTGTGGGGGCTTATATGTCGTTAATACCTTTGTCACTGGTATGTCTTCTTTTGAGAGAAGCGAGATATTTGCCTATAAAAACCTGCAACAGAGTCATGTGACAGAACACTACTACAAAGTCTATAGCAAAGTCCCAGGCCTAAAAAGATGCTTGAATGAGGTGGCCGAATGAGATATCAGTTGCAGAAGCACGATGGCAAATACCTGCGACTTCATGGCTCTGCTGCTCTCTGAGTCTCAAACAATCAAGATGCTAAACAAACATTAAGGGCCTCCTTGTGACCTTCTTGTCTGTCCATTCTAAGTAAGATTCCTGAGAGGACTTCTTTTGAGTAATGGAGCAATTATTTAATAATCGGGGGGGGGGCTTGGACTTTTTCTCAGCGTAAAATTATTTATTTCACTGTAACGGCAGAAGTAATTATTTCTTTCAAGTGTGCAAAATCCCTGAATATTCATTGCTAAATCAAGCACCACCTTATTGAGAAATACCACCAGAAATTATTTATTTTAATATTGCCCAGAAAGAACTCATTTATTTAGGCAAAACTGATCAAGACATTATTTAGTTTTTTTAAACTCTACGTTTCCAAATACGCTTCATTAAAATTTGTCATTTTGGGAAACTTGTTTTTCACAAATTTTTGACTCAATTCTATTATTATATGGACACCAATAACACAGCTTCTTTTAAAATTTAGCCAATAATTTTTCGATAAATATGTTTGGTTTCTTCATATTATACACATAAAAGGGAACATCATGTCACAAATAAAAAAAAATCACCATGCTCTTAAATGCTTTTCCCATTTCTTAGTGACTATTTTCAGAACCCTGGAGTCATTGTTGGAATCATTAGCGGATATCAAGATGGCAATACAAAAGAAAATGCACCTGCAACCCCCATACATAGCGTATTTCTTATAGTTATTTCTTTTAGGCTCATAAGCAACACAGTTTAACACACCTGAGCTTCAAATCAAGTCTAACAATACCCTACAGGTACCATTGTGTTATTGTGGCATATTGGATATTATGATACATAAAAAAGACAATCATGTTCTGACTTTATACTAATATCCTGAAAGCAATAAGTATAAATGAGTCACGATACATCATCCTTAGTCATATGAAATAAATACCAAAGATTGTTCTTGATAGATATGATAAAAGAATTATGTCTTAGTTCAAAATATGAGGATTTCCCCAAAAGCAGTATGATCATTTTAAAGGGCATATAAATTGCATATACATGTATAGTATATGTAGGCCTCCACATGTATTGATGTAAACCTTATTTAATTGATGAAGAAAGAGCATCAATGACTATTTACCACATTCCTGATATTTTCACATGAACTGCATCGTAACAGAACAAGTTAGTTTGGGATACAAATGGCACCAGAGAACTACCAGTGATAAAGACATTCTTATGCCTCATTCTCAGTATCATGCCTGAAGCTCATGCATTTGCACGTCTTTATATATAAACTTTTATTTAACAACGGAATATCATGAAGATACATGTGTAATACAAAATAGAAATAAATAGAGTAAAAAAAAAAGAAAATATTATATGTACAAAAGAGGGATAGTAACTACATCTACGGATAAGAGCAGAGATAGAGTATTACATTGTTATTGACTATTATGATAATCTAAAAACATTGATATTTTTAAATTGTATAGAATATTATTATCATATAATATAATAAAATTAAATATTATATATTTTAATATTATAGAGGTTATAGCAATGAATAATTATAGGCGATTTGAAATTAAAATTAGTTACTCATGTATTGCGCATCATATGTAACCACATGAACCTATACATGTATTAAATTTTAATTAAGTTGATTAGGAGAATTCAGGATGTTTTCACTATGGCGTGCAAGTGACAATGCTGCACGTGTGCTACAAATGCATAAAACTTAATTCCATATCCAGCATGTGCCAAAGCTTGCTTAGTGTGTCTTAATTCGTACTGCGGCTCTTTGTGTTCATACCATACTGGATCCAAAATCACACACAACAATCTGGAATACAAAGTTTGCACCATGAGTGAGGGATACTGGCTACTCGATGCTGGTTAGCCGCGAAATGAGCTAAATTCTCCATTGGACTCTTAGCTAGGTCTAACATACAGCTGGTCATATTAATGTATCACATGCGAGATTAGTGGAGAAAGGTAGATGTAAGCATACTTAGCATACTCTTCTCAAAAAAAGGTGCGGATCTTTGCAACTGATCAGCTGTATTAAAATGCGCAGGAAGTGAAAAAAAAAACTGAAATTTCTCTTCCATGTAGTTCTGCAATATAATGCGTATTGCCTTTCATCTTCAATTGTTTTTAAATTGTTAACTGCAAATTGACATTTAGTTTCTAATGAAACCAATACCTTTCACCACAAACATAGAATTGTGTTCTCCCCGAAGATGTCTGAGGTTGAAGTGGTCTAAACAAGATCTTTAATTCATGGCAGCAGGGAAAAGGTTTGCCTCAGTGTTTGAGCTTGGGATAAACCAGTCCTTGAAAGGCTGTTGGCAGATTTCTTGCACGATTAGTTTATTGAAAGTGAAACTTCTGTGGAAGAAAAAATACTGAATTTCAAGAGAAAAAAGGCTTCCCAAAAGTAAAGAGTTTTAATGAAACATCTTTGGAATTGTTTGTTAGTTTTCTTAACACAAAGGTCTGTACATTTGACTCACCAGGAGCTTTCTTTGGAATTGTATGAACATTATCAGAGCATTGTTTCATATTATATATCAGCCTATCCAATTGGACCAATCATAAATTTAGTTTACAAGTCATATTACCAATCATCAATTTACTTTACAAGTTACATTACTTCACTTCATCAACCAAAAATCTATTGCTTCTTTAAAATTGTAAACAAATCATTTCATAAATCATTCTTCATCGATAACTGAAATTGTCAAACATGTCAAATTATCAAAAGTACATACTGTAATATGGGGTGAATCGGGACAGAATTAGGAGTTTTTCTATTATGGCATGGACATAAATCATCATTATTAAAATATGTTGTCAAATTATGTCCAAGGTCCAACCATCCCTAGGAGCATTGAAGGATAACTTCAATTTTCAATGAGTCTGACATAAAATAGGCACTGTCCCAATTCACCCCATAGTTTGGGGCGAATCGGGACACTCCTCTACTTCTATAAAATGATACTTCCTACCTAGTTTAAGGGATTGTTCCTTGTGAATTAACATTAGAAAATATGTTTAAGATGCCGAAAACATTTTTTGAGAAAAATCTGTGCTCAATTAAATGTAAAATATGAAGATTTTAAAAAATATGATAAATGACATAAAAGAATCAATAACTGTAGTTTTCTGCTGATTATGCCTGTGATTGATAATTCTGGACTAAACCATCATACATGAAGCAAAGTTCAAAATTATTGATCAAAAAGCCACGCTAATACACTGAAACGAAAATTGGTAGGGTTATTTTGGTAAATCTCGAAACTTTGCTACTGACCTGATTCTGAACCCAGGACCAAACTTACATCATCTCACATCCAGCCTATAATTATTGTCCCCTAAACTCATTTTAATATTTGCACTTCAAATGGCACAAGCAAAGTTTTGACCAGATTGTAAAAATCTCATTTCAGCAGGGCTGAGTTTTAGGTGCCGCAGTTCCTCGGTGCATGCAGTCAGAAGTACAAAATTCTATCACAATATGCGCTGGTATGTGTACTATGAATGTACCAAAAATCAAGTTCCTGAGGGAAGTGGAAAAAGCCCTTCTTTGAGCAAATACAATGTTTGCCTGTTCTGTCCCGATTCAGCCAGTGTCCCAATTCACCCCAAATTACGGTGTCACACATTCTATAACACTGGGGCCAGTGAAAAGATATAAGGTTTTAGAATACTATACATCTTATCCTTCTGCATAAACCCACTAGTAATACAGCCTGGCAATTGTCTTGAATCTGGTACATTTGAAATATGTTGAAAAAAAAATTGCAATTTGATAGAATCTGAAAAAGCTGTCAAAGGGATGCTCCTGGTAGAAAAAGAAAAATGATTCTGAAGACTCTCCTTTTATTTCTACATTTTTATTTTAGTGATATCTGATATTGTGGATGGCTCATCTTTGCTTGGTATTAAAAGCATTTGCCTACTAATGTTTTTTCAATCAGCAATTTTCACAGTAATTTTCAAAAAGGATAAAGTCTGGGCAATTGCTAGACCAAATGTTGTCTTGCTTTCTGTCATGAGTGTGTATTTGATTAATATTATAATTTTTTTAATAATTAAGTGCCCTCAATCCTTTCTACATCAACTCATAAAGTTGACAATTTTTTTTTCTATTAAATGCACCATCAATGTTCGAAAGCAATTTTCAGAATCATACATCACTTATAGTAAAGGTAAATATGTGTTTAGAGTTGTCCTCCTTCCCTGATGCTTTATGACTCGGTAGACTTCAGTGCATCCTTACTCAGTTTGTGAAATGGTCAATAAATTTAGGCGAGTCAAGCAGGATCATGAAATGGAGTCCAAGAAGACTAATCTCAGATGCTTAGTAAAGTGAACTAAAGTGAACTAAGCAATGCAAAGTTATATATCATTGTAATCAAGTCTTATAAAATTACAACTACACCAAGTCTAATATCACGAAAAGTGTAGGCTATGGGGCCCTTGAGCATAAATTTACAGTAGGTCATTACTCAAAAGTAGTTTTCTGAGGAACTTGGCTCAGAAGTGACGGACAGGAAGGTCACAAGGAGGCCCTTAATGTTTGTTTAGCAGCTTGATTGGAAGAGACTCACAGAGTAGCAGTGATGTGAAGTTGAAGGTATTTGCCATTGTGCTTCCGCAACTGATATCTCACTTGACCATCTCATTCAACCAACTCTTTGGGTCTAGGACTGGCAATGGAATTTTGCAATAGACTTTGCTGCAGTATTTCTTTGTGGGATTCTGCACGCAGATATCTCGCCTCTCTCAAAGGAAGACATACCCAGTGATGACACACAAGCAGATGCGGCTCCTCCCAATTCCTCTTCTCAATTACTCATTCACATTCTTTGCAGGATCCTCCCAGATTCTTTCCCCATTCCAACCGATTCCTTTTGCCTAATTACCAGTTCTCTGCATCGTGCCTTTATAATTAATAGCATAAAGAGAACTTAGCATATAACGCAGGAGATATTCCTTTCCATTATCTTTTTTCTGTCTCCAAATTCGTCTTAGATAGCAATAAGACTTCAAAGGCAGAATAGTATGTCAGCAATTGCAGATTCAATTAAGCCCAATTGTCTAAGGAAGACTGCATGACTCATCAAATGTGATAGCGACAGAAATGTCATATCGCTGACAAGATGAATTAAGCCTGTCTGATATGAAGCACAATGGCAACTTGAGAACAAAAATTACAGTTGGAGCAATGACTGCAGATGCTTAATGAATTTATCAATATATAAAGCTGTGCAATAATGTAATGTCTTAGAGAGATGAGTGGCACGATAAAATTGTGCAAAATTAAAATGTCAGAAACAATGCTTATTATATCATTGTGAATCATATATAATTGTATAATGAACTTTGTTTTTACTATAATACCTTACAATGAGATGGCTGCCTTATCTGTTCTTTACAAAGTAAAGAAAACATTTCTCACAGTATGTTTGCTCATGCCAACAAATACAGCTCTGTTTCTGATACAACTGAAAACAATACGATGTCATCGAATACGTATAGAATAGGATCAAGTGACAAGCAGGCCAATAGAGATCCCAAACAAAATTATTTTGTGGAGTATGCCTTTCAATGTCGGTGTTTTGTGATCTACAGTCAAAATCTCTTCAGTAAATGCATAATGAAAGTATTTTAATCACATTAAATACATTAAATTGTGCAAAACTAATATTTTACGTCTACATGGAAAAGGACAACTTCAGAAGGAATTTTTGTATATTTTTCAAGCAAGACATGGGAGGTTGGTAGGGCTTGATGTCCTTTATTTATGCACTGGCGAGGCTTAATAGGACAGGCAGACACCGTGGTAATGAGGCCAAATTAGCTCTTGGCAGACAATGAAATATCCGTTAACACAAGTTGCCTGGAAAGTAATCCAACCCGGTCCAAGAGATTTCGTTATATGAGAATATGGAAACAGCAGAGTTTGCAGGTCAAGGTATGATAATAGTGAGCATCAGCAATGAGCAGTTCACAGCATAGTGAGCAATCCCAAATAGAAGTCTACAGAATAGTGAGCATAGTTGAGTGGTGAGCACTATAGACTATTAGACAAGGATGGCCGTTGATCTGCCTTGAGCATGGGAATCACAGGGGATCAAGCATGACTATGTGATACTGGGAACAGAACAGCAGCTGAGCCTCATGCTGTAGCCGATGCAAAAGCTTTTGGTGAAGCAGCTGGTGAAGCTGGCATGAGCTGCGGATGAGGGAAGAGTGATGCTCAGTCACGCAGCTGCCGGACCACTGACTCCCGTGCTTCCACTGAACTTCGGATGCCTTGAGTATCTAGAGATGTTTTTGGATGATCCAAAATGCCTTGGAATAGCCAATGATGCCTTTGCATTGGAAAGCTGCGGCTGCTGCTCTATATCGAAGTTTAATAATACTGTGTGCTGACATGAATTGCACATTGTTGATTTGGAAAAAAAATAGAAGTCATATAAAGAAAAAAGAACCAGGCTGACACGTGACATATGGGAAGGTCACAAGGAGGCCTTAAATGACCTTAATGTTTGTTTAGCATCTTGATTGGGAGAGACTCTGAGGGCGGCAGAGCCGTGAAGTCGCAGGTATTACCATTGTGCATCCGCACCTGATATCTCACTCTACCATCTCATTCAACTATTTCTTTTGGATCTAGGATTGGCAATAGACTTTGCTGCAGTATTTTGTTATGGGATTCTGTCGTGGGATTCTGGCCGCAAATATCTTGCCTCTCTCAAAAGGAGACATACCCAGCGATGACACACAAGTAGATGCGACTCCTCCCAATTCCTCTTCTCAATTATTCATTCACATTCTTTGCAAGATCATCCCAGATTCTTTCTCCATTCCACTTGGATTCCTTTCGCCTAATTACCTCTTCTCTGCATCGTGCCTTTATAATTAATAGCATAATGAGAACTTGGCATATAACGCAGGAGATATTCCCTTCCATTATCTTTTTTCTGTCTCCAAATTCTTCTTACATAGCAATAAGACTTCACAGGCAGAATAGTATGTCAACAATTGCAGATTCAATTTAGCCCAATTGTCTGAGGAAGACTGCATGACTCATCAAATGTGATAGCGACAGAAATGTCATATCGCTGACAGGATGAATTAAGCCTGTCTGATATGAAGCACAATGGCAACTTGAGAACAAAAATTACAGTTGGAGCAATGACTGCAGATGCTTTATGAATTTATTGATACATAAAGTCTTGTGACAATGTGATGTCTTAGACAGATAAGTAGCATGATATTATTGTCAAAAATTAAAATGTCAGAAACAATGCCTATTATGTATCTTTAACCAGCATTTATAATTGTATAATGAACTTTGTTTTTACTCTAATACCTTACAATGAGATGGATGCCTTACTGGTCTTTGCAATGTAAAGCACAAAATCTCCAAGAGTATATTTGCTCATGCCAACAAATGCAGCTCTGTTTTGGATACAACTGAAAACAATACATTGCATACCCACAGAACAGGATCAAGTAACAACCGGGCCAGGATAGACACCAAACAAATTATTTTGTGGAGTATAACTTTCAATATTGGTGCTTTGTGATCTACAGTCAGACTGTTTAACTATTTAGACAACAATAATGTCGCTTTCTAACTGTAGCCAATATCTCTTACGTCAATGCATAATGAAACGATTTTAATCACATTCTATACATTCAATTGTGCAAAAACTAATATTTAACATCTGCATAGCAAAGGACAGCTTCAGAAGGAATTACTGTATATTTTTCAAGAAATGGGAGGAAGATAGTGCTTGATGTCCTTTATTTATGCACTGGCGAGGTTTAACAGGACAGGCAGAGACAGGAGTAATGAGGCCAAATCAGCTCTTGTCAGACAATGGAACATCCGTGAACCCAAGTAGCCCGAAAAATTATCCTGAGTCCGAGACATTTCATATGAGAATATGGAAACAGTGGAGTGCGTTAGTTTAAGGAATGAAAAAGTGAACTTCAGAACTGAGCAGTTCACAGCATAGTGAGCAATCTGAAGTAGAAGTCTACAGAATGGTGAGCATAGTAGAGTGGTGAGCACTATAGACTATTAGACATGGATGGCCGTTGATCTGCCTTGAGCATGGGAATCACAGGGGATCAAGCATGACTATGTGATACTAGGGGTAGAACAGCAGCTGGGCCTCATGCTGAAGCTGATGCAAAAGCTGCTGGTGAAGCTGGCATGAGCTGAAGATGCGGGAAGAGCGATGCTCAGTCACGCAGCTGCTGGACCACTGACTCCCATGATTAAACTTAACTTGGGATACCTTGAGTATCTAGGGATGCCCCAGGATGCCCCAGGATGCCCCAGGATGGCCAGGGATGCCTCTAGAGTCTGGATAGCAAGGGATTCCTCAAGATAGTTTAGGATAGTTTGGGTACCAAGAGATGTTTTATGATGGCAATAAATATACACTGGGATAGGGATGACACAAAATCCTCAAAAGTCCATGTAGGCATTGTCAGTTCAAAATAAGGAAAGTTGATGGTAAAATGAATCAATATCATGGCACTTTATCAAAATGAAGTGTATCTAACTTGGGCCCTTGGTCATTCAGTACTGTACACTGTAAATTTTGAATTTTGAGTAAGCTAAATTGATTGAGTGAGACGGTTGCACAATTCCTTTGAGCCAAGATAGCTTGTCGTTTGCAAGTTATAACAGCATAAAGATTATCATCACTTAAAACAGCAAGCTATCATGGCTCAAACAAATTGTGCAACCGTCTCACTCAATAATTTGAGCTAACTCAGAATTTCAGAATTTACAGTGTAGACACCAGCAAGCTTTCTCTGTATAACAAGTGGAATTAACCATCTTTGAGAGAGAAAATACTCCATACGCCATCATAAGGGTTGGTGAATCAGGAAAGGTATGGCAGATTCCCCATTTTTGGAATTTAAAAATATGCTGACATAAAGTGCATATTGCTGAAAAAAGTAGAGAAGGCAAACAAGGAGAAAGAACCTGAATGAGACCTGACAGACAGAAAGGTCATGAGGAGACCCTTAAAGTTTGTTTAGATTCTTGATTGGAAGAGACTCGGAGAGTAGTAGAGCCGTGAAGTCGCAGGTATTTGCCATCGTGCTTCCGCAACTGATATCTCACTCGACCGTCTCATTCAACCATCTCTCTGGGTCTAGGACTTTGCAATGGACTTTGCAGCAGTATTCTGTTGTCGAGCTCTGTAGGCAGATGTCTCACTTCTCTCAAAAGAAGACATACCCAGTGACAAAGGTACTATCGACATACAAGCCCCCCAGCAAATGCTGCTCCTCCTGATTCCTCTTCTCAATTACTCATTCATATTCTTTGCAAGATCTTCCCAGATTCTTTCCCCATTCCACCCGGATTCCTTTCGCCTAATTACCACTTCTCAGCATCGTGCCTTTATAATTAATAGCATAACGAGAACTTAGCATATAACGCAGGAGATATTTCCTTCCATTATCTTTTCTATGCCTCCAAATTCTTCTCAGATAGCAATAACACTTCACAGGCAGAATAGTATGTCAGCAATTGCAGATTCAATTTAGCCCAATTGTCTAAGGAAGACTGCATGACTCATTGAATGATATAGCGACAGAAATTGCTGACAGGATAAATTAAGCCTGTCTGATATGAAGCACAATGGCAACTTGAGAACAAAAATTACAGTTGGAGCAATGACTGCAGATGCTTAATGAATTTATCAATATATAAAGCTGTGCAATAATGTAATGTCTTAGAGAGATGAGTGGCATGATAAACGTGTGCAAAATTAAAATGTCTGAAACGATGCCTATATTTTTAACAAGCATATATAATTGTATAATGAACTTTGTTTTTACTCTAATACCTTACAATGAGATGGCTGCCTTACTGGTCTTTGCAATGTAAAGTAAAAAATCTCCCAGAGTATATTTGCTCATGCCAACAAACACAGCTCTGTTTTGGATACAACTAAAAACAATACATTGAATACACATAGAACAGGATCAAGTAACAACCGGGCCAAGAGAGATCCTAAACAAAATTATTTTGTGGAGTATAACTTTTGATATTGGTGCTTTGTGATCTACAGTCAGACTGTTTGTATTAGTTAGACACCGATTTGGAGGGTTCTAACATGCATTTTTGTCAGTTAGATCACGACCAGAGGGAGTTATCTAACTGAAAAAAATGCATGTTAGGACCCGACAAAGAGGTGTCTAACTGTCTTAGACATCATACGCTCCTTCTATTATACATTTAAACTTATAATTTTTGCAAAACAAGCAATAATCTGATTGTTTGTTTGCTATTGTAATCAGAGTTAATCACTAGCCCGGCGCTAACATGCAACATTTTCAGTTAGATACCTGCTTTTCCAATGGTATAAGTGTCTTGGTGATGTCTAAAAATATTTAGACAACAATAATGTCGCTTCCTAACTGTAGCCAATATATCTTATGTTAATGCATAATGAAAGTATTTTAATCACATTCTATACATTCAATTGTGCTAAAGCTAATATTTAACATCTGCATAGCAAAGGACAGCTTCAGAAGGAATTATTGTATATTTTTCAAGAAATGGGAGGAAGATAGTGCTTGATGTCCTTTATTTATATACTGGCGAGGTTTAACAGGACAGGCAGAGACAGGAGTAATGAGGCCAAATTAGCTCTTGTCAGACAATGGAACATCCATGAACACAAGTAGCCTGAAAAATTATCCTGAGTCCCAGACATTTCATATGAGAATATGGAAACAGTGGAGTGTGTTAGTTTAAGGAATGATAAAGTGAACTTCAGAACTGAGCAGTTCACAGCATAGTGAGCAATCTGAAGTAGAAGTCTACGGAATGGTGAGCATAGTGGAGTGGTGAGCACTATAGACTATTAGACATGGATGGCTGTTGATCTGCCTTGAGCATGGGAATCACAGGGGATCAAGCATGACTATGTGATACTGGGAGCAGAACAGCAGCTGAGCCTCATGCTGTAGCCGATGCAAAAGCTTCTGGTGAAGCTGCTGGTGAAGCTGGCATGAGCTGCGGATGAGGGAAGAGTGATGCTCAGTCACGCAGCTGCCGGACCACTGACTCCCGTGCTTCCACTGAACTTGGGATGCCTCGAGTATCTAGGGATGCCTTTGGATGACCAGAGATGCCTGGGGATGGCCAGAGATTCCTCTGGATAGCAAGGGATTCCTCAAGATAGTTTAGGATAGTTTGGGTACAACAAGATATTTTAGGATGGCAATAAGTATACATCGGGATAGATAGGGATGACACAAAATCCTGAAAAAGTCCATGCAGGCACTGTCAGTTCAGGAAAGGTGACAGTAAATGAATCAATGACATGACAGTTCATCAAAATGAATTGTTGACCAGCTCAGGTATTAGCCCTGGACCCCTGGGGACAGGGGTCATGGATCCTCCCATTGGAAAATCGTGAGATTTGAAAGACAGGGTTTGGGAGAATCAAGATATATAAAAAATATATGTAAAGCATAATCATTTAAATTACACCACCTAAAAGTATATAAAATTTCCTACTGACGGCACCTATTTCTACATCTCTACATGTAACAATGACTGAACACTCAATCTGTGAAGTTCAGGAAATGATTTTTTTCTTTATACATTTAACAAATGGCGTCTTCCCATTGGGTGAGAGAGATTGATGTCATAACAAAAGTTTATGATGTCATAGGTTGTTTTAGTGACGTCACAATGGTGACATCACACTCCAAAGTGAGGCTGACGGCTTTCTCTCAATTATTTTTGACATTTACCATGCCAATCTTTGCGAAAATGCCACCAAAACTAGTGCCGTCACTAGTAAAATATGTGGGCTGCTCAAATCCAAAATTTCATAAAATTCTGATAAGAATTGTTTAATCTAGACCACTTCTCCCGATACGCATGGGTCCCAGGGCTACTCAGGTATCAAACCTTGTAGCCTATTGGAACCAGGGTGGAGCAGATTGTGTCACTTGGACCAGTGGTCATCCAGTCATGCAAACACCAGCATAATTTCTAAGTAAATCAAGTGAAATAAACAAACATTGAAAAATAAACAAACATTGAAAAATAAAACAAACTTGCCGTTACGTAGTTGAAAAATACTGTGTGCTGACATGAAGTGTATCTTGACGATTTGAAAAAAAAAAAGGTGGCAGGAAGGCACACAAAGGGAAAGAAGAGTCACCTTTTTTTCCTGGGTTTACTATGACAGCGTCATTTTAGGAAATTTATTTACCTTTCGATATTCCAACTGTGAAGTGATAGCGCAAGTAACGAAAAGTGGCAACGGTTTGCTGCCAGCTAGAATTTACCACCACTAACACATACCACACAACAAAAACCCCTAGACAATGTCTCACACCTGGTAAAGTAACCACCAAGCATGAATCACACCTACTAAATGAATTACATTAATCTCAACTGCAGCTGAAACCATTTTGAAATTATATAATAGTGTAATATTCTTCCTTTTGGCAAATGCAATGTTTCTTTTAAGGGGAATAAGACCTTCTGGAGCTCTCAAGCCTGTCTTGTCAGAGAACAGAATAGAAGCAGACAGGCAGAGAGGCTTTCATGGGCTGTTTCAATGCTTCTTGGAATCATAAATTTCATTCAAGGTCAAAGCAGACAAATCATTAGTGTCTTGTTGCAGATTCACATTAAGCCTTTTGGGCCAAAGCTTTGCCTTTTTCATCTATGGCTGCTCCACAGAACAAGACTCCAGGTACACTGTAATCACCTCTTTCTCTGGCAAAATCCTGAACTAAAGGCTTCACAATGACATATGGCCACTGAGACACAATGGCTTACGTTACATTGTACCTATATGTACTGTAAGAGACTATGTCTATATCTAAAAAGTATTTTCCAATGTATACTTAATTGCGATATAAAATTGAAAGTCTTCAAGATATTGTTCACAGCATAACATCTTTAGGACTGCATACTGACAGTAACGGTTCAGCCAGTCTTTTCCAAAGGATAGTGGCTTGGTTGTGATGCATGGCAGTTAGTCAGAAGTGTTGCTCAGCTGGCGTATCAAACCTTGGACCCACAGTGGAGTAGAGTGCCACTTGGACCATTGGTCACTTGATCCAGTGATAAAGAAACCAGCAAGTTTTCTCTCTTCAGCAAGCGCAATAACACAAGACGGAAAGAGAAAACACAATACGCCATACCCAGTTATCGGGGTTGGTTGCTGCTGCTCCTACTGCTGTTGTGGCTGCTGCTGGGGCAAGAAATGTGATGTCATAAGAGGCTGTTATGAGATGCTGAGGCTGCAGCTGTAGCAAGGCAGTCTCAGGCAGAACAGTTGGCCCATTGGTGGCCTGGTGGTGGCCCATTGCACCCATAAATGGAGAGGGGTCAGCAGTCAAGTGGTCACTCTAGGGGGGTCAGCCAACTGGTCACATGATCAGATGTGTCACGTGACCCTTGTGCCCTCACTGACCTGTTCAATGGGGCTAAAAGGCAGGAACAATGTTTGCTAGGCCCCTTGTGAGAATGCATAAAGGGTGAGGGCAAATAGTCTGACAGGAAGAATCAAATGCTTTCCTGCAATCTCCTGTGAGGACCTGCACCAAGACCCCTGTTAGGAGAACACTACTAAAGACCAGTAAGGCATGTTGGTCCCAATTCCGCCTCTCGAAAGCTCTCAAACCGGTGCAGAAGAATAAAAGATGGTGATATCGTATAACATGGATGTCAGCAACCAAACGACAAAAGAACACCGATACCTCTGGAAAAAAGTAGAAACTGCTGACAATTTGACAAAAGCATATTTCTCTGAAGTTGTCTGATGTTTGCCAGAGCATCAGACAGTGTCGTGTTGCAATCGACATAAAGTGCATTGTCTCTGTATCATAAGGAGATACCAGTCACACGTTCAACAGATATCTGCATTGTGCATCATATGGATTTTAGGCATCTATGTAATGTTTAATCTTGCTCCATAATAGACACTATTTATAAGTCTTCTTACAAAAGTATTCTTGTTTAAAAATAACCTAAAGTTTCACTCTTTGTATCTGAGTTATGACCCTTTTTGTCTACAAAGTTTCATATTCGCAGCTTGCATAATATAATTATTATGATTCGTACTTTGATGTATACTTTGAGAAGTACTTTTCTGTCTTATGGCATAACAGAGGCCCTACCTGTGGCTGTGTGGTGCTATCTTCCTTGCTTTAACCCAGCCCCGGGGCGCAAGGAGCCCGCGGTGCTATCCCATTACATATTCCAAGTACTTTTACTTTGGGCGGCTGCTCCTTAATTCCACCACTTAGTATGCTCAGCACCATACAGGCGTCTCAGGGCTGCTGCTTTTTGTACAGCTGTAACCCTTCCCTTTTGAGCCAATTCACCACTGCTCACTAGGACCTAGCATCAGCAGCTAAAGCATCTGTAGACTACTCTAGTGTCAGCATCAGCAGTAAAAACAGAACAGGCCAAAGAAAAGGCATGGGCAATAACACACTTCAGTCTAGCGGTATTTACAGTATGCTGAGTTACAGACATATGCACCGATTTGAAGGACTCTAACATGTATTTTAGAACCCGAAAAGGAGGGGTCGTACTCGCTCAGACATCATACGCTTATCCATTGTGTATTCATTAAAAAAGGTTCTTATTGCAAAATATACCATTTTATGACTTGTTTATTTACTGCAAAGCTGGAAGTTAGAACCCAGTTTTTCACAGCTTGAAATGATCATTGTGAGGGCCTACTGACGTTCTGAAGTTCTCAAACAGCAAAAAGGCATGCACAGTTAATTACCTACTTATCTTTCCCTGACTGTAACAGTGGAGGTGAGCAAGCAAAAAGCAATTTGTGGGTGGGTATAAGTTGTTTCAACTACAAAAATCAGTCAAAGGCACTTTAAACAACCAAGTGACATATTTATAGGCTTATCTATTGCCTTTGTCAATGCAAATATGTTTGATGTAGTCAGTCAGCAAATCAAAGGCTCAAAGCTTTAATAAATCAATCTACAGCATTAACAGGTAGAGCATAACCCAGAGTGGCATAGGTTGTGGTATAACAAGCATTGGTGGCAACTATGTCAGCATTAGAAGCTTCAGCAGTGCCACTGTAGAGGAGTGTTGCTAGCATCAGCAACAGAGGCAAAAGCAGAACAGACTTCAAGGCCAGTCACGTGACACTACATGGCCTTGTGACGTCATCAGTCACGTGACAGCCAATCAGCAACAACCAACAGGGGTCGCTGGGTACTATCTGCCTCTTTTCATTCTTACTAGACTCAGTCATGCCACAAGGAACTGGAACTTGCTCAGATCTGCTCTTTTCCTGCCACTGTGAATAACTCAAAGGATAAAGCAGGCAGCAAACTCACTAACTCAGACAGAGAGAAGATTTTGAGAATCTTGGAAGACATTCTCCAACTATACTAACAGACCCACAGTATCCCTCACAATGAGCAACCTCACCACAGTACTAAGTCTTAACGACTTCAATACAAACATAAATCTTGTAGATGGCATACCAGAGATAATCGCAGTGGTCGACTTCAATTAAAGAAAGACATTATTTCTTTGTTAGGTACCGTCAGGCAATAATGAAATCATCACACAGGTTCTTTTTAGTTAGACAGATATCCTGAAGTTCTCAGTACAGACCATAAAGCTAATCACAGGAAGAGTAGAACAGCTCAAGTTCCAACTATATTTCATCATATTCAAAACGTGAATTTCTGATTGACACGTTATTCTTACCAGATGTCATTTTTTAGACCCACACCTTTTTAACTCACATTTCTAGCATTGTAGCAGCGCCACCGGATGTCAACAATTACTGAATTGGACCTGGGGAGCCACACAGCATGAGAAGCAACCACAATGAGATCAGGCTTAACTCCCAGACCACAAATTTGCTGCACACTGTGCTCTGAGCTATGCACAAATAACACAATTACAGAAAACACTACAGAACACTGCAGCTGAAGTACAGTGGTCCCTGCAATGAACGACCTCTTAATAAGCGACCACACCCCTTTATACGACCACAGTCCTTCTGCATTAACCTTTTTCTTCATAAATATCACCCCAATATGCGACCAACCTGTCTAACGCGACCAACAACCACTAATTTGGTCAGATTTGGTCAAATTCATCTTTATATGCGACCAAGAAGAGACCAGAAACGACCAAAATACGCCAATGAAGCCACGATGTTTGCGCAAATTGTGCATTGAAGCAAGCATGGATTGATTGCTGATAATTGCAGCTGATAATTGTTGCTTCAATTTGGTCAATTGCTGCTTCAATTGAGTCAATTGCCGCTTCCAATTGCTGCTTCAATGGCATGAGTTCATTATCCAGAGCTTCAGCTAATTGCTGACACCTAATTGATTGCACTTCTCAATTGAAATACTTTGCAGGGAGTTGACGAATTAGCACTTTGATTAACTTTGGTAATGCATGCCAAGGCTTCGCTGTCATACTTTTTCTTGCTCAGAGACATCATTGCTGATCACTCAAGAAGTGACATAATTATGTTTCTAAGTAAGCCTATTAAATTTTGGTAGATTTGGCTCGATCTGCTAGTTACTCATAATCCAAATTTCATATTGTGCGAACTTTATTCCTATTTTTCCACTAGTTTTTTTAGTCATGAATTTTGAAATGTGCCTGATTTCGTTACTTAAAGTGAAAAAATTATCAAGTTCAATCAGCACATTTTACTAACCTTTGTAGCTAAAACTGAAAGCTCAATGGTGAGTATGGAATAACCTCCATAAATGACAACAGCATTGAACGTAAAATTAAAGACTATTTCTTGTCCCTGTATATCTCCATTGGAAATATTCTGAATAGTTTCATTTGAACGACATGTGTGCCACATTACTTTGTGTTACTGCCATGAACGAAATTTTTACAATTAAAATTACAATTACAAATAGAGAACATTATGATACATGGACGGATTGAGAAAAGTTGCAAAGCATGGTCATACACAATGATAAAGTAGTATTTTCAATCTAATTATGACTCTTAGTATAAAAATAACATTTAAAAGCCTATATACCGCGATGCGAGGTGCACCCCGAGGAGAGACCGCACCCCAACGAGAGACCGCTTGACGCCTGCAGAAGGTGCGGTCTCATAACGCAGGGACCACTGTACTGCCATCACTGTTTAGTGTGGGTGCAACGGTCTACCATACTACTACAAAGATGAAACACAAGAGCAATACAGGACATCATCCGAGCAGATATGCACTAACCTCTTGGTTTATAACAAATGATTTTTTTAAATAATCATTCAATGAAATACTGCAAGATGAGAGAATAACAGAGGTATAAGATATCATATTTGATCATTCTTTGTGATAAATAGATTTGTTTGATTTTTAATGATAGATATTCTTATTTTTATATCAGTTGAGTATAATACTAATCACTATTACTATGGGTTTCAAGAGATTTTTGATAACTCCTCTGCTCTCGCCTCGTCTCCTCTCTTCCATTTCCTTCCATCCTATTGACTGAATCATGAATGAGGTTAGTGAGTAAGTGAAGTGAATTTGCATCTTTGCAGCATCAAACTCGTATCAATCATAATTCCCTGTGCATGAGGATTTTATTATGTGTTGCTGTCATAGCACGCCTAGCATCTACAACTATGGAGGCAGCATTAGTAGCAACTTGGGCTGCATTCTTGTTGAAAGAAGAGGGGGTGGGTGATTTTTCTTTTTACTACACTTTTCTCTTCAAAGTTATTTCGCTATGCATTGCGAATGTCATTCCTCTTTTTTCCACATGTCTTTTTTCACTCTTATCTATAGATATACCTGTCCAGCAATATATTTATCAATGCTTTAAGTTGGTTTATATGTGATTTGTCAATTCATTATATTTTGAATAAGCTTAATTCAGTGTGATGAATTAATTTGCAAAATATATATAGGCTTGCATATGTCTGACGTAGCTCGTCCGTGTAAGATAATAAATATAGACTATAATGGTATAAATTTTAAAATGCATTTGAAACTAAGATAATATTTGTAGTCGTGAAGTGGCATACGCGCTTCTGAAATGAATAGGACTCCATTTTTCGATGTGGAAAATAAGGAATACAAAATTCTTCATCCATAGATTACATTAGCCATGGTATCCTTACATACTTTTTATGCCAAGAAATAAGCAAATCAAAAACGACCCTGCCTGGTAATAAGTGTGATGCATTCATTGGTACAACCCTCAAATGCATGGTGCCAGAATTGTGTGACCTTTTCTATTGCATACACCTCAGATAAGCATAAAAATAATGATATTCTATAATCACGATAATGCATCAAAAGTCCATTTTCCCATTGTTGACTTATACCAAGAAATAAATCATAATTTTAACATGGCTCATGTTATAGATTCTTGGGATGATATTATACAGTTATCGCACAGCACCGAGTGCAATATCAGTTTTTATGGCACCAAGGTGACTAATATTGCACGAGGGCGCAGCCCGAGTGCAATATTAGTCACTGAGGTGCCATAAAAACTGATATTGCACGAGGTGATGTGCAATAACTGTTATATCATATGGTTTTTTGTGTCAAATGCAAAGAAAAGGGCTGGAATTCCTTGTCCAAACTCTTTTTGTGTTTCTTTTGATTCGCCTGTTAAAAATGTATCTCGTCAAAAGGCAATAAATATTTCATTCACAAAAAAATTTTTCACACTTTCGGAATGGAAAAATGATTTACTTGATGACGGATTTTATTTTAGATTTTTTTCTGAAACTTTATAGCAGACTTTAGACCTCTAAACACTAAAAAATCACGGAAAAATCGGCAAAAACGCTGTTTTTCGGTCACTTATTGCTTTATTCTGTTCAAACAAATAAAATAATCAATACGAAAACTATATATCCCAATAGCCCTTTAATAGCCGCATCTTTGCCGCAAAAACCAGCTTTCTATCTTCTTCCGTTGCCGTGCAGTGAATCTTTTACTAAAATGGAAAAACACAATCTTTTTGTCAGGTTGTGGCTGCAGTACCACTGAAACATGGTGCTTCCTCTCGGGTCCGTCCAATCTCTTACATGTTAAAATGACCATGCAATATAATGCGTGCAATATCGTAGAATATTGCACGGCTGTCGGCCAATGAGAAGCGAGTATTTTCGCTAGCCATATGATATCATAATATTGCACTAAAATCCTCAAGTATTCACATTGCCCTTAAATATGATTAGGAACACATTGCACAAAAATGTGCATTGCCATTATGGGCACTGAGATGTGCATTTCCATATTGGCACTGAGATGTGCATTGCCACATTGGCACGGAGATGTGCGTTGCCAAATATTGTGTTACAACACCCCATATAATCTATATATATGCCTCCCTTGTGTATACAATGAAGCATGTTTATGGTAGGTGGGTGATATATGACATAGTGATCAGAGCTCACTGTGCAGCTCACTTGATTTCTGCAGAGCCTATTCATATCACGAAGTGAGTTACTGCGTCAATCCATCAAATAGATACAGTGTAATTGACACTTGGTATGAGATGATGATGTGTGCTTCATGATGCCATCAGCGTGCAGATTAACACTATAGCGATGCTGTTGTGTCAATTATGTTGAAGTTAATACAGATACTGACGCTAGCACTAATTATAAGGTTTTGATGTTTTGAATACTGACAATTAATTTCTTGATGTATTTTAGAGGAAATCCAATCTGAAACTAAAGAAGTTTACACTATACTGTTTTTTTTTTTGTGGCTATATATAATAAACAATAATTATACTGTGTGGTTTATTGATATCGCCATGTGTATGGAACCTGAATGTAATAGAAATAAAGTCAAGACATTTTATTTTGGCAGTAACGTTTTAGCCAATGAAACAATTCATGATTAAGTCAGATGTTTAATTTTTGGTTTGTTGGAATGAGTACACCATGACCAAGCATGATTTGGATTAAACATGTGTCCTCTAATCCCCCAGCTTCATCATACAGGCACTTACAATGTTAAATTTCGGCTGCGCTTCAACACATTTAGAGCT
Source organism: Platynereis dumerilii (assembly GCA_026936325.1). NCBI lineage: Eukaryota > Metazoa > Annelida > Polychaeta > Phyllodocida > Nereididae > Platynereis > Platynereis dumerilii. Next base: position 27,768,907 of record JAPTHN010000011.1, read on the forward strand.
ATTTTTAGCCTTCTGTTGTGACGTCATCAGCATTGTAGGCTCTATGACATCACTGAAACAATGGTGACGTCACAACAGCAGCAATAAGAGAAAATGGCTTCTTGAGCTGTGTTGACAGCAATGTTATTCCAATGGGATTACCTCAAAACCAGGGCTACAACATGCCAATACTTCCAAATGTTTATAAAACTGCTTGGTCAAGGTGTCAGGAACAGGGGGAGACAAGTATTTTTGTCAAGAGTAAGGTATGTTTTTAATTATCAGCCAGAAACTTACTGCCAAAAAAAAATTACTTGACTTTATAATTTAGATTGTGGCAAAATGCATGGATTCTTTCTTTTTAAAGAATTAATTCTGTCACCATGATACATGATAAGATTATTTTAAATCAAGCTATTTTATTATAAACTTGGGTTCAATACATCATTGTTTTCTTCATTTGTAATCATTAAAAGTAAAACATCTTTCCATAATAATATTGAATTTCCTACATTATCATCACAACAACCAACTAAACTTAGGTATGACTTATGTTCAAACTCTTTCTGGATGACCCAATAAACCACAACTGGAACACATTAGTCAAACTTGTTGTGTGCGTGCAGTGTATGATACATTATCAGAGCCGCAACAAATGCATCCACTCTTGAGGGGATTGGCCTTGGAAAGCCATGAAGATTAACAGCAACATGACCCTTCTACTCACCCTAATAACTTGTGGAATGGCCATTGCCACTAAAACCAGTCTCTCAACTGTCAACTGATATACAAGATGCTCACATCAGCGGAATATAATGTGAAACATGAGCACCATGAATAGACCTGAAGAATATTCAATGTTAAATGAAAGGTCATTGATAAGTTAATGGTGAACAGGAGAGAATCTGACAAACATTCTCTACCATGAGAAGTTACTAAGATTTTCCAAGAATATTATGGATTTTTTGCTGTTTGTTTGAGTCCCAATTACTATGCACTGAGAGTTAGTTTATCCGCAAGCATTGTGTCCTATGTTTCCGTTGTGCTTTATCTTCTTATACCCTTGCACCCACACTCAACTATGAAGGCAGTACTTCAGCTGTGGCATTCTGTAGTGTTCTGTAATTGTGTTATTTGTGCATAGCTCGGAGCACAGTGTGTAGCAAATTTGTGGTCTGGGAGTTAAGCCTGATCTCATTGTGGTTCTCCCTCCTGCTGTGTGGCTCCCCAGGTCCAATTCAGTAATTGTTGACGTCCGATGGCACTGCAGAGTTTGATAGAATATTGGGGCTTTACTTCCTGTTTACAAGCACCTTATAGACTTATAATTGTTTATTCTTACCACCACATACAAAGACAGGAAAAGAACATGGAAGGTAACAGCAATGAAGGAAAGGATGATTATGAGGTTCAAGTGACCTCCCCAGTCCCCACCTAAACAAACACCAGGATTAGCTGAAAAGTTTCAAACAACTGTGGTTTGCCTATCCGGTGGTTTATTCAATCATAAACTGTTGGATTCCATACCCTAGCCAAAGCTACCATCTAACATATCTGAAAGTGACTCAGCCAGTGGTGGGATTCCAACCTAGGACCAAGCGATTGGCCGCCCAGCAAAGCTCATTCCCAAAAATGCAAAGGACCAAGTAACACCACTGTTGTACCACATCTAGTTAGGCCATTATAATTAGTATCAGTAATCCAATTCAAGCATGATCAAAGCTGCATCATCATTGCTATGGTGTTAATCCGCACATTGATGGCATCATGAAGCACACATCATCATCCCATACCAAGTGTCAATTAAACGGTATCTATTTGATGGATTGATGCAGTAACTCACTTCGTGATATGAATAGCTTCTGCATAAATCAAGTGAGCTGCATGGTGAGCTCTGATCACTATGTGATATATCATCCGCATAACATACACATGCTTCATTGTGTACACAAGGGAGGCATATATATAGATTATATGAGGTATCATATGGTGTGATATGTGGCATTGCACATGTTAGTATGGCCAGTGCATATGGAGGATTTCAGAGCAATGTACCAAAAGGAATTCGGTGCCGTAGCTAATTATGACAACATTGCAAACATCTCCTTTTGGTTTAACATATTCTGGAGGGTCGAATATATAATGAAGCGGCACGCTAATTTCCAGTAGGTCTCCTATTCGGTTATTTCTTGATATTGATGCAAAACACTTGAAACAAAAACTAGACAAAGGCTATTGTGAGATTTTATATGCCACTGTAATCTAAGTTGCATGTGAACATATATAAAATGAGACGTGTATTAAATTTTTAATAAAAATGTCAGACCAAGTATACAATGCACTCTAGACAGTGGAATCAAATTAAAGAAAATATGCAACATGGCTGTGGACATATAGAGTCATCTTGAAGTCAATGTGACATGACAGGTGTCTTTCTTACATCAAATGCCCACAAGGATCATGGATAGACAAGTATCAATTCTATATAATGATATATGAGCTTTCAGAGTCTAAAAGAGACAAGGTAACTCAGCCAAATATATAGCTATATCATTTAATTAACTACAATGGATAATATGAAAGTAATTAGCTAATTTTACATTTCCGACAACTCTGTTACCTTTTCACTGTTATATTGTGGAGTCATGTAAGGAATAAACTACAAATTGATAAAATGTAAAAGACAATAAGATGAATTGCCTAAGATGGTTATACCCACAGATAGATATACAGATAGATACATAGATGCATAGAAAGCTACACAGACTGACTGCTAGATCAATAGACAGATAGCTAAACAAAATGTGAAATATAGTACATGTATTAACAATCGAGCACAAAAAAAGCAGTGAACTTGCTACCTTAAAGAATGGTTTATTGAGATATATAACATACATTCCCTTTCAACTTGGATGCCGTTAAAGGTACTGCTGATGCTGCCTCCATAGTTGTAGATGCTACGCATGCTGAGACAGCAACACACTATAAAATTCTCATGCACAGGGAATTATGATTGATGCGAGTGTGATGCTGCAAATATGCAAATTCACTTCACTTACTCACTAACCTCATTCATGATTCAGTCAATAGGATAGCAAGAAATTGAGAACAGAGCAGAGTAGAGCACTGTTCTGCATCACAAAGATAAAGTACAGTATCTGTCTACTGTGCTTTGTTGTTGTAGTACCTACAGCTGAGAAGAGAATAACAAAATTGATAACTTTCTTTGAAAATGCTGATGGCCAAGTCAAATAAAAAGGTTACTTTAGAATTTTTTTCAAATTTTTGGTTTCAACCTTTACTGTAAGGAAGTACAAAGGTAAAGACAGTAACTGCAGCACCTTATAGCAATCAATTTTCCTACCTACCCATATGAATGATATAATCACCAATGAAAAAAGAAGTTTTACTGGACATTCAAACTCTTCCTGGATGACCCTAAAAACTACAACTGGAGCACATTAGTCAAACTTGCTGTGTGCGTGCAGTGTGCGATATAATGTCAGAGCCACAACAAATGCATCCACTCTTGAGGGGATTGGCCTTGGAAAGCCATGAAGATTAACAGCAACATGACCCTTCTACTCACCCTAATAACTTGTGGAATGGCCATTGCCACTAAAGCCAGAAATCTCAACTGTCAACTGATATACAAGATGTTCACATCAGTGGTTAATAATGTGGAACATGAGCACCGTAAACTGACCTGGAGAATATTCAATGTTACATAAAAGGCCATTGATAAGTTAATGGTGAACAGGAGAGAATCTGACAATCATTCTTATCATGAGCAGTTACTTAGATTCTCCAAGAATGTTATTGGATTTTTTTGCTGCTTGTTGAAGTCCCAATGACTGTGCACTGAGAGTTGGTTTATCTAGCGTTACGTCCTATGTTGCCGTTGTTTTTTTATCTTGTTATACCCTGGCACCTACACTCAACTGTGAAGGTAGTACTTCAGCTTCAGTGTTCTGTAGTGTTCTGTTATTGTGTTATTTGTGCGTAGCTCAGAGCACACAGTGTGTAGCAAATTTGTGCTCTGGTAGTTAAGCCTGATCTCATTGTGGTTCTCCCTCATGCCTGTGTTGCTCCCCTGGTCTAATTCTGTAATTGTTGACATCCGATGGCACTGCAACAATACAAGGGACATTTTGCCTCCTGTATTTATGCATCTGGTAGGTTATAATTATTAGGACAGGAGATGGCAAAGGCATGTCATGGCAAAGTAGAAAAGGATGATCCTGAAGCTCAAGTGTCAAATACAACTTCGGAGTGGCCTCCCCAAGTGAATAGACACTAGGATTGGTTGAAAAGGTGTGAAAAATTGTGAATAAGCCAATCTTGTGGTTTATTTAGTGTGGGAAGATCACTACTTTTAAAGAAATTCAATTCAATGGGACACTTGAGCCAAAGCTACGGTCCAACATATCAGAAAGAGACCAAGCCAGTGGCAGGATTCCATCCTGGGACCAAATGATTGTCCTTCCAGCGCACTTCCCCTGAGCAAAGACCATTTCCAAAAATGCAAGGACCAAGTAGCACCACTGTTGTACCACATCAAGTTAGGCCATTATAATTAGTATCAGTAATCCAATTCAAGCATGATCAACATAGCATCATCCTCACTATTCTATAAATCTGCTCGCTGATGGCATCATGAAGCACACATCATCATCTCATACCAAGTGTCAATTACACTGTATCTATTTGATGGATTGATGCAGTAACTCACTTCGTGATATGAATAGGTTCGTCGGAAATCAAGTGAGCTGCATAGTGAGCTCTGATCACTATGTCATATATCATCCACCAAGCATACACACGCTTCATTGTGTACTCAAGGGAGGCATATATATGGATTATATAGAGTATTATATGGTGTGATATGCGGCATTGCACAAGTTAGTACGGCCAGTGTAAATGGAGGATTTCAGAGCACCGCAGCTAAATAGTGAACTTTGAAAACATCTACTTTTGGTTGAACAGATTCTGGAGGGTCGAATATATAATGTTGCAGCACGCTAATTGCCAGGGTTAGATGGAATATCGGGGCTTTACCTCCTGTATTTAAGCGCCTGATAGACTTATAATAAATATTATTGTTTAATTAAACCATCACATACATGAACTAGAAAAGAACATGGCAGGTAATGGCAATGAAGGAAAGGATGATCATGAGGCTCAAGTGACCTCCAAACCTGAATAAACACCAGAATTAGATGAAAACTTTCGAACAACTGTGATTTTGCCAATCCTGTTGCATTATCCGCCTGGAAAGGTCATTAACAGGTGGATTCTATACTAAAGCCAAAACCAACATCCAACATACATCCGAAAGTGACTCAGCCTGTGGCGGGATTTCAATCTAGGACCTAGCAATTGTATTGGCCGCCAAGCACTCTTCCCCTGAACAAAGCCCATTCCCAAATATGCAAAGGACCAAGTAACATCACTGTACCACATCAAGTTAAGCCATTATAATTAGAGTCGGTAACCCAATTCAAGCATGATCAATGCGGCATCATCATCGCTATACTGTTAATCTGCACGCTGATGGCATCATGGAGCACACATCATCATCTCATACAAAGTGTCAATTACACTGTATCTACTTGATGGATTGATGCAGTAACTCACTTCGTGATATGAATAGGTTCGGCAGAAATCAAGTGAGCTGCATGGTGAGCTCCGATCGCTTTGTCATATCATCCACCTAGCATACACATGCTTCATTGTGTACACAAGGGAGGCATACATATAGATTATATGGGGTATTATATGGTGTGATATGTGGCATTGCACGAGTTAGTACACCAGTGTATATGGAGGATTTCAGAGCAATACATCACAAGGAATTCAGTGCCGTAGCTAATTATGACAACACTGCAAACATCTACTTTTGGTTGAACAGATTCTGGAGGGTTAAATGTATAATGATGCACCACACTAATTACCAGGAGGTTTCCAATCTCGTTATTTCTTGATATTGATGCAAACAGTTTGAAACAAAAACTAGACAAAGGCTATTGTGAGATTTTATATGCCACTGTCATCTAAGTTGTATGTGAACATAACATATGAAATGAGACATGTATTCAATTTATAAATAAAAATGTCAGACAATGTATACAATGCATTCTGTAGACAGTGGAATCAAATTAAAGCAAATATGCAACATGCCAGTGGACATATTGAGTCATTTTGACGTCAGTGTGACATGACAGGTGTCTTTTCTTACATTAAATGCCCACAAAGGTCATGAAAAGACAATTTTTAATTCTATATAATTACATATGAGCTTACAGAGTCTAAAAGAGACAAGGTAACTCCACCATATCTATAGCTATATCATTTAATTGACTAAAATGTATAATATGAAAGTAATTAGCTAAATATTACATTTCAGACATCTCTTAGGCAAGTTATATTGTGGAGTCATATAAGGAATAAACTACAAATTGATAGAAAGAAAAAGACAATGAGATGGATTGCCTAAGATAGATGTACATGTACTGTCAGATACATGCACAGACAGACTGCTAAATCAATAGACAGATAGATAGACAATGTGAAAATGTAGTATTAACAATCCAGCACAAAACAAGCAGTGATCTTGCTCTCTAAAAGAATGGTTTATAGAGAAATAACATACATCCCCTTTCAACTTGGATGCAGTTGAAGGTACTGCTGATGCTGCCTCCATAGTTGTAGATGCTAGGCATGCCAAGACAGCAACACATAATAAAATCCTCATGCACTGGGAATTATGATTGATGCGAGTGTGATGCTGCAAAGATGCAAATTCACTTCACTTACTCACTAACCTCATTCATGATTCAGTCAATAGGATGACAAGAAATTTATAGAGCAGAGCAGAGCAGAGGAGAGCAGAGCAGAGTACTGTACTGTTCTGGCTCACAAAGGTAAAGTACAGTATCTGTCTTACTAAGCTTTACCAAAATTTCTTACTTTATTCCGAAAATGCTGAGGGCTAAGTCAAATAAAAGGTTACTGTAGGGAAGTACAAAGGCAAAGTACAGTAACTGCATTACCTTATGAAAATCACTTTTCCTTCATTAGCATATGAATGATATAATCACCAACGAAAATTTATAATTTGATGGGCTTTCAAACTGTCTCTGTATGGCCCAGTAAACTACAACCAGAGCACATTAGTCAAACTTGTTGTGTGCGTGCAGTGTGTGATATATTATCAGAGCCGCAACAAATGCATTCACTCTTGAGGGGATAGGCCTGGGGAAGCCATGGAGATTAACAGCAACATGACCCTTCTACTCGCCCTAATAACTTGTGGAATGGCCATTGCCACTAAAACCAGAAATCGCAACTGTCAACCTAATAGTCAACTGATATATCAAGGTGCTCACATCACCGGAAACATGCATGACAATTAACTGACACATGAGAGAATTAGGCCTACGCAAAAGGACAGGGAAAAGGTAACAAAGGATCTAATAATCTTGCAATATCAGGAGCTTCTAATAAGTCATTGGCCGTATTAACAAGAAGGCAATAAAAGAATAAGCACCTTTTTCTTTTTCTTTGCAGCTTCTTAGAATGTATATAATGATCGCCGACAATTGAATTGTGGAAAGACCCGCTCAGATGATGAAGAAATATAAGAGCTACATGTATATCTTATATTCCTTAATGACTATGGCAGAACACAAGTGCCACATCCTCTTTGTCTCTGGAGCTACGATATACCATCTTGGATAAGAAAAGGAAAGATGTCAAACCAATGACATTAGGGTGTATTGATCAATTTTCCAAGCAATCAATGAAGGAGTCATAGTGTAAACAGATATCTATCTATCTATCTATCTATCTATTTAGTTGTATCTATCTATCTGTCTATCTACCCTTCTACCTATATATTCAGCTGCTAGATACTACTTCCATCTAGAGAACATCTCGAACCATTCCAACAGACCTACATTGTGGGGTGAAAGGACTGGAAGGTGATTCCTGTGAACTGCAGGACCTGCAGAACTCATCTGTGAGAGACTGACCAGCTGCAGGAAATGAACTGCAGGATGAATGGATCCACATTGAACTGCAGCTGCTGGCTGCAGGCACAAGTACAGGAGAACAAAAGTGACAGTCATGTCATCCCTGCTCTAAATAAATGGCCCAAGACACACACAATTCCACTCGCATTAACAATGCATTAACAATGCACAATCTGCACTTGTCAGTCCCCGTTTCCTGCTCAAGATATTCACCACAGAGGCACAGATCAACTGCTCATTGTGCTCATCATGACACAGGCTGTCACTGAACACACTGCTTCCATGGGTCAGCACTAACATAGAAACCGTACAACAATGTAAGGAGGGCTGTTCAACAGTTTAACAGAAAGTTTTTTTGGGCTGGCCATGCCATTCATGTTGCAGGGGCGCAAGGGACTTGTTATGTCATGTCTCAAGACAAACTCGAGATTTTCCCCTCAATTCCATTCTGACACTATGCTGTATAACCAGTGGCATCTAGAGCTTTAATGGTAGCCGCTGTTAAGAATTTTTATAATTGTCATTTCACAGTAAAACTGCTCTTTTTGATAATTAAATGATTTTTACTCAGGTATGATCAATAATGTTAACACAAGCAATTATCTGCTTTAAGAAACAACCATGCAAACACTGTAATAAATTTTGACTTCCTGCATATATCATAGCCTGCAACACACAGCCACATCGAATCTTACACTCCGGAGTTGACTAGATGTATGCAGCAGCAAATTAGTGTGGGAGGCAGGGCCACATGCTACCTACAGCAGCAGTGGAGGCCCGGCAATGTTAAGTCCATGGAGGGACCCAGGGGCAATAGGCTGCAAGGCAGGGCAATAGGCTGCAAGGCAGGGCAATAGGCTGCAAGGCAGGGCAAGGTCTGCAATGGTTGCATGGAAGTGGCTGACCATGCTATTCATGTTGCAGGGGGCCCAAGGGACTAGTTATGTCATGTCTCATGACCAGCTCTAGATTTTCCTCTCATCAAAAGCCCCTGTTGCACACAGAGGATGCACAGAAACAGCCACAATGGACTGGCTATGGTGCTATGGCAGCATCCATTTCACATCAGCTATGATGTCCACAGTCCCACCCCATTCTGTAGCTCCATCCTTCACCAGAGTGCAAAGATAAACGCAAATAGCTATAGTCAATTGAGATGTGCTTGGATCACATGCATCAAGTTATCAGCCAATGTTCAAATCATCCCTCATCCCTCATCTCTGGGTCATGTACAACCACTTCTAGGAAAAGAGGACTACATCACGCACCCGATCCGATTGAAGTTCTCATTGTCAAGACACGGGCACATTGCACAAGCATCAGAAAAATGTTTGAGCCTTTTTGATAGAAACTCTTTCAACGAACTGGATTGGCATCAAATGGATACTGAAACCAAAAATGAAGATATGTCAAATTGTCAAAAATCTGACGGTGGCATTAAGATTTTGGAAAAGCTTAATCTAGTCATTCACTTCGCATCATCGAAATGTCACATCATAGCCATAGTAATTGATAGATCTAACTCAACTTTATCTTACCCCCATGCAAGATAGCTTAACTTAGCAGGTTTACCACCTCAAATGGTAAGTTTGCTAATAAATGTAGAAAAATATGAAGTTCGCATTTAACTATATAAGAAACTATACATTCTGTTGAAGTTTTGTTGGCAGCTCTACATGATTAGAATGATTGTTTGTGATTAAAAATTAGATGGTGGGGTTGTAATTTATGAACAATATTCAAATACATGTAGTTTCAAAACCAAACATCAAACCACAAATACTCCAACAATCTGCACCAAACAGATTGGTTGTGATAACAAGCCATTGGTTGATACATGTCCAATATATCAAAATGGCTACAGCTCAACTAAGATAATGGTATTACAACCAAATATTTCTTACTCCTCAACCATTATCTTAGTTCTGACAACCAATCTTTATGAAACAACCAATATAAGATTGATTGTCTGTTAACCAATACTTTTTACTGTATTTAGGTACAGCAGGCCCATAGATTACTATAGGCATAGACCTAAGGCCTGTTGGATACACATGTACATACGATATGCATATTGTAATTGAATTCGCCTGGTGTCCACATGTATCAATGACAATCGAAGGTGATGAAGTTCCCACAAATTGGATCTGAAGTGCACTTTAATCTCCATCTTTCACAGAAATGTACATTTTATACTCTGGCATTCCGTTTAATTTGAATGTCTGAAATATTCATAAGACACATGGCCATGTAGTCAATTGAATTACACAGCTGGCAACAGCAGCGCATGTACATCACAATCTCGGGGTCATCCATAAAAGATGGATGAATAATATAAATTTGCTGTTACATTCCTGTGTTTCAGGGCCCGGGGCTCATTTTGAGCTAGGGCAAGGAAATCCCAATAGGGCGGTCATCGCTGTTCAACAGATTCGATACAAGAATCTCAATTCTAGTCGCCAGAGCAGAATCGTATCTGATATCAGCAGTATGAATTGAGTCCTTCACCAAGATAGTGAAACCAAGCAAGAATTTACAAAGCAAATTGTTTCGCGGTACACAAGTGGTATCTCTCAAGCTTCATAGACCTTCATTCATTTCACAAGACAAGAAATAATGTGAACACTTACCATAGTTTCCTGTTCAGTCCATGAAGGCATGTAGGCACTGATGGATTCAGGCACTTCAGGCTTCGCGAGGTGGTCCAACGGGTTATTGTAAGTCAGAATGGAAAATTTATCTTCATTTATCTGTGACGTTCGGTACATGACATTGATTTGTCGTTGCTTATTTTGGGCGGCTCGTATTTTTGCATCATCCATCAGCCGAGTGACATCTTCAACCTGAAACACATGAAATATTCAAAGAATACAAATTACGAAAGCCACAATAAGTAACTTAATCTAGTTTTAAGCAATCAGGAGAATGAAGACACTAACAATAGAATAAATGGATAAGGTATTTTTCAGATTGAAAATGTTTCGTCATTTAAAGACTATTGACAGTAAATCGAGTTTTTTCACTGAAGAAACTAATTGATAGTTTCGTCATGTACAACCTCTATGTTATACATAACATGACATCGTAGCACTTGCCAGGAGATCAGACAGACTGGCCAGAAGTTTGATGTTTCCAATAAAAATTAAAGGTACAAGCAATGCAAATGTATAAAAAGCCCCATCAATATCAATCATACTTTGAATCTGTTACGTAAATCAAAAGACTTGCAGAAGAAGAAAAAGGCCTGAACAAGTAAACATTACAAAAGCCAGTGCTGGCTCAACTATCCAAATTCTGCAAGCTCTATCTTAACAACCAACCCAGTATTTCTCAAGAGTTTCAATTAAAAGAAAATCCCAGCAATTATCCTGCAGTGAAAAATGTGGCAGTCCTTCTTCTGCTGCAAGCACAATAGAGGCAATTGCCATAAAACATCATTAGGCAAATTAAACTTGGCTTTGTTATCCCAACGCTGTTTGAATCGGTCTCATTTCCAAACCAGACATCTGTCAAGAGATTTGTCAGCCTGGCCAAGAAAGCTAAATAACACTACACGGTCGAAATAAAAAGAAATGTTTGGAGTTGCCTATATTGCAGGTTCCGGGTTAAAAAGAAAATAGAAAATATCTCAAGTTTTGACAACATATATACAGTCATACACCCTAATAAAACAGAATGGTTAACAGACAACTAATCTCAGATTGGTTATAGAGGATTGGTTGTCATAACCAAGATAGCGGTTGAGGAGTAACCAGTATTTTGTCATCATAACCATCATCTTGGTTAATGACCATGCAATTGTTGGCCACCAGAACCAATCTGTTTTAGAATGCATGTCGTAGCTTAGCAAAGAGTTCTTATAAATTAATATGATTTCTAAAATACATATATTTCAACATAACTATTTAAAATTTACCTTGAAGGCTGAGATTTTAAAAAAATTAACACCACATGCAGAACATTTTAGATATTTTTAAAAATCATAAACAAATGAACAGACACAAAACAACAGCAAATGAACAGATACATCATACCTGTCTAAAAATGAATCTACAAATTTACAATGTAATAAGAATTGGTGGTAATTTCTGAAACTGGTACAGCGAATAGCAGCGAGATTGAGAAGACGAAGAGAAAAGAAGCAGAAAGCCGAGAAGCAGAAAACGGAAAAGCAGAAAACGGAGGAGCCCAAGGGAGGCAATTGATAACCATGGAAACCACAGAACAATTCCAAGTCCTAATTTGCACTTCTTGTAATTGGCCAAAGAAAAAGAAGATCTCCAACTTAACAAAGCTATTAAAAGCCATTTAATGGATGACCAATTGGAACACAGCAGGAGTCAGCAAATGAGCAGCAGCAATCCGGGGATGTCTAATTAGTGATTATCACTGATTAGTCAAATCTAATTGTTGAAGAGCCATTGCAATTCAGTCACCGGAAAGGCTACAGTCTGCAGTCTTGTGCAGTCTGTGAAATGACTACACAGCATAAGAGTTACAGTGGTTACTCCAAACAAGGCCTCACATATTTGCTTTTAGCTTCTCGGAACGAGCAACCAAATTTTCTGCATACAAAAAATAAAATTTGATCTAACCCACAATTTTTATCACATTGACACACTATAAGCTATCTCGGATCTATTGAAATTGTGATAAAAAAAACTTTTTCTAGAATGGTAGGTATGCATTGCTAACTATCATAAGTCAAGGTCTAGCAAGTCTTGAGAGTTTATAAATGAGAAGAATGGTTTGGGAGCCTCAGCCCCTCACACTTCCTTAGTACTAATGTACAATGAAAGTTAGAAAAGGGTTTTGCTGCTACTCCTGGGTAATAAAGCCTGTGCCTCCAAATGAAAGCAATTAACAACAAAAAAGTCAACTTTTATTTTCAACCAATGAGCAAAAGAAGGAGAGTCCACCAACACACATAAACCACAGGGAAGACAGAAAGTAGACAGGATGTGGATAGGATGAGCACAGGATGTATCCCCATGCCACACGCCAACAGGAAGGAAAGACACACAGACACTCTTTAGCCTCTAACACTAGTAACAGCTGTAGCCTCTAACAGCTGCCTTCCTGAAAGCCCCGTCCCCTCAGCAACTAGTCAGTTGTTTGAAGCGATACACCACCATCGTTTAATTCAACGATAGAAGCAACATCAATCATATAACTGTCTCTTGACCTTGAAGCATTAGAACCACACAAAGACCTGTCAGCAGCTTTGGCAGCTTCAGTCGATACTATTGCAGGTAAAATAAGCAGTTTCACCATTTTGCATGACATTGCATGTAGTTTTTGTTATATTTTGCAGAGCAAATTGTTGACCAGCAATTGAATCATGAAAAAGCTCTCAGGGATATAGAAAAAAAAATGATTGCAATAGAAGAGACTTATAGTATTCGAAGATAATAAACAGGTAACAAGTTTGCATTTGATGAGAACCCAAAACAAACCAAAAGCGACAAAAGGTTAAAAAGGTTAGGCTTGCTGTAACAGTCTGTAAAGGCTGAACATGAAAAGCCAAACCTGAAAGGCTCAATGTGGTCATTCACTTTACATCCAGGAAACGACACCTGAATCCATTGCCATTGACTGATCTAACCTCAACCTTATCATTTACAACAAGACTGCAAGGCAGCTCAAGCTAGCAGGTGTAACAAGCACTTGAAATAATTGATCAGAAATGTTAATGAATGAGGTAAGAAAATACCAAGTTTGCCTACCTACCTAAGGAAATAAGATGTACTAAATAGAAGAATGCTTATGATAATTATCCGTCCTGCTGAGGCTTTTGGGGGGGGGGGCAATGATTGATTATTGATTGATTGATTATTGATTTTATTTGCTCATTATAATGGGAGGTGAATATTGTAAAAATATAAATGAAAAGAATAAATAGATAAAAGTAAAGAAATAAATGAATGGAGCAAGGAGACCCCCTAAAGGCATTAATTATTGCCGCTATAAGGGGGCCACCTTTGTCTTGATAATGTGTTAAGAATATATAATATAATTTTTATCAAAAAAGGTTAGTACACATTGACTGGCATCAACGGCTGTCTGGAGGAGACTGACGACCACACACATAACAATTTACAATTGAACAATTTGTTTCATAAGAGCTTATGAAGTTTTGCCTAACATATGATTTAAAGCCATCAAAGCTGTGGGTGTGAATCTTATCCTTAAATATTGTGCACATGTTGTTGAAGATATTTGGATACCTATAACTCATGCCTTCTCTTGCAAACTCATGTCTCACAGCAGGAACTGGTAGGTGACTGCTGGTATGCCGAGTCGAATAGTTGTGAGTATATGATGATTTGATGATAGTGCAAAATGCGCCTACCAGGCCTCAATTGGTCACATCTACTAATCAGTACTTGTTGTATATGTATGTGTTACAGTCGAAGAATAACAAGAACTTACATTTCAGCTGAGCTATTAGTGGACATCAATGGCATCCCAACAGACCCTATCCATTACATTAATGAACTGTCAATTTGTAATTGGAAATTGTGTGACCTCTACTCTATGATGAGTGATGTGGCTCATTCAGTGACTTGTCCTTACAGCTTTGCAAGTATATATAGGATATGACCTCACTAACTAATTATGAGTCAAACAGAATAACCTGGCAAGAAAAGGAATATGACCTCACAATGAAAATTCCAGTGTATGCCGCATTCCTGTAAGCACTTGTGATTCGTTCACAGTAATCTACCAAGCGTATGATCATCATATTCCGTCTTGATTGATTCTTCTCACTTGACAGTTGGCAGGGAGGTCAAGAATAGATTTTTTTGGTTAATTGATCAAGACCAGGTATTTTGGCTCCAAGGAGGTTGATCATGGCTCACTGAGCAGATAGCCATCAAATCAATGCATTATGAAAAATATTCTTAGGCATGATTGATCTAAATAAACCAAATGATTACTGATGACGTATGAAAAGTTTGCTTGCTTGTAACAAGAGAAAATTAAAGTAAGTAATCCAAGTAATGGAGGTTTTTAAATAGACAAGTTGCAAACATGTGTCTCTGTTGATGTAAGGAATCAGACTTAGCGCACTGGACTGATGTTCACTTGGACCTGGGTTCCATTGCAGCTGAGGAAACCAATGGATGTTAAACAAGCACATATGATGGCACAGCATCGCCCATGCCCCGCATGTTTTATCCTATGTTTATCCTATCCGTTAGCCAGTTTATCCCGTTCGTTTATCCTATCCATTTATCCTATCCATTTATCCTCTCCGTTTATCATATCTGTTTATCCTATCCGTTTATCCTATCCGTTTATCCAGTACCCCATAAGCACTGGTTCATCCCATTTATCCTGTTTATCTTATCTATTTATCCTATTTGTTTATCCTATCTGTTTATCCTATCAGTTTATCCTATCAGTTTATCCTATCCGTTTATCCTATCCATTTATCCTATCCGTTTATCCTATCCATTTATCCTATCCATTACCCTATCCGTTGACCCTATCCGTTTAACATATCCATTTATCCTATCCGTTATCCCGTTTATCCCATTTATCCCGTTTATCCTATCCGTTTATCCTACCCATATATCCTATCCGTTTATCCTATCTGTTTATCCTATCCATTCATCCTATCCGTTTATCCTATCCGTTTATCCCATCCGTTTATCCTATCCATTTATCCCATCCGTTTATCCTATCAGTTTATCCTATCCGTTATCCTGTTTATCCCGTTTATCCTATCCATTAATCCTATCCGTTATTCTATCCGTTTATCCTATCCGTTTATCCAGTACCCCATAAGCATTGGTTCATCCCATTTATCCTGTTTATCCTATGTGTTTATCCTATGTGTTTATCCTATGTGTTTATCCTATGTGTTTATCCTATCTGTTTATCCTATCCGTCTATCCTATCTGTTATCCTATCCATTTATCCTATCCGTTTAATATATCCGTTTATCCTATCCGTTTATCCTACCCATTATCCTATCCGTTTATCCTATCCATTTATCCTATCCGTTATCCCATTTATCCCGTTTATCCTATCCGTTTATCCTATCCGTTTATCCTATCCGTGTATCCTATCCATTTATCCTATCCGTTTATCCCATTTGTTTATCCCAGCCATTTATCCAATCCGTTTATCCCGTTTATCCTACCTGTTTATCCTACCTGTTTATCCTATCTGTTTATCCTATCTGTTTATCCTATCCGTTTATCCTATCCGTCTATCCTATCTGTCTGTCAACCCATCTATCCATTAAGCCATCCGTCAATCCATTCCTCCATCTATCTATCTATCTATCCTGTTTGTTTATCCTATCCGTTTATACTATCCATCTATCCTATCTGTTTATCCCAGCCATCTATCCTATCCATCTATCCTATCTGTCTGTCAGTCTGTCTATCCATCCGTCTATCTATCATTCAATCCAGCCGTCAATCCATTCATTCATCTATCTAAGTTTCTATTTATCCTATCCGTTTATCCTATCCGTTTATCCTGTTCGTTTATCCCATCCGTTTATCCTATCCGTTTATCCCATCCGTATATCCTATCCGTTTATCCCGTTTATCCTACCTGTTTATCCCATCTGTTTATCCTATCCGTTTATCCTATCTGTTTATCCCATCCGTCTATCCTGTCCGTCTGTCAACCCATATATCCATCAATCCATCTGTCAATCCATTCCTCCATCTATCTATCTATCCTGTCTGTTTATCCTATCCGTTTATACTATCCATCTATCCTATCCTACCGTCTATCCATGCATCTATCTACCTATCTATCTATCTATCTATCTATATGTCTATCTTTTGTTTACATGAGTGTATATTATAACCAGTATTTTATTAACATAAATATAAAACAGATTTATCTAATATATAGTAAGTTGCCCGTAGATTGGAGGGAAGAGAATAGAATAATATGAAATAGATACAATATAAGCCCGTGCTACCTGTATAATTAGTTGGAAAGATGCATGAACTATACTGAGATGCAGGAATTGCTGAGTTTCCCAGAAATAGAATGTGGTGCAAAGGGAGGAACTGGCAAAGGACTTGCAGGTGCTGCCCTCTTTTGTAATGTATGTGAATGAGTTGCTGCTTGCAGTGGCCATTCTGTGTACTAAAACTCACCCTGTGGAAGGGAAAATGGCCACCACAATGCAGGCTTTCTGGACCTTGATAGCCTCTAAAACTAATAATAGTAAATTTTCTAATATTGAATTAAACTGAAAATACCAACCGTTGTGCACATCTACAATGGTATCAATGTGTTATGCATATGATAAGAACTTCCAGAGTGGGCTGGTTGAGGCCACAGCATTGGTTGTTTCACCCCTTCAGTAGATTTCAGTACTAAAGCCTAATCGCCCTATGCATAGCATAGCATGGGCGATAATTATGTTTCATCCTGTGACCTGTGCCAGGAACTTGTGCATTTGTCGCTGTGATCAGACTCAGAATATATTTATTTGATCTATGTTCACTTTAGCCTAGTCACTTGGTGAATAGATAAAGGACATAATTATTGTGTTTGGCAGAAATTATCTAGAGGGTATTTCATGGTCTATGAATAAGTGTAAATTAAATATTGTTAATGATATTAACTATCTCGGAGCTACATTGTGTAATAAACCTGATATGTCATCAATACATGTAAAAAATAGAATTAGTAAATGTCGAAAAGCATTCTATAGTCTGCAGAGTGCTGGTATGTGCAGCGGTGCGGTGTAGCTAAAGATAATTTCACATTTATGGAAAACTGCTATTCAGCCTATTCTGCTATATGGAGGAGAATGCTTCCACCAAAAGCGAAAGCACATCTTGGATTTGATAAAAATTCAATCAAGATTAATAAAATCATCTTTGGGATTGAAAAAATACTTTCGCTCCACCCCTCTGCTGGCAGCCCTATATATTTCACACCCTGATGTAATTTTAAAAGCCCAATGTCTCCAACTGTTTAATTCTATAATGAACAATAGTGCAAGAGCCAAGAAATTTTACTGTCATGTTTTAAAGCACAATTTAAACTTACCCAATACTTTGCTTGTACATAGAGTAATGGATGTTTGTTGTGATAATGATATTAGATTTATCAAGGTCATATTCAATCATAAGTACACAAAAAAGTCCTGTAAATTAATTAAAAGTGTAGGCTTTTCTAATGACGGGTTGGTGGACAGTTGCCGGCAGTTGTTGAATTCTTACAGCTCAACTGATAAAGAGCTGCTTGAACTGCTTTTAAACCCATTTTAATAAATAAAAAGAACTTTTTAAAATTGTCTGCATATCATCATATAATTATATATAGTCCTATATTATATGCATTGATAATGTCTTTTTAATTGTTATTGTGATTGTTTTGTAAATTTGTACTCTCATTTTTTGAGGTTAATAAAATATTCTATTCTATTCTATTCTATAAAGCATCCTCACACAAATCCATACTTTTATTGGCAAAGGATATTCATTTTACAATGTGGTTCTCAGCACAACAGCTCATCAGTATGTCTGCACAAAGCTCAGAAACTTCAAATTAATGGCATAGTTACTTGTCAGCATACCTTGTGCTCCGCCTTGTATACCATTGCCATGGTTATCTGTTGCAGCAGCAGAAGGCTTGAGAAGCAATGTCATCTCAAATGGCATTTCAATGTGGCTTTGAATGTGCGTTGGTGGAAGAGCTCTTGTTTTTAATCTCTTTTTCTAACAACATACTTTTTATTTGAATTTTTAGCTCTGTTTCTCAGATAAAAGATTCTCTGCCAATTTAAAAGTGTTTTTGGCTTTTAAATATCTTTATTTAATCATTTTTAAGTAGTTTCAAACACCTTAGTGAAAATAGTTCAGTCTGTTCGAGTGTGCTTCAAACTACAAATGTTATTGCATTTTCTAACACTAATTGGGCACATCATCTGAGGATACTCAAAAATTAGCAAAATTTACTGTAATAAAGAGTTTGACTTGTTATAGTTGACATTTAAAAAAAATTGTCGTTTATCACCAATAAACAACATCCCTCCTCAAAGTTAATGGCATTTTACAGCCGAAGTCATAAGGACTGATTCAAGTAAAACTGCATTTGGTGAGGAGCTAAAATAAATCTTATTTTCTAGGCATTTGATGGGTTTATGACAGCTTGAGGGAATATTCAATTGGCTGTGAAATACCTATGTCATGCTAAAGCATATATGGCTATAGGGTCTCTCAACAAATAGCAGTACTCATTTTTGCGAACACTATTACTTTGAGGGCAAATCAGTCCTTTTGACTTTAGAGCTCTGTAATTTTTCCATGTGTTGGACCTTTTCTGTTTTGCTTATTGTTGTTTTGAAAACTAGACTTAGTCAGCAGATCAAGTGTCATTGAGTCATGTATTAAACAATTAATGCTGTATCTCATAATCACACACTCTTGTGACCAGTTGCCTATTTTATGTCAGTAGCTTTACCAATGAGAAGGATATTTTAAGTGAGCCTGCAAAGGTATATGGGTGATACTTCAACCCTTCAATATTGTATGTTGTTATTTTGTTCAAATATGTCAGATGAAAATTCAGGCATAGAAATGTAGGTTATTATAGTCATGAGAAAGAGAGTCAGCCCACACAGCCCACAGGGAAGACACAGACAGGATGTGGATAGGATGAGCACAGGATGTATCCTCATTCCACACGCCAACAGGAAGTAAGGACACACAGACACTCTTTTAGCCTCTAACAGCTGTAGCCTCTAACAGCTGCCTTCCTGAAAGCCTCATTCCCTCAGCGATTAGTCAGTTGTTGTTGGTGATATATATATACGGTAGTTTGTCAGCGTAAGTGCAGGTAAAATCTGAACTTCACTAAAGCTATTAATTTCCTTGCCACAATGTTACATCGTGAAACAACACTCAATAAAACTTAAACCCTGGATGTCTACTCATTAGATGGAAATAAAAGACATTAGAGACACCAAAATTACAATGCTATCTGGATTACCTCACATTCATACAAATTGATAAAATGCCCCAAGTATGGAGAGACTTTCTATCATCGAGCATTCTGTCATGGCACAACTACATTCCACACAATATTTGGGAGAGAGCCAGCTCTCTCCCTCAGGGATTGGTATGATTGTCAGAAATTTTTGGATCGCTTGTCAGAGACAAGGGAACACTTTCCAAAGTGTTTTTTTGATTCAAGGGACTAATATGATGCATAACAGAGGCGTGGTAATGACTTTTGCTTCTTGTGATTCTGGTTTATTTAATATTAAGGTTTTAGTTTTCAACCAAATGGGTGTTTATTCACGCGGGAGCAGCCAGTAATTCATATTGACATGGAAAATTAAAGTTTTAAAATTTCTTTCTTACATGTTAAATTTATTTTGTTATGTCTGTGAGGTTGTACCTGACAAAGTTAAGTGGTAATTTGGTAAATATTTCGAGGAAAAGGACAAATTCCAGTGTTTTATCAACATTCATAAATTCAGTTACATTCACTGACTGCTCCCTCAGTGTTACACACAGACTCAGCCATGGTGTAAATGTAAAAGGGATTCTGATTGGTCAAGATCCTAGGTTCATGCTACCTGGTTCATGATTGGCTCATGTCTTTCTGATAGCTTTTTGGACACTTCTGTTAGGGCTAAAATTAAAATTTTAGGCTCTTTAGAATCCTCAAGTCATAGACTATATTATTTCGTTTTTTCATGGAGATATATTTATTCATTGCTGAGAATTCGTTGAAAATGCATATATCAGTCATTCATGGTGTAAATGTAAAAGGGATTCTGATTGGTCAAGATCCTAGGTTCATGCTACCTGGTCCATGATTGGCTCATGTCTTTCCAATAGTTTTTCGGACACTTCTGATAGGGCTAAAATTAAAATTTTAGGCTCTTTAGAATTCCCATATCTTAGACTGTATTATTTCGTTTTTTCATGGAGATATATTTATTCATTGCTGAGAATTCGTTGAAAATGCATTGGCCTATACTTTTTTTGTGCATTGTTGATGCTAAATGATGTTAAATAGCACATTTTTACAATAAGAGGATTTGTTATTCTTCTTTATTAAGTACAATCACACTAATTCAGTTTCATTCTGTCTTTGTGATAAAATAAATATTTTTTTATTGTCAGGACAATTGATCTCTTCAAAAGCCATGAATTGGAAGTGTAGGCTGTAATCTGGAGGTGCCATCCAATTGAATGTGTATTTTCAATTGCATTTGATCCAAGCCAAAGAATGGCACTCTCTGTAATCCAATTGATTGCAAGACCCACTTCTGATTGCCAGATTTGAATATAATTGCCCAAAATAGTACTGAAACAGACCACGAAGTGAAATCAGTCACAGATCTGATTTTATTGGTCACCCAACTACAGAAGACAGTACAGTCACTCCAGTCATCTGTCAAGAGTCTGAGTGATCAAAATGAAGATCTGAAGAGCCGTATTGTGCAATTGGAGAACAGAGCCCCCGTTGCTGATGGCAGAGGTAGTGCCACCAATGATGCCAGTGACAGTTCAGTGCCTGTTAGTGCTGACCTGCCCCCCAATGCTGGGTCTACCACTAATGTGAATGAGGACAATCAACTACAGCCCGCCGGAAATGACAGCCACTCTGTACCAAAGGAGCCACCAGCCGGCACATCACAAACTGCAGAGCTGACTCAGGCTAGCACATCAGCAACTGTTGATGCTGCCAGTGATACTGGAGGCCCGTTCGAGCGCCAGCGTGCTGACCGACGTCGCCAACAGAGGCAATCAGTGCAAGGACTTAAAGCTGCAACACAGTCCCCCGGTGCCACCAAACAAGTCTATATTGGCAATGTAGACCCCTCCTGCACTCAGAAGGATGTCAGTGATCACCTCACCTCCAGAGGAGTCACTGTATCGTCCAGTGATGTAAAGCAGCTAGGTGGTGGTGGTGACACAAAATCTTTCTGTGTCACTGTTCCTGAGAACAAGTTTGACAGCGTCATTGCCGAAGGTAGCACCCTGTTACCGAGCGATCTGAAAGTACGCCGATTCTACCCTAAGAAGAAGGCCCAGAGGGAAAACAAACCAGTGAGAAGACCATACAACACCCGGTCCCACCCAGCTCCCCACCGGGGTCTGATCGCCAAGAATCGCTACCCCCATCCCCGCGGAAACCGGCAACCTATGGATCGTAGACATGAACCTCGCCCTGCTTATCATGAATGGAACCATCAGAGTGAATACTTCCAAGACCATTTTCAAATGAGTGACAGAGACTACGACAGGGAGTGGCCGAGCCTCTCATATTCTCGTTCGGACTATGACCAAACATATGAACACCATGGCTGGTACCAGTGAAATCAATATCTCCTGCGAGGTTTTTAATTGCCATGGATTGAAACAATCTGTAGATTATATTAATTATAGACTCAATTTGTGTGACATCTTGTGCCTAAATGAGACCTGGCTTAGACCGTATGAATGTAATTCTCTGAAGTCTATGCTTCAAAATGATTCTGTTAAAGTTTTTGCAAAATCTAGCATGTGCGATATTGACTCTAGTCACTCTGGTAGGCCCTTTGGTGGGGTTGCTATTATTTGTAATAAGAACAATTGCTATACTGTGCGTAATATCAGTGTTCATAGTAATAGGCTTATTGTTGTTGGTCTACATGATAATGGTGGTGCTTTATTTCATGTTATTGTATGTGTGTACATGCCATTTTATGATGGGTCCAATAGTGGTAATACAGCAGAGTATGTTGAGGTAATAGATGAACTCCAATCCATTGTGGATAAGTACTCAGCTCAGACTCCTATAAAAATTATGGGTGATTTTAATGCACAACTCCCCATGTCTAGTAAACTCCAAAAAAATTGGTTCAAAAAAGGTGGTTTCAATTCTCACTCTGCATTGTTGTACGACTTCTTAGTATCTAACAGTATGTTAGCAGCAGATTTATTATTTAAACAAAAACAGAATTATACATTCTCTTGTGCTGCCCGTGGGGCCTTTACTTGGATTGATCATGTTTGTTGCTCTAAGGGTGATGTTAGTAATGTTAAAACTTGTTTTATTGTTGAGCCAGAGGCTTTTAATGTGAGTGATCATTTACCTTTACATATTGATTTTACTGCACTTGTTAATCCATTGTGTCCAAATAACGAGTTTTATACTTACGCCCAGCCTAACTGGAGTAACCATATTAATAATGAAAATTACTGTGATATATTAGCAAAAAAGCTGGAGCATTTAGATTTATTGTCAGGCCATGAAGATGATATTAAATGTGCTGTAAATAATAGAATGACTGCCATTGTTAATGCTATTCACAGTGCCTCGCAGGAGGCTGGTTGTGTGCCTAAGAAAGTTTTTAAACCTAAAAAATATTGGTGCCCAGAACTGAGTAAAATAAGAGATAAAAAGCGTTTCTGGTGGTCACTCTGGGTTGATGCTGGCAGGCCCAGACAAGGTTCAGTCTTTGAGGTTTATAAGAATGTTAAAAAACTTTTTCGATGTGTTAGCAGAAGATTTAGGAACAATCATGTACTTAAGGATCTTAATGTCCTTAATCATTTATATGATAAAAAAAATATGAAAGGTTTTTGGAACAAGCTTAAACGCCAACAACAATGTTCTGTCAATTCCTCGCTTAGTGCTGAAGACTTTAGCTCTTATTATAAAGGTATTATGTCTCATTGTAATGTCAACTCTCCTCATAATGATGATATAGAGAGTTTTGTGAAAGAGGAATCTGTTAACCATAGACCTATCGAATCTAGTCAATGTAATATAACTAGCGACACTTTAAAACAATTAATTTGTAAACTAAATAAGGGGGTAGCCCCAGGACTAGATGGTGTCACAGCCGAACACCTATGCAAGGGTTTATCTAAGCCTCTGTGTAACCTGTTAGCCAATGTCTTTTCTATAATGCTGTCTCATAGCGTAGTACCAGATGTATTCCGTCTGAGTGTAATTGTACCTGTACTTAAGAAGCCTACACTTGATGCAAATTTGTCGCAAAGCTACAGACCTATAACTCTGAGCTCAGTTCTTTCTAAAATTGTGGAAATGTTTTTAACTCCAGACTTTGTTCCCTCAGAATGTCAATTTGGCTTCAGAGAAAGTTTAAGTACAAATTTTGCTGTCTCTCTTATTAATGACGCTATAGCTTATTTCAATAGTAAAGGTTCACCTGTATACATTTGTTCTTTAGATGCTGAAAAATGTTTCGATTCCATTTGGCATGACGGTCTGTTATATAAATTACATGATAAAATTCCTTTTGCTCATTGGTTATTTTTGCACAATTGGTATAAACATAGCTATGTCTGTATTAGATGGAATCAAAGAATTAGCTCTCCATTTCATGTAACCAAGGGTATGAAACAGGGAAGTTTGTTATCCCCTGCCCTTTTTAATATCTTTATAAATGATCTTTTGATAAATCTCCATAATGCTAATACCGGAGTTAGAGCGTTCGATTATAAAGTTAATACATGTGTCTATGCTGATGATGTGACAGTAATGAGCTCAACTGCTCCAGGTCTCCAGTTACTTATTGATATGTGCACTGCTTACGCCAGTAAGTGGCAGTTTAATTTTGGCCTTAAGAAAACCCAAATCTGTACCGTGGGGAAATGTCCATTAAAAGATCCTCCCACATTTACTCTAAATTCTAATGAAATTTCTATGCAACCAAATTTGGAGATACTTGGTGTCAAGTTTAACTCAGCTGGAAAATACACCTGCCATGTGAACAATAGGATAAGTGCTAGTAGAAGGAGTATGTATAAGTTAGCATCAGTCGGGTTCCAATACCCGGGTCTACACACTTCTGTTAAATCCTATCTTTGGAAAAGCGTTTGTTGTCCAACAATGTTATATGCCATGGATTGTATTCCGCTTTCTCAGGCTGATATTTCACTTTTAAAATCAGCTCAAGGTAGTATTATTAAAAATGTTATGGGTCTGAGTAAAAGGCACCACCACTCGCAGCTGTTGAATGCTCTTGAAATTCCTAATGTGGCTGATGTTATTAGAAAGAACTCTTCCAGTTTCTATAATAGAGCTCTTAATGTTGAGTCACCTGTACAGCAAATTCAGGCCAGATTTTTGGCGCATTATTTATTAACTAGTAAAACTATTAAAAATACATTATTAGATAAAATTATTTCACAAGGTCTCAGCCCGCTTGACTGTATGTATAAATATGAAAAAGTTAAATTTCAATTTGATTGTAATGGTGTGTCTGATTCTATCAAATATTTGGCATTACATGATAATTACATAAAGCCTTGGGCTCCAGAATATGTACTCTTAAATTTACTCACTCAGTCATTTTAGCAATCTAGCTGTGATCCTATCAATCTCTGATTTTAATATCCATGTGTACTATTTTTACTCGTTGTTTTTACCGTTATACACATTGTAATGTAATTGTATATTATATTTCCTCAAATATGGGGGCTCAATAAAGAAATAAATAAAAATAAAAAATAATTGCACTTTAAGTCATGTCTTTTGAATAACTGCCCTTTCATTTCTTGATCAAAGTATATTTGCTGCAAGGTGTGACAGTTCTTTTAGACTTTTAGTCTGAATATTAATATTTAAAGATGATCCTCTCCTATTGGTTGAAACTCAATCTGTTCTTATTGGCTGTTGGAAGTACCTGAACTAATAGACTAATTTCAGAGACGGTTCTCTCAGTAAACACTAGGGGAAAAGTGGTGCTTGGTGTCAGTACTCTTAAAATTTCATTGGCTGATAGATTTCCCGCCCTTGCCTATGATTGGTCCACCCAAGGTGTCTCCAAGCTGGAGTATTTTTAATGCCTTTTAATATATATATATATACCATTTATTCGTGCTTATCACACCATTTTACATATTTTGAAAATAATACAATCAATAAATGTAATTAAATTAATAATTATATTCGGGAACCAAATGTCAATTTAAGGATAAATAGAGGATGCAGTCCTTCATCTCCTGTGAGGTCCAATTGTTCAGTTTTGAAACCCTCTGCACCGCAAGTGAAAGTTCCCTTATGGCAGTTGCTGAGCCTTCCAAGCCTGAGTCCAAAATTAATCATAGCATTGTTTGTCCCCATGCCAATTCAGATTACGTGCTTTAATGCTGCCTTTGGATGAGCTCAAAACCTTAATAATTGCTGCAACTCTCCTGTTGTTCCCTGAGATCATAGTATTATACAACCTCAAGAAACGTGAACGCAGGGCACTTTCCATGGGTATTGTTTCATGTAACTTTGAGCACTGTTGAGGCTTTATAACTTCCTAATTCTTTCAGATTAAATTTTGGAAGTAGTGTTTTTAGGTTTAATGGGCATACATCTTCCATGTGCGGAAAGCAAATTAAGAATCATGGAATTACCTAGAAGTTATTTGGGGCAAATGTTCAGCACATTCAGTGAAATAGGTCTATTGGCCAATAAAAAAAAGAATATGTTGTCTCTGTCACACATAACTACATTCAACTTTCAGACTATATATATACCAAGCAATTTTTAAAAAGTGGATTATTATTACTTCTAAATAAGTAATATTAAAGCCTATTTCTGAACTTTAGTAAGCAAGTTGATAAACAGGCATTCCAAGTATACTAAGTATGTGGACCAAAAAAACGGTGCGGAAATAGGCAAGCCTATTCACGGCGCTTTAGTCAGTGCTAGTTGAGTGCCATTGCTTAAAAAATATAGGCCTATTTTGTCTTCAACCTGTCTGGTCTGCATTAATCTGGGTCTGCAGCTACTTAGTCCGCATCCTTTACTCCTAAGTGTTGTACCAGAGTGACAGACTGTAGCTTCCCTGGAAGATGCTTGCAGATTTGCAGTATTTAAACCAATTCAAGCCATTTGAAACACAAAAACTTATCAGGAAAAATCTGTATTTTGTCTACAGGTTTGGCAATAGGCTTAAATTAAAGCTTATTTCAAGTAGAAGAAATCCAGAGTCCAATTTTAAAATCCAATGTCGGATTTTTACAACTGCTTGCAGCCTGTATTGCAGGAGGAATTTTCAGTCAGCCTCCGACCATATAGGAAGTCGCACTATTTCACCTATCACCTTGAAACTGAGCATACAGTCTCAATATAATTTTATCTTGCTGCCATCAACTTTTGGTAAACTTCTGTGACATTAAAATTTTTATTTACGAAACTAAAATGTTCATTTTTTTGGGCGAATTTCAAATGACCATGCAGCTCCATGAAACCAGCACCAGCAGCAGCAGTCAGATTCAATAGAAAGAATGAAGGAAGGGATGACAGAAGGATTGTATGAAGGAAGGCAGGAAGGAATGAAGGAAGGGATGAAGGAATGAATGAAGGAACGAAAAAAGAAAGGAAAGTAGGAAGGAAAAAAGGGAGGGGAGGGAGGGAGGATAAACATGTGGATAGATAGATAGATAGATAGATAGATAGATAGATAGATAGATACTAAGTCTGTTAAAGTGCTTGCACGTTATTTCGAAGTTATCTTATTTTCAGACCTATAAATGGCATAAAAACGATCTGTATTGTGATCCATGAAATGTGAAAGAAACACAGCACTAGGATGACATAAATTTTATTGCCTGCCTCGAGTCTGTAACTCAATCTATATTGCAAAACAAGGCACTGAGTTTCCCACCGACTTGTCCTGCGAATCTGAAGGACTTGTTTAAGGTCTCACAAATCTACGAGATTGCTGTACTTCAGCTGAAATCCTGCAGATCTAAAGGAATGTTGGATTTCACTGTTTTCCCAATCATGCATTGACAGCAGAATTTTTTGTTTTCCTCGAGGTCTGCGTGAGTCTCGCTGCGAAACTCTCTCGAGTCTTTTACATCGATATCTACCTGCGTGCGGCGAACTCCCGTACGTTCCGCTTGCGACACGAATTCTAGTTTTTAAATGATACTGGGGCCAATAAGTGCTACTGTGACTAGTACAGACGAGGAAAAGTCATTCATTGGTTGTATTTTGGTTGTATTTTAATTGTGGCATAAAAATTTACACAAGAGCTGAAATCAAAATATCTCTGACTACCCACACAAAATCATCAACACAAACCAATCATTGATTAGATCAACTTATTCAGGTGTTAGTACCTGTTACATAGCTGTGTCACCTGTGTGTCAACCTATCACACTCTTGGCATCATATATTATCGATTTTCTCACTTGACAGTTGGCAGGGAGGTCAAGAATGGATTATTTTGTCAATAGATCTAGCTGGTCATTTGGACTCGAAGAAAGTTGCCCATGGCCCAATGAGCCGAAAGGCAATTAATAAATTCATAATCAATAATACACTACTCCAGGGCAACATTGATTTCTATATAATATGTTCCACATTCAGGAAATTAGCAGCCAACTAACGACTTCTGACACCAAGGAAAACATATATATACCGGTGAAGAATAAGATGTGTTAGAATGTCTAAATTCTCCAATATCATGTAAGGAAAAATAGGTGATCAGTCAGGCAGATAATTAGAATAGGATTCTGATAATTAACCAGCGTAACTAGTCAGTCAGTCAGTCAGTCAGTCAGTCAGGCAGTCAGGCAGTCAGGCAGTCAGTCAGTCAGTCAGTCAGCAACTCATTCTGACAGCCTGTTAGTCATTAAATTTAGCAATTGTCCAAATAATGCGTCAAATGAACTGTAACAATATTTTAAGTTAGCCAGTAAATTTACCCATAGTAAAAAAAAAAGTTATATGTGAACTGTAATAACATTTAAATAAATTAAAGCTGATAATGATCTTCCAAGTACAATTCACAAATTTCTTAGATGTATTCATTTGGAAGACCTCATGAAGTTTAGCTTCAGCATTTAGTATGATCATACAAAGTATTACAGAGCACACGATTTAAGTCTAGTTTTCACCTCATAGTGTGAAATATTGCTGATATGCAACTGCCAATACACAGGATATTAAAACTCCATAACTTCAGCACAGGATTGTTTGTATAGTTGGTTAAAAACAACATTGAATATTTTGAATATCGACTGCAGCAAGTCAAGTTGTGCTAGCATGAAGATGGATCACAGAAAAACCACGTTTGAAAATGCAGTTTGTATGCATAGTTAGATGCGCTCAATTAACTTTAGAAATATAACATATTGATGGAAAAGTGTAAAACAAATACAAAAAGACTAAACATGCTGCATCACAATAAAGAGATTCATATAATCTATTCTGTCCGGGTTTGTAAAACTATTAAATTGGTAAGGAAAGACTCAACATAATTATATTATATGAATCACGAATGTCAAAACTTTCTGTCTCAGCATAGACACTCAGCACAAGGAACAAACAATGTCAGTCCAAACTTGCTTTTTCTAAGGCACTGAAGCAGCTTTAAAAAAAATTCTTCAGATTAACTTCAAATGGTGAATTAGTTTCTAATATTGGCGTGTGAGTGTGAGTTGTCAATGTAATCATCAGTAAAATATATGTTTGGTAAGATGTGTTTCTATGGGTCACAGTTCCTTTTTTAGAACACTGAAATCAGGCACATTCAGAAAATGGTCGAACAAGAAATTCACATGTACATGCAATAGCTGAATTTAATCATTATTGCTGAAGCCGAGTTAGTTCATTTTGGTCTACTCTAAATATCTTCAACATATATACTGGAAATTTTTATGAGACAGATTTAATATATATTTCAAATTAATTTAGCAAAACAGTCCTATCAGATTCTTAACTAATATACAACAAGTGATTCCATTGATACGTGACAATACATAATCTTATATGGCAATTCTATAAATGCATGCCTCCAGAAGAATAGTAATGACACATGATATATGGTTATTAGATACAGGCTATTCAACAGTCAACAATGTCCACAAGGCCATTAATTCACATCAAGCCCATTCATGATTGAGAGGCCTGGAAATCAACAGATTACTAATTCAATTTGTGGGCGTTGGCCGTCTTGAAGGAGACCAAGAAAAATAGGAAACTAAATGTGACAGTCATGACTTTAATATCATATGATTCTAATATTTCATAATACTAGCAAGGCATATACCAAGTAATGGGCTACTAATTATACTGATGTGTTACTTGCACAAAGATTTCCCCCATTACATTCTAAAAATGTATACTTTCAAACTGATTAGCCGAGGCAATTGCCAAAGCCTTCCTCCATCAGTTGCCCCACAGCGTTTAAGGTGCTCAGACTGAAACAATCCACCAGCAACACGCAGTGATCAAGAACCTTGGGTTCCAAACACCATCTGATTATAGACTTGTCTTTCCAGGACTTGTGGTAGTACTAAAGTGTGCACATACCTATCCAGAAGTTAGAGATATGATACACACCAATAGAGATGAAGCTGGTCATGTACACTGAAATTCCACAATTTATGTAGATTTCAGTTAGGAGGAGCTCAGAAATTCTGCAGCAAGGGCCCGGGGGTTAAACTTAATTATATAGCAGCTTCAAATATATAACATTTGAAGAAAACTCTGAAATACTATCAGGGTGTCAAAAAATTGTTTTGCTTACAGTGCCGCCTGTAAGTAAGTGAAACGCATGACATTGTGCCATTGCATCAATGCTAAACCTCCTCAGCCAAACTGCTTGTGGAGGCATTAATTCTCATAGGATGAAAGGGAAACAAAGTGGGTCATAAAGGCCGATGTGTGAGGCAAGTGGGATAAAAATAGCAGCCCATTTTCTTCGCTGTAGTCGGAGTTAGGTATGGGTCAAAGTCTTTGATAAGTAAGTGAACCACCCTTCCCTATGTTTTAACATTGGGCCTCTGTTTCACTTACTTATCAAAGACTTTGACCCATACCTAACTCCAACTACAGCAAAGAAAATTGGCTGCTATTTTTATCCCACATGCCTCACATATCGGCCTTTATGACCCAAAATGTTTTCCTCTCATCGGATGAGAATTCGTCCTTCCAGAAGCATTTTGGTTGAGGATGTTTAACATTGATGCAATGGCACAATATCATGCATTTCACTTACTTACAGGCAGCACTGTACGTTTACAGGTAATTTCTTTCAAGGGCTTCATTATCGACGGGCATGTACATATAGTATCACACACAAAAATTTGCAATGATGTCTCCTACCCTTTCTGGCCTACCAATTGTTGCTATTTGTGAATCAATTAAGATAGTTAGCTAACATTAGATTTGAAAGATGAGCCACTTTCAAAAATCAACACTATTCATCAAAAACTATTTGATCCAATTTCTGAATGCAATCACTCAAACTTGCTCCACCTGACCATATAATAACACTGATGGATATTGACACCATTTAATAGTACAGCTGGATCAAAGCGTATACACAAAGAGTAGTGATGTCATCATTAATAAGTAACAAGGTTCATTACTTGAGTGGCAAGGGTGTTGCAGGTCAGCATTGATTGCTAAGTGAGATGCTATTGACTCAACATAGGTGCTACAGCAGCAAACCTCAGCACAATCTAACAGCAGTGTATGTAGGTACACAGCATCAAATTAATAATTCATCCCTCTCAAAGTACCACATAGAACATCATGGGCATCCATTAATGTGGGAGAGAGCAGTAGAGTACTAGTAGACTCAATTATCACATACATGCATTTACAACAGCCACAACTCCATATACTGAGACCAACAACATACCACATGGTTTCAGCCTAAACAAAGTCTACAAATACATGTAGGCCTATAGTAAATCATCAGCAAAAAGATCATGTAGTTCCTGGGAGACCTTTACTCTAAATACAGTTGTAAAAAGGTTAAAATTATCGTAAAATGTAGCAATATAGCTGCAACATCTAGAACCACAATGTCATGTCACAAAATTCATGAACTTTTGCATCTTGAAAGTTTGCAGTAACATTATTCCTCAAAAGGTCATCAAACTCCATTTATGATTACGATTAAATATAAATGTTCAAAAGCCAAAAACACTTAAATTGACACATATTATTTTATTGGAGAAACAGAGTGAACATTTCAAATGAAAAGGATGTTGTAAAAAACATTAGATATAAGAGCTCTTCCACCAACGCACATTCAAAGTCACATTTAAATGTCATTTGAGCAGAATTGCTATTCTTATGCCTTCCAATGCTGCAACAGATAACCATGGCAATGGGTTGCTAACAAGTAATCATGCTATTGATTTGAAGTTTCTTAGCTTTTTCACTCACTTGATTATTTACCAGAGGCAGACATACTGACAAGCTGTTGAGCTGAGCACTAATTTCCCAATAGAGGGACAGGTTTGTGTGAGAGGGCTCTATGTCCTTTATTTATTCACTGACTAGACTTAAGAGAACATGGACCATAGTTATAGGCAAAGTGCACTCTCTGCATATGTCACAGGATGAAACATACACCTCATATTGGTTTTCTAGCTGCAAACAAACCCAGGTCCAAGTGGCCATCAGCCCAGTGTACCAATAGTAAATAGGCCGCTGGTTGGCTGAGTGTTTCCCGTCTGCTCCACTGAAGGTCTTTGCGTGCATGGGTTCGAACTCTGGATGGGGAATCCAGCATTTTTAGTGGACGTTCTGATTACCGTCACCTTCATGAGCAAAATCCAAGAAGGATGTCGTTCAGATGAGATGTTAAATAGGTGGCCCCTTGTATCAGTGACTGTGCTGGCCAAAAAAAGATCCCTCACATGGGGTAAATGTGTATTATGTTGACTGTTGTGGTCTCCCGCTCTCTCTCTCTCCCATCTTATCAATCAACTCTCGTGAGCACCCAGAACTGGCCTTAGAGGGCTGCACTTACCACATCTATCTATTTATCTATCAATCTATGTATCTGTCTTTCTAACTATCTACCTCAGACCCCCGTTACCAATGAGAGGGTTCTTTTAATTGACAAAGGTACAGATAAAACAATCTATATTAAACTAATGACATTGCAACCCTTGCAGCCCCTGCACCCAATGAATTATTTTAAGGATGGAAGCTATGTCCTCCAATAGCTTATGTTGCTATTTTGTACAAATAAGTCAGAAGAAAATTCAGACAAATTTAGGTTATTATAGTCAAATTGGGAAGTACATGAGTAAGAGAGTCAGCCCACATACACCCCACAGGGAAGACTCAACGTAGACAGGATATGGATAGGATGAGCACAGGATGTATCCCCATTCCACCTTCCAACAGGAAGGAAGGACACACAGACACTCTTTTAGCCTCTAACAGCTGTAGCCTCTAACAGCTGCCTTCCTGAAAGCCCCATTCCCTCAACGATCAGTCAGTTGTTGTCGGTGATACATGGGCGTTTGTGGTTTTGTAAGTATAAGTGCAGGTAAAATCTGAACTTCAGTACAGGTCTTCATGACCTCAACACAATGTAGTATAATGAAACAACCCTCAATATAAAGTAAACCCCCTCAGGTCCACTCGTGAGATTGTAATAAAATACACTTTAGAGACACCAAATTGAGAATGACACTTGTTAATGGTACAACCATATTCCACACAATATTTACGGTGTTTAAGTAGTGACACTGTGGCAAGTAAGTGATACTGTGACTCAAGTGATTTTGTAACAAGTGCGGACGTGGAAAAATCATTCGTTTGTAGTATTTTAATTTTGACATAAAATTGTTGCAAGAGCTGCAAGAAAATTATCTTAAAAACCAACACAAAATCATCCACACAACCTCATCCTTGATTAGATCATTAGAATCTATTCATTCAGGTGTAAGTACCTGTTACATAGCTATGTCACCTGCATGTGTTAATCTATCACGCTCTCCACATAATATTCCATTGATTTTCTCACTTGAAAGTTGGCAGGGAGGTCAAGAATGGATTATTTTGTCAATAGATCTAGCTGGTCATTCGGACTCAAAGAAAGTTGCCCATGGCCCAATGAACTGAAAACCATTTAATAAATTCATTATCAATAATACACTACTCCAGTGCAACATTGATTTCTATATAATATGTCCCACATTCAGGAAATTAGCTGCCAACTAACGACTTCTGACACCAAGAAAAAAAAATATATTGGTGAAGAATAAGATATGCAGGAATGTCCAAATCTTGCTAACATATCGCCAATGTCTTGTAAGGAAAAAATGGTACTCAGTCAGGCAGATAAATAGCATGGGATTCTGATGATTAGCTAGTCAGTCAGTCCGTTATTCAGTCAGTCAGTCAGTCATTCAGTCAGTCTGCAACTCATAAATTAAAGCTGATAATGATCTTTCGAGTACAATTCACAAATTTCTTAGATGTACATGTATTCATTTGGAAGACCTCTTGAATTTTCGCTTTAGAATTTAGTATGATCATACACGTATTACAGAGCACATGATTTCAGTCTAGTTTTCACCTCATAGCGTGAAATATTGCTGATATGCAACTGCCAATACACAGGATATTAAAATGTCATAATTTCAACACAGGATTGTTTGTCTAGTTTCTTAAAAACAACATTGAAATATTTTGAATATCGACTGCACCAAGTCAAACTCTATTGTGGTAGCATGATGCTGCATG
Source organism: Platynereis dumerilii (assembly GCA_026936325.1). Lineage (NCBI taxonomy): Eukaryota > Metazoa > Annelida > Polychaeta > Phyllodocida > Nereididae > Platynereis > Platynereis dumerilii. The sequence continues at coordinate 27,803,388 of JAPTHN010000011.1, forward strand.
AAGATGGATCACAGAAAAACCATGTTTGAAAATGCAGTTTGTATGCATAGTTAGATATGCTCAATTAACTTTAGAAATATCACATATTGATGGATAAGTTTAAAACAAACACAAATAGACAGAATATGCTGCATCACAATAAAGAGATTCATATAATCTGTTCTGTGCGAGTTTGTAAAACTAAAAAGGTAAAGGAAAGACTCAAACATAATTGTATTAAAATGAGTCATGATTGTCAAAATAATAGTTACACCTAACTTGCTTTTTCCAAGGCACTGCAGCAGTTTGTTTATGCAAAAAACAAAATTCTTCGGATTAACTTCAAGTTGAGAATTAGTTCTTGACTAGGCTTGTGTGTGTGAGTTGTCAATATAATCATCAGTAAAATATATGTTTAAAACTTCACATGTCAAAGACAAGCACTTCTCATTAAAATATTGAACTGAACGATAAATGTAGAGGAAAATCAAATTGTTTAAAAAAATAAAGAGTACAAAACAGAAAAGCTGCAAAGGGATGCGAAGGGCATAAAGAGCTAAAAAGGGGCTTCCACCAATGCACAATAAAACATCAGGCAATGAAAAAGCCATTTGAGCTAACAGAACACACACTAATGACATAGAGCTATTCTGAGGGCCTCCACTGCTGAAACATAGAACCTCTGAACATACAATTGGGCTGTATAGTATTGTATAGTACAGTGACACTATCATCTCAACGATCTCTACTTTATTGTTTGCATGACCAGGTATAGGGTTAGAATGCAGGCCCTCTGAGTTCAGTGATCATTGAGACTGAGGTAAGTGTGGTTAGTTGACAGGCCAACATCATCAACTCTGGCTATATTTCTTACTGCAGATTCACTTAGTATGCGTTTCTGCGGCCAGTTTCTTCACTGTCCACATAGCATTTTCAGCTTGTCTGATTGGTCAATGAGTAATAAAACGTCTCCCAAATCAATATGTCAAATGTAGGAAGCTGTGAAAAATGTAATAATTCTGTTCCAGTGAGCAGCTGACTTTGGTTAGCAGGTAAACACTAACTCTCAATGTCAGACTCAAGGCTACTACAAAACACATCTACTGGACTTTATACACGTTTTTATGATATTCAAACTAGTTTTATGCTACGTAATTCAGTGCCTCAGCCAATCACATGAAGTGCATTTGCCACGTTTTATCATCATTTTGCAGAAACTCATACTTCTTGAATTTGCAGTAAACCTGACAGAGACACTGGCTGGTAGGATGTGTTTGTATGGGCTATGGTTCCCTTTTCAGAACACTGAAGTCAGGCACATTCAGAAAATGGTCGAATATGAAATTCGCATGAATACATGTAATACCTGGATTAAGTCATCATTGCTGAAGCCGAGTTTGTTCACTTTGGCCTACTCTAAATATCTTCAAATATATACTGAAAATTTTTATGAGATAAATTTAATATATATTTCAAATTAATTTTGCAAAACAGTCCTTTCAGATTCTTAACTAATATACAACTACTGATTCCATTAATAAATGTATGTGACAATCCATAATTTTACATGGAAATTCTAAGGCCAATAATCGTACAAATGCATGACTACAGAAGAATAATAATGACACATGATAAAGTTATTAGATACAGGCTATTCAACAGTCAACAATGTCCAGAAGGCCATTAATTCACTGGGAGTGCATTCATGATTGGGAGGCCTGGAAATCAACATTACTAAGATTACTAATTCAACTTGTGGTCGTTGGCCGTCTTGAAGGAGACCAAGAAAACTAGAAAACTAAATGTGACAGTATTTCATGATAGTAGCAACCAGCTCCTAGCAAGACTTCAACCAAGTAATGGGATATCACTACTAAAAATTTATACTTTCAAACTGATTAGCCAACGCAATTGCCAAAGCCTTTCTCCATTAGTTGCCCCTCAGCGTTTGAGGTGCTAAGACTAATAACAATCCACCACCAACAGGCAGTGCTCAAGAACCTTGGGTTCCAAACCCCACCTCATTTGACTTAATTTCAGACTTGTCTTTCCAGGACTTGTGATAGTATGCACATACCAATTCAGAAACTAGAGAAATGATACACATCAACAGAGATGAAGCTGGTCATGTACATTGAAATTCCACAATTTAGGTACAGCTCAGTTTAGAGGATCTCAGAAATTCTTCAGTAAGGGCCTGGGGTTGTACTTATTTGTAGCAGCTTCAAATATATATAAAATTTGAGGAAAACTCCGAAATACTGTCAAGCTGTAAAAAAAAATTGTTCAGCTTACCTTTACAGGTAATTTCTTTCAAGGGCTTCATTATCGATGGACATGAACAAATATAGTATGTTATACAAAAATATACAATGATGTCTCCTGCCCTTTCTGGCCTACTAATTGTGGCTATTTTTGAATCAATTAATATAACAGAGATAGTTAGCTAAGATTAGATTTGAAAGATGAGCCACTTCCAAAAATCAACACTATTCATCAAAAACTATTTGATCAAATTTTAGAAACCAATCACTCGTGCTATTTTAATCAAACTTGTTTCAAAGCAATGGCTATTAGTTAGGTCATATGTCACGTCAGAGGTCCACAACTCATTTGTTTTTCAATTACACAGTAACTCCACCTAAGCATGTAATAACACTGATGGATATTGACACCATTTAATAGTACAGCTGGATCAAAGCATATACACAAAGAGTAGTGATGTCATCATTAATAAGTAACAAGGTTCATTACTTGAGTGGCAAGGGTGGTGCAGGTCAGCATTGATTGCTAAGTGAGATGCTATTGACTCATAGGTGCTACAGCAGCAAACCTCAGCATAATCTAACAGCAGTGTACGTAGGTACACAGCATCAAATTAATAATTCATCCCTCTCAAAGTACCACATAGAACATCATGGGCGTCCATTAATGTAGGAGAGAGGAGTAGAGTACTAGTAGACTCACTTATCACTTAGATGCATTTACAACACCAACAACTTTATATACTGAGATCAGACCAACAACAACATGGTTTCAACCTATTACAATTAAGTCTGCAAGTATGGTATTTATTGAAAGGTCTATGTAGACAAATTCCTATAAGACGTGTGTTCTAAAACATGGTTGTAAAAGGGTTGAGATTATTGTGATATATGGTAGTTACAGCTGCAACATTTAACACTGCTTGTGTAGAATTTTTAATAACTTATGCATCTTAAAAAGTTTGTAGCAATGTCGATCCACCAAAAGGTCATCGACCTCGGTTAACATGTTTGTTCATCGATGATGTTGCAGGTAACACCAACATGGCCTTTCATCAATTATTGCCAAGCCTAATTCAAGCTAGAAAATGAAAGTTCCCTATAGATAGTATATGTATAGCCTAAAGGCCTTACTATAAGATAATCAATACATATATTGTTTGATGCTCAGCATGTTATAGACATCAGTGCAAAAAAGGTGCCTTGTTAACATGAAATGACACTGTTAGCTCAGTTTGTCAATACATTTTGAAACAATGACCCACAAGAAGTAACAGCTCAATATCTTCAATATCAAAAGTTTACAAGAGCTTCCAGAGGTCAAATCAATAAAGAAACCATCAATAAACAAATAATCAGTTAATTGTCACGCGAGTGGACACGTCGCACACATTCTTGACGCCCAAGTATCGACCTTCGGCTTTAATGTTCGTGTTCATGACTGGACAATGTGTTGATACATTCAAATACAGCTTAACGCGTATCAATCCAACACATTCATTAGATTTGATGTGAAGTTGAGGCAGAAAGAGAATATGTATTGGGTCGCATGGCCCCGGTTGCCAGCATTCCGTATACATATTGTCTTGGTACTAAAATTGAGTTGGTTTGACCCGGCGCGATAGAAAGGATGATGACATGAACCTTTTTTTATCAATATAAAAAATTACTAATATGGAATTAGTGTAGGTTGTTAAGGAACGAAGCAAAATGAGAAGACCTTCATGAATTAAACCCTGTTGATAAATTTCTCTATTGTGCGAAAAACAAATCAAGTTGATGGAAGATTACAAAACAAAAAAATACACAAAGAACGGTCTGGGGCACAGTAAAACACAAAATTGACCATCATCGCAACGTTGACAGACAGCGAAATACCGTAACAATTAAATAGCAACACTGTTACCGTTTAAAAAAAATTATGTTAGCCGCAGAGTAAAGAGACATTTGTGAATATTTTAGTCGAAGAACACGTCCTGAAACTTACGCCACTCCGCAGAAAGAAGTTGTCCTTGGATTGATCGGAACGATGTTGGATTGATTCCCGCACAAAAGCACTGTATGCCGCCTGCAAAGAGACAAACTTCAAAGTTTAAGTCTAAATATAACAGGCAGATGTAAGAAAGAGAAAAATATATAGAGAGGACGTAGCATGAAATGACAGGATAAGAACAGGGTAGCAAATAGGCCTAAAGCCAACATCACGAAACGTCCTTTTACACAAAAGTAAAATTTAGTTTATCAAACAGTTTCAAAGATGATAATTAACTTATAAAAACTCTAAAAATGAAATAATACACTATAAACCACGTAAAATATCAAAGGAAAGGTAATGCATCTCTTTAACCATCTCTTTATTACTTTAAGCCAAGCCTGTCTGAATATACGTGTTTGGATTTAATAACTTCTATAAATGTTCATAAACATTTCATGCTTATATGCACTACCAAAAGAAATTCACTTGAAGTAGAAATAAAAGTTCTAGGTTTCATACATAACAAGCCTATGTTTTTAAAATGATAATCAATTCTGAAAACATTTCTTTCTACATATAGGCTTACATTGCACATGGACCCAATGTGAGTAGGCTTACATTAGCAGACAAAATGACCCAGTGTGCTGCACTACACAGTTGCAGTTGCGGCAGTCAGAAAAAGCAACAGGACAATCGCAACAGACAATGAACACAGGGGCCACTGAGGAGCTAATTTGCAGTGTTCAATTTCCTTTTTTGTGTGTTTAAGTGGAAGGCCACAAGGACTAGATACATTAAGACGGATAAAGACAAGGCAGGCCATGATAATTGAATGGATCCACATCACATCCCCAGCACTCCGCTTTCCAAATTGCTTGTTCTGCAATCGGCTTTCCAATTTGAAGGTGATTAAAAGCAAAGGTTTCCAACCGAGGGGAATCCACTCATACATACACACAAGTATTCAGTGGAAAAAGAGAGTTCCAGGCACTGGAAGCAGACGGTAGATTTATTTCATTCATATAATCATGATAATAGCATTATGTACATTAACAGCATAGATGATTATGAGCCAATAACATACACATTATTATATACTGGTGTGGAAAAAGGGTATTGAAAAGAAGAATCGCAGAATGGTCCCAGGTCCCTGGACCTATATAATAGAGAGTATTCAGGACACATTTATGAGTTGTTGAACCAGTGTTTACTCATACCGATCATGTTATTATATTATCTTCCATACATATTGACAGCAGACTTAATTCACCCAGTACCAGTTAATTGATGCTTTCTGAAGAATTCAATAATCTCAACTGTCAGTTTGTGAATTGTTACAAAAGTGAAACAATGCGACAACCGTATAGAGTTCACATAAGAGCTCAAATAAGAACCCAAAAAGAACCTACTGAGAACCTTTGGGGTTGTGGTAGCCACAATAATCAAGGGGGTAGGACAGCAGCAAAGCCAGCTAAGCCGGGCAGACCGACTGTCTCCAATAAGACATTATTTGGCAGACTGAACCGCAGGCCAAAATGCAGACCAACCGCCTTGTGACTGTCTATTGTAATGAAGGCAATCCAAGGAAATGTGTTCCACTGGCCAACGCTGCACCATTGAGATGGCCCATTGCCCGCAGGGCTACATACATTCTACATTCATTCTACATTCATTTTACATCCAAGCCTTTGGTGCTGTCTTGTAGTTACATATTGTTCCATGTTGTAATGAGTTGGTGTCACCTTGTTTACTAATTGTTGTCATATTGCCAACAACAACACATTCAATTGAGCCAAAAGCCTTATAATTAAAAGTAACTATATATCAAAGGAAAAGATCAAAGAAAATGGACCATCACTAATGACATACTTAAGTCAAATTCAAAACGATCTTTTTGTCACAACAAATGGTATCTGACTAAATTAACAATAAATTTTTTTTCACAATTTGAACCGTTAAAATTATTGAAGATTTTGATTTGTCTTCAGGCAACAATTTCCTGGGATTTTGTCTGCAGTTCAGCGCTTCGACTAGTCTGAAATTGTTGGAAATTGATTTTACCCAATTGTTCAACAAATTCAATTGAGCATAGGACAGCAACTGATTAAAGACACCCTGCCTTGGTCATCAATGTCTTTCAATGGATGGAACTCACATGTATGAGAGACGCAATAAATAAGCAGTCAGGATGAATTGCAAAATTAATTATATGATGATGAATATATCTGATATTCAATACATGTATATAGGCTAATGGCAATCTAGGCCTACCAATAAGCAACAAACCAAAGAATTTGTAAAGGAAAAAATGACCAAAATCATACAGATCGATCGTAAATATGAGATAAATGCAAATTCTGATACGTCACTGTTGAGCTTTGTGAGATATCAATGGTCACACTGTATAATTGTACAAATGTCGTATTAGGTTACATTAGGCCTACATCAAAAAATGAAATGTAGACAGTCACATACGCGGGAATGACAGGATATATAAAACAGATTAAATTCCACACACAACAACCTTTGTTCACACTATATTTGCATTTACAATTAATATATTTTTTTTTATATAAATAATAAATCAGACATTATTCTTTCTACAAAGAAAGGATTATGCAGTTCTCTCAATACTCTAATGCCTGCTGAATGACATAGTGAATAGACACCGTGAATATGCATGCAGTAGTGCAGTGGTGCACTGCCAGAGATGCAGTCTCTCTCATATTACCTCATTTCTATTTGGAAAATAATCAAAATTCTAGGCAACCACAGGATCCATTAGCAGAGAGAAGAATAAACACAACATACACCATTCATGCATGATTCATTTGATTCATTCGCCAAATGTAATGTGATTTATAAAGCAGATAACAGGTAATGAATATCCACTTCTTCTCCTTTGCAAGCTACTTTAAGCAGTGAGACAATATTTTTACTTTCCCCATTTTTAATAAGGAATGTATGCGTAGAAATTAAAAGCTGTAGTATTCAGTAGATATTTTTGTAGCTTGGTTCATTTTACCATGCCTGATTATAGTGAATAACTTAAACTTCCATCAAATATGATATCAAGTTTGCCATAAATAAAAATACATTTAATTTACTCTTGAAGGCCTATTACATGAAAAGGGAACCAGGCCTACAGCAAATGTTTCATGCATGTCCAGTGAAGTATATTGACAACATGCAACACCTTTTCCCTTATATTAGCAAAAAACCTTGGAGTAATCAGGACAACAAAATTCTGAGCTAAATACACAATGTGAATGATGCGGTGTAAAAATTAAGAGAAAAGTTATAGAAACATGCAGTCGGGGTAAGTTCATTTTTAAAACTCGACTGACAAAATGTGTAAATTATACCTTACATTGCAACAAACATGATTTCAGATTTAATGTTTTACCCCAATTCCCTACAAAGCACTAAGTGAGAAGTGCGATGGAAGTAGCTGGGCCAAAGTGCCAGAGAGCAGCGCGCTTATTGACAGGTGACCCTTGCACAAACCTGCTTATTGGACATCGGCAAATAGAATTTACATGCGATGAATGAGACAGAGTTCTGTGAAGCAACTTCCAAGCCAATGCTGAGTTTACTGTGAGTTTACCGTACCTGCTTCAATGACATTGCATGCCCTTCGCATACGATCCATTCCATGTATAATATCTACAATGTATTCTGTACCTACTCTCATACAACAAATGACATTGCTCCATCACGACTCCAGTATTTCATGAAATGGAAACCATTTGGAAAGCAGTTCTTGTCTTTTCAAAGTACCAGTGGTTTTACACTCCAAACCTGCATTCCTGGGCTGAGAAGAATGCTTGTATATTATGGTTGTTATGACCTTCAAAACTATATTCTGTGATATTTACCTTAAACAACAATAACCAAAGTACCAAGTGGTTTTGTGAGGGCGGCTGGTTTTCAAGGATCTAAGACCTTCTGAATACATACGCATTCAAAATTTAACCTTCACTATATCATGTTATCAGAACATATAAAAAATACATGGATAAAATCCAGTAACTTTTACATCACAATATGTATGCAGTGCATATAGTGCATGTATGTACTAGGGATAAGGCAATATTCAATACTGAAATAGCCTTTAATTGAAAATTTTAATTATAACAGCTTTGCATGCGCAAACATCGTGCAGTGATGACAACTTGACACTTGCAAATAACAAATTCGTGACACAGATTACAAAACAATTAACACTAATTGGCCAAACTAACTCTGTTAAATCATTTCACCTGAATACACAGATGCCTTTCACAACAATCCTTATTAGGGTGCATCAGTTGCCCCCTAAAAATCAAATAGTAGTTTGATTACCCTTGCCTTCTCCAATATTGTTCCTTTTGCCAAAAAAGAATGTCTTGTAAAGTTTCAGAACAATCGGAATATGTCTAGGGGTGGCACACATGCCCCAAAGTCAGTCCTGATTTTGATGAAAAATATCTCATTTGAGAATCTGCGGTATGCAATAATTCACTTAGTAATTGTACCAGAACAACAGGACAGGTACCATGATGTAGAGGAGAAAGAGAGCTTTAATTTGAGTACCAGGAAGCCATATATCCAATTAAAACATCCATTTCAATTATCTTTCTATGATACACAAATTACAACGAAATTGAATTACGATATTGTGCATCTAAAAATAAATGATAAGTTGATGTTATGCTATTACCACAATAACAATCATTATGTCATGTGGGATATTCAGATATAAAGTCCATTAAAGGACATCTTAGACATGTGTATATTTTTATCCATAACATTTTAGTTTGCACATTATATTGCATTTTGAAAATCGGGCCCAAGAATCGAATGCTGTTGCTAACTTTAGAGGCTCGGTGTGCCAAACTTCTATTTGATGGGAAATCAAATGGGAATGTTTTGAATAATCAAAAAGTAAGCTACAATGCATTGTGCTGTAATACTGATGTCAAACCTTTGTCTATAGGCAAATAGCTCAATTCAATCGAAATGGTCCAATCGAGGACACTCATCCACAGTGATGTGAGCATGGGATTTGTATTAGTGCTTAAATTATTTTAGATCAATTAAATTTTCTATACTGTACTAATCTAAAGATCCTTATAACTGATCTAGACGAAAATTTTCCTTTGTCAGATCACATTTGGTGTTTTAAGAGCTCTGTATCTAGACTTCAATCTATCATATAAGCTTATATTTTGTGTTTTCACAACTTTTATAAAATGAATGGATTTTTCGTCGCTCATCATTTTCTGGCCATAGACAGAAAGGAATTATTCTCTTTATAAGTTGGGAGTCAAATTTGAGGCAAGTCAATTGAATCACCAGTCCAGCATCTCCCCTATACATATAAGTCAGTTGTGAAATATGACCAAAAAACTTTTCCAAGTTACAGCCAAAGTCAAAAGCACTGATTCGTCTTCATATGCATACATGTAAAGAAATTACTGCCAATGGCTAAGAGAGCCTTAACAGCCATGTATATATATATGCAGCTAGATTTTTCAGTATGACAAACTTAATTTCAAAGCTAATTAAAACCGCTAAGCTGTTTCAGTCTTACAAGCCAACAAATTTCCATGAACTATGACACCGCCGGCTCCTCGCCCACTGAAGCTTGATTGAATCAATTATTTGACTTCTGCTGTAAAAAATACAAATTGGTCTGTCCATTGAGCCCCCTGTTTCAAACACCATCCAGGTATATTTGCACTGCCTAGTGTTTCTTTTCTTGTCAGCGATAAGACGAAACTTATCTGTATTATATTATTTCAGTGATGTTCTTTTCCAGTCTTACATGTCTGACAGAATATGCTCAAACCATCACACCAAAGATATTGAATAACTGAACAAGCAAAAAACTAAGTGTTTTTTGGTTAAATCTATGTGTCTGTTAGTTAGTAACAAACCCACAAAGAATTAGGAACATTGTTGAATTATTTATTCTGTTTATATCAGCACATGTATGTATTTGCAAAATTGCAAGTGACCATGAATTGGTTCTCTTAGTCATACACCCATCATGTTGGTATTCAAATTGAAGCTCATGATTAGAGCTAGAAGATGATACCATTTTTAATGTTATTGGATTGATACCCAATGAAATATAACAAACCGCGAAACCGATAAAATGGCAGAAAATGTAAAAATCCTAGAAACTTCAGTGCAAGTGTGCCACCCCTAAACGATGTCCAATTATTCTGAAACTTTACACAATGTGTTTCTAGTATAAAAGGAACATTCCTGCAACTGGCAAGGTTTCTCCTTAAAAGTTGGGGCAACTGATGCACCCTAATCCTTATCCAATTACCTGCAACGTGACAAAATGTCCACCAGAATAACTGAAGGAAACATTGCTCTCCTCAAATCGGCAATTGCAACAAGTAGCTAATGAAAACACAGCTTCCATCAAGTAGCTGATCAGAAAGGCAAACATTTACCAAGAAGAAATCAATGTGACTACCAGCTAATTTTATTTTTGTTTTAATTTTTCACTTTTTGATGTTTTGTTGCATTTGTAAGATTGGAAATGAGAAGGAATGAATAACAGTAATTGTTGCTGAAATCAACATTAAAAGGAAAGAGGAAGAAGAATGAAGAAAGGAGAAACTAAGAATTGATGAAAATAAAGTTTTCTAAGTGCAAGAAGTAAATAGACCTAGCACTCAGTTGAAGCCACCAAATAAAAGAAACTACTGATCCATCAACAACAAGGGGCAGGCAGGTTTGGATTCAGCTAAATGTTCAACAATTTGAATTGAGAACAGGAGACACACTGATTAAAGAATAAAGACACTCTGCCTTGGACATCACTGTCATTCAACGGGCGAAACACATGTATGACAGAGGCAATAAGTAAGCAGTCAGGACGAATGGCAAATTATATGATGACGAATATATATCTGATAATCAATAAAGGCTAATGGCAATCTAGGCCAACCAATATGGAAAATTCCAATGGATTTGTTGAGGAAATAATGACAAACACCAAACAGAACTATCATAAATATGAAATGCAAATTTTGATCCATGTCAGTTTCTACCTTTGTGAGATATCAATGGTCTCATTGTTAAAGTATAATTATACATGAGACATATTACATTACATTGCAGCAAACAATGAAATGTACAAACATACACTAAATGGCAGATTCAATTTGACATACAATAACTTTTGTTCAATACATTTGCATTTACATTTATAGATAAATCGGATATTATTCTTACTGCAAAGAAAGGATCATGCAGCTCTCTCAATATGCCTGCTGAATGACAGTGAATATGCCTTTTGCAGTAGTACAGTGGTGCACTGCCGGAGATGCAGTCTCTCTCATATTACCTCATTTCTATTTGGAGAATAATCAAAATTCTAGGCAACCACAGGATCCATTAGCAGAGAGAAGAATAAACACAACATACACCATTCATGCATGATTCATTTGATTCATTCGCCAAATGTAATGTGATTTATAAAGCAGATAACAGGTAATGAATATCCACTTCTTCTCCTTTGCAAGCTACTTTAAGCAGTGAGACAATATTTTTTAATGATCTATTTTTAATATTGAAAGTATGAACAGAAATTAAAAGCTGTAGTATTCGGAAGATGTTTTCATAGTTTTGGTTATTTTGTCATGACTGATTAAACTTGCAAATACTATGATATCAAGTATTTCTCAAATAAAAGTAATTTAATTTACCATTGAAGGCCTATTACATTGCATAAAGTGTAGTATTACAATAATTGTAGTGTAAAGGGAACCAGTCCTACAGCGAATGTCTGGTTTAAGCATATTTAAACTTCGCTTACTTAGGTGAAGTGACCAACAATGTTAATGGTATGGTGGAAAAATCAGGCGAAAAGTTATAGAAAAACGCAGTCTGGGTAAGTTCATTTTTAACACTGGACTGCCAAAATGTGTAATTACACCTTTCATCACCATAGATATTTCAGATTTAATGTTCTACCAAAATTTACCTACAAAGCACGAAGCGAGAAGTGCGATGGAAGTAGCTGGGTCGAAGTGCCAAAGAGCATCGCGCTCATTGACGAGTGACCCTCGCACAAAGCTGCTTATTTGACATCGGCAAATAGAATTTACATGCGATGAATGAGACAGAGTTCTGTGAAGCAACTTCCAAGCCAATGGCGAGTTTACTGTGAGTTTACCATGAGTTTACCGTGCCCTTCACATACAACCCATTCTATGTCTAATATCCACAATGTATTCTGTACCTACTCCCATACAACAAATGACATTGCTCTATCACGACTCCAGTATTTCATGAAATGGAAACCATCTGGAAAACAGAACTTTTGTCTTTTCAAAGTAACTATGGTTTTACCAGACACTGCCAACCTGCATTTCTGGGATGAGAATAGTGCTTGTATACCATGGTTATTATGACCTTCAAAACTATATTCTGAGATATTTAACTTAAAGGACAAAAACCAAAGTACCAAATGGTTTAGTGGGGGCAGCTGGTATTCAAGGATCCAAGACCTTCGGAAAACATACGCATTCAAAATTTAACCTACATATATTATTTTATCAGAACATAATATATAGATAGTGGATGGTGAGGAGACCAATATTGAGTTTTATTGGCCGAAGCAGTAATATTGGTTGAGGAATATAAAATATATATTATACGCCAATATCGTTATTTATTGGCATGACACGTGATTGATATCCAGTCACTTGATTGGCTCACAAATTTTGGTGCTGAATATAAAATATATATTGACAAAATCCAGTAACATGAACATCACAATATGTATGCAGTGCATATAGTGCATAAATGTACTACTACTAGGGATAAGGCAATATTCAATAATGAAATAGCCTATAATTGAACATTTTAATTATAACAGCTTGGCATGCGCAAACATCGTGCAGTGATGACAACTTGACACTTGCAAATAACAAATTCGTGACACAGATTACAAAACAATTAACACTAATTGGCCAAATTAACTCTGTTAAATCATTTCACCTGAATACACAGATGCCTTTCACAACAATCCTTATCCAATTACCTGCAACGTGACAAAATGTCCACCAGAATAACTGGAGGAAATATTGCTCTCCTCCAGTTGGCAATTGCAACAAGTAGCTAATGAAAACACAGCTTCCATCAAGTAGCTGATCAGAAAGGCAAACATTTACCCAGAAGAAATCAATGTGACTACCAGCTAATTTTATTTTTGTTTTAATTTTTTCACTTTTTGATGTTTTGCAGCTTGAGTTAACATGGTCGTGTGAAAATGACAAGGAATGAAATAATCCTTGCTGAAATCGACATTAAAAGGAAACAGGGGAAAAAAGGAGAGAAAGAAATGATGGACATGAATGATTCAAATTGAAGAAGCAAATATGTCAAGCATTCAGTTGAAGCCAACACATTAAAGAAACTAGTGACATAGCAACAATAAGGAGCAGGTTGGTTTGGAAGGTGAAACTTTCTTTGGGAATTTTCTTTTGGTCAGGGATGACACAATTCCATTGATGTAATGAGATACAGGTGTTTACCACCAGACTAGTATATGTTTCCAAAAAAGAACTTTTGCAATTAAGTAGGCAACACATGCCAAATTTTCAAAATGTCTTTATCTGGTCATTATGCGGCAGTAGAAGTTGATAATGAAGGCTAAGATGCCCAATAAATACTTAGTGAATCCTACCACAGGAACCAAACACACTATTCTCTTGAAGTGAGAGCTGTTGACAACAACAAACAGCTGAACAGCTCTCAGTGACAAACAACATGTGGTTTGGCACACAAACCCTGACAATGACAAAGCTGGGTGTTCGGACTCGGACGACATCATTTTCCATTGACAACAATTTTCTGATTTCCTTACATTGCATTCAACCTCTGATGAGAGGGTACAATGTTCAAGTAACATCTACGCATTTTATCAAACAGTTTCCAGACAGACTGTTATTGACATTGCTTAGAGAAGATCTCAATCAGAACCTTTCTTCATCATGCAGTAAGTATTCATTGAATATTAAACATCTCAATTTATAGGAAGATGAACAATCTTCCTCCAATAACTTCCCTTTATTGATTAACAAAGAAGACATTTTGAGGACTGGCTGACTTGACAGATGACTTATTGCCCATAACTTGGCATGAATGAGGCTGAGGAATTACAGTTGATAGGATAGATTTAAGATTATTGATTTTTTTGGTTATAACTTTTCTTTTACAATCACCATCAAAGGACATCAAAGGATCAAGGACTCTCTATCAAACAGTAATTTAAAAATCAATTTATACAGAACTAGCAAAATGAGTGGAATGGTATGGAGCACGATAAGACATGCTCTAATATTGCGAGATGTAGCTTCGAACAAAAGAAAACAAAATGCCATAATTTGGATTTCAGAAGTTTCCAGTATGAGATAATCTATTTGCAGATTTGGGTATCTTAATTGGTAATAATTCAGCAACTGCAGCTGTAATATTCAGAAATGGCTAAACCTCAAAACCTTTTCTTCAGTGGCTCATTGGAAAAGATTTTGCCTGATCCATTGAAATTTACCAGTAGCGTATTTTAATAAACTTGGTGGTTCCTTGTGTTACTAGCATTAACATATTTTACAAATTGCCAAAATGTTGAATATAACAAAACACTGTGTATTCCTCCATTTCCCTCATATCACTTTCCATTTCACAAATCTTTGTTATGTTGATAATCAGGGACGGACTGGCGCCATTTCAGGCCCGTGGCAAAAAAAATTCAAAGGCCCCTGGGAAGCCCCTACTATTGGCATTATTTAAAAATAGAAAAGCAAAATGCTATTGCACACATAACTTGGTGAATAGTTATAAAGGTGGGGGCCCCATGTAAGAGGGCTTTGTTCTATTCGGCTAATTAAATTGTTGCATCCAATAATCATAGACATGTTTGCTTTTTCTTTTTTTCTTGAAATTTTAATTTTTTGCTATCTTGCATGGGCCCCCCTCAGTGGGTGGGCCCGTGGCAGCTGCCACTCTGCCACATAGGCCAGTCCGCCCCTGTTGATAATTTGCTGATAGTATTCCATCCTTAAGTGCACCATACCTTTCTGTTGCACTACAAGAAGCTTCCACTATCAACTCATACAACAACTCCGACTAGCATAGACGCAAGAGTTTTACCACACTCTTATCAAGTGAATATCGGCAGGACTATAGACACCAATTTCGACACAGTAGACTCTTATGATACAGACCTTGAGATGGGGCCGGACGGACTTATTCTGCGAAGCCAACCTTGCGAAGGACTGTCCTCGGAGGGCTTGCCACAACTCCTGGGCTCCTTGACCTGCAATAAACAGACAGACAGACAATCAGATAGAAAGGCAGACAGCTATTCGGACAATCAGACAAATTGCCTTCATGTATCGAACTGGTCACTCTTTTATGAATATGACGTTCGCTCCACCCACGACATCATATCAAATACTACAAGACCCATTCAATACAGCGATTATAGCCAGTAATATCTACATTGTTAATACACCGCTATTGTTAGCTCGTAACACAATTGTGAGGAATGATGATGCTGCAATTGAGTCATCCTCACTAAATATGTTTATCACACCTTAATAATACGATGGCACGACATAATAGATCATCATGAGAAAACGGTTGACCAATTACAAAATACTGCATAAGTAACATATTAATCATATCATGTACTATTCAAACAACAACGCAATCATTAAAGAAAACTGGGATGGATGGATGATTGGGGCTTAATGTCTTGTATTTATGCACTGGGTAGGCTTATTAGGACATAACAATGAGGCAAAAGATGACTGAAGCAGCCATCAAACAGAGGCGGAGGTTACCCAGCAAGGCCCAAGAGCTGAATTCGAACCCGGGACCCAGTGAGTGGCAGACCAGCAAGCTGCCACTGAGCCCACCCTTTAGACCATAGGGCATTGAATTGTTATTTTTCATGACACTGTTGAAATTCTAACCAAATTGCTTTTGTAAAGCACATATGAAATTTCATCCAAAACAAATTAAACACATTGGGGCAATAAACCACTGTAGTGACTGTAATCGGACAAGTTGCCATAATTACATCAAGATACCTCTATCGGAAAATGTATAACACAGGCAAGCGGCAGTAGGGGAATCTGTGAATCTGTGAATCAGTATTCAGCTTGAGTGTTGGACCACACTTTCTTGCACCCACTTAGCAAGTACTGAACAGGTGACCTCCGGCCGAATGACTTGAATGCGCTTATCAGGGGCACACACCTCATGAAGCCTTATTATCCCGTCCCTCGTCCTTGTACCTCTTGGACACTCAGCCTGAATCAGGCCCTCGCTTCAAGACATTTCGCCCAAGGTCGTTCAGTCACCTTGATGAGTGCGATGGCTAAGATTCAATGGGATGAGCAGAATACATAACAGCCCATAACCGAAGGCTCGCGACTGCCAGCAAAAGGCTGCGAGAGAGCGGTTCATTCTGGTCTGCTCCGGTCCATTCCGCCCCAGTCCGGTCCATTCTAGTCGTTCGAGTCCAGTTTGCATCCAAGGAATGGTTCTGGCACCTAATACAGCCCAGCTGCCTTCATAAATCTCCCGTTTGCACCTTGCTAAGCCTCATTGTCAGTGTCCAGTGCCAAGCGAATCAATAGCCGCAAGATGGGAGATTACACGGGTTCTGGGCGGACTGGAAAGCAGTGCTCGGAAAAGTAGTGCCAGGAAAAGAAGTGCTCGGCAAAGCAGTCGAAAAAGACAATAGCAGGTGAAACACACACTGTCCATTGACTGTCCATTCCACAGCCCCTTCTTCTTTCTTTTCCAACCACCCACTGACCATCTCAATGCAAACTGTGCAGCCCAACAGTGCACTCTATATGCAATGCAAACACAGCACACAGAGGTTTAGTTGCTACCAAGCAAACAGAAACAATACAAAGCAGAGACAGAAGACCAAATGTTAAGGCAGAGAGGCAGAAGACCAAATTTTAAGGCAGAGAAGCTTCTGAAAAACAATTCTCCTGCATTTTCTTCACAAAATATTCATTTTAGGACTTTACAATTATTGTTATAAATTGTTTACAATATAAATGACTTTGTCCTACAAGAAGCGAATGGGTTCTTAGCAATCAGAACAGCCTAGACTGGTCCTCTCAATTTCAAGCCTGATGAAAAGTTCTTCTCGTGACTATGTTTCTTTTTATTTTTTGACAGCAAATGTTGCACGTAGAGCACTGTGTACAATGTTAGGGGCAGCGGAGCCTAATCTGACCGGCCCTAACATCTGAAGAGTGGAGAGTACTCTGAAGACCGGTCTCCTCACTCCGGACCATACATCAAAGATGCCAATCAGCTGCTAAACCAGTTACCATGGTAACGCAATCAGCTGTGTCAGAAGGGCCTGGATTAGTCAATTCAAGGTTAGAGTCGGACTCAAAGCGAGCCGCTCCAGCCAGCCCGACTCTTCAGAAACCATCTCAAACTCAGACAAATGAGACACAAGGAGGATGTTTCTGCCCAAACATGTCCTGTTTGCATGAAGCTGTCCTGGCCATGGTCCAATTGGACACAATTACTCTTTCAAATGAGACATCCAGGGTCAGCCTATTGGACTAAGTCAACACAAGCACGCCTCACAGGCAAACATGAAACTTTTGCTTTAGTATATAGTAACAACAAAATAAAACCATTTTTTAAATAATTTCTTTAATCAAGATGAATTGGATGAAAAAAATGATGTTATTTATTCAACCAATCATTATTTAATTCATTTGATGAATTTGATGATTTAATTTAGCAAAAAGCATTCGTCACTAACCATCAATATTAAAATGAAAAGTCCATTGCATTATATAAGTGAGGCAGGATCTGAATTCAGTAGAAATATACATAAAAATCCAGAAAATACCACATCAACTTGCTTATGCCAAAGAAGTAATTCAGTCGGCAAAATGAGACTTCTGCAAGACGTCGTAGATAATTCAGAGAGAAGTAAAATGTAGAAGAGCAGACACAAGGACGAATGAAAAGTGATGGCAATTATATCAACTGAGATTTCAATTTTACAGAGTCCCAGACTGCAGCAGCACAAATCATTCTATTAAGAGAAGAAATATGAGCACAATCAATTCAAGCGCCCTGCGGAGAGAAATCGGAGGCAAATCATTTGGAGGAGAGAAAGTTTATCAATGGGATGACGAGGTCGACTGGTCTTGAGCAAATAGCGGAGGCAAATCAAGGTCTTTCTGTGGTCCCTCTCATCTTGTCAGCAGCCCAAGGTGCAGTCTGCACTTGTCGAAAACAGAGATTGTCGACCTTGGCAAACGCCTCATAGCCTTCCAACAAATCTTGGCACAATGGCGGCCGGGAGCAGAGCCAGCATGGCTGGATTGAATGTCATGTATAATTCAGCAGACACAGACTCCTATGTGTAGGGCGAGTGCTGTCCACGCTTTATCTTAACCTCCTTCCCCCTAAATGTCCAGCGAGGAAGGCCGCAATGTGACCCCAGGGCCCCCGTTGGCCCGAGGAGAAGATTCCAAGATGCAAAGGCTTAAATGAGAGTATTGCCTTCAGTAATCTCTTTGCCCCGAACCCAAGCGCTTGCTTAGCAAAGTCTGCAGCCTTGAACAAGCTTTACTGCAGACGGGGAGGACCGGGAGGTAGGCAACAGACTTGAGTCTATAACATTCATGTTTTATCTTGCTCCATTTGCTTCCGTGCCAGTTTGTACTTTCGCAAGGTTGAAATAAGGTGATGCGACTGATGTACGGATCAATACGTATAACAACATAGACGCAGACTTGGTATACTTCCAAACCAGGCAAATCAAATGATTTAGCAATGAAACGATGCCCTGGAGGATGGGAGGAGTAACAGCATTCTTACTTGAAGCAATTGCTAACAATACAATATATAGTAACACTGCTACCAGTTACAGAACATATAGCACAGCCTCATACACTCTGTGCAGACCCTCTGCTTTACACTGTATGGCCTGCCAATTTGAATGGAGGCGGCTATACATCAATGCAATGATGAATGATGTGTCTGTAAATAAAAGCCTCCGGAATATATGGCACAACGCCGCAGGATTTCAAAGGAGCATTTCTTTGAGCGTTGTTCGAGTCTTGCGCTTCCCACTTGCCACAGAACGGAGCAATAGGATAGCTGCACAAGACAGATAAAGGGGGTTTGGTGTTTCAACGTTTAATAATTTAAGAGTAGCACTGGCAGACTCGTTATCTGGCCCCTTGATATATGGGGCTGCTTGGGCGAAAGAAAGCAACAGCCAACGCTTTATGATTAGTCTTGCAGACAAACCCCATCTCAGCAGTTGCTCTGTCAGGAATGCTCCACAAGGAATGCTCCACAAGGAATGCTCCACTAGGAATGCTCCATCAGGGAGACTCCATCAGGATGCTTCGGCAGAAATGTTTCGGCAACGAATATCATTCTCCTCGTCATCTCTCGGAGGCAACAACTTCATCTTCTGTAATTACCGATCATCCGCCGTCATGGCGATCAGGACAGCCTCTCACAAAAATAATTGCAGTACGCTTGCCAACAAATAGAAAATCTGCCACAGATGATTTGATTCAATCTGACAAGTAAAATGACCTTGGACATCTTGTGGTGCCTAGACAGCTTGAAACACTGTGGGTCTGAAGCAAAATGGATGGAAAAGCTCCTTTACCTTGAGTAAGGAAGCAGTACTTCAAATCCTAAAATCATCCTTCAAAATGTCACTAAATTGTGTCATTGTTGAACTATGAAATACTCTTTAGTTTCTTTCATTACATTGTCAAATGCTAGAAAATAATTGTTTAACTAATTAATCGCACTCGTTCAGAATGGTGGATATTCCATGATTATACCATGCACCACTATGTGCTTGCCCTTCTTGAATAAAACAAAAAACCAGCTCAGGTCTAATCAAAAAGATTTTATTTTACTCTATATACAGATGTAGAAGCTTATCACTCATAAGAGCTCCTTTTGCCTCAGCCTTCTTCTCTTCTAATTCTACAATAGCAGGTCTTCTACATGTAAATGCAGGTCTATTTCATTTCACCTTGAAGATTGCTATCGGGTTGAATCAGAAAACCTCGTCCATGGCGAGATATAAGTAACAAGAAAACTGCCATATTGGGTGAGCGTTGAGGCGGATGAGCTGGTCTAGAGGAAGTTTAGGAGAGCGGGAGAAGGAAGGCCATCATTTATTAACAACACTTTCCAGCAGGTCAGAGTAAGTCAATTGAATTATCCTGCCAATGAAGGATACTCCCCAGGGTAATGGAGGCCCAGTGTGATCTTATCAGCATGCCTGTGGTAAACAGGGCCACAGTGAATGCTGCACCAGCAGGTTGTATATATATTCACATACTTAACACCTCCACATTGTGGCACATGCTGGAACACTGTGGCAACATTTTGGAACACAGTGGCACATTGTGGCACACACTGACACATAATGACATACAATATTAAGTGTAATGTTGATGACATTTCCGGTTTCAGACAAAATCCACGTGTTGCTTAAATATGAGTTTCACATAAACCGAAAAGAGAAAAGGCTTGATGTTCAAAAAAACTCCGCAGTCATCCATTTGTCCTGTTAAGCCATTTCTATATCAGCAAATAAATAATGAATTCCATATTAAAAGACACGATAAAAAGCTTTGGGGACAAAAAAAAACACTGCAGTCAGCCATTCATCCTGTTAAACCTTGTCTAAGGAGTAGCTTCTAGCACGGCTGAAGCACGTCAAGCAGATTTTATGGTTAGAGCAAATCATTCAAGCATCTTGAAACCTCCAAATTCTGAAGTATTTCTTTTCTAGAAGATGAGATTCACAATAAACTCAAAATGCACTCAAGTCATTTCATGTGGACAACACTTTATTTTCCAGCAACTGAATCAAGGTTTGCATTTGATTGATACTACCTTTTGAAACATGCATCACCATTATGACCACAACTTGCAAATTGACATCAGGAAAACTTTACCAACTTCAAGATCATGACCATTGACCAAACTCATACTCTGATATATGAAGACAAGTGAATCCCATCAACCTGATTTCAAGGAAAGCATTACCGATATTTATGAATAGCTTGAGATTACGGTAAGTAGGAAGGAACAAAAAGAGCCAATGAAAAGATTTTTTAAAGCACAATTTGCCACAAGCATGCATCTGTTTGTGCTCCTTCTCCAAGCTGCTGTTTTATCAAGCTAATTAGAAACTAGACTTCATGCCCTGTATATTCATTAGTATCCACTAACTCTCTTGTATCCAAACAATTCCAGAAAGATAAAACTTCCATTCATGTTAAAATATTGTTCATGGAAGTGAGCACAAGAGCAAACAGCACAAGGAAGAAAGCTTCTATCAAAATGAATGATACTGGAGCACAGAATCTGTTCAGGACCAAAAGCTCCAATTGGAATATTCTACATTTGGGGAGTTCCTATAAAATTGACTAGTTCTAAAGCATAGTTATCACCTCAGTTTTATTCTGTTGTTAGTTCGCAGAGCATAATGAGCAAAATTCAAAGCGTTATGAAAAATAGAACAAACTGACTACATTGAAGACCTTTACCTTCTTGCAATTTAAGGGAAATATCTTACATCATCACAAAATACATCCTATTGGCACTAACAAAGGCGACCAATTGGAGATCGTCCTAGGCATGGGATAAATGCAACAACATGACATATAATATCAATATCATAGATCTGTGTTCTTATGGAAATGTTAAAAAAGATCACAAAAGCAACATCATTACAATATGTATCGAAAGATATTGTTGTAACTGATATTATTTTCTTAGCCTGAATATCATCATTGTCTGTTTTCTGTAGTCTTACTTCTGAGAGATTCTACAAACATATGTGGACACATGCAGGCACGACAGAGTCAAATTTTTCATTTCGGGTTTCTGATGATTATCTAAATTAAAATGGAGACAGCATCCATGTCCTGCTTAATAATAGGTTTCATATCATCAGACAAGGGGAAAATGTATAGGGTGAAAAAAAACACTGCAGTTATCCATTCATTGCGTTGAGCCATGTCTAGAGCCATGTTTGAAGCACTGGTTATAACAAACAATTTAAGCATTTCAAGCCTTTCCAGTTCTGAAGTACCGTACCTCCTTCCCTGCTGTAGAGACCTAAATTGAAGCAGATGCTCACAGTCATTTCCTGGCGACAAGACTGATTTTCTTGCAAGTTTTATCAGGCCAAGTTATTTGAGACTTCAGACCAAGAAGACAATTTTGTTTTGGTAACTTGTTTGTGCCATTACATACAATATCCAGCACTAGAAAGACCCGAGCTTTGCATTCAATTGATATTACTGTCCTGTGAACTGGGGTCACAATAGTGACAGTAAAAATTGTGAACAACACTGAAGTGACAATATGTAATGAAAACCACAACATCAATGCAAAAGGAATGTACTCGATCTAAATATCATCATTGCCACATTTGCCAGTCTACGGTTTTCTGACTCTTGAGAGATGTCAACAAACATGCGTGGGAGGCCAGATCACATTTATCAATTCAGGTTTCTTTCTAAATTAAAAACATGCAGACAACAGCCATGCTTTCCTTAAATAATGGCTTTCACATTAACAGACAAGAGAAAAAGGTGTAGGGTGGAAAAAACAACGTAGTCAGTCATTTGTCCTGTTAAGCCATGTCTAGTAGCAGCTACGAGTAGAGCTGAAGCATGTCAAGCAGATTTTATTTGTTAGAGCAAATCATCTAAGCATCTCGAGACTTTCAAATTCTGAAGTATCTCTTTTCCAGAAGATGAGATTCACAATAAACACAAATGCACAAAGTTTTTATGTTGACAAGGCTGTTTTTCTTGCCAAAATCATTCAATTTTGGATAACTGAAACCAATTGAGATGTCAGACCAAGAAGACAATTTTGGTTCTGGAACTTCTTTGTGTTATTTCATGTAATACCCCTATTCAGTATGAAACATGGTAAAAAAAAAGACAATGAGTTATGCATTCAACTGATAGAACGTCTTGCAAACTTCGCTCACTATAGTAACATATAAATATATATATATTTTATTGGACATCAAAATATCAAATATGATACATATGCCAAAAAACATCATTAGGATGATCCGATCTGTCCAATCTGTCAGGCATCAGGACAACTTCTATCAATGTTATGATAACAACCGAAGCATACACAGATATTTGCAACATTATTTATATAAAACAACCAAGACAAGTATAACCAATTACTTTGATTTCAGGGAAAGCAGTGCTGAAGTGTCATGAGGTACATTTGTATTTGGAAATGGCTTAAGGAAAGTTGAAATGTACAAAACCACATCCTGAAATAAATTTTGAAGAATAATCTCCCATAGTAAAGACCATTTGTGATGTTTCTCCAAGCTAGCATTTTTTAATCAGGCTAATGAAAAACTAGACTACATATCCTGCAATTCCTGCATATTCATTAGCCTCCATTTGTATCCATAAGAAGCCAGAAAGCTAAACTGCCTTACAGGTTGAAATATTGTTGATGGAAGTGAGCACACAAGCAAACAGTACAAGGAAGAAAGCTTCTATTTATGATAATGAAGGATACCAAAAACAGAATGTTCCAAAGACCAAACACGCCTCTCAGAATATTCCTCATTTCACGATTTCCTATTTCAAAAACCTTATTCTGGCGAAGTTTCTCATAGACAGCTGCTTGTTGGAAGTGCTTGATCCGTAAATAATGAGCAGAATTCAAACATATTTTGACGAATATAGAAGAAACCTTACAGACATCAGTCATAGTATGGAATAAACCTGCTCTTTGCCGCTTAATTTCCTTCTGACCTTATATTTTGTGACACAGTTAATGAATTTATTCATCCAATTACCTAACTTGAAGAGACTTAACTCGACACAGCTATTGTTTACAAAGAATGGATAAATACCTACAAATAAATCAAAATAACCCTATTAATTCAAATAAAATAAACAAAGTTGTACAGCTAAAGAAATAAAATGAAAGGTCAAATAACAAACTTATGTGGCAGTTTTAAGTGTGTTGGAGAAAAAATGATAAATTCCTGACAAAGCAGATTATAGAAGTGACAAATTTTCCGGAAAAGAAAAAACAAAAAGCTTCACTAACAGTAATTTTCACATTGAAAATTGCAAACACAAATAGAGACAACAAAATGACAACCACAATAATAATACCAATGTTACTCATGTAATGTTCTTGTCTTAATATCATCATTGTAAGTTTTCTGCTTCCCAAATTGTGAGAGATGTCAACAAATATTTTGAGATGACAGATGGAGGCAAGGAAAAATCAAATTTATCAAAAAAGGTTTTAAGTGATTATCTAAATGAAAAACCTGCAGACAACAACCATGCCTTGTTTAAATAATGGTTCCATATTAATAGACATGATAAAAAGGTGTGGGTTGGAAAAAACACTGCAGTCCTCCCATTTTTCCTGACAAGTCATGTCTAAGGAGCTGCTTCCAGCACAGCTGAAGCATGTCAGGCAGATTTTACTGATTAGAGCAAATCATTTAAGCATCTGGAGACTTTCAAATTTTAAAGTATATTTTTATTTCAATAGATGAGATTCACAATTAGCTCAAATGGGCTCAGTCATTTCATTTCAACATTACTAATTTTCTTGCCAGATCTTATTTTGGCCAACAGAACTGAATTGAGATGGCGGACCAAGAACATAATTTTGGTACTGGAACTTTGCCTATTTTATGTAATACCCCCGCAGCGCAAGAAAATGAAAAAGACTTCTGCATTAAAGTGATTAACTATCTTGCCAACAATAGTTCAAAATAATGACCAACACAAAAAACATCTTGGTAATCAATGATCTGACCTGCAAGAACATCAGGACCGCCTTTGCAATGTAACGATAATAACCAAATTCAAACTTGAGATATATTGCATTATATGTTACATGATAACACAACTGAGATATAGAAATCTATTAATTACCTTGATTTCAGGGAAAGCAGTGCTGGAGTTTCATAAGGTATCTACAAACAGCTTGAAATACAAGTTGAAAGGAACAAAACCACATGCTGAAAGGAATTTTGAAGCACAGTCTTCTATAAGCAAAGATCAGTTGCTGCTTCTTCCCATAGCTGGTGTTTTTATCAGGCTAATGAGAAACAAGACTCCAATTCCTGTATATTCATTAGTATCCATTTGTATCCAAAAAAAGCCAAAAAGCAAAACTGTCTGATCAGTTGAAATATTGTTCAGGGACTGAGCAAGAGAGCAAAGAGCATAAAGCTTCTAATTATGATAATGACTGACACTGAAGCACAGAATGTTCTTATAACCAAAAGATATATTTGGAATGAACTACATTCCAGGAGTGGCTATAAAATAGACTAGTTCTATAGCATAGTTGTTGCCTCAGTTTTATTATTTTGCTAGTTGGCAGACAATAATGGACAAAATCCATTGAATAAATTTTACTTCCTGAGATTTGTCGGGGACTTCATATTTCTTCATAAGGAATATCGTACTGGGTCAAGGAATCAAAGGTGAGCATTTGGAGATCCCAAGCATTGGATAAGTGTGACAATATGATATGTAATATCATTATATAATAATATAATATTTGAAAACAAAATGTATTAAAAACTACAATACAGCCTGGCTTTTATTATAAGAAATTCCACAAACATGTGAGGTGAAAAGAAAGAGTCAAATTTGTCAATTTAAGTTTCTTGAGATTATTTAAATCAAAAACATGCAGATGTCACCTACGCCTTGCTTAAAAAATAATTTCCATATTAACAGTCAAAAGAAAAGGTGTGGTTTTGAAAAAACAATGCTGTCATCCAGTCATTCTGTTAAGCCCTGTCTACTTGTCTAGTAGCATGTCTGATACATATCAAGTGGATTTTTTCTTGTTATGGCCAATAATTTAAGCATTTCAAATCTTTCCAGTTCTCAGCCAGGAAAAGCTACCACATTACTCCAATTTTAAAGGAACTTCATTGGTTACCGGTCAAGTTTAGCTTTGAATACACGTACAAAATTATCCTATTATTTTTCAAGGGTCTCAATGGCATGGCACCATACTACTCAAGGATTTGCTAGTACCATACCACCCCAATCGAACCTTACGATCGTCAAACAGCAATCTACCCACCATGCCAAAGAGCAGTAGTAAAGCTTATGGTGGGCGAATGTTTGAAGTATACGTAGGCCCCAAATTTGGAAGAGTCTACCTCCTGAATTGAGAACTTCAGAGCAGTTCAAGATGTTGCTGAAGACGTATTTATTCAAATGTGCATCACTAGTTTTTAACTCCTACATTTTCTTTCGATTTTACTCCTTAAAGTATCATGTGTTTCAATTTTCTGTAAAGTACATTAGAACCGCATGACATAATGTATTTTAACATGTTATAATAATAATAATCATGCATCGCCTTCCCAGTTGTTGAGACCCCGCAATAAACACAAACGCTTACAGTCATTCCATGTCGACAAGACAATATCGGCCAGAATAAATTTTAGCCAAGTAAAACCATTTGAGATTTCAATCTCAGCCCGTATTTCATGCAGTAAACATATCACACAACAACAGAACTGTCTTCAAATAACATCATTATCTTGCTGACACAAGAACACATAATATCACAATAGAACAATTCTTAGGTGAACTGACATTGTATTTCATAGTCACGAAGATCCAGTGAGTGAGTAAGTTTGTGTTTTCTGTCCCATCTCATGACAAGTGAAAGAAACATAATACATGTAAACACATACAGACAGAGAGATACTGCAATAAAAATGACTGTGGAGTGCGATTTTCATCATTTGAATATAACTTTTGTTGTTTAACCATACATCTATACAGAGGAAACTCAATACTTCAAGAGTTACATAACATTTGAGAAAGATTTGTTTGCACTAAAAAGAAAGACAAGTAAAACCCATTACTTTAGTTTCAGGAGAAGCAGTGCCTGCTGTTCTGGTGTCTGGAGTGCAATTCACGAGGAATTTCCAACCAGCCTGATCAGCAAGTTAAAAAGAAAAGAGATGGGAAGTAGGAAGGTAAGATTTTAAAAAGTCAGGCTTCTTTGTTTGTGCCCCATCGTTAAACCAGTGTTTTATCAAACTAATGAGAAACTAGACTCCACATCCTACATATTCATTAGTCTCCTTTTGTATCCATGAAAAACAAGCAAGCTACACTTCCATCAGCTTCAAAAATTGCTCATGGAAGCATGCACTTGAGAAAAACAGCCGAACCTTCCATTTTGGGATAATGAATGTCACCAAAGCAGAGAATGTTCTGAGGACCAGAAGCTCCATTTGGAATGTACGACATTCCATTAGTTTCAATAAAATAGGTTCCATAGTAGAGTTGTCAAAGATGAGCAACTAGAGATCCCAGGCATGGGATAAATGCAACAACACAACATATAATACCAGTATTTTTTTCTGCTTATGGATGGATGGCTTGGTAGGCTAATTAGGACAGGAGGAGGGCCTGGCAATAAGGCAAAAGATGAAAGAAACAGCTGTCCATCATATGCCCAGGTGACCCGGCAAGAGCTGGATTAGACCAGCAACTGGCAGCCTAGATGGCCAACCCTCCCCCCCCCCTTTTTCTGCTTATGAAAAGATTACAAAACAATCACCAAATTACCAATATTTACAATATGCATTGACAGCTACAATAATAATACTTGTATTACTGAGGTTATCTTAAGAGTTCCCCCGTGGCCTAACTGGTAAGTGCGCTTGTCAACTGGCTTTCAGGGCGTAGGTTCAAATCTCACCCCGGGAACTCACTTTAGTCCGAGCCCAAGGGACATTAAATGGAGGAAGGTTGTATCCAGTATTCTATGCTGGGACAACTGAAAGACCCTGGGCATCCCGGAATTAATAGGGTATGTGCCAGACTCACAGTCTTCTCATCATCATCATACGGCGATCGCCTGCCTCGATATAGCCCACTAAGGTCCTGCAGAGGCATAAAACACAAACAAACAAACAAAACAAACAAACTGAGGTTATCTTTTAATCTAAATACCATCACTGTCAATTTTCTGTTTTCTGACTGGTGAGAGATGTCAACAAACATTTTGGAATGACAGACACAGGCACAGGCAAATCAAAATTTATCAATTCAGGTTTCAGGCGATTATCTAAATTAAAAACATGCAGTCGACATCCATGCCTTGCTTAAATAATAGGTTCCATATTAACAGACATAAGAAAAGGGTGTGGGTGAAAAAGCACTGCAGTCATCCATTCATCATGCCAAGCCAGTCTGGGAGCACGGCTGAAGCACATCAAGCAGATTTTACTGGTTAGAGCAAATCATCTAAGCATATTGAAACCTTCAACTTCTGAGGTATCACTTATCCCGAAGATGAGATTAATAATAAACTCAAACGCACTCGGTTTTTTCATGTTGACAAGACAATTTTTATGAAGTCCATTGAGATGTAGGATCAACTCATTTTTGGTTCTAGGACTTTTTTGCCTTATTTCGTGCTATACCCCTGCAGTGTCAAAAATTGAAAAGGACAATGAGTTTTGCATTCAACTGATACAACTTCTGGTGAACTAAGCTCACAATAGTAACCAAACCAACAAAAATCACTATGAAGATCTCATCCGCTTTGACAAAACAACAGCATCTCCAAACGTTATGATAATGACCAAAGCATACTCGGATATGAACAACATTATAACACAACCACGACAACAAAACCCATAACCTTGATTTCAGGGAAAGCAGAGCTGGAGTGTCAGGAGGTACATTTTTATTTGCATTAGCTTGAAATAAAAGGCAAGTTGAAAGGTACAAAACCACATTCTGAAATAAATTTTGAAGCACGCTTTTCTGTTTTCGCAAAGATCATTTGTGCTGATTCTCCAAGCCTGTGTTTTTATCAGGCTAATGAGAAGCTAGACTCCACATCCTGTATATTGGTTAGTCCACATTTATGAGCCAGAAAGCTAAACTCCCGACGCAGGTTATATAAAGTAAATGTTCATGGAAGTGAGCACAAGAGCGAACAGCACAAGGAAGCCAAGCTTCTATTAAGCGATAACGACAGAATGTTCTTAGAACCAGAAGCTCCATTTGGGATGAACTACATTCCAGGATTGCTTATAAAATTGACTCATTCAATGGCAGAGTTGCTGTCTCAGTCTCATTCTCCTGCATGTGGCAAGCATACTTTGTGAATAATGAGGAAAATTCAAAGATTCTCCTTACAAATTACTGAAAAATTACAATGACCACTCACTACAATGAATTTTAATGATTCGGAATACCATATTCTTCATAAGGAATAACTACTTGTCAAAGCTGAGCTGCTGAACAATTGGAAATCCCTGGCATTTGATAAATGCAACAATATGACACATAATATCAGTATTTTCTTTCTGAAGTGATGAAAATAATACAAACCATAACAAATCCAAAATATTCCAATACGGATTGAAAGATAAAATAATGATACTGGTCTTATTTGCACAGTCTGACGTATAAGGGATTCCACAAAAATGTGTGAGATGACAAATGCAGACATGAAAGAATCAAATTTGTCAATTCAGGTTTCTTGTGATTATTTAAATTAAAAACATGCATACATCACCCATGCCTTGCTTAAATAATAGGTTCCATATTAATAGACATGAGAAAAGCTGTGGGTTGGAAAAAACACTGCAGTCATCCATCCGTCCTGTTAAGCCCTGTCTGGTAGCATGGCTGAAGCATGTCAAGTGGAATTTACTGGTTATGGCTAATAATTTAAGCATTTAAAGTCTCAAGTATCTCCTTCCCAGTTGTTGAGACTCCAATAAACGCAGATGCTCACAGTCATTCCATGTGACAAGACATTTTCAGCTAAAATACATTTTATCCAAGTAAAATCATTTGAGATTTGCATTTCTGATCTCTAACTAATACACTGTGTAATTTTTTCCTTGTGGCATTTGATCTGGCAAACACATCGTAAGACAAGAGAACTGTGTTCGACTGATATAACTGTTTGCCGAATGAGGTCACTAGTGACCAAAGAAGAACACATTATTACCAAATGATCAGTTTGGCAAATTGACTTTTGTGAACATTTCCAGAGCAGGACTGGTCAGAGAAACTCATTAATAAGGACAAGCGCATATTCACAGTCAATGACATTGTTCCTCATCCTTCCATTTTAATCAAAAGAACCTGTAACCAAAATTTGACCGGGGTGAGAGATTTCTATAATTTTAATACACCTTTGCACTCTAACTGCAAATTTCATATCATTCATGAGCAAACTCATCATAACTTCAACGTTACATTTAGAAAGAAAGAGGTTCTACACCAAAAATAAATACAAGTAAAACCCATTACTCCAATTTCAGGGGAAGCAATGCCTGCTGTTCTTGTGTCTGGAGTGCAATTTGTGAGGAATTTCCAACCAGCTTGAACAGCAAGTCAAAAAAAAAAGAGAGGAAGTAGGAAGGAAAAATTTTAAAAAGTCAGGCTTCTTTGTTTGCGCTCCATCTCTAAGCCAGTGTTTTATCAGGCTAATGAGAAACTAGACTCCACATCCTGTATATTCATTAGCCTCCATTTGTATCCATGAAAAACAAGAAAGTCAGACTGCCATTCAGCTTTAAAAATTGCTCATGGAAGCATGCACTCGAGAAAACAGCCAAACCTTCCATTTTAGCATAATGAATGTCACCCAAGCACAGTGTGTTCTGAGGACCAGAAGCTCTATTTGGAATGTACGACATTCCATGAGTTTCAATAAAATTTAGTAGTTCGATAGAAGAGTTATAGCCTCAGTTTCATTCTGCTGCTAGTTTGCAAAGCATAATGAGCAAAATTCAAACATCCTACAGTACAAACCTTATAATAGACTCATAGAGACCTGTAATTATACCTCATGGGATATGTTTGGAAGTAATATCTTAGTTAATCGTAATATCTCAATCTCAGGGTCAAAGGTGACTGATTGGAGATCCCAGACATATGATACCAATTTTTTTTTCTGCTTCTGGATGGAAGCATGAATGGGGATTTACGTCCTGCATGTAACCATTTATGTACTTGGTAGGCTAATAAGGCCAGGAAGAGGACTCAACAATGAGGGCTAGGATGATTGAAACAGCTGTTCAACATGGACCAAGGTAATCCAGCAAGAGCAGGATTTGCCCAACCCTCCCCCCTTTTCCTGCTTGTGAAAGATTGCAAAACAATCACCAAATCGGCAATATTTACAATAGATATTGATACAATTTGACAGCTACAGCAATAATAATGGTATTTCTGAGGACATTTTTTAATTTAAATTCCATCACTGTCAATTTTATGTTTTTTGACTGGGGAGAGATGTCAACAAACATTTTGGGATGACAGACACAGGCACGTCAAATTCAAATTTATCAATTCAGGCTTCAGACGATTATCTAAATTTAAAACATGCAGTCAAGATCCTTGCCTTGCCTAAATAATAGGTTCCATATTAAAAGACATTAGAAAATGGTGTGGGTGGAAAAAGCACTGCAGTCATCCATTCATCTTGTCAAGCCAGTCTGGGAGCGTGGCTGAAGCACATCAAGCAGATTTTACTGGTTAGAGCAAATCATCTAAGCATATTGAAACCTTCCACTTCTGAAGTATCACTTATCCCGAAGAAGAGATTCACAATAAACTCAAATGCACTCGATGTTTTTATGTTGACAAGGCAATTTTTCTAAAGTTATTGAGATCTTGGATAAAGGAGCTTTAAGATCAACAACATTATAACACAACCAAGACAACGAAACCCATAACCTTGATTTCAGGGAAAGCCGTTCTTGAATGTCATGAGGTATACAAAGAGGTTGAAATAAAAGTTTTCTCCAAGCCTGTGTTTTTATCAGACTAATGAGAAACTAGACTCCACATCCTGTATATTCATTAGTCTCCATTTATTAGCCAGAAAGCTGATCTCTGACAAAGGTTATATAAAGTAAATGTTCATGGAAGTGAGCACAAGAGCGAAGAGCACATGCAAGGAAGCTAAGCTTCTATTAAGCGATAATGAATGACACAAAGCACAGAATGTTCTTAGAACCAGAAGCTGCATTTGGGTCATTCCACACCAAATCATCCAAATTTCCGAAAATCTCCAGCATGACCGTCACGGATTCCATTCAAACTTTGTACGTTTCAAGAACATTATCAGGAAAGAGCAAATCCAAAGTTGTAGGACGATAGCTCAAATATTGTAGGAGTTATGATCAAATGAATTGTGAAAATATGAAAAAAATTTCAAAAATTGTCCATTTTTTAAATGGCTATCAAACTTTCAATATTGCCCTAAACTTTTTGATATTTTTTTGCAATGCATAAGATACCAAAATGTTATAAACAGAAGCAGAGAAGAGGCTTTCCACGAAATTGCTTGTCCCACAGAAATTTTCAAAGTTGACTGATTTTCACACTAAAATCCAATTTTCATTTTTTTTTTGGTAACCTTAAATACATCCCAAAACTGTCATAATTTTTATGGTATTACCTGACTACATAGAGCATACTTACAAAAAGTAATAATGTTCCAAAACCAGCCGTTATTGAAATATGGTCTGCTTAATTTATTAATTTCACAAAACAACACATTTTCAAGCAAAAAAACGGCCATGTGGCGTAGGTGATACAGAAAAGACAACTACATGGCATAAAAGAACTTGGAATGACCTTTAAAATCATATATAGAAATACGTGTGTATTTGAGTCCTTCATTCTAAAGATGAGCACCGAAGTTTAGTGTTTTTTCAACTTTGACAATTTATTTATTTATTTGCAAATGGAGAAAAAATAGGGTAAATGGATTGCAGTCATGCAATAAGACAAATATCATTTCCTGCCATGTACTAAAATCAATAATAGTAAAAATTTGCTGTGTAAAATAACACTATCTGAACTTTTTAACTAATTATCTACTTGGATGAAGCGAACATTTTTTGCAACTTTTTCTCAGTACTTTAGTCATCACACAATGATAAAAATTGAATTATAATAGGTGCCCAATTTGAAACACTATCAAGTATCAACTTAATATAGGATAATGAGGACTGCAGTGGGGAAGCTATCAAACATTTAACATATGAAACTGCTATTAATTTGCTAAAATTGTATTTTTGGCTGGCAGCTCATGATCCGTCACTGATTTCAACAGTTACTCTACGGTCAACAGGCACCCAACATTGATGTCTGGACCTTTTGACATCAGAAAACATCCACACAATGCTATGAGATGTCTATCAAATTACCAAGAAACAAATCACCATCTTAACAACAAAATGTAAGGTTTTGGTTTTCCTTTCAAGATGTTTTGGTGTGCAACTGTGCATGGTAGCACTTCGAGCAAACTTTTTTCGAGCCACCTGAAGAAATTCTTGGATGAAGTGTAGTCCATTCGAAATATGATAAAAAAATGAGTAAATAAATGTGATATACTTTCCCTGCAGTAAAGTCTTATGTTGTATTTCTTGCGGCTAAATATATAATTGCAGTAGCCAATGGATAAAGTCTCATTTACATGAGATGAATATGGTTGTCACATACCTTTCATCAATATAAGATCTCTGCTAAACGATGAATTTACCTTTTATAATTTAGGCCCAATGAAACCTTAT
The DNA here is from genome assembly GCA_026936325.1 of Platynereis dumerilii. Classification (NCBI taxonomy): domain Eukaryota; kingdom Metazoa; phylum Annelida; class Polychaeta; order Phyllodocida; family Nereididae; genus Platynereis; species Platynereis dumerilii. The sequence goes on from JAPTHN010000011.1 coordinate 27,837,289, forward strand.
GAGAACATTGATTTGTTGACAATTTACTTCATTTATTTCCAAAAATTGTCATCCAGAACAAGTAGAACTCATTGAGAATGATTAATATAACAAGTACAACATGTTATATGTGATAAAATACTCAGCCGTATATTTTTAAAAATTTTGGTCAAATTGAAAACTACTTAACTTGAGTGTGGATATTCAGTATGAAGAACTCAAATACACACACATTTCTATACATCATTTTAAAGCTCTTCCCAAGTTCTTTCATGCTGGGTATTTGCTTTTTCCATATCAACTACGCCACATGGCCATTTAGTGGCTTGAAAATCGGTTATTTTGTGAAATTCTAAATTTCAGAGCACAATATATTAATAACCACTGGTTTTTGGACTATGATACTTATTTTACTTATGCACTATATGGCAAAGAACTACCATGTGAAATATGAAGACTTTGGGATGTGTTTAACGTAGGCAAAAAAAATCATGAATATTGGATTTTAGTGTGATAAATCAGTCAACTTTGAAAATTTCTGTTTGACAGGCATTCTTTTGGAAAACCACTTTACTGCTTCTATTTATTAGTTTAGGGTGTCACTGGCATTGTATAAAAAAATCAAACAGTTCGGGTCCAAATTTGAAGTGTAATGACAATTTTACAAATGGACGTTTTTCAGTATTTTTTCCGATTTTTCCAACTTATTTTTATCATAACTCTGAGAATAATTGAGCTATGGCCCTGTAATTTTGGATTTGATCTTTCCTAATAATGTTTTTGAAACGCAGAAAGTTTGAAAGAAATCGGAGGTGGTCATGCTGGGACCATTGGTTGATTTTGCATGGAATGACCCGTTTAGGATGAACTACATTCCAGGATTGCCTATAAAATTGACTCCTTCAATGGCAGAGTTGCTGTCTCAGTCTCATTCTCCTGCATGTGGCAAGCATACTTTGTGAATAATGAGGAAAATTCAAAGATTCTCCTTACAAATTACTGAAAAATTACAGTGACTACTCACTACAAAAAAATGAATTTTACTGATTTGGAATACCATGTTCTTCATAAGGAATATCTAATTGTCAGTGTCAAAGCTGAGCTGCTGAACAATTTGAAATACCAAGCATTGGATAAATGCAACAATATGACACATAATATCAGTATTTTCTTTCTGAAGTGATGAAAATAATACAAACCATAACAAATCCAAAATATTCCAATACGGATTGAAAGATAAAATAATAATATTGGTCTTATTTGAACTTTATAAGGGATTCCACAAAAATGTGTGGGATGACAAATGTAGATATGAAAGAGTCAAATTTGTCAATTCAGGTTTCTTGTGATTATTTAAATTAAAAACATGCAGACATCACCCATGCCTTGCTTAAATAATATAGGTTCCATGTCAATAGACATGAGAAAAGCTGTGAGTCGGAAAAACACTGCAGTCATCCATCCATCCTGTTAATTCCTGTTAATCCATGTCTAATAGCATGGCTGAAGCATGTCAAGTGGAATTTACTGGTTATGGCTAATAATTTAAGCATTTCAAATCTTTCCAGGTCTCAAGTATCTCCTTCCCAGTTGTTGAGGCCCCAATCAATGCAGATGCTCACAGTCATTCCATCTGCCATGACATTTTCAGCTAAAATAAATTTTATCCAAGCAAAATCATTTGAGATTTGAATGTCTATTTCTAACGAGTCTAAAGACTGTAATTTTCTCCTTGTGGCATTTGATCTGGCAATCACATCACTAGACAAGAGAACTGTGTTCAACTGATATCACTGTTTGCAGAATGAGGTCACAGTCGACCAAAGAAGAACATATTACCAAACGACGGTTCGGCTAATTGACTGTGTGAACATTTCCCAGGAATAACTGGTGAAAGAAACTCGTGAAAGAAACTCATAAATGAGGACAAATGACATATTTATTACATACAATGGCTTAGTTTCCATTCAAAGGTGCCTGAACAGGGGGGGGGGTAGAGGGGGCAATTGCCCTTTTCATCTCCAAGAAAAACATTATTGGGCCTTAATTTACAGTGAAATTTGGCAAAAATCTATAAGTGTGTATTAAAAATTATTCTTGGCGCTACATTAAATTTCTTTCACGCGAATTAGATTTGCCCTTTCTCGACCGACCGCCCCTGCCGCCCTCATTTCCTTCCAACACCCCTGTTTCCATAGTTACATTTTAGTCAAAAGAACCTGTTATAAAATTGACTGTGGTAAGATATTTACATAATCTTAATACACCTTTGCATTCCAACTGCACATTTAATATTATCAATGTGCAAAATCATCATAACTTCAATGTAACATTTGGAAAAAAAAGTGGTTCTTCACCAAAAACAAAGACAAGTAAAATCCATTACTCCAATTTCAGGGGAAGCAGTGCCTGCTGTTCTTGTGTCTGGAGTGCAATTCGTGAGGAATTTCGAACCAGCCAGATCAGCAAATAAAAAATTAGAGATTGGAAGTAGGAAGGAAAATTGCAAAACTTAGGCTTTTTTGTTTGTGCTCCATCTCTAAGCCAGTTTTTTATCAGGCTAATGAGAAACTAGACTCCACATCCTGTATATTCATTCATCTCCATTTGTATCCATGAAAAACAAGAAAGCGACACTTCCATCAGCTTCAAAAATTGCTCATGGAAGCATGCACTTGAGAAAAACAGCCGAACCTTCCATTTTGGGATAATGAATGTCACCAAAGCAGAGAATGTTCTGAGGACCAGAAGCTCCATTTGGAATGTACGACATTCCATTAGTTTCAATAAAATAGGTTCCATAGTAGAGTTGTCAAAGATGAGCAACTAGAGATCCCAGGCATGGGATAAATGCAACAACACAACATATAATACCAGTATTTTTTTCTGCTTATGGATGGATGGCTTGGTAGGCTAATTAGGACAGGAGGAGGGCCTGGCAATGAGGCGAAAGAGGAATGAAACAGCTGTCCATCATATGCCCAGGTGACCCGGCAAGAGCTGGATTAGACCAGCAACTGGCAGCCTAGATGGCCAACCCTCCCCCCTTTTTCTGCTTATGAAAAGATTACAAAACAATCACCAAATCACCAATTTTTACAATAGGCATTCACAGCTACAATAATAATACTTGTATTACTGAGGTTATTTTTTAATCTAAATTCCATCACTGTCAATTTCTGTTTTCTGGCTGGTGAGAGATGTCAACAAACATTTTGGGATGGAAGACACAGGCACGTCAAATTCAAATTTATCAACTCAGGTTTCAGGCGTTTATCTAAATTAAAAACAAGCAGTCAACATCCATGCCTTGCCTAAATAATAGGTTCCATATTAAAAGACATAAGAAACATAGGCTGCGCGGCAGCATACCCTCGGCTATTCAGCAAGCCATACTGAAGCATGTGAAATACATTGACTTACTGCCGGTGAGGGTTGGCAGCACGATGCGCAGAGCCCGCACCTCCCCGCCCCAACAAAAAAAAGGAAAACTGTTAAAACATGGGCAAAGATCTGAAAATTTAGCACAGGAGAATATGCACTTGGAAGTGGTAGGCTGTATAACTACCATCTTGCATGGGAAAGATGGTAACTAAATGAAATCTGGATAATGAAATTCAGGCAAGTGGGCCTATCGGACAGTAACACCAGAGTTATATTACAGATATATACTCATTTACTTATTTTGGCTGATGGAAAATGTTGTTTGATGAATGAAACGTCCATTTCTCTATTTTATATGATTTTTTTTAATTGTATTTAACTTTGACAAATTTCTCTGCCCAAGCATTAAAGAGATTCAAGGTACAAACGTACTGAAAAGAGATGTTGCAATGAAATAAAATGGTCACCTCATTGCTATATCCTCCTCTTGTCCTAATGAGCCTACCAAGTGATTAAATGCAGGAGGTAAAGTCCTAATCATCCATCTATCCATGATTCTCTGGATGTATTAATAAAACAATATAGATGATCAATCAATCAATCAATCATCTATCTATCTATCTATCTATCTATCTATCTATCTATCTATCTATCTATCTATCTATCCATCCATCCATCCATCCATCCATCCATCCATCTGTCTGTCTATCTGTCTAGCTGTCTATATATCTATATATTCTCCACTCGGATTGTGTCAGCCAATCACAAGCGAGTATTCTTGGATAATATCCTTGCTATATTATGCTGAGAAAAGTTATATTGGATCCTGAAAAGTTATATTGGATCCTAAAAAAGTTATATTGGATCCGAGACAGTTTTTAAATGAAGAACAATCACCTCACTACTTGTTGTTCAATTGTGACGTCACCACTGGTGATGTCATAATGGTCAACTTGTCATTGTGACATCACAACTGATGACGTCATGAGAGCATACTGACAATGGACTTGGTGACGTCACCATTGACTGCTCTTTCATGGTTTGAACACTAAAATTACAGCTGCCTGTAATATTAGCCTGGGGTGGTATTGAATTGCCTTCCAAATCTTGGCAATTTTTTTTCTTTTCAATTAAGAGGGGAAAAACACGCTCTTAGCAGCATATTTTGAAAATTTAAAACATCTGAACAAATTTTATTTTGACCATTTGGCAGCAAGTCAACTTAAAAGGAAAATATAACTATTGGATGGAGAATATATTAGATATCGGATGGTAAGTCGTCCAATATAGAGTATAATTGGATTCAGAATAGTTATATTGGATTCGGCTGCGCCTCATCCAATATAACTTTTCTTCATCCAATTATACTCTATATTGGACTCCTTCCCATCCAATATTTATATAATATCTATCAACCTAAAAACGAATCAATAGTGCAATAGGAAAATCTATTTTCAGGGATACATTCACAATGGATCTATCACAAACAATAAATCAATCTATCAATCAAACAATCTTCAATCATCTAAACACCTTGAGCATCTATCATTCTATCAATCTGTCACTCTATCAATCTGTCAATCTATCTATCTATCTATCTATCTATCTATCTATCTATCTATCTATCTATCTATCTATCTATCCATCTATCCATCTGTCTATCCTACCTTTTCTTATCATAAATTATGAATACAGTAAAAGGCCAGCCTAAAAACAGAAATAATAGGTAGGTGTCTCACTATCCAATCTATTTTAAATATTAAATCTATTTTAAATATTAAACTAAAAACCATGTATGGCCTACAGATACTTTTTGAGACTAATACATTTGCTGGTTAACACCAAAAATGTTAAATGCTGTTCAAGCTTGGTGGTACAACAATGGCTGAAAACACCATAAAAAGCTTGCATGGGATATAAAAAGTCATATCTCAGCTTCTACTTGGCCTATATTTCTGATTGAAATTGGAAATTTCATTATTTGTTTTAGATTAAAAAAACTAAGGTCATCAATGTTTGAACACACTTCCCAGAATAACAGGGAATTTTGTTAGAAAGATGAGGGTACTACATTGTATGCATCTGCTTCTATACCCTCCCCTTTGTTCTTGGGTTTGGTCATTAGAGAGGATCAGTGACATCATGTTACATAATGCCCATTCAACAAAAGCTGCACCCCCTTCCATCTTGACACTTGTTCTGTTCAAGGTGCTAAAATATGCTTGTGTTGAGTTTTGTAATGAATTAAAACACAAATTTATCCAATAATATCTTTGTATAAATATAAAACTAAATATTTAAATTCATAGAAAATGGGTTTTGTTACATACCAAGTAAATTTCTATTTAACCCTGTATTTAGTGGCATAATTTCTGCAATCATGAAATGATCACATTTAGTTTTTATGCAAAAATCTAAATAAAAGCAGGCTGACATTACTTTAATTTCTTGTTTTTAATTTACATCACTGAGGTTAGATTTGAGCAAAAGGGTAACATGTGAGTCTTTGAGATTTCTTGTCAAAAGTCTTAAATGGTAAGGCCATTGAGCAAGCACTATGAGCATAAATCATATTTGTCTATATATAATTTATAATATTAAAACACATAAATTCTGAGGAAGAATGTGATAAAATGTTACACTTGGGACACGTTGTAGGGTAAGATTCTTTGAGTCTGACCCTTAGGGAGGGTAACCTTGAGTCGGAGAACTTTTATTGGAGCTGAATATGGTAATTGAGAGTATCTACACCAGTGTATTTGGTGCCAATGCATAGCCCAAGATCTCTTTCATCCATTCAAAAAGTATCAGCTTGATATGAATATTTTTAGTTTGATTTCCAAGACCATAAAGATGGGGTAAAAACCCGTTTTTCTCCCAAATTTTGTCATAAAATTGTGTATTTTAGTGAATTTTAGCCATATTTGAAGAATCCTTTGCTGGCCTATAGTATTGATCTGACATCAATGTATACATGTGTTATTCAGTTAGAAGGAAGCTTTGCCCGTTTTTAATCAAACATGAGCTTTTTCAATTGAAGGGATGGCTCTAAAGCACCTGTACCTTTGAGTCATGTTTTTACAACACAGCTGTCCGACTCAAAGATACCCTATGTCATTTATTATTTCAGATATTTAACCACAAATTCAGTTCTTGTGTTGTGCCAATTGTCAAGTTTTTGTCAGATTAGAAGCCTGTAGAGAATAGGTATTTGAGTTGTAGCTTTTTGAAAAAGCTGCATCAAGCATTTGCGCCAAATGGAAAGGCATTTTGAAATGCCTGTAGAAATAATCCAATATGAAAGATTGCCCTTAATACCGGTCCAAGCCACTGTGTGGAACCCAGATATCAGGTTTAGAAACAACCAAGGTGGTATCTTTCACGAAATCCAAAATATTAACATTTGAAAAGTGACTTTCATATGGACAAAAATGCCTCAAAATCATTTTCATAACTTTTCCGGACAAACCTGAGATCAGTAGAAGACGAGATAGGCCTATGAATTTTTATTGCCCATGCAGGCTAATGGGCCATGTACCATGTGCAACCATACATATTTATATTATTTACATGTATAATTTAAAGTGTAATATCTTGATAACCATTGATTTTCAGTGATGTTTCACATTTGACCCCCCCCCCCTCCTTGGCTGTCATACACATCTGAGTTGTGAAGTAGGCTAATGCACCCTCCACTCTTTAGTGAGACTTTACCCAGATTACATCATCTTATATAAGGTGATTGAGGTACAGCAGACAATGGCCAATTCATGCCTATAGGGGAGAGGGTTGAGCAGCTGGGAAGGGGGAGGCTAAAAGGTCCCTTTAAGAGGAAGAATTGGTGCTCATACAAAATGTTGTAATTCTCCAAATTTATCATAACATGTATACAATACAATGATTTATCAGACCACATTTCATTTCACATTTCTCCCAAATCCTGCAATAAACAGCATTTTCAAAACGAGTCATACATATATAATAATTACTATAGGCATATACATGACATTGTATAATTATGCATTTTTGACAAATTCCAGGTCCGTTTTGGACATCCCATTTTAAGCTTGAGGCTTCTTCATTTTTCCTCCGAGGTGCCTCAGACTTTTGATGTAAACTGAAAAATGGCCATTCTAATGCATGTGCTTATTCCATTTCGTGTAATCCCTTTGTCTCAGCCATAATTAATTACTGAAATCGCGATTTCGTACGGCCGTTTCGCTTTACCTCATTTTGGACCTCCTATTCAACATCTGAGGCTTCTTCATTTTTCCCCTCAGGTACCTGAGACATCCCAGGTGAACTAAAAAATGGCCATTCTAATGCATGATCCTATTTCCATGGATATTTTTCCTTCCTGCAAACCGTAATGTACAATTGAAATCGCGATTTCATATAGCTGCTTCTGCTCAACTTTTCTTTCCCCAACTTTTTTTCAATGGAAAAATTTGCAAAAACTCATGCAATGGCTGTGAATATTAGTCCATAGTGTGTCTAACGACAATAAGTAAAATAATCTACCCATTACCATTTTGGCTTTTCGCGCAGAAATGTTGGAAAATAGGGATTTTTTTCTAATTTTTAGGTTTTTATAAAAAATTCATAGGACCAACATTCCAACTGAGTCAAGCTGTTTAGAGAGGCATTAGTTAGACACCTAACTGAAAAATTTCATAGATTTAACTCCAAAATTGACTGAATCATACAGGTTTGAAATAATAGTATTTTTTCATATTTTTGGTAAATTGTCATCCGTTCAACTTTCGAAGAGCATCTAGACCCACAAAAATACATCTTGGGCACTTAATGCATACGATGTATGCAAATTTCAGTGTCAAAAGTCCAGCAGTTTTTTAGTTATGTCCCAGAAACAAAAAAATACAATTTTTCACATTTTTCAATGATTGTGACAAAAGTATTTTTATCATGGGGATTAGACCTATAAAAGGCTCAACTGGGATAAAAGATACTATATTTAACCAAAAATGGTACATGTACATGCCATAGTTTTGGCTTTACACCCAATACACAAAAAAAATATTTTTTCACATTTTTCAATAACTGTAAGAAAAGTATTAATCTCATGTGGATTAAACCCCTAAAAGACACAACTAGGATAAAAGATACAATAATATCCAAAAAATAAAAAGTATACATCCCATACTTTTGGCGTTACTCCCAATACACAAGTGGGACGCCCGTTATCCGGACGCCCGCCCGCCCGCCCGCCCGCCCGCCCGCCCGCCGGACGGACAAATTTTCCCAAAGTAACTACAATACCCGTCGGCAATGTATACATTGCCGAGGGTAAAAAGGTGTGGGTGGAAAAGCACTGCAGTCATCCATTCATCTTGTCAAGCCAGTCTGGGAGCACGGCTGAAGCACATCAAGCAGATCTCACTGGTTAGAGCAAATCATCTAAGCATATTGAAACATTCCACTTCTGAAGTATCACTTATCCCGAAGATGAGATTAATAATAAACTCAAACGCACTCGGTTTTTTCATGTTGACAAGACAATTTTTATGAAGTCCATTGAGATGTCACAAGTCTCAACACATTTTTGGTTCTAGGACATTTTTGCCTTATATCGTGCAATACCCTGCGGCATGAAAAAAGTGAAAAAGACAATGAGTTTTGCATTCAAATTATACAACTTCTGGTGAACTAAGCTCACAACAGTAACCAAACCAACAAAAATCACTATGATGATCTCACCTGCTTTGACAAAACAACAGCATCTCCAAACGTTATGATAATGACCAAAGCATACTTGTATATGAACAACATTATAACACAACCACGACAACAAAACCTATAACCTTGATTTCAGGGAAAGCAGTGCTGGAGTGTCATGAGGTTTATTTTTATTTAAAGTAGCTTGAAATAAAAGGCAAGTTGAAAGGTACAAAACCACATCCTGAAATAAATTTCGAAGCACGGTTTTCTGTTAGCAAAGATCATTTGTGCTGCTTCTGCAAGCCTGTGTTTTTATCAGGCTAATGAGAAACTAGACTCCACATCCTGTATATTCATTAGTCCACATTTATAAGCCAGAAAGCTAAAATCCCTTACAGGTTATATAAAATACTGTTCATGGAAGTGAACACAAGAGCAAACAGCGCAAGGAATTAAGCTAAGCTTCTATTTTGCGATAATGAATGACACAAAAGCACAGAATGTTCCAAGAACCAAAAGCATAATAGCTTCCATATTAATAGACATGAGAAAAGCTGTGAGTTGGAAAAAACACTGTAGTCATTCATCCATCCTGTTAAGCCATGTCTGGTAGCATGGCTGAAGCATGTCAAGTGGAATTTACTGGTTACGGCTAATAATTTAAGCATTTCACATCTTTCCAGGTCTCAAGTATCTCCTTCCCAGTATTTGAGACCCCAATCAATGCAGACGCTTACAGTCATTCCATGTGACAAGACATTTTCAGCTAAAATAAATGTATCCAAGTAAAACCATTTGAGATTTTTGAATTTCTGATCTCTAACTAAAGACTGTGTAATTTCCTGCTTTGTGGTATTTGATCCAGTAAACACATTGTATGACAAGATAACTGTGTTCAACTGATATCACTGTTTGTCGAATGAGGTCACAGGTGACCAAAGAAGAACACATTACCGAATGGTGGCTTGGCAAATTGACTTTGTGAACATTTCCTGGGCATAACCGGTAAAAGAAACTCATAAATGAGGACAAATGTCATATTGACATACAATGACTTAACTTCCATTGTAACATTTTAGTCAAAAGAACCTGTTATAAAATTGACTGTGGAAAGATATTTACATAATCTTAATACACCTTTGCATTCCAACTGCACATTTAATATTATCAATGTGCAAAATCATCATAACTTCAATGTAACATTTGGAAAAAAAAGTGGTTCTTCACCAAAAACAAAGACAAGTAAAATCCATTACTCCAATTTCAGGGGAAGCAGTGCCTGCTGTTCTTGTGTCTGGAGTGCAATTTGTGAGGAATTTCCAACCAGCCTGATCAGTAAGTTAGAAAAAAGGGATAGGAAGTAGGAAGGGAAATTGTGAAACTCAGGGTTTTTTGTTTGTGCTCCATCTCTAAGCCTGTGTTTTATCAGGCTAATGAGAAACTAGACTCCACATCCTGTATATTCATTAGTCTCCATTTGTATCCATAAAAACCAGAAAGCTAAACTTCCATCAAGCTTTAAAAATTGCCCATGGAAGCGAGCACAAGAGTGAACAGCACAAAGAAGCCGAGCTTCTATTTTACGATAATGAATGACATCCAAGCAGAGAATGTTCTGAAGACCAAATAGCTCCGTTTTGAACAGAACACATTCCAGGAGTTCCTTCCACATTGACACTTTCTAGTTGGTTTGTTCTAGCAGTCTCAATCTGACGGCATTATGAAGTGCTTACTTTTGTGAACAGTGAGCTGAATTCAAATATTTTCTTTTAATGATACCATTCTGACACCAATACCATTGTATTCATATGAGGCAGCATATCTATTTTGATTCTGATACTGCCTTTTCGGTGCCAACACTTACAGCGAGTGAAAAAGCATCATTTCATTAGTAGTTACACTAGTCTTGTTTCAAAGACAACAAAAATATTTGACAATGCAATTATGACAACTTTTGCACGACTGGATTTCATCAAACATTGTTAGTAGTAAGTGACGGAGTAATCTAATCACTTCACTCAAATTAAAGATATTACAGCACACATTTTCACTGAAGACATCCATCATATCAGTACAAATATTGCACACAAAAACAATTTGTTACTCACTGTTTCGCAAATGAGAGAAACGATCGACTTCATTCTCTTGGTCCAGCTCATCGTCGGTCTTTGGATATAAGAAGTAGTCTGCGTCTTTGCCATAGAGTTTATACAGTTGCTGATGGTACCATGGTATCTCTTCATCTTCTAAGAAGGCATCGTCATCTTCTTCATCACTAGCTACGGAGCCAGGAGCTGATTGGATAACGGGGAGGTGGTCGGTGTCGTAAGACATTCGCTTGTATCCTGGACTTGTCAAACCACCAGGAAATGCATTGGTGGGACTTTCACCAGTGATCTCGCGTCTTGCACCAACCCATTCCATTTTGTATGGGCAGATGTTTTAACGTTAGATACAATGCAATTTTAAATGTAAATCTACAGGAGTTACTCAGATGTTGTCAAATGCAACAGTCAGTGATGGACTTGGTTGGGTTTAGTCAGAAATTCTTTACTAGTATTTGGATTATTGTACACCCTTCCTCAGTGAATTTGAGACTTTTCAGAGAAATCTATGGGTCTCAAGGTCTTCAAGAATTGTTTTTGTTCAGTGTTTTTGAGTTGTCAGTACCCCAAACAGACCATCGACCGCAATCTGTCAGGATTTGTCCACACGTCCCACCGTGCTTCTTGCTCCCGTCCTTCTCTTCCCCTCAGCTGTCGTCTTGTACTCGCTTCTTCACTTCTTTCCTCCTACGTGTTCTGTAAACATCATGTAAGCAAACAAACTCAATTAATCTTTGCAATCATTTCTCAATCTGCCAGCCAATTATGACACAAAACGTGGAGCGCAACGCTGAGAGGTCTACCAATAAAACACGGTCGGGGCTTAAATGTCTTCGGCGGCAAATTGGTTCTAGGATGCTCACCCGTCAATGCTGCAGCCCCTCCGCTGAAACATCCTGATCACATTATCTTTAGAGGAAGTTTAAATTAAATTCCACATCACCTGAGTGTAGGCAATAAAGACTGCCATCACAGAAACAAATGACTTTAGGTTTCTTTTTGACAACAATTACAGCTCCAGCATATTCAAGACATAGATTTCAGTGAATGACAAAAAATAACAGCTTACAGGCTTACTTCCAGTTGATCTGTACAAAGACGACTTACAGGAAAAATATAATTGTCTGGCAGAAAACGTCTAAGAGGCTGTCGGATTGAGTGTAGGAATGATATCTTTTTAAAAGAAATTATGCCGAACAATGAATAGAATAATAATTATAGGCCGAAATGTATAGAACTTCCTCAAACAACTATAAGGTTAGGAAGTTCAAAAGACAGTTCTTTGGTTCATTTCCATCTATAGCATCCTCCACATGAGCAACAGGAGTACTGCTGCAACATTGGATTCAGAGCATTTCAGTCTCTCCTCAGTCCTCAATCAGCAGCAATGTTGAGGGATGCTGCAGCAGTCACTTCAAAGGCATTCAGCATCATGACGAAGAGTGACCGCTCTTCTTGACCCAAACAGACAACTCTCAATTACTCGTGTTCACTCAGGTTCTCTCTTTTCTCTTTTCCCATGGCATGGTTCAAACGGCTTTATCAGCGACAAACACAGAGGACGAGTTACAAATACACGAGCAAAATAAACCAGCAACCAAACTACTGAAAAGTAAGGGATGAGGGTCCGAAGAGATTTACGACACCTCCAAATTAGGAATGGGAGTTTCAAGTGAGTGGGTCACAGAGAAGAGGGCGTTTTCCAAACATCTGGTCCTAGTTAATTATTTTGTTTAACTGTTCGATGATATGATCATCCCCAGAGAGCAAAGATTTTCCAAAATCAAAATCATACGAAACCACACACTTGAAGAACAGATTCATGACAGAAAAAAAAAGTTTAAAAAAAGATGGTTGCTGAAAAAATAAAAGATTTTTGGACATAATACAATCTTTTCTACAGCCATTGTAGGTAGTCAATTTTATTCATGTCTACTAGCAATTTGGTAACCTCATCATATTGATTAGATACATCATAATATTCATGGTTGGTTAGCAAGTTCAAGATTTTCAGTAACAAAATGATACTTGTATCATAGCATAGGACACAGTATAGAAAGAAAACAGATCAGCTGCCACCAACCGAAGATTAGCCAATCAATCAGGATGGCAAAATGGGAGACACCACAAGGCCAAACGGAAAGTCATTTGGGAAACCGCCCTCTTAGCCAAGTATTCATCTTAGCATTATTTTTCAAGAAATTTGTCAAGCAATCGGCATCGGCCGCAACACAACTTGCATTCAGGCAAACCAAATGAATCAAGAAAAGTGTTCTGGATAGATAGATGTATGATTGGGTTGTTACGTCCTGTATTTATATATTCGGTACTTTCCAACTGGGACAGAAGGACATGGCAAGAGGAAATATTTGAGCAAAGGTGAGAGAAAAATGCTTCCTTTTTTGATAGCAGCCAAATGAAGAGTTCAAAAGATGACTTGGCGAAAGGCTGACAATGCCTCTTTCAAACAAATAAAATTGGAACTGATTATATATATGTCTCACCAAATTAAAGCATTATTATGACCCTTTTCAATTGTGTAGCTGCATGAAATGCCATAGAACACAACTGAATCAGAATAGAATTAGGCTCACTCAGACAAAAATCAATCATACATGATTCACTTATCTTTATTCCTTTGTGCAACAGTGGACTGCATACAAATTGTACACACTCAAAAAACATATATTGGAAAATGATTTACCAATCACTGACTGGAACAAAATGGCATTGAGTCAAAATGACACACCCCTTTCATCTATTTTTATTTTTTGTATTTTTCTCCATTTTTGTTCTGCTTGCCCTCTAAGCCCAGTTCTGGGCGCTCACGAGGGTTGATCAATGAGGTGGAAGAGGGAGAGGGAGTCCTCAACATGTTACACATTTACCCCATGTGAGGGATCTTTCACTTGACAATACCCTGATGATAACAATGATACTCACTGATCAGTGACATCTATATTATAATGCTTGCCTCAGCAACCAACTGGATGAAAGCAATAAGTATGATAGAGAATGTAGAAGCAGTCGTCAGTGGGATCAAGAGACAGCCTGGTGGTCTCAAGGTCACAAATGAAAAGACTCCGAACAAGCTGGGTCTACTTCTGGGCCTCTCATTTTTGCCTGCCATTATGCAGGGTCATTATTGCAGCTTTGCAGTCACTACCTCAAGAGTCATGCCAGCCACTGCCAATACTTTGAAGTACACCCATTACATCAGATTACCATTCATCATCTAGCACCATTATCCATAATATTGGTGGATATTCCATATCGTATCAACTGAGTACTTTAAAGTACTTCAGCCGAAAAAGTTGTTCATCACCTAGAATTGTAAAGTACCAACCAACATGGTTTCTGCCTATGACAACAACAACAAAATATATTAGGACATTTCAAATCAAGAAAAGCTGCTTGTAGGTTTCATGGGTAGGTAAGGTGGCACTGTTGTTGCATTTCCTGTTTGATCATAACAATGTCTAGAGAAAAGCACATGTCTCTAAAAAAGCCTAATTACTATAAATCTAATTGTTGTCAGCAATATAATACCATGCAGAACTGTCTATGTAGTCATTGTTGGCTATATCTATGCAAAAGTACACCTTCAGATTTCTTTGATACTGAATTAAAGGGTTTCAAAATTGCCAGGTGAATTGGCAAAGTTTTCTGTGTCGACGTGGTTTTGGGAGAATTTCAATCTCTTACCTTGCATTTTATCATCTACAGGGCAATATGGTTAATTTGCCCTCTCCAGGTATATCCCTTGCAATGAAGGTTTAGTAAGTAGATAGTCCCATGTCAGTAAATAGATGTTAAAATGTCCGATTAAGATATTCTTTGGCAAAAAGTGCATGTCTCTGACACATATTCTTATGTTCTGATAGTGTTTCAAGAGGCCCTGTTACAAAATAGCAGGCTGGATTATATTGTTCAGCATTGACTGTTTGTTATAGTCACCTGTTTGGGACCTCTGGTCAACAGAGTCCACACTTGAAATGTGATTGCCACAGCAATAGGTTGTGTGACCATGGGTTTCAGACAGGCAAACACCAAGAATATATGACAATACAGCTTATATGATGGATAATTGCTGGAATTAAATTAAATTCAAGCTCCGTAAACAATTTCTCAAATCAAACTGATTTATATTTCTTAATGGTCACTCACCATTTACCACTACATGTATGAGAAAATAAATCATCTGGAACTCATCACAAATATTTCAAAGTCTACATATTTCTCAATATTAATTAATTGAAATTGGAGCCGAATCTTTCTGATGAAATCTGTCATTTAGAAATGTCACTTGTTTTCTTTTTCAGATTAAGCTAATTGAGAGTGAAATAGTCTAAGAAAATTAATTGCTAGAAGAGACGAATCAGCTATGATCAATCATGCGATAAATTTTATTTCACCACTCAGTCACACTAAATCACAGAATGTAGAACTGACCTAGTTTTGTATCGTTTTATAAACCACGAGAGAGGAAATTAATTCCTTCACGAACCAATGTTGTAAAACCAGAACTGCTTAAAATTAAGTAGATTGGAAATCTAATAGGCACACAAGTTGCAATTTTATGGTCTTTTATAATAATCATTCAGCTCATTGGATAAGACCAGGGCTTTTTGTACGGAAACCAGCACTATACATAAGATAAATTTGAGTGGATTGCCTTGGCAATTAGTCGTACATTCTGTTAAATGTGCTGCTGTCTTTATGCCTAGCTAAATAGTCAAGTAGTTGAGATCGAAGTGTTCAAACAAAGAGAGAGAGCAAAACTAATGTGTAAGCTGTCGATTTGAAACCAAACTGGAAAGCATCAGCATCTGTAACTATCAAAGTGTGTCATAATATGAATGAACTCACTTGACAGTTGTTTTATTGATAGATCCGATTGACAACTAAACGAACAACATTTACTTCAGAATTTCTGAGCACCTCTGAAATCTGAATATTCTGAGGAAATTGTGTGATTGTAATTGATAAAGATGTATCAATGAAACCAAGTGACTTGACAGTGAGAGTGACTGTCAATTATTACAATCACAAGAACCCCTGAAACACTCCTCGTCAATTATCTAAAATGACAGAAAGCCACAGAGATCTAGACAAGCTTCAATGGTCCTGTCAAATCCAAGGACAGAACGTTGAGTTATGTTGTTGCCTGCCCTCATACATTTATTGATACAATGCACATATATGTAGCTGGGCATAACTAAGTCATTTAACTTTTCCCTAAATACAAAGTCGGAGATTTGAAACATCGATATGCATCCTAATTATAAACCTGACAGTCTCAAGGCAAGACCAACAAATACTATTTTAATCATTGGATTTCACCATGCATGTTTGAATATCTAATCTTACGATGGTGTAAGCAATAATATACTGACAAAGAATTTCAATGAAACTTTCAAACTATTCGGCCATGGCAATAAAAAAAATATATAATTATTTTGAACGAATCAGCAAACAGACAAACGTCATAGAGCTGTGCTGATGCATCTCTTTCATTTTTATTTTCTATTTCTTCCTGATCCCGGGGGGGGGGGGGGGGGGTACTTCGCGGACTTTTGCATACAGATGCGCCACGGCTATTTTGAAAACCAGAACCATTTCAATCCGGAAAATACGCCAAAACCACAAACCATTTTAATCCTTCAATACAATTTTTGGCAACCAATTTAATCTTAATGGTTTTTAAACCATTTTAATCCTCTTTTCAAGCCGATTCTATCGACACCAATCATGTTGGGGTTGCAAAAACCAGAACCAAATTAATCAGAATTGTCAAAGAACCAAAACCATTTTAATCCAAAAAACCAATACCATCCAGCGGCGCCTCTATATACACCCTCTCTTAGTGAGTAACCCCCCCGGGTTCCTGATCTGCTTGACACAGCATACGCAATAGTATTTGGTGATAGCAACAGTACTCTGATGATATGCTCAGTGGAATCTATTACCTGCCCAAGTCAGCAACATATGGGATGAATGGGATGAAGAGAAAAAGCTTTGATTCATGACTAGTAGCAGTCGTCAGTGGGATCAAGAGACAGCCTGGCGGTCTCAAGGTCACAAATGAAAAGACTCCGAACAAGCTGGGTCTACTTCTGGGCCTCTCATTTTTGTCTGCCGTTATGCAGGGTCATTATTGCAGCTTTGCAGGCACTACCTGAAAGTCATGCCAGCCACAGTCAGTCACAGCATACATACTTTCAAGTACATCCATTAGATCATATTAGCATCAATCATTCAATGCCACTATGCAAAGTATCGGCAATTTTCCATACTGTGTCATTGGAGTACTTCAAAGTATTTCAGCAAAAACTAAGAATTACCAAGTAGGCCTACCGAACACCACCGTTTCCATTTTGGCAATTTTATAAAAATTAGGAGAAGAACTAGGTTCCAAATCCCAGTAGGAAATTATTATTACAGCTTACCAGTTGGATAAGGTAATTCAATTGAAGTTATGCTCCATAAGCCACATGATTGTTTAAAAAAAATGAAACCAAACTGCTTTATAAATATTTGCTTACGCCTAACAATGCTTACATTCAGTCACACATTTACCACAATGGATACATCCATCTTCAGGAACTCATTACAAATATTTTCCAAGTCTACATATTTCTCAACATTAATTGAAACTGGAACCAAATCATGACTGATGAAAGCCGTCATTTAGAAATGTCATTTATTTTCTTTTTCAAATTAAGCAAATTGAGAGTGAAATAGTTTAAGAAAATTAATTGCCAAAATAGACAAATCAGCTATGATCATTGATCAACCATGCAATTAATCATCCTTCATCACCTGGTCACACGAAATTGCATAATGTAGAACTGACCTAGTTTGTTTATTGTATCGTTTTATCAACCACAGGAGGGGAAATTAATTCCGTTACAAATCCAAAGTGAAAACAGTTCTACATGAAAGTGACTAGTCAGAGAAGATTGGAAAAATAACCAGCAGTCAAAATGTTGCAATTATATTATTTTGTGTAGTAATTAATTGGCTCATGGGTATTTACTGTTAAATGTCTGGCTATCTGTATGTTTGTTCAAAAAGTCAAATAATTGAAGCAGAAGTGTTCATTGAAGAGAGAGAGCAGATCTGTGCAAGCTGTCAAATGTGAAATCAAACTGGGGTGCATCTGTTTCTACAACGATCAAGGCATGCCATACCATGAATGGTAGGGTGGGACAGGCGCCCCAATGTTTGCGGACCAAACCTGACTTTTTTTTGCAAAAGAGGTTGGCATAGGAGAACATGTGTGTAAAATTTCAGCTCATTAAACTTCACCTACACATAGGTGAAGTTTCTTGTAATCGGTAGAATTTATTATTTATTATTTATTCAAACTCATCGGAGAGTTTTCAAAAAATTCATGTACATAACCTGCAATAATCTAAGAACGCGTTTTTTTTATATTTGACCTTGACCTATTTTTCAAGGTCACAGAGCCTTTTAAAGTCGTATTTTGCAATATTTGAAATGCATGTACCTCATCTGGTTATTACCGGTTTTCATTTTCCTGCACATGGAAAGGTCCCAGACACTTTCTTCACAGTTTGACCTACTTTCATGACAGTAGGTCAAGGTCACATTGTACAAAGTCCATTTTTATGGTTTGAGGTCTATCGCGGGATCTCAGAATCCGTAAGTCGTAGAGTCATACCGACGGTGCCAAAACGTGCTCAAAGTCACGGGACATCTGCCCGACCCTTTATTTTTCATCGTCAGTACCGGTTCTTGAGTTACGTAACTTTAAAGTCATACCGCGTCACCAAAACCGGTGACCTTGAGAATTTTACCTTGAAATATCAATGTTAGCTCATAACATGTCATAGTAAACCCCCCAAACATACACCTAATAAGCCCATACTGACCTTTAAATTTGACCTTGACCTCATTTTTCAGGGTCATTCGACCCGAAAAAGTTTGAAAAGTTGCCATTTTCAACAATTTTTTTTACCATGTGTTTTTTAAGATATCAGCGTGATTCACAGGTGACAGATGAACATTGGCCTGTTTATTCCTAATATCTAATCATATTTTTAGTACCTCCTTCGCCGGATTTATGAAAAATTTTTTAATATTGCTAACCGACAAGGGTTAAAAAATGACACATTTCCGCGTTTTTGACAAGGAAATATTGATTGTACAGGGTTGCAATGCATGGCTGACCCCCCCTTTTTCATACAATGCCATTATGAAAATCATATTTATTTTGACCTAGAAAATGTTTTCCAAGGTCAAACTCAAGGTCAAACATGTTAAAAAATTTTACATTTTTGACATTTCATATTTTTTAACAAAGAAAGAATCTAGATATTGTTACAAAAATGGTAGACACACTTGCTACAATACTGTAGAGGCTTCTTGTAAATTTACAAGGTCCTCGGATTGACCTACGTTGCACAGTAAAGGTCAAAAGGTCAAAAAACGAGCGAAAAATTTATGATTTTTTTTCACATTTCTCAAAGATAGCCTCATTTCAAACGGCCGTAGCTCCGGTCCTAATTAAGATAGAGAGAATCTGAAAACAGATTTGGAAAGCCCATATTTTCCTCTAGTTTTCATTTTCTGAACATTTTGTCGTAGCTCCGCCAGTTAAAAAGATCGCCCGACCATGAAAATTTCATGTTTTTTGTCGAATTTTCATGATAGATCATTATATTGACAAGGAAGGAATCATCATTTTTTTATCAACCTGCCTGGACCTATTTGTAACATCTGTTTACACAATCCTGGCAAATTATGTATGTTTTTATTGAACCATTTTGGTTATACAGTGATTTTAAGTTAAAAACTAAATTTTTTCAGGTATTTCTACAGTTCATATTCCTGAATTGTACCATAGGTTCAATCTGCGTTACTCCGGTTCTTATTAAGATACAGAGAATCTGTTAACAGATTTGAAAAGGCCAAATTCTCTTCTAGTTTTCATCTTGTGAACATTTTGTCGTAGCTATGACGGTTTAAAAGATCGCCGGATTCTGAAAATTTCATGTTTTTCCCTGCAGAGCCAGCAAATACACAACACACACAGTCCTCTCCTCTTTTTATTCTATTCTATTCTAAATTAATACCTACATAGATCTATCTATCTGTGTATCAGTGTACCTATGTATAATGTATATATGTATATACTGTATCATTTTATATGTATCTGATGTCAATTCATTATGTGTGTCTGTTTATCAATGTATCTTTGTATTTATGGACCTATCTATGTATCTATCTATATGTATCAATCTCTTTATCTGTAAGTTGATTTGCCTGTAAATGCACATAGCTATCAATGTGTTTATCCAGTGGAGTTAAGCTAATTTACCAGACATTTTGGAGGGGGGCATGGCACAGCAGGGCAGCCTTGCAAGGCAGCCAGTGGGTGGCACTGGCCAGCCAAGTCTGGCCAGCCAAATGTGCGTATTGCACCCTGCCTACTCCTCCCCCCTCCTGAATTTACACAGCAATAGGCCTAAAACATACAGTGTATTGCTGCATCAGGCCTATATCAAAGTTAACCTCAATAGAACTCATTCCTTCCTTCTCCTTGCTTCCGCCTTCTTGCTTCCTTCACCTCGTTTCCATCTTCTTGCTTCATTCTCCTGGCTTTTTTCTCCTTGCTTTGTTCTCCAGTCTTTACCTTCTCCTCCTTCCTTCTTCTCATTCCTTTCTTCTTTAATTTTCCTTCCTTCCCTTTCCTTTTCTCTCTTGTATTCCTTTTTCTTCCTTCCTTCTTCCTTCCTTCTTCCTTCCTTTTTCCTTCCTTCTTCCTTTCTTCTTGTACCCAAATATGATGTACATTAATGGTTCGGAGTGATTCACTTCAATCAGATTGCACTAATATCTAAATGTTTACATTTTCCAAATTTTTCAGTTCTCATTGCATATTAATTACTCCAATGCTAAAATCTCATCACCAAGAGATGCACATTTTGCAGGGCTTAAACTCAAGGAAGGGGGGTGGAAGGGTCATTTGGGACACCACTTGCCCAGGAGGGATGTTTGCCAAATCCACTACCCCCAGTCAGTCTGCTTCATTGGACTGGGAGGGAGGGTGGCAACAAGAAAGGATGTCAATTGCCGAGAGTTTGAGAATCAGAAACCAGGGGTACAGTGGCTTGTCTGCTGATAAATGCATTTCTTAAAGATAAAACCACAAGACATTAATATTTTATACTAGGCCTGATATAAGCTTCAAAGGTTTTATTAACTGACATTTTTGCAACAAATAGATAGATAGATAGATACATAAATAAATAGATACATAGATACATAGATACATGTATAGATAGAAAAAGAGAGACATATTAGCAATATGAGCATTATACCAGTTGTATTGTGGAAGGGGTAAAACTGGCACCCCTTTTCCAGATGGTTCCTTTTAAAGGCAATCAAGGAGGCTAGCTCAGGAGCTGGTTGACAGTTGATAAATGGCTGAGGCTGAGCACATGTGTTCTTAAAGGACCCAATATGCAACATGGAATATACAGTAGCTACTTGTAGCTATACTACTGCCTATTAAGAGTTCATGGTCAATGAAATCACACCAGGGGGTCACGAATCCACACGAAAACGAGACGAAACTAGGTAAATCAATCAGTGACAATCAGTACACAGGCCAGTGTTCTGTGAGTTGGACTGTACTGGTTCATGTACTGGTTCATATACTGGTTCATGTACTGGTTCATGTACTGGTTCATGTGTGGTTCATGCACTGGTTCATGTACTGGTTTATGTACTGGTTTATGTACTCGTTTTTCTGTGCATGCTTGCACGCACTTAATGTACAGGAAACATTCTTGTATTCTTGTCTGTATGCATGTTACATAATTATGTATGATTCCTGTGTACTTTTCCATGTACCTTTTATTTGCTCATCTACTTGTGTCTGTTCGAGTTACTGGTACCACAGTAGGTGAAGTTTTGTTACCGCTCGCGGTTATACGTCTACTAGTTCTATTTATATTTAGAGGAAGCACATTTCACTTGAAGTTTATAATGTAAATCCCCATGGGCGAGACCTGAAAAAACCTGCAAAAAAGCATGATTTTACCAAAAATGAGACTTAGAATCGATATTTTTCGACCATTCAAAAACTATGGGGGAGGGTTTTGGAAGGGCAGTTAATAACCGCCATAACTGACCTAGTTTTGTATCCTTTCATAAACCACGAGAGGGGAAATTAATTCCTTTAGGAATCAATGTTGTAAAAACAGAACTGCTTGAAAGTCAACAAAGAAGATTGGCATTCTAATCGGCACACAAGTTGCAATTTTACAGATTTTTATAATAATCAATCTGCTCATTGGATAAGACCAGGACTTTTTGTATGGAAACCAGCACTACTTAGGATAAATTTAAGGGGTTTCCCTTGGCAATTAGTCATACTTACTGTTAAATGTGTTGCAATCTGTATGCCTGACCAAAGAGTCAAATAGTTGAAGCATAAGTGTTCAACCAAAAGAGAGAAAGAAGATCTACTGTGTAAGCTATCGATGCGAAACCAAACTGGAAAGCATCAGCATCTGTAACCATCAAGGTAAGTAAGTAAAAAAGTTAGTACAATTTTATTTAACGTCGATATTCACAATTTAAGAACAACATAAGCGCACAGAGTAATCGACAAATAATAAAAGCAATAAAAGAAAATGATTATTTACAATGAAATGATATGATAAAATAAATTACAAAGTATGGTATGCCATACCATGAATGGACTCAATTGATAGTTCTTTTATTTTAAAAATAGATTCAACTGATACCTAAACAAAGAACATCAATTTCACAATTTCTGAGCACCTCTGAATAATATGAGGACAATTTGTGACTGTAATTGATGAAGATGTATCAATGACACCATGCGACTTAACAGTGAGGGCGACTGTCAATTGTTATAATAAAAGGACTTCAAAGTATTTCAGCAAAAACCAAGAATTACAAAGTACCTAACACCAGTTTCCATGTCAATGTTGGAAATTTCATATATATCATGAATAGTAATAGGTTTCAAATCCCAGTAAGAAATTATTACTACAGCTTACATGTTGGACTAAGGTAATTCAAATGAAGTAAATGCTCCGTCATCCACATGATTGTTACAAAAAACATATCAAACCAAACTGCTCTATATTTCCTTACGCCTTACATTCAGTCACACATTTACCACAATGGATACATCCATCTTCAGGAACTCATTACAAATATTTTCCAAGTCTACATATTTCTCAACATTAATTGAAACTGGAACCAAATCATGACTGATGAAAGCCTTCATTTAGAAATGTCATTTATTTTCTTTTTCAAATTAAGCAAATTGAGAGTGAAATAGTTAAAGAAAATTAATTGCCAAAAGAGACACATCAGCTATGATCAGCCATGCAATCAATCATCCTTCATCACCCAGTTACACTAAATTGCAGAATGTAGAACGGACCTAGTTTGTTAATTGTATCCTTTCATAAACCAAAGGAGGGGAAATTAATTCCATTACAAATCAATCTTGTAAAAAAAGTTCTACAAGAAAGTGACTGGTCAAGAAGATTGGAAATCTAATCGGCACTCAAAATAATAATAATTAATTGGCTCATGGGTATTTATTGTTAAATGTCTTGCTATCTGTATGTTTGTTCAAAAAGTCAAATAATTGAAGCAGAAGTGTTCAAGCGAAGTGACTATCAGCCACAAAAGACATACTTTGAAGTACATCCATCAGATCATATTACCATCAATTATGAAACACCATTATTCATGATAGTATCGGCCATATTCCATAATCAATACCGAGTCATTGGAGTACTTCAAAGTATTTCAGCAAAAACTAACAATTACCAAGTACCTAGCACCGCAGTTTCCATGTTAGACATTTCATATATATCAGGAGCAGTAATAGGTTTCAAATCCCAGTAAGAAATTATTATTACAGCTTACGAGTTGGATAAGGCGATTCAATTGAAATTATGCTCCATCAACCACATGATTGTTCAAAACAAAAAAACATATCAAAACCAAACTGCTTTATATTTCCTTATGCCACACTTTCAGTTGCACATTTACCACAATGGATACATCCATCTTATGAAACTCATTACAAATATTTTCTACATATTTCTCAACATTAAATGAAACCGGAACCAAAGCTAACTGATGAAAACTAAATCATTTAGAAATGTCATTTATTTTCTTTTTTCAGATTAAGCTAATTGAGAGTGAAATAGTTTAAGAAAATTAATTGCCAGAAGAGACGAATCAGCTATGATTAACCATGCAATCAATCATCCTTCATCACCTAGTTACACTAAATTGCAGAATGTAGAACTGACCTAGTTTTGTTAATTGCATCCTTTCATCAACCACAGGAGGGGAAATTAATTCCATTACAAATCCAATGTAAAAACTGTTCTACGTGAAAGTCAACAAGATTGGAAATCTAATCGGCACTCAAAAATTTTGCAATTTTACTATTTTGCATAATAATTAATTGGCTCATTGGTATTTATTGTTAAATGTCTTGCTATCCGTATGTCTGTCCAAAAAGTCAAATAATTGAAGCAGAAGTGTTCAGACGCGAGAGAGCAGATGTCAACGTGAAACCAAACTGGAACGCATCAGCTTCTATAACCATCCAGGTATGCCATGGACTCAATTGACAGTTCTTTTACTGTCAGATCAAAAAATTCTTTTATTTATTTTATTTGTACAATATATTTATACAGGGTAAAATATTCAGTAAAAAACATACTGTTTTACAATATTGCCCTGTTAGAACAAACATAACTAAATGAAGAACATTTATTCACAATTTCTATGCACCTCTGAAAAATCTGAGGACAATTTGTGACTGCAATTGATGAAGATGTATCAATGACACCTTGCGACTCAACACTGAGGGCGATGTCAATTGTAACAATTATAATCACAAGAAACCCCTGAAATACTCCCCTTTGGTTATCTATGCTTGTCAAAGGATGACAGAAAGCCATTGAGATTTAGACAAGCTTCAGTGGTCCTGTCAAATCCAAGGACACAAACATTGAGTAATGTCGTCGCCCGAACTCCTACATTTACTGATACAATGGATAATATGAATGTAGCTGGCCATAACTTAGTGTGACATCTTTAATATTATAATAAAATTGTCGAAGTAAAAGACATGGATTCATCGTACATATGTATATGATGAACTAGAAGCATTGGCTTTGACAACTCACCAACTTTCTACAATAAAAATAAATAAATAAACATGACTCAGACCAGGATAACCAGTCTTTCAGGAGACGATTATGTTGAGAGTGAGAAATTAATTAAACTTTTTTCCCACAAAGAAAAGTCTCCAAAAGTCAGCAAAACATGGAAAATGAATTATTTTTCTGAGATTGACAACAGTCATCAGAGAAAAGAGTTGGAAGCTATGAACTTTAAAATGTAGATGAAAACTTATTCCAATAAGGTGATACCATTTAAAGCATTGATATACATCTTAATTCTAAGCCTGACAGTGTCACATGGACGATTGGGCTTCACGCCTTGTATTTATGCCCTGGGTAAGCTAATCAGGACAGGGTGCCTGACAGTGTCAGAGTAAGACTGAAACCTATTATTTTGATCACTGGATTTCACCAAATGTTTGAAATAATTCATTTGATGATGATGCGGACCATTTCCAGAATAAAATTTGCAATGCATTTTTCAGACCATTGAGCAATAGGCATATTATATTATTCTTAATCAATAACAAAGACAAAACAACACAGACCTGTGATAACACCCCCTTTCTTCCGCTCTATATTCTACTCTGCTTGACACAGCAAAACCAATACTAGTATATCTGATGATAACAGCAATACTCTGATGAAAGTTATGCTGATCAGTGGAATCTATCACCAGCCTCAGTCAGCAATATACGGGATGAAGAGAAAAAGCTTTGATTCATGACTAGAAGCAGTCGTCACTGGGATCAAGAGACCAAGAGACAGCCTGGCGGTCTCAAGGTCACAAATGAAAAGACTCCGAACAAGCTGGGTCTACTTCTGGGCCTCTCATTTTTGCAGCCATTTTTGCCTGCCATTATGCAGGGTCATTATTGCAGCTTTGCAGTCACTACCTCAGAGTCATGGCAGCCACTGCCAGCCACAGCAGACATACTTTGAAGTACATCCATTAGATCATATTACCATCAATCATCCAACGCCATTTTCCATAGCATTATCAGCTGCAGTACTCCATACCTCAGACAACATTATCCAAGTACTTGAAAGTATACTAGCAGAAACCAAGTAGCATGAGAGACAGAGAGCAAATACAGGTATGTTTCCTCGTCATCTAAGGTTGTGATCCTAATAAACTCCTTAATACCTAAAACATTCAATCACATCATCAACCAAACCTCGGTTGAGGTAATGTGACTCTAAAGCACAAAGTTTAGCATGATTGAGCAGGTTCAAACCCAAATCCAGTTTGTTTTGTCCAGAGGTTGTCACAAAAGTGAGCGGTAAGATTGCGGTATATTTCTTGTATGGCGAGTGCTGGTTGGCAGAATGCCTCTAGACATACTTTGAAGTGGTACATCAATCATACCATCTGCATAGGTCTTTTTCATCATAATATTGTTTAGTTTTATTTTGAGCATCTGGAGTAGTGACTAGAGCAATAACTAGTTTATTCCACCAGAGAAAAGGCATTTTTCTCACTTTTACCATCATGAAGAGTATCTTTTGAATTACAAAAATTAATTTAACAGCCACTTAGCTGACCGAATAAAGCTGTCAACTGGTAATCTTTTCCAGTTTAACCTAATTATCAGTGAAATTCTTCAAGAAAATTAATTGCCAGAAATGACTAATCATCTCAGAGCAACTAGACAATCTTCTTTCCTTGCTGAATTAATATCAGTTGTAGAATCTAGTAAACTGACCCAGTTTTATCAATTACTGCCTTTCATTAACAATGAAGGAAAAATCACATTAAAAATCAATCAATGCAGTAAAAAAGTACTTTATTTTAAAAAAGAACAAAGAATGACAACAATTATTAATTTTATAAAGATCGAACATGAGTTAGCCTCAGATTTGTGCGCAAAATTGTTTGTCAAATGTATCGTAGTCTATGTTTTTATTCTTTTTCCACATGAAATTTTGAACTTTGCTTTTCTGGCAAATTGATTTAATCCTAGAAGTCTTTTACTACCGGTGTGGTTGTTCCTGGTTGGCGGCAGGATGTTTCGTCCACATCACCGATTGATACTTCGGTGTTACGGATAATGCTCACGCCTCTTGCACTAGACCAAGGAGTCAGTTGAAAATCAAATACTGACTGACCAAACAGGAATTCAACTGATTAATTCAAGTAGTTGGCAGAATTCAACTCCTTCAACTAGCTGAATAAATTTTAACTAAACGCAACTTGTCAAAAAATTATTTCCAAAAAAGGGTGAAAGGTAGGGGTCTATACCGGTTCAATAAATACCGGCCGTATCGGTACAGTCTGGTCGGCTCCCGAACCGGTTTTCAAAGCAGCACTTTCGGTTCGGTTCAATAACGCTATATCTAGCTAAAAAAAGTTGTTTTATTGCCGAGATTTGACAGAAAATGTCTAAAAAATCATGAAATGAACTCGAGCACTGCGTCATCTTGACGTCCGCTCTATTGCAAGATCGACTTTCCAGGCCAAAAATTCGGTTTGTTGGGATGCGGATTTCTAAAATGCGCATCGACCCGAAATTGTAAACCGACGGTAAGAATCGTGTATCGATCGAGTGTATCGATGATACGTATAGAGCCCTACTCTGAACCACTTTCGAAATGATTAAATCAAAGTAGTTTTCATCCTTGGATATGAATTTTCAGTCAGACTTAGTTGAAAAATTCCAACTGAATTTGACCAAACACACAAGTGACTAGTTGATCAAAATGTGACTGAGTTCACAGACGCCAGTCTCGTGATGATACTATTACATAAATATATGACGTAATGTATCACAAGACTAGTGTCCGTTACTGAGTTGAAAATGAAATTCAACTGACTTTTCCAACTTATTTGACTGACCCCGAGGTCTATAATGTACAGAGAACCAAGGTTTGATTCCTGCTCCTGGAGCAAATATACCATTGTTACTCCAGTGGTGATACGCCAGAAACCAGGATCTCATAATAGAAGAAGACCACACACGTGTCACCCAAAAGAAATGGCAATACCAAAACAGCACTAGCACTTGCAATTAACAAAATATGGTAAATGATACATTTTAGCACACATGACCAAATTTTATAGTATCAATTGATTCAATTGATAGTTATTCTGTTGAATGATCTACAGGATAATGAGATGCTATTGTGACAACGAGGGGCCTTCGGAAAGTTCACGGCTTTTTTTTTATATGGACACTTCTTTTCAATCTATAACTATGAATTTTTTACAGAATAAAATTCAGCAGTTTTGGAATGGATTTCCAAAATTTTGAAAGATTTGGACATTTTTAAGTCATTCTGTGGTTGCCATGGAAACAGAAAGTTTGGTTAGGTGGAGCAGGTAGTACGGAGATCAAGAAAATCAATGAATTGCGGCTGAGAAAGACTTCTCTCTGTTACTTGCATTAGTAAGATTGACAATATTGGACACAAGAAATATGATTTTAGCTTCTAAATATACTTTCAAGCATACCAAATGTTGTATTCTTACAGCTAACCAATATGGTAAAGCACTCCTGCATGCCCGATTTGACAAGAGCGATTAAGGCGCCAGAATTTGAGTCCTTAACTACATCAGGACTTATGACAAAGCATGGATTCACTGGTATGAGTAAAAGACCTAAAGGGACAGCATTATCCATCCCAGCTTTTCCTTTGACATATATCTTTACATAAGACCTGGTTTTCCATTACCTTAATCACTGGGGACAATAGTTTCAGGCACTGGAGGAGAAACGGCTTTGGATGACTGAAATGCTTTGACATAAACTTTTCCTGGAATGCTTCAAGGAGCATTTATTTCAACGCATCAGGTGTATGAATTAATGCTTTTGTAGTACCTGCGAGTATTTTTAAAAGGTAATATTATCTTTCTTGTGTTAATTATTGTCAATCTTACTAATACAAGTGGCAGAGTGAGGTCTTTCTCAGCCGCAATTCGTAGATTTTCTTGATCTCCGTACTACCTGCTCCACCTAACCAAACTTTCTATTTCCATGGCAACCACATAATGACTTAAGTGTCCAAAATTTTGGAAATCCATTCCAAAACTGCTGAATTTTATCCTGTAAAAAATTCATAGTTCTTGATTGAAAATAAGTGTCCATATAAAAAAAAGCCGTGAACTTTCTGAACGCCCCTCGTATAATTGATGAAGACGTAGGCCTATCATTGACACCCTGCAGCTTAACACTACTTTTTCCCCACAACGAAAAATCTCCAAAATTCTCTGAGATTGACAACCATCTTCAGAGAATAGGATTGGAAGCTAAAAAAATTTATTGAAGATGAAAACCAATTCCAAGCTGATACCATTTGAAGCATCGACTTCCATATTAATTCAAAACCCGACAGTGTCAGATGGACGATTGGGACTTTACGCCATGTATTTATGCACTGGGTAGGCTAATTAGGATAGGAGGCCTGAAAGTGTCAGAGTAAGACTACCAAACCTATTACTTTGATCACTGGATTTCACCAAATGTTTGAATGAATTCATTTTATGATTATATAGACCATTTCCTGACAAACTATTTAAATGAATTTTTCATTTAGTAATGGGTATCAAACAATTTTTTTTATCAGCAACACAGACAAAACGCCACACACTCGCGATAACACCCGTTTTCTTCTGCTCTGTATTCTTCCTGCACTGCTTGACACAGCAAAACCAATAGTACATCTGATGATAAGAGCAATACTCTGATGAAATGCTATGTTGATCAGTGGAATCTATCACCAGCCTCAGTCAGCAATATATGGGATGAGAAAAAACCGTGATTCATGAATAGACGCAGTCATCACTAGGATCAAGAGACAGCCTGGCGGTCTCAAGGTCACAAATGAAAAGACTCCAAACAAGCTGGGTCTACTTTTGTGCCTCTTCTTTTTGCCTGCCATTATGCAGGGTCATTATTGCAGCTTTGCAGTCAGTACCTCAGAGTCATGCCAGCCACTGCCAGCCACAGCAGACATACTTTGAAGTACATCCATTAAGTCCTATTACCATCAATCATCCAATGCCATTTTCCATAGCATTATCAGCTGCAGTACTCCATACCTCAGACTACATTATCCAAGTACTTCAAAGTATACTGGCACAAACCAAGTAGCATGAGAGTCAGAGAGCAAATACAGGTATATTACATATAAAATCACAAAAGAAAAGACACAAAGTAAAAAATTGTCTGGTGCATTACACAGTGTTGAGATCCCAGAACCTGACCTGACAAGGTAGAGGAAGTAAACCAAAACAAACCAGAGACAGGTGTAAGAAAGCGTGAGACTTAGGACTAATCACATGTCTCCTCACCATCTAACTAAGGTTGTGATCCTAATAAACTCCTTAATACCTAAAACATTCAATCATCATCAACCAAACCTTGGTTGAGGTAATGTGGCTCTGGAGCACAGCGTTTAGCAGGTTTGCGCAGGTTCAAACTCAAATCCAGTTTGTTTTGTCCAGAGGTTGTCACTAAAGTGAGTGGTAAGATTGTGGTATATTTCTTGTATGACGAGTTCTTGAGGGCAGAATACTTAGAATGGGGGTACATAAATCATATTCAACCAAAGTAAAGGCCTTTTCCTAAATTTTACCACCATGAAGAGTATCCCTTATTAATGAACATTAACTTTAACTGCCACTGTAACATTCACTAGGGTTCATTTTTAATTTGCCTATTTAAATATATATTCATAAATTATTACACAAATTTATTATAATAAAATTCTATTACACTGCACACATCATTTCTCATGATCAGCTGTTCTGCACAACCTGTGATAAATTGCCATGTTTCAATGTTGTATTGAGTGTTGGATATTGCTGTGGATTGCACATGTATTGTTTTAACATGTATTCCATGATGCATTCACAGTTTCCCTACACATGTGGGGCATCCTGCAATTTTTAGTTAGTTGAAGTTTAACTCAGGACATGTGACGATGTTCTAAAATTGCTTACTAAATTTTGATGCTCATAAGGTTAGTACAATTTACTGGTTTTTTGTATAAAAAGTTCTTGTAAAATAATGTAAAATTGATGTGTATAAATATATGCTTATTTCTGTATATATAAAATATGGTGTATATGCTTAAAATCACATTAGCTTAAAAACACATGCCATGTGCATTGTGCATATAGTACTCAGACATTTGAGTTTGATGAACATAATAATTTAGTCAATGTTTGATGTATATGCGAGGTGTAGCTCCAACTTAGATAAATCCTATGATGTTTCAGGTTGACTATGTATATGAGTATCTTGATAGACCTTGGATGCTACAGTGTACCCAGGAGTATGCACAATCTTGTGAGTGTTTTTCATTTGTAGTGCTCAATTCATATTTTGTGTAGATTCATGTCACTGGTCAGTCATTATGATATTCAATTTATTTATTGGGTTATTTTATGTTGTTTTTCAGTTTCACCATGAAACCTTGATCTTGAAACCTTGATCTCGAAACCTTGATCTTCAAGTGTGCAATAAAAGTGCTGAAGTACAAGTAAACTTTTCGTTGTTCCTTCCCTGGGAGGTAGCATTCAAAAGTGAAAAAGATTACGTCATCAGTGAAAATTGGACCAGCGGAAGTCATCATGTCTGTAGAAGACAAGAAGGTCCGAGGACAAAAGAAAGCCCTGGTGACGAGGGCCATGAACAGTATTGACAGGTATGCTGTTGAAGATAATGAAGCTAAAGTTAAAGAAAATGTGGAGCGAGTAATGACAGCATTTGATGAATTTGAACAAGCCCACTTAAAATACCATGCTTTGCTTGAAGACGATGATCTTGTTGAAGACAGTGATGGATACTTTGACAAAGCACTGAAGGAATATGTAGCAAAGATGAAATATGTAAAAGACTGGTTAAAAGACAGAAATGGTGGTGATGTTAATAGTGTGAAAGATGAAAAGCCATCTGACTCTATTCAGGCTCAACAGCACTTCATGGCAATGATGAATATGCCAAAAGTTGATATCGAGAAATTTGATGGCAATCCACTCACGTATCATTCTTTCATTGCCCTGTTCGATGAAGCTGTAGACAGTGTACCAACATCAAATAGAGCAAAATTGACCCGCCTTATCGAATGTACCAAGGGAGACGCTAAGAATGCCATTCGTTCTTGCATCCTTCAGAAAAGTGATGGCGCGTATCAGGATGCTAAGGATATTCTGGCCTGCAGGTTTGGCAGTGACCATCTGGTAACCGAGCGAATGGTTCAAAATCTACGAAGTGGTGGTCGTGTTACATCCCCAGAAGCTTTGCGACAGCTAGCCGATGAGCTGCGGACTTGTGAGAAAACGCTCTCACAGATGGGAACTCTGGCTGAAGTCGAGAGCCAAAAATGCATCACAGACATTGTTCTTCGTCTGGAATTAAAGCTGCAGGATCGGTGGGTGACACGGGCCACAAAAATGAAACGTACCACGAAGATGTATCCCAAATTTAAGGAGTTCGTTGAATTTGTGATCGTGGCCGCTGAAGATTCCAATGATCCCGTGTATGGTCATATCGGTAGCAGAGCTAAGCATGTGCCAAAGCAATCGACAAAGACGACAACTTCTTTTTCTGCCGGCGCAGTGGGGCCTTCAATCTCGAACACAACAAAGAGAGCTCCACGCAGATGTGTTTTATGTTCAGGTGATCATAGACTGTTATATTGCCAAGAGTTTAAACGCATGAGTGTTGTAGCCAGATTGAAAATTGTCGCTGATAAGAGTTTGTGCAATGTGTGTTTGTTGGATAATCACAGAACTGTTGACTGTAAGAAACAGTACAAATGTACAATTTCTGACTGTGGTGAGAGACATTCCAAATTTTTGCATCTCAATCAGTCGAGTGGTAATGCAAGCAATGTAAATCTACTTGCGAACACAGGTGCAGAATCTTCAGATGAAATGGGTTTGGATGTAAGTGACAGTGTTGTTAATGATCAGAAGGGAAATGTAAGTGAAAATTTTGAGGCAAATGTGTCAACTGCAGTGAATGTTCATTTACCTGTCGTCTCTGTTAGGATTAATGATACTGTCATTGTGAATGCTTTGTTGGATACTGGCTCTTCTAGCAGTTTTTGTTCAGCTGATTTAGCAAATCAGTTGAATCTCGATTGTGATAGTACTAAATATAGGCTTAGCACTTTGCATGGTTCCAATGAGCAGGTCACATCTATTGTTTCTTTTAGAGCTGCGTCTCTTGATGGCCACAGGTCGTTGAATATGTCTAATGTCTTTGTGGTAGAAAACATTCCCGTTCAGACTTACTCAGTAGATGTTGCAGCGTATCCACATTTAGAAGGTATGACTTTCACTCCTGGTCATGAGAAGGTTCAGTTGCTTATTGGTCAGGATTACTCCGAAGCTTTGATACCATTAGACGTTCGTCGAGGAGGTTTTGCAGATCCTTTCGCAGTGAGGACTTTGTTCGGGTGGTCCATAAATGGTCCCCTTAGATGTGTCGACAATGTTGGTTCTGGAGCGGTTTCTCATTTTGTGAACGTTTCTCTGGAAGAAAGGGTCAATAATATGTGGAACATTGAGAATGAGTGTATTGTTGATGAAAATTCCTGGTCAAAAAATGACCATGAGGTTATTGGTTTGTGGGAGAGCTCAGTGACCAAGGTGGATGGTCACTAACAGCTTCCAATCCCTTGGAAGCCTGGAGCCTGCCTTCCGAACAATTTGTCCATGGCAAAGTCCCGGTTGAAGTCTTTGTGTCGAAATTTAGAGAGGAAAGGTCTTTACAGCAAGTATGACGATGAGATTAAGAAGTTATTGGTCGAAGGTTATGCGGAGCCTGTCCCTGATTCTGAATCAGCAAAAAATGAGGTGTGGTACTTGCCCCATCAGGTTGTTGTCTCTGATAGTAAGCCAGGCAAAATCAGAATAGTGTTCGATTGTGCGGCTAAATTCCTCGGAGAGTCCTTAAATGATAAATGTTATCAGGGTACTGTCCAAACTTGTCTACTTATGGCAAAGAGTAGAGTGGCCCCGCTGAAGAGTGTTACAATTCCAAGGCTAGAGTTGTTGGCTGCAGTCATGGCAGCTCAAGCTGATGCTTTGCTTAGGAGGGAACTTGATTTTAATATTGTCAGGTCTTATTTCTGGACTGATAGTGAAATAGTCCTCAAGTACATCCTCAATGAATCCCAGAGATTTCATGTGTTTGTCAGTAACAGGTTGTCTCAGATCCGGCAGCTTACAAAGCCTGATCAATGGGGTCATGTGTCTGGTAAGTGCAATCCTGCTGATGTTGCTTCTAGGGGTACTAGTGTCAGTTCATTGAATGTAGATCAGTGGTGCAAAGGTCCAAAATTTCTTCGGTCTTATAAAAGTGAATGGGAAGTTGAGAGCTGTGATCCCGTGCTCCCTGTAGGTGATCCAGAGGTCAAAGTCATGTGCAACCTCATTGCAGCGGATGGTGCAGATCATCCTATTGATAGACTGTCTTCTCATTACTCAAGCTGGTATGGTCTCAAGCATGCTGTTGCATGGCTGTTAAGGTTGAAGGGTATTCTGAGGCACAAGATTCGTTCTGATCAGTCTAAGCTCTCTGTACAGGAGATTCAATATGCAGAGTTAGTTATTGTGAGACGTGCACAGCTGCAGTCTTATGGTAAGGAGGTAGCTTCTCTACCCAGTGGTTCTCCAGTAAGTAGGTCAAGTCCTTTGATTTCATTGGATCCGGTGTTGGATCCCGAGGGCAGATTGATAGTAGGGGGTCGTTTGAAAAGTGCTGATGTTTCTGAGCAGAGCAAACATCCTACTATTATTCCGTTTGATCATCCAGTTTCCCGTTTGATTGTCCAGGAAGAGCACGACAAGGCTCATTTAGGTGTTGAGTGGGTCATAGCCAACGTCAGGAGACGCTACTGGATCACTAGGATCCGTAGACTTGCACAAGTGTGTCAAATGTAAGCGTTTGTTTGCTGAACCTTTGTTCCAGAAGATGGGTGATCACATTCCTGAAAGATTGGAATCTGGTAAGCCGCCATTTACTTACACAGGGATGGATTGTTTTGGCCCATTTATGGTAAAATTAGGTCGAGCGCAGGTCAAACGATATGGTTGCATTTTTTCCTGTCTCAATACCAGAGCGGTACACATCGAGGTGTTATACTCCATGGACACAGACAGTCTCATAAATGGTTTCCGTAGGTTTGTTGGTAGACGCGGGTTTCCTGCTAAAGTCTGGACTGATCAAGGTACCAACTTTGTGGGTTCTAACACTGAGCTCAAAAATGCCCTGAGTGAGATTGATCCAGATCAGCTGCATAGCTATGGTGTCAAATTGAATGTTGAGTGGCATTTTAATGCCCCATGTGCTTCCCACAAAGGTGGTCTGTGGGAGCGGATGATCAGGATCATTAGAAAGGTGTTTGCTGGGTTGTCTGATATCAATTGTAAGATGTCTGATGAAACTTTGCAGACTTTGATGTGTGAAGTGGAAGCCATCATAAATGGTAGGCCTATCACAAAATCCAGGGAAGATGTCAATGACCTTACTGCTTTAACCCCAAATCACTTGCTTCTGTTGAGGGAGCAGCCAAACTTTCTCCTGGTCAGTTTGCTAATGCTGATCTCTACAAACGCAGGTGGCGCTGTGTACAGCACTTGGCTCAAGAGTTTTGGCGAAGATGGCTCCTAGAGTATCTCCCTGAACTCCAAAGGAGACAAAAGTGGATGTCAGAGGTGAGAAGTGTTCAAATTGGTGACCTGGTGTTGATCAAAAGTGAGGTCACACCAAGAGGTGTTTGGCCAATGGGTCTTGTCACAGAGATCAAATTTAGCTCAGATGGTCTTGTTAGAACAGTAACTGTAAAAACAAGGTCCACTCATTTGGTCAGACCTGTCACTAAGATAGTTTTGCTTGAAGGTGTTGTTTAGTTTGTGTAATTTTACTTTGATCTCCTATTGTTTGTTTTGGATCCGACATGGATCCAAGGTGGGGAGTGTAACATTCACTAGGGTTCATTTTTAATTTGCCTATTTAAATATATATTCATTAATTATTACACAAATTTATTATAATAAAATTCTATTACACTGCACACATCATTTCTCATGATCAGCTGTTCTGCACAACCTGTGATAAATTGCCATGTTTCAATGTTGTATTGAGTGTTGGATATTGCTGTGGATTGCACATGTATTGTTTTAACATGTATTCCATGATGCATTCACAGTTTCCCTACACATGTGGGGCATCCTGCAATTTTTAGTTAGTTGAAGTTTAACTCAGGACATGTGACAATGTTCTAAAATTGCTTACTAAATTTTGATGCTCATAAGGTTAGTACAATTTACTGGTTTTTTGTATAAAAAGTTCTTGTAAAATAATGTAAAATTGATGTGTATAAATATATGCTTATTTCTGTATATATAAAATATGGTGTATATGCTTAAAATCACATTAGCTTAAAAACACATGCAATGTGCATTGTGCATATAGTACTCAGACATTTGAGTTTGATGAACATAATAATTTAGTCAATGTTTGATGTATATGCGAGGTGTAGCTCCAACTTAGATAAATCCTATGATGTTTCAGGTTGACTATGTATAGGAGTATCTTGATAGACCTTGGATGCTACAGTGTACCCAGGAGTATGCACAATCTTGTGAGTGTTTTTCATTTGTAGTGCTCGATTCATATTTTGTGTAGATTCATGTCACTGGTCAGTCATTATGATATTCAATTTATTTATTGGGTTATTTTATGTTGTTTTTCAGTTTCACCTTGAAACCTTGATCTTGAAACCTTGATCTCGAAACCTTGATCTTCAAGTGTGCAATAAAAGTGCTGAAGTACAAGTAAACTTTTCGTTGTTCCTTCCCTGGGAGGTAGCATTCAAAAGCCACTTTAATAGCTGACTGAAGAAAGCTGTCAATTGGTAATCTTTTCCAGTTTAACCTAATTATCAGTGAAATTCTTCAAGAAAATTAATTTCCAGAAATGACTAATCATCTCAGAGCAACCAGACAATCAATCTTCTTTCCTTGCTGAATTAATATCAGTCGTAGAATCTAATAAACTGACCCAGTTTTACCAATTACTACCTTTCATTATCAATAAATGGAAAAATCATATCAAAAATCAATTAATGCAGTAAAAAAAATACTTTGATAAGATAAAACAAAAAAATGACAGCAATAAGCTATTTTTTTAAAGACCAAACTGAAGTTAGCCTCAGGTTTTTGTACCAACTTACTTGTCAAATGCATCGTAGTCCATGGATTCATTTTTTATTTCACGTGATATTTAGAACTTTGCTTTTCCGGCAAATAGATTTAATCCTAGAAGTCTTTTACCACTGGCGTGGTGGTTCCTGGTTGGCGGCAGAGTGTTTCCCTAACACCAACGAAGGATTCTTCGGTGTAATGGATAATGCTCATGCCTCTTGCACAGAGAACCACGGTTTGATTCCTGCTCCTGGAGAAGTTACACCGTTGTTACTCCAGTGGTGATTTGCCACACGAGCAACTAGGATCTTATAGAAGAAGAAAATGCATCACCCCCAAGAAACAGCAAATATGGCTAATGAAGTCAGACAGATCTGCTATCTCTCTTTGCTTGAACAATTCTGCTTCAATTTTAGTTTTTGG
This sequence comes from Platynereis dumerilii, assembly GCA_026936325.1. Taxonomy (NCBI): domain Eukaryota; kingdom Metazoa; phylum Annelida; class Polychaeta; order Phyllodocida; family Nereididae; genus Platynereis; species Platynereis dumerilii. The sequence goes on from JAPTHN010000011.1 coordinate 27,875,244, forward strand.
ACAGACATAAAGATAGCAAGACACATAACAATAAATACCAATGAGCCAATTAATTATTATACAAAATTTCTTATCAAATTTCAAAAGAGACAAGTTTCGCACAGAGCTTCCTGCAGGAATTAAGCTAAATTATTCTGTATATAACAAATTGAATTAAGTGTAACTAACAGTGTTGTAGATCTATTTACAGTTAGAAAATGACAAAATATACAACACTGAAAGAAGATGCCTTCTTTCTCGGAGGCTCTCACCCCGGCCTCGGATGTCCCGGCCTCGACTACATCACTATATCATATTTTTCTGGGCTCATACTATCAAAACTTGTAGGCCTACCAACAATTAACTTATTCAATTCATATGGTTATTCCATCGAATGATCTATATGATAATGAGACACTACTGTGACTATAATTGATGAAGATGTATCATTGAGAATGGTTCAACTTTATAGATGAAAATAATGCAAAAATATACAATATGGCTTTGCATGATTCTGCGTGACCGAAATGACACTAATATAAGCACTACAAATACAATGAGTAATAGGAATGTCATATACATGTAATTTTGAATAATAGTGCATTTGACTTTCATCTTCGGAATGGAAGTATTGCATCACCTTCAGATAAAGCGATGGATGGAGTACAGAGGCTGTAAGCCCTGTATTGAAGCACTTGGAAGGCCATTTGGGACAGGTTGGATGACATTGCAATGAGGCATGCAGAAGATTATTGAAACTGCTGTCCAACATAAGTCCAAGTCATCTAGCCAAACAAGTAGGGGTATCGAACTCGGAACAATGATTGGCAGCCAAGTGCTCTTCCAACTGAGCTACATGTAACCCCCCACCCCCACTTCCCCTCAAGAGAAAACTAAGAATAGTACTGGCTCTCAAATTCCAAGTTGTTGCAGTGGCTTGTAGGTCTTGATTGTTAGAAGTCAATATCATACACTACAAAATTATGTCTTGAGAAGGATCTTTTCTTGCCAAGCACAGAAGCCAAATAAGTTTTATCTCAAGGCGGCCCATTAGCCACGACTAGTGCCCCTTTCCTCAATCATTCAATCTACAATCTACAATTGCCCACAAATTTTATTTTATGCAATATGATTGCCACATGTCAACCATTCAATTGTACCTCAGCTGTAAATCAAACTTCCTAATTATTATATACTTTCCTGTGGTGAGATACATTTTTAAACAAGCCCTTGGCCACAGAAATTCTGTGTTTTACAGGAATTTTCATTATGCAAATGACTGACTGGGAAAACCCTGCCTCGGTGGTCTCGCTTGCCGTAAAGAGACACTGTAACACAACTTGCCGCACTGCCGATGATATAGCGACTGGAACAGCCATCAGGGAGCTCGCTCTGGTCTCCCCAAGGACAATTACTCTCAATTTTAAACAGAGGGCAATTCCGTAAAGTCATCAACCAATCGGTCAAAATTTCAAAATTGACATAATTACGTGCTATGAATGTTATAATGTGCCAAAATAAGTGTATTTTCAGGAACAGAAAAAATCAATTGATTATCTGATTTGTTCTTCGAGATATTTGCATTTAAGTAATGCTATCTTTGGTGCCTGCAATTATTATATTTTTAGCACATTAATATTAAGATGTCACTGCCAGTAGAGAAATTGGTGAGTTGGTTTCATTTTGCTGTCAGTTGCTGCCTATGGGAGTACACTTTCATTTCACATTAAAAAAATCTTGCATAATTTCTTGTGAATTCTGTCAGGCAGTGACATTTGAACTAATAAGATTCTCGGTGTACGTCCGACACCGAATTTACTAAATAATTTTCCTGCTGACAAGTTACTGATGTTAACTTCATTAAACTTCTGACACAAAGCACATTTATGCCCATGAACAGCATGGTGGCCACTTGAACCATTTAAACCTGATACTATTGCCAGGGAGAGCACTTAAAGTGTGTACGTCCGACACCAAAAAGGCAATGTACGTCCGACACCAAAATATGAAAGTGCATCTGGAACAAAGGAAATGATACAAATGTTGGTACACAGGCTTGGTCTCATCAGAACACCTTAGGCCAGTCAGTTTGGGTGAACCTTAAAATGGTATAGGTCACAAAACAGGAAATAGATGATATCCTTGAAATTTGGTCATTTTCAACTCTGTTTTAGGCCATGAAATTATGTGAAAGGCAATTCATTGCTTGCTACCATCACATGTAATTGGTATGAAATAGCGACACAAGCTGAGGCAGACATTATACTCATAGAAAACTAAAGATAAAATTACATCTAGTAGCTTAAACCTAGTATTTTAAGCTGTGATAGTTCCAAAAAGCATATATACAAAAATTGTCCGAAAATGGCAGATTTTCTTTATTTGTTTACATATTTATGCAAAATTCCTTTACAACTGCATTTGTCAAGTATTCCCTCAACATATATTAAAAAAATATGAGCAATTACAGTGACAATCGTTGGAATAACTTGAGATTTTTTGGATATATAAATGGTGAAAATAACTTGCATGTTCGAGACACGACATTTGGCTCAAATATACTATGATGAAGCCATTTTATGGTTCCTAATTATTGTAAAGAAACTCTACTTTATATAAAAGATGAAAATTTGTGAACATTTTTAATAATTCTTGCACTGCAGGCATCCTTTACGCTTCCAATTCACACGCGTACGTCCGACACCAAAAATATGTACGTCCGACACCAAAAAGAAATGGCTACAGCTTTATGACAAGTTACAATATTGCCATGGAAACTAGCCTGGCTGATGCCTGAAATAGTTCCCTTGACAATAGAGGTAATTTGATTGATTTTTTTCCATATACATCACAGAGTTTTGAAAAACAAGCTATCAAGTCAGAAAAGTGTCATTTCTCTAGTACGTCCGACACCATGACATTTTGCCTTGTTGCTCAGCTCCTAGGGCACTTTGAGCTTTGGTTGATGGCTTGTTTGAAAGCCCTACCACAGAGCCTCATGCCTGTTTAACAATCGAATAGCTAAGGTGTAATGGTAGGGCTACACAAGCTGTTAAGGTGTCTGATCTGTACGTCCGACTTTACGGAATTGCCCCAGAGACAATACCATTAAATTTCTAAATTATCTTTGTACTTCTTGATTTAACCATACTCTACACTTTGTACATATATGTACGAATAAACATAATAATAACATAATCAGACCCTGGACAACCTTTGTCATGGAGACCTTCACCCTTAAAACATTTGTTCAATATTCATACAGATTTTATATACTTTTTGTTTTTTGTCAAACAGCATGGCAATCAAACGAAAATCAGTATGCAACAGCAGGTCTTAGACTTCAAAGGAAAAGTAAACATTTCTTCACTGAAGTAACAATTCTTCACACTTTCATCTGAGAAAAAGAAGTTCAAAGAATATCTCGTTATCAAATTTGAAGATTGCCATGCTTTGCACAAAGCATCATACTAGAATTCAGCTAAAGGATTCTGTATATACCAAATTGAATTATCTGTAACTATTAGTGTTGTAGATCTTAGTGTTGTAGATCTATTTAAATATGGTGATGGAAACTACAAATCCACAATACTAAAAGAAGATGCCTACAAGCCATTCACACAATATTATCTATTTACGCGTACAGTAAGGAAAATAAGTATTTGACCCCCCACCATATTTTCTGGTTTGGGCACTTGCGCTTGCTCCAAAACTCTGAAATTTCTCAGGAAGATCTGGTCCAACATTAGAAGACAGGTAATGCACAAAAATTAAGTGAAAGAAGCATTATGTAATATATTTGCACAAGAATCAAATAGTTCTTCGGAAATAAGTATTTGACTCTTTCGTTTGCAAAGGGTTTATCACCAGACTTTACAAAACAAACACTTGGAAAACAATGACAACTGAAATTTATTGCAATCAAAACCTATTATAACTGTATATAACGGAGTACAGTGTGTACCATATCCATCAAAATTAATACATATGAACTATATTAATTGATTGAAATTATACCTATGATGGTATAATTTAATCATCACTACATGTAGGCCTATATATATATATTCATGATAAATACTGCCACCATTTGTAAACCATATCTGATAATCTGTCCCTCTCTTAGCATGATAGACAAACATGACACACACAGACAAATGGCATAATTGGTTTGCCCGTTAGGCCATTGAATAACCAGTGTACAAACATCTGGCTATAATGGACCAATAACACTTTCTTGGCATCTTGTCAAAACTGCTGCATTCATCTGCAAATAAAGACCTTTTTCTTCAACAGAATTATCCTTTTTTTCATCTTTTCTATCTTTTTTTCGTCTGTATTCTTCTTTTTCTCACTACTTTTAGTCTCTTTTTTACCCTACCCTATCATAAACACACCCTCGAGTGAACAATATGGTAAAATGCAACATGAACGGGGTAACTACAAGCAACCAGCCAAACATGCAACACAAGACCGATTTTTGTCGAGAAGTTTTTCAGAACTCGTCTTTGGATTTACATTTCAGTGAATGAACTTGATACGGAGTATTACAAAGCGTATCATGAAGTGTGAAATACCTGAATACTCTCGAGAGAACGTCAAACGAGAGGAAATTCTAAAACAAAAACTCGCAAAACACACATCGTTGTCACACGCTATATGCTTGCTATAGTCTACCTTTTTCCAGTCACAGTGCCGCAAGACTCAAGTCACATTTCGACATCATCCACTAACAATTCAAACAAAAGTCTTCGAAACCGGTTGACTGAAAAATTATCAAGTTGCACGTGAAAGCTAGTTGTACGGCTGATAGCACAAAAGGAAACCTTTTAAAACCTTTTTTCTCACTAACACAGTTAAGAATACAATCGTAAAACGGGCAAAAAAAAAGCCAAAAAATCAACAAAGAAACATAAAAAAGGTAACCATAAACCTAACAGTAACTCGGCTATAAAAGACGAAAGAATTTTTCTATAACTGACTTTTCGAATTATCCTTTTCCTCTATAATTCTCACTTTTTTAACTTTTTACAGCGGCAAAACATCTATCAGCAATAGCGACAATGCTGTGGCATAAATATCAGTAAAATATAATCGGACGGTTATTACATTGGGTGCTCTTTGTAATTACTTCAGTCTAAATCTTATCTTCCCATCGCTTATTATAATAGGATAAAAGACTACAAAAACCAGAATTTAAGTTTTTTTAAAGAACCTACAGTTTCCTTATCTCCTGTTTCCCTAGATAAAGAGATTTTTCAAATACAACAGCATTTTTCCTATAGCAGTTCTAACATTGGGTATACAATACATTGTATTGCTGTACTTCATTAAAACAAATTTTACTCAAATCATTTGCTATTGTAATTATTTAATGAGAAATTTGTAAGTTGATTATTTTTTTCTACAAAATATTAAATATAACTTCTTTTTTTCCATTAACAGGGTTCCCATGACAATAGTATCAGTTAAGTGGACGTAACATATAAAACTGTTGGATGAACTTCGCAACTTCGAAAAAAAAAATCTTGTTAATTCTATTGTGGCTTGAAGCTTTAAAGACCCCTCACAGGTGTTAAAATGATCACCAAGCATCAATATCCTGATGGCAGCACTGTTATCTCACAGTTAAAATTGCAATGAGAACCAAATTTTATGCACATTATTTGATAGGAAGTTTATTTTCTCTTTTGTCGCTTTGATAATGAGAAATACCATCGTGACGAATCTTCTTCAGATGAATCTTCTTCAGACGACTTGAACAATGACTCGTAACAGGAAGCCAATTTGGCGCAGATGGATACAAGATACATTTGGATCCGGAGTCAAATGCATTAGAGGCACTCAATGGCGGTCTGAGGCCAAATTAGCATAGAAAGTGCATTAAACATTACAACTATGGAATAATTCAGATAAGACCTTGGCTTATCATTACAGCAGTCTCTTGGGAAGAAAGCGCACTAATTAGCAATGCAGATATCGCAGCATGAACATCTGAGTCTCAGGCTATGCCAAGACTGACAAACAGGCAAACGGATAATGCCTTTCCAAACGAATCATCCAATTTGTGACAGCCACTCAAAGAGATGAGTCTTGACAGACTTCTGCAGACACATGCGACTCATGAAACCGACTCATGAAATACAGGAGTCTTCGCAGATATGCAGCGATATGGGGGAAGGGATAAAGTCACACTCAAATGGAAATATCAGAAATTCATAAGGAAAATGCAAGCCATTTCTGAAGAAACTTGAAGCAAAAAGGTAGGTAAGTGGCTATGGAGAGTACCTGAAGCAGCCACTAAATCAGCCTGACAAGTTGAATACAACTAAATTGCTGAATGATTAAAACACATGATGATTTATGCATCTCTTATCTCTTACCCATTGATGCCTGCTCCGGTGAAGGTCTGTCCCTGCATGCATTCAAACTCAAGAATATTTTCAGTGGACCTTCTTGAGTAAAATATTTGCCAGGCAAATAAAACATCCCTCACATGAATGCATAACATGTTGAAGACGCTAAAAGCCCATCATTAATTTACGGAATGTGAATGGTTTGTAAGGGGATAACGACTCATTTTTCAACCAGTGACTTCCTCTATTCATCACTTACATTCTCCTTCATCTACATGATCTAACTTTGACTAAGATAGACAGAAAGATACTCAGATATGGTAAATGCAGACCTCCAAGCCCAGTCCTTGGCATTAGTGAGGGTTGATTGAGGAGACGGGAGAGGCACAACTTTTCAAAAGCACTTGTAAGCCAAACAAACTGAGAACAGATTTCAGAAATATTAGATCAGTTAGTATTCTACAGTCTCTACTAAAAGTGATGTTAATTAAGCAAAACAAGTGTTATTTACAAAATTTTCTCACACCTCACTCAACATACCTTTCAAGATTTGTCTGTCTCTTGTTGTCTGACACAGATCTTGTGCAATCAAAGCAAAATTCCAGTCTCAGTTTCAAATATATTTCTTATCTGCAAATCAAATTTGTCATTTCCAATAATTTGCAATTTAATTCCAAATTTAATATTATCAAAATTAATTTAAGATGAGCCACACCTAAGGAGAAGGCTCATGACCAACATTATGGCAACATCAGTCATAAGTAGCAAACAGTTACATGGGCCCATCAATTTATGTCTCGTCCAAACATCAAGCAGATACTCTGGTCAATTACAATTTTGAAGGTCCAAAAGTTGTTGTATCCTAATTATCGCCTAGAAAAAGAAGAAGTATAGAATGTTGAGTTTGATTGTCTTCACAGTAAGGGCATATTGCAATATACTTTTGTACTGCAATGTTGGCTAAAGAGAGAGTGGCAGCGACCACTTCGCAGTGAAGTAAATGAGACTTATTCGAGCTGACAAAACAAGAACGTATTTGCTCACGATCAGCTGCTCCAGAGCAAATTTTTATCTTGCGCTAATGACAACACTGGTTCCCCATATGGGACAGCAGAGAGCCTCCCTGACTTGTTGAAGTGTGATGTGTGCTAATGAAATTGCCTTTCTACAACTTAAGCACACTAATCATGCCATTTAATTAGCAATATTTGGAGTCAACCATTGGCAAATGAGAGAGTATGGGGGGAAAAGCAAACTACTTGTATGGAGAGCTGATAAGATGCAAACACACACAACGACCAAAATGAAGCATGGTCTAGACTTCCAGAAAAAGATTACATAAAACATTTTTAAAGTCGTAACGAAACGAGATCTTTCATATCATAATATAATTAAAATAATATAAAGATAATGCACATATCAAATGACTATGTGACACATTGGCAAACAAACTTTCTTCCAAGAAAAACTGAGCAATCTGCTAATTACATCAAATCTAATCATACCATTATTTTTCAACAAATTTCAAATATCAAGCATGACGCGTCTCATTTGTCGCCTTTCTTTTTTCACCAACTCCCATCTACGTCTAAAATTGCACACAAAATTTAAGCTTATTAGGCACCATTTCAATCAATTCATATTGCCTAAAACTAAATCCTTAAATGAGAGTGCCACAGACACTACCATATTTAGAATAATTTGGGAAAATTGAGCATTACATAAAATTTATCGTAAACAAGACGAGAAACCAATTCTCACAAACGCTTAGCAGCTTCAAGCACAGCAAAGATGCTCTAAATATGTAACAGTGAGTTACTTTACAAGTGCAAGACCGATCGAGGCAGTCCGAGGTGAAGGAACACTGTCGAGGGCAGGAGATGAAGGTAATACACAAAGCGGCGCAGAGCTTTTCGAGAACGATGTGTGGCCCATGGGCAGTGCCCGATGAACAACACTTGTTGTATAACGCCCACAAAGCACACTCACATGATAACGCCCATGGGCAGCATCGGCAGCGCCTTATTGGGCTATACCAATATACACACAAGGAAGCTTCGCAGTCGGAAGTACAAAACCGGCAACACCCAAAGACGGACAGTTTTCAGCAGAACGGAGTTGGTATTCCAGAGAAAATGCTCATCTCTTCAATCAAGCCATGAAGCCCTGAGTTATATTTGTGGGAAGCAGGTCTGCAGCTGTGCCATGCTCCCCTGAGCTAGCCTAAGAGCTATGTTATTCAGGGAGGCAGCTCGGCAAGAGTGCTTGGCAGGAGCAGCCTCAAGATAATACCACAGGGCAGTACATTTTGGACTTGTCCATAAAGGCCCAGCACATTGGGTTGTGCTGAAGATGTAGTCAATGCCCATTGGCAAGGTCAAGAAGTATATGATGCAAAGTTTGCTAACAATCAACAAAACTGTCATATACCGGTCTTTATCTTAATTCGAGACTCATTCGTCCGAGCTCATGGATTTTGAACGTCAAAAGTTAACGCTGATTCCATTGAAACATGCGCATGTATAGAAATTTATTTAACATTTGAAGAAAATGTATCCAGACTAATTGCTAATAGATGCTTACAAAGCAAAGCACAAATTCTAAATTTTATCGAAGGACTTCCACAATTTTTAAGGCATACGTTCAGTGATGTTTATGTACGTCTTTTCCCCAGGGAGATTTTTCACAACAGAAGTATTGTAATAGGGAACAAAAACTATCAAATGAACCAATCAAATTCTCCTTATTCTGTTAAATGCAGTGTCCTAATCCATTACAGCAAAATTATATTTTTAAGAATTATCTATTGTAGAGTTCCTAGGTCGCTCATTTTCAAGAATTTTCCTGACATCCTAAGTTGCGATTTCTTGTCCATTCGGTTCCTTTGAAAAGAATTAATTTGTCGGTCAATGCCCTCGTGGTCTTCCACAATTAAGGCCCCTTTCCACTGCTGTATTCAATCCATATTCAGTGACAATATTCCGCTCTTACAGTTTAATACTCACATTCAATGAAGTTTATACACTGCCATATGAAACATAAGCGACAACATAATATACATTAAACGTAACTTTATCCCAAAATTACAAAATGTTAAGTAATTGTAGTCTATCATTACAAAGAAAGTCTAAGTGCATTTTACAGAAAGGTCAAAATAAAATCACATTTTGTCCAAAGGCACAAATATACATTATTGTATGCTGTTACAAAAGAGCACGATTCAATGCAAACATTGATTTTTCAGTAAATCACAAAACATCGGGCAAAAATAAACACATAAACACTGAACAGCAGGAAAAGTCATAAACACATTGTTTGACAAGTTAGAGCATAATTGAAATGGCAGGAGAACAACCGATAATAACTTGCAAAAGTCATAAACCATTGACTAACCATTGAATAAAAGCAGGAAACACGCACATGCAGAAGTAATTAAGTAAATATACTACGAAGCAAAAAAAACTAACCACCATTTTGGCGAAAAAGCGTTAAAAACTAAATGAAAAAGAAAACCACAATAACTAAATGACTTATAATGCGGAAAGCGTCAGAAATATGTGAAAAGTGCAAACTAAAAGAGAGCCTTCCTCAATGATAGTATCTTAATTTATAACAAATATAAAGAAATGATAAAGACATAGTACAACAGTAAATTGACAGATGGCCGAAGATCTAAGGACTATGAGAAGTGAAGTAAGCATCAGAACCGGAAACCAGACCCAGTCGACCTTGAGATCGCAATCGTGACCTTTGAACGTCCTTCAAACGAAACCCAGGGCCAAACCAAGCCGTTTTTCCATGCTCTGACATGTCCAGTCCAATCCAAGACTCGTAAGTCCATTCAAAGACTGAGTCTAGTCTTCAGCACAGACTATGATAGTAGCAGAAGGTTTTCTTTTTCTTTGACCCATTTATCATCTTCTGAAATCCTTCCGCCAAAAATCAATTCTGAGGAGATTTTTCAACCCGATTTTTCATGGAAACGGAGAGCTACGGAGGCAGCGAAGATTCATCTGACAAATGTCTTGCACCTCCACATGACAAGTTCTTCACATCACTTCACAGCAGAGCATCAGCCAGATCCAAGAAGTCATCTAACATTTGGCAACAAGTCAGCCAATGAGCATCCGAAAATCCAACAGCACTCACTCATAGAGCAGTCCGGTAAGTAGTCCGGCAAGTAGTCCGGCAAGTAGTCCGGCAAGTAGTCCGGCAAGCAGTCCGGCAAGCAATCCGGCAAGCAGTCCGGCAAGCAGTCCGGCAAGCAGTCGTGGCCAGCAGCCTGAGCAAGCAGTCCCCACCTATTTAGTTGTTCTGTGATGCCTTTTCCCAGTCTCCAATGATACTCGTCCTGCTCCCTGGCAATTCGTAACGGGACATTTCCCCGGATGATGATGGTCTTATAAGACTTCTCTACTGCTCTCTGATGACTCTTTATGAGAGACAGGAATTGACCTACACCCACCCCAATTGACAATTATGTGACACACTGTCTAAACTGTAGCCAGATAATAAGCCTAAGCACAGACTCCACCTGCCTATAGATCTCATCAGCAGATTCATAGCCATAGATTGCCCACAATGCCCAGCAAAGCCTATCGACTGTAAAAAAGACCTTCCAATTGATAATGACAAATATAGAGTCGGTCAATGTGGGATCACTCAATCTATCAATATAGCATCTATCCATCAGGCAATAAAAGGGACCAAAAGTGAGTGAGTGAGTTTGTGTTTTACGCCCCATCAGCAAAAAGGGACCAAAAAAAGCAATAAATTCCATAGTTCCAGACTATAACTCTAGAGATCTATCTTTATGAGAAAGCTAGGAATTGTACTTGTCCAAATATGTCTATCCTATGGTTCATTCTATTTCTATCCCATCCAGTTCAATATGGCCTCATAACTCCAATAATCAGACAACATCCTACACATTATACAAAACACCATCTGCGACTCCATAGATGATTTTGCCCAAAATCTGTCAACGACATCATCCAAATTCTGCGGATACAAGCAATTTCTTTTGCCCTCGTAATTCGCGGGTCTGAGGTGCCCCCGGAGACCCATTTACATGCTTTAGTACTTGTAAGTCTGGTATAGGTCGGCCCACATCATGGTCGTGGGTAATGGATTGGTTCGGCCGTCGCGGATATTATCGGAAGACTGATCCATACCCCGCAGAACCTTGAAGAAGCGACCCCCAATTTCTCAAAAGAATAGGGAATTTTATCGCCACTTTCACAAGCTGGCTCGTTCAGTCATTTGGGAGCTACAAGATAAAGCTGGATTCATTTTTCTCCTCCCAAAAGCGTGGCACAAAGGAGTCCATTTAATCTTGCTGATTGAGTACAAGCGCGACTACAAGACCGAGTCAAGACTGAGTCAAGAGCGACAGGCTTCAAGGCCGGGGTGTGGGCCGTGTACAAATGGCACTGGATGGCATCGTAGCACTCTAACCAAAGGTTACCGCCACCACCAAGGCACTGCCGAGGCAGCTCATAACAGCCTTAGATCAATGGCCAAAGTCAATTTGATCTTGCAGGCAGAGCAGCTGCAGCAGCAGGACATCAAGTGATGCTACACAATCTAACTCCTGCCACCATGCTATAACCTCCCACACTACTGACACCAGGCTGCAGCCCAGCAAGATCAGATTTGTCACAACCCAATGTGGACCACAAGTCCCCTTGCCAAAGGCTGGGAGGAAGACTTGAATGCCAATCTCAAGATTACTTGGGGTGGTCCATTCATGAATAAGCCTGAAGTAAGTAAGCACTCACACTCTAAACAGACCTAAACAAATTCTAAACATTTCAAATGTTTAGTTTAGGTTCTAAATGGATGTTGCTTTCAAACGTTGTCAATGACAACACCATGTTTAATATGAAGACATGATGTTTACAATGTAAATGGCTTGTTGAGCTTTCTAAACGACATGTATATCTCACTTAAACAAACTGCGTAGCTTTGCTAAACATTTGTTGAATCAGAATTGGAATATGTGGAGCTCCTAAACACATTATGTAGAATTGTACATATCTACATGATCTTTTGTACAGACTAAACAAGTTGTTGAACTGGGTAACTTGATGGCAGTGCCACCTAACTTTATTATTGGAAGACAGTTGCTGTGGCTCCACCTGACAGACACTGATAGTGGCCTTGAATCTTTGCTTTGGTGCTACTGGAATTTTATTCAGGTAACTACTTAAAAACAAACAAGTATTGCTATTTTTGACAATGTCCATCATATGGCTATATAACTGGTTCATCGTGCTGACAGTATATCAATGGTCCAGGTAACAATGGCAGTGCAATGGCACATTATAGACCATCCAGACCAGAATGGTTTCATATTTCACTACAATATCATATCACTCAGTCTGTGAATGCTGAGTGGATTTGATTTGGTATTCTTGGAGTATAGTAGTTTACTCTTAATAATTTTTTGCATCTCCGGAAGTAACTCAGAGTCCAGAAATTGGGATATCCCATGACATGGGATTGATTACATAAAAAGCTGATACTTCTGATTTAGTGGCTGGTTGTTTTTTTATGGTGTGGATTGCTGTAATTCAATTGAAACAATTAAGTCAGTCAATTGAAGATGTCAAATGATGGTTTGAATTGCCACCAGCCAGGGTATTCCGAGGAGAGTATAATTTCTTTCTGCAGTTCTGCAGTTCTGCAGCAATTCTGCAGGTAGCTGCAGAATTCTGCAGTTCTGCAGCAAATTCTGCAGTTCTGTAAGAAGCTGCAGAATTCTGCAGTTCTGCAGCAAATTCTGCAGTTCTGTAAGAAGCTGCAGAATTCTGCAGTTCTGCAGCAAATTCTGCAGTTCTGTAGGAAGCTGCAGAATTCTGCAGTTCTGTGGCAAATTCTGCAGTTCTGTAAGAAGCTGCAGAATTCTGCTGTTCTGCAGCTCCCAGCAGGATTTTTGAAGCTTTGTTACTTGATTCAGCTTATTGCAATGCATCTGCAAGGTTCAGACCTCTTTCACAAAGTGTTGCCGCTACCCAGGAAACGTTGGTTTGGGGGCGTAGCGGTTTAGGGGTCGTTTGGGGGGGGGGTTGGGGGATTTGGTGCTCGTCAGGTTCAGCAGCGTTTCTGAAAAAATTCTGCAGCAGAATATGTAATTCTGTAGGAGTTATGCAGCTTGGGAGGTTTTATGCATTTATGCAGCCAGCTGCAGAATTCTGCAGGAAGCTACAGAATTCTGTAGGAAGCTGCAGAATTTCACAAATTCTGCAGCCACCTGCAGAATTTCACCAATTCTGCAGCTACCTGCAGAATTCTGCAGTTCTGCAGCAAATTCTGCAGTTATGTAGGAAGCTGCAGAATTCTGCAGTTCTGCAGCTCCCTGCAGGATTTCTGAACCTCTGTTACTTCCTCCAGCTTATTGCAAGGCATCTGCAAAGTTCAGGCCTCTTTGACAAGTATGTTGCCGCTACCCAGGAAACGTTGGTGGGGGGTTGGGGGTTTGGGTGGTCATCTGTCTCAGCAGTGTTTTTGAGAAAATTCTGCAGCAAAATCTGTAATTCTGTAGGAGTTATGCAGCTTGGGAGGTTTTATGCACTGCTGCAGAATTCTGTAAGAAGCTGCAGAATTCTGCAGGAAGCTGCAGAATTCTGTTAGAAGCTGCAAAATTCTGTAGGAAGCTGCAGAATTTCACAAATTCTGCAGCCACCTGCAGAATTTTACCAATTCTGCAGCTGCCTGCAGAATTCTGCAGTTTCTTAAAAAATTCTGCAGGAAGCTGCAGAATTCTGCAGTTCTGCAGCACCCTGCAGGATTTCTGAACCTCTGTTACTTGCTCCAGCTTATTGCAATGCATCTGCATAGTTCAGACCTCTTTGACAAGGGTCTTAACACTACCCAGGAAATGTTGGTTTGGGGGGTCGGGGTTTGGGGGTCGGGTCACGGGGTCGGGGGTTTTGGTGCTCATCCGTCCCTGCAGCATTTCTGAAAAGTTTCTGCAGCAAAATCTGTAATTCTGTAGGAGTTATGCAGCTTGGGAGGTTTTATGCACTTATGCAGCTAGCTGCAGAATTCTGCAGGAAGCTGCAGAATTCTGTAAGAAGCTGCAGAATTTCACAAATTCTGCAGCCACCTGCAGAATTTTACCAATTCTGCAGCTGCCTGCAGAATTCTGCAGTTTCTTTAAAAATTCTACAGGAAGCTGCAGAATTCTGCAGTTCTGCAGCTCCCTGCAGGATTTCTGAACCTCTGTTACTTGCTCCAGCTTATTGCAATGCATCTGCAAAGTTCAGACCTCTTTGACATCCATGGGGTTAATTAGCCCTTGTAGAGGGATAGCATACCAGTGGGATACCCCAACCCCAAGGGAGCAGTTCTTTTTATTCTAGGTGGACATTTCAGTGTTGGTTGGAAGCATGTTTGTTTTGATTTTGCTCACCAACTTCAAACGGCCAGTGCAACATTATTTACCCACACATCCCTCTAAAACTTTGGATTTAGACACTATGAAACCTAAGTTTTTGATTGAGGAATGATACAACTCTGTATCTTGATTAAAAGTTGCCGAAAAACTTAATATTATCTCGATCTGACAATCGCGCCAGGCCAAGCCTATGAATTGTTAGGCCAAGCCTATGAATTGTTGGGACTACCTAAAAGGCCTAGAAAGACAACTATTTGGCGTACAGAAATGGCAGACCCCTTTTTAGAAAGCTGAGACGATTATCTGTTGATATTGGCTATTTAAAAAACCTTGACAGTCTTTCTAGCATTTAAACATGACAATATTTCATAAAATTACATCAAACAATATTTTACAAAACTGTAGAAACAAAACATTTTAAACATCAAATTTGACTCATTTCCCATATTTCTTCTATTGGGTAACCCACTGGTACAGGGGGATCCCTCTGGCCTCTGGGTGTCCTCTTGGTCCTCTTTCTTGTTTGTGTATGTTGGGGTATCCCACTGTAGAGAGCCAGTATCGAACTGATATCCTCACTGTCGACTAAGAAAATAAATGAGCGATAATACTTACTTTCTGTTACCGAAATTGGTCGTGGTAGTGACTGGTATCAACATTTTTCTAATTTTATTTTTCTGAATTTTTGGTGGTGTTCAGAGTCGTAACATTAACACGGCAAAAAGCCATACTTCCTGTCTATTGACCAATCAGAGGGGGTTATTCTGGCAGGAAGCAGTAAGAAAATAGACACAAAAAACGCCACAAAGTGTTGCAATGGCCGAAATGGAACATTAACTTTTCATAGTGATGTCCTCATTCTTGTGTGGGCATCCCAGTACAGGGTATCTCAATGGGAGGTCATCTTTCTTGTATAGGTATGCTGGGGTATCCCACTGGTACAGGGGTATCCCACTGGTTTCCTCACTGTCCTCCTCAGTCTTGTATAGGTATTCCACTGGTGCTGGGGTATCCCACTCATAGATTTACGTTTATATGCCTACGATCCCACTGGTATCCTCGCTGTCCTCATTCTTGTGTGGGTATCCCACTAGTATGGGGGTATCCCACCTGGTGTCCTCTAGGTCCTCATACTTATGTAGGCATGCCGGGTATCCAACTGGTACAGGGGTATCCCACTGGTTTCCTTACTGTCCTAATTTTGAAAAAAAGAACTGCTCCCTCAGGGGTATCTAACTGGAACATACCAGTGGGATGCCGGGATCCCACTGGTGCGGTCCTCGCTACCTCAAGAATAGCACTGCTCATAAAACCTCCCAAGCCGCATAACTCCTACAGAACTGCTGCAGAAACTTACAGAAACGCTGCTGAGCCAGACGAGCACCAAAACCCCCGACCCCCCCCCCCGACCCCCAAACCGCTACACCCCCAAACCTGGGTAGCGGCAACATGCTGGTCAAAGAGGTCTGAACATTGCAGATACATTGCAATAAGCTGAATGAAGTAACAGAGCTTCAAAAATCCTGCAGGGAGCTGCAGAACTGCAGAATTCTGCAGCTTCCTGCAGAATTTTTTAAGAAACTGCAGAATTCTGCAGGCAGCTGCAGAATTGGTGAAATTCTGCAGGTGGCTGCATAATTTGTAAAATTCTGCAGCTTCCTACAGAATTCTGCAGCTTCCTGCAGAATTCTGCATCTAGCTGCAGAATTGCATAAAATCTCCCAAGCTGCATAACTCCTACAGAATTACAGATTTTGCTGCCGGGACATTTCAGAAATGCTACAGTGACAGAGGACCAAAATTGCAGAACTGCAGAATTCTGCAGCTTCCAGCAGAACTGCAGAATTTTGTGCAGAATTCTGCAGGTGCAGGAAGAAATTTAAGTGTACTGGGTATTCCGGACTCTTTTTCGTTATAAATTGGACAATTTTGAAGTAGTTTACTCTCAAAGTGGAAACATAATTTCCGGAGTAGGCCTAGTTAGAGTAGACGCAATCAAACTTACCCAATCTTTGATCAAATGATCGATTCCAGGCATCCATGCCATCACTAATCACTTCACAAAAGGACATGTCAAGAGAAAATCTTGGACTAAGTTAAAAGCAAATTTTCTATAAATGCCATTGCCTTAAAATTTGAGTTGGACCAGCACAGATTTTCAGAAAGTAGTAAGTGCCATTGATATGTTGTCAGACTTGGATTTTTTGCAATCATTTAAAATTAATTCTTAAATACTGATGAAAAATTGTTAACACTGTCTCTCCTGAATAATAACTCAGAAGGTAATGATGTCCTTCTGCCTGAACTGCTGAATACCAATTGATATTGTTATTAGCTGTTCACGTACATGGTGTGTATGTCTACTTTCAGGCACATTGCATTTATTCAAATTATGAAAACGGCAAGTGGAATGGCCAGGACCTAGAGAAATCACGAAAGTAAAAATATACACACAACGTGAACTTCCACAAAGGTCAGAAGCACTAGATGTCATATGTGCCACAAACCGTGATGGTCTCCAAGGACAAATAATTGATGCTAAAGTAGAATGTCTGGATCACTTGGCCAGCTTCACACAGAGACAAAGTCTGTAAGTGGGGATTAAGCGCATGCGTGGACAACGGACACAACCTTCATCAGCTCGTAAAATGTTGTTATACATACGCACTGATTTTAACCATTAGGACCACATTTTTATAGGCTGTGTTATGTGTTGTTCATGCACACATGTGCAGTCCTGCAGAGCTTAAACGTTCAACACATGAACCCAGCTCTCACATGGAAGAAGAAGAAGTTTGGAAATGCAGAGATGTTTGGAGGAGACTCTCAGAATTGTCCAGATAGCAGCAGGATCATTCATTGAGGCTAGGTCCTTACTAAATGAATTTGTGGCCTCTCTTCATGCAAATTACAATGACACTGTCACAAAACAAACAAAACTTGTGTAACATTAGTGCCGTTCACCTCAGGCTAATCCAATTAGTTTTGGCTCTAACTGGGACGATTTGAGAAATTGTAAAATCTCACAAATGATATGTGAAACTGCACCATGAAAAATGCAAACTGTGCACAAAAAAAAAGTATTTTGTGATTGTATTTAGAATAGAATAATAAATGTTGATATTTTAGTCAAAGTTTAACGCAAAATAGTTGGATTATGTTCCAAATTTAATTTATTGTAATCCAAAAATTTGTTTGTTTTGATGTGTGAAGTTTCGCGCGATTGATCAGTAAGGTTTTTTACAAAATGGTATTTATTTCAATTTTGTAATTTTGTAAATGTTAAGTCTCAAAATATAATTTACAAAAAAGAAACAGTCATCGATTTAGCTAGTCATTATATTAAAGTGCTTTCAAGTACAGAATATTTGTCAATGCTACTTATTGGGAAGTTAAATTGCTAAATTTTTTTAGGCACTATCATTAGATATGGCATGTAGGCAGGTAAACTATTGGACAGGAGGTGTTATACAATTATGATGAATTGTGTCTTTAGCATGAGAATATAATTCATAAAATGCTGAATTAATTTTGCATAATTACGACAGATCGTAAGTAATGAGAAAGTGGGATTATTTGGAAATATACTTTTGGTGTGTAAAGCATAGAACTGCTGCCTGTACAGTCACTATCGATGTATAGATAAAAGTATGGAATAGCTTTTTTTCACATGATGTAAACTTTTATTAAAGATGTAGGCATTTGTTTACAGCCTAAACATTTACTTTTTGTACGCACTTTTAAATGCGCTCAAAGCGGGAATTTTTTACGCACATTAGTTGTTGAGATTTTGTTTAAGTTGTCAACATTTAGTAGTTTAGGCAGTAGACACTTGGTTGTTTAGACTATACACCTAATTGTTTAGATATTGTTTAGTGTTCTAAACAAATAAAACGCTAAAACTAAATGTATTTTGTCATAATTGTTTAGGTTGTATCTGCGCAGTCGCTTACGCAGCTTGTTTAATTTGGCTAAACATAGTGTTTATAAAGAAAAAGCTAAACACCAATAAACGCGCTCAAAGCGGGAATGTTTAATGTTTAGGTTTTGTTTAGGTTGTACGCATTTCCAATTTAGAGTGCACAATCTAGGATTAGCACACATTTCACAACATAGTCCCACTCTAAGGTACCCAACATTATCACATCAAATTAAGGATTTGAAACCTAGTTCCCCACCAGCTCAGACTGCTCAGTGCCAATCAAACATGATCTGAAACATCCTCTTCTAATTAGGATCATTTACCCAGAAGACTAAATTGCCAATTATAGAGCTTCACAAGAAATCCAATAAGGAAGACTACAATTGAAAAGGAGAGCAGTACAAGCAAAGATACTTAAGGATTCCTTTAAAAATAACAGCAGTGGGCCAGCGGCATCATTGCAAAAACCGTAGAGCTCTGCGAAGAAGAAAAACTCCGCCAGAAGACATATCGCAGAGAGCAGAGCTCAGGGCTCAGAGACATGGCAAAGCGACCAGTGCTAATGTAGTCTCCGTGGGGCGAAGTCCTTCATGTGTGGGTTGTGACAGAGAGGCCGGCGTCCACTAAAGCGGCGTCCACTAAAGCAGCGATCAATGGCTAGTACAGGGAGGCAGCCTTGACCCTTGGGCTACTCCCCGGCCATAATCATTGGCTCATGCTACTCCAACGAGTCCAAGCAGCTCCTTACGGGAAGTCATCAGGCCTTCATTAAACGCCAATGTCAAATGGAGGTCACACTGATTTATGCTCAATAAGGCAGCTGCATGGCCACAGCATGCCACAAACTAATGCTACCTTCCACATAATAACACACTCCGGCAAACGCTCGCAGACAGGTGCAATCATTCTTACAATAACTCAAGCTCCTGCAGGGATCAATTGAAAAAGTGTAGCAAGCCCAACGAGACGAGCTCAGCGAGAGACAAGCACAATGAGACAAGCACGGCGAGACAAGCACCGGCGAACAGCCAACGTGATTGCAGCTGTAAAACTAAATAGCCCTAACAAAATTATCCTCAATCTATCTTCAATCCAAGATATGAACGACTTAGGAACGAGGCGATTCTGCCCCAAAATGAAGGACGGTCTTCACTTCACTGGAGCATGATTAGATCAGATTAGCTCCGTAATTACATCTTAGCCGATGATTCCTTTCAAAAAAGCCAACTCGGTGAATGGAATATAAATTTAGCCACAAGTAACTACAGTCAATATCTTTTTTTATGAAATCTCCCCAGTATCCAACGTTTAATCCAACCTAATAATGAGTAGTCCTCATATTAATATATCACTATTACTGATTGAGTGCATGTCCAAAGCTAAATGTAATCACCAACCAATACAACCCTTCCTTTTTAGATTGCTAAATGGTTTTTCCTACTTCCTGGAAATAGAAATTCCAACATGTGGCTGGGGCAAGTAGAAGCAAGAAGGGCATATCAGATTCATCCAGGGAAATGAATTTCAGGTCTAATCCAGATGAGCCGAGGCTGTGAATTTGCGTTCAATTCGGGTGAGAGGAAGCGGAATCTTCGCCGAGGACCGAGGTGGTAGAGGACTAGGAGGAGGAACAACAGCTGCTGTAGATGGTAGCAGTAAACGGTGAACGGTCGCTAGGACCCAATAAAGAAACTGATTTCAAATGGTGCTAGAGTTATGGTATCCAGCACCAGAAGAACCCAGCGTCCTGATTGAGTTTTCCGAGGGGCTGCCGGATCAGCAACACGGCTTCTGGATCGGCTGCGGATCGGCTGTGGATTGGCTGCTGGATCAGTAGCATCAGCATCAGCAGAAGTAATTTGAGGCCGCAGGTTGTGGACTTGTGATGCTGCCAAAAGAGATGCATTAAAGATGTTCCACAGCAGCCTCCAAAGCACCGAAGCCCCAGCATCTTCTCCAGGACGATCTTGCGCATCATCTTGGAAACTACATCTCCTTCGCTCCCTGTATAAATTATATTCCTTACTCTTCTACTAGTAATACTGCTCAGTACTTACACCTCTCTCCTAGTAATACTCCTCTTCCTTACTCCTTTCCTTACTCCTTACTCCTTCACTCAAGACCGAGTTAACTAGAGCAACACTGAGCATTACGAAGCAAGTTATCATGCCAAGCTTCGTTAAACTGCATAACGTCCCCTTAAATGTAATATCAGGTTTCAACGCTAACGACCTCATCCCAAAATCAAATTTCTTACTCATGCATCTAATTCTCTCATTTAACCAACCCAGTTATCAGGCAGGCTGAGGCAATAGTGCTGCAGCTCCACCTCCAACCAAACCATTTATGTCATTAGTGAAACCATTTGAAGGCAATCTACAATTTTCTGAGATAGTGTTCTTCAATTCAGCCGATCCCCATTCTCCCGAAAAGCATTGAATTTGACAGGATACATCTCAAATTGACATTATATTACTGCCAAAGATTCAATACAATCAATTTTAACAAAACATACATTATTTGGTTACAAATTTGTCCCTGCTATCAATCCACTGTAATAAGGTAAAACAATCAAGCATAGGGCAAAAAGTAACACCAGTCAACATAAGATCCTCTAATAGTTTTGAAATTTGAAATAATTGTCGGAATTAAGGAGTATCTGCACTATTTTGCTACAGGAGAAAGACAATACCAGACAAATTAAAGCCAAATGCAGCATCTCCAATAGACTTCCAAGAAGCAGCTAATGTTTCATAACCACCATCTTGAGATTGGCAACCTTCCGAATGAGTATCTCCTTCACGTCTATTAGTAGCGCGGAACCCCCTCCAGAGGACAAGTCAGATGACACACGTACATGTGAAAAGTACAGTAGCGAAAGGTAATCATTTACCATAAAAAGAAGTATTTATTACGGGCGCAATTTGCTGCAAATGGCATCTCCCTCTTATTCCATGAATATATTACAGCGCCTTAATGGACCTCTCTGCTCCTTCCATAAATATTCAGCAAAGGCAATCTGTTTGTGATGCTTAATTATGCCATTATTCCCGGCATACGGCTCACCTGTCATTTACGACCGTGTCGTTTGCCAAGTGACTTTCCATTCCGGAGTCGAAAGAGATCACAACACAATAGTCGCAACGGAAAGTGAAATTAACCGTGAGACGAGAGGAGACTCCGAACCACTTCTGTCACACCAATTAGACATCGAGCTTTGACTCGATTGGATAAAGGCCACCCAGGATAAGCTAAAAAGCAGCATATACGCAGAGAGTCAAAGAACACTGCAAGAGATTTGAATATCAGACCACCCGCAACACCAAATATTGTCTGGATGGCCTCTCGGTTGGTCTCTGACCACTAAAACTAATTGCGACCGACAAAATGACCATGAGCTTACCACCACGTGGCTCCGGCAACGAGGAAACGACCGTAACGGGATATAACAGATGAGTGGTGATGAGCGGCAACAACTTATTGATCCGCAGTCAGTAATGTTCACTCCAGAGGCTGGCCATGCATGAAATTCAGGCCCATCAGCCAAACGCAACTGTGTCACATTAGCTCAGGCCAGATTGACCCAAATTACCATCAGCTCTCCAGCCCCTTCCAGGGTATTCCTCCACTCTATTAGAGTCCATGGCATTATGGCAGTGGCACAGCCTTGCAGCAGAGCATTATGGCAAGCAAATCAGCATGTCATTCATCCAAATACATCCAAATACATCCAAATTCATCCAAATTCATCCACTCTCATCCTTCGCATGACCAGCAAGGCAGCAGCAACAAACTAAAGCTGTGTGTATCCTCTCCCCTCTCCACAAAGCGGACCACATGAATCTCTGAAATAAAAACAGACCAATAAAAAATTGATCACACAGCCCGCAGCTGATAGCAACTGACCTCGCAATATACAGGATTGACATATATATCCCCAAAAGCCCATGCGCCATCCCATATAAACCATCGGATCTGTCTATCGGCTGAAAAACTAGCCTCCCACTCGGCCAAGTTAAACAATGAGCAGCAGCAGCAACTGCTAATATGCCTAGTCCCTCTCATAACTCCACTCAATAGTTAAACGGCTTAAATTCTCCCGCAGCACTCAAACTAAATCCAATAGCATGTGATTTGACGGTTAAGGGAGCATGACACGGCAAAGAATACGAGGCGAAGCGTTTTTCATCCTGTGATATTGACAGTTCATTGATTGAGAGAGGAGTCCTCCATTTCCATGTGGTAAGGACCCGACTCCAGCTGACTGGATTGTGAAGACTATCCTTGCTCAATCAAGTCAATGCTCCGGCAGCCCTTGCTGCTCAAGATCAATAACGTGATTCAGAAAACGAATAAATCCCCAAAAAGCAACGGAAATGAAATACACCAAATGCGATATAATCCCCGCCTTATCGCTCTCAAAGATGGCGTAGAGATAAAACTAAATAGCACTGAATGCGCTTCATAAAGTAGGTCTATAAAACCATATTCATAGGTAAACATTAGCATGACCTGCCCTCAATCATTATCAATTGATTAAAATGATAACAGGCACACCTGATATGGTCAATTTCAATGATTAAAGTACTCGAACAATATACAATACTAGTATATACTGCACTGAGTCATTACATTGAGTGTCCAGACAAATATTAACTTCAAGTACCTTGGTTTACCAGTACTCTATCACAATTTATGAACCAGATAGTGAACATTATCCATATTTACTACTCACAAGGTTCTGTGTGTAGAGCGTAACAACCATTTCTAGATATAAGTCTGCAAGCAGCGGCGCAAGCTGTATACACATTATATGGTCCGATATATATATACTGGAAATTGTCCCTCTCTTTAGAGGAGCATCTCAGAGCATCTCTTCAGAAACAGAAAGTGGTCTTTCGAGGGAGTGTGCCCCCTCAGTGAGGTCAATTTTCCACAAAATGTAACTCACAGAAGAAGTGAGTACCTGCAAACGACCGGTCCATCCGAATCGTGAAGCGGTCTCTTGTAGAAGGAAAAGTACTACAAATAATCCAATATGGAAATATGACAAGACCGCCCAACAAACGGGATCGCATACTACAGCGCAAGGACCGCTGTATATACTGCAAGAGATGGCGAATATTGCAACACAGTTGATAACAGAGTTGGATATACACATTGCGCACTAAGCATACACATTACGCAGCTCAGATCAATCATGAGGAAAATAGTCGTGTATGGCAAACACCGCCAGAGTCAACATGAGCAGAGATTGACATCACAATTCATGTCGCCAACAAGCTGATTGGTCCCCACAAACTATCACCCAACAATGACCAGCATTACAAAGTCATTACTTCCATATTAGACTCTTGAAGAGCAATCTATGCTAGTCATTCTGTGACATTGCCAGCCATTCATAGCATTGCTACATAGAAAATAGCCCTGGGGCCCACATGTGTAAAGCTGACATACAAATGGGTATAGCAGCTTTTAGCTGATTGTGACATGTGTTTATACTGAATAGGCAAATATATTGCATTGCAGCATCAACAGAAAATTTAAGAGAAAAGCTACAGTGTATGTATCAGTTATTCAACTAATCATTTGTAGCAAGGAAGAAGTTTATCAGAAATCAACATCCACTATTGGTCCCAAGGGTTAATCGGTTTGAAGACAACAGCATCGCTGTCAACACAAATCAAATCAAATCAAATTATTTTATTTTAAGTCAGTTTTGTCAAAATACAACACTAGCTGCAAAGCTAATATACATGGGTGCCACTGTAGATGCATATGTATAAACAACTCGGATCACTTCAATGTTGACAAAGGTTTGTTCTTCTTTGCCGCCAAATTAGAGGTCCAAA
Organism: Platynereis dumerilii; assembly: GCA_026936325.1. Lineage (NCBI taxonomy): Eukaryota > Metazoa > Annelida > Polychaeta > Phyllodocida > Nereididae > Platynereis > Platynereis dumerilii. Next base: position 27,899,754 of record JAPTHN010000011.1, read on the forward strand.
TCTGTCTTTTTTGGCAAAATGTCAATTTGAAGTGCCTTGAATCACAAAAGTCATCATCGTTCAATAATTTACAAAGATGACTGGTTGATCTTACGTTTGTATAATTTGGCTCAAGGCTCCTAATAAAACATTCAGCAAGAAACACGACTTGCACATTGTGCAGCCAGTCATTATTAGGCAGTAATGGAAAGAGTAATGGAGGATCATCAAGCAATCAACAAACACCTCCTGATCTCGATGTACAGTGGCACCCATGTGGGACAGGTGTGATAAACACTTTGCCATACATCATAATTAATGGTACATGGACTAATCTCCCGGAGGCTACTTGACTGACTCAAGTACCAAGAGTATCGGGATAGTGCATTAGATGAATGGCACCACCAGTAGCATTATGAGAAGCATCAGCAACAGGACCATTACTAAAGCATCAGGGGCAAGTACACTGTATGTTGCTCCAGCAGAACAACTCTACAAGAAATTGTTGGCAACACCAACCTCAACAGTGCCACCACTGAGGCTTCAGCAACAAATATGTCACTCTTCTCTTCACAATCTACATCATTATCAGTTTACATGCATTGCACTCTTTAGACTCTATGTTACATCAGTAACAGCATTTGCAAGATTATAAGTACTTAATAGCATCAGCAATACCACCAGTGACAGCACCAAGGGCAGTAATATCTGCAGTGCATAAAACAGTAGAAGTAGTTTGTGTAATTTTGAGCATTGTTGGTGTAAAGACATCATGAAATGAAGCTGGCAGCAGAACCAGTGTCATCAAGACATTAAGCATTGATCCGGATAAATGAAGCAGTGAAATATATATCGGATCACTGATCAAAACTTTATGGCACATGCAGCATCTGCATCCACAATATAGTTATCTGTTCAACAGAACCACATGTGAGCAGATCAATCTTGCTAATCCAATGCAGTAATCCAAGCACCTACATTCAACCACATACATTATGATCAACATCTTCTATAGGCTATATACCCATTATGTGATAGGACTGACCAGCATTAGGAATCACAAACCATACATTATACACACAAATAACCAGTATTTACACATCTACATGGGCTTAGAGGGTTGCTTTTACCATACCAATCTATATCTATCTGTATCTGTTCTTATTTGCATGGTCAAAATGCCAATCCAAACAATATCAGAACCATCAACAGCATCAGAAGAAGAATCAACTACATGTGAAGAAGAATCAACAGCCTTAGAGAAAGAATTAACAGCCTTAGAAGAATCATCAATAGCTAGCAGGAGAAAAAAAATCAACAAAACAACCATCAATGGCATCATAGCAACACACAGTATCAGCATCAATGTGTGAGCTTAAGTAGAAAGCTCCACAAGCAATCCAACATATATACTGCACCCATCAACTGTACAGCCTCAGTACAGCCCTGCAGCACCAAAAACACTGGCTGGAGCATCAGCAGCAGGGATCCCTCAGCAGCAGTACCTTGGTTGCCTAGTAGCAAGATGACCAGTGCCTCGACCAGTGCCATGACAATTAACCTAAGCTGATCACTCAGCCCGTCAAGTGGGACCCAGGGTTAACTCCATCATACAAGCAAATTAATTGAATGCTGTTTGCCTGGCAACGCCTATAGGACAACATTAGGCATATGATGCTGCATATATCACAGTGCAATCCTCTCCTATATATTTCCCATTCAATAATTGTATAGATGCTATCAATCTCTGCAGTTGCATTAGCATAGTACTATATCATATGCAATGATTATGCATGTACTTAACAGCAATGAGTGCCATAGATCAGGGATTTCAACAAAGCTGTACCATTAATACTTATGTTTTGTCAGATGGAAATTATTCATTATCTCATCGATCCCACTTTTATAGATTTGAGGCCATGAGCAGCCACTCTATATGATGGGATTCATTACTGAATTGCAACCATGAAATATATACATCTGATCATGATACTGTATGCTGCTCTAAAGATACCTCTGAATATATTTTTCACTTGAAGACAACAATTCTCTATCCAAGTCAGAGCCCAGTAAGGTAGAGTATTATGGCAAACCTATAAGCTAGGATTTTTTTCTGTCTAATGCTCTTATAGAGCTCCAGGACTGAAATATACATTAAACAAACGCCAAACTGTATCATACACTGGTTTCACCCAGCTACTAGAGACCTTGTGGCTGAGACAGAAAATATGTAGCATTTTGAATGAAGCCAACTTCAGTACAATCAGGTTCTTGACTTCTCATCTCTTCACTACGTCTGCCCATTGATCTATAACTCAACCCCTTATAGCTCTATGATCTGCAAATGGCAGATGGTTTATGGAAGTTAAAAACGATTTTCCCCAGTTCACCTAGGCATTAAGCAGAGGCCAATATAAAGAACTACAACACCATCAATATAAAGTTGAACTACAGTGCCACCTTTAACTTAAGTGAGTGAAACAGGTTATGTTTTGCCATTGGGTCAATGCTAAACATCTTCAACAAAACTACGTGTGGAAGTATTAATTCTCATTCGCCGGGAAGAAAACATAATGGGTCATAATTAAGGTATGTGGGATACAAATGGCTGACAATTTAAACAGTAGAGCAAAAAAAACTGACAGCCGTTTGAACCCCACATGCGTCCTGTATGATCCATATAATTATGTTCTCATTTAATGATTATCCTTGCTAAATAAATGCTTCCACAAGCAGTTTGGTTGAAGATGTTCAGCATTGACCGAATGACAAAACATCACCCATTTTCACTTATAATTATGGTTAATAATATATACCATTTCGAAATATTAGACCAAGCTTGTCTCTCATTGCTTTAGATGTCAAAGACGAAAAAATATCTCAATCAACATTTCCTATTCTCTAGTCGTCGTGACAGAAAATATATTTACAGCCCATACAGTTTCACAAAAGTGGCTGAGAAAATGGCGACCCCTCTATAAATAGATATATAAGTCACCACACAGCAAATTGAAATGTCACTATTACATATATATTTATAGGTCTTACCTTTTTCATATTAAATCACCTAAATGCCAAAACTTGACATATGTCTTTTGTCTCGGTCTTTAATATGTCAAGAACCCAAAACAATCAAAATTGTTAAAATGATCTCCTTACAGTGACCATCTACTAGTTAACCAGATCAGACATTTATATAACTTACCAATGAAAAGGCAGTCAAAAGCAGTTTTCACAATAAAAAGCACCTCCATAATGTCTATCAATGACACCGTTGCACAAAAAATGATTTTTTTCACAAGCGTACTATATGTAAGCACTTCAAACAGGTGGCACAGGCTGGTAGGTAAATAAATCTAGCCTTATAAACTTATTTTGACCCTCTGACTGCATAAAAGCCATATCAAGTTCACGCAGGTATAAACTAGCACATAAATACACGGAAGTTTTACAACCTAAAATGCTGAATAATCACTCCCTCCTATATACATAGACCACTTCAAAACTTTACCAAGCAGGTGACTAATGCAACGGTTTTATTGAGAAGGAGGGATTAATTCCTGTGCAAAATGCCTGAAAATACAGATAGGATTTCCATACCCAGCAAATATTACATTTTATAAGAGTCAGAACTTGTAACTAAAAGGAAGATGCAATCTACCTGGGACAATAAATATTGCAGTAATCTTAAATTCATCTTAATCCCTTCAAATGGATGGATGATTGGGCTTTACGTCTTGTATTTATGCACTTGGTAGGCTAATTAGGACAGGAGGAGTGCACTCTTAATCCCTATAAAACAGACAGTAATAGGCCTAATACAGTAAGATCACCTGCAACAGCAGGCTTTTCTTCATCACTAATAATGAGGCCATGATTCCCACAAGCTTCGTGTGATAAGAACAAACTCCATTGCACATTAATCAACCACAACTGAAGAATGAAGAACTTAAAACCAACGACAAAATCCGATGGGGAAATCCAATCAAAATATCCCAATACAATCCAAATCGATAGTATAAAGAAATCAATATCTATAATCCGTGGTCAGGGACTGGTAATCCTGGCCGATCCTGGCAACCCAATGTATTGGTCAGAACCCAATCACAACAAGGGTATGGAGTCCTAAGGACAGTTGAAGTGTGTAGAAATCGGTCATGTTCTGAATACTAACTCCAGTATAGCTCTGAAAGATATGATTCATAATTTCATAATCATACACGCCTTCAAGATAACTGTAAAACACCTATGCTGACACGTGTGCCAGTTGTAATTCTGAGAACTTGATAAGTTCAACAAGTGACAACATTCAAAACAGTTTCAAGTGTTGCTGGCAATGTGCTGACACAAAGCAGCTGACTGGCAATAAGCCAACCCTGAATAAAAGCACATCTACATTCTACAGCTTTTCAAATCACTAAAAGATAAGTACTAAATGTATAATATACTACATAAAGCAAGGGAGCCAATCCTTACAGTCTGCCACATGGATGTGAAAAGTGCAATTCACTGAGCAATGTTCCACTCCAGTAAATCAGCATTGCCTTGCTTACAAATAACTGTCAAGCAAGCCTAATACATTTTAATGTAGTATACAGCATGTTATACTGAATCCATGATACACCCACACATTCAGAACATATGCCTATGTATAAATATCACGTAAAAACAACTTATACACCTACACTAAGTCAATAATTTTCACTAAGATCATAACTTACAGACCTATATTAAGATCATTTATTGACTTACAAGATAGCCAGTGTAACAGACCAACAGTCCATAAAATGTCAAACAGAAAATGTTGCCTAACCTCAAAATTGTACTAAATTGAAAATGAAAGAGCAATATACCAGTTCAAATGTCCACAGCATGTAATGCTAGTCACCCAGAGGCTACAATGTGTCTAACTGATGCACTGGTGTGCATGAAAAAGGAAAGAAAAAAAGATGCAGCTGTTCACAGCATTACATAGTATTATAAATTAGATTTGACCTCCATCAATCTGAAAACATTTAAGCAAGAAAAAAGCTGGAGCATACTCATTGACAATTCAAATTTGCACATGACCCACTTGGTCATGCACAAAAAACCTGACCAGAACACTGATTCAATAATTGACAGTTGAGTTTCACCAGGCTCGTTTGAATCGTTTCACATCCAGCAGCCATCATCCATTTTATTCGCTTCAATCCATTTTTCTCTGGCAGTTTGTCATACAAATCGATTAAACAACGCTAGGGGGGTCATATTACTTGCGCAAAATCTATAGTGCACCGTTATCTGAACAAATAAAAGCGAGTCAAAAACGACCAGAAATCACAAGGCGAAAACTTTTAAAGCGTCGTTTCGAACTAATATTCGACCCAATATCATTACGCTTTGATAATCTAACCGTAATTCAAATGTAATTTAACCGTAATTCAAACGTAATTCGAAATCTAAGTCAGATGACTAACAATGACATCCCAAAGATGAAGCCATTAGAAGGGCCTTGCCATTTCCTCACTTGAAAGCTGTGATATCTGATAAACTGCTCTGATGACACTTCACATTATCTGCAAGGTTAGCTGCCAGCAAAAGGTCACCGCCAATTGACTCCTGCTCATAAATCATTGGAAAGTATAACACACGAGGTTGCCAAGCTGCTGAAGCATACATTCAAGCAGACATGCATAATGCACCATTGACATGCCTTTGACAGGGCTAAATGTTAATCAAAAGTGACCCCAGGCTATTAATAGACAAGCAATTAACATGGATATTTAATAATCTAGAAATCAATATACTAAGCCACTGTTAGCCACATTGTATCCACACCAACAGAATTACATGAGCTATTCAAACAAATAGGACAACCTCCCACAACATAATCCATGAAACTCAAAAGCTTAGTGAAAAGCCTCAATCAAATTGCTCAGTTGGATCTCAACAGATTTGACCGATTCCTCCATCACTTGAATCAATCAATGGCTTATCAACCTACTTGCCTCAGCATCTACATAGAACACCCGAGTACAAGGCACCTCCTTACCATACGTTGCATGTACAATTGTACATACCCCTAAAACATCACCTTGAACTTGAAAATCACTTACATTTCATAAGCTGCTTTAAAACAAGATCTCATTATATTGAATATATCCATGGACAGTGTTTTAAAACAGGAGTCCAGCAACAAAATGACAAACACATTATCTTCTCAATTTTCTGCAATTCTATAGCAAGAGTATAATCCCATCACTGGGCTTAAGCTATGACACGGAATAATGTAAAACCTATAGAGGGAGTATCTATATCCTGTTATTAAAACCTTAACAATTCCAGAGACATCTTGAAAATCACCTGCTAAATCGTGCTGATGATGCAATACATGTATTCCAAGAACTGCATTCAGAAATCTCCCAGGACACCAATCTAGGGCACTCTGGAAATGTGACATTATCCTCTTCTAAGAGATTGCCAAATAATTTGAACATCCAGCATCAAAACGGTAGAGAACTCAATTGGCATATATTTCCAATATGACGTAATTCAAATGATTAGGAAATGGACCAAAAACCTTTCAAACCACGACCCCGAAGTGAAAAGTCCTACGAACAAATATTGCAAAGCTCATTTTCAAACTTGTAATTGAAATATATATAGATAAGAAAAATAATTAATAGGCCAAACGTAAGGTAACAAAATGTATAACCAAAGTAACATCATATTCCAGGCACAGTTCTATTTGGATTGATTGATGGATGAATGGATGACTGGGGCTTTACGTCCTGTAATTTTACACTTAGGCTAATTATGACAGGAGGAGGACACGGTAATGAGGCAAAGGATGATTGAAACTGCGTCCAACATAGGCCAAGGTGATCCGATAAGAGCTGGATTCGAACTCGGGGCCCAGAGATTGGCAGCCAATCACCCTATCACTAAGCTATCATCACCCCCCTCCCTAATAGGATCAGTGGGAATTGCATGGCTTTTCTAAGTGAACTGTCTTATTGCAGAGACTACTTCTACAAAACCAAGGAGTTAAATTTCCACACAGGACTCTACAGCAACAATCGGCTTTGACATGCATTATGAGAATGGAGTAAGAATAGGACAGTTGGTGATAGCAACATTTCTACTTGAAGGTGTTCATACACGAATTTTGGGGTGAACTAACAAATTAAAGAGTGTAAGGGGTTAATGAAGAACTAAATGGAGTGTCAAGGGTTACAAATTAAGCATAGGAATTAAAGAATTAAAGGTCAGGGATTACATTAAGTGGTAGATGATGAGTGGGTTTATAGAATAGAATTCAACAGATCTGAGAAAAGGACTTCACATCAGAGAATTAGTGATACAGTGAGCTGTAAGCTGAAGACTTAGTAAGAGGACAAAGCAAGATTATCCTTTTACTAAAGAGTCGTGTAGTCTCTTGAAGGGTCTTGGCGTAGGCTGTTGAGAACTCAAACTAGGGGCACTGATTTCAAATGGTGCTAGACAGTTTTCAGACCTCTATCCACCACTTGAGACCAGGGCTCTAGCAGATATTTGTCTCGTCTTGTCTTCGGCCTTTCTCCAGCGACGTCAGCTGACTCGGGAACTCCTTTATTATAGGGGATAAACGAAACCAAACTCTAACCTATCTGAACCAAAGAAAACGATTCTAATCCGCATTATCAAGATTGATAAAAGTGCAACCAATTTCAAAAGTAACAATTTAGTGGACGAGCAGCCTAATCTCAACCAGGGCAAGAAAAAATGAATTTCCAGGCAATCAGATTAAGAACGACAAAATTTCCCACGAATGGTTGCAAATTAAGTGACTATTTCCAGGCAATGACATGCCCGAATTCCCTACTCTCTCCAGCCATGATCTCAACTCTACATAATATACTGGCCAGACTTTAATGACTCTAAGACAGCTCTACCAGTAGCTAATGATAGTGATTTTGCTTATAGGAGACATGGCATCAAGAAAGTCAAAATGAGAATACCACAAATTAGCACTGGCCCCACAGTCCCAGCACATGGCACGAAGGAAGAATACATAGTTCGTGACAACACGTGTCCATCAGAAAGGCGAAAACCAAAGCATATTGCTCATTGTATGGACAGTGAATTCTGAATACAGTGAATAGCACAAGCAACCCATATCTGACCAAGAGTTACCATCTATCACACAACCAGTCCAGTGCCACACCGTACCAGGCATCCTGTGAACTTCCTATTCCAAGAAAAAGTTCACGTAATGCCAACAGGAAGCTCGGTGCAGCCCTCTTGCTATCTAATTTCTGCCACTTTACTATTATAAAAATATTCAAATGTAAACGTATGTATGCAATGTATTTATGATATCGTACAACTACCTTCAATGGAGTAATCTTTAAACTGGAAATCTATAGTATTGACCAATGCCAACATCTCAGATAATACATAATGACAATACATTAACAATGAAAAATCCAGTTAAAATTTGACTGGGCAACTGCTGAGTTCCGTCCCAGTTCAAAACTTAAACATTAGGAAAGTAAATGTTCCCCTACCTTAAACACAAACGCTCTCTCAAAGACACTGAATTCATAAGCAGAGTATCAGAGTGCCATCCTAAACTGATTGTATTCTTGAAACAGTACCATCCTCAGAGAAATACAGTGCAAGAAATCCACAACCATCCGTGAAGGAATACCATTCAACTCACAAGAAGTGGACAATCTGAAGACTTATCTTGAACAGCTACCTGGACCAACAGCTCCACTGCCCAACTAATCTGCTCAAGGAAATTCCTCTAAATCCCTGCTTTTTCATCATTCACGATTTGTCACAGGTTGCCATGCACACATTACAGGTCCAAGCAGATTATTCAGGATTTGTACAAAAGCTAATTAACACCTCATTAGCATACTGTGGACATGGTAATTTATTCACTCGAACAACACCAGAAACATGAAACATCTTTCTTAAACATCTTCATCTCTGCATATTCTTTCCTTTAACATTGCTAATACTATGCCAAGTAGACAAAAATACATTAGAAGGTATAACCATTCAGGTAAGGCACAAGATATGTTGTTTTAATTATACAGTATGCTGTATGACATATTCCAATCTTCAAGAATATTCATATCAAATGTATCAGTGTTCTTGCTGGGAAGGCAAAAGATCCCTCACATGGGGTATATGTGCAACATTTCGAGAACCCCCCCCCCTCTCTCTCTTCCATCTCATAAATTATGAATCCTCCAGAGTGCCCACAATAGGACTTAGATGGCTAGATTACCACATCTATCTATCAGCATATTCTAAGCGTGCATACCCAAAAATCTACCTGACATATTAAAGAGCTTCGATTGTTCAAAACATGGCAACCTTACGGCTCCCAACATATATAGGTCATTATCCCATGTCTAGCCAACTTTTTTCCCTCATACTGATCTTTTCCCTGGTCAATACAGATTGAGAGAGGGAAATACAACAAAAAGAAACAGGGATATATTGAGTTCAACCAATCAAATTCCTTTGGCTAATTAGCCAGCAGGGCTATACTGAAAGATAATGAGATCAGCAGGGATATACTGGAACTGACCAATCTAAAGACAACAGTGCCCCTATATATCATGCTTATTAGCATGTAGATACCAGCATATTTGCTGATTGTTGTGATTTAAGGCAGTTAAGTGCTGCCAATTAAGAGTATTGATTTTTTTTGTAGCACAGCTGCATTCACATTGAGTGCTTCAAACTGTTTTATATTGATATAAAATAAAAGTATTTAAAAGAAAAGACATGGGATAAAAAGGTTATACCATGGGTTGCGGCAGTATATCCCTGGTATAGTCACCCTCGACCCCGTATATCCCTCGACCCTTCGGGTCTCGGGATATACTGGATCTTGGGTGACCATACCAGGGATATACTGCCTCCACCCATGGTATAACCTCATAATAAGTGTGCTATGCAATATGAACTCCTCCCTCTCAACATCTCAATTAATCGATGAACCTTTGATATGGACAAGAATAGCCAAGCCTCAGGAAAGCCACCACCATGTAAAGTGTGTATCTCTGCAGAGTATCTATCTTTTACCACTATGTATGTAACCCGCCTATCTGTCTGTGCACCTGTCTTGGTATGTGTGTCTGTCTCCAAGCAACTACAAGTCTGCCAAACTATACATCAGAATCAAGAACGCCAATCAGATTCTATCCCATATATCAGTGTCCATGTTGGGCCAGTTGAAGACCCCACTCATGGAGTAAATAATTTGTAATAAGTTGTTGAATTCAAGCACAACTATCCTTAGTATCCCATGTACTAGGGTAGACCTAAGCTGGGCCAGTGAAATGCCCCACAAGTTGGGTAAATAAGTAACATCTTGTGTCTCTATTTCACTCATCTCATGCATGATTGAATCAACCCTCGTTAGCAATAATAATTTGCCTTAAAGGGATGCACTATATCAGTCTATATGAACCTGGCTGCCTACCTATTATAAGTACTTATCTATCTGTCGGTCTAACCTGCCCAAAATAGTAACTGTTGTTAAAAGTAGTACCTGAGTCCAAAACGAATGCCCATGATAGATAACTAATCTAATTAGCTACAGTGACACCCTGGAAATGACACATTAGAAACGGTCATTACAATCAGCACTCAGTCACAGGTATTGAGATAAGGGACCAAGATTACATGGGCCAGAGATAATTTTAGCCCATGATATCACACTTCATGCCAGGCCAGTTCAAATGTGCTATCTCCAATTACTGCTGGCTAGAATTACCAGGAAAACGTCTATCAGATCTTTCTACCTGTGTCCTCGTGTTTTTTGTTCCGATTTTAATTTCTCCTCCTTGCATTCAGTTATGAGAATCATTTATGCCTGGTCACGAATGTGAAACTCAACCATTATGAATAGTATTGAATACACACCCTATCATAGGTGATGTGTTTTACATCACAAATGTAGATTTGCACAAGAGAAATCTTACTCAAGCCCATGTTATCAATAGCTTTCAGCACACACTGCCCCCAAATCTAGAATCATCAATTGTCAAGTACTTAGGCAAATAGACTCATAGCGTGTATAGCCGTCCTTTTTTCTTTCTTTTCTTTTTTTTTGTAGACCTCATCAAGTGGCACGCCATGTATAATATACCTGTGTACTACTAGTCAACACTAACAGACGAGTTTTTTCCATGACCTTTTTTCCTTGGGTGTATTAAGTGTTGAAAGTCACCATAATGTGTAGAGTCAGGCAAGAAATCAATAAGTATGTGCTCACGTGAAACTACGTATATATACAGTGATCTCACAAAGCAAAGATACATCTCCAGTGCAGCAAATATATATCCAAAGTGTCTTCATATATTTCTCTTCCTTTTGAATGAAGAATCTCCAGTCTAAAATCAATGTACAGAGTATGTAAACAAGCTGTCATTAACTCCACCAACCTACGTCATACAGGAGACCTGTATGTAAACTAGATTCAATTTAGAGACACAAAACATGTTAAACAGCAGAGTGTAATGAAACACTACCTGAGTGGCATATATCCACTGACATGTTCAGATCCATAATGGTATCCTCCAGCCCAGTTAACGCGATATGATTATAGGCCTGGTTTCTATAGGTGCAAATCCATAGCAATGTTGTACGTCATGTGGAGCCATGCCAACCAAGGCAGCCACGGCCTTCCAGCAGCCCAAGGTAATCCAGGCGGCTAGCTGATCAACGGATGTAGAGAACTGGCAATCGATGACAACATACGTCATCATTGCATTGATCAAATACATACTTCGATAGATCGGCAATGGCGCGAAAAAAGCAGACGACATCCACTGAGAAGAGAACAACAGAACTGAAGGGGCGCTGCATGCAGCAGACCACGTGGTCCAACGACACCATGTTACGTTCCATGCTAAACATGGCTGACATGTGCCCCAGTCTCAGGCAGCAGTCAGCAGACCCAGTGAACTGCGTGCTTCTCCCACCGGCGACAGGCATGTTCTGTTGTGTTGACGTCGGCTGCCTGCTCCTCCTCCCTCCCTGCTTCTGGCCAGAAAACGATGCCAGCCACTGAGCAAGGATTCCACCAGCGCGCCAACCTACAGGGCCGACCAGCAACTGCATGGGCTGCATGGCCAGCTAATCGAAGTCTCCCTGCTGCTTGCACAGCACAGCTCTCTGCCTCCAAGCTCCGAACAGCCTCCCGAACAGCCTCCGAAGGCAGGACCGACACCAACGTATGGCAGGCAGCAACAGAGCTGCTGCGGATGCGATGACACTGCTGAAATGACAACCAGTACCCAAATAGTGGGGCCAGCTCCAAGCAAACACACTGAGGTGTCAAGTTTTATGTCCATCGGGGTTAGTGGGTGCGTCACCAGCCGAGCGTGACACTTACGTCATGGCTCCTTCCCAACGTGGCCAGCCCATGTCCCACTGTGTCAGCTGAGTTGTCTCATTGCTTCCAACTTTTCCCGCCAAAAAAGCAGACGATGCTGTACTCCCAACAGCACGCCAACAACTGATTTCACATATCTTCTGGCCACAGCTAAATTAGGCACGTTTCGGCATGTCTTTCATCTTGTTCAAACAAATCTCTTGAAATTCCTCGAGAGCAACTTCCAACAAAGCAAACGCTTTGTCCAGTCATGACACGACCGTCTTCAACAATTCAAAGACATTCTGATCAATGGATACACAAAACAGAACATGCTTGCCACACTTATACACACAAAGACATGCTTGAGCCTCAAAACGGAACACCGACACATTTAATTGGGTTTGCAAAATCTTCCAGAAATGCAAATTATAGACTACCATCCTCAATGACATACCACAGTTCAAAACACAGCATGTGCTTACGGATGGTTGTGGTATGGATTCACCTGTCATAACTTGTTCCTTCTTCTTGAACCAGGACCCAAGACAGAAAAGGAACCCAAGTTGACCAACCAAAAAAAGCCTCTCAGCAGCTGATAAAGCTTTATATGAGCTAAGAGTTTAAAATGAGACAAGAACTTCATTATGGGTCACATGTCGTCTCTTCACTTGCCTCCTGTAGCCAAAAGTAGGCCTACATTCAGCTACATTTGAATATGCAACTGATAAGTACGGCTAATTTTAAGTCTTGGACCTGTGTTATAAGCTAAGAGCTTTGCAGGACTGTAGAGATGAAACTTTCGCATTTGGTAAATGTATTTTTCCATGAACATAAAACACAAAGTTCTGAGGTAGTTTGTATCAGCACAAGCTGTCATCTATTTTATCTACCATTGAGTCCCACGACTGCATAGGAGTCATTAAATGATACATGTGCTTCATTCTAGTTCTGCTTTAATACATTTTCTTTCAGTGGAGTCACTATCAGTACCGTTACCACAGACGATACCAGTCCAAGAGAATGTACATAGATACCACTAAGCTGCAGAATGTGTAGAAATACTACAGATACCCAACCATATTTGCTACAACTACCAGAGTCTACCATAGCTGCCTGTGCTGCTGTGGCTGTTCCGGAGAGCATCATCTTCAAGGCCACCAGCAGACAGCGCTGGGGGCGACAGCTTTGACACACACATTGCTCTGCTAAATAGCAACTTCCTCCTTCTCAGATTGCCCTTCTCTACCTCCAGCTCCTTAAATATGAATTACACCCAACTCCAAAGAAGCACAACGGCCTCACTGCCAATCCAGCTGTTCATTTGTCTGTTTTGAAGGCTGAGGTTGCCTGTTCATCTTCATATCTATCTACACCTCCATCTAATCTATCTACATATTGTATCAGCAGCTCAACAATATACTAAATGTCACTTTGTCCTATCAACAGCTACCGAGTACTGTAGTTCATCTTTGGTAGGGTTTATCTAACTGTCTAGCTATATGGCTACCCACCTGGCTGCCTAGATGTGTACATACATCAGACATAAAACATAGTAAGGCCTAACTGCATACCCACCTAGTCCTACTTATCTATCTGTATCCAAAATTAATGTATCTTTTACTTTCGTCCAGGAACTCATTCCATAAATCCATTCAGCTTCAAACCATTTACACATCTTATACGTGCTATTTCTTTCTTAAATGGTAACCATGCATGTGGTGAAATGGAAAAGGCTACAAAAATGTCCAAAGTATTGCAATTCCAAGTCAGCTGCTGCAGCCCATGGGCCGCCCACACTCATGTATCTTGCATGTGTAGATGTGCGAATTACACTGCAAGGCCACTGGGACAGCCTGGCAAGGGGAGAAAAAGGCTGTCCAGAAACACGTGCATTTCTCTGTATTTGGTGAATGTTGCATTCATTTTGTCGCATTCTTGTGGATATGAAATGTTCTCTTGATTTCTTTGCATGATTGCTGGCTTACTTATAAACTTCAAATTTTGAAGACAAATTTTTTTATACAAATGTGTCAATTCAAAACAACCATTATGTGTGAAAATTAACAACCACTATTAGGAGTTTTTGTGTTTATGTAATTATGTTATTCTATTACTGATTATGCTGTATACATGTATTGAATCAACTGAGGATGATACCGTTTCAGAGGCATGAATGTCTTTTTTTTTCTCTTTTTGGTGCATTTTAAACATTTTCCTTAAATGTATTTGTTACAGCTGCATTAGCCCACCGAATGATTATCGCATGTTATGGTTTCAACCTGAAACTGATCTGACCAATTTAAGAGCAAACAAAACTTCTCCATTACAATTTCTTTTCTTTCCTCCTTTTCCCCATTCCCCAATTTTTCTGACCATTTATCCATTAAAATCAAATCGACGAGATTTCCGTTCCAAACCATTTGCTAACCAACAGGTAGACAGTCATACAGACAGACAAGGATACATCCTTCAAAACCATGAACGACCCTTCAAGAAATAAAATATAATTTCCTCAGTCATAAATACCTTAATACCATTAAAAGGACCACTGTCAAGACTTGTACTAAAGTTTAGTAGCCTCTAGTAGCTTGACAATTTACATTTTATGACACCCCCTCCCATAGTTTACAGCTTTTCATTAACATCCACCTAGCTTTACACCCTAGCTTTACACCCGAATCATCCTAGGTGGTCCATGCTGAGCACTATAATGACCCACCCTGACATCAACCTCTTCACCCATACAATTCCCATACTCTACCCATATACTTGACCAACACAGGACAATGTGACGCGACATGTCACTCCCCACCATCAAAATGAAGTATTGGGAACGAACATAAAGGAACTCAGCTCAAATCGTACACAAGGGCAAAATGAACCCATTCTATCTTGCTTTTCAATTCAGGCCCTTGACTGCTTAAGAAATAATGCAACATTTTATCACTCCATGATCTGATGTACTGATCCCAACATTAGCCACTTACAGGACATCCTGAACAATGTCATGTATATATTGCTATCTCAAGAGTTCAAAGTAGTGATATACCTTTACTTACAAACTAATGGCAATTATTTAAGTAACTTGCTGATTTCTATTCCTCAGTACCTTGGGTATACAATAATACAAAGGCAATTCCCACAGAGGCATTTCATACAAAGCTACAGTTGCAGTTACCTTGCACTGTCCCATCATCTCATCGTTAAATCTGACCAATGGAAGACCAATGGAAGACCAATGAAAGACCAATGAAAGACCAATGAAAGACCAATGGAAGACCAATGAAAGACCAATGGAAGACCAATGGAAGACAAACTTTCCTTTATGCTGAACTTTCCTAAACAGAACTATAACCAGATTTTCTCCATGCCATGTACCATAAATAGGCCTTTTCATCACCCCGAAGACAAGCAAAATGTTACAAATTTGACAACAATACATTATATTAACAAATTTACTTGTTTTAGGGCTGACATATCTGAGCTGCATTGAAAAGTTTACCAGATTGCTGGAAGATTTCCACTAAAAATGCAAGAAGAGAAATGATATTTGAAATGCAGGTAAAAGCATAAGATGAACAACTCAGAACAATCTCAACCCCCCCCCCCTCCTTCCTTTCCTCTTTTTACCTCAAAGAGATGCAAGAAAATTGCAAGAAAATTGATGTCTAATGTTTCCATCTCAAATGGTTTATTCTGCATTCTCTGGGGCTATCCATTGAGAGAATTGCATGAGACTGCGAGAAGAGTAGATTACAGGTGTGAGCCCCAGGCCATCCCCTGGCATTAATGCAATAGCAGGTAATAAACCCTTTGAAGTCAGGCATCTAACATCTTACAGTGTCAGGAGACATATACATTGAACTTTAGTGCCTGGATGTATATATATGACATAATGTACAACAGTATTACTAATATAAGCCTTTATGAGAGAATATGAAGCAAGGTAAAGCAATTATGGCCACGTATAATTATATTTTACAGGTGTAAGGCGACATCAGCAAATTTGTCTAAATATTATTGAAATCGTGATAAATATCTCCAGATATTGAGATTGTGTCCTTTTTAATTAAAACCAAATAAAAATCTAATTGCCAGCAATTTACCACAATGGAGGACAAACAATTCTTTCGCCCACTTCACCCTTTACATAAGATGACACAACCCATTCTCTTGCCTCAGTCCCATCAGGGTATTCTAACCATGACAAAGGCTGTTGCTAAAGGGAGGAGGAATTCAAAGAACTCAATTAGCACCTGGCACAATAGCCTTATTACTGGCCACCACCGGTTTACCTGTAGATTACCTGGTTTCAGGTGAGATAATGAAGAGTTCAGGGGAGGATGAATAGATATTGACTCAACCAAGGCTCTTCTATGTCAGTATGAGCAGTGTGCAATTCTGGTACATTTATAAATCACTGCGAATGATGGAAGGTAGGGCTTTAGGACAGGAAGACAAAGCAATGAAAGATGAAAAGGATGATTGAAACTGCCATCCAACATCGGTCGAGGTGATTAGGCCAGAGCAGGAATCAAACCTGGGACTCAGTGATCAGAAGCATAAAGCTGTACCAACTAAGCTGAACTTAGTAAGGCAATATTCGAGAAAGCCAATTTCTGTTGTCCTGCAAGAACACAACAAGAATACGAAGAAGAAGAGGGAAGGGAATGTCGAGTCTGCCAGATGTCACACAATTGACAACCTATGTGGGACCTTATAGGTTTCCCAGCACAGGCACTAATACAAGGGACTGCAAAATCGACTCCTCCAATTGGCACTCAGATGATCACTGTCATTGATCAGAGCTTGCTCGTGAGCAATGACGAAGGTCATAGGTCACATTTGTAATCAAATGAATATGAAATTACCTTTTTTTACTCAAAGAACAATTTTAACTGCAGGCTTTGGAATATTGCTTCCTTGAAAAGTTGCAGACTCTCAAACAATTGTCATGAAACTCCAGTACATTGTATTTAACAGATTTATATAAAACTTAAAGGCCACACATCTGTAAGTTTTATTTTAGAACTTCACAAATACGTCAAAGGAGCTTTATGAAGTTTATCTGAAGGAGGTCTCCAGGTACATGTATATATCTAATGCCTAGTTCACACGAGAGTGGTTAAGTGACGGCGAAGTTGTAGAGGTGCCAGGAACTTCAGATTCGCCAACTTTCGGCGTTTCAAGTCTTTTTTGGACAATTATATAATCAATTAGAGGTTCTAAATCGTCGTTGATGGTTCCTATTACGACGAGGCACTCGTTTTCTACGCCGAATCGCCCGTGATTACGGACGAGGCAAGAAGAGACTTGTGTCGGCGAGTTGTCAGGAGCCTCGTCGCAGTTCCATTGCTTCAATGTTAAACTAGATTCGCCCAAGGAGTCTCTCGGTTCGCCCAATCTGCCTCTAACTTCGCCCTAGCATCCTCTTACTTCATCCTAATCTTCAATTACGCCCAAGCAAATACATTTTACGCTGAAGCAAGTAGCTGTTTCGGCGTTTCAACAGCCTGTTTGCGTCGGCGAGTTGTTCTCTTTTTTCGCCGAAGTTCCATTGACTCAATGATAAGTAGCCTCGCCCAACCTGCCTCTAACTTCGCCCAACCTGTCTCTAACTTCGCCCAAGCTGTCTCTAACTTCGCCCAATCATTTTGGGGGTCTTTCTGGTCTTTTGCATCGTGGCTTCTTCCTTCGTAAAGATTCAACCGGTTGAATCTTTCGTGAAGCAAGTTCTTGCTTCACTAACCTGTCACGTGACTTCTAGGAACTTTTGGCGAGGAAGTTTAAGAAGCGCCGTAGACGAAAATATCGTCGCCGAATTGTTGAATGTAGCTTAAGAACCTCCCACTTTCCTGGAAAAGCAAGAAGCGCCGCAACAGGAACCCTCTGTTAGGTCTCCATGAGAACTAGGCATAAGACTTAAAAAGAGCCAGGGGCCAAGGAGACAGAAACGAAGTCTGAAGTCTGTCTTAACCCATTAGAGGGCAATTAAATATTCATTACGTCTGTGGTAAAAGGTGAGCCAGCATTACACCATGCAGCAAAAAGTAGCCAGAGTTTAGAGTAATGAGTTTGCTCTTGTGGACATAAATAAGACACTTAAGTACATTGTCTCCATTAGAATGATAACTTTAATGGTGATTGGACTAAGGAGAATTCTTAACTTCTTGTAGTTCCTGGTTCACAAGCTAATTTCCAGTGCTAAGCAAGTACATAGAGCTATCATCTAGATACTCCCTGGAAAGTGCCAAGTAGTAAGTACTTCCTTCTCAACATGCTCCCTGTACAAAGTGCTATGGAGGTGTACATACAGACACTCAAGGGCAGAGTGCGTGCAACATTAGCAACACACACGGCTTAATTGAAGCTACTTACCAAATGGCTTCCTCCTCACTTTGAGGTCAGCATTCCCTTTTATGTCTTAAGCACACCCTGCACTTCAAAGAACCTGGTTTTAGCCACATTTTGACTAATTTTCACTGGCATAATGGGAGGACATTCGCCATTTGCATTGCATTTTGTACTACTGGAACCTTCATTTTCTTGTGGGATGGCCTATGACATTGTCTAGCAGGATTTCCTACAGCTGTACAGTCCAAAAGAGCAAAATGATGATTTAAATCCGACATTTCCTTAAGGTAAACCTTTGAGACCAAAAGATAGGGACTGGGAGTGCTTCCTTATCTAAAGGGAAATTCCACAGACCACAGTGAAACAATGACACCAAAAATAAAAGAAGAAGACCATAGGGTTTCCTCCCAATAAACACAAAAAAAGAATGCCCACCGAAATATAATTGAGGTCATAAACTTTACAAAATTAATCATTCCTTTTACCTGTGACCACTTTAGACTGTCTGGGTTTCTGTCTTTAACTCCGACAATAAAACCCTTGATCTCAAATTGGTCGAACTGCAATATTAATTTAGTTCAATCTTAGTGTAACATGCATTAGATTATCCATTGTCTAATACTAATCCATCAGAATCGATACAGAGTCTGAGCTTGAAGTAACTGGCTAGTTTCTTCAAGGTCTGGGTTTGGCAACCCAAGGATTTAAGAAACTAAGAAATGAAGGAAACCAAGAAATTAGGTTGTTCATTGAAGAGCATAACTATTGGCTACTGGCAGAGACTGGGAGAATCTTGAAGAAGAAGAAGATGGCTACTGGCAGATTTGAAATAAAATAATGCCATCACCCAGCAATCAGTCTGTCAAACAGCCGGGGGCAAAGAAATTCAGATGCAGTAATGGAAGACACCCATGGCCCAGGGGCACTGCCTGTCTGTTGAGGCATCCCCCCCCCCCCAATTCATTCTGGCCCACTGCTCTGACAGTGCTCTGTGTTCTGTCATTTTGGTTATGTAACTTTTGTGATTATGCAACCTGAGTGATGTAATACCCAGCAACACACAGCAAGCAGCACATGCAGCATGATTAAGCCAGCAACATCCATTGGCCAGCAGACCCAGCAGCACCTGAGTGGAGTGAATCGGAATGGACAAGACCAGATTTCATAGATTTGCCAGTTGCTCCAAGCCAGCAAGGATAGACTGCTGCTTCCTCTAAGCAATTTGGAGGGGGGGGGGGGGTGGCTAGCTACCATTGTCATTTACTGTGGTCATGTCACACCAATGTGATAATGTCACACCAAGGTGGTAATGCCAATGTAATATCAATGTAATGCCAATATTTACTGGCTAGTCAATACCAAACAGTGTCAATGCCATTGTTAATGCCACTGTTGCAATGCTATTGTTGCCCCATAAAAGACTGTCGAACATAGTATTTACATAAAAAGAACTTGCCAGATAAGGCAGTAATTTGTTTCACAAGGCTTCCAAGCATTATGCTGAAATCTCCCAAGCTGATAAGTCTCAGTGTAATTCTAATTATACCCCAAGGTGTGAGGACTGTAAGGTGTTTTAGATACCACTTCACAACTTACCAAAGCATTTTATAGTCATTCTATACACCACATATCAACTTATGAAACACATGACATTACATGCAAATCAAATACCAAATCTAACCAACTTTATCAAATCGACAAGGCTTTAACAAGCACTGACACCACTCTGAGTGATTAACATTGATCCTCACAAAGACCGAGTGGTTAGCATAGAACACAATCTCAATATATGTGTAGCAACAGCACACCCAGGTCAAATACAATGTACTGCAGCTGAACAACAAAGGTGTACATAAACATGCAATGAAGTCTACTACCAGTTTGCAATACCACTGTTATTGATTTTCCAAGCTTTAAATTTAGAGGCAGTCAATACTGGTATAGCATTGTATAGAATGTACACAGGCTTTGGGTTTGCAATACAAAGGACATCTAAGCAACACACAAGGAACATATAAGTATCTAGGTGAAAACACCAAAGCAATAATATATACATGACTATTGATATGCCACCTATGAAATCATTAAATTTTTAACTATATAGCCAACTACTGTATTTTATGTAAGTGATATTTCCTCTCATCAATAAATTAAACACTTAGGCTTCTACAACTCAATGTTTTATGAGTGCTGCCAAAGGTATATATCAGAAGAGAAGACAACTTTTAGAAAGAAACCAATTCTTGCAACCAATCCTAATCCAACACACAGCGCATACCAAACGAGATTGTGTCAATGGCCCGATGTCCAAGAACAAATCGATACGCCAATAACATTTGCAATTACTGTCATCTTGGAGATTGTATCATAGAGCAGAGAACTAGATGAGCATCAACGATTTGTAGAGCAGCGGTCACTGAGTGCATACGCAGCATCATAAACTCGAAATACTTGGGAGTTGGTTTCACTCACCTCAAATTTGAAGAACTTTCCAACAATGATTTCCACCGACGACAGTTTTCAAAGGCACAAGAGTAACAGTTAGGATGCCGGAGACTGCTACTGTATTCGACAGCCACAATGCCACACAAAGAGGCAGAAAGGACTGAAAGGAAAGCGCGAGGAGCCGCAGTTGAAGAAGGAAAGACTTCAGGTGCTATGTTTGCGAGACAGCCATGTTGTTATCCATTGATTGCCTGTGTCCGGGGCAACCACACAACTAGCATGGCAACTTGGACGACTAGATCAATACTAATCCCGTGCTAGGCCATCCAGGCCAGCCCGATCCCAGCCATGACATTCCACAACACTCCACTCCATCTAGACCAGTCCAAAGAGAACGCTCCAAAGAGAACACTCCTCTGCTAAGAACACTCCGAAAGAGAGCATCGTGCAAGAAATCACCGTCTGAAAGAACACCATTCCACCCAACGCCATAAATATCCTCAAGGTCCTGCCAGACAAGTTTCATTCGAATCAAATACATAAATCACATGATTGATACCAGAGACCACCAGTGGCCTTCTAACTCAATTTAAGCTTCTTTGCTGAAGTTGCTCAAGAAAAATGGGCAAACATTAATTTAAAGCAACTTATCACACCAGTAAATCATGGCTTTGAATAAATCAATAGCAAAAATATCATATTCACCACAAAGGCCAAGACTGACTTTCACTCATTGCATTTGAATAAGCCGATAACATCAGGCGCAAATGGTGATAACACCGACCCAGATTTGAGACGGATTAAAAACTAACGTTTGCACGTACAATGTAGATTTGGCCCATCATTCAAATGACATACAAGCAAGAATGAGAAACAAGAAGAGAGTCTACAACATCAGTGCCACAGTTGCAAAATATGCTGCCAAACTGATATCACCTATCAGTAGTTTGCAAGACAATAATTCCGATCCGCGAATGTTGATCTAAATACATGGAGAATATTCTTCACATTTAAGATTTGGGTCATAACATCACCATCAGAAACTGTTAAAAGGTGATGGAGCTTTAAATTGCCAATACATTGCCATACAGATGCTGAATCTCTTGCTATAAATGACAATTGCACCTACAACTGCTGTAGACTTGTGAGGAATGCAGAATAATTTTTAATCTAGATTTGGCAGTGACATAGCAGAATACCAAGAAACAGGCTATCCAACCGCATTGTGATGGCCATAGTAAGCAGATTTGGTATCTTGATTTCGGATATCCGGGATATCATACCACAGAACACCAATAAACCAAGAAACTGGCGAAAGGTGAGTGACTGATTCGCAAAGAGCACCGAAGAGCCTCGAGACTACCAGAGAGAGCGTTTTGTCTTTAGCGGAGCGGGCCAATGAGTTGTTATTCCAGAGCAAGCTCCAGGGGTGCATCTGATAGCCACTTGCCGGCCAAGGACCACCAGGGAACTGCTCAATTTGTGACATCAGATCCTCACCAACGCCTCCATCGCACTCTCCGAGTCTCCCCGAGAGTCTCTCCGAGGAACTCTCGGCTCTAACGCTCCTTGATGACCCTTTTCTTTTCGCTTTTGCGCGTTCCTCGGCTCATTTGTCTGTCCATGGACTCCACTAAGTGACAGATAGACAACCCGAGCATTCCTCCAGGTCCACTGATGCAGCACTCAGCAGCGGTTATTCTAAATCAAATACGGATGAATCGAGGATAAATCGAGGATGAATCGAGGATGAATCGAGGATGATGCACCATCACCAGGGCTGCTCAGTGACTCCTCGCACTGGTCTTGTTGCTCCACTAGTTCATTAGAATTCCACAAGAGTCCATGGTGCAGTTAAGAACGCCCACAAGAGAAAAATGGTCGAAAGATCCCAACACAGTGCATAGCACCATCTCTTATCCAACTAACTGAACTGGCAGCAGTTTGGTGTAACATAAATCTCCAAATTCAAATGGCTGACTCCTCACATAATACATAGAAGATTTCAGAATGTGACTAAAAAAGTGCGCAGTATAACAGAAACTAATGTTTTTGCCTTTTTGACAGCAATCTTTTACTCAAGTGAAGGACAATTTTGAGAAGCAGGCTGAAATTCAACTACTAAACACGCTGCTTCGAGGAATGGAATCGAGAATTGTGACCAACAATACCTCGGCCATCCACAGCGCCTACAATTACATAATACTTCTCGTTATTCAATCACAATTTCTGTGAAAACAAGATGCTTCATGATCCTCGAGAACATTATCTATTTGACATTTTCCGAAATTCATCAACAACAGCCTTGGTATCAGAAAATCTTTCTCAGAGAGACATACAAAAACAAAATAAATATGGAATTTAAGATTTAGTATCTGTCGTGCGACCTCATCGACAACTTTTTTCTGCCGTTTTGTAGTAAATGCACATCACACGATACAGTGAAAATACCTGGCGGCTGACGTGTAATTTTCTTCAACAAGGCATTGTACGAAATTCACAGAAAGCAATTTTCCAAGAATCATCGAGACAACCAGTTGAACTGGAAGAGCAAATTCACCCGCAATCTCTTTACAAAGTTGCTCATAACTTCACATTTAGCAGATTACCCACATGAATGGTATCTCCGCAACAGCTTTATCGCTCGTAATGCTTTGAAGTCTTCTTATTGCTTTCTCATGGCAATCCCAAACCTATAGATCAAGTGCAAGACTTCCCTAAACACCCAATTACTCCATGGGATGCGATTCACAGCCAGCATCTTATAAAGCATCTTATAAAGCAAATAAATTATTCCATCTAAGAGTCATCGGCTCACCCATTGGCTATGTATGAGGCAACATTGAAGCGATGAATTAGGTCATGATTAGCTCACCGTATGAACTCCAAAGCTAATCGCCTCAATGCATCACAGCAGCATCATCAGTTCATGGTGATTAATGTCAATAATGACAGAAACCCACAATGCAAAAACTGCACAACTCAGCAATAGCAAGGTAACTAGATTCATATGAACATTTGCAGAGCGGACCACCTTCTGTGTAACATGGAAATATTGCATAAGCTGGTAATCCTGCTCCACCTAAATCAATTCCACTCATTAAGCCGCCCACCACTTTTGTTTCTCTTTTTACGATGAATAATACAATCCCGTCAAATCCACATCGAAAAAATAGGCCGTGGCCACAAAAAGCTATTACCGAAGTAACCATTTATTTTCCACAACTTCAACAATTTTGGATGAAGAGCACTTCTAAATCAGCATTTCAATTCAACAGGCAAAGCCATAGAAACATGGTAGCCATTTATGGCATGTTTGCTAAATGAGACAAGATATTGCTGACTCCAGTGGACATAGGTGGTTAATCTGGTCAGACAGTGGTCACTTGACTAACTTAGTTGTGCTGACCTTCATGATGTGATTCTATGATTCCATGAAACCTTACACAATGTGACATAACCACCATATCCTGCCTGAATTACATTGGCTTCCCAGTGCAAGCTGACTGATTCACACCAAATGACATTTAGACTTCTGGCAATCAGCCTTATGTCATAAATGAGGTAATAAACTGCTAGGAGAATTTACGAGACCCCAGATCAGTGTTCATAGATGTCACACTGACCTGTTAAAGTAAAGATACAAAGATAACTTTTAATGCCTCGAATTTAGATACTATGTCTCCGGAATCATTAGTTGGAATAATCTAATAGATTTACCGAAGATTTATCAAGTTCACATGTTTTCTCTCTCTATAAGCCTAATATCACACGCCAATCAACAAAAGCAAAAATATCATATTCATCATGGACCACTAAGGCTAAGACTGACTTTCACTCATAGTCATTGCATTAGGAAAAGCCGATAACATCATGAGTAAATGGTATTGTAAATGGCAATGACACCGAACCAGATTTGAGACGGATATAAATTTAACATATGCACCTATAGTCCCTTGCCTAAGTCCCAAAAGAGCCTTATTTTAGAAGTTGGCTGCACCCCATGTCAAACATTTTGACTCTGGTATCATTTTGTAGCAAATATTCTCTAGTTTAAGAATCTGCCTGTTGCCAAGATGGCAAATTTCCTGCAACATGCTTAATTTTCCATAATATGAGACAAGGTTTCGGTGTCATAAATTGACGCTTTCACTGGCGTCACGACGACTATCTATGCTTGAACAGCCATTACTCAATTACATATTGTGCCATTGCATAAAATGATACACCAAAATAATGCCAACAAGTTGCTCTATCTTATGGTATCCATGTAATGTGTCTGCGGTGCTTGTGTTGGTTTTTATGATGGCAGACATGAACCATTACTTAATCTGCAAAATATAATTTTCCGAATCACAACTATCAAAATTTAAAAGTTTTTATGAAGGACACAATATTAAACCCAAGTCACTTGAATTAATTTTAATTGGTAGTCAATATTGTTAGCTTTAATTTGGCACCTTGATTTGTATGTTTATTACAATACTTAATCCATTAAAAAATCAATAAACGGTGCTTCCCATGCTCGGAAATTGCTGTGCGAGCTTAAAATCAGCACATATATATTCCATTTCAGCTGCTCTCATCACCAGATAAACTGTTTTAAACAAACAAATTGAGTATGGATGGATAGGCCTGAATCTCAGCTTTTATTTGACACCATGATTTCCATGTTGACTTGAATTTTAACCATGGAAAATAAGTTAAATATTGCTATTAAGGCTTGGAAATCGCATTACAAGCATAGAATTGTCATATATATATTCAATTTAGAGTGCCTTCATCCCAAGTTGAACCATTATAGACCAACAAATTGATTATGAATGAATAGGCCTGAGTCTCAACTTTCATTTGGCACCATGATTTGTATGCTCACTTGGATTAATAATCATGGAAAGAAGAAAAATGTTTCTGTTCAGGCTCGGAAATTGCAAAATTGAGCACAGAATTGCCACATATATATTGCACTTTCACTGCTTTCATCAGGAGCTTGCATTTCTAAACCAACAAATTGAATATGGATTGATAGGCCTGAATCTCAGCTTTGATTTGACACCATGATTTGCATGTTCACTTGAATTTACAACCATGAAAAAGAAGAAAGATGGTTCTGTTCGGGCTCGGAAATTGCCTTTTGAGCATGAAATTGCCACATTTATATTGCATTTCAACTGCTTTCATCGGTAGTTAACCATTCTAAACCAAAATAAATTGAATATGGATGGATAGCCCTGAATGTCAGCTTTGATTTGGCTTTATGATTTGCATGTTCTCTTGAATCTATAACCATGAAGAAGAAAAAAACTGTTTCTGTTCAGGCGCGGAAATTGCAAAATTGAGCACAAAACTGCCACATACACTGTATATATATTGCATTTCCACTGCTTTCATCAGTAGTTAACCATTCTAAACCAACAAATTGAATATGTATGGATAGCCCTGTATGTCAGCTCTGATTTGGCACTATGATTTGCATGTTCACTTGAATTTATAACCATGAAGAAGAAGAAAACTGTTTCTGTTCAGGCACGGAAATTGCAAAATTGAGAACAGTATTGCCACATTTATATTGCACTTCCACTGCTTTTACCAGGAGTTAACATATCTAAACCAACAAATTGAATATGTATATAGCCCTGAATGTCAGCTTTGATTTGGCACCATAATTTACATGTTCACTTGAATTTATAACCATGAAGAAGAAGAAAACTTTCTTTTCAGGCTCGGAAATAGCAAAATTGAGCATAAAATTACCACATTTATATTGCATTCCAACTGCTTTCATCAGTAGTAAACCATTCTAAACCAACAAATTGAATATGTATGGATAGCCCTGAATGTCAGCTTTGCATGGGCACCATGATTTACATGTTCACTTGGATTTATAACCATGAAGAAGAAGAAAACTGTTTCTGTTCGGGCTGGGAAATTGCATTTTGAGCATAAAGTTGCCAAATACATAAATTGCATTTCCACTTCTTTCATAACCATGTAAATTACAGTGTCAAACAAAAGCAGACATTCAAGGTTATCCATTCATATGCAATTGATGTTGGTTTGCAATGGTTGATGCAGTGATGAAAGCCAGTAAATTGAATACAAAGTAGTTATACCATGAGTATACTATATGTGGTTTGGGGAGATATATACAGCCGAGGTGGTAAACATAACCTAAGGGTAATCAATTCAAGTGAACATGCAAATAATGGTGCCAAATAAAAGCTGAAATTCAAGGATATCCATCCATATTCAATTTATTGGTTTACAATGGTTCATCTTGGGATGAATGCACTTGAAATTTAATACATATGTGACACTTTTATGGCTCTAATGCGATTTCCGAGCCCGAACAGCAATATTTGTCTTTTTTTATATTTACACCTTCATGTTGCCATGTAAGTCCTGGTATCAAATCAAGGCAGACAGTCAGAGCTATCCGTCTATAATCAAAATGCTGGTTTAGAATGGTTAACTACAGATCAAACCAGTGGAAATGCAATATATATACAGTGTACGTGGCAATTTTGTGCTCAAATTTGCTATTTCCGAGCCTGAACAGAAACATTTTTTTCTTTCTTCTTCATGGTTATAAAATCAAGTGAACTTGCAAATCATAGTGCCAAATCAAAGCTGACATTCAGGGCTATCCATCCATATTTAATTGGTTGGTTTAGAAAGGTTAACTACGGATGAAAGCAGTGGAAATGCAATATAGATGTGGCACTTTTATGCTCAAAATGCAATTTCCAAGTCTGAACAAAAACATTTTTCTTATTCTTCTGCATGGTTATAAATTCAAGTGAACATGCAAATCATAGTGCCAAATCAAAGCTGACATTCAGGGCTATCCATCCATATTCAATTTGTTGGTTTGGAAATGTTAACTCCTGATAAAAGCAGTGGAAGTGCAAACTATATGTGGCTATTCCATGCTCAATTTTGCAATTTCCGAGCCTTGACAGAAACATTATTCTTCTTTTCCATGGTTATGAATACAAGTAAACATGCAAATCATATGGTGCCAGAATAAAGCTAACATTATGGGCTATCCATCCATATTCAATTTGTAACTTTAGAATGGTTAACTATTGATGGAAATAGTGGAAATGCAATATATATGAGGCAATTTTATGTACAAAATGCAATTTCTGAGCCTGAACAGAAACAGTTCTTGAACAGAAACAGTTTTCTTCTTTTTCATGGTTGAAATTCAAGTGAACATGCAAATCATGGTGTCAAATCAAAGCTGAGATTCAGGCCTATCAATCCATATTCAATTTGTTGGTTTAGAAATGCTAGCTCCTGATGAAAGCAGTGAAAGTGCAATATATATGTGGCAATTCTGCGCTCAATTTTGCAATTTCCGAGCCTGAACAGAAACATTTTTCTTCTTTTCCATGATTATGAATCCAAGTGAGTATACAAATCATGGTGCCAAATGAAAGCTGAGACTCAGGCCTATTCATTCATAATCAATTTGTTGGTCTATAATGGTTCAACTTGGGATGAAAGCACTCTAAATTGAATATATATTTGACGACTCTATGCTTGTAATGCGATTTCCGAGCCTTAATAGCAATATTTAACTTATTTTCCATGGTTAAAATTCAAGTCAACATAGAAATCATGGTGTCAAATAAAAGCTGAGATTCAGGCCTATCCATCCATACTCAATTTGTTTGTTTAAAATAGTCTATCTGGTGATGAAAGCAGCTGAAATGGAATATATATGTGCTGATTTTAAGCTTGAACAGCAATTTCCGAGCATGGGAAGCAATGTTTGTTGAATTTTTAATGGATTAAGTATTGTAATAAACATACAAATCAAGGTATGAAATGAAAGCTAACAATATTGACTACCAATTAAAATTAATTCAAGTGACTTGGGTTTAATATCGTGTCCTTCATAAAACTTTTAAATTTTGATAGTTGTGATTCGGAAAATTATATTTTGCAGATTAAGTAATGGTTCATGTCTGCCATCATAAAAACCAACACAAGTACCCCAGACACATGACATGGATACCATAAGATAGAGCAACTTGTTGGCATTATGTTGGTGTATCATTTCATGCAATGGCACAATATGTGATTGAGTAATGGCTGTTCAAGCATAGAGAGTTGTCGTGACGCCAGTGAAAGCGTCAATTTATGACACCGAAACCTTGTCTCATATTATGGAAAATTAAGCATGTTGCAGGAAATTTGCCATCTTGGCAACAGGCAGATTCTTAAACTAGAGAATTTTTGCAACAAAATGATACCAAAGTCAAAATGTTTGACATGGGGTGCAGCCAAATCTGAAATCCAGGTCCTCAGGCAAGGGACTACTAGATTTGGCTCATTCTTGAACTCATAGATATCTAAGAATGAGAAACAAGAAGAAATTTTCAATGACTTCAGTGCCAAAATATGTCACCAAATTGATATCACAGTTAGCAGGACGTACAATAGTTGCTATTCCGAGACAAATTTTAGAATTTTTCAGACCCGATTTGCACAGAAATTGCTGCAAAATGTGGTTGAAGCATAATCGATGAGTTTTAGTCATTACTTATAATTAGAAATTGACCGTAAATGGCATAAATGATGCATAATTAAACAATTAATCACATATTTCCATCAATTAATAAAGCACTACAAAACAGAGCAAGCCACAAGTGTTGTTGACAGCAAATCATGTGTATACACATGAAGTGCAACATCGCAATTGATATTTACATATTTACATGATACCTGTGTATTACCTGACACTACCTGAAGCACTCAACTGTTACATAAATAGTACACACAAGTAAAAACAAACATTTCCAGCACAGCTTGAGATCTGACCCTTTTTTCAATAAAACGCTCTCAAGCCATCAGAAGCATGTAAGGAAAACCGCCCAGAGACCGAAGCTATTTTTGGCAACTCCGAAGTTTGCAACATCTGGATATAGCTCACTGCAATAACTCATCGGATAGCAATTCTTTAATACAGCACAGCATGTAACTTTAGCTTTCAGTTTTCAATGCAAATCAAATTTTACGACCCATGTTGTACAACATAACGGGCTGTATACATACAATATACACCAAGTTTGCAAATAATCTAATTGAATAGGATGGTTCACCACAAAATCGTAATAGAATTTGTATCGCATGACATGCCATAGCTTGATCTCTTGTAATAATCCTGCAAGCTTCTTTGACAAATATGTAAAGAGTAGATAAATCGATAGTCTATTAGATATTTATAAGCTAGCTGTATTACCAGATACTGAAATAGAAGTAAATGGTATGGAAGAACTTCATTATCAAATACTCACTGATATTCTTATGTGAATTATCGTATCCCATAACATACCCATAAATTGCTCATTTTATAACTCATCATTCCCTTAACAATCCCGTATATTGCGTGCGAGGTCTTTGAAATAGAAAAGTTCATAATAGCAAACAATATCGAATATTAATATATGAAAATATAAAATGACAATAGAAAAATGTATCGATTTTTCTTAAAGTACAGCGTACAACATACCAGAATAGTCCACTGTCCTTGGTGTCATCTAATGGTGTCATCTAATGTTGCCAACCAGATCCAGGGCCCTTCCTACGATTCCACCAAACAGGGCCATGAGAGTTGCCGCCCTACGTTAGCACCAGCCTCTACAGATATCCGCAGATAATCCTGAGTGCCTGAATGCCCTAAGTGCTGAGAGTGTGCAGAGAGTGCCCTGTGATCTTCCGATGATCTTCTGAGTGCTGTGGCAGCCCAAGGACCTCACGAACAACATCTTCCCAACATCTTCTGAATGTTTTCTCCCACAAAGACAGCCTCGGTGCCACAGCCAGGCAGCGACAGAGCTCTAGCACACCCTAATCTTCATCGATTCCCCCTCAAGGTACTAAATGGTTCCTGTAGGAGCCTCCTCTAGGCCTTCCTTATCCGCGACGGTCACCCAAATAACAGTCCCTCCAGTTGTTGTAGGTTGTCGTTGTCTGAAATGACAATAATTCACAAGCATAAGTAAAGATTTTCACAGCAAATTCCATATAGTTTGGAAAATTGTCATCAATTGGACATCTTATTCAGTCTTCCAAGATTTTTTAGCTTCAAAGCACAAGTGATATTAATTGCAGCCATTTTCTAACATTCACACAAAAGAATGGTAACAGAGAAATAACTATGAACATTACCTCATATATAATATAATATATATAGAAAGATCTATAGTCAATTTGTTATACAACAAAAAGGACATGAAGGCAGAAATAAGGTTGAAGAGTCAAAGTATAATCAGAGCATGACAACATCTTTGACCCAAATGAAGCAAAATAAGGAACATGGGAATTGAGGCAGACATCAAAGGTCACAAAGGCATTAATGAGTACAGTTATAGGAAATGAGCCCTTGTCAGGATGACAACAAATCCAACAAGAATCAATGATGTTTCATTTCCTATCTCTTTGTGAGGATTGTTACAATGCTCTATGCATGCCGCCTCGAGACATCGGCCCGAGATTCTTCATAGCTCAGAGCAAAGTCTTAATTCCAAGAACACATGAAGATGAGAGCAGAAAGGGGGAGTAGTATGCAAAGGTGTCTTCTTTTAAAATCTTTGCTGACGGCTACAAATGTATCAAAAGCCTGTATTGAAAACATAATGTAACATGGCACCCTCAAAATCAAAATCTTAGTGTACAGGCCTCAGAGTCTAAGTCATTCACAGTTCAAGAAGGAATATTGGAAAAACTGTGACAGTCAAGCGTTAAACGCAGAAGCAACAGGCTCAAAAACTGTGTAGGAAGGGGTTAAAAGAAAGGAGCGAAAGAGTGTAATTAGACGGCCAGCAAACAGGCGCCCACTGACCGCTCGGCAGTAAATTTCCCCGTTACATGTTCCCAGGCGTAAACCGACCCATAGCCCGAAGGTTTCAGCAGCTAACATTGCATCAGGGCAGAGTCACGTGGAAGCTCCTGAGGAACCAAAGAACCGAGGAACCGAAGAGCCGAGGAACCACGGCCGCCTATAAAAATCCATCAGCGGTAAGACAGAGTTAACCCTAGTGAAGGGCTGATTGAGACGAGAGTTGCCAGTGCACAGATTGTGGCAGGAGCTAGTGAATGACCAACAGGGATACAGGTGTTCGGGTCTCTGGGGCCAATGTAGGTCCAATGCCGGGCCAGTGTCGGGCCACTGCCGGTGCAGGGCTAATGCTTCCCTAATGAATGACCAACTACCTCCCCCCAGCTCACTCTGAGCTCACCGCTAAGCTCAGGGTAAGTGAGTGATGGCACATGGCCACATACATTAACACACTCACACAACCTTGGATGGTCGGACCCCCTAAAAGGCTGTCCCTCGCAAGTAATACCCATCGCTGGATTTGTCAGCCAGTATGATGCCTTAAAATACAGGAAGCACACTGAGATTAACAACTATTGTACCTTCAACACAAAGAAAACTAAGAAAAGCTTACATATTTCCATGCTTATATTCGTAACTGCTGTGTAGCAAGTTAAGGCCACACATAATTGATCTTTAGCTTCTCGGATTCGTCTCAAGGCCCTTTTTCTAGGGTCGGTCAGTAGGACAAAAAAAAAAAGGTGAAAAAAAAAGAATTTATAATGTCAAAAAAAAAAATTTTTTTTTTCCCCATCGGCAGTAAGGTATCAAGTCAACTAGTAACCATGCCAACTGGTAACCAAACCAACTGGTAACCAACCAACTAGTAACCAACCAACTGGTAACCAAAACCCCTACCAACTGGTAACCATCCTTTTTTTGTGGGTTACCAAGTTGTAACCATGCACTTAAATCAATTTCATGACCATGCCAACTGGTAACCACCAAATTCTTTTCAACTACCAAGTCATAACCAAAACTAAACGAGATTTTAACACAAGAAATCCCTGTAAATTACATAAATAAATGATAATATTTGTTTATTCAGGGATATATTATCCAGAATTAATTATATAATTCTAAATATTTAGAATTACAATGATAAAATATCTGAAATACTGGTAAACAGTGGTTATTATGATTTGGTTACGAGTTGGTTCATTCTGATTTTCCCTGGTTACCAGTTGGCAAGAGTCACTGGTTACGAGTTGGTATGCAACTTTCATTTTTTGGTTACTACTTGGCAATGGCCTATTGATTACTAAATGCCATGGTTACTACTTGGTTGGGAAAAATCAAAAATGGTTACGAGTTGGTTTGGTTACCACTTGGCACGGTTACTAGTTGACCTGTATTTGGCAGTGGTAGTAAATCTATTGTGTCGGCGGGTCCGCGAAGCTAAGAATCAATTATGTGTGGCCTAAATGTGTTTTCAAAAGTGTTAGCTAATCTCCAGGTCCAGGTAACAAGTTCGTACCTCATACATGGCATACATGGAACTCAAGATGAGTAGTGACAACTTGAAAATCATTTGGCTTTCCAGGGAGTTTCCTTTCTCATAACGCGAACTACATATGTGACACAAAAGCGATTTCATCTGCAGAGAGCTTAGAGATAAATCTTCTCTTTTCAGATCAATCTGCAGAGATCTTGAGGAGCCACAGCTCATGTTTGCCCGATCCAGGTCAGTCAACTCTTTTTAGCTCATAAATAACCACGGCTGGACATACTCCAAACCAGTTAGACCCCTTGATAAACCGATGGAGGAGATGATAGACCGCAGGACTGACCGACTGACCATGAGATAGACCATGAGACAGACCTGAGAAAGAAAGCTCAATGGCACTCAGGAGACTTGCCAGGCCCAAGTAGAGGTTGTCTGCGGTCTTTCAGGACTGTGGTTTTTATCCACAATATGATTGTCCATAGACTCCATACACCATGGTCAGCCATCAGGTCAGTGTACTATGACTTGACCACTATCCAGACTCCAACCCTAAACTTGTTCTTTGCAAACTGAAGTAGCGGATGATTCGGCTTTATGTCTTGTGTTTTTGAACTGGTACGCTTTAATAAGACAGCAAAGACCACAGGAATCAGGAGAGGTAGGCTACACTCTAGTACAGGATTGAGCAAGTGATAGATGTTTTATGTCTTATCACCACATTATTGGGCTGTATGGCAATATGAAACATCCATGTAACATAGGTTGCTTGAGGAAGGAATTAACTCATGTGCCAGAGTTTTCTAGCTTAGTACGCTACCACCAAGTGCCCTTACACCGTATTTAAGAAGAGGCTATATTTCTTCGAAAGGACAACTGATTTGATACTAAAAGCTGCAACGTGAAAGGGAAGAAAGCTATTGTAGCCATGTGCATGTCATTTATTAAAAATGTTGAATTTTTAGAATATTCTAATTGATTAATTGGTTGGTCTGATGAATTTTCACCAATATTGGCTGTAGGATCTTGAAGATGTTTCGCCGTAGCTTCGAAAAGAAATTGCCAAAGGCCCAAATGTGAAGATATAATCAAAGAGAGGAAGACTACTAAGTCATCAACAAAGAAAACCATGTTGTTTTTTACCGTAGCAAATTTATAACGCGAAGCACAAATTGGCAGAATACAAAAAATAAATATCTAACTGCGCAGATATATGATATTAAACTGGTGACCCTTCCAAGAAATATTTTCCTGAGAACTGGGGAGTGCAAAATGTGCGAAATAACATCAACATCTTCATTTTACACACACTACGACACTCAATAAAAGCTATTTGTATAACACGTATAACGAGATTTCCTGGAAGATAGAATTCTAACACAAGTTGAATACTCAGAAAATAGGTTAACTCGTACTATTGTCCATTGTGATACAGGTGTGACACTAGGAAGTAACTGCAAAATAGCTGTGTAACAAGCATATTTTTTAGGCTAATTTTCGCAAATGGAGAAAATTTCGGACAATCATATAAGATACAAGATATGTTGTTATAGAAGCAAAATCTAGAGTGAAAAACAGGTGAATCATTGTAATACTATGCAAAATTGGTTAACGACACACAAATAAGTACACTAATTGGGTACTATCCGTATTAATCCAGATGATTATGGGACTGCAGAGTGCCATTGAATGCTTTGTCAGAATAATATCATCAGAAATAAAGTCTGAGATTAACCATCCATAACATATTACTCGTGTAACACATCATTACATTGAATGGTAGCAGTTCGAGGTAGTGGGAAACCTTCTTTAGGGCATCAACATGTGGAATCAACAGGCTAGGATTCTGCCAAGCGATCTGCACTGTAGCCATATTGTTGACCGCCGTTGTTTATTGTCGTTGACCGCAGCAGAAAAACTAGCCGATTCAGCTGAAAAATCTCAAGCCTGACATCGCATCAATGCCAAACAGCCGAAGCCAGTGGCCGAAGCCAGCAGCTGAAGCCAAGTCAGAGGCAGGAAAACCCACAGCCTTGAATAAATGTCGGTCATAAAAAAGGACAGGAACAAGTCACTCTCACAATTCAGAGAAACGGACACAATGCAATTACAGCTTCCGCCAAAAAGACACAGGAAGAAAAGGGGAAAGAAAGAAACAGTAAAAGAAGTAAGCCACAAAAGGGATTTCCTCGACTGCTGCGCATTGATGGTCCAAGTCGCTGGACTGACTGGGTATTTATTTGTCTTTTCCGCATTTCTACAATAATCAAGTCAGATGAAGGCCCTAAAAAAATGCTTTCGCCATGCAATATTTTTGAGAACTGAATTCATGGGCATGCCCGGCAAGTACGGCGGCCATGCCATTATTGCCAGAACTATGATTTGAGTACCTTACATTTTAGGCTAATCAAGAAAGACCTAACCAAATTCAGACTTCTGAAAGGCCAAAACTTCTGACTATCAACAACGAGAAAGTCATATGTCAAAATACATCTCATTTGACAGTATTTTACATACAGTGCGAATCAAGTGCAAGACATTTCGGAACGAATGCTTTATTTATCAGAGTAATAGAAAGCGTAAAATATTTCTTTATACAATCTCAATAGAATTGTTACAGGTGTAGATGACTTTTAAAAGAAGTCAAAAGTAGATCACTTCATGGAAGTGGCGAATAAGTCTGGCTTGTTATTCAGTGATAACAACAACACTTATACGAGAATGGGGAACAACAAAAACCGTATGTTACACTGCCACGATAGTAACAATACCACAGAGAGGAGTACAGGACAGCCTAAACGATGGGGAAAAGAGAAAGGCGTGAATCAACATTAGCAAATTGGACGATATGCCGACAAGCAAATCAAGGTGGGACCGAGTCGCCCAGCTATGTTTGCCTACAGCTCCTGTAAGTGTCTGCATCGCTGTGCCATGAAAGCTCTTTTAGTGACACAGCCAACATCAGGACATAACATATTCATGAGATGTGACCAATGAAAGGTTGGCTGCTAAGAGGGCAGGTGCTTTGCTCGACACACTGACCACTCTCTGGAAACTCACTCGCTAGTGAGTCGCTATAGTAGTATTCCCAGTAAATCTCATGTTGGAGACTCCCTATAAAACATAATGATTGATCGATACAGGTTTTGGGGTTTATTCGAAATGGAAAGTGAAGCCCTCTGAAGACAGTTCTGGTTCCTCGCAATCGTTCATTACTGAGACAAAGATGGAAATTGCAAGTCTTCAACACAAACCCTATTTTAGTGATTTCTACTGGCCCTGCAAGGACTCTGCAATCGGCTACTTCCACCATGATATGCACTGTAGGTACAGTGTACACTGCTAGTACTCACAACAGCACACAGGAAGCGATGAACCCTAACATCAGAAGCTAGATCTATGCCTTTTAATTTCTTGAATAATTGACAATGAAAAACCTATTTGTCTCTGTGGAGCCTCATCAGCTCATTCTATGTAGAACCTACAATCACTTACTGTGTTATGAATACTATGCGATGCAGTTCAACTGCTGACAGCTATTTTACCCCCATTCTGGGCTAAACTTCTTATTTCTCCTTAATTCCCTCAAATGGCCTAGATGCCCCAGATACCTGTTCAGAGAAAAGCCTGAAGACGAGTAATACAAATATTATAACCACACATTCATGTGGAAGCACATTTCTCAGAAAAGGATTACTGTACACAAAAAGAAGTAGCTGAAAACATTAAAAGGACATTTAGTTCCCTGTAAATTCTCAGAATCAACTCAATACCAGGTCCTGCCCTTCCAATTAAATTAACATTGAGAGATACCTGATGTCCAAACATTGTCCATTCATTAAAAATCTATTTCCCTGAATAATAAATATTAGAAGATGTCACGACTGACCGCAACTTAATTCATTTCACAGAAATCGAAACTGACAAATCATTTGCCTTGAAGACATCTTCAAGGCATGTTGCAGTTTATCGAATAAATGAAGATCTCAACCCTGCCCTATACAGTGCTATAAAATATGGCGTAAAATCTCACAAAAACATCGGGGGACTTCAAACGAAGGAATGATGATATCCACATTAACAAATCAATTCAGAAGAAAAAGCAACAAAAAGAGATTCACAAAAGAGTAGCAAAGAACTCACAAGATGAAATACGGTGGAAAGCGAAACGACCCAGAATGGATGACCAGGAGACCGAAGGCAGCGCCACAAAGGTATCAATCCTGCAGGGACACGATCAGAGTTGGGTCCTAACGAGGCAAGAAAATTAAGCACCCCGAGAGAATCTAATTGAACGACCTGTCTAACGGTGAATGCAAGCTTTTCGCCCCTCCCGGTCTGAATGGGAAAAAAATGTCCTTCTTTAAAGTACATTTCCTCAACAATTTCCTTTGATTCATTTTATAGGCCACCTCATCCACTTTAACCCTGTCCAATTGAAGCTTCTGACAACCCAATTAAACCACTAGTTCCTGAGAACTGTTCCTCTAAGACTTCTTATAGACTCCACAAGTCCACATCAGACTGCATGAGGTTTCTAACATGGTCGAAACCACAATATGGTTATTAAAAACATAACAAATTGTCAGCGCACAGGTCACAGAGAACAAATTCAAGTTGAATTCGCCAAATAATCGGAGGAAAATTAATCAACAGGATCAGCCGTAAATCCTTTCGTGAAGCCAAAAGCCGCTCAAGTGGTGACAGGAAAATTACATGTCATTACCTGCGAAGAGCTCTATTGATTCACTAGCTTCAGCTGAACAGATTGCAAGAATACACTGTGAGCATACACTGTGAGCATACATTACACTGTGAGCATACACTGTGAGCATACATTACACTGCGAGCACACAATGCGAAGAGAGGCACAGGTGATCAAGATAAAGCTACACACAACTGAGCAATTTTTATGAAAAAAGCCCCCCCAAACAATAGCTCCACCTCATAAAAAGAGGCATTATAAAACACTTTGTGAAGCTATGCAATATAATATGCACCAGAAAAAATTGATGATACATAAAATGTCTAGCTCAATGCAAATTATCAACATAAAAACATGAATACTATCCTATCATTCTATTGTACTATAATTTCTTATACCTGGTGCCATCATTTTCTAAGGTCAAGGCATATCAAATGATCCTTAAACATGCACATGGAATATCTGAATGTGAGTCATAGTTTCGGACAACAATATATGCCAAATACGTACAGAAATTTGATCGTTTCATACACTTCTAGATCCAGATTTTGCCCACACCGTAGCTGGATTTTACCGTAATTCAGTAAGCCAGTTCATACAACGTCACTGACAGGAAGAGAGTCGCAAATGACGTTAATTCACACACGAAGGCAAACATATCAATCGCCGCATTTGGGAGGAAATGTAGCATACGATTACACACCCAGCTCACGACATGACGGAAAACAGGTAATCTCTATTCCGAGGAGCCCGAGAGGCGGAGTATGGCATAATATGGCATATAACAAGCAATAGTAGCATGGGCAGTACCAAGTAGCATCAGTGCTATGCCTGGTAAATAATGCATAGGAGGCAGATTGGGTTGTCAGCGGTTATCAGAGTTGAGTCTAAATCACAACGCTATTGTTGTGTGTGGCGTACATTTATAAGGGACGCTGCACCTAGGTCCTTGGGAGTTGGAGAACTTAACTCGGTAAACATCAAGAACATGTAAAGTGAAGAATAAGGCAAAATGAGCCAATTAGACAGTATTCATAGCAAACCGCTTCATTCCTGGCCACAAGATGAAAACAAAACCATTTGTATTTTATGTAGCATCTAAAGCAAAGCATCTATAGCACCTTTACTCCTTTAGGCTGAGAAAATTCCAGCGGCAATAAATTACAATGCCTTATCAGGCAAATTGTTTTTCATAACCTTTGCCACTAATGGTGTTATAATGTCACAATACCATGTGGCTCCTTCCGGAATAGACACATTCACCCGGAATCTGGTGCTACATCAGGAACAGCAAGAATACTAGAGACAATGCAGGTTGTATATATATGCTCCCAATTCCACCGAGATGGGTGAGACAATCCCAATGTGTGTCCGATTATGGGAAGACTATAAAATGACATTCGCAATTTGACAATTTCCCAGATATCTGGATATTGCACTCTTGTCAAGTCTTGAATCGCAGGGCAGATTGCCTGAGTCACTCTCAAATTAGATAGAGCAAATCTCTTCCTGACAACTTGAATGTCTCAACAGCTCAAGCTGTGTGATATCAATATATCTTCCTCAACACACATTCAGAGGAGAGAGAGCACCTTTTTCATCTAACACTCCAATCTTACATTTCATGTCAACCTGAATGTATCTTGTAATGTGATTGTAATGTGATTACAAAAAGTTTACTAATCATATTACCACAGTACAGCTTCAGAATATGAATGCAACACCTCATTCAATGACTCAGCTGACATTCAGATCTTTTTATTAAAGAGATTGCCTGGTGAGAGCAAGAACACCCAGAAGTGGGTGATGAGCCTGATGAAAGACCTCAATTTGGGCCACAGGATTCTTGTCACAGCACTAATTACCAAACTGCATATATAACCTAAGGTGATTAATTGAAGTCAAAACAACCCAGGCAACAAAAGACCATCATCACATCATGCATGGCTTAGTATTTGTCACAAGTTTTTCAAAATAGAAGGGTTTTTGGGAGACAGAACATTGGTAAACACCTGTAGGTAAAACACCAGTGAAGCACACAAGATGCACTTCAGCAAAAATGTAAGAATTACACAAATTGCAGAAAACATATGCCTTGTTTCAAAATGGACCAAGATTTCCATCGAACAAGCGCCTGACATAATCATTGATAATGCACATTACTGGATTGCTAAAACTTTGCATGCACTAATGAATTAAATCTGCACAAGTTAGGAATTGGTCGACCAAATGTAGATCAGACATGCAAGGGAGCTCTCTAAATATTCAGAAATTTCATTAATTTCTTCCTGTTTCACACCAATTGATGTATTACAGAACATGGTATTACCTGTAATTATGAGGATTAAAGAGGCCTGCTTACAATCCATCTGGGTATCCAAAGGAATAGCAACATGATTCCTGTGTGATTCCACAGATATACTTAAGACTTGGAAAATTTTATTCTTGGAATGCTGATCTAGCTACTTCTTGGAACTTATTACCTCCATTCCAATATATCTAATCAGTTTCAAAGAAAAGTCACAAAAAAGCCAGATATTCTGAGATATATAAGTTAACAATATTCCCACCCATATTATATGTGATATATGATATATTATATTCAAGAAGGTCAGACTTCAATTTGAGACTTCAGTTATATATCAGAGACTTCAGTCCACAGGAAATGGCAGAATTTAAAATGGGTTCCAAGAAAAGCCATTCTATAGTCTATGGCAAATAGCAATCTTATGGGATAATTACATATTCAGACACTTCTAGGGTTTCCATAATATAAGGATTTCAGTAGCTAAGGATATATGAGGCAGCCTTCACTGAAGCACATAATTAATCAATTATTAAAATTAAATGGGACATGAAACAGGATTCTCAAGGTTTAGGGAAATCTAGATAGTGCTTCTTTGCTTCAATGATAGCAGAATTTTTGCTTCTCTTTAATATGTTAACTACTTAGTAGTGTCTGTAATTATAATTCATCAGGGTAAATCCAATCTGAGAAAATGAAGAGGAAAAAAAAACAAATCTACCAAATTCTATGAGATAATCAGTAAACATGTTTAAATATGAGAAAATGAAGGAATAAAACAATAATCTAACATATCTTATTCATGTTATTCCTTACGATAATCAGCAATATCATTTTTACAACCTCAATGAGAGGTTAATATAAATTAGAATCTGTCGGAGATTAATTTTCAATATTTTCAAAAAATCGTAGATTTAAGATGTGTGATGGTTATAACTCAACATATCCCAAAAGTAACACGATAAACATCCCATATATATAGCAAATACATTTGGTACATCTGGAAAATACACATGGGCATTGGAGGCTATTTGTCAAATATAAACAGTCACACTCAACCGAAGAATGAGGGCGTGGTACCAGTAAGACATTAAACATTGGTCCCGCGCAAACTGAAAAGTACACCACCAAAAATATTTCTTAAACGTACCATAAAATTGCCACTATAAACAACAGTTAGGTGAACATGACTCACATTTCAAAAGTTGGCCATTTTGATCATAGCGGAAACTCCAAATAATGCATTATATCATATGGCTAGCGGAAATACTCGCTTCTCATTGGCCGACAGCCGTGCAAT
The DNA here is from genome assembly GCA_026936325.1 of Platynereis dumerilii. Classification (NCBI taxonomy): domain Eukaryota; kingdom Metazoa; phylum Annelida; class Polychaeta; order Phyllodocida; family Nereididae; genus Platynereis; species Platynereis dumerilii. Next base: position 27,941,547 of record JAPTHN010000011.1, read on the forward strand.
ATTCTACGATATTGCACGCACTTATATTGCACGGTCATTTTAACATGTAAGGGATTGGACGGACCTGAGAGGAAGCACCATGTTTCAGTGCTACTGCAGCCACAACCTGACAAAAAGATTGTGTTTTTTCATTTTACTAAAAGATTCACTGCACCGCAACGGAAGAAGATAGAAAGCTGTTTTTTACGGCAAAAGATGCGGCTATTAAAGGGCTATTTGGATATATAGTTTTAGTATTTATTATTTTATTTGTTTGAACAGAATAAAGCAATAAGTGACCGAAAATCAGCGTTTTTGCCGATTTTTCCGTGATTTTTTAGTGTTTAGAGGTCTAAAGCCTGCTAGAAAGTTTCAGAAAAAAATCTGAAATAAAATCCTTTATCAAGTCAATCAATTTTCCATTCCGAAAGTGTAAAAATTTTTTTTGTGAGTGAAATATTTATTGCCTTTTGACGAGATACATTTTTAAAAGGCGGATCAAAAGAAACACAAAAAGAGTTTGGACAAGGAATTCCAGCCCTTTTCTTTGCATTTGACACAAAAAACCATATGATATAACAGTTATTGCACATCACCTCGTGCAATATCAGTTTTTATGGCACCTCGGTGACTAATATTGCACTCGGGCTGCGCCCTCGTGCAATATTAGTCACCTCGGTGCCATAAAAACTGATATTGCACTCGGTGCTGTGCGATAACTGTATAATGTAAGCCAGGCACTCAGGTGTGAATGTTGGGCAAATATATCTCACCCCAATACTAAGTTACACTGTAATACTAAGTTACAGAGTTACTGCTGGGAGTTCTGTTATTCTGGTTATTTTCCAGCATTGTCTTTTGTTTCTGACAATTTGAAGAAAGTTTATCTTTAACTTGTCATTACTTATTTTTCCAGGGTGAAAAATTGATAGGGTTTTGCATCCTTTATTTGTGCAATGATTAGGCTAAACAGGACAGACAGGGATCACTGTTATAATTATGCGAAGAGAAGCATTCTTGACACAGGATGAAACACACGTCTGACATAGGTTGCCCAGGCTGGGATTAGAAGTCAAGATCCACACTCCACAGTGTAGTTTTTGGTCATAATCATTATCCAGGAACCCAAAAAAATTTGGCTTCAGGAACTGGGCAGACTCCGGCAGAGACCACATGCACACATGTAGCATCTCAAAAGCTGTTATTTTGACTGAGAAGCAGCAAAAGCTGGTAATAATCCTCTACAGTTTTAATACTCTTAGGTGACAAGATTTCCTTTAAATAAGACACTATCACTTGTAATGTGCCAACATTGACAAAGATTCATAAAATAAAGAACATATTGAAGAAATATCCTGACAAGTAATAGGAAAATAATATCGTTATGCTTGCAGCTTCCTACCTCTTTCTGGAGCTGACCTTGGTCACACTGACAGATAACAAAATGAACCAATTTTCCAGTTGATTTTGGGAAGATCTGGGGGAATTACAGATAAACACATTTCCATAAGAGCAATTCTAGGTCCATTTCAGACAAGGACTGATGTAAGATATCTCGCACCTTTCGTTGCAAGCTGATTACAATTTGCCTCCTTAATATGACATCCCATTCTTCAGTATCAGGAACTCGCTATCGAGACTCGCTATCGACTCATCAAAGCACTCGCAATCCATCCTGCATTTTATGCCGTTTTCTCCGTACTTGCCAGAAAAATGCCGATGTTGTCATCCTCCGCAAAATATATGTGCAACAAGATATACACAGAGCCGCAGCCTCATAGGATAGATGGAACAGAGATTATCAGCCCCAAATTTCCATAATCTGCTAGGACAGTTCTCATTAGCTTTGGTAATTGTGCACCCATGATTAGGCTCTGTATGAGCTAACAGACTTTCTGAAGCACGGGTCTTGCTTGTTACAACTTCATTCGGAGACTAACCATTCCTCAGCTTCTTTTGGGTTTACACAGATTCTGGGCAGTAATTTCCAGAGTTCCTAAGGTATTTGCTTCCTCTGCTGAAGGTATCGGGTTCAGTCCCCAGACAAACACAACACAGTGGTATTTCAGAATGACTTTGGCCTGCAGATCATCTCACTGTTAACCCATTGGGCTGCTTGTGGTAACTCTGGGACCCAGGTTCAATTCCCTGGCAGGGCAACTAATTTAAGACAAATGTTTCATTCTGCAGAACAACAGAGCAACTTGCCACACTGTGGTCCCTGCCTGTCCTTATTAGTGTCCTTGTGAGTCTCATCAGTGCAAAAATACATGACGTAATGCCATCTCATCCATGCTCTGACAGGTTGACTTCATCATATACATGTTTAGGACTTCTTCATCAATATTTTATCATAAAGAGATGCAAGTAAATAGAAACACAGCCACTTGCATCAGAGAGCTTTTGCTCATTCTCACACTCACAGCTTGGCAAAATCTTCTTTGCCATATATTCCAACACCTCCCAAGTTAACCAAGTAACTCTAATAGCAATTTCGAGCCAAATTATCAGCACAGAACAAGATGTCATCCAGAGGTTCATTGATCCTATCTTAATGATCTATTTTGATACATCTGCCAACTATCTTCTCCGCTAATTACCTTGGGGTCCGTCCGATCCACTGAAGCTGCAAATTAATGTTCTACCTCTGAGACGTTGGACCCCGCTTCAGCATGTTCAGAATTTCTTGCACATCCATCGCATCATCCTTATCAAAACGGTACAGCACAATGCAGCGATGACAGCTTTCCAGCAGCTGATGTTGACAATTTGCAATTCGCCTCATTGATCAGATTTGTGCCACATGCATCCACCTTGTTTTTCCTGCAAAAAACGCCTGAAATGTTTGCAAGGTTAGCAAGACATCATCAGTTTAGCAAATAACCGGCTTCGATAAGTCCACAGGGAATATAGGAAGCTACATCGAACATGGTAGCAGCTACAAGCCACTTAACAAGCTACGAAGGGCTAAGGACTCCATAGGTCTCCATAAGAAGAAGTAAAGAGCTGTATTTTAGGGTTAAACCCCTGCAGCAGTAGAAGGCAAATGTCTGGGAACATGTCATGCTGCAGTGGCATGTAACAGTGGCATGTAACAATGTCATGTTACAACAGCATGTAGCACTGACACGATGCAACGGCAGTCCGATGTAATTCATGTACCTGAACTTGTGACCCAGATTACGAGTGAATAGCTCCGGACCAATCAAAGCAGGAGCGACTGCTTTCTTTCCCAGCTTTCTTCTCGGCATAAGGGCATTCGCAGCAATCGCAGAGTAGCAAAAGGCTCACAGGGCAGCGGAAGCGACCGGCTCACAGCGACTGGCACAGAGCTCAGAAGCGCAGAGTCCTGTGATGCTCATAGCGGGGAATAATTGCCTCTGACACCAGCACGTCTTTTCGATGCAGCAGAGGGATGCGGACGTGCCCCATGAGATGCTTGGCTGACCCTGTCACCCTCATCCAACAACCCACACTTGACAGACCTGTGCCTTCACTCTGTGCCTTTACTCCGCTCGCTCAATCCAAACCAAAGAGCTCGGGTTATTCGGCTTATACCAAAGAAAGGGCAGCTCATTATTGCAATGTGAACTGCAGGGTTCTCTGTCTATGAACAGCAATGACCCACTTCTTGAGTTTCTCTGCTCTAACCCTAAATAAGAATGAATGCATCAGCTAATGGTGGAAGAGAAGACAAAAATCAATATGGAAATAGAGAAGAAACTGGCATCACAAGTAAATGAAATGAATTTATAATGGTATGAAGCATGCCAAGAGCTTACCTCAGCAAGTTCAGCAAGTTCAACATGAACATGGAAGGAATATAAAAAGTTAACCTAAATGTAACTATAATTGCCATTTCTATCTTTGTTTATTATTAGAGATGGAAGCAACGACAGAAGTTCACAAAGACCAGGTCTGAGGGAATAGACAATAAACATACTAAGAAACATCATTCAAAACTGGTTCTTTCCTTATCCGTTCCTTCCTCTTTTATTATGTAGGAGAAAACAAGTCTTGAACTAGATTTTAGAAGAAAGGGACATAATACAATAGATCTATCAAAGTGTTTTTGATCAGCATATCCATTAGCCTCTTTTCACCATGCCACATCCATGACCACATATCTGAATACAGTACTGTTGTAGAAGCTCAAATCTGTAACAAGCCTGACAGAGTGACACAATTCTGACACTAGAAAGACCCACTTCTGACACCAATGTTATCAGAAAGAGCAAGCAAACAACAAACAACAAGAAGACTAGTGCATATTGTGACAACATATGTTCTTCTACTAGCATTTTGTAGATTTGTCAACAGTTCCAAGAAACATGACTCCAACACTGAAGTGACCAGTTGACCATAGGTAATGGCAAAACAAATAAGGTACTTAAACATGCCACTTGGTTAGGACACCACTTGACAATGATCAAAGTGAAACTTCACTATAACATGAAGCCATGACAGGCACTGCAGAGAGTCACTGTGTGATGCCTAAATAACACAATGTCCTCAACTTCAATGTTACAACCAACACATGTCAAGAACATAAAATCATGTCAATAATATAATGGACAATGACTTCTGCATGAACATAATGATATTAAAGCAAAAATTTGTAAAGTGAATACAAAAACCACATGTATGGCACATACCCCTTGCAGGCATCAGGCATCAAAGTTGTGTTGTGCTTCTGTTGTAAAATGCTGTAAATTGGTTTGGGTCAATAAATTTGAATTAGAATGTAAAATTTAATAGCATGCATCATTCGAACGGTTCATCCAAAGAAATTTGTTCATATTAAGTGCAGTATATCTCTGAAGGGACTGAGAATGTGGGAATGTTAAAGTACATCAGACTTAAAAGGAAGGGTAGATGAGAAAGAGGGGAGCCTTGAGGGACTCCAGCTTGCTTCAGCCTTCATTCAGCTGGTGCTTCACTCGGCTGGTGCTTCGCTCCGAATTGCTCGGCTTGCCCTTGTGAATTCTGACTTCATCAGGTTGAGACTGAGGCTCAACAAGCTACTCGCTGAGTTAGTGCGAGGCCCTGGCGAAGGTCAGTCCGCAGACTCCGGCACCGGCCTGCAGGCAGAGCTGGTTATCGGAAGCAGACAACAAGCGATCCAGGTCTAATTGGGCCTCTGAAGCAGGCCCTAAGTCTGACGTCCAATGGATTTTCAATGGACCCAAAGGTGCAGCGATGGCCACCATTGCCCACCAACAGCAGCCAACGACACAATGTGTGTGAGTGGGGGCGAGTGGGTTGGGTTGGTGTTTTACGTCTCATCAGCACCACACAATGTATGCACCTCAGGTCAACTTCTGGCCATGAATGGCCAGAAGTAAACCAACCACACGGCCCATCAGTTACGTAACACGGCCCAATAGCAATGCAAGCATGACCATTAATGGGCAGTCTAGTGAAAATGAGAACTGCATGCTGCTGCCACCTGGCACAAAAGTTGATTTTGTATGCTACATCATTGCTGTCCCAAGAAATAGTTCCAATTTCATTGCACATCCACAAAATTTCTATTCAACATTGTTGTATACTAGAGTCAGACTCCGCAATCACATTCTCTAAGGAAGTAGACAAGGCCATCGGCACACTCAGAAACAGCCCCGGTGTCTTCCAGACAAAATTGTGTGTGTTCCTCTGATCGAAATGATGTGGACGCTCGCAGGAGCTTGCGGAATAGCACACGAATCACTAGGTGGCAACACAAGACAGCATATGTTCTGAACTGTGGCAATGCAAGAGCAGTCCACTTGTAGACAGATTAATGGGGCAATGGCCGATCAGTTACCCAAATACAGCCCAAGAGGTCCTCACCACTGTCACCAGTAAATGCCAAGTGTCAATCACTAACCAACACACCATGAGGATAACCCATAAACCGCCAATCACCGGCTGCCGCCCGCAAGTAACTCGTACATTACACACATAACCCACAAACAGCCCATAAGTAACCTTTCAATGGCCCTTCAGAAACAAAAGTACAGCAACAACAGCCCAGCAGTAACCCATTACTGGCCCTTCGGTAAGCTGGTAGTTGTAGCCTCAGCCCCGTAGCCCACCATGTGGCTAAGCTGTGGCCCACCATGGCCCTTGCCGCATCTTGCCCGCCTAATCGCCACACAAAGCTGCAAGCAATCCCTCGACAACATAATACTCCTAACAAGGATTTTCTCCCCTTTCTTTGCTCTTCCTATGTCAGTTTTTGTAACACTTCTTCGGCTTCCTTCTGTTACAAAATATCTTTTTTTCGAGATGGCTGTTGCAAGATGTCTGCCAGTTGAGAATTAGGATGATTAGCCAAACCCATTAAAACAGATCTTGAAATATGCTAATTCAGCCAACTAAAAGATAAGCCCCAGTTACTAGCAGCTCAGCAACAAGCAATGTGGCCAATTAGTTAATGACACAACATGTTTAGATTTATTTTCTTACTTTTCTGTCCTTTTTTCCATATAATTTGGTCCATTTCAGAATTTTACATGAGTTCAGATATACTTTTCAGACCAGTAAACAATAACATATATATATGATGGCAGTAAACATACAGGGTGGAAGTTAAGACTAGTTTGACTCCTGAACATTTATTTGTACGAGGATATTCATATTGAATGAGGGCGCAGATGCAATACTACACATAATGCGACACTTAGGGAGTACAATTCTCTAATAAATTTGACACCAGAAAGACTGCCAGCTGCTAGTACAATAACGAATCATCCGACACATAAAACGCAATATGGGGGTGGTTTAACTGGAGGATTTATCTTAGAGGAAATCTCTTTCTTGGCTCAGCACTGACATTATTGTGGTATGAGAGCAGAACATGTTCTTAGAAATCAAACAGATTTGCCATCTACCTCAAACCACACATGCTGTAAGTCAACAAACCAATTTACAAAAATAATTCAATTATCAGCAGAGTGGGTGTATCGGGCTGAAAGGAGAAGCAGGGACAATGAAAAGTAATTTTCAGAAACCAACTATGAAAGAATCTGGAGCACAACAAACCATCTCGAAAAAAAATAAATTTATTTTTGTATACGCTTGCCCAAAATAACAACACATGTTTTAAAAGTGTGACAAGAAAAGCCAGTAGCAACAATGGTTAGCATCAAACCATATCTGCCTTCTCCCTCCCAATTATTCCCAGTATCAGTGGTTTCCAATCTGTAGCTATCAGGTTATACACAAACCACTCAGGATTGCAATTAGTCATTTACATGCATTGAGAGAATAAGATGAACAAGATGAAATGTGTGTTAACGACACACAAGACACAGTGACAGTGCACAGAGGTTGTACATTATTACTGCATTGCTGCAAAATTTATGATTAGGATACTTTTCGATTTGTAACTCGAACACATTGCAGATTAATTTAAACATGAGCTCCTTATTAATTCATGTCTGGGGCAAATAAAAGAGGAGCGTCATTCTCCCGGTGCGAAAATATCTGACAGACAACGTGTGACACATTTGGGGAATGGGACTACTGCAGGTGCTGTTCCAAGCACTTTGCTTTTTCAGGGATCATATCTTCTCCCCTCAAGCCTCTCAGCTCCCTCTCCTTCCCAAAAAAAATCGAAAGAGAAAAACAAACCAGCGCAGATGTTGCCGTCTCAAAATCACACACGGGGTGAACCAACGCAGCGTTGGAGCCTTTATGCCAGCATATAATGTTAAACGCCATATTAAATCTGAATTTCATGCAGCATACTATGAAGACAGAAATTCAGAGTACACTTGGTACAGTGTACAAATTTGGATGTATCTGAAAGCTGTTTCACCATAACAGAAATGCCATTAACAACGAAACTCATGGAGGCCATACCATAGGCTTACTTAGTTTCTGAATATACCTTGTCACCAGTCATCAGGCTAGAGTTTGCATAAATATATATATCTAAATAATTTAAAATAAGAAACTCTAAATCGATAATGTTCAGGTAAGTCTTTAATGTCTCACAGTTGAGTTCCCATTTTCTGATTTTCTCTGTGCCAAAGCTTTGACTCAAGCAAGGACCTCCTGTATTACCCACCCTGAACCCAATTACCCCACCAAAATTAATCCAAATTATTAATCTGAGGAGAGAGGTCATAAAACCAGATCCATCAAATATCCATTCTAGGCACATGACCAACTGACTCATGACTTGGAAGGAAGAAAATTGGTACATAACGTAGCAGTAATGAAGACAAAAACCATTGTCAAAATGTACTGGGAAGTATGAAGACAAACTCCAAGCACATGTCAACTGCATGGCCCAGAATCATGAATCATAATCGCAAGCCACAATTTAACAATAAACAGCAAAGCGTAACTTCCGTACGATGCCATAAAACATGATTGCAACGATCCATTCTGCGGGGGAAGCCACATGCATATTCATGGAGGCACGACAATCTGTAGGTGTAAGTAATGAATGAAAACATTTGTGGGATCGCACACAAATTTGCAACCATACATCATTGAACAGCAGGATTTAGCACAGGCCAAAATTGCCTGCAGTAAGATTGCAACAACCACACACAGCACACAGCCTTTCGATATCAACACTCCAAGCAAGAGAATATGAAGCATAAATATGGATCTAGAGCCAGCGCTGCAGCTGGAAGATATTCAGGGCGGAAGAAATGCAGCACCAGGACTTGAGACAAAAAGCAATAGAACCCCTAATTCAGATGAAGTGCAAAATTTAAAGACAAATAAGCTCGTAGCGGGGAATTTTTCATCCGGAATAGATTTATAAGATTGACAGAGACAGGATGATGAAGTGAGGCAGCACAATAACGGAGACACACAACATATGCTGGCGTGAACATTGTGCAACATCACAAAGCATCGCAGAGCATCACACGGCCAGATCATGTCTGAAAACACAATGTCCCTAATAATAAGAACACACGCCATGGAACGACTGAATGCATTATAAGCCATTCAATAATTGAGCTCATGCATAAAACAAGTTATAACCACAAACAAACCGAAACACCGAAGGTTTGCTAATGTCAAGTAATGCCTGTTGTAATCGTGCAAATATTGATACTTTTAGTGACACTTTTAGATAGTTTTTATGGAGAAAATTGGCTGACACATTTCATGCAGTGACACCGACCAAAATAACACAATAAACATCAAGCCGTTCTGCCCTGCCTCTCTGCTCTGCCATTGGCTGCAAATGCAATTCACAAACGTTTGCTTAATATGCTGACTTTGCAAGACCTTGTCTCAATGTCTCACCTGGTGTGTTGACGCTGATGCTGCTGCTGCTGCGAAAAGATGCTGATGACGGTCGTTGATGATGGTCGTTGACTGGCCGTCATCAAGATGCTGATGAGAAGGACCCAGTATATTGCTTGGGAGGCAGATTTGCTTCCTATGCAGCTGATCCGCCGCTCTGACCTTTGCCATCGCCAGCTGCCCATTCTTTGTGTCCAGCCCTGAAAGAGAACATAAAAGGTCAATACGAGATAATACGCCGACGAAAGACACAATATCTCATGTCGGATAGTTGTGCGAAAAGACAATCCGGTTTGAGGATAATTAGGCTCACAACTCTGTAGTTGCTTTCATTGTTAATAACCATATATGCCACATGTGAAATTACATAAAATTTTATTCTCTGAAACCATCATTAAAATCATCCATCTCTAATCTTCAACACAATTCTCCAACAATGTAATACTTGGTTCTTTAATAGGGATTCTTAGGGACAATGAACAATGTACCTCAAATCAATTGGTGACTAACTCAAGTAACTCATAACTTCTGCTTAAATCCTAAGAATACTTCCAATTGCCACAAATGAAAATATTTCAGGAGGAACACGGTACGAGTGCATCGTTAATAAATTTCATGAAATCAATAACACACTACATTTCATCGTAATTAGAAAGAACTCAATGCAGCTCCTCCTCGGCTGCAATAAGGCACAATCCAGACCATTTTAACCGCCAGAGATCATTCTCTTCCTTCTTCCAAATCAACAAAAATATTGCCATGCGCGCTCTTAAACAATGAGTAATGCAATCAAGTGAAACTCCAATTAAAGACCTCCTTGGTATTTGAAACAGAAGAAATACCAAAACCGCTCATTGAAAGAATTTCATCTTTTCATAATTTTCATGTAACCTTGTACTGAAAATCAATGGCCGGCTGAAAGGTGCCCTTCTAAAGCTTTGCCACAATATTGATTGCACATCATTAAATGCCATGATTTTCCTCCCGAGTCCCCAGAAAGCATTATACTTCGAGATAAATCATATTGGAAAAATTCCTCCAGATCCAACAATGACACGCAACATCTTGGAGAATATATGTTTTTCTGACAAAACGGCTTCATCTCAACAATTACTGACAGAATTTGACGCAGTGAAGCAATGTTAAGCCTCTGCATTCCATCTACAAGCCTATTGAAGCAGAAATATAGTCAATTCTATGAATATTTACCACCAAATAGAGACATCAGTCACCGAGAAAATTTGAAAAGTCAAGCAAACACCGACCACATCAAGGAACATTGAAATAACATCGTTGTTAACCAAAATACCATCTTAAAATTCGCTCTGCAGACTTTTTAAAAAGCGAGATAACTCGTAAAACACATTTAACCAGTTTATCCGCTGCGCTGGGAAAAAAGGCAGTAATGATTGTTTATTTGTCAGCATCAGACATTGCATGGAGGATGACAAATGACATTATTGAATGTAACAAGAAGCACCCCAGGGCCAGGGCTGGTTTGCCAGTAGCTTGTGGGTGTTCCATGTCAAACTACTAAGCCTATATTGAGCGATCGCCGACTGCCTTAAGGAAATCAATTTCAAGAATCTTCAAGTTTGTATACCCCATGAAGGAATTCTTTGATGTGTCAGAGACAGGATTCTTCAACGGTGCCATAATGCTCTTTATACACGACAGCATGGTGCATATCGATCCTTACTTAGCAGCCAGTTGTGAGTTTCATCTTTATGCCGCTTCCCTTAAATGCCACAGAATTTATTACAAAGCATTGAAGCGCCTCTATAATCATTAGATGGGGAATTCATATCCGTTGTGGGGCGATGACACTCGCTCATAAACAACTAGAGCAGCTGAAGCTTCTGCAACTGCCATTGAATGCCATTCAATGCTAAGAATTCCGAGCTACTTCCTCTCCTCAAATGCCGAGGAAGTCACAGTCTTTCTCAGCTGCCTCCGAATAATGGCAGGCCGACCCAGGCGGTCTCTAGACTTGCCTTTTGCATTGTAAAAAACACCATCCAATAACACCGTTAACACGACACCTTCCACACATAACATTGTGACCTACTGAGACACAGCTTACCATCTCCATTGTTTTCCACTGAGACTCCCAGCAGCTTTGTACACCGTATGCCACACTGTGATGCCACGCTGTATGCCACATTGTATGTTGTTCCTGTAATTGCCGCTAAAGAGCCATCAATCTCCTCCAAGCCGCAATGTATCGTGTGGATCGACCGCACATGCTATACAGTAGCTAAGAAATAACGGTACTCCATGGAAAAAGAAAGCAAGAGAGACTAGATGGAGCCTTATTGATGGATATCATCCTGCTGCTGTCCACCCAGCACTGATGTTATTGCTGGAGCTGCTGATGCTGCGGCCGATGCTGCCACTTACCTTGAACGTAATGTACGTTGACGTTACGCCCACATCTGAACCACACCACGGCATAAACAAGTGACATTGGAGATTCTCAGAAACAGAGTAACCTTCCTCGCTCGACATGTTAGGGCGGCACCGCACAATTCCAGGGATAAAAACATCCTGAGAAAAGCTGGCCCGGTGTCCATATGCGCATCATCTGGGCAGGCAGCAAGTCTATCAATCCATACCAATGCCACATAGAGGTCAGCACCTTACACATGAACTAATCTGATAAAGTTGTCCCTGGGTCAGGATACTTCCAAGAAACGTCTCATACAGTTTGCATCCAGCTTCTTCGCTGACAAACATTGCACAGGATTGCACAGAATACAACAGATGTGGTTGGCCAACATACAGGGCATCTCAGCCAACACACAGCTGTAACCAGAGCAAGATCCCCTCTTAGCTAATTTCCGATGACATTAGCTACAAGGCTACAGACGGCCAAAGCACCATTGCTTTAGCGCATTTCGATGCAGAGAGGACGTGACACCAGATTGCCCATAACCTTCCCCATAATGCCAGACAGGACCGCGGAGGCCCATCTTTTGGCGGTATTAGGACAACTCAAAAAAGAAGAATTGATGATGCCTGCCACCAATTCGCGTAATAGCGGCAAAATGCAGATCTTGCTTTCCGCAGTTATTCCAGCTGCAGCCTTGGGCCATCCAGGCAATCCTATTTAACTCAAACCCATGCACCTGGCTGCTTTGCAGAATCACAATCAAATGTCATCAATTCAGGGTCAAAAAGCCTGCATTGTGTCACAATGATATAATTGGTAAGCAGAAAATTGTATAAAGCTGTCATTGCTGCATAACATGAACATATTTATATGTCCCTAACATGCAATGATATTGCTTGCCACATAATTATAGGAGAAATTCAAGGCCCTAAAAAAGATATAATGCTGAATAAAACAAGTTTATTGTTCCTTTTTGGGTAGTATCTTGTGATAAAGCTATAGATTCAATTAACACAAAGGCTGGAAACTGCCTGAGTGGTGAAACAACCTTTGAGGGTTGAATCTCTTTTACAAAGCATTGTTGGCAATGTAGCTTTTGAGGCTGCAACAAATGCAGCAGCAGCAAAAGCCAAAGCAAGAAGAAGCAAAAAAGAGTGAGAAGCAACTCTAGCCAACAGGCTCCACTTCTTGCCTGCAGCAAGCAATAGCATGTGTGGGACGGCTGACCCTTAACGGCGATTAATGGCCTCAAATTATTCTATGGAGAAAGACAGGTGGGCTGAGGTCGGAAGGTAGCTCTAAAGACGTCGTAAAGAAACACCGGACACAGCGCACATTAAGAGAGATGGGAGGCCAGGGGTGGGGCCAGTGCCCTTCGACATGTAACACAGGTAATGCAAGGTAATGCCAAGGATGTTCTTGTAACAAACATCAACCGTAACAATCTTCATGGCCTTCATGTAAAACCCTCATAACTTTCTTGGCTGTCGTTGTTTTACTGGTATTTTTTTCTTTTATTATACGGTGTGCATGACTCCAACATCAGCCTCCATGCTGCATGTAATGCTCACTATGCTGCATGGTATGCTCAATGGTATGCTGCATGGACCATGGTAAGCCTTGATTCATGGGATGATCTTGCCCTTCAGCTATGGCATCATATGGCGCTGCCATTGGCATTATCATATGACATTATATGGCATTGTCAATGGCATGGCCATTATCTGACTGATATCTCTGTATGCCATTCATGATATATATAATATCCCAAGTCTCAAGAGCCACCTCCAACTATTTTTGAGATGGCACTGTAATGTCTGTATTGCAGGGTGGCCTCAATTCAAAGTGGACCATGAAAATGGCAAATCATTCAAAAACATGCACCACAATGGAAACATAATAAATTCAGATGAGGCAATCATCAGAGCATTAAATTTGTTTGACATAACTACAGCATAACATTTTAGTGTGGTTTTACAACCACAAAGACCAACAACGGCATGGAAATTCTAGCGCATTGAAAAGGGTAGAATCAGCGCTGCAGGGCAGATTCATTTCTATGCATTTACTTAACACTGCTAGACGGTGCTGTTAACAGCATGGAAAAATGGCGACACTCCATAGCACAGTACTCCAGATAATCAGATCTGTAAAGTGAACCAACAGCCCAGAGCTATTCTGCTCTCAGCAGTCTTTGGCCCTTCTCTTTCCATGAAATGCACAAGCCGTGTGGAATTCCACAGGGCAATTGCCTTATTGTGTTGCTCGACAAGGGAGTCCCACTTGTGCATTGAATTGCGTCCTTTTTTTCTGTCGCAATATATGCTGCCGCTAACTGACTCGAAGGCATCCGGAGACTATCCAGCATGGACCGACAAGCCAGGAGTGCTTCATGAACCGGCTATTCTAGCTGCTGTAACAGGCTACAAATGAGGAAAGGAAAAAAAAAAGATCAGCAGGCTGTAAGTCATTAATAATTTCCTTGATGTTTTTAGTGCCTGCAGGCCCCGGAGAGCAGGCACTAACTCGAGGGAGAAATAAGGCAAATTGACAACTTGAATTCTGCGCGGATTTTCAGCCTCTTTATGTGCCGTCTCCGTGTCATGTCAGTGAAAACAAATGGCTCGTGCCTAATTCCTCATCTTCACAGGCACTGGAACAACACTCCAGGAAATCAATGCCACCAGTCAGGTCCCCACAAAAAGAGCCGCTGCCGCGTCAACCAATCAACTTCATTAAACGAACTTGGGCCCTCTCCTGCAGCTCTGCCGGAGCCACGAAACATGAAACTCACTAATGTGCAGCCTTTCTTCCTCAAGTCTCACTTCATCATATGATGCTATCCAAATCTGCAATAACCCATGAATCCTGAGTCTTGCAGCTCCATAATGATCACAACAACATCACTCAGAGGCACAGCTATTAATCTTAACTAGAGCAATTTGACTAATGAGCTCTAATCTCAATCTGAGTCAATCAATTTCATATGGCTACAAACAAGCCATAATCACACAAATGCCTTTGTTGAAAGATGCTAATCAGCTCCTGCTTTTCAGCTACTTGGCCATGCTTTCTTAATAATGAACAAAACATCTCTCAACAGGAACTTTTAAGATTACGCTAAGATTTCTTCTAATTTCCAACACAAGAACCAGTTCCGAGACATAGATGGAAGAGACGGAAGAGAAGGAAGTAAGCCTGAAGTTATAACACCCAGTCAACAAGTTATGTTCGATGTCTTGTCAGATGTAGCACATACAATGTTGTCGCTGCCTCATATTATTACAATATTCAACACTTTGCAGAGGATGCTATCGATGTGGCAGACACATAAGGCCGTCAAAAAACTACTGCGAAACCTTTAGCATCCACTTTCCGCATATATTATAGATGACAACTATGAGTGCTAAAGACCGCTTTCACATACTTCAGAGGCCAAAGCATTGGAAAGATATGTCAAAGAAGCTGTAGGCGTCCTGAAGAACAGCCGACAGAAGCCAAGCAGATTACCCATGACACCTTATATAATTCATGCCTCTCTCCTGCCAGCTTGCAAAGCTAGGCAACAGCATGCTTCAGCAATATGTGCATCACACAAGTTCAAAGGGAATTGTTAGCTTAACCTGTCACCCATCAGGCTGCTAAGATTCTCAGGTCAGGGGTATTTATACACATACATTCATCTTTGGCACATAACAAAAACAATACCCAAACTTACACGAAAGTACATTTATGTAGTATTGTATGTGCAACAATTGAAAAGCATACCAGCCAAAATCAGTAGCTTTAGAGCCATAAGAAAACATCACATTTACGAAGATGGAAATACATATTATTCTACAATGCACATAACAAAGAAACATTTGCTGATATGGCACAGTATGTCGCTAAGACTAGAAGGCTTCCAAGAGTGTCCTGAGAGATCTTTGTGTGACATTCCAAAAAGTATACAGACAAAATTTTCACTATCAGTGCACCAATTAGGATTACTGTTTGTTTTTTGAGTTCCACAGTTAATAGCAAAAGCAACACTGGAAATGAATAAATGTAAGGGAAATGAATCAAGGCTTCTGTAGACCCTGAATGCAGCATATTACAAGTAAGTGCAATACGGTTTTAACAACTTGGACACACAATGGGATCAACAGTTAAACAAACGGAGTAATATTTGGGAAGAGAATAACACATATGACATCAAAGAAACACATTACATTTATGGTAACATAACAGAACCTTTGAAGCCTAACTACATGCTATATTTATAGATGTGCGGTTAAACTATTTGTGTAAAATCTGACCTGTTAAAAGCGAGACATAGCAAGACCATTACTTAGAGCAGCCTTAACAAAGCGTTTCTGCTGTGGCAAATGATTTTCTTTTAAAAAGCATCGCCTTTTGTTCCGCAGAAATGCAGCATGAAGGCTCGACAAGCAGTACGAATGCCATAACTCACAAGGAGCAGAAAAGAGGAGCGAGAGAGAGAGAAAAAAGGACGGACGCAAAATCTATCCATTTCTCAACGTTACATCATTCCCATCCTCTGCATCAACTGATGTGGCTGCTGCTGCTGCTGCTGGATACAGGCCAAGGACAGATTCTCTGCAACCAGCAACCTCACCATCATCAGCAGCAGTAACAGCAGCAGCAGCAGCAGCAGAAGCAGCATCTCTCCATCACCAGTGAGAAAACATCACCTGGCCAACATCAAGCATCATGAAGCATGCAGAATGGGACAAGGGGGATCTGTGCAATTCACTTGGCAGTTCAGAAGACTCTGTGCAAGCTTCTTTCAGTCATGTCTTCTTTAAGGCATTGTTCAATAAAAAAGAAATATATTTAAGAATTAAGATATATCCTGTGCTGTTTCACAATAAACTTTCAGTCAGAAGCACCAATAGAAAGCTTCTTTCAGTCATGTCTTCTTTTCTTCTTTCAGGCCAATTTAACATTGTTCAATAGAGAAGTAATGTACAATTTCGAAATTTAGGGTCATTTAGTATACCTGGTTACTTAATTTAATGATGGAAGACAGGGGAGGCATCCGAATTGCCTCATCTGTACATTGTCTCATTGCCTAGTCTGATCATGCTGATTCATGGTCCCAATACAGAATAGATAGAAGTCAAAAGCAGTCAACATCCATGTATCCATGTGCATGGCCACATAGAACTTCCAGATCAGCACATATTTTATTCATGCCATTTACCAGTCAGGGAAATTATCACCAGCTGATGACAATCAATGTCCTCAGCCCCACATGACAATCACCCTAGCACTGTCATCACCCTCCCATGACACTCTCACAGTGTCATGGCCTAGCCATGACTTTGGCAGTGCTCAAAATCATCTTTGACAGGCTATTTAAAAAGAACTACTGCAACTATCACTTCCAAACTTGGTATAAAGTTGTATCACAGTGTCAACTAACTCTATGAATTTTGGCAGACCTATCCATTACATAATGAGGAAAAGAATCCGAAGGCTCCAGAGAAATTAGCAAATTGTCATCAGCTGCTGATGACTTTGCATTATTTCGTGAAATTGGATAGAATTAAGTCCCGCAACTGACATGCTGCTGTGTGGTGAGGATGGCTGCAAAGAGATCAGACTTTCTTCTGATAGCCAACTGATCAACCCCACACACTCAATCATCCTGTCAGGGCCAGGACTTGGCTGGAATTGCAATTGTCCTCATATGCTGGTAATTTCCCTGACTGTTTACTGGGCTCACCCTAATTCAATTATCAATAGCCTTGACATAAAAGCTCATCCAGTAATATACAGTTATTGAATTCGTGACTTACAACAACACAAAATGTCATACATATCAACATGGTTTAATATCATATGTAATCATATGTAACACAGGGTGTTGTGAAGAATATATTAAATAAAAGAAATTCAATATTGGTCAACAGACATGACTGAAATGTTAGACTTCTTAACTTCAGATTACAGCGAGGAACGGGGACAACTGTTCATAATTTGTTAAAATCCCACACCTACAAATGAGGAACCCCATTGTTCGGGGGTTTTATGCTTATTCAGTACCTTTTATTGAGGTACGTCGAAAACTATTATTAGGAAGGATCATAAAACCTATCAGCCTACACATTGAAAAAGACACCATGGCAAACAATTAACGTTATTTGGGGATGGCACCAAAGCAAAATTATAACTAGGTTGCATTATTTCTTGATGACAGGAGTTCCTATATAGTTGTGGGTGTTTGACAGCGGAAAAAAAAGGAGTCAATTCTGTCTGCAGCAACTGAATATTTGCCTTCTGGAAAACATAGAACAAGAATAACACTGTGAACGTACTTTGTGTATAATGCAGAATGTTGAATGTCACGCGCCTGACAGGTTTATCACTAAATTCATAATGCAAGAAGTACTATCTGGCAATGCCATTCGTACAAAATATTGCCCTGCCTACATAAAATGCACAGAAGAACGCAGTACGTGTAGTTCACAGAACGTAAATCAACCCCCACACCCTCACAGTGTGTAGCTTTGGTGTATAACGGGTATTCGTGACAAGCGAGACTCACTACACAGAAAACACAGAGAGAAAAAACACAGGGCGAAAAAGGGCCACTCGTTCTTACATATATACAAAGCAAAGAAGATGAAAAGTGTCCTGTCAATCCTATGACAAAAACTCCCACAGGGACACACATATCTGTATATGCAGTGCAACTCTGAGCAACTGTGCTGTCAAGCTCTTTATAGTGTATCTATCTATCCGAAAAGCACAGAAGGCTGCCAGAAGCTCATTCGCAGCAGTGTCTTGTTTCATTTTCAAAGTATTTCGCAAATAACATGGCATTTCTTTTGCAGCTAACTAATGATGGCAATGAATGTCTGCACAGTTCCAAGACACAATATGGAAACCACCCCCATCTATCATGCGCCTCCTTGAAATTCTTGCACTTTTTCTTTCTCCGCCTTTCCCCACATGATGAGTGAACTCCTCTCCATTTTTGCATTAACTACCGCCGCTGGCCGACCATGTAATTGCAACCCATCTATTCACAGCAACATGGTTTATAAGATTGTGGCTGACATTAATGCTTTGATTAAGGAAATGAACAGTTAATTCAAAAACCTTTCTAGCATACTAATTCACACCCTCCACAAGCTCCATAAGGATTTTCAACTTGAATCAAATCACTTCTGCCATTGCAGCCACTGCAGCCAAATAACAATGAGACCCACAAATATCCACTAAATGAGCATGTTTTTCTTTTTAATTATAGATTAAAGCAATCTCAAATTAATTAGGACTAAATCACAGCAGCATGAGGAACTTTATGGGATTTTAAAATTAGATGGCTTCCTGTGGTGCTCAATCAAAGCTTCACACTAAACTGCCAACGAAACATCCACAAATCGACAACGATAAAACAAAGAAAGATGAAGAAAAACAAAGAGGAGTGAAAGTGACACTAAACATGAGAACCAAATTGACGCAACATCTTAAGTACATTTCAGTATGAGATCATGAAAATGATATTGTGTACATCCGATACACTAGTGCATCCCTGACTTCGGCTTAGACAACCCGAACTGTCTTGACACACTTGGAAACATCAGCGATGTACATACCTTACTGCTGAGTCCTCGGAAAGCCGAACCCAAATATGTGAACGGGGAGTTATAAGGTCATTAGGAACAACATAATGTGGCTAAATCTTCTTTCAGTGTTTAGCTGGCAGCTTAACAAGCTTACGGATGATTGCTGTCTGGCCGCATTGCAGTTTTAGGGCTACAAAACACAAAAGTCTAAGCCGAGAAGAAACTCTAAATGAAATCAGTTCAACTGCAACATTATGTTCACTTGTGGCAAAAGGAAAAACATTGCAGCGAAACTGAATATATTTCGTATATAGTCGATTTGAATCTCTATCACATTTGCATTGATAACAGTACAGATTTCAATATCAAGTAAATCTGAATATAAAAATCCATAGTAACCAAATATATTATGGCTTAACTCAAGTTATATGGTGGTCGTTCATCACTGTAAGATCTCCCCATCAATATTACAATGATGGATCAATTTCTCAACTCGACTTTCACAACCACACCACTGACACCAGGCAAATAGTAGCGATTGAGTAGTTCTTATCTTACACAGATGAAAACTGCTCATGAGCCAAGAAACTCTTTTTTTCAAGTGGTTTTTTTACCTTCCTGTCTAATGACACCAACATCTGTTGTGCCAGCTCACCCTTTCAGTCTGGTTGGTTAAGGAGAATTTGTCAAGCATAATTTTGAAATTAATGCCGGGCCATAAAAGCAGAGCAATCTGACAATTATTGCTATTTATTGCATTCGTAGTTAGGTCTAACTGAAACAGATTCTGAAGACTTAAGAACATCTGCCTAAATTACACCCCAGGCAGAAATTAGAAAGTTGCTCAGAGCATGGCTGCAAGCATCCTTGTGCAATATTACAATGTGTCATTATCCCCAAGGAAATTTCACCCTGCAGTTATATGTCAATAGCTGAAAGTAACAGTTATATGTGTCAGCATTATCATGTGGGTTATCTTACAGCTTACAGTGCTTTACACATTCAGCAACACATATTAGACAGCTTGTCAGACAAGTACATTATGTACACACAAAATACAATACATGTATAGAGTGTAGCAACACAGCATGTACAAGTCTCAACAAGTGCAACATTATATCTTAAATATGTACATGATGTACAATGTACATCTCTTGAAAAAAATCCAATTAACATGATATGTAATGACAAATTACTTATGTCTGCATTGTCTGGTGTATTACATCTTTTCTGATAGATGCTAACAAATCACCAGGTTATTCATCATCAGGTAACAAGGCTCATTGGAAAAAAAGGTACAAATTATGCAAAATGTCATGGTGAACTGAAATTCATTTCTTGTTCAAAACTTCAAATTACACGGGTAATCATTTCGTATTAATTTGCAATTCAATTTATGCAAATATATGGCAACCCCCCCGTGAGTGTTTCCGGGGAACATAAAACAATTTCTGCGATGAAATAACAAGCACTTAGGGGCAAATATGCACCTCCCAGTTATTTTAGTCCAGAGGACCTTGGTCTTCCTTTGAGCACACTCGGCTAACAGTCTGCTTCACCAACCAATATTTGCACCATTACTTTGATGGACAGAAATGGGTAATGTCTTCCCACGGAATAACTTCATACAGCCTGAAAATGGTCTCACAGGATGTGACATAACTAAACTAGGAAGACCTTTAAATAAAAAATCTCAATTTCCCCCAAAAAAAAACATATCACAATTGGACAACAGGACAGGAAATGTCGCCGAAGATGTCATATAACTGCTTTCAAACTGAATATCATCAGTATATTATATATTCTAACTTCGAAGTATTTCCACTTATCGACAAAATCAATCACTTTTGACACCTGCGAGTGCCTCAAAATATTTTTGCCAACATTTTTTAAATAAACACTTCAGATTCAAAACCTGCAAAGGACATTCGGATTTTTTCACATATGCAGTTGTATCGAAGCAATTTAGAAAATAACTTCAACAGTTTTTCTTTGGTCTGTGGCTCTTCATGTAGATTTTTTACTTTTAAAACTGAAATTCTAATATCAAAACAGTCTTAATTTTCAATTCAACAGTGTATAACACAGGAATAGCAGAAAATTCACTTTCATTCGCATATCATCAACTGTATCAAAACAGATACATTTTGCTCATTCAAGGATTGACCATCGACCCATTTACTCATACCATTGAAGGCCCTCGTATTGAAAGCCTCCCATTTAGTAATGAGATCCCTTCCATTCATTGCCACTCGTGGCCATTGAATGTGGCATGAGTGGCATGTTATTTCTACACTGTTCAATGGCAAATGATTTTGCACAAGGTGTTAAAAGCAAAATGAGGACCATTACATATCTTATTATAGTTTATAGAGACTATTAGAGAACAATACAGAACTATTCCTATCGATATTAGAGTAATTTACCCATACAGGTAAGTCTGCAATGAAATTTCCACAATTATTCACACAACAATAACAGGTAAATACTCACAGGTATTCATGTAGCAAGGCAAATTTACACATACAGACATGCAGTTGAAGTAGCAACAAGCCAATAATAGGGTACCTGCAGCAGGACAATTACAGAAGAATAGGTAGCAATTATATTCAAATAGTGTAAAGGAATATGACAGTAAGGTCGCCAAATCAATAGAAATCAATGAGGAATATTGCCAAGAGAATACGTATATTCTCAAATACTATGTCCTGCACATGAACTCTATTACTATTCCTCTATCCATATCCTTCTTTTATCACTCTTAATAAAGTGAAATACAATAAAACTTTGCATGTATATGGTATACATGTATATGGTTTACACTTTGTACTTCATGTCAAATAACCACTGTATTGTAAGATAGAAAGCAATAAACCTATGCTAAAGTACAAGCAGACTCAACTGACTCAACAGAAAATTCAACATTTTTTTATTTTGTATTCTCATATCCTGATTTGCCTACAAGAGCCCTGGAGGTTTGAACTCGAGGAGTAGTGGAGAGACCCGAGAGTCCAGAAGGCAATCAAAATTATCTCAGAAATCTCAACCAGTCTGTTGTCGAAGAGATTCCAGTTAAATTCTCGCTCGAATCTTACGATCCAATGCTAGTCGGCTACGTCTACGAGTATTCTCAGAATCTCTCGGGTCCCATATTCCTCCTACACTGTGGGCCACATGGGGCGAGGCATTTGCTTAAGATTTTCCACCAGTTTACTTCCAGATTTGGTTCTAGATTTGGCTTCTTCAGCAAGTTGAACAGAGGGATTAGGACAGGATTACTACACAAGCCCTGAGCAACTATCATGTGTCCTGTAAGCCTTCAGAAGTGTTCTCGGAGTATCCCTAAACTGTTCTGGGTGTGTTCTTTAAACTTTTCTTGCATTAGGCATTCCTAAAAGGTCATAGCCTTTTCTCCCCACCTGCTTTCCAGCTGCTACTATTTGCGTGACATATCTCCACATTCAGCAGAGAGGAGAGCAGACTGAAGAAGAAAAATAGAGAGAAATAGAGATATGGCCTTGTGTTACTGTGTAAGGGGAGAAGAAGAAAGCTACAAACAGAAATGTGAAATGTGCTGTAGCTTTTTGTGTCACTTCAGTCTCACACACTATCTGCTAATGTGCATAATTTACACATTGTACTAGAAATACACACAC
This sequence comes from Platynereis dumerilii, assembly GCA_026936325.1. Classification (NCBI taxonomy): domain Eukaryota; kingdom Metazoa; phylum Annelida; class Polychaeta; order Phyllodocida; family Nereididae; genus Platynereis; species Platynereis dumerilii. The sequence continues at coordinate 27,964,412 of JAPTHN010000011.1, forward strand.
ATCATCAATCTTGATGTGTCAACTAAAGCATACATAATAAAAGATGCGGCGTCACCAGACATTAAGAGACTCATTACGGATACCGTGCATATATCAACTATTCTATATTATTCATGTATTTAGACAAATAAATTATGAAAAAGACTATCACATTTATAGTGAATGTCAAAATTGATTGATCGATTGTCTAATACCTGTCAGAAGGCAAGCAAACAATCAATGTTATGGACTTGGTATAATAGCTCATTACGAAAAGGTATCCAACACATTTTCACAATATTTCAAGTTCGTAAATGTCTAAGATTTAGGAGTGACTTGATAATTTGTTGGCATTGTTTGTTCAGTACATGTCATACAGTTACAGTAAATGTCAATGATACAGCCAAGCCAATTGGCATGCTGAAAATTGACCTGCAAAGAGCTGTAAGAAAGTTGTGCTGATGAGCCTAACAATGGATGTACACAATTTTGAACATACTGAAACAAATCTGAACTTTCTCGATGTACACAATGTTGAACATTCTTAAACAAATCTGTACTTTCAAACCATACAGTCTTATAAATTGTGAGACAAACGAAACAAAATGTTAAAGAAACAGAATATGACACTCAAATCCACATTTACTTCGCAATTTATATGTCGGTACATACGATGCAATTGCTATATGAGTGTGTAGCACAAAGTATATGTTGTTTTTTCAATGTTATCACCAAGGCAGAGGAATTGATCCGGGGGCAAGTAATTGCTAAGTCCATCAGAGGAGCCTTGCAGTTTCCATATCTATTCTTTAATGCATGCAGCACTTGGCAACTACTCCACATCAATAAAATCATTGCACCAGGACCACCCAATATGATCCCAGGACCCTCAAGGAGCAATCGTTAGGCGCCAAAATACTCCACAAATTCAATGTTAAAAGACTTCACATGAAAACTTAAAACTTCGCTGATACCGTGATGTAGGTGAAGTAATTGAACGGCGGCTTGAAGTTTGGAGAATTAAATTTTAAATCAATTGCACCTGAAACTGAAGCGTGTCGTAGCTTGCTGATAAGTTTACCTGAGATTGCAGACTACCTGGAAACTAAAATTACTGTAAGAATATTCCACGAAAGACCAATCTAGTGGTCATACTCTCTGATCAATATGGCTCAAGTCTCAATTTATAGAGTTCTGATTGATCTCATTGAAGTTAGCAATGCATGTATTATTAAAGAAGTACACTGCATATTGTATTTGTAGCAGCATCTCAGCTTCAAACAAGATGGACACCTGTCCAGTACATTATACTATTTTTAAAAGTTACTAATTGAATCCTGTGATTCTATTACCATATCCCCAACTTTGCCCTTCTCAGCCTTCTATCACTTAGAGCAGTCTGGTATCATATCAACCATGTTAATCAGCTTTGAAGCAGACTTCAATGGAACAGGTAGATGTGACAAGGAAAGGTCAGTGATGTCCAGGTATTATAATAGCTGGCAGCTATAGTGTATTAATACCCACAATGGCAGGGGAATCTATTTTGAGAGGGGTTTATTGTTCAAGAGGGTATGGTTATCAAGGTGCTGAAGCAGGGCAATAGGTGAGGGGGTGAGAGGAGGGGTGACAAGTGGAGGATGTTGGGGTAGGATGATGGGGTAAAATGATGGGGTAAAATGATGGGGCAATAGTAAGCACATCCGGGCAGTTGGGAGGGGTTAAATGGAGCGTGGTGGTTGCTGGGGTAAAAGGTGACATGTGTGCCCTCCTTGACCTTTGTATGTTTCCTTAACAACCTAGTTACCCCACTAGCAGTGACTAGCAGAGGCTGGGGTGTCCCAAAAGCAGAAATGAAAGGACAGTGACTTGGCTAGGGTGCAAAGCTATTGCAAACCAATGCTATAGTTTGCTATCCCCTGGTTGCCTGGATGTTCATGTTCTAGCAAGTAGCAAATGGAATGTAGGAGCTCATTGCAATTCAATGAACAATTCAGGTCAACCATCTAATGTCAATGGTTAAATCCTTTTTATCTCATCTCTGAAATACTTCCAGTTCACACTACAACTTCCAAGATAATGCAATGCCCACATTGTCTAAGTGCAATCCAGTGAGATGCAGTGCAAATTTGGTACCATCCTATTTGAAATGCACTGTTCATTATCATACAAGGTGACATGCAGTGCTAACTTGGTACCATCCACAATGAGATGCAGTGCTAACTTGATACCATCCATAGTGAGATGCAGAGCTATCTTGGTACCATCCACAGTGAGATGCAGAGCTAACTTGATACCATCCACAGTGAGATGCAGTGCTACCTTGATACCATCCACAGTGAGATGCAGTGCTAACTTGGTACCATCCACAGTGAGATGCAGTGCTAACTTGATACCATCCATAGTGAGATGCAGAGCTATCTTGGTACCATCCACAGTGAGATGCAGAGCTAACTTGATACCATCCACAGTGAGATGCAGTGCTACCTTGATACCATCCACAGTGAGATGCAGTGCTAACTTGGTACCATCCACAGTGAGATGCAGTGCTAACTTGATACCATCCAAAGTAAGATGCAGTGCTAACGTGGTACCATCCACAGTGAGATGCAGTGCTAACTTGGTACCATCCTATGAGAAATGCAATGTTCACTACCATCCAAAGTGAAACTCCATTCTCACTACCACCCCAATAGAAATGCTGCCTACTGTCATCCGCCACAGAATACAATGCAAGTGACAAGAATGAGAACGTGGATGAAATCTGGGTGAAGACTAGCTTTTGAATAACCACTATAGAACCACTTTGGAGATGTCCTGAATAACAACCTAGAGGTGAGTTACAACCATATGACTTCTATAGAGAACACATTCAAACTTGCAGACTATAGACTCTACAAATGACAACATGAGATAAAGTACATTCATATATCAGTAATTGTCAAGTCACTTTCAGCTACATCATGACATCATAATGAAATTTTTAAAAATGTCTCCAACTATCAAACACCTCTCAGAAACACGTAAAACAACACGACATGGACATTTTTACAACACTCAAAACTTCTTGATCACATGTCTTAATACAAGACATCATATTGCATCTAGAGCTTCTACAATTTAAATCCTTCAAAATGTAATCAAAGGAAGGATGTATTCCTATATCAACCCATTGAATAGTGGCTCATAGTGTGTAATGACCCTCAATCCTGGGCATGTATAAGCTCGCAGGAACAAGCAAGTCCAGACAAGCTGATCTTGGTAGCTTTTAGCACAATACAAGTGCTTCCAGGAGTGCACCTGTCTTGAGCCAGACCAACAAAATTCTCAAAAGCAACTACAGCATTTTGCAATTAAGTTACGAGGGTTAGATGACAGACCATCATCTCTGGCAACAACTTCAGCTTGGCAAAGACTTTTTGCCTCTTTAAAATAAAGAGGCAAAATTGCAACTTGCAAGCATAATTCCCATCTTCAAAAAGTTTCCCAATTAGGTAAGGAAAGTAGAATTCCAAGTAGCTGCCTTGAAAATACAGACGACTTGTAAAAGCCATTCTAATCCTGCATTTCAACCCCCAGTATGAGAGAATTTTGAAATGAACACATTAATGACTTAGCTGGCTATGATTTAGAGACACTACCTAAGAACTTTTTAACTTGCCACATATAATCTCAACATGATATGGTCAAAGAAATTGTACTTGCATTCTAGAGTACTCATTTTATTGAATGATGCTGCAAAATTGCAACACTCGCATGTGTAACCGAAAAGCAAAATTGTCAGTTTTCGAGTTACAAATATGATAAAAAACTGCAATATATCAAGCTATGCAGAAATGATGTCTTCGCGTAAAAACCATAGAAACTGCATGTCACGCAAAGTTGTTTGTATCTAAGGAGCAGGGGGTCAAAAAAGAAAGATAGGTATGTGAAATGTCTGTATGAACAGTTATATCTTATAGCATTGGAATGCATTCACCAATAAAAAGTGCAATGAATGCCAATGAAAAACATCAACATATCAGATCTAGGGAGCTTGGTAAAAGATATATATATATATGGCTCCTATATCAAATAAGCTAAAATGTATAATTCAACATCTTAGGTTGTTCATTTTGTATCTCAAAAAGAACAGAAAATGCAAGGTACTACTATGTGGATAGGAAAAGGTCCTTATACTCAGAAACCCCTCATTTACAGGGCATTGACCCCATGTCATTTAGAGTCTGTAAAAGCCCTGCAAAGACCCATGGAGAATAACCCTATGTTGATTTGGTCTTCAGTCATTGTTAGCCAAAGAATTCACAACAAAATGCCAGGCAAAGGCAAGCACACTTTCAAGGAAGTTAAACGACCATTCTAATGGCTGGTTAGCAGTATAAGCCATGTGCTTCAAAGCCATAGACACAGGTTCAAAATGCCATGCTAATTACAGTTTTTAAAACCCCCTTCACAAATATGAAGGCAGGGAGATCTATTTGCTCTCAACCCATTTTAACTGCACCAGAAAGCAACGCCATATGATGCTTTACAAAAGAAATGTAAAAAGTTGACAAGCAAAAAATGGCAGAGCAATGTAAATTTGACATGAACATGTGTCCCAGCCATGAAACCACGAGGTGGAGGCGGCCATTGTGAGGGGACCACGTGGTGGGGGTAAAAAAGGCCTGCCCCTACAAACACTGCAGTCATCCAACACCTATATATCTTTTAAGTGTGTGTATGACACTTATGTATGCTAGCTTTTCTACATTTCCTGGTTCAAATTCAAACATGGCATGCTTGCATTACATACTATATTGTGGCAGTGTATAATGCTCTCAGCTCATGGCATGGCAGTGTATATCAGATTCTATAGTAGATTCCTACTAGGCTGTATGTTATGTGTTGTATGTCTTTAAGGATGGTAGCAGACTCACCTTGATAACAGGTCACAACAAAGCAGGTATCCTTGCAGTTCTTCACACGGTCAGATGCTGTGCTGCTGCAGCTGCAGAAGTCTGATGCTGTGTGAATGCCTCAAAAGCATTGCCACTTGTGTCTTCAGTAAACTTATGCTGCTCCAGACCTTCAGAGGAGCTCTGAGGCCAGCTCTGAGGCTGTCTCACCCCAGCTGAGAGACACCCTGGCTCACTAGGGCTAACTCAGACTGGCGCAGTCACGCATGATTGAACCCCTTCCAAAAAAGACCCCTCCAGAACCCCATGTGCAGCAATGACAGCATTACCCCATGCAGCATTGGCACTATATTCAGCTTAGCACCTCCAACTGCCAGCTATTCATGAGGGTCCCCACACACTGCCACATGCCAAATATGTCATTTCCATGAACACCCATCACATCATTACACAATTATCTTTACATTGTAGCAAGCTGGGCAAAATGGGATGGCAGTTCACCTGTAAAACTTGTAAGACTGCCAAGTTTAACCAGGCTAAGAAAACAGGCAAGGATGTAGCAGCTAAATCTATCTAATGCACTTACTTAAATTACAGTGAGTTAAGTATGGAGCAGCTCCATTTGACAAGAGAGCCCTACATGTATTTGACAAGGAATATCATAGTTATAGATTCACACACAGATGTAAGTGGGTTGGGAACTTTCCACTCCTGTCAAAAACTATTTTCATCACCAGATCTTGTCACCCATAAGATGCACTAAGTTTCACCTACTAAGTTTTGGCTCAACAGGCAAGTTGTGAACACTTGCATGAACAGTCCACACTAAAATTCAATAAGTAACATCAATTATAGGATTTCAAATAATTGATACTGCCAATGATAATGACTGGGTTTTCGATTCACACTGTTTTAAGCACTTCATAAATGAATATAAGAACTTTATTTAATATTAGGTCATATAGAAGTTTTCTTTGGATTCCTATTCAAAACTCCTGGAGTCCCCTTTTCCACATTTTCCAGATTTCCAGAGAAACCTGGAAGCCTGGGTTACAATGCCATTAATAATACCACCCCTAAAAGATAAATGACATTCCAATTTTCTTATCATAAAACTTTTTGAAATCAGCCTGCATGCATATTTCATCTAGAACAGACCTGGGGGCTAGCCATTACTTCTACATCTTTTAGTGTCCAACATTAACCTAAAGAAGACCTGAAGCAAGGGCTAAAGCAAGGGCAAAGCAAGCCAAGGGGTAATTTATTTGTTGCTTGCTCCCTAGACACAGATGTGGGGCACCCCAATTTTAGATTCTTGCCCTGTTAACAGCCCACTGGACCAGCATCTAAGGTGCACCCGACAGCAAAGGCCACCTTTGGTCACTCTGGTCAGCCTATGGTCATTCCCAGGCACTATTTGAAATGACCAGTCCTATAATGAGCTGAGTTAAGGCCACTTGGTCATGGCCCACTGACCCTCCACCTGTCACCTACAAAATGTTTATGGGTCCATATCTACTGATTGAATATGCTGACCACTGTCACCCTACCAAGACAACCTGCATGGGAGGATGACCACTCTATGCCAGTCACTGATTAAGGCACAACCTTGGTAGAGGTGGAAAACGAAATAAAAATGTGTCAGCATTCCAAAAGCAATATTTGAATATGTTTCTTTTCCAAATTTTCTAATTTACTAAGCTGGCCATCTTTTTTTTTTACACAACTAGCTATGTGCATTTTCAGTAATTCCTCAAGAGTCAAGACAATGTTTCAAAAACCATAAAAATACAGTCTGGATAACTTGCAAGTTTGCACCATATGTGTAAGAGGCAGAAGTGATGAAGATATGCCAAGACTTAGAGATAGCTGTATTCATATATGGGTCAAAATTTGGTAAGTCTGAAATTCTTGTCTCCGGTGTTTAACAATAATTCATGATGACAGAAAGGCACATGCAGGACCTCTTGATGTCATTTGTCATAGACAAGGATATTAGCAAAACTTCTGACACAAAAACTATGAGGAAGGTTATATCTATCCCATCTAAAAATAGCATTGAAGTGGCCACCCCCCCTAAAAATGGCCTGTCTCCACCAACATTTTCTTTGAAAGATTGCATCACAAAAAATTGTACAGGATCCTGATTCAATTAAACTCTTCCATATATGGAGACTTGACTATCACTCTTCTAAAATATAGTTTCAAATTTCTGAAATAATATCCTGTATAAGAGCAGGAGGTTGTTGTGTCCATGTCTCCAATATTGAGTCATTAGCATCACACCAGTTTGGTTTCTTAATAAAAATGAAAGGGACGCACATTTTGTGAGAAAACCTTGTGTCTAACGTTGTCTGAGAACCCAAGAAAATAACTGCGCTATCTGTAGCTCTGTATCATTTATATAAACCAAAATATTTGAGTATTTCTGTTGGTATGTCGGTTGTCCTATCTTAATTTGTCATTAGCAAACGCCTTGCTGCTCTATTTTGACTGCATATTTCAGGACCAGAATCAATACGAACATGCTTCTGGTGTTCATAAGATCATTTCATGCACAAATTGCCAGATTGCCAGTTTTGCACTGGTCCTTACAAAGATTTTTATCTTAATTATCATTAGCATCACGCTGTCATTAGCATCACAACAAAAAATGGCTTCTTTCCTTTACCTCACTAAAATTCTTTTGCAGGTGACAGGAGTTGAAATTGTGTTCAATATATATTATCAATTAATGTTTTAACAAAATATTACACAGAATTTTTGCATTTTCATTGCATCTGACAAGCCTAGTATGAATTTGACGGTTCTCTGAGATTACTAATCAAATATTGGGTGTCAGCGAGATTTTACCATTGTCTAGCACCTGAAATATGGTTCAGCACATTGGGCACTGGAGGAGTAGTGGAGATCATCTTTGTTATTCAGAATCCAAACTATTGGTGAAAAGAGTATTTTTGTTTCTGTTTGTAAATTTCTAGTTCAAGAAAATCTTCTATCTTAACAAGTATTGGTCATAGAGACCTGAAATATAGCTCAATGTTTGCAGAATAGCCAATTTCCCATATGTTGGTAATACAGTCTTCAGCTCTAAGTGGTGCGGATTTCAAGTTATAGGCATGATGCTAATGACACATATATTCGAAATTTAATTGACCAAAATGCATTATCTCAAAAATAATTGGTGCTAGAGACCTGGAACTTGGCCTAAAATGTGCAAGCTACCTGCCTAATCATTTGTAATAGATTATTTAACCCTAAGTGGTCAGGATTTTTCAGTTATAAGTGTGATTTTAATGACAGTCAAAAAACATCACAGCTGTAAATATCACCTCATTACAGATCCGCAGAGCATTTGGGACCCTTGGACATGACAGTGCAGTGATAGCTGATTGTTTGACCTACCCAATGCCAACTTAAAACGGCATTTCTGGACAAAAAAAAATTTCAAAAATTTTTCAGCTGAAATTTCAAGGTTTTCAAATTTTGACCCATATCAGTAATTTTACACACTCTTTTCTTCCCACAACAGCAATGGGCAGCAGTGGTCAATCACGACCAGTGGTCAGCAGCACAGCTCACGAACAAGAGCATGGTCAACATATATATCAAGTCTGAACACACCTGTCTTGATACCTGCATGACCTCCAACACATACACAATCATGATGGTGCAGAATTCTGCATAATTGCCATCCAGTATCCACACCTGTAGTGTTGAACGGGTTCATGACAACATTGTGAAATGGAATGACAAGTAATTAACTGCATCCTGTAACGGTAGAGATGTAACTTTAACAGGAAGGGACTGCAAATACTTGAATTCAATCAAATTAGAAACAGCAGAATCTGATACTTAGCAGTCAGGCACTATCCACATTTTTCAATTTAATATATATGTTTTATTTTCATTAGAATTTCCCGAAAATAAACCATTATTAAAACTCCAGAGCTTTTTAACCAAACTAATAAAAAACACAACAACAAACCAACAAACAAAACCAACAGATAAACTACCCAAAAACCTGAGGAAAAAAACTGATTTCAGTTCTCCAATAGAACAAGAATCCATGGATTCAGTGGCTGGGGACCAGCAGGATTGCTTTGGGGCGATTTGAGGGAAGCATAGAATTAATTGATAGATGAGACATGGTTGCTTTTTGTTGTGCTGGTAAGTGCAGCCCTCTACACCTAGTTGTGGGCGCTCACAAGGGTTGAAACCGGTTGATTGATGAGAAGGGAGAGAGAGCGGGAATTCTCTCAACATGTGAGGGATCTTTTACTTGCCAAACATAGACACGGACACAGGGCCGCCAATTTAACTTCTCATTCAAAAGACATCCAACTGATATTTTGCTCATGAAGGTTCAGTGAAAATTTTTGGTTCCCTGACCGGGTTTCGAAAGCATACAGGCAAACTGGCAAAGACCTTCAGCAGAGCAGACGGGCACCTTAAGCACTCAGCCTGTGAATCTAGTGATAGGGGCGTAATGAAATGTTTTTGTTATTACTGAATTTCATCAAATATAACTATGACTGGAATGAGAGACACATTCTTTTATTTTTAAAAAGTAGATCAGTGTAATTCCAAAGCTTAATAATTGTTTATGTATTGAAGTAATTTGATGGGAATGACCAAAAGTAATGCAGAGTCCAGGGGCGGTCACCAGCTAGGAGGGACTGGTGAAATATGTGAAACTGAATGCCTAAATAAATATTGCACAGGAGAGCATGTGTGAAGGTATATAGGAATTGGAAAAGAAGCAGCCATATTAGTTTTCCATTCTGTTGAAAACCACAGGGCAGCACTCTTTGGCGTTTGGAATCCTTCAAGTAACTCTGAATCATAGGACAGGTTTCAACTCAAATATTTTTTCTAATTTCCACATTTTCTAATGTGACTTGGTGTAATTGCTTCGTATATAACATTTATTTGATGTAAAATTATTGTTTCTATGTGAAACGAACCCAAATAACCCCTGGATTAACTGCAGGTTTGCATGGGAAAAAATTAGCAAATGCATTTTGACGTCATAGGCATTGTAAGAATTTGTTGATTTAAAACTAAATATATATTTACAATGGTATTTGTGATGTCATCTGACTGTAAATTTGGTGAAGTGGCCCCAGTTGCTTTAAACATCTTAAAATCTATAAAAACTTGCATTGAAGCATGCATATTTACCAAATTTGTCATTCTTCTTTTAATGCGAAATTAAGCAGTCATGGAATATCTATCTTTCTATATATATCTATCACTCCTTAATTGTAGTATTGTGTTAGTAGTGCTACCTTGTGGAAGTTACTCTTTACTATTACTTCTGTCTCGTTTGACTTTAAAAAAAAAAAATCCAATTCTAATTTGTCATTAATTTTATTTTATGGTGTCTTATTTGTATGCCTTGAGCATGAATAAAGATATTAATACTTATCCATCCACCTATATTTCCATCTATCTATCTAATATATGTATCTAATCCCTCCATCTATCTGTTCATCTATCTGTCCATTCTATCCATCTATCTTATTTTCTTTCACCTATTATCACTTTTTTCCAAGTTCACTCTGTCAGTTGAGGGCTAATTTGCATGGCACTTCTGCTCATTTGAATAACAATTGAAACTGCAATACAACGCTTGAATTGCCCACATGTAAAGCAATGTCATGGAGACTGAAACACTCCCTTGAGTCATTCACTCACAGGCATTCACTGGCTGTTGGAGGTATGCCCTGAATGAGAGTCCTTCTGGAGCTACAGCACTGTTGACAGAGGACGCCACCAGGCAGTGTATTTTCTGATTCTGGACCAATCAGAGGCAGCGAAAGTCCATGCAAGGGTGCGGGCCTGCTCTGTCAATTTTTCTTGACAATTTGTCAATTTCACACAATCACATGGACGTTTTTGGCCTTAACTTGTTAATAAATCTATCTATTCCACTGAATTTACGTAGCAGACTATAGTAATCGCCAATGCAGGTCAGTACAGGCAAATTTCGAAGCGTTCTTGTGCTGTATTTTTGTTGGGAACTCATGCTAAACATGCTGTCTAAAAGTGGATGATCCATGATGGCGAATTTGCACAATGACAAAATCGTAGCTATTTTCGTCTATGTCCGATACAGCACAAAACGACGTCGTACAGCAGCATGCAAGTCCAGCGGCCTTGTTGAAAGGTAACTTGGCATTACCCCATCAATTACATGTACCACAACCCCTTAGCAAACGCACTAGGTGTTTCCCAAAATCACGGTCAGATCCATTTACTCATTATATTGGCTGGGGACAGCTGTCCCCAGCCAAAAATTGGCCCAAAACCAATAGACAAACCAACCCAAAACCCAGCGAACCAAGTCTTTTTAGGAACACAATTTTTCAAAAGCCATTACACCGACAAAAGACCAGAGCAGCAAAATACCAACAATCCAACCCAATGAAGCATTAATGAAATACATTGGAGCATATGATTCTTATAATAACAGCCCTGCAGTGGCCAACAATTGCAGCAGAGCAATGAATTCAACCCATCCAAGTTGGGGCCTGTTCATTCCTAGCTTCAAAGGATGCAAGTCCAGGCAAGAGGTAGTTTTACAAAGCCCTGCCAAATCACTACTCAAGCAGTGAACAGTTTGGACACAGTCTATTTATGTGGCAGACACTACACGTGGTAGTGGCATTGTGCTGTGATTGTATTGTACACCCAGCTACATTTGTGTCCATTAGATTTTGAGATTGAGAGATGGTCACCAATGTTAGGTCTGTAGTATTCTGAAGTATCATATGTGGAAGCAGACCTTTGAGGTCGGGCAGTGAGCCTCTTACTCCCAACGCATGTTTCGACTCAAAACGCAGCATGATTCTGATTTATTTCTTAATCCAAATTGACCTTCAATAAACATTTGAAATACACACATGTCAGTTGCAAGTAAAAAGTAGACTTTTTTCACTTTACTCAGATTTCTGACAACGATCTTTTCAATCCGGCATCTTCGAGTCCCGAGAATCACCTTGACCATCACTCCGATAACAAACTTGGGACTCTAAAGCCATAGAAGTCCAAACTATGGAATCACCATATGGATACAATCAAATCCACTGTATTACACAAATTCAGAACCATTTAAAAGAAATATAAGAGTTGAAACTTGAGCCATCTTTCCTAATAAACATATATAACTAACTAGGAATGCAATGTACTGATTGAGAAATTATGCATTTCTAATTTCATTTTTTCACAGAAAAGTGTAGTTTCTCCTTTCTGCAGAACACTGTAGCTCCTCATTTGCAGAGTGCAAATAAGAGCCGTTTGTCAACATCTACAGATAATTAAGGAGAGCAAACCCTTCTACTGGAGCTTGAGCTCAACTCTCTGCCCCCAATGCAAGAGGCAAATTAATTAGCTCTTGATGAATTTACTACCAAGAACAGCTGGCTTGTGGCCAAGTGGTCATTTGACTCATCTCTCTCATCTGCATTAATTAGCAGGGCAAGGGCACAATGGTCACTCCAGCCACTCCAGGGCAGTGCCAGTTTAACACCAGAGTCATGTGCTATGTCCAAGAACACACTGAGTATTGCTAAGATGTCTAAGATAATGTCCAAGGAAATGTCCAAGAGAAGGCCAGCCCACTGGCCATTCAGTACATTCACTTGTTTCTCTGTGTAACCCTAGATGGCAACATATAAAGTGCTTGAATTAACTGGGCCTCATTTGAATGGACGCTGGGGCTATAATTACAGAGCTTCTCAGACAAAAGCAGGCCTTGGGCTAAGCCAGCCCTTCTGCAACAAACAGCTATATTAGCCCAGCAACAGAGGCTCTTGCCTAAAGCCACTTTTATACAGCATCAAGATTGCCCCATATGCGAGTCTTGCAAGACACGACAGGCTGGTATAAAACCCAACAACATTTAACAGTACATTGTATTTCAATTTAATACGACCACAGAATCAAACTGCAACTGAAAACTGAGCAAAGATTAAATTGCCAGGAAGAACATGACTAACCTTAATGGCACCTTCCATGGAAAAAAACCTGCATGCTTAACCAGCTTATATAGTTGCAATTCTTCGGGCCTCATTCTCTACGGGAGTGAAAGTACCGTTCATTCGTTTATAAGCAAAATTTCTTTGAAATTAAACATTTTACGTTTGATTTAGGCCTAATCGCTCAAGTCCTTTCAAAAAGCACACGCGTCCTTCCCCGAGATGACAAAATTGCCATATATTGTCGTTACACAATGATTCAGAAAAAGCAATATTTCAGAGTTAGCCAGTGAGTGATGGTTTACTTTATAACAGCAGCATCATAGAGAGCATCAGAAGCTGAGGCATCCATCCTTGGAATCAGCAGCAGCAGCAGCAGCAGCAAAAGCAGCAGAAGCAGAAGCAGCAGCAAACAGATTAAGGTCTTTGTGAAGTCCCTTGCAACTCAAGAGGCAGTAAGGACACAGTCAGGACACTGTAAGGACAGAGTCAGGACACTGTAAGGACATAGTCAGGACACAGTCAGGACAGTCCCCTTGCTCATTTATACCCTTGATTGTAGCTTTGAGATGAACTGAGTCTACTGAGAAGAAGCTGGAGTTGCTGCAGAGTAGAAGCAGCCACAAAGTGCACTAAGCATTGCCAAGGAAGCTGCAGATATCTGTGTGTTGCCCTTGCCCAGGACAAGGACAGGCAAAATGGCCCCAGTGAAGCTGCTCATGATTTACAAGCAATGAAGTGAAAGTGGGAGGCAGCCCCAAGGTTGGTACTGCAGCCCAATCTACATCATTCTAGTCATAGAATATACAGCTTCACAAGAACATAAAGTCTTCTTATAATCTCCTTGGCAAGCACATTGTCACTCGCCAGCTTGAACTGCAGCTTCCCCTTGAATTTATAAGAAACTAATTCCCCTCCTAAACAGCACTCCCCACCATACATCAACTCACCTTTGAAAAACGTAGACTGCACAGCGACAACCCTAAGCTTCTCTTGCTGCGCTGAAAGGTGTCATATACAACCGCGAAACAAAATAACAGCAAAACAGACAATGGACCAGTAAAAATAAATCATGCCGAACAATAACAACTATAAATCTTAAAGACGTATAATGCTGCATATGATGCTAAGCGACGTTGTTTTAAAACAGCTTAAATTGTAAACTGCAGAAGATAAATAGATGCTAAAGTAACCACCTTCATGCACTAAATATCTTGGATAATATCTTGGATTAAATTTAACTTCCATTTCCTCAAAACTAATAAAGTTATTTAAAATGCAGTGGCCTATCAAATTGCACAGATGACCTCAAGAGACTTTTTTTAATGTGACCCTCCTGCACTGAGAATAACTTTTCCATTCCAAGAATTTTTCATTTCTTGGCATGAACAGAATAATAAATTTTGGAATCTAATCATACAATTTACAAAGAAGTCAATCATTACATAATTGCATGTCAGCAGCATGTCATATCTTTCTGGAGATATGAAAACAGCAATTGGAATTTCGTCCAACTGGAGATATTCGAAACGAGTCGAGCCAAGTTAACTACAATACAACAAAATCTCATTTTTCATCCATTAAACAATATTGCTCAGCAATCGCTCGAAAACCAATAAGGCAATAAAATACTACAGCTGTAATATCACGCAGGATTCATCCAAGGTCTAAATAGCATGTAATATCATCCATCCTTTGAAGTAAAGAGGAAGACATTACCAGGATATTTGGAGACAAATAGAGGAACAACAACCATAAAAGCCATCAATTGCCATTGAGAATAATTCTCTCTTATTACAGAGCAGGTGTCCCACTAGGCAACAACTGGTCTGGAGACAAATCTGACTTTAATTACTGGGCGCACCATGTTGCATGCACAAAAGGGAAACCACAAAAAATCAAATTCCTCCCTTCTCCCTCACAGCTGTCTAATTTGATTGGAACCCAAGAAATGAAGAAAAATCTTAGAATTATTCGACAGATCTGGAATAATCATACCTGAATACAGCATAATATTAATAATCAACTCCAATCAATGAATTTTTAAAAAGCGAGCATCGCAATTAGCTGAAGCGGCTCACCATCTTTTCTCGAGTTTTGATGGCGAAAGAACATGGAGGTTCTCAGGATTCTCCGAGCAACTTGCCCGAGTTAAGAACCAAAAACCTTTTAAAAGCAAGATTAAAACACATTGCTTACACCGGATTACCTTGTGGAAGGAACAGGGCAGAGGGTTTCTATGGTCATGCATTTTCATTCCGCTGGCTGGTGCTGATCTAGCGGCACAGGTGGCGTTGGAGGCTCATGAGAAAACTTTAGCGAAGGAAAGAAACATCCACTTAGTGAAAGATATATAGATTCAGGAAAGGATGCATGGCAGGAATTGCAGCACACAGCCTGCCCTGGCAGTGCCCTGCATGTGTATTCAAGTGGCTGTGATTCAATAAGGATATTTGGGGCAGCCTCACTGGAGGTTGCATGGGATGTGGGGGAGCCGGAGCAGGCGGTCGGAGCAGGCGGTCAGCTTGACCACTGAAGCTTGGAAACGGAGCGACGCTTCACCACCTCCCGGTCGATTTTAAACGGTCAGCAGCGCTTGATTTATCACACGAGAGCACGGCTGATTTGCAACCGGTCCCACAGATTGTTAACGCGCTTGGACCAACAGTCACCCATTGCCCATCTGATATGTTCTGTAGCGAGCAGCCGAGCACACTTCTGCGAACTAAGGCAGCAAAACCATTACGTCTGTTTGCAAACCATTACAGCACTCGTAACCCCAGAGTACTCGCACCATTCATCTGCTTTAGACTTCGGCAAATACAACGAGATTAAAGCAGAGCAGCCATCATTTATGAGGAACATGAAGAAGGGTTCCGAACCATTCTTGCAATCAATAAATACTATCTCCAGCAAACAGTTATTGGAGTTATTTGAGCCCTTTTCAGATCATGGCCTCTCTATCATTGCACAAATGGCATTATGTGAAAGATGAACAGACATTTCATCTTACTGCAAGAACTCTCTGGCAGACTCCGCACTTCCTAATTCTCATATATCTATATGATATCAAAGATCTACAATTACAGTACGGTATGGTATGACATCAGATGACATCAGATGACAAAACTTCCGGCTTCTCATAACTAAAAGAAACTTACTTGTATTTACATAAGTGTACATAGCTCAACATCATGACAAGACGTATAGCATAGGTTTAAAAGCAGAAAGTCAATTAGAAACTGCTCAGAGCTCTAAGCCCTTGTATTGCTTGATGGCAATGCTGGGCATGAAGAGTCTGAAGCAACCAAATGACATGATTCTCAGAACTAGAGGAAGGAGTGGAAGGGCCAGTTCCAAATCGAAATATTCAATAGACATATCGGATTGATGATTGGGGCTTTACGTCCAGCACTTATGTACTAAGGAGGCTACTTAGGATGGGAGTAGTGAAGAAGAAATGAGGCGAAGGATGATTGAAACAGTTGCTCAACATCGGTCCAAGTGACCCGGCCAGTGACTGGATTCGTACTCGGTACCCAGCGGCTTGTAGCCTAGCATTCTACCAATGAACTAACCTCTCCTCAGTCCCCACACCCCAGTCCCCACAATAGATACATTGGCCAGCCTGACAGAGGTAGACTATTGCAGTAGCCATCACAGACCAGAGGGAGACCCAGGGGAGAGCAGAGGAGTACACAGGTCACTCTACTACTGGCACATTGACCTGTACGTTGACCCGATGTTGACAGAGGCTGGCTCAAAGGTCGTGGGCAGCTGAGCTAGACAAGCAATGTCTGGCTACCCCAATAAAACGAGCAAACACTGGCAACCCAGAATCATTGAGGCTGGCAGATGCAATTGCCTGGTCACCAGTATACTGCCACTGGGGCTCTTGTGCGTTGCTCCAGCATAGGATGGGCAAGGGGGCAATGCTTGGCAGTTGGCAATCCCGCAATGTATGCACAGCAACTTTTGTATAAGGCAATATGGGTATGATAAGGTAAATATTGGGTAAATATTGGGTGCAATGTCAGGCAACACAGCATCAGGCCATGCTTTCCACCAAAAGTTATGCACATGGATCTGCCTGTCTTATGTCCATATCATGGAAATGCATTGCAGTACCATCCAGAATACAATTCATGAGGGCTGATCAAGCGTGGGTGGCTATGCATGAATGCAAAGCTAGACAATCCAGTAATAAAGTCCAAATCAACTACAGTCTGTCACTATCAACACCTCATTAGTATTATAGTAAAGTTCACTATAATACAAATGAGGTGTTGACTAAGTGAACCTTGTGTTTGTAAGACTGCCTGTCAGTGCTCAAGACAAGTCTTCTTAGGGTGTGCAGTCTCCTCTTTGGGGAGCAATTACAATGTAAAGGAGTAGTGCACCAGGGAGGTGGCCAAACACCACAAGTTATTCCTATAACAGAGAGTCTAACAATGCAGGAACAACTGTAAACTTGGTGTAAAGCCATGATAATATAAGGGAAGCGAACAAATCTGAGTAGTGCCAGTCCACACTATACTGACACCCGGAACCCAGAATGGAGCTGGCAATGATATCAGGTTTTATACATATATACAGGATTGAAGGCTGGAACTTACAACTGTAGTTATGATGTGATTAGATAAGGCATTACCATAGTTGTAAGAAAAGTTGAATGAGACTCAAATGTCAAGAGGTCTCAAGGCCGGCCTCGAGGCCACATTTTGATTGTGTTGGCCTCAGCCTTGGACTCGGTCGTGAGTACCTTTGGCCAGTAATGGAGGTCTCGAGACATGCCTAGTCCTTGACATGGGCTAAGAAGTCTTGTTATGATGGCCTCAGCCTTGGTCTCGGGGTGCCTCGGCCTCGGGTGTCCCGGCCTCGACTGCAACAATGAGACTCAACGAGTAGTGCATCTAAAACACAACCACTGGCAAACCAAGAAATAAGGACGGGGGCGGGTGATGGGCCAATTTGTTCGGTATTTGCAGTATACATGTATTGCAAACTTGTTCGGGTAATAGGACTGGTAGGGACTAAGTAAGTGAGTTAACTCTTCGCACAGGATGAAACATCCAACATTCGTGTGACAGCATTGGCAGGACCAGGAATCAAACCGGGGTCCCAATACAAACTTTAGCTGCCCGGAGCATCACCATTGAGCTGCATGGACCCCAGCCTCGGAATAGCATATGAAGTAAAACGTTTCAATACTACACAGGGAACAAATGCTGGTAATGATATGCCATGTGGTGTTCTGCAGATTTAGCATAAGGCAATATGGAAATACTTGATACAGCAGCCCTAGCAAAAATCTACATCGGATACAGGAGGTTGTTCATGGGAATGTGGGTGCTTATCAAAGGCAGCTATAGACCATCTCATTAATCAATCCTCATGAGTGCCCTGAACTGGACTTAGAGGGCTGCACTGGACTTAGAGGGCTGCACTTACCACACGGGATTCAATCTATATCTGGAAAGGTAGAATATCTGTGTAAAGAAAGGAAGTGGCTGCAAATGGCAGGAATGTTACATATGGCAAGGATTCTTATTTGGGGATGACAACACCTTATCCAGGCTTCCAATTGCAAGAAACTATCGAAATTAATACACACCAACCGAGCATCATTCCAAAAACCACAAGGTTGTGTTATCATGCAACATCACAATGCTCGGCAATGCTGTATGATTAGATTCACCGCAATGTAATATTATGCCAGAGCACATGATTACAATCACTGAAGACTTTCCAAATGTTAATTCATACTCCTAGATATTCCTATAGATACATGAGATATAATGTCAAGGGCCTGAGGGTTCCCTATGAACATAGAGTAGAAGCATGAATTGTAATGATTTACATTGTTATCCTATCACAGTAATAGAAACACAAGGTCTCAAATCATATCATGAGCAAATGCCATGACTATTTGTAAAGGTTAATCACTGTGAATTAAATCTATCAACTCTATCCTATCCCATAGCCAAGACTCACTTTGACTCCATTTCCTTCCAATAATGACCTGAATAATCATCCTCATCAAATTATATATCAGTGTATGCAAAGTTTTTGTTACCTTGAGCATCAGTATGCAGATATAGGGTTCTCTCTATTGACACTAATCAATTTGTTTTTCTTATTTGATCATAGAAATTAACAGAGGCACTAAATATCACACAAAAACAGGAAATATGATGGATAAAGTAAATGAAAGATGGTTATCCAATGGAGCTCATAAGCTGGACAAGGTCAACCTACTTCATCTTCATAGGGAGGATAATCAGGAGTCTTTGAACTGTCAAGGTTTCAGGAATAATCTAGAACTCATGTATCCACTCTGCTGTAAAATGTGGTGGTATGTTATTCATGAAACATAAATTTCATTACTGCACATAATGATCAAGGCCATGGAATATCCACATAATATCCAGCTGGAGTAGTCTTTCCTGAACCTGAATTGTGAGCTATATTCTGTAAATTAGCATCTCCAATCAGTAACTTGGCAGTGGGGATATCGCATTCATTTTGAGCAAGGACATTTACAAAAGAACATGAATCTAAACAAACATATACTTATATATACAGTAGACCGTTTGACAAGCGATGCGAATAATATTCCCCGAATATGAATACGTTGGTGATTGGTTGAGGTGCCCGATGGCCCCAACAAGCGATGGAGTTATATAAAATATAACTTAAGTCGGACTTATTACCCCGGGTTGCCAGTTATCATATTCATCAGATGGTAAAGCAAGTTACAAAATTTCTGCCGAAGTTCAAATTGTTAAAGTGATATTTACCATTCATTTGTTGTCAACTCTTTCCACTGACAACTGTCACCCAAGCACAAGTTGCCCAAATGAAAAAAATTGGGACGACCTAATTTCATTTGGCAAGCATTAAATTGCGAAATTCAATATCGCAAGCGCTGAGCAAGTAGCAGCTGCATTCACGATTCTCAAGACCAAGCTTGAATATTTTGCAGCTTTCCGGTTGCGAAAAGTCCACATTTGGCGATGGAGACAGAGGGACATAAATGTCAAACCACCGAGCTTACGAGTTGGTGTATTTTACCGGACTGAACGAAGCAGTCATTCAATTCCAACCTGTTTCTGTCTACTTAGCAAGAAAAATCTCCCAGGGAACCTGACCGCAATCTAATTTTACCAACAGGCACAGCTGAATTTTTCTATTTGGCCTGCTGCGCTAAATCGCTACAGGAATAGTGGCTATGACTCGGGCAGCATAGGGTTTCCAAACACAAACACTGAAGCACCAGCATCTTCTACAAGATTCTATCAAGACCAACGCATGTATTTAGGCGTACCATGACCAAAACAGTCCCTGTCCTGATCAATATGATCAACATTCTTTAGATTTACAATAGATGCAAAATTGTATATATGTTATCGAGGCAAATACAACAACAATTCACAATATTATATGTTTAATTAAAGTAAACTTGACCAGATTTATTTTCATAAGGCACTTCCAAGTTCCAGAAAGCCTAATGTTCCACACTGCCACACTAAACGGCCTGCTGAAATACATTTGGACAGCATACAAGTTATGTACTGCTGTATGATTAGATTCACCACAATGTAATATTATGCCAGAGCACATGATTACAATCACTGAAGACTTTCCAAATGTTAATTCATGCTCCTAGATATTCCTATAGATACATGACATATAATGTCAAGGGCCTGAGGGCTCTCTATGAACAAAGAGTAACAGCATGAATTGTAATGATTTACATTGTTATCCTATATCACAGTAATAGAAACACAAGGTCTCAAATCATATCATGAGCAAATGCCATGAATATTTGTAAAGGTTAATCACTGAATTAAATCTATCAACTCAATCCTATCCCATAGCCTACATTTATTTTGACTCTATTTCCTTCCAATGATGATCTGAATATCATCATCAAATTATATCAGTGTATGCTAAGTTTTTATTATTATACCTAATCAGTATACAGATATAGGGTTCTCACTAATCAATTTGTTTTTCTTATTTGATCACGGAAATTAGCAGAGGCACTAAATATCACACAAAAACAGGAAATATGATGGATAAAGTAAATGAACGATGGTTATCCAATGGAGCTGATAATCTAGACAAGGTCAACCCACTTCATCTTCATAGGCAGGATAATCAAGAGTCTTTGAACTGTCAAGGTTTCAGGAATAATCTAGAACTCCTGTATCCACTCTCCTGTAAAATGTGGTGGTATGTTATTCATGAAACATAAATTTCATTACTGCACATAATGATCAAGGCCATGGAATATCCACAGAATATCCACAGAATATCCACATAACAGGGTTGGCAGGTAAATACCATTAGGTAAAAACCACTTGGCTATTACCTGGATTTTACCCATGCCTTTCTACCTTTTCTACCAGGTTTCTCCCCAGTTTCTACCTAGTGAAAATTATGAATGTTCATTTTTTGGTAATTTTGTCCCTATATGTGTATATTTAATGAATTACGAGTAGCTAATCCTTTTGTGTATTGTTACTGATCCCCTCCTTGATCGTTTGGCTTGACTAAAAATGTCAACAAATGGGAATTTTAAGTGGAACAGAAAGATTTAGTTTATCCCTCCAATTCTCTAAAGTTGATATCAACCCCATGTTTATTACAGAAAAAGTCACAAGCATAGACTCAACAAAAGGAAAAGAAAGATTACTTAATCCCTTCACCTATCCCCTCTCAATGGCTTAGATCAACTTCTATGTTTAATACAGTAGATGTCATAAGTATAGACTCAAAAATGGCTAACTATGCCATGCTTTCATACACATTGCGACCAAGTGCTGAATGTGACACACTCAACAACACTATGACTACTGAAGGAGGCAATACTATTAGCGCATCATGGAGGATAAAACAAAGGATGAAATTTTATAGAATTTTAAAGCTGTCACAGTTGATCACAAATTCTAAGCAAAATCTGCCATTGAAAGTGATGTAACCAAGACTGCTAGACTTTGGCAACATTACTTTTAAAGGTTTATCTGATAAACAAAAAGAACATTTCCAGCTGAGGAGCCGTACGTTAGATTTAGCACTGCCCCAAAGTGTCCATCGTCATCAACAAAGCATATGATGCCATTCAGAAGCCCTGAAGATATGGCAGCCCTGAAAATATGGCATGGTCTCTTGCACCCTGTTGTTGCATGCTGTCATTGATTTGTTTCATGCTGAGTGAACAGGTTATCCAGGGGTTTATTCCAGTTATCCAAAAGTCATTTAAACAGGCCATACTTGTGCTCCGTAAGGCTATTTTTCTTTTTCATGCCAAGTTCCTGGTTGAAGATTACGTTAGTATCCAAAGTAGCCAAGATCAAATTGGTTCATATGAACCTGACTTCACTGGCCTGGCTATAACCTGTCAAGTAGAAGAAATTGTGTTTCCAAGTTCTAAGCTAATTGCAGATTCTGCCAGTTAAAGGCATGAAAACGTTGTTTTTAGAATTTGTTTTGCCTTTTGGTCAAACCCTTTTCCTATCCTGGTTCTTCTCTAGCCATCAAAAGGTGTTTTCTGGATCAGGCCAAATGCACAGCATGTTTAAAAACTGCCTCAGTCAGAACAATGTCAGCACTCTCGTACTTTGCAGTGTGATGCTTTGAAATAGTAAAGATGGACCTTAAACTATATAAACATGCAACTGTATTTCATATTTTGTTCATTCCCAATTCTTATTGATATATTGTTTGTCCTTTGAAAGATGATTTCCATCTTAAAAACTATTTAAATGGGTGAAATTAGTTTCTACTGGGTATTAACCATTTCTACTGGGTAAAAAACCATTTCTACCCAGTTTCTACCCATGGTAGGGTAGAAACTCCTTTCTACCGGGTAATTTGCCAACCCTGCCACATAATATACAGCTGGTGTAGTAGTCTTTCCTGAACCAGAATTATGAGCTACATTCTGTAAATTAGCATCTCCAATCACTGACTTGGCAGTGGGGAAATCACCAACATTGCCAGCAAGGACATTTACCAAAGAACATGAATCTAAACCAAGGTGTACCAAAATATACAGTAGACCCTATACGACCAGCAACTCCTCTTCGAATATGACCATTTTGGAAATTGAGAGATTGGAGTGAGGGAGCTCGATGGGGTTACATAAAATATAACTAAAGTCATTACCCCGGGTTGCCACAAGTCTATCAAATTCATCAGAAGGTAACGCAGAAGTTATGAAAATTCGGCAGAAGTTCAAATTGTTAAAGTGATATTTGCCATTCATTTGTTGTCAACTCTTTCCACTGACAACTGTCACCCAAGCACAAGTTGCCCAAATGAAAAAAATTGGGACAACCTAATTTCATTTGGCAAGCATTAAATTGCGAAATTCAATATCGCGAGCGCTGAGCACCAAGCAGCTGCATTCACGATTCTCAAGACCAAGCCTGAATATGTTGAAGCTTTCCAGTTTCAAAAAGTCCATATTTGGCGATGGAGACAGAGGGACATAAATGTCAAACCACCGAGCTTACGAGTTGGCGTATTTTACCGGACTGAACTAAGCAGTCATTCAATTCCAACCTGTTTCTGTCTACTTAGCAAGAAAAATCTCCCAGGGAACCTGACCGCAATCTAATTTTACCAACAGGCACAGCTGAATTTTTCTATTTGGCCTGCTGCGCTAAATCGCTACAGGAATAGTGGCTATGACTCGGGCAGCATAGGGTTTCCAAACACAAACACTGAAGCACCAGCATCTTCTACAAGATTCTATCAAGACCAACGCATGTATTTAGGCGTACCATGACCAAAACAGTCCCTGTCCTGATCAACATGATCAACATTCTATGGATTTACAATAGATGCAAAATTGTATGTATACATGTTATCGAGGCAAATACAACAAACGTTTGAAATATTATATATATGGTTAATTAAAGTAAAATTGACCAGATTTATTTTCATAAGGCAATCACTTCCAAGTTCCAGAAAGCCTAATGTTCCACACTGCCACACTATACGGCCTAATGAATTACATTTGGACAGCATATAAGCTATCTACAAAGTAACACACCAACATTCCAACAAAGTATTCAGCATGTGTATGCGAATAAAAGACAAAAATTTGAGGAAAAAGTACTAAACGACCAACGTTCGGTCTGTATCAATAACAAAGTACTGTCTCATTACAGCGATAATCAAAGGGCCAGCCAGACAGAAAAGTTACATGTTCAGACGCATAAGTTTGTGCAACTTCATACGAGGCCACTGACTGGTAGTCCAACGGATGATTAGTGCGACCTGTTCAGGTAAAATAAATCAAACAAAGGATGAGCATGGAGTCATGATGGGGAGAAGTTTTTATTCCCAAGTGGTGGTTTAACCTTTAGACATCAGGAGGTATTAACCCTTCAAGAGCAAACGAGGAGAGAGAGCAGGATTGAGAAAAGAGAGCGAGAGAGCAAGAGAGAGGCGAGGGTGAAGAGAATGAGAGGTAGGACGCAATACATGCAAATACATCATCAAGCCATCGATCCATTGATTCCTCATCCAACAATCACCCTGCCACAAATACCGCCAGGTAATTAAGTCCTTGTTGCCACTTTTTACCAAAGCCTTAAACACCAATAAATGGACTGTAATAGTTGTCTTCCAAGAATTGAGATTGAGATTGGGAAAGACTCAAAGTGACTCTTGAAGAACTGAAAAAAAGAATGTCGAAAAATCAATTCCATTACCTTGTCGCAATGATTTTATTTCATGAATTCATTTCGTATTTCATTCCCCTCAATGTTTATCGCCCCATTCCGCCGAATGCCTCAGCCAAAAACAGTCGAAACGCTTCTGGATAAACACCTTCCTCATGCCGACGATGCTTGTCGTCACTTCCCAAAGCATGCCAAAGCACCAGTGAAGTAAATTGAAAGTGCATGCACATTGTTGGCATCAAAGACACATCCACCAGGCTACTCAGACTTCCAGGAGACGCAGCAACGAGTGGGTGGGGTTCTCTTTGCAGACTCCGCGGGGCAAATTCACCTCACACGACACGCAGGACACAATAGAATCCGAAGTGGTCCAGACAAAAAATAAAAAAGCGCGACAGAGGCAGAGCAAACCTTTGTGACCCAGTGGAACAGAAATCTTCTCTTGAATTTCACATAAGAAATCGCAAAGCATTTAATTAATTTCTGCAGAAATCAATGGCAGCTTAGCATTTATACATTGTGCGTGATGCCATTTTGGAAGCAATCCGATCGTACAATGAGCTTCCGAGAGCAACCAGGTCAATAGTGTAAGACAATGACATTCCAGATTTGGCGTCTTAGCTTCATATTTCGATATTCACATGTGAGATATGCAGAACTATAATACATGTCTAATTATTTTTTCAAACAAGAGAAAATGTTGAACAATGATTCATGCAAATAAATATAAGGTATGAAATTACAGCAAATATGTAGAATTCTAAAGAATCTCAAGAATAACAAAATATTTGCAAGCAACAAAAGCACAATGATCATAGTGATACAAACACAGTGTAGCATAAGGACATAAAGACCAAGGAAAGGCAAGCAACCTCTGAAGAGCAAAATTACAGGGGTGTCAGAATCATCTAAAGCCAAGAACCAACAAGACAGGAGGCCAGCAGCCTGGCAGCAGGTTTTCCCTCCAATTCGCCCGAGTATTCTCCAGCATAAAAAGCCCGAGATTAACGAGCTCAGTCAACAGACACAACAAACACGGGCAACACTGACACTTCAACTAACAACGGGAGACAGATTGGGCTGTATGGCAGTGCAGGCTCAGGCAGAATGAACACAGGCAGAATGAACACGTATGAAACCCAGCCCGTGATGACTAGAGTGCCACTGCCGCCACCGCAGCATTACACGTGCCTGGATGACTGACGTCGACAGCATCCAGGTTATCGCCTCTACTCTCTCCAAGGTTACCCAAGTAGTCCCTCCAAGTACATTTGTGCGAGTCTGTGCAAAGCTAGCCACTCAGATTGATTCAGTGCCCGAGCTTCATGGCATCATTCTGGGTAGTATCAGTGTTGAATCGTTTTGCCTCGGCATCAGTATGGAATCATTCCAGGCTGGCATCAGTGTAGAATCATTCTAAGCTGGTATCAGTATCGAATCATTTTGTATTGAATCATTCTGGTATTGAATCGTTCTGGGCTGGCATCAGTATTGAATCATTCGGGCTGGCATCAGTCAGTATCGTATCATTATAGGCTGGCATCAGTATCGAATCATTCTGGTATTGAATCATTCTGGGTTGGCATCAGTATCGAATCATTCTGGGCTGGCATCAGTGTAAAATCATTTGAGGCTGGTATCAGTATCTAATCATTCTGGGCTGGCATCAGTGTTAAATCATTTGAGGCTGGTATCAGTATCAAATCAGTCTGGGCTGGCATCAGTACTAAATCAGTCAGGGCTGAATAGCTTCAGTGTCGAATCCTTCAGGGCTGGTTTCAGTGCTAAATCTGTCTGGGCTGGCATCTGTGAGGAATCATTCTGGGCTGGCATCAGTGTTGAATATTCCAGGGCCTCTTCAATAATGTCACTCCAGCAAAACTAGGTGTAGCACCATTCCAAGACATTCCATATGACATCACTTGCATATTGAATCTTTCTGAACGGCATCAGTCTGTGTTGTGAATGATTTGCACAATTTGAAACTGGGATGAAATGAATAACCAAATCATTCTTTGTAGCATCATTCAATGCTAAAATCTAAATTGTGACATCATTCTGGATTGAATTGATTCTTCCTGGGTGGCATCATTCTGAAATGGCACCAATTGTCATTGAATCATTCTGAAATGGAACTAGTTGCCATTGAATCATTCTGAAAGGGCACCAGTTGCCATTGAATCATTCTGAAAGGGCACCAATTGTCATTGAATCATTCTGAAATGGCACCAGTTGCCATTGAATCATTCTGAAAGGGCACCAGTTGCCATTGAATCATTCTGAAAGGGCACCAATTGTCATTGAATCATTCTGAAATGGCACCAATTGGCATTGAATCATTCTGAAAGGGCACCAGTTGCCATTGAATCATTCTGAACTTTCAGTTACCAATATTTTGAGTGACATCGGCCTTTGCTTTCACTAAATCAGTCTGTGCGGATATTTCTGCACTGTCATCATTGCTTACCGTTCCAATCATAAGTGGATTCTCTACCGCTGCCACAAAGGAAAGAAAAAGTATCTCAAGCAGGAGTTATAAGAGAAAAAGAGAGAGAAGGATATAAGGAGAGTAAGAGTCTACTAAGACAGCAAATCCGCCCAGATAACGTAATGAAGCTAAGTGAATAAGGCAGAGCGGACTCAGCGAAGGCAGGAATCAAGGTACGTGGAAAGAAGTGGGTGGTAAATGAAATGAGATACGCAAAGAACTTCTTGAGCAAGAAATCAAAATCCATATATGAGGACACAATCCAAGAGAGGCTGCTTGCTGTAACAGAAAGCCACTAAAACATATTACACAATGAATAGTCTGTTACAGTCAGCATTGTTATGTGTCATGAAAGCATGTTGAGTCAGTAAGAGCTATGCGTTCCAATTTTCTATCACATACAGGTAAACCACAATTGGCACAAGTACAGTTTGCATACACATGAACAAAAAACTACAAAAATTCTCTGGAAAACTGCAGAATGTTTTCCTGCAAAAGCAGCAACGAAAGCCAGCAACTCATGCCAGGATCTAAAGCCAGCAACTATACCAGCAACCGATACTGAGTATTGCATGAAGCTGTGTTGAGGACTGCCAGGTTTCATGGCGCCCTGCTAAAAGCTCTGAACTAAATGCCGGTACCCATGGCATCCTCATGGCAGCCTCGGAAGCCATGATATTAATGAAGTATTTTATTCAATCCGTACAGGGCGTCCCAAAGCACAGAAGCGACAGAGCTCATAGAGCTGGCAGAGCAGACGAATGTTGTGCTAAACAAATATTTCACACAATAGAGACAAGCTGCGTACAGGGTTTCCACCCGCGATGCATCTAGCCATGCAGTTTAGCTGTTTAGCTGTAGGAAAGTGGGCTGGGGAAGCCATGAGCAGACTGCTGAGCAGATCCACCATAAAAACCTTGATTGAACATTTGATTCTGTTAAGCCAGCTAGGATTTGTCTGAGGAAATCATGTTATCATGCATGAATCTGACAAACTGTCGGCTTCGCTCTCCCATCTCGGTCTAACTAACCCAGGGGAGCTCGTAAAGAGATTTAGCACTTCAATTCGCTCGCTTTCAGAAATGCAACACCATGTCCTCAACACAATCACTGAATGCATCAATTAGCAAGGCCAAGGATGTCTTGCATTAATATCACCATGTTTTCAAATTAACATTCATCTTGTTTATTTGACAAAAAGCGATTGCAGCCACACTATTCAGCAGACTATGGTATCTGGACACGACAATAAGTTGTGCATTAAAATAATTAAAAGATGACCCGACAGAAGAACTTAAACAGAAATGAATGTCATATTCTGCAGTCCGCAAAAGAACCGCGACATAAACTTATTCCAAGAAGATTACCCAGTTGATGGACTGACCACACCAAATAGCAATTTTCCAACTAAGACGAACCCATTCTCCAATTCTGGACCTTCAAATTAGCAACAAGATTCAGAGAAACCCTGAATACATGACTATTGTGTGCCTGGTAGAAGATACCTTATCAAAAACTAGAATAATACTTGGAGGATAGACCACGATACTCCACTAGTGAAAAACATTTTCAGTGAAATCCATCCAATTTCAAAAACTACAACAAAAAATCTCTGTGATACCAGCGATACGAGAGTCATTCTCATCAAGAAAGCCTTTGTGTCCTGCCAACTGGCGACAGATCTGTACCTGTCAGATTCACACAGCGAAAGCGATACAAAGAGAAGCAATGCACAAGTTTTTGCCACAGTTTCCGTTACAGACAGCCGCACATCATACAGTCTCCTGGGCTCACCATACAGACTGTCACAGTGACACCAGCTCTACATTCTGCAGCACCAATAATCATTGGAGAATCATAGGAGAAGGAAGGACACCTACAAGTACCATAGTGAAAAGCGGATAGATGAACTTTCTAATCTTTCACTCTGATAAGGCATAATCTTTACCAGTCTGCAAAGTCATATTAGAATGAGATAATCATTAAATTATTATTCTTTAAAATATGAATTGACATGTGATTTAAAGATGCCGTACGATGGCAAACACATTTTCTGCAGAAAAGCACAAATAATGTTACCCACTCTGTAATCAATGTGTAGTACCTTTTGACACTGAATATTGAACACTGCTCTCTAGAACTTGGGTCATGAAGCGGTCTTTTATAGAGAGGAGTATGTCATTGCGGCCTATATGCTGTCATAAACAAAGAATATTTTAATGCAAAAGGAAGGTGGTCACCCATCACAAATGTTCTTACAAGGTACATTGTAATTTGTACATGTATGTAGACGTACTGCTCTTCACTCATTAACATCTATAAAGCATTCGAGTCCAGCCGAATGCTTCAGATGCCCGGCGAAATGCAAAGCAAAGCTGTAGTTTTTGCAGCGGCCTTCTATAAGGGCATCGGAGAGCTGCACATCATACACCCTGCTCACCAGCGCCTCTCCAGCGCCTCACCACCCAGACAGTTACACAATGACACCAGTTCTACATTCTGCGGCACCAATAATCACCAGAGGGACACCCCGAGCTGACAACATTAAATTCCGCCACAGGGTGCTGCTGTCTCTCTGTGTTTATCACACTGCTGCAATGTACATTGTGCTTGTGGCCTTGTGGCTGGGAGCCAGGTTGTCTAGTTGTTGTATGTAGTATTCAGGCTCTTGCCATTCAGATAATCAGATTCTGCTCTTCGCATACCGGTACATTGATATACCTTTTGCGGATTTTGCATTTAATTTTTGTTCCAACACAGAAACAAGTGGTCCCAAGTTCAATTCTGAGCTAAAAGGCACACTTTTATAATATCTTGTGGCGAGAGAGAGAGATGCGACTCATTTTTAAAATATAAGAAAATTAACATTCAGCGCAATAAGAACTGGCTAACCTGGAGGGACTAAAACATTTTAAGAGAAATGGAAGGTTAAAGTTCCCTGAAATAACCTTTACTGAACTCACATTGACACAAACTATAAAGCTGTGTTCAACATTATTGTATGTCATGTCAAATGAAGGGACGACAAGCTCGCCAGTGTTCTCATTAGGGTTCAGATAAAAAGAGTCCTTGGGACACACTGAGGTCCAAGAAAATCTGTCGTTAATACGGCTGTCGCTTTGAAAAAACCAATACAGTGTCAGCTCACACAATCTCATAGGATGATAGGAATTCTCCGGATAACAGATGTTCATCGGAATAGGCCCTCTCTCGAATCAGATCCCATATGAACTAAATCATTCGAAACAGGTTCTTAAATTCTCTATAAAGGCTTGAATATGAAAGAAGTAATAACTAGCTCAAATATACCCAACAAAATGTCCTGGTCATTCAAAAACTCATTCATGAAATCACATTGGCTGAATGAATTCTGTTCATTATTATCGATTCTACTAGCAAAAAATATGCATAAGCAAGTAACAAGACCACTTTAAATTCACAAGTCAACTGCAAATCTGACAGCAAAAGTAAAATAAGCGTCTCTGAAGCATACAATTCATTTATTTATCACAAAACATTTTGACATGCAACATGTGGCTCGTCAAGAAAGCCCATTTACATTTCACTACTGAAAATTGAACAACAATAAAACAAACTCTTACAGTAAAATCTACTACGGACTATGACAGTGTAATTCATCAGTTTATTGTTAACCATTAAATATTTTTCTTCAGATACACTGATAAAATGAAGCACTAAAAAGGCATTTGCAGATATAATACAACTGCCACTGCCGACAGCTGCAGTAACCATTTGCAGTCAGATGTAGACAAATCACACATGTAGATGGAATGCTGGTGGATGGCTGACAGGGACTTTTAAAACGTCCTGTACTTTGATAGGCTAACTAGGACAAACGGATCCAGCAAATGAGGCAAAGTATGATAGTTACTTAGACAGTCATGATGCAGGAAGACGCTAAATTCAAGTTGTCCCAGGAAGATGGGAGACCAATAGCCGACAAATAGCAGGTAAATAGCACAGAAATATCAGTTAAATAGTAGACAAACCGGAGGCAAGATGAAGACAAATAGAAAACTAATATAAGTCAAATGGAAGACAAATAGTAAACTAATATCATTCAAATGGTAGACAAATAGCAGCCAAATAGTTGACAAACAGACAAATAGCAGGCAAAAATGCAGGCATGTAGCACACAAATATAAGTCAAATAGTAGAGAAATATCAGTATAATTGTAGAGATATATCTAACAAATAGCACACTAATATCAGTAAAGTAGTAGCAAATAACAGTAAAATAGTAGACAAATAGCATACAAATGGCAGACAAATAGCAGTCAAGATACAGACAAATAGCATGCAGGTACCAGGAAGATGCAGGCAAGATGGGGGATGCTGCAGCAGCTTATTGTCAGCCTGTCACATCCCAGTGGCTGCCGCATGACGTGACCTGAATCTGTTCCCCTAACCTGATACATCACCGTGACAGCTCCCAAAGACGGACTCTCCTTCTCTTACTGCTGCGCCTTTTCTCTTCGGTTTTGTCTGCCGCTGCCTGCAGTGCTTGACTCTCAAATGCCATTTGTAAGCTGACATTTTATCTTCCCCTTCCTGTTTACAGACAGTTACTCTCAAACCATTTTTCTCTCTTGCCGAAGCCGCCCGGAGAACAAGAGTAAAGCTAAGTTGAAAAACGTGGTGGTTTCCTATCAATCTGGTTGGTCCTCCATTATCTCCACATAAGGTCGCAGCGCTGATTCAAGCTGGTTCTCGAAGACATTTTACCATTATCTTAGTCGCATTTTATCCTATATTATGTCCAGTGATGTATATCACACTACACTGGTTAAGATATTCCGACCTCTCCATGATCACAATCATCTCGCAATGCACAGAAAGAATAACATATGGATAATTTGATTTCAAGGAAAATTATTCCAAAGTGACAAATTATTCAATAAATTTAATAGCACAAAATTACCAGAAGTCAAAATCTTTCAATTATTGGCGCCAAACATAAATTTAACAGTTTCGATGACAACGCCTTATTAAATGGCCTAACCTCATGTTCTAAACAAAAGTGCTCATTAGAAACCTAAGACATTAAAAAGATGGCGTCATTACCACCCTCTCATCAGGATGATGCAAAAATCACAATGGACTACCAAAATGTCCTTCCCAACCGTCCTGCCATACTGTCACAGCAATCCTTATGGCTTCTGAAGGCAAACCCCGGCAAGACACAAGCATCATAAAAAGCCTGTAACGACATCTCCAAATCTGACAGGCACTAAGAATCTCCCGTCTCCCTGTTTTATGTTTCACTGCACATCCTGAATTCTGAGCCGTGGTATGTGGAGAGCCCTAAGAAGACCATCTCCGAGAGTCTCCTAGAGTCTCCAAGAGTCTCCCGAGTCCTTCAAACGTCTCGCAAAGCTCCAGTCGCCGATCACGACCCCTGACACATTGAAGCACTCCCAAAGCATTTCACTCATAAAAGCTTTTAGTATTGGGAGTCTTTAGAGACATCACAGTAAAGTACTCTCTGGACAACTATACAAGGAGAACAGAATGTACACATCAATGCATCAACCTCATACGTCAATCTACACTCAAATGTGTCCTTCAATCTGTAAATCACACACATACTGAACACTTTCCATAAAAAGTTACATAAAATGTCAAAATAGATGAAGATGTCATAATTATTTCTTTGAATAATGACAGAGAGGGAGCCAGGAGGTATTAGATAACATAAATAATTTAATTGAAGTGAAATAAAACTCCGTTGGATATAACTTAAAAACAAACGTACTACTGGGACAGGAAGAATGTTTAACTATAAAATTTTTCTTTACATATCAGATGTAAAACCTCAAGAAAGGGTCCAGTTTCATCACCTATGTCCACCATTTCTGATGTCCAACAGATTGAACATGTTGAACAGCCTTAAGCCTTGCAACGGTGCAATGGTATGGGCGAATTCTCCGGGAGAATGCAGCTCAGGGCAGACCACATGTCGGCTGCCAGGAGTGCTCAGACAGCAATCAAGACAGCGGATAATCGGCATGTGTGCGTCACACGGCATTCATCAGGCGTATTCCCACGGGCTGCAATACAAGACTCGCTGCAATGGAAGAGTGTCGAGGGGTCGTGCAGGGCTATGCAATGAGCCCAATAACTAATTGCCTTTGGTGTGGCCACCCACTCTAAGCAGGGCCTACAGAACAGGTAACAAGAGATGCAACATCCACCTACTTGATGCAACACCAATCATAAGCCATTGCCTGACTGGCACTCCTCATATCACATATCTCACACTTCACCTCTCCCTGCATTAAGGCTGCTGCCTTGGCCATATTTCATCCTTCCACAAGTTTCTAGCTATAGTTGTCAGAGGCTTATGTTGCATTACATGACAGAAGTTACTTCAAAGGTAACCTTTATACACGTAGTACATACATATATCAAAGATGTTATTACAACAAGACTGTGTACCAAAAACAGCATTTGCCTCAGTATCTTAAAGCATTCATAGTTTCATACTCATCTTTATCCCATGTCTAGCCAACTTTTGTCCCTCATACTGAGCTTTTCCCTGGTCAATACAGATTGAGAGAGGGAAATACAACAGAAAGAAACAGGGATATATTTAGTTCAACCAATCAAATTCCTTTGGCTAATTAGCCAGCAGGGATATACTGAAAGATAATGAGATCCACAGGGATATACTGGAACAGACCAATCAAAAGACAACAGTGCCCCTATATATCATGCTTATTAGCATGTAGATACCAGCATATTTGCTGATTGTTGTGATTTAAGGCAATTAAGTGCTGCAAATTAAGAGTATTGATTTTTTTTGTAGCACAGCTGCATTCACGTTGAGTGCTTAAAACTGTTTTACATTGATATAAAATAAAAGTATTTAAAAAAAAAGACATGGGATAAAAAGGTTACACCATGGGTTGCGGCAGTATATCCCTGGTATAGTCACCCTCGACCCCGTATATCCCTCGACCCTTCGGGTCTCGGGATATACTGGATCTTGGGTGACTATACCAGGGATATACTGCCTCCACCCATGGTATAACCTCATATTATACAATGGTTCGTACATTAAAAGACCCCATGTTATAAGACTGAATTGCCATATGTGACCGACCTTCCTGTTGCAAAAAATAATACATAGAAACAAAGAAGAGACTATGTCCTCACAAGAGACCGCTTCTTGGACCTTGGCGACAGAACATAGGCACTGGTTAGGCAGAATTGGAAAGATTAACATAATCACAACCCATGGGAAAGTTTTGAATAAACAGATTTTGCTTGGACAGCCCATATTAACCACCAAATTATTCAGGTCATTGGTTGCAAGGAGGACTCGATTCAACATAATCAAAACGGCATGTTTAAGCATGGACGATTAGAGGGGACTGCTGACTTGACCTACTTTACGCTAGGATCGCTAGTAGTCTGTCTCATTACGTCACACCACCACCCAGTATGAACGGCGAAGTAATGAACTAGCGCTTTCATTGTGTAGCATGCAAGGTAGCATGGTCAGATCACGCAGAATGTCTTGCTAACTGCCTGCTGTAAGCCTGCAAGTCAAGACTTCAAGTCAATTGACCATCCACACTGCTTATTTACGTATTTACCAACTGACCATGCTCATTGTAACCATGCACACCAGATTGTAGTGGATTTTTAATCGGCAAGGAGTACGAGTTCATCTGCCCAGCTGACTGGCAATTAGCTGCTGATAGCAAGGTGCGAAGTCCTGCACTGCACAGGTGACACGGGTCCCCTGCCCCTCATGCCCTGCTATTGCTTGATAGGCTATTAGAAATTTAGGCCCATGCATTTTATGTAGGCCTAGACCTGATATACTTTAGGCATACAGTATTCATCAAATGTAGGCTATACTGGGCCTCAATAACCTGAACCAAGAATTCATAAAATATTTAAATAAGTTTTCATCCACGGATTATACCTTTTTTAAATCAAGAATGTATATCTAGCTTGATGCCTAATTAATAATCCACTCAAAATATTCTTATTCTAATTATTAGATAGACAGATAGATAATATTTAATATCTGAAAAACTGAAATTTGCTTTGCACCCACAGGCAAAAATACATCGTAAAAAATGACAGTAAATATTTCACAAATTGATAAATACATAAATGCAAGCTAGCAGGCGTTATTAAAACATAATTATCTATAATCTATCTATAGATCTATCCATGGCCGACCTAGCTGCTGAAGAATGAGGAAAAAAAATTATATATTCATAAATAATTGCTTCTTGGGACATTTGGGCTTGCAAAAAATATTGACAGGATATTAGAAATGTATTTACCTGTATATAGTCAGCAGCTATGTACATTGATTATCCATACAAAATGCAAATTTTAAAATACTATTTTTTCCAAGATCTCTACAGGACCTAAATCATGCTTACAGTCAAATTTCCAGCCACAGATGAACAATTAATATTCTTTTGGTGTATTCCATGTATCTAGTTTATTCCCCATGTTGAATACACTCTTTTAAATGACCCCATCATGTTACACATATAAATGTTGAGTTGTGTTAAGTAATTGATCAGTCAAAGCAAATGGCCAGAAGCTTTGCCTGAAGAGACATTGTAATGATGAAACTTCTCACAGATTTCTCAGCATGCCTGGATTTGTGATAATACCATGCCTCCCTCCAAACTGAATGGACTGACCCACCTGTTGGACAGGCTGGTCTCTGGCCACCCCCTTCATCTGAGCACCAGGTCAAAAAGATTATGCCTAATTCCTGGGAACTTGTTTTTTTAAGAGCACCAGATTATCCGTTACTTCTTATTTCTGACTTTTTGGGTACAATGTGAATGGGATCATCATGCGAAAAGACTACGATATTCCATACTCCACCTTAACGTTTTTCCACATACCAACAATTTCATAAACATTGATATTTTATTGCACATAAGATAGGATAGGATATTTTATTTGCACAACTTGGGTACTTACAATGTAATGAAAAACGAAAATATATAAATATATTAACTAAAGTAAAATCATTATTATCTATATATACTGCTTTATTAATAATTATTAATGTCAAGCAGAAAATTAATACTGTGCTGTGGGAAAAAAAAGGAGAAAAGGATAAGGCAGATACTACATAAGATTGATCGAGACACAGACAGATCTATACAGTTCGCGAACTCCTTATTGATTTAGAAGTGAATTAATTCTGTGTCAAATAAGTCACACTATAATGCCTATATAATATACACTGTGGCCTAAAAGTTTGGAAACGGTAGGTTGCTCGCCATATTGAATTAGTGTTATGCAAATCTGCTTGTGGGTGCAAAGATTCTCTACCGATCAGAATAAAATATATCATAATAGGAAGTAGGATTGTGTAGGAGCTTGTAGGTATTCTCTATATGAATTTTGCCCAATTTCCTTTGTTGCTCTGAAAAATACAAATGGGTCAAAACAAGTGGACACAACATTCTATTAAATGACAATGGCGGATGGCTTAGTCATTTTGATAACGTTGGAAATTTAAAACTATTTTCACTGATTTTGCTTCTCACAATCCTCTTCACACTGATAAAGGTCGATTTCAACATGATCAAACAAGAATCCAAGCATTCAGCTTTGTGTAATACTAATGCAATGGCAAGCGCTGCGAGCATACAAGCTGTTTCCAAACAGAAAAGGGTAGGAGGAGGCAGGAGGAGGAGGGAGGAGGAGGAGGGAGGAGGAGGAGGGAGGAGGAGGAGGGGGGAGGAGGAGGGGGGAGGGGAGAAGGGAGACTAGAGGAGGAGGCAAGGAGGAGACTAGGAGGTGAATGATAAGGAGGAGACAAGGAGACAAGGAGGAGACTAGGAGAAGACTAGGAGAAGACTGCCCTCCCTTGACTGATAAAAAAACAACAGCAGGATTGGCTTCATTCAGTGACGGGAGGGAACTCTATGTTGGATACACTACTTGAGCCGCTCTGTCGGATATATTTGGGTGGTCTCTTCGTAGTCTCCTCTCCTCCTCTTCTCCTCCAAGCTCCTTCTCTAATATCCTAGTCTCCTCCTAGTCCTCCTAGTCTCCTGGCTTCCTCCTTTTCCCTCTCCCCCTCTTTCCCTCTCTTCCTCTTTCCCTCTCTTCCTCTTTCCCTCTCCTCCTCTTTCCCTCTCCTCCTCTTTCTCTCTCCTCCTCTTTCCCTCTCCCCCTCTTTCCTCCTCTTCCTCCTCCTTCCTCCTCCTTCCTCCTCCTTCCCCTCCTCTTTCCCCCTCCTCATCTTTCCTCTTCCTCCTCTTCCCCCCTCCTCCTCTGTCCCCTCCTCCCCTCCTCACCCAAGCTTCTCCTGTAAACTCCTCCAATCTCCCCTTCTAAGCTACATCTAGGCTCCTTCCAGTTTGCTCCTAGTCCCACCACGTGCTACTCCTCCTCCTCTTTCCCCTCCTCCTCTTTCCCCCTCCTCCTCTTTGCCCCTACTCTTCTTTCCTCCTCCTCTTTCCTCCTCCTCCTCCTTTCCCCCTCCTCCCCTCCTCATCCAAGCTCCTCCTGTAAACTCCTCCAATCTCCCCTTCTAGGCTACTTCTAGGCTCCTTCTAGTATGCTCCTAGTCCCACCACGTCCTCCTCCTCCTCCTCTCCTCCTCTTCCCATCTCCTCCCCATCTCCTCCTCTCCTCTTCCCCTCCTCCTCCAAGCTCCTAGTCTCCTCCTAGTCTCCTCCTGGTCACCTCCAAGTCTCCTCCTAGTCTCCTTTCCTCATCCTCCTTTTCCCTCTCCTCCTTTTCTCCCTCCTCCTATTTCCCCTCCCCTTTTTGCCCCTTCTCCTCTTTGCCCCTCCTCTCCTTTCCCCCTCCTCTTCTTTCCCCCTCATCATCTTTCCGCCGCCTCCTCCTCCTCCTCCCTCTTCCCCATCTTCTTCCTCCTTCCCCATCCTCCTCTTCCTCCTCCTTCCCCATCCTCCTCTTCCTCCTCCTCCCCCCCCAGGCCTCCTCCCCTACACCAAGCTCCTTCTCCTCCGATTCTCCTCCGATTCTCCTCCAATTCTCCTCCAATTCTCCTCCAATTCTCCGCCGATTCTACTCCGATTCTCCTACTTCCCTCCTTCTTCTCCTACTCCCCCCTCAGATAGGATCAATGAGAAGTTTGAGGATAAGATGACAGTTTCTTAAGACTCTCGTGACTTTAAAATTCTAAAATTAAGGAAAAGACCTGACATGGCAAGCTGTATGAGCAATTTTCCTATTGTCTTTCTTCATTGTTTGTTCAAAGAATGGTTTATAAAGGTCACTGTAAATCCAGTTGATATATCAAGGAGCAAACTCAATGTGTTTGCAAAAAACCGCATCTTTCTACCTCCTTTCAAAGCAAAGTTCTCAGTGGGCAGAGGTATATCTCCTCTTGTTCATTAGGGGTGTATATTTGTATATGTCTTAATTAAGTTCAAGAAAGACATTGAGAGCTCTTGGGGTCATCCAGTGCAACACATCCAACCCCCCCCCCTCTTCCAACAATGGGCTTGGCCTGGGCAGAAGTGCGGCTGCTTCAATGCTGAACTTCTGTTCTGGGCATTGCATGTGATCTGTATATTTGAACACCTGATTCAAAACGCCCAAGAGAGTCAAAAGCAATTCACTTCATATAAAATTATATTTTGATAAATACTCCATTTGGCTTTTCAAATTTAAGTGGTTTATTATTTTACAATTATAATAATAGCAAAAAATAGGCAGATGCATGGATATATAAAGGCTTGTATAATTTTTAAGTTGGATGGCAAGCATAATGGCTTTATAGATCTTCTATGCATCAATAATTCTGTATATAGGCAGATAGATAAACATGAAGATAGATAGATAGATAGATAGATAGATAGATAGATAGATAGATAGATAGATAGATTAATTGATTGATTGATTGATTGATTGATCAACTCATTCATTCATTCATTGATTGAACTGGGCATGCAGATTTATAGCATCTTTAGGCAGATAGACTATATGTATTATGATAACATTATTGCAGGCCTGTTAATGGCCCTGTAGGCCTATGATAAATATATGGCCTGATCAAGGTCTGTTAGGTGAAGAGCCTATAGTCAATTGAAATACCAAGTTATGTTGTTTGAGGACTACTATAGGCCTAATGCATTTATAAATAAATTTACAGATTTTTATTGTTTTGTCAATGGCTAGTTAATGTTATTAATTTCTAGTAGTTGAAGTTCATGGCCTCATAGGCCTGCCCTAGTCAATAGTATGCTAACATGATGTATTGACCACGGCACCATGCTGATCCAGAAGGGGGGCGGGGGTCTGCAGGACTAAGTGACAGATGACTGTAGCCCAAGTATGCAGATCGTTCGGCAAATTTAACTGTTCAAGTTGACCTGTGTGTAGAGTATAGGTTGTCACAGGGGCAGGTTGTAACAATTTAAGGTGTAAGTAGCATTGTTCAATCGAATTTGGGTTCTTGGTGATGATTTTTTCAGTCACTGGTGGGTACTCAGTGAGCCATGCGTGGCTGCCCAGCCATGTTTACGCAATGACTGGCTAGTTCTAAAATTATCCGTTCATACTGGGCGGCGCTGCAGTCGTGACGTCAACATAGTCAATGGAGAATCGGGAAGCCAACAGTCCCCTCTAATCGTCCATGGTTTAAGATGACATACAGATACGAAATGCTCAAAGGGAAAAATCTCAGAGAATCAAAAGGACACTGTGACATGATCACATACATCATAGGCCTATAATACAATAACATTGATGACATCTCAATTCACGCGGAACATCAAGTTTCCGTTGAGATTTAGAAAATGTCAAGTTTTTCAGCATAAAATAAAACAGCAAAAATGAATACATGCGACACCAATAATGCAAACTTACCAAATTTGTGTCCACTGTCCAGTCAGAAGCTTGGCTTATTGCTCAAAGGTCTCGTCGAAAAACTTTCAAGGAGGCATTCGGCGATCGTTTGCGCGTCTCATCTCGGACTCTCTTGTCTCTTGTGAACATTGCAATCTCCGGATGACATCCTCAACATGTGAAATTGATGAACCATCTGCAAAGATAAACATTTCAGTTCTTAGATTGCCCGGCACTGTCTCAGACTCTTCGCATCTTCACTTCTTCATCACTAGAGATTCACTTTTCTCCAAACCGCTTCCAGCTGCTTCATCATGTTTCGCTGAGCAAACGCTTCTCATCAGACAGATGTCAACAGCAGTTGCCAAACAGGTCATCGGAAAATCATCCCAAAAGCCTCATTTCATATCCGACTCCACACTTAACAAGAACCGAAAGGTGAGGGTAATTAGTTTAGTGATTAGCATATTCAATTGACAGGTGTATGTTAGTGCACCGCAGCATAAAATTGGCTGCGACAAGTGTATTCAATTATTCATCCAACAGAATAAGAAATTAGCACGTCGTGGCAATCATTCATAGAAGGCAATTAATTATCATGATTATAGTGATAACAATTTATACTGAAGTAGTGGTCAAGTTGTTTGTATGCCAATACATTCAATATCACTGAGATACCTGTCATTATTCATCATTGACTACGCTCTTATGAAGGAGAAAATCATCAGTTCAGTCTGAATTGTCACTGTAGTGAGTCGTTCACCGAAAATTTGAACTGCAAAACGCCATAATTGTAAAATAAAGGCCTGCTGCAGAGAGTTGCACCTCACAGACAAATCACTTGAGCGCAGCCTGCCTTCAAACTTATCTAGCCCTTTAACCATTTTCGCCGTTTTTCGGGAGTCCTCCATTCATCTTCATCCCGGAGACCTTGGACCGCTAACAGTGTTAGCCGGCCCATATACCATGGAGCACCATGAGCCTCTGCGGTCTTCACCACTACAAGGCTGCACCATGAGCAGTCAGGGAAATAACCGTCACGTGAGGACTACTGAAATTCGAGCTAAGTCCAGGCGCAGACTGGATGATTTAGTGTGTGCCTATGTTGGAATGATCTCTGCGCAGCCATCCTCATCATACAGCAGCATTCTATCCCATTTCGCAAAATATCACATACCACAAAGTCATCAGCAGCTAATGACAGTTACCTAATTTCTCTAGAGCCATCGGTTTTTTTTATTTGCTATGTAATGGAGAAGTTTGTCAAAATTTACAGAGACAGTTGAGGCCCAGATACATCTTTATGCCAAGATAGACAGTGATAATAGCGTCGGTTATTTTTGTTTTATTCACAGGCCCCTCAATCTTTTTTCCTGCAAGCCTGACGGATGGGAGACTGTTGTATCAGGGGAAGTGATTGAGTGGCCTGTGGTTTATTGGCTGTCAAAGATGATTTTGAGCAATGCCAAAATCCTGGTTGGGCCAGGACCCTTGGCAGGGTCATGGGAGGGTGAAGACAGTGTTAGGGTAAGAGTCCTGTTGGGCTGAGGACATTGACAGTCCTGGCCAGAGGGTTATTTCCCTGACTGATGAGACTGCACCATGAGCCTTGAGAATGAGCCATGAGAATGAGCAATGTTCTACAATGGTCTACAATGCTCGCCAATGCGCTACAAAGGTCTACATCCCTTGCATCCTTATTTCAGTCGTCCCAGAGAGACGGCCGTTCATTACTCGAGGGACGCAGCGTTCAGCATCAATGCCGCATCCTCTATATCTCCCACCATACACTGGCCGACATGGCCATTCATATGTCCCACAAGATCAAAGCATCATCCGCCCCAATATTTCTATCAGCAAGCCATTTATTATCCCAAGTGTTCTTTTGTGTGCAGCCACCATCATTCCATTCTGTTCATCCAATATTACTGCATCAACATTCCTGAGCACTTATCTAAAATGGCTTGTTGATGACAAACAGAACCAGAACCAGTATAAATCTGATACATACAAAGATGTCAAAGAAACAGGGTCATATTGAACAACAAAGAAAGACCTATGCTATAAACAGCCAATAAAGAAACAAATGATGAGAAAACTCAACATTAATATCATAATCAAGCACCCACTTTTAAAATTTAGCGCTGTAATGGTTTCAACCAAGCCATAGCGGAAAGTACTGTACCAATTTTCTCTGATACATCCACAATTCCGCATCATGGAAACACCAACTTTAACATTTGGTGTTTACCGAACCTCAGTGGAAATATCATTTACAAATTTTGTCCAATACACAGTTATACACCCTTTACTTTTATTCCGAACTGAAGTACAAAACAAGACACAGCACGGTATGTATGTACGGTATATGAGAAGATGGGCTTTTAAATCCTGAAGTACTTTATACATACAAAATGCATCAATATGGAAGGACAAAAAGGGAAGCTGTTTCAGCAGAATCATCCTTTTACATGCACACAGCTCACAAAGCTTCCAGAGGCTTATACAATGCCTACACACACAAGTTAGTAGAAAGCAAAAGGCTCAAAGGGCCACAGAAGGCTGGAGTGAAGAGAACAGTTTCAGCCGCGTTCAGACTAAAATCTCGCAGATGACCTTGCCGAGTGCAGTTCT
The DNA here is from genome assembly GCA_026936325.1 of Platynereis dumerilii. Taxonomy (NCBI): domain Eukaryota; kingdom Metazoa; phylum Annelida; class Polychaeta; order Phyllodocida; family Nereididae; genus Platynereis; species Platynereis dumerilii. The sequence continues at coordinate 28,006,935 of JAPTHN010000011.1, forward strand.
TTCAATAATGGAGCAGTTTCCAGACTACCATTGTGTTTGTGGCTCCTTAAGGCATTTCTAATTCTCTTAACCGAGTTAACTACACTAAAAGAAGATTTATAGCCATAAATGTCAGACATTTGAAACAGGTATTTGCTGAAAGTGAGTTATTCTATCCTCAAGAAACCTAACAGACAGCATGAGTTTATCCAGAATATTATTAAAAGGTGACTAACATTGATCTGGGCCTTGTAGACAATGAGGCAGTTCATTTTTGCAGGGAGTTTTATATATTTTGCATTCAAATCTAGACGATTGACTATTTCCAATGATTTCCTCTCTTACAAAATTAGATATTGACCTCCTCAATCTTAACCAGATGTATTTTTCAATTTTAATTTTTCTTGCGACTCGCATCTCGTAAGCACATCAATGATGAACCTTTTTTTTCGTGGTTTCCAACATGAACTTGCTTTACAATTAGTATATGTATAATGTATATATCTCATATACTCTACCAGAAAATCATTCACTGATGAAATCCCAAAGTTTATGTGACGTTTATCAAAAACACTGACCTCAGAAAAAGATCGAAAATAATTTCTAACTTATACATATAATGTTAACATTGCACCATGACCTACATAATGCATCAGGACTACAATGATGAATTAATTCTAATGCTTCAAGTTATGAGCCATAAAATTTGATTTATATTTGAAGATATTGGTAAATTTTCTACCAGATCAAATATTTTATGGATAAAATGACATAATTCAGGACATCACCAAACAAAATTCAATACCCAGATTTAATCAGCTAGTCACAAGTTGCAAGTTATCTATTCAATCAGTGCATTTTGTAATGAAATGTAATGTCATTTAAAAATGTTTTTGGGGGGGCGAAAACACTAAAAACAAGTAGAATCTGATGCTTAACAACCAAGAACAAACATACACATACAATGTCATCTGAAGTCCCGCATTATAGCTCTTTGCGGTTTGGCGGTGCACTGGAAGTTCATTTTCTTATTTTCATTTGCAAACTGGCTTTGCCACATCACCGACAGTTTTCTGTTGGTCTCTTAATCTTCTTATTTGATGAAGCACCCCAAGTCTTTAATTAGTTTGTTTATTGTCCCCTCTGCGGCTAGATATGACAAGCACTAAATCAACTGATTAACCATAACTGACACAAACAAAACGTTTTTAAGCCAGTGACATCACACGACCAACTTGAAAGATAATTTTGAAACTATTTGGACCGCTGATCCGCTAACAGCTCTAATTGACTTTAAGCCAGTGCCATTTCGTGATAACTATCCTCCTGGACTACAGATTGATAGAGATTAGAGAATTACCAGAAACTTACAACTATAGGCCAAAATATACTTTTTTATACACTGTACAAATGAGATGGATAGATGGATGATTGGGGCTTTACATCCTGTATTTATGCACTTAGTTGGCTTATTTGGACGCGGAGGACACGGCAATGAGACGAAGGATGATTATAACAGCCATCCAAAGTAGGCCCAGGTGACTCAGCGAGAGTTGGATTCAAACCCGGGACGCCGCAAAAGATGGCCCAGCATGCTTCCACTAAGCTAAACCCCTGGCCCCCTTGAAATGGAGTAAAAGTCAATAGCCATTTCAATAAATTTTCGAAGCACAATTTATGCGCTATGTAACACTTCTTGGACAAAGTATCTGATGGAGGAAAAGCTATACCAACTTGCCAAGACATAGATAGATAGACAGATGGATATTTTCACCCAGGCTTGTACGTAAAACAACTGATATGTAAAACATTAATTTAACATTATTCGAACAACATGCTTTCGTGAGGCGACGCACAAGAGTTATCGTAACTATATTTTCATCCAGATTGAACTACCACATACAACCGGAATCCTCAAACCAAAGATTTCCAAGGGCTCTGCAACATACCATGGCTGCATAGTGACCTGGAGCAGAGCTGAAGCTACACAGGAGGCTGGAGGTGACCTCTAAGAAAGCAGTGACATGTCATCATTAACTGGGCTGGGCAACATCGTCGTTTACTGTCAACCCACATCACTGGCTTGATGTATCTCCATCACACGAGACGCATTCATCGGAGGAAGAGACACCTTCGCAAATGACATTAACTCCAAAGAGATACACAGCCAACGAGCCAGTGAGGCAGCTCAATCATTTAACCAAACGTGGATACACCACATAAAGCCGCACCGCATAGAGCTTCAGCATACAGCTATAACAGAAAGCTACAACATAACACTACAACATAAAGCTACAGCATCAAGTATCGCATCAACAGGGTTCCCACAAAATTTTACAACAGGAATTTCATGACTTTTCCATGACTTTCCATGACCAAATTTCCGATTTTCCATGACAAATGTTTTACTCGCTGAGGTCGAGATTCACCCCGAAACAAATTTACGCGATGACCATAGTTCAATGTCCAGCCATCCGATCAACCATCTGACTAGTAGTGACTACCATAAGCTCCCGAATGTGTTATATTTTAGCGCGAATCGTAGTCAAAATGTGAATTTTCCATGACTTTTCAAAACATTTTGAATTTCCATGACTTTTCCATGACTTTCCATGACCACTATTTTTTCCATGACTTTCCCTGACTTTCCATGACTGTGGGAACCCTGCATCAAGCTAGTTTCAAGCTACAGCATAGAGTTGCAGAATAGAGCTACAACATAAAGCTGCCAGCTGCAGCTTAAAGCTACAGCATTTAAAACTGCAGCACTATATGATGCAGCTACAGCATAACTCTAGAGCATAACCCTAGAGCATAACCCAACAGCATAACGCAACAGCATAACGCAACAGCATAACCCTACAGCATAACCCTTCAGCATAAAGCTACATTTTAAACCAACATGGTAAGTACAGCACCATATCACACAGCTGCAGTAGCATAAATCTACAGCATAAAGCTGCACCATCAAGCCACAGCCTAAAGCTATAAATGTACTATATAAGCATTCGGTGGCACATAAAGCATTGTAACACCAGTTTATCTCAGAAGCGAAACAATAATCATGTATCAACCATGATTGAGTTACAATGCAAAAGATACAAAGACTTGAAATTGGCATGGATCCATGAGTCAGTTCTCTCATTTTTAATCAATATTTAAACTATTTGACGTAAATATCCCGTGTTCATACTGGTATATGGACATAAAGTAATTGCTTATCGGAGTTTTATCAATTCTGACAAAAATAAATATATTCAATTTAATTGACTTTTATCTTTGCAGCCTTGCAGGAAAGAAAATCATCTTTGCAATGTTGTGTGAACCCCTTCTAACATCAAAACAAAATCATACATAAGCCAATAAGAATGTTACAAATCAATTAAACTGGTTTGTTTATAGCTCGAGTGTTCTAATGACCTTTGTGATTCAAAAGAAATGCACTGCACCCATTGAACCACCAGAGGGAAGACCATGCAACATTGTACATAACAACAAAAGCAAAATTGTACATTGTATACATACAGCATAGATGCCTTGTATTATTGTTGTTATCACCAACAGGTCGAGTAACAGCCCACAGAGCCCAGGATTAACTGATTTGAATGAGGAAAATTTCAATTGGGCTTTTTAAATTTCATAATAACATAATAACTTATGAAGTTTCCAAATGAGATCAATTTGATTCGTACCAGAACCTTAGAAATCATTTCATTTTTTTTTCATCTTTTGACAGGAGATGTATTTTCAAGTATTGAAACAATCCTGTTCTCAACACAATTCTTCATAAAATTTGTATCCCATTGATCAATTTAAAATACTGTGCAAAGCAAATCAACCCCTCAGATACATACACATTTCAATATGGCCTGTGACGGTTGTCACCCAGCCATCCAGCAAGAAGAGTATCGTATAACCCGAGTATCCTCGGATATAAAAATTAAGTTAGTCAAAACCTTTAACAGAAATTGACATGTTTAACAGTAGAAACTAGAGGAAGAATGTAAATTTACCCCAAAACTTGTGTGTTGCAACCTCCAGGAAGTTGAATACAATACAAACAGCCATTGTACATCCTGGAAGGGGATAATACCACCGAAAAAACCCAAAACCTTCCTGAGAGGAAACATTTGAACACTGATCCCAGCAGATGATGCTGGATCACGGCTACTGTTGCTGCTGAGACTGCTACTGGTGATGCAACTAGTGATGCAATAGGTCAGCTGGCATCCAAGATGATCCAACAGAGCAGCTACCAAGGATGCCATAAGTCAGCTGATGCACATATTTCTCATACTTTTGTTGTCCCTGGTAGCAGAATACAACCTTCCAAGCAGCCTTGCAATGTTCTGCAATGTTCAGTAACTTTATACTATCATCATTGAATAGTAAATTCACTATCAAAAAAGTGTTACTGTTCACCGATCAGGATAGGACTAACTCAGATTCAGTTTATTCCACCCTAAAAATAAAATAATCACAAGTTACATTTAATAAAATATAATATCAATAATCAGCTCAGACCTCATATTAATTTCATTTTGTAATATATATAAAACAACAAAATATGAAGCTATTAATGTAATTATGTACGACTGGATACGTTTTGAACTTTTAATTGTTGTCTGTATTGGTGGAAGTGGCAAATACACCACCTGGTCAGCCAGCCAATTGTATGTGTATACATGGTCTAGTAAACTGAATTAGAATTAGAATTAAAATTGGCGATGGGCAGCCTTTATTTACCGTCAATTGCATTTATAAATAATTACTATCCCAATTCATAATCCAAGTACTCAATTGCAATCGTACCACATTAAATGGTCCTGACTTAGGCACATTCATCCAAAAATTACAATGTTCAACATGTAAAGGTGACCTCTTTTTACCCAACACAGTGACACATGAACAGCAACCGTTGCAACTTCTGAGCCCAAGTGATAGGCAAGACAGCCAACTTTGAGGATTCTGCATGCATTTCAGAGGCGGATCCAGACAGGGTGGTCTAGGAGGGCCCAAGGCGTTTTAGGCATTCGTGAGTCGGCATCATCAAATTTTTCTTCAAAATGGCACATTAAATCTCAATGGTCTGGGGGGGTGGGGGCCATGGGCCCCCCAAGGACCCATCCCCCCCCCTTGATCCGCCACTGCATTTGTTTATTGTGATCCCAACCAGAGAGAGGTGAACCATGTTAACCAGCTTGTACCTGCCTATCAATAAGAATATGTTTAATGTGGTGTTTAACACATGCCATGAAAAATTGACTGTTTATTCACTGAACTTTTGGTAGGATGACGTTAACATGCAAAATTGTCGAATATATTCTGGCTTTTCCAATTGTATAAGTATCATGGTGAGGTCTAATATTCTTTAATTACAAACGCAAAGGCCAAAACAAGTGGCTTTGCAGGGTGAAGTTTTATCAGATTATCAAGTTAAAACAGTAACTATTATATAGGCCTATGTACCAAGTAAAAAGACAAAGAAGTTAAAAAAAAGGCATTAAATAAAAAAATTATTAAACTGCTTATGGTAATTTTAAATTCAAAACAAATTAAACATTTTCTTTGGAAAATTCATACCAGACAATACCGCTGAAATAAAAATGCCATAATACATCCATAAAGTAATGAGTCAGTGGATTTCTCATATCCAAGCAACATTTGAAATGTGTTAAGTATGACATTTATAAAACAGTGTGCATTGTTGGGCGGGTGTTCACAGCTTTTACTTTGATTGTTGTTCAGCATGAACATTACTAAACTAGGTTAATCCTCTGGACACAAATTTTTGCAAAATTCCAGAGCAACATGGCAAAATGACAGCGGTCACATTTGTATATAGTCTGGAAGATGGCTAATCTACACACGCTAGCTATTAATTAATTTCCAATTTATTTTTTTGCAAAGCACTATAATTATCTCTGGGTTCTGTTTGAGCTGTTGCAACACTTGAAGCTGTCAAATTCTTAAAAAATATGGCTCTTCAATTGATGAGACCACTGGCTGTTTCAGTGTGTTGACCAGGTCTGTCACCAAAAAATTGCAAACATTTTTTTTTACATTTTTGGTGAGCCTACCATTGAAAAATTGCCCAACTGGTCTGGCACAATTATCATGATTATCGTCCAGTAATTCATAGCGCAGAATAACTATCGGTAAGACAAGGTGAAATTTCGAACGATAACACAAAGAGGAGGAAACATATACTGGACGATTGCAAAAAAATTGACAGAGCTTTGAAAAAATCACCAGTCAGGTTTAATAAAGCGGCTCGAGTAAAGACACTGTCATTCTCCCAGTGTCAGTGTTGCTAGAAGAACTAAATTAAAATCAAGAAAACAGCGCAGGTGTACAATGTCAGAAACGGCAGTAACGCAACAATGCGGCAACATTATACTTTAAGCACAATACATTGCAACTGACCGCTGAAACAGAGAAAGAGATAGGAAATTCAGGAATGCCACCCATGCCAGACAATTTTGACAATGAGTGACACTAAACTAAAGGCCCACTGAATTTTGTCAGACAGCCTGACACAGGAGAGTCAAACGCACGGAGCCATGGACTATCATTATCAAAATTACACACAGCCAATGTGAATTTTTCATGATCAAATCATCACACCATTGACCAACAGTAAATGACATCCTGAACTGTCAGCTGTCAGCTGTCATGTTTGACACATTGTAAACCCCTTGCATTATCGCTCAAGAGCAAACAGAGTGCGGCATGTTCACCATTCTCTGTCATTTTTGGGGGAATGACAGGTATGGCAACGTTTTTTCTTAGGTTCGAAGTCGTTCAACATGACCGTTACTGTTGTTTTAATGATAAATTATAGTCATTGTCACTTGAAAATGTTTCAAAACACATTTTTTTCTCACCTGACAAAACTTCGCAGAACGCCTTCATGGTTCGATGGCGCTGCAAGCAGTCATGTGACCACTCGAATCGCAGCGCCCTCCTTTTTTCCCGCCATCAGGTATTGGCCTAGCAGTGAGGACTTTAGCCCTATGGAAGCCGTAGAAGCTCATGCATAGACAACCATCATTCCGCATCTCACAATTTGGTGTACCTATGTTTCTCTGTACATTGACCAAACGTGTTCATTTGCTATCATTTTGCTCACACACAAAAAAGAGTAGCTATGCATCTCTAAAGGGCGACCATTAGATATTCGGAGGGGGAGGCCGGGAGGGGCTAAAGAGTTTTCCTCAATGGGAATTTATTTATTTCGAAGCGTCTGATACCGGTATAATAATTTATTGAGCATGCTACATTCCCAGAAATATTGTTTATAAATCAAACAAAACAGCGCATGTTATGATTTTAAGAACATGGTTGGAAAGATAGGGAATTTGGGCATATCATAGGCTAGAAAAGTCCAAATCTCAGTGGAAATTTTGGTAGGTTGTACAAAATGTTCAAGAACAGCTTGTGATTTTAATTATGCACCGTAATGTAAAAAATGTTTCTAATAATATTGTGGGACATTTTCGCATTATTATTTTCTTTGCCGGAAAATACTAATTTGTTTTCGTTCCTGGTTAAAAATAAAAAAATATATATATTCAAGACTGCATGGAAATAATTTTTTAAAACTCAATTATAAACCAGTGATCCTTCAATACTACACAAGCATTTATAGGGTGTAAATTTGGATCTTGCTGTCGATGATGCTCTGCTAATCGTCTCAGTGGCTGTGATCAAAGGTTGCAACCTGCTGGGAGAGTGTGGTTTGGTTGGTCTTGTTGGTCTCTGCTAGACTGGCGGCGCCGTCTACCATCAATCAATCATTGGACACTCCTGTCCTCTCGTGGATAAAACTGATGTTTTGTCTCCGTCTCCACCAATCAGGATTCAGGAGCTTACCTGGTCATTTAAAGGGCTTTAAAGGGCTTAATTGCCACATGTTCTGGTGAAATTATTAATTGTCGTTATGAATACAGCTGTATTTGACGAACATGTCAAGGATTTCGATTCCAGGTGATGTGAGGCGTCTCTTGTGTGTATTTGACCGTGTGTCATTGCTTTATTTCTCTGCAATTAGTGATTTTCAGGAGGTTAATTAATATAATTGGCCTTAATTGAATAATATCTTGTAGCGTCTTTGATGTTCATGGCATCAATCTATGCAATTATCAAATTACTTCTCAACTAATGTGCTTTCGGTGAGCTTCGTATACTTGATGTCTGATAAATTTGTGATTGACAGAGCCCTCTAGTCTTGAGTAGTAGCATAGGCGTATGGGAGGGGGGGGGGGGGGCAGAGGGACCGGGGACGGTCGCCCCCCCCCCCCCAAAAGTAAGATTCGGCAAAAAGCTGAAAAAAAATCGGGCAAATCTTAAATAAACGCTATTGAAAGTTAATGATTTCGAGGCAATTTCATTTGAAATGATATTAAATGTAGATCTTGAAATTCGGGCAAATGTCTGTCGCCCCCTCCCCCCCCCAAAAAAAAACTCGAGCTCACCGTACGCCTATGAGTAGTAGTCTCTTCAGAGAATACATGACAGTCGTCTTAATTTAGTCTTCTTTGACAAGAATAGGCTATAGTAGTTAGTATCTATCTAGCTCCTATCTAATTTCTATTGCATGATTGCTTGGCCTATATATGTTGATTTGCAAGTTATGTACACGTTTTTAATTTTGTTTCACTATAAATGTGTTCATCATTTATTGTGCTATTATATTTTGTTTGATCAATTTCAGATTCAGTTGTGGAATTTGCTTGATGCCTTCTCTGGAAATGATCTATGGAAAGTGCCAGCACAGGGTGTGTGTGTCATGCCTGTACAACGAAGAAAACAACCTCAGACACAATTTTTTGCAATGTCCTTTCTGCTTCATGCCTGACACCTTTTCACCAACTAAGTGAGTAGCTATTTTAAAAGGTAAAATGCAATTTGTACCTGAGTAGGACTACCACAAGGAGCTGTAATTCTGACACCGTAAACATGTATTTCACAGTTAAAAATTATATGTGACAGGCCTATTATTAAAAAATTTAGCTTTTTTTGTGTGACAAAACTGGAGAATTTTTTTGGAATGATTTTTTAGCCCAAAAGATAGTTCTTGTTGCTAGCTATTGGAAATTGATAAAAGAGCAATCTTTCATTATAAATCGCAAAAAGAATTAAATAGTTTATATGGACAAAATGCATGTAGTATAACTGTAAAGGTTTAATCCTGCTGACCTTTGGAATTCCATAATTTTGTGATGATTTTATAGCACTAATTTAATATAAGGTCCAAGATGGACAAAAGCTCAGGTGAGTTAAAAACTTGTACCTTTCTGCTCTGAAATCATCGAACAATTATGCTAATATAGTAGCTGTAGTTGTTAAAAAAATTCTTTGTGACTCTTGTACAGACCAGCAGTGCCAGAGGACACACACTTGATTCAGAAGCTGCTTGGGGTGAGCAAATGTCCTCATGAGGAGTGCGCCATGAGCCTCTGGGAGTGGGACATGGAGACTCATATGAGGTAATGTAGTCTTCAGCATTCTTCTATCTTAATCTTGTAATTTGTAGGTCTTCAACAAAGCCAGATAAGCCTATTTGCAGAGCTAATAACACTTCCTGTGAATGTGCTCTAACTTTGATTAGATTCGTTTTATTGTACTTTTAAGAACTAAACTTTTTTGTGTGGTCATTTCATATTTTCCTTAGCCAGAATTTCTGTTCTTCATTGATTTGTATTTGTGCTACCAATTTGAAATATTCCCAGTGCTGTTTGGTGTAATTTTAAATGGTCAGTTTTATAAAGCAAAATTAAAGAGACACATAAAATTAATATACATAAAATTGTAATATATACAGAACTCAACAAAATTTGCATTTATCACACAAACAATTTTAATTTTCTCTGCAGTGTACAAGCACCACTATAAAGTTCCATATTTCCAATTGTGATACAGGAAAATACTATTGTGGCTGAAGCAATAATATAAAGAGTCACATCCATGGCTAACAGTTGTCATAGTCCACATCAAAATTTTCAGATTAAAAATTTCTAAAGAATAAAAAAGAAAAAAAAAATTTCTTGAAAAATATTTTGAGAAAATGTGCTTAAAATATTTTGAAAAAAAAATTTGGAAACATTTCAAGGAAATAGAATTTAAAGAAAAATATCTTAGAATTTTTTTAAAATATTGACGCCATTTAGCTGAAGGCGATATCGATTTATGGCACCATTAACACTATTCAGACACCAATGCCACTTTGGGCCTGTAGATTTATATTTTCACGAATAGATTGAGTAGTACATTTTCATTTGTGTGTTTGTGTGAACCCCCCCCCCACTGAATGGCTTGGTAAATGACTGATTTCAAGCCTCCTAATTGGCCCTGATAGGCTGAAAGTATTTTATTAATATGCGTAGAATTGTGTGCATCTATATTTTTAAAATCATTTACATATTTGATTTTTAATGGCATTCTCAAACTGTATTATTTTAATTCTCAATTTTTTTTTTCTTCAGAACTCATGTCGTGGCTGCACCATCAGAGACAAATTCGGAGTCTAGTTGTGATGAAGCATCTCCAGCGAAGAGTTCAACTGAGAATGAAAGGAAAGGAACAAAACGAAAGAGTGCTCCGACAGAGACACCTCATCAAAGGCAGAGGAGGAGATCTTCCAGTGCTCCGAGACAGCAGCCTTATCGAAGAGCGAAGTCCACCCAGAGATCCATTTTCACACTGTAAAATAACAGAAAAAAAAATCTATTATTGTTAGTCCTATTCATTCACTTGAAGTACCATGCATATAATATTATAATTATTGTTCTCCTGTTGTGCCAAGAATTATGTTGATTTTCTATTTTGTTTAATAAAATGTTATATAAAATGGGTGTATTATTTTTAAGTTGGTAACCTGCTGAAGTGCAGTTCGAGGCCTTCTACTTCATCTTCTTTTTTATGGTTTATCCCTTCTTTGTGCATTATCCCTTCTTTGTGGTTTATCCCTTCTTGGTGGTTTATCCTGCCTGTGCGGAGTATTGTTTGGTTGTGGCATAAAATGTTATCCAGTAGTGATCTCCATTTTAATTTGACTCGGGTAGTCCAAAACAAAATTATCCTGTCGCAGAAAAAAAAAAAGCCTTCCATCTCTACCTGCTGGGAGATGCAGCTTCAGGCAGTGTTCTCTATTTTGGGGATCACTATTAAAAGCTTCAGGCAGGTTGGCTCGTGGTATACAGTATAAACGATAGATGGCTTTCAGTGATTGGCAACCAACGCCTCCAGTGACTGAGGCTCACACTACAAAGAGGCCCCAATCTTAGCTGGCTTAACTTCCCGCCCAAAATGTTCATTGTGACAGTGGGATGGCCTGTGGGGTGTTGATGCTTTTAAAATGTCAATGACAATTACATTATCATGAAAAGTGAAAAATTAATCAGCACAGCCTAAATTAATGAGCTTGATGACGTGACAATGGTGTTTTTGGTACTGCCCCATGTCAATGACATCACTGATGCAACCCAGGGGCCTCTTTTCCTGAACGTGTCTGAGCCTGCTGTACTACAGCAGATCAATGGATCCATGTCTGAGCTTGTTCTTGGTCTGAGCTATATTTAGACTAATTTACATATTCTGACGTCATTTAGAGGAAGGTATATAAGCCTGCAAGGATTTCCTCAGTCATATTCAACCACAACAGCAGTTGAGACTAAACACAACTAAATACATAACAAGCTTCATACTTGACTTAAATACCAGGTAAGTGAATTAATTAATTTATAATTAATTAAAAAATTAAATTTAAAAAAAAGGTAGAATATATTTATTATATATTCTAAAAAAAATATTAAATTTACCTTGCCTTACTTAGACATTATGAAATATTTTTATTTAATTTTTTTTTTTCCCCTTTATTACCTATCTCTCATATTTTCCTTGCAGCAATATTTTTCTTAACATAAAAAAAACAAAAACAAGATAACATTAGAACTCAATTTTATAAATAGAGGTGCAAATATGCTTGATATTCATCCATATATTTTTTTAATTTCAGCTTTCTGAATGACTTCACCAGTGTTAATGCAGTCGCAGTCAATTGACCGTGAGATGGAGTCCTTGAGCAGAAATTCCTCATTCACTCGACCAGAGCCGATGGACCTCTCAAGAAGACTGAGGAGGTCTCCAACAATTGACCTCTTGGAACAGGAACAGTTGTCAAAGACAAAGACAAACTCACTGGTGTCTTTGATCGCGGCATCCATGAAGGTCGCAAGCTTGCCTCGTGTGTCAATCGGAAGCTTCTTCGAAAAACATGTTGCGGCTACCAATACAGATGAAGTCCAAAAAGAAGTTCTCCACCAACCAGAGAAAGACTTTGCTCTCAACAGAGACTCAGCTCCCCATGATGGTGGATATGACTTGCTTGACCTTGACAAACACCAAGGTCAAGAGGAAGAACATTCAGAAGAGGCTGAAGATGAAGCACCTGTTGCAACTGAAGAGAGCAACATCGATAACACAGACTGCAATAATAACGAAGATGCAGAGCATGTCCCGGAAGATGATGAAAGTGTAGAGCTAAACATTGAAAATGAAGAGCAGGATGCTGTTGAACCAGAAATGGAAGAACAGAATGTTACTGAAGAAGATAAAGTGGAGCTCAATACTGAAAGTGAAGAGCTGATTACTGAAACTGAAGAGCAAGATGTTACTGAAGAAAACAATGAAGAGCAGAATATTGCTATCGAAGAAGTTGCAGAAGAAGAACCTGATGTGGAAATGGATGACACTGAAGGACAAAACATCGAAGCAGAATCAGAAGGCTTCAAAATTGAAAAGGTCCAATCAGAAAATGCTCCTGCTGAAGAAGACCAAAATGAAGTTGAAGACACCTCGGAAGATGTAGAAGCCCAAGGTGAAAATGAAGTTGAGATGACTGAAGACCCAACAACATACAGAGGTCCTCCTCCCATAGAAGTGGCCATCTCTTTTGACACCACAGGGTCCATGTCATCTCTCCTTGAGCCTTTGAGGGACAACATCACAAATGTTTGCGAGCGACTCTTCGCTGACGTTCCCAATCTGCGCATTTCCATCATCGCCCACGGAGACTATTGCGATGAGGATGAGTTCTACTTAATGAAGGCCGTTGACTTCACTCAAGACTTCAGCGCCCTCCGTACTTTCCTGAATGAAACAGAAGGAACGGGTGGAGGAGACTTCGCAGAGTGCTACGAATACGTCCTCAACAAAGTCGGGCAGCTCAGCTGGACTCCCGGAACGCAGAGGGTCCTCATCATGATTGGAGATGCCGTACCTCACGAAATGGGCAACCCTGATAATAAACTGGGTCTGGACTGGAGACAAGAAGTTGGAAAACTTTACAATCAGATGGTGAGTACAATGATAAAACTGTCTTATGAAAATCTTAGAGTATTTATTTTAAAAAGCTTATAGTTTAGAGTTTTGTATCACCAACCAGTGACTTTTTTTACCAGTGTCCATGGGTGTTCTTCTGTTCAGACATATCTTCCTATTAAAAAGTAAAAACAGGTCTATAATGCTTGCAGCCTGTTGGGAAAGATTTACTTACTTATTGAAGCTTAATTAATTCAAACATTTTAAAAAAGGAATTCTGATAATACAATTTACTCTTTACTTTTCCTGTATATTTCCCAATTAAGTGGGAATATAATTAATTGTAAAATATATCACACATCAAATTTTGCTCATAATTACCCACTTTTCAATTTTTCAGGGAATCCGAGTGTATTCAGTGCAATGTAAGGAGGAAGAGGGAGCAAAGAACTTTTGGCAGGAACTTGCCAAGAGGGCATCAGGCAGATACCTGCAGCTGAATGAGTTCGACAATGTGGTTCAGCTCATCATGGCCATCTGCTATCGCGAAAAGGACCCAATGATGTTCGGAGCCTTCGAGCAGGAAGTCCGCCATCACGTCGGAGGCGGAATGAATGTTGATCTCCACAACATGTTTGAGGCACTCCGAGATGGGCCATCCGCTCCTGGTTACTATCCGGATGATGGGGCTACTCCCGGACCGAGCACCGCTCCCGTCAGCCGAGCCAACAAGAGGAAACGTAAGGCAGATGATTCTGATGTTGCCCCATCTGCTAAGAAGGTCTGTAAGTCACCAATAAAGAAAGTTTCTCCAACGACCACCTATAAGAAGAAAGTTGCTACAGCCAAGAACATAGTCAACAAAACCAAACCAGCATCAGTTGTTAAGAGCAACAAGAGGACCTTGAGGCACGAGAAAGGTCGATTGGTCACCGGGAGAATTGCTCGTGAGCGTGTTCCCGAGACTCGCTTCTTGTTGGGAAATCAAGCTTGGTCGCCTTGGAAGTTGGCTGTCAGCGATGAGCAGGTGGACCCTTCATGGAAGCCTTGCAAAGATGGAAGGTCAGGCTACAGGAGCCCCAACCTCTTCAGAAAAGACAACCGTTGCCGTGCCATCTACGAATTCGCAGTCCAACCCGCAACTTCTCGTAAAAGATACCCTGTCTACCTGAGGGCTACGAATGGCTTCAGAAATTCCTTGCAATGCATCAACTACTTTTTTAAACACAAGACCATACTGGACCTTGTCGAAGAAGCCATGCAGCAAAATTACAAAGTTTTCGTCCGAAGATTGGTGATGAAACACCCGATCAAAGTCGAACTGAAAAAGATTGTGACAGTGACTGAAGTGCGAGTGTTGTCTAAAATGTTATTCACCACATATGACTATGCCTGGAACATTAACAGATATGCAAGTTCTGGGGCTAGACCTCTGAAATTTTAAATGTGACTCTGATCAAAGACTCTGGCAAGCTGTGATATATTTTATAACTCACCTTGAGCTAAGTGATGAAAATGAACATATTGATCTATGAATTCATTTTGCTCTCATCTAATACCACAACCATGAAGAAATGTATTTTGTTTGTACTTACCTTTTTGATAAACATGTATATTTGTCTTTGCATTCTATAAATTATTGGTAATATTATTACCGTGTTATTGTACATGATCGTGTCTTTACATGAAATATACATATAATTTATGTTGAAAAAAGTTGTCTTTTTTACTTTCAAGACTTAGGCCAAATACATTATGTACAAGATTATTAACTCCAAGACTGATAAGATAACAGAAAAGGATATTGGACAGATAAAACTAATATAATATATACTAGTAAAGTACCCGTAGAGTGTAGGGGGAAAATAGGAAGAAATGAAATGGAACAGAGTGAAAAGGTATAGCCTATAGGTAACATTTCATATCTATATATATAAACGTGAAAGGTTACAGCCAGTGGCGGATCGAGAGGGGCAGAATTTAAGGTCAAAAGTGTTCCCTTAGAGTTCACTGCAAACAATAATGGATATATATCGCAATAGTCATAGGCGTACGGCGCGCGCGATTTTTGGGGGGGCGAGCGACATTTGCCCGAATTTCAAGATCTAGATTTAGTACCATTTCAAATGAAATTGGCAGGAAATTAATAAATCATTAATTTTCAATAGTGATTATTTAATCATCTGCCCAATTTTTTAGCCTTTTTGCCCGAATGTTACTGTTTCCCAAACTATTGGGGGGGCAATCGCCCCCCCCCCCCTGCCCCCCTCCGATACGCCTATGGCAATAGTTGACATGTTCATGAGTAATTACCTCCCCCGGCCTACATTTTCAGGTCTGGATCCGGCCCTGACTCCAGTTAGACTAAATGGATAATTGGATAGGAAATGAAATTGATGGTTACACTACCAAAAACAAATGAATGAGGGCTGTGAGCAAAAAATTATGTATTGAACATAGGATTCAGAATTGCTGAACCTACTGAATAGAAATAGTCCTATGATAACGCGATGGGCTGCAAGTTGATTAAGATGGAGTCCTATACGTTTTATAGGACTATAATTCATGTGGCATACTCTGTTAAAGTGTGTATTTGTCGGAAAAGATATATTTATAGGCTGTAAGCCCAGGTTTACAGGCATAAAGATAATTATGACTAAAAAGATATATACAGTACATTGTACATTACACAATACATATACCACATCAGGCCTATTATATTGCGTGGATTTAATTGAGCAACCGCCCTCCCCCCCCCCCCCAACTGCAGGTAACTGCTCCCCTGGTTAATCACATGGTTATGGCAATGTTGGAGTTACGATTAAGAGAGACAGTACACTGCACATTGCAAAATACACATGTATACTACGATAGGCCCATTAGGGCAATATTGTGTGGATTTACTTCAGCATCCCCCCCCCCTGCTCCCCTTGTTAACCACGTGGCAATGAATCCATGCATGTAATTATCAGTGCAGGCTGTTCTGGTTATTATAGATACTCCCTCCGAAACACATAGGCTGAGTGTGTCAAGCAGGGGGAGTGTCAGCAGCTGAAGTGACAGTGCTAAAATGTCGGGAGTAGATTTTCCATGAAGAAGGTGTCAAATAAGGCTTGATTACACAGGAAGTAGATCGATTTGAAGGATAACATAGCTTATTTCAAGGGAAAATCTTATTTGGAATAAGCATGCGAAGTTTGGTGATGATTGAGGGAGAAATGGCAGCGAAATAAGATAAACAACAAAGTTACAAAGATAGTGTATTATTTTATAGATTTTATAGATAAAGCAGTGAATTAATCCTGATCTTCGCACAAAGATGTCTCAATATAGATGTGCAGGATTTCTTGAAAATGTCTGAGAAGAAGAAGAGAATTTCCCCCCGGGGAATTTCCCTTCGAAATCAACAAGTCACTCTTTTTCTTTTTTATTCAACATAATCCTTGTCTTTCAAGGAGAATTAGAGAAAAATTATCTAATGCACAAATCACAAATGCATTGCATTTAGGAAAAATGGTTCAACAATTATTTTTAATGCTGCTGCTGGTTTAAATTAAAGGAACAACGTATTTTATATTGCATTTTGAATTGACCTTCATGTACTGGAAAGTGGAAAGAAACGTGCAAATTTTCTCTTTAGAATGCTCTTTATCTTAACACTGGTAAACAAACCACGATCTCAGTGTCTCCTTCAAATGTCTCAGGTGGTATTCTGAGAAAGGTGGTCAAAAAAGCTGCTGGTGTCTCTTTGGTTTCAACCATTCAAGATTGTGGTTTCATTGCTTCATGCAGAAAATAGATCTAGGTCCTATGCCGTGGCTGTGCTGTGCAAATAGATATTGTGGAGGCAGCACATGTACTTCTTGGGTGAACAGCAGAACATATTATAATGTTTCTGGATATGGACTTGACATTTATGCTTGTTTTGGGATGCACTCATAATGAGGTACTAAAAATATGCTCTTTTCTCTGGGAGAAAATATGTGGTAGAAATATTAATATAATATTTATTTTTATTATGTATAATAAAGACCATCCCTGAAAGAAGTAGAACAAGCTATTTGCTACTGCTATAATAATCATAATTGCTTATAATATCAGGTAGACATCTGACATGGAAATATGCATGATCATCCATATTTAAGAGACAAGCTATTAGCAATTGAATAAGCTATACCAGCAGTGTCAATTACCTCAAGGTATAGTGTTTCATATCAGGTCATCATAGCTACCTGCCTGCCCATGGGAGTGCCAGATGTCTACTTTCCTCTGTATCTCTCCTATATACCTCTTCCTATATACCTCTCCTCTGTACCTCCTCTCTGTACCTCCTCTCTGTACCTCCTCTCTGTACCTCCTCTCTGTACCTCTCCTCTGTACCTCTCCTCTGTACCTCTCCTTTGTACCTCTCCTCTGTACCTCTCTCTGCTCTTCCCTTGTGACGCGGAACACTTCCAAGTACAGGAGCACCATCTTCATCATCTCACTGCATCATCTCCCATCCCCATGTTCCTCACATCACAGGCCCCTCTTGATGGCCTCGTCATTTGCAGCAAGAGATTGGCAGTGCTCAGTTGACGCCCTTCTGTCAGGTTCTGTAGCAATGCCTGCATTTGCCTGCATCTGCATTTGGTTGCATCTGGCTGCATCTCAGCATCTGCCTGCATTTGCCAGTACTCGCCTGCAGCTGCCTGCAACTGCACCTCACCTGCAGGAGTGAACAGCAGTGAACAGGAGTGCCATTGGCAGTTTCTTTTTTAGCTGCTGCTGCTGCAATTGCACAATGATCCTCATCCTTACTTGCAACAGCAGCAGAAGCAATATTAGCATCTCTGCATGATGACTGGTATAGCTCAGGCAAAAATGACATATATAGTTATCAGCAAAACTGGCACTGCAGTGAGATTATGATACAATTACAAAGGATTGCAAGTTATTATTCTTATTTATCTCAGCTATCACTAACTGGCATTGTTGGCTATCTTCATTCCTCAGTTTCTCATTTGGACATGTAGCCTTGCCTTATAAGTTATAAAGGAAAGAGTAAATGAAAACCATCACAGGATTACATACGTCATCCTGCAGCAGCTCAGAAATGAAACTGAAAGGATTATGTTTTTTTGGCAAAAGAGTTTGTCATGTAATGTATTTTATGGAGGTTTCTGTAGCCTCTATCTATGCATTTCAATAACTTTTAAAAGGGAATATTTTTGGAAAGCAGACAGACAACATTTATCTGATAACTTTATCTCCCCCAGCTGTTAATCTGCTGAAGTGTTATAGACTGGACTATGATAAGCTAAAGCTAAATCTAGATAAAGAGTGCCACAAGGTTCTGCAATGCAGCTACATTTGTTTCACCTGGATTATGCTGTCATTATGCTACATGCAAAGGTTAGCAAGATGGCATTTAGGAAAAAAGCAAATATCTTATTCACAGGGATCACATTTCTGAGTCACGTTGCTTAGCCAATTGTTTGTAAATGCAAACATGGAGGAAGAAATTAAGGGAGTGGAGATGCAGGCAAAAGCCATTGTGGCTTGCTGGGTGGCAATTTGTGTACTGGGCATCGTATCCAACGTCATACAGACACTCCTAATGACCTGCAAGTCAGAGAGAGAGACCTCCCATGCCATATACCTGACAGCCCTTGCTTTGGCTGACAACTGTGTCTTACTCATTAAAGTCAGTGAAGGGGCTGTCTTCTTGGCTCTCATTGACACAAAAGTTGCCTTAGTCCACACGAAATGGAAAGCTTGGACTTCAGCGATAGTCACTGCCATCAATGTTGCAGCGCAGTGCTCATCCGCGTGGATTTTAGTTGCAATTGCGATTGACAGAATCATCGTTCTCAGCTTTCCCCTGCATCGGCAATCTCTGTGTTCAAGACATCGTGCTTTATGGGTGACAGCGTTCCTCGTCGTTATTCCTCTTTTGCTTCATGTGCCTTTCCTTGGAATCTACTCGCACCAGATTCAAGTCATGAACACCACTGCAGCCCTTGCGCGCAATCAGATTGCCATCATCGTCACCAACCAACTGCCTTTCGGAGCATGCGATCCTTTTGCCTTATGGATACCCAATGCAGCCATATTACAAGCATTGTCTTCATACTTAGCTCCATCTGCCATTCTGTTGCCTCTGTGTGGTATCATTACTTTCACTTTAATCGGACGCAATCAAAACCTGCCTCTCATCTTCATGACTGATCGCCTTACTGCAGAACGCATTCGCAAGCAAAATCAGCTCGCCATTATCCTGTTCATTTTACTGTGCAAATTTTTTGTCGTCAGCTTGCCTTACAGCATTGTGTTGCTGCTGTTTTACGTATTTCCCAACAGTGCCATGATATTAACAGGAATGCCCGATTCGGTGCCCCAAACGGCTTTAACAGTCGCCCCGAATTGGCTGCTTCTTTGTTCCTTGGAAATCCTCGTCTTACTCAGTCGAGCGAGTCACGTGTGGGTCTTGTTCGGAAACGCATATTTCCGTCGATTATTCTACCAGTTGGTTTGTGTCGAGAGAACTCACATGAACGCCTCGCTCACTTCCGTCAGTCTCAGAAATCGAGACGAACAAAGAATTGTGGAGGACAGCAAAAGTCAACCGAGTCAGGTCGGGAAGCAAGTTCTAGGCCTTCGAGTGAGTTCCAACAAAAGCAGTTTCCGGTACGATTCTGGATCTACAGAAACTGTTACACCGGACGCAATCCATGGAATCTTCGAGGTGGACATGGATCCAAGTCATCTGCCAGATATTCGACCAACTGAGATCGTGCTCAAGGAAACTGCCAAAAGGCTCTCCATCATTGTGGAAAATTCTAAATTGTAGCATCAGGCTTATATATATAGGCCTATATTTTTTGAAAATGTGAATATATATCCTATACGGCTGTACTATATAAGTATCATATAATTGTCAAGAAAGAAAGTTATGAAATTATTTTGTTGTAACAATCTGGCTTCATATTAAAATGTGTATTTTTATACCAAGACTGTTTGTACAATTCATAAATACTAATTATTTTGTTTGAAGCAATTTATTTTAATATAAATACAAGTATATGCACTCATGGAATGTTCCAGTGTGCGCAAAAGACGCTGGACAATCCGCTTTTGCCAACATTTTTCACTGATGTCCGACCTATCTTAAGTCCAGGTCAGACAAAAAATCCGACAGCAATATGCTCTAGACATTACAAAGGCTCAGAATTCTCTAGACTCCAAAACAATATTCAATGTACCTGTACTTGTAGTCTAGAGAATTGGTCATTTTACGTACCTTAATAATGATAATAATAACTTAATATAGCGCTAATTCTAGTTAACTGCTCATTAGTGCTGCTCAAATGAGCTCACGGGTAGAATAGTTTGGGGTTTATGTAGGTTGAATAAGTTCTCGAATGTATGATGGAGCTTGAGAATCAATAAACTTCCATGAAGTCATCATCAGTTTGAACTGGATTCTTGCTGGAATTGGCAGCCAATGCAGTTGCTTTCTACTATGACTAACACTGTCATGTCTTTTCAATTTCTCAGTCACTCGAACTGCTGAGTTTTGGGCAACTTGCAGCTTATTTAACAAGCAGCTAGTAATGCCATACAAGAGTCAATTTCAGTAGTCTAGATGAGGGGTGACAAGAGCATTCACGGCTGTTTTAACAGCCTCTTTATCTAGGTTCTTTCTTAGTTTCGAAATGTTTCTCAAGTTGAAGAAAGCATTACGACACATCTTGTTGATCTGTCTTTCCATTGTCATATTTTTGTCGAACAGCACTCCTACATTTCTTACATTATCAGATTCTGCCGTTTTGATTTCGACATTATCAACATTGATTGATGATACTTGCAGTTTCTTCAGCTGGCCAGGAGCACCAATCAGAAGAAGCTCGGTTTTGTCACCATTATTGCAAAACTTGTTATTGTGCAAAAAATCCCTAATTTATGCGATACATTTTTCCTTTTTCCGTACAGCTTGATCTTGGTGCAGAAAGGTCGGCTTGAAAGAAAGAATAAGTTGTTCATCGTCCACATACTTTTGATCATTCACTTGGTTTCTTTGTGCAACTTCACTCTCTGGCGCAATGTATGAGTTGAACAAGATTGGACCAAGTTCTGAACCTTTTGTCACCCCGAACTTGAGTGGCAGTTTGCATGATGTTGTTTTGTTTATCGTTACAGACTGTGATCATTCAGAAATATATGATTTGAAATTTTGAACCATTTCGGAGCAGAACTATGCACGCCATATCTGTTTTGCAACCTCCCTAGCAGAATGTCATGATCAATTGTGTCAAATGCAGCTGACAAGTCCAGCAACACCAGCATTGTCACCTCTCTGTTGCTCAAATTAAGCATTATGTTGTTGTGGATTCTTGTTTTAAAAAGAGAATCTCTGTACTATGAAACAGCTTGTTGAAGGCTGATTGCCTTTCGTCATCAAATTGGTTTCGTGAGAGGTGATCAATATACTGTTTGATTATAGCACTTTCAATTAGTTTGCCTGGAAATGAAAGGTAACAGACAGGTGACAGGTTGGTAATTCCTTTTGGTAAGTTCAAGACCCATTTTCTTCAAAAGTGGTTTCACAAGTGCATGTTTCAAAGCGAGAGGCCTATATATAATTTCCTACTTCTACCTTAGTATCTGTCCCTGGTCCTATCCACTGTGACTCTGTTAATAAGTGAAACAGGTGATGTTTTGCCATTTGGTCAATGATAAAGGTCCTCAACTAAACTGCCTATAGAAACAAGAATGCTCATCCGATGAGAAGAAAACATACTGGGTCATAAAGGACAATATTTGAGGTGGCATATAATGGTTGTCAATTGCATTTGCCCTACAAAGAGAACTTAATATAAGGGTCAAATTTAAAATATTTGGTAAGTAAGTGAACCCACCTTCCAATTCAAAATAAAATTGGGCCTCTGTTTCACTTACACTCTAAAAAATTTCTGACAAAACTGGTTTTTTAAAATCCAAAATGGTTTTTTGAAAAATCTATATTGGTTTTTGCATGGAAGTTTGGTTTTTCAAGAAACCATTTCCATTTAAAAAACCAGTTTTGTCCCGAAATTTTTTAGAGTGTAGGCCTATCAAATACTTAGACCCATACATTACTCTGAGTACAGCAAAGACATTTGGCGACCATTTATTTATTTATTAAAAAATATTTTGACAGGATAACAATTTCAGTGTAGGCCTATAACTGTTTTAAAAATTGGTCCTGTAACAACGAGCTAAAATACAGTAAAATATGTACATTATACACAAGCAGTTTGAGCCTTTGAAGACATAAATTTAGCATTGACCAAATGGCAAAACATGACCCGTTTCACTCACATATCTACAGACAGTAAGCCTAATGTATGAAACATAGGCCTGATGTTGGCAACATCTTGTGAAAATTTATAAAAATAGCACAATTCAAAAGACATGAAACTCGATAATAATTTTCTTCACTGCGTTTCAAACTTGGTGAAACGCAAATTTTCAAAGTTTTGTTTAAAATCTAAAAATGAAGTTGCTGAAGCGATTTTTGTTTGGCTTTTGGTCATCTGTTAGGCAGGCTTTCAAATGACATCATCCTTTAATTCCTTTTGGTTATAAGTTGAATATTAGGTCTTTTTTTTTGCAAAATCTTAAATTTGATAAAACGGGCCAGAGAAAGACAGCTAAATTGTTGCAGTTGAATGATTTTTGGTACAATTATACTTGTCGGTGACAGATCAATGCCTTCAATTTGGTTTTGGAAAAAAAAAATTTATATATGAATAGGGGCCAAAATTAAGCGTTTGTTTCTTTTGCTGGTGAGTGTATAACTTACTCCCATCCCACATGATCCACGAACTGTTCAGGTAATTGTGTGACTTCGATTGGTACCAGGTGGCAGTAAAATTCATGCCAGGTAACACCGAAGTTCTGGTGCAGCCATCTACAGGCAGGTGCAACAAACACTAGAACTGCAAACTAACCCTGCAGTAAGACCTACTCAGCAGTACTTAGGAGGACGGGGCTACTGGCGCTTCAGCCATTTGGCATGTCTAGAGGAAAACGGAAATTTTAACTTCAGATTTTTGTTAAAACATAAATATAGGTATACGTAGGCATAGGCCTATAAGCAACTTTCATGCCAGCAGCCCAGCACAAATCGATTGGTAGATATCATATATAGATTTATAAATAGATAAGTTTTCTTTCTAATGACTTAAGAAAAAGAACTGTTTCAAAAGGCCGGCATTAATATATTGAATCATGATACTCCATAAACCAATATCTGGAACCTGGGTACATGTAAAATGTATTTGCTTCTACAAGAAAAAGTAAATCTCTATCGAGGTACGGTTTCAAAAGCACACAAATGGCAGGGAGAACTACACCCAAGACAGTTGAGCTCGCAAGTTTTTGCCGAGTAGCATATTTGACAGTCGCAACTAGTCATTTGGCCTAGCTGTTGTAGAAGGTCGTCAGATTCTGTCGACCAATTTCTCCACATATTTGTACAAGTTAGTATACATGTCAGAACCCATGGCTTCCCTCTGTTATTTCTTCAAAGTAGACTTCACTTCTATAGCATGTTCATTTATAATTTAACTAGCAATAATATTGCAGAATAATAATGCTTCCCCCCCCCCAGTAAAGTTAGAGCATAAATTTCTATATCATCAAACAATGTGGTGTTACAATCATGCACTTAAAATGAAACACTTAGGTCAATAATTTGTATCCAGCATGCAGCAGAGAAGCCTCGAAACCCCTCTAGGGGCCAGTAGGGGGCAGTGAACTGCCATTGGGAGAAACAAAGTGTTTGATTGGTTGATCGAACTTATCGCACGTGCCAAAGCAGGAGACTCTGTTGGCCCATAATTACGAAAAGGGGCAATGGGGTTACCCCTGCACAGTGTCTGCATGTGGGAAGGGAGGACTGCACAGGTGTGCTAACACCCCCTTTTTAGCTCCTGTCCCCAAACACAGCCCCCTTCCCACCCTTTTGCAGCCAACTCCCATCTATCAGTGACCGTGGAAACGCCTCCAAGCCAGTTTTGGAGTCACCAAGCCCTTGGCTCCTGCACTGCCAGGTGACCTCCCTTGTGTAAACAATTTCAATTAATGAATTAAATTTATTCAAGCGTCCTTTTAATTCTAGTTTGATGATGAACCTGAATGAGAAAGATATCTATGCACGACAAAACCATAGTTACAATGTTAATTAATAAGAGAATCCTAATATTACTTGGAAGGAAAAAACTTTTTTGAGTTTGAATGGCCAAAAATTGGCAATAATATCATTGCAATTTGGAAACAGTTTTGTTGATATATCTATTAGCAGCCAAAATCTAGTTTCCATGGCAACATATTAGAGCATCATGGGGCATCTCAATCTCCTTGGAGACCAAGAAGAGTCAGGTGACACCCATCACCTGTAGTTGAGAACATGGTGATAACAAAGGGGCAATAGGATATTACAAGATCTAATTAATTGGTATATGTATTAGATGAGTTGAAACAACACCTTGTATTCAAACATTGAACATTATAAGTACATAAATGCATAATGTTTTAATTTAAAACTTTTTGGAGAATTCATACTCTTCTTTTGTCATTTGTGATCTCTTGAAGAATTCTGAAGAGCAAATAGTCGGATAGCCGAAGAAGAAAGCTGGAATAAGATCAATTTGAGAAAATAAGAGAGATGACAGAAAAGATGAAATAGAACTAAGAAAATTAGTGAATAATAAGAAAAAGACTGATGGGAAAAACAGAAACGTTATTATTTATATACTGCTACATATAATCTTCCAGATCAATCTAGTGCGCCAGCACGGTCTACAATGAAATTCACCATGCATGATGACTGGAGATCCTCAACACTCCTGGTGTCAGCTTTTTCTTTGGAGTGGTATTCACTTCTCATTGCTTTTCCAGTCATCCAGTCCAGGGGAGTCTGGCTGGAGGTGTTGCTGCTCACACCTGACAGGAGGGTGAACTCCTGCCCACACAAGTGCATGGCCACCCTCACTGGCCACAGCCACAACCAACTCACTCCAATTGAGTTCCAGGGCCGGTGTTCGAACCCGTCCTCAAGTGCCAGTGGATTCGCAGTCAAGCGCTCTAACCATTAGGCCATGGGAACTCATGGGTATGAACTGCAAGTTGCTACAAGTTTACTGTACACAGGGGAAAAAAACAGAGATGAGTGGAAGACAAAAAAGAAGAAGATAAATAACAGAAAACAACCCATGAAGAATCAATAGAAGCTGGGGAAAGCAATATTTTCGAAAAGGCTCTGGGGAATTAAGAGAACAAATATAAAATGCAGGAGCTGAAAGAACACATTGTAAATTTGAAATCATTAGTCAGCTCAAATGACTGAGTGAGATTTGAAACAGTTGCATTAATACCAAAACGGTGCAGAGGGTTCTTATGCTCCTTAACTGGGTACATTGCCCTTTTACAGCACTTCATCCAAGTGATATTCCATATTGTCAGATGTCTTTATTTCTCACTTGTGCCCTTTCCCAGGGCACCTTGAGTCTGGAATCATTTGTGATGTTTGAATGCACTTCGCTGAAGTCTGTCTGCCCAAAGATAAGAATTTTTATGTTTCAAGCCGAAGAACACTAAAAAAAAGTCATTATCTTTATTTTTTGATAAGGCATCTGCATGCTTCTGTTGCACCTGAGCCTTGTTTAAATCCATGTCTGGGCATGCTGCAATTGCTAAATTTCCTCACACTCCACTTCGAATATTTACCCCCGTCTACAGGAAACTTGCAGCAACTTGCAGTTCATACCCATTCATGCGGTTATTAGACTATGAAAAATGAATATATGCACTCTGCATGCAGTGTTTAATCTATATCATAAATTAATGTTATTGTTTCACCAAATTTGTTGTACCTGTCTCAGTTCTGTAGTTACAATATACAAATTTACTTAATCTGCTAATATCTATGGTCACTATAAGCTGGCATCTTCTCCGTGCAAGGAAGCCAATTG
This sequence comes from Platynereis dumerilii, assembly GCA_026936325.1. NCBI lineage: Eukaryota > Metazoa > Annelida > Polychaeta > Phyllodocida > Nereididae > Platynereis > Platynereis dumerilii. The sequence goes on from JAPTHN010000011.1 coordinate 28,033,235, forward strand.
ACCTATTTCTAAGTGCCGTAGGCCACGAAGACTCTGTCAGAATTCACATGCAGCAAGCAACAGAATGCGAAAGCAACTGCCCCAGTGGATTAGCAAGCTTTCTCATCTGGCAGTTTTCAAAAGATTGTTTATGTATAACATTGTGTGTCTGGTTAAAGTTGTCAGCAACATTATATAGTGTCAAAAGCACAAACTGATTCATTCAAAGCTGTTTGTTTAACATATGGGTGAAGTCATTTTAAATGAGGCCAAAAGTGTCACATAAGGGTAAATTTTTAAATGCATGTTTTAGGATGTATTCCTCATCCAGCCTGTGCTCCATAGTCTTAATTTTTATGAAATATACTTTTTATGTCCTTAAGTTACACTGACACTGCCCCACATAGAATTGTGCTGAGGAGAGTCTATGTCGTCACGTAGGTGAGAAATTTTGGTTGACTCCACTTTATTTAATCCCTATTGTTGATAATAGCAAACATTGATCATATAATCATTGATCCAGGTATGGATGATCATTTAAAACAATTTTAGCAGACAAATTACCATTTTGCTTTGAAATACACACATTGACGGAACAAAAATATATGTTCGTCAATTTTGCTACTTCGATGTTCTGTCAAAATAAAGCACATAGGTATACTCAGTAAATTTTTGGATTAAAATGTAAAAACACACAGAATGTATGAGAGAATGGTAAAATCCAAGCCATCTAACCTGTTGTGTAAAAGATATAGGGATATTTTTAGCGTTACATCATATTTGACATAGTCCTGTAGGTGAGAATTCTGTCACACGTACATCATAATTGACCAAGTTTCAAAAATTATGTCAAATTGTGTATAAATAAACTTTACCAGTAAATGCAGTTATCAACATTTCAATAAAAACAAACAAGGCTCAAATGTTAATTCCCCCTAATATAACACAAAAGAGAAATTTCACCAAGAAGCCGGAAAATAAGTTGCCAGAAGCTACACACATGCACCAAACACTCATTATGAATAACCGACTCAAGCTAGAACTTAAATTCTCTGAAATTCCATAAAATATATAAAAGAACAAGTAAGGTAAATTAGATTTGTTAAAATCCTCATTCATAACAACAGTAAAAATACAAATAATCAGAAGAATTTTAAATGAAGCGTCAATTATGATGTACGCCTATTAATCTTGGCTGAACGAAATCAAACACAATGTATTGTTGAGATAAACTGCATTAGCAAAGGAAGCTAGCCAAAATACATGATAATTCTTAGTTTAATGTTGAGATTACTGTCATATATCTAAGATTTATGCTGTACATCACATTTGACATTACAAGTGTCAAATGTGATGTACATCAAAGAATCTTATGTTATTGTCAGATAAGAATGAAATGCATGTGCGAAATCTCATGACAAGGACTACAAAAGTCTGGGAATTTAATTAACACAACTTTTCTCAATTTTGGTAATGTTTCCATATCAAAAAGCACGAAAATTCATCTGTACATCATAATTGACCAATAATTACTTCTTGGTCAATAATGATGTACTGTCCATTATGATGTACCAATTTGATACTTTTTGACATATGAGACATTTTGTTGTGTGACAGTCCGGTATCTTCATGCAAGGCCAATTTCTGAAACAAAACTTATTATTCACAGCAAAATGAAACATTTTGATTGATGTGATGCTTCTCTACACATGAGAACACCTCTATCAGTGGCGTTACATCATATCTGTCCTGTAGGTGAGAATCCCAGAATTATTGACATTCAAAATTTGCATCCTCCATATCACAGCCTTTGCTGCTCTGTAGGATATCCTTTTAAACATTTTAGATAAATCTTGTGGAATACTTATTTTGGCAGCATACAAACCCATAAAAATATTACTGGGTGTGTCAAAATTTTTGGTTTGAAATTTGGCCGTCCTGTAGGTGAGAATTTTTTCAGTGACAGCAGGTTTCATGTTTGGACTGCAACCATTTGACTATAGCTGGACATTCCTTCCAAAGCTGACTGGTATGTGATTATTTATCATAGACTTTCTTGATTCAATGGAAAATAAATCAACTAACCGGCACTTAAATAGGAAAAAAACCCATTTTTAGAAAACTTTTTTTCTGGATTGACCATGTTTGACATTTATGATGTACGTGACGCAAGGTTTCGGTGGCCCGAGAAATATTCCCAGAACATTTCACATACCAAATGGAATTAAAAAACTTAAGTTCAGGTATATAGGTAGTCATTAAAATTAAAAAAACAGAGCATAACTTACTTCAGTTGCTAACCATCAGCTGTCAAAGTAACACCGTTTGAAAATGTGACGTTTGACATCCCAAAAAATGGACCATTTTGAGAGTTTTCGGTCCCTGGTCTCAATGAAGAAGCCATAATTTCACGTAAAAGTGGATTTATTATGAAGACAAAATTGTTTTCTACATCTCAGGGAATTTTAAAGAACTTATTACTAGCCAAACATTTTTTATGTCCTGTTAAAGGTCAAAATCCTGGCTGGCCTCGTTTAAAATGACTTCACCCATATAATATTGTTTGTCTGATATTAAGCTGTCAGTAATGTAAGTGTCAAAAACACAGGCTGATTTTACACAGCAAATAGCTGGATTTACTTGTGCGTTGAATTAGGTCATTGAAAGCTCTTCGGCAAAGAGGGACTGTGTCAGTCTGATGAAGATATGTACATGGTGCCTTGCCAGATTTTTGAAAAAAATTATTTTTTGCTTTTCTTATCTAAAGTCTATCAATCTATCTATTTATAAATCTATATATCTATCTATCTATCTATCTATCTATCTATCTATCTATCTATCTATCTATCTATCTATCTATCTATCTATCTATCTATCTATCTATCTATCTATCATCTTGCCTATGTCGTTCTTTATGCCATAGGCCTAAGTCACCTGCACCAGCTTGGTTGTTGGCTCCAGGACAAGGAATTGATTTCACAAGTTATTGATTCGACCACATACTTTTTTCTTCGTTTTTGCTGTTTCTCCTCTTTATAGTAGAGCCCATTGTAAAATCCTTGTTTGGATTAGTTTCGAAACTCCCAGGATTGTCTTTACAAGTTGATTGATTACCAACTAAACCGACTCAACTTTTTCCCCCAAGGGTGTTTTGCAAACCCATTTCAGCGCAACTTCGGCTGTTTCTGTGGATTTTGTTTACATAGTCGATTCCTGAATTTTGAACTAGCTACCTGGGACATGACTACTACAACCATCTATTATTTGACCAAATCATTTTTAAAGCACTTTTTTTTCTTTCTTTTTTTTCTGTTAAAAAGTTACCAAAATACGTCTTACTGTAACTGTCAGTGCGTGGAACCATATAGCTATGGTGGAACAAGCTTGGTTGTTTGGTGAAAGCATCACAGGCAGCGATTTGTTGTCCTAAGCTATTTCACACTGCGTACATGTATTCTCGAATAACCTGCCATGCAGTTCAACTTTAAGGACATTTTAAGGCTCCTTGATCACTCAATTGGCGATCAACTACATTTTAAAAACCAATAATAGATGTGCCACTGTACTTAAATTAAGGGCCAATTGATGTTTTTAAAAAAGAACCAAAGATTTACCTTAGATTTGTAGCGCCTAAAAATGGAAGGATGCCAGACAAAATCTAGTTTAGTGTCCGAAAGACTAGATTTGATATTCTACCACACTATCAGAATAAATATTAATGCTTAATTTTTACTTTTGTTTATAAATACAAATGCTACATTGGTTTTAGTTTAAATCTTAACTTTAAAAGTTGAACGCAGAGTATTGTGTCGGAAAGAAGGAAACATGTTGAATTATAAATGATCTAAAATTAATTGTAAAAAGACATTAATTTTTGATCACCTAGCACATGGCCTGACTAGCTTCGACCCCTGGGAGTGAAAAATGGTTGGTGCCAGGCATCAATAAAAGGCTGATTGGACAGGTAAGGCAGCCAAAGCTTGGGCTGCGCCAGGTGTGCTCAGGTGGGGGAGGGTCCCCCCTCTGCCCCAGCGCAGGATCCACTGATGGGGACAGCCAGGGATCAAGCTGGGCGACCCACTGTACCCTGTGTCCCATGGAGGGGTAGTGGAGGGCCAGCAACTTCGGTGAGAGGCACAACTTCATGGTCAACTTACATTCAGGATGAACTTCAAGACAACCAAAAATCAGACTTCCGATAAGAAGAACAGCACCATGTCATTTAAAAGGTATGTTTAGTTTCATGTAGATATCTTTTACCTATTAAAGGGGGATTGTTCGCAGATTTGCACCCAATGTATGACGTTCTCTGGCACATCTTTGCAAAGAATGCTTAAAAACTAATTAAAGATATCAATTGCTTCTAGAATTGCAATAAAAATTGATTTTATGTATGGGTTGATCTGCAGACAATCCCCCTTTATTTGGAAAGATGAAGTAAAGTATCATTTTAGTAAAATATATCTGAGTTATTTTAGCAGAATGCATGTAGGCCTACTATTAGTACTAATGATCAAAAATTTCCACGAAATGTTTGTTAGCCAAAAGGTTTGGTTTTCCATGAAGTGGCCACTAATGGTCAATGAGAAAGGTGAAGCAGGCTATGTAAGTAGGTTAATAACAGGTAGAAAATGGGTCATTAATGGGACATTAGGGCCTTCAGGTAATTACTACCTGTTAATTAGGTTGGAATATTCTTAAAAGTTTGTGACAAAATAAATAAAGAATATCAACTCTGAGGGTCTTTAGATATACATTTATTGGCTTACTTGTCATTGATAATAATAATAATATGCACTTATGTACAGGTACAATTTTAAAAGAAACCAAAGTCAGGAAATAATTTATACAATAATAATTTCCTTTTAAATTAACAGTCAAAATCCGATTTTAAAAATTATAAACTAAAAAAGTTCTCTCTTTTTTAAATTCAATAGGTAGACATATATTCTGTAATTTTGAATGACAGGTGGACCATACGTGTTAAAATGTAATTTTCTTTAAATATTAATTACAACAGGCCAAACATGTACTGATGCATACAAGATCCAAAAATTAATTCATGACAACCACCAATCACCTTTGGATCACAGTGTTAACAAGCACATGACATGTGGTGTGACAAAGTTTGATTGTGCAATTTTAATGAGGCTTTCTACCTCCCAAGATTAAAGGCAGGTGCTTCATTTAGTCTTTTGATGCTATCAAGGTGGGCTGGCTCACAGATGCTTCCCTGATGCTCTCCTGATTAACAGTGATTAGACCTTGGTGGTCCAATGACGGATTCATCCCTTGTTAGCCAAAGTTATCTCTACAAAGTTAGTTACGTAATTAGTATCAGTATAGAGCATCAGCACTCAGTTCCACAGCACTCAGTTGCAGCAGCCTTAAGCCACTACCAGCATCAGTATACTTGCAACCAGGTGGGAGGCTGTGATGGTAATCACCAGTGATTGAGTTTTCTTAATTAACAAACAATCAGCTTCAACAACATTTTGAATACCACCCAGCTGTTATAGCCAGGTAATGACTGTGAAGAAGGCAATTCAGGTGGGCTCGTTGGATGCTTATAATTGAATTAAGTACCATAGCATTAGTAGGAGAATGATTTCAATACAATTATTCTTCAGGGAATTCCAAGAAATATGAATTGGAAAGTCAGGCAGAATTAGAAATGTACCGTAAATGTATGTGCTCGTATATATTCTTTATTATAAAGACATAGCACTCAAAACACAATTACAGGTACAACAAGAGTATACAAATGCGTGCCCAACCCATATGGGTTTATCAGTCACTTTTTTAAAGAAATAGGCAGATAAGTTTACAGCTTGTAAGAATCACTACAGGTTATAGAGTTCGCTCTGCCTCAGGTTCCAAGCACATTTATGAAATTTAGAAAGTGGTTTTGGAGCATTACTTAAAAGGAATACCAATTTGTCAACATCATCTAGACTTTCAAAATTTAACAGGAGTTGCTTAACAATTAGAAATAGCTGTTCTCTAGGAGTGTCATATAATGGGCATCTGGTAACAAAATGAACTTCATCTTCAATGGTATCTAAATTACACAGAGTCCAAATTCTATTTTCATGAGCTACGTGTATATTTATAAATCTGCCAGTTTCAATTTTGAGTGGAAGGATACCAAGTCTTATTTGTGCCAAAAGAGATCTTTCATATCTAGGTAAAAATACACAATCTTCTCGTTTGAATTCTGTCTTAAATTTCACATGTGTTCATAATTTTGGCTTGGACAGTATTTCTTCCTTCCACTCATGTATGAATTTTTCATTTAATATCGCTTCACTTTCTTGGATGGTAACAAATTATTTGGAGTAAAATAGATTAGAGGCATTGATGTTTTCAAAGATCATTCGGATATCTCTGGACCAATTGTTATTTGTTTGCTCATACTCATAGTCCCAAAGAAATACTTGCTTTGTTAGTAAAGCGGGGTAAAGTTGGCAATCTTGGGGAAAGTTGGCTGCCTATTTTAAGCCCATAAATGGCAGAAATGCAAACTTTCCTCACTAACACATGCAGGTGACAAATTTACCATAGAAACCTGTGTCAGTGAGCAAAGTAGGCATTTCTTCCATTTAGGGGGTTAAAATAGCCCGCCAACTTTCCCCCGCATTGCAAACTTTACCCTGTTCTACGGTGTCGTTAAGCTTTAAAAACAACATAGAATCGGAATTTGGATGATATTTTTAAAATTGGAACCAATTTCGACCGATTAGGCCCTATATGATTTTTAAAACCAAACCAAAAGTACAATTTTAATGCATTTTCGACTGTTTAAATGCTGTACATTGAATTCATTGAATATCTCAGTATCATGGAGATTGTATCAACATTTGACATTATCATTGTCATTGATATCTCTGGACATTGACACAAGGCAGATACAGATACCTTACCAACTGTCCAACTGTCCATATGCACAATGTTTGACAAGTGTCATGAGAATTAATCATGGCTTGACATCTCCCTGCATCTTTGACAGAGTACCTCTCTTTTCTGATAATTGCTATTTTCCCAGGAGCTGATTAGAGGCAGCATGTTTACTCCTGACAGAAGGAGTTGGCCAAAGATAAGAAAGGATAGGTGGGTGATAATATGGGAGGAGGGCGATAATATGGGATGGTGAGCGTTAATTAAGGTAGCCAGCAAGAACCTGGTGACAAAGACAGGCAAATACTCAGCAGTTGGGCAGATAGAAGTAAAGTATGGCCAGGCAGACCAGCTCGATTGGCAATATCTTTCCTTCATCTCTGAGAAGGCACTGACATTATTGGTTCAATGCCTGACTTATGACTGAATGCGTCTCACACCTCACCACGATAAAATCAAGCTGTGAAAAGAAGCTAATCTAGTCATGACACCTACTTTTTGGGTTCTAACTTCGTGTGTTGTGCAAATAAAGCAGTGAATGCAGTGATTCACTTCTGTTATATAACATTTAGACATTTTAGTGAATTTACCATGCCTATTAAACAATTTGAAGAGCAGGGCCTTTAAGTTATTAAATATCACTGTTTCAATTGCACCAATTTTCCCAGTTGAGTCTGAGGTGGTGAACTTAATTGCCCTCTGAAACCTGACCAATTTCGACCAATTATGGTTCATAAAACCAAACCAAAAGCTGCACCCCTTTTTGACAGAGACAGACAGAGACAGAAAGACCCACAGAGGCACGTGCCACAGAATGCCACATGAAATGAAACTGACAGTTTTGTTGAATATTCAAGTCACTCTCACCATAGATCTAATGGACTGCCATTATGATGGCATTGACTGCATTGATTGACCAAATTCAGCTCCCAATAAAAACTCCCTATTCAACCCCTGTCGGGCCAGAAATGCTTTTGCTGTTATTTTATGACAAGGAAATTGGACGTTTCACCTGGAAAGCTGGGGAGTCAGGTGTAACAATGTCCTAGTGCATTCAGTTGTCATTGGGTGCATTATTACAAACAAAAAGAAAACGATTCTAATGGGATTGATTATAAAGGGGGTAGGACAATTTGTGTAAAATAGAATGAATGCAGTTTTCTCAAATGTAAGGCTTGGTACTGGATGCAGTTTTATGATCTCAGTAGCCTTGACTTAGAATAAGTAGTAAATATAGTTGTAATGCAGATGACCTATTGTGGATCTTTGGATAAGACAGCATTAGGGCACAGCATGTTTGAAACAATAATTATTTACTAGTATTATGGGGCAGACATTATTAGAGAATAGACCTGCATAGTCTGGGCCCACATTTCTGGGCAATGGGGTAGCAATCATTTTATTTATAAGTGATACAATTTGGTCCACACTCCAATCATCATTATAAGCATCGCTTTTCTATATTACAATTTATACACAGGCATTCATTTTGTTATATATTGCTGCAATATTATTGCATATGAATATACCACTCATGAAGATGAATTGAGATTGTCAAACGAGCAGCAATGTCTGCTGCAATTATGTTATTGAACACTTTGGTGGACATACGTGGTGCTTTACAAATTGTCGTACAAGTGGAATTACGTGCATACAACTTTGTCATTCTATAGTTTCTACATAATGTTTGTGATATGCAGAACAACCAAAAAAAGTTGACAATAGCTGCAGACTACTATTGTGTCACCAGTTCTGTGCCATCAATAATTGATAAGACACACTGAGTAATGCCCAGATGTAATCTAGCAATTTTGGCAGACTCACAATTGATGCAGTAATTCCGTGGGGGCACTACCAAATTACCAATACTCTTAATAGTATTTAGTGGAGCCAAACATCACTTCAAGCTCCTTGCAATCCCACAACTACCTGATCAATAATTCAATGTTAACCTGAGCTGAAATATGAATGGGACCATGAATGGGAAAGAGAGAGAGAGAGGGGGGGGGGGTGAGGATAGTGTGTACACAGGTAGGGGAGATGGGAGTGGATTGTCCAAGGTAACAGCTGTGTCAGCCTCAAAACTGTGTGTCATCCTTCCTGGAGTCCACCCCAAGTGGGTCACGAGTTTGTCATGAGTTTGCCATGGCTCTGTCACGACTGTGTCACGACATTGTGATGGCAGTGTCACCCTCTCACATCAAGTGTTAAAAACCCTGCCTCATCTCGTGGGGTTCTCACGTCTATCTGTTAGTTCTTTCTGTCCCTCTGTCAGCCTCTCTGGTTTCTGTTTACCCATTTTAGTAAATTCACTCCCCACTAAATAAGCTCAAAGGCCAAACCACAAAAATCTGCCCTGAATTTCATGCAAAGGACATCAATACAAAATTACCATAACAGCTCATCTTTCGCTTTGATAAAAGGAAATTTGACAAAGATGAAGCCAAATACTCATCAGGTAATTGTAGGCCTATTCCCCGAGCTGAAAAAGCTAAATTTAAATTTTGATTTAATTTATTGGATAATCTGCTGAATAGTTGTTATGTGACAAGTTTTATTTTCTGGAGGGCCAGAAGTCACTTTAACAATTACAACTATACAGGGTACAAAATAGGATATAGAACAGAAACTCCATAGAGACAACATTATATTCTTAGAAAAAGATTTAACTAAAGTTATCATTATGCATACAAAACCAATCATGGTCACCACAAGCTGATCTGAACTATTAGCTTAAATAGGTTGAGCAAAATTCAGGTACAAGAGGAATTCAAAAAATATATATGGTTATAAATAAGAGATCAATAGATTTGACAGAACCTGTCTGTTAGGTTTGCACCTGCAGCAAAAAGAGTTGAAAAATTTTCGATCGAAGACTTCATGTTGTTGACTGGCAACCATGAAATGTTGTTTCCATGGTGACAGGTAAACATTCCATCCCACGTGCTGATAAAAGAGGTTGAATGAAAAGTAGGCAGGTGTAAAATGATTGTAAACATGTCAGATAAGATGTGGCAAAAATCTGTAATGATGGAGATTATGGTGGATTAAGGAATTATCCATAAATCTCAACAGGATACAAGATCCTGTAAATCCTGCTTCTGATGGTATTAGTTTGGTTCATTGAAGGCCTAAATGTTCAGATGATTCTTTACGTAAATATGCTATAGAAACGACACAAGAATTACCTAAATTGACATTGCAATAAATGCTGATGGGACATGTATTTCACGATTATCTCCACATCTCTTTAAATTGGTGCATTTGATTTTAGAAGATCCAATGCTGTAGGCCTACAGCTTATAGTTTCTTCTCGTCTGTAAAACATGTTCTGCACACCTCAAGAGCTCATCAGACAGTTCTCATCTGAACCTCCAAGTATATAGGCCTACATGGCTTTTGAGATGCCATTGAGAGGCAATTTTTCTTTGCACAAGTTTTACACACCAAGGACGTGAAAGCTTTGAGGACATAGCAAGAGCCATTGAAGGGCATCCATCGATGGCAACATGAGGTACCCTGCCCTTGATAGTACGAGCAATCGATGTTAGAGTAAATGGTCATGCGTCATGAACTGGTCCATTTTGCGTCGCAGGTCAAAAATGTCTATTTTTTCTATTTTTTGATATATCATCACAGAAGCATAGCACTATACAGTGTTTCAAACAGATCTTAATTATCTTGTATACTTATCGAGATATGGGAACATTTGTGCCTCCCCCACTCATTGAAATGTGTAGACTTTATGGAAGGTTTTTAAGGCTTTTCTCAAAATTGACGGTTTTTAGTAAAACGTCTGTAACTTTTCTACTACTTAACCAATTGTAATGGGGTTTGTTGCAAAATGATTCTGACTAGTTCCTCTAATGATATATGTTGACACTTTTTTAATAAATCCAATTGAACGATATGAAATCTTGACAGCAAAAACTGACATTTTTTCTTTTAAAATTCCTTTAAAATCCCAGCTTCTACTTGTGTTTCCAAGTGAAATTCACCACAGAATTAAGAAAAATTATATGCCTTTAACTAGGCATGTTCTGGACATTTGTTGTCCTTTTATGAGCCAGCCCATCTTAAATGTAACAAAATTACAACACAGGAAGATTTCTGGTCCATGGATCAAAGTGGGAATTAGCATAAGAATGATGAATAGATAAATAGATATATCGATAGATAAGGTAAGCACAGCCCTGTATGGCCTGTTGTAGCTACTCACTAGGTTACATTGATGAAGGAGAGAGAGGGCAGGAGTCCTCAACATGCTGCATGTTTACCCCATGTAAGGGATCTTTTCCTTGCCCAGCACAGGCTCTAATACAAGGATAACCCAATTTAGCAACTAATCTGAATGACATCAAGCTTGGTTTTTGCTTTTTAAAGGTACATTGAAAATATATGCGATCACAAACTACATCATTTTGCAATATGCTTCTGAAGATTACTGATATAAAGTTGAGAATGACATCTGCTTGGCTTTTCCTGAGAAGCACTCAAAAACCCCGAGTAAGACATCTAAAGCATAGCACATGAACTAAAATAACTATCTGAAAAAATAAACCATGATTGGGACAGTGCAGAGGGGCTGATTTCTTCTTTTCACAATATTGCTACACCGACTCCGCTACACCGACTCCGATCCACCCCTGATTCTGACTGACATGCCTCAACGTTCTGGGCAATAGTGCTTTATTGGTTTAAGTGATTTTCAAAAGGATAGCAGTTTTGTAAACTAGAGAATATTTCCTTTCTTCTGATGTCAAATATGTTGAAAAAACTTAGATAGAAGCGGCTGAAAAGTTCTATTGAATATTTTGTTTTGAAATTTCGTGCGACAAATCCACCATTTTAGCAGACCAGTTCATGACGCATGACCAAATGTAAACACTTGTCATGTCACAGGCTGATAAATGCTGAGCAATTCATCTACGTGACTGAACAGGCTGGGCACATAGGCTGGGCTGGACCAACACTGTCAATTGCATGGGCAGGTAAATGCCTGAAGCTACGTGGTAATCTGGCTGCTGAGACTGACACTGTGACAGGAATTTTTGTCACAAACACTGAAGATGGTGATGGGTGTCAGGCTGTCAGTGTAGTTTACTATGCAGCCAGGTGAGAAGCTAATTAGGCCTAATTTTTCTAAAGTGTAGTGCATAGTGAAACATAATGACACATGCACCTGATGACAAGACACAAGTATATAGTTTTTAGGCAACCAGATGGGATGTCCTGCCAGATGCTTATAGCTTCATTAGCTGTTTTATAATTTATTTCGATGTATATTGGCTATAAAAGTTGCATATTCCATTTGTGTTTTTACTCAAATTTGAAGTGACTAAGTTACTGGGCAAGTGGTCTGATGGAAGGACAGAAACTTCTAATGAAGTATAGCAGATATTTTGCACATTGTTAATTCATACAACCTGTCCATCTTAGAGACTGTCAGAGACCATCAATTTATATCTAAGACATCCAGTCATCCATACACTTCATTTCTCAGATATTCAACCAAGATCAATTTCTTGAGTTTAGTACATCTCACAAGGTAAAGTTCTACTTCGATCAAAGGGATCACTAAAAATTCAGCTTCCCACAAGCTAGCAGCCCAGCAATGACCTTGTCACCAGCAACCGTTAATTCTGCTCCACTAGTCTGCAAATTGATTTTTCACATTAGTCAGCTCAAAATCGATAAATCAGTCACTAGGACGTTGCCATGGTAATCGAGTAGTACTTTGTCCTATTTATTTCAAAAAGTTGACAGAAAGCATGTTGTGAAAAATGTATGAGGACAACTTTATTGCCATTGTTCAGGCATGGATGGATGGAGCCATTGGAGAATATGCTGCAGGAGGGAGGCTTGCTTCTGGAAATTACAACTGGACCAACCTTTTGGAAGTTTCTCCTTTAGCTAGAAGTCGCATCTGAAATAAAAGTGAAATCATTGAACTTTGCAATCTGAAAGAATAAAAATGATTTAATTCAATAACATTATAATATTATACTGATATCTTAAGTTACTCCAAAATGCATATATATATACACTGTTCGTTGAAATACGATGAATCACAAAAATTGCTCAGGCCTACATTCATGATGTAGAGGAACATTACCAAATGCAAAGGTAAAAGTAATAATTAAATGTGGATTATCTCTTTATTATTCATCTCATTCCAGTAGTCTTTGAAAATTGGAAATAAAAGAGTTGAGTCAGTGGCCAGGTAACCACATTCAATAAAGCATCAATCTTGCATTCTTTTCTGAGCAATTCATCATGTTCACCTTCAAGACCCTTGCATTACCATCCAGGCACATAGTTATGCAATGATAAATTATTGCCAATGCTTGCCTGGCTACTAAATGGTCATTTCTGGCAGATAAAATGTTCTTAAAATGGTTCTTATCGCCAAATAAACTTTAGAGGTGCCCTCGAAAAAATCCAGCTGACATGCCAGGGCATTTGATGGATGAGTTGATCAACTCTTAGCACGTAAAACGTGGGGATAAGCAAACAGGTCGTGCTGATAAGGAACTTGGGAGGGAGAGAGGAGGGAGAGCAGCCGATCACAAGCATTGAGCACGGGCTGTCCCATCACAATTCTCCGGTGCGGGATGGTTGAATCCACGAAAGATCGGCAGAGGGCAATTGAGGCCCAGATTTGTCAGGTCCTGTTGGGAGGTTAGAGCTAGGCAAGGGCATGATATACTGACAGAGCTTATAGTGACTTGTGCAATCACACTCCTTTTCAAAACATCTTTTTATGCTGGCTTCTTGAACTTTAGGACAAGATTTGTTATAGTACAGTATTGGCTATGCAGCCAGCATACTATACTGATTGCCCCATACGGAAAAGTGTCAACCAGTTTGGTCCCCACCATTTAGTAATGTCAGCTAGAGCATTACAAAATATCTTATGATCACAAATACTTAATATTGTTGCATTGATGTAAAAGTACACCTGCCACTCATTAATCGACCAATTGGTGCAGATACAATTGTTGCAGGACCTGAAATAATTGGGGGTGAGTTGTAACAATTGGGGGTGAATAGTAATGAGAGCAGTTTGTTCTATTTATAGGTCCAATTTCTGGGTGGCACATCCTTGGGGTGATTAACAGACTGTTAGTGACTTACAGTTAGTGACTAACTGGCAGTTCAAGACTAACAAACAGTGAATCAACAACAGTTAGTGCTTACTAACAGTAAGTGACTAACAACAGTGACTTACTAACAGTAGTGACCAACTGATGAACAACAGTTAGGGACAAAATGACTAACAGTCAGGGACTAGCAGTTAGTAACTTACAGTTTCCTAACAGTTAAGGCTAGCTGACTTACATGACTAACTAACAGTTAGTGACTCACTAACAGTTAGTGACTGACTAACAGTGACTGACTAACAGTAAGTGAATGACTAACAGTTAGTGACTGACTAACAGTTAGTGACTGACTAACAGTTAGTGACAATTAGTTACTTATTAACAGTTTGTCACTAAGTGACAGTTTTTGACTAACCAACAGTTTTGACTAACTAACCATTTTTGACTTACAGTTTTTGACTACAAATAGTTTTTGACTAACTAACAGTTTTTGACTAACAGTTTTTGACCAACTAACAGTTTTTGACTGAATAACAGTTTTTGACAAATTAACAGTTTTGACTGAATAACAGTTTTTTTTACTACAAACAGTTCTTGACTAACTAACAGTTTTGACTACTAACAGTTTTGACTGAATAACAGTTTTTTTTTACTACAAACAGTTTTGACTAACTAACAGTTTTTGACTGACTAACAGTTTTTGACAAATAACAGTTTTGATTGAATAACAGTTGTGACTACAAACAGTTTTGACTAACTCCCCCTTTTCACTAACTAACAGTTTTTGACTAACTAACAGTTTTTGACTACTAACAGTTTTGACTAACTAACCATTTTTGACTACTAACAGTTTTGACTCACAGTTTTTCACTAACTGTTTTTGACTAACAGTTTTTGACAAATTAACAGTTTTGACTGACTAACAGTTTTGGCTAACAGTTTTGACTAACTTACCATTTTTGACTACTAACAGTTTTGACTGAATAACAGTTTTTTTTACTACAAACAGTTTTGACTAACTAACAGTTTTGACTGAATAACAGTTTTTTTACTACAAACAGTTTTTGACTAACAGTTTTGACTGACTAACAGTTTTTGACAAATTAACAGTTTTGACTGACTAACAGTTTTGACTACAAACAGTTTTGACTAACCCCCTTTTCACTAACTAACAGTTTTTGACTAACTAACAGTTTTTGACTACTAACAGTTTTGACTTACTAACCATTTTTGACTACTAACAGTTTTGACTACAAATAGTTTTGACTAACTTACAGTTTTTGACAGAATAACAGTTTTTTTTTACTACAAACAGTTTTTGACTAACTAACAGTTTTTGACTGACTAACAGTTTTTGACAAATTAACAGTTTTGACTGACTAACAGTTTTGACTAACTCCCCCTTTTCACTAACTAACACTTATTCACTAACACTTTTTACCTTCAGCGAACGAAGTTCGAAGAAGGTATTGTAATCACTTGGGTAAAAATGCTGTCCGTCCGCCGGGCGGGCGGGCGGTCGGGCGGCGGGCGGATAGATCGTTTCCGGCCCGGCACTCAGCCTCTATTGAATGTATGGGGATGAAATTTGGTACATATCTAGCCTGTATGGTCTAGTTGTGCCTTTTGATGGTCTGATTAATAGATCTTAAATACTTTTTGAAATAATTAACAAAATATAAAAAATTTTTTTTTTTTCGTTTCCGGGCCAAGGCTCGGTCACTGTTGCATGTGCATGGATCAAATTTGGTACACACGTGGCCTATATGATCTAGTTTTGCCTTTTCATGGTCTCATTGACAGATATTCTGTACTTTCTGCAAAAATGAGAAAAAATATAAAGACATATTTTTTTTGTTTTTTGGGCTAAGACTCGCTCACTATTGCATGTACATGGATAAACTTTGGTACACATATGGTCAATATGGTCTAGTTGTGCCTTTTGAAAGGTCTGATGTAAAATATTATATACTTTTTCAAATATTGAAAAAAACATAAAAATTATTAATTTTGTTTCTGGCCCAACATCCGGTCACTATTCCAAATACATGGATGAAATTTGGTACACATATGGCTTGTATGGTCTAGTTATGCCTTTTCATGGTCTGACAGATGGCTATTCTATAGTTTTTGTAATATTGAGAAAAAATATTTAAAAGAATTTTTTTTATATCGGAGCCAAAACTTCCCCACTATTGCATATACAGTAATGCATTTTTCTAAACAAATCACCTATGCAATTTAGCAGTGCTTTTTGATGCGTATAACACTTTATGAATCATTGGAAAAATTGAGATAATGGAAGGCCACTACTCGACCGCTATTGCATACCTATAAGCCATTTCGTAAACGCACCAATTTTATGATATTATTGTAATCTTCTAAAGGTGTTATTCGCTGAAGGTTTGCTGCTGCGCAGCCTATGTTTTACTAGCTAACAGTTTTTGACTAACTAACAGTTTTTGACTGACTAACAGTTTTTGACTAACAGTTTGTGACTAAATTACATATTTAGTGGCTAACAAATAGTAACTACCAAAACAACGGACTTAATGACTAACAGGTAGTGACTAACTGATGAACAACAGTAAGGGATGCCTGATTAACAGTTAAGGATTGACAATCATATATAGTGACTTACTAATTAATAGTGAGTCATATTGAACCTATGCTCCTCCATATGAACTTGCCAACTCCAGCTAAACTGTCATAGGAATAAAAATAACAGTCAATACTATACACCAGTTAGTGTAGATCAGCAGAGCAGGTATAAGAAGCTATAAGAGGATTTATAGATGAACCCATGATGTGTGTGTGTTCAAGACCTAGTTAGTGAGAGATATAGAAAAAGTATAGTTGGTGTCTCCAGAGTATCGCATGCCCCCCTTGGGATGAAGAGATAGAGAGGGTGAGAGATAGACAGATAGATAGATAGATCTATCATGGGTTCATCTATAATTCCTCTTATAGCTTCTTATACTATATTATGGGTTCATCTGTAGTTTCTCTTATACCATATTTTAAAATTCTTTTGGCAAAACATACTCTTATTGTAAATTTTGAAATCGTAATCACTACAGCCAGCATATATCTTTTTTTTCAAAAAGATTTTCTTGTTAAAATTGAGTCACAGTGTTAAGTGATATTTCTCAAGGAGATGTACCTTACACTGAGTATTGAACAAAAGACCTGTAATTATCCCAAAGAATTTAAGACTTTTCATTACCTGGTCTGTGCATGATTATAGATTAAGGTCAAGCAAGTTCATTTTCTCAAACTAGGTTATTAACATGGTAGTTATGATTGAAAAACCAGGTAATTCAATATCAGGCTCTGCAATAGGCCTATATCTCAGGCATGGGGAGTATAATTGGACAATTTTTCAGCAGCACATGACAGAGCCATCGAAGGGTGTGATGGAGCGTGGTGCTGCTGGTGAGAAGGGCCCTCGTCACATCTCGTAGAGGACGCGATTGATACGAGAGTCCAGGAGAGTTTGGAGTGAGCCCTGGTGGCCAGGTTCCTGAGCACACACTTCAGGTGCTGCGATGGCATGGTTGCCCCAGAAGTGTGTTTGCTCCAAGACTTGTGACTCTGCATCCCTCATCCTGCGACTCTTAATGAGCAGCCAACATCCCGGGCCTCTATTGCCCTCCCTCAAAACCAGGCTGTCACTTGGCCCACAAAACAAGAGTGCCTTGACGCAATAAAATCTGCCTCTACTTGAGCCAGCCACAGACTATTTTTCGGGTAGATCAATGTGCTCAGAGTGTGTTTCCATGCAGTTAAGGTCGTGCGATGAACTAATGATATGTGTAGGCAGCCGCAACTATAGTGCACTGATATAGCAAGTGCTGTCATGTAATCTTCAGTTTCAGATGATGGCTGTATTGTCAGAAAGAGTCGTGTGGGTCATTCTTAGCCACTTGAACCACTTTCACTTTTTGGTTTCAACTGAATTAGGCTATAAATATGAGCCTACAGCAGCATTGCAAGTCAGAAATTATGTTGTGACCAACATGTAGCAATTGCACTGAAACTGGCCAGTTAGCTTGCTGTTGTTTTTACCATCACCAGGGCAGGAGATTCAAGGCAGCTGTACACTGTGGGAAACTGCTGTTCTCAACCATGATTTTTCCCTGTAATGGCTGAAATTATCATTATGCATGCAGGGCCATTTTATTAAAGTGGTTTTGCACCTTCAGTAAACGTCAAACTGGTTTGGGATCATTGGCTGTGGAGCCTTGGGGCAGGAAACAAGGCACCTTAAAACCCACGTGTGTGTAACCCACAATCATCCAATCGTCGAGTGACAATTGGAATTGCCAGAAATTACGACCTAATGGCGTCCAATGCCGTTTAATGGGCCCAATGAAGCCCAAGAGGTCTAGAGGTCGCCTCAGTCATTAGGCGTCCAGCGCACGTGCCATGGGAAACCCTCCTGGCATGATGTCGTTAGTGGATTCCCCCCACGTGCCACCAACCAAGCGTGACTTGTTGTCCTCTATCAAAAAAGATGAATCGCCAAAGGGAAAGGATAATAAAAACAGTCACACAAAATGAGCCCATTCGTTTTTCAAACACAATAATCGTGTCCATGTCAGCTCTTTGGTGGTGGTGAGTTATGCCCATTGGGTGACTTCAACACAAGGCCGATTCCAAACTTCCAAGGGACCTACAGACAACAGAAAGGTCTGCAGACATAGTGCATTGCATGAGCAGAAAGAATAACTCTATGGCTATTCCGTCACCTTACAAAAAAAGACCTTATCACATATGTTGAGAATGGCCATATCCTAGACCAATCAGATGCAAGCAGGTTGCTGGGTATGGTAGAAAACAGGAGAGGCTGGTCTTTGAGACTCTATGACTGCCCAGTTGTTTCCCCTAAACCAGTAGGTTCTTTTGTTCAGAGATAACTCCGCCCGTGGGAATGTCTCAAAAGTGATTGATTGGCCATCCAATCAAAATGTATTGATTTAAAATTTTCCCATGGATTATGAAAATGTGTTATTCTTTACAGTCTGGCCTGAGTCTATTTCCCTGAGTGTATTCCGTCTGTTCCGGGTCAGAATATTATGTTGACCAGAGTTTTCAAATACTCCTGAACCTGAAATTGAATAGGCCTACATTCTGACCAAAATTGAACACAGAATTGTTACAAAATGAGTCTTAAAATCAACATCTTCTGCATAACATAAACATTTACTGTATGAGGGTGGGGGGGGGGTCTATTGCTCACAAATAGTTGGAAAGCCAACAGCAGGCAGGTGGGCAGGCTGGCCCTGTCAATACCCACGATTTGAGGATTAAAGATCGTGAGTTTTACGGGAGCAGATGACCCGGGGTCATTGACACAAAAGAATCAATGGGGTGACCAGTGCTTTATGGACAGCCACGAAGCATGACAGATGACACCCAGCTTGCAGACAGCCCCCATTCAGGTCCATTCAGGTCCATTCATGGCCTTCAGGTGGGCAGGATCGCCAGGTAGGCGTATTATCTGCCCATTGTTATAGCAAAGGATGCGCTACTCCAGACCAATGTTAGCCTGTTAGGCCTATAGAGTCACTGTGTGCTGTATTCAATAGTGTTGGTCCTATTGTACATGGGGCTTTTTGGCAGCCATGAGGGTCTTTCAAGTTCTTTCTTTGTTATTTTTAAGGTTAATTCCATGGGGCTTTATCATAAATAATGAGCATGTTTAATTCTGGATGATCTATTACGTATTCAAATAGTTTCTTTGTCACAACCAACTCTTGCAGCAAAATCTGTGGACCATTGCCATAGCAACCTTTTGCCGGTGACTAGGTCCATGAATATTGCAGTACCTGACTCAGGTCGCCAATTTGTGCATCTGTTTGCAGCAAGGTACAATTGGTCGTCACGGATCACTGGTCATGATCACCCCAACCCCCTGTCCCCCTGCTCCCCATACCCCTCCCCCGAGCAGCCTGCTTGTCCCCCCTGCGCATGATCAGGGCAACTAAGGACATCCCATAATCCGTTTCCATGGTAATAAATACAAGGTGTAGCAAACATATCGAACAGGTAATCATTAAAGGAAATGTTCGCAGATGGTGCCAAACAAAAAGACCTCTGATCTCCCAGATCGATTGGTGATCATTTGCCAGCCATGCAGCTGCATCTGCTGTTTTATATTCTGCAAAGGTCACTCCCATAATATACAGCCCAGATCTATGGCTACCAATGCTTTCGTAGAGCTAGAGATCTATAAGCACACCACTCAGACTCAGTAGGCATATCTTTGATGTGTATTAGCCTGCAGCTTCATTTCACAAAATGCAGGCCTATAGTATGCATAAGTCTAAAACCATTTTTATTGGCAACCTAGTTGGTTTTAATTTAAGGCATTATTGGTCTGCTTGGTGACCATGGATCTATAACTTAACCCCTTATAGCTCTATGGTGACAAACTACCTTATTCATCCAAGTCCCAACTCCCAAGCAAGTACCTTGCATGCATTTCTTATTATTGTAAGGCAAAAGTCGACCTTTTTGAAAGAAATCAAGCTTTTTGATTTTTTTAACCTAATCGTACATTTCACTGGTGGTCTATTTACCTGCATGTGAGAAATTTCCAATTAGATAATGGGCTAATTAAGTATATAGACAAGGAGATGATTCCAATAGAATCCCACCAGGAGGTCCAAGCAAAAAGAGCATCCATGTATCCAAGATCCCAGTAGGATCTTCAGAAAGAATCCTTGGATCAATTAATTGGCAATTAATTAGGTAATTGGATGGATTTGTCATTGTATGCACTATTTCTATGATGAAGGCCATTGATAGTAATGGACTGTTATGAGGTTGATGCCATCTCATTTGCAAGAGGAGTATTATTCCAAAGCAACAGTGCAATGATGCTGTATTGTTGGAAGCACGACCAGTTGTCTGCATGGACAGGTGCAGTTGAACAGACTTATGTTATTTGCAAAATAGAAAATAAATATACAGGTAAATGGCCATGAAGAAAAAGATTTGGTTTCAGGTTAGCAAAAACTTTCACAAAGGCCTATTAGCCCATTAAGTTTAGGAGCTCCGGACCATTATAACTGAAATATCAAATTTAAACTTCATATATATATATTTATAAATTTAACCAAAGGTTTCAATTCAGATTTAGTAAAAATTCAACCATTTCCTCCTTTCTCCCTGAAATTCCCTCCAATTTCTATGATATCAGCAAAGGACTTTTTCCCAATTTACTTAGTGCCCCCTGCAAAAGGATAGCTGATGAATCATGGATCAATGTTTGATCGAGTGATTAATTAAAGTTTTGTTGAAGCTTCCCAAACTTTGTCCTGTCAAACAGGGTGTCAAACAAGGTCATGTGATTGGCCCTCTGATTACACTAACCACCGCTAGGTGCATTAGTCTCGGAAGCACGTGATCACATTGCCAGATCTCGTTTGTTAACGTCAAGTGCTCAATTTAGTAGAGAAGAAGGTGAAATAGGATAGCATTCACTCTCAGACTCTGTGAAAACTTGCTGATGATCGACTCTAGATCTTCAGATTCCAGCTTGGTTAAAAATGCAAACTTACAAATGCAAGAAATAAAAAGTAAAAAAAGATTTTTTTTATTTTTTTTTTTTTGAAAAGTTCAGGTCTAAACAAATATGTTACTAATTTTAAAGGTAAAATTGAAGGCTTGAAGCCCACATTCTGACAGTCAAACTGTGACAGAAGAACTCTGTGTTTCAGCATGTTCAGTGGCAGAACCATTGGAGTAGGGCAAACTGAGGACACCCGACCGCTATTAATGCCTGCATAATCAAAGTTATTCACACCAGAAAGCAGGCCATGGATTATTAAAGTGTTGGACTTTAATAACATTTAATTTGACGCAATTAAGTATAATTATTTTTCAATAACCTTGAAAAGTTCAGGTTTAATAGCTTGGCAAATATATCCATGTAATTTTAATTACCATTGTCAAAATATCCATTACATAAAATAAGTAGACTTAGTAGAGCCGATATAATACTTTAGGTGTGATAATGAGACATTGTCTCTATGCTATAAACGTGACTGTTGATCAGCAAACATTTTTAAAAATTGGATAGGTTCTATATTTATATAGCTTTCTAATTGCCACAGGGCATACATCTGCACCTCACCTGCAGGCTGCACCTCACCTGCACCTTACCTGCACCTGCCAATCAGGGATGTGTCCTTCCATTCCGTCCTCTCTGATCAAACATTCGCAGCATTCTCTTGTCACAGCGTAATGTAGTCAAACATGTGTCCGAGCCATGGCAAGCATACAATGTTTAAACACATGTTTGGTCAACCAACATGTCCCTCTGCACATTTGCACAAGGCATTTGCAGTATGCATTTGCAGTATGCATTTGCATTAGGCATTGTTAGTTTGGAGCCATTGGCAATAGCATTTCTCATTCCATTTAGTGACCTCACTATCTCCATTGTTAGCCGTGCATTGTCACAAAGGCTACTGGGTACATAATGCAGATTATCCCTGGTGATAGTACATGTCCCTGAAGTATGCATTTCCTAGCTCTTTTGTCATTTTCATGAGCAACAGCAGTCAATCAACAGAAATCTCTACTGATTGAGAGCAGCATGAATTCTGAAAATATGAACAGTCAATACTTAGTCACTATTCTATGAAACCTGTAATTTGCTATTCTGTATACACAAATTCCTTGTTGGTTAAAACTTTGGTTCTCCTCTTTGGTTCTCCTCTTTGGTTCTCCTCTTTGGTTCTCCTCTTTGGTTCTCCTCTTTGGTTCTCCTCTTTGGTTCTCCTCTTTGGTTCTCCTCTTTGGTTCTCCTCTTTGGTTCTCCTCTTTGGTTCTCCTCTTTGGTTCTCCTCTTTGGTTCTCTTCTTTGGTTCTCCTCTTTGGTTCTCCTCTTTGGTTCTCCTCTTTGGTTCTCCTCTTTGGTTCTCCTCTTTGGTTCTCCTCTTTGGTTCTCCTCTTTGGTTCTCCTCTTTGGTTCCCTGATTCGATGCAGTATATGAGCTCCTAATATGTAGATGGCAATGCCATAGATTCGCGGAGCTCAAATTAACTGTTCTTATTTTGAAACCGTATTATAGTATACAAATATTGACTGATTTCGAGGGCATTAGTCAAATCTATTTCCCTCGAGGGTGTGTAAGTGAAAACTATTTCACGAGGCCGAAGGCCGAGGGAAATAGTTTTCCTTTCACACAGGAGGGTAGATAAGCAGACGCATAGCCTACATTGCACTATTATTACTAGTTTTGATGAGTTTTTTTTGGTCTTTACTAATCAATTCCCTAATTTTATTATGTTCCTGCACTATTGCAAATGTATGGAAAATTTTGAAAGAAAAATGTTGAAAAAAAACATTTAGGGAAAGAACATTTTAGAAAAAACTAATTTCGGAAAAAAAAATTTGAAAAAAAAAAATTTGGAAAAAAAAAAATTTGAAAAAAAAAAATTTGAAAAAAAAAAAATTCTGAAAAAAAAAAATTCTGAAATTTTTTTTTTTTCGGAAAACAAATTTTGGAGGGCAATAGTCCTGGTCAATATACTAAAATAATGACTGAAATGTGACCAGCTCTCAGCCAATGACAGCCCTGCTTTCATGGTCGAGGTATAATAATGATAAACAAGAACACAATCAGTTGGGCCTAAATTAATTGATGCTATTTAAGTACAGTAATAGCAATCAGCTTTTAAACTTCACACCTCAAATAAACTTCACACATCACTGCTCACAAGCAGGCTGCTGATAGTTCAGTCATTTTCCCTGGGTGTGGCACTGCAAGCATGATGCTACACCGGTGGCGACACCTGTTAGCAAAATAAGCTTTTTTCATGCAGACGACATAAATGAGCATAAAAATGAAATTTTCAAAACAGAATAGGATAGTTAAGAACCAAATGGAATTTTTCAGACACTACTGCAGTATTGCAAGAGAAACTAACTGTTTAATCAGGGACCAACTCCATGGCAGGTACAGGCAGTCCTTCATTCTTACTCCACTGACAGATTCAAAATTTACTATGACCTGTTGTTAAGCTAAGTTCGCTGACGCGAATATAATATAGGCCTAATGGCCTAAGGATGCATTTAACTCATTTTCAAGTCTTGACAGTTTGACAGAATGTGCAGTTCTATTATTTTTGCGAGTAGGACTGCTGGAGTGAGCCCAGACTCTGAGATCAATCCATCAAATGGCAGATTGTTACCTGGGACTGGAAGTGATTAATAAAGATGACGAGGTGTCAGTCTTTTCAGCCTGCTCTATTACAAAGCACATTAAGCAGCCTCTGGAGTAGCACTGGAGTAGTACTGCAGGAGCTCCCGATGCCCTCCTGTCCAGATCTTCCCTATGCCCTTCTGGAGCTTTGTGGAAATGCTTGAAATCAGCCAGGGTTTGTTGACACAGTTGTTGCAAGCAAGGGATCCAGGTGTTAAAACGAATTCTGATCAATTCTGCCACTACCATCAAGGACTTCAGGCCCTGTCAACCCAAAGGGATTAATCACAACTTTAATGCATTCTATTCTATGTCCAGTAGCAAAAACTTCAAAAGCAAACATAATGGTGTGAATCATTGAGGGGTCTAACAGTACAACACAAGTTATTTATGAAAGCTGAACTGAGTCTGAGAACATTGATTTTGAAAGACTGATCTCCTTGTGTGACCTCACTACAGGCAACTTGCTTTTGTCTTGTCACATATATATAAACCCGTACTTATTACAAAAATGTTAAAAACTTTATTAGAAGCATTATTTTTCAATATTTAAAACAATCACCATCATACATGTTTGCATCAGTTGTTCAGCAGACCAATTGTACCCTAACAGTCAGAGTGTGCTACAGACTATTACAATGACAAGTGGAAACTTAAATTAGAATTTAAAAATTTGTTAACTTATTATATAGGCTATATTAAATTAGATTTACCTGTCCTTTCCTGGATCTTGGTTCTTTCCCAACAGTTGGTGACATTTAGACCTATATTTACCCCCAATGTATGGGCTTGGTGGAGTTCTGAAAGTTTTGAACAGCAGGCCAGATAATAATTCCCTGGGGTTGAAAAGGTTTCATGAGTCAACCGATTATATCAGTAGATCACGAAACCAGGGAACAATTGATTTTAAATTATTGATTGTCCAATATGGTACCAAGTCGTCTGCTCAGCAGAGTCCTCCATTTATAATTCAATAGATCGCTAGGTGGCGCCAATGTGGACATTGTTGAGAGTGTATTCCTCTAGTGGTGTGAGAGGCAACTACAATACTATTGTTGGGGAAAGGTGGTATTCTTTCAGCTCAGTCTGCTCAGGACTACAGGAGATGATCAATCAATCAATTTGCTTAATTATTCAGTCCATACTATGAGGTTGCCCAGCATCAGGAAATGCTCCACCTGTTCAGGTCCTTGAGCCAGAATTAAGTTGTGAAACATGCATAACCCACCGATTAAGTAGCCAATTGATTAGCAATTGGAAATTAAATTGCCAATCACAGAGGCTAGAGGTCTTCTTAATTTTATCAGAAGAAAAAATATATATATTCAAGATGAGTGTGCAGCAGACCTAAAAGACTATTAGATTAAGGCCTGTAGGTATCTTAGCAGGCCTAGGTCTATTCTAAACTCATTTAAATAGTCAGTCTGAAAGTGCCAATGGGCAGTCAATAAAGTTAACATGTAGGCTACCTGCTGGGCAATGTTGGCTGACACAAACCACGTGCTTTTGTTGTGGTGCCAAGTCACGCGTGATGATGCGAGACTAGTGTTGCCCATGACAACCCAAACTAACGTTGCGCCAAAGAGCACGTCGTGAGCGTAGTGAAGCCAAAGAAGCGCTTCTGTGAACATGAACTTGGTCAACTGAGCTCAACTGGCTTTTATTGACAGTTATTGACAGTCGTTTATTTCTCATTTTGCAGCTTCAAGGAACCAGAAAATGACGACTGTAGCTGCCAAAAGTGCCACAACACAGTACCAGAACTTTCTAAAGGAGAGTTACGCCAAGGAGCAGACAGCGCGTCTTGGGTGGTATGACCAACGTCAACAAAATGGCCCAGGACAATCGAAACAGTTTGAAGTTTTCAAAAAAAAAATTGAAGCAGCTGCCCCAAGGCCTACGGAAAATTTATTGAGACTGAAAGGCGTAAAACCAAAAAGTTACCACAGAAGGATCATCAAATTCGAAGACAATTTAGCGAAGTTGGCAGAGTCGCGCGCCAGAAGCGCAACGGCTGACATGATACCAGCTCCGCCAGAAACAAAAGAAAAACTTTACCAGGGATTCACGAAAGAGGGAAAAGGCAGATACCAATACCTGCATTCTAGGTATTTCCAGATTCCTGAGGAAAAATTCCGTTTTCCCGTCCTCAATTCCTGGGATTACGGATGGCGACTCAGTGACGTAATTCCCAAGGAGTCCATCAGCAAACCGGAACAAGGCCGGACACGGATCGTAGCTGACACTTTTTACACCCGTAACGGAATCCCTGTGTTTAATAACAGGAGGGAGGCAACAGCCTTCTTCTAATTAACCCCACTTGGACAATTTTTAACTTTTTATAAATCTTTTTTCCTTGCAAAATTGGAAATCACTTCACAGGTGGATTTTGTTCACCATGGTGGCTGCTAAATTGGATTGGTATAAACTTAATATTGTTGGATAATTTTTAAATTTTGTTTGTTACATAAACTCTTTGTCATGAAACTTGTTTCGTTCAGTATTTTATTTTCATGATATTTTATTTAATATAATACCAAGGATATATATTGAATACCTTGGAGCTGTCTGTGATATTTTCAAAGGGTACATTTGATGTTAGTTTGATTATAGGGTAGTATTATAGAAGTAGTATTAATTAGTGTGTGCATGACATTACATGTTTTGTATCTCCATACTTGTAATCTGATCTTATGTATTCCAACTGATCTCTTTAAATTGCATGTATGCACTGAGCCCCATTGATTATTCATTGAATGGGCTGCTTTGAACTCAGGTTGTATTTAATTGGATAGATATACACATAGCTCAGTTTAATTTTACCAATTTGGAACAGTCAAGACTGGAAGTATGCTTATTTTCACAATGTTAAAAAAAATATGATTAAACAATTTCTTAGAAAAATGAAATAAAAATAGTAAAATGTAAACTGGAAAATGAAGCAACCATGCGCAACTTTGTGAGACATTTTGTGAATGTGAGGAAGTTAATATTAATTCTTGTGATGACTACCTCCATGAGAGGTTGTATGCTTGAGTGATATTTATTATACATCTTACATTTTTCATAGGCTTATATATTTATTATTATGGTGAAACATCATGTAAATTAAATGGAAAAATGATCTGATAATTGATGAAAGATAACGAACCACAAATAAAATGCACTGAACTTGATAACAATTAACACTCCTAGCTGGAGCTTTTGATGAAATTTAATCTGAGAGTCAATCAAACTTAACTTTTGAGAATGTGTGTGTATGATGTGATGAAGTCAATTCATTGCAATTTAACACAATTTTATTTACTTCAAATACTGGCTGTGACGCTAGAGTTAATTAGCAGTAGTTAATTATTAGCCTTAGATTAGTGTTTTTTAAAGGCCTATTGTAGTTTTGAAGGTCACACAAGTAGTTTTCAAGGCAACCAGCTGGTTGGGACCAACTAATTCCATTACCTGTGATCTGTGCCTTTTCTAAATCTGTCCATTGTCCATGCATGAAGCAATGTATGAAATCTGACCATGTATGCTCAAGGGCTGTGATATATATGCGCTCTAAAAAATGTCGGGACAAAATTGTTTTTTTAGATTCAAATGTTTTTTTGAAAAACCAAATTTCAATGCAAAACATTTTTTGCATTGAAATTTGGTTTTTCAAAAAACCATTTTGAATCTAAAAAACCAATTTTGTCCCGACATTTTGGATGAATTGAATGTCTAGTTAGTTTTGAAGGTCACTGTAAAGATATGCATTGTATTCAGACAAGAAAAATATTAGATATATCCCATTAGGATTTGGAAGATATATCCAGAAGTCATTTAAAAAATAAATTTTAATTTAAAATTTTTGTTATAACTTTATTATCCAAGTGTCTAAAAAATTATCATAAGTTTGTCATTTTGTCGAAGACTATTTATTAGGTATAGGCCTAAAAATACATTGTATATTATTTCAAACATGTCCTAGTAATAAATAAATCATCTTTGTTTCTATTAATCACTGAGCTTTAGGCTTATAACATTATTTCGCTGAAGAAGACTCCCCTTTTAATAGCTTACAAATTTTTCAAAACTAAATTGTGAAATTCTTCTAGATGTAATTTTATCAGAAAAAATATCAAACTACTAACTTTAGGCAAGTTCATGAAAACATAAATTTAGTTAACCCTGCCATCATTGTCCATTGTAGACAATCTCAGCGTGGGTCTGATGGTTAAATGATTACTGATCTTGGTTTGGCCATGAACTTCTGACCGCATAAAGACTATTGAAGAGACTCCCTGCATTGCCTCTTTGCTTTGTTGAAAAGCTTAGGAATTCTTGTAAATTTCTACTAGTTTATAAATGTGGTTATTGCCTGCAAATGGATCCAAAGAATGACCTGGCAATTTCGTTGAAAAATTGTGAAGTTTAATATATAAATATTTAACTCCTCTTTTCAGGGTTAACTCATGCACGGCCATATATTTGAGGTAATAGGCCTAAAATAAAAATAACACTTTGTGCCCCATATTCCTACATATTTATTACATGAACTGTTTAATTTCTTATTTGACATAAATTATTGAGAATATAATTTCCGAAAATAGGTACATTTAAAACATTTTAAAAATATTTTACCTCATGATTGTAACTATTTGATAAATGTATTGTCTTTGAAAAGTTTTGAATGTTTGTAGAATGTTTGATGAATGGTTGCTGAATGGTTGCTGAATGATTGCTGAATGTTATATGAATGTTATACATGAATGTTTGACTGTGGTTGATCTACTTACATTGTATGCTGACCATGACCCCTTGTCAGAAATCCGTCCAGTGACTCCTCAAGGGTGTTTTGTACATATGCAAAATGAAATGCTTGAATTATTACTTATTATATCAATGTATAAATGTAATTTATTGTAATTAAATTATTATGGAGTGTATCGATATAGTGAGTGATCTTAATACGTGAGTGCCAGGTGTATGATATTAGATTATTTGATAACTTAAAGATGTTTTTATATCAATTGTCATATATGACAAAATGTTGTTTTCTTAGGATTTTATTCTGTTTGTTAGGATTTTAAATTTTGTTAGGATTTTTCGATTTTGTTAGGATTTTTCAATTTTGTTAGGATTTTTATATTTTGTTAGGATTTTTATATTTTATTAAAATTCGAATGCCTTGCCAAGGATTGCGATGACTGATCTGAGTTTTATTACTGGCTTTCAGTGATTAAGAAGGTATTTAAATTTTATATATTTGGTCTTTGAGTGAAAAAAGAAGAAAAAAAGACAGTTTTTGATTTATCTTGTATGATAGCCAATTGAAAAAATGTGTATTTCTCAAATAAATATGTTGCAAAGAATACAATTTGAATAGTTCTCTTTGAATATAGATGAAAAGGTCTATTTCCTAATGTAAAGGGATGGATTACACCAGCTCATCTCCAAAAAAACTCATCTACTAATATCGTACCTTATCAAAGCTAAGTTACGATGCACAGTATGAGCCATGTGCAAATGTACCCATAAAGTTTTCTTGTATTTTACTTATATGCCTATACATTTTTGGCGTAATTGTCGTTTATGCTGTTGGGACCCTCGAATTTAATCATACTTTTTGTGCAATTATCTTGTGTTACACAACATATATATGTGTAAGGCCCTAAGTGACTAGCGTATTGTATAGGTCATAGAGAGGTTTATAATTAATATGAATTATGAATTAGCAGACGAAGCTCTGGACTTTACAGCCAAACACTTTGATGAATTAGAGTGGACTGTGGCACTGTGAAAACGGCACTTTGTGACTCATGATAGCCGAAGAAGTGTCATCTTCTCTACTTTTAACATGGGAAACATAGAGGCTGTTTGATTAGTCATGATCAAGAGTAAGCCATTTGACTTCTCACAACAAATTGAAAATCAGATGCATAATCCTTTCGTTTGGCTGTCACCAACGTCCAACAGGTGCAATAAGTCTCCTTCAAGCAAATTAACATTGAAAGTATTGGGTTTGATCATGACAAATCATCAGCATGATGACACACGAAGTGCCATTTTCACAGCGCCAAAGTCCACTTTAATTCTATATCAAAGTGTTTCGCTGTAACGTATCAGAGTGAATTAAACGCCGATGATGCTGTAACCTGGATCAATATGGAACTGTTAGAATGCCTCTAATAACTAGGTATTTGGCATAATTTATGTTGATAATCAGATATTGAAATGAGTTGAGACACTATATAATGAAATGAGAGGCAGGCGTCTATCATCTGCTGCAAATCAGTGAAAAGGCACCGTGACTGCATCTTGCAGCGATCTGAGCTCCTTGTGCTCTCAACCGTTTCAAGCACTCAGGTTGGTGTCTTAAGACTATTACCAATAATATCACTCTTAGTATAGATGTATTACCACTTTAGATGTCTTGTTGTTGTAAATTGTGCTTTTCTCTAAGCTTAATATGTCGCATATACCAATTTGAGGGGCGCGTCTTGGCCCATATGTACTTATCTGTGAGTGAATAGTGATCAGTAGTGGGACATTACCATGCATAATCCATCTGAATAAGACATCTGAATCTTACAAAGTACTAAATGTAGTGCTGAAACTGTCAATTAAGTGGGCGTGGAGGTCAGCCGATGACCGGACATGAAATGTGTAAGACCTTATTCAAATGTTTAATATATTGAGTTCATTCAGCATGCTGTAATTCTTAGTTTCCTTTAAATTGAGTTAATTAATTTAGTCATTAAGGATGGCAGTACAGCCATAAGGGTTTGCACTATTTACAATCTTGACTCTATGCCAAACAGTACTTTAAAATTGATCATAGCTGCCATGGAGGAGCTATTTATTGCACGTGGTCTATGGCATGGAGATGTGGCAGTTAAGGATCATAATTATCTAAATTTTATGATCACATTATTTTTTAGATGCCAATCTGATAA
Organism: Platynereis dumerilii; assembly: GCA_026936325.1. NCBI lineage: Eukaryota > Metazoa > Annelida > Polychaeta > Phyllodocida > Nereididae > Platynereis > Platynereis dumerilii. The sequence goes on from JAPTHN010000011.1 coordinate 28,064,369, forward strand.
ATGGCTGATGCTGAATTTTCTTATGCAAATCACACATTCCATATTTATGAGGGCTCAACAGAACTTTTAATGTTATTAATGTTATATTTTATGTATTGTAATTAGATGTTGTGAAATTATCGTAATAAATGTACAGAATTCATATCACTTTCTTGGGTATTGACTAATCTTAAAGTCTTATCTAGAAGTAGGATATCTTACTTCCGCAAGCTATCAACCTCAGTTGTAACACTCTAAACAATTTCGGGACAAAATTGGTTTTTTAGATTCAAGATGGTTTTTTGAAAAACCAAATTTCAATGCAAAAACCAACATGGATTTTTGGAAAATCAATGTTGGTTTTTTGCATTGAAATTTGGGTTTTCAAAAAACCATTTTGAATCTAAAAAACCAATTTTGTCCCGAAATTTTTTAGGGTGGTACAACAATTGAAGAGTTTCTAGCACAGCCTATATTAACTGTGACCAATGTGTCAAGAAATTAGGATATGCCGGTTTTTAGTGTGAGACAGTAATCTATCCATATAAATCTACTGTGCAGCAGGACCACTGGTTAACCAATTCCTAAGTGAGTGATACTAATTCCCCATAAAAGTGCACAAACTATTACTATCCTTAATCATAATATTCATTACATACAAAGTATGTTCCAAGGTATCCTCACAGCCAAGCTAAAAATAATTTTGAATACATTAAGTGGGTCCTGGGTTCCGAACCTCCTGGTAGGAACTTGGAAGCGCTTATGCGACACTAAACGGTCTAAACCGAGCTCTGTATTTAAAGTTAGACACGATGATGAGATAGATGATGAAATTCCACTCTAGTTGAGATACATATTGTATTCCAATTTCAGTTTTAATTTGCAGCTGTGTGAGTTGCCTCTGATGGTCTGAACTGAAACAGAAATTAAAGTTATCGCTAGAAGCATTCTGACACATCCATATTACATGTAAGGCCTAGCACATCTGGTTTTTAGCTTTTCGGATCAACCGATCCAACCAATTTTGAATCTGATTTTCTGCCTATGGGAAAAAAGATTGAGCTTATAATTATATAGCCACATTTTTATCAAATTGACATTATAAAGAAATTAGATTAGGGCTTACAGATTTTTTTCGTCCCACCAACCAACCCGAGAAAAAGTGCTTGGAAAGATCCGAGAAGCTAAAGATTTTTTTAAAATTTTCTTTGGAATGACAAACTCTTCAAAGGTAATCCGCCCAGGCAAAACTGAATGATTCAACAAACTCGCAACCAAGCACCAATGTTCAGGTTCTAGCTACAGATATTTGGCATGTGCAATTTTAGCTTGGTTACCAAATATACCCACTGGACACAGATAATTACATGCTAATTAGGCCTAATTCAATGGTAATTAATGTTATATAATGTAAATTAATTAAATGCTAACAAAGCCAAGCAGCAACCCTTTTGATTTGTAAAACTAAACATGAATTCTATAGGCAGTGCTTATTGACAATATATATAGCTTTAATATCTGTGGCCATGCTTGAGTGGGTATTGATCAATTCACTGATCGATCTGTTTGCCCTCTCTTGAATATTGGAAAATGGGATCAATTGAGGAAACGGATCCATTAAATTGCATGGTCTAACACACTTTCAGTCTGTCAAAGTGACTGGAAAGTCCATGGTATTGACGGTTCCCCATGGCATTTTCTCAACAAACACTTTTTGTGCTGCAAATTATGTATCTTTTATTTTCTGGATGGAAAAATAGTGAAATGTTAGTGACCACCAATGCTTTGCTGCCAAGAACAATTCTAAGAAATAAATATCAGTACAAAAATTGACTGATCTATATTATATAGATAGTGGATGGTGAGGAGACCAATATTGAGTTTTATTGGCCTTAGCAGGTAATATTGGTCTCGGCTGTATATTCTGCACCTCTGTTTTCAGACTTATAAATATTTGTAAAATACTGGTTTTTCTAAAGATACTTAATTTTTTTATATGAAATATACATAATTTTTCCCATTATTTACAATTAGCATATTTATAAAATGATAGATTGACATTTCAAGAAGTTAGATGTCCTCCTACCCAGGCCTTCCCTTAAGTAATTGGCAATTAAGTGCATTGTCACTGCTAAGAGCATAAGGGCACACCAATATCACTCTCCACACACCAATAACACTTTTAAGACACCAATATCATTATTTATTGGCTTGTCATGTGACTGATCTCCTGGTACATGATTGGCCTTAAATGTTTGATGCAGAATATATAGCTGTTATAATTTTATTATATTGGTCATAGAAGTTCAGTGAGTGTATCAAGATGGGGGTATTTAATTACCTGCAATATGACATGCATTACTGCACCTATATATTTTACCTAGCACAGCAAGGGAAGAAATGCTTTACGTATGAAGGCAATTAAATTCCCCATATTTTGGTATGCTGATTGACCCTATGGCCAATTTTACTACACAGTTCCCAGAAATTCATCTTGGGAATTTGAAAAAAAAAAGACAACACTTTTTCAACATAAAAATCTGGGAGCTAATATTTATCTGGGACATCAAGGCCCATATTATAATGTGGAAAAATTTGTTGTTGTTTTTTTTTTTTTTAAATCCCAAGATAAAATTCTGGAACAGTGGAAATAATGAACTTTGATGGGTAAAAGTTGCCCAGTGTCAATCCTCTGCGTTCACCTCGAGGAGCCTTTTTGCCCAACACCACCCTATCTCTATATTTCTGGACCACTTGAGATCGTTTTCTTGCAATGCTTGTACTTGGATTTGGACTTAGGCCAGCTGATGTCCAAGCTTTGTTAAAAATTCATTTGTTCTATCAATAAAACACAATGGCAATGAATAGAAAGATGATCAATGCATAAATTATAGGATCTACAGCTACAGTAACCAAGTGAGCCAAACTACAATGATTCAATAGCAAACAGTAAACCATAAAGTGTTTGTCTATAAATTGAGGTTGAAGAACCGAAGAGGAGAAGCAAACTATTGTGAAGTAGTAGAAGATCATGAAGCAGACTTGAAAGAAGGAGAAAAGAAAGAGAAGAAGAAAAAAAAGTTGGAAGGAGAAGAGGAAGAAGTGGAAATGATTAAGAACCCAATCAATATACCTAGAAGGACACAAATACCGCCTATTTTTGATTCCAAAATGGCAACTAAAAAGAAAAAATAATTGAATTGCTAAAAAAATAGATCTGTCGATACACCAAACCTGTTTTACAGATGATTTCATATTTGTAGACATTTGAGGTAGAAAATACATCATTTTTCTTGCAATTTCCATTGGTCGAGAGAAGGTATGACACCACTCTCTCCTGAAAAGTGACATAGCGTTTTACACGGGTGACCATGGCATTTTAAGCCATTTATCTCCTAACAGGGACTGACTTTAGCAGTTTCAAGTGAGAGTTTCAGTTTGTGTTTCACACATTTTCAGTACACACATTCTGCAAGTCCAGTGTTGTGCATTCAGACGATTAGGATCAGGTGATCCATGCAATGACTGTTTATAGTTTATACAGAATATAAACATGTATAATTGTGAATGTAAAATTTTCTCAGAGCGGGGCTCAGCTCAGGCGGCAGGACAATGGGCTACCAATCGCGGGGTCCTTGATCTGATTCCAACTGGGATTTTCTTATGAATGTTGACCACATCACTTGGCTACCATCCTGTCCTGAGGAACCATTCAGAATTAATGATTCTGGGGAGTCTTGTTGGGACTTTCTACAAACATTTTTTACCCCTTTGGTTTCATGCTTATTTGTACCTCTCATTCATTCCATTTGGATTTTTAGTGTGTCCCCTTTTCTTGTATTAAAATTGCATACCCCCTTTATGCATGTTGTGAGTAATAAGTACCCCCCTTGGAACATATGTGAAACATTGGTGCTCCGTCGGGCAGAACTCCAATTCCCCTCAAGTCATAAATTATATTTAGCATCTAAGGCACATAGATTCAGGACAAAAGGTAAAAATTAGTACTGGCCCACTTGAAGCAAGTAGCACCCGCTCAGGCAAAACTCCCATCTCCCCCGCAACCCAGTCATAAATTCTGAATAGTTCCTTACTGATGTCATAGACAATGCATTTTATTTGGTCAAGGCATGATAATTTAGTGAATAGATGTGAAGCCATTCAGAGTCATCTTGAAACTGATTAAATATCAATTGAAACAATCAACAGTTGTACACATGAGTGTGAAATACAACTGTTCATGAAGAAGTGAAAGAGTTCATGTGGATTGCAGTTTGACATGTGTGAACAACTGCCACAATACCAAGTTGGCCTTTGCTGTATACTATTGGTCAAAATTATGACATCATTTTTCCAGCAAACATCACTTGCTTGAAGGAAGCTGAAAAAAGTGACACGCAATTGGCAACTTGACCAATCACCTGGCAGGATTTTCTGATGTCAGACCAGAAATTTTGCTAAATATTTTGTTATTTGAGAAAAGTCTACAAATATGAAATCATCTGTAACAGCCCAACATGACTTTTTTTAAAAGCGCTAAAGGAACAATACTGGAGAATTGCAAGATGACCCGGCTAAATTTTCCTTTTTAGGGGGCTGATGATTCATCCGAATTGACCATACTACATAAATAAAAATATAGTACTATGTATAGTAAAGAAGAAGAAGATTTAAGAGGAGACGGGGGAAGCAGAAAAGATGAATGTGGAGAAGAATAAGAAGAAAAAAAAAGAATAATAGTAAGGATAGAAGTCAAAGAAGTATAGGAGGAAAAGGTGCATGGTAAAGAGAGAGAAGAAGCAAAGAACCCTTGAAAGAATTAAGGCCCAGAGAAGAAGAAAATGAAAGGCAGTAACAACAATACCGAAAAAAATAGCAGACAAATTACACTGATGTCAAATTAGGAATGGATAGTAATATAGGCCTATCTCTAAGCTAAAACAATTCATTCCACATGCAATGATACATAAATTTATATATAATAAGAACAACACTTCACATACCAATTACTAGCAAATAAGCTGGTGGTCCAGGATTGTGTCCTCCTGCATGGTCTTGGCCTGACTGAATTCCCTGCCCATAAAATGGCTTATAAATCATGAAATGGCTTACCAAAGATAAAGGATCGGAAGTAGGCTGTACACTTTGCTTTATCTCGATGGCATCTCATTCAAATTACTTGCATGCTGGTGCTCTTTCATGCTTGCTTCCTGTACCCATCAAGGTGAGTATTTTTTATTTGAAAGGGTACATTGTGTAAATGTACAGAAAGAAAGAGAGACACAGAACTTTAAAGGTGAGGATTCGAATTAATTTCCGTAAGCTAACATCCAGGAGCCACACTCTAAAAAATTCTGGACAAAATTGGTTTTTTAAGTGGAAAATGGTTTTTGAAAAACCACACTTCCATGCAAAAACCAATATGGATTTTTCAAAAAACCTTTTTTGATTAAAAAGAAAAACAACAGTTTTTTCCCGAATTTTTTTAGAGTGCAGGGAACCTTCTGAAATATAAAAATTAAGACCCATTACAAGTGCTGATTCTTAAAAAAAACTCAACAATAACATTCCAAAATGGGTGATGGGAGATTTGGAATATGCAATGATTACGTTTTTAAAATCGATGGAAGGTGATTTTGACCATTTTGCTGAATATAGGATCCAGATCCATGAAGACTTCCAGGTGACAAAAATAATCCTTGGATTTATGGCGAAAATATTGGGGGCCAGTCTAAGGCTGTGAAGCACCTTTAGGTGAATTTATGAAGCGCCTGGAAACAATAAGCACTCACAACAGTGGCAACTGGTGAATTATGACTGCCACAAGGAGGTGCTTAATCCTTCAACCATCTCAAGAGAACCATAATATCTGATCCCATCCAGGTCTGCTCCTTTTGATGCTACACCCCTGTACAGCAAACATATCTATAGCTGTGGTCACACTGTAAAATACTAATGCCTGCATCTCATGGCAGGCTACTGGGGTATCTTTGCTCTGGTGGCCTAGGATTTCCTGGGAATTCGGGCAATTTTTTGATAATTTGTGACATCCTGTCGGTGAATTTTTGCGAATCGGCAGAGCAAAAAGTTTGAGCCATGACGTTCCTAGAAATCAGAGGAACTCCCCAATAGCAGTCAAAAAGATTTCAGCTTGTTGAAACTTTCCTTTTAAGCTGCCGTAGAAGACCCAGAGTTTTTCTCAATTTTTGGATTTCTGCAGGTATTTTTTTTGGATCACAGGAGTTAAAAACATGATCCGCGGGCAATAGGGTCATCTTCTGCTCCTGCAGATCATCTCCAGCCATGCTGGTGGTTTTTGCAGCCTCGGCGGTGGTTTTCTTCTTGCGCCACCGATGTATATTATGGCCCCACCGATGTATATTCTTGCCCCACCGATGTATATGCTTGCCTGCTCTTCTGTGCCTCTAATCCCTTTTTAATTAATTATATAATCATTTTGTCTCACTGTTTCATGCCAATTTTCCCAAGAAATCCTTCATAAAAGCTGCTATGCCGGCGTAAAATCCTTGCCGTGAGACCCAGGCACGAGCAGCATCAAATTTCTGCAGCAGCAGTATCCTTGAATTGTCTCTTCAATTGTGTGAGATACCTGTGCAATACAACTGGATTGTACTTCAAATTAAATAAGTAATTTCTAGTTTTAATTTGTTAGTCGGTCGGTCAGAAGTGCAACAGCATGCAGTTTAGTTGCTTGCAATAAAAAATAGTTTTTATTTTCTCATTTAGCATTGAAATTAAGGCATTCACAAGCCCTCACATTTTATTTTAATGAAATTAGTTCAATTATATAGTTCATTTTTGAAGTTATTTATTCCGATCTATATTTTTTCTCACCACTGACAAAATTAAGTTTACATGCTTTGCTGCCTCTGATGAAATTGAACACCACTTTTAATATGAAGTTTTAGACTGCACAGTGGGTACACACATGATTAATATATATATATACAAGCAATTAAAACCAATTTTACATTATAAATTCAGTTATTAAATGGATGATAAATTGAAGAATTTATATGCAGTTGCTCTCATACTTTTTTTGTAGGGACCATCTCAGATCTGTGCTGTAAGCTCCAAATGAGGAAAGATTTTACAGTGGAGGTCCCTAACTAAAGGGACAAAAAGAATCAGCCAACTGCGAATTTGTCATCAATTTATGTGTTCTGCAGTGGTGGAGCTTCTTGAGTTTCTGGAGGGGGCCACTAGGAAGTTGGCCTTGCAGATATACTTTCCCTATAGCAGGAGTACCCTCCAAATTTACCTCCAATATTAGGAGGGTACTCATGCTACAGCGAAGGTAACTGTGACTACAATTTACAAATCAAGTATATATTTGCCCCTCTTTATTCTCAGTAGCTCCATAACTGCATGACCTTGGGAGCCACTCAACCATGACTGTCATGGTTGAGTGATTGGGGACCATACCCAAAGCACACCTGGAGCATAATATTATCCCAAAGAGATTTCCTTCAAAAAATTATATAGCCTAATTGTATAAAGATTTGAGACGATATAAGACAAGTGATAAAAGAAAAGACTGCATGAGAACATCAGATATTCAACTTCTCACAAACTGGCCAGTCTAAATGTGTAATAATCCAAATATTATGCAAGCCACAATTAGTTTGTTGTAATGGAAATAGAAATTTCATGTTCATGACAAAGAATATAAAAGGGCTTCTCATTGCTTGGTTTGCTGTCTATGTTAATAACACCTGAAATTAGGCATGCCTAATCATGAGGTAACATGTATTTAGGTTTGTTAAATCACACACTCACAGTGGTACATTGGAGGTATAGATGTAGATAAACATACATAAACATTATTTGAATATTTGGAAAATAAAATACGTGTTTGAAGAAACCTCAGGTCCCTACAATTCTTTTTTTAAAGAATTTCTTGTTATATCTTCTGCGAGACTGCGACAAAGTTTGAGGAAGAAGAATATCATTTTTTAAACACTTGGGTTGGATGTTGTCCATTTATACTCATTTGTATCATCCACCTCAACTTGGCATGATGTTGTGCCACATTTGGTGTTGTGAAGTTGTTCGGCATATTCACTGAAGGTTCGCTTCTATGCAGCCTATGTTCTAAGTTTCGGAGTCGGCCAGGTATCAATTGAACCAACTCAGACTCGCGACTCTTTAGCGTCCTCAGCCGTCCTGAAAAGTAACTAGGACTGCTTAGGTCTCCTGAATTTTCCTACTCCCGACTCCGCTTATGTCCAACAGGAATGCTGATAATAGATAATTTGCCGACTGGAAAAAGAACCTAATTTTGGTCAAAATTTTAAAAACAGTAGGGGAGAGTGGGACCAGTTGAACCAAATTTAGAAATTGCTCTCCTGTGTGCACGCTTTTACAGCTTTCAGGAGAAAAAAAGAAAGAAAAAGGCAGTTTAAAAAGTTTACTAAACATCATGAGCCTCCAAAAATTACAAATAATTTGGTTAAACTAGAACCAATGGAAGGATGATGGGTGAAGTGTGGGGCTGCAGTCTGCTGATATTCTTGCTAACTAGTTCTCTAGTTCTGCTGGGACCATGGCATGTTTTCCAAAAAGAGGGTAGGGGATAGCGATTATAGGCCCAATGGAAAAATAGCACTATCTCTATATGAGGTATTTATTAGAAGTGAGAGGGGAAAGAAGCTAGATCACCAATCCCCATCCCGTTCACTCTCCCTCCCCTTCATGGCTCTACCCTGTCTACAAGTGGACCACTGTTACATTGCCACTTCTTTTTCCACCCAGATCAGAACATATTCTTTCATGCGTTGCTACCAAGTGACTAGTGTGCTATTCCGCGAGCTCCTGCGAGTGGTCCACATAATTTCAGTCTGATATGAGGAACTTACACAATTTGTCTGGAAGAAACGAGGGCTGTTTCTGAGTGTGCTGATGGCCTTGTCTACTTCCTCAGAGAATCAGATTGCTGAGTCTGACTCTCGTATACATCAATGTTGAATAGAAATTTTGTTAATGTGCAATGAAATTGGAACTATTTCTTGGGACAGCAATGCTGTAGCACACAAAATCAACTTTTGTGCCCGATGGCAGCAGCAAGCAGTTCTCATTTTCACCAGACTGGTCCCCACCCCTGATATATTCACATGCATTGTTTGATCATCTTCAGATCAAGTTTCAAAGATTGCCAGGCCATGCACTGATTGCCACTTAACCCCATGGTGCCCTGGAGTGGCTGTTGTCGGACCTGCACCAGATTGCCCCAATATCCTGTGAGGAATCTTGCGAGGTCCTTGATAATCTCCCAGCCCCTGAAACAACCCAATTCGTGGCAATAAAACATGAAACATAAATCACACCCTCTGTCACCTCTCTGCAAATTCTGCTTTTCCACCTTGGAAACTTGAACTGATGTGTGACTGACCTTGCTCCAAAAGATATCGAGAAACCCCTGAAAATATTAAAGGGTTTCGATAAAAAAAATTAAATAAAAACTTGTTGAAAATACCAAATGATTTAAGTTAGATTTACATCTTATGAATAGCAATAGGACAACAGACAGAACAGATGGAACAGCTGGAATTTCACAAAGAAGTCAAAAGCCAAGGTCAGCATGACATTGTCCATAGACAGATCTTCTACTGATATCAGATTGCAGTCAGAAAGGGACCTCACAATGATGACAAGGATTTTGTACCACTCAACAGTGAAAATTAGCATTATGTACACCGTTGTTCAGTTGTCTAACAAGTAAATTAATTTTTCCAGTGGACCGCCAATCTGCAAAGAGCTCTAATGACATGACAAAGTGAGGACGAACTAGATGCAATATGGGAGAAAGGATCGCTCAATGCACCTTTAATTCTGTCCCACAGGGACGAAACGGTAGCCCCTTTTAAATTTTTCCACAAGACAAACAATAAATTCATCTATGTAATCTATGTCTCTATCTCTATATCTGTGTGACTATCAATCAATATGACTCGTATATGTATCCGTATGGGTCTATTTATCTTGGTTACTATATATATGATGAAAATTCAAGGTGTGCAAATAATTTCTGTGTTGACTGTATGAAAAGAGGTGTAAATACCTAAGTTAAGATATATCTAACAACTTTCAATGACATTTGAGGGAGTATGCAGTGTCCTGTTGAAGGAGATGTCATTACAAAATATTCCATTCCACGACGATCACAGTGATTACAGAGTAGCCCCCTATTCTAATATAGGGGCTACAAAAAGACAATTTCTGAAGAATGACCTGTCGATGTTTTCAAATTGAAACCCAAATATAAAAAGACGATTTGAAAACCCCATATCCTCGATATTGCAAATTGACAATTCTCCATATCTACAACCTCAGAGGTCATAGTAGTGTCGAAGTGCTGATTCTTGCTTACGTGACAAGTTTCACACCTTGTCTAGCAGTTAATTTCACATTTTGAAAAGATCAGATTTTATCTGTTTACGGAGTGTGTAGTTCAGATCAAATATACCAGCAGTCAGACATTCATATTAAATCTGTGGTAGTAGGAATCTTGAGTAATTAATACATGTATGGGAACCTCCAGGGGTGAAATGTGTAAATTTTAAAAGATCTCCAGAGCAGATTTGGGGGGGGGGGGGAGGGCAGCAAACTTCGCCCAAATTAAATTTTCTATACTTGGTAACGAAATCATGGAAAGTGCAATTTTCCATTATCAAGCATTATGTTGTGATGTGAGACACTGTTTATACACTCACCATCAAAAGAACTGCAACTCTTGATTTTAGCTCATATTTTTTTATTCCATCATCGACAAGCATAATCGTACCAAAAATCATTCAACTGCGAACATTTCCTGCTTTTCTCTGGCCCGTTTTATCAAATCTAAGATTTTTGGAAAAAAAGAGACCTTACAATCAACTTATAACCAAATGGATGACGTCATTGGAAAGCCTGTCTAAAAGACGACCAAAAGCCGAAAAATCGCTTCAGCAACTTCACTTTTAGATTTTACACAAAACTTGTGTTTCATCGAGTTTGAAACGCAGTGAAGAAAATTATTGAGTTTCATGCCTTTGGAATTGTGCTATTTTTATAAAATTTTCACATGGTGTTTGCAACATGTGCCAGAGGTACAACAAAAAAATTCAAGCCAAAAAAATGGGTTTAGTTTTTTTTATTGCATTGAAGGCAACATTTAAAGTGAAAGTAACAATCACTACATGAAACATTAAAATCCTGAAACTGAATTTTCGATATCACGACATGTTTGAGACAGCTTGGCCCTGACATGGACTTAACTGAAATTCTTGTAAATTTTTTACACAATTTTTTTGATTTCAGAATGCAAGTCTCATTCCAGAAATATTCAACAGGTGGTGCCCAACTGCAGTCTACTTAAAACAACCTGTAGCACTAGCATACCCACAATGGTTAAGTCATTAATGGGTCTGGCCTCAAGCACCACCTGTAGGAAATGTCTAGAGTGACACTCATGCTCAGTTATTTAAGAAATTCATTTCCAAATATCAACCTGGAGCTTTTTTATTGGAACATCAATTAAGTGCATGTCAGGGCAGAGCTATCTGAAACATCTTGGGATGTCATAAATTCTGTTTTGGGATTTTACTGTTTTATGCAATGATTTTTACTTTGAATTTTAAAAATTTGGCATTAAATTTTTCAAAAGATTTTTTTCTAATCCATATTTTGCCTTGAATTTTTTTTTTTATTGCATCTCTGAGACAAGTTGGAAACATCTTGTGAAAATTTTATAAAAATAGCACAATTCGAATGGCATGAAACTCAATAATAATAATAATAATAATAACTTAATATAGCACTAATTCCAGTAAACTGCTCAATAGCGCTGCTCAGAAGAGCTCAGGGGTAGAATTGTTTAAACAAGTGAGTTTTAAGGTTATTCTTGAAACTTTCCAAAGTGTTAATTGTTCTCAATTTTTCTGGCAAACTATTCCAGAGTTTTGGGGCTGCATATGAGAAAGCTCTGTCCTCAAACCTATTTTTGTTGCATGGGATAGGTTCTGCTAGCAGGTGTCTATGATTGCTTCTCAGATTGTGGTCTTGCTGGGGTTTGGCTTGAATAAGTTTTTGAATGTACAATGGGGCTTGGGAATTCATTGCTTTCCATGTGATCATCAACAATTTGAACTGAATTCTTGCTGGAATCGGTAGCCAATGTAGTTGCTTTCTACTAAGACTTACACTGTCATGTCTTTTCAATCTCTCAATCAATCGAACAGCTGAGTTTTGGGCAACTTGAAGCTTATTCATCAAACAGCTGGTTGTGCCATACAAGAGTCCATTTCCGTAGTCAAGGTGAGGGGTGACAAGAGCATTCACAGCTGTTTTAACCGTTTCTTTGTCTAGATTCTTTCGAAGTTTTGAAATGTTTCTCAAACTGAAGAAGGCATTTCGGCACATCTTGTTGATTTGTCTTTCCATTGTCATATTTTTGTCGAATAGCACTCCAAGATTCCTGACATGATCAGCAGTTTTGATTTCAACATTGTCCACATTGATTGATGACACTTGCAGTTTCTTCAACTGACCAGGAGCACCAATTAGAAGAAGTTCAGTTTTGTCACCATTATTGCACAACTTGTTATTGTGCAAGAAGTCCCTGATTTCTACAACGCATTTTTCCATTTTCCGTACAGCTTGCTCTTGATTTAAAAAGGTTGGCTTGAAAGAAAGAATAAGTTGTTCATCATCCGCATACTTTTGATCATTCACTTTGTTTCTTTGTGCAACCTCACTTACTGGAGCAATGTACGAATTGAACAGAATTGGACCAAGTTTTGAGCCTTGTGGCACCCCATACTTGAGTGGAAGTTTGCTTGATGTTGTGTCATTTATCGTTACTCAATCATTTCCTTTGCTGTGTTTCAAAATTGGTGAAACACAAATTTTCAATGTTTTTTATAAAATCTAAAAATTAAGTTGCTGAAGCGATTTTGCAGCTTTTGGTCATCTATTAGGCAGACTTTCAAATGACATCATCTTTGGTTATAAATTGAACATAAAGTCTGTTTTTTTGCAAAATCTCAAATTTGATAAAACGGGCCAGAAAAATGCAGGAAATGGTCGCAGCTCAATAATTACGATTATGCTTGTCGACGATAGAATCAATGCCTTCCATTTGGTTTTGGCAAAAAAAATTATTTGTAAAAATATGAGCTAAAATCAAGTGTTGCTTTTCTTTTGTTGGTGAGTGTATCTATGCGTCTATATAAGGACTTTACTCTGATTTTATTCATTTAACATTATTTTGTAAGCAAACAAGAAGGCATCAATCACGTTTTCGAACAAAAATAAATTTTCTACCAAAATTGAAAAAAAAAAATAGAAACAGTAATAAAAAAATTGCACAAGAGTTACAACTTACAAGCACAAATGAAAAATAAGCAAATTCATTAGATATTCAAGGAAGGTTTGGAATTTTCAATGAAGTTTCGTTGTAAGCCTGTTTCACAAACACCATTCACATTGTAGCATTATTTCAAAAAGATTTTGGGTTAATTCACAAAGCATTTGGATATTGGGAAATGAGGCAAATGTTTTGAGATATTTTATAAAGTTTTCGAAGTTATGAAAATTTGCAATCCACTAAATTTAGTATCATGAGATTTCACGTTGCTTGGCCATATATACATAATATATATTAACATGACCTTGGAGTGAACAAGATAAAAATTGGACAAAAGAAATCATTAGAGAACAGACGAGGTGCAATGAATCTCCTTATTAAAAACATAAAATGGTCTGGGGGTTTTATGTACTTGCAGTACATTTTCATCATTAAATTATCCCAGACTGAGTGATAGCATCTCTAACAGTCGGTTACACACACACAGCGAGACCCCCAACATTTCCAATATATATTTGTTCTTAAACCTTCAATGAATTTCTTTTTTTTTAATTGTGATTAAAGCGAAGGCTACAGGGGCACATCCAGAAAATTTCGGGTGGGGCAAGAAATTGAAAAATTAAACATGAAAAAAAACAACTCCGAGCCCGTCCCCCCGGAAATATTGCTGCCTTAAAAGATTAAACATAACTATTAAGCAGTAAATAAATTATTCTTTACTGAAGATTTTATTCTATTTATTTATAAAGTATTCATATACAGTATTTTTCTGGTAATATTTATGAAGTATTTTTCTTGTAGGGGTCTAATGGAGGAGGTATGCACCACTTTAGTTAATTCAGGAGTGTCCTTTTCCAATCTAGACTTTTTAAAAGGTATCGACTGACCTAGAACATAAAATTTCTTGAATTATAAATAGTTGATCATTGGTCAAGCAACACGTCCGACTCGGCCCAACAGTTCTGGGGACGGTGGGACCGAATTCATATCAGGAGATTGAAGCCCTGAGATCATGAATGCTCGTGACCTAATTAATTGTGGCGCGAAAATTTTGTAGGTCAGCACGTGGTCTTCCGGTTATTGCGGGATCTTCAACAAGTTGGCAGGCTGACTGCATTTGTTTCTCTCGGTTTTACGGGCGTTTAATTGCAATTAATCCACTTACTTGGACTATAATTGCCTGGTAATGGATCCCGATTCTCCAGACAACAATACCGACACCTCAGAGGGGACGAGGTCCCAGGAAATTCAGAATTTGAAGAATTATTTGGAGCGACGTTTTGGCAAATTGCCAGTCTTGCCGGGCGATCCAAGAACAGTGCCAGGAAATTTTGATCCCTATTGCAGAAATCACGACGCCGCTTCAAGTTCAACTTCTGCAGGATTAATTGGGAATTCTCAGCATTCTGCCAGCTCCAGGCCAAGTCAAGATTGTGGAGATCAAAGGAAGATTGATGACAAAGAAACTGCAAATGCTGTGACAGCTTTGAGGCATCGCCATGACTCAGAATATTTCAGACATCCCAGAGACGACACTGTCAAAAGTGAGTGCACAGTCGTAGTCAAGACAAACCGACAGCAGATTGGACAGAAAGTCAGAATCAGTCATTTTCAGTGTTATTTTAATATGAAAAAAAAAAAAAAAAAACATAATTTTTAAGGGGCCAATCAGATGACACTTTAGGGAATCGGGGGGGGGGGGGTTAAGGAGACCACCATTTAATCTCAAGCCAAGGAGAGGGGGGGGTCTTTAAATAATTAAAAGAAATATTTAAAATAATTTCTTGATCAGTTAGGAATAAGGAGAGGACATTGAATTTCCAGGGGTGGGGGCTTGTATTTTTCCTCGTCAGAAAATTATTTATTTCACGGTATGAAAAGGTCTGAAGCCCACTAGATATTTTAAAAAGGTCACCCCCTAAATAAGTGATTTTTGGTCAGTCTTGAAATAAATAATTTATGGTGGGAGCCAATTCTCCATTACTGTGAAATAAATAATTTCCAGTTGAGGAAAACTCCAACCCCTCCCCCTCCCTGAAAGTCTAACGGTCTCCCTGGCTCAACTCGGTGTGCTTTTTGATGTAAACACCGCAGGAACGTAAAATTTTTACAGGAATGTTGCGACAAAGGATGTGTTCAATTTTTATTGCACATGAAGTGGAATTCTTGAAATTTTAACATGAGGTGCTCACATGAGCTTTTCAAAGATGGAAGCAAACTTTTTTTGTGTCATGAACACATTTTTTTTTTTACGTGTTGGCAGATTTAAATCATGGCAATTTGAATTAAGATTTAATCTCATGCTTAAAATAATGAAATATTTGATTTAAATCAATGGTTTAAATCACTTGATTTTAAAAGAAATCACCAATTAATGCTGTGGTCAGTCCCCAATCCTTTCACTTTAGCTACACAAACTTATCAGTTATATAAATCACACTTTTCTATGTAACTATCAATTTTATGGCTTGTTTACTTGTATTAGGCCTGCTTGGGTATTACCAACTTTCTGTTAATTTCTGTTTGAGTGTTACCAACTTTAATACTGTTCACTTCAAGTCACTCAATGAGTCATATGATGATCTGATTTGTTGAGTGACTGTGACTCTAGCAGCCAAAATGCCCTTATAAGTAATTTTCCTGTGGGTGTATTTTTGATTTTCACTTTTTCCCTTGGATTCAATTTGGAAGATATAAATTTTAGAAATTGTTTAGAAGTGACAAATTGTAATGTATAGCTACTTTTGAGTAATTACTCTCTATAAGTGATACTAACATTGTTAGATTCTAACTTTATTTAGCCATTTTCATTTCCAGCTGAATCTGGAGGCAGAAGGGATAAAATCACTGCAAAAGCGCCACGCTTCACATACTCACAAGAACAAGTTGAAGCTCTCGTCACCGCCTACAGTGTCAACCCCTACCCCACGAGACTTGACAGAGAAAATCTGGAGTGTATGCTTGGACTTAGTGCTGAACGTATCAAGGTAAGATTAAGAAATATAGCCTTGTCCTTGTTGGGTGACCCCAAAATTGCATATGAAAATTTCTGAAATTTATATACTTGGTTTCCGGTCGGAGTAAATAAGCTGTTCTCAGTGTTCTGTATCATCTTTTACCCCTGTATATACACTCACCAGCAAAAGAAACGCAACACTTGATTTTAGTTCATATTTTTGCAAATAATTTATTTTTTGCCAAAACCAAATTGAAGGCATTGATTCTATCGTCAACAAGCATAATCGTACCAAAATCATTCAACTGCAACCATTTCCTGTCTTTTTCTAGTCTGTTTTATCAAATTTGAGATTTTGCAAAAAAAGAGACGTTATGTTCAACTTATAACCAAAAGGAAGATGTCATTTGAAAGCCTGCCTAATAGATGACCAAGAACGGAAAAATTAAATCGTTTCAGCAACTGCATTTTCAGTTTTTATACAAAACTTTGAAAATTTGCGTTTCATTGATTTTGAAACACAGCAAAGGAAATGATTGAGTTTCGTGCCTTTTGAATTGTGCTATTTTTATAACATTTTTACAAGATGTTTCAGAGATGCAAGAAAAAAATTCAAGGCAAAATATGGTTTAGAAAAAATATTTTGAAACATTGAATGCAAAATTTTAAAATTGAAAGACATAGGTCTCTTTTTTTTGAAAAGTCTCAAATTTGATAAAACAGACTGGAAAAAGACAGGAAATGGTCGCAATTGAATGATTTTTGGTACGATTATGCTTGTTTACGATAGAATCAACGTCTTCAATTTGGTTTTGGCAAAAAAAAATTAAATAATTGCAAAAATATGAGCTAAAATCAAGTGTTGCGTTTCTTTTGCTGGTGAGTGTATATCAACTCAAAAAATGTTGCTTTGAATTTTAACAAGTTGAAAAAGACTGACTGACTTCCAACTGCAATACCTCTCTGTCATGGTATTGGTAGTTATCTATCCGACATCTGATTTTTACTGACCCCCATTAAATACACTTTGTCACCAATTGGTCAGTTCAGCCTTTGGTGAACAACATGGTCATGATGATTCTGAACAACATGAAACTGCCAGACTTGATTCCTCAACATGTCATTTTAAAATTTGACAGCCAGAGGGAGCTGTGATCTCAAAAGGTGCATCTTCGCTGCTCTCTGGTGGATGATGCATAAATTATCATGTTTTTGTTACCAACACGTATGTCTTTCTTGGGAGTCTTGGCCTCTATGAGGTTTAGTATCAAATTGATCTTCAGGTTTTGATTGAAAAAGTCACTATCAGCAGATTTTAAAATTGGTCGTGCGTCATGAACTGGTCCATTTTGCGTCGCAGGTCAAAATTGTTCACTTTTAGTATCTTTTGATATTTTATGTAGTAAACCTAGTTCTAACTAGAACTCGAAAGAAAACTTTAATATCTTGTATACTTTTGGAGATATTACCATTTTTGTACCCATTTTTAAGTTAAAATATGAAGAATTTATTGAAGGTTTTTTGGCTTTTTCTCAAAATGGAAGTTTTCTGGTAAAAAGTCTATACTTTTTTATTACTTAACCAATTACAATCTGGTTTGTTGCAAAATGTTCCAAAGAAGTTGCTCTTACCAAATGTGTAAATTTAAAAATAAATAAACGAATACATCTTTGTGAAATATCGTCTGGAAAACCGACAAATTTATTTTAATGAAAAATTCTTAAATTTAATTTTCATGTTTATCTAAGTAAAATTCATAAGAGTTCTTTGAAACTATTAAATAATTGAATTTTGTTTATCTGAACTTGGCTGCTATTCCCTCCATACATACAAGTAACAGTGTCTTCAATAAATATTAACGGAGACCTCCACGCAGGAAGGGCAAATCATTGTCCAGATTGAAATGTCAGCTCTTGACTGTACATGGATATAGTATTCTGAGTATTAACATTGGTTATCTTATCACAGGAATATACTTTCATGGCTTCATTGATATACCAGCTTATCAGTACATTTCAACAGTTTATAAAAAATACTAACACACTGTGTTGTGTGAGGACATCTCCTTGACTGAATACTGAACCACATCGGCAGCTGAATGAACAGTCTTCAGTATGAGACTTCTCATGTCTCCTGAGGTTTTGCTTGTGCAAAAATGATTTGTCACAAGTTAGGCATTTGTAAACATGTGTTAAGTCATATCACTGTGTTTTCTTTTCACATGCTCCTTCAGTGTATCTGAGAGACTGAACTTTATTCGACAATATTGACAAGAAACCTCTGTTTTCTTTGCCAAATGCTTGTCCTTTTGATGTCGTTTCAAACTCCGCTGGGTTGAGAAAGTCAAGTTGCAAATGTTGCAATTGAGCCCCCCGAAATGCTGAAGCATGTGCTCTGTCAGGAGGTACCTCTTTGGAAACTGTTTATTGCATATTGAGCAGGTTACTACAGGCATTGCTACAGATCCACAACCACCAATTCTATACATAGAAACAATGCAGGCACAATGTTAATAGCGGGCGTTAGTGGAACTCTCCTTTTTCCAGCTCTCCTGTGTTGACGAGCAGAATAAAACTATTTCCGGAAACATCAGCCTGGGAATTCACAATGGAGCCGGGGTTTCTAAGGTCCGTAACAAAGTCTAATCAGCCTGACAGTACTGGAATATGGTGGCAATCCATGCTAAACATTCCATTTAAGACTCGGCAATGCAAATCCGTAATGTTTTCAATAGATTAAAAGTGCCCTGGGGCCTGGAATGCCAGCTCCACTGACTCAGCAATGGTACAAAATGGCAGCTTGTTCCCGGAAATAGTTTTATTCTGCTCGTCAACACAGGAGAGCTGGAAAAAGGAGAGTTCCACTATCACGTCCTATCATTTAAAGGAGATGGGCTTGGGATCAGTTCTTGCATGGTTCCAGATCTGAAATAAAAGAAATCTATGTATGAACATCCTACATCTATGCTCTGCAACTTACTACTAAAAGCAATAGGATACTATTAATTTGATTTAGAGACGTCCACAGGAAGCAAACAAAATGCAACTTTTTGTGGCGTGCACTATGGCTAGGTTTGTGTCTCTCTTATATATGTATAGATCTCCTGGTTTTTGCCCTGGGTGATTCACCCAGGGTACTTTCTTTGAAAAACCAGTCTGAGAGGTTTTCTGAGAAGTGTTGTCCTGGCATGAATAGGGGTGTGGGTACAGCCAATATAGCCAATTCATGTTCTAATGATGTTATAGTAAAATGCGTTTCAGGTTTGGGTTGAGTTGGGTTGAGTTGATTTTTTTTTTTTTTTTTTAAATTAAAAAAAAAAAAAAAATTTTATTAAATTTTTTTTTATTTTTACGGTTTGTTGATAGATTGTTTGAGTCTTGAGGGACTGTTTTCAAGCTGACTTTGCACTATAATATCGCCCACATGACAATCGTCCATGCGTTTCAAGGAAGGCCTATAATGCATTTAGCATTTGCTTTTTGCAGTGCATCTATTCTCAAAGCAGTCTAACAATGCTAATTGCAATTCTGCAAGTTCTAAAGCCTATTTTCATCCTCAGGTTACCAAATTGCCATTGAGGAACAGCACTTGAAGGCAATCTGACAGGTGTCAAAGCTGATTGCACTTCGCAGTGCAGTGCTACTTTGATGTTATATCCATGGATCTTATGCTTAGGCCTATTACTCATTCCCAACAGAACCCAGGGTTTGAATCCTCAGATTCTTGTTATATAAGTATAAGTTGTCCTCCGGTACCTAGAAACACATAGAAGAATGGCACATTAATTAAAACAACTTTCATGCAAAAGAAACCTATGATCGGGGCAGGACAGAGGACTGATTCTCTCATTTTGCATAATCGCTACACCGACTCCGCTACACCGACTCGATCCACCCCTGAAATTTCCTGACATGCTTCCACTTTCCCCTTAATAACTTTTTAACGGATGAAACGTTTTCAAAACTGATAACAGTTCCAGAAACTAGACAAAATTTGCGTCAATCTGATATCAAACTTTTTATAAAATTATTTCCGGAAGTGCAAGAAAAATGTAACTGAACATCTAGTTTCGAAATTTCATTAGACAAATCCACCTTTTTAGAGGACCAGTTCATGACGCATGACCAATTACGTATTTTACTTGTTTGTTTCTTGCAGAATTGGTTTCAAAATAGGCGATCTAAGGAGCGCCGAAAAGCCAAGCAGAACAACACTCCAGTGCCAGCTGCCTTGCTGTTGAGAGACATGCGTCAGACCCATCATTTTGCCTACGCAGGGCATCCTCATCTCTTGCGGTTCATGAGACCACAGTTACCTCAAGCTGCGGCACCTGAACCTAGTCCAATGTCGTTTCCCTATTTGCGACCACGTCCCCCGAGTCAGCTGCCTCCCCAGGAAGTCCCTTCACATCATTCCCACCCTGCCCCTCACCAAATCCCTGATTCCCAGTATCGTGAGTATGGAGCATTCCGGCCAAATTGGACACTTCCCTGGTCGACGTATCCTTATAATATTCCGACGAGAAAGTCAACGACGGTTGCATCCGGTTTGCCACTACCTTTGCCTACCTACACGATGCCCAACAGCTGGCAGAACACCACCTGGCCCACGTATTACCACGAGAGTAGATACATGAACCAGAAACCTCACACTGCTACCTCAGAAAATGGTCATTTTACGGATTGGTCGCCCCCTCCGAGTCTTAGTCAACGGCCAAATTATGCTGCCAGCGCAACTTCAACTGATCGTGCCAGTAATGCTAGTGTTGATGTAG
Organism: Platynereis dumerilii; assembly: GCA_026936325.1. Taxonomy (NCBI): domain Eukaryota; kingdom Metazoa; phylum Annelida; class Polychaeta; order Phyllodocida; family Nereididae; genus Platynereis; species Platynereis dumerilii. Next base: position 28,085,444 of record JAPTHN010000011.1, read on the forward strand.
AGGAATGCCTGTCATCTTCAACTAGACCAGGGTCTCAAGTATCCCAGTTGACCTGGTACAATGACATGGAGCGGCCAGTTGATGTGAATTCGGTTGAAGAAGTGGGCGAGGAGCCATCTTTACGTTTGGAGGATAGTGGTTACAGTGTTGGCGACACCAGTCAATCCGACGCCAGCTCGTATACATGTAGGTCACTTCTTGATGATAGCTCAAACATTGAAGCTTCAAGTACCAATGCTGTGAAACTACCTAACTTTCCTTCGTGTAGCCAAGCTACCCTCGACCATTCTGCTCCATTCCCTCTATTACCTCTAGTGCCAAGCAATGGTCAGATGGTCAACTACTCTCCCATTAGTCCACCTTTAGCTCAGGATCTTGACACTGGTTGCCCGAGTCTGGATGGTTATCAGGTGTTTGCTTTGACTAGTGCTCCGAGCTCGTGCATGGCTAAAAGTTTGCCAAGCTGCTCGTATTATGGGAAGGAATTAATGTCTACTTTGCCGCCTACATTGCCCTCTTGCAGTCTGTCTACCATGGCATCTAGCATGGCATCTTGCATGGCGTCTAGGATGGCTTCCAGCTTGCCGTCTAGCATGCCGTCTTGCATGATGACAAGCAGATTGACGGCAGCATCGAGTGACGCTCAATTGGCGAGAGATCTCTCGCTCGCAGACCTGCCGTCGACCCTGACGACCTCTTCAACATCTTGTATCGCAAAGGAAATCCCAAGCTCTTTCACAAACGAATCGCCCTCTAGTGCTCACACAAAGGAACTACCTTACTGTTCTTATGCTAGCAACCTTGCTGACAGAAGCAGTGACAGCGTATCTGATAGTAATACCTTAGTCGCCCCCGAAGAGCACCTCGAGTCGGATTCTTCTGAATTGGAAGACGAGGATGAAGAAGCTACTGAGTGAATTTGTAATTGCTAATTAAGAGTTTATCTGAAAAATGGTTAATTTGTTGAAGGTTATCTCCTAAAGTGAATAAGTTCAGACTTTTCAAAGCAAAATTTTCTCTCAAAATATCTGGAGAATCTGGTAAAATCAAAATTGTTGATGGAAGGCTCTGTCTTTCAATATCTATCGGGACAAAGTTAATGTATTATGGTACTCATTAGAAATATCATTTGAATGATTTTATAATTGCTAATTAAGAGTTTAATCCAAAAAATAAGTAATTTGTTGAAAGTTATCTCCGAAAGTGAATAAGTTTAGACTTTTCTAAGCAACATTTTCTCTCAAAATATCTAGAGCATCTGGTAAAATCGGAGTTTTTTTATGGAAGTCTCTGTCTTTCAATATCTATTGGGGCAGAAGTAATGTATTATGGTACTCATTGGAAAGATTATTAAGGAATTTCTGTTTGTTGCGTATGACATTTTGTTAACTGAGTGTGTGACGTATTATACATTTTTATTTGGTTAACATTGTGTTACTAGCTTATGGTTGTTTACTTTTATTTTTGTTGACATTTTACTCACATTTTAACCAGATGTTGGTTTCGTTATTATGGAAAATGTCACTAGTTACTTGCGCAAGGATTAACCTGTCCAGCTACTGTTTATTTTCTGGAATAGTTATTGGTTTGTAGTCAGTCTTTTATGATGTTTTAAAGACACGTAAGCAAAGTATTAAGCACATTAATTTTAGCATTAATTGTTGTAGTTAATTTTTGTTAATCATTTAGCTCTACCTCACGTTAAGTAGGCAATTGTGTTTTGGTGATTTTCCTGTATAAACTTGAATATTGTTCTTGTACATGTTTTATTTGACAGTCAATTTGACTGATTGGCTTATACCAAAGTATTTGATTCCGTCTATTGATTCTGTGTAAGGAAAAAAAAGACGTATTTCCTAACTAGCTAGTTCTTGTTGTGGTATGCACTACAATGCATTGTTGCCTTAAATTTGTGTAATGATAGTGGAAATTGTTTTCAACTTCTTCGTGCTACTGAATTGTGCATTTATATGTTCACTTCTCACTGATTGTGCAAATTTTTTAAAGACTATAATGATGCTGTATTATAGTCAGTGCTATTTGTTTCCTTCGACTGTATTATTAGATTTTTTTTTGTGGTTGTAAAGTTTGTTTAGATTATATTAAATGTGTATTTTCTATTGTTATCAATGTCAGGTAGACCAGGGTATTTGATGATATTGTCACATAAAAATAAAATCTTGTTTGTATTATTACTTAGTCACTCAAGATTGTTTGCAGCTAATGTAGCACTTGTTTAAATGGAACTACTCATTTCCTTGGAGACATCATTCTTTCCTAATTGATGCAACTGTAGCAGGTGATAAAGTCACACTAAATTTTAGGGATGACGGATTTCTTTCCTGTAAAAATCGAGCTATCAAGAGAAATTTTTAAAAATATTTTTTCAATTTTTTTTTTTCAGCAAAAAATTCACTAATTTCTGTTCTGAATTCTCAAATGCTGTTTCAAAGAGGGAAATATGTCATCCATAGAATTAATTCAGTTTAACCTGAAATTGTTTTGCTATATTACTCAAAATTATTATGATATGTTTGTTTATTGATAATAGTATTATGCAGTAGGCCCTACTGTTGTGATATTTTAAATTTATTGTTGCCGAGTCTCATCGTGATGCGATTCATATTGTGAACATCTTTTCTTTTTTGATGAAAAGTGGTCTTTGAGTGTCCTGAGGCTGCCTTAAACTATAACTAGTATAAAAATGCTACGATTTATGTAAATTTTATAATTAGAGGTGATGAAGTCATTTATATGGACGGGTACTGTGATTGTTAACAAGACGGGTTTATTATTGTATTAATTGGTGTTGTAGTCTAAATTGTTTTAATCACTGTTGAAATGAAACACAGAAATTCTGGGTTTTTTTAAATGTATTTTATTAGAAGAAATAAATAACATTCTGTATGATGAGTTAAATTATCAGTCAATATCAGACACTGAGCAGTGAAATACTGTCGGCTGCAAATATCACAGTTTCATCCAATCTTGGATAAAAAAAGTTCTCAAATTCTCAAAATTGTCCTTTAATGAGAACAGTTCAATGAGTTCTCAAAATGTCCTTGAAATGTCTTTCAATGAGAACAGTTTATTTATTTAATAGTGCATAGGTTGTGTGTGGAAGGCTTCTGTGGTTTCTGCTGCTTTGATAACATGAAATCCTCTCTTTGTAAACTAGTACTGTGTATAGTACTTTAATTCTTGTACTGCTTGTACTTATTCACGGGAGATGGTGTGATTCATCAAATGTTTGTTTTAGATTTGACAGAACTTTTTGAATGTTACAAAATTTTTGTGGCATCGAGTTCTGGTTTCTTGGAAGTCCTCCTTGCATAGAATTATACAAGTTCAAATAATTAGTAAAACTGCCATATGAGGTAAATTTTCTGATATTTTGGTTGGCATAAAGAGGAAAGTTTATCAGTCACAGTGCCATGGATACCAGTTGTATCCAATTGGAGATTATTTGTGTTTGAATGCTTGTTAAGCAGTGATTTTGAGTCGTACTATGGACTCAGGTGGCATGTGAATGATAAGGTCTGGCATGTCGAGAGGTTTGATGGAATTGTTCTTGGGCTCGCTCAAATCAATGGAGTAACAACTCATGGGAATGCTGCTGAGGGAGAGGGGAGGGGTGATGGTGCTGCGACTGGCGCGCCCTGATGGTGGCCGTGAGTACTTCCAGGAAGACGGCCGGAAATCAGCCACAACGTCTCTCGGTGTCCGGATTGACAATTTTGAGAACGAGGACATGGTTTCAAGTTCAGAAGGAGCTTCTGGAGACACTCTCGTGGAAGATTCATTCTTCTTCCGTCGTGCATATATAACTAGACATCGTATCAGTAAGATTAGCAGAATAAGGAGTGGAATGATGACTGCCAAGGCTATTGGCACCTCAATAGGAGTTTCACGGCTTCTGGACCGTCCTATTGCTGGCCCCCCAGTGTTGTTTCTGCCAGGTTCAATCGGTTCGATGAACCTTGTTGACTGCAAGATTAATGTCGTTAGGGACACCATTGTTGTTGCACTGATTTCTGTGTCATTAGATTGGGATTTTTCAGTTTCATTGGTCTTTCCTTGTCCATTATCGAATTGGTCAGTTCTATTTTTATTCGAGTCTAGATTGTTATCAATCTCATCACCACTGGCAGTGTCATTAGCACCATTGTTACTGCTGCCGCCCGAGTTGTTACCCCCAGGGTTCTTGGAAATACTGTCATTGGAGGCACTTGAGTCGGAGCCAGGCCTGGGGGATGTCACAACTGAATCATCTCCCCTAGTCCTGTTGGATGGGATGAATTTACCATCAGGGCCGTAAGTTCCATCTGAGCCATTGTTGAAAGGGCTCTGTCCCCAAGGCCAAGTGCCATTGGGAGATCCACCTGCCCATGAACCATTAGGAAAAGGCCCAAATCCGCCTGGGTAAGAACCATTAGGCAATGGGCCAAAACCATCTGGCCATGAGCCATTAGGAAGTGGGCCAAACCCACCAGGCCAAGAACCATTTGGAAATGGACCAAAACCGCCAGGCCATGAGCCATTTGGCAAAGGACCAAACCCACCCGGCCAAGAACTATTTGGAAAAGGGCCAAAGCCTCCAGGCCAAGAACCGTTTGGTAACGGGCCAAACCCACCTGACCAAGAACCATTTGGAAATGGACCAAAACCACCCGGCCATGAATCATTTGGCAAAGGGCCAAAGCCACCAGGCCAAGAACCGTTTGGTAAAGGGCCAAAGCCACCTGGCCATGAACCATTTGGAAATGGACCAAAACCACCTGGCCATGAACCATTTGGCAAAGGACCAAAGCCACCAGGCCAAGAACCGTTTGGTGAAGGCCCAAACCCACCTGGCCGAGAACCATTTGGAAATGGACCAAAACCACCTGGCCATGAACCATTTGGCAAAGGACCAAAGCCACCAGGCCAAGAACCGTTTGGAAATGGTCCAAAGCCTCCAGGCCATGAACCATTAGTCCAAGGCCCAGAACCACCTGGCCATGAACCGTTTGGGAATGGCCCAAATCCTCCTGGCCAAGAACCATTTGGAAAAGGTCCAAATCCTGGAAATGAACCATTCGGAAGAGGCCCAAATCCACCTGGCCATGAACCATTTGGAAAAGGTCCAAATCCACCTGGCCAAGAATCGTTCCTTGATCCTGGCGGCCACATGTTGCTACCATTTGGTTGGTGTCCTCCCCAATTTGGTGGAAATACTCCTCCGTTTTGTCCGATGTTGGGCCACCTTGGGCCTTCACTTCCCGTTGGCCATGTCCAGGTCATGTTGGTGCCTGGCATCCAAGGTGGCCAGTGTGTGGTGTCATTTGAATGCGGGTCCCATTCGTGCGGCCTGGTGTTGTTGGTGTTGTTGAAGTCGATGCAAATCCAGGGAATCCAATTGCAGATGACCGTTTCGTTTGCATCCCTGGGGATGATCAGGGTGTTGTTTTGGCATGTCCAAGGAAATAGCTTGCACCAGGAACTTGAAGTGATGTTCGAAGAGTTGAGGCCCATAGTCGGCCACCAGGAAGGGACAATGGTGTCTCCTGGCCAAGGGTAAACATAATCAACATCATCAGAAGTATTTACTGTTACAAAAACTTCGGTTGTCATTTCTATTATATCATCTGTCGCTGTTGTTTCAAAATTTGATAACTCAGTTGTTGGCATCGCTGTAGTCTCTGCTTCAGTTGTGATTTCTGTAGTTGGCAGTTCTGTTGTGACCATTTCTTGAGTCGTGAATTGGACAAGATCTTCGAACTGGACTGTAGAGGCTTCTGTCGTCAACACCACAGTTGTGATTTCCTCCTTTTTGAAAGAAAATATAATACTTTAGTTCATGGTCAGTACAAATTGATTCATCATCAGTTTAAGCATTTTTAAAAGAAAAATGTTTCCAAACACTTACCTCCGTTGTAACAATAGTTGTTTCCGCCAAAGTTGTGATTTCCTAAAAAATTAAGAAGAAATTCAGTTGGTTAACTTTAGCGATGGTTTCTGTGATGTTGTTTGCTATTTACAGTAGACGAACTTCGAGTGTTTACATGCAATACACTTCTTGGCTGTTACTGACATCACAGCCCTATCCCTGCCATGTTAAGTGACCATAACTTTGATACCTCATAAACGTGTGACTGACTCATAGCCCATACATACCATGTTGTATGATAGGTGTCATAGCATCCACCAGTGACCTCACTCCTGTCTCTCTGAGTAATAGGCCTGCAATCAACAGAGCTTGACCACTGTCAATGTTACTGATCCCCAGCTGATCTTGGCGTCTGCTACTCCTGGCCATCCTGACCACAAGTGCTTCATTTTAGCAAAGTTATAACAAACAGATTAATCTTCCTCTGGTGTGACAAACAGAATTCACAGTTTGAGATATTCAAAGCAATTGTATCTATGTTTGAATGTTTAATTGTTGTCTGTTTGTTGTTCCAAATATTTCTTTGAAGAAAAACACAAACAATTATCTAAATTATAGATATTTCAGGCCAGAAAAAGCTGTGAAGGATTAGAATACTTCAGAATTTTATTGAAGTTGTTGGCATCTTTCATGAAGAGAGCAATGATTATTGTCAAATGGGTCAGATTTATGACTCAGTGACTGCACTTCATATGACAACTGTTCTACTGCCCATTCACTTAGCATTGCTCTGATACACGTCACTGAGCCAGATGTTGGTCACTGCTGCATCTATACATGTCATTAGAAGTCCTATGAGTCAGTGAAAGAGCCACCAGTTTCAATGGTAAAGATTGAAGCAACAGCTTTAGTGACCTCATTGATACTCTGAAACCAGTCACTTGTAAGCACTCGAAGTTCGTCTAAGTACTGTAACGGAATCGTTGATTTTCTGAATAAGTTATCAGTGCTGATTCATGGCTATTGGTTGTGGTATCTGTATCGGTCTTATTATGACATTATTGTATAAAAAATGATTTCATAAGGTTGACCGAAAAGTTCAATAAGCAAAAGGAAGTGTTAAGAGCACATGTTGGTCTATATTTGCTATCACGAACTCATTCATGTTAACGCATAAAATTGTGAACTCTCAATATATTAATACGAACATTGAAAATGCCCTTGAAAGTAAAACACATGTGAATGCGATGTAAGCGAATCAAAACTTTACCGTGGTAGTTTCCAGCGTAGTGTCCTCGAGTGTTGTGGAAAGTGGAGTTGTGGTTTCCATCTCGGTTGAGGTGTCAGGTTCGGTAGTAGGTGGGTAAGACGCAGTGGGGTGAATCAGATCTTCATCGACTTGTCCGTCGTTGTCATTGTCTCTCTGGTCATTTCTTTCTTCCTCAAAGAGGCCATCACAATCATTGTCAAAATAATCCGCCTCAACAACAAACGTCCGTCTACAAGGTAGGACTTCAAAATGCTTCAAACGCTGGCTCACGGACTGAGCGTAACCTTCCTGTCTATTGAACCCATACAGGATGAGTCCAAAAGTGACCTTTTTATCCATATGTGCTACGTAGTGAGCGCTGTCAGTGATCTTTACAGTCATCACCATGAAGTCTGTATTGTCTATGGAATACCACCGATTTAAGATATCTTGACTTCGTATTGCAGTACCATCTATTCGCAAGCCGTCTTCATGGCTCGACTTGATTGTCACTGATAGATAATGGGTGAAGGGATGAGCCGAACGAAAAGGTTCGTATGTTAGAAAATTGTACGAATTCTGGAATTGTCGAACTGGAGGCACTGTGGTCATGAAAGGATCACTCTGCCGCACACCATCCGCACTGTAAGACTTGGTGTACTGCAGCAGCCAAACGCCATAGTTTGACAAGACTCGAACTGGTCTGTTGGATGGCGTCTCAAATTCTTTGTATTGTCCTTCCTTCATAGCGAGGACTTCATAATGCTGCTGGTTCTGGTCGTCATGCCACAAGACTCTGACGCGCGTCTTGTTGGCTTTTGCTGAAATTATGAAAATTCATCTGTATCAGTAAAAAAGATATAAAATGCCATCAGCCAAATTGAAAACACAAGCTTTACTAGCTCTTATTACCCACATTCAACTTGGAACTTATTAAGCAGCTTGTATGTGAGGAAGTTTATTTATTAATTTATATTTGAAGATGGTTGTGTCTGAAATTATTTAAATGGCTTAAAGAAGACAAAAAATACCAACACTGACAAGGCCCGGCTTACCAAGGACACTGAAACCACACTCGTTCTACTGCCTGATGACATCATTATTGCTGTGATGTCACTCAGTTTGCCAAGTGGAGACCAATTCAGACAATACCATTGGATTGCTACATCATTGCTGACATTGGGACAACCAACTCACCTACAACTCTAAAGATATCTCCCGACGTTCTTGTCGCTATGGGAACGGTAAAGAACTCTTCGGACCAAGTTTCAAGAGGAAGGGCTTGTTCTATTAGATAATCTCCCATGTATTGTGCTTTGATCGAAGACCACACTGAGCCAACGACAACTGCGATCGGGTAGTTTGATTCGATCTTTGATCCTGTGATATCTTTAAAGCTGTGATACTGGAAGAGAAAAAGACAAAGTTATTTTGACAAAAAGTTATGTTCTGCAGCCGGCGGCACCTTCTTTGTAGGCTGTGATATGAAGTGCCATAGATGGAAAATGGTACTAACCATCAACTTAGCTCTTATGCAATGCCCCTTTACATAATCATTGCTCAGAGCACAACTGTACATGTATGAATGAATTGGGACGGTTTTTTTTTTGGGTTTTATTTTGTTTGGTCATTATGAATGATGAGCGTGTTCGACACCGAAAATAACAGGAGATACTGAAATACAGAAAATGCTGAAAATTATTGGAAACAGTGAGAAAACTTAGATTATTCTGTGTTGCAGGCATTTCAAGGCTATTTGGTAATTATGTATGTTGCATTCTCCAATTGTTAGAAGAAATAATCCTTTTGAGCACAGAACTTGTTAGTGAAGAAGTCTTGCCTTACAGGCAAATAATACTGAACATGAAAAAAAAATCAAAAGTATACCGACCATGTATGTCTGGTGCCTGTTCATTCTGATGAGCTGGGGTTCTGTCCCATAGACTGGTTGTTCTGTGTACAAATTTATTTTAGTGAAGTCTTCCACAGCAGTTATACCAATGAAGGCTGGGCCTTGTGTATGGGTGGTGGAGGAGCCAGTCCAAATGTAAGTTGCTGCATAGTAGATAGTGGAAAGTGCTGGGAGAGGGAGGGCTACAAAGGTATCACTTGAAAGGTCTCCTATACTCCCTGCAGACACCGTGATGTTTCCATTCGAGTTGATGTAGATAGCTGAAAAGAACAAAGGTGTGGTCGTTATTCTCTTTCCTTCTGATGGTTTGGGACTAAAGCTCCCAAGTTAGAGGGTTTCTGTTGCAGGCTGACATTATGGGTTCAAAAAGATGTTTGTGCTTTTTTCATAGAGTAGTTTTGTGGATTTTTGTGTCTGCAGGTCAACGAGGTCTAGTTTCCTGTGTTACGACCACCTAAGGTACCCTGTGTTTGAGTTCGATTACATATAATGATTTCTCTGAGGTCTCCAGATTAACATATTCAGACAACATGATTGTTACATCATTACATCACTTGACCAAAGTGCCGTATGTTGGCCTATACTTCCCGATAAGGTGAACATTATTATTCTTTACCTTTGTCTTCCACTTTGTCGTTGGCGTGCATGTGAAGGTCGTAGTCATAGTAACCGACGTAAGTCTCTCCTGGACGAAGGTCAAATATTTCTTCAGGGTATAGAAATCTCAGACGAGGTACTCTCATGATGACTGTGATTGTGACGTCGCTGACTGAAGTCACATGTATTCGTATTTCTGGTAGGTCTATGAATATCTGGAACAAAAATTCATTTTTTCTTCATTTTCCAGATGATTTAACCTAATCACCTAAGACTCAAGCCATTTCTTATTTTAGGAAAAAAATTGTGTCCCTTTCATTGCACATTCAGAAATTTAAAAGTATTTTGGTCAACGGAGACGAAAACAAATTGGCATCCGACGGTTGAACCTTCAACCGCAAGACCGCAGTAGTTGATGGATCTAGAGAATTCCGATTTCAGCAAGTTTTGTGAATAATCGATGCCGACCGACTGCTTCGTACCATGAAAAACCGTCTGGCATATGAACGTATACTATTTGTCTGTTGATTTTATTCTGAATGAAATATAAGGCCTAACTTAGACATAGGTAAAATAAAAAATTTATAAGGGGATCAAATACTTATATTTCTATACAGCTAGCTGTAGGAGTCTCTACAGCTTCACCTTATCATTTGTGGATTGAATATGGCATGTTGAATAAAGCATGTTGTTTGAAATTAATCCCATCAGTCTGCTTCACCTTAGATCTGTAGATTGTAGATTAGCCTATCATTTAATAAAATATTCAAAACGCAGCTGCTTCATCATAGTTACCTTGTTCTCCGGGATGCCCAAGACAAATTCTCTGCCATATATTTCACTCTCTCCTGCAACATGAATAAGGTATGGGTTATAATCAGCAGTTGCATATAGCCCGGGCAGGTGCTATCTGTTAATTACAAAGTTGCATGAATCATACGGTTACCATGGATGTAAGTTAATACAAAAGCTGTTTTTAATAAATGTACTTTTCAAAAGTTTAGCTTTTGGCACAAAGTAGGTTTTTTTTTAGAGAATGGTTGGTAATCTTTCTAAGTTGATCCATTATTTAAGAATTTAACATAATTTCTATGAGGTATATTTTAAAATGTTTCAAACCGAATTAATTTGGTTATTCGTTTTGTGTTACATGATGAAGAAATTCAAGCCGCTTTTCACAGTGGTGAGTCCAGGGAACTTCTGCTACCAATACATATGCTGAAGTCCATGGTCCACCCTTTTGCTAATTGAAGTGAACTTTACGTTGTATTTTTGTATAAAAGATATATTTTTATGAAGATAGATATGTTTCATCTGACTTGCATCTTCTAAAATTCACATAGAGTAGCGAGGGGCATGCAGCCCTCCTTAACTTTGAGGTGTGATTTGACCTACTTTTTTTATGGTCGAATTATTTAAACGCTTATGCTGTCAGGAAGGGATCACTTGACTCTACTTATAACTAGTGAAACAAATGTCTATCAATTTTAATAAAGGAGTTACAGCCATTTTTGTAAAAAATTGCAAATGGCCATACCCCACCCATCGGGCAAGAAGCCCCCTATTAAAATCCCATGGCAATTTTTTTTGCGATCGCATTTAGCTTGAAAGTTATTTCTTGGGGTTCTTTTATAATTTTTAAGGCATTCAATTTGCTTTTTCTGAATTTCTGAATTTTTCTGTTCATACTTTTATTTTTAAATATTTTTTGCCCTTTTTCAATTTCAGCCAAATTTTTTCGATTCTAATTAGCTGTTCTATCAAGATTTAAGGTAAAGTACACATTATTAAGTGGGTCCTGAAGCAGCTTCAAGGCCCCAGTGAAGGGGGCCTCATGCCCCATACCATTTTGGGGCCTCTCGCCCCAAACACAAATATTTTAATTTGCCCTCTATATTTTTAACTAAAATGCAAAAAACATGATCCAAATCATTCTTATATGATGGTCATAAAGTGAAGCAATGCAGATATCCATTATACTTTTAAATATTTCCAAAGTTATTTCTGAGGACCCCTTTCAAAGAATTTCTCAAAGTTACAAAAGCCATTCATATTTTTTTGTTTCTTTAATTTCTAGTATGGTTTGGTGCTGTTTGCCCTGCAAATTTGTGACATCACATAAAAAGCCTCTAGCTTGAATCATATCACTGAGAAAATGCACCAAAAATGTTAGTTTAGATATAACCGTAGGGGGGCCTCTCACCAACCCGGGCTTCTTGCCCCGACCTACTCTAATCCGGTGTTCAGAGAGAAATTTCACATAAAATCCAATCGACAGAACTCCATAAACTGAAAGTTTCATAGTCATTTAATTTTCACTTCACTCTGTTACCATCATCATAATGAAATGAAATGATTACATGCAACATAAGCAGTCTTCTCTGTTAATGTTCCATGATACTTCTGTTGCATGTAATTATATTTCATTCTGATAATGGTCATAGTGTGAGCCGAAAGGTAAATTAGGCCTACTATGAAACTTCCCTCTTATAGAGTATTTTGCATCTTTGTACTTGGCTAATCCAGGAAGCAAGAGAAAGTCAGGACTTACAAGTCATGTGAGGGTTTCTGAACAAAAGAGATGCACTGAAAAGAACCTGACCAGGTCATGGTTAATGTGATTGCATTTGTTGTTGGATCAAAACAAGCTTGTTGTCAATGTTTTTGTCTGATTTTACATGAGGAAGCAATCAGGCCGAGGGAGTGATCTATTCTTAAAATGAACCTAGGGATTGGAGGGGCAAGAAAAGACCTTAGGCACGCCATCTTTCTGGGGTCATTGTTCCATCACAAAGCGCCATGGCCACCAATAGACTCATACATACACCCCACTGCATTTCAGTGCCTGATTGTCTTCCAGGATATTGCTAGATTGGCAAGGTAGATCTCCCACTTTCTCATCACTTCTCGTCTATACACTCATCGCACTGTTGAAATGTGTTGTATTTTGTTTTACTGGTGGTTGGTAGGACCGTCAAGCTCATCGCAGTGTTTTCTGCCTGTTGCTAAGTCTATCCTATCTGTTGCAATGGTTGAGCTACTGGTTGCAGAGTTTATCCTTATGGTTGAAAGTTGTAATATTGGTTTTAATGTAAGTCCTGCTAGTTGGAAAGTTTATCCCATTGGTTTAAAACTTGGGCTCACTGCATGGTCTCAAAGTTTATACTATGTGTTGCAATGGTTGTCCTACTGGTTGCAGAGTTTATCCTATTGGTTGCAAACTTTGGCCTACTGAGCACAAGGTTTATCTCATTGGTTGCAGAGTTAACCTACTGCCTAAAAATTGTCCTACTGGTTGCAATGTTTGTCCTACTGGTTACAAGTTTGTCTTCAGACAATTCTGTAACTGCAGTTCCTGTTGTTGTTTTTACAGTAACACATTTTACAGTGTAGTGACTATTTCTCCCTGTGTGTGCTTCTTGTTGGTTCTTGCTTGGAGCTGTCCAACTTCATCAGGTCTTAAGGTTGGCACAGGGGTCAATACCATCAATTATAGATGAGTCCTATTCACTGCATCTGCCATAATTAACAAGCCCAGTCCCATCCCTGTCTTATGGTCCAATCTTGGTGGCTCCAAGTAAGCCTTTTGTCTGTACCCCATGGGCATTGCTCATTTGGCTGCCATTCCAGCTTATTAGGCAGACAAATTTAGAGTTTCATTTTTCATTACGGGCAAAAAAAATCCGGAGTTCAATGAGGATGTGTTCTCCCAAGAGATTTCCCACACTTTTCGACATGTTCAGGCGTTGGGAGTTTATCGGAATGAAGCATGAATTATAAATCTGTTTATCTGGGTTGTTTACAACAGGATCAATCTGGGTTTGTGGATATTTTGGGCTTCTATAGAAAAGGATAATTCAGCCAAAATTTTGTTTGGTGCATTTTGATACGAAGATCTTACTGAGCCAAAATCATATAATCATGTTGTGATTTATGTGATTCTCTTTTAAATTTGAGAAAATCTTGGAAATTTCTTAGAAAAATTCAGGAATTTGTTGGAGAATTGCAAAAAGGGGATGACATAAATTGTTTATAAACAGTTCACCAAAAATTAATTAATCTGCCTTTACAAAAATGTGAATATCTCAAAGACCTCTTCTCCGATTTCTGTGAAAGTTGGCCAGTTTGTAGGCTTGCATATCGACAGTGCGTGTGTATTTGTAGCTTTATTGCACAATTTTTGTTTGAGCCAGCAAAACCTTGAGTGCTTGTACCCCTATCTTCAAAAATACAAATTTTTGGCTTTTCCAAAGAAAATTTCACCGAAAGGTATTTAAACTCCACTGAATTTATTTTTCATTGCATACAAGGAACCGAAACTGTAAAAATGTTACAAAATAAGTCCCTTGTTGTCTTCTAAATACGATTGAGAAACAAATTTCTCCAGACACATGATGAAGTTTATCCAGCTGATGGCTCCCTCGCATGGTGAAATTGTTCATATCCATTGGAAAAGCCTGGGATTTTTGAAAACAGGGGTAGGCTCACTCAAAGGCTGCTGGCTGAGCCAAGAATAATGCCACTGAGCTATAAATACACACATGTGCCTAAAGTTTCATTTAAGCATCCATCTTACCTGATGCTAAGGTGACGAAGATGCCAATTATGAAAATTACATTGCTTCTTATCATTGTATACTACCTGAAAAAAGTAAAGGACCTTCATTAGGTTTATGTGATTTGGTTAATGTACTTTGGTTGGTTATTTAAAAAAATGTAATTGGTCTTTTCAACAAGTGTTGGTAATGCAAATACACTGTATATATTGTCTGAAAACTTACCCCCTATGGAGGTGAAATTGAGGAACTGCATTATCAGGTTGAGTTTCCAGTGGTTTCTTCTTGGTAAGGCTGGATGAAGTGATGACCTTGCTTGTCATGATGTGTCATACTTCTCTTTGGGTTGTCTCATACTTTAGAAAGTACTCTTCATGTATTTTGTATCAGTGTTACATGACTATTGTATTGTCCTATACTGTTTCTTTGGTAAGCTGATTCTTGTGACATCCTTTGAAGGTTCTCATGGTCTAACACTGAGTAACAGGTATAGAAGAGCTTCATAAGATTTAAAAGTCATCCTGGATGTCAATTTGTATGACCTTCAATACAGTCTTCTGATTTGAAGGTTTCTTTCATCCATTTTCAGGTTTATCATATAAATTAACCCAATAAAATTTAAGATGCATCCATCTGTCTGTCTCTATGGTATAATGAAATTAATCCTCTTTCATAGATTTCGAAAAAGTATTTTTGTTTCCTTATCAGTGAGTATTGTCCAGTCAGCAAGCTTCACACATACAATGTTGAATATATAAGTGGAGCAAGTAGCTCTACCCTGGAAACTGGTTACCCTGGAGTATGGATAAACAAGAGCAGCACCAGCCCATGGGCCAGGAGCCAACCAGAAGCCAATTCTCTAAATTAAATATTGAAGTGAAGGCGGCTAATATCGATCCCTCAGGTTATACGTCATCGGATAGATAACTGCAGCGACGTCATATTCATTTAGTATTAAAGTATTAAAGAATTCCTCGGAATTCCTCAATCAAGATGAAACCCACACCGGCCATGTTGTAGCAACCGTCATTGTGATAACGAACTGCACACAGTGCGCCTCTTAGTAAGTGAAATGGGTGATGTTTTGCCATTGGGTCAATACTAAACATCCTCAACTAAACTTCTTGTGAAGCAGGGATGTTCATCCCATGAGAAGAAAACATATATGGGTCATGAAGGACAATATTTGGGCATATGGGGTACAAACAGCTGCTAATTTTATCTGCGCTGCAAACAGTTACATATATGGGCCAAAATCTTTGGTAAGTAAGTGAACCCCCCTTCCCCTTGAAATAACATTGGCCTTGTGTTTCACTTACTTATCGAATACATTGACCCATGCCTAACTCTTTGTTAAGATAAGAAAATTGACATGCATTGTTATCCCACATGCCTCAAACATAGTCATTTACGACCCAAATGTTTTCATCTCATTGGATGAGAATTCATGCTTCCACTAGCAGTTTGGTTGAGGATGTTTTGCATTGACCCAATGCCAAAACATCACCCGTTTCACTTACTTACAGGTGGCGCTGCAGTTCTATCTCATCCAGTTGCCCATACACTGAAAATCTTTTTAAATTATCTTTATCAAAATGACTGAATCAACTTTTTGCCAATGGTGTGTTAAATTCTTTGTACAGGTAGTCATATGACTAACTTTATCCAGGTTAATCATTTTGGCTCCAAAAGTATTTTGAATAGTTTCACATCCTCTGGTTGGAGATGATTTTGGTGCGAATTGTGTCCCAGAGTCAACGCATTCAGAATCAGAAGTTATGGCGTATATATTATATATTTCAGGCGTGCATGTCTAGTTACGTTGGCATGTCGCTTGCAACTATGGACAAAAACTTTGAAATCTCAAATGATAATGGCCTGGATATATTCCTGAATTATTAATTTCCATAACATTATATCATATTTGGAACCTCACATGCCTTCTCACATGTATGTATTTCAAGATCTAGCATATTTAGCTAGCGCACTAGCGTACATGCATTATCTTGCACATCGCTAGTTGTGTAGGTTCATTATCTTGCACAGTTGTCTACATGCAAAATCTTGCAGATGTGTAGATGAATTATCTTGCGCAGTTGTCTACATGTAAGATCTTGCAGTTGTCTAGATGTGCTATCTTGTTGAGTTGTCTACATGCTATATCTTGCATAGTTGTCTACATGCAATATCTTGCACTTGTGTTGATGCGTTATTTTGCAGAGTTGTCTACGTGCAATATCTTGCACTTATGTTGATGCATTATTTTGCACAGTTGTCTACATGCAATATCTTGCACTTGCGTAGACGCTTTATCTGGCACACTTGTCCACATGCAATATCTAGCAGTTGTGTATATGCCAGATCTTGCACGCAGACAAGTGTGTAACATAGTGCATCTACGAAATGCAAGATCTTGCATGTACCTGCACTAGCGATGTGCTAGATGGGTCAAAATTTGATGAGTCTGAAATTCTTGTCTCCGGTGTTTATCAATAATTCATGATGGCTGGAACACCAATAGAGGCCCTCTTGTTGCCATTTGTCATAGACAAGGATATCAGCAAAACTTTTAACACAAAAAATATGCGGCAGAATATTTTTATCCCATCCAAAAATAGCATTGAAGTGGCATACCCCCCTGAAAATGGCCTGTCTCCAACAACATTTTCTTTGAAAGATCGTATCACAAAAACTAGTACAGGATCCTAATTCAATTAAACTCTTCCATACATGGAGACTTGACTGTCAGTCTTCTAAAAACTGGTCACCAATAGCTGAATAATATTCCGTATAAGAGCAGGAGGTTGTTGTGTCGATGTCTCCAATATTGCGTCATTAGCATCACGCCGGATTTGTTTCTTAATAAAAATTAAAGGGACACACATTCTGTGAGAAAACCTTGTGTCTGATGTTGTCTGAGAACCGAAGAAAATAACTGAACTATCTGTAGCTCTGTATCATATATGTAAACCAACATATTAGAGTATTTCTGTTGGCATGTCAGTTGTCCTATCTCAATTTGTCATTAGCAAACGCCTTGCTACTCTATTTTGACTACATATTTCTGGACCAAAATCACTGTGAATATGTGTCTGGTGTTCATAAGGTCATTGCATGCACATATTGCCCGACTGCCAGTTTTGCACTGGTCCCTGCAAAGATTTTTACTGTAATTATCATTAGCATCACGCTGTCATTAGCATCATGTCAGAAATGGCTTATTTCCTTTACGTCACTAAAATTTTGTTGCAGGTGACTGGAGTTGAAATCAGTTGAATATATATATAATCAATAAATGCTCAACAGACTATTACATCCAATTTTTGCGTTTTCCTTGATTCTGACATGCCTAGTATGAAGTTTGATGCTTCTCTGAAACTAGTAACCAAATATGGGCTGCCAGTAACATTTAACCATTGTCTAGCATCTGAAATATGGTTTAGTAAAGACACTGGGCACTGGAAGAAGTAGTGGAGATCATCTTTATTATTCAGAATCCAAACTATTGATGAAAAGAGTGTTTTTGTTTGTTTTTGTAAATTTCTGGTTCAAGGACATGTTCTATCTCAATGACTATTGGTCATAGAGACCTGAAATATAGCTCAATGTGTGCAGAAAAGCCACTTTCCTATTTGTTGGTAATACATTATTCAGCTCTAAGTGGTACGGATTTCAAGTTATAGGCATGATGCTAATGACACACATATTTGGTATTTTAATTGATCAAATGCAGTTTCTCAAAAATAATTGGCACTAGAGACCTGGAACTTGGCCCAAAATGTGCAAGCAACTTGCCTTATCATTGGCAATAGATTGTTTAGCCCTAAGTGGTCAGGATTTTTTAGTTAGAAGTGTGATTTTAATGACAGTCAAAAAACATTACAGCTATGTTTATCACCTCAGTACAGATCAGCGGGGCATTGGGACCCTTGGACATGAAAGTGCGGTGATAGCTGACTGTTTGACCCACCCAATGCAAACTTTAAAAGGCATTTCTGGAACGAAAAATTTTCAAAATTTTTTCAGCTGAAATTTCAAGGTTTTCCAATTTTGACCCAGAAGACCATAGCAACAGTTTTAATGGTACAATTTAAAATACATGTAAATTTCTACAGTAGTGTTACAGTGGTAGGTTGGCTTTCAAAATGTTTTTGTTGATCAAGATCTTCTATTTTTTCCTTCTAATTCCCTCCAGATGTACTTCTGGGTGTAGAGTTGATGCTATTTTCGTTCCAGCCCTTGGTAATACTCCCTCTTGGTGTAATTAAAGTGTAATGCCCTCTTAAGATGCCACTTGGGTTATTTATAAACCATAGCCTGGCAAGTGTCTAATCTCCATCTACAGAATTAATTTTAATGCCTCTAAATCGTTATCCAACTATGTCTGACGGTTGTCTGACATCTGCCTGACCTCTGATTGATTACAGTCCCTGTATAGCTACTGGTAGTTTAACATGATAAAAAACTAAGTTATGGTAGACAGACAGATAGACAGAATGATAGATAGACAGAATGATAGATAGACAGAATGATAGATAGATAGATAGATAGATAGATGGCTAGATAGATAGATAGATAGATAGATAGATAGATAGATAGATAGATAGATAGATAGATAGCTGGACAATCGTTTGCATGACACAACTGGAAATCGAGAAAAACATCTCCTTTTAGTAAGGAAAAGAGGGTTTTAGGCCACAGAAGAAAATTTCTATAGCTTTTGCTTTCAGTTGCGGTTAATTCGATGCATCATTCTGTAAGTTTGCGCCAAATGGTGTTTGGAAAGCCATATATTAAGATCTTGAAATGTGTAAAGTATGTGACAAGTAAGTTTCCAAGTTACTATCTAACATTGTATTTGAAAACAAGTATTATAAGTAAGTGTAAGCATTACATCTTCATCTGTGATAAAGTGTGTAATAAGTCAACCAGTTAGTAATGCAAGAATCCAAAGTAAGTCAACATGCCTGCAGTACGTTTTGCCTCATTTCTCATCTTGTGATGTAAGGAAGATGCATGCATGCTTTTGTCTGACCAAGTACAAACAAATAGGGCTAAGTGCATTGCCGAAATATTGGAAAAGAAGGCTAGTCTTACATTCGGTAATGACATTTTTATTTCATACAATACAAAATAATACTTTTTATGACAATGGCAAAATATGTCTACATTATGAGAATAAAGCTGTTGGTTACCAAGTGCTGCCTGTATACATGTCTGCTTTCACAATCACAAACAACATTTATGTGGGTCTTAGTTTCACAAGGGAGTAACAATTGATTCAACAACTTAAATGGCAAGGAAATGGGCATGACAATGAGCATTGGCCTAATTGCTTGTCTTTGATATGCTTTTTGCAGAGGTTTCTTCTTTGTGAATGTCTCCTTTGAACATTGCTTTAAATTCTTTCCTGAATGACATGTTGCTGGCATAATAGAGCAAGAAGTTAACAGCATGCTGAGTGTACATCAGGTTGGCAGTTATCGCTCTCAATAAACTCCAGATGGCGACAGTGTGTTGACTTCCACGGAAGTTCCACAACTTTTCCAGAATGAGCGTTACTGCGATCGGGGTGGTCAGGATAAGGAATGCGGTTGTAACTGACAGAAGCATTATCGTCACCTAAAAAAATAGTAGACACTATTTTTATCATATTATTACAGTCAACGAATGTCAACTGCTTACAGAATTGCACTGACATGTTCCTTATGAGGTCATATCCCCATTCATGCAATGTTTTTCTCTATGACTCATAAGCAATTTGTCAGGTCATATCCGATACTTTCTATGCTATCAGAGCAAGTATCAACTGAGTGTCAATGAGGTCACAAGTTATTGAATGACAAATTTGAAAGTTCACTTCAGTGCAATGATAGGGCCCGTTATGAGGTCATTGATGGCCACAAGCAGCTGAATGTAAATATTCGTCATGCGTTGACTGTAGCATTCAGACAAGTTCAGTGATACTTACGTCAGGCATGTGTAATATCATTACAGCGAAACACTTTGATATAGAATTAAAATGGACTGTGGCACTGTGAAAATGGCACTTTGTGTGTCATCATGCTGATGATTTGTCATGATCAAACCCAATCCTTTCAATGTTAATTCGATCGAAGGAGACTTATCCCACTTGTTGGTGACAGCCAAACGAAAGGATTATGCATCTGATTTTCACAATAAAATTTGTTATGAGAAGTCAAATGGCTTACTCTTGATCATGACTAATCAAACAGCCTCTATGTTTCCCATGTTGAAAGTAGAGAAGATGACACTTCATCGGCTATCATGAGTCACAAAGTGCCTTTTTCACAGTGCCACAGTCCACTTTACAGCGATGCACTTTGATAAAGAAAAACTGAGGATCCGTTCACTGTGAAAAATGCACTTCGTAATTCATGATAGCTGATGAAGTGTCATCTTCTATACTTTCAACATGGGAAACATAGAGGCAGTTTGATTAGTCATGATCAAGAGAAGGCCATTTGACTTGTCACAACTGATTTTGGATTGAAAATCAGATGCATGATCCTTTTGTTTGGCTGTCACCAACAAGAGGGATAAGTCTCCTTAAATCAAATTAACATTGAAAGTATACATGAAGTGCCATTTTCACAGTGCAACAGTACACTCTTTTTCAGTATCAAAGTGCATCGCTGTAATTCTATATCAAAGTGTTTCCCTGTAAGATTTTTCTTTGAAGCATTAGATTAATACATACTCATCTATCACATAATTATAAAGGTCAAAAATGCTTAAAGATCATGCCCCTTTATGACATCTGAGATGTCTTAAGCTGAACATGCTTCTGTCACTTTGTACATGCAGAAGTCCCCTAATCCGAGACAGATTACTGAGATTAGCCTGTAATGAAGATGAACCATTGAACCTGCATTACCTTGATGAAAACATGAGGCCACATCAATAGAACAATGCGAATCAAAGGCACATCATGGTCGATTAACTAGTGACATTATTTCAGTATCGTTAATTATTCTCCTGCAAATGCTGACCATGTGACATTAAGTGAGATCTCCAACAACATATGGAATACCCAGAGTCAGGATCAAATATACATTGGTTCTGCTTTTGTTCTGTTTGATTTTTCTGTTATTTTTCATCAATGTATAAGCGAAATAGACCTCAGGGGGCAATCATTAGATTACCAGGGGGAGGGGTTTAGAGTTTTGTTTAAAATAGATAATTTCTAGTCCAGTTTTGGTGAAATAGATTCTTTCCTGGCATTCATGTGAAAGAATTCTGGTTGGGGTACTTCTTAACACAATATTGTTTGATTCCAAAACGAACAGTGTCGGACTTCACTTGGTGACACATGCTCAAAAAAGATAATTACTTCTGGCGACTCTTAAGAAATAAATAATTTCTTAACGAGCCAGGAAAACTCCGATTCCCCGTTGAATATCTAATGTTCTAACCTGTCTTTGTGCTGATGATCCATTATCCTGTGCTTCCTTTAGATGGCGCTGGTGTCTAGAAGCCCTCACTAAGGAGGTGATGATGAGGATGTTGAAGAGGAATATGTAACAAAGAGGAATGAAGCAGTAGACCAAGGCATCCATGTATGGCCAGATGTACAAGTGGAAGTAAACATACTTGGTGGCATCAGTGGCCAGGTTACTGAAATACGGAAGATCCCATAATGTTATTCTTGATTGAATCTAAATCCTCTGGACATTTATTGAATGCCATATAAACGAAATAATTACCAAGAGATTCCTTTTGATTTCTGTTGTAAGTGCCTTGAAAAATGTTAAAGAATCCACATATTATTGCAAAGGCAAAAATAAACCTCAAATGACCACACGCATGCATACTAATAATACCCTATAAGACATTACAAGCATATGCAATTCGAATCTGGAGATTGCAGAAGCAGGGTCATTTTGCAAATAACATACAGATATGGTGCAAATGCAATAGTTGACCTTGCACATCTCACTTATTTTGATAATGTTGTGGCATGCAAATAATTTTTTCTTTTATAGTATTAGCATATTTTGAAGAAATGCATAACTGGTGGGAGACTTTTCCAAAATCACATGACATATTCTAATTAACATACATCAACAGGAGTTATCACAAACTGTTATACATTGTTTGTTACTGTTTTTGCTTTTAGCAGTTAGACACAAGATAAAGGTTGAGAAAACTCTACAACTTATAGAACCAACAACACCCAAAAATAACTGTCAATTTTGAGAAAATGTTTTTCATAATCAACTGTCAAATTGGGTGGAATCTGTGACAAAAATATCAAAATACGCATGTCTTGGGCATTTCTTTGATTTGTCATATGCTAGTATATAGGTGCACTGAAGCCATTTGCTAGCCCTGATACCTTTTGTCTGTCAATGATCAGTATGGCCGCCCATGCTTTTAAAATTCAATTTGGAAGGAACGTGGAAATGCGAAAGATCACAAGAGAATGTAAAAGATAGCAAGAGAATGCAATAATCATTGCGAGGGAACAAGATTATACTTTTTTTTTTAATTCGATGTTCTCTCCGGGGCGTCATACAGTACATGTAGGAAGGTACAAAGTGGCTCAAAGAAATACATTTTGGCATGTCTGTTTTCTTAGCTAACAAAGAGCAATTGTCATCACTCGATCGTCCACGATTGTGTCCACGTCTGGTTAAGGTTTGTGTCAGTGTCCACTGTGAGCTTAGTTTTTCACTTTGAGGCCTCGAGGTGAGAAATTTGGTTGAGTGATTAACTTGAGTGTATCAATCAGAAATTTAATGGAAAAATCCAAAAATGACTTAGACATTATGACATTTGGTATATGGATTCACTTGAGGATGTGGACCAGTCCTGAACCTATAGAAAAATCTAAAATGGCTGCACAAAATGGCCACCATAATTGAATTGTCCACTGTGAGCTTAGTAGTTCACTAAGAGTTATGCAATTGGTGGATATGGATTCACTTAAGGGTATGGATCATTAACCTTTGGATAAATCCAAGATGGCTTCTGAAGTTGCTGCCAGTACAGGTTAAGCCTATGCAGCTATCAATACCAACAATTCTAACTGTGAACAACTATGTAATTATTTGCTTTGTTGAACAGATATTTACACTCAGTGCTCAATGGTGCATAGAAAAATCAATTGTCGCAAGATCACTTGAGCCACAAACCATATGATGATTTTGTTGCACAACAAACTGCTGCTCCTGACTTGGGAGAATTTGAAGTTATCAGACTAAAATTGAGTAAAAACTGCTCATGAGGTCATTGCGGACTCGTGTTAATTCAGAGCAGTCCTGACACTCTTGATTTTCATAGCTGTGAACTACACTGTTATGGGGTTTTATTATAGTAACACAAACTGACCAGCGATGCTGGTTTGTCTGAATGTGTACGAGTAACCTCTCATCTTCCTATAGTCTGTCAGGTAATCTGAATAATATCGATTTTGACTGATGGTAAACCAAAAATCTAGTTTTGTTAATAGTAGATGTGTAAGCAGCTTGATGAATCGACACTTTTCATGAATACAGAGCATTCTAATCATTGCTTTACACAAATAGGTGATGATGAGGCAGTAGTCTCAGCCCAACCTTAAATCTACTATCATATGTTGCAATCAAATGGATTTAAAGTCTTTTAGACCTGACAAAAACAATTTCGAACTTTGTAAAAGCTTTGCATTTTAACGTCCATATAGCTTAGAAAGTAAAGTAAACAATCAAACAGATTCTTGTCTTGATCCGGAATTCTCATCTTCTTCCAGACTATTTTTGTCACATAATTTTTTTTCTTACACACTTACTCGATGACACCAAAATCCAACCAATGCCATTGACTATACCGCATGACACCAAAATCCATCAAATGTCAAAGTGTTCTCCATTACATTATAAGTGACTATGGATAGGTTTAACTGTTATGTGCTGCAGCAATCACCAAGCTCTTCCGAACTGAGCTGCTCCTAAATTGCTGAATTTGAGTGTTCGCGTTCGGCTTCTTCACTCATAATGACTATCAGTTCTTTTAAATTCTAAACTGGTAAATACATATTTTCAGATTTACCAAAACTCATGTTAGACCAAATCTGGGAGGTATATATTTTTCACTATTTGACATGTACACGAATTTGTAAACCTGCAAAAACGAACATATGTATGTATATACACGAATTTATAATTCGTGTATAAAAGTGTGAAATATTGCAATTCACGAATTTGTGCATGTGTGATTACGAACACTGCAATCAGAAAATTGGCTAAAAACTACTCTAACACTAATTTTAACACTAAACCCTAATGATATAACTCTTCCACGAATGTTAGTGTCAGCAGATACACGAATGAATAATAAAGCACATTCACGAGTGTTAGTTATTACATGTACACGAGCACCTATGCTCGTTTTTTCATGTCCACGAATTCGTACATGCTCGTTTTTGCACCTCCACGAATTCGTGAACATGCCAAATAATGAAAAATATATACATGAATCTGGCAATTATAAGGTAGAATATGTAGAACTTTCTTGCACAGATCTTATAAGACGGCATTCCGCAGATTAAGTCTTCTTATGCCACGTCGAAGAGGACAAATGTCCCTCTACACACTATGATTAAACGGATGACTTTTGCTTTGGAATTATTAATTACCTAATTACTGTCGCTAGTAATATACCAGAAAGGACCGCACATGCAATATTAATCATGCCTGATATATCATTGATCATCATTGGCTTGGCCAGGCATGTGGTAATTAAAGTGACTTCTGTGAAGATGCATTTCTTTATGTGAATCTCTCCTTCAGAAAGACGTTGAACATGGACTGCCACATGCAAACATCTCCAATTCTCCATCATTATCATTCAACAACCAACCACCACTTACTTGAGAGACTGTCAAGGTTAAATAATATTGGTCAAAGGGAGGCTTGCTATATAATTGAACTACATGTACTTTTTTCACTACCTTTCTTGGATCTTTTGGTCATTCAGCAAACATAAGATTATGAACAGCAGGGATAGACGCAGGGGGGGGGGAGGTTAGTCTGGTGGGACCAGATGAAGTAGGATGTATGCCCCCCCCCCACCAACACTAGATGATTCTTTTTTTTACATACTAAATATATCATCGCGGAGTCCCATTATGTCGCGGACTATGACATTGTATTCTGCGACACTATAACCCGATAGACCCCCTCCCCCGCTTGAATTTTCTGGATCCCCTCCTGACAAACAGAATGCTTATCTCTTCCAGACAACCGTCTTTTTAAATACCTCAGGCTGCCAGCTATACTTTTTTTTTGCCGCAGGAGCAGCACGTTACCGCATGTATATTGATAAAAATTCATTGACGTATAAAACTTGAAGTCAAAGGAAAGGCAAAGAAAAAAGAAAAATATCTACAGACACATAAATGTGTATATTCATATCTGCATTTAGTATTGATAGACCCACTGACCTGAACAAACAAGCTGTCGTGTTGCTTGGAGTAGTAATCATGGTCCTGGTGAAGAAATTTTGAAAGTCAATGGCTATGGTGAAGAGACCGATGCAGAAAAGGATAATGCGAGTTTTAGTCTTCGTGACCCAAACCGATGCTTTCAAGGGAAACCGGACAACCACAAACCTCTCTGTTGCCACAGCCATCAGGGTTGTCACAGAGAAATGGGCACAGGCATAGAATATAGTTATGACTAGCTGAAATTAAAAAAACAAATTCAACAAATGAATATTTTGACCACACGATGTTGTCTCATAACTTAACCAAAAGTATGCAAAAATCAGAAAAACCAAGTAATAGAAGAAAAGGGAGTCAGCTATTTGGACGTCGATGTTTCTTTAAAAAAACCTTTGCTTCCTGTTAAACAGCACCTTACTTAGCCTAAATGGCGCTAGATTGCAATCGCAAAAAGGCATTACATACATCATGCGAATACGTTATTTCCCTTACAAGTTATTCATTTTTGTCTTGACCAGGGGATGCCCAACCTTTTGGCACAATTAACAATGGTTTCGATTAGGCCGAAATTTGATTTTTTTTTTCTAGAGTCACCATATTTCAAGTTTATAGAGTACTTTGTACCTTGCATGACCAGACAGAATTGATGTTGACATATCTGCTCATCCACCAGACGGTGCTGATGACTAATACACCAGAGTCCGCCACTGCTATGGAAATGATGTAGTATGAGGTAGTTTTGTCTCGTTGTCTCTTTCTTGTCATTACCATCACTGTCAGTAAGTTACCTAAAAAAAAAAAGTATAAGTATTGATTTCTTCTTCTTCTTCTTAGTGGTTACTCGATCAACATCAAGACTTGATGGCTGTGTCGAGGAGTGTGAGTGCGCATGCGGCTATTAGATTAAAATCCGTGAGTGCAAGTAATGATTTTAAAAACTTGAGTTTAAAAACAGAGGTTTAACTGCACCTCACTAAAAGCATTTATTATTTACAGTTTTTAGTCAGACGACTTTTAAACGACTCAAGTGAGTCTGCGTTGACTACGTCATCTGGTAATGTATTCCTGTCTCTGATTGTTCGTGGATAAAA
Organism: Platynereis dumerilii; assembly: GCA_026936325.1. Classification (NCBI taxonomy): domain Eukaryota; kingdom Metazoa; phylum Annelida; class Polychaeta; order Phyllodocida; family Nereididae; genus Platynereis; species Platynereis dumerilii. Next base: position 28,112,163 of record JAPTHN010000011.1, read on the forward strand.
GCTGAACTTAGAATCTCTTGTTTATCTTTTTTCGTTCATGATCACATAAGCTGACAACTGTCTGTTTTAATGCGTATTACCAAGAAGATGCTTCTTGATGCAAAGTTTCTGAGTCTTTGCTATGTACAAACATGGTATAGTTATATAACTTTGATGTTGTATTGTCATTCTAATGCTCAAATATGTATACAGGAAGCCTGTGTATCCCCTTTGCTTACTCACCACAAAGTCCCAATAGCGAGATGAAGATCTGGTAGTAAAGCCTGATTGCGGCTGTGACATCAGCCAGGATTTCCACTGAGCGAGAGGGAACTTCTTCTTGGTAGGCATATTCAGTGACGCCAACAACGTCTGAGGCAATACCAGTCAACTCTGTAAAAAAAACATTCTAAACATTATTAGTTGCTCAACGATATAGATTAATACTTATGTGTACAGTTAATGAGTCGTTCAAAGCATATCATATTTTATGATCAAAGAGGTTGTGCGTTGTTTTGGTAGGACATGAACGTAGTTAACGCTCGAAACAAGGAAGATGCATCCTGGCATGAACCAGATTGAACCTTTCATCTTTTCAGAGAGCAGAACCTTGTGCATGCCTTGCCTGGGTGTATAGATTCAATTCAGTGCAAAAGACATAACAATATATGCAGATTTCACCACCCACTCCTTGGAGAAAAAAAGTTCAAGGGGATCCACTTGTTGCCTTTGAGGAGTCTCTGTAGCTCAAATCATAAATCTTGAAAAAAAACAATAACCATTGTAGTGTATTTGGTTTATATGATGCAATGTGTATTAATTAAAAACTTAAGCTAAATAAATGAATCTGAATATGAATCTATGGAATACCCCTACATCCTTTTATTGGTTATAACTTGACAATACTCCATGGTGTATTGGGTATAATGTAGGGATGAAATGCTCCGACAGGGCTCAAGTGTGAATGAAGTATCCAGATATATGTTGGGCGCTTCTGAATTACTTTAACTTGGGTAGGGAAAGGACAACAAATAGATACTGTTGAAATAAAGGTTTCCACTAGATCTACTTATCTAAAGTAATACTTTATGTTTTGATGTTTCGCCTTCAGATCCTGACACCTGTGATATCATATGTTTGTGTCAGGGCATTTAGCCCCCCAAAAGGCACAACTGTGTCTTAAAATTAATATTCTGGTAACTTCCATGAACGTATATTGTTAAGCGACATCTGAGATCGGTTCCAGAGAGAGAACATTAATGTTTTGATTATATTACAAAGACTTTGATTATCATGCACAGTGTAGGCCTATTACACCCATTCATGGGCCAAATCCTGGGGGGGGGGGGGTTCTCACTATATGTTGGTCTACACCTATGCTCGGCTGAAAAGGGCTCTTCAAGGGCTAATTTTCCCTAGCTAAGGGTCCTAAAATGAGGTCTGAATATTCCTAGACATGGTCCAACATTTCCAGCACTCCGAATTTCGTATAAAAAAAACCTTCCGAAGGACATCCTTGGTGGCAAAAAAGAAATTATTTGGGACAAATAATTAAAATAATACAGCCGACACGAAAAAAAATGCCTCTTTGAGGGCGAATTTTCCCTAGTCCAGGGTCCTATTTTTGGGTTCCCGGCACTCTGTTACTGGGTCTGGGTGCGAGACGCTCAGCTGAGCACCCCCGTCATATTTCGGGGCGAGAACCCCCCCCAGGGGCCAAATAGCATGTCTGAAGGTGGAGAACTTTCTGAAAGTGGCTATGTGTCCCTATAAATAAACTTCATTGTCTGTCTGTCTGTCAAAAAAGTACATTTGGTTCACCGTCTTGGTGAAACCTGCAGATAAGACAACCAAGTGAATGTGGTCTGAAAACATTAATGTTTGATCATATCTGACCAATGCATTGCAAGAACAAAAGTATCAATGGTGCACATGTAATTGCATTTTAAAATACAGCAAAATTAACACAAAATCTAAAGATAGCTGCCTGTAAACTTTGTACTCGTACAGAATTTCACAATTTTCAAGAAAGCAAATAACGAAGCGAAACACTATGTTTACATTCTTTCTGAAACAAATTCAAAAGTCTCTCATAATAAATAAAAGATCATCACAGTTTAGAGAAAAATGTATTTCACTTTCTATTTCATTATGTTGCTAAAAGAATATGATTATTGCAAGTTATTGCCATATGCAACTAAGATGAACACAGTGGGTGTACTAAAATCAATATTGAGGTTATTTTGGTGTATATAATTTCAATATTATGATGAGGGATTTACAAACAATGCATGAGCAGGAGTACATTATACCAGAATAGTACAAGTGTATGATACTCAAATGAGAGATGGCTGAAACATACATAACCATTTTGCAAATAACATAGAAAAGTTGATCACAAAATTCATATGCATTGTTTTTAACTGTCCGTGATTTCAATGGTTGGACGTAAACTAAAAATAGAAATTATTAGAATAAACAAATGTTCACCTAACAATAACTGTCGCTTTAGAGAAAATGTTCTTCAAAATCAACCATCAAAAATGAATTGGACTGAATCTGACAAATATATTATAATAAATATTATTATATAATATACAGTGTATACACATATCTGGGGCAATTTGCCAAATTTGGACTTTATTACTTTGCTTGTGCAGATGCACTGTAACTTGGAATTCTGCATTAAAATTCTAATATTTTCTTATGTCTTGCAATCACAAGAGCTCTTTCCGGTAAACATACATGGCTTCAACATTCGCAAATACAGTTGTGAACTCTGGCAGTAACCACAGTTATTTCAATCAACATTTTGCGACAGAAATTATCCTCATATGCCACCTTTTTGGGTTAACTATGCAGCAAATAAGGCAATCTGTACTCTCATGTTTGATTAGTCTTTCACAATGATTAAGAAAATTAATTTCCCAATATTAATGGGATTTTGGTTGTACCAACCAAAAGAGGTTGGATCAGTGGACTAGAAGTCAACCATCAGATTCTCTGTCTTTGGTACTAGTGTACTCAGGTTGGTCAGCTGGTCATTGTATGTCAATATCCTTTGTAGTTTGTTTGTAGTCTGTTTGTAGTTGTTGGTAGTTGTTGGTAGTTGTTGTCGGCAATCTGTCCCAGTGGTTGGTCACTTGTCTTATATCCACCCAGCTTATGTGAATTACAAAGCTGTGATTGCGCTCTCTACTATATAAGCCCCTGTTTCTGAATCAGAGAGTCGCACTTCAGATAAATTTTCCTCACCCACCCCCCCTGTAATATCAGGGACTAGTTTGTAAATGGTAATTTTCACTTAAGGGCGCAATAGCCCAACGCGGCCTAAGCCTCAGCTAGCTAAAAATGTTTTATTCAATCTCGCTTCTATTGTAGCGTGTACCTTGATTTGTAGTACAACATATACTGGTTCTATTAGAAAATATGATTAAATCATAATACATGATTATAGTAATACATCAATGGTAAATAAGTTTTATTATAATTATTATTTATGCCATTTTACTGTCTCAAGTAAGCGGACACCCACTGTAGGGTGGTTCCTGAGCAGATTTTCTGTGTTTTGTGTTGTCTATCTGTGTGTCCGTCTCCTGTCTTGTTTGTGTGTGTGATAGTGTGTGTTGTCCTGTTTTATGTTGCCAATAAAATGGCCACTGCGACCATATTTATAAAGAATCATTTGTGTTTGTACTTATGTCCATCTGGGGATTCAACTGATCACAAGCTATGGCATGGTGATCTTCCCATGCAATATGGTCATTCCATGATAATTTCCATGATAATTTTCTAATACATGTCTCATTGATGTCTTCACCGTAACAGATATTACATTGCATAAATAGCAACAAATGACCTTTTGATTCTTATTCGATGTTATAAGACAAGGAATTGATGGCTGATCAACTTCAAAGAGAGAGACAGAAATAATTCATTCTGTGTATCCCAAAGAAACTCTTTCCGGCAAAGCAGCACTAGCCGGACACAGTGACACACACTTCCCTTTTTCTCTAATGTAGGTTCCTTCAATCTTAATGGTACGTAATGCAGCACATATTTACATTTGCTTAGATTTCCTGATCTCTCCCAGCAGCAAATGATGTTTTAAAAGTGCTCTCATAGTCACTGAAAGCTATCTTTGGCTCTGGAGACAAACACTTAGCCCTCAAACACAAACATAAATGAAAATCCTGAGTCTGAACATGGAAAAATGCTTTATATTACAAAGACTATAATTAATTTTTAATTATCATATATGAGTTTTGTCCTGATTCATTCATGTAAAATGTATGTATTTTATGCAACTAGGGTGGTCACCCCTTGTGAGTGCCCAGAACTGGGCTTATAGGGCTGCACTTACCACATCGACAGTGATAGGGTCAAATATTTCAGACTAGCTACCACACTTCTTCATTGATTGAACAGAAATAAGTAAACTTATGAATTATTACTGTGAGTTTATATCTAAAAAAATTCATTGCCTCACCTTGTGTTGTGTAGTTGGAAGCGCTGGCAGTGGTTGTCATTCTTAATCATTCATATGTCATGGTGCCGTGCCTTGTTCAAAAACTCTAATGGGGGCTTGGCTTACATTTATATACAGCAGCTGCTGTCAGCCATCAGGCATGTAGTTCTGAGACATAATGAATATGTAAATTTGTGTGATTTCTTCACCACGTGCCTCACTGTTGTTACATAGTGTGATCTGGTAATGTAGAACTTTATTTGAACTTGTTTTAAGCCAACAGCTGAAATTGTTCCGTTACAGTAGATGAATCTCAAGTGCTTACAATAAATGCTCTTGCAGGCTGTTAGTGATGTCAGTCCCAATACTTGGCATGTAAAATGACAATGCCTTGTATTACTCATAAAGGTGTGGCTGACTCATAGTGCATACATACAATGTAATAATTACCAATGACCTCACAGGCTTCTCTATGAGTAATAAGCCTGCAAGTGGGTCAATCCATGTCAGATCAACAAGTGGCTTCCACTACCCCGTCTGCGAAATGGCTGAAAAAATGATATGTTGTTTGATGTCTCAAAAGATGAACTTCCTGAAAATGTCAGCCCAATCGGTCAATTTTTCATTATTTGGTTGCTTTACACATTCCTGAATTAACTCATTAAAAAGGCACTGTGTTAAAAATGCTTAAAATAGTACTTCCTCTTGAAGTATCAACATGAAAGTTTTGCACACTTCTAGTAGTTGCCATGAGGTATATTCACTAAAATCTCTAAGTTCAGTACTTTTGTGTCAAATTAAATCGTCGTGGTTACTGTCAAAAACGCAAGTCACAAACTGCACTTCAACATAAAACGCACCAATGGAAATATTGGTTTTGTGGCATACTGGATTGGATTAATCTTATGAAATTTTTACACAACAGGCACAAGACTTCCAAAAGGGATCCCTGGGTAGTTGTGGAAAAAATGTCAATAATAAAGCAGATTTTGGGTTAAAAATTCAAATTTACCGGTTGTCATCTTGAAATGAAGCATGTGAACTAAAACTGTTAAATAATGGGGGTTTTATGCGTGCCCAGGGTAGAAAGACATATACAGATAATCATTCCATATCAATAGTCGCAAAAATCTGAATAAAAACATCATTTTTTAAGATTTTGACAAAAGCCTCCAGTAGGGGGCGGGTCAGCATTGCCACTTAATTTTCATTAATTTCATCCTCTTTAATTATGGTTGGGTCAAATATCCCTTTTCCCTAACCCATCAAGCAAGTAAAATTGTAAACTTTCCTGGCTTATCAAAAAAGTTTGTGGAAAGAACAGCTAAGTTGTTGAAATTATAATCAGAGGAGATTTAAATTTTGTGACTTGCATTTTTGACAGTAACCACGACGATTTAATTTGACACGAAAGTATTGCACATAGAGATTTGAAATTTTTTGAGAATTTACTTGATGGCAACTACTAGAAGTGTGCAAACTTTCATCTTGATACTTTAAGAGAAAGTAGTATTTTAAGCCGTTTTATCATCCTTCCAAAAAGTACGTAGAAAGTGATTTTTTTCTTGTAAGGTGGAAGTGTGACATCATATGGCAGTTCCCATAGGTTAGCGTTGGAAATCAGGTGTTCCATGTGAGGTCACAGGTTGTTCAGCCAATCATTGCTCACTCTGCATAGTATGTCATATCAAATCTGTGAGGTAGTATACCAACATATGACTACATGCCATGTGTGTAAAAATGAAACACATTCAGTTGTGGCCCGCAGTGGCAAATCTAGAAATGACATGGGAGGAGGCATGTTAATCTTTGGCCTGAAGGGGGTGGCATGCCCCTCAATGTTGAACCGAGGGCACATAAAAAAGATTGCTCATGATTTCGATTTAGTGATTGATCACAGAGTTGATCCTCCCTCCCTTCCCCAGAAGATTTAATTCATCCATAAAAAATGTGCAAATGTGTATCCCCTTCATGAGACACTCTAGCTGTGCCACTGGCAGCAAACAGTAAACAACATTCAGATCAGGCAGCTTATGAGTGACAGTTGTTTATTGACTCACACAGCTTGTAATCTTCTTCTTTCACTGAGTTATGCTTCATGGCACTCTCATACTATGTCATATACCATATATGGCAATTCTGTACACTACATCATGTGCCAACACCACATCATACTCCACACCTCAGCCAATCACGATGCCCCATCTGTGTGAGGTCACATACCAATTTTGCTAGATTTTTCAAATTCTACATACTTTTTGGAAGGATAATAAAATAGTGCGTTTTTAATGTTGACGAGTTTAATATACACATGTCCAGTGCATTTGTGCCAATATTACTTTGCTCTGGGCTATGCTGTAGTATATAGATGCATTGTGATTTGGACTTCTGCTTTAAAATTACAATATTTCCTCATGTCTTGCAACCACAAGACTCTTTCCAGGCAAGTGATGTATACTGTTCTTTTGAGTGAGAATCCAAGGGGCCCCCAAGGAATGAATGAGGAGATGCAGTGAGATGATGAGATGAAGGTGCTCAGAGCTTACCTATCACACATGCAATATGCATGTACTCTCATGTTTGATTAGTCTTTCACAATGATTTAGAATATTAATATTCCCAATATCAATTTATCACAATCTATGATCTTCTCATGCAATATGGTCATTGCATGATAATTTCTCATTCATGTCTCATTCATGTCTTCACCTAACAGATATTACATTGCAGTTTTCTGAATGCTTCAAAGAATCATATAAATAGCCACGAATGACCGTTTGATTCCTATTTGATGTCATACGCCAGGGAATTGATGACCAATCAACTTCAAAGAGAGACACAGAAATTATTCATTCTGTGTATCTCCAAGAAATTCTTTCCGGCAAGACTGCACATGCCGGACACAACCTTCCCTTTTTCCTCTCATATAGCTTCCTTCAATCTTAATGGAATGTTATGTAGCACATATTTACATTTGCTGAGACTTCCTGATCTTTCCCAGCAGCAAGTGATGTTTTAATAGTCATTTTGAAGCTCTTTGGCTCTGGAGGCAACCACTCAGCCCTCAAACACAAATGGATAGATGAATACCCAAGGTCGCACTTTGCCAAATGCTTCATTTGACAAAGACTATGATTATATGGGCATCTTTTTGAAAGCGCATGAGTATGCATATATACAAAAGCCATACATTGACAAGGGTAAACTAATAATGTCAAAATTGTACATGATAGATCCTGTTGTAGAAAGCTCACAACACCTTGAATTTTGCACTGAGAAACACTTCTAGATTCCTAAGGGAAATCAAAGTCCTCTGCCATTCAACACATGCCAAAAAACTGTTTACCAAAAGGTGTTTAAAACTCAACTCAAATTATTAGTTATTGCATCCAAGGTACCTAAACTGTTACAAAAGAAGTCCCTAGTAATCTTCTAAATACGATTGAGAGTTAAATTTTCTCCAGACACATGATGACGTTTATCCAGCCGGTGGTTCCCTCGCATGGTAAAATTGTTCATATCCATCGGAAAAGCCTGGGATTTTTTGAAAACAGGGGTAGGCTCACTCGAAGACTGCACATGTAAGGTTGATATGCTAGGCTATAATTCAGCAAACTGTCAGTGATGGAATCTTTGAGATATTAAAGTCTATCCAAAGGGGTACTTATTTTTGTTGAACTGTTTATAATAAGAAATTATGCACAGGTCTGGGGCAATCCGCCAATATAACTTTTCTTTGTACTTAGTAATTCCAATATTTTCTTCAAGAGCTCTTTCGAGGTTAGTAACATATATGCTCCACAGTGAGCCCAAACCATCTTTGGGGTTAAAAAATGGCCCAGCATAACCATAGGCGCCATTACTCAGCTTAAGATCGGACGAACAAGCAGATGTAAATAACAAAAAAATCTGTTGGGAACTTTTTGAGATATTGCAGGTTTTCAATTTCTTGTTTGTTGCATTCCCTTATGCTGGAAATATTCCTTTAAACCATGGTGCAAATTACATGACTGAAAGTCAAAACAATGTATATTACTGCCTTTCAGATAGCAAAAATTATTGAAATACAGAATATTATGATTAGTGGGAAAAGTCACATTTTGATGTTGTGTGAGATAAACTTCGTTAGCATATTTATAAGAAGTATCTCACAGATACTATACAGAATTGCTGGCTTTACCTATGACTTTGTGAAGGAAATAACACCATATCTAGATTAACGAATAATTTAAATCAGATTATTTACAGTTATTTCTTGAAAATAAAATTAAAATTGGACTTACAGACATATCCAGAATGGCCATGTATATCTTTTTATCATTCTTTATGACATACATGGTTTTACATATGTCTATGATGTATGCGTGTGTGTGTCTGCCTTTCACAGTTTGGTATTAAAGAAGAAGTACTCAATTGGTTTTATAACTATTGAATCTTAGTTTAGTCAAGTCAAGTCTTTTTATTTCAACACCATTTAGGTCACACAGGGGCCTGACACCATTTCGGTGTATTTGGCCAAAGAATTTCATCAAAAGTTAATGACTATTGACACATATGATATATATAATATGAGTAAAAAGAGATTACATATGTATTTCAAATTTAAGTAAAAGGAGATCACAAATTACATAATAGATAATTTTTCAGACGTTTTTTCAAGACGGGAAGGGAGCAGTGGTAATCAATGGAGTTGCCCAGGGTATTAAAGCAAATGACTCCTCTATGTCTTATGTTTCTCTGCAATTTAGCTGAGGCAAAATATGGAACTCTAAATAATGTTTTATTTCTTGTATTGATATTATGAATGTCTTGATTTTTAATGAACATATGATTGATGACCGGGGGATGGCGACTAAAGTATACCTTATACATGAAAATAAATAGATTCATTGAATATAGTTTATTGATAGGTAGGATATGAAGAGACTGGAATAATGGTGATGAGTGAGTTAGTCGATTTGAGGATGTCATGATGCGAACCACTTTCTTTTGAAGGATTAGTATTGGGTTGATATAAGTTTGAATCATTGATCCCCAAACTTCTATACCATATGATATGTATGGTAAAATAAATGAATTATATAATATCCACAATGTATCCGTTTTTAAATATTTTTTGGCTTTATTAATAATCCCGATTCCCTTTGCTATTTTCTTCCTGATATAACTGGAGTGGGCTTCCCATGAAATATTGTCATCTATCATTATGCCAAGAAACCTAGTTGTCTTGACTTGATCGATCTGAATATTTGCTATCTTGACATTATCAGTAGGCATGACATATCTTTTCCTTGGTGAAAAAATCATATACTGAGTTTTATTTATATTAAGAGAGAGCTTGTTCGAATCAATCCATGTTTTAATATATTCTAATTCCAAATTTAATTCATTTACCAGGTTGTTCATATCACTACCCTGAATAAAGACATTACAATCGTCAGCAAATAAAATGGGCAGAAGTGATTGAGACGCATTACAAATGTCATTTATGTATAATAAAAATAGAATTGGGCCCAAGATAGATCCCTGTGGGACCCCACAGGTAATAGGTTTACTTGAAGATGATACATTATTATAGGAAACATACTGAGTTCTACTCGTAAGGTAGCTTGAAATCAGCTGATGAGCAATTCCTCGTATTCCATATCTATATAATTTATCTAATAGAATGCCATGATTAACAGTGTCGAAAGCTTTACTATAATCAAGAAATACACCTAGGGTAAACTTAGTATCATTATATCCAGCTAATATTCTGTCAATTAATGTAATTATAGCTTGTGTGGGGTTATGATTCTTACGAAAACCAAATTGAAATTTGTATAATATGTCATTATCATTAATGAATTTAAATAGTCTTTTGTATATGACTCGCTCAAATAATTTTGACAATGATGGTAAAATTGAGATAGGCCTATAGTTTTTAAGGAATTGCTCATCACCAGATTTAAAAAGCGGAATTATCTTAGCGACTTTAAGTTCATCCGGAAATATGCCTTGAGACAGTGACAAGTTAACTAAATGCACTAAAACTGAAACATATTGGTCATGACACCTTTTGAAAACTTTTATCTGGAGATCATCATAACCGGCTGAGCTATCATTTAGTGAAGCCAATATTTCTTTTACTTCCGAAACATTTGTTGGTTGCAGATATAAGGAATTCTGAATATTTACATTGTGGAGATAGGACAAGTGAGAAGTGCTAGTTAGTGGAATATTCTTGCTTAAATTCTCTCCGATTTTAACGAAAAAATTGTTGAATTCATCAGCAATAATTTGATGGTCAGTGACAATTTTGTCATCTATGGAGAAGTGAGATGGAGTATGATGCCTATTTTTGCTATTGATTACATTTTTAATTATCTGCCAAGATTTTCGCATGTTGTTCTTACTTTTTTCAAACAAGCTGTGAATATGATTTTTTTCAGCATTCTTAAGTAGCAAATTAAGTGTTTTCTTATATTTCTTGTAGACAGTAATATTTTGTTCTGTAGGATGCTTCCTGCTTCTGATGTATAATAGATTCTTTGCTCTAATTGAGCGTTTCAATGCTGCAGAAAGCCATGGTTTTCGGTTATAATATGTAGATCTTCTTATTTTAATTGGATAAGATTTGTCATAAATTGACTTATAGGTATTATAAAACATAGTGAATGCATCTATGCAACTGTTCGTTTCTAAAATATTTGACCAGTCTATCAACGCGATATCATCAGTAAACTTGCGCAAATTTTCATCACTATATTCTCTAAATTGTGTGCGAGTTATTGTTTTCGACTCTGTGAAATCTGTATTAACAACAAATATTGGAAAATGATCTGAAATATCCCAAGTAAATATTCCTTGTGAATGAGTTTCAGTCACAGCTTGGTTACAGAAAATGTTATCGATCAAAGTGGCTGAGGTTCTCTGGACTCTAGTTGGTTTAGTAATTAAGGGAAAGAATGAGAATGAGTAAAACATGTCAAGAAATTCAGATGTAGGTAAATGATCTTCAGAATTTAATAAGTTGATATTATAGTCTCCCATGATATAAACAAGCTTATTATTACGGATTTTGCGTAGTATTTCATTTAATTGATCATTAAATATTCGTATGTCAGTATTTGGTGGTCTGTACAAGACTCCTATTATCAGGTCTTTTGTAGTATTGAATGCTGTTCTAGAAATTTCTACGAAGATACTTTCTATTGATTCATTGATAATGCATAAGTCTTCCAGTAGCTTGGCTTGGATAGAGTTTCTTATGAACAATGATACTCCTCCGCCAGATTTAGTAAGTCGTGTTTTGCAAAAATGATTATAATTTTCCAAGTAATAGAGGTTACAATTGTTTTCCTGAAGCCATGTTTCAGATATACCGATTATTGAAAAGTCAATAGAGAGATTTTCCAGATGAACTTCAAGTTCTTTAAGATGTCTGGGAATGCTTCTTATATTAATATGCAGAAGGGAAAATTTGCTGTTTGAAATTGAACCCATCTCTTTATTGAATTTTTCTTCATGATAATAGTTGCATGCATGAGATGATGTATGAAATCGAATGTCGTTGTAAAAATGTAAATCTGGATCAACTGATGTTAAAGGCATAAAATCATGATCGTCATTAAGTTCAAAGGGATTGAAAATCATTCCATCTAATCTATCAAAAAACATAGAGGAGTCATTGAAAAAAATGTCTAACTCATGAGTAAAATCTGATTGATCTGAGTGATTGTTAAATGGAAATATATCATCAGAACAGTCAATACATATCCAATCATTTTCTAAATAAGTTAAATCATTAATGGAAATATTTAATAGGCACTGTATATGAAATTTGGATTTACAGAGACAACATTTTAAAATTCTACAGTGGCTCAAAATCCTTTTATTACATCTACTACATAAGTTCATGTGAGGTCGCTGGGCAACAACAAATTAGTGAACCCTGCTCCCCTCTGTCTGAAACAATGTACAATCTTTAAATAACTTTCATTTGTGAAAAGTTTATCAGACTTAGACTTGTAAGAAAATATAGTTGGAACAAACTGGTTAAGAATAAATAAAAAAGTCATCTAAGTATAAATATTGTAAGAAGTAAACAAGGCGGGAACTACCAGCAAAGATAATTTGAAGTATTCTACTCAGTGACAGGATTTAATAATAATTCATTTATAAATAATTGTTTTAAGATCAGCTGTTTAAATCAGTTATTTTCACTCGAACATTTCATGAAGGTCCAAGAGTATTTTCAAGTTGGGTAAATGGATTTGATTTCAGGCAATGCACAGGGTTGCAACTTCAAATATTTAGACATTTATTAGATGTATATGCCAGCTATTCATACATTTATTAGATGTATCTTCTAGCTATTCATAATGTCATGGTGTATCTATTTCTTATTTTAATCCTGTACTGATCAAGTTGCAGCTAATGTACACCAATGATATTCATATACAATTATACATGTACTCCAAAACGTATTATTATTCAAATGTATTGGAGTCAATCAGTATGTTACAGGTCAAGTACATGTATGGTTAGATTATTTAACTAACATTGTTGGTTGTCATCACAAAGTCGCAATAATGTTTTTTCCCCCTACCTTCCTAGTTGACAGGAATTATTTTTTAGTGCAAAAGCTCTGTCAAACATGTACGCACATATGTTTCACAAAATTTCGCACTATAGCCCACGGAATGATTGAGCATGGCGATTTTTGCTATTGTTATGAAAAATCACACTGTACTTGGAAATTAATGCATTCATGAGTTTGTAACACCTTCCTGTTATAACATGCAACTGCATGTATTTTCTTTTTGAAAGAAATGATTATTATTTCTTATCAATGATATTTTCTTTTCTTGAAAGAGCTTTTGCAAAGGCGGTGCTCCTTTAGAAGACTTTCTACATTACTTGAGTGCAATAAGTCGGAAAGTTAAAAAAAATTTATACCTAAAAAAAGTCCCAACAGATTTTTCTGTTCGCTATATCTACTCGTTTGTCTGACCTCAAGCTACGTAATAGTGCCTATGGCTATGCTGGGCCATTTTTTTAACCCCTAAGATGGTTCGGGCTCACTGTGGCTCTTTTGAGTGAAGTGAAAAAAGGAGTTCAGTGATGCCTGTAATTATGAATTTCCACCATGCTGATAACACTGTGGTCAGAAGGCCCTGAATCCATTGGCATGCCTTTCCATGAAATATTGGCCTGTTTTTAGGAAAAAAAATCTCGAAAATTGGCCTGTTTTTAGGAAAAAATGCTTGAAAATTGACCAGTGTAATATCTATGCTAACCTGCTACGAAACTTTGTAAGTCAAAAAGAATATCAGTCATGGATAGGACACCCTGGACATGCTAAAAAAAGTTATTTCATCAAAATAATCTACTGTTATTGCGAGGTTTGCAAGTATCGATGATTTTCTAGGTATATATTTTTCACTGTTTGGCATGCACATGAATTTGTAAACCTGCAAAAACAAACATACAAGAATTTTTCCTTCATTTAAGTGTGAAATTTTGCAATTCACAAATTTGTGTAGGTGTAATTACAAACATTGCAGCCTTAAACTTGACTAAAATAACTCTAAACCTAATTTTGACCCTAAAACTGAAGAAGTAACACCTCAAAGAATGTTAGTAATGACAGGTACACAAATGAATAATAAAGGTCATATACGAGTGCTATTTATTACACATACATGAGTACCCATGCTTGTTTTTTCATGTCCACAAATTCATACATGCTCGTTTTTACACCTCCACAATTCGTGTACATGTCAAATAATGAAAAATATATACATGTTTCTACGGTGGCCTGTTAGGGCCACTTGTTTTCTAACTTTTTTTTGCGTTATTTTGCAAAAAGTTTTGGTTATTTCGCAAAAGTTTTGGTTATTTCGCAAAAAGTTTTGGTTATTTCGCAAAACTTTTGCATTATTTCGCAAAATTTTTGGTTATTTCGCAAAAGTTTTGGTTATATCGCAAAAAGTTTTGGTTATTTCGCAAAACTTTTGCATTATTTTGCAAAAAGTTTTGGTTATTTCGCAAAAGTTTTGGTTATATCGCAAAAAGTTTTGGTTATTTCGCAAAACTTTTGCATTATTTTGCAAAAAGTTTTGGTTATTTCGCAAAAGTTTTGGTTATTTTGCAAAAAGTTCTGGTTATTTCGCAAAAAGTTTTGGTTATTTCACAAAACTTTTGCATTATTTCACAAAACTTTTGCATTATTTCACAAAAAGTTTCCCAAACATCTTTTGTCTTTCGAAGCCAAATAGACCCATCTATTACAGCAGTTCCATTATAAATCTGGCAAAAAAAGAAAGAAAAAGAAAGAGGGGAACGTTTCACTGTTATGTTTGTGCCTTGGGAGTCATACAATGTGTCATATTCATACCTTTTATCATGGGACCTGGCAGCTTTCCTAAAAACATAGGTAATATCTCTAAAGGTTGATTGCATGTTGGCAAACGCAATTATAAATTCAGTGTCTTCCAGTTATGAGATCTACGGTTTGGTTGTCTATGAGTTAGTACTTGTCTGGGTCCCATGCATCATTCCAGGATATATGTAAATTGCACCTTATGAGTCATGACGCAGGTCGATGATGTGTCATGATCAATTAAAAGCTCCCTCACATGGGGTAAATGTGTAACATGTTGAGGACACTCATTCTCTCTCCCATCTCAATTAATCCTCTTGATTGCCCAGAACTGGGCTTACATAGACAGATAGATAGATATGATCATGCAGTGAAGCCAAATAACCAACGGGGGCAAGCAGTCTATTTTTTTTTTGGTAGACATTTTTGAAATCTTTATATTATATATGGTATACTATAATGATGGTAAAGAATGATGGATTCAAACCAAATTAATCTGAAAGTATAGATATAAAATGTAGAAAAGTGTGAGTCCTATAATGTTGGAATATTAACTAAGGATTGCAATATATTATCAATCCTGGCAGGAGGGGCAAAGATGGCTGATTGGGGGGGGGGGGGCACTTGTTCTCCCCCTGCCCCTCTCTGGCTAAGCCACTGTTAATTGATAACTTAGTTTAGCCATGGAAACTATCAAATTTGGCCATAGTTTAACTGTAGGCCTCTATCCCCTTTTCAACCTCCCAAACAAGCAATCTAACATTTTAAGAAATATTTGAAAATGTTACTTTGTTTTTAAACGTTTCATAATATTGATTCCATTAAAAAGTTTTTTTAATGTTAGGTGGTTGCTGGTGATAGATAGATATATAGATAGATAGATAGATAGATAGATAGGTAGGTAGATAGATAGATAGATAGATAGATAGATCAATAGATCGATAGATCGATAGATTGATCGATAGATAGATAGATAGATAGATAGATAGATAGATAGATAGATAGATAGATAGATAGATAGATAGATAGATAGATAGATGGATAGATAGATAGATAGATGGATAGATATTTTTTATTTAAGTCTCGCGTCATCTGATGGTCATCAATACAGTTATTACAGAACATACACAATTATACAATTCATGACCCACAGTTCAAAACATAAATTTTCAAAATATTAAAAAACGATTGACTAGTACAATAAATTGTGATAAGAGAGTCTACATACTGGACGAGCACGAGGCTCAATTCTATTAGTATTACAGATAGTTAATTGTCTTGACCAAGCAATCTACAATATTAATCAAAATGAAGGTGTCCAGTTCATCACACTTTAAGTAAAGGATAGATTGATTGATAAAAACATAGACAAATGGCAAAAAAAATAAAAAAGATAGATGGCTAAAAATTAACTTCAATTAGTTACTCTCAAGTCAATTTGTTAAAACATTGTTAACGCAAAAGCTCTACTTCAATGACAATTTTTTGCGAAATTTCGCCTTCCATTTTGTGAAATTTCGCCCCTTACTTTGTGATATTTCGCCCCAAATTTGTGATATTTCGCCCCAAATTTGCGATATTTCGCCCCCTGAATGCGATATTTCGCCCCTAAAGGTGCGATATTTCGCCACAAAGTCGCGAAATTTCGCCCCCAAAGATGCGAAATTTCGCCCCCAAGGTGCGTTATTTCGCCCACAAGGTGCGTTATTTCGCCCCCAAGGTGCGTTATTTCGCCCCCAAGGTGCGTTATCTCGCCCCCAGTTTTGCGAAATTTCGCCTCCTGGGGGCGAAATAACGCAAAACTTTTGTGAAATAACGCAAAACTTTTGTGAAATAACGCAAAAAAAGTTAGAAAACAAGTGGCACTAACAGGCCACCGTATTAATGTCTTATAATTTAGGACTAATATCCAAAATTATAGGGGAAAAAACGGATATTCAGATTACCCTCTTTGCCACAGACCTGTGAAGTAGCTATGAGTTAATGGAGAAATACTAAAACACAATAGAGAATGCACGACTAAAAATTCACAAAAACTCTATGATGTTTGACAGGCACAAAAGGCTCCATCGACTTGTCCAAAAAACTGCATAATGATGTTTACAGAGGGCTTGATCAATTTATGAATAAAATAGTGGAGTCACAACACTCTTCTTGCTCTAGATGGTTTTTATCATTGCTTATGGAATAGCCTAAATACTGTTTCTAACTCACTCTGTAGAGTCTGTACTTGTAAAAACACATCAGAAATATGTATTTTCTTTTCTAGAACTATTTTACTATATGCACAATAGGGTGGTCCAAAAACACTTTCTTCAGAATTTCTCTGATTTGAATCTTGCATTCTAATCTTGTATGGATGGATAGAAGGTATAGTGTACAAATTTCGGCAAAATCGATTGATATCTAGAGGTGGCACAAAGCCGTTGAAGTTTAACATGAGATTGCCCATCGACAGACCTCAAAATCATTGGCAGACCTCAAAATCATCAGTATTTGCAAATCTTGCTGTAACAGCATATTATTTTGATCAAATGACCTTTTTTTTATTATGTCCAGAATGCCCAATCTAGTCCTGATATTCTGTCTGACTTACTATGTTTCGTAGTCGGTCAGCATAGATATTACATAAGTTAATTATCATGCCTTTTTTCATAAAAACAGGCAAATATTTCACTTACTATGAATAATAGATAAAAGATAACCTCCAGATATTACTTTGCCATGCCAATTTTATCATACACTAAAAAATCAGGAAAAAATATTCACATCTAAGAAAGATCTGGGAAATTGACCAATTTTTCTGTTGCGTGAATGAGTAATTACATTATAAACTTCGAGGGCTTTGTGCCACCTCTAAATATTAACCGATTTGGCTGAAATTTTGCATGTGTTTGTTTTACCTATGTGGTCATCAATTTCCACTTTCAAATTGGGGGTTTTAGGAGATTTGATTTTTTCCATTGAAATGTGGACCACCCTAATGCACAAGACATTTATGTCAACTGCGGTCGGCATCCTTTCAATGGAACTGATATAAGGTGATGTAATGCTATATTCAAAAACAGATATTTTAACTGTAGTTTTTTCTGTTTGTGTAGTACAATGGCTCTTTGCGTACCGTTGACAGACTTGCCGATGAGATGAATGCCGAAGTCAATAGTATACAATGAAGAAATCTGAAAGGTGGGTTTGGAAAGTATTTTCCTGGGTTTTAATATCTTGGTTTAGATATTTTGCCCAGCATATTCTGGGAATAAAAACATTCAAAACTTCTTGTATCAAGTCTCTTTGGTGCTTTGGATTAGACCATTTTTCAGGATCTAGAGGTTGCCAGATTTGCCATAATATTTACAATATATAGGTCTAGCGTGGTGAAGAAATCACAAATTTACATATCCATAATGTCTCAGAACTGCATGCAGCCCCCCCTTAACTTTGAGGTGCTATTTGACCTACTTTTTGTGGTGATCATTTGAATGCTTGTGCAGTCAGGAAGGGCTTACTTACAATGTAACTCTACTTATACCTAGTGAAATAAATGTCTACCAATTTTAATATGGGAGTTACGGCCATTTTTGTAAAAAAAAAGTGCAAATGGCCTTCTTACCCCACCCATCGGGTTAGGAGCCCCCCTATTACAATCCTATGGAACATTTTATTGCGAGCACATTCAGCTTGAAAGTTACTTCTTTGGGTTCTTCTATCCTTTTTAATGCATTCTACTTACTTTTTCTGAATTTCAGAATTTTTCTGTTTCTGCCTCTCACTTAATCCGGGCTTCTTGCCCCGCACTACTCTATATCATAGGGACTTCTAAGCTTATAGAAACTTAATATTACACATATGATACATATACTTATATGTTTATTAACCATGCCTTAGAAGCCCCTATGCTCTATATAGCTACATGTGCATGGTTTCGTCTATGAAAGCGTGACAACAATACCCTGTGGTTTCATTGTATCTGTACAGCTGTCTGTATTAGCTGCCTTTTCTTCTTACACAATAAATAAATGACATAGCTGCTCTTCATCATAACTATAAAGACATTTCCAATAAACTGCATTAATATAGATGCCGCTCAAAGAAACTGTTTTGCAAATAGCCACAAAATATAAAGAGTTCTGTCAATTGAGTGTTTTTCCTTTTCGCTTCTTTGTGGTTTTTTAGTTCATTATACAGCAGAATTGAGAAATATAGATGCAGAAATAACCTACATATATACTTCAATTACATATAAATAAGTAAATATTATTAATAATTTCTTACTGAACTTTGGTAATGGCAAATATGCTATCGGCATCAGCCATGCAACCATGCATATGAGATGTGTGTGACACTGTTGATTGAATGATATGTATACTGTGTATATATTATGGTCAAATAAGGCCTAGTTCAAAAATAATGAAGCCAAAGTGTGACATGACCATCAAACTGTAGTATTTTCTGTTTGTGTAGCACAATGGCTTTTGTGTATCGTTGAAAGACTTGCCGATGTCAATAGCATACATTTGTACAATGAATAAATCTGGAAGGTGGGTTTGGAACCATCTGGAATCCATGGTCGATGAAGGACCTTAGGTAGCTAGTACTGATTTCTGCAATCTGATTGGTCGAGATAGCAATGCAATCAACATCTGCTCATTCACAATTGCTCTGTTATGTCATCCACTACGTGCTTGTCCACTTATATGTGGACAGGAATGATTCTGGTTTGGAAAGTATATTCCTTGGTTTTGATATCTTGGTTTAGATATTTTGCCCAGCACATTCTGACAATAAAACATTCAAAACCTCTTTCATCAAGTCTTTTTGGTGCTTTGGATTAGACCATTTTTCAGGATCGACAGTCGCAGACGAAAGTATTCATACAGCTGAGTATTCTGCACATGACTGGTATTTCAGGGGTGCAAGGAGAAAAATGTCACTTTTCAATCATTGCCCAGATCAATTGTTTATTGTCAGACACTGCAAACTTAAGCATATCTCTGTTTTCAAGCTCAGAGGGCTTGCAAATGTAAAACTTCAGCATGACAAAAGTATTCATACAGCTCGAACACGCTAGGTATAAAGTGCATCAAAAGCTTGAATTTTGTTCCAAATGATTTTCAATTTTCTGAGGCTTCTTTGGATAACCTCCTTAGAAGTTCTGATGCTTTTTCGGGTGTTTTTATTTGTGTTGGTTGACCCATACCACCCAATATTTCTGGTATCATTTTACCATTAAATGTATATGACATTTCTCAAAAGATGGCAATATGTCCATGAAGAATAACCTCATCTCTTCAAATGGTCCATCATAGTTTACTTTATGCAATAGGTTGTGCCTGATGTAAAATACAAGAAGTTGCATTTGGTTTTAAAACATTTAGACATAGGTACCAAATGTCTAGTGAAGTCTTTAAAGTTTGGCCCATTGAAATAGCATTGGGCCTTTGCCAATTTTTATCCTAGGTCTTTTGCATCATGTGCAAATCATCACCTGCATGCATAAGTTAATTTTAGTCCAAATGAGAGTGGCAATAATGATTACAGCAAGCCATGAAACCAAATTTTGCTGTGTGTGAGCATTCAGCTTGGCTTAGTGAGCATCTTTGTGGAAGTTTCATATACATCAAAGGTTAGATGATACCAGCAATATTGGGTGGTATGGGTCACACAACACAGATAAAAACACCCAAAAAAGCACTCAGAACTTCTAAGGAGGTTATCCAAAGAAGCCTCAGAAAGTTACAAATCATTTGGAACAAAAATTCAAGCTTTTGATGCACTTTATACCCAGCGTGTTCGAGCTGTATGAATACTTTTGTCTTGCTGAAGTTTTACATTTGCGTGCCCCCTGAGCTTGAAAACAGAGATATGCTTAAGTTTGCAGTGTTTGACAATGACAATTGATCTGGGCAATGACTTAAAGTGAAATTTTTCTCCTCGCATCCCTGAAATACCAGTTATGTGCAGAATACTCAGCTGTATGAATACTTTTGTCCGCGACTGTAGAAGTTGCCTGATTTGCCATGATATTTACAATATAGAGTAGCACGGGGCATGCAGCTTGGTCTCACAACAAGTATTGGTCTCAAACGAGCACACACTTGCTCAAGATTGACATTTTGCAGTTCAATGAAGGACAGTTATTTAATAAAAGTATTTATACTTAAACGCTATTTTGCAGAACTTTTTTATTCTATAATCCTTCAAAAATACTTGCTGGATCATGTCCCAACATTGAGTCCTCCGGAGCTGGGAGAGACTTTGTTCTTGGTAAGAAAAACTGGTATTTATGTGGTCTTGCCAGCAGCTGCTACCTTTAGCCTATCAACTATCTTAGCTGGTGAAGTGTCATGTAATCCAAATAGAACCTTTTAGCTTCTGAATCATGCTTCCTGGCAAAAGACTTGAGTCAAGTAGACTTCATTAGACAGGGACATCATTAGTCATTGTTGGACATCCCTGGAATCAATTGTGTCTGGTTTTTGACATCTCAATTCACACGAACACTCAGTTACAGCAGTTTTAATAATCACCAGTTTCTGGGCAATCTGTTGCACAGCATAAACATTTCGACAAAAAATAAATCCCCCTTTGGATAAGCTTGAATACAGTACAACCCAAAATAAAGTAAGAAAACTTCCTGTCAGAAGTCCTCTGTTTTCCTATTTTGCCCTCCTTTCTCCTCTCCACCCCAAATCTCCTTACAACTACCTTTGACTCCTTATGACAACCTTAGCCCACATTAAGAACTCTATTAAAACAGCTGTGAATGAAATTGCAATTAGCAAAGGGACACAAAATCAAAGAAATCAAACACAATGGGAGTGGTGAAGTTTGAATTGGTGTTGGCTGAATGTGAATTAAATGCAATTTTAAAAGGTAGTTTCAAGTAGGAAAAAGTAGGAAGGGATTTGGAGGGAGTCAAAAGGTGTGAAAGGGTAAAGTAGTGGCTGATTCTTCCTTCCTGCTGGGGTAATCGTACTTTATTTTGGGTTGTACTGTATCTCAAAGATTCCATCGCTGATTTATATGACAGTTGGCTGAATTATAGCCTCACATATCAACCTCACATGTGTGTATTTACAGCTCAGTGGCATTTTTCCCGCCTAAACCAGCAGTCTTGTGTAATGTTCATGAATAATCCGCAATGTAAACCCAAATTATGAATCCAGAATGTAGTGTGTCAAAAATATCAACATCCGGGTACTTTTGTAAACAACCTCATGTTCGATTTGGAATGATGGACGAATAAACAAGCAAGCTGTCAACCAAGTTTTATTTTCATTATTAATGTGGAAATAACATCCAGCACAAGAACATTATATTGGCGACGAGGAAGGTGACGTTCCCAAGCAATGTCGACCGTAACACATCAGCCACAACCACAAATCGTTCATCAGACACTGGCAGTGCACAGAAACCCTGACATGGCTCCATTCGTTCGCCAAGCAGACCCGGATGAAACCGGACGAGCATGGGTGAAATGGAAACGGGAGTTCTGCAGCAGGTTACACTACTTTCGTATCGCTCAGGAGAACAAGTTCGACATCCTAACTATTTATGGTGGGTCAGAAATTTGTGAATTATTAGACAATTTGGTGCTAGAAGACAAAACAGTGGCTAGTAATTCAAACTCCACTCCAGATTTTGACTCTGCTGTACAGAAGCTAGATGCTTATTTCGATCCTTTGATAAACAAGGACAGTGCCAGAAACAAATTTGAAAATATGAAGCAACTACAAACAGAATCAGTCTCGGAGTACTTTATTCGTCTCAAGACCCAGGCACGGAAATGCCAGTTCGCTGACTGCAATGACACGATTCGTTCCAAGCTACTTCAAACGATGATTGACAAGAAGTTACAGCGAGAGTCGATGACGAAATCGTATACGTTGACACAATTATTGGAACAAGCTGCAAGTAAAGAAGCAATCGACCGCCAAGCCAGAGAAATCGAGAAGCCGGCGAGTACGAGTACCGCACACTTCAAGATGGTGCACGAGAAAGCAAGGTACCAGAAGCCGAACAAGTTCAACTACGCCAACAAGAATTCAAAACCTACTCCGAAGCCGCACGATGGCGCAACAGGTTCGCAGTGCATGTACTGCGCAGGAACACACGCCGAGGGACGCACGAATTGCCCTGCATCAGGAAAAACGTGTGTAGCATGCGGAAAAAGAGGACACTTTGCGTCAGCGTGTCTCAAGCCTCGAGGACACGGAGCTAACGCCAAGTCACGTTATCCGAGCAAGTCGGACAAGCCATCCAAACCTGGTTGGAATAAAGACTTTCGTTCCAAGGACAAGAAAGCTTATTATGTGTCTCAGCCACAACAAGACTCAGATTCTGACGATGAGTATGCGTTTAGTATAAACAGTATGCTCAATGATGCCAATGTAGTAGCTGTTGCTATTAAAGGGAAAGCTCATGTAGATTCATGTGCCACAGCGAACATTATGAGTGTTCAACATTTTAACTCAATTCAGAAACTGTCAAGTGTAGTGTTGCAGCCCACAAATACCAAGGTGTATGCTTACGCTCAACAAGACCCAATTCCCCTCACTGTGTGGAGAATTCCACACAGTTATTTCAAGTGTCACTACGGGCAAAGCAGTGAATGCCAAGTTTCTTGTTGCTAAAGGACCAATCGCAGGACATCCATTGTTATCTATGGAAACAAGTTCAGAGTTACAACTAGTCAAAATGTGTGAACAAAGTTGCAAGCAACATTGAAGACCTCAAAGTCAAGTATTCTACAGTGTTCGAAGGCCTAGGATGTCACAACAAAATTAGTGCTAAATTAATTGTGGATGACAGTATCGAACCAGTGGCTCACAAGCGGAGGAAAATTCCGTATCACTTGGAACAGAAAGCTGCTCAAGAGGAAAACAGGTTGATCGAGTTAGACGTACTCGAACGGGTACCAGACAACACGCCGACAACATGGTGTTCTAACCCAGTGATTGCGCCCAAACCAAATTCTGAGAAAATTAGATATTGCTCTGACATGAGAGTTCCGAATACTGCGATCAGACGACCACTGTCGACCAGTGGTCGAAGCACTAACTGTTAAAGGCATTAAGATGAGACTGAATGGTGCAACTGTATTCAGTGTGTTGGACATGAATGAAGGATATCACCAGTTGCGACTTGACTCAGACAGTCGTCACTTAACCACATTCCACGGAGTAAATGGCAAAATGCGCTACAAAAGACTGAATGCACAAGACGTGTTTGACAAGGCAATGGATGACACTATCGGTGACCTCAAGAATGTTATGCATATTCGTGATGATTTCATTTGCTACGGCAAATCCCAGCAAGAGCATGACGAAGCACTTGAATCACTGTTGAGAAAATTTGCAGACTGTAATCTTACGTTCAATGTCAAGAAATGTAAATTGTCAGTCCCAGAAATCAAGTTCTTTGGTTTCAAATTCAGTCGGAAAGGTATTCAGCCTTCAGCCAGTCGTTTTGTAGCATTGCAAACCATGCCAGCTCCTAAGTCAGCTTCGGAAGTTAAATCACTTCTAGGAATGGCCCAGTATTCCGCAGCGTTCATCAGGAATTTCTCGGAGATCACAGCTCCTCTACGTATGTTGACTCACAAGAACGCACCATAGTCCATGAGCCAGACCAGATATTGGTACCACCT
Source organism: Platynereis dumerilii (assembly GCA_026936325.1). Lineage (NCBI taxonomy): Eukaryota > Metazoa > Annelida > Polychaeta > Phyllodocida > Nereididae > Platynereis > Platynereis dumerilii. The sequence goes on from JAPTHN010000011.1 coordinate 28,136,625, forward strand.
GGGGTGGCAAAGTCTAACAGTGTTTTTCTGAAAGACATATGCCTATAGACTATAAAAAAGTTTGAGCCCAAGATTGGCGCGGCAGCTTAGTGGTAGTAATCAGCCCTTAAATATGGGAATCTGTGTCGGATTTGAGCACATAATTATGGGGTGGGGGAAACTAAAATTGCTGTATCTCCTGAATCAGTGGACCAATTTCAACAAATTACCCCTCAAAATGTCTGGAATTTTGAGTTTTACAAATATAGGTCAATATATGACCAATATGCAAATTAAGTAGGTCGTCAGAGGTCAAAAGGTCACAAAAATTTACTATTGCTTAAAATCTGAACCATGGTCCAAATGTACACCACAGCTGCCAACCCAATGAGACTTGGTAGGTCATGGAGGGCTCAGATTATAGATAACAAATATGAAAGTCCATTTTATGCCAATAAATGGATAATTCATGCATGTGTCAGCAGCTGCACATAATGAAATATGGTACATATTTGAAAATGACCGTTTTAAGGGTCGAGGAAACTAAAATTGCTGTATCTTCTGAACCAATGGTCCTATCCTCACAAATTACCCCTCAAAATATTCGGACTTGTAAGTCCTCCACATATAGGTCATTATATGACCAATATGCAAATTATTTAAGTCATCAGAGGTCAAAATGTCACGAAAATTGACCGTTGCTTAAAATCTGAACCCTCATCTAAAAACAAACTCCTTAGCTGCCAAGACAATGGGACTTGTTAAGTCATTTAGGTATCAGATTATAGATAAAAAGTGTCAAAGAAAATTTTATGTCTAAAGTTGCAGAAATTATGTGTGATTCAGCATTGGCACAAGACAAAATATGTCAAATATATGAAAATGACCGTTTTAAGGGCTTTTGAGAACTCTTTTAATGATAAGATTGAGTGTTTGCCTGGTGATGCTGTTTCAATCTTGCACTTCAATATAAGAAGTTTACAAAGACATTATTCTGAATTCACCAGTTATCTAAGCAACTTGAATGTGAATTTCTCTATAATTGGCCTTTCAGAAACATGGCTTACAGAATATAACTTTGAACTTTATAACATAGAGAATTATAATTGTGAACATGCATATAGAACTGGTAGGATTGGCGGTGGTGTATCAATAATGGTTTCTGATAGAATTTCTTACACTGTAAGACGTGATATTGCCATATTTAATGAGTTTATTGAAAGTATTTTCATAGAACTGCCAAGAAATGCAATCGGTTATTCCAAACAAGTTATTGTTGGCATGACTTACAGACCTCCGAACACTGATATTGATACATTTAATGAAATATTAACTGATATATGTTCAAAACTTAAAAATGAAAGGAAAATTTGCTTTTTCTTAGGAGATTTTAATATCAATTTGCTTAATTATGGAACTCATTCAGCAACGAATGCATTTCTTGACATTCTTTATGCAAACAGCTTTTTTCCTTTGATAACAAAGCCAACACGTGTACAAAATAATTCCGCTACATTGATAGACAATATTTTTTGTAACAGTTTGAATGAGACAAAAACTTGTAATGGCATTCTTTGTACGGATATTTCTGATCACTACCCTGTATTCACAATTCTTCTTAGAAATTGTATCAACACCAAACCTGTTGAAATAAGGAAAAGGCTTTATTCACAATCAAATTTAGACAAGTTTAAAAATGCCATCCAGAATTACTCATGGAATAGTGTTTTAACTTCGACAGATTGTAGAGAAGCATTTACTCAATTCCAAAGGGAATTTAAATCTGTTTATGATGAATGTTTCCCAATTAAGGCATTCAAATATGGTTATAAAACAAAGAAAAATTGGCTTTCTCAAGGCATTAAAAACTCCATTAAAACTAAAAATAAACTCTATGTATTATCAAAAACGAATCCCAGTGAGGGAAATATTCAAACATATAAAAATTATAAAACAAAGCTTCAAAAGTTGTTACGACAGGCTGAAAAAAGGCACTTTCAAGATCTTTTGGAAGCAAACAAAGGCAATATTAAGAAAACATGGGAAATTATTAAGAATGTTATTAATCGGAAACAATCATCAAATAAGTCTTCAGAATTTGTTATTAATGGTGTAAACACTACAAATGGGAAAGAAATTGCTGACGCATTTAATAAATTCTGTTTCTGTCCTCTCAATATTTTCAAAGATTTTTGAAAGAATAATCTATAATAGAATAATTAAGTTTGTAAATGATAATAGTCTTCTTTACAAGTTTCAGTTTGGATTTCGAAAAAAATATGATACAACAATGGCTTTGATAACACTTATTGATAAGATTGTAACTGGTATGAATAGGAATGAAATGACATTAGGAACATTTTTGGATTTTAGTAAAGCTTTTGACACCATCGATCATGACATATTGTTACGTAAACTAAATAAATATGGGATAAGAGGGGTGGCTAATAGATTAATCTGCAGTTATTTGGATAACAGAAAACAGTTTGTATCTTTTGATGGAAATTACTCAGAACTGATGTCCATAAATTGTGGTGTCCCTCAGGGATCAATTTTGGGCCCTCTATTATTTATATTATACATTAATGACATTTATTTAGTTTCAAATAGCGTTATGCCAATCTTGTTTGCTGATGATAGCAGCTTATTTGTTCAAGGTAAAAATGTTACAGTTATGACAGATATCTTGAATGATGAATTAAGCCATGTGTATAATTGGGTTAATGCTAACAAACTATCCCTCAATGTAAATAAAACAAATTGCATGTTATTTAAATCAAATCGGAAAAATGTTTCTGGTGACTTTCAAATTAAGATTGCTAACAAAGAAATTTGTCATGTTGAGTCTACTAAATTCCTTGGTGTTATTATTGACTCGAAACTTGCTTGGGTTGACCATATAAATTTTATAAGAAAGAAGATAGCTAAGGCCATAGGCATAATATTAAAGGCCAGACATCAGCTCAATTCACATTCATTGCTCAGTCTTTACAATTCTCTTGTCTATCCATACCTTAATTTTTGCCATTGAGGTATGGGGTTCAGTGCCCGCTACAAACTTGGCTCCAATTCATAAACTTCAAAAAAGAACTTTAAGGATTATATCGTTTTCACCTCTTAGAACGCCATCTATTCCCCTCTTCCTGAAATATGGAGTTTTAGATATTTTCAAAATCTATGTTCTCAAGGTTGCCTTGTTTATGTTTTAATTGCAGAAAGGAGAAAGCCCTGACATTTTTAATGACATGTTTCTTTCTAATTCCCAGTATCATGCTCATAATACTAGATTACGCGATAAGTTACACTTGCCCATTTTTAGAAGTAGTTTTTGTCAAAGATGTTTGAGATATAAGGGAGTCATTGTGTGGAATTTTCTTTCTGACGTTATAATGAGTAATCTTACATTATCCACTATAAAAAAACACCTGAAGAAGTACCTCCTTGTGAATGATTTAGATTTTTGTAATAGCCAAGGATGATTTTATTAATTCTATCTTTTATTTTTCTTGATTTTAATTTTTTTTAAATTTTTTTAATGTATATTAAGATTATTATTATTTCGTTTTCAGTATATGTTATAATTTATTTTGTTAGAAGTTCTTACCAATGTAACATAAAAATTATTTGTATTATTTACTATACGTCAATATATACATTTTTTTTGTATCTTGACTAAGGAAAATTTGATTGTTTATAATTGTACATGATTTATGTATTTTGCTAAATAATTATTTTCCAATAAAGAACTTGAACTTGAACTTGAAGAGCGGGGGGAACTAAAATCACTATATCTTCTGAACCAATTGTGCTATACCAACATATTACCCCTTAAAATGTTCGGACTTGTGGGTTCTATAAATATAGGTCATTATGTGACCAATATGTCTAAAGTTGCAGAAATTATGTGTGTTTCAGCATTGGCACAAGACAAAATATGTCAGATATATGAAAAGGAACGTTTTAAGGGCGGGGGGAACTAAAATCACTATATCTTCTGAACCAATTGTGCTATCCCAACATATTACCCCTTAAAATGTTCGGACTTGTGGGTTCTATAAATATAGGTCATTATATGATCAATATGCAAATTAAGTAGGTCATCAGAGGTCAAAAGGTCACAAAAATGACCACTGCCTAAAATCTGAACACCTCATCAAACAATTAACACCATAGCTGCCAAACCCATTGGACTTACTGAGTCATTTAGGGAAAAGATAATAGATAACAAGTTTGAAAGTCAACTTTATGTCTAAAAATGTAGGGTTTATGTATGTGTCAGCAGTGGGACATTACAAAATATGGCAGGTATTTGAAAATGACAGTTTCAAGGGTGAGCGAAACTAAAACAATTGCAATACATGTATCTCCCGAACCAGTGGTCTAATTCCCACAAATTTCTGCTGCGGCTGTCTGGAATTAGGAGTTTTATACATGTTATTTGACCAACATGCAAATCAATTAGGTCATCAGAGATCAAAAGGTTGCAAAAATGTACCTTTGCTTAAAATCTGAGCTCTCATGAAAAAATTACACACCGTAACCAGTAACCAATGGTATTTGTCATGTAAGGCTCAGATGATAGACAACAAGTGTCAAAGTCAGTTTTATGCCTAAAATAGAGCTTCACAGGATATTTCTTATACATCACTGAAACACCAGGTGAGTATATCAATCCATAAGTCCTCAATTTGAATTTCCTTGCTTGGAGAAGATTCCACCCCATCAAAGTACCAGAAAATAATTCCTCTTTCCCACAGTCTCCTCGATCCTTCTATTCTCAAATTCTCCAGCCACATTCTGAGAAAAAATGTATATAGGGTGAAGTGAAACACCTGTGGGATGGATGTGAAAACTTCTGGGGTGCATCAGAGGTGACCTTTTAACATCACATTAAATTTACATTAAACCAACATCAATTTAAACTCCATCTCTGCCATTGTGTATGATTTCTTTGATATTGTGCCCCATTGTTAATCTTGCTGATAAGATCATGTCAGATACGGATCATCCCTTGCACAACTTCCTACCATCTGGCAGAAGGTTAGCTTTGCCAATGATCTGTACGTCTCGATTTAAGAACACATTTGTACCTAGAAGTATTAAACTGTATAATCATGTGTCACCTAAATAAAAATAACACTCTTTCTACTACTATTATCTTTTGTATGTATTAACGTTTTGCCTACTATGATTGTATGAATATGTGCGTGAATGTGCTCAAATCAACTGAAAGTTTCTGTTTGTAACATTATGAATGGGCGAATAAAAGTATATTCTATTCTATTCTGTACTATAGATTGCTAATTGCAATTACATTGCCAGCTGTCTTTATGGAGTTATTATTAACTCTAATATGGGATAAGGTGGTGGTGAGGAGACTAATTAAGGTAGTTGTGAGGAGATTTGGGGTGGAGAGGAGAAAGGAGGGCAAAATAGGTAAAAAGAGGGCTTCTGACTGAAAATGTTCTTACTTTATTTTGGGTTGTACTGTATATCATCGAGGATGATTGGAGCAAGCATGGAAGGTGAAGACATGGAAGAAGAAAGATGCTTGGAGGGTAGGAGTACATCTACATATTGAGATGGAGGGAACAGGAGAAACAATGGAAGCATTGAGGGAAATAATGAGACTATGAAGGAGGAGACTATGAAGGAGGAGACTATGAAGGAGGAGACTATGAAGGAGGAGGCTATGAAGGAGGAGACTATGGAGGAGGAGACTATGAAGGAGGAGACTATAAAGGAGGAGACTATGAATGAGGAGACAGTGAAGGAGGTGACTAAGAAGGAGAAGGCAGAAAGAGAAGATTGAGGAAACTAGAAGGGATGATACTAACCAGAAGGAGGAAACTGGGAGGGGAGTATTGGTGGTGTGCTGCCATATTTTTGGGAAATAGTCACAGAATGACCATTTGATCCTAGTTCACTCGGTCTGTCTGTTTTTGAGTCCTCAAAAAGACCAAAAGTGAAGAGGAGCAGTTTTCGGACATCTATACATCACAAATTTGATAGTCCTATTTTATATTTAGTTTACTATGTCTTGAATCAACTCTTCATCTTATTGACAAGATATGCATTTCAGTTGTTTGTGGCACATTCAGTTATTCACATAATGACATTGACATCATACTCAGGAAAACAAAAATTGCTGACTTATGGATTGATGTGCACTGAACTGATCCCCGGTAACATTCTCTGTCAAGAATCATTCAGCCAAGCTTGTAAGTTTCATTATTATTATTATTATTATTATTATTATTACATTTATATAGCGCTACCAATTATAAATTAATACATTCTGGTGCGCTTTACAATGATAATAAAATGGTAAAAAACAAATATAAAATAAGAATAATTTTAAAATATAGGAACGATTAAAATATCACAGACCAGGTTGGCCGCGGTTGCTGCCTCCTGGGTGTGAGAATAAATACACTAAACGAGACAAATAAATGTTAAAAAGAGAAATGACAATGACAGTAAAAACAGGTAAATGAGAATAGTAACTGCCAATCAGTCCCAAGCTGAAAGGCTTGTCTAAACAGCACAGTCTTAACAATTCGTTTGAAGCAGGATAGATGCTCAGCTGACTTCGCGTTGGTAGGCAGAGCATTCCACAGACGAGGGCCATGTACGCTGAATGATCTTGAAGCAAATGTAGATCGTTGTACATTTGGAACTTCCAGGATGATGCCGGGTCGGCTGCTTTGCCGTGTGGTTCTATGATGTTGTTTTATTTTCAGCAGGGATGACAAATAGTCTGGAGCTTGATGATGAAGACATTTGAAAACTAAGCAGAGTATCTTAAAATCAATTCTCTCCTTGACAGGTAGCCAATGGAGTGTTTTAAGAGCATCACGTGAGCTTGAATATTTGTCCTTCAGGAGAACTACCTTAGCCACCCAATTCTGGATTCGCTGAAGCTGATTAAGGGATTTCTTCGGTAGGCCACAGAGGACACTATTCGAGTAGTCGAGATGTGACAGTACCATAGATACAGCCAAGAGTTTGGCTGTGTCAGTGTCAATGAAACGACGGATGTTTGCAATGCGTTTGATGTTGAGACTTGCAGTTCTGCACTTCAGGGAGATGTGTTTATCCATTGATAGATGAGTATCCAACCAGACTCCAAGGTACTTAAGACTGTCAGATACTTGCACATTGTCACCTGCAACATTGATGGATGTAGTAATAACATTGCTATGCTTCTGTCTACTGGCGAAAATGGTGACCTCAGTCTTGTCAGCATTCATTTTAAGGCGATTTGATGACATCCAACCGCTTATGTTAACAAGAGAAGTCTCAGTGCGTTTGATACAGTCAAGCTCTTCTGTTGAGTTTCCCGGTGTGAAATGGTCAGACAATGATCATCTGCATAGCCACAAATTTGTTGGTTGTTATCCACACAATCAGTGATGGTGCTACAGTAGATGTTAAAAAGGACTGGACCAAGGCAGCTGCCTTGCGGCACAGAAAAATTGAATTTGTGAATATCAGAGTGATCCTGATTGATTTTGACATGGAGCTTACGATCTAGAAGATACGAACGAAACCACTGCAAGGCATCATGAGATAATCCATAATTCCTGTTTAGAAGATCGAGGAGGATAGAGTGATCAACAGTGTCGAAGGCGGCACTTAAGTCGAGAGCAGTCACAATTGAAGCTTGACCGTTTTCCAAAGCCCACAACAGATGATTAACGAGAGAGCAGATGGCAGTCTCAGTGCTGAAAGTTTCTTTATAGGCACTCTGGTGGCCAGACTCGAGGTTGTTGAAACTAAGATGATGATTGAGCTGTTTAATGACACATTTTTCAGTTATTTTGGAAATATAGCTCAAGTTACTGACAGGCCTGAAGTTGTTTTTGGTGAGTTCAAGCCCTTCCTTCTTAAGTAGTGGTGCGACACTTGCGGTTTTCCAATGGTCCGGAAATATCCCTGAGATTAGGGATTTATTGACAATGGAGGTGATCAATGGGGCTATGACATTCGCATTATCCTTCACGAGTGACGATGGAATGGGATCACTAGAACAGGTTGTTGGCTTTGATGTCTTGAGAAACTTAATGATGGTCTCGCCTGAAACAGGTGCGAACTCGATGAGCTGAGATGCAGTACTGCCTGTTGGCTGATATCTGTTAAAGTTGACTAGATTTTCCCTTATTTTAAGAATTTTAGACATAAAGTACTCAGCAAACTCATTGGCAAGAGTTTCATCGTTTTGTGCCTCTGGCAGTTTGTTTTGTTTCTTTGTGCCCATAAGACCGGATGTTATGTTGAAAAGCTGTCTTGAGTTGCCCTTAGCAGCCACTATCGCTTCCTTGAAGTGACTGATCTTGTTGTCATGTAATAAACAGCGATATCGCCGCCTCGCTTCCTTGAAGTTGAGCAAATTGCTGTGAGTGTTTGTTGTTCTCCAGGTCTTCTCAAGTCGGCGTACATGTCTTTTGATGTCCTTGGCGCTTTGATCAAACCATGCCACACATAGTCTAGGGGTGATGGAGAGATGCTTGATGGGAGCATGTTTATCAAGAAGCAGGGAGAGTTCTTTGTCATATAGAGACGCTAAGGTATCCGCATCATGCTGACCAGATGTTTCGAGGAGATCATTGACAATGCGCTCCAGATCAATGCTAAAGGCTGTTTGGTCAATTTTTGACAACGGCCTCGCTTGAATCTTCAGTTTTTCTGTGTATGCAGGCGGGATGTTGACATGAAAGCAGACAAAGGCATGATCAGAGATGAAACTTGGAGAGGTGATGTCCGTGATCTGAAGATCAGAAGTATCAGAAGTAATAATAAGATCAATTGTGTTGCCGGAAATGTGTGTTTTCTCCGCTACATGTTGTTGCAATCCGTAGTTGTGAAGAATTTGAAGAAATGCTCTGGTGTTTTCATCATCTCTGTTGTTGACATGGATGTTAAAGTCACCTAGGATGATGAGCCTCTTGTCATTGTTCTATATCTATCATTAAATTTTGAAGAAATGTCCTGCAATGCAGTTACAAGGACACTGATTTTAATGCAGCCATCCTTATACTCTATTTGGCAGTTTTGTGAGCCTTAAAACTGTCACTCAGCAGTTTTGTATACTTTAATACTGTCACTTCCAAGTCTGTGTCATTTGTTCTGCACCACTGCTGACAAAAAGTTTCGTACTTTTAGATAAAATATATAATTGCACGTGCTTAATCTTATATTATTTTTCCTACATGTATTATATGAATTATAAAGTTCAGTTGGTAAATTTGGTATGGAGGATTAGTTTTTAAAAAAATTAAGATCAGATTTAAGCAAGGGTAGATTTTTCGTGTGTTTTTTTCCTTGGTGAACTCTTGAATTTGCATATTGAGCATGTGAGGAAAACTATGTGTAGAACTTACAATTCAAAACATTTTGAGTGGTAATTTGTAGGATTTGTTTGTTTGTTTGTTTGTGTTTTACGCCTCTGCAGCACCTTAGTGGGATATATCGAGCCAGGCGATCGCCGTATGATGATGAGATGAGAAGACTGTGAGTCTGGTACATACCCTATTAATTCAGGGATGCCCAGGGTCTTTCAGTTGCCCCAGCATAGAACACTGGATACAACCCGCCTCCATTTAATGTCCCATGGGCTCGGACTAAATTGAGTTCCGGGGTGGGATTCGAACCCACGCCCTCAGAGCCAGTGGTTGTGCAAACAAGCACTCTTAACCATTAGGCCACGGAGGAACTCTGGTAATTTGTAGGAATTAGACCATTTGTTCAGGAGATGCAGCAATTTTAGTTTCACCCGCCCTTGAAACACATTTTCTGTCATATTTGATTATGTGACACAGCTGACATGTACATAAATTCTCCTTTTTTGGCATAAAATTTACTTTGACACCTGTTATCTATAATCTGACCCTTAAATGACTTAACAAGTCCCATTGATTTGATAGCTAAGGTGTTTGTTTGAGGACTTATGGATTGATATACTCACCTGGTCCCTGGTGTCATCCTCACATTTCAGTGTTGTAATTATAAGAAACATCCTGTAAAGCTCAATTTTAGGCATAAAATTGACTTTGACACTTGTTGTCTATCATCTGAGCCTTCCATGACATATCAAGTACCATTGGTTTACCGGTTGCGGTGTGTTATTTTTTCATGAGAGCTCAGATTTTAAGCAAAGGTACATTTTTGCAACCTTTCGATCTCTGATGACCTAATTGATTTGCATGTTGTTCAAATAACATGTATAAAACTCCTAATGCCGGACACCTGCAGCAGAAATTTTTTGGAATAAGACCACTGGTTCGGGAGATATTGCAATTATGTTAGTTTCGCTCACCCTTGAAACTGTCATTTTCAAATACCTGCCATATTTTGTAATGTCCCCCTGCTGACACATACATAAACTCTGTATTTTTAGACATAAAATTGACTTTCAAACTTGTTATCTATTATATTTTCCCCAAATGACTCAGTAAGTCCAATGGGTTTGGCAGCTATGGTGTTTGTTGTTTGATGAGGTGTTCAGATTTTAGGCAGTGGTCATTTTTGTGACCTTTTGACCTCTGATGACCTAATTAATTTGCATATTGGTCATATAACGACCTATATTTATAGAACCCACAAGTCTGAACATTTTAAGGGGTAATTTGTTGGGATAGAACAATTGGTTTAGGAGATATAGTGATTTTAGTTTCCCCCTCCCTTAAAACGGTCATTTTCAAATATCTGACATATTTTGTCTAGTGCCAAGTCTGATACATACATAAATTCTGCATTTTTAGACATAATATTTACTTTGACACTTTTTATCTATAATCTGATCCCTAAATGACTTAACAAGTCCCATTGTTTTGGCAGCTAAGGCGTTTGTTTTTGGATGAGGGTTCAGATTTTAAGCAATGGTCAATTTTCGTGACCTTTTGACCTCTGATGACTTAATTAATTTGCATATAATGACCTATATGTGGAAAACTTACAAGTCCGAACATTTTGAGGGGTAATTTGTGAGGATAGGACCATTGGTTCAGAAGATACAGCAATTTTAGTTTCCTCCACCCTTAAAACGGTCATTTTCAAATATGTACCATATTTCATTATGTGCCGCTGCTGACACATGCATGAATTATCCATTTATTGGCATAATATGGACTTTCATACTTGGTATCTATAATCTGAGCCCTCCATGACCTACCAAGTCTCATTGGGTTGGCAGCTGTGGTGTACATTTGGACCATGGTTCAGATTTTAAGCAATAGTAAATTTTTGTGACCTTTTGACCTCTGACGACCTACATAATTTGCATATTGGTCATATATTGACCTATATTTGTAAAACCCAAAATTCCAGACATTTTGAGGGGTAATTTGTTGAAATTGGTCCATCGTTTCAGGAGATACAGCAATTTTAGTTTCCCCCACCACATAATTCATGTGCTCAAATCCGACACAGATTCCCATATTTAAGGGCTGATTACTACCACTAAGCTGCCGCGCCAATCTTGGGCTCCAACTTTTTTATAGTCTATAGGCATATGTCTTTCAGAAAAACACTATTAGATTTTGCCACCCCAGGTGGTACCAATCTGTGAAAATATGGGGTCTGGCTCATGGACTACCATGGAAGTGGGAGAAACAGCAACAGGACGCGTTCAACAAGCTCAAGTTATCCCTGTCCGATGACTGTGTTACGTTATTTTGAGACTGGATTGCCCACGAAACTGCAAGTCGATGCAGGCCTACATGGTCTTGGATTAATCTTACTCCAGTTGCAGGAAGGACAGTGGAAACCTGTATTTTGTGCTAGCAGAAGTCTCACGGATGTCGAGACCAGATATTCTCAAACGGAGCGAGAAGCACTCGCTATTCGACCGTTGTGTATGACAGAAACGCCTAAAGGTCCATGTTTAGAAGTATCAGCCGATTTTTGTGGTCCTTTCCCAGATGGAACAATGTTACTCGTTGTGATTGACAATTACTCTAAATATCCTGAAGTAGAGATCGTGAGCAGTACGAGTGCACAGGCAACATTACAAGCATTAGAAAAGATGTTTGCCACACATGGGATACCTAATCGCATCAAGAGCGATAACGGACCGCCATTCAACGGAAAAGAATTTTCGAGATTCTGTGAGGAAAACGGAATCAAACATTACCGTGTCACACCATTATGGCCAGAAGCTAATGGATTAGCAGAAAGATTTATGAAGCCTATCCAGAAAGCAGCACATACCGCAGTGTTGCAAGGAAAGTGTTGGAAACGGGAAATTTACAAATTCCTGGGAAATTACCGAGCTACAGTTCATCCCAGCACAGGATTTTCCCCAAGAGAACTTTGCATGGGTCGTTGACGAACATTTCGAAAAGGTGGCAGAACACCAAAACAGTACGAATCTGAAAAACAATACTTATGCAGACAAAAATCGAAAGACAAACCCAGAAACTGCACGGAACAATGATATCGTATTGGTCAAACAACAGAAAGGAAACAAAATAAACTTTTTGACGGAGTTCTTCCGAAGACGTCCACTCCTCTTGCATGCGCACAACTTTACTTGCATGTGGCAATGGTATTTTTATTTCATACAAAACAAAATAATACTTTTTATGACAATTTCAAAATTTGTCTACTTTATGCTAATAAAGCTTTTGGTTACCAAGTGCTGCTTGTATACATGTACATGTGGGCTTTTACAATCAAAAACAACATTTATGTGGTTCTTCGTTTTATAGTTTCACAATGGAGTAACAATTGATTCAATAACTTACATGGCAAAGAAATGGTCATGACACTGAATGAATGAATTAATGAATATTTACAATGAGCATTGGCTTGTCTTTCACTGTGCACTAACGAGAGGGGTACCCTCGCCATCAGGGTAGCCATTGCAACTCCTGATTCGTGATTTCAAAGTAAATGTACAGTATCCTGCAGAAATGAGCAAAATAGTGACAGGACCCCCCTCCCCCCTGAAATGGCCATCGTATGTATGCATGTATGGATGTATGTATGTATCTATGTAACTGTGATAGTATCTATCTATTTGTAACTGTGATAGTATCTATCTATCTATCTATCAATCTATCTATCTATCTATGTTTTTTCTTATCTGTCTTATCTGTCTTATCAGTCTTATCTATCTAGTAATATCATCATTGCTAGTTAAGTCACACTTAAACAATGGCTTACAGCAGATTCACCCAGTATGAGTCGCTATGGATAGTTTTATCACGGTCCACAGTCAACACAGAAATTATTTGCACACTTTGATTTTTCATCATATTTCACAGAAAAATACCAATATGACAAGAAACGCTGTCCTGTGTTTCAGAGTAGTGTTAGTAGGTTAGGATCACATGCATTTCATTTTTTACCAAAATGTATTTTTCTATAAAACTTGAAAAAAGTGAATCCTGATGACAAAAAATTATTTGCACGCTTGAGCGAACTACCAGAAACAGCATTTCTAAAGATGATACTCCAATTTTTCCTATCAAACAATGATTTTTATGGTATCTGTAACACATTAACATCAATCTGACATCATTTGGGGTTCACAGGTGGGATTAGAGGTGTTGTCCGAGGAGTACACATTTTGCATGTTTTTCTCCCACATATGGATATCAAAATGGACTTTAAAGCAGCAATACTCATGAAATTGACTTGTAAAGTCCTTCAACATAGTCAAATTGTCATAAGAAGGTTAATCATGCAGGTTTTAGTGAAGAACTTAGTTCCATATGCCACCAAAAAATGCCAGAAAACAGCTGATAATCAGCCTGTAACTAATTTAATTAGCCACAGGCTAACCACTAATGATTAAGACAGAATATTTAGAGTTGTTTCCCTTAATATTTGCATACAAAACAAGAGTATTACTCAAATTTACCATATTGTAAGTATGGCGTATTCCACAAACGATCATGCATTGATTATCAAGACTAGTTGAGGCTTGCCTATTGAATAATTATGACTTAAATTATAATAATAGTGAATAAATTTAATTTTACGGCTCCTTTTTGCAAAGGAAATACACCAACATGAAGTTTTCACTCATTGATGGCCTCCATTTGGCCACCCTGTGCAGACACGTTAGTTGCAGACTGGCTGATAGCAATGATATAGTGCAAAATTTGAAAACTACTTTCTTGATAATCTCAAATGGCTTTCTCATGTGTTCTTACAACCTATTCTTCACCAACTCACTGTCAAAATAGTCCATAAGGGCAAAAGTATGTCTTATAATTAAGATTTTTTCAGTCTGGTTCTACCAATATGACTCTTTTCTGGCATTTCGTATTTCTATATTGAACAAAATAATCAAACAAAACTTGCCAATTTATTTCTTTCTGGCAAATAGACATGATAATGAAGTTAGTACTTAGTTTCATCAGACTTTCTTGTCTATCATCAGTTTTTATAGCCATACATAGAAAATAAAACATGGGATTGTTTGTATTCCTTGGGTGACCCCTTTAATTCCACATGCGAAACCCAAATAATGTCAGATTGGCGTAAACAAGTTAAAGATACCATAAACAACATTGTTTCTTTGAAAAATAATTTGAATATATTCTTGGAAATGTGGTTTCTGGTAGTTGGCTCAAAAAATGAAATGCATGTGATCATAACCTACTAACACTACTCTGAAACACAGGAGAGCTTTTTGTATCATATTGCCTTTTTTCTGTGAAATATGATGAAAAATCAAAGTGTGCAAATAATTTCTGTGTTGACTGTATGTAACATTTTGAGCCTGTCTGATTGGTCCAAGTACAATAAAACGTCCTCTAAATCACTATGTTGAACGTAAGCAACCATAGTCAGGGAGTCAGCCCTATTGATCCTGTACATAAGGTGTGACATAGGGTATGATTACAGTTTTTTTGCATAGGCACCCTTGGGCATTCCATTCTGGTGGCCATTTTCCAAAATGGTCGCCAAAACCCTATTTTTGGCCATATATCTTGATATAATTGTCATAGGACCATGATTTTTGGGTCTAAACCTAGGTTTTCTGGTATAAGGAATTCAATGAAAGTGGTTTTGATTATGCCAGTTCAATATTCTGGCAGCCATTTTGGAAAATGGCCGCAAAAACCGTATTTTTGGCCACATCTCCTGATATAATTGTCATAGGACCATGATATCTGGGTCTAAACCTAGGTTTCCTGGAATGGGGAATTCAATGAAAGTTGTTTTGATGACATCAATGCAATAGTTTGTCCTTTAACCCTCTCCTTAATGCAAGATGGCTGCCAACAAAACTCAAATGTGGCATTACTTCTTGTAACATTCTCCGCTATCTAGTCAAATTCGGTCACTTTCGTTTCTTTTAGTTGACCAGCCAATATATCATTCTTTACTGTTAGAGGCATTTCTTGTTAATGGAAGGTACCTACGCCTATTAGAAGGTTTTATAAACAAAAATCCAATATTAACAGTAGTATAAATGTCTGATTGGGTTTCTACAGCGGGCCATTTAAAATTGAAGTTGACAGCAGAAAAACAATTCCTAAAAATTACCAGCTTAGTTCAGTTTAGTTATCTCAAGAAATATCAACAAATAATTAAGGTTCTAAATGAAGACTGACACCAAGAGCTTGATGTCAGCTTTTATTTCGCATCTTGGTTTCCTTTTCACTACAACTTGTCAACCCTCCAAAAGTTAAAGTAATGTTGCCATCACTATTGAAAATGTCCTTAGAAACTCAAAATCCTGCCATGTATTTTCAGTTCCACTTATCCTTATCACTGAAAAATTATTTCAAACCAAACAAAATTGATGTGGTTGGATAGCCCTTTATGTCAGCTCTCATTTGGCTTCTTGAAAGTATATTTAGAAGCTAATATTATATTTCTTGTGTTAATTATTGTCAATCCTGCTAATACAAGTGGCAGAGTGAAGTCTCTCTCAGATATGATTCATTGATTTTCTTGATCTCCGTACTACCTGCTCCACCTAGCCAAACTTTCTGTTTCCATGGCAACCACAGAATGACTTAAAAATGTCCAAATTGTCCAAAATTTTGGAAATCTATTCCAAAACTGCTGAATTTTATCCTGTAAAAAAATCATTGTTCTAGATTGAAAATAAGTGTCCATATACAAAAAAGAATGAACTTTCTGAAAGCCTCTTGTAACTGTCAATTTGGAGAAAATGTTCTTCGTAATTAACCATCAAATATGAATTGGACTGCATGTGACAGATATACTATAATAAATATTATTGTATAATTTACACATATCTGGGGCAATTTGCCAAATTTGGCCATTATTACTTTGCTGGTGCAGATGCATTGTAACTCTGAATTCTGAATTAAAATTATAATATTTTTTGATGTCTTGCAATCACAAGAGCTCTTTCAGGTAAACATACATAATAATAAATAATAATAATAGGCATTTATATAGCGCTAATTCCAGTAAACTGCTCACTAGCGCTTATGCATGATCGATTTATTTGCAGAAACTCTTAAACAGATAAGTTTTAAGATTTCTCTTGAAGCCTTCAAGTGGTTTAGAGGCCTTGACAATCTCTGGGAGTTGATTCCACAGTTTTGGAGCAGCGTGCGAAAATGCTCGGTCTTCATATTTGTTTTGGTTGAAGGAAGTTGGTTCATTTAAGAGCATTTTGTTATTGCTTCTCAGATTACAGCTTCGTTCAGATTTTGGCTGAATCATCTTTTGAATATATACAAAGGAGCTTGTCCGTTCACTGCTTTCCAAGTTATTAACATGAGTTTGAATTGTATTCTAGCTGGAATTGGCAGCCAATGTAACTGCTTCCTATACTGGCTTACACTGTCATGCTTTTTCAATTTTTCAATGAGTCGAACTGCTGAGTTTTGGGCCCCTTGAAGTTTGTACATAAAACGACTTAATGCTCCATATAAAAGACCATTTCCATAGTCTAGGTGAGGAGTCACAAGAGCATTGACTGCTATTTTGCACGTTTCCTTGTCCAATGACTTCCTAATTTTTTTAATATTTCTCAGATTGAAATAGGCATTCCGGCACTTTTTGTCGACTTGTTTTTCCATGGTCATGTTTTTGTCAAAGATTACACCGAGATTTCTTACATGATCGGCGGCATTGATTTTGACATTGTCGACATAGATTGATGATACTTGGAGTTTAATTAGTTGGTGTGGACTGCCAATGAGTAGTAGTTCCGTTTTTTCTCCGTTGTTACAAAGCTTGTTTTCATGGAGAAACTGCCTGATTTCAGCAATGCACTTTTCCATTTTAACCACTACATTTCTCTCATCTAAGAAAGTTGGTTTAAAGGACAGAATAAGTTGCTCGTCATCGGCATACTTTGGTCTTTGACTTGATTTTTTGCAGCCGCCTCGCTTAATGGAGCAATGTATGAATTAAATAGGATTGGTCTTAATTTTGAGCCTTGAGGAACTCCAAATTTGAGCGGCAGTTTGGTTGATGTTTTGTCATTAATTATCACTGACTGGGACCTTCCAGAAATGTATGACTCAAACCAGCATAGTGCGGAATCATGAACACCGTATCTGCTTTCCAAACGTTTCAGTAGAATCTTGTGATCAATTGTGTCAAACGCGGCTGAAAGGTCCAAGAGTACAAGCATCGTTACCTCACCTTTGGCCATATTCAACATTATATCATCATGGATCTTCATCAGGAGGGTTTCAGTGCTGTGAAATTTTCTGTAAGCTGACTCTTTCTCATCATCCAGGTTGTTAAGAGTAAGATAGTCTGTGTATTGTTTAATAACAGCACTTTCAATCAGTTTGCCAAGGAAAGAAAGATTTGATACTGGTCTATAATTCTTTTTGATTAGATCCAGTCCACATTTTTTCAATAGAAGTTTGACTAAAGCATGCTTCAATTCAAGAGGCATTTCTCCCTGTGTGAGTGACTTATTGACAATCTTAGTTATAATCGGAAGGCATTCATCAATGCATTCAAGCAAAAGCCATGTGGGAGTAGGATCAAGTTGGCAGTGTTTAACTGGCATTTCCCCAATCAATTTCTTTATGTCAGTTTGAGACAAGCGTCTGAAGCGTCGCAGAGTATGAGCGGTAGTTTCAATGTCATTAACAGTCTCAATATGTGTAGAGTCCAACTGAGACCTAAGTGTTTTAATCTTTTCATCAAAGAACTTGTTAAAATCATTTGCCAAGTCGATTTCATTTGTGTGTGGTGGGTGAGGTAGTTGCTGTTTTCTGTTCAGACTTGAGTTCAGTAACTTTAACAACTTCTTTGCATCACCATTAGAATCTTTAATTTTGACTCGCAGATCTTCCGATTTGAGTTGACTTAGCCGCAAATTCAATGCATTTCGTTTTTCTTTGAATGACTCCCAATCATTTTCAAGTCTGGTTCTCCTCCATAATCTCTCTGCTTTCCTCTTCGCTGATTTTAGAATTTTGATACCGTCATTGTTAAATGGAGTAGGTTTGCACAGACTTACTTCACACGTTTCAACTGGAGCATGTTTGTCAAGAATTACTTTCATGGAGTCATAGAGGCAAACAAGTTCACGGAGACCTTTCTCATCGAGCCCATCTGCAGACAGATGTCTCCCAATGTCCTTTTTGCTTCAGAATTCGCAAATTTAGCATGGCATTGAGCCCATTGATGGCATCAAAGTTGTGATCTCTGACAGTAACCAAAGTTATTTCAGTCAATATTTTGTGACAGAAGTTGTCCTCATGTGTTCCCTTTTTGGGTTAACTATGCAGCAAATCAGGCAATCTATACTGTCAAGTTTGATAGGTCTTTCACAATGATTTTAGAAGATAATAGTCCCACTATTAATTGAACACAAGCTGTAGCTTGGTGATCTTCCCATGTAATATGGTCATTCCATGATAATTTCTCATACATGTCTCATTGATGTCTTTGCCACAGATATTACACTGCAGTTTTCTGAATGCTTCAAAGAATCATGTAAATAGCCGCAAATGACCATTTGATTCTTATTTGACGTTGTATGCCAAGGAATTGATGGCTGATCAACTTCAAAGAGAGAAACATAATAATTTATTCTGTGTATCCTCAAGAAAGTCTTTCCGGCAAAGCAGCACTAGCCGGACACAGTGACACACCCTTCCCCTTTTCTCTCACGCAGCTTCCTTCAATCTTAATGGAATGTAATGTAGCACATATTTACATTTGCTGACACTTCCTGATCTCTCCCAGCAGCAAGTGATGTTTTAAAAATCCTCTCGGATTCACCGAAAGCTGTCTCTGGCTCTGGAGACAACAGCTTAGCCCTCAAACACAAATGACAATTCACGGTCTGAACATGGGAAAATGCTTTATGTTACAAAGACTATTATTATCATACATGAGTTTTGTCCTGATTAATCAGTGTAAAATTTAGGCCCTATGTGTTTTATGCAACTAGGACGGTCCAAATTTGTATGGGAAAAATCAAATCTCCCAAAACCCCCAATTTGAAAGTAGAAATTGAAAAAATGTCACATTCAGGCTCAATGTCCACAATTATGCAATCGACTGTGTTGGGGTAAAATACTTCAGACTACCACACTTCTTCATTGACTGAACATAAATAAGTAACTAAACTTATAGATTATTACTGTGAGTTTATATAGAAAAATCCATTGTCTTACCTTGTGTTGTGTAGTTGGAAGCACTGGCAGTGGTTGCCATTCTTAATCATTCATATGTCATGGTGTTGTGCCTTGTTCAAAAACTCTAATGGGGGCTTGGCTTACATTTATATACAGCAGCTGCAGTCAGCCATCAGGCATGCAGTTCTGAGACATTATGAATATGCAAATTTGTGATTTCTTCACCACGTGCCTCACTGTTCTAACATAGTGTGATCTGGTAATGTTGAACTTTATATAAACTTGGTTAAGCCTTAAGGCCAACAAGTAAAATAGTCCTGTTAAGAATTTATATTTAAAGATACTTCTCAAAATTGTCTTTTTATTCAGGTCATTTAAATATAAATAATATAGAATGGAGTATATAATATATTATCCTGTGTTGCGATATATTAGGAAAATGTCATGCTACCATCAAAGACAGCTGGTGTTAATGTTGTATAATTTATGACTAATATCCAAAATTATAGGGGGAAAAAAAGATCTTTACCTTCGTTTTTCACAGATGTGTGAAGTAGCTTTGAGTTAATGGAGAAACAGTAAATAAAATAAAGACTACATGACTAAAAATCACACTGTGTTTGACAGGCACAAAAGGCTTCATTGACGTGTCTAGAACCGCATGATGATGCTTACATACAGCTTGATCAATTTATGAATAAAATAGTTGGGTCATCGCACTCTTTTTTGGTCTAGATGGTCTTTATCATTATTTATGCAGTAGCCTAAATACTGTTTCCAACTCACTCTGTACCAGGTGTTCCTGTAAAAACACATCAGAAGTATGTATTTTCCTTTCTGGAACTATTTTACTATATGCACTAGACATTTATGTCAAATGCGGTCAGCATCCTTTACATGGAATTGATCAATATAAGGCAATGTAATGCTATATTCAAAAACAAATATTTTTTTAACTGTAGTTTTTTCTGTTTGTGTAGCACAATGGCTCTTTGCGTACCGTTGACAGACTTGCCGATGAGATGAATGCCCCTGTCAATAGCCTACAATGAAGAAATCTGAAAGGTGGGTTTGGAATGTATTTTCCTGGGTTTTGATATCTGGGTTTAGATGTTTTGCCCAACACATTCTCAGAATGAAAACAGTCAAAACTCTTTTTGGATTAGACCATTTTTCAGGATCTAGAGGTTGCCAGATTTGCCATGATATTTACAATGTATCGAGTAGTGCGTCCTGCAGCCCCCTTAACTTTGAGGTGCTATTTGACCTACTTTTTTGGTCGATTATTTGAATGCTTATGCAATATGCAGTCAGGAAGGGATTACTTGACTCTACTTATAAATAGTGTAACAAATGTCTACCAATTTTAATGTAAGAGTTACGGCCATTTTGGTAAAAAAATTGCAAATGGCCTTCTTACCCCACCCATCGGGTAAGAAGCCGCCCTATTACATTCCTATGGCAATTTTTTTTGCGAGCACATTCAGCTTGAAAGTTATTTCTTGGGGTTCTTCTATCCGTTTTAAGGCATTCTATTTACTTTTTCTGAATTTCAGAATTTTTCTGTTCTACTACTTTTGTTTTTTTGCCCTGTTTCAATTCTGGGGCATAGTTTTTCTATTTTAATTAGCTATTCTATCAAGATTTAAGGAAAATTACACATTATGGTTCCTGATGCAGCTTCCAGGCCCAAGTGAAGGGGGCGTCATGCCCCAACCATGCAGGGGTCTCTCGCCCCACACACACATATTTTAATATGATCTCATTATTTTGGACCAAGATGGAAAAAAAATGTTCCAAATCATATTTACATGACGGTCATAAAGTGGAGCAATGCAGATATCCATCATACCTTAAAAATTTTCTGACAACGCCTTTCAAAGAATTGATCAAAGTAACAAAAACTATGCAAATTTTTTTGTTTCTTTAATTTCTACTAGTTCTATATTCAATGCTATAAATAAGAAAATGCACCGAAAATGTCAGTTTAGATAACCCTGGGGGGGCCTCTCACCTAACCCGCTTCATGCCCCGCACTACTCTAATTGCTACATGCATGACATTGCATTTGCATGGTTTTGTCTATGAAAGCATGACAACAATACCCTGTTGTGTTCATTGTGTCTGTACAACTGTCTGTATTAGCTGCCTTTTCTTCTGACACAATTAGTGCACACAAAAACATTCATTAGAGCACACAAAAAGATTCATAAACAAATGCCGATTATAATGCCACCAAAGCGCAAAAGGCTTTATTTTCCCTAAATGGGCGCATGAAACCATTTGGTCATTTACCACCATCATTGAGAATCAAAATGTTTGATAGCTATGTGCTTCCCATCCTAGAATACAACAGCACATTTGGTCTCGTACTAATGAAATCACTAAAATTGAGAAAATACAGATTGGCTACCTTAAACAAAATTACGCATATATAAACTATCTAACACCAGTTATTGCTTAAAACCCTACCTAAATCTAAATCTCTCAAGGAAAACATACAGCAACATTGCTAGATTCAGAGTAAGCTCCCATAGCCTAAAAATTGAAATGGGTAGACATAGTATATATCTAAAACTCCTAAAGAAGTGAGAAAATTTGACAAATGTAACAATGGTGATGTAGGAGATGAAGTGCACAGCCTTTTAACATGCAATTATAATACTGTCCCAAGAACAGAGATTGATAAATTATGATAATGATGTTGCTTTTTATACTATTTTCAATCTTGTTTTGAATAGAATGTAAAACTTTGGCTAGAAAAAAATTATTACATCAGTAATGAAATTTGACCCTGACCAGCCTATTAAGTATAGTAGTTATAAATATGATATTAGAAGACATCTAGAAGATTTAATTTTTAGAAATCCATGGTCTTCTGAATATGTATTATGATGGTGTGAAATTTTTTGTACACCAACTAAAGTAAATTTGCCTCGGTAAAATTGCAATAATTAGCGTTTAGAATAGATGTAGTGATGTAGTCCTCTTGTTTGCATTGTATTTTATTTTGATGACATGCATCTGTGATGATATGAGAATGTCAATAAAATATTATGTAATAAATAAATTCCATTGCTGCTCTGTGACAACAGACAAGCCCTTCACAAATCAGTACCGTTGTATTTACTTCGTGTGCCCCTTTGGTTACAAGTGCACAAACACATATTGTTTATGTATCAGTGAAAGATAGTAGGCCGGCACTTCCATAATTGCGAGTCTTTATGCAAAATATGACTCATACTCTTGCAAGTAAAATTGCTTGGTCTCCCAACAAGTATTGGTCTGAAATAAGCATGAACTCGAGCAAGATGACATACTGCAGTTCAATTTAGGACATTATTTAAACAGTTCAACAAAAGTAAGTCCCCCTTTGGATAAACTTGAATATCTCAAAGATTCCATCGCCCATTTTTATGACAGTTGGCTGAAATATACATAGCCTCGCATATCGACCTTACATGTGTGTATTTATAGCTCAGATGCATTATTCCTGGCTAAGCCAGCAGCCTTCGAGTGAGCCTATCCCAGGCTTTTCCAATGGATATGAAAAATTTCACCATGCAAGGGAGCGACAAGCTGGGTAAACTTCATCATGTGTCTGGAGAAAATTTGTTTCTGTATTTAGAAGACAACTAGGGACTTCTTTCTAAACATTTTTACAGTTTAGGTTCCTTGGATGCTATAACAAATAATTTCAGTGGAGTTTAAACACCTTTTGGTAAATTCTTTTTTGGAAAAGCCAAAACTTTGTATTTTTGAAAATAGGTGTATGTGCACTCGGGGTATTCTGGCTCAAACAAAAATTAAGCAATAGGGCAACAAATAGACACGCATACACTGTCAATATAAAGGCCTAAATTTGCCATATTCACAATTTCGTAAAGGGGGACTTCTTTTTTGTTGAACTGTTTATAATATAAAATTATTGTCGGTTATAATATTTATACTGAGAGAGAGAGAGAGAAGTCTCTCTCTCTCTATAATATTTATACTTATACCCCTTTTTGCAGAACTTTGTGATTCAATAAATAATCCTTCGAAATACCTGCTTGATCATGTTCCAACATTGAGTCCTCCGGAGCTGGAAGAGACTTGGTAATTTTTTCTTGATAAGAAAAACTGTTATTTATTTGGTCTTGCTTGCAGCTGCTGCCTTTAGCCTGTCAACTGTCTTTGCTGTTGAAGCGTCATGTAATGCAAATAGAACCTTTTAGCTTCTGAATCGTGTTTCCTGGCGAAAGACTTGAGTTAACCAGACTTCATCAGACGGGGACATCATTGATCATTGGTGGACATCCTTGAATCAATTGTGTACTGTTTTCATTGTCTCAAGTCGCACAAACGCTCAGTTACAGCGGTTGTAATAAACATATATTTCTGGGCCATCTGTTGCACAGCATATATACAATAGCATTTTAGATTGATTTGATTGGTTTGTTACACTTCATGAACAGATCGGGTGAAGCGAAATACCACAGCAAGTAGACCAGAAAGTCATGCTCATCAAAACTACTGTAAATTCTGAAATTTCATCCTTGTACATGCAAGGCCAAGTTTTGGGCCAGAAATTAAAAAAAAAAAATTTTAATTTCTTCTCAATACTTCAAGAATTATATAGCATTCATCAATCAGACCATCAAAAGGCACAATTGGACCATAGCCTATAGGCTGTATGTGTACCAAGTTTCATTCATGTGCATGCAATAGTGTCCGAGTTCTGGGCCGGAAACAAAAATAATATATTTTTTTTCTCAAGATTCCAAAAATTATGAATTAACCATCAATCTGACCATCAAAAGGCATAACTAGATCATTAAGGCTATATGTTCACCAAATTTTATCCATATACATGCAATAGGGGCCGAGTTATGGGTCAGAAACTATCTATCCGCCCGCCGCCTGAAAACATTTTACCCAAGTGATTACACTACCTTCTAGGTAAAAATCAAAGCTTCAAGAGCTGTAGAAGGAATAATGTGTTGCAGTGCTACAGAGAAAGCCAGATCGAGATATCTTTTCTCAGTTGGCATGCAAGCTCCTTTATGATGATTTTTGCAAATCTGACGTTATGCGAACACAAAAAAAAGCACCTGTTTTCACATGGTTTTTGATTGCTAACAGCCTTATTCTGTACTAAAGATGACTTTTTACAACTATATCATATGATACAGAAAAAGTCAGGCTTTCCAGTGACATATAAAATGGCATGGTAGGTACATAATATATATGCAGGCCAAATCATCAGTTAAATTTTTTCAATTTCTCAAATTGTAAGACTTTATTACGCATGACTGCATAAGTTGCGCGACAAGGTGAACAATCTTTAATTGAAAAATTAATCATCTGAACAAATGGCAAATGAACTTAATTGAGATACATCAGATAGAGAACATTTACAGGCTGCATGAGATCGTCAGAGAAAAGTAGTTCTTGTCTTGGCTTTTTCCAACAGATGGCTCAGGGAGCTTACAATCTGAGATGAAAAACCTCACCAGGTGGCTTGGCATCCGAGAAACTCCACCTGGCAGCAAGTTGGCTTGGCACTGCCAGATTCTGATGCAGGCCAATGCAGGCCAGTATGTGAAGAGAGCTTTGCATTTCACAGCAGACAGTGGCAGAATAACATCCACCAAGCATGCCACCCCAGGATGACATCATGAGTGTTTTGCGGGTGTCTTTCGTAACTTTTATCGTTGCATATTTTGGAATTTGTGAAGCCGGCAGTTTAAAACGTGATGGTATCCCAAAGAACATTGGAGAACTGCGGCAGGATAGCCTTGACAGAGAACTGAGGGCTTTACCAGCTCACAAAAGTAATGTCAACCAACACGAGAGTGGTCCAGCAGGTGTTGGCTACGATAAAGCTGCCATGCTTTTCATGAAGCGATATGTGGATGCATTACGGAAGCGATCACATGAGATGCCGCACAAGAAGTCCATCTACGGGCCTGGGATGTACCCTTTTTACGGAATGTACGGCAAGCGAGTGAGTGAAGATCCCCGTTTCGGCTACAATCCTGAAGTGATGGACATGATCCAAGGTCTGTTGGAGAGGACGGAAAATGCTGCTATGTTAAGAAAACAGCTTATACAACAACAGGAACTGAAACAACAGCTTGAGCAACAACAGAATCAACAACCTGTACAGGACATGGGTGAACTGGGGAGCCAATTACAAGACCAAGAGGCTGCTGTTGCTGAAGAGAACACAAAGGAAAATGCAGGATCCAGTGATGGGATTAAGAAAGAGGAGGGAAGTGAGGAATCGAGGGAGCTTGACCAGGTCATCCATCCCCCTGTGGCCCCAGAGGCTGCAGCAGAGGACCAATCAGCGAAGGTCAGTGCTCATGAAGAAGAAGCTGATCAACAGACGTTGGAGGAAATGAAGGACCCTGAGCTACTAAATGCACGCCTAATGCACTGAAGAGCTAAGCAAGGTTTGTGCAAGTGCTATTGCCTTTGTCTTCTTCTACTTTCAGTGTTGATAACTGAATTTATTTATCTCAGATAGGGTCTATTCTAAAAATCCCTTTGGAGAAACATATTGCCTTTTCAGCATTCAAAACATCTTTAGTCACACATAGTGGTCCATAAATAGGTTATTTCAGTGCCCACAACAGAACTTCTGAATAAATTATATCTTGCCCTTCGAAATTGAAAATTGTCCTATAGCTATCATCTATCTGTCCACTCAGATCTGTCTATCGATCTGTCTATCTAGTGATCTATCTATTAGTCCATCCAGATCTATCTATTTATCTATCTATATCTATCTATCTATATATATCTATATCTATCTATCTATCTATCTATCTATCTATCTATCTATCTATCTATCTAGCTATCTGTCTATCTATCTATCTGTCTGTCTGACTGTCTATCTATCTGCGTGTATCTACAATATTTGCCAATGTTAAATTTTCCACTGGCATAGTAGCTGGGACTGCATTCAGCAAGGACGACAGAGAGAAAACAGGTTTAAATATTTTATGCATTGTCTTTTCATTACAAGACAATTACCAAAATGGAGGCAATTTCATTACATTAACCTGAATTTATTAGGGCCGCAGCTAATCTCTTGACATTTGAGAATGCAAGGTTGGCATTGGAAATGCATTTAATAGGCCACTTTCAAAATTGCCTTTACAAAAACTGATGAAAAATTATATACAGGTAATGGCCACACCCTGATATAATTTATATCATTCTCCCTTGCAATGAAACCTCGGTTTGCTGAAATATAGAAACAAAAACAATGTTGAATATTCTCTTTTTCATACCTAAGTTTGAACCTTTTTATCATTTTGTAAAATATATGCGCACGAAACAAAATATATGCAATAACATACCGATGTAGTTATTTGGTTAAAATAACACCATTAATTTTTAATGGAACCTAATCAATCAATTGATTGTGTCAGCCACCTATTGTATAAATAGGGTCTGTCATTTATGACGATGTCCATTGATTCATATTTGTATACTCCGTGTTGTTCTTGTGACAAGAACATGAACAAATAGATATACTGATAGAAACGTAACTATAAACAGAAACATACACAGAGACTTCCAATGCTAGAAAAACATGTCATTGAACTGAGTTCAATTATTTTGGTGTCCACTTACATTTTTAAGAAAGACAAATATATATCCTGTTCAGACAGGCCTCAGTGTAGTGAAGACAAAAATGGTAGCTTGTCTCCGATTTCGAGGGTTTTAAAATGTATTTTTGTCAGTTTGATAGGAGGGATCTTCAAGTAATTGTTACTGAATATTGTATAAAATGGATTTGTTTATTACTGTTTTATTTACTTTACTGTCTGCGGCAGGGCATTTACATTCAAAGCCGACAGTTAGAGTCAGGTTTTCTCAGCTTGAAGTTATCATGGTCAGGTCCAAATCATTGTAGAGCCACTTGTGCAGTGGAGAGACACTTATGCAGTGGCAAGAAAAAAATATTAAGCTATTTTGAGGCAGCGTTTTTGGTTACAGAGTCACTTGATGTTGCATCTGACGTTTGATTAATGGATGATGATGGTGCTTCGATATGCTGCCTTTTTAGGGGTTAATGGAACTAGCTTCTAAAACATTTTTCGTGTAAATAAAAAGAGAGATTGATGGGCAGAATAATGGAATAAGATGAGAGGTCTGCCGGCTGTTTGTTGGGATGCAAATGGACTTGAATGTTCATGGGATGGACGTAAGATGCAGGTGTTGTGGTGGTGTGTTTTTGCAGCTGCCCATTTCTGATGCACAAACAACAGCAATGATGATCCTCATCCCATTACGGATTCATAACTGCCTCAGCACTGGACCATAACTCCATAAAAGTGCTACCAACTTGCTCTCCGGCTCCCTGGCTGTGTATAATCGCACTTGCACTGTCATATAATTTATCATCTGCTTATAAATATCATTCATACAATGTGTATAATCATACTTCTATGCAAGGAGTATATATTATAAGAACTACAACCAAAATGCATGCATGTTTTCACTTCCAAAACAATGGGAGGTAAAATGTAAACAGCCCTCACCGCTTATATGATAAATAAAATGAGAGTAGCCATAACACCCACCTGCAGGAGTTCCAGAAACTATTAATCATACAGCCATAGATATATGCTTATAGCCTACTCCGCATAAGTGGTAGTTCTGCACACCAATTCTAGAATGCCTTTTGCGAGTTTATTTATTATGCCATTTGCAGGGCTTCAGAGTCAGGTAAGAAGTGAACTGAAGTCCTAGTATAAGGGCATGCATGTTTTTCCTTTATAAACAAAGGTGTGATATCATGACCTTTGCAAACTTGTAGTGATGTTAAAGTGAAGTATTAGTTAATTGCAGGCAATTCTCAATTCTCAATTGTTTTCTGAAATGAGTTTGTGATTACAGCAGGTGTTCTGGAAAGCTCGTTTTCAGTAAATTAGGCCTTCTTTGTTATAATACAGGTATAAATCCCTTTTACACCATTCAAACATGCGAGTTACGCTGCATGTTCAATGTCAAAGACCTGCTTCCTTGCTCTGTAGATGGAGTCTTTCAGTGTGTGTGCCTTATGCAGTTTTTGTAGTATACACTGCAAATTTGTGAAATAAATATGCTCTAAATAATAGAGCATTCTGAACATCAAGTAAAAATTGTGAAAGTGACTCATAAGCATTGTAGAATGCATTTATATCAATTGGTCATGAAACATGACCTGTTGCTTGACACATAGATCGGGAAAGTTCGCAGCTTTCAATAGGCCGGTAACTGATCTAGGCCACTCATGAGGGTTGCCTGATAAGATGGGAGTTCTCAACACGTATCATTTGCCCTCATCTGATTTGCGCTTGGCATCAAACCAAGATTTTGCTTTTGTTGCATTCACAGTTTGGACACAAGCAGGCAAGTGGTCTTAGTTCGATGGAACACTAGCCTGCAATGGTCTGGAACCATGCAGCCCCTATAGCTCAGTCAGTAGAGTGCTCGCCTCACAAGCAAGGGACCCAGGTTCAACTCTTCAGGCTGGCCATCATGTCTTTCCGATCGTCGTTCGCATCAGACGTAAATTGGAGGCGCCATGGGCCCAATTGGAAACAAATCACTGACTTAGCTTGGCTACCCAAATTAAATAAAAGTACAATTTACTACCTTAACCTTTACCAGTTGCCTTAGGCACATGCTGTGTGTCAGTGAGAAGTTGGTATCTGGAATGGAAATTGTGAAAATAATGTTACCGTGTAAATTATAATAATTTATGCAAAGCAATCTTAGCTAAAGATGTGGTGGATGACAGATGTTTATAGCCCGATGCAGTTTTGCAACATTCATGCATTTCCATATCTGCTCTCATTTACTGGGAAGTTGCACCCTTCCAGATGTCAAGATATGCAATATATATATATACATCATTTTTGCTACCACATAGTTATATGGTGCATCTACCTTCTTTGAGGCTAATGGCACTCGATGTGAAACCCATGGCATGCATATATGAAGGTGACGGTCCATCAAGTTGAAACTCAAAGGCTGCACACAAGTCCCATTCATGCCTTCTTTCAGAGCACCACGCCTCCATTGAAAGTGGAGTGGTGCCTTTGTCATTTGCTTGGCATCAGGATGATAGGATAGAATAATTATTTTGGATCTCTGACATTGCCTGCTATTCATGCATGGGTCTTGTTAATCAACCTGCATAACCTTAAACTATAAAATAAACATTATTTCTATCTGTAGAATGTGTCTGCTAGTTTAATTTATATAGTAATATGAAAAGGAACTACCCTTGTGTGTCTAGCTCTGGCTTTCTTTTAGGTTCTATTCTATTCTATTCTGTTCTATTCTATCTTAGACCTGTTGTACTCCGAGCTAATTGTATTCTTGTAGGTCCAATTGTAATATATTCCGTTCAATGTGCAATGCACAACATGTTCAACGCAAGTGCAAAGAATCAAAGTGACATTAATTTAATTACTAACATGGTAATCTATAACATGGGTTGGATTAAACTAATTGATAATGCTGTGCATACATTTCAGGACTTTGTCAGGCCTTTGGAAGTAGTCAAGTGTTAGCAGCCAATGATCATGAGAATCAGGAAACAATTTTTGCAGTTTGAAATTGTTATGGTGAGGTCTGAATCACTTTAGAGATACTTGTGCAGCAGAAACTGGAAAGGCACTTATGCAGTGGAAAGAAAACAATATTATATTTTGTGGCGGTGTTTTTGTTTATGCAGTAGCTTTGTGTTGCATCTGAAGGTTTGATTAATGGATTATGATGGTACTTTGATATGCTGCCTTTTTAGAGGTTAATGGAACTAGCTTCTAAAACGTTTTTCGTGTAAATAAAAAAAGAGATTGATGGGTAGAATAATGGAATGAGATGAGTAGCTTGCCGGTTGTTTGTTGGGATGCAAATGGACCTGAATGTTCATGGAATGGTCGTGAGATACAGGTGTGTTGTGGTGTGTATTTGCAGCTGCCCATTTCTGATGCACAAACAACAGCAATAACGATCCCCTTCCCATTACAGATTCATAACTGCCTCAGCACTGGACCATAACTCCATTAAAGTGCTACCTATGTGCTCTTAGGCTGGCTGTGTATACTGTATAATCGAGCTTGCTCTGCTATATACAATTTGCCAATAAAGTGTCGTCCATACAATGTGTAATACGTGTAATGACAATTTTAATAACTATTGAATCAAGTCATCGAGTGAGAAGTGATGACGTTGCTATTTATAGCTCCGTGCACCCATGCGACATACAGCAGTCCAGCATCTCAGAGTATCTGCAATTCTGCATATATAATGTATCCCGTACCTGTTTATGAGAAATGGCAGGGAGGTTTTTGCAGTAGTTTGCTGATGGACAGACAGAAGGACAAACTCTCAGGAAACAATTTTTGCAGTTTGAAATTGTTATGGTGAGGTCTAAATCACTTTAGAGACACTTGTGCAGCAGAAACTGGAAAGGCACTTATGCAGTGGAAAGAAAACAATATTAAGCCATTTTGTGGTGGTGTTTTTGTTTATGCAGTAACTTTGTGTTGCATCTGAAGGTTTGATTAATGGATTATGACGGTACTTTGATATGCTGCCTTTTTAGAGGTTAATGGAACTAGCTTCTAAAACGTTTTTCGTGTAAATAAAAAAGGAGATTGATGGATAGAATAATGGAATGAGATGAGTGGTCTCCTGGTTGTTTGTTGAGATGCAAATAGACCTGAATGTTCATTGGATGGTCATGAAATGCCGGTGTGCTATGGTGTGTATTTGCAGCTGCCCATTTCTGATGCACAAACAATAGCAATAACGATCCCCCTCCCATTACAGATTCATAACTGCTTCAGTACTAGACCATAACTCAGTTGAAGTGCTACCTATGTGCTCTCAGGCTGGCTGTGTATACTGTATAACCGAGCTTGCTCTGATATATACAATTTGCCAATAAAGTGTCGTCCATACAATGTGTAATACGTGTAATGACAATTTTAATAACTATTGAATCAAGTCATCGCGTGAGAAGTGATGACGTTGCTATTTATAGCTCCGTGCACCCATGCGATATACAGCAGTCCAGCATCTCAGAGTATCTGCAATTCTGCATATATACTGTATCCCGTACCTGTTTATGAGAAATGGCAGGGAGGTTTTTGCAGTAGTTTGCTGATGGACAGACAGAAAGACAAACCCTCACAAACAAACACATATTGAATTATATTGATAAGGTCTAATGTTCTAAACATGCTTTTCCATTTCAAAGGAAACGTTTGATATCATGAACTTTGCAAACTTGTGGTGACATTAAAAGTGAAGCATCAGTTAATTACAGGCAATTCTCAATGGTTTACTGAAATGAGTTTGTGATTACAGCAGGTGTTCTGGAAAGGTCTTGTTGAGTAAATGAGACCTTCTTTGGCTAAAGAGTTTTAAATCCCTTTTACAACATTGAAACATGCAAGTTACTCAGCATGTTCAGCGCTAAAGATCTGCTTCGCTGCTGTATCGATGGAGCCTTTCACTGTGTATTTGTGCTGCATGTGGTCAATGCAGTCATACACTGCAAATTTGTGATGTGAATATGCTTTATAATGGTCAAGCAGCCTGACTTGTCATTGAACAGATAGATATAGGAAGTGCAGCCCTCTAAGGCCAGTAACTGTTCTGACCTCTTGTGAGGGCAGATTGATGAGTGCACATGCATTGCTTCTCATCCGAACAAAATCCTGCTTGAATTTTGTTCTTCAAGGACATCAAGGTTGAATGAGATTTCCTTGGATTCACCACTCAATTTGAACCCATGCAGACACATATCTTCCGGTGGCAGACCTGAACTACTCAGCCACCCAGGTGCCTTACATAATATAATAATGTGAGTTGGTAAGCAGTTGGTATCTAGAATGCGAACCGTGCAAGCAATTAAATTTTTTACTGTATCAATTAGGAGAATTACGCAAAACAATCTCTCTTCCAGAATTGCAGGATGCCAAATGCTTAGCCCGATGCCGTTTTGCATCATTCGTGCACCTCCATATTTGCTCTTATTTACTGCTAAGTTGCACCTCTTCCACGTGTCAAGATATACAATATATATCATATTTGCTACTACTCAGTTACACTGCATCCACCTTCTTTGAAGCTGATGGCTGTGAAACCCATGGCGAGCATATGAAGGTGACGGTCCATCAAGTTATAACTCAAAGGCTGCACACAAGCCCCATTCATGCCTTATTTCAGAACACCATGCCTGCCTCCATTGAAATGTAGAGTGATCCCTTTGTAATTTGCTTGGCATTAGAATGATAGAATGGAATTATTCCTTAGAATCTCTGACAATGCCTGCTTTACATGCATGGATCTGGTGCAACTCAAAATAAAGTTATTTTCTCTGATAATTTTGAATTCATGCTGGCTTAAAGTAGACTAATTTAAAGTAGGTAAAGGTAGGAAGTGATTAAGGGGGAGGCAAAAGGGCGTGAAAGGGTAAAGAAATGCCTGATTTTTATTTTGGGTTGTAGGCCTACTGTAGATACAGCCTGCATTACCTAAAACTTTAAAATAAACAATGTTCATTGGCCTTAAACAGTCAATGCTGCCATATTTTAAGGAACAGAAACCTTGACATTTGGAGAGCTTCTGCATTAGTTGGCGAAAATCAGTCAGAAAAATCTGGAATTTATCCAACAAAGCTCGCTCCAAGATCCAGCAATATCTTGCTGAGACCAAGTCAGTTGAAATAATGTTACAAAAACGAGAGGCTGGGCTGCATAGGACAATCATGACCTCTGACAATGATAGGTTGAAGGACCTAGTACACATCAGTCTGCATTCAAGACCCTGCGGGCTCCTGGGGGAGAACTTACAAGCCATGCAGGTAAAACCAAGCTCTTGGGACTCTGATGAATCTACGCGGACAATACTTATCAGGGAACTCACCTCTTGCCTGGAAAATGAATTCTCTATTGAAAATGTTGATGGAAATAATATAAAGGACTTAGTCTCTTGCATTTCCTTGTATTACGCACAATCAACTCTTTTAATTAATTTCCCTTCCTCAATTAAATTCCTTATTTGAATATCCATTGTACTGAGAGTATCCAATACACACACATATATTATATATTGTTTCTATCTGTATAGAATATGTCTGCTAAAGTGTTTAATTTATATTGTAATATGAAAAGGAACTATCTTAACGTATCTAGCTCTGTCTCTATATTGGGTTCTCTTCTATTCTATTCTATTCTGTTCTATACTGCCCTGGGTCTATAGTATACATTCTATAGTATTCTTGGCCTAATGAATTCTTCTAGGCCAATTCTATTTTATTCTGAGTGTAATGCACAACATGTACATACATCCCAAGTGCAAATAAGCAAAGTGACATTAAATTTATTACTCTCATGCAATTAGGCAACATGGGTTGGATTTAACTAATTCAGAATGCTTTGCACGCATTTCAGGGCTTTGTCAGGCCTCAGGAAGAAGTCAAGAGGCAGCAAGTAATTGTCATGAAAATCAGGAAGGCGTCTAACTCATTTATAAATTCAGCTATTCCTCAATCATTAGACATCAATTTTAGAGTTCCAAACTTCCAACATTTGCTTAACTGAGAAAGACACTTCTTTCATTAAATCTTGTAATAGTAACTACAGCAAAACATACCATAAAATAGCTTGTATATGTATGCAAAGCTGCCAGTTGTAGCCCAGTTTTTCACAGTTCGAAATTATCATGATGAGGTCTGAGTCACAGAGACACTTGTGCAGTGGAAAGCCACTCATGCAGTGGAAAGAAAACACTGTTAAGCCATTTTGTGGCAATGTTTTTGGTCATACAGTCACTTGATGTTGCGTCTGAAGTTTGATAAATGGATAATGGTACTTTGATATGCTGCATTTTTAGAGGTTAATGGAACTAGCTCTTCTGAAATGTTTTTTGTGTAAATAAGAAAAGAGATTGATGGGCAGAATAATGGAATAAGATGAGAGATCTACAGGTTGTTTGGTGGGATGCAAATGGACCTGAATGTTCATGGGATGGTCAGGAGATGCAGGTGTGGTGGTGGTGTGTATTTGCAGCTGCCCATTTCTGATGCACAAACAACAGCAATAACAATCCCCTTCCCATAACAGATTCATAACTGCCTCAGCACTAGACCATAACTTCATAAAAGTGCTACCAACTTTCTCTCTGGCTCACTTGCAAGTATAATCTAGCTTGCACTGCTACATAATGTGCTAATAAAGGGTCATCCATACAATTTGTGTAATGAAAGGAGCATAATAATAATAATTGTAACAACCATTTGATCAAGACAAGAGATGGCATTGATATTATATGCACCAATATGACATACATTAGGCAGGCTTTATGGCAAGAGACAGTGTAAATATCTGCCAGTATGGCATCTATCTTGTTGCATCTGTTGCATGGATGTTCAATCTTCATCAAAATCGAATGTGCTCTTTTTTATGGTGATAGACAAAATACTACCAAGTTTCATTAGTAATGGTGTGGCGGATTTTGCTGTACATGTAGTTTGCTCACAGACAGCCATGGACAGACTGAAAGACAAGCGCACATACAAATGAACTCATATTGAATTATATTAATGAGGTAAACATGCTTTTCCCTTTCTATGGAAAGGCATGATATTAGGAACTTTAAACTTGCAGTGATATAGATTGGAAGTGAAGCATCAGTTAATTACAGGCAATTCTCAATTGTTTACCGAAATGAGTTCATGATTACAGCAGGTGTTCTGGAAAGCTTGTTTAGAGTAAATTAGGCCTTCCTTGGTTTCACAGTTTAAAATTCCTTTCACGACACTGAAACATGCGAGTTACACTACTCCTTCGGCACTAAAGACCTTCTTCCCTGCACTATAGATGGAGCATTTCAGACAGGTATACAGTGTATAAATCATTAAAAATATGGCGATTGCGGCCTTAAAAAGGTTGGTAACTGTTCTACACCAATCATACCGTATTCATGCATGCAGATCATGTATTTTGCACACGAAAATTGCAACCTTTCTAAATATATATCTACAGGCATGGTGCATATTCACTACAACACATTTTTATGGTGCATCCACCTTCTTTTGAGGCTAATGGCAATGGATGTGAAACCCATGGCATGCATATGAAGGTGACGGTCCATCAAGTTAAAACTCAAAGGCTGCACACAAGCCCCATTCATGTCTTCTTCCAGAGCAACATGCATGCCTCCATTGAAAGTGGAATGGTGCCTTTGTCACTTGCTGGCATTAGAATGATAGAATGGAATCTATCTTTTGGATCTCTGACAATACCTGCCATACATGCATTGGTCATGTGGAGACACCATGCATGACCTGAAAATGGCAAAATCAACGTTATTTCTATCCCAAACAATGAGTTTACCATATAGATGGAACAGACGGACAGATTTGATCGATTAGATTAAACACATTTACCCCATTTAGGGATCTTTTCTGGGCCTGTGACAGGCACTGATACGATAGGCTGCCATTTTTATGTGTGATATAAATGATGTCTAGATGGGACTTGCTCAAGAAAGTCCTCTGAAAACGTTGCACTGTAAATTCTGAAATTCTTAGTTAGCTCAAATGATTGAGTGAGACGGTTGCACAATTTGTTAGAGCCATGATAGCTTGGTGTTTTGAGTTATGATAATCTTTATGTTGTTATAACTTGCAAACAACAAGCTATCTTGGCTCAAAGGAATTGTGCAACCATCTCACTCAATCAATTAAGCTAACTCAAAATCCAAAATTTACAGTGTGGGTTCCCCTGCTCCTTGGGGTTTGAACCCATGCTAACTCTTCAGTGGAGATTACCTTTCCTCTAACCACTCTGCCACCCAGCTGCCATCAAAGTGTGTATTTCTATAGGGAAATGAAATGGGAGTTCTCTTTAAATATTCCATTCTATTCTAATGAGTGTGCGACATGTACAGCGCAAGTGCACAGAGGCAAAGAGACAATAATCAAATTACTCCCATGGAAATCCGCAACATGGGTTAGCTTTAACTTCCTGTGCACGTATTCCTGGGCTTTGTCAGGCCTTTGGAAGTCGTAAGAGGCAGCAAGCTATTATCATGAAAATCAGGGAAGTTTCAATCTCATTTACAGGAAGTTTTAGCTTTTCTTTAACCATTCCTGTAATGAATTCATGAAATGACCACATTGTGATGCTTCCTTATGATGCAATCAATATTAAACCTGAATTTTCGGAAATGTGTTGGTAAAATTAGGTACAACACCTATATTCTAATGTTTTATTCCTGTTCATACAAACATGAGCTGGCTGTGACAAACATGATCTGGCTATGACAAAAAAAAACTCCACTGAAACTTCAATTCATATATTCTAAGAAAATAATTGCACATTTACATCACGAGCTGTGTAATTTATTTGAATATTGAAAGAAGATTGAAAACATGACAATCATGCCAGATTCGGACATATATCATTCTGAATTCCGAATACCTCCTGGAGGAGAATCAAATGATGGTCAACTCCGCATGTGTAATTTTTTTTTTGGTGCATGGGTCAGGTCAGACTCAGACTGTTTACTTGACATGTTGGTTAAAATGTGCATGGCAAGCAGTAAAAAATTGTTCCTTGTGCATTGTCAAAAGAATTTTAGGCCTACCTGCTGAAGGTTATTAAACAACAATTTTGATGATTCTTACAGGCAAAATCCATGTTAGTCCCAAACAGGAATTGTCCGATTAGCTGAGATACCATATCATACACATGTTTAACTATATCTTTTAGTAATATTTTATTATTGCAAATTATACCATGAAATGAATTGTTTATGACTGTAAATATACTGCATTGTTGGTAGCAGATAGGGCATCAACATACAAATTGTCAGTTAAAGTCCAGCTCTTTGCAGCTCAACATCATCAGGATGAAGTCTAAACCATATAATCACAACATGCACAAGATTAATGGCAGCAGAGGAGAGATGGCGTATGAATAGATGCCATGGGATGAGGCAGTACCTGTTGAAATGTCAACTTATCAAGGCAATGTGTATGTTAATTCCATTGAGTCTCATCATCTCCTTTCATTTGGCACACTGGCTGTGATGGACTGCTGTGGTATCCCTGCATTGTACTCTGGGATGGTTTGCAGTGAATTAGCTGTCAGTTAATGCTGCTTCCAAAATATCCAGAATAATGCATGATATTCCTGGTAGGTATTAACTGATGAGGCATACACTCACAGTAGTAGTGGCATTCCTTACTGAACTATCCTAGTTGTGGAGATTATGAGCTGTATAAAATTTCTAAATTGTTAATGATGGTATTTAATGGAAAAAATGGGCAGTATAAGTGCAATTCTATTGAGGTGATCTTACAATCTGCATATACACGGTAAATATAAAGTTCTAGAAAATGTTGTTGTATGTACATTATTCTTAGCAGATGAATCATGCATTTGTATTACTGATTTTATGGGCAGTTTCTTTTTTGCTTGCTTTACATTTCCATACATACACTTTTACACAGTACACACTATGATTTGGTATTAATAACAAGCTTTATCGCGAGTAATGTTTTATTTTAAAACACATTAAAAAATCTATCTAAAACCATTTGAAATTGGCGAAGTGTTGCTGTGGAGGCTTGACAGTAGCCATAAACAATACTAGCAAGCACAAGCACATTTGTCACCATTGATTGGTCTATTGATTTCACAGGATAACCAAAAACAACTAAATGCCAATTAGTCACACGTAAATTTGTCAGATACATTTATGTTCCTGGTGCAGTTGTGCCAAATTTTGTATAATTTAGCAAAAGTAAAGGTTGTTGGTGATTCAACAAATAATTGTAAATGAAGAATGAAATTGAATTCGCATGTGAAGTGATTTTGTTCATGCGTTTCGATTCATCATTAAAAAATTCAAGATGGCTGCCCAATTAAATGTTAGTTTACCATACAGACAGACATGTCGAATAGTCAGATGGACTGTCAGACACACGGTGCCACACACACTGTCGAAAACTGCATATCTCCTCTCCTTTGGTGCGGGGACATAATTGCAGTGCTTAAAGATATTCTCTTTGTCAGAATAAACTGCTGCAGTATAATGGCATGCAGCAAAACAGTGTTAATACTTAGAGATTATTTGGATTCAGCAAGAAAGTAATAGCCTACAATGGTGCTATACATTGGATTGACGGTGATTCAGGAAGGCGCAAATGCATCCCGCTTGCCGATAACTTTCTAAACATCGTAAATAATAAGACTAAAAACTCAGTAAATGGTGCAGCCCAGCACCAGGTTGGAAAAGTACAGGCCTAGAGAACACAGAGTTGGCCTATACATGCACAATATGCTAAATGGCAAGGATTCTAATTGATGCCTCACATCATGTATCACCATTGGTTGTAAAGCTTTCCGGGTTGCATGTGCATGCATGTTGGGGAATTGATTATGCAGTGTCTAATTCGATTGACAAGGCCAGAGTAGAATATAAAGTTGAAAATTTTATAGAAAAAAAAAGACCAGCTCAGAATGAAATAAGAAAGAACAGACAGAAAAGATATACGTCATAATAAATGTAGTGGCAGAAAATTTAGAATTGAATGATCCTGTAGATATCTTCTCTCAAGCAGTATACTGTACACAATTAATATCACTTTTAAGGAACATTTCCAAAAAGGTTCATTTCTTTCTGGGATTTCAGTGCCTAAAGGATGGTGACCAACCCAATTTGTCCAGAATTGTTCTTCATATTCAGAAAATCAGTAATACATTATATTATTGGTCCTAAAGACTCAGACAAGGTTGTCTGTAATTTGTAAATATACAAATATGTCAGTTTTTTATTCAAAAATTATATTTTTAAGCACCAAGAAAAACAGTCATGCAGCATCAATGTATACAGATCTGCTCTTTTGAACTGGAAAATTCCAACCTTTCCAAATATAAGCGATAGGTATATATATTATATACATTCCAACAGAGTTTCATGGTGCAACCACTTTTTTTTTAGGCTTATGGCACCAGATGTGAAACTAATGGCGTGAAGGTGAGGCTCCATCTAGCTAAAACTCAAAAGCTGCACACAAGCTTCACAAACCCCATTCATGCCTTTTTTCAGAGCACCATGCATTTCTCCAGTGAAAGTGGGGTGGTGCCATTATCATTTGCTTGGCACTAGGCATTTGAACGACAGAATCATTCTTTTGGATCTCTGAACGAATCTGCTGATCGAGCGCTTGTGTTTTCTCTGTTGGGTGTATTCTATCGAACACTATTCTGTTGGCTGTGGAATGTGCTACATGTTCAACCAAAGTGCACAGAAATAAAATGACATTAAAACAAATTGCTCACATGGAAATCTACAAAATGGGTTAGATTTAGCTAACTGGGAATGCTGTGCACGTAGATCAGGGCTTTGTCAGGCCTTTGGA
Organism: Platynereis dumerilii; assembly: GCA_026936325.1. NCBI lineage: Eukaryota > Metazoa > Annelida > Polychaeta > Phyllodocida > Nereididae > Platynereis > Platynereis dumerilii. The sequence goes on from JAPTHN010000011.1 coordinate 28,176,594, forward strand.
AGTCGTAAGAGGCAGTAAGCAATTATCACGAAAATCAGGAACGTTTCAAAGTAATTTGCAGGAGAGGTTTTAGCTCTTCTTCAACAATTCTTTTAATGAATGCTATTCATCCATCATTAGACATATTTTAGGGTTCTAACATGCTCAACTAAAAAACACTTGTTTAATTAAATATTTTAACAGTGACTATAGCATAGGTCAACATAACAAACAATGACTTGTATATGACTCTTTATTTACTGTACTGTTTGTGGCAGGTCATCAGCTTGCAAAGCTGTCAGTTGCGTCTGAAGTTTGATTAATGAATGATGACGGTACTTTGATATGCTGAATTTTTAGAGGTTAATGGAACTAGCTTCTAAAACGTTTTTCATGTAAATAAAAACATAGGCTGCGCGGCAGCATACCCTCGGCTAATCAGCTACTATTCTGCAGTCTGACACAATGGCTCACTGGAGACAGGACAAAAGAAAAAAAGAAGGGAACAGTTGAAATAAAATTTCGGCAGATGATCAAATTAACATGAAAATCAACTGAAAATCAACAGTTAGGGAGAGTTTGTACACTTAAAATGGTAACAGCCTAGGCCTACTGCATAAAATCTGGATAATGAAATTCAGGCAAGTACGCTTATCGGTGTAAAATGGTAGAATCTACGCTTTTTGGGGAAATAACATTTTGAAGAATGGATCATCAAATGAATTCAGATCAGTGCAGATTAGTTTTGGTGACATGTATAGAAGTTTAGAATTATGGTGAACTTCAAATCATTTAGGATTATGTTTATAGATAGACAGTTATTCATGCATTTTAAGGACCATTTTAATTTAATTTTTATAAAAACTTTTTCAGTCTGAATCTAGTTCACAACGGTAACAGACCTAAAAATAAAGCAATGCAGTGCATAATTGACAAGTATTGACCGTTATAAAGGCAGCCAGAAAATGGACAAAATTTACAAAAAGACAGCCAGAAAAGTTAGAAAAACCGACAGGACATCCAGGGGACTGTTTGGATAAATACATGCAGATATATTATATACGCGTATTGTATGTCAGTAGATAGATAGAGATAGAAAATGAAAATAGGTTCATGCATTAGTAAGGCCGTTTTTTAGTTTACCTGCCAGGTTTCAGGTACCTGAGGGGAAAAATGAAGAAGCCTCAGACTTGGAATCAGAGGTCCAAAACAGGGAAATAAGCGAAGCGGCCGTACGAAATCGCGATTTCAGTCATTAATTTTGGCTGAGACGGGGGGATTACACAAATGAGAATAAGCACATGAGTTGGAATGGCCATTTTTCAGTTCCCATCGAGAGTCCAAGCCACTTGAGAGGAAAAATGAAAAAGCCTCAGGCCTGAAATCGGAGGTCCAAAATGGACCTGGAATTTGTCAAAAATGTTAAGTAGGCCTAATCGAAAGACATTTCACACAGAAAATTCTGCTTTCTAAATGAGTGAAGCCAAAATTCAAAGGCTTAATCAAGTTATAACTTTCTCACACAATTTCAGAGAATTTTAGAGACATTTTAGTTCAAATCTACCAATTCATATAGGCATATGTTAACTATGACAATTTTTGAAAATGCTGACAAATCACTGTTCTTGAAATTTCACATCATTAACAGATCCCTTTTAAAATCAGCATTCATAACCTGTTTATTGTTGGATTTGGGAGAAATGAGAAATGAAATGTAGCCAGATAAATCATTGTATTGAATACATTGTACATGTTATGATAATTTTGGATAAACTACAACATCTGTACTGTATGAGCACCTATAAATCATTCTTAAAGGGACTATACCCCCTCCCCTTCACAGCTGCTCAACTCCTTCCCCTATAAATAGACCCCAACTAGCTATTGTCTGCTGCACCCCAATCACCTTATATAAGATTATGTAATCTGACTAAAGAATGGAGGGTGCATTACTTCTCACCTCAGATGTGTATGACTGTGATGGGGGAGGGGGGGGGGAGGGTCATATGAAACATCACTGAAAATCAATGGTTATCAAGAGAGTACACTACAGCGCTTTTTGAAAAGGAGAACTTTGAGAAAAAGAAATCAAATTAACTCCAGTAGGTTTTTTTGTTTTGGTGATAAATAGGTATAGAGCCAAAGGTTCATGGCTAGCCATGAACATTTGGTACAGTCTATAGGAATTTAAATCATTGTAGAGAGCTTTAAATTGCATATAATCATAATTGATGAAATGATGATATGGTGAATAAAGTTTTTAACTTTTTATGTGCCAACAAATACGTATACATAAGTTAAGTCTGAGATCTATCTCTCTACTATCTATCCATCTTTTTTCTCAGTTATCAAACAGGTAATTTTTTCATCCATAAAGAATGAGCTGTTCAGTCACTGAAAATTTTATAATCCAGGCCATCAGACTGGTATGTGCCTGGTCCAACCAAGCATGTTGCACATTACCCCAATCATAGGCTAATAAGAGGCACCCCCCCTTCTTTTTGGAATGATCCAGGCAATATTTTTCGATCAGCCCCCCCCCCCAACCATTTTTACATCCCATGTCTACAGATGGCCCCGAAAAGCTATGTAGGGCCTCTTGATCTGTTATTGATGCTAACTGGCAACAGAGAAGTTTTGGGAAACCACGCACATTACAACATGTCAGTAGCGGATCCAAAGGGGGCATTTTAGGCGGTTCACCCACCCCCCCCCCCCCATAGTCTGCATATATTCAAATCCCGATATTTTTTGTGATTTCCAATTGTGAAACCCCCCTCCAAAATTGTGTGGATCCGCCCCTGCATGTATACATAAATATAGATAGATTAAATCGAGCAGTGGAACACACCTTAATAATTAATTCTATATAGTCTTGCACCCACAGAATATTTGAATTTCTATTACAACTTTACAAGCATCTCAAGCACCAAGTTCTGTTGTAGGGCTATTGTTAAAACTCAAGTAGTTGCAATGCTGCAGGAATTGCTAAATGACTCATGAATTTCCATATATTATTAGTCTGAACATGTCAGTATCTCGGCTATGCAGCTGGCATCCACTGGCTAAATGGACAGGTGGGAATGGGAGCCCAAAACAAAAATTTGGAGAACAGTTAAAACATGGGCTAAGACTAAGAATAAAAAAAAATTGAGCAATTGGTCAATTGAACATTATTGAAAATCAATGGTTTCCATCATTTCAGTACTGCTGCTTTTCGTTTCTTTTGCATATTAGCCAGCCACTCAATCACCCACTGTGACTTATGTAACAATTACACCATGCAGAGACAGAGCAGCCCAGCCTGATATCCACTGAAGTCTTTACCCCCAGTGGCCTTGGCTTCATTGGTTGAGAGGATTAGCAGGCAATACAATGACCCTGTGACATCACGTTACATAACAAAGACTTCTCCAGTGCTCCATTTAACAAAATCTGTGCCTCCTCCTCATGCAACCAACGATGACCTGGTAAAATATAATTAGGGTGAATTTCAGAACTCATTAAAATTCAGATTTATCCAATAATATCTTTGGATACATGATTATGGTTTGAAATTCACAGAAATTGGGTTTTGTAACATGCCAAATAAATTCTTTAATACCTTTGTAAGTTGTATGCAGTGGCTTAATTCCTGAGCCAATGTGTCTGATTCTTTCACATTTAATCTTCATGCATGTAACTAAATAGCAGTGGGCTCACATTATTTTATCTTCTACAATTTAGAACTTTTTGTGGAAATGGGATTGACCAGGGCCAAAAATTGATTGATATATGACTATCTGAAAATCTTTAATATTTATTTAATTTTGCTTATATTGACCTCTGCTGGGAATAATTTGCCTTCTGCTCAAAATTAACATGGTGATGTGATGCACTGTTATGTTTATATTGCAAAAAACACTCTAAGTCTGGTGTAACACTAGAAATGGAAATAAGGAGTATATAGACATTTTATATTCTTTTTATATTTTAAATCTTAAATTTCAATGTCAAAAATTGCAATAACTCATGTAATAGCTGTGAATATTCCTTCTTTGTATGACTAACTACAATATGCCTTAAATTTTAACAGTTTAACCATTACTATTTTGGCATTTTACACATAAATGTTGGAAAATTGTGATTTTTCTAGTTCTTAGGTTTTCATATAAAAATGATAGGACTAACCTTCAAACTGAGTTGAGATGTTTAAAGAGCCTGAATTTAGACACCTAACTGAAAAATCTCATAGATGTAACTCCAAAATTCACTGAATCATGTAGGTTTGGAATAATAGTAATTTTTCATATTTTTGGTAAATTTTCATCAATTCAATTTGTTTAGAGCATTTAGATCCCCAAAAGGCATATCTCGGGTATTTAATGCATACTACTTGCCAAATTCAGTGACATAAGTGCAGCAGTTTTTGAGTTTTGTGCCAAAAAGAAAAAAAAACAGTTTTTAACATTTTTCTATAATTGCGAGAAAACTATTAGTGTCATGAGGATAAGACATATAAAAGGCAGAAAAAGGATAAAAGATGTAATAATTTACCAAAAATTAAAAATACGCATGCAATAGTTTTTGCATTAGGCCCAATACACAAAAAAATATTTTTTCACATTTTTCCATAATTGTGAGAAAAGTATTAATGTCACGTGGATTATACCCCTAAAGGGCACAACTGGGATACAAGATGCAATAATGTGCCAAAAATAAAAGATATATATGCCATAGTTTTGGCATACTGCCCAATACACAAGTGGGACGCCCGTTATCCGGACGCCCGCCCGCCCGTCCGCCCGCCCGCCCGCCCGCCCGCCGGACGGACAAATTTTCCCAAAGTAACTACAATACCCGTCGGCAATGTATACATTGCCGAGGGTAAAAATGAGATTGATGGGTACAATAATGGAATGAGATTAGTGGTCTGCCGGTTGTTTGTTGGGATGCAAATGGACCTGAATGTTCATGGGATGGTCATGAGATGCAGGTGTGTGGTGGTGTGTATTTGCAGCTGCCCATTTCTGATGCACAAACAACAGCAATAATGATCCTCTTCCCATTACAGATTCATAACTGCCTCAGCACTGGACCATAACTCCATAAAAGTGCTACCTACATGCGCTCAGGCTGGTTGGGTATAATCGAGCTTGTACTGTTTGCTGACAAAATATCGTCAATAAAATCCCAATGGGCACACGACGTAAACCCCGACGTTGCTAATTGGTGGAGGGCTGGTCTGTTAGTCACGTAGATATGTATGGTAGAGATTATGTCGCCCTAACGCGAACACGATGTCGGTGTTTTTTTACAACATTGCCACAACGTCACATGCAAACATCGAACTCCTGACATTGCCTCACAATGTTGTAAAACGTTGCCACAACGTTGCATGCTAACGTCATATCTTTGACGTTGCTTCACAACATCGTGACAACATAATTTCAACCATACAATTCTACGTAATTTGACGAAAAGTGCGACGTCGTTGCAACGTTGCTGCAACGTCGATGTGCCCATGGGGATGTGCACAATGCAGGGAGCATGATAATAATTGTAACAACTATTGCATCAGAAGAGATGACATACATAGCTATTTATAGCTCCATGCACCCATTGGACATGCAATAGGCCATCCTCCCCAGCAAGAGAGGGCATAATTATCTGGATACATATATATTGTATGTTTTACCTAATAATTTCTACCTAGAGCATGGATCTTCAATCCTCAGCAAAATCTAATATGCTCTTCTGTATGATAATTGGCAAGTTTCATAAGAAATGGTGTGGCAGTTTTGGCTGTCGTACGCTGATGGACAAACACAGACATACACTGAGATGATACATTGCCAATTGTGCAGCTAACGTAAAACGTACGTTGCTCTTTCTTGCGTATTTCGTACGTAAATCAGTAGTTTTCATGTATGAATTACGTACGAAAATTTACGTACGTAAAACTTACGTAAATTTTCGTATGGATTTCATACGTATAAAGTTGGTTTTTGGGGCATTAACTTGATTTTTTGCTGATTTTTTTTCACATACACCAATACAAGGTCTAATCTTAAACCGTTTATGATAACCATATTGCACTAAAATGGCCAAAGTAACCGAAAAGTGCCTGTGTGAAATTTTTATAAATTCGTACGAAATTCGTACGAAAACGTACGTACGTTCTACGGATCGGCTCTTTTTTGTGAGTTTCGTACGTAGAATTTACGTACGTAATTCGTACGCTGCACAATTGCCAGTGTAGACAGACACACATAAATTAACACACATTGATTTATATTGATAAGGTCTAAACATGCTTTTCCTTTTCAAAGGAAAGGGCCATGATTTTGCAAACTCGTGGTGATTTTGTAAGTGAAGCATCAGTTAATTACAGGCAGATCTCAATCGTTTGCTGAAATGAGTTTGTGATTGCAGCAGATGTTCTGGAAAGCCTATGTTGTGTTGTGTTGTGTTAGGCCTTCTTTGGTTTAAGAGTTTTAAATCCCTTTTACAACATCGGAACATGCAAGTTAAACTGAATGTTTAATGCCAAAGACCTGCTTCCCTGCTGTATGTGGGACACATGTGGTCAGTGCAGTCATGTACTGCAAATTTGTGAAGTGAGTGTGCTTGAAATATCATTTTCAGTGTTGGAGGTCTCGAGGTCGCCCAATATTGGTCACACATTATGGCAAAATAGTGTATTTTAAAACTGTGTAGCTACCAAATTAACTTGAAGTGAGGCAGTGTGGTTGCCATGGTGACACAATGCAGGTCGCCTGGTCTGATAAGAAATTTTGGGAGAATTAATGTGCAAAAAAAAATATGGAAAAAAGAATTTCGGAAATTGGAAAAACAAGTAGCTGAGTCCCCTCAAAACAACAATGTAAGTACACTGTGCGAATTGGGCGGTCACCGGTCCCCAAGACGCTTCGTAGTTGGGACTGAAGCATCCAGAAAGCTGCCTTTATAAATTGAAATAATGTGAGTTGGTAAGCAGTTGGTATCTAGGAAGGGAAACGCGCAAGCGATTAATAATGTTACTGTATAAATAAGGAGAATTTACGCCAAACAATCATTGCTTAAGAATAGCAGTATGCCAAATGTTAGGCCCGATGCAGTTTTGCAATGTTTTATTGAGGCTAATGGCACTGGATGTGAAACCTATGGCATTCATATGAAGGTGACGGACCATCAAGTTGAAACTGCACACAAGCCCCATTCACGCCTTCTTTCAGAGCACCACACATGCGTCCATTGAAAGCGGAGTGGCGCCTTTGTCATTTGCTGGCATCAACATGATAGAATGGAATCATTCTTTTGGATCTCTGACAATGCCTGCCATACATGCATTGGTCCGTGGAGGCAGCCAACATGACCTGAAAATGGCAAAATCACCGTTTATTGTTTTTCAAGAGTGGTGTGTCTACTAGAAAGAGAGATAGATTGGATTGATTAAATCAATAGACAACCCTCTAAGCCTGTACTGGTCACGAGGGTTGATTGATGAGATGGCCCCGGGAGAAAGAGCGAGAATACTCAACATGTTACACATTTACCCAATTTTGCCAACATAATGCCTCACCCGAAGGACTTGCAGATAGCATTTTGCTCATGAAGTTCCATTGAAAATGTTGGGATCTCCACTTCCCTGGGTTCGCAGCCAAGCAGACTAAGACCTTCAGTGGAGCAGGCACAACTGCCCCTAGAGTGTATATTTCTACAGGAACATAGCATGGAAGTTCTCTAATAATGGATCTAGTTCTGGTATCCTCTTTTAGGGTTTGTTCTATTCTATTATATTCTAATGAGTGTGCAACATGTAGGCCTACAGAGTAAGTGCACAGAAGCAAAGTGACATTAAATGAATTAGCCTCATGGAAATCTACAACATGGGTTGGATCTAACTAATTGAGAATGCTGCGCACGTATTCCTGGGCTTTGTCCGGCCTTCGGAAGTCGTAAGAAGCAGCAAGCAATTATTGTGAAAATCGGAGAAGTTTCAAACTCATTTACCAGAGGTTTTAGCTTTTCTTTTACCATTCCTATAATGAATGTATGACATTGTATGTACATTTCACAATTGTGATGCTTCCCTTTTTGGACACAATCTATACTAAAACAGAATTTTTGGAAATGTGTCGTTAAATTCCGGTACAAAACCTACATTCAAATGGCTGTGATGGCCTGCTGTGATATTCCTGCATTGTACTTGGGGATAGATTGGAATGAATTGGCTATCAGTTAATGCTTCCTGTATATAAGTCCATAATTATGTATGACCTTGCATGCAAGTCTGTATTAGCTGATAAGGTATACAGCTACATCAGTAGCGGCTTTTAGTGCTGTCTTAGTTGTCGAGATTGGAAGCTATTTTTAAATTGTTAATAATGGTATTTAATGGAATAAAATTGACAGTAAGTGAAATTCTATCCAGGTGATCTTAAAAGTTGCATATACACAATATATTTAACAATTAAACTAGGTTTACTATGTGCATTATCCTTTGTAGATGAATCATGCATTTCCATTGCAGATTTTAGTGGCAGTTTCTTTTTTGTTTGCTTGACAATTCCATGCATACACATAAATAATTTTTTATGAACACATTAAAACAATCTATCTAAAACCATTTAAAATCGGTGAACCATTGCTACAGAAGCTTGAAGGTGTCCATAAACAAAACTGGCAAGCACAAGCACATTTGTTCAACATTGATTGGTCTATTGATTTCCCAGGATTACCTTAAAACAACTAAATGACAATTAGTCCCATTTATATTTGTCAGATATATTTTAAAGGTCAATGGAGCAGATCTGCCCAATTTTACGTAATTTAGCAGAAGTAAAGAGTGTTGTCAATTCGATAAATAATTGCAAGTCAGGAATGAAATTGTATTTGTATGCAGAAGTCACAATCATATTTTTCAGCCATTTTGTCTCATAATTAAGAAATTCACCAAAAGCGGCAGTGATAGATCCGGGGGGAACCACTAAGATTAAAAGTAGTCTTTTGGAGAAGGTATCTGAAGACGCAGGCCTGCGAAGCTGAAACACACCGATTAAAATTTAGCGATAATGTAATAGCCCCTATAATGATCTTGTATATTGGATTGATTGTGATGGATAGAGGCGCAAATGTATCTTGCTTGTTGATAACTTTTTTTTACATACCATAAATAATGAAAGACAAAAAATTGTGTTTTGAAGTACCAGGTTGGAAAGGCACAGGCCTAGAGAATGTAGGGAGGGTATACATGCACAATATGCTAAATGGCAAAAATTCTAATTGATGCCTTTCATGATGTATCACTATTGGTTGTAAAGCTTTCAAGGATGCATGTGCATGCATTTTGAGGCATTGATTATGCAGTGACTAATTCGATTGACAAGGCCAGAATAGAATATAAAATAGAAAAATGTTAGAGAATGTAGCTGTAGCAGGTTGGAATCAAGAGAGGAAAGAACAGACAGAATAGATATAAATGTGGGATAGAAAATTTAGAAAAGAATAAATGAATGATTTACGCACCCTCTGAATTTATCTTCTCCAGACAGTACAAAATCAAATGCTACTTGAAAAGCACATTCTCAGAAAGGTTAATTTCTGTCTGGGATCTCATGTGCCTTTGGTAAGGTATGGTAATCAACCGAATTTGTCTAGAATTGTTCTTCATATTCACAAAATAATTTAGACAATTTCTTGATCCTAAAAATTCAGACCAAATACACATATACATATATCAATTTATTGTTCAAAAATCCCATTTTTTAGCACCCACAGCAACATAAATTCATCATTGACCTTTTCATCTACCAATCACCATGGCTAAATCCTTAAGAAATTATCATGAAGTTTGTTTGTCAAACACATCCCAATGGGCACATCTACGTTGCAGCAACGTCGTGACAACGTTGCATTTTGGTAAGAATTACGTAGAAATTTCTACGTTGCTACAACATAGATTTGTATGGTAGAAAACCCGTGTAACAACGTTGTGAAGTTATGTGGTATTTCAACATTACAACAACGTTGTCACAACATTGTTAAGTTATGTGAAATGTCAACGTTATTTTGGTAAGAATCACCGAGAAATTTCAACGTTGCTACAGCATAGATTTCTATGGTAGAAAATCCGTGTAATAACGTTGTGAAGTTATGTTGTATTTCAACATTACGACAACGTTGTCACAACATCGTCAAGTTATGTAGAATGTCAATGATATTGTAATATTGCCACAACGTAGTGAAGTTACGTAGAATGTCAATGATACTGCAACATTGTCACAACATTGTAAAGTCACTTGCACTCACACCTGGATACATTGCTGGGCATTTCTGTTGAATACTGGCCCGACAGGCAGTTGTCCTAATTCCTAATTTGATACCCATCTTAAAATTCACCATCCTCAGCCTTGCTTCTCTCAACTGCCTATACAGCAGACTGACTAGTCAGTCGGGGCAATGCTACATTATTTGAGGAACTGCTAGAAACCAGATACCCTCTGATTTACCAGCAGTTCAAAAAATCAAGACCTTGAATGATAAATGTACCATTCACCAGCCTCAGTCCAACATGCAGCCAAATCTAATTCATTCTGAGAAACTCAGCATCTTAAAAAAAATATGAATCAGGAATTTTGGCTTGGTTGGAGCAATATTAGATTTCTTTGTCTGACGCTGGAAACTCACCTACAGCAAATCAGATGGCTCAATTTACCAGAATACACACATGAGGATTTATTGCACACCTTTATAGGGATTGTTTAATTGGGAAAGTAAAGTAATTGGGTAATTTACATTAAAAATCTACCTAAAGTGAACTAGCTTGTGATTTTTTGTCTCGTATGGCGACATGTGGCACCACCTATAATGTAAAGTATGATAAATGTAAAAACACAACGTTGAGACAACGTTGTATGCCTACCTCACATATCCTCTACCAACTTGCAACATGATGACAAAAGTTTAGTGGCTGTCATATTGCAATGTTTTCAAAGTGTGCATTCACGTTGCAGCGATGTCGTCCGGTTGTCAGGATTACAACATTGTTTCACTGTTGGTAGAGTTATGATGAAACATTGGCTGATGGTCACTGTGAAGTCTCAGAATGACAACACCTTCAAATGCTGTCACAATATAATGACAACGTCGTACAAAACATTACCAATTCAGAATCAACTTCCCAATGGGCACATGACGTAAACCCCGATGTTGCTAATTGGTGGAGGGCTGGTCTGTTGGTCACGTTGATATGTATGGTAGAGATTATGTTGTCACAACGTGAACACGACGTCGGGGTTTTTTTTACAACATTGCCACTACGTCGCAAGATGACGTTGAACCATAGACATTGCCTCGCAACATTGTGAATACGTTGCCACAACGGCGCATACTAACGTCATATCTTTGACATTGCTTCACAACATTGCGGCAACATAATTTCTACCATACGTCTACGTCATTTGACAAACAGGGTGACGTTGTTGCAACGTTTCTACAACGTTGATGTGCCCATAGGGTTGCAACATGAGTACAAAGTTATCAAACAACGTATGGTGACTGTCTTATTACAACATTGTTTTCAAAATTTGCATTCACATTGTAGCAACGTAATCTTGTTGTCAGGATTATAACATAGGATTGGCAACAGTGTGGCAATGTTGTGACAATGTCATGGTGAAACATTGGCTGATGGTAACTGCAAAATCATAAAATGACGTCACCTGCCTATGTTGTCCCAATGTAAAGACAACATCGTATAAGACATGTCCAATTCAGAATCAACTTGCAATGTTTGTATGACATTGTAACATAACGTGTGGTGACTGTCGTATAGCAATATAATTTTCAGAGTTTGCATTCATGTTGTAGCAATGTCATCCTGTTGTCAGGATTACAACATTGGATAAGCAACATTGTGACCATGTCATGGTGAAACATTGGCTAATGGTAACTTTGAAGTTACACAATGACGTCACCTCCCAATGTTGTCAAAATGTAAAGAACACGTCGTATACAGCATGTCCAATTCAGAATCAACTTGCAATGTTTCTACAACATTGTAACATAACGTGTGGTGACTGTCGTATTGCAACGTAATTTCCAGAGATTGCATTCATGTTGTAGCTATGTCATCCTGTTGCCAGGTTTACAACATTGGATAAGTAACATTGTGGCAATGTCATGGTGAAACATTGGCTAATGGTCCCTGTGAAGTTACATAATGACGTCACCTCCCAATGTTGTCAAAAAGGAAAGAACACGTCGTATACAACATGTCCAATTCAGAATCAACTTGCAATGTTTCTACAACATTGTAACATAACGTACAGTCACTGTCTGATTGCAACATCATTTTCAAAGTTTGTATTCACATTGTAGCAACGTCATCTTGTTGTCAGGATTACAACATTGGATTGGCAAAAGTGTGGCACGTTGTGACAATGTCATGATGAAACATTGACCGATGGTAATTGCGCAGTCACATAGTAACGTCACCATCCAAGGTTGTTGCAATGTAAAGAAAACGTCGTATAAAAACATGACCAATTCAGAACCAACTTTCAACATCATCCCAACGTTGTCACACAACGTTTCGTTGTTGTCTCACAGCAACATTTCTTTCAAACATTGCATTCACGTTGCAGCAACGTCATCCTGTTGTCTGCATTTTAACATTGGAGAGGCAACGTTGTTTCAATGTTCCAACAACGTCATGTTGCAACATTGACTGATGGTTGCATTATGACATCTCCTACTAATGTTGTCACAACATAGAGACCATGTTATTTGACAACATGACCAATTGCAGACCTAATAGTAACGTCATGTTTACGTCGTGTGCCCAGTGGGATATGACATTCGAGCAGCAGTCATGCGAACAACATTTTTTTATGGAATGGAACTTAGCTACTAACATAACAAATCACTGACAAAACAAAATATATATTCAGTATTTAATCAAAGGAGGCAGGGAAAGTGATTGTAAGTATAGAGGGATAATGATTTTTGTCCCAGGCAAATTATGGTTTCATAATTGGATTAATTTTGACATTTTTTGATGAATTATCCTTTTGTGATCGAATTACTCCAGGGATTGAGTTTATGGGAAAACATATATTTAATTATATTGGTGTTTGAAACACAATTTTCGAGATAAATGAAAATCAAGGGGCTTCCTGAGGGGAACTGATAATGCTGTACTCAACTCTACTAGCATATTGATACTTTGAAGCGTATGCATAGATCAGGGATAACCTGCATGGTCGGAGCTGGAATTTCAATGGTCCGATCATTGCATGTACACTGTATAATGCCTATTGCATGTATTGGCTTGGCTGATATTGAATGCAAAGCCCTTTATTCCTGAGCTAGGCTACAACACACATTCCAGCAGATGCCACCCCATGTATTATGCATGCTGACATTCTCCCCCAGCTACAAGAACCAAATAAATTGATTAGCTGACCTAGATGCTTGTGAAAATGACGATGAGATTAGCTGTGGTCCCTTGCACATGTTGTTCAATGTGGAAATTTCAAGAGAGGCTGGATCTATATGGAAGTGTGAAAACTGCATTTTCAAATGATGGCATTCACATAACCTTTGTTAAGAAAAAAGATAAAAAGACAAGGTGTTCAGTTTGTATCAGTTTGTATCATGTTGTTAGCACCAAGTATTTTATTATGTACATGTACAGTATGTGTATAAGTTACTTATAGGAGGAGTCTTCTGGACTCATCTGTGATAATACCAACTTGAAGTCTTCATGAGTGATGAATACTAATAAACCCTTGAAACCTAAATATGGAATACATCACGTTTGAGTTTATGACAGCATAGCACGATGTAAATTTAGGGTTTGCATGTTAGCAAGTTCCATTATAAAGGCCCAGTATTCATTATTCATCCTAAGACTTCTTTGAAAGGCAGGTCTACTATTTCATTAGGCATTTCGAGGTTGAGCGGGAAAAATCTCACTGTTATGGATGCAACAAAATTCCTATATCCATATACTGTAAAACAGTAAATTGTTTCTCAAAATGGTAATGGCATGGTGTCACAATCGTTTTTGGTCGGTCCATTATATGTCCAAGTGGAAGTTGGCAAAATTTTCATTTCCTTAGGAGAATGCAGCATTTTTAGTCTTATTCAATTTTGTTTATATATATAAAGGTGTAACAATAACTGAATACTGCTAGCAAAGAAAACAGCTACAAGTGCATTCCAGGTGCATTATGACTCACAGATATTTTTGTGGTGCTGCACTGGCAATAGATATTCAGATTTCAAAGACTTGTTCACCTCTTTTCTGAAGTGTTCAGGCTTTGCCCAAGGGTTATTGTACCGTTTTAGCTTTAGACCGTCAGTATGTCAAAAGCCTTAAAGGCTTTTGTGTATAAACTCTGAATGGGAGATTCAGACGTACAGTCATGATTAAATTGTGACAAGCAGATCTACACTAATCGTATTTTGCAAATGTGTGTGTATATAATATATATCTGCTGGCACGAAGCAGAGGGGATGCATTGAGAGGGACCATCATCTTGTCTTATCTTATCAATAGCTGAAATGTATCTATTAATCTGTATACAAATAAAGTACCAACGTTAAAAATCCATAGTGTTTCATTTCAAGTCTCAGATAATTTCTTCCTCTCCTTTCCTAAATAATTATTATAATTCAATTTTATGGAGCTCATATTTTTTATAGGAGCTGTGGAATTTACAACATTTTGATGACTATACAGGCTGAAAATTCCCTTTAATAGCATGAAAGAATTTCATATATATAGTTGATTGTTTCATGAGCCTATATTTGCACCATTAAGTTATATGAAATCACCCTGGTAGCATAGGAAAGTGCTCAACAAGTTAGAAAATGTTTCTATTGATTTAGCAGATAACCACTAGTGACAATATTGGCAAAATTGCAAGACACAGAATTATTAACCGAGCCCTCCAACGTTACTACTTCCAATATCACCTTGTAGCTGTCAGCTTTGCATGTTTATTGGACATTTTTGCCACCTCAGCCATATTGCACCCACAGATCACCATTAAACATCGTTCAAACTTATGAAAGCTTTCAAAGTCCCTGGCACTGCTTGTTTTTACAAAACAATTTTCAGCTGGAATTCTCTAGGTATTCGCAGGGCTGTTTCTCAAGCTGTCTGTAGAGACATTTTGTCCGTGTTCTCCGTTAATGTTAAATGTATCACAGGCAACCTGTATATTAGTACATGACTGTACTTTCATGAAGACTTCTCGACACCTCGTTAACATGTGGTGTTGATAAAAATTTGTCAGGGGAATTTTCCGCCAAATGGCTATATATGTTTCAATTGCGCTTTGGTGCATGGTTTCCTGTTCCTGTCCTATAATTAGCCCACATAGAGCATAAATACATGACGTAAAACCCCAATCTTCCATCCCATCAATCTTCCATCCTATCTTCTTGAATTTTTTATGATGACATATTTGTGAGTGTGGTTTTCTCATGGTTCCTATGGCTAATAACAGAGGCATATGCTGTAGTTCGCCTATGACCTTATTGTCACCTCAACTCTATTTCACATCCACAACCTTAAAAAATTTTGTTCTGCTGTTAAGAATTGTAACGGGAAAAGTGCCATCAGTTGAAACTGTCGTTGGTATATATATTCTCATGCCCCTAGGGTCCTTTCAAGACCACCTGCCCACCCCTTAGTGGTGTTATTCACCATGAAACACCTGGGGTACCACAAAGTGTAGTTTCTTTGCCAGAAATACCGAATCGTAACATTTTCATCACAAAGCGTATTAGTTATTTTCTTTTCTCAGTTACAATAAATTCACATACCAGCATTTTATATATATATAATGGATTCTAAGAAATTAAAACGTTTTGCAAAAAGCTGTTGGTGTTGACCACTAAAAATGCATTTCTGGAAAGCTATCATATCAAAACATATCTAGATATTATGTCTACAGGTAACAAATATAGCCTGATGATTTGATTTTTTGTTGTTGACTTTTATTTATTTTTATTAACGAGTCTCATGTTGTCTCTTTAATGAAATAATGCATCATTGCAGCAGAAACTTTATAGTATTCTGCCACAGGCCATATGGCCAGCTTGTAGTAGAGGGCAATTGATAGATCACTTTGGTAGAGTTAGGCCTTGTTGGATTTTCTTTTCCTTTGACGGCCTAGCAACAAGACTTCTAAACATAATCTTTTAGTCAGTTATTCTGCTATACAGTATGTGAAGCGTAAGTGACTCTACTTCATATGTTTTGCATCAGTATTGCTTTCAAAAATGACAATTCCATACAAATAATGATGTAATGGGCACAGTGACATCACACTAAAAATTCTCGGAAATCGGCTGCAGACCAAATTACCTTATTTCATCTTCATTGCCAAGGGATTTTGGATTTCATTACAGAATTCAAGAAAAAATCTTCAAATGAATCATGATAATTAAATAAATAAGAAAAATTAATAGCAATAGAAATATAGTTGGCTATAATTACCATTCCAAATGAACCATTAAGCAGTGAACACATGGTATTGTTTTCAACAGTTCTAAGTATAACCCAAATTAAAGAATTTCAATTAAATAGGAAGAAGGGAACAAATGAGACATGTAGGATGCTCAGAAAGAGACAACTGAATCAGAGAAATGAAAAGAGAGACTCGCATATTACAAATGACTTAACTGTACAAGTTTGCAATGTGCATGAGACTGAGCTCCAAGGATCCTATGTAAATAGAGCAACAGAGGCAGAGACCTGATTGATATGTCCCCAGTCTCCAATTTCATGGACACATCCAACTGGTGTAACATTTGTTTTTGCACCATTGGCCCATTTGTCATGGCCCCAGAACGGATTGTAATTTGATGCATTCAACAATCCAAATACCAACCATATTGTGTGCATTAAAGCTCTGTGAGCATTGATGTTTTTTATCTTCATTGACCACCATCATCTTCATCTGGGGTGGACCAACTAGCAGCTGTCTCGCTTTTGAAGGGATCTCTTGCCTAATGGCAGTGATGGGTACATATTTCCAATTTACCAAATAGATGGGAATTTGGAATATTTCTGACCAAAGAAGCTGGAACAATTTGAATTTTCAGGCATTAAAGTTTTCTTTGTTTGAGATGATTAATGGCATGTTTCAAGACTTGTCAGGTGTGCAATTATCAATCACGCACTCAAGCAAGTTGGTGAAGAAAAAAATCTTAAAATCTCAGACGATTATAGCGGATGGATATTTGCCTCATGAAAATCTTCTTAAACGTTATACCATATTTCAAGCGTACACATGGATCAAGGTGCTCTTGCAAGAGCTGGAATTTCAATGGTCCGATCATTGCATGTACACTGTATAATGCCTATTGCATGTATTGGCTTGGCTGATATTGAATGCACAGCCCTTTATTCCTGAGCTAGGCTACAACACACATTCCAGCAGATGCCACCCCATGTATTATGCATGCTGACATTCTCCCCCAGCTACATAAATTGATTAGGTGACCTAGATGCTTGTGAAAATGGCGATGAAATTAACTGTGGTCCCTTGTATGTATTGTTCAAAGGGAGAAATTTAAGACTGGCTAGATCTATAAGGGAGTGAGAAAGTTACTTTTTAAAATGATGAAATTAACATAAAGAAAACAAGAAGAATAAAAATTGTACGTTCACTCAATTTTTAAGGTATGATGTAGCACTGATGCACAAGATAGACAGACAGATGGATAGATACATGTAAATAGATAGATAGATAGATAGATAGATAGATAGATAGATAGATAGATAGATAGATAGATAGATAGACAGAAAAATGCAAATTTATTTTCCCCATTGGGAAATTCTTTGGCTCACAGGTATAATAAATAACTACACACATAATTATTAATGAATACACAAAAATGGAAGTCTGTTATTTGCTGGCGTCATTTAAGAGTCTTATCCTGGAAACCACAAAGGAGTTCATTGGTCTTTTGCTGTGGCACTTCATGGAACGAAGGCGTCTTCTGAGCCTTGATGAGAATACCATCCTTAAGTCTGCATGATGATTGATGAATACTAATCAGCCCTTGCTCTTAAATATGTATTACACAATGTTTGAGTTTATGACAGCATAGCATGATAAAAATTTTGGGTTCGCACGTTTAGCAAGTTCTGTTATAAAGTCCCTGTTTCCATCCCTACATCTTCTTTGAAAGGCTTGTCTACTATTCCTGCAGGCATTTTGAAGCTGAACAGCATGCTTGAGCCTCAGTGGCAGTGCAGCCTAACTGTCACATTGACCCCAAATTTCCATTTCCATGTGATATACAACAGTAATATCGTCATCAAAATGGTCATTACATGGTATCACAATTGGGTTTTGTTGGTTCATTATATGCCCAAAGAAAAGTTGATGAATTTTCAATTTCTTAGGAGAATGCAAATTTATATCAAGCTTGATTAAGATATTAAAGTGTTATAACAATAACTGAATACTGACAGCAAAGAAAACCTTCCAGGTGCATCATGACTCATTGAAATCAACATTGTGCTGCACTGGCAATAGATATTCAGGTTACTAAGATACACTCACCTCTTTTTTCAAGTGTCCAGGCATTGCCCAAGGATCATTGTACCGTTTCAGCTTTAGACCATGAGGATGTCATAAAAGCATTTTGTGTACAAACTCTGAACTGGAGATTCATACCTACATTCATGATTGAATCGTGACAAGCAGATCTACACTAATCATGTTTTGCAAATGTGTGCGTACATAATATATGGATCTGCTGGCACGAAACAGAGAGAGTGCATGTTCCAAATCTACACAGTTCTGTACAGGCATGTGGCACCATTGGGAGGGCCATTGTCTTGTCTGGCCTTATCAATAGCACAAATATATTAATTAATTTGTAAACCTAAAACTACAGTACCAATGATAAAAATTCAAATCTCAGATATTTATGTACATTTTCTTTCCGAAATAATTGCTAGAATGAACTTCCAGAGTCTTCTGTGGAGCTTAACTTTGAGGAGCTGTGGAACATTTTGATGACTAGGATGCAGCAACATTCCCTATGCACAAAAAATTTAATATATTGTTATATATTTCATGAGCCAATATTTGCACGATAAAGCTTCAGCAGCCTGTTAGATGAAATCACTCTTGTAGTATAAGAGTGCTCAACAATGTGGAAAATGTTTCAATTGATTTAGCTGATAACCACTTGCGGCAATATTGGCAAAGTAGCAATACCACAAAACTAATAACTGCCACCCTTCAATGTTACTACCTGGAATATCACCTTGTAGCTGTCAGCTTTGCATGTTTATTAGACATTTTTGCCACCTCAGCCATATTGCACCCACAGATCACCATAAAACATAGTTCCAAAGTTATGAAAGCTTTCAAAAGTTCCCTGCACCACCAGTTTTTTTTCCAAAACCATTTTCAGCTCCAACGTTTCATTGGGGTGTCACTCAAGCTACTGCAGGCACATTTGGTCTGTGTTCTCCGTTAATGTTAAATCCATCCTGGTGAGCTTGTTTAAGGAGATATCACAGGTAACCTGTATATTTTGACATGTTTGAGACTGTCATAAAGAATGCTCTTAATTTTCTGTAACATGCTTTTCTAGGGGCAGAGTGATGTCATAAGTTTTTTGATGTCCCTTTTCCCAAGATAATATATGTCTTAGCAAAAAAAACCATACAGGCAGAATACTCCAAATATGAAAATGGCTGTAACAAGTGGTAGTAAACAATTGCCTGGGAATTTTCCCCAATGATGGCTAAGTATATTATGATTCTGTTGGTCTTTGGTGCATCTTGAATTTTTAATTTTTTTCTGCTAGGATGTTTGACATATTTTTTGTTGTGTGTTTTTCAAGAATCTTATCAGTCATCGCTGAGGCATATACCTTTTGTTAACCTCTGACCTCCTTGTCATCTCAACTCTATTGCACACCTGTTGCCTTTACAAATTTTGTTACTGTCAAGAATTATAATGGGAAAAGTGCCGTCAATTGGACTTATATTATTAGTGATGTTGCATGGTTATGGCCCAAGGGTCCTTTCAAGACCACCTGCGCACCCCTTAGTGGTGTTATTTAGGGTGAAACACCTGGGGTATACCGCAGTGTGGCTGCTTGCCATGAATACACAAAGTTAATAGTGTTTCATAATTATGTTCATTAAAAAGCATATTAGTTATTTTCATTTATCCAGATTTACTAAATTCAAATGTAGTGTATGATGAAAGTGGATTCTAGGCTATTAAAATGTTTTGTAAAATACAGTTGGGTAACACAAAATGTTCTTATGGTGTTTACAGGTAACAAATATTGCCTGATGACCCAATTTTCCTGCAAGTGTAAATTATCTCATCTTCCTTTTCGTGTCTACTCTAATGACACAATGCATCATTGCGGCAGGAACTTTATAGCATTCTGCCACAGGCCACATGGCCTGCTTGTTGTGGAGGGCAGTTGATAGATCACTTTGGCAGAGTTTGGCCTTCTTGGATTTTCACTCCTGTGATATACACCGATGTAAACTGAAACCTAAACATAATCTTTTGGGCAGTTATTCTGCAATACACTGTGTGAAGCCTAAGTGAGTCCACTATGTATTTTATTGCAATATTATTGCTTTTACAAATGACAATTCCACACAAATTATCATGTAATGTGCATAATGATATCACAGGAAAAATTCTGAGAAATCTGCTGCAGAGCAAATTACCTTATTTCATCTTCATTGCTGAGGGATTATGGATTTGATTGCAAACAGAACTCAACAAAAAATCTTAAAATAAATCATAATAATTGAAAAATTGAAATTAACAGAATCTCTCTGAGAATGATACTACTAAAATTTTAAGGGAAAACTAAAAAGCAATAGAGTAAGCTATCAACCAATGAAAAATGTATTTTTCAATGTTGAAGGAACCATTAAGCAGCAGATATGGTATCATTTACAACAAAAGTATGGATAATTTCTATAACCCAAATTTCAGATATGTAATTGAAATAGGAGGAAGCAAACAAATGAGACGTGCAGGATGCTCAGTAAGCAAGAAGTGAATTGGAGAAGTAAACACAGAGAATAAAATTGAATCACTTTTCCACGACATATGATTTAGCTGTACAAGTTGTACATGAGACTGAGCTCCAAGGATCCTATCTAAAACCAACAGAGGCAGAGACCTGATTGATATGTCCCCAGCCTCCAATTTCATGGACACATCGAACTGATGTAACATTTGTTTTTGCGCCAAAGGCCCATTTGTCACGACCCAAAAGAAATTGTTATTTGCCA
Source organism: Platynereis dumerilii (assembly GCA_026936325.1). Classification (NCBI taxonomy): domain Eukaryota; kingdom Metazoa; phylum Annelida; class Polychaeta; order Phyllodocida; family Nereididae; genus Platynereis; species Platynereis dumerilii. The sequence goes on from JAPTHN010000011.1 coordinate 28,197,874, forward strand.
CATTCAACAATCCAAATGCCAATAATATTGTCTACACTAAAAGTCAGTGTATATTGATGTTATTTCATCTCCATTCACCATAATAATCTTCATCTTGGGTAGCTCCACCTACAGCTTCCAGCTTCATATCTTACCAAGCATCAGTCTGCTTTCAGACAGATCAAACCAATATCATGTGAACTAACTGTTGATGAATTCTAAGCAGCACTGTAAAACCTGCTGCCTCTCTTTAGCGGCAGCTACCATAATGTATACAAACAGTAACCATTTTATAGTAGAAAATTGTTGTTTTTACAGCAGACTGCCATAAAAGTAACGGGGGATGATTTTACAGTGCATGCACCATTTCTGATTCATTTTTACAAATTTAGGTAGCTCGGCTTTAGCACAGCATGCACGTTTGTTATGAATTGTATATTCTGTGTATTGGGAGTAGCAATCAGTCTTATGCAGGAGCTGTGGCAGGTAACTGAGTCAAGCCAGATGCTCCATGATCTCCTTTTGCTTTAGGTTATCCATTCTTACATGTGCCAGTTTATAAGATCAATCCATATCATACACGATCAAGAGTAATTCTACACCAAACAGCCATTTAAAAAAGCAGTAGCATCTGATGCCCATATCATTGACATATTTTCATATACCAAAGCAAAAGGATCAAATTACCAAGTGACAGACAATTCCAAAATGTGTAATATTGCACTCATACAACAGGCCACAACACAAAATTTACCACAATCGTAGCATATGATTCACGCAAATGCAATCTGGGTAATATTGCTATCACTCTCAGGTCATTGAAGAACTTTGGAGCTTCAGAATTTATGTTGAAACCAATATTGCACAAGACTAACCACGAAGAAAACCAAATTATATCAGATATTTTTTGGTTTTTTTTTTCTTTATCTTTTTTTATCAGATGATGTTAGGACAGAAGAGCATTTTTCCGACATTAAAGAAATAACTGACAGATTACTGTAGTGAAGAAAAAACGCAGGTTGGAGACGATGAACAAATGATGTGTGACTAGAAAAGAATAAATAGATTAAATTAACTGGGAATTAGCTGAAAGCCTTATATAATAATAATATAAGAAAACAATTCATGATTTCAGCAACAAAAGATACTACTGAAAATAATAATATAAGGAAGTAATAGTACCTGAACAGGAGGGAAGGAGAAAGATTCACCTCTACAGAAACAGGAGAAAGGAAACAATGGAAAGATTCAGGGTCTTTGTTAGGATACGTTTAGAAACAGTATTGAATTTGAGACAGAACATATTACTTAGACACAGAATACACCCACAGGCCTCTTGACCCTTTTAGTGAAAATGGAGAACTTGCAAGATTCTGTGCTGTTCTACCAAATGTGTTAGTTGACAATGTGGTATATTAAAAGTTTATTCACAACCTATGGAAATATACAGTGTTGGCTTCTGTTGAATAGTTTATTACAGGACATTACAGATGATTTCATATTTGTAGACCAAAGGAAGAAATGTGAATTTTTTTCTAGGACATGGTATCCTATGGGGAAAAGTGATGTCATAAGTTGTCTGATGTCATTTTTCCCTATAGAATACATGTCCCAGAAAAAAAAATCACTTTCAGTCCTTATGTCTACAAATACGAAATCATCTGTAATACATTTACAATATCCAAATAAATTTCGAGCTAGACAATGAGACCAGATCGGGATAAGGAAAACTGATGAAGAAAACTGATGAAGAAATTTCTCAGACTACTTACTGGCCTTACATGCATGATATAAACATGTTCTTGAAAAGCATTCTTATGTCACCAATATCGATAGTTGTTGATTTTCGACTTTAACACAAAGGGTCTACCTGGAGATAAACAGTTAATTCTTTCAATGTTAGCATAACAACAACTTACTGGATGAGTGAGGCAGACCAAAAAATTCTTGTGGTGCTGTGAAAACCTGTTAGCCTTCCAGTGCCACTGGAATTACCAGACAATTGCAAGGTTGTTTAGCAAAACTGCTGCAGTAGCCAGAAGCATTAGTGGACACCTTGGTGCCACAACAAATGGTCCCACAAAAAGCAAATTGCGAAATGGAATTGGGCAATGTGTACCTGGCACACAACAATTTGGCCCAGACAACATAGATACAGATTGTAGACAGATGATAGCAACATAGAATACAATGACTACTACGTTTGACAGAATGTTGAATTGAGCATTATATGGAATAGAATAGTACATAATCAAACAATAAAAGTACATCATGCATGTACAGTGACATTTACCTGTGGTTTTATCTTGTTTACAATCGTGTTAAATACCAAATAAAAAAGGGTAAGAGCCACTATACATTCTGCTAGATTTACTGGCCAATTTTTTTCTAGATCTTTAACCAATGATGCCCTTATCTAAATTACCTCATGCTAGAATGCTGTGTCGAATTTACGAGTACTTGCAAGGTCTGCATGGTCTTGGCAATGAACCCCAAGAGAGAAAGTTGGTTTGAACAAAGATACTGACATTGCAATAAAAGAATAGAAGAGACAATCAACGAAGGAAACAACTAAAAATTTGATAAAAAAGCAGAAGAGCTCTGGCAAAGGGTTTCTCGTGTTTCTCGTGTTTCTCGTGCTTTGTGTGTGTTTTTATGTGTTGGTAGTATCTGATGTAAATCATGCTAGACGAAAATTAATCATTTGCACTTCTCTTAGATGTTCCTGGCTCAGAGAGAAGATGATCAATAATTCAATATTACAAAAAGTCATCAGGTGCATGCTATCTCTCTGTGGACTGAAAATTAATTAATTGACTCACTTCAATGTAAGCATGTACTCGCACTTTTGCAAGGACCCAGGAGATTTTGGTATCCAGAGTAAACAAATGACCCGCCAATACTTCATTGTAATTCTAGACAACCTTCATTTGAAAAACAACAAGTTCCCAATGCATACAAACCGGATTCTTATTTACTCCTGCTCGTTATTAATTATGTACAACAATATTTGGTGGTCCCTGCATTATTACACCGCCCCTTATGTGGTCATGAAGTGTTCGCTTGTGGGGGTGCGGTCTCTCGTCAGGGAGCAAAATGCACTAAAAAAACTACTAAGGGCGGGAGGAAGGTGGTCACATAAGGCAAATTAGTCTTACAATGGGGGTCTTACAATGCAGGGAGCACTTTAATTATATATAGACATTTTAGTTCAATCCAACTGTGACCTCAATCCAAACGAGGCGTTGACTGCATTTTTACCAAAATACCTCAGCCAAATGGTAAATAACACATCACACATAACATCATCACCATTTTGAATTCCCATATTCTGACAACATCAACTTAATGACTACAGAATCTGGATTTTAGTGGTTGGATTTTCTTTCTTTGATATCGACAATAGGCCTTAGTCTCGAAAATATATTCACTACATTTTCAAAAACTATTTACGTGGGGTTGTAGTGACAGTTACTGACTTATAATTTACATTTGCTTTAGAACAAACATTAATAGTGTTCACGATTCTAAGATCCTGTGATCCAGCCTGGAAACCTGAGTCGCAGAGACCTCATAGTTCTGAACTCAACCTCAGCCTCAAATTTCAAAGACACATCCTCCTGGCCAAGCATGCTTTTTGGCACCAATGTTCATGAGACAAAACAGTCCATATTTGTATAAGGTAAATCTATTTAGATCCAGCAGTGTGGTCTGCACCATGATAACATGTTTTAAATGTGAGACTGAGGTTTCCTGAGTTTTGCAGTATTTCTTCTGTGTCATGAAAAGATTTTCTTACTTTCAGGCAAATGCCTTGCTTGTCAAAACAATTGATACACAAGTCAACAAAGGCGTTTATGCATTCACAGTCAAATCGGACTCGCTGATTCAGCTCAATTGATTGAGTGAGACGGTTGCACAAGTTGATTGAGCTGACATAGATTAATGTTTTAAGCTGAGATAACTCAAAATACCGAGCAGAGATAGCTCAAAATACTAAGCTATGTTGACAAAGGTATTCAAGCAGAGAAAACTCAAAACAATGAGTTGCATTGACTTACAGCTCAAAATATTGAGTTTTGTTGACTTATTGATCCAAGCTGACACAACTCAAAATTTTGAGCTGTGTTGACTTATTTTTAGTTGTTTTTTATTTACATTTATGTGACCTTTCTTATAAAGTTATTTATGAAAGTGGGCTGTAATCCCAAAATATTGCTTGGTCTCTCAAGGGGATCCACCTGATCCAGTATGCTTCATTCTAGCACATCATGGACAGGCCCGAGATGCATTCAACGCAGACCATTGCATCACAAGGAGATTTAAAAATTAATTTCTTGTGAATAAATCCCAATGGCCTGTGGCTCATGTGAGTTGGTATACAGTGCTAGAAGCCTATATTTGAACACACTCTGACTTGGAATGTTGGTTGACGTGTGTGAAAGCATGCATCTAATTACTCCCACAAATTAATTTAAGAGAGATAAAAATAAAAAAAGTGACCAGCTAGTATGGTGTGCTACTCAGTTATAAATGGTCTTTTTTCTTTTAAGTAAATAATTATTTAAAACTAAATGCAGTGTTATGAGAAGTGCTTGTTATAGATGGCGCTATATTTGGCATGGCTGAGATGTCAAGCTATCTGCAACAACTGAAGCTTTCGTGTTTTCACAGCTTAATGTTATGATTCGTTTGGACAACTTATAGCATTGAGCTATCATACCTTGACAACTTATAGGATTGAGCTATCATAGCTTGAAAATTATTAACATTCTCAGACAGCTCAAATTATTGCTTCAACACAGTTTTCAAATTTTACAGTGTTCAATCGCATGTGCCATTCTGGCATTTGGGGCTGCACCAAGAAGCTGCCTAGGAATTGACAGCTTTTTGCTGACTATGCTGGGAATTATTTCACGTTATCAATAATTACTTCATGAGCCTATATTTGCACCTATCCTTTAAGTTGCATCCGCACGTTGCATGAAATCACCCCAGTAGCATATAAGAGCGCTCAACAATGTAGCAAATATTTCAATTAATTTGGCTGATAATCACTTGTGACAATATTGGCTGAGTTGCAATACCACAGAACTAATAATGGGGCCCTCCAATGTTACCACATCGAATATCACATTGTAGCTGTCAGCTTTGCATGTTTATTGGACATTTTTGCCACCTCAGCCATATTGCACCAACAGATCACCATAAAAAGTAGTTTGAAAATTACGTAACCTTGTCAAAATTCCTTTTTCCTCCTATATTTAAAACATTGATGTACTTCAAAATTTAGCTTGAAGCCCCCATTCCATTTTGGAAATGTCTGTCTGTCCATCTGGCTTTGATCAAGGTTTCCTGTCAAACTATTTTTTCGACTAAACTGTTCAGCTAGCTTTCTAACCAGTTACAGATAGATATTGGCCTCCTTCAATATTAAACCAATTGGTTGACAAAGATATCTAGGATGCCTGGAGATCTATTTGCGCACACCTGTGAATGTCTTGAAGTGTGCCACGTGTTGTGGAAAATTTGTTGCTAAATGTGTAGTCTTCGTTCAACCAATTGTGTTGCTTTTAGCACCCACATATTAGTCTTGACTCTTGAAGGTGATCCAATTTGGATTTGAGCCTGGGACCTTCAAATTTTTTATAGTTTTCTTTTCAGCTGAGAATTGTAATGGCAAACGTGTTTCCTTCAGGACTTATGTTGTTGTATATTCATGCCCTCAAGGTTCTGTCGAGACCACCTGCCCATCCCGGAGTATGTTATTGGGGGGCAAAACACCTGGGGCACCACAAGGTGTTACTATTTGGTCGTGAATACAAAATTCCAACAAGATTTTGTATGTTAAAACTTAAAAAATATTGGCCATTTTATTCTCTCAACACCACTGATTGATACATAAAGATTCTAGGAGTAGGAAGTGGAATGAAAATATAATAGTTTCATGCTGTTTTTCACAGAATTGTGTGGCATCACAACATATCTCTGCCTCAAAGAAACATTGCATGATTATCAGATTTTCAAGAGTGCATGATTCATTCAGCAACAACTGCATGGGCTATGCATACATTGCATAGTTGTCATATTTTGCTTTCCAAAGAACTGCCTTTTAATGCTGCCTTTCTGTGCTGTGGACAGACTAGATAGTGTTGATCTACAGACAGATAGAGAACTTGAAAAACTTGACAGTGTTACAATAAGATAGACAGACAGGTGGATAGATAGATAGGCAGACAGACAGGTGCATAGAAAGAGCGGCAGATAGATAGATGTATAACTAGCATAGGTAGCAGTAACTCCATTAAAGAGTCACTTTATGTTTTTTTATGTACAGATGTGAAGTAATTTGCAATCTGCGAGTGCCTGCCATCAAGAAAACAATGGCCCATATTCAGACCATTGTGAGCTGTTATGGTACGAATCAGTAGACCGGAAATTCAAAGCTCTTATAATGAGCTTTAGTAATGAGACCATTTGCATTAGCAGCATTGTTGAGGCATTACTGGACCTTTCGACTGAAGAATACATCATTGCGGTGAAAAGCGTCATTAACTTTATAGCATTCTTCCACAGGCTATATGGCTGTTTGTAGTAGAGGGAAGTTGATAGATCATTTTGGTAGAGATTGGCTCTGATGTTTTTTTCTTAAAGGCCTTTTGCAGCAGTGACCAGTCTGACCTGAACTGCCAAAAGTAAAATTATATTCTTCAGACGGTGTACATGATAATACAAAGCATTGTATTGCTTTTCAATTTTTTATATAGGGCTCATTTGTAGTAGAGGGAAGTTGATAGATCACTTTGATAGAGATAGGCTCTGCAAATTTTTCCGTCGTTCAAGCCTTGTGAAGTAATGACCAGTTTGACCTCAACAGAAAAAAGTATAATTACATCCTTCAGAGGGTGTATCTGACTTATTATCGACTGAAATCTGTGCTTGTAATAAACGAAATTATTCAACTAATCTCTGACATCACAGTTTTGGAATGAAGCAAATTGCAAACTTCAAAAACATGTAGCTATGAAAACGATAATAACATAAACAAAGTATTGTATAGCATTTCATTTTTATGGCAGTAATTGCATGAGTTCAAAGAATCTGCAGGAGACAGAATAACATCACTTTTCTTTCCAGTGTGTGGGTGGTTAATATGGATGCAAATATAATTTTTTAAAAAGAAAAGTTTCATTGCAATTTATACCCTGAATCATGATAATCAAATAAGTGAAGCAATCAGCAAAGAGTGAATCTGTGTAAAATATGTAAAACGAATAAGTCAAAGGAGGACAGTGTAATAGAAATAAGAAGAAGGAAAACCAAGGTGATATCTAAAATTGTAATAACCCAATGGATTGAATTGAAGAAATAAAAACCTTACCGAGACAAGCAAAATGTGCCAGGCATATGGCATTAGGGTGGTCCAAAAACACTTTCTTCTGAATTTCTTTGATTTGAAACTTGAATTGTGATGTCATATGGATAGAAGGTATTGTGTAAAAATTTCAGCAAAATCAATTGATATTTAGAGGTGGCACAAAGCCGTTGAAATTTAACATGGGATTGCCCATCAGCAGACCTCAAAATCATCGGTATTTGCAAATCTTGCTATAACAGCATATTATTTTGATCAAGTATCCTTTTTCTTAGTATGTACAGGATGCCCACTGCTTTCCTAATATTCTGTCTGGCTTATAATGCTTCATAGCAGGTAAGCATAGATTTACATAGGTTAATTATCGCCCATGCTATGCTATGCATAGGGCGATTATGCTTTAGTGCTGAAATCTACTGAAGGGGTGAAATTACCAATGCTGTGGCCTCAACCAGCCCACTCTGGAAGTTCTTATCATATGCATAACACATTGATACCATTGTAGATGTGCACAACGGTTCGTATTTTCAGTTTAATTCAATATTAGAAAATTTACTATTATCAGTTTTAGAGGCTATCAAGGTCCAGAAAGCCTGCATTGTGGTGGCCATTTTCCCTTCCACAGGGTGAGTTTTAGTACACAGAATGGCCACTGCAAGCAGCTCATCAGACACATTACACAAGAGGGCAGCACCTGCAAGTCCTTTGCCACTTCCCCCCTTTGCACCACATTCTATTTCTGGGAAACTCAGCAATTCCTGCATCTCAGTAAAGTTCATGCATCTGTCCAACTAATTATACAGGTAGCACGGGCTTATATTGTATCTATTTCATATTATTCTATTCTCTTCCCTCCAATCTACGGGCAACTTACTATATATTATATAAATCTGTTTTATATTTATGTAAATAAAATACTGGTTATAATATACACTCATGTAAACAAAAGATAGACATATAGATAGATAGATGGATAGATAGATAGATAGATAGATAGATAGATAGATAGATAGATAGATAGATAGATAGATAGATAGATAGATGCATGGATAGACGGATTGGCAGACAGATAGGATAGATGGATAGGATATACAGTAGGATAGGATAGATGGATAGTATAAACGGATAGGATAAACAGACAGGATAGATAGATAGATAGATGGAGGAATGGATTGACAGATGGATTGATGGATATATGGGACAGACGGACAGGATAGACGGATGGGATAAACAGATAGGATAAACGGATAGGATAAACAGATGGGATAAACAGGTAGGATAAACGGCATAAACGGATAGGATATACAGAAGGGATAAACGGATGGGATAAACGAATGGGATAAACGGATAGGATAAACGGATAGGATAAATAGAAACGTAGATAGATAGATGAATGAATGGATTGACGGATGGATTGAATGATAGATAGACGGATGGAAAGACAGATTGACAGACGGATAGGATAGATGGATAGGATAGATGGCTGGGATAAACAGATAGGATAGATGGATAGTATAAACGGATAGGATAAACAGACAGGATAGATAGATAGATAGATGGAGGAATGGATTGACGGATGGCTTAATGGATAGACGGGTTGACAGACGGATAGGATAGACAGATAGAATAAACGGATAGGATAAACAGATAGGATAAACAGATAGGATAAACAGGTAGGATAAACGGGATAAACGGCTAGGATAAACGGATGGGATAAACGGATGAGATAAACAAATGGGATAAACGGACAGGATAAATGTATAGGATACATGGATAGGATAAACGGATAGGATAAATGGGATAACGGATAGGATAAATGGATAGGATAAACGGATAGGATAACGGGTAGGATAAACGGGTAGGATAAACGGATAGGATAAACGGATATGCTAAACGGATAGGATAACAGATAGGATAAACAGATAGGATAAACGGATAGGATAAACAGATAGGATAAACAGGATAAATGGGATGAACCAATGCTTATGGGGTACTGGATAAACGGATAGGATAAACGGATAGAATAACGGATAGGATTAATGGATAGGATAAACGGGATAAACAGGATAATGAATAGGATAAACCGATAGGATAAACGGATGGGATAAATGGATAGGATAAACAGATGGGATAAAAGGGATAGGATTAACAGATAGGATAAACGGATAGGATAAATGGATAGGATAAATGGATAGGATAAACGGAATAAATGGGATAAACGGGATAACGGATAGGATAAATGGATATGTTAAACGGATAGGGTCAACAGATAGGGTAATGGATAGGATAAATGGATAGGATAAACGGATAGGATAAACTGATAGGATAACGGATAGGATAAACGGATAGGATAAATGGATAGGATAAACGGAATAAATGGGATAAACGGGATAACGGATAGGGTAAATGGATATGTTAAACGGATAGGGTCAACAGATAGGGTAATGGATAGGATAAATGGATAGGATAAACGGATAGGATAAACGGATAGGATAAACTGATAGGATAAACGGATAGGATAAACAGATAGGATAAACAAATAGGATAAATAGATAAGATAAACAGGATAAATGGGATGAACCAGTGCTTATGGGGTACTGGATAAACGGATAGGATAAACGGATAGGGTAAACAGATAGGATAAATAGATAGGATAAAAGGATAGGATAAACGGGATAAACAGGATAACGGGTAGGATACACGGATAGGATAAACAGATAGGCTAAACAGATATAATAAACGGAGAGGATAAATGGATAGGATAAATGGATAGGATAAAAGAACGGGATAAAAGAACGGGATAAACTGGCTAACGGATAGGATAAACATAGGATAAAACATGCGGGGCATGGGCGATGCTGTGCCATTATATGTGCTTGTTATCAAGCCTTTTTTCATAAAAACAGGCAAATATTTCACTTACTACAAATAATAAATAAAAGATAACCCCCAGATATTACTTTGCCATGACAATTTTATCATGTACTAAAAAATCAGGAAAAAATATTCACTTCTGAGAAAGATCTGGGAAAATTACCAATTTTTCAGTCGCGCGAATGAGGAATTACATTATAAACTTCGAGGGCTTTGTGCCACCTCTAACATTAACCGATTTAGTTGAAATTTTGCATGTGTTTGTTTTACTTATGTGGTCACCAATTTCCACTTTCAAATTGGGGGTTTTATGAGATTTGATTTTTCCCATTGGAATGTGGACCACCCTAATATGGCATATTGCCCATCAAGTAAGAAATTAAGGACCTGCCATAATCTATGCTGCCAAATGTGTTCACTTCAAATTAACCAAGGTTATTTGAATAGAGCAGGATCCACTGGAGGGAAAGCAGGAGAATGTAGATACTAAATTTTCATCACGCACTGCATTTGCCTGGCATTTCTTGGAGTTGCAGTAAGTGCCACACACATCATGGATTTGTGATTTATCTAAATGTGAGGAAACAACATAATTGGCTCATTGCCAAAATACATATACCAGGGTATAAAAATGTAAACGAAATATACCAGGGTATAAAAATGTCAAAGAATGATATGGTTTGGCGAGGTGAAGTCAATTGTGACAACTTGCCTTTTTCGCTACTGGAATAGCCGGACAATTGCAAGGTTGTTTAGCAAAACTGCTGCAGTGGCCAGAAGCATTAGTGGACACCTTAGTGCTACAATTGATGGTCTAGCAAAAAGCAAATTGTCAAATGGCGCTGGGCAATGTGTACTTGGCACACAACAATTTAGCCACAGGTGGCCACACACCTACACAATATGATAGTATGGATGGTGGACAGACAAACAAGCAAATGCAGACACTGGCAGATAGATTGTTACAGCTACTGCTTGTGGGTTTAAGAGGAAAAAACCCCATTCATGTCAGAATCACATTAACAGTTCATAATGCATAGTTTCATTTTCATATTCAGAAAAATAAAACATAAGATGCCGTCAAATCAACAAAATCACAATTACAACACAAGTACACATCATAATGATAACCATCTACAAATATATATGGCATATTTTGCTTTTGATTGAAAAATGTTTAGCTGTACAGATGTGCAATTTACATCAGTCTGAGCTCGGAGGATCGGATCTATAATGGGAGAGTCCTGTACAGAAATCTAGCTGAGCTGTCCTATGCCTCCAATTTCATGGACACATTTAACTGGTGTAACATTTGTTTTTGCACCAATGGTCCATTTGTCACGACCGAAACGAAAAAGCAATTTGTTGTAAATCAATCTTAACACAACTGTATGGTCAATATATGATATGACATGATATGATATGTATGAATATAGCACAGTTTTATTTTGTATTATTTAGAACATTTATACTGTAGCATGATTGCAATTTTATACACATGTCCTGGTTTTTTGCAAGTTTCTTACAAATAAGGACATTATGCACTTACTTGAAAATGTCATCCTCCGACGGTTCATCAGCAAAATCAGGGCAGTTGCCCACCTGCGTTTGTGTCCTGTCACAGTTCTGATTTACCAGCACACTGCACAGGAGGGTAGTAGAATGTATAGCCTCTTTCATTTGGTTTTTTAGTAGAACAAAATAAAAACTGACAGGCCCATTGATCAATATGAATAAAGATGCATGACTAGGCCTATCAGACAAATTCAGCATCCTGGATAGATTGCATTGAGAATTTCGCATTTTATTCCTGCTATTATATGTCAAGGATGTAAATGAAATATACAAAGAAAAAACATTTGCAGATCGATCCAACTTATCAATCAATGTATGATACTGTAGTTAGGTGAAACAATGTTTGACTAACTTTAAACGTTAACCTATCAAAGAGACGTAATTCCAGGAAGCCAGCTGAAGAGCACTAACACAGCATCATGAATGAATTATGAGTTAGAAAGCCTTAGGGATAACCGTTAATCTGAAGTGATAGTTTCAGTAATGGAACTTGGAAGTACACTATATTCCTCTCGTCACATACGTTATATAAACTATAAAAATAAAGGTTAATAACCTGAAATTAGTGTTCCTATTTTTTTATTAAGTTACTTTTTGCTGACCATGCTAGGAATTATTTCATGTTTTCATTTTCAATAAATATTTAACGAGCCGATATTTGCACCATTAAGTTACATTAGCAATTCAGCATGTAGCATGAAAATACCCCAATAGCATATAAGAGCTCTCAACAATGTAGAAAGTATTTCAATTAACTTAGCAGATAATTACTATTGACAACATCGGCCAAATAGCATTACCGCAGCACTAATAATCAGGCCCTTCAATGTTAATACTTCGAATATGACCTTGTAGCTGTCAGCTTTGCATGTTTTCTGGAATTTTTGCCACCTCAGCCATATTGAATCCACAGACCACTGAAGTAGTTTCAAACTTGTGAGACCTTGCTGAAGTTCCTTTCTCCTCCTGTATTTAAAACATAGCAATTTTTGTCTTCTAACATTTATGGAAGCTACCATTACGTTTTGGAAATGATTGCCTCTCCAGTCTCCATCTAGCTTTTGATCAAGGCTGTCTGACAGTGTCTGTCCAAGTATCGTTCCAACTGCTCAGCTCGCTGTAATGTAAACCCAGTCGTAGACAGACACGTGTTAGCCCCCTTTAATATTAAACTAATTGGTTGACAAAGATATCAAGGACGCCCTTGAAATCTGTTTGCGTGTTGTGAAACATTTGGTGCTGCATAAATGTAAAGTCATTGTTCAATGAATTCTGTTGCTTTTAGAGCCGAGATGTTAGTCATTAAGGTATCCCAATTAGCTTTGAACCTGGGACCTGTAGATCTTTAACCTCTTTCTATGTCTTCTAAGAAGTGTGTGCTTGGATAATGTTGAAGCAGTTAGGTGTATATCCTGAGATGAAAGAGAGCATCTTAAGATACGGTTTGATAATATATGAGCACAAAATCTTCAAATTTTGTGTAGTTTTTTGCTGATAATGGCAAATGTGCTTCCTTGTGCTTCCTTGTGTGTTGTTGTATATTCATGCCCCCAAGATTCTGTCAAGAGCACCTGCTTACCCCGTAGTGGTGTTATTGAGGGCAAAACACCTGGGGTACCACAAGGCATTGCTGTTTGGCCATGAATGCACAATTCTTACAGCATTTGTTTGTTAAACTTTTAAAATATTGTCTATTTTATTCTCTCAGAACTACTGATTTATATGTGTAGATTCTACTTTTAAGAAACGAAAATACGAGTGTTTCCTGTTCTTTCAGAATGGTGTTGCATCAAAATATACATTATTTCTGCAGCTAAGAAACAATGCATGATTGTCAGATTTTCATTTATATAAAGTGTCCAATTCATTCGGCAACACCTACTTTCTTTAGTTCTCGCATTTCATTTTTTAAATGAACAGACTTGCCTTGCAGTGCTGTGCATACATGTGCATAATGTTAATCAATGGATAGATTGATAGATAGCAGTAGGGGAGATCGGGGCACAGTGAGACGGCAGGCACAGTGAGACAGTGCCCCTAGAGTCAAAGTGGTACTGTTCACAGAACTACCATCTCTTACGTTGAACAAAAATTACATAAGTGTGTGTTGATATGCTCAATTTAACCTTGCAATGATCACCTCGTGACGTCACCAATGTATTAATGATTGTTGTGATGTCATCCGAATGATTTGACGTGACGTCATTCTGGAATAAAATGGAGAACTAAACGCACAATCTCATGTTATCAATACATGGTGTCAGGTAGCGGTTGAATATCACGCCAAGGATTATCTTTTAAAGTCTGAACTCAGTGGAAAAAGACAATGGATAACCTGAAGCAGCCTGAGCATTTAAAAATGGAAGGCGATATGGCCGAAAACTGGAGGATTTTTCGCCAAAGATTTGAGCTTTATGTGTCTCTGTCTGGAGCGAAAACGAAGCTAAAAGAAGCAGGACAGTTGGTGCAGCTCCTCACCCATTGTATGGGACCAGATGCAATGAAGGAAATATACAATTCTTTTGTTTATGCTGATGGAGAAGACAAGAACGACCTGGAAACTGTCTTAAAAAAGATGGAAGCGCACTGCAAACCAAGTTCTGACCCTCGGTGGGAGAGATGGCAACTCAAGAACATGCGGCAGTCAGATGGTGAAAAAATCGATGCGTATGTTGCCAGACTGCGAGTAAAAGCCAAGGACTGTAAATTCAAGGACGAAGATGAAGGTATTTGTGACCACATTATTCACACTTGTCAGAAAGAAAATTTGAGAGACAAATTGTGGCGGCTCAAAAACCCGTCATTAACAGATGTCATTGCTACGTGTCGATCTTATGAAACTAGTGATGAATACAGCAAACAATTCAAGTCATCTCAAGGTGCTGAGTCAAGTTCAGTTGCGTACGCTAAGCACAAGACGTCGAAGTATCAAAACCGAAGTTACTCCAGTCGTAATGCTAGTCATCAGAAAGACAGCAGATCAGACGGTAGTCACAGTGCTGGTAAAACGAGTGAACAAGGCAGCTGTAGTCGATGCGGCGAAGACCATGGAACGGAACGATGTCCGGCAATCGGAAGGATTTGCTCGAAATGCGGAAGAAAAGATCACTATGCAGCGATGTGTCGTACCGTGAAGAACAAGTACAAGAAAAGACACTCGAGCTGGAAAAAGAAATCTGTTCGCGCAGTGGACAAGCAAGACTTCAGCGACACCGACAGCGATTCGGAAACATTCTTCTGTGGTTCGGTGACAGTCGACTTGAGAAATGACTCTTTGTGTGATGATTTGAGAAATGACTCTTTGTGTGATTACTTGAGAAATGACTCTTTGTGTGATGACTCTAATGAGACCAATGACTATGTTGATGTGAGAAATGACTCTAACATGTCCAATGACAATGTTGATGAAAATGCAATGTTGAATGATGTCTATTGTGATGTTGCAATGTTGTATGATGGTCATGATGATTGTGTAGATCAAAACTGTGTGTGCTCCATTGATGATAGTCAGAAATTTGATTCGTTGTTTGTAGCTCCATTACTTGTCAATGATGAGAAAGTGATTCCGTTCAAGTTAGACACAGGTGCTGTCAATGTGAATCTTATGACTAAAGCTGACTTTAGATCTTTGAAGTCTAGGCCAAAGTTGTCTGAGAGCAAAGCGAATCTTAATGCAGTCAATGATACAAAGATTGAAATTGAGGGGAAATGCAGACTCAGTGTCAAAGTAGGTAGCTCAGTGTATCACTGTTTGTTCTATGTCGTGCCTACGGGACAGACTCTGTTAGGAGATCGTGATTGTGTGAGGCTAGGATTAGTCAGACGTGTGGCAAGTGTAAAGCGTAAAAATGATGCCACAGTTGCTCAGTTGGTCAAACAGAAATTTCCTAAATTGTTCGCAGGAACAGGTTGTTTGCAAGGTGAACACAAAATTACCTTGAAGCCAGATGCTATTCCAGTGATTCAGCCTATGAGAAGGGTGCCACAATCTCGTTTGAAACCTCTTAAGAAACTGCTAGATGAGCAAGTCAGTGCAGGGTTCATTCAGCCAGTAGATGAGCCGACAGCCTGGGTCAATCAGTTTGTGATGGCAGAAAAGAAAAATGGCAGTTATAGACTGTGTATCGATCCCAAAAATCTAAATGAAGCAATTATGAGAGAGCACTACCCAATTCCTAGAAAGGATGATATTTTAGCAGATTTGACGAATGGTAAAGTGTTTTCCAAGCTAGACGCATCATCAGGGTTTCATCAAGTGAAGCTAGATCACAGCAGTTCGTTGCTCACAACGTTCAATACACCCTATGGTCGTTACAGGTATTTAAGGTTACCTATGGGTATTTCGTCAGCAAGCGAGGTATTCCACAAGAAGTTAGAAGAGATCGTACAAGGCCTTCAAGGCATTCGAGTCTATATTGATGACATTATTGTCTGGGGTGCTATAGTGCAAGAGCATGACAGAAATTTATTTGCACTACTAGTTAGACTTACACAGGCAGGTTAAGTCTTAAACTTTGAGAAATGTGAGTTCAAGGTTGGAGAGTTGACCTATTTAGGTGAAGTTATTTCAGAACACGGATGTAAGCCTGATCCCAGCAAAATTCAAGCAATTAGAGACTTCCCTACTCCCAAGGATAAGCATGACATCCAGAGGTTGTTAGGCATGGTGAATTTCCTCAACCGGTTCATTCCGAACTTATCCCCCCATACCAAGCTCATCCGATCATTACTGCAGAATGATGTGGAGTGGAATTGGTCGCATGAAGTATAATCTTAAGTTAGAGTTCACACCCGGCAAACAGTTAGCCGTTGCAGATGCTCTATCCAGGGCCTTTCCCAAGTGTAAGGATGACTCATTTGTTAGTGAATTGGATGAAGACATAGCCATTCACGTGTGTGCTATTAAGGCAGAAGTTTCCTTGTCAGAGGAGAAATGGAAATCATTTGCTCATGAGACTTTAAAAGATCGTGAGTTACAGAAAGTGATTGATGTACTCTCATCAGGAGATGGTATCATTCCAAAGCCTTATGTAAACTTTCTTGATGAGTTAGATGTAATTGACGGGGTACTCCTAAAAGGTAAGAGAGTTATTGTACCAAGATCACTTAGAGCAGAACTGTTAGACAGAATTCATGAAGGTCACATGGGTAGAGAAAAGTGTAAAAGAAGAGCCAGAGATCATGTGTATTGGCCTAACATGAATCAAGATATAGACAATCTTGTTGAGAAGTGTGGTACTTGTCAGAGCATGAGATATGCTCAACCCCGTGAACCTCTTTAACCACATGACAAGGGTGAAGCGCCTTATGAAAAGGTTGGATGTGATTTGTTTTATTTTCACAACAAGACATATTTGATTGTTACTGATTATTATTCGCATTACCCTGAAATTGCATTGTTGTCTAGCGAGAGTAGTTCTCAAGTTATTCTCAAGTTGAAATCAATATTTGCCAGATGGGGTATTCCAGGTACGGTGATGAGTGACAATGGTCCTCAATTTGCAAGTTCAGAATTTCGTCAATTTGCACAACTGTGGGAATTCAATCATGTAACTAGCAGTCCCCACTATCCTAGGTCAAACGGACTTGTAGAGAACAGTGTCAAAGTTGTGAAACGCTTGTTAGAGAAAGCTCTGAAGGATAATCAAGATCCATATTTATCTCTGTTAGCGTATCGTGAGACTCCCCTAGAGTCTGGAAGAAGTCCAGCGGAATTGATTATGGGTAGGAAACTCCGCACTAGATTACCAAGTGTGAAAATTGTGCACAATGCTGTTGATTATTCTGTTGATGGAAGTAGACCATCTGAAAGTCAGTTGGTTAGTTACAATAAGGGCACAAGAAGTCTTAAACCACTTGTGTCAGGTCAAATTGTGAGAATCCGCAACAAAGGTGGAAAACCAGGTTGGTCTGATAAAGCACAAATTGTACAGCCAGAAGGACCTAGATCCTATGTTGTCAGAACTGAAAGAGGTGCCACTCTTAGAAGGAACAGGAATGATATTTTGTCAACACCTGAAACATTCCAAACTATTGTGCCAGACCGTGATCCAATTGTTGATTGTTCATCTCAGAATTTGCCAGATCGTTCAGAGAAACATGTACATAAATCAAGAAATGTGAATGTTGATCCAAATGTTGTTGGAAATGAAGTGAATGTCAGAGTGAGTGCAAGAGTCAGACATAAGCCTAAAAGATTAATTGAAGAATGTTAAGCGTTTTGCTCACTGGTGGTGTTGTGAACCAGTGCAGTTGATTTAATAGTTAAGTTGCTGTTTTTTATGCAATTATAGTAATAAGTTGTGATAACAGGAGTTTGATGATCTGTTCAAAGGTTTCTTAGTCAGACGTTAAGTAAGTTGAATTTAGATTCTCCAGATCTGATTGAAGTGATTATTAAATTTTGAATTTAATGTGTAATTACTGTAAAATACTTTATTCTCTCTTAAAAGGGATGATGTGTTGATATGCTCAATTTAACCTTGCAATGATCACCTCGTGACGTCACCAATGTATTAATGATTGTTGTGACGTCATCCGAATGATTTGACGTGACGTCATTCTGGAATAAAATGGAGAACTAAACGCACGATCTCATGTTATCAATACAAATTGAATCCGGAAAAGTTTTGAAGCATAGGGCGAGTGAAATTTCAATTTTTTGGTTTTTAGCGATAAGTAAATAATCTTGCCTAATGACTTTTTTTTCTGATGTCTAAGCATTAGGAGTTTAATGCAAATCAATCACCAGGGATTGAAGCTACACTCTAAAAAATCTCGGGACAAAACTGGTTTTTTAAATGGAAAATATTTTTTTGAAAAACCAAATTTCAATGCAATAACCAATATGGATTTTTCAAAAAACCATCTTGGATTTTAAAAAGCCAGTTTTGTCCCGAAATTTTTTAGAGTGTATGGCTTTTTGACTTATTTTAATATGCTGGTGATCCCCAATTTTGGCAAGTGTCTTCACAGAATTTTCAAATTTAATAAAGAATGCTGTGCGGGGCACAGTGAGACGGGGCACAGTGAGACACCACAAAATAGAGTAGAAATGCCTTGAATTCAGGGTATAACTCATAATTCATAATCTTCAAAGAGCTGCCTGCCATTCACCTCTTGTTTTAGAGAGTTATATCAAAAGGGAAGCTTCAGGGATGAATTTTGATTAGTAAGGAATAAGAAATTAACAGGTGCGGCTGGTTAAATATGTTATGCACATGTCCACTGACATGAATTTGTCATACTTGCACAAAAAAGGAACTAGAAACTCTCCCCACCAACTTTTCATGATGAAATATATAGGTTTTCATAATATCCATTGACAAAGTTATTCTGCATGCCTAGAGGGTTTGCAATTGCGGTAGCAGACTTCCCTGTCTCACTGTGCCCCACCTGCTGTCTCACTGTGCCCCGCCTATGGGGCACAGTGAGACACTTTTCCGGCATGGACTTACTACAGGGGAGCAAGAAGTGCAACGAAATGACCATGTGGTCAGTTGTTCAAGTGGTCTTGTGACAAGCAATGCACCAGTGAGCACTTAGTGCAAATATTTCTGAAGCTGAAGACAACACTTTTATTTAATCCATAAGTTTTATAATTGGAACAACCATTAGGTCTCAGAGAGGGGGGGGGCTTGGAATATTATTTTTCAATAAAAAAGTGAAAAGTTTATTTTGTATTCTTTCTCGACTATCTTGAAATAAATAATTTCTATGGAGGAGCTTTTGCTCCCCAAATATTATTTCACTGTTACAGCGCAGTTCCGAAGATATGCTGTTTGAATGGTTGAAGTCTTCATCTTGAAATTTTAACAAATATCTGTCCCTCCCCAAAAAGTGCTCGACCTCTGCCAAAGCAAAACCTCTGTGAGTGACTGAATGAATAAATGATGTAGTAAATAAATAAATAAATAAAATTGATCTCTCCGTCTCAACTACAGACAATGGAAAATGCCACAATGGACTTTAAATCTCATATTTTTTAACTCTGGTACATGCAAATTAGGGGAGGTGTCATGGCAATCAGACGGACGACAGTTGTAAGTGCTTTCCAAGATAGTTCCATCGGTTAACCTGCCAAGATCTGGGATCAAACCTTGGACCCATAGATTGAAAGCCCATATATAGCACCGCCAACTGAGCTAGCCCCCTACATACAGGACAAGAGGCAGAGGTTATTAAATTACATTTTAAAGGTAATATTTTTTCCATGTAAAATTAATTACCATTTGGCAAGATATATTGTCAAAGTTGTTGTGTACAAACATTTGGATATGGGATTGTACCATTTTTTTGCATTCTTGTGTTCGGTAATTATTTATTTCAAGCATGCAATGTATTGAAATATTTGTTTCTGAATCAAACAACACCCTTTTAAGAAATAACCCCAACCCTCCCCCCCCCCCCCCCGTAGTTCACAATGAGAGTCAAGTGTATGTAATGTGCACTGCCGACAAGTTTCACTTGTTGATGACAGTTGCTACAAAGCACAACATAATTATTAGATTATTGTAGAAGAGGGTGTTGTTTCACAGACACAGGAATAATCCTGAAGTGTGATACTCAGAATTTGCTCAGTCAAGTATGAAAATTTGTGACGTGGCAAAGCTACTTGAGCACCAAACACATTGTCATTTCGTTGCACTTCTTGTTCCCCTGTAGTAACATGATCTATCTCTAAACCTGTAATAGTTGGGAACCTAAAACTACCGGACAATATACCCAACTTCATCATCTACAATGTGGGTCTAAATTGGTTTTACTGTTGACTGCCAACATTTTGCTACACTTGAAAATAAGAAAAGTGTCTCACTGTGCCCCGCTCTCCCCTAACTCCATTGAAGAGTCATTTTATGCTTCTTTATGTATTGATGAGAAGTAATTTGCAATCTGTGAGTGCCTGGCATCAAGAAAACAAATGGCCCAATGGCCCATATTCAGGCCGTTGTGAGCTGTTATGGTATGAATCGGTAAGGCCTGAATTTCACAGCTCTTGTAATGAGCTTTAGTAATGAGACCATTTGTATTAGCTGCATTGTTGTAGCATTACTGGAGCTTTCAACAGAACAATGCATCATTGCGGTGAAAAGCGTCATTAACTTTACAGCATTCTGCCACTAGCTATATGGCTGGTTTGTAGTAGAGGGAAGTTGATAGACCACTTGATGGAGATTGGCTCTGCTGGTTTTTCAGTCTTTTTTATTAAAGGCCTGCGAAATAGTGACCAGTTTGACCTGACATTTACATTTTTTAGAATGGTTTATATGACTTCACATAAACGGCCATAATTGCCTTGTACCATAAGTTCAAAGAATCCAACGCATACAAAATTACATCTCTTTCATTTCCAATGTGTGGGTGGTTAATATTGTTGCAAATATAATTTAAAAGAAAAGTTCAATGAAATCTAAAACCTGAATAAAAATAAGTGAAACAATCAGCGAAGAGCGATTCTGTGTAGTACAAGAAGAGAAGTCTGTGAAATGAATAAAGCTATAGGTCCACTGACAATCGAATATACGATATGATAATGAAATAAAGGGATAAGAAGTTAAGATGTTGCATGTGAACAACATGCTTGAATGATAGACTAATTTTTGTTGAGACATAAAAATGTCTCCAGGCACCTTGGCCCTTTTCTAAGTAATGTAAGAAACTGAGAACTGGCCATGAATCTTCAAAAACCATCCTTGACAACACAAGCAACCCACAGAACCAATATAAGTGGAGATTTCTTCTGGGGGTATAACGTGAAGTGTTTCTACCTATCATTCTGGCAAAGTAACTTGGGTCATTTGAACAGAGCAGAGGACAACTGGAAGTAGAGCTGGAGAATGTAAGTACTACATTTTCATCAAGAACTGCATTCGCATGGCCTTGCTTGATGTTGCAGAGCCACACGCATCGTGGACTTGGGATTTATTTGAATGTGAGGTAAAAACGTAAGCAAAAACCAGCCACCATTTCTATGCAAGCACTGGCTATACAATTACTAATTCAATGTTTATATCTAGGCCAAGATATTTGTGTGTCTTTTTTTTTGCTTTGTATATAACTGTGGTTTATGCCAGTGCGTATAATTGATTGAGGATGACATTTCCATATCAGAAGAAATATTATAAGGAAATACAAGAAAATAATTGGCTCACAGCCAGAATACATGTACAACGGCCTAAAAATGAAAAAATAGCAATGTTCATGTGATGGATAACCATTCACTGGTTTGGCAAGGTGAAGTCAACTGTAACAACTTCTTGCGGTACTGGAATAACGAGAAAATTGCAAGGTTGTTTGGCAAAACTGCTGCAGTAGCCAGAAGCATTAGTGGACACCTTGGTGCCACAATAAATGGTTCCGCAAAAAGCAAATTGTCAAATGGCGCTGGGCAATGTGTACTTGGCAACCAACAATTTAGCCACAGGTTGCCACCCACCTACACAAAACGATTGTGGACAGACACAAAAAGAAGTCTATGTCGACACAGGCCTGTGGGTTCGAGTGTTAAAAACCAATTAATATGAATAAACAAATCATTTCAGTCAGATACATATACTTGTTTTTATATTAATCACATTAACAAATATGTTATAATGGTTTCATTTTTGTAGGTATTCAGAACAAGAACACATTATGTCGCCCCCAAATGAATAGAAATTCAAGTACACCACATGATGATTGCATGTAGTATGCACACTGCACCACCTTTATTGAATATAACAGATTCTTTGCAACTGTTAACCTTTGATTTTTTTTCATATACGTGTAAATTTTTTTTTTAATTAGGCCCATGCACAGACCAACAATTCAACAAGAATGCAGTTGACAATCAAACAAATTCAGGAGGACAGTATAAAGTCCATTCGCCACATAAAAAAAATCTGTTCACCACATCAAAAAAGTCCGTTCACCACATCAAAAAAGTCTGTTCACCACATCAAAAAAGTCTGTTCACCACATATTTCCTTTTCCACATAGCAAAACTATGTTTAAGCTGTATCTGTTGACCAAACTTTACCGAAATATCTAAAATGCTGTCACCATAATATACACTACACAATTCGTTAAAAACGAGTTTCTCTTCCTTTTATAACTCCCACAACTGAAACAAATGTAATTGTATGTCTACATTAGAGCTTGTTCCAATTTAACACCCCTGGACGGATTTACCATACCTTACTCTATATACCTTTAAACGTTAACCTATCTAAGAGAAATAATTCCAGGAAGCCAGCTGTGGTACACCAACACAGTATCATGAATGAATTATGAGTTGGAAAGCCTTAGGGATATCGAGTAATCTGAAATGATAATTTCAGTAATGGAACTTGGAAGTGCACTCTCTGACTCTAATCATACACATTATACAAACTGCGGTGTGCTAACAAAGGTTAATAACCTGAAATATAGTAGAAGTAATTTTGCAGTATTTACTGCTGGTAGTGAGTTGCTATTGTGACACGTATTAGCTAATATTTTATTTGTGTATTTAAATGTGTTGGCAATATCTTTTTGTAATTTATGCCATTTTTTTTTAAATTCCTTGATTTTGCTTGAACGATTTTATTCGACAAGTTTGCAATATGTGTGAGACTGAGCTCAAAGGGTCCAATCTGGAAGCAGGAGTTGCAGAAAACTGATTGATCAGTCCCCAGCCTCCAATTTCACAGACACACGAAACTGGTGTAACATTGGTTTTTGCACCAATGGTCCATTTGTCATGACCAAAAACAAAAGGCAATTTGCAGTATAACCATCATATCACAAAGTATATTGTCTTTAAGCACCGAGAGACTTTGCATGTTCTGCAGTGCTAGCCTCAGGTATTCGGTGTTATGTAGATCAGTTGAACTGCTAGAATATATAGCTGAGGTCTATTTTCATTGTTTTCTGGCTACTGCAACAATGATAGCAACTGGCCACACGAGGATCAGTTACCAGGATGGTAGAGAGAGAGAAAAAGATAGCATTATAATATTGAGGAAAATGGACTGTTTTTTCTTCAGTAATTCTCAACAGATTATATCTAGCACATGCGATTGTATGGGGAAAAGTAATGTCATAAGGTATTTATGACACTTTTCACAATAGAATTCATGTCCAGCGAAAAAAAAACAATAAGTCTGACTGTCTACAATTATGAAAATGGCCATATAACCACAATGAACCGTATTGAAAAAAATACTCTGAAGACAATCCTTATATTAAATTTCCATTGCTTTCTGACTCACTTGCTAGCCATTGATCCTATGTAAATGAATTGCGCCAGGTAGATGAGAGAAAGCTATAGGTCACCCTGTGATCTCTGTTTCCTCTGGGCCATCCTTTCTTATACTCTTCACCTTTTAACACGATCCATCCGTTTCTTTTTCTGCTGACACAAACATACAAAATCGCCATAAGTAAAAAAAATCTTTTATAAACATACATAATATATATATATATGTTATATAGAATGAAAGATTGACCCAAAATCATTTGAACCACTTGTTCATTTACTTAAAAATAGTAGGTTCCCTGATCATTTTTTTGTTATCATGGATGCGTGCATGTATTATATATGGCTAATTGTTACTGTCGTTACAAAATACGTCGGGTGATAATATGGTGTGTTAAAATTTTTTGTTTTGACACAATATATGTTATGGCATTTGAAAATATCCTTTTGGACCATTTGCTTATTTACAGTTTTTAACTGCATGGGATGTAAGATGACAAAAACATATACTCTTTTTAGCCAAATATGATATCTGTGGATTTTCCATGTTAATCAGGTTTTCAGTGGAGAGGCATTATTCATTGCTTTCACAACAACCTGCTGAATGTGTAAGGAGGTTGACAAAAATGAAATTCGTATTTTCGTACTATGAACACAACTGAAACAAATGTAATTGTATGTCTACATTAGAGGTTGTTCCGATTTACCCTCCTGGACGGATTTACCATACCTTACTCTATATACCTTTAAACGTTAACCTATCTAAGAGACATAATTCCAGGAAGCCAGCTGTGGTACACCAACACAGTATCATGAATGAATTATGAGTTGGAAAGCCTTAGGGATATCGAGTAATCTGAAATGATAATTTCAGTAATGGAACTTGGAAGTGCACTCTCTGAATCTAATCATACACATTATACAAACTGCGGTGTGCTAACAAAGGTTAATAACCTGAAATATAGTAGAAGTAATTTTGCAGTATTTACTGCTGGTAGTGAGTTGCTATTGTGACACGTATTAGTTAATATTTTATTTGTGTATTTAAATGTGTAGGCAAAATCTTTTTGTAATTTATGCCAATTTTTTTAAATGCCTTGATTTTGCTTGAACGATTTTATTCGACAAGTTTGCAATATATGTGAGACTGAGCTCAAAGGGTCCAATCTGAAAGCAGGAGTTGCAGAAAACTGATTGATCAGTCCCCAGCCTCCAATTTCACAGACACATCAAACTGGTGTAACATTGGTTTTTGCACCAATGGTCCATGTGTCATGACCATAAACAAAAGGCAATTTGCAGTACAACCATCATATCACAAAGTATATTGTCTTCAAGCACCTAGAGACTTTGCATGTTCTGCAGTGCAAGCCTCAGGTATTCGGTGTTATGTAGATCAGTTGAACTGCTAGAATATATAGCTGAGGTCTATTTTCATTGTTTCATGGCTACTGCAACAACGATAGCAACTGGCCACACCATGATAAGTTACCAGAATGATAGCTTTATAATACTAAGGAAAATGGACTGTTTTTTTTCTTCAGTAATTCTCAACAGATTATATCTAGCACATGCTATTGTAGGAGGAAAAGTAATGTAGTAAGGTATTTTATGACACGTTTCACAATAGAATACATGTCCAGGGAAAACTCAGTAAGTCTGACTGTCTACATTTATGAAAATGGCCATACATACAACCACAATGAACCGTATTGAAAAAATACTTTGAAGACAATCCTAGTATTTCATTGCTTTCTGACTCACTTGCTCAACATCACAATAGGAAATATTTAATAAAAAAAAGCATATATATTGTTGCTAGCCATTGATCCTATGTAAAGGAATTGCGACAGGTATATCCGAGAAAGCTATAGGTCACTCTGTGATCTCCGTTTCCTCTGGGCCATCCTTTCTTACACTCTTCACCATTTAACACGATCAATCCGTTTCTTTTTTCTGCTGACACAAACGCACAACATCGTGAGAGAGCCAACACCAAATTGCCATAACTCCCATAAGTAAAAAAAAATCTCATTTTAGACATATATATGTGTTATATATGTAATATAAAATGAAAGATTGGCTCAAAGTCATTTGAACCACTTGTTCATTAAGTTATAAATAAATAGTAGGTTCCCTGTGTATTTTTTTGTTATCATGGATGTAGGCAACTTGCATGTACGGCAAATTGGCACTGATGATGTGGTATCTTAAATTATATTTTGAGTTTGCACAAAATATATGTTATGGTATTTGAAAATATCCTTTTGGACCATTTGCTTATTTACAGTTTTTAACTGCATGGGATGTAAGATGACAAACACATATAGTCTTTTTAGCCAAATATGATATCTGTGGATTTTCTATGTTAATCAGGTTTTCAGTGGAGAGGCATTATTCATTGCTTTCACAACAGCATGTGTAAGGAGGTTGACAAAAATTAATTTCGTGTTTTCGTACTATGAATACTAGCTGGCAATCCTGTGCTCCTGGAATAACTGGACAATTGCAAGGTTTTTGAGCAAAACTGTTGCAGTAGCCAGAGGCATTAATGGACACCTTCATGCCACAATAAATGGTCTTGCAAAAGGCAAAAAGTTCGGTGGAGTTGGGCAGTGTGTACAGCCATAGATTGCTAGTTGGACACACACGGTTTTTTTTAAATTGTGGACAGATTGAAAAATAAGCAAACGATAATTTAAACAATACAGTAGCCACACAAAGTTCCTGCTACAGCTAGCATATTTGAAGAAGCATGTTGGCTCCACCATGTTTCTGATGTGGGTATAGAATGTTCATAAAGACAAAAGTGTGTCAGAAAATTTTCTGAGAAGTTTCAGTACTTCAGCACTTATATTTGATTGATAAGTAATACTTTTGTACTATTTATGAAGAAATATTATACCTCCAGTCTTCCACCGTGAAAGCAGAGCTCTCATTGGCTGAGAGCAGGTCACAAGTCATGCAGTCATTATTTCAGTTTGTACACTCAAGATTATATGAATAACTATGAATTGATTGATTGATTTCATTTGGTTAAATTTGAGTACTTCGCTAATCTGAGTAGTTTTATATGTTGTGTGTGTGTGTGTGTTTGTGTTTTACGTCTCATCAGCACCTTATTGGGCTATTTAGAGACATACTTGGTTTGTGGTCATGTTGAGTTAGTCATCTCATCTTGGTTGGTGGCATCGAGATCTTTGAGGTGTCACTTTGACAGGTACATCCGCAATAATTTTCAATTCAAGAAGTTTCCTTGCCTGAGTGGCATTAATGGCTTGAACCAATAAATTACCGTCAGGCTGTCGATTGACTGAGTGTGGTTTTCCAAATTTCTTCAGCATTGTTGTGTAGCTAACAAATGGTGATACATCCTTCAGTCTTCCATCTTTGGACTTGATGTGAAATTTTAGACCAGTGGGGAGTTCTTTTTTGCTGTTGGTGAGTGTCGTTTTACTCTTGTCTTTGTGAGTTAGCAATCCCATTGATGAGCTTTTTTGTTTTTTTGTCTTGGGTGGTGTCTTGTTATCTGGAGTAACATCTTTTTCCTTTGGTAGGTTGAGGGACTTCTCAGTCCCTTGGGTAACAGAAGAGAAAATTTGACGTTGTTGGATGATCTTCTTTGGTGATTCAGGGGAGTTCACAGGTTCTTCCTAGTTTGGCCGGTCTGGTGGTCGAGGCGGTGAAGGTGTTTTCATTAAGACATCTGTGAAGAGGTTCCTGTCCAGATGAATCTTTCTCTGTGGTGATGAATGAAGAGCTGGTCTTGGGTAATCTGCTTCTAGGCAAGGTTTGTCTGGGTCCTGTTCTACAAGGTGTTTGGCTTCGGGAAAGGATAGTTGTCTTTCAGTTCGTAGTTGTAGAATTTCTATTTCCTTCTTGAAGACTTTGCAATTGTGGCTAAAGGCAGGATGGTTCTCTGAACAGTTGACACAATGTGAAAGTTTAAAGCAAGGTTTATCGTGTGTGTGTGCATGACCATGGTCACCACAATTGGCACAAATTGTTGGCCTGATGCATGTACGACTAAAATGGCCATACATTTGGCAGTTGAAACAGCGTTTTGGATGAGGAAAGTATGGAGAGACTCTGCACCATTCAAAGGCTACAGGTACTTTCTTTGGTAATCTTTCGTCTTTGAATGTTAGCAACAGTAACTCATAACCATTCTTGTGAGCAAGACGTTTGAATTTTGCGATGCCGTGTTTGTGAAACCAATTTGTAAGTTCATTGTCTGAGCAGGTCTTACTTTCTTTGGAGAAAATAATGCCTTTGCCTGATCTTTGAAAAGGTTCAATGACGACTTTGGTATTGGCTATCTCATGGGTGCCGGTCAATTTGTCTTGTTGGTCAGAGGTCGCAGGTTTAAGACAGAATGTGCCATTGGTTTGACGTCTCAGGCTATCTGCAATTGTCGTGTCGCAAAGGTCTGCAATTTTTTCGTAGATAGCAAAAGATGATAGGTCTTCCAGTGATTGTGTGACACCTTTTATAACAAGCAAATTTTCAGTCTTTGACAGATGTGGGGGGCGGTCAGGGTCAGTTAAGTCATCCGGAGATGTCCTTGTCCATTGAAATCTTGGTAGTCCAGTCGCAAATTTTTCGATCTCAGCCTGGTTTCCCGCTGAGGGATGCGCACCTTGGTAACCCGGTTGACGTACGATCCGGTTTGGAATCATGGTAAATGACATGTTCATTGATATTCCCCTGTAAGGTAGGGGACACACCGTGCATGCGCACTGTCTCATGTTGGCCACTAAGGATAGAGGTCTTCACCTTAGTGTTACCACCCACCGCCACGAGGAGGTGTAGACCCGGTAGTCATTATCATTGGTAGTCATAGTCAGCCATAATAAGTCAATAGAAGTTTTTGTAATGCCAACAAATGTCAGTTGCCATCGTCAGAGGTGGATTTGACAGGTGTCAGTCAGGGTTGCAATGATTTAAATCATGATTTTCTAAAATAAAACTCTTGATTTATTTGATTTAAATCGATTTATTTGATTTAAATAATGCGATTTTTTTGATTTTTTAATAAAAAACAATGAAAATCGCAACCCTGATGTCAGTTGCGTAAGACATTGTGGAGTCACGAGTAAGTGCGCCATCTGCAAAATGAATTGAACAGTATCAATGCGCTATGTTTGATGTCTGGTTTGCATATTGCTTAGTAAGTCAGACTTGGAAATTTCAAATTGTCACCCTCTCAGGCAAGGTTTTGGAATCCCTTACAGCCCAAGCAGTGGCAGACCACCTATCCAGAGAGTTAAAGGCAGTTGACTTCAATTCAGGAAGAAACATTTGCACGTTTTTACTACCGTAATAGCGCACAAAATATGACTAAGGCCAGTCGTCTGTTCAATGTTGATGCTTTTCACCATTGCCTTGCACATACACGTACCTCGCACTGAGAATGGCCCAGACTGAATAAAATGGCTGAGGTCAACTACTCGCTCTTAAATGCAAGGTTGTTACATCATTGTATTCCAAGGGTCATCTCATTGAAGAGGAGCTAGTCAATTCAAATGACCGCTCTGCAATGGATGCACTCATTGACAAACTGGAGTCGCTTGAGGAATATATTGATCAAGACGCTCAAAAGTCTGTTAGTGACTTGGAAGATGATAATAGAGATACAGAAAGTTGGGCAAGTCACAAAACTCTTAAAATCTTCGATGGTGACTCCATGGAATAGCACTTACACTATGCTTTGCAGCCCGCTCGATTTTGAAAAGAAAGTGTCTGAGGCCCTCAAGAGGACTGGCCATCTTGACCTGCTTTTTTTTGTATAAATGTGCAATGTGAAAGAGCTCCAAGAATCCTATTTAAAAACAGGAGTTGCAGAAAACTGATTGATCTGTCCCCAGCCTCCAATTTCATTGACACATCAAACTATTGTAACGTTTGTTTTTGCACCAATGGGGCATTTGTCACGACCCAAAACAAAAAGCAATTTGCAGTATAACCATCACATTACAAGGCATATTGTCTACACTGTGATATTTTACATGTCCTCCAGTGTAAGCCTGCAGTAGGCTACACCTGCATTTTTGTAGCTTTCATTTGTTAACACATGATTGCTTTTTATGAATAAGCCCTGCTTATTCAGATCTTCACACACACACTAAGATGAAATTCAAAGAGAGAAATATGCATATCTAAAGGCTAAAATTGATTCTGTTCCTGCACGTAGCAAATCTGCATTTGTAGTCTAAAATATCTTGCATTCAGGTTGCTGTTAGCCTTTCGGTTTTCTCTCAGATCAAACTGAGTTCAACACTTGTTTATTTACTCAGAAACAGGATTGTGGAACTATTAAAATACTATCAAAACAACCATTATCATTAAAGTTTGACAACGAACCGATAAACAAAACCTGAACCTAGCAAAGCGATTATACTTCTCAAAGGTTCTGTGCATGATTGGGAGAAAAAAATTTTGATTGCTTCTGAATCTTAGTAACCACAAACCGTAATGAATCAATAATTCTGTCTCAAGATAATGCAGAATTAATTCCACAAAGCTGGCGGCAGCAATGTACTACCTTTGTATCATGAATTTAGTATGAATTAGCACAAGCCTTAGGGATAACTCCTGATCTGAAAAAGTTGTTCCAGTAATTGAAGTGTCATGGGCCTTGGCTCCTCTTTTCATGCCATATGCTCACATCTAGCACTAGATATGAAAATTTGGGTCAATAACCTGAAACATAACAGTTGTATTCTAGCATTTGCCCCAGTAACATTAATGTTGTGATCATTTTTAAGCCAAGCTTTATTTGTAAAACACTTCAAGCGTAATGTGTGACCATTGTGTGTTTGTCCCCTTTATCATTATCAGTGCCGATTCAGCAGCTACATTCAGGTGTCAGAGCTCAATCAACAGTGCAAACAAACAGAAAACCCCAGTTCCATTATTAATGTGGTTGGTTAGAAGTGATAAGTAGCAAAATTTAATGGCAGCCTGGTACAAAAATTTGAAATTGTTGATTTCCAATGAACCCTTGAGAAAGTTTAACATTAAACACATATCCATACTCGATAAGCAATATACAAGATTATGTCAACTAATACCTGCGATTACCTGGGCTTCATTTAGCTGTTGTCCTTATTTATCACAATACTCAGTATGTTTACATGTTTGCAGCTCTCAAATAATTGTTTAAAACTTTTCATAACAAATGCCATGTGATTGATTGAAACTTGTTGATTGTAGGCTTGCGGGCTTGTATTCTGATTATTCATGACCATGTGTACCAACAATTGATGCCTTCCTGGCTACGCACTGATTCAACAGCGCAGATCTGGCATAGCAGCTCCGTGCTTGTGCTTTAGTGCATTCAGACGCAGTGGCTCAGCATGCCAGAGGGAAATATTTATGAATTATGGATGGAGTATATTGGGGCTAGCAATCAGTCTTATGCAGGAGCTGTGACAGGTAACTGAGTCAAGCGGGCTGCTCTATGATCTTAGTTCCCTTCAGGCCATCCATTCTTATACTCTCTGCCATTTTGCGTGATGACGCATCAGCTTTTTTTGCTGACACAAACGCACGCGACCATGAGAAATCATAAACCAAATGGTCATAAATCAACTAAATAGCGCAACATTTAAAATATCTAATACCTTGATCACTGCCATCAGAAGTAACAAAATTATCACTTGATACAGAAGATTTTATTCTAAATTATTTGACAAACAAGTATATAGAGACCTGATATTAGAGAACATTTATGCTTTTATTTATAATTCATAGTGTGTGCACGAGTATTGAATACCAAAATTTACTTAACAAACAAACTATGCACATATAAATCACAAGGTTCAAATCTTAATTATCCTGTGTACAGGGCACCATAATCTTGAGAACGTTTCTGTAAGCACCACTGTCATTTACTCAACAACTTTTGCTGTAGAGCAAAACAGTTTCACTGTACAAAGTTGCTGTGTGTGTGAGCTGCCAGGATCCTATCTAAAAACAGGAGTTGCAGAAAACTGATTGATCTGTCCCCAGCCTCCAATTTCACAGACACATCCAACTGGTATAACATTTGTTTTTGCACCAATGGTCCATTCTTCATGACCTAAAACAAAAGGCAATATGCAGTATGACCGTCATATCACAAAGCATATTATCTTCACTGTGAGATACAGTACAATAATTCAATAATAATTTTGAGGATACTTTCCTGTTTGTATCTAATAATTATGGGAATGTAACACATGGAGTTTAAGCGCCATCCCTCATCCACTCTCTCTTATTGTTAAAATGTGCTATTTAACATATAATTTTTCTGTTTTTTTTTGTTTTGTTTTTTTTAAATCATGTTAAATGTGTAATAATTATAGTGTTGAAACTTTTGTATCAAAGGTTAAAAGGCAAATACACCTTTCAGGTGTCAGCCTGCCATTTGTACATTTGGTCCAATAAACTTGAATTGAATTGAACCCAAAATAAAGTAAGAAAACTCTAATTAGACAGCTACCAATGTAACTGCAATTAGCAGAAGTGCAAAATAACAAGTAAATCAAACACAAGGGGATGATTGAGTTTAAATTGGTGTTGTTTAAATGTGATTTTAATGTAATTTTAAAAGGTTTCAAGTAGGTAAAAGTAGGAAGTGATTCAGGGGTAGTCAAAAGGTGTGAAAGGGTAGAGCAGCGGCTGATTCTTCCTTCCTGCTGGGGTAATCGTACTTTATCTTGGGTTGTACAGTATGTTCCATGGCGTCAGCCTCAAGTACACCTGCATTTTTGTAGCTATCATTTGTTAATAAATGTCAATCACATGAGTGCTTTTTATGAATATGCCCTGCTTTTCAGATCTTCGCATGCAAACGTTATTAAAATCCAAAGAATACTATGAAAACTTAAGTCAATAACCTGCAACATATCAGTCGTATCATTGCATTTACCCCCAATTCCCTTGATGCATGTTGTGATCATTTTTAAGCCAAGCGTTATTTGTAAAACACTTCAAGGATAATGTATGTCTGTCCCCTTTATCATTATTATCAGCAGTCAGAAGCTACATTCTATAGTGTCGAAGCTCAACCGACAGAGCACACAGACAGGAAACCCCAGTTCCATTAATTTGGGTTGGTTAGAAGTGATTAGTTGCTATGATTTCCAATTAACCTGTTGAGAAAGTTCAACTTTATTAACACAGATCCACACCGGTTAAGCAACATATAACATCATATTAACAACTATTACCTGAGCTTCTTTTCGTTGTTGTCCTTTTTACTCACAATACCCCGTATGTTTTCATGTTTGCAATTCTCAAATAATTATTTAGAACTTTTCGTGACAAATGCCATGCGATTGATTAAAACTTGTTGATTGTATGGCTTGTAAGCTGATTATTCATGACCATGTGTATACCAACAACCGATGCCTTCCTGGCTACGCACTGATTCAACAGCGCAGATCAGGCATAGCAGCTCCGTGCTTGTGCTTTAGTGCATTCAGACGCAGTGGCTCAGCATGCCAGAGGGAAATATTTATGAATTATGGATGGAGTATATTGGGGCTAGCAATCAGTCTTATGCAGGAGCTGTGACAAGTAACTGAGTCAAGCGGGCTGCTCTATGATCTTAGTTCCCTTCAGGCCATCCATTCTTATACTCTCTGCCATTTTGCGTGATGACGCATCAGCTTTTTTTGCTGACACTAATAACGCACACGATCATGAGAAATCATACACCAAATGGTCATAAGTCAAGTAAATAGCACAACATTAATATCCAATACCTTGATCACTGCCATCAGAGAGTTACAAAAATATCAGATTTCTGTTTTAATTTGGTCTTATACAGCAATGATTTTAGTTGATATCTCAAAATTCTCATTCCAAAAGGTAGACTTTATTGGAAATTATTTGACCCATGAGTATATTGGAGAGCTGAAGGCGAGTGAATTTGTGTTTTACGCCCCCCATCAGCACCAGTATGGACTATTTAGAGGCAACTGAAGAGCTGAAAGAAGAGAACATTTATATTTATCTACACTGAGTATAGTCTCTAAAACAATATTTATGAATCATCAAAAAATTAAGAAGAGGATAGCCTACAGAGCAATTTGGCCCGATTTCACCAACAGCGTTAAGCCAGGTTTTAGTCTCAGACCTGGGCCTGGTGGTTCCAAAATGTACAAAAGGGTCAATTTCAGTGATGACAGCACTGCCTTGTAAGCAAAATAATTGAGATGAGTTGTGACCACAAACCTTGTCTTAGCTCAGTTCGTGAAATCGGGCCTTGATGTTTTGAAGAGATCATGATGCTGAGTACTACATATTGTGAGTGACAGTGTGTACTTTTGAGTATTGATCTTTGACGTCTTGACATTATATTTGCAATCAAGAATTTCTCAATATCAACATCTTCTCACTCCTTAAAGCCCAAAGAAAATTGAAAAAGAGGAAGCAGAACTGACATCGTGTCTGGCGTTAGACGCAAAACTTGGGAGATTATGCATTCTTTGACCTTAATGAAAGATTAATTTTGTGTCTTGGGACAAAAACAGAGCCACTTTTCAATAATTCATTGCCAGGGGAGTAAGTTGCCCTGGGGATAGTTTCCTTACTGATGCACTCTGGGTAATATCGTTCTATCACGTGACCAGTATCACTCTCAAGCCTTTTAAGGAACTTTGGAGCCTCAGGTGTTCAGTCTTACCAAGGTTGCACATTAACAAGGCTGTTTCTGTAGGTTTTTACAACAAACATTGCTAAGAGGTGTTAAATATTTGATGTTGTTATTCCTTTACATCTTACGATGTAATGGTGAATCTAAGAGGTTATTGCTATTCTCCTTGCTATTGTTGCTTTACAAGTGGAAAACTGATGATGCATTATTGGCAATCATCATGCGTCAAATTTAAACACGACTTCAATGATGATATTTACCACTATTTGAAAACACCCAATACAATTTGCTCATTTGTGTTGTTGTTTTCTTAAAAGATGACTTGATGTTGCATTCATGTATCTTTAGCAGAGTCATTTAAGGTATTGGCTGTACAAGTGACAGCTCCTCACTGACACTCAACATACTGAATGGCAGTCATACCATGTAGCAGAGTGGTTGGAGGCCCAAATTGGGGCTGTGACTGCCCCCGCTCTGCAACCTCACAAATTGTATATCAAATCGATTCTTATGACCTGAAGTTTTAAAAAAACCCGTCTGACGTTGAAAAATTAACGTGGCACTTTGCCGTCTCAGGGGTCAAAGGTCACGACTTCCATAGAAAAATGCCAAGTTTCAAGCACGGACATGAAATTCACTTTACAGGCTCTCCTGTGTGATCTGATTCAGATACAGAGGCGTATGATACATCAAATGAAAGGTCACGTTGAGCTTAATAATTTGATTACAGCCACTTGACCTTTGACCTCATTTGCATATTGCAGGAGTCATAAATAGGTAAAAAATCAGTAAAAAATTCCCTAATTTTTTCAAATGGAAAGAAAGAAAGTTTCGCTACTATGTTATTTTCACAGGTCCAACCCCTAAATTTCATGTGCACACATCATAGGACACTGTGATGCAAATTTATGCAAATTTATTCACCATAGGTCACAACAAGGTCAGAGGTCACATAATTCAAACATAGCTCCCGTATTTCTCACAATTTCAGCAGAAATGCATTATTTCAGGCCGATTGTGTCATAGGCAATTTGTACATGGTCTTATTGTACACCATGTGAAAGGTCTCAATGAGTACAATAATTTTGTGATACTCAATTGACCTTTGACCTCATTTGCATATTGCAAAAGTCATAAATAGGTCAAAAATCAGTATAAAATTACCTACTTTTTTAAAATGGAAAAAAAGAAAGTTTCCCTACTATGTTATTTTCATAGATGCAGCCCCTAAATTTCATGTGCATGCATCACAGGACATTGTCATGAAAATTATGCAAATTTATTCATATTTCCATAGGTCACAATAAGGTCAAAGGTCACATAACCCAAACATAGCTCCCATATTTCTCAAAATTTCCGCAGGAATGTTTCTTTTCAGGCCGATTGTGTCATAGGCACTTTGTACTGGGTCATATTGTAGAGGAGAGTGGGGACCGATGGGCCGCTTGACAAATTATTGACCATGGAGGCAAATCCGCTTCAGATAAAGGATTCATACTGTGCACCCTATTAGCTGGTGTAATTATCTTTAAAATGATATAAGATTCACACAGATCAACCTAGGCAGAAAGATTAGAAAACACGTTTTCTGTCAAGAAAGATGGTGGCCCAATGGACCATGTTAATAACTTGCCAAAAGGTAGATAAAGAAGTCAAAATTTGTTTCCAATATGTTTTTGTTGATCCATCTGAGTGTATAGGACAATAAGAAATCGAAAGAATATAGATATGCCCAGATTTTACACTTCGAAAAAAAGTGTAATTTTCACAAATGTCATGAGTTATTTTTTTGTAGTTATAGTCAATCTATTGAGATGATATCTTAGCAGTACATGAATAGATGCATTAAAAACTATATTGGAGAATTCCAAAACGATTGGTTCATTGGTTATTAAGAAAAAAAAATTATTTGATATTTGGTCGATAGAGAAGTTTGGCAACCACCGTGATCATCAAAATCTTGTCTAATACCTCAAATTTGTTGATGAATATTAAAAAATGAGAATATTTTAATTTTTTCTCCATCAATGAATCATTTCCTTAATCATATAGATTTTTTGGGGAAAATTAAAATTTTCCAATGATACTGTACCAGTATGCCACCTGCAGGAGAATTCTTGAATCAAAACAATAAAATTCATCAATAACTCTCCATTAGCTTATATTATGGTGAAAATTTATCTTACTCTCAATATTGCATCAATGTCTAACGGGGTCCTTATGTTTATTATATCCCAAATACTACCTAGATTGAAAATGTGTGATTATGGATATTTTAAATTTCCTCCATTTTGTGTTTGAAGACATTACTAAGGCAAATCTATAACTGTAAATTTGAGGGCATTCATTTAAGTCAAAACTTATCATTTAAAGATGCAAGCTGAAGTTCTATTGTGCTTTTTCCCATAAAAGACTTTAATATCCAGCCCCATGCCAATACGCCACCTATAGAAAATCTCAAGAAATAGTGGCCCATCGGTCCCCATGTTGGGTGGCCCATCGGTCCCCAAAAGCTGTCTGAACAGTTAAACCCCTCTTTTTTGGTGAAATATGGTTCTTGTTCCTAAAATTCAATGTGTAAATTGTCACCAATATATTAGACAAATCATCATAGAAAATATATTGCGTCCAGTCTACACACTTTTGAGATATTAAACTTCTTCTGAATCAGAAAAAAAAATTTTAGATGTTGGAAATTTCATTTTGCCTCCTACACGCTTTTGCTATCACTTATTGATCAGTGGTTGATATGGTATTCATAGATGTGATAAGCAATACTAAAAATGCAAATTAGATGTTAGCAACGTTTTTGATGTGGAGTTAATATGCAAATAATGTCAATTGTCAAATGACTATATCAAGTAATTATAGAATTTATCTAAACCTTTCTTTTGGTGTACAACAACTTCGTTCAGAAAATGGATATGGCACAATGAGCCTGAAATATTGCATTCCTGTTCAGATTTAAAGAAAACGGGGAGCTATGGTAACACAGGAAAGTTATTCTAAACAAAGTAGGTATGGGAGATACATTTGGATCATGTGACCTCTGACCGTTGTGTGACCAATATCAAAAAATTTGCATAAATATAAGTCACAGCATTCCGTGTTGAATGTACATCAATTTAGGAGGTAAGGTCTATGAAAAATGATATGGTCGGAGAAACTTCCCTTCAAATTGGAAAAAATAATTTTTTGTGACTTTTTACCTATTTCTAACTTCTGTAATATGCAAATGAGGTCAAAGGTCAAGTGAGCATCATTCAATTTTAGTACTCATTGACACCTTTCAATTGGTGTGTGACAAGACCATACAGGAAATGCATAATTGTGACATCATGGGCCTGAAATAATGCACTTCAGCTGAAATTTACAGAAATATAGGAGCTATGGTTGTGTTATGTGATCTTTGACCTTTGACCTTGTTGTGACCTATGTTGAATAAATTTGCATAGATTTGTATCACAATGACCTGTGATGCGTGCACATGAAATTTAGGGCTAAAATCTATCAAAACAACATTTAAAGAGGGAAACTGTTTTTCTTACAAATTTTAAAAAATTGGTAAATAATCAGTGATTTTCAACCAATTTATGACTCCTGTAATATGCAAATGAGGTCAAAGGTCAATTAGGTATCACCAAATTATTGTGCTAATTGAGACCCTTCATATGGTGCATAATATGACCAAGTACGAAATGTCTATGAACCAATGGGCCTGAAATAATGCATTTCTGTTGAAATTTTGAGAAATATGGGAGCTATGTTTGGGTTATGTGACCTTTGACCTTGTTGTGACCTATGTTGAATAAATTTGCATAAATTTGTATCACGATGTCCTGTAAAGAATGCAATTGGAATTTAGGGGTACAATCTATGAAAACAACATAGAAGGGAAACTTTGTTTCTTACAAGTTGAAAAAAAATTGGTAAATATTATAATTAGTGATTTCTGACCTATTTATGACTCCTGTAACATGCAAATGAGGTCAAAGGTCAATTGAGTGTCACCAAATTATTGTGCTAATTGAGACCCTTCATATGGTGTACAATATGACCCAGTATAAAATGCCTATGACACAATCGGCCGGAAATAATGCATTTCTGCTGAAATTTTGAGAAATATGGGAGCTGTGTTTGGGTTATGTGACCTTTAACCTTGTTGTGACCTAGGGAAATATATATGAATAAATTTGCATAATTTTCATGACAATGTCCTGTGATGCATGCACATGAAATTTAGGGGCTGCATCTGTGAAAATAACATAGTTTGAAAACTTTCTTTCTTTCCATTTCAAAAAAGTGGCTAATTTTTTTTGATTTTGACCTATTTATGACTCCTGCAATATGCAAATGAGGTCGAAGGTCAATTGAGTATCACAAAATTATTGTACTTATTGAGACCCTTCATATGGTGTACAATATGACCAAGTGCAGAATGCCTATGACACAATCGGCCTGAAATAATGCATTTCTGCTGAAATTTTGAGAAATATCGGAGCTTTCTTTGAGTTGTGTGACCTTTGACCTTGTTGTGACCTATGGTGAATAAATTTGCATAAATTTGCATCACAGTGTCCTGTGATGCATGCACATGAAATTTAGGGGTTGGACCTATGAAAATAACATAGTAGCAAAACTTTCTTTCTTTCCATTTGAAAAAATTAGGTAATTTTGTGTTGATTTTTTACCTATTTATGACTCCTGCAATATGCAAATGAGGTCAAAGGTCAAGTGGCTGTATTCAAATTATTGAGCTCAATGTGACCTTTCATTTGATGTATCATACGCCTCGGTATCTGAAATAGATCACGCAGGAGAGCCTGTAAAGTGAATTTCATGACCGTGCTTGAAAATCGGCATTTTTCTATGGAGGTCGTGACCTTTGACCCCTGAGACGGCAAAGTGCCACGTTAATTTTTCAACGTCAGACGGGTTTTCTTGAAACTTCGGGTCATAAGGATCAATTTGATATACAATTTGTGAGGTTGCAGAGCGGGGGCAGTAACGACGAAAACTAAGCCACTTTTTGGCCTCCTGCCACTCTGCTAATGATACCAATCATTACAGAGAATCAAAGCTTATTTTGCTAACCTATACGCAATATGTGCACTGACAACAGTAGTCCAATAAATCACAGAAAGTTTAGCCACGGATCGGAGGTAACAAAAGCTCAAGGACTAAGTAAAGACAATAATAATTATTATATATAACCTGTTGAACCAAACTTCAGGTGCAGATACCAATTTTTATTGGCTGTTCAATGTGTTCATGCAATTGAGGAACCCTGTTTTCAAGACACATGTACTGCAAACCTACCTGGGAACCAGCCAAGCAAGGGATATCCCAAGCCTGCCATATTTAGCTACTTCGGATATTCTCACTTCACACAGGAGGCATTTGTTTCACCAGAGGGAGCTTGAGTACTCTACCTTGTCTTTTATACTAGACCAGCAATGATGTCTAATCAGAAGCCTATGCTGTGACGTACTCCAAATGCCACCGAAGAACAATAAAAAATATCGAACACTTGCGTTGTAAATTAATTTAACTTTGCTTCTTTCTATTTGCAGATACATCAGTTGGAATTTTGGGGTGGATCACCAACTAATCAATGACTTATTGGACCAGTATGATTAAAAAAAAAAGGAATATCAAGGATACAAATCTTTAATTTAATCTGGAATCTCCGCAATCTTTCAAGGATCTCCTCTTCAATCCACCAGGAAATGTGCAAGTTTAAATATCAAAACGGATCAGACTGTAAATTGAGCAAGGAATTAGTTTTTAACCAAATGAATCTCACTGACTCATCATGTATGGAATAATGTGACTAAACTTTTACTTTTGAGCCTCTTTATAAATGAAATTTTTAAACCGAATCTCCTAACTCTAGTAACTGATCTCTTGTTCTTTGAGAAATAATATTCGTTTACCATATCATCAAAAATACCTTTCACAAATCTTTTGTACAGAGTGCTATTTAGTCAATGAAAGACGCACAGTATGTAGATAAGTAGAGTAACAGTTTATGATATTTTCTAAGCACCAAGCAGAACATAATTTCTTGAACATATTTAAAAATTTTTTATATATATGTTACACTAAATTAATTTCCAAACACGATAGGCCTATGTAATATTAGCCACTTTTTATTTTCGTAATACACGTTGCTAAACTAACACAGAATATGAATGACGTCCTGTTAGCACATTTTTCTATTTATTGTTACTATTTCTACTTTGAAATTGTTGACTGAAATTGGAAATTTATTGTAAATGATGTTAATAAAAGGCTGCATTATTTTCAAAACGTTTTCTTGATGACATATATTAGCAAGGGGTTTGCATGGGTAACAGTTCATGGTCTTTTGATACATTTCAACTACCACTAGAAGTTTGACACACAGGTGACAGATTCCATTGGGTTGAGGTTATGTTACAATGTATGTTATCAATGTTGCTCACAGGCCCATCATTCAAATAACAAGGGTAGCTTCATAGGCTTTTGTGC
This sequence comes from Platynereis dumerilii, assembly GCA_026936325.1. NCBI lineage: Eukaryota > Metazoa > Annelida > Polychaeta > Phyllodocida > Nereididae > Platynereis > Platynereis dumerilii. Next base: position 28,239,052 of record JAPTHN010000011.1, read on the forward strand.
CACTATTATGCAGAGAACAGATTAAACCTGGCTGGTAAGAGTTTCTAACAATATTTGACAATGTTTTCCATCATTGCCTGCACATTCGCAGCATCTTGTAATTCATGATGCTGCAGAAGGCCAGAGGCTCATTGAGAAATTCAGAAGCCCAGAATGACCTAAACAGGCTCCAGTTAGTCAGTGTCCTAGAGGGCCAAATGATTTCCTGGTCTTTATTCATAAATGGGGGCACAAACCCTTACCCAGAACTGAAGGACATGGGACTCAAAAATACATTTAGTAAAATTGCAAATGGACAGGGAATTCAAAAGTGAAACGGCCAATGGACAGAAAATCCCATCCAAACCCTCATCGATACCGATTCTTCCCACACTATACCTAGTCATATATGTATATGTACTGAAAAATTGCTGCAATTGGCTGTCTGAGAAAAAAGGGATGGTTTTGTATTTTCACACACTCTACTATTGTCTCACAATAATTATTCTGAGAACTTCTGGAACAGCTGAAATCCTGCCAGCATCGTCCATCTCTAAAGCTATAACTCCAGACAGATGGAGCTTCAGTGTAACACACAGGGTTGAGAGACCCCTAGTGTCCATGAGAGTACCAACTGATTTCTCTTATATCTATAATATTAAAATGATGGCATCGAGGATTTATCTCAAGTTATGATTATTCCAAGAGGTTCAGTCAACCAGCCTCGAGAGTCGAGACTAGCCGCCCTGTTACTTACCACCTTCGGACCAGAGGCCCTTCCTCTCCTCGCCTCTACCCGCCTCAGTAAAACCCGCTCTTCCACACCGACTACCCAACCCCATACTACCTGTCTTACCCCCTTCCCGCCCCTATAATTTGTTAAAGAAAGATGCAGGTGCAACATATGAAACCTCAACTTGTTGCCGAAAGGCAGTGTCCAGGGCCAACAAAAGTTTCCCAGAAGACCAGATGAAGCGAAAAGCTGTCATTGAGAATTTAGCTAGGAATGAAGCCAGAAATGAAGAACTGATCTTCCTCAAGAATTGGAAAACCAATTGATTCTCAAGGACATATTGACAAAAAAGCCAAACCTTGGACAAAAAGATTTTTACTGCAGAAAGTTTTACACAAAACCCAAATCAAAATAGTGAAGATAGTGAACCAGAAATTAAAGCAAGATTGTGAAACAGAAGTTAATTCAATACAGAAATGTCAAGTTCAATTGCGCAATACAATTCACCGATGCCACAGCAAGCAAGTTCAAGATTCACAGCCCAACAGCTGATATCTCTGTTGGCTTTGAGAATGGATTGATCCGTCAAAATGCAAAGGCACTTCTTTGGATCTTGTCATGGAAAGGGAGGGCCAGATGGTGACCATGGCGTCATCAAGCATTTCAAGACAAATGCTTATTAAAAGTCAGAACCCTAGGGTCAGAACATGATTATCAAAGGAGCAGAAGATTTCCAAGACTTTGCTTCACAAAAGCGCATCTTTATGCGAAGATGGCACTTGCAACCAATCACAAAGAGTCTTAAGGTTGTAATGGAGAATGATATGTAGCTCCTCTGGTAATAATAATTGTAATAATATTAACAGAAATGTCCAGTTTAGCTCCGAGATTAGTCAGACTTTTTTGATTAACTGACCAGTCAGCCCAGGGAGGAAGTGGGCGTCTGCTAGTCGGCCAAAAAATCGTCTGCTAGCTCAATGAACAAAATCACCTGCATTTTATTTTAATAGCATAAAAACTATCAGAAATAGACTAGGTGTCGAAATTAGCCTCCAAAAATGTGTTATGTAGGGTTATTTCGACATAGCAGGCTTTTAAATTACGAAACAGGGCAGAAAAGCCTGGAAGCAGGGATCTGTAAAAAACACCAGGTGGCACGATGTGGCAGGATGTGTCAGCCCTCTGTTTGAAAAGATAAAAAAGAAAGGGCGCATGGCAGCAAATCCTCGGCTCTCAGCTTTCAACCTATCCAGGCAGTGACTCTGCCTAATCAGGGCATGCTTTCACCCTATAGGAGCAAAAGGGTATCCCTAACTGAACTATTAGAGGCTGGTGCTTGCTTGTTTGCAGGGGCTGTTGGAGGATGCTAGCTGCCAATGTTGCCGCATCAGAACTTTGCTGGTTCACAGGCCCAGAGATAGGCCAACTAGTTCATGACATTTTAAGAATTTCATTTGTAAGCTAAAGTATTTAGAAATATTGCACATATGAGTCCACGCATACCAACCCACCTTTCAACCTCCCCCCCCCCCATGGCATTAGGAGACTTATTCCCAGAATAAGGACCCACAGGTATGATATATGAATGCAATCAATGAAAATTTTAAATATCATTTCAGGTCAATCTGCAAAAATGTCCAGGCAAGTAGGAGCTTGCAGTGGACAGAAGACTCGGAAATACGTAAAATATGACAACAAAACCATGGGACTTGCGCTGGAGCAAGTACGAAGCGGATCCATGTTGCAAAGGCAGGCGGCACTTACATATGGAGTCCCCAGAACTACGTTGGTGGATAAACTGCACGGGCGAACACCAGAGCTATGCAGACCTCGGCCACCACCATTATAGCAGAAACTTTTGCAATGTATTTGTATTGTATATATTAGACTGTACGATTGATACCAGAGGAGCTTCAATATATTCAAAAACTTTGAGCGAGAGAAAGTACCTCAAGAAAAATTGGCCCAGTTAAAACAAGATCATTCCTCAAACTTTTGTCAATCATCTATTGTACCCATTGAAATTTGGCAAGCAAATTCCCTGTCTTTTCCCTGTTTTTCCCCCCTGCTTCAAAAGGCGTTTTCCCTGACATTATCCAGGCTTACCGCTGTTATCGCCACTAATCTGAAACCAAAAACTATTACTTTTACGGATTTGGGCTTATAATACATAGAGGGCTAGTTTCATACATTAACACATGTAAAGCCATATTCCCCTTGTTTTCCTTGAATTTGAGGCCAAATTTCAAATACCTATATATAAACTTTATTTGACATTTAAATATCAAAAATGATACATATGTCAGAATACCCCAATTTATCCCCGCAGGGAATTTATTTTCACCATTTTCCTTGTTTTCCGTATACAATGGGGACCCTGATTTATGTGTATATATTCTGAGTTTATTTTGCATTGTTTGACAATTGATTGTACTCAATTTATCTGCATGTAGGCAAAAAGCTGTCTCTGTTCGGGACTGTCAAGTGGCAGCAGAATGCTGACAGTTCCTGGAAAATCGAATTGGGTCAACAATAATTTGATCTGTTTTGGACAGATCACCAGATAAGGTCGCACAACAGCTGTCCGTATTACTACACCAAACTACTTTCACAAAGCATGGTTGCTGGCAAATATTCAGTCCACTGCTTTAAATGAAAATTTTTGGAATCATGAGACAAATAGAAGGCTTTGAAACTTTAGCATACACTTTGCCTGTGAAAGGGATGATTTTACGCATCAGAAGTTTGATGGTATTCAATCTATTTATGCCATTTAGCGCATGTTAAATTGCAGTCAGAAAAGGGTCCAAAAAGAATGCATTCTCACTTATTCATGTGTCCATACAAAGCCAATGTTTTTGCTTTGTGATATCAAAAATGCTCAATTGTATGTATTCTGTTACTTTATGGAGATTTATTAACTAGGACAACAATATAATTCACAATTTCATCAAAGCTGTGTTACACTCAGCAAAATGTCTTGTCCATGCCACAAGTGGCCCCCTCTATACTGGCAATATATGTGAGCTACAATGTATACATCCTCCATGATAAAAAATAGTTCCAACTTATTTTGGTATTTACAAGCTGTCTGCTTAAAATTGAAGCCAACCAAAGTCAGATTAGACACTTGCAGAGTTTTTGGAAATAAACTAGACCATCACTAAAAGATGAAACTGTCCTGGTTTCTTCCACTCTGTCCTGGTTTCTTCCAGAGATCGAAATTCTGTTGACCGCTCACAGGAGCTCGCGAATTTTACACCCTAGGTGGCAGTAAATAGCGGTCAACTTGTAGACAGGGCAAAAAGATAATCTAACACTGTAGCCCTATGGGTCACAGAGTCTTACACAACAATCACATGCCACTTCGTCAACAAGGAGTTTGGCTTAGAAAATGTTGTGTTGCAAATAAGAGCAATGAACGAAGCAACACTAGTGATGGTTGGGGCTTTGCACCTTTATTTATGCGCTGGGTAGGCTAATTATAGGACAGAAGGAGGACACGGCAATGTTCAAATAAAACGGAACTGCAGGCAAGACAATCTCAAAACCGAGCAGTTTTGGAGTTAGGGGACAGCGACCTGTCTTCAACCTGAATAAGTAGAACCAGTTTGTATGTTACAAACATTTCAAATGGAGAGTATTATGTTGTCAACTTTGATAAAGGAGGGAGATTGGAATTGGATGATCAAGACCGACATCACGGATGCAGAGGTTTAGAAAATCTCTACTTCAAAAAACCGTATTCACAACATGGAAATTGACAGTTTCTGGGGTTGAAAGTACATTTTTGGTCAAAACGTTCTGAGCATGCTGTTAGAAGAGCAATCGTGAGCATTAAGCTTGAATTACCGAAACCTCTACAAGCTGATCAAAAAGCAGAACAAAAGCAACAGAAACAGTAGATGTTTCAACTAGTCATGGACTGATAATTCCCCTCAAAGTATCGTCCCTACCAACCAGTCACACTCGTCATAAATTATCATTATAGGCAATTCAAATGCTCGCAGAACTTCCATAGGTCTATATTAAAGAGGTCTAGAATACTCTAGATGCTTGTGATTATGTCTTGCTTGGAGAAACAATTTCCCACAATATTTCCCGCATATGTCATATGGCGTACTCCCAAAGGCTGGCCTTGGTGATGCTCATGGCTGGAGACATTGAGGCTGCTGATGGCCAAGCTGCTGAAAAAATAATGTGCAAGATATGAACACTTGATTGAAGAGGCCAGATGAGCGTTCCCTTTCTCCCTCATAATTATTTCTTGTCTAGCCCAGACTGCGGTCACAGCCAACAAGAGACTTTGAGACAATTGAATCATGCAGTACACTGTAACAAATTGCTGTAGTTTGTACAGTGAATTACTGTAGAAACTACAGTAAGCTGCTGTACAACTCTGATACAGTAAGCTGCTGTAGAAGCTACAGTAAACAAAACTCTACCGTAAGCCTTACTGTAAATTTTACAGCTAGCTACTGTAAGCTTCATATTACGGCAAATTGCTGTAGATTTTACGGCAAATAAAACTCTACTGTAAGCCTTACTGTAAGTGTTACAGCAAGCTACTGTAAGCTTCATATCATGGCAAATTGCAGTAGATTTTACAGCAAACAAAACTCTACCGTAAGCCTTACTGTAAATGTTACATCAAGCCACTGTGAGCTTCATATTACAGCAAGATGATTTTACAGCAAACAAGCCACTGTTGTAATCCAATATCACACTACTGTAATAACTACATTAAGCCATTGTACTGACAGTTCATTCCTTATAAAGGGAATATACCAAATGTGTCATGTCCACAAGCGATGGCTGAGCATTAAGTTCTAATTGGAGATATTATATTGGAAAATAGCCATCCCTCATATTTATGTTCACGAAATATGTTTTTAAAATCATATCAATATTGTTGTAGACATACATGTATTTGTATCACAATGTTCACCCAACTATCTAGTATAATACTTGATTAAAAATATATAATTATTTAAAATGTGGACAATATAATATTTAGGCTTTTTTTTAAATATTCTCTAAAATATATGAATTTACAGATTCAATATGGCTTTGAAAAAATCTGTATTGTGTAGCATTTGATTGACAAATTAAAACTGTACTGTATTACATTTGTAGGATGTTCATTTATTAAATTTGCTAAATACACTCTAGATAATATCTAAGGTCTAAATGGAATAATATCAAACTATACACAATTGTATACTAGTAGTAATTTCTCAGGAATACCACAAGGTGTCACTTTGCATGCATATTATATGAGTATGGCATCAATTAAGGGGTAATTAGAGGGGTAATTAGAGGGAAATCACTGACGCAGAACTGTGACCCAGTTACATAAACTGAATTTACTGGCAGTATTAGACAATTGTATTAGATTCATTCTTGGACAGTTATTCAAAGGAAGAGGTGGCACTGTCCAGTGGCTCCATGTTTATTTCTTCTTTTAGCAGTGGAGTTGAGTAAACATTGACTGGGTAAGTGTGTTGAATAAACTAAGTGTGTTCATTAAATGTTCAATTAACTTATTCTTTATTACTTGAATGCTTCATCAACTCTAATGATTTTCTTCTTTTTTTCAGAACCAGTTACAGGATATTTTACTGAAGTCTGAAATGCTGTTCAAAATTATGGAATTTCTTCTATTTTAACTACTGTTTCCATTTTAGCATCTCATCAAGTTCATTGGTCATTCTGTTCATGGACATGTTTTACCAGTTATCTTGTTTAAATAAATTGTCCCTGCATTTGAATAAAGTGGTCCCAATAATAAAACACACCCCAAAAGAACTACAGTATACAAAAATCTTACTGTAAAAACTACAATAATCAGCTGTAGTTAAAACTGCAGTACGAGGTCCCCTTCCTGTAAAAACTACAGTAATTTACCGTAATGCTTATACAGTATGAAAATCTATTACTGTAAAAACTACAGTAAGATGCCGTTTTCAAACTACAGTAAGATATATTGATTGCTGTAGTTTTTACAGTAAGTACCGCACAGCAGAATTGCAGTAGTGATTTTTGTTGCTGTAAAAAACTACAGTAGTTGCCGGCAAGTGGGTCTGCCGGTAGTTACTGTAGTTTTCTACGGTAAGGTTCTTACAGTGTATTTAGCCATTTAAGGTGAAGAGAGACTCTTTGAATCTAGCAGTAATGAGCAAGAGTGATTACTTGATCATATACACTTGTCACATAACTCTGTTAACAAACTCTCTTTAAACGTATCACCTTAGGTTAAACAGGTTTTTGTGTAAAAAAGATTTCTGCCACTTTTCTTGTTAGTGAACTGTGACTATGTTACATGTAAAGAAAACAAACCTTATCCAGTACTAAGTCCTTGAGTCGCATGCAAGTACTTCGTGCCTGTGATTTGTGCAGTTTAAAAGAAAAATTAGATATCACACTTTTAGGACAAAACAAAAGACAAACTGAAAAAAAAAACACAGTTATGAAAAGAATAATATGCCCATTGTGACAATGGTAATTCGGAATTATTGAAGGTTGGTTTTTCATCAGTCAATATAATCTCCCATGATCAGCTGCTAATACTCACTGATCCTTTTTGTTTCACTCACAATTTTGTAATCAGGTACCTCCATTTCAAAAGTGCCTGCACCATTTTATATTTCTGCTTGTAATATTAATAATTCCATATATTGTTATCATATGATCATTTGAATATTATGAAAAGTAAACTATCTGTTGACAAGTAAAATGCTCTACATGAAGGAAACCCTCAAAACTGATAGTAAGTGAAGACAAATTGAACATTTGTGCTTTGTAAAATACTGTGGAGGATTTAACAGAGCGTTGGTATTTGCAAGGTTAGGTATTAACACGTAGGTAACCCTTCAGGTCCAAAAGATTCGAGCATGCAGACCTGTGACAGAAAAGGGAGACCAGACAAGCATGAAGAGACTGACCATCAGCAAGGCCACCTTGAGGACATCTGTTTTCTCACTTCCACCGTGTTAAGACACCTGCAATTCATGTATTTATGCAATTAATGTATTATGAATAATGTTCGCTCCACATTTTACACCTCTAAAATTACAGGCATATGAAGCACATCCTGTCATTAATTCCTGGGTGCAGTTACACACATTTTCATGTGCAAATAATAATAAATTATCACCTATAAAGGCATAATTGTATAGACCTAAATGTGAAGGAGATGGAATATGATGCTTCCTGCATTTACTTCCAGAAAGTATGGTTAGTGATGAATAGATAATATATTACGGCACAATGGAGTGATATTACTTGATAATAACAAGAAAAATGTGCAATGCTGCACAATGCATGTTGTCATTATTCCAGATATCACAATGCATGAAGCTTAGGTTTCAGGAAATCCAAGCTTCATTCCTAACAACCGGTGATTATGACACAGCAATTTCCATACACAGCATTAGTTCACATTGGCAACCAATCCAAAGCCAAACCACTACTTAAAGTACAAGGGTGTATATAACACATACAGACAAATAGCAAGGGAATCGAACATTGGCGAAGGCAGCATTTCTTGAAAAATTTAAAATTTATTTCATAATATTATTATAACCAAAACAAACCAGTCACGCAAGAATAGATATAGGATAAGCAACAAAGCACAATCAAATAAACCAGAATTGTAAAAAAAAATAATCTCAACCATTAACCTTGCAGTACCTTGCAAAAGTGAAGAAAACCTAAAAAAACACTTTTTCTTCCTGTGGAGGGTGCTTATCTCCGGGGGATTTACTTTAATGACAATTTACCAGGATAAAACAGTCAGTAAAAGTGTACCATTTAGATTTCTAGAAACGGCTGTGAGCAGAAGTACACTGAGAAGAGAATTATGCGTGTTTTTTTTAAACAAGTAAAAGCTACAAAGGTATCAGCTATCATGGTGCATTAGATTTGACATAATTAGGAAAGTGAAAGGTAAAAAGAACTTCCTCTTTTTGCTTGAAATTTTCATCAGCGTAGAAGGATATAAATTGTCCAGACCTGAATGTCATGCGATTTTATCTGACACAGAGACACTAAAACAGAAAGTGTCATTAATGGAAAAGCCATTAGTTTCCAACCATGGTTTTGAAAGCCATAAAACCACACGGTGGAATGCTGTTACAAAACCTGAAATAAGAGACGGGTTTTATGTGCTATTATGACGACACCAGCCGTCGGGCGCAAAGCGGTGCTGTCTAATGGTCAGTTTCAAAAAAGTAGGACTTCAATTTGCTTCTGAACACTGAACCGCTCTTTTGCAATTTCAGTGATTAAGTGAGTCAGGGAGAGCCCTGCATATCATTTCAGTGACAGAGCGAACACTGACCATCCAAAAAAAAAGAAAATTTGGAAAAAAATAAATTCCAAAATAATAAACATCTTTCGAAAAAGTAATAAGAACAATTTCAAAAAATAAAAAAAATTCAGAAAAACCTTTTTCTTCCAAACGCCAGAAAATTACTAACCAAAAAACACGAGGTGAACCAGAATTGGAGCTGGGGAAATGTCAGCAATCACCAAAATGCTCAGGAGTCATATCCTTATACTTTTCATGAAAAAATGCATAAGCATTAATATAATGACTAAAATCCCCATAATCAGAAAATAACAGCAGTCATATAAGTCACCAACAGTGTCACACAACACTCGGAACAAATTGACATACTTATTTCAATGAAGGAGATGAGACTTTCAGTGAAATCAGTGAAATCTATGTGAACAGTGAACCATATGCAGAGGAAAATGAAACAAATTGCATTTAATCAGAAACTCAGAAATGGAAGATTACTACTTGTATGTCCTATTTCCCAATATATATTTGAAACATAATAAAAGAGATAATCAAAACCTGAATATAATTTAGATTCCAGATGTGCCAATAAATTGTACTATTCAAATTTTCCATTTGTACTAAGACCAACTATGTGAAAATGTTGCCCTGAAGATCATTTTTACATGTTTGTGGCTTTATATAAATGGCCTACTTAATGTGCATTGCATTGGCTGAAGCCACTATTATTATCAACCAGTTTACTGTGGCATGCAAAAAGTACATCCTTCCAATTTCCAAATAGAATAGATTTTATTCTGTTTCTTTGGTATATTTCTCTGTGTTTGGTAACTTTGGTTTTCCCATCTTCACTCGGATGATTTATCACACCCTGGGAAATATCTTCTAAATATGCACCTGGCTTTTGCGTCAGAATCGTAGGTTGATTTGATCCGACAGGAGAGATTAGCACGATAGCCCAAGAATAAACTGAGCTGGTCTACAATGAAATTGCCCTCGAAATCTAGGTAATGGGGTCACTCAAAGCTTGCTGAAACATGTTGACCATTCCATTATATGTCCAAATATTCATGAAATCTAAATCGATTAAAAAGTGAATAGACTACAATGAACCTGCAAATCACAGTTTAGTTCAGCAACCAAATCTTTATGTTATGCACTGTTAAAACAAGGTCCTTCAGCAATGATTATAATATAGTTACAACAATTTTGGGGAGACATTGTAAAGGCACTTTCCAAAATAATCATTATGAGACGATGTCAAGAGGCAATCTCTTTCAAGGCAGTTGCTGTCCTCTTTTGGTTTAATTCCAATAGGTAATCTTCTTGATGCTGAACGAAACCCATTTTCAGAATTAAGTAATTTACTTATGGTCAGGTGGACTATCATGAGGAAGTTAAAATCAGATAAAACTTGCCTCCCAAGAAAGTGATGAAGCCATTACCTTACAGAAGCCATCTACAGCTCTGAGCAAAGTTTTTTGACTTAGATGATAAACCTGAAGTAGGCTAGTTCCAAAGACAGTCAGTCAAAGACACACATTATCCACAAAGATTACAAAGCCTGTCAAAGGGCAAGACCGACATACATAAAGTTACCAGGGGATCTAACAATAATAAAATGAACAAATAAAAGGATAAAGTGAAAAGTGAATGTGTTGTACATTTAATATCTTTGATCACCAATTTCTGTGTATAGAGCATTTCATCAATAAACTCTGCCAGGGAATTTTGACTTAATTAATTAAATTCTCCTTATAAATTAGAATCATAATAATGTGTTCGTTTAAAAAGATGGTATTTTGAGATTTTTTCCGCAAGTTGAAGGCACTTCCGGATAATTTACCTTCTGAAAAAAATCACAAATACCACTAAAATCTAACATGACATCAACAGTAAAAAGACTGTCCCTTTTTGTCGGAATGGTATCTTCAGGATAGTAATTATTCAAAAACATAAGTATAGCAATTTTTGTGAGACATCGTGTCCCAAAATTATTGCAATACAATGTATTATGTATAGACCTACATATATATGTTATTTTAATTATTATCCTGGCAAAATAGTTTATATATTGTCTCTACATTGAGTGGTTTCTGAAGTAATTACATTAATTATCATGCCATGGCCAATTTAAAGTTACATAATGGCAATGTGTAATGATGGATATTATGTGCTTCCTAAAATGCAGAAATATGTGTCATTACAGTGATTACTGGAGTAACAGCTCAATGCAGTAATCTTTCAAGCAAGGGTAAGAGTGGCTCCAGCAATCTACAGATGTAGTAGTAGTACAGCAGCTTGCCACTCAAGACATAATAACCATCCACATATTTCCATTTGGCTTATTACCACTTGAATCTCTCAATCATCTTCGATAATAAATATATAGGTCAAGGGTTTTTACTTATGATTAATTACCGCACCTCCTCACTACTTTGAAGGAAATGCTTTACAACAAAATATGAAATTGCCATCCACCCACATAGAACAATGAGGTGGGAGTTTCAGTGATAACTGAGTTCCATTTGCTTGGCCACTTTTGATCATGTCTATCACCAGATGGCTCCCTGTCAGTACCTAAATTTAGCTTTCAAGTATTGCAATGCAGTAGAATCGAACCCTGGACCTAAAAATTACAAGGCCAGCATGTAATGCACCCAGCCACAAAGGCACATGGCTTTGCAGTGTGAAAAAAAAATCTTCACACCAATGGGGATCATAACATTATGGAATCTTTAATCAAGATTTAAGAGCAGGACAGGGAATGGACACATATAGAGTAACTTGATTATGCACATTTGAGAACAGCTGAAGAAGGTGGAATTTTCTCTAGAGGTGTCCATTTCCTGCCCTGCCTGATCGATATCAGTCATTTAACTGAGTGACCAATCAGAGACTTTCAGGGTTACAAGTAAAATGTGGATTCCCAGATGCAGGCCAGCATAGAAATCCCACAAAACGCTGTCCTGCTACCCAAATTTGTTTTTTTTTATCCAGAAGGTGGTGCACAAGGCTAGCTCCAAAAAATCATTTTTTCCATCGGGGGACCTGATATTTTTGCACCATTGCTTGTTCTGTGTGGACTACCAACACTCGACGAAATAAAGCTACAAGACCCAATTTTCTTTTTTTTTGGCTTGTCCTTCATAACATTCCTGTTACAATTTGTGGAAATATTGTGCAGCTGTATTTATTGTCATGACTGCCGTAGGTTTTGGGAAAACCAAACTTCTATGCAAAAACTACCATGGTTATTTAAAAAATTTTGGTATTTCAAAAAAGTCAATTTTGCTCGAGATTTTTCACACTACCTCATTAGTGAAGACACTAGGCTTGGGGTAAAGTATTGTGCATGAATGATGATGTAGATGGGTAGAGGAGGGCGAAACCTGGCAGTTGTTGTCATAGACCCATATTTGATTTTTTGGTTTATCATCTTGGTCTCTATAGTAATGTATAGGTAGACCTCTTTTCCTGCTTGCTCTCTTGCATATATATATTTCTCCAAGTTGAAATAAATTACCTATTATGTATACTGTTTACCTTCTAGTCTAACATCGAATTCGTAGAAGTACGAATTAACTGAGTGTCTCAATGTCAGGAGCACCAGCCTGCCACTTTATGATAATTACAGCCTTCACTAAAACTAGGCTGTGGCAGATGAGGCTGGCCATTCAGCATTTGCAGTGTGACAGCAAAGCAAGGAGGATTTCATTTTTAGGAGGATTTTATTTTTAGGAGGATTATGGCATAAGGAGATCATATCACTATGGATGGGGAGAATCACACAATTCCAAATCCAGTGACTGAATTAATGGACACACCTATAAATTCCACTTATTTTCAAAATTTAAATGCAGAAATTGATGATGGGAATCATTACATTTACAACACATTCACAGCCACAGACTACAACATCTGTGCAGCGTACCTATTCTTCATAGCCTGTCTGGGCGTACCTTTGAACGTCTTAGTACTAGTTCTTTTCATCAAAGACAGAAAGCTGAGATCCCCTAATAATTTCCTGTATGTCAGTCTTGCCCTTGGTGATCTCTTAGTAGCCGTCTTTGGAACTGCTTTCAAGTTTATCATCACAGCCAGGAAAACTTTACTCAGAGAAGAAGATGGCTTCTGCAAGTGGTATGGCTTCATCACCTACTTGGGAGGTAGGTCTTGTCTCATTTCATTTCTATGTCAGTCTGAGCATAAGTAAGTCATTGTTTGATCATTGTTTTTTAGAGTCATGAAATAATAAATGTCAGGTAAATTTTACCAGCAATTCAATAGATAATCATTGCAGGTGTCCTTACTTTCAACAGTAACTGCAATATACATGCATGTGTACTACTAGATGCAGAATGTCTAAGTTATGAAGTGGTTAACATAAGTTTTTAGATTCTGCACAAATCCCAGTGGCAATTCTATGTTGCAGTAACGTTGTGATATTTCAGTGTTGGTGTAAATTAAGTAGAATTGTGTGGTAGAAGCGATTTTGTCACAACACTGTGAAGTAACGTCAAACTGCGATATTAGCATGCGACTTTATGATGACATTTTAATAATGTTGTGAAAAAACCACAACGTTGTTTAAATGTTGTGGCATTGTAATTTCTAAATTTTTAAAAGACAACAGACAAGCCTACCAGCAATTACAAATTACAATTTACGTTGTGTGCCCCCTTGGGATAATTCTTGTCCGATACCATCGTATTTTCCTCTGCAGCTCATAAGTCATGACATTGTCAAAGTATTATGCAATAGTGTGACCTACCCGTCTCTTGTTTCAGATTCAGTAAGTGTTCGACCATGAGGTTTCATTGCTTTTGAAAGCCTAATGGCAACCTTAGTGACTTCACCATTAGCAATATTCCCTGTTTTCGTGTCTTTTTATTGTATATATATTGTGACGTATATTGCGTGACTTCTAGTACTTGAAGTGGAATGGTCATAGTACACTGTTGGTTTTGAAGCAGTTTTCAATGCATTTGCACTCCTTGATAGGATATTATTCATTTTATGGTAACAGCGACAGTACCATTTGTATGGCCCTGCGATGTAGTTGAGTAATTCATTCCTAAATCGAACAATACAATTTAAGGTATAATTCACCAGAAATATTCTATTGCACTGAAAGAATTTATTATTAAACCTCAACAAGAAATAATTAATTTAAGAAAACCCCAATCACCATCGAATGGCTAATGGTTGCCACTAATTCTCTATGGGTAATATTGGGTATCTAGTTTGTGACACACACTTGATCAGTCATTATGTCTGGGATCATAAGTTGCATTTAAAAACAGTACACTGTACACATGTTCTTCATGTTTGAGCAAATGACCAAGGAACAAATAAACGAGCCCCTTGGTTTAAAAGGTTGAAGCTGTTTTTAAAGAGCGTTTTGTTCATTCCTAATTTTATCATTACCTTTTCACCTGCGACTTTGTCTTCATGATCTGTTAGCATGTTAAATAATGATTGAATGCTGGTCTTTCCATAAGTCTAATCTCCTGCATGTGATCAGCAGCTAATACCCTATGATCTCCTTTTTTTCACCCACAATTCTGTAATTTGGTACACTGTTTTGGAAAGGGTCTGCAATATTTTATGCCCCGGCTTTGAATATAAGACTTCAATCTTGATATAGTGATTGGAATTTTATGAAAAGTTAACCGTCTCCCGACAAGTAATATGGCCTACTTATGAATAAAAACGTTTAAAACCGTGAGCCTAGTCACCTCTTTTCAACCAGTGGATACAGGCCAATAACAATTTATCTCACCTGCTTGTTCGTGACGACAAAGTTGAGCAATTGTGCAATTTATTCATATTATGGAGGATTTAACCAATAGCGTTGGTATACATGTATCTGTTGCTGCAGGGTTATAGGAAACCCCTCAGGTCCAAAAGATGCATGTATGTGACAGCATCAGGAGACCAGACCAGCATGAAAAGAATGCATTATGCATCAGCTAAGTTATCTTTATGACTTCGATAATTCCATCCTTGGCCACACTTCCACCATGTTTAGCCACCTGCAATTAATGTATTTATGAATAACTGTCTACAAGTTGACCGCTATTTGCTGCCACCTAGGGTACAAAATTCACGAGCTCCTGTGAGCGGTCAACAGAATTTGGATCAGTGGAAGACACCAGGACAGTGTGGAAGAAACCAGGACAGTTCCATCATTTAGTGATGGTCTAGATTATTTCCAAAAACTCTGCAAGTGTCTAATCTGACATTGGTTGGCTTCAATTTTAAGCAGACAGCTTATAAATACCAAAATAAGTTGGAACTATTTTTTATCATGGAGGATGTATACATTATAGCTCACATACATTGCCAGTATAGAGGGGGCCACTTGTGGCATGGACAAGACATTTTGCTGAGTGTAACACAGCTTTTATGAAATTGTGAATTATATTGTTGTCCTAGTTGATAAATCTCCATAAAGTAACAGAATAAATACAATTGAGCATTTTTGATATCACAAAGCAAAAACCTTGGCTTTGTATGGACAAGTAAATAAGTGAGAATGCATTCTTTTTGGACCCTTTTCTGACCACAATTTAACATGCACTAAATGGCATAAGTAGATTGAATACCATCAAACTTCTGATGAGTAAAATCATCCCTTTCACAGGCAAAGTGTATGCTAAAGTTTCAAAACTTTCTTTTTGTCTCATAATTTCCAAACACTTTCATTCAAAGCAGTGGAATGGATATTAGCCAGCAACCATGCTTTGTGAAAGTCGTTTGGCGTAGTAATATGGACAGCTGTTGTGCGACCTGACCTGGTGATCTGTCCAAAACAGATCAAATTATTGTTGACCCAATTCGATTTTCCAGGGACTGTCAGCATTCTGCTGCCACTTGACAGTCCCGAACAGAGACAGTATGAATAATATACAATACAATATACATTTTACTTCTCCGAAATTACAGGCATATGACGCACGTCCTGTTGTTAATTCCTGGGTGTAGTTTTAAAACATTTCCATGCACTCATAATAACTTATAAGTGCATAACAGTATAGACCAAAATGTGAAGGAGACGGAAAACCATTCTTCCTGCGTTTACTTCCAGAAGTATGGCAAGTGATGAATAGATTATATAATGTGGCATAATTGGTAGACATTACTTGATATAACAAGAAACGTCCCCAACGCTGCTCAATGCATATTGTCATTATTCCAAATATCACAATGCAGCTTAGGTTTCAGGAAATCAATTTCAAGCTTCATCATAGTAACTGGTGAATATGACAGAGCCATTTCCCCCACACAACACAGGACACACTAGTTCACATTTGGCAACCAACACAAAAGCCAAAGCATTATGTAAAGCACAAATGTGTCTATAACACATAGGAAGCAAGAGTCTTATATCAATATTCTAGCATTATTGCATGTCCACTATACAAAAGCCATCCTGACACCCCAGAATCAGTCACATGATGATGCAGCAACATAGCAAGTTAGGTACAAGTGTTGTGTTCATTGTGTTATTTCTTTTTGAGATAATGTAAAAAAGCATCGTTGCATAATAATTGGGAACGCAGTGTAGTTAAAAGTTTAATAATAACTAGGAAGTGTAATGTAAAAAAAAAGGTCCTCTTTCTTTGTTTTAAATTTTCATCACAGAAGCTTCATACACAGAGACACTAAAATATAAAGTGTCATTAATGGAAAAGCCATTAGTTTCAAACTCTGGTTTTAAAAGCCATGAAACCACATGGTGAAATCCTGTTACCCAATCTGAAATAAGAGAAAGATTGTATATCCCATTATTACATGGCACACATGGAGAACCACCATAATTATAGCTGTCTTAGCAAGTACACTATATTACGAGCTGTTGCCAAAATGAGTCGTATATAAATGTCAATGAGTCATATTATTTACCAACGGTGTCATACACTGTATAACACTAATGCTAAGATCTCACGGCACGTTACGGAGAACTTTAGGCGTCGGCGGGATGGTATTTCCTGGAAATTTGGATGAATTTGGGTGATCCGCCGTCGACTTTTCACTTCCCCCAGGGGTAGTTTTTGTTCCCCTCAGGGGTTCCTAGAAATGGAAAAACTGCGCCGTGGATGTCAAAAAAGATTCAACAGGTTCAAACTTTTTTTTCATGACGGCGGAACAGAGCCCAAAATTTTCTTGATTTTTGATGTCCGGCGGGGATTTTTTCAGTGAGAACATCTCAAAAACATCTCCGGCGGGATATTAGGACATCCCCTGCCCCTGAATTTGGATGAATTTGGGTGATCCGCCGTCGACTTTTCACATCCCCCAGGGGTAGTTTTTGTTCCCCTCAGGGGTTCCTAGAAATGGAAAAACTGCGCCGTGGATGTCAAAAAAGATTCAACAGGTTCAAACTTTTTTTTCATGACGGCGGAACAGAGCCCAAAATTTTCTTGATTTTTGATGTCCAGCGGGGATTTTTTCAGTGAGAACATCTCAAAAACATCTCCGGCGGGATATTAGGACATCCCCTGCCCCTGAATTTGGATGAATTTGGGTGATCCGCCGTCGACTTTTCACATCCCCCAGGGGTAGTTTTTGTTCCCCTCAGTGGTTCCTAGAAATGGAAAAACTGCGCCGTGGATGTCAAAAAAGATTCAACAGGTTCAAACTTTTTTTTCATGACGGCGGAACAGAGCCCAAAATTTTCTTGATTTTTGATGTCCAGCGGGGATTTTTTCAGTGAGAACATCTCAAAAACATCTCCGGCGGGATATTAGGACATCCCCTGCCCCTGAGGGGACCTCGCCTGCCCCTGCGGGGACCCCTCCTGCCCCTAGGGGACATTTGCTGCCTCGCCGGCAGTTTTTGACATCCCGCCGACGGTCTTTTATATATATATATATCTTTATTCATACACATGAATTGAATATCATATCATGGTATACATTTAAAAAAAATACAGATTAGTACAAGAAATACATTTAAAAGAACTATCAAAAATGTTGTAATACTAATGATAATTGTACAAAAATATATATTTAAAAAATCAAAATAAACTACATGATTATGTTTATGATATACACAGATATGTGCAAAAGTTAAACCTTTCAGAGTCACTAAAAATTCCGCAGTCTGACTTCTTCAGTTCATTGATTGCTGCCACCGTTGTGTGATCCTCATTGGTCACATGCGGGAAGGTTATTGTCTTTATCTGCACCAGATCGCTGATAATTTTCAACCAGAGTTGTTAGTCATAATTGACATCCCGCCGACGATCTTTGACATCCCACAGGCATTTAGATCTTGCCCCCCTAGCATTTAGATCTTTCCCACAGGGATATGATGTTATCCCGCCGATTTACGATGTTATCCCGCCGTGATATGCTTTTAATTAATTATATAATAGTTTTATAAACATTGTATGTCGCCGGGATGGTCATTTTTTTCCTAGAATTCAACTGAAGCTACCCCTCAGTGGTAAAAAAGTTCTCCGTAACGTGCCATGAGATCTTAGCATAAGACAAATTTAAATATGTGGTTATTTCAATGCAGGATATAAGATATTCAGTGACATCACCGACACTTTCATTGTCCGAATGTATACATATTAATAAACCAGAGTTGTTAGTCATAATTAAATCAATCATATTAAAATCATAAATTAATTTACACATGTCAGGCATCATTTCCTAGTCAAAAACATTCATGACCATTGTGAAGAGTGAACTACGAATGTTCCAAGGAAAATGAAACAAATTGTATTTAAATCTGGATATCAGAAATATAGAATATTACTACAGTACTCACACATAGTATGTCCTTTTTCTTATTATATACCTGAAACACAATAAAAGAGATCATCAAAACTTGAATCAGGTATAGATTCATTTTCCAAGCTGTTAGGGATGCAAGACCTCCGTACTCTGAAAATTTCACATTTGAACAAATTTATAAGGACCAGTCATCTTTGCAAATATGTTATAATGAAGGCTTTTCTTACTACTGCCTTGAAGATCATTAATTGTTACATTTTGTACATTTACAGCCTATGATAGCCAACTAATAGGTCTGTCTCCATTTTGTAGTTCTGAATTTATGGACAGGTGGTGTCTCCAAGCAATAGGAGCTCAGATGGAATCCCCTTTGCCTTTCAGCAAGGTGATTGGTGTTGTTGACCAAGCCAAGGAGTCTGACTTAATGAGTGTGTTTATTGAATGTTAGATTGTTTGGGTCAGCTACACTGTATTAATTATGTTCCCAAAACATCAGTTCAACAGAAAATAGTGTTGCTATCGTACTGATTGGGGGATTATAACATGTTACAACCAGATTATTATTAACTGTTGGTCACAGGATTTCACTCACTTTGAAAACAAACCAGATAATATGTCATCAGGCGGGCTTCTCCAAGACAAAAATAGCACTCCCCCCTTATCATTGCACCACCTACCGATAATACCTGTCGTAATCCCCATATGGAGACAGACCTATTGTATGTTGCATTGCCTGTAGCCATTATTAGAATTAACCAGTTTACTGTGGCATGCAAGAAGTACATCCTTCCAATTTCCAGAGAGACAGGATTTGGTTCTGTTTCTATATATGGTAAAGTTTATCTGTGTCTGACTTTCACATCTTCACCCAGCTGATTTATCACACCCTGAGAAATATCTTCCAAATGTTCACCTGGAGTTGCGGCAGAACCTTGGGTTGATCTGATATGGGAGATTATATAGCAGCATAGCACAAAAATAAACCCAGCTAATCTACAACGAAACTGCCCTTAAAATCAAGGTAATGGGGTCATATAAATTATTTGCCAAACATGTTGACCATTCATTTATGGGTCCAGAGATTCATTAAATCAAGAACGATTAAAGAGTATAGACTGCAATGAATTTGACAACTATATAATTGAATTAATTTTCAGCCCAGAAACAAAATTTAAACGATACAAACAGTTAAAATGTCTTTTCGTGGAGTATTGCTGACAATGACATTAAAGAAAAGTCTTCAGCAATAATTTGTATTTTACACCGACATATGTCTACAACAATAAGACAGGTTAATGCAAATGTAGGCATGTACACAGTGTGTATATCCAAACATAAAAGTGCTATCTCTCTTGGGTCCATGTCTCAAGCATAACTCCGTCCCTGTTCTCATCACACTCATCAAACGTTGCATAATTATGCCACATCACTAACATATATTTTGTTTTTCAATACTACCTGTACTTATTAAATAATTCCTACCTTCTTTAAAATACACCTTCATTTGACACCTTTCCCTGCAACTTTTGATCAATGTGCAGAACTGGGTCATATGCTTTCTGTCAGGCTATCCAGGAAGCATGGGCCAGGCACACTGGCAAGTGCTGCCACCACAGTATGCCTCATAAATACAAAGTGCATTTTTTTCCAAGCCTAATTGACATTTTGCATCAACAAGAGACATATCACCATTATATTTCCATTTTATGCGCACTGTTTCATATTAATGTCCATTTCTCTTCATCAATTTGGACCACCTTGGCCTCCCTCACTGTCATATTCAGGCAAACACATCCTACCCTTAACGGCTCAAAAACCTGCTTGCTACGGGTTTTCTAGTACATAATATATATGCATGCCTTAATTGATATGAAGTAATAGAAAGCCTTTTTCCAAGGATTAGTTGCCACAATTTTGGCAAGACATTGTATAGGACTATAGGTATATTGCAAAATAATCCTAAGGCGATGATGTCAAGAGGCAATCTCTTTCAAAGCAGTTGCTGTCCTCTTTGGTAAAATTCCAGAAGTTGAATATATTCAATAGGTAATCTTCTTCATGCTGAGCGCAACCTATTTGCAGAATTAAGCAATTTACTCATGGTCAGACAGACTATTATGCGGAAATTAAAATCAGATAAAACTTACCTCCTAAGAAAGTGATGGAGCCATTCCACTCGCAGAAGCCATCTACTGCTCTGAGCAAACTTTTTTGACTGTGATGATAAACTTGGAAGTAGTTCAAAAGACAGCTAGTACAACATTACCAAGAACAAGACTGACATTCATAAATTTACCAGGGGCTCTCACAATAGTAAAATGAACAAATTAAAGGTAAAAGTGAATGTTTTGTACATTTAATATTCAGGAGCACCAATTTCTGTGAATGGAGTGTTTCATCAATAAGTTCTGTCAATGAACTTCCGAATTATTAAATTCTCCTTATCCATTATCGTCATCACGATGTGTTCTTTTTAAAAGGTGGTATTTTGAGATATTTCCACCTGTTGAAGGCACTGTGAAAAAAAATCACAAGACAAAATCTAACATGACATCAACTGTCCCTTCTTGTCTGAATTGTATCTTCCGGAAAGCAATTATTGTTTAAAAACATGTGTAGGTATAGCACTGTTTGTAAGACATTGTGTCCCAAAATTATTGTAATACAATGTATACACATTTATCATTTAATCATCATCCTGGCCAATAGTGTATAATTATATTGTTTCTACATTGAGAGGTTTCTGAAAGTAATTACATTTAAAATTATCATGCCATGGCCAATTTGAAGTTACAATGTAATCTGATACATAATGGCAATGTGTAATGATGGATATTATGTATTTCCTGAAATGCAGAAATAGGTGTCATTACTTAAGGTGACTCAACCGTGGTACACTGCACACACTTCTGAGCAGCCTGGTTGCTTAGCAACATAGCGTCACCACTGCTGCAGGCCCTGAAAAAGTTGTGACGTTACCATTTTCTGCTCTCTTTTTTTTAACAGCATGGCAGCCAGTAATTTGCTATTTAAATGAGATCTAATGCAGCTAGAAGCATAATTACTTTTTTATTGAATGCAGTAACACCTACTCTATGCTAATTCAAAGTTTCAGCTTCTCGTCTTTATCAAAAGAATTTTCTCAACTAATTTCAGTCAACTGTGTCTAAAATTGTCTTTATTTCTTTAAATTGACATTGGCATAGTCATGGTACTGCAGTTAAAAAACGGCGCGGTGAATTATTTTTATTTTTGGACATTTGTTTGACAATAACCTGTTTATGATATACGCAAATAAATAAAAAAATCTGTATGATCGTTTTCCTAAAAAATTGATTACTGCCAAAATTGATGCATGCAAAATCTGCAATTAATTTGTGTGTTTGTGCCCTTTGAGCTCTTACAGAAAAAAGTATTTTAACCTTATTCTTCAAATTTGTGGCAAATGTATTGGTTTGCATCCATGGGAATACATTTCTGACATTTTTGTGTGACAAATGCATGTAATGCTCTATTCTGTGGTACATAACCAAAAACTCAATTTATAACTTTTAAGCAGTCATCAGGCCAAACATGCTGTTACCATGGCAACCAAGCGAGTCGGTGAAATTTTTTTATTTTTCATTTTTGGAATGTATGGGTCCCATAGACTACCTGTGCAAAATTTTAGAAAAATCTGTATGATCAAACTACCACGGTTGAGTCACCTTAAGTAACAGCACAATGCAGTAATCTTCACATAAAGGTAAGAGTGGCTTCTGAACTCTGCAGATCTATTGTAGTAGGTATTACAGCAGCTTGCCACTCAACACTGCATCGTGTCATTTAAAATGATCCTGTATAACCATCTACATAATAACCATCCACATATTTCCATTTGGCTTATTACCACTTGAAACTGTCATTCCTTCTATATCAAATATATAGGTCAAGGGTTTCTTTCTTATGATTAATTACCACACCTTTGAAGAAAACGCTTTTAGAACAAAATATGAAATTGCCATCCACCATCACTCAAAAATATAAAGCTACAAAACCCTGATTGTTTTTTTAATTTTTTGGCTTGGCCTTTAAATCATAAAGTATTGTAAATGATATATATGTAGATGCGTAGAGGGGCGCGAAACCTGGTAGTTTTTGTCATAGACCCATATCCAATTTGGTTAATATCTTGGTCTCTAGTCATGTATGGGTTGTCCCCTTTTCCTGCTGCTCTCTCGTACATGCTTCACAGACTTATAAAATTACCTATTATGTGCACTGTTCATCTTCTAGTTTAACATCGAATTCGTAGATGTAGGAATTAACAGAGTGTCTCGATGTCAGGAGCACCTGCCTGCCACTTTATGATAATTACAGCCTCAACTAAAACTAGGCTGTGGCGGACGAGGCTGGCCACTAAGTATTTCCAATGTGACAGTAGAGTAAAGGTATGAGTGGCTCCAACACTCTGCAGATCTATAACAGCTTGCCACTCAACATTGCATCGTGTCATTTCAAATGACCCCATATTAGTGTCACTAATAACCACCGTGATACCACTTTAATTTTGGTCACCAAACTTCAGGGAGTTTAGTAATATCTGAAAGATTTATTTGGTGACTGAATAGGTCAAAGTGATTTTTTTTTCTTAAGATTAATTACCACACCTTCTCAGCACTCGAAGAAAATGCTTTACAAACTAAATCTGAAATTGCCAACCACCAACACTAAAAAAAATAGAAACCAACAAATCCTGATAGGTTATTTTGCTTTTCCCCATATCATTCTAATTAAGGTTCATGGAAATATTTTGCAGCTGTATCAATTTTTCATGAATGCTGCTTTTCTATGCAAAAGTACCACGGATATTTTAAAAGTAGTAAATTTTTTAAAATGTATGATTCCAGAATTAGACTACCTCGGTGGCGGCAGTGCTGAAACCAGGCTTGGGGTCAAGTATTTTACTTTAATGATGTTATATACTATAGGTGGTTAGAGGAGGATGAAACCTGGTAGTCGTTGCTCTCGGCCCATATCAAAATTGGTTCGTCCCTCGGTCTGTAGACATACACAATGTGGGTTAGTCTGTTTTCCTACTAGTTCTCTTATACATGCTTCATGTATAGCTTTATAGGTCTCATATCTATGCTTCATGTATAGCTGTAATCAAATTGCGTATTACGTACACTGTTTAGCTTCTAGTTTTACATAGAAGTGGGAATTAACTGAGTGTCTCTGTGTCAGGAGCACCTGCCAGCCACTTTATGATAATTACAGCCTTCACTAAAACTAGGCTGTGGCGGACGAGGCTGGCCATTCAGCATTTGCAGAGTGACAGTAGAGCAAGGAGGATTAAATTTTCAGGAGGATAAATAGCATGAGTAGGTCATATCACTATGGATGGGGACAATCACACAATCCCAAATCAAGCAACGGAATTAATGGACACAACTATCAATACCACTTATTTTCAAAACGTAAATGCAGAAATTGATGGTGGGAATCATTACATTTACAACACATTCACTGCCACAGACTACAACATCTGTGCGGCGTACCTATTCTTCATAGCCTGTCTGGGCATACCTTTGAACGTCTTAGTATTAGTTCTTTTTATCAAAGACAGAAAACTGAGATCCCCTAATAATTTCCTGTATGTCAGTCTTGCCCTTGGTGATCTCTTAGTAGCCGTCTTTGGAACTGCTTTTAAGTTTATCATCACAGCCAGAAAAACTTTGCTAAGAGAAGAAGATGGCTTCTGCAAGTGGTATGGCTTCATCACCTACTTGGGAGGTAGGTCTTGTCTTATTTCATTTTTCCTTGAGCTTTGCATAAGTAAGTCACTAAGTCACTCTGATAATGGTGATTCAGAGTGGCGAAAATCTGTTTCTTAATCACATACAGTGGAAAACTAAGGACTTCCTTTGTGACATTTTTGCTGTTTGGATTCCTTGGGAGACATTATTAGAAATCGTTTCAGTCAAGGTTGAGCACCTTTCGGTTAAAATTGTTTTGGACAAGCCTAAACTTCATGTATTTGAAAAGAGGGATATGTTCACACAGGACCTCATGGCTCAGACAAAATTAAACGATCCAGCTACCAATACACAGCCACAGTCTTAGAGCTCTTTGCAGATTGGTGGTCCACTGGAAATTAATTTTCTTATTTCCAATTTGCATACTGGCTTTGCCACATCATCGACAGTTTTTTGTTGGTGTCCTAATCTTCTTATTTGATCAAGTACCTTAAGTCATTTGATTAGTTGGTTTATAGTCACCTATGCTCAATGATGCTACTAGATATAAGCACTAAATCAACTGGTTAATCATAACCGACAGAAACAAAACATTTTTAAGCGCTTGACATCACACGACCAAGTTGAAAGTTAATTTTGAAACTGTTTTGGACCGCTAATCTGCAAACACCTATAATATATTCAGACCTACAAACTGGTCAACTTATCATATATAGAAATTGGAGTTAGATCTTTGAGATGTTCAAGTTTTTGTAAGTGGGGACTTATCTTTGTTGAACTGTTTAGATAAATAGCTAAATTACTGTTAGGTACTTTTAAGTTATGGACAAAACCATTTTGAATGTACTCTAATGGCAGTTCCACTATTTAACAAATCTGTTTATGATTAAATGGTTCAGAAAACTGTACAAGTCAAAATTTCAATTTCAAACTGCAACCGGTTGCCACCTGGCAACACACACAACAAAGATCAACCAGTTTGGTTGTCACTGCATGAGAGATAGAATGACGCAAAGTAACAAAAAATTAGGCCTAATATAAAAAAAAAAACGGAATTGTTATTCCAGAATGACAATAATCAAATGGATTGCTTAGTTACTCTGTCAAGTAAACTAATTACGTAAATTGATTACTAACCAGAGTGAAAATTGGTTTTAATTAACTCAAACAAAAACCTCTTACCACCCAAGGATTGAACCTGCCACAATGGCACAAAAAATAGGCAGAACAGGCTGCACATCAACAGAAGTGTAGAGAAACTAAAATTTGCTCTGCTGCTTACACTAGAAATGTCTCCTTGAGTATTCACTATTCATGGCTTCATTTCTACCTCAATTTTAGACTCCCTATACTTCACACAAATCATTGGTGATTTATAATCACTGGCATAATACCCGTGAAGCTAGGCCATGAAAATATTTTCATAACTTTGGATTGATAATTTGGGAACCAGTGCGGTTGAAATATTATGCTGTTATTGCTTGCTGTAGATGCATGTGCCTTGGTTGCAAGGCTCTCAATCACAATTGACACATTTGAGAAAAATGTTTAATAAAAATAAACTTGGACTGTTGGACAAGGGTACTGTCGATTAGGTACAATGTAATAATCATATAGGTTATTTGTCTAATTTTCTTTCCGAATTATAGAATATCTTATAACAGTTCATCCGCAATTGTCACAGTAGTCCTAAAGTCACAGACATTCGTCATTGGCATTAAAGGCAGCTAGCTACTATATATATCCAGTATTCACAAGGTGCATTGGTGCAAGCTACAATAACAACTAATGGACTAATTTAGGACTGCACTAATTTCGTCTACAAGGAAACAGACAGCAACACTTAATTTTGCGGAGCTCTAGCAAATTTTCTCCTTCCTTCTCTCACACTGCTGGATTTTTTTCATGGACTCACACTCACTTTTGAAAAATAACATATAGATGAATTAAGAGTAGTTTTGCTTGCTTTGAAAGCACAAAAATCCAAATGGATTTAAATACGACTTCAAAGGCATCAGTCAGGAGCCGAGCCAGTATAAATGAAATTGACTGTAATTTATCCAAGCAGTCTGCGTAAATGTCTGTTTTTATGTGAAAGCTTCCACAGGGCCAATTTGAGACATCTCTTTTAGAGAGACCAAACTGGCCAGCCGACTTCTTCAGACAACTTTGATCTAAAGCTCACGAAGCCCTATTTTTCGATTTGAAGTCTGGTCTGAAATCAGCCACGACATTTGTGCTTCTTCTGGTATTTGCCTCTTTAATTGAAGCTGTAGCAATTGACTGTATAGTCAAATGACTTCCTGCAAGATTATTTTAGCATCAAATTGAGGACAAGTAAGCAGATTTTTTTGTCATCAATACAAGCATTGATGTTTTCAGCATCAAAATCAGGATAGATCTAAACTCATCGCTCAAAGCAACAGGAGGTGTCATGACAACCAGAAGGCTGTTATACGTGCATCACTGAATGTTTACAAATGTTCTATTTTGTAAGGACTATCCCTCATTGGAATTTGCTCCCAGCTAGCTGTGTCGAAGACGCCAGTAGCATAGCATTCACAGAAATTAAAAAGATAATGTAAAGAACTATGTTTTTAGCAGCACTGCACTTGCACCCGCTCGGCAACGAGACCTGCACAATGCACAAAGCTGGTATTAGCAATGCCTCCTCAGCTCACCATTGAAGGATTGAAGGTTAAGAAGTGCCTTGCAGATAACGCATTTTAGCACATTTACACGCTCATGGCATCTTCACAACTCAATATGGAAACAACCTGATCTCTCTCGTATTCTGACATTTCGTATCTATTTTCATCTCTGACATTTCTCTGTGTACTAAGGCATTCATGAAGTAACACACAAATGTAACTCATTGCATCCCCAAGAATTGAGAAGTCTCCTCGTCAAGAATTATGATTCTCCTTGATAATTGTCCACTGGATGCTACTGATTTATTGTATTCCATGAATGAGTATTGTTCCTTTCTCTTTCAAGGCTTCACAGCTTCTACATTCTGCAACTCCTTATGGCAGTCACAAAGCAGCAGCATTGAATTATCTGAAAGCACCTTGCTTCTCTGAGATATAATTGCCCAGCATTAATGACTCCCTGGAGGACAGATCTTCTTTGAAGACACAGCAACAACTATACCACACGGCCCACTTCCTTTTTTCCTTGAGCTTAGTTAGCCAGCACGAATGGCCTACTTTCATTACTGACAAGTTGCGGCCTACTTTCATTACTGACAAGTTGCGGCTCACACTCTAAAAAATTTCAGACAAAATTGTTTTTTTAGATTCAAAACGGTTTTTTTTTGAAAAACCAAATGTCAATGCAAAAAAGCAACATGGATTTTTTTGTGTTAAAGTGCACTTCTAATTATTGAACGGTGATACGTATATCCTCTCTGTTTTTTAACGCATGACAAACTAACATTGTTTCTTATTTCTAGGTTTGCAGCCTTGATGACTCCTGCGATTTTGTATAAATGCATAATAAAGTAAACATTGTTTCTAGTAGATACAGCCTTTATTTATTATGACTATGTCTTTGCTTTTCTTTTATTGATAATAAAATGAACATAGTTTCTTCTTTCTATGTTTGCATCCTTGATGGTTTTTCTTCAAATGATGATGAAATACAAATTGTTGTTTTCTTGTAGATTTTGCAGCCCAGATGAATGTTTGTGATTTTCTTTTGAAAGATATTAAAAGAACATGTGCACTGTTTCTTCCTTATAGGTCTGGCAGCCCTGATGACTCTTTCTATAATTGCCTTTGTGCGATGCTTAGCCGTCCTGAGGCTTGGAAGTTTCACAGGCCTCACCACGAGAATGGGAGTGGCTGCGATGGGTCAGTATATCTCACTTACACTCCGTTAATGATGGCAACTAACCTCTAATCTGAAGATCACTCACTGCCAGTGACACACTTCAGCTTAATTTGAGTGACATCTGTTACTGACCATCATGCAATGCAAAGATTACTTTCTCTTAAATTCACCTGAACTCTTGATCTGTCCACAGTACATATTGTATCGAGTCAAAACAACACACTATTTTGCCATAAATAGCTTTTATTATTCCACTAAAAGTACAATGTACCAAGTACATGTTCGGATGAAAGCAATAGGTCTTTTGAATTACTTACTGAAATTAATACTAACCATGGTCCGGGATGACAAAAAAAGATTTTAACCTGGTATTGTATTTTTATTGTATTTTACTATCACTCATGCAAAGCAATGCCAGAACGAAATTCGTGGTGAGCCTTCCACAATGATAAAACTCAGGGCAGCCATAGAACGGCACCCATGGGCAGAGACAAGGGGTACATTGCCCAAGGTTCCCATGCTGTAGCAAACTCCAGTGTTGGTGACCGCCGTGTGATGATGAGTGATCAGAAGACTGAGTCTGGCACATAACCCCATTCATTCAGGGATGTCCAAGAATTTCAGTTGCCCCAGCATAGAACACTGGATACAACCTGCCTCCATTTATAGTCCAATGGGCTCGCACCAAATTGAGTTCCAGGAGTGGGAGTCTAACCCAAGACCTCACAACCAGACTTGTTTAAAAGAGGGATGCATGAACTCAGGGTCTACTAGCTCAGTGAAAAAAGAAGCAATCGATCTACAAACATGCGGCCAAAGTGTCAATATGTAGGCCTACAAACTCCTAAACTCTTATAAAAATGGTAGAAGAGATATTTGGGATATATTTATACGTTTTTGTAAGTTCCTCATGTTTTCAGCAGACAGATATTTATACATGTAGATCCAATTTTTCAGTCGATACAATTTAACAAGATAGGCCTGTAATCAGATAAATGTTTTTCTTGATTGTACATTCTTTCACTTTTATTTAAATATGGTGTCAATTGCAGCCTTCATTTGGATATACTCCCTTGCCTTTACTTTGGCACCACTTCTTGGATGGAATCATTACATACCGGAGGGTCTGGCCACCTGGTGTTCAATCGATTGGTTATCAGATGAAACATCCGACAAGTCTTACGTCTTTGCCATCTTCATATTTTGCTTTCTTGTTCCTGTGTTGATAATCGTGGTTTCGTATGGTCTCATATATGACAAAGTCAGAAAGGTAAGTTCCAGCGTTTATAATGATTGCATATAAACATACGAAATGACGATCAAGCATTTTTTTACTGATGTTTGTAATGTCTATTGCGCATTTGGGCCCATCATTCCCACCTGTGCTACTTGTGGGGCTCAGGGGCCAGGAATAAAAAAATATTTGACTTGTTTTGTATCTATAGCTCAATCAGCTTCTGGGATGCAATTTCACTTACAAAACTTGCCCGAAAAAAGAAAGAAAAGCAGTTGTCATTCATCACCGTTACTACCCAAGGGGCACACGACGTAAACCCCGATGTAGCTAATTGTTGGAGGGCTGGTCTGTTGGTCACGTAGATATGTATGGTAGAGATTGCACTGAAAAAAAGGTTTGTGTAAAACAGACAAAATGAACGTTAGCTGGTCTCCATCCAAAATTTTGTGTAAATTCAGACAATATGTATGTATATTTTTGACATTTCATTGATCAAATCACACAAAAATTGATCAAGATTGACAATGAAATGTCAGAAATACACATACCTTTTGTCTGAATTTACACAAAATTTTGGACGGACACCAGCTAACGTTCATTTTGTCTGTTTCACACAAACCTTTTTTTCAGTGTATGTTGCCACAATGTCAAAACGACATGGGGGTTTTTGTGCAAAATTGCCACAACGTCGCAAACTAACGTTGAACCACTGACATTGCCTCACAATGTTGTGAAAACGTCACCACAACGGCGCATGCTAACATCATATCTTTGATGTTACCTCACAACGTTGTGACAACATAATTTCTACCATATAATTCTACTTCATTTGACGGAGAGGGTGATGTTGCAACGTTGCTACACTGTAGATGTGCACATAGGGTATAGGATGTACCTTGAATAATTTCTTCATTATGCTGGAAATTTGAAAATAAAAATGTAAATCTCATGCTATTTTTTCTAAACTAAAGAAGGATATTCTGCCCACTCTGCTTTTTGTTGTATCTTACATGAAATTGTCCATGGATGTTACATTGTACTTAATTCCAGGTGGCTAAAACTGGTGGAAGTGTGGCCAAGGCTGAAAGGGAAGTCCTCAAGATGACTTTGCTGATGGTCAGTCTCTTCATGCTTGCCTGGTCTCCTTATGCTGTCATCTGCATGCTTGCATCTTTCGGGCCGAAGGATCTACTTCACCCTGTTGCAACAGTGATACCAGCTATGTTTGCCAAATCCTCCACGATATACAACCCACTAATTTATGTCTTCATGAATAAGCAGGTGAGACAATTTGATGGGATTTGATGTCATGTACATCGCACAATATCAAGCTTAGGAAAGTTGAAGGATTAAAAGAGGCCATGCAACTGGTTTATAAATGTGCATGTGAAAGGTGTGATAAAACATTCTCATTGTGGGACCAGCTGCAGTGTTTTCTAGGCCAGCGGTGATTGTTAATGATTCCTATTTCCAGCAGTAGCAAGGAAGTACCAGGAAATACTATAAGACAGCCAGATTCTACCTTAGGACCACTTTTCTCTTTAAAGTTGAGCGTGGTTAAACACAGTTTCAGTAGGCGGCTATACTATCAAGTGTCTGTAAGTGGGACAAGGTATACAGTCTAAATTCACACGGAACATGCAAGATCAGCCAGGTATAAATTCCAGGCCAGCATTGCCCCGGCTAAAGGGCCAATTCAATTTCTCATTTCATGGAAGTATGCCTGTCTCAAATCACAGCAGAATACAACTTCATTATTATTTGAGTGAAGCTTACAGCTGAAGTCAAAAGCATAGACTCCACAAACATATCATGCTTCACCAGTATTGAGTGCAGCATGGTGACGTATCCAACTAAACCGTTTGTGAGTCTATGTCTATGCTTTTGACTTCAGCTGACATTATAACGAATAGACCTATGTTCTCAGGAATTAACTTTGAAACATATTTATATAAATAAAAAGACACGGTAAGTGCAACCCCACAAAGATCAGTTCCTGGCGCTCACGGATGAAATGGGACAAAGAACAGGAGTATATGTTACATATTTACCCAAATGAGGGATCTTTTAGTTGACTAGCACAGGCACTGATACTGAGGGATTCGAAGTACACTCTAAAACACATCGGGACAAAATTGGTTTTTTAGATTTAATTTGTTTTTTGCATTGAAATTTGGTTTTTCAAAAAACCATTTTGAATCTAAAAAACCAATTTTGTATGAAATTTTTTAGAGTGTATCGTCCGAACGGTATACAGCAGGGATTTTTGATCTTGAAGGTTCAATGAATCCCCATCCAGGCTTTGAACCCATGCAGGCAAGGACCTTCAGTCGAGCTGGAGTGGAATGGAAATCTTAAAGGGTCTTTCTTTTTTCATTGCAGTTCCGAAGATCATTAAAGGTACTTCTCGGAATGGGGGTCGAGGATTTAAATTCAGAATCCGAAAGAGCCACAGGGGGCACTGCAACCAACCAGGTGGCTGCTACCTGAAGAGGAGAACATACACACAGATCTACAAAATTCCAAAAATCAATTGGCTGATGTCACAACTCATTGAAAAGAGACAAAAGGCTTGTGTTGTTACAATGGTCATATATATCAATATATGTTGGAAGACTTAGTTAAATTCGCCGAAAAGTATTTGTTGAAAGCATTTTCTAGAATGAGTTTGTTTAAAAAATGTTTATACATATAATTATTCTGTTATACTCAACAGTTAAAGCTAAGCATAGACAATTAATGTTTAGAGACTGGTTAGTTCATACAGGGCTAAGTGTATTCTTCATACACAAGTCAATAAAGAATTTGTCTGTTTGTTTACATAAATTGCCAGCATTAGGAGTTAATGAAAATCTCAAATTCACTAGGGGTAATCTCTTCAACGTTTTTGGCCTGCTGATACATCAGTGAATCTTTTCCATGGAAATAAAAATAAACGGGTAGAAATGGACAACAGTGTCAAACAAGCTAACATTTAGTTTCATTTTATAACTGTCAGAATCATAAATGGTGATTGCCGATGATAGATCTTCCTTCAATATATAAATGATAGAATTTAGAATTAGTTTATTTATAGATGCATAATGTACTTACAATCACCTGCCAATAATTACATACAATAAATATATTTTTTAAAGAAACAAATGCATCAAAGGGTAAACTAAGGAATTGCTGCTCCCGTTAATAATAAGTGAAATAAATTATAAATTATCAATTATAACTAGGTATATTAATTTTTATTAGATGAAAACGAAAATGGTCATGGATATGGATTATGACAAAGAATGAAATGATGTTTAATAAGAATTGTCGAAAGTAAATGTTTTGTGAAAAAATTCATCCTAATTCTTTCCTTCAGATGCTCGTCCAAGTGTAACCACAAATGTAGTGACCTCCCTAGAAAACTTACATTGTATTTTTCTTCCTTCAATATATCAATGTTTAAACTGTGACACAAAGATTTACTGTCAGCCCATTGGCTATCAAGCTGTGATGATGTGGTTGCAGGGGCTATCCCTGATAAAATTCCAACTCTGACATGGTGTTGAAACTGTGATGCTCAGTTTTGCTTTTGGGGGATTCACATTGGCTACAAGCCAGGAAATCTGACCAATTTTAAAATGACATCACAGTTTACATATATTGCAATGCTTGAGAATAGAGTCATCTCTGACATCACACTTCAACAGTATAGAAAGAACTTGAGATTCCACATAAATATGACAAGGACTGTAATAAGTGGTCCAATGCCAAACAACGCAATAATTTCACAATCCTCTGAAATATGTTTACCATTTTAGAGAAACAAGAAGATCTCCTCACATGTCACACTTGCTCAAGAAGGTACCACATTTCATGTGCAGACGTGCCCACGTCACCAGAGGCACCATGGTTTTGTAGCCTGGACTGCATGAGAAATAGGGTTGCTGCACTGTGGTATGACTCGTGATGACACAGAAATTGAGTGTGGTGCTCAGCACCAATGCCATTGCCATCGACACTGGTTCTATCACAGACAGTGTATCAATGACTACAATGCATCAGGTAGGCCTAACTGCATCAACTGACTTCCTTAAAATCAACAATAAAATCTGATCACTCGCAAAAAAGCTCATTTTAGGCCTAGACACCGTACAAAACATTTAATGGATTAACTAAATATATAGACTTTTTTTTAAAAGCCTTATTCAGGGGCCCATATCTAGCATGACAGAATGATGGTAAGCACCATTTCATCATGCTAGAAACGGACCCCTTGACTGCTGAGTTTGAAACTTCAGTTGTGATCCTTACTGTTTAGTTTGACTTGTTCTCTTAACTGTCAGACATATAGAAACTACAATTTGGCACTGAGAGTAATTATATTCCTACTTATAAAGCCTGCTTCAGAGCATCATTCCGACACATGTGGATTTCATGGTTTCTGTATCAGATCTTGTTCGACACGTTGCAAGAGAACACCAACAAAAAAACAGGTCACACAGATTCTTGACTTTTTTTTATTTGATTTGATTTGACTCAAAACGATAATCCCAAGAGTGTCCTTAAGCAAATGCGCACTAAGATTTTGGCAGGCCATCTTGGTCATAAGAAAAAAAGGAAAGACTGCTGAAGAAACCATACTGGTTAGACATAGAACCCTATGTTAGGAACTGGTTAGCCAAATGTTTTATTCATATACCGGAATGAAAACCATCTCGCAAAAAAATGTTCACTTGTGCAGCAATGGACTGATTAAGCGTTGATTCCTGGATTGTCTGTTACCACACCACAGCAAGAGGCAATAGATTCCATTTTTGATGTCACTGATCAATTCAGGAGGGAAACGGGTAAAATTACTCCCAATTCCTGATTAGACAGCATTCACTTGCGCTCAAGTGCTAATAAATGAGGTGTTAAGTCACCATGGTATACCAATTGATCTGCATTCTGATCAGAGCAGAGGTTTTCAGAGTAAAATCTTATTGTGCATGTGTAATAATTAAAATGCTTGAAGTTAGAAGGACTAGAAAATCACCAAAGGATCCTAAATGCAACGGCCAAACTGAGGATTTAAATAAAGTTTGTGCTGCCATGCCTACTCTGATGCAAACTCGTACAGACACAACAGATGAAGTGAAAACCAGCAGGTCAGTGGTACGCCAGGAGTGAGTTAGTGTTTTATGCTCCATCAACACCAGTGTGGGCTATTTAGAGGCAATGGTACTCCAGGAAGTCTGCAATACTCCTAATTACACAGTAATTTGTCCTGCACGTCTTAGGAAAGGACTTTTACAACATCAGCCATCGATAACATTGATCATAACTGCAGTTCAACGCAGCGTTAATTCTATTCATCGGGTTCAAAAAACATTCAAGATGATAAACTTAAAATACCTTGACATTAGCGGTTTGTTTTGATTTTACATCATGTGTTCGGACTATTTATAGCTGCTAATACAATAAGTGATGTCACCACAGATTGATCACTCCTAAAGAAACCATCTGTCATTCTCAGCAATCTGTCAATCTCGGGAGGAACTTTTTGACTTTCAAACTTCGTGCAGTGAGGAGAAGCCAGTGCCTGTTTGAAGAGCATGTGAGTGGTGCACATTATAGTATAAAATTTTCAAGGATCGACACCCTTCTTGCAATGCCTGAGGCACAAAAAAGAAAGTCTATCCAAGCTAAAGTCTTACATATTGGTGATACTGAGGACCACACAACGGCTAAAGGCCGTCTGACGAGAAGAGCCCAGGTAACTCTAGCCAACTCTTCGGGATTCATCAGATCTCTTGTTACTGTTTAGTTTTCTCTTAACTGTCAGACATAATATAGAAAATTAATTTGGCACTTAGAGTATATTAAAAAAAATTTAAAACATTCGGACTTCATAGTTTGTGTATAAGACCTTGTTGAACATGTTGCAAGAGAACACCAAAAAAAAACCAAAAAAAACATGTGACACAGATTCTTATCTCAGAATGTCATTTAGCAAATTCGAACTAAGATTTTGGCAGGCCATCTTGTTTATAAGAAAAAAAGAAAAAATTGCTGAAGAAACCTTACTGGTTAGACGTAGAACCCTATGTTAGGAACTGGGTGGCCAAATGTGATTTTCATATACTGGAACAAAGAAAACATCTCGGAAAAAAAAAGTTCCTCAAGGGAAAATGTTCACGTGTGCAGCAATGGACAGATTAAGCGTTGATTCAATGGTTTCTTATTTTTTCACTCACCAACCAATATCTTTATAACTGGCAGAAGTCCCCAAAAAACAAATTTCCACTTTGAAAAAAGCCTCTTCATTTTATCAACTGTAATAAACATCACTATAATTTAGTCTATTCTCGATCAACGCTTACTTATAAAGATTATACGGTATCCCTTATCTATCGACTCCAATCATTTAAAGACATATTTATACAGGCATCATTCATAAACAACCAATCAATTAGTTTATCAATTCAGGAGAATGCAAAACTTTTTTTGCAACAATGTTCTGATGATGAAAAATATACACACTGCTAATTCATGAAGAACGAGGAGTGTGCAGAGGCTAAACATATACAGACTGTTCCAAGTGACATTTTCCATCTCTAATTGCCTCTTTCCAATGATCTTGGCCAGAAAGCAAAGTCTCTTTTCGTCTGGATCAGTGACAGACTAAATCAAGTTGAGATCCAGTGATAAAATACCCTTTCGTAACACCATTTATCTAGCGTAAAGAAAATTACCTAACCACTTTGGAATCCATTGCGAACATTGATACTAGAATGAAAGTACAATTTGCTGGAAATAAAGGAACCAATCAACTTTCATTTCAAAGTAACAATTTTGCCCTGCTAAATATTACAATTACGAGGATGGTAGGATGTTTATGGAGTCTTCAAACAAATGAGAAGAATAATTGGAAACAAGTGATAGAAAAAATAAAGACATTGTGTTGAATAGAGGAAGATGAGCCAGAGGAGCCACTATCTGTACCAAAGGATCTGAGACCATGCAGTAATCCAGTAGGCAATTTGACCCACATTGATACCTGCCGCCAATGGTATAGACGTCCGTCGTCTAGCAAACTGTCATTTCCGAATTTATTTGAGTCTTAGCAAATATCACCAGGGATGTTCCTCTGAAAAATGGCATAAATGGACGTGACACAGCTCATAACAATCTTTGTTTCATATATCAGAGACAATTAACACCAAAATGGATATCCTGAAAGAAAAGATTAGAGATAAAAAAATTTCCAACTGCCAACATATGACTTACAAAAGAAGCATGAGCCATAAGATGGTTGCACCGACACATCGTAGTGTCATTCTAAAGAAGAGAATAACAATAGGACTCTTTTGAATTTGAATTTTTTCATGAACTCTTATCAAGTTCAGAAGGCAAACAAATAGGCCTACGCCCTGAGGCCCGAGAAGAGTAAAAAAAAAAAGTAGTTTTTTTTTTTATGTTCCTGACTTTTTAAGATGCAAGCAGTTTGCAAATTATGGCCTACTCTAAAATGTTGCTTGGTGCAGCACAAGGTGAAGGCATATTCCAAGCTAGGGATGGACACTGTGACAGTCCTGGTTTCAGTGCTAAGTATTGCACATTACAGACACTGCAACATGTGACAAGACAGATCTAATCCTGGCATCTGAGGTCATTCCCGTTTCAGAAGTTGGTTCTTCCTATGCCATGGAGCTGGAAGGACTCCGCAGATGCCTTGCAGAGTCTGAAGCTCACAGTGTCAACTAAAGCGGCATCGGAAAAAAACGGACATTCACAGGTGTCCGCTTATCTCAAGACCAGCCATCCTGACACTAAACACCAAGTGGACATCTTCCACGTCGCAAAGTCTGTTAGATAGGAGCAAACCTGCAAAGGCCATAAGACTGAGGTGAAGGAGCTTTCTTCATTCATGAGGGTTGCTTTTATAAGCAAATCCACCTTCAGATACAAGAACTACACCTGTGTCCTGCTATTGCTTCGACAGTCCTTGCTGCAGCACATGACGAAGGCATATTCCTGGCTGGTATGAGCAGTGTGACAGTCCTGGTTTCAGTGCAAAGTATTGCACATACACTGTAATTTGTGAAGAGGCAGATCTTGTCCTTTCAACACAAAAATATTTACAGTATTACAAAATCATACTTTCAATATAGCAAAAAGATACTTGTTTTAATGGAAATGCTCTTTGTTCTTGTTATAATTTTTTCTTTTCTTCAGCAGCAGTAATTAGCTTCCAAAGAGAAAACCTGAATTTCAATTTTTTTTTCTGAGTTAAAATATTTTTTCAAAATAACTTTATTTTCAAATGTTGCCGTTTCCTTCTCACACTTGCTGCATGGCCCAAAGAAATTCCATGTTGACAAAAGAAGACAGGCATCGGAAAGGCTATTATTGGGGCTTTACATCCTATATTTATGCACTCAGTAGGCTAATAATGACAGGATGAGGACACTAGCATTAAGCTATTAACAAAGCATAGTACTGCGCTACAGCAGCATTATCTGCTACAATGTTATGCGCCTAAAAAATGTATTTCCCAGCGACCAGCATCCACACACTAAGGAGACTAACTTTGAAAAAAGAAAATACCACTGGCAACATGAGTTGAAGAGCTTGATGGGGATTATAAAGTACAGTCTATACTACAGAGAGTTATAATTGAAGTCCTGAAATTAATTATACACAATCATGTGGCTCTGGCAAAGATGGTCCCTATTCAGTTTTTTGGAAATGTCTATTACTAAATTTTACTGTCATAATGTAAATTTAACTAAGCCAAAATAACATATTTCAAAATTTTAATCAATGTACATGACTAGACTTCGAACTTTATGTCAAAGGAATACATTATTATTATTTTTTCTTAATGCAGTTTGTTGCTCTCAATCAAGATAAGTGGGACAATAACGAAGCTGAATAATCGGCAATGAGAGCAAGTCATCCTTTTTGGGAGGAAGCAAGGAAGCATTTCCTCCACCATGCCAATAAGAACAGGTAATGGGCAATGGATTAAATTGTGCGTACTGGCTGTTATATTGGTGATAATGTGTTGATGCTCAGGTTTCAAGATCTACAGCTTGATTCACCACATTAATTCGTTTTGCTGTCTCATGGGTATTTTCTCAATTTTACAATAAGAAAATGATGTGCCATCCAAACACATATATTTTATAAGAAATATGTCAATGATGAACCAGAAGACTTACAAGAAGGTCACATACTTCTTGAACTTATTAACAAGACTAAAGCTGAAGCAATGCCCTTAAGTAACTAAAAAAGCAGAAAGAGAGAAAATTAAATAAGATGGTATGGAGGACATTGGAGATAACCTTTTCAAAGTAAAACAAGAATTAATATAAGAAATACAGCAGTCAAGATTACTGCAGTTAGTTAAAGGCATCGCAGGAACAGGCTTCCAAACAGCATCATTCGGAATTTCTAAATATCAATTTTTCTTATGTCGTAATAAAAATTTTTCTTTTTCATACATTTCCAAACCTGCAATACAATAGAGAAAATTATGAAAAATCTATCTATTTAGAACAAATTTAAATCAACATACCCCCAGCGTAATAACATGCCTTCCGACCACAATCCTTGAGTACTCGGGAGGACAAATCGCAGAATTCCAGCTTTGAAGAGTAAAGCACATGACAGCGTCGGCAGGAGGATAATGACACTACAGATTCCGCAACACAGTGACAGGATCTCCATCTTTCTGACACCTCGTTGATACTTTTTGCATGGCGATGACATGCAACCAAGTGGAACTGTCTAACCTTGCAAGTTACAACTTCTCATGTACCTGCCTTCACCCTTTCTCAAAGTGACACAATAGAGGATGAGAATGGAGACAATCATGCTGTGAATGAGGAAGATGACACAATTTTTCAGCAACATCTACCTGCGTTGGTGGCGCCGCACACACTGAATGTAAACAAAAGAGCCCCTCGCTCTTTTGTATAATTTTGGATAGAAATCGGATTTAAAAAGTGAATAAAAGTTCAAGAAAGTTCTTCCACGATTCAGAGACACAGAAAACAACATTGACTCCATCCGTACGAACTTGACATGGCAAGATGATAGACTTATAATTTTCAGCAGCAGTTATGCCAATTATAAGTCAACTTTATCTTTAATCAAGTCAACCTTATTCTTAATCAAGTCATCTTTATTCTTAACCAAGTCAAGTCATTACAAGATTACTTTATTCTTGACCAAGTCAAGACTTCATAACTATTCATCTTCTTCATTCTGAAATTCAAGTCAACTTATTCCACAAAATTTATTTCAGAAAACTTTGAAAGCAAGTCGTCTAAATAATTTCAAAAGCAAATTGTCTAAATAAACTTTAAAAGTAAGTCGTCAGAGTCGTCTAAATAGACTTTAAAAGCAAGTCATCTAAATATATATTTCAAGTCTTCTCAAATTATCAAGTCTTCCAAATTCAAGTTTTCCAGGTATAAATTCAAGTCATCTTCTTTTCAAATTTCAAGTCAACTTTATTTCTGAATTTAAAAAAAACTTCAGTTTAAAGTTAAACTAAGGTCAGTGAGGAATAACTTACATAACTGACTTTTTAACTTAACAATGCTGTGTACGGGTACTAACATTTGAGTATGAGACCGTTCAGAGATGGGAACAAAATTCAAGATCCCAATTTTGTATACTCTTCGCAGACAAAACAGAAGGAAATAGAACATGTCTCGTTGCTTGTCTACTTGATGAAAATTTTTTGCAAGCCATATTGTCCCCTGTACCTTTGACTTTCATTTCTTCAAGCCCTATTTTCAATGTTGAAAGAATGTCACCTGTTACGTCCAGTATCTAGAGTGTTTGTGTCTGAAACTCAAGAAATTTCTGGTGTTTATGAAGCTCCCAGTAATGGCAGTATTGAGGTTTTAGTGCCTGACTCTCAGGATATATCCAGCAGCACCTCTTTTCATTGAAAATCGGAGAAGTCCTTACGCCGGTCCAAGCCTCTTGAAATTTACATGTCAAAAAAGAGCAAAAAATCGCCATTTTCGCCTAGTTTTGTGCCTAATATGCCACCTACAACTATGACTTATGCCTAAAAGTGTGTCTAATTACTCCTTCCTAAGTCATGACTTGGATGACATTTATGTTGGGTCAGTTTTATCATTTCTAACCCTCAAAATAACCCACCTTTGGTCAGAAATAGCATAAAAATGCTCTTTTTAACCAATGAAGTGCTGTATCTTGAGAACTAAAGCAGATAGAGACATGATATTGACACCAAAATCTCCGGAATACCAACATTTATATTCATCTTCAATAAATTTTAGGGCCCTTTACCCAATACTTTTTGAGTTATTAGCAAAAAACAAATTAATTGCCTTTATTTTCATGGGAATCGTAAGTGAAAATACATTTAATAGCACAAATCATTGAAGATAGGTACCTGGTGAACCTGATTTATCTGCTATATATTTTATCACAGACAACATAGTGATATTATATAATTTGAACACAAAAAGCTATTTTATTATTTATGGTGAAGGAGTATTACAATACCATGGATTACTTATCTACATCAAAATATTGTCTTATTTT
Source organism: Platynereis dumerilii (assembly GCA_026936325.1). NCBI lineage: Eukaryota > Metazoa > Annelida > Polychaeta > Phyllodocida > Nereididae > Platynereis > Platynereis dumerilii. The sequence continues at coordinate 28,280,186 of JAPTHN010000011.1, forward strand.
GAGAAAGGCATTCAAAGAAGTGAAAAAATTTGATTTGTTACAAAGGTTACCATGAAATCAGGGGAAAAATAATATTCTTTGTTGTACAATATTCTACTAAACCAGCATTGCATGTTATCAACAATTATGTGTCTGAGAAACAATTTGTCAAAAGTGGATGGCTTGCATACAAGTCTGCCTCCAATTGACAATTATGAGGACATAAAACATTGATATGGAACTTGAGAAGGCCAGATAAATGCAGTACAATATGAATGAATAACACCAAAAGTCAGTCATTTAAAGAAGTTCTTGTGGTCCAAGAATGAAACTGAAGGAAAGGTCTGAACAACAGAAAATGTTCTTGATGATCCTGAGAATAATCTATTATCAATGCTTTGAACCCATAATTAAAGATTATAAAATTGTTTGACGTAGTGGATGATATAATGAATGACATAGGGTATTTCAGTATTGACAATAAACTGAGACAATTTATGTATGTCAATGAGAAAGAATTACATACAGGCTAAATTGACAAAAAATTTAGCAACAAGCCTTCCAATATGTGTGAGAGATAATCAAAATCATGCGCCTGCCAGTGACATAACTGAAGATAATGAATATAGACCAGAGGAACCCAATAAACAGTAATTTAAAGGGTACCCTCAGCTATGAAACACTAACAGTGACATTGATAAAGCAATTATTATATCTTAAATGTTGCTAGAAATATTAATTCATGTTGTACTGCATTTATCTACCCTTCACAAGTTCCATATCATTGTAGTATTTCCTCATAACTGTCGATTGGAGACAGACTCGTATGGAAACCATCCACCTCAGCCTACCCTTTTTGAAAAATTGTTTCTCAGACACATAATTGTTGATAACATGCAATGCTGGTTTAGTAGCATATTGTACAACAAAGAAAATTATTTTTCCCCCGATTACATGGTAGCCTTTGAAACAAATCAAATTTTTTCACTTCTTTGAATGCCTTTCTCAAAATAAGACAATATTTGATGTAGATAAGTAATCCCTGGAATTGTAATACTCCATCACTATAAATAATAGAATAGCTTTTTGTGTTTTCAAATTATATATTATATATAGCAGATAAATCAGAGGTTCACCAGGTACCTATCTTTAATGATTTGTGCTATTAAATGTATTTTCACTTACGATTCCCATGAAAATAAAGGCAATTAATTAGTCTTTTTCTAATCACTCCAATAGTATTGGGTAAAGGGCCCTAAAATGTATTGAAGATGAATATGAATGTGGGTATTCCGGAGATTTTGGTGTAAATATCATGTCTCTACCTGCTTTAGTTCTCAAGATACAGCACTTCATTGGTAAAAAAGAGCATTTTTGCGCTATTTCAGACCAAAGATGGGTTATTTTGAGGGTTAGAAATGATAAAACTGACCCAACATAAATATCATCCAAGTCATGACTTAGAAAGGAGTAATTAGACACACTTTTAGGCATAAGTCATAGTTGTAGGTGGCATATTAGGCACAAAACTAGGCGAAAATGGCGATTTTTTGCTCTTTTTTGACATGTAAATTTCAAGAGGCTTGGACCGGCGAAAGGACTTCTCCGATTTTCAAAAAAAAATTTCATAGTGATCTACTAACCAAACCTCATGTTTTGACCGATAGGTGTTAAGATCAGAGAACTTTTTCATTTTTTGGTACACCCTAAAGGTCACCCTATGCTCATCATGGTGTGGCATTGGTGCCTCAGGCACAAGTATGATATTTTCTTTTTCAGGTCAGGTGGGAGATTAGACACCTTGTCAAATTTTGCTAAGTCTCCATTTACTTATCTATCTCGCAAGTATTCTAGTGTTGAACAAGCTTACCAACATGTAAAAGCAACTTCGCATGGCAAATTAAGTCTTGCTTCTTGAATATTGAGAAGCAAGAGTTATTTTTCCATCAAAAAGATGTGTAGTGATATTTGTACCAGCAATGATTGGAGTTCTACCAAAGACAATTTAATGAAAGATCTGCTGCTTCGTAAGTTTTCTTCAAATAAGAAAGCAGACGAAGTTCTGTTGAAGACAGGTTATGTCCATCTTGTCCACAATGTGGAATCTGATTCTTATTTGGGCTGCGGTGAGGATGGAAAAGGGCTGAATATGCTTGAGGTTCTCCTTGAGGAGGAAATGCGTGCGAATTTGTTACTTTTCTCTTCTCAGTCAAGTGAAGTGACTGAAGTTGTTCTTGGCCAACAGTCGCCAAGTTACAACAGCGGCATCGTAACAGACCGACATTCACAGGTGTCCGCATATCTCAAGACCAGCAAACCTGAGATAAAACACCAGGTGGACATCTTCCACATCGCAAAGTCTGTTGCGAAGGAGCTAACCAACAAAGGCCATCAGACCGAGGTGAAGGAGCTTTTTTCACTCATGGGGGTTGCTTTTATAAGCAAATCCACCTTCTTCCAGATACAAGAACTACACCTGTTTCCTGCTATTGCTTCTGTCTACAATAACCACATTGATGCAGTCCTTGCTGTACCACAAGATGAAGGCATATTCCTGGCTGGTACGGACAGTGTGACAGTCCTATTTTCAGTGCAAAGTACTGTACATACACTGTAATTTGTGACGAGACAGATCTTGTCATTTCAACACAAAAATATACTTTCAATATTATAGGCCTAGCAAAAGATACTTGTTTTAATGGAAATTTTCTTCGTTCTTGTAAATAAATTTCTTTTTTTCTTTTTCTTAAGCAGCAGTAATTATATAGCTTCCAAAGAGATGAAACAATTTTTTGCTGAATGTTACAGTAAAACAACAAAAGGATTAACTAAGAATCACTTTCACTTTTGGAAGACAATTAGTCAACAGAAAACACTTCCAATGACAGTGAATTACAAAACCTCATCGAAGAGGCACTTTCAGGGGCTCTTAAAAGGTCAAGAAAACAAGAGAAGGACAAGAAAAACATGTTAATTTCATAATGGTGTCAAAACACCATACAACAAAAATACATGAAAAATTACAGTTTCGAAAATCAAATGAAGAAAATGGCAACCATAACCGTCGTGACTGAAAGGTACACCAAATTGCTTTTATAAATCCACTTTCTTCAGGATACAGGAATTGCATTTGTTTCCTGCCATTGCTTCTGTCTACCAGAACCACATTGAAGCAATCTTTGCTGCAGCACAAGACGAAGGCATATTCCTGGCTGGTATGGGCAGTGTGACAGTCCTGGTTTCAGTGCAAAGTATTGTGCTACTCCATTCACTATAAGATGTATGTGTATAAAACACTGAAGTAACAAGGGAGGACTTTTGTTCAAAACTAATTATTGTATAGATATGGCATGTTGCTGTAAATTGGAGTTTTATATGCAACTATCCTTGGCAATGTATATATATCTGGGTAATTTTCAATATTACATAAAAAGTATAGAAATTTTTGTAATTGGAATGTTCAGACTAACTTCAAAATGTCCCTTTGCAAAAGCATTGTATGTCTGGAATGATGTCTATTCTATGTAAATTTGCTAATGATGGATCAACTGTTTTGATTATTCTGTTATTGTAAATCTGTTTTGAATGGCCAGCTTGATAAGCTTTTGCTTCCCTGGCTAATAAAGATACATACATACATACATACACTGCAATTTGTGACAAGACAGACCTAATCCTGTCATCTAGGGTCATTCGCGTTTCAGAAGTTGGTTCTTCCTATGCCATGGAGCTGGAAGGACTCCGCAGATGCCTTGCTGAGTTGGATGCTCACAGTGTCGACTACAGCGGCATCGCAACAGATCGACATTCACAGGTGTCCGCATATCTCAAGACCAGCCACCCTGACACTAAAATGTCTCTTTTATCAAAATAGTTTAACTCCAGATTAACTGACTATGACATCTTAATCCTGACCTCTAACAATGTCTTAGTCTATAATGGGAAATTGGAGGACCTTAGGGAATTTTTAGCAATGGTCGAAATAGGCTATGTCATTCTCTCAGTTGCAAGACCTGAAGAGTTGAAGCCCTTGTAACCGCAGTCTGCGGGCCATTAGAGCCACCCCGAAACAAAAGAGTTTTAAACGCTTTAAACACAAATTCTAGGCATCTTAAAGTCCTATTTTATCTCAGAAAATTAGTCTTGCCAGTTGTATATAAATCACAAGATGATTCTTGCCTATACTATTCCTCAATAACATTCAGTATTTGGGGGGGTTTTTTCAGGACCCCCTCTGGGTCCTTTGGAAAAATGTATTCGAGGGGGTCATAGGAGCATTGGGGGGGGGTCAAAACCCCTGAACACCCCCTAATTTTCAACACTGATATTTATAATGAACTGATCAGGGACTACATGTATACTGCGTTTTTCTACACAAATAGAGTCAACTCCCAAGTATTTTGTTTCTATTGTTCTGTTTATTACATCAAGGGCTGTGTTAAGCTGACAATGTCATTGTTTCATCTTTCGCCTCAACCATGTCAACAGCTGCAGCTACACACAAAAGAGCCCAAACTTCCGCAACGAAAAAAGGACCTAGTCATTGTAGAATATGTTACAGACAGCGAAAATTACAACAAACTATTCAAGAAATTTAGCTCTAATGTTACAGCTCATCAAACGGAGATGTTGTGGGGTAAGCTCACTGAGGAAGCGAATTCGTAAGTATCTGAATCTATCCTATGAGTACCGTAAAACGAGGTAAAGTTGGCAATCCTGGTTTCAGTGCAAAGTATTGCAAAGCATTGTACATACAGGTTAGGGTGTTTCAGGTGCCCCCAACATGTTCCGATCCAGCTTGACCTTGGTGTGGTATTGCAGTTTATATAGTAAAAGTCACATGTGAAATTTTGGCCCATTCTATAAATACTTAACTTTACCAGAATTCACTTGAAGTTTATAATGTAATTCCCCACTGGCGAACATGCAAATTCTCAAGATATTTCAAAAACCAATGAAGAAATCAATATTTTTTTCTCAATCCACAGGTCCTGAGTAAGTTTTGGGAGGGAAATTCAAATCTGGTGTTATTTTTTGTATAACCCCATTTGCCAAGCTGCCAGAAGCTGTCAAATTTGTGAAAATCTGCATAAAACGGCAGAATTTTAGGAAATTCAACACTTCCCAGCTCATCGGGAAGAACTGCTATAAAATAGCTGATAGCAGATTTGAATTGCCCTCCCAAAATTTACTCAGAAACCATGGATTGAGGAAAAAATATCTATTCCTTCATTGATTTTTGCAATATCTTCAGGATTTGTAAGTTCGCCAATGGGGAATTACATTATAAACTTCAAGTGAATTCTGGTAAAGGTAAGTATTTATAGAATGGGCCAAAATTTTACATGTGACTTCTACTATATAAACTGCAATACCAGACCAAGGTCAAGCTGGATCGGAAAATATTGGGGGCACCTGAAACACCCTAATACAGGTACTTGATCCATCTAAGGTCGTTCGCATTTCAGAAGTTGGTTCTTCCAATGCCATGGAGCTGGAAGGACTCCGCAAATGCCTTGCAGTTGGAAGCTCACAGTGTCGACTACAGCGGCATCGTAACAGACCGACATTCACAGGTGTCCGCTTATCTCAAGACCAGCAATCCAGAGAATAAACACCAGGTGGAAATCTTCCACATCGCAAAGTCTGTTATGAAGGAGCCAACCAACAAAGGCCATCAGAGTGAGGTGAAGGAGCTTTTTTCACTCATGGGGGTTGCTTTTATAAGTAAATCCACCTTCTTCCAGATAAAAGAACTACACCTGTTTCCTGCTATTGCTTCTGTCTACCAGAACCACATTGATGCAGTCCTTGCTGTAGCACAAGAGGAAGGCATAGTGATGGACAGTGTGACAGTTCTGGGTTCAATGTAAAGTACTGCATGTACACTGCAATTTGTGACAAGACAGACCTAATTCATTTGACAAGAACCAAAGCCCAATTACCAGCCAAAGGTTATTAGCACATTTATGTAGGATGGATGGATGGATGATTGGGGCTTTACATCCTATATTTATGCACTCAGTAGGCTAATAATGACAGGATGAGGACACTAGCATTAAGTCATTAACAAAGCATAGTATTGGGCTACAGCAGCAATGTCAGCTACAATGTTACTAAGTGCCTTGTACCGCCTACAAAAAAAAGTATTTCCCAGCGACCAGCGTCCACACTCAGGAGACTATTAAACAAAAATGTTTAAAAATTGGGCCAAGGTTTTCACCAAATTTCCCTCAATGCATTTTAATCCAAATTCAGTAGTAGTAGTACGGTTTAAGTCAAACTCGATGTAAGTACAACTCAAAATCACCATTACTTCCTATCAAGACACGAGCACCTCAAGGATCAACTTTGGAACGCTATTCTTAATTATTTATAAAAATGACATTGCCTCTTCCAGCCAAGTATTCAACTTCATAACGTATACTGATTATTCAACTTTGTTTAAAGAAGTATTGCAAAAAATAATTGGATGGCTGAAAAGAAATGTATCAAAAACTAAATGCATGATATTTAATGCAAGTTTGTTCCTCCATCACTAAAAATAGATGGTACAAATGTAGAATACGTGGAAGATTTCCTGGACTGGACTTCAAACTTTATATCGTTTTGTTAATGCAGTTTGTTGCTCTGAATCCGGATAAGTGGGACAATTACGATGCCGAATGACCAGCAATGAGAGCAAGCCATCATTATTTGTACACCCAGTTTAGGAAATTTGAAGCCCGACTTGTTTGTGGATTGACACAAAGGTAAAAGATGAAAAATTATTGTCACTTGAACTCACTTCAACTGCTTTGAAAGATAATGGATTGACACAAAGGTAGAAGGTGAAAACTTTTCGTCACTGCAACTCACTTCAACTGCTTTGAAAGATAATGGATTGACACAAAGATAGAAGGTAAAAACTTATTGTCACTTGAACTCACTTCAACTACTTTGAAAGATAATAAACAGTGAAAAGGTGTCAATTTAGGCGTGAAACCAATATTCTGCTTGAAATATTTTAAACTACATTTTTATATTTCCAATATTTAATCTACTCAATTTAACCAATTTGGTTATTGTTTATACTCTTTTTCAATTCAACCAATTTGGTTATTGTTTATACTCTTTGAAAAAAACAGTGAAAGGTTCTAATTTTGAAATTTTCATTCAGTCATTGTCGTATTCTGTATTGTTCTTGAGCACTCTGTGTTTTGTGTGAATGTTATTGTGTTGGCAGTGAACTTAGAATACTTGAAAACAAATTGACTTGTCTAGAATACAGAGCAATTCTTGGACGGGTCGTCTGTTTCCTATTGAGAGTGTAACTGCTATATAGAGACTGTGACTGTCACTTTGAGTGACAATAGTTTATGTTCTCAAAATAAGTGTTTATACAATTTTCACAATCTGTTTTACAACTTTATTGAGTGTTTATAGTGACGTTAAACTTCTGTTGCATTTCTGTTAGCTAGTGACATAGTGCGAGATAACATTTAGCTGGTCAGTTGTCGGAGGTGAATTGTGACATTCAATCGAGATAATTGTGATTGTCACTTCACAACTTTAGTGAAATTTTGTCAATTTGAGTGTGCTTCATTTGTTTATAAATAAATATTAAAATTAAAAATTGATTTGCAAATTGGTCATAGGTCATTTATTGTGTGTGGACTTGCAACCCAGTACAGCTTGGTTAATTGCTTACAGCTGCAATGAAGTTGTAATTTCAGTTAATTAACTTAATTTAACTACCCCCCCCCCCCCACTCAAGTTTTACATTCATTTAGTTGAGTGAGGAGGGCTTCAGTGAGATCGAACACATGCAGGAAATGCCAAGTCAAGAATATGAACACAACTTAGGAGATTTGGCGTACAGGAGGCTGTGGAGAGTGAGGAAAGAGAGTTTCTGTCGAGGTGAAAATGTCTGTCATGGCTGCAGTGTATGGCTGAGAGTTCCTATTCCAACTCAGACTGCCGGCCCTTCCTTAATTTTGAGAATTCCTTTACTCAGCTGTGATCCAAGCATTAAAAATATCCAAAATCTAAGTTTTCAAGCCAAAGAAAGTGAAAGTGTACCACTGGTAGTACCCCAATAGAAGAGTGGCAGGATAGTGTTCAACAATCCCTCTTGTCTATACCAAGAGTAAAAGTTGAACACCATTTTGTCAACATATAAATGAATTCAGATGCCTGTTTGGCGATAAGATTTGAGAAAGTGTTCTTGATATAATGATGTATTGCTAGCTGTCTGTGGACAGTTGGAGATAGGTAAGTCTACACCACTGGCCACTCTGATGAGCCACCTAGAAAAGATGAGGAAAATGGTTTGATTTTTTTAAACTTTCCCCGGTGTCTTGCCTTGCCTTACAAACATACACCACTAGAGGGCACTTCAGCGAATGCAAGTACCACCCATATCGTCCGAATCGTTTATCAGCCCCAAATAGTCAACCTCCTTCATTAACACCAGTTCATTGTCAATATCATTGTTGTCAACACCAGTTCCCCATTCTCAGTTGCAAATTAAATGTCAAAATGAACGATCAGTCTCCAACTACACTAAACCATGACATCACGTCTCCAGTCAGTCGATCATTTAAAAGAGATGTTTCATAACTATTCACTAATTATACAAAATCAGATTTATATACTTACATTGTTTATTTATTTTTGTGTATAACCCATTGGTCATATGTGACTCTTTTTGTCCATGAAAATAACCCCTACATCCTTTGCTTCCACCAATATCACACCATAGGACATCAGATTGCCATTGAGTCGGTGAGTTTGTGTTTCATGTTTCATCAGCTTCTGATTAGGCTATTTGGAGACCGGTTCTTTAATGGCTCTGGATGGTCTTTCATCTTGGTGGAAGTAGTTTTCTCACCAAAGTAGCACTTGTGGCTTTTTGCAGCACTCACATGCCATACAAGATGCATTACCGAGCAAACATTTGGCATGTTCTTAGGCAAAACCAAACCTAAGAAATGCTCTAAGCCTAAGCCTGAACGTCAGTCTACCAGTGGAGAGTCTGTGAGTGGGGAGTCCACGAAAGGGTCGGAGTGTTTTGCAGCGTACTGCAACAACTACCGAAACCCTGAGACAAGGAAAAAGGGTCTCTCTTTCCATGTGTAAGTCAGACTTTTTTAAGTAAAATAATGCGGGGTTAGTCCTGAAGCTGCATCAAGCAGTTATGCCAGTCTTGGTCTTTACTGCGTTTCACTGTTTCTTAATTTAGGCCTTAAGACAGGGGCGCCGCAATTGATGATATACATGTATTTGGGCAATTCTTAATTTATCTTCCGATGTGATACTTCCACACTTTCCTGAATGTTATTTGGTGTTTGATATCTCATTTTTCTGGGAGAATCACATGCACTGCTTATCTTATTACAGTATTTCATAGTGTATATTTTTGCATTAAAGTTTCCAAAATGTCTTGATCACTACCCAAAAACCCATGTACCACTTATCCCTCCACTGGCCCCAACTCTGGCAATTACGTGGATATGCTACTGATGTGAATTGTTGTCTACATGTTGGCAGGATTTTGAACCTAAAATGCCTCTGTATATTATTGACTCTAAACAATGAGAATTCCATTTCATATCAGCTTTTGTTTCAGGTTTCCTGACAGAGACAATGACAAGGAGAGATTTGAGGAATGGATGAGAAATTGTCGACGAGTGGTCAGTCCGGGGGCGAGAACTGTGGTTTGTAGCGGTCATTTTGAAGAAAAATGGCTTGACCGCACCGGCCAAACCACCAGATTGAGAGAGGGCGCTGTGCCAACAGTTTTCAATTTTCCACATCTCCAGGTATGTTTATCTGTGATAATTATACACAAAAATACTGGTTGACACTTGCATTTGGCTAATTTCATAGCACCTTTAGATTTTAGGGGTCGCTCAGTAGTTATAGAGGTCAGGCCTGCTCCGATGATATAACAAAACAACCCAAGTCAGGGTTACTGAGTAACAATATCACGAGCCCTGTGGGCTCGAGTGATATTAATTCACACAACAGCGAGTGATATTGTACGAAGTGCCCTGACGCATGGTTGTTTTGTTTTTATCACCTGGTTTTACCTCAAATTTTCAATTATAAAGAGAGACTATTTTCTGCCATTACAAAAATGTGACGTCGCCATGGAGCTACAATGGATGTGACGTCACAATACTATTGTTTTGGCCATTGCTTGGTTTGTGACGTCATCAGGCATCTAAAATACCGGTGAGGTCATAACCATTGTTAAAAAATATCGCCCTTGAAGGGTGTTATTTTTTACCATAACATAGGCCCTGATATTTTGACTGTGAACAGTGATATTCACAGCCAACCAGGTGATAAAGGTCTTTGCCTCCATGGGTTCGGACCCTGGGTGGGAAACCCAACATTTTCAGTGCTCCTTAATGAGCAAATTCCAGCTGGATGTCCTTTGGATGACATATTAAATTGGCAGCCCAATGTCACACGGGGGTAAATGTGTAACATTTTGAAGACTCCCGCTCTGGGCTGCTCGCTTCTCCGGCACTTGCAAAGTTGCAGTAACTGTTATCGGTAAACACTCAGACAAAAGCTTACTTGATTACCAACTCACCACATCCTGATACAGCAAATCTTTAGTCTTTTTAAGGTTTTCAAAACAAAAACATGTGACAAAGATGTCACTGACTATGCCTGCAATCGCATTGGTAAATTACATTGACCTGATGTCATGTCTGATTGACCTGGTTCCGTTTTACTATTACAGTCTGCTCCGGCAAAAGAGAGAGTGACACAGAACTCGTAGAGAGCCTTGGAGGAAGTGCCAATTGAAACTGGAAATGGATCGAGTAAAAATGACATTGACACATTACAAATGGCAGTGCCAGTAAGTGTCAGTGAATGTACTTGGGGTGGGGGAAGAAAAATACTAGCAGAAGGTGAGCGATCATGGGTATTGATCTAGGGGCGTTGGGAGTTAATCTGATATCCCTCAAAATAATTATCTCTATGTCACACATGGCCACAGTCTTAGCGTCATTCTAAATAGAAAGAATGACGACGTAAACAATGCATATTGTAATAGTACCGCTAGGTGTCGCCGACTGTAGACGTGTGTTGCCTAGTGAGCCGTTAAATCTGGACTTTATCAGTATTTCGCTATTGTTTCGGCTCATTCATGGACTTTAATGAAGGATTTTATTACCTGGACTCCACTGAATAACTTTGATTTGGAGATATATAAACTTTTTTGTGACATTAACTGTCAGAACTTTAAGCCACCCAGGTGGCAGTTGGCAACTTTTGTTTATCAACGCCATCTGTGATTTACCTTGGAGACGACGTCATCAGCCAATCAGAGGCTGTTATTTGGAGGTGTGGCAATGGAGTGAGATCGTGCGTAAACAAACTGCTGACAATGAACTGTCAGATTGATGCCATTAGTTGGATCATGCCAGAGTCATCGTCAAGTCGATGGTAAAACAAGTCCAAGGTTTAAAAGTCAAGGTAAACAGTATCAAGTCGTCCAAGTCAAGTTCAAAAGTCCATTATCCAAGTCTAATAACCAGCTAACAGTTCAAGTCTACTAATCGGCTAATAGTTCAAGTCTACTAACCAGCTAATTCGTAAATATCTGAATCTATCCTATGAGTACCGTAAAATTAGGTAAAGTTGGCAATCCTGGTTTCAGTGCAAAGTATTGCAAAGTATTGTACATACAGGTAATTGATCCATCTAAGGTCGTTCGCATTTCAGAAGTTGGTTCTTCCACAGTGTCGACTACAGCGGCATCGTAACAGATCGACATTCACAGGAATCCGCATATCTCAAGACCAGCAATCCTGAGATTCATGGGGGTTGCTCTTATAAGCAAATCCACCTTCTTGAGGATGCAATTGTTTCCCGCTATTGCTTCGGTCGACCAGAACCACATTGATGCAGTCCTTGCTGCAGCACAAGAAGAATGCATATTCCTGGCTGGTATGAGCAAAGTATTGCACATACACTGTAATTTGTGAAGAGGCAGATCTTGTCCTTTCAACACAAAAATATTTACAGTATTACAAAATCATACTTTCAATATAGCAAAAAGATACTTGTTTTAATGGAAATGTTCTTCGTTCTTGTTTAATTTTTCTTTCTTCAGCAGCAGTAATTAGCTTCCAAAGAGAAAACCTGAATTTCAATTTTTTTTCTGAGTTAAAATACTTTTTCAAAATAACTTTATTTTCAAATGTTGCCGTTTCCTTCTCACATTTGCTGCATGGCCCAAAGAAATTCCATGTTGACTAAAGATGACAGGCATCGGAAAGGCTATTATTGGGGCTTTACATCCTATATTTATGCACTCAGTAGGCTAATAATGACAGGATGAGGACACTAGCATTAAGCTATTAACAAAGCATAGTGGTGCGCTACAGCAGCATTATCTGCTACAATTTATAAAGTGCAAAAAATGTATTTCCCAGCGACCAGCATCCACACACTCAGGAGACTAACTTTGAAAAAAGAAATACCACTGGCAACATGAGTTGAAGAGCTTGAGTACAGTCTTTACTACAGAGAGTCAAGATTGAAGTCCTGAAACAACTTATTCACAATCATTTGGCTCTGGCAAGATGGTCCCTATTCAGTTTTCTGGAGATGTATATTACTAAATTTTCTAGCATAATGTAAATTTAACTAAGCGAAAATAATATATTTCAAAATTTTAATCAATGTACATGACTGGACTTTGAACTTTATGTCAAAGGAATACATTATTAATTTTTTCCTTAATGCAGTTTGTTGCACTGAATCAAGATAAGTGGGACAATAACGAAGCTGAATAATCGGCAATGAGAGCAAGTCATCCTTTCTGGGAGGAAGCAAGGCAGCATTTCCTCCAACATGCCAATACCCTAAGAACATGTAATGGGAAATGGATTAAATTGTGCGTCCTGGCTGTTATATTAGTGATAATGTGTTGATGCTCAGGTTTCAAGATCTACAGCTTGATTCACCATATTAATTTGTTTTGCTGTCTTCTTACAACGCACAAAAAAAGAAAGTCTATCCAAGCTAAAGTAGAACATATAAGTGATACCGAGGACCACACAACTGCAAAAGGCCGTCTGACAAGAAGAGCCCCGGTAATTCTAGCCAACTCTTCGGGATTCATCAGATCCCTTGTTACTGTTTAGTTTTCTCTTAACTGTCAGACATAATACAGAAACTTAATTTGGCAATGAGAGTAATTTTAAAAAATTAAAAACCTTCAGATTTCATGGTTCGTGTATAAGACCTTGTTGAACATGTTGCAAGAGAACACCAAAAAAAAAACAAACATGTGACACAGATTCTTATCTCAGAATGATAATCACAAGAGAACTCAAGGAGTGTCCTTTAGCTAATTCGAACTTAGATTTTGGCAGGCCATCTTGTTTATAAGAAAAAAATAAAAAGATTGCCTAAGAAACCTTACTGGTTAGAAATTGAATCCTATGTAAGGAACTGGGTGGCCAAATGTGATTTTCATATACTGGAACAAAGAAAACATCTCGCAAAAAAAAGTTCCTCCAGGGAAAATGTTCACATTTGCAGCAATGGACAGATTCAGCGTTGATTCAATGCACTCTAAGAAAAGAAGGTGCGAGGGGTGGAGCAAAACACCTGCAAGGTGAATGTAAAAACCTTTGGGGTGCACAAAACTTTAATCAATGTACATGCATGACTGGACTTCGAACTTTATGTCAAAGGAATACATTATTATTATTTTTCCTTAATGCAGTTTGTTGCTCTGAATCAAGATAAGTGGGCCAATAATGAAGTTGAATAATCGGCAATGAGAGCAAGTTATCCTTTTTGGGAGGAAGCAAGGCAGCATTTCCTCCAACATGCCAATACCCTAAGAACATGTAACGGGAAATGGATTAAATTGTGAGTCCTGGCTGTTATATTGGTGATAATGTGTTGATGTTCAGGTTTCAAGATCTACAGCTTGATTCACCACATTACGTAATTTGTTTTGCTGTCTCATAGGTATTTTCTCAATTTTACAATAAGAAAATGATGTGCCATCCAAACACATATATTTTATAAGAAATATATCAATGATCAACCAGAAGATTTACAAGAAGGTCACATACTTCTTGAACTTATTAACAAGACTGACGCTGAAGCAATGCCCTTAAGTAACTAAAAAAGCAGAAAGAGAGAAAATTAAATTAGATGGTATGGAGGACATTGGAGATGACCTTTTCAAAGTAAAACAAGAATTAATATAAGAAATACAGCAGTCAAGATTACTGCAGTTAGTTAAAGGCATCGCAGGAACAGGCTTCCGAACAGCATCATTCGGAATTTCTAAATATCAATTTTTCTTATGTCATAATAAAAAAATTTCTTTTTCATACATTTCCAAACCTGCAATGCAATAGAGAATATTATGAAAAATCGATCTATTTAGAACAAATTTAAATCAACATACCCCCAGAGTACTAACATGCCCAGTGCTCACCGACCACAATCCTTGAGTACTCAGGAGGACAAATCCCAGATTCCAGCTTTGAAGAGCACAGCACATGACAGCGTTGGCAGGAGGATAATGACACTACAGAGTCCGCACAGTGACAGGATCTCCATCTTTCTGACACCTTGTTGATACTTTTTGCATGGCGATGACATGCAGCCAAGTGGAACTGTCTAACCTTGCAAGTTAAAACTTCTCATGTACCTGCCTTAACCCTTTCTCAAAGTGACACAATAGAGGATGAGAATGGAGCCAATCATGCTGAGAATGAGGAAGATGAAACCATTTTTCAGCAACATCTACCTGTGTTGGTAGCGTCGCACACACTGAATGTAAACAAAAGCGCCCCTCGCTATTTTGGATAATTTTGGATAGAAATCGGATTTAAAAAGTGAAGAAAAGTTCAAGAAAGTTCTTCCACGATTCAGAGACACAGAAAACAACATTGACTGCATCCGTGAGAGCTTGACATGGCAAGATGATGGACTTATAATTTTACCACATCAGTTTGTTATGATTTTGTTGACATTGTCACGTGACGAGCTATTTATAGCACTGACTTAAGTGACCTCACCGAAGATCCACGTGGACGTGGTGTGGAGCTGTCAAAAGTAATTCACATGGATTTTGACAGCCGTAAATCTTTGGAACTTTCTTCTGTGTATCTTCATGAACTTTTACCTCCTGTTATACCAATTATAAGTCAACTTTATTCTTAATCAAGTCAACCTTATTCTTAATCAAGTCATCTTTATTCTTAACCAAGTCAAGTCATTACAAGATTACTTTATTCTTGACCAAGTCAAGACTTCATAACATAACTATTTCGTAATTTGACAAGTCATCTTCTTCATTCTGAAAAAGATGTGTAGTGATTTTTGTACCAACAATGATTGGAGTTCTACCAAAGTCAATTTAATGAAAGATCTGCTGCTTCGTAAGTTTTCTTCAAATAAGAACGCAGTCGAAGTTCTCTTGAAGACAGGTTATGTCCATCTTGTCCACAATGTGGAATCTGATTCTCATTTGGGCTGCGGTGAGGATGGAAAAGGGCTGAATATGCTTGAGGTTCTCCTTGAGGAGGAAATGCGTGCGGATTTGTTACTTTTCTCTTCTCAGTCAAGTGAAGTGACTGAAGTTGTTCTTGGCCAACAGTCGCCAAGTTACCACAGCGGCATCTTAACAGACCGACATTCACAGGTGTCCGCATATCTCAAGACCAGCAAACCTGAGATAAAACATCAGGTGGACATCTTCCACATCGCAAAATCTGTTACGAAGGAGCTAACCAACAAAGGCCATCAGACTGAGGTGAAGGAGCTTTTTTCACTCATGGGGGTTGCTTTTATAAGCAAATCCACCTTCTTCCAGATACAAGAACTACACCTGTTTCCTGCTATTGCTTCTGTCTACAAGAACCACATTGATGCAGTCCTTGCTGTACCACAAGATGAAGGCATATTCCTGGCTGGTGATGGATAGTGTGACAGTCCTATTTTCAGTGCAAAGTACTGTACATACACTGTAATTTGTGACGAGACAGATCTTGTCATTTCAACACAAAAATATACTTTCAATATAGGCCTAGCAAAAAGATACTTGTCTTAATGGAAATATTCTTCGTTCTTGTAAATAAATTTTTTTTTTCTTTTTTCTTAAGCAGCAGTAATTATATAGCTTCCAAAGAGATGAAACAATTTTTTGCTGAATGTTACAGTAAAACAGCAAAAGGATTAACTAAAAATCACTTTCACTTTTGGAAGACAATTAGTCAACAGAAAACACTTCCAATGACAGTGAATTACAAAACCTCATCGAAGAGGCACTTTCAGGGGCTCTTAAAGGTCAAGAAAACAAGAGAAGGACAAGAAAAACATTTTAACTTCATAATGGTGTCAAAACACCATACAACAAAAATACATGAAAAATTAGTTTTGAAAATCAAATGAAGAAAAAGGCAACCATAACCGTCGTGACTGAAAGGTACACCAAATTGCTTTTATAAATCCACTTTCTTCAGGATACAGGAATTGCATTTGTTTCCTGCCATTGCTTCTGTCTACCAGAACCACATTGAAGCAATCTTTGCTGCAGCACAAGACGAAGGCATATTCTTGGCTGGTATGGCCAGTGTGACAGTCCTGGAAATAAGTTGTTGCAAGTCCATGATTTTAAGTACCTTGGCCTGACTAGTACTTCAACTGGTTCCTTTAAACTTGGTGTTCAGGAATTAGTGAAACTGGGTTCTCGGGCTATATATGCATTAATAGCAAAATGCAGGAAATTCAATTTGCCTGTAGATTTACAGCTTGAGCTGTTTGATTGCCTGGTAGTTCCAATACTAACCTATAATTGTGAAGTATGGGGCTTTAAACATACAAATCTAATTGAAAAGTTACATCTCAAGTTTATGAAATTTGTGTTGAATGTCAAGAGCTCAACTTGTAACTCCATGGTATATGGAGAGCTTGGTATGTATCCCCTTCATCTGCGTGTCAAAAAACAGATGGTGGCTTTCTGGGCCAAAACGTTACAAGGCAAAACAAGCAAGCTCAGTTGCATTATGATCAATAGTTTACAATCTATGCACAGTAGTAGTAAGTTTTCATCGCCCTGGCTTATGTATATCAAGGGCATTCTAGACCAATGTGGGCTTAGTAATATATGGAGTAATCCCCACATGCAGTCTTCGAACTGGCTTAAAAGTAAAGTTGAACAGGTGTTAAAGGATCAGTTCTACCAAGAGTGGAGGCAAGACCTTGGTAGTAAATCCTCCTGCGATATTTATCTGCATTTTAAAGATAAAATTGAGCTGGAAAAGTATTTACTTCTCAGCAATGCCAGTTACCGCAGGGCTTTATGTAGGCTGAGAACAAATAATTCTAACCTCCCTAAAGTAACGGGTAGATACAAGAATATTCCCAGAGCAGAACGTTTTTGTACTTTATGCCAGGAGCAGAAATTAGGTGACGAATACCACATTTTACTGAATGTCACAATTCAAAAATGCTTGAATTGAGGCAAAAATTTGTGCCACATTCAGTTCGCCATCATCCCTCTGTCTACAAATGCTTGCGCTGGATGAAATCTACCAGTCTCAGTGATATGAAATCACTTGCATGTTTTCTAAAGGAGGCTTTCAAACTGTACTAGATTGGTTTTTGTCTGCCAAGAAGTAGACCGACTATATTTCATTATATCTATATACACAAGTTTGTTTTGCAAATATATTATAATGATGATAGCTTCAAAATGTATCTTGTTGAAAAATTCAAATAGGTGTGTATTTGCCGTTCCCATATTAAGGGCCGATGAAAGATATAAATAATATATGATGTTAATTATGACATAATGCTGAGACACTTAGGGATGTTGCAAATATATAGTATATGGTAATTGGTGCTAGATATATTGTTATTGTTTATGGACTTTATATGGTACGATACAAGTCTACAATACGGCCAGCAGCATGGACTACTTATTCTAGTGTCATAATGTTCCTGGAAGTGATTATTTATTTTTGTCATTATTGGTTTATACGGCACCTTGTTTAGGCCTACCAGGCCCTGAGTGACAGCTGGGTGTTTATTATTTACAATTGTAAATTTTAGTAAATAGTAATGCATTCCTAATTAAAATATTATTGGTAGGCCTATACCTGGGCAGCATATGAATTAATGAAGAATAATGACAATTTGTGCATTATGAATGCTTACCTGAAATACGTAAAAAGTAATGCTGTGACTTATTTCATTTTCCAGCTGGGGACTTTATTGTGGAAAAATGCTTAAAGAACGTTTTTGTTGTTGTAAACTTCTGCATGGCGGCAGCAACATTGTTAAAACAGCTTAATGCCCCATCTGGTGCAGCCTATACAAACAAAATAAGCATTTGTCAAAGTATTGATAATCTTTAATTAATTTATTCTCTTTGTACATAGTGTATATATGTTCAATTTTTGTGTATTATTTATTATATTGTTGCTCTATACCACATATAGTGGTCAGAGAATAATAAAAACCTTGAAACCTTGAACCTTGGATGCTCAGTGTCGACTACAGCGGCATCGTAACAGATCGACATTCACAGGTGTCCGCATATCTCAAGACCAGCCACCCTGACACTAAAATGTCTCTTTTATCAAAATAGTTTAACTCCAGATTAACTGACTATGACATCTTAATCCTGACCTCTAACAATGTCTTAGTCTATAATGGGAAATTGGAGGACCTTAGGGAATTTTTAGCAATGGTCGAAATAGGCTATGTCATTCTCTCAGTTGCAAGGCGCGAAGAGTTGAAGCCCTTGTAACCGCAGTCTGCGGGCTATCAGAGCCACCCCGAAACCAAAGAGTTTTAAACGCTTTAAACACAAATTCTAGGCATCTTAAAGTCGTACATTATCTCAGAAAATTAGTCTTGCCAGTTGTATATAAATCACAAGAGGTTGATGATGTATGCTGATAAGGCTTCATTTGATGATTCTTGCCTATACTATTCCTCCATAACATTCAGTATTTGGGGGGGTTTTTTCAGGACCCCCTCTGGGTCCTTTGGAAAAATGTATTCGAGGGGGTCATAGGATCATTTGGGGGGGGGGGGTCAAAACCCCTGAACACCCCCTAATTTTCAACACCGATTTTTAGAATGAACTGATCAGGGACAACATGTATACTGCGTTTTTCTACACAAATAGAGTCAACTCTCAAGTATTTTTTTTCTGTTGTTCTGTTTATTACGTCAAGGGCCGTGTTAAGCTGACAATGTCATTGTTTCATTTTCGCCTCAACCATGTCAACAGCTGCAGCTACACACAAAAGAGCCCAAACTTCCACAACGAAAAAAGGACCGAGTCATTGTAGAATATGTTACAGACAGCGAAAATTACAACAAACTATTCAAGAACTTTAGCTCTAATGTTACTGCTCATCAAACGGAGATGTTGTGGGGTAAACTCACTGAGGAAGCGAATTCGTAAGTATCTGAATCTATCCTATGAGTACCGTAAAACGAGGTAAAGTTGGCAATCCTGGTTTCAGTGCAAAGTATTGCAAAGTATTGTACATACAGGTAATTGATCCATCTAAGGTCGTTCGCATTTCAGAAGTTGGTTCTTCCAATGCCATGGAGCTGGAAGGACTCCACAAATGCCTTGCAGAGTTGGAAGCTCACAGTGTCGACTACAGCGGCATCATAACAGACCGACATTCACAGGTGTCCGCTTATCTCAAGACCAGCAATCCAGAGATTAAACACCAGGTGGAAATCTTCCACATCGCAAAGTCTGTTATGAAGGAGCTAACCAACAAAGGCCATCAGACTGAGGTGAAGGAGCTTTTTTCACTCATGGGGGTTGCTTTTATAAGCAAATCCACCTTCTTCCAGATAAAAGAACTACACCTGTTTCCTGCTATTGCTTCTGTCTACCAGAACCACATTGATGCAGTCCTTGTTGTAGCACAAGAGGAAGGCATAGTGATGGACAGTGTGATGGTTCTGGGTTCAATGCAAAGTACTGCACGTACATTACAATTTGTGACTAAACAGATCTAATTCATTTGACAAGAACCGAAGCCCAATTACCAGCCAAAGGTTATTAGCACATTTATGTAGGTTGGATGGATGGATGGATGGATGATTGAGGCTTTACATCCTGTATTTATGCACTCAGTAGGCTAATAATGACAGGATGAGGACACTGCTTGAAATATTTTAAACAACATTTTTATACTTCCAATATTTAATCTACTCAATTTAATCAATTTGGTTATTGTTTATACTCTTTTTCAATTCAACCAATTTGGTTATTGTGACTGTCACTTTGAGTGACAATAGTTTATGTTCTCATAATAAATGTTTATACAATTTTCACAATCTGTTTTACAACTTTATTGAGTGTTTATAGCTATGGCAATATATCCATGCAAAAACTCAGCTGAATTTTTTAAACACCTTGTTGCATTTATAAATATCAACTGTCTTTTTAAAAATATACAATTAATAAACTTGAGTGTCTGAAGGCGTCAATGGGCGTCAAAATAATCATTTTAGCACTTGTGTTTGTTCAAGATAGTAGTACACGTATTGTGTTATGTAATTTTACAACAAGGTATTAAATTTATAAACATACATGTTTTAAAAAATTAATTTGGGTTGGTGTATGGTCTACGAGTATATGAGCAATTAACTCGAGCTCCCTTCACATTACTCTTTTTTATATTCATGAGAGGGCAGCACAGTGTAGACCTTATTTTTGAAAGAATACAGACTGCTTGCAGAGCCTCTCCCTCCCCCTCCAGAGTGTCATTAGGCCTATTTGAATCAAATTCCATTTGACAAATGGACTCTGGAATATTTAGTTACAATGCAACGAAAACAGAAAACTATACTACGACTATATGTCCAAGTAGTTTAACACCTGATTTGGCCACCCCAGAACATTGAGATTGTTGCATCAAGAAAAATATTTCTGCCACTGATGACATAACCAACATATTAAAGACTTTTTTCGGGCATTTTACCAACTCATTTTACATTGTCCAGTGGCATATTTAGTCGAGGCATTTGGCATCTACAAGTCTCACAGCAGAGAAATGCATACTCACTGGTAGATTAGCTAATTTTTAATTTATTCATCTTATTTTTTTGATATTTTAGTGTCTCTTTTACCAAAATATTTACAATAGCTGCCCATTTACACAAGTTGGAGAACTTAGTCCCTTTTTACACTCAGTGGTCGATATATACTTTGCGACTTAATCAAGATTTGCTTTGATATGAAGAAATCGACAGAATATGCCTCCCGTTAAACAGAACATGTCTCTTGTTCTAAATGTAACAATGAAACTGAAACAAAAGATATTTTTCTGTATCCACTTAAATAAACCACGACAAGAAAAGCGTTTATCATATATCACTTTTTATTAATTACTCACCAATTCTATTACAAATTCATCATAAAATCTGCAGTAAGTAAATTTACACACATGTTGAAATGACAACGTTTTGGCATAACTTTTTCGCCGTAATAAACCATAGTAACTCAATGTCCTTAGCCATTACTTGTGTTATACAAAGTAGAAATAATTGTCCATTTAATCCTCAACCTCCAAAAAATTAAACTAAGCCTGGCTTCTAGACATATATAAATTCAAAATGCCTGAAAATGGTGAATACAAAATGCATATTTTCCAATGTTAACTTCTTCAAACTTTCTTGAAAAAGTGCTGAATGACACCAAACTCCAGTTTATAATATGATGATATTACATTGCAAATTACAAATATTGACAAATGAATAAAGAAATAGTTAACTCACATATGATTTGAAATAGTACAAGGAATTCTCTTAAGACCACCTTTTGCACATACTACATATTAATGCGGTTATAATCAATTTATATACATATTTTTAATTTGAATAAAAGCAAGACAACAGTTTGGACATTAGCTTGAAGGCATACGACACACAAAAAATCTTGGGGGAGGGGGATGTGCGACGTTTGCCCAAATTTCAAGATCTAGATTCAATACCACTTCAAACGAAAACACTTGGAAATAATGCTTGATTAACGATCTGCCTGAAAATTTTGCACGAATCTTAGTGTTTCCCAAACTTTTTGGGGGGGGGGGGGGTAACTAACTACCCAACCGACTCCCCCCTCCAATATGCCTATGATCAGAGCTATCAAGCCCTGTGCATACTACATATAGTTAGTGAAAAAATATCTTTATTTCAACAGATCACATAAAACATCAGGCAATTTTCAACTAGGTCTGACTCCGGTAAATAAGTGGATAATTTGAAGTAAGATTAAGCTAGTGAATTATCCTGTTTGGAATATGACTTAAAGAAAACCTCAATATGACAATACTTTCAACAACAATCTGAGAATGGTGAATCCTATAAAGGCAACTCAACCATAATCGGAGAATGGCAAATCCTAGCCAGGCAAATCAACCACAAGGGCGAATCCTATCCAGGCAAATCAACCACAATCTGAGAATGGTGAACGCTCTCAAGGCAACTAAGCCACACTCTGAGAATGGCGAATCCTGGATTGGCAAATCTGCCACAGGGGCGAATCCTATCCAGGCAAATCAACCACAATCTGAGAATGGCGAATCCTCTCAAGGCAACTAAGCCACACTCTGAGAATGGCGAATCTTGGATAGGCAAATCAAGCACAGGGGCGAATCCTATCCAGGCAAATCAACCACAATCTGAGAATGGTGAACGCTCTCAAGGCAACTAAGCCACACTCTGAGAATGGCGAATCCTGGATAGGCAAATCAACCACAGGGGCGAATCCTATCCAGGCAAATCAACCGCAATCTGAGAATGGTAAACGCTCTCAAGGCAACTAAGCCACACTCTGAGAATGGCGAATCCTGGATTGGCAAATAAACCACAGGGGCGAATCCTATCCAGGCAAATCAACCACAATCTGAGAATGGCGAATCCTCTCAAGGCAACTAAGCCACACTCTGAGAATGGCGAATCCTGGATTGGCAAATCAACCACAGGGGCGAATCCTATCCAGGCAAATCAACCACAATCTGAGAATGGTGAACTCTCTCAAGGCAACTAAGCCACACTCTGAGAATGGCGAATCCTGGATTGGCAAATCAACCACAGGGGCGAATCCTATCCAGGCAAATCAACCACAATCTGAGAATGGTGAACGCTCTCAAGGCACCCTGTATCTACAATGTGAGAATATTGAATCATATCAAGGCACCTGAAAGTACAATCTGAGAATTGCGAATCCCATCAAAGTACCTCAAACTACAATCTAAGAATGCTGAATATTATCAAGGCACCTAAAACTTCAATCTGAGAATGGCAAATCCTATCAAGGCACCTTAAACTTCATCTGAGAATGGCAAATTCTATCAGGGCACATTAACTACAATCTGAGCTTGGCGAATCTTGTCAAGGCACCTAAAACTGAGAATGGCGAATCCTATGAAAGCACCTAAACTACAACTTGAGAATGGTGAATCCTATCAGTCACCCCTTCCCAAAATTAAATCAGCAACAATAACAAATTGGAACTAGAGTGTAAAAATGTGGGCAAACAAACATTCATAAAAATCAAGAAGCTTAATTTGAAATCACATAAAATCTTAATCATAGAATTCCATGTAACTCAACCACGATGTGTGAGTGACAAGTCATGTCAAGGCAACTGAAAGTATAATCTGAGAATGATATATCATGTGAATGAAACCAATGCACAATCCTAGATTGTCTCAAAGCCCCATCCCTAAAACGTAAGTTAGTTGGCACAATGTGAGAATGCAGCATTACTTTAGACAAGGACCCTGATCATATGACAGTACAATCAGCATAATAGGTTCATCTTTCAGCCCTTCTAGCTCAAACAGATTTGTAAACGAAATGAAGTCACCTGTAAATATGGCTCAGAAATAATTAAATACATTTTATATTAAGAGCAAAAAAAAAGCAAAGTGCCCCAGTCTGCCCTACATATATATATAAATCCATGATACCAAGATACTTATTACATAAAGCTCAGTTGGAAGTGCAGTGTTTATGACATTTTCGGAGATCTAAAAGTGCAATTTCTCCCCACACCAAAAGAAACCACAAATAGTTTTCACATTTGTGATTGATATTGGAGCATTTAAGTGCAGTTTTTCCAAGCCCAATTCCAAGCCATTGATTGACCCTACTACTCTGCTTAATTTATATCCTCAAAACACAGAAGATGTTCTTCATATCAACCATAACAGGTTATACATACATGACACAGGCAAGTTGCCTATATCCATCATAACAGGACATAATTACTAGAAACAGATAGATACAATTTTCATGACAATCACTAATTCAGTTCTTTATATCCATCATTACAGGACATACAAAAAGCAACTTGTTCATATCCATTTCGACTGGATATAAATAGATACAATTTTCATGGCTATAACTGATTCGGGTCTGCATATCCATAATTACAGGACATACAAAAAGGCAATTTGCTCATATCCATCTCTACTGGATATTGATATATACAATTTCCGTGGCCATCGCTGAGGTCTGTAAATCCATCATTACAGGACATAATTATAAAAAGGCAATTTGCTCATATCCATTATAACTGGATATAGATAGATACAATTTTCATGGCCATCACTGATTCAGGTCTGTATATCCATAATTACAAGACATACAAAAAGGCTATTTGCTCATATCCATTTCTACTGGATATTGATATATACAATTTCCGTGGCCATCGCTGAGGTCTGTATATCCATCATTACAGGACATAATTATAAAAAGGCAATTTGCTCATATCCATTATAACTGGATATAGATAGATACAATTTTCATGGCCATCACTGATTCAGGTCTGTATATCCATAATTACAGGACATACAAAAAGGCTATTTGCTAATATCCATTTCTACTGGATATTGATATTCACAATTTTCGTGGCCATCACTAAGGTCTGTATATCCATAATTACAGGATATAATTATAAAAAGGCAAGTTGTTCATATCCATAATTACTAGAAACAGGTAGATACAATTTTCATGACAATCACTAATTCAGTTCTTTATATCCATCATTACAGGACGTACCAAACACAACTTGTTCATAATTATAAAAAGGCAATTTGCTCATATCCATTATTACTGGATACAGATCGATACAATTTTCATTGCCATCGCTGATTCAAGTCTGTACATCCATAATTACAGGACATACAAAAAGGCAATTTGCTCATATCCATTTCTACTGGATATTGATATATCCAATTTTCGTTGCCATCACTGAGGTCTGTATATCCATAATTACAGGACATAATTATAAAAAGGAAAGTTGTTCATTTCCATAATTACTAGAAACAGATATATACAATTTTCATGACAATCACTAATTCAGTTCTTTATATCCATCATTACAGGATATACAAAAAGGCAATTTGCTCATATCCATTATAACTGGGTACAGATAGATACCATTTTCATGTCTCCATCACTGATTCAGGTCTTTATATCCATAATTACAGGACATCCAAAAAGGAAATTTGCTCATATCATTTGTACTGGATATAGATAGATACAATTTTCATGGCCATCACTGAGGTCTGTATATCCATAATTACAGGACATACAAAAAGGCAATTTGCTCATATCCATTTCTACTGGATATAGATAAAAACTATTTTCATGGCCATCACTGATTCGGGTCTGTATATCCATCATTACAGGACATACAAAAAGGCAATTTGCTCATATTTCATGTTAGTTTGTGTTTTTATATCCATCATTACTTATTCTCTTAAAATATGTTCTTTACATCCATGGTTGCATGAAATGGATGAATACAGGCTGCATATATTAATCAGGATCATCTGTGTCTCAGTATCATTAATAATGTTTAATTCTTTGCGGCTGAAGCTCAACAAAGTACAATAACCCCCAAATTTTCTTTTTCAAAAATAAGATTGCAAACACTTAACTCCAACACTGAAGTCCAACTGTCTTATGTTTTGATTAATTGAGCAAAACTACTGAACTGGAGAGGAATGGTTTACTATTTTCCACAAGGCCTAAACCATTAGATTGGAAGAGATATGCCCCTTAAACCAATAACTGGCAAAAACAAGTACGGGCCTAAAAGCTCACTTGTGTTACAAAAACGTTGGATAGCTGTGTCTTGGTAACATGTTATACAACGGTACCTGCATTGTAAAACCCTCTGTTGTAAGACCAACTTGCCTTATGTGACCCCCTTTCCTTGCACTAAGTAGTATTTTTAGTGCATTTCGCACTCTGATGAGAGACCGCACCCCCACAAGTGACCGCTTCATGACCGCGGAAAGGATGGTCTTATAACGCAGGAACCGCTGTACTAGCAACTTGCAAATAGGCAGACTGAAAATTAATAAGTATATACAGTGGTCCCTGCGTTATAAGACCCCCTGTTGTAAGACCGCCTTGCCTTATGCGACCGCCTTCCTCCCGCACTAAGTAGTATTTTTAGTGCATTTTGCACCCCGATAAGAGACCGCACCCCCAATAGAGACCACTTCATGACCGCAGAAGGGGCGGTCTTATAACGCAGGGACCACTGTACACACCAAGTTTCATCTAAATCGCTTCAGACTAGAGACAAGGCACTGTGGTTTAAAGATGTTTAAACAATACTGTGCCAAATGCTAGAACACAATCTCTGACGAATTGTCAGTAAGTCAATTTAACTATGACATCAAACCTGAAAAATATTTTTGTTTTGTTGTGTTGTTGTTCATAGTTTGGAAATGATGGTTATTGTATCAAAGTACAAAGCGCAAAGTCATTTCACTGAAAAATGCTGCGGGAATGCATAGTGTGGACTGTGGAGCAAATGAATGAATTTGGATTTGGTATTTCCATTTCCTGTAGCCAGTGAACAGTCTGATATACAAATTCGTGCAGAAGAATTGTAAGCTTCTCAATACATTTTCATTGCACTTATTGAAGGTCCTCTGAGATAAATGTCTCTATTATCTCCTCGAATATCTTCCTTGGTTATCCTATTTGGTAATCCGTAGGATGCGGCTGCACCACGTCCAACAGTCAATGCCATCCACCATCTGAAACACGTAAAGGAGGAGTTAATATTCAAAATATCTTTGCTAGGAACTATTTTTGTCTTATTGAAGATCAGGCCTATATAACAAGAAAAGTACCCTTGAAATAGGGTACTTTATCTACTTGTAAATAAATCAAACTTTTAATGTATTGTTATTTGAAGTTTATTGAAAAACGGGCATAATTTTCGCAAAAGGTAATTTTCTGTCAAAATTCTCGAAATTTGAAAGGAAAAACAAATGTCCATTGATTCTATGAAGGGTTAGCTCATTCCGAATTTCAAATTAAATACGGGGAGATACATGCATTTTCACGCAAAGTAACACATTTTATGTGGTATAATGCAAAAATAACGATGCTCATCAATTCTATAAATGCAGGACTGTTAACAACAAGTGTTACCATATTTTCTGATTAGGCAATATATGAAGGCAGGTATCTTAGCTTGTAATGGCATATCTTGGAAGACTGTGAGGATGTCAGGAAATACTTTTTCTCAGGATCATGAATTTGTTTATTTACAATAAATTCTATGATTGTGTAAATGCTGTTACTTTGTCAAATTTCGCTCAAAATATTTGGCTGCACTGGGTGCACTGTGCTGTCACTTCTATGGTAACAAAAAAGTGATTTAAACTATTTTAATAGGTAGATAGATAGCAACAGACAATATATCTTTAATGGAGTGAATAAAACAAATTATTGTCATGAAAGTAGCACAGAGTGTATGCTTCTGAGTTAAATTATAATTTGATAAACTATTCAAAGTTTAGGTAACATTGGGGAAGATTGATGAGCGAATTTTTTCCAAAATTGCCCTGTGCAATTTCTTAAATCCTACAACATTTGGTCATTAGTTCACTTACAATCTTTTTTTTTTTAATTTGGACCAATCATAGAACAAAAATATTCATTCCATCTCTAAATTATCTTTAAAAATAATCATTAGCATTTAGCAATAAGAAGAAACATGCCAGATATTAATCATGGACTGAAGGCCACCAAACAGTAGTATTGTTCCATTGATTTCCATTGGAAATTAAATCCCTGAAAGTGACTAAACTATCAGCTCCACTAATGAATTTAATAAATATTTCATAAATATAGGCCCAAAGTTGTCAGAGAATATTGTTTTACCAGTAAATGAATCATTTAAGGACTTTTTGAAAACTCCAGTGGAAACACCATTTTATTTTAGTCCAGTTGATAAGAGTACAGTCATAAAAGCAATCGACTCACTTAAGCCAAAAACCAGTGCGGGTCAAGATAAAATCTCCAATAAATTACTTAAACATATTAAAAATGAAAATGCACTGCCTTTGATGACACTCATAAATCAGTCTTTCCCTTCAGGACATTTTCCTAATAAACTTAAAATCGCAAAAGTTACCGCGTTATATAAAAAGAAAGAAAATTATCTATTTGATAATTATCGTCAGGTCTCGGTGCTTCCTAGTGTGTCAAAGGTCATTTAACGAATAATGTATGATCAGATATATCACCACTTCGATCAACATAATATTTTTTTTCCTAGTCAATATGGTTTTCGGTCAAATCATTCTACAGAATTTGCAGCAATGGAGCTAGTTGACAAGATAATTTTAGAAATGGATCAGAATAATATACCTATTACTATTTTCATGGATCTTTCAAAGGCCTTTGACACACTAGATCACACAATTTTATTGCATAAATTAAAATCCTATGGGTTTAATGATACTTCATATCAATTAATGGAAAGCTATTTCAGCAATAGATTTCAATATGTCGAAATGAATGGTACTAAATCTAACTTGATGAGAATTAAATGTGGAGTCCCACAGGGCTCTATATTAGGCCCATTATTATTTATCATCTATCTTAATGATCTTCCGAGCATTACCAAATGCCTCACGCCAATAATTTATTTAGATATATGTGCACTGCATGACTACAAACTATTTTATCGATTTATAAAAGGGCCTGTGCCCAAATATTTTCAAGAGATTATCAGTCCGGGACTAAATTTGATAAGACATGATTATAATACAGGACATGCTTCTGTTTTGCTGCTGCCTGCTGTGAGACATGAGTTTGCAAGGAATGGAATAAAATATAAATTTACAAAATTATTCAATAACATGCAAGAGAATTTCAAGACTAAAATTTTTACGCATAGTTTTAATGGATACAAAAACTACATCAAAATTAGATTATTAGAAAATTATGATCCAAATTGTTCAATTCCTCATTGCTATATATGTAACAGAACTTGATTAATCACAAGTTAGTGCTTTGTTCACAGCTGCATACCCTCTTGTGTGTCTCGGCCCATCAGCCATGTACGACCAATTAGATTTTAATATTCAATTTATGCCTCTTCTTTTTTTCTATTTTTACCTCAATAATTAATTTGACAAGTATATTGCCGTCTACTGTGCCTTGATATATTACTTTCTAAACAATGGGGCCCCTCAGCAGCGGCAATGTTTTTGCCATCGAGGGGTCCCTTTGCTTTTGGTTTACTGTAGTTGTTTGAAATTTATTTTTATTATGTTATTTTGTTCGCAAAAAATAAAAGAGTCTGAGTCTGAGTCTGAGTCCATTGGAAATTAAATCCCTGAAAGTGACTAAACTATCAGCTCCACTTTTTATAGCAACTACAGGCACTTCCTGTTTAGGCAGTCCATGTAGACAGGAGCACCAAACAGAATGAGCTGTTCTTGTGCCATGTGAGCTTCCCTCATATAATTAGTTTTAGGATATCATTAATATTAATACCAAAAACAGAGGCCCAAAGTTGGGAGTTAAACATGAAAGAACTGAATTTACTCAAGCATGACCATCCCCATACTATCATCCTCATAACTTGGAATTTCCCAATGAAAACTAAATTTTAAAAAGTGAGCTCAAGCTCTGTGGCAGCTTTCTGAGAATTGACCTGCTCCATAAAAATAAATTCAAAGTAGGCAATCAACATTTCCCAAAAATAGCAAAATGTGTCCAGTTTTAAGTAATTTTCTTTAAATATCTGAATGCATTTTTACTGGAAATTGATTTTATCAAGAAAACAGAGAGTCAAAACAGTCATTCTTGACCTCTACAGTTTTTCCCAGCAATAGCAGGAATTTCAAATGCCATTTTCTCAAATTCTGATATTTTGTTTCTTGAATGTTTGAGGTGCCATATCTTTGGATAGAATTGAGATATCAAAGCATATAATATATATGAACCATCATTTTAAAGCCTATTTCCAGAAGAATAGAGTAATTTTCACAACTTAGTATGATAGGAGGTCATCTTTGAACTCATTCTGGTGGAGCAGGTCACAATTTATTTATTTGTTTTTAAATTAATTAAATTATCTAATTCACTTTATGTTTCTGTAAGTGTGTGGTAGGAGAATGCATGCTATTGAGGGGGATGTGACTAGCCAAGTGAATTACCACACAAACATATATGTCCGCAGGACTCCGCACTGAAATTTGTTTTGACTGGAACATGTAGTCAAAATGACTTATTAAGTTAGTAAAGTGACAATGTCAAAACTGCTGAGACCCGACAAAAAAAAATTTAATCAATTGACTAAGTTAATCACTTTACCAATTATATTAGTCAAAAGTCAGTCAATTTACTCATTACATTAGTCATAAATTGGTGAAATTACTAATTCCATTAGTGATATGTTGGTCAATATAATTAAATTAAATTAGTCGTAACCTGATCAGCTTGGACATAATATTTGAATTGGGAGCTAGAGCACTTTATCTTTTGACCCCAAAATTGTAGTCACTGGAAAGTGGTCATCACCCAAGAAATACTAAATTAAGAGAATCTGATGTCTGTCTGTTCAGGGATCTCCATTCTCCAATTATAAATTAGAAAGTGCCAGGTCAACGACACAAGACACTGATCCATTTTCAATGGCCTCTTTAAGTCTTGGCCAGCACATGAATATAATTTTTGCACAACCAGACAGATAACCAGTCTTATGATATAAAAATGTGGCAAAAAGCCTTAATTTTTTGTTTGTTTTCTAATATCCAAGAACAAGTTCAGGACTCTGAATTGACCCGACATACAGCTTTGTTGGAGTAACTTGAGGGAACAATTCTTCCAAAAGCACTTTGTAACATGTGGCTCCCTGTGCCTCCCTCTTTTGACAAACCTCAACTTAGTGGCATGATTATTGACAAAATTATAACAAATGACTAATCAATCTTGTCTAGTTTTCAGTGCATCAATTTCCATTTCAATTTCAATTGTACTTACTGGCTTTTCACATCTTCTTTAATCTTCTCTCCTCTTCTTTCATCTTCTTCCTCTCTTCTTCTTCTCCTCTTCTGCCCCTCTTCTTTCTCTCTTCTCCATCTCCTCTTCTTCTAGCCTTCCCATCAAAGAGTTGGTCCTTTCAGTCAACAAAATATGATAATACCCAATGTCAGAATTAGTGTTACCATGACAGTTACCAGATATGATGTAACTCTTGAAAATTGAAATAACACTTTAAAATACATTAAGAAGTGTCTGGAAAATGCTTATCAAGCATTTTCGTCAAAATTTGAATAAAATTACAATTTATTAGCTCTCTGCTGCTCAGCCAGTTGAGAAATGGAGGGATTAACGCTTTGTTTGAAAAACATTAGAAAGGTATAGGTCTATAAATTAACATACTAGAAGAATACAAAAAAATTCAAATTGACAGATTAAACAAAGACAATTATTTTCTGCTCAAAATGCCACATTTGTTTTATTTGAAAAAAATAAGTCAATATGATGCGTAACAACATTGAGTCACAGACTTCACATTTGCAAATGCGAGACCATGCAGGTCTGACGTGTGCAACTAATATTTCAAGAAGCATCAACTTCGGCCATGAAGACTAGAAAATCTAATCTATTTTAGAAAAACTCAAAAAAGAACTCACCTCAGATTTTGCTCTGAACTGCAGAATTGCAAGTTTTTCTCCAAAAGTCATGTATGTCAAGATGCACCAACTTATCATCTTGACAGCTGCGCAGAGTATGCAACTTATGAAACCAAACTATTCAAATACAAATACAAGCTTGTAATGCTGTCTTGGCAGAGTGTGCTGCACATGTGCTGTCTCTCCAACTTCCCACATTCAACTGGCAAAGAATTCAGATTTGAATAACAGGGCATTGAGGGCAATAAACAGTTGCCCCTTGCTCTTCTGTGGTTGAAATTGTCCCCAATGAACTCTGTGGTCACAAGTGCAAGTTACAAACATCCCTCTGCACTATATTTAAAACACTCTGAGAGTGCTAAAGTGTATGTCATACACTGGTATGATAATATATTACCAAACCAAGAAGTTGGATTTATTATATAAAGAAAAGAAAAGGAATACAGTGACATGTACAATGTTCTCTGTCTCCTTCATTATTCTTCAATGTCCATCCTGAAAAAGTATCAGCTTGAATGTCAATTTGACTGCATCAATCAATCAATCCATCAATCAATCCATCAATAAATCAATCAATCAATCAATCAGTCAGTCAGTCGGTCAGTCAGTCGGTCAGTCAATCAGTCATTAGGATACACATTTTGTGTTCAAAATTAAAGACTACCATAAACCTGTGAAGTGGGTGGGGGGAGGTGAGTGATTATAAATTACTATATGAATTAATTTACCCATTGTAATTACTACAATTTCTGTGCCGGTAATGGCAAGAAGTGCCCCAAGATTAATATCCTGATTTACATAAAAAACTGAAATGAAGACATTGGGCAAAGAAAAGCTAAGGATGATGACAAGAAAAGATGATGATTGGATGATTGGGGCTTTATTTCTTTTATTTGTGCACTTGGTGAGCTAATTAGGACCAGAGGAAGACACAGCAATGAGATGAAGGATGACTGAAACAGCTGTCCCACCTAGGTCCAGTTATAGAAACCCGGCCAGAGCTAGAATCAAACCTGGGACCCTGAAAAGAAAAGTCATAGGCTACAGCTTAAATATGCAAGTCTGGAAAACCATAGAGCTATAGACCCTTGGGAAAATCCAGCCATGGTTACTGTCATCAACCTTTGGTGTAAATTCAACCACAAACCACAAAATGACCTGTTATAGCCCCAGTCCCTTGGTTACCCCTTTTGCTGAGTGACATCTGGATTTTTAAAATCCAGCAGTAATATATACATGGCCCAATAACTCTAGCTTTTGGTCCATAGTATATATGTTTACTACATTGTTTAGAGTTACATTGTATAAAGCAAAACTATAACTTACATTCTACATTGAAGAAACTTATAGCTGATGTTGCTATTTATTTATGCACACGTACATGCTGACACATCTTTGGCAAACAAAAGATAGAACATTACTTTTACAGCATAGTTTTCGCTGGTCAAAGTGGTCATCACATGTATACTCAGTCCTAGGCAGGTCTGCTCAGAACTGCTCAAGTTGAGCAACCCACAATCTTACCCAAATGGGGTGTTAATTCATCCACAAACCACAAAATGACCTGCTATAGCCCCAGTCCCTTGGTTACCCCTTTTGATGAGTCACATCTGGATTTTCAAAATCCCCAAGCAGTATGTTTAGTATTGTATACTACATAGTTTCGAGTTACATTGATTGCATAAAGTAAAACCAAAGGTAGATCTGCCTTTGGTAAAACTTTAATATCTTAAATTATACCATGAAGATACTAGAGCTGCTTTTGCTATTTATCTATGCATGATTAAGTGGCAGTCATTGAATGTTTATTTTAAAATCAACATAGTAAAAATAAGAGGTCATGCAGATGATGCAGGAGGTGGGGGGGGGGGGGCAAGTAGAGCAACCCCCCCCCCTTTCATCAAACAAGAATGATCTTTAAGACATGGAGTTACAACAATACTATCTACATCAATCTATCAAAATATCCATCTGTCAGGGTGGGTGACTGGGGCCCTACATCCTGTATTTATGCACTCGGTAGATCAATTAGGACAGGGTGAATACAGTAAATCTACTGGATATTCTTAGCAGTAATGATGCAAAAGATGAAAGTGCTGTCTAACATAGGTTAAGGTGACCAGGCCAGA
The DNA here is from genome assembly GCA_026936325.1 of Platynereis dumerilii. Taxonomy (NCBI): domain Eukaryota; kingdom Metazoa; phylum Annelida; class Polychaeta; order Phyllodocida; family Nereididae; genus Platynereis; species Platynereis dumerilii. The sequence continues at coordinate 28,314,288 of JAPTHN010000011.1, forward strand.
GCTGGATTTGAACTTGGGACACAGTCATAGGATGGCGTGAGTGCTACCAACTGAGCAAGTCCCATCCCACCATCTATCTATTGATCTATCTATTGATCTATCTATTGATCTATCTATTGATCTATCTATTGATCTATCTATTGATCTATCTATTGATCTATCTATTGATCTGTCTATTGATCTGTCTATCTATCTATACGGGGGGCGGGAGGTTTTTGGTCTAGTGGTAGTGTGCTGGACTGCCAATCACTGGGTCACGGGTTTGAATCCAGCTCTTGCTGGGTCATCTGGGCCTATGTTGGACGGATGTTTCACTCATCCTTCACCTAATTGCCGCGTCCTTCTCCTGTCCTAATTACTATCTATCTATATATCTATCTATCTATCTATCTGGATAGATGATTCGGGCTTTATGTCCTGCATTTGTGCAATTGGTCAAGCTAAAGATTTGATATGACAGACAGGCTAATAAGGACAAGAGTAGGACATAGTGCTCAGTGAAATAAATGATTATTAGATTATTGAAACTGCCGTCCATCGGTCAAAAGGATTGGGCCAGGCCAGAGTTGGATCCGAACCCAGGACCCTTGTTCTTTGTTAACTTCAGAAAACACATTGTCTTTGAATATTTCTCTGCTGACCCGGCCCAGAACTCGAATGCAACGTTATAAACTTGTGAAGAAGCCACCAATTTTGGGAATGTTAACAAAACCACAAACAGTTGCAAACCCAAATCTGTAGTCTCCATCACTGGAGACATTAAAGTAGCAATAAAAGGGCAGAGGGCAAACCACAAAAATGCTTAGGAGATAAGACTCCAAAACCACGGGGTAGACATGCCTAGGACTGTACTAGTAATTTGATTATTTTCTTAAAGTGGCAGTAATGATTTTTTCTTCAAATCAATGGTGTAAAAATTAAAAGGGCATGTAGGACACAGGCATTACAATCATTTTGAAAATAAGGTTGTCACTGCACTTATTGAATTTATATGTATGTATTGTATACAGGATACGTTTAGCAATGTGAGCTTTTTGTAAGAATTATAATGCCTGTGATGCAGGAGGTGGGGGGGGGGGGCAAGTAGAGAAATCCCCGCCTCCCCCATCAAACAAGCATGTGATCTAAGATATGGAGTTACTAGAATATCTACCTATCCAACAATCTATCAAAATATCCATCTTTCAGGATGGATAGGTGACTGGAGCTTTACATCCTGTAACAAGCACTCTTAGAGGGCAGAACCGGCCATGCTGCTAATTTTTTTTTCATTAGAATTTACATGATTTTAAAATATACACATATGGTGGATGGGAAAAATAACAAGAACATTAATTGTAAAAAAGAAATGAAATAAATCCGGCTGCATGTGTGAAGGAGATTATGATGGAAGAATGAGTTTTCAGTAAATTGCAGTTCACAAAAATCTTAGGTGCAAGTGAGCTGACAGTCTAATGACAGATGACAGGGAGGTGTGAAAGTGAATTGCACTTTAGGCCTAAATTGATTGGGATGGAGCAAATACAATAAAAGACAGAGTGTCCCATCAACACCTTGTAATTATGAGTGTGAAATATGCACACACTGGACATCTCAATTGCCTGTTGCAGTTTGATGGCTGTACATATAGCGCGAATACACAACAAAATGGCGGCGCAAAATCACCCAGCGCTAGGCATGAGAGGGATGGCCATAAATGTAATAATATTGCATTTAATTGGAAAAAAGACACAATTGGTGTAATGTACGATGTTGTCAGTGAGAAATAGTTATAAAATAAACCCTTGGAATGGTCTGGTTGGGCCAGGAGGCTCGTGACTCACATGTGACGGATATCACTGCATAACCGTCCTATGCATAGCATGGCCGGTAATAATTATGCACTCAGTAGATCAATTAGGACAGGGTGAGGATAGAGTAATGAGGCAAAAGATGAAACTGTTGTCTGACATAGGTTTGGGTGACCAGGCCAGAGCTGGATTTGAACTTGGGGACACAGTCATAGGATGACCTGAGTGTTACCAACTGAGCAACTCCCGTCCCACTGTCTATCTATCTATCTATCTATCTATCTATCTATCTATCTATCTATCTATCTATCTATCTATCTATATATCTATCTATCTATCTATCTATCTATCTATATCTATCTATATCTATCTATCTATCTATCTATCTATCTATATATCTGTCTGTCTGTCTGTCTGTCTAGCTATCTATCTATCTATCTATCTATCTATCTATCTATCTATCTATCATTCTTTCTATCTATCTATCTATCTATTCAATCTATCTAATCTATCTGAACGTTATGACAGGCAAGCTAATAAGGACATGACGAGGGCACAGCAATGAAATCAATGATTATCAGATAAGAGAAACTGCTGTCCATAGGTCAAAGTGATCTGGCCAAAGTTAGACCTGAACCCAGGACCCTTATCACACATTGTCTTTGAATTTTTCTCAGCTGACTGAGAACTCGAATGCAACTTTATAATCTTTTGAAGCCAAACAAATATGGGGAACAAAACCACAAACAGTCGCAAACCCAAATCTAGAGTTTCCATGACTGAAGACATTAAAATAAAACAAATATGCTTATTAGGAGATAAGACTCCAAAACCACGGGGTAGACATGCCTAGGACTGTGTAGAGAGTGTAAAAACTAAAAAGGGTGCTGGCAGTTTTCATTACTGGGTGATAAGCCAGTTGGGCTGATCTGGTGTAGATAGATAGATAGATAGATAGATAGATAAATAGATAGATAGATAGATAGATAGGTATAGATAGATATAGATAGAGATAGATAGATAGAGATAGAGATAGATAGATAGATACTATTATTAGATAGATAGATAGATAGATAGATAGATAGATAGATAGATAGATAGATAGATACAGTAGCGTATTTAGGGGGGGCATGGTGCCATGGCCCCCCCCTCAGGCCCAAAATTAACATGGAAGAGATAGGAAACACCGCGGAGCGCCTTGTATTCACCCCATGTGATGGCCCCCCCCTCAGGCCATTTCTAGATACGCCCCTGGATAGATAGATAGATAGATAGATAGATAGATAGATAGATAGATAGATAGATAGATAGATAGATAGATAGATAGATAGATAGATAGATAGATAGCAAAAATGAATAATAGAAATGGACAGAACTGGACAGACAGAAATTAGTAGACAAACACGGGTGGATAAACAAGGATGGATAGAGATCAATGAGAATGAATCTGAAGAAGTGGATGGAGGGCCATTCTACGCCAAATGGACCAAAATCAAGACATTTTCCCACGTCATATCTTTCGATTTTGACGAAATTTTAAACTCATATACATGTATATGTTAAATGAGCACATGCAAAATATGTTTGACATATTTCACATATTTTGCCTATGACAGCATTTCGAAAATGTTGGGTTTTGAACATAAAATTAATCTTCATCTTTCTATAGGGGAGAGTGGGGCATTACCACCCCCTTAAGACAAAATGTCTCATAGGGTAATAATGACCAACATAATTAAGAACTCCAATTGGTAATAAGACACACTGTTATAGGAACAGTCATATCCCCTACCAGCAGCATCCAATGACTCTCCCTTATAGCACAGGGATATGAAATAGTTTTTGATATCAGGTGGGTGGTTATGCCCCATGTTCGGGGCATAACCACCCGCCGCATAGGGCATAACCTTCACCCCTCGGTACCAGTAAAAAAAATAACTAGAGGATTTCCATATCTGGTTGAAGGATATTATGTCCCTTTCTGATGAAAATGCGAGTAAGGCGCGATATTCACCAAAATGAGAATTTTGGGGTACTCAGCTCCTATCTTTTCAATGTTAGAAAATAGTCAGATTTTTCATTTTGGTGTGCATCATTTCTTTAGCTTAACATAGTTTCAGTAGAAGTCCGGACGACAAGTAGACAGGTTGACGGGTTGACAGGTTGACGGGTTGACGGGTTGACAGGTTGACGGGTTGACAGGTTGACGGGTTGACGGGTTGACAGGTTGATGGGTTGACAGGTTGACGGGTTGACATGTTGACGGGTTGATGGGTTGACAGGTTGACAGGTTGACGGGTTGACGGGTTGACAGGTTGACGGGTTGGCAGGTTGACGGGTTGACAGGTTGACGGGTTGACAGGTTGACGCGTTGACAGGTTGATGGGTTGACGCGAAAATATTTAAAATAAAAAATATTTTGAAAAAAAAAAAAATTGGGGAAAAAGCAATTTTAGAAAAATTTCATAATGAAAAATTTCGGGAAATACAATTTTGGTAAAAAAATAAAGGGCCAATAACCAGATAAGTAATTCCAGTGTGACTCTTTACTCTTAAAAATCATTGCGTCACAACCGTTGTCATGGCGTCACAGGGGCGCTTCCAGAGTCACCTGGGGGCTACCGCCCCCACACCCCCGCTGAAATGTTTGTTTTGATAATGTCACCAACCAAACAACACACTTATTGTTACACCCTGGAACTATTAAGTCCTTATATTGGACTTAAAAAACTAACAAAAAATGGAAAAAATAATAATTCCAGAAAAAAAATTGTGGAAAATAATTTCAGAAAATGATTCATTGATTAAAAATAAATGGCCATATTCTGGAACCTTTCAACCATTTGACCTGTCCACGAGCAATTGAATCCACAGATTGGTGAAGTCATATCTTCAGCAGTGATCGTGACGCTACCTTCAGTGTGTTATACGACTCCTCTGTTGCTGTGGTGACGTCACAAAGCGCTCTGCTGCTGTGGTGACGTCACAAAGCGCTCTTGGACCTGTCAACCTGTCAACCTGTCAACCCGTCAACCTGTCAACCTGTCAACCCGTCAACCTGTCAACCCGTCAACCCATTATATTACTTAAAAGCTAAGGTCTTTCCCAATTTGGTGAATATCGCGCCTTTATGGAAAATGCAGGTGCTCTTGACTGGGAAAGTATCGAACCATTTCAGTGTCCCCGCTATTGGAATTTCAATATGCCAGTGGTTTAGAAATTTGGTTACAGCCAACAAATGAAAATTTGTGCAAAAAAAAATTTTTGGCATGCGACTTTTTTAGACCCTTTTTTTGGCCTGAGTCAGCTTTCTTGGTTTCAGAATGCTGAATGGCATACTTAAATCTTCTTTGAAGGCCATTTTGAATATGAAACACCATAAACAGGTCGCTTATATTTAAGATATATACCCATTTCAGGGTAAATGTTGGCATCAGAATTTGGCTTTTTTTTCCAAAAATTGCCAGAAAAAAATGAAAATTTTGGAATTGACCCCACAAAAAATGATTCCAAGGGAATTTTAATTACCCCGAGTCCTCCCCAATGCCCTAAAAAACATTTCCAGGGTATTATCTGCATCAACTTGTGGTTTTAGTTTTCAGAATAGGGGCAATTCCGTAAGTCAGATTTACAGATTTGACACTTTAGCAGCTTGTGTAGACCAACCATTACACCTCAGTTATTTGATTGTTAAATAGGGATGAGGCCAGTTAATAGGGGTATCAGACAAGCCATCAACCAAAGCTCCAAGTGCAATAGGAGCTGAGCTACAAAGTGAAATGTCATCGCGTCGAACATACAGTGCGCGAGTACGTCCGACGAGATGACATTTCCCCTTGTAGCTCAGCTCCTATTGCACTTGGAGCTTTGGTTGATGGCTTGTCTGATACCCCTTTTACCTGACCTCATCCCTATTTAACAATCAAATGGCTACATTCTATATAATAATTTGTATTATGGGATGGCATGACGTCATATCACTAATCCCTAATTTCTGAACCTATCCTTCTCTATCCCAACTTTATGCATGCCCTTCCAGATGCATGACACTTTTTTCTACCAATTAACTCCAAAAGTTAATGTATTACTCCTCTACCTTTTAAGTTTACCCAATTTTGCATTTTCTAGCGAGAGCTATATCCGCAATTTTATTTGTTTGATCCAGTATATGATTCCCGCCCTGAGATACGGTGTCATAGGCTGAGCTCTAAACAGGTATTGTCAATGTCTGTAAGTCTCAAGCTGCAATACATTTAAGCCCTAATTGCCATTGATGTATCAACAAATAACTTAATTGACCATCACTGCTTGATTGGTATTGAAGTGTCAACTTTTTAATTAACAGTGTGCGCAATGAATTGCAATTAAGTTCAATAATAATAATAATAACAGAAACTTGTATAGCGCCTATTCCAAAGAAAGTTCATGCAAGCTTACAAATGCTTGACATTTCCTTTGAAAACGTTTCACATTGTCTTCTCTTTAAAACATTCATAATCCAACCATCTGAAAATATTTAGAAAAAGACACTGCCTTACAGAATTTCCTGTTTATCATTTATCTCTATCTATAGCCTAGATAGATACATACATAGATAGATTGATTGATTACATAGCTCAGTGAAACAATACAGATTATCCAGCATGATTGTCATTTTTGTTCCTTGCTAAATTGGCTTGCTTTGAATTGATCTCACTTCTATTTCTTTTGATGCCTGTCATGCTCTTAGCAGCATGTGACATCCCTTCCATCTCTCAGAATTTCTAACACAACACTAATCATTCCACAGTCTGGCATGTATACCTCTCTATCAGCCATTTAGGGGAACGAGGGGCAAAACGGACCGCCTAACTTCGAAGGCTCGCTGCACGAAGGTGGTATATCATGCGAATGCAAAATAAGGTCTGATACATGAAGAAGTACCAATATCACTTGCTCAAACACAGAAAAGTGCTTTTTTAATAGTTCCAATTCAAATTTTTCCCTATTTTCAAAAATGCAACTTTATCCTGTATTGCCCCATGCTTGGGGCAAAATGGAATTTCATATGGGGCAAAATGAGAAGTGATAAAATTGCAAAAGTTCTGTAATAAATCAGCTGTTTTGATAATAGCCTAACTAAAAAGCATGTTGAAAAACAAAAAATGCATTAATTCATGCCATTGCAATGTGAGAATATTGCAGAATACTAAGAGTAAACATAGCAATAAATTATGAAATCAACATCTCAATACAGGATGCAATTATAGCTGAGAAGTGATGCTAGTAATTCTACATTCTATGTCATTATTATTCAAATTATTTAACCATAAACATTAGGTTAAAATAGAAACAAAATTAGTTAAATTTTGTGGAAATGTGACATTTTTATGAATATTCACATAGCTCTGATTTCCGAGTTTTCTTAATAATTTAGCAATTTAAACTGATATAGGATTTGACTATGCGCTTTGAAAGGCAGCTACATTCGTTTCAGTTTCAACAATACAGGGTTTTACCACTAAGCCTAAATCCTCACGGTATTACTGATGACATGGATTAGATCCACAAATCCCTTGTGATTTTTTCAAATTTTGCCTGTTATATTAGGGGGTGGTGATAAATCATGGAAAAAATCAAATTGCTGAAAATCAAATGGAAACTACTTAGGTTTTGTTAAGGGTGAGAAATGGTTTCCGAAAAGGTATAATACATGTTTGTAGCATTATTATTGGTCCCTCCCAAGACCGATTGAAAGTTTTGTTAATTTTCAGTAGTATTTTGGTTACTTGCGAAGTCGCGGTTTGCTATATCTTTCGCCTAGTGATGTTAAGGTTAATTTTATTAACACCATTGGCTTCAGTATGAAAAGAGCTTTCATTTGAATACCAACATGACCATTCTACCCCGTTTTTCAGGTGCAATGTACTGATAAATGCAGCAGGATAAGCTACGAAGTCAGTTCTGTTGTGGTAATTATATGGCTCCTGTAGGAATGTGGGTTAAAAATTTGCAAATCAAGTTTCTATATCAGTTTTTTTCCCAAAAATTAATGTTTATATATTTTCTGATAAAATCTGCTTGTTCAATTTAATGTGGTGGACAAGATTCCATCTGACACACAAAAGTATCAATTTTGCCCTGTTTCGCCCGGTATTTGACATCGAGTGATAATTTACAGGTGTATTTACATGTATATTACAGTATCACTATAAGGTCCAGGGATTCTGTGCTTTAAAGCCATATGAGCAGTGATTCATATAATAAATCCTAAGTAAATGAGGTCATGACTGATGTTAATTTGTCCAATCAAAGAATCCATAGTTCACTCTTATTTCAGTCCAAAATTGTAGTCAAAACTAAATGAAAGGTCATTTCTTTGCATAAAGTAAAAAATGAGGACCAGTTCTCTGTGAAACATGCACTTTGTGACTCATGACAGCCAATGAAGTGTCATCTTCTGTACTTTCAACATGGGAAACATAGAGGCTGTTTGATTACTGTAGTCATGATCAAAAGAAGGCCATTTGACTTGTCATAACTGTTTTTAGAGTGAAAATCAGAAGCTTAATCCTTTCCTTTGGCTGTCATCAACAAGCTTGATAAGCCTCCCTTAAATCAAATTGACATTGCAAGTATTGGGTATGACCATTACAAATCATCAGTATGATGACACACGAAGTACCATTTTCACAGTGCAACAGTCCACTCTTTTTCTACATCAAAGTGGCAGACTAGTTTACTTGTGATGTCACTTTCTTAAACATGTTTTAATGATATTGTTTGTGTCAGTTTTCATTTAATCTATTTGTTCAACATATATATATAATATGTGGCAGCATATGTGCAAAATGAACAAACTAAAAACTGGTTTGGTGTATGTACCTAACAAGAAGATTAGGAAACAAGCAGGTAACTGTTAATGGCGTGGCAATGCCAGTTTGCAAATTGAAGAGGAGAAAACACATTGTTCCGATCGACCGCCAAACTGCAAACAGCTCTAATGAAAACATATAAGCAGTGTCATCTCTACTAATCATGAAGTGGCTCCCAAGATGGTACCAAAAAGTAATAGTAAAAAGACACCTAGTCCCATTCAGCTGCTAATTGACAGAATTTTAATGACAAGTTTCTTGGTTTCTTCATCTCCTTGGTAAAGGAATTTTTTACGAAGATTATAAAAACATGCCAGCATCATCTCTCACAAAATTAGAAAATCATTAAGTAGATAGCTTTAGAAATGTCATGGAAACTTATCAGTTTAACAGAATTTAATTAATACCTGTACTGATTTGAAAATCATACCCATTCGACATTGTTACACAATCTGAGTACTGACTGAAATATTATTCACTACTAAATTACCTATCAGCTTGCCATTGTAGTGGGATCTTCAAAATGTCTTTATAGGCAAGTGTTTTATGGAAACATGAATTGCTTTCCTTGCCTTAATTAGTGCCTGTCACTGCCTGATGAATTTTTTGACCTAGAGAAGAAACACAAACTTAGTTCTAATTTGTTAATCTTTATAAATAACCTGGCAATTTTGACAATTGTCTCTACAGGAATTTTGTGTAAAACAGTTTCTAGACCCAAAAAGCAAGGCTACATTCCATTAGCTGCTCTATGATGTCTTTGCATCAGTACAGTTATTACAGGCCTGAAAAGGATAAAGAGCCATTCTGGAATTTTGGCCGCAGTGCAGGATGATGGATATAAATGATGCTTTTAATGTCCATAACTTTTAGACATATAAAAAGGACTTTATTTTCCTCTTTGAAAAAATGTATAGAAGATGACCTGCCATTTAGAAGTAATTAATTTTGAATTAGGGCTGAAATAGAATTAAATGCTTCTCGGCGGGCAACTTTTCATCAATTTTTTGCCGCCATCTTTGATTCTGCAAGTAGTAAAATTCATAAACATATTCTATGCACCTAAATCTCCAAGAATATGCATGTTTAGCAATTTTGCATGCAAGCTCCACAGGGAACAGGCTCTCATTATAATTGTCTGATTATGATCGTGATAGTTCAACATTATATTATTATATTATAATTCAAATGCTTAAAAGTGGTCAAATATACATCAATACATATCATGTTGGTACTCATTTGAAAGCTCTCTTTGAGACGAAGACAATGGCACCATTCTCAATGGGATAGCTGTTACATACATCAAGTAATCAATAACCGCGATTTCGAAAAACGTAATAATTTTAGCTCAAAAGTTTATTATCTTCAGATGAGCTTGGGAGGGATAAAAATGAAGCTACAGCAATGTGTAATACATCAATTTGCTGCATTTTTCTGTCTTAACAATGTTTGGATAGTTTCCATTTGAAATTTTAAAGTTCATTTTTATCACCATCCCCTAGTTATATGACCAGAAAGTGTATCAAATGTCTTAAATGTCACGGTTGAATTGACCCAATATCAAGCTTCACATGTATATATTTTTCATAATTTGGCATGTTCACGAATTCGTGGAGGTGTAAAAACGAGCATGTACGAGTTTGTGGATGAGTAAAAACGAGCATAAGTGCTCTTGTATATGCTATAACTAACACTCGTGGATGTGCTTTATTATCCATTTGTGGACCTACCAATACTACCATTTGTGGAAGTGCTAGATAATTAGAGTTTAGGGTTAGAATTAGGGTTAGAGTTAGTTTTAGGCAATTATAGGGTTAGTATGTTCGTAATTACACCTGTACAAATTCGTGAAATGCAATATTTGGCACTTACACGAATGCAAAATCCGTGTATATGTTCGTTTTTGCAGGTTTACAAATTCGTCCACATGTAAAATATTGAAAAATATATACCTCAGCTTCAACCTTTTCTAGGTTGGGATTGCTTTTTTGTGCTTCCCATTTTGCCCCCGCAGGAAGACTCCATCTTGCCCCAACCATTCAGGGTAGATTAATAATGACCTACTTACACATGACTAAGCACCAGACTACATCTTTTTGCTTAATATGCAAGCGTAGTAATCCTCTAATAACACTGACTAGGAATTATTTGGCTGGGAACGTCATTGGAGGTAGGGGAGAGTGGGGCATAACCACCCCTCGGGGCATAACCACCCGCCCAGTGGTTCCAGGTGATTGGTTCCACATAGTGAAAATATTGTTAGTGCAGGTGATTTTACTTGTGTAAGACAACTTTTTACTGGTAGGAGGTGCAAGCAAAAGGAAGAACCAAACTGAACAGCTCAGTTTGTTTAGTTTTTGAGCTTTTTCAGCAGCTTTGTCTTATTTTTACACGTGACGGTATTTGTGATGACATTCAACATAAAGGAGATGTAAGGGAACAGTGATAGCCATTGTGTTGGTTCATAATCTGACTAATTTTCAAATGGCATTTAATTGTCATGAGTGATAATAAGGGTCGTAGCTGTATTACCCCAATATGGGGCATAACCACCTGCCCCTGGAAAAAATACAGCAGGGGAGTGACAGGAACAGGAGTGGGGTTTCCTAAAATGTACTGTAAATGTATGACAGACTTGGGAATGGTTGGCATAGATTATGTCATTTGGGTTGTCTTGAAAAACGCAAAGATTGGTATTGGCGGGAGCGGCCCGAATAGAAATGTCTCAGAAGTCATAGCCATAGCAATAGTGAGGACACTGATATGGCTTGATACTTTCCAAGTCAAGAGCACCTGTATTTTTATCAGAAAGGGATATAGTATCCTTCCATCAGATATGGAAATCCTCTAGTTATTTTTGTTCCTGGTACCTAGGGGGAGGGGGGTTATGTGCCATGGGGTTTGTGCTTATGCCCCGAGCATGGGGCATAACCGCCCGCCTGTAACCAAAAACTATTTTATATCCCTGTGCTAAAAGGGAGAGTCATTTGATGCTGAGGGTAGGGCATATTATTGTACTCTATGAGTGTGTCACATTGCCAGTTGGAGTTCTCAATTGTGTTGGTCATTATCATCCTGTGAGCCATTTTGTCTTAGAGGGGTGGTTATGCCCCACTCTCCCCTATTACACCATTTCCAAAAATTTTAATTTTTTTAAGAAAATCGATCAAAAACTTCAAATTAACATAGCTGCATATCTGCAACGTTCTCATCAACGAAACTCTCAGGAAAAGTTGGTCATGTATGCTATTTAGAAGGCAGGTCAAAACGTTCCGAGAAAACTTAAAAAACCATTTTGCCCCACCCGCTCCGTTTTGCCCCTCGTTCCCCTACATTTGATTGAATTGTCACAAAAACGATTTTCCTACATAACATACGATTTCTGGGTCAAATTCATAGTCACAATGTGTTGACATAAAAATGACCTATTTCTAAAACAATAGGTTATTAATATATTGTGATGTAGCACCCGGTGTTGTGGCGCCTTATACGGCTGCCTGGCTGTATACTCCCGGAGGAGTTGAGAAAGACTCATGCCTGAACAGGCCTGCCAAGGGTGTAATTGTCTGTTGAGATGGACTCTTGTCTATGTAATGGACGTTAAAAAAATAAACATTTTAACATTTACATTTACGTAGTTAGCCATAAAACATGCCATTGAAACTCATACTTAATGAAATTGCAGTAAGTCATTTAGTTAAAGAATGCCCAGTTTCAGAAAAATGGAGCGAAAGATGTGTTCCTTAATTTTTTTGAGCAGTGCATATTTTAACTATGCTGACAATTTTTAAATATATGAAATTATTAGTAGAGTTGCATAGATGAAAACAACATTTCCCTTTGAGGCATCTTGATTTAGAGCACTTCTGTGCATTCACAGATCAAGGCCTTGGAAACACCATGTGAACAAGTTGCTTCTGGAGGGTAAGTCAAAAGAATAAACAATTTCTTCATGGGCAATGCCGTGTCATTTCATCAAATTTCAGAAAATTTTCCCACTTGCCGATTCAGAATGACTTTGAACATTTGTTGCAATCAAGGTTTCCCACCAGAAAGCAAGGTTCCATGCCATCTACAAGAACACAAATGATGTAAACATCGATAGGACTACAACATGACTATAAAATAGGTGATTTCATTAGTACGCGATTCTTAGTTTCTAGACCCACCAAATACATAACATTTTTAGTTAATCTGAATGGTTTAGAAGCAACAGAACGTCACATATTGGATTTATCAAACGTAGCAACTTCTGGTTTAGCATTGATTCCTCACAGCCAAGTGTGAATGACAAGGATCGCATGGTAATGAAATCACCTGTAATGATGCTTTTTAAATCTTGAAAATTCGCCAAGAATGAAGATCTGCAGGAGTGTTTTTGTCCAGAAAGTCTTGCTTCTACGCCCAAATTGACTTGGATTTCATGGTTGCTAGGGTGATAAACAAACTTTGGGCAATGGCAACCAAGTGAAATTTGAATTTTTTATTGGTAAGATTGAAAAATAAAATTTCTAAATTTAGTAAATAAATAAACAGGTGAAGCGAGATAACGTAAAAGTTTGAAAAAGGTGTTTGAAACACTGTTCCCCAGTGTTGTTCATTATACATGGTGTGCATTGTTCATTATTTACTTCTTAAAAAGATGTCATTTATGAATATATCATCTCAAAATGGTAGTTGAGGGGATTTGTCACTCAATGGCTGTATCTAAATATCACTGATGCCAGTGGTATGACATTTGGAGCAGAATCACACTTTTACAGAGGAGAATTCACTTAGTTGCTAAGCAGATAAACTAACTGTGGGCCATGGTAACCATGTAAAAACTAACCAGTTTTATTGTGAGATAGTAAGTTATCGCATATATGCAAAATTTCCCGATATTTGATTGAACAAACTGGGACCCAAGCTGACAAATATTTGGTATTTTGTCAAAATTGCTTATTTTTTGTTGATTTTCATAGTTTCCATGGCAACCAGTTTGATTAATTAAATTTTCTTAACATTGTGGAATACTCCTTCATGGCCGACTTCATATTTATTTGAAAATCTTTGCCATAAAGGACTTATTTTTCCCTGTACAAGAGAATGCATTTCGCCAAATGATTCTAATTTGCCTACTTGGGTTGCTTTGACAACACTTTGTGTGAAAATGGTAAAGCAAAGCCCACAGAAAAATGTAATACATTTTTGGAAAGCCCAGAACATAGTTATATCATGATAAAAGAGATAACATAATTATTATGCTGATTAAAGTGGCAGTTACTGCTGGGATAGGGCTGTCAAGAGGCATTGGCTCTGCTAGAGGAAGATTTTGGCAGATGTACTAACAGTATAGCCCAGATTATATGGTGTCGCCCTCTGTTGCAAGTAATGGTTAGTATTGGTTACAGTATCAAGCTTCTAGAATAATACCAGCGTTGTTCCTCCCCCCCCCCCACCTCAGAACATTCCTGGTCCCAACTCAGCCACTTTCATCATCATCACTGTTCATAAGATGATAACTGTATGACATACTTATTAATTTTATTAGTATTAACATCATGATTATATATAATGATTAGTCAATTTTTTTTGACGCTCATTGACACCTGTTCACATTCAAATTAATTAATCCAACTGAGATTAAAAAATGACGCTTGCTTATTTTTATTACAGCCAGTTGAAGGAAAAAATAAAATGAGTTTTTGCATGAATATAATGCCATATATAGCGACGTTAAACTTCTGTTGCGTTGCTGTTAGCTTGTGACAGTTAACCATAGTGCGACATAACATTTAGCTGGTCAGTTGCCGGATGTGAATTGTGACATTCAATCGAGATAATTAATCTTGATTTTTGATTGTCACTTCACAACTTTAGTGAAATTTTCCCAATTTGAGTGTGCCTCATTTGTTTATAAATAAATATTAAAATTAAAAATTTATTTGCAAATTGGTCATAGGTCATTTATTGCGTGTGGACTTGCAAGCCAGTACAGCTTGGTTAATTACTTACAGCTGCAATGAAGTCGTAATTACAGTTAATTAACTTAATTTAACTACCCCCCCCCCTCTCAAGTTTTACATTCATTTAGTTGAGTGAGGAGGGCTTCAGTGAGATCAAACACAAGCAGAAAATGCCAAGTCAAGAATATGAACACAACTAAGCAGATTTCTTTTATGGATTTTTGCACCAACAGAAACTGTTAGACAACATCAGGAGACACCAATGGCGTACAGGAGGCTGTGGAGAGGAGAGAAAGAGAGAAAGTTTCTGTCGCGGTGACAATGTCTGTTATGGCTGCAGTGTATGTCTGGGAGTTCCTATTCCAACTCAGCCTGCCGGCCCTTCCTTATTTGTGAGGATTCCTTTACTCAGTTCTGATCAAAGCATTAAAAAGTGTCCCTAATCTAAGTTTTCAAGCCAAAGAAAGTGAAAGTGTACCACTAGCAGTACCCCAACAGGAGACTGGCAGGACAGTGTTCCCAAATATCATACCATAAGACATCAGATCACCAGTGAGTCGGTGAGTTTGTGTTTGATGTCTCATCAGCTTCTGATTAGGCTATTTGGAGACTGGTTCTTTAATGGCTCTGGAGGGTTTTCCATCTTGGTGGAAGTAATTTTTTCAACAGAGCAGCATTTGTGGCTTTTAACAGCACTCATATGCCGCACAAGATGCACTACCGAGCAAACATTTGACATGTTCTTAGGCTAAGCCAAAACCCAAGAATTTGCTCTAAGCCTGAACATCAGTCTACCAGTGGAGAGTCTGCGAGTGGAGAATCTACGAAAGGGTCAGAGTGTTTTGCAGCGTTATTCAACAACTACCGAAACCCTGAGACAAGGAATTCTTTCCATGTGTAAGTCAGACATTTTTTAAGTAAAAAAATGCAGAGTTAGTCCTGAAGCCTCGTCTAGCATTTATGTCAGTCTTGGTGTTTTCTGCGTTTCACTGTTTCTAGGCCTAAAGTCAGGGGCGCAACAGAAAAGTAAGTTAAACATTGGCTGGATTTAATATTTTCAGAATCAATGGATATATATATACCTGAATTTTGTACTATGAAAATTTCATTTAAGTACGTCAAAGAAAACGGTCTGCCACAAAAATTGGTTAGAACTTCCTGAACACCCATCATATAGGCCCAATGTTAACAGGAAAATTATGAAAAAATCTATCTAATTTAAAACAAATTTAAATCAACATTCCCCCAGAGTACTAACATGCCTTCCGACCACAATCCTTGAGTACTCTGGAGGACAAATTGAAGAATTCCAGCTTTGAAGAGTAAAGCACATGACAGCGGTGGCAGGAGGATAATGACACTACAGATTCCGCAAGTTGACAGGATCTACATCTTTCCAACCACTCGTAGATACTTTTTCATACTGATGACATACAACCAAGAGGAACTGCCTAACCGTGCAAGTTACGACTTCTCGTGTACCTGCCTTCACCCTTTCTCAAAGTGACACAATTGAGGATGAGAATGGAACTAATCATGCTGAGAATAAGGAGGATGAAACTATTTTTCAGCCACATCTGATTGTGTGATTCTTGCAGAAAGTAATCTTGAATTGTTCTTCAAAATGTCCTTGGTATGGCAGCAAGGTTGTAGTCTCTAAAACCACCAGATTGAGAGAGGGCGCTGTGCCGACACTTTTTGATTTTCCTCAACATCTCCAGGTATGTTTATCTGTGATAATTGTACACAAAAATACTGGTTGACACTTGCATTTGGGTAATTTCATAGCACCTTTAGATTTTAGGCAGCTGGGTGGCTGAGTGGTTATAGAGGCCAGGCCTGCTCCGATGAAGGTCTTTGCCTCCATGGGTTCGGACCCTGGGTGGGAAACCCAACATTTTCAGTGCTCCTTAAAGAGCAAATTCCAGCTGGATGTCCCTTGGATGACATATTAAATTGGCAGCCCAATGTCACACGAGGGTATATGTGTAAAATTTTGAAGACTCCCGCTCTGGGCTGCTCGCTTCTCCGGCACTTGCAAAGTTGCAGTACCTAACTGTTATCGGTAAACACTCAGACAAAAGCTTACTTGATTACCAACTCACCACATCCTGATACAGCAAATCTTTAGTCTTTTTAAGGTTTTCAAAACAAAAACATGTGACAAAGATGTCACTGACTTCGCCTGCAATCGCATTGGTAAATTACATTGACCTGATGTCATGTCTGATTGACCTGGTTCCGTTTTACTATTACAGTCTGCTCCAGCAAAAGAGACAGTCACACAGAACTCGCTGAGAGCCTTGGAGGAAGTGCCAATTGAAACTGGAAATGGATCGAGTAAAAATGACATTGACACATTACAAATGGCAGTGTCAGGAAGTGTCAGTGAATGTACTTGGGGTGGGGGAAGAAAGTTACTAGCAGAAGGTGAGCGATCATGGGTATTGATCTGGGGGCGTTGGGAGTTAATCTGATATCCCCCAAAATAATTATCTCTATGTCACACATGGCCACAGTCTTAACTTCATTCTAAATAGAAAGAATGACGACGTATACAATGCATATTTCCCTTGAACATGCATTCGTGCTTGTTCTGGCTGAGATATCCAAGTTTTGGCACAAGCCAGACCACGTGACCTACCCATACTGCACCGCGGGCCCGCGGCAACAACCTCTTTTCTCTCAGTGGCCCGGCGCTCCAGACGTGCGTACAGGCGGCCGCTTGATTTCGGCTGTTATCTCTCCTGGGAGGCTTGTATGTCGGTTTCTTTCTGCAGTGTTTCTAAGGTAAGTTTTATTTCTGGTCCCGATTGGACGCAGGTAAGTGTTTTTTGGGCCGCTTCCCGCTGACGTCTTGCCTCAGGAGTTTGTCACTGTCAAACAACATGGCCGCCTTGTTGTGACATATGACGTCTCGTCTCGTTCTCGCGGGATTTGGTGGTTGCCATGCATGCAACACCTCTTCCCGAGGCATTTGCCACGAAGCACTCGTAGCAAGAAGGTCTCGCTCCACACATGGATCGACAAAGCAAAATTTCTGCCACGCTCCAAGCTTGCAGCTAACTCAGAGCAGCAGTAAAGAAGTTCCCTAAGCCCTCTTCCATTGCTGCCTCACCAAGTAGGTCCCAGACCCTCTATTCATCTCCCCACTTGGTCCCTGGTGCCATTGGAGACCCCACTGCCAGGCCTAGGCATGGCAGTCCTACCAAGACTTTGAAGGTGGGCACACTGGGCATTCCCCACATTCCCACCAATTGTACGCCGCCCCGGCCTACAACGCCAGTTCAGTCACAGACTGTCTCTCCTGGCAAGTCTGGAGCTGAAAATTTGCAGTCTGAACCAATTGGGCAGATTTCATAAAAAGCTGCAAAATTACTTACCGTAATATGGGGTGAATAGGGACACAGGGGTGAATCGGGACAGAACAGGAATGTGTGTTATTTCTTCTAAGATTAACTACTTCCATTATAGCTAGGGAATTCATTTTTGGCACATTTATAGTACACATACTAGCGCATATTGTGACAAGATTTCATGCTTCTAACTGCAGGCAGTGAGGAGCTGCAGTACCTTAAACTTAGCTCTGCATAATTTGAATTTTGACATACTGGTCAAAACTTTGCCAATTCCTCAAAATCTATAAACACCAGAGTCATCAAACTTGCAGGAATTTATTTTTCAATCTAAAATGGTATGAGGAGACCAGAATAGTACACTAGATATGGAATTATGTATGTTTGCTCATGGGTTCAGATCCAGGTCAATGGCAAAGTTTCGGGAATTATCCAAATATACTCTACCAATTTTCATTTTAATGTACTAGCACGGTTTTTTGATAAATAGGCCTATTATTGAACTTGGTACCATTTATTTTGGATTTAGTCCAGAATTATTAATCACCTGCAAAATTAGCAGATAACTACAGTTTTTGATAGTTTTCTGTGATTTATCACATTTTTTATAATATGTATATTATCGATGGAATTAATTTCAGATTTTCCTCAAAATTTTTTTCTGGCATACCACTCAAAGTAAGTAGGGAGTATTGATAGTGGAAATAATGGACTGTCCCTATTCACCCGAAAGGATGGGGTGAATTAGGACAGTGGTTTTCTGGGCCTTGAGCATTGAGAATTTAAGATATAATTTCAAGGCACTAGGGGTACTTAGACCTTGTTCCCAGACACAATTTGACACCAAATTTTGATTTCTAGATTGATTTTTGTACATGCTATGACAGAAAAACGGCCAATTCTGTCCCGATTCACCCCATATTACGGTACCACAAGTTACACTAGCACAATGCTGATCTTGCAATTACAACTGTTACATTAGCAGTTACATTAGCAATAAAAAAAAACCAGCTACCACTCCAAGTTGTTTATGCTGTTGGTGATCTTTGCATTGTAAATGAGAAGTGAGAGTGTTGAAGGGACATTAATGACAACTTTATGAGCTTTGAGATTTCCTTGTATCTTAATGTTATGCAAGTTTGTATAATTCAGTTTATATTTGTATTTCTTTAGATGAGGAAATTGACCAAGAGGCATTCCTTGCATTTACTGAACAAGATTTCCAGCTTCTATGTTCGAAGGGGGTGCGGTGGGGCCACCGCCTAAAGCTTAGGGGACTCCTTCAGAAGATGAAGTTGGCCGAGACGTTAAGTAACGTCAATTTCAATGACACAAATTTTTGTTGGTGAAATAACATATCGTAAATTGCCACATTATCACCTATGACCATCACAGCCAGTTATTGCAAATTTGAAAAATTTAGCTATTTGCCCCTTGGAAGATGTTCACAGGAGATGGTCATAATATATATCTTAGAAGTAAAGGAGGAAAAGCAAGAAGGTGGAGATCCTGATGGTTGAGGAAATCCTAGAGGTGAAGGAGACCTTGGGTAAAAAGGAGGAGATGCATGAGGAGAAAGTGGAGATTTTGGAGATTAATTTAATTAAAAAATAATATTTTGAAAGTATTGGTACCTAGGGATGAGTGGATAGGGCTTCAAGTCCTGTATTTAAGCACTTGACAGGCCATTCAGGACCGAACATGTATATCCATGGGACCGAAGGAGGACACTGCAAGGAGGCGAAGAATGATCGAAACAATCGTCTAATAGCTGGATTCGAACACTGCACCCCGCAATTGGTAGCCCAACATGTAATCACTGAGCTAACCCTACCCCTTAGACATCGGTATAAACCAAAATACATAAGCTATCAAGACTATCTATGGATTTCAGGATGTTTGATGGATGTTTTGGGCTTCACGTCTTGTATTTATGCACTTGGTAGGCTAATTGGGACAGGAGGACGACACGGCAATGAGGCAAAGGATGATAGAAACAGCTGTCCAACAGAAGCCAAGGTGACCCGGCAAGAGCTCGATTCGAACCCTGGACCCAGCGATTGGCAGTCCAGCACGCCACCACCAGACCAACCCTCCCCCTATGAATTTCATGAAAAAACAAATAAGAATAGCCCCAATATATAAAGCAAACTTTAGTCATACATCAATTTCAGAATTAGCACCCCATTCCTATCATCTGGTGAGTAAAAGGTTTTTGTTGGCCTACATCAATGCCAGAGGCGGCAACATACAAAGATGTATGCCAACATCAATGCCATAGAGATGGCAAGATACAAGAGAAAAACTTAATGCCTTTACAAAAGAATTGATTGCAAATGACATCTACAACCTCAAGAACGAGAAGCTAGAAAAGTTTGAGGACAAATGAGGGATGATAACAGCAGCCCTCGGTACTTTCTATCAAGAGGCAACAGTTATCAAAGATATCTTATGGCCAAAAAGCGTAAAGATGGTGAACAAAAAAAAAAGTCCACGACAAAGGATGGAATGCAATAGGACAGAAGGGAAGCAACCTTCATTTCAACATAAGCATGAACTATGGAAAAGTTGCATCATTCTCATACTTGTTAAAGAAAAACACAACTCTGTGGGGAAAAGTCACAGGGAAGAAAAAGGGTGGAAACGCTGATGTTCTATTAGCCAAGGCAAGGAATGCTAAAAAACAGCTAAAGAAGACCTTGATATCGGCTTACCAACACAAACTTGTTGACAGGCTCTGTTCAGAGAGACCACCATCATGGTAGTTCTGAAAGACAGCGCCTTGTATGTGAAACCCAAAAGAGATGGAACTTCTCAAATAACGCCAATTGCCGGACACCTTCTAGGAGTAGATCATAGATATCCAAAAGGTGCTATAGAGGTCTTTATGGCCATACGAAATATAACAGACATGACGTTACCTTGTTACCGTAAGACAGTTAAATACAAAATAGCTGAATGGCAGTACGTCGTTTGTCTCACTTATAAATCTAAACATATTGTCAGGTGTGTTTTTCTGCTGTTTTGATGTCAGTGGGAGGAGTATATGACATTGAAACTGTCTGCGCAAGGCTTGCCCATCTACCACTGGATATTCAACTTCAACAAAATTGCAACATAAGAGTTCTTTGTGTTAACTAAGTCTGCAATCGGTGACTCTGACAGATGAGAATTTATGTAGTATTGCAGTAATGTTAATGTTAAGGGAGAACGTGACGGCCTCCAACGGAAGGAGACAGTATTGCAGGGAATGCATCAAATTTGAAGGAGATCTTGGCATCATAAGGCGGATCAGGAAGAAAGTGTAGATTGTTAAATTGTAGATTGAAGATGAAGAACCATGTGAACAAGATGAACCAGAACTTCATTTGTATAATTTAGTATTATTATATTTTGGAATTTCATTGTGCTCAGAAAAGGCAAGATGTGTTGATATTAATGTTCAATAGAGGCCAGCAACCGATGGTAACGTCACAAGTTAAAAGATTAAAAGACAAGTGACTGCACACATATTTTGGACAAGATGCTCAACTGAATTGAACTGACTATAAAATGCATTGTGATTGTAAATTTATAGAAGACTTTGTATTTAAAGACTAGAAAAGCCCAGTAGGGCATATGCACTGTTAATGATGCAAAAGAAATAAATTTAAATAAATAAATAGGAGGATTTCCGTATAAGGAAAATGGGCTTGTGCGGGGTGGGCCATGCATAGCAGTCAGTCTTAGCTCGCATGGGCCACCATTACAGAACTAAAACTTTTTTGGCCACCATTACAGAACTAAAACTTTTTTGGGAACTTCTGAAAAAAAATTATAAATATTGAAAGTCTTCAAGCTGCAGGAGAAATGGTCTACAACAAACTAAGTTTCAGAACAAAATATTCAAATGCTGCACCAAAACCGACAAAATATTCAAATGCTGCACCAAAACCGACAAAATATTCAAATGCTGCATCAAAAAATATTTACCAATTAGATGAAATTCACATGCCATGCTGCAGGGACATTTTCAACAGAGTTCATTTTAGTCAGCTGTACATTTAATAATACACTGACATGAAGCTATACAGTACCAAATAATATTATATTAGCCAAATGACCATGTGACTAAATAGCCCAATTAGATGAAATTCAAATGCCATGCTGGAGGGACATTTTGAACTGGGTTCACTTTAGTCAGTTCCACATTTAAGAATACATTGCGACATGTAGTTACACAGTAGGCCTACCAAAGAATATTATATTTACCAAATGGCCACACCACTAAATGGTCCAATTAGATGAAATCCACATGCCATGCTGGAGGAACATTTTCTTACTGGCTCATTTCAGTGAGTTGCAAATTTAAGAATACACTATTGACATTACCAAAGAATATTATATTTACCAAATGGTCATGAAACAAAATAGCCAGATTAGATGAAATTCACATGCCATGCTGGAGGGACATTTTCAACCAGGTTTAATTCAATCAGTCCCACATTTAAAAATACTTCATATTCTTGTTGCACCAAAAAAGATTTGCGAAATGACCCAGTGACTTAATGGCCCACTTTAGGGCCACTTTGTTAAACTTCACGTTATGCTGAAGGAACATTTTTTTGCTAAATGTCATAACACTAACACCAAGTTTGATGAATTCACATGCTGTGCAGGAGGAACATTTTAAAAGTTCTAATCATCTTGCAAACCAAAAATTAACAACCAAATTTATAACAAAAAATTTATCAAAATACTGTTCAAGATAACAAACCACAGGAATTTGGCATGGAAGACACAATTCTTCCACGTTCAATAAAATAGATAACTAAATTTAATAAATGTTATTCTCTGTTTAGGAGTGTATATGGTAAAAATCTTGGCCTATAGAATAACAAAATATAGTAAATATCACAGATATAGCTCTAATGTCTTCATAAACAGTCATGAGAAAATGAATTTTTTTTTTATACATTTCAATAACAACATGATTCAGTAGGATTCAACTGTGGCTGTCAAGTTTTGCACAGGTTCACGGTGGGACCTTCTGAAAGATGGAGCTGACCGAGTCGGCTCATTTTCATAGTCGAAAATAGATGAGGCAAATTCCGGATCAGTCAGGGGCTGAATTGGTCTTTTGTGTAGGTTATTGCGTTCCTTATGGTAGACACTAAAAAAATAAAGAAATATTGAATTAATGTTTTTCATTTGTGATAATGAACTCACAAGGGGTAAAATAAATATTAAACAAAGATTGTATCACAGGCCAGAGCCTTATAATAGTCTTTTTCTTTATTTGTCACCAGTGTATTCTTAATGACAGGCGAGAGTAGACGATTGCACAGTAAATCATGAAGAATACTAACTTGAAGTCATGTCCTTTTAGCTGGGTGAACTTGTGGTGCTTATAGTCAATGGCAGGTATTCGGTTTTTGTCTAGTGTCCAGCTTAGGCCCTCAACAATGCCTGGCTTGAATCCTTTGCCGAAATTTGGAGGTTCTGCATAAGTTGGTTGTAGATTATGTCCATTCAGCCTTGCAACAGTGTCCGCTGTAGGATTGAGGACGACATTCAAGGGAGGAATTTCATGCAAGTGGCCAGGTTTCTGCAGGGACATTTTCATCGGAGGGTCTTTCAAGATGCCCTGTAAACGATCAAGCTGGTTCCCAGCATCTCTGCCTTGGACCCTCTGTTCCGTAGCTGGAAGACAGCGATGGAGGTGCACACGTGGGTCATCAACTTGGACCTGAAAGTTTAGTTGTGGGAAGTTTTGGATGAATTCTTATCACTTTTTTGTGGTTGCAAATTGCTTTAATGAAACATATATATATCGTATATTCAAAACTTCAGGAGTTTTGAAAAAAACTGGTAAAATCAGCACTCAACAGGTGGCGGTAGTACTTGTGACATCCATAAGATTAAGATTTGTATGCAACTTCATTCAACTTGACCAAATTAACTGGAATGTCCTGTGTTTTTACATATTCCTGATGTCAGTAAATATGACACTGTTTCATTAAGACAGTATTGACATTTCAACTGGCAAGAATAACTATTGGTCACCATCAGTATTCACATTCTATGGAGGTTTTGATCCCCCCTCCCTCCATCTGACTAGCTATCACACTACTGACTAGTAATTCAAAATTACCTTGGACTTCCACTTCCTCATATCTTCCTGCAGAGCTCCCAGTTTCTCTTGCTTCAGTTTTTCTCCAGCCAAATGGATAGTAGCCGGTTCACAGCCAAACGTAGGTGATGGTCGAGTCCAAACATCAAGGTCATTCTTCCTCTGTGTCCATGGGAAGATGTCTCTTTGAAGGGTCGGTTGAAGAACATTCGCATGAAGAGTATTCTCTTGCCATGACTGAAAAAATATGCTCATGATATCAACACATATTAAAACTGGTGTATTTTGCAAAACGAAAAAAGCCAGAGTGATGTCCAAGATGAGGGACTACCCAAATTAAGAGTACAACATTATCAGCTATCTTAATTACTTTTCCTTCACTTTACTGAGGTTAATTTTCTATGAGATACATTTCGACGTTCATTAATGGATAGATAGTAATTACCATACATGCAGCAAAAAGAAACATAGACCAGGAATTGCATACTTATTGTCTTCAAAACATTTCAAACAAAGACACCGTAGTGACCGTACCTCTTGCAACTGGTCAACTCGAGCAGGATGCAACTTGAGCGGATGAACATTGCTATCGATCATGGTCTTCTTGCCAGGGTAGCTCCATCCCCCGGGCGTCTTCCAGGCAGAAATGGAGTCCAACTTGGCTTGCTTGGCTAGTTCTTCAGTATTAACAGGGACAACTGTCATGGAGTGGTGAAAGTCAGGGCAGTATGTGTGCAGTAAACCACCTCCTGTCTGTAATTCAATCATTTATTACAACCTCTCATTTATTGAGTTGAATAATTCCTAGAGCAGAAATCAAAAGCTTAGGCTCAGAAGTGGTTGAATACGTCATCATGCTATACGCAGTTGTAATACAAGTAAAGCGTGACTTGCTCAGTCATTTCTGAGTTTGTCTGCTTTTGACTTTTGCTGTAAAGACAGAAGTTGAAAACAGTTACTAATGCCAGAAAGCAATACTGAAACAACTCATGTCATTGATATCACCACTAAATTGCAGAATAGAATTTTCAATCATTTTGTCACAGCAACACTTGAAAATTTAATTTCATAGGGAACGCAACACTATGGAAAATGCTCAAAACAGCAAATTAAACGCCTGGAATATTGATTATCTCACCTCGGCCATGTGCTTTCGGAGTTTTTCTTTTCCTAATTCAGTTGAATTCAGGGACTGAGTGCTGTAGTTGTGTCCTATGGAAACATCTGCTTTAATCTTGGGTGGGGCGCTTTCTTTCCTTATGTGTTTATTCATTTCACTAGCTTCTCTGATGGCATTCTGGAAATATAATTTTGGTAATATTTTGCATGGCAGAAAATGTCATTATCTGTAGTGACAGTAAGGATTATATTCCACAAACAAACGACTACATACAAGATATGTCTTCTTTAAATGTGCAACGCACAGTGACACTTCCCAAGCATAAAACCTGTCATATTCTAGAAGTCTGTGTCTGCCTTGTGCCTACCATATTTTGAATCACGAAGTCCCTATTCTGGTCATCCGATTCTCTTGTATGCATTTTTTCCACAAAGTCATAGTTCAGGTGGTCGATAGGAGTCCATATTCGAGAGGTGTGTCTCTCTTCTCCGTATTTTGCTTTCATTGTCAGCTCTTCAGCAGGAACTTCTTTCAATTCTGAAAGTAATATCAAAGAGAACGGGAAGGGAAACTGTTTTATGCAACAGTGAGTCGAAGTAAGAGTTATATGACCTCTTTTCAAATTTGCATTACAGTATTTTAGGGCCTAAAGTCCCAATAACTAGGAAATCCTTGCTACTCTAAAATCAGATGAAATGTAAATAACAGAATTGAGAAATAACCATTCTCTGTGAAGATTGCCGGTCCAAAGGACCTGTCCGGCAGATTTTCATTTGGTCCTGCGGTCCAGGCCAAAGAAATTGTAATTGAATGCATGTAAAATTGTAAATTTTCTTGAAATAGCTAAGGTATCCATTTCGGTCTGGCCAGGCATTTTGGATATTCACAAAGACTGGAAATAACTCATATACATGTACAAATTACCTTCAAAGTCTTCTTTTGTCAGAGGAATCCCAAACTCTTTGCTCATAGAAAGGACCATGTCAGCTGCTGGAAAAAGGTCATTTCTGACCGCATCTCTCAACTTTTCAGTCTGGACCAGCTGCAGAGAAAAAGGCCCAAGAAGTGTGAAGAATTATGTGTACAGACCAAAAGAGAAACTAATGTAATGGTGAGACGAAATGGACAAGTATTCAAATCATAAACTGAGATACAGCGCCTATATTTTCCAGAATTAATACAAGATGGAAAATACGTTTCTTTGCCTGGTTGCCACATATCATAACACATGCACAGGGCAATTGTGTTCTGTGTCCAGCCGAAATAAACATTCCTTGCTTATTATTTTGCAGAAAAACATATATATATACTGAAATAATTTACCTGATTTAGTTTAGTTATAGCCTGGAAACAAGGCTGGGGGACCATATCCCTCACATAGAGCAATGGTTGCTGGACGATGAGTGACAACGGTTCGTGCAGTTTTATGTGGCACATGTCAACTTCCATTGCAAGGTAAAGTCTCTCACTGAAGCCCATTGACGAGTTGTACAAGACTAAGATGTCTGAAAAAGAAGTAGCCATTAAATTGAATTTTAACTACTTCAATATTTCATCGTTATTACAGCCAACTGCTACAAAATAAGTTACTATTTGACAAAGGCCTATCAAATCAAAATTAGTTATAAAATCGATATGAGGGAGACAAAACCAAGTTAAAAGCACAGATTCCAAGATAAGTAAAGAACATGAAACTTTTCATCTGATATGACAATTAAACATTTCAGAAGCAGATTAAACATTTTTGTAGAGACCAACCATCATTTTCTTCCTTAGGTAGTTCCTGCCACATCTGTTGAATGGCGCCACTGGCAAGACCTTCAAGAACAAAGACGTGGATCTCTCTATCCATCACATGGAAGCCTGTGACAACGTTCAGAGAAGTACTTTGTTGCTGGTCCCTGAGAATTACAGAAGTAGACATTATAGTTAAAAGAAACAAATCTAGACCTGCCAGTAAAATATGCTTCAACAGCAGTTGCTTTAGCGCTTTCCATCTTCAGTAAAAGTGTAAACAAAAACGATATGTATTATGTACACTTCCTTTAATAATTCTTCTATGAAAAAACAGTAATATTATCTAATATAGCAAGAAATATGGTTCACAGTGACCATAAGTTTGAAATTTATATTCAAGAAATATACATCAACGATTCAACATTCAAAAGTACAAAAATTATTTTCACAACAAAAAACAACAGTAATCGAATTTCACATTACACAAGTTACATTCAACACAAGACAAAATAGGCTTATTTATATATATGACAGTATTTTACAATAATAATCATATATAGCATGCACACACCTAGACAGCTTGTACGTAGACAATGCCGACTCAAGAACATGTTGAGGAAGGTGACTAAGTTGAAGTGCTTCGGCATTTATACTCATTATCAAGTTTTGTAGCTTGTGAAGAAAATTTGTATTCTTATAAGGGAACAAGAATACCAATCGACCGTACGGACACTGAAATAACATCATTAGAACATGCACACAATGAAACAACAAAACAACGTCTAAAAGAAAGTCTTAGAAATAAGTGACAGAAAACAACATTATGTCCACAGAGCATTCTGCGGTCATGAATAGAGATAAATGCGACAACATCATCAGTTTCCCATTGTTTTAAAATGTGACAGCCTGACACTTTCAGTGCCATCATCATTTTAAACAATGAGAGACAATTATGGGATTGTAAATTTATTACATTGTCTGGACTGTTGCATTGGCGTGCATTATTTACAGCGACAGTTACAGTATATGATTCCACAATAGCAAACAATATTGCAGAAAATAATAATAATCAAATACTTATATTGATCTATTATTTTATCACAGAAGAAACATCTAAATGAAGTTGATATGTACAGAAGAATATGAACATTTTTAAAAGAATTGTGAAATTTACGTACATACATGAAATGACAACTTACATACGACAACAATATAATGTAAAATAAATCATTGATTTATTTACATTATTTGCAAAATAGGCCTACAACAATAACATAAATTTAGCACTTACTTCTTCCGTATTGACACTCGTTTCCTTGTTGGCCAACTTGAGAGGGGAGGTCAGAGGGTAGGACAGTTCTAATCTCACTTTGAGCATGGAGTTACTGTCCAGGTAATGTGCGGCTGCCAATGGTTCATCTTCTACAAATTGAAAACAATTCAAAAGACTTCAATCATCTTAACTACATACAGCATCTCCATTATTGTATCATATTCATATGAGCTCAATCATGAGTATCAGAAATTCAGCATTTTAGGAAATCAAAGAGAATTTTGAAATGAAACCGATTTTTTAATTCAACTAGATGAAGTATAGGATAAGGAATCATCCAGTGCATGGAATGCTGTCCCACAGGGACGAAATGTCGCCGCAATAATATATTTTTCTTTATACATAAGTCACAAGCCTAACACTTCGGATAGCAAGAGTTTAATTGAAGCATACTCTACTCAGTTGTACCATAAGGGGGCACCCCCAGGGGCATCCCGGGAAAGGTTTGTCATTTTGAAAATGACTCATTGCATGTTGTAATGTTGGTCCAGTAAGAGGTCTACAACTTAACAGACTTACTCCGAAAGGATATTTAAAATTGTTTGCCAAGTTGACAACTGAAAAGTTCAGGATGGCCTACATCACTGAGGCTACATGACAACAATGACCACATGGCTATGAACAGGCTCGAAGTTAACTTTTAAAATTGCTTGCCCTCAGGGCAAGTTAAGCTAAAAATCCACTTGCCTGGACACTGTTGACACTTGCCCAATTGCCATCCCCTGATGAGACATCGTATTAAACCTTAGGCTTAGAATTTCAGAAAATTTTAAAATGCACCATTTCTAAATATATACTAAGTATTCTGTCAATATAGAAAGGACCTAGCACTAGCAGCCCCGACAAGAGCATGGTACCTTTGACTATACTAGTCACAAGTAAACAAAAGAATGTAAGCTTGGGCCTGTGATTGATTTCATTTTGAAATTTAGATTTTTTTGGACCTGTCAAGATTACCTGAGCTTTTATTCAATATGACACTTGTTCCCATTGTTTAGTGTACTGAATAGGAAGACTTTGACAACTGGGCAAGTAAGCATGCTCACTGCTCAGCTCTGCAGCTCTGAGGCTTGTGAAGTCCATGAATAGCAATCAAGAATAGCAATCAAGAATAGCAATCAAGAATAGCAATCAAGAATAGCAATCAAGAATAGCAATCAAGAATAAATTCACAATCATGTTTCAGCCACGAAACTTGTTTCAGCCATTCACTGAGTAATTACACCAGGTGGCGTTTTTTGGTAGTGGTGACACCTAACGTTTCGTTCTGTAATATGATTCTGCAACATGATTGAGTCGAGATGGCTGTCCACGACACGAAGGCCGCGACCAGGCTGGACAGGCCTACCACAGAGTAGCCGGCAGATCTAACGATCTAGCCGGCGACAATTAATTTCTGCAATTGAAATCAAGGAGCAACGGCAGAATTGTCACTACAAACCATGCATATAACACGTTTTACAACCTGTCGCTCACAAAGATATACACAATTTGATATTAAAATAAAGTTCCATGTTATTGCAAAACCTAAAATCTCTGACTATCACTAGATATAATATCAATGCCATTGAACCTGTTCCTTCATCTTATCATTCAAACTTATTCTTTCATCACATGTTATCTCACCTGGTCCATCCACAGCTCCTAAGATCCCAACAAGTTTCCCATCTTCCTTTTCGGTTCCTAAGGGGTCAAGGGCAGGACACGCATGGATGGGAACATTTACATGCAAAGTCTTTTGCCCAAATAGAAACCCTGACAGGTCAAGCTTGGCAACTCCATACGGGTCCCACACATTTTCTTTGCCTTTAAATGCATTATACAGAGTCCGTTTGCTTGTCACAGCTCCGACATTGCTAATCTTCTCATCCTGAAGGTCATCTCCAAATAAAGTAGGAATCAATTTTGGTTTTTCCAGTTTTCTGTCACGATCATGGACTTCAATCTCAAGAGGAGGTCCACGGAGATATTCGATCAGCTCTGACTGGTTCAGTGTTCCTAGAAAAGAAGTACGTTATAAATTGACTCATCGAACAATCTTACTTTCCAAGTGATCAAGGGAAGGACACACATGGATAGGCACATTCACTTTTCACAACTCATTTTCTGATCAAAAAATCAAAATGATGCAAAGAAGCATGTAAATACCTTATACCAAACACGTCGGAATGACAAAGAATAATTCAATATGATAAAACACACAGACTCAAACCTGTTAAGATAACATTGATATCATCCCAGTAGAGAGAGCTCTCCTGTGGTCTTCCAACACTCCTGTAAGCTTCATGCTGGAGGAACTTGTATTTGACAAAGGCAGGTTGGCATCTGAAATTTAATTGGTGTTACATTATTATATAAAAAAATATATGATGCCATGTCTATTGCATGTCATCAGTGAATCAGATACTTTTTGCTAACTTGCCAGTATTAGCAACAATTCAAATCTGCAAATCAGCGAATGAGTCCAAAATCTGCGGAGCCCCAGTCGTCTGGGATGGAAATAATTTTTCAATCAATTGACATTTTCTTTTGAGAATCTTGAAACAAACTTACCTCAGCTGTAGGTCAGCATAATTGATAGGCGTATTGGGCATTTTGGTGGCAGACTGCACCTTGACAATCAGGGGGTTGAGTTTTTGATGAAGCTCATCTGGCATTAGTGGGTTGTTCACAGACACATTGATAAACAGGTCATCAAGGTCATTGACGGGATTTTCCAATCTTTCTGTGACCGACTGATATCCTGAAATAATGAAAAGTCGTGTTGTAAGAAATTTCTTTAAATGACATTATGTAGACTGTGCAATTGACCTAAATTATATATTTCAAAATGCCAAATTCAACTGATGGCAATTCCAAAATCGTTTTGGGCCATACAAATTATTTTTTGGTATTTGCCTGTTGAGATATAAAGAATTAAAAGCAGGACTAGTTTAGGGTTTGAGGCCTGCGAAACTCCTAGATTCCATGGACACTTTTGGGCAACAGTTTTTCACTTCAGAATCCAAAAGATCAAAGGATATGTAGCCATTCACAATTTTTCACAATGACTAATCAACATATTACACCTCCGTTCAGCAATACTATTGGTTTAGTCTTGCACTCAATCAGCCAATCAATTGAAAGTAAACAACAACCACACACCTGCAAACAGCAACTTCATCCTCAAATGGACAGAGCATGTCCCATATTTCCTGTAATGCTCGGCAGCAGCAGCCGCTGCCTCTGCCTTTTGACTTTTGCTCTTTGTGCTACCTTCACTTGTGTCTGTACCACCTACAAATAAAATTTTAAGTATATGGTTATAAATTAATTATATCCAATAAACATCACTGACGAAGGACATCTACCAAAATATTTGTCAGCTAAAGTGCAAAATAAAAACCTTTACTTCTGATGGATACATGATTTTATAGTACGCCTAAGTCTTAAAAGAAGAATTCAGTGGTGGGGAATGTATCAAGAAGATTATATTAGGCTTTATGATCTTTATTTGCTTGATTTTCACATTACGGATACATTAAATAAACTAACAAGTACTAGAAAATATGCTGCGCTGGCAGCACTGCACATGATTATCAAGAGATTCGAGATTAATTTTTCAAAGCATGCAAGTTGCGAGAATAAAAACATCAGCATCAATCCGTAGTAGATACATGACATGTATATTAGACTTCATAGGTGGGAGGGAGGAGATGCAAAGCTAATACATACAGTTTGATCCCACATTCAGTTTGGAAGTATCCTTCTTCTTAGTTTGAGCGGCAATGGCCCCTTCACTGAGACCAAGCACAGGCTTTGTAGCTAGAGCTTGCAATTTTTTGGAAGACTGTGCAGGCTCCTTTGACCATGAGTTCTGAGTTTTTAATTTTGGCTTTGGTTCTGGAGGATCAGGAGCCACCATGCGGCCAAGACGACTGAACGATCTGGAAACACAAAAGTCAATGATATCTTAGTTATATTCGCGTAGCGACGGGCGGCGAAGCCGCCCGTCGCGTCAGCGAACTTAGCTTAACAACAGCTCATAGTAAATTTTGAATCTGTCAGTGGAGTGAGAATGATGGACTGCCTGTACCTGCCATGGAGTTGGTCCCTGATTAAACAGTTAGTTTCGGTAAAAGTAAACATCCCTGAATTTCTCTTGCAATACTGCAGTAGTGTCTGAAAAATTCCATTTGGTTCTTAACTATCCTATTCTGTTTTGAAAATTTCATTTTTATGCTCATTTATGTCGTCTGCATGAAAAAAGCTTAATTTGCTAACAGGTGTCGCCACCGGTGTAGCATCATGCTTGCAGTGCCACACCCAGGGAAAATGACTGAACTATCAGCAGCCTGCTTGTGAGCAGTGATGTGTGAAGTTTATTTGAGGTGTGAAGTTTAAAAGCTGATTGCTATCACCGTACTTAAATAGCATCAATTAATTTAGGCCCAACTGATTGTGTTCCTGTTTATCATTATTATACCTCGACCATGAAAGCAGAGCTGTCATTGGCTGAGAGCTGGTCACATGTGAGTCATTATTTTAGTATATATATTGACCAGGACTATTGCCCTCCGAAAAATTTTTTTTTCCGAATTTTTTTTTTCCGAATTTTTCTTTTTCCGAAATTTTTTTTTTTCCGAATTTTTTTTTGTCCAATTTTTTTTTGTCCCAATTTTTTTCAACATTTTTTTTTTCCGAAATTAGTTTTTTCTAAAATCTTCTTTCCCTAAATGTTTTTTTTCAACATTTTTTTTTCTTCAAAATTTTCCATACATTTGCAATAGTGCAGGAAAATAATAAAATTAGGGCATTAATTAGTAAAGACCAAAAAAAACTCATCAAAACTAGTAACAATAGTGCAATGTAGGCTATGCGTCTGCTTATCTACTCTCCTGCGTGAAAGGAAAACTATTTCCCTCGGCCTTCGGCCTCATGAAATAGTTTTCACTTGCACACCCGCGAGGGAAATAGATTTGACTAATGCCCTCGAAATCAGTCAATATATTTGTATACTATAATACGGTTTCAAAATAAGAACAGTTAATTTGAGCTCCGCGAATCTATGGCATTGCCATCTACATATTATGAGCGCAGCTCATGGCTGCCTTCGGCAGCCATGAGCGAAGCTCACTTAGCACAAGGACAGCTCATTCCGTGTGGTGCTCCTGTCTACAGTGACTGCCTGAACAGGAAGTGCCTGTAGTTGCCATAAAAGTGGAGCTAGTAGTTTAGTCAGAGTTAAGTTTGGTAAATAATTAAAATACCTAAAATATATTCCAAAATAGCTTTAAAATTTCAGTCTTGTCGTATAACAACCTCCAATGACATATTTCAGGGATTTAAATCAACATGTGTATCAGCATTGGAAATAATTATTTCCATATCCCTGATTGTAAGAAGTGACTGAAAATTAAAAGTGGACACAAAAGTTAATGACTTAAATGGCTCACCAAGTAAGAAATCATAACAATTAAGGTTACATAATCTTCATTGACTATCAACAAATTATGTAACAGTCTAATAGTAAACAATCATCTCTAAATAGCTATGGTTTTATTGATCTCAGTTATGTAACATCAACAATTTAACATAATAGATCCAAATTTATAGATCCAAATTTAACACATATTTCAATTACACAGCTCACAGCTGTCAGTGCAATCTGCCTATCTATCTATCCATCCATCTATCTATCTATCTACTCTATCTATTCTATCTATTCTATCTATTCTATCTATTCTGTCTATTCTGTCTATTCTATCTATCTATTCTATCTATCAATTCTATCTATCTAGTCTATCTATCTATTCTATCTATCTATCTATTCTATCTATCTGCCCATTTGCCCAGTCCTTTAAAAAGATATATTCGCCTTCTGCATGGAAAGTTGAAGATAATGCAGTAGTTCTATGATAATGCTGCGCAGATTTCATGGCAGTGCTATTTACATATTAAATCTTATTTTAAATGACAAAGCCTTTCAAGCACATACAATCAATGTACAATGTATTTAATTGCTAATTAGCTGGCAACTTTATATCATAAGTAATATTTTGACGGCTGCATCATAACTTTCATGAGCAAAATCCCAGCTGGATGTCGTTCGGATGAGATGTTAAATTGGCGGCCCCTTGTATCAGTGTCTGTGCTGGGCAAGTAAAAGATCCCTTACATGGGGTAAATGTGTAACATGGTGAGGACTCCCGCTTTCTCTCCCATCTCATCTATCAACCCCAGAACTGGGCTTAGAGGGCTGCACTTACCATATCTATCTATCTATCGATCTATCTATCTATCTATCGATCTATCTATCTACTGTACATGGCCTCATGGACACTGAATTGCTTTGGGTTAATCAATTAATGATTGTCATTATCACCGCAAGCCAATGAACAAATTCCTACCGAAGAGGTTCACCCTCATTGTTCTCATCCTCAGCCACGTCAGAGAGAGGGGGTTGTTTAGCTTGCGTCTTCGCATTTTGATTTCCTGACTTCTGCACTTCCCTTCTGCTTGCATCCGGCGAACGTCTCTCTTTTTTCTTCCCTCCTTTTCTGTCCAGTCTTTCATTATCCAATGTTCCATCTTAATGAAAGATAGACATCAAATGTATTCCTTGCGACTTTTGCAACCTCACTTGACATAATAAGTCAGTAACAAGTAGTAATCAGTTGACTCAGCACTCCAAGATTCACCAACATGTCCAACAACTACCGTAGAACAATTTCTATAGGGTTTATAAATCTAAATTCAAAACCTTTGAGCATTCTGGTAATGTGCCTATCACAGGTGACAGGCAAAAACTTTCTAAGTACTCTGCTCGTGTAGACAGGTAGGTGACAAGGTGAGAAGACAAACAGGATCACACTTGGGAAGTCAATAACATAACTTTCATCAAGTTCAAACAAAACCATTGGTAACACAAGTGCAACAGACTGTGCAGAGTGCACACTGCACATAAATCATTATCAATCACTGATTGGTAAAGTTCTGGAATCTGGACTACTGTAACAGATAATCTAAACAGACTAACTGAAATGCATGTACAGCTAACCATTCCCTATGCCTTACATACCACTTGAATCTGACAATGAATCAACTTCAAAGTCATCTACCGGGAACCTGAAGAGCCATCCTATACAAAACATTAATCACTGATTGAGCAAAATGAAAATGCAAATGATTTTTGTCAAATCAAATCAGCACTAGATCTTTATTGGCCACACACAAATTTATTCAAGTCAAAAATGTGAAAAGGTTAACAAGCACAATTCTAACCTCTGCGATCAGTATTGTTAGCCTCCTCAGAATCAGTAACGCCCTTGAGCACGGAAGGCAGAGGTCGAGAAATAGCACCAGCAAACTTCTTGGGCTGCATTTCCTCAAAGTCGTCAGACAATCTCATGACAATACTTTTCACACCCGTTTCTTCATCTAAAAAATATGGATGTTACATGTATGTATAAACAAATTGGCATAGAAATCCACTGTGCACAGATCATAAATAAAAAATCTAATTGAAGAAAATAAATAAATATTCACATGGCAATAAATTCTATCAAAGGTTTAAAAGTAATTAAAACAAAACATCAACCTACCATTTTTGGAGGGAAATTTAAAAGCTTTAGGGCGATCGAACCGCGCCCTGGTGGATAGTTTATCTCGGGTATCCCAAATGCGCAGCTCCATCTTGTGGTCAAAGAATTTGAGGAGCATTTCTTCAGTCATTGTTATGGTATGGCTGAAATGCAAAATCACATTACATCATTACATTAATATATGAAACAGACAATAATCCAAGATAAACAATCAACTGATTTTGTGTTATTGCCTTGCAGTTTATTTACCAATGCGTCCATGCCACCCATGTGATGTCTCCTGCCTGCCATGTCTTCAATACTTTCGCTTCTTGTTTCTCTGTATACAACTTTGCCGCAAGTCCAAAAGTGACCACGTCAGTCTTGACAGGGTCCTCATCTTCCGGGAAAAGAAAATACTCCAGATGGAAATGAGTCTGGGCCTTGGGTCCTTCTAAGACTCTCTTCTTCTTCTTCACTCCATCCTTGCTTGTTTCCTCAACAAAGATGTCCGTTTGAGTACCTGGGGAAGAATGAGATTTCTGTCATGAAGATTAACTTCGAAATATACCACATTTGGCTGCGACCACAGCTTTAAAGAAACAATTGCTGCTAGCACAGATTGGGGTTCTCTTCAAAGAATATATATAGATGTACTTTCAACAAAAAACTGCATTACAACTATTGATAAAACAGCAAAACAACCACCAAGAATATGTAAACATGAAAATGTTTAAAATTATAGGTGCAAAGAAATGAAGTAGTGGAGGGAAAAAAAGAAACATACCAGTGGCAATAGCTTGAGCAATTGTCACATTTAAGGTGACCTTGTATCCTCCTTCAACAGATTTCGTGCCTTTCTTTTTCTTGCGTTTAATCGATTCGTAGGGCACTCCCTCAAAACTTCCCGAACTTTGAGGCCG
Source organism: Platynereis dumerilii (assembly GCA_026936325.1). NCBI lineage: Eukaryota > Metazoa > Annelida > Polychaeta > Phyllodocida > Nereididae > Platynereis > Platynereis dumerilii. Next base: position 28,351,023 of record JAPTHN010000011.1, read on the forward strand.
ACTCTCGGAAGACACAGGTCGCAAAGTGGGGCTTTTTCCCGAACTGCTTTTGTGCACCGAGTTCTTCCTACCCACATTCATCCTCGATGACTTTCGCCCGTCTTCCTTTTCAGAATCAGCCATCACACTGAATTATTCAGACACACCGGTCAGTGCTATTCCATAGCCGACATATATTAAATTGTAAGCTGGAGCAATCATCACTGCAATGAAACCACACAAAATTCTAGAAATGTATGCATCATTGCCAATTTGAATTGGAAATACCGGTCGGTACATGTACATGTACTTTGCAAGACTCAAGAGGGGAGAGCCCTACATTATCACTGTATAGTCACAATGTCAGAGACTACATGTTGGATACTTTTGTCTTGGTAGGAACTCCTTTCCAGGCTTTTCCGGACCTCTTGTGCAAATCCAGGCTTTTCAAGGCTTTTTCCCAGGGGCTTTTGACACGTTTTTTAGGTGCCGAACAGATGAAGTTGGGGGTGGGGGCCCTGGGGGGGGCTATGGATTTTTTGGTGAAAAAAAAGTGTTTCACTTGACACTGAAAATTAAGTTTGTTCAGCATATGAAAACGGAAAAAAAGTTTGTTTTCACCTATTGCTAGGGTACCCTTACGTCAAAATTGCGATAAAAAAGTAAGTACGTAGCTCGTTCAAGTGCGAACTAGATGCAGCATAGGATAAGGGATCATCTGGCGCATGGAATGCTGTCCCACAGGGACGAAAAGTCGGCCCAATACGGAAGCCACAAGGCAAAAACGTTTAAATGAAAGATTAGATGAGTTTAATTGTATCTATCACAGGACCAATGTCCGAGGGGGTAAGTCCCTATGTCCGAGGGGGTAAGTCCCCATGTCCGAGGGGGTAAGTCCCCATGTCCGAGGGGGTAAGTCCCCATGTCCGAGGGGGAAAGTCCCCATGTCCGAGGGGGTAAGTCCCCATGTCCGAGGGGGTAAGTCCCCATGTCCGCGGGGGTAAGTCCCCATGTCCGAGGGGGTAAGTCCCCATGTCCGAGGGGGTAAGTCCCCATGTCCGAGGGGGTAAGTCCCCATGTCCGAGGGGGTAAGTCCCCATGTCCGAGGGGGTAAGTCCCCATGTCCGAGGGGGAAAGTCCCCATGTCCGAGGGGGTAAGTCCCCATGTCCACGGGGGTAAGTCCCCATGTCCGCGGGGGTAAGTCCCCATGTCCGCGGGGGTAAGTCCCCATGTCCACGGGGGTAAGTCCCCATGTCCGAGGGGGTAAGTCCCCATGTCGGAGGGGGTAAGTCCCCATGTCCGAGGGGGTAAGTCCCCATGTCCGAGGGGGTAAGTCCCCATGTCCGAGGGGGTAAGTCCCCATGTCCGAGGGGGTAAGTACCCATGTCCGCGGGGGTAAGTACCCATGTCCGAGGGGGTAAGTCCCCATGTCCGAGGGGGTAAGTACCCATGTCCGAGGGGGTTAGTCCCCATGTCCGCGGGGGTAAGTCCCAATGTCCGAGGGGGTAAGTCCCCATGTCCGAGGGGGTAAGTCCCCATGTCCGAGGGGGTAAGTCCCCATGTCCGAGGGGGTAAGTCCCCATGTCCGCGGGGGTAAGTCCCCATGTCCGAGGGGGTAAGTCCCCATGTCCGAGGGGGTAAGTCCCCATGTCCGAGGGGGTAAGTCCCCATGTCCGAGGGGGTAAGTCCCCATGTCCGCGGGGGTAAGTCCCCATGTCCGCGGGGGTAAGTCCCAATGTCCGCGGGGGTAAGTCCCAATGTCCGCGGGGGTAAGTCCCCTTGTCCGAGGGGGTTAGTCCCCATATCCGCGGGGGTAAGTCCCAATGTCCGCGGGGGTAAGTCCCCATGTCCGAGGGGGTAAGTCCCCATGTCCGCGGGGGTGTGCCACACAGGGGTGTCGATTAACGGTCGCCCGATCGCCCGAGGCGAGTAAATTATGGTCAGGGCGAGTAATTTTAATCCCCCTACTCGTCCGACGGGCGAGTAAGATCACAGAGATCAAAAGATAATGCTCTGAGCCAAGTGTGCACTCAACCGTGACATGTTGATTGCACCCAATTGTTTACCAATTTGGATTCTGTAGCTTGCCCTAAGGAGTCATAAGTGACTTATTATTGATTGTTTGGTTCAACAGATATTATTAAGATTCATATCTTCCAAAATTAAGTGAATTTGATACCAAACACTCCATAGCAGCTGTACAGAGTAGCTACATTTTTGGAAACTTACACAACACTTGAACAAAGCAGCAAGAATAGTTGTCCTTGAAAAAAAAAGACAAGTGTATTCATTAGGCCTATATATACATGATAGGCATATATTTATATCTATGTGAGTTTCAATGACATTCATCTATTCCTGCTAATCATTACAGCCTATCCATTAGTTATGCAAAAAGAGAGGACCAGTTCACTGTGAAAACTTCACTTTGTGACTCATAATAGATGATGAAGTCTCATCTTCCCTGTAGACATTCAGCATGGAAAACATAGAGGCCGTTTGTGATGATCAAGAGAAGGCCATTTGATTTGTCAAAACTGATGTTATAGTAAAATCTATCTTTTTGCATGGCAAATACACAGACTAAAAAATCAATCAACAAATTCATCAATCAATCAATTAACCGGTTGATTAAAATCTGATATATATCTGCCTATCAGACTGTATCAGTCTTTAAATGAAGTCAGTGCACCCATCCCCCTAAAAGAGAATAATTAACAATTCATTATTTTCTAAATATAAGCTGGCTGTGGTTGTATGTTTCAGTTGAATTTGGATACCTTTGTCTGAGACTTGCATACACACAATACAAGAAAACATGACAAACTTAAATTTATACATTAGGACAGTCTCTCAAAAGCTCATCATCTCACTGAGAGCAGGATTCAGACTATCATACTGGAGTCGGTTCTGTTCTCATGAATGCATGAACTTAAGTATACTAATAGAGGAGAGTGGGGCCAGTTGAACCTAATTTTAGAAATGGATCTCCTGTGTGCATACCTTTACAGCTTCAAGGAGAACAAAATACACACCCATCATGTTTAATTGTTTCTTAAAATTTCCGTTTCACGGTCATTACGATTCAGTGTGAATACGCGGTGAATCAGGACTACCAAATTTTGTTCAGGACTAGTAAATTTGTATGGCTACTAGTCCTGTGGGCGACCTCAAAAAATTGCTTACTCGACACCCCTGGGTGTCCGAGGGGGTAAGTCCCCATGTCCGCGGGGGTCAGTCCCCATGTCCGAGGGGGTAAGTCCCCATGTCCGAGGGGGTAAGTCCCCATGTCCGCGGGGGTAAGTCCCCATGTCCGCGGGGGTAAGTCCCCATGTCCGAGGGGGTAAGTCCCCATGTCCGAGGGGGTAAGTCCCCATGTCCGAGGGGGTAAGTCCCCATGTCCGAGGGGGTAAGTCCCCATGTCCGAGGGGGTAAGTCCCCATGTCCGAGGGGGAAAGTCCCCATGTCCGAGGGGGTAAGTCCCCATGTCCACGGGGGTAAGTCCCCATGTCCGCGGGGGTAAGTCCCCATGTCCGCGGGGGTAAGTCCCCATGTCCACGGGGGTAAGTCCCCATGTCCGAGGGGGTAAGTCCCCATGTCGGAGGGGGTAAGTCCCCATGTCCGAGGGGGTAAGTCCCCATGTCCGAGGGGGTAAGTCCCCATGTCCGAGGGGGTAAGTCCCCATGTCCGAGGGGGTAAGTACCCATGTCCGCGGGGGTAAGTACCCATGTCCGAGGGGGTAAGTCCCCATGTCCGAGGGGGTAAGTACCCATGTCCGAGGGGGTTAGTCCCCATGTCCGCGGGGGTAAGTCCCAATGTCCGAGGGGGTAAGTCCCCATGTCCGAGGGGGTAAGTCCCCATGTCCGAGGGGGTAAGTCCCCATGTCCGAGGGGGTAAGTCCCCATGTCCGCGGGGGTAAGTCCCCATGTCCGAGGGGGTAAGTCCCCATGTCCGAGGGGGTAAGTCCCCATGTCCGAGGGGGTAAGTCCCCATGTCCGAGGGGGTAAGTCCCCATGTCCGCGGGGGTAAGTCCCCATGTCCGCGGGGGTAAGTCCCAATGTCCGCGGGGGTAAGTCCCAATGTCCGCGGGGGTAAGTCCCCTTGTCCGAGGGGGTTAGTCCCCATATCCGCGGGGGTAAGTCCCAATGTCCGCGGGGGTAAGTCCCCATGTCCGAGGGGGTAAGTCCCCATGTCCGCGGGGGTGTGCCACACAGGGGTGTCGATTAACGGTCGCCCGATCGCCCGAGGCGAGTAAATTATGGTCAGGGCGAGTAATTTTAATCCCCCTACTCGTCCGACGGGCGAGTAAGATCACAGAGATCAAAAGATAATGCTCTGAGCCAAGTGTGCACTCAACCGTGACATGTTGATTGCACCCAATTGTTTACCAATTTGGATTCTGTAGCTTGCCCTAAGGAGTCATAAGTGACTTATTATTGATTGTTTGGTTCAACAGATATTATTAAGATTCATATCTTCCAAAATTAAGTGAATTTGATACCAAACACTCCATAGCAGCTGTACAGAGTAGCTACATTTTTGGAAACTTACACAACACTTGAACAAAGCAGCAAGAATAGTTGTCCTTGAAAAAAAAAGACAAGTGTATTCATTAGGCCTATATATACATGATAGGCATATATTTATATCTATGTGAGTTTCAATGACATTCATCTATTCCTGCTAATCATTACAGCCTATCCATTAGTTATGCAAAAAGAGAGGACCAGTTCACTGTGAAAACTTCACTTTGTGACTCATAATAGATGATGAAGTCTCATCTTCCCTGTAGACATTCAGCATGGAAAACATAGAGGCCGTTTGTGATGATCAAGAGAAGGCCATTTGATTTGTCAAAACTGATGTTATAGTAAAATCTATCTTTTTGCATGGCAAATACACAGACTAAAAAATCAATCAACAAATTCATCAATCAATCAATTAACCGGTTGATTAAAATCTGATATATATCTGCCTATCAGACTGTATCAGTCTTTAAATGAAGTCAGTGCACCCATCCCCCTAAAAGAGAATAATTAACAATTCATTATTTTCTAAATATAAGCTGGCTGTGGTTGTATGTTTCAGTTGAATTTGGATACCTTTGTCTGAGACTTGCATACACACAATACAAGAAAACATGACAAACTTAAATTTATACATTAGGACAGTCTCTCAAAAGCTCATCATCTCACTGAGAGCAGGATTCAGACTATCATACTGGAGTCGGTTCTGTTCTCATGAATGCATGAACTTAAGTATACTAATAGAGGAGAGTGGGGCCAGTTGAACCTAATTTTAGAAATGGATCTCCTGTGTGCATACCTTTACAGCTTCAAGGAGAACAAAATACACACCCATCATGTTTAATTGTTTCTTAAAATTTCCGTTTCACGGTCATTACGATTCAGTGTGAATACGCGGTGAATCAGGACTACCAAATTTTGTTCAGGACTAGTAAATTTGTATGGCTACTAGTCCTGTGGGCGACCTCAAAAAATTGCTTACTCGACACCCCTGGGTGTCCGAGGGGGTAAGTCCCCATGTCCGCGGGGGTCAGTCCCCATGTCCGAGGGGGTAAGTCCCCATGTCCGAGGGGGTAAGTCCCCATGTCCGCGGGGGTAAGTCCCCATGTCCGCGGGGGTAAGTCCCCATGTCCGAGGGGGTAAGTCCCCATGTCCGAGGGGGTAAGCCCCCATGTCCGAGGGGGTAAGTCCCCATGTCCGCGGGGGTAAGTCCCCATGTCCGCGGGGGTAAGTCCCCATGTCCGCGGGGGTAAGTCCCCATGTCCGAGGGGGTTAGTCCCCCTGTCCGCGGGGGTAAGTCCCAATGTCCGCGGGGTTAAGTCCCAATGTCCGCGGGGGTAAGTCCCAATGTCCGCGGGGGTAAGTCCCCATGTCCGAGGGGGTAAGTCCCCATGTCCGCGGGGTGAGTCCCCATGTCCGCGGGGGTAAGTCCCAATGTCCGAGGGGGTAAGTCCCCATGTCCGAGGGGGTAAGTCCCCATGTCCGAGGGGGTAAGTCCCCATGTCCGCGGGGGTAAGTCCCAATGTCCGCGGGGGTAAGTCCCCATGTCCGCGGGGGTTAGTCCCCATGTCCGAGGGGGTAAGTCCCCATGTCCGCGGGGGTAATCCCCATGTCCGCGGGGGTAAGTCCCCATGTCCGAGGGGGTAAGTCCCAATGTCCGAGGGGGTAAGTCCCCATGTCTATCTACGTATCTATCTATGTATCTTTGTATCTTTGTATCTATTCCTTAGTAGATATTAAATGGTCACCCCCTTATCCTATCTATCTATCTATGTATCTATCTATCTGTGTATCTATGTATATGTATCTATCATCATTGCTTAGTAGATATTAAATGGTTGCCCCCTTATTCTTACTGGATCATTGGCTGTATCATATTGAGTATTGAACACACCCTTTTAGTCCGAGGGGGTAAGTCCCCATGTCCGCGGGGTGAGTCCCCATGTCTATCTACGTATCTATCTATGTATCTTTGTATCTATGTATCTATTCCTTAGTAGATATTAAATGGTCACCCCCTTATCCTATCTATCTATCTATGTATCTATCTATCTGTGTATCTATGTATGTATCTATCATCATTGCTTAGTAGATATTAAATGGTTGCCCCCTTATTCTTACTGGATCATTGGCTGTATCATATTGAGTATTGAACACACCCTTTTACCGGGTGGTTCGCCTACAAGAGGCGGTACATACAGGAGGAAGAAGAAGAAGTCGTTTGGCTACCCTAGCGGAAATCGCCGTAACTACTCGCTTTTAGCGGCCCCTAGCGGATTTTGCCCGAACCATTTGAGCGATGTGTCAGGCAGGCTTCACAACGCATGCATATTTTGTGTCGAAATTGATGTTTTTTTCCAAGGAAAATGCCGTGCAAACGTATGCAAATAGGTGTATATGCCTAAGTTAACATGCATATAACAACCTGAGATGACATTTAAGGGAATATACAATGTCATCTTGACGAAGATGGCGTTACAAAAAAAACCCCTTCCACGACGATCACAGTGAAAACACAGTCGGTCCTATATATACATATAGGCCGACAAAAAATTAAGAATACACATTGTCATACTCATTATTGTACAAAGCTTCGCGAGTGAAAAAAGTTCGTCTTGGGGTAAAATCTGTAGCCCCACCTCTAACTATCGTCTTGTCGGCCCCTTATGAATTTCAAACTTTTTCTTTTTATTTTAAACAGTGCAGCAATCTGGGACATGTCCCCCACATTTTGGACATATTGATGTTATAATGAATTGGCCCCGCTCCCCCTACTTTTTGTATGAAAACAAAATGTGTTGTTACTGTTGTAACACTCATGGTCTCACCAATACTTGATGATAGGTCAGGTCTCCGTCTGCCCACCAAAAATTGAAATACGAATTTTGGCAAATTGTGCCCCTGCAGCAGGGAGCATACCCAGGGTTCCCACAAAATCTTACGGGACTTCCATGACTTTACCATGACTTTCCACGACCAAATTTCGGATTTTCCATGACCGATGTTTTACTCATTGAGGTCGAGATTCACCCCAAAATGAATTCACAAGATGCCCATTTCACTGTTCGGCCATGCGATCAACCATCCGACTGCCATAAGCTCCCAAATGTTTTAAATCTTAGCGCAAATTGTAGTCAAAATTTGAATTTTCCATGACTTTTCAAAATATTTAGATTTTCCATGACCTCTATTTTTTCCAGGGATCATTTTTTCCATGACTTTCACTTTCCATGACTGTGGGAACCCTGATACCGTCCCTGCCCTGCAGTTTTGATTGTTGATACGGCACAGACAACTCGTGGTTGGCTTTTTGCCTGCTTACCCGATATCCAATGACTTACAAAAGATGAAAACTAGATACAAATGTAATGGACTTACGGACTTCATCATTCTGGAGATGATATTCTAGAGAAAACTGCACACCCTCACCGGCAATCCTGGCAATCCATCATCACTCAACTTGTAAGGCTTACGGTAAGTTACCTGTAGTGTAGTGTCTATTCTCCTAGCTGTAAACAGAGCTATTAAATGTATTCTGCTGTAAACTCCTGATATATTTTGCATGTGAAATATCCACCCACCGTCGGTTGAGTTCATCGATCAGTCATCGAACGTTCCCGTTGCTATAAACAGTTGGCACGTGGTCGCGTCGTTGGGGCACTGCACAAAATTTGGCGCGAAAAACGCCCAGCACACAAGTCATGCTTTGCCAACCCAGCGTGACTCGAAGACTTTGGCAAGAGGCATAGCAGATCTATGAAGCAGTGAAGCCGAATACCAGTGGCAGTGCACATAAAGATGAGTAGACAACTATTTGTTTGACATTCATTAGCCCCTGCCCTGTTGTTCTGTTGTTGTTGTTGTTGTTGTTGCCCTGAAGAGCTGACCATTTAGGCAAAATTTATTTGCAGGTGATCTGTTAGGACATTTAACATCCAGGGGGGGGGGGGGCCCGGGGGGGGCTTGGACTTTTTTTTTTAATTTAATTTCTAGCTCATTTCTGGTGAATAAAAATTAATAATTTTTGGCCAGTCAGACCTTAGTCTTGCAATAAATAATTTCTTGTAGCCTCTTGTTGCTGTGTTGTATTTCTTAAGGTCATAGGCGTACGGGGTGCGCAATTTTTAGGGGGGGCGAGCGATATTTGCCCGAATTTCTAGATCTAAATTTAGTACAATTTTAAGTGAAATTGCCTGGAAATCATTAATTTTCAATAGTTTTTATGTAATAATCTGCCCAAATTTTTTAGCCTTTTTGCCCGAATCTTACTGTTTCCCAAACTTTTGGGGGGCGATCGCCCCCCTGCCCCCCCCCCCTCCGATACGCCTATGCTTAAGGTATAGCCACGTATTGCTTGAATGAGGAATCATGAATATTTAGGGACTTCGTGCACTAAAAAAAAAACATTTTTCTTTCTATTTCTCCGTTGACATGTTTAAAGGGACAATTTAATAATCAGGGGGGGGGATGGCTTTGAGATTTCTTTGGCGAGAATTATTTATTTCGGTTGCGTATCCAGGATTTTTTCCAGGGGGGGCAAACCATCAAGATATTTCCCCAAAATTTGCATCGCTACCAACAGCTTTTTGTGTGTCCAAATTGTAACCCACTGTTTAAAAAAATTCTTTCCTTTTGCGGTTGTCCCTAAATTATTAATATTTTGTAATATGTTGAATAATATGGTGAAAATGATGAAAAATTAGATATATGTTTAAAATAGCTAAGGAAATTACTTTCCTAAGGCAATTAGAAGTGGAAATTTACAGAAGATATATAACTGAAAAAATTAAGCATTTCTTAGCTAAAATCAGAAAATCTAGGATCTAAAATCCAGTGAAATAGATGAATTGTTAAATGTCTAAAAAAAAAATCAGAGGAAGTGTACGTGTTCCCCTTTTGGTAATTCGTAACTGAAAGAAGATACATAACAGTGTCAAAAAATATTAAGGATTTCTTCACAAAATTAGGAAAATCCAGTACCGTGAATCTGTTGGGGGGGGGGGAACTCAGAATAACTAATGTTGCAGAATTCTATGCATATTGTTGAGATATAAACATGATAAATGAAACCTTGAGAATTTTTTTTCTTATCACCGAAACATCACTGCAAAAAATAAGGGGTAAATTTCGTTTCAGAGAACCTTTTTGTAGAGGTTTAACTTTAATTTTGGGGAAATTTGAAATAAAAATTAGGTTTTTTTTAATTGGTAAATTTTGTTCGATACATATTTTGATAAAAATAATTGAAAAAACCTTAGGCCAGCACAATTTTCAATGAACACACATTCAAAAACTGTCCGATATGCGTTGGTTACGTTTTAAAAAAATTTGTGGAATTTTTTGCGGATGCATATCATTCAGGTCAGGCAAAAAAAAGATATTGTGAAGAAAAAATGAGGACATTGTGAAGAAGAAGTTGGGAAATTGGGAAGAAAAAATTGGGAAATTGGGAAGAAAAGAAGAAGGGCCAATCTGGGTTCCACGGTCATTTATGACCTTAGGCAATAGGCACCTACTGAGTTACGTCACAAATCTTTTTTCAATCAGTGACGTCACTTTGATTGTTTTCTAGACCAATCAGAGCGCATAAACAAGTACTCCCTGCTTGTCTGTAGCAATCTGGGCTCCACGGTCATTTATGACCTTAGGCACGTAGTGGTTTACGTCACAAAACATTTTTCAATTGGTGACGTCACTTTGATTGTCGTCTAGACCAATCAGAGCGCAGAAAGCAGTACTCCCTGCTTGTCTGTAGAATCACAGACAGGAACTTGATTGGTCTGTAGAATCACAGACAGGAAGCCATAAATTATGGGGGCTGCCCAAAAATAGTGCTCAAATTGCCACTACCGCTTTAGGGGCCGACCAGACGATAGTTGGGAGCTGTTGAGGGGGGGGGGGCTGTGGCCTTTACCCCCGGGACAAACTTTTTACACTGGGTTCCCCCAGTGTAATAGAGAGAGAATGGGTCAAAGTGCTTTTCTTTGAAGTTTTGTGGAGATAAATTTGGAGGTTTTAGAGGCTTAATAACCTACTGGGGACCTTTGTATACTTGGTTTCTGAAATGCATTTTGTAATTTGGTGCTGTATGTGCTGCGGTTATTCAGAATTAAGCAAAATTCCAAAACAAGTCTTTTTCCTCTTTCAGACTCTTTTGACAGCAAATTGTCACTTGTTAAAGTGTCTATTGTGAGCTTAGTATTTCACTCAGAGTTATGAAATTTAGTATAGGGATTCGTTTGAGGGTTTGAATCTGGAACATTTTCAGAAATTCAAGATGGCTGCCAAAATGGCCGCCACAAAATGGCTGCTATTCTTGTTTTGCCATTGTGAGTTAAGTTTTTTACGTAAGAGTATTGAAATTTGGGAAATACAAGATGGCTGCCAAAATGGCTGCCAAAAAATGGCCATCATTCTTGAGTTGCCCACTGTGAGCTTAGTATATCAACTAGAGATTTGGAATTCGGTACAAGTGTAGAGATTTGTTTGAGGGTATGGATCAGTGACCCCTGAGGAATCTAAGACTTCTATAAAATGGCTGCATTTCCTGATATGTTCACTGTGACTCAGCCCCCCCCCCTTGTGACGCCGCTTAATGTAAGTGGTATCTCTGTTCACAAAATGTAGTGGTATATCTGCAAACCTGACAAGGCTTTCATATTTCAATCAGTACAGTACGAGCAAAATGGGAAGTTCATTGAGTACTTTGGGAATTATTGCTTATGATTTGTGTACAAAGTTAAAATTAAAAAAAAGGTTATGTAAATAGAGTTTAATAAGCAGGCCATTCAGCAATAAACATATCCCATCTTTAAAAATCTTTCTAATAATAATAATCATGCAAAGCTTGCTAAACCCAGTGTTTGAATCCTCGGATTCTTGTTTTTCCTTTGCACATTAACGAGCGATCGACTTTTTATCGCAATTTTGACATTACGGTACCCTAACTACAGGTGAAAACGAACTTTTATTTTTACTTTCATGTGCCGAACAAACTTTTTTTTAAGTGTCAAGCGGGAAACTAACTTTTTTTTTCACCAAATCCGTAACCCCCCCCCCCCCACAAAATGATCCGGTTGGCCCCTTAATTTACCAAATTAAAATTTTCTACGCGAAACACCATGAAAAATATAATTGCTTTTCCAAAATTTGGGGGGGGGAGGGGCTATACAGCCCACCCCTCCTCCGCCCCCCTGCCTTCTGCGACTGAAAGGGAGAGGGAGGACTTTTTTTCGGATGAGCTGGCAGCATTCTGCTCAAATTTTGTGTCTCAAAATTGGCCTTCTCTTCTCCAAGAACATGAGGTAAGTGCACATTTATAGATTAAGTTTTTTTGTGGTAAAAACAACAATGTCAAATCAACAATTTTTAAGAGAAGTTTTTATTAAGCTCCTAATTGAAACTCAATCACAATTTAAAATCATCACAGTTGCTTGATGTAGGTAATCCATAAATAGTAAATACAATCTGTAAAAAAATGTGCTTAAAAATTTATATAATTTACAACAAATTGTAAATACAAAACAGTCAATTATTTAGCGTTGAATTGCACAGGGGTTTTAGCATAGAAACTAGACAACGTATATAGTATACATACATCACAGATGGACAATTTCAATTATAGAATAGGCCTATAGGTCTATAAACGATAATTTTATATATATATATATATTTGGCTTTCTTAGCCTTTAATACAAGGTATATGATGGTTTACTACAGTAACAATACATGTAAAAGAATAGAAGTCAGGAATAGAAGAGTACTGAAAACAGAAGCACCTTGAAATAGTGTGTATAAGCCAGCAACAAGTTTCTATGTATACATATAATTAACAAACAATAATAAATACCAAAATATCACAATTGTAACAAGAATCCATGGATTCAAAGCCTGGGCTTGTGTTATTTCACATTCATAATGCTAAAGAAGCAACTGATGAAAAGACTTGTGCACTAAATGCAACATGGAACAATAACAAGTAGACCTTGGCCTGCAATGTATGCGACTATGCGCATAGCAAAATATTTAGATACAGTTTTATGGCAAGCACGACACTAGAGATGGTCCACTACCAATCAAAATTTTCATACTACGCATCCTGGTATGCGTTATTGTAGCCCCTATATTAGTATAGGGGGCTACTCTGTAATCACTGTGATCGTCGTGGAATGGAATATTTTGTAATGACATCTCCTTCAACAGGACACTGCATATTCCCTCAAATGTCATTGAAAGGTGTTAGATGTATCTTAACTTAGGTATTTACACCTCTTTTCATACAGTCAACACAGAAATTATTTGCACACCTTGAATTTTCATCATATATATAGTCACCAAGATAAATAGACCCATACGGATACATATTCATATCGAGAGAGTCATATTGATTGATAGTCACACAGATATAGAGATAGAGACATAGATTACATAGATGAACTTAGTTTTTGTCTTGTGGAAAAATTTAAAAGGGGCTACCATTTCGTCCCTGTGGGACAGAATTAAAGGTGCGTTGAGCGATCCTTTCTCCCGTATTGCATCTAGTTTATTCAAGCTTGGAACAGCAGAAATGCTTCAAATTCAAATTTTTGCCATTAACACTATGCATATTCTTCTGGGTGATTAGAAAAGCCTGGCACAGACCCAGGCTAAAAATTTGCAGACTATTAATATTTCGTTTAATTAAATTCCATAGTTCGATGTAGTCAAAGATGCAAAAAACTATCTTTAGAGCAAAAAGACAGATCTAGGTTAATGTAGGCCTAATGCCTTGCTGATGTTCTATCAATGACAACCTTCGCTAAATCTGTGAAACAATATCACAATTAAATATTCACTAGTAGACCTTCTAAAGTAGAATTACCCAGCAAATATCTTCCAAACATGGAAAATTTTCATAAGTCATATGAAAATAGATGACATTCAATACATGTATCTTAATCTTTGTTGAATTTACTAACATCATGCATTATGATTATACCTGTTGCGGATGTCGGCTGACTAAGTTAAACATGATTACAAGACACGTCTTAGCAAGACAATAAGCATGAACCTCGGATAGATCTATATGTACGATGTTATGCAAAGTTGCAAACTATTCATCAGGAAATAATTTGACACAAGATGACAGCAAGTTACAAGCTGTGGATTTTTTACACTAGTCAGGTGGGAGGATCGATTGTCACAAATGTGTCTATTCCATCTAACCTAAAAAGAGGTCAGTGGAAATTAACCGCTAAAGGATTAAGTACTTGAGCCATTTGCTGGTTGCCAAATCCCACAGCAACCTCATGGGGAATCATTCCATTGTAGGTGACCTGCAAGTCCTTTGCTTCAAGAAATTCCAAGAAAACCTTTCCCACTTCAGCATCTCCAAATATGGCGCCCACATGCAGAATGTGTGCCTTGTCGGCCATTTGCAATGGCAAGTCGACGATATTCCTGTGCATGAACACCGAACGCAGTGATTCAGCACGACAAAGTCTAATAGCAAGACATAAAGTTTGATAAACAATGTGATTCACTGTCTCTGGAGAGGTGATGTGGTCTAAAATATTCAACAAAGGCTCCAATACCCCAAAACTTTGAGACTGAACTGCAACCGTTAACAAACTACTAATTTCCTTCTCAGTGAAAATGGACAAAATCTCCAGCTCTTCAATCCTTTGCAGGATATGGAAGACAGTCGTTTCTTTACCGTCTTTGAGTAACTTGCTTAAAATGAAAGTGCTTCTGAAAGGCAGGGGAATGTCTTCACCATCTGACAGAGACATATCCCGCACAAATTTGGACAATCCATAACCATAGTTACAGTCCTGCAATAAATTCTCCATTTTGGAATCAAATGTCTCGAACAATAGCAAATGGCCAAGCTCCAGACAAGCGCTTTTTGATAAGTTCAGCTGGCTTTCTGATAAGACAATTTGTTCTGGAATGGCAAGCAGTGATTTGACAGTTTCTACCAAACCTAATTCACAGGCAAATGGTAGAACGTCAACAAGACTTTGACTCAAGTAACCTTGACTGAGCATGTGTCCAATGACTAGCGTACCACATGAGTCTTGCTTACTTTTTACACAACAGGCCAAAAGACTGACTGTGGCTAATTCTGGCCGGTGCTTCACTAGAGGGAGGTTGTCTGTGTCTATGTATAGCACGCGGGGTTGACGCATGAGAATGTGTTCTAGGACTTGGTAACTTCCTCTGGAAGCTGCTACCAGAGCGGTTTCTGCGAGCAGGTCATCACTGACATGTTCGCAAGTATCAAGGAATGAATAGAGGAGAGGCAAATTGTTGGATGCAGCGGATGCAAAAATGGGACTCCATCCAGGATGCACCTTCCTTTTCCAGGCGCGAGGGAAATCCTGAAAGATCTCTGCACAGTATTCAACTGAGACAGTCGCGCTGGGACATATACCAGAGGACAGCATCTGAATAAGATTTTCATTACCCGAGGCAATTGCAAGATTCAAGCCCAATACCCTAATATCCTTGTCATCTTTGACAAAGGCACTGGTGACCATAGCTAGAGCAAAATGACCAGCGGAGCAAGCTCTAAGGAATGTTGCATGCAACTTCAGCTTGTAATGGGAAATATTGGACCTCACTGAGAAAATATCACAGAGGAGATTGAGCTCACCATTTTTCAGTAAAGTGTCAATGGCCACAGTTGTAAGAAGGCAGTGGTCTTTGGCATATGTCTGAATAAGGCTCGTTACAAACGAAGAGTCGCTGTGAGCAAGTCTCTTTCCCAATAAGGCTACTCCCAATGGATCTGGGTATGGCATATCTTCCTTTACACCATATTTTCCTTTGTAATCTGACCAATCGCTGTCATTGACTTTGTAATAACTGTCCACAAGAGGACAATGGACCTCAACGAAGAGACTGAGAAATCGCAGAGACATATTAACCGTACTATTTTCATGCTCGAAGGGTTCCATATTACTGTAGATAACTTCTAAAGTGTCATCTAGTCCTTCAAATTTCTCAACCGTGGAAGATATAGCATCAAAGCCTTCGGTGCAAATTTTGGCAAGGAGGTCCATGATATCATTCTGTCCGTTATAATCAAGGTCATTTTCGACAGACGATTTCAATAGAGGCCGTTTGGAAGTTCGATGTTTCAAAAGAAACCATGCTCTGTTTATGAATATGGCTAAAAGTAACTGACTGTAAAATTTGTTTGATGGTCTGTCATATCCTTGTTCAATTGTGAAGTTCTCAACATAGTTTGCAATTTCACACTGTCCATTTATGCTGGCATATACACTGGCTCTTCTGTTCTTTGCATCTTCAGTTTCTATCAAATCTGGTCTGATTTTAAGCAGCTGTTTGACAGCTTCCATATCTCCACATGCACAAGTCTTCATGAAGACATTGGCACCACGAGGCAGATATTTAGCATAGGGAAGTAACCTCCTCACCAAATTCTTGTAAGAAGTCTCCGCGGTATCCTCATCATTGGAAGCATTGAAGACGACATGCTCAATTCGCTCAAGAAGTTTAGAGGGCAAAACATCTGTATTAAGATACGCCATTATAACGAAGGCACTGTGCCATTCGTTATGCAGAGTAGCGCAACACAATGCTGACCTGCCAGTCTTGTTCAAGAAACCCAAGGATGACAAGTGACCGTCTTTCGCTAAGAGATGAAGACACTTGCGTAGATGTTCATGCTTGCCTGCTTGAGCACAATGGTGAAGACAAGTGTCGCCATGATCATCCTGAAATACTTCACTAATCTTTTCACCATTCTTCTCGAGATGGGAAGCTAATTTATCCACAGCTTCCCAGTGACCTCTTCTACTGGCTACTGTCATGAGGCGTAGTCCAAGATTAGGTGGTAGTTCGTTGTGACGAATCGTATCAAGCATCTTCAGAAACAAGTCTTCTTGGTCACCTTCAAGAGCAGACTCAAGGGCACATCTGGAAGAAACAGGAAGTAACCAATTAGAAAATTACAAAATCCAGTGATCACTTTGTGATAATGCTATTTCTTGGTGGTTGCTGAAAATCAATTGACCACTTTGTGTATACCATTGCTATTGGAAGTCCAGTGAATACTTTATGATATCATCATTCATCAAAAATACAAATCCAGTAGCTATTTTGTGCATTTATAATATCATGGCAATTGCAAATCCAGTGGAAATTTTGTGATAGCATGAGAATTTTAAATCCATTGACTGCCTTTTCATATGGCAATCCAGTGACTACTTAGTGATATCATTGCCATTCGAAGAATATTTGGCTGTTGTCCTCACCTATTTTGTGAAACACCGCATGGAGAAGCTCCTTTGGAAATCAATTCATCAATGACCTGTCCAAACCCATGGAACGCAGCTGCTTGGATGGCGTTTGCAGCAGGGCCCTTCGCAAACACTGCCTTTTCCGGATCAGCACCACTGAAAATTGAATCATGAAAGGTTCACACATTGTATACTTTTGAAGTAACCTTTGAAGTTACTTGAAATTGATTGAGATTATGACAAACTTTAAGGGTACACACCTCTCCAACAAGGCACTGACAAACGCCACAATGTATACCTCATCTGGTGCAATGAATTCTGATAGGAAGGGTGCAGAAATCTTCTCTTTTGCTTAAAAAAAAAGAGCAAGAAACCTATTAGTTTTTGTTTTGAGTGCAACTGTATCATTTATCAATAACTTATCAGGTACCTTTAACATATAAGGCAAATTGAAAATATGGAAACACTCACCAAAAGCTCCAAAGGAGCAACTCAGGGCCAGTAAATTGTCTTTCAAAGTCTGTAGCAATTGACTCTGAGGAATTGAAGTCACAATTTCTTGACGACAGCGTAGGGCACCAATCTCAAGCGGACTTAACTTGCTAAGCGAAGTTTGATCTTCCTTCGAATGACCTTTTGTCAGTTCAGCAAGGGACAATTCATTGCATATGGATGAGACAAGTTCATCTGTTCCCCAAAGGAAACAATACTGGGGTAGATTTAATTTAGGAGATGGCTTCTCATTATCAGATTTTTTGTCGTTCGATAAACCTGTCTTGGAGTTATTGGCATCAGCCAGCCAAGTTTTCATGCCTTCCACATCAATTGCATCCAGAAGCAATTGAATTATCTTCCACAATGGTGATTCGTCACTTGATGGGATTTCGCAGTGCCTCAACAAATCTTCAATCTCACTTGGATTTGGAGAAACATGTTGAAGAATACATGACACCGCCTCAACATTCATCATATCAACTGCGAAGCGCAGAGGTGTTCGACCTTGGTCATCCTGCACCGAGCAATTTTCCTTTGTTGCCAAAAAGTCAAGCATTTCAATCTGTTGCATTTTAATGCACATGTGCAAAACTGATGTTTTCTCCTGTTGACCTTGTGTGATCTCATGGAAACTAAACGGTGACAGCAAATCCATGCCCGTTTGGATGGAGAGTGAGAACCTGCAAAAGCAACAAATCAATACATATTATACATCACATATTTGCATGCTTACTGAGCCTTACTCAGTTCAATAAACCTTGTGATTATGTGTGATTAGCCTTTGGAATGTTCATATGCATCAGGTTCACATGCAATATTTACATTTCAGCTTTTGAGGATGTTGTTCACTAAAGGCAATCAGACTAAACATCAGGCCAAACCGAATAGATCTTTAGCTTCTCAGATATTCCGAGGCACGTTTTCTAGGGTCGGTCAGTAGGATGGGGAAAAAAAGGCTGTCATCTGAATTTTTTATTATGTTAATTTAATCAAAATTAGGGGTAAGCAGAAAATCAGTCAGGTCAGTTGATCTGAGAAACTAAGAATTAAATATGTTGGGCCTTACACTTGTGTATACCTACATATGTAACTTCATGAGTTGATAAAACTAGCAAAGGATGATCACTTCTCTTACCTTTTGTTGATCCATTTGACAAATCTTATCAGTGAATCTTCCTTGTAAGTCGTTTTCAACTTTTTGTTCACTTTTTCCCTCACATTCGGTACGCTAATGTCACTGGAGTCCATCCCATTTGCCAGTTCATCTGCATGCAGTGGGCTGTAATGACTATAGCTGAAGCCAAAGTGGTCCCTCACTGAAGTGTCTATGTGATGAAGAAAGTTCTTGATGATGAATAAGACCATTTCTTCATTACCCCTGTAGAGTGCTTCTAGAAGAGGCGTTCGGCCCATGAAATTTTTCTGGTTCAGGAGAGATGGGTTAGCCTTGACTAATGCCTGCATGATGTTCTTTGCTTCGGTCTTGTTCTCATCCAAATTGGAATGGTTCCTAACAGAGGACACATAATGTGCAGCAGTGCAACCACCATTGTCAACTTTTGAGGGGCCAGCCCCAGCCTCTAAGAGAATGTTTGTGGTGGAGATGTTGAACTGTTGGGCCGCGTTGTGCAACGGAGTCCTTTCCAGATGGTCGTGTTCGTTCACAGACACATTTAGAGTAATTGCCCTTTTAACTATTTCATCATCACCGCTGTAACTGGCATGGTTCAGAAACAGAGCAAAAAGAGATTTCTCATTGGATAAACTGAGGATGCCCTTGTACTCATCCCACTTGCTATGAAGCATGGTGGAAAAGACATTGCGCGTGTCTTCGGTGCATTCAAAATTTGGTCTCTCCTTAAGAATGGTACATGCTGCAGTTATTCGTTGCCAATCCAGTGCAATGCAGATAGCTGCATCCACATCTGAATCATCCAGACCATCCATCAATGTGGGAATTAGTGCATCGTTCCCTGCTTGGGCTGCATACCACAGAGGTTTGCGACCCAAGGAATCCGCTTGGTTATTCAAACCGAGAGCCACAAGATCTTTTGCAATGTGAACGCCATTGTCCTTAGTCAACCCTGCAATGTGGTGTAATGTTGTCCATTCCATGCATTCTAATAGAACATCTTCTGCTCTGAGGCCATTTAATCGCTTCTTCCTTGAGGCGGCCGCTCTCTTCTTGCGTTGTTTCCAAATCTTGATTTCATTTCTTGTATCTGACTCCATCTTTGATTTCGTTGGTGGTTCAGGTCAATCTGAGGGGGAAAAATTCTGGATCAGTATAATGTTATCACAGGGCAATTGCAGTATCTTTTTTTGGTGAAAAAATGTGTTATTAGTTAATTCCCACACTGTAAAATTTGGAATTGTGAGTCAGCTCAAATGATTGAGTGAGATGGTTGCACAATTTGTTTGAGCTATCATAGCTTGTTGTTTACAGTCCTTGTCATACTTACGTGGAATCTCAAGTTCTTTTCTATGCTGTTGAACTGTGATGTCAGAGATGACTCTATTCTAGCATGCAATATGTAAATTTACTACAAGCTGTGATGTCATTTCAAACTGGGTCAGATTCCCCAGCTTCTAGCCAGTGTTGATCGTCCTGAACTGAGCATCACAGTTTCAACACAGTGCCAGAGTAAGAATTTTATCAGGGATAGCCCCTACAACCACGTCATCACAGCTTGGTAGCCAATGGGCTGACAGTAAACTACGCATCACAGTTCTACAAAATAACTTGCTAACTTACAACTTTAAACTTTGATGGAAGTTGGTATAAACAGAAAGCTTTGACAATTTGTTTGTAAACACATGGCTTAATTATGTTATGTATATTTGTTTTGGCAGCCCATTGACTGAGAGGCTGTGATGTCAAACTTGCATGGGTTTTCCCAGACCCAATTTTTACTCTGACACTGAGTTGAAACTGTGATGCACAGTTTGGTGGATTCGCATTGGCTAGAAGCTGGGGAATCTGATCCAGCTTAAAATGACATCAGAGCTTGAAGTTAATTTAAATAATATTATATTGCAATGCTAGAATAGTGTCATCTCTGACATCACAGTTCAACAGCATAGAAAAGAACTTGAGATTCCACGTAAGTATGACAAGGACTGTAAAGTTATGATAATTTCTTCGCTGTCATAACTTAAAACAACAAGCTTTGTTGGCTCAAAGGCATTGTGCAACCGTCTCACTGAATCATTTGGGCTGACTCAAAATTCAAATTTTACAGTGCACACTCGATGAAGATATATGAAATTTTACGGTTATGATGGTCTTTGTGAGCGGAGACTCTGCCGATCGTTTAAGAATTGTCCAATTTGATAAATTTAGACAGCACAATGGGGTTAACGGTGTTTTCTTTTTAGCGTTTAACTCAAACATAGGCCGACACTACAGTACATGGGGTGATGGACCACTAAACTCATCAAATAGTTATGTCAGCTAATGCAATGACCAGACTTGGGTATTCTGGATAATGATAAGCTCTTTCAAAATTCAGATAAAGTGAGCAAAACGTTATGGAAATTCACGAAGAAATGATGATGAAACTTTAAAATAGGCCGAGGGGTTATATTATCTTGGGTCATCAATCATCCAAGTGGACTTCACTGACTGAACTCCCAGATTCACAAAATAAATTTCCACCAAATAAGCCAACTTCAGAGATGTATTCCTAAAATATGAGAAAGAGTGTAATAAGACCATATATACAGGCCTAAATTCCAAAATGAAATGATTTGTTTGCTTGATTTCTTATATCCATGATTCATGTCAATGACGTCAAAGTTAATGATATCAGGTGCTGCAACCACAGTACATTTCAGATGATATTACCGATTCTCAAGATAATGCCTATTTGCCATGATCATTTATAGATCTCATATTACTGAAGTGAGTGAAGACAAATAAGAGACACTGACGCCATAAGCCTCAATTAATCAGAGAAGCAAGAACTGTCAAATGACGAAATTGTATCCAGGATTTAGATGAAGGAGTGGCAGAGAAAATTGAAAGAGCTATCTGCAACTCCTAGGACAGCTCATGGATGTGGTGGTGCAATGCTCCAGTCCAGACTGATCCAGACCTGAAGAGATGACTGTTCTACCCTGTGGTGCAATACTGCAGGGATTGGTAATTACGTCATTCTTAAATGTATCTGGGCATATGATGTATTTCCTTAGGCCCTTTTAAAAATAAAATTCCCCTTAACAATTCCTGTTACTTTTGATGGTTATTCAGTGTCATTGATCACATACACTTGTTATTGAAAACAATTATTCTATCTTCATCTTAAATTTAGCAATTAATTTATCTGTCCATTAATTCATCCTTTGGAGCAATTGATCTCCATACAATACTCTATCGCAGACTATCAGATACAGTAAGAATACATAAGAAATACACTGTCCAGACCCCCAATACTCTATCATAACAAAGAGCTGTCAAGTGCACGTGCCAGCCCTTTAAATGACCCAGTGGCGGGAGAGGCTCAGCCAATCAGAGCAGATGTAAACACTTCTGCATGGCCCCGAATTGAGAGGAATGTGAATCACATACCAAAGATAGCTCATGATCTATAATGAATCCACAATTTGTGGATTGGAGATCGTAGAACTTTGAGCAGCTTCTAGTAATCAATTTATCAATTAAGTATGAAACTCTCATTCACAACAGTCAGAAATGGTAGTGACAAACAATGACAGCTGTGTGGACGTGTGTGGTCTTCCTTTATATCAGGCCCTCAGCTATTGGGCTGGGCTTCCAATTTGAAGTGTTCTAAATAGAATATTCAAAGAGACTAGGCTTACAGATCTACAAATGACAGTCATAATTGACATGTCTATAGAATACTTACCTCATAGCTGTGTGCAGGAAACTGGATCTTCTGCAAGCTGTAGAGCTCTGTAGCATAATGCCAGAATCGCCTGTTCCACATAAAATACAGCAACGTTAGCTACGTCATATGACTCACTGGAGGGATGCCCCTGCAACGTCATGCATAAATTTGCATAAATCGATCTGCACTCATGTGGCTTGGGTGCCAGCCAAAAAAGTTGAAAGAGGAAGAAATGTTGGCTCTCTAAACTGCTTAAGTTTCAGCTTCAGGCAATTGGCAATTGACAAGGAGTTTTTAGAAAAAGAGTGTTAAAAATATTTAGCTGATGTCTACATTATATAAATTTTTAAACTGTGGTCAAAGATAGGCCTATATTATGGATCCTATAGCCAGCCTATAGGCCTATTCATTTTCCATTTTTGCTCTGAAGTCAAACCTAAATAGTTTATATCACCTGGGATAGCCCAAGTTAAGAACTTTGATATATATGTAGGTGTATAAATTTGTGAATTTAGAAAAAATCTAAAACTGAATATGATTTTACAATAAAATTAATGAAAATGAAAAAAAAAAAGACAGTTTTAAAATAGGGAGAATCCCTAGGAACACTGGTGCGTAGTCATTTTTTTCCAGACACTGCATGATCCGTAATCTCTAGAAAATACATAGAAATTTACCATACATACTACATAGGCAGGCCTACAATAATTATGCTACAATTAAAGTATCTTGGCTTAATGCATAAGGTTAAGAATTGGCCAAAAACCGTTGAGTTATAAATTTCTCCTTGTAAATTCTATTTGATTTTTTTTATTAATGAACTTGCAAGGTATATTGAATCTTTCTATTTAACTTATAATTTTACTATAATTTTATCATTAAAATAAAGTTTAATTAACTAACTTCCAAGAGTTAAGTAAAATGTAACAAGAGAATTAGTAAACAAGAAAAAAAATGTTAGCTTGGCTATTTTGTGTCTGTCAAGGAGATAGCATTACAGAATGGTGGACTTCGGCCCTTCAGGCCTGGATGCATTATCAATGAATGAATTTATTTACATCTAAAAGGTCCTGTACATAGATATCATGTACATGCAGATGTGGAGACAGGGGGGGGGGGACTTGCCACAAAATTGTTAGGCCTAGTTGGGCAGTTGTATATTGACACACCACACATTGCCCAATTATAAATTAGCTAAATTGTCAAATTAATGTTTGAGTACAAGTATTGTGCCAGTTTGTAAATACTAATGCTTACTGAAACATAAAAGATTAAAGAAAGTTTTAGTTGGGAGCCCCCCCCCCTCCCATTTGTTCTGTGATCAGGGTCAAGACACGCCCCCTTGTTGCTGAAACAGGATCCTCAGAATTATCAACTAGACTTAACTGACTAGAGGGACTTCAGTTGTTAAAATGAAAGGATTACCAATTATTTTACTCATTGGGATTTTTGGTGAGGATTCTAACTTTTTATTATTGATAGCTGGAATTACTGCATTTCGAGTTTTATGGAATATGTGTGGAATTAAGGAAACTGTCATTAATTGCATTTACTTTAACAAACTAAACCAGATTTGTGAAATAGACTGTTCAATGATGTCTCTATATGTCATGCATTTTTGGCAAGTTTTGATCGATTTGGTAAAATTGATTCTTGAAACAGGATGACTTAAGATCAAAATACTTTGGTAGATATAAAATAAACATTTACATTGCACAAGATTTAATTTGAATCAGAGTCAGCATAATAAAAATTAATGAGTCCGTATATTTTATTTTAACTTAATTTTTCGAATCTGAAAATGTACCATAGGGTCCTATATATTCAGAAGCAGATATGGTTATGCTGCATCCTTATTTTGATTGATCATTCTGAAAAATTAATATCATTGTTATTTTTCTTTCTCTTTTTTCAGTATTTGTGTTGAATTGACACTCTAGCTCAAACATTTTTTACTTTTTTTTAAACCAAAGTTGATCATATTGTCTGTGTGTAAACCAAATTTTTTAAGTCACTAGTTTGGATAAATGTCATTTTATCTGTATGTTTGAGCTTCATTTGAGCTGTTGTTCACAATTCTGCACATGCCCCTTTGCTTTTGGGAAAAAGATTAAAACTTTTATCCAAGAAAAAATAAACTCTTGATCTATAGAAATTGTCAACAGTACATATTATTTATTTTTCTCTACAACCAGGTTCAACACTAGCTGAGCACAAGAGATGGCTCCGTAGCACTAACTGGGGAGATGGCAAGAACTGGGATGCAGGGAGGGCCCCATGCAGCAAGGACAAGATCCACTTGCCCCGAGACATGTCCTCCTCTGTGTTCATACAGACCAACTCCAGCATAACCGAAATTGTATGTATACAAATGACCTGCTGCATAACATTTGCATTAGCAAGTTTGTCTTACTTCTCTGTGTTAATGTTATTTCCGTGTCTAAAATGCAACTAACATTAAAACAGGACCTTTGATTCTATTCTCATAATATGTAAATGGCACTGCCATGAAATTCGCGCAGCACTTTAAAAAGTTTTTGTAGGACTTATAGTGTTACCATAACTTTCATGTTTATTTCATGTTCAATACATGTATGAAAGGCAGTTATGTAACGGTTTCAGAAAATTAGAAAGACAGATACATGATGGAAAGACTGAGAAAAATGTAGATTAGCAAGATAAACTAGACAAAAATATAATAGATAAATAGATAAATAGAGAGATAAATAGATAGACAGTTAGATTGATAGATAGATAGATAGATAAATTGATAGATATATATTAAATTGATAAATCTGATAGATATATATAGATAATCAGCTAAATGGTAAAAAGGCAGACAGCACTGCATGAAAGCTGCCAAAGTCAAGTCTATGTTAGATTGTTGATCTTACATAATAGTATAAATATATAGTAATACAAAAACAATAACATTGCATGTAGATTAACTGTTTACTGTTACATAATCATCAGTTTATAAAGATTATATAACTTTAATTTTGTTATGTCTCCTTGTTGTCTGATAGAAATTAAATGAATCACATGTTTTAAAACAATTTGATTTAGCTTGTCAACGCTAATAATTAACTATTCCATAAAAATTATTGGTACAGGATATATTATTAGAGAAAACTGAATTTTTAAGACACTTTTGAAGATGAATATGTTAGGTTTTGCTAAATACGAAAATAAATCATTGATAAGAAGCTGGACCCACTTGACCTAATTCCGATCTGTGGACTGTTGATGTTGAGACCATCACTGCACAGATTTTTGAGTCCTCTCTTGCACTCAATTCGCTTCGCTCAACGGCCTTCGGCCGTTTCGCTGCGCGAATATTATATTATGAAACCAAAAAAAAAGAAAACTTGAGTAATAAGGCTTAAAATTATAAGCAATTTTTTTAATGAAACATCCATTATTTTGGTATCATCTTCGGTCTTAGCCTCTCTCAGTTATGTAAACTAAAGCAATCAAAATATCTTACAGATCAAATCTTCACATTAAGACTGCTTGAGATAAAATCAGAAAATGGAACTCTAAGAAATTATATTTCAGGTGCTGCCATTAAATGGACAACTGGTCCTTGGACCTTATGTGAGCTTGTCCGCAGCTCTTACTTCCAAAAATGATGAGAATTGTGGAAGTGGCCAAGGTAATAGATTTTACATGGGCTTTTCAACCAAGTCCATGGAACTTGCATTACATTTTAGAAATATAATTGCATGTCATTTGCATTGGTTGAAAGCTGTTTAGAAGCCCTGTTCTTTAACCTGGCCTCCACCCTGTGTCTACTACTGTCTAGGGCCATGTGGCGCCCTTCCATTTCCTCCCCTTCCCTGCCTCCTGTCCTGTCTACCTTTTCTGCCTTCTTGTTTTTAGTCTCTTTCTTACCTAGCTTCTCCATTCTAGGACTCTTCCTTAAAAGCTTACTGTTCTGAAAGCATCATCCCTCTAGAGCTGCTTCCTTCTTCCTACACGTGCCCTCTTGTTCCTCTCCCTCTCTGCCTACTCCCATGCCTATTTGGTAGTATTTGCTTTGAGTCTCCTTGCTCCTACTTGCCTCCTCCATGTCCTTCCTCTTTCTTTCTAGTCTTTCATCATAGCCTACTGTTATAGCTTAACCTTCCCAATCTCTGCCCGCCTTATTCCTTGTCCACTTCCTCTCTGTCTTTCCCCTTGTTGCCTTCCCTTCCCAGTCAGCCCAGTCTCCTCCTTGCCTGTTCATATATCACTTCCTTTCCTGTGAGCTTTCCACCACCCTTAATATCTTCTCTGCAGATATTACCAGATGCACTCTCCCTGCTTTTTCCCGGAGCTAGTCTCTTCGCTCACCCCTACGCATAAGTTGTTTCAAGTCGGTTTCCTGCCTGCCTGCCACCTTCATCTCCTCCACCTTTCCTAGTCTCTTTCATCAGCATCTCTTGATTCTCCTCTCTCCTTGCTTCCTCTTTCAGTCTCTTTCCACTCCATCTAATAGCATCTATTTTTCCTGGTCTATTCCCTCCCTTTTACCTCCCTCCTCACTCATCCTCTCCCTGTCTGCCTCCTCCCTTGTAGGCTGTTCCCTCCACACCCATTTGATGTGATTCAGCCCTGCCTCCTCCATCTCCATTTTTCCTTCCTCACTGCCTGCTTTTCTCCTAGCCTCCTCTCTAATAGCCTAAGCCACTTCACGCTTCCCAGTTCTGCCCCCTCCATTCCCTCTCAAATAATAATAATGGCCCCTCATAATCCTCATTCCTTATTTCTTGTCTACTTCTTAATAATCTACCCCCTTCCTGGGCTTTTCCTTGATTGCCTACTTAATTTTTTCTGTTAGCCTACTTTTCTGCCAGCTCCTCTCTAATAACCTATAGTTTCCCTCTATGCCTCTTACTAGACTGCTCCCTCTCTTCAACCTCCCTCCTCATCCTCACCCTCCTCCCTAGTAGTCTCTTCACGCCACATCTACATTGCATTTGCTTTGAGTCTCCTTTCGACTACCTGCCACCTCCGTCCCCTTACTCTCCTAGCCTCATCTCTATTAGTATCCTCCCTCTCTGGCTCCTTCTTCCCAGTCTCTGCCCTCTCTTCTTCCTCCTTCAAGTATCCTCCCTCCCGATTAATGATTAACCACGCTGTCCTTCTGCTTCATGTCTTCCTCCTCTATCTCCTTCCTCCTCCTTCATAGTCTATTCCCTCATAGCCTCCTTTCCATGAGAAACAAGGGGTATGAGAGCAATGAGACTGGGAAAGAGCTCTTTAAAATAAAATGCATCAGCGAGTGTCATTTGTGATGCTTCTGTTGGTCACCACTCTAATTCGAACCTCATTATGTCATTATTTGTCTGCATTTTCATTATCTTACTAAAATATATATTAAATTTTGTGCAGATATCTACTACACGAGGAACGAGACACTCAGTTGGTTTGATCTTGACAACTGGTGCAGCTCGGCAGATATTGAGGGAGGATGCAAGGCAACCCAACCAGACCTTCTGGATACGGAGAAAATCCCTTGTTCTTTCGACTCAGTAACTTTCCCAAGAAACTCTGGGTTCCTTATCAACATTGGATCTGGCATCGACATGGCCACAGGGACAATGCACTTCCGTGGTAAAGTAAGTAACCTATTTGAAAATTTATGGCCAAAAGTTATAACCACTTTTTGACTCTTGACAGGTTTCTCCTTCAATAATTAAAATTCACAAGTTTCACCTCAAAACATTTTGTCTCAATTTCAGACCTACACCACTGGAGAATTCAGGAGTTTCCTGGGAAGCAAAGATGGCCTAAAACAGTTCAAGAGAGACTACGGAAGCCCAACGACTATCAAGATAAACCCCGATGGCTGTGATGAGGAGACTGGCTGTGCTTGTGGAAATGACAAAGGCCCTGTAAGACTTATTGGCATTGACGAAAATCCATTTCTGATTGCCTTGACCATCAGGCAACATAACATGACAAATTCCTGACAACCACTTTTTTACAATGCAAAATCTTGCAGATATTCAGACTTGTCACTTGCCATAACCATTCGGCAACATAATTTTTTTTTTCATACATTCAGATTAAGATCCTTGACCAACCCGCTCTTGGAATACAAACAGTTGAATTGAAAAGCATAATCAAAATTTAAAATCATAGGAATATTGATGTATATATAGGAATAGCGACCACAGAATATTTCATTGACCGACTTGAGAATTTTGTTAAAGAATAGTGAGAAATTGCTGTATACTTTCATTGCAATTTCTACTGTTTCTTTTCCAGATTTTTGACGCCATTTGTAACAAGCGCAAATTTGAATGTCCTGAACTTTCATGTGACAAAACTGTGCAACCTACTGGCGCTTGCTGCCCTTCTTGTGGTAAGCCAACTCATGCAAATCTAGAGAGATATAACTGAAATTGTAATATTCAGTTTTTTGTTATCAGATTTCAAACTGTTGCTGTAAAGCCAGTTAATTAGACGATTCCATTATCTATATTCCAGGAGCCGTAGTGCAAATGTCCTATGACCATAAAAACTTCCATTACAACGGATTCAAGAACAAAATTCAGAACCGACATCTGGCCGACGAGGTAAGCCTGGCAACTCTTCAAACAAAAATTTAACATAAGTACCATGATTATTTTCCTAATTTATCCATGATATAAGACTGGCGATATGACATTTCCATCTTTTCTTCTGCAGAACTCAGTAAAAGCTGTATTCTCCAAGACAAGTACGGATTACGTTCAAATTTACCTCACTGATGGAGACACAGGAGATGATGCTGCAAGAGTTGGAAGAAAAATTCTAGAAGCCATCAATCAAGGTACGGAACTTTTGCAGCATGGTAATTTTAATTGGCATTCACTTGGACCCCTAGCCGCTGACAATAAGCTGCAAGATGCTTGCGGATCACCATTGTTGCATAATACCATTGAATAGCCATTTATAACCCTATAGATTGGCACTTATAATGATATATTTTTCTTTGCGTTTCACATCAAATCCAGATGCTGCCTCAACCAAAGAATATGGGATTACAAGAATTGACCTCTACACGTCAGAAAATGTCAAGCCGACTGCGCATGGACACACAGGCAACGAAGGCAAGAAATTAAAAGATTTTTTTGAAGCTCTGTCACATCACTACCCAAATTAACAAATTCAACAGAAAGTACTTTTACATCAGTATATTGATATGTTACTTCCAATTTACAGGTGTGCGGAGTGGATCAGTTGTTGGTATAATCATTGCCATTTTGATCATTTTGTCTCTCATTGGACTTGGCCTCTTCTGCTTCTTGTATAGGCGTCAGAGACAAAGGTACTTCAAAAGTTTTACTTTAAAATTAATTTTACAAAATTGTCAAAAGTTACGAATAATGCATATTTCCATTTTGTCCAAGAATGAGACTCTTAATTACAGACCAGTTAACAACTCACAGCTGCTCATTGGCACTATAGATACTACTGGTTATTCGACTTAAAAAGACTTGAATATCTGACCGAAATTTCCAACAAGTCAGCTACCACAATGAAACTGTTTAAAAACGTGTTGTGAACTCATGAAACAAATCTCTTGTCCTCTCTGAAATATTCCAGACCACCCCTGGATATCAAGAAGTCCATCACGGACACCTGGAGTCGTATTTCGCACAGGATGAGGTCTCAAGACCTGGAAGAAGGCCAGTTTCAAGACAAAGTATTTTACGCAAATGACCTTGCTAGCTTTGAGAATCCTATGTTCAATCAACCAGGAGCTGAGGTAAGACATCTTCAACTACCACTAGTCATAAATAAGGGAGAAATACTAGGATAATTCACCCCCGATCATTCTTTTCTATCAAAATATTCACAAGAATAGCTTATTCATTCAGACAAATGTCATGTACATTGCAACTTTACCCAAACTAGATACAGGCAATTTTGCAAAATCGGAAGCCAGAACAGCTTCATGGTTTCACCCACATTGTTTCAGAAGAGTAAAAAGAGACAACAGACTTTGACAAAATTCTAACTTAAGAGACCGTCACTCGAAGCGAAACCTATTCCAAGAGATATTGAAACTGCCGATACATACAACCTTCTCAAAGGACCACCACACATTCAAATTGATTGATGATACCTCTTAAATTTCAGATGTCTTATCAAATGCAACAGAGAGAGCACATTGAGGAGATTGACCCCTCTGACCCCTCAGTCTCTGGGTTGGCCTTCGCAATGCCCCCTGAGCCAGGGTTCACCAATCCCTTGTACGGACAGGGCGGCCATGTAGAGGTGAGGTTAAATAGTGCACAAATTAATGAAATTACACATTGATTTCTCATTAAGTTTTAAAAGACACCAGAATCTGAGAAAGCCATATTAGTAGGCCTCAGGTTTTTCTTGACCTTTACAACAAGCTGGAAGAGGCAGATATAACTTATAAGCAATCATGGCTGCACTGTAAATCAGTCTTCAGTGCTTACGGAGTGTGACGTCTTTTAGGTACTCGCTGCTGCAAAAGCACTCAAAATAGGCAGGTTAACTTTCCTGACTCTGAGAGTCTCAGACCAGTGCCTAAACTTGTGCTGTTGATAACTTATACCAAAATGTCCATTTCATTGCAGGAGTTTACACATGGCGGCACGAAAACCTCCGTCCTCAAACTTAATCCAGCCTTCAGCTCTGATGGCATTGAAGATGACAGCACTATCTAAATTCAAGGGACCACCAAATTATTTAAAACAAAACAAATATAACTCTTAATTTTTAGATATATATTATAATACCATTTACAAAATCTGTACATCATATTCAGTCTGCAGCACGTTACAGACAAATATATATTGTAAAGAAGTATGTCGTTCATGACATACCTAAAAACTACTATCACTTAACATCATATTTACATACATGTACACAAAGATCCAAGACTAGACCTGTGATTCAATAAAATTCTTCTACATGCCTCCCTTTGTTATTTGGATATCGTGTTCCTGAAAATACAAACATAAGTTTTGATTAGTAACAAAAAATATTAAGTTGAATTGAATTCATTAAACTGACATCATTTATTTTGAGAAATTAATCAAGCTCTCTTTTAGGATGCTGCCTTCTAACATGGTGCTTAAAGTAGAACTCATTCAGTTGATTCAGCAGAAGGCATGTAACTGTTTCAATAAGACAGCTGTTATTGCTCAGAATTTCATGAACTGTATTACACGTATTATGGTTCTGAACCCTCTATGTAAGCCTGGTGGTACTTACTAAACAAAAGTGAACATATGACAATTAAATATCTAATTCATCATAACAATAACACATACAAGAAAACACATGTTGTCTGAATGCTGTTGCAAGGGCACACTAACCACTGCACTAAAGTATAATAACATTACACAACATACTATAAGAATAATTTTGTACTTACGTTAAAAGTGATTTCTGTCCGCTTCCTCCACTTAGTACAACAAAAGGTGTTTTCTCTGCCTGCTGCTTCTGTCGCATCATTTCCACTGTTCCTAGTGGGGTGTCACTTGAACTGGCAGTCTTTAATAACTGAAAGATGAAGATTATTCAATTTCAATTACATATTCAGGACAAGAAAAGACAACTCCAAAGTTTTATGAATAAGTTCCATCAAAGAGAGGAAGTTTATCTGGGATTACAGGTTGAATAAGTTTTTTAATTACCTGCTCCTGCTCATGCTGCTTGGCCCTCTTTTCTGTTTTCTTTTTGCCTGATCCTTTGCCATGGAAACGATGGGATAATTGACGGAAAGCTTCCTTTGGAGTTAAGTTTCTACCTGACTCGTCCACATACTGCAATTTCACATCTGGTTTATACTCCGAGAGATCTTTGAAGTCTTGAGTTATTCCACCGACGAATCTGTCTCGCTTTCGGTACTTCTCATCTATGTCACTGTGAATAGGAAAGTGCAAAGGTTGAGATAAAACATGACATTAATGGAAAACAATATGCTATAAGCATTGCAAGTAGCCTTAGCTGATAGCTTATTTATAATCAGTTACAAAACGGCTGCTGCAGTAAAATAATGGGATAAGAATTAATTTTGTATGACGTTGCTCTGCAGTTTTTGACATCTAACGAAACCCACATTATGTCATACAACTGCGAAACCGCTTAAACTCATCATGTAATAGATCATAGATCAATGATCATATTTAGACAAAATCTATGAGAATAGTTCAAAGCATATTAAGTCTTCTAAAATGTAGATTCACAACATCCAAAACTGATCCATGGATTCAACTCACTCATAACGCTTATCTTCTATTGAGTAGTTCTGTGCTTGTAAGACGGACTCCATGCCGGGAGGGAGGACTCTCTTCTTGTTGCCTTCTTCTAACAATCCCTTTTTCCTGGCTAATTCTAGAGCACCGGCAATTCCGGAATCGATCACAGGTTCCTCTTCCAGAGGTCCTTTCTCTTCTTCCTTGATGTCCACAGGTTTGTTGTCCACTTCCACTGATTGCCATCCTGTTCCACCCTCTTCCTCCATTTCCATCTCTCTCCGTCTCTCTTCTGCCAATTCTCGCTCAAAGTCCTGAAATATTCAAAGTAATACAATAAGTTAGGCCTACTAAACTCGGGTTAGATAGAAGTAAGAAAAGTATCACTCAAGACATTTCTTACAATTTTTCAAACCAATCCTTGCATGAAAGATTACCTCACTTTTGATAACCACATTTGACTAAATTGACTTCTATCTGATCTCAGGACTGTTCCTATTTATAATCTAAATTTAAATACTGACAGTGTCAAACACATTCTTCTATTACTGAATTGTGATGTAGACTCAAATATTATCTTATGCCACTAATAATTGATTGAATAAGGAACAAAACTAGGGATGTCATCGAAAACAACATTTTTCCGATCCGATAATCGACAAAAACTTTTCCGATGCATCGAATGTATCGATACTTTTCCACATACCCGAGAAAAGGCAAAATCCAGCGTTATTGTTGAGTTTTTCGCAAAAAATCGCAAGAATTCCGAATTTTCGCCACCCACGTCGTCCATATTGAATCACACTGTCTCGTTCGCGAGATTTCAGACGACAACAGAGCATTAATGGTGCAAATTTGATGTAAACAAGGTGAATTCTACTGGATTTCTTGAAATATTTCTCAATAAATACGACAAATGTGGTGGATATAATGTATCGATACTTGTGGTATTGTATCGATACAGCATCGATACGGACGACTTTTCCGATGCATCGATTCTGGCCGTATCGATGACAGTCCTAAACAAAACTGTCATCACATTTTATAGACTACTAGCATTTACCCGTGATAGAGGATATGTAACAGAACATGTATGGCAGGATGGCCATTATGTGGGAAAGCAATGGAGAGGGACTACACGGATGTGGCTATCAATAGGTGCAATAAGTATCTTTCAATCTATGTATGTATCTGTCTGGCTATCCAGCTATCTATACTGGTTGCCTTTGAGGAGTCTCTGTAGCTCATATCTTAAATTTTGAAAGACAACTATGATGTATTTAGAGAAAATGGAAATATATGTATCGAGGTGCAAATAAAATGAATCTGAATCGGAATCTATCTATCTATCTATGTATCTATCCGTCTGTCTATCTATCTATATGTCTATCTATCTTTCCATCTGTCTATCTATCTGTCTATCTATCTATCTATCTATCTATCTATCTATCTATCTATCTATCTATCTATCTATCTATCTATCTATCTATCTATCTATCTATCTATCTATCTATCTATCTATCTGTGTTATTTGTGTACAGGGGCAATGTGGCACTTGATATACATATACCCTGTTGCTGTAGGGCGCAAATTCCTGATCCCACAAAAAAAAGATAAATTGCACTTCAGCATCACACCTCAGTCTTGACACTTGAATACCAATCAAGCAGTGTTGTTCCATGAAGTTCTTTGAGCCACTTTAATGGCAATCAGGGTTTAAAGAAATAGCATTGAATTACATTGACAAAGACACAGAGATAGCAATACCTTCCTACAGTTCGTATACATGTGGCGCTGGGAGGGCGCGATCTGCCTGGATCACAACAAATAAAATGGCGGCAGTGCTCTCGATCATCAGAAAACGCATCGTTGAGGTATCATAAAATATAGAGGTGTGATTGGCTGATGCATGGGATGTATGTATAGAACAAGAATCCGCGGATTCAAAAACGACCTAGCGCAATGAAATTGAAGGTGCCATTGGTTAAACCACTGAGCAACTGATATTGGAAGAAAGGAGAAATAGTTGATTGGAAGATGCTAGACTATTAGTACAGAATCAATGCAGTTTGAACAGATTTCTAAACAAGAATCCGAGGATTCAAACCCTGGGTTCTGTTTGGAATTAGCAATTAAGCATAAGATCCATGGATACAAGATGAAAGAAGCACTGCCATCAGGAATGCAATCAGCTTTGACACCCGTCAGATTGACTTCAAGTGCTCTTTCTCAATGGCAATTTGGTAAACTGAGTCTGGAGAAAGGCTTTAGAACTTGCAGAATTGCAATTTGCATTGTTAGACTGCTTCTGAGAATAAATGCACTGCAAAAAGCAATTGCCAAATGCATTATTGGCCTTCCTTGAAACGCATGGAAGATCGTCGTGTGGGCGATATTATAGTGCAAGGTCAACTTGAAAACAGCCCCTCAAGACTCAAATGATCCATGACACCAACAAACTAAAAAAAAAAAAAAATGAAAAAAAAAAAATCACAACAAACTATCCCGAATTCCACAACGCATTTTAGTTCAGTTCTATACGAACACAAAATGGCCCACTTGACCACTTCCACACCTGTATTAAGGCCAGGAAAACTTTTTTCCAAAAATCTCTCAGACTGGTTTTTTAGATAAAATTACCCTGGGGAAACCCAGGGTAAAAAAGGAAAGATGGCTGCCAAAATGGCCGCCATCGTGGATTTCTCGACATGTCCCCGATCCATGCCCATAGTACCATACCTGTACCAAATTTCATTACTCTAAGTTGAAAATTAACGTCACAAATGGATTTTTACACACATGTTGACAAGAAATGTTGACATGGACACATGGACTGTGATGGACATGGTTTACATGAGTCCCCTTTCACTACCCACCCCCCTAAAAGCCTTTTTTTAACAGGATTAGGCTGTCTGCAACACTTTAATTTCTAAAAAGTACAGACTGAAGAGCCAATGGGAGTCAAGATATCGTCCTAGACCATTGATGTTGGTATGCAAATTGTAGGTATTTTTTAGAGCTTTCCAACCATGGCAGGTAAAATGTTGTATGAACCGCCAATTGGCGAAAATGGTAGAAAACTAAAAAGACATTGAAACTTTCAACCAAAATTGACGTAGGTAAGAATTGCCCTATCACAATTTTGATAACAGATTTGGATTCCCCAGCCCAAAACGCACCTTTTAGGCACTAGTGCTTTTTAAATTTGCATAAAAATTAAAAATTGACACGTCCTACAGTAGTATGGTTAAAAATTTACTAGTCCTTCAGCAAATCTCCTGGCCCGCAGAACGCGAACTATTATTCACATTTTGTTTCCAGTACATTAGCAACAAAAAATCACCTGATTGTCACATTGAAATTGAAAAGAAGATTCTGGTAAATTGAAAACAATCTAGAGGATTCTTTGTTTTTATTACTAGATAATGAAATTTCCAATGCTTGTCAGCTATTTCAAAAGGTTTAAACTCAGTTGAGCTGTCCTGAGCAGCATCCATGCTACTCAATGAAGTGCTGAGGCTGAACAGCCTGAGCTCTATTTTCAGACCTCATGTATATAGGCTGAGCTGAAAAACTATCCATTTCAATTTATTTGAACAACCATTTATAAATTTATCTATTATTTGATGTCAAACAATGTGCAATAAACATGTTCCAATTGAATAAAGAATAATTTGATCAAATCAACATCCAAAGAAATCCACAACATCCACGAGGTGGCAGGTGCTCCACTAGCTGTAATGCTGGACTTCATTAATTAGTAGGGGAGAGCGGGGCACCATGAGCCGCGGGGCACCATGAACCGCAGGCCCTCTGCAAAAAACTGCTGGACGTATTCCGTCAGGAAGCACTGTGTATGTCCCCTTATTGGTGATTAAGTAGGTCACAAAGATTAATGACTGTCCTTGACACCATTTTTGCACAAGAAGAAAAAGGAAATTTGTGCAGCTGAAAAGTGAGAAAAGTAAAAAAAAAGAGGTGAGTAAGTTTTTCTGCTGGCATCTTTATTCTTTGCAGCACGTTCTTAACCCATTGCTTGCTGATAAGAGGCAACTTGGGCTATAGAATAGTGAAGCCATATCGCTGGAGGGGTTAACTGATATTTTAGGAAATGTGTTTTAAGTTGAAATTTTGACATGGGGCACAATGAGCCACTTTTGACGGGGCACTATGAGCCAATTTGATGAAAGGCTCATGGTGCCCCATTACTTTATGAAAACATAATAAACACTGCTCTGTGACCACAGAAGTAAATATTGAGGCCCATAGAAGTTTACTTCGTAAAACAAGTCTGTATCATAACTATGTTAGTTAAAAAACCTAATTGCCCTTTGATTACAGATA
Source organism: Platynereis dumerilii (assembly GCA_026936325.1). Lineage (NCBI taxonomy): Eukaryota > Metazoa > Annelida > Polychaeta > Phyllodocida > Nereididae > Platynereis > Platynereis dumerilii. The sequence continues at coordinate 28,387,677 of JAPTHN010000011.1, forward strand.
GAACAATGGTAAGAAATTACCATCAGAAAACTGGGAAGGGTATCTTTGACAGTGCCATCATGGAAAGGGTCGTGATAGAAGTTGTTGAGAATAACACTACGATCAGAAGAGCTGCCAGGGACAGGTGGGTGTAACTAGTATATTTGGTGCCCGATCACTGAATCGTTCTTGCATTGCAAGGACAGAGAATGTAAACTGAGTAGTCCTAATAATTATTATTCTGAATTATTTTTTTGCAGAAATACCACATGAATGTTCCATTCTCTTTAACTTTTCAGGTTTTCACTGAACCAGAGGAGGCACCACTTGACACATATACAGAGATGTTCAGTAATGTTGACGGCACTAAAAGAATAAAATCCACGCTCTCATTTCCAGTCGACCTTTATCAATATTCTTGTCAGTAGTGAATGGACAATGAACTCATTCGTTTATAATAACAGTTATGTCTTCATAGTTTTGGACTTTAAATTAACAGTGATAAGAGCTGTTTCCTTTCTTTAACATGAAAATCAATTTGGCAGATGTTTTCTCAAAATTCTTTGATGTTTTCTCGCAATTTGTTGATGAAAAAACTTTTCATGAAACTGATAACGCTTTGACTGTCATTTCCACAATGAAATTCAAAAGTTATATGCATAATCTCATGACATGTTACTGTGGCTCATGGTGCCCCAGGCTCTGGCTCATGGTGCCCCATGGTCGGGGCACCATGAGCCGTTTGACTTTTTTTTTTCAAAGCAAAATTTCTCACCTTTCCGAATAGAAATTGTGATTTTATCACATGTGACATTGTAGTCAACAGTTCAAACCATGATGACATAAGGTCGCTTGGCATGTAACATTGAAACTTTATGCTCAGGAGCTTAAATTCGGAAAAGCGGCTCATGGTGCCCCGCTCTCCCCTACTGAGGCCTGAGCCCACCATTGGCTCTCACTATAACTCTTGTTGTCCTGCACATGATTCTGGGAAAATGGTTCCACTCCAGTGGTTCCAAAAGTCAACATCCAGTGTTTTTGGAAGGGCAGGGCAACATTTACATTAACTTGGGAGAGTTCTTTCATTTCATGCTATCAATACCAGCTTCCCAAAACTAGTGTGGCTTAATGTTCCCTAATAACCTCTCAACACAAAGCAGACCTCATGAAATTTGTATGTTTTTAGGTAAGTTGCCTCCACTCACAAGATTGTGGAATCCTACCCTCCCCCCCCCCCACCCAAAATGGTAGAGTCCATGTGGTTACAAGTTGGTGTCACATGACCTACACCCAGTTCCCTCATTGGTCAGCCTGCTACTACTACTAGGTAAACAGCAAACATGGCAAACATTTGAAGAGGCAAACATTTAGAAGTTCCACAGAAATAACTATTAAACTAATGAAATAACAACATACACAGATGTCATTGCTATGCCAGAACTTCATTTGTATCACATATAAATGGTCAAATGAAAAATTTACACAGTTTGTTGGTCATTTGCCAAGTTTCAGGCCAATCTCATAATTAGTCAAAAGCAGACAACCCACTTTCAATCCCCTTTTCCCTTATCACTTCCCGACCGCCTTTGCCCTCCTCTAATAAACGCCGATAGGTCGTTTAAAAAATGATAATGCATCTGCAGGGCTGTTAAAATTGACGAAAATGAAGTAATAAGATAGAAATGAAGGGAAATCCATCATCATCCATGTAATGACATCACATATCCCAGGTTCCATATTAATATATTAGATAGGATTCTGTAGCAGAGACTGTCAGTGTGATCATCAACATACATATTCTATTACTGTAGCGCCGATCTATATTTTAAAATTTACATATCATAATTTTAAATCACATACCATTAACTCATCCTCGTCCTCCTGCCGATTTCCAGCTTGGCCGTAGGTGGGGATATCTCCGAGAGCTCTGCAGAATTCAGAAGTAGCATTGAGAGTGATTTGTTTCTGTCCCATCTGATCGTCATCATTTTCCTCCTCTGAACTCTCCTGCTTGATTGGGGCAATTTCTTGAAGTCTCTGCAATATCACATTCTCTGGGTTTCTAGTCTCCCTCTGCTTCAACCGTCTAGTTCTGTTCAGAGCCTGCTCCAGTTCGTTTCCTAATTCATCATCTACTACAACGCCTGATAAGTCTTCGTCTGACGGAGGTGCTTCAGCTGAAAAGTAAAATTTCCGATTGCTTACAAGTTTTTTCATGAATTAATTTATCAATTTTGCTGTATCTTATTTGTCTTTTAGCTTCTTTTGTTAAACACTTTGTATGAAAATGATCAATCATTATTGTCTCTAGGGATTTTCTTTTTCTGTTTGGCAGCCAATTAACCAACAGCCAGCCTCCAATCATCTCCTAGTCATTTTGAAATTGATTATGTCATCTTTAATTTCATGTATTCCTTTGTAATAATCACACCGAATAACTTTTTAAAATCTGTCTTGCAAACCAATCACAAAGCAGTTTTAAAGCCCCAAGAATCACAAGCTTTGAATTTGAAAGGCTCACACTTCCACAAACTTTATTTTAAAATATCTACACATAACAGCACTATGCTCAATTATACATACTGTCGTCCAAAGGACCAATGTTCACATCAGGTTCCTCGACAAGGTCAAGACCTGGCACAGCCCTGAAACACGAATGGACAAATATTTTTAACCCTTCATCGAAAATCAGAGAATAAAATTGTTTAATTTTTTTCAATTGTTAACTTAAATAAACAAGAGAACCGTTCACATTGAACCAAATTAATGTTTGTTTTAACAAAATCACAGAAAACTTATTTCATAATCTTTTTAGAAGGCTTAAAAGACACTTGTTGAAATATGAACCGGAGTCTTCTCTCAGCATATTCGCATGCATCTAGAATATTTCACACAACTACCACTTCATGAGCCAATTCAAGTCAGAACTCACAAGTTACGTTCCCTGGGTCCAACTCCACTGGCTCCGTCAAAAGGAAGCAAGTCATCAGCTTTGATCGCCTTTGGTCTTTTCCTTATTTTCCTAACCTTCTTTTTCACTTTCTTGAAAGATGCCTGAAAGAAAACAGAAATAGCCTATCAAAACAGAACTACAAGAAATATCCCAGTAACCATACCTCAATATCCATATCTTAAATTCAATATTATTGAATCAATGACTAAATTGATAATTTTGTAAATCATCATTTCATCAAACTATGCACCTACCATTTCCTGGTCTGTGTAGTAAGCACTGGCAATAACTGGTGGCGGTAAGCTGAGGGTTTCCTGAAAATGTCATAAATCAAATCAATGAATTTCAATACATGCTATGAAGAAATTTAATTAATTGTTCGTCATAACATTTATCTTATACTTGTAAGATACATAATATTATAATAAATTGATATCACATACAATACTACAACTAAATTTAATAATTTGATAAACAATCTTAAATAGATCTCACATCTTAATCAAGACTCACCCCAGTGTTTTGCAGGGCTGCTTTGTACTCCTTCATTTTCCTTTCATGGTCAGCATTGTATTTTCCTCCAGATCCTGTCAATTAATTAACAAATCTTCATTAATACTATATGGGCTTACACAATAATACAATGGAGAATTTTGATATTGTGATTCAACAAAGAAACCTACTACCTAGTCACAATCAAGTGTGGTGCTACATCAAATCATCAAAAGAAATGTACGCAATTTTGCAATATTATTATTTATTAAGAAACACAATATATTGGTGAAAATCCGATGAACTTACCCAATTTGAATGACTTCTCCTTCTCATCAGCATATTTGCTCAGGATTTCCTTTTCTTGCAACTGTAATTAGAGGTCATAAGGCAAATGTAAAAGTTTGCTTCAAATCCTAAATATTCAGGAAAGGAAGTGAATTACTAAGAATTAGTAAAGGGAATACTAACAGGCAAAATTACATTTTCACATATAAAATTAATTAGATAGTCTCATATCTGTTGAACCAGTAAATGACTAAGTAATATTGCACACCTTCCTTGGGCTTTATGTCCCGTATTTATACACTTGGTAGCCAATCGTTAGGAAAGAGCGTTACTTTAAATAGACAAAGGACGACTGAGACTACTATCCAACATAGATCCTGGTCACCTAGTTTGAATTATAAAATGCCTAAATAAAGACTTACAAATCCATATTCATCAAAAGATGCCTCATCGTGAGGATTGTATTGTGGCTTCTTCTTCTTATTCTCCAAGTTCTTGTCGGCCTTCTCATCATCGATGATGTTAACATTCACCAGTGTGTCGCCACCCTCCTCCAAGACACCTGGAAGTAAGATTTATCAAATGCTTTACTAAAGTCATAACTGAACGACCACTGAAAACATGCTTTCAATACTCACTGAGAGAGACACCCTGTGTACCACTACATTCAAATTTTATGACACAACACATATAGGCCAATATGCTTAAAATTAGAATTTTTAAATTAAATATTATTATTATATTACCTTGGTCTTTTAGTGTCATAATGACAGTTTTCCCCTCCCCAAAACGGTCAAGGTCATGATCAACCTGCATGCCAGCCAAGTCTTTTGAAGAATAGCCCTGAAAAGGAGAAATATAAAATGTCAATTGATTAACATTGTCGTTTCCAAATACATACATGCCAATTAAGTATATAATCAAGTTGAGCACGGCGGTACTGTTGAATTTGAAAAACCTAGAAATTGTCATTTGTCAAACAAATTTCTTTTTTGTAACGTTACCTTAGTTCTGGGTTTCTTAGCACCAAATTCTTCTTCAACCAGTGATCCAAATCCAAATTCTTGATCCATCTGATCTAGCAATTTGGCCTGCAAGAATTGAGAGGAAAAGTTGTAATTAAAAGAATAAGTTGATGACACTCAATTTTCAAGATAGTCATTGTAACTCTTCATACAAGATTGATAAGTATCATGACAAAACGATCAATTATCGATCATGCTATGCCCTTAGTCCACTAACCCTCTTGGCTGCCTCGTCTTTCTCTCTCTGTGATTGTCTGGACTTCTTGACCCATGTCGATGCACTCTCCTCATCAGAATCACTGTCCCCAAGTGTCTTTACTTTACTGCAAACAAGTAATACATGAGATTAAAATACTGCACCAAGAAAATCAACAATTCAGATTGAACAATTGCAAGTAATGGCAATGGGAAACAACATGAATAATATTTGACAATTCTAAGTCCTAGAGAGACTTCTGACTCCCTCACATTTTCTGACGTACCACCAGTGTCACACTGTTTCCAAGCCAGCATTCAGCCACTCAGTTCATGGCTAGTGACAACTTTATTCCAACTCTCAGTTAAAGGCTTCATGGCCTACTTTCCTCTTGGGTTTTTGTAAAGCAAGTTAAGCAACTTTTAGCTAATGAGCTGAAATGTTGGCAGTTGCTAGAGAAGACAGGTAAATAAAGATAGCTCTAAGGAACAAAAGCATTAGACTCCTTTTTACCTCAATTTTGACTGAATGGCACGCCTCTGTTTCTGCAAGGCTAGCCGCTCCTTCAACTTCTCTGTTTTCTTTTGTTCAGTGATGCTAATGGCTGGAACATGCACATCTTCTTTCTTCTTTGTTTCAGAATCCTCATCATCTGCAAAATAGAAGAAGAGCTATTATATTATGCTTTTCACAGAGGTTACAAAGGAAACCCTGAACTCTAGAAGAACAATAAAATTGAAAATTAAGTTACTTAAAGGTTTATTTTAAAACTTACCTTTGACAGGAACACCACCAACATCCAGAGGTTTCAATCCCAACTTCATTCTGATTCGACTGAAACGGAAAACATCACAATATTAAGTGACTCAAGCAAGAGAACACCGGGTATCGTATAAATCCATAAATATCCTCATGATGAGAGGCAAAGAGACTTACTTGGTGTCCTCAATGCTCAAGGATGATCCATCACCAGAAGTCTCCGGCATGGCACTGGCGCTTGGAGCAGGTTCATCTAAACAGTGTCAGAAAAACAAAATTATTGTATATTTTATAGAAAATATGATTGTGAACTTCAAACAATTTCAGAAACTGTGCTGTGTCACAAGAAAAACATAGTGGCATTTGGACCGATCAAGCGTCCATGGCCAAGTCAAAGGTAGCAGCCACGATGTTTCACTGCTGGGACCTTTCACGCAGGCAGTGCTGGGATGTTTCACTGCCGCACTTTTTCTTGTTAAAAAGATAGGCCTAATGGCTAATGGCTAATACATAGGCCTAATGGCTAGTAATGTCTGGTTGATTACACTTGTAGTTTAGTGGGAGTGACAGGCTTTCTGTAATCACTTGATTACCGTAATTGAAAGACACAGCTAATCAATGGATTTAATTGCTACTGTGTTGGGGTGCATAGCATGCCAGCTCTAGACGATTACAATTTACGGCAAAATTAAGATTCAAGTGTTATCTGTGACTGATACTCAATCTCTAAATTTTTTTGGGCTTCACAAAGCTTGTACTTGTGAAGCCCAAAAAAATTTAGACAATGATGAGTTGATTTACATTGTTTTAGATTGGCGGTGAAACATCTCAAATTTTGTTGTTTTTTTCTGGCGGTGAAACGTCCCACTACTGTCGGCGGTGAAGTGTCCAATAATCAAGTCAAAGACACACAGGGTAGAGGACGTTTCACCGCAGGGATGTTTCATCGCTGGTACGTTTCATCGCTGGTTCACCACCGCACTTTTCTCTGTACAGTCTGCAGAAAACATTGGTCTAACACACATAATGTATATGCTTAGATTGCTGCCACCACTGTTCAGGACTCCAGGCTTGAAGGCTTAACGTCTGGTAACTCTGGTTGATTACATTTGACCTATTTTTGTTGGACTGAGAGTCTTTCTGTAATCACTTGATTACCGTAATTGAAACAAACAGCTAATTACAATTCAAGGGATTTAATTGCTACTGAGTAGGGGAGAGCGGGGCACCATGAGCCGCTTTTCCGAATTTAAGCTCCTGAGCATAAAGTTTCAATGTTACATGCCAAGCGACCTTATGTCATCATGGTTTGAACTGTTGACTACAATGTCACATGTGATAAAATCACAATTTCTATTCGGAAAGGTGAGAAATTTTGCTTTGAAAAAAAAAAGTCAAACGGCTCATGGTGCCCCGACCATGGGGCACCATGAGCCAGAGCCTGGGGCACCATGAGCCACAGTAACATGTCATGAGATTATGCATATAACTTTTGAATTTCATTGTGGAAATGACAGTCAAAGCGTTATCAGTTTCATGAAAAGTTTTTTCATCAACAAATTGCGAGAAAACATCAAAGAATTTTGAGAAAACATCTGCCAAATTGATTTTCATGTTAAAGAAAGGAAACAGCTCTTATCACTGTTAATTTAAAGTCCAAAACTATGAAGACATAACTGTTATTATAAACGAATGAGTTCATTGTCCATTCACTACTGACAAGAATATTGATAAAGGTCGACTGGAAATGAGAGCGTGGATTTTATTCTTTTAGTGCCGTCAACATTACTGAACATCTCTGTATATGTGTCAAGTGGTGCCTCCTCTGGTTCAGTGAAAACCTGAAAAGTTAAAGAGAATGGAACATTCATGTGGTATTTCTGCAAAAAAATAATTCAGAATAATAATTATTAGGACTACTCAGTTTACATTCTCTGTCCTTGCAATGCAAGAACGATTCAGTGATCGGGCACCAAATATACTAGTTACACCCACCTGTCCCTGGCAGCTCTTCTGATCGTAGTGTTATTCTCAACAACTTCTATCACGACCCTTTCCATGATGGCACTGTCAAAGATACCCTTCCCAGTTTTCTGATGGTAATTTCTTACCATTGTTCTATCTGTAATCAAAGGGCAATTAGGTTTTTTAACTAACATAGTTATGATACAGACTTGTTTTACGAAGTAAACTTCTATGGGCCTCAATATTTACTTCTGTGGTCACAGAGCAGTGTTTATTATGTTTTCATAAAGTAATGGGGCACCATGAGCCTTTCATCAAATTGGCTCATAGTGCCCCGTCAAAAGTGGCTCATTGTGCCCCATGTCAAAATTTCAACTTAAAACACATTTCCTAAAATATCAGTTAACCCCTCCAGCGATATGGCTTCACTATTCTATAGCCCAAGTTGCCTCTTATCAGCAAGCAATGGGTTAAGAACGTGCTGCAAAGAATAAAGATGCCAGCAGAAAAACTTACTCACCTCTTTTTTTTTACTTTTCTCACTTTTCAGCTGCACAAATTTCCTTTTTCTTCTTGTGCAAAAATGGTGTCAAGGACAGTCATTAATCTTTGTGACCTACTTAATCACCAATAAGGGGACATACACAGTGCTTCCTGACGGAATACGTCCAGCAGTTTTTTGCAGAGGGCCTGCGGTTCATGGTGCCCCGCGGCTCATGGTGCCCCGCTCTCCCCTAGTGAGTATGGTGGAGGTGTGCTAAAGACAATTCCAATTTACAGCAGCATCAACTTTCAAGTGCTATCTGTGACTGATACTTAATCTCTGTAATGTTACTAGGCTACACAATACAAAGCTTGTACAAGGCAATGAAGGAGTTGATTTATATCGTAGGTGAAACGTCTCAAATTCTCAATATATATATTTTTTGAGGGTGAAACGTCCCACTACTGCTGGCGGTGAAACATCCTATAATCACACACAGTAGGCTTGGAATGGCAATTATAATCCCGAGAGTTCCACTTATTGCAATCAGTCATGACATTGATGCTCTTAGCTCCCCTTCCTGATGGCAATTAACTCAAGTGTGATAACCACAGAGAAACCACCAAGAACCCAATTGCAATCAGTGTGATGGTTACACTGCAATCAGCTACACAATTGGACTCAGGTAGCTCAGGGTGCCCTGACCAAGTAGGTGGTAGCAGTGATGCACAGCAAACCTGTCACCTGTAGTGTAGGCAAGTAGGTGACACCAAGTGTTTCAGTCAGTGCCCAGCCCTGTCCATGGTTTGTCCCTGAGTGCAATGCCTTCAGTGATGTCGCCGAGTTTGTGCTGATGGGATGTGTCGCCGAGTTTGTGCTGATGGGATGTGTCGCCGAGTTTGTTTGTCGCCCAAGTTTTGGTAGTTACAGTAATGTGTTAATGTCACTGTCCTGAGTCAGTTTCCCGTTATGGAAGAGGCTAGGTCGACAAATAAATTATCAAATACTTTGACAAATAGATCAGATTACCATTTGAAACGGGTTTATCCCGAATAATTACCTGCCGGTTCTTGTTTGACGCGCATATCCACCTCGGCATAAGCATAGCCATGGCCATAATCGATGACGTCGGGTGATGCTGGCCGGTCTTTGTGGGCGCGTTTCTCCTCGTGCCTTCGCTTCTTCCTTTCTCTAGACCTCGACCTACTCCTTGAACGATGTTTCTTCTTCTTTTTGTGCTCCCTATCTTTGTCTTTGTGCTTTTTCGACGAACCCATTTTCACTCGTGTTGTCGTCGGCTTTTCGCTCACTGTTGCCTCGTTGTCAGATGCAATTACGATGTTACTTATTCTATTAAAATAAATAAAGTTAATTATACCGAACTAATTAATTTGAATTAATTAATCAATACAGTAAAACAATTAAAATTCCAGTTTGTTTTTAATTTTTACTAAATTATATATTGTGGCATTCGTTCGCGTATGCCACCCATGACCTCTTGTTGTCGATTTGTTGTGGTGAACTGAGCCTCAAAATGAGTGGATTGCAGCAATGTTGCAGGTCTTTGCATGCTTTTGGCATGACCATAAGAAGTGCCAAATGTTCAGGCATCACCACTTATAGGCAGTTTTCAACATCCAGGGCTCTTCACCTTAAAGAGAGTGAGTTCCCCCAAACTTGCTAAAACAGTGCAGTGCAAAAGTAGCAAAACTGAAAATGAAATTCTGCTATTGTCAATTTGTGTATTGCATGGCAACCTCACTGATACTGATAGAGTATTCTGGATTTGTGATTGATTGTTGGTTTGGCCAAGATCTAGGTAATATATAAATATAAATCTTTATAACCATATATTTGTGCAGGCCTGTGCTTTGTCAAGCAGGATCTCAGCTATGGCTTACCTGACTTGCCTGAAACTCTGCAAGACATTCTAAATAGACCGAGGATATATGCAGAGCCGGGCTCTGCCAATAGCCTCAGCAGTCTATTCCCAGAGCCGGGCTCTGCCAATAGACAGCTGCTATGTGCAGCGCCCGGCTCTGTGAATAGACTGACAAGGCTATTCAATATTGGCAGAGCCCATGATCCATTTGGGCTACCTGATGGCAGAAACAAAATTAATGAAGAAGTCAAGTTACTGTAATTTACTGCCTGATCACGGCATTTTCTTTTGACTGAGGTCGGTCAAAGATTGTCAATCAACCAAGGTGGGTAGCGCCAGAGTGAAACACCATGAGCGCCACCTAGTGTATTTTGGTGAAGATCGAGGCCCCAGATGGGTTACAAGGATTAAGTTAAATTCTGGAGGTTGTGAGGCTTTATGCACCCTCAGTTTCTTTAATTGTCATTGAGGAATAGTACATTGGATGCAGTCGGCAGGTGTCAAAGCTGATTGCACTTTGCAGTGTTGCTTTGATTTAGACCTCATTTGTTTAGCCATTGTCAGACATGGGCCTCAATGACGCGACTGTACTGTGTCGCCCTCTGGCTTTGTGTTACGGCTCTGCGAATAGCCTCAGTTGGCTAAACACAGAGCGGCTCGGCGAATAGACAAATGAGGCTATTCGCAGCGCCCGGCTCTGCGAATAGACACTGCGTTCTAAATATATGTCCACTCTGTTTTGCCATCCTCAAATGTATGATATCAAAGGTATAACCACTTGAGCAAAACTTACTATAAAATAACAAGTGAACTCAAGGACGTTAAAGTCAGACATCGGACTGACGCTTGGCCAACGTTGGACCGCCGAGGCATGCTGACAGGGTGCCAGTGGCCAAGTGATATTTCAAGTAAATATGCCTACATTTTGCACTGTTAAATAAAATATAAAAGAGGCAGATGATGATTATTGAATGACGAGGGAACAGAGATGATGTGGTTCGATTAGAGGGGGGGGGGGGTAGTAGGGGCATCAGCTACATTTTAAACAGTGACCACACTTTCACAGAAGATGTCGAGGGAAAAATTAAAAATTTTTTATTCATAAACATGTATACTTTGGCAAAAAAGTGGTGGGGAAAATGCCGAAACACTGACGCCACTGGGGGGGGGATATGCAAGATAGGGGGTAAGATTGAGGAACAGGCAAGATGAGGGGTCATAAGATTAGGGGGGGGGGGCCGATGAGGGGCGCAAGATTAGAGGGGCAGAGTGAGGCAAGATGATGTGAGCAAGAAAGTATACCACCTTTATCCCAACATTTTAATCAAATTTACAATGTCACAGATGAAGGAAAGAATCAATATTGACAGCACATTTTTCATTTTATTACCACTCTACCCGTCGTAAGACGGGTACACTGCTAGTTATATATAAATTTACTTGATAAAAGACTCAATAAGCCTATAACAAATTGTCTGGTGGCAGTGGTGCATTATGTAATATGAGGTTATATCATGGGTAGGTGCAGTACATCCCTAGTATACTCCCCGAGACCCCAGTATATTCCCGAGACCCGAAGGGTCGAGGGAATATACTGGGGTCGAGGGGAGTATACTGGGATGTACTGCACCTACCCATGGTATGACCTTTTTATCCCATGTCTAGGCACATTTTTCTATTTAATTGAAATTAGTAATAGTACCATTGCGAGATAAACAGTCATCCATCTGTCTTTCAAAATGCCTTGAACATGTTGAACCAGCCTGTGACTTATACACGTTATATATATAGCTACTCCATAGCCTATATATAATATACATTGATAATTCAACCAATCATCAATTAATCTATCTATCTATCTATCTATCTATCTATCTATCTATCAGGCTTGGGGTCAAGTACTGTACTTGGACTCAGTACTTGGACTCGAGTCCAAGTACTCTGTACTTGGACTTGGACTTGGACTCGTAACTTCTAAAAATGAAGTACTTGTACTTGGACTTGTACTTGAATCCAAAGTACTTGAAGTACTTTGTAAGTACATCATGCAAGTACTTTAAAAATGCAGGCCTAATTGAAAAGTCAATAAAAATGTTCATAGATCTGAAAGTATGACAAAAGATATATGTACAAATTATTGTGATTTCCTATATCTGTATTTCACATCTGAAATGAAGATTAAATCTCTTCATAACTTCATGTTGACACAGACAAATGTTTAGAATGCAAATGTTAATGCATGTGAACTAAGAGCTGAATTTGGCAGTTAATTAATTGCAATTGAAAAATGATAGGCATGTACATATCTAAATTGCAATTAACAAGAATGTAGCCTGGAGCAGGTGTGATATACCGGATAGTAAGTATTTAAACCTCTGTGTAAATATTTCTAAACATGTACATCTTTTCAAGTGGAAATAAAGTGCACATAACCGAACTCATTCAATGCTAAATACATAAAATACAGCTATGAAAAAAAAAAACGATCTAACTTTGTATTTCTATCAATGGAAGTTCTATGTGCATGGAATAACCTATAACAAATTTGTATTTCTGGGTTATTGTTTTATCTATATCCCATATTTTCTCAGTCAGTTAATTTGAAATTCCATAAACTTAAATATTCTACTAAGTTAGGTAGACATAAATGTTATTTTGACTTTTATTAGTTCATTTCTGATTTTATATAAAGTTAAAAAGGGCAGAAACAGTTCTTTTGTCTAATATTCTGCTTTTGTTGTACCCCTATTGTTTCATGCCCCTATTGTTTTTCACCCTGTTTAAACAACAATATACCTGTATAATTTTGGTTCTAGTTTGCTAATTAGCTAATTATATACATCACACCTTCAATACTCTGTATTATTTCAAAATTTTTATTTGACATTTTTCATATTTCTTTTAGCTGTTATTAAAAGAAAAATGTCCAAATTGGATATATTGATTTACTTATATTGTTAATTGTTATTAAAGAAAAGTATACAGGCATATAAAATAGATTGATATAATATTATTGAGGGATAGATATATAATTCATGGATAGATATAGATATAATATTATTGATGGATCGGCAGATAGATAGACAGACAGACAGACAGACAGATAGATAGATTAATAGATAGATAGATAGATAGATAGATAGATAGATAGATAGATAGATGGGCAATCAGGCACATAATTATGTATTGTTAAATTGATTGACTAAGTAACTGATTGCTTACTTAATTTGTTGATTGAGAGGTTGATTGATGGATTTGTTGCTTGATTAAATAAGCAAGCATACGCCTTTGAAGCCTGTCCAACAAAAGTAGAACAAGCAGTGAACAAACTTTTACTCATTTATCATCTCTATCTGTGTTTATGAATAATGACATTCTGAATTTGACATGAGACCAGTAGTATGAGAAAAATGTTTTGTTTTATAATGAAACCATAATTCTCAGACACGAAGAAGAAGAATAACAGCTGTCTGTTAAGGACTGAGGAGAATTCTCTCTTTATACAGTATATACCCGAAACTTTGTAGTTTCATGGTAATTTTACAGTTGGGCCTACTTAAAGTACTCTGAATGAATCTTTGGTTATAATCAATTCAATTTCACTTCACTTTCAATAATAATATTAATTTCATAACATTTTTTGGAACTTTGAATTTGTTTAACTTCTGCATAACCAGGAAAGTACTTGTACTTGACTTGTACTTGAGCTTAAGTACTTGTACTTGGACTCAAGTACTCTTTTAAAAAGCTGTACTTGGACTTGTACTTGTACTTGCCAAATGCCAATGTATTTGTACTTGGACTCAAGTACAATTGATTGTACTTGACCCCAAGCCTGCTATCTATCTATCTATCTATCTATCTATCTGTTTATCTATCTATCTATCTATCTATCTAGCTGTCCAGATAATACTGTTAGCATTAATATTCAAAAATAGGATTGGTTGTTTGACAGGTTGAGAAGTTGATTGCTGATTGAATTATGTAAAGCTTGTTATAGTCTTATGATTGAGTATTATGAAAAATAAAGTGCCGCTGAACTGCCCACTATTTTTACCATGACATTAAAATTGTATTTTAAAAATCAGCCTAATATTTATTACCGATTCTATGTAAAATTAAACTTTCAATAAAATATCAGAAATTGGTAAATTAAAGTATATTATACACTTCCAAACAACAGAACTGTGTGTTTTCAGAATTAAGTGAGTTTGAAATTGATTTTATAACTTTTGAAAATAATACTGTAAGTGAGCCCTTGTTTCATTTTTAAATTAACTCTATCTATACATTTTTCATTCAAATTGGTGACTCTAGTTGCTTTAATTAAATTATACAATGTTACCAAGCTCCAAGAAGTCTAAACCCAACAATGAAAACACAGGAAAACTCTGTGCACAGTGGTGGAGTGGTGAAGTGGTGGATTATTGATTTTTTTCTTCTGTGCAGTCATGCATGAACTCTGGCTTGTCTGGCTGAGCTGAAAGTGGGTGTGTCACATTGCTGCACTGTGATTGGTCAATGAATCTAAAGTCAGTATACTCCCTAGCAAATACTGGTCAGCTGACCATATACTGGTTTTTCTCCCCGATACTGACTTTTTCCCTGCTGTATTGGCCGGGTAAAAAACACAGTATCAGGGAGAAAATGTGCCTAGACATGGGATAAGACCCTGGACATGCCGGATATTCACAGTACGTACTCCATATTTATTAAAACAACCTGCAAATAACGGCATAATTACGACAAAGGCCCGCACCTGCCAAGGACTCAGTAGCTTCCTATGTTACAGTAGAGTTGCCTAATTGCGTTATCAGCGTGCAGGGCTTATTTCGTGATTATGCCAAAAACACTAGCCCGGGAACTGAGTGGCATATTAATTGGCCGGACTCTACCTTCTGTCAATTACATTTTTTTTGTGTAGCAAGAAACTGTGTAGGTCCTGTACCATGGGTGATTCCAGGGTCGTTTTTGGAAAGATTTGCACATGTAACTCGATTCGACAGATGTTAGTTGCCGAATATGCACGAGGGTCGCCCGGAACCAGAACAGGAGAGCCTTGCTTAAACAAGAACCGGTTTGTCAGGTGGTCCAAAACACTCGATCCTCATACTCCCCACCATTGCAGGAGTATCTGCAACAGAATTTCCTAAAATGCAGATATTTTGGCAGTTTCCAGCAGACATGAGAGTTTAGTCATGTAACCCATGTGACACAACACACAAGTTACTCGTGCAAGGTTTCCAAAAATGCCCACAATCATTATGAGGGTTAATATTTTGCAATAATAATTTCATCTGACCATTTTCTTGTATGCTGCCCACAATCATTATGAGGGTTAATATTTTGCAATAATAATTTCATCTGACCATTTTCTTGTATGCTGCACTGTCCGCACATATAATTTCTTGGAAAGCTTATAAAGAGATACCTAAGATTTTACTTTTTACCTTTAGGCCCTACAGCATGTGAGGTTATGTAAATTCCAAATGACGCAAGTTTGAAATTTCTATAATTTTGTGTTTCAGTCTCCATCAAGAGCGAGGGCAATAAAACAGTGGTAAGTTTTGTAAAAATTGTGGAATTTCAAGACAACGGGAAAACCTGTGACAAATATTGTTGGATTTATAACTATGATGATCGATTGAAATTGTGATAGTCCAGTAACTTATATTCTCCTTTGTGTATCAGGATACATGCATATAACAAACAAATTTATGTTCCAACATTAATCAACAATATAATCAAAACTATCAAGGTAGGTGGGCAAGGTGACAAACTTGTGTAACATCTCAGAGTTATGATAAATAAGTTTAACCATTCTGTTTTTGGGTAATTAGTATTTTTACGTATATAATTATGCAGGTTGAAGGAGTCATCGTACAGTCACCAAGAGAGAGAAATGTCTTAGAAGTCCCCGAAGAATGTTCTCATCTTTGTCCTGCTTGTCCGCATAGAATAGGAGCAGAAATCCAATATACTGTAAGTCTTTTGCAAATTGTAAGTATTGTTAACTCAGCAACCTATTAAAGTTTTAACTACATTCTTGATAACATTCTGTGTCTTCACTAGTCCAAATTAGATTCGGCTCACAGTATCTTCTTGGATAATAACTGATACGCCTATAGCACCATTGTAAATAGATAATCAGTTATGTTGAAGTGTGTGAAGTTTTAACAATTCCCAAACGCAAAATGATCTGAATGACATCAATATTGATGTATCCACATTGTTCGCTCTAATATTAACTTTCAGTTTTAAATAAATGAAGGTTAAAATCTTGTGATTAGAGGAAAATATTTAATAATTATTAAGGCATCCAATTCTAATGTCGTGTAGACATTAATGATTATATTTTACGTATTATTGTCATTCTTGTTAAGACCTTCGTAAAAAAACATAATTGTAAATGTTTCTTTTTCAGGATGTCCTTATTCTAAGCCAGTTCTTACAACCTGATGGTAAAATGTTGTCAAAGGCAGTAACTGGCTTGTGTCAACCTGCGCATTACAGGATCAAGAAGTGTGTTGACAAGGCCCAACTTGCAGGTAACTACAAAATATTTTGGCCTATGCTAATACTTTTTTGTAGTGAAGCAACCAACTGGTTACTTCATGGTTGTACCTCGCCCTATAATCATGGTCCCTGCCTGTCTGTTTTAATGCCTAGTCTGCAAAAATAAACCTTCTTATTCACCACATGGTTGCACCAAGTTATCACCAGATGGCAGCAGTTGGTAGTTATGTCTATGGTAATACTCTCCGTTTTCCAGTAACTCTTTTCAGCTAAAAGTGCTGTGTGCTATTGCTTGCATCAATGCCATATGTTTTGGACAAATAACTTTATCTGATCAAAACTTGATTCTTTTCAGGACTCTTGCCTGGCTTCAAACCTGATCTTACAGATGGCACAGAAGACACATCCGCTAAGTCTAGTAAATACAGATGGGCAAGATACAACATTTATTTTGAAAAGGATGACTGGGAGAAATCGAATTGAAATTAGTATACATGTCAGTTTTCTAGGTAATAAATAAAATTTAAATGTTATCTGTATGTATAGTTTCATCCTTTTAATCTTATGAAAAGTTACTCGTTTTGACTGTGAATTTCATTCAAGAATATTTTATTTTTGTTTTGGAACAAAATGATGCCTCTCATCCGAATACGGATAATTTCTTGTCATCACGGTGGTGGATTATGTTCTGTTCGTCTTACCCTTTTTTCAAGACACTTTTTTTAGAAAGCGCAATTTTGAAAATTGACAATATCCGACAATTTTCAGTGGCTATGGTGACAATTCGAATTTATATATATATATAAAGCCCTTAAAACAAACTTCATCACATTATTTTGAAACATTTATTTTAGTATTTTATACAAATTTGCAAACTTATAACATGAAAGGGAGGTCCTTGTTTTTCTCGCCAGTTCCAACGTAAATTGAGCCAAAAGTTGATGTGCAGGGGACATGGAAGAAAGTGTAACCGCACCAGAGTAAACTGCGAATGGTCATCAGGGCACTGCCTCTCTCAAACTGCAAACTCCATGAGCCTCCTGCAAAATTATAGGTGTGCAAGATAAATACATTTTGAAAAGACTATTTTAAAATGCGTAGTTACCAAGGTGTAGGACTGTAGGAGAAGTTTTCAAAACAGATAGCAACAGAGAGTTATACCTTGAGGAATGTCTCCATCAATGCTGTCTAGAAAATCTATGCTTTTGTCCAGGTTTGCTTTTTGAAGAAGGGATTTTTGCTCTAGCTGTTCTGCTGGTCGGTAATGGAAGTAGTTCCCAATCTTAGCTGCTTCAGAAACTGGTAAGCCTGTTGAAAAGAAAATTGGTCAAAATTAGGTTTACAATTTATAAGAGAAACTTGTTTGGAATTTATTTCCAGAATTTAGGCAGTCTTCCTGAAAGATGTTTTGCTACTAATGTTTGAATTTCTCTTGCCTTCAAAACTCCTGTTCTTGTAGACCTTTCCATTTGGTTCCTTGATGAAAGCTCCCCTTGGGACAATCCAGACGTCATGGTCTATCTCCTCGATTACGGCTGCCAATCTGTCTTCCTCTTTGACTGTGATCTGAAATGTCAAAGCAGCAACAATTGAATAAGACAAAATGTTGATATATTGGGCTATGACTGTCATCTATTGAATTTTAGCTTGTAGGCGTGTAGTGGCAATAAGCTTACAGTTGATTCTTCTTCTGGGGCTTCATCTCCCTCCCCCTTCTTCATTTCCGTGTGTTCAAATTCATGTGATGGGTCGCCCGTGAATCTTCCTTTGATGACTTGTATTTGTTTCTTTGTCTCTTCTGTGGCAGGGTTCAGCAACACCCAGCTTACACAGTCTTTGCTGAAAATAGAATGGTTACTGTCAGGTTACTAAGGTTTTGGATTATGTAAGTCCATTGATGGCAAGCACTTCTTCAGGTAAGCATGTTTGGACTTGTAGTACAGGTACTTCATTACAATGCTTCAAATTTAACATAATACAACAGTGGAAACTTCCAACATTACGCTTGAATCTTTCCTTTAAATATAAATGTGTCATATCACTTGGCATTGTCTTCAAAGGTTTCAGACACCTGTTGCGGGGGCAAATCGTCATATACATGGCCTTGTGTTGTGTGTGTGGTATTTACTAACTGCTCGTAGTATTCCGGGCTTATGAGCTATTATGATCGAAATTTATACAAATCTGACTTTCTGTGTGCGTCTGATTATCTATTAAATTGATTGTCATCTAAATATAAAACGAAAATTGCATATCACATGGAGACATATGACAAAGCAGCAGGCACAGTTTTCAATTCATTACGGTACCGTATTCAATAATGCCACAATTCACCAATTTGGCACCTTTCATTTTCACGGAGTCTCACTTCCAGACATTTTTTGGCTGAATTCGGAGTCGAGTCTTATTGCTGCTGTTTTATTCTGTCAAATGATACTCACCTGTAAAATGTTTTCTTCATGCCCATTTCATCTTGATTGGCTCCTTGTGCAATGAAGTAGTCATCTTTCACCCCCATAATTTTTCCCCAGAAATAAATTTTTGAGAATTTGTTGTTGTGTTGGAGTAGACAGAGTGATGCCTGCAATGACGCCTTCTGTTCTGGGCTGAGAATTATTCCGCTGCTTCCAACGAAGTCAATGGTGATAGCCATGTTGTTGGAATCCATTTCCTAAGTGTAGGTGTTGACAAAACGAGGAAAATTCTTCTTCTGACAACTCTCCCTGCCAAAAATGACAGCTGTTTGTTTACACGTATCCAAGGGCACTGCGTCTGCGCGGACCTTTAATTTTTCCCAGAATGCAGCGCGATTGGGGTTGCCGGAAGTTTATTTTTGGTCGCGGGAAAAGCTGTCAATTTTGACAGATCTGGCAGGATTGCTGCAATTTATCAAAATTACTTGATCACAGAAGAAAATCGAGGATGCCGAAGCGTCCGAACCCTTTCGGAGACTCTTCTCCTCTGCAAATCAAGACTCACATCGGCCCAAAAGAGGTTGACATGGGCGTGGACAGGGACAAAAACATGACAGTTGTGTATGGTGAATTCAGAAATCAAGGGGTTTACACCACAAATCACACTCTTAAGCTGTGTAATTCACAGTAATTGCCAGGACAGTGCAGTTAACTTCTCTGTGGTCTTGATCAATATTCTACAACATCAATGCAAAATAATCAAGTCAAATTGTCAATTGGTTCCATGATAATTCATTAATTGGTCACTTGGTGTCAGATATGGAATCATTGTTGATATGACTACGATTGATAAGTGATTTCACTGGCATGCTATTCGTCTACTTAAATTTGACATTTACATAACAATTATACTTATTTTATACTATTTCAATATCATGAGGCGTATATATGTTGATGAAATATGTTAATCAACTATTGAACAAGTTGATTAATTGGCGGCAATTTAAAAAAAAATTATCCAGATATTGGAAAAATTATTCTTTCTTATTTTCAGAGAGGACCAAGTCCTTATTATATGAGGGAGCGAAGAAGCCCAGTCCTGGCAAGGTAATCGAGGAAGAGAAACCATTAATACTGAAACCCATAGCAGGACAGTGTCGCTTGTCATTTAAAACTCCAAACCCTGATGGTCCATCGTGTAGTGGGGCTTGTGCAATGGAAGTCGGCCTAGAGAGGCCGTCAGAATGTAAACCTCTACCAGACCATAATGGAAATTCCTCCGAAGACCTCATGACTATGGATAGTATGGACACTACAGAATCAGCCGTCACACTCCCTAAAGGTCAACTTCAGATTGGCACTTCAGGGCAACTACAGAAGGCTAAAGGTAAATTTATGAAATCGGAGTGGCATTCAGAAGTAAATTATTATCGGATGTTCACATATTTTTCAACCTCTATAATTGATAATCAGTTGTTTAATAGAACTTTAGATTTGAGTCACAGCATAACTGCAGACTTAGCTCGCTTTATGTACCGTAAATCGGGGCTACTTTGAATGCTGGGGTAACTTGAACACCCCAAACATGACCTCTTATTTTCCTTAATTGTGTCGATCAGGCACTAGAATATGGTGATATGAATTTCAATAATTTTTCTACGCTATTTTAGCTTTCAAATGATGCAGTAGTACTGATTTGAAAATATGTGAGTCTGGCAGTAGAACACATCAAAATGACCGGTATGGAATTTCAATAATTTGATTGTCTGCAAACTTTTATGTGGATGTCTGATAAGGGGTTAATGAATAGTCTCAAAAGTTGCAACCAAAATAGAGCAAGTGTCAGTGAATTTTGTAAGAGTAAAATTTTCGCTTCAGTGTCCCATAAGAAAATGGTGACGTTGATTGAGAAATTTATGAGACATCAAAAATTTGGGGCTACTTTGAACATGTTCAAATATTCACATCTATCTTGGAGGTGTCTTGGCAGCAATTTAAAAATTGCATGGGTGTTGGAACTTCCCTTGCACTACTGGAAAATTGGAGAACTTCATTTTAAAGTCTATCGGATAAAGATAAATGCATTTTTATGGTGGGTTTTAGGTGATACCGATAACAATGGCGCAAAAATATTATTAAAAAACAGGGTTTTGACTGTCCAAAGACTACAATGATGCCCTTTCTTTTGTTAATGAAGTCAGGCCTCCCAGCGGCCCCGTCAAAATATATAGGGATTTTATAGGAAATTTTCAATGAAATTTATAGGGCTTTATGCGGCTTTAGCAACAAAAAAGTAGGCAAAAATAAAGGGCTTTACGACTTCAAACATAATATGGCAAATTAATATTAAATTAACCGGCCGAGTGTTCGATCAGTATATCAAGAGACTATGAACGCAACTTGAGCAATGATGAGAAAAGATATGCTGCCTTGTTCACCCAAGGAATAAGCTGGCATCCGGAAATTTTTATTTAAAAAATGCTTGGAACCATAAGAAATGCTAAACAGTAACCACAATTTTCATTTCACATTTGAAAAGCCAAATTGCAAGTTTAATGCCACAAAAATATAGGGTTTTATAGGGATTTTTGGCAAAAATGCTTCAAAATATAGGGAAATATAGGGAGCAAAAAATATATAGGGAAATATAGGAATTTATAGGAAATATAGGGCCGCTGGGAGCCCTGTGAAGTAGTTATTGCAAACGAATTAAATTCCTGCATAATTTTATGAAAGGTACCCCAGAGTGAGTGAGGATTTGAAATATTGCAAGGGGAAATGGGTTGTTCAAAGTAGCCCCGTCCCCGGGGCTACTTTGAAAACACCACATTTCACCCCATACACATGAAAATATTGGTGGGGGCAAAAATGCAGGTATCAGATTTTGAAGGTGTAATATAGCCACAAATTTCAAAATAATCATACCAAGTCTGCTGCTCATGACTAAGCTTGGGCAAGCTGTTAAAGTTCAAAAGTGTTCAAAGTAGCCCCGGTTTACGGTATATAAGCTAAGCAGCTGATACGACTCAACTGAGCTTTGCCAACATCCTTCCAGATCGAAAATTTGAAATAATTTAAATGAATACACGAGGGTGGCCAACTGATCAATTAGATTTCACCAAATGTTACTTTCTCTTTTCAGTCCAGTGCAATACCCTCTCAACCCCCTACAAGCTGTGCAATTCGTGTCTGCGACCCAGTCTCCTCACCATGAACAACTGTCAATTCTGTGATAAAAGAACTTGTGGCAACTGCCTCAGGGAGTGCAATTCATGCCGCGGATATTTCTGCCAAGTGTGTTCTGTGATCAAGTGAGTATATTGGCAATAAAATATCGCAATTCTCAGCAGTCACAAGCAAGTTAAACTATCCTCTAAAAGTGTATGCCTCCCAGATTAATTATTTGTATTGTTTAAATCATATTGCTACGATGTAAAGTGTGATATTTTTTGGTCAAAATAAACTAATCTGTCTGTCTGTCTGTCTACTATCAGACATAGCCATCAAATATGATTCAAGGCCTGCTGCTGGAAGACCTTGATGCTTTTATTGACGAAGAAATAATACTGATTCGTTAATTTATGATTTACAGTTTATAGGTGGCTTTTGCAATTTAAAATAAGAAATTTCTGTTTGAATTAGTTGGTGTAAAATTTAATGACTCATTATCAGATGATGAGCACAGGCATTCATGAATGTTGACTGAATGAAAATTCTATCGAGTATGCCTGTGTGTCAGCATTTTTTTATTGCAGCTTTGTTTTGTAAAACATTTTAATTTAATGAACTCTTAATTTTCTTTCAGCTATGATGCTTGCATTGAACGACCATTCTGCTTACAATGTTCAACTTGATCTTCAAGGACAATTAATGAACTAATGACAATCAATTTGAACGGACTCTCTGTAGTTTAGTTTATTAATTACATGTATTTGTCAGTCATGACTGTTTAATTGGTGTTAAGCACCTGAATTCACTTTACTGGGAATTTTTTGATTATGTGTCGTGAATCAGGTGAAAAATTATTTTGTCGCATGTAAATACGCTATGAACAAGTAATGTCCGAATAATGCCAATACTACATATTTGTCCATGATCTCAGAGAATAATGGAGTTAGTAACACAGTCACTAACTGCATGACAATGCATGTGTTGTATACATCTATAGACTTACACCACTTATTAGCCATTGTGTGAATGAATCTCTGACTGAATGGATTATTAGCTATTGTGTGAATGAATCTCTGACTGAACGGATTATTAGCTATTGTGTGAATGAATCTCTGACTGAATTGAAACAGTATATAATGTCAAAATTTCTACTTCCAAGTGAATTAAACCTTATTGCGCATGAATTTGTAACTGCCAATTTAATTGGAAACTGTATAATAATCTGATGAAAAAAAATTGAATGGAATTGAAAAGTTGTACTGAATGTATCTATAATTGATAACAGCGAATGCTTTTGTTTTTTAATAAATCATTAGAATAATGATAAACACCAGAATTATTTGCACATTGTTTATTATTAATAAGTTAAGCATCTTTGATGCAGGTACAAACATACATTCCAACGAAGATTTCATGCACAGATTTCATGCACATTTCAAAGATAGACTATTTTTTACTGTCAATAATGTAGGCGTATAGTAAAGATGTTAAGATTCTCTATTACATGGAAGCCAATATGTAAATTATGTATACATGCTGTGCAATGAAATCGGGTCCTTTTAGAAGGCACACTTTGAATTTTCCATACATAAAAAAACTAATTAGCAACTGATCAACAGTTAATCTTAGTCATAAGAATGAAAGAAACTTAAAAGTACTCGGTAACAAAACAGAAGTTTAAGTAGCACCACAAGAAAGAATAACAAGCATACATCAACAGATTCAATACACAGATTGAAATGGTTCATGATTATTAATTGTAAGATTGAATAGTGATTCATATACTGTAATACAGTTTTTAAACAAACAAAAAATTCATAATCCTGCCAATCAAGAAAATGTGGAAACAAGTTGAAAGCATAATAAATGCCAATGGATGACCCATTTTGTCAAACAGTTTATAAGTGCATGATTTAGCAGTGATGTTTTACTTTAAATTCAGAAGCTTCATACTATTTGAAAGAACCTCAGATCAGCAATAATACTTGATTTGTACACTACGAAAAGCTGTACAAAAATGCATCTCCAATAAGCGCAATGCACTACTTCAATTAATAGCATGATATATAATATATACATAGTATATAAGCCTATCACACAACAACCTGTACAATTTAAAAGACAAGGTATGCATCACCTACCTCTAACATGTACAAATGCTCTAACAATATTCCTATGTACATTACCAGTAAATTCTGTAACAATTTTATAACACTCAGAAAATGTCATGCTGGTTGAAATCTGCCAAGAACCACTATTTTGTTCAGCAACTTTTTATAATAAATTAGATTTTAATAACCTACACTTTCACAATCTTCTCTCAAATCAATGTCCATTTTGATCTAACAGTATTTCTACATAAATAACTCGTAGGATCTGTAACAATTTTATAATAATCAGAAAAGTAGACACTGCTTGAAATTGGACCATTTTACAAGTACTATACCCTTAGAATTTCATAATCTTTACTTGAAACCATCTCGGTTAGTAGCACGATTAAGGGGCAGTTAATGTAAGAGCTATGTCTATGTATAATAGCCAGATGGTTGAACTTTATCACAGGCTAAGTTAAAGATACACTTTATTACAACAAATATATCACAGGACTGGGTTTCTCTATGATCATTAACAAATACATCATATATGTCTTGGTAAGGCCAGACAAATTTAATTTTTAGCTTCTCAGATCGACCAACCCAACAGATTTTCTGCCTTCGGCAAAAAATAAATTGAGCTTACCCGAAATTTTTTAATTGACACTATAAAACATTTAGATGACAGCTTCTTTTTTCCGTACTTCCGACCGACCCAGAAAAAGTGCCTCGAGAAGATCCGTGAGGATCCAAGAAGCTAAAGATTGTGTCTGGCCTAAGGTCCATTATAAGATAGCATGACTACAGGCATGCAGACACCTATTATCCGAACGTTATCAGACAACTTCAAGTATCACTGATGGTTAATTTACTCTTACCAAATGCAGGAATATGTTGCACAATATATCAACTTCTCTAGACAAATTAGAGTCAATATTCAGTAACTCGCTCTGCTGTGCCACCTCTTCCTGCATTTGGCGACCATCCTACCTACGTACAGAGTAATATTATACAGCAAAGAAGGGTTCTCTTCTTGGTTTCATATAAAATACTTGTAGTAAGAATAACATCTCCCGTACTCTAAGGCATGTAAGGCTAGGTCTAGGTACATGTACCGTCGTAATTAAATCACATGCAGACACACTAATCAGACTTGTATACATTGTATAGAAGGCTAAGAAGTACCTTTCAAGTTTCACTCTCATAAACGAATACATGAAAGAGGGTAATATCCTCATTGAAGCAGTACATCTCATTAAAAGCATTTTACACTGTTCACACAGATACTGGGGAAGCATATTGCACCGATTCATACATTTATGGGAACTTTCATTTGATTTATCACACTCAAATTATGTCTCATATAGTATGCCTATTACTAAATGCTAAATATAAATATATTTAATATTTAAATAATAATTTCTCAAAGGATCACAACAGATCTTATAAAGTACAATAAGTATTATAATGCTTAAATTATGAATAACAGTATCTTATGTATATTTGAGATAAAGTATCAAACTGATGCAATTAATAAAAGTCATCCCCTGGAAAAGGATCTTGTTTTGTTGTTCTCCATTGTTGATTCCTCGATCGACTGCTAGGGGGCATGGCAGTGGGGGTATCGATAGGTTTAAACCCGGCAATCTCGGTACGAATGCGTTCCAATTCTCGCAGGTATTGCGTGTGGTTCTGCGGACTGCCATTGGTGGCAGCACAAGTACTGCTCTGAGGAAACATCCCTCGATCAATTCCTGAAAAAGTGGAATAGAAATATTAGAGATGGGTCAATTTGCTTTTAATTGTATTAGTAATTTTAGGTAATTGGTAGTTGAAATAACCTCAGGTTTTCTAGATTTTCTTTTCCTATGCTTCCCTTAAGCAGCATACAAACATTGGGGAACTGAGCAATTAATAATTTGACGTCTCTTGTTGAACAATTTCCAGAATCTATATCGTTGCGAAATCTAGCCTTTATCACATTTCCATACAGCTAATGAACTTTAATATACGACAGCAGTATAAAATATTATTAAGTAAATTGAGGTGAAGTTTATACACAGACATATACCAAATTTATTATTAGTAACTACCGGTACTAATCACACTCATGACTTGGAGTTGGGACGAGTACAAACAGCTGAACACAAAAGAAAAAGTGCACACTCTTGCTCAACATTGCTGAGTTAGCAAAGGTACTTAAAAGTAACAAAATTTGTTAACAAGACGTAAGAAAAAACATTTCAACTCAGTTCATTGATGTTAGTCACTGATGATATACTCAAATTAGTAAATGAAGTAATAAATACACGTATAAGAGAGGTGTCAAAAACATTCATTCAGCAACTTAAAAACATTTGTTATAAAAGTTACAGGAATGAGAGTATATTGAAGTAATTGAACACATCATACCACATCACAGTACAAAAGGTGAAAAAATAAGCTATGCGTGGAATGAAATTGACTGTAAAATTAACTTAAGTAAAAGAAATACATCTAGGTTAAAAAATCTAGACATTTAAATGTTCCGAAGAACTACTTGCCCAGATTGTGATTTGTCTGAGTCTGGTTTGCTTATTGCTTAAAGTGATAAAAATCCAAGCATTAAATGTATGTACATGCACAAGCACGGTTAGTCAAAATTCTTGTGAAATATTCAAATTTCTTGTGATGTGATTGTGAGTGAAGGTCTGTACAATTATAAATTCATTTTTTCTTTACACTATAACTCAATGCTTCATAAGCTAATTATGTACAATGAAATACTTACTTTGTAATTTTTGCTCGGCATGTCGTAAGTTCCGCAAGATTCCAGCCAATTCTTGGTTTGAAATGGCGTCAGACTGACGGGCAATCTCTTCCGTTGGAGACGGACTGTTGCTCAGACGATATTCATCTCTGTAAACAAAGTAACCACAAATATACTTTATTTCATCATAATGGTTTTTTGATAATTCCAATTGATAGGGGAGAGAGGGGCTAGTTGCCACAACCTTATTTTTGAGAAACAGAGAGGTGTAGTTTGTTTGTTGTTTGTTTGTTTGTGTTTTACGCCTCTGCAGCACCTTAATGGGCTATATCGAGGCGGGCGATCGCCGTATGATGATGAGATGACAAGACTGTGAGTCTGGCACATACCCTATTAATTCAGGGATGTCCAGGGTCTTTCAGTTGCCCCAGCATAGAACACTGGATACAACCCGCCTCCATTTAATGTCCCAAGGGCTCGGACTAAAGTGAGTTCCCGGGGTGAGATTTGAACAACGCCCTCAAAAGAGAGGTGTAGTACATGTACTCAGTCTTTCGGGTTTCTGCAGATCTATAGCTATAATTTTAATTTGGATGAGAGCTTCGAAATGATGAAATCCAGTGTGGTTTGAAACCAATTTGATTGGAGATATTTCTTAAAATTGCAAGTCTGATATCTGAAGATTCAAATGCAACAGGAGGATGTCAAAATCATATTATATCGGTTTTCATGCTCTTAGTTTTGGTCTTTCCTAACGACGAAGTATCCTCAATTTAAATGAATGAACTGAACTTACTGCATTCGTTCCATCAACCTTTCCGTCTGCGTCTTGACTTTCAGCGAGAGTTGGTAGATTGATGAGATGACAACTGGATCATAACCCTGCTGGGGGAAACCAATGTGACACATTATGAAAAGACAATGGATCTTTAAAATTATAATGCAGAGATTTGATAAACATATTGAAATGTATATTTGATGAGCTTGTGAAGTACGTATCTATACTAATTGTAGTAGTCATGGCTAAATTATTAATTACATAAATCATCTTACATTGCATGTACAAATGAATAACACCAATGCCACAGAGAAATATATGAAGATTTAACTTGGCAGAGAGAGAATGTACACTGTACAGTACAAAGAACTACAAACACATGAATTGAACTTGACAAACAAATAACAAAAACACAGAAAGGCAAGTCATGAATCATAGCGACATCAAACCCAACCTTGAAGTGTCCCCAATTATGCTGTAAGTGTGCCATGATTATGATACGAACAACAATTTAAATACAACAATTAATGTGTAGCAGTTCCACAGTGTATTATTAAATTTGTCAAGAATGTTGAATTTTATGAAACTTATATAAATATATACATTATTTGTGTTCTAAATAGTGTAATATTGTGTAATAGATATGTAGATTGTGTTAAATTACTGTGATTATGTTAGTAAACAACATCAAATATTAGGAAAACACAGTCACACTCTCATAATTAAGGCCATGTTAGCTGTTGAGGCCATGCAGTTATTTACGACGCAAATGTAGTTAGTTATTAGGCTTTCAACGGGAATAGGCAAGGTTCAACGGGAGTTACAAGCGATCGAGCTTTGGGTTTAGCTTTCAGGGAGGAGGGAATTGATGGGACTCCTCTTGCCCACAGAAGTCAATGCGACCATTTTTCGGAGCATAAGCTGTCATATTAGCAATTAGCATGGATTTTAAATTTTGACTTCCCATTACCAAATTTCCAATTTTGGACATCCAGTTTATCTCTCACTGTGGTTGAGATGTGCCCTTAACAAATTGACAAGATGGCCTCCGTCTCCCACTACAAACCAACCACCAAATGTTATGACTTCAGGCAAATTTTGCTTTTCCAAGCACAAAATTTTTCCGCGACTGAGGGAACCCTGAATAGGCGACTTGGACTGTGTGGTCGACAGCCAACAAATGGGAGAAGCTCCGCTATTTGGGATGATGATGATCTATCATCATGATGCGACTGACAATGGACCAATGGTAGACTTAAGGTTGCAGTGACCTCTATGAGCAGGAAAGTGATCCTCTTAATTAGGACGATGGGTTATACAGCATGGTTCTCGAAGACCCACCTCAGTATTCAACTCCTTGCTCAGGGAGCGGTTGGCGCTGGACAGTGGCCCACCGTGGTCCTCCACCCCAAGGGTACGCAGCGAGCTAGACACCCGACGCCGCAGAGGAGGAGAAACGGGGCGAAGGGGCGACATGGGTTTGAGGGCGACCGAGCCACTGCTGTTGCTGTTGGCCCCACTGCTGCTACCCCCGTGAGCCAAGGCGGAGACAGATGAAGCTGACGTTGGCGGACAAACTGTGAATGCAGACCTACTGGATCTACTGACTAGCAGTGAACGCTGTGAGGAATCCTGTAACATGGCACACTCAACATGCAACACATCGGCCGAGATAGGGCAGAAGAGACCTATCACAGCTGATGCAGGAGTTAAAGTAAAACAACCATGCAATGTAAAATGAATAATCTATAATACAAATATTAACAGAATACACAATTATATAAATATCAACATCAAATAAATATAATGAGATTAAATTATCAATTGATAAAAGTGAATAATGTAAAAACTGACAAGGCAGTCCAACAGACAAGCAATGCACAGGTGACACACGCTAGGACTAGGAAGCACAATTAATAGGGAAGGGTGCATGTCTTAAGTAGCATACTTACAAGGGACGCATCAGCCGCAAGACTGTCTGCATCGATATTTCTGGCCATCTGATGAAGATCTTTGGTCAGTTCATGGCTCAGCCGGCCAATCTCAGCCTGGTCGCTCAACCTCCCTGATGAAGCTCTGGCGTACCTCTCATCGAGCAGCAACGAGTCCTCTCCCTCACTAGATACTGAAATGGTTGATGTCTGGGATAGCAGGGGAACACTCTTGCTCCGCAGGTCCGACTCTGAGCTATCCACTGAGATCGATCGGTCACTCTTAACCTTGACCTTGGCCTTGGCGTCCGCAACAGCTTTCCTCGGATCATAGCTCTTCCTCCTCTGCCAGGCATTGTGCTCTTCCGTCCGAGGAGAGTTGGAGCGACTGTCATTTTTAGCTTTGGCTATGCCAGGAGATGCCCTCATCCCAACTGCAGGTGATTTAGACTTAGGGTTAGTGTCAGTTCTCTTAGTAGTAGCAGGTGTAGGGCTTGCTTTGCCAGTGCGTAAACTAAAGCGTCCTCCATCGCTCCTGGTCATGGGCCCAGGGCCTGCACTCTTAGCTCTAACTTGATTATCACGTGCGTGTTTGGCCACGGACGGACTAACAAAGTCCGACCGATGGCTCTGTGCAGAGGAAGGTCTGCTGTTAGTGTCTGATCTATTAGAAGTAGCAGTTTTTAATTTTACACCACCTTTACCTCCACTACCAGTTCTATTGGATCGAGACATGTTACTGTCCGATCCGCGAGGAGATCGTGCATTAGTTTCAGATTCACTTGTTCCGAGGCGTGCTCTGCGTAAAGCGAATGCTCTATTTGTCTTAGCCAGGTTACTAATGGGACTTTTAGCAGTTTTGCGTTTAGCTCTGGGACTGCCTTGACACTCACTGTAGTCTGTACTCGTACTTACAATGCTAGCTTCGGACTCACTACGCAAGTCCATGGAATCGTCCATGTCGTGAGGCAGACTCTGGCCCCGCCTTGTTCGACTAGAGAAGCTCTTAAATACCTTATCTCTGGGGGTACTGGACAGGGGTTTGTCCCTGGGGGTGGTCTCTCTGCTTCCCAGGGGCTTGGGGGGTTTCCTTGAGTCAGGTCCTGAGGCGGACTTAGGCACAGATTTGGACACAGGGGAGGGGTAGCCATTGTGGGGCAGTCTGTGGGAATCCTCAGAGTCTGAATCGTGAGGAATGGGAATGAAGAGCTCTGAATCTCTGGAAAGTGATGATTCATTGACGCTGTCATCCTGGTAGACCCCATCGAAGCTCACTGGTTTGAAGGACAGGTCTGCTAGAGCTCTCGGACTCGTCAGGTCAGCTGCACTGCGAGGAGTAGTTGGAGTGCTTCCTCCTGACTTAATTGGAGGTGTGGGCAACTTCCTTCTGTGTCTCCTTGTTCCTGGCTTATCTCCACTCTCATCTGTCAATGGGACAAATTGGTTAATTGTGAATAATTAACAGCAAAATACAGAAATATCAAAATGCTCTGTTTGCATTATTATGCATGAAAAACAATCTTCTGGTGTTAGCTATTGTGAGGTTATTTGTTTGAGCATGAATTCCACAAGTTACGATCTTGATCTCTTTACTTTGAAGTACGCTATAGTGCAAGTTACATGAATTGTAACTCATTTTAGCACTTACCTTTGGTTACAGGAGCTGAAGGAGTGAATTTAGGAGGAGCTGGTCTTGTAGTCACTTTTGCACCACTCGGAGATGTTGTCCAATGTCTCATCCATTTTGGTGTGTCTCCTGACAATTCCGTTAAATCTGGGGGCTGAAGCGAACAACGAGTACAACTAACTTAGAAATTTGACAATAAATATACAAACTGCACAGCAATTAAATAAACCAAATATGACATAACTTCAGCCATTACTAAATTAAGACTAATGGCAATATTATTCCACATCATAACATGCAAAGTTGCTATTACTGGCATGCCAAATATTGTTTGTTCATGTCAAGTATTCCGTTTGACTCCTGTCATGCACTTGCAACCTCGCTTCTTGTTGCCAAAAATGTTCAAAGTTGCTGGACAAATCACAGTCCAATTAATTAGCAATGTGCCAAATTTGAAAACACAAGCCAAGTTCTGAATACCCTAATTTTAATGCTGATGGCATCAAATTAGTTACAACAGACAATCTATTGCACCCAATTTAGCTTGGAACCTGACTATGATTACACATGCACATGATATAGAGGGGCAGAAGTACCAACAATTGGCAGAAGCGTGATACTAGGCACCAGAATATATTTTGCACAAAAAATATCTATAGTTTGCCAGTCAATGTTACTGGCATTCTTAATTTAGCAACAGACGAGTAAAACTAACATGATTGAGGTGTTGTCAGTTTCTTTCCTTCAATTTTTGAAACAGACAAAATGAGGCTACTG
Source organism: Platynereis dumerilii (assembly GCA_026936325.1). NCBI lineage: Eukaryota > Metazoa > Annelida > Polychaeta > Phyllodocida > Nereididae > Platynereis > Platynereis dumerilii. The sequence goes on from JAPTHN010000011.1 coordinate 28,419,756, forward strand.
AATTCTGAGTCAAAGTGACATTATTCAGCCATAAAGTTACAAATAGCAATGAAGTCATAACGATAACGATATACTTTATTGAGTCTCATGAGAGAGAAACTCTTTTTGGTCTTTACAGTGCCAGGAATTGATAGTTTTAAATACTCACGCGGAATTCAGCCTCTTCAGCTTCGTCCTGGTATCGACTCTTGTCAGCCTCAACCTCCAGACTGTCGCTCATGGTTCCAGGGTTGGTCCTCTTCTTCTCCTCTGCCAACCTCCGCAACTTGCCTTCCATCAACCCGTCATCTGCAACTTCATCTCTGATCTCCTCCTCCTCATCTCCTGTCAGCTGACTGTCATCTGAATCTGGGGGGTCCTTCAACCCAAATGTCTTGTCAATGCTTCTCCTCGCCTTCTCTTCATCTATGGAATGCGACTTGTCCGCTTCTATCGTGTAGGTCCCAGCTTCACTGATATTGTCCGGAATGCCATCTCTTGATCGGCCCTTTTTCACTTCTTGTTGTTTTGAGGGGTCTGGTTTGGATTTGCCAACTTTCGGTACCGATAACGAGTCAATAGGTGGAGGAGTGAGGGGTTCAGATAGAGCAGCGATCTTAGCATCATACGCCTTCGCTTCTCTGTATAAAGTGTACTCTGAAGACTCAGGCATAGGTGCCCGTTTGGATGTGCTGACGGCAGGTCGGCCGGATTGACTGCTGAACATCTTCTCTATCAAGTAATTTGTTCCGTCTGACATCGTCCCACTTGACATTGGCACAGCAGTTGCTGACCTCTGTCTCGCATCTCTCGGGGGCTTCTCCGCTTTCCTTGGGGTGGGCGTTTTTGATTTGACTGCTCTGCTTGCGTCCCGGGGTGCTGCTTTGGAGTGTTTCATCACAGTAAATGTCTTCTCTCGGTTGATGCCGGGCGTAGATTTTGCCGTACTGGGAGGACCAGGAGCTGCATTAGTTTTCTTCCCTGCAATGACCCAAAACCAGTTGTGTGTTAAAGTACTTTATGAAAATGAGATAAAACACTTGCCAACAATGATCCAGTACACATTATTGTCCAACAATCTACAGCAAATATATCATGACAAGGGTACATTATCACGGTACAATTTTGTATATAATATAACTCACACATCATGACAAATGCATTGCAGTAACAGCAGCTAATTTTCCATCCAATTATCAGTCCCAAATCTGATCCAAAAGTGCTTAGATCAGATCTTTACCTAAATGGATGCAACACACGTTGTATGCAAGTGGGGCCATCCTTTGGTCTGAATATTGCCCAGGGCCATCTCAAGGTCACGACGCAATGAGTGACCCAGACAAGTGTCACGACCTCGGATGAGATGTAACAGAACTTGTCACGCAATATTCCAACATCACAAACTGTCAGTCGCCAGCTATTTCAGCTGCTATTTGTGTCTATCATAACAACATATTCCATTTAATATTCATGTATTCTTCATGTGCATTGTACTTTAATTTTTTAGCATATATTTATCTTTTTACAAAATTCTGAAGGTATAGCCTCAGGCAACAATGGAAGGACAATAACTTGACACAATATGTGGCTATGATGTACATACTACCATTATATAGACTACTTAACATCATGACACTGCGAAGTACACAGCAACTGTCTCAGTGTACTGGGGAGGTCAAATTTGTCTGTAACAAATACTGTAAATGGTACCTCATTCGTCAAGTTGCTAACAATGATGGGCAACAGATCTTATTGGGTGTGATCATAGTGGAGCACATCATGTGTAAATCACCTCATTTTAACTTTGACAACTGAATACCACATGTGAAGATCATATTGTGTGCTACAGAGACAACCTGACCATTGAGCTATTGATATTGACAGAGATCCTGCATTAAAATCCCCAGGTATCTTAACCACACTGTTATGAACCCACACAAGTTCCTCAACTTTCTGAAATACAGTTTATTATGAGCAGCAGGCCTACACTCTAAGGGTACCATCTGTTTAATGAACACCTTTTTGTAATTATTTGACACCAATATAATGCCATGCACACTTCATCTATTGTTCGACGTGCAAAAAATAAAAAGATTCAATTAATTAGATACATAATAATAAATAACTTGGCCTCTTTTCCTGTTTTCAAATTTACTTTTAATGGGAAATGAAATCAGAAACCACTACAAGGAGCTAAGCTGAGCCAGCACGGAGGTAGGAGGAATCCGGGACTGGCCAAAACAAACGCCCTGTTCAGCAAATGTCAAGCTCAGAAGTCAACCACCCCAAGTAATATGAGATAGTTCCGCCTCGATGACTACATGTGATCCTACTTTGCTATGCACACAGATGGGACACAGATATATTAATGCTAAAGAAACCATTAATTCGCCAAAGGATAGGCTTACCCTCCACACACCAATATTTTATTTCTTCGAGACACTGCTTCATTTGGAGATGGTGTCAAAATACGGCAATAAAGTATTATCAATACAGGACATCTTATATCTCTTTGAAAATCAATGCAATTTTCGCCGTGATCATTTCACTGTGAAAGACATCTAACTCACCGTGAAATTCAGCTCGTAAAATTGGAGAAGATTAGATTTTTATATTGGACATTCTATGGCACAAGCAAGCAAGAGGTATTATATGGAGAAAATAAGTCTCATTTAATAACTGCACACATTGAAAAGTTCATTTTTGCACTTGATCTTTTCAACATTAAACATAAGTTATAGCATAACTTATGAAAAGTCCTAACATTAAGAGTTTATGATAGAAATTCTCAAATTTCTCTATACAAATGAATTACAATAAATCAAAGTAATCTCATGGCCATAGCAATATGTTGGAAACCTGCAACATGCACATGTTATATTTCATAATGCATGTGTACCAAAAATTCCACAAATTTCTTTTAATGAAACTCTTTTTTTTAAAGGTGTATGAAGAAACATAGTTAACTCGAATGAAACAATTAGCCTCGCATAAACATTTAGCATGATAAGACGCACCTGTGGTCCTTGTGGTGACGGTGTCACTGCGTATGCTGAGATCTTCATTGTCACTGGAGACGTTGGACTGATGCCCATCTGAATGGTACCCACTTTTCCGCCGAGGGCCTGGACTTTTGTGACTCTGGCTCTTGTTGGAATTACCAGGGGCCGAGGAGGAATTGGAGGCTTCATCTGACTTCTGCAAAGGAAATCACACATGCTTGAGAACATGCAACAGAGGAATACAGCACATGATAATGGGGCACATGCATACTCGGTATTATGCATTGCACACACTCTGCATAGTCAAGGAGGCTCGTTCCAGAATTTGCTGACTACTGGGGAACATTGGTGTCACCCATGAACACAGTAAGGTCATTCTCCACAAGACTAAGCCAGAAATATCCCAAAATAACTACTTCTATCCAAAGACTTATCACTGTAATAGATGCAAATAGCCGCTAAGAACTATTTATGTGATGAAAGGGCATTTGGTACGCAGACACACTGGAGGGGAAAACCTTTTGAGACTCGCACAAAGCCTCTGACAATAGCACCTCACTGTTCTGTGCTTGGAATAGCTTAGAATTCACCCCAAAAGAGTTCAAAGGATCACCATAACGCCACTGGACAAAAACATCTTTGAGGCCCTCCCATCTGATTGTGGGCCGGGCAAACAAAGTGAGCCAAATGGTCAATTGCCCAACCACTCTCTCTGCCATTCATGACCTTGCTGAGGCTTGCTTGTCTTTATGGTGGTAGGTGCCAGGGTGGGTATTACTGAACCTGTGTAAAATGTTTAGCACAGTCGTCGGCAACCATGAAATGGCTACTGGACTATTACACATTCAGCAAACATTATTACAGGAGACTTTTTCCGCATAAACAGACACAATGCCAAAACATGCATCAGATGGGATATGAATAGAATTGGCCATGAAACCCCAGAGAAAAATCAGAATACTCTATGGGAGGAGGTCTATCATGACTCATAACAAACAGATAACATTTCATTGATATCTAACTAAAATTTAGGGAACAGAGCAGATCTTTATATAAAATCCCTGTAGAGCACAGCTTGAATTCACAATTTCAACTGAGCAGCCTGTGCAAATAAATGCAGAGCAAATCAAGCTCAAAATACAACCCTTTATTTGGTTTTGACAGAGAAATAGGACCAGCATTTTCACATATGCCATGTGCAGCTAAATTACATAAGTGCGATTGGTGGTGCGCACCATTTGGCTTGGGGTGGAGGAGAATGATTATGAAATGGAGAAAAATAACTGCGACTGATTTTACAAGAGTCAAAAATATATCATAAAATAAAATAGAGATAAAATAAAGAATAGAGACGCATCACAAACAAAGCAGGCTCACAACAAATACACAGCATCACTTTGTGTTGTCAAAAAAGTTACTTTTCCCTAACATCTGGACTCTGGAAGCAAATTTCGACGCTATCTCACACCGTCAAAGAGGTGAGAAGTTAACTTCTGCACAGAAATGCCTAACAAGCAACTGGGAAACACCCAGGAGCACATGAAAAGGAGAGCGTCAAGAAATCCTAAGCTGATAATCGAGAGTCACCTCAGCAAGAACAAATACAGAATACATCAAGAGGAGATTTCTGAAGTCAAACACAGACTGAAATCAGAACAAAGAAGTGTATTCTTGCTTTTCTTGGGAATGGCACTTTACTTGAATCGCACAAAATGTATACCGGGATGCCAGGAAACTGTGAGGGAAGTAAAAGGGCCCACACATGGGGAATACATGGGGTCATTGTGGGAGTGGAGCATACATGACTTCCTCCTCTCTGCTATCCCAACAATCACGTCTTATGACCGACTCAAGGGGGTTCAGTCTCTACCTCCAATCTTCATACACCCATAATCCTTAGTTTCTTCAGCACATAGAAGAGCATACCAAACAAACCAATCTACCATCTACACAATAAGAATCTTTAGACATCTTTTAGGAATAATCTTCCACTTTTCACTGTTTTGCTAACAATACAGTTCAAGGGGCAATAGTTGAAGTTAAGAGAAGATGGATTACACCTGAAAAAGTTAACAGATGTCAGACATCATGGATACATCAAGACTCAAGAACAAGTCACATATCAACAGAAAATATTTAGAGTCAGGAGTTAAACTTAGTGGAGCAAGAAATGGCCAAAACAAAGGAGAAACAAATGTCACCATTGACCTAGAATCTTATTTTATTTAAAGAGGGAATCATGAGACTACACATACTGCATGATAGTATATGGTGCAGGAATTATGTAACATAATGACGATAATTACACATACTGTCCCTAACAAGGCCGGTGAAGTCAACCAAATTAACAACTGTAATCAACAGACCACAAACATCACAGCCAGCTACATAATAGTTGGGACTACTTCATCATCTATTGTGACACCATGACACATACAACTAAACTTCAGAGCAGGCCATTTCTACCAATGACTAACTCATGAGGACACTTTATGAATGACAGACCCCCTAATAATCCATCATTTTAACTTGACCGCTCTATCATTACAGTGTCGAAAAGAACATTCAATACATTGTGCCACAAGGACAATGACTTCAAGATTTGCAAGAGATGTTTTGTTCAAGAAAACACAGCACACACCCTACATGATATATGATATTATATATATCATCACTTATGCAGCTGTGTTACTATTCAGCGATGTCAGTCTATCATGAAATTGGTGACAAAAAAGCAAGGATGCCAATTTCATACAAGCAGAAAAATGTAAGAATTATGATCAACAAGCCATAAAATTAGTCAGAAACTATTAAAGTGATACGACTTGATGATATATGGACAAATGTGAAAATTGAGTAGGTGAGAAAATGGCCTGAGGTAACTTTCATAAGAATCCAAATGGAGATATATCATTTCACAATGAAAATTTCAAAATAAATCCAAAACTAGCCAAATCCTTTCAAACAATGATGTCGTCTGTCCCTTTTTCTTTGTATTATTTCTTGACCTATGAGTAAGACTAAGTTTGAGGAGCATGCTAACCTCCAGCAACAAGTTGTGAATAGGGCAAAGACCTTTAGCCCTTTCGGTAAGTAAATGACCTATGTCTCAATTCATACTGTCTTCAAAAGTCTGCTGATAATACACGCGGGGTGACAGGGTCTGATTAATGCATTTTACCATATCAATAATGAGAGAGAAAATTTTTGATTCTTTAAATATTTATATTCTTACATCATCATCCTTCTTCAGCGTTCTCGACTGGAAGGTCTTCCTCACTTTAGAAGGCAGAAATCGGCTGAGACCAGCATCCATGCTGATGCGAGGTCCCTTCGCCTTTGTCTCTCCCATGTCGATGGTGAACGCCATACTGGGAGGAGGCGGGACATCCGGAGAGCTTTTCGGAGACGCTTTCTGCTCCTTCTTCTTCTCTTTCTCTGGACTGGCATCGTTGCCTGGTATCTCCATGTAAGTCACGGCATACTTGGGGTCCGTCTTGTACTTGCTCATGTCCGGAGGCTCATCAAGGTTCAACGTGTCGGGTCGTTCAGCATCATTCTTATCACCTGCAAAATAAGAGGATAACACAATGTAATGATGTTAATGGTATTCAGAAAGGCAGCAAAAAGAGCTTTTTAGACACAATACATGTATGTACTCTGTATACAGCATACACTATGTAAATTATATGGCAAATCTATACATCTGCAAACTTCATTGAAGGTCGTCTACATGTATCGTCTAGCACCAGACACTTAACATTCAATTCTTGAAGACATTTTAACTGCTGTATCCTAAAATCACATGAAAAACTAACCTTCATTACATACTTGTGAACATTTACATGCAACAATTAAAACAGCTGATTAGATCTTTGGCAAAATGTGTCATATATCCACCAATAAACTCTGATAGCCTCATACCTTATCTTTCCAATCATGTGATATATACACATAACCTAAATTTCTAGTGTGGTTTCACTAACTCTGTGATAGTAATATATCTAGTATGTTTTGTAAATTTGTAGGTAGTACTAGGTACATGACCTTGATATCGATACAACTGGAAATACTATACAGTTCAATCATTGAGATAGACTGCTAGTGTTAGATCTAATTCAGATCCCAATATTTCAATACACTCAATTTCACAGCAATGCAAGCCTTAATGTTATAATTATCAAGCAATTAACTTTATATCAGTAATTTCCCTCTTATCTGAACAATTATGATGGCAATTAACCTTTGGTGATCCTCAATACACTTGCCTTTCACTCGCACTGAACCTACAAATACCATAAATCAGAAAGTTGCACCATGTTATTAACCTGCTCATTTATTTTGGCGATTTATCGAGCAGCAAAGTTGTGGCATTCCTCTAGAGTCAGACCTATCTAAAATATAATCACGACCCAGCCCAATGCAAAAAGGTAAATGAAGAGCACTTCGTTCGGTACATAGCACACAGATTCCTGCAGGTCCAAGCACCTTCTGACATTTTGTTTTTGCTCAATTGACTGATACATCATCTTACCAACGATATCAAGTACTAAATACAATTGTACATGTATCAGCACCCGGTTAAGCTTGCGGGGTACTGCATATATGTATGGGTCTGGGAGTTTGCCATTGTTGGTTTACTCTTTCTATTATTCTTGTATAATTGTCTCTACGCTGTGGGTCTGCAATAAGGTTAGCTTCTGTGATCAGTTGCCAGACACTAAATGAGATGATAATATTGATAAGGCTCAAATTCAGCTCCAGCTGGGATGCCTCTTATAAAGTGTACCTGGCTAGGCTGGTCTCCATGTTCTGAGAGAGTTTAAAGGCTAACTTCGGGGAATTCCCTTCAAAAGAGTCTTCGCAATGATCTCCTGAACTATAGCCATGCCCTGAAGAATTGCCCAAGAGAATTGCCTATTTATAAGATCATAAATCGGCATCATATAAACATGTCAAGCTACATATTAGACATCAAACTATACAAAGACGCCCACCAAAGCAATGTAGAAAGTAATAAATAACAAACTTTATAAAGCAGTTTTTGCTAACTCTTTACATGAATGCAATTATGTTCTCATGTGAATGCAGACAGACTAATTACAATGCAATCTTCCTGTAATACTCAAAGAGCTATTTCCACTCCACAGACTGTATTTGTGTGCTGTTGAAGAATTGCTCAAATGATTTGCTGCCTTCAAGGAGTTGAATGATCCTCATGCTGGGGCTTCAGGTCTGAAAACTGCCGACCAATTCACACCTTCCACTCAATCTAACCAATTTTGCCATAACATTTCCATGATTTCTCACGCCTTACTTCACACATTCAATTGAGATGTTTGAGAATTGGATCCAGCAGAGAAAAATACTTGTTAGGTGGGATGGAATGGCAAGCTTGGGTGATGCACATGTGTAAGTATAGCAACATGTTCTATGATATACATGTGGACAAAAAATATGTAGGCAAAAAACATTGTTGAAAAACAATATGGAAAACACGAAAAAATGACAATTGCCCCAACATTTAGTATGCAAGTCTCGCAAGACGTCAGAAGCTGCTAATAAGTGAGACGTGTGTGTATTACATTGTGTATACAAAAGATCTAGGTAAGATCCAGTTGTTCTGGCAAAAATGTTTGCCCAAAAACTCCTCTACACTATAGAGTTGCATAACAGCTTAGGCAACAATGGAGGGGCAGCACCCCAGGCATCACCCAGGCTGGCCTGGTTCCAGTGGTGTTGGTCTATGATCTGCAGGACTTGGGGTCCCAAATGAGTGCCCACATAGTGGCATGTAATGTTAGCTAACTCAGTCCTCACAGTTCTAACAGTTAACACAGGCTAATGGCTTTCAATGAGATAATGCATACAACATTATACAGCAGCATAACCTACATGCTCCACATTATGCAGTTCAGTTATAGACTACAGTGCATAGTCCATGGTGTTTAGATCATGCTTGTCAGAATAGGAGCAGATGACACACCCACCTTGGTCTGCCCCAGCAGCAGCATCCAAATCATCCTCCTCCATGATGCAAAGATGGAGATGCAAACTGATAGAGACAACTCTGAGCAACAGATAGTCAGCTTCTGACTTCACTGGAGTTCACTCTAACTTCTAACAGACCTTCAGAAGTTCAGAACAAAGTTGAAGTCGGATTTACATAGTGAGTCGTCCAACATGAGCCAGCAGAGAGCAGCTAAAGAGCTTAACTATCATCCTGTGGGCATTCTTTTACCCCATCCATACTTCTACTGGTCTCCTACCCCAGCTGTTGGCAATGCAACAAATTTTACTGGCTGTAAACTATGGCTGATCCCATTGCCCACAGTTCAGTGTTTTGTCTCTGGTCTCCATAATGTTGCAGCTGCTCGCAGGAAGTTCAAACAAGATCACATTGACCCATCTCCATGTCTGCAGTTTGACCTTTGACCTTCTATGTCCTGGTGCATGACCTCCTATCTAGGTCAAATCCCACTTTTTGTGATCCACTTTTGATCATCACATGAATCACCACTGATCAGCACTCTCTGCACTGTAGAGTCTCTACTTTGACAGCAATGATGTTATTAGTTCAAAGTCCACTCACTAACAGATCACCAAGTGACTATTGACTCAATTGAATCCACTGACAGCAGCTATACTAATACAACTGGGCATCATCTGTAGCACCAGAGCATGATATCAGACATAGCATGATATTAGCATCATGTTTTTGCATGTTATGCATCAAGCCAGTCCAGAAATAGTGTCATCCAATGTAAACGATAAGCCACAACAACATCCGACATTCTGTACATTGCGAATGAATATAGTACTGTCTTCCTGATCGCGTATACCTACAGTCATAGACTCATGTATACTGTACATTTGTATACAATGGATCAGCTTACTAACACTTCAGCCTCATTGTGGCAAACAAACCTGGGCAATGTACAATTTTACAGTAGTATGTCTTCGCTCTTCGTTGAATGTTGCAAACAATTAACATGGATGACAAGTTCCATGTACTGTGTTTTCTCAAAACAACATTAGCCTTGTAGGCATTAGTCTAAGGTTCTGGTGATGAGATGAAGGAAGAATGACACAGCCATCCAACATGCAACCTGAGAGCAAAAAGCCAGAATCGAACCCGAGACCAAGCAATTGAATGCTCAGCACCAGACATAATTCCCACCTTTACGGCCCCTCACAGAACCATAACCAAAGCATACCCAGGAGGATCGACTGATCGCTTCATCGAGGCAATCCAAATAACCCGAAAGTCAAAAGAGATAGCACCGTGTGGAAATCTATGAGAACTGACTGAAATTGAACCCGATACCCAAGAAATCGAATCCCAGCGCATTACCAGACAACATAGCGCATGCAAGTGCCCATAGGACAATGGTATAAATAAACCTTTATGATAAAGGTGCATTCAAGTCAATATTGCTTTATAACAGGCAACCAGAATTGGTTTAAGAAGAACAACTAAGCAACAAACAACAATGAGATAGTTCTATCAAAGTAGCAACCTGAATTGACACAGGAATGAGCACCTAGAGAGATCTAAAGGATCTACCTGAGAGCAACAACTTCCAGCAGGGCAAGGAATGACAGATGTCACACCATAGCAAAGGAGAAATCAAACTAGGGACAAAAACTTGCCAACTAAACAATAAATCTAACACATCATAGAAACCTGAACACTAAACAGTGGCTCAGAATTTAGCAGTATTGCACCGAATTTATGAGACAGCCAACATAAACTGAAGGGCTCCACAATCTATTATCTGAGACCACAAAACCACAGATGATCCAGCAGACCAGACAGCAGAGTTACATCAGCATTCAGTTGTTCAAAATAGTTCCCCTATCCAGATTCTAAATTCTCAGACATCCAAATACACAATAAATCTATTTCCTCTCAAATGTAGTTTGGTGAAAGGTATAATATTTTTTCTCTCTTTCGATCTGATATTCATGATATTTTCGGTCTTCTTCTCATTGCTTGAGCCTGTTGAGAGAGGTCTGTGTTCCATTTTACTCTTTTCAAACCCCCAAAATCTTTCTATAGTGGAAGGTATCATATTTTTCTCTCTCTTTCAATCTGATATTCAGATATCCTCTTCTTCAGTTCTTTTCATGGCTTGAGCATGTTGAGAGAGGTATGTAAGTAGACTATGTTTAATTTTACTGTTTCCAAATTCTCAAATCTAGTTTGGTGAAAGGTATCATATTTTTGCTTCTTTCAACCTGATATTCAAAATATATTCTCATCTTTTTCAGTTCTTTCATGGCATGCGCCTGTTGAGAGAGGCCTGTGAGTAGACTATGTTCCATCTTACTCATTCCAACCCTCAAATCTGGTATAGTGAAAGGTATCATATTTTTTCTGTCTTTTATCCTGATATCCAGATATTCCCAATCTTCAGTTCTTCTTGCAGCTGAGAGAGGTCTGCTAGCAGACTATGTTCCATTTTACTTATGAGGTTTCCTATTTCTGAATTTTTCAAGTTTTTCATCTTTCTGTGAGTAAACAAAGGTAGACAGACAGCAAATTTCATGCTACCCAGGGGAAGTTGTTTATAACTAGAGAAATGACTACACAACCATTCTTGTAATTTTCCCCATATTTCACAAGTCTATCAGAATGGACTATGGCAGTCTGGATCAGTCAGCTGATAACTTCCATAGCATTGCCAGTTAGTATCAAGAAATATGTTTCTTCTTTCGTAACATGAGGACTTTGAGGGTCTGGCAGTAATTTTTGCTTGTTAGGTGTAGTCTAAGGTGGATGGATGCCAGGCAACAGTAATTGATATTCTGGAAAGTATTCTGAAAAGTTTACAGTGAAAAATCTTTTGAACCCAAGTACACTACGCCTTGACGAAGGCAGTTTGATATCAAATTAATTGTTTTTCGCGTCACGTTGATATTTAAACAAGAAGCTCTGATCAAATCCACAAAATATTTCTTCTCCATTTAAATATACTTTGTCCTTCGGACATTTTCACACCGAAGTTTACTTCAGACTCAAGAGTCAATCTTTCACAGACAGGAAAAATATACGTAGAAGATCAGCTATTCAGTGGACTGGCTTTCTTCTCATAAACTTATTACTGATCGAACAACTTTGAATAAAGCATGAAAAGAAACCGCTTTCTTTTTTTGCCTTTTTCTTTCTCCAAGTTGAGAACTTCAGACTGACAACACACCAAGCCTCCCTGGTGTTTCTCTGATAATTGGCAAATCACCTCAAAGTCAAAGACCAGCTAAGACACGATGTAATGTAGCTTTGGTGGGTTGCCCAACTTCTCCCAATGAGCCAGGTATGTGGTGCTATGCACAGACTAAACACCTCTGAACACCCACGTGCCCACACATCATTGCCAACAATGACTTGACACGTGGGCAAACCTAACAATGTGGGTGACCAGTTGAAGCTGACTAAACTGATGGTTCAATGGGAGTATGGAATCACTGGGTACCACTGGGTAGTCTACATAATATAGCTCAAAACAAAAGAAGCATGTGAGCTAATATTGTGATGGGAAACAAAAGCAAAGGTCCATCAACAAGAACCTTCAGGAGACCATGCACCTTTTGACTCCTTGTAGTGCTTCAACTGCAGCATGTGGAAGCTTTGACACTAAGAAAAGGAATTACCTGAGAGATGGTTCCCAATTTATCAGTGGTAATTTTCATCTTATCACATAACTGACAAGAAGGTCATTAGAGGAGGATGCAACAATTGGATGATTGCTTACAACTATTCTTATTGTCTTCATAACATATATATATATATAGCCCACAAAAAGCGTGTGGCGTGTGGGTTAAACATTGTGATGGGAAACAAAAGCAAAGGTCCTTCAACAAGAACCTTCAGGATAGTAAGGTGACCATGTACTTTCCACTCCATGTTGCCCTCTATCTGCTGAGTCTGCTCCAAAGAGCATGTGGAAGACAAACCAAGGAAAGGAACAACCTTTAGGTTGAACTCTTCTGACATCAGTGATGCTCATCATCTCATCATTACATCTGACCAAGCAAGCAGGTCATGTGAGCAGGATGCAACTGTTACAACAGGGCGATGATTGACCACTATTGTACACTAACAAATGATTTCCTAGGCCATATGACTTCATTGTGCTGGTTGACACCAAGTGACTACAATGTAGAAGGTCTTAACCACTAGACTTCTGCACCCACATAGCCATATGAGCCACATAATTGATTTCAGAGCAAGAAAAACACTGCAATCATATATCACAGCATACTAATACATATTTTTGCACCCACTTCCAGCCTATCATTCTCAATTAACATAAATCAGTCTGGCAGTTTGAAATTCCAGTGACAGGAAAATATAGTTTTCACGAGATAATGTCCGGGAATAATTGGCAAAATACAATGAAATTGACTTTAATTTGTCTGAAACAGAGGGTCACATAATCTGATTTCTGCGTTTCCTTTTTTATTTCAATCTAATCCAAAACAATAGCAGCTGAATATGCACCAATTTTGGAGGCTATTATTGAAACCATGGCAATAGTGACACTTACACATCATACACAACAGTCATATCCTAAACATTTCCATAGCCACAATCCATAGCAACTTGTACCAAGGCCAGTGGCATTTCACTATTTTATCTATTTCAAGTTCTGGTCTTAAAAGTTTCATATCTTTCCGAAAATAAAAACACTGTATAAGAGAAACTGTTTGAGTTAAGCTAACCTAACTTGGATTTCTATTTCTATCAGAGTCCCAAAGTATCAGCTTACACATTGTACTATTTCTGTAGCGTTTGCTTGTCTTTCAAAGTTATTCATGAAGCAAATAGAGGCAATGTTATGGATATCAGCCCACTTCCATTTCACCCTTTTAAAGCCACAAATAAGTTGAAAATACTTTTAAGACCCTCTACTGTAGTCTTCAGGCACTTTCCTTATCACTAAGTGTAGGGGAAAAAACTTTCAACAAAACATGGAAACAGAAAGTGATAAAATGGAAACACTGGAGAAATCGAGCAGTGTTGAGATAGACATGCAACTCTTGAAGTTATTTCCCTTAAAGTGGATTTTGATTGGAGGAGGTTGCATGTGTTTATTTTGGCCAGTGGCAAAAGAGCAAGAAAAAGAACAACTCCTGAACAAGAACAGAAGTGAACAGAAGTCAGAAGATCCCAACAAGAATAAAACAAGTGAGGAATCATGTCGCCCATGGCAACCAGGCAAACTCATTGCGAGGCTTCGAATATTTGGCCTCAACAAAAGGACTATTGTCAGAAGGGTGGACTTTTATGTGGCTCACATGGCTGATGCTTGAAAAAGGTGTCTTTAAAAAGTCTGTAAAAAGACCATAAATGCCCATCATGGCAGGTCTTATGCAATCCACACTGTTTTTGATGAGCATATTTTTCTAATACATCTCCATAAATTGAGAAAAGCCCACAAAACTTGGGGAACAATGTATTGTCAAAGGCAAAAAGTGAAAGATTCCAAAATAAAAACAGATGAGTTGAATAAGACCATATGAGAGTTTGGGATTAAACATATTCCAGAGCTGTCTTTTATGCAAAAGACAAACTGGCTGTGTTATACAAAGACCTTAAAAGTCAAGACTGACTACTGTTTGCCTCCAAAAAGTCAACATACATAAAAGGACCACCTTTTTCAAAGACCATAGGGCACCCAAGTTTGTATGTTCAACTCTGCAATGCTAATTTTTTGGCTTTTTGTGGCGCCATGACAATTCATTGTACAATTCATGGGACTCATCCTCTGGCCCTCATCCCACGAGAATTCCTTGGGAGGTTGCCATGAACTGAGTCAACATAAATTGACAAATATTGTTCTTGAAATTAAATCCATGATTTTGGTGAACATGTTAAAAAAAATAATTATTCAGTAGCATGTATTGGAAAGTACCTAACACCGGGCAAATACTATGGGATGACAAATGCATTGTGAGCAAAATTGAGCAAATCTATTTTGCAAGCCATTTAACACTTAGCTGCAACCTGACACTTCCTTCAGTCTTCTCACCAAAAGATCTTGCAAAATACATCTCCAAAAAGTGACAAAAACTGTCTTAAATTTCACAGCATAATCACAAAACCAGATTTACATCAAAAGCATTTCATTTATTGCTTCTACAAAATCAACATTTACATTGTGTTTAAAAATTAATCTAGCACTCAGTGCCTTGTATTCTAAACTCCACATATAAATAACTTAATCACCCAAACAGATCACTTCTAAACATCTGATAAAACATTACAAATATTTAGAAGTAACAAGATGCATCAGCAGAACATTCTGTAAATACTTTCCAGACAGAAAGCTTGATAAATATCAGCTACACTTATAACATAAACCATGATACGATTGATATCTAGCAAAAATGTGACAATACTGTGTAGAAACTTAACAGTGACAAAAATTGATTACATTATCATTGAAAAATGGATTGCTACTGTTGTTTTTAACTGCAACAAATAGCTGAATAGCACCACACTGCCTTGCATTCTAAAATGTTCAATTTGTTCATTCATAGCCAATTATATTCATGAATCATGACACATGGAATTTCTAAATATTTCAACAATTACAATTGCAATGTACTGAAGCAGAGCTTACACATTGTCAATGTCAAATTGAGGAAGGTCTCAAACTCTCAACCAGTTGAGAAGTGTTTGAATCTATTTTTGAAAATTTACTGCTGAGTATACACTGAGAATACTTGAACGTAGGAGGAAATCCTCTTCAGCAAAAGTATACAGAACTACATGAGCGAAGCTGGTAGCCGATCCATGCAGGTTGAAGACTTAACGTTAGAGCAAACACCGAGAGCGACTCCGGGAAAAACTCGGAGCAATTCCAAGAGTAGTACTTATCCTTGGTTTGGAGTTGAAGGTAAACACAGAGAAGAACAGTCCAGGGTGAAAAAAAGAGTGTACATACACTATGCAGTGGCTATTTACCCTTGTAGTTGTATTTGTACTGCATGATGAACACGTAGTTTCTAGAATCGAGTCCCGAAGGACACGAAAGATTTCGACGATAATAAAAAGAGTCCGAAGAAGGGGATTGACTGATTTGCTTCAAACACCGAGGAGCACGATATCTATAGTCCTTGTCTCCGTCTTTGTCAACGTTTGGTTCGATGGGACTTGGTCGCTGCAAAGTAAAGCTTGTCAGCATTTCAGGGGGAACCGGGGGATTTTGCACAGGGTATTGAATAGTGTATGGCTTCGAAGGACCAAGGGAACTACATGTGGTGAAACTGCTCTGGTCATCCAAATGGGTTGGAAGAGTCACACTAGAAAGGGAAGTGTTAAGACTGGGATCATACATACTGTCCTCACTAAACACACTGTCGTCCATATTGTTAGAGTACAAACTGTCCGTACTATCTCCAACGTTAGCGTAGATGCTCTTTCGATTCATCGGCTTCTCATCCACATTGGAATAAGTGGTACTAGACCTACGTCGTTCCCTCATACGCTTAGAGTCCATCCTTGGTAAAGTTTCGCTTTTGTACTCCAGTTTGTTGCTGCGTTGGTCCCTTTTGATATCTTCTTCCATGACAGGGAAGGGAATGGTGGTCTCCGGAGGCACTGAAGATCCTCTAATCGCGTGTTGCTTCGCGTAAGCTCGGAGTCTGAACCTGCGACTGTCATTGTCAGGACCAATTGGTCTAAATGCCGATGACGATTGTCCATCCATGGACTGGCAGCCGCTGGAAATCGAACTTATGGACAAACTGTTCCTCCAAGGGACGGGTGTATCATCGTGGTGAGTAGTGTGCATTGTGTACACTGAAGTCGAGTGAACCGTTACACTCCAAGAACTGCGGTGAAATCACTATGTATCCAAGTGTATCCAGACTTAAGTGCACAAATGTAGAAATAATGGTGAAGCACTTCCATGAACCCTGTTACTTGGCAAGTGGTTCTCCCTTGTCTGAGAGGAGAAGGATATGACTGCTATCTATAGCTGCCTTTTGGCCCCTTATGGCCCCTTATGCCTCTGCTTGCCTCTGGTCACAATTCAACATATAGGTATGTCAGCTATGCCATCCTCCTTGCTTTTTAAACACAGAGACACAAGTTACGTCATTTGTAGGAAATGCATCCGTATGCCAGTCATTCCCAATACAGAATGGCCAGTCTGCGGTTGTTGGAGTCAACAAAAAGCCAACTGTGTCTTCTATTTTTAAAGAGGCACATTCATCTGGTACACTTCTGTGAGGGTGTCGTGTGTCAAGCCTAGAATAAATAAGTTTGATCCTGCAGTGGGGCCCCTTTCATCCTGTGCAGCCACTGTTAAATAGAGCACTAATGTGCATAATGCGGATCATTACATCACAACACCACAAGTGAGACCTGGCAATTTTCTCTCCTTGTTATAATCCCAATTTTCTGATTAATGTAACTCACGTCAGGGCACTTTGGTGCAAGAATGGGGTCAATGACCTCCAAACAAAACTATTATTATTCCTGGGTATTGTCAGTGTCAGTAATTTGGCACACACTCAGTGCTTGGTCATGTAGAACATGTCCTCTCCCAAATATTTCCAGGGTGAAATTTGTTTATCCAATTCAACGAGCAAAGTGAAAGGGACTATGCTAGAGTGAAGCTTTCCCCTGGAGTAGATTTGACAATATCCATAGAGGCTATAGATCCAAAAGACACTTTGGTTCACCAAAAAGTAAGTTCACTGTGAAGCAGGAGATAAGGAGGGGTGGTGCTGGATCCAGTGCCTCCTATTCTGCCAGCCACATGCCTCTGCTTCCAAGAGAATCCAAGCCAAGAAGTTCAAACTGTCAGCCACAAAATGGATTTCTTTCCAACTTGTTGCCTCAACACCAACTGAGCTATTGCAGACAATCTCTTCTCAAGTTCTCCATTCACATCAACCAATCTTCAACACCATCTAAGTGCTTTTCCTCCTTGCTTTCTTTACAAATATGTATATTCATAGAAGCAAACTAAAAAGTCCAAAAGATCTTGTGCTTATGAATAGATCCACTGTCGTCATTCGCTAAATGTGCGTGCGTTCTATTCGAAAAGTTTCGCAATATAGTGTGTGCATGTCATCTTCCCGAAAGCTTTTTTCCATCAAAGTTTGCCAGCAATTATGGCCACCAACTCGAGTTTAAGTCTGTACAAATAAAGCGGCTGTTTAACATGCTTAACAAATGTCGAACAAGTCCTCTTTTTATCAAGGCAAATTTATTTCTCCACATAAAAAGTCTTCAAGTGATTATGCAACGTTCCAAACTGTCATTATTCCGTGCAGATGTTAGCATACTTCCACTAAGTCATGTAAAGTCATGTCCATGTAGTTTTTGGTGGTGTTGTTATTTCATGAAGCTGTCAAGTCATTTCCAAACAATTTGCAGCCAAGTAATGAAGTAATCAGAGTTGACCTTGTGCTCCATGTTATGTGCTTCAGAGGGTGGCTAGATTAATCTGCACTGGCTGATGTATTACAGCTCAGCAATGTCCTTCCCTCAGCTGGGCTTGTTGCCTGTTGCCTGCATCAGAGCATGTGCAGTGTCCCTGAGCTGGCTGAGCTGAATGTGTAATGCTGTGAAATACTGTTTATGCACTGAGTAGTTGCCATGGATCCCTCCAACCAACCCCTCCAGCAGCCTCATTCACTGGCACTGTTGGCCACTCAGCTTATTCACTGGCTCCAGGCTTATTCAGGCTTATTCATTGGCTCACTCAGTGGCTCTCAGCTCATTCATTGGTCCAGCCTTCATTTCATGGGTTTCCTCACTAAAGTCACAATGCCTCATATCAACTGACACATTTGGCATTCAACCCCTGTCCTCCACACACTTTTCTATGAATGCTGCACTTTCATCCAGAATACATTGTATATGCATAACTCCAGTTGAATCCACTTGTAGAGCTACCAAGCAGAATCATACACTATGCCACCCATATCAAACATGAGCTCTGCTCAGCCTAGGCAGTCTTAACACTGTTTAAACAAGCTGCAACTTACAACACTTTTTATATACCTGCATATATTACATAACCCTATGTTGCCAGGCAACATAGTGTAAACAATAATAATCACATGAGATGCTGCACCTGATTTCTCACATGCTCTCATCACATGGAATCCCCTGCTGTTATAAATGACATCTAACCCCACAACTATTCATAACTGCCCCAGCATAGGACAAGGTTTCATATTAAATTCTGCCTTTTTATTTGTATTTTTTCACCCCCTAGGTACACAGCCTGCAGCCAGGATATGTCAGGTGTAAGCCACTTCATAGGTGGTTTATGAGTGATATATGATAGTTCTGGGCTGAAATATTCTGTTAGCCCAACACATGTCAACAGTGTCAGGCTTCCTTGTGCCAGAAGTTTCCTTGCATTTTGACATATGCTCATATTAGCTCATATTCCCCTTTCAATTACGCCTCATAACTTGTCTGCAATTCTATCAATGCAAATATTGACCTATCCAATTTCTCATAGGTAATGTGGGACTTTTTCTCACTCACTGCATTGTGAATGTGGCCTGAGTGAACCCTGTCTAAGCCTGTGGGCTATAACTGCACATATTACAAGAGGAGAGTACTGTTTGTGCCCTCTGGTGTTGTATGAACTCCAGAAACTAGTGCTGACATCTCGTGTAAGGAGAGAAATCCACAACTTTTCACACCTACAATATGTCTGGTGTTGATATACACTTACACTGCCATCAACTGAGAAGGTTATTTGACCAGCATTTTTGACATCTTCACTATCAGTACACACTGGCTTCTAGTAACAAGAGAAGTGACAGGGTTACTTATGAAGTTTTGAAGCAACAGTAACCACTTGCAGCAAAAAATGCAAGACAAAAATCCAGCCACATTACTTGAGACAATTGGTATGGTTGGAGCTGGTTTCTTATCAACTTGAAGAACGAAGTAATCTCCCTACACTAACAATAGCACCAGAGGAATGCCAACATTGTTACAGAGAATAATTGAGGACCACCAAAGAGATAAAGCAATGAAACACCTGTTGAGAAAATAGAGAAATAGTGACTGACCTTCGGCTTTCTTCTTGTCCTCAGCATCGTCGCCCCACCATGACGGTTTGCCGTAAAGTGGAGTAGCACCAAAGACTGTTCCAAGAGCTTCCTTTTCTTGTCCTGCAAAAGAGTAAGTAAATGTATTAATAATGTATCAATTGATTTAATGGTCAACAAGATTTAAATATGACTGTTAAAGACCGACATTAAGACACCATGTTAAAACAACCGTAGTCAGGGTCATGGAGCAACAATAATACCCAACAGCGAGGGATACTGTACATGCAGTGCCCTGCCGTTCGGTTGTGCTGTTTTTATCACCTGGTTTTACTCCGAATTTCAGTTAAAAAGGGAGATGATTTCTTTGCCATTACAAATCTGACGTCACCATGGAGCAACAATGGTCATAATGTCACAATCCCATTGTTTGAGCCATTGTTTGGTTATGATGTCATCAGACAGCTGCAATGCTGGTGATGTCATAATCATTGCTGAAAAATATTCCCCTTGGAAGGTGATATTTCTAACAATATCACTGGCCCTGATATTTTTGCTTGAGACAGTGATCTTCATATCACAGCCAACCAGGTGATAAAAGTACACCTCAAGATGAACCTCACAATAAATTTACATTTATAAGTTATAACACAACCAAACTGTCAGATGAAGAGATCATCATTTAATTTCCCCGAATGCCAAATCTTCAGTATGTAGCGTCAGATTACTCGGTCTTTGAGTATCTATAAATCTATTGTCTATTATTATTTTCTATTGGCAATTGCCACAATTTTGGAAATGATAAAGCAGTAGAATCACACACATATTATGTAATTTTAAGATCAAGAACATGTATTCACCAGTGAGACTCCTTCGCTGGTCCCTTCGACTTGACTTGGATGGACTGGAATTGTTGCTCGATGGCTTGTGTTGGGGAGAGCTGTCCTGGGAACTAGCAGGGCTTTGCTTCTCTTCAGCTTTAACCCCATTAACAGCTTCAATTGTAGGTTCCTGGTTTCTGGGGGAGGTCGGTTCAGATGGCAGTTTGGTTTCTTCGTCCTTCTCATGACTTTGTATTTGTTGTTGCCCTTGTTGTGGCTGCGGTTTCACTTGATGTTGCTCCTGGCCCTGTGGTTGTTGCTGAATTGGTTGGTATTGTTGCAATTGCAATAATTGTTGTAGTTGTTGCAGCTGATGAGGTTGTAGCTGCTGTTGTTGTTGAAGCAATTGCAATTGTTGCAACTGTTGCTGTTGAAGTATTTGTTGTTGTTGCGACTGCAGAAGTTGTTGAGGGGGGTTCTGCAGATGGTGGTATTGTTGCTGTAGTTGTTGCAGTTGCAGCTGCTGTTGCAAAAGTTGTTGTTGGCTTTGGTACTGTTGCAACAGCTGAGCCTGCTGCTGAGATTGCTGTTGTTGCAACATCTGCATTTGTTGTTGCGATAACTGCTGTGTTTGCTGCTGTTGCAACACTTGCGTCTGTGGTTGTTGCTGGTACATCTGCGGTTGATGTGGCATGGTTGGTTGTGTCTGCAGGGCCTGGTTGGGAGGGACAGTGTCTTTGGGACTGAGCAGTATCTGATGTGTGGAGGTGAACTGGCTAGATTGCGTAGTGTCCTTCAGGTTCAATTGCAACTGCTGTTTCTGCAACTGGCGCTGCTGGAGATGGTGCAACTGCTGCAGGGAGGCTTGGGCATGGGAGTTCAAGGGAGCAGTTACAGCTGCAGCCGATGAAGTGGTTGCGGGTCCAGCAGTTGCTGAGGTGCCTGGTAACTGCACCTGGAACATGTAGACACCATCCTGGGATTGCTGCGAACCAACTGGACCGGTGTTAGACAGGGGAACAAAGTCTTTCTCCAGATGCACAACCGGATCTGGAGGCCGAACCTCTTGGCCTGGCACAACCCCAGCCGAGGAAAGAGGCTGCTGTCCATAAACTATTAACGCGGGTTGTTGAGTATTTGATTGTATCAAATCAGACACTATTTTTGAACTTGTAGGAATGCTATATCCACCCTGTGAGTCCGTAACATTTTTTGTATTCACAACCTGTGGTAAAGTCACCAATGACGGTGCAACACTTTGAACATTAATCAATCCATGAACATTGGGAGCGCCTTTAGAGAGATTTAATACTCCTGCGAGAGGTTCAGCATTCTTTGTAACTGATAAATCCAACGGACCACTGTCAGGACTAAGTTTAGGCAGCACCGGTCGTGTGTATGACTCAGGTATCGAAACAGTGTGTGCTACTGTTGGATTGACACCCTTCAACACATGAGTACTAAGCCTGTCTCTGTCTGTTGATACCTTGTCTTGTTTTGGTATGTGAGCTTGGGGTGGTTCTGAGTATACATAAGACCTCACACCGGAGTTGCCAGATGCAGGGGACTGGGGCGGAATGGTCGACACGACTGTGGGAGGAGTGAAGGACTGCGTTAAAGTCACAGGCCTTGGTCGCCTCGTCACTGCAGCTCCAGAAGTATTGATCACCTGGCAGCTTATGGCTCCATCCTCTGGCGATCGAATGGAGACTTTGCTGCTCACCGTTCTGTAGGGCGCTTTGTTTTGGGAGTCCACGGTTGACCGTGGAGATATAATATGAGACTCCGGGTAGGAATGCGGACAGGATTGAGGCTGTATGGCTTCCTGGACCACTTGGTAACTAGCCTTGCTTCTATCTACTTGTGATGGTGCTGGCTTATTTTGTTGCGGATGTTGCGGATGGGCAGCAGGTAACTTTTCTGTCAAATCTTCCGTTGTGTGCACCTGGCTCCCTAATGTTGCTAAAGTCAATGTGTATTCGCCAAAATCGGGTGACGCAATGGGTTCCCAGCGTATAGGAGCAGTGGTCACTGTCGTATGCACTGCAGCATGTCCGTTGTGTTGGGCACTCGATAGACTGCATTGCGAACCATAATCACTGTCTTCCTGATGCCCACACGTGTGCTTGATGCCTTGCTCTGCTATGCATCCCTGAAAAATAAAAAACACACATAAGTCACATGAGCACAGCAAGGACACAACTCTTGAAAGGCTTCAAACCATAAATCAGCTGTTTTGCCAAATCATTCTGCAATGTTGAATGTACATTGAATGCAGGAGACTGAATAGAGAAGCACAGTCACTGGCAGTCAGGCTACAACCTGACAACGTGGAGTATATTAAACAGAGCACACTATGAATCATTGTTATGCACACAATTATGACAAATGTTGACCAAGTCTAACTCAATTGAAATGGGACGTCCCAGGATGCACATTGAGCAAGCGACAACTTCATAAAACACTTTGGCACACACAATGCATCCAACCTTGATGTGCGAAACACAATATCATAATTTCCATGCTAGTGGTGACTAACTACCTAATTACTGTTACTGCATTTACAGAGAGGAAAACTAAGCTTGTTACAACTTCCTTTTCTGTGAAGATTTAGGAAGCGATGAAAACTCACTCGTAGACATGTAGAGTGTAAAGCGTTTGACAATGACACGCTTTACCATATAATATTATATAGTCCATATGTTAGTGTCATTGAAATCCCTCCTCATGACAACTGATTCCAGTCCAGTCGGTTGCATGTCTCGCTATCTCACAATGTACGGCACAAGCACTTGGCAGGTAAACACTCAGTAGCTGAACAATAAACCAAACATGAAAAGTCAAATTCACAATCTTGACTCAGGCTTCGTTTGAGCAAAACACTCGAAGCAGGCCGGTCTCTCGAAAGTTTCTCAAAAAAATTTGTAAAGGGTCCGCCTACCCAGACTTACTTCAGTGCATTTTTGACTCCATTTCTTATTTCTCTCCATTCTATGCCATTTTTTACCAGCAAGTGTTTGTTTGTAGACCATGACAAGGCTTCTGACAGTGGTGATATAGTCTACAAAGCTTCTGACTAAGTTTCATAGAGTGGCTGCAAACTACAATGCACCACAGAGCCTGCCAACTTTCTTACTCACAATCTTATCACGATCTGTGTACATTCCTCCTTAGTATTCATATTCTCAATCCTGCTGACAGTGCTTATTAATATGGCCCATTTGGCGTAGTATGTATATGACTATAAGATAGTATAAGTACTTCCTATCAGTTCTTAATCCTTCTTAAATTGTATGGCAGAACTCAATATATCAGGAGACATATCAAAAATGTTGATCCTTTAAATCTAGTCACTAAGATTTAGATCTCAATCAATATTTACACTGGTGTGCATGTGAGAAGAAACTGTATCTGGATCTGGAGGTAACTAGACATATCATTCACAATATGACATCATGAAGCTGTATCAGATTTCTTTCTGTTTCTTGCTTAGGTCATAGAATTAGTTATAACCTGATTGGACTCAAAGAATGTACTGAAAAGGTTGATTGCTGAATCACTGATTCAGTACAAAACAGTGAATGAAGAATGCACCTGAAAACATGCCATTCAACATGCCTCATTTCGTGCCTAATGTGAGAAAATGGATTTACAAGTAGACTTTCACTTCACAAAGAGTGAAAAAAAGAGAAAAAGTCTTCTCGTCCCAGGGCATGTGCATTTTACGGTATTTCCTTTTCGGGTAAATCAAGAATGAAATTTCTGAACTTAACGCTAATGTACTTCGAGTCAGTTTTATAGAAAGAATTAAATTCTAACCTTCTCATCTACATTCCATTATACTTTGTAAAGTTAACATGCCACTGGGCCTTTCCTGAATCATGCAATGTTGACACATGAAATGCCCATCAGAATCAAAACATGAAATACCTGGCAGGAGTATACCTGGCTACATGACCTCTGTCATGACAGAAAAAGAAAGACATGACTTGCCTCACTTCAGTTGCACATCAAATACTTATGTAGGAGGCTCCTCTAAAGTCCTTACTCTCCTGAGTAACTAATGCACAGCCTTATGTGCAACTGCATCGAATACTTTGCCTGTGGCTAAAACCATTAATATGCTCACCTAATAACAGTGAATAGGTTCCACTTCGTTACCTATATTAACAAGCTTATGCATACACTTTTATCATTGCTGGATATATCGATCAAACATATGTAATCAAATACGATTTACAAGATATGGTATGCACATGTTGCCAAATTATCACATATCATGTATTATAGGGAGATATAGGTGACAACTTTGCCCAATATAACACACATTAGCCAAATATAACCAAGTGATCTGTTACATTAAAATCATTATTCATGTATGTAATTGTGTATTTGCCATAGTACTTGGCTCATTTTGGTAATTAACTCTAATCCACACATCACCTTGGCATCCAGTACACCTGTAGCCCTTTAAGAACCGATCTCTGAGGTTCCAATTAACATAATTAACATTTTCTGGATCAAGAAGTGGAGGTCACTACAGGTACCGGGTAAAATCCAGCTTAGACTCAGTTAGTTAGAGTTAATCTTAATTAGTTACATGTAGAATGTACTGAACTAAAGAGAGTAACAAACTTCAGGCACTCCTCCACTCAAATGAACAGCATCACTGTGAAACTATGAAATACCACTTTTCTGAAGGTCCCTCTTCAAAAACTCAGAACCAAACCACTAAAACAACCATTACCTGATTGCAGGGGAAAATGGGAAATACAAAAGCAACACCTTCACCTGCCTAATGTGTTTTCTGGCAAAATGTTTACAGGAATACAACCCTGATGCCAATGGAGCATCTTAATTTTAAAACTCTGTGCAGCAGCAGTGAATGTATAAATAACAAGAAACGTGAAAGTCTAGTCGTTTTCAGGTGCTCCCATGTGTTCCTGGTTATAACACGAGGGGGAGGAATTTACCTTTTTCATGTCTTTTTTTTTCTAGTTTTTCAGTTTTTTCTCATCTCTCACTTTGCTGGAGATTCAGTGGGTGAGTAATAGGCCAGGAAGGTTTCTTATAATAGGCAGGAGACTACCTGAAACACCTGAATTAACCCTAAACTTAGGAAGACCTAGAGAATACCTGGAGAACGCCTGGAGAATACCCAGAGAATACCAAGAGATACCTAAGGAAACCTGGAGAAGCAGTTTGTTTTGTCTTGATGGACTTTCAAAGAGATCAGAGGCGACTAAAAGCTATGAACTCTGTCGGGCCACTTACTTCATAACTAAAGCAAAGGGGTACAACAAGAAACATGGGGTAAATGGGTAAATAGGCACGTGTGGGGTAAATAGAAAGGTGAAAACCTGTAAACTGCTAAATGGTAAACGATTAAAGGTGTAAATGACAAACAGTAGCTAAGAGTACACAGCACTAGAACGTGTCTGAAAGCACTGGAAAGAGGAGCAGTTTATCACACCAACAAGACATCTAGGACCAGGTAGGTGGTATTAATTCAATGGAGGTTTGTCACATTGGTGGAGATTAATTATTGAACTTTTTTTCTCAAAGAAGTTGTTATTCGTCAGTCTACATGGCCAAACATTCAACCACCCGATTACATTTACAAACCTCTCAGTCTCAGTTCTATAAATTTACCAGTGAAGACCACTGATTAAATTCTCAAACATCTCATATTGCAACATTAACCGCCGAGCAGGTTAGTGCAAAGTGAGGCAAAATACTCCAAAAAGTATATTCTTCAATAAACTTCAAACATTATATGCACTGTAGGGCCCTGCACGGGACGGGAACGGGACTGAACTTGACAAAATTTGGCGGGAGTGGGTAAAAATTCGGAAAATTTTATCGTTGTAATGCCTAGAACGGGACGGGAGCATATATGGAAAGAACGGGCGGGAGTGAGACAAAAATCTAGTCCCGTGCAGGGCCCTAATGCACTGTAAAATCCTCACCAACGTCTTTGCCCATATTAGTATTACTGGTGTCTAATTCATAGCTAAACAGAAAGACTGAGAAAATGTTACTTCAAATTTCCATACTCTGCATTGCAAATTTCACAACATCAGAAAATCTGTGGAAAATTAAGGTAACCTGTATAAAACATATCGTTTCTTGATACTTATATCTCATCCAGATTGGGCAGATGCTAAAACAAATGTCAATGCTCCTCCAGACCTCCACAACAACTTAAACCCTACTACAACATAGTGCACAGACTAGAAACATTTATCTTGCTAAGAGCAGTCAGCTGAACACAAGTTGCTAAATGCCATGGAGTTAAGTCCACATTTTTTGCTGACCCATTACATAAGACAGCCACTCATAATCTGCTCAACGTTGGGTAGGTAATAACTGAGCATTGTCAATGATTTATGTCCTGTTTCTACACCCAAAGGTATTAGGGGCTACAAGAGGGGTATGTAGTAATTTTTGCAGGTAAGGGGTTTGGGAGGATAACACACATATGAAGACATGCCCCCAGGCTACTAATAATCTGTGTGTAATATACTAATATCCATTTAATCTCAGCAAGGATAAGATAGGACTCTCATCATCAGAGTAATCCTTATCAAAATGGGTAAATAAGTATGGGTAATACAGATATCAGGCCAATGTCAGCAATTATATTATGGCATCTGAATCCCAATCCTTGTATTCCTTGTGATTTGTGAAATGGAAAGAGGAGCAGATCAAGTTTTGCCAATTATCTCTTGATTTGCTTGTGATTTTGAGTAGATGAGACACATCAAAGCACTACCAATAGCTTCTGGTCTTGACATTGTCCATCCATTGTAAGGAAAACAAATAAATAGACCTGTGGCATAGTTAGGATGCATCATTCATGAAAAACAGCATACAAGAGATATGACACAGCAATCAATAACTGCAATTATTGCTCACATCATTGACATTCCGTACAGGACCTTAGATTCTTCATACCCAATACTCAATATATACATGCAGCTACAGAGCTGAAAATATTGGCTCCATGGATGCTTGCATTAACCAGTCTTTCAGCTGGCCCAGGCACCTAATGTATACAAGTATGCCTCTTGAAAAGCTAAGTTTTTTCGATGTATCATATTACATTGCCATACTATCATGTATGTCTCCCAGGGTATCACCCAACCCTTGCCACCCAAGATACCTGAGATGAATTTTATGTTTGCCTTCACTTTTTCTAGACAGCATCTGTTCCACATTTCATGGTCTTATCACTGAAGATATCAGACAGGAGGCCAGCACCCAAATCATCATGATCATTAACCCCACATATCAGGCATGGAAGAATTTCTCAGCCTTATACAAGGTATACCTGTCTCAATCATCCAAGAACAGCAAGTTGTAAAATGCAAAATCCATAACCTACCATTCTTCTTTTTCTTCCTTTTTTCAAGGTTAGCTGCATGCTTCAGGGTAGACCACCACCCTTGGGTATAACCCTTATCATAGTTCCTGACATTCTCCAAAGCCTTTGGGTCTAACATCCCTAACTGCCTTCATACCAAGCTATACCAAACTATGCAATGGGAGATACAACTCACATGCCTTTATGGAAATCATGCACACCCAAGAATGCAACGGATGAACAATATCCAGACCCTGAAACCTCCAGATGCTGTGTGGTGAGCTTTTGATGTTTCTTTTCCTGGAGTTTTCCATTCACAATCACAAGAAGATCAGAGATAATTGGCAAAACTTGATCTGCCACCTCATCTACACTTTGCAAAGCTGACTGCACCTCTCAAAATAGATTAGAGCTATTCTCTCATTGCAGGATAACTACCTCAGGTCAAAGGTCAAAAGTGAAGAAGGCTCAAGAAGTCAGGCAAGAAGTACCAAGATCAAAACATGAAAACCCTAAACCCCAGAGAGGGTTGAGCTGATTGGCTATGGGGAGGAATGTAAACAAAGAGGCTACAGGAAATCAGTAAGCCACCTGGGAGTCCATCTCTGTCTATTTTCTGAACCACCTGGACACCACAAAGTATTATAGAGAAAGCAAAACAAATCCAGGGACCCCAATCCCATACCCCCTCAGGTAGCCCAGCATATGTCAAAATTAAAAGAGCACAGCCTGGACAGGCTGGACAGGCAGGTAGTCTGAAGAACTTCAGAAAACATTCTAGACTCCAACAAGTGCTGAGCAGGAGAACAAGCATATACATCACAACATTAGAGGTCCCTCCTTGGCTAAAATGCCACCATAACCCTTCAATGTGTTCTACATCAACATCCCTTAAGATGCCAGACCACTGAGAGCAGGCTACTGATGTCCACTCAATTCCTGTTACATACAACTTGCAAAATAGCTCAAACTAACTTGCACGACACTCAAAGTCTCGAGTCACTGAAATCAATGACTTTTGCAGACTGAATTGTCAGACCAAAACAGCATACAAGTTTGAAAAGTATTTTAATGCAACTGTTAATACAGTGAGTGACTCAATATCTAATCAACATCAAGGATGCGTGCATAACACATTTTGCAAATGCAATATTGTAGTTGTCTTGAGAAAAACTGACATATTTCACATCTTAATCACCTTCAGCTCATAACGTACTGTTGACCTCTATTCTAAGTATTCTCCAAGTAACAAAACAAAGGCCACCACAAAATATATGAGTACCTCATACAGTTACACAGCATGCACACATTGTACAGCTACCCGAAGAGCTCCCCAGCACAGTGACATTCTTGGTCTCATTCTTGGTCTCCTGTGATGAAGTCTTAACCAGCATCCTGGAGGGCAGCAGGATGTTTGGTTTTTTAGTCTGGCTGCTTTAATGTTTGTTTCTAGTATTTGAACACACAATATTAGAACCACGTGCACTACTGTTATACATGTTATAGCTAACTTTCCTTTGTTCCTGAACATTATAAGGAGCAATGGACTACCAGTGCCACAAGAAAAACAAATCTGACCTAGATCAAAAGCTAGATCACAGGCTAGATACAACAAAATCCTTATAATCAGAAAAAGACAAGAAAGTTTTGATTGATCATTCAACAACTTAATGGAATTGCCTCACTTCTTAGTAGATCAAATATTGCACAATAACTGCTACTTACATGACCATAAAAACCACAAATTAGGAAGTGAAAATCATCTAATTAGAACATCCAGATTTGTAGATGATCTCTCCTGGTAATCCAACAATTTGACATCATAGTATACCAACTGAAACTGACAAATAGTGCCGATGTATTCCTTTTCGTGTTGATTTGGAATGAAACCGAGATTCCAACTTCAGAACCATCTGATCATACATCTACTGCCAAGTGAAAGCACAGCCTGAGTTATTGTGTGGTGTAACATATTGCAGACTATCAGAAAAGCAAATGTGGACAGAGTAGACAGTTTGCACAGTGTGCTGAATGTATACCATCATTTGCTAAATGTATTGGAAAAAGTATCTACAATCCAAAACATCCTGTCTGACCTAATTTCAGTACAAAATCGACCCAAGAAGTGAGTCAATGAATGAATCAGATTATGCAGCTGCATGGATATGAATAAGTTGAATATGAATGGTTGACATATTATCAGTTAACTTTTCAAACAGTAGCACTTGAGTTATGTTGAAGAGGGCTTCTCAACTGATAATATTTCCTGAAAACAGGTCTTTGTACAGGTTTTGAAGTCCAAACTTCTTGCAACCGACAGTCCAATGCTGTCCCACAGTGCCATAGATAGGCAGATTCATCTAATTTACTTTCTGTAGTACCCCTACCTGGCCTGGAACTTGTACCTAGTTGCTCAGGAGACTACACCATGCACCCCATGCAGTACTCCTAACCAACCAATAAAACGTGCACTGTAAATCACAGCTTCAAGAGTTTAATGGAAGAAAAGAAACCAATGTAGCAAGAACTTGCAGGAAGCAAAAAAGATCCATGTTTACAGCCAGTCTGCCACAACAACATCATGGTAACATGCCAATCAGCCAGTTACCATTGCCAACTGGCCTTCACTTGTAACCTGTGCTATCAGGAAGATTACTTCCATGAACATCCGATTAATTATTATTGCATTAATGGAGGGTAAAGTCAATACAAATACATTACATTTGCAACATTTTGTTCTAAATAGACCAACATAAAAGTCTCAAAGAGACAAGTGCATTTGAGTCATTCTCAGATTTTGCATAATATTAGTATAGCATGCAGATAAGATATACATAGATAGGAAAAAGTTGGAGAATGCAAGACCAACTCTAGCAGCAGACTATATCCACATCTGACCTGCATTGAAAGATGGAATTAAGAAGATGGAAAGACTACTGACTCCAGGCAACTTGAAGCAAGTGGTTGCCAAAATCTCAACCCATTGCCACTGTTAACCATGTAGTGCCAATACATTTACGTCATGTACACCTGAGAAGCTCTCAGATGGCACATGTTTGTTAATACCTGAGCATATACCAGGTGCATATAAACTGCCAGAATGCTGGCACGTTGAACATGATAGCATGAAGATACATGAAACCAGTAAAATAGAATTCCTGGCAGATCAGTTGACAACACATCACAAGGGTTGAAAACAAGCATGTGACCCTTGGTGGTACCCTGTGAAAATATCCACAGAAAACACCTCAGGGATCATGTTATAAACCTGACACCACAGTGCAGTATTGGTGTACCTACCTGCATACAATGCCAATGCAGCACTTGCAGGAACAATGGCCGTCAAAACAAGTCTTATCTCCAGTGTACTCCTGTGTGAGTTATCTCACTCCTGAATGGTAGTAACATGTGATTATGTGACCCACATATTCCAATCACTGATATATTATCCTTTGAGTACAATTACAGGCAGATCCAATAGCTGTCCTATCTTTCCTGCCAGCACTTACCACTAACCAAACCCATAATATCACCAAAGCCAGGAGTCTAGCAAGAAGCTATTGGTTACCATAGCAACGCCAATAGCAACGAAACTCAGTGCTCAGCATCTCAAACCAAAACGCTGCTCAATATTTCCAATTTTTCTTTGATGTTTGAGACCAGAATGACACTATTGGACAGCTGCAGAGTTGATTCTGGGGATTTTATCAGATCTTATCACTCCAGAGCAAGTGAGCATGTAGAAATACGTCATCCTTATCTAAATCTAGTCTGGTGCTTCTGATCAACAGTACTTGATGCTGCAATAACTTTCTCGAGTTATCTAAACTAACAACACAGCCTACACAAACACTGCCATGTGTGCTTTGAAACATAATATTAGTCTTAGCATTGTGGAGTTATCTTAATCACATAAGCATGAAATCTAGCTACTTTCAAAGATAATGTAGAGTATGACAGTTAATGACTTAATGAAACTTAAATTCCCTACAATTAACTTCTCCAAGCAAACTTAAAAGACATACCTTACATGCATGATTCTTTGCCTATCACCATAGGCTAGATTAGGTGCAAGGCATATTACTATGATATTATCCAAACTTCAAAGCCACAAATTGACATGTTCAAGTAAGAAACAGAATGACTGTTGAGACTGCATCCAAGGCAACCAAATAACCTGACACAATGCACAGGTCCTTTGAACCAATCACAGCAAATGAATCACACATGGTGCACATGGAGGGGATTTTGCACTTGGCCAAAATAAGTTTCAAGTTAACAACAAAATGTACTCACTTCTTTTTCCATCTGTTGAATGCAGAAAAAAAGAGAAAAAAAAACTCACATGTATGACTGTGATTTTGAACAACATCAATGTGCATCAACTTATATATATCCTAAAATAGATCATGCTATATACTATATAATAGATGTGAGCTGAGCAATGAATAACAAAAATACAGATGTCATATTTGTCCAGTTGCTCTAACATGATTCATCACATAATTGAAAACAAAAATAGCAGTGAAAAATCAAACAACATGACTAATTGAGTAAGAATTAAAGAATATATGTACACGTACTCCTCATTGTACTACCAGGATACAAACTAAATTTACAGTCCCTGGACTCCCAGACTGAATCAGCAAACCACAGGGACAGCCAAGAAGCACCACACTGAAGCTTTGAAAGAACTCCACTGCTTTTTACTGCTATTGGCACTTCTTATGATCTCAGCAAATAAAGGTGGCTATTCACAAAAACCTCTAGATTTTACACCCCCTATGTAAAGTATTCGGCATATATACATTTGAAGCAAACTTCATGGACTGCAGTATGGTTGACAAATTTTTCATAGTGACAGCGATTTATTAATTCTTGGTGAAAATACACACATATATATTTTTTACGTAACGTTATCAAATGCTTCGCAACGTTTTTTTTTTGCACTGGTAACATTACACTATGTTTACTTCTACAAATTCAGATTACATTTTGTCCAATCCAATTGTCATTTTGCTTCATCACCATCAAAAGTGTTGCAGCATGAAAACTGGGGAAGTTTATTAGTGACTGAAACATGGGCCACAGGACCAATGGACCAAGTTTGTTCTGGGACTTACAAGACTACATAATGATGATAATACTGCATTTTGATGTGACGCGTAATTTAGCTGAATAGTACCGGATTGTATCAACGAGTGGATAACTAACTCAGATAATTTGTCATAGAATGTGTGGCATACTTCAAAAGTATTACAGCCAGAGCAAAGGCATAGAGCTAGATCACTAAACTGAACTATTCGCTGTTCAATGTGTTCATTCATGTTCAAGGTACCCGTTAGTGGCTCCTAGGTCTTAGCTAAAATTGCACACGAAGTAAAAAAACTCCGATACACCAGTTGCAACAACACACATTTGATTTTGAATATTTGACTCAATGAGATCACAAATACTTACATTGCATTCTGCCAGAGTGCCCATCTTTTCCTGAGATTTCTCAGCCTCCTCCAGTGTGGCCGCCTGAGGCTGTGGCTGGGTGTCCCTCAAGGCCCAGGATGGCACGTCCTTGGCCGGGGACAGGAGTTCTACTGCTTCCAGAGATTCCAGTTTGGGAGATTCTTCTATCTTTTCCATGCGGTAGAACATGGGATGTAAAAATGGTCAAGGAAAATGCAATATTAAATGCAAAGCTTGTATTGACACATATAAAAATTGTGAAATGCTCATTTTTTTTAAAGCAAAAAAAAAGAAAAATTGGCTGCATTAGCAAGCTAAGTAGTGAATGTAAGACAAACAACCCCAAGGACTACAATACATGCCCTCCTCATAGTAACAATGCTCTACAAAAATTGCAAAAAATCACATTGCAAATTTTGTATGCACCTAAAACACTCATGATAAATCACTTCCATCGACAAGGAGCAAGAACATGAGCAGGGCTGCAAGCAGTTTTTTGTGAAGTCACTTTTCTATACAAGATTCAATATTGCTACTTGCTACAGGCCACCAACACAAAACTCTCAATATTAATTCACAGAGTTTAGGCAATATCTGAATTTCTATGTGTAAATATACGAAGCATAATATATAGAGTAAAGCGCAGACAGCGAAATTTGAGATCTGAGAACACAATTGACGAAAAAAGCACCCCGAATAATGTTTTTGAGAACTGAAAAGAGCAGGTTCCACCAATTGCATACCTCCTCATAAAAAGTCGAGCAGAGTTGCTGTACTTCATTGTATATCACCCACACACATCTAATGCTGAACAAATAAAGTAACAGAATTCTTGAAAAATGGAGTTTTAAATTCCATGTCTTCATGCAGGAGATCAAAAAAGGTTGCAGATTTAGTGGGTGAACAATCACATAGAAAAGTGCACAGGTGACTTGAAGTGAGAGAGTGCTCTGCTGTATGGGTTCACCCACCATGAAGCACACAATATTCTCACTTTTGAGTTTTTGCCCACCGAAGTGAACCTGGTAAAATATAAATTGCACAACAGGAGTTGAAATCAATTGGTGTAACGAGGGAAAATGAAGATTTAGTATGAGCATGACTACCTGGGCATGTCTTTGGTTGAAGTCTTGTGAAGATAAAGCTGATAACAAATGGGAGAAATTAAGACATGAGTCACTGAGCCCCAGAAGCCAACACGTTTCACTGTAATAACGGTTTCCCCACCTTCACCTTGACTGATGTCTGTTTAGACACCTCAGGCATATTTTTTTACCCTTTACTTTTTTAATAGATCCCCTCAGGCACCAGCAGGCACTTTTCAGGCTAAGCAGTGTTAACTTTACTTCTTTGATTTGACAAGCCCCTGAAATTTGGATCCTTTTAACTTCAAGAAAGTGTTTCCAACCAACCAGCTCAGAGTCACAACAAATCATCAGATTTTGTATTATACAAGAGACAAACCAGTTGAGAATAGATCTAACAATATATATACCTTCACAACTATATTTATCATGTAGACCTCCATTTAGAAGAAAAACATTCTAAATCATATATATATTTAGAAGGAAAACATTCTGTCACATGCTTCAAGGGTCTTTCAAAGGACCAAAAATCTATAAATGACTGAAACCAAAGATAGGTAGAATACAGTTTGTTGTCTGAACATCCAAGTCAACTAATTGAAACATTGAAATTAAGCAATTAATTTACTAAATTAAATTAAATACATGGTAGATATCTGCTGGTAGATGATGAAGTGAAGCAGATTTACAGCAAGGCCATATATCCATGTAACCAGTACCAAATGCTTTAATATGGGGTACTGATGTAACACAACTAACGTTTTCTTAAAAAGTCTTGATTCTGACAGTTGCTGCTTAAAATTTTTTGTTGAAAAGCCACCAGGTCAGGCAAAGAAGAGGCCACAAAAAATGCAAAAAGAATTTCTATGGTGCATTGTACTTTCCAACATGATAAAAGTAAGACCACTTATCATTTATGTGAAAAGGAGTATTCAATTTCGAATTATTCAGAATACAGTTGGTTTCAAATTTGGTCAGAAAATGGAATGAGAGTGCCATCACAAAGCAAAATCTTGGTAAGAAAATTCTGAATGGCCTGGCAATATAGCTAATAAGCATTGAGTAGATGATGGTCTTGGCCAAAATACACAACATCATAGTCCTGCATTGTGATGTCACAGTGGACACAGTGGAATGGAATGGTGCTTTATTGTGTTAGGCGCCCTGAAGTCACTTCAAGTCAGAGCAAAGAAAACAACAGCAGGCAGCAAAGCAATGCAAACAGCAATGCAAACAGAAATGAAGCAGAAAGTAAACAAGTGACACAGGGTTCCAAAAGTGCTATACTTGACAAAAAGTCCCCATTGACTGACAAAGCACACATCCCATCCCTCTCCAATGACATGATCATGCTTGTTCAACATACATGCTCTTGCTGGCAAATTCTGCAAAATCATTTTCTAGAATTTTATTTGCAAGAATTCTAAGTCTATTCTTCAGTGGTGATTTCAATAGCTCTTTAAAAGTTCCCTATTCTTTGGTAAATCATTCTGTGAAATTGCCTCATGGCCAAATAGTATAGAATAACAGAAGCAAATTTCAGATATCATTCAATTTGTGACAGTACATACTATGGAGTGCACAAAATTTCTTGTAATTTCATTGAAAACGGTATTATTCCAACAGTAGTGTTTGGCAAATGCGTTACTATCATATTATTTTAGAAAGCAACTTTTTTAAAAACAAATCTCGCACCACCATTTCAAAACCTATTCAAAATGTATTTCTTTTTAAAATGGATTTTCAGATAACAACATGTGTGTACAACTGTGAGCACTGACAATTCAATGGTAAGATGACTTTGAGGCCATAAATAGTGGTGAAGGTGTCAGGTCCACAATTGCATGGTGGTGAACCAACATTGAAGTCACCCATAGAGATAACTGGGCCAAGGAGTCACATATAGTCACCAGAGACCTACCAAGGAGGTATTTAGCATTTCAATAGCATTTCAAATGCAATTTCCATAGGCCCCTGTTGTTGTTACTGCTCATGCCCATCCATCATAATCATATGCAAGGGATTGTCAGTCAAAGGCAACCAGAGAACTTTGAGAGAAGACCCAGCAAAATTTGGCATTGTGACTTCCAGCTTAAGGTGACAATTTGGCAGTCATTAATATTCACTAGTGCAAGGCTGTCATTACTGTCATAACATCACCATGTAGGCATGTACACTAGCTGGAAGTAAACCTAGATCTTCTAATGTTACAAGTCCAAAGAACCCTGTGGTTGATATGAAGAGAAATTATATTAAATAGTCTAGTATTTCACTTCATTGGCAGAAATGTCAATGAGTTATTGCCAGACAGCATAATTATGCTTCTTTAACACAATCATCCACAAAAGCAATCCAATATTCCCACTGGCTCAATAAAAAACATCTATATTATGTTTCAGTTGTCAAGAATTTCCTGAATAATGCATCAAGGGACTTGAAACCTTGTAACACCTTCTTATCAAAATGTGGAGGAGCTGCAACTCCAGGCCTATTATTTCCTTACCCCCACTGCAAGCCCCAGCAAGGCCATTTCTCTATGTAGCTTTCAAATGGAATAAAAGCTGTATTCATAAAGTCTTTGGCAATTTCTTACTTGTCCTGAAATACAGTAAGCAGGTAGTCAAGCCAAACATGAATTGGTTACACTTTAATGTGACAAGTCACTTTGCCATATTTAGTCAGGTAAGCAAAATTCAAGAATATTTCTGAAAACACTTCAAACAATATTACCATACACTCCAAGTTTGTGAGTCAAAAAATGAAAAACACCGACGATGCATATCTCATTGGCAGACAAAAAGGTGACTATCCCTTGGCAATTTATGAAAATAAAAATTTATCAATACCACATTTTATTATAACTGCCTAGCCTCTAATTGAACAGAGGGTATCTGTCATTATTTGACTTTAAAGCTCCATCTGTAATTTCATTACATATCAAGAATCTGAATTTTAGATATTGGTGTCACACTCAGTCTTTGATGTGTTACAACAACTCTTTAAATAACAATATGACATTCTCAAAATTCTAGATAAAATAGCTATATCTTCTGGAGCTCAATATATTGGATTACAGAATGATTGAATCAATCACAATTTGTCACCAAAACAACTGCAAACATGTGTACACATCACAATGTGATGTGTGGCAGTATCAAGGTGATATATTCTAGCTGTACATCAATCTGGATACCAGGGTGACTAAAAGTGGAAGTAGCTTTTTGTAATACAAGTCACCTTCATCCAGCCAAAAAAGCATTATGCTGGTATTCTGTTACCTTTTGTCAAGCATATGCAATATACACAGGTTTTATTACCAGAGAACAAGCCAATCTCTCCAAGAGGTCATGTTTCAGTGTGATTATTTTCATGTGACACAGAAAAAACATCCCCTATGAATATTCCAGCATAATATAAAGTGAGATATTATACTTTTGTCATATGGTACCTACACTGTTCATAAGCTTTTGAATAACATTTATGTAAATATCGTACTGTCCTGTCAGATTTAAAAAAATATATATTCTCCTATGTATCGTTTTATAAATCTACTAGATTTACCCATGATAAAAGGCAGGACGATAGCGCAGTGTTATGTACACTGCAAGCCGCTGCCTGCACATTATAAAACAAAAGGCATTGTGCACTCTTGAGCTGTGGCTGGCCATGGTCTGTGTGGATGTTTTTGGCGGGAAAATGGAGCAGTGGCGCCAGTCCCTGGCGTTGTCATAAGCGGAACTACTGAGCAGATTCATGCGCCCCTGGTGGCAGAGGACAGTTGGCGTAGAAAACGTAAATAAGACAGCAGTGGAACTGCTTTCTGCTTTTATGAGGATGAGAGGATAGAATAATAATGATAGGTGCATAGTTCAGGTGTGTGTGAGGGCTGGGAAATGCGTTTTTAGGTGTGGCAGGAGTGAGCATGTCACAGATGATTTAGTGAACTTATACCCGGCAGGGATAATAGCAGGGTATAAAATACCCAGTACTTTATAGTCTGCGAATTGGAGACTCCAAGGACCAAGATATTACACAAAGTCCTAGTTTTTCTCAGTAATTCATCAAGTTTGTCAATAGAAATTTCTGAATTTTGGCTTGCGAACTCCTAAAAATTTTGATGACAGCTGCTTTAGGTTCATGAAAGCATTGCAAGAGTGTCAAGATCATTGTGGATAATTACTGCGCATTCAAAAAGTCAGGGTCGGAGAACATGAAAATACTTTGTTCAAAATACTGGAAGAAATCAAATCATTCATCTCTAAGATTTTCACAAGACCAGCATGTGGATAACCCAAAGAATAAGAACTTATCAGACCATAACACACACAAAGTGAAAAAAGTCTTATCGTACATCTAACATGCTAAGCATAGATATCATGTACTTAATGTCTGGCACTAATTAGCTTTATCTGAATCAATAATATATCCCTGAATCATTGCCTAGAGTCTTTAGATAATTTGGGCAATAGGTCAATTCTAAAAAGAGTCAAATAGCCAGTAAAGTTAAACACTGTTAAATGGCAAAATATTCTGACATGTCATATTGCAGAAATATAGATATTTTGATAAACATTATGATACAAATCAATTAACATTATTCACATCATTGAATGGACATTATAAAGTAGCAATGCTGTAAAAATTTTGCACATTTTTCAAAGGATATCATAGCCAAAACGTATCGAGTCCATGTTGTCCAGGTTGACGTACTCATCTTCTGTGATTTGGACATCGTTCACAAACGTCTGGAATTAAAAGAACAAATATAAGATATTATAAATACAGAATTGATTATATCAGAAACGATTCCTCACAAAAATATCTCGGTCATTTTATAGAGTTCCTATGAAAGAGACAAAACTAACAGTTCTGGTCTCAAGACTCTCAATTCATGTCGTGATGGTATCTAATAAATATTATATTAATTTTATACGTATTTGCATAGATTTGTCTGTTCCGAATATTTGTGAGACATAAGACATCACTGATCAGCAGCTTGCTACATGGTATATGCAAAGATATAAGATAAATTCATATTTGCAATATCAGGTGTGGTAATATTGGTATTCATGATACAATTACAAATCCTGTTATCAGCAATATGCAATGGCATATTTACCTTTGTGGTATTATTGCATGCAAGGCTAACAAAGAAATACAAATTGTCAATATTCCATGGTTATATAGAGCAATATCTATGACCATGAGATCCTGTTTTATGAATCAAATATTGTAGTACAGTATCTATATATATTGTAGAGGTGTGTACAAATAAATGTTCAATCCAATTATGAATTTGGTTGGCAAGTGAAATGTGGTGACAGTGATCCCAGTCAGGTCCAACCACAACAGAATGAGGTGCCAGCAATTAATATGTCATGATATATGTGGCAGAATATGTGATGAGCACCGGTTCGAGTAATCACTCTGGTAGAACAAGTTCATGACCCGGCTGAGGTCAAGTGAAATCCAGTCCGATTCCAAGTCAGTCTCAGGTCTGGCTTTATAATCAGTGTTTGCCTTGTGATCGAAATAAGAAAGGACGCCTTAACTCCAAATAATCTAAAATGATCTGTCACACATAGCCTTTGGCCTGCCGGCATGGGAGAAAGGCATATTGAGAACAGCAAACATCACACTAAACAAACCCAGGAGGTCATACATCATGTAAATACTTCCACAAATCATCAGACTCTAACAGAGCATTCCATTTAGTTGGGACTACCATACAAGACTATAAGCAACCACTTGACCATGGGCAAGCTCTGAAGCATAAGACTATGACTATAAGCAAGCTTTTGACTCAGTTAAACCTAGAAACTTCTCATGATGATAACATCACTTCACCACAAGTTAGCCACAACAAAATTGGGACATTTCCCTCAACCCTATTGTTACCCCAATCTGGCAAAGCATCTCTGACACTAAATATAGCCCACAGGACAAGTGATCACCTGTGAAGATAGCGCACTGACAACTTAGCCAAAGCAACCTTTCGCAACTTGACTTCTCCAGAGATTTCCCAACAAGACTATAATTTCCTGTGTCAGTCAACCTTGACAATATTGTTACCTCGTGACACTGTAATAGTTGACAATTTGTACATTGCCATAAATTTGTGTGTAAATTGCTTGCCATTCATTTCAACAACATTTCACTTCCTAAGACTGTCTATTCCAAGACCATCTGGCAAGCCAAACCACAGATGGTAAAGAATATGATGATACACAACACCCCAGCAGACTAAATAGTGTTCATGTACAATATTGAAATCAGTATTCCATGAAATTAGGAAGACACCCAGCAAAATCAATGTTATTTCTTCCATGGCGATCACTATATACCATAAAACGGGGTAAAGTTGGCAATCCAGGGTAAAGTTGGCAAGCTATTTTGACCCTCCTAATGGCAGTGAGAAAAGCTGGCATTTCTTCCATTAAGTGGGTCAAAATAGCACGCCAACTTTATCCCGGATTGCCAACTTTACCCGTTTTACGGTACATCATCTTAAAACTCCTGAATACTCGAAATCCAAAGAGTTTGAAAAATAATGAAAACCCAGTCAAAATCACAGAGACCATGCAAAAGCATTTTACTGTGAGGGTGTTGATCCTGTTGAAGCTCTTCACTAATCCACAAGGCAAGCCATTTAGTATTCCTGAGGCTCAATACTAATGCACTCTCCTTACCTCTTAAGTCAGTGGGGGAAATAGTGAAAAAGTTCTGAAAAACAACTATTTATTCCCTACACAACTTTGCTTGTACTTGTACCTGTCAGCTTGTTCTTGCACCACTGAAGTCGGTGTCTGTGCACCAATTGGAAGCCGATTTTAAGTTTTCCGAAGTACTAAATCTGTCATCGCGGGTTGATGGATGTTTAGGTAAATCCGCTTACTTCAAGTTATTTGACATATGTGCAACATTTTGTTGAATCGGGAAGCTGTTGTGGATGCTCGGAGCGTAAAAAGACAAGATTACGAAAGCATAAATATTGCAGGGATCACCAAGGAAGCATGAAATAGGGGTGCTTTTAATGTTGAGCCCTGGTTTTATGGTGGTCTGGGCTGTGATCCATGCAAACCTTTGGCAC
The DNA here is from genome assembly GCA_026936325.1 of Platynereis dumerilii. Classification (NCBI taxonomy): domain Eukaryota; kingdom Metazoa; phylum Annelida; class Polychaeta; order Phyllodocida; family Nereididae; genus Platynereis; species Platynereis dumerilii. Next base: position 28,461,596 of record JAPTHN010000011.1, read on the forward strand.
GGTGAAGCACAAGCCTTCAGCAAATGAACAACACCTTCATTGTGCGGACAACTTGGTGCCTGATTGAGTTCCCAACAAACATTGCTTGACACTAGAGACAGGACTTAGCACATAGCTCCTGTTTCTGGTAATAAGAGTCCCCTGCTGTGATCAAATGACAACTCAAGCAGACCACATTTCCTAAAATCATTACCATATGAGCAATATACATCCATGAACAATACCCCACAGCAATGGTAAGGTAATCTAGGGTAAGGTAAGTGATTCATAATTGAATCCTGAGACATATATGATACATATATTATGATCAAAGTAAACTCTCTCAGATCCCATTGGAGAATAATTCCTGAACAATTAGTGAAGATTTATTCATATCATGCAACTCAAGACAGGAAAGCATTACCACATCTTTTTTGCCACTGAGTACACAAAGCAGAATACAATGGCCTCAGTGTGGATTCATGAAGTGCATGCATTGAAATCACCACAGGCAATTCTCTAATTGCCCCCATGAAAAACCAACTTCTCTTTTTCGAAATTTTTTTTCTCCACTTTTCCAATTATCGTACGGGAAAAAGATTTATGAAGTCATCTTCCGGACAAAAGGAAAAATTACTGTAAAAAATACAATAATAATACCAGGGACTAGCGAAAACCAGCAGTGCGTAAAATGTCAATCCTTATCGCAAATTCACAACGTCCACAAAAAGCAGTCACACCGCAAAAAGAACTTGACATTCGAACAGAGTTAGATTTACAGAGTTTCTCAGGGAATTTAAATGAACTCAAAAAGGTGTTTCTATTTCAGTCATCCAAAACAATGTTTGCCTTAAACTACATTCAGACTCACAAGGTCCCTGGCAGTACACCACCATGCTGGCATGAAATACATCCATAACATGGTTTCACAAATTAATCAGGAAAGCAAGAATGTTGCTATCTTTCTGATGAGACAAATTGAGCTCCTCAACACAACAGGTATTACTACCTTTGAAGTGTTGATGTGGTAAAAGGAAAGAGAAAATAAAAATCATGTTTGCAGTTGAAAGGAGATGCCAGCTTCATGCCAGGAGGAGAAATCCTTGAGTGAACATTGTAAATCAAAACATGTTCATTTGGCAAGTGGAAACAGTGGCAAGTTGAAACAATGTCAAGACTTGAAAGCCTCAGGAATGCAGTCGTTTGTTTTCTTTCCACTCTCTGTTATTCTTACAATCACAGAAGTCGTGTTGAGAGATTCAACAGAAATGCTGTGGTGGTAAAAAAGAATTTGGTTTCCTTAATTTTGTAGCGCTCATAAATAATGAACTTCACAAGTCACTATACAAAGTGAAAACATATATTCTCTGACCATGTCAAGAGTTGTCAAATTGAACAAAGTATCATGACAAAGTTAGGTGTGAGAATGCTAAGAAGGTACACAAGGAGGATAATGTCCTCCTCTTGGAAGGTTTAGAATCTTCAAAGTGCTTCACATTTCTCAACTTCATGATTTCAGCCCCTAAAACTTCTCTTCAGCACCTACTGTTTTGATCAAATTTCTAACATCTACCTGACCACTGCGACCATTGAAAGGTGTAAAAGGTGAAGTGGGAGTCCAGATAGTCTATCATTGTAACCCCTGTGGATGAACTCCTGCTGGGCCAGTGCTGGTATTGCTTGGAGAAGGGTCCAGTCTACAATTGCCCCTTTTCTTAATGGCCACCTCATTGGTCCAACAGGTGAGGTCATTTACACAAAACACACCTTGAGGTCCAGCAGACCTGAGAAGATCTAAGGGCCAAGAGAGGGCCTGGGGCAAGCCAAAGGGCATGCAAGGTCAAATGGGGAGGACCTCTAATAAGATCCAAATTGGCACCAAAATAGTCATGAACATGCTGGCTACTCGTTCACTGGGTCCTCACTGGGTCTTAAGTGAGTGGTGTGCACTGGAGACCATATCAAATTCATCAGGTCATTGATCTCCATTCCATATATCATGACTATCATTCACTTATTCTGAAGTTAATCATTCACCTGCAGAACTGTCAACATAAAAAGACAAGCTCCAAGACTTTAAAATAGCAATTACCAGTCCTATACCAAGCACCATTGTCAATGATTGTACACCTCAAGGAACCACTAAGACCACACAGGATACATTTGTCACCTTTTCAGAAAGTTTGAATAAGTTCCAACAATATCCTGGATAAGCAAATCATACCATATCACTGAATGATCAAAGTATCAGAATAATTCCGTTAATATGACAGGGCCACAATCGCCACCCTTGACCTTAAGATACCCATACAAGTGATCTGATTTGGTCCTTTGAGAAGCAGGGTATTGTGAAATTGAACACAATAATCTGAGAACAGTTGCTTTATTCTCTTCAGAAATCCAATCTGATCAGAGGCAACATTGGTAACTTCAATTGTGTACCTTCAACAATGTTCAAGGTACTGTACTGTTTGACCAGGGTCTACACTTATATGCCTCTTGATATAATATTACAATATGCACCACAATGGGCTTTTCATATTTAGAAGGAGTATGTTGATTAAACTTCTCATGGAATTTTTAAGACTAAATATAGGAAAATCAAAGCATTCAATGTACCTTATGCTATTACAACTGAGCACATTTATAATCATACAGTGTGTATATTGTGGTGGATGTTGAATTATTAGATCTAGTTAAGGTAAAATATTGGATCTAGGAGATGTCTAGGTAATTTTTCATAACACCGATTTTCAGGTGATCAAATACTTAATAACTTGTCTTACAAATTGAACATTACCAATAGCTCAAACATATTTAATGGCTTCTTGACCAGGTTGACCTGCTCTGACCACAGCATAGAGTGCCACTGCTTACAAATTGACCAACGGTCAAGCAAAGTTTGAGTCATGGTGAAGGAGAGAAATGGTTCTGGAATACCATTACACACTCATGTATACCATGGTTGTCACACAGTCTAACAAGAACATTTGTCACTTTTCAAATAATTTATTAATGGCAAACCCACAAACAAGGTCTTTTCTTGCTTACCCAGAGGCCTCTACTCCTTGCCAAAGCCACATAATTCAACCTGGTCATCTTGTCACAAATCTCTGCTTCAGAATGAGCCCATTTGTCCTGCTCAATATTAATCATGAGCTACTTGTCATAAACACAAATAGTATTTGTATGAGCAAACTCTTTCTTGCCACAAGTGGACTGAACTTGCATTGACCACTTACATAAGGAGCATCTTCAAGAATTTTTAAGGTGGTGACATGTCAGCCACCCCATCCTCATAATATATTGCATAAACTGTATATTTGACATTGACCATTAATAATATTTTGTTTTGACAATCACTGAATGGACATTTGAGAAGGTTTCGATTAATTCTTTGTGTCAACCATTGGATGCTAGACAAACCAAGAAGTTAAGCGTTCTTGATTTATTTTAAAGATCGACCATTGGGTGACTTGTCAGAATGAATGTGCACCAGTAAGTTAATATCAATATAGATTATAGATATTGTCGACCCCATTGTTTTTTAATCAATTTAATTTTCTCTACCTAATAGCCAACTATACATTGTACTTCAAATATTAATATTGTCCCTTGACAGGTACAATGCACCTATTACTTTATGTAATTGAATCACAGTAGCATAACTGTTGTTTGTTCAAAAGATCTGTGCTCAGCAATTATAGTAAAGTAGATGTGTAATGCTTATAATGCTATTACCTCCAGTGGGTAATACTGTGTATATCATTATCCAACATACCTATTCTTCATGCACTAAGCAACAATATGAATTCAATGTCACTCACACAGATTTGTGAAACTTCCAAAGGCCAGCACAGCCCATTTCAAGCAGTTATAGGCTACAGCTATTTTGCTCATATATTAAGCTCAAAGACATTGCATATTGCTAACAGGAGATTTCAATACCAAAAGATATCATCAACTTTTAAAGTTTCATATATATGTTAAGTTCAAAATGAATGAATCAGAAAAGCATTAAAGTGAAAGTCCCAATCATCTCATGGTATGAATTGATTCAATTGAATAACAGCATAAAAGTTGTTTTTATATCAAATCAAGGCTTTTGGATGGTTTTTTGTTAGAGAGGTTTCAATTTTTTTCACAAATATTCATGCATGACAGATTATTTTGTGGGCAGAACAGTTGCTCATATGCAAAGCTCATAAAAGATGCACTCACCCCGTTAATACTGCCAAGGTCTTTGATTTGGAATTTCTTGAGTGACGTCTCATAGTTCAGCACAGCATGTCGCTTATCCACACAGCGCGACTGAAAAACAGAAATGTCAAAATATCAAATATACGTACTACATTTAAAATACACATGTCAGATGGAAGAAAAAGTCCAAGAAGTATGAAAATTCATAGATACATATACATTTCAAAATGCAACAAAAAATGTAGTCCAGGTTCTGCACCATTGATCAAAAAGATAGCATAATTTCAAAGTTCTGGCATTCCAACATTAAGACTGCACTGCCAAAGAAACAGTCACACAGTCATATTGCAAATTTGGCCAAATCATAATGCCATGCTCCAGTGCTGTTATTAAATAAAATCCAGTACATGTCAATTTGGTCATTCACCCTTGCAGGTTTTCCTCCAAAAAAGGCCAAGTGTGGTGAAGTGTACAAATATACTTATATCTTTTTTTCTGGCTTACACATTAGATCCACAAACACACTTCCTAAACAGGTGTGTGTAGTACCCCTGCCAACAACCTCCCAACTTAGTCCTAAGCACAGGAAGATCACAAACAAAATGCAGAATGTTTTCTTGGCCTTACAACAAAAGGTCCCAGCACTCCCCACTGGTCACTATGTTAATGCTGGCTTAATGGTATACAGGTATTCCACACACAGCATAAACAGGCATAAACTCCCAGCATGATAGCATTGCTGGCCTGCAAAGTTACTTGTACAGAGTCAAATGCTTCAGCCCAATCAACATGCCATCCTCTGGATAGTGACCTACAGTGTGTTCCTTGCTGATATGCAAGAGGAAAAGACAACACCCAGTAAATCAAGTCTGCAAACTTGTGGTAGGAAGTTGACACCAGCTCCACAACACCTGAAATTTACAAACATCCTATTCTACACCATTGATTGCAAGTTGAGTTTCCTCTGAGTTGAAAAAAAAAACTGCATTTAGGTTATACAGTCACAGTGATTGTAGTCTGATCAGCTAATGGAGGGTCATACGTTGCTAGATTTCTCAGTGACAATCAAATCAAGTTTTTCCACTTATTCAAACATTAAACTTTTTTAAAATGTTAAAGTACTCCACAACAATGATAGAAAGAGTGAGCAGTGAGATAGTACATGCCTTTCTGGGCTCTTGAAATCAATCCTCTAACCAAGTGGCAGATACCTTCCAAACATGAGCTTCTGAAATCACATCACCTGTGAAATGGCCTACTATCGACTATGTACAGTAACTCTTGGCAACTATTACATTCATATGTAATTATCCAATTATGTCCACTTACAAAACATCCCTCGTTGACCCTGCATACTTCTGGACCACCTATTTTACCAGCTTTTTGGGTTTATTCTGAGTATTTTCCCATATGGAACCTGGCAGATCCAAATCATCCAACCCTTATTTTGGTCTCTTCATGTATGCAGGTGGTTTGTGTCACAAGACAGTTTGACAACAATGCCCCCAGGGATAATTTTTCCCATCAGTCAAGGAACAGTTCTGCATATATATCACCATATATATCACCATATATATCACCTTAGTAAGGTACAGTTACATCTAAGAGTGGTGCTTCGTGTCTTGACTAAACTTGCTGCAACTGAGATGAATTAATCATCATATTTTGTAAACATGTGCCCCCCATATACAGTGTACAAGATATACATTTCAAGATCTGTCCATCATATGTCCATTGTTATACTGAAAGCCAGTAAATTACAGACTATTCACATCATTCACAGTTCATATCCAGTTCACACCTAGGTGAATCTGCAGATAATACTCAGAGAATACATGTATGCACCATACAGCAAAACTGAGTTACATGTAAAACTGACCACGTTGAAAATATCCTTCTTGAGCATGTTGACTTCAGTCATTTTGAACACAGCTTCAATGAAGCAAATATGCATCCCTGTGTATACATGTATACATGTACAATGTACAATGTACATCTACTATCCAGAGGTAGTTGGCTGACTCTCTTATAAGCCTAACACTAATCAATGACTATCAATTACTCATGGGAAAAGTCATCTTCGTCTCTATGGCATTAACCTAATCACAGATCATCACAGCAGCTGTGAATGCCTTTGATCATAATCATCATTTATCACTTAACCAGAGTGACTAAGCTAAGAGCTTGTTAAGCAAAAACTCAGCCAAGCCAATCACAGTTCTATTCTCTCTCATCATGACCAGGTGCAATATGACCATATGATCAATCTTCAATCATGAAATCATGCTGAAACTGATCAATAATCACAACAGCCACTTATGATTAAAAGCAGTTGTTTGTGTCTAGACCTACCAGTGTGTTGTATTGAATTATTGACCCACTAGACACAGAACTAATCTGCAGTTAAATTTTCTGTTTTGGACTCAACTTCACCTGCTATGTCCTACATCTGTTTAATTAGGTCCACCAATCAGTTGCTAATTAGGCCATAGACAAGATCCAATTAATGTCAAATATAGATTCAGTTCATCCCACATTCCCACAAATTGCAAAAATAATCATGATGATAGACATGTATGCTATATGATGATAAAACAGCCAGCAAAAGTTCTCCTCGCTCAGTGGCCCTATGAGAAAATGTACTGGTGAGGTTGTGACACAGTGGATTTAAAAGTTGAGTTTTTTTATAGTTTAATAATCCAGTTTAGACACAATATATATTTATAAGGCAAAACACGAATCTTCAGGAGTAAAGCCTTATAACCAGTCAGGGAAATTACCAGCATATGAGGACAATTGCAATTCCAGCCAAGTCCTGGCCCTGACAGGATGATTGAGTGCGTGGGGTTGTTCAGTTGGGTCTCTGAAGAAAGTCTGATGTCTTTGCAGCCATCCTCTCCACACAGCAGCATATCAGTTGCGGGACTTAATTCTATCCAATTTCACGAAATACTGCAAAGTCATCAGCAGCTGATGACAATTTCCTAATTTCTCTGGAGCCTTCGAGTTCTTTTCCTCATTATGTAATGGATGGGTCTGTCAAAATTCATAGAGTTAGTTGACACTGTGATACAACTTTTTACCAAGTTTGGAAGTGATAGTTGCAGTAGTTCTTTTTAAATAGCCAGTCAAAGATGATTTTGAGCACTACCAAAGTCATGGCTAGGCCATGACACTGTGAGAGTGTCATGGGAGGGTGAAGACAGTGCTAGGGTGATTGTCATGTGGGGCTGAGGACATTGATTGTCATCAGCTGGTGATAATTTCCCTGACTGATAACTGGTAAGGTTATCAGTGTAAATCATGGCTTGTGCTTTAACAAATAACCAAGAGACATGTATGACTGCAGGTCCACCCACCCACATTGTACATACTTCTAACATAATATAAAGTTTATACAATTTAAAGCAAGCTGAAATGAGACTAAAAGCAGTGAAAAGCAGTGAAAGGGCTGTCATATTTTTTGTAGGTGTATGCTTGGCTGAATCAATAAAGAATGTTTATAACACAGAGCCAGTAAATAAGGAAATAGTCCATTTAATTTATAAACACTGGTGAAACATTGACATGCATATTCACAGTACATGCCCTTGATTGTATGTAGCTTACAACTCAATATATGTCTTAAATCCTCTGATATAACATCAGTCATCATCTAGCATCTATTGATGATAAGCTACAGTTACTGAACATAGGAGGAGTCTTTTATTTTTACAAGCTCCCATATATATATGTATACTTCTACTTACTCAGATATATGCATTCAATGATTCAATCTCTCATAATATGATCCGATGTTGAATATTGAAGGTCGTTATGCTAGTTCTTCAGCTTGTATCTGCAAGGTAAGCTGTCAAAATCTCCAGTTCCAGTTCATGAGTAAGTATGCATCGTGTGATGTATGTCTGCAGAAACATGAACTGCAGTACTTCGTCTGCCTGCACCTGGCAGGATCATGTTATTCCAATGTCATGGGTCTACCATAGAAGTTAACTTGTTCAATAGTATCCCCAATCACAAAACGAGTGAACTAGCATTAATCCACTGAATATCTCGCCAGTAATCACAATATGTTCACAAAGATCATGGCAGTCTGAAGCCAAGCTGGATTCACTGCAAATGTTTTCCTGACACTACAGGTCAACACTGCAGCGCGCCTAGTGGCAATGGGAGGAACTAGAGAGCAGACGATAAATCAGCTTCGAACGTTTTGCTTCCACGAGCAGCTGCCTGCAGTAAACGTATTTGTCTTCACACACAGCATGTAGGTGAGTCATATTGTAACACTACCTTTACCTATGCTATCTTCAGCAGCATTTTGGCATGCCCTGCCTCCTGGGATGCTAACCCCCCTTCCAATTTTATCACCCTGCAGCATAACCATGATAACTCCAGGGATCCCAGCTGACTGATGGAATGATTACAGATTATACCAACAACTAGATTTCATATCGCAAAGCGGAATGAAAAGAGGTGGCCCTTCAACTTGGATGGCACTCCATCCTCTAGCTGCGAGGGTGTTCATGAATGCAGCAAAAACAACTTGGACAAGAAATGGTGCCTACAATTGCCAATATTTTTTCATAATTTTTAAGTGACTTACACAAACAGTTTTGTGTGTCCTAATTGATATTTTCGCTTTCAGTGTCAGATCAGCTATCTGTGCATAACAAATTAATACTTGAAAGTTGCTCTAGAATTTTGGAATATTTTATTTGTTATTATTTTTTATTTTGAATATATTTTAGAAGGGTAAAACCGGGTCAGCACAGCTGTTTTAAAACCGGGCCCTTCAGTTTGTAAGAACAATTATAAACAGAACGATAAAAACAATGTAAAACCTAATCAGTAACAAGAGAAAAGACATAATGTATAACAATGAGTAAAAATTACAACAATAATCATAGATCATCTCTTAACAATAAACATTCATGTTCCACTTTTTATAAAACTCTTTAGCATTCTTTTAAACTTAACAAGGTCAGTACACTCTTTTAATGCAACCGGTAGTCGGTTCCATTCTCTAGCACCATTATGAAACAACATACATCGGTGAAATTCATTATCGGGTATACCTATATACAAATTCATGTCATGCCCTCTTGTTTTTCTTGATGACACTTCAAAATCAAATATGACATTATTTGTAAGATAATTTGGCGCCATGCCATGAATACATTTGAAAATTAACAAGATCTGAAAATAGACGAAGCGCTGACGTACATTCATCCAGCCAATGTTCTTAACAAGGTCCTGACCTCTAACATTTATGTAGTCAAAATTACTTTCAATAATTCTTGCACAATGATTTTGTAATCTTTGTACTTTGTTCAAATTGTGTTGACTTGTGCTTCCCCATACTGATATTGCATAGTCAATAGTCGGCTGAATCACATCATCCCAAGTCATACCATGACAAAATGGCCCATAACCTTTGCTAATTCATGAATACTTAATTAGCTTACTCACAGTTTGAAATTGTTGCTTCTGTTTCACACAGTTACAAATGGAAAAATTTTGTATTGTTGAAAGGTGCTATCACAGTTCCGAAAATTCCATTGAATTATGTATTTTCACAGTTCTGAAATGAAACTGTTTGAAAGTTTGCTTGTTTTACACTGTTTTTCTTAGTTGCCAGTAATCCTCTAAGTGTCCATAATCTGACTAAATCTGCCTGCAAAATGCTTATGACCTAAATAAGCAGCCAATCACAGAAGAGATTGGAAATAGCAGAAAGCCCTGTCCATTTTAGCAGGGCTTGCGTGGGGAGGAAGGCTGAATCATTGCATTGTAGATCTTTAGAAGTACACTTTTATGAAGAATTTTACTAAGACGAGCCAATTTAGAAGCTTTAAATGCAAGTTTTCTACAAAGTTTAGAAATATGGCTATTCCACGTGAGAGCTTCGTCAATTTCTACACCTAAATATTTCAAAACATTAACTTGTTCTATCGGACAATCATTGACTACAATATCTAATGGCATATTGAACATATTTCGTTTTGACTTTACCACCATAGCACATGACTGATCTGTGTTGATGACTATATTATTTCTACGATACCATTCAGAGACATTGTCAACACAACTTTGTAACATATCTTTAAGATCAATCATTGAATCAGAATTGCAATAAATGAGAGTATCATCAGCGTATAAATTAGCAGTAGCAACACCAACATGTTGACTGATGTCATTAACAAAAATTACAAACAGTAATGGTCCTAAATAAAGGTGAGAGACTTGGAGAGATGTTCACTCTTGAGGGAGGGGGGGGGGGATTAGATTCAGATTACCATCTTGATGGCTCTCTCTCGTTTATAGTCGCAATTGGGTCTTTCAAGATATAAGATTATTTCCTCATAAACATGGGAGTACATATAACACAGAGAATATAATTAAAGGAGTAAGGTCTAACTACAATGCATAAATTCTGTAATGAAAGTGCTAATTCAGTAATTGGCACTTCTGCAATTCGCTGGGTGGTAATTGGCATCAGAGTATATAATTGGCTAAATTGTGTGTCAAGTGTCACAAACCAAAGGGCAGTTATTGAAAAGATGATATTTGAAGTTCAATTAATTTCATTTAATCATGTGTGGCAGCCCTGGTGTGGTAATGAATAGACTACAGAGAGACCTGGCTGTAAATTTATATTGTGATCAAGGAATGAAAAAATAATCGGCAGTTAAAGTGCAATTAAATTCAATGCGATAGTCTGACTTTACTTGGCAGTGTCTAACTCTTATAATCAATGGATTGCAGAGTATCATTCACTAGGGATGCACGGATATCCGGCACAGTATCCGGTATCCGGCCGGATATTGGATTTTGCAGGATATCCGGTATCCGGCAAAATGAGGGTATGAGAACCGGATATCAGAACCGGATATCTGGCATGGTAAAAACTTAATGATAGGCTAAAATTTTGATAATAACCAAAGGAACGTTACCAGAACAGAGTCAACAACAACATTATTTCACCATCTTCAAAATTAGAATTCAGTTACAGAACATAACGAAAAACATTCCATCAGAGGAACTGTCCTCCTGCAAGACCGATATCTCTCAACTCTCATAAAAAATATTCATAATCAGCCACGAATGCAGAAAAACCTCTTTTTTCTCGTGTTTACTATCCGGTTCTAACTATCCGGTTGCTATCCGGTATCCGGCACTTGGTGTTGCCGGATTATCCGGTATCCGGTATCCGGCTATTTTCACTATCCGTGCATCACTATCATTCACATAACTGGATTAAATGCAATTAATGGAGGCACCTTCAATTGGATGGCATCTTTTGTGTGAATCTGACCTTCATCTGTCATCCAATTAAAGGTGTCTCCATTAGGTCTAATTGCGTTTTGCAGTTCCAGTTAATGACACTCTCTGTAATCCTTTATTTTTTACTGGTGGTCTTGATATATTTTATATTTTTTACAGAAAAAAAAACCCACAACAACATTTTTGGGTTTCGCCAAATAACTAAGTGTTTGGCCAAGAGATTAGTAGAGTAACCTAATATTTTTGGGGATTGGCAGACATTCTGACTTTTCATTTTAAAAAGAAAGAAGGAAACTATTTCCAAATATTTTTTCTGTAGGAAGGGGATTTGAACACCAGATTCAACACCTCATCCCTTAAACCTGCACTATGATAGAGCTAGGCATCTTCTGAGCGTTCCAAAATGGGGTCTGCCATTTCTGTATCGTCAGTGGTTGCTTAACTGTGATGGATCATGAAAGGCTGTCCCGTACTTCCGTCCCGCCTTGAAGATTCACCCCGCGTTTTACTCTGACCCCTTCAAGCGCGAAATTGAAACATGTAGGTCCATCTGCCGTTTGGAAATGTCGGAAAACAAGAACATTTGCAAGCATGAATTCTCAAGTTAGCAAGCACGGATGACATGGTGAGTCCCCACATGTAATGCTTAATAACATAAATGGCCAATGCCGACACATTTTAATGATTAAATGGGCCCAGAAAACCCAAAGACTGACCCTAAGCTTTCATGTCAAAAACGTGCATTTTGACAATTCGTACGGAAACAAACAGAGGTGTGGCCACCTCTGAATAATACACAAATCTATGCTCTACTAGGCTGCTTGAACCATCAAATAATTACATACCAATAAAATGATTGCATAACAACAGATCAAATTCACATGCAGAAATGAATCCGTCAATTGTTTTTTTAATGACTAATTCCCTGATATAGGACTATGTTGGTTGAGAAACAATTTTTCAAAACCACATGGATGGACTTCGTTTCACGATATATATCAGTTAAACAGTATTGATCATTCGCTTTGATAACGGAAATGGAATGATAAGCAATCGTCTCGAACCAAATTCAACCGATATGGACTGCCTCCATCTGCGTTATTTTGCTTGAAAAAGTAATTAATTAGCACATTTTAAGTTTTAAATGTCACCGAAATGCTGAAAGACACATGAGATTGTTACCGCTTAAGATTCCTGTCTTGTGCAACATCTCATTTTGTGAGGCAAAATATGAGTTTCACGGTGTCAATTTTCAGTAAAATTAAATTAGTTTGCGGCACAATTTCAGTAATGCCATACATATCGAAAACCATAAATTAATATTGACGATACATATGGCATAAAACTTTGCAAACTATGTCCATCCCTATCAAAAAGCCATAGAAAAATATTTTATGTCACCAGGTTACATACTGAAACAAACATCTATGGTGGGATGTGCCTTTCAGCCAAATTTCACACAGAAATTTCAGACACTACTCAGTATTCATACATTTATTTGGGACTGATTAAACCTGACCTGGTTCACTTTTTATTGACATGCTGGTTGACAAGCTTAATTTTGTAAAATTCGACGAAATTACCCCTGTGCGGGTATCTCCAGTGAAATATATTATGCATGTAGCTTGCATGTGTGACAAGAGATAACCTAGATAAATTTAACCCCAATTAACCATTTGATTATCTAACTGCAGGGGTTCATGGGATCAGACTGTGACACACTGACTCATTTATTAAAAGTTTTTCTTCTTAGAAAAACTGTCACATTATATTAATATTAGATTGTTGAAAATATATATAAAATATGAGTCATTTACAAGTATACACTCTGAAAAAAATTCGGGAAAAACTGGTATTTTAAATTGAAAATGTTTTTTTGCAAAACCAAACTTCCATGCAAAAACCAATATGGACTTTTCAAAAAACCATTTTGGATTTTAAAAAACCAGTTTTGTCAGAAATTTTTTAGAGTGTAGCGTGACTAGCATCATATAATATGCATTAAATGCAACGCTAACAAAGCTTTGAAAGCTTCAGGATAAAATTGATTTTTGCCCCAAAAAAACGTTATCTGGTGTTTTCAACTTTTTGGTTATACTCATTAATTTACAAAAACTTCTATTTGAATTAGAATAACCCAGTCCTTCAAATTTTAAAGAAAATTGTTTACTTTTTTTCCATGTTGTGCACAGACAGGAGTATCAGGAGCCAATAAAATCAATCATTCAAAATAATTTAAAAAAAAGAATTAACAGTTCAAGAAATTGAATTCTTAATTTAACCAGAACAATTAGTTAATTTACCTGTATGTTGACATCACAGTCCTCTCTGCCCAGGAACAACATGGTCTTTGGTAAAAATATCCTCTTCCCTGTTACATCCAGTAAACTCCACTCCAGGCCCTCTGCCTGCTGTGCCATCTTCTCCTGCAAAAACAAAGCAAAGCCATTGAAGTCTCCTGTGACACACTAACAATGTTCACTCAAAGTTTGATGATGTTATAATATTGGCATAAACAATGTGTGCCAGTGGATCTGATATGGATGACCACATCTAATTCTTCACTTGACAGAAAGACAACATGCAATTATCCACTATTGGCTAATAATGTGACACCAAGAAAGAAGCTGCCTGAATGTCCTGAAACATGGAAAGGTGAAATAGGAACTTGCTCAGTACAACAGTAGCCAGTGACCACAATAACCACATAGGCAGTATTAATATAAGCACATACTTGAATATTGACAAACATTTGAAAAGTACACAGACCCACAGACAATTGCTATTGTTCAACAATTCCAATGTTGAGAACCACCCGTTTAGAGAATGGACTTCTCTAATGTGTCTGCAATGCCTGAGGACAAAGTAATTTTAATTGACTAAAAGTAAATGCATGTGTGTCTGTGTGCACAATGCTTGTAAGTAATGCACACCCATGAAATTGATCATTAGGGAGACTTGTGACACAACAAAAAGGAAAATCAATCCTTTATGGACTTAATGAGACATTTACAGCCTGAAAAAGTACAATTACTAACTAACGAAGTCCAAAAATGCCTGATAGTGTTGCAAAAAATAAACTAACTGAAGCAGTGATCAAAGACCTCGTTACCACCAACTTCAGTCACTTGCTGTGGGCAAGTCTGGTGTTTGCCACTGAACTGAAGTGGAGGTCATCATTTCCCCTTTTGTCCCCAACATATATCAACAAAGTAGTTAAGCCTAATTGCTTTAAAAGATATATAAGGATGATAAAGGATCTAATGAGGTTTTGGATTTATATGGATGATGGATCCTTGGGTGGTCTCTCAAGAAAATGGAAAACAAAAACTGAAATCTAATCTATTTTCCTACAAGATATTCATTCATTATACAAGAACAAGAACTATGTCTTAACAATTTAATCAGTATAACTGTGTAGATTAGATCAGTGGTACCATATCGGGTAGCCCATAGATGCATAGCCTGTATAGAATATATAGATATCGAAGTTTGCGAAACATTTTAGCAACTTTTTGTCCGCCATTCAATCGATTAAAGCATGGTGAAGTAGGGGTATCGATATCGGCACCAAAAAACCAGTATCGATACATTGGATCAGAGATTTGGTATCAGGAAAAATCTCAGTATGGGTATCGGAAGTGAAAAACTGGCGCATCCTTACTGTGAAAGGATGTTTTATTAATAGGAGAAAGTTAAAAATATGAGTTCACCTTGTCTGTACAAAACTCAGAGATGAAATCAAGAGTGGAGAATCTCTCTTTGAAAGGGAAGAGCTGCTCCATGTTTTCTGTGAGCATGACCCAGTAGAGATGCCCAGCCATGACACAGGCTACTATCAGCCAGTGTCAGGTATAGTGTCAGGTCAGAGACCTTGGGTGCTGACAACTTCCTTCAACAGTTTGGGTGACCTTCAAGGTCAGAGAGGGGTATGTGTGTCTCTGACATTTCAATTTGGAATACATTCACATGCATTGAAAAGACCACCAGTGCATCACTTCAGTGAATAGTCAGTTGTCAGTCAGTAATTACCATATTTGCAGCCAAATTAATTGTTGAAACCACTCTTAATCCACCATGAAACCATGTAATACTGCAATGAGGAAGATAGTTCAGGTGTCAAAAGGTGTAAAGTTTGTAAACTGCATTGGAATTTGCAGGATAACAGCTGACAGCCACAGAGTAGGTTCCTCCCAGTTCTAATATTTCATAGAGAAAACACTTTCAACACTCCATGCCACACACCAGACCAGAAGGACCTCTTGAAGACCTGCATTACACACTCACAAGGGATGCTCAGATCTCCTCTTGTGGAGATATGTCATGTCTCAGTTGATAATACTTGGACAACGTGGCTTGTCACCACTGTGATATTCCTATTAATGGTGACAGTAATGCAGAACAATTTAGATCCTCTTAGTGCGTCGACTGCCTTAACAATGTCATTTCTATTCCACCGCTGTAATTGTAAGAAGTTGGAGTAGATTCTTCGGGTGTCCATATCCAGAATTAGTGTGTATTCTAATGGAATTTACCTATATGTTGGAGTTTCTTTAAAGAGATTATGTCTTTACTGTTTATCATAAAAGGGTAATCCATGAATGTAGGTTTTAGATGGCATTGAGATCACCTGTGATGTCAGTGACATTGTCAAGGGCTGCTAATACCAGTGGTGTCTAAACAGAGCCTCTGGCTAAGTACTGTATAACAATCAAATGTCAGCAAATGACCCAAGAGCAGTAACAATAGTAAATTCCATGGAGTCATTTCAATGGAATGACTATGGTGATGACAGAAACAGACAGATCACACTGGAGTCTGCTGAGACTGGCATGAGACCAGTATGAGACTGGAATGGAGCTTTAGAAGCCCACATACAGACTCAAGGTCTGAAAATGAGAGCTATTATTTGCCAGTGGGAGACCTTCAACAATCCTGTCTGACAGTTTCTTCTGTGAATCGTGCATAAGATGCCAGGGAGCCTTTTAATCTGTCTGGCTATGTTTCTCATGGACCTGACAAAAATCGGGATCACCACAAATAAGATCTGCTCTAGTCTCATATGAGTCTGCAGCATGAGACAATGTTCAACTTGAGTTGACAACTTGAGGCTCTGTTTTAGAAGTGCCTGCCAAGTTGCTGCTGACTCACTGGTTTTTAAAACAATCGACAAAAATATAGTATGTGAGGATATGTTATGTTGTGTAATTAAATTGTAGGTGTTTACCAGTGGTTATGCAAAACAAGTACAGCTTGGGTGGAGATTGAAATGAATATCAACCTTGACTTCGAGTCTCCACAAAAAGTAGCCAAAGATTACTGCAATTTTCTGGGCTGTATAGCTGCATGTCAGCTCAAAACGTTTGGACAGTGTATACATACATCAATCAATTGATGACATCTGAAGTTTGGAAATGAGAAGGGATTGTCAGCCCCTTGTCATGCACCCAAACGTAATGGAAATGTATGTTCTGATGTAGAATACAGTTTATTTGACTGAAAGGGGAGATGACTTTGTGATGCATAGCTGATTTTGTGATGCCCTGAACAAGTGCACATTACATTTCCAGCCCGAGGGCATCCCCCTGTGCGAAGTCCTCAGTGGACCACCCAAGGGCATGGGTTACGTGACCGAAAGCTACAAACAATTCCACTAGACTGACTAGAGGTCACTAAAGAGAATTCAACAACAAGCCACACCAATGTCATGATGTTATTCTTTTGGAATTTATGCTTTTTAGGGACAAAATCCCCAAAAGATGAAAGTTTAAAAAGTAACTGGATAAGTTAATTGGGATTGGATGTGTCACAGAAACCATGCCAGCAAATAACCTGCATGTATTTAATTAACCAGTGATCACTAGTCTTAGGGTGCATACTTTCCATATCACTGAGCTGTTCAGAACGTTTATTCCAGGGCTGAAGTCAGAAAGGACACACCTATGTGGTGAACACTGAACAGTTTGCATTCAACGTTCATATCCCATGTGGAAATCAATGGATTGGTTTGATGAGTTCTAAAAACAATTTCTTTTGATTATTGCCATTGTTGCAATTCATTTTTTTACAGGCTTTACAGTCTGATAATCCAGTTCTAACTTTTTATTGGTTTCCTGGGAGGTTAAATGATAGTCAACTTGACAACTATAAACCATTCCCATTGATGTGAATTTGGTACCATCCGCAACGTAACTGCAGAAGTTATATATTCTGACTACATGTAATAGGCTGTAACAATACATAGTTGCCAGCCTATTTCTCTTTGGTTTTCTTACTCTTTACTTTGCAAAAACGTAATGATGGCCATAATATCATGAGACGTAAGAGTGTGGGATATGTGTGGTCATTGGTGGCACCTTTACTACTTTGTTGGCACCAGTTAGGCATACTGCACCAGTTACTGAAGTGGTTGGGCTTATTTCAGTAATACTCAGGATACACACCAGAGGACCTACTGGAAACACTGAAGGATAAAACCCACCTTGTGGCTGACAACAACATTGTAATTCTCCAGCTTTACCCCAGTCTCTTTATACTCTCTATTCCTATTTTACACGTAATTTGTAAGAAAGAAGCAGTAATTATAGGTTGGTCCCAGATTGTATCAAAAACAGAGCAACATGAAGCTACTAGTCCTAATGCAGTTACTAACAAGGGTAAGGAGATTCATGATTGATTTTCCTTGACAGGTTGTCTGCCAATCCTGAGAAAGCCCGGAAAAGCCTGGAATTTGGTTTCTCAATTTCCAGGCCTTGGAAAGCCTGGAAAAACCAACATTTTGAAAAAGAGGTCTGGAAAAGCATGGAATTTAGTTTGTATGGAAATAAAAATACACCACTGCTAAATTTTTGGCAATTTTTAAATTATTTTTAGCGATTACAGGACCAAAGGACGAATGTCGTGTTCAGAAAAAAATTTGTGTATCGTGTCGTTCATTGGTCAGTTCACCAACAAATTGGCCTGGAATTTTGGAAAACTTGGCCTGGAAAAGCCTGGGAAAAGCCTGGAATTTGGCTTCAAAAAAGCTGCAGACACCCTGCTTGAACATAAACAGACATCTATCACTGGTCATTACATTGGCGTTTTTCGGCATTCGCAGGCCCATTTTGTATCATAGTTTCTTCAAAATGCTACCTTTCATCTTGGGTATATGGGGGCCTAGCCTCGGGCCCTCTATGCCCCCTCCCCCGGATCCGCCACTGCAACTTTCCAGAAGCACGAATAATATCTTTTCGCTGTCAGAAAAGGCTCTCTTGACTGCATTTGGTGTGAACATTAGATATTCCAGAGTCCACACTGGCTTGAAATTATTATTAATATTTTTATTGTGAGTGTCCAAGAAATATTTATTTTAAGAATAATTGAAGTGCACCTCACCAGACACCACCCAGATATCTATAACCCCCTTCCCCAAGTAACCAACAGGCCACAGGGGCATAAAAACATATCAGTTCAACTTCAATTGATGGCCAGTGGGCACCAACAGACTAAAAGCCTTGCCCCGGGGAAATTGAAAATGCATGAGAGCACTGAATATGATTGGTCTGGCTGAATGTAAATAGATAGTATTTCCAATCAGAGCATGACAACACATATACTCCAAAATAGAGCCACACTGGGTCACTTCAAAATACAAATTCATTATACATAGGCCTATAAATATTATTGGACGATTTGGATCTACTACATATGATGTATATTGTATCAGCTATTAAATATATCAGGTTACACGTTATCAGTTAAAATATGCACCAGGTTATGTCACTATCAGGATGTCAAATTTAGGGCAGTGCAAAAGCAACATTTTTACATGACACTAAGTGACAATATCGTCATAATCGAGACCCAAGGATGGACTCGATGGATTTCATTACATAATACTGGGGGTACTTCAGTATCATTCATAAATATGCTGCGTTTCAATATTTGAAGAATTAATTGCCTGGATATTTTGTTAGCAAGGTGACAGACAGTACAAAACAGGTGTAACAAGTGAATTAGTGTGATCATGCTTGGTGATAGCTGGAATGCTGCTGGATAGATTTGAAGTGGATAGAAGGATTTATACATTTACAGTATCGTATGCAATTCAGAAGACTGCCATTGGATTAAAGCAGCACATGTTTCATGGCTTCCCGTTGACATTGCCATCAATTATGCCACTCACTTAGTGTCCTTGATAAATTACAATAAGACTGGCAGTTAAAGGAACATAGTTCAGCTCAAAGATAAATAGAAACATAAAAGTTGTTGGATGCATAAATTGGGAACTTGTACTGTACAGTGTACATTGTACAGAAACACACACAAAATTTGCATAGGCCTATACATTAGCAAACAAGGCCACAATTGCACTGTATTGCATGCCAGCACATCCTGACTGCTCCTGATGGCAGCATCACCAGACCCATCATCTGAGATGTTGTCAGTTTGCAGCTGCATCGCCATCAGATGTGAAGGATGCAGAATCTCTCAGCATCAGCAACTTCAGCATCTGCATCAGCCATCAAGGCCAAGCCACCCAAGACCACAAAGGGTGAGACTAAGGCCAAGTCTCTATAAAGTGCCACAACGTGCAGGTCAGCAAATAACAACATTATGAAAATTGTCTGTTTGTCGTCGTTAGCATGGTTAAGCAACTGTCATTATATGCACAGGCACTCTCCTGGACTGACTGTACAGTCTGTTAGAAATAACACAAGGTGACTGACTCTGCAGAAAACCCGCTCATCCAAGCTGGCAGTGATGTCATAAGGCAGAGCCAATCAGCTTTGGTATTACAAAATTTCTAGTTCTGCAATATCCAAGAGAGGGCTCTGTTAATATATGAGGCACCATGTGGGAGCCTCATAGAAAATTAAAGTCAGAAAATTTGGGCAAAATAACCAAAATGTGAAGTTACAAACTACTTCTATTTGTTGATATATAATATTTCCAAGGATCTATGACAAAATCCTTCTCATATTCACAGTTTTTCAGTGAAAGGATTTGTGGTGTAATACCCCATAGGTACCTCTCCTGCCAGCTTGGGTGAGCGAACTTGCAGTTGTTCATTAAGCTACAAATCTGCAAGGAATTCCCTTAATTACAGGTAAATTAGCTTTAATTTGATAGAGTTAAGGTGTGGAATTCGGAGTTAACTTATCTGGCAAGGGATTTGACAAAAATTGCGGCTGTGACACAATGTTAGATGCTTGAAATTAGACCCTGAAAACGAAGCTGTTATTTGCCTCAGTTTTGAAGTCATGCACCTTGATGATATTCATACTGAGTATCAATTGACTAATACAGGAGTGTGCCTGTGTTATATGCAACTCCGGGATGCAACTCTGTCAGTGTCTGTTTTTGCTGCAGTATATCCATTTTAATTGGTTCTCTCACTCTCAATGTAGCTCCTTTTTAAGGTACCCCTTTGGCATTTTAAAATGCCTATAATTTCAGGACTCATGTTCAATTCCTGTACTGTACGGGTTCCTCTAAATTTATACACAGGACGATCTTTTTGCCCTTCCTCATTACCTTCATTTTTCTGTCAGTAATTATGAGAGATATATTTATATCGTAGTACTAGTAAGGTTGACCAAGGTGGTTTGAAACATGTCATGCAACTTGATAGTTGCTGCAGGACTATAGTTATTAAACTAAACTGTTGTGTCCTTCTCACAAATTAATTCACTAAACAAATAAAAGGCTGCATGACTTTATGACCAACTGAACCCTAGGTATACTTTCGAAAAGTGGATCTAATCCTAGATTATCCCAGTATTAACTGTGTGGATTAAGTCAATAGATCAAATTAGTGCACTGCAAACACACTCAGATAAGGACTACAGGTCTGATCACACTTGAAATCAATACTATCCATGGGGTGTATTGATTGGGGTGACTTTATGAGTCAAATAAATTAACAAGTTTAACTTGCAGTTCTGCAATGATAAGTTGATTTTTATTTCTGCTTAAATCATATCCAGACTTTACACCCATCCAAGTAGGCCTATTATATATGTTGTTGAATCGTAGTCCAAATCAATGGCATGTGATTATTGGATTAGGAGAAAGTTATAAATAGTCACTAAATGACACTGATTATTTTAACATTCATGGTTTGCAACATTCTTCAAAATTAATTTGTTGTCCAGTAGTACTCTGCTCTGTATTCATTTCATGGCATAAGTTTTTGTGTGTATCAACGGTATGTTGCATACTAAAAACAGCAATCAGATTTGACCCATTTTTGATCCCAATATATATGTACATTCACACAATATTTGGTGTATTCTGAGCTATTCTGATGCGTATATTGAGCACTGAGCAGCATCCTAGCATCCCTATATTGCCCACAGGCTCCAGTGTTAGATCAAAGTATGATTTGATGACACAATAACAGGAATGATATCGAGTGAACCCACCTTTAAATTTGTAGCCTGGTAGCTTGGTTGAACTGGGCCACATCAATTGTATTGATTGGTGTGACAAACATGCGAATCAAGTTCATTTACACCCAGCCATCTTTCTCCTGCCATCAAATATTCATGCAATAGCTCCATAGATGCAAACAGGTCTGATCAAGACTCACATTTAGTTAGAATTGAACATAAATTCCATGTTATCACTGAAATAACCATGGTCCATGTTGACCATGACACATGCAGTTGCACGTTGCACACATGCTGTGTTTAGTACAGTGCACAGCACGTTGACAACACAAATCTGACTGGGTTTCCAATACAGGTATATATCAGATGTGTACATCACTATTAAACTAAGTAGGCTGAATTAAGGTTGGATCTATGTGAGAATCCCAGGCTGTAGCAAGCTGCTACAATGTTTGCAAAAGTGCTATGGACCCATATTGCTTCAACTGACTCATCTTGCTCAGTGAAGTGAAGTCAGAGAGGAAATGAACTCACAATGCTGCAGATGGAAAATTTACGTAACATTGCAATATCTGCTAGTATAATATGGTTAAGTGAGAAGCATAAAAGGATCTAAAATGTAGTTGTTAGTGGTAATTTTGATGGGATACAATTGCTTCAAGCATTATCACTTACTGAGAGGCAGCATCCTGCTGAAACGTAGGACCACATCATGGCAGCAGTGGTCACCACTTCTGGCAGCAGCCAAGGCAGCCACAGTCTCCAAAGGATGAGGAAGAGGTGCTAGACATCTTCAAGACAATGACAGCAGTAACATCCAGGGTAGTCAATGGTCATAATCCACATAATTGCCAGAGGAATGCCATTGCATGTGAGCAAGTCAAAACTCGTGCCATGATATTAGCACCATGGTGCTGCTCCCCATCTCAGACTATTGATTGTGCCAGTTGCTGCTGCTGCTGGAATGGATGCTGAGAGCCAACAACACCAGTTCTGGGATGGACCACAGCTGTATACAGCAGCCTGTCCCAATATCCAAACACTAGATCCAAGCAGTAGCAGTCTAGAACATCACAATAGCAGCCCACATATATGTATGTGCATTGTTATCAATCCAACAATGTCATGTATGCTAACACACAATGTTAAATACTAAATACCAAAATGGTTATGTAATGGATCAGCTTATATCTATCAAATACTATAAGCCAACATGATGAAGATACACACCATCATATGTACCAAGTAACACATGACAGTCAGTCAACTGTCAACAGAAAGTGTCAAAACAAAGACTAAGATACACAAATAGCAATGTATCCCCCCATTGCCAAAAGGTACATGCCCTGGGCTAATTCTGGTTGCCAGGGAAACAATTACATGATGCTGTGAGTGATGATGGAGGTGCGTGTACATCTCGATTTTCTCAATAAGCTAAAACCCATCAGGTGATTAAACTGAGTGCAGGAACCTGTGGAATTAGAGATACCTGGAAAACTGACCACATAAGGGCTTCATGTAACCTTCAGTAAACTGATGCTGATGCATAGGGTACTTTCCAGTTTCCAGATGGTATATACTATCTGGTTGACTTTGCCAATACACCTAAGCTGTCTTGAAAACAATATCCAAAGTATGACGAGGCAAAAGTTCACTGCTCATTCAAAGAAGCAATCAAAATAATTGCTTCATTATTATTACGATATTAGTATGCCTAAATAATGCTTTAGTGCATCATCTTTATCTGTCAGCTTCTGTTAATGACAATACCATGCATACTGGTCATTGTTGATATTGAGAAGCCAATCTCTCAATCAATGACATAATCATGAATTCCAAGACTAGTGTACAGCAATTGTAACTTAGTGTCTTTACCATGTGGCATTTTGTAATTTTGTAGCTTCTCAGTCTGAAGATGAAGTTTGTTTAAATAGTATTTATACAGAATAATTTTACCTTCTCACTTTCCTTGTAAAACCAACAGTCATACTGCTTTGGGTTGACAGACAGTTTTAGGTGAATTCCACTGTCATCCACAGAGGTATAACAGGTAACAGAGCCAGAAATTGATTATGACATTCTGCCAGCTACACACCTACTGCAGGCAGCTATACCTGTGTAAAACTGTTTACATGTATTAGGTTAGACTTCACAGATAATTATTAATAACTTCTTAATGATTTATACTCACAGTGATGTTTCTTTCATGTTGAAACAACGACTCACTGGCCAGGTATGCAGCTCACTTGGAGGCATGGCAACAAAGCGCAGGTGCAAAAGGTGTAGCAAACCAATGAGTCTACAGGTAGCACTAGTGGCAGTGAGTGTTGGGCTCTGATCATGGCGCTAGGATTAGGATTAAAGGAGGTGTGGTAACACACTTTAGCATGGGTGTCAGCTGTTGATATGGTCTCTAATAACTAGTAATAAGTCATTAGAAGTGTCCCAAATGTACTACTCACCAAAAGAGCAGCATCTATTACTGGAGCAACGTCCTGCAGTAAGCATTCAGCTTGCAGGTGGAACTGCAGTTGGAATCGCATGCCTGCCTTGACACAACGCACTTTGCAGCCCTGGAACTGCAGCTGCTGGGGCCTATTGTGTCTCCATGGCTGTCCATCCTGCATCTCAAGGCTGGCCCCTTCTCTCTCATGTATAGAGGGTAATTTCTGACATCCAGCAAAACAGCATTGATGGTAGACACCACGCTGGATCCTCCAGATCACACTTGATGACTCATGGCTACTGCATATTCATTGCCTGCCATTCTGTTCTGGGGGAAGTTGGTGCTGCTGCTGCTGCTGCCATCTCTGATTGACTGATGCAGAATGCCGCCATGCAGCTCCTGATGCACAGCTGGAGGACAACTGGTGCTACATCACCAGATTTAATACGTCATGCATTTATAAAGCTCATTTGCCCTAATTTTCCAAATAGCAAGACTATAGCAGCTAAAATGCTTTAGAGTAGGAAAATGCTCTGTAAAATATCAAAAGTTAATGAACTTTCATCCACTCCAAAAGAAACATAACATACTCTCACTTTGTGTTTAAAAATTAGAAATCAAAATTTGAGTTTTAAAAAATCATAGTAACAAAAGAGATGAAATTCAAAAAATGATAGATAAGAAAGATCATGATTGGATAGCACCCCAGCACAAGGTGCTGTAACCATATAAGTGAATGTCCCTCCACAAGGTGTGAGATAATCACTGAGATTATATGTCACATTGACATATTTCGACT
Source organism: Platynereis dumerilii (assembly GCA_026936325.1). Classification (NCBI taxonomy): domain Eukaryota; kingdom Metazoa; phylum Annelida; class Polychaeta; order Phyllodocida; family Nereididae; genus Platynereis; species Platynereis dumerilii. The sequence goes on from JAPTHN010000011.1 coordinate 28,486,680, forward strand.
TATTTCACAGATTATAGTCTTGATAACATTACACTCTTTATATCTGCTGTGTTAACTTTCATCTTCCAATAAATCTATCAAAATTGCTTGCAATATAGTGTAATTTATGTTATCCCTGGCTATGTTAATGAATTATCCGTGCAAAAGGATTTTAAAGTTGTTGCACTATGGTAGAAATAGTATTTACAAACAACATCTTTGTTGGTCTGTCTGTTTTGGGAACTGGCTGCTATGGAATTTTACCTCAGTCGACTTCACAATAATTTTCACTTCAGTTTTCAGACAGACAGGCACTTCAGTTTTCAGACAGACAGGCACCACTTTTCCAGCATTGTCATTGCTACTGGAACTAATTCCCAGTACCATAACACCAATTTTATTCCGCATGACATTAATTTATTATCATTAAATGTGGTCATTATTGTAGTAAAAGAAATTATTAAGCATCCAAACAATTAACTTGAAGCTTTAAATTGGCCTTTTATATTTTGAATTGAATGTGAAAAACAAGCAGTCACAGACTGATGACTCACACCTTCCTCCAGATTTCCCCTGTTAATTTCGTTATGAAATGAAAATTACTTCATGGCACCACTTCAAAATAACAACAGGTATTATTTGTAACTTATCTCACCTCCTCATCGATTTCCCGGGTAGAATTCCTGTATAATTTCGGCATGAAACATAATTTTGTACAGAGACAGGATTGTTTTGCCTCCATTGCCTCTCACATGTTCCGCAGGGGGCGCTGCAGTTTTTCATTTGACAGCTGTGTGCTCATTGGCTAACATTTTTCTGCCAAATGTCAACTGTCAGATGATTGGACCAGGAGCAGCGCATGCTCAAAAGAGTCAAAGATGTAAACTTCCGTTGGAGATGGCAAACATTCTGAGTTCAACATGGATTTTGAAATTTTGGAGGCAAATAAGAGGCTCTAGAGCTCGTTCTTGGCTTTAACAGTGCGTTCAAAACTACTGCCACCATGCACCAAGGATACGATTCTGATATCGAGGATTCTTTTGGGGAATATCAGCGCTCAGTCAGAGGTGACAGTTCATTTGCTCAATTCCAATCAATGAAATTCTATTGACAGCAGCATTGTCACTGCTGCAGGGCAAGTCCCTGCATGTTCAGTCAACCAGCACTGACACTGCATGTGCTGCTCATGCCAGCCTGTGCCACATGCTGTGATTACCACACATTCTTCTATTCATTTGCCCCACATACCTGTAGGGATGCACGGATATCCGGCACAGTATCCGGTATCCGGCCGGATATTGGATTTTGCAGGATATCCGGTATCCGGCAAAATGAGGGTATGAGAACCGGATATCAGAACCGGATATCTGGCATGGTAAAAACTTAATGATAGGCTAAAATTTTGATAATAACCAAAGGAACGTTACCAGAACAGAGTCAACAACAACATTATTTCACCATCTTCAAAATTAGAATTCAGTTACAGAACATAACGAAAAACATTCCATCAGAGGAACTGTCCTCCTGCAAGACCGATATCTCTCAACTCTCATAAAAAATATTCATAATCAGCCACGAATGCAGAAAAACCTCTTTTTTCTCGTGTTTACTATCCGGTTCTAACTATCCGGTTGCTATCCGGTATCCGGCACTTGGTGTTGCCGGATTATCCGGTATCCGGTATCCGGCTATTTTCACTATCCGTGCATCACTACATACCTGCATACTGACATAACTAGCTACTTAATTTAAGTAAATTTAATTTAATTAGGCCTACTAAATTAGTGAATCAGTGTGGTAATGATGGTTAGGGGTAATGATTATGATGGTCAGGGGTAATATCATACCCACCAGTGGCACCAAACAGGTTTTGTAACTGGCTGATTACTGAAAAGAAAAAGACCAATTGATTGGATTTGCCTGATCTGGTAATGGCTATGTAATAGTACAGAATCGTAGTATGTTTAATTAATACACCAACAGGTCTATTATTATTAATTTTTCATACAACCTTTAGCTGCCCCAATACTTGCAAAAGTGTATATATGCCTGGTATTACCTAATGGCGCTGCACATGCTGCTCATGGTTTTGATTATAATTTCTTGGGCACATATTCTTAATTTGAAATTCCTGTTTATTTTGTCTTCCATCTATTTATAGGACGGGCTAAGGCTACCCTGGATGAGCTTCAGAGTTCTCTTAAAGAGGATCCAGCTGTTAATCCATCTGACAGGCGTCACGCAAGGTAAATTAAAAGTTTCCTAGCTGATTACTGAAAGTACTGCATTGTGCATAATATTATAAATATATCAATATTGGATGAGGCCTACTACATTTATGTACATTTTTTTTGACAGGTCAAGAACAAGTTACCAATCTGGTTTCCGTGAAAGGTCAGGCAGTTGGAGTGGGGGGCAGGGAATTACAGAACACGCTGATTATGTATATGGTGCTGCTGCTGACAGGTTGCAATCTATGCTCTACAGATACGAGACAACACAACAACCGAAAAATGTTCAGTTCAGGGTTAGTAACATCCAATTTTGTTTACAGATATGTGCAACATATTTTGCTCTAAAGTTCATATATATACTGAAAACATTATTATTAGAGTGAAAACTAGTGATAGTTAATAACGGGTCACAAACTCAAGTGCAAGAAAGTACTTTGTGATGAACTATCTACTACATATTTTTGTTCTATTTTGCATGGTCAAAAAATTAAGCCACTATAGTCTATGAAAGGTTTTATCCAACACAGAAACCCCTTGATATATTATTTTGTTTTATTTTATTTTTTTCAATAAAAAAATTGAAGATGAGAAAGCCTGTCTAATTTTTCTTTCATAGATCTATTTTGGATCACTTTCACAAATTATATTTATATACATGGTTATCCTAGTCCTTCGTATGTTGCTGTACAAAGAATTAAAATAAAAAATCTGAATGTTGATATCCTAACCTTTTCTTGGTGGTGTAGCATGCTTAATCATGTTAATAGATATGTGAATTATATAAGTACTCAAAATAACACCCAGAAAGTCTTCTGAAATTTGAAACTGCTGACATAAATTTGACATGTATATTATAGAACTTAAGCGTTGGTAGCTTTGAATGGCACATTGAATTTATATATAGACTGTCACGGTATAATTTCACTGCATTACCAGTATAGCTTGAGATGATTGGTATCCTTTGACATGGCTAATGCATCCAAATGATAGGTGTTGATATTTTGTGTAAATATCTTGTTCAGACAATATTTGTCATCTTTCTCAAGGAAAGTTTCTTCGCCAAGTATGACATGCGAAAATGACTATAGTATGGTGGTTTTCATTTTAAGCAAACATGTACACAGTGAGTCTGCGTTAAAAAGTTTGGAATTCAGATTCTCCTATGGAATGGCTTATTATATATATTCTTAGTATTTTTCCCCTTGAAGAGCATACTCAGCATAATGCAGCATTGAACTGATGCTTTAGGGTGAACAATTTTGAAAGGCATTTTTGAAAGTAAATTGGTGCATGGAGAGTATTGGAGTTTGCATGAATGGTAAAAATAACTTGCATGTCAAGTAGTAACCAAGCAAATGTATTGCCAAATAATATACTTGGACATGTCAAGGTTAAGAAACAAAACTCATGACAAAACCTTTCATGCACTTTGCATGCACTGAACAATCTGCACTGCAACTGTCTCAGATGTTGGGTCAATCCATGAGTACCAAGTTCAATGATCAGCCATGTGGAACCATGCTGCAGAATGACCCTACCCCCATTGTGATAATTTGTAAGGTCAGTGTATGTTTATAAGTGCTTGAATGGAATATATGACTTAGTAATGTACTGACCTCGCTCAGGCATAGTTCCATCATTGTGCTGGCAATCACAAATCCAAAGACTCCTTTCAATGACTTAATATCCAATATAGCTAGGATCCAGGTTGAATAAACTGTTGTAATATGAGCCGGGGACCCAGTGCTGTGCAAGTGACTTCATGTTGCCTTATTCAGCTGTGTGTTTTGATGACACAGGGTCAAGATCACTTCAACAGATGTGGACATTTTTGATCACATTTCTCTGTCTATCACCGAATGTCACAATTCTGTTGCATCCTTGTAGCCATAAAGGTGATAGCTGTCCACAGGTGACTTTAAATACTGCAAATATACCAGCTGAGTGCATCTCTGTGTGTTGGTTGTGATGTCTGTCCTTTGTATATAGAGTATATATCCAATTAGAAAGATCATGCATGTATTCATGCAGTTAATGTGTCAGTAATGAATTCCTTTGAGTGGCTAATGGCAGAGTCCATCTCCACCTAATTGAGTGACCACTGCCATGAGATAAGATTGAGCTGCAGGCAAGACTGTACTGCTCATGATTAAGTCTCCAGTCAGGTCAAGATGAAATCTCGATCCACCCCAGTGCACATCTGCATTACTCAACCTGAACATGGAATGCTCACACTTTACCCTCCTTGGTCCTTTCCAGATTGGTAGTTTCACCCCTGCACCCCACTGGCTCCAATTCCCTCCTCCTTCTTGTATGTTAGTTATATCCTTCACATAGCAGGGCATAGGTGCGTTTTAGGTGTTGAATCAGTTGATATATCCATGTTAGGTCATTTTTTCCCTGAAGTATATCACTGCATTGTATAGTCTAATAGTCTATACTCCACATTGACTTCACAAGAGGACACTGTTAGATGCCCTCTATCCATTCTTGCAATATACTGATATAGCTTGACAACATTACAGTCTTCTAGTTTTCAGACATACTAGATTCTCTAGATATGCTTACTCAGAAGTTAGTCTCAACTGAAAAAATCGCTTTTTTGACACTAATGTGATTTCAGGCATATTTCATGAAGACCCTTCTGTAGTGCACCCACATTAATCAGGAGTTACATGCTAAGCTTTTTCTTAATCCATGTTGTCTTCACTCTGTCATGAACAATTTCACATCATACATGACTACCACTTGACTACGAACCAGTAAAAAAGGGAAGAAAAGAAACAGATTTTAAAATGGAAATTCCCTTGGTACTTGAAAATAGCAGATAAGTCGTCAGTTAATGTGTTCTCGAGTGATATATTACAATAGCTTTTATATTTGACAATTATTTGTTATAGTGAGATACTAATGTACTCATGTTGTTATTCCTTCAGCTTTTATTGCATCAGTAAGTCAGTTCCCACGACCTATGACCCTAGAGTATAAAGTCACAAGAAATAGATGAGATTGCAGCCGTATTTTAAAACATTTAAGAAAACTCGCTTCCCTAAAGCTTTGTCATATCACCATTGTGTGATAGGGAATTGTTCGCCCTTGCCTGTTACTTAAACGTAAATTTCATTTTATTGCCGTATTTATTTAGATGAAAAACTTGCATCCTTTGATCAACAACGTTTCAAGTATAATGCCAATGTAACAGAAAGCAGTGACTGAAATAAGTTTCTAAACAATTCTGGCTCTCAAATGAGAGTTGCACAAAACAGTTCCTTGGAATTTGCTTTTGAATATGATTGCATCAGAAGAAATACAGTCAGGACTGTGTTTTGAACATTCTGCAATCTCTAATGGTTGTTCCATTCAATTGTGTGAATATGACATTCAATATATCCAATTCAATCTTTAAACATGTTGCAAAGTATACACAAAACTCTGTGAATACCCTTGCAAACTTGAGTGCATGTATAAGGTAAACACAATTTGCATACATTGTAATTATTGTGTGTGATATTCATATTTTTCAGTCACCAAGCAAGTATTCAGTGCAAACAAACCGCACAAGGACGTACAACATGTATAACAAGACAACGGAGGACATATCTGTTTCACCGCCCCCTCCAAGAGGGTATGTCCCGTCTTCAGAGGAAGCTTTACCCCTCATTCAGAACCAGAGCGTCCTCCTCCAGCAGTTGGAGACGGAGAATAAGTTCATTAAGGTAATTATACTTTTTGCAGTTTCTTTTCACTGCAATTTGTTTAAATTTTTTTGTTTAATTTTGTGTGAAAGTTAAAAAAATGTTTGATCACATTTAATTAAACAATTTGCAGAAGTTACCATATACTGTACTGATACTGTGTCAGTAACTAACTCCTTGACCAAAACTAAAGATATGAAAGATACGAATCATTCATTCATTTGCAGGAGGAATTGTCAGTCCTTAAACAGAGACAGAAGGAGTTAGTGGAAGAGAATCGGTTGCTACATGAAGAACTCAAGAAAAGTGTGGTGCAGGAGATCCTGCAAGGAAGTGGCCATCATCAGACTGTAAGTCTAAAATTTTTTTAATCTTTCTCATCTCTTTAACTTTAAAGTCAGTAGAGGTATGGTCGCACCATGGCTGGTGTAGAACAATTGAGTTAATTGTTATGCTTGCGTGTCAAATTCTTAGTCTTTTTTTCTGAGTGGCATTGCTGCAAAAGAAACTTGCAATGGATCCCTGTTAAAATATTGTTGCTTGGCAATACCTTTCCGCCATGGTTGGAGACACATAACTATGCACAATGTGTATGTGCTGATCTAGAGGGGGTACAGAGCTAACATGTATTAAATTGGGCTCAGTGGAGACATCTGCTGTTTGGTGACATACCAACTCTGACTGAGTCGCACATATGTTCAAGGTTATGCGAAATTGCTATTGATATAACCAGAATAACTTGAGAATTTTACATTAATTTTGTCAAAACTTGAGTAATTTTTGCACTCACCTTGTTGGTCATCGCCGACAGTAATTTGATCGCTGAAGTGCGGAGTTTCAATTCCTCTGACTTTGACCTCATTAACGACCCAGATTCGAGTGACCTTGACATTGGGAATGACCTTGACAGCGATCCTAATGACCCTGATGGTTGGAGATCATGCCTCTTTAAAGATGGGATGTATTCAGATTTACTGATGTGTTCAAGAGTCGCCCAAGACCTCAGATTTGGGTGAGTTGGATCTTCTTGATTGGTTTCGCTTGAGGTGGAGGCAGTGTCTGAATCTGCTTTATCCTCTGTTTCGTCTAACAGACTGGCTTCATGTAAATCTGGGTTAGATTTTGAAAGAAGTTGGTTCATTGATCCTCCTATGTCATGATCTAAGTCGCTCAAGTTTACAGCATTTCCGGGTGATTGGCCTTCATTTTCATCATGTTCACTTTCTGAATCAGAAGGTTTCTCAGGGTTTAGAGAATCATGAGTGTTATTCATTGAATCTGTAGGACTGATATCTGGTGATGCGTCTGATTCTCTTTCAGCAATTACTGGCAGTCTTACTTTCAAAATTGATGGTAATCCATGATCTTGGATGTCTTCTTCATGGCTTTCTACTATAGCAGAACTTGCTGCAGAAGGTATTCCAATTGTGTTCGAGTCACTTCCGTAACAGCAAATATCCTTATATGGCGAAGGAAAGATTGGCAGAGGATACAGAACATCTGCATCTTCTTGGTGGTCTAATTGGTCCAATGAATCATTTGAATTGTCATTTGAATTGTCATTTAAATTGTCATTTGAATTGTCATTTGAATTATCATTTGAATTATCATTTGAATTATCATTTGAATTATCATTTGAATTATCATTTGTCTTAGTCAAGGAGTCTTCCATTGACTGATCTTTATGATCTGATTCAAGTTGGATGCTCTTTTGACTACTTGGTGACAGATTGGTGATTGTATCCTCGTTACAGACAATTCCAGTGTCCCCAGAAGGTTGACTGTCAGGAGAAGACATATCCTCCGTTTCATTCAAGATTTTGTCAAAGAGGTCATTGACCTCAGCTGGACTACATGGATCGAGACTGTCATTCGGGTCAATGTCTGTATCCATGTTGTGAAGGTGTAAATCAAGCTGGTTGTTGTGGTTTTCCATATTGCGCTTGTCATCCAGAGAGTCTGCGCTGACAGAATAATCATCAATCCTCAGACTATCATCCTCAAAGCTGTCAGAGTTACTAGGGTGAGTGTCATTGTAGGCACTGTCTGATTGCTTGTCAGAAGGGACTTCAATGCTGTCAGCCGATGCAGAATGACCGATTGATGGACAGTCGGCTAAACTGTCCTCCTCATTGTCCAGGTAGACTAGTTGGTTATATATCTGCACCAGCTGACTGTCAAGTTGCTTCTGCTTATCCTCTAGGTCCCCCAACTGATCAACCAGCTCGTTGTCAAACATGAGGTTGAGTGAGTCATCACTGAACTTCTCCAGGAGGGCTGATTGGCTTGTTCGGCTTGATGTCTTTTCGCTGTTCTCTGTCTTGTTGGTCATGCTGAGTCGCAGGCAATCAATCTGGGCTCCTATAGAGCCTCCGAGCTGAGTGACCTTGTCCAGGCTCTCAAGGTCGACGTCAAAGTCACTTCCAGGGTCTCCTCCAGGGTCATTGTCAAGGTCACCTCCAGGGTCACCTTGGACTTTGTTGTCCAAGTCATCAGTCAATGAAGATGATGTGCTGATAGTGCTGTCTTCGTAGTTGAGACATGCACCTTCATCTTTTGATGTACCCTGCACAAGGTCTCCTACATCCATGTCCTCAGCATCACTCTGCATGTTACTGATATTAGCTAAATCTGCATCTGAGTCTAGCTGACCCGCTTCTGGTGTAATCAGCTCGCGACTGCAATCTGACTCCTCATCAGGGAGACTGCTTGAGATCTTATCACCAACTTGTGACTCATGTCGTTCTGCCTCAGTCTGTGACAAATGATTTCCTGTCACTTCCAAGTTGTGTAACAGACTTTCCAGGTCTCTCTCTGCTCTCCCCTTGCTCACATTTGCTACAATGTCAACATCGCCAGCTGTTGTGTCGTTGGTGCAAATTGGTAAATCCAAACATGCTGAAGTAGTATTGTTACCGTTTGTTGGGTTGCCATTGATGTTTAGGTCACTCGCAATAACATAGTCATCAGTATCTGTTGTACTTGTACTGTCAGAAGCAGTGGATGTAGTAGCATCTGTATCGTTTGGCAGGACCTCAGAGTAATTGTCACTGGTAAGATCTGAGTCTCCTGACATCGAAGAGGTCATAGAAGTGTCCTCTTCTGCCTTATCCATCTTGGAAATTGTCTAAATTTCTTCTGCGTTCATTTCTTTGCTCTGTGTATCATCTGAAACCAATTAAAAGAACAACATGAGTATACCTTGGTGTTTATGGATTGTAAAATTCAATATGTTTTAATAATTGTTTGTAGATTACTGATGACCTGCTCACAGAAATTAACAGGACCGACATAAATGTGAATGTCAATCAAAGCAACCTCTCAAGATGGAAGTATGAATTGGTGAGTGTGAATGATTTTCTTTTGTAGTTTGTAGATATTGTGGTACTTGAAAATTGGGAGAACACGTTGATAACACCCTCCACAAAGTTTCAATGTTATTTTGTTTAATGATGTTATTGATAAATGACTCCATATTTTTATCACTTCCTCAAATAGAAAATAGTCATTCTCCCCAAAATATGTCAAATTGACACTCAGTCATTTGATGCATCAACATTTCAAATGAATTGCATGAAAATTTCTCGGGGATGAAGGGGTTGCTGATGATGCACTAGGCAGACTTTAAAACCCAGTGCTTCTCCAATATAGTGTGCAAACTGATATCTGTTATCAATCAATCACTGTGAATGCTGATCTGACCATTTCTTACTCTTATGGTCTTTTCATCACTTGTTCAAAGAATAATAATTGTAATACCTAACATTTACTTTTCTATTATAGCGTAATAACTAACCCCTTCTGCACAAATTCTTGATTTTTCTGCGAAGTCATCTCCATGAAATAAATTTACAAACAACAACAGAAAACTAATCATCATGACTAGTTACTCGTACCTTTTTGTCAGCTGATCACTGACAATGTTTCCATGATGATGCCATGCCACCAATGTGCTTGATTCTAGCCTGGTGTTCTAGATGCTGCACTGATGGCATTAACTTTACAAGTGATCTCAATAACTGAGCAGCAACTGGAGCAGTAACTGAAGCAGCCTTGAGATTAGCACTGTGAATGCATGTTCTGTGGGCATGTGTCATCCCTTGGCTAATATGCCCCCATTCATGCTCTGTGTTAAGCCCAGTCAATTAGAAAGGGGTATGAGGCATAAGACAGGAATTTGCAATTAGTTACCTCAATGAGTAATCTTGTATTTGCATTTATAACGAAATTTTGCCATTTAATATTGTTATTTCTCAGAAAGATGGAATAGCCAGGGCAGTGCATAGAGTTGTGTAGAATATAGATGTCTTTGTAGAAAATATGCATTTGCAAAACCCATCAGAACCCCTTTAACAAAGGACTGTCGGTGGATGCAGATGTTCACCCCAATGGCTCAGTCACAATTGCTCACCCACCCCCCCCCTCTCTCCTTAAACGGTTATTGGGGTGATCAGAGAAGGGGGTTGAGAGGGAGGGGGGAAAGGGTAAACATCAATTTAGGTCATGCTGATCCAATAAATTTAAGGATTTATTTTTGCAAAGTTAAAACAGAAATAAAATAAAAACTTATTCTGTTTTAGTTGCAAAAAATGAGCTAAAATAATTATCATAAAAATATTTAAAAAGTTGTGGGCAGAGTTGCTGAATATCTTTCATTAGATTTTAATTCAATATTTTGTAACCTACTAACCTAATAAATAATATTTTGTTCTAATGTATTCATAAATCTCATAAGAAAAAAAACTGTATATGGATAGTAATGATAAACAATGATATTAAAAGAATGGATTAAAATAGTGTCACTGGGTTGGACGAAAATGATTAAAAAAATTTTTTTCTCTACTTTCTGGACTTTTGCTGCTTTGGCGTTTTGAACTAAACTGGCATTTGAAAGTCATCCATTGTCCTTTTCACAAAATTTTGCTATAATCACTTGTCAATCATATATATTGACTACTCGTGCGTGTACCTGAAACCTTGCAGTCCATGCACTCATTGCACTGTGCAACTAATAGACAAAACATGGAACTATGTCCATCAATTTTCACTGGCAGACTGTGGCAATACATGTACATTGTGCAGCTTGGAAAGTCCTAATGCTTTGCAATATTAGTGTATCAGTGTATTGGCTAATAAACATGATAAATGAAGACATGCAATGCAATGTACTGAAATTTCACATAAGCATTCTACATACCTCTTACTTTTACAGGAGAGACTGAACGCCCTGCACGGTGCAAAAACCAAACAGCTAGAAGGACAGCTGGGATCAGCTAAGTATGTTTTTGTTTATGTTTTTCTATTCTTTTCTTTCCCCCATTCTCTCTTCTCTGAGTTCTCTTCATTTCTTGGCTAATTTGTTGCTGTATGCGACACACTGTTAACCCCAGGGAGGTGAGAGACTGTTAGAGACATGTGATGTCTAGAACACCTCTGCAACTCTTATGCCAGCTTATCATTGCTTGTATTATTATGAGGGTGGCAATTTGTGCTAAATTTAAATTTGAGCATATATGAGACACTTTGAGGTAACATTTGTAGTTACTTGATAACTAATTCTAGGATTATATTTGCATGATGCAAAGTATCTCCCATGCAAGTGTCTGATAATTCAGATGAATATTCTCTAGTGATGGGTTAATATCCTTCTTTACTAACTTTGACCACACTGGTAATGTGATCTGTGAAGTTGCATTGACCTAGCTGATGATGTCATGAACAGATTCGTGTGTCAATCATTGATCAGTGAATTTCTGAATTATGTTTGTCAAATTATCAATGGCTATGTTGCAGAAGAGCAAAATCACTTACTTTTTTTAATGCAGTGTAAGAGTAGCTAGGAATAAATCCACATGCAGTGTCATTCAACAGATTCTGCAGTAGCCCAAGTACACCTGCTGCAGTGAAAGTTGGCAGCGATATGCAGTCAGCATGTTGTGTGCTATGAAGGGCTGTACATTGAGATTATATAAAGCATCAGTGCTATGCTAGTGCAGGCCTGGAGGTATGACCAGGACTAGAAAGACCAGGAGAAAAGACTAGGTTGTTTGTATGATCTGATTGTATGGCCTAAAGCAGAGAGAATCAATTATATCTGCGTTGCTGTGTAGGAGGTCTTAATACTCTATGAACAATATGGGACTTACAGTGCTTGTAAGCCTTGTAATAATGGCTTGTATATTAGGTAAACAGAAATTCACCTACTTTATGAGAGTTTGTATACATAATGATGAAATCATGCACTGTATATACATTCACATCAGCTGTTTGTCTTGTTTGCCTTTGCTTATATTAGACTATTTTATTTTGTCTAATAGGTTCATTTGCAATTTAATTGAAAATTTGCCAAGTGAATAACCGACATTGTTGATGCGTATTTTACATGGGGTAACCTTATGATGTGGATTAAATAAATCTGTCAAAATTTTGTTTAGAAATAACAAATAACTTTATTATCAGCCTACTTTTGGGATTATTTTACTAATTTGGGTGAAAAATAAATTGATTTTGATGTTGTATCTTGTTTGGATTAACTAAGGTTCATTGAACTCTTTTTCAATTGTTTAAAAATTGTCTTTGTTTTCAACTTTGTGATCTAAAAAAGTTGATGTCTCTGTGATTTTTTTCTAGATCGGAAGTGGAGAGGCTAGAGAAAGAGATCATGGAATTAAGAACAAAATTGCGGATTTCTGAATCGGGAGCCAAAGGGTCGGAAGGGGTAAAAGGGTTGTGCGTCAGATGTGGTCAGAGTGAGGCTGTACTTCCCGCGACTTATGCCAATCAGACACAAGCAATTGACAAGTTAACAAAGTAAGTATGAATTTCATTTTCGGAAGATAGGATAGTGATGAATAGCTGATCCGTTAACACACTTATTGACTGGAAGTTTCTCTCCCTGAACATGGAATCTTGTTGTGTCATCATTGCAATGTAATTTGATTTGTTGAGAAAGACAAAATAAAAACCTTACCATTGTACCTACCTCATTTTTTAATGCATGTGTAGATAAGAGTGATGCGTGTAACTTTTTGGTCCCAAATTCACTGTAATTCTTTAAAAAAAAAAAGGTAGGCCTCTGCATTTATAATATCTGAATGACCAGTTAGAACTTGGCTTATAAACTGCCAATGTATTTAAATATTTAAATGCATTCATAAAACTTTTTTGCATATTATAACAGTATTGGGGGCTGCATCCCGTAGATGATAAAATACAAATGTTACCAAAAAACTTTGTAAGTTTGATGACAAAGTTATTGATTGTTTTAATAAACTTTGATTTAGAGTAGAGCAGTATGTTGTGATTTAAGGTGACTCATGCGTGGTACACTGCACCATAGGGACTTCTAAGCTTATAGATACTTATATTACTCATATAATATAAAGGGAGATCACCATTTTTGCAGTGTTGACACACCTATTTCAAGTTAATCATACGCATTCAAAATTGAGTCCATCACTCTGAAATTCTCCACATTTTTAGGAAAATACCCAGTCTTGAACATATGTAAATTTCATGAAGCTACTGCAAGTAGTTTTTCCATACTGGTTGAAAGAGCAAAGCCTATTTCAGCCTTCTCCAGGGCTTTGCTTGAGTCCTATCGGACACCAGCAGTTACCAGGAAATCTCAGATTTTTTGTCATAAAATGACCTGGTCTGAAATAACCAGACCTGCCAGCACCATAAGTTTTTCAACAGATATTCCTTGACATAAAAGTCAAATGCTAAGAGCAATATGAATCTTCAGTACTAACAAGAATAACTTTTCCAGGCAAAATGAAATTTTCTAAGAGGTACTTTCAGCCTTTGTCAGCCATTTTGAAAGTCATCCTGCAACAAGTACTGTGAGGGACCATAAAAATCTAAAAATCTCACTTTTAGTTCAATATTTTAACTTATTAATAAAAAAGATTTTTTTTCACTTGCTTGAGAAAATTCAGTGTCCATGTAAAAGGCCCTAATCCTACAACAGCCTAAATTTGAGAAATTACTGGTCAGCTGACTATAGTGATGTCATAACCACAACAATAGCAACAATGGCCATGGTAACGTCACAAAAGCAGTTCAGGGCAAGATGGAGGACAGGGAAGATTTGTGGTGACTCAAAGCATGAAAAAAAAGATAAAAGGCTTTCCCACGAATTAATTTGTGAGTGACAGATGACCACTACTGTTCTTAATCGAAGCTTGGGTACTATTCTCATCGGTGAACATCAAAAAAAGTCCACAGTTCCACACAAAGTAAGTGTTTTCAGACCAAAAATTATGAAAATTTGAGATTTTCTGGTAACTGCTGGTGTCCCGTAAGTCCTGGGAAAGTGTAAAAACTTGCGGATTTTGTTTGTCCTGTTCAACAGGAACCGCTTGCAGTACCCACAAAAATTTTACACAGTTTATACACAGGTGTTTTTGGACAAATCTAGATAATTTTGTAATTAAAATATCAATATGTCTTGCCACAGGATGGTGTCAAAGTTGGCAGGTTTTTTGCTAATAATGGTGATTCCCCTTTAAGTTGTATATACTTATATGTTTATTGACCATGCCTTAGAAGCCCCTATGCACTATAACAAAACAACCCAAGTCAGGGTCACTGAGTAACAATATCACGAGCTGTTGTGTGTATTAATATCACTCGAGCCCGCAGGGCGAGAGTGATATTAATTCACACAACAGCGAGTGATATTGTACGAAGTGACCCTGACGCGTGGTTGTTTTGTTTTTATCACCTGGTTTTGCCTCAAATTTTCAATTATAAAGAGGGACTATTTTCTGGCATTACAAAAATGTTACGTCACCATGGAGCAACAATGGAGGTGACGTCACAATCCTATTGTTTTGGCCATTGCTTGGCTTGTGACATCATCGGCATCTGAAATGCTGGTGATGTCATAACCATTGTTAAAAAATATCGCCCTTGAAGGGTGGTATTTTTTACAATATCATATGCCCTGATATTTTGACTGTAAACAGTGATATTCACAGCCAACCAGGTGATAATGCACATACTTCTGAGCAGCCTGGTTGCCTGGCAACATAGCGTCACAACTTCTGCAGGCCCTGAAAAAGTTGTGACGTTACCATTTTCTGTTCTTTTTTTTTTAACAGCATGGCAGCCAGTAATTTGCTATTTAAATGAGATCTACTGCAGCTAGAAGCATAATTATTTTTTTATTGAATGCACTAACATCTATTCAACGCTACTTTAAAGTTTCAGCTTCTCAACTTTATCCCAAAAATTTTCTCAGTTAATTTCAGTAAACTGTGTCAAAAATTGTCTTTATTTATTTAAATTGACATTGGCACAGTCATGGTACTGCAGTAAAAAAATGGCACGGTGAATTTTTTTAATTTTTTGCCATTTGTTTGACAATAACTTGTTTATGATACAGGCAAATTTTAAAAAAAATCTGTATGATCTTTTTCCTAAAATTTGATTAGTTCCAAAATTTATGCATGCAAAATCTGCAATGAATTAGTGTGTGGGTGCCCTTTAAGCTCTTACAGAAAAAAGTATTTTAACCTTTTTCTTCAAATTTATGGCAAATGTATTGGTGTAAATCCTTAGGAAGACATTTCTGACATTTTTGTGTGACAAATGCATGTAATGCTTTATTCTGTGGTACATAAACAAAAAGTCAATTTATCACTTTTAAGCAGTCATCAGGCAAAACATGCCGTTACCATGGTAACCAAACGAGTCGGTGAAATTTTTTTATCTTTCATTTTTGGAATGTATGGGTCCCATAGACTACCTGTGCAAAATTTTAGCAAAATCTGTATGATCAAACTACCACGCTTGAGTCACCTTAACAATCCAATATTTTTGTGTGGAATATTGTATAATCAGGTGCAGTAGTGATGTCATTCTCCTAAATATGGCTTAGGTCCATTTTGAATCATTGATCGAATTTGGCCGAAGGTGGTCAGTATGTGATTGATGGTGATTCATACTATAATCATAGCTGAACAAAAAGTGCAACGAAAAACTGAATATGATGTGATAATGAGTAAATGAAATGACTGTAATATCATTTGATTGTATATGTTATGATTACTCATTATTTCTTTCATCCTACATTACTCTTTGAATGAATAAAATTTGATGTTATGAATCATGAAATCAAACGGAGAAAATAACTTACTGAAGTTTTGATGTGACTCATGAAAGCAATGGGGGGGGGAAAATAAATTACTTATGCAATTTTACCTAAGAATTATTTGATCTGATGCATATGAAATAGAAATGCATGCATACTTACCGAAGTTTACTCTTCAACATGTTGCAAGTATTAGTTGAGCTTTGCATATATCCAAACACACCTGCTTCAAGTCTATTCCTCCTGTTTGTCCTGCTCAGCATACTTGGTCTGAAGTGGTCAGATCAGTATAATCACTGACCAGTGGTCATTCTCAGCCTGTGTCCAGCTCGTGAGTCAAGCACACCCAGATATCTGCCCTTCGTGAAAACCTAGAGTTGTTTGCATTAGCATACCTCTTTGAATCCTCTCCAAAATAAAGCGGCCAACCTGTTTTCGGTGATTTGCCAATTTTCACCTTGGGCCCTGAACTGCCAAACACTAATTACATCAGGTGTATAAGGCTGTGAATTTGAAATATTGGCAGAGTCATGCAAAGTCCTCATTTTGTCAGTTTAGTCATAACCCAATGGATTCTTAGCTGCTGGCAACTACACATTAAAATATCTCACAAGATATTTTGCCGCATTTCAATTAACTAATGCAAAGCCAAATGATGGCATTAAAGTGATTAAAAAGCTTATTCACACATAATTAAAATCGTTCACATATCAATTGTGTTTTAGTATTAGAGATTTTGTTAATGTGAAGTTCTCATAGCATTAAGCTGGTGAAAGACTTCGTTGTAGAAAGAAAGATAGAATGCAGTAGATAATAGATTGATAGATAAGATAGTTATGATAAGAGATAGATAGACAGGTAGATATGCATGTCAAGACGGATATATAGTTAAGTAGATAAATTGATGGACAGCAGTGTCAGGTCAGTAGGTAGATAGAAAAATACCACAAAAAATCCTCCAGTTTTTAGAGGATCTGCATTTTTGGGCTACTCATATATGTTCCTATGTTTGCTTCATTGTCAAACCCCTGCTGTTTATAAGTGTATGCATACATTCTGGATTTGTTTATGCCCTATTGCACAACAAAAACGGCCTGAGGGCAATCGTGATTTATTACAATGAGGCTCATGGGTTGAGGTCGCGAACCTACAGTGCCCCAATGCAAACATACAGCACATACCATATTTGCTCCCATGTAGGAACCCCCCACCATCTCCAAAATAAGGAAAAAATTATAATAGTGGAGTGCTTAGTATGTTTTTAGATAAAAAAGCTACTGTCTTGAAGATGTCAAATGAACATTTGTACATATATCCATAAAGAGGCTTCTGAAAATATCAGAAAACTGAGTAAGAATGGTTGAGAGGTACTATTAATCATGTCAGTATGGTAGATAGGAATCACACGATGCTTCTAAAAGTCTCAAGTCAGTCTTGTGTCATCTTAAACAAGGGTATGAGACTGTAAATGAAGGAATGCCGATTTTAAGGATAGTTCTCATAGTGTTTAAACTTGCATGAAAGTTAATCACTCAGCAATTTAATTATCGCTCCATGAATTATGCATATAACTTAATAACTAATAAGCCATATTAGAATAGATCTTGAGTCTCTGTTCTCATGAAACTGATACAGTGTCCTGGGCTCCTGGCAAAGGACATGTAACTTTCAAAGCCAATTTCAACCAAATCAGAATGAATATTTTTAAATAGACCGTTGTCAACAAAAATCACAAAAATTTTTAGAAATCAAAATTTTAAAACTACTTTTTACTTTTGATGTGTCAGCTATAATGCACTAATTACTTTTCTAGGGAGAGAGATGATTTGGTCAGCGAGATGATGCGTCTGCGAGGCCAAATTCAAGAGTTGCGAGGGAAGGAGGATGAGGCATACCAACAAGTCAAGAAATCTGTGGAGATGGTGGAACAGGCTCAGCTGGAGCAGACTCAGGTCAGTGGGCTTTGATAAATGTGTAGATGATTAAATTCTGATTTATTTTGTTTGTTAACTTGAACATCAGGGTCAAAGCTGTGCAACAGATAGATCTCACATACGTGTGGGGTGAATGTCAAACATGCTGTGGACTCCCAGTTGCTCTGGTCTCATCAACCAAGCCTTGTTAGCTGCAAGAACTTAGCCAGAAGTGCTGCTATATCCATATCCCCTAAACCTTTAATAAAGGCCCAGCTCAAGTTGTGTTAAGACCAGTCATAAGAAAATGAATAGCTTGATAGAAATTTTGAATCTTAAATTTATGAAAGTCTTGTAATCTGTCGTTCTGAGACATTCTTTAATTTAGATTGAAATGTTTCCAGGAGGAGAGTTCGGAAAGTTTTAGGGTAGGGTGGTTACTAGATATTTTGATAGGCATTTTTAGAAGAAATTCTTTACTGATTTCTTAAAAGGCTGGTCGTTGATTTCAGGCAATGATTCAAGCAGAACAATTGAAGGAGGAACTAGCAAACTTGCAAGCCAGGATGGAGCAATACACAAATGAGACAGCCCAAAAGATGACCTCAGAACGAGAATCTGCTCGCAATGAGACATCCAAAGAAAGACAACAGCTCAATAACAAGGTAATGTACTTCACATACTGTAATCACATTTTAGAAATAGTTAGTACGGTAGACATTTTTGTATGAACTGGGATGCACTTGTTCTATGGATGCTGTATTTAAAGTGCTTCTGATGTTCAGTACAGGTTTAAGATAATTTCAGTTAGAGTCTCAGTTTGAGTGCCAGATTTCCGTTCTTCCCCAATTTGTATATGAAATGTATAAATCAATTTTTTTTAATTTTCAGATTGAAGAATTAACGGCCCAACTAACCCAGACTCAACTGCAACTGGATAAGGTCAGCCGAGACAAAGTTTCTCTTGTCACAGAGTTGGAATCCATGAAAGAAGATGTGTCTGGTGTTGATAGGCGGTTTTATCAGGTGAGATCTATCATGTAACATGCGTGTATTCTACCGAGTTTCTAGTCGTCAAAACGTCTATGTCACTGATGATTGAATTACAAATTTGGCTCCATGATTAAGATATTGATATGGAGGTACATGTAGCATTGAGATTCTATATTCACAAAATCATTTGATTTCTACAACAGCAATACATCTATACAGATCACAGGGTAAATTGCATTCAAATCAATTTTATCTCAAAATATCACATAAGGTTTTGTGGTGTGTCACTCTGTTTATCTGTACAAACTGTACTCCCTGTTTTCCCATTCCGACTTTCAGTTTAAGTCTTACGTACTTCCTTTCACTAAAGCTTACTGTTTGTTTGCAATATATTAGCAGTTAGTGCTTATGATAATTTTGCACATAATATGGACATTTTTATGCAAAAAAAGAACAATTTCTTCCCAACTTTTCCTACTTTTTCGGACTTGGTAATTTCTGATCTCAAGTCTCATGCATGGTTTTTGGTTGGTTCACTTTTCTTGTTGGGCTTTGTCTGAATGAAATTTTTTCTACTCACAAATTGATTTTTCTAATTTGATAAATGTCCCTTGACTTTTCAGGCGACTGATGGAATGCGAGTTTCCGTGACAACAGCAAATGTAGAACGGGAGGCAGCTGTAATTGAACTGAAAAGAGCTAAACAAGAAAATGAAAAGCTGGAGAAGAGTCATGAAGCTGTAAGTTATTTGTGGAAATCTAGAAAATGTTAAAATTCAGTCCCAAGTTAACGAACTTTGCTGTGTCATCTTTGTCACTCAGATGTAGTGTAATGGTCATGTTATGCCATTAGCAGCTAGGGAATCATAATGGATGTTCCTTTTGTCATGTGTACAGTGCGTTTTTAATCATAGACTAAATTAACTCACATCTATAAACTTTTTGCTTCTCAGGAGAAACAAAGAATGAAGACAGAATTACAAGACCTCCGTAGAAGATTGGAGAAGGCAGAAACTGAAGTGATAGCTGCAAAAGAGGAATGCATTCATCTGCACACTACCAACCAGTCATTGGAGAGGGAGGTGCGTGATAAACTGCATTTCTCAGTTGCGATTAGATCTAAATGTGACTAATTCTAAATATGCCTTATAAAGAATTTGAATGTTTTATAATATATCTTGTTCGGCTCCTATCTGGGCAAATTCATTTGGGGTGAATTTAAAAACATGGAGCGTCCAGGGAAATAAATGGTGAATTAACCCATTAGCATCACTTGCCCTGTCTATTAATCTACTGGAGCATATTTTGTCTAGTTCATTCTGATAACCAAATATCATCATAGACCTATATCGAAGTGTTTTGTTTTCTAGGTCCATCTTGCCAAATTATCCAAAGATGCCATAGAAAAAACTCGCACTGATGATGTTACTGCGATGACCAAGCGAGCTCAACAGAGAGAGGATGAGTTGAACGTGTTGTTGGAGACTTTGCAAAACAAGCATGGTAAGGTTTTGTGTTTGTTGAAGATAATAGAGTGTTATTTTGCTTGGAACTATTTTTTTATGTGAATTCTTGACATGAAATTTATATAACCAAACCACGTTTGGTAATGTAGTAACCTCATTGATTGTCATCAACTCTCTGTGTTGTACTGAAAATTTTCTTCTGTCAGTTATTTGAAAATTTCAAATTGAAATATTGCTTGCATTTCTTTCAGCCAAAACAAATTCAGAACTTGAAGAAATAACGAAAAACCAAAGCAGCCTAATCCAGAAATTGAGACAAGAATGCAGAAACCTGGCAGAGAGATTGGACAGTGTCACGAGGAAATACAAGTAAGATTAAAAACTCTTCATTTCATGCTACTCCTGCATCGACCTGCAAGGATTTGATAAAACTCTTGCATTTTATTAGAGCCCTTATCTCCTTCACTAACTGTCGGCTGATTAATTTTTGACATTCTGACGATTTTCTTATGGAATTGACTTACATTCCTGAGGCCATCTAAAATATATAAGGCATGTTATGTTCTATGTGCTTCATCGTCTCGGGCTCCGATGTACACTCCTTTTTGTATCCATAAATACAAAAATTACATTTCAAATTTATTTTTCAGGGAAGACAATAGGAACCTAAAGACCCAGGTGGACCAGCTGAAACATCAGGCCAGCAAACAGAAAAAGAAGATAGGTGACCTCGAAGAAACTAACGAGCAGCATGGACAGCTGCAGAACAAGATGCGAGATCGCCTGAAGGAGTTGGATGCCAAAGCACAGAAATCTGGGCAACAGGTAAAGAAAAGAGTTCCTTGAATTAAAATTAAATTTGGCCGTGGACTAATCTTGATGCGATTTGTAAAGAGCCAAGAAGTTTAACCAAGTCGAGAATTGAGACAGACAATGGAAATTTATTTGTATAATTATTATACACATATAAATATCCAAATGGATATAAGGCCACACATAATTGATCTTTAGCTTCTCGGATCCTCTCAAGGCACTTTTCCTAGGGTCGGTCGGTAGGACAAAAAAAAAGTGAAAAAATTTTTTTTCATAATGTCACAAAAAAAATTTTTTTTCAATTTTTTTTTGCATCGGCAGGAAATCTATTGTGTTGGCGGGTCCGTGAAGCTAAGAATCAATTAGGTGTGGCCTAAATTATACTTAATATCAATCACTATGAGGGAGATGCATCTAAGGTCGTAATTGACCGCTGACAAATTAACAATTGTAATAAATAAGAATTGAATTATATAGAAGTAATGATGTTCAGTACCCACAAAACATGTGGTTGTATTTTATAAGGTCTCAATTTTTGTTGGTGTCTCACCATGTTTGACTATAAGTTCTTGTTGTTATGTCAGATTATACTTTATTTTTCAGATTCTTGAATTACTGGCTAAGGAAGGAGGGTTGATGAAGGACCGCCATCTTCTTGCCGGAGAAGTGAAATTTCTCAGGGAGCAATTGGAATGTTTTACCCACCACCGAAATAAACGTTACTCATTCGACCATCACAGAGTTGATGATGTTTTGAACAATGTTAAGATGGACCACGATAAAAATGGAAAATATCAAGAACCGACATACACTGCTCCATCTAATGGATATCATGAATCGCAAAGAATACCATCACCCCAGGATGATAATCCTCCTTCGGGCGAGGGTTGACTTTTGACGAGGGAAATATTATGATTTTGTGAATGTCTTGGAATATTTCTGTGACTGTTCAAGTGAATCATGAATTTATGTTGCAATGATCAATATGAGTGTTATGTGACAGTAAGCTTGGGTAGTGTGAATCAAGGCATATATATAGATCTGTTGTTTTGTACCAGAGTCCAGTTAACCCTTACTGGACTGAAGGGACATTAATGTGCATCCCCAGCTTACTGCCTGAAGGGCCATTTATGTCCCTAAAATCTGCTGTTGTCCCTGATGACGTCACAAAGCACAATTGTTTTTTTTTTGGACTTAGCAGTCCAGTAAGGGTTAAAATACACAAATTGAATGTTGCAAAATTGCCTGTTATTTTAATCTATGGCAGTTCAGGTTATTATGGTGTGATATTGAAATTACATACTTGGTTAATAGTATTTCCATTGGAAGATAAGTGTATTTGCTACTTGAAGTTAATTGCTTCGTTGAAATTGTGTGTTGTACTTTTAGCATACTCATTCTCTTTGAGTATTGATGGGAAATTGTTGCACAAATGCTTATTGTTATGGATGGATTTCACATGTCACTGCTGCCTCTTAGTAAATTAATATACAAAACACTTTTACAGATACCAGTCTGCTGCACGTGGTAAATGCTCATTTCTTGCATTCCGTTAATTGCGTCCCAAATTGTCTGTGATACTCTTGATATTTGAGATACTCTGTTTTACACATTAGTTTACATGTTGTATCTGCCACTGTTTTACATGTCTATTGAGGATTATGAGGTATCACACTTGAAAACCTTGGTGTGTGATCATTTATACGAAATAAAATGGTTCAATCAACGATTGATGGTTGAAAATTTTAACTTTGTTGTGTCAACTGTCTTGTCAAGTTCCATAAGATTTTAATTTCTGAACGGGTCATTTGTGCAAGCTCGCACAGGATATCTTATCCTGTTATGATTGGGGAGCCAAATTGCGTAATTCCTATCAAATTGTAGACTTCATGTCTCAATTCCTCTCGAGGCTCCGAGCATTATGATTCTGGGCAATCTGGTAAGCCTGGGATCAGAGAGGTTCGACCTGAATATGATGCCCTCTGGTGTTTTGGGAAGAAACGCAAGACATATTCCCTGGCTTGCTCCCATCCACACCAGACTCGTTTCTATCCACATATCGGTGGACTAGCAGATAGTAGTGACGTCACTGAGCGGCCGTGAATCAGCAGATGTTGTCTCGACCAATCAAATCACAGAAATCAGTACTAGCTATTCCAGATTGATCCACACTGATCACTGCAGAGTTCATCATGCCAGATAAGGCCTAGTTCAAAAATAATGAAGCCACACAGCGTATTTTCTGTAGGGGTCTCAAAATATGAGAATGGCTGTATGTGACAACTAGAAGGTACACCATTTCTTTAAGTACATTCTTGTGCAAATTTCCTGAAAATTTCACGACATTCTGGTGCATAGTTATTGAGATAGAGTCCACTTACATTGAAAAACAAGCATTTTTTCACTAAAAAAACGTGACATAAAATTTTTGACCACTTGTATTCTTTCAGTTTTACAATTTTGTACGTATTCTAAGACAATTTCTCAACACTTTTTGGAATCTCTACATCCTCAGGCTTCATCAATCCATAAAATCAAGTACTTTTATTTGCCTGTGTTGACATTATTGAGCTATTTGTACTCAAAGGTTGACTTCCAAAAATTAAGTCAAATTTGACACTTACTGCTCTGGGATGCTCTAGTGTCCCTTTGACATGTGTCAGTTGAATCTTTTGGCCTCTGTGACCTAGTCTTATATCTTCTTACCCATTTCCGAGCTTCTTATGTTGTGGAAAATTTATTTCACTAAAAAATTCCAATCAATGGCAGGGTAGGTGAATCCGTTGCAAGCGTAACGCCCAGAATACCTTGCAGCGCCACAGAGCAATAAAAGCTCTGTTTTAAATCTGGTTTGGCTTGTAATATTGCAAAATCTGTGTAGTTTTTAGAAACAATCAAGTAATCCAGGTCCGCAGCTGGTTTCTGGTCTTAAAATACAAAGATTTCTTAAATGGGGCTTTGTCGCAAGCGTAACGCTATGGAAAATATAGTTCATATTTTCATGGTTTTCTTATAAAGAGTAAAGCGATCATTCTAGTGTTACTTGTACTGATACTCAACACAATATTTCAGTAGTTGGAGTATGTTTCAATGTTTAATTATCAAAATTTTGCCCTTTGTAAAACTTTTCTCAGAATTTGGGGCCAATTTGTTGAAAAATGCAATAACCAATTCAAATTTCACTTTGATTTTGTAATTACGCTTATGCTTCATCCAGTTATAACTGATGATGCATATAAAATCGATTTGGGTCAAAACCAGAATACTTTTTTTACTTTTGTGTCATCCCATTACCCAAAATTGCCTTTTTGTCTGGAAAAATAGGCTAAAAAACACGCTTCTATCATCATTTGCTCTGTTCGTAATCACTTTGGTGGCACTTGTTTGGTACCAATTCGAAGCCCACATACAGACGCATAACACAGGACAGGTGAAATCATTTTAGAGGAAAATATGTACATCTGGGGAGAAAATATGTAAGTTTTTTCTTTAATAATGCAACAAAATTTCGAAAAATACTGTTTTTCTCATAAAATATGTGGTGAATTTTGATGAAAACAACCATGGACACTTAAGAGTATATGACTTTTGTCATCCAACAAAAAGTATCAATTTAATTTCAAGAAAAGTTACAATTTTGTCAACTTTTCTTTCAGGGACATGGAAATAGAAATAAATACAATTTGGTAATATTAGGCTTTTATCAGTTATTTCCACAAACCACAGCCAAATGGTAAAGAGAGTTTCTAGAACTTTGACATGTTTGTTACAATATTATGTGGTCATTTGGTAGATATAAACATTTTAAAAGTTTGATGGTCATGTCACACTTTGGCTTCATTATTTTTGAACTAGGCCATAAGGGTAATTTGTGACCATGATCATTGCCGATTTGGCACCAGATATTGTAGCACCAAATGGATTGGTCAGAATACAATTAAGACATGAGAGCTTTTAGGACATTTCATAATTTTCATTGTTAAAATTCTCCCCATAATATACCTTGTCAAATATTTTATACTAACTTGTATATGTTCCCGTGGCATCAATAAGAATCCAGATATATTATCGCCTTTCAAAAGTTTTGTCTTTACCAATAGACCACACACTCACTGAGATGTCATGAAGTCACACATTGCATTCTAGACTTTAATTGATAATCACAAAGAGACAAAATCAATAGAAACTGCATCGTCATTAGTATTTGCATTTTTATTAAAATTTTCTACATCATACGTTGGGTACTTTCTTGGACATAAAAACTAGTCATTAGATTTAAGTCTTGTACACAACATGCATTTCATAAGCACCAAACTGACCCTTTCATTCACGTCTTGTGCTATCAGTTTTGATTTAATTTCCGCAAGATAAGGCACTGACAACAATTTCCTTCCTCAGTTGATCTGTCATTTGTATCCGCCTATAAAAGATACAACTTTAAATGAACCAGTAAGTTACCAAACTTACTCAGAACAACGGGTGGGTGACACAACTTCAAAATGTGAAAACCTTTGTCACAAGAAGTAAAATATTACAATCGTCCTAGCAACCATCAGATAAACTGATCTTAATGGAAATGTTAAGAAATCCAACATCAACCAAAAAGGCACATCGAAAAACTGTATAACTCCTCGTGCCAAGTTGACCGTACATTAATAAATTAGCTCTCTGTAACCCTATTATCGACAGTAAGACAGTTTCAATATGGTTGAATAATTCTATAAAAATAATTTATGTGTAAATTTGACTTAAATTATTATTTGTGTAAATTGGGACTATAACATTAACTTTGCTGCTCTTCATACACTGGGACTGTACATGATTTTAAACTTGTTCAAGCAATGTTTACAAGTTAAGTGTATACTGTATAGACATTCGATTCCATTCAATTACATAGTGTATATTGTAAAATTATTTTGACAATAAAGACCACATCCAATAGTGACTCTAGGACATCTGATTACAAACTTCATATTGACAGAAATTACAATTTTAATCACCCTGCAGTCTTGCACCTTGACCTCAATGACCTGGACAAGTTCCAGGCACCTGAAAAAGTGCTAAAAATAGAAAGGCAAGCACAGAGCTTGACAAGCAAAAGCTAAAGCACCAAAGAAAGCCTTCGAATTTGATCAAGACAAACGGTGGTGCACAAACGCAGCGGTGGGACACTCATGATTTCACACCGTGCACGAAAAAGACATAAAAAGTCTTTTAAAAACTCATGTGAGGAAAAAAATGTGCAATTTCCTACAAAAATTCGGTGGTATAAAACTCATTGTACACTTGTACAATTATGATAGAATCACTTGTTTAAAATCACTTACAAGTAAATGCAACAATAAGACCATTAAAGGGATGTAAAAAACATTAATAGTACAAGACAACACAAACTGCATAGATTTGCAGCAAAAAAATTATAACATTCATTCATTCTCAAAGGTACCATAAATTTATCAAAACAGAGAAACATTTTGTTTTAAATTTTAACTGAGTAGAGTCAGACTCGAAAGACAGGCAATGCGGACTGTCCTAATAGTTAACTCCACAATTACATTATATTTTATGTAAAACTTGGTCACTAATTCGATCTATCTGAGATATACAACTCTTTTAATTATTTTGATTGTTCCAAGTTCGTATCAATGATCTTCATTCAAAAATGCAATAATCCATGAAGCTCATAAACATTTACTCATCCATTCTTGTGGATTACATTATTTTTCCAATGTTTGCTCTAGTTTTGGTAAATTGATGATGCCTTCAGCATAACCCAGCATGTCACAACATCCACACTTAGACATTATTGCTTGATAACATCACTATACAAAGTAGAGAACAATTTACTTTTTCAGAACAAAAATGACAGATCGATATGACTAACACACGTGCGCTAAAGAAACTCAGTGAGAAGTAAGCGTAAAATGAAAATAAATAAGCGGTGTAAAGCTTGTAAAACAAAAATAAAATGACTTTAATTGGCAGATGCAATATCCATTGCAGTTTAAGTAGAAATGCCATAAAAGCCTTGAAATATATAAAGAGAGAAAAAAAGCTTTACTAACAAATAAACGTGTCTATACATATCTACATGAATCTAATTGCTTCGCCTAATGAGTATATGTCATAAATGCAGCTCACAAATTTGAAATTTCATATCTTTACTGCACTCTTTTAATAGCGATACATTACTCCACTGTACAAACGACCCATTTATACATTGTACAAATTATAACAAAATTAACAGCATGGCTGACATTAGAAGTAGAACCAACAGGTTTCAAAAACCTCATTTTACCCATTACACATTGTTACATGCATTTAAAATCACACATGTACCTCATGGATTATAATTATTTACAAATACCAGTTTGTAAATACGAGAATAATCGGACTTATATAAAGTATGCACATTTTAAAATTGATTAAAAATATAAGTCTTTCTGTTCAGAAATGATTGTGTTATTTACACTGTGCTGAGCAATGAACACATCCTGATGATTGTGTATTTATATGTGAATTACAAACAGGCATTGTTCATAAAAATGTTGAATGTGTTTTTGTGATTGTGATGATTTTTACAAAAATGCTGGAGTGACATTGCTTTTAGCTACTTAACTTCTATGAGCTTTAACAAACTTATTTACAATATACGCTGTAATACATGCTACTACAGTCATTTTGTCACTAGTTTTCTAAATTTACACTAGACGGCGCTACAAGGGTCTCCATTTTCGTCCTCATAGGTGATGAGTTCTGGTGGAGTGATCTCTTGTGGGGTAGTGACCTCTTCTGATTGAGACTTGACGGAAACCAAAACAACACCAGAGTCGCCCTCCTGTTTCCGAGACGCCCAACTTGTGTCCTCCTCTTCAGACTTTATGTCGGAGTGGTCCAGTTCTATCACACGTGTACCTCTGTAAAAATCACAAAGAAAAAATATTAGTTATATTTAAATCAAACCACAACACAAAACATAATAGTACGGTAAAGTTTTGTCTTGTTTAATTTGAATTTTAAACATGCTTGCATGATGCATCATTCACATACATGTAGTTTAACAAATCAGTAGCATGTAATACTACTGGCAAGACTATCACAATAGTACTATTAACGCCGAACAGTACTACATAAACTAAAGAATTATCACAAAAATTTCAAAAGCAGATTAAGAATATCCATTTATCTAAACAATCACATTATTACAACACATACAATACTGACATGTATGTAGATTAAAAGTATTATCATTGGCACAAAGAAAATTACACCATGGACAGAAATAAGTTTATGTCACAGTGACAACTGCACTGATGACAAAGATTATCAACACAGCACCACACAAAACATCCAGTGAAAAGCAAGTACATCACATGTATCACGTGTATTAGAACAAGTTAGTCAGCATGAAAATGTAAACGCAAGGTAAAAGGTGCTGCAAATTACAATAGTGGGAATCTCTGGGATGCTCAACAGTTCACCCTCAGCTGTCTCCAATAGAGTGATCAGGTAGTGATGTGTGCAGCATGTGTAAAAATGTTGGAGGAACTCCTGTTTCATATTTTCTTTGGCAGGTTATGCTTCTTATGCAATACAGGTGGGAAGTGTTAAAGGATTAAGTAAACATTTTGCAGGTGGAATATTGAGACTAATATTTAGACTATTACTAGCGGCTTACAGTTAAATCTATTTAATTTCTATAAGTATAAATAAGCAAACTCGTGGCTTTTCTTCAAGTTTATACGGGGAGTAGGGTTGTAAAGCCAGCCAAAAATTATTGCGACAGGTGTCAATAATAAGTTAGGCAGCTGAGCCATTGCTTAAGATGAAGGTGAACACAGTGAAGGAGTGAGAGCTGTATTTTACGTCCTGTATTTTTGCACTCATATGGCTTACAGGACTGGCAGCTTGTTTTAAAGATGGGTGGAATAAATACAACAAATTTTAACTCAAAAATCAGAAAGGATGATTGATCATCCGGAGTGGTTTAGTCATAGCATTTTCAAGTTGTTATAAAACAGACTAGGTTTAAGATTGAGATGTGCATCGGGTTAGAATCTTGACATTATAAGTTAGCACACAATCGAAAGATTACCTTGGCCAATACTGTGAAAGACAAACAAAGCAATTGTGAAGTGACATGACAGACAAAAGAGACCAGAAAGACATACATATTATAATGGTTATTGATTAAGATTGACAAGCGTTCCTTAAAGACATATTTCTTGTTAAGAAGCAGCGCAAGTGACAACACTGTTCGACAAGCAATTACATAATTTTACAGTCACAACTCAAATATTTCTTTTCACATGAAGTTTACAATAACAAATTTCCATAAAGATTAAACATGAATCAATTGATTAACCAGAAAACAATCATACCTTATCAAAAACTTAATTTAGCTTCCCGAGGCTTAAGAATATCACTTTATATGTATCCTAATAAATTAATTCATGACAACGAATCAATTAACCTTAGTTGATTGGCGAGCTACAAGAACAAGTCAAATAAGACTGCACTTATAAGCTATTATCATGATTTTTGATTATGTGTCTCTCTTTTAGACTCCTTCACACGTTTTTGGCAAATCAAACTTACATAGGTCCACTCTCTATAACAGGTTCAGCCTCGTACTCAGCTGAGCAAGTGGAAGTGTCGACAACGTCACTTTTCCTGAAAATGAACGAGCTATTTCTCACAAATCATGCAAAAACAAAATGCACCAAGACCAGACATGCAAGCACTTATTCAAAACTTAATTTGAATCATCACAAAATAACTACAACACCCTGCCAACAGAGGTCATTGCTACCAAATCAGTCCACACAAAATGATGATGTCACAATCCAGTGTGTGATTTTGTGGTTCACAGCAATTATGACATCATCAAACAATGGGAGACTGATATGGTTTTGACACCAGTGGCCTGAAAAATGCCCCATTCAAAAGATTAAACTAAACCAAGAACAAAGTAATCAAGGATATGCAAAAGCTACTAATCATGCTAATTTCTAATCATGCTAAACTAAAAACTAATACCAGTCATGAAAGTAAGCATTGCCACTGATTCATATTATCACAAACTGAAACGACAAGAGCTAAAGTACCAATTATTATTTAGTGTCTTAAAACAGGGCCTACATGATCTTTTATTTTGAAAATTAAAACGTTGAAAAATTATTTTTTTTCAAATTTAAATCAAAAATACTCAAGCGAGATCAGTCTGGATAATATGAATTCTCAGCAACTTACTTTCATGTACTCTTACAAATATATTTAGATGAGGTACTGATTTAGATGCAATATTCTACTAAATTACCAAAACTACAAACTTAAATGCTACAAAGAATGCTAAAATGCTAAGACAGATAACCAATAAGACCAAATGGAAAATGTCCTCACCTTTTCTTGAATATGTCTTTGATGGAGCTCTTAAAACCCTTCTTCTTGTCTTTGACCGAGAGGTTGGACGTCTCAGCATCAGAGGCGGCCGCAACAGCAGCAGGGTGGTATCTCCTGTCTTTGTCCTTGCCCCTGACCCACCGCTTGATGTCCCTGAACCGTTTCTTGGTTCCGTTGGCTGTCGAGTTCATTGTGGTATCCATGGTAATGTTGATAGAGCTGCCATCGAGAGTCGACTCATCCCAGAAGGAGTCTTTCTGCTTTTCGTGTGGAATGGGTGAGGGAATGGCGGCTGAACGAGGCCGAGGAGGCTTCTGAGACACTTTGCTGGCATTCAAGTCATTGCGTAAGTCCAATGTAGACTTGGGACGGCCTTTCAACTTAGACTTCTCATTATTCACACTAGCGTTCATATCCCTGGGAGTCAGCGGTCGGGGAGCCCCTCCTAAACTCCTGGCTAAGCTTTGAACGATCTGTTGTTGAGTGGGACTGCTGGGTTGGGTCAGGGATTTTGGTAATAATTCTCCTTGGCTCTTTGACCGGCTAGACACAGACAGTTTCGGAGGGTGCACTGCTTGAGTGACAGAGCCATCTAACGACGGCTGATAAGAGGAGGAATGTTCAACTTCATCGTCATCCCCATAGATGCCTAAGTCACTCGGGTTGAAGATGCCGGGCATGCTGTAATGGAGACTGGACTTGTTCATGGCTGATTTGGGGTAGAGGTCTTCAGGCAGGTTCTTCATAGAGGCACTCTCTCTGAACATGGAGGAAACGTATCTCGGGGTTCCTCCGACGGGGGGCAAGGGGGCAGGAGAATGGAGGGAGCGTGTCATGTAGCCACTTAACGACTCACTGCCGTCGCTGAATGCTGTTGAAGGGGGTCGACCACTTGGACTGGGGGTCGTGAGAAGTCTTTGTGCTCCACTGTAACCATCCACCGACAGATTGCCTTGGGCGGACATTGGACGAGGGCGGCCATTAGAATACCCAACGCCCTCTGGTAGTGATATGTTGTGTCTGTTTCCAGGGGGTAGAGGGGCAGTAACTCCTTGTAGCGAAGGATGCTGCATCTCCTCCGTCTTGTACCTTCTCTCTCTGCCTCGCAACTTCTTGGCTTTCTTCGTTGGAAGTGTGAGGCTCTCGTACTCGGCAATACTTTCGCTCTGGTAGGACTCAGTAGCCCCACTAGCGATGCTGTCTGCTTCTCCTTCCTTGAATACAGCCAGTTGGAAAACTCTGCAAAAACATACAGCAATAAGTATAAGTATTACCATTATTGTCTTGCTATTGGGATCCCAAATTTAAGTGATCAAATCATTAACTTTCACAACTTGTTGTTTTTTAAGGCTCTTTCAACAATAGAGAATTTTAGTACGAGGGGCAAAAAGAATAACGGCAACACACCTTCCACTATTTGAGGACTTAAGAGACGCATTGTCCATGCCAGACTGAACTCCACTATCTCTGGTTGAGGTAGACAGATGTTGGCCTTCGTAACTGCTAACACTACTCGACCGGAATGAACCCATCCTGATTTTCCTGAAAGAGAAAAGCAAAATGTTGACAATCAATTCATATATATTCAATAATATATTTAATAGTAAGGTTCTATGTCATAAAGACAAAAGCTTCTGTAGAAATGACACTTCTGTGCCAAACTTATCACACAAAAGGATCCCTTACTTTTTAGGTTTAGGAGTAGTGTCGGATCGGACGACATTCATAGAGTCTTCAATGGAGTTGTTCAGATCAGCAAGAAAAGCTCCGAGTCTTGTCAGGGCCATTTCAATGTGGTAATAATCTGGATGCTCTTGTTCTGTGTGTTTTAGTAATTGCTGAAAATGGAGAGTAGAAATAAAAGTTAAAAGTAACTTAAAACATCATCAATATGCTAACTTCATCATTTAACAATAATAACAAAATTTGAAGCAGATTTCCAGGATATTTTTCTACATTTGATACACCTTTTTAACATACATATGCTCCAAAATCACAATGCTCCAACAGAAGCACAGAAATGTGTGACTACCACTGTAATTATCTAATGAACAACTTGTTAAGGCCACACATAATTGATTCTTAGCTTCACGGACCCACTGACTCAATAGATTTGCTGCCGATGGAAAAGAAAAATTCAAAAAAAAAAATTCCGAGAAGCTAAAGATCAATTATGTGTGGCCTAAAGGAGATCAAAAAGATAACTCACCTTGAAAAGAAGTACATAACGAGGCACTCTTTGGATGGGGGTGAGCAGGAAAGAGGCCAGGTCCAGTCCTTCACAGCACGGATGGCTCTGGCTTCTCTGTAATTAATGTTTAAGTTATCCTTAATGAAATTTATGCATCTGGTATGGTGCAAACACATAAAACGAATTAATGCGAAGAAATGCTAAATTTCACAATGACATAAGTATTTTGCATTACCTTGATGAATTTCCTGAAGCGCATAGAATGTCGACAAGCTTTTTTCATTTGGTGTAAGGAGGCAGGAAACTCTTTGACATAGCTCTTGTATTGCTTCAACAGATCACACTGAAAAACAAAGGAAAGGATGATTTTTTTTTGTATTAAACTACATGCATGGTATTTGCAACTGGATCAAGTTACATTGCAAATTCTGATGTGAAGTTGACAGATACTAATAAGAAGCAGACAAAACATCCTTAGCAAATTGAAGTTCACAATATCTTTATATTTCATTTGGATGCTACAATATTTCTTTAAGTTATTTTGAAAATTCTTGAAAATCTGTATACTTGGGTTACTTTTCCATACTACATTTGGCACTATTTTTCACCAACAAAATATGTACTTACATTGACAGGATCAAAGAACCTAGAGAGGACATCTCCCAAGACCCCTTGCCACCTCCAGTTGCATAGCCTCTCCTCCAGTCGCTGCAGGAACTTGCAATGGTGCTCATAGATGTTGTAAAGACATCCCGGAAACATTGTTCTGCAAAAAAACAAACAAAAGAAATGTCAATCAGAGCCAATTGTCAACACGAATTAGGGAACCAAGCCTGTCACTGTGTCAGTGCGACCTTCAATCAGGAGATGATAAATTTTCCCTACAAAGCTGGTGAAATGGCAATTTTTGTTTGGAACAGAATACTTACGCAATGTCCTTTGAGTTAGCAATTCCAGCTTGCTTCAAGGGTGCAGCGAAGTGGTCCAGAATAGTCCATAATGAGTTGCAGTATTTTCGCTCTGTGTCTAGAATTTCTCGGGCTACCCTCGACCTCAACACTGAAAAGCACATAAAATGAAACTTTCAGTTTCATACTAAGACATTGTTAGTGGGTCAGTACTTTAAATCTACTGAAGCAGAAGAAGTTGTACATTTGATTGTAAAATTCTGAAATGGAAAAGTTCTACTTACTGTCTTTGTTGTTCCTTTCGTGAGGAGCTAGTTTCCTATCTACACTTGAACTGGACGTGTTTGCTGAAACAGATACAGAAGCAATACGTTAAATTATTTCTGAGATCATAGGATTAAGTTACGAGAAGCAAACTCAGAAATGAAATGGAAACAACTACAGTTGAATATTGAACATTTAACATACCTGCTTCTTTTGGGGACTGTTGGCTTGAAGAATTCTGAAAGTTGAGAACAAAGTAAATATCATTACCCAATACCTGCGTACATTTAACTATACCAATTTAGATTCATCAAGTTTATGAATTTGCATTTCAAGCAATAGAAATGGTATTTACTCTTAAAGTGAATGAGTGAGTGAGTTTGAGTTTTACTCCCCATTTGCACCAGTGTGGGCTATATAGCTCGGCAAATATTTACTCTTCAAAAGTTGGAAAAGAAAGACAAAATATTTTATAATATCTTACAGAAGATTTGGAAAGGTCTTGCTGCCTACTGCTTTCTTCTTCGTCATCGCTGGATTCAAGTTGCGTCATCTTCGAACACTCGTCTCCTAGTGACCGACTGATATCGAGACTCTTGTTGGCAGCTGCTGTCAGGGAGGAGTCAGAATCGTAGCCGTCTTCTGTGGGCTCTGTAAGGTAGACGGATAAAAAATATTTGAGCATTTACGGATGGAAGTCTTAATAGCTCTCCAAGTTGTAACAGCATACAGACCGTTTACAGTCAATAGAATACCATTGCAACATCTGAAGTTGAGAGTAAATGATCCAAGAAACTTTGTAACTCCTACCTTTATAATTATTGATAATGCTCCATTTAAAAAGGCTAGCTGAATTATAAGGAGCGAAGTTTGCCATCTTCGGCAGCACAATTACAATGCGTCAAAGTATGTAAAATAATGTCTTGCATTTTCGTGACATTTCATTGCATGTTTATAATGTCATAACATGTCGTCAACAAATAAATACACTCGTCAGTTAACACAATGAAAACACTTTTAGACAAAAGGAAAATCTCAACTCACCAGTAGGATCCTGTAGACTGTCGATGTAGGACTGGACGAGAGGAGAGCCAGTTGGAGGGGTGACCTCACCACAGGATGACATATCCCCCTGCCGACATGTGTTCACTCCGCTATCCTGGTCGCTCGTGTGGCTGTTGTTGGGATCTTTGAAGTTTGCTTCGTGGAAACCGTTCTGAGCTCGCTCTAGCAAAGCAGTCAGGGTACTCGTGCTGTCATTTGATTCTATTTTGTTGGAGACAAACCTTTCTCTGCAAGTACAAAATTAACACTTTCAATACATGTGATTGTCATCTATATTGTTTATTAGGGAGTCCCCTAAAACTAGTAGTTACGCAATAACACATCTCATGCACAGGCCACAGTCCTGTTTTAGATTCAGAATCCTGTTATTCCCAAAGTTTGATTCAGGAAGAGCTAAATTTATCCTGTGGCCACTATCTGTAAAGTCCAACAACATGTCAACATGCGGGATTAACTGCCTACGCCCAATGTACTCAAATGTTATGAAAGTTTTACAAGAATTTCATACTCCAGTCCTCTTCGTTATAATGACCTTAAATGTGATGAAGAGTGACTTTTAGGTGCATTCACTGCACTGAACCAAGTTTACCCACAACAGCTGATGTTCAGTCCTTCTTGGGATTAACTTGTACAAAGCACTAAAGGTCTTACTAATCCTGATAAGGATATGAAATTGGACCTCAATGTCAAAAGTGGGGTGATATTTTGATTAATCATTATAGCGATTGGGTAATCAAGTTCATGAAGTAAAGGTTATGAGTAACTGGTTATAAGGTAAATCTCTATAAGGAAAACTGACCACATAGCTTTCCATTACATTTCTCAGTTTGCAATTAGAAAGCAATTTACTAATCATGATATTATAAAATACAAATCCTTATTTAAATGAGTCAGTCAGCTAATCAATTGATGGATGAATAAATCAATCATTCAATCAAACAATCAATCAATCTTCACCTCAAGTCCTGTGACACGGACCCATGCCTCTCCAGTTCTTCCACAAGGAGATCTTTCTCGAGTTGCAGAATTTGCAATTGTTTCTCCAACCGATCTTGGTTACTCAGGGCTTCCTTCAGCTGTGACGAAAAGTTGCCAAAATCCTCCTGCAAGATAGCAAGATTTAACTAAATTAACTCGTCATTTCAGCACTAAGCTGAGTGCAAATACTGGCTGTGTGGTATTTTGCAGACTGAGGTTAGTAAAGTATGCATATATTTCACTTAATCACACAGGTAACAGCACTCAGGGAAAGTAACAGGTCAGTAACAGTTAAACCAGCCAGAAGTCAGTGAGGATTGCTCCAAAATAAGTGCTTTGAAATAAATCCTAACCCGATGGTAACAGTAGCAGAAAGCAAATGAATGGTATCACATCTGTACATGTTTTAAGTCCTGTTCTGCATCACATTGTATCAGTGTATCAGTTCCTAGAGCGTAACTGTACTAACATAACTTCACTGGCTGTGAATTCTAGGCCCCAAAATATCTCAACAACCAGCAGCATCCTATATATGAACCTTGAACTATCACGATCTCTTATCAAAAGTTATCATCAGTATCATTTTAATACGATCAACCCACGTACCATGAAGTACCCAACACCCTAAGTGTAACAATTAGTTTCGCATTTATTAAGAAAGAATTGCACCCATAATGAACCAATAGTACTTAGAATTTAGAAACATATAAGTTCATAATGACTCCAAATGCATTGTTATATGATACATGCTTGTCAAATAATTGATAAAACAAAGCAGCAAAAACAAGGACATAGAACATCCCTGAGTTACACCACAAAGACACATTAAACCATTATGTCTGGCGCATAAGAGATCACCTTGATAAGAAGAAATATAATAGGCATGCAGCCTAGACACAGAGGCTGCCACTTTTCTTGGTATCGATACAGCAATATTCAAAAACATCCTTGAGGTTTAATATAGCCAGACAATGATGAGCTATTTGTGCTTTACTTAGTTTTATCAGTTGAACGAGATGATCTCTCAAATAATTTTTAAACTGCGGTTGATATAGGCCTATGGTTTCAGTGAGCATCTCATGATATCCAAGATGCTGTGTCTTATGACCAAAGATTTTTTGCCTCCAAAAAAGTACATCTTTGCATCTTTCAAATAATTTCAGTTTCAATTTTTTTTATGCACACAGCGCTGCTTACAATATACTAACTTGCATATTTAAAAGCATTAACAATTGGTTAGAATGACAGTATTTTTTTTTTTAAATTCATAACTCCATCATTTTTAAAATCTCACAAACAGAAACAATCATAACTCCTCAAAAAGTTAAATGTCAGCAATAATAATGGATAAAAAACAAAAATTTGAAGCACTTCAGTGACTTTACCTTCAAGGACATGACCATGTCGACCACCTCAGTGAGCCTGGCGTCGGAGGCATCTCGGTTGCCAAGGAAGATGTGCTTGTCGTCCTGTTGTATCCCTGACAACGCCTGCATTGCCTTGGTAAAGCCCTCCTTCATGTCATACACCAGCTCTTGCAGCTGAAAGGAACAGAATGGTTAAGTAAATTACATCGACACTATGAAAGAGATAGATTCAGACTGGAATCTTGGGTTATACTTCCAGACTTTTGGACAGAATCCTATGTATACTGATATACCTGTACAAGCAATTTTGCACTGGAGACTCCTAAATTTTGGCTTATTGCGATCCCTAACCAAATCAGATCAGAATGATTGAATGTATTTTCACTTGATCACTTAATAATCAATATTCTATGAGCAGTGTAAGTACACAAGTAACAAGGGACTGAATTCAGAAATAAGTAGTACCAAAACAATATGCTTAAGCCGCTACAGCTAACAGAACAGGAAGATGTCAAACACAACAAGGCTAAATTAATAATTCAAATTTCACACAGTATGTATACCTTAAATATTCAGTTCATACTACATTTCAGCCTACATCTATGGACGAAGAATCCAGAATCTCAACATAAACATGCCAAATTCATACTTTTAAGTCTCTTCAACATTGTTCAAGGCTAAGTATTTATTTTGAGGTAAAGAAAACGGCATTGCTTTTGGGTGGGCTGAGACATCAGAGGATCAAGTCTTTTCAAAGACAAATTGTGGCAGAACATTGATTACCATTTTTCTCAATGTTAACGGACTCTCCCAACATTAGCACACGATTTATGAGAAACTGATAGTGCTCGGCGATTCCCGACATTAATCGATTTAATCAATCGGACAGGCTATTATAATAGAATAATCGATTATGGGAAGGTGAGAATCGATTATTTTTGATGTAATGAACACAGTGTAGTATCTGGCGAATTGCAATTGTATTTCTGAAGCACCAGATGCCTGACAGACTTGATAGAAGCCCTTATTGCAATTAGGAAACCCAAAGGGCTTCTCTTCACCTTTAAAGGTGCGAATTGCAATTAACCAACTGAGGGGTATCTGGAACACTTGTGGGATCCTTGGAATATCAAACAGCAACCCATTAGGGTGACATAAATGACATACATGTAAGATTTATTAATAAGACTAATTCAGATTTATTGATTTTAAGTTTTTGGCCATTTGCAGAGAGCTTAAAAAAAAACCATGGCCCATTATTATAACCTTGGACGTTTTTAAATGTTAAATGCTATCTAAGAAATCTATGACATATGGAGGTGAAACTAGATCAAAAATCACATCTTGTTGCTTCTTCTGGTGCTTACGCAATGTACTATTTCTAAACATAAAGTGAACTCTTTTTCGTGAAATTTATCTGTGTTAACTCCATTATATGCAGGCCTAGTTGTGAAATCAGCATTTCAAACAGGGATACAATATAAAGAGGATATCCAGTAAATGTCATCTTCTAGGCTTTTCAGAGACATTTTACAGAAAAATGATTTAAAAACATGTAGGAAAATAATCGATTATTAATCGATAATCGATCGGTCAGGGTACCCGATTAATCGATTATGGATTTTCCAACCGATTCCTAGCACTAGAAACTGAGTCTCCCACAAGACTGTTTTGTGAGAATCAGCAGTGACTGCGCTGCGACACTCAATATTCAATTGACAAAAAAAATTTTGTAAGTACCATGACCTAGGATATACCCATTTGTTTTTGGGAAGAAAAAAAATCTCAACTATTTCCAAATTCCAACCCGAATATCATGAGTTGACAGTGAGACAAAGAGATGGAAAAAACACATGGCATTTTAATAGTTTGTGTATTTATCTTGTCACCCTCCTGTCTCCTCGTCTCTCCAAATCTATTATTCTTTGTCCGTCATCTGTTTATACCATGCACAATGAGATCATACAGAAGCATATGAGAATGTTCAGCCACTCAACAGTTATAGAATATTCAACATACCAACACGTTAGTACTCATAGCTACTTATATTGGAAAAGTCATACGAATCATAATACACATAGCTAAGTTTGGGCTAGTCATAACAAGAGGATGACAGATATTTCCTCAGTCATTGCCAGAAACTGGCTAGTCTATAATGTACACTATATATACTGCATACTCCATATTTTGCATGGGGTATATCATGCATATGTTCACAGAAAACAATCTATGGAATATGATCTATAAGTGTTTCCCATTTGCACATTTTTTCCAGATCAGTTAGTGTCAGTGACCTCCTGAAATAGTCTCTATGCATACAGGATGGCATACTGGAGGATGGGGCAACACTCATAGCCCTGATAACCAGAGCTCACTGTCTATATTCATCCTGCATAATCCTTCTGACATGATCTGATATTTCTACAAGCGATAAGCGCATACTTATGCCGTATGATATACCGATATTAGATTTCCCCCTCAGCTGCTCAGGTGGAATAAGTGGTGTAAAGATATATAGTGCAGAATACCCAAATGCATAGCAGTTTTACCCCATGTCTATAATACTCTCTCCAGAATCATACAGATGTGGAGCATTTTACAGCGAATATAAGGCGAACTAGATCAAAATGCTTATTAAATTGTTTAGTATAGATCTCAGAAAATAAATTCTAGGCAACTGCTATGGTACAAATGCTACCTCGACCTATTGATATACGTGTACAAAGGAAAATCACTGAAAGTGTTCAAAGCCAAATCAATTATCTACACTAAAACTAAATTTATACAACGGTCAGCAGTGAATACAGCAAACAAAATACAGAAGGGGTGATGACATGTGATTAGCAGATCATTGGCACTTGATCCTTGGTATTTGTCAGGCCATGACCTTACCAAATGATGCCACTTCACCATGTTGACTATACAATTCCACATTGGCATTCAGAACACTGCTTGTATAGGAATATCCAGAAGCCAGAAAGGATACAGCATTGTTTATTTTATCATCAATTTTTGATGCATTGCTCTGTTAATTGCTGAACAACTAAAGTGTTTAAAAGCTGCCCATTAATAGGTTTATGCAGTTTATACTACAAGCAGTAAGAATTATAGAGGCTTCTAAGCAAAAATTGTTCTGTTCTGACTGTTCAATATCCACATTCGAAAATGTATTCTTTATTATGAACAATAATCTTAGCCTCTTACGCAATAAGTCACACAGAGAATCTGCTCTTGCTGGAGTATGTACAAAGACGAATTATTTAAATTTCTGTTAATTCCAATATGCAGCATTGAAATAATCATGAACACTCAACAGACAACAGGGCTACACATTCCTTTGTACGAATGAGGTGAGACTGTGAGAGACTGAGCAGATAGACATGCATCTCATCCTTGACTGATGGCTCTATCAGGACTGCATCTTTTTCCAATTCAATTACCTCATCTCCTGATCAACTGTAATCAATAAAGTTTGGCATCAATCATTCCAAACTCCATAGAACCCAAAAACACCATTAAGCCGAGGGTTTTTAAAAGTTTAATGAAGCAAGCAAGTCCAGGCTAGTGTGTACATTGAATTTTAAATTCAAATATGCCTTTTCCCTTCTATAAATATCAAACTTCCAATAAACTGATGAAAAAGCCATGGATCGAAAACATTAAAAGTAAAACACAAGGGCAGACTATGAAATTTTTTGAAAATGTATGGATAAAGGCCACTCTACATTCTCTCCTTATCAAGGAGCCCCTACCAACAGGTTCATCCCGGAGTTGAGTGTCCATATTCTTAAGGCTATAATGAATAAAAAAGCTTCAAAATCTCCTGATAGCATAATTCTCTATCAGCTCCAAATTTCAAATCTTTGAAGATGACGAGCAGTCTTCAACCAAAGAGGAGAATTATTCGATAAAATATGGTAATAAGAGCATTTTAAATTTTCATGTCATAGGTTTCCATGGCACTTAGAAAGTTATGGGTGATAATAGATCGCGTGAAAGGTCATGGATTTCACTTACACCAAAAAATCAGAAAAAAAATTAGAAAAATTCTGGTACCAGGCAAAATCATGACCTTTCACGCGAACATACAGAAAAGGCACACTTCCTGTCTATGGACCAATCAGATCGCTGGATTAGAGCTATTTTACTCTCAAGAAAACCACAACATCCATTGCAACGCAGGAAATGGAACCATTGAGTTTTCTATGTGCATGGAGTTCCTGATAAAAAGCTATGACCACAGACTCACAATGTTCCGGGTTAACTGTGTAGTAAGACTAGGCATACTACATACTCACAAGGCATAGCAAGTGGGAAATATAGTGCTTTACAGTGTTTACATGGGAAACCGTTAAAAAACAGGTGAAAAGCACTGTCTAAACAAACAGAGGGAGCTAGACATTTTTTTAAATGCTTGGGAGAACATTAGACATGTATTCACAGCTAGTTCCACGTTAGAGTGCTCTGTGAATCAATATATTTCCTAGTTCAACAGTTAAGTTCAGAATTGTTACAAATTACCATATGGAACATTTCAAATAGTGACCTACAAAGGGTGAGAGAGTAGACCCTTGGCACACCCCCACCCAACCCACATGTGAGCAATATGGGCTCTTTTTCTCATGTTTAAAAGTACTACTGATACAACGTTTAAAGCCCACATAAAAGTTCTTCTATCAATTAGTCTCTCTACACAATAACTTTCTGAAATTAATGATATATATTCAGAATTATGAATTCAAGAAAGAATGTTGCCAAAAGTTTACACGAAAGTGTCATATATTAGATCATGAAAGAACTATAGAAAACAATTTTGCTGCGCTCATCACAGAAAATGGAAACAAAATGATATCTTTAAAATATAGCTGTTACAAGCATTGCTGAGGTCAGGAAACTTTTAAAATTAAGATCCTTTAATTTTTTACTGCTCTTACCTCAAGAAAAACCTCCTCAGTATAGACAGTAGGCATGATGGTGGTGATGGTAAGAAGCCTCAATACACAGTGGATAGAATTCTAGACTCACAGATCATCCTCAATCCCTCATTTTTGTGTACTTTGTCATATGATTGCGTTAATTTTAAGACAATTCACACATTTGATACCGGAAATGTTCCAATTCTCCAGTTAATCCATGTGGGACACATCATGCTGTCACTCTGGACTAAGTACTGCTCATTCCATTGCCTCATTCCACATGGCCTCCACTATCCACATAGCAGCATAGTTCTAGTTCACAACTCCAGAAAAACACAACCACTTACAGTTTCCATGGCAACCTAACTGGCCAATAAAAACCGTTAGGATCACCACAACAGTTTGAATTTAATCTAAGTTGTTTATCAGATCCTCATGCTAAAATAAACAGTCTGACCACTGCACAAGATCAGCTTCATGATACAGGGGTATCACACTGATAATACATACTTCAATACACATCCATTGATCATGTTGATTCAGTTCTAACTTTACATGATAAATTCATAAGTTATTAATGAAACAAGCTATGATCCATGAAATAACTGATCATTTCAAATAAATCAATGATTGAAAGTAATTTGTTTATCCATAAAGCTGTATCTTCAGTTTAAATTATTAAAATCTAATCAATTACAGGAAGTATGCAAGAGAATCGTTAACCAATTTGATCACATTTTGATGCCAACTAAACTCAAAACCATACAGCATTCAATACTTCAACAATCCATGAGTCCTATCAAAGGTTGATAACAACCTTTGGTCCTATCCAAAGTAATAATATTTATAAACAGTCTAAAACAGATTCAACTTTGTCCTTCAGTAACATGTGATGGATTGAATATCACTCTAATAATCTAAACATCATGTATATATCCAAATACCATCCATACATTCCAAGGGTGGGAGATGTGAAGTAGTTATGAAAATAGCAAATAAAATGGCAGTAATCCAACTGAAAGCAATGTCTTCAATACAAATTTGTGTTAGATATTAACATTTCTTTGCTCCACACAGACACAACATCACAGGTCTGCCTTCATGCTCTGCAAGACAACAGCAATCTGTCTGCACCTGAGGAATACAGGAATCCTGCAGCAGCAACTGCATGATGTATGGAACTTGGCAGCAGCTGCAGGGTTATCTGACAAGCCCTCAAAGTTGGCAC
Organism: Platynereis dumerilii; assembly: GCA_026936325.1. NCBI lineage: Eukaryota > Metazoa > Annelida > Polychaeta > Phyllodocida > Nereididae > Platynereis > Platynereis dumerilii. Next base: position 28,530,191 of record JAPTHN010000011.1, read on the forward strand.
CCAACCAGGCTAGATAGTGGATCACTGCTTGATACCCAATAGATATGGGGAGATAACTGTTGAAAGGGGACACCCCATAAATCTAATGAGGTATAGGCATCAATTACTTGACTGTCAGGTAACTCATGAATCCATACATAGCTATACATACATATGATACATGACATTGTACCATACTAGCTAATACTCTCAATTTCTGAGGTCCATGGACCATAGCAAGCACAACTATACGCACAATAAGCATACATGATATATCAGATATGGAATAAGTTAGGTATACCATCATAACACCGATATACATGACATTGTCTCTTTTGACAGGATGATTACTCAAAAGCACTCACCGGGATAATTGACTTTAAATTGTGCACTTATACCCCAATGAAGTACATTGAAGCAGTCAACAATGGAGCATGAGAGTACCCCATGGACACAGCCAATACAACTACAGCTTATGCGACCTACACACTAGAGTGACTCTAAAAGTATGAATGAAGACATTTATTGAAGTTCTTCAGGTAATTGCCTTCAACAAAAAGCAGCTTTTTCACAAGCTTTTCTACACTTTGTCCAAATATTGTCAACAATAGCCCCCATAATGGAGCAATTACTCTTAATTACCCCACCCACCAGGTAAATACAACCCTCTTTTTCCAAACAATAACTCACTTCCAAGTTAATGGCTTTCAAGACACTTATTTCAATGACCAATTAAATGGCATATTTTCTTTAGTGAAGCAGTTAAAAATGTGATTTCTGATAATAAATAATGTGGGCATTTAATTGGAAGGAGTGGGTGGGTGGAGTTATACATCAAATTGCAAATTTGTAACAAGAAAAATTGTCTGAGGTGATAAAAATTATGAAGTTCATAGACTCAAAAGTATGAAATCAACATTTTTGTAACACAAGCTAAAAACATTCTCCCACTGGAGTTATTGAAGTAGACAGAAATTTCATGTAACAAGTCGCAATTTAGCATTTATCTGGCCTATTTTAGTTGTAGCCAGTTGTCTATTTTGGAAGACCTTTCTGCTACAAAGGTGAGAAGCTCCCCAAGTCATGTGACGTCATTGGAGCGTGCCCCTAATTGCCCTCGAATGTTATGCTTGGATGCACTCAGGGTAACACAGTAATTGTCTAGCACTTCAGGTATCCCTTGGCACAAACCCACATGACAGTCTAATTTGTACACTCTAAATATGGGTGCAATATAGGTGTCACTGTTACATATGGCATCCAATTGTGATCCCTTAGGATAGGCAATTAGATTTTAGTTGATTCTTTAATTGCAGAATGACAAAACAGCTGATTTCATATGCTTATTTTGCCCAATTTACTCCAAACAGACTCCCATGAGAGATAGAGCAAACTCCCAGCAGGATGGAGAGACAGCCATGGCATGGGGTATTATCATGCATGGGTAACTGGGAGATAATGCATTATGATTAGAGTTGCATCACCTTAGTTTCACCTGGCACAATTACATAACCCTGATTAGCTACAACAGGAGTGAACATTTTCAGCTGTTCAGAGCCTGTTTTACATGAAACCCGATAGTGTCACACAGAAAGTCACAAGTTTTATCCTAGCTTTAATAGGGTTTGATAAACACAATAAATTACCCCCTGGGGGCTAAAACCCTTCTTAGAGCTAACCCTTTCTGACAATTTTGTACCTGCATCAAAAGAGACACCCTTCTGGAATATTTTTTACCCCTTTTGATAGTGACAGAATAATCTTGTTCCACCTGAGTTCAATAATGATGTAAACCCTTGGACAACAAAGAACTTTATGGAGTCAAAGACAACAATGGTTGCCATGGTAACAGGACACCACCTTGAAAACACACCCACCTGAGAAGCTGAGGTTGGCAAAAGACACTTCATGCTATTTCGACCCCATACCCCCCAGGGGGTCACAAGGGTAAATAGAGATTAAATCTGTTGAAATCACCCAAAAACATAGAACATCCATTGTCAACCTTACTGCAAGAGGTAATTAGCAAACTAAAATCAACAACATTAATTCATTCCCTGACCTAGAGCTACCTTTTCAAGAAGAAGCAAAGTTCTATTGTCTTTTATACTCCTCTGAGGTAAAGGACAAAAGGTAAAGCAGGGCTTTGTGGGCTTTGTAACAAGAATGCTGTTAGAAGGAAGTGCTAAATTGGCAGCTAATTGTATCTTCAAATAACTGGCCTCCTAGGATACTTCAAGATCATTGAAGAATGATTTAGAATGTATATTCAAAAAATTTTATGCAAGCAAATCAAAAGACCCCAAACTCGTCTTGTAATCAAGGCTTGGTCACATCAAATCTGTGTCTAAAGTAAAGGCTAGATTAGCAACAACCATCAGGTTTTCTCACTGGCATTTACAAAGCTTTACAAATGTGCAAGTGTCCAGAAACTTATGAAATCATTAGGGCAATGACATATCCAGGACTATGGGTCAAACAGATGTCAACTCAGTAGGTAAAACTTATAACTATTAGTTATCTGGCAACAGAACTAAGTAACTCCCAACTCATAAAGTTAACAGGTTGGAGGTCCATGGAGAACAGTGAGATCTCACTTTGACATTTTACGTTTAGACCAATCAAAACAACAGAACAACTGAAGAGAACAACTGAAGCAATATAACTCATTTAAGTGTACACAGCATCCAGTCGACCTCAGAGTATCCTCTTACCTGGCTATTGTACCCTGCAGTTGTCTATCTGCAAAAATATTCAAGGTAATTTCAGGGGTGAACTGCCAGTCACCTTGAAGTCATCAGGGCATCAATACCTGGGTCAGTTCAACAAAAAAGTTGGTTTCAAGATTTACAGATTCTCAAAGAGATTGTTTGGCTTGATGCTTGGCCTGCAAAGAATGCCCATCTCCTGAGTTCTTCTTTTAAACTATTCCTCACAAGATTCTTTGCACCATGAACATCTCTCTCTCTTCCTGACACCAGCCAGCCTGCATTGCCCTGCAAGGATGCCTTCTTTGCTTCAGCAGCCTCATCAGTCCAGGATGATGAGCAGCAGGTCATCACACAGAACAGCAGCAGCAACCAGTAGCTACCAGTGCTAACCACTGTGAAGAAAGAAGTTTTCAAAAAAGTCTCAAAGAACACTGAACACTTCATGGGGTTTGCAGTTACAGCAAATTGGGGCAAGCCTTGCAGGAGTCTAGAGGTCTCTACTTTCAATGATGAACTGCCCAACAGGTCCATCCTGACTCAACTGCGCAAGCTGACTCCACAGAGGATGAGGCTCAGAGGTAGACACAACTATTCACTGGTATTCAGAGAGCATTTCAGACAAGACACACTGACTAATCATTCACCAGGAAAAAAACTTGTGATATATGTTAATGGTGAACATAGTACAGCAGTACAGACTAGAAAAAACTCCACATCTCCAGTGGCTGCCACGTAAGAATAGATTGCACATTCTAGGAATGCAATAATTAATGAGACCTGTTGCTCAATTTGAGTGCATGAAAAATAAGCCATGACACAGATTTATTACACATAAGCTCATAGTTATATTCCTCTCTTATATTGTCTTCACAAAAACATCTAGTAGTGGTATTGAGAGATGATGTCAATTCACTGACCTAGCATTAACTGATTAAACTCCTTTTCTTCGAAACAATGATGGATTCAATGCATGCAGCTAACTATGTGGATATTTCTAATCTTTTGAATATTCAATCTTTCGGAACGCTTGGCACACTTTAATCAAAATCTCACCAAGTCAGATTGTCTCTAATCTTTTTACTATGCCAAAATTTGTATTCAGTATCTTCAATACATTCAAGGTTGAATGTAAATTTTTCAAATTTATCAGTTACAAGCCTGAACTAATACAAATGAACACCAACAATGGGCAATATAGAATTTCCAATTCGCTAATTCAGATCAAAGCGACTAAAAACACTAGAAACACTGTCAAACAAGATATGCCTCTTCCTGGCAGCAGTCTGAGTCTGTCAGAGCTGTGATGTAAACATGCATAAGAAGTCCTTGGGCAAAACAAATCAAAGACAAAGATCAGAGAGACAGAAGTGAGGAATATACACCCTACAGCACACTCCTTCATCCATGTGAGAGTCTATTCATGGAACACAATGGGCTAAAAAAGATCAAATGTGATAGCAGAATCATTCTTCACACAACAAACAAATGCTTCAACTTCATGTAATGCTCTGTAGAGAAACCTTAGCAACTATCTCCCTGATCTCGGGTTGGTAGGCCTACTAACTACTCAAATGTTAAGGTTATGCCCAGGTAAAATTTGGCTCAAAATGTTTTAGCTCTTTCTATTTGATGGAAATTCTCATGCAATCCAATTCATATCTTGGGCACCACTATACCGAACACTGTGTTGTGTTTGACCATGTTGACCACAAATTTTTAGCCTTTAGGCGGTTCTTCAATAATCACTTATTGTCACATTCCCAAATTTTTGTGGTCAATATTTGAATTACAACTCAAAATCAGTGCTGCCATCTATAAGGATCTTCAGAATTATTTATGAGTCCACCAATAGTTATATAGCTTTAGATATGCATTTGCCAGTTAAGCATGCAAAATATGTTCACTGTTCAGGCAACATGGGCAAGGGAACTGACTTCAAGCTGTCTTAATCAGGTTACACTTCAGCATTGCTTAGAGATAAAGATCTGTGAAGTTGAGCAGATCTTCATGAGATAGCAATCCCTGCAATCAGATTCAACACATTCAAGACTTGAGATTTCAACCCCTATAAACTCTCTAAGCAGATTCAGAAACCCTCTCAGCATTGCTGAACCTAAACTTGAATACTATCAGAATCAGTTATCTTTTGAGCTACCAGGTGGTGAGTCGATACCCCTTTAATCCTAGGATCAAACCTCCTGCTGACGGACGAGGGTTTTTGCTGTCAGTTAGGAAGTAAATATAGCACAAACTAAACAAATAAAGGCCCGGTTAATAAAAACAGGCAGAGATACATGAAGCATAGGTAACACAGCCCAGGTAAAGATTTGAGAAAAATTGCTACATCATGTGCATTCACTTCAGGTGTAAATCAAAAGCAACGAGCCTAAATATACCAAGACACACACAGCCTCCCACTCTGCCCTGGGCCCTTAGCTGCTTAGCTGTCTGTAAATCTCTAACTCAACTTCTCAACACAACTCACCAGAGGAAGAGGGTGAGAAAAACTCAATATATTTTGGTACTTTAAATAAGCGTTGTAACACACATTACACTGAACATCTTTCAATTTTCCTATTGCAAGTTCAACTTCCAAATACACTTTTCTAGTTATGACTTTTGAAAAGTTCAAGGCGTTTCAAATTTTTTTCCCAGTGATTGTCAATGAAATAATTCAAACAATTCTTTCAAAAAGTAAATAAATGAATTGAATCCTTGGCTGGTGCATTCCAACATATATAGACACCAACAAAGAACTTTTTCTTCCTTCAAAAGTAGACAGTAGCACTAACTTGTCACCAAAAGAAGAAGTTTAAGTTCCAAGATGAAAAAGTTGAAGTTTCAAATGAAAAAGGTGAAGTTAAAAATCTGCTTAAACAAGTTTCTGGTCTGCGAAGTATTTTTCTTGGACATACAAAGCCTTTGGAATGTAAGATTGAAATCTGATGCTCCCTCTACAGCTGAAAGACAGTCCGACAGACTCGAAAAGTTGTGTAAAGAGTAGCTTCAACTCACCTGGGATATCTGGCCAGCTAAATCCTCCCTCTCCTCCCCCATGTCTTCTATGAGGCTGGGCTCCTCGGCTGCAAAAAGAAGAAAGACTAAGAATTATGTCGATTAAGAGAGCTTAAGAGGTATCCTCTAGACAAAAAGTCGCAGCAATAACAATAAATGTGGGTGGATCACGCAGTGTCATGGACGTAATACACTTGTACTTTTACGTGTTCTAAGTCAGGAAGACTCACATTCAGTGTATTATGCTGTATTATGCTGTACAAGGGCACTGTCACACTACACATCCCAGTGCTCCATACATCACACTCTGGCAGCCAGCTAAGCTATTAAGACCTTACACACTTGGCTGCTCCAACTCATTGCAGTCCAACTATTTCCAACTTGCTTCAAATTCAGACCTTTAAATTCGAACATTAGACAGGAACTCACAAACTTTACACAATGCAATCACACAGTGAAACAGATTTCAACAGCTTCAAACTTCTACAAACCACTTTTCATAAATGTACACTCAAGAATATACCACAATTTGGCCCATGATATCAAAAGATGTAATTCTACCTCCGTGGCTTATCAAGGTCAAAGAGGTCATGAACACTTTAGACCCACATGTGTCACAAGGCAAGAAAAGACCTGACAATTACAATTATAAGCACATCAATTCAAATATGTACGTACAACATATGAACACAAGATCTATGAAGGTTTTTAAGATGAGTACAGTATATATTTTGTAAAATGCAGATGTCAGAAATGCGGAAATTTCTTTGAAAATTAAAAAGAACAATAATTTACTCATATTTATAAATGCGTAAACCAACCAAAAATATTGCTCAAAGCAAACGTCTGTTGAATCGTTAATGCAATAAAAGTTTTAGTAAATTTAAATTACATGTCAAGCCATTTTGATCACTTGAGTGGGTGTTATCATAAATTATCAATGTTAGGTAAAGCACTAAAAAACATTGAATTGCTGTCCAGTGGGTGTAAAACAACCTTCAAAACACATAATGCAATAAAATGCAATATTCAAAATCAGGAATGCATTTTATAGCTTAGTTTAACCGTTGAATTTCAAAACAGTTGAAGGGCTTGTCTTGAGAGCATAGATGCGTGACAGGATGGACAGGAAGGCAACCAAGTGTGACACTCCTTGGATCCTCAGCAAGCCTTTGTCTATTGATGATCTTGGTCAAAAGCCCTACCTAGATCAACAAATGCATTGTCTATGGCTTCTCTGTGATCCTTTTGTGCATCGATACTATCAAATTTCAAGGAAGTGTTAGAAATGAAATATTACATGGCAGGAAAGCAATTAAATTAGAATTTTGTTTATAGTGGAGTTGATGTTCAGTTCAACCCAGAAAATAATTTCAAAATATAAAGTGAATATCACACAAGAAAGAGCTAACTGTTCAACCACTATTTCCTACCTATTAATAAATGACAAACAAAATGAACTCATCCGTGTATCCATAAAAAGATGACATCCAGTCATATGAGTATACAACAAATAGACTCTTTATGTACACATACCATATGCTTACAGGGCTGCTTCTCTATTTAGATTAGACTAGACCCTAAGTTTGGCAAGTGACACAAGTTCATCAATGTTTCCATTTTCAGCTTGATGCATCACAGGAGTCAACAGACAAGTTATTGGTAACAGTCAACTGGAATGAAGTGGTCAAGCAATGACAGATTGATCCATTCATAAATGTTTAAATAAGGAATCAATCATTTAAGTGTCACAAGAGTGCATCCATAGGGGAATAATAGTGGTGCCATTTGAGTAACTAAACAAGATCAGGCATGCTGGGACTTGGTCCAACTTGGATCAAAGCATTGCAATCAATGCATGTTGGCATTGACTATTAGCTGGAAGCTTGCAATATGACCCCTATGTATATCACAAAAGTAAGCCTAGAAGCTTAGAAGGGTAATCTCCCTTGAGAGTAGGGGAGAGCGGGGTACCATGAGCCACGGGGCACCATGAACCATGGCCCCTACAAAAAAAAACGGCGAGATAGAACTGCTCGATAGGAAGACCATATATTCCTTTATTAGTGTACTACTGGCTAGGGTAGCAATAATAATCTTTCTTTTCAATGTAGGACCAAGAATTGAAAAAATACTTTTGACCAGTGAATTTGAGTAAAAAGTAAACATATTGGGCGGTGGAACTTTTACTTCTGGTATTTCAACTATTTCCGGCATCATCATGAAACTTAGTCTTCTTAGAGAAGGTAAGGCATGTGCTAGGATGATGTCATAACATTGATACTATGATAAACTGGAAAATGGTGATATGCACTAATAAATGAAATTTACAAATGGGGCACCATGAGCCACATGGAGATAGGGCACCATGAGCCATTTTCTATAAAGTTTTAATGTACAATTAAAGCTGCATTGTAACAACAACTCTACTGTTGTAAGTCCAGAACTATAGTGCAAGATATCAGCAGCTGTTTAGGACACATTTTTGCAATTTCATAGAAAAATATATAAAATCCATCTGATCCATATTGTGGTGTATGCCAAGGGAAACTTTCAAGTAAAACATCTGGTTTATGAGGTATCAGTTCTTTACAGTTGAATGAGAAGGATAATACATGTATGTAAACAGCCCCCCATGCCATGGCTCATGGTGCCCCAGAGTCGGGGCACGATGAGCCGCTAGACTACATTTTTTAAAGACAATGTTTTGACTATTTAAGAATTAAGAATATAGTGTAACAACACTGTATATTGTAGCCAAGAGGTCTTGCTATGATTATATAAAGCAACCAGCCATTTACCATTGAAACTTTAGGCTCAGGAGCTTAATTTCGGAAAAGCGGCTCATGGTGCCCCGCTCTCCCCTAGCCCTTAGCAATGCTTTGGCAGAGAGCATAGTCCATGATCTTCTTATACCCTATACATTGGGGTGGCCAGTAGGGCCCCACCACTCAGGCCCTCTCACAACCCTCTCAGGCCCTCTGACTTTGTTTAGGGCAGCACATGACACCTGCCACCTGTCCGTTGCCATGGCAACATATTGGGGGATTCCTGGCAGCCAGCAGGAGTCTGGGGACACAGGTAGAAATAACAGACTTTGCTCCAGGCTTTCTTATCACATCATAGCCAAACACCATGCACTCAATTTGAATTTCATCACACTCAACTGATGCATATAAACACATACATAAATATCCATAGTAACATGATATTCATAAGAGGAATGCAGGTGTCTAGACTAATGTGGGAGCAACCAGACTGTCTGATATCAGTAAATTCTAATTAATAAATTTAAACAATTGATAATTTGATGAGGAGACAAGGTGATTATACTATTCATAAGTCCAATTCACGTACAGTGTAATTATTAGTTCACAATACCCAGTAATAACTCTTCAAATAGTCATGTGCAAGTTTGCAAGTCTAGAAATGCAACTCAATTAAACTTACCCAGAGTGTCCAGGTTCTCCTCAGTGTCTGAATCCATACCGAAATTGTTTCATAAGTTGCTGCACATCAGAAAATCATGGTAACTGAAAGGCAAATAAAATATTTGAACAGTTTGAAATATGGCATAGTTCAGGACACAAAACCAACTGAGCGAGAAAAAAAAAATTGCTGAGCAAACACTGCTCATCGGAGGAAAGGCAGAGCAACTCTGAATCTCAAAGCGGCTCAAAGTAGCTACCTAGCATCAAATTCCAGAGAAAAAAGGTGAGTATCTGTCTTGCATGCGGCATTAACTTCCAAATGGCAATTAGCAGCAAGGATACCAGAGTAACTAGACTAAGTGCAGCAACTGCTGGCTCAGCCCCAGGACAGTTAAATCACGCCAGAACATGGTATGTAGCTTCTTACATTAGTGCAATAAAAAGCGCTGCAAAAAGCCATGCTACCAGCCAAGCATATAGCATGGCAAAAATAATATCTTCCACAAAATAGCAATCTGATCTGTCAGTATGGCATGGGCCAACTCAATCATGACTGTAAAAACAGTACTCCACCGTGATTCAGTGACAACAACTTACAATTACATATATACGGTATACATCCACTCATGGAACATTTAGAAAAATCTAGGCCTAAGTGAAAAAAGTTAGTACCATCAAACAAATTATTGTTCTGAGTCGTTGTGGTGTACATGAGTATCCATGAAGTGAACTTTGTTTATAAGTGAGAACTTAGAATAACCTGAAATACATTTTTTAATTGTGGTAAAACAAATCTATAGATCTTTCATTTGGTGAGATATACAAATTTCGTAACTAATCCCATTCATTTGCATCAAGATCGCAAAAGACTTAATTAAGATCAATTGCAATTGATCCATAAATAAATGAATAGGCCCACCAATTAAAATTTTGCATTGTCTAATTGGTCTTAATTCGCACCAATGATTCACTTCGTCCTGAAGCCTTCTCTTTCCTTATACATTGTCAGATTATCACCTTTATCAAATTTACTACTAAAAAAGTTCCAACTTCAATAATTAGTCATTTCAATTTTCATACTTAAAATCATGAAAAATGTGTTTGTCATACAAAATTTTTAATTGAAAAAAATCATTATTCAATTCAAACCTCAAAATTCAATTGTCATGTCCCATAATAACCCATGGCCTGCCCATGACACATGATAAGCTTTTGGTAATCCAATCAGTCCAAGCTAAGAATATCCAGGAGGTCCAAGGCTCCTGGCATCATGAGCAAGATTCGTTTCACCAAGTCAAGTCGCTTCTCAGCACACAGCCCTGAACTGACTGAAGCCACTGAACTGTGCTCAGCTGAGTGGGGGGAGTGGATTCACCAGAGAGAAGCCACGCTGAGCAGGACTTTTAAATATTTGGCACTGTCACAGACACATCCATAGGCCATTATCATCTAAGAAATTTTCCCTATGCTTTCTGGCTATACTCACCATCCAGACTCTTTCATTTACTCGGTGATCGAGACCATTTTGTCCTGTAATATCCTATTTTTTGAGACGCCGGTCGCATCCACAGATTCAAAATTTTGTGCCAAAATGTCAACAACACAATATCACGTGATGCGCGAGAAAACTCGTGAAAACGCAAATCTCCAGAGGGCGCACCTGTCTGACAATGGCGGTTGCACCGGTGTATTACCGTCCAAAAAGGTGGTTGTTTTCTCAATATTTACTTTGTTTTAGCAGTAATTTGGTACACAATAACATTATGAATATGTACTGCACGTTTTGACCACAAGTTTGTTACCCTAAAAGGCCTAGCCGTAGAGAGCAACGTGATTGAAAGTGCCTCTTCACTTGTGGAGAACGCCATTTTGCCATGTTTAGCTTGATGGCCATAGGCATAGCCACATCTGCAAACATGAAAAAAAAAAAAAAATTGACCTAATCAATGACAATGAGCGCATCTGATTTGAAGTTGTTGTCTTTTTGTTGAACTGAGCATTTTGTTCATCTGTCTTATTTTCAGATCAATTGATTCTTTGACTCCAGGAAAAAATACCTTGCTATGAAAAAAAAACTTTATTTTAGAATAAATTAGATCCCCAAATCTTGGCTCAATCATCAGATGATGACAGATCCCATGCAATGAATGAGAGATTGCAATCCAAATTTAAATTTTGTGTTTGACCAATGCCTGGCAATGTGTAAATTTGGCAGTTTGACAATAAACTGATTTTCTCATTTCAGCTTTACGCTCACAGAGCAGTATTATAAGGAGAGTGTGGAGGCTGTTGCCACATTCAACACTAGGATACGCTTGGAAAGAAATGCACGTCTTCCGTTTATCGACTCCCAAACTGGTTTAGCTCAAAATTCGTCATCACTATGGCATCCTTACAGGAACAGAGACAGAGGTAGGTCCAGAAACACTATTTTCTAAAATCTCAATGTGTATGTTTTTGGTAAAGTAAATTGATTTAAAAACGGTGTAATTTGTCAAAATGTTTCCCTAATTTACAACCTTGAATTTAATATACCTTTTCTTTGCAGGATTGGCACCTGGGCAGATATACTCATATCCGTCAAAGCGATGGAAGAAAAAGAGAAGGGCTTTTGATCTGGACTACAATGGAACTAGGAATGACCTCGAAACAGGCGCTAGTGGTAAGTTTTGTTTCAATGTAGCCATACTCCAAATGCAAAATTTACAAATAACATTTTGCACATATTCTTCTCTGATTGTGGCTCATGAATCAATATGCAATGGTTTACTTGCAGATATCCATCAAATAAGTGCTGTTGAAAATCCTGCTGCTGTTGAAACACCAGCGGTAGTAGAAACTTCAGAGACTAGCAAAGACAAATGGTATGAAGAAATGGACATACTCAGTGAACCCCCAGATGCTGGCGAGATCGATGACAGACGCTCAGACAGCAGTGATTACGAAGAAAGTTATGTGAAACGCAGAAAGAAGAAGAAGGCTGTAAGAGAAGTTGTACCCCTTGCCAAGATTAATTTGGCCCTATTTGTGTCATATCTTAGTTCTCATGACAAATGGTTGTCATTTGTGTGATGTTTTCTTTCAGCAAACTCCAAAACGCCAATCTCGAAAGAAGGCCAACAAAGAGGAACCATCTGAATTTGAAGATAAAGAGAAACCGTACAGTTGTGAGAGTGAGTATTTGGTTAATGCAGTTGTGGTGTTGGCGCTTTGGAAAGATTTGTTGCATGCATTAGTTTCAACATTTGGGTGTTTGCTTTTTAGTTGATTTAGTACACCAATGAACTCTGTTCTGCAATAGCTTTTTCATGGTGATTAGCTTTGTCTTTCATTCGCATGCTTTGAGCTTTACATGTGGGGTGCACTATCAGTCTATCACAAATTCAATTCACAAGCCCTGGCCTGATCTGTATATCAGCCTTCTTGACTCTCCACCAAATTACCCTTCTCTGCAAATCCCAAATACACAAATGCACATCCAATTTATTCTGCAAACCTCCTGCTGTTTTCATTACAAAGGACCCTATCAATAATTTGGGGTTCTCTGGAGTAATATATATACACATCAAATTATAATCATTCTGCTATTTAGGGTACCGGTTTGGTGGAGTGATGATGATTTCCCTATTTAGCGAATGGATGAAATAAGCTTTACATACATTTTAATATAAGAAAAGTTTGAGTGGATTTGTTCCGAATTGATTTAAGAATTCAAGAGGCTTGGAAGTGATGCATGGCCTATTGTTACTTAATCACATCACATGTGTTAATCGTCTAAGGAACACAGTGTCCCGTACCATGCATGTGTGTTCAAGTCATCGGACATGATCATGTGCTATTGAATCTGTTAGTGTCTGTAATGCTGTAGTCTATTTACACACGCAAAGATCATGAAGGTTTGGGTTAATATTAGTTTTAACACACAACTATAGTATCAGCTTTAATGAATTTCACCAAGTGACTCGCCTTCTTGGATAATTAAGCTTCTAAAATCAAACCAGTAATGTAGATTAACATGTACATCATGCACACGCTGCCACCTGCTGTATACATCTGCAATTAACCCAAACAGCTTTCAGTGTATTTGTTGAGCAGTGGATGTCTCGTCTCAATTTGTCTAAATTTTGTCTGCTGCTGAGCTAACAAAAAATTGTATTGATATTGTGATGTTTAGTGTTTAGTCGCTAAAAATATATCAAGCTGAAAGTATAATTTACATTGTAGCAATGTTGTTTAAGTCATCTAAGCAATAGCCACTAAGGTATCTTGAAAATAAGTAATAAAGTTGAAAATTTCAGTATTATTATACAAGTTCAACATTGCAAAAGTATGTAAATGAGACTGTCAAGTTACAATCATTGTGCAATGTACTCATAAAAATGATGAAAAAGAACGTGTGTAAATCTAAAATCTGTAACTCATTACTTTGTACATCGTAACTTGATTTCAATGAAAGGAAGAAGAAGGTAATTTGGAAAAGAGTTTTACTTTAATTTTGGGAGTTGTTTTGGGGGTGAGCCATGCTGACATTGGTTTGTCATGCTGCTGACTTTGGTGGGCGGGTTTTTCAGTTTGTGGTGCTCGCTACAAGACTCGGCCAGGGCTGACCTACCACCTCACTCATTCCCACATGACTCCGGAAGATGTGGATGAGGACTCGTCTTCCAGTCAGCAGACTAAGGCCCCTACGCCCACTGGTAGACTTTCTTTTCTTTCCTTTCTTCACGGACGCAGCAGCAGCTTTTACTCTCCCATGTGTCTGCACCCTCCCTCCCTCCGTGAGGCTTCCCCTGCATCGTTACGTTGCCAGCTCTTCAGTTGCCATCTTAATCGGTTAAATCCTTAGTCACGTTATTAGAGCGACATAAATGGATTTCCTCTCATCAGCAGATGTTTTGTGGAAAAGTGTGTGACTTACTAAACACATGGTAGAACGCAGGAGGGCCAGATGTCCCCTAAATATTTGGCAGCACTATGAATTGACATTAAATTTGGGCAACAGGAAGGAAAAATTTGGACAGAAATTCCCCATGGGCGAAAAAATGTCTCTCTGCCGCCAACATCTATACTCAGAAGTAATAAGTTATATTATGCGCCTAAGAACTGTGGCCCATGTTAAATGTTAGAAATGTTGCACATGTTTCTGGCCAAGTATAGATGTCCAGTGTATTTATTAATGGAACTTAAACAGTTGCTAGATTTTGACTCACTGTGCGAAGAAAGTTGGCTTTCCTGGCAATAATATCTGTCTTGAATGGCCAAATGTTCTCTCTTCCTTATGTGTTATTGAAGCAGCAGAAACTCAAATGTATCTTTGGGGAAAATCAAAGAGTAAATTTCACAATATTTCGAAATCCTGTGCCAGGAGAAACCGCCTGCATCTCACAACTCGTGGGATCTTATTAAAAATTTTTAAATTTCATCACAACTGTGACATAATCACTGACATTTGCACAGTGTCGGCTTGGAGATGATGGCAATTGAAGATTGGCACCAATTTTTTCTCTGGTGTTTTATAATGCATTGATGAGATCTTCTGAATTTGGCACTGAGATTTTGCTGCTTGGATGTTTCTGCCAATGCTATTGTGCAAGCTTTCTCTCGGAAGTTTTTTGCCTTTCATTACCTTTAAGATAATTGACAGACATTTATAAAGAGTAAAATCTGTTGCCGTTCTTTCTACCTCTGAATTAAAAAAATTGTTTGATTTATTTAACGGTTGTTACTAGTAGATTTTTGACTGGAGGAAACCTGGAATTAATTTTTGGACGAGGGTTTTTCTTTGAAAAAATGTTTTGAGTTTGGCATGCATTGGTTTTTCAGCATGGGTTTCAAAAAAGGGGTATTTATTTTTATTTCTCTTCATAATGATACTTGATTATTACTTGATTCTTCTGATTTATCGAAAAGTGTACATAACTTTGAAATTTAAAGTATAATTGAATCAGAATCAAATAATGTGTCGAAATATTGTACTTTTAAAATTGCTTTTACATTTTAAATTACAAGTAAGTTCATGTTGGTTCCGTTAAGAAGGCTTTGAAGTATTTTAAAGGTATTTTTCCACTTGTCACCGGTTGTTAGAGGCTGCAGAACAGTTTCTGGTTTTGTCCCTTCTGCCATGTGACTTTGATTTTCATCCTAATCTGTCTTTGAAGTGATTTCTATTTTTTTTGGATGAAAATAGTTCTAGCACTCATTTGCAACTATGTTTGAATTAATTGGTAATAATCTCGCTTTATAAAATTCACAACGGATAGAAACTGAACTCCTACAGATACCTTTAGCATACTTCTAAAAATCCTACATCTTTGCATTTCTAATTGACTAAATTCTGTTGCTAATGTGAATGTTAGGAAGCAGAGAATCTAGCAGAGGCACAAGAAGCAGCAGTCGAAACACTACAACAACGACATCAACAGCGGCATCCAACAACAACAGTGGCAACGGCGAGGGTGGCAACAAGCAATCCTCAACCAACAGTTATTGTGACTTCTGTCTCGGGGATGAACATGAGAACAAGAAAACAGGCGGAAAGGAAGAACTCGTCTCCTGTGGCGATTGCGGACGATCTGGTAAGTTTTGGTTTTCATTTAAATAGCTTTTGATTTGAAGCCTTTTTGGATGCATCAATTTGTCTGAAATATATTTTACCCCTTACCAGTCAGGGAAATTATCACCAGCTGATGACAATCAATGTCCTCAGCCCCACATGACAATCACTCTAGCACTGTCATCACCCTCCCATGACACTCTCACTGTGTCATGGCCTAGCCATGACTTTGGCAGTGCTCAAAATCTTCTTTGACTGGCTATTTAAAATGAACTACTGCGACTATCACTTCCAAACTTGTTACCCCGCAGGCTATACATAGCCTACGGGGTTCTGCAGTCCTCAACGAGACTAGTTGCTGGGGATTTCGTCAAGCATAACTCACTTTGTGTTGCTCATATTTCATTCAAATTTTGCCTGTTATCTTATTTTGTCATGCAGATGGGAATGACAAGTTTCCAGGCATTTCTAGCAATTAGATGTGCGTAATTGATTGTTACCAAGAATCTCATGTACACTGTCAAAAATTACTGGAATTATATATTTCTTCTACATGCTCCAAAATAGTGATGTCAGTGTCAATAAAATCTTCAGACCTGTCAGAGTGTCCGTACGTCCGTACGGTCCGTCCGTCCGGACCCGTACGGACGCGGACGGACGGCCACACGGACAGAAGGATGGACGGAAAGACGCACGGACACACGGACGGACGGACGGACACACGGACGGACACACGGACACACGGACGGACACACGGACACACGGACACACAGCTAGACGGACGGACAAAAGGACGGACAGACACAAGGGACAGACACACGGACACATGGACAAAAGGACGGACACATGGAAGTCCGTCCGGACCCGTACGGACGCGGACGGACGGCCACACGGACAGAAGGATGGACGGACAGACGCACGGACGGACGGACGGACACACGGACGGACGGACGGACACACGGACGGACGGACGGACGGACACACGGACACACAGCTAGACGGACGGACAAAAGGACGGACAGACACAAGGGACAGACACACGGACACATGGACAAAAGGACGGACACATGGACGGACGGACGCACGGACGGACACATGCACGCACGCACGGACGGATGGACACACGGACACACGGCCGGATGGACACACGGACACACGCGGACACGGACGGACGGACACACGGACGGACGGACACATGGACGGCCGAACGGACACATGGACGGCCGAACGGACACACGGACGGCCGGACGGACACACGGACGGCCGGACGGCCACACGAACGGACGGACGTATGGACGTACGGACACACGGATACACGGACGTAGGGACGGACGTACTGACGCACGGACGCACGGACACACGCGGACACGGACGGACGGACGGACACACGGATGGCCGAACGGACACACGGATGGCCGAACGGACACACGGACACACGGACGTACGGACACACGGACTGACGGACGCACGGACTGACGGACGGACGTACGGACGGACACTTTGACGGACGGACACACGGACGGATGGACGGACGCACAGACACATGGACGGACCGTGTGGACGGACGGACACACGGATGGCCGGACACACGGATGGCCGAACGGACACACGGACGGCCGGACGGCCACACGGACGGACGGCCACACGGACGGACGGCCGGACGGACACACGGACGGACACACGGACTGACGGACGCACGGACTGACGGACTGACGGACGCACGGACTGACGGACGGACGCACGGACGGACACTTTGACGGACGGACACTTTGACGGACGGACACACGGACGGACGGACGCACGGACACACGGACGGACACATGGAAGGACGGACACAAGGAAGCACGGAAGGAGGCAAGGACGGATGGACGGACGGACGGACGAACGGACGGACACACAGACGGACGGACGGACACACGGACACACGGACGGACACACGGACGGACACACGGATGGACACACGGACGGACACAAGAGATGTGGATCTCCACCTTAGGCAATGTGAACTGTCACAGTAAACAAGAACAAGTAAGTTGCAATGTGAACTGTCACAGTAAACAAGAACAAGTACAGGGGGCCTAAGTTTTTACAGCAAATCCTTCACAGTGCACGTGCTTATATGTCATGTGTCATGATGTGGGAAAACAAACCAATAAATTGTCAATCTGAGGTGCCAGTGACATGCCACATGTGTTGTTGAGGGGAAGAGAGTTGGGTAAAAATACCTTTCAAATCCTGTTAATGCATGACCTGTCAACACTGAGATAAGAGGGTGCATGGTGCAGTGTGTTTTGTTGAAGGTCCCATTGTTTAAATAAGTCAGGAAAAAGAATTACCGCAGACAATAAAAAAGAGCAGTGCACTGTTATTGTTTGCAAAAACACTTTAAACAGTTCAAATGGGAAGTATTCAGCCTCCTTTGAAGTAACAGAGCAGAGGTGATGCATAGATCTGCAATTCTGCATCCATGGACCTATGTACCAAATGAATCATTCAATGAGTTGTCGGGATTTTTAAAATCCCCTGGTAGAAGGCATATATATATATGTTTACCACAGTCTACAAAACCTTCATACTTTCTCCACTCCATTCATGGTCCCAAGTGAACACAATTCTTGGCTGTCATGAAAAACAACTGCTATAGCACATTTTATAATGGTTTCAGGGTAAATCAACCAAATTAAAGTGCATTCTGGGACTTTTGGTGATGTCTTTACTTCATGTGTATTGCACTCCCAGCCATGCCATGATACTGGAGTTGTCTGTCGCACTTTGCAACCGAGTTGTTTACGTGCTTGCACGGTATTTTTTTTCTTTGCAAACAATACTGGAATTTCTTACTTTTGTATGCATGTAACAGTATCCGAATGGTCTCAATGGCTTCACATAGAGCCGGCGGGGTTTACGTGCTTGCACGGTATTTGTATAAAGTTGTATCGCAGTGTCAACTAACTCTATGAATTTTGGCAGACCTATCCATTACATAATGAGGAAAAGAACCCGAAGGCTCCAGAGAAATTAGGAAATTGTCATCAGCTGCTGGTGACTTTGCAGTATTTCGTGAAATTGGATAGAATTAAGTCCCGCAACTGACATGCTGCTGTGTGGTGAGGATGGCTGCAAACAGATCAGACATTCTTCTGAGACCCAACTGATCAACCCCACACACTCAATCATCCTGTCAGGGCCAGGACTTGGCTGGAATTGCAATTGTCCTCATATGCTGGTAATTTCCCTGACTGCTTACCGAACTAAAGGGACATTTATGTGCATCCCCAGCATACTGCCTGCTGGGTAGTTTATGCTGCTGTGATTGCATCACAAAGACACATTGTTGTCCTGGTAAATTATTTTGTTGGAACTGCACAGTTTCGTAAGGGTTAAGCATGTTGTGCTTTTTGTTCCTTCTTTGAACTGGTGTTTGAAGATATGGGTCAGCAGGATTTCTGTGACATTACTGGTGTTTTCATTACCATGCGATTCTGGTCATTCACAGTTGCCTGTGAGGGATCAATGCAATGTATATGCTTGCTACGTTTCATATATTACTAGCTGTGTGACGTTCTGTTGTTTCTAAACCAATCAGATGAAGCAAAAATGCCACGTATTTAGTGTGTGAAGAGTCTTAGAATCGTGTACTAATGAAATTGCCTGTAAAGCGTCTATGTTGGTTAAATGTTGCCTTGTTATACAGCAGCCTTAAAAGTCCAGTCATTTTTTTGTGGCAGTAAGTTTTTGGCGGATAATTAAAAACATACCTTACTCTTCACAAAAATTCTTGTCTCCTCCTGTTCCTGACACCTTGACCAAACAGTTTCATAAACATTTGGAAGTATTGGCATGTTGTAGCCCTGGTTTTGAGGTTGTCCCATTGGAATAACATTGCTGTCAACAAAGCTCAAGAAGCCATTTTTATGTCCTCGGGATTTATCCCAGGACATATCTGTCGTGAGACCCATTTCCTGTCAATCTTCTAATTTAGACGTAGGGACGGACGTACTGACGCACGGACGCACGGACACACGCGGACACGGACGGACGGACGGACGGACACACGGATGGCCGAACGGACACACGGATGGCCGAACGGACACACGGACGTACGGACACACGGACTGACGGACGCACGGACTGACGGACGGACGTACGGACGGACACTTTGACGGACGGACACACGGACGGATGGACGGACGCACAGACACATGGACGGACCGTGTGGACGGACGGACACACGGATGGCCGGACACACGGATGGCCGAACGGACACACGGACGGCCGGACGGCCACACGGACGGACGGCCACACGGACGGACGGCCGGACGGACACACGGACGGACACACGGACTGACGGACGCACGGACTGACGGACTGACGGACGCACGGACTGACGGACGGACGCACGGACGGACACTTTGACGGACGGACACTTTGACGGACGGACACACGGACGGACGGACGGACGCACGGACACACGGACGGACACATGGAAGGACGGACACAAGGAAGCACGGAAGGAGGCAAGGACGGATGGACGGATGGACGGACGGACGGACGAACGGACGGACACACAGACGGACGGACGGACACACGGACACACGGACGGACACACGGACGGACACACGGACGGACACACGGACGGACACAAGAGATGTGGATCTCCACCTTAGGCAATGTGAACTGTCACAGTAAACAAGAACAAGTAAGTTGCAATGTGAACTGTCACAGTAAACAAGAACAAGTACAGGGGGCCTAAGTTTTTACAGCAAATCCTTCACAGTGCACGTGCTTATATGTCATGTGTCATGATGTGGGAAAACAAACCAATAAATTGTCAATCTGAGGTGCCAGTGACATGCCACATGTGTTGTTGAGGGGAAGAGAGTTGGGTAAAAATACCTTTCAAATCCTGTTAATGCATGACCTGTCAACACTGAGATAAGAGGGTGCATGGTGCAGTGTGTTTTGTTGAAGGTCCCATTGTTTAAATAAGTCAGGAAAAAGAATTACCGCAGACAATAAAAAAGAGCAGTGCACTGTTATTGTTTGCAAAAACACTTTAAACAGTTCAAATGGGAAGTATTCAGCCTCCTTTGAAGTAACAGAGCAGAGGTGATGCATAGATCTGCAATTCTGCATCCATGGACCTATGTACCAAATGAATCATTCAATGAGTTGTCGGGATTTTTAAAATCCCCTGGTAGAAGGCATATATATATATGTTTACCACAGTCTACAAAACCTTCATACTTTCTCCACTCCATTCATGGTCCCAAGTGAACACAATTCTTGGCTGTCATGAAAAACAACTGCTATAGCACATTTTATAATGGTTTCAGGGTAAATCAACCAAATTAAAGTGCATTCTGGGACTTTTGGTGATGTCTTTACTTCATGTGTATTGCACTCCCAGCCATGCCATGATACTGGAGTTGTC
This sequence comes from Platynereis dumerilii, assembly GCA_026936325.1. Taxonomy (NCBI): domain Eukaryota; kingdom Metazoa; phylum Annelida; class Polychaeta; order Phyllodocida; family Nereididae; genus Platynereis; species Platynereis dumerilii. The sequence goes on from JAPTHN010000011.1 coordinate 28,551,314, forward strand.
TGTCGCACTTTGCAACCGAGTTGTTTACGTGCTTGCACGGTATTTTTTTTCTTTGCAAACAATACTGGAATTTCTTACTTTTGTATGCATGTAACAGTATCCGAATGGTCTCAATGGCTTCACATAGAGCCGGCGGGGTTTACGTGCTTGCACGGTATTTGTATAAAGTTGTATCGCAGTGTCAACTAACTCTATGAATTTTGGCAGACCTATCCATTACATAATGAGGAAAAGAACCCGAAGGCTCCAGAGAAATTAGGAAATTGTCATCAGCTGCTGGTGACTTTGCAGTATTTCGTGAAATTGGATAGAATTAAGTCCCGCAACTGACATGCTGCTGTGTGGTGAGGATGGCTGCAAACAGATCAGACATTCTTCTGAGACCCAACTGATCAACCCCACACACTCAATCATCCTGTCAGGGCCAGGACTTGGCTGGAATTGCAATTGTCCTCATATGCTGGTAATTTCCCTGACTGCTTACCGAACTAAAGGGACATTTATGTGCATCCCCAGCATACTGCCTGCTGGGTAGTTTATGCTGCTGTGATTGCATCACAAAGACACATTGTTGTCCTGGTAAATTATTTTGTTGGAACTGCACAGTTTCGTAAGGGTTAAGCATGTTGTGCTTTTTGTTCCTTCTTTGAACTGGTGTTTGAAGATATGGGTCAGCAGGATTTCTGTGACATTACTGGTGTTTTCATTACCATGCGATTCTGGTCATTCACAGTTGCCTGTGAGGGATCAATGCAATGTATATGCTTGCTACGTTTCATATATTACTAGCTGTGTGACGTTCTGTTGTTTCTAAACCAATCAGATGAAGCAAAAATGCCACGTATTTAGTGTGTGAAGAGTCTTAGAATCGTGTACTAATGAAATTGCCTGTAAAGCGTCTATGTTGGTTAAATGTTGCCTTGTTATACAGCAGCCTTAAAAGTCCAGTCATTTTTTTGTGGCAGTAAGTTTTTGGCGGATAATTAAAAACATACCTTACTCTTCACAAAAATTCTTGTCTCCTCCTGTTCCTGACACCTTGACCAAACAGTTTCATAAACATTTGGAAGTATTGGCATGTTGTAGCCCTGGTTTTGAGGTTGTCCCATTGGAATAACATTGCTGTCAACAAAGCTCAAGAAGCCATTTTTATGTCCTCGGGATTTATCCCAGGACATATCTGTCGTGAGACCCATTTCCTGTCAATCTTCTAATTTAGTGTTTTCAGAAAAACTATTCACTGGCGAAATTACACGCCCAACTAATGTATTCCAATGATAAAACTTCCTCTTATGCATTCCTGCCTGCAATTTCAATCTTCTCCGTGCTCAATTTACTTCAATATATCACATTTCCCAGTTATTTTGTGACAGCTTCACCAAAAACGATTCCAAATTCGTTGCAACGGGTCCTAGCAGCTGCACACATGCAGCACTGCACCCTCACTAGCCAACCTTGGCAACCAAAGCACTTGGCCCCACTATATGTGGGTCACTGTTGTGTCACTGCTGCTGCTGCTGCTACTGTGCTGAATATGCATGAGTTGGAAAAAGTTGAACTAAGTTCAACAGTGGACCTGATTCTACCAATCTACCTGGAGTGCTTTCTCTCTGTCTCTGCTCTGGCTCAGACTGGCTGCCCAGTCATGGATTGTCAGTAGAAGATTAGCAGTGTACAATTCAGTCTTTCTTGTCAGACTGACGTCACTCAATTGATTCAAAATGTGCTCTTGAAATGCAGTTATTGGTTTTTTTCAATCACTGCTGCCATATCATTTTAGTCAAGTTAGGAGACACAGAAATGTTCTTCTTGTATACTGTTCTAATGATAGGAAAAGCTATATGATATTAGAATAGCACATAGCACATATATACAATTTATATTACAGAAGAGATCTATAGAGTGTGCCTATAGCATATTGACATAGCAGACTATATTCTAAGTCAGGATTTCTGTAGAAAAATATATAATTTCTTGAGAGCCTCCCTGGTCCAGTCACTTTCACTTTTTAATACTGATATACACTCTTGATATTATATTTTTTTATATCATTGATTTAAATAAATCGGCCTGTGAGCTCCTGTGCATCTATCTATCTCCCACCCTACTGCATGGGACACCCTCACTAGCCATGTGCTGTCAACTCAGTGACAGGATGCACATGGTCACTGGGGGGGGGGGGGGCTGCATGGGGGTGGGGTGGCCTCTTGATTTATCATGTTTGAATGTGTTCAGAGAGTACCTAAAGCATATGCATGATATATTTTTTGGACTTGGCATATATATATGACAAAATCTATATAGATCTATGACATATTCACAGCTGATTAAATGTTTTAAAAGTAAATTTAAAAGGCCAATGGACCATCCAGCTGACTTACATGTTAAACAAGTTCAGATGCACGAGGACATGGTGCATGCATTGCATGCTATTTTCTTCTACTGCTTCTATTGCTGCTGTTGTGACATCGCCATTGTTTCAGTGATGTCGTAGGGCCAACAATGCTGATGACATCACAACAGGAGGCTAAAAATAGTTCTAAATGTGCTGAAGAGCAGCAGCAATTTAGCATTGTAAGTGCCTGCATGATTGAGCTGGGGGATCAGAGTAAATAAATTTAGTCCAAATTATGCTTGGTCATGGTGTACTCTCCCTAATAAACCAAACATTAAACCTCTGACTTAATCATGGATTATTTTATTGGCTAAAAACTTACTGCCAAAATAAAATGTCTAGACTTGAGGTGCTGTAATAAGTTGTATACATTTGTAGCTAACAAGAATTACTTGTTATAATTATGACGTCACATAAATAATTGTGCAAAGATTAGGTTTGCAACGACATAAATAGATATTCCTGTGAAATAACTACTTTGTTTGTTACAGGCCATCCTACCTGTCTGCAATTCACTGCCAACATGATCATCTCGGTGAAGAAGTACCGCTGGCAGTGCATCGAGTGCAAGTCCTGTGGATTGTGTGGCACCTCAGATAATGATGTGAGTTGATGTATTTGGGTATGAAATTTTGCTGATTGAACCATCTCTTAGTGGATATTCATAGCCTATGCCTTGGTTGTTAAAGAAAATATTATCAGTTGACATAATTATGAAAAATATGCCCGCCGAATTTACAATAATATTATGTTGTGACCTTTTGTACCCAAGTTAGGCCGCGCATAATTGATCTTTAGCTTCTCGGATTCCTCTCAAGGCCCTTTTTCTAGGGTCGGTCGGTAGGACAAAAAAAAAAGGTGAAAAAAAAAAAATATAATGTCAAAAAAAAAATTTTTTTTTTTTCAATTTTTTTTTTCCATTGGCAGTAAATCTATTGTGTCGGCGGGTCCACGAAGCTAAGAATCAATTATGTGTGGCCTTACTCGCCATTACACATGTTAATGTATCTTTTAAATGGTACATTTTGGATGTCGGACTAAAATATAGAATTGTAAGGACTTAAAATCATGTGCCAGAACCGACTTCAATGTGATTTGTGTGATCTGGATAATACAAGCTTGTAAGATTTACAAAGTTGCTGGGGAAAATGTTGTCATACATGTAATTATCCGTCAGTCAATGAATGGTTAAGTAAAATTTGGTATCATGGATTTATGGCGTGATGTTAATATCGTAATTTGACTTTTTCATGAATAACCCTTAATCCTATTACCCATGGACCAATGGTGTTTCATTTTGTAAGTGCAACTGATTGTCTTGTTGCAGGAACAATTGCTGTTTTGTGATGATTGTGACCGTGGTTACCACATGTATTGTCTCAACCCACCATTGTCTGAACCTCCTGAGGGTAAGATGTCTTCCGTTATTATAATGTTGGATCTGCTCTTTATTTACATGTAATTTATCAGACCGCCGGAGATTAAAGTAGTTAGGTTGCTTCAAGAGTTTACTGATACTGAAACTACGAAAAAAGATAATTAACTGTTCGGACAGGTAGTTGACAATCTTTTGCATGGATGATTATCTGACATAATCTAAATTACCTAATATTGGGGTATCTTACCAATCCAATATCCTGTCATCTTTAGCATGTTTATTGTTTAGTTGATTGATATAGCCCAATAAGGTGCTGCAGAGGTGTAAAACACAAACTATTGTTTAGTTGTCTTAGACTACAGGCCCAGTGCTGATCTGTGGCACTCGCCTAATGATCATTGCACAGTTGATATTTCTCTCAAAGCACCAAAGAAGCATGCAAGAAGTAAAGATAGAATTTGACCATTTTCCAATGTGAAATTTTAATTTATGAATAAACTAGACTGAAACAGAATTACATTGTTATATTCATGCGAAGGGGTTTGATGTATGGAATGATGTAATTCTTTTGATTGGAGATTGAGACATATTCCAAACTGCATTCTAACTTTGTTCAACTCTAAATGACTGTTATTTGCCATTGCAGGAAGCTGGAGCTGTCATTTGTGTATAGAAGAATTTTATGGCGGCAAAAAGCCCCCGGGGATGCAGTGAAGACTCGACAACTGTTGGTGTAGCTTGCTGTACAAGTTTACGTCTTCTGCTTCTTGAAACATTGCCAAAAATTGCTCACTTGTCAAAAATATTTTGCCAAATTGCTCATTTGTCTTTGCCAACTTTCATTAGAAATTTTACGGAAATTTTATTGGTCTTGTGAACTTTGCATCAATATGACTTTTCTTTGTAAGAGTCGAAGGACTTACAAATGATGTTGTTTCACTAGTAGTTCTGGCATTTATTTTAATGGTGTTACTTTAGTGTAATTTTCAAAATTAGCCTATCACATTGTCGGGTTTAATATATTTTATTATATTATAAAACAACTCTTAAAAACTTGAGAAATAATGGAGGAAATTTTGTAAGAGATATTGTTAAATGATCAAATTTTGTGAAGTTCTCCTTGTTAAAAATGCCCCTTGCATAAGTGAAAGCGTATGTAATTTTAATGGTAATTTAGTAAGCACTACGCTATTGCTTACTCAGCCAGGTCAGCCTTATTGACCAATTAGTGTTAACTTATCAGTTAATTTATCGTTTACATATGGTATGTACAGTGGTGTGACAGGTGAAATGTATGTGACAACTTTCAGTAAAATATTTTTCTCACTATCTTCACTTCGTTCTTCAAAGATGTAGTTCAGTGATGTCGGTTTTACTGGAGGTGATTGTGTATAATGTACATAATGTTGTTAACAGTGGGATACATGTATTGTATAGAAATAAAATTTACTGTATCTGATCAGAAACTATCTGAATTTTTGTGAATTTGCGATTTGTTTCCTATTTGATGGTATTTATATTTGGGGAGTTTTCATAAGCCTGTTCATAGAACCAGGACACCCAGGTAGTTGTGTGCCAATTCCGATTTACTGAATGAAGATGTTGAGAAGTTTAGGCGAAGTATACAGCTATTATAAATTTAGGCCAAAGAGTCTTCTTGTTGTATTCCATTTACCTCTGCTGAAATACTGTTCTGCCAGCTTGTACCTCATTGGTGAGAAGGTGGAAATCTCAGGCCAGTTATTGCAAGTGTTTTGTCTTTTTATTGGATTGTTCTGGGCCATAATAAATTGGGGCACTGAAAGAAACCCAAATTCAGTGGTCAAAATGGAAATCCTGCACCACATCCCCACACAATCATGTCATTGTGACAATGCTGTTTTCATGCATGACTGGTGGCCTTGCCCTTGAGGGAGGAGTGGTTCGTATGGAAATAAAATCCTGCTCAGTAAATGATACCCTGCTGACCCAGAACTTTGCTGGAATGCCAAGAAACAAACCTGGTTTAGTATTCACTATTGCCAATAATCTTAGTGATAACACCAACACATGTTCAGATTTACAAAAGCATTTATTTATTGAGTGAGATCCAGAATATGCAACACTACTTAGACGAAAAGGGACTAGTGAAAATAGCTTAAGAAAAATCTTTATACAATATCAAATTGACAGTTTGACAATGTCAAACTGACATATATACATGATGAGGAACTCTGCATAACAGCCACCTGGAACAGATCCAAACAATGATATAGCATGAAGAAGGCTATACAAAAGGTAGATTGTAAATTGCAATCAATGTAGACTTAATACTACTTTAAATAGTAATTACTTCCAAGAAGGAAGATTTGGTCCAAGCGCAAAGGAAATACTTAAAAAAGTATAACTCCTGAAGCATGTTTGATTTGAAAAAATACTTTCTACATAATAATGACTAACGAGATATACATAAGTAAAATACACATATTATATGCAATAAAGATATCAGACATTTCATCTGCTCAGATTTGATTTAACATGTCACAAAATAACAGTTAGGTTTATAAAATCTTCAAGTGTATCCATTTCTGCAGTCAGTCAAGATTAAAGTCAGTGTCACTTGAGACAAGAAGCCAAGCCTCCAGTTTATTAATGTCTCTTGTTTTTCCATTGAATCCCTCATGACGACATAAACGTAACATCGGCCGAAGCAGTTGCTTCAGGAGCCAAGCTATTCGTTCCCATTAGGTGGTGGTAAACTCTAGTGAGCATTACCAAATGTCCAGGTAGGAATAGATATGTTGTATATGATGCTGTGGCGATAAATGCAATCACAATTGAAGCTGGACAAGTTAAGGACAATGCAATGAAAAAGAAAAGAAACTTGCACATAACATGAATTCAAGAAGTTCTCAATTAAGATTACAATGCAAGGCTCAAAATTTATTAAGGGGACTCTGTGACTCCACAGTTCCCATTATTAAAGTAACAGGACACCTCCCAAATAATTTTAGATGGCCAATTTTTAACTCATGAATGTTTTCAAACAAGCACCAGCAAGAGTCTTAGAGAAATTTTGGTGGAAGAATGACAGGCGCAAGACACTTTAGGGCTATTCCATTTAAAAACCTGGGGGTGGGGTGGTCAGGCTACGTTTTTGACCCCCTACATGCATCTAAAGTGAATTATTTTTGACCCCCCATGCATTAAATGCAAATTTTTTACCCACCCCACATGCATCAAATAAAAAATTTTTGTTTTACAACGCGTAAGCCTACATGGAGCGATAATGCCCCCCATACATCTAAAGCGAATTTTACGGGTACTCCCCATCCATCTGAACCGAAATTGCGGGTGCTCCTACATACATCTTACAAAAAAAAACCAACCTGACCACCCCCCTCCCAGGTTTTTAAATGGAATAGCCCTTACATTTTATAGGCCAATACTGTCACTGATAGGTTGAAAAATACCAAGAGAGTCATTTAGTCTAGTAATAGTAATATAAGTAAAAGTACTTTTACGGGAACTTTCCATATTTCCCGGGCCACATTTCAGTCGTTTGCACATGATGTTAGGCCAAGATATAGGCATCTATAGCTGTATTATAGCCTTAGACAGGGGCTGGTTAGTGGTACTACTAGGTTTAGATGGATCAAGTGTTTATTATGCCAACAAATTTCCATCTATTGTTCTAGCATGCCTTTACATCCAATACAATATACAATGATTTGAAAATTGAAGTTACAGAGGCTGTTTCAGACACTTTTTTCTGACAAATTGACCATGTTGACATGTCATGACAGCTCATGACTCAGAACCAGATAGAGAAATGACACAATTATTGACCTGTCACTCCAGTAAAATGTCAATATCACACCACATGTACAGCCAAAAACCTCAGTTTAAATTACAATAGAAAAAGGATACTGAATATTTTTCTTTCCCATGACTCCAACATGTAAAGGGCAGTCCAGAGAATGTACTGGTAGTACCAAAACTCGAAGAATTTCTTCATGCTGTCAAGCAACGCCATGATTGTTTTGTGAATGCCCCTTGCCAAATCTATAAAATATAATTCTTTCTTTGTACTAATATTCACGAACTGTTTGATCCGATCATTTCCGAAAATATTCAGAATTTCCAGATAAATTGATAAAAGTGAATGTCAATCGATCCGTTATCGATTAGATTGGATTGATTGGTTTTTTGTCATTGTTGTAGGAGTCTCTCATCCAACCGGAAACGAAGCAAGGTCTGCCGGTGGCGCGTCTTGCGTTTTGTGGTCGTCATTTCTGAGTAAAAATGCGGCGAAAACAAGCAGAAAACCTCCTCAAATAATCAAAAGGAATCAAATATACGGTTTAGGAGTCACGACAAACTAAAGTGCAGCTTACTTGCTGGAGTATATTTTAGTTGGTATGCATAAAATCTTAGTCGTTGTTGGGCCACAATGCCCAACATGAAAAAAGTGTTGACAGTTCATTGAAATGAAATGACATGTTATGTGTATTAGCCCTTCAAAATTGTGTATTGGCTCATCTTTTTGTTGACTGTGTCAGAATGTAATGTTGAACTTCATTTCAAAGCTGTTGTAATGTCTTTAAGTTTAAAAAAATTGACCCAGACTGATAAGAGCAACATTCTACAGTTAATTTTGGTGTAGCCGTAGGCCTATCCAGTACTGTAAATGTTTTTTCCGTCATGTTAATTACTGACATGAATCCATTTCAAAGGTGACAGAGAAGAGCGTTTTCTAGCATACTCAAACACAATGAAATAGTAATAGTCCTGGCCGGTGAAATAGTAATAGTCCTGGCCTTCGCTACGGAATGAAGTTCCTGTGAACAGTTTGCGTAAAGGCCTATGCATTGCAATGATGTCGCCTCATTCTGTTGTATAGCAGGGCTGGGACTGGGAGTTATATTTCGGGGTTATTGCTTATGCCGTTTTCCTCATCCCTAGTTGAATTTTCTTGCAGTAAACGATTGTAATGCTTCAAGAAAGAAGAATGACTGACAGAAACATTGATATATTTGTAATTTCAGATAGTGTACAAAAAATCTCAAAATGGACGGGAACACCTTCCTGTACAGTCCGCTGCCGCAGACGCCGCAGCCCATGACACCCCAACCAGCGCATCAGCCGCCTCACTCAACGCCCCAGCAGACTCAACAGGTTTGCTTATTTTGAGACAATTTTACATAAATTAGATTGAATTTCAGATCATTGTAATTTGTGTTAGAAATCTGTTATCAATCCGTCTGTAGCCTTTTCTGAGGCTCTGGAACAGTTGTTTTGGTCTTGTGGCTGTGTTGTTTTGAAGAACATGAAGATGGCTTTAGTCTTTTTCTAATTATTGTTGAGATATTGTTGCCCTCAACTTGATTGATTTATAAATAAGATGCAAAAAATATCACGGTATGCCAGCAGCAAGGGTACAGAATCCAAATTGCCATTACCTGCCGTGGAGGCTCTCTTCAAACTTTCTTGTATAAATCTTGTGAATAACAACAAGGTCATTCAACACAAATTTTGCAACATTTTATTGCCCTGGATGAATTATAGGCCCAATATTTTTCGTGTCACAATGCAGTCTTTGTAAATATGCTTTTGTTTATCTTCCTTTTTCAGAGCACGGGAATGTCCCCAGCCTTGCCCACATATGCGGCTACGCCAGGTTCAACAGGGGTTGGCTCGGTTATGCCTCCTTCAAATTCGAATGTGTACAGTAGTATGCAAGCTCCTGCCACCCCTATGACCCCTATGACCCCTGCTTCCACCCCTTCTGAATCGTCTGGAATTGTGCCACAGTTACAGTAAGTGTAGAGCTTTCTCAGTCTTACTACTGCTATTTCACTCAGAGGCTCCAGTGAATAAGTTTGTGACTACCAAATGTTGCAGGAACCAGCTCTCAGTTCATCGGTCTAGTGGTAGCGTGCTGGACTACCAATCGCTGGGTCCAGGGTTCGAATCCAGCTCGTGCCGGGTCACCTGGGCCTATGTTGGACTGCTGTTTCAATCATCCTTCGCCTCATTGCTGTGTCCTCCTCCTGTCCTAATTAGCCTACCAAGTGCTTAAAGGACGTAAAGCCCCAATCATCCATCCATCCATCCATCTATTGGCATTGGTCTTTTTCGTAATTAATGCTAAATATGGAATTGACCAAGGTATATTGCCCAGATGATTGTAATTATTCAGCCCAACATGCCTTAAACAAATCGTGAAATGCATACAATGTATATATTTTGTAACTGCATCAAAATATTTTTACATGTTTGAATAATAGCATTTTCATATTTCAGAAATATTGTGTGTACAGTGACGTTAGGATGCAAACTCGATCTCAAGAAAATTGCCCTCCATGCCCGTAATGCAGAGTACAACCCAAAACGTTTTGCTGCTGTCATTATGAGAATCAGAGACCCCCGGACGACCGCATTGATATTTAGTTCGGGCAAAATGGTGTGCACTGGTGCCAAGAGGTAAATATTTTCTATTTCTTGATTAATATTGATTTAATCTTTTTAAAGCTATAATTAAGCTGTGTATCTGAAAATTAATTAATTACAGGATGTAAAAAATTTAAAATTTGCGATAAAATTCCAAAGAATTAGGCAAAATTTAGTCAACATGCTAATACTAATACTAGATTTGTAAGCCCAGGATTTTGCATTTTCAGTGAAGAACAAGCCAAACTGGCCGCAAGAAAGTATGCAAGGATTGTACAGAAACTTGGATTCCCTGTAAGTATCATTAATAATATGAAATAAGCCAGACATTATATCTTGCTATGATGTATTTGTTAGACTATTTTTATAAAAATGGAGTTTGTATTATTCATGCAGGCTACAGTAGCCTGCTTCAGTTGCGAGCGTTAACGAGCAGGCTACAACATTTCACTGGGGGTGCTGCCAATCAGGTCCTTGCTCACATGCATTTTTGAAGCAGCTCAGTGAAGTTCTGCTGAGTTCTGCTGGGCGCGGACCTGACAGGCAGCAGCGCGGACCTTAGGGGCAGCAGTTTCACTGACCTAGAAGCCAATTCGATACCCAGTTCGACTTCGTCAGTCTGCAGCCTCGCTCGCTCGCCTGCTTCTACAGCATACTGTGTTCAGTCAGTTATTCTTGCACCTATTTTCATTTTCCAGGCAAAGTTCTTGGATTTCAAAATCCAGAATATGGTGGGAAGTTGTGATGTAAAGTTTCCAATCAGACTGGAAGGTTTGGTCCTCACTCACGCTCAGTTCTCAAGGTAATTTATCTCTTGTATTGTGCTCATCCAGTATTTGTCGTTTCTTTGCATTCTATGATTTTGTCATTTTAACAAAAATATATAATTTACTTTTGGAAATTTACAAATCTAAGAGTAGATAAATAATGATACAGGAGTACACACGGTCTGCATAATACTGCCAGGCCCATTGTTTTGGGCTTTATGTACTGTCCTGCAAAACATATTATAAAGATGCAAACTTCTGTGATCAGGAGTAACTAAATCCTTTAAACCTGAAATTTGAAGCATTTGTCATTCAATCTCCTATTCTTCATTGTATATAAGTGTGTCAGTTTTATTATACATAATTTGCTTCTTTATCCTTCAGTTATGAACCGGAGTTGTTTCCCGGTCTGATCTACCGAATGGTGAAGCCAAGGATTGTGTTGCTTATATTTGTGTCAGGGAAAGTCGTATTAACAGGTATGTATTTCAAATATTAATTTTTTTTTGGTCATAAATGTACACTTACTTCATCATCATGTATTCAATAATTGTATTTGACACCATTGTGAAGTTGTGAGTTATTAGTTTCTTTTTTTTTAAAGGCCCGCAAATTTTTTGAAAATGAACTCAATACAAAGTATATTTCATGTGATTATGATAATGGTTCAGTCAAGAGTGTTTGGAAGACCCCTGTGTCCATTAATTTCCTTACAATATGCTTTGTTGAGAATTGATGCCATAGTCTATGCGACAGGAAAATAAATGGCGAGTAAATTGTTCTAAAGGTAAAAGCTGAATAAAAAGTTGACTGCAGTAGACAATAGAATTTCTAGTTACTGGTTAAAACATTAACATAGTGTCTTTCCTGTTGATCGAGCTAATTTTAATCAAAAGATTCTGCTCTAATTTCCAGGTGCTAAGGTCCGTCAAGAAATCTATGAAGCGTTCGCTAATATTTATCCAATCCTGAAAGGATTCAAGAAGTCATAGCACTCAATGGGCTGTGTGCTTATTGTAATGTTACATTGACTGACTGATGAACAATTATGTTTTTGACTTGAGGAATATTTTTGGATACACACTTTCTACCCGGTCCAGTCTCTCTGACTCTGTGGTCGTATTTCCACTACATATGCTCCGTTATTTCTCGTTCGAAGTTTCTTAATTCTTGGATTACTGGGATGCAATTCCGTTTTTCATATCTGAAGTAATTGTAGTCCTTGCAAGCAACATTCCTTGCATCGTTAAGACTCTTTAATAGTAATTAAGAATTACGGTTAAGATTGAACATTGTCTTTATTTATTTTGTAGAATGTATATAATTGTATTCAATTGCTCATAAAATCTGTTGTTTTGAGTTTCTGCTGTACAGAATTGTGTATTTGTATGTATTGACATTGAATTCATGCCATATTGACCATTTTCATTGTTATTATGTGTTAGGATCTGTGAGAATAAAATGTTTTTGTATATTTGTCCTTTTTCTTTTAATTGAATGTGATATTTTTTCTCCAGCATATGAATCTTATCTAATTCTTTCAGATTTTTGATTGTGTTTCCAGTATGAGTGTTAGCTAATGTTCTTTGCTTGTAAATAGGCTCAATGAAATTCCCGTCAAGGATGCCTCATTTTACTGGTTGGTTTCTGATGTGATTGTATTTTCTCTTCCAGTTGTTATAGTAGATGTGCAGGTCAATACTGCAGTTATTCGTAAGATGTAAATAGAAAGAAGTATTAAAATGCTCGCAAAATAGCATTTGGAACTTGTGTAGCATGTGAATTTCATCAAAGGTGAAGGACTGAAGGTTTCATGTGAAGGAATTGCATCTAGGAAAATGTTTTGGTCTCTACTTGGGCATAAGATTAAGTAATATTAAAATGCTCCCAAACTAGCATTGGAATTTGTTTAGCATGTGAATCTCATCAAAGGTGATGTGAAGGAATTGCATCGAAGAAAATGGTTATCCAGAACACAATCTCTTCGGTCTTCATGGTCATAAAATAAAATTTCAAGCAGCACTTTATTTCTTACGAGGCTTCAAAGTCTTGAGGACATGAAGCTTCCTGAATTTAATGTGAATATTGATTGTTTGGTTTAAAAACCAGATCCATCAAATTGTATGCTCATGTTACTCCTTCATTTTGCCTGGGAATACTGACATTGTGAGTTGAAGTTTTGGTGAATTATACTGACAGCCTGACACACTGAATTTGATCTTCGAGTACCAACTTTGATGCATTCTTTGATCTTTGAGTACCAACTGTGATGCATTCTTTCGGTCTCAGCTTGCTAAGTTCTGACACACCTATCTTTGTCTGGATTTCTCTTTTTGAATATTTGAAAACATTTAACGGATGCTTTTTCTGAGTTTGTCACTTGATCCATGGTTTCACATGTCTTTCCTCTTCCTCTGGTGCAATGGCTGCTGCCATTTTGGTCCCTGCAAGACTTTGTAGCCTTCTTTTTTTGTTTGGAGGCTTCGAAGTGTTGGAAGTCATGAAGCTGACTGCCTACAAAAAGGCTGATTTAATTGACGTCAACATTTTTGAATTCTGATCGTCACATCTAAGTGGTTCGAAGGGGGCCTGTCTGAGGCCATCTAAAACAATTCTCAGATCCCACTCGGGCATAATTACCCAGTGGGGAGGAGTAAGTTTGTAAAATGATTTAATAAGACTGCTAAGACAAGGATGGTAATAAGCAGGTCGACTGTCAATAGATTTCCCAACACAAGCTATTTGTAATTTGCAATTGCCTTTGGCGTAAATTGTTTAATTTCAAATAAATATACCAAAAAGTCTGCTAAGTCTAGAACATTTGAAGAGTGGGGATTGAGATTCCTTGTATTCCATCCGCGTTTGAATCGGTTAAAGTCTGATTTGTACTACCGAACTGAAGACTGCTGTTGAGGCTGTGCGGCATATTTCTTAACCACCAAAGAAAAGCTCTCCTTCTCGAGGTTTCGAACGATGGCATCCACACATGTAACCTAAGAGTTCTGGCGGATCTGTGGTAAACGTTCTGTTGGGTCTGACACAGCCGTCACCTGTTCAACGGAAGGGCTACGGGCAGATCTACCAATAGCCGCAGCAAGGTTGGATACCGATGCTGGCTGCTCCATAGTGTGGCTATCTGGACTGGGAGAACATTCTAGTTGAACACTTCGTGAAGCACGTCTGGAATCAGTCTTGTTGGCGGGTATGCATACGCTAGGAGATTTTCCCATGGTATCGAGTGTGTGTCGATCTCCCATGCTGTGTCGTCTTGATAAGGGAATACAAAGTCTGGCAGCTTCCTGTTTCAGAGTTGCGGATAGGTCTACCTCCAATTCCGGCACTGCCTGGTGTATCCTATTGAGCACCTGCTGCTGCAGACTCCATTCTGTCTGAAGGATCTAGTGCGGTCGCAGGAGCTGGTCCACCTTGACATTTCTGAACCCTGGTAGGAAAGTAGAGACAAGATTAATATTAACAGGGCTCAGATTCTTGGTGAATACTCAAGGGACTATATTGAGCCAAAAACACATTGCTTGAAACTGCAGGATTTGACCTTGTATGTTGAATCTTAAATAATGCCTGAACTCCGGTTGAACTGGCACATGCAGATAAGCGTCTTTTAGGTCTATTGATGTCAACCATTGGCCTTTCTGTAACTGGCCCCGCACCTTTTCTCCATCTTGAAGGGGGGGTATCGAACATACCGATTTAACCTTTGTAAGTCTATTACAGGCCACCAACCACCTGTTCTTTTTGGCACGGTAAACATGTGACTGTACAACCCTAGACCGAGTTGGGAGGGAATTTCTAGAGCTTGCTTGGCTTCCAAAGATGAAATTTCTTGAAGCAGGATTTCCCTTAGGGCTATGTTCTTGGGAAGTTGTATAGGTGGGGGCTGCACTTTTAGAGGGGGAAACTGTATAAAATCCAACTTTAGTCCTTGTTGTAACATGTTGCGATGCTCTTCACCCGGAAATGGGCAACATCTCCCACATATTTTGGAACCATTTTAAACGGCCTCCCACTGGAACGTGCTCTAACGGAACTGGGGGCACTCTCACACAGTCACTTTCTATTGTAGAAGGGTTTACCCTGGTTACCCTGGTTACCCTGGTTGGAATTCCTCCCATAGGAGTTGCCCCTACCGGCACCTCGTTTGTTATTAGAGAAATTTCCTCTAGACTGGAATATTTGGCCTGAGGTTGGGAGGTCCCAGATGTTGGCTCTCTACTCCTATCCGAGCTGAACTGTCCCGATCCACTGGGACGAAAGGAATTATTCCCGGCAGACTGTGTTGCCATTCTGAGCAGCTTAGTTTGGGCTTCTGCTTGAGACAGGGTCCGTAATTCTGTAAGACAATCTCCGAACATGGCACTAGCTGGGACCTTAAGGTAATCTGTCTCCGCTGACAATGCTTTGCGTCTAAGGACGCTGGCAGAGGCAACTGATGCAGCCGCCCACTGTGTCGAATGCCTTGTGGCCCATGTTTGTTTCACCATGTTATCATCCCTTTGGGGCTCCATCAATAAGTGGCGAAGAGTACCATACAGCAAATCTACCGAACCTAGCGAGATTAAGGAATGTCTAGCTAGAGTCTTTACCGCTGTGAGATCTTCTACTGGAACCGGCAGCTTGTTAAGATTAGCACCACGTTTTAACAACCCACTTTCATCACTTGAGAACTTCGGGGCTTTGATAGGAACAGTCTGTACCTGACTGTCCGTGTAGAATCGTTAACGAAAATCATTTACCCATTTGTTAGGCCTTGTGGTTGCAGATGCTGGAGTGGTCGTAGAATCCATCGAATTCAACCGTTCTCTACCCCACATTGTTTCCATAGCTGCCTTCAAGGAAGAAGGACAAGCAGTGAGTCTGGAAAGCAATCCAGGCGATCTTCCGTAGGCGCCAACCACGCAGCGGCCAGCTGTGAAATCATCCTCCTCTTGCAAGGTGGCTCTTGCCCTGGAGGCAGGTTGTACCGCATTCCGAGCTGAACTAAGTCTTTCAAGGGAGGAAAGTAATTCTCACTGTCACCATTCTCAGTAAGATCTTCATCTCTGAAAGGAATGAAAACCTCAGATTAGGAATACAATCAACAAATGAGGTATAAAATCGTCCGCCAAGTGCAGCCACGTGCTCTGCTCTTGTTGGACGTCCATAGGCATTATTGCAACATTCTTTACTCAAACCTTCAAATTATGCATTTCGTAGGGTACTATGTCGCATTGTTTGTCATGTCGTCGCCATATTGCGTCGGTCTAATTTACGGACCGGCGCCCGAGGGTTTGCGAGCAAAGTTCAGCAAACTTCCCAAAATTCATACACTGTCAAATACTGTCGTAATCTAATGTATTTCGACTGAATACACGATAGTTGAGGTCCTCCCCTATCGGGATAGGACCAGTCTCTATGAGCTCATGGCCCACAGACTTATCGTCATTCTAATAGAGAGAATGACGACGTAAACAATGCATATTCCCTCGAACTAAGCGTTTCGCGCTTGTTCCGGTTGAGAGATCCAAGTTTTGGCGCCAGCCAGACCACGTGACCTACCCATACTGCACCGTTAGGGTGTGTCAATTTTTAATTTTTATTTAAATTAAAAAAGCACTAGTGTCTAAAATGTGCCTTTTGATCTGGAGAATCCAAATCTGTTCTCGAAATGGCGATACGACAATTCTTACCTACTTCAATTTTGGTTCAAAGTTTCAATGTATTTTTCGTTTTCGACCATTTTCGCCAATACGCGGTTCTCTATAACTTTGTCAATATGTGTCACACAGCATTTAGTCCAGGACCAAGCACCCCATTTCTGGGCTTGGTAGGTCGTTTTTTGAGGGGGGTTGCCGACATATACCAATGAAATCCTTGGGCCCTGGGGTGTCTAAAACTGATTGTCGGCACTTTGGCAATTGCCCATGGTTGCCATAGCAACCAGTTAAATGTAGTAAACAGTTTCAAAATTGGTGACACAATTTAATCAGATATCTGGGTATAGCACACAAATCAACTTGGAATTGGTTTAGAAAATGTTAATACTTTATGCAACCAGGTGAGGGCTTTTTAACAAGAATAATTATTTTACAATTAGAGGTCTGCCTAATTTGCATATGGAACGTTTTTTACTGGAATTTATTGATTTTTACTCACTACAGTGAAATGTAATATGCCAGGCTCCTATAAAATAATGTCAATCTCTATCAAGTTCAGCACATATTAATGCCCTGTTCGCTGGCTTTAAAATGACACCCCACTTCTTGCATTTTACAAAGTTTTCATAGTTAAAATTACCATGGAAACCCGAGGAAGTACTTATTTTCTGTTCTTTGACTGTAAGTTGACACTTATAGTACATGTATATTAAACAGTTTCCTCTTCAAACGTGTCCAGTCAGTAAGAATAAATAGGAATGGCATTGAATATGGGTCTAATGTGTACTATGGCTTTTCTTATAATTATCAAAAAATATATGTGGTTGTCATGGAAACTAGAAAATGTGATTTTTGTCATTCCATCATTAGATTTAAATAATTTAACCAGTCATTGTCCAGCAATCTCTATAAAGTTCATAGATTTACTCAAACCACCAAATTTAACTTTTAGATAAAGTAATTAATCAAGACTATAACTGGTTTGTTGTCCATGGCAACCAAATAGCCAACTACAGCACATAGGCCTACTGGCCCAACACCTCTAAATGAAAACTTCATATTTTCGAGATATGCGATGACTCCAATCGATCATAACTTTCTTAATTCTTAAGCTACAGGGCTGTAACTTTGTACACTTCCCTTCACGGTGTACCCCAATATTTCTGAAACGTTTCATATAAATCGGAAGTAATAAGGTGTGCCTTTTTTAATTTGTATTGAGTCGCATTGAGAATGACTTACTTTTCAGTAAGCAATGCAACCACTCTTTTTTTTTCAACATGGCAAGATCTTTGTGAATGTGTCAGATTTGAAAAAAAAAAAGATATGTAATTAGACCTTCATTTGGAATATTAACTTTTATGATGAACATGCTTAGGGGGCAAATCTTCAGTTCATCCATGTCCAATGATGCACAAAAATGATCATGAATTCCAAAAAAGCTGCACATTTTACCTCTCGGGAAACATCAAGCTATTTAATGTCCAATTTATTATTTTTGAAGCTCTCATAATTACGCATTTTTGCTTTGCTCAATGCATGGCTAACAAAAAATTAAAGTATATCCCATATTGCATAGAGGATGGATCAGATAGATTTTGTAACAAGAGATTACAGAGAGGTATATATAGGCATAAAGCAAACAAACTTTTTGGGAGGACTGGCAATATTTGCCCGAATTTCATAAGCTAGATTCAATCAGATTTGAGTTGGGGAGTGGTTGAGAAGGAGAGTGGAGATGGGGAGAGGCATATAGGCCTAGATATTGCAAGATCTAATATCTAGCACTGTCTTGCCTAAATGTAATATCTCTGACTTGCCTAGGTGTAATAACTGACAAGTCTGAATATGCAATGTCTAGTCTAGCATTGAAATGTGGAAATGCAGTCAGTGGTGTAACTAGGGGGTCTCGAGCGGGGGGGGGGGGCACCTGGGGGGTATGCGTTTCTCTGAGGGGGGCACTCAAAATACTAATTGTATATTTTGGCCAAAGTTGAAAAGTTCATATGGAGGGGGGGAGCACCTGGGGGGGGCACAGGTCCAATTATGGGGGAGCATGTACCCCCCCCCGTGCACCCCCATAGGAACGCCACTGCATGCAGTACCTTTAGCACTGACTAGTCTAAGTGTCATCATATCCCAGGCGGTCTGAAGGGGGACACAAGGTAGGCTAAACATTGCTAACAATTGGTGGAGGGTTTGTCTGCTCCCACATAAAAATGAATGGTAGAAGCTATGTTGCCATAACGTGAACACAGCGCTTAAATCTTTTCACAATACAACATTGCCACAACATAACATCATATCTTGATGTTGCTTCATAACGTTTATGCCAAAATCACAACGTTTTCACGAAGTTGCTGCAAGTAGAATGTGTAGGAGGTGAATAAATTTTAGGGGGCTACCCAAAGAATAACTGCACCCCTGCCTACTATGCCTATGTTGAGAAAGTGGGAGAAGGAGACATGAGAAGGACAGTAAAAAAGGAGAGGAGAGAAGTACAGAAAGGAGATGCTAGGAAAGGGAAGACCAGGAAAGAAGGAGGGGTGAGAAGACCAGGAAAGAAGGAGGGGTGAGAAGACCAGGAAAGAAGGAGGGGTGAGAAGACCAGGAAAGAAGGAGGGGTGAGAAGACCAGGAAAGAAGAAGGGGAGAGTAGACCAAGAAAAAGGGGAAAGAAGGAGGTTATTGAAGGCAGTGGTGGATCCAGGGAGGACGGCCAAGGGAGAAAAACACAGTATTTTGAAGAAAATATGGGGTGATTGGCGCTGGCGAATGCCAAAACAGATCACCACCCCCCCAGACTATCCTGTGTGGAGCTACCACTTGAGGGGAGGGGAGAAGGAGGCGGGAGAAGAGTAGGAGAATAGAAGAAGAGAAGAAGAGAAGAAGAGAAGAAGGGAAGAAGAGAAGAAGAGAAGAAGAGAAGTGGCCTGTATACAGGGGAATTCTCCCTGGCCATGCGTCATGAACTGGTCCACTAAAAGGGTGGAGCAAGTTTCATTGGTGGAGCCGGAAGTGGATCGGCGTAGTTGGATTGGAGATATTGTGAAATGAAGAAATTGACCCTCTGCACCATCCTGATCATGTTTTATTTTGCTAGACAGTTATTTTAATTCATGTGCACCATTCTGATATCTTATAGTGAGCGTTTTGAGCACTTCAAATAGAAAACTAAGCAAATTGCACTACAAAGTTTAGCATTGATCTAGAAGGAGCACTTTGCAAAATGTTGTATTTGATGAACCTAAAACATTTTGATACATAGTTAGGAGCAAAATTTAGATTGTTATCATTCCGATGAGATGTAAATTGGAGGCCCCTTGTATCTGAGTCTTTGATGGGCAAGTTAAAGATCCCTCACTTGGGGTAACTAAATGTGTAACATGTAGCAGACTCGCATCCATTCTTCTATATCATCTATCAAGCCTTGCGAGTGGCCAGAACAGGCCTTAGAGGGCTGCACATATGAAATCTATCATCTATCTCTCTATCTAACCCTCTTATGATACTAATTTATAACCAATTTGATCCACTGACTATCTGGGTCCTAAAGAATACATTTGGTCAAATATATGACAAGCTAATTCATATAAGGACAATGCATGTCCAGAACATGTCTAGGTTAAAGGAACTGCAATTTTTCTTGTATCTTTTCACTCAGAAACACAGGTAGCAGGTCAGATTTAAGAATTTTTCAAGGAAAAAAACTGTCGTTTTGCAAAGTAGTTTTCACATAGATAATTTAATGTACGTACTAAGTATTGACATGTGTGCTTAGAGTAACTTCTCAGGAGCATTTTGCCACAAACCTCATGGTAATTGGTTATGTAATAAGAAAGTTACATGTGTTTTGAAGAAAAGAGTCAATTTCGAGAAAATGTCTGTCTAAAACTCAAATCTTCATATTTTAATGGACACGAGAGATACATAAATGTCCATATCTCGGAAACTATACGAGATAATGAAGGTCTGTTTGAAGCACTGTGTAGTGCTATGTCCATGGGATCAACTATCACAAAAAAGAAAATGGGATATCGTTTACCATAACGCAAAATGGACCAGTTTATGACGCATGACCCCCTTTCTTCCACTCTCTGGTTATCGGGTATTTTCTAGTATATATAATGACAGAAACGTGCACTACATGAGTAAAGTTAGTTTGTGATGTAAAATGTGTTTTAAATAGCAGTGGCGTGTAAAGGATTAAAAATAATTGGGGGGGAGGGGAACAACTGGAGCTCTGTGCACACTTTTTCACCAAAAATCCGCAGTCCTCCTCCCATCCCCCCCCCACCCCGCAAGAAGCTGTGTTGTGAATGGCTAGATTGCAAAATTATCAAAACTTTTGCAAAAAATGTTTAATTAAAAACATTTAATTGAATATCAGACACATTTTAATTTTTCTTTGAGATTCTGTGGCAACTTAGCTTTAATTTGGTGTGTCAGACAACTTTCTATTCCGAATAAACTGGATGCTATGTCAACTTTACTGATGCCATGCGGGCTCTAACAAGCACAATGTAATGATTGTGGCGATATGTTGCCATGACAGCAGCATACAGTGTATATATGAAAAGAAAATGCCAGAAGTCTTTGAGTGCTTTATATGTTTGTGAGTTCTGACACTACAAATGTTGCATAGCTTGTTTTGATATTAATAATGAGAAGAAATTTCTGGATTTGTTTGACAATAAAGTGTGTATACAGCTGTTGCTATGGCAATAGTTTTTGTTTTTTGTCATATTCTAATTACTAGTACAAGACATAGTTAATCTCTTTTAAAAAAAGTCATCAAAATGTCAAAAAATTGGACCTCGACAAAGCATCCAGAGTAGGTTTGTTTTGCTTTTCCAAAAATCATTCATAAGATTTCAATTAAAATGGTTGCCATGGCAACAAGTGATCATTAATTATACATTTTTTAATGAATTTTTTTAAAAAGTGGGGGTTACCATATTTACCCCCTAGATTAGAGCTTATAGTTATTTGTCTTATTTAGCCATAGTGATGTCAAGATGGGGCAATTTTGGCAAAAAATTATGACATTGGTTTCTATGGCAACCTTTTAAGACTTTTAAATTCATCGCAGCTGCTTGAAATTTTGGGAAGGTGTAGAGGAGAGTCATGAGCACACAATCATGTGAAAAAACAAGTCCTTCTCATATATGCACTTCCTGTAGAGTGAAAGAATAACAGTCGTTATCACAATTTTATCAATTTTTTGACATTTACCCTAAATTTACCTTTAACCCCTTTCACCTGCGTCATTATTTTAGATGCGTGAAATAGCCTAATTTTGTTCTAAATATTGCTGAACTGACCATTTTTTTCTATTGCTATTTCCATTCTTAAAAATGACCATTAAATATAACAATGTCTGGTTATTTTCTGATTGTTTTCTCAACATAGTAACGGTTGCTATGGCAACCACAGGTAATTGCCAAAGTGCCGACAACCATTTTTTGATAGCCTAGGGTGCTAGCAACACATTGGCATAGGTCAATACATGCCCTCAAAAATCATCCACGGGAGTGTGCTTGCTCCTGGACTAATTCTAATTGCCATGGTTGGAAAGCTCTCAAAAAGACCTTCATTTTGCATACCAACATCAATGGTCTAGGACGATATCTTGATTCCCATTGGCCCTTCAGCCTGCACTTTTTAGAATGAAAATGACGCAGATAGTCTAATCCTGTTAGAAAATGGCATTGGATTTTTTTTTTCAATGACAGTTGCACTGAGTTGCAGTGATTTACATTCTCTAAGTTCCAGAGTGACATAATAAAAAAAAATTTTTGATTTTCACCATGGGAGTGCCTGGCTTGTGAGTGATGAAGTTTTAATGTTAACGTTTTTGAAAACTCGCGAAATGTGAGATGGGGTCTGTTGCATTTCATATCATATCTTTGTCAGAATTTATTGCAGGGCAACATAAGCGGTACCACATGAAAGAAAATAATCTTAGCATTCTCATGGTATCATTGATGTTGTCCTATATTTAACTCTTATGAAGTAAATAAATGAAATATAACAGCCCCTCCATGATTTATTCCAATAATTCCCACAAAAGTTTGCATTAAAAAGCAGGAATTTCCATGACCAAAAATTTAAAAAATATTTTATTTGTTCATTCTGGAACTTTGAGAATATAAATCACAGCAATTATCAGCGAAAAAAATTCAAAAGCCTTTTTTTAACAGGATTAGACCGTCAGTAACCTTTCATTTCTATGAAGTGCCGGCCGATGAGTTAACGGGAATCAAGATATCGTCCTAGACCATTGATGTTGGTATTCAAAATGTAGGTATTTTTGAGAGCTTTCCAACTATGGCAATTAGAATGCTGTATGGCAAAGACTGACAAAGTTACAGAGAACCGCGGATCGGCGAAAATGATCGAAAACGAAAAAAACATTGAAACTTTGAACCAAAATTGAAGTAGGTAAGAATTGTCGTATTGCCATTTCGAGAACAGATTTGGATTCCCCAGGTCAAAACGCACCTTTTAGGCACTAGTGCTTTTTGAATTTGCATAAAAATTAAAAATTGACACACCCTACAGTGCACCGTGGCAACGACCTCTTTTCACAAGGCCGCAGCTCACAGACCAGTTCCACCGCGGGGAGGCGAATGGGAAATTACGGTATAAGTCTGTGGGCCATGAGCTCATAGAGACTGGTCCCATCCCGATAGGGGAGGACCTCAACTCTATGTCACTCATGGCCCACAGACTTATCGTCATTCTAATAGAGAGAATGACGACGAAAACAATGCAGATATGGTAAAACAGAGGCGGGAGTGGAACCCGCCGCGAAGTAAACAATGGCAAATCTCATCTGGGAGAGCAAAAGAATGCAGCTGTCAGGAAGAGCCCCACGGTCTGGCCACTCGAAAATGCAAGAAGGGATTTGTATGACAGGGACCTACTCCTCCAGGCAGGGACTGAGGAGACAGGTGCCCACAAGAAGAATTGCGAAACCGAGGCCCCGGTGGACGAGCAAGGCGGGTCACGATCACGACGACTAGACGAGGGAAGCGATGACAGGGATTACATTAGCATCATCTCCCGGAGAGAGCCCCCGCAGGTCTCGGGCCTCCTCGTGGCGGTGGGTGGTAACACTAAGGTGAAGACCTGTATCCTTAGTGGCCGACACGAGACAGTGCGCAAGCACACGTCTCCCCGACGGAAATGGGGCAACCTGTTTGCCGTGGGTTGCGACCCGTGTTGGAGGATGAAGGGGTCCTGGTAGTTGAGTTGGTTGGACTAACTCTGGTCCCTACCATACAATATACTACTTTGGCCTGGATTTCTCCTAGACGGGTGGCTGGATTGGCCCGGTCCAGTCAATCGGCAT
Organism: Platynereis dumerilii; assembly: GCA_026936325.1. NCBI lineage: Eukaryota > Metazoa > Annelida > Polychaeta > Phyllodocida > Nereididae > Platynereis > Platynereis dumerilii. Next base: position 28,575,293 of record JAPTHN010000011.1, read on the forward strand.
GTCATGCTGCCAGTGGGACTTCGGTCCTATTTGGCCGTGGCTGATGGGCCAATCTAAGAAGGTTAGAAACCGGATATATGCCTGCCGTGGTTTACCATGATCATGATTGAGGTTATATTGCAGAACTTCCCTTCTAAGAGTATATCCCTCATGCATCCCTGGGACATGGGTACTGGGCTCTGCCCTACCCAAACTGGTCTCCCCTTGTTGGGCTCCGCGGTGGGTGGGGAGCATGGGGGTTGAAACACAAAAACTTCCATGGCATCTTCTAAAGATAATTCTCTCCCGGATCGTACTCCACTGGGTCAACAAGGTACGTTTCCTCCAGCGGGAAACCTGGCTGGGTTTGGTAAATCAAACACGGGATTATCTCCTGAAGCGAAGCACTTCCGACCATCACCTGATTTGTCAGAGTCCTTTAACAACCATCCTATGAACTATTGGCCCAGATTTATTATTGTCTCTGGGACCAATGAAGAATTTCAAACAATTTCATTGATAAAGATGCGTAACCTAATGGAAGACCTTATTGGTCCCGTTGAGAGTGGAAGAAGGTTACGAAATGGCTCAGTCCTCATACAAACAAGAACAAGAATGCAAACAGACAAACTCTTGGACACAAATTCACTTGATGGAATACCAATTGTAGCTGAGCCTCACAAAGCGCTGAACCACTGTAGGGGTACAATTATATCAAGGGAAAGCCATCGCAGCTCTGATGAAGAACTGGAAAGGTGGCTTAGCAAAACAGGCATACTTCTCGTAAAAAGAATAAACCTGGGAAAGAATCCTCTTCAACTCCTCATCCTGAATTTTCCAGGCAGCGTCCTCCCTACGAAGACAGAAATTGGGTACGAAAAATGTAAAGTTAAACAGTTTATCCCCAACCCCCAAAGATGCTTCAAATGTCAGAAATTTGGGCATGTGATATCAAAATGCAGAAGCCAGGAGAAGTGTGCACAATGTGCATCACCAGACCACACTCATTCAAAAGATGACCCATGCCAACAATCACCAAAATGTGTAAATTGCAACCAGACGCATCCATCATTTGACCGTAACTGTCCCATATGGTTCCAAGAAAAGGAAGTGCAGCGGATTAAGGCAACCACAGGACATTAGCTTTCCGGAAGCACGAAGGCTGGTCCAACGTTCATCAGGCCCAGTCACCTATTCGTCTGTAACATCCATGTCTCCATCGCAACGAGTCAACCCATCTGCAGGCCCAAGGTCAACACCAAGAAGCACCCCTCACCGCAAGATTCAACTTGACACACATTCAATCTCTAGATCATCTACCACCTCCGCAGACCACAACTCTCCACCATCAGATCACTTCGATCGGTTACTCGATCGCATGCATATGAGGGGTTTTGTACCACCTCAACAAACAACAAAGAAAACCCCAAACTCACCATCCAACAACAACAACAACAAACAAGAATCAAACGATTCTATGGAGACTAGTGCTCCACAAACTATCAGTCCACCTGTGACTGAAAAACGGGGCCCAGACCCCGCTACCAAAACATCTGCAAACAAACGTTTGCAGAAGAACAGACCATCAACGTCTGGTACTACCACCACTTCCTCTACAAACAAGTCCTCAAAAGGACTTCCAGGAGGAAAACCTCTAAATCGTACAAACTTCAGTACTAAACATACTGGAAAAAGATGAAACATCCCACTTAAAAACTTCCTAATTAAAATATGGATAATGTAATCCAATGGAATTGTCGCGGTTTCAGAGCTAACTTTGACGAACTTACTATTCTGGCCCTTGAACATCAACCTATTCTCTTCTGTCTTCAAGAGACATTCCTGAAACCGACGGACAATATAAAACTACGAAACTATCATTCATATAACAACTATGGAAATATTATCCATGATAGGGCCACTGGTGGTGCCTCCATTTTAGTGAGGCAGGGAGTTATACATACCTGTGTCAACATTGACACCACATTACAAGCTGTCGCTTAGGGTGATGCAAAAAAGTGAAGTTTTGAAATGTTAATGGGGCACCCCCTGAAGTTGTTCCAATATATGAAAAAAAAATTCAGTAAAAATTTAAGCTCAATCGGACAAAAATTAGAGGGTGCTACCGCATCATGAAAATTAACATTAGTATTCAATGCAAAAATATCCAATTATTTGGCATGTAGCGAGTTCAACTATACCTGGTGCACAAAACCAATGTGGCATGGTCATAATTTTTGGGTCTGGCTATGAGAACAGCGGATCAATGCAAATTTGGATTTTTTTTTACTTTTCCATGCTGCTACAACCAGACTAACAAAGATAAAATAGACAAAATTTACCAAATTCGCGGTATTAAATAACTTCAAGAGATTCAATGTTGCAGAAATGAAAGTAAGTTTAATAGATGGAGCATGAAAAGAGCTTTAATTTGAATACCAACACTGCTATACTCTGACCATCTGACCCCGTTGAATTAGCTTATTTGTCATTCACAATTATTTGCGAAAATTCCCAATATTCAAAGCACTGCTGTAAAACTGTAGAATATAGCAACATAGTAATGTTGGTATTCAAATGAAAGCACTTTTCCTGCTTAATGAGATGGTGTTACTTAAATTAGCGTACCTATATTCCTGGTTATGTTATTTGCGAGTTCACCTCGCATATGGGATCGGTATGGGAGTGTTAGAATTTTTGGATCGTTTGTGAGAGACAAGGGAGCACTTTTTAGAGTTGCTTTTTCGTGAAATGAATGAAGAATTGGCTAACTTGAGGCGCCCTCAAACCTTTGGTGCCTCTTGTGCATAGTTTATTCACAGTTTGAGGTTTTAGTTTCAACAAAATCACGGCAAAACAGGAAATAGAAATATTTGTTATTGTTTTCCTGCCCTCTGATTGGCCGAAACAGGTTCTGATAGCATATGGGATTGGTATTTGACTGTCAGAAATTTTGGATCGTTTGTGAGAGATAAGGAAGCACCCTTCTAAGTTCTTTTTTCATGAAATTAATGAAGAATCAGCCAACTTAAAGTAACTTACTGACCTTTTATGTGTTTTGTGCCTTGTTTATTTACAGTTTGAGGTTTTAGTTTCAACCAAATCACAGTCAGACAGGAAATAGAAATATTGTTGATGTTGTCCTTCTGCCCTCTGATTGGCCGAAACAGTTGTGATAGTTTTTCGGACACTTCTAATGGGGCTAAAATTATAATTTTAGGCTCTCTTTAATCCCAAATCCTTAAACCATATGAATTCGTTTTTTCATAGAGATATCTTTATTCATTGCCGAGAATTCGTTGAAAAAAAAAGAAAAAAGTTTTGTACAGTGTTGATGCTGGTCTATTTTTCGGAAAAGGTGTGAATCTTGCAGGATCATTTCAGCCACTTAGAATCATCAGATCTTCACCAAATTATCACACAACGCAGTTTAGAACCTCCCTGAAGTAATAAAACCATCATTTCCGCTCCGACTATTCATTAAGACCCTTTATTTTCGCTCGTTCGGTAACGTCTATATACAGCAAATCAGTTCTTCATTTCAACTTTTCGATCATCACCTTCAAATTTGCTGTCAATTTAAACCACTTCTAATCATTGTAGAAACCTCTAAGTAGGCTCATTTTGTTCGCAATTTCATTCTCTACAACCTGGTAATTTTTATTTTCTCAAATTGTTGACTTTAAGCCCTAAAAAAACGCCCGTTGCACATCGTGATTTCACCGCGACACTTTGTAGTATAGGCCTACTTCCCAACAGCCAATCACATCTCTCCATTTCAAATTTCCCTTTCCTCATCTACCTATCCCTCTTATAACCTCATCTATCCCCTCATCACATTCCACTATCCTTAATTTCTTCCCCTTCTCCCTTTCCTCTTCCTATTATTCATATTTACTTCAATTTTCCACATTCTCATCATACTGTCAGCTCACTGGCTGTCAATGTAAACATTGTATGTCATTTTCATCATCTAGCCTGTATAGTATGATATTCACCATCTGGACTTCCCAACCACCACATCTCTCATTGTAAACATTGTATTTGATTTTCACCATCCACCATCCAACCCTTATTTTTAAACATTGCATCCCATATTCACCTACTAGGAATCAAAAGTAAACATTGTACATGATTTTCACCATCTAGGACCTGAACTCATATCTGTCAACAGTGTATAGAGTTTTCACCATCTAGATCATAACTCCTTTCATCACATTAATCCCCTACATCTACTTCACTCTCATCACTCCATCTCCCTTCACTTACCCCCACCCTACTTCTACTTTACCCCACCCTACTTATACTTTACCCCCACTTACCCTATCACCACTTTTACCCAAAACTTCACTTTTTCCACTTCCCTCATCCCTATACTTAAATTATTTCACTTACCCTCACTTACCCCCACCAGTGGCGGATACAGGGGGGGGGCCTAGGGGGCACGGGCCCCCCCTAGACCACTGAGATTAATAATTGTAATTTGAAGGAAATACGCGGTGACGCGAGCCTGCGAATGCCCGAAACACGCCCGGCCCCCCCTAGATGACCTTGTCTGGATCCGCCACTGCCCACTTACCCTCGCATACCCCCATCACCTCTTCTCCACTTCAAACCTCTTTCTCTCCCTCCCCTCACATCCTACATTTCAATTACCTCATTTACCCTCACCTACCCCCACTTACCCCCCATCACTTTTTCCACCAAAAATCTCTTTTTTCTCCTCCCTTCACTTCCTACACTTAAATTACCCCACTTACCCTCACTTACCCCCATTTACCCACGCCACCTTTTCCACTTAAAACCTATCTTTTCTCTCCTATCCTCCTTCATCATCTCTCCCATCATCACTATCATTCCATACCATGAGTCCCGATCCCAAAAAGGATAAAGCCGCTGGACAAGGGCGCAGCCGCTCTGAAAGCTGCAAACCCCACCAGTCCCAGACTCTCAGGTAAAAAACAAACACTTCATGTAATGGATGCATATGTAGCTGCACAGGTGTTACTGGATTTAACCTTTTCTGTGTGTGTACATTATCCTATTGCGACCGGTGAGCTTGTTTATCTCCAACTGTCCTTTCTCAATGTTAAGCAGTTCCCATGGGGTAAATCAGGGTGTGCAGATGACTCTTTTTATGACGCTGTCAATGGTCCTTTTTAGGTTTTTGTGTTCCTTCTTCGTAGCGGTTACTGCTTCCCATGCATGTGGCAATTGGTATTATGCAGGCCTTTATCACCTGCCACATCGTTCTCATCTTAATATCTTTTAGATCTGGGCTTCCTGCTATAGCCATAATTGTGTTGTAAGCCGCTTGTACTTTCTTTTTTACTTCATTAAGCTGTTTATTCCATTTTTCCACTTTTTGCAACCATCAGTATCTGAAGTTCAGGGGGAAAGGGGCACTACCCCCCCCCCCCCCGGCACCTCCTGGTCGTACCACTGCTAAGCTTATCGTCTGTTATATTTCTCCGATCATGTATGAAAATCTAGGCCCTAAATTCGACACCATTTTCCCAAGAATCAACACATCAAAGCAAAACAACATAAGCATGGTGAACTCGCATGTGTTCCGCTTGCGACACAAATTCTAGTTCAAAACCGCGTCTAGCCTTAATGCGGTAAAAATCGGGCAAAATTTGTTGCTTTAGGAGTGCCCTGTGGCCTGAAATGACTGGATATTGGCAAAATATGTATGGATTTGTGATGAGAATAGTGGAAAACTTAAGTAAGAAAAAAATTTCCATCACTCTAGTGGTAGGAAAACTTCCTTCACACATCCCCCATAAAACTTGGATTTCGCCCATTGCAATACAATGTTATATTTCAAATTGCGGTAGCACCCTCTTATATTTGTCCGATTTGGCTCAAATTTTTACTGAATTTTTTTTTCATATATTGGAACATATTTGGGGGGTGCCCCATTGAAAATTCAAAAGTTTATTTTTTTGTGCGCAATCTGCATCACCCTACTGTCGCTGTTAAAATAACTTCACACAAAATATTTACCATATGCTCCCTATACATACCTCCAAGTTATCATCTCACAAACCAGGAATTAAATCACCTATATCAGCAATTACCATCACCATGCATTATTCTTGGAGACTTTAATGGCCACCATCCAATGTGGGGTAGTGCACAGAACAATAATAAAGGACTTATTATTGAAGAATTTCTTTCTGCAAACGACCTTTGTCTTTTTAACGATGGTACTTATACTTATTTACATCCTGGTCATGGAACATACAGTTCTATAGATCTTAGCGTCACTGACCCAACACTTTATTTAGATTGGAACTGGTTCGTCCTCAAAGATACCCATGGTAGTGACCATTTCCCAATTATACTAGAATCTATATCCGGTTCCCAAACAACCAACCAACCCAGGTGGAAATTAAATAAGGCAGATTGGAAATTATTCAGTGATATGGCATCAAATATCCTCAATCTGCAAGCATATATGAATAATGAATCCCCTGTGGAGAAATTCACAGAGGATTTAATCAATATTGCTAATATTTCCATCCCTAAAACAAAAGGAGGTACCTCACAAAAAATAAGGCCGTGGTATGAGACTGATGTGAAAGATGCCATCAAAGAGAGGAAAAAAGCCCTGAGAATCTATAACAGCAATCCAACCACTGCCAACTTCGAAAAATTTCGTATTCAAAGAGCAAAAACAAGGCGCCTGATACGACAGAAAAAGAGAATTACCTGGCAAAATTATATTTCTAAATTGAATGAAAGGACACCTCCGTCAAAAGTATGGGAAATGATAAAGAAAATCCAGGGTAAAACATCAACATCTCAAATCAGTCATCTTGTAGTAAATGGTGAAGAATACACAACGCCAGACCAAATATCAAATAAGCTTGCAGAAAAATTTTCTTTTAATTCTTCATCAGAAAATTATACGCCAGAATTCCAATGCTATAAAGCTCAGGCAGAACGCCTTAAGTTGAACATACAATCAAATGATCTTTAAGACTATAACTGTCCCCTCACCATTGGAGAATTACGAAAAGCAATTGAAAAAGCTGTGGATTCGGCAGTTGGACCGGATTAAATCCACTACCAACTCTTGAAACACCTTCCTCCTCCATCTTTAGAGGTTCTCCTCAACGTCTTTAATAAAATTTGGGATTATGGAACCTTCCCTGCTTCTTGGAGGGTAGCTGCCATAATTCCTATCCCAAAGCCAAATAAGGATCATACAGATCCTACAAATTACAGGCCTATTGCCTTGACAAGTTGTTTGTGCAAGACAATGGAAAGAATTATTAACAACAGACTTGTCTGGTATCTTGAATTGAATGATTCAATTTCCGAATTCCAATGTGGCTTTAGAAAACAAAGAAGCACAGTAGACCATCTGGTTAGATTAGAAACGTATATAAGGGACGCTTTAATAACAAGGGAACATGTTGTAGCAGTATTTTTTGATTTAGAGAAAGCCTATGATACCACCTGGAAATATGGCATAATGAAAGATTTGTTTGACTTTGGTTTGAGAGGTAGACTTCCTCATTTTATTGGCTCCTTCTTAGAAGATCGGTGGTTTAAAGTGAGAGTTGGGTCTACACTTTCAAGTGAATATCCCCAGGAGATGGGTGTTCCCCAGGGAAGCATTTTATCTCCCACATGCTTTAACATAAAAATCAACAGCATAGTTAAAGCTATTCGTGAAAATGTCATGTGCTCACTATATGTCGATGACTTTCTCATTGCATTTAAATCCAAGCAAATGTCAACTATAGAAAGACAGTTGCAACAAAATTTAAATAAATTACATAAGTGGTCTCAAGAAAATGGCTTCAAATTTTCAAGGTCCAAAACAGTATGTATGCACTTTTGCCATCTTAGAACTCCACATCCTGAGCCAACACTAAAAATTGATAACTGTGCAATCAAGGTAGTAAATTCTAATAAATTTCTTGGAGTCACATTTGATTCAAAACTCTCCTTCATTCCTCACATAACTGCACTTAAGGCAAAATGCCTACAGTCGTTGAACATTTTGAAAGTAGTGGGAAAAATTAACTGGGGTGGTGACACCACCGTTCTTCTCAGGCTTTATCGTGCAGTGACTCGAGCACGCCTCGACTATGGCTGCATTGTATATGGCTCAGCAAGACCATCCTATCTTCGATGCTTGAATACTGTGCACAATCAAGGAATCCGTTTGAGCCTTGGAGCATACAGGACATCTCCAGTAGATAGCCTGTATGTTCTGGCAAAGGAGCCACCTTTATCACTCCGACGGCTGAAGCTATCGCTACAGTATACTGTCAAACTGGCTGCAAATCCTATTAATCCAGCGCACAAAATTGTCTTTCATCCCAATCATACAGATAGATATGACAGAAGACCAAATGCCATTCGGCCACTGGGATTGAGGATGAAACCGCATCTGGAAGCTGCCGGCATAGACACATTTTTTATTGCTGAGAACTAAGTCCCACAAATTCCACACTGGAATATAGAAACACCAGTTGTTAACACTGAATTGGCAGACCTGAAAAAAGCAGAAACAGATCCAATAGAGTATCAAAGAAGATTCTATGATATCAAACTAAGATATCATGATCACAAATTCTTATATACAGATGGCTCAAAGGATGGAAATCGAACGGCTTACGCTGTTACTTCCTGTAAAAACAAACCTACACAGTGAGCGCATTACAAATGAAAGCTCAGTATACACTGCTGAGCTTTTAGCAATCTACAAAGCCGTATGGCTTGCTGGAATGTCGGAAAAAGAAAAATTTGTAATTTGTTCCGACTCTAAATCAGCAATCCAAGCTCTTGCCAGCAAGAGGTTAGATCATCCCATATTGCAAGACATACTCATGCTCCTGTCTGGATTAGACAGCAAAGAAGTTATTTTCTGCTGGATTCCTGGACATGTGGGAATTGCTGGAAACGAAAAAGCAGATCTTATGGCGAAAAATGCTCTTTCCAAAGATCTTACTTTAGATACCTTACCGTACACGGACCTCCGTCCAACTATCAACGATTATGTAAAGTCCGGATGGCAAGTTATGTGGAACGCATGTGAGAATAATAAACTCAGAGAAATCTTTCCCAGAGTCAGAGATGTACAACAAATTACCTCCAGAACACGGAGAGACCAGGTTGTGATTCACAGGTGTCTTATTGGACATTCAAGACTCACACATTCGCATCTTCTACTGGGTGACCCAGCCCCGATTTGTGAGAAATGCCAATGTCCCCTCACAATCAAACACATCCTAAAGGATTGTAGAAATGTTCAAACACAACGAAATGCACTTCTCCCAACAAATCCACTTCGACTTCTCGTAGATAAGCCAGAAAACATAATCACATTTCTGTACCAAACACTGACATACTACAAAATATGAGGACAAAGTCAAATAACACCCTAGCAAGCCTCGATATAGCCCAATAAGGTGCTGCAGAGGCGTAAAACACAAATACACACACACACACTCGGAGAGACCGGCGGTTTGGTCTTCCCTGGGGAGCTGACCCAGGGGAAGATCCTTCAACTGGTGGCCACCAGCGAACTTGTCAAACGCAGAGTGCAAGGCTTGCACCACCCCTGTAGAGGGGGGGGGGAAAGATAGCCGAGTCGCCGATGACGACTGGGGACCGGCTCCGACGGATCGGAGAGCAGGACCGAGACTGGTGAGAGGCAGACGGGTGGGAGACCGTGACCCGACGAGAAGACCGGGGAGACTCAAAACGGCTATGCCTGTGACGGTCCGGACGACTTGGACGACGCGGCCTAGGAGAAACAGGGGCCACTGGAGAAAGGGCCCCAAAGCTAGGCTGGGTAGCCACCCGAGCCTCTGAGTCCGCCAGGCGAGCCTGGAGGGCGGACCACTCGGCCTGAGTGGGCGGACCACTCGGCCAGGGTGGAAGTGCCCTGACCCCCAGGAATCATCGAGCCAGTGAGCTCAGGGGAACTCAAAAGCTTGTGGTCACTAGCAGTGCGACTCTGTGCATTGACCACTAGCACAGAGTCAGACTGCCCAGGTTCAGCCCCAGACTTGCCCGGAGAGACAGCCTGGGACTGGGCTGGAGTTGTAGGCCTAGGTAGTGTACAGCAGATATCTTGGATAGACGATCCATAAGACATAAGACAAATTTTATTTAGACTCGGTTTACAATACAATCAACGTTAGCCGAAGGCTAGTGTCACCAAATATTTGAATAACAGACAATAAAAATGATCAACACGTAAAAGTTAACAAGTAAAAGTAATAGATAAAAATTGGACAGTTTCTGATAAAATAATTGAGTACTTAAAATCAAACACCTGACCGCATCTGCATTAAGTCAATTTTTTAAAGTTCATTTTTAAACAAAGGGGGAAAGATACCCGAGTCGCCGATGATGACCATAAATAGAGACACCTTCTTGCTACGAGTGTTACGTGGCAAATGGCTCTGGGAGCGGCGATGCGTGCGTGGCTACCACCAAATCCCGCGAGACCAAAACGAGACGTCAGCTGTCAAAACACGGCGGCCATGTTGTTGACAGTGACTCAACTCCTGAGGCAAGACGTCGATGAAAATCGGCCCAAAAAACACCTAGGTCCGATCGGGGCCAGAAATAACACCAACTTACCTGAGAAACATGATAGAAGGAAACTAAACCGACATACAAGCCTCACAGGAGGGAAAACAAGCGGCCGCCCGAATGCACGTCTGGAGCGCCGGGCGGCTGAGAGAAAAGAGGTCGTTGCCGCGGTGCAGTATGGGTAGGTCACGTGGTCTGGCTGGAGCCAAAACTTGGATCTCTCAGCCGGAACAAGCGCGTAAAGCTTACTTTGAGAAAATATGCTTTGTTAATGTCGTCATTCTCTCTATTAGAATGACGATAAGTCTGTGGGCCATGAGCTCATAGAATTAGCTGTCCCAGCTCAGTTCTAGAGCTGTATAGGTTTTAGGGCTTGAATAAAATGATATGAGAGGTGCGCGATATCTTGACAAATGGCGGGAACTGCCACGTCAGAGGCCCGAAAATGCCCTGTTACACGTCTACAGACCACAATTCTTGTTTGGCACACTTGTAGTTGCGAGGCAAAGCATCTGAAATTAACATACTGTCAAAATAAAGAGTACTAACCTCGTGTCATCGAGTTGACTTTCTAGCGCGGCAATTTGTCGACGAATTTCTTCACCGCCATTTGCATTTCTTTCTCGAAGCACTTCTTGTCCGGAGTCATCCTGCGATTGAAACTCACCTCCGGTAGCCATAACTGCACTCGTTCGGTCCAATAACAAATCTCTTGTTAGTTGTCGTTAGTAGATGTTAGTAGCTTGTTGACTGGCTTTGACCTCAGCCATGAAGCGTTCTTGAACGCTGAGATGAGAAGAATGGTGATCCGGCAAATGGCCGGCCCATATATATGGGCAGTGACGTCATCGGAAGGACTAGAAAGCAGACCGAATTTTTATGATTTCAGCTGGAAGACAAACAATAGAGAAAATATATTTTACTAGATTTACCCATGATTTGGGGCAGGACTATAATGGGGAATAATTAACCCCCCCCCCCTCTACCTGCATGGGTATCTGGCCCCGTGTTGCATGCTGACCATTTGAAATAGCATTTGAGTGATAATCCAGTAGGTGAGAGTGAAGTGTGTGGATGTTTTTGGCGGGAAGGCAGATGGTGGCGCCAGTCCTACACGTGAGCAATAGCGGAAGTATGATGGAGATTCATGTGCTCCTGATGGGGAAAAACAGTAGAGGCAGAAAACGTAAATAAGGGAGCTGTTTCACTGTTAGTTGCTGTTATCAGGAGGACAGGATAGATCAATAAGGATAGGTAGACAGTTTAGGTGAGTGGCATTGCTGGGAGAGGAGTTTTTAGCTGTTGCAGTTGTGAGCATGTCACCCATGATTTTTGCATCTTATACCCGGCAGGGATTGCACAATAATTATGCTAAAAGCAATGAATAATTTATCCAACAAAACTATACTAATTTTATTTTTATTTATTTATTTTATTCATTCAGCCCCCAAAAAAGGGGAAAATGTAAAACAACAGATTTGTATAAACAATAAAACATATTTGTACATGTTGACTCATAATGGAATAAAAACATACATTGCTAAAAAGCTTTTGTCAAAAGATTACAAAGTACATGTTCAGCAGCCCAAGGCTTTATAAAATTCTCATGAAATAATAGATGCTTTAGAGAATCAACAATACCATCATTCTGATCAGAGCATGATTCAACACATTTTGAAAATGCTGCCTTAACAGGTGATATACCTAAGTTAACAAGTTTTTCGATTATAGTATTTTTGACAGTTTTACCTGATAACATATAATTTGCTAATGCAGAGCACTGGAGATCCAACATTCTGGCCTCGGGCCAGAATGGCTCGGGTGGCATCCCGGGAGATGTGTGAGAGGACCGTCGCCAGGGCTGTTGGTTCCAACAGACGAGAGATGGACCCGACTGAACTCTCTGACGAGGTCTCCACTCCGTTGAGTGTTTCCCACACTCGGTCAAGAGCCCGCCGTGCATGAGCGACGATGATAGGCTGCTCAAAAGCAAGCCATCCCTGCTCATACAAGCAAGACAGGAGATATTCAAAGGAGTCGCAATTGAGGTCATCCTGAATGATGCTCAGCATGCCTCGGGTGCGACGGCTCCACACTATCAGTTGGGAATCCTCGGAGGAGGATTGACAATCCTGGTGCCCACCACTCCCTGGGGGTCCCGGGGCATCTCGCAAGCCCAACAAGCCTTGTCGGTCACTAACCACCAGGGCAGATGATGGGCCTGGATATGCTCCGGCAGAAGGGGACCAGTGGTTCCACACTACGGACAACCAGGGTACACACTGCCATTGCCTGAGTCACCAGGTACTGGGGCCACAGGAGATGGAGGGGCCATAGCTGCCAGGTGGGTGGTTACAGTGGAGGGCCCCCTTGTTACATCAAGAGTTCGGGGTAATTGCTCAATCAAAGAGAGCTTACCATGCTGTTGCAGGGCTGCCGCCTGAGCCTTGCGGGCCTTCGAATTCTTGTGCCGCACCCGGCGGCGGTAGTTGCGATGCGTCGTAAATCCAGGGTCCACCTCCAGTGGTGGCATGGTGGAGAAATCCGTCGGGGACGGGGATGCCGGTGCCGGGGGAGGGGCCACAGTAAGGGGTGGAGGGACGGCATCTACAGGCTGTAAGGGAGGCAGATCATCCTCCACATCGGACATATCCGACGGGGCATGCAGGTCCAGAACAAACGATGCATCCAGAGTAGGGCTGGAGCTGGCCGCCGGGCATGGCGATCGACTCATCAAAGCCTCTGCTGGAGGGTCGAGCCGGTCTGCATCTTCCTCAGGGGACGACGGGGGCGTCCCCGGTGCAGGGATAGATCGCAAGGGGTCGTCAGTCTGAGTACCGGTTCTCACAGTGGTCTTGACCACCTGCTCTGCTGCAGTTTGGGTGACCAACAGGATATCCTGGGCGTCGAGGAGCGTCGCCGGACGGTACAGGGCCTCCGATCGGAAGTGACCCCCCCCTCGACCCACATGAAAGTCTCAGCTAACACGTCTGTGTTCGCGTCAATGTGCCGCCCGTGGCGGATGTGGTTGGCGATGGCTCGTGCCTGATCCATCTTCACAACTCAACAACTTCTTCACTTTCAACTTCTGATTACCACCGGTTAACAACGGAAAAGACAAGCCTGTACCAGAACAGATCACTTACAGAGAATATCTCCTCCGCTTCCTTCAAGGAAGAGTACCAAATGGAGACATTCAACGACCAATGTTTGTACAAAAATACCTGACACTGGCAGCTGCATATCTTCTACCAATGCCTGGCTTTCACAAAATGTCTGCCAAACTGACTGAGCGAACTACCCAAAAGATGTACAGTTGGCCACCAGACACCTCTGCAACAAAAAAAGACGTACTTGATCTAGTCACTCAGTATGATTTCACAGACGATTTTTATGGAGCCCTTATTGTTTTGATTCAACATGATTTTTTGTCGGTTGCTTTGAAAGTGATACAAGAACAAATACAAAGACAAACAAACACAAAGACAAAGATAGGAGCAACAAAATAGTTACCAAACACCAATCCAACTGAATTATTAACTCCCTTGATACAAACCAAGGATGTCTCTAAATAGCCCAACAAGGTGCTGATGAGACGTAAAGCACAAACGCACACACACACACACACACACACACTTCTGATTACCACTGGGGAGGGAACGACAAGAGGTATGGACATACATTAGACTTTATCTTGAGTTTTTTTTTTGGCCTTCTAAGGGATGGGATAAAATTCCTTCATTGGTGACACTTTGGCCTGAATACGTGTCAGAATTTGTGTGGCAAATATATTTCCTGGTTTTGCATATTAGTTTATGTCAGTTGTGACTTAGATAGTGTGACCCAGTCATAACCCAAGGTTGACGTTGCGTTGAGTCTTTGCAGTCAAATGAAATTTACATTGTTAAATATGTCTTCGTGCTCAAAGGTATTCTTCACGTAACATTTTAATTTGATGGCGTCAAGTATGTTATACTAGGTGGACTTATCAGTTAAAAAGTGTATTACAAGAAAGAAAAAAAGAAGAAGAAACAACAACTCTTGACAAGTATCTGCAACCAGATAAGAAAAAAACTGCCAAATTACTCAAACAAAAATATCTGCAACCACAAACCAGTAATTCAGTGTCAATGTTCAGTATTGGTAACTCTTAATTCCAATGTTCATCTGCTAATGGCATCTGACCATCACCATTGTCCACCAATCATTGCAATCAGCAGGCACCACATTTCTCAGGCCAACTAGTTAATTGTTCCTTCGTTGGACCTATCACAGAAATAATCATTTTTCTCTCATCTGGGCAATTTTAACCTGAAACCCCTGAGTCTTGTGTATTTATTATTTTAAACACTGGTAAATGGCCCGCATTACTCTAAACCAGCAAAGCAAAGTCTTGGTAGTTGGAAAGACAGCCTGGATTGCTGCTATTTGTCTATAATCTTTATCAACCATGAATGCCCTTGGTCTAAAAACTTTGTGAGTAAGCTGTACGTTCTTGAATATGGGTTCTGGCCTGCTGCCAATCCCACATTTTTCGAAATGCTTTATCCTGTCATTGAATTGGTCAAGGTCAATTTTTTTTTCTCAATGATGAGCCTCTATTCATATCCATAAACACTCTCCAACAAGTCATGCATCGTATCAGGTGTTTAGTTATGTTGCATGGAAGTAATCTATGCAAAGAAGATATAGTTGAATGGGGAATCTGACACCGCATCAAACCTTGATGATTCCAATGGATTTTCCACTGATTTTTGGATGTCATTAGAATGTTCTTCCTCACTTTACAGAAGATACTTTCTTCACGCAAAAGTGATTGCATTTTGACCTTGTCAGCATTGGAGAGGTGCGGTTAACCAACTTGGAGCATCAAGATAAACCAGGAAAAGATGGAGGAAAGAAAGAAATCCCAAAAACAGACAAAAGGAAGAGAAGAGAGGCTTCGTTGTCATCCCCTACGTTGAGGGCTTGTCCGAGAGGGTGGAAACATGTGGAAAGACCCTGAAAAATTACAACATCACTTTGGCAACGAGACCACATACAACACTGAGAAACATCCTTGTACACCCAAAAGATAAATGCACTCCAGATGAACTACAGGAGATTTTATACAAAATTCCTATAGATCATATCATCAAAGTAAAATGACAAACACTGCCAACAAAAAAGCACGCCCCACATTTCACAAACTAAACATATCAAGACCCTTGATACAAACCAAGTATGTCTCTAAATAACAAAATTAGATGCTAATGAGACGTAAAACACAGACTCAATCACTCATCCCCTTGCACGGAGTTGCTCAAGAATTTATGTGTCTTCAGTAAGAAGAATGTGGCCTTGATCTAATGATCAACTAATATAATAAAAGAAATTGTCACTGAAGTGACTGAAAAAGATCATACTCTTACCGGTTCTTATTCTCCTTGAAACAATTGTCCATTTGAATATACAGATGGTTCAAAGCTGTAGAATTTGGGCCAGTGTCTTCAATAGAATAGTGATAGTAAGGTTTGCATCATGGGAGTATTCGTGCAGGTCTGTTTAAACAAAGCTGTGCTGCAACGCAGTCTATATTTTTAATTAAAGATAACATAAAGTGAAATTTCACCTTATTAAACACTTGCTGTAAATATATCTGTATTAGAGCTCTTGTTTGTTTGTAATTTATTTTGAAGCTCCAGAAAAAGCCGAAGCTTATCTGACTTGGGGCCTTTGACGTCAAAAGATATACATTAAAAATTGGATATGTTGTTTTCTTCACCGTCCAGGAAGAACGTCTCATTGACAATTCCTGGGGGTTCACAGTTAATCTTTTTACACTACATAGTTTTATATAAATTTGGAATCAAACTGCATTTTAAAGTCAATTTGCTAATCCAGTTAGCTAATCCAGTTAAGCATCTGGTGCAAGATATCTATGTAGACGCTATCTTTCGTTTTGTCTTTAAACCGCAGTTGGAGCATTGAGACTGCTGGTTTCTTTCTTTTAGCAAAGTGAGTATAAAGTATGAAGCCCGGACATAGGCTCTGACTTTCGATGGGCGGTAAAACAAAGACACTCCCGCCTCTTGCACCATTTTATGGAGACCTTCCATTAAAAACATTTTCTTCACCTGAAACAGGAAAAAATAACAAAGGTTGTGATGACTACAGAGTCTCAAAACTGAAGTATGAAGTATGATGCCTAATAGGAAAAATTGCATGAAATTTTGTATTATGAATTAATGTAATAAAAATAAGTGGAATTGATGACATTTTGAAATAGGGCCTAAAGTCAGATGACATAATTATGATAAATTCAAAATCCGGAAGTTCAAATAACCATCTCTAACAAGTGATCATGTTCAATCATATCTTGTTCATATATCCTGTCAATTACCAGTTTAAGTGTAGGCCTATTACAGAAAAAGAAGAAAAACTAACAAATCTTCACACAAATATCTGGAACCAGACAAAAAAAAGCCAATTTACTCGAACAAAAATATCTGCAACCACAAACCAGTAATTCAGGGTCAATGTTCAGTATTGGTAACTTTAACTTCCAATGTTCATCTACTAATAGCACCTGACCTCCAATCACTGCAATCAGCAGAGGGAGGTTTTTGGCTAGGCACCACATTTTGAAGCAGACTAGTTAATTGTCCTTCAATCTCTATTCAGGCAAAAGTGTATTTGAAAATAGTTTATTTGATTCCTTCATTTTGTATGTGTGTGTAACTGAATAATTCACTCTTTCCTTAGAAGTTTTTTTATATTATGGCAGTGCACAATTTTTGTGAAGGGTTGTATTGATAGATTGGTTATGTCTTGATTCAACTCCGTCAACTGAACACTGCAATCCATATTTCACTTCCTTTATAGCATATTTTGTGTTTAGCTTGTGTCTTGACTCTTTACAAATAAAGTAATTTTGACTGAAAAGTCTCTCCAGAGTTACTCATCCTCTTGTTCCTCTTGAAGTAGTCAGCGCATACATCAGCCTGTAGCTTCATTCTTTGTTTGTAAGTAAACTGGGCAACAGTGAGTTTATACAAATCCTTGGCACTAAGTTAATAGTTTTGAGCGAGTATTTGTCTTTTTGGGGTAAGGACATTCAGTCCAAGTAGAATTTTTATTATTATGCTTTGAAGTACGTCTATTTTGAGGGAAGTTTTGGTCGCTGTTCCATGCAATAGAATTCCATGCTCTTATATATATGCACAGTAAAGTTAATTTTGTCATTTCTAGGCATCAATGTGTCGGTATTCAATGAAAATTTCAAAAATCTCTATGAACTGTTCTGGTGTTCTTTCATGTTTTGTTTTTACATTTTTTTTTGCGCATTGTTTATCCCCTTCAGTCTATCTCTTCTTTTATCATATCCTATCCTATCCCCCTAATAAGAAGACTAGGAAACCAACATGTAACTGTGCATAACATGGCAAAGCCAGCTTGCAAATTCATAAAAAGAAAATAATTTTTTCCAATGCACCACTGGGGGGAGGGTTGGTCTAGTGGTAGCATGTTAGGCTGCCAATCGCAGGGTCCAGGATTCGAATCCAGCTCTTGCTGGGTCACCTGGGCCTATGTTGGACAGCTGTTTCAATCATCTTTCACCTCATTGCTGTGTCCTTCTCCAGTCCTAATTAGCCTACACAGTGCATAAATACAGGACATAAAGCCCCCGTGATCCATCCATCTTTCCATCCAATGCACCACTAATCTGCAGAGAGCAGAATAATAATGAAGACTGGCTGTTGCAAGTGGATCCTTCACATACCTGATGTGCACTTATTGACTTAAGAGAAGTGGGGCAGGTTGGTTTTTGCTCTGGTCCATCCCATCAACAGTTAGTAAGATGTATTTCCTTTCTGTTTTAGCCTTTGCAATATGATGGTAGTATTTTATTCTTTGTAGTCCGAGTAATGAGGTTGGTTAAAAAAAAAATCCGAATTTCTGGAAAACAGTAAAGCCTTTCCTCACCAACAAAGGCGCCTCTACCAGCGATACCATCATGCTGAGGAAAGATGACACCATTTTGACCGACCCAGTGGTTGTAGCGGAAGAACTAAATGACTTTTATGTCAACATTGCTTCAAAGATCGGAGGCAATATTGAGTTAAAACAAGGGTCCGAGTCAAATAAGGATTTTATACAGAAATGCTTTAGTTATATTGAAAATCATTCAAGCATCTTGGATATAAAACAAAAGATGTACAAATGTGATTTCCATTTTGGACATGTGGACTATAACACGGTACTGAGTATAATCAAAAACCTTGACACCACGAAAGCCACCGGCTGTGATTATATTCCGTCAAAGTTACTTAAACCAGTCGCCCCATATATCAGCTCACATGTGATGACGATCTACAATCAGTGTGTTGATTCGAATACTTTCCCAGATGACGCGAAGCCAGCGGATGTAGTCCCGCTCTTCAAAAAGGGAGACAACCTCGTCATGAAAAACTACCATCCAGTTAGTATCTTGCCTTCACCTTCGAAGATTCTGGAACGTATCATCCATCAGCAGATGTTGCCCTTCCTCAACCAGATCTTGGACCCACGTATATCGGCCTACAGAGCAGGCTATAGTTGTCAATATGCTCTGCTACGCCTGATCGAGGATTGGAAAAGTGTGTTGGACAACAAAAAACAAGTAGGATCTTTGCTCATGGATCTGAGCAAAGCGTTTGACTGTTTGCCCCATCCTTTAATTATTTCAAAGCTAAAAGCTTATGGACTGTCTGGTGCAGGATGTGCATTTATGTGGTCGTAACTCAGCAACAGGAAGCAGAGAGTGAAACTAGCGGGCATTATCAGCGGAAGTCGGATTTTAATTAAGGGAGTGCCCCAAGGCTCTGTAATGGGCCCAATTTTATTCAATGTTTTTATTAATGACTTGTACGCAGCTCTTGAAAGTTAAATACTCAAGAACTACGCAGACGACAACACCATTACAGTAGTAAATGACACAAAGGCTGGACTTATACGGACATTAACATCAGAATCCGAAAGTGCCATCACTTTGTTTAAGGAAAATATGATGGAAGCCAACCCATCAAAATTCCAAGCAATAGTCCTGAAAGATCGAGGAGTGACTAATTTTCAAGTGTGTGGAAATCAAATAACATCTGAGAGTAACGTAACCTTGCTTGGAGTTACCTTAGATAAAGATCTAAATTTTTCTAGTCATGTCAAACTACTGTGTCGGAAAGCTGCTGCACAACTGGCCGTTTTACAACGTTTGTCAAAGTATATGGATTTTAAATCACGTATGGCCATTTTTAGATGTTTTATTTTGTCCCATTTTAGTTACTGCAATCTTGTGTGGCATTTTTGCGGTAAAGTGAACACGAGTAAATTGGAGAGACTTCAATACCGAGCCCTCAAGTATGTCTATCAAGACTGGGACTCTAACTATGAGGAGCTATTACAAAAGGCTGGATTACCAACTTTGGAACTTGCCAGAAACAGAGGCATTTTAATTGATGTGTATAAAGCCAGAAACAAATTATCCCCACCTTTTATGTGGGACTTATTTGAAGTAAAGGAAACCAGTTACAACTTACGCAAGAAAGATCAACTATGTTTAGGACACAGCAGAACTGTACGTATGGGGCCAAAATTCGCTGAAGTTTCGAGGGGCCAAACTGTGGAACATTCTAACAGATGAAGATAAAGACTGACCTGAAGACATTCAAAAGTAAGATCGATCGCTGGACCATGCCTGAAAGCGTATGAAGAAATTGTGATAAGACTGATTCTCTAGACTGTGATTTCCAAATTCAAAGACTCTTGCATTACTCGAATTAATATTTTTACCTGTATGTGATTTTCTTGTCTATTTTATTATGTATTTACATGTTTTATGTTATTTACTTGTTTTTAACTAGTCATAATTTATTATCCTAACTGTTTGTAAAAATAGCCTTTGGCTAATGTTGTACTGTTCCTTGTAACACCGACGTAAAATAAACTGATTTGATTTGATTTAATTTGATTTGAATGGTAGCAGGCTGCCAATCGCTGGTTCCGGGTCTTCGAATCCCGTTCTTGCCGGCTCACCCTAGCCTATTTTGGACGGCTGTTTCAATCATCCTTTACATCATTGCCGTGTCCTCCAGCCCTAATTAGCCTACCTGGTGCATAAATACAGGACGTAAAGCCCCAATCATCTATCCATCCATCCAATGCATAACTAATTTGCAGAGAGCTATAATAATGAAAACTGGCTGTTGCAAGTGAATCCTTCACATACCTGATGTGCACTTATTGACTTAAGAGAAGTGGGGCATGTTGGTTCTTGCTCTGGTCCATCCCATCAACAGTTAGTGAGATGTATTTCCTTTCTGTTTTTGCCTTTCCAATGTGAAGATAGTATTTTATTCTTTGCAGTCCGAGTAATGAGGGGGGAGGCTTGGTCTAGTTGTAGCAGGCTGCCAGTCGCTGGTTCCAGGGTTCGAATCCGGTTCTTGCCGGGTCACCCTGGCCTATGTTGGACGGCTGTTTCAATCATCCTTTACGTCATTGCCGTGTCCTCCTCCAGTCCTAATTAGCCTACCAAGTGCATAAATACAGGACGTAAAGCCCCAATCATCCATCCACCCATCCAATGCACCACTAATCTACAGAGAGAAGAATAAGACAGACAGACAGACAATGACATTTTATTAACATAAATGATACATAATATATATTTATACAGAGGTAACATAACTATTCTTTTTCATTTTCTGACAAAGTATATATATATATCATTCATGGGGAGACCCCTCTAAGGCCTAATGGCTGCTATCAAGGGGCCACCCAGAAAATATGATACCCAATGCTCTGGAACCTCCTGAGAAAAGAATAACTAACCCATAGTATATGCGTAAAAACACTAGCGTATTGTCTTAAAAATGTTCACATGAGCCTAAAAAAATTATAATAATTTTTGGATAATTGACAACAATGACACCATGTAGTGTTAATTAAGGTATCTAACCACGTAAAAACAAGAATATCCCCAGATGTATACAAAATGATTAATCATAAAACTGCTTTTAACTGTATAGGATGAAGTTCACACCATTATCACATATGAGCCAAATATGCACTCCAGCATGGTATCCCACATTTGAACAAGAAAAGGTGCTGCAACATTCCATTATCAAATTGTTTACTGAATAAAAAGAAAACCACATGAAAATTTTACAGTGAAGGACAAAAAGATCAGATGATTAAATGAACTATATATATGCAAAATATAATGCATTTTGAAGCAAAAACCCAGTTGGAAACCTTAAAGCAGTAAATATCCATCCTGATACCAATGAATTCACACACCAAAAAAAAAGAGACAAAAAGATACATCTATATTTCACGAAAGTAGCTCAACAGTTTACACAGACTTGTCAAACAAACCATGTAAGTGGTCACAGATAAGGCAGCCAGTCACAATTTGCCATATCAGACAAATTCATAAATTAAACCATTTCTGACTTTATGTAATTTATATTCTTAATAAAGGTGGTCTACATAATTTTCATTAAATGAAAATCACATGTCAAACATTGCATGACATTTTCAACTACAGGAAAAGCCTGATGACCTTTCAGAACCATACACAACCTGGTATATTACCTTTTTTTAAAAAAAAAAGCAGATTTGGAAACCTTTAAAAATTCCAAACACAGAAGGGAGATGAGAACATATGTCGCATAATTCAGGCACTTTCATTATTCTTTAATAAAAATCACATGTCAAAGATGTTTGACAATTTCACTTTAAAAATAACATCACAAAGAAGCTTGGTAATCAGCGAATAATTTTTTTTTTTTTATTATTGATGAAAGTCACATGCCACGGATGGCATTTTCAACCTCATGTATAATTGAAACAACATATAGTAAAAATGCCTCGTCTTTGATTATCAGTTTACAAACCAAATGGATGCACTTGAAAATAGAGCGGACAGTCTATAATGTGTCATTATGGATTACTGACAAATGTAGCAGTTCCTGATCTGGCATTCTTCACTATAGTTTCCAATCAAGTGTAGTCTTGCATAGTTTGTGAAACCACATAGGCTATGCGTGTAGAATTTACTTTTGATTGATAAGGGACAATTATTGAAAGCAACAGCTATTAAATAGCTGACACTGAATTTTGCATATTCATGCTTTACAATTGGAATTCTGATAGAATTTACAGATCTCGTATGGTGCTGATGGATCTCAGAATTTCGTGTAAACGAGTTTTTCAGAAAATAACCTGGCAATATGCCGTTTTCTAATTTAAAACAAAATTTGAATTCTTGGAGTGCACAGAGATCGTTCACTTTCAATGTCTTTAGTTTTTTGAAAATTGGTTCAGTATGAGCGTTGTATTTTGTCTTGGTTATTATTCTGACTGCCTTTTTTTGAAGTTTTACCACAGCATTAATTTTTGATTTCCAACAAAGGATTCCATAATTAAGATATGGTAAAAAAAAGTGTATTATAAAGAGTCAACAGTATTTCACTCGGGAGAATATTTTTCATTGTAGACATGATCCCCACAACCTTTGACATTTTCATAGATAACTTATGAATATGAGGTTTCCAACTAAGATGTTTATCAGTTACGATACCAAGATAATCAAAGCTATCAACTAAGTCAATTTCTGAACCATCTATTGTTATATTAGGATAGGTGACCCGTTTTCGAGGGGTGTGAAAAAGGAGGGCCTTTGTCTTTGAGGAATTTAATGACAATTTATTAAGTTTCAGCCAATCAGAAATTTTACTAAGTTCATTATTGATATTTCAATCTATATCAGGGAATAATAATGAAGACTGGCTATTGCAAGTGAATCCTTCACATACCTGATGTAGGGGAGAACAGGGCAAGATGGGACACTTAAATATCACTTGACCCAGCAACTGTACATTTTGTTTTTGATACTAAATATGGTGCAGAATTTGTTGCTGATAATGGTAGCATCATTTTAAAACGCTGTAATTTCACAATTAATTTCTCTAGGAAATGTTATGCCAACTTTAAAAGTTTTGCTGATTTGTCCCATCTTGCCTTCAGTGTTTGTAAGATGGGACAGGCCAATGGGCAAAATGGGACAGGCCACTGGGCAAAATGGGACAGACCAATGGGCAAAATGGGACAGTGTCCCGTTTTGCGCAAAATCACATGAGGTACTGCTAATTAAGTTCAACCATTAGTTCATCAATCGTAGCAGGACAGATTTGTCATGAATAGGGAAGTAATTATGCATTTATACAACAGAAGCATGAAACTTGGTACACTGTTTAAAAACATCTTAAAGAATATATTTAGATAGGGAGTCACTTCAGATTTGACCTGGTTGACCCATCGCAGCCATTTTCCAAAATGGCGACTAATCCTCTCATTTTCCTGCTTTCTGTGAAGTGCCTATAGTTTGACAGTATGAAAACAGTGGTCCTTATTCCTACCACAGATCAAAAAACATTATCAATTGATTCCTGGATTGAACTGTGGAATTGTAGCGTGGTCACTGGTCAGGGTTCATTTTGTTGGAACTGTTGAAGAAAATGCAGCATTTTCGCGGTTTCCTGTAGTTTCGTGGAATCTCGATTAATATTTAAATAGACTACAAATTTAGATTCCTTGTAACAAGAGCTTTCAAATGAATGGTAGAATCAACAGTTTCTGTAAATTCTTTCTTGAAATGAACCTCAGAACCGAAATCTTCAAAAACGTTTTATTTACATTTTTTCAATTTCCACACCAAATTTACAAAACCCATTAATGCGGATACTCATATGAAAGCTCTTTTAGCAAGGAATTCAAATATGTAACTAATTTTTGGAGTAATAAAGAATTGGTGAAACCACGCAAAACCGCGAAAATACAGTATACACATTTGAGTTGACATTTCTACCAAAATGGATTCCAGAAAACCTGAATATATATAGTTGAGGCCACTAAAAAATATTATAGCAACTTTGAGAAGGAATAACAAACACCATTTGCATGCATTCTATTCGTAGAAACTACACCGAAAGCAGCAAAATGGAAGAATTGACCTCCATTTGGAAAATGGCTGCCATTCAGAGAGGAGCATATGATAGACACATGAAATAATAGATTTATTCTATTTCTTACATTTTGTGAACAAATAGCTGCGATACATCTGGCCAATATAATTTCATATGAACTGTACAGTTCTATGATAATTTTGTTGGGTTTATAATTAATTCTTTAGCACTTACAAAAGCTATACCAAGGCTATACCAAGGCCTATATATATGCCTTTGTTTGTCTTACAATAGGAATATTTAGTTCTCTGATATACTTTTTTATGTTTGTGCCATTTTTTTGTGTCAGACTGATTTTCCGAAAAACCAAAAATTAATCGTGTAATCTGAAAATCACACATCAAAATATAATACATTGGATTGAATCTACCAAAGTTTCAGGGCATTGGGAAGATCATGGTAGTCATTTTAAAAAAGTAGGTCAAGTGGCACCACTTGCCCCGGTACCAGGGTAATTTGTGCCGCATGACGGGGTAAGTTGCCCCGCTTAATTTATTCTAAAAAAACCTTGTTTTTTACCCGTTTTTCTTATACATCATTTCTATCATGTCTTTAACTTATGACTGACATGTTACCTGATACTAATCAAACATTTATCAGCCATTTTATGAAAAAAATTAAAATGCTGCAAAAACTAG
Organism: Platynereis dumerilii; assembly: GCA_026936325.1. Lineage (NCBI taxonomy): Eukaryota > Metazoa > Annelida > Polychaeta > Phyllodocida > Nereididae > Platynereis > Platynereis dumerilii. Next base: position 28,600,521 of record JAPTHN010000011.1, read on the forward strand.
AATTATTTATTGTTTAGAGGGTGGTATAACATTTTTAACACATGTTCCTTTCAGTGTAAGTTATTTCACAACATGTTTAGGCCTTGCATTGAATGAAGACAAAAAAAGATGAATAAAAAATTAAATCCTATGTCATACCATTGGCACAACTCACCCCAATCAAAATGGCACAACTTACCCCAAATTGATTTTCTGGATAAAACTGGTTGTCAAAAATAAGCATACAATGCAAGATGAAATCTAACAACACAAATGTATAGATATACCTCCTAACTCCACCCTACCAGAGAGACATAATCTTATTACAAATACACGAATGTCCAGTTTTCAGCGACAAAATTAAATTTATGAGTGTAGATTTTCATACCATTATATTTGGTAGTTTTTTTCTAGGTGCCTAATGATGTTGACTAAGTGGGTGGATATGGGTGGCATTGCCTTCTTTACCACGTTCTTCATTTCACCCCAACAGTGGGCGGCACAACTTACCCCGCGGCACAACTTGCCCCGGTCTCCTCTACTTATTGATTGTTGACTATTATATTACGTGTAAAAGCCTACAGCCTTAAAAGTCAATCAATTTTTCATAAATCAATCTATTTAATACATATATAAATAAATAAATATAAGGATGTTTTAAGTTCACAGAAGTTTAATACCCAATATTGACTTAATTAATCAAAATCACAATGTCACTGCATTAATCAATCAATGCTTGTCCATGCTTCAGTACCCCGACAAGATCCGCTGTGATATTGGCCAAAACTGGTCCTGAAGATTGTGTTAGGCCTAGCCAATATTCCAGGGGGACAACCTCCTCCTCCCTCCCCCAATAGGCCTGCACCATTGTATAGGTCTATGCAATAAGAAACCAATCATGAATACATAATTCAGGAAGGGTAAAATGGCACAGGTGAGGGCAGAATGGGACATGATCCAGGGAGCTTCAGGGTCGCTGTCCCATCTTGCCCAAAAACACACATTTTCAGATTGGGTATTGTATTGAAAAAATATCTTTGTGGTGTTCACTACCAATCTTGCAAAAAGCGTTCATTGAGATATTGTTGCCATCACTATGTATAGATTGTCAGGGAGAATAAACTAGCATTTGATGGATCATCACTGAAACAGTGTGTGTTTTTTGTAAGAAAAGTCAATATTTAAATTTTTTCACCTAGTTTTCCAGTTCAGCATCGTCTGCAAGCATCTGATGATGTCACATAAGAAAGCACATGATTACCTATATGACACCAGGTGGCAGCAGCATCTCATGACAGTAATACGTTCCTGAGGAGCTTTGTACCGTCTTGCCTGCTGTCCCATCTTGCCCTGTCCTCCCCTACTCTTAGGGACATAAGAGGAGTGGGGCATGTTGGTTTTTATTCTGGTCCATCCCATCAACAGTTAGTGAGATGTATTTCCTTTTCGTCTCTTATTAGCCTTTCCAATGTGACGATAGTATTTTATTCTTTGCAGTCCGAGTAATGAAGGGGGGAAGGTTGGTCCAGTGGTAGCATGCTAAATCGCTGGGTCCAGGGTCGAATCCGGCTCTTGCCGGGTCACCTGAGCCTATGTTGGATGACTGTTTCAGTCATCCTTCTCATTGCCATGTCCTCCTCCTGTCCTAATTAATCTTCCCAGATCATAAATACAGGACATAAAGCCCCAATCATCCATCCATCCATCCCAGTAATGAAGAAAATAACTTAAGGTAGGAGAAAACAATTTGACTAAAAATGCTAAATTTGATCAGTTTTCATACTGCTGTAAAGCCAGATGTTTTCCCATCTCCTTTCGTATCCTTGCTCTTCTATCCCTTCTTACTTTCGACATTTGATCTTTATATTGCACGCACATGTTGTCACACTTACCAGAAGTGTTTGGCTGAAATAGAAAAGACAGTGAGGCCCTGTCAATATTTTCACAATTTTTTTCTCACTCATGAACTATATTTTTATTTTATTTTTAGGGTCATTTGGTTGCTGTAAAACATGATGTTATGACATTTTTATAAGCTGCAGTCTCCAAATATGTATGTTTATGTATGTTTATTCACAACAAAATTTCAGGTAAACAATCATGGACAAATAACATCTAAGCAAGCAATATGGCCTAATAAGGTGCTGCGGAGACATTTAACCCACACACACTCAATCGCGGCTCCAAGGTTGGTCCTGAGTGAGTCGCTGTATGTAATAAGTGTTTCCTTGCACTGTAAAATTTGAATTTTGAGTTAGCTTAATTGATGAGTGAGATGGTTGCACAATTCCTTTGAGCCAAGATAGCTTTTCGTTTGTAAGTTATAACAGCATAAAGATTATCATAACTCAAAACAACAAGCTATCATGGCTCAAACAAATTGTGCAACCATCTCACTCAATCATTTGAGCTAACTCAAAATTTCATTTTACAGTGTGTTGGGCAATGTGACCTAGACAAAGCTTCAAACACGTGGTGCACTTCCTCCTCGACGTGAATATAGATCAGACATATAAACTCAGCAACATTAAAAACGCACACATTTTCAAAGTATCATGACTTTTGAAGCACTACATTTATCTTAATGTCACTTGGCAAATTTGCATATTAGCTTCTCAACTAAAGATTGTGAACGTTTGAACAGGTTCCCTGGATATTTCTAAGAACCAGACATGCTTTCGTGACATAATGTCAAATTTGGAATTTGCAAAATTGAAAAAGGGATAGGGGAGTAGAGTACAGATGCTTTCACTTTATTATTGATCACAAATGGTCAAAACAGGTGTCCATTAAGATTTCAGGTCTAAATTTGACCCAAAAACAGGATAACTTCAGATGCTTATGATGAAAAAGTGTTGAAAATGATGTGACAAACAAATGTGAAAAGCATCAACTTGACAGAAAAATCAACAGAAAACTCACAAAGCCCCATAAAAAGGTGTGAGTGACCACCTTGATTATTTCCCCACTCTAAATATTGAGCTGTGACAGACTTCACATGCAATCAATTTTGGACCAATTTTCATTGGTTGTGATTTTGGTTTTTGGACATGATGCACTAAAAGTGGCCTAATCCAGCCGTTTCGCTTTCATTCTTTATGAAATTTTCTGGACTTCCACAAGAGATATCAATAGACATCATTGTAGTAAAGTTTCATGAAAATATCTACTTTACAAGTTCGTTTTTGAGCTGTTAAAAAATGTGTGCGTTTTTAATGTTGCTGAGTTTATGTGGGGGTTTGTCTACAAAAACGTAAAACACAAACACACACATGTGGGGGCTTGTCAATTAGCACTAAAGTCAGAATGGACAAGGAATGAGCTCACCAGGTAAAGTCGCTGGAGAAGGAGATCCTGCTGAACTTCATGGGGTCATCCAAAGTTGGGAGGAGTCCAGTGCAACAATGTGAAAATTTAGAGCAAGATTTATCTGGTGTGCGAGTATGATGACGGTCGCCACAACTGGCACAAATTGTTTACCTTCTACATGTAAGACTTAAATGGCCATAGATCTATATTTGGAATTGAAACTGGGTTTTGGATGGGGAAAAATGGAGAAACCAGCACCATTACAGGTGATTTCATTAGTACGCGATTCTTAGGTTCCAGAACCACCAAATACATGCCATTTTTAGTTAATCTGATTGGTTTAGAAACAACAGAACGTCACACATTTGATTTATCAAACGTAGTAAGTGCTGGTTTAGCATTGATTCTTCACAGGCAAGTGTGAATGACAAGAATCGCATGGTAATGAAATCACCTGTAAAAAGATACAGGTACTTTCATTGGTAGTTTTTTCGTGATAGCTTGGTTTAAAATCAAGGTCCATTGAAGCCGGACGGGGAGGGGGGGGACATTCAGTGGGCGCGACGGACTTGCCATCTACAACCACTGTTGGTGGTGGTGAGATTGTCTTGCTGATAGTCTTTGAAGTTGTTCCCTTAGGGAAGCCGTGGGTTATTTCTTGATAACCGAAATAGCTATCAACATAGTATGCGCTGCAGCAAACCCAACCCCCCCAGCATGTGAAAGTGCGAGGCGCGAATTGAAAAAGATCAGATGTACCTGTCACTTTGAAACTTTTAAAATATTAAATGAGTCCGTCTCGCGATAGCCCACTAAGGTACTGTGAGATGTAAAACTCAAACACACACACTCAACATTTTACTTGTCATGATGCAAGTCTCTGATCAGTTTGGCCACTTTGTTAATAGGCTGATATCACACTAGACAGGGAAATTGGGCCTCAGCAGAACATTTCACCTTCTACTGTCCTTCAATGTGCATAATGGAGTTACTTTATCTGCCCCCAATTCCTGTCTTGCTCTTTAATCTCAATTAAAGATTCCACTTAGTTATGATGCTCATTGGTGTGAAGATGTTTTTTTCACTGCAATGTCATGTCAGTGGCTGAGTGGATGCATCCTATCCTTGTAATTTTGAGGTCCAGGGTTCAATTCCGCTGCATGGCCACAAATGTATATTTGATTGCTGAGACAGTGAAGTAATGCTGTCTACAAGTGGACCACTGTTGCATTGCCTCTTCTTTTTCCAGCCTTGGCAGATCAGAACATATGCTGTCATGTGTTGCCACCTATTGACTAGTGTGCTATTCCACGAGCTCCTGCGAGCGATCCACATCATTTCAGTCTGAGGAACTCACTTTTGTCTGGAAGAAACCGGGGCTGTTTCTGAGTGTGCTGATGGCCTTATCTGCTTCCTTGGAGAATGTGATTGCCGAGTCTGACTCTGGAAAACATCGATGTTGAATAGAAATTTTGTAAATGTGCGATGAAATTGGAACTATTTCTTGGACAGCAATGCTGTAGCATACAAAATCAACTTTTGTGCCAGGTGGCAGAAGCATTCAGTTCTCATTTTCACCAAAATGGAAGTGATGTGTACTGTATTTAGACGCTGACAAGAAACCACCTGGTGATACACAATGTCATGCTTCAAAGTGGCAAAGCAAATGGAACTCAGTTAGGCTTAAAACTCCTGCATCTTTCCACGCGCACAAATTTTGATTGATTGTAGTAACTGGTAGCCATATATATGTTGTCATCACTTTTTTTTTTTTATTATTAAAAAAAATAAGACTACAAATTTGATGCTAAAACTACACATGGATTTAGGATTTATTTACAAAATGATTGCATTTGCTTCCATTGCTGACTGATTTTGTATTCATTCATCCAATAAATAGATACTGACATCAAAACATTGATAATATGTCAGTGATAATTATCTTTGAGTGGATCAAATGAAGCTGAAAGCTTTGAACAGGAGATAAAATATTTTATCGATAAAACGGAAGCTGTATTGTAACTACAAGAAGTGCATTGAACCACTATTTGTGCGTTAGGGTGAAACGGGGAAATATGGGCATACGGGAAATGCGAGTTTCAGGCCTGAGAAAGCATGGTTGAGGTCACATAGTACTATGTGTATTATATTGTCCCCATTAGATCTCCATCTGCTATTCATTTGCCAATCAGTTGCTGATAATGGGCATAATTTATGAGGATATATAAAAGCATGTGCTTTCAGTCTTCCCAAGACTGGCCGCTCAAACAGAAGCTGCTGTCATACGATTTGATGAGGCAGAATCATAACTTAAATGTCATTATACCTCTTGCGCAAATTTGCCGCTTGTTCGAGGCAGGGTTTTACACATGTGACGTGAACTACAGAAGAGACACAACTGAGCGAAACTGAAACATGGGAAGGCCTTGCAATTTATTCAGTGCATTAGTCAATCAATTGATCCACTGTCAATCACAGCTTGGTCTCTCAAACATGCTCACATCTCTTCACACCTGCTTAAACTGCCTAATCACAATTGCTGTTATCATGGTTACAGCCATTTCTGATTAAAGACAAGGAAATCCTCTCAGGGCCCCTAGGTCAACTGACTTAACTGGAGCATGCAGATGTCACTGAGGGCTTCTGAATTTCTCATGATCTCACGAGTTTCTGAGCCTTTCCCAGTACTTTAAAAAGGAATTCTAAGATGTTGAAGATGTAATATATGTAGGTAACACTTCAAAACATTGTCAAATATTATGATGAACTCATGCCAGACAGGCTAAATGTTTTCTCTAAATAATAATGATTTGGGAAGCCTTACTGGCTGGCCTTGTTGATTTGACCAATTCTCATGTGAGGCACCTTCCATATATATTTTGACACATAGATCTTATCTCAATGGGAGTTGCCTGTGTGTTACCCAATTTCAAAGAATCAGTTATACTGATATGGTGTGTCTGAATGTAGAATGTAGATTTGTTATTGAATTTTGATATCACTGAAAAACATACAAGCAAAACATCTGATCAAAATTTAAATAAACAGCGGTTATTCTGTCTTGTCACCCGTTTCAGATAAATGATCAATCACTAAGTACGTTTGATTCTCCGTCAGACAATTGTATCTTATTCGAAAGCTGATAGTATTAGGGTTAGCCATTGAATGAAGAGAACATAAAAACTGCACTGCAGCCTTTTATCAATACAATTTATGAGATAGTAGCCTAAACTGAATGGAAAAAGTTGAGTTTCGGTTGCACAGATTAGGAAGCAAAAAGTGAAAAAATGTTGTGACTGACTGCAGTGTGAATTACTGGACCTGATTGATTTTGAAATGGAAAATTCTATGGGAAAAGCAGGCTTCATAAGTTTCTGAATAAAGTCTTACATGGTCATTGGTAACAACTATTAATACAAGTCCATTGTGAAAATATGAATGCAAGACAGTTAAAAATCTGTTGACATTCACAAACGAAATGGAAGAAACCTTAAGCGGAAATTGAACATTTCTAATAAAAGACTTGTAAAATTACAAATTATATTTAAAATTTCAATGATAAATAAGCATTTAAAAAATCGTTAAAGTGTTCTATTAAAGTGTTGATGTACATGTGTGCTATTTTATATAGATACAAAGCAAAAAAAGTACTCGGATGACTTTCGTATCTTTATTTACAGTAGACCAATGACAAGTACTTGCAAAATTGAACTGAAATGTTCCTTGTGAGGTCATATCCCTATCTCTGCCATGTTATACTGTATGACTCACAAGTAGTTAGTGAGGTCATATCCTTTAATTGCAATGCAATCAGGAAAAGTCCTTTAACATGTCGTACGACCCATCAATGAGGTCACAAGTTGTCTAATGACAAATTGACACTTCATTTCAATGTATTTGATAGGGCTTGTTGTGAGGTCACTGATGGTCAGTAACAGCTGAATGTTAGTGCTCATCATACACTGTAAAATTTGACTGACAACCTTAAACATTTGTTCTTAGAAAATTCAGCTTCAAGTATTATTCAGTTCCTCAGGGACACCTAATACTTCTACAAGTTCTATGAAATTAGATTTAAGATAATCTACTGAAGTTTTTCAGGATAAGGGAACTTAGCTGGCTACTAAGAACTTATGTCTATTAAGGCTTAGTGGAGGTCACTAAGAGGGGGTGATCGAACCATTTTGTGTGACTTTTTTTTAAATAATCTTATTGAATATGTGTCCAAACATATGTTTCGCTGTAGCAAACCTGCAGTGTGATTATTATGTAATGTATTACAGAAATCAAAACATAAGCATTTAAGGGGACATTCTTAGTAGCCACCTTAGTTCCCTTATCCTGAAAAGCTTCACTAAACCAATGTTGCCTCTAAATAGCCCACACTGGTGCTGATGGGGCGTAAAACACAAACTCACTCACTCACTGTAAAATTTGAATTTTGAGTTAGCTTAAATGATTGAGTGAGATGGTTGCACAATTCCATTTATCTATCATAGCTTGTTGTTTTCAGTTAAAACAACAAAAAGATTATCATAACTCACAACATCAAGCTATGTTAGCTCAAGTAGGGGAAGACGGGGTGAAAAGTCACAGGGGTAAAAAGTCACAGGCCTTTTTGACCAACTTGCAGTTACCTAATTCTTAAGCTCAAATCATAATTTGGGACACTTTTATGAGAAGAAGGTCTGCAGGGAATATGAAAATTATACTCATTGTGCAAAGTGGGTTTTTACCCACCCCATGCATTTTTGGTGTCCCAAACAGGTTTTATTGATTCTGAACTTTCTCTATTAATGTCTGGTCACTGTGACATAGGAAGTTGTGCTGGTATTTCAAGGTCTTTTGGATAATTGTCTTTTATGCTGTGAACCCATTTTTGGCCATTTGGTCACCAAGTTGCCATGATCATGCATTGAATTTGAAAAACAGCTGCGGGGTGAAATGTCACACTGTGACATTTCACCCCAGCACTGTGATATTTTACCATAGGGTACCGGGAAGTCAGTATTCTGTGCTTAGGAAAGTAAAATATTCAACACTAGAAGCTTTTGGCTTACAATCTTATCATCATCCATTATCAATAATACTGATGAGAGAGCATTGCAGCAAAATTTCATTTGCGCAAATTTTGGGCAATTTCTGACGCCGGCTTTGCTGATGATGCATTGTCATTGCACGCCGATAGCTTTGGAAGGCTCACTATAAATTTCATGCACAAGGATGACTATCAAGTCTAGGTCTGCATACTACCTCATATAGTGCTGTATGTTCACAACAATTGCATGTGACTTGTTACCCCACGGTTGTGACTTCTTGACCCTTGCATGGGGTAAAAAGTCACATCGGACTTTGCCTTAAATAATTGTGAACTGACTAAAGCCTATTTACTGCACAGCAGCTATCAAGTGATACAACTATAGTCAACTAAATACTGCATAATTGTGCCGAAGGTCATTCAGATCTAACAAACACCTGCTCTGTTCTGGGGCTTTTTCTGAATTTTGTGACTTCTGACCCCCGCCTCCCCTATATTGTGCAACCATCTCACTCAATCAATTGAGCCAACTCAAAATGTCAAATTCTACAGTTTGTGTTGCCTTTAAAGCCTTTTTTTTTGGAAATTCAACTGTAAGTCTGTAACACAAGTTTGAGAAAGTCGAAAAATCGTTGTTCCGATTCACTGTGCCCCAACTTACCCTGTAGATATTGACAAAGGTTGATCAACCTTTGATATTGAGGGAATGGTTAAATTTAAGTTGTCATTGTTCTGGTCGCATTTGGAAAATTTAGCTCTAACCCCATGTTACACTTGTACAGGATTCAGAAAGAATCTACCAATTCAGAGTAACTTACGCTTTGTATGCTGCATTATAGCGATAGATCAAGTGGAATAAAAATTAAGTATAGTGGAAACAAAATAAAAACATGTCATAACATTTCCATTCATACACATTTACTTCATAATCATCAATCATCAAATATATATATCTACGAAAATAGATTTGACATTTTGTGTTAAAAATACATCACATGCATGAGCAACTGATTTGCATAAAAATAAAAACGCATATAAACAGCAAAAATGAAGAAAGAATACAAAAACAAAACACACACTTAGAAACATGAGTATATAGTCTGTACTATGTATTGAAAAAGGCAAAATAATGTTCTGATCAATATAATTTCTGAAATTCGCTGATGCTTCAGAGCTTGTGTTTTTTTAATATTTATAGTACAACCATCATAAAATGGCTCGTTGGTTTGGATCGACACTTATCTATCGATCTGTAGTGATCCATGGCGATCTTGGTTGATACGGAGTGATCGATCTGGAGTGATCTGATGTGATCTGTTTCTGTTAATCAAAATTAATATTAATAAATTTACTTTTCTGTTCCAAATAACTTCTAGATATGTTTCCTTAATCAATATGACACAGTTCAAGCACTGAGTTACATTTATGTGTCATCCGTGTAAAAAAAATCCTGTGTCGCCAAAAATGCAGATATCTGGACGAAACTTGCTTTATCTGATGCAGAAAATAGTTGGCTTCCATAATAGTATCACTTTTGTGATGTGTATATACACTTTCTAGGTACAATTAACTAAAAAAGGACAAAAAACAGGCAAAAATCGCCGATTTTGGGTGACAAAAAAAATGACACCTTGATGTTTAACGCTTCATATTTTGGACGATAATGTTTTTTTTACCAAATTTTTTCTTGAGGCTCTCCCTAAGTTTATTACCTATCGTATGATATCCACATCATGTTGAATATGGCAATTATTTTGAAGAAAAATGTCAAAAAGTGATGCAGGGTAGGGTGACAATTTTGTTGTGATTTTCTCGCCTCTCAAGGAATAGTCAATTTTAATGTGACAATTGTGGCTCTAATTTTAAAGACAGAAAGTTTATATTTCACAGAAATATTCTTTATTATGTAATAGGACTTATACTAGCTTTGATTGTCTGTATCATGTGTCAAAACGACAAAATAAAATAGATTACCAATGATGGTCCTGTCAGTTCAGGACAAGTCAAAAACATACGTAGCCCCGTAAAAAAAACTTAATCTCAAAAAGTTCTCAAGATAATGCGATGAAAATCAAACTTCGTTTGCCCAACTAAATTGGTTACAAGCAGTTTATATTGGCAGAGCCAAGTTTTGGATAGTTTTTGAGATTAAGTTTTTTTTACGACAAAATTTTATGTGAAATTTTTTAGAAGTCATATTTTATTTTCTGAATTTCGTCTAATTTGGAGTATTGATGAATCTTCTTAATAGATATGGTTGTAGCAGGCACCATGAACATAAATGAACCTCCAAAATTAAGTTTTGATGAAAATAAGGCCCTTATTCTTTGGGCTTCTTATATATGGGTTCCAGGTTCTATGAGGTCATATAACTCCCATACACTGGCCAATAACACGTCTAGAACTACTAAAATATAGTAAAATTTACTCACAGACCACATTTATTAATAGTTTTGAGCCTATCTGGTCAAAAATGCAGTCATATTTAAAGTTACAGTTTGCTCCTTCCACCAAGGTGATGCCAAGAATTGGCTCTGTAACCTCTGCTGCATAAAAAAGGCATTCAAAAATTTTTACCAGACACCCTAACATACAGGCATCGTTTGGAGATTATTGAAAGTAATTATATTTGAATATTGTACTGATTGCTGCTGTTGGTTACAGCAAAAAGTGGTTGATGCGACTTGGTAATGTCGGTCTGACCTTTCTCGCAAAAAGAGTGTTTAAATTGGCTTCAACTGACTTAATTACATGCAAAAGTATCAAATCAATAATATTTTGTGCTAAAGGACTAAAATCCCAAAGAAAGTAACTTTTAAGTGCTGTGGTTACAAATTTTTATCAGATTTTTAGGCAAGCATGAGGTCCCTCCCATTAATTGTGAATAACTTTTGAACAGTTAAATATTTTGCATTGATTCTTACATATTATTAATCCTCACATTTTTTCGCATATATCCCGTGTACTTTGATCGCAAAATATGATGTATTATTTTTTAGCCCCTGCGACACCCAAATGTAACTCAGACCTCGAACGGTGTCATATGTTCAATTGCCAGATGGATTTTATCTGTTCTTTGACTGATAATCCTAAATAATTGATATGTATGATTTTCACTAAAAGTGGATTAGTAGATCACTACAGATAAGAGTTATATCATCTCAGATCACTACAGATCACTCTTTATCCGGACCACTCTGGATCACTACAGATCACTATGTTGAGCCATTTTAACATTGGTTGTACCGTAAGCTATATATGTGTGGTTGTCTAGGGAGGATAGTACAGTATGACCCATTATATTTATATTTCAGAATTTCTGTAGGATCATGAGGGTATCTGTTTGTGTTATTAGAATTCCTTCACATTAATCACGACCGCTTCGGTTTTTTTTTACTCAATTCAAGTTATGTCACTGAACATGGATGCAATTAAAACATAGTTTTAGATTGCTCCATTTCATTGTTTTCCTCTCTGTTTGGATTGTCTAAATAATCCAGTGCTTTTATTTAGCTTAAAGACGAAGAAGCTTTCGTAATGCCTATTGTTATAATTCTCAATGAGGGAGGGCATTTCACTGTTTTTATGTACACTGTAGTTTCTTGCTTTCTGTGCTGTTATCAAGACTATTATGAGTTGTTGTGGAAAGGATTTAAATACAATCAATGACTTTTTCTTGGCGTGATAAGTGAATCTTCTTAATAGAAAAAACAATGACCTTTTCCATGCGGAAAACGCCTGATTAATATTTAAGTATTATCCAGATGCATCGTCCTCAGAAGTGAAGTTTGTCATTTATCTAAATCAATGAGTCGTATGTACATATTTTATGTCAACAACTGACTGGCACTGTGTTATTAAAAAAGAGAAGATAAAATTGATCAGGCAGCACGGGAGGCAATGTCAGACGTACCTCTTAAAAACTGTTCAATGATGGTGTACTGGTTATTTAGCCAATCTATTGTGTGAACTATTGCTTTCTTTGTGGTTCCACAAGTTCCAGTACAATGGGTTCTGTGAGAGAATATTGCCTGTTGGCAGAGGTTTATTGAGGTAACTCCTTAATTGACGTTGAAATTGATTTTGTCATAAATAATTAACCATTTGACTGGAAAGATTTTTTTCAGATGGATTTGATGGTCTTGGAAAAAATTGGCCCAATATACAGGTTGAACATGAATATTTAACTCATAAAAATATGCAATTTGTTGTTCAGCACTGTAAAATTTGAAATTTTGAGTCAGCTTAAATGCTTGAGTGAGGTGGTTTCACAATTCCTTTGAGCTGACATGGCTTGTTGTTTTAATTTATGATAATCTGTCCGTTATCATAACTTAAAACAACAAGGTTTGTTGGCTCAAAGGAATTGTGCCACTACTCAATCATTTAAGCTGACTCAAAATTCAAATTTTACAGTGTAATTATAATGCATGCAGTTAATTGAGCAGCCCATTGTTCATCTTATACTTGTACTTTATTATAATTGCTTGCTTTTTGTTGTGCTCGTTTATCCTGGATCTGCCGGGTCACTCAACTGCTTCTTTTCTGGAGGGAGCCAGACACTCATTGCTGGTAATCGCCATATGTTGATGATATGAGAAGACTTGGAGTCCGGCACATGCTCTATTCATCCAGAGATGCCCAGGGTCTTTCAGTTGCTCCGGTATAGATCACTGGATACAAACAACATTCATTTAATGTCTGGTGGGTTCTGACAAAAGGTGGGATTTGAACGCCAGACAACAGAGTCAGTGGTTGCACAAACCGCTGACTTCTTTTTGTCTGTTTTATACTTTTAAGTTTTTTAAAAGGTGTTTTATACATAATACATTTGTACACTATAATGTTCATGTTGCACATCACGATATTCCTCTTTTTAAGCACCATTCCTTCCCCTTTTCCTTTCACACTTTTTGGAAAAATTGTCTTTTTTCTCCACGGTCTAAGGGGGATAATCCAGTCTCATAGGCCTGATGCTGTTTTCGTATACGAATACTATACTTATTTTCTTGTTGCTGTTTACGGAAACAATTTGTTTAGAGCTAATTGATTTGCTAAAGGTGCACTCCGATGAAGGTCAAGAGCTGTACAGTCGGCTGTTTGTGGCAGTGAAGTGAGAGATTATGAATTTTTAATAATAGATGAACTGATGCTTTGTCATGATATGCAACAGCCGCACTGTCAGTGATCAGTGATCAGTGCACTAAAGGCTTTACAGGAATGCTTGTACACAATGATGCTACTATTTGTGACTTTAGCTCTAAAGCTTTGTCTTGTGGGTGCTGCTGTTACTGTGGGTAAGTAGAATTACAATTTTTGTCAGTTTGTCTATTTTGAGGAACTGTTATTTTGTGTGGAACTTTCATTCGAACAAGCATTTTTGTAACAAAAAGTATTTTTTTATTTTGCAATCATAGAAGCATTGATTGGATTTGTGTATAATAAAGACATAGTTCGTCATGTTCGTAGCATGTAACTTGGATGTTGCTGTAAGAATTTAGGGAAGATAGAAATGAGACTGACAATCAAGCTCCATTAACATTGTTTTGTATTTATGAAATATTTATTAGATCAACACTAATTTGTCAAATTGAAAGGAGCGTCAGTATTTTATTCTGTAATGAAGGTTGTAGTAATAATTTTTCTTTGATTGATTTATGCGGAACTGTTAAAAACAACAGTATAGAATGTAAGCTATTTTTGATTGATATGCACTGTACACACTACACATACTTCTGATATGGAGGGGAGTTTTGTGATTCCAACCTTTAATTTGCATTTGATTACTAAGGATTGAGGTCAATGGTTATTCTATTGTTTAGTATATGTTTTTGCAACATTTAAACTGGTAAAGGGCGTTTTCATTCTGGGGAGAAATTAATTTTTTCATTGCACTCCTGGAACTAGGCTCAGAGCAGGGTCATTAGTGACCAAGTAAGGGGGTTGGCATGGTTGCCCCCATAGAGGTGTTTATCTCCTTAATGTCCTGATATGTTTACATCACCCCCTGTTTGTGGTCAGCAGGACAGACCTGTATCAACTGGTCTCCCCACAAGACCAAGGCATCTTTCCATTCCATGACTGGCTAAAACTGGCCTTACTTAGTTTGAGCATTGTGAAAATGTATATATGGCAGATATCCCAAAATAATTTGTTGCTACTACCATTTGGAGAATTTTTTTTAGAATGCCTGAGCACTACATATATATAAAAACATACTGTATTTAAATTACATATGCCCTGAAAAATGCTTATGGTTTTATTAACCGCCTTAGCCTAATGGAACAGTCCATGGAAGGTAGATCTATAGCATGTTTGTTTGTTTGTTTGTTTATGTTTTACGCCTCTGCAGCACCTTAGTGGGCTATATCGAGGCTGGCGATCGCCGTATGATGATGAGATGATGAGAAGACTGTGAGTCTGGTACATGCCCTATTAATTCAGGGATGCCCAGGGTCTTTCAGTTGCCCCAGCATAGAACACTGGATACAACCCGCCTCCATTTAATGTCCCATGGGCTCGGACTAAAGTGAGTTCCCGGGGTGAGATTTGAACCCACGCCCTCAAAGCCAGTTGACAAGCGCACTTACCAATTAGGCCACGGGGGAACTAGATCTATAGCATGAGTCCCACGTTTAGAATTTGTAAAAAATTCTAAATCTGTGTCCAGATCTCTATGTATCTATTTTCTAAATCAATCTATCAATTGATGTCATCTATCTAACTATCTGTTAGGTTTCAAAATATCTGGTATATATTTGTTTTTGTGTTTAAGTATAGATCTAATAAACAAATTATTATTTGGAATTGAAGAAGAAATTTAAAACAAAATATTATCATTTAAATAATAATAATGTAAAATAAATGCTGACAAAAAATTAATTGTTTGTAAAAGATAACTTTTTCAGTTAAATAGGATATTCAAGTTCCCAGAGTTTGACAGAAATGTTGCATTGTTGTTGGTATTATGATAAAAATGTTGAAGACCATAAACTCTATCTTGGCCTGAGTGAGTTATTTTTTGCGCCAAATTTGAACTTTTCTATTGTGGATTAACAGATTGAATAACCATTCAAGTTTAATATACTTAATAATGAATGAATTAAAATAAGTTTAATTCCATTTGTCCTGAACTTTTTACTTTATCTTCGAATTATAGGTTACAATTATCTCAATTTCACTGGAAAAAAACTGACATGTACATCTCAGAAAGCCCAATTTCATAAGACTGAATGGTCCTCTGCAACTTTGGATCCCTAAATTTTGATTATTGGACTAAGAAGAGGGATCCAGGTGGACCAGAAAGTGACACTACATCCAACCTTCTTGTTGACCATTAACAAGGTTAATGGCCATAATATAGCAGATAGGACCGATGCTAATTACTGTTCACCCTCCACCCCCTGTTCTTATCAGCAGCACAATCTGTGCTGTTTTCTGAGCCTAGTTCCAGGAGTGATTGATACGAGTGGTAAGCCTATATCAGAACTTTCGTACTTCTCATTGAACAGGCCACATGGACACCCAATACGGTCGTTACTTTTATCTGAAACCAAACACGAGTTATGATTTCCCAACATTGCGAGAAGAATGTATTTCCAGAGGATGGTACCCAAGCACCCTACAAGGTTAGTATATTTTTCTTCTGAGTGATCCAACCAGTCCGACACGATGACATTTTGCCTTGCAGCTCAGTACCTGTTTCACTTAGAGCTTTTGTTGATGGCTTGTCTGATACCCCTATTACCTGGCCTCATCCCTGTTTAACAATGAATCAGCTGAGGTGTAATGATAGGGCTACACAAGCTGCTAAAATGTCAAATCTGTAAATTCGACTTTTCGGAATTGCCCAAGTGTCCAGTTGCCAACCATCCCCCAATGGTCACAAGACTTTTGTTAATCATCCCAATAAGTAGTTTGTCAATGTCAACAACATTTTCACTGTATTATGAAAATTTCTGCAGAATTCTATTAAGCTTCTTACATGCGATTTCATTACCATGTGATTCTTGACATTCACAGTTGGCTGTGAGGAATCGGCG
The DNA here is from genome assembly GCA_026936325.1 of Platynereis dumerilii. Lineage (NCBI taxonomy): Eukaryota > Metazoa > Annelida > Polychaeta > Phyllodocida > Nereididae > Platynereis > Platynereis dumerilii. The sequence continues at coordinate 28,616,889 of JAPTHN010000011.1, forward strand.
CTAAACAGGCACTTGCTACGTTTGATATATCAACTGTATGACGTTCTGTTGTTTCTAAACCAATCAGATCAACTGAAAATGGCATGTATTTGGTGGGTCTAGAACCTAAGAATCGCGTACTAATGAAATCACCTGTAATGGATCAACAGTTATGGAAGTATCATTTCTCTCAAAAGCTGCATTAAAGGAACAGCTCTCTTGCTTGGACCCTCAATGAATTTGAGTGAAGGAGAGTGACAAAACATCTATGGGTTGTAGTGCAACAGGTTAAAATCAGATGCACAAATAAAATTTAACAAATTACTTCATTTTGGAAGCAGTACCACACAACAGAGTAATAACCAAGCATACATTTTTAGGTCTGAGTGTGGCAATGTTGTGAAGGAAGTGCTTAATCAATAATTATGTTTGAAAGATGACCGATGAGAATGATCCATAGTCATTATAGAATACGATAACTACTCCAATTAATTATGTTTACTTTGGTTCTTATCATACTATTGACCTTTCAAGAGCCATGAATTATGTGTTTATATGTTAAAATCATATCTGGAACTCATTATTCATATTTTCAAATACATGGTTAATTATAGTCAGCATTAGCGGCCTGGGCACATCAGCATTAGCGGCCTGGGCAGCATTAGCGGCCTGGGCCGCATTAGCGGCCTGGGCACATGGATCTACCACCACAATTAAATTCAAATTCATAAACGACAACCTGAAATATTCTATATTTATCTCTAGAAGACTTTTCAGTTATCTGTGTGAGGCAGCATTAGCGGCCTGAGCACCTTAATGTACTATTTATATGGTAGATATTCTGATGGTTTCTGGGATACCAAGAACTAACCACCGACTTCACTTCCGACATTTTTAATGGGTAATGGACTACTAAAGGAGACCACCCATACGTTTTTATCGATGGTTTTTATCTACACACACCTAAAAAAACAAATAATTCCTGAAAACTATCCAGCAAAAAACTTTTTACAAAATTATCTTTTAAAAAAAAAAACCTGGATTACAAAAAGATCTTACTCAGTTACTATTATGAGATGCCTGCCAAATGTGCGCATGTGAAGCCTGGTTTTTTTTAACATTTACAAATGGATTTTAACTAAACCATGGTTTTTATCAAGTGTCAAATGGATAATTATTCCACTTGACTTACTACAATTAAAATATCCAAAAAAATTGTTTTTAATATATATGGATTATTTATTATATCAGTCGCACTGGATAATCTAGATCTGGAAAAAGAGGCAAACCTTGCCTGCTTCCAGGAGGACTAAGACTAAGACTAAGACTTAATTCATCGGGAACAGTCCCTTTCTGAAACTATGTTGACCGTCATAATAAGTTAATAATTGATATTCCAACAATAACATCCACCACTTCAATACATAAATCCAATTTTCAATGAATACAGACTAAACTCAATTTCTGTTATATTGCCTTATTGTACAAAATCCATTATTCAAAACTTTCTAAAGGTGGCCTTCTTCTTCTTCTTCTTCTTCTTCTTCTGAGGTATATTCCTCCTTTTTTGCAGGAGAACCCCACCAGCGGCAGGTGTTAAGTCACATTTAACTATACTATTCCCTCTCACCCCAGTTTTAGTAGAGTACTATGTTTGTTAGTGCTAAAATTGTTAGTGCTACCACGCTTATTAGTTTGATTTCGTCAGGGTGGTGGACTGGCTACCTTATTTTCTACTACCTTCACCTTCAACAAGGATTGTTTTTATGACATTAATTTTTCTTTAATTTTGATTTTGATTTTGCGTAAGCTGGAGTCTTGCACGGTGGATGCCATGACAGAGATTATTTATGGAGCGGTGTGTTCTTCTGTAGTTCGGGTGTTCGCTGTCTGGCCCATTTAGGAATTTGCGGAAGGTTTGCACTTCTGGTACCCATCATTCCATTATTTTCTGAAGTTTTATTTCTCTCACTGCTTGTGTTTCTGGGCATCTCAGCAGCATATGTTCCAGGTCTTCCTCTTCCAGTTTGCAAAGTTGGCAGATAGCATTGTCAATAGCGCCTATTTTCTGCTTCCTCCTTTTCGTCAGGTAGGTGCCGGTTATAATCTTCGCCCTAGTCATGGCAGCTGGAACAGCCCTAGCGTTGTTTTGACAGGAGTCCCAAACTGGGTGTCATTCCCAGTTTTGGTATGTTCTTATCTAGCAGGTGTGGAGATCTTTTTTCGCTCTTAGAGGTCAGCTGCTTTGTCCAGGCCTAATTGGGCTGTCTGTATGAAAGGCAGGTCTACTGTTGTACAAGGTTAACTTTGTTGATACTCTTCTGACAAAGTTTTAGCATTTGCGAGAAGCAGAATGAAAAAGAATTCTCCACATTTTATTGAGGTCAACATAGCATCAGATTCAAGCTTTAGGAGATTTTTTAAAAATCACTTTTCAGGGTGAATTGTGCTCAACAGGTATATGTTGTTGTTTTTTGCCACAGCTCAACACTGAAAAGAAAAGGATTGTCAGATATCAGACAATCATTGTAAATATATGTCTGATCAAGAAATTGTCTAAACCTGACTATTGAATTGTTCAAATTGTCAAAATGGTGTATGAATGGTGTATGTTAATTGTCTAAACCAAAAAAATTGTAAGAATGAAACAAACAAGTTGTCTAAATCAAACAAGATATTTCACCATATATATACTTGCTTTTTCATCATTCCTGTGTCTTACTCCATGTCGCTTGCAGACAAACTTGTCTGAAAACTGTAAAAAGCTAATCGCCCCCCCTCTTATTCTTTAATTAAATATCTAACTCCCTTGTTTAAAAATTATTACAGATAGGTATGGATAAGTTATATTGCACTGTACAAAATTTAATTTGGAGTCTGCTTAAATGATTGAGTGAGATGGTTCATGGGTGCCCATGGTGAAGCAACTTGAGCAAAAGTTGAGCTTTTCTTGTTTCCTCAAAACATTGGCTTGTAGAAAGCACATTTCTCAGAAAAAATCTATTTATTAAAAATCGAATTGCTGTCAGCTATAGAAAACCACTAGGGACTGTTTATGTAGTCAGTACTGGTCCTTGTGGACCAAAACTATTCGAAGTACAACCGTGAAACATCTTTGATTACATACCTCGACAGTTTCAATGAAAGTTGGCAAAAATTCTGTGTTGACATGGCCATAGGAGAATTTGTCTTACTTTGTCTTGTAAATTAGTGTCCTCAGAGTTGTCCTGTAAGTCATTCCATTAAAGAGATATTCCATTATCACACCCTATTCTTAGCACGTAATCTCCATGATTAAGGGATAAAAACTGTCCATTTTTCCTGTTAGGTAATATCTAAGATAAAAGTCATTATTCAGAAGTAAAAATATGCAGTCATTGTTTCTGCAGAAAGTATGTACCACTTCATCCAGACTGACAGGGTGTGATAAACCTATAACAGCTAACATTTCAGGCTAAAGGCCTGTGAAAATGTTTGCAATACCAGGTTTTGTTAGGTACATAATTCTGGTAAATAATTTTAGCAAATTTGGTCTCATCATCTCATTGTAACAGGCTCTGTTGAGTTTTTTGTGCATTTTATCACAAATTTAGCCACCGTGAAACAAGCATTTCATAACAATGTAATAGGATAGACAAAGTTGAGTAAATTATTAGACAAATGCATGCAGAGCATGTTTGTAAGTATTTGCCTCATTATGATGTTGAATACCCTGATATTACATGAAAAGGCTTCGCAATTGGACAAAAGGCCTGTCTCAAAAATAATAGACCCCCCTGGAAAATATGCCATTTTATGCTTTAACTTGTACAATGTAAAATATTTGTTGCTACTAAGTATTTCAGTTTGTGGGGTAACACATGGGGGACGAAGTTTTGAAGAAGTGATGGTCTACAATGCCTAGTTTCGGAGAAATCACATTTATAGATGTCAGGAGTGTTACATTTTTGTGTGACAAAGCAAAAACAGTGCTTATATATTGTGGTCTATTTTCAATAATTTTTTGAATCAGTGAGCTATGCCATGTTTTAATGATACTGTATATGGTTTATAATGGAACATATGTTAGTAAATAAAAATATCTGTCATATATTGCAAAGTTGACCCATTATTCGCACCTCATGTGCGAAATACCAAACATCGTTTTTCTTAAAATATCAATTTATTCAGTGGCGCACAGGAGATAATAGCATATATTTTACATGAATGCATACCTTTGATAACACTATTGGCCAATTAAAACATTACTGTAACATTTTTATGTATGCATGCTCCATACTTTGGTGTCTGTGCTTGCTGGAACCCAGCTTCCTTTGTTCTGTCAGGAGTGTTACGATGATGCATGTGTTTCATTTACAAAAACTGGAAAAATCCTCATCTTACCCATGATTTGACTAAAAATTTCCTACAGTATCAAACAATATACAGTCAACACAGAAATTATTTGCACACTTTGATTTTTCATCATATTTCATAGAAAAATGCCAATATGATACCAAAACCTGTCCTGTGTTTCAGAGTAGTGTTAGTAGGTTAGGATCACAGGCATTTCATTTTTTACGAAAATATATTATTCTGGAAAACTTGAAAAAAGTGAATCCCGATGACAAAAAATTATTTGCACGCCTGAGCCAACTATAAGAAACAGCATTTTTAATGATGATACTCCAATTTTTTCCAAAGAAACAATGATTTTTATGGTATCTCTAACACATTAACATCAATCGGACATTATTTGGGGTTCACAGGTGGGATTACAGGTGTTGTTCGAGGAGTACACTATTTTGCATGTTTTTCTCCCACATATAGGTATGAAAATGGACTTAAAAGCCACAATACTCATGAAATTGACTTGTAAAGTCCTTCAACATAGTCAAATTGTAAGAGGAAGGCTAATCATGTAGGTTTAAGTGAAGAACTTTGTTCTATATGCCACCAAAAATGCCAGAAAATGGCACTTTTGGTGAATTAGAGCTGAGAAACAGCTGATAATCAGCCTCTAACCAATTTAATTAGCTACTGGCTAATCAATAATGATTAAGACAGAATATTTAGAGTTGTTTTCCTTAATATTTGTATACAAAACAAGATTATTATTTGAATTTACCATATTGTAAGTATGGCATATTCCAAACACGATCATGCATTGATTATCAAGACTCATCGAGGCTTGCCTGTGGAATAATTATGACTTAAATTATTATAATAGTGAATAACTTTTAATTTCTCTGCTCCTTTTTACAAAAGGAAGACATCGCTGTGAATTTTTCACTCATTAATGGCCTACATTGGGCCCCCCTGTGCAGACACGCTAGTTGCAGGCTGGCTGATAGTAATGATATAGTGCAAATTTGAAAATTACTTTCTTAATAATCTCAACTGGCTTTCTCCTGTGCTATTACAACCTATTCTTCACAACTCATGGTCAAAATAGCCCATAAGGGCAAAATTATGTCATACAATTAAGATTTTTTCAGTTTGGTTCTACCAATATCACTCTTTTCTGGCATTTCTTATTTGCATATTGAACAAAATAATCAAACAAAACTTGCCAATTCATTTCTTTCTGACAAATAGACATGATAATGAGGTTTATTACTTAATTTCATCAGATTTTCTTGTTTATCATCAGTTTTTATGGCCATACATAGAATAAAAACATGGGATTGAGTGTATTCCTTGGGTAACCCCTTTAATTCCACCTGCGAACCCCAAATAATGTCAGATTGATGTTAACATGATAAAGATACCATAAACAACATTGTTTCTTTGGGAAAAAAAGGAATATCATTTTTGAAATGCTGTTTCTGGTAGTTGGCTCAGGTGTGCAAATAATTTTTTGTCATTGAAATTCACTTTTTTCAAGTTTCCCAGAAAAATACATTTTCGTAAAAAATTAAATGCATGTGATCCTAATCTACTAATACTAGGGGAAGCTTGGGAGAGTTGGGCCGCAGGGAGGGTTGGGCCACCCTGATTTTTGAGGAAACTAAAAAATTTTTGAGAATGCTGCAGCCACCAAAATTTCATAAAAATAAAAATCTTTCAATGGATGTAACATTTCTGGCTAATTTGCTTGTCACGATCTTTAGAGAGAAGAAAATTCAAATTTTGATGAAAAAAGGAAAAACTGAGCCATGTTACGAGTTTTTAATTGTCTGTCAGACAACAAGGACTGAGAAAATTTTCTATGGCATGCTTGGTAGGCTTGACTATTCAGTTGTTATTAACATATTTTGGAAAATTATCAGACAACCGGTTTTGTCATAATTGGGATTTAGAGAAAAATGGTGGAATGGGGGAGAGTTGGGACAGTGCCAATACTCTCCCCACATGTGTTGCATTTACCCAGATTTATTTTTATTAAGACAGAAGAACTTGTCTAGAGCAATTTTCTACAGAGATTGAATATTTTTAGGCCTTAATAATTATTCACGGTCTAATAAAATTAGATACCAGGAAATCTAGATGGGGAGAGTTGGGCCACCAGGCCGAGGCTTAAGTCTGACAGCAAACTAGAGTTGCAAGAGGCCTCAATTCAGGATTAATGACTTCTATGACCACCACACTACAGATTAAAAATATTATGATCTCAAGTAGGGGAAGCTTGGGAGAGTTGGGCCACTTTTTACATTCTTGCACCCCCTGCTAACAGTAATGATTATATAAACATGCTTAATGCATGTATTGTATCTTGAAATATTTCAGAAAAATATCTTTAGGTTTGCATTGATATTTGCCAAAGAACATATGAGCTACAGCCCTATGAAAATTGGAAAAAATTTGGCCCAACTCTCCCCATCAAGTGGGAGACTTGGGCCATTCAGGGGGGAGACTTGGGCCATTGCAATATATCAGGTTCGGTAAAGCTGTACTTGAGGCCATAATATTTTTAAACTGTAGTGTGGTGGTCATAGAAGTCATTAATCCTAAATTGAGGCCTCTTGCAACTCTAGTTTGCTGTCAGACTTAAGCCTCGGCCTGATGGCCCAACTCTCCCCATCTAAATTTCCTGATATCTAATTTCATTAGACCATGAATAATTATTAAGGCCTAAAAATATTCAATCTCTGTTGAAAATTGCTCTAGACAAGTGCTTCTGTCTTAATAAAAATAAATCAGGGTAAATGCAACACATGTGGGGAGAGTATTGGCACTGTCCCAACTCTCCCCCACTCCATCATTTTTCTCTAAATCCCAATTATGACAAAACCGGTTCTCTGATAATTTTCCAAAATATGTTAATAACAACTGAATAGTCAAGCCTACCAAGCATGCCATAGAAAATGATCTCAGTCCTTGTTGTCTGACAGACAATTAAAAACTCGTAACAAAGCTCAGTTTTTACTTTTTTCATCCAAATTTGAATTTTCTTCTCTCTAAAGATGGTGACAAGCAAATTAGCCAGAAATGTTACATCCATTGAAAGATTTTTATTTTTATAAAATTCTGGCGGCTGCAGCTTTCTCAAAAATGTTTTAGTTTCCTCAAAAATCAGGGTGGTCCAACCCTCCCTGCGGCCCAACTCTCCCAAGCTTCCCCTACAGCTTTACTGAACCTGATATATTGCAATGGCCCAAGTCTCCCTCCTGAATGGCCCAAGTCTCCCACTTGATGGGGAGAGTTGGGCCAAATGTTTTCCAATTTTCACAGGGCTGTAGCTCATATGTTCTTGGGCAAATATCAATGCAAACCTAAAGATATTTTTCTGAAATATTTCAAGATACAATACATGCATTAAGCGTGTTTATATAATCATTACTGTTAGCAGGAGGCGCAAGAATGTGAAAAGTGGCCCAACTCTCCCAAGCTTCCCCTACTCTGAAACACAGTACAGCTTTTTGTATCATATTGGCTTTTTTCTGTGAAATATGATGAAAAATCAAAGTGTGCAAATAATTTATGTGTTGACTGTAGGATTTACAGTATCATTTTGAGAAAATATAAGGTCTATGCTTTATAAAAACATACATAACAATTCCTGAAGTTTGGTTTTACTGTTTACCTCTCTGTCACACCAGGGGGTCTATTATTTTTGAGACAGGCCAAAAATACAAAAATAATATTAAAAGCTATAAATAAACAGTAATAATCATGTATTTTGAGTACTTAAAATGGATGTTGGGTGTTTAATGTTGATGTAGGTTATCTGGCATCCAAAATCAACCAATCTTTAATTGTATAGAACAACAAAAATAGTATAAATTAAGTCAATTATGTGAAAATGTAGTTAAATAAAAACATGTACAACTATTGCACATTAAGACTGCAATGTCAAAGTATTTTACTCCAAACTTAACTAAATTCTTCCAAACATTCTATCTATGCGTTTCCTGATGATTCACTCAACATTGGCTACACTTCACATGGTTGCAAAATTACTGGTTTCACAATTGTGAAATTTCTTAAAAAACTCTTAAAAACCTCAATAATACACCATCAAGTTCAAAAGTGAGGTAGATTCTACTAAAATTATTCACCAGATGTCCAGAATGATGAAACTGAGGACAAGCTGGCAAATAAACATATTTTATAAATTTTCTGAGAATGGTTAGTTTTGATCATTTTTAGATGGAGATTCCATGCTAAGAATAGGGTGTGATAAATGAAAAATTTTAAACTCAAATATCTCAAAAAATTCCCAGCAGATTTTTTCGTTTGATACATCAAACTGTTCGCCTGACCTTCCTCTACACCACTGTGCTAATTGTTTTCTTGGTCAATTTTTTTAACCCCAAAGTTGGTTCAAGCTCGCTGTGCCAGATTTTAATATTTTACTGTTCATGCAACTGGGAAAGTTGCTGCATTTATGAGTCTGCTGGTGTAATTGCGGTGATTCTATACTGGTTTCAAAAGTCTCTCCCACAGTTTTTTCAACCCTTCACTTTTTTTCTATGTTGTTGTAGGTGCGAGATATAACAATTTTATCCGTATTTAACACTAATTTGTGATCTTGGATGAGGGTATTTCTATCAATAGTGTCACATGCTTTGGACAAATCAAATACTAAGACATTGATCTCTCATAGTCACTGGATGAAATTGCTTTGTCGCGAAGCATTTTGATTGCAGCAAAGTTCGCGAAGATCTGTTCTGTCATGCCATGTCCTGGTATATGCTGGATGTGATGGTATTTTTTTGATGGTCAATAATAGGATATCTATCTACAATTTTCCACTAGATGTGTGTCAGCCAATCACAAGCGATTATTCTTGGATAATATCCTTGCTGTATTAGGCCGAGAAAAAGTTATATTGGACAGTGAAAAGTTATATTGGGCAGTGAGAAGTTATATTGGGCAGTGAAGAGTTTTATTGCCATATTATAGGGCAGTGAGGGAGGACCTGAGAGGAAACACCTTCTGTAGGGCGTACCAAAAAACAACAATGTTCTTTGATTTTTGCACCCGTCGGAGGAATTGTGCCTTTTGGTGAGTAAATCAATTGGAAAAAAAAAAAATTGAAATCGGTCAACTCCTTACGCCGGTTTACCCCCTTTGAATAATAAGGGGTCCGAAAACACCAAAAATAGCCATTTTTATGCAGTTTTTGTCACTAAAGAGAGTCACAGATGAAATATTTCACCCAAAATGCTGTGCATACCCATCAGGCAAGGTTATGACATCTATATAAAACAAACTTGACAATTTTTTTAATGAAATTTATCTGCTTTGCCCTTTTTTTAAGCAAAAATGCAAAAAAATCACAATTTTTCGCTTCGTTTTAGCATGTTTTTCTTAGTACTGTATAGATACAGTGCCACTACAGATACTTTTCTTGTCAGATGAATATTTTTTTATTTATGAAGCCATTTTATCCCATTGGTGACATCCTTGTCAACCCTGAAGCCTTTAAAAATAAGCCATCTATTGCAAATAATTCTTTTTTTACTCAAGTTGATGCTATGAAATTATTAATCCTGTCATTTGTCTTGTTACTTATGACTAAATTACCTATGAAATGTACAGTTTTCATGTGTAGGTAAGGTGGCACTGTTGTTCCACTTCCTGTTTGATCATAACAATGTCTTGTGAAAAGCACATGTTTGAAAAAAAGTCAAATTACTATGAATCTAATTGTTGTCAGCAACATAACACCATGCAGAACTGTCTATGTAATCATTGTTGGTTATATCTATGCTAAAGTACATATTCAGACTTATTTGATTCTGAATTAAATGGCTTCAAAGTTGCAAGGTAAGTTGGCAAAAGTTTTCTGTGTTGACATGGTTTTAGGAGAATTTTGATCTCTTACCTTGCATATTGTCGTCTACAGGGCAATACGTTTATTTTGCCCTCTCCAGGTATATCCCTTGCAATGAAGGTTTAGTAAATAAATAATTCCATGTTTATAAATCGACTTGAAAATGTCTCAATTGAGATATCTTTGGCTAAAAGTCCATGGCTCAGCTCTGATATCTTCTGCTTTGACAGTGTTCATGAGGCTCTTTCAAGAAACAGGTGACAAGATTTTAATCTTGTTGTATTGTTTTGCGCTGATTGCTGGCTATAATCCCCTGTCTTGAGCCTCAGGTCAATAGACTCTGAACTTGACACTTATTTAAATGTGATTAAAACTTGATTCTCATTCAAAGGGTTGTGTGACCATGAGTTTTACACTGCAGTTCTGAAATGTACAGTTTTACACTGCAGTTCGTGCTTCAATTCCATCATGGTTTTTTAGTTTTATGTATTATTTTGTAGCTAGTATTATCAATTACTATATTTGTTTACAGTTGAGAGGCCTCTATTCTCAATTGCAATGCTCCTACAATGAAAAATGCATTATAAAGACTGATAAATGTGTACTTTGCTAATCATTATGATGTTGGAACCCTAAACATACTCAATGCTACAAAACTGATAAATTGTTTTAATGGTCAACCTCTCACAGCAAATCTTTATCAACCATCAGTCATTAGAAACAATTATGCTTATCATTGTCTTAGCTTGGTAAAGTAATACTGACTCCATGCCAGCTTGAGATGCAGATTGGGTTTTAGACTCCTCACGATAAGTCAATTTTATGCGGACTTGTTACAACCTAGATAACAATGATTTCTGAATGAGTTTGACATTATGAAATTAGATCATTCCCACAATGCAAACACAACACTGATTCAGTAAAAGTATAAAAGGCAGGAAGGGCTATCACAATTCAAATCAAATAAGAAAAATAAATAACATTTACATCTTGAAATATTAATTTATTTGTGATAGTAAAAACCTTTTACCAGTCATTCTCAACACTGGCTGGCATTCTCATGCTCAACCCTCACATGTATAGGCATTCAAAGTGTGGGCAAATTCCTGCTGCATGTAATTTCCTGTTTCCACCTTCTTGCCCAGTACCACAGCACTAGGGCAGGGATGGTGTAAAAGTGCTCAAATGATCTGCAAAATGCACAATTGGAACTTATGGTTCTTACTCTGTTCTGGCTTCTTTCTGGACCTAACTTTTTAGAAATAGTGTAGATTAATATTGATTTAATATTTGGTATTCATATGTGGCAGTGGCACCAGTCGCATAGCAGCATGCAATGTGGTCTGCATGTATCTACCCTGTGTGCAGTGGATGTTCTAAGTTCCAACCCTACTCTGGCTATGTCCAGAGGTCATCAGTAACTTATCATTGTAATGATTGGAAAGATTGTCAGTCAGTATGGTGATCAACACTTGGTGAGCAGATATATTTTGGAATGTATGCCATTTGAATTAAATCATACCGTATATATTGTTACATTGCAGGTTATATATTGTTATCATGAATTATTTCAGTCTTTACACAATATAGGAACTTTGAGATACTATTTCCTTTGAGGTTCCTTATGTGGTTATTGTCATCTACATGACAAACAAAGAGAATCTACATTCAAGAAGATTGATATTATTCATATTATTTGGTATTCAGCATTGTAAAATCTAGATCTGCAATGATCTAGGGCACAAGGGTTGACAATGATAATACCTTTAGGGTAAAAAGGCTTCATCAAAGAACAAAAAAAACTTGCCAGATAAGAAACGTATCTGCAATGGACTGCACTTAGGAAAAAACATGCTAAAAATCAGGGGAAAATTGCGATTTTTGGCATTTTTGCCTTAAAAAATGTCCATTTTGATAAGTTTCATCACCAAAATTGTCAAGTTTGTTTTATATAGATGTCATAACCTTGCCTGATAGGTATGCACAGCATTTTGGGTGAAATATTTCATCTGTGACTCTCTTTAGTGACAAAAACTGCATAAAAATGGCTATTTTTGGTGTTTTCGGACCCCTTATTATTCAAAGGGGGTAAATCGGCGTAAGGAGTTGACCGATTTCAAAATTTTTTTTTCCAATTGATTTACTCACCAAAAGGCACAATTCCTCCGACGGGTGCAAAAATCAAAGAACATTGTTGTTTTTTGGTATGCCCTAACCTTCTGCTGTGCCCTGCAGCAGCATCTGCAAGACATAAAGTTGTGTTTTTTACTTTTAGTAAAAAATTAATTGCACATCAATGGGAAGACACAGAAAAACACAAATGATGTCAAAAGTTGTGTATTGATTAGGACAACAACATTAAGTAAATGTAGCATTGCTTACATAGGCTTTGGGACCATTGTATGACATTGAGTGACAAAAAATGCACTTTTTCACCCATTTTTCGGGGTAAATGCCTGTGTTTAAAGGAAAACATTGTGCTATGAAATTGAAATAAAAAATATCAAATATAAAGCAGCTTCTTGTCTCGGTTATAGAATACAGATTCAGAATATGTAAATTATATATTTTTGTGGCTACCCATTGCTGAAATATGACAAGATACATTTTGAAGATAATTCTGCAGTTTGACCGAAAGAAACACAAACTGGCTTTCCAGCACAGCCAAAGTGATTAAACCTATTGCTTTAAAACTGGGTTCATTTATAGAGAATATAACGAATATCAGATGGTAAGTCGTCCAATATAGAGTTTAATTGGACTCAGAAAAACTATATTGGACTCGGCGCAAGCGCCTCGTCCAATATAACTTTTCTTCGTCGAATTATACTCTATATTGGACTCCTCACCATCAAATATTTATATAATGTACGGCATCATAATTAGATTGAGGTCAAGGAGGCTGCAACTATGTCACTTATGTAATGCTGTCGGCACTGCCCCCTTTTGGTTGTTAATTATATATGTTATACCAGCATGCATTGCAAGCATGTTTGAAACTGGAGAGGGTGTAAGGAACACTGATTTTTTCCTTAATATAAAAATTTTGACACTTTTTTTTCAGGTACCGAGACACACTGGAATGTTATTGCAAATTTGCATCTGCATTTGGTCCTTAACGTTGACAACGGAGACCTTCTATTGGGAGGGGGTACCATTGGGACCTCTGTCGAGGTGAACATAACAAATCATTACGTGGATGCTGGGGGCCTGACAGGTAATGCTTATAATTCTATCTGGATTCTGGATGCCTGGTTAAAGGAATGAAATAATTTTTTATTCTTTGTCACATTTTTCTATCAATTTCTGCATTTTTTTTTTTTACTGTTACTCCATTTTTTTACCATTTCCCTATATTTCTTTGTATTTCTTGCCATATATTGGCAAAAATTTCCCCAAAATCTGTTCGCCCCCCTCCTCCCCCTGCTAGCTATGCTACTGACTGACATTGTAACCTGACAGAATGCTGGGATGCTCTTTTTTCTTAATGGACAGGCAGGGACACACCCTGAGACAAATTTGTATTGCTGGCGAAAAATGGTGGTATGCTCCCATTTTGCAATAGTTTATCCTGAATTAGAAATAGAGAAGTAAGGAGGCTGGATAAAATTATATAATTTGTACTATTCTTAATAATACTTATTTCATGACCCCCCGTCCCCCCCCAGGATATCTAAATGTTTGCCTCCCTAAAGGAAAATGTCGAGTTCTAAGCTGGGGATATGTATATGTGCGGACATGGGAGATATTGCTGTATGGCTATATATATCTTTTACAAGTAGTTGCTGTTTTTATTTTTCAGGGAAATGCCTGTACATCAGGACCTGGACTGTTGGGAATGTTTCCAGACTTTACAGGCAGTCATGTACAACAAGTAGCACAGATTATTTACTTTGTTCACCGAAATTAGGTACGCCTTTTTACATTTTTAATTCTTATTTTTGAATGCAAATTATGAATATGTCAGACCATATGGTATTATTGTAATTTTTTGTACTACTGAAATCACGAAAATAATTTTGGACATTCGCAGTTGAGGAGATTTGTTGTTATACTCAGTACAAATTCTGACAACTACAAATGGTCATGCTTTCAAACATTGTCGTCATACAAAAATCCCAAAAAATGTCTAAGTACCGACATATTTGGCAATAAGAGGCGTTTGATGTTTTTCTTTTACTTTTGATATATCTTGTATGATTCTTTTATGTTGATTTTATATTTTCATTCACTGTATTTAATTTTTCATTTCTTTCCAGTTATTTGACTAATATTATTTATTTTTTTGCCAAGAAGGACCTCAATGAAAACAGCTTGCTGATTGGGTTATTCTTGTAAAATATATTCCAATAATAATTATACCCAGCAGTAATCTAGTTTTTATGAAGCTGTGACAACTGCCATCTGCAAGACCTTTTTTTTTTCAGATGTAAAGACCTCTCCCCTGATGTTTGGCAACCCTGAACTACTGAAGACCAACAATGTGCAAATGCAGCCATGGCAACCTGACCAGAGTTACTACCAGGCTTACCAAGTTGCAAGGCGGCCATTGCATGATGATGTCATCCGTGTCATTGTTTCTACTTCCACTGGATCTGTATTCACCTGTGCCGGTCCGGATGTTAATGTGAGCACCACACCATCTTGTGGGAGTCTTGGACTGAACTGGTGCACTGAGGTAGATGACTCCGGCAAATGTCTCTACTTATGTAAATGCAATGTGGCCAATTGCTTAATGTACATTATGAAACCAATTGGTCATCCAACAGCAATCAATCTGAACTCTGTGCTGATCTATGAATAACAAGGAGTAATTCATATCTATGATTACAATGAATAATTCCAAATGATTCCACTTTAACATTTTGATTTTGCAAAATGCCAGCACTCATGATTTAATTTTGCCTTTTGATTTATCATGCCTCTAAAAATAACATGGTAAGTATAGGGACATGACCTCTCCAGGTGCATTTTAGTTATCACCTGTATTTCTACAACTATAATGGACTGTTTCATTTATGTCTTGACCTTTGTTTGTATGCAATGGAATGTTTTGAAGGCTAAAGGATCAATACACCTTGTACGTGCCATTTTTTAGGCAACTGTAGTATGTCATATTTTTTGCTTCAGACGCAATGGCACTGAATACAGTGTGTATCGATGGCTACCAAATTTATGTTTGTCGTCCATTGCCATAACTTGTTGCCAAATTGTGCGGTTCTCACAAAATTTATGATGCTTTTACGAGGTGATTGATCATTGAATGTGCATGCAAAGGTATTGTCCTAATAAGTAATGATGTCAATGAAAGTGTGATAAATCACTCATAAATCTTTAATAGCTCTTGTATGTGAATGTTTAGTTCAACAATAGCCTTTTACGACTTTCTGTGTGAACCAATTTCTACCATTAAGGGCGAATAAAATGCCATTTGTTTTAGGTCCTACGTAAATTTTTGCTAATTTTGGTGAACGAGGAACTCCGTGACTAATATGGACAATTATTCCATAACAAACCTAATTGAATTTTTACTAATTTGCATAATTGTCTTCGTTAGTTCCTATAGACCGACCGCAGCGACCTCCATTGCTTTAAAATTTCTTTGTTATTGATAAATATGATAATAATGTTATTTTTCCACATCAAGCCATGCACTTGTATGCATTTGTTTATACCAAGTTTCAGTTAACTGATGTAAATTAATAATAAATGATGTTTTGTGAAATGATTGACATTTCAAACAAGTTGTGATATAGTGATTATTACGTTCTATTGTATCAATGTTGGATAATTGCCTTGTTGGATACTAATGATATTCATTTATCTCTGGTTATTTCCAATGTGACAGTTGCACTTGATACATCTGTACATATTGTGTAGCCAGGTTTAATAATTCCTAGGATCTTCTGACCAACATTTGGTTTAGATACCAGGTATTTGTGAAGATATATTAGGGTACGGACTCAGTGCGTTGAAGTCATAAAGTCAGATATATAGGCTTCATAAATTCATAATCAAGGTCACAGCAAGAACATGTGGTAATAAGTTCTAAGTTTCTTGAAAACAAGCAAGGCCAGTTTGAATCAAACAAACATGGTATTGGTTTGAATCAAACAAAATTAGTTTGAATTAAACAAAATCATTTGGCTTATAAGTTGAGGAAACTGTTGATGCTACCATTCCTTTGCAAGCCTTCTTACAAGGAATTCATATGAATTATTTTTGACATCAATGAATGTTTCAAGAAACTAAGCGAAACTTCAAAAATGCAGTCTTTTCTTCAACAATTCTGACAAAATGGAGCATAACTAGTCTGGAAATCCACAGTTGCACCCAGATATCAATTAATAATGTTTTGTAGATTTTTAGAAGAAATAATGTTTAACTTGTCTAACTTTAGGCACTTCACAGAACGCAGGAAAATGTCAGAATTAGCTGCCATTTCGGCAAATGACTGCCGTGGGTCAGCTGAGTAAAATTTGAAGTGGCGCCCTATTAATATGTTCTTAGAGATGTTTTTAAATTGTGTGCCAAGTTTCATACTTCTATGTATAAATGCACAAATACTTCCCTGTTCATGGCAAATATGCTCCCCTGAGCCTGTCCTTTTGACTTCAGTATCTGATTGTATGAACGCTTAAAACAGGTTATCCTCAAGTGGTTAAGTCATAATACAGATACTGTGTCAATGGTGAACACGAGTTAGATCACTAGTTTTAATTAACTGTAGAGTAGCGCGGGGCATGCAGCCCCCTTAACTTCGAGGTGCGATTTGACCTACTTTTTGTGGTAGATTATTTGAATGGTTATGTTGTCAGGAAGGGATCACTTGACTAGAAATGTCATCGCTAAGGATTTCTTGTCGATACGATTATCGACAGGAAACTTATCGATATTCGATGGTGCTGATGGGGCGTAAAACACAAACTCACTCACTCACTCACTCACTCACTATCGATATTCGATATGTATCGATATCTCCAAACTATGAGTAGCCTTCGAGGAAAGCTCATAAATTTTATTGCAGGAGGAGAGATACGTCTTCTAAATTGCTATTAGACATTTTAATATATTTCTTTCATCAATATGCTGCCTTGCACTCTTCTCTCATGGATAGGAACAGTGCATAATTGTCAATCCAGAGACACACATGACAGCAGAATGTTACTATAGCAGCTAAAAATAGTGAAAATTTTGGTGTCGATACGTATCGATAAGGTGAACTGTGATATCGATACGTATCAATCGATAAGAAGTTACCGATGCATCGATTATTGGCTTATCGATGACATTCCTACACTTGACTCTAATGATAACTAGTGAAACAAATGTCTACCAATTTTAATAAAGGAGTTACGGCCCTTTTTGTAAAAAATATAAAATGGCCTTCTTACCCCACCCATCGGGCAAGAAGCCCCCTATTATAATCCTATGGCAATTTTTTTGCGAGCGCATTAGGCTTGAAAGTTATTTCTTGGGGTTCTTCTATCACTTTTAAGGCATTCTATTCACTTTTTCTGAATTTCAGAATTTTTCTGGTCATACATTTATTTTTTTTTTTTTTTTTTCCGTCTTTTAATTTCGGCCAAATTATTTTGATTTCAATTAGCTATTCTTTCAAGATTTAAGGTAAAGTACACATTATGAAATGATTCCTGAAGCAGCTTCGAGGCCTCAGTGAAGGGGGGCCTCATGCCCCATACCATGTGGGGCCTCTCAACCCAAACTCACATATTTAAATTTGACCTCTATATTTTGAGCTAAAATGCAAAAAATATGATCCAAATCATATTTATGTGATGGTCATAAAGTGAAGCAATGCAGATATCCCTTATACTTTTAAAAATTTCAAAAGTTTTTTCAGGCAACCACTTTCAAAGAATTAATCGAAGTTACGAAAACCATGCACCATTTTTTTTTTTTAATTACTTATATGGTTTGGTGCTGTTTGCCCTGAAAATTTGTGACGTCACCTAAAAAGCCTCTAGCTTCAATCCTATCAATAAGAAAAAGCACCAAAAATGTAAGTTTAGATATAACCCTAGGGGGGCCTCTCACCTAACCCGGGCTTCTTGCGCCCAACCCACTCTACTCATGGTACAACATGACAATTTTTTTGCCAATGACCAGCTTAGAAGATGAGTTATAGGAGTTAATCATGCACTTTAGGATAACCCGTGTTAAGCGTTCACCCTGATGCTGCGAGTCACTGATGCTGCGAGTCAGTATAAAGTTCAAAGTTCAAAGTGTATTACAGTGTACTTATATAGCGCATTACTATGATTTAAAAAATCGTTAGTAGCACTTTACATAATAAGAAAGTAAATTGTAAAAAAATTGATTAAAATATAAAGGTGTACAAAAATGTATATCATGTAAACCAGAAAACAAAAATAACAAAGTTTAAAAACATTAAAACTTTTTCAAATAAGAATATCTTTAATTTAATTTTAAAAGCGTGTTCCACAATTTATACAGATACAGATACAGATACAGATAATTTATCGGTCACATTGCATATATCGATATATATATATACAACAGTGAAATTAAGGTACATAACATTGAAGCGTTTAACAGGGAAACAGATACAGGAAGGACAGTGTCTTTAAAACGCCGTGTCCTGATACAGGGCATCCGATATCTGCACCCACTGGGCAAAAGCTCAAAGAGTTCATAAGAGTGGGTGTGTAGAGTCCCACATGATCTTATTAGCCAGGCTAACCACACAATTTGTATAATGAGATTCATTATTGTCAATTACATAATTCCGTTTCAATAAACGTTCACAAACTTTGGTCTATACTCAGTTCATTCTTAAGCTATTTACCCAGCAACCCAAAGAAGGCCACATTGGCATACATAAGAACTGGAGTAACAACAGTGCTAAAGAAAGACACAATCAAATCATAATTAACATTAACTTTGGTCTATACTCAGTTCATTCTTAAGCTATTTACCCAGCAACCCAAAGAAGGCCACATTGGCATACATAAGAACTGGAGTAACAACAGTGCTAAAGAAAGACACAATCAAATCATAATTAACATTAAGTTTAACCAGAGACCTTACAAAATACAATCTTTTCGATGCTTTTTTGCATTGTGTGTTAACATGCGAAGCAAAATTGAATTGATTGTCCAAATATTTGTAATTCTCAGAGATGTCCACATTCATGTTACCAATATTCTCAGGTTGTGGCTGCATTGATTTAGCATGGTCTGCGAAGGTCTTGCGTCTTGTTGGTGGAAGGTATAGGTTTTGTTGACCATGAGAGCGGAGACCAGGTCTAGTTAGAACATCAATCCTAAGCATATCGCTGATATACTCAGGTTTTTGTCCATGTATAACTCTTGATCTAGAAAATTTATTACAAAAAGTCAATCAAATATAATTATTACAATTATTAAATTTATTACAACAATTTAAAAATATCTTCAGGAAAAATGGGCGTCAAACAATGGAGCAAAACTCATGACGTGATTGTTGCAGTTTGTAAGTTTGCTTTCCACCAGATGACATTATGTGTCTGGTGATGCAGTGTGATGCCGCCTTGTGTTGAAGAAATGGTTCACATGTGACAATTTGCTGCAGCTTAGGATTTTACTCAGGCAGCTGGATCATGCATATGAATATCATAATACCATAACAAGACATGACAAACATATGCAACTCAAATTCAGAGATTGCAGGAGCATAACCATTTTGCACATACATGTACAAATGTGGTGCACATGCAATGGTTGACCTTGTACATCTCACTTATTTTGATAACTTTACCGCCTGAAAATATGCTCCAAATTCCAATTAACATTCATCAGTGGTGGTGATCACGAACTGTCATACATTGTTTATTTCTATGTGTGATTTCAGTGTTCAGACATCAGCTGAAAATAGAAAAGGATCTTCGTCCATTAGATCAAACGACACCCAACAATAATTGTGAATCTTGAGGGGAAAAGTTTTTCTCAATCAACTGTCGAATTTGATAGAACAATCTGTGACAAATATATTTATACACACTGTTCCAGGGTATTTTGGCAAATATTCTTTTGCTTTGTACAAAGCTGGTATATTCTGCATCAAAATGTTAAGGCCAATCATGTAGCAGGAGATCAGTCACACGACACGCCAATAATGGCTTGTGGATAGTGATATTGTTGTGCGTCAGTGCACTAAGCTGCAACCATGCATTAATTGCCTAATATTAAGAGCAAGGCTGTGGTTTGCAAAATTTAACTTCTTGAAAAGTCAATCTATCATTTTATAAATATGCCCACTATAAATAATGGGAAAAATTAAGTATATTTCATATGAAAAAGTAAGTCTCTTTAGAAAAACCAGTATTTTAAAAATATGTATAAGTCTGAAAATTGTGGTGCAGAGTACAACAAGTAGTGGATGTTGAGTCAACCAGTACTGAGTTTTATTGGCCTAATACTGCAGGTATACTGCTTCAGCCAATAAAAAGTCAATATCGGTCTCCTCACCATCGACTGTCTATATAATATTCATAATTGGTACAATGAAGCCATTTGCTTTAGTGAACTGAATGGTATGGCTCCAATGTCGAATTTCGAATTTTGGTCCTACATGTTATGTTCCATATTATGTTTAAAAAAAACCAAGGCTCACAAATTGCAATTACATCTATTGTGTCAAAAGGTCTTCCCTCATAACTGTAGTGGAAATATGATGCCCCAGTGGGCTTTTCTAGTTACCTATATTATATAGATAGTGGATGGTGAGGAGACCAATATTGAGTTTTATTGGCCGAAGCAGTAATATTGCTATTTTGAAATGGATTGGTTGCAAAATCGTCTGGTCGAAGTCAGAATTTGGATTCTCACTTCAAAACAACTTACAAAAGTTGTGGAATGACCAAGTGTGTGTGTGTGTGTTTGTGTTTAACGCCTCTGCAGCACCTTATTGGGCTATATCGAGGCTGGCTTGGTTATATTCCTTAGATTTTATAGTATGTCTTTGTTTGGTGTAGGAAAGCAATTATATTTTCTGGTTTGTGAGTGAGGAGTTGTTGAGGGTTTGTTTGGAGCAGTGTGTTTCTTTGTACTTGGAAGCTTCTACAATCCTTTAAAATGTGTTTCACTGTGAGTAGGCATTTGCAGCTTTCGCAAACTGGGGCCAGATTACCCAGTAGAAGATGAGAATGTGTCAATCTCGTGTGCCCAATAAGACACCTGTGGATCACTACTTGATCCCTCCGCGTTTTTGTAGTGATTTGTCGAACATTATGGTTCTGGGAAATATATCTCTTAACTTGTTACTTTC
The DNA here is from genome assembly GCA_026936325.1 of Platynereis dumerilii. Classification (NCBI taxonomy): domain Eukaryota; kingdom Metazoa; phylum Annelida; class Polychaeta; order Phyllodocida; family Nereididae; genus Platynereis; species Platynereis dumerilii. The sequence goes on from JAPTHN010000011.1 coordinate 28,638,358, forward strand.
GCAAGCATTCCACATAACTTGCCATCCAGATTGTATGTAATCTCCTATGATCGTGTGGAATGACCAAGACATGTGAAGGAAAAAGTGAATCTACAGACACAGGTATGACTGAAGTCAGTGAAGAAAAGACTGCACCTGCCGTTCAACCGTTGTGGTTCAAAGCAATTACAAACAATCTGAGTAAAAATTTCTTCACTTGAGGCCAGCGTCAAAAACATTGAGGCCAGTGTCAAAAACATTAAAAACAAATTGAATTTTGTAACAAATACAGTTGATGATGCCATTCAACAAGCCACCAATGCTAATGTTAAATTGCCGAAACTGATAAGCAGGTTAAAAGGCTGCAACATGAAAATTTGAAACTGAAGTAAATGATGAACCAGAACCGCAAGCGGTTTCAACGCTCGTCTGTTAATGTGAAATCTATCAATGTGTGCCAGATTATCACCCACAGGCAAATTTCATAACCTTTTAAAAGCGATATATCAAGGTTACAATGGGCAGTTCAAGAAAGATGGCTGCCAAAATGACCACAATCTTGGATTTATCAACATTTTCCTGATCCATACCCACAGGCCACTACCTGTACCTAATTTCACAACTCTAAGCGAAATAGTAAGGTCACAATGGGCAGTTCAAGGATGTCAGCCATTTTGGTGGCCATCTTGGATTTCTCAACATGTTCCAGATTCATACCCACAGGCCAATACCTGTACCAAATTTCAAAACTCTAAGCAAAATATTGAGATCACAATGGGCAGTTCAAGAAATGAAGAAAGATGGCTGCCAAAATAGCCGCCATCTTGGATTTCTCAACTTTTTTCCTGATTGATACCCACAGGCCAATACTTGTACCAAATTTTACAACTCTTAAGCAAAATATTGAGGTCACAACGGGCAGTTCAAGTAATAAAGAAATTTGGCTGCCAGAATGGTCACTATCCTGGATTTCTCAACATGCTCCTGATCGATACCCACAGGCCCATACCTGAACCAAATTTTACCACTGTAAGTGAAATATTAAGGTCACAATGGGCAGTTCAAGAATGAAGCAAGATGGCTGCCAAAATGGCTGCCACAAAATGGCTGCCATCTTGGATTTCTCGACATGTTTCCTATCCATACCCACCGGCCTATACCTGTACCAAATTTCATAACTGTAAGTGAAATATTAAGGTCACAATCGGCAGTTCAAGAACGAAGAAAGATGGCTGCCAGAATGGCCGCCACAAAATGGCAGCCATCTTGCATTTCTCTACTTGTTCCCATTCCATACCCATAGCCCCATACCTGTACCAAATTTCATAACTCTAAGTAAAAACGGTCACAAATGGACGCTTACACAAACCTTAACCGGGACAACGCCGACGACGATCGAGTGACGACAATAGCCCTTCGTTTTCAAAGAAAACAGACGAGCTAAAAACCTAGAAAAGCAAGTAATTTCGCTTGGAGCTTACTCTCGTAAATACAACCTGTTCTTTGAAAATGTTGATGAAACAGTTGGTGAAACTGACGAGAAGTGCGAAGAAAAGCTTATTGACATCTTCACAGGAACATATTTCACTGGATATTGTTCACAGAATTGGGAAAAAATTTAAGCTAGCAAAGCCCCGACCGATAATTGCGAGATTTTCCAACTTCAAGAATCGATTGCGAGTATGGAAGATTCAAGTTAAAAAACAGCAACGTATGGGTGTTAGAAGATTACCCCCCCCCCTCCCCAAGTAATCAAGAACAACAGGGAAACCTTGATGCCAATTCTCAGGGCTGCCAAAAAAAAAACACTCAAAATTCAGAAAGCTTACCTTCAACAAGATAACCTATTCATAAATGGCAAACTTCTCACAGTAGACAACTAACACGAATTACCAGAAATTATTGAACCGCATAATGTTGCTTCAGTAAAATCCGAAGATATGCTGGCCTTCTTTTCGAAAACTTTCAGAAACTTCCATCCTATGGAAATTAAAATCGTTGACCAAGTTTATTGTTGCAACAAACAATTCTACCGAAGTGAAACAAAGGCTGCAAAGCAGCAAACCTTCAGTGAAAAAAACACCATTTAATGACACAATTACACCATAAAAGTGATGTGAACCAAATTGCATTTAAGTATTTGCAATAGTGGCCCGATCTTGGTCTGAAATTATCTTATATATGCCCTGCCATATGCCCGCCTGCCTGCCAGGATGTGTTGAACCATGGAAAGGCCTTACCAGACCAATTTACACATTTTATGGACCAGTTTCATGCTAGACAAGGAATAGGTGGTGAGCTACGGGTCTGAGACTAAAAAATATATTTATTGTAATATATTTATTTTTAAGTTTTTCCTGAAAATTTGAAAAAGCGTTAAAAATAACATTAAACAGACCAGACCATTAAAAGGCACTAAAATATTATATTCTGCATCAAAATTTTAATGCCAATCATGTAGCAGGAGATCAGTCTCATGACAAGCCAAAAAATAATGATATTGGTGTCTTAAAAGTGTTATTGGCTTGTGGAGAGTGATATTGTCGTGCCCCTATGCTCTAAGCAGCAACCATGCACTTATATGCCTATTATTTAAGGGCAGGCCTGGGGTGAGAGAAAACCTAACTTCTATTCTTAAATTGTCAATCTATTGTTTTATTAACGTGCTCATTGTTCATATTGGGAAAAATTAAGTATATTACACATGAAAAAAAAGAAAAAACCACAGTATTTGGGATTTTCTGAAAAATTATTACCCACTAGCATAGGGCCCGTGAAAAATACATCTTCATTGAAGAAAAAAAAACGGCATTTTGTGCGAGTAAGAAATATATCCCTGTATATAAATTTAGTTGGATGTGATATGAGCTTGAAACCCCCCCCCCCCCACCCCAATTCAGCAGGCCTAGTTACTTGAAAAAATAATAGGATGTCTTTAAAAATGATCTGTGAATGAGTATCATTAAGAATATTGAAAACATTTTTCTATTGGTAGGCCTACTGGTTTTTAATTCCGCTTATAATTTACCAAAGGTTAAAATGTCATACTTACTTTTTTCTGGAAAAATTTTTGCTTTACACAAACATGTATTCGTTTGAAAATTTTGGTGCAGAATATAACAAATAGTAGATGTTGAGTCGACCAATATTGAGTTTTGTTGTCCTCAGCAGGTAATATACCGGCATATGACAAGTCCAAGACATGCCCTGGACATGTGTGTTTTGATGTACATTTATTTGTCACAGATTCTGTCAAATTTGACAGTTGACTATGAAAAACATTTTCTCATAATTTACAGTTATTGTTGGGTGTTGTTAGAAGTTGCAGATTCTTATATATTTTTATCTCATTTCTAACTGCTAAAAGCACACATAGTAACAAACATTGTATAACACTTTGTGTTCCCTGCTATGGACTTTGGAATAGGCTCCCACTAGTTTTGTATTTTTTCAAAATATGCAAATACTATAAAAGAAAAAACACTTTGCATGCCAGAACATTATCAAAATAAGTGAGATGTACAAGGTCAACTATTGCATTTGCACCATATCGGTGTGTTATTTGCAAAATGGCTCTGCTTCTGCATTCTCCAGATTCGAATTGCATACGCTTGTATTGTCTATAGAGTGTTATTGGTATTCATGCGCGTGATCGGTATCAATGACTTTGACTACTGTGACAAGATGTGATAAGTCATGCCCTGGGAATCTTGTTGGGACTCCCGCACTGATAGTGTTAGAACAGCATCAGACCAGTCTTCACGAATGAGTTTAGCCCTCAAGCCAAGACAGTGTATTCCATTATACTTAACTTATCACTCCAACCCGGCATACATTAGAGTAATAATAATTGTCTTTGGTTGTTGAAGATTTTTTTGCGCCCTTTCAAATATCATGTCATATACATCAAATAAGCATTTCTTCTGAAGGGTAGAGCAATTAAGGAGGCTAGTCAAGTTCTTGGAGAAGAAGTACTGACACCATCTCTAATCAACACTTGCGAAAGGAGCGAAATTCAGAGCAAACCAAATACACTGGTCACGGAAGAATGTGTAAGGATCAGCGTCGGGTAGCCGCAGGTTCAACGTTTGCCGAACTAAGCATGAAAGCTTCGAGTAGGCTTTGTTGCATGCCTGAGGATGAGGAACCACTCGCAGAATCATTGGACACATACGCCTAACACTCTGAAATAGATTGACAATCATATTTTCATTTTAAATAGCTTTAGAGGAAGGTACACTGTAAATTAAGAATTTTTAGTCAGCTTATTTGATTGAGTGAGATGGTTGGCCAATATTTTTGATCTAGCACAGCTTGTTGGTTTAAGTTATGATAATCTGTCTGTAATCTTAGCAAAAAATACAACAAGCTGTTCTAGCTCAAATATGTTGTGCATCACTCGATAATTTAAGCTGGCTCGAAATTAAAATTTTAAATTGATATGCAAGACATTTGTGAATGCATCTAGTGTTTGGGCACAATGATTCAAAATGTTCTTTTTGTAAAAAAGTACAGATCAATTTTGAATTACTTACTACAATTAAAATAATGTGTAAGTGGAATATTTAATGAAGCTCTAGTGCAAAGGTGATGTAGCAACGCATGGTCGAACTTTGCCAAATGTGATGAATTATGTGGTCAATAATTGAAATACATGCACAGTGAATCAGGAGCCATTGGGGCTCAGCAAATCACTGAGAATGGTCTAAACTGATGACCACACCTGTAACAGTTTATGACATATGTAGGCCTATGATAATTGAACTGTTTAAAATTGTTGTCCTTTGGTACTGTGGGATATTTTCGCATACAAAAGGTTCTTTAGATTTTGCTTTGTTGAAAAAATGGTTCTGATATAAAGTATATACATTTTTCACTATATAGATGTCACTGATGCACTCTGTCCAGGATATAGTGAATCGATTTTTTTTTTACATTGTGCAACCCATAGGCCTATCTGGAAAATTTTTTAAAAGAGTGTCATTATTTTGTCAGCATGCACATGAAGTGGACACTTGTACCTTCCTCTAAAGATATTCTTAATAAAAATATGATTGTAAATCTTTGACATGTGGCTAAACTTTGCCGATTCACTGTGTCGGAGTGTGTCCCCATTCCCCTATTTATTGGCAGCTTCAAGCATTTTTGCGAAATTTTGGTAGCTTGCCATTTTCATAGTTTTCAACACACTCTTTCAATTTTACAAAATATCATGTTTTGTTTCTATGTTGTCATTCAGTGTTAGGAATATGGAATAAATCTGAGATCGTCAGGCGGGAGATGATTGAAATTTGATTAATTTAACATGGAACAGTGTGGAATGACCCTCGGGGGGCAGTCCTTGATGCAGTGGTGATCAATTTTGTGTTCAATCTGGCTGGCCAGCTCATTGACAACATAGACAGGCCTTGGATGCTGTACTGGTATGCATAAGCAACTAATAATTTTGTTGCTGTTTACGAAAACTACTTGAGAATTGAGAGTGCCAAATGACTTTCTAAAAGATAAAGTGCCAACAAAAAGTCATAAGCTGTACAGTTTGCCACTTATTGCAATGAAGTGAGAGATTATGGAATTTTAATAATGCATGAGCTGGTGCTTTGTCTCTCAGAAGCAGAGCTGTGAGTGATCAGTGCGCTGAAAAGCTTTACAGGAATGCTTTTGCACAAAATGTCACTACTATTATTTGCATTTGGTCTCAAGCTTTGCCTTGGGAATGCTGATGTCACTGTTGGTAAGCAGAATTAATACCTCAGCTTGTCTTTGTTGAGTAACTGCCATTTGTGAGTACGTTTTTTTAGGCATTGCCTTAGCTCTTCGATGTATGCAGTAGGCTTCTCCGAAAAAAAAAAGGATTGTCTGATAATAAACAATTAATGTCTAATATGTATCCGATCAAGCAATTGTCTAATCCAGACAATTGAATTGTTCAAAATGTCAAAGAAATTTTTTGTTCCATTCAATTGATTGTTTGAACCAGAGAATCAATTGAATGGAACAAACAAGTTCTTTGACATTTTGAACGATTCAATGTCTGGATTAGACAATCGCTTGATCAGACGCATATTAAACATTAATTGTCTGTTATCAGACAACCCTTTTTTCAGTGTTTGTGATAGGTAATATTTGGAATGAAGAGTTTATAAAATTTTGCTTTATCTCTATACAGGCCACGTAGACACCCTCTATGGTCGATACTATTATCTGAAACCAAACATGGACTATGATTTCCCAACTATGCGAGAAGAATGTATTTCGAGAGGATGGTACCCAAGCACCTATCAAGGTTGGTAACATTTTCCTGACTGACCTGACCAGTTGTCTCCTGTGTATATATAGAGACCGGTAGATTATCTTGCTGTTGTGCTTATTGTAAGACAGCTTACTCATTGTGAGGCTACACCAATATATGATACGGCTGCTTGTGACAATGTCTCTACTGCCATTGTGTCTAATATCAAAAAGTGCTTTTCAAAAGACTTTGGATATTCCAAATAGCACTATGAGGATATTTGAAAAGGTCAAATATCCCCCAAGACGCTATTTGGATATTTCATCAGACCCTATTTCATCAGATGACATTCCATCTTAAGCTTTGGCTGACCGTATGGAGCTTTGGCAGACCGTATGGAGCTTTGGCAGCTGCCAATTATTCTCCGGGTCCTATTTTTGGTTCTAAAATATCCAGCAGAGGGGGCTTCAACTTCAGAGGCCCTGGATACATGCTGCACTTCATTTACATTGAAGTGCCCTCTTTTGTTGTAGAAGAGATGGCAGTGCATGACAGCCCAAAGTTCTAACAAATAGTGTCCAAATAGTTTCTAACCATGAGACACTATTTGGTCACTATTTGATGTAGAAGAGATGGCTGTCAAATATATTATGACAAAGTTTCTAACATAGCACATTAGAACTTTTGGAAAAGTTCAGTAGAAAATGTGGCTTGGTTGCACTTTTTTGATATTTCGTTAGGGATATTGGCAAAGCATGGTGAGGGGAGTAGATATTGTGACAAAGACCTATTTTAGTGTCTGGCATGCAAAAAGCAGCCCGATTTGCAAATTGGGCATGTAGATCTTTCGACTGTAACAACGGCTCAACTATCGTTTAGTCATTACCGTGAGGCAAATTTAAACTGGAATTCAATACAAATCAATAGCAAGTCAATAGCAAATCAATAGCAAATCAATTACATACGAGGGGTTTTCAAAAGTTCTGAACATCTTGTCATAACTTTCGATCTATTTTAACAAGGCACGTGAAATTTGGGTCAGTTAATATGAGGTAATAGGCAATTGATTTGCAAAATATATTCTAGAAATAAAAACATATGGTTGTTTTGTTGCCGTGGAATGCGGCCCAGATTTGGAGTAATTTCTTACTGATAGCTCAACACCTGTCCACACTGTAAAATTTGAATTCTGAGTCAGCTTAAATGATTGAGTGAGATGGTTGCACAATTCCTTTGAGCTATCATGGCTTGTTGTTTAAAGTTTTAACAACGAAAAGATTATCATAACTCAAAGCATCAAGCTATGTTAGTCTTAGTCTTAGTCTTAGTCCTCCTGGAAGCAGGCAAGGTTTGCCTCTTTTTCCAGATCGAAATTATCCAGTTGCGACTGATATATAAATAATCCATGTATTAAAACCTTTTTTTTTGGATATTTAAATTTCAGTAAGTCTAATGGAATAATTATCCATTTGATACTTTTGATAAAAACCATGGTTTAGCTAAAATCCATTTGTAAATATTACAAGGAAACCAGGTTTCACATGCGCTCATTTGGCAGGCATCTCATAATAGTAACTGAGTAAGATCTTTTTGTAATCCAGGTTTTTTTTAAAGATAATTTTGTAAAAAAATTTTTTGCTGGATAGTTTAAGAAATTATTTGTTTTTTAGGTGTGTAATCCAGTGTGTAGATAAAAACCATCGATAAAAACGTATGGGTGGTCTCCTTTAGTAGTCCATTACCCATTAAAAATGTCGGAAGTGAAGTCGGTGGTTAGTTTTTAGTAACCCAGAATCCATCAGAAGAACTACCATATAAATGGTACGTTAAGGTGCTCAGGCCGCTAATGCTGCCTCACACAGATAACTGAAGTGTCTTCTTGAGATAAATATAGATTACTTAAAATTGTCGTTTAAGAATTTGATTTTAATTGTGGTGGTAGATCCATGTGCCCAGGCCGCTAATGCTGCATCACACCGGTCAGGAATTACTCTGACCATATACCACTTATATAAATGTCGAGTCTAGTATTTCCCCAATATTTGTCTATTCTGTTTTTAAACGAGTTGAGTGAATCAGCCATGACCACCTCTTCCGGTAATCTGTTCCACACATCCGTTATTCTATTGACAAAGAAATTCTTCCTGATGTCCAGGTTGTTGGCTCTTCTTTTAAATAACTTCCTCTGGTGCCCTCTTGTTCGTGATGTTGCCATAGTGAGTGAGGGTGCACATTTCCCATCATAAATTCCTGTGACAATCTAAATCTTGTACGTTTCTATCATGTCAGTATAACTGGCTTCATTTACTCAATAGAAGCATACCAATACTTTTTTGTCATCACAAGCAATGAACACATTATGAAGAACTGAGCAAAAATGGAAACAATGTTTTTTTAGCACTCTTGATTCAGTCGTGTCGGTTTTCCTTGAGATAAGCAACTTTGTAATTGATGGATGAGATCACAGATATCAATGACATTCATGATTTGGTTTCATAATCTAACAGTGAGAGTATAAGAACCTTCTGAAATATATGTACAATTACGATAGGCTATGCATTATAAGAAGATCTGAACTGTGCATGGGCTTTTTGAAGGAATAGAAGACACATCAGAGAATTCAAGAACAAGAAGACTGCATAATTCCAAAACTGTCTTCAACAAAACTTAGAGATATGCTTTCAAATGGATTGAACATAGGAAGAAACACACAATGTACACATCTGATCACTTAGAGAACGTGTGAAGTGACAGTGTTTGTTTTTCACATGTTTCCATTGAAAATCTCTCAAAATAGTTAAATTTCTCGACATGACATTGTCGCTGCCTGTTTTATTGCTCTGGGTTGCATTTCTGGACTCCAGGTTTCCATGGCAACACAATCAGCCATTATTTTTATTTCTATGATCTGATTTTTTGAGGATCAATTGCAAATTACCTCAGCCTTAACTGCCCCCGCAGGTCTCGGTCCTTCTCATGGCGGTGGGTGGTAACACTATGGTGAAGTCCTCTATCTCTTGTGGCCAACACGAGACAGTGCGCTTGCACACGTCTCCCCGACGGAAATGGGGCAACCTGTTTGCCGTGGGTTGCGACCCGTGTCGGAGGATGAAGGGGTCCTGGTAGTTGGGTTGGTTGGGACTAAGTTGGTCCCTCCCATACAATACACTACTTTGGCCTGGATTTCTCCTAGACGGGAGGCTGGATTGGCCCGGTCCTGTCAATCGGCTTGTCATGTTGTTATTAGGATAATGGTCCTATTTGGCCATGGCTGATGGGTCAATCAAAGAAGGTTGTGACCAAGTCTACATGCTGGCCATGTTTTTAATATGATTGCAGCTGTATTTCTCACCGAGTATATCCCCAATGTATCCCAGGACTAGGGTACTGGGTGCAGCCCTACCCGTATTAGTCCCCCTTGTTGGGCTCCTTGGTGGGTGGGGAGCATGGGGGATGAACCACAACCATTCCTATGGCATACGGCAGCTGTCATCCTCGGATGAGTGCATCGACCCGGAACTTCTAAATCGATCAACGACCACACGGAAGTCAGAGTATCGATACCGGTATATTGTGTTAAAACCGACAAGTAGACTCTCCCCCTTTGCGATATAAAAGATGATCCTTACAAAAGTCGGAGAACCTGCAGAAACAACACAACAAAGAGATGGAACCGTTCTCTTTAAGACAAGAAACAACCAACAGACGCAAAGACTACTTGAGCTGACAAGTATTGCAGGAACTCCGACTATAGTTGAGCCGCATTGCACATTGAACACTTGTTGGGGGTGGTTTTCTCCTCACTAAGCTGTCTGAACTCTGATGAGGACCTGCAAGAGCCTTTTGAAACCTTCACTGATGTCATACATTTCCACGGAATACCACAGAGAGATGATCGAGAGCTACTAATCTTGACCTTTTCAGACATTACTCTTCCTGAGAGTGTTGGAGTTGTATGGGAGCAATGTAAGGTACGCCCTTACATCCCCAACCCAAGAAGATGCTACAAATGTCAACGTTTCGGCCATCTGATCAAGTGGAGTCGACGACAAGAAGTTTGTGGACACTGTGGATCCCAGTAGTCCACGACCACATCCAATCAAAGGAACAACCTTGCTCATTCCCTCCTCTTTGTGTAAGGAGGATCATCCCTCTTACAGCAAAACTTGTAGACAGTGGACTAAGGAAAAAAAATCCTCACATTGAAGGCAACCCAAGCAATATCTTTTCCGGAGGCCAGTAGGATCGTGGACCAGCACTCAGAAACTCCGAGCTATGCGGACATGGCAGGATATCCACATCCTCATCATCATGTGACGCTAAGACGAAGACTACAACTCGAAGAACACAGCATCAACAGATCACACCAACAACACACACAGAACACAGAAGACACTAAGAGACACTTGGGAAGAACAAATGGACCTTGAAGAACCAAACACACCGGTTGGCACCACAACTCCTCCTGATACAGCAATGGAAGAAGAACGTCCAAATGAAGCAGACACTGAAGAGGAACAGGAAGGATCAGATGATGGTGGGGACACGACACCCGGCAATGAGTCCATGGAAGCAGAACAAGAGGAAGAGGAAGAAAGTGAAGAGGATCAAGGGGATGCACAGGCAGAAGAAAACGAAGACAGCCAAGAGAAAGAGGGAGAAGACGATTCTGAAACAAAGATGAAACTGTTCTGTTTACAAAATTTATGAATATCTGGGTATATACAGCAGTAGGGGAGAGTGGGGCACAGTGAGACACTTTTTTTATATTCAAGTGTTCCAAAATGTTGACAGCAACGAGTTAAATGAGATCAGGTCAACATTATAGATAATGACGTTGGATTGTCCAGCAGCTTCAGGTTCCTACCTTTTACAGGTTTGGAGAAATTTTGAGTTATGTCCATGCTCGTTAAGTGTCTCACTGTGCCCCACAGTGTTGGAGTCCTCGAGGCCGGCCTCGTCCTCGAGGCCGGCCTCGGAGCCATTTTTGATGGCCTCGGCCTCGGTCTCGGTCTCGGATGACCAATCCTTGGCCTTGGACTCGGTCTCGGACCCTCTGGCCTCGGATATTTGCCCGAGGCACGTCCGAGGCCAGCAAAATTGATAAAGTACAATTTTGCTGGAACAGTCAAACAAAATTTTCCTGTCAGTTAAATATAATTATCTGTCAGTTTATCTAACACAAGGAAACTATTATCCTATATATTAGATTCTGATAGAGTCATTTTCTACCTGTCTTTTAAGACTGTTAGTATCTAGGCCAAGTACCAAGTTATACGCGGTGCCATTTTTGTGATAGATATGAAATTATAAATTGACCAACAGTATTTGAATATTTTCGAATTTTTATTTTCCTTCACTAATTGAGTTGAACATTATTTCATGTGAATTTCGACCATAATAATTTGAAGTTTTAAAGTTTTTGTTTACATGTAATGGAAGATGCGTTGGTACCTGATCATTAACTTCACACACCAGACTGTCTGACTTAAAACACAACTCAACAAATGGAATGGGACAAAATTTGCGACAGAATCTCATTTGTGCCTCAAAAGATATTCCAAACAACTTTGTTGTAACAAAAATATGCCACTGCCCAATAAATTGGAACCCAGCAATTCAGAATATCTATCTACATGTATCTAGATTCCAGAAAGTGTAATTTTTTAAGCAGTTATAGTAAAGCCCGTAATGAAAGTGATAAGCTGCCTCAGAATTTTTTTTAAAACCAACCAATTTTTTCCAGTCATGTTGAAAAGATTAATTAATCTTTCCCAGCAGTCTTGAAATGAATTTCTGGTGTATGGGCTATCTCAGTCTGCAATGTTTGATTTAGAAGTAAATAATTCAATATTATTGAGGTTCTCACACACTCAAAACAAATCTAATCTGTCACTGTTTCCGTAAAAAACAAAATTGCCAGTGAGTTCAGTTCTATGCCCTGTTCTTTAAAAATGTAATGGTTGCCCCCTTATTGTCTTCATTTCAGTGTTATACTTGAGTCATTGAGTGAATCTCTAATTGTACTATTATAGCCTTATCGTAAGCGATGGCTAAATGCCGATAATACACCAAGCTAAGGTAGTTTGGCAGTCAAGCATCATTTTTGTCCAGCCGGCCTCGGTCTCGGTCTCGGTCTCGGATGCTCATGCCTCGGTCTCGGTCTCGAGGGTCAATGCCTCGGTCTCGGTCTTGGTCTCGGATGCTCATGCCTCCGTCTCGGTCTTGGTCTCGGATGTCCTGGCCTCGACTCCAACACTGGTGCCCCATGAGCGGGGCACAGTGAGACAGCAGACGGGGCACTGTGAGACAGGGCATCTGCTGCCATAACCGCCGATCCTCAGGACCTGCGGAATTGTTCTATCAATTGTTGCTAAAATGAAAGCAGCTGGCTCGGTGATTTTTTAGGTCCTTTTTAAGCATGTTTCGAAACTTCATCGCACAGGACACATGCACGACTTATTTAACCTGCCGCACCTGTTACACCCTAGTTAAAATTCTTTTCTGATGCTTCCTTTCGAATATGACTCACTAAAATCAGTAGTTTGCAGCAGGCATTTTGTTTTTAATGGTGAATTGTGAGCTATGCATTACATTCAGGTCATTTGGAGTGTAATTTGTGATGTCTCACTGTGCCCCACCTCAAACTGTCTCATTGTGCCCCACGCGGCTTTCTTTATCAAATTTTTTAATCCTGAGGAACGGATGTATGCATTGTGGATCATCATCTCACTTAACTAAGACATATAATCAAGGTTTGAAACTCTGGCAATTGATTTGCATCAAACAATTTTTCTTGGGAATTATAACAAAAAGTCATTTTGTAAAATTATTTACTTTTGATGGTTGAAAACCAAAATATCGAAATTCCACCCTCGATATGCTGTGTAGGCATTCAGGATACAGGACGGTCCCTCACTTACTTACTTTTTGTACTATACAAAAGGGGGTTGATCTGTAAAGAGCACCAGTTAGACGCTACGGGCTTTGTCTCACTGTGCCCACCGTCTCACTGTGCCCCGCTCTCCCCTATATCAATGATAAATTGGAATTCATAGAAACATTCATGATTTGTACAAGAAATGTTTGCAGAGAGTTTGTCATTTTAGAGAACTTGTTATCGTTTTCATAGCTGTGTGTTTTTTGGAAACTTCGTTTTGCATTAAAACTGTGACATCATTGGATATCTGTGATTAATAGTGATTGGTCTAATCTTCAACCTATGACACTCAGTTTAAAGTTTGACATCACGGTTTATGACAAAGGAATTTAAACTGCCAGGCAATTTTATTGTTTGTGTGCAACCACAACAAACAACTTTTGTCTAAGCCAAGTGTTACACCTAACAAGAAGGGGCAGCACACGATTGGTGTTGCCGAATCTGCCCCGGCAAGCCGTTTGTCCTCGATTGACTGCCGATTGTGCCTTCGGCGCCTTGGTTGCTCGCCGACTTGCCGATCTGAAAAATCCGGCCAAAGCGGTGAAGCTGAATCCGAAGTGACGAAAATGACGTCACGCGATGTTAAGGTATTAAAGTATTATTATTATTATATAAGGATTTCCTGGGATTCCCTCAGTTCATGCACATTTCGGGAAGTGGCGCCATGGATAAATGGTGCATCCATCAGGATTTTGCCGAATGCACAGGATTGTTGTCGGCAAATCGGCAAAATCGGCAAGTGCCAATTTCGGCATGCCAATCGTGTGCTGCCAAAGTCTCAATGAGGTTTATTCATGATTGACCATGTGGTCAAGACACAGATTGACAGCTTCAGGTGTTATCAACGGCCAGTTCACTTCGCAGCTTTAAGGCTTCTTTTTTATTTGACCACTTCTGGCTCATGTTTGTTTCAGTAACAGAACAATGACAAACACACAATTACTTATACTGGGATGTTGAGCTTTGACTGGAATTGCGCTAACATTCAGATTTTCAATGGGGGGGGGGTGTTGCATTTTTTCTCAATTAGAAATTATATTTATTTTGTGGTAACAGTGAAATTAATTATAATTTCAAGCATCCCATATTAGGGTGGCCCAAAAAATAAAATTTATGATTTTCTATTCGCATACCCCCTCATTTTAGGAGAAATAGTGAAAAAACCACCCTGTAAAAATTTCAAGAAAATCGGTCAAGTCTCTGTGGTCTCTCAAGGCCTGTCCATTCTGAGCAAAAAGCAAAATTTCAACCATTTTCGCCAATACGCGGTTTCTTATAACTTAGTCAGTTTGTACAATACTGCATTTTAATTGCCATGGTTGGATAGGTCTCAAAAAGAGCTTCAATTTGCATACCAACATTATTGGTCTAAGATAATATCTCAACTCCCATAGGCTCTTCAGTTTACACTTTTCACGAAAGAAATTGTTGCTGAATGACCGATCCTGATAAAAGAAAGGCTTTTAATATTTTTTCACTGGTAATTGCTGTGATTCTTATTTTCCAAGTTCCAGAATGACCAAATATTTAAAAAAAAGATTTTTGACCATGGGAATACCCGGTTTATGACTGATGAAATTTTATGTTGAAAGTTGTCGCAAACTCATAAAATATCAGGGGGGTATTGTAGTATTTCCAATTCATATCTTCATCCAAATTTATTACAGGGAAACATGATGGGTACCACTTGAAAGACAATATTCTTATGCTTCAAATGGTATAAATCATGTTGTGCTATATTTAACTCTTATGAAGTTAAAATATGAAATGAAACAGCCCCTCTCCGATGTTTTCAGAACTTTAGACAAAATATAACATTAAAACTTTACAGCTCAAAAGCGGGTTTCTCCAATGTAAAAAAAATTGTTTAATGTTTTATCTGGTCATCCTGCACTTTTGGCGAATAAGAACATGTTAATTGACAGTGAAATTAAATGGAAAGCTTTTCTTGAACAGGTTTAATCATTCAGCAACATTTTCGCACGTAAGCACTGTTAGCTGAAGAGTCCATGGGAGTTAAGATATCATCCTAGACCATTAATGTTGGTATGCAAATTGAAGCTAATTTTGAGACCTTTCCAACCATGGCAATTAGAATGTGGTACATTGCACATTGACAAAGTTCTGGCAAACCGCGTATTGGCGAAAAAGGTTGAAATGTTTCTTTTTGGTGAGAATTGAGGGGCCTTGAGAGACCACTTAGACTTGACTGATTTTCATGAAATTTTAACAAGGTGCTTTTTTCACCATTTCTCCTAAAATGAGGGGGTATGCGATGTGAATTTTGGAAAAAAATATTTTCCTGTACATTTTTAGGCCACCCTAATCCCATATCCCAAAAAATTCATTTCTAAATCAAGCAACACCCAGTTAAGAAATACCCCCCGAGGAAATACATATTCTAAGACCTATCCAGAAAGAGTTTATTCATTTTGATAAAAAAGTTAAATACAAATAAGGACTCATTTAGGGAGATTACAATTATTTGGTCCCTCAAAAATGTCAAAAAAAGCGCATACACTCAGTTTATCGGCACTTTTTTACATGCAAAAGTCCGTGAATCTGTACCCTTGACCATCCAAGGGTACAAGTATAACAGTATATATATGCGTGTATTGCTTTGTACGTCAAGGGGGGGGGGTACTAAAAATATGCATGAAACTCAAGGGAGTGTACACTTTTGACGGGAAGTTCTGACAAAACTCCTATCCCCCCCTGTCATAAATTCTGAATGTTCCCAAACTCTCCGTTGAGGATAAGCAGTCTGTTGATTCTGTTATATTTCATTGAAGCATCTATCAACCAGTGCAGGATAAACACACAGCTATGAAAACGATAATAACATCAGAGTTGATAAAAAAATGTTGTCATTGTTTTACCGATCTACATCTTACATTATTATACAGTTATCGCAAAGAACCGAGTGCAATATCAGTTTTTATGACACCAAGGTGACTAATATTGCACAAGGGCGTAGGGGAGTTTTTGACCTAGTTTGGTTGAGTCTACTGAAGTAAGGTGGAAACGGTATAGTAACCACGTACCTTGTAAGTAAATCTGGGAAGACAGTCACTTTAGTCTAGATAATGTCTGGTCTCTTCGGGGTCTGCGTCGCTTCTGCTGTCATCCGCCGCAGGCCGTGTATATATGCAGCAGCGCGCAAGTGGCGAG
Source organism: Platynereis dumerilii (assembly GCA_026936325.1). Taxonomy (NCBI): domain Eukaryota; kingdom Metazoa; phylum Annelida; class Polychaeta; order Phyllodocida; family Nereididae; genus Platynereis; species Platynereis dumerilii. The sequence goes on from JAPTHN010000011.1 coordinate 28,654,680, forward strand.
ATCTGGAACTACGCGCCGTCTGCTACACCCCCCTCCGTCCTATCTGGCACCGAAGGTGGTCTTCCTTGAAAATTGTCCTTGAAATTGTCCTTATAATAGTGAAATTCTCCTTATCATCTTCATCTTTGAAATTGTCTTAATCCCGCTTAAATTACAATTAATCACCATGTCCGTTACCTCCCTCAACGAAGTGCAGATGAGTCCCAGGTGCAAAACGATGAATGGCGTGCGTATTCCCCGTGAAGATGAAAATACCAATGGTCCCCAGGAAATATATACAGATGACTTGATGCCGGGATGATGATGGTTATTTACAAGATGATAATTCCTGCAACGAACAAGGTCCATTTTAGCTCTCCGGGATCCCGAACACCCGGTGAGCGTTGTGGGCGGCCGCTCCGAGGACGAGGGAAGGGCATAAGCCCTTCAGCTGGCCCACCCACTCACCCACCTGGTACAGGTCTCGTCGGGGAGATGCAAGGCCCGGAGGCTGTTGTTTCAACCCGACGGACCTACCCAGGCAGGGAGCGTCGGTCTCCAGCAGAATCTGCTCAAGACTCAGTCCTCGGACGGCCATTCCATGTTCGTCAGCCGCGGATCCCGAGAGAGCTAGTGATTTGGGTGAAATGCTGAACATACAGCGGGGAAAAGCCTGCAGCCACCTGCCAACCTCCTCACGTCCACCAAGGAAACAGTGCACTTGCATCACGGTGTTGCGCTCCACCCGTTGCGTAAATATGGTGAGGCAATCGGCTAGAGCGCCATCACCGCGGCAGTGCACCACAATTGGCTGAGCGTGCGGACGGAGGCGTAGCAGGTAGTGCAGGGATTGCCGCTGCTCGGTCCGCTGCGAATCTCGGGCACACCTCAAGTAGTCGAGGCCAACTTCGCCCATGGCCACGCAGCGTGGGGTCCGGAGTCGATGGCTTAGTTCATCCCCCCGTTGCAGCACAATACCTGGCTTCTGCGCACAGACAACGGGGTGGATACCAAAAGCGCATACGACTCCGTCGTGGTCCATAGTATCCCACACGCTCCAACGTTGAGGTTGGGCAAAGTTGGCCACAAGACAGGAGTAGCTTAACCGACAACTATACATGGGGCCGAGGTGATCCCGGTAGTCAGCTCCCCAACCGTCCAGGTGGATATGGGAATCCACGGTTATCGGCATCGGTGGGCGAGCCATAGGGGCCTCCTCCGGGGGCTTCACCTCGGTCCTGGCGATCTCCGCAGCGGTCTCCTCGCTCAGATGTGCCATGATGCATGCAAGGACCTTCGGATGCAGCAGACATGCCACCACGGACGGTGGCTGCACGGTCAGCTTCTCCAAGGAAGTGACCGTGAGACGGTTCCGCTGCTCCCAAAGGCTGAGGAGGAGCCGCTGTTCAAGGGACAAGTCGAACGGTGACTTGTCCTGCGGGAAGTAACGCCGTTTGACGACGAGGTCCAAAAGGTCTGCATTGGACCTGCAGCCCAGATCCTTTCGAATCAGCTGCAGCAGTCCATTGCAGAGATGGACCCACGTCGTCGCGTCGTTCTCAGTCATGGCGGCCGGCGGACAGCTCGCTCCATGGCGGCTCTTCAAGTTACTTATACTTGACTCCCACTGCTTGCACCGCCAACAGGCCCTTTCGGGAGCGATCCACCACGGGAGATGGTTAGCCTCCACATGGCGTCTCGCCCTTACCGGAACCCGCTGACGGCAGATTGGGCAGTAGGAGTCAGCTTTGGGCTCCTTACCGGCCGCTCCTCCCGCTGGGGGTGGGGGAGGGGAGTCGTCCTCATCGTCCTGCAATTCATCGATGATGATGAACTGGGGCCCTTGCCTCCTGGCCTTCTTGGCGGCCCGTTGTTTCTCCCGGCGCCTCCTGTTTTTACGCTGCTGTCGCGTCGAGGCAGGCGCCGGGTTGGCCTCCATGGATGACTCCTCCCTCTGCTCTTCTTCTTCGGGCCGTTCAGCCAGTGGCTCTGCTGGTCGTGCGGATTGTCCCGGCTCTGCCCCTGGACCCTCCTCGTCAGACTCAAAGTCCGAATGACCACCTAAGTCAAGGAGGAGGTCAGAGGCATCCGGGATCTCCACATCATCCTGGTCCTCCGCCTGGTGAACGGTGGGGGTCGGAGGTACCACCTCACGGCGTTCCCCCTCCGACACCAGCACCCTGTAATTGTGTGTGGGTGGGGCCTCATCCTCGTCGGAGATCTCCTGGATCTCCGCCTCCTCCAGGACATCCTCCTCCAGAATTTCCTCACAGTCCGCTGGGCGGAACAGCCCTGCCGGCTCACAGCCCTCCTCGAATAGGTTGGCCGGCAAGTCTGTTAATGTGACATCCTCGGCCACCGTCTGGCGAAAATCCCGGACTTCCACATAAGTGCCGTCGTCCTCGAAGTACCGGGTAAGGATAGTTGTCCACCCGTTAGGATGGATCTTTCTCATTTCCCAGTGACGGTATGGGTCGATGTCGATGTTCATCTGAAAAGAAACAAGAGGACACACATCACCACGGTTCCAACGGTGCCTGGAAGGCACCCAATCTTAAAACTATGTTAGTGATGTGCAGGGACGATACCCCGCTGAGAGATGTAATCTCTCAGCCAGGCTGGTTGACGCCGACGCCGCCCGCTTCGCTTACTAGGTGGTAAGCTAGGGTCAAGGTTTGCATCCGACGCCTCCTGACCGTTGGTGACTTCTGTCGCCGGCGTATTCACTATAGTCGGCCGGTCAGATGCTTGGGGTTCGTCCACTGGGTCCTCCTCTGTTGTCAGATTGGTCCCATCGTCCTCCTGGGGTGTGAAGTCTTCTCCAGGGGGGGTTGCCGCCTCTGGGTCCTCTTCCTGGAAGAGTTGGGGTAGTGCCCAGTCGGTCGCCTCAACAGGACCCTCCTCTAGGATGTTGAGGTCCTGGAGTCGGTTCCTCTCTCGCCGCGCCCAGATAGGAATATTGAGGTCAGAGCATCGCCGCATCCGGTCATGATGAGTGACCTGTTGTCGACCCCTAGAGTTCAGTGTGGTGAACAGAATATCTGACAGCTTTTTGACTATCAGATGGGGGCCTGTATAGATGGGCTGAAGTTTGCGGCTCTGACCAACCTTTCCTGCAGAGTTTAGGATATAAACCAAGTCCCCTACGTCATAAGCATCTACGTGAACCTTGCGGTCGTAGCTCCGCTTGCGACTATGTAAGGCGTCACCTAATTTCTCCCGTGCACAATTATGGACCTCTTGCAAGGCCTGCCGCAACTGCTGCACATACTCTGCTTCGTTGAGAGAAGGGTCTTTGTCTGGGAGAACGCCGGCGAGAAAATCCATGGGTAAATTCACCTCACGGCCCAACATCATCATATTGGGGGTGAATCCGGTGGAGCGATTCACAGTTGCTCTCATTGCCATCCCGACGAATGGAAGGTACAAATCCCAAACAGCCTGCCGTCCATCAATGTGGACTCTCAGCTTGTTCAGGATCTCCCTGTTCATTCTTTCCACTTGCCCATTAGAACTAGGGCGATATGGAGTGGTCCGGGCCTTGGCAGTTTGCAACAAGTCACACATCTCATGGAACAGTTTGCTATCAAAGTTCTTGCCTTGGTCACTGAAGACCTGGCTGGCACAGCCCATCCGGCAGACAAACTTTTCAACAAACGCTCGGGCCACCGTTTCCGCCGACTGTTCTGGCAAGGCCTCCAGTTCAACCCACTTTGTGAACTGGTCTACCATCACCAGAATGTACTTTTGATGTCGGACGGTCTCGGTCAGAGGGCCCAAGATGTTGATGTGGATTCGCTCCATTGGGTCTCCGGCATGGAATCTTTTCATTGGTGACCTCGGGTTCCTGCTGGCCTTTTTGTTACGAGAACAAAGGTCACAGGACCGGATGAAGACCTTTACATCGTCTTTCATGCCAACCCAGAAGAATCGGCGACGAATGAAATGAACAGTCTTCTCCGGCCCCGGGTGTCCCGAGCACACATTGGCATGTGCAGCAGAAATAATATCCTGGCGACATCGTAGGGGAACAATGATTAGGGAGCGGGTAACAACTCCTGACGGGCAAACCCACTTGTAATAGAGGGTTCGTTGCCTGAGTTCCAGTTGTCCTCGAAGTCGCCATAGATATTTCACTGCCGCACTCTGAAGGTATAAGATTCCAGGATCCGGGTCTTCCGCATCTTCCAGCCACCGAATTATCACCATCAATTCAGGATCCTCCAATTGTTGGGATCCCCAGTCTTCAGGTGTCGGCTGGTCTTCATCAGACGAGAGTTCCTCGACGGCAGGGTTCACAGTGATTTGTCGCACCGACAAAGGAAGAATGTCATCAACAAATTCACTGAACCGCTCCCACTGATTCTGCATGCGGGTACAATAAGTGCACCCGCCACATGGAAGGGTTTCTGCCGTGGCGCCCACCTCATAATGAGGACATTCCCCTTGAGGAATGCGACTGAGTCCGTCTGCGTTGCCGTGTTGTCGTCCAGGCCGGTGCTCGATGCGGAAGTCAAATTGAGATAAAGCCTCTAACCACCGAGCAAGCTGCCCTTCGATGTTCTTAAATCTCATAAGCCAGATGAGGCTGTTATGGTCGGTTCTCACTACAAAATGGCGGCCTAGGAGATAGAATCGGAAGTGATTCATGAAGGTTACAAGAGCCAGTAACTCCTTCCGAGTGGTGCAATAGCGCCGTTGTGGGGCTGCCAGCGACTGACTGGCATATGCAACAACTCTCTCCTGACCATCCTGTAGCTGTGAGAGCTCTGCGCCGATAGCTGAATCACTAGCATCCACATCCAGAATGAAGATGCCAGTAGGATCCGGATATGCGAGCACAGGTGCAGTAACCATACATCCAATGAGATCCTCGAAGGCTTGCTGATGTTCTCCTCCCCAGCAAAGGCGTTGACCCTTTTTAGTTTCCTTCACCAACTGATAAAGGATGTTGGCCTTTTCAGCCAGAGCTGGGATGAAATCTCGGTGGTAGTTGATGAATCCTAAGAAGGATTCAAGCTCAGTCTTGGTCGTGGGAATAGGCCACTCCAGGACGCTCTTGATTTTGGCTTCCGGGATAGTGATACCATCCCGACCGACACGGCGACCGAGGAAATCTACTTCGGTCCGGAACAGTTCACACTTTTTAGGTTTGAACTTAAGATTATGGTCCCGGAACCTCTGCAGAACCTCCTCAAGTGCACGTCGGTGCTCATCAAATGTGCGTCCTAGGATGATGATGTCATCGAGGTAGACCAACACGTTCTTCCAGAGCATATTCTGAAGGACGTAGGTCATAATCCTCTGATAGGTGGCCGGCGAGTTACATAGACCCATGGCAAGTCGGACATGCTCGAACAGTCCGTATTTTGTGATAAAGGCGGTTTTATATCGATCTCTTGGATCGATAACAACCTGCCAATATCCACTGGCCATGTCAAGGGTACTAAAGTAACGATTATCAGCTAGTGTGTCGAGGCATTCCTCAATGAGTGGGAGCGGGTAGCTGTCTCGACGGGTGGCCTTATTAAGGTCCCGGTAGTCAATGCAGTACCTGTACTTTCCGTCCTTCTTTTTGACTATGACGGGCGCTGCAGCCCACTCACTAGCTGATGGTTGGATTATCCCATGGTCGACCATTAGATTCAGGTGAGCCTCCTCTTCTCCCTGGAACCCTAGGGGCGTCCTCCTCAGTCCATGTCGCACTGGGGCCGAGTCTCCGGTGTCTATGCGATGCATTATGGTGGAAAATTCGCCTAAGTCAAAATCATGCTTGGCAAACACATCACCATAACTCGCTAACAATTTTTGCAACACCACGCACTCCTTCCCCTCTAAATTGGCTATGCTCCGGAGGTAAAGGTTATCCAGATGGGGGGGTAGGTCCACCTCAAGTGTCTTGCTACCTGTAGGTGCCTCTTCTGCAGGCTTCTCCTCATAGGTGATAGAATTGGAGTCCTCATCCGCAGAATAAACGGTTTCAACTTGTCGAGCCATCGCGATAACAGTACCTACGGGCACTATAAGCGACCGCTCCGACGCATTCACGACCTCTACGTTAACATGTGGAAAGTATTTATTTACTCCTGGAGACAAGAAAATTGGGAATGCGCATGGTACAGGCTCAATCAGTACCTCAGCCCCCAAATCAAACCTATCCGGCAAGTGGCACTCGATGTGTTGGCTGCACACTGCTGGAATGGCGATCCTCTCATTTGTGGTCACAGGAGCAATGGCGACTTTATTGCCATGCATGTCGGTCGTGAAGTTCGCGGGGACAATGGCATCTGCGATCTGTAGATACCCGCGGGTGAAATCCAGACGTGCTCCGACTTCATGAAGAAAATCCAGTCCGAGAATAAAATCCTCACGGATGGCACCAATAAGGACTGTCCAATGATAGAGGGCGTTACCAATGCTTAGCGGCACATGAAGGGCAATGCCAGCAGACATACCCATGTCATCACCAACACCATAGATAGAAATGGTGTGATTTTCAATAGGTTGAATGCCAGCGGCCTCACACAATGCCTTACTGGCCATGGTAATTTGTGAGCCAGTGTCAATGATGGCGAACGTCCTCTTTTCATTGACCGTGATGGGAATTGTCATGGTCAATCCTTGGGATGCCGGTGTGGGTCTTGGTGGATCAGGTGGGTGGTCGACATGTGGACCATGGACGGCAGTATGACCAACTCCTACCGTCCGTTGGCTTTTGGGGTGCCTCTGGTTGTGGACAGTCAGAACGGAAGTGCCCAGGTTGATCGCAATTGAAACAGCGATCATGAGGTCTATTCCGTCGGTTTGGCGAACGGGGTGGAGACCGGCCGGAGTAGCCTCGATCCTGGTTGCGAGGCGGTGAACGATGATGCTGTGTGGAAGATGGAAATTTATAACGGTCGTTCACACTAGAAATCCCGGCCTGGACCCCTTTCGTTTCCATCACAGATCTCGGCGGTGGAGAAGAAGAAGGCGTAGGAGCTTGCCGGTAGACCATGGTCTGTCGGATCATGGATTCATCTTCCGCAAAGGAGACCTGTCTAGTTGATGGTTGGGAGGATTTTCCCCAGATCGCCTTTACCAATGCGGTGTGGTTCTTCATGGCACTTAATGCCTGCCGTATTGTCTGTGGGTTGGTCTTGACGGCCTCTAATACAGCAGCACGATCCCGGGCCCCCCGAATGAAGCTGTTCTTTGCAGACATATTGATGAATTCAGCAGGATACTCTGGGAACGCCAGACAAGTTTGTGTTTGTATCCTGTCTGCGAACTCATCTGCTGTCTCGTCCACTCGCTGCTTCAGATCAGGAATTGTGTTTCGTAATACTTCCGGCCGTTCTGTACCAGCGTAGCGATCACGTAGGCGTGAACAGAGTCTACGATAGCTGCTAGTACACCGGCCAGACAAGGTACGAACAAATTGCACTGATTTGCCAGTTAGACTGCTCTTCAATTGTTGGAGTTTGTCTCTTTTGTTGAGCTGGTAGTACTCGCACATTGTCTCGAATTGGAAGAGGAAGTCGTCCCATTCACCCATGGCGCCGTTGAACTGGGGTATTTTGGGGGAAGGGCGACGAATCCTGTCAGCGCGTCCACTGCCACCTCCACTGTGCCCAGAGTATGCCTGACTCTGGGGCCGGTATGATGCCGATTCAGGGTCCGATGAGTCACTAGAGCTCTCGGACTCGTCATGATTAGGTTCTTCCGCTGGCATCCATCCAGGCGGCCGTTGCTTGGAGCTTGCTCTGCCAATGGAAACTGGCGGCGGCGGAGGTAGTCTGGGTGGCAGAGGAGCAGCTTGGGGGAAACCAGGGGCCGGCTGATAGGGCAATCCAGCATGTACATGTGGATAATTGCCCAAATTACCAACCGGTGGGGGTTGATACCCTGGCGTTCCCATACGTTGGAAACCAGCTGGAAATGGTTGTTGTCCCATCTGGACTCCGGCGGTGGGAAATGATGGTAGACTGGGGAAGTTGCCTCCCGGATGGGCCATTGCTTGTGGCCCACTCCAGGGATGCATCCCGGTTCCACTGGCTGGTGGGAGGTGGACACCTCCTAAAGCTGCTCCAGCCAATCCCTGACCATTTCCTGAATATGGGTATCCCATGTGACTCATTGGGTGTTGTCCATATCCTTGAGGGGGACACTGGTCATATCCTGCCGGTTGTCCTTCAGGAGGACATGGGAAATGTCCAGAAGGGGGTGGTTTCACTGACTGCCGTCTCCATTTCCGGTCATCAACTTTTGGAATTTGTTGCTGAAAGACTTGACCTCCTTGCCCCGTTACCAGTTGATATTGATACTCCTCACTTCCAATTTGGGGCTTAGTTGACATTCCATGTGGCAGATTAAATGTTTGGTTGACATTGCCAGACTTCTTCGTAGGGGCCTGAGTCTTGTTCCCCCTTCCTCCTTCCTTTGCAGGCTTTGGAGATCCGTTGTATCGGAATTGAAAGGTCTCTTTGGTGTTGACCGAGGACGCTGGAGGACGCTTGGCGGATTGATGGTCTGGAGCAATGTCCAAGGGAGTCCGTCTGCACCTTTCTGGTGGGGGATGATAGAGTCCACCCCGCTCTCCTGTTACTTTATGGTGGAAAGTGGCCCCTGCCACAGTGTCATCCCAAGCAAGAGATGACACATCTTCTTCCGACACATTGAACTGGGGCAGAATGGGTGGGGGCTGTTGATGGTCGGATGCCCGCAGTTTGTCCCGTTGTTGGCACCCATCTGTGCCACCTCTATCATCCCTACTACTGAGATTAGGATCATCACTCTGGCCTCCCGTCTTCAATTTGAGTCCCACTTGGCCGACATTTCGATCGGCCTGCTGACTCAAATCCATTGGCTGATAAACCAGATTGGACGGGATGCTCTGAGCGATTGTCCGTAACTCATCCAGCGTCGTTTGTCGGGCGGTAGATTGGGTTGGAATGGGAGCAGGAGTCGGTGTCTGCGGTTCCTTCGACTTACTTCCACCTGGGAAAGAGTCCGAAGGATCACGCATCTGTCCAACTTCCTGTTTCTCCTCACTCGTGGCCATTGGTTGGAATGTCATCTCTACCGGGGTTTGTTGCTGTCCGTTACTGGGAGTAGCGGGGACCTGTTGATTGGTGGTGTCCAGACCCAAGCCCCGATAAGACTTGTTGATGGTATCCTTAGCCGACATTGGAGATTCCGTGTCGGTGTCCTCACCATTGTAGTCACCGGGTGCTTCATGAGTGCGCGGCCACCACAGGGGAGGGTCGCCAAGATCGGGTTGCCTAAACCGTATCTTGCTATCCAACTGGCGCTGCTGTTCATCGAATTTAGCATCCATGTCCCGATAGAGCTGATCAGCAGTCTTACGTAATTCCCCTTGGATTTCACCAAATCCCCCGTAGAACTGGCCTCTCAATGACTCGAGGCCGGAGTACACCCGATCAAAATCCTCTCGAGCCCTCTCTCCATGGTTGTCCATTTTAGCTTCCAGCCGAGAGTATTGCGCATTCATTTGCCCAAAACATCTGTTGACCATATCGTTTATCCTTTTCTCGTCAGTCTCCCTCCTTTCGTTTATCCTTCTCTCATCGTCCTCCCTCCTTTTCTTTTCCAAGTCAGCAGTCTCCCTCACCCAACAGGTCATCTCTGCCTGCCAGCTTTGATTGCTTGTCTCCAGTTTAGCCATTTTGGATTCAGTCTGCAGACACAGGGACATCGTCCGATGACGGAATTCCTCATTGGTGAGACCGTTTGAGGAGGAAGAGTCATTGGCATGCGGCATAAAACTCCCATCTCCTTGAAGGGGAGCTCTCGCACTGCCGCTGAATGTCTCCGATGTTCGCTGATAAGAAGGATCCATGTGTTGTGATGACCAGTTATTATTGACGCTGAACAGAGGATCCGTGGGGAACAAAGAGCCACCGACTTGGGGACCCCTTGAAAGAAATGATGGACTTCGAAGACCTCCGAGTGGATGATCCGTGGACAAGGAAGATGGACTTCGATGGCATCCGAACTGGTGGTCCCTGGGTAATGATGACGGGCTCCGATGGGCGCCAAGCTGGTCTTCTTGATGAGGGTAGCGTTGGGGCGAGGTCTTTTTGTCCGACGCGACAGTCACTTCCCCCCCCGCACTATCATCTTTGGCTCCAACAGATGCTCCTCCACCAGATTCTTCTCCATCAGATTCTTCTTCCTGTTTCTCCTCCTCCGCATCAGATGTCGCTCCATTTGGCGGGACGCTATCCACCTCCTCTTTACTCTCTACCTCGTGTCGGTCCAGTGAGATCCTGCCCTCTCGGTACCAAGACTCCCACTGTTCCACAGGCACTCTGGAGATACCAGCTAGAATTGGCCAAGTCAGCTCACCGGTATCCCGCAGCTGGAGTATTTTCAACGATGTCGCCTCCCCGATGTTGGGTAGATTCCTTAGATCTCGTTGCTCAGCAGTGTACAAGTTGATGGTTTCCATCTTTTCAATTGATTTGGGTAACCACTGTTATGAAGTACCTTACCGATACCTATACCACTAATCAATAGTGACCGCAATTAGTCACAGCGACTGACCCGACGTTTCTAATATCAGAGACCGCCCTGCTGATCGCTAGTTATATCTTCACAATCGGCAAGGCTGAACTCACACGCGGTGCACGGAAGCTGATTTGATTGGAACTTAAACTTCCAAACCGCGACTCATACAGTGAAACGCGCGAATTGGCAAGGGATTGTGAGTTAGTAGCTTAACTATAGTCTCAATACAGTCAAAGCAACAATACAATTGTACAACAATAGTCACAACACAGATTGATGCAGTCCACAAGGCAACAATACAATTGCTAAGCAACGCAACAACACAGATCTACAGAACAATCACAACACAATCAGGAAAGCAGTGTAACACAACTCAGTAAGCGTACAACACACAAAGCAAGCCTTAATGGTTAGCAAACGCAACACTTATGCAAGCAATCTTAGTATGTAACACACTTCTTGTAGGTATAGCTGCTTTCAAGCCGAGGCTACCAGCAAGAATGGGAGAACCATGTATTTTACAGTAACAACTGCACCATGTGTCCCCTCCACTCACACTGACAGCAAGTAGAACTACACTCGACTTATTAATCTGTTGATTTGACAAATAGAAAGAGTCAGGGCACCACGTTCCTTACAGTCAAGACTGCACCATGGACCAACCTCCAACTCCACTATAAGTCTTAACTTAATATTAGACTAATAACTATGTAACTATGTTATTCTACTACTAGTGTTATATTATAACCAAACCAGAGAAATAAGCAGACAAAAGAGGTCCACCAATGATCTATTCCAAAGGGGATCCGCTCCGATGTCCACCTACAACTGAGATTAGGTTAAGACTGTAATTAGAATTAATTAGAATTAATTAAGTTGCACTAAGTCAGTACTGCTTATGGGGAGAACGAGGCTTACTATGGTGGAAAGCTATAAACCTTCCTATAGTCTTCCTCTTCTTCCCTCCCACAACAGACACTCAGCCAAGTACAAAGTAATTATCAACTTAATTAGAAATAACTTAAATTAACTAGATTGCACTAGGTCAGTACTGCTTATGGGGAGAACAAGGCTTACTATGGTGGAAAGATATAAACCTTCCTATAGACTTCCTCTTCTTCCCTCCCACAACAGGCACTGATCCAAGTACAAGCTTTTTACTAAACTTAAAAATAAACTTAAACTCAAATTAATGTAACTTAAACTTAAAAGTAACTTAACTCAAAATAAATGAAGTTATCTGTCTTAATGAGTGTAGCCAGTTAAAACTATAAGTCTTCCACTGGCTGCCTCATCAAAACTTAATGTGTTACTATACGTTTTAAGTTATTTATTGGTATTAATAATATTAAAAATTAAATAAATTTGATTTATTTACCTTGCTATTGTTGTAATCTCTGTATGTATAGCCCGCTAAATACAAGTATCTCTACCAGATTCTGCAGGCTGCCACACAGAGTTACCTACTTAAGTTACAACAACTATTACCAAATATTTTAAGTAAATCCAAATTATTATAAAGTAATTGCTATTTATTAAGTAAATATAGTCTCCGTATATATAGCCTACTAAATACAAGTATTTCTACCAGATTCCGTAAGCTGCTACACAGAGACGATATCACTCAACCATAACAAATACCTTCAAATTGAATTACTTTATTACAATTTAAATTATTATTGACTAAGTAATTAGTCCCTATATGTATAGCCTACTAAATGCTTGTGTGTAAAACAAGATTCTGTAAGCTGCCACACAGAGACAAATATCACTCAACCATAAACTAATTTTACACTAAATTGGTTTAAATTTAAATAATGTAGTCTCTTTATGTATAACCTGCTAAATGCTTGTGTGTAAAACAAGATTCTGCAAGCTGCCACACAAAGACAAGTTCACTTAAACATAAACCAATTTTAAATTAAACTTTAATCTGTAGTAGAATTTTATAGTGAAGTAATTTTAAGTAATAAAGTCACCATATGTTTAACCCACTAAATACCTGTGTATGAAACAAGATTCTGTGGGCTGCCAATAAATAGACAATTTACTTATTTATCAATTGAATTTGACACTTCATTGATTAAAATTCTAACAGGAAATATTATTGTACACCTATTGTGCACTATTAAATTGATGTTGGGTGTCAATTCAAACTGAAGTTGTTAGGTTGTCAGTTTTGACACCTTTGAAACAATGGTCAGGTGTTAAGCTATTGACCAGATTGACACCTTCTATTGACACCTGTGGATGGTTTTCCTGTGTCTATTTAATTTGTAGATTTTGTTTCAAAAAATACAAAAAGTATTTAATTTTTGACTGTTACACTGTTGATCGAATACAAATTCTACCCTCAACAGTTGCCCACAGTCAAATAATTACCAAAAAAAAAAATTTTTTATTCTTAACTGATGCACCACTGATCGAATACAAATTCTACCCTCAGCAGTTATCAACAGTCAAGAATGTAAAAATTTTATTAATCAGCTGTTATACTGTCGATCGAATACTAATTCTACCCTCGACAAGTAAAAACAGTCAAATTAATGTTACACAAAAATATATTTTTATAAAATCCAGCAGTCAAACTGTTGATCGAATGATAATTCTACCCTCAACAGTTATCAACTACTGAATTATACAAAAATGTGTCAATTAGCAATTGCACTGTCGATCGAATACTAATTCTACCCTCGACAGTTACCAACTGCTAACCAACTGTTACAAAAAAATAAATAAATCTTTATAAAATCCAGCAGTCGCACCGTTGATCGAATGATAATTCTACCCTCAACAGTATCAACCACTGAACTATACAAAAATTAGTCAATTAGCAATTGCACTGTCGATCGAATACAAATTCTACCCTCGACAGTTACCAACTGCTAATTAATTGTTACAAAAAAAGAAATTTATATAAAATCCAGCAGTCGCACCGTTGATCGAATGATAATTCTACCCTCAACAGTATCAACCACTGAATTATATAAAAATTTTGTCAATTAGCAATTGCACTGCCGATCGAATACTAATTCTACCCTCGACAGTTACCAACCGCTAATTAACTACATAAATTAATTTGTTAGCTGATGCACTGTTGATCGAATACTAATTCTACCCTCAACAGAACCAACAGCCAACAGGTCACAATTTATCAAGCTATATTACAACTGATCGAATACAAATTCTACCCTCAGAAGTAAAAGATAGCCAGAAAAATTGTCACAACAATATTGTCAATGTAAATAGTGTTTAAGAACTGCACTTCCGATCGAATGCAAATTCTACCCTCAGAAGTTACCAGTTCATAAACACAATTATAAAACACAAACTCAATAATTTCCAGGAGCTGCTATACTACCAGAAAGCAATAACTTCTGCCTCCAGTGGTTCCAAGCTGCTTCTTACAGGAAAATCAAGTTTCAATGTGTATTGTCACTCAGCTGTCAGTTTTGACAGCCAAGTATAAACATTGACTCAAAGTGAGAAGCCACACTCAATTTCCTCTGAGACTATCCCAGATACTAACACTTTGTCAGGATCCAGGCACCAGTTCACTTCTGTACACCAGATATATAGTAACCACGTACCTTGTAAGTAAATCTGGGAAGACAGTCACTTTAGTCTAGATAATGTCTTGTCTCTTCGGGGTCTGCGTCGCTTCTGCTGTCATCCGCCGCAGGCCGTGTATATATGCCAGGGGGATGCAGCAGCGCGCAAGTGGCGAGATCTGGAACTACGCGCCGTCTGCTACAACGGTCATTGTCGTAAAAGTCCACAAAAGTGATGTGCACTGTTACTGTAGTGAGAAAGAAATATTGATGGATAACATGCATGAATCAATGTAGAATTGAGGATGCTTGCAGTAAAATAAAGAAATGGAAACGGTTTGTAACCATAAAACTTATGAATCTGAGGTGCATCCCTGTATAGAGGGCAGTGAGTCAGAAGGATTGATGTATAACATTCTGTATTCAATGCAGAATTGACGTTGTGCATAGCAAACAAAAAAATCGTAACATGCCGTAGCCATTAAAATTACAAATCTAAGGTGCTGCACTGTCTAGAGGGCAGTGAGACAGAAAGATTGATGTGTAACAATAACATGCTATAATCAATAGAAAATTTGACGACACACATAAAAATAAACATAATGGACCAAACTGTGACTGACAATATACGATAATACAGGATAATATTCATATGGCGAGCTGAAATACTCGCTGCTCATTGGCCCACAGCCGTACCATATTCTACGATATTGCACGCATGACAGGCATACATGATGTTGCATGGTCAATTTAACATGTAAAAGATTGGACGGACCTGAGAGGAAGAATCATATTTTGAAGCTGCTGCTGCCACAAGCTAACCATCCTCCAACAGGTCATTTTTACGGCTACGACATGTTACGATTTTTACCTTCAGCGAACGAAGTTCGAAGAAGGTATTGTAATCACTTGGGTAAAAATGCTGTCCGTCCGCCGGGCGGGCGGGCGGCGGGCGGATAGATCGTTTCCGGCCCAGCACTCGGCCTCTATTGAATGTACGTGGATGAAATTTGGTACACATCTAGCCTGTATGGTCTAGTTGTGCCTTTTGATGGTCTGACGAATATGTCTTGGAAAAACTTCAGAAAATTATAACAGCGTTATATTTTTTGGTTTTCAACCGACAGCTCATAACCTATACTTTGTACATGCGTGAAACTATAATATGCGTAAATTAGTCTAATAAGGCCTTTCCATGATTTTACAAATCCTGGCAAGCAGATGGGAAGATGGCTGGGCAGCGGGCAAATACAAATAATTGAAGGCCACCACTCGACCGCCATTGCATACCCATAAGCAATTTCGTAATGCACCAATTTTATGATATTATTGTAATCTTCTAAAGGTGTTATTCGCTGAAGGTTTGCTGCTGCGCAGCCTATGTTTTTGTTTGCTATGCACAATGTCAATTCTGCATTGATTGCAGCATGTTATACATCAATCCTTCTCTCTTACTGCCCATTCAGATACCAAGAGTAGTGCTACCGATCCGATCCAATACGGCTTTTTAGTGCTGGATCGGTACTACACACCCAGCACTTTCACTTTATATAACCATTCACCCCAGCTTCATCATCAAACAAACATGTCCTTCGATGACGTTCAACCTTCTCAACCGCACGAAGAAGTTCTGACATTCCTTCATCTAATGAACAACAGGTCGTGAAATATTTATGACTTTTAAGTGAAGAATGACAGGTTCTCACATCCTCACCTCTCAGTGTAGACTGCGTGAGTCTACCCTGACAACCTGGCCATGGGTTGTGTTTCTGTGAAGTAGTCATTAAAAGATTAACAAGTCTATGGCGTGAAAGACATAATTCACAGTTTGACATTGTTAACAGCAACTGATATGGTTAATGATTATGGTAATTTTCATTAAAAGTTCTTAAACTTCTTAAAAGAATTGCATAAAACTGAATATTTATCATCGCACCAAGGATAAAACAATCTAGTTTGCACCACTATATACTTTAAGTCTTTTCTTTGCAAAACTTATTATAATCACTGTGTTAACTTGATTTTCTGTATATAAACTGAACCAAATTAAAAACACAAAACTATTTCTAAGGTCTTTCTGACAGACTGTAAGACTTTTTGATGCCACAGCTATTGTATAATGCTGTTTGAGGACTTGTTTCTGTTGTGGCATTGTTGCATTGGAATATCATTGTGTGTGATAAACTCTGGTCTGACTTCCCAAAAGCCTAAATTTTTAAAGTTTGGTGGCACTTACTGAAGTGAATTCGGTGGCCTTTTCTGTCATTTTCTTCAAGCTTTCACATGAAATCATTACATTTGCTCTTTGGGTCGCCCAGTGCCCTGGTCCACTGGCCATACCCCAATGTGATAAACTTGGCCACAGATGTGCAAATAATGGTCACACTTGAATGATTTTTTTGCAACCTAGTTCTTTGATAACTGATCACATACATGCATACACTAAATAGCCAATCTGAAGCAAATACAGAAAAATAAAGTCCTGGAAATAGTTTTGCGTTTTTTATTCGGCTCGGTTTATATGCCACAACAAGTTTCATAATTGTGACAAAATACAGTACTTCTTATCTTATCTTACTTATCATATATGACTTATCTATCTGTCTATTTATCTATCTATCTATCTATCTATCTATCTATCTATCTAGGCCTACCTGTCTATCTATCTATCTATTTATCTATATATCTATCTATTTATCTATAAAGGATCTATCCATCTGTCTGTCTAGTTGTCTGTCAGTCTATCTATCAGTCTATCTATCTATCTATCTATCTATCTACCTATCTATCTATCTATCTATCTATCTATCTATCTATCTATCTATCTATCTATCTATCTATCTATCTATCTATCTACATTCCAGTGGCAGACTTCAAAAGAGCTGGCCACACACTTGGTGGATGACCACTGCACTCCATTGCATGTCCAAGCTTGCGCTCCATGGCATAATAACCTCTGCGCTGTGTAGCATGTCCAAGCGTGAGCTGGATGCCATATCCAGGATCGCATGTACATGCATGTTCCTGAATACAGGTCCACGCAGGCACTGCATGGATGACATGTCCACAGGTGATCGTCAACGCACGTATGCGTATTTATGTGGGAAATTACATGTACACATGTGTGTATGTGCGCTCACTACCATGCGTGAATGAGTCATATTGGGATAAAAATTTATATGCAAAATACAGATAAATTCAAAAAGTCCAATGGGACAGAATAAAGTGGATTGCTTCCAAGAGAAGACATATGTTTTGACAGCATTGAGAGTATTGGATATGACCTCACATAGTACTTATAAATGATCATTTGATCATAGAGAATAACGTGGCATGGATAGGGATATGAGCTCTCATGCAAGGAACATATCAGTATAATTTTGTGAGCATTAACTTGTCATTCGTTGGTTGTAACGTTCCAAATTCTGAATAAATTATTTGCCAAAGACGTAATTTTGATAATTGAATAACTAAATGTCCTCCCAACTGCTGAAACATCATCATAATTGTCTCTTCTGGTAATATTCAAAGGATTACTGTGTGGTTTGTAAGAAAATAACTATAATTTTATCAATTATTGTCTTGGCTTTATGTTCACAACTAAGGTAATTTTCATATTTTACAGCCAAAAACCAGTCAATAACATTGATTAGGTCCAGAGCTGTGGGCTGAGCCGAATCCTTGAGGAGACGAAGACTGGTCCAGTGGCATGCTCGCCCAGAAAATCCTGGAAAACTATTAGGGGGGGGGGGGGGTCATCGCCATGCCGACTACTGCCCTAAATATATAGTTGTTTTTTTTTAAACTTCACAGATTTCCTATATTTTAGTCTCCCACTTAGCACTAGGCTTGCCATATTTTCGGTTAAATAGTATTGATCAAGAATTTCCACAAACTTTTAAAAGGAACTAATAATAGTGTTTTTATAACCATGAAATGATCCTGTGCGCATGTATCTTACAAATTTGCAAAAATTTTTATTTGGTCATGTTACATCTAATACCTGCATGTAGGATATTTTGATTACATGTTAAATTGTAAACTTTCATTGCTTAATTAGTAATTCCTTCAAAATAATAACCAAACAGCAAGTGTCTGAATATAACAATAACAGTACTTGTGAGGGCAATATGGGATTTTGAGAGCTCAATATGAAATTCGAGAGCCCGAAAGCAGGACCATTTGAGCCCGAAAGTTCATTGTTATCAAAACGATACCTGACAAAACTTGAGGGCTGCTTTTTTCACCCCTATTTTTGACCCTTTTTGGGGAAAGATCTATATGCTGGATGGGGAATCGTTATACCGTTCATATTCTATTTTTGACCAGTCAAATTACAGCGGCGTATCTAGAAATGGTCTGGGGGGCATTACATGTGTTAAATACGGGACGCTCAACGCCCCCCCCCCCCAAATACGCCACTGAGTCAATATCTTTGGAGAACAGATTCTTGCAATAACAGATCATTGTCTTTCAAACTTTTTTCCGTTTGATAAAAATCATTACAGCATTAGCTTGCCTTTACCATGCAATGGGAGTTCGGCAGCTATGCTCCTTTTCCTACAAATCTCATGCATGGCTAGTTTATAAACCGACAATCCCACATAAAGTTTAAAAAAATGAATCCCTATTTTTCACGTGTAAGTAGGGGGGTGTAAGTAGGGGGTTCATTCAAGCTATTCCATTCGTATTTTGTTTGCCTGGTCGAAATCTTTGGAGAACAGATTCGTGCAATAACAGATAATTTTTTTTAAACCTTTTTTCCGTGAACAGCATCAGAGAACAACTTCCCAACAGAGAATGTGGTAGTTCCATTGGGGGAGGTGGCAAGCAAGTATATAATGACATCACAGCTTGTAGCTATTGCGATGCTTGAGAATAGGGATGCAAGCTGTGACACTGAGCAAACATGTGACATTACATTACAAAAGCATAGAAAAGAACTTGAGATTCCACCTAAGTATGACGAGGAATGTTATGTTTTGGAAAGGTAATAGGCGTTGTAACTTTCAAATAATGGATACATTTGAATCAGAAAAGATACATAACTTGAACCAGCAAAAGCAATAGGCACGGTATTTAGACCACCTTCAAGTTTATTGAAACTATTGCATTAGGGTCATTTTAGGAGTTGTTAGCATAAAAGGTAATAATATATAACTTTTTAATATATTTGCATTGTAATGTAGGCCTAATATGTACAGCTTTAGTACCTCAAACCATGGAAAGGCACAAATAGACGTGTATGATGCTATTTCAAGCATATTAGAGGAATTGTCTGTGAGACATGGACCACAAACACAATAAAAGAAAAACGATTCTATTTTATCTTGATATATCAAAAAACTATTGAATACCTGATATTTCTAAAAACTATTGAATACCTGGCAAACAAACCACACAGAGGCGCAACTACACTATATAAATGATTGGTGTACTAAACTTCATCCATGTACATACAATAGCAGCTGAGTTGTGATCCGGAAACGAAAAAAAAAAACGTGTTATTATAAAAAAAATTTCTAAATATTTCAGAAATGTTTTTATTTATTTATTTGTGGCTTAGCTTACATTGGACTGGGATGATCTTTCTTGCCAGCCGCAACAATGACACCATAAAGCGGTCCCTCTCAGGTTGGAAATTATTGCGGTTTGACAGCCAAATTTTCTTTCAACATTATGCCCTGAGCTCCATGCCCTTGTTTGAGCTTAATGTGAGAGACTTTCCGAAGTAGGTCATCCTCATTGTTAGGACACCAATTTTATAAGTAGATCATTCATATTGTGAGGACACTGGTCTCTCATATGGCCCCTAGAGTGTCATAAATTTCATATAACATATCACACCATTCAGTATTTCTCAAGCTAACAAGTTTTCTTTCTAAAATTTTCAATTCACAATGAAAGCAATGTCAAATCAAACTCACTGCTACCAACAGTCCTCGTCACATTTACGTGGAATCTCAAGTTCTTTCTATGCTGTTGAAGTGTGATGTCAGAGATGACTCTATTTTCTAGTATTGCAATATATGTTGTCAATCATAGATGGCTGCTGATGGCACCATCCCTATAACGTGAGATAAGCAGGGGGTTTTGGTCAAAGCATTTTGAGGACGTGTCCTCAAAATTAATAAGTGGAGTTTCCTGGGCATTTCGTAAGCTGAATATTATAAATAGAAAATTCGTTGTGAGGACATGCTTTGTGTCCTCACAATGTGCAAATGTCCTCATAACATATAACATTGGTCTTAGGCAATCATTTTTCTTCACAACACACCTCATGATGGCTCTCTCTCTTTTTCTCTCTCTTTCTCTCTCTCGTTCTCTCTCTCGTTCTCTCTCTTTCTCTCTTTCTCTCTCGTTCTATCTCTTTCTCTCTCTCTTTCTCTCTCGCCTTCTCTCTCAATAACTTTTGAATAGTTTGCTCTATACTTGAATTCAGGACTCTATTTCAGGTACCGAGGCGCACTGGAATGCTTTATCAAATTTACATCTCCACTTAATCCATGACGTTGGCACCGACGACCTTCATTTAGGAGGGGGCACCACAGGAACATCTGTCCTAGTGAACAAAGCAATCGAGTATGTGGATGCTGGGGGACAGGCGGGTAATGTGTCGTTTCATCATTTTGTTGAATAACAAAACAATTAATCTTTTGAAATTTTGCCAGCTTTATTGTCTTCTCAAAGTTAATTTGTCCTGATAAATTGTATAAATACTGCATGTACGTAGATTGCCACCCATGGATCTTAAGTTTCTTTGAAAAACAAGTTGGTTTGGACTTTTGGGCCATGTGACATGATGAATTTGTTCAAGTTTATCTGCTGCACTTGTTAGTATTTCAAATCCATGTTGTTTTTTTTATCACAAATTTTAGTCAAATGATTTGCATTATTATTATATTGAAAATATGTGACTTCCTGCACGACACCAAAAAATATATTTTTGTGGAAGTGTTGCTGTGCTACTTGAGCTGAAAAATATTGCAGGTACTCCGATTAGAGTTGGGCCTCACCACAAGTTGAACACTGTATAAGGCTGTGGTTTTCTCCACACTTAGTCTTTTAAACTCTGATAAAGACCTTGAAGAATGGTTTGAAACCTGCACTGACGTCATCCACTTTCACAGAATTCCTCAGAAAGATGAACGAGAGCTTTTTATCTTGACCTAAAAGTTATACGGGAGTGATGTTAGTTACATCTTTGCATCCCAAATTCTAGACACTAGGGGAGACCGGGGTTAGTTGGCACACTCATTTTTATTTTTGCTCTGGAGAGCAAATGGTACAAGATATTCACACAAAATTTTAGCATGTGATAGTGAGCGTGTTTAACTCAATGATCAGCTCAAGAAATATTGTAGATGATTATTGAAATTTGTGTCACAGACACAAACTTCCAGAAAAAATATTGATTCAACTAACCCCGACCCCGGGGTTAGTTGAAGCGCCATAAAAATTTGGAGACAACTTCTTATAAAAGGGGTTTCCTTTGCATAACTGATATCCCTATGATGACCACCAGCTTCAGTACAACACTCATTTGAAAAGAAATTGTATACTGTAATTTACAAAAATTTTTTGTCTATTTTTGACAAAAAAGCTGGTTTTTCCATATTTCCCTTTCAGGAATGCAAACATGCACTGTAGTAGTTCTAAACTGCAGTAACTCCAACTAACAATGACTTGCAAGGCAATTTGAACACTTGAAATCTATGTTACGGCCAACTCCACCATGCATGATTCAACTAACCCCGTCACACCTGGAACACAATATTGTCTTATTTTTCAGTCTTATCAAAGTCACACAACAAAAAGCTTCTGGGTGTGGATTAGGCATGGATTTGCTTATTTAGAAATAAGGTTAGTTCACCTGGTTTAAAATCATAGCTAAACAATAACCCCCCTCGAAGACTGAGCAAACAAGTTACTAGAGCACCCCAAAAACAAACTTTCTTGCCTACAGAACTAGCATTTTGAAATTTTGAATGAATAAAGGTATGATAACATGTGCCAATAAACAGGGTATCTACCAAAAGTACCAGTTTGGCCAAAAATTTAAAATAAAGCTGATTTTAGGCCAAGATTCAACTAACCCCGCGATTCAACTAACCCCGGTCTCCCCTACAGATATCTCGTTTTGATCAATTGAGCAAATGGTGTCAACGTCAAGAAGTTTTGTGGGCACTGTGGTTCTCATGAACACACCTGATCAAAAGAACAACCAGGCAACCATGATCATTGATCACTCCCATATAACTTTCTGTGTTAGCTTCAATGAAGCTCATCTATCCTGGAGTAGAAATTGTAAACAATGGATCAAGGAAAAGAAATTCTGAGGCGGTATCTTTCCCGGAAGCAAGAAGACATGTGAAACAGAACTCATTCCCAGCCGCACGGTCATAAAAGAATCCAGCTTGCAGAACATGGTCCCATCAGATGCCACCAACAACACACAAATTGCAGAGAAAACGATCGCAGTGCATGACTCAGGAGAACCAATGCAACAGTCCAGAATCAGGGGCGTAGCCAGAAACCAGGTGAGGGGGGGGGGTTTCTTCAACATAATCTTGGTGAGGCTCGTAGGGCCGAAGCCTATACAGCAGAGGGTTCGGGCCGCTTTAGGCCCCAAGAAGCCAACGGATTTTATGTTGCTGGATAATGATTCTGAGCAGTTATAGGCCATTATTCTTTTATAGAAGGTCTGGTATTATAGGGTAAAAATGATTATTTTTTTTCAAGCCTTTTCTGTAAGTTATCGTGATATAACTTGTGTAAATTGAGATTCCCCCCTTATTCTGTGCCATGATGAGAATATGGCAAAGATGTCCAATAATGTTGAGATTCCTACACCATTATGGCATTAACACCAAAATATCCATTATACATCAGCCCCTATACTAAATAGGCTAATGTACAATATCCAAGGAAGTGGTTTTATGGAATCTAAATCCATTGATATTAAAAATCTGTATCATAGACTTCTGGGTTCGAAATGACAAACATCCTCCAATTGGCAAACATGCTACCTACGGTTTGTCTTTTGGCAAAGTGTAAGAACGCAAAAATCGAATCTCAGATGTTTCAGAAGAACAATTTACAGGCCCACGAGTCTTGATTTTCCATGTATTTACAAATGATGTGTGCTGAGTTCCCATCCCCTCTGGACCTCCCCTCTTACATCAAAACCAATCAGCAGACATTTCCCAGTGCTGCTTTATATTCTTGACCCGTTAAAGTTGTTACAGGGCTCACCTGGTAGAATACACTTAATTAGACTGAAATTGCAAAGGATGGAATTTATAAAAATAGGTTAGATCTAAAAGGAACAAGAAAGAAAAAAGACATTTTTACAATTTTTTGTGAAATCCGCACTCATTGTGCCGTGAACACGGGTCTGACATCGAGGAAAAACACTGTAACGAACCTTAGTGGTGAAAAATACTATTTTAAAATTAAATATATTTGCTCTCAAGGTCATTTTGGCACTTGTGTGGACTGACTTTTATAAGTCTGGTAAACGGGACTTTAATTTTGGGCCAAAGGGGGGGGGGATTCTGACCCCTATATCCCCCCCCCTCGGCTACGCCCCTGCTCCAGAACCGCATGAAAATGAAACTACCACTCCGAACAACGAATCCGTGGAAGCTGAAGAAGAAGAGGAAGAAAACGAAGAGGACCAAACCAAAAAAAAAGAAGATGACAAAGAAGACCAAGGTGACATGGAAGACGATAAAAGTTGAAGAAATAAAAGGACAGAAATTAGAACCAGTTATAAAAAAAAGGGCTGAAGAAAGACGGCGCAAACGAACAGAAGACATTCAAACAAACAGACGAGCAGTACGTTATACAGAACCACCTGGACTCGGCAGTTACACATCTTCAAATGTCTGGCTTTGGCAATGTGAGAAGGATGCCGACTGAAAGAACAGAACAAAACGTGCTTCTGAAGTGGCAGAAGTAGCCACATTTAACAGTAATGATGGTTTTATCTTCTTTCAGGCAAATGCTTGTACATTAGAAGCTGGACACAATCCAATATTTCCATGATGTTCCGACAGTCATGTTCAAATGCAGTCTCAAATTATATGCTTTGCTCACCAACATTAGGTAGGCTAAATTAATTTTATTATTCTCATACTTTTATTCAAGTTATTTACAAGACACTGACAAATGGTGTCATGCATTACGTGAGTTATGTGTGCGTATTATCAGCTCCTGAAATCACGATTATGATTTGGGCATTCTAAAAATTCTTTATTAAAAAAAAAAAAGTGAAAATGCTGAGAACAGTATAGATAACTCATCCATGTCACTGTATTTCATAATTTTGCAAAAAGAAACAATAAGAAAGTTGACAACAATTAAAGCAATTAAAATTTCTTTCTTGTACATTTATTGTATTGTATTGTATTTTATTCCTTATAGTGGTAGGTACATGTACATGTAATACAGTATTTACAGATGAAGTAGTACTGATTACCTAGGCCTTGGAATTCTTTGCAGATTAGCGGTCCATCAGAAAAAAATAATTTTCTTCTTTTAAATTTTGCAAACTGGCTCTCCCACATCATTCACAGTTAACTGTTGGTTTCCTAATCTTCTTATTAGACGAGTACCTTAAGTCATTATTTAATTAGTTTTTTTATTGACACCTCTGCTGTAAGGTATGATATGCACTGAATCGACTGATTAAACCATAACTGACACAAACAAATCATTCCAACTTACTAAATGACATCAAAGCTTGAAGCTATTTTCCTAAATGTGCCTGTCTCAGTAGCCAGTGGTAAAACACCTAGTCTAAACTGCAAACAAAGATCTTTCCTCTCTCTATTTTTGATAACTCCCTTGTACTATACAATTTATTAATTTTGTGTATGTCATTAACTTCAGTTTGGAAGGTAACATATCACACCATTCAGTATTTTTCAAGTTTTCTTTCTAAAATTTTCAATTCAAAATGAAAGCAATGTCAAATCAAACTGACTGCTACCAACAGTCCTCATCACATTGACGTGGAATCTCAAGTTCTTTCTATGCTGTTGAAGTGTGATGTCAGAGATGACTCTATTTTCTAGCATTGAAATATATGTAAGATAGCTTCTAGCACTGATGTCATTTTAAAGTGGGTCAGATTCCCCAGCTTCTAGCCAATGTGAATCCCCCAAAACTGAGCATCACAGTTTCAGCTCAATGTCAGAATAAAAATTGGGTCTTGAAAAACCCATGCAACTTCGACATCACATCCTGCCGGCCAATGGGCTGCCAGAACAAATAAACATTACACTATCCATGTGTTCACAAATATTGTCAAAGCCTTTTGTTTATAGCAAGGTCCATTGAAGGTTGAAGTTGTAAGTCACAAGTTTGCAGATCAAACAGACGACTCTGTGGGGATGTCTGATTTGAATGCTTATGAAGATGCCAGTCTAAGATTAGACTGGTGATTGCTGATGATATATCATTGGGATCACATCAAGAGTTATGTTGTGACATGGAATAAAATGTAATGCTTCTTTCAATATATCAATTTTGAAACTGTGATGCATATGTTTACTGAGACAAGCTATTGAAAGAACAATAAAGGGGATAAGTGAATAGAAGAGTGATCACGCCTATAACCAGCTGCAACCGATTACATATAATGCATCGCCAGTCTGGTGAAAATGAGAACTGCATGCTGCTGCCACCTGGCACAAAAGTTGATTTTGTATGCTGGATCATTGCTGTCCCAAGAAATAGTTCCGATTTCATTGCACATTCACAAAATTTCTATTCAACATTGGTGTATACCAGAGTCACACTCAGGAATCACATTCTCTAAGGAAGTAGACAAGGCCGTCAGCATACTCAGAAACAGCCTCGGTGTCTTCCAGACAAAATTGAGTGTGTTCCTCTGATCGAAATGATGTGGACGCTCGCAGGAGCTCGCGGAATAGCACACTATCCATTAGGTGGCAACACAAGACAGCATATTATGTTCTGAACTGTGGCAATGCAAGAGCATTCCACTTGTAGACAGATGCATTGCTGGACCCCACTGGTCTACTAATCTTGCTGACATCCTGTCCACAGGAAGTGATACAACTTGTTTATAGAATTAGTCTGAAGCTTCATGCTGAAATTTAACCACGCAGAATTCCACACAAATAATTTGGAGAACTCACGGTGAATTTTACTGTGGCATTTGAAGGATTTAATCATGTTTGAAGCCCATGGAAATTAGGCCCAGAGGTAGGCAAACCATGATTTGGAAAAGCCAGCTGCAGTAAAAAGGAGGCTAAAAAGGGTTATTACTAGCTTGTTAATCACTTTTAAATATGCCAACTAAACTAGGTTAGGCAAGTGAGTCTAAAACTATTAATTTTTATGGCATATTCACCTTGCACAGTGCCGACATCTATTGCAGCCATGAAAACAATGTATGATGTGATGAGGGTTAAGGTTGCAGTCTGCAATTAATTTTGTGTATATTTTTAATTTAATTCATCAGGGCACAAAAAATATTAAAATCCACAATCAGGACATCAAACTTGCATTTTTGCATACATCTAATAGACTAAAATCAGTCAATTATGTTTAAAATAGGCAAAAGAAGGTTGACTTTTCACAAATTTGCCTCTTGTGCTGCCATATTGCATACACGCTAGGTCAGCATATGTAATTTAATAATTCAAAGTCAAATTTTTAGACGTGGTTCCCCCGTGGCCTAATTGGCCTAATTGGTAAGTGCGCTTGTCAACTGGCTTTGAGGGCGTGGGTTCAAATCTCACCCCGGGAACTTACTTTGGTCCGAGCCCATGGGACATTAAATGGGGACGGGTTGTAACCAGTATTCTATGCTGGGGCAACTGAAAGATCCTGGGCATCCCTGAATTAATAGGGTATGTGCCATAGGGTGGTCCACATTCCTATGGGAAAAATGAAATCTTGTAAAACCCCCTATTTGAAAGTAGAAATTGATGTTCACACATAAGTAAAACAAACACACGCAAAATTTCAGGCAAAACGGTTAATATTCAGAGGTGGCACAAAGTATTTGAAGTTTATCATGTAATTCCCCAATTCCCATTGGCGCAACTGAAAAAGTGGTCAATTTCCCAGATCTTTCCTGGAAGTGAACATTTGTTTGCGTTTTTTTAGTATATGATAGAGTTGGCAAGGCAAAGTAATATCTGGAGGTTAATTTTGATTTATTATTCTTTGTAAATGAAATATTTACCTGTTTTTATGAAAAAATGCTTGGTAATTGACCTAAGTAACATCTATGCTGACCTTCAACGAAACTTTGTAAGCCATTAAGAATATCAGGACTAGATGGGGCATCCTTGATGTAACATTATCATTGTTCTAAGCAATTTGTGTACACATGTGTACTTTTGATCAATGTGTTAAGCGGTAATAAACAGACCGGCACTTCCGGCATGACGTACAAAATGGCGTGTTGAGTCAGAATATTACATGATGTCAGGATCGGGATAAATCTATTACAGATGAAGGCATCCACGAGCTGGATTGTCATTTTATTGTTGCTGAGTGGTTGGAGCACCGGATTCACCATGCCTGACAACCAGAACGTCAAGGGGCAGGTCGAGATGGCCAATTTTAAACCCGACGATCAAGACACCTGTGTGCCCGCGTGGCAAGATTACAAAAGGGAATTTCGCGTACGATAGCAGCGGCAGGCTTAGATGCAGCACCCGGTAAGCAGCAGATGAATCAGTTATTGAAATGCATGGGAATTGACTGTATCAAGTTGTATGACACTTTTGAGTGGGAAGCTCAAGTTGTGGCAGTTGAAGCAGACGACATTGGCATTGTGGCCGTTCCCGCTCGCCCGGCGGAAGACAAAAATGACTTGGAAACTGTGTTGAAGAAATTTGATGCCCACTGGGGCCTACTACGATTCAGGTCGTTGAAGAGACAGGAATTTTTGGACACCAAGCGTGGATCAAGTCAGTCAATCATGGATTTTATTGCTGAGCTGAAACGTAAAGCAGCCTATTGTGAGTATGGCGAAAATAGTGACAGTTTTATTTGTGACAAAATCATCAATGGTGTAAATGATGAGAAATGTTCAGAGAGACTACTTGACATTCCTGATGAAGAGCTTACGTTGTCTAGAGTTGTGCACGTGTGCAGGCAGTGCGAGCTGACAAAAGCTCATTTGAAGACAATTTCGCAGTCAGAAAAGACAGACGTTAAACAGGTTAACACAAGAGGGCGCAGCAGAGGTCGCAGTGTTAGACCGCAGTCAGAAATTTGTAGCAAGTGTTGCCAAGGTCATGTAGATGGACAGTGCAAAGCTACCCAAGCAGTGTGTCACAATTGTGGTGAGAGGGGTCACTTCTCAAAATCGTCGTTATGTCAACAGAAACAGAGAGGTCGAAACAGTTGGAACAGCTGACAGCGAGGGCGAAATCGAGGCTCGTTCGGTAATTCGTGGAGTCAAGGTCAAGGAAGGTCGTGGAACCAAGGTCAAGGAAGATCGTTCAATCAAGCGAGAAGATCGTTCAATCAAGCCAGAGGTCGGGGCCGAGGTCGTTCGGTACATTACGTTGAAGACTACCCACAGTCTGGTTATGACTACAGTTCGCTCGACGAACAGTTTGAACACTCAATGTCAATGGATGATGTGTTCCATTTCACAACTGTCAATGATGATGTTTGTGATGAGATGTCAAATGATTTTAGTGACGATGATAGTGACATTTATGTTGATGCTCAAGAGACGCTTGATGTGCCAAGTGAAAATTGTGGAAATGTTGAAATGCCAAATGTTCAAGAGACGCTTGAAGTGCCAAGTGATGCAAATGTTGAAATGTCAAATGTTGAAATGAATCTTGAAATGTCAATGTCCAATTATCAAATGTCAAATCAAATGTCTCAAATGTCTCAAATGTCAAATCAAATGTCAAATCAAATGTCAAATCAAATGTCAAATCAAATGTCAAATCAAATGTCAAATCAAATGTCAAATCAAATGTCAAATGTCAAATGCTCAAATGTCAAATCAAATGTCAAATGCTCAAATATCAAATGAAATGTCAAATGCTCAAATGTCAAATCAAATGTCAAATGCTCAAATGTCAAATCAAATGCCAAATGCTCAAATGTCAAATAAAATTTCAAATGCTCAAATGTCAAATGATGTTCATGTTGTAAGGCAGTCACAGAGAGATGAATGGTCAGTTATGGTCAGTGTGCCCAATGGTATGTTATGTCTAGAGATAGACACAGGAGCCCAGTGCAATGTAATTAACATGCAGTCAGTGTGTGAGTTAGGACTCAGCCAGTACGTTCAGCCGAGTCATGTGACGCTAAATGGAATTCACAACAACTCCCAACGTGCAAAAGGTGCAGTTATTGTACCCTGCAACTACAAAGGGTCAAGTTACAAGTTAACTTTTCAAGTGTTAGACACACCCAAGGTGACAAATTTGATAGGCCGAGAAGACGCAGTCAGGTTAGGCCTAGTGGCGAGAGTAAATTTGGTGATCGCCAACTAGTGCAAAGACATTGTTGATCGTTACAAAGACGTTTTGTGTGACAAAATAGGTTGTCTCCCAGGGGAATACGAAATTAAAATTGACGAGGATGTGCAGCCCGCAGTCCATGCACCGAGGCCAATTCCAGTTGCTCTCAGGGACCAAGTGAGACAAGAGCTCGAGAAGCTCGAGAAGAATGGAGTTATTGCCAAAGTCAACAAACCTACAAAATGGGTCAGCAGTATGGTTGTAGTGAGGAAGAAAAATAAAGGAGTACGGATTTGTATTGACCCGACAGATCTGAACAAGGCAATCAAACGTGAACATTTCCCAATGAACAGTATTGAAGACGTCAGTACTCGACTACACGGTAGTCAGATTTTCAGTACCCTAGATGCCAACAGTGGCTATTTCCAGATCAAGTTGTCAGATTCAAGTGCAGATCTAACTACATTTAACACACCTTTCGGCAGATACAAGTATCTACGTATGCCAATGGGAGCCAAGTGCTCAGCAGAAGTATTTCAAAGAGAGATGATGAACTGTTTTGCTAATCTTCCAGGAGTTGAAATTGTGGTTGATGACATTCTTGTACATGGAAGAAATTGGCAAGAACACAACACGAGACTACAGGCAGTGTTAGACAGAGCCAGAGAACTTGGCTTAACTTTGAACTTTGAGAAGTCACAGATTGGTCTGCGTGAAGTGAATTATGTTGGTCACAAACTTTCAGGCGAAGGTCTCAAGCCTACAGAAGACAGAGTCAAAGCGATTCAATCGCTATCAGAGCCTACAAATCACCAAGAACTGTGTACTGTGCTAGGGATGATTTCTTATGTCTCGAAATTTATTCCAAATCTTAGTGAAATCAACGCTCCACTTCGTGATGTCAAGAAGAGTGACGAGTGGTACTTTGGCCCAGAGCAAAGACAAGCCTTCAAGAAATTGAAAGAGACTTTAACTTCACATACTTTGCTAAGCTACTACAATGTGGCTAAGCCAGTGATTTTGACAGTTGATGCCTCAATGAGAGGATTAGGTGCAGCAATTATTCAAGAGAACAAAGTTGTTGCGTATGCATCAAGAGCACTCACACCGACAGAAGAACGCTACGTGCAAATTGAGAAGGAGGCGCTAGCAGTGGTTTTCGGTTGCCTCAAATTCCACAAGTTGTTGTATGGAAAAGATGATGTTGTGATAGAGTCGGATCACAAACCTTTGGAGAACATTATGCGAAAACCTATTCATTGTGCACCCATGAGAATCCAAAGAATGTTGCTTAAATTGCAGCCTTATTCATTCAAGTTAGTCCATGTCAAAGGTACTTCACTAGGACTTGCAGATTGTCTCAGTCGTTTTCCTTACAAAAAAGGAAGTGCTCAGTTAGATGATGATTTGATGGTGTGCCCAGTAGATGTACATTTCAGCAGACAACACGAAGAGTTAGTGAATGCTACGAAGCAAGATCCAGAACTGTGCGAATTACGTGATGTGATACTGCAAGGATGGCCAGAAAAACGAAGTGAACTTAGTACAAGTGTAAGACCGTTTTGGGACTACAGAGAAGAGTTGGCCTACTACAATGGTATCGTCTACAAAGGCGCTCCAGACTGTAAACACAAGAGTGAAATTAGCAGTGGATATTTTCATCTTTTTAACAAGTTTTGGGTATATTTAACTGCTGAATTTTTGTGTGATTGTCGGTAAAGTGCCGCTTAAACGTTTTTCATCATATTTGTGCTATTTTCAAGTGATTTTAGTCCAGATTTTTGCTGTTTATCTGACTCTACATTTCAACATCGCTATTTGCTCCAATCCACATTCGTTTTTGCTTCAATTTTCGCCCATTTTACGATCGTTTTTGCATCTGTTTTGCATCTAATTATCACTTTAATCTATCTTCAGTACTCACAACTTCTAACAGATACTTGCCACATCACCAGTCAGCATTAAATAACGGGGATTTTCACTATTAAACAATTCAAGACACTACCAGGAACTCTAACTATTTTCCAGATTTCCAAGAAACATAAGCTGCATGACAACATAACCTCAACTCAATAGCCAACCTGGTCACCCTTGAACAGTCTCTGCTCCCAATTTGAACCAATTACCTTAAATCTTATTTACTATTTTTCAGAATATTACAGACTACAGTGAAGAACATAACAGTGTTCTGCAGCAAACCCTCAGCAACCAGTCACTCAATACCTTCACAAAGCACCTGTGAGGTATTATAGCAACCAGTCACTCAGGTACCTTCACAACGAAACTGTGAGGTATCATAGAACCAGTCACTCGGGTACTTTCACAACGAACCTGTGAAGTATCATAGCAACACGTCACTCTAATACCTTCGCAAAGCACCTGTGAGGTATTACAGCAACCAGTCACGCAGTACCTTCACAAAGCACCTGTGAGGTATTATAGCAACCAGTCACTCAGGTACCTTCACAACGAAACTGTGAGGTATTGTAGCAACCAGTCACTCAGGTACTTTCACAACGAACCTGTGAAGTATCATAGCAACCCGTCACTCTAATACCTTCACAAAGCACCTGTGAGGCATTACAGCAACCAGTCACACAGTACCTTCACAAAGCACCTGTGAGGTATTATAGCAACCATTCACTCAGGTACCTTCACAACGAAACTGTGAGGTATCATAGCAACCAGTCACTCAGGTACTTTCACAACAAACCTGTGAGGTATCATAGCAACCAGTCGCTCTAATACCCTCACAAAGCACCTGTGAGGTATTACAGCAACCAGTCACTCAGATACCTTCACAAAAAATCCTTTGAGATATCATAGCAACCTGTTACTCAGATGCTCTCACAACGAAACTGTGAGGTATCATAGCAACCGGTCACTCCAATACCTTCACAAAGCACCTGTGAGGTATTACAGCTACCAGTCGCTCAGATACTTTCACAAAGCACCTGTGGAGTATCATAGTAACCAGTAACTCTGATACCTTCACAAAGCACCAGTGAGGCATCGTAGCAACCAGTTACTCAAGTTACTTTCAAAAAGAACCTGTGGAGTGTCATAGCAATCAGTCACTCCGATACCTTCACAAAGCACCTGTGAGGTATCAAAGCAACCAGTTACTCAAGATACTTTCACAAAGCACCTGTGAGGCATCATAGCAATCAGTCACTCAGATACTTTCACAAAGCACCTGTGGAGTATCATTGCAATCAGGGTTTCACCTGGATTTCTGAAGCATTGTAGTTGCATCACCATGACAAAAAAAGCAAGGCTGTACTCTGATGTCTTGCGTATTGGATTAAAAGAATCAACTAAGACACACTCGCTGGCAAGGTTTCAGAATAGAAATAACTATGGTAACAGTAACTCAGTAAAAATTACAAACCGATTTGACATCCTATCTAATTCTGTTACACATCCCAGCTCCTCAGACAACCATCCGCACAGCACTTCAAACAATATCTTAAGAGCTTGTGTCTGGAATGCTCAAAGTCTTAGACAAAAAACTCAATCTGTAAATGACTTCAGGAATGAATTTAACTTGGATATCTTTCTTTTCACTGAGACATGGCTGAAAGAGGATGATAAAGTTGAAATTGGAGAACTTGAAAGAAATGGACAATGCTACTTCCTTAGCTCACCCAGAGAAGGTAGACAAGGGGGTGGAGTTGGCTGCATTGTCAAATCCGGTCTTTGCGCAGTTAAAATAGAAAGTGTAAAGACAAGGACTTTTGAGCATATGGAAGTCCAAGTGAAATTGAGTGGAAAAATTCTTACAATCCTTCTTGTGTATCGCCCTGAACCATCTAACCAAAATAAGTACAGCTTAACTGAATTCTACAAAGAATTCACAAATTTTGTTGCAAGTTATCAAACATGTCACAATGAACTCATCATAACAGGTGACTTCAACTTTCACATGAACAAGCAGGAGGATAGCAGAGCAATCCAATTTGGAAATATCTTAGAAATGTTTAACCTTGAACAACACGTTGCATCTCCAACTCACAAAAGCGGGAACACTCTTGACCTAGTCATAACCCGAAAAAATTCTAGTCTTAAAGATTGTGTGGTTGGTGACCTGCTGTCCGATCACAATTGCATCCTTTTCAATATAGAAATGGCAAAAGGAAAAAATCCAAAGAAGAAAGTAGCATTCCGAAAAACTCATGACATTAATGTATCAAAATTCAAGAAAGATATTCGCTTGCATTTTGACCAGAATTGTCCACAACAACGAATGACTAATGACCTAAGCAATCTAGTGTCACTGTACAACTCATCCCAAAAGGTGCTTGACAAACATGCACCTTTAAAGATCAAAGAAGTAACATTTCGGGAACCGACACCTTTCACAAATGCTGATATAAAGCATCTAAAGACCAGTAAAAGAAACGCAGAAAGAAAATGGAGACGTACTGGGCTACTGGCTAACTGGGAGATATTTAAGGAGAAACGTAATGAGCTAAATGAGAGACTCAATCAACTAAAAACAGATGATCTGAAGACTAAGATTGAAAAAACAAAGGGTAACTCAAAGGCTATGTTTAAGATCCTCAATTCTAGCCTTAACAGAAAACAA
Organism: Platynereis dumerilii; assembly: GCA_026936325.1. Lineage (NCBI taxonomy): Eukaryota > Metazoa > Annelida > Polychaeta > Phyllodocida > Nereididae > Platynereis > Platynereis dumerilii. Next base: position 28,688,789 of record JAPTHN010000011.1, read on the forward strand.
GAACTACCTCTGCCATATCACACAAATGAAGCAGATCTAGCGAATGATTTCAACAATTTCTTCGATGATAAAATCAAGACAATTAGATCAAGATTAGACACCAATGGCGCAAGCACGGAAAGTGATGATGTGACCTATTCAGGTCTGAAACTAAGTCAATTCAAACAACTCTCAGAGATGGAAATTAAGAAAATCATCACTGATATGCCTGTGAAGCACTGTAACCTTGACCCGATACCCACATGGTTATTGTTGGAATGCATTGATGAATTCCTCCCTATTATAGCTAAAATAGTCAATACATAACTCAGAGAAGGGAAAATGCCTAATGAACTGAAACATGCTCTAGTAAAACCGCTTCTTAAGAAAAATGGCCTTGATCTCCTTAAGAAGAATTACAGACCTGTTTCAAATTTGTCCTTCCTGAGTAAAGTCATAGAGGGTGCTGTCATCAAACAATACACTGATCACCTTGCACTTGTAAAACTGGACGATGAAAAACAGTCGGCATACAAGCAGCATTTCAGTACAGAAACTCTATTGACAAAAATTCACAATGATGTCATGATGAACATGAGCCGAGGAGAAGTCACGATGCTGGTACTTTTAGACTTATCGGCAGCATTTGACACAATTGATCATGACATCCTTTTGAAAAGGTTGAGAGACAAGTATGGTATTGATGGCTCTGCTTTAGGTTGGTTCAAATCATACATCACCAATAGATCTCAATCTGTACTCATAAATGACACAGAATCAAACAAACTGCCACTAAAATATGGCGTCCCTCAAGGATCAAAACTTGGTCCTATCTTATTTAATTCATATATTGCTCCAATAAGTCAGGTGGCTGAAGAAAATGAGGTTGATGATCAAAAATATGCCGATGATGAACAACTCATCCTTTCCTTCAAGCCAACTTTTCTTGAAGAGGAAAATGCAAGGGAAAAAATGGAAAAATGCATCACAGAAATACGCAATTTTCTTCACAAAAACAAACTCTGTAACAATGGTGACAAGACAGAGTTACTTCTCATTGGCTCGCCATTTCAACTGAAGAAACTTCACATGTCATCAATCAGTGTCGACAATGTTGACATCAAGGCAGCAGATCATGCCAGAAACTTAGGTGTATTCTTTGATAAACACATGTCAATGCATAAGCAAGTGAACAAAATGTGTCAAAATGCTTATTTTAACCTTCGAAACATCTCAAAACTGCGTAAGTCACTGAACAAAGAGTCAATCAAAACAGCTGTCAATGCATTAGTCACGCCTCATTTAGACTATGGCAACGGATTGCTCTATGGTTCGTCAAAACAAGTGATAAATAAACTCCAGGTGGCGCAAAACTCAGCTGTACGACTGATTGAAGGTCTGAAAAAACAAGATAAAGTCAGTCATTACAGGAAAGAGTTACACTGGCTTCCAATCCCTGCAAGGATCCAATTCAAACTTATGACAACTACGTGGAAAGCAGTGAATAATCAAGCTCCTCAGTACCTCAAAAATCTCATTCAACATAAACCTGAAAATGACCTGAGTCTCCGCAGCAATGGAAAAATGCTGTTAAAGGTACCTGCCGCACAAAATCAAAACAAGTTTGAGGATAGAGCCTTTTCCTATTCTTCACCGATACTGTGGAATGGCTTACCTGAAAATGTGCGAAGATCAAAGACACTTGATAACTTCAAGAAACGACTGAAAACATATCTTTTTGCACAATTCTACGGTGATACCAGCTAATCTAACCAAGCGCCAGTGAGCAGTTTACTGGAATTGGCGCTATATAAGTACTTAATATTATTATTATAAAGGAAACAGAACAGTAGTGCCCAGAGCTCTACGAGGACGAATGCTCAAGATGTTACACAGAGCTCATCTTGGAATTGTTGCAACAAAACAAAGAGTGAGAGACTTGATATTTTGGCCGAGCATGAATGCTCAAATTGAAGACATTGTGTCTAAATGTGCAGTGTGCTTGACACACAGGAACAAGCAGCCAAAGGTGCCCATGATCATTCACCCCTTACCGTCAAGACCATGGAGTAAAGTTGGTAGTGACTTGTTTGAGCTTAATGGAAAGCACTATGTGTTGCTGGTAGATTACTATTCCAACTTCACTGAAATTGTTCAGCCTCAAAGTCTCACCAGCACTTCAGTGATCAAGTGCATCAAACGCTGTATTGCTAGATATGGAATCATGGATTTGTTGATTAGTGACAATGGTCCCCAATACTCCAGTGCTGAGTTTAAGGAGTTTGCAAGTGACTATGATTTTGAACACTTAACCTCCTCACCGTTGCATCCACAAGCTAACGGTTTAGCAGAGAAGTCTGTTCAGATTATCAAGAATCTGATGATGAAGTCCGCAGAGGCCGGCGATGACTTTAACCTAGCTTTGCTAGATCTGAGGAACACCCCAAGAGAACAGATAGGCTCGCCCGCCCAACGCCTAATGGGAAGAAGAACCAAGACTCTCTTGCCTACGTCAAGTGAATTGCTAGTCCCCAAGCAATTGAAACCCCAAGTTGTGAAGGATGGTCTTCACTCTTCAGAGTGCACGAGACAGACTGAAGTCGTACTACGATCGTGGCAATAGAGAACTACCCAAGATTCAACCTGATGATGCTGTCAGAATACACACTCCGACTGGATGGAAGCCAGCTGAGTATTTGCAGAGACATCAGTTGCCCAGATCTCACGTTGTATCTGCAGGTGACTATGCTCGTTCCTACCGAAGGAATCGCAGCGACCTTATGGTCACGAGAGAATCTCCACACAAGATCGAGAGGAGAGTCCATTCCTATCCACCTCCGACAGTATTGCCCAGACCAGCGTTCGTTAGAGGTCCACACAGAGTTCAACCCCCTGAACCTCAGTTACCTCAGTTACCCCCTCAACCTTCAAGTCCAGCGCCAAGACCAATTACAAGATCAGGTCGTACTATTTCCAAACCCTATTGGATGAAGGACATGATCCCCCTTACTTAGTTAATGTACATAGTCAGTATTAGTTATTGTACATAGAACTTGTCTTGTTATGCTAAGTAGTTATCTGATGTTCAGTACTTATAATTAGCCTGATGAGTTAATGATCTGATGTTTAGAGTTATACTCGAATGGTCAGCATTGTGTTTTATACTTTGAGTTTGTTTTATTTGCTGTTGTATAAAAAGAAAAAAAACTCACATGAGTTTAATGTGATTCATATATATATGATGATGCCTTATATTTTAAGTTGATGTTTATTTGTATTTGTAAAAAAACAATTGTCAATTGTCGATGCCCAAAGATTAATGTGATTCATCTTACATTTCGCATGTTAAGCTCATGCTCACATTTCAAAGACTCTTTAACAAATCGTGCTCATTATTGAGTGAAGAACAACAAACACTTATTTTGTGAATATAAAGACGTTTAATTCACATGTGAACTTATCAAGAACAATTACATTTTGAAATTCAATATTTCAGGTCATTCAATAACACAATGATAAATTTACTATTTACATTATTGTACTCGGTCATACCTTCTTAAATTTATTCAAACAAAAGAGGATGCAACATTATCATTGTTCTAAGCAATTTGTGTACACATGTGTACTTTTGATCAATGTGCTAAGCGGTAATAAACAGACCGGCACTTCCGGCATGACGTACAAAATGGCGTGTTGAGTCAGAATATTACACTTGACATACCAAAAAAAAAGATTATTTGATCAAAATAATTGGTCATTTTTGCAAGATTTGCAAATAGCAATGATTTTGAGGGCTGCTGCAGGGAATCGCATGTTAAACTTCAACGGCTTTGTGCCACCTCTAAATATTAATTGATTTTGCTAAAATTTTTCCTCAATACCTTCTATAGATATAAGATCACAATGCAAGATTCAAATCAGAGAAATTTTGAAGAAAGTGTTTTTGGACCACCCTAATGTGCCAGACTCCCAGTCTTCTCATCTCATCATCATACGGCGATCGCCTGCCTCGATATGGCCCACTAAGATGCTGCAGAGGTGTAAAACACAAACAAACAAACAAACAAATCAACTTTTTGGACAGCCAGTACAGAAAAACGGTCATCTAAATTCACAAGAAAAAATTTCATAACGCTTCCTGGGAAGCTGAATTGCAAGGAAAATTTATTGGAATACCTGGCCAATAGCTGAAAACATTTTTCTTGACTACGTGCCCTAACCCTATACAACCGGAAGAGGGTGCAGTTTCCGGCCCTCTTGTGGACTGTATGTGAATTAGTTGTCTGCTACCGTAAGCTTGGTCTGAGAAGCAATGATGTTGTTGCTGGACTACAGAGTTTTCAAATGAACACCATTGGCAGTTCCTGTGAAGGAGGATGTACTGATGGAAAATTTGTGACTTAAGCTTACTCCCGGTTTGAGCAGGAGTAAAAACCAACAACACATCTTACAATGTACATTACTTCTCACCAGACCTGACATGAATCGCTGTGAACCACACTCCCATTAAGTTTTATTTATATCCCTACATAACAATGTCAGGTAATTATATGCATGTGGTTCTCAACGATGAACAACATGTTGTGAATCGCATGGTTTTTTGTGTGAACTTCATTGTCTATTGTGGAATACCGTAAAACAAGGTTATTTTGGCCGTTTCGGAGCACCAAATTTGTGTTCTGAGAAAAAGCTATTCGTTGAATATCCAAAATTTTGTGGTATAACACAGCTAGTACATTAAGCGATGATGAATTTACCTGCAGAGGATTTGGTTTAACATGTCCATAATTTTCAACGATTTCGCATTGTCTTCGTCAGTGGTTGCGTTGTTGGGCCGAGGTGTCACGTGATTCGCGAGAGTCACGTGACAGGGCGGCGAGTAGATGGGGGGGGGAGCTCCAGTCCTTTATCTCTATTGAGGGGTGGCTGGTGGCGTTGAATTTGGATGGCCTCCTTGATTTTCCGGCGGTACCAGTTGTCCTCTTTTTCCAAGATTTTGGTGTTGTCTATAGTGCCCTTGTGTCCCGTATCATTCATGTGTTCCTTGATGGCTGAGTTGGTCCCCCTTCTGCTGGTATGTTCCTTGAACCTTGTCTTAAGATTCCTGCCTATTTCTCACATGTAAGTTTTGTCGCATCCTTGGCATTGGATGTGATAAACTAAACCACATTGGTCTTCCTTCTTGATGTTGTCTTTAGGGTTGACCATTAGGCTCTTCAGGGTGTTAAACGGCTTGTGGTAAGTGGGGACTTTGTGAGATCTGAACAGTCTCTGGAGGTTCTCTGACAAATCTTTGATGTAAGGCAGCGCAATAGGTGGTATGTTGGACTTGGTGGACTTCTCCGCGGTTGATTGATCTTTCTGTTTCTTCTTGGGGATTTACAGAACCCAGGGTTTATAACCATTAGCTGCTAGTGCTGACTTCACATGTTCCATTTCCGCTTTCCTGTCTTCCTCTGTGGATGTTATCATCTCTGCTCTCTGGAAGAGGGTGCGTACAGCCGACTGACTCTCGCGAGTCACGTGACACCTCGGCCCCACAACACAACCACTGACGAAGACGATGCGAAATCGTTGAAAATTATGGACGTGTTAAACCAAATCCTCTGAAGGTAAATTCATCATCGCTATGGATCCGAGGTTAGAGAATCTACACTCTAGATAGTACATTAAGGTTTTCATCTGTCAAAAATATCTCCAAAATCTATGATGGTTCTATGTTTTACATAATTAAAGGGTCGGCCAAAGTAACCCCGGAGTTGGGGTAACTTTGGCCGCCTTAGATTTTGAGCATGTAATACCATGTACCACAGTAGAATTTAAGTAGTTATGTTATTTTGGCGGCCTAACAAGCCAAGGAGCGTATTTTTGTAATCTATAAAGAGTTGTGACTCATTCGCAGATTTCTGAAAAAAATTTAATATTGATACGCGAACCACACTCTGTGTAAGACTGTCTCCTAATTCAGAATGATATAGTGTGAACATATCCCAGTTTTTACGTCACAAGAACGTAAGATATGCTACCAGTCATAAAATGTGTCATTATAAAAGGATTTTTATCAATCATATGACATTTTACATTTCTATTCTAATTTTAAATTTTTTTGTAATTCACCAATGTAACATTATGTGACAAACACCATAACAAGAAAATCTTTTTCAAAAAAAAGGTATGCTGGTTGTAGCAATGATATATTTGAAAAGTGAAAAAATATTAATTTTTACAAGTAGGCATTTTTATTCAACAAATATATCTTTAAATTTGAACATTATAAATACTAGAAGTTATGAGCTGTCAGTATGTCTTTAACCAGTGATGTAAATTGTGTGCTGTGCTTCATCATATTGGTAGACTTATTAATGAGACATGTAATATAACATCCTTCTTTATAAATATTTCATTTGGGGGTGCTTGGCATGCACCAAGCAGGGAGTAATCAAGGTCAAGTGGGAGGCCTGCACCACCCATGGACGAGGGGTCAACTTCATTGGGGTCAATTTTCATGGGCTGGTATGCGCCTGCCCTGGACATAGCTTTATTGCACGCACCAAATTGGCTTAAGTTATTGAGCTGGCTTTCAATTAGGGGATCAAACATAGTCACAACATCTAGACCATTATCAACAGTCAAGTTCTGGAATTCACGAATCTGCGAAGTCACTACCCCTCTCTGGTGCCATGCCAAAATGTCTCTTTTCGCCAACTTAGGCGCACAGCACTGTAATTGTTCCCAAGTAGTAATTGGCCTACTGTCTATTATGGCTTTGGCAGAGACTGGGTCTACACTACGAAGCATCATCAGTTCCTCCTCAGTGGCAAGGTCTAGATTAACAACCATAACTGTTTGATATATCCCACTTATTGTGCAACAAAATTACCAAGTCAGTTAAATTAGTAGGAATGATGAATGGTGATAGTAACAATGGAGTAGGAAAAATGAGAGTAAAAAAATATTTTTGGTATTTGGGTGTATATAAGATTTTTTTTATTTTTTTTTATCTACAAATTTTTGGGAATAAATTATGCGAAAACACAATGAGTAACACTACCAGGGTGTGAGGCAACCAAATAAATCAATCAGCTTTTCTGCTGCACTCAAACAATGGCAAGTGTGCTACTATTTGAATAAATTAAAAAAAAAAACAACATTTTTGAAAAAAAACTAGGTAAAGATTTTGAATGATTAGAGACGGATGGTGAGGGTTATTGTAGATCAAAAATTGGATGAGAGGCCTTCAAAAAATAAGATGGGCCCGATGACCATGTTCTGATTGGATGATAATGGGGGAGGGGTGGAGATTGAAATGGAAAAATATGAAAATTTACAAGATGACAACACAAAATAACTAGGCAGGAATGAAGTATAGGTAGTAGTTTCTCAGATTATCAATGAGTTTGGTTAGTATCTTTGTTTATCTTGGAGGATTGACTTGGATTTTTGTTTCAAGATTGCCAATGGCTGACAGCTCAGCTCAGGCCAGCACTATTTTCTGCTGCCTAAGGGGAGCGGCCCTAGGAACAATTCCACAAATACCGGCTTGCGGGCTTCTTCCTTGTCTATAAGATCATCTTCTTGTAGAAATCCCACTCTGACATCAATGTTGCAGCGCGTTGGGCGTGGGGTCAGGATGGCACTTACAAGCAGGACATGTGTACTCTTCGGTGGTCTGTTCCAGAATGCACTGAGCCACTGTTGCATGACCCAGAATCACTGATGCATGGTGAGGAGTCTTGATGACACTAGATGGCACATTCTGACAGTGTCTCTGGCAGTGCTGCCGCCTGCCACAATATTATATGTTTCTGTACCTCACAGCACGTGCATTGGCCAAGATTAAATCAGAGTGTTAACTTGGCTATTACTAATTTTGAAAAAAAAATACAACTGGAATGATTACAGAATCAATTCATGTAATACACTGGCCATGATCAAGCAGAAACACCAGGGTTCAAAGTCTATATTTAGAATTCTGACCAGTGCTATTCCTGGTCACATGACAAGTGTCGTCCACTAGTCTGTATCAATCATGACAACTCACCTCCAGTTTAAATTGTACTAGAACAATTTTGTGCTGATCAATCATCAATTTCCGAAATGGCAGGTGTATTTTGAGATAAATGCAACAGCTGGAAGTATTTGCAATGATAAGTTATTTGTCAGTGCTCCACCTTATATCACTAAAAGCTGGGGTGAACTTGTGCTGACACTTTTCAGTATGGGGTGCCGAGTAAACTGCTGGTATTAATGGCTAAAGATATGCCATAATGCATCTTTTCTTACAGCCCAATGGAACCAGCATAAAAAATAATCCAAGATGAAATAACTTTGTCTAATGCTATTTTGGATGAAATCATATGTCTACGATGAATCTATGTCAGGGTCATACACTTGTTGGTCAAGTCAGGGTTTATACCTCCTTGACTGCCATTAACTACAACTTGAACTGTTCCAACTCTTGCCAATTGCCATTTCCAGGGGTGGCACTAACTTGGAGATTTCGGGTAACATTGGCCATAGCCCTAAACTCACTAAATTACATAACATATAAACAAATCCTGTGTAGTGTTTGAAACTTTGATATATTATCTTAAAAAATCACCCACAATTTTCACTGCGTAAGCTTGCACTTGACCCACCCAGAACAAAGTAGATATTTCCCTGCAAAATCACACTTTTTTGCAAATCTGCCTTTTCCCAGAATGGCCTTAATAGGAAGCACAGGTATCATGACATTGAAACAAAATTAATGTACATAAAAAGTAGACAAGTAACTTTAGCAGATGCAAAAAGAAATTTCCTGGTATCTACAATGTATATTGGTTTGAGAGATACAGGATACTGAATCTTTTTCTCATTTGGCGGCCTAAGTAGTTCAGAACGGCCAAAGTAACCCCGTTTTACGGTATATAAAATGAAAAAAAAAAGTTTTCAACCTCTTCAGAGGCCTTGCTCACTCTGACACCTCATATGATGTTTAGGTGTCAGGACTATGTTATTCACTGTTGATGTGGTTCTCCCACCTACTGCCTGTCCTTGAGGAGGAGATTGGTTCAAGAGAGGCTTAGAAGAGACCGTCTACATCAGGACTCTCAAACCATCTCTAATTAGGGATGTTGAACGTCACAATCTCCACTATAGTGCAGTAGCTTAGCATATAATTGTTCACTTTTATGGTAAAAGCACCAAATTTTGCACATGGGTACTTTTTAATATGCTCTTTCAGGAACAATGGAGTACCAAAAGATATCTGGCCCGGAACGGCCGCCATCTTGGATTTAAAAATGGCCGCCACAATTTTGCTATTTTCCCTTTATCTCAACCATTTCTGAAGATAGAGAGATGATATTTGGCCAAAACATGTATTTTAAGGTATATTTCGACTTCATATTAACTTTGCGTAAATACTTCGGCCATATGGCAGCCATGTTGGATTTAAAGGTGGCCGCCGCAATTTTTGCTAATTTCTCTATATCTTGACCATTTTTAGATATAGAAAGATGAAAGTTGGTCAAAACCTGTATTTTAAGTTATATTTTGATATTATAATCACCTTATGTTAATGATTCCACCATAGTGGCAGCCATCTTGGATTTAAAAATTGCCACCGCTGTTTTGCTAAATTTTCTCTTTATCTCAACTCTTTTTAGAGACATAGAGATGATATTGGGCCAAATCATGTATTTTATGATATATTTTGATATCATAATCACTTTGTGTCAATCGTTTTGCCATAATGGTGGCCATGTTGGATTTTAAGACGGTTGCCACCATTTTTGTTATTTTTGCTTTATCCCGACCGTTTCTGCAGATAGAAAGATGATATTTGGTAAAAACGTATTTTTAGATATATTTTGATATCATGAACACTTTGTTTTAATAGCTCTTCCATAGTAGTGTCCATCTTGGATTTTAAAATGGCTGCCACCACTTTTGCTATTCTAATTTTCCTTTGCTTGACCATTTCTGAAGATAGAAAGTATATACTTGGCCAAAACATTTATTTCAAGTTCTATTTTGATATCAGAATCATTTTGTATTAGTAATTTCACCTTAGTGGTGGCCATCTTGAACTCAAAGATGACTACCACAATGTCAAATTGTTTATAATGTAGGCTAGTATTTGAATTCTCAGATAAATTATCATAGGCATAATTATGATTGCAGAGATGACCTACTCAGTTCTACTATTGCAAGGATATGGTTTCAGAATTGTAAATGCTTTAACATCAGTTCTTCAGCGCACAGAGGGAATGAGACTTTCTATTATATTTTGATTCCCTTGACTGGATTGTTCCTTGAAAGTTTGTTTGCATTATTCAAGATAGTCACCTATTCATATCAGGGATTCCACCTCTCTGCAACAAAGAAATCTTTAGGAAAGTTGATATAGTACTTATTAATATTCACATATCGTCAGATATATTTTTGGTGATGCTCCTTGACTAATAACATGAGCAATCTAACAAGTGTGAAAAATTATGGAGTAGCCATGGACTTCTTGACGATGTATCAGCATTTCAAAAATGGACAGCCATAGGTCCGGAAGTCTGAAGGTCAATTTATGAATTTGAGGAGCTGTTCGAGTGCTTAAGATATGGTCACACTCACTATGAGGAGTCTCTTTATTTGAGACTCTCCTTGTCCGGGATGGCTCGCATTGCTCTATTCGAAGACATGGGCAATCCATGCCAGTTGTAAGATCATCTAGAGACTCTAGTGAAAGACCAAGTGTTCTTAAAATACTGCAGAAAGGGAAACAGCCTCTTAGTGAAATCATGAGGAAGAACAATAGACATATTGTACTGCTTAATTAATCCTCTTGCAGGCAAACTGCAAAATCATCCTTGCCACTGGATGCATCCAAGAGAGACCAGTAAACTGTTTTTTTCTTTGCTTTTTATTGCATGTGGGTCTGGTGCAGAAAGGCAAGATAACCACATGACAGTACTCTGCGTGTGCCGTGGATCCTGATGAAGTTGTGTTGTTAGTTGCAGTTGCCTTTTCAAAGGCTGCAAATGAGAGAGATTGGAGATTTCATTTGATGGTGAAAGAGAATGAATTCATGCAGTCAATCAGTAAAGTAAGAGTCACATCACCTGACACTCCTGTTGTTTAGATGTGATAAAACATCAGTTTTGCAAGGGTAGAGAAATGACCGCATGAAAACTTAGTTGTTGTTGCGATTTTTGGTTTGAATGTGCGGTACAAACTCTATATACATGTATGCGGTGTTCAGGCATATTGAGCGTTTCGCTGTTCTTCACTGCTCGAAGACATGAGCACTCAAGTCCGGTTGGTAAACGAGGCCAAGCGAACACTTTTTGCCCATGGTTCTCGCACATTACAAAGAATACTCTAGCACATGTTGCCATCATTCAACATCTTCAAATATCAATTTCCAGGCTGCACTTAGACAAGCTTTAATCGACAATCCACTTAAGTAATACAGCACCTGAAGAACACGGGTATTATACGGATGGAAACACAGTGCACAAGGCTGGGCTCCACATTGGACAGATCTGGCCGAAGTTGGGAAGGCATGTTATGGCCTGGTATACATTATACAGTGGCTTCAACAAGGCTTGTTGAAAATCTCAGAAAATGCTTCAAAGTTAGTCTCAAGTGTGCATCACAGCGTTCCTGCTTGGTTTGCTGCGCTGTACGGAATACATAGACTATTTTTTGGGAAACCTAATTAACAAACAGATTTACAGGTACTTAAAGGTCCTCTCCTGACTATATTAGGCCTGTTCGGCCTCTGGTGTCAGCTCTTCGGTATATTGTGTATGGTGGCTACTTTGGCAGATGCATATCTCTGCGTCTATGTCGTACTTCCATTCCACATCTTTCCACCACTTATCCAGTCTTCTTTCAAACAATTTGACTGTTTTTGCATAGACCACTTATTCTGGTAAGCTATTCCACTTGGAAGGGGAAGGAGAATTTCCTGATGTTTAAACGGCAGTGTTGCTTGTATAATTTATATTTATGTCCTCTAGTATCTCCCTGTTTTGTCTTGAAATCAGTTGTAACCTCTTCATCATGCTTTCCAGTCAAGATCTTATACACTTCTATCATATCGCCCCTTACTCTCCGATATTTTAATGTTGGCAGATTCAATTTCCTTAGTCTATCTTGATAAGTCGCATTCTTGAGTCCTGGAATCTGTTTCGTTGCCCTCCGCTGCACATTTACTATTGCAGTTATGTCCTTTTGAAGGTGTGGTGCCCTAAGTTGGTTGGCATACTGTAGGTGTGGCCTGACCAGTCCCTTGTAGGGTAATTTGAAGCTGTTTTCATTGATGATGCACTTTCTTCAGGGCAGAAATTGTCACTGAATGTACAGAATTTGCTTTTATTGAAGATGTGCATTATAAATCATACCATATATTATTCTAACTACTATTATTTTTATTTATCATGGCTGCCATTGCATGGCCTAATCAATTAATTATTGAGATTAGAAAAATCATAATTTATAAGGCATAAATGACCTTATTCATAGACGAGCCTTAATAAATAGAAAAACGGATGCTCACGTAAAATGCATGATTTGCACAATTTAAAAACGAGATGTGTTTTGGCAAAATATAAACAAGCTAAGGAAAATTAGAATAGCACAAGTGGTGACAGCCATTTTAAAATCCAAGATGGCCACTACTATGGCAAAGCTATTAAACAAAGTGTTTATGATATCAAAATATATCTAAAAATACATGTTTTGACCAAATATCATCTTTCTATCTGCAGAAACAGTCGGGATAAAGCAAAAATGACAAAAATGGTGGCGGCCATCTTTAAATCCAACATGGCCACCATTATGGCAAAAGAATTGACACAAAGTGATCATGATATCAAAATATATCATAAAATACATGATTTGGCCCAATATCATCTCTATGTCTCTAAAAAGAGTTGAGATAAAGAGAAAATTTAGCAAAACAGCGGTGGCCATTATTAAATCCAAGATGGCTGCCACTATGGTGGAATCATTAACATAAGGTGATTATAATATCAAAATATAACTTAAAATACAGGTTTTTGACCAAATTTCATCTTTCTATCTCTAAAAATGGTCGAGATATAGAGAAATTAGCAAAAATGGCGGCGGCCATCTTTAAATCCAACATGGCTGCCATATGGCCGAAGAATTTACTCAAAGTTAATATGATATCGAAATATACCTTAAAATGCATGTTTTGGCCAAATGTCATCTCTCTATCTTCAGAAATGGTTGAGATAAAGGGAAAATACAAAAATTGTGGCGGCCATTTTTAAATCCAAGATGGCGGCCGTTCCGGGCCAGATATCTTTTGGTACTCCATTGTTCCTGAAAGAGCATATTAAAAAGTACCTATGTGCAAAATTTGGTGCTTTTACCATAAAAGTGAACAATCGGATGGTTTTTTGGGGCTAAGCTACCGCACTACTAAGTATGGACCAATCTCCTCCTCAAGGACAGGCAGCAGGTGGGTGTACCACATCAACAGTGGATAACACAGTCTTGACACCTTGAGACCCCTGAGGTGTCAAAGCGAACAAGGCCTCAAGATAGGTAGAAAGTTTATTTCTGTTACTTAAAATGAAAGTTGTTAACATAAATGATATATTCAGTAAGCATAGAATTGGGCAAACATATGCTTATTATCCATTATTATCTGCAACCCAGATAAGACTCAACCCCTTATTTTAAGTATCGTGGGGTTGAATTCTTTTAGCATGTGAACAGGGGAGGGTTGCCTGGTCTGCGAGGTCCTTTTAGCCAAGCAATGACTGAATTTGAGAATCATTCGATTTTTTTATCAGAAACTTTCTGTAATTCACCTGTCTGTCCAAACTGCCATTAAATAAAGAAAGAGCTGATGATTTTTCCAGATGTAAAGACCTCTCCCCTGATGTTTGGCAACCCTGAACTACTGAAGACCAATAGTGCGCAAATGCTGCCATGGCAACCAGACCAGAGCTACTACCAAGCGTACCAAGTTGCAAGACGGCCATTGCATGATGATGTCATCCGTGTCATTATTTCTACTTCCACTGGATCTGTATTCACCTGCCCCGGTCCGGATGTTAATGTGAGCACCACATCTTCTTGTGGAAGCTATGGACTGAATTGGTGCACTGAGGTAGATGACTCCGGCAAATGTCTGTACTTATGTAAATGCAATGTGGCCAATTGCTTAATGTACATAATGAAACCCATTGGTCACCCAACAGCAATTAGTCTCAACTCTGTGCTGATCTATGAATAACACAATACGAATCAACTAATACTTTTGATTCTGCAAAATCCTCACCCACGTAAATTCAATTTGGGCTTGTTGGCATTAGCCCGAGGTGGATAAACACAATATCCCTGATCCAACGGTGAATAACCAACTTATAAAATGAGACAAACACTCAAACAAATACACATTGCAAAATTGGACATCAAAGCATATCGGATTTATTACAGGGAAATGCTGCTTGTCATTGGCTGACGGAGGTGTAAAATGTTATAAAAAGCATAATTATCCCACTAATCCAGCAACTGCATGATGAAATTGCTAAACAAACTAGTTACCCGAAACAGTTCAACAAAAAAAGTCCCCCTTTTTTTGAAAATCTGAATATCTGGGAGACCTCTTTTCGAATTTCTATCAAAGTTGACCAATTTTTAGGCCTGCATATTGATATTGTGTCTGTGTATTTGTAGTTTGATTTCTGAGCCAGCGTACCCTGAGTTCACGTACCCCTCCATTCATAAATTTGATTCTTATTTGAAGTTTTGGCTTTTCCAAAAGGTGCTCAAACTCCACTCCATTTTTTTTCTGATGCCACCCAACGAACCTAAACTATGAAATATTACAAAAGAAGTCCTCAGTTGTCTTCAAAATATGATTGAGAAACAAATTTTCTTCAGTCACTCGATGAAGTATGCCCCAGCTGGTGGCTCCCCGGGCCTCCCCCGCTTGGTTAAATTAGTCATATCCATTGGAAAAGCTTTACATTTTTGAAAAGATGGGTAGGCTCACTTGAAGGCTGCTGGCGCAGCCAGGAATAATGCCACTAAGCTACAAACACACATATTTAGGGTCGATATACAGGCCTATAATTCAGTCACCTTTCATAAAAATTGCAGAAGGAGTCTTTGAGATATTCAGGTTTATTTAAAGAGGGACTTATTGTTGAACTGTTTAGTATTTGACTTTTGTCTAATTGAAAATGCTGTAGGCTACAGATTAATTGGAGATTTTTTTCTGATTGAAACCGTCCCATTAAGTTTAGCACAAGTCTACAACAATACAAGAAGCACTATGACTTTCTTGAACTGTAGAACATAGCTGTTTGCAGATTAGCGGTCCACGCGGTTTCAAAATTAACTTTCAACCTGGTCATGTGATGTCACTAGCTTAAAAATGTTTTGTTTGTGTCAGTTATGATTAATTAGTTGATCCAGTGCTTATCATATCTAGCAGCGTAGGTGACAATAAACAAACTAATTAAGATGATATTCCTATAGGAAATGGATAATTTGGGTTTTATGCCCTGTATTTTTTATTCACTTTTTTGGCTAATTAGGACAGGAGGATGACACGGCAACGCGGCAAAGGATGATTGCATCTGCCGTCCAACATAGGCCCAAGTAACCAAACAGAAACTAGATTTGAAACCTGGACCCTCCTCTTGCTTGTTGGAAATGCTTCTGTTTCCTATTTCAATTATAAGGTGATTTAATTAAATCCAAAGTTCACTTTTGGTTATTTTGTCCTTTTCATAATGAGAGGTATAAATTTATTTTGGGGGAAAAACGCTGTCAATTACTTTTAGAGGAATAGAGGTGCTTTTTAGAGGTGCTTGGCTGCTTGCAAACCTCAATCAGAAATTGTTACATTTGTCAATCCACTGACAACCTGTTATAAGTTCAGTTTTTGTGTCCTGTTTGTACTAGACATCCTTCGTGAATAGGCCCCATTTAAGCATGTAACTCCCAAACGGAGCCTCCATTTGGGACTTCAGGGAGCTATGGGAGTTACGAGAGTTAGCAGGAGGTAGCGGGAGTTAGCGGGAGTTAGCGGGAGTAAGTGGGAGTTAGTAGGAGTTAGCAGGAGTTAGTGGGAAGTACGGGAGTTAGTGGGAGTTATGGGAGTTAATGGGAGTTAGCGGGAATTAGCGGGAGTTACGGGAGTTAGCAAGAGTTATAGGAGTTACGGGGGTTAGTGGGAGTTACGGGAGTTAGTGGGAGTTAGCGGGAGTTAGTGGGAGTTAGTGGGACATAGCGGGAGTTGCAGGACGTCAAGGAGTTCTGGGAGTTACATGCTTAAATGGGGCCTGTGAATCATCCTGTCCCTATCATTCAAATTTCGTTCTCTTTATTTTTCAAAATACATGTCATTGTATTACATACTATGATACGAAATGCTGTGGAACTACAGTACTGTGTTGTCAAGACCTGCAGGGCATTAACATGAACATTAACAACGGGGGGCACCTCAATGACGATGCAGAATTTAATTAATTGTAAAAGCTATGAATGTAATATTGAAATGTAAACTAGTGTCTGAGTCTGAGTCTGAGTCTTATGGAGAGGAACGTTCGAAAAGCTTGTTAGCACTTGGAAGGTTGCATTGTTTTATCTATCACATTGAAACTTTACGTACAGCTTCAACTATATTTTAGCTTGCTTCCATCAACTTTTGGTAAACTTCCATGACAATTCATTTTTATTTACTCAATCAATTTGTTAACGCTTCCCGAGAAATTCAAATGTCCTACTGCATGCGATGATAGCAGCAGCAACAGCGGCAGCCCTGTGCCAGCCAGAGCGAGTGTTCACAAATTTATTGAATAACCTTTAAAAAAAAAAAAAAACACCTCTAAAAACATGAAGGAAGGAAGCAAGGATCGAAGAAAGGAATATATGATGGATAGATAGATAGACTGATAGACAGACTGATAGATAGATAGATATATAGATGGATAGATAGATAGATAGATAGATAGATAGATAGATAGATAGATAGATAGATAGATAGATAGATAGATAGATAGATAGATAGATACTATTTTGCTTGGCCTTGTATTTTTATTTTGTCCCTTCTTATTTTTTCCTTTTTTTTCATATAATACATATTCTTAAAAAGGTCCAATAATTATTATTTCATAATTTGTTTATTTGTACCACTGGCAGACTGAGCTGCTCAGTTACCGTACTAAAGAAATATGTATAGGTTATTCACCCAAGAGAGGGAATATGTGATTTATCACCCAAGAGCTTTAGCACAATGTGTGATGAACACATATTCCTGATCCCATGGTGAATGACCAGCTTATACCATGAGACAATCACTCGCATGGGATGATAAGTGGACAACACAGAATATGGGAATTATCACCCTGAAATACTGGCATGTGATTGGCTGACAGAGGTGTGGAATGGTATATCAAAGATACTGCCTGTTATTACTTAATAAATAGTATGACTATAAATATCGTCTGTTAAAAATATAATGTACATCTTAATTATTATTTTGGTCTGAATGAAATATTGTAACTCATTGTCGTCATGTCAAAATAATATTTAGTTGTATCAAACTATTATTTTGTTATGATATATATATTATTTTGATATCATTAATATTACTTCGCTATAATAAGTAATGCAAATAGTAATATTAGTATTTTGATATAACAAACTAACAAAATATTGTATATTGCGTGTGCCGTTCTTTACACTATGTCTCTTTGATGCAGAAACAGAGTGGACTGTGGCACTGTGAAAATGGCATTTCGTGTGTCATCATGCTGATGATTTGTCATGATCATACCCAATACTTTCAATGTTAATTTGATTTAAGGAGACTAATCCGACTTGTTGGTGACAGCCAAACGAAAGGATCATGCATCTGATTTTCACTCTAAAATCAGTTATGACAAATGAAATGGCCTTCTCTTGATCATGACTAATCAAGCAGCCTCTATGGTTCCAATGTTGAAAGTAGAGAAGATGACACTCCATCAGCGATCATGAGTCACAAAGTGCATTTTTCACAGTGAACTGGTCCTCATTATTTCTATATCAAAGTGACAGACTGTAAAGTGCATGAACGCAGCAGAACAAAAATGTTGAAGTATAATCAAAAAAATAAATTTACTCCTAAATGCATTCTGGATGCATTTAAGAAACGTAGAAACCTTAGGGACCGTTCAGAATTTATGACGGGGGGGGGGGTGGGAGTTTTGCTGGAACTTCCCGTCAAAAATTGATACTCCCCCCCTTGAGTTTCATGCGGATTTTTAGTACCCCACCCTTTGGTTTCACGCGTGTTTTTAGTACCCCCCCCTTGACATACAAAGCAATACATGCATATATACGGTTATACACGGCTTCGCGTACAGATCCGCGTCATTTCGCGGACTTTTTCGCGTAAAAACATCCAAATAAAATGAGTTTATGCGTGATTTTAAACATTTTTTCTTTGTTAAAATTTCTTACCCCCCTCCCCCTTGGAGTGTTGTCAAAAATTAATACCCCCCCCTTGAAACACGTGTGAAAAGTTAGTACCCCCTCGGCCAAAACTCCCACCCCCCCCAGTCATAAATTCTGAACGGTCCCTTATTTATTGATAATTGTGTATATATATATTTAAATTTCTCATTTTACATGGTTGTATAAAATCTGTTTACTTTTCACTGGGTGTTTTGCTAATTATTTTTCACTTAAATATTTTGTAAATTAGAGTAGCGGTAAGTTATGAGCCAAGTCACTCATAAAATTGCTTTCTGACTCTTTCTGTCTCTTTAAGACTATCTTGATGTCTTATACTTGTCTAGATGTGTGTCTGTCTAGTTTATAGGTAGCTGTCTTGACAGTGGCTGTCTGTCTAATTGTCCAGCTGTCTGTCTGTCTGTGTGTCTCTTGCTCACTCTTTTTCTCTCCATCAATTTGAAAAATGCTAAGAACCCTGACATGTGACAATGAAAAATAACTTACCAATTTCAACCATATGATATACTGGCACAGTGATATATTGTTGATCAATGAATAGAAGTGTAAGATGTCCATGTATTTTCTTACTATTTTTCCAGCAGGTATGTAGGAAGCGATTTTTTTCTTGTAATATGGGAGTATGACATCATGTGGCAGTTCCCATACAATGCAGATAGTGGATGTTCAGGAGACCAATATGGAGTTTCATTGGCCGAAGTAGTAATATTGGTCAAGGCCGTAGGCCAAAACCTATATTATTTGCTGAGGGCAATAATATACAGCTATCGCACAGCACCGAGTGCAATATCAGTTTTTGTGTCACTGAGGTGCCATAAAAACTGATATTGCATGAGGTAATGTGCAATAACTGTTATATCATATGGTTTTTTGTGGCAAGTGCAAAGAAAAGGGCTGGAATTCTGATGTCTTAACTATTGTTTTTGTTTCTTTTGACCAGCATGTTTAAAATGTATCTCATCAAAAATCAATTGCTATTTCCCAAAAAAAAAAATGTTTCAAACTTTTGGAATCCACAGATGATGGATATACTTTATGATGGGTCTTCTTTAAACAAATTTATTTTCTCAAACTTTATAGCAGACTTTAGAGACACAACAAAGCCACTGAAAAATCAGCAAAAATGCTGTCTTTCGACCTCTTAAAACTTTATTCTGATTAGACCAATATGAAACATAAACAATACAAAAATTGATGTCCACTTAGCCCTTTAATAATTACGCATCTTTTGCAACCCCAGTCATTTTCCTGTCTATTTCCATTACTGTACGGCGATTTCTCTTAGTGCAAAAACCAAGAAATGATCTTGTACTGCTGCAAGACACAATAAATTTGTGTTTCTTTTGAACCACATATTTAAAATGTATATCATCAGAAATCAATTACTATTCACTCACAAAAAACTGTTAACACTTTTGGGGCCCGAAAATGATAAACTTGATGATGGATGTTATTTTTGATTTTTTCCCGAAACTTTATAGCAGACTTTAGACCTCTAAACACAAGAAAATCACCGAAAAATCGGCAAAAACGCTGTTTTTTGCAACTTATTGCTTTATTATGATAAAAAAAAATATATAATCAGTACAAAAAGTAGATATCCTCTCAGGTCCGTAAAACCTGATATTGACCTCAACCGAAGTCCATTTATAATTGTATAATATTGCACGGCTGTCAGCCAATGAGCAGCAAGTATTTCTGCTAGACATTTGATATAACTCAATATTGGTCAACTCAACATCCACTATTTGTTATATTCTGCACCAAAAAATTCCAACTTCCATGTATATGAAATAAATACAATTTTTTCTTTTCTTTTGCTTGATGTTGAGGAGACCAATATCGAGTTTTAGTGGCCGAAGCAGTAATATTTGTCGAGTCTAAAGACCGAGATCAATATTACCTGCTGAGGCCAATAAAACTCAATATTGGTTGACTCAACATCCACTCTTTGTTATATTCTGCAGCAAAATATTCAGACTTAGGTACTATACATTTTTTTATATATAAGTAAGTAAGCAAGCTGATTCCACATGCTTCATATGAAATCTACCTATTTTTTTCCCTTTAATTACAATGGTAATATTAATAAAATGATAGATTGACATTTCAAGAAGTTAGATTTCCTCCTACCCAGGCCTTCCCTTAATATAACAATAACACTTATTTTGAGGGCACTATGCTGTTTGAATGGCCCAAGGTGATGTCCTGGAGCCCATTTGATTCAAAGCGGCACGAGCAGCGCGAGGGCGGCTGTGCAATCACGAGGGCTCTTGGCATGCGACTAATCTCCTGCTAGAGAAACCCATTTTATTTTATTGACTGTTATTTTTATTTCATGATCATTATGCAAAGGGATATTTTGAATACTAACAGATCAGTATATATATAGGGCACAATCTTTGTTCAACCAAATTTTGTTTGGCATAAGTTTTTACTATGCATGTTCAAATATGTGGTGACTTTTACCAGTTGAATTGATTAGTGTTTTTTGTGTGCATGCAAAAAGATTGTTTATTTAAATTTATATCCACAAAATAAATCACTTAAACAAACCATGGTTTTTAAAGTATTTAATCGTCTTTTGTGATTTTGCGTTTGGTGATGCAGTTTTCACCATAAAAGGGTGAAAAATAAGATTTTTTCAGGTCTTCCATATGATTCATTTTTAGCGACTAAGCAGTTACTCTAATATTTATTCATAACTTTGAAATTACAATATCTGGCCATATCAAACACCTGATTAAAAAATTGTGTTTGCTTACAGGGCCTAGACATTACTAAAACAAAATATTGAAAAGGATAATTTTTGGTGAAATAATTGACATTACAAAAGAGTTTTTATATAAATTTTTTATCATATCATATTATCAATGCTTGGACCCAAATGCTTGCAACAGAGGTGCTAGGCATCATGCACTGGACTAATTTGCAAATTCCTCAATCCACATAACGTAATTATTGACGGTCTGTGATTAACTACAGTACAACCATCATAAAATGGCTCGTCAGTTTGGATCGACACTTAGGCCTATCTATCGATCTGAAGTGATCCATGGCGATCTTGGTTGATATGGAGTGATCGATCTGGAGTGATCTGCTGTGATCTGTATCTATTAATCAAAATTACTATTCATAAATTTACTTTTCTGTACCAAATAACTTCTGGATATGTTTCCTTAATCAATATGTTCAATTCTTAGATGGATTTTATCTGTTCTTTGACTTATAATCCTAAATAATTGACATGATTGATTTTCACTAAAAGTAGATTAGTAGATCACTACAGACAGAGTTATATCATCTCAGATCGCTACAGATCACTCTTTATCTGGACCGCTCTGGATCACTACGGATCACTACACCGCGTTCCCAATTATTATGCAACCACTGTTTTTTATGATATCTCAAAGCGAAATAACACTATAAGGATATCCTTTGCACAAAATGATGTGTGTGCCATGGAGCCAATATCCTGTAAATTTTGTGCAATTCCGTTTGCTCAATGAGGAGTTACACCATATAATAACGTTTTGCAGTGTTCCCAATTATTATGCAATTTCAAGAAAGTGCACCCATTACCACCCAAAATCAATGAAACTGATCATAAAATGCCATGAACACTTACCCCTTGACACTGAATGAAAAATTGAACCACCATTTGAAACATTGGTGTTTTACATGTACGCAAATGATATTATTCCCTTGCATTGAAATAACATGGAAATGGCAATCTTTTTGCAATAAAAGCTCTGTGTCAGCAACACAAATTATGGAATCACTATCATCCTCATACTCTGCTTTCCTAAGGTTTAGAACTCTCCCCAAAACCAAAGAAAACCAAATTTATGCAGTGTGCTTGAACGATATTTTGCAATGAATTCAGGTCATTCCCATTTGCAATGCTATTTCAATGGGACACAATTATGGTTGCATAATAATTGGGAACGCAGTGTATGTTGAGCCATTTTAAGGTGGTTGTACTGTAACAATTAAGCTTATTGACGAGAAAAGGCCAGCACTGACCTACACGTCATACTCACCGAAGACGTCTGATATAATATAGATAACACCTTCAAGTTCTCTTGGCAAATTTAGTGATCTGCTTAGCCGAATACATGAATAATCATCAATACTTATGGAACATCAAACAACATGATATACATGCGGAAACACAGTCACAATGTGATTGTTGCACATGTAGATTGTAAAATCGTGCTTTCCACCAGATGACATTTTGTGTCTTTTTCAGCAACGGATTGCCTCCTTGTGTCAAACGCAAGCCTCACATTTAACAATTTGTTAACTGCTGCATATGTCTGGATCACTCTGGGAAATAGACTCAGGCAGAAATGTAAAGAATAACATATTATCATAATCCGTTCGAAAATTTGAGATCAATACATTACAGACAAGCCCCTTCGGTTTTCTAATTGTCATACTCGCCAACTAATTTTTGTCTGATGGACTAGGACGTGGCCAGATCGTTTAAGGATTTTTGACTGGGAGACCAAAGGAACAACCTTAAACCATTATTCGCAGTACTGCTGACATGTATAGTTCAGCTGAATTTAAAATCCATCAAATATATATTTATAAAAATAGCTTCGGACTGACAAGACTCAGAGAAATTTAAGGGGCCAATTTCACCAAGAAATTGTTACAGGTGTTTTCATTACCATGCGATTCTTGTCATTCACACTAAGTCTTGTCTGTGAGAAATCAATGCTAAACCAGCACTTACTACGTTAGATAATTCAAATGTGTGACGTTCTGTTGTTTCTAAACCAATCAGATTAACTAAAAATGTCATGTATTTGGTGGGTCTAAAACCTAAGAATCGCGTACTAATGAAATAACCTGTAACAGTTAGACCTGGTCTTAACTAATTTAAACTGGGTTTTACAAAGTCCCTTTCACCAACAGTGTACTAAGTGTGTATCACTGTGTATACCAGTCAAGGTTCAGTGAATCACAAACATTGTCAGCTATTGTTACATTACTTACATATTAGTGATCCTAAACTGTTTTGGTGTCAATTGATTTTGTATTTGGGCCATTGAGGAGGAGGAGGGGACGAACCCTGTATAGAAATCTCAGCAAATAATGTTTTATACCATTGGCTTGTTGACTGTTGAGTTTCATATATCTTTTTGATCTCCTGTATTGTTTAATCAATATATGAACAGTTGGCTCCCTGTCGGGAAGGAGGGCAGCCCCCCCCCCCTGCAAGAAATGGTAACAACACTAATTTAGACAATTAATGATGTTTAAAAAATCAAGGAAGTATTCACATCATTTTACAATTGGGAAGTTCTTTTTTGAAATTCCAAGAAACTAAAATTGTAAAACTATTCCCAAAAGGAGAAAAATTAATTTGCAATGACCAAATTCCCAGAAAATTTATTGTACAAATTGTATGTTAAATTTTTGCAAGATGAATTTTGTTTTTTATGGAGACCCCTTAAGCGTGGCAGATGCCATTGTGATTAAAAATTAGATAGATAGATAGATGGAATGGTTGGTTGATGGGGAAAATGTACCAGCCCCCCCCCCCCCCTGTGTTGCAATATTCCTTGGCTTTGTTTGGAAAATTGAGAGATTGTGTTTGTAGCAGTTGAGCTGTTAAGATACTATGATAACTTTCACCAATCTTATGTTCTGTATTTTATTTATTTAAAGGGAACAACTTAAAATAGTTAATTTTAACTCTGTTTGTTTCCTTCTTGTTAACTGAATGGAACTTTATATTTTATTATCTTTATATACTTTTGTAAATTGAATTCAGGTGTTATCAAGAAAAAATAAAAAACTTCAAACTTCAAACTTCCTTGGTCTTGACTCTGCTTGACTGATTTTGGCTTAGCTAGACCAGGCCTTAACTTAGACCTGGCTCTTCTCTTAAGTCCATCCTGGTGAAATCGGCCAAAGGAGTTGGAACTGTTGAGCTGATGGCTAGTTTTCTGAAGCTTTGTTGTTTTCGTCAAATTTCCTCTATAGCCTTCACCATGCTAAAGTCTGAAGCAAATTGAGGTGTTATTTTGCTGTCAAGAGTGTACATTTTTAGATACAAGAAGTCACTAATTTGTGAGAAATAAATAGAATACAACAATTACTATTGTTGAGGATAGGCTGAGGGAAGACCAAATAGGAAAACATAATGACTATGACTTATCTTCTATATAACTTGGTAACTATTGCAGCTTTTGCGGATTTGCAGGAACACTTTTTATCAATATATACTCCAACAATATATGCTCCAACAGGTGTGAACTGTGGAGCAATTGCAAAACGTTAATGTGAAATGAATCATATAAGCTATTTTCCACTCTGGGAGATGCTGTCTTTAAGATAAAGCAACTTTTTCTTGTCCTAAAACGCTTTTTTGTCATTCTTGTTTAAATTGTCCTGTCAGACAAGTTATAGATTTAAGGAGATTAAAAATCCAATTTATGACATAAGCAAAACTCTATTGTTAAGAGATGCAGTGAAGATTATTTTTGACACAGAAAGAAGGAAGCTTCAGTTTGAAATGCACACAAGAACTTCAAAATTAAGGCATCTGAATATGTCATTAATCAGAGTCTCTGGAAAAAAGGTCTCCCAGTGAGACCAATTTAGCAATGACTGGGAGACCAAATCTGTCAACTGGGAGACCATTTGGTCTCCCAGTTACTATGTTAAAACGTGCACTGGACGTGGCCATTCTTTACAAATACCATATAATATTAAAGGCCGCTTTTAAATAAGGTAGCCAGGATACACTTTCTCAGCATTGGGGCTCCTCAGCAGCACCTTTTCTTTTTGCCATCGAGAAGTCTTACTGCTCTTGTTTATTGTATTGACAATATATATGTCACGTTTATTGTATGATCAAAAAATGAAAGTGTCTGAGTCTGAGTCTGGTTAAAGTAAAGGTTTAAATCAGGGGGCTGAATAGCTATACTTGTACCCACAGTTGTATTTTAACATATTGTTGTGCAGATTGAAACATTACGGCAAACATTGTGTTTGTTTGAGTTTCTAATCTAAATTTATATCAAATTGTCATGAACTAGATGTGGAACTCACCCAGGGGAAACAGTCTCCCATTGCAGGGTCAGTCTGCTATGGACATTGGACAAGGGAGACATTGGGATGATGTGATGAGGCTGACTTACAACAGTCTGTTCTACAGGCAGGCTAACGCAGTGAGGCTGCAGGCTGAAGTCGAATTGGTTATCGAATTGGCTTCTAGGTCACTGGGACAGCTGCCTTTCAGGTCTGCGCTCAGCAGAACTCAGCAGAAATGTGTTGGGCTGCTTCAGAAATTCATTTGAGCGAGGACATGAAATAGAACACCATCAGTGAAATTGTTTTGCCTGCTTCCTAATGGTCGCAACTAGAGCAGGCTCCTGGGCTGGTGATGAGGCCAATAAAATGTTCTGGAGGCTTACCTGCATACAACAATCTTTTGTGGAAAACCTTCTTCATGGAATGAATGAGGACTTTCATATTAGCCAAGGACCCTGTAGAAAAGAGTTGATGTCATTAACCTCAACACTGACTGCTTCCTCAGATAATATCTGAGTACAACGATGATGTTAAGGATCTTTTGTGGAAAACTGTTCTTGTGGAATACTCAGCAGTTTACAGCAGTCTGCTCTAGTTGCGACCGCCCGGGAGCATGCTTCAACTTTTCACTGATGTTGTTCCATTTCACGTCCTTGACCACATGAATTTCTGAAGCAGCCCAACACATTTCTGGTGAGTTCTGGTGAACGCGAACCTGAATGGCAGCTACCGCAGTGACCTAGAAGCCAATTCAATAACCAATTCGTCTTGAATTTCATCAGTCTGCAGCCTCACTTTGTTAGCCTGCCTATGTAACAGACTGTTGTCAGTCAGAATAAACAGATTGTTAAACCTGACCATTCATTGTTCATTAAAATTACAATTATTCTGGGATTACATTTTTGGGATGTTTTAATAGGATTTATAGGAATGAACTCCAAATTGCTCAAATTATAAATCTTTATGGAGGCTTTTAGAGGATTTGATCATTAATCATGAACAAATGTTTTTTTGCAATTAATTCTTAATGTTTCTTTTACATTTTAAGATATTTCTAGAGCAATATCCCAGGTGGTTGGTGTTCAAATGAGATGTTGAATCGGCGACCCCTTGTGCCAGTGTCTACGCTGGCCAATTACCGATTTCTCACAAGGGCTAAATGGATAACATGTTGTGGACTGCTACTCTCTCATCCATCTTATATCCATCAACCCTCGTAAGCTCTTGTGTTTGAGCTTTGTGGGCTGCGCTTACCATATAAATCTTGCACTTTGTCTGCTGACATTTGACATTGAAGAAAAACTAAATTCTATGGTTGCCCAGATTAATTGTTGCATTGAATAATTGAGATGAAAATAGATTTGTGACAATGCAATTTGCTCACAAGTGCTTTGCTTTCTCACTCGCTGCTTTTGGCTTCAATATTCTTAGAATGAGATATTTCTGAATATCACATGCATAGATGACAAAAAGATGTTTTGAAGTAGGTGCTCTCATCAAGAGCCTGCTTGTGTGATATACTCATTATGGAAATCCATGCAAATGATGCTCTTTGGGGGGGGGGGCAGGAAGGGGGGTTCATGCATGCTTGAGTTGCCTGCTGTGTGCTGTGTTGAATCTTTACGTAGCCGCTGGTAATATTAATCTTTTATTAAATTTTTTTTCTCTAAAGTCAAGTTGCACATCAGCATATTCCAATTGGTACAATGTCAGTTGAGGATGTGTTTTTTTGTTGTTGTTTTTTTGCAAAATAATCTGTGCAACGAAAAAGGCTTGTCGCTGTCTGGCACTGTCTATTATTCTGTTTTGATTTTTTTTCTCAATTTTGTCTGTCATCAATCACACCGGTTATATATTGCTTGTGATTGTTTAGGTATATTAGATCAATCTGTCTTCTTGATTTTGCAAATATCACATAGCCCAACACAGTGATTAAGTAGAAATGAAGCGTCTTTTGCTGTACTTGTGTGGCATATGTTTCAGCTCTTGTAATGCGTAAAATTTAATGTTGATTTGCACGGTCAAGATGTTTTCAGTGTGTATTTTAAGGCAGTGATGTGAAGTTAAACTAACTGTATTCTGAAATTCTGGTCTTGATTTCTTTACCCTTTTAAGTAGATATAACATGACTTTCTACTCACCTCTCCTAATGCTATCCTGTTCCCTTCCTGATTGACTAGTAGAAACAACTAAATCACTACATTCAGAAGATGCCCGAGAAGGTGAAATCAGCATAGCCTTCAGGGTAATTCTCCTATGAATGTTCTTGCAATTCTCGTTGCTGCACAAATCAAACTTTCAACAAGGGTTGCTTAAGCTGAATAAATATTGTTTTTCAATAAGTAATTGTAAGAAAAGTCATTTTATTGGTATCCTGACTAGGAATAACTGATAGTTCCCCAAATAGGGGTTGTTTAATAAACAAGAAATGGAGTGGAATTTAAAAAAAAGTAATATATATAAATATTTAAAAACTTGAGTCATCTCACCGAAGGAAGCCAGGAGCTATAATTTGCAACATCTCTCCTATAAATCTAAATTTTGGAAGCGCATGAGCAGTGTTCCATTCATGATTCAAATATTTCATTAGTCTGTTGATGCACGCATTCTGGACTGAATTGTTGAAGCAGTTCGTCAGTAAATTTGGACATCAAGATTCATTAGAAGATCATTTCAGCAGCAATCATGCAAGCTATCTTTGAGTGTCCCAAAAACTATACTTCTATCTAGTGGTTCTCATAGTGCTATCACATATGATTGTTTCCACAACAACAACAACCTGTCTTGTCACATTTGCCCTCATAACTACTAGAACAAATAACCAATTCTTCCCTCATTGTTGTGTTTCATTTGTCTTTTCTTGCTTCCTTATTCAATTATTCTGGAATTGTTTCCTAGACATGCTTCTGTCTTTCGTGAGACAGAGAGAAGTATCTAACCTAGCTTCTTCTTATAAACACATATTTCTTATCCTCCGAACATGATATACATGCGAGCCTAACCTGGTGTCCTACAAATATTGTTTTCACGGAATATAATTTAAAATTCCTACTTCGATGATCTTCCTTAGATTGGGTAAACTTATTGAATATATGTGATGTGTACAATAAATTTATATGTTATAAATGTGATAAATGTGGTAGTTTTCATACTTGATGGTCAGAATTGCATTCACGCATTTTAAGGTTTTTATTGCTGACGCTTCAACTCAAGCAAAGTTGTCCATTTTAGAAGCTTCATGCTTGTGAACTGCATCCAAACAGCAAGTGAACTTAGTGATTAATTGCTAGTTTAATCATTGACTTGGTAAATAGCAAGTGGCATTTATTAGGGGAGGTGACAGTAAGATGGCTTTTGGGCTAATCCCTAGGTTTCGTGCCACTGATCGCAGGTGAGTTCGGCCGACAAAGTTTGCCGAAGGTCATTTACCAAAAGGAGGGGCTTGTATGCTAAGTAGCACTGTTAATATTAATTTATTTTGATATAGTGCAAAAATACAATGAAATTAATATCAATGCACTGTACATTGTATAATATGGAAGATGAGAAAGTAAATGAAAAGGTCATGCAAGAGTTAAAGACATGAATAAAACACTGAATCAATTAAGAGCCTCACAAAATAGTCTTTAGTCTTAAAAGTAACGGGATAATTAATCACACATCACCAGACAATAGAGTCAGCCCGCCCCGACCCACACCTGAATTGTGTTTATAGCTGATAACTCATAAGACAAAGATTAAACTTAAATAAATGTACAAAATTGAAAACAAATGTACAAAATTATTTTCATTTCCATCACTAACACAACAAAATAGGATTGTAAAGAACTCAAGAATGAGGACTTTGGTCCAAAACCACAATTTGACGTAAGTTAATTATGCAAGAAAGGACAAATGAAATACTGTATTTATATTTAGCAGCATTTAACTTTATAAATTATTATTCCAGTCCGTGTTCATGAATATGTTATAATTTACAGCATTTAATATTACAAGAATAGGACAGCAAGAAAATAAAATTGGACAATTGTGTTATTAAATGCAAACTGAAATGCAAATTCAAATTGTCAGTTAATGTGTGGAACATTAAAAGGGAATTTGGTGTGACACATTGAACTTGCGGGCTGGGTGTGGGCCAGCTGCGGGCTGAGAGCGGGCCAAAATTTTTTTAATGGGCTGCAAGGGCCAAAGAAATCCATGATTAGTGCGAGGCGTGCCGGGGCGGGCTGAAAGTTTAAAGTGCGGGGCGGGGGCGGGTGCGGGCTGGGATTTGTCGGCCCGTGCAGAGCTCTACCAGACAATCAAACTTAGGCCAATATAATCTGAAGAACAGTTTTATCTTTATTCAATAATTTAATTCCATGTAGCCTTTGTAAAATGCAAGCAGCCAAACTGACAAAGCAAGCGTTCTCAAGAATGCATTAAATTTCTAACATGAAAAATACATTTGCATGTCACAAATTTGACCACATGAATGGATCAGTTGAAAAATGTGAGAAGAGGAGGCCGAGACACTGGATTTGCCCGAAAAAAAAAACCTGATGACTGACTATTTTTAGCATTTCATTTTTAATTTAGAGCATACTGTAGTTTAGAGATTTTGTCCGTAAGTTGTACAGTCAAGGAATTAAAAGCGCTGACAGGATTGCAATAATGTTCATGGTTATAGCCCTATCCTTGTACCGGGGGCACAAGTTGTCCTATGACCCAAAAAATATTTGGATAAAGGCAGTCAGACAGATATAGAGAGAACAACTGCAGACAGAAAGCTCTTGACAAATACAATTGGAAGACAAAATAGCAGTTTAAACACAGAACAATATCTCTTACTTTCCCTTTTGTAGAGGAAGATTCTTTCTTTGAAATGAACCTTGCAAAGAATCTTAACAGTGCTTGAAACAAAACCCAGGGTTAAAACTGACCAAGGATAAGGCTGGATGTGAAGCATGTAGAAACTGGGGAGACTGGGTTCTATGACCTGGTCTGCATTGTCGAGTGACAATCAAAGACATCAAGACTTGTTCTTCACAGCCTTTGGCTCACATGATGGTCCTTGATTTTCCATAAAGATTTTTCATGTTCAATGAATGTCCTAAGCTTCCCACAAAGTCCTTAGCACGTTCTCCTTGACCTCATTATGTCACCTGAATGTCTCCCTGGCCTCCCCCTAACCCTACATGCCCTCCTTGCCCTTCCAACACTAGACTACACACGGCTGCCCTGCCATTGGCCTCCTATTAGCCCCATCAAATGTGGACACACCCTGAATACGGATGAGGAAGTCCCAGCCATCATTTCTGCACAAGTAACACATTGTAAACCCAATAGTCTTTCAAATTCCAGAGAATCACGTAAAAGTTATCTCATGCATGCATATATTCATTGACATACGCCATGCAATATGTACGGAATTTGACAATAAGCCGATGTGAAACTTGCTGATACCAAAATGCTATTTAGAACATAATGTGTCACCCAATTTTGGGGTAAATGACCTTTTAGCAAACCAAGTTGCCTGCTCGTCTATGATGTGTGTGATCAAGGGCCCTATATTACAGGATCAGTCAGTAAGCCATCTTAGTTTCACCTCCCCTAATAGTACATGACACTCAGTATTGACCAAGTCAATGTTCAATCTTTGGACCTGATCACTTTGCTGCTTGGATGCTGTTAACATGCATGAAGCCACCAAAAGGTACAATGTTATTTAGTGTGAATAGAATGAAAACTACAACCATGACAAAAAACAGGAAAACACAAGTTCAAAACTAGGTATGTTCTCACATATAACAAACAATGTAAACTGTTCTTACAATGAATCTGAGTAATATCTTAAATATAATCAATATTTAAGCTGACCGAAGATAAGGCTTGATGTGGAAACCGGAGAGACGGTTCAATGACCCAATCTACATTGTACAATGGCAATCAAAGACATCAAGACTAAAGTCTTGTTCTCAGCTTTAGTAATGTGGCTCACATGAAGGTCCTTGGTTTCTCAAAAGGATTTTGTTTTTTATTAAAAGACTTTTGGCAATTTCTCTGATTCTTGCACTGATTTTCTGGTTACCTGTTATAGAATCCATGTACACAATCCTTACAGTTGTCATTACCCATTGTAATGAAATTACATGACTTTCTACTTATTCTATTTGTTGTGTCTTGTCGACTTCCTAATCCATTAAAGAGGTAAATGTTTAGGGCAGAGACTATTGGCTTATGCTGCAGCTGATAACAAATCATAGTTTTTGGTTGCTTTGACTTGAAATATTGTTGATATTATCACAAAGGGTGTTGCGTGTGTCATTATCTGTTATGAATTATTCTGGAAATTTGAGTGGCTGACTACATTCTTTTGATTCTGTCGGTTCATAACTTCTCGACAAACTAATTACTCCATGCAGAGGAAGTCTTTGAGTTGGCAAAAATGTGTACTTCAGAGCTAATTGAAAGTGAGCAAAATAATGAGCTTTCCTTATTAAGAAGTAAGATTCCATCTAGTGATAAAATCTGATGATTGTTTTCACCACCGCAACATTTCTTCCTGTCACACTTACTGCAAGGAAGCAGAACTTAACTCCTCATTGCAAAAATTCTATTGTTTCTCATTTTGTGTTTCTTGCTATGGAATTGTTTCTTTGACATGCTATGGCTCATTTTGAGACAAAGAGTATTCTAAATTCTTGATTTGATACTTGTAGTGATATAGCTTCAGACACAAGTATATAGCTCATTTGATGGATATTTAATCATTAGCCATGATTAGGGTTCCAGAATTTAAAATTTATAATGATTTCTTTTATTTATACTCTTCTGATGATAACCGACTTTAGACATCACCAAGACACTTATATACCATTGGAAAAACCGGCATCCAACTGACGATATTGTATGTTAGCTCCCTGCTTAGGATTAACATTATTTACAACAGCAAACAAACAATCAGATTATGGTTTAATTTGCTAAAATTATAAGTTAAAACAAATAATAACTAGGAATCGTCATTGGTGAATTCTCTGTCAAAAAAAAAAGGTGCCAGGGCACATAATTACTAAGGCCATCAACTTCCTAATGAACCAAGACCCAGAACTGCTGCCTCTGTTTGCAGGCCAGTGAGCAAATGAGGTGTCTGGTGTAATTTTGGGCAGGCTAGCAAGCCTTCAAGGTCACCAAATAAACAGGTCGTGAAAATCCAATCAGCGGGATGTAAATTTTATCAGTAGAGATGGTTTTGAAATTCCTAAATTTACAGGCTTAATGTTGACATATAAGACAAAAATTGAATTTAATGACCCTATCTCATGCCAGTTATGTTGTGATTGCAAAAAATGATCATACTTGTGGGTACAGAGGATTCAGGATGTGTTATATGTTGTCTGACCTGTACATATTACCTTGCAGATTATAACTTTTAAAAAAACCGAACCTAATATTATGTACTGACAGTATCAATGCTCTATTTTGTCTGATGAACTGTCTGTCAACCCGAGTTGAATGTATGGTGTGAGATTACTGTTTTGCCAAAAGCGTACATTGCATTAAATTACTGTGATTAGGGAAAAAAAGTAGATCAGATGTACTTTGCATAATAAAACCTTGTATCCAGAAGGGTTATGACCATTGTTTTCTGACTCTTGTACTCAGTATTTTTTTCTTTGTAGAGATTTGTTAGTCATCAATCACAGGGGTTATACATTGCATGTAATTGTGTTGGTATATTAGGTCAATCTGTCTTCCTGCCTGGTTTTTGTATGTCACACACCCAATCTCAGAGATTGAAAGGGCACATAAGCCTTTTATATATACATTTTTCAGCTACCACACATTGTATAGGTGCAGTTTTGGTTCTTTTTAAAAGGTGACAGCCTTTCTTCATACATTTGAAGTAGAAATGATTCATGAACAAACATTAATTTTCAGCCAGGCTCCTACACGCAATTGGAAACTTACAGCAGGTCATTGTTTATATATGAAGAAAAAGACATTTTCCTCTGACTGAGATAAGATGTACAAACAGCTATATTTTATATATCTAAATGAAAGAAATTCATAGGTGTAAATCGAAAAAATTGATTGAATCGCAGAGTATAGAAAAAAAAGAGATGATTTCCACATTTTGCTCAATTTGCTGATAACCTTTTTAGCTCCTCAAAAGGCACATCTAGGGTATCTAACACATACAGTAAAATTTGTTATAACTGTAGGTCTAGTAATTCTAGCAATTTCCAAGTCGTTCTCTTGAAATGAAAAAAAAAAACAATTTTTTTTTTGTACCCCAAAAGCCACAAAGATGCTATGCGATCAATTCTTGATCCAAATATCATAAATGAAGGTGAGATTGTTTTGGTTAGTGGCCCAGAAAGTTATGTGATGCCCGCTTGCTCAACAGACGGACAACATGTTAAGAGCTGTAATTCACCCCATCTCTCCAAATCTACAATTTTGAAAGTGCATAAGCAGTGTTCTATTCAAGATTCATTACAACCAGAACAAATAACCAATTCCTCCCTCTTTGTTGTGTTTCTATTGTCTTTTCTTGCTTACTTATTCAATTATTCTGGAATTGTTGCCGAGACACACTCGTATCTTTGTTGAGCCAAAATGTTTCTTAGTTTTGTTGTTGGAGCTCATGTTTTATTGCAAAAATGATATTACCTCTTTCTATCCAATGGTGGTGTTCTACAAAAATTTAAGCACAATCAGTTGGAATATTTAACTATACTTCGATGACATTGACTTGGGTTTCGTAAAATGTGTTCTTTGTGAAACAAAAAACTGTTTTGTCATTACATACCATCATGTGTTTGACAAGTTATAATGAACATGGCGGCAGTTTTCATACTTTGGTCAGAATTCCTTTCGCATATTATAAGGTTACACTTACAGACATTTCAACACAAGTAAAGTTGCCGCTCTTGGAAGCTTTATTCATGTGAACTGCATCCAAACAGCAAGTGATCAATTGCCAGTGTTAATCATTGACTTGGTAAATACCATGCGGCATTAATTTGGGGAGGTGACAGTAAGATGGCTTTTGCGCTGATCCTCTGGAGATGAGCTTGGTCAACAAAGTTTGCCAAAGGTCATTTACCCCAAAATTGGGCTATATCTGTCCTAAATAGTAACTGCTGGTTCCACATCTAATTGTATACTCCATTTGGCAATACAATGCACAGTAGGGTGTTTCAGGTGCCCCCAATATTTTCCTATCCAGCTTGACCTTGGTCTGGTATTGCGGTTTATATAGTAAAAGCCACATGTAAAATTTTGGCCCATTCTATAAATACCTATCTTTACCAGAATTCACTTGAAGTTTATAATGTAATTCCCCATTGGCAAACTTGCAAATCCTAAAGATATTTCAAAAATCAATGAAGGAATAAATATTTTTTCCTCAATCCATAGTTTCTGAGTAAGTTTTGGGAGGGCAATTCAAATCTGGCATCAGTTATTTTACAGCAGGTGTTCCTAATGAGCTAGGAAGTGTTGAATTTCCTAAAATTCTGCTATTTTATGCAGATTTTCACAAATTTGTCTGCTCCTGGCATCTTGGCAAATGGGGTTATACAAAAAATAACACCAGATTTGAATTTCCCTCCCAAAACTTACTCAGGAACTGTAGATTGAGAAAAAAATATTGATTTCTTCATTGATTTTTGAAATATCTTGAGAATTTGCATGTTCGCCAATGGGGAATTACATTATAAACTTCAAGTGAATTCTGGTAAAGGTAGGTATTTATAGAATGGGCCAAAATTTTACATGTGACTTTAACTATATAAACTGCAATACCAGACCAAGGTCAAGCTGGATTGGAAAATATTGGGGGCACCTGAAACACCCTAATGCACAGTGTATACCATTGAATATGTACTCATTGTACTGCGTGGTAATAATATTGATAACTCTGCTTCGTCAGAACTCAGGAATTAGAAAGGCAGTTTAGTTTAACTGACAAGGTGCTATTGGCTTTCAGTGCATGGCTGTGGTTTCGTTATCTGTATTCAGGTCGTGTCCACATTTGATGGGGCTAATAGGAGGCCAATGGCAGGGCTGCCGGGTGGTGTCTTGTGTTGGAAGGGCAAGGAGGGCATGTAGGGTTAGGGAGAAGCCAGGGAGACATTCGGATGATGTAATGAGGTCAAGAAGTACATTTTGAGGGCATCCATTGGTGCAAGGGACTTAATGGGAAACCGAGGCCTTCATTGAATATAAAGAATTGTTATGGAAGATGAAGGACCTTCATGAGTGGGTGACAAGGGCTATGAAGAACCAGTATTGATGCCTTTGAATACCATTGGCCAATATAGATCACGTCATCAAACACGGTCTCTCGAGTTTCCACATGCTTCATATCCAGCCTTATCTTCGGTCACCTTCAACCATTTTTTGTTTCAGGCACTATTCAGATTCTTTGTAAGGTTGCTTTCAGAGAAATAATCTTTTATTTTAAAGAGATTTTGATCCGTATGTGAACACCTAATTTTCTTCAAATTGTATTTGTCCAGAGCCTCTTTGTATCTGTGTTGAATTGTTATTCTAATTCTCTCAATCTTTTGGTTGTGCTCTTTAGATCTGTCTAACTGACTATATATATTCAAATATTTTTTGGTACTGATGTGAAATATTTGGATTCTGATGCCTTGAACTTAGGGATGTTTATGTTTTGTTGCATCCTTGTTGCGTCCTTCATTTTGCCAGTTTGGTTGTTTGCATTTTACAATGGATACATGTAATTACTATTTGAAAAAATATCTCAGTTCTGCTTATTATTTCTTTTGGCCTAAATTTGGTTGTTTGCTTTTTGGCATCTTCTCTAATTATTGGACTGAAGTTCGAGCTGTACCTGTTATAGAATCCACATACACAAGTCCTACAGTTGTCATTACCCATTGTAATGAAATTACATGACTTTCTACTTATTCTACATGTATTTGTTGTGTCTTGTCGACTTCCTAATTCATGATAGAGGTTGAAATTCAGAGCAGAGACTACTGGCTTATGCTTTAACTGCTAACAAATCATAGTTTCTGGTTGCTTCGAATGGAAAAATTGTTGTGTAAATATCTCAAAGGGTGTAGAATCTTTGTTATTTTCTGTGATGTGAATTATTTTGGAAATTTTGTTGCCAACTACATTCCTGCTGCTCCATGACTTCTTGACAAACTAATTACTCAATGCAGAGGAAGTATTTGAGTTGGCAGACATGTGTACTTCAGAGCTAATTGAAAGTGAGCGATATAATGAGATATCCTTATTAAGAAGTAAGATTCCTGGTATTGATAAAATCTGATGATTGTTTTCACCATTGCAACATTACTTCTTGTCACATTTA
Organism: Platynereis dumerilii; assembly: GCA_026936325.1. NCBI lineage: Eukaryota > Metazoa > Annelida > Polychaeta > Phyllodocida > Nereididae > Platynereis > Platynereis dumerilii. Next base: position 28,725,645 of record JAPTHN010000011.1, read on the forward strand.
CTGAAAGGAAGCAGAACTTACTTCTCATTGCAACAATTTTATTGTTTCTCATTTTGTTTCTTGTTACGGAGTCCCTGACATGCTTTGGCTCATCTTGTGACAAAGAGTTTCTAAATTGTTGATTTGATATTTGTAGTGATATAGTTTGAGATGCAAGTGTAGCTCAATTGGAGGACATTAAATTTTAATCATTTGGGTTGCAGAATTTAAAATATTTAATGATTTTTTACCTTCAGCGAACGAAGTTCGAAGAAGGTATTGTAATCACTTGGGTAAAAATGCTGTCCGTCCGCCGGGCGGGCGGGCGGGCGGGTGGGCGGGCGGGCGGTCGGGCGGCAGGCGGATAGATCATTTCCGGCCCGGCACTCGGCCTCTATTGAATGTATGGGGATGAAATTTGGTACACATCTAGCCTGTATGGTCTAGTTGTGCCTTTTGATGGTCTGATGAATAGATCTTAAATACTTTTTGAAATAATTAACAAAATATAAAAATAATTTTTTTTCGTTTCCGGGCCAAGGCTCGGTCACTATTGCATGTGCATGGATGAAATTTGGTGCACACGTGGCCTAAATGGTCTAGTTGTGCCTTTTGATGGTCTCATTGACAGATATTCTATACTTTCTGAAAAAATGAGAAAACATATAAAAACATATTTTTTTTGTTTTTTGGGCTAAGACTCGCTCTCTATTGCATGTACATGGATAAACTTTGGTACACATATGGTCAATATGGTCTAGTTGTGCCTTTTGAAAGGTCTGAAGGAAAATATTATATACTTTTTTAAATATTGAAAAACATAAAAATTATTATTTTTTTTTTTCTGGCCCAACATCCGGTCACTATATACGTGGATGAAGTTTGGTACACATATGGCTTGTACGATCTAGTTGTGCCTTTTCATGGTCTGACAGATGGCTATTCTATAGTTTTTGTAATATTGAGAAAAAATATTTTAAAGAATTTTTTTTATATCGGAGCCAAAACTTCCCCACTATTGCATATACAGTAATGCATTTTTCTAAACAAATCACCTATGCAATTAATTTAGCAGTGCTTTTTGATGCGTATAACACTTTATGAATCATTGGAAAAATAGAGATAATGGAAGGCCACTACTCGACCACTATTGCATACCTATAAGCATTTTCGTAAACACACCAATTTTATGATATTATTGTAATCTTCTAAAGGTGTTATTCGCTGAAGGTTTGCTGCTGCGCAGCCTATGTTTTTATTTGTTACAGCAAAACACTTTGATATAGAATTAAAGTGGACTGTGGCACTGTGAAAATGGCACTTCGTGAGTCATCATGCTGATGATTTGTCATGATCAAACCCAATCCTTTCAATGTTAATTTTATTGAAGGAGACTTATCCCACTTGTTGGTGACAGCCAAACGAAAGGATTTTGCATCTGATTTTTCACTCTAAAATCCGTTATGAGTAGTAAAATGGCTTTCTCTTGATCATGACTAATCAAACAGCCTCTATGTTTCCCATGTAGAAAGTAGAGAAGATGACACTTCATCAGCTACATTGAGTCACGAAGTGCCATTTTCACAGTGCCACAGTCCACTCTAATTCTATATCAAAGTGTTTCGCTGTACTAGACCTAATACATTTTTAACTCTGAACTCTTCTGATGACAACTGACTTAGTAGACTACTGTTTGCGGTTCCTGCAGCAGAAAACTGTTGTTTTTTTACACCGTGTACTGTTGACTGTTGTTTTAACGGCAACTGCCGTCAGCTGAGTTTACAGTGTGGACATGTTTTGCTTACAATGATTTCCATGATTTCGATGTGCCTTACTATGAGATTATTTTTAGGCTGGATGAAAAGCATATATGATGTTTATGTCAGATGGTATCACACAGTAAATTGTTGTTTTAGTCTACAAATTGCGACAGAAATGTTTCCAGTGGCATTTGGTCCCTAAATATGTCAAGAAAGACATACTAAAGGTCCTAGAAAATCCAAATGGTTTAACACCCCCAAATTAGCATAAATCGAAGATGGCCACCATAAAAATCAGTTTTTTTGCAAATAACTCAGAAACTATTAGATATAGACCCATATGTGTATGAGTATTAATATAAACTTGGATATTGCGGAAATTTTGACACATTCCCATGTCTCTATCTCTAATAGTTCTCAAGATATAGCGTATTCAAATATCTCTGATTTTGCTACTTATACCTTACCTATGTATTAAGGATGCAAAAGGAATAACCTGTGTTTAATTTAAGACCCCAATCATGTCTCTACCTCCTTTCAATCCTTCCCTCGAAATTCTACTTATTTGTTAAAATTGGCATTTATATGAAAGAAATTGCTAATTTTCGATCTGAAGTGTACGAAATATTGGGAGTATGGAATTCAGCTTATTGAGTGACTACATGTGTAATGCTAGACATTATTTAACTAAAATCACTAATTCAGCGCCCCGGACTTCAAAAGTTTACCGGCAATTTGTGAAGCAACTATTTACTTCTCTGAGACGTATGGCATATCATTTTAAAGCCTTCAGAGAGATATATCTATCCACGTAAGAATCACACCTGTAACAAGTGATGTAGTCGAGGCGGGATATTAGAGACCAAGGCATCAGCCTCCAAGACTGATAGCGAGGCCATCAAAATGTAGCCTCGACTCGAGGACCTCCAACACTGGCTCAAAGACATCCGAGATCAAGGCAAGACAAAAGATTTGGAACCAAGACCGAGCCAAGGCTGAGGTCACCAAAAAATAAGGCTCTGAGACCGGTCTTGAGACCATAATTACTAAGGCCATCAACATAGAACTTACTATTGAACCAAGGTTAAAAGTATTAAAGCCAGAACACGGAGGGATCAAATTGTGATCCACAGATGTCTCATTGGACATTCACAACTTACCCACTCTCATCTTCTACTGGGTAATCCAGCTCCAATATGTGATAACTGTCAATGCCCTCTTACAATTAAACACATATTAAAAGACTGTAGAGACTTTCAACGACAAAGAGTCACACTTCTCCCAACAAATCCACTCCAATTTCTTACCCATGCACAAACCAGAAAACATAATTTCATATTTGCATCAAACACAGACATATTACAAAATATGAGGTAAAATAACAAGACATATAAAATTCTAGCCTTCCTTGATATAACCCATTAAGGTGCTGCAGAGGTGTAAAACACAAACACACACACTCCTAATGAACCAAGACCTAGAACTGCTGCCTCCATTTGCAGTCCAATGAGCAATGAGATGTCTGGTGTAATTTTACCAAAGTTGTCATTGAACCTTTTCAAAGGTCAGGCAAAGGCGTTATCTTCTCCAAAGAAAGTAAGACCTGCTCAGACAATGAACTTACAAATTGGTTTCACAAACACGGCATCGCAAAATTCAAACGTCTTGCTCACAAGAATGGATATGAGTTACTGTTGCTAACATTCAAAGACGAAAGATTACCAAAGAAAGTACCTGTAGCCTTTGAATGGTGCAGAGTTTCTCCATTCTTTCCTCATCCAAAACGCTGTTTCAATTGCCAAATGTATGGCCATTTTAGTCGTACATGCATCAGGCCAACAATTTGTGCCAATTGTGGTGACCATGGTCATGCACACACACACACGATAAACCTTGTTCTAAACTTTCACATTGTGTCAACTGTTCAGAGAACCATCCTGCCTTTAGCCAGAATTGCAAAGTCTTCAAGAAGGAAAAAGAAATTCTACAACTACGAACTGAATGACAAGTATCCTTTCCCAAAGCCAGACGCCTTGCAGAACAGGACACGGACGAACCTTGCCTTGAAGCAGATTACCCAAGACCACCTCTTCATTCATCACCACAGAGAAAGATTCATCTGGACAGGAACCTCTTCACAGATGTCTTAATGAAAACACCTTCACCGCCTCAACCACCAGACCGGCCAAGCAAGGAAGAACCTGTGAACTCCCCTGAATCACCGAAGAAGATGATCGAACAACGTCAAATTTTCTCTTCTGTTACCCAAGGGACTGAGAAGTCCCTAAACCAACCAAAGGAAAAAGATATTGCTCCGGATAACAAGACACCGCCCAAGACAACAAAACAAAAAAGCGCAACAATTGGCATGCTACCTCACAAAGACAAGAGTAAAACGACACTCACCAACAGCAAAAAAGAACTCCCCACTGGTCTCAAATTTCACATCAAGTCCAAAGATGGAAGACAGAAGGATGGATCACCATTCACTGTAAAATTTGAAAACTGAGTTGATGCAATAATTTGAGCTGTCTGAGAATGTTAATAATTTTCAAGCTATGATAGTTCAATCCTATAAGTTGTCAAGGTATGATAGCTCAATGCTGTAAGTTGTCCAAACGAATCATAACATTAAGCTGTGAAAACATGAAAGCTTCAGTTGTTGCAGATTGCTTGACATCTCAGTCATGCCACATATAGCGCCATCTATAACAAGCACTTCTCATAAGACTGCATTTAGTTTTAAATAATTATTTACTTACAAGAAAAAATAACATTTATATTACGCTATCCCAGAGAAAAAATGAGTAGCACACCACTTTAGCTGGTTACTTTTTTATTTTTATCTCTCTTTAATTAATTTGTTAGAGTAATTAGATGCATGCTTTCATACGTCAACCAACATTTCCAAGTCAGAGTGTGTTCAAATATAGGCTTCTAGCACTGTATACCAACTGAGATGAGCCACAGGCCATTGGGATTTATTCACAAGAAATTAATTTTTAAATCTCCTTGTGATGCAATGGTCTTTGTTGAATGCATCTTGGGCCTGTCCATGATGTGCTGAAATGAAGCATACTGGATCAGGTGGATCCCCTTGAGAGATCAAACAATATTTCGGGATTACAGCCCATATTCATAAATAACTCTATAAGACAGGTCACACAAATATAAATGAAAAACAACTAAAAATAAGTCAACACAGCTCAACATTTTGAGTTGTGTCAGCTTGGATCAATAAGTCAACAAAACTCAATATTTTGAGCTGTAAGTCAACACAGCTCATTGTTTTGAGTTTTCTCAGCTTGAATACCTTAGTCAACATAGCTTAGTATTTTGAGCTATCTCAGCTCAGTATTTTGAGTTATCTCAGCTTAAAACATTAATCTATGTTAGCTCAATCAACTTGTGCAACCATCTCACTCAATCAATTGAGCTGAATCTGCGAGTCCGATTTTACAGTGTTTGTTAGCTACACAACAATGCTGAAGAAATTTTGAAAACCACACTCAGTCGATCGGCAGCCTGACGCTAATTTATTGGTACAAGCCATAAATGCCACCCAAGCAAGGAAACTTCTTGAATTGAAAATTATTGCAGATATACCTGTCAAAGTGACACCTCAAAGATCTAGATGCCATCAACCAAGATGAGATGACTAACTCAACATGACCACAAACCAAGTATGTCTCTAAATAGCCCAATCAGGTGCTGATGAGACGTAAAACACAAACTCACTCACTCACTCACTCACTGACTCTTGTACTCCGGATTTTTTTCTTTGTCCAGATTTGTTTGTCATCAATCAAAGGGGTTATATATTGCATGTAATTGTGTTGGTATGTTAGGTCAATCTGTCTTCCTGCCTGGTTTTTGTATGTCGCATACCCAATCCAACAGATTGAAAGGACACACATGCCTTTTTACCTTCAGCGAACAAAGTTCGTAGAAGGTATTGTTATCACTTGGGTAAAAAGTTGTCCATCCACTGGGCGCAGGCGGCTAGATCGTTCCCAGGCCGGCATTCGGCCTCTATTGAATGTACGTGGATGAAATTTGGTACACATATAGTCTGCATGGTCTAGTTGTGCCTTTTGATGGTCTGATGGATAGATATTCCATACTTTTTGAAATAATAAAAAAAATTGATAAATTATTTTTCTTCATTTCCGGGCCAGGACTCAGTCACTACTGCATGTGCATAGATGAAATTTGACACAGATGTGGCCTGTACTGCCTAGTTGTGCCTTTTTATGGTATCATTGATAGGTATTCTATACTTTTTTAAGAAATTGGAAAGAACTTCTTTTTTTTTTTGATTTTGGGCTTAGTATCCCTCACTATTGCTTGTACAGGTATAAAGTTTGGTACACATATGGCCTATATGGTCTAGTTGAGCCTTTTGAAAGCTCTGATGGAAAATATTACATTGTGTCTACATTTTGAAAAATTGAATAAAAAAAACAATAATAAGTTTCATTTTTGTTTCTGGCCCATGACTCGGTCACCAATCCATGTACATGGATATAGTTTGGTACACATGTGGCTTCTATGTTCTGTTTGTGCCTTTTGTGGTCTCACTGATAGATATTCTATAATTTTTGTTGCATTGAGAACAAATATTAAAAATAATTGTTTTCATATCGGAGCCAAAACTTACCCACTATTGCATATACAGCAATGAAATTTTCTACAAATACCTTTCTATGGCACCATCTGGGTTGAAGTCCTCGATTGAAGGAGAGTTAATCTTAACTATGAGACGGTCTTTCAATGTCTTGTTTTTCATTCCATATCTTTTTTCTGTTTTGATCAGTTTCATTTGACTAAACGCTCTTTCATTTTCTATTGAGCAACAGCTTGGTGGGAGGGCTATGATGAGATCAACTAGAAATTTCGATCGCAAGCGAATCGAGCAATTGGAGGTTTGCCAATGTTTGTACGTTTTTGGGTTTTCATAAAACTACATCCTTGATACCTTGGCTTGCGTGGGTGATAAAACTAATGAATTGGAACGATTGCCAGGGCTAGAACCACCGAGTGCAAAAATTCACAGATGAAATAAGTTGTCTAACATATATTCTTAGAAGTGAAAAGAAATACACAGAAGCAGAGCCGAAGCATTGGAAATAGCCTTAACCATAAGGCCACATTCACTGAATTATAAGCAAAATCTATTTATTTATTTAACATATTGGCAACATTACACCCATTGGCAACATTACACCCATTGGCAACATTACACCCACTGGCAACATTACACCTACTGGCAACATTACACCATTGGCAACATTACACCCATTGGCAACATTAAACCATTGGCAACATTACACCATTGGCAACATTAAACCCACTGGCAACATTACACCGTATAGCAACAGGTAACATTACACCCATAGGTAACATTACACCATTGGCAATATTACACCAATATGTAACATTACACTCATTTGTAACATTACACCCATTTACAACATTACACCCATTTGCAACATTACACCCATTGGCAACATTACACCCATAGGCAACATTATACCATTGGCAACATTACACCATTGGCAACATTATACCCATTGGCAACATTACACCGTATGGCAACATAACACCCATTGGCAACAATAAACCATTGGCAACATTACACCCATTTGCAACATTACACCCATTGGGAGCATTACACCCATTGGCAATATTACACCATTTGCAACATTTCACCCATTGGCAACATTACACCCATTGGCAACATTACACCATATGGCAACAATACACCCATTGGCATTATTACACCCATTTGCATCATTACACCCATTGGCAATATTACACCCACTGGCAACATTACACCATTGGCAACATTACACCCATTCGCAACATTACACCCATAGGCAACATTACACCCATTGGCAACATTACACCCACGGGCAACATTACACCATTGGCAACATTACACCCATTTGCAACATTACACCCATGGGCAACATTACACCATTGGCAATATTATACCCATTTGCAACATTACATCAATTGGCAACATTACACCCACTGGCAACAGGTAACATTACACCCATAGGTAACATTACCCCATTGGCAACATTACGCCAATATGTAACATAACACCCATTTGCAACATAACACCCATAGGCAACATTATACCATTAGCAACATTACAACAATTCATAACATTCCATCCATTGGCATAACACCATTTACAACATTACACCATTGGCAACATTACACCCATAGACAACATTACACCCATTGGAACATTTCACCCATTGGCATCATTACACCATTGGCAACATTACACCCATTAGCAACATTATACCCATTGGCAACATTATAACCATTGGCAACATTACACCATTGGCAACATTACACCCATTGGCAACATTACATCCATTGGCAACGTTACACCCATTGGCAACATTACACCCATTGGAAACGTTACACCGATTGGCAACATTACACCAATTGGCAACATTAGACCAATTGGCAACATTAGACCATAGTCAACATTACACCCATTTGCAACATTACACCCATTGGCAACATTACACCCATTGGCAACGTTACAACCATTGGCAACATTACACCATATGGCAACATTACACCCATTGGCAACATTACACCCAATGGCATCATTACACCCATTGGCAACATTACACCCATTGGCAACATTACACCATTGGCAACATTACACCCACTCGCAACATTACACCCATTGGCAACATTACACCCATTGGCAACAATGCACCATTGGCAACATTACACCCATTGGCAACATTACACCCATTGGCATCATTACACCCATTGGCAATATTACACCCATTTGCAACATTACAGCCAGGAGGCACCCCCTTATCTATCATCTTTCTTTCTATCTATCTATGAATGTGTCAAGAGTATAAATTGCCATCAGTTGCTAATTGCTATTTTGAGTAGTGTCAAAGAAGTGTCAAACATATTTGCCAATCCAATTGAACAGTTAAATACAGTTGACAGAGCAAGAGAGTCTTGAAAGAATAGCTTGGTCAATTGACCAGAATAATATTAAGCACCCATTTGGGGACTCTTCACCAATATACACAAGATGGCGCTCATGGTGATTGGTTGCTAAGGTAAACATGATCAGAGAGCCATTTGTGTGAGAGCTGCTTCAGGTGGCAGATGAATTAGTGGAAAAATAAAGAAATAGACAATCCCAGTTGAGCAAATGGAACACTTTCTCGCATCTACAATGCTCATAGCGCAAGTGTGTAGAATTGTAGACCCCTGGATCATGCATAAGTATGATTGAAAAGCGATACAAAATTTCTTTGCAATTTGTAAGGAGGGCAAACCTCCAATAAGTTTTAGTGCGTTGCTGACTCCCATGTCTCAGTGCTCAGTAACGTACCTCCAGGTTGTGTCAGAAAGTTTGTCTTCGTAGCTGCAATCAAACATAACTGAAGTATGAAAACCAATTATGAGACTGATATAAGGGAACGATAGTCTGCTTTATGCCGTTTACCTTTTATACAGAAGCTTCCGCATAAAAATCCGCATAAAATCCATTCATGCAAGAGGCTTTGCAGCTCAATCTTCATCTGCTTCTCAAAGTGACCAAACAATATTGCCACTTCCTTTTCACCACAGCCTGAAAGTATACTGTCAGAATTTAGAAATTTGATCTGAAATTGATTAGTGAATAAACTTCATTGACCTCAAAAAATCTACATAAAGATAAAAATATTCAACAAAAGCAACTTAGTACCAAACATTAAAGCTTCCAATCAACTTATTTGTTAGGACAAGTTCTGAAACTAACACAACACTGTAACAATAAATGTATGTATGGCAAATAATTTTATTAATCGAATGCAACATTGATTAAGTTTTCTTGAACGTACCTTGATGAAATGTTTGAGCTCCTTCTGTTTCGGAGATTTGCGGTAAAAAACATAGAGGACAACCAGCAGATCAGACACCTTGTCATACAGTTTGGGAGCAGCAGCTTTGATGGCATCTTAATAGGCCAATTCGAGAAGATGTGACAAACAGTGTACTGGTATGAGCCAATCAAATTCATCTTTCAAGTGTTTCACTGCTCCGGCTTTTCGTCCAAGCATATTAGAAGCCCGGTCCCATCCAAATCCAACAAACTTGTAGGAAATCTCTAGTTAATCGAGAATGGTTTCTTGCAGCGTTTCCGCACTAGACCAGCGATATCTTGTGCAGAAGTGGACTCTGGCTCTGCTACCTAGAAATAGGAATAGTGCATGAATTTAGCAAATTTCATTAGACTACAAAATTGAACAAAATATCATTTAATTCTGATAATAATAATAAATATCTGACAAAAGCAAATACCTCTAAGACTTTAAGAGTTGATTTGACCATTGGAAACATGATGGATGTAAGTAATTTCTTGTTCAGTGCTGGCAGTGGCAATATCAGTAGATAATGTTTCAAAACCCACGTTCTCTTTTGTATAACAAACATTAGTATCAATTATTTGTTTCGGTCTGAATGTGTTGAATGATGAAATTAGATTTTGTTTATCGCTGTAAGTAATCCAAGTTAAGCTGAATGATATTTCTTATATTTTCATCCTTTTCATTTAATTTTTATATTAATTTTTCTTTGATTGAACATATGTATATATATATGAATTAGATAAAATCCTTGGATGTTACTAACTTTTTATAAATAATTATTGTTGGCGCGCCACTCATAACAGTAAAATATGATACTAGAGTGACTTGTAAGCCCAGTGGGCTGGATGCGGATGTAGATAATTCAATTTAAATTTTAGAATTTTTGATATTGTATTTTTTTAAATTATCCACTGTACGCATATGTCACTTAAATAAACATCTAACAACAACAACAGTAGAACCGTCCAATGTCAGACTGAAAAATGAGGACCTGCCTACTTCCCCGAGTAGCTTGGTCATGTCATGTGATGCAATATAAGACAAGAAAGTGGCTGCGGCATGTTCATTGTGGTAAGTTGAACCCACATCCAAACCATTTTTACCTTCAGCGAACGAAGTTCGAAGAAGGTATTGTAATCACTTGGGTAAAAATGCTGTCCGTCCGCCGGGCGGGCGGGCGGGCGGGCGGGCGGGCGGGCGGGCGGGCGGTCGGGTGGCGGGCGGATAGATCGTTTCCGGCCCGGCACTCGGCCTCTATTGAATGTATGGGGATGAAATTTGGTACACATGTAGCCTGTATGGTCTAGTTGTGCCTTTTGATGGTCTGATGAATAGATCTCAAATACTTTTTGAAATAATTAACAAAATATAAAATTTTTTTTTTTTCGTTTCCGGGCCAAGGCTCGGTCACTATTCCATGTGCATGGATGAAATTTAGTACACACGTGGCCTATATGGTCTAGTTGTGCCTTTTGATGGTCTCATTGACAGATATTCTATACTTTCTGAAAAAATGAGAAAAGACATAAAAACATATTTTTTTTGTTTTTTGGGCTAAGGCTCGCTCACTTTTGCATGTACATGGATAAACTTTGGTACACATATGGTCAATATGGTCTAGTTGTGCCTTTTGAAAGGTCTGATGGAAAATATTATATACTTTTTCAAATATTGAAAAAAACATAAAAATTATTATTTTTGTTTCTGGCCCAACATCCGGTCACTATTCCATATACATGGATGAAGTTTGGTACACATATGGCTTGTATGGTCTAGTTGTGCCTTTTCATGGTCTGACAGATGGCTATTCTATAGTTTTCGTAATATTGAGAAAAAATATTTAAAAGAATTTTTTTATATCGGACCCAAAACTTCCCCACTAGGCTATTGCATATACAGTAATGCATTTTTCTAAACAAATCACCTATGCGATTAATTTAGCAGTGCTTTTTGATGTGTATAATACTTTATGAATCATTGGAAAAATGAGATAATGGAAGGCCACTACTCGCTACTCGACCGCTATTGCATACCTATAAGCAATTTCGGGAACGCACCAATTTTATGATATTATTGTAATCTTCTAAAGGTGTTATTCGCTGAAGGTTTGCTGCTGCGCAGCCTATGTTTAATGTCAAGCTTGACCAGCCATTAATGTCCTTTATCGATCGATTGTTTTTCCAGAGCGCATGTACTTTGGTTTAAAGTCCTTTTCTCTTTCCCTTGAAAGGGAAGCCAGATGACCCTGGCTTTTCTCATGGTCAACCACTGTGGATTTCTTCAGGTTCTTTGTTCTTAGAAAATTTTTCCTGTAATTGATGTACTTGTTTTTTGTTGTTGTTTTTTTTCAGATGAAACCCCATGCAACTCACAAACAGAGCATGTCGTTGATTTATCAACTGGATCATACCTCAGCCATGGACAATCCACCTTCCAACTGTTTTGGAACTTTCTTGAGTTGCTAATTTGTCTTTCCAACACAGGCTGATTATTTGTTGATGGAGTTCCGGTTTCTACACTTGCCGACTTTGCATGCCTGGTTACCTTGACAAATTTTTCCATGGTGACTGTTGCGTAGAACTTTCACAATATGTAACTGCACATCATCATGATAATTGATATTGCCTGTCCTGATTAATCATGATTGAGTCATACACGTCATTTGACTTTACAAATCGTTCTTGTTAAAATAGTTATACAACTTGAAGAATAGAACAGTATTACTTGTAGGAGTCAATGAACACAGTCATGCACAGTTTATAACTTCACTTAAGATAATACTTACACATCAAAAACGTTCAAAACATCAAATTGTCAAGACGAAGTTTGGAAATGGATCTTTGGTGAAAGATACAAGCAAAAAACGGAAATTCAGGTGTTACAAGGGGCACTTGCACGTGGTTTTAACATTTTTACAAATGGATTTTTTTATTCACACATGGATTAATTACCCATGAACTCACGCTTTTAACAGCGGTTCGCCTATTAAGCAGGTGGTATATACAGGCGGAAGGAGAAGAAGGCAGCCTCTGGTGTTAATTGTTGCATTACAAGGCCTGTCTTTTTTTTGTCTGACGTTTGCAGTATGATTGTTCGGACAATCGTGAAAACTATCGGCAAAATCCGATGTCTTTTGTGCGCTCTGTTTCCAACCGACAGCATGTACATGCATGAGACTGCACCATAATACATGTATGCGTAAAGTAGTCTAATAAGGCTTTTCCCTGGTTTTATAAACCCTGCCATACAGATGGCAAGATGGTAGGGCTGCGGGCATATAGAGATATTTGGAGGCAAAAACTCGCCCACTATTGCATACCTATATCTTCTTCTTCTTAGTGGATACTCGATCAACATCAAGATTTGATGGCTGTGTCGAGGAGTGTGAGTGCGCATGCGGCTATTAGATTAAAATCCGTGAGTGCAAGTAATGATTTTAAAAACTTGAGTTTAAAAACAGAGGTTTAACTGCACCTCACTAAAAGCATTTATATTATTTACAGTTTTTAGTCAGACGACTTTTAAACGACTCGAGTGAGTCTGCGTTGACTACGTCATCTGGTAATGTATTCCAGTCTCTGATTGTTCGAGGATAAAAACTGAACTTGATATAGTCCTGCGTTGTGTCAGGAACAACAAAGGCCCTAGAGTTCTTTATACGACCTGAGGATCTGGCGCTTGGTACAAGGTGTTCATGTTGACTCGGCATCTCTACATATTTGTTTGTTGCTTTATAGAGCATACAAAGTCTCATGAATTTCCTTCTGCTTTCCAGGCTTGGCCATTTCAGGGTCTGTAGCATCTGGCTGACTGAGCTTCTGTTTCCGTATCGATTTAGGACGTATCTGGCTGCTGCACGTTGAACCATCTCTAGTCTTTTAATGTTATGTTGCGTGTACGGATCCCACAGGGTTGGTGCATATTCTAGGAGGGGACGTACGAGGGCTTTGTATGCCCTTTCTTTAATTGATGACGACTTGCTCTGAAGGTTTCTTTTCAGAAATCCCAGATTTTTACTTGCTTTTGCAATTATATTGGAGATGTGTGTATTCCAAGTGAAATCTGATGTTAGTGTCACTCCGAGGTACTTCGCTTGTTGCACGTGTTCAAGTTCGTGTCCATGAAGTTTGTAGTTATATCGGCTGATGTTTCTGCTCTTCGATATTGTAAGGACCTCGCGTTTCTGGGGGTGAAACTTCATGAGCCATTTCTGCTCCCATTCTCCGAGCTTGTTTAGATCCTCTTGAAGTTTCGAGGCATCTTCTTCTCCTTTTACTGCTAGGTATGCGACCGTGTCGTCTGCGAAGAGGCGTACCGTTGATGTCATATTCTCTGCGATGTCGTTAATATAGTAGATGAATAAGCAAGGGCCAAGTACTGATCCTTGGGGGACTCCCGATGTAACAGGGCATTTGTCTGATTTTTCTCCCTCAAGTACTACGCATTGTTGACGATCGGCTAGGAATGCTTCTATCCAGTTGTTAGTTTTGCCCCTGACCCCGTAGTAGTTTAGCTTGTATATCAGATGTTTGTGGCTGACCTTATCAAAGGCTTTGGCGAAGTCCATGATGAGGACATCCGTCTGTTGCTTGTGCTTGAGGTTGTTGAGGATGTCACATTGAAATTCGAGGAGCTGTGTTTCACAGGAGCGTTTATCTAGAAATCCGTGTTGAAGAGCATATAGTATGTTGTTTGATCTTGCATGTGCCATGATGTTGCTGGTGATTATATGCTCCATGAGTTTGCATGCTATGCATGTGAGTGATATTGGCCTGTAGTTCGCAGGGTCTGATTTCTGGCCTTTCTTGTAGACAGGGACTACATTTGCTTGTTTCCATTCATGTGGGACGATTCCGCTATCATATGATGCTTGGAAGATGATTTTGAGGATTGGAGCTATTGGATGGGCGAGTTCTTTTAGGATTCTTGGCGAGATGTTATCAGGACCGGCAGCCTTGTGAGGTTTCAGGCGCTTTAGCATCTTGAAGATACCATGAGTGGTGATGGTGATGTCGTTTGCAGGGGGGTCCTGATGTATCTAGTAGGTCTTCTGGGACATCCTGTCTTGGGGAGAATGCCGACTGGAATTGGTTATTCAAGAGGTTGGCCTTGTCTGAAGGTGTGTTGCCTATATTACCTCCCGATTTGAGTCTTGCTACCCCATGGTTGTCTTTCCTCTGCGTCTTTATGTAGTGCCAGAATCTTTTCATGCTTTCATGTTGGCTGTTGCCTTCTTGATCTGGGTCTATGATGCTGTCTATGTAGTCCCAGTGTGCTCTTCGCATTTTCTGCTGGATTTCTCGTTTCAGCGATTTGATGTTTTCTTCTAAGTTATTGTAGCTATCAGTTGACTGTTCGAAGTTCCGTTGTTTTCTCTTTAGTTGCTTGAATTTTCTGTTTCTTCTTTTAATCAGTTTTTCTATTTCCTTGGTGATGTATGGGAGCTTCTGGATCTTTCCGGTTCTAGTCCGGGGGATGTGGGTCTCGATTAGGTTCTGTAGTTCCTCTTTGAAGAGCTTCCATAGTATCTTGGGGTTCGTCTCGCTGGATCTTTCTATTTTCGAGTGGAGCTTTTGGAGTTCTTCTGTCATTTTGGTCCAGTCTGCTTTCTTATATTGGGTTATCCATCTAGTAGGCTGGTATCTTCTCAGCGGTAGTACATTTACATTGCATGCTGCTATGTGATGGTCCGAGATTCCAGGGATGGTATCTGCGTTGCTGATTCTTGACGGGATGTTGGTTATTATGAGGTTGAGGGTATTCTCTAGTCTTGTCGGTCTGGTGATCATCTGTTGCATGCCGGCTCCGTCGATGATGCTGTTTAATTTGTCATAGATGGCTGGGTGTCTACATGATGACTTGGCTGTGTTGCTTTCCCAGTCCCATCCTGGTGTGTTGAAGTCTCCTCCGATTATAATAATGCTGTTTGTGTCGCTCACTTTGTTGATGGACATCTCAAGCTGATCAAGACTGTCCAGGTCTGCCTCGTTGGGACGATAATAGGCTCCAACATATATTTGTTTCCGTTGTTGTAGGTGGATCTTGCACCACGCTATTTCGCAGTCTGTTTCTAGGGCTTCTTCGTGGGTGGTTTGTAGGGAGTTTTCCGTTAGTATGAATACTCCTCCTCCTCTTGAGCCTCTGTCTTTTCGAATTACATTATATCTATCAGTTGGGAATACAGAATTATTTGAGATGTCGCTGTTTAACCATGATTCAGTTCCTATTATGATGTCAGGGTTTGTGCTTTCAACTAGATGTGCAAATGCCAATCTTTTGGCAACGATGCTCTGGCAGTTGACATTCAGTACTTTCAGGTGTGTTTTTCTTCTATCAGTGTTGGTCTGCTTGGCTGGTGATGAGCAGTGTAGTGGGTTCCCTGGGGAGTTTGTCAAGTCTATTGATAGTGATGATGTGGAGTGGCTGGATACGTTGAATATCGATGTGTGGATATTTCTCATGCCGCAATGGCTGCAGTACCATATTGACGATGCATTTTCTAGTCTCTCATATTCTACGGAGCTGATGTTTAGACATTCCTTGTGTGACCATTTGTCGCATCCGTCACACTGGATTGCTAGGTCGGACCAGTCAACTTCTGCTTGGCAGTGTTGGCAGGCGTTTTCTTCATTTGGGCCTGGGTTGGTCTCGATGTCGTTGGATCTTGTTAGAAGTACGATGGCTAGGTAGATTGCAGCATTGATGTTACATTTATCCCGAATAGTTCTGATTGGTTCCCTGGCCTCTCTTGATGCCTGGGTTCCAATGAGAGCAGATTCAGGATGGCAGATGTTTCTTCTGATTTTTACTAAGCATCTTAGATAGTCCCGTGGGACCCTGGCCTCTCTTGATGCCTGGGCCACACAGGGGTTCTCTAATCCGCTTTTGCCCGTTTCCATCCTGGCCTCTCTTGATGCCTGGATTTCCACGGACAGGTTGATGTTAGGCATTTTACATGTCGATCTTTTGGCGTTTGAAGTTCCAAGAGTCTCTCTTGTCTTCGTCAGAGTCGATGTCATCATTTACTTCTGCTTCGGCTAGCTTGCTGATGTTCTTGCTGATGATTTTCTCCGTTTGGTCTACGATGTATTGGGCCCAGTCTTTCTCTAGGTCTGTGGATGGGTGGAGTCCATCGGGTAGGCCAGCGGGGTTGAATTTGGTGATTCTCTTTCGTTT
This sequence comes from Platynereis dumerilii, assembly GCA_026936325.1. Taxonomy (NCBI): domain Eukaryota; kingdom Metazoa; phylum Annelida; class Polychaeta; order Phyllodocida; family Nereididae; genus Platynereis; species Platynereis dumerilii. The sequence goes on from JAPTHN010000011.1 coordinate 28,742,470, forward strand.
AGATCCTTGTTTCTTCAGGGAGAGGGTGTAGGACAATCTGGCCAGATGGATAGTGGGCAGGTCCCTTGCGATGTTCAGGTTGATGATGTGCTGATTGACCTCTTCTATGTCATTCAGGAGGTTGGCTTGTTCTTCCTCAGTGCTGTCTTCGTCTCTGTGCTTGGAATACTTTGAGATGCAGGCTGGAGTAATTGTGCAGATGGTGACTTTGTTGCCCTGGGACTCGATGATTTGGTCAATGATGGCTTTATTTTCCTCTGCTTTCCTTGATGTGTATTGCAGGTACCGGTGGTGTCTATTAGCAATCCTTTCTGTGAAATTACAGATGCCGGCTAGTATGATACACAAGTCCCATGCGTGGCGACGAGTTGATCTTTCTATCCTCTTTTGGATGGCTTCAAGTGTCGTTCCTGATATTTTCTGAACCTCAAATTTGATTGGCAGGTCCGACTGGATATGTATAAGCCGCCTTGCTAGATTTCTTCCTCTTGAATCGGCGAAGATGGTGACTTTGTACGGGCGATCTTGGTCGTTTGCGTTGACGGCCGCCATTTTGGAAACATGTGGCGGGCTTTCAATCTTCCAATTTTCGGTTGAAATTGTCCTCTCAGGCGTAATTTGAACTCTCAGGGCTCGTATAATTGTTCAGCAGGTGTTTAGACGTAATATGAGACTATTTGGAATACTTAAATTGTAATTTATACTTATCTACGATCGATTTTTGTCAGACGACGTGAATGTGGATGTTGCTTGGCACGCATGCGCACTCTCCCCAATTTAGTAAACACATCAATTTTATGGTGTAACTGTAATCTTCTAAAGTTGTTATTCGCTGAAGGCTTGCTGCTGCACAGCCTATGTATATATATACATTTTTCAGCTATGCACACGTTGTATGGATTTTGGTTCTTTTGGAAAGGTGAAAACCTTTCTTCATACATTTGAAGTTGAAATGATTCATGAACAGACATTAATTTTCAGCCTGGCAGCTCTATTGGAAATTTGCAGCAGTTTCATTATTTATGATGATGAAAGGCCATTTTCATTGTGCGAGTCATGTTGGCTGATTACGTCAATACCGTAAAGGCAGTTTGATTAGTTGTCACTATGATCTGTCATGAAGTGACTTTAGTGTAAGCATCAGATTCATTTTTAAAATTATCTCATTTATCAAAAATGGTTATCATAGTCTTGCCCCAGGGGTGGGCTGAAAAGACCTTTGCATAACACAGATATTTAAATAGATGGGGTAAGTCAGTTCTTTTTTACTGCATAATCATTTCAGTAATTGATGAAAAAAAGTAGGTCTCATGGCACCTCAAAGTTATAGACTCCACTATAATATATACACCTATGTAGACAGTAACCAAAAGGTATTTTTGTGTGTTTACCTTTCAATGAGGGATATGTATATATGAGAGATGGACTGTCATTGCCTCATCTTTATTCAGGTTGTGTAAACACTTGATGGTGCTAAATAGGAGGCCTGTGAAAGGGCAATCTTATGCAGGAAAAGTGAGTGGGGTCATCGAGGGGACAGAGAGACAGGGTGGTATAAAGAGGTCACAGAGAACGTGTTTAGATTAGTTCCAGATTTCCAAGGACCATTCGAGGAAGTCCAGAACCATCACAAAGCATAAAGGATCTTCATGGAGGATGAAAGTGTTTCTTGTGAGCGACCAGCCATACAAGAACAAGACACTAGAAGTTCCCAGTGATAATGTACTTTAATTATTTACTGTAAAAATTTGACAGTCAACTTGGTGTAACCTTGCACTAATAAAGTTAGAATGCTGTGCTATGAGGCGTTATCAGAGAGATAGACAATAAAAAGATTTATTGTTGAAAATGACACCTCCATAAAAATTTGTTTGAAATGTTTTCACAATTTGAATGGCCTACTACACTTTTCTGATTTTCCACAAATTCTTGAAGAAATAATTAGTCTTAATGAAGTCTTAGGCGAAAAAATGAGTGTAGAAAAGCTAATTGAAGTCAGCAGAATAATGGGCTTCTCTCATTAAGAGTAGGATTTCTTCTTGTGGGAACTCTGATAATTGTTTTCATGACTTCAACATCTCATCTTGTCACGATTGTTACCGGAATAAATAACTAATTCTGGCATTCCTTTGTTTCTCATTTCCTGTTTCTAATTATGGAATTGTTTCCTTGACGTATTTTTACTCATCCTGAGACAAAGGGCTTGGGTTTCTAAATGTAGTCATTGGCATTTGTGGGGAGGTGTAACAAGCTAAATCTAATATATTTCATAGTGTGTTTTAGAACCCTGAAGTAAAACGTTTTTCATGATGTTCAATTGTCCAAGATATGAATTATTCTGTCTTAAAATACACTGTAGTTTCAAAACAACAAGGGCATTGTCCCTTTATAAAAATTTGTATTATTTTTTTGTAATGGTGTGCATTGCTAGCTTTGAACACTGTAAATCCTGCTGCATCTCTTTAACAACCGCTACCATTGTAAAAAAAAAAATTGTAATTTTACTGTGGATAGCCATTTTTTTACGGTAGAGATAATAAATTTTTGCTGTTTTTTTTAAACACGGCTGCTACAAAAGGGGAGGAAGTGGTTTTATAGTATAACCTATATTTTATAATATATAATCTCAATTTCCGCAGGTGTGGAAGATGTGACCTGCAGCTGCAGCTGGTGCCAAATTATACCCTTTTCTCAATATGGAGATAATTGATGCAATTTTCTCGTTCTCAAGTGGGGGAGGGTTGGTCTGGTGGCCGCATGCTGGACTGCCAGTTGCTGAGTCCGGGGTTCGAATCGAACTCTTGCCGGGTCACTTGGGCCTATGTTGGAGAGCTGCTTCAGTCATCCTTCACCATATTGCCATGTCTCCCTCCTGTCCTATGTAGCCTATGTAGTGCATAAATACAGGATGTAAAACCCCAATCATCCATCCATACATCTCATTCCCAAACTTGAGCCCTTTTCCAAATATATCCCAAACTTGATGTGTAGCCTTTCATTGACCCTTTCCAGTCAGCTTTCACCAAGTGAACAGACAACCAAACATCAAGTGAATGGTTAGCAGGATCAATCTTTGGTAAGTAAATAACTTGTGGCTATGATGAAGTGACAGTACGATGGCTGTTGGGTGGATTCTATAGTACAGATTCATTGTGGGCCCTTGATTCCACATGTCCCAGATGAGTTCTGTAAACTCAGTTGACCAAAAATGTCAGTCGTCCAAAAAACCAAAAAAGGAGGGTTATGCTGGAGCTTGGGCAGCATTTTTATAGTCACTGCTCTCTGTATACTGGAATTGATAAAAATTGTAACTGAGGTAGGTAATTAGAGCAATGACGCCCAGGGAGACGGAGAGACATTCGGAAAAATCGGATTTTGCTGATAGTTTTCACGATTGTCCGAACAATCATACTAAAAACGTCAGACAAAAAAAAAGACAGGCCTTGTAATGCAACAATTAACACCAGAGGCTGCCTTCTTCTAACATTTTTACAAAAGGATTTTATATTCACACATGGATTAATTACCCATGAACTCACTCTTTTAATGGTGGTTCGCCTATTAAACAGGCGGTATATACAGGCGGAAGGAGAAGAAGGCAGACTCTGGTGTTAATTGTTGCATTACAGGGCCTGTCTTTTTTTGTGTCTGACGTTTTTAATATGATTGTTCGGACAATCGTGAAAACTATCAGCAAAATCCGATTTTTCCGACGTCTTTTGCGCGCACTGTTTCCAACCGACAGCTCATAACCTATACTTTGTATATACGTGAGACTGCACCATAATATGCGTATAGTAGTCTAATAAAGCATATCCCTGGTTTTATAAACCCTGGTATACAGATGGCCTGATGGTAGGGCAGCGGGCATATAGAGATATTTGGAGGCAAAGACTCGCCCACTATTGCATACCTATATGCAATTTAGTAAACACATCAATTTTATGGTGTAACTGTTATCTTCTAAAAGTGTTATTCACTGAAGGCTTGCTGCTGCAAATCCTATGTTTATATATAAATTGTTCAGCTGTTTTTTGGCAAGTTGAAAACCTTTCTTCTTACGTTTGAAGTAGAAATGATTCATGAACAGACATTCATTTTCAGCCTGGCAGCTCTTTCATGCTATTGGAAAATTACAGCAGTTTCATTGTTTATGACGAAAAAGGGCCATTTTCATTGTGCGAGTCATGTTGGCTGATCATTCGAATAAAGGCAATTTGATTAGTTGTCAATATGATCTGTCATGAAGTGACTTTAGTGTAAGTATCAGATTCATTTTTTAAATTATTTCATTTATCCAAAAAAAGTTATCATAGTCTTGCCCGAGGGGTGGGATGAGAAGACCTTTTGAATAACTCAGATATTTAAATAGATGGGGTAAGTCAGTCTTTTTTAACTGCATAATCATTTCAGTAATTAATGACAAAAAGTAGGTCTCATGGCTGCTCAAAGTTATAGACCCCACTATAATATATACACCTATGTAGACAGTAACCAAAAGATCTTTTTGTGTGTTTACCTTTCAATGAGGGATATGTACGATAAGAGGAGAGATGGGCTGTCATTGCCTCATCTTTATTCAGATTGTGTAAACACTTGATGGTGCTAAATAGGAGGCCAGTGAAAGGGCAATCTTATGCAGAAAAAGTAAGTGGGGTCATCGAGAGGACAGAGAGATATTCAGGGTGGTGTAAAGAGGTCACGGAGAACGTGTTTAGATTAGTTCCAGATTTCCAAGGACCATGCGAGGAAGTCCAGAACCATCACAGAACAATAAAGGATCTTCATGGTCCATGGAGGAGGAAAGCATTTCTTGTGAGCGACCAGCCATACAGGAACAAGACACCAGAAGTTCCCAGTGATAATGTACTTTAATTATTTACTGTAAAAATTTGACAGTCAACTTGGTGTAACCTTGCACTAATAAAGTTTGAATGCTGTGCTATGAGGCATTGTCAGACAATAAAAAGATTTATTGTTGAAAATGACACCTCCGTAAAAATTTGTTTGAAATGTTTTCACAATTTGAGTGGCCTACTATACTTTTCTGATTTCTCTATTCCATAAATTCTTGAAGAAATAATTAGTCCTAATGAAGTCTGAGGCGAAAAATAAGTGCTGAAAAGCTAATTGAAGTCAGCAGAATAATGAGCTTCTCTCATTAAGAGTAGGATTTCTTCTTGCCTGAAACTCTGATGATTGTTTTCATGACTTCAACATCTCATCTTGTCACGATTGTTAGAGGAAGAAATAACTAATTCTAGCATTCCTTTGTTTCACATTTCGTGTTTCTAATTATGGAATTGTTTCCTTGACTTGTTTTTACTCATCCTGAGACAAAGGGCTTGGGTTTCTAATAGTAGTTATTGGCATTTGTGGGGAGGAGCAAGAAGCTAAATCAAACAAATTTCAGTGTCGTAAAAGAACCCTGAAGTAAAACGTTTTCCGCGATATGAAATTGTCCAACATATAAATTATTCTGTCTTAAAATACATTTCAAAACAACAAGAGCATTGTCCCTTTTTAAAAATTTGTATTTTTTTGTAATGGTGTGCATTGCTAGCTTTGAACACTGTAAATCCTGCTGCGTCTCTTTAACAACCGAAACCATTGTAAATAAAAAGAATTGTAATTTTACTGTGGATAGCCATTTCTTTACGGTAGAGATGATAAATTTTTGTTGTTTTTAAACACGGCTGCTACAAAAGGGGGAGGAAGTGGTTTTATAGTATAACCTATATTTTATAATATGTAATCTCAAATTCCCCAGGTGTGGAAGATGTGACGGGCTGGTCTAGTGGTCGCGTGCTGGACTGCCAATTGCTGGGTCTCGGTTTCAAATCAAGCTCCTGCCGGGTCACTTGGGCCTATGTTGGAGAGCTGCTTCAATCATCCTTCCCACATTGCCGTGTCCTCCTCCTGTCCTAAGTAGCCTATAAAGTGCATAAATACAGGATGTAAAACCCAAATCATCCATCCATCCATCACATTCCCAAACTTGAGCCCTTTTCCAAATATCCCAAAATCGATGGGTAGTCTTTCATTTACCCTTTCCAGCCAACTTTTACCAAGTGAGCAGACAACCAAACATAAAGTGAATGGTTAGCAGGATCAATCTTTGGTTGGTAAATAACTTGTGGCAATAATTAGATGAAGTGACAGTAAGATGGCTGTTGGGTGGATCCTATAGTACAGATTCATTGTGGGCCCTTGATTCCACATGTCCCAAATGAGTTCTGTAAACTCGGTTGACCAAAAATGTCAGTCATCCAAAAAACCAAAAAAGTAGGGTTATGCTGGAGCTTGGGCAGCATTTTTATAGTCACTGCTCTCCGTATACTGGAATTTATAAAAATTGTAACTGAGGTAGGTAATTAGAGCAATGACGCCCAGGGAGACGGAGAGACATTCGGTTGAAGTCAACGAAAAGTTGCTGAGGGCCTTCATACTGAATCATAGGAACAAGGACCTTTTGAAATACCATCATTGAACAGCAATGATTTTTATGGATAACCAGGTTTCAGTGAGTGCAAAGGTCATTTTTAAAAAGCAAGTCCTCATCATTAATTGTCCCAGTTTTGATATGGCTTGACCACCATTGTGTTTCAGCTAAGTATACTACAACACCTTCCTTGTTTTCTTTACCTGAAAATGTATTATTGACACTTCCAAAAAAAGAAGAGAGGTTGACTGAAAAGCTCATCTTTATTGTGGTTGTATATAGACATTTGATGAGGCAAGGAAGAAACGTGGAACCAAGGACATCTGGGTGATTTATTGAAGTCAAAGCAAGTGCCTTGTTATACTTGTCTGTTTTGTGCCTTAAACAAAAATGTTACTAGACTGGAATTATATATTGAGAACAGAGCAAGGGTCATCTATAGGGTACATTTCATGGCAAATTATTATAATCTGGGTGCTCCATGTGGTAGATTCCCATTTGAACCAATACAAACATCCCAATTCTTTTGATAGGTACCTATTGCACTTACAATTACCTGCATATAAGCACGGGATTTTCTAATGAGCAAAGACCAAGAACTGCATGCAAGCCTCAATTTGCAAGGTCTCGGGGGCTTAATGAGCAAATGAGATGTTGTCTGGTGTTAATTAGGGCAGACAACCAAGGTTGCTAAATGGAAAGGTCGCCGAAATCCAATCAGCCAGAATTGGGAATCAGGTTGAGAACATTTACTGATATGGAGTCAATTTGAAATTCCCTGAAATTTGAGAGAATGAGTCTGAATTACATAAATTTTAAATTAGGCTGAGCACAAGCACCGTGTCACTTAATCCTTGGAAATCGCTTGGAGCTTCATCATGTTACTTCTCTGCCACTTTTGTTTGAGTATTTAGCTACAATTATGACATCAGTTAAGTCTCTCACAGAAGTCTCAAAAGATTTATTGTGGGAAATCTATGGTTAATGACAGTTCAAGACTTCTCCCTGTTTAACCCTCTGGATGTGAGTTAATCGTTTCCTGTGAACCAAATAAGCTGTCACTGGAAAGAAAGGAGAATGAAAAATAAAGTAATATAACCAAGACTGAAGACAACAGAAAGAAAGGAGCCTGATGTTGTGACTTTCATAAAGCTCAAAATAATACATGAAAGGTCCATTACATTTAGCACAACATCAAGCTTATTGAGCTCAGCATTTAGGAAGCCTGGAACATAGTCCAGCCCCTGTCACCTGATGGATTCCTTGGGCTGACACAATCAGTAAAATGGTGTCTGCACTGTTTATGTTTTTGACTGCTAAGTTTAAATGGCCACCCACAAGATATCCATGAAGAGGTTCCTCATCCTTTAAGTCCCTTTCTGTGGGGATGAATGTACGTTAAAACAAGTTTACATCTTGCATACATTTACATTCACTTATCCAGAGACACTCAATTTGTGAATGGTTTTGCTTATTTGTCAATTTCTCTTCCCCAATACCAGCATGTCTCTTTCTGTTGTATTCACTCTTGGTTACTTTTTCTTCCTTCTCCTTATTTCTTGGAATCTGACTATCTGTATACATAAGTTCTAATATGAATTTATATCAAGTGAATCTGTTAGAGTGTCTATGCATTATAACATTGTAGAAACTATTCTACAAATTGTGTCCAGACTCCATGAAAACAGCTTGGCTGATTTGACTGGCCTTTGAAAATATTTTCATGCAGTTGATACATTTGAATTCAAACAATGAACACAGGACTTAAATTTTACATTCTGATGACAAGTCAAGAAACATGAAAGCTTTCCCGGTTGTGTTAATTCTTTCAAAATGAAATTTCCATAGAAGCATTAGACACATGCATGTTTGTCGCACCTTCAATGATCATCACCTACATGATGACATTTTGTGTTCCTTTCATTTTCAACCTGGAACTCGGTCACCATGCTATGAATTGAGGGTTTAATGGTTGGTATTTTAATGCTGGTGAATACATTTTATGAATATGATTATTTTTAATTTGGACTTCATATGGTAACACATTTTCCTTGAATGAAATGATAAATCTTGTCGGATGGTTTGGCAGACAGCCAGACAGACAGGCTCTGCCTGTCAGGCAGACATACAAAACGTTTATTAACAATGAAGAGGCATAAGTTTAAAACAATTCATACAATAAATATTATATGTGCTGAAACAATTGCAACAGTCACCTCAATACACTTCAATAAAGGAAAAACCTCTTTAAGAAAAAAAGCCGCTGTTGAGAGGCACCAGGTCTGCCTGAGGGCGATATTCATGCTCTAAATTTAGTGTTCAATGTCATTGCCTTGGCGGGCTGAAGACATGGATCTGTACTCAATCTATTTTTTAACCGCTTTGTCCACTTCCTTGTTTCTTCAGACGACTGAAATTGAGTAGGCCTATTGACACTATACTTTGCTATTCTTAGCCATGCTGCCATGTAAGGTATTGCTCGGTCAATGATTTCATCATCTGTGGAAAATAAAATTTTCTTCTCATGAAATACACATTTTTATAATACATTTATAATAACTCATTTCCATGTTGACGCTTGTGTTCAATTGATATCTGTGATTTATAGGGATGACTCACTGGTACCAGTTTGGTAACGCTGTCTTTAAATATCACCGCAAATCTTTCCTTCACTGATTTTATTATTAAATCAGCTAGGCCACTTTGTACATCAGAATTTTGTGAATTCTCTTTTCCATCTTGTGGACTTATAAAGTAGAGCAACATAGTAACAATGCTCTCCTCATAAAATATCAAGTGGCTCAGACTGATCACCTAAAGGTTTGGTGACTTCACTGTGGTCTTGTAAGTATTTGAACTAATTGTCAGTAAAAGCATTGATATTAAATTTGTGACATGCAACATGAACCTCTTCCGGTGTTGCAGCAATCGGACAGTTTCTGTATTCTTATGTGTATGGGTTATTCACTAGGAGAGAGGGAATATGTGATTTATCAGCCAAGGGCTTTAGCCTGAGGTGTGATAAACACAGTCATGATCCCATGGTGAATACCCGGCTTATACCATCAGGCAAACACTCAAACATTCAAACATGAGACGATAAGTGGACAACAAAGGATATGGGATTTATCACAGTGAAATACTGGCTTGTGATTGGCTGACAAAGGTGTAGAATGGTATAATGTTTAAAATTATCAATCCAGTGAGCTGTTACTCAGAATAGCTCCTGTTGCTCACACTACATATGTCAGTTGTTGTACGATTGTAACTGGTTTCATTGAAGACATTCTGTAAGTTGGTTTCTATTTTCACATAGAGATCATTCATGAAGATAGTCATTGGTTTCCGTGTCATTGGAGTCTTACCGGTTGGACCAAAAAAATTTATTTTTCAAACCAGTCTTTTCTACCATGGAAATTGTTGCTAGATCTTCCGCAATATGATGTGCAATGGTAATGATACTATTGAAGCTTTTCTGGAGAATTGTCTGGCCTTATTTATTTTTGGCTTGTCAGGCAGATCCATCAGAGCTGTCCTGCTCTTGAAAAAAGCAAAAAACGCTAAATAATTTAGATTGTCCCCATGATTTTGTGTCATTTCCATGGAGCAATCTTGGCCCTAATATTATTCAATTTTATAATCAAGCATTTTCAATTCTTCAAGAATTGCGACATCAATAGAAGTTTAAATTTACAGAATATTTTGTTCAGTTTAATTATTTAGTCTAGAAAAACTAATATTATTAGTTGTTACTGATTTTTACGCTGCTGACAGCAGGTAAGTAATCCAATTGACAAATTCTGATTCTAGTTGCCTTCAGACTTCCTTTTCTTGGCTGTTGTCTCTTCATCCAATTACCCTTTCAACTGTATATTTTTGTGTGCAGAGTTCAGATGTTTTGTTTTTGGTGAGAAATTGTGTTCTTGGCAGATGGCAAACATTTTCTTCCCAGGACAAAGTTCACAAGAAAAGTGGTGTTCTTGGATGAGGGTTCATCAAATCCGCTGTCTTTCTCTTATATTTCCAACGCAGGAATGTAATTTTGCTCATCTTTGAGGTTTAGGCATTCTTCTCTGCCATCATGACATCAGGAGCCTGTGATGTCATACTCACGTCAGTGTTATGTTAATTACCCCCAAAGCTCCTGGTGCATCCCAGAGTTATACTTGTTGGTTGTGCAATCTGGTGATATGTTTATCAAGAGTAACGCGAAAGTAACAAACCCAAAACATCCAAGTGACCTTAATCACATTATTTTAGTTATATCACTTATATCATTCGACACCTCTGTCAGCCAATCAAATACCAGTATTTCATGGTGACAATTCCCATATTCTTTGTTGTCAACTTATCGTCTCATGTTTGACTGTTTGTTTCATAGTGTAAGCTGGTAATTCATCATGAGATCGGGAATGTGTTTATCACACCTCAGGCTAAAGCCCTTGAGTGATAAATCAGATATTCCCTCTCCTGTGGTGAATAACCTATAGTTAGTTATTCACTTCAGTGATAATATATACAAATGGGTCTTGTTACTTATGCGGAATTCTCATCACTGCATGTTAATAGTTTCCTGTGAACCATTAACCAAATCAGCCATCTCTTGTGTTTTATGTAGTATTTATAATATTTTATATGTTATCTATAGAGACCCTCTATTTATCTGTCTGTCGTTTTCTGTCTCTATTTTATCTCCTGGTATCAATGAATCATGTACATCTGTCTGAGTATCTGTGTAGGCCTATTCATACAAATAGATTTGAATTCAAGCAATAATATTATTGCACCAATTTAAACTTGGAAGCTTTTCCGGTTGTGCTAATTCTTTCGCAAAAGTATAATACATGCGCACCTTGTTTGTCACACCTTCGTCGTTGCTTTGAATTATGGACCTCAATGGTTGACATTTCAAGGCTAGTGAATACCTTTTATAAATATGATTATTTTTAAATGTCATTACCTTGCCAAATTGAAAATCGCGGTTTTCTTCTCAATCTATATTACACTGCCTGGTCCACTTCCTGATTTTTTTTCTGAGGATTGATGTTGAGCATATGACTTATTCTGAAGCAAATTTTCTTCAAGTATCAAGCCCCTGTTTTGGACTGCATCAGAATGACAGAACTGTAGAGCGTAGATGATAAAACATAAAATAGGATTTGACTTTGTAAATATTTGTTATGAAATATTTAGATCATTTGAACATCTCTATGATTTCTTCATTCCACAATTTCTTGAAAAACTAATTAGTCCAGAGGAAGTCTGAGCTGAAGAAAATGAGTGCTTAACAGCTAATTGAAAGTGAGCAGAGTAATGAGCTTTCCTTATAAAGAGTAGGATTCCTTCTAGTGGCAAAATTTGATGATTGTTTTCACCACTAACATCTCGTCTTGTCGTGTTTGCTAAAAGAACAAATAACTAATTCTTAATTAGGGAGAATCCTTTGTCTCTCATTTTGTGTTTCCTTCGCAATTCTTGTGGAATTGTTTCCTTGACATGTTTCTACTAATCTTGAGACAAAGGGGTATCTAACTTTGCTCATTGTTATATTGACATTATAATTTTTTTTTTAATTGAAGTGAGCAAGCTCATTTAGATGAGATTTCAAGTGAAGAACCATGGAGTATGAAATAGTGGTTTACTGTTTTATGTTGCTCACTGAGTACTGACTTTTATCATAAAGTTTTTTAAAGCCAGTTCTTGTTTTTGTTGCAGCCACCAAAAAAAAAAAAAAACTGGAATTGAGCAATTAGCCACGCCTTCCTTATGATTTTCTTTTCAGCTTTCCCTGCATTGTGTATATAGTTAGCAGCATTATCATGATTATAATATATAATATATTGTAGGGAGATGGTGGTGTAGGCTATACATGCATTTTCAAGATAGGCCTTTGTGCAAAACTTTTCTGATAAAGCTAGTAGCTGCTGGAGGCTCAACACGCATGTTTAACACAGATTTTAGTATTGTTCGACCCAATTTTAAAAAATTGTCTCAATTAGATTTTGTTATTATACCTCCTGAATTTTTGGTTTGCTTCTAAAGGGCATGTAAGTTTGATTATAGAAACTAAAAAATTGGTTTGGATTGAGAATGTATCATATGTGAAATTACTTGGAGTCATAATGGATTAAAATGTATCATAGAAAAACCACATAGATCATATTTATAAAAAAAATTGGAAAGGCTTGAGGGTGCTCCATCACGTCCGTCGCCATGTTCAAGGTTACATCTTACTGTAACTTTATAGTAAACCGATAATGCCTCATATAAATTATGTCAAAACTACTTATGCATGTAGTAGTGACAATTGTAACATGAAACGTGTATTGCACTGCAAAAAATTCCCGTTAAATTTTACAGTTAAATTAACTGGCAACTTTGTTCCAGGTCTAAGAACTGTAAAAGTACTAATAAACCTGAACAGGACAATGAACCGTAAAATGCAGAATGGTACATTGAACTGTAATTTTGCAGATTCAACAAAGTGATATTACGGTATAATGTACATATATAAAACAGTTTATTTAAAGTATATTTTACAGTTATATCAACTGTCAATCATAGAAGGTAAAGAATGCAAGGAGCTGTATAATTTACTGTAAAAATACGGATAGTATGTGTTATTCTTACTTATTGCACAAGTGTGAAACAACAGACTAAGCATGTGATTTAACTGTCGCATAGCTGTAGGGATGTACCGAAGCTGGAATCAGCTGAGAGAGTGAGAGAGCCACAGACTCCAGGCTCGGCCTTGCTCATCTCTTGCTTGACAGCAGGGAAGTAAGTCCATCAATTATACCCAGCAATTAATTCGCACACGTTTGCTCACAAACCATAAAATTGATGGATATTTTCCAAGAGAACCAGGTGTCAAGTTTATCGAAGTATGTTGTATTGATGCAGACTGCACCTGGGTTATTTAGGTTTTAATATTGTCATTCTTTAGATCACATCATAAGACTCACACAAATGTCAATGTCATATATAAATATAACAACTTTTGCATAATGACAGCATCTTTAAGATCATATGAATGAGGATGTTCCCTTACCTTCAGATAAGTTATAAATTAAGTTTGATTAACGGCTGTGTAAAGCATATGTTATAGATGGCGCCACATGTTCCGTGGTTGAAGTCCATGCAATCTCTTGTTGTTCCTAATCTGACCAGGTGTATTGATTGTTTGGCCAATTCAAATGTTTTGTCTGCATATTACAAGTTGCCAGTAAATTAACGGTTGAAGTAATTGTTCATTAACGTGAACTGAATGTTAAATGACATGTTGCAGTAAATTTATCTTGGAGCCATTTTGTAACTGACAAAGAACTGTAAATTCACAGACAAAGTCTGTTTTAAAAAAATACTGATAAAACAACAATTAATTTACGGTTCTTTTAGCCAGAAAAACACGGTCATTTCTTACAGTGTGACTCTGCAGGAAAAGGCCATATGTTGTATTACAAACTCATCGTACAATAGCCACAGAAATCCGTTATTCGTCAAACACAAATTGCTAAATGTGCTAGATCGGCATGCCATCAGTTGTTTGAAAGTGGCATATCACTTTAAACATAATAGATCACCAGTTTACAATACGACAGCACCAGCATCCCCAAACCAGATTGCTCTGACTACGAGATGGTCTCTGGACTTTTACATACCAATGATGAGATCCAAAATTGGTAAACAATGCCTCAAATATAAAATAGGTAGTATGTGGTATTCACTTCCTTTGGCATTAAAAACTATGATAAATCTATGTATGCCATACAAGTAAAATAAAAGGACACTTCCACTCTAACTATGATGTTGCATGTTAAATTCGAAATTGCTATAAGCCCATATGTCAATGATGTTCAACTTGACCTAGTTTAATTTTCTATCATCTAAATCGCCAATTACAATTTTCAATTTTGTAGCACCTTACCTCATTGCATTTCCAACTTAATAGGGTGGCCTGAATTTCAGCTGCAGGGCTATCCAGGTCTCCCCACATTAGCACACCATCATAAACAAATTTGCAAAGATATAAATAACCTATATTTTATACATAACCAAATGATCTTGTGATTGCAAATTTATGATGCTGTTTGTACTGGTTATCTTATTTTTGATAGTGTGAAATAAATATATATTGCATCGTATCGTATCGTGTCATCTGTATGACTCAGATCAATGACCTTTGCAGCACATTGCAAGACCGATTCCTGTCTAAACTCCTTAAGACCAGTGGATATCAAAGCTGATTGGATTCTTAAAATCATTGCTAAATTATACTATTCTGTGATATTTACTTTTGAAAATGTCTTAGCATAAAGTTGAGCGCAAATTGCGCACCCCACCCTGTACAGCCAGATTTGCAGAAACGGGTGACACATCTACCAGTACAAATATATAAACTTTTGAAACATTTTTGAATGTGCAAAAAAGTAAAAGTCATGTGTTTTAATCTATATAATACAGATGTTGGGATTTCAAATGAAAGTAAAGAATCAAGTATTATATCATCTGCGTTGCATCATTCATTTTCCAATATTTCATTTTCAATTTGTTACTTCAGCTCAAATCAAAAAAATAATTTCAAGCTATGGACTCAAACTAACAAGCAATTTCTTGGAATTCCTTTGTGCATGTTTAACAAATATTTATCTATGTTTACTTTACACACCTGTGGCTAACTCTGTAAAAAGAGATTTTGAATTGATGGAAAATTTGTTACAATATACTCAATGTGGTCAGCAAGAACCCACGGGTTGCGTAGTGGCTTACATTTAACTCCTTATTTAGTAGCTATCAGAAATGCAACAATATATTTTGGGAGACTAAATGAAATAAAAATAATGAAATGAAAAGTACGATACTAAACTAGAAAAGACAAAGACAGTATGTAATGGCCAACTTTATTTTCGCGTTGACAAACATCATGATCAAGTGAACGTGGTTTACTTGTCCTGTAGAGGACAAAGTTGATTTGGTTACCATGGAAACAAATACCAGGTATTGCAAAATGTAATCAACATGTAGATTGAAGTCACAAGATAATCCAATCAAATAACACAATAACATTGTATAATAATAATCACGAGGAAGTATGTGACAATGATGGTTGTTGAAGTTAAACATAGTGGTAAGTCGATAAAGATTAATAACAAGTGTATGGAACATTATGAATACACAATTCAATGACAATTGGCTAATGTGGACTTAAAGTCAGGAACAACATGGATTCACAGTGTGTATAGTAGTAACAAGGTGAAGGTAGCTGCAGAGCAAGGTATATTGACAATAAGTTGCCGATTCCGATGAGGCAGACATGTTGGCTGGTCTGTCTGCCTGTTTATCCGCATGTCTGCTGGCTGATTGTAAGATGTCTGTATAACATTGTTTTATCCAAGTTGGGGATATTGGAGCAAGTTGCAACCAAATGATGTCACGAATAACGACATACAATTACGAATAGCTGACAAGTGTAAAATATGTCCAGCAAACATTTTGTTGACAGGTTACGATTTAAGGTTGACTTGAAATAATAAACAATGAAAAGGTGACAAACATCCACAATGTCCCTTGTACTCCACATTCCCCTATTAATTATTATAGATGATTATTAATGCAGCTAGATAAATCAGCACGAATAATACTGATGTAAAACAGCTTCATGCTCCAAGTTATAATGTGGTTATTATTGCGTAAATGTATTATCTTAGTCTTCATCCATTCGAATGTAAATGAGCGGAGTTTATCACAATAGCACCAAATGAGTGACCCTGAGGTCCATGACCTTTAAGGTCATGGTGACCCTGAGGTCAAGGTCAAAGGTCAGGGTCACGTGTCATCTCCATGCAGAGGGTGCTGAACATCCACCTCTGTAGTGTCCGATTTTGGGGGTGTTCGTTTCGAATGGGGGTGTTTGTAGAAAGCGTGAATGGGGCTGGGGGGCTCCGTGTTGACCAGGTAAGGAGGTCGTGGGGGGTTGCCCCAAGGATGGGTGGGAACGCTGGCGCTGTACGAGAAAAACCTGAGTCCCGAGTAGTAATCAGAATATTTGGATTTCCACAGTAATGTGATGAACCAGAGGCAGACTCCGCTGGCAATAGCATTGAGAGCACACTCTAGAATCAAGTAGTCTTTGACTGATGTCTGGAGCACACTACATGAGCCTACCTCCAGGTAAATATACACTTTGGCTGAAGGGTCCTCAGTCTTACTGCAGTAGCAGGTGAGGGCTGTTGTGTTGCAGAATGAGAATGAAGAAATGCGACTTCCGTGGATTCCAGGAAATACCGAACCGATCATGCAGAGGAAAACACACGAGCCAGAGAGGATAAAGCAGATCACCTGCAAATAAACATAAATATGTCATGGTTAATAGTTTCATAATAATTTTTCTTGTAGACATATTTTGCATTATAATAAAATCTGCTGAAACACAGTACTTGCATATGGCAACAATTGTATAGGCTCATTACTTAGGAGAGCCTAAATGTCAATGTGTATGCCTGGTCTTGAAGTTATGTGTACATAGTGCTGCCTTGGTTGGCAGCTCTGACCCATGGTATTTCTATCTGATAATAATTATTTTGTACTGCGAGTGCATAATTGGAAAGCCTAATGTCAGTGATGATGTGTTTTCTTCATTGACTTCGCATACTCGTAATGTCACGAGCATTATATTTCATGAAATTTTAATAGTTTTGGATTTTTTATAAATCTAATTACCTGCCTGAAACAAAATACCTGGCCTTTTGATGAATTTCGTGCAGACTATGTCAATGTACATGTGATGTATGGTTCGTGTGTTGTGTGTTTTGTATATTTTTAAGCATTGTCTGAACAAAATTAACAGTTAGGCAAATGTAATTGTGGTTTCATATTTGTAACGACTTTTGTTAATAATGATTGGTAGGTATGTGACCAAATTTAGTTTGCACTCATCCAAGCAAGAAGTAGCAGGTACACATTCAAAGTCAATATTTTTGTTGTGTGACAACCATATTCTGAACTTAAATTTCTGGACATTTGAGGAATCAAGTCAGATGCAGTTTTTGAAGTAACACTGACACAGTATTGACTATTAACATGTGTCATTGTGTCAACTTTCTCCAAATAGCTGACAATCATTTATCCTTTTCAAATTTGAGTGCAGATAATTTTCTGTTCTTGACCTTGTTTACATTTGCCTGATATGATTGCAAGGTGTTCAGCAGGCCTGACCATGTGATACCTGCCAGATACAAATGAAAGTGTATATGCTGGCTTATGTACAACACATGTAACAAATAACATTACCACAGGGTGATCTATGGCTTCCACGCCTATACATAGCTGCTACATGATGTACAATGACAGAAGCCAGATTTTGTTTTCATCCTCACATTTAGATACAGCACCACCTCTTTCTGTGTAATGGGTATGAATTGCCAAGTCTGATGATTTGCTATTGCTGGGATGTGACTGTATGCAAGCTCAATGGAGAAGCATTGAATAAAGTAAGACAAATTTTGAATCTGTCCTTTGGTAAATGATTTTCTGTCTAGCAACACAAGAAAGGGGGTAAGAATATGAATGTACATAATCCATTTAGAACAGTCGGCCGGCAACCATACTGGGCAGGACAAACGGTTAGTTTTTTGGCAAAATGTCAATTTTACGGTCATAATGTGAGCCGAAATATGAGCCCTAGAAGTCATATCTTGAAACGCAATATACAAAAAATTTCTGTGTGAAAAAGAAGTTTGATGTATATTGGAAGTAACTCCTCCTGAATGTCTGTTGCATTGGATTAATGAATTATTCAGGCTGTGGCACTTGTTTTGCTATCAATCATCTTTGAATGATTCCTTTTCAGCCTGGTTTTACATTCTGTGGCTTTCTTCTCAAGACTGCATGGCCGCTTGGGACAATGCTCCTTGAATATGGTGTTTCTTGATGTGCTTCTTATTATACAGCATCTCAAAGGGAATGTACACATCCATGGAGCATTGTAATATATTGTAGCTATCTTTGCCACCATTTGCAGTTTGCATCAAGACTCAAGAGGTTCAGTGTTGGATGATAGTATAATGAGCCTGCTCCAGGAATTCTTCATTGAACAGATTAACGCCCAATCTCCTGCATTACTAATGGTTAAAAGGAGTAAAGGTCCTTGGCATTTTAAAGTTTAATATAGTATGACCACATTACAGCCAAACATTTTGATATAGAATTAGAGTGGACTGTGGCACTGTGAAAATGGCACTTTGTGACTCATGATAGCTGATGAAGTGTCATCTTCTCTACTTTAACAATGGAAACATAGAGGCGGTTTGATTAGTCATGAACACGAGAAAGCCATTTGACTACTCATAACGGATTTTAGAGTGAAAATCAGATGCATAATCCTTTCGTTTGGCTGTCACCAACAAATGGGATAAGTCTCCTTCAATCAAGTTAACATTGAAAGTATTGGGTTTGATCATGACAAATCATCAGCATGATGACACACAAAGTGCCATTTTCACAGTGCCACAGTCCACTCTAATTCTATATCAAAGTGTTTGGCTGTAACGACTTATTTATCCCCAGTGTTTATATCGAGCGAATTTGATGGACTTGTAAGTGAGTCGTTGATGTAACAGTAAAATACCCAACAGATATACCTGATATTTTGTAATCATATAGTACAGATTCATTTTAAAAAGCTAATGTAACTAAAATTGTGAGATTGGGCTATATTTTAGGGAAGTTAGAGTAGATTCTCCTGTTGAAGCTGGGCATGAGCTGTATGGTCCTCTATGTGCCCTTGTTTTACCCAGCAAAATTACTAAGTGCAATATATGCCAATCTTATACTTGTGAACTTCTGACACTCCCATGGATGCCTCTTGTATCCTGGGAAGGATGGATAAAATGTATTCAGTTATACAGCACAAAGACATCCCAGATGAGCAACCAATGCCATTAGCGCCCATAGGATTAGCATAGCACCTTGATGTGCATAACATAATTCTCCAGACTCTGTAGGATACTCCTAATTATGACATATGAAGCTCGTCTATGTGGTAATGTGCAATTATAACCTTTCTATCACACTGTATCATATATAGAATATCAATTACTTCCAAAGGTCCAAGGGCCCCACTGTGCTGCATGTTTCTGGCAAACTTTTGGTGCACAATTATTATGCCAAATGATATATTTCATTAAGACTATTATAATGAAATAATTGGCTTATTATGAGAAAGGTTTTTGTCTCATCATTCTGCAAAGCAAGTGGAAATGTATAAGTAGTAACATTGGTGAGAAAAAAAGAGATTTGTGTCAGTCATAGCTGAAAAACTAATGTGCCAGGACGTATGTAGGTGTTCAAAAAGTTAATGTGTAAAATGAAACAGTTTTTCCTGGCATTTTCTTGATCAAATTAGAATTGACAATTTTCCTGGTTGTTTCATATACCAAACATGTTCCAAATGCTCAGAGGTTGTAGAGACTATAGCTACCAATCATCTTGTCTGTTATAAATGTGTTTTCACACTTTAAACCTTTTTTCAGTGTCTCACATATTGAGTTTGGTAAAATCATCATAGTAATAAAGGGTTATAAATCCATTGTATTATTGTTCATCAAATTTTCAGCAAATTAATTGCACCCAATGCCTACACTCTAAAAAATTTCAGACGAAATCGGTTTTTTAGATTCAAAATGGTTTTTTGAAAAACCAAATTTCAATGCAAAAAACCAACATGGATTTTTCTAAAACTCCATGTTGGTTTTGCATTGAAATTTGGTTTTTCAAAAAACCATTTTGAATCTAAAAAACCAATTTTGTCCCGACATTTTTTAGAGTGTATACCTTTCAAGAAGTAGTTGGGAAGTAATGATTGATATTACCTTTATAGCATAAGCTTTTGTAGATCCCTGGTATGCTGAGAAGTCTGTAGCACAAAAGTAGATGCCAACTATGCCAGCTAATAGTAACTGAAAATAAGAAGGATACAATATAATTAATGGAGAAACTTATAATTAAAGAAGAAACACTATATATCATTGTGCCTGGGCAGTCTTACGTCAGCTTGACATCAGTATGATGTTGTCGACATCAGACTGATGTCATGCTGACGTCAGACTGACATTGGACCACTGGCCCTTAGTGACAGAAGGTCGTTTATTAGAAATTTAATCAATTACAGTTTTAATTGCAAAATTATTAAAAATGGGATTGTCATGATAGTCATCTGATGCCATTAAAAGCCGTCCTATAAAGTATAATGAAATGACGTCGTTAAAAGCATGACAATATTAAATTTCCGAAATTATGAAATTAAATGTTTCAAGGCTCCATTTGGGAGTGCTAACAATTACGAATCAAGCTGAGTTAACCATTTCATCAGAAAGACAAGTACACTCTAAAAAATGTCGGGACAAAATTGGTTTTTTAGATTCAAAATGTTTTTTTGAAAAACAAAATTTCAATGCAAAACCAACATGGATTTTAAAAAAAATTCATGCTGGTTTTTTGCATTGAAATTTGGTTTTTCAAAAAAACATTTTGAATCTAAAAAACCAATTTTGTCTGAATTTTTTTAGAGTGTAGCAGTTATTCCAGTCTCAGACTCAGACTCAGACTCGTTTATTTTTTGCTCATAAAATAAACAAAACACATATATTACCAATATACAAAATAAGAATAAAGAGCAAAGGGAACCCTCGATGGCAAAAAAATCGCCGCTGCTGAGGATCCCCAATGTTGAGAAAAGTATCAGAAGACATACATTTTTAAAGTTTGTGTCAAACTTAAACACTACTTTATCTGGTCTCCAGCATAAACCATTTGTCTAAATAGAACAAAAGATTTGCTCATGTTGGACAAATCTCAAATCATACATACAGTTGTTGGGATTTACAATTGAGTCCGACCGATATAGGTAAAGATGCGGTACCTAAAGACCACCTAATGTTGGATTTGGTCTTGTTTTACTGAAACCTTAAGGATGCAGAATAATTCGTCCACAGCACCTGAGAGCACAAATTGTAAATAAAGAAGCTGAACTCATTGTTCACTGCAGTTTTAGTGTTCCTTCACTCATGCAAGGGGTACAGCAAGGCGACAAATCTCTCCCTATGTTATAATGCACCCCTAGTTGTACAAAACTATAGTATGAGGCCAGTGTCAGGCCATAGGTGAGCAGATGTGTATACCTGGATCACATAAGCCAGATAATGGGCTTAGGAAATTACCGAAAGCCTACCAAGAGCCATTTATTCGTTGGCAGGGCTGGGTTACTTTGGGAGCTGATGTTTGGCCCTGGGGTTTGTGTTGCAGTCTAGTAACATTCACACAAGTTAACACAATAGTATTGCACATCATCAGTTGAAGGGTTTCTAAACTATGTTGGACAAATGTATGTATGCAGTCAGACACCCCCATGGGCACATCGACATTGCAGCAACGTTGCAACGACGTCACACTTTTCGTCAAATGACGTAGAATTGTATGGTTGAAATTATGTTGTCACAACGTTGTGAAGCAACGTCAAAGATATGACGTTAGCATGCAACATTGTGGCGACGTTTTACAATATTGTGAGGCAATGTCAGGAGTTCAATGTTAGCTTGCAACGTTGTGGCAATGTTGTAAAAAAACCCTGATGTCGTGTTCACGTTGAGGCGACATAACCTCTACCATACATATCTACGTGACCAACAGACCAGCCCTCCACCAATTAACAACGTCGGGGTTTACGTTGTGTGCCCACAGGAACGTGCATGCATAATGAGTGTTCATTGGTATTCACTGCCTCATCATCATTGTTGCATCTGCAATTCTGCACTGCCTCTATTATAGCTTGTGTATTTAAAAAATGCCTCATATAAATATATTCGCACTAAGCACAGCGAAAGGTTATGGCTAGCAATTATAACCATAAAAACTGTTTGCGCAGTTCATTTTCATGAATTTGTTTCAGATACACTCATAATAGAAAAGCATTCTGGAAAAGGCTTTTGTAAAGATGATCTAATTATTTCTTCAGCATATATTCTTATGGCTAAGTTATCGTGTGAGTCCTTCTCAATGCCGCCCATGGCATTGTCAGTTGCAGAATGGATGGATTATGTGGAATATTTCTGGCTCCATAATTCCCATCGTTCTGTAAGCCCCCTGCAGCACGTATTTAAGCACATATACACAGCACATATAGCTGAAGTGTGCTTAAACTGTCTGGCTCCCACTAGAAATGGTCAGATTGCAGAAACCATTCTACTTATTGTGTCAGGCCGGGGAATCCTATCAAGTACAAGTTGCTGAAATATTCTTTTCCTGGCATTCTAAGTGCTGGGCTCACTGAGCTGAATGTTCTACTGGAATTAATGGGCCTGGGAGTTTTTTACTCCTCTTTCTGACAGCTAAGTCACAGTCCTTAGCCTCTTTTCTTTCCCATTTCTATCTCCTTTCTTTCCCTTTTCTTACTCTTTTCTTCTCCAACCTACTTCTCCTGTCTTTCCAGAGACAGCTGATTCGGTTCTCAGGAAACGATCAACTGGAATCCACGAGGTTAAACAGGGTGAAGTCTTGGCCTGGCATTAGCCATAGTTTTCCTGGAACACAATCTTTTGACACCAGTCAAGAGACTTCCTGGCATAATTGCTGGAGCTAAATACCGAGAAAGAAGTAACTTGAAGCTTCAGGAGACTGCTCTGGAGGATTAAATGATAAGGCGCTCTGATTCAGTGTAATGTCAAATTAATGTCATTCTCTCAACTTGAGAGTTGTAACTGCCCATTGCTGCTGAAGATTTTGGCAAATTGTGACAGGGAATCTCATTATTTTGCTGTCTTTCTCACTGATAATATCTGACGGCACACAGCTATAAGTTTTATTACATACAAGTTCAGTACCAGCAAACTTGGAGCCCTTGCAAATTACATCCTTGTCTCAATTTGTTGCCTTCATAACATGGTACTAGTTAAACGCCTCGTTCTCGGGTTCTAACTACCAACGAAAATGCTTGTTAGACCTGACAATGAGGTGTCTAACTGACTTAAACATGATACATTTCTTCTGTCATACCTTTTAACCTATAATTCTTGCAAATTAAACAATAATCTGATTGTTTGTTTGCTGTTGACAGTGTTAATCCTTAGCAATGCGCTGACATGCAAAATTGTCAGTCAGATCCCCACTTTTCCAATGGTATAAGTATCTTAGTGATGTGTAAGTGTAACAGTGGTTAGAGATTGAATCATGAATTGAATTTGTATATAGCTTGTCATGGCTTCTTCAGCCAACAATAAGCCTGAGCTAGCTTGTAATTCTTGAGGAAGCCATGTGTGCATCCAGCTGATTAAGTTTTGTGACCTTTTAATTTGGTGACCTCGATCGCCACAAGTGACACCAAACAACACAAGCGACACCAGACAACAATTGGGGCTTACAGTTGTAGGTCTTGGCTTGTTAGGAAGTCTTGTGTCAATGGACTTGTTATAAAATTCTGCAAACTATAGATCAAACAAAGTGAGACACAAACTGTCTTTAGGTAGTTGAAAGGAACCAAGGCCACCAACTTTTATAGCATTTCTTCCTAATTTTTACCAAACCGAAAGTCTATATCCTAGGCCTATACCTAGATGATTACAATATGATATACTTTTAAGGTTCTTGCTTCAGGTTTTCTATCTCGCTGTCTGGCATTCTAGTTATCTATTTAACTATCTTTCTATCTGCATTACTTTACGTTGGACTGAAAATAGTATTTTAAAGGACAGTTATCACCAGGGCTTTGGAGTTGGGAGTCGGAGTCATGGATTCGGAAGTTTTCGGGTGGAGTCAGAGTCGGAGTTGAACTTTGAATTGCAGGCGGAGTCGGAGTCGAAAAATTAAAATGGTGACTCCTGACTCCTAAAAATAATTAATAAAATTTACAAAAATTCAGTTACAAAAATGTGAAATGTATCCTAAATTTTACATTAAACTTCCTAAACAAGTATTCAAGTACAAAATCCTGTGAAAACTTTGTATTGATACTTTTTCTCCCTGTTAACAATGAAATATTTATTTGCAATAATGCCGATAAGCCGAGTCGGGAGTCATAATTTAGGAGACCACAGCAGTCGGAGTCGCAGTCGCTTTTCAAAAAGCCAATGTAGTCGGGAGTTGGAGTCGGTTAATTACCACCCGACTACAAAGCCCTGGTTATCACTATAATTTGTAGAACAATATATTTGATCTATTAACATTTGAAACAAGGAAAAAAGCCAATATGTGACCCACTGGTTTTTCTCTCTTGGCATATGTCTCACTCTCACCGATTTAGTCTTGCATGCTTCTGCTTCCCTGAAACGATTGCACCGCATTGATGTGGCAATCTTTTGCTTTACGCTCTCCCATAAACCTCCAACAGTGCATTTTATGGCAATTATATTAGATGCATCACAATAAGGCCTGAGCTAATACCGATGAATTGCCACTGCCCCTCATTGCCTGCACGATCATTCAGTAATTAGTACAGCTGATCCTGGAGGTCACCCTCTGGCCCCAGTGCTAATGAAGGTCAACCGAGTAGGCTTGCCCATGAACTTATGTTGTGAGCTGCATGAGAATTACAAACGTGCCTTCAATCATAGTTACCTGGGTGATCTTCCAGACAATCCATTGCGTGCACGAGATATCCATGACATTATAAGTTATTACAATGGATTGCTCAGTGGCACGCACGTGTTGCACGAGACAAGGACAATAGGTTGGCTTTTCTGTCTGGCTGTGCTCCAATCTCTAAGACAGACCATAAACTCAGTGCTTCATTGTAAAATTTGAATTTTGAGTCAGCTTAAATGATTTAGTGAGATGGTTGCACAATTCCTTTGAGCAGTTAAAATTGTAGGGGGAACGGGGGCACATTGGGACGCGGGGCACTGTGGGACGGTGGGGTTTTCTTGGATCCTGGCAAGGTATATGATATGGTAGTGCCATCATATCTTGTAATTTCACATCCTGATGTTTCCATGGTTTTATAGACAAATTACAGCCACATGCAGAAGTATGGCGAGCAAATGTTTGTTTTCCTACTACAAAAGTAAATATGGACGGGTTCCATTCTGTGGACAAACCATGAACAATGAGGCTTTCTTAGTGCTAGTATGAATTTTATATATCGTAACAAACAGTTATGAATTGCTATCGTGATAAACACACTCACTGGTGTCCGAGAAATTAGCATTTTGGTGCAAAAGTCATATCGGGGCTCATTGGGACAGTGAATTCGGGGCACATTGGGACGCACTTACTATGGCAAAATTTAAGTGTCCAAGGCAACTGAATAACCTGGGACAGCATACAACAGGTGTTCAGGCCACAGTGAATAGAGGTATAGTGGATTACCATGCTCTGTGAACAAATTTGCCCCAAAGCACTGTGTGTTACTTACATAGATGTCCGCACCCAGGACAGTTTATGGTAAATGTTTAAAACTGTTTAAAGTTATGAACTATTGGCACTACAAGGTGTTAATGCACTGTATATTGTCTTACACACTACTTACATATGATATCTATTGTAAATGGAGTGTTAAAATGATTTTTTAATTGATGTCCCAATGTGCCCCGGCTGTGCCACGCCGGGGCACATTGGGACAGTCATGTTTACGACTCTCTGACTGCAAAAGGGTAGGTGCAGTCTAGTTTATTATGCATTGCATTTAAGCTCAATAGTATGGGTGATATTCATGCAAACTTCTGAGTTCTTCAGTGCTTTCAACATTGAGCTAAGTTAGTAGACGTTAAAAGCGTCCCAATGTGCCCCCGTTCCCCCTACTGATAAAGCTTGTTGTTGTTAGTTATGACAACGGAAAGATGATCATAACACAAAACAACAAGCAATTTCAGCTTACACAAATTGTGCAACCATCTCACACCATCATTTGAGCAGACTCAAAATTTCAGATTTTACAGATTTTGCAGTGTTGGTTCTGGGCTCTCACTAGCATTGATTCAGGGGGTGGAAGAGAGAGCAGGAGTCCTCTACGTGTTATATACTATACAATTATTTATGTGACGAGAGGGCAGACACTCACATCAGGGGCTGACAGTTTAAAAGTCCAAAATCCAGCTGCAAGGGGATTTTACTGATGAAGGTGCACTGAAAGAATTTTGGGTTCAAGACCTTCAGAGGAGCCGGCAAGGACCAATCTGGTTTCCACGGCATATTATGGTCTTTTACCTCACAAAACATTTCACAATCGGTGACGTCACTTTGATTGTTTTCTCGACCAATCAGAGCTCAGAAAGCAGTACTCCCTGCTTGTGTATTGATATACAGACCGGAACTAGATAACAGCTGGACGGCTGAGTGGTTAAGATGCCCATGCACCTTATCCACTGAAGGTCTTTGCATGCATGGGTTTGACTCCCAGTGAGGTAACTGAAATTTTCAGTGGAACTTCATGAGCAAAATCCCAGCTGGATGTCATTCGGATGATGTTAAAAATTGGCGGCCCCTTGTTCCAGTATCTGTGCTGGGCAAGTAAAAGAGCCCTTGCATGGGGTAAATGTGCGACATATTGAGGACTCCTATTCATATCTCGTCAATCAAACTGAGCACCCAGAAAAGGGCTTAGAAGGATGTACGTATCTATCTATTTATCTATCTATCTTTATATCTGTACATCTATCTGTCTCTCTATCTATATTGGACCAAAACAAGAGCATCTGTTCAGTTGTCTATCAATCTGTCTGTCTTCATTCTCGCTGATTTGTACTTGACTTCTGAGGAAGTGTACATTTCGCACTGATGTTGATGAAAGCTTTATTGCCACTGAAGCCTTGGGCATGTCCCGCCCTAGCGATTGCACAGAGAGACAACACAGATTGGCCAATTTGAACAAGCATTTGAACAGGAGAATCAGCCCAGCTGGCCCGCTAAAACACACCCGTGTGTTCAGATGGCAAACATATTTATAATAGCAGCATGTTGTATGAAAAAAGAAGCATCCAAGGTATGCCAGTAAAGAGTGGGAACCAGCCTCACAAAGCATAAGCAATCGCAGAGCTCTTCTCTTGCAACCAACCTTCAGCCTGCATGGCAAAAAATATCCTCACCCAGGAAGCCAAGTGTAACCAAGCAGAGTAGCCAACAACCGTCCATAAATAACCGTATCAGAAGCAAGGAACTAACCGACCAAAAACCAGTTAAAAATCTTAGGCACCTATTCACTGACAGCTGTTTAATTCCCACAGACGTCAAACTCATCACAGCTGAAGTCAAAAGCATAGCCCCAGAAAGGTCTGAGCTAGTCATGCTTTACATGTACATGTATATCAAACTGCATGTGTGTAGCATTAGAGTTGTGATTCAACCACTTCTGAGTCTATTCTTTTGACTTCAGCTGTAAACAATTCATATTAGCTACACATTTGTATTGTCCAGAAAGCAGCTACATGTTGCTGATGGCAAATTGTCACAAGTAATTAAATCTCTAAAAAAATCAGTGGAATGATCAGGAAAGGAAACCAACAGTCAACTAAACACTGCAGCACTTACTCCCAACATTCTCCCAATACTGTGAAGTCAACACAGGAGCTGTTGGACTCACTAACGACCAGAAGCAGCAATGAGCAGCAATGACTCTGGCAGAAGAACAAATGGGAAAGACTAACAAACAGAAGGCAATGAAACAAATGAACCAATAAAGAGAGAAAACAAATGGATGGACACACAGAGGGGATCTAATCAAGCAGATGAGGGACAGCTACAAATCAGAGAGAATGGAACTGGCTCAGGAATAACAGCTGATAAGTTGTTCTGGGTGGAGGATCATTGCTGCTGGACTGCATGGCCATACAAGTTGTGCTGTATGGGGATTTGTATAATGAGGATTTGCATTCGGAGATTTGTACCAATTACCAGTCGAGGATTAGGTTAGTGGAAGCACAGTGACTGCCACTGACTGGAGACTGTTGTGTTGGGTCGTAATGAAGGAAATCCACAAAGGAAATGTCCCTCTGACTCAATCCTGAGTCACAATCCTGAGTCACAAGCCGACTCTTGATCAGACTAACAAGTGACTCCTGACACACATAGCTGAACAGTGGCCAAGAGTGGCAGTAGCACGAGCCTTGAATACTGACATGCTGGGTAATGGCACCAGGGGTCAGTGTACCTGCCTCGTTTATCTCACTGACCTTGACCTATTTGTCAAGGTCATGGGTTCTGGCACTCAGGGAAAGTAACCTCAGGCACATCTGTAGAAGCAGCAACATTATCATAATGAAGTAAAGTCTGTTGAATATATAATTTTTCAAAGAGGCCAGCTTCACTGATTGGTTGCCACAGAATCATGGTCTCCCCCCTTCCTGGCCCCCTCCTCCTTCCCTGACCCCCCCCCCCCCCCACCCTCCCAAAAGACCACTTTCCTTCCACTCCCCCACTCCCAAGGTAGCAGAACTGCTGCACTTGAATTTTAAAAGTTTGTAATTTACCACTTTCCAGAGAGAATTAATGCTGTCCAATACTTTGAGAATATTTTATTTTCCTGTCTGAGTGAGGTTCAAGTATCTCTCATTTATATAACTTAGACTTACTTAGTGCAAGAGGATATTTTCAGACTGTTGTTGCCATTTTCAAATAAATTGTGTCATGACCTGAAAAGACTGACCCCATGATGGCATGGTCAAGTGTTCATTCATCTGAGCAGGACAAACTAAGATTATCTGGAGGTTGCTGGATCTTCTTTAGGCTCAAACATGTCATAAGTAAATTGTAAAACATACCTTTATTCATATCTTATTCAGTAATTCCATGAAAATAAACACAATCCACATGTAGGACATCAGAATTTGGATAAATTTAAACACAATTCAAGCAACTGTCAAGTGGATTGAAAGTGGGTCACAGACAGTGGGTCACAGGCAGGCATGCATGCACAACAACTCCTTGGAGTACACTCTGGTGAGCATCTCTGGTATTAACCCCCCCCCCCCCACCCCCTCTCCCTCCTCATCCTATATATGGTCAGGTATGGCCAGTAAGTTTGAATGTGGAACCAGTAAGTTTGAATTTGGAACCAATCAGGGTAGATTGCTCAGTTAAAAGTCAAGCCTTCTCATTTCCATGATGGCTAAAGTGAATATGCAAATTTCAGGGCCTCTGGAGCTGATTGGTTTAGAATCAGGCCCATTCCCACAGATGTTTCAGAGCTTGCTTTTCTCAGAGTGGGGTTCTGGCTAAATTAATCACTCTCCTGGTGTCAGTTGCACTGATGTGGACTGCGTGAAATGTGATGGTACATTCTGATGCTCCTGGATCCCATATGAACCTCATGCAAATATCATACAAATACATTGCCAACTACTGTATACAATATATACTGTTTATATATGCCCTGGGCAATGCCCTTGGCACAATCAGGAGAATAATGCCTGCAGAGTGCACAACACTGGCAAATATTTGGCCCATAAAGAAACTTCTGCCACCTAATATTAGTAATGATAAGATTCTTGGTTGACAATGTGGCTTGAGAGATTATCTGCAGATGGCCCATCTTCTTATCCAAGGGATTATCGGCTTGTAACAGATTACGAATTTCTTTTCTTATTTAGTTATTTTCGTGGGAAGCCAGAAGTGCAGATGGAAATATTTCCCTGTCTAGACAGGTTATTCGTGTGTTTACAAGATGCTGAGACATGGAGAGATCCTGGCAGCCAACAATGCCTGGATGACCCAAATATTAATCATAACTAATATTAAACTGGCATGGCTCTGCCGAAAACAATGCTAGGCTGAACCATTCCATATGTAAGCCATCTTGCTTCATGCCATATCAAAGGAAGTGGATAAATCTTGAAGCCCTCGATGAAATTTAATCATGTCATTAGTAATGACTTATATGAAGTCTTTATAGCTGGATGAAAGCATTTAAGTTATTATATCAGTTGTGGAATCAGTAAAATCTGCAGGTATTTTGACGACTGTTAAAATCCAGCCTCTTGAATCTGAAGAGACATCTACTAATAAGTTAATGCCTTTTGTAAAGGATTGTTTGACAATTGTTAACAGAAAACAAGAGGATATAAGAGAGTGTTTGCTGAAGACAATTGAGTGTAGCTACTAGAGAGGTCATTTGTCGCTCTTTGTTGTTTGCCACATTGTATGCAGAGCAGTCCCTGCCGTTGGGAGTATGCGGACCAGAGGAGGTGCAATTAGCATAATTGAGTTATTGCAGTTGCTGTGATTTGCACAAAGTTAAGGTCTGTTCACTCTGTTGCTTTTGCCAGTCACTGGGCAAGCTACTATAGTGAGTGTTGGTTATTCAGTTTTCGGTTCAATTGATGTGGTTGGTATACTACTTGGATGGTATCCGAAGTGAAATTCGTGTCAAGAATACAACAACTCAGAAGTTTGAAATCTTGACTTGAACACTGACAATTGTGACAAAAAGTGAAATCATTATAGCTGTAGTCACAATCTTGAGTGGCTTCATAGACCATCACATGTGGTCACTTTGCTAGTAGCAATTATTACTCACATGTGTCATTCCTTAGGGTCAGTTATTGTTCATTCAGAGCAGTGAGAGAACTATATTGCATTTCCTGTGCCCAAAGCAGAAAAAACTAACCAATATACATGAGAAAACAAATAGCTACCTGGTGAGAAAGGTTAGAAATTTCTAATGTGGTATTTCTGCCTGAAATATCAAGGACTTTGGAGTCGTAGTCGTGGAACCAGAGGTTTTCAGGTGAAGTCGGCGTCGAACTTTGGTTTTCAGCTGGATTCGGATTTGGAGACGGGGTCGAAAATTAATCTAGTGATTCCTGTGGTGACTCTCATAGATTATTTTAACAACAGACAAAAGCATATAGTAAAGCAACGTGAACTATACAACTTTTAAAGACTAAAGCAAACTTTTCTGGGCTAATATCAATGTACAAAATCCAATGGAAACATTTTGGAATTAGTTTTTCATCTGCTGACTTCATGAAACTCATAGCAAAGGATACTGAAAAGAGGAGTCATATATTAGTCGAAGTTCAGAAGACCTTTGGGCCCGTTTTCACCAACATGGTATTAAGAGTTAAGCCTGGTGTTAACTCCTTTAAACCTGGTATAACTAAGTCCATTTCACCAAGAGTGTGCTAAGCATGTAAACCTGTCAAGGTTCAGTGAATCATACACATTGTCACCAAACTCAAAGATCAGCCATCTCAAACTGATTTGGTGTCAAAAAGTGATTAGGCCAATGAAAACAGAACATATGTTTCTTATGAGATGGCATGACAAATCAGTATTATAGGCCTTTGTCTATTATATTCGCATGTTTCTCTACTTTAACAGTCACCAAAGATTTTTTCAAGAAAGATATGTCACATCATGAGATATAAAGTTTTCAAACCAAGAACACACACTTACCTAGAAAATATATTTGTTGAAGTAACTGTTGCAAATATACTAGCCATACAGCATTAAGCACACGATTTAAAAGTATTTCATGTATGAAACTATGTTTTTATAGTATTTGCCTATGATAGTCATGACACCAAATAGAGGCAATTCGTCTGTGCTGAGTTGTACAAAACCTCTGCACTTGTTGTTGGTCTTAGTACAGGGGTACTTTCGAAGGGCAGGAAATTTGGACGTGGGTGCAATCTATGCATCCTCTATCCCCCCCCCGGAAATCGGGTGATTTTGGAAAATTCCAATTTAGCCTCCCGTGTGACTGGTCCACTGGGCATACGTATATATGGGTTTTAATGAAGCGATTGCATGACTAACACGCTTCACAATCCTTGAAACTGAGGCGACACTAATACCACTCAAGTCACCAACGACTTGTTGGTAACTGCCGGTAGCAAAAAATCGCAGGCACGTCAGCCATTCTGGGTACATCAGATTTTGAGGACCCTTATCACTAGATATTCAACGGGATTCAACCATTATTGTAGTTTCATGGTGCAAAAAAGCATGACCAGCTGATACGTATTAATTTATTGTTTGAGGGGAGGGGGCTAAAGAAAAATGCATTTCTGTCACCAACACTGGACAGACAACTAACTAATTTTCTTTTTTATAAATTTCCAAGCCCACCCCTCTTTTTCTCTTACCTTGTCATGTGGCCATGTTTGGGAACTTCAGTGATTAATTGTGTTTGTAGCACTTGAGTTGTTTAAATACTATGTGCAGACTTTCACTCAGTAAATGTTCCTTGATCCTGCTCCGCTTGAGTGATTGGCTTAGCCAGACCAGGTCTTAGCTAAGACCTGGCATAACTCTTAATACCATGTTGGTGAAAACGGGCCTGTGAGTCTTGAGTCATTTTTCAAAAGGCGAAGATGTCGGAGTTGGAGTTGGTTTGCTTGCTTACCCGACTCTGAATTATCTTCCTAAAAGCAGTCAAGTCAACCTCCCTATTTCTCAGGTATTTTAAAAATGCATATGAATGGTATATATCCGATTCAGCACAATACTAAACAACTAGCAAAAGACTGAAATAAGACATTTATATTGGATCTAGATCTGCCTGAGATTTGTGTGGATTCAGCAAGTCTGCACACCTGTGGCTGTGTATTAAATACAGTATCTATCCCCCATAGTGTTTGTTTGACTCTTATCAGCATTGCTTTCATGTATATCAGGGTGCTCTTCTGTGTTCCTGGAGGTTATTGCTGAAGCTGGACAGAAGGGTGTTTAGTTATTGGGTGTGTGTTTAGAAACCCACTTGTGTTCTACACCACCGTGTGTTATTTGCCATGCTACATCAAAAGAAGGACCGATATATAGGTTAGGCCTATAATTTGGTGTAAATGCATGATATTATAGTTATCAGTAAAATGTTTAACATATTGCATAAGTTTCATTATATATGAAAATAGAGGAGCGCTTTATGTGAAAATTTCATTTGGAGACATTACATCATCTCTACTGACAAGCATTACATTCGAAGACTAACATGATTAGACATGAAAGAAATCAATTCTTAGAATAGTAGTTTTGCTCCTTAATGTCAAGTACCTGTCTAATTCTTTATATTTGGATGGAGCACTTAATCTTTTCCTGCTCTAAGCCGATAAGCTACTTAGCATCCTCCCAAGGAGCCTTTTAATCCCCAGATTTGGATCTGAAACAATCATAAGCCCCGAGATCCTGAAGGAAATCGATAGCATGTGGCCTTGGGTTTCCAACCAGCCACATGTATTCGATTTTCTGGCAGTGAAGCGTCTTACAAAGTTTACATGATTGAAGTAACAATGAGAACTTTTGTAAAGTATATAATTTGCAGAAGAGTTGCTTTTGTTATCTATCTTGGCATAATGAAGATCTATAACATCTTTCAAGGTTGCAAAAAGCTTTGTTCATGCCCAAACTTCACTCTTATCTCTCTCATTATACTGCATGGGCTGATCTGTGATGTCTTGATCTGAATTATCTCACACAACTTTATATCTTGAGGTATATTGACCTTGAGCTGTCAGTGCAGCCAAATTACGTTGTGTAAATTTGATATCTATCTTTTTGCACTCGTCCTTCCTTTGATATTTATACTTCACTTTCTCTTTGTTTTTCACGTCATCGATTTTGGCTGAATGACCAAAATGGCCTCATTGACCTTGAACGTCTGATTGTTTGACAACAAACTGAAAGGTCCGTGATTGACCGTGAAAGCAACTGCGCAACACAGTTGTGAGAGAACTTGTGACAGATTGTGCAGCATTTGCACTTCATTAATTCTGAAGTGCAAAAGAATATTCTTTTGAAAGCTGATTAGTGATCAGTATTGTCCTCTCCTAATTTGACATTTAATGAAATAAAGCACGAAAATGTAACACATAAATCTTCTCAAATACAAGTCATCATATACTGATCAAAATATAAGTCATAATCTGCAACCACTGCACATGTGTGTCACCAACATGTGGCAACCACTTTTGGTAAATTGAAAAAAAAGCTAAGAAACACTTTCTAGAATAACTACAGACTACACTAAGCTGTTTGTTCCTTTGGCTTCCTATGTTCTAAACATAGCATCAATCAGTGGCAAAAGCAGGGACAATATTAAATTTCAACAGGCTGTGTGGGAAACAAACACCAAGCACTGGCCAGCTAGCAATGAGCACTGATGTTCTGAGCAGCTAACACAGCCACCAACAGGCTGTTAAGGCAAGCAGCCTTTCCAAGTTGTACTCTGGGCATGCACACAGAACTCCAAATAGAGGGAAGGTCAAGTGAAAAGGACAAGAGGCTGTAATGAGCGGAATTTCAAGTGGCCACCACCTTCTAGAAAAAGACCTGATCAAAGGTCACGTGTCTTCAACTGCCAATCAAAAGCCACCAGACATGAGGTGCACATTAGAGGTCGATGCAAAGGGCGTTCCTATTGGTTGATTGGACCTGTGTTCGTGTAAAGTCAATGATGGTGATGAAACAATTGGCTGAGTGCATTTTTAACACTGAATTTTGAGTGCTCGGTTGTTGCTGCAATTTTAAAATAAAGAATGGAAATTTCAATGGTCCAAAAAAGTATTTTTGAAGATGAAAATTACTAGCACCATTCTCTCTGGTAACCATCGATCAATGCAGTGGCGTATTTAGGCCAGAAATTAACGCGGAACAGATTAGCCTGTTCCACTGGCCATAAT
This sequence comes from Platynereis dumerilii, assembly GCA_026936325.1. Classification (NCBI taxonomy): domain Eukaryota; kingdom Metazoa; phylum Annelida; class Polychaeta; order Phyllodocida; family Nereididae; genus Platynereis; species Platynereis dumerilii. The sequence goes on from JAPTHN010000011.1 coordinate 28,777,510, forward strand.
CTAAGTATATACTGGGCTGTGGAACAAACTAGGAAGAGATAGGAAAAGCAGCGAAGCGCCCCAAATTGACCCCATGTAATGTCCCCCCCCCCAGGCCATTTCTAGATACGCCCCTGGATCAATTGCCATATATTTTTGGTTCCTTTAATGCAAAAATGATAAGAGTCATCTGAATCTGTAGTTTCTGCACTTAAAACACCATGTTGCTCAATGCAAGTTTCTTCAAGGTGCCATTAATTTAATATACAGTATATGACCAGTGCATTGTTTTCAGTCAGGTTCCAAGAACGGGAGGGGTGCAATGAAATATGATTATGATTCCTGACTCACTTCTGGTGTTATCTCTTGCATAATAGTGTTTATGTATGCACTCTAAAAAATGTCGGGACAAAATTGGTTTTTTAGATTCAAAATGGTTTTTTGAAAAACCAAATTTCAATGCAAAATGGTTTTTTGCATTGAAATTTGGTTTTTCAAAAAACCATTTTGAATCTAAAAAACCAATTTTGTCTGAAATGTTTTAGAGTTTGGGGCACAACCACTGAAGTTACTGAACCATCCTCTCAGTGTTCTGCATTGGGATATCAGATGCAAGATTCAATCTGCTTCCTGCCTGCAAAACATGTTATTGCCGTTTCTCATTCTTTGTAATATCTGCTTCCGAAAAGTAACAGGATATGGAAAATGCCACATATGAGAGGCAAATACGTTATTACACAATTCAGCTGTCTAATGGTGTATTACTTGACAAGTTTAGAAAGTTTCTGAAGTCTAGCAGACGTTAGCAAGGACAGAAGGAGCAACTGCAGAATAATGTATTTAGCATGCGAGTTGCTGGTCGGATGCACTGGGTTTTGTTTGAAATTGTTTCTCTGGCAAGTTAACTGACATTGCAAGGATGAAGGAGAGCATAACACTGGCAATTGCTATAACCATGGATCTATAACTTATAGCTCTATGCTATAACATTGTAGCTAAGTTTTGCGAATGATGAATGATATTTAGAAGTTAGCTGAGTTGCGAGCAAGATGTGGTTGTAGCAACTATGAGGGCAGAGAGGGAAGCAGGGAGGAGAGAAGGGAGGAGAGCAGGGAGGAGAACAGGGAGGGGAGCAAGAGAAGAGCAAGAGAGGAGCAAGAGAGGAGCAGAGAAGAGAGCAAGAACAGAAGGTCTGCCAGCTTCATATCTCGAGACTGGAGGGGCTGGACTCCCATGGGGTAACTAGTATGAGCTCTAAAGTAAACTGTACACAAAGCAAGGCTGATTTTATGCAAGAGTAGAGAGGAAACATCGAAGCAATGCAAACACTAGTCATCCAGGGTGATAAATAAGCAGGGTTTATTTTTGCAAGGTGGTGTGAGACTAGAAACAGTGGCCAGGTGCCTCCTGGATGACCCTGGCTAAGTCAGCTAAGTTTAGCCCCGATGACCCCCTGGCCCCAACGTGCTCAAGCAGTGGAAGCCTCGACCAGGAAACACTGCAGCTGACTCACAGCAACAGGAGCTAGGAAGCATCATCTTTTGCTGCAGAATTATTCTAGTCATCCCCTGGGAAAGCTGGCTGATTGACGTCATTGCAGATGCAGCAACTGTTCTCTAAGTGACGTCACTCTTATGCAACACTATTGGCAATTTCCTATCATTGATCATCACCTATGAGTCCTAGATAATATTTTGCAACTAAACTTTCCACTAAGTTTATTCGGGTATCTAAAGCTGATCTGGAATTAACAGCAATGCATTGTTGAGAGCTGTCATGGGATTGTTATTGAGGAGGGGAGCACACGGTTAATTAGAGGGTTTTGTTTGATACTTACAGGAGCCCCGGCCCAGAAAGGGCAGTCTCGTAGCCCAAGAGAAGGAGACAGTGTCTGCATATAAAGTCCTAGCCCCGTGACGGCCACCCCAAGGCAGAACTGCATGGTGACCAGGAGCACGTTGATGCGACAACACTTCATCTCCAGGGAGTCCCGAGTGGACGACACAGACACAGTTCGGATCCTGTTGTCGATCAGGCGACTGGCTCGCCGCGTGGCGAGATTTGGGGTGGCCCCTGTGACGTCGTGGCTGACGACAGTCGGGTAGCTGTTGTGCAGAGGAGCCGAGCCAGGTGACTTGGTGGCTGCTGCTTGGTGGTGCATAGACCGGATGGCCAGCAAAGGAGAGGAGCCACCACCGGCAGTGGAGTGAGGTCTGCTCCCATGCCCCCCTTGTCTGGCCAATCCCCCTACTAGCCCCCCTGTACCCCTTCGCACCCCATTGCTGCTGGGCTGACTGGCGTTGAGCAGCGCCACCACCGGCGCCGAATAGGATCGTGCTCTTCCGTTGGCTGTGGTTGCCATGACGACCTGATCAAGCCTCCTCCTGCTCCTCTTCTTTTAGCTGTCCATAGCTGCCCTCGCGAAGCTACCGGTCTTCTCGCTGCTGCGTGCTTTATGGCTCTCTTGACCCCATAATTCATTGATAAGGCCCTTGACGTCACCCCTCACGGGCACCTGCAAGTTCAAAAAGAAGCCACTTTAAACAAGAATTCAAACACTTCTGGTGCTGCCTGAAAAGTACCTGGAAAGTGCCTGAAAAGAAACGACCATTTCTACATGTAACCATACTGTTCAGGATGCTCAGTCAGCCTGTTGCAAAAACCACCGAGCACCAATGCTACACCTTGAAAACACAACTGATCTGGCTTTCTTGTACTTGATTGCTGGAATTTGGTTTACCTTGAGGCGGAGGCTTTCCTGATATGCCAATAAACATACTTGTAGCTCATTGGCATAGCAGGATAAGAATGCGGCAGAGGTCAGGTGCAGCTTGACTTCTATTTTCTGGTGCATTTGCTTTTGGGGAGAGGGCATTTCATTTCTTATGTAGGGCTGCAGGACAGGTGGCCTCAGTGATAGTGTAACTTTCGGAGGTCAGGCTCTGCTCTGCATTGTATGGGTCCCCAGTGCTGTATAATATATATATGTGCTGCTTTGTTGGCAGACTAATCTTTAATTCTAGTTAACCAAGTTTTTCGTTTAACCTTGCAAAACCAAGCAGCTCAGCACACAAGCCATGCATTCTAAAAAGAGTCAATCTGATTTGTACTGCTACTCTTAATTTAAACTCACTATAATTAGTCCATACGTCAACTTGTAACAACCACATTTAATTAAGCCCATTAGATGAAGTCTTTGCTGAGAAGATTTCTGCTTTTCAATTTCGCTTTCAAGAAGCTAAAGAAGTTTCTCAGTTTTTGTCCGACATCTTTAAGGAGCCGAGGAGTTAGAATGGATGGTCTGTGCTGTCTGAGACTGGATTAGTTTCTTGTTTTCTTGTTTTTACCTTCCCCTTCTCCCCCTTCTTTCTGTTCTCGAGCAATTGCCTATCTGCCCACCAGAGCTCATCTGGGAATCTTGACTGGGCGAGCATCTGTTTGCCCCGGAAGTGATTCCATTGGGCCCCGTTGCTAGGCTTGTTGTTAGCCTCGTTGCTAGGTAATGGTGATTTGAGTCATTTGACAGAATGACACATTAGCAACATAACTTCTCAAATTCTACAGAAACTACAGAATTACGACCTTGTTTTACCAAGGGTTCTTAGACAGAAGTTCGATCGTTAGATGTACAGGGCCTTGGGGGTTTACGGGGGATTGGCCGGGGCTCCGAGGACGCTTGGGGCATTTCGTCATTCTCCTCGCAACCTCAAGAGAACAACATATTTGTGGAGCCGCAACGGGAACTTCCAAATATGTTCAGCGGCAGTGCAACCACTGCAGTGTGCGAGTTGCATGCATGTGCGCCATGCCTGAAATCAGTGTGCGGTATATGCAGTATTCGGGGACTGAACTAATAGAATTCATGTCGTGTGTAGTTTGTGACTTTGAAACACAAAATTCAATTTAGAAAAAAGCGAAAAAAAGGCAAGTACATAATCTGAAAGTTATGTGGACACAATTTGAATGATGATGACAAATGTGTTGAAATGTTTTATAAGACTCGCTCTGACTTAGTATATATAAACTATACTGGCATTAAAAAATCCATCAATTTCCCCACAAACACGACCACTTTAGCCTCTATATAGCACACGTTTTAATTCATTGCTTTACAAACAAGCACATATAATGGCACAGCATCGCCCATGCCCCGCATGTTTTATCCTATGTTTATCCTATCCGTTAGCCAGTTTATCCCGTTCGTTTATCCTATCCATTTATCCTATCCATTTATCCTCTCCGTTTATCATATCTGTTTATCCTATCCGTTTATCCTATCCGTGTATCCTACCCGTTATCCTGTTTATCCCGTTTATCCTATCCATTTATCCTATCTATTTATCCAATCTGTTTATCCTATCCGTTTATCCTATCCGTTTATCCAGTACCCCATAAGTACTGGTTCATCCCATTTATCCAGTTTATCTTATCTATTTATCCTATTTGTTTATCCTATCTGTTTATCCTATCCATTTATCCTATCAGTTTATCCTATCCGTTTATACTATCCATTTATCCTATCCATTACCCTATCCGTTTATCCTATCCGTTTAACATATCCATTTATCCAATCCGTTATCCCGTTTATCCCATTTATCCCGTTTATCCTATCCGTTTATCCTATCTGTTTATCCTATCCATTCATCCTATCCGTTTATCCTATCCCTTTATCCCATCCGTTTATCCTATCCATTTATCCCATCCGTTTAGCCTATCTGTTTATCCTATCCGTTTCTCCTATCTGTTTATCCTATCTGTTTATCCTATCCGTTTATCCTATCTGTTATCCTATCCATTTATCCTATCCGTTTATCCTATCCGTTTATCCTACCCATTATCCTATTTGTTTATCCTATCCGTTTATCCTATCCGTGTATCCTATCCATTTATCCTATCCGTTTATCCCATTTGTTTATCCCATCTGTTTATCCAATCCGTTTATCCCATCCGTTTATCCTATCCGTTTATCCCGTTTATCCTACCTGTTTATCCTGTCTGTTTATCCTATCTGTTTATCCTATCCGTTTATCCTATCTGTCTATCCTATCCGTCTGTCAACCCTTCTATCCATTAAGCCATCCGTCAATCCATTCCTCCATCTATCTATCTATCTATCCTGTCTGTTTATCCTATCCGTTTATACTATCCATCTATCCTATCTGTTTATCCCAGCCATCTATCCTATCCATCTATCCTATCTGTCTGTCAATCTGTCAATCAATCCGTCTATCTATCATTCAATCCATCCGTCAATCCATTCATTCATCTATCTATCTACGTTTCTATTTATCCTATCCGTTTATCCCGTTCGTTTATCCCATCCGTTTATCCTATCCGTTTATCCCATCCGTATATCCTATCCGTTTATCCCGTTTATCCTACCTGTTTATCCCATCTGTTTATCCTATCCGTTTATCCTATCTGTTTATCCTATCTGTTTATCCCATCCGTCTATCCTGTCCGTCTGTCAACCCATATATCCATCAATCCATCTGTCAATCCATTCCTCCATCTATCTATCTATCTATCCTGTCTGTTTATCCTATCCGTTTGTACTATCCATCTATCCTATCCTACTGTATATCCCATCCATCTATCCTATCCATCTATCCTATCTGTCTGCCAATCCGTCTATCCATGCATCTATCTATCTATCTATCTATCTATCTATCTATCTATCTATCTATATGTCTATCTTTTGTTTACATTAGTGTATATTATAACCAGTATTTTATTTACATAAATATAAAACGGATTTATATAGTAAGTTGCCCGTAGATTGGAGGGAAGAGAATAGAATAATATGAAATAGATACAATATAAGCCTGTGCTACCTGTAAAATTAGTTGGAAAGATGCATGAACTATACTGAGATGCAGGAATTGCTGAGTTTCCCAGAAATAGAATGTGGTGCAAAGGGAGGAACTGGCAAAGGACTTGCAGGTGCTGCCCTCTTGTGTAATGTATCTGAGTGCTTGCAGTGGCCATTCTGTGTACTAAAACTCACCCTGTGGAAGGGAAAATGGCCACCACAATGCAGGCTTTCTGGACCTTGATAGCCTCTAAAATTGATAATAGTAAATTTTCTAATATTGAATTAAACTGAAAATACGAACCGTTGTGCACATCTACAATGGTATCAATGTGTTATGCATATGATAAGAACTTCCAGAGTGGGCTGGTTGAGGCCACAGCATTGGTTGTTTCACCCCTTCAGTAGATTTCAGCACTAAAGCATAATCGCCCTATGCATAGCATAGCATGGGCGATAATTAACAATGAACGATTATTCTGCAAGCTATAGCTGACAGACCAAGCCAAGTATGTAAGTAAACGTGTCATGTATCACCTTATTGCTGATACTGTTGGCCTGCCAGCTCCCTGCAGCTCTGCTTTGAATAACGCCCACAGCAGGTAATTGGGCAATTGCGGTACATCCCAGGGGGAGACATGATGACAAACATTGAAGCAACACAGTCCTGATCCTCACTTTGCTGTCGCTAAACTTGTAATGTATGGAAACCTCATTTGTGTACATTTATAGACACAGGGGAGCTTCTGGGGGGAGTGGCGAGGCTGATGTGAGGGGAACTGTGTGTTGTAAATCAATTAAAAGCAACCTTCCCACTTGCTGCATCAGTCTGTATGTGATGGGGGGATGTTGGCTGATGGAGTTGCTGATGCAGGGGCCTACTTGCCCATCAACTGGTGTTTCATTGCCTCCTGACACAGCACTGCATCAAGTGGGGCCACCGCAGCCTGTCCTGCGTCAAGTGCACAGAACAGCAGACTTGTCAGCATTCTATCATGGATGCCTTTAAATTTGGAGCTCTTTGGATGGCCCCAAAACACATCCGCTGGATGAGGTTATTCAAATGTAAAGCTATGTTTCTGAATTCTAGATGTAGCCCCATATATAACAACCATAGCTTGTAATTGTTTGATAACGACACAACTTTTGACTGGAAACTAAAAATCCTTCAAAAAAGAAGCTTGGTATTGGCTTTACTTGTCATATTTCAAGTTGTATACAATTGAGTCAACAAAGTTCGCGATCTATCGATCTATCAATCAATCAATCAATCAATCAATCAATCAATCAATCAATCAATCAATCAATCAATCAATCAATCAATCAATCCGTGACTAACACGGTCAGCTGCTGTATACTGAATGGCGTCTTACAATTGCCAAGCAGTTCAGCCCGCTCAGGTAGTCTATTGGCCAGGTCGTTGACTGCAATGCCCTCGTCCAACGACCTCGTCCAATCTGCACACCCCAGGCACCCCATCAAGCAGAGCCTTCTGGTGGTGGGCAACAAACCTAATCGTCGCAGCAAGATTTGACTACCGCCCAAGGAGATGCACAATCCCATGTACAATGGGCCGGAGGTGTTTGGTGACAGGGGGCCCTTGAATCAAGTGATAGGAGGTCACTCTGGGCATATGACCAGCATACATAAATTTGTACTTCTGGACTGGACATAAGTACGTATGAATGAATCCATACTGTTTTTTGGATCCCAATGGCTTATAAATCAGCTAGGTTAATGTATAAAATTTCTATGGCCAATATGTTGACGTGCGTACAACAAGCATTGATTTGTTTCATGGTATGACATCTGCAAGTCCCAGCAGTACATGGGTCTCATGCTACAGGCCCACGAAAAAAAGCCAACGTGTCCATGAATAAAAAAGTCAATGTCTTTTTTTTAAAGGGAAAAACTGAAAATGCAAGAATATAGAAGAACATATTGAGACCAAAAAAAAAAGAAAAAAAAAAGGAATTAACATTTGTATATACTAAATCAATTTTTAAAACTCCATTTGATACATATAGGAGTGCCATAAACTAAGTCAATTGAAACTGACTGAAATACATACTGGTCCCTGAAGTACCCTTGACCTCTGTGCTATATAGGTTTTGTGTGCTGCATCTTTTCCTTTTTTGAAAAGACTGTAGTCTGACTTCGTCGAGAGACACCACATATAGGAGAGATCCCAGAAGTGAAGCCCAGAAGTGACGCAAGCAGTTGAAGCAGGGAAGCCCCAGAGACCTGGAGAAGGACTTGGAGAGGGGCAGGGGTTGCTCATAATGAATGACACGAAGCAGAGCACATAAAGCATCTGCCACTTGGGCCACTCAGCTTGGTGTAAATCAGAGTCTGCTCCAAGATGTAAATCAGCCACCGCAAGGTGTAAATTGTCAGCTGCAAGGTGTAAATCGTCAGGAGAACCGTGTCTTGTACTGGCCGAGGGCGAGAAGACATCCATGACCGCGAGATCTGTGGCAATTTCTGCTCCTCAGTGGACCTCAGCCTTAATGTAGTCATGTATTCAAGCACACAGCAGGGACTCGTGAAATCTGTACTGGTCTAACAGTGGTGTCAGAAGGGTGTAAAACCACTTTGCGAATGGGTGGGAATCATACAATACTAGTCCTAGACAGCCCACTTATGTTGCTCATGTTGTACTGTGTACATGTATAATAATTATGCTCTGGTTGCAAATGGCTTTATACAGAAATTATTAGATGCCTCAGATGATTAATCAATTAAAGATTTTTCAGCCTTTTATATCAGCTGAGGGTAATAAATACTTGTCTTGCAGCTGTGCATAAAACCTACTTGAAGAAAAGATAATCACGAAAAATTGTCATGTTTATGAAAATTGAGCTGTGCATTACTTGGTGACACCAAAAGGATGTCATGTGATGAATGCATTGGTTGTACACAAATCAATTAGGAGTACATTACTGATCAGAGTAATGCACAGTGGTTGCCATGGTGACGATGACCTAATGATCTACTAATTGGGTTATGTTATTAATGAGTCATCTTGTCCGAGGACACAATGTGAAATTAGTGGCCATGTGATGCGCAATCACGATGCTGGATGCTTGGCTGGATGGGTGTGTCTTAGGCGATGTTATCCCTCCCATTGATCAGAGCTGCTCCCCATTTCTGCCCTGCCAAATGGGACAATTTTAGAAAAGTAACCACGTATAAGTATATATGGCAAGTGCAGCCCTCTGAACACGCTAATTTTGCTCGAGAGATCTAGGAGTAGATTCATCCAAACAGACCTGCCTAATATGTAAGGGACACAACGCGCAGGTCTTTTATCCCTTGTTGATAAAATTTGGCATTTCATGGCTAGTATTAATAAATGAAATATTCCTCCAAATCAATGTGTTCAATAGGCATCGTTGGACATTTGAAATATTAAGACACTTTTGATGATAAGTAAATGTTGGTTTTATCTAAATACGAAATTAATCTGCTCATAAGTGACTGACTGGTTCAATTTTACCAAGGCTATTCTTCATGCACCAGCTATTTTGACAACCACTGCACTGATTGTATGTTCTGTGCTAAGTTCACTTGCGAATGGCATTTGGCCATTTTGATGTGCGAATATGGCTGCAACATCCTTAATCATTTATATTTGTTTCTTTTAAATTGAGTCATTGCAAAAACCCAACCTCATTAGGATGCCTCTTTAATTAGGTTTGTTCTGTCAACATAAGTTTCTTTCAAATTATTGATGAAACAATGTCTCTTTTAATTATTGTCTAGAATATTCATGTCGGCTAACTTTACATAACATGCATGCGACATTGTTACATTATAATAAAATTCATACTATTGCAGCACTTCCTTTCATGTCTCTACCAGATGTTTCTGCTTGTTATTCATTTTTCCAGGAATTATGAATGACCTGCAACTTTGGTGCCATTAATTGAATATTTTTGATGACTTCATAGAAATATTCAGGTGGATCGGCACAGAAACCATACAATGACAGTTTAAGAGATCCAATCGGGAATTGGGGATACCTTTTCCTAGAATGGCTACTCTGGCTACAACTAGGCACACGTAAAAGCCCAGCCACCAGCACCTCTGAGATAAATGCATGCTGGTATCAGATATGGAGATCGAAGCGTTTGTAAATGCTGGAGGTTTGGTTTCACAAAACCTTCCTTCTGTTCTCTTATTCGCTGTGTGGAATGTGCATGGCTTTTTATGCTTTGGAAGTTTTTTCTTTTAAAAGGGAACACTTTCCCTGCGTAGATGCATTAATAGAGACCACTGGCAGATCTTATCATGAATCTGTGGAATGGGATTTTGGGAGATGCTCATCATTCAGTCTCTCGGAAGTAGACCAAAAACGTCCTTGGAAGTTATCTCTGGCTATTGTGATGCATGCCTCTTGCAATTAGGATTCTGTGGACAATGCAATATGTCAGCTGTATGATTTTTCTGGGAAGCAGGCATAAGCATTTTTCGTTGAAAAGTAAATTCAGGCTTCTGACACCATTTTTTTTACTCCAAGTTTGAGACTTCTGCTGAAACAATTGAATGCATCCTTTCACAAAATGAGATCGAAGCATGCAGCTCTGAATTTTATAAAGTAGTCCTTTTCAAGATGTTGGTCAACAAATGATCTAATCCATACTTCATAAGATGACACTGCAATGAAGACCGCCCATTCAGTTATTTGTAATACTGCTCACTGACATGGGAATAATCTGATATATAATAAGGATGGTCTCAAAAGCACCCCTTGATCGCCATTCTCTAACTTTGTGTACTTAAGCTTTTCCATTTTTGAAAAGGATAGATGCCATTCAGGGCACATATGACACTAAAGAGAGAGCCCAGAAGTGAAGCCCAGAAGTGAAACCAAGCAGTTGAAGCAGGGAAGCCCCAGAGATCTGGAGAGGGATGTGGAGAGGGGCAGGGGTTGCTCATTCTCATAATGAATGACATAAAGCAGAGCACATAAAGCATTGGCCACTTGAGCCACTAAGCTTGGTGTAAGTCAGGGTCTGCTCCAAGATGTAAATCAGCGGCTGCAAGGTGTAAATCGTCAGCTGCAAGGTGTAGATTGTCAGTAGAACAGTTTCTTGCACTGGCCCAAGGCGAGAAGACATCCAGGCCCAGGGCAGCCAGATCTGTGTCAATTTCTGCTCCTCAGTGGACGTCAGCCTTAATGTAGTCATGCATTCAAGCACACAGCAGGGACTCGTGAAATCTGTACTGGTCTAACAGTGGTATGGTGTCAGAAGTGTGTAAAACCACTTTGCGAATAAGCTGTGGGAATCATACAGGACTCCTATGCCTAGACAGCCCACTTATGTTGCTCATGTTGTACTGTGTTAGTCTGTGTGCATAATAATTATGCTCTGGTTGCATATATAGCTTTATAGAAATTATTAGATGCCTCAGATGATTATCAATTAAAGATTTTTTCTGCCTTTTATATAAGCTGAGGGTAATAAATACTTGTCATGCAGCTGTGCATAAAACCTACTTGAAGAAAAGATAATCAGGAAAAAATGTCATGTCTATGAAAATTGAGCTGTGCATTACTTGGTGTGACACTAACAGGATGTCATGTGATGAATGCATTGGTTGTACACAAATCAATTAGGAACACATTACTGATCAGAGTAATGTACAGTGGTTGCCATGGTGACAACGACCTAATGATCTACTAATTGGGTTATGTTATTAACGAGTCATCTTGTCCGAGGACACAATGTGCAATTAGTGGCCATGTGATGCGCAATCACGATGCTGGATGCTTGGCTGGATGGGTGTGTCTTGGGGGATGTTTTCCTCCCATTGAGCAGAACTGCTCTCCTTTTCTGCCCTGCCAAATGGCACAATTTCAGAAAAGTATATATAAAACAAGTGTAGCCCTCTGGGGCAAGCTCTTGTTGCTGAAGAGATTGGGAAGATTATTTATCCACACAGAACTGCCAAATATATATGTAAAGGAACACAACACGCAGGGAGACCTTTTTGAAATTATCCTTTGTTGATAATTGAATTCAGCTGTCCATGGCTATAATTATGAAACCATTCCTTCAAATCAATGTGTTCAATGGGTATTACTGGACAATATTGAAATAATAAGGCAATTTTGATGATGAGCATAGGCCTATACATGTTTTTTTTTTCTGAAAACGAAATTAATCTGTTCGTAAGCGACTGACTAGTTCCATTTGACCGAACTATTCTTCATGTACTAGCCATTGAGGCCATCACTGCACCGATTGTAGATGTTTGCTTCTTGGTCTACTCATCTATATTTATAATTTGTTTCTTTAAAATTGAGTCATTGCAAAAACCAACCTCATTAGGCCTCTGTAATTAGGTTTGTTCTGTCAACATGATTTTCTTTCCAAATATTGATGAAACAACGTCTTTTTTAATTACTGTTTAGAATATTCATGGTGACTAACCTTGCGTCACCATGCATGCAACATTCTTACATCATAATAAAATTCATGCTATTGCAGCACCTCTTTTCATGCCTCTATCAGATGTTTCTGCTCGTTATTCACTTTTCCAAGAATCATGAATGACCTGAATCTTTCGTGGCCTTAATTGAACATTTTTGATGACTTCACAGAAATATTCAGGTGGATTGGTACACCAACCATAGAATGACAGTTAAAGAGATCAAATGAAGCTAGCCACCTTTTCCCAGAATGGCCATGCTGGCTACAGATGGACACATGCAAAATCCTCACCAACAGCACCTCTGAGATAAATGCATGCTGGTATCACTATCAGATATGGAGATCAAAGTGTTTCTGAATGCAGGAGGTTTGGTATCAGATAGCTTTCCTTCTTTTCTCTTGTTTGCAGTGTGGAATGCACATTACATAAGGCCCTTTTAGCTTTCGAAGCTTTCTCTTTTAAAACTTGTGGAAGCAAGCAGGAAGACCCAAACATGGCATGCTATATGACAATATGACTGAGAGTAAGAAACAGTATTTTTATGCTGTTCGTCGATGTAAACGCAGAGAAAAAAGCGTCAGGTACGGAAAGATGGCAGAAGCAATGTGCAACAAAAACTCCAGGGATTTTTTCAGAGAAATCAAACGGATCAACAGTTCCAAGGCATGTAAGACAATCAGCATCAATAATGAAACTGACGCCGAGAAAATAACCTCCATATTTTCTGATAAATATGAAAAGTTGTTTAACAGTGTTCCCTCCGATGCTCAAAGACTGACTGATATTGATGGTATAATATCAGAGAAATTACAAGTGATGGATCCATGTGAAGCTATTATCACCAGAGACATGGTATCTGATGCTGCTGGGAAGTTGAAGGAAGGAAAATCAGATGGCAATAAAGGATTAATCTCAAACCATGTCAAATATGCAACTGACTTATTCTTTGACAATTTTGCCCAGATTGCTACAGCTGTGCTCATGCATGGTCATCAACCCAGTAATGTTCTACTGAGTACTCTAAGTTCTATTCCAAAGGATTCTCAAGGGGACCTGTGCTCGGATGCAAATTATCGAGGTATTGCCCTCTCATCATGCCTCAGTAAGCTCCTGGATTTAGTTTTACTTGCAAGGAACAGTGGCAAACTTATTACTTCAGATAAGCAGTTTGCTTTCAAAAGTCAATTAGGGACAACGATGTGCACACTGGTTGTTAAAGAGACTGTTCAGCATTATTTGAACCGTGGCTCTGATGTTGCCAGCTGTTTCCTCGATGCAACCAAAGCGTTTGACCGGATAAGGTACGACAAACTATTTGATCTTCTTCTTGCAAGGGATATGAGTGCAATAGATCTACGTGCCTTAAAAGACTTATATGTGCGCCAAACATCACGAACAGTCTGGGATGGAACCTTCTCAAAGGAATTTACATGTTCAAATGGTATACGTCAGGGAGGCATTGCATCTCCCATCTTGTACACTGTATACATGGATGAACTTTTATCTCGCTTGCAAAACAAAGGCCACGGGTGTTGGATAGGAATCCATTATCTCGGCTCAATCTGCTATGCAGATGACCTCACATTACTTAGCCCTAGTTTAAGTGGCTTACAACTAATGATTGACGAATGTCAGTCTTTTGCCAGACAATATGGTATGGAGTACAATCCCAGGAAGTCTGTTTGTATTTACTTTTCCAGGAAAAATTTAACTGAAACTCACTTTAGGATTACATTAAATGGCTCTGATGTCCCTTGGGTCAAGGAAGTGAAGCATCTTGGGAATATGCTATGCCAAAACTTATCTGAAAAGACAGAAATCTCCAGAAAAAGGGGAGACCTAGTAGGACGAGTCAATGGTCTATTGTCCAATTGTGGTGATGCTCCTGAGAAGATTGTCCTGAAGTTATTCTCATCTCAATGCTGTCATTTTTATGGCAGTCAAGCATGGAATATGACAGACAAGGCTGTGGAAGAATTCCACACAATGTGGAACCGATGCCTGAGGAGGCTTTTGAAACTAGATCCCAGAACTCATGTCCGATACGTGGTTAGCTTGGCGGAGATGCAGCATTCCAAGATTCAGATTTTCAGGAGATTTCATAAGATGGTTAAAAGTATGCTGGACAGCCAGAGTAATGGTCTTGTAAAGTTTATTGCCCAACGGGCAAGCCAGGATGCCGATACCATCATTGGAAAAAATATGAAGCACATCGACAGCCTGGTCAGCAAAACTGGTGCACAAGAAGTTAGGATGGCCAAATATCAGTGCACCCCACCAGAATTATGTACTGTAAAGACAATCAAAGAACTGAGAAACTGTTCAGTAGAAAACTGGACACAATCAGAAATTGACACTTTCAGTGACTTTTTGTGTATTTCTTAAATTGAATTTGTAATATATGATGTTATCCTATTTCTCTTTCGTGTAAATAATATACCTGTTTTGGTATTAATAAACATATATATATATATATATAAAAGGGTACACTTTCCATGCGTAGATGCATTAATAGAGAACACTGGCAGATCTTATCGTAAATCTGTAGAATGGGCTTATGAGAGATGCTCATTATTCAGTCTCTTAGATGCAGACAAACAATGTCCTTGGAAGTTATCCTTGGCTATTGTGATGCATGCCTCTTGCAATTTGGATTTTGGGGACAATGCAATATGTAAGCTGTACGATTGGTATTGTTCTGTGAACCAGGCATAAGCCTTTTTCGTTGAAAAATAAATTCAGGCTTATGACAGTGTTTGTTTACCCCAAGTCTGAGACTTCTGCTGGAACGAAGGATCAATAAACTGAGAGCGCAGCATGCAGCTCTGCATTTATAGAAGTAGTCCTTTTCAAGATATTGGTCAACAAATGATCTGATCCATACTTCATACGATGACACTGCAATGAAGACCGCCCATTCAGTTATTTGTAATACTGCTGACTGACATGGGAATAATCTGATATATAATAAGGATGGTCTCAAAAGTACGCTTGATCGCCATTCTCTACCTTTGTGTACTCCAGCTTTTCCATTTTTGAAAAGGATAGATGCTGTTCAGGGCACATATGACACTAAAAAGATAGCCCAGAAGTGAAGCCAAGCAGTTGAAGTGCTCAAGGAAGCCCCAGAGACGTGGGAGGGACCTGGAGACAGGCAGGGGTTGCTCATAATGAATGACATGAAGCAGAGCACATAAAGCACTCATCACTTGGGCCACTCAGCTTGGTGTAAATCAGGGTCTGCTCCAAGATGTAAATCTGCGGCTGCAAGGTGAAAATTGTCTGCTGCAAGGTGTAAATTGTCAGAACTGTGTCTTGTACTGGCCGAGGGCGAGAAGACATCCAGGCCCAGGGCAGCAAGATCTGTGGCAATTTCTGCTTCTCCAGTGGACCTTAGCCTTAATGTAGTCATGTATTCAAGCACGCAGCAGGGACTCATGAAATCTGTACTGGTCTAACAGTGGTGTCAGAAGTGTGTAAAACCACTTTGCGAATAAGCTGTGGGAATCATACAAAACTCCTAGGCCTAGACAGCCCACTTATGTTGCTCAAGTCGTACTGTGTACATAATAATTATGCCCTGGCTGCATACAGCTTTATACGGAATTATTAGATGCCTCAGATGATTAATCAAGTAAGGATTTTCCAGCCTTTTATATCAACTGAGGGTAATAAATACTTGTCATGCAGCTGTGCATAAAACCTACTTGAAGAAAAGATAATCACGAAAAATTGTCATGTTTATGAAAATTGAGCTCAAGGATTTTGCAATATGTATCTGATTTTTTAAATCAGTTGTGACAAATCAATATGCCTTGATGACTAATTAAACAGTCTCTATGTTTCCCCCGTTGAATGTAGAGAAGATGACACAGTGACCTGGTCCTCTCTTTTTGCATAACTAATGGATAGGCTGTATTAAGATACTTGCACTGAGATGGAGCTTCAAAATGTTCACATGGTTCACAAAAGCTTGAAAGGGCTCCAAATGTTCACAAATGTTTAGTCAGAAGGGATAGTAACATCATTTGCCTCTCCAGGGTTACCAATCTGTTACAAAGTGATGTCTGGGCACTGTGTTTTTGGGGTAAATGTAAAAGTTAACTTGATAGAGGTTCTGTCCTGTCTTGATTGCTGCCACTTTACACTGCACCCTCCAGCTGACAATTAAAGTGTGATAATCTCTTCCTAATTCCACTGGGCTTATAAGCAAAGAACTAAGAACTGAAAAATGACAACACATCCCTTTTAAATTTGCAGGCTGGTTTTACCAAGCAGCATGTGTGAGAATTCATAGCACAACACACAAGACAAGATCCATTGAGCCCCAGGGATTATGATCAAGCATAAAAAGAGCCTCTGTGATCCTCATTTTATTTATTTCTTTTTTTTTCAAATGTGAGACATGTGAAGAAGAAAAGCGCCTCATTATAGTGCTCCACTTATGGACACCCCGAGTCTCTCACACATAGGTTGGAATCTTAAAGTCTTTCCTGTTATGTGATTTGGGATGGTACTTCTTCTTGGTATGAACATTTTCTTTGCCATTCCATACATATTTCCCTGTCTCTGTTCATGACTGACGATTGGCAGCAGTATGCTGTCAGTCCCTGGAAAATCGAATTGGGTCACCATTAACATATATACAGGACAGGTCACAAGATCAGGTCAAAAGATCAGGTCGCACAACAGCTGTAGCTGTCTGTATTACAATGCTGAACTACTTTCAAAAAGCATGGCTGCTGGTAAAGATCCAGTATCCTGCTTGGAGTGGAAATGTTTGGAAATCAACAGACAAAAAAAAAGTGGTATTTAATCTACATGTACTTATAACATTTATAATATGTTAAAGTGTTGTCAGAAAAGCATTCAAAAAGAATCCTCTGTCAATTATTCACAAGGATATATAAAGCAGTCATATTGGCTTAGTGATATCAAAAATACCTATTTGCATTTATTCATTTACTTTATTAATCAGGACAACAGAATACTTTATACAAGTTTGTAAAGCCTGTGTAACACTCAACAGAATGTCTGATCTATGCCACAATTGGTGCCATCTTTACTGTGTTGTTTTTGGGCTAGAATGTATACAACCTCCTGATAAAAAGCAGTTCCAAATTAATTTGGTATTCACAAGCTTTTTGCTTAAAATCAAAGTCAAACTAGACATCACCAAATGCTGGGAATGTCCTGGTTTCTTCCAGACAAAGTTTTGTGAGTTCCTCACTGAGTTTCTGTTGACCGCTCACAGGAGCTCGCAAATTTGGCCCCTAGGTGGCACAAAAAAGGGGTCAACTTGTAGATAGCTTATTTCCTGTGAGAGATCACCTCCTGCAAGCTCCAGAAGGCCAAGCAGTTACTCTAGCCAGGTCTCAGAGCAACGCAATTTATGATTTTATACCCGTAGTTAGAATTATATATCTTGGTAAAATAATTGTCTCTGTGGCAAACATATAGGCATACTGACTGGCTATTTCGGAGCCCAGGGAAAACATTAATGCTACAACTGTGACGTGGAGTGGATAGCATGTGTGGTTAGGGTGTTGAAGGTAACAGATCATTGTGTTGAGACGAAAATCTTTAGTGTGTTTGTAAACATGAAGATTGATGTAAAGCATGCCAAGATCCACGAAGAATTGGCAATTCATATACAAAAATAAAATCTGGGCAAACAACAGAAGTATAATATAGGATGTATCTATTATGCCTCTGAGCCAACTCCATTTGTGCACTCTTCAATGGAAGTTCTCCAAGAAACACACTGAAGAGTAGCCAGATAAGTCAATATTTGGCGTTGTTTTTCCTTTAACAAGTGTTTGAAAATCTTACGTGAAAGGAGTGAAAAGCTCTTACGCTAGGTTCTGTGAAGACAACACCAGTTATTTGGCTTACATATTGCATTGTTCTCAGGATCCTAATCCTATTTATAGACATACGTCACAATAGCCAAGGATAACCAAGCAAGGCCGTATTTTGTCTGTGGCTAAGAGGCTGAAAGATGAGCATCTCACATTCCACAGATATTCGATAAGATCTGCTGATGGTCTCTATTAATGCCATAAAAGCAAATAGAGATGAATGTGTTGCCTTAGTAAGAAGCACCATGAGACAAAAAGACCATGAAAATTGCACATTGCAAACAAAAGGAAAGGAAGATGCCTAAATACTTTGCATCAGGAAAAGGTTGATCACCATATATCTATTAATAAAGTATATTCGCACTGCTAGATTGCATGCTGAACAACACATGTGTATTCGGAATTCACATTTGAGTAAAAGACTTTCAGCGGATCAGACAAAATATTCTAAAGTTCACATTTGAAAGTCAGATTGGTATATAAATAAAACAAAATTTCCAATCACATTTTTAGTGATGTGGGAAAACATCTAATGTAGTACCTACTATTTTGATGGTGAGGTTTTTGATATTAATTTTATGTGTCTAGAATTTCAAAATATGCATATTTGCTGTAATCACTCTTCTAAACCTTTTACATAATCATTTAAATTTTTTTTAAATTTCGGTGACACTAGCCTATGGCTAAAGTTTATATGTTTGTAAAACAGAAAAGAAATAAAAATTGGCTATTGTCTATATCAAGCCTACAACCCTACGTCTATAAATACCATATTCCATACAATTGGTGCGCCATACTGTTTTAGAATTCAAATAAACGGCAGACCTATATCTTAATTTACATCATATTGTCTTATAGTGCTTTAATTGTATATCCTTACTTTAGAAACATCAACTAAAGAATGACCGGCTTGAATAAGGCCAATTAGACGAAAATGAACTATTGGAACACAGCCATTTTATACCCTTTACCCATATCATGGGTAGTTTTCTAACCCCAAAATTCCAAAGAAAGAAGAGACTGTCAAATTAAGAACTCATTGACAGACATCTGGCTTGGGGCACTGCTCTGGAAGGTTTATCAATTCGCTGATCAACCCATCCTTCCCATGCAAGCCCTGCTAAAATGGACAGGGCTTTCTGCTATTTCCAACCTCTTCTGTGATTGGCTGCTTATTTAGGTCATAAGCATTTTGCAGGCAGATTTAGTCCGATTATGGACACTTAGAGGATTACTGGCAACTAAGAAAAACAGTGTAAAACAAGCAAACTTTCAAACAGTTTCATTTCAGAACTGTGAAAATACACAATTCAATGGAATTTTTCGGAACTGTGATAGCACCTTTCAACAATACACAATTTCTCCATTTGTAACTGTGTAAAACAGAAGCAACAATTTCAAACTGTGATGTAGCAGTCCCTGATTGGCTGAGCCAAAACTGGGTCAGTTAATTAAGTATTCATGAATTAGCAAAGGTTATGGGTCATTTTGTCATGGTATGACTTGGGATGATGTGATCAACCATGAATCGAATCCATGACCAGTGGAGCAGGTGAGTGTTTTTTCATTTGATAACTTGCTCATTTGACATGATGTCGAATGTCACTTGTTTCATAAACATATGCATCGAGAGGTACACTTCACATCGGAGCTTGTGAGGAGGATGGTAAGTCTAGTGGTAGTGTGCTAGGCTGCCAGTCGCTGGGTCCGTGGTTCGAATCCAGCTCTTGCCGGGTCATCTGGGTCTATGTTGGATGGCTGTTTCAATCACCTTTTGCCTCATTACTGTGTCCTTCCCCGGTCCTAATTAGTCTACCAAGTGCATAAATACAGGATGTAAAGCCCCAAGATCCATCTAACCATCCTTAAAACTTTTTCTTGATTCAATCAATTAGTCATCTCTGCATGCATATACACTTGCAGAGACTGTACAGAGTACAGACACCAAGATCACAGACATCAGTTCAGACCTACAGGTACTTAATAAGACATCTGGTTTGGCATGGAGTTCTAGAAGCTCACAAGAGCTCAGAGGGGCTTGCAAGAGCTTGGAACTTAGGCAGAAGGGCTGCTCTTAAAGTACATTGGACCACTGTTAGAATTGTAGTGTCCCTAATCTGTTACAGAGGGATGTTCAGTTTTTCTGGTCTATAAATAGTAACTTAATAGAGGTTCTGCCCTGCCTTGATTGTCGCTCATTTAGTCCACACCCTCCAGCTGCCAATTAAGGTGTGATAAACCCATGCTCAACTCCTCTGGGCTTTTTAGCTGCAGGCAAATACAAGACCACATCCTTTTTTTAAATGCAGGCAGGATTACCAACCATGTTTAAAATAAAGGACACAACACACAAGGATTAAGGAAAAGTCCATTGAGCCTAGGGGATTATGATAAAGCATATATATACATGTATGAAGACAGAGATTAGCTCGTTTCTTTATGGTGAATAATATTTTAAAAACAGATTTGTGTCTTTTCTCTTGTGTGCAGTGTACAGTGTACCCTACCTTTTAGGTTTCCAATGTTTTTTTTTCAAAAATGGCCATTGATTCAATAAACAAAAACATTATCCAAAGTTTGACTGAAACCAGAAACCATCAATTTCAAAAAATATTCAGACAACATCCACTGCCTGATTCTATTGTTCAACCAGCTGGGACTTCTTCTACTCCTCAAAGTTTTTTAAGGAAGTACACTGAAGAGTGGACTGATAAGTCAATATTTGTTGTTGCTTTTCCACTAAAAAGTTTTTGAAAATCTTACGTGAAAGGAGTGAAAAGCTTCTACGCCTGGTTCTGTGAAGACAATACACATTATTTGGCTTATATATTGCATTGTTCTCAGGATCCTAATCCTATTTATAGACATACATTACAATAGCCAAGGATAACCAAGCAAGGCCATATTTTGTCTGTGGCTAAGAGGCTGAAAGATGAGCATCTCACATTCCACAGATATTCGATAAGATCTGCTGATGGTGTCTATTAATGCCACAAAAGCAAATAGAGATGAATGTGTTGCCTTAAGAAGAAGCACTACAAACCAAAAAGACCATGCAAATCGCACATTGCAAACAAAAGAAAGGTAAGGAACATGTATTAAATATTCTGCATTCCGATTTAGGAACAGGTTGACATCCATACATGTACTATCAAAGTGCATTTTCCCTAGCAGCACTGTTTGACTGAATGTTGTTGCTCTGGAAGGTTTACCAACTCAACTTGCTGTTCGACAACCAAGAATTGATTCCAAACTTTTTATTGGAGCTGGTGAATGACTTTTCCTTTTGATAACTTGCTCGCTCGTTTGGCATGCTCATGAATGTCACTTGTTTCATAAACATTTACACAGTGAGCTACAATGCTCCATAAAACACTTTTTCTGAATTTGGTAATGGTAATTGTTCATCAAATTAATTGGTCTCTACTGCACACACACTTGCAGAGACTACACAGCACACAGGCACCGAGTCCAGCGACAAGTACAGACCTACATGTACTTAATCAGACATCTGCTACTGGCATAGAACTCCAGAATGTCACAAGAGCTCAGAGGGGCTTGCAAGAGCTTGGAACTGAAGCAGAAGGGCTGCTCTTAAAGCACATTGGACCACTGTTAGAATTGTAGTGTCACTAATCTGTTACAGAGGGATGTCCTGAACACTCTGATTTGCGTTTTTCTGGTCTATAAATAGTAACTTAATAGAGGTTCTGCCCTGCCTTGATTGTCGCTCATTTACTCCACACCCTCCAGCTGCCAATTAAGGTGTGATAAACCCATGCTCACAAATCCTCTGGACTTTTTAGCCACTGGATATACAAGACCACATCCCTTTTTAAAATGCAGACGGGATTACCAACCATGTTTTAGAATAAAGGAAACAACACACAAGGATTACGGAAAATCCCATCGAGCATAGTGGATTATGATCAAGCTACCTGATTTTTTCCTTTTTTTTTTCTCTGCAAGAAAAAAGAACCTCATTAGCCCACCACTTAAATTAGGTTTGTTCTGTCAACTTAATTTTTCCTTTCAGACTGAGTAGGAAGTGATGTTCATTAATCAAGTTTTGAGAATATTCATAGATTTGAGTTGCAAAGTGTTGTTCCTATATTATGATAAAATTCATGATATCCTATCTCAATGTAATGTCATATGATTGTCTGTAAGCAACATGTCTTCAATTTTATGAACTGAAATAGCCAGATAAACCAATATAGCTAATTTGGTTTTCATATTGCGTTGTCTTCGAGATCCTAATCCTATAGAAATAAACATCACATGATCACAATAGACCAGGATAAACTAGCAAGGATGTTTCTCTGCCCATATCCAGATATGAGCATCCTGTGGATATTCTATAACTGTTGATGGTATCTATTTATGCAAATACACTGGGATGCCAGTGGGATGGCCAGTATTGGACAAGAAGTAAAGAATCCATAAAAGAAAATAGAGGTAGGCCCACATTTGTACTTCCAAGAAAAAGTTCATGCACACTGCAAACTGCCACTAAGACAAACTTATCCCATTATTCTGAATTTAGAAACAGGCTGATCTACATGCAGGTCAGATATCAGAGTGTATTTATCTCACTGGCACTGTTGGACAGACAGTATTTAGAGATGCTTGCTTGCTTGCAAGCGGCATCTCTATTGTGGGAGGATGGCTCTGAAACTTATGACAACTGCCTTGGTCATGCTGTTTCATCTCTGTCATTAAAACTTTGCATACAGTCTCAATAGAATTTTATCTTGCGTTGATAAACTTTTGGTGTCTTTCTGAGATGAAGAAATTAATAAAGAAAACAAACAGGCTGAGTTTCTGCAGGTCAAATTCAATCACCAAAAGTAGGTCACAGGCCAAGATACCCTCCAGCAGGTCTCACATGCCAGATACCCTCTGCAGGTCTCACATGACAGATACCCTTGTGCAGGTGACAGGCAAAGGGGTAGATCTACCATCATGGGCAGTCTATCTACAAGCATCTCTTAAAGTGCTTGCACGTTATTTTCGGTGCTGCAAAGGTCTTTTTTCATCCAGAATGGTCATGCTGTCAACGGATGATATCTAAGTTATCTTGAATAGCACTGTACTTGAGTACCCTGCAGCATAATCACTGCCTCTGGTTTATAGGCAGCCACATCAGACACATCTCTGGAATCTGATATCAGAAGATGGAGATTAGCCTGATTCTTTATGGAGAATAATATTTCAAATGCAGCTGGACATATCTTTTCTCTTGTGTGCAGTGCACAGTGCACATGGTTTTTCGATTTTCATTGTTTTTACTTTAAAAAAAAAGGTCATTGATTCAATAAACAAAAACATTATCCATAGTTTACTGGAGCAAATCATCAATTTCAATGCATTTAATGACAACATCCAGTCTGCTATAAGTATCTGGGCTGTCTGGCAATACTTTTTTTTTCAGTTGCTCCAACATAGACTAATTTAGTCCTATACCTCCTCAAATGGCAACACGGCAATAACACCTTTCTATGAAATACAAAATCTGATATGCCATGTTCATGGTCAATTGTTGTAATATGAATGTCATGATGTTCTGATTATAAGTTATGTAACGCAACAGAAATCATTCCATAATTTATAACCTGCATCCTACATTAGCAGGATGTCAAACACTATTTTGCTATGCTATAATATTCCGTTTTAGTACTCACACAGATGCATCAGGCCTGTAATTGTGCTATGACGAGGTTTTTATGTACTGTTTAATAAAAGAAAAGAATGAATGAAATGAGCTAGCTAACAGCAGACCATTACAAGTAAAAAGAATTGAAACATTGTCATTTTGCACATTTACCCTGCATGAGAATATGCCTTGCAGATGCAAAAAATTGCTGTACGAGTATTGACATCGTTCAACAACGTGGCAGCACTGTACATGTTGTACCTGACTTCCTGTTTGATCAAAACATTGGCTTGGAGAAAGCACATGTTTCAGAAAAAGTCAATTCATATAAAATAAAATTGCTGTCAGCTATAGAAAACCACTTAGAACTGTGTATTTAGTCACTGTGTAAAGTGTAACCTTGAAACATCTGTGATATTTGATTAACAGCCTTCATAGTTTCAATGTGAGTTGGCAAAAAATTCTGTGTTGACATGGCCATTGGCCATAGGCTAATTTATATCTTACCTGTTCTTATGAATCTGTATCCTATGATTTGTCCTGTTAGCAATTCCAAATAATAGAAATCCCATGCAATATAAATATAGTCCATGAACAATTCCATGTGGATAAATAGATGCACAAATGCTCAAATTAGAAGTTCTTTGGCAAAAATTCCCGGGCTCTGTGAGCCTCTATCACATTTTTTTATACTCTGACAATGTTTAAAGGGGCTCTGTTACAAAATAGCAAGCTGGATTATCGTGTTTAGTGTTGTTTGGCATTGACTGTTTGTTGTGATCACCTGTTTCAAACCTCAATTCAGTGGAGTGCACCAATGTATCTGTGAATTCCATGTGTGTGGTTGTGGGACCATGTATTGAGTAACTTATGATATTGTTTTCTTTGGCGCCTACCAATATCTGAAATATTGACCATGCTCAGACTATTGTATTCATTTGCAAAGACATAATTTCAGTTGGCCTGCCCACGTAAGCCATTTCAAACATTACCAAACATACATGTTGGGGTTGAAAAACTGGAGCCAAATTAATCAGTATTATTAAAAATACCAATACCATTTAGTCCAGGAAGGTCAAATAACTATACAGTATCCAGTGCTCTCTTTCTTACTGTAACTTTTGAGCACAGGTTACTTCAAATTTGATGAAGCATAATATGCAATTATGCATGTGCACCCAAACTTAACCAGAAATCTATGCTTAGTAATTGCTTGACATGATATATAAAAAACCAGACGAGGCTTGTAAGAGCTAAGAAGGGTATTGTATTGCAATTACTTGTACCTCCAATAGATCTAATGATTCTGACTTGTCACAGCGTGATGTCCAGAGCAATGAAGTTGTGTTTTAAGTCATAACTAAAGATGGTCCTATCCTGCCTTGATTTCACCTCACAATTAGTCCTCACTCTCCAGCTGCCAATTAAGGTGTGGTAACTCACAACTCCTCTGGACATGTTAGCAAACAGAAAACACAAGTCCATTAGAAAAAATGTCAATGACTACGAAGCAGGTTTTGGAAAAAAGGACACAACACTGAAGGCTTATGAAAATATCCTTTGAGCCTAGGGGATGTGATCATGCATACAGAGTGCTTTCTCTTCCCTTTTTTTATTTTTTCTTCTTAATGTCGTTTCTTCTTAATGTCGTTTAAAAAATACTTTTGCTCCACCCCTCTGCTGGCAGCCCTATATATCTCACACCCAAAAGCCCAATGTCTCCAACTGTTTAATTCAATAATGAACAATAATGCAAGAGCCAAGAAATTTTACTGTCATGTTTTAAAGCACAATTTAAACTTACCCAATACTTTGCTTGTACATAGAGTAATGCATGTTTGTTGTGATAATGATATTAGATTTATCAAGGTCATATTCAATCATAGGTACACAAAAAAGTCCTGTAAATTAATTAAAAGTGTAGGTTTTTCTAATGACGGGTTGGTGGACAGTTGCCGGCAGTTGTTGAATTCTTACAGTTCAACTGATAAAGAGCTGCTTGAACTGCTTTTGAATCCATTTTAATAAATAAAAAGAACTTTTTAAAATTGTCTACATATCATCATATAATTATATATAGTCCTATATTATATGCATTCATGTATTTTTAATTGTTATTGTGATTGTTTTGTAAATTTGTACTCTCATTTTTTGAGGTTAATATTCTATTCTATTCTATTCTATTCTATTCTATTCTATTCTATTCTTTGTTGCAAAAAAGGGCCACATTAGTGCCCAATTCATTTTTGGTATGTTCTGCAAAATGAATTTTTAATTTCAATTACAAAAACAATATTCATTAATTATTCTAGTTGGAACGATGAGTAATGAAGTAGTGGTCTAACATAATGAAATTATTAGTATTGTATCGCATGACAATGCAACTATCATATACATGCTTATAAATGAGATTACTCTGTTTATCACTTTCCCGTGAAACACCTTAAATTAGCCAAATAAGTCTATTTTGGTATTATTTTTTTCAAAGCAAGTCCTTGAAATCTTTTGTGAAATGGGTCAAAAGCTGTTATGGTTAGGTTGGTGAAGGTTTTGCGAAGTTATTTGTCCCTATTACTGTATACAGACATACTTCACAATGGCCAAGGATAATTGTAAGGTTAGTTTTTGTCTAGAGCTAAGGGTCTGAAAGATGAGCATCTAGGATTCTACTGATATTCGATAAGATCTGCGGATGGCCTCTATTAATGTTTCTGCACAAGGAATGGCCGTGGAAGTGAATAATCTATAAAAGCAAATGGAAATGAATGTATGTTCTCTACGAAGAGGCACCGCGAGCCGAAAGGGCTATGCACTGTGTTTATGGCACCCTGCACACAAAAGAAAGGAAAGCAGCTACACGAAACCAATGTTCTGCTTTTAGAAACAGGTTGATCTTATATCTGATATCAGAGTGCATTTTTCCCAGTAGTGCTGCTGAGCAGGAGATTACTGATGCTCTCTATATATAATGTTTGTGGGCTTAGTGGTCATTTTGGGAAATGGTGGCTTCTGTTGTTCTCATATAATGCACCATGGCTTCAAAATATATCTCACCTACGTCATTAACCTCACTATATCTACCTGATACTCTTTTAAAATATACAGTTTGGCTATAAAATGTTGTAATGAAAAGAATTGGTAATAAATACCACTAATATTGTTTTCGAAGTTCTCTAATAAATTCATGTAATGTAATGCGTAATGCGAGTACTGAACGCAGGCTAAAAGCCTCTATGCTCAGATCATTATCAGTCCAATCTGTAGTGCTGGCGAGGTGGTGCAGTCCAATATACATATATGTGTCATCTACCAAATTATTTCTGGAATGGCAAACAGATTGCTGGATTTATATCAGAATAGTTAATAGAATATAATATAATAGAACAAAAAAAAGTTAACACTTTTGTAAGATGGTAGATACATCTATCTAATAAAAAACACATGTGATGGACTGATGGTATTCATTAAATTCATAATTAATGCACGTTTAAGTATAATTCATTCTCCAAACGTGTGTATGCTATTCTGGTTTAGTGTTGAAACAAATGCAACAGATCTAATTGATGATATTGCCTTTCTGCATTTAATTTCCTTTAAAGAAAGATGAAGAGAAAATGGAAATCAACTTATCTGAGGCCACTAGATGGAACAAAAAATTCAAATGCTCAAACTGAAGTAGTGTTGTCGCATACAATTTACAGAGAAGCTCTTCTTCTGGCATAAAAATTCACACCACAAGACAACTGACTTCCTAATAGAATTTGGAAGATGTGCTTAGTATCTCACAAAGACAATTCAATATCAGCCAAGCTTCAGCTTCTGCAGCCCATTTGTACAAGAGGAGGTGAGTGAATATGCGCCATTAACAAGCAATAAAAGATGCATCTCCCAAAATCGGTCTTTGTTCCAAACCTCATTTAATGATAACATCTTCTTCATTCATCAGCATAAATCAGTGTTTATCTCAATTCAAAGACAACAAGCCTTGTAGATGATGTGTTCGACTCTAGCTTGTGCATAACATTATGTGCAACAATTCAGAAAAGTACTCTGCCTTGCAATAACCTGACAACGGAAATGATGATTTCATTGAAGGATTTTTAGTTATTATACAAATATGTGTGAAAAGCCATTTGATTCCCTGTCAGCCATTCAGAACATGACGCATGTTTAGCAGTGTTTCTGAACCTTAAACATGTAGTCCCAAACATGTTTTAAATATAAACAACTTTTGATCAAACTCGTTATGATTACTTTTGTAGCAATTTTTACTACAGTTGAAATGATGTGGAAGTTTTAAACAAAAGATGCATAGGGGGAACGGGGGCACATTGGGACAGTGGGGTTTTCTTGGATCCTGGCAAGGTATATGATATGGTAGTGCCATCATATCTTGTAATTTCACATCCTGATGTTTCCATGGTTTTATAGACAAATTACAGCCACATGCAGAAGTATGGCGAGCAAAAGTTTGTTTTTGCTACTACTGAAGTAAATATGGACAGGTTCAATTCAAACCATCCTGTGGACAAACCATGAACAATGAAGCTTTCTCAGTGCTTGTATGAATTTATATATCCTAACGAACAGTTATGAATTGCTATCGTGATAAACACACTCACTGGTGTCCAATGTGATATTCAAAGTCACCCCGAAGTTTGTTACAATTCAACATCATCCACTTATATTGTTTGTTGTCGGTCTTTCTGAATAGCCTCCAACAAGTTTCTGGTGGATTTTTGAAGTATTTGAGTGACATTGTAGTAAGGCAAGTATTTATAAGTCATTCAGTACTGTTGTGGGCACAGAAGTTCACAGGCTATCGTATCTTGCAAAAAGAAGTATGCTAAGTTTATTCATCAAAATCATGAGAAAAAAAATTCCAATCACAAAGACTTTATGTAGAAAGAAACTAGGCTTTAGTAGAATATAATCAGAAGTCAAATACTTCCAGTATCTCATTTAGCTTTGCATTCATAGAGGATCAATCCTTTTCAGAAAAGTGTTCAAAGTCACCCCGACTGTTCAAAGTCACCCCATTCTATGGTAACTATTAAAGAATTAACTATTAAAGGTGTACACTCGGGGAGCTATTTACACGCCATCTTACCCTAGCTACCCAAAGGCTTGACTGTGCGGAGTAAATTCCCCCAAAGCAAAATGCCTTAACAAGGTAATAGGCACATTAGTTTCGCTGCCCTGTCTGATTAAGCCAGGCAAATAGTATGTGTGAAATACATAGGACTATATGCACCTCCGTGCTTCATCCACTTTCTATGATGAATAGCTTAGAGTACACTTTATACGTTTGATGATGTACACAAGCAAAGCAATTTATTGATCGCCATCAAGAGAAATGTTTCACAATATATTGCTTTCATAAAGCTTCCCATTTATCAAAGGAAAATTGAAATTCGCCTGACTTCTTTTAAGCCATTAAAAAAAATTCCAAGTGTGTGTAGCTTGCGTGGTATTTATGTAGCTGATGCCTAAACCATTGATAATTATGTGAAGACAGTTAATATCTTTGTTTTAGTTCTAGGCAGGACGTTCTTATTCTCGGTGATGTACAAAAAAATCCCATCCATCCTCAAACTGTGAGCAGTAAGAAATTGAGCCGCCATATGATATCCACACCAAATTCAATTTAAAGTTTGATAAATTTCATGCACATGCAATATGTCATCTACATGTACCATGAGTGATGAATTTCTGTGATGAGACCACAGATACACCAAATTCATATCCCTAAAAAGGATAGTGGTAGTTTTCTAAAGTGATTCACATTTTGATAACGCTGTTTGGACATGACTGTGAAGGATGCATATGCTTGCGTAGATCAATCCGTCTTGACTCTCATAATTTTTTGACATCTTTCATATTTTATTTAAACATTTTTATATAAATCAGCAGCCATACATCTTTTTATATGCTTTCACAGTTCTGCCACAATATTCTGATTTCAGGCTCCCAAAATACGTCACGGAAAACAATCGGCGCAGGACTAGAACCTGAGCCTCTCTCTAAATTCAATGACCAATCTCATAAGCAGGCTGCTTGCTTCAATATCAATCAGAGCAAAAAGTACTGCATGCAAGAACAGCTTTTACAGGGTAAGTATTAAAAATATTTCGTTGGTGTAGTATGTAAAGATTTTAAAATGTTCCATCCTGCTGTCTATAAACTGCTAATGCAAATGCTGTTTATAGTAGGATTACTGCAATTTACTAATCTTCAAAGGAAGAAACTTTAAAAATTGTTGATTGCGCCTATCTGCATTGAAAAACATTTTCTGGCCAACACTGCCACTAAACTGGTCTCTGCTGGTATGTGGTCTGATACGCCATGTCCATGGTCAAGTCATACTGAATGTTGTGAACTTGTGATGCTCTGATTCCAAGTCATATATCAAAACTGTAATAAGTATGTCATTATAGAACATGTTTGCAAAATATTGTATACGATACAAGCAATAGTGTAATAAAGTGTTTTAGTAATTACATGACACACGCGTGCACTTTTTTATGCATCACAACTTTAATAATGTTATGGGAAGTTTATGCGTGTTCTGATTTTCCAGCAAAAAAGATAAATAATTAAGAAGTGATAGTGCACACACCTGCATGCAGTTGCAAAGACATAAATGCACAGATACATGCTCATGCACACTTCTCAGGCACTTTTGAGCATCACTCTTCCCCAGCTTACTTTATGATTAAGGAGGAATATGCATACACAGTACCCATGCTTAATCAGAAAACCATGCTTAAGCCTACTAATTGTCCAGTACATAAAGAGCCAAAAAAGGCTTACAAGAGCTCAGAAAAACTGTTGTGGCAATAAAGTATGTCATTATTAGAATTTCAGGTGCAACTGCAACTCATCTGCGATAGAGGGATGGTCAGAGCACTCTTGAGCTCTGTTTTTTTGTTCTATAAATAGTAACTTAATAGTGGTCCTGCTCTGCCTTGATTGCCGCTCATTTAGTCCATACCCTCGAGCTGCCAATTAAGGTGTGATAACTCACAACTCCTCTGGATATGTTAGCAACAAGCTACTGTAGAACACAAGCAGATGTTCATTTAAAAAACGTAGCCAGCAAAAGTGCAGCCGGTTTTAGAATAAAGGACATGCACAACACTGTAGGCTTACAAATATATCCTTTGAGCCCAGGGATTTTGGTCATGCATAAAGAGTGGCTTATGTCTCTGCCTTTTTTCTCTTTTTCTTCTTAATGTGCGAGAAAAACGGGCCTCATTAGAGGACTTCATTTTGGGTTTGTTCTGCCAAATTAATTTCTTCATTTCAATTACAAAAGGAATATTCTTTAATTGCTCACTAGACAATAAATATTCAGTGTTCTTAAATGATGAAATCCTTGATATTGTGTAGATCTTCTTTCATTATGTTAAATGGTATATAGATATGTAAATGTATTACCTTGTTTATCAATTTGAAACACCTTTACTTGGGATAGCCACATGAGCCCATATTTGATGCCTTTGTTACTTCAAATAACAAACATTGTGCTTGAAAACCTTTTGTGAAAGGAGTGAAAAGCTTTTATGGTTGGTTTTGCACAACAATAAAAGTCATTTGTCCCCAATACTGTATCTATAGACATGCATCACAATGGCCAATGATAACTTGTAAGGTTGGTTTTTATCTGTGGCTAGGAGACTGAAAGATGAGCATCTAGCTATGTTGACGGCCTCTTTTAATGTCTCTGCCTGTTGAAGTGAATAATCTATAAAAGCTAATAGAAATGAATGAATATTCTCTATGAAGAGGCACTGTGCATGAGCTGGAAGGGCCATGCATATTGCACCCCGACATAAGAGAAGGAAAATCAGCAACATGAAACAAAATTCTGCTTTCAGAAACAGGTTGATCTTATATCAGGTACGAAAGTGCATCTGTCTCTGTAGTTGCAATGAATTTGACAAGTTTAAAAAAAAATTAAATACACATACATTGTACCATCTATAGAACTCCTAGATTTTGAGGAAGCATTATTCAGCATGCTCTTCCGTCTACAAACACCTGTTACGAGTCCATAATTTATCTGTTGGTCTCAATTAGCTATTAAAGGAACATCCCCAGGGTGTTAGACATCGTGTTACACAGGCTCTTACCCCTCTCCCAAAAGCCTGAATTTCTGTACTGTAAATTCCCCCAAGCCAAAAACCTTAATAAGCTCATTTAGGCACATTAGTTTGGCACACCCTGTCTGATTAGGCCAGGCAAATAGTGTGTGTAAAGAACATAGGACAACACACAATTCCCTGCACTGTCCCTTCAGTGATGAATAGCTCAGCGTACACTATATGTGTTTGATGAAGTACACAAACAAGCAACACACAAAGCTTTTTCAAAGCAAATTAATGGTGGCCATGAAGATAAATGTTTCGAATGTATTGCTTTCATGAAGCTCATCATTTATCTCTGTCCATTCATGCATTTACTGTACTCTCAAAGTACTATGCAGTTCATTGATCTTTGTGGGAGTGAGTTTGTGTTTTACGCCCCATCAGCACCGGTGGATCTTTGTGGGAAAATGAAATTGATATTACATTGTGTTGACTTCTTTTAGGCCATATTTGGCCTTTTCCGATACATTGGTATCTTACACAAAGATCAATGATTTAGCAATTAGTATTCCACAATAGAAGAGCTGTTGTTGGAATAAAGTATGTTCCCATTGGAATCTCTAGTGCTACTGATCTGCCACAGAGGGATTTCCGGAGCACTCCGGAGCTTGGTTGTTCTGATCTATAGATAGTATCTTAATAGTGGTCCTGCTCTGCCTTGGTTGCTGCGCCGTTAGTCCGCATCCTCCAGCTGCCAATTAAGGTGTGATAATTCACAACTCCGCTGGACATGTTAGCGAGAAGCTACAGTACTGCGAAACACGAACGCAATTTCATTAAAAAATGCAGCAAGTGATTACCAGGCAGAATGTTAGCAGATTTTAAAATAAAGGACATGGCACAAAGGCTTTCAAAAATATCCATAGAGCCCAGAGATTGCAATCATGCATATAGAGTACTTGAGCCATACTACTTTCTCTTCTCTTCTTCTCTTCATGTGAGATGTTTCAAGAAAAAAGAGACTTGTTAGTGCACTGCCAAAATGAGTTCATTCTGTCAAGTTAACATCAATAACATTGGATTACAACTTTCATTTACCAGCTTTTAGAAAGTTGAAGTTAGAAAAATCAAGTGATGCACAAGCGCGATAATATTCATAGTGATTGAATGGCCTGTCTTAAGTTCTTCTGGTTTGTTATGGTAAGACAATACGAGTTATTTCACTTACATACATCCACCTTGTTCCTAATTCTATATTATATAGACATACATCACAATTGCCAAGGACAACTTCCAAGGTTGTTTTTTGTCTATAGCAAAGAGACTCAAAGTTGACCATCTTCCATTCCGCAGATATTTAATAAGATCTACTGATGGACTCCATTAATGCACCTGCACAGGGAAGGTCCATGGATGTAAAGAATATATAAAGAAAATAGAAAATAAATGCTGTCTCGGGAGAAAAAGCGCTTTTAGGCAAAATGGCATAAAATATTTTGAATAAGAACAGGTTGATCTCAGGTCATACTTATTTGACATCTAAGTGCATTTTTCTCATCAGCACCAGTGAGCAGCAGTTTATTGATGGTGCACTTATCATGTTTGTACCAAACTTTTTTCTGCAATATCGAAAGCTAGATGTATTTTTGAAAATGTTTTGTTTAGAAGGTAGCTGGAACTATTCTGATATACAATGCTTATATGAGGATTATCTTATCTTCCATTCATGAGTTTCACTAATAATGAAAGTTTTGTCTAATCGATGTGATTATGAAATTAGGTATAATTCATATACCTGGTGTGCTTTCTGGTTCAATATTGACACAAATGCCAAAGATCTAATGGAGGAATTTGCAAGAAGTTTCTTTTGAATTTAATTTTGCTTCAAAAAGTCCTGAAACGAAAATGGAATTCAACCTATATAAGGCCACTAGACGGAACAAACAATTGGAATACTGAATAGGAAGTGGCGTTGTCACAAACAATTAAGAGAGAAGCTCTTCTTATGGCATAAAAATTCACACTGTAAGACAACCCACTACCTAATAGAATTGTGAAGATGTTCTTAGTATCTCACAAGACAATTCAATACCAGCCAAGCTTCAGCTTCTGTAGCCGATTTGTACAAGAGGAGATGAGTGAACATGCGCCATTAACAATCAATAAAGGATGCATCTCCCAAAATCTGTCTTTGTTCCAAACCTCCTTTAATGATAGTATCTTCTTTTCTCACCAACATTATTAATTGTTATCTCAATTCAAAGACAACCAGCATTGCAAAAGATGTGTTTGACACCAAATTGTGCATTACATTATGTGCTACAATTCAGAATAGTACTCTGTCTTGCATTTATTCTGCATGACACATGGAAATGATGATTTCAGTGACAGATTTGTAGGGGAGAGTTCCCTCGATCGGTCCGGTTCCTCGATTGGAACACTTTGATTATGACAAAACTATTAAACTTATGAACAGCTGTCTTATCTTGAGTGATTCCTTTTCAATAATTTCGAAATGGTCATGAATGTTTGACTTGAAAAATCATTGATATTTTTTAAGTTATGATAATAAGTATAAAATGGTAGTGTTTGATCTAACATTGTCATGCTGGTCTCACACTATCAGAATCCGCATACTGCTAGGAAATCCCCCAAAATCTGTTTAAGTGACCTTCATCTAATTGTCTCCCAACACTAAAAAGAAAACTTCATCTATCTATAAAATTCAGGGAACTGGCTCAAATTTAGCAAATGACAATTATTCCCTCGATTGGACCAGTAGTGTGTCCTCGATCGGACCACCTCATGGATACATGTTTATTGATAAGACAGCCTGTAAATATGATTATTTGAGGTTTTTATGAAGCATTAATCCCTAAAATTAAGAAATTATGGCCCAGGGTTAACTAAAATTAATTATGTAAATTTATCTCCCATGCTGACATGCCCTCTATTGGCCTTTCCAGAAATAACATTGGAATGTGAAAATCAAAATTCAACTTTTGTATCTGTCCAAAATCCATTAAAACAACAGGAGACTGTTGTTTCTGGATTAGAAGATGATGTGAATAGCCTGGGTTATTAAAGAAAACACTTTCTGGGGTGGTCCAATCGAGGCAACTCAGTGGTCCAATCGAGGATACCAAGTTTGTGATGAGAAAATTTCAAGCATTTTTTGAAAATGTTCTGGTGTCCACACAAAGCAAGCTCTGTCCACAATACTGCAGCACGATATATTTCAACTCAATCTTCGTCTTTCTGGCCAGTTTTGAACTTCATGTTACTGATACCCTTTGCTCACTGAGCCTCTGAAGTTAGGTGTTCCGATCGCGGCAACTCTCCCCTAGTTATAATACAATTATGCGTTAGGGTGCATCAAAAAAAGTAAAAGTCAAAAGCGTGATCCGCAACGGTGATAATGTTGTTCCACTGATAGAATAATGTCTTCCTGCAAAATTTTCAGAGGTGATTTAGAGGTCCCACACAGGCCCCGAAGAATTTTATTAGTTTTTCGCCAAAAAATTGTGAAAATTTGCTGTATCTCGAAACCTATTGCTGCTACATTCATAGGAATGGTGTCAAAATATCCGCAGACCCCAATTTCCTATTCAACTTCTATAGTAACTGTGTGTCTAAAATGCATAGTTTGTGAATTATTGACCAAAACCCTTATTTTTTGCCATATTTGGTGCTGTTATTAAATTTTTTGGTGCCATAGACTCTGTAAGTCTTGTTTATGTCTTGTTTGTGTTTTGTTTAGGTTCCTATCAGCACCCAGTACCATTGATGATGTCCTAAATTATGTATTGTAACATGTAACAACATGTTATCTAAACATAAGATGGTGATGTCATCTATGTCTTTTCGACTTACCGGAACCATTTTTATCATTTTCATATTGTAATATGAGATTAGTTGAAGCAGCCTATTGAAATTACGGAAATGACAAGGCTAAAGCCATGAAATACAGGGCAAGATGTGAAATATTACAGACACTAATTGTTGTCTTTACACAACCTGTCAAGAAAATAATGTTCAAAAATACCTCCAAAATGTAATTGTCAATAGAACTGAGCCGGTTGACATAAGCCACTGTATTTCCAAAAAAATTGATACCATTGAGACTACAGAAACGACAAGCTAAAAGGTATGAATCAGGACATCAAATGAAATAAATAATAAACATAGGCTGCACAGCAGCAAACCTTCAGTGAATAACACCTTT
Organism: Platynereis dumerilii; assembly: GCA_026936325.1. NCBI lineage: Eukaryota > Metazoa > Annelida > Polychaeta > Phyllodocida > Nereididae > Platynereis > Platynereis dumerilii. The sequence continues at coordinate 28,813,574 of JAPTHN010000011.1, forward strand.
AGAAGATTACAATAATATCATAAAATTGGTGCGTTTACGAAATTGCTTATAGGTATGCAATAGCGGTCGAGTAGTGGCCTTCCATTATCTCTATTTTTCCAATGATTCATAAAGTGTTATACGCATCAAAAAGCACTGCTAAATTGCATAGGTGATTTGTTTAGAAAAATGCATTACTGTATATGCAATAGTGGGGAAGTTTTGGCTCCGATATAAAAAAAATTCTTCTAAATATTTTTTCTCAATATTACAAAAACTATAGAATAGCCATCTGTCAGACCATGAAAAGGCACAACTAGACCATACAAGCCATATGTGTACCAAACTTCATCCATGTATATGGAATAGTGACAGGATGTTGGGCCAGAAACAAAAATAATAATTTTTATGTTTTTTTCAATATTTGAAAAAGTATATAATATTTCCATCAGACCTTTCAAAAGGCACAACAAAACCATATTGACCATATGTGTTCCAAAGTTTATCCATGTACATTCAATAGTGAGCGAGTCTTAGCCCAAAAAACAAAAAAAATATGTTTTTATATTTTTTCCGATTTTTTCAGAAAGTATGAAATATCTGTCAATGAGACCATCAAAAGGCACAAATAGACTATATAGGCCACGTGTGTACCAAATTTCATCCATGCACATGCAATAGTGACCGAGCCTTGGCCCGGAAAAAAAAAAAGAATTATTTTTATATTTTGTTAATTATTTCAAAAAGTATTTAAGATCTATTCATCAGACCATCAAAAGGCACAACTAGACCATACAGGCTAGATGTGTACCAAATTTCATCCACATACATTCAATAGAGGCCGAGTGCCGGGCCGGAAACGATCTATCCGCCCGCCGCCCGACCGCCCGCCCGCCCGGCGGACGGACAGCATTTTTACCCAAGTGATTACAATACCTTCTTCGAACTTCGTTCGCTGAAGGTAAAAATAATATATAATGTAGTAGGCCTATGATTTAATATTGTGCCCATTCCAGATAAATCTGCTCATCGGCACTCACCATACCGAATGTCTATCATACCAATCATTATTGTGATAACTTCTGGACATTGCCGAAGAAGGGTTGGAACTTGCATCCACAGCGGGCAAGGCAGACATGTTAACCAGTGTGATCATTTTTTATAGCCATTTTTACAACAGTTGGAAGTAAATAATCATCCAAACTCACAATCCCATCTACAGCCACCTGTTAGTAGCCAATGATTCACATGTATGTACTCAATTATTAGTAAAGGTAGTACATCCTCGGGGGGGGGGGCTATGTATAGGTCCACACTGTGCTACAAGCCATCTTGCCCAAAAGTCTCCCAAAGGCTTGACTATGCGGAATAAATTCCCCGAAGAAAAATGCCTTAAAAAGGTAATTTGGGCACATTAGTTTCGCGCACCCTGCCTAATTAAGCCAGGAAAATAGTACTTCATTCACTTTCTATGATGAATAGCTTAGAGTACACTTTATATGTCTGATGAAGTACGCAAGCAAGCAATTTATTGATCATCATCAAGAGAAATGTTTCACAATATATCGCTTTCATAAAGCTCCCCATTCATCAAAGAAAATTTGAAATTTGTCTGACTTCTTTAAGCCTTTAATGGTATTTTCATAATATATAGGTTAGGGACTTTTTGACAAAACAATAATATAAGTTAACGGTGTCTTCCGTTTGAGAAAAGTCATTATATATTATATAATTATATATCTAAACCACTGATCGTAATTTATGATAATGACAGTTATTGCCTGAAGGTAATTTTCATTGTTGGCACGGTTTGAGGAAGTGGCAATTTCACCTGATGTTGCTTTGATTGTTTGGCAATAGCCTGTGTATGTTTTTCATGTCTCGCCATGTGATTATGTGCCGTTTTTGTCATTTTTGTAACAAGCCGCCATTTTGTATCATTCTTAAGTCCATGGAGCCTGGTTTTCTGAGGTCAACAACATACAACACGGGTTTGGCCCAACTGAGTCTAATTGGTGGATTCCGCCAGTTTTACGAGACACACCTGTGCTTAATCTGAATATTTGCCTGTACATCTAATGGCCAAGGATAACTTGTAACGTCAGATTTTGTCTAGAGCTAAGGGTCTGAAAGATGAGCATCTAGCATTCCACTGTTATTCGATATGATCTGCTGATGGTCTCTATTAATGTTTCTGCACAAGAAATGGCCATGGAAGTGAATCTCATAATAACCCAGCTTCCTTGACTACGGAAATCTCCCCCTGGTTTGCCCCTCTCTTTGTTGCCAAAAGGCTCACTCACCTTCACTTCCACACATCCATTACCCCTATCAACCTCATATTCCCACATCCGCATGTGTCCGCATGTGGTTCATTCAACCCTCACCATCCACAATTTTCCATGTCTATCATTTTAAAAACAACTTTCTCAGCCTCCAACCACGCTCCCCAGTGTAAACAAACCTAATTCCCACCACTAGCACCAGGTGGCCTAATTCCCACCACTAGCACCAGGTGGCTGCGTGTAGCATAAACACAACACAGAGCCCCTATTGCCATATCCAAGAACTACCCTCAAAAACAAATGCACATGTGACCTTATCAGAACACTACCAAACTGATGCCATCTCAGTAAACAAAACACTGACAGCCCTCTTCAAGAATTTCTCAAGAAACCCAACTGCATCTCAAGTTGCCAGGACACAGGTAAGACGAATTTGGCACCAAATTGTGACATCAGGTTCTGTTACCACAGCAATTTAAAGTTCACTATCCAATGAACCATGCAATCACATTTACACCTAGGCCTATTATGCAATGTTTCCTTGATAAATTGCGTCAATGACGCACCAGGTCGCAGCGCCTTTAATATTGTCCGTAGCATCTTCTGCTTGGTGTCAATGTTTTTTAAATTTAATTTCCTACATTTCCTTCTAATTTTCGACTCTGTACTACCATTTCTTCTGTGTTAAAACTCCATCTAAAGCACTCGATCTTGATGGCCCACATCTTGATTACATGTTTGAAAAACATTGTGAAGTATTTATTCAAATTATTACCCATCTACATCCTCATTACAATATTCATTATCTCCAAAGTTCTACACCAAATCAATATTGCGTGATTCATCATTGTTTATGATCCCCATTCCAAACTGCAAAATTTCACTTCTGTCAAATAAAAACAATTTCAACATATACCACACCTTTTCAAGTTTTCGTTAATTTCTGCATTATTACATAAACCTACTTCCCCTTCGTAGAACGGGTAAAACGCTAGTAATCTATAAAAGCAAATGGAAATGAATGTATTTTCTCTTATGAAGAGGTACTGTGAGCCAAAGGACTATGTATATTGCACCCTGCACACAAAAGAAGGAAAAAGCAGCCACACGAAACCAATATTCTGCTTTTAGAAACAGGTTGATCTTATATCTGATATTAGAGTGCATTTTTCTCAGGAGTGCTGCAGAGCAGGAGATTACTGGTGCTATATATATACTTGTAGCCTCAGTGGTCACTTTGGGAAAAGGTAGCTTCTGTTGTTCTCATAAAACTGCGGCTTCGTAATTATGGCAACTGCCTCACTGTATCTACCTTAAACGTTTATTATACTGCATGTCTAATGCAATGAAAAGAAATGGGTGTACTTAAATACTACTAATATTGTTGATGAAATTTTCTAATAAATTCAATAGCCAAATAATATTCTGGAATGGTTAACAGATTGCTGTATTTCTATCAGAACAGTTTTTCGCTGTAGTTAGATGGTAAATATCTGCTATTTAACACATTTGCTGGTATTCGTGAAGTTCATAATTTACGCAGGTTTAATTCATTCTCCAAATGCTTGTATGCTGTTCTTGTTTCGAATTGAAACAAATGCACAGACCTAATTTAGGAGAATGCCTTTCTATACATTTAATTTCCTTTAAAGAAAGATAAGGAGAAAATGCAAATCAACTTACATTGGGCCACAAGATGGAACAAACAATTCAAATACCCAAACTAAAGTAGTGTTGTCGCACATAATTTAGAGAAAAGCTCTTCTTCTTGCATAAAAATTCACACCACAAGACAACTGACTCCCTAATAGAATTGGAAAGATGTGCTTAGTATCTCACGAAGACAATTCAATATCAGCCCAGCTTCAGCTTCTGCAGCCCCATTTGCACAAGGGGAGATGTATGAATATGCGCCATTAACAAGCAATAAAAGATCCATCTCCCAAAATCGGTCTTTGTTCCAAACCTCCGTCAGTGATACAATCTTCTTCATTCATCAGCATAATTCATCGTTTATCTCAATTCAAAGATAACCAACTTTGTAAATGATGTGTTGGACTACATCTTGTGATAACACTACATGCAACAATTCAGAAAAATACTAAAATAGTGATTTTATTGAAAGATTTGTAGTTATTATACAAATATGTGTGAAGAGCTATTTGTTTTCTGTCGACCATTCAGGACATGAAGTATGTTTAGCAGTGTTTTTGAACCTTGAACATGTAGTCCTAAACATGTTAATATAAACACATTTCGACAAAACTTGTGATGACCATTTTTGTGGAAATTTTTACTACAATTGTGATGATGTGGAAGTTTAAAAAAAAGTTGCCTACAGGACATTACAGGTACCATCTCTGGAACTCCCATGGATTCTGGGACAGAATTATCTAACATACAATCCAAACTACAGACACCTATTAGCAGCCCATGTTTCACACGTTCTCAATTAACTATTAAAAAATTAACTATTAAAGGTATACCCTCGGGGAGCTATATACACTGTTGCATGCCATCTTACCCAAAGCCTTGATTGTGCGGAGTAAATTCCCCCAAAGCAAAATGCCTTAACAAGGTAATTTTGGCAAATTAGTTAGACACGCCCTGTCTGATTAAGCCTTGTATATAGTATGTGTAAAATACATAGGACAACATGCACTTCTGTGCTTCATCCAATTTCTGTGATGAATAGCTTAAAGTAAACTTTATACGTCTGATGAAGTACACAAGCAAGCAATTTATTGATCGTCATGAAGGGAAATGCTTCACAATAAATTGCTTTCATGAAGCTCCCATTTATCTCAGGAAAATTGATATTTATCTGACTTCTTTTAAGCCACTAAAAAAAAATTCCAAGTGTGCGTAGGTTACGTACCTTTCATAACACACAATTATATATCGGTGTCTTTTGTTTGAGAAAAGACATGATGCATTGTCTATTGTATTTAGCATGTGGATCCCATACATTTGTTGAACTATTATATGGTCGTTATATGGCTGATGCCTAAACCACTGATAATAATATGGTAAGACAGTTAATATCTGTGTTTTAGTTCTAGGCCGGACATTCTTATTCTTGGTGATGTACAAAAATACCCCATCCATCCTCAAACTGTGAGCAGTAAGAAATTGAGCCAGCATATGATATCCATACCAAATTCAATTTAAAGTTTGATAAATTTCATGCACATGCAATATGTCATCAACCGTGAGTGATGAATTTCTGTGATGAGACCACAGATACACTAAATTCATATCCCCAAAAAAGGAAAGCGGTAGTTTTCTAAAGTGATTCACTTTTTGATAACGTTGTTTGGCTTTATTCACATGACTGTGAAGGATGCAATGCTTGCTTAGATCTATCCGTCTTGACTCACATAATTTGTTTTTTACCTCTTTCATGTTTTATTTAAACATTATGATATAAATCAGCTGCCATACATGCTTTGATAACATTTCCCAGTTCTACTACAATATGATAATTTCAGGCTCTCAAAACAGTGGGCGCAGTACTAGGACCTGAGCCTCTCTCTACTTTCAATGACCAATCTCATGAGCAAGCTGCTTGCCCAAATATCAATCAGATCAAAAAGTGCACGCGAGAACAGCTCTTCCTGGAAAAGTATTATATCGAAAATATTTTGTTGGTGTAGTAAAGATTAATGCTAAGTCCTGTGTCAATAAACTGCTAGATGCAAATATATGCAGTTATTTTAATAGGATTACTGCAATTTACAGATCTTCAATCAAAGAAACTTTGAAAATTGTTGATTTCTCCTATGTCCATTGAAAAACATTTTCTGGCCGACACTGCCACTTAACTGGTCTATGCTGGTTAGAGTGGGACACTGGGACAGGTACCCACATTTTGGAATTCTTAGGCGGATCAAACCAAACTTTTTTTTGCAAGTGAGTTTGATATATGAGAGTATGTGTGTAAAATATGCATACCCACATTACCCAGTACCCATACTTAACCAAGAATCGATGCCTACTAATTGCTCAACATGGAGCATATAAAGAGTCAAAAAAGGCTTAGAAGAGTTCAGAAGAACTATGGTGGCCATAACGTTTGTTGTCATTAGAATACCTGGTGCCACTCGTCTGCGATAGAGGGATGGTCAGAGCACTCTTGAGCTATGTTTTTCTGATCTATAAATAGAAACTTCAGAGTGGTCCTGTTCTGCCTTGATTACAGCTCATTTAGTCTACCCCCTCCAGCTGCCAATCAAGGTGTGATAACTCACAACTCCTCTGTACATGCTAGAAACAAGCTACTGTGGAATGCAAATAGAATTTCATTAAAAAATGTAGCCAGCAAACTCAGCAGGTTTTCAAATAAAGAACACAACACTGTAGGCTTACACATATGACAAGGTTCAAGCTTTGAGTCACAAATTTGTGACATTTGACTGAAAAAATCCTGAAGGCTCATTTAAAATTTTTTCAACAAGGTCTTAAACATACCTTCTGGCAGAAATTGTCTACTTTCCAATAAAGGCATCACAAATGACGAGATCTCATCCCTTTGTCATGTTTTTTGGCAAAATATGTCTGAAAACCGGCAAAAATGCACATTTTAGGGTAACAAAATTTTTCACAGTGTCACATGTAAGGGGCTATAAATTGGAAAGTACACTTCAATATTGTTTATTTCACCTTGACATAATTCCCTACATGGTTTGCTTCTAATTACTTGTAAATTTGAGATTTTTCTGCTAAACGTATACTAAAGCTGCTAACTTTGATAGCACACTGTGTTGTCATTTTTTGCAATAGAAATATGTATGATACATCAATATCTTCCAAATTTAATATAGAACACAATAGCAAAAATTGGGTCACAGCTAATATTTATTGAGTCTCAATAATGCATTTTCTAACTTATGTCTGCTAAATTTTGAATAGCTGAAAAAAAGATACATTGCGTTACAAAAAAAACTCAGTCTCTTGCAATTTCAGTTGGAAAGTCACCAAAATCTAACTTGATATGCCCAGTTATATTGGCTACAACAAGTTTATGTTTAGAAAATTCAATAGGAGACCAGAGGATAGCTTGAGTTTTTTTTGCAACCAAATTTTAAAGGGTTTTAGCCACCTATGGCTCAGTTGGTAATGCAAGGGCAATATAACATATGCTTGATAACAATTACTTTGACACTGGCTGGTCATTATTGCAGTCTTTTCTTACATGTACCTCCATTCTATATTTCAGAGTCGCTGTCTTGGACAGCCGTGCCGATAATCACTTCTTCAATGCAAATTGTATAAAGGCACAGGGCGCCCATCTGAGGCATGTGCTTGGTTGTTACAGTATAAAAATAAGGAGTTGTTTAGTGCTTTGGTACTGTGTTAGGCTTACTTGTTGACAAAAATTGAGTACTACTGAGATATATGCAGTGAAAGTGAGAGATATTAAAAAAAATTCTAGGTTGCAATTGACAAGTTATAAAAACATTCGTAGAATGAACATGGTGAGATATTTTGTATTTCCGACTTCAGATTCAGATTCCTGGTGAAATTTTACATAAGATAGGCTATTTGTCCGACCGAAATTCAAAAATAAAATTTTGGACCATAATGTCACAATTGTCTGACTCAAATCTTGAACGTTGTCATATATCCTTTGAGTCTAGGGATTGTGGCCATGCATAAAGACTAAAGAGTGCCTTATTTCTCTGGATTTTCTCTCTCTTTTTCTTCTTAATGTGCATGAAAAAATGGGCCTCATTAGTGCATTTCATTTTCGGTTTGTTCCGACAAATTAATTTTTCATTTAAATTTCAAAAGTAATATTCTTTAATTATTGACTAGACAAATATACAAACAAGTGTTCTTATATGATGAAGTCCTTGATATTGTATTGATCTTCTATCTTAATGTTAAAATATTATATAAATATGTATATGATATTATCCTGCATGTTTATCACTTTAAAACACCTTGAGGTAACCACATGAGTCCATATTTGGTGCTTTTTTCAAATAACAAACTTGTGCATGAAAACCTTTTGTTAAAGGAGTGAAAAGCTTTTATGGTTGGTTTTGCACAGCAATAAAAGTTATTTGTCTCAAATACTGTATATCTATAGATATGCATCACAATGGCCAAGAATAACTCGTAAGGTTGGATTTTGTCTGTGGCTAAGAGACTGAAAGATGAGCATCTAGCATATCACAGTTATGTAATAAGATATGTTGAGGGTCTCTTTTAATGTTTCTTTACACGGAATGCCTGTTGAAGTGAATATAAATAAAAGCGGATAGAAATGAATGAATATTCTCTAGTGAAGAAGCACCGTGCATGAGCTGAAAGGACCATGCATATTGCAACCTGACAAAATTCTGCTTTCAGAAACAGGTTAATCTTATATCTGGTATGAAAGCACGTACATGCATACCAGTAATACCCTATAAGACAATACAAGCGTATGCAATTCGAATTTGGAGATTGCAGAAGCAGGGTGATTTTGCAAATTTTATAACATACAGATATGGATCAAATGCAATAGTTGACCTTGCACATCTCACTTATTTTGATAATAGTCCAGCAGAAGTGGGGGTGAACCCTCAAATGTGGTCTATAGTTTTGTTCTTGGGCTCGTTTGAAAGCTGAGAATGAGTAGATAAAGAATCTGCCGGGTGCCCACTTGGCACCCTTGAGCATTTTCCGTAATTCAAGATGGCGTCCAAGATGGCCGCCGAAAATATAAAATCTGTTATCTCCCCTTCTAATAGTGATAAAAGCACACTTTTTGGGTCTATACCTATGTATTTTGGGTCACAGAATCTGATTATGAGGTTGTTAGATGTGTTAGGACAATATTTGCTCTTCAAATTCAAGATGGCGTCCAAAATGGCGGCAAAAATGCCAAAAAATTTGAGTATTTCAGCTTCTAATTGTGATAGAAGCCCACTGTTTTGGTCTATACATATGTTTTCTTGGCCAAAGAATTAATTTCAGAAGTGAAATGATGTTTCAGACCAATTTTTATGCAATTGATTCAAGAAGATGACTATTTATGGCTGCCACAATAGACTAATTTCAAGGAAGCTTCTCAAAATTAACACTAGGAGGCAAATGGTGCTTGGGTTCAGAATACTTAAATGCTATTGGCTGATAGATTTCCCGCCCTTGCCTCTGATTGGTCCAGCCAAGTGCACCCAATCTGGAGTATTTTTAGTGCATTTTAATGAAACTTCAAGGCTTTATAACTTCATCATTCTTTTGTATTAAATTTTGAAAGTTGCTTTGCTTTTTCTAAAGTGCATACATCTTCTTTGTGCAAAAAGCAAATTAATAATCATTGAACTACATAAAATTTATGAGGGGCCAAACTTTAGGCCACTCAGTGAAATGGGTCTATTCACAATTACCCATCTTCTTCACGGGAATTCTCATCAATGATCCATCCTTCTGTTTACATATGGAACAGGGATTGTAGCTCCTGACAACCTCTAACTAAATGCCAACAATTTGCAATGATAGTTGACCGATAAAAAAGATGCACTAATGCATAATTTAGTTAACAACTTACCTCAACTGTGAGAATTGTCAAAACTATATTCTGGGGTTTTTCTGTGGAGATATCAAGCGAAATAACTGATCAGGAAATCTGGATAAGTCGTGTCTGACAGAGCCTAGAGGAAGTGGTTGGCCAATGTCAAGGTAATCCTTTGACCCATGTACTGTCTAAATTATAAATTGTCACCTCAAGAGGACTAGATCACTTCAACCTGAGGATTTAGTGAAGCTGTGAATAACATGCTCAACAGTTTGGTGATCAATGTGCATGACAACCAACTGTGTTCCAAACATTCTAACTGACTGAGTGGAATAAAACTGTGACTAACTCATTGAAATAAAATAACCTTCTCAGAACAATATTGCTCTGTCCAAAAAATATATATATATATATATATATATATGTCATACACTTAACTGTAGGACTATCAGAAGTATTTGTAGGCCAAAAGTAGAATTAAATAATTAGAAAGGAAAAAAGGTTATCAATGGTTTGATAATGGGAATGTGATATCAAAGAAGCTGCCATGAGTAGGGTCACCAGGAGGTGGTGCCACCTACTTTAGGATAGTTGAATCATTACAAGTACTCAACAATGCATTATAAGCTGTAATAAGATATAAGGACAGGCTATACATTTCTATCAATTTTTTTTTGTCTCAATATCACAACATGTAAAGGTGTAAAAGAAGGACCTGGACATTCTCCTCTTAAACATGATATGAAATATTAATAAAATACCCAGTACATCAATATCACATGTTATCGAATTTGCAGATAAGATTGATGGAAAAGTGATTTCAGGCAAGTGGGTAAATAGTTCAACAAATATTGAATGCATTAATTGGGATTTTTTCCTTAAATTGTAGTTAGAAAGCCTGTATATATTAATTTTAAAAGAAATATATTCTGTGACCTGACTCTCTATTAGATCAGTATTATTGTGATAATTGGACAGTTTTTAATGGTTTGATAGTTGTTTGTGGCTGTTTCTGTTTTGCACAGCCAACAATCACAATAGGATCAGCAAATGCCTCATCAGTGATACCAATTGAATGCTTTGTCAAAGCAATCAGTGGAGCATGACATGCTCAGTAATGTGGACAATGTTTTCATGATATTTGACCCAGTAAGGGCTCAATCATTTATGAAATAATCAGTTGGAAATAAGTAGTTAGCCAGGATTATTGGAGCAAATCTTCAAATCCCCCAGGATTCAAATACACAAATGGACCAGATGAAGCTGAAACTGGATTTTTTTTGGCAGATATTGAATATATCTAGTTTTCTGTGCCTGGGAATTTTCTGCAGGCCACTTCTGATCTTGCAAGTCTGTTCTTGATGGCTTACCTAGCAATGGATTCAAAATGGACTTGAAGAATTTATGACCTTTACAGACAGCAGTCAGACCTGCAAGTCACACAACTAACCAAAGGTGAGGTAAACTTTATTCAGAACAAAAATTGACAGAATTTATTGAGGCTAAGTGTATTATTTTGACTCTTTCTTAGCCATGGTCAATGAAGCATGGCATTCTAGCTTCATTCCCCTGGTATTATATGAGTAAGTCCTCAGCTGTCCTGATCATCAGAATGCTGGGAAGCCCTTGTGTCAGAAGCATATTTGGTCGTAAAATTCCAGATGGCATAAAAATGGCCGCCAAAAAGCAAAATTATTTTGGCTTCTGATTATGATAGAAGCCCACTGTTTGGGTCTATACTTGTGATTTCTTTGTCAAATTATTAATTTCAGAAGTTCAATTAATTCGTGGCACATATATCTATGCACTAAAATGCAATACGGTATTCTATTATGGCTGCCAGAATTGAGAAATACCAATAATCTCCAATTTTATTGACCAAAGATGGCTAAAGAAACACAAAATCTGTTATATCCTGTATTAGTTGTGAAAACACACCTTTTAAGTGTATGTATATTTTCAATATAAACACAATTTTCACATTTGACAGTTCGATATATGTTGAATGCTCTACCCTGGGACACAAAAGCAGCCCCATCACTTACGGCTTTTAAGAAACATTTGATGACATTTTATTTAAACAGCATTCTGACTCTAATGACTTTTAAGCTTTTATGTACAGTTTGCTCAGTTAAGTTTTAACTTCTTGTTTACATTCTCTGTAGAGTGCAGTGAAATCTCATAAAATTGCGCTTTACAAAATTACTCAAAATAAAAAGAATTTTAAAAAATTTGAGTGGGGTTAAAATACCTTCTTTAGCATCATGTCCGTCTTTCAAACTAAACATCCAGGGAGTATATACAAGAAATTAATTGGCTTATAGGATAAAATAGTATGGTTGTTTGTTTAAATATGAATAAAATGTTGCATTAGCTACATAGGCTTGCTAAACTGCAGCAATAAAATAATGAATCAATAATGGCCATACGGAACATTTGGTCTAATAAAAGGTTTGGGTCCTACCTTATCAGGATAGGACCTATAACTAAGAGCTAATGACAAACAGACTCATTGTCACTCATCTTAAAGAGAGTGACAATGCTTAAGTAAGCATGTATCTTCTCGAACAAGCGTTCGTGCTTGTTCACAGCCGAGATTTAAATTTGACGCCAATGCCAGACTTCCTAATAATTCCTTGAGGTAAGCCTCCCTTCTACTTTGAGGCGTAATGCAAGGCAATTCCACCAAGGAAAAGTGGATGGGAAGCTTGGATAATAAGTCTCTGGGCCATGAGCTCATAGAGATGGGTCCTATCCCGGTAGGAGAGGACCCAGTTCTATCTTTGCTCATCGCCCACAGACTAATTGTCACTCATCTGGGTGAAAATGCCTAATTGTGCAGATTCCCAAAGTGGCGGGCACCGACACCAAGTACAGAGCAAAAACAGTTGCTGCTGCAAAGGAGGCCGTGGTGTGGTCTGTACTCTGTAGTGAGTGCAGTTCTAAGGCATCAGGACTTTCACCCAGAAGCCTCCAATCCCAGGGCAATACATGGCCTGAGAAGGAGGCAGTGACAATAGGTTGGCCTAATTCAGTACTGCTAACAGGGACCTGAAACAGGGCCTGGCCAGAGCCAACCAGGTCAGTAGGCAGGGAAGCAGAGTTCAGAAAGCCGGCCAAATTAATGCTGTGGAGAGCGCCATTTCCATGGGTGCTTCAATATACCGGGCACAACCAGGCTGATTCAAGTTGCGCAACCAGAAGAAGGCAAGATATGGCCCCGAGGAAGGGCAACAGCGTGAGCTTCCCCCGGGGCTCCGGGCCAGGAGACAGACGGCAAACATCTCAGCGAACCAGCCAACAGAGGGACATCCCCCTTTTTCCTGAAGCTCAGGGCACAACAAGTCTTGAGCAGGAGGCAGGAGAATGCCAGGCCAGCACCATAGCAGGGACTGAACCCCTAGGGGAACAGTGAAGTTCAGCAGAGATTGCATAGGGTAGAAGGAGATTGAAGACTGAAACCAGCTAATGACGTGCTGGCACCCAAAGCAGAGCCACTGTCCCAGTGAAGCATGAGTAGGGTTGGACAACACAGTCTGGGCAGAGGGGGGAAGCCCAAGCCAAACCACAGCCAGGAAAGGAGAGGAACCATGAAGGCTTCCCCTGCTACAAATGAGCAGGCACATCCACAGAAATCCACAAGGCCCTAGATGAACTGATTCCAGACCAAGGATGGAAGGGCAAGGAGGACTGTAGTTGAACAGGCATTCCGAGAAGGAAATCCTAGGAACTGCAAGTGAGGCCCTGGAACACCAAGCAAGGCTGGACATCCGAATGGAATGGCCACAGTATAAAACAGGTCTGCCATTGCATAGTTGTAACAGAGTAACCTCAGGGAAGCCCGCGGGTATCTGCCAACTCCATCCCAAAGGTGCAGCTGGGAAGGTGCCAGGTTCCCCTCCCCCAAACCCAGAGACCAGTGGACCTGGAAGTTCCAAGCAAACCACCAGGAGTGTGCCATACCAAAGGAGAGATAAATCCTGATGAGGCGGAGGCACCGCCGAGGACTCCTGGAGAAGAAACAGTGGCAGAAGGCACCAAGGAGTGCTAAGGATAAACAATGTTCCACCAGTGTTAGTCCAACGGCAGGCAAAGAGGTGACCGACTACAGAGCGCAGTAGGACCACACAGAACCAACTCAAGAAAGGCCCCAGGGGATGCCAGCTAAAGAGTGGAAGAAGTAGGACATGCTGGTCGGACAGATCCAGACCAACTCCAGAGTATCACGGAGGCCTGAAGAGATTCCTCAGGGCACCTCGCAAGACACACGGTCACAGGTGCACTCACATCAACAATAACCGTGGACAATCAGGGAAATGAAGAGCTCTACACGAAGAGGAGTGGATCCAGAGGCACACCAACGAGAGACCACAACCGCACAAGAGACCGCTTCATGACTGCAGAAAGGTCTTATAACTCAGGGACCACTATATATGCACAAATAAGCGTTGTCAATCTCTTAGAAAAGTGACAGTAAGTTTGTGGGCCATGAGTGGAGATAGAGACTGGATACTGTGTGTCATAAATGGAATGGATTTGTAGTTTCAATTCTAATGATATGAAGAGACATTCAGGTTGTACGTAATCAGCATTTGTTTGGTGCATGCATTCTTACAACCCACGACAAAATCATTTCCATACTATTGGCATGGGTATTAACAGATAAAATGTATTTTATACCAGTGATCTACATGGAATTTTGTTGGGACTGCTAACCTGCCATTGTTCTATGGACAAGTTTTCTATATGGGAGATTCATGCGCATCAGTTAAGTTAATCAAAACTTTCTGTACTACCATATCATGGCAATCTCTGATGACAATACTCTGTGTAGTATAATGGCAAGTTCGCCGTGGCTTCCAATTAATTAACTAATAATTATCATAACTTTAGATTTCAATAACCATTTTGATGGTTATCTGAAATTTGAAGCACAAGCATGCTGACAAACCAAAAAAAACTCTAAAAATTATTCTTTGAAACATACACACATAGGAATTCAAACAAAAAGTTTGCTGAATTCATAATAAGTAGAGGAGATTTTTGTATTTCAGGCTTCAGCAGTCATTTTTAGTCAATTAGATGGGAGATCATTGGCAATTCTGATTTCTGGAAGCAATGGATGAGAACCATCTTGAATCTAAGTGCATAAATATAGGTCTGACACATCACTGAACACATGAAATTAATTCCTTGACCACAAAAACATAGGTAAAGACCCAAAACAGTAAGCTTCTGGGACAAATAGAAGCCTAAATAGTCAAATTTTGTATTTGGGTCGCCATTTTGGACGCCATCTTGAATTTGAAGACCAAATATGATTCTGACACATCAAGCAACCTCTTAAGCAGATTTTGTAACTACAAAACATAGGTAAAGACCCAGAAAATATGACAATTAGAAGAGGAGATATGAGTTTTTGTGCTTCCGGGTAGTCATCTCCTGTCGATAAGATTAGAGATAAATGGCAATTTTGATTTCTTGCTGCCATTAAAGGTCACCTTCTTGAATTTAATTGCATAAATATAGGTCTGACACATCATTTAACTTCAGAAATGAATTCTTTAGTCAAGAAAACATAGATATTGACCAAAACAGTGGGCTTCTATCACAATTAGTAGCTGAAATACTCAATCTTTTTGCTTTTTTGGCCGCCATCTTGAATTTGAAGAGCAAATACTGTTCTAACACATCCAACAACCTCATAATCAGATTCTGTGACCCAAAATACATAGGTATAGAACCAAAAAGTGTGCTTTTATCACTATTAGAAGGGGAGATAACAGATTTTATATTTTCGGCGGCCATCTTGGACGCCATCTTGAATTACGGAAAATGCTCAAGGGTGCCAAGTGGGCACCCGGCAGATTCTTAATCTACTCATTCTCAACTTTCAAACGAGCCCAAGAACAAAACTATAGACCACATTTGAGGGTACCCCCCAAAATTTGGATTTGGCTGCCGGACTATAATGTTGTGGCAGGCGAATCAGTTTTTCCTTTATAGTATTTGCATATTTTGAAGAAATTCATGACTAGTGGGAGCCTATTCCAAAATCACATGACAAATTCTAATTAACATACATTAACAGTAGTCATCACAAACTGTTATACATTGTTTGTTACTATTTGTGCTTTTAGTAGTTAGACATAGGATAGAAGTAGAAAAGAATCTACAACTTATAGAACCAACAATAACTGAATTTTGAGAAAATGTTTTTCATATAATAATCAACTGCAAAATTGGATGGAATCTGTGACAAATGTATCAAAACACACATGTCTTGGGCTCTTCTTTGATTTGTCATATACCAGTATATAGGTGGAATGAAGCCATTTGCATGCTCCGATACCTTTTGTCTCTCAATGATTACTACGGCCACCCATGTATGAAAGTGCATCTGTCTCTGTAGTTGCAATGAATTTGACAAGTTTCAAAGAAAGGTAGATACACAATAATTTAACTGATGGTCTCAATTAGCTATTAAAGGAACATCCCCAGGGACCTATACATCGTGTTACACAGGCTCTTACCCTCCTCTCTCAAAGGCCTGTCTGTCTGTGCTGTAAATCCCCAAAGCCAAAAACCTTAACAAGCTCATTTAGGCACATTAGTTTGGCACATTAGTTTGGCACACCGTGTCTGATTAGGCCAGGCAAATAGTGTGTGTAAAGAACATAGGACAACACACAAATCCCTGCACTGTCCCTTCAGTGATGAATAGCTCAGGGTACACTATATGTGTTTGATGAAGTACAAAAACAATTTATGAAGATAAATGTTTCAAATGTATTGCATTCATGCAGCTCGCCATTTATCTCTGTCCATTCATGCAGTCAGACTCAAAGTACTATGTAGTTCATTGATCTTCGTAGGAAAAATGTAATCGATCTTACGTTGTGTTGACTTCTATTAAGCCATATCTTGCATTTTCCAATACATTGGTATCTTACGCACAGATCAATGATTTATCAATTAGTATCCCACAATACATGGTTTGTAAGAGCTCAGAAGAGCTGTTGTTTGAATAAAGTATGTTCCCATTAGAATCTCTAGTGCTACTGATCTGCCACAGAAGGATCTCCAGAGCACTCCTGAGCTTGGTTGTTCTGATCTATAGATAGTTACTTAATTGTGATCCTGCTCTGCCTTGGTTGCCACTCCTTTAGTCCACATCCTCCAGCTGCCAATTAAGGTGTGATAACTCACAATGCCTCTGGACATGTTAGCAAGAAGCTAAGTACTGCGAAACACAAACACAAGTCTATTAAAAAATGGAGCCCGTGATTGCAAGGAAGAATTTTAGCAGATTTTACAATAAAGGACACGGCCCAAGCCAAGGCAAAGGTTTACAAAATGGCTATGGAGGCCAGAGATTGCGATCATGCATGTAGAGTGCTTGAGGCATATTACTTTTTTCTATGTCTCCTCTTTATGTGAGATGCTTCAAGAAAAAGAGACCACATAGTGCACAGCCAAAATTAAGTTTATTCTGTCAAGTTAACATTTCTATAACATTGGATGCAATATTCATTTACCAGCTTTTAGAAAGTTGAAGTTAAAAATAAAATCAAGTGATGCACCAGCAAGATAAAATTCATAGTGATTGAATGGCCTGTCGTAAGTTCTTTTGGTTTGTTCTGGTAAGACAATATGAGTTATCTCACTTACATATTCACTATTATCTCACTTACATATTCACTATGTTCATAATTCGATGTGATATAGACATACATCACAATTGCCAAGGACAGCTTCCAAGGTTGTTTTTTGTCTATAGCCACGAGACTCAAAGATGAGCATCTCCCATTCCATGGATATTTGACGAGATCTACTGATGGACTCTATTAATGCACATACACAGAGAATGACCATGGATGTAAAGAATATATAAAGAAAATAGAAAATAATTGTTGTCTCGGGTAAGAAGCACTGTGAGGCAAAATGACATAAACATTACCAAGCACACAAGAGAAGGCTTAGAAAGCCATATGGATACAATATATTGAAACAATTTGATCTCAGATCAGAATTATCATGATATCCAAGTGCATCTTCTCATCATCACTACTGAGCTGCAGGTTATTGATGCCACACTTACCATGTTAGCACCAAACTTTTTTCTACAATGTCCAAAAGAAAGCATGACCAATTTGTGATAAATTTTGTGAAAGAGGTAGTTGGAAATATTCTGACTTACAATGCATATTATTTGGATCATGCAGGTTTGGTCTGATCAATATAATTGTGATATCAGGTATAATTCATATACCAAACCCAGGTGTGCTTTCTGGTTCAATGTCGACAAATGCCCAAGATCTAATATAATAGAGGGATTTGAAAGAAGTGTTTTTTTAAGTCAATTTTGCTTCAAAAAGTAATGAAAACAAAATAGAATTCAGCCTACTTAAGGCAACTAGACGGAACAAACAAGTGAAATACTAAACAGGAAGTGGTGTTGTCACAAGCAATTTGGAGAGATGCCCTTCTTCTGGCATAAAAATTCACACTGTAAGACAACCCGCTATCTAATAGAGTCGACAAAGATGTGCTTTGTGTCTCACAAAGACAATCTGTTATTGTCAAGCTTCAGCTTCTGCAGCCCATTTGTACAAGAGGAGATGAGTGAATATGCTACTGGATATGCCATTATCTCATGTCACTTGATAATTTTGATTTATTTGTACAAGAGGAGATGAGTGAATATGTTTTTCAGTTTTCATAGTCTTTTTCATTTTTCTAAGTCTATTTACAATTTTACAAGCAATGCTGCTGTATGGTGAAGAACTACAGCAAGTCAGTCATCAATTATTTCGCATTGCTACTGGATATGCCATTATCTCATGTCACTTGATAATTTTTATTTATTTGTACAAGAGGAGATGAGTGAATATGTGCCATTAACAAGCAATAAAAGATGCATCTCCCAAAATAGGTCTTTGTTCCAAACCTCCTTTAATGATAATATCTTCTTTTCTCATCATCATTTGTAAAAGATGTGTTTGACACCTACTTTTGCATAATTTAACACTCTAAAATTCTGATTGGTACTTAGGTTGGTTGCAGTTATTCTTGCAAATGGAATTAAGTTAACAATGAGTGAATTGAAGTTATTAGACAA
Organism: Platynereis dumerilii; assembly: GCA_026936325.1. Classification (NCBI taxonomy): domain Eukaryota; kingdom Metazoa; phylum Annelida; class Polychaeta; order Phyllodocida; family Nereididae; genus Platynereis; species Platynereis dumerilii. Next base: position 28,832,466 of record JAPTHN010000011.1, read on the forward strand.
ATATGCAATACATGTAGGCCTATTCAAATTCATACTGGCCAGCAACGACCTAAGGTACATGAAGTGAGCCATAAATAAACAGTTGCTATTAATTTTGCTTATTTCAAAGAATAGTGGCATACGCCTACGTCGTACCATCTATAGAACTTTTACATTCTGGGGACACATTTTTCAAAATGTATCCCATCTAGAAACACCAATTGCTAGCACATAATTTATCCGTTGGTCTCAATTGGCTATTAAAGGAACATCCACAAGGAGTATACATCGTGTTACACAGGGTCTTACCCTCCTCTCCCAAAGGCCTGACTGTATGTGCCATAAATTCCTCCCAGCCAAAAACCTTAACAAGCTCATTTAGGCACATTAGTTTGGCACACCCTGTCTGATTAGGCTAGGCAAATAGTGTGTGTAAAGAAGATAGGACAACACACAAATCCCTGCGCCATCCCTTCAGTGATGAATAACGCAGTGCACACTATATGTGTTTGATGAAGTACACAAACAAGCGGCACACAAAGCTTTTTCAAGGCAATTTATTGGGGGCCATGAAGATAAATGTTTCAAATGTATTGCTTTCATGAAGCTAGCCATTTATCTCTGTCCATTCATGCAGTCACACTCAAAGTACTATGTAGTTCATTGATCTTTGCAGGAAAAATTGTATTGATCTTACGTTGTGTTGACTTCTATTAAGCCATATTTGGTATTTTCCAATATATTGGTATCTTACACAAAGATCAATTTAGCAATTAGTATCCCACAATAAATGGTTTGCAAGAGATCAGAAGAGCTGTTGTTGGAAAAAACTATGTTGCCATTAGAATCTCTTGTGCCACTGGTCTGCCACAGAGGGATGTCCATAGCACCACTGAGCTTGGTTGTTCTAATCTATAGATAGTTACTTAATAGTAGTCCTGCTCTGCTTTAGTTGCCAACCCTTTAGTCAACATCCTCCAGCTGCCAAATAATGTGCGATAACTCACAATGCCTCTGGACATGCTAGCAAGAAGCTACAGTACTGCGTAACATGAACACAAGTCCATTAAAAATGGAGACTGTGATTACCAGGAAGAATTTTAGCAGATTTTAAAATAAAGGACATGGCCCAAAGGCTTACAAAATGGCCATGGAGGCCAGAGATTGCAATCATGCATATAGAGTGCTTGAGGCATACTACTTTTTTATTTGTCTCCTCTTTATGTGAGATGTTTCAAGAGACCTGTTAGTGGACAGCCAAATTTGAGTTTATTCTTTGAAGTACATGTAAATAATTCAATAACATTGGATACAATATTCATTTACCAGTTTTTAGAAAGTGAAAGTTAGAAAAATCAAGGGATGCACCAGCAAGATAAAATTCATAGTGATTGTATGGCCTGTCTTAAGTTCTTATGGTAGATCTAAGTTCTGGTAAGACAATACAATTTATTTGAATTATATATTTACTTTGTTCCTAATTCTATATTATATAGACAAACATCACAATTGTGGAGGACAACTTCCAAGGTCGTTTTTTGTCTATAGCCAAGAGACGCAAAGTTGATCATCTCCATTCCACAGATATTTGATAAGATCTGCTGGTGGACTCTATCAATGCACCTGCACAAGGAATGGCCATGGATGTAAAGAATATATAAAGAAAATAGAAAATAAATGTTGTCTCGTGAAAAGAAGCACTTTTAGGCAAAATGGCATAAACTTTGCACCAAGCACACAAAAAAAGGAATCGAAAGCCATATGGATACAATATTTTGAATAAGAAACAGGTTGATCTCAGGTCATACTTACTTGGTATTCGAGTGCTTTTTTTTTTTTTTTTCAGTAAAACTGAGCTGAAAGTTATTTATAAGTGCTACACTTATCATTTTTGTACCGAACTTTTTTCTGCGATGTCCAAGAGAAAGCTAGATCTATTTTCGAAAAAGGTTTGTGAAAAAGGTAGTTAGAAATATTCCGATATACAATGCATATTATTTGTATCATCCTCTGTTCTATTCATGAGTTTCACTACTAATGCAAGTTTGGTATGCCAAACACTGGAATTTGCAAGAAGTTTCTTTCGAAGTTAATCTTGCTTCATAAATTCCTGAAAAAAAAAAGGGATTTAGCTTACATGAGACCACCAGATGGAACTAAACGAACAATTGAAACTGAGCAGGAAGTGGTGTTGTCACAAACAATTTGGAGAGAAGCTATTTTTCTGGCATAAAAATTCACACTGTAAGACAACCCACTACCTAATAGAATCAACAAAGATGTGCTTTGTGTCTCACAAAGACAATTCAACATCAGCCAAGCTTCAGCTTCTGCAGCCCATTTGTACAAGAGGAGATGAGTGAATATGCACCATTAACAAGCAATAAAAGATGTATCTCCCAAAATCGGTCTTTGTTACAAACCTCCTTTAATGATAATATCTTCTTTTCTCATCAACATTATTCATTGTTATCTCAATTCAAAGACAACCAGCTTTGTAAAAGATGTGTTTGACACCAACTTTTGCATAAATTAACACTTCACAATTCTGATTGGTACTTAGGTTGGTTGCAGTTATTCTGGCAAATGGACTTGAATCAACAGTGAGCAAAATGATCTTGTAAGGTAAATATATGCATCCAATTTCAGTATTTGATTTCTTACTGGCCAGTTAGGACCTCGGGTACATTAAGTGAGCCATAAACATGTGATCCTAAATATATCATAAATATTTAAATATTGTTATCATAGAATAAAAATGCATTGTGTTTTTATACTGCTGCCATGAATTTTGCTTGATTAAAAGGAAAGTTGCATAGTACTATGTCGTGCCGTCTATAGAACTGGATTCTTGGGACACATTTTCCAACATGCAAATCCATCTACAAACACCTATTATGGGCCCATAATTTACCTGTTGGTCTCAATTGGCTATTAAAGGAACATCCCCAGAGACCTATACATTGTGTTACACAGTCTCTCACCCTCCTCTCCCAAAGGCCTGACTGCCTGTGCCGTAAATTCCCCCAAGCCAGAAACCTTAACAAGCTCATTTAGGCACATTAGTTTGGCACACCCTGTCTGATTAGGCCAGGCAAAAAGTGTGTAAAGAACGTAGGGCAATACACAAATCCCTCCTCCGTCCCTTCAGTGATGAATAGCTCAGTGTACACTATATGTGTTTGATGAAGTACACAAACAAGCAGCACACAAAGCTTTTTCAAAGCAAATAAATGGTGGCCATGAAGAAAAATGTTTCAAATGTATTGCTTTCATGAAGCTCACCATTTATCTCTGTCCATTCATGCAGTCACACTCAAACTATGTAGTTCATTGATCTTCGTGATTCACTAGTGGGAAAAATAAAATTGATCTCACCTTCTTTAAACCATGCCTGGTATTTCCAAATGTGTTGGTACCTTTCACAAAGCTTAATGATTTACTACTGGTTATATTACAATTACTGTCATTAGAAAACTTATTTGAAGTCCATTCATTGTTTCTATATTGCAAATTTAAGATTATTTTATGTCCTATGAACACATTACATATGGAATGACAACTTATTGTGATGAAAACAGTGCCTTACAAGTTTTTAAGAATGTACAGAAACCATAATATTGTTTAATTTGCTAAATTTCATACTATTTTCAAAAAATTATTTTGCACGAACACTTACAACAGTACAGTTCTAGCTCCAAGCAATATGTTGTAATTCGTGTAGAGGCAAAAAAAGCTCATCCATCCTCAAACTGTGAGCAGTAAGAAACTGATCCTGCATATGATATCCACACCAAATTCAATTTAAAGTTTGATAAATTTCATGCACACGCAATATGTCATCTACCGTGAGTGATTAATTTCTGTGATGAGACTAGAGATGAACCAAACTGATATATCTATAGAAAGATGGGAAAATTTTCTAAAGACTTCATCACCAGATAATGTTGTTTGGTATTGTCGTGTCTGGAAATAACTGCATCCTATTTCTTCAGTTCTTATTATTTAAGATGCTACTATAAAGGAGATATTATGTAATGAGATGTACGTATGTCAATATCACAGTATTATGTAGGCCTAAGTCACCCAGGAAACTTAAAAGGAAGATGATAGGCCTATATTTGTCATATATTTACTAAAAAAGAAGAAGTAGTTGTTACTTCCAAAATGTCTGTGTTGCTGTTTTGAGGAAAAGGTCAGGCTCAGTTCAAATGTATTTGAAATCATGTACTTCTCGAGCTATAATCAGAGATATTGGAATGCTTTCTGACTCTCATTGAGTGCATTTTTTGGGGGTCTATCCAGGAAGTAAACAATAATTAACAAAACAGACAACCTCCGGTGTAGACAATGACGCTAATTCCCTGAATAATGAAGACAAAGAGATGAAAAATAGAGAAATATGAGGTTTGTCAGGAGTTGACATTATTCTAAGAGAGGAAAGAAGAATCTCTTCGCCCAGAATAGTTATGGTTGAAGAGAAAAACTATATTGATCAAAGATGCTGGGCATAACATAGAATTTGCATCAGATTGCCTAATCTGTATGATCTTTTTCAGTGTCACATTGGCTTATCTCTTAACAGTTCAGACATTTGTAGGTATTATTGATAACCTGAAAAGGAGGTGTCTGATGCATACACGTTACACAATTTGCAGGAATGCGTGTAATGGGTATTCTTTTATACAGTACAACCATCTTAAAGTGGCTCAACATAGTGATCTGTAGTGATGCAGAGCGGTCCGGATAAAGAGTGATCTGTAGTGATCTGAGATGATATAACTCGATCTGTAGTGATCTACTATTCCACTTTTAGTGAAAATCAATCATGTCAATTATTCAGGGTTATAAGTCAAAGAACAGATCAAATCCATCTTACAATTGAACATATAGATTAAGGAAACATATCCAGAAGTTATTTGGAACAGAAAAGTAAATTTAGTAATATAATTTTAATTAAAAGGTACAGATCACAACAGATCACTCCAGATTGATCACTCCATATCTACCAAGATCACCATGGATCACTATAGATTGATAGATAAGTGTCGATCCAAACTGACGAGCCATTTTATGATGGTTGTACTGTATGCACCATTTTAGAAGAATTTCTCAGTTCTACTATAATAAACCAATTTCAGCTTCCTAACAAAGGTTGCTAAAAAACAACTAGCCCCTGGGATCTAACCCTCTGTCTGAATTCTGTGTCCAATCCCTTGAGCAAGCTGCTTGCCTTGGTATCAATCAAGTCAAAATGTACTGCCAATGTACTCAAACCTATACTGCAAGCAATGCTCTATAGTGTGGAACAATGTGAATATTCTCTGATATGCTACTCATCAGAATACTTTCCCTGCTCTAATACAATAATGATATATGCAAAATTTAGCTCCCTAGACGGTTTACGGAAAAACAATCAGCCCCTGGGACCTAAGCCTCTCTCTGAATTCGATTGCCATCCCTTTTCAAGCAGCTTTTTATTAGTCTGATGTAAGAACTGCTCTTTTAGGAAGGTATTAGAAAAGTTCTGCTAGTGCAGAACATGTATGTGCAGATAAAGAATCCTGTTGTCAATATACTCCCAGTTACAAATTCTGTTATTTATAATATAATAAGATGATTTGGCGACATTAATTTTATGTCCAAAATAGTACAAATGCTTTTAATTATGATAAGATGATTTATTTACTTTAATTTAATGTCCAAAATAGTGATGACACATAATGTCACAAATGTTCAATATAGTTATGCTTGGAATTTAATGATGCAGACCGGACCGCCTTGGACCGGTCCGGTCCACGGTCCAGCCCCGGACCACCAAAATACCGGACCAACTACAAAAAAACCAGTCCAGTGCTGGACCAGACTGGTCAAGTGCCGGGGTTCTGACTGGTCCAGTGATTTTTCATATCATGAAGATTATCGTATGAATTTTGTCATATATAATAATGAAAGTTATGTCATATAGCTTGTTTTCACCCTCATTTTATCATAATTTTTGAAAAGCCGATGGACCGCTTCTGGACCGGTCCAGTAACAAAATCGGACCACCTCATCCTGGACCGTACCTGGACCGGACCTGGACCGGACCAGGACCGGACCACTTTTGTAAATACCGGACCACCCTCTAAAAGGTGGTCCGGCCTGCATCACTATTAGAATTACTCATATATTGTATTTTATGGCAAGTTGCATCAATAATATACTATGGTACAATACAATTTTTGACATTTATGTGATCAAGATAAGGTTTCAGAGACAATACCAAAAAATGAACCAGAAATTTACAGGTTTTCACGCAATTTTCAAACAATTTTCAAAAGAAACTTTTGAACTTTAGGAGTGATTCCTGTCTCCATTAAAAAAAAATCTGCCAATCATGATTAGTTTATGTTTGGAAGAATATCTTTTGAGGATAATTTAATCTTTGTGTGATCAATTTACTTTGCTGTCAAATATTCGCTGCTTTGAAGCACTGGGGCGATTATGCTGTCGACTCTTGGATAACACGGTTCATCTTTAATTCAGTTATGATTCCCATGTAGTCCCATGGCTTTCCAGTTCTTGATAAATCGTTTCTGCTAATGAATCGAGTAAAGATTTGTTTGTGTCATCAATGTTTTTATTTTATACTGTCAAATTGTTTTGTTAAATTAACCTGCCATAGGACATGCAGCCAAATGACTATTGCTTCGTACCACTACTCCGTTTTAAAACCCTGATATACGGTATCTCTTTTGTCATTGACAAAATAAGTGTTTGGCTCCTGGCAAAGATGGGCTCAACATCAAGCAGCAATAATATGACATTTTGCATTTTTACTTCTAGCTTACCCTATGTGAAATTTTAAAATACATATTCAGAACCAGAACACCCGAGAAGAAAGCCATAGTTTATTGTTACATGAAATAAAACACAAAGATAAATAATGGGAATTCCGTTGGAATAAGAACATCATGAACATCATAATTTTTACAAAAACTTTAGATTTATAGAAATAGAGTTTCTATGTTGAGCAAAGAATGGTAAAACACATACTTTATGAAGCAAACTAACCCAGTGCAATCCCATTACAGACACCTATTCGGAGCCCCATGATTCACATGTTTGTCTCAATTAGCTATTAAAGGAGCACCCCCGGGGTGCTATACACTATTTTACATGGACTGGAGCAGTCCTGTCCTCTAAAAAAGGTTTTGCCGCTGTTGTTTTGTAAATCCCCCCTGAGCCAAGTAACTTGACTAGTTTCTCTGATAATGCAAGTTTGGTCTCATCAATATAATTGTGATATTAGGTATAATTCATATATCAAACACTGGTGTGGTTTCTGGTTCAATGATGACACAAATGCCACAGATCTAACAGAGGAATTTACTAATGTTTCTTTTGAAGTCAATTTAGCTTCAAAAATTCATGAAAAGAAAAATGAATTCAGCTGATATAAGGCCACTAAACGGAACGAACAATTGGAATACTGAACAGGAAGTGGTGTAGTCACAAGCTATTTAGAGAAGAGCGCTTCTTCCGGCATAAAAATTCACTCTGTAAGAAACCCTGTACCTAATCAGCTAATAGAATCGGCGAAGATGTGCCTCATTGTGCCTGGTATCTTACAAAGAAAATTTGATATTGCCAAGCTTCACTTTCTGCAGCCCATTTGTACAAGAAGAGATGAGTGGATATGCGTCATTAAAAAAATCTGTCTTTGTTCCAAACCTCTTTAATGATAATATCTTCTTTTCTAAACAACGTTATTCATTGTTATCTCAATTGAAAGACAACCACCTTTGTAAAAGATGTGTTTGGCACCAACTTTTGCATAATTTAACACTTTACAATTCTGATTGGAACTTTGGTAGGTTGCTGTTATTTTGGCCTATTGAATTAAATTAACAATGAGTGAATTGATTTTACGAGACAAAAATTAATATGTGCCTGCAGGCCTATTTGATTTGTTACCGGCCTGTTGGTACATCAAGTGAGCCATAAACATTCCATCTAAAATAATTTATATATTATTTTCATATTTGTATTCATTCAATGAAAATGTATTGTGTTTTCATACTGCTGTCATTTTTCCAACAGTTACATTAATTTTTTTTGTTCTTGCCATCTATCCTGGATTCTTTGGACGCATTTTTGAACATGAAATCCCATCTACAAACACCTATTACAAGCCCAAATTTACCTGTTGGTCTCAATTAGCTATTAAAGGAACATCCCCAGGGACATATACGTAGTGTCACTCAGGCTCTTACCCTCCTCTTCCAAAGGCCTGACTGTGCTGTAAATTCCCCCAAACCAAAAACCTTAACAAGCTCATTTAGGCACATTAGTTAGGCACACCCTGTAAAATAGTGTGTGTAAAGAACATAGCTCAACACACAAATCCCTGCGCCGTCCCTTCAGTGATGAATAGCTCTGCGTACACTATATGTGTTTGATGAAGTACACAAACAAGGGGGCACGCAAAGCTTTTTCAAGGCAATTTATTGGTGGCCATGAAGATAAATGTTCAAATGTATTTCATTCATGAAGCTAGCTTTTTATCTCTGTCCATTCATGGTGTCACACTCAAAGTACAACGTAGTTCATTGATCTTTGTAGGAAAAATTGAATTGATCTTATGTTGTGTTGACTTCTATTAAGCCATATTTGGCATTTTCCAATACATTGGTAACTTACACAAAGATCAATGATTTAGCAATTAGCATCCCACAATAAATGGTTTGCAAGAGCCCAGAGGAGCTGTTGTTTGAATAAAGTATGTTCCCATTGGAATCTCTACTAGACTCTAGTGCTACTGATCTGCCAGAGAGGGATGTCCAGAGCACTCCTGAGCTTGGTTGTTCTGATCTGTAGATGGTATCTTAATAGTGGTCCTGCTCTGCCTTGGTTGCTGCGCCTTTAGTCCACATCCTCCAGCTGCCAATTAGAGTGTTATAACTCACAACTCCTGTGCACATTTAGCAAGAAGCTACAGTAACTGTGTAGAGGAGTGTACAAGTCTATTAAAAATACAGCCAGCAATTACCAGGCAGAATGTTAGCAGATTTTACGAAAAAGGACAGGATACAAAAGCTTTCAAAAATATCCATAGAGCCCAGAGTTTGGGATCATGCATATAGAGTGGTTGAGCCGTACTACATTGTCTTCTCTTTATGTGAGATGCTTCAAGAAAAAAGAGACTTGTTAATGCACAGCCAAATTTGAGTCTATTCTGTCAAGTTAATATTTCAATAACATTGGATTATAATATTCATTTACCAGGTTTTAGAATGTTAAAGTTAGAAAAATCAAGCAATGCACTAGCAAGATAAAATTCAGTGATTGAATGGCCTGTTTTAAGTTATTCTGATTTGTTATGGTAGGACAATATGAGTTATTTCACTTACATACATCCACTCTGTTCCTAATTCTATATCATATATAGACGTACATCACAATTGCCAAGGACAACTTCCAAGGTTGTTTTTTGTCTATAACCAAGACACTCAAAGTTGACCATCTCCCATTCCGCTGATATTTGATAAGATCTACTGATAGACTCTAATTAATACACCTACGCAGGGAAAGACCATATGGATGTTACGAATAATATATAAAGAAAGTAAAAAAAAAATTTGTCTCATGAGAAGAAGCACTTTTAGGCAAATTGGCATAAACATTGCACCCAACAAACAAAAGAAGGAATTGGAAGCCATATGGATACAATCTTTTGAATAAGAAACAGGTTGATCTCCGGTCATACTCGGGCGCATTTATTTTATCAGCACAGCTGGGCCGGAGGTTGTTTATAAATGCTCCACTTGTCATGTTAGTACTAAACTTTTTTCTACAATGTCCAACAGGAAGCAAGATTTATCTTTGAAAAAGTTTTGTGCAGAAGGCAGTTGAAAATATTCTGATATACAATGCACAATATTAAGATAATCATCTCTTCTATTCATGAGTTTCACTCATAATGCAAGTTTGGTCTCACCAGTATAATTTTGATATCAGGTATATTCATATACCAAAGCCAGGTGTGCTTTTTGGTTCAATGTCGACAAATGCCCCAGATCTAATAAAATAGAGGGATTTGAAAGAAGTGTCTTTTGAAGTCAATTTTGCTTAAAAAATTAATGAAAACAAAATATAATTCAGCCTATATAAGGAAACTAGTCGGAACAAACAATCGAAATACTGAACAGGAAGTGGTGTTGTCACAAGCAATTTCAAAGAGAAGCTCTTCTTCTGGCATAAAAATTCACACTTCAAGACAACCCACTGTCTGATAGAATCGACGAAGATGTGCTTTGTGTCTCACAAAGACAATCTGTTATTGTCAAGCTTCAGCTTCTGCAACCCATTTGTACAAGAGGAGATGAGTGAATACGCGCCATTAACAAGCAATAAAAGATGGATCTCCCAAAATCGGTCTTTGTTCCAAACCTCGTTTAATGATAATATTTTCTTTTCTCATCAACATTATTCATTGTTATCTCAATTCAAAGACAGCCAGCTTTGTAAAAGATGTGTTCGACACCAACTTTTGCACAATTTGACACTTTGGTAGGTTGCTGTTATTTTGGCATATTGAATTAAATTAATTAACAATGAGTAAATTGATTTTATTAGACATAAATTAATATTGTGCATGCAGGCCTTTTTGATTTCTTACCGGCTTGTCAGGACCTTAGGTACATCAAGTGAGCCATAAACATGCCATCTTAAATGATTTATACATTTTTTTTTTGTGATCATTGAATAAAACTGTATTGCATTTTTATACTCCATTCATTTTTGTAACAGTTGCATTATTTTTTTCTTTTTGCCATCTATAGAACTGGTGGATTCTGGGGACGCATTTTCCAACATGCAATCCCATTTACAAACACCTATTACGAGTCCATCGTGTTACACAGGCTCTCACCCTCCTAACCCAAAGGCCTGACTGTTTGTGCTGTAAATTCCTCCAAGCCAAAAACCTCAACAACCTCACTTAGGCACATTAGTTTGGCACACCCTGTCTGATTAGGCTAGGCAAATAGTGTGTGTAAAGAACATAGGACAACACACAATTCCCTGCACTGTCCCTTCAGTGATGAATAGCTCAGCGTACACTAGATGTGTTTGACGAAGTACACAAAAAAGCAGCACACAAAGCTTTTTCAAAGCAATTTATTGTTGGCCATGAAGATAAATGTTTCAAATGTATTGCTTTCATGAAGCTCACCATTTATCTCTGTCCATTCAAGCAGTCACACTCGAAGTACTATGTAGTTCATTGATCTTTGTGATTCACTGGTGGGAAAAATAAAATTGATCTCACCTTCTTTAAGCCATGCCTGGTATTTCCAAATGTGTTGGTACCTTTCACAAAGCTTAATGATTTACTACTGGTTATATTACTATTACTGTCATTAGAAAACTTATTTGAAGTCCATTCATTGTCTCTATATTGCAAATTTAAGATTATTTATGTCCTATGAACACATTACATATGGACTGGCAACTTACTGTGATCAAAACAGTGCCTTACAATTTTCAAAATGTACAGAAACCATAATACGGTTTCATTTGCTAAATTACATACTTTTTTCAAAAATTATTTCGCACGAACACTTACAACAGTACAGTTCTAGCTTCTAGCAATATGTTGTAATTCATGTAGAGGCAAAAAAAGCCCATCCATCCTCATACTGAGCAGTAAGAAACTGATCCTGCATATGATATCCACACCAAATTCAATTTAAAGTTTGATAAATTTCATGCACACGCAGTATGTCATCTACGGTGAGTGATGAATTTCTATGGTGAGACAAGAGACGCACCAAACTGATATATCTATAAGAAAGATGGGAAAGTTTTCTAAAGACTTCAGCAACAGATAATGTTGTTTGGCGTTATGTTTGGAAATAACTACATCCTTTTTTCTTCCGTTCTTACTATTTCAGGTGCTGCTGTAAAGGAGATATTATGTGATTAGATGTATGTCAATATCACAGTATTATGTAGGCCTAAGTCACCCAGGAAACTTAAAGAGGAAGATGATAGGCCTATGATCTATATTTCTTTTACTAAAAAAGAAGAAGCAGTTGTTACCTCCAAAATGTCTTTGTTGTTGTTTTGAGGAAAAGGTCAGGCTCAGTTCAAATGTATTTAAAATCATGTACTTCTCGAGCTATAATCAGCTAGTCAAACACAAATTACAGTCATATATACCTTCCTTCAGATACTTGAACGGTTTCTGACTCTTGATGACTGCATTTTTTTGGTGGTGCAAGGTCCAGAAAGTAAACAGTAATTAACAGAACAGACAACCTCTGATGTAGACAATGATGCCAATTCCCTGAATAATGAAGACACAGAGATGTCTTGGAATTGACGTAAGGAAAATAAAGAAATCTTAGGTTGTTTGGCGGGCATGGACTTTTTAGTATCGGGGCTTGAAAAAAGAATCTCCTCGCCCAGAGTAGTCAGAGAAAAGCTGAATTGATCAGATGTGCACGGTATAATTCATTTCCATCAGATATAATTTCCAATGTCACATTGACTTAGTTCTCAGCAGTTCTGACATTTGTAAGTATTAGTTAGAACCAGAAAAGGAGGTGTCTTCCTGACTTAGACCTCATTCACTTCTTTGATTAAACTCTTAAGTCCTAAATTTTGTGATACTAACCAATAATCTGAATGTTTGTTTAATTCTAATCCTTGGCAGGCATCATCAAGGAATACTGTCAGTTAGATCCCCGCTTTTCCTGTGGTAAAACTATCATTGTAGGTCAGAAACTGTTTTTGGAAATAATTTTCTCAGGTCTTTAAAAAAATTTGATTAGAGACTGAAGCAAAACACTTTCAATATAATTATACAGCCAAAAAAGCATAAACAATATTCAAGGGTGCGTGGCTGAATGCAATGAATATTCTTTGATATATATGCTCCGATTTATACATTTCCCAGTTCTACTATAATATGCTAACTTCAGCCTCTCCAGACAGACTACCTCAAAACAACTAGCCCCTGGGATCTAAGACCCTGTTTGAATTCTATGTCCAATCCCTTGATCAAGCTGCTTGCCTGAGTATCAATCAAGGCAAAATATTCTACAAATGTACTCAAACCTATACTGCAAGCAATGCTCTATAGTGTGGAACAATGTGAATATTCTCTGACATGCTCCTCCCCAGAATCCTTTCCCTGCTCTTATATAATAATGATATATGCAAAATTTAGCTCCCTGGACAGTTTACGAAAAAACAATCAGCCCCTGGGACCTAAACCTCTCTCTGAATTCGATTGCCATCCCTTTTCAAGCAGCTTTTTATTAGTCTGATGTAAGAACTGCTCTTTTAGGAATGTATTAGAAAAGTTCTGCTGGTGCAGTATGTGCAGATAAAAAATCCTGTTGCTAATAAACTCCCAGTTACAAATGCTGTTATTTATAATATAATAAGATGATTTATCAACATTAATTTTATGTCCCAAAATAGTGATGACGCACATGTTCAATATAGTTATGCTTAGAATTACTCATATATTGTATTTTATGGCAAGTTGCATCAATAATATACTGTGGTATAATACAATTTTTGGAAATTATGTGACCAAGATAGTGTTTCATTGACAAGACCAGAAATTGAACCAGAAATTTACAGGTTTTCCAACAATTTTCAAAAGAAACTTTTGAACTTTAGGAGTGATTGCTGTCTCCACTAAAAGAAATCTGCCAATCATGATTAGTTTATGTTTGGAAGAATATCTTTTGAGGATAATTTAATCTTTGTGTGATCAATTTACTTTGCTGTCAACTATTTGCTTGCTTTGAAGCGCTGAGACGATTATGCTGTCGACTCTTGGATGACATGGTTCATCTTTAATTCTGTTATGATCCCTATGTAGTCCTATGGCTTTCCAGTTCTTGATAAATTGTTTCTGCTAATTAATCGATTCAAGATTTGTTTGTGTAATCAATGTTTTTATTTCATTCTGTCATATTGCTTAATTGAATTAACCTGGCCATAAGACATGCAGTCAAATGACTATTGCTTCATTCCAAAACTCCTTTTTAAAAGCGTGATATATCTTCTTATTCATTGACAAAATATATGTTTGCCACCTTACAAAGATGTGCTCAACACCAAGCAGTAATAATATAACATTTTGCATTTGTACTCTATAGTTTAACCAATGTGAAATTTTGAAATGCATAATCAGAACCATGCAGAACATCCAAGATGAAAGCCCAGTTAGCTCCGTCAGTAGAGCACTCGCCTCACAAGCGAGGGACCTGGATTCAATCCTCAGGATGACCATCATGTCATTCCATGGCATTGTCATTTGCATCAGACATCAATTGGAGGTGCTGTGGACACAGCAGTAAATAAGTCTCTGACTTAGTCTGGTTACCCATGTTAAATAATGTCTACCTTTACCTATACCTTCACCATAGTTTGTCACCTTGATATTTAAAATATAGAGATCTTTAATCTAGATTCTAGGAATTACATTGGATTGAGAACATATTTCAATTTTTATAGCAACTTTAGATTTATAGAAATAGAATTTCTATGGTGAACGTTGAACAATGTATGGTAAAACACAGATTATATGAAGCAAAGTAACCCAGTACAATCCCATTACAGACACCTATTCGGAGCCCCATGATTCACATGTTTGTCTCAATTAGCTATTAAAGGAGCACCCCCGGGGTGCTAAACACTATGTTATATGGACTGGAGCAGTCCACTGCTGCCCTTCTGAAAAAGGCTTTGCTGCTGTTGTTTTGTAAATACCCCTAAGCCAAGTAACTTAACTACCTAATTTAGGCCCATCACTTTGCAATACCTTGTCTGATTAGGGTAGACCGCACACTGTCTTGGAACACACACCTCGTTGCTTGATACCTTATATGATGAATAGTTGGAGTGAACTACATGTGTGATGAAACATACGTTCACGCAAGCAACATGATACTTTTTTCCAGCTATTTATTGATGACCATGGACAGAAAATAATGTTTCACATAGCAGCAAAATACTTTCATGAGGTTTGCGATAAAGCTAAGTACATTCATGCTTGACGAAACAGTCAGCGATTATCCATGGTATTTGTATCAAAAACGCAAAAAAACAACACTGGAAAAATTTACCACAAAGCAACCCACCGATGGATTCTAGAAACTTAAACATTTCTAGATAATTTCTAGATAATTTCATGATTTCTTGCTCAATATATTCTGCAAATTTTCAAAAAGCTAATTTGAAAATAATTGGTATACAGGCACATACGTACAGTACGTCTTGTTGCAAGCAAAAAAAAGTTTCAAATCATGATCAGATTCTATCTTTTATATTGACACAAAATTAATATATTTTGATTTAGTACCTTGTGATGGATGTGCCTCTTTATGCAAAATATAAACTTCTTTTCAGCATTCAAGTGATTATGCTGTCACCCTTTAAATGAGCCATTACCTTCTTAATTCAGTTATGATCCACATGCAGTCTTCTTTGCTTTTTAGTATTTGATAAATTGTTTCTGACATCTCCTTTATCAAGTTAAGGCCAAGAAAAGTAGTTCTGAGGTTGTGGGAGGAGAAAAATAAATGGCTTATCTCAACAGGCAGTCTGGTCAATTCTTTGTGTCTACTCAGTATTTCTCCACATGCACAAATTGCTTCACTAGATCAACTTGTTTTGTAAGAAAACAATTCTGAACACGAAGAATTTCATTTTTCAATATTTTGGTCTTTATTTGACCATCATCAGGAAATTAATGAATGAGGGGTATTATATGCTTGTTTTGAAGAATTTATGGGTGCTCTCAACAGCCTGTGTATTATACAACAGTAAGCTATTGCGATACTTTGCATCTCAGTTTTATGTTTCATTGACAAACCCATCCATCGTAAGCAGTAATGGGTAGAAAGTGATGATATCCATACCAAACTCAATAAAAAGTTTGATGAATTTCATGAACACACAATGTGTCGTTTATCAATGTGTTGCAATTCCTGAGATTGATGGAGCTTCCTGATGAGACCAAGGATGGGCTAATTTAGTGTATCTGAGGAAGATGGAGAGATGAATTAGCCATAAGTTATTCAGAGCTTGATTTAGTTGCTGGGCTTTTCGTCATTATATGGGAAAATCATAATTTTATGAAAGGCCAAGAACTGCAAACAAATATGACAATGCGCAATTTCCTGGATATTGATTACTCCAAATGTAAAATACACAAATTGATAACAGATCAAATGTGACAAACTTTGTTGACACAGCACTTCCAAAGACCACACATTGTGGACATTGCTTCAGGAAGTAACCGCCAATCAGAAGACTCACAATCTCTGAATAGATAATGAATTCAATTTCCTTCGCAATGATGAAAGAGCAATTTTGAGGAACAGAAAACAAAAATAAGCTAATTGTAAATTTGAGATTTTCTTGGGGAAGCGTGGGTCATGTATTTTGTTCCCTGAGGCAGTTCTTTCTGCTCATAAAGAGTTAAAAAAAATCTTTCATCCTTATGGAATAGAATATCTATCACGTTAAATTGTGTGCTATATCTGTCACTGAATGGTTGTGTGACAAGTAGTATGGGTCTGAGAATGTGCCACTGATTTCAACTTAAAATTTTAACCCATTTATTCTAGAAGCCAATAGTATATCGAGCGGTTTTGTCATGCAATATTTTGACCTTTATGCTAAATGTATTATCTACATTAATACAACTCTGTTGGGTTCTCAGAGATGCAAGCAACGGATGTTATGTTAGTGGCCTTAATTGGAACCTTTGCCACTTCTACCAGTGTTTGCTGAATTCATCTTTCCAAGACTTATGCTTACTTCAGGAAGCACCTGGGACCTAAGCCCCTGCAGACTCTATAGCCAATCCATCGTGCAAGCTGCTTGCCTCGATATCAATCAGGTAAAAAAAAATGCATGCAAGAAATGTGGCTGAAGTATTACACATAAATATTTCATGTTCCGAATTCGGATTACCTTATTTTTTTCTGTGTAAAGCATATAATCCTATTGCAGAGAACAAAAACATAATTTGGACGATTTTTAAATGTTTGATAATAAAGTTTCGATGTGTCCTCTTTCGAACTATAGTCCATGTGTTCCACTAATCTAAGAACACACTCTTCCCTGCAAGATACCTTAAATGATGGACAGCATAGAGTGTACAAGGTAGGCCTACTACATGTTTAAAGAAGCTCATGTTTAAGCAAACACCATGATACTTTTTTACAGCAATTTATTGTGACCATGGACAAAAAATAATGTTTTACTTGGTAGAAAAATGCTTTGTAAAGTTTGCAACACTTCTGTGGACATTCATACTTGACAAGACAGTGAGCGGTTTTCTGTGATATTTGTATCCATAATGCAAAAAAAACCTTGGTAAAATCAATCACAAATTCTGTTCCCGATTGTTTTAAGAAACTTCACAATTTCTGGATGATTTCTATAGATCAGATATATTTAGCGAATTTTCAAAAAGGAAACCTTGAAAATAGTCAGTATATATATAGGCAAAAAAAGGTTAAAATCATGATCACTGTCTAAATTTTATATGGAAATAATTAAATATCTTTCTGATTTAGTAGCTTGTGATGGATATGCCTCTTTATGCAAAAAAATTAACGTTTATTAAGCATCCAAGTGATTATGCTGTCAACTTTTTCAATGACCCATTCCTGTTTAAAGTTGAATCCCACACTTGGCAAGAAATCTAAAATCCATGAGATATTAATGACACTTTGCCAAAAAGTTCTTCAAAAAGAAAGCTTTCCAATGCAAAAAAAAATAGGCAGGCTATCCACATAATTTTCGAACTATGATCTTTTCAAAATCTTATGTCTTTACATTAAAACATACAGTAAAATACTAAAAAAGTGTGGGATTTATAACGAAAACAGTGTCACTCGAACAATATCCAAGATATATTTATGAAAAATTAATGGAATATAGCTGAAAATACATTTTATTGAAAAACATGTCTTTGAAGGGGGGTTACCGATGTTTTTTGAGAGTTACTTGATGTACAAAATGCGAAAATTATGAAAAACAGTTCAACAAAAATAAGTCCCCCTTAAGATAAACTTGAATATCTCAAAGACCCCCTCTTCGATTTTTATGAAAGTTGGATTGGATTATAGGCCTGTATACCGACCCAAAATGTGTGCATTTATAGGCTTGTGTCATTATTCCTGGCTGAGCCAGCAGCCTTCAAGTGAGCCTACCCCTGTTTTCAAAATTCTGTGGCTTTTCTTATGCATATGAACAATTTAACCAAGCGGGGGAGCCACCAGCTGGGATATTTTTGTTGAACTGTGGAGTACAATAGGTGGAGCAGCTGTATTCTGTGGCATTCAACTTTAATTCAGCTATGATCCACATGCAGTCTTCCTGGCTTTTCAGTATTTGATGAATTGTTTCTGACATCCCATTTATCAAGTTAAGGCCAAGAAAAGTAGTTCTGAGCTTGTGAGAGGAGAAAAAGAAATGTCTTATCTCAACAGGTAGTCTGGTCAATTGTTTGTGTCTATCCTGTTTTTATCCACATGCATAATTGCTTCACTAAATCAACTAGTCTCTTTTTCTACATTTCTTGATTTAATTCGAAAAATAAGACATATAGACATTGTGTTAGAGCATGAATATGAATGCTATTTGAAAGCTCATGAAAATATCAGATCCTCTATAAGTGGTTGATGAGGGGCAATTCCGTAAACTCAGATTTACAGATTTGACACTTTAGCAGCTTGTGTAGCCCTACCTCCATACCTTAGCTATTTCATTGTTATCCTGCCATGAGGCCAGGTAATAGGGGTATCAGACAAGCCACCAACCAAAGCTCCAAGTGCAACAGGAGCTGAGCTACATCAAAATATCAGCGTTTCGGACGTACATTGTGTGACGTACGTCCGAAACGCTCTATATTTTGATGTAGCTCAGCTCTTGTTGCACTTCGAACTTTCGTTGGTGGCTTGTATGATACCCCTATTACCTGGCCTCATCCCTATATAACAATGAAATTGCTGAGATATAATGGTAGGGCTACATAAGCTGCTAGAGTGCCAAATCTGTAAATCTGAGTTTACGGAATTGTCCTGAGATGATCTTGTAGAACCTGCAAATTCTTTTATATTAATTATCAACTAAAACTTCTGCTGAGGGTTAAAATATCAATTACCTATCTACTAAATACTCAATAAATAGTTCCAATTTTTCAAAAGCAGTTCTGAAACCTGTAATACTGTAACCATTGTCCAATTGCACTAAAAATACGTAAAACACATTGAACAAATTTTTGTATGTCCAGGATAAGTATATTATGATAAGTATATATTAGGATCAAATGCAACATTTTTGTGATGTAATTCCCTGAGTCATGTACCTCCACAGGCTCATTTTGGTACATTAGTTTGCTACAGATGATCTGATTTGGCGAGATCAAATAGTATTATATGTTTTGCAAAGACAATTGGATATCATCCCTCTTTCTTCCATCCTCACTTCTCAGTGTAAGCTTGTAAAGCTTACCCTGACCACATGATATGCTTTTTTATTGGCAGGGTGAGTGTAGACGAGCCCTGCTATGGGAAGATGCTTTCTTCCTTCAAGATGAAGAAGAGCTTGGGGAATATGTTAAAATGAAGTATGTGTGCAAGCAAAACACACTATTGTTTTTTTTAAAAGTTAAATTTGTTTATGGTTTTTAATATGAGGGCAGAGGTCACTAACCATCACTCAGCACAAAAAAACTGATAAAGTATGGATATTCAGTGAATCCATGGTACGATTGTACTTTCACCAAAACAAGGGGCATAATGTATATTTTGTTGAAGAATTTATGTGTGCTCTTTACATGTACAGCTTAGGGTAAAACAGCTAGCTATTGTGGTACTTTGCATCTCAATTTTATGTTTCATTGAGAAACCCATCCATCATAAGCGGTAATGGGTAGAAAGTGATCAGGCAAATGATAGCCATGCCATATTCAATTTTAAGTTTGATGAATTCAATGAACACACAATGTGTAATTCATCAACAAATGGAAATTCTGAAGATTGATGTAACTTGCTGATGAGACTAAGGATGTGCTTATTTAATGTGTCTACGGAAGATTAACAGAGGAATTGGCCATGAGTGATTCAGAGCTTGATTAAGTTTTGGGACTTTCTGATGATTTTATGATACAGAATCGTTATATTATGATAGCCCAAAAACTGCAAACGAGCATGACAACATGCAGTTTTTTTTATTGATTAATCCACGAGGTAAAGTACACAAATTGATAACAGATCAAATGTGACAAACTTTGTTGACACAGCCATTCGAAAGACCACACATTGTGGACATTACTTCAGGAAGTAACCCCCAATCAGAAGACTCACAATCTCTGAATAGATAATGAATTAAATTTCCTTGGCAAAGATGAAGGAGTAATGATTAGCTTTTCAGTCTGCCATGGCTGAAAACAAAAATAAAGAAGCTGTATTGCTTTCAAAAATAAAGAAGCTAATTGTATATTTGAGATTTGCCTGAGGAAGTTTGGGTTATGTATGGATAGAGTTCTTCCCTGAGATAAGTTCTTGCTTCACAAAAAGAGTTAAAAAAATTCAATTTTCATCTTGATGGAAAGGAATATCTACAATAAAATCTTTCATTCTTATGGTATGGAATATCTACCACATTAAATTTTGTGCTATATCACTGAAATGTTGTGTGACAGCAGTATAGGTTTGGGCATGTGCCAACGGTCTTGAATTACAAACTTTAGCCCATTTATACTAGAAGCTAATAGTGTATTGAGCAGTTTTGTTATGCAATATTTTGTTTATACAACTCTGTCAAATTGTCAAAAGTGCAAGTGATGAACAGATGAATGCTATGTTTTAGTCAAATTTGGAATACTTCACCAATTCCACCATTTTGTGCTGAATTCAGCCTCCCCAGATAAAGGATACTTACTTCAGCAAGTCCCTGGGACCTAAGCCTCTGTGAACTCTATGGCCAATCCTTTGTGTAAGCTGCTTGCCTGCCTCGATATCAATCAGACAAAAAGAAATGCATGCAAGAAACGTGGCTAAGTATTTTAAAAAGCATGAAGTAAAAGGATCATGCTCAGAACTTCAGATTACCATACTTTTTGCTGTCTAGAGCATAATCCTATTATAGAGAGTAACATAAGAATTAGGATGTGCTGATAATTGAATTATGATAAATAATAAAATAAAATCTGGTATAGTATCATTTCTATATGCTATGTTTTTGTGGTGAGTCATTGTTGCAAAAGAAATACAGAAAGTATTACCCTTTTGTTTTCCTTCAAAAGAGCCCTTGAATGACAGTCAGTCTTTTTAATGAATGTTGAACTTCCTCTATTTTCTTTTTCAAACATTTGATCAATTTAATCCTTTTTAAATTTATCTTTACTCTTGCAATGAAATACAGTAACCCCTTGCAGTCTCCACTGCTATTCAATATTTCATAAATTGTTTCTGAGTTCTAATTAACTCATTTCAGCAGAGTGGATTCTTAGGGTGAATGAACTAATTGGGGAGTAACACAAATGGAAGTTTGTGGAAGGCCATGAACAAAAGTATCTTATCTGAGCAGGATTTGGTTAGTTGTTTGTTTCAACTTTTATGGCTCCACTTTCGGTGGTCATGTATTCCCAAAAAAACAACTTCTCTATTGAATGAGCCAGTTGATTGGTGGATCAACGAATACAACTCTTAATGATACATGTGCATATATCAAACACTAGACACAAAGAACAAACAAAGCACTGTTCCTTTCAGAAACTAAGATGGATAACCATATTGCCTTATTAACACTGGGTACTGGTGGGTAGTGCACAAATTGCAAATTGCATTGATCAGGAGACAAGTGCACATTTATGAACAGATAATTCAATGGCTGACAAAATATTTTTGTACCATCAAATATTTCAAATGTTGGCCATTGTGGCAGTTCAAATGTTTTGATGCAAACATTGACATGTCAGAGATACATACATCCTAAAATTTCCATTTGGCTGTCCAATTATTTCGACAACTACTCCAGATGTATGTGATTAAAAACAACATATTTCACTCACCTGAACACCAACTCAGTATTTTTTCAAGACAGTCTCTAATCCTTCATCGTCCTGTCCAAAATGTCAGTGGCCAACAGTCCGGAAGCAATGCAACATATACAACAGTAAACCTCCTTTCCAGTAACTTTGCAACTTAAACTATGCAGCTTGTGTTTACTTTCGTCAGGTGCAGCCTTATTTATATATTCATATTTATTGAATAGAGATATATATTTCTTTTGTCAGATTTTATTAGCGTTGCATTATAATGCATGACATATTGATTTAATCTCATTGCATAAACCATAAAAATTGCAGCTAGTACAAAATATATTATCAACTAACAAAATAGAATGACCAAAAGGCAAACAGTATAAATAAACAAAATATGTAGAACTTTGAGTGGTTTGACACAGATTTTGAGTTTTTAATTTAACATTTTAAAGCAAGGAGATTTCTGCAACACGTACGATGATATGCAAAAATTAGTTTCTCAATAACTGAAGATTTCATCTTTCAACTCTTTATAACAATACAAAATATTCATGACAGTATTATCGTATTGTGTCCAACACAGACGCAAAGTTTTTTTCCCTGTACCAAAGATGACCTTAAATTTCATCTCTGGGGGCAAGGTAATTTGTGGTTTGTACAGAATTATTTGTTAACAATACAAAATTAGGAGGATTATCCATCTTGTAAATTTGAAGTTGTTGCCCTAATTGCATGACATTCCAGTTTGCAAGACAAATGAGAATTTGAAAGCAGATGTTGTTACAATCCCGAATTTTGTGGCTAACATGAGTGAATCTGGCATTGGAAAAACAAAGCTATCATTTTAGTAACAATTCTCCCTCCAATAATTGCACAGTTAATTCAAGAGAAAACATGTGATTTTTATGATGTCTCCCCTCTATTATGCAACAAGCATTGTGAAAAAACAAAGATTTTCCATGGAATCAAAATTACAACTCACTTCTCCGGACTGCATTTGATACTTTAAGATTAAAGAAGAGTACAGAGCATGGACATGGGTGGATACCATCAGGTCCATCAGATCACTATTGTATGACCCTGATAAGAAGTAAAATGCATAAAGAGACGGATTTTGAGTTGAGTGCATGTGTCTCAGATTTTGTATCTGAACACAAAGGCTTGATAAACAAACTGCTGTGCACACTTTAGCTTTTAAAATGAACTTACCTAGTCTCAAAACTACTTATAAAGGGCTTGGTGAAAAATTGCGAAGTTCTGTTCGCTTGGCCATTTTGCAATACTATAGTCACCAGCTAGCACACTTCCAGTATCTGAATATAGCGACTTGTCAATTCAGTCTCTGGGCAGTCACATTGAGCAGTAAATGATTTCATTACCATGCGATTCTTGTCATTCACACTTGGCTGTGAGGAATCAATGCTAAACCACAACTTACTACGTTTGATAAATCCAATGTGTGACGTTCTGTTGCTTCTAAACCAATCAGATTAACTAAAAATGTCATGTATTTGGTGGGTCTAGAACCTATGAATCAGGTTCTTATGAAATTACCTGTAATAAATCTGTTTGCCTGCTGTCTTGGAAAAAACAGTCAACCTTAATCTAAATATCTAATCTAAATATTAAAGTATAGATCTCCAGGCCTTTCACCTTACCACCTGTAATCCGAAAATTATTTATCTCTTATCTAAATGCAGACAAAATGTATCACGTTTGTCTTGAGCAAGTATTGTCTATTGACAAATACTTTAGAACTGAACTGTTTTCGAAAGCTAAAAGATGGTTGCTCCTATTTCACAGCCGCATTGGCAACAATTAAATTTAAAGCACAGAGGAAATTATGGTGCCTGCATATGACAGCTCTGAAATCTGTGGCATGACAAGAGGGACATTTTACCATTGCATTTAACAAAATCTGCAAGGAGAGTTCCCTTTTGGCATGCAGCTATTGTTATTCAATTGGGCATTAAAACAATGTTATAAACCTAGTATCTCTGTATCACTAATAAAGAGGTTCGAAGCACAGGGCAAGTTGCATTGACTGACATGGTGCAGCTGTTGTTATTCAATTGGGCATTAAAACAATGTTATAAATCTAGTATCTCTGTATCACTAATAAAGAGGTTCGAATCACAAGGCAGGTTGCATTGATTGACATGGTGCAAGTTCCTAATGCATGTACCTGTGGCACACAGATGGCTTAAAATAAATTGAAGCCACAACTGTAAAGAACGCTGCATACAAGTGATTGTAAACGATTATCTGACAGCTCTTTGTCTGATCCATTGCTACCTATTGCCTGAAAGGTGGACCAAGGCCAAGGGCAAGACCTTTCAAAGTCTAATTATTTCTATCTGGTCTCTATTGTTTATTATACCACTGTTTGCTTTTTCTGGCCAATCAGAAGGCAGGATTTCGCTCTGATATAATGCATATCACAGCTCATACACCTGACCATGATATTGCATGCTTGGCTGACTACAAGTTGGCAAAATTGAAGGAAACACTGAAACAAAACTGACCAACAAAGGATTAAAACTGATCAACACAGACAGTAAACAAGGAGGAAGATTGTATCAAGTGTAACTAGTCTCAATAAAAAGGCTATATTCCCTCCTTTTTATAAATACCATTATCTGAAATAATGATCAAATTTAAGGTCACTTGATAAAATAGTACATTTGGGATATATGTAAGCTGCAAAAAAATAGCGGAGCAGCAGACCAATAATTTTGGCCCTATTTGGCAAGCTCAAAAAATTTTTTCTTCTTAATTCGGGGGCTGCCGCCCCCGAACCCCTGCTTCTTCTTATTTCGGGGGCCACCGCCCCCGAACCCCTGCTCCTTGCTTTCTGTTATTTTTCAAATGTCTGTTATAATTTAAAAATAGCATCTGCTAAGCGACTGTAATAATCAACCTCCCCAATGTGACCTTGGCTGAAATGGCTGCACTATAGGCCCCATTTCATCGCATAAGTCCAGAATGGGAATCCCAATTTGGACTCCAGGGACAAAGAAACTTTTACTGGACATTCTGGGAATATCAGGACAGACAGGACTTACAAGGGGTAATGAGGACTCGAGGGACCGTGCAGAACAAAATGGGACTGACAGGATGCAACAAGTACTCATGGGGTGTTACTTGGACAAACTGGGACTTAGCTGGACATAGTGGGACTTAGCTGGACAAACTGGGACTTAGGTGGACAAACCGGGACTTAGGTGGACAAACCGGGACTTAGGTGGACAAACCGGGACTTAGGTGGACAAACCGGGACTTAGCTGGACAAACCAGGACTTAGCTGGACAAACCAGGACTTAGCTGGACATAGTGGGACTTGGCTGGACAAAGTGGGACTTAGCTGGACAAAGTGGGACTTAGCTGGACAAACCGGTACTTAGCTTGACAAACCGGTACTTAGCTGGACAAACTGGGACTTAGCTGAACAAACTGGGATTTATCTGGACAAACTGGGACTTAGCTGGACAAACTGGGACTTAGCTGGACAAACTGGGACTTAGCTGGACAAACTGGGACTTCGCTGGACAAATTGGGACACAACAGGACAACCTTGGACACAACAGTAAAATGTGGGTCTTAAACAAGCTGGATGAGAGGGATTTATATGGACTAACTTTGGACAGGCAGAACAAAGTGAGACTTAGCAACCGGGAAAAAGTTATTTACATACATACTGATATACTGGTAATAGGCACTTCAGAAGAGTAAAATTGGGACGCTTTTAATGATTTATTTCTTACAATTGTAATACTTGATGCAAAACTAAATACAAATCCGGTAACCTTTAAGCAGGCACAATACCATATAATCCAGCATGCTCTCTCAGGGAATTACCATGAATTTCTGCTTTATGCTGGCAATGGAGGCGTCAAACATCAGTCTTTGATGAGCATTTTGCATTGATCATTGAGCCTCATAATATATTGCAAAATGGTCATTTGACACAGGAATCAAAGACAAAGGAAGCTTTTCATCAGAACACATTTATTGGCTGATACACATGCAAACAAACAACAATTATTGAAGTAACATTTACATTTATTTCATTTCTCATTCAATCGAAAGTCTAAAATCGCATTTATCTGATATGAAATTTAATTTTTGGCATTTGGATCTTTCCTTGGTCAGACTGGATCTAGTTTCTTCTCATGGTTTGCCTCCAAATTTTGAAGCAATGATTCTCTCTTTCCTGCTGTCTGGATTCTGAAATGTAAATAAATAATTACAGTAAAGTATTTAACAAATAAAATATGCAGTTCATTTGCATGTTGTTCCTCATTCTCAGAAAAAATAACCCAGTCCTCTCAGGCCAGTTTATAAGAACGACTGTATAATAATTAGGAGGAATGAATGAAAATGTTAAAACATATTTTACATATTTTGTTTGAGGGGCATCCAGAAAATTATATTATGTTAGATGTATAATTATGAATTCTTCACAGAACAATATCTTTGAAATGTATTTCTCAAGTATCGGAGAATTTGGACATTTTAAAATTATTTTGTGGTTGTCATGGAAACATCCTCATCAGGCTTCAGCAACTAACATTAGAGACCAAAAAAACTGAAGAACTATTTATGCATAAGACTGGCCATATTAGATCTGACAAGATCCTTATAACCCGAATGACTGTGCAGTACAGAAGTGTGGGCCTCTAAGGCGATGTTCTTTAAGTCGGACAGCCGAATTCCAATACATTTTATGAAGTAAACTAGTATTATGGTTTTCCTACGGGTTATAGAGTATCAACCAGGGCCTCAAATTAAACGTTTTCACTAAATTTAAATGAAAATTGTCAATTGCCATAACAGGACAACTTAATATATATGTTAATTTTCAGAAAAAAAAAAAAAAAAAAACAGGGGGTGTATGTATCTTTGAGTCAGATAGTTTGTCTCTCTTATCAATGCACAGAAGAGACAGCTGTTTGAGGGCCTTCTACTTCTTTAAAAAAGTTTGTATTAGGCCACGGTTTTTTGATCCCTTGTTACGCGAAACCGCCGCTCTAACTGTTTGCATTCCGCTCAAAAAATAAATTGCTTTTTAACATCTTATTTATTGGCCTTCCGCCGATTCAGTTTTCCCTGCTTTTAGACATAGGCCAATGCCCCAATTATTGTCCGTATTTGCGTGTCAAACCCTTCAGAATCATTTGAAGTACAACATCATCAACATCAACACACTTTAGAAGTGAAAGAGCAGCGATGTTTCATTTCAAAGGTGTACACACAACAAAGCAGTTGCCATGGCAGCACAGTATTTACTTTGGTGAAACATGACAATGATTACAGAATCTTTGCAAAATATCATGCCTGTAGCTTCATTAGTTTTGGAGAAATAGCCACTGATAGGCCTCTTTGTTTTCATTGATAAATTGCCTATAATGACGTTACGTCACAATTTTGCCATTTTCCACTATGTGCAAAAAAAAGCTTTTACCCTGCACTGGAGGTGAAAAATCTTGACCACTGTTCAACCTAGAAACTCATGGGATACATCAACGGAATCCTTAAAAACATGTCTTCATATTTACAAAACAAATTTTTAAATTTTTTGTTGTATAACAAAATTATTTAATATTGCAGCCATAAAAACAAGCATTTTTTCCCACAAAAATGACTTTTGTCTACTTTACCCCAATTCCTGACACTATTAAAAGGAATATCAAAAATTCCCTAAGTAAATATGTTCCTTTGGCTTTTCTTCTTTCATCTATTTTTTCAAAATAATTTTCCAAAGCCTGAAACTTCAGAAATTTCACATCCCGTGAGCAGTAAAAATCAGCCTTTTTTTGCCTTTTAAACTGGTTACCATGGCAACCATTCATCACAAAAATGCAAAATTAACTGAAATTATCTAATTTAGTTAAAACCTATCTTTTGATACCAAATATGAACCATTATTCTATAAATTGCAAAAAAAGTGCCCTTGTCACCCATACCTCCCCTTAAAGTTTTTGTCATTTTGCTTGACTTTGAAAAATAAAAAGCATGTCTTTGGCGCATAATTTTAAAACAACTACAAAAAATTACCCAGGAACCTTCACAAGGGTTCAAATGACTTGACTGGCTATTTGATTTAGCCAGACAGTGATTAATTGTGGGCTGAATTCACTTTTTATAAGAAAAGTTGCCAAACATGGTGACCCCAAAAAAGGGCAGAATTTTGAAACAAATCATCTCCTGTAGGATAACCAATTAACCATTGCACATATT
Source organism: Platynereis dumerilii (assembly GCA_026936325.1). Classification (NCBI taxonomy): domain Eukaryota; kingdom Metazoa; phylum Annelida; class Polychaeta; order Phyllodocida; family Nereididae; genus Platynereis; species Platynereis dumerilii. Next base: position 28,860,760 of record JAPTHN010000011.1, read on the forward strand.
TTTTTTCAAATTGCATGCAAAAGTTGATGATTTGGTAGAGTCAGTTTATGCAGAGACATCTGATCTGGTGCATTTACCCAGTTTCTTAATACTGTCAAATAACTGCACCAAACTTGCGAAGCAATGGTGAGTTGACCTAATATAGGGCCATTGCAAAGTCCACAATACGACTTACTGCAATTTCAATTAGTATGAGTTGCTTGGCCAGGTTTTCCAGCTGACTATGTTGCATTTTTAGCTAATCTGATTGGTGTATGAGCAATAAAACGTCCTTCAAATCTGTATGTTGAACGTAGGAAGCTGTGAAAAATGTAACAATTCTGCTTCAGTGAGCAGTTGGGTTTGGTTTGTAGATTTAATTAGCCACAAAGAATGACGTCTACTGGGCTTGATACACGTTTTTATGACATTCAAATTAGGTTTACTCGAAGTCATTCAGTGTCTCAACCAATCACATCCAGTACATTTGCTACGTTTTACTGTCTAATTGGAGAAACTCATACTTATTGAAATTGCAGTAAGAAAGCTGAAATTTGTATGTAAATCAAGATCAAAAGTACGGTAGCGTGAACATGTGCTTTCTTCACGTTACCGTCTCCACCAAAATGATGATACCGTGCTCCCAATAAGGCTTTTGAAGTGATAAGTTAACAAGAATTACAAGCAGTCAAAATGTTGCCATGTAACATGGATGAACAATGAAAAGATCATGAATGAAAAAAAAGGTTCTAGGATTATTTATGACAGGAGACGGTAACGTATGTTACCGTACTCAGTGGTGGAGCAGTGCCATGGGTTGCTTAAGGTGTGGTGTATAGAGCAGAGTCCTCAATATATGGTACACATTTACCTAATCGAAAAGTGATCGAAATGAACACCCATCTAAAATCTCATCTGATCAACACCCACCTAGAATTTTGATCTTGAGAGTCCACTGAAAATATTCTAAATTGGTTGCCCTGGGTTTGAACCCAAATGAACAAAATTTTAATATCTTCAGAAGTTTGGACTGAAAATACTTGACCACGCGGCTGCCACAGTAACTACCTGCTTAGTTCCCTACTATCATGTTAATCAAGATCTTACTTCCTGATATGCTGCTCTGTATGCCTGTCAATCGCCATACAACAACCAGCTAACTTGTAGAGTCACTTACATATTTCCAGTTGATAAAATTTGACAAAGAGTGGTATAAAAGAGTCAAATTCAAACATGTTTGTTTGATACACCAGACCAAAAATTGACTGATATACGATTATCTGAAAATCCATAATATTCATTTAATTTTTTCCAATATTGACCTTTTAATTAAATAAGAAATTTAATATTGCTCAAAATTAGCATGATACTGATGTGATACACTGTCATGTTTATTTTGCTAAATATTCAAAAGCCTGGTATCAAGCATAATAAAAATGGGGAGTAAATAAGACATTTTAAACCTTTTTTTTTACATTTTAAATCTTAAATTTCAATGTAGAAGTTTGTAATAACTCATGCAACGGCCTTGATTATTCCTTCAAAGTATGTTTAACTGTGATATGCTTGAATTTTAACCACTTAACCTTCATCATTTTAGGCATTTCAGACAGAAATGTCAGAAAATAGGCAAAAATCCTTATTTTTTCTAGTGTTTAGAAATTCATAAAAAAATCATAGGGTTAACATTCCAACTAGAGATGTTAAAGGGAGGATATCTGGAAATTTTTTTAGATGCAATTGCAAGATTGAGTGAATCACATATATTTACTTTTTTTTTTTCACATTTTTGATGAATTTTCATCTGTCCCTGTTTTTCAGAACATTTAGACTGTCATAATGCACATCTTGGGTATTTAATACATAATATATATGCAAATTTCAATATCATAAGCACAGCAGCTTTTGAGTTTAGTTCCGGAAAAAAAAAAAAAAAAATTCATATTTTTCAGTATGGTGAGAAAAGTATTAATGTCATGTGGACTAGACATAATGCGCCAAAAATAAAAAAAATACATGTGCATAGTTTTGGCATTACTGCCCAATACGCCAGAAATAGTTAGTTTTTTTTAAACGTTTTTCAATAATTTCGAGAAAATAAATAATGTCATGTGGACTGGACACCAAAAAGTCATAACTAGGATAAAAAATACAATAATGTGCCAAAAATAAAGCTAAAGTCTTGTCTAAATTACAACATGCCTACTCTTAATTCCTATACCAGAAGGATGCTCTATAATCAAGTTAAATAGCTCAGTTGACCCAAAATGATTCCAAACAAAATGGCCAAGTTATGGCCAAAAGACATTCTGAAAATGCTCAAATTTTGAATTTCCCGCCAGAACTCCCCATTCTCTCAATGGGACTGCAAAAATGGAGGTACACACCACCATTAAAAACCCACCCTTAAGTCATGGAAAGGATTGCAACAATTACTATAAACTGGTTACCAACCCCAGTCCCATCACATGGTGGGACAAAAATGTGCAATTAATTGTATCAAGTATCAAGTATCAAGTAGTTACTGGACGCAGGTCTTGGCATAGACCTCTATATCCAGATCGTAATGTTAATTTAAAGATCATGTGCAGTTTGTGCAGACGGAGGTGTACCGAAGATCGGACGGATGTGCGGGCAAAGTGCAGAGGATAATCAATATAGATATTGATATGTAGAAAAAATGTTTATATACAGTATGTACATATTTACAAAAACATCATCTGAATGATGATGTCCAATTATTTATTTAGCTCCTTCACGGGGGACTGCAGATTTGGGTGATATTGTATGAGTCCATGTTTACAGGCCGAACTAGCAACCGTAATATAGCAACTTTGTTGGATCACCAGTAATTTGTTCAGTAATACTGGATACGAGATACTGGCCGCATTGCAACCGTATATAAATTGATATGCACAGTGTGTTCTCCAGTGAACTACAGTACCAATTGGGGTCATGGTAATACAAGGGTGAAAAGTTATACAGACGTAGAGTGAAATCGGCCTAATGGTTGTATCTTATTGTTGAATCTTAGCTGCTGGGCAAAGTATACATTTCTTCCTTCCAGTGCTTATCTAACCGGTTTTTGAATGAGTCCAGAGTCTTGGCTTCAACTACCTCTGGGGGTAAGGAGTTCCAGTCATCAATCACCCTGTTGACAAAATTAAATTTACGAACATCTAGAGCCAGAGTTCTTCGCTTGTACAGTTTGTAACGATGGCCACGTCTATTATCCTCTGCACGGGGGAGGCAAAGCTGTACATTCTCGTCATACAGGCCATGGCTGTGTTTATATACTTCTATCATGTCCCCTCGACGTCGTCTATACTGAAGTGTTGGGAGTTTGAGTAATTTTAATCTTTCGGTGTATGAATGGTTTTTGAGGCCGTTTACCTGCCTGGTGGCATTTCGTTGTACGCCTTCAAGACGAAGTATTTCAGCTTTTGTGTGAGGGCTCCACAATGACTGACCGTATTCCAGTCGTGATCTAACCAGACTCACGTAAAGTGGTTTAAAGGTCTGTGGTGTCAACTCGATGAAATTTCTTCTTATTAGACCCATTATTTGCGATGCCTTTTGGATGATACTATTGATATGTAGTTTGAAGTTTAAATGATTATCAAAGATGACCCCAAGGTCTTTCTCGTGGTCTGTAGGTGGAAGATTTACTTCTGTTCTTGGGCCGTTTCCTTCGTTAGTATAGAGGTGTCTGCAGGGCAGGGTGGTAGTATTACTGGTTTTCTTAATGTGCAGTTGCTTACACTTTTCCGGGTGGAATTTCATTAACCAGTTGTCCGACCAATGCTGGAGTTTGTCCAGGTCTTCTTGTATGGAGTCATCAATCACGTTTGTTGATTTGTCGTAAATTTGAAAAATTTTTGTGTCATCTGCAAACATATATACCTTGGAGTTCAGTTGATCTGGCAGATCGTTCATGTAGATGATGAAAAGGAGTGGTCCGAGAACGGAGCCTTGTGGAACACCGCTGGTGACAGGTTTGGGTAGCGATTTACGACCGTTAATTTCTACATATTGGTATCTGTTGGTAAGGAAACTATTAATCCATTTGAGGAGATTACCCTTGATGCCATAACAGGAGAGTTTATGTAGTAACTTTTTGTGGGGGACGGTGTCAAAGGCTTTTTGTATATCCATATAAATTGCCTCGATGTTGTTGCCTTTGTCCAGTGCATCAGTCCATTCGTCTAGGATATTTAGTAGCTGGAGTACTGTAGACTGCTGAGGAAGGAATCCAAACTGTTGTTTAGTGAATAGTTGATTGGTTGTCATGTGCGCCATAATGTTGTCACGAATGATTGATTCAAAGACCTTACAAGATATAGACGTCAGACTTATTGGTCTGTAGTTACCGCAGGCCGACTTGCGACCTTTCTTATGGATAGCTCTTATATGGCCAATTTTCCAGGCGTCTGGAACTGTGTCAGTTTCTAAGGATTTTGTAAGAATGATCTTTACTGGTGTAGCAAGTTCCATGGCTGCTTCTTTTAGGACTTTCGGGAAAATATTATCAGGTCCTGGTGACTTGTCAGTCTTAAATTTTCTTAACTTCTTGACAACTTCTTCCACTGTCACTTCAATTTCAGTCAGGGGGAGAGTGAAATTTCTATTTTCCAGATGTTAGTAGGAGTCATTTTCATCCGCAATTAAAACTCTACTAAAGAAGTTTCCCAGCATTTCCGCTTTTTCTTCGTCGGTCTTGGCCTTAACACTTGTACCATCTCGTCGTTCTTCTAGTTCAGGTATAGATGAGTGCACTTTGGTCTTAGATGTAATGTAGCTCCAGAATTTTTTTGGTTGGTCTTTGACATTTTTTGCTATTGACAGTTCAACTTTGTGCCTTGATCTTCTCGTGATATTCCTGAGTTTGTTTCTCACCTTTTTGTATGCTCTGAGCTTGCCCTCGTCGTTTGTTTCCATGTATCTTGTACAAGATCTGTGTTTTTTCTTAATTTCAGCCAGTGCTCGGGTCGAGAGGTACGGGATGCCTCTTGTTGCTGCGCCAGACATATTTATTTGGGACACAGTCGTTTTGTGCTGCGTTTACAATTTGTTCAAAAGTAGACCACATAGAGTTGACGTCGTTGATTTGCTCCAACTTCGCTGTCCAGTCCAAATTTAACTTTTCCTTAAGACTTCCAAAGTTCGCTTTGTTCATGAAAAATTTTTTAGTTTTAACATTTGGCGGGTCAATGTAGCATTTGAATGTGAAGTTAATGAGGCAGTGATCACTGTTGCCGAGTGGACTACTAAAGTTTATTTCTTCGACAAAGTCTTCTTCGTTAGTGATCACCAAGTCAAGGATGGATGGTCTGTCGGATCCTCGTCTACGAGTGAGTTGGTTTACTTTTTGCGTCCAGAAGCAGTCTTGGATTTTTTCGCGCAGAAGTTGACCGGGATTACCCTCAGGCCCATTTGTTTCCCCTGATTCCCAGTTAATATTAGGGTAGTTGAAATCACCCACTAATAGGACATGTGAAGCTCCATGGTTTTGGATATTGTCGAAAAGGTCAAGGAGGAAGTTATTGTTTTCAGTTCCAGAATTGGGGCTTCTATAGATATTCCAGAATATTAGTTTGTCACTATTTTTGAGTTTAATTGATAAACATAAATGTTCCTCGAAGTTTGTTTCCAGAGTGATTTCAGATACACTGAGCTCCTTACTGGCATATATACAGACTCCCCTTCCGAGGTCAGAATCTACGTTCTTCAAATATACGTCATATCCTTCTATAGACAGCTTGGCTTCTGTTATGGTGTAGCGGAACCTCTTTGGCTTGATCTCTGTTATGGCAATAATGTCCGGAATTCTCCTAGACGATATGATTCTCTCCTTTAGTTCATCTAGTTTGTTTAGTATGCAGTCAGAATTTGTATACCAGACTTGTATGTCTTTCTTTACTCTTGTTAAGTTCCTTCTGTTTTCTTTGCTGACTTGACCACTCTTTCTTTCCCTGGTTCTCCCACAAGTCTGAATAAAAAATTTTCAGAGTCGGGCGTTTTTTCCTTGGCTTCATCAAGAATGAATTTCCTAACTTGTCTGATCGTTTTGGGGAGGTCCATGCCGATGCCTACCGACCATTCGGTGTCTTTTAGTTTCTTGGCATTCTTAATCAGGAATGATGAGGTTGTCTTGTTGTCAAGTTGAACCAATATGGGTCTGGCATTGTCTTGTTTCTGGCCTAAGCATGTGATTTTCTTTATCGTTTCGGCTTGGAGATCATCCTTAATGGCTTTAAGTATTTCAGTGACTCTCGTTTTGTCTTCGTTTTCTTGGTCCTCTTTGGCTTCCGCGGTGCTTTCCTCAAGTTTGTGGATGATGAGGTTGCTGGCCCTTCTGTCAGCATCAGATAAGTCTGATATGTATTCCTTGACAGTGTGAAGAACTTCTGTCTTTTTGGTCTCTTTTGGTTTGATTTCTTCAACGTTTTTGTTGACAGCTTCTTCAATTAATTGTGTAGTCTCTTCGTTACGGAGCTCTTCCGTAATAATATCAGAGGCTTCCTCTCTGGATATAGCTTGCTCTTCAAGGATTTTCACCTTGGATTCCAAATCTTCGATGCGCTGCTGCATAAATACCATGTGGTTTCTCAAGCCTTTTGAAGCTCCCTTGCAGTTGTCGCAGAACCAGCTGGTGTTGTCACTGTTATACACATTGTAGACATCTTCGGTGAGTTTGAGGCATTTGGTAGCATGCCACCATTGGAGACATACATCACATGATAGCGCTTTGTCATTTCTATGTACTTTGTTTTTACATATTTTGCATTTTTCCAGTTCTTTAACATTATCTGGGGTAGGAACTTTCCATTTAGTATTCATGGTATAATATGGGGAGGATAGACTTTCTACACAATTTGTCAGGTACTATGGGCTGGTTATATTGGATACTTGGTTCACTGGAGAACATTCAGGAGAGGCCGACTTGCAACCTATCTCATTAAGAGTAAGACATTTGACCCAAACAAGACGTCTCAGCAGTCTGGTAGGACAACATGTAGTGGGCTTTACTTGGTAGTAGGGCCGTACTTGCAGCCAATCACTTGGATACACATACCATTCAATATTCCCAGATATATATCCTGGCTTGATTAAATCATTTCATTATGGCCGGCTAGCAGCCAAATAGGGTTTTCAATAATTTTATGCAGCGACATACAGATAAGTGTTTCACAGTGTACAGGATAGCTAATTGGTCACATTGTCACATAGGCCGACTGGCAGCCTCAGAGTGAATGTTAAGTCAGAATGGCCGTCTTGCAGCCAGTATGTAACTTATAATGTCTCACCGATATTAGGTCTTGTGTATGACACTTTTGACTCTCTTGTAGTCGATCCAGACTCGGTCTTCGCTGGAAGTGGAGGAAATTGATTCTTGTGTGGTGTTGTGTACGGTAGTCTCACTTTCCTACTCTTCTTCCTGGTCGTTGTCGATAGTTATTTTCAGGTTGAGCCTGAGACCTGATGTACTTGGTTGTGGGCTGTCCTCTCTGGTGGGTCCGTTACTATTAGTAGAGTAGAGCCTTCTGATGACTGGTTTAGTAGTCTTATTAATTCAGGCCGGCTGGCAGCCAATTCAGCACTTGCTGTATGTTCAGGGTTGTCACGACAATCTTGAGACTGAGGACGGGTACTGCAGGGGTTGGAGGCGCACTTGCTGCTTTTAGGCTATCGATTTCTTCCTGTAACAAATCAACAATTCTACAGAAGATTTTGTGCTTGAGTGTTTCATCGAAGTCTACTCCGTCCCAGAGACCTTTATCGGAGAAGCGGGTCGTTCTTTTGTGGATCTCGCGGTTCCCAAAATTCTCCTTTTGAGGGAATTTACGAAGGTGTAATCTGCCACATTCAGGATTTTCTTTATTCCAGCCGCTGTGTTGTTGTCGGTGATCTCATTGTTGGTGTTGAAAAGCTTTGAAAATATCTAGTACAAGAGAGCGTTGCTGATCTTCTGTTCCGGGGGGAAGCTGGGCTAGAGTCAGATCATGTATCGTCCAGTAGTGTTTACCGATGCTGGCCGGGGGGGGGGGGGGTATTGTAACAATACTAACTTTGCCTGGGGACAGGATCTCTCGGATTTTGTTGATTTCACTGATGACTCCTTGTGTTAACGGCTCACGTACAAACGGGCTTCTGAAGTATGACAACCTTCCATTCTTTTTTATTTTGAAACTGCAAATTCCAGCGATGATTGCAGCGTAGTCAAATTTTAGGTCTTGCACATTTTTTTCTAGGAAGACTCGTATGTCTTTGAAGCTTGCCCCTTTGAGTGACTCGAAGCAGATGTTAGTACATCCTTCCAGATAGTATGCAAGGTAGGCATCGAGCCCATCTCCCCTGGAGTCCGTAATGATTAATACGTCCGTTGACATGTTTTTATCGTGTTACCAGTCCTGTGTGACCGAAATACAACAGTAATATAAGGCAAAACACGTGGGTGAAATACAACAGTAATATAAGGCAAAACACGTGGGTGATGCACGGTGGGCCGTCTTGTAGCCGACACAAATGAGAGTATGTGTTTCAGATTTGTCAAATTGTTTTTCAGAAAACCCAGAAGTCAGTATTTTTGGCCGTCTAGCAGCCAGATACAGGGTAAGCAGCATCAGCTACACACTATGGTTGGCAAAATAAATGAGGATTTAGGCAAAACTTAGTTGAAGTATCACTAATAATTCTACAATTGACTATGCGAAATTCATTTTACCACGTGCTTTCTTCCCGCCAGGTGGGCGCCGCCATATTGGATTTTTTCCGAGGTTCGTGAATACCAATTTTAAACTGTCTTTTTCGTCTGTAAAATGTGGCAAATATCACTGAAAGTGATTTCCAGATGATCTCCCAGTCGTATAACACGCTTTTAGTTGGTCAGAAGATTCTTTACCGTATTATCCAAGAGCTAGAGAACCGATTTTGCAGGAGCAGTTGTGCACACCGTCCGTCTTCAACGCCGCTCAAACCGAAAGGAATTAATGAAAAACTCATCCTCAAAACATGGAAGGGATGCCACCATTACCATAAAGTGGTTGCCAAATCACATGTATTTGTTGTGAATAAAGTATTGCATACATTTCTTTGTGAATAAAATTATATTATTTTTTATGCATAATTTGTTACTACTGTGCTCAGTGATGGAAATGGAAAATTTTTGTCGGGGGAGCTCTCGGCTCGTGCGGCAGTGGCTCGCCATTCCAGATTTTTAAAATGGAAATAATTCTTCCACCAGAGCATAATTTTGGATAAAAATACCTTGAGGACTGCAAAAGTAACATGATAATTGTAATTTCACCACTGATCATTGGGGGAGCTGTAGCAGGGTACAGCTCCCCCTGTTTTTTGGTCAAGGGAGCTCAGCTCCCCCGAGCACCCCCCCATTTCCATCACTGACTGTGCTACAGACACAGACAGATTCCCAATTGCTCATGAATGTTACTTACAAGCGCAGTGCTTCACTCACCACACTGTGGTCCGTACACATCTAGTTTTGCAAGACTTAGTCACTATTGGAATACTTCGGGGGTTGCATAATTTTGTTTCTGACGGTACTAATGCATTCTACTTGATCAACAATGTTGTCACATTTCTTGTGGCGCTTTTTGTTTCAACTATAGATACCATGAGGCAAGTTCAACAACAAACAATCAGCAAACAAAATTATCAATTTATGTAAATAGAAGATATTTGTGTGTAAATCAAGCTGGGTAGATACTGGGGTAAGTCGTGTCAGGGGGTAACTTGTAAAGAGTAAAGAAGGCAATTTCACCCATTTAAAGGACTCAGTGCCAATACATCGGCCTACTGATCAATGGGACACAAGTTTGATTCCCAATCCAGGCAACCCAACCCATGTTAGACAGATGCTTCATCTTGCGCTACTTGTGCACCTTGCGCCATTTCTCTGGTCCCTAATTTAAATATCAAGCTAATGTTGTGTTCTCAAGCTTACTAGTCCAGCATCAAACCCACTGTACTAAAGAGACGGTCTCTCTAGCTAGAGAGTTAGAGCTGGGGTAATGCTTGAACACCTGGGGATCTTACTGGGGGTGCATGCAAGGTGAGAGTGAGCTATTTATAGACACACAGACATATCCAGTACTGCAGAGCCACCCTTGGTGGAACCTACAACTACATGATATGCCCCTTGTTAAGTAAGATTCACTTGTAGCCCATGTGTTAGGCTAATGGCTGAGACATGTATAAGTGAATCTTGGATGGGCTGCCCCTTGCGGGACTCGAACCCATGAACTCCCGGTTCGCCACCATGTTGTGTTCTCAAGCTTACTAGTCCAGCATCAAACCCACTGTACTAAAGAGACGGTCTCTCTAGCTAGAGAGTTAGAGCTGGGGTAATGCTTGAACACCTGGGGATCTTACTGGGGGTGCATGCAAGGTGAGAGTGAGCTATTTATAGACACACAGACATATCCAGTACTGCAGAGCCACCCTTGGTGGAACCTACAACTACATGATATGCCCCTTGTTAAGTAAGATTCACTTGTAGCCCATGTGTTAGGCTAATGGCTGAGACATGTATAAGTGAATCTTGGATGGGCTGCCCCTTGCGGGACTCGAACCCATGAACTCCCGGTTCGCCACCATGTTGTGTTCTCAAGCTTACTAGTCCAGCATCAAACCCACTGTACTAAAGAGACGGTCTCTCTAGCTAGAGAGTTAGAGCTGGGGTAATGCTTGAACACCTGGGGATCTTACTGGGGGTGCATGCAAGGTGAGAGTGAGCTATTTATAGACACACAGACATATCCAGTACTGCAGAGCCACCCTTGGTGGAACCTACAACTACATGATACTAAAGTTAAGTGATTACATATTCAGAACATAAATTGCACATGATGTGAAGGATTTATATAAAGAAATGGGTGAAACATAACTTCAACCAGTCTTATCTACCATTAATGCAAACATTCAGCCAACTTCATCCAATGACAAATGAGGACAATGTCAATGAGCCCTCCTTCAGACTGAAGTAAGTGTTATGATTCATGCTACATTCTCACGGCGGCTCCCGGAGAACTATTGAATCGGCGTCGAAGTATTTTCAGGAAAGACGGAAAAATATTTCCTCTTTTTACGTATTGCGCAGGGGCATTTTAGGTTCCCGCCGGACATTTTTTTATTGCGCGCCGTCGAGAAACCTGCTCCTTACCGTCACTTCAAATCGCCACGGAGCAGAAAAAAAGTTTCAACCAGTACAAATTTTCTAAAAATTCGCGGTGGAGCAGACCAGAAAAATTGTTCGACGCCGCGATCAGAAAAGCAAGACCACGTCGAAGTTTTCGCGCCACTGAGGGGTAATAAGTTTCCCGCGGATTTGTAAAACAAGCGGGATTCTCTGCGTGGCGCCAAAAAGGTCGACGCCGCGGTTCTTCTGCACTCCGCCGTCAAGGAAAATGCTCCGGGACGTGTGCAAAACCTTCGCGCCGTTGTCTGGACCCCCTCCAGGAGCAGACAGAGTGGCGCCACAGGGGCTATTTTTAGCAAAATCCTTTGTCCGCGGGGTACTGAAAGCATCGCGGCGTCGACCTTTCGTACCACGGCGCGAATGGGGGGTCAGCCTTGGAGACGCACTGGCGCGCGCCTCGCATATAAATAGAAGAGCAGCCACTAGAGCACCATAACCACTCTGAACTTCAAGACGAACGCATCTATACTCCATGACACTCTGCTTCACAGCCTACTGAATTGCTGCTTCATTGCTGAATCGCTGCTTCATTGCTGATTGATCCTGCTTCATTGCTGATTCATCCTGCTTCATTTCTGATTGATCCTGCTTCAAGATGGGACCAAGAGGAAGAGGGAAGAAGACCTTGAGGGCACCAACCAAGGGCAACATTCAAGCCAGCACTCCACTGACCACTCCATCTTCAACTCCAGTTGGTTCACCAGCTCCTTTCATAGACTACACAGCTGTTACATTGTCTCCAAGCATGTTCAGCTTGCCGGACAGCATCGTGGCAGTGACCACTGCTACATCAACAGTGACCAGTGAGACCATCTTCGAGGGCGCCCCACCACCCAAAGTGCTGCAACAACAAGCTGATGAGGAGGATGAAGATGATGATGATGATGAAGATCAAGTCCTGACCAAGCTTGTTGCTGCTGTCAAGTCTCCAACCAAGCGTGGCAGGCCTGCCACTGCTGCTGCAGTCAAGAAGAAGCGTCCCAAGTCTGCTGATGCTGAGGTCAAGTCTCCAACCAAGCGTGGCAGGCCTGCTGATGCTGCTGCTTCTGTCAAGTCTCCAACCAAGCGCACCCAGTCGGCTGATGCTGCTGTCTTCAAGTCTCCCACCAAGACTGCTCCAAGGGGAAGGCCTGGCACTCCTGGCAAGTCTCCTTCAGCCAAGCGTCAAGCCACCTCCAAGTCTCCAGCCAAGTCTCCAGCCAAGTCTCCAGCCAAGTCTCCAGCCAAGTCTCCAGCCAAGTCTCCAGCCAAGACTGCAGTCCAGCCTCCACCTCCACCTCCAGATGATACTCCTGCTGATGATGATGATGATGACTCCGTACCAAATCTGAAAGCTGCAATCCACCAGCAGACCCTGCAGTCCGAGTACGATGCCACCACAGAGGAAGATACTCCCAAGAAGACTGCTGCCAAGTCCAAGGGCAACAAGGGGAAGAACCAGGCGACGGAAGATTCTGACAACACTGGATCTGAGGTTGAGCTGATCCAGGACTCCGATGGCCAGTTTGTCCACAAGGAGAAGAAGAAGGGCTAAAGAAAGAAAAACTCCAGGGACCTACTGGGCATCACAGAAGAGCAGGAGGATGAGCTGATCGACTGGTACCGGGAGAACAAGGACCTGTACTCCAAGGGCTCCACCACCTTCAAGAGTACACAGAAGGACAGACTGGATACAGAGAAAGCAGCAGAACTTACATTGCTAGTGGGGAAAGAAATCACAGCAGCTAAAGTCAACAAATGGAGGAGCAACATCAGGACTGCCTTCGGGAAGATCATCAGACCTCAAGCTTCTGGAGCTGGCAGAAAGAAGATGTCCGACCGAGACAAGTACATCCTGGCGAAGTGCGAATTCCTGAGGGCCTCCATCATTCCGAAGGGTGCCGTGGAAATCTCCAGCCTCACTGGACCAGGAGGAAGTCACCGCCTGTCGTCCGATTCTGATGCCCCCATGGACTACAATCCTATGCCCGATCTGGATGACAGCTTCCCAGCCAGCCAGCAGCAGTCGTCCCAGGAGATGTCCCAGCAGTCCCTCCAGCCGTCCCAGCCCCAGTCCCAGGTCTTCCCAGGACGAAAGCCATCCAAGAAGAGGAAGGACACAGACCAGGAGATGGCCTCTGCCCTCACTTCAATTGCTGGTCACTACTCTTCGGACAGGCCCAGGAAACCAGCACCACCTCAGCCAGCAGGACCATTCTGTGACATGTGCCCACAAACGGCTCACAGGCTGGATCCAGAAGTACACCAGTTGCAGAACATGTGCAGGAGTATCTTCACATCTGGGAAGAACATGAACCGTGCCCTGAGACTTCGCCTCCTGCACTCCTTGAGCCAGACGGACAACTACTTTGTACAGGCGGCTGTCCAAGATAAAATCCTGATGATGCAGCAAGAGAATGTGGAGATGATCCTAGGGCAGCAGCAGCAGCAATACATCCCTCCTCCTGGTCCTGCTCCATCCTTTGTCAACGAAGACTTGCAGCAGCCTCCAACAACTCAGCAGCAGCCCCAGCAAACAAGGCCTTCGACAAGTCTTCAGATGCAGTCCCAGCCTCCACGCCAGCAGTTGCAGTCCCAGCCAAGCAGCAGCAGCCAGTTCCAGTCCCTGCAGCCAATTTGAAGCCAGACTCCAGCCCTGCAGCAGTCATCTTTAAGCTTCACCCAGCTGACGCTTGACAGCCCCCAGAAGCTTGGCTTCCCCGGACCCTCTTTTGGCCAGCAGCAGCAGCCACTACAGCATCAGCCACTACAGCAGCAGCAGCAGCAGCCTCTACAGCAGCATTAGCCACTACAGCAGCAGCAGCAGTCTATACAGCAGCAGCAGCCACCACTACAGCAGCAGTCTCTACAGCAGCAGCAGCCACCACTACAGCAGCAGTCTCTACAGCAGCAGCAGCCACCACTACAGCAGCAGTCTCTACAGCAGCAGCAGCAGTCTCAGCAGCAGCAGCAGCAGTCTCAGCAGCAGCAGCAGTCTCTACAGCAGCAGCAGCAGTCTCTACAGCAGCAGTCTCTACAGCAGCAGCCGCAGTCTCTACAGCAGCAGCAGCCGACACTTGTCCACCAGCAGCAACATCAAACTCCATTGTCGTTCCAGTGGAGCCAAGTCAACCTGCCCTCTCCAAGGAAGTGATGCCTGTTCAAGTCGTCTGAAAAAAGAAAAAAAAAAACTACCCAGGCCCTTTTAAGGGCCACCAAATCCTCCCAAAAGAGCTGGCCACGTACACATCTTATGTTGACTAAAAAAACTGTTGCGATGACAAACAAGAGCAAAAATGAAAAGAGCCCAAAAAAAAAAAGTTGACAAATTCCCCCCAAAAAAAATCCGGTCCTGGCCCTTGTAAATTTTAAACACCTTCAATTCATAAAAGCAAGGTGCTATTTCCCTTCTTTTTTTTGGCCCATTTTCACTTTCTGCTCCACCAGTACAGGTGGCATTTCGGCTTTCTTAATTAAAGTTTTTTCACCACTTTAATTAATATAGATAGATAGATAGATAGATAGATAGATAGTCAGATAGATAGTCAGATAGATAGATAGATAGATAGTCAGATAGATAGATAGATAGATAGTCAGATAGATAGATAGATAGATAGATAGATAGATAGATAGATAGATAGATAGATAGACAGACAGATAGACAGATAGATAGGCAGATAGATAGCTAGATAGAAGAAAATATTTGCACGTCGCATATACACTGCAGCAAAGAAAAACGAGTGATCGTCATTTTGCAGTGATGACACTTGGATAGATAGATAGATAGATAGGCCCATAGATAGACAGATAGATAGATAGATAGATAGATAGATAGATAGATGGAACACAATGCTCGTTACATATATACACTGCAGAAAACAAAAGCAGTTATCGTCACTTCGCAGGGATTGCACTTGGATAGATAGACAGATAGATAGATAGATAGATAGGCAGATAGATAGACAGATAGATAGGCAGATAGATAGGCAGATAGATAGCTAGATAGATGGGCAGATAGACAGCTAGATAGAAGAAACTATTTGCACGTCTCATACACACTGCAGCAAAGAAAAACGAGAGATCGTCATTTTGCAGTGATGACACTTGGATAGATAGATAGATAGATAGATAGATAGATAGATAGGCACATAGATAGACAGATAGATAGGCAGATAGATAGATAGATAGATAGATAGATAGATAGATAGATAGATAGATAGATAGATAGATAGATAGATGGAACACAATGCTCGACTCTGCTCGTTACATATATATATATATATATGCAGGGATTGCACTTGCATAGATAGATAGATAGACAGATAGACAGATAGACAGATAGACAGATAGACAGATAGATAGATAGATAGACAGATATATAACTAAATAGACAGATTGATAGACAGGAAGTGAAAGTGATTTAAATGGGTTGTACAGATAGATACAAAGCTAAAAATGTGCTATTTTATGTACGTCACAAAAAATGTAGTTGTTGCAGGGAGGGTTTTTTCGGGGGGGGGGGGTTTGTCAACATAAAGATGTGTACAAGGCCTGCTCTTTCTGGAGGAAGTGGTAAGCCCTTACAAGGGCTGGGTTAATTTGTGGTTTTTTAAGGGGGGCATTGAATTGCTGTTGCTGCTGCTGCTTCTCTGCTTCATCTTCAAATTCTTTCCATCTGCCAGGGGACACTTCCTGCTGGGCTGTTCACGTAGTCTCGTAGGTAGTCTCGGTACTGCTTGGCTTGTCTGGTGGCATTTCCATATGCTGGAGCGAATCCAAGGTCATGCAAGGGGTTTCCTCTCCACAGTCCTTCAGTGACTTCATGGGTTGCAGGATCTTCTCTGTCCATTACGTCGTTGTCCATGGCTCGATGAATTCCTATTCTGTCTCGCAGAAGATTGTGTAGAGTGCAGGCTGCCAGAGTGATGGCTGCCACTCTGCCGGGTTTCTGGGGCATCGTAGTTAGGAAGCATCTGAACCTGTGGGACAGGATACCGAAGGCATTCTCCACCACTCTCCTGGCTCTTGAAATTCTGTAGTTGTAGACTCTGGAGGGGATGTCAAGGTTTCTTCTTGGAACAGGCTTCAACAACCAGCTCTTCAGGGGGAAGGCCTCATCTCCAACGATGAAGTATGGAAAAGGATTCCCAACTGTGCCAGGTAGAGGTTCAGCAGGGGGTAGCCCAAGTCCTTCTTCTTCCAGCAGGTCCCTCAGCCTTGTGTCCAGGAAGACTCCTCCATCCGATGAGCTTCCTTGGCATCCAGCCTGCACGTAGAGGAACTTGTAGTCAGAATCCACCAAAGCCATAAGCACAATGGAATGGAAGCCCTTGTAGTTGAAGTAGATTGACCAAGCTTTCCGAGGACATCTGATGCCAATATGCTTCCCATCCAGTGCTCCGATGCAATAGGGCATGTTCCACCTCTTCTCAAAGCCCTTGGCAACTTCCTTCCAGGATGCTGGATCCATTGGCAGGGTCAGCAGATGTTCGTAAGCTCGCATGATGGCAATGCAGACACTGGGGATAAAATTGCAGATGGTGTTGGGAGCCACTCTGAAACCGTAGGCCAAGGACTTGTAGCTCTCTCCTGTCGCCATGTACCGTAGGGTGACTGCCAACTTCAATCCAGGTTCCAGAGCCCTCCTCATGTTGGTGTCTTGTTTTGTAATTGCAGGAGCCACAGCAGCCAGGATTTCAGCAAAAATTTCAGGAGGCATTCTGCAGAAGTTGTAGTAGCCAGAGACATCATTGTTGGCCAATTCAGGCAGCAGCTGGTAGAAATGGCCATGTTGTTCCCTCTGCAGCAGCCAATTCCGAATCCACCATCTCTTCATCCTCCTCCTCCTCCTCCTCATTCTTCTTAGATAATAAGCACCAGCAACAGCAGCAACAACAGCAACGTCAAGGTCTTCCCCAGCATCTTCATCAGCCATCATGTCTGTCCAGCATCCAGGAGTGTCCCCATCAAAGGTCAAGCTGCAAGTGAAGCAAGGCGGCCTCTGCGGCCCTTTTTATTGGCTTTCGCAGCGCCCTCCTCCGACGCGGTGCCCTTGACAACGGCGGCATGCTTTTCATTCCCGGCGATATGCCCTCGGGCCTGCAGACATCCCCGTGGAGTACAAAACCATTCCCGCAGTCGTAAAAGCAATCCCCGGCGCTGTGAAAATATAGTCCGCCGCGATGAAATAGCTTCCCTGAGGGGCAGTTATAGGTTCCCTGCGGGGTACTTTTTATATCACGGGGCGATATAAAAGTATCCCGCAGGAGGAGGAAATTTCTTTCCCCCCGGCGAACTTTTGGTGATGGCGTACAACTTTTCTTCCCCGCAGGGAACAAAAAGAACCCCGCCATGCCTTTCGTTGCATGGTTATCGATTAGCCTTAATTGATTACATAATTGCCCTTCGCGCCGTCCTAATTCAAAATCTTGCAAGAAATCGTCCGCCGTCGATAAAAAGCTTACCGTCATCTCCCGTGAGACTGTGGCATCAGCCGTCTTGACAGCCTTCTTTGAATCAATGGATTAATTTTTTTTGAGGCGATGTATCAGCCCCTAGCTAATATATTCTTAGTTACTCTTTTTGGTGCCACTCGCTTCTGTATAGATGGCCACAGGCCTCCCGACAAGAGGCTTTTCCGGAATTCAGAAAATCTGCGGAACGGGACGCTGTTGCGGGATCAGCGGTAATAAAATGTGGATGGCGTGAAATGTGCCGAACAAGGTCAATTTGCCTTAAAAATCGCATTTTTTTTTTTTTTTTTTTCTTGTTTAGAGGTAGGAAGAGAAACTAGCCAAGGAACAGCCGTGGTTATATTTAACACTTATGCTCTCTATTCCTCCTAGTGTATTAGCACATCTTCTGAAATAAAAAACGACAGAGGAGGGTATCTTTGAGTCAGACAGCTCTGTTCTGAAAAAATGACATCAAAGATGCAGGTGCTTTAGTGTCTTCTTTTCAATAAAAAAAAATCCAAATTAGAGCACAGGATAGGGTAATCTTACTCATAACTAATGACAAAGAAACAGAAGTCAGATCAATGCCATAGGCCAGCAACAGATTATTGAAACAGGGTAATATTCTAATAAAATTCACAAATTTCTGATACAAAATTGAGAGAAAAGCTGTTTTTTACCCCATCAGTAGGGCCATAAAAAAACTCATTATGCTTGTTTGTATCATGATGATTTTTTGGGTACAGATAAAGGAGGTCTTAAGCTAAAGATTGATGCCAAATATATAGGTATAGGAGCACTCAATTGGCCAATATAACCCATCAAAAAGTGTCCGACTCAATTTTACACCCTGTCAGTGTCCGACTCAAGGAATCTTACCCTAGTATTGACAATCAGCATGAAGCCAACACTTGTTATCAACTTTTTGTTCAATGAAAAAGGACATGTTTAAAAATGGGGTTTTAAATTAGTTTTATACAAGGACAAAATAGGCCTATCCTTCATGGCTAGAAAATCATAATAACTTGCCCCACAGGCACACCCCTGTATCTGTCAAATTGACAGTGTCAATTGATATTCAGTAATCTTAAACAGACTGTGCAGTACAGTCAGTCTAGACAACTGCCTGTGCTTGTCCAAGTGTCTCCTATCATTACTATTATGTAATGTAGGGTAATGATTTATGAAAGACTTACAAGGAGTAGCACTCCGGAGTACCCAGATAGGTCAAAGCCGAGCATAACATTGAGCCAAATAGGGAGACCGGGATAAGTTGTGCCATTTTTTACTTCAGCTTAATCGTGTAATCTGAAAATCAGATGTCGAAATATAATACCTCTGCCAGAATCGAGCCAAGTAGCAGGACAACTGGAACATTTGGCCTATCATGGTAGGCATTTGAAAAAGTAGGTCAAGTGACAGAACTTGCCCTGGTTCCTGGGTAAGTTGTGCCGCATGTCGGGGCAAGTTGTTCCACTTAGTTTATTCCAAAATTTTTTTTATTTCACCTGTTTCTTCAGATAGATGGGGGAGGGTTGGTCAAGTGGAAGCAAGCTGGGCTGCCTATTACTGGGTCCATGCTTCGAATCCAGCTCTTTCCAGGTCCCTGGGGCTATGTTGGACGGCTGTTTCAATCATCCTTCGCCTCATTGCTGTGTCCTCCTCCTGTCCCAATTAGCATAACGAGTGCATAATACAGGACGTAAAGCCCCAATCACCCATCCATTCTTCAGGTAGATCATTTGTATCATGTGTTTGGCATACGGCTGATATTTTACAAAAAAACTATCAGCCATTTTATGCAAAAATTCAAAATCCAGCAAAAACTAAAATTGTTAAATATTTAGAGGGTGGTATAATGCTTTTAACACATGTTCTTCTCAGTGCAAGTTATTTCACATGTTGAGGCTTTGGGTAAAATTCAGACCTAAATAGATGAATAAAAATTCATCTTTGTTATAAAATTGGCCCATCTCACCCCAATCAAAACGGCACAACTTACCCCAAATTGATTTTCTGGAGAAAACTGGTCGTCAAAAATAAAAAAATAATGCAAGATTAAATCTGACAACAAAAATGTCTAGATATTCCTCCTAACTCCATCCTACCAGAGGAACATCACCCTATTACAAACACCAAATTACCAAGTAACAAGAATTTCAGTCCTTGTCTCTTCAAGTTTTCATTAAAAAAATTGAATTTACGAGTGTAGCTTTTCACAGCGTTATATTTTCTAGGTGTATATTAATGTTGACTAAGTGTGTATACATGGATGACATTGCCTTCTTTACCCAGTTCTTCATTTCACCCCAACACTGGGTGGCACAACCAACCCCGTGGCACAACTTACCACAGTCTTCCCTAGGGGAGACCGGGGCTGGTTGTCACAGGGGCAGGTTGTCACACTTTCGTGGCAGGTTGTCACACTTTTGGGGCAGGTTGTCACACTTTTGGGGCAGGTTGTCACGCTTTCGGGGGCAGGTTGTCACACTTTCGGGGCAGGTTGTCACACTTTTGGGGCAGATTGTCACACTTTCGGTGCAGGTTGTCACACTTTCGGTGCAGGTTGTCACACTTTCGGGGCAGGTTGTCACACTTTCGGGGCAGGTTGTCACGGTCTAATGAAATTAAATTGTCATATCCTTAGTACATTCTACTGATGATTGATGATGTAAGCAGAAAAGGCATATCGTCTAAATAGATCTATTTCACATTTTCAAAAGGAATTTGCAGAAAAATTCTACAGTCTGCACTCACCCTCTTCCTTATCAAAATGCATTTCTGTTGCCTTGATAAGTCAAAATTTGTAGCACCCTTGTACAGAGTCACATGACTGTTAAGGTCTGCACTGGGCAAGTAGGGGATTCCTGACATGTCAAAAATAACTTGTCTCATTCAGGATTTGACTTACAGAGTCTCACTTCCTGCATTCAAACTCTTGACCAAAAGTGTGACAACCTGCCCCGAAAGTGTGACAACCTGCCCCGAGTGCTGAATTTTCAAAAAATGTCCAATATGACATCAAGATTTCGAATGACATAGGTATATATTCACCAGATAGATTTAAGTTACTCCTGTACTGACTTTCATATACAATGGCGGTGCCCCTACTTAATTAAATAGAAATAGAGCATGTTTAAATTCTACACAGTGTGACAACCTGCCCCTGTGACAACAAGCCCCGGTCTCCCCTACTGTTCACAAAAAGACTTTCAGTGAGTGGCACAATTTACAACAGTATCTCCAATGACTCGTACACATAAAAAAGTCTAAAAGGCTTACAAATGATTTCCAAAACAATATAATATTCGCGCAGAGAAACGGCCGCAGCGAATCGAGCACAATAGAGGACTCAAAATTATTTGCAGTGATGGTCTGAACATCAACAGTCCACAGTTGGGAATTTTACAAGCTAAATTAAATTATTAACACATGACTTATTTCATTTCACAGCAGATAACAAGAAAACATAACAAAATTAAAGTTAGTTAGGCCTAGTCTTTATAAGCTTATGATTATGTAACAGGGAGCAATTAATCCACAAACAGATCATGTTATTGTTTTTGTATTGCTGTATAGTATATATTTACACTATTAGTAATATCAACAATCTAACATAGACTTGACTTTGACAGCTTTCAGTGTTATCCACCTTTCTACCATTTAGCTGATTATCAATATTAGTTATCTATTAAATATTATACAGTTATCGCAAAGCACCGAGTGCAATATCAGTTTTTATGGCAACGAGGTGACTAATATTGCAAGAGGGCGCAGCCTGAGTGCAATATTAGTCACCGAGGTGCCATAAAAACTGATATTGCACTCGGTGATGTGCAATAACTGTTATATCTTATGTTTTTTTGTGGCAAATGCAAATAAAGGGGCTGGAATTCTGATGTCTAGACTATTTTTTTGTTTCTTTCGACCCGCATTTTTAAAATGTATCTCATCAAAATTCTATAAATATTTCACAAAAAGAAAAAGCTTCTCTCTTTTGGAATCCATAAATGATATACTAAAGGTTTTTCGGCCTCTTAATCCTTTGTACTGACTAAAAGAATAACATAAACATTACAAAAAGTTTAATGTATATCCACTTAGCCCTTCAATATATGCATCTTTTGCCACCTAAATAATTTTCCTATCTATTTCTATTACTGGGTGGTGATTTAGTTTTTACTAAAATCAAGAAACAATCTTGTGCTGCTGCAAGACTTGTGTTTCTTTTGAACTACATACTTAAAATGTATCTCATCAGAAATCAATAACTATTTCACTCACAAAAAAAAATTTCACACTTTTGGTCTCAGAAAATTATATACTTGGTGATGGATATTATTTTCGATTTTTTTCTGAAATTTTATAGCAGACTTTTGACCTCCAAACATATGAAAATCACAGAAAAATCGGCAAAAATGCTGTTTTTCGGTCACTTCTTGCTTTATTCCGATAAAAGAAAAAATATAATCAGTACAAAAAGTTTATATCCTATTAGCCCTTTAAAATATGCATCTTTTGCCGCAAAAACCATCTTTCTAACTGCCTCCGTTGCTCTGTATTGCATTTATTAGTAAAATAGGAAAACACAATCTTCTTCTCAGCTTGTGGCTGCAGCAGCCCTTTTAAAAATATGGTGCTTCCTCTCAGGTCCGTCCAATCTTTCACTTGTTAAAATGAGCGTGCAATAAGTGAATATAACATTTGTTATTGACCTCCCTGGGAAAAAATTTCCAATAATAAAAATTTTCCCAAAAAAAAAATTTCAAAAAAAAAAAAAATTTCCCCAAAAAAAAAATTTCCCCCAAAAAAAAAAATTTCCCAAAAAAAAAAAATTTCCCCAAAAAAAAAAATTCTAATTACACAACAAAATTTAAAAAAAAAGAAAATTTCCACAAAAAAAATTATTTCCGAAAAAAAAAATTTTCCAGAAAAAAAAAAAATTTCCCTAAAAAAAAAATTATTATGGAACAAAACAATTGTGGACTTCACTTTCGGTCAATATCAGGTTTTACGGACCTGACCTAGTGATATTCACCTCAGCCTTGGGCCTCGATGAATATCACCGGTCAGGTCCATAAAACCTGATATTGACCTCACCCGAAGTCCATAATTGTATAATATGGCACGGCTGTCGGCCAATGAGAAGCGAGTATTTTCGCTAGCCATGTGATATATATATCTATCTATCAAATAGTATCAATTTATTTATCCATCTGTGGGTCGATCTATCTATCTATTTATCTATTATCTTCTATCTATCCATCTATCTATTGATCTTTCTATTCATCTGTCTATTATATTTTTTGTTTATTTTATCTCTCTAATATTCTAAATTTATCTGACTTTGTATGTATTAAACTGTTATATAACTGCCTTTCATAAATTGAATATGAAATAAAAATAAAAGAACTTATGGTAACACTGTAATTCCCACAAAAAAGATTTTAACATTTTAAAGTGCTGCGCGAATGTCATGGCAAATGTTCATATGAGTAATGCATAATTTCACAGGAAATATATATATAACACAAATATACGATTAATTATTTTTGTTAAAACAGTTAGCCTATCCCAACTAATTCAATCAATATTACATGCTCTTGAGTCTTGGTAGGTTTATATTACCTTCAAACTTAAAATTACCTTGTGAATGCAGGTCATGTGTCTTCTCAAATTCTCAGCACTAAACTGGGTGGCATTTAAGTTGACAGAAAGCATCATTAAGGCAGATTTAAGTACCAATTACATTTAAGTTGTCTAGACTATTGTTATGTTTCACAGCTAAGATTCATGTTTGCAGAAACAAACAAACAAACTGGCATGATAGCAATGTTGTGTTATGGTCAGGGGTGTATCCAGAAAATGTTGGACAAGGGGGGGGGGGGGTTTACCAATGAAAATGTACTAAAAATATCCGGATTTTTTTTACATTAGAATGTGCAGGCCAAAGGTGGGGGGGGGGGTTGAACCCCTAAACCCCCCCCCCCTGGATCTGCTACTGATGGTTTAGCACAGTGGGCCTGTAACAAAACAAACTGGGACACAGCTGGACATGCTGGGGCATAGCTGGACATACTGGGACTTATATGGACATACTGGGACTTATATGGACAAATAGATTGTATGAGGAATTGTAGGATGTACATGCACTTATCTGGACATATTGGGATTTTCAGGATACATCTGGACATATCAGGACATATTTGGGCTTATTGAGACATACAGGGCATAGAAGGACAGACAGGATGTATGGGGATTTGTAGGGAGTACATAGACTTACCAGACCCGTTTGAACATATTTGGACTAATGGGACATAGCAGGACATACTGGGAAATAGCAGGACATACTGGGACATAGCAGGACATACTGGGACATGGCAGGACATACTGGGACATAGCAGGACATACTAGGACATAGCAGGACATACTGGGACCTGGCAGCACATACTGGGGCATAGCAGGACATACTGGGACATAGCAGGACATACTGAGATATATCTGGACCTTTCGGGACGTATTTGGGCTTATTGACACATACAGGACATACAAGGACACACAGGATGTATGAGGATTTGTAGGGAGTATATGGACTTACCGGACCTGTTTGAAAATATTTGGACTTATGGGACTCGGTCGTGCATATTGAACTAACATGGGAATTACTTGGACTTAAAAGGGACATATTCGGACGTATTTGCACTTACAGGACTAACAGGACCTGCAGGACTTATGCGATGAAATGGGGCCTCACTATCGACCTACCTATCTATCCATCTATCTATCTATCTATCTATCTATCAGTCTATCAATCTATCTGTCTATCCATATCTATCTATAAAATTAATCAATGAAATTAAGGTATTGTGTTATTTCCATCTATCTATCGATCTTTCTATCTATCTTTCCATCTATCTTTCTATCTACAAAATTAATGTATTGTATTATTTCCTGAGAACAAAGAATTCTGACCTGTTGCCTTCAGGGCTGCCAACCTTCAAATGAACTGAGGAACATGAATGTGCAACAAATACAATGAAATGTTGTCAAACAAGAAGGATTGAAGGCAAACAAAGGGATTTAAATTAATTTGTTTTGTACTTAGTGGTATAAGTTAGATAACACCCTTGTTTGTGACAATATGCAATAAACCTCGGGCTAAAGCCCTCGGATATATTGCATATTGTCACAAACGAGGGCGTTATCTATTACTTATCGTTTTCATAGATACGTGTTTTTCCAGTTTGCACCTTGCTTTATCTCAAAACTCTGATGTCACAGATTTAATTGCATAACTGTATATTACAAGCACATATTTCAAGGAACTGACCAAATGCATTCACACATGGATTATATATGTTTAGCTTTAATACCTGCACTTGGTAGGATTAGGGAAGTGTCAAAGTAGGCAAGCATTGGCCTTTGCAATTTCATTGACATGCCTGGCAACTTGTTTGGGGCCATCAGTATTTTTGAAAGCCGCGATCCATCCACACTCAAGCAAATTTCTGAAACACTGATCTGATGGCAATGGCAAGCAAAATTCTGTTTCCAACTTTTGGCCTGCCGTGTACAATGTCTAAAAACAAGTGCAACAAAGTGATTTGAAATTGTGAAGGCGAGTGTCTTGTGAATAACAATAAAGCAGGCTTTGTTTTGTTAAACATTGAAACAGAGACTCTTCTGTCAATGTGTGATAATCAGCTTGGACAGAAGTTGTTTGTTGTGGTTGTACAAAAAGAGTAACATTCCCTGTCAGTTTTAATTTCCTTTGTAATAAACTGTGACGTCAAACTCAGAACTGATATGTCACAGATTGAAGGTTAGACCAATCACATTCACAGATACCCTGATGATGTCACGGTTTAACTGCAAAACGAAATTTTCAAAAAACACGTAGCTATGAAAACGATAATAATGCACAGACACAGGGCATATATGTTGAGCTCACCTGTAGCTTTGTCGGCTGTAAAAATGCAAAGGGTGTAATGAATGGAAAGAGAAGTTAGGAGATCGGATTACTGCACTAAGTGTGATGTAAATACCAGAACAGCAGGAACCAGAAATATAAACTAGTTCTGTCCTATCTTCACAGTTCACAAAGCAATAGAAGGTACCTACTTTAGTGGACACTCCACATTATTAACATTGACGAAAAAACTTCTTCTGAGTGCCATTAGCAGATAAGGTGAAACCAACAAGTGACATTTTAAACAATTTTAACAGAAATAAAAAAAAGGCAGTTTGGTCTGCTTTTCGTAAAATTTAATTGCACATTTTGGCCGAGTTGTCAGACATTGGTGACATTTTGCAGATTTGTAGATTCAGTTTGTCGACATGCTGTAGAATCAGAAAAGTTTACAAGATTTCACAGGCTTTAACATGAACTTAAGCCATGGTGATGTCACATTGGGGGATTAGATGAATTTCTTCCCAAAATACCAGGAATAATATGATGGTATGAACTTTGAATGATTTTCCATATAGCCATGATTTTCTTCATTTAACAATGCAAGTTACAATTTTGCAGTTACTGTTTTCGCTTCTGCCATCTATGATTTTTCAGGCAGAGAATAATATCTTAGTTTTCCTGTATATTGTTGCCCTCCTTAGGTATCTAATCTTACTTTCAATAAAATAAGCAAATATTAAAACAAAAAGACTAACTACAAAGTTTGGTTGAGTCACTGGCCGTTTATGGAAGACTTGAAGTGAGGAAGCAATGTCCTAAAATTGATGATAAAATGAAGTGATACATGTCCTATGATTGAAAATTAAGTAGTCTGGAAGATATAGTAGCCAGACTGACTGGCATGCCAGAAGACAACCAAATAAACCATGCTCATTGCCCTGAGTATGTCGTTAGTGGGAAATCCATGACTGAAGTCATGGGCTCATGGATGTATTATTTGCATAGACTTGGCTTCAAAGTATGTTTGCCTCCCTATAACCCTTAATTGATCACTGATGAAGCCATAGTGCATTGGCATCCAATAGATATTTCCAGGATCATCCTCATTTCTATGCGCGGTTAGGCAATGTCACTGGAACAACTCCGTAGACAGACTCTCATCCCAATTAGGTTATATTCATTCACCATAAAAATCAATTAAACAAGCCAATTAATCAGTTAATTGTGCCAATAATCTATTATATATATGCTACATCAATAAGCACATAAATTGTATGCTTCTGCGATTCGAATGATTGATAATTGGTTGTATAATACTTGTATAGCACAGGAAATTAGACAATGGTCAAATTAACTGAATGATACAAATTGTCATTTGTCAGATGCATGTGGATATACATATAAACTAGTTACGAGGGGGCTATGTATGTACAGTATTCAATTACAGAATTGAATTCTGCTATTTCTGGAGCTAGAGATCGTTTGAAAATCTTTAATCAACAATGACACTGGTAAAAAATTTGTGAAAATTCCTGTTGAACTGCAACTCGTAGCGTTACTTGCCCTTGGTATAAGGCATCAAAAAATCATTATCGTGACAATGCAATTTCTTGACAATTTGCAGCAAGTTGTGACCTCAGATCAACCTTATGGCCAGTCAAAACACACTGCTGTCAATACAGCACTGCAGATTTAACTTTAATCAATGTTACTTTGAAAGTTGGTATTGGCATTATTTTCTGAATAGGTAGCTCCTTCTGAGAAGGGAAAGCCCCATGAAAGCCACAGAGAAAATTGAAAGATTCCCTGCTCAGAGCTGTATCCTGGTAATTTATTAGCCTATAACACAAAAGTTGATCCTTTTGACCTTGCTGAACCCAAAAATGTTTCACTGACTTTGGCAAACCCACACTGACTTTCATGAGTACCTCAGCTTGTGGATGTGTATAATTTTGAAGCAACAAACTCTTGTTGCAAAAGATAATCTGGGCATTTCCATAGATAAGCACTCTTCATTCAAAAAGAGAATTGCTTATTATGTCTCAGCACGACAGAATGTGCATTCACATTGAGCCACGTCAATGCAATGATCTTGTGTCATTTTCTGTATTTTTCTAACTATGAAAGTCTTCTTTAGTTCAAAACCTACACTGCGCTGACCATCACTAGATCTACTGCAAGTTGTTTGTTTGTTTGTGTTTTAAGCCTCTGCAGAACCTTAGTGGGCTATATCCAGGCAGGCGACCGCCGTATGATGATGAGATGAGAAGACTGAGAGTCTGGCACATACCCTACAAGGGATGTCCCAAAAGTTCTGACCAATTTTTTTGGCAGACCTTTCTATTTGAAGTAGCTGTATGAAATTTTCACAGAATCAATTTCAGGTATTTAACTATCCGTTTTGAAAGTATGGTACCTTTTCAAACATTTTAAATTACTTTTCTGTTGCCATGGAAACAGAAGGTCAGTGCACCCATCGCAGCTCAATTTTTTAGGCCAAATCCAAGTGTCTAGGCTTGTAAACAACCAAGGAATTTACTGTAAATATGTAATGCATGATCATGAAAAATATTATTTGGAAACCTAACAGTATCTCAAAGTTTTTCATATACATTTAAAGTCACTGTGAATCAGTTTAACCCATGTGCTGAGTCGATCACCAGGGTCCTAAACTGGGCTGTTCCTAAGTTGTGGAATTTCAGTGTATGTGGAGACTGCTTCATTTCTCGTTATGACTATCATTTCTTTAATTTTTGAACTGGTATATAAATTTTAGTATCACGCAAAGATACAGAAGGCCAAATCTCGTAATTAAAGCAGATACGATTGGGTTTTGAACCTAAGGTTCTTGAGCACTGCCTCTTGACAGCAGATTGTTTCAGCCAAACCGTCTCAAGCGCTGTTAGGCAACTGCTGGAAAACGCCTTTGGTAATTGCCTTAACTGATCAGGTTGAAATATAAATAAATGTTTATAATCTAATGGAAGATACATTGTAAGACTGCAAGCCTATCAGGAAATACATTTTCTTGCAATCATTTGCGTTTTTAATATAAATTCTCTGACTTTTAACACAGCTAATGTGCTGAATTTCATCTGATAAATAGAGCTGCGCTGCGTGCACTGACCTCTCGTAACCATGGCAACAGAACAGCAACTTAAACACTTCTTGCAGTCATGATTTTTCCAAAATAGATGGTCAAATACCTGAAATTTATTCTATGAAAATTTCATTTAGCTATTTCAAATAGAAAGGTCTGCCAAAAAAATTGTCAGAAATTTTGGGACACCCCTCGTATTAATTCAGGGATGCCCAGGGTCTTTCAGTTGCCCCAGCATAGAATACTGGATACAACCCGCCTCCATTTAAAGTCCCATGGGCTCGGACTAAAGTGAGTTCCCGGGGTGAGATTTGAACCCATGCCCTCAAAGCCAGTTGACAAGCGCACTTACCAATTAGGCCATGGGGGAACCCAGATCTACTGCAAGATAGTGCACACAAACAACAAGTCAATAATGAAAACATGAAGCAGAGAGTCAATGCTGTGGTATGACACAGCAACAGGGGCGTAGATTTTTTCGTTTTTGTAGGGGGGGGGATGATTTCAGCGCACTCAGAGTACACGTGAGGTCCTACAGTCCAGGAGTCATGTGGCGGGGTATTTTGGGGGCCATATATTTGAGATTATCTGATGAAAATTCTGAGCAACCTGGAGCTTGTATTTTGCGCATACGATCTCACAGGTACTGTGGAAAAGACAACCAAAACTATTGATTGACAACATCAAGTAGAATTCTGGGGGGAGATAATCATATGATCATCCCCCTCTTGCTCATCCTAGGGGGAATGCATCCCCCCATCCCCCCCAGGATCTACGCCCCTGCATAACAAATATGAAATGGGCCAGCTAATTTTAATATGGGGCAGGGATCTTCTGACAAATGTAAGGGATGACTGATGCAACCCATCTCTATACAGTTTAGTTGACACAGCAAACAATGAGAAATGTGGTAGGATGAGATACTAATAGACACCAACCTCACTTTTAACAATAATGATGAAGCACTACAAAAATGTATGATGACCAACTTCATTTTTGATTTTATGAGCATGAATGGCTTGTAATTACCTTCATGGTGTCATAAAGGTTGCTTGACTTTGAGCTTAGTTTTGATCAGCCTGTTTTTAAAGGCTTGGTCTCATTCAATGGGTTTGGTGTAACCGTAAACAAGTTCCCCCCAGAGCTTTGTTATCAATGAAACCATTCACCTTGGCTTGAAAGGCTCATTTTGAAAATACATGCTTGGTAACTGTTGATCAGGTCATTCAGACAATCTGGGTTCTGTAAAGTAGGTGACTCTTGTTGCCGCTCAAACGAAATCCATTTAAACACTGACTAGTATCAAATATATTTTATAACCTTCCATTTTGTGACTGACGCACTGGAGGAAAAAGCCCCATACCAGTAAATTCAATGTAAGAGAACAATTTGAAGGCCTTGCAATAAACAGTTCTGTAAGATGTCAAAGATACCTTATCAAAAGGGGATAAAATCGAAATACACTTACTTATTCATAGATGCTCTGGTAATTCATTCCAAATTCCAGCTGTAATCCTGCAATGAAATAATAATAAAATATAATATGACTTGTAGCAGATTTTACATCTAAACCAGGTTTGTTTAAGTAGTAATTGCTTCTATATAAGTAAATCGATTCATTTCCCTAAAAATTCCTTCTCAAACCTTAATTTTTTATTTTCTCTAGTCACATCTCATATGTTTGTTTTACATGTTTCACATTATCTTTTACTGTTGTTGTAAAAACTTCTTTGAACTAAATTTGACTTTGAAACAAGAATTCTAAATAGGGATGATTGTCGTTTCCATAGCTATGTGTTTTTTTTAGTTAATTTAGCAGTTACACCGTGACATCATCAGGGTATCATTGAATGTGAATGTGATTGGTTTAATCTTCAATCTGTGACACTCAGTTGAGAGTTTGACATCTCGGTTAATGACAAAGGAATTCAACAGAATTGAAAATCACTTCTTTAAAAATGTGTTGACAGTCATTGTAACTCCCTTTTGGGGAGAAGTAGTCTGTTTGATTCAGCTACAGTTCATTGAAGCATCTTTTAATTGCTGCAGGTATCAAAGCTGGACAAACATAACCATGTATCAACACTTGTGATATGTCAAGTTGCGCAACTAAATCTGAGAAGTCACAGTCTTGGGATAAAGCAAGGTACAACATTGAAAAACACAAAGCTGTGAAAACCATAATAATAAAGTTATGTCATTGTCATGTCTTAAATGTTCTTTCAATGCTATTTCCAAGAGTGCATTTCTTTTCAAATTTACATTGTTGTATCTCAATGAAATATTTAAGAGGGGTATACTGATTAAGAAGATAAATTTATGAATCAAATGAAGTGATACATTTAGACATTTCTAACAATTCATCTACAGCTGTGTTGTCCTAGATTTCATTGGTCATGTCAAATCATTCATAAATCATTACTTCACAACAGAAATCCCAAGAGCTCTATTTGTCACAAAGATTACTGCACAACTCTATGCAACAAGGAAATTAACTCTTTTCAAAAGGTTTGGAATATCAACAGCTTTGAAAACTCAAAATATGTAGAGCAATTTCATGTTTTATTACACACTTAATGCTTTTTTAAGACATCTATCAGTATCCATTGAATCAAATAGTGATCTCAATTAAAACCTATTAAAGGAACATCCCTTGATGCCATATGAAGTGTTACATGGACTGTTGCAAACTGAAAGACTGATTAGGCCTGGCCAATAATGTTTGTAAAGCATATCTGCTAACCCACACTCCATGCCGTATCTCCTCAATGATGAATTGCTTAGAATGCACTTTTCGTTTGATGAAGTACGAGTACAAGCAACGTACACAAACATTTCTCAGCAATTTATCGATGGTCATTTATACAAATGTTTCACCTTTCAGCAAGATGTATTGCTTTCGTAAAGCCTGACATTGATCTCTGTCTATTCAAGAATACAACCACAAACGAAGTGCAACAAGTTCAATGATATTTCTTAATATTGTCGCAAAAAAAAGTTGACCTCTATGTATTTCCAATTTTATACCTGAAGTACATGAGACACTATAAGTATTCCTTATCAATGGTTAGAGTAGGGTAGCCCCCCTTAACTTCGAGGTGCGATTTGACCTACTTTTTATGGTCAATTAATTGAATGCTTATGCTGTTAGAAAGGAATCGCTTGACTCTACTTATAACTAATGAAAAAAATTTCTACCAATTTTAATAAAAGAGTAATGGCCATTTTTGTAAAAAAATTGAAAATGGCCTTCTTACCCCATCCATCGGGCAAGAAGCCGCCCCCATTATAATCCTATGGCAATTTTTTTTGTGAGCTAATTCAGTTTGATAGTTATTTCTTGGGGTTCTTTTATAATTTTTAAGGCATTTTATTCACTTTTGCTGAATTTCAGAATTTTTCTGTTCATACATTTATTTCTTAATATTTTTTGCCCTGTTTCAATTTCGGCCAAACTTCTTCTATTTTAATTAGCTATTCCATCAAGATTTAAGGTAAAGTACACATTATTAAATGGTTCCTGATGCAGCTTCGAGGCCCCAGTGAATTAACCCACATATTTTAATTTGACCTCTATATTTTGAACTAAAATGGAAAACACATGATCCAAATCATATTTATGTGATGGTCATAAAATAAAGCAATGCAAATATCCATTATACCTTTAAAAATTTCCAAAGTTATTTCTGACAACCCCTTTCAAAGAATTAATCAAAGTTACAAAAACCATGCACATTTTGGTTTGTTTCTTTAATTTCTTCTATGGCTTGGTGCTGTTTGCCCTGAAAAATTGTGACATCACCTAAAAAGCCTCTAGCTTCAATCCTATCTATAAGAAAATGCACCAAAAATGTAAGTTTAGATATAACCTGGGGGGGGGGGCTTCTCACCTAACCCGGGCTTCTTGTCGCGCCCTACTCTATGTAACATTTCATTATAGTTATTGGTTAAGTCTCAATTAGAAAAAGATTGATACAACTTAACATGTTTTGATAATTTACGTAACTTTGCCCATTATTCAAATGCTCTTGCATATTTAACTTATTAACTGGTGCCATCTTTGCAATAGTGAACCTATTAAATTATGCATAGTGCTGCTTTATTTCAAGTTAATAAGTATGTTGTAATGATATTTTTCACCTGCTTGTGATTCGCATATAAGATTCTGTATGTGTCATCCAAAAGACTCAATATTGCATTTGAGCTCCATCGAACATATTTTTAAAAAATACTGACGTAAAGGTTAATTGCTTTGAGATAACGCAAATGGTATATGAGACATGCTATATTGATAATAAGTCTTTGCTTATACTTTCTTCTCAAGCAAAATGAGCATGTTTTCTAAGGGTGCAACAGTATACTATTGTGTTGCCTTGCCTTTTGAATTTTTGTTTAATTGAGAAACCCATCCATCATAGGCAGTAATGGGCAGAAAGTGTTTTGGCAAATGATGACCATACCATACTCAATTTCAAGTTTGATGAATTTCATGAACACACAATGACATTGTGTCATTTATCAATGTGCTGTAATTCCTGAGAATGATGGAGCTGCTGATGAGGCTAAGGATGTGCTAATTTAATATCTGTGAGAAAGATTAAACCTACCGTGAGTGAGTTTGACAAAGTTTTTGGGCTTTTTGAGATGCTTTGATAAATCATAATTTTATGGAAGGTCAAAAACTGCAAGTAAAGATATGATAACATGGAGTTGCCTTTTTTTAACCCTTACCGGACTGCGTGGTGGGCCATTTATGTCCATTTATGTCCCATACAGCTGCTGATGACGTCACAAACACAGAATTGTTTTTGGGACTGATCAGTCTGGTAAGGGTTTAAAGTGACTCAAGCGTGGTACACTGCACATACTTCTGAAAGCTCCTCAACATTGCATCTTAATCTTTGCCAAGGAAATTGAATTCATTATCTATTCAGAGATTGTGAGTTCCACTGTTTGTCTCCTTCTTCCTGGAGCAATGTCCATAATATCTGGCCTTGGAAGTGCTGTGTGAGCAAAATTTATCACGCTTTCGCTGATACTAGCTTGAAGCTAATGTTTATTGTTGTACCGGGTACAAACCGAAGTGAAATAAAACTTGTCTTATGTCTTACATTTGATTTGATATCAATACAATGTCATGTATTTTACATTTTTTGTGATTAAGGTGACTCAAGTATGGTAGTTTGATCATGTAGATTTTTCTCTATGGGACCTGTACATTCTAAAAATGAAAAACAAAAAAATGTCACCGACTGGTTTGGTTGCCATGGCAACGGCATGTTTAGCCTGATGATTGCTCAGTATTCATAAATTGAGTTTTTGGTTATGTACCACAGGATAAAGCATTACATGATTTAGTCACATAAAAACATCAGAAATTTCTTTTATGGATGTACACTAATACATTTGCCTTAAACTTGAAGAAAAAGGTTAAAATACTTTTTACTGTAAGTAATCAAAGTGAAGCAACACAATAATAAATTGCAGATTTTGCATGCAAAAATTTTGGCAGTAATCAAATTTTTAGAAAACGATCATACAGATTTTAAAAAAAAAAGTATATACATCATAAACAAGTTACATTCAAACAAATGGCAAAAATAAAAAAAATTCACCTAGTCATTCTCTTACTGCAGTACCATGACTGTGCCAATATCAATTTAAAGGAATAAAGACAATTTTAGACACAGTTGACTGAATTTGACCTTGAAAATCGAATGAAGCTGGGAAGCCGACACTTCAAAGTAGTATAGAATAGATGTCGCTGCATTAAACAAAAATAATAATTATGCTTCTAGCTGTATTAGATCTAATTTAAATGGCAATTTACTAGCAGTTGTACTGTTAGAAACAATATGTAGAAAATGGTAACATTACAACTTGTTCAGATCCTGAAGCAATCATGACACTATGTTGCCTCAACGTCTGGTCCCTGGGACCTAAGCCTCTGCGAACTCAATTTCCAATGCCTCGTGCAATCTGCCTTGATATTGATCAGGCATGCAAGAAATATTTTTAAAAAGTATTAAAAAAAAGATCTTTTTCGGATTGCCATAGGTTTTACTATGTTAAGTATATAATCCTATTATAGAGAATGATATAAGGATTTGGACTTTTTGACAATTGGATTATAAATAGATAAATTCTCATATACTATCCTCTCTATATTCACTGTTTCTGTAGTGAATCAGTCAATGATGTAATACAAATATCGATAAAATTACTACTTTGGTTTCGTTCCAAAGAGTCCTGGAATCACAGTCAGTCGTTTTAATAAATGTTGAACTTTCCTGGTTATAATATAATATTTGGCGATTTATTCCTTTTTAAAGTATCTTTACTTGTACTGTGAATTATAGTGACCCCTTGCAGTCTCCCTTTGCTTTTCAGTATTTGATAAATTGTTTCAGAGTCTAAATTACTCACTCCAGCGGAGAATTTTCTCTTGGTGAAGGAACCAGTCAGGTACATTGTCAAATTATTTCACAAATCATATAAAATATGATAGAACTAATTTCGACAAATGTAACAACTGCTGTAAGAACATGTACTTCCATTTATATAAGTTTTGTATGGCAAGCAGCCCACCAGGAGAACCGTAAAAAAAAAGTAAAATTAAGTTTGTGAGAGGCGATAAAGAGATGTGTCATATCTCAGCAGGATTGGGTAAGTTGTTTGATGCACCTTTTATAGAACCGTTTCGGTGGTAACTATCACAAAAACATTGCTGGATAGAATGAACCAGTTTATTGGTGGACCAATAAATTCAAGGACGGATCATATCAAACACTAGACACCAAGGACATGTTGAATTATTGATTGGTTGGTTAAACCATATCATTCAATGCCAGAAAGTTTTGATTTGACCTCGTTTGAACAACTGTCTATGTGTTTTCTCATTAGAAGCAAAACATAAAACAGAGAAAGCGACCAAGCTGGCTGTGTCGGGGTGGAAGCTTCCAGAAACAAAAATACAGAAACAAGAACACCTGTTTCATGATGATGTCTCCGATTCATCTTGCAAACAAAGCAGTGTTCCTTTCAGTAGCAAAGATGGATTACCTTATTGCCTTGTTAACACCAGGTTTTACAGAAATTACAAATTCCATCGATCAAAAGACAAAACGCACATTTATGATGCATGTAGGCTGAACTGCAATTAATGGCTGATAAAAATATGTTTTTGTCAATCAAACACTTAAAACTTTTAAATACAGTTCTTACTGTTTAGGGGACATGATGCAAGCATTACAACTTGATAGAGATACAGTCATCTATTCAAATTTCCTTTTTGCTTTTAAACAATTTCAACACCAAGATATATGTGATTAAAACAACATATTTCACTTACCTAGACACAAGTTCAGTGCTTATTTGAGCTCAGACTGTCGCTAATCCTTTATCATCATTCCGAAATGACAGTGGCCAACAGTCTGGCAGCAATGCAACAGAAACTACTGCAAACCTCCTTTAAAGTAACTTTGCAACTTAAACTGTGCAGCTTGTGTTAACTTCCGTCAGGTGCAGCTTTATTTATATATTCATATTTCTTTTGTCAGATTTTATTAGCCTTGCATCATTACACATGACATATTGACTTAATCTCACAACATAAACAATAAAAACTGCACCTAGTACAAAATATATTATTGACTAACAAAATAGAATGACCAAAAGATTTTAAGTTGTTAATTCAACATTTCAAACCAAGAAATTTCCACTACTATTTTCCATCCTTCAAATCTCTCTATATAAAAATTTTAAATGTTCACGACATGCAGTATATCATATTGTGTCAAACAGGCTTGTAAGGTTTTTTTTGTACCTAAAGTTATCTTTTATGATTTCCATCTCTGGGGGCAAGGTAATTTGTGGTTTGTACAGAACCACTTGTTGACAATGCAAAATTGGGATGGTTATCAATCTTGCAAATTGGTGGTAGCTGCAGAGCTAAATTGCATGACATTCCAGTTTGCAAGACAAATGAGAATTTGCAAAGCAGATGTTGTTACAATCCCGAATTTTGGAGCTTATGTCAGTGAATGGTGAAAACAGAGCTATCGTTTTAGTGACAATTCTGCGTCAAATAACGGAACAAGTTTAATCAAGAGAAAACTAATTATTGTGATGTCTTTCCTCTATCATGAAACAAAGTGTTTTGTATTTTTTCCAGAATAAAAATTACAATCCAGTGTGCACATTTAATGTTTCAAACATAAGGACGAGTACTTCAAAGCATGGATATGTGTGAATGACAAGAAACCGATCAGTTCACTATTGTGTGACCTTGATAAGAAGTGAAACATGTAGAAAGATGGATTCTTCCCTGAACATTGATTTGTATGGATTATGGAGACAGTGTCAGGTGAAGATTGATTTAAACAAGCATATCTACAACTTGCAATAAGACTTCAGTTATATGTGTTGTATTCTTCAAAGAAAGGAAGTCCGGAAATGTTTCATTTCAATTCCTGCTGTTTTTGTGTTTGCATCACACCTGCATTACGTCAGGCAACCTGAGATGCTACCATCTCTGTCCATTTAATATACCATGATGGATTTGGCTGAGATGAACAACAAGAACTTTTAACAAACACATTTTGGGAGAGAATATAGTTACTAGCATGAAAGTGAAAAATGGACCACTCTGCAAGAGTATCCAATTTTCTGTTCTCGTGAAGCTCTTATTTCGAAAGTAATACCACATATCTAAGCAACAGGGTTTCTCTTCGGCGAATGCTGAAACACATACATGTAATTGCGGTGTCTTGATATGAACCACGCTTATTCTTCTCTGACCTCTAGATACAATGTCCTATTTGTCTTGAGCAAATCTTTTCATGTCTATTAACCAAAACTGAAATGTGTTCAAAGCTAAAAGATGGTTGCTCCTATTTCTCTCTGCGTTTTCAATAGCCAAATTTCAAGCACAGAGGAAATTATGGTGCCTGCATTTGACAGCTCTGATATCTGCAGCATGAGAAGAGGACAAGTCGTTTTGCAAATGCACTTGAAGAGATCTGCAAGGGAAATTACCTTTGGGCATGCAGCCATTGTCATGCAATTTGGTATTTAAACAACCATACAATTCCATGTCATAAACCTACCGTTGCTGTATCAATTACAAAGAGGTTCAAAGCACAATGTAAGCTGCATTAACCGGAATGGTGCAAGTTTTTGAATACCTGTGGCACTCAAATGGCTTGAAATACATTGAAGATAAATATAGTAATTGAAATATGTTTATAACTGCAAAGAGTTGTTCAGAAAATTAACCTATTACTTAGTGTTCTTGTCATCCCAGTTGACAATTTTGTAATTCAATGCCCTGGTTGATCACCTGTGACCAATAAGTCAACTCAAACTGTCTAGCATCCAACTGTCCGACAGAAGGAATCCTACTTTAAATCAAATAGCAAAGTAAAATGTTAAACAAAAAAGCTAACTTTGAGCTTTAGTTAAGTCACTAACCATTTTTGGAAGACTTGAAGTGAAGTGATGTATATCCTGTGATTGTCAATGAGGCACGTTCGAAGACATAATAGCAAGATTAACTGGCATATCAAAAGATATATCCAAATAAACCATGCTTATTGCTCTGAGTATGCAGTAAGTGGGAGATCCATCACAGAAGTCATGTGCTCATGGATGACATTTTTTGCATAGACTTGGCTTCAAGGGAGGTTATCTCTCTATGACCCTTAATTGATCCCTGATGAAGCCATAGTGCATTAGCATCTTGTAGATGTAGCGAAGAGCATCCCCATTTCCATGCTCGGTTAGGCAATGTCACTGGAACAACTCCCCAGACTGACAATCAACCCCAATCACATTATATTCATTCACCATGCAACTCCCTTTAACAGGCTAATTAGTCAGTTAACTGTGCCAATAATCTGTGTTACATCAATAAGAACACAGATTGTATGCTGCAGTGCTTTGAATGATCAATTATTGATTTTGTTGCACAGGAAATAGACAATAGGCAAATTAACTCAATGGCAGCAATTTTGATTTGTTACCTGCTTGTGGATATGCATACATTTATGGGACTCTGATTGGTATGATTGGATAGAAATTAGGAGGATAACCATTTTTTATTGCATAACAATGATGTGACAATGTATTTGTGGAATTTTCAGATGAAGCTTTATTCGCCTTTGGTATAATTTGTAAGGCTGGCAAACAGTCATTATCATGACAATGCCATTTCTTGACAATTGGTAGGAGGCTGTCACTTCAGATTAACCGAATGGCTCATTTAGAGCACTTCGCTGTCAACACAACATTGCAGATTTGGTAGGTCTTGCATCGAAGTCCTGAAAAGTTGGTATCGACAAAAACTATCATAAATATTATATAAATAGCTAGCTCCTTCCAAGGTAACGGAAGCCTTCCAGAAGCAAATTCATATATGGTTGGTGTTTTAAATCTCATTAGCTCCTGCAAATTCACATATGACTTACATGTATGGGGATTTCTGAAAAATATTTTCTCTTATTTATTAAAAAAAATCAAAAGATAAAAGAAGTCAGACCATTGTATGTATCTCAATTATCAAATTCATAAATTTGAAGTTCAAGCGTTAATGAACAACAATGCTGCCACTTATCATACAGATTTGTCTTTTCCATGTTTCTGCAAATTTTTCGAGTCGACATGAAAAATTACTTCTTTAATCTGACAACAATGAGAAAATTGAACGATATCCTTCTCTTATCTGGATTGTAAGTTATCAGCCTAAAAATTAAAAAGTTGAAAATTCTGACTTTTGCTGAACCCAAATGTTTCACTGACTTGGGTAAACCCTCCTAGCTTTCGTGAATACCTCAGCCTGTTGATGTTTGTACACCTAATCACCTTAGAAGTTGATACCTTTCTCAAGCAACAGACATAGGCCTATGTTACTAGAGATAATCTTAGCATTTCTACACTTATGCTCATAAATATGGAATACTTTTTTGGAAAAAAAGTGTTAAATAAAAGAAAATTTCAGAGTGCAAATGAAATTAAGGTCCATTGTAAAGGTCAAGTCATCTTCTCTGATCACTCTTTGAAAGCCTCAACTACATTTTTTGAAGAATTTTCAATTTTTGGTTGAATGCACCTCACCCTAAAAAGCCCCCTGAATTTCCATATTTCATCCTGCTGTAACCTTTCCTGGGGTTAACACTGCAGCGTGCGTTTTAAATGACCACATGTTCTTCCCTTTAGCGGTCATTTGAAGTAGTTACCATTGAATGAGACTATCATGTGCTCCAACAGAAGTTGCTAAAGTTTTCAATTTCAATAGAGACTGTTGAAGTATTCCATATTCATGAGCAACGGTGTAGGAAAAGCACTTACCATTTACAAAAGAGAATCACTTTCCATGCCTGGGCATGTGCATTCAGATACAGCCATGTCAAGGTTGTGATGTATATTGCCAGCCAAGTAATGACCCCAGGGGCATAGATCCTTGGGGGGGGGAGGGTTGTCTCCACCCTAAGAGGAAGATTGGGGGATGATCATATGATAATCCAAATTACAATCGCTTCACTTGTTAAGAATTATATTAGTTCAATTTAGCTGTCTGCGCCTTTATAACTAGAGGTTGTTATGCAGAAAATACTAGTTCCAGGTTGCTCAGATAATCTAAAGGTTTTTTTAGGCTGAATATCCCATCGCAAAGTGGCCTTAGGCCTGTTCGGTCTCACTCGTGAGCTGATATCAACCTCCCCCCCCACAGAAATCTGAAATCTACGCCCCTGAATGGGTGTCGGACAGTGATCTTTTGCAAGTTTAGACAAATGGTTACTGAGGCTATCCATCCCTAAAGAGTTTTATAGCACAGCAACCAGTGAGAAAAGTGGAAGGATGAAAAATCCTTATATCAAGGACTAACAGACCTATAAACCTCACTTTTAATGCAAATGATGAGGCACTACAACAATGTGTATGAATGCCAACTTCATTCTTGATTTTATGAGCATGAATGGCTTATCATTACCTTTGGGGCATAATAAAGGTTGCTTGACTTAGAGTTTTAGTTTTAATCAGCCTTTTTTTAAAGCTTGGTCTCATTGAAGGTTTTGGTGTAACCATGAACAGGTTTCCATTCACCTTGCCTTGATATGAAGGCTCATTTTGAAATAATTTTCGGTAACTTTTGATAAGGTCATTCAGACAATCTGGGTTCTGTATAGTAGGTTATTCTTGTTGCCACACAAATGTAATCCAATTAAAGACTGACTAGTCTCAAATATATTATATAATTTCAGTATTTATAACCTTCACCGTTGTGTGTCTGATGCATCATGCACTGGTGGAAAATCAAAGCCTCATACCACTAAATGTAAGAACACAATTGGAAGGCTTCGCAATGAAAACTTTTGTAAGATATAAGATATCGTATCAAAAGGGAATAATCAAAATGTACTCACTTATTCAGTAACACAAGCAATTTGGTAATTCATTCCATATTGCAGCTGTAATCCTGCAATCACAAAAGGTAAAGAATGTAACATGAATTAAAACAAATTTTACAACTAAACCACCTAATTTAGGCACATTAATAATATTTTCTGTAAAACTTGGTAGATTAGGCCAGCCCAATAATGTTTGTAAAGCACAAAGTATAACACACACCTTCCTTTATCCCTTCAATGATGAAAAGCTTATTAGAGTG
The DNA here is from genome assembly GCA_026936325.1 of Platynereis dumerilii. NCBI lineage: Eukaryota > Metazoa > Annelida > Polychaeta > Phyllodocida > Nereididae > Platynereis > Platynereis dumerilii. The sequence goes on from JAPTHN010000011.1 coordinate 28,902,070, forward strand.
CATAGATACTGTGTATGCTCGATGAAGTACGTGAACAAGCAACGTACACCACAAGGTTTTTTTCACAAAAATTTATCGATAGACATTAGAGAGGTTTTGCTACACGTTCACGTGTGACGTATACGTGTACAAGTGCTATCTAATTACATTGTTGTCATGGCAACTCCCACGTACACGTCACACGGAAACGTGTAGCAAAACCTCTCTATTAATAAAAATGTTTCACTTTTTAGGTGTATCGCTTTCATGACGCCTGATATCTCCATCCGTTCACGCGTACAAACACACATAAAGTGCACGAAGTTGAATGATTTCTTGATTTACTGTTACAAAAATCATGTTGACCTCTGTGAAGTTGGAGGTATTTTCATTTGTTACACATGAATCATAATAAAAACAAGATTACTTATCAGTCATTTGTCATGAAACAAGCGGACGTTTTGCATTCCACGGGAGCGTAGTTTAGTTTTTATATGACTAAACACCTAATTATTTGCCAAAGGCAATCTCAATAAAAAATATTTTCATAATTGTTAATGTGGTCGATCACTTATGTAATTTTGACGGTTTTGCAAGTGCTCGTGAATGAATGCATATGCATATAAAATATGCTTAGATCTATCATATGAAGTACATATATTTAGTAATCTAGATACAATGTTTTTCAACATTTTTCACTGCTCGGATGGTTAGCCTACTGATTGGAGCATTATATCCTGTCTTCATGCACTTGGTAGACCGCAAAAATAGCATAGACTCTCTCGATCTATATGTTCACGTTCTTATGGGCAAAACAGTGTTCTATTTTGTCGCTTTTCCTTTTACATTTTTACCATCATTTATAAGCGGTAATGGGCAGAATGTGAGTGGGAACACGCTGGCCATACCAACTCAGATGAAATTATGATGAATCGTATGAACACACAAAGCGTTGTTTATCAACAAACTACAATTCAGGAGATTGATGGAGCTTCCTGATGATGCCAAGGATGTGTTCATTTAATGTCTCTGATAAAATTTGAGGAATTAGCCATAAGTGATTCAATGGTTTAAGTTCTGGGGCTTTCATATCATTCTGTCTCCGTAAGATTAAAATGTATTAAATTCAAGACAGGCTGTCCTCCAAATTTGAATTATATTGGGCTTTGTGTGACTGTGTCCAACAATATTTCAACTGTTGTACCAAAATATATTGTCCTTATATATATATGTGAGATTATAGAATTCTTAAATGTGTAAGCAAACTGTGCAATCACTTCAATGGATGATCTTAATGATCTTATTAAGATACTTCCACAATTCTTCCACAGCATTGCTAAATTCAAATCCAAAATGATAGGTTTTGTCAAGACATTTCATTTCATTTCTAATCATATAAGTCAAAACTAACATTATAACTCAAGTAATTGTGGTGCGGAACATCAAATCCAGAAGGCAAGCCATGTCATCTAGCGATCTGTGCTTTTGATCAGTAATCTCTCAGAATCAGAAATAAGGATAAAAACCCTCTACACTACATTCTCATTGATTCATCTGCAAAGAAAGCGGTACCTATTATATTAGGGACAGACACCTGCTCATATTTTCTTTTGAGACCAGTACCTGATTAACTAAATCATGTCTGAAATGACAGTGGCCAACATTTGCATAGTAATGCAAAAGACAAAACTATCAGTAAACTTGCTTTAAAGTAACCTTGCCCATAACCTGCGGCTTATGTTAATAATTATGTTTACCTTATAGTCAGGTGCTTTATTTATATATCCACATAATCATATTTCTATTACCTTTTCTCTGCTAGATTTTATTAGTGTTGTATAATAATACATGACGTATTGACTTAATTGCATTGCAAAAACCTTACAATTGCAAATACTACAAAATATATATTGGATAATAGGTGGCGCTTCTGGCTGTGAGCACAGTGAAAAATCAGCAGTGGATATTTTCATCTTTTTTACAAGCTCTGGGTTTATTTAACTGCTGTTCTTGTGTGTGATTGTCGGTAAAGTGTTTCTTACCTATTATTTACCATATTTGTGCTATTTCCATGCGATTTTAGTGCAAAACTTTGTAATTTCACTACCTGTCATTTTCAACATCGTTTTTGGCTCCAATACACATTGTTTTGACCTCGATTTTCGCTCATTTTACCTTCGTTTTTCATCTGAAAAGTTATCTAATTGTCATATTTTCTATCTTCAGCACTCACTTATTATTTCAGACACTTATCACAACACCAGACAGCATTAGTTTTGGGAATTTAAATTTTGAAGAGCTCAATACACTGCAATACACAAGTCAACTCAGACCTCCCATACTTCACTGACCAGCTGACCAAATTAATTATCAATATTTTACCTGTATTCTCAGCACACCTGTACAACGTTTTGCCATTGGAATTTCACAAATTGTTTGCCTTTCACATAATTTGACTTAATTGTTTCAGCTTAACAGGAACATAAATTGCTCTGCAGCAAACCCTCAGCAGCTGAAACACTTCAAATTTTTGCATTGACCTGTGAAAACATTCAGTTACATTGACTTGGTCTTGCCTCTCACAGACCTGAGAGACTCATTAGTTTTGCCTCTAATCTCTGACAGACCTCAGAGCCTCACTTTTTTCACCTCTTGCCTCTCACAGACCTGAGAGACTCACTACTTTTGCCTCTATACTCTGACAGACCTCAGAGCCTCACTCTTCTCAACTCTGGCCTCTCACAGACCTGAAAGACTCACTGCTTTTGCCTCTAAACTCTGACAGACCTCAGAGCCTCACTCTTCTCACCTCTGGCCTCTCACAGACCTGAGAGACTCACTGCTTTTGCCTCTAAACTCTGACAGACCTCAGAGCCTCACTCTTCTCACCTCTGGCCTCTCACAGACCTGAGAGACTTGCTATCTTTTACCTGATCCAACTAATTGATTGATCCTTGATTCAAACTAAATCTTTTGGTCATTCACTAATTGATTGATCCTTGATTCTAACTTGCTCCTTCGGTCAGTCACTAACTGATTGATCCCTGATTCTAACTTACTCCTTTGGTCAGTCACTAATTGATTGGTCACTGATTCTTATTTACTCCGTCGGTCAGTCACAAATTGATTGATCCTCGATTCTAACTAACTCTCAGCCTACCTGCCTACCAATCTAACCTGCTTGTGTTGCCTGTACGTACCACTAGCGAACCAGCCAAAAACTTGCTTGACAAACTAACTTGCTTGTGTTGCCTGTACGTAGCACTTGCGAACTGAGCCATTTTGCCTGACAAACTTGCCTAAGTAACTTGCTTGTGTTGCCTGTTCGTAACAAAAGCAAACCAGACAAAAACTTGCTTAAAAAACTAACTTTGCTTGTGTTGCCTGTACGTAGCACTTGCAAACTGAGCCAACTTGCCTGACAAACTTGCCTAACAAACTCACTTGCGAACCAGACAAATACATGCTTAAAAAACTAACTTTGCTTGTGTTGCCTGTACGTAGCACTTGCGAACTGAGCCAACTTGCCTGACAAACTTGCCAAACAAACTCACTTGCGAACCAAAGACTAGCTTAGCAAACTAACTTTGCTTGTGTTGCCTGTACATAGCACTTGCAAACTGAGTCAACTTGCCTGACAAACTTGCCTATCATATTAACTTGCTTGTGCTGCCTGAACTTAGCACTTGCGGACCGAGCCAACTGTCCTGACAAGCTAAAGCATTTTTGAATCTAATCAATTTGTCTAATAAACTAAGTTGCTTGTGTTGCCTATAAGTAGCACTCGCACACAGTTGCCCGCAGATATTGAATACTGACAGTTTAAGTATGTCCCAACCAGTCAAGCTGTACTCTGATGTGGTGCGCACTGGTTTAAATGATTTGGAAACTGGACGATGTTCAAGTCATTTGATGAAACAAAAAGTCAGAACAACTACTGATCATAGATATAATATAACAAACCAAAGAAATAGATTTAATAATTTTGCAGAAGCAGACACTCGACTTGTCTTGGAAAATCCAAGGGAGTCCCGCCCATTGAAAGCTTGCATATGGAATGCTCAAAGCATACGACAAAAAACACAAGTTGTGAAGGATTTCAGAGATGAATTTGATCTGGACATTTTTCTTTTCACTGAGACATGGCTAAAAGCAGATGACAGAGTTGAAATTGGTGAACTGGAAAGAAATGGTGAATGTTTTTACTTGGGTTCATCTCGTGAGGGCAGACCTGGAGGTGGAGTGGGATGCATTGTAAAAACAGGCATTAGAGCAATGAAAAAGGAAAGCATGAAAACAAAGACTTTTGAGCATATGGAAATTCAGGTGCAATTAAACGGAAAAATTGTCACAATTCTTGTGGTGTACAGGCCGGAACCCTCCAAAAAGAACAAATACAGTCTATCAGAATTCTTTAATGAATTCACAAACTTCTTATCCCACTATCAAACCTATCACAATGAAACTATAGTAGTCGGAGACTTCAACTTTCACGTGAATAAACCAGATGATGCCAAAGTTATCCAATTTAACAACATTCTTGAAATGTTTGACCTTGTTCAACATGTATCTTCACCAACACACAAAGATGGAAACACACTTGATTTGGTAATAACCAATAAAGCAACAACTCTCAGAGATTGTGTTGTCAGTGACCTACTGTCGGACCATAACTGTATCCTCTTTAACATTGACATTAACAAGTGCAAGAATCCACAGAAAAAGATTTCCTTCCGAAAGACCCGCAGCATAGATATAGCCAAATTCAAGAAAGACATTGAACAGCATCTGTCACAAAGACTACATCACCAAAATCGATCAGTCTACTTGAACAGACTTGTGTCACTCTACAAATCAACTGAAAAGATTTTTGACAGACACGCCCCTGTTAAGACTAAACTTGTGACAGTTCGCAAACCTAACCCATTCACAAATCAAGATATAAAACCTCTTAAAAAGGAAAAGAGAAAGGCAGAAAAATTATGGAGAAGAACTGGTTTAGAAAAAGACTGGGATATCTTCAAAGAAAAACGAAACTCACTCAATGAAAAGCTTAATCAGCTTAAATCAGACGATCTGAGGTGTAAAATTCAAGCCACAAAGGGAAATTCTAAGGCGATGTTTAAACTTCTAAATTCTCATCTCAACAGAAAACAAGATCTGCCTCTTCCCCATCACACAAATGAAACGGAACTAGCGAATGATTTCAACAACTTCTTTGATGAAAAGATCAAAATCATCAGATCTAAATTAGACTCAGGAATAAAGATCACAACTGATGCCTCTCAAACCGACCTCAGCCACAATTTACATCAGTTTAAGTCTCTATCAGAACAAGAAGTTAAGAAAGTGATCACTGAAATGCCTGTCAAACACTGCCAACTTGATCCAATGCCGACATGGCTGCTGCTTGAATGTGTCGACGAATTTCTGCCAATCGTAACGAAAATTGTTAATATGTCATTAACGCTTGGAGAAATGCCCCTTGAACTGAAGCATGCACTTGTCAAACCACTTTTGAAAAAAGAAGGTCTTGAATTGATCAAAAAGAATTATCGGCCAGTCTCTAACCTTTCTTTCCTGAGCAAAATCATTGAGAGTGTTGTAATCAAACAGTATATTGATCACCTCACTCAGAACAATCTTGATGATGAAAAACAATCAGCCTACAAGAAATTTCATAGCACAGAAACCCTCTTAACAAAAATCCACAATGATATTATGCTTAATCTGAGCAATGGGGAGGTGACAATGCTAGTGTTGTTGGACTTGTCTGCTGCATTCGACACAATTGATCATGGCATTTTGCTAGAAAGACTGCGTAACAGTTATGGTGTGCAAAATGCAGCCTTAAGATGGTTCAAATCTTACATTTCTGAAAGATCACAGTCTGTAATAATTAATGATAAAACGTCAAGCAAACTTCCTCTCAATTTTGGAGTTCCTCAAGGTTCTAAACTTGGACCAATCTTATTTAACTCCTATGTTGCCCCAGTCAGTGAAGTAGCACGAAGAAATCAAGTTCACGATCAGAAGTACGCTGATGATGAACAACTTATCCTGTCGTTTAAACCGACCTTTTTGGGTGAAGAACATGCAAAACAGAAAATGGAAAATTGTATTGCTGAAATCAGAAATTTCTTGCATGACAACAAGCTGTGCAATAATGGAGATAAAACTGAACTTCTTCTGATTGGAGCACCAAACCAACTGAAGAAACTTCAAATGACATCTATCAATGTTGACGATGTTGAAATCAAAATTGCCAACCATGTCCGCAATTTAGGAGTGCTCTTTGACAAAAATATGACCATGGAGAAGCAAATCAATAAAATGTGTCGTAACGCATATTTCAATTTGAGAAACCTGTCGAAACTCCGAAAAAACCTGGACAAGGAAATAGTTAAAACTGCTGTCAATGCACTTGTCACCCCTCATCTAGACTATGGAAATGGGCTGTTGTATGGCACTGCTACCCGATTGTTAAATAAACTTCAGGTTGCTCAAAACTCGGCAGTTCGACTAATTGAGAGATTGAAAAAACACGACAGTGTCAGCCAGAGTAGGAAACAACTGCACTGGTTACCAATCACAGCAAGAATTCAGTTCAAATTGATGACAACTACATGGAAGGCAATGAACAATCAGGCACCACAATACATCCAAGATCTCTTTCAAGTCAAATCTCAACAAGAACATAACCTGAGAAGCAACCACAAACTGCTGTTAGCAGAACCTGCTCCATGCAAAAAAAATAAGTTTGAAGATCGAGCATTTTCCTATGCAGCACCAAAGCTATGGAACAATTTGCCTGAAAAAGTGAGAACAGCACAAACATTAGAAAGCTTCAAGAAGAATCTAAAAACCCATTTGTTCCAGAATTCTTACAAGTGATTCTATCCGAAAAAGCGCTGATGAGCAGTTTACTGAAATTAGCGCTATATAAATCCATATTATTATTATTATTATTATTAATAAAGCATAATGGCTGAAAGGCAAACAGTATAAATAAACATTATGCAGAACTTTGAAAATTAGACACAGATTTTATGTCAGGAATTCAACATGCTAAACAATTTACTGGGCCAGGCAAAACTTAATATTAATTTACTGTGACATGAAATATGAAGAGTCGATACGGTATTTCCAAATAAATAAAACTTTACATGTGTACAACAACAATGCGCATTGTAATTTCTCTTCACTTCAAGGTCATACGAATGCTACTTGCCATCAAAGCAAAAATATTTAGCAAGAAAATCCAGTTATGAGGCAGCTTTGGTCAATAAGGTATCTTCCGGATCTAACACCAGGTTTCCTGCTGGTTATCCATTTCCTGTTCTCATTGCCTCCTGCTTGAAGCAATAGTGTGATTGATCTCGATAAATACATTGCCGCTCACCAACTGATCTTATTCACCGATCGATGTGCTATTTGCCTATAATAGTAATAAGAACTGGGTCAGTTCCCATTTACCTGCCAGAGGAACAAAAAAGTTTATATCTTGAGGCAATCAAAACTTGTTGGCATTCAGACATATCTAGTATCCAGTAGTAGTCTTCTCATCAGGTTGCTGAATGGGGTAAGGGCCAGTAAGGGAACGGCATTAATGTCGGCTTTTCCTTCATGGGTTAATGATTTTGGAACGCATTCTTGTAGCACGGATTTGTTTCATTTGAGCTAGAGGACAAAATGATTTCAATATTTTTCCAACGATAAATTTTCCAGTTGTGCAAGAGAACATCTGCAGATATCGTCATACGTCATATGTCTTATAGCTTGAAAGTCAGGCAGTAAGATTTTCAAGCCACAAACTAACTCCATTACACATTTACAACACAGGGTTCTTGTCCATGAAAAAAGTATGCTGTATATAAAATGTCTGTGAAACCCAAGAGAGATGGAATTCATAAAAAAGCGTTTGATACAGAAATCATTCTTGTTTGGTGGAGCACAAAGCAAATTACAACTACAGTATTACAAAGACTGCGTATGTTCCCTGGGCAGTGATGCAAATGAGTTATTGAGACAACATGTTTCTATGAGTCGTCAAGTTTAATTAGCTTATCTGATATCGACAACCTTGCTGCATCTATTATTGCACTGTTGTACAAAGATAGAAGTAGGAAGGGAATTTTATTTCAATTGCTGCTGCTCCGGAATTTCCATCGCAATTACTCCAACAATCATGACTGATAGTATAGTGTCTTTGTCCATTGCAAATATAGCTGCATTTTATCCACACTGTAAAACCGAAACCGTTGGTTTTACGGCATTACCGGCAGCAAATTAGCCGGTAACTTACCGTAAAATCAACAGTTATGCCGTAATTTCATTTACGACATGTTGCCGTAAATTCAACAGGCTCATGCCGTAATTTCATACATACAGCAAGTTGCCGTAAAGTTTACGACCATTTTGCCGTAAGTTCATGCTACGGCATGTTGCTGTAAATCTTGCGACTAAGCATGCCGTCATTTTATAACGGGTACTTGCCGTTAATTTAACAGCTAATTGTACCAATGCCATTATCTTAGATCATACGTTAGATGACAGGATGATGTTGTAACAGAAAATGCAATTGTTTCTGTAAACATGGACTGATGCACCCCCGTGAGAGACCACTTCACGCCTGCCAAAAGGCGGTCTCATTACACAGGGACTGCTGTAGTATGTGTTTTAAATAATTGCACTTAGTATACTTCCATATACATGAACTGTGACAGATGCACCCTCCATCAGAGACCGCTTCACGCCTGCCTAAAAGGCGGTCTTATTACTCAGGGACTGCTGTAGTATGTGTTTTAAATAATTGCACTTAGTATACTTCTGTATACATGACCACTTCACGCCTGCCAAAAAGGCGGTCTTATTAGTGACGGGTCCTGGAGAACTGCACACCAGCACTCATAATTAGTGTACCAAAATTAGCATGGAAGACACAGAAGTTTCGAATGACCACATATGCGCCACATATGTTGTTTGCCCCTTAAGGTAGTTTACAGATACGCCCCTTCTGATTATACAGTAGTTCAGCACTCCAGGCATTTTTTTCTCACCCAAAAATGTGTCTGCACACTGTTATGGAAATTTCACATTCCTCTTTATTTTGTAATTATGCACACATTTAACAGTGGCAGAGGTGCGAACTGTCGCAACAGTACGTGGGCAGGAAATAATTGCCCGTTCAATCAGTTATATAAAACGCACATATCATGAACTGTAAGGAACCAAGAGAGTCTGCAGCTTTATTAGGAGTGTCATTGAAAAAGTCTACTCCAATTGCAGGGACAGGTGTCAAAAAAAGAAAGCTGTATGCAGTTGTTATGGTTTGTGTGTTCATCAAAACAAATAAACATGTATGCATTCACTTTATTTATGTAGAATCACAAATATATCAAATAAAAGACAGGATCATGAAAGATGTCTTACTATTAATTTATAAGAATCAATAAATAAGTGAAAATAAACTGTATCCAGAGTACATTAATATGTTTATCTCACGATTTATACAGTCTATTAATCGATAAGCAGCTTCACACAACATTTCACTAAATAGGCGGCAGCATTTCCACACAAAATAAATTCTTTTGATGAAAATATTTAAGTCTGCATTATATACGTAAGAACACATTGCCTCCAATATATTTAATATGCAGACTATAAACAACATATATAGATACTGATTAGCTGCTTCACGCAATAACATTATTTCACTAATTAGGTGACAACATTTCCACACACACAACATCAATTATTAAATGAACTTAATTCAATAAGTCTTAATATTAAATAAATGTGTCTTAATATTATAGTCCGCATTAAATTAATGAGCACACACTGTATGCCATCTGCTGTCCATACATGTAGACAATATAAACAGTAACGTATACTGATTAGCTTGATACACAACCATCGTACGTTTCTTTCCTTTCACTTTCTCAGTTCCTTGTTTCAGGGTTATCTTGAAGAAACATCTGAAAGAAAATAATTCAAAATGTAAAAGCTTTACAAAAATTACCCATTCAAGACTAATTGTTTGATATTGTGTTGGGTAATTAGTTATTAGCTTCGCTGAGAAGCTATTGTGGTCGCTGGCACTTCAGCATGTGCGTTAGTGTGTATGTGAGTTGCGTTTTGCAAAAACTACTGCATGGATTTAGATTTCCTTCGGCATGATGTGTTCATTTGCACTACACAAGACCTGATTAAATTTTGGTGACAATTGGACCTTTTTTAGGCCCACAGTTCAAGAAATCTGAAAAATGCCTCTACAGTGCAGCATCCACTATAATTTTTTGCTGCAGCACTACCAGCCAAGAGGGTGTATATTTCTACATTTTCTCTGCAAAAACGGCCATTAAACGTCCTTAGAAGGTGCCAAAGCACTAAATTAGCAACATTTCAATGTTTATTTGATGAAAATCTGAGCAGAATTGCTGAAATTACCATGCAATTGTAGATAATCCAACGAATGATGCTGCAATAACATTCAAGCCTTCATATATTAGTTGGAAGTCTCAATCAACTATTAGGGGCCGACCAGATGATCTTTGAGGAGGGGGCTATTGCCTTTAGTTTATTATTGTTACAACCTCCACATTTTCAAACAGTGACCTCTCAGCACGAGTGCAGTCACCTTATGTTTGTTATGAGCTTGTGATACTCGTGCCTCTCAGCCTCAATTTATTAATTCAGAGAAGTCAGTATTACTGTCGGTGTCAGTTACTATAACATATGGTGTATTGTCACTTGATTACCTTCAGTTACAGGCCTATTATATCAATCACTGTACCTAGTACTGTTCAACCTTCAGATAGATAGAATAATGTTACCTCTGTATAAATTCCAAGGTTTTTGCAGTTCTGGAGGATAAGCGATATTCTGGAGGATAAGCGATATTCAGGACATAGTAAGTGGCAAACAGTAGTGCCAGAGCATCGTAGAAAGTATTCGTTTTTTCTATCACATCTGTATTGCCTACCAGCAGTGAGAAATCAGTCGCAGACAGTCCAGACACGTCACCTGGAACAAAAGGAAAATGGTAAAGATAACCAATAGATGGGAAGAGGGAGGAGGATCACACAAAATACCAACAATACAATGGCTGCACTAATTTACAAGTATTTTAAGTAGTTCAAGAAAAGTTTTGTCAAGTCATAATTGGTTATGTAGACATTATAAGGCAGTCATGGTTACAGCATTATGATAGATAGATAGTTATAGTAAGTGCAGCCCTCTAAGCCCAGTTCTGGGCGCTCACGAGGGTTGATTGATGAGATGTGAGAGAGAGCAGGAGTCCTCAACAGTCAACATGTTACACATTTACCCGAAGTGAGAGATCTTTTATATGCCCAGCACAGACACTGACACAACGGCCACCAATATAACGTTTCTACTGTGCCATATTGTATCAACGCTTAACATGGGTTATCCTAAAAATTATCTTATAACAGGGTTACTGGGAAAATGATTTAGTCGTTATATAACATGAGGTCAGCTTAAGCATGCTTAGTTATTTTCACAATAACCCTGTTAAAAGTAATGTTATAGAAGTTAACCACTTCAGGATAACCCGGGTTAAGCGTTCATACAATCTGGCACTGAACGACATCCAGCTGAAATTTGGCTTATGACGGTCCTCTGAAAATGTTGGGTTCCCCAGCTGGGAGTTGAGGCAAAGAGCTTCAGCGGAGCAGGCAGGCATCTTAACCACTTAGCCACTAAGCTACCCCAGAAATGACCAAATTGCAGTGTAGGTATAGAATCTTGCCATGGTAAACTCAAAAAAGAAACGTCCCACTTCATTTTTGCTTATAATTTGTAATTTTTTATTTTTTTTGGCCAAAACCAATTAAACAACATAGTGTTGATCCTATTATAAACAAGTATCAATGTGCCGAAAATCATTCAAGTGCGACCATTTCCTGTGTGACCTTGTTTATAACAGTTGGTATTTTTTTTAAATGGCCCCATACCCACATCTCACCAAGAAAAATTTGGGCATCATTTCGCATTGTGTGACAAAGAGCCCTAAAAAGTGGAAAAATTGTAACATATATATTATATACTTTATTTTTGGCAGCTACAGATCACCTTCCAGATGTGTGTTTCGTACAGCAAGGGAAATTAATTATTTTATTCGGCTTTCAATTGAGATATTTTCAAAAATGAGTGTTCTGTTTGATCTGTTTGATATTTTGATATGAACAAAGTATTGGCATTTCCGAGATGCCAATGGTCATGTCATGTAAACTTTTCATAAAAGTCATTTCACTTGCTGTACCAAACACACATCTCGAAGGTGATCTGAAGCTAAAATAAAGTAACTTTCTGCTTTAGGGCTCAATGTCACACACTTCGAAATGACACAATTTTTTTGGCGAGATGTGGGGATTGGAATTTTTTTTTAAATACCCGAATGTGACAAACAAAGTCAAAGATAAACAGGAAATAGTCACAATAGAATGATTTTTGGCACATTGATACTTGTTTATAATAGGATCAATACTATTTAAATGGTTTTTGCCAAAAAAAATTATCTTCATATTGTAAGCAAAAATAAGTGGGACGTTCGTTTTTTTTGTTCAGTGTAGAAATGATACCTGTTTAGGCATTTTTAAAAGTAGCCAGGCTTTATCAATGACATCTAACAAAGGCATATTTACCATATCAAACTATCACTGGCGATGCTGGCACTCCCGTTCCTCTGCCACCTCTAGTGTGCTCACATGTTCCTGTAAATAGAGCGACAAATATTCATACAAGAGAAGACATAATTGAAGTATTACCAGCTGGTTGGCTATGAATATTATCAAATTGTATACAGCGTAAATATCAGGACCCATGATGTTTTTAGAACATAACTGTCAAAGGGACATCTGTTTTAACAGTTATGACATCACCAGCATTGCAGATGTCTGATGAGGGAGACAAGAGAGGGAGACAAGAGAGGGAGACAAGAGAGGGAGACAAGAAAGGGAGACAAGTGAGGGAGACAAGTGAGGGAGACAAGAGAGGATGCCATGAGAAGGAGACATGAGAGGGAGACATGATAGGGAGACAGGGGAGGGCGCCAGGGGAGGGCGACAGGGGAGGGCGACAGGGGAGGGAGACAGGGGAGGGAGATAGGGGAGGGAGATAGGGGAGGGAGACAGGGGTGGGAGACAGGGGTGGGAGACAGGAGAGGACGACAGGAGAGGGAGACAGGAGAGGACGACAAAAGAGACAAAAGAGGGAGACAAAAGAGGGAGACAGAAGAGGGAGACAGGAGAGGGAGACAGGAGAGGGAGACAGGAGAGGGAGACAGGAGAGGACGACAAAAGAGACAAAAGAGGGAGACAGGAGAGGGAGACAGGAGAGGGAGACAGGAGGGGCAAAGAAGTAGACAGGAGAGGAGAGCGGAGATGGAAAGAGTAGAGTTAGACTGTTTGAGTGATTGTCTCGTGGTATAAGTTGGTTATTCACAATGGTATCGGGAATGTGTTTATTACACCTCGGGCTAAAGCACTCGGGTGATAAATAACATATTTCCTCTCTTGTGGTTAATAATATATACCAAAATGGCTATATGGCAAAAGAAGGGCAGGAGGAAAATAGGAGGAAAAGAGGGGAAAGGGGATAGGAGTGGGAGGAGTTGAAGGGGTGAGGTCGGGGATGGAGAGGTAGACGCCAAACGGGAAATTGATGAGGCAGCAATAAAGACTATTTTTATGAACATTGCATGTCCATATTCATCTCACAATTAAAATGATAGGATCCGGGAATTATCTCAAGTTATACTCAATGTATCATCTTATAATTTTCCCTGTAGCTTCCATGACCACACCAGGCTTGGGCCTCCCTTTTTGGGGCCTATCACACTTCTCCAAATGCTCTAATTAATTATGATTAGTTTTGAGCTAACTCATATACAATACACAAGAGGGCAGCACCTGCAAGTTCTCTACCACTTCCTCACTTTCTTTGACCATCAGGTTATATTTCTGGGAAGAAATATAATGAAATTTCAGTTATCATCACACATGCACATTTATATTTTAAAATGTGCAAAAAATGTCTGTCACAAATGGTGTGTGCCAGTCAGTAACAATTTCTTCTATCACGGGAAAATGCTAGTAACTTTGTAAATTAAGCGAGGAGTATTAGGAAATTAAACATTCACAAAACTGCACTTTAAAATTAATACAAATGTATATGAAATAATGCAACCACAATGATTAGTTGAAGAGTCCTAGGCTATATCAGGCTACAGTAGCCTGCTAAATCAGTTGCGAGCGTGAGCGAGCAGGCTACAACATTTCACTGGTGGTGCTGCCAATCAGGTCCTCGCTTACATGCATTTCTGAAGCAGCCCAGCTCAGTCCTGCTACCTCGAGAATAGACACCCTGAAAAGGAAAGCTCTTGACCGCTACAAAGACTCCCCTCTTCTAGTAGATCTATACAATGCTAATAAGGCTATTAGAGCTCTCCCATACCCGGTCTCCTATCCCCATTCCCACTATCCTACAACCTAAAACAACAAAAAATAACCTGCCTTAGGCACCCAGTACGGTAGTCAAACCACTGGGGTAGCAACGTGCACCTACTGCCCCACAAGGTCAAAACATAAGAAAACACATAAATTCTCTTCCAATAAACAAACTCAATCACATACAAAATCTGCCCAACTACCAACACAAAAACACACACAGTCTGGTCTTCAAGCCACTGTGATTATTGCAATTACTCCTACTGATCCATCATATACATGTTTTTCTTTTCAGATACCCTAAATTTCACATTTTATAATTACCTGCCTTACGCACCCAGTACGGTTGTCAAACCACTGTGGTATCAACGTGCACCTACTGCCCCACAAGGTCAAAACATAAGAAAACACATAAATCCTCCTTTAACAAACAAGATTAATCACATACAAAATCTACCCAACTACCAACATAAAAACACACACAGTCTTGTCTTCAAGCCACTGTGATTATTGCAATTACTCCAACTGATTCATGTACATGTTTTTCTTTTCAGATACCCTAAACTTCACATTTTATAATTACCTGCCTTACGCACCCAGTACGGTTGTCAAACCACTGTGGCATCAACGTGCACCTACTGCCCCACAAGGTCAAAACATAAGAAAACACATAAATCCTCCTCTAACAAACAAGATTAATCACATACAAAATCTACCCAACTACCAGCATAAAATCACACACAGTCTGGTCTTCACGCCACTGTGATTATTTCAATTACTCCTACTGTTCCATCATATACATGTTTTCCTTTTCAGATCCCCTCAACTTCATACCCCTATACTTATTACACTCACAGTACAAAAAATTGACACGCTCCGAACCCAGTACGGTAGTCAAACCACTGGTGTAATAACTGGCACACCACTCTGCCAGCACAGGGTCAAAACATAAACCACCATCTTCTTAAATACAACAATACACCATCCACTTAAAGGTATCAAAGGAGGGTGCTTAAAAGCCTTTTAAAGCTCATCCTCTGGAGACTCCTATCATACTCTCACACTACAAAACATTGACGCGTTCCGAACCCAGTACGGTAGTCAAACCACTGGTGTAATAACTGGTACATCACTCTGCCAGCACAGGGTCAAAACAACATCGCACCCACTCCATAAATCACGTAGTTTCAAACATCCACCCCGGCGTTCTTCCTCTTCTAGGTTAAAATCAATTTTCCACCCTGCGACGCTGACAAGACCACTAAACAATTGTAATCTTTTCCAGATACTCCCAGACAACACATGGATGCCTTCCCAGGCCTTCTCACCCTCCTGACCCTTACCCACCTCCACTCCACTCCGACATAACATTTCCTGGATTGCCACAGCTCCCTCTCTCGAGGAAGGGCCATCCCTTCAAAATATTCCAAAAGCTTGTAGGGCGAAAAATCGCCAATCAAGCTTGGGCCTTCGGCCCTAAATTTACACTCTTACTTACTTTCAGTCCTGCTGAGTTCTGCTGAGCGCGGACCTTAGGGGCAGCAGCGCGGACTATAGAGGCAGCAGTTCCACTGACCTAGATGCCAATTCGATACCCAATTCGAGTTGAATTTCATCAGTCTGCAGCCTCGCTCGCTCGCCTGCTCTAAACAAGCAGACTGACTTGTCAGTCAGAGGCTATATTTCATTAAGAAAATGTTGTTGGGATCAATGTGCCACTGACCTTGAAGAGCTGACAACTTCAAAGACCTGAAGACACAATCATGAAAGACCCATCTGTGAATTTCATGACTTATTCATAAACTGGTGTTGCACAAGACGCATGAACTTCATCGTCCTCTGTCTTGAATCTGAAAATCGACAACACTTGTTAATTGCATAGGCTTATAATTATTAGTTAACCCTCCTCTTTGGAGGTAGGAAAGAGGAGAGTGAAGGAAAACAGAAAGAGGATTTAGGGACGTCAGACTATGATAGAAAAGAAGAAGAAGTGTGGAAGTGAAGGAGGTGGGAGAATAAAAGAAGGAAAAGAGGAAAGGAAGGGAAAAGGAGAAAAGAGGGGGGATAAAGGAGAAAGAGAAAGATTGAGATTTACCAGTGAGCAACCAAGATTATTCAAAATGGTTGGACTCAACTCAAAGGTGAGAAAAACAAAGGAAAGGAGGAAAGAGGGAAAGGGTGACAGGTGGTAGGAGAGAAAGTGGGCAGGAGGGGTAGAAAGAGAGGGAATCGGGAATAGGAAGGAGAGAGCGGATAGGGAATAGGGGATGAGACAGGGAAGAGAAGCGGAGAGGGAGAGAGGAGAGGGAGAGAGGAGAGAGGAGAGGGAGAGAGGAGAGAGGAGAGGGAGAGAGGAGAGGGAGAGAGGAGAGGGAGAGAGGAGAGGGAGAGAGGAGAGGGAGATAGGAGAGGGAGATAGGAGAGGGAGATAGGAGAGGGAGATAGGAGAGGGAGATAGGAGAGGGAGACAGGAGAGGGAGACAGGAGAGGGAGACAGGAGAGGGAGAGGAAGAGAGAGGGAGAGGAGGAGAGACGACAGGGCAAAATGGAAGGAGAGGATATGGATGATAAGACAGGGAAATAGAATAGGGGATATAGGGGAGGGAGAGGGGCAGGGAGAGGGGGAGAGGAGAGGGAGAGAAATGGGCCAGACAGCAACCAAGGTTATTTTATAATGGTTGGACGTAAAGAAGGAAATGAGGAAGAAGGGAAGGGGATTGAGAGGAGAGGGAGAAAGAGGGAAAGAAGGAGAATGAGGAGAGGACAAGGGAGATAGGATAGGGCAGATAGGATAGGGCAGATAGGATAGGGCAGATAGGATAGGGCAGATAGGATAGGGCAGATAGGATAGGTTGAAGGTAGAGGGCAATGGAGAGGGAGCAAGATTGACCAGTGAGAGTGACAAACAGTAGGAGGGAGGGGGAGGGGGCGATTCTAGTGGGAAAATTGACTTGCCAGCGATCAAGGTTATTTTTTAACTAGAACCGCAAGCGGTTTAAACGCTCATCTGTCAATGTGAAATCTATCAATGTGTGCCAGATTATCACCAACAGGCCAATACCTGTAGCTAATTTTATAACCCTAAGCGATATATTAAGGTTACAATGGGCAGTTAAAGATTGAAGAAATATGGCTGCCAAAATGACCACAATCTCGGATTTATCGACATGTTCCTGATCCATGCCCACAGGCCAATAACTGTACCTAATTTCATAACTCTAAGCGAAATAGCAAGGTCACAATGGGCAGTTCAAGGATGTCAGCCAATTTGAAGTGGCCATTTTAGTGGCCATCTTGGATTTCTCAACATGTTCCCGACTCATACCCAAAGGCCAATACCTGTACCAAATTTCATAACTAAGCAAAATATTGAGATCACAATGGGTAGTTCAAGAAATGAAGTAAGATGGCTGCCAAAATGGCTGCCACAAAATGGCCGCCATCTTGGATGTTCCCGATAGATACCCACAGGCCAATACCTGTACCAAATTTTATAACTCTTAAGTGAATTATTAAGGTCACAATGGGCAGTTCAAGAAATGAAGAAAGATGGCTGCCAAAATGGCTGCCCACTTGGATTTCTCAACATGTTCCTGATCAATACCTGATCCATACCTGTACCAAATTTCATAGCTGAAAGTGAAATATTAAGGTCACAATGGGAGGTTCAAGAATGAAGAAAGATGGCTGCCATAATGGCTGCCATAATGACTGCCACAAAATGGCTGCCATCTTGGATTTCTCGACATGCTCCCGATCCATACCCACAGGCCCATACCTGTACCAAATTTCATAACTGTAAGTGAAATAATAAGTCAAAATGGGCAGTTCGAGAATAGAGATGGCTGCAAAAATGGCCGCCACAAAATGGCAGCCATCTTGGATGTTCACCATTCATACCCATAGGCCCATACCTGTACCAAATTTCATGACTCTAATTGGAAACCTAAGGTCACAAATGGACACTTACACAAACCTTAACCGGGACAATGACGCTGACGATCGAGTGACAACAATAGCTCTTCATTTTCAAAGAAAACAGACGAGCTAAAAACCATTGGATGTCCATAATTATAGCTTCGCAAAATAAGCCAGGAGAATTTGGAAGTTAAACTGTTGCAAAACATGCAATTACATTACGAAATTAATGCAAATATATTATATGTGAAATATTGCAAACCTCAGTGATTACTAACAAATTACTTTTTTTCACTAGTTGAGGGCAGACATATTATATAACTGAGTGAGTTTTTGCCATTAGTTACTTAGAGGAAAGGAGAGCAGACATAAAAATGTTGTTGAGATCAATGTGCCACAAACCTTGGAAGGGTTGACAGCTTCAAAGACCTGAAGAAACAACCATGAAGGCCTCTCCATAAACAAGCATTCCACAATTGAGACACATGTTCATCAGCCTCTGTCTTGAATCTGAAAATTAGACAACACTCTTTAACTTGTATAGGCCTAGACTAGAAGCTGGTTGTTGATAGTTTGCTATTGAGTTGATTGCCTTCGGTGCTTAAGTCTTAAGTCTGCAAACATCACCAATGAAACCCAGACCAAAGTCCTTAAGTGACACTCTCAATGCAAAGCTATTTTTAAGTCATTGATAGTGGTGTAACATATAATCACATGTAAAACATAAAACAATAACAAATAAATTATATAAATAAATATTAAATGTTCCAAGAAAAACAATGAAATTAAAATATTTTTACATAGTAGGCCTATTAATATTTCAGCATTGTACACAAATTAGAAAGTAACATTTAGGTTATTCTAGTCTAAAGGGTGATGATAATTTATTCATATTGATTAAGAAATGCCTCTGTTAAGGAGAGGGGGGGGGGATCAGCTCAGTGGTGGAGTGTTGGGCTGCCAATCAATGGGTCCAGGGTTCGACTTCAGCTCTTGCAGAGCCACCTGTCCTCCTCCTGCGCTAATTAACCTATCAAGACTAGTGCATAAATACAGTATGTAAAGCCCCATCATCAAGGATGGATGGATGGATAGATGATTGGGGCTTTACGTCCTGTATTTATGCACTTGGTAGGTTTATTAGGACAGGAGGAGGACACGGCAATGAGGTGAAGTATGATTGAAACAGCCGTCCGACATAGGCCCAGGTGACCCGGCAAGCGCCAGATTCGAACCCTGGACCCAGCGATTGGCAGCCCAGCACGCTACCACTAGACCAACCCTCCCCCCTCCATCCTCATCAAGGAATATCTCACACAATAAAATATTGTGGGTTGTTGAACCATACCATTTTATTACCTCAATATAACCATTATGGTAGTTATTAAATAATAGCCAATTAAATATAATTTAGCATTATCATGCATGCCAAATGAAAAAATAACATTAATCTTACCTTGCTCATGTGTCTTCAAGTCCTGCTTCCAGAGATTAAATGAATGCTCTTAAGTTTAAACACCTTGATTAAGGCATTGCCCATTAAGCCTATTTAAGGGCATGGAAAAAAAACAAGGCTAAGTCTTCAGTTACAGTTTTTAAACCGTGAATTCAAACACGTTATCATAACATCAAGAAAGCTGTAATTTCTACAGTTTCATGATCACGGTCGTTTGACCGTATAAACTACGGAATAAAACCGTTGATTGTACTGAAATTTCTAACAGTGCACATGCCTAAGTATATATATAAACTATCAATCCTGTTACGGATTCAATGTCCCATCATGCATTTCCAACTGAATTCTGATCATGTAAAAAGGTTCATTTAACTGATTTTGTTACTTCAGCTTCCTGATTTTCATACAGGCGATACATAATTATGTGAAAACAAAAGATGTTGGTACGTCGTATTCCGAGCGAAAATTTATTACTGGTAAAACCAGACCAACGTAAAATTTATCAAACTTAATATATTCACAACAACAGTTATGACTATATATTAACAAAGAATACAATTTTTTTGCACTCTTTAGTAAATAGTAAAATCAATGAAACGTAAAAATTATTAAGTGAAACATATTGAAATACGACCTATGAAAAACAATTCTCAATTCTAAATTATGACAAGTTGAAGCAATAGTATATTTGTCGATGCACAGAAAGCAAAAGTTTGTGTTCAGATTTGGTTCCTTTTATCCATTTAATAAATTGCAAATGAAATTAGCACCGAAAACGTGTAAAATATATATATTTGAAACACGGAGTGAATAAGTCCAAATGCAATTATAAAGCAAAGTACAATAACAAAGGTAAACTGAATTCGTGAAAATGAGTTTAAATCTCTAACTTACATTACACGCACAACAAAGGGTAAGAATTGAAAATTCACAAGCAACATAGATGTTATAATGACAATCTCTGCTATCAAGCAAAATGCCCAATAAGAATAACAACAAACAGAAAAGTCACAAAATATATATATAACAACTGTTATCAGAAATATCTGAAATCCGAACTTATGAACAGGCCAACATCTAAAATAACAGCAATTCTTAATTGTTTGAGTTTTGAGTTTAACGCCTCAAAAGCATTTGTTGGCCAGTACAAAAATGTAATTAGCCCGTTTTCAAAACGTGTTGTACATTAACCAATACCAGGTTCTGATCAAATATTCCAAATAATTCCAGTTAGAACTATACACTCAATGAAATCGGGTAAAAAAATGGTTTGGGAAAAATAATGTTTGAAAAATATTCAGTGAACAATAAGTTAGAAAAAAAAATTTGGGGAACAATATTGCACAAAATGTATTTTTGGAAATAGGACCTGAGGACAATGTTCATAAAAATAATGCAGTTTATTTCTAAATTTTACATTATTTTCAAGTTTGTTTTTTTTTAATTTGGAAGAAAGTAGCCTGCTTGCTTCAGGACAACACCACAGGTACACTGCGCGCGAATTTGCTGGCGAGAAGGAACTAAAGTGTCCATGAAGCTGCCTTTATCTATACCATCTTATAAAGTTGCATAACATTACTGCTGATTTTGAAACAGCAGCTACATTTTTTTATTTCAAATATCTGAACCTGCGGCTTACGGTAACTTGCTGTAAATTTGACAGTGCTTACTGTTACAATTACGGTAACCATTGAAATTACGGCAGCTAGCCGTGTTCACAGCTAACAGCAAGGTTGCTGTTACTTTTACAGCAACGTCCCGTAAAAGTAACGGCAATTGCCGTATCTGTATTTTACGGTATCTTCCTGTAGGTTTGACGGCAGTGACTGTTACAATTACGGTTTACTGTTGAATTAACGGCAATTTACCGTTTTCAAAGACTTACGGTAAGATCGCCGTCAGTTTTACGGCACTTTTTCAACGGCACCTACGGCATGGGTTTACAGTGCATATGTAGAATTACCTTGCAAAATAAAATGCATTTCGTTTTAGAGAATGCAGTTACCGGCATACACTGTGAAAGTTCCTGATAATGTGCAAAAGAAGCAACATTTTCTCAGGGTGAGGAGA
Organism: Platynereis dumerilii; assembly: GCA_026936325.1. Lineage (NCBI taxonomy): Eukaryota > Metazoa > Annelida > Polychaeta > Phyllodocida > Nereididae > Platynereis > Platynereis dumerilii. The sequence goes on from JAPTHN010000011.1 coordinate 28,923,964, forward strand.
TGACCATTACAAGAAGAAATAGGTCAGTAAGGATTATTGATGACTGGAAGGTCACGAGGTGGTCTCCTCTTTCTTGTTCTGATTTAGCCCACATTTAGCTCTTCTTTCAAACATTGGAAAGAAATATAAAACCATCACTCTTTACTCTCTTGACAATGCAATCTATTTATGTTGGCCCGGTATGAACCACATTAGGCATGTTTGCTTTCAAACTTCAAGTGTCACAGAAACATGGCTTTGACAGCAATGAAGCTTGTGGTATGAGAAGACATCCTCCCATTGCCTATCCCTCGTGCAAGATGCTTGCCTTGATATCAATCAAGCCAAAAGAAAGGCATACACGAAAAACACCTAAAACAATTTTAAAAGCATATTGAAAAGATCCTGTTGGAGAACTATACTTCTACCGTGACCCATAAATTGTATAATCCTATTACAAATAATACCATCATGGTTTTTTTAAAGTTATTGACATTGAGATTATGAGTAAATATGTTTAGGGTCTCTTGCTAAAATTACATGTTATGGAGAATAAATAAGTAATGAGATAATTTTTTTCAATGTGAATTTTTTATGGGACATGTATTCTATAGGGAAAAAATTACATCAGAAAACTTATGACGTCACTTTTCCCCATAGGATACCATGTCCTAGAAAAAAATTCACATTTCGTCCTTTGGTCTACAAATATGAAATCATCTGTAAATCACACAGGTTTTTGAAAATTGATCTTGACCCTAAACCATGAAATACTCCTGTCAAACATGCATGGAGCATTAAGTTACTCTTCAGTCATGAATTTTGTAAAACTGTGAGTTAATTCTAGTTATCCCCACGTCGTCTTCTTGAACTTGCAGAAATTGATAAATCGTTTCTGGCATCTAATCGATCAAGTAAAAGGAACAAAAGCTTGAAGTTTGCAAGACAAAAAGACATATGTTATTTCGGCAGGTGGTCTGGCAAGATTTTAGTATCATCTCTACGTCTTCATCAGTTAAAAAAAAACCTAATGAATCACATCTTTTCTATGTGGTCTCTAGAATTTCAAGGTAATTTTTTTTAAATGAGCCATTGATTGTCAATTTCCAATTACACTGGTTAGAAATGTCATAGGTTTCGCATTAAAAATGCGTGACATATTGACTTAATCGCATTATACAAACCATAAAACTGTAACTATTACAAAATATATTAACCAACAAGATAGAATGGTTGGAAGGCAAACAGCATAAATAAACATTAGTACATTACACATTGAATATTGAAAGTTAGACACAGATTTTAGTCATCAAATCAATGTGTTAAACAATTTGCTGGCAAAACTTACACGCGTACCTAACTGTAGTCCATTCAGCAATTTGACAGGAAGACCACCACTGGAGACAACAAGTTGTGATGATCGAGTTGTCAATTTGAACAAGCTAATCTACAACTTAGTTGAACTGACACCTCTTTTTGCAGCTCTTATTGCACTGCTGTTCAAATATAGAAGTGGAAGGGGAATTTTGTTTCCTTTGCTACTATATAATTATAATAATATATTATATACTCTGATGTTACCATGACAACTGTTCCAGCAATCATGGCTACCAGAGTCTCTCTCCATTTAAATGCGATTAAATATAAAGCGAAATGCACAAAACAAAATGCACAAAACAACAAGTTTTGATTATCTGGTAGCCTTTTCTCTAATTTGTCAGATATGTGATGAGTTGTAGATAGGCTGAGATGACCTAACCTGAAAGAGTGCAATTAGTTCTGCCTGGTCCATTGTTTAATGCACAGACACGGAACATATATCCACCAGAGGAAAGAAATGTTTAGCACACTCTGTAAAGCTGCTTGGCTGCAACAGGCAAACTCATTTAGTTGAAGGTTTGTCTCCAACAAAAATATGACAGGTTGTATCAAATGGAAAGAGACGTTTATAATATGAGATCAGATTACTGCAGTAAATGTGTGTAAATACCACAATTGCAGTTATTGAAATAAACTTGCCTCTGGTCTTAATAGAGTAGCATTATGAAATTGTTTGCCTCATGGTGAATTGACACTGAACTTCCATCCAGCTCATTGTGCTGCTGCTCCTAACAGAAATTTGACCAGAAAGAGATTATTTGTCTAAAGTGTTTTATTTGTTCAGTTTGCTTCAGAGTAAATGCAGCATCTTTGTACTTGACTAAGTGCATGCCTGCACTCTCGAACTCAAAACTACAAATGTTTGAACAAGCCTGTAAAGGGAAGTATTTTATGTGTCAAGGTGTTCTGACCAAAAGCTTTGTTTCCCATAAAAACGCAAAGGGGCGTGTCAAATGGTAAGGGACAACTGTGGCTCAGATTGCTGGAGAAGGTGTGATGAAAATACCGGAGCAACAGGAATTGAAATAGAACCCACTGAGGACCTCTATCTCTGCACAGCAGTGTACTAATGGCTGTAGTAAAGCTGCATACAGCAGATTTCCTTGTCACATGTCATTAAGTCCACTACATACTGTAGCTTGGAAGTGTTACAAAATGCATCACCACATTTCGCAATGTGTTACAATGCAACAGTAATACCGGACACAATAATGAAAAAAGTTGTTATGAACAGCCTTTGATCTCCTTCAATGGATGCGCACAACTTATAATTTGTCCTATCATTCCAAGACTCAAAATTAGATGTGTAGGCCTATTAGGTGACAAGGGCTTAAAAAAGAAAGCAGTTTGTAACATTGAACAAAATTGAAATAGAAAGGAATTGTCATATCTCCATTTAAACAACAGAATTTGGAGTCCCAAGGTCCTAATGGGTAATTCAAGCACTGGTGCTTTTTGGACTTGCTTGAAAAGTAAAAATTAATACACCCTTATGCAAAGATATGACACTGATTGCCGCTTTGGGGTTGATCTCCTGTAAATCAGGTCAGTCAGGAAAGCAATTTCAAAATAAAACAGTGATTATAGGGCATACTGTATACACGTCCACTGGCACACAAACTTCTTTTTGCCATTCCAGGGAACAGAAGCTGAGATTCTGAGAGTGGTCTGTCTTTCACAAAATTAAATTGAATGTTTAATTATAGCCGCCTGAACCAGCTCTGTTGCCAGATGGGGATGACGTTTTCAGTTTTGTGGATTCAACTGTTGACATGCAGAAAATCAATTTCTTATAATATGATTTTCGAAGTCTTCAAAAAAGAAATTGAAACACAATTTCAAGATAAAGCAATCTTTGAGTTGACAAAAAAGATCCAGTAGGTGAAATAAAATCAGAGAACTGTTGGGCTGAAACTGTTGCGTCACAATCAAAATGTATGAAGAGAGGCTAATCATGTGAGTGTGAATAAATGTGTTTTAATTTCTATTAGATATTTCAGACTATCATGTTCATTCACACATTGAATTTATATGGCGTTAAAATAATGCATTTGCTGAGAGAGTTTCCTTGTCAACGTCAGAGAAGATTTTGGGCTCACATAAAGTGAATATAAAATACCAGTATGTCTCTTTCCTCTCACCATATAGATAACTTCATTGTCATGTTATGTTCCAAGCTGAGTCTATATCAAATTTTAGATATAATATTAAGATTTGGTAAGGTAGGCTACTTGTACAGGTCACCCTTATGCAGTGACAAAATAATGTCTTGAGAATTAATGAATTATGACTGTTTGGAGCTCTTGAGCAAATCAGATGTCATGAGCATGACTGACATTGGTTTTTGATAATGACAGTTCAAGTTCACATGCTTTCAATCCAGTCTGGTGAAACTGAGAACTGCATGCTGCTGCCAGACAGACAGATCCAATGGTTACAAAATAACATATATGAAAGTATAAATAATTGATATAAAATAAAATGAACCTTGAAGCAACGGGGATTTGCATAAGGCAGAAGCCGCTGTCTGCAAACCACCATAAATATGTATGAAAATTTGATTATCCAGTGAATATAGATTTGACTATGTGTGCAAGCATGGGAGTGTTCAAAAAGATTCTTGGCCAAGGACCAATTGGGACTAAGATCCTTACAGGAGACAACAAGATGGGGAAAGGCGAAAAAGTTGATTTCCTATGCTACAGCATTGCTGTCCCAAGAAATAGTTCTTATTTCAATGCACATTCACAAAATTTCTATTCAACATTGATGTATACCAGAGTCAGACTCGGCAATCACATTCTCTAAGGAAGTAGACAAGGCCATCAGCACACTCAGAAACAGCCCCGGTGTCTTCCAGACAAAATTGTGTGTGTTCCTCTGGTCGAAAGTTGGTGGACGCTCGCAGGAGCTCGCTGAATAGCACACTAGTCACTAGGTGGCAACACAAGACAGCATATGTTCTGATCTGTGGCAATGCAAGAGCAGTCCACTTGTAGACAGCTTTCAATCATTGACCCATGCACAATGTATATAGTACAACCGCACTTTAAACATTTCGATATGCCGTGACGAGTAGCCTGCGAGTGACCCTTGCCTTATTTTCTACGCACTGCATAAATCAAGGCAAACAAGTAAACAAAATCAAAAAATTCAAACTATGAGATTAAAGCTACTGACCATGCCTGATGAAAGAAAGCTCTGAATCAACATAATTATATTCACTGACCAATGAGGATAAAATTTGAAATACATGTCAACCAGACTGAGAAGCATACCAGAAGATACCCAAATAAATGAAGGCTGCAGCTCAGAGGTTGCCACAGCTGGCACAAGTGGGAAATCCATGACTGATGTCATGTGCTAATGGACATAATTATTTGCATAGACTTGGCTTCAAAGCAAGTTTGCCTCCCTATGGCCCTTAATTAATCACTGATGAAGCCATAGTGCATTGCATCAAGTAGATGTAGCCCGGAGCATCCCCTTTTCCATACGTGGTTAGGCAATGTCACTGAAACAACTATCCAGACAGACTCTCCTTCCCAATTAGGTTATATTCATTCACCAGATAACTCTCTTCTACTGGCCAATTAATCAGTTAGACAGACAATAGACATGTATTTACATAATGAAAATACGTCTATACACATTCATTTATAGGAGCAAATCACAAATTTATACAAAAGGAAAAGAAACAAACAATTTTTCATCATGTAGGGAGATTCCTCTAAGGCCAAAAAATGGCCGCTATCGAGGAACCACCCTAAGATAAAGAATACAGCTTTTTAAGAGTTAGTAGTGTCAATGTCTATGTTACATCAACAACTGCACAAACTAAGCTTCTATTCTTTCTATGATTAGTATAATATTGCGTTGGGTTCGATGGTGTCAAATGAGCGACCATTAACATTTGGGGTACCCCAAGGTTCGGTTTTAGGGCCGATTTTGTTTTCACTCTATGTTACACCTTTAGAAGACATCATTATCAAACATGGCAGTAAAACAGTGATCTTTGCAGATGATACGCAGATATATATTACGTGTAACAATGCAGATAGCAGCTTCAAAATAGAAAATTGTATAGATGAAATTAGACAATGGATGAAAATTAACTTCCTAGCACTCAATGACAGCAAGAGTGAATTTATATGTTTCTCGTCAAAATTCCGTGGTACACAATCTGAAAATGATGTAAAACGAATAAGAATAGGAGACTCTGATATTACTGCTGCCCCAGTCGTACGTAATTTAGGCGTTTATTTTGACTGTGAAGGTAAAATGGATAAACATATTGCAAATATATGTAAAAATGCTTCATATTCTTTGTGGCGTATTAGTAAGATCAGACACCTGTTAGACCGTGTCAGTACAGAAAGACTTATTCATGCCTTTGTTTCCTGTAGATTGGATTATTGTAACGGTGTATTATCTGGTATTCATGATTTTCAATTTAAAAAACTTCAGGTGATCCAAAATTCTGCAGCAAGAATTGTATGTAAAGTGGGGCTCAGAGAAAGTATTACCCCAATACTACGTAATCTTCATTGGTTACCGGTTAAGTTGAGGGTCGATTTTAAAATATTGTGTGTAGTATTTAAGTGTATACATCTTGCAAGTGCACCTCTGTACCTAAAAGATTTGATTGTTGTAAATTCAAGAGCATATATGAGTCTAAGGAGTGACAATTCAATTTCGTTAAAAAGACCTCAGCCCCCGAAAACTAAAACATATGGGGAGAAGGCATTTTCCATTAGAGCACCTACTCTGTGGAATAAATTACCACCAGAACTAAGAAATTTGAATGAATTTAACATTTTTAAGTCAAAATTAAAGACTCATCTTTTTGTGTCTTACTTTGGTTGATGTGATATGCTGTGATACTGTTTTTATGTGATATACTGTGATACTGTTTTTATCTAAGTCAACTGTTTTTATCTCAGGGTTTTATTACTGATACATTTATATAAGTTATTCATTGTTCTATTATAATAATATGTCAATTGTTGTACACGCATTGAGATGCATATGTAATGCGTATAAGAAATAATAAATTAAAATTAAAATTAAATATAACTGGTAGCATTGCATGGAAGATTAGACAGTGGTTAAGTTAATTCACTGAAACAAATTCTCATTTGTCAGCTACAAGTGTATATATGCATCAAGCACTGGGTTGGTACTTCGTACGAACTGCTAGAAATTGTGAGCTTAACCTTTTTGCTGAGTAATGTTGATGTGATAATGACACTGTAACTGTGAATTTTAGATGAACATAAACTCCCTGCTTTATTTGCCCTTGCTATAATTCATATATAAGGTTGGCGAACGGTCATTATCATGAAAATGCCATTCCTTGACAATTGGCAGCATTTGGTCACTTTAAGCCTAATGGATTATTGAAAGCACTTCACTGACAGCACAGCACTGTTGATTTATTATACCTTGCTTCAATGTCACTGAGCAACTTGGTATTGACACAAACTGGCATCATTTTATGAGTAGGTAATCTTTTGCTAAGTTGGGAAAGAGAATTCCGCTTTAAAAACAAGTTCTTATATATCATCAGAGATTTTACTTATAGTCCTATTATATATGTATAATGAACACTTCACTTATTTGAGAGTTCACTTCTAAAGTCATCAAAAGAATCTTAAAAGAAATACCCTTAAGTTTCAAGGCATTAACTTTATATAGAAAAGCATACTGATTCGTCCCTTCCACAACAATGTCCTCATTAGGGAGCATGAAAATATACTTCTCTTATTTGTTAGAAATTAGCAACCTTGCAAGTAATAATATCTCAATTTAAAATATGATAATTTTCATGAACACAAAATGTGTTATTTATAAACATACTCCAATTCAGGAGATTGCTGGAGCCCCCTGACTAGACAAAATTTAAAGATGTCTTTATATAATGTTAATGTATCTGATAAACAGAGGAATTAGCTGTAAGTGATTCTGATCTCGATTAGGATTTGGGTTTCATATCATCTTAGTAAGATTAAAATGAATTCAACTGAAGAAAACCATAGTCTTCAAAGTCAACAAAGTTGCAATTCATTGAGCTGTCTGTTCTGTATTATTTCAGCCTTTACACTAAAACATGTCATGAGACCACTAAAAGTTCACGTTGTGGTCTCATTCTGAAACTTTTAGAATTGTTCGGCAGTGTGCTAAATTCAGATTCCCCAGACTTCAAGGTTACGCACAACAGCTAGCCTCTGGGACCTAAGCCTCTACGATCTCTATGGCCAATCCCCCGTGTAAGCTGCTTGCCTTGATATAAGTCAGACCAAAAGAAAGTATACATGAATAAAAGCTAAAAATAATGTTGAAATCGGATTGAAAAGAGTACCACACATCTTCTCAGATGTGTGTACATTGCATAATCCTATTACAAAAAAACACCATCCTGTTTTTTGTTGTCATGGACAGTGAGATTGAGAGTAAATCAATCTATGGCTTCTACCTAAACTTATGTGTTTTGTTTTGAATAAACAAGTTGTGAGAAAGATATAATTAAAAAACGGTTTAAATCACATGGTTTTTTTGAAAATGAATGATAATATTGTACCATGAATTATTACTCCTGTGTGTCAAACATGTGTCAAGCATTAAGTTACTCTTTCATCATGCAATTTTTAAAATGAAAGTTAATTCTAGCGATCCTCACACCAACTTCTTGGCTTTGCAATCTTTGATAAACTGTTTCTGGCATCTAATTAATCAAGTAAAGAGAACAAGAAGCAGAAATTTGGTGGAGAAAAAAAGAAATGTCTTATCTCAGCAGATGGTCTGGTAAGATTTTGGTGTTGTTTCCACATCTTCATCAGTAAAAAAAGACTCCTGATGAATCTAATCTTTTTTTGTGGTCTCTATATGTTATTAGTTTTATTAGATTTGTCGTTTGAACTCAAGGTATTATGATGTGGGGAATCAAACACAGAAGTCAAGCAATGTCTTCGCATTTCGAGCACGCAAGATCCAAGATACAAAGTTCTCAGAAGCAAGAAATACAGATGAGGAAACATCTATATCTAATCAGAATACTTTCATTTATTCATAATGCAAACAAACAATTTTTCTTTCAGCAACTAAAATATTTCATCAATTACATGTTCATATTTTTCTTTGCAACTAGCAAGTCCAGTGGCCTACAACCAAGAAGCAATGCAAAAGACTGTACATTTGCTTTAAAGTAACTTGTGCAGCTTTGTATCTACCGTCATCAGATGCTTTATTCATATATTTGTGTAATAATATCTATGAATAGGAAAATATATTTTCCTTTCTTAGTTTTTATTAGTCTTGTATAATAATGTGTCCTGTATTGACTTAATCACATTATACAACCATAAAAATGTGACTACAAAAATATTTTATTGACCATCAAAGTAGAATAAATTAACATGGCATGCATGCAGAATTTGAAAATTTAACACACATTGTAAGTCATAACATTAATGTGTTAGACAATTTACTTGGTAAACTAACTATATTATTAACTGTGACAGTATGAAGAAAAGATACAGTATTTCCAAATTCCGAATCTGAACAACTTAACTATACAATATACACCAAACATGAATTTTTTGTAGTCAAAGTTCTTTCTGAGTTCTACCTCTCTGGGCCAGTATAGGCAATTATAATACCAGATTCAGAAGCTCATTAATTGACACGCTTCTCATCTTAGGATTTTCCTGCCATGTCTCACACAACTTTAGTAGCATGTGGTTTCACTGTTTTGACATAAAATTTCTAAGTATTATACGGAGTTTTTTTAGTTGAAGGAAATGATAAATTGCCAGTTGCATGCATATGACCTTGAAGTGAATGGAAAGTACAAAGCAGCGCTTTTGCAAGAAGCATAATGCAAATCGCAACTGTCAACCTAAACAAGCTGGTCTTCACCTGGCAGCTTTACTGCAGATCTACATTGATGAACAGCTGCACTGAGAAAGAAGTGCCAAGGTAGTTTTATTTATATCACAGCATTAGAATCATGACTACTCAAGCATCCTATTGTTTTGTGTCTTTTTCAATTGGTTTTTGTAGTATTTTGTCAAAATGCTGCATTGCCTTGAACCAGAAGATTTAAAAGTATTTTGGTTTAAGTTGCAGAATGATGTTACCCGTATGACTTTAAAACCAATGGCCACTCCGTACAAATATCTGAAATTGCCAGAGGATTGAGTTTCGAACAAGCAGGCGGAAAGTCAACTCAAAGCGGAGTCCTGTAAAGATTCCAAAAAGGTGCAAAAGAAGCAACATTGTTAGGTTTGGTAGACAACCATTACAAGAGTAAATTGGTTAGTAAAGATTATTGATGACTGGAAGGTCACACATGTGTCTTCTGTTTCCTGTTCTTATTTGGCTCTTGTTTAGCTCTGCCTTCAAACATGGCAGAATATATCAAACCATTACTGTTTACTCTCTGGGGTTCATGTAATTTTGTCGACCCAGTACAAACCACGTGATAGTCTGTTGCAGTGGAACTTCAGGTATCACCAAAAAGATGGCTCAACAATTAAAAAAAAAAATCTTATAATTATAAGCAGGGACTATCTTACCTTACCACTGGGCGTTCTGGGGAAGTTGATTACATGTGGTCTATTTGCAAATATAGCCCTCAATGTCATCGTCGATTCAAAAAATAAATCTGTGCGTGTATAAATGTTGCACATCTGCATTTGCAAATGATTGCACTGAATTAAAAGCACAGAGGAAATTATGATGTCTGCATTTGACAGTACTGGAGCTTGTAGCATTATGCAATTTAATCAAACACATATTTCCATGATGGATAAGCCCACTGTTGTTGTATCATTTACAGAAATTTCAGAACTCAAATCAGGCTGAAAATCAACTTTTTTATATGTAAATCGATCCATGCGTCACTTTTCCTGGCATTTTTGGTCCGATCAGTTCTGGCATTATGATGAAGTTAAAAGGCTATATAATATTATTTGGTTGGAAAAGAGGGTACACCGGTACATGTAAAGGCATACTGGTCTAAACTGCTGTGAAAGGTAAGTTATTGGAGAATGATTTAAATGTGAGTAAATGTAAAGAGCACTGCACAAAATTACAAGTGTGATTATCTGGCTGCCTTTTCTCTAATTTGTCAGCCATGTGATGTGTTACAGATGGGCTGAGACAGCCTGACCTCAAACAGTGCAATTTATTCTGCCTGGTCTGTTGTTTAATGCACAGACACAGGAAATATATCCAGCAGAGGAAACAAATGATTATCACACTGGGGGAGCCGCTTGGCTGCTAATGGCAAATGCATTTACATGTGGTGGTAGCTTTGTCTCCCATAAAAATGCAACAGGGTGTGTCAAATGGAAAGAGACGTTAAGAGATCGGATTGCTGCGGTATGTGTGAAGTAAATACCAGAACAGCGGATGATAGAAATAAAACTTGACTTTACAAAGTAGTAGTAGGAACCTTCTTCCATAAACACTGCGCATTACCAACTGCTAAACTGTATCAATGTGGCCTGTATGCTGCAAAATGCTATTTCACATATAATCTAGTCTGCTGAGTTGTTGCCACAGCCACACCATTTGTGATATTTTTAGTTTTACAGATTTGGAGATTATTCTTCAGAATTTGTTCCCCACTATTTATCTGATATGTTGACGAGGACACAGCAGATCCTATTTTTGCTTACAAACAGTTCCTGGTCTTCGAAGTACTACAAATTATATAGTGCCGGTTCCAATGAAATTGTGTGTACTCTGACGACAATACCTGTGTGTGAAGTTTTTTTGCATTTTATAGAGTTACAAATATTTAAGAAATGTTGGATATGTTGTTTATCGTTCCAACAATGACTTGACAGAACCGACTCTTACACTATTTAACTTCTCATAATCAGTCACATAAGGCGAAGCTTGAAATGTAAGTAGCTGAATTTGTAAGCTACAACCTTGAACCTTAGCCCAAAACTAAGTTCCCAAAAAAAAAGACATAAGCTGCACCCAAATCATTTTAACCCGGGTGGAGGAAAGGAGATGGGACTTTGGTATGAGCTTTAGGATCACAGAAACATTCAATTTAGACACACTGCTGAAACAAATCCAGCCAACCCAGTCCTTAGTTGAGTGAGTAAACTAGCTTTGTAGCTAAATTCTCTACCTTTATTGCTGTCATTACTGGATCTATTTGAATGACATGCATGATATGACATTGGGTTTACCTTCCAAGCGAGTATTAATTTTGACCATCAAAATTAGATAATGCAACATGTGTGCAAAATGTCGAATTTATGTTAGGGTTACAATGGTAGAACTGCCGGGAGGTTTGCAGGGCATAGAATGAATGTACCACTCACAATGATAAGGAAACAAACAGATCTGCATGTTTTGTCTGTCCTGCTATGACTTGCCACACAGAGAAAGAAGTATCAACAAAGCCACCTCAACAAATTTTGAAGCCCTTAATTAAACATGAGGGCACTGTTGACGCCATGTGCTCTCAAGCTCAACACTACAAATAAGTAAGCTTGCAGGGGACGAATCGTATGTGTCAAGGTAGTCTGACCAAAGGCTCTGTCTCCTGTAAAATGCAAAAGGGCATGTCAAATGGTAAGAGACAACTGTGGCTCAGATTGCTGGAGTATGTGTGATGCAAATACTGGAGCAACGGGAATTGAAATAGAACCCACTTCGGACCTCTATCTCCGTACAGCAGCGTGCTAATTGCTGTAGTAAAGCTGCCTACAGCAGATTTCGTTGTCACATGACGTTAAGTCGACAATTTGCTGCAGCTCAGAAGTGTTACAAAATGCATCATGACCTTAGACAAAACAATAAAATATTATATCAATAAACCAGTTGTTCACTGGGCTTCTATCATGGGATGTGCATAAAATGTTATGCAATTGTATGCTGCAATGTAGTGTCGCTATAGTCATTTTAGAATATTGATCTCTTATGAAGAAGACGGATAAATTGTTTAGACATACACTAAACAGACCTGTATACTGCATACAAGCCTGCCTGTCTGCCAATGTATTATGGTTATTCTAGAAAACAGCAGCTGAGAGTGTCTGACTATCTGTCTTTCTCTAAATTAAATTGAATATTTAATTCAAGCCATCTGAGCCAGCTCCATCATCAGATGTGGACGACATTTTCAGTTTTGTGGATTCCAATTCGTTGACATGCTGCAAATCAAATTCAGACAATAAGATTTTCAGAGTCTTCAAAAAGGAAATTGCAACTCCATTTTCAAGATTATGCAATCTTAAAGTTGCCAAAAAAGAGCCGGTTGGTGAAGTAAAAACCAGAGAACTGTTGTTCTGGAACTGTTGCAATGCAATAAAATGTACTATAAGGAAGAGAGGCGCCACTAATGCGGGTGGGAAGCTGTCAATAGATGTATGATGTGTATCAGAATTTTCATGTGATATATTGGAGTATTTATATTAGCCTGAATTCTGATAACATTATGTATTGCATTTTCTGAGAGAGTTTCCTTGTCTCTGTCAGAGAGGATTTTGTACTCAACATAAAGTAAAACCAGTAATATATCATCCTTTTGGAAGTTATAGCCACCTAAAGCAAGTTCAGAGTCATTTTTATGTGCCAAGCTGAGACCCCATGCAGTTCAGTTGAGCGTGTATCGCATTTAAGATATATTTTTAAAAGCTATTGACATATATGCGGAAGGTACTGGTACAGGTAAATTTATGCATGCAGTGACAATTTCATGTTGTTAAATTTCATTATCTATTTCCAAGGTGCTAATTATGCAAAAATGAAAGGATGTTGCAAATGACAGGGCAAAATACCATGAAACATATATTACAGGACTAGTCTGGTCACCTAGTCAATTGTATGTATTGGTCATCTCACCAAAAATGTATATTCTTCTTCCACTTTGATGACGTAAATTTGAATTTATGACAAAAATTGTCAAAATTATACAATTCCCATCAAAACATCATCTAAACTCTGATCTCTCTTAGAATTATAACTGTTTGAAACTCTTCGAGTTTAAAAGATAGATTTTTTGTAATAACAGTTAATGCTCACAGGGAGTTATGCCATATACAATGAACATGGTACTGCTGCACCATATGATTTTGGTCAAATTAAAGTAAAGTAAAACTGCTAACCATATCCTGAAGACAGGAAGCCGTCAAGTGTATTTCCCATGATTGAAAAAGCTACAAGTTGGCAGACATATTAACCAGACTGAGAAGCACAGTCGAACATATCCAAATAAATCAAGACTACGGCTATGATGATGCCATAAGTTGGAGATTCATAAATTGAAATCATATGATTATTAGCATAGACTTGGCTTCAAAGCAACTGTCTTCCTATGGCCCTTAATTGATCACTGATGAAGCCATAGTGCATTGGCATCCAGTTGATGTAGCCAAGCCAAGCGCATCCTCAAGCTTGGTTAGGCAATGTCACTGAAACAACTACCCAGACAGACTATCCTTCTTAATTAGGTTAAATTCATCCACTGCACAACTCCCTTTCTACAAGCCAATTAATCAGTTAATTTGGCCAATAATCTATGTTACATCAATAACTACACAGATGGAGGCCTCCATTCAGTTGATGATCAGTAATTGGTTGCATGCACGATTAGACAATGGTCAAGTTAACACAATGACACTGATTGTCATTTGTTAACTGGACTGAGAGTTGGTGCTATTCAAGAATAGAACTTTAGAAATTGTGAGTAAAACCTTTGTCAAATAACACTGATGTTGTGACGAGCTTTTCAGAAGAACACAAGCTGCCTGCTTTATTTGCACTTGATATACAATGTAATTCATAACATTGGCAAACAGTCATTATCATGACAATGCCATTCCTTGACAATTGGCAGCAAGTTGTCACTTCAGATCAGCCTAATGGCTCAGTAAGAGCACTTCGCTGACAACACAGCACTACTGATTTAGTAGACCTTGCTTCAATGTCACTTGGCAACTTGGTATTGACACAACCTGGCATCAATTTATGATTAGGCAGTTTATTGCTAAGTCTGGATTAAAAAACCCTGCTTTAATTCACAAGGGAATGGCAGGGATTTTAGATACATATGCATACATTACATAATTAACACCACACTAATTTGAGAGTTGACCTCTAAAGTCTAAAAGTGAAGGCATACTCTTAAGTTACAAGGCATTATAATTAACTTCATGTTATTTATTTGAAATTCATGCATCAAAGCATGCTGATTTGTCCCTTGCCAATTTTCTTATTAGGGCAGCATAAAAGGAGCAACCTTTTATTGTAAGATATTATTCTTATGTCTCGTAAGTCAAACATTCTGACCTTGTTGAAAACTGACTTGGGCTGCATGAAGCCTTGCTGGCTTTCACGAATACATCAGTATCAACTTGATGAGTGCTTGTTGATGTACATATAATCTCAGAGGCTGACATTTTTCTCAAGCACATGTTAACAAACAAATATGGGCAATTCTATAAAAGCGCCCTATTCAGAAAGAGAATTAATTTGCTCTTTTTTTAGGCTCTCAGTACATGCATTCACATTCAGCCACGTCAAGGCTGTTGTCTGGTATCAGATTTTTCATATTGACATTAAAACAAAGTTTATCGTATAAATAAGACCTGTGCTAAAGGAATTTAATCAACACAGTACCTTATCCTGCAGCATTTGAAAATTTTTGATAGTGATGAAAGATCAAACCTATGTTCATGGCTGTGAAATCACATGAAGTTGAGACACACGGATTGGAGATCATCTGATTAGTTCGAGCAAGTTTGTGAATTATTCCACCCTTCCCTACATAGTGTTTTCTAACCAGTGAAAGAAGTTGGAGAATGAGACTACCTCTTTAAGGACTGACAGACATCATACTTCACTCTTGCCACAAGTTATTAGGAATCATAAGGCACTACAACAACATGAATGGGCTTCCGTTGTCAAAAATTGTTGAAAATTGGGCAAGAAGGGAATTAAAACATCAGTTTGCATGTAGACACCACAGAATGTAACTACACTTTTGGTTTTATGAGAATGGATAGCTTATAACTACCTTTGGGATATAATAAAGTTTGCTTGATTAAAGATTTTAACTTTTAATCAGCCTTTTTTATCGTAACCATAAACAGGTTCCCCCAGAGCTTTGTTATCCATGAAACCATAACCTTTTGGCTTGAAGGCAAATTCTGAAAAACATGCTCGGTAACTATTGAGAAGGCAATTCAGACAATTTGGGTTACATGAAATAGGTGATTGTCATTGCCAAACCAGGTAATCTCTTTAAAGAAGATAGACTTAGCAGTATCCAATGGACCTCACTTCAGAATGTTTCACGTCATCATGTGTTTGACACACTAAAGAAACATCAATGACCAAGAATACAATTTGGAAGCTTGGCAATGAACGGTTTTTTAGGATATCAGGCCTCGCCAAAACATATTTAAATGTATAAACTATAAAAACAAAACGTACTTACTTAACATTCCAATATTGAGGTGATTTGGTAATCATGTCATGTAGCAGCTAAATCCTACAATGAAATAAAGAAAATAATTTAGTATGACTTATAAAAGGATCTACCTCTAAAACTGCATAATTCTATAACTACACATCAATAATTTTGCCGTTTAGAGATATTCAGAAATATACTCAGATGCATACAGTAGAAAAAGCAGGGATTTGGTGAGACAAAATAGCATTTGTAAGAACAGCCTTGATTCACATGTTGTTCTCAATTAGGTATTAAAGAAACGGCCCCCAGACTGTCATACACAGTGTTGTAAATCTCCACAAGCCAGGTAACTTAACAAACTAATTTAGGCACAATACTCTTTTAAAATAGCTCGACGGATTAGGCCTGCCTAATTATTTCAGTGAAGCAGACATGATAACACACACCTCCTTGTTATGAGGACACTTTATGGTTGTTGAAGAACATGCACAAGCAACATATATGACAATAACATTTTTCAGAGGTATTTATCGATAGCCATTAATAAAGATGTTTCAATTTTCAGCGAGATGTATTGCTTTCAGGAAGCTTTGCATTTATCTCCATCAGCTAACCTTTGTCAAACATGCATGAAGCATTAAGTCACTCTTCTATCATGCAATTTTTTAACATGAAAGTTATTTCTAGTTATTCCCATGCTGTCATCTTGGCTTTGCAACTTTTGATAAAATGTTTCTGGCATCTAATTAATCAAGTAAAGGGAACAAAAAGTCGAAATTTGTGGGAGAAGAAAGAAATCTCTTATCTCAGCAGATGGTCTGGTAAGATTTTGGTGTTGTTTCCACATCTTCATCAGTAAAAAAAAGACTCCTGATGAATCTAATATTTTTTTGTGGTCTCTATATGTTATTAGTTTTATTAGTTGATCTGTAGGTCAAACAAGCCGTTTATTATTTATTTCTAATGATGTAGGTCAGATTTGTCATTGTAACTCAAGTTATTGTGGTATGGGGTACTAAACACAGAAGTCAAGCAATATCATTGTATTACGAGTGGACCAGATCCATGATAAAGCTCTCAGAAATGAAATATACAGATGAGGAAACATCTATATCTAATCAGAATACTTTCATTAGTTCATTAGGCAAACAGGTTCTGTCAGCAACCAAAATGTTTCATCAATTACCTGTTCATATTTTTCTTCGGGAGAGGACAAATATTTGACAGGAAAAGAAATGTACTTTTTTGCTTTTTATTTTTGTATTGAAGTAGATCTACTGCATGGGACCATTTCTTTGTACAAAATTATTGTGATGATGGCGTTTCTGTTGATGTGCCATTAATGAAGTGGTGTGGGAGTGGCCTTGTCCATTTCCATGTGCACTGTGCAGCCACCTAGCCTCAAACTAATTGCATATGAAATGGACATTGCCAATTTATCAAAAACATCCTTGGTGGTATCAATAAATAGTGTTTCAAGTTCTGATTTACCCAAAACAGCTAGAAGTATGCCATACAGACTTTATATTCTAAATACTGTCATGTCAAAATAAGTGTCCTCTCTGAATGAACTATATTTGTTAAATTCAGCTGGCCATACCACAACTATCATCAGGAATAAACCAATGAAATTTGGTGGAGTTGTGCTCATAGTTCTTCCAGAGCGGCCAGTCTGTGAAAATGTTGGATCAATGGCAGATAGGGATTGATATGAAGAAGATATTGTAATTGTATTAGTGTTGCAAAAATTGGTTCCCGAAATGTCTGTTTTCCTTGATGCGGACAAAGTGATTGGCCAAAATTAAGTAAGTAAGATTATTTTTCATTGTCATATATCTGCCTATCATCTCAGCACAAGCCGATACAACTAGGGGTTCTATACTTCCAATAATACAGGGATGAACGGAATAGTTGGTCATATTTAGCATTAGCATGACACAAAAAGTCAGATGAAAAAAAATTCAGAACACTTGTAGCCCTAAAATGTTCAGAAATACAAGGCACGATATATTGCAATGGAAAAAAGTTAATTTGGCCAGAAAAAAAGGACCCTTATTTTTGACCCCCTTGAGACAAAACCATGTACCCCGATTGAAAAACAACCCTTAGCAGTACAATATCTACCAGGCATGATTTTTTTGGTCAAAGTTCTTTATTAGTTCCACCTCTCAGGGCCAGCATAGGTAATAGTCAAACCTGAATGCTTTGTTGGAGCAGATCTCCTGTTGACAATGTAACACATTTGTGTTGTTGGAAAACCAAACTGCACAACATTCTAGCTGCAATGCAAAGGAAAAAAAATACTACAGATGTTGTAACAGGAAAGGGAAGTGGATAACCAGCCAGAAACATGGTGGTAGATTCAGAAGCTCCTTTATCGACCAGCCAGCTCAAACTAGGGTTTCACACAACTTTCATACCACATGGTTTCACTGTTTTCACATAAAACTTCAGGGCCAACATGATGCATTATGCAGAGTTTTTAGTTGTTGGAAATGATAAATTGCAAGTTGCATGTACATGGCCTTGAAGTGAATAGAAAGTACAAAGCAGAGTAGGAAACTTTAGCAAGTAGCATAAATTGCATAATGCAAATCACATGTGCATCCTTCCCTGGGTAGTGATGTGAATGCGTTATGGCAACATCAAGTTGCACTGTGTGCGTGGTCAACTTAAACAAGCTTATAATGTTATATATCGACATCTGCCGGCTTAACTGCATAAATTGATGAGCAGCTGTACGAAGATAGAAGTGCCAAGGGAGTTTTGTTTCAATCACAGCATTGGAATCATAACCATTCCAGCAATCTGTCTGTTAGTGTCTCTCCATTTGTTTTTATTGCAATTGGTCAAAATTCTGCATCGCCTTGAACGAGAAAGTCTAAAGGCATTTTGGTTTAAGTTGGAGAGTGAAGTTACCAGTGTGATTTTAAAACAAAGAGCCACTTCTCACAAATATCTGAAATTGGCAGAGGATTAAGTTTCAAACAAGCAGGCGGAAAGTCAACTTTTAAAAACCAGAGTCCTGTTAAAGATTCCAAGAAAGTGAAATTTGCAAAAGAAGCAACATTTTGTCAAGTTCGGTGGACAACCATTACAAGAGAAAATTGGTGAGTAAGGATTATTGATGACTGGAGGGTCACACATGTGTCTTCTGTTTCCTGTTCTTATTTGGCTCTTGTTTAGGTATGCCTTCAAACATGGAAGGATACTCTGAGAAAAAAAAGAAATTGCCTATTTTCAACATACTGTTAACTTCTGGCATATAAGGATTACTCCTGTAAAACTTACATCAGAATTTGTATATTTGTCCAGAGAGTCAAAAAAAATTTTATTTGGATAAAATCATTCAAGTAGAACATGAGCAGTGGTCAAAATGTCTCAGGCACTAATTTGGTCTATGGAGACCAAACAAATTGTTTGAAAATCTGAAAACGTGAGGCCTGTCTCTTTTAATACTCTGAAGGAAGAAAAACAAGCTTAAATGATCAGAACATCCTCATTTATTGAAGAAACACCATGCTGAGACTGCCATCTGAGCATCAAGAATGAGCCATAGGTGTGCTTTAAGTTGCAGGACTAGTGCGCAAGTTGCAGGGCTCACTCTTGATTGCAAACCGGATTGCTTAGGACCAGTACCACTACCCCAGTCCATTGGTTGTCTGTACTGGTCAAGAATTTTTGGTCCGATCAATTCTGGCATTAAGATGAAGTTAAAATGCTATGTAGTATTATTCAGCTGGAAAAGAGGGTACATGTAAAGGCATGCTGGTCTAAACTGCTGTGAATTGTAAGTCATTGGCGAATGATTTAAATGAAAAGAGCACTGCACAAAATAACAAGTGTGATTATCTGGCTCCCTTTTCTCTAATTTGTCAGCCATGCGATGTGTTACAGATGGGCTGAGACCACCTGACCTCAAACAGTGCAATTAATTCTGCCTGGTCTGTTGTTTAATGCACAGACACAGGACATATATCCACGGAAGGAGCAAATGTTTATCGAACCGGGGTAGCTGCTTGGCTGCTAATGGCAAATGTATTTACATGTAGTTGTAGCTTTGTCTCCTATAAAAATGCAACAGGGGGTGTCAAGTGGAAAGAAACAAAGTAGCAGTAGGAACCTTCTTCAATAAACACTGCACTCAATATCAACTTCTCAAAAGTATCAAGGTGGTCTATGTGCTGCAAAATGCTACGCAGTTTTGCAGATTCGGAGATTCATTATTCCCCCACTAACACTATATCATATGTTTAGGAAGCAGCTTATATGTTATGGGAACTTAGTTTTGGAGAGGTTTTAGCTGACAAATTTGGCTTTCCTGCATTTCAAGATTCGCCAGATGCGACTAATTATTGAGACATAGGATAATATAGGAGCCTGTTAAGTCACTGTTGAAACTTACAGCATTATTTAAGTCTTTGTATTTCTATGCACTATACACAACACAAAAACATGCCTGAAACCTATATTGCCTGAACAGATACAAATTCATTTGAACAAGCTCGATATAATTTAGAGAACCAAGAAAACCAGGTACGGTTTGTCAGTAGAAATAGTGCCTTGCTATCGCTTTCTGTATTGGCATACTTTTCTTAATCATTCAGCATAGTTTTTGGATTACTGTGTCCCCTTCAACATCTCATTTTAACCAAGTTGGAGAAAAGGATATGGGACATTGTTATGAGCTTAAGGATGGTAGAAAACATTCAATTTAGGCACACTGCTGAAACTAATTCAACCAACCCAGTTATTCGTCAGTTGAGTGAGTAAACTAGCTTTGTAGCTAAATTCTGTTCCCTTTATTGGCGTTGTTACTGAATCTATTTTCAATAATATTCATGATATGACATTGGGTTTATCTTCAAAATGAATATTAATTTTAGCCAGCAAAATTAGATAATGTAACATGTGTGCAAAATATCAAATTTATGTTAGGGTTACAATGGTAGAACTGGTGGGAGGTATGCAGGGCATAGCATTACCTTACCACACAAAATGATAGCGAAACAAACATATCTGCGTGCTTTGTCTGTCCTGCTGTGATTTGCCACATATGGAAAGAAGTATCAACAAAGCCACCTCAACAAATGCTGAAGCCCTTAATAAACTGTGAGGGCACTGTTCACGCCATGTGCTCTCAAGCGCAATACTACAAATAAGCAAGCTTGTAAAAGGAAGAATTTTATGTGTCAAGGTTGTCTGACCAAAGGCTCCGTCTCCTGTAAAAAGGCAACAGGGCATGTCAAATGGTAAGCGACAACTGTGGCTCAGATTGCTGGAGAAGGTGTGATGCAAATACCGGAGCAACAGGAATTGAAATAGAACCCACATAGGACCTCTGTCTCGTACAGCAATGCACTTATTGCTGAAGTAAAGCTGCCTACAGCAGATTTCCTTGTCACATGTTGTGAAGTACACAATTTACTGCAACTCAGAAGTGTTACAAAATGCATCATGACCTTAGACACAACAATAAAATATTTTATCGCTAAAACCAGTTGTTCACTGAGCTTCTATCATGGGATATGCATAAAATGTTAAGCAATTGTATGCTGCAATGTTGTGCCACTTATAGTCATTTTTAGAATATTGATCTCTGTTGAAGAAGACGGATAAATTGGGAAGACATTTTAGAGGTGTAAAAAAGGAGATTATTTGTTATGGCATACACTACACAGCTGTACACTGCATACAAGCCTGCCTGTCCATGAATGTCTTATGGTTATTCTAGAAAACAACAGAGCCAATAGTGTCTGACTGTCTGTCGTTCACTAAATTAAATTAAATTTTTAATTCAAGCCATCTGAGCCAGCTCCATCATCAGATGTGGATGACATTTTCAGTTTTGTTGATTCCAGTTTGTTGACATGCTGAAAATCAAATTCACATAATAAGGTTTCAGAGTCTTCAAAAAGGAAATTGCAACTCCATTTTCAAGATAATGCAATCTTAAAGTTCCAAAAAAGGGCCAGTTGGTGAAGTAAAAAACAGAGAACTGTTGTTCTGGAAGTTGGAACTGTTGCATCGCAATAAAAACGCGTCACAAGGAAGAGAGGCCATTAATGTGGGTGTGAAACTGTAAATATACGTATATTGTGTAGCAGAAGCTTCTAGTGATATATTGGAGTATTAGTTTTTATTTGCTTTAAAAATTCTGATAACATTACAGTATTGCATTTTCTGAGAGACTTTCCTTGTTTCTGTCACAGAGGATTTTGTACCCAACATAAAGTAAAAATAGCTTGGCCTATATATCATCCTTTTCCACTCACCAAAAGCAAATTTAGAGTCAGACACAATGATAAATATATTACAAAAATAGAGTGGACTTCTGATGAATTGTATGCATTTGTCATCTGATCAAATTGTAATTTGTTCTTGTACTCTGATTCCGTAAATTTGAACGTCAGACAAAATTATACAACTCCCATCTAAAACATCTCAACTGTGATCTTTCTTAGAATTATAACTGTTTGAAGCCCTTTGAGTTACCAAGATTGATTTTCCATAACAACAGTTAATGGTCACAGGGGGTTATGGTATATAATATATATACAACAAACACAGTACCAGCACAACATATGATTTTGGTCAAATTAAAAAATAAAAGAAAGCAAACTACTGCGTTAAGTAAAACTACTAACCATATCCTGAAGAAAGGAAGCTGTCAAGTGCATTTTCCATGATTGACAAATATACGAGTTGGAAGACATATGAACCAGATTGAGAAGCCCAATAGTAGATATCCAAATAAATTAAGCCTGTGGCTATGAGGATGCCATTGCCATAAGTAGGAGATTCATGACTGAAGTCATATGATTATTTGCATAGACTTGGCTTCAAAGCAAGTCTGTCTTTCTATGGCCCTTAATTGATCACTGATGAAGCCATAGCGCAGTGGCATCCAATAGATGGAGCCAGGAGCATCCCCTTTTGCATGCATGATTGGTTGGGTTAGGCAATGTCATTGAAATAGCTATCCAGACAGACTCTCCATCCCAATTAGGTTATATTCATTCACTGCACAACTCCCTTCAACAAGCCAATTAATCAGTTAATTGAGCCAATAATCTGTGTTACATCAATAAGTACTCAGATTGCATGCTTCTACTCTTGTGATGATCAGTAATTGATTTATTGTCAGATATTAGACATGGTTAATGTTAATTATGGTGACTAAGTGCTGGCCAATTGCCAATAACAAGTATTGAATGAAACACAATGAATTCTGCCTGGTATCTTTGTATACAACACTAATCTTGCAATTTAGCCAAGAATGGTTGAATATATAGATTGAAATGGAATCTCTTTGCTAATTTAATTATATGTGAGGAAACATTGCCATTTTCACCCCGTCTTGTGACAAATTAGCCATTTCTTGCCAATTTACAACTACTTGCTACTTCATATTTATCTTATATGTCATAAGCAGTACTCCTGTAACCAAACTACACCGCAGAATTAGAAGTCTTTGCGGATTGGCAGTCCAATGGAAAATTTTAATCTCTTATTTTCAATTTGCAAACTGGCTTTGCCACGTCATTGACAGTTTTCTGTTGGTCTCATAATCTTCTTATTTTATGAAGTACCTTAAGTCATTAAATTATTTTGTTTATTGTCCCCTGTGCTGCCAGACATGATAAGCACTGAATCGACTGATTAACCATAACTAACCCGTACGATACATTTTTAAGCCAATGACATTGACCACACGAGACCAAGTTGAAAGTTAATTTTGAAATTGTTTGGACCGCCCATCTGCAAACAGTTGTAAGTGTCATGTCTATTCTCAGTATCAATTGTCAACTCGACAATGACAATTGTTGGCACCTTGGTGGCTCTACATTTGCAGGCATGGTTTTCTACATTTGATTCAGTTCCTATACCTGCTAGTTCTACTCTATTGTGTGCCTTCTTTCTTGTTCTTGCATCCAACAAAAAATGTTCTGCTCTCTAAGATTAGTTTCCCAACCCCTGGGACCTGAGCTTCTGTACTTATTGTGTCTCTAATCCTCTTGGAAGCTGCTGACCACAACTGACCACAAGATGTACAAAAATAAAAGAATTGAGAAAAAAAGTGGTAGCTGTCGGAACCATGGAATGAAGCCACAAGCAATCAAACCTTGCCCGCATTTATAATTGAGATGTGGGTAGTTATTCTATTGCTTTTGCCTCTTTTGAAGCCAATGACCATAATATTCTCAGAGTTCCTCCGTGGCCTAATGGTTAAGAGTGCTTGTTTGCACAACCACTGGCTCTGAGGGCGTGGGTTCGAATCTCACCCGGAACTCAATTTAGTCCGAGCCCATGGGACATTAAATGGAGGAGGGTTGTATCCAGTGTTCTATGCTGGGGCAACTGAAAGACCCTGGGCATCCCTGAATTAATAGGGTATGTACCAGACTCACAGTCTTCTCATCTCATCATCATCATACGGCGATCACCTGCCTCGATATAGCCCACTAAGGTGCTGCTGAGGCGTAAAACACAAACAAACAAACAAACAAACAAACCATAATATTCATGTCAATTATGCATTGAAAGTCAATATTCCTTTATGTCAAAGCGACATATTCAAAAAATCTTGTATCCATAGAGCAGTTGTAATATGGCACACTCTTCATGATATACCATTTGAAGTCATTCCGTTGATTGGCTTTGATATAGTTGAAAGAGATGCTTGTTTTTACATTATTTTACCATCAATTGTTTATTGTTTTGGTTTATTGAACAGTGGTTTTGTTGCGCTATATCTTGTAAGAGGTACAGAAAAAAAATTATCAGAACTTTCTAAATGTCCCTCATATGCATTAGCATTTTATCATCTAGAAAATGGCCTACATAACTGATTTGATTCCAGCGCCTTGGGAAAAAATGCAATTTGACTGGATTTACAAAGACCACATCTTGTAAGTTCATCAATCTAAATAGGCAGAATAACATCATATTCGAGTCTAAAATTAAGTATATCCCTATGTTCTCCTTGTAACTTGTATGCTAGTAATTAGGTTAATTTTAAAAGATAAACCTGTATGTGCATAAGGCAAAGTGATTTTGTGTAATACTATTAATAGGGTGTATCAATTTTAATTTTTAATGCAAATTCAAAAAGCACTAGTGATTAAATGCGTACTTCTTCCTTTCGAACTAATGACAATCAGAGTGCTGAAGGACACAAACAGACCTTCAATTTTCATAAAAACATAAATAGTCCAAATAATGTCTTAATTCCTATTCGGATCTCCAGCTAACTCTTTTGTGAGAAAAGAAATTGTTGACTTTCCATATATATAAAAGGCTTTTATTTTATTTGCTGCCAATTACTGGGATTCTCATTCTCCAAAGGGCAGGATTACCAAATAAAAATATATGTTTAATTGTTTAATGGTGATATTGATCGAAAAATAACTAAGTTATCTGCAGTGAGTTAAATTCAGCTAAAGTGTTTGTTTCGACAGGAAGTTGTTAATCCTTAGAGGTTGAGTTTGTTTGCACACTGGAGTCACACAATGACACACACCGGTCCATACGTGCAAATAATTTGACAAATGTTTATTTTGATCAGACGTGGTTTATTGTTGTTAACTTTTATTGTGTTACAATGCAAATCAATATTTTTATAGCTTTTATATCAGCCCCTTTTGTTACATTTTATTGGAGTCGCCATGTGACTCTGCACCTTATTGACTTCATAGCCATATTAACCCGGTAACCAGCTGTTAAATACAAATGATGCAGACAATTTAGAATACAGAGAGACTGAAGATCGAGCACGCTGTGAAGTTAACTTTAATTTATGATGCGCAATACTGCTTGTGGTTGACCAATCTTCTTACTAATATTAAAATAACAGTGCCCAGGATTTATCTCACTTCCTGCTTAATGCCTGGCCTTCTAAATTTTCTCATGTCTTCCTTATACTCATGGGGTGCCACTGCCACGTTTTCGTCCAAATTGGTTAACTGTAAATTGCCTAATTAATGATAATTAGTTTTAAGCTGTTTCGTATGCAACACACAATAGGGCTGCACCTGCAAGATCTCTACCATCTTCCTTTGAGCACCAGGTCATAATAACACTTCATTCTGACAGATGCATTCCCATATATATTGGCCTAAAAGGTTACAACTCCCCTCTTAAAGCTATTTACATGGGCACTTATTGGTAGTTCTATTATAAAATCACTTATGACACCTGAAAGGGCCTCCTTCTGACCGTGACTAATCAAATGGCATCTACCGACTCCCTAAGAGGCACACAACATTAACAACTTTGCTAATTGGTGGATGATCATCTTTTGTCACGTAGAGGTATATATGGCAGAAATTACGTTGCCACAACTTGAACATGTCATGGAGATTTTTTCAAACGCCATGACAAGTTGCCACAATGTCGCATACATTGCACATCATTGTGACCAGGTCATTTGTACCATACAATTCTTGATAATTTACACCAACATTGCAACACTGTCAAAAGAATGATACAACATGGATTTTCCCATTTATTAGGCTATAACTAAAACTTGATCATGACACATAATCGCCATCACAATTCAAAAATTGCTAATTGCAATGTCAAAAAATCGTCGATCTTGGAATGACGACATTCATCAGATATTTTAGGAAAACTAATGCTCCTGCTTTATATGGAAACAAAGGCCAGAGTGAGAAAGGCCTTGACTTTATATGAATATTCCTCATGTCAATGTCATTGTGGACGAATTTGCTCACAAAACAGCTCAGAGTTCAGAAGTTACTATCCTCCAGACGTGACCTGCCTCGGAATGCAATATATGTATAATATTGCATTTAAAGTATAGTAGGTGTACACTGTATACAATTGCCAAATTATAGGCATTAACGTGAAATGAATATCAGGCCTCCATATCAGCACAATAGCAAGATTCCAGCCACAGATGTAAAACATTTTAAAAAGAATTGTGAGATCATAATACATAATGTTTCAAAATCTATTTTGAGTCATAGATAGATAATTAGATATAGATAGATATGGTAAGTGCAGCCCTCTAAGCCCAAATCTGGGCGCTCACGAGGGTTGATCGATGAGATGAGAGAGAGAGAAAGGGACTCCTCAACATGTTACACATTTACCCCATGTGAGGGATCTTTTACCTGCCCAGCACAGACACTGATACAATGGGCCGCCAATTTAACCTCTCATCCGAACGACATCCAGCTGGGATTTCGCTCATGAAGGTACACTGAAAATTGTGGGTTCCCGCCCGGGGAACCTTAACCACTACACCACCCAGCTGCCTGTAGCAGACAGAAGAACTTCATAAAGGTTGGTTTTATTAGATTGAGGGGTTTTCTCAATGCAGGTAACTTAGTTTTAAAATTGATTTTTTAAATCAATATAACCATTAAACAATTAAACAAATTGTTTTATTTCTTCATCCAGCCATTTGGACAATGAGAATCTACTAACTAATTGCAGTGAAATGAAACAGGAAACTTTTCTAAACCAGCTGCGATGTATTCCCATGTCCATGAAAAGAGGTAACAACATACATAGTCATTTACATCATGTTGTGTCATGACATTGCCATTTCTTGCCAGCTGACAGCAGTCTGTCAGTCACTTCAGATCAGGCTAATAGCTCAATGGTGAGAGCACTTTCCTGACAGCTGAACAGTGCTGATGCAGTGGGCTTTGCTTCAATGTCGATGACACTTATTGGCATCAATTAGTAAGTAGGTATAGTGAGTGAGACATACGCTTATACAATAATTTAGAAGAAGTGATTATCTGACCAAAACTTTGTCACAAACCTGCCTGGTGCCTACATTTGCATTCTGTCAAGATATTTTCATTGACTCAATGCCATGAAGCAATAAAACATTGCAGGCAGCATACCTATTGACCTGTTGGCCTTTCCACAGATTCTGAAGCAAATAGATATGTCTAATTGATGCATAATTTTCAATATCTAGCTGAAGATTCCATTTCGTTGGACTGGAAAAACCAAACCTTGCAATTTCAATAATTGGCCCAAAACCTGATGACATGAAGTATATCAAAAACATTCCAGTTTATTTCCAAAATACATTCAGGTTCACTTCTTTGAGGCACATATCGTGATTCTTAAACAAACACTCACCTCAGTTACTTGAACATAGCAGAAATATTTAGATGCAGGCTTTATCTTTGAGTGAAGTTGATCATCTGAAGTTGAATGCTTGTGTACAATGTATTTGGGTCTTCATGGAAAAAAGCTATCTAGTGGCCAATGCGCGAGAGCAGCTTGCATTTATTTTGATCGGATGTGGTTTATTACAGTTACATTTTGTTATGTAAAAATGTGAATCAATTTTTTTCCTGGTGGATTGACTCTAATTGTTACTTTTTATTGAAATTCAAAAATACATGTACAATCTACATGTAGTATAGCTATCTTAAAAGTAATTAAACTTTATGGAATAAAACTTTGTAGTTAGTAATTAATTATATATATGTTTATTACATGACCACTATGCTAGAGCGATGCTGATTGGCCTAAATCAGTCACATGACGACATCATAAAAACTCATATTGCATGGTTCGGGTGCAATATGAGATTTTTCCAAAAAAAATTTTTTTACAAATTTTTTTTTTCAGATTTTTTTCATATTGCATGGTGAGTGCAATATGAGTTTTTATAAAAAAAAAGAAATTTCCAAAAAAAATTTTTTTTTTTCATTTTTGTTTTTTGACTGAAAAAAAAAAAATTCCGAAATTTTTTTTTTTTTTCAGAATGGAATATTAAATTGGAAGCATAGTGGTCATGTAATAAAACAAATACGGCACTTATTATCGTGCAATATGAAAATTTATTTGCACTCGTAAATTCATATTGAACTCGGGCGGCGCCCTCGTTCAATATGAATTTCCTCGTGCAAATAAATTTTCATATTGCACTCATATCATGCCGTATTTGTATAATATGCGATTACTACATATACTAGTTACCACTATATATTTACCAAATATACACACATTGTAGCAAGCTATGTGAAAGTAGATCTGTTGTATAGTTTTTTTGTTTTTTTGTTGTTTTTTAAAAATTCTACTGGATCTCTATAAAATGATGACATGATTATGTACTTGTTTTTTTTCGGGGGGGGGGTAGGGCAGTGATAAGTAACTCGTCTAAAAGATGTCCTTCCCCTTTACTGCAACATACCGTCAGCCAAATCACTTATTAATTATAAGACCTACTCACCCAACCCCAACAAAACCAAAGACACCAATAGGTTTGTGCTGTTGCCTTACAGGTAGAGCTAATGGCGTAGCCGAAGCAGTTGAGTTTTGTGTTTAAAGTTGAACAGCAGTTGTTCATTGTTAGAACTTTTTGAGAGAGCATTGTCATCAAGTCATATTATTCAATTCGAAATTTCCTAGTCATTGAGCAGGTTGAGGGATTCACAATGTATTTGTGCGTCATACATGTTTAGTGCATATCTGCAAGTTTCTTTTAGCAATAAAGAAAAGAGTGACTTGCCATGTGATGGATGTCGCCTGTGTCAGACATGTTATCATAATGTGATCTGGCCATAATGTACACAGAAAACAATCATAGAGTTCAGAAGTTACTATCCACCAAACATGGGCTGCTTAGGAATGAGAGAATGAGCAGTGTATAATACAATGCATAGTACATATATGGGCATTATTGGATCTTTGCACATTACACAGTCAAGGCCATTGTTAAAAATATTTTGCTGAGGTGCTCAAAAAGATGATCATCCTTCTACGCATCGCTAAATCAGTTTTATGCCTTCGCATATTGATCTCCAGTTCACAACTTTTCTATATATGTATGAAAAACTACGGAAATATGCTTTTTTTTAATGTAACAGGTTTGCATTTATTTGAAAAGACATTTGCTTTATGACTGTTCATTTTCATGGTGTAACAATGTGAATCAATTTTATGTTTTGCTATTAGATCAACCCCTTTTGTTACTTTTTATTGGAGTTGCAATATGACTCCACAAGTAATTGACTTTATTGCAATATTAACCCAGTAACATGCTGTTAAGTACAAATGACATAAATGTCACGGAGTGTAGAGAGAACACTATAAGCAATATCAATTAAACACTTGAAGATTAGTTTCATGGTCAGGATGGTATTCTTGCTAAAGGGGCCTAAAATGGCACCACTGGGTATTCCAAATGTAAATATTGATCAAGATAAGAGGCATACATGTAACTATTAATATATAAACCACTGCAAACCAATGTAGCCCAATACAGATGAATGCACTTTGAAATGATGCAATAGTATGAGCATATACGAGTTTCTTACCCAAAGTCGAATTACCTTTTGGGCAAATCATTGGGTTGGTGTTTTATTAAATGAGAAAATAATTGGCCATTGAGGGCTAGATATATTTACAAATAAAAATGTATGTGTACGTTGCACAACTCATGTAGATCTATCTGCAAGTTTCTTCTACCTATTACGAAAAGAGTGACTTTGTCACAACATGGATGCTTCCTGTGTCATATATGTTATCGAAATGTTATCCGGCCATAGCAATTTGCATACAAAACAATCATAGAGTTCTGAAGTACTATCCACCAGACATGGCCTGCTTAGGAATGAGCAGTGCACACATACTACACAATATAGTGCATAGTATACATGGACATCTTAAGTTGTTTGTTCATTACACAGTCAAGGCCATCTAAAAACTAACAACAATCCAAATATTTTTTATATATGTTCAGAAACATTTTCATCCTTCTATGTCACTTTAATTTAGTTTTATGCCTTTGCATTATTGCTAATTTACTTGTTACAGTAAACGAATGACGAGTACTTACATTCAGATACCAGTGGCCATCAGTGACTTCACAAGAAGCCCTATCAAATACATTGAATGAAGTGTCAATTTCGTCATTCGGTAACTTGTGACCTCACTGATGAGGGCTGTGGATCAGTTAGTGACTCGTTTCAATAACATTGAAAGTATAGGATATGATGTCATTAACAGCTTACGAGTAACGAAGAATAACATGGAATAGATAGGGCTCTGACCTCACAAGGAACATTTCAGTCCAAATCTGTAAGCACTTGAGGTTCGTCTTCTGTAATGTTAGGACCACAATAAATCCAACCTAAAGCCAAGTTGAAAATTACACAATTCAGCTTAGGCACTACAATATATGTGTTAGAAATTGAGATGTAGAAGCTGGCCGTGTTGCCAGACTGAGATGGAGGTTCACGGAAAGGAAGTCATATTATAGCTATTTGCATAATGCCATGCCATGACATTGCCATTTCTTGACAGTTGACAGCAGTCTGTCACTTCAGATCAGACTAATGGCTCATTGAGAACACTTTCCCGACAACAGAACAGTGCTGATGTTGTTAGCCCTGCTTCAATGTCATTTGGTTACTTGCCGTAGACACCTGTTGGCATCAATTTACTGGTAAGTAGGCAGAATCTGCTTGGTTTGTAGGTGTTCTTATAAATAACATGAAGTTATTATTTGACCAAAAATGTAACAAATTTACCCATGTTGGGCATCTGTGTTTTTATTGGAGTTGCAAGATGATTCCATAACCAATTGACTTTTAATGAATTGTTGTGATATTAACACAGGAACATGTTAAAAAGAAATTATATAAATGGCATGCAGTGTAGGTATAAAACTATAACAATATAGGTTTGTTAATTTTGGGCATGGATCAGAATGAGCTTTTTCAGGACCAGTCTGGTGCAAATGAGAACTGCATGCTTCTACCACCTGGCACAAAAGTTGATTTTGTATGCTACATCAATGCTGTCCCAAGAAATATTTCCAATTTCATTGCACATTCACAAAATTTCTATTCAACATTGATGTATACCAGAGTCAGACTCGGCAATCACATTCTCTAAGGAAGTAGACAAGGCCATTAGCACACTCAGAAACAGCCCCGGTGTCTTCCAGACAAAATTGTGTGTGTTCCTCTGATCGAAATGACGTGGACGCTCACAAGAGCTCGGGGGAAAAGCACTCTTATCACTAGGTGGCAACACAAGACAGCATATGTTCTGATCTGTGGCAATGCAAGAGCAGTTTAACTTGTTGACAGGGTCAGGACGATATCCTAGCTTCGGGGGTACCAATGTGTGAAATAAATAGTAAGTTGAACTTACATTTTTCTTTCAACCAATTCAAATATGTCTTGTCTTTAAGAATTTTCAAAGGAAAAGTTTTAACAATAGACATCTTTTCTGAGAATGACAAGACCGAATTAAAAATACTCTAGGAAACAAAAAACTGCATTTTCTGAAAGTTTT
Source organism: Platynereis dumerilii (assembly GCA_026936325.1). Lineage (NCBI taxonomy): Eukaryota > Metazoa > Annelida > Polychaeta > Phyllodocida > Nereididae > Platynereis > Platynereis dumerilii. The sequence continues at coordinate 28,956,068 of JAPTHN010000011.1, forward strand.
CCGACATTCACTTTCTATGAAAGAGAATTTCAAAAGCGAAATAAAAAAAATACCAATTTCGTATCCTTCTAGATTGATGACTCTGCCAAGGTTTCATATTTTGTAAAAATCAAAGGTCTAAGATATTCACATATATTACATGGCAATCTTGAAAGTAATTAAACTTTCAAGAAAGTAATAAGTCTTGATTGTAAGTAACGAATTTATCGAGTTGTGCAAAATTTTCAAGGAGACAAGAAAGACCAGTGGTGCTATGACATTGAGAGAAGTTGCTAAGTCACTCTCTCAGCCTGTGCGCATGGTTGTGCAAGTTTGATTTCAGGTTTGATAAATGTGAATGTGCCATGCATAGTTCATGGTCCTTCATTAATGCAGTTTTTGCAAGAACATTTTAACGGCGGCTTTTCGTCACTGCACGCTTTATACCCAAATATTGATGATTGAAAATATGTATGCTTATTGCTCAGCATGTGTTGAGCAAAAATATATGCATTTCATGAGAATCATTTCCTCTGGCAGCTGAAAATTGCTGGTATTGTGCCATAAAGTGGATTGTTTATTGGATTGTCAAAGGGCTTAGGGCTATTGCCAGTTCGCACACACAGCGACATAAATCATGACCTTTTGCCTTACTCAGCCGAAGCGCAATACAAATTGCTGCCGCAGCATGGAAAAATAACTTACTCATTACAATAATTAGTTTTCTCACTTTAAATCATTTCAAATGTCTTCATTTTCCTTCTGGTTGGGCATACATGAATATGGATCATCACTGATGTTGTATGCCGCATTATTTTTTAAAAGTATGCTTCATAATAGTGCAACCTGTTGCATGGGAGAAACTGAAGAAAAATTAAGTAGACATGCATCAAAAGTTGACCAACTTTTCCAATAGGAATTCTACACGTGTCTCTAAGTGAAAGCAAGTTTGTATATGTTAAAGTACAGGGGCTATGCCAGCCATTTCACCTGTGTCATTGAATTAATGCAGACATTGTAGAGGGGAAGACAATCCACTAAAAGCATGGAAAGATTTGCAAACTTGCTGCTTGCATATTGCAAGAAGTTCTTCATCATCTTCTTTAGTATCTTATCAGGTTCTGAATTCTGACATCAGGATTTGGTTATTTCTGACATGTATTTTTTTCGCTGATCAACTCACATTTTTGGTATCCTTAAAAGGAAAAATTGTTACTGTTCTATTTTTCAGGAAACATTTACACCCACACTATGCCACATTTGGCTGCAGTGATTGAGACTGCAGACAACTAGATGCATTATCGAAAGCAAGCAACATATTAATCTCAGAATGATCAACTGATCCAAGAAACTGCCGTTGAAGCAAGCTGTTTTTGACAGCAGAAAACTTCTCACTTCACTTTCAAATGAAATACACTGATTATACATCAATACTTGTCTAATTTCCTTAAATATATGGAAAAGTTGCTGTTACAGGCAAAGATAATGGATCATCATATAAGAAATTTAATTATACATCCACTGGAGATATATAGCACCAACTCACACGCACAATAAAATAATTGGAGATTACCTTCGCGGACAACATTTGGCTGCATCACGCTGAGAATATTGAACTTGATAATCTTTCTCAGAGCCTTATGTTCTTAAAAAAAGTACCTCTTAAAAATAAATAGCATTACAACATCTTAATGAGGTAAATAAGTTTGACTTCCTAATGTAATTTTGCAGACAGCGATAAAAGGAAAATATGCTCTTTGTGATTTGATTCCACGTATCTATGTTCATCAACTACACTGTCCTTAAGAGGCTACATTTATAGGCTTACTCTTTTATAGACAAAAGGTCAAAAGCGGAATAGGTCAGAAGATTTCTTCAAATGACTAAATCAGATGTTTACACATTCATTAATGATAAAGTCACATGAGAAATGCAAAGCTGATACAAACTCAGACACTTTCAACTACATCTAATTTTTAAAATACCCTTGCTGAACAATGTTGACAGTCACAGTTGAAGGTAGATGTACAGATGTCCAAGGAAGTGCTCTAAGATACCAAAATCCAAAGTTCAATGTCAAGGAACGTAAAACTTCCTCATCATGACTTTGGGAAGAAATAAAACAGTGGCATGAACATTTTCTTACAAAAAATGTGAATACTGGGTAATTTTCTTCTCTCAGTAACTGCTTGTGCTCATTAGCCTCATGTCTCAAAAGTCTATTATTTTGAACTTGCTGAACTGAAAACACTGAGAGCTCCGTTCAGAAGACCCTCGTGAACTCCTTGGTACTAACTTTATGAGCTCAAGTTGATGTATTATACCAGAAGCCGACAGCTTTCTCAGGCACCAGGGTAACCAGACACATGTTGCCGAAGATAATCTGACCAGTTCTCGGAAAAGCACTTGCCATTCACAAAAGATAACTACTTCTGTTCTGTCTGGGCACAAGCATTCACATTGAATTGTGTGGAGGCTATTATCAGTATTTTCACCGAATGCTCATTGACATAAGATGCAATATTTTTTCCATACAATTATGCCGAAAATATGACAAAAAAGCTTTGAAGCATTGGTCTTCGGCAGGCTTATTTGTCACCGCACCCTACATTAGCCAACATGTAAACCCATCAAAAGCTTGGTGATTTCAAATATGTAATGTCTTCCTTACCTTTGTCTTGTGCCTTGAAGTGGATTGTTTACTGTAATTGTCGAAAGGCAACTGCTAGTTTCCATTCATAGTGGCATAAATCATGACCTTTTGCCTTTTAATTCTGCCAGATCGAAATACAAGTGCCTGTTGGAGCAATGGAAAGTGAATTATTGAATAAAACAATATATTTGCTTTTTGACTTATCATCTTTGAAATGTCTTCATATTCCTGCCAATCGGACATCCAGATAATTATGGCTTCATCCCTGAAATTGGGTGCTGGCTTATATTTTTTTAAGTGTGCTTCAAAATAGTGTAACCCGTTGCAATGAAGAAACTGAAGAAACTTTTCAGAATAATTATGTAGAACATGCAACAAAAGTTGTCCAACTTTTCTAATAGGAATTCTACATGTGTCTCTAAGTGAAAGCAAGTTTGTATATGTTAAATTAAAGGGGCCATGCAAGCCATTTTACCTGTGGCATTGAATTATATCTATTGCATATATATAATTAATGTTTTGTATATAGTTTATATTGCATATATGATTAATATTGTTTGATTTTAAATATTTTATATTCCCATTACAAATGACATATGTATCAACTGTGATATTTGAAAATGTCAATAAAAGAATATATATATATATATTAATGTGGACATAGTAGAGGGAAAGACAATCCACTAAAAGCATGAATAGATTGGCAAACCTCTTGCTGCATATTGCAAGACGTTCTTCAAAACAAATCTCAGTTCTACCTTACAACATAATCATGTCTCTAAACTTGAAAAGAAAATGTGGCCATTTCTAAAACATTGTTTAGTATCTGATCAGGTTCTGATATATTGGTTATTTCTGACAAGTTTTTTTTTTTCATGATCAGCATGCATGTGTGGTATCATTAAAAATAAAAACTGTCACAGTTCTTTTTTTCAGGAAACATTTACACCCACACTATTCCATATTTGGCTGGTAATGATTGCGGCTGCACTTACTGCAGACAACTATGCATTATCGAACACCAACAACATATTAATCTCTAGTAATCCTAACTACTACTGTGGAAGCAAGCACTTTTTGACAGCATTTCTTTCTTCACCTTTGAATAAAATACACTAATTACATATATAAAAAAAATTGTTACAGGCAAAGGCAATGGATCACTGTATACGAAGTTTCATGATAATCCATAGAGATGCATAGATATCTAGCACTGTATCATACACTAGCTAGTAAATTTAAACAGATTATCCTTGCACAGTGACTTTACACACAGTTTTTCAACTGCATCACTCTGAGGAAATTGTATTCGATAATCTTTCTTAATGTCTAATGTTCTCAAAAAAGGTAACTCCCTAAATGAGTGATATACAAGGAGGTAAATTAGAGTGAATTCCTAATGTAATTCGGAGAAAGGGATTAAAAGAAATGATGTTTCATGAGATTTGATTTGACGCATCTAATTTCACCATCTACATTAATGTATGCATGCTGTCTTTAAAATGATACATTTATACTATTTTACAAACAAAAGAAATATCAGTGATAGGATCCCTTCAAATGGCTAAATGAGATCCTTTATGATTCATGAATGACCAAGTCCATGAAAAATTCAAAGAGGACTACCAAGTCAAGCACTTTTATCTGCATCTAACTTATACCATTTCTGAATAAGGCTGACACTCACAACTGATGTTAGGTGTAAGGACATCTAAGAAAAGAAGAAAAGCCTCTAAAATACCAACTACCAAGGTCCAATGCCAAACTTTATTGTGTGGCATAAATCGAAAGACAATTGCAGGTTCATCCAGGGTGCTGTCACTCAAAAATTTGTTTTACATCACAGATGATGAGACATCTCCGGTTCACTTTGTTTTTTTTTGTTTTTGTACTCTAATTCTCGATCAAGTCACACTTGCAGTTTTAATTAGTATATATAAATATTAAGGTGTTATATTTCGTTTATTAACAGTAGGATTCAAATAATACCAATGGATATTTCTGATATTTTTTTGTCATCAATTTTGTCATCACAGCTTTGGACACAAAAAAGGGTGGCAAGAAAAATGTTATATCAATTATCTTTAAAATATGTGATTATTTCTCAGAAGTCTACAATTCTGAACTTGTTGAACTGAAAACAGAGATGTGCCTGAAGTATGAAAGACCTTTGTGAACTCATTGGCACTAACTTAATGAGCTCCAGTTGACGTTTATCATCCCAGAGCTGACAGCTTTCTCAGGCACCAGGGTAACCAGACACATGATAATCTGGCCAGTTCTCGGAAAAGCACTTGCCCTTCACAAAAGATAACTACTTCTCTTGTGTCTGGGCATGCACATTCACATCCAGCCATGTTGAGGCCATTGTCAGTATTATCACCAAATGCGCATTAACATAAGACGGAGAATTTTGTCAGTACAATTATGCTCAAGATATCATATGAGATCAACACATACACCGGACCTCATTCTGAGAATACGCTAACAGCTTTTTTATAAGCCGACATGACGCATAATCTTCTTGTCTGACCATTTTAAACCTCATATCATCATTACTATCTCATATCACATACCATATGTGGCTATTCCGGACACAACATCACATGCCAACACTGCCTCACACTGTACATGGTGTCCCAGCAGTATGATGTCACATGCTAATTTTCCTTAATCCATATATGTTACACTGAATAATTTGAAATAATAAAGTACAAAAGTAAGTCCGAATAAAGACATTGTTTGAGTACATGTACAATATTTCGACCTTTATTTGGTCATCTTCAGATACATAATGAAAGGAATGTTAAAATATTGATCAATATTTTAACATTCCTTTCATTATGTACCTGAAGATGACCAAATAAAGGTCGAAATATTGTACTCATATTTTAACATTCTTTTCATTATGTACCTGAAGATGACCAAATAAAGGTCGAAATATTGTACTCAAACAATGTCTTTATTCGGACTTACTTTTGTACTATATAATTTGCCTAGACTTTCATATTCTATATTATTTGGAAGGTTATATATACCTGTTGTAATATTTCGCTTCCAGCTTCAGTCAACTTTGTTAATTGTGATTCTAAAATGCTCAACCAAATAACAAAATGGAATCACTTAAGAAAACACAACGATTAAATTAGAAAGGAAATGCCCTGAATTTCGAAAAATGTTGCAAGTTCAAAGAAGGAGGTCAATTGTTTAGTTGACAGCTTTTCAAGTTGGCTTGCATGAGTGTTGTTGTTCAGATTTAGAAAGAACCCAACTCAATTTAAAAGCTTTGAAATCAACAGTCTGGTGTAATTTCAAAGGTACATGATATGTTAGGAATAACTTACTTACCGCAAAATGCCTATCGGTGATTTTGTATTTTGTTCCTTATTTCAGCAATGATCCTGCAATGAAACATAGTAGATTAACAATGTAACATGAGTCAGATCTGACAAATTTCACATAAAGATTACAGATCAATGTCTCATTTCAATTTAATTATATATACATGTATTTACTAAGAACAGTACTGTAGGTAAATTCTCATAGACGGTGAACCGAATAATGACATGAACTCAATAATGAGATTGAGATAGCTGGGAGGCAGAGTAGAGTAACACATTGATTCCTATCAAATGCTGCTTGAATTTTGTGCAAGGTGTTGAGCCTGTTGACCCAATTTCCATGAATTATTTGCCAATATCCTGACAATCTCATTCAGTCTGTTTTATTGGTGTGAGCGTTTTGACATTCCAGCTATTTATAGAGAAATCCATGCAATCCAGCATTTTATCACTTTGATGGGTTTAATCTGCTAGCCACTGTGAATTACACGGATGCAAAGCAGTTGTGAAATAATTATAATGAGATTAAAACTGAGGTGCTCATGTAATCAAACACTGATGTCAAACACTGCAGTTTTCACTAATACCATAAACTGTATTTTGTCCAAAAATTAAACATCAACATGCTCTTCCTCGATTTCTCAGTGATGATGTTCCACATAAAATTATTGAATTTTTCCACTCAAATCACGAACAATTTAAAATGTATAGGTGCGCAGTCAGTCAATCACAGCATCTTCTCACTGAAAGCCTATCTTGCAGAGAGCCTGAGAGAGGCCCCACTTATTGGACACATAAAGCTTATATACTATTGTGGCTTCATTGCAGGCGTAATGTTTCTAATATGTCACCTTTACTCAAGAATTCATTGGTGCTACATTGAATCTGGGCAGCACCCTGTGAAAGTCATGGATGCTGAGCTGAAAGACCAAGAAAGGTTTCTTCCGTGTGGATGGCTTTATCATGTGCAACGATGAGCAATATTAGCCTATGAAACCTTTCATGAAATTTAAAATCCAGTCATTCCATTGTTCAGTCACACATATATTCTTGTTGACAAGAGCATTTCTCACATTATGTTGGTAAAATTATAAAAGTATTTTACAAATTTTAGGTAGTTCTAGATGCTGTTCAGAGTGAGACTACACTAACAGGAGGTTAAAACTTGAAAAAGGATAGCCACTCAGATCAGATTTTATATCTAATTGAAAGATAAAGTTTCCCTTAATTGCCATCCTCATCTTCCAAATGACATCAAGGAGTCACTTTTAATGGACTCATTTGAGCATGGTAATGACATTTCTTTGGAGACAAGACTCTCCTGGAAAGCATTGGAATTGCTATCGATCACATGAAGAAGGTTTACATCCGCTCAAATGTTTTCTGACAGGTATTAGTCCAAGAGCTGACACACTTTTATTTATGTTTTTAGCGCCAAGCAAACTAGTGAATGTGTATTGTTCAGAATTTTCTGTAGTTTTCAGATATATGGTTTTTAGAGAAATCGATTCGGACAGTTTTCTGAAAAATGGTTACCATGACAACGAAAGCAGTAAAATTAAAAACTTTCATAAATAAATTTGAAGTTGCATAACTTGAGACACGTTTGATATGAGAAAATGAAATTCCACCACTTTATGTAGGGAAATGAGGCCCTTCTGATGAAAAAATAAACATGACCATATATGGTCATAAAAGGGGTAAAATGCTTGTTTTTTGGAAAATTTTCTTGTTTTTTCAAGAAATTCAGTTTTCCAGTTGCTGTCTTGGTCCCAAATAAAGGATAACTGGCATTAAATCAGTGTTGGTGAAATACATATCTTGCCTGCTTACCAAAACAACCAAATTACCAGTCACCATGGCAACTGTTGTGAACTGAATGGCCACCATATCATTCAATGACGAAATTCACTTTTATAACAAATAACAAGTTCCTTGGCACAAAACAGCTATAGCATCTCATACAGTGGTAGAATTTGAGAAATACAGAGAAATAAATTTACTGTAAATCTCAGGGGGTCAAAAATGCAAATGGAAGGAATTTGGTTGCCATGGAAACCACATTTGTTATTTGTTTCACGTCTGTCCAAGCTACACAATGTGGGGTAACAAAAATGTGATTATAATGCTCTAAATTCTCTGCTGATTTGATTTAAAGTACACAAATTAATCGGGATTCCTCATCTCCATAGCAACATTGCCAAATATGGTCATAGCAGTTGGGTATTTGAATGATTCATTACAACATTACTGGCATTTTACGCAACAAGTTCCCAAGTGTGAGCATACTGCAATCAATGTGTGGTTGTTACCCCTATGTGTGACATATCGTTTGGAAGCTGAGGAAAAGGAGAGTTCATATATGTATATAAAATGGTCACCACGGCAATGAGAGTCCTATAATGGTGGCCATTTTGTTTAAAGTGCAAGTCCTTGGATTGCTTCATTTCATGTTCGTGAGATATTTAACAATGTAACAAGATATCTTCTGCACACCTTTGGCATAAAGTTATCAGTTCAAAGCTCTTTTGTTGTAAATTTTTACTAATTGTTTTAGATTCATTGTTTCTGTAAAAGAAGAGGATGAGATACTGCTCTCTATCTTGCAGAAAACTACCAAATATTGTGAGTCGACAGTGCACAAGGTGTAAAATTGTGTTTCGGTTGCCAAATTATCTCGCCCATGTGTAACACTAATTTAAAGCTCAGAGAGAGAACCATGTCATTCTATTAAATGAATTAATTAATCATATACATTATCCTTAATTAAGCACGTCCAACAATCTTCCCAGTCTGGTATTATGTTTCACAAGACTGATGGAAGGGTTTGTGTTTGGCGGGAAGCTGGCCTGGGCTTTCTGTAGACTGTATCATGCCCACATGAACTCCTGTACCAGATTGTATCAACACTTTAAAACACAGGTTATCCTAAAGTGGTTTTCAAGTCATTTTACTATACAATGTAAATGTGTCAATGCTGAACATGAGTTAGATAACTAGTTTCAATTAACTGACCTTATAGTATTACAAACTGACAATTTTTTTTTACCGGTTACCCAGTAATCTGGTGAGAAGAAAAGTTATTGGAGTTAACCACATGTTAATAGATAGATAAACATGCAGATAGATACAATAAGTGCAGCCCTCTAAGCCCAGTTCTGGACACTCACGAGGATTGACTGATGAGATGGGAGAGAGAGTGGGAGTCCTCAAGATGTTACACATTTACCCCACGTGAGGGATCTTTTACTTGCCTAGCACAGGCACTGATACAAGGGGCCTAAACATTTCGTGCTTCCCAACCGGGAGTCACGTTAAGGTTGCTAACCATTATGACAGAAACTTTGGTCACATTCTGCTGAATGAAAATGCCATTGTTGCCTCCTATATCTGTTCTTTCTGAAAGTGGAATTTGCATCTGCACTCATGATAGAGAACACTTCAGTTGAAACATAGAAAATTAGGAAACATGAGGAAGGTCAAAACCACACTGTAAACCCTGCTGCGTTACTTTTGTGGCAGTTATAGTTAAAACAAAAGTAAATGCCATAAAACAATGGTTTCTACCATAAAATGGCTCTTTCAAAGTATTCATTATGGTAGCTGCCGGTAAAGTAATGCAGCAGGTTTTACAGTGCAGTTGCAGGTGACTCTTGGTGAACACTATAAACCACTGTCACTAAGTAGCAAGAACAAGGTAGGGCACGCAGTCTAAGCTAGTGGCAATCAACTTGATGCTTGCTCTGAAGTGCACATCAAGATTATGTTTACATTTTTACAAATGAAAGGTTTCGAATAATGTCCTGCCGTAAATCTTACTTTTTATACACACGTAGGCCTAATTGATATATAAATTTGAGGTCTGAGCATCGAAATGTAGTATAATTCTATGGTCTGAGGCTTTAGAGAATTTTCGTGGTCTACAGTGCTACAACAGTCATCTGTGACACCTCAAACATTCTCATTTGGCATCAAACTCCCTCAATTACCCTTGGCTCCCCTCAACTACCCTCTGCTTTCCCCAACTACAACTCCTCCCGTTATGTCTACTCAACTTTCCTCAACTTAACTCGGCTTCCCTCAACTAAACTCGGCTTCCCTCAACTTAACTTGGCTTACCTCAACTTAACTCGCCTCCCCTAAATTTAACTCGCCTACCCTCAAATATCACCAAATAACCTCGGATACCCCATCAAAAAACAGCAGTGACCCCTTGATTTTGTGCATGAGGGTGTATCCTTGTCTTGAGGCATCATTGAAACAATGTGTTCCTCCTGTCTACAAGTTGACCTCGGTTTCATTGCCAGTGCTGAGTATATGAAAATTTTGGATTCTCGCAACAAGCAAAAATCCCACCACAACAACAGTACATTTTTGCTTTGTAGGAAAATAATCCTGAAAATCTAATAAGCTGGAAACATCTAATTTTAATAGGCAGATAATGGACAACTAAATTGAAGTAAAGGACACTTTTACAAGGTACCCATGCTGGGTATACATAATTGCAAACTGCATGGCTAGGTTTATTTGGTCGTTTTTTGCTTTGGTACAACCAGTTATGTTAGATGACGAGCACATCGAACTGAATCTGCAGATGGAAAAAAGCAGTTGATGATAAGCATCATATCAAAGTTTGCAAAATTAATCCATCCCCATGTCCAGTATATCACATTCTTCCATGCTGGAGTTTTTCCACGCTTAGCAGGGGTTATCCTAAAGTAGGGAAGAGCGGTGCACCATGAGCCACGAGCACCATGAGCCATGGCCCCTACAAAACAAACGGCGTGACAGAACTGCTCGATAGGATGACCATATATTCCTTTTTAGTTTAGAACTAGCTAGGGTAGCAATCATTATCTTTCTTTTCAATTTAGGACCTAGAATTGAAAAAAATACTTTTGACCAGTGAATTTGAGCGAAAAGTAAAATATTGGGCAGTGGAACTTTTTCTTCTGGTACTTTAACTATAACCGACATCTTCATAAAACTTAGTCTTCTTAGAGCAGATAAGGCATGTGCTAGGATGATGACACAACATTGATAGTATATGATAACTGGAAAATGGTGATATGCGCTAATAGTTGAAATTTACAAATGGGGCACCATGAGCCACTTGGAGATAGGGCACCATGAGCGAGTTTATATAAAGTTTTGATGTACAATTAAAGCTGAATTGTAACAACAACTCTGCTGTTGCAAGTCCAGAGCTATAGTGCAAGACATCAGCAGCTGTTTAGGACACATTTGTGCTATTTTCATAGAAAAATGTGCAATCCATCTGATCCATATTGTGGTATGTGCCAATGGGAAATTTCAAGCGTTTCAGGGTCGGGGCTCGATGAGCCGCCTGACTACATTTTTTAAGGACGATGTTTTGACTATTTAAGAATTAAGAATATAATGTAAAACCCTGAATGTTGCAGTCAAGAGGTCTTGCTACGATTATATAAAGCAACCAGCTATTAACAATTGAAACTTTAGGCTCAGGATAGGCTCAGGAGCTTAAAATCAGAAAAGCGACTCATGGTGCCCCACACTCCCCAAATTTTACTGTTATTGTGTCGATGCTGAACATGAGTTAGATACCTATAGTGTTAATAAGCTGAACTCATTTTAGAAAATGACAGAATTTTTTGCCAGCAAGAGGTTAAGTTTAGGATAACATGTGTTAAGCGTTCATACAATTAATCTAGTACTGGTGAGCAAATTGGCTTGGGGAAGGAGGTTGTTATGGTGAGAGTGGGATTGCGTGTAAGAACGTTTCTGCCCAAAACTGGATGTATTCCGCCACAACACTCAGTTTATACATATCCTGTTGTTTAAAGGATGTGTCTGAGTTGAATGACACAGGTATTCAGATGGACTAATGAGGTTGGACTTTGGCACTGGCATTATGCATGTTGCTGATCCCCTCAAATAGTAAAAGAAAGGTGCACAAGTTACTATGTAGTTTTCACAATCTTGGGTAGAAGACAATGCAACTTGCCAATCTTGGGGTGTTATTAAAGTGTGCACTACAATATTCTGTTGCTATTGGTCCAGGAAGGACTGTTGTGAATAGTTCTTCTGCCTATGGTCATAAATCACTTATTTGGGTATAATTGCCAATAATTTCATAAACAACAAGGTGTTGCATGCGCTTCAAATTGGTTTGTTATGGGCATGATGAATACTGAATAGTTGTTTGAAATGATTCTGCAACCAAAAAAAGACCTTATACCACATGCCGGTATATAGTTTTCAGCAAGTTAAAGAGCAATGACTCCTCCTATTTAATTACAGAAGCAATGATATCTGATTTGCAACAAAATAGCTTTTGAACTAACAATTACATGCCAGAAATGTACTGAAGATCCCCTGTGAACAGAATGTTAATAACTCAAGAAGCCATCCTAGAACATGCTCTTTAAACAAAATGGCCACCATTATCGGGCTCTCGTTGCCATGGTGACCATCTTATATACATATATGAACTCTCCTTTTCCTCAGCTTCCAAACGATATGTCACACATGGGGGTAGCAACTACACATTGATTGCAGTATGCTCACACTGGGGAACTTGTTGCGTAAAATGCCAGTAATGTTGTAATGAACCATTCAAATACCCAACTGCTATGACCATATTTGGTAATGTTGCTGTGGAGATGAGGAATCCAGATTAATTTGTGTACTTTAAATCAAATCAGCAGAGAATTTAGGACATTATAATCACATTTTTGTTACCCTACATAGTGTAGTTTGGACAGACCTGAAACAAATAACAAATGTGGTTTCCATGGCAACCAAATTCCTTCCATTTGCATTTTTGACCCCCTGAGATTTACAGTAAATTTATTTCTCTGTATTTCTCAAATTCTACCACTGTATGAGATGCTATAGCTGTTTTGTGCCAAGGAACTTGTTATTTGTTATAAAAGTGAATTTCGTCATTGGTTGATATGGTGGCCATTCAGTTCACAACAGTTGCCATGGTGACTGGTAATTTGGTTGTTTTGGTAAGCAGGCAAGATATGTATTTCACCAACACTGATTTAATGCCAGCTAACCTTTATTTGGGACCAAGACAGCAACTGGAAAACTGAATTTCTTGAAAAAACAAGAAAATTTTCCAAAAAACAAGCATTTTACCCCTTTTATGACCATATATGGTCATGTTTATTTTTTTGTCTGAAGGGCCTCATTTCCCTACATAAACTGGTAGAATTTCATTTTCTTGCATCAAACGTGTCTCAAGTTATGCAACTTCAAATTTATTTATGACAGTTTTTAATTTTACTGCTTTTGTTGTCATGGTAACCATTTTTCGGAAAACTGTCCGAATCGATTTCTCTAAAAACCATATATCTGAAAACTACAGAAAATTCTGAACAATACACATTCATTAGTTTGCTTGGCGCTAAAAACATAAATAAAAGTGTGTCAGCTCTTGGACTATATGTATGAATCTCTGAAACTTTCAGTAAGTTTAAAGTTATGACAGGTGTTCTCCATCAGAAATTACCTCATAGGAAAACAATTAGCACTGCCATCAAAGTATACCAAATAAGAAATTGAATTTTCTTCAAATGCATTGCTTATACATGTATTGTATGTTTCCAAACGTAAAAGTTGTATGTTAATTATCTGAAAAATTGCCAGATTATAGAAATTCTGGTGGACATGTTTTGTAGTAGTTATAAATATAAATATAGATGGTTTTCTAACTTCCAAGACATGCTTCCAAGATTTTCAAGAACCACCTCTTGTATTATGCAAGCAACAGGTATGCCAATATATTCCATGCTTCTAGTGGATTGCCTCTTTCATTCATTAATTCGATGTCACATGTGAAATGGCTGGTATGGGTCTCTTAAATTAACATGTGCAAACTTACGTTCACTTAGAGCCACATACATGTAGGACCACGATGGGCAAAGTTCACAACTTGTTTTGTTGAATGTGTCGCATAGAGATACAGCCATGGATATAACAGCAATTACCAAATAAAAAGGCTCGCGAGGTCATTCCCCTTTTTAAGTCATAACAATCACAAGCGAGCCAATGTCTTTGAATCTGTTAATCTTGACAAGTCGTTTCAATGTAAAATACAGGGCCTGTGGTAATTCAGTTATGTTCTGAAACATCCAGGTGTAGTCACTCTTCCTTTCCTGGCTGTAATAGCCTTGAATATTCAGTTAAAATGCACAGAGACACAGCATAGCATGATGCCATAAGGCCAGCCTCACCCACAAGGCCAATAGCAAATTGTTGTCAGAAATGAATTATTGTTGCATGCTCCAGCAGCACTGTGCTTTGCTCTCTGACTGCCCTGATTCTAAAAGTACACTCTAAAAAATTTCAGACAAAATTGGTTTTTTAGATTCAAAATGGTTTTTTGAAAAACCTAATTTCAATGCAAAAAACCAACATGGATTTTTTTAAAAATCCATGTTGGTTTTGCATTGAAATTTGGTTTTTCAAAAAACCATTTTGAATCTAAAAAACCGATTTTGTCCCGACATTTTTTAGAGTGTAAGTTATGCCGAGTCGTCGAAACGGTCCTTCATCCTGCAGTAAACAGTCTGGCTAATGGCACGAAAAAGCAAATTTGCAGCGGGAAGTAAAAACTATTCCAGTGAAATGCACAAATATGCATGTTCTGCTCTGGTGCCCTGGAACATCCATTTCCTCTCTTGATGCAAACGTATGTGCACCCTGGCACAATACTTGAACAGACGTAGTACCTTCGCTGTACTTTGCAACCAACCAACATTTGGGCCCTATCATCAGGCAAAGCAGTTCAAATGAGTTTGACACAACAAACATGTCTATTCGATAATGATATCACAAACTTTTTTGAAAAATTTGTATAATTAGGCCTGCCTTAAAAACCCTTCCACTTCCATAATATATTAATAAGTAAATGGCACTGCCATGAAATTCGTGCAGCATTGTCATAGAGTTACTGGATAGATAGATAGATAGATAGATAGATAGATAGATAGATAGATAGATAGATAGATAGATAGATAGATAGATAGATAGGTAGGTAGGTAGATAGATTCAGATTCAGATTCATATCATTTATTTACCATTTGAAATCATCATTCATACATCATCAAAGCAATTTTTATGGTAGGGGACCCCAATAAGGCCAAAATGACCGTTGGCTTGGGACCACCTTAAAGGAAAAGTAAATTTCAGAGGCAGAGCGGGAGGCAGCACTGGGAACTGTCATGGACACAGTAAAAAAAAAACTAAAAAAAGCAAAACTCTTCTCTTTGGCATATGTCAGTCATTAAGTCCGCCATATAAATTGTCATTACTTGGGTGTCTCAAGTCGTTTGTCCTGTCGGTCCGTCAAATACAAAAAAAATTGGCTTCCTCCTAAAGATTGGCCTAAATTCTGTTGCATATGTAACAATATTCAATATGGCAAGTTGCATCATAACTGTCAATCATAGCATTTTTAACATAATTTTTGAAACCAAGAAGGCTATGAGTTTGTATTTTGTCCCTGAAAATTGGTTGCATATTATTGAAAGTTACAGCTATTTTAAATCTGATACCCTGTTTCATAAATTCATGCCTTATTCGAGGTATATTGTAATCATTTACTCTCCTACTGTAATGCTCATGAATTTCGCTCCTTTTAATGAAAATGCTAGAATTTAGAAAACATTTTGGTAGTTGCTTATTCTCCAATTTATAACAAAATTTTAAACAATGCAGTGCACAGATGTCTTGGCATTTTAAGGTTTTAAGATTTTTAAAAATAATGCTAGTGTGTGCATAGATAGATAGATATAGATAAATAGATAGATAGACAGATTGCACTGACAGCTGTGTAATTCAAATCTATGTTAAATTTGGATCTATTATGTTAACTTGTTAATGTTACATAACTGAGATCAATAAAACCATAGCTATTCAGATATGACTGTTTACTATTAGACTGTTACATAATTTGTTGATAGTTAATGAAGATTATGTAACCTTTGGTGTTTTTATGATTTCTTTCTTGGTGAGCCATTTTAGTCATTAACTTTTGTGTTGACTTTTAATTTTCAGTCACTTCTTACAATCAGGGATATGGAAATAATTATTTCAAACGTTGATACAAATGTTGATTTTATTTTAAATCCCTTAAATATGTCATTGGAGGTTGTTGTACGACAACACTGAGATTTTAAAGCTAGTTTGGAAGATGTTTGAGGTATTTTAATTATTTACCAAGCTAAACTCTGACTAAACTACTAGCTCCACTTTTACGGCAACTACAGGCACTTCCTGTTCAGGCAGTCACTGTAGACAGGAGCACCACAGAGAATGAGCTGTCCTTGTGCTAAGTGAGCTACCCTCATATAATTGTTTCTTAAAGCTCAAGGGTTAGGCCCATAATGACTTGTTGGACTTCAAATATCAGGTAATGATTTTCAGCTTCAAAATGTTCACAATAAAATTCTCATTTGTGCATCAAATCCGAATCCCAATATCAAATGAAACAGATTTCCTCCATAAACATTGATAAAAATGGTATATTAATTATTTAACCCACAGACCGACTCCTATTCCGGCTATAAGATGTACATGTACCTTTTTCATCTTTTCATAGATATGTGAAGCTTCATTCAATGGATATTGCATTACATTCAAAATAGAAAGTATTGGATGCATATACAATTTATACATGTATCTTAAAAATTAGATCAAGGTTGACACATTTGGCCTTAACAATCCTGACAACCTAGTTCTGTCTGTTTCATTGGTGTTGGCTTGTGGCATTCCTGCTATTTAATGAAAATCCATGAAATCTGACATTTTATCATGTCAATGGGCTTAAACAGGGACATTGTTATTATCGTTTTCATATCTATGTGTTTTTTTTTGAAAACTTCGTTTTGCAGTTAAACCGTGACATCAGCGGGTATCTGTCAATGTGATTGGTCTAATCTTCAATCTGTGACATATCAGTTCAGAGTTTGACATCACAGTTAATGACAAAGGAATTTAAAACTGCCAGGCAATGTTACTATACGTGTACAACCACAACAAACAATGCATGTCTAAGCTGAGTGTTGCACCTCACCAAAAGATTTTCATTGTTTTCAAAAACAAAATGTGTTGATGTTTTTCACAAGACACCAGTCATCACAATTTCAAACAACTTTTGTTGTCAGTAATTGCAACTCTCCTTTGAGGCTAAGAAGTGTGTTTGGTTCAGTTACAGTTCATTGAAGCATCGTTCAGCCAGGGAAAGCTAAACAAGTGATACATACATCATCCATGTGTCTATGCACTTCGTCAGTTTCCTGAAATCGGTGCTTGTAATAAACAAAACTATTCAACATAATCTCTGACATCACAGTTTTGGAATGAAGCAAATTGCAAACTTGAAAAACATGTAGCTATGAAAACGATAATAAAATAAAGATTCATAGCTGCTGTTACAGGTAATGCAAATCAGTGTGAGAAAATTAGTGTGTCAATGGTAATTAAATCTTAGAATTCTGGTGTTAGCGAAGGCACAGCCTTAATCCAAAAATTATAAAATCAGCAATGGCTGGCCTTGTTGTGTCTTGGACAAGCACCTGTGAAATAATCAAAGTTGATTTAACAATCTATAGATCTCTTTTAGGGGCCGACCAGACGATAGTTGGGGGGGGCTATGTACTTTACCCCCGGGACGAACTTTTTTTTTTGTTCGCCGCGCCTCGACAAACAACTTTTTTCGCATGCGCACTCGCGACTAACTTTTTTATCTGAATTTTAACATTACGGTGCCCTAGCTACAGGTGGAAACAAACTTTTTTTTAATTTCCATGTGCTGAACAAACTTTTTTTTTCAGTGTCAATTGGGAAACAATCTTTTTTTTTCACCAAATATCCATAGCCCCCCCCAAAGATCATCTGGTCGGCCCCTTAGATTTATAGATGTGTGAAGAACATCAAGGTCATAGCTATAGGTGCATGGGAGACTTTTTGCCTTAACAGTTGGAAACATCCATACAGTTTCTTTTATACAGGTGCTCATAAAATAAGATTCGAGGTATCACAAAATGTGCTTATTACCAGTCTGGACATGTCGACCAACTCAATCCTTCAAGAAATATTTCTTTATACCGTTATTTGATGTCAAAGAGTCCATGCGACACATCTTTTTCAATGTCTATAGGTTGTCAACACTTGATCAACCCTGAGACTAGATTCTTATATATTTCAGGATCGATATCCGTTTGTTTTAACATCTGGCAAAGTGCAAGTGAAAATATCTGGAACAGCAGAAATTCTAGACACCTTAGGTTGTTTTGGATGGGCACTGATTTTCAGTTGTAACTGCTCAGGTGCACAAATTATTTTTAGGTTGTCAAAATTAAGTTGGTCAAACTGATTGATTTTCAAGAAGATCATAATCAACTTATGCCTTTGCAAAAATCAGCATGGAGTAAAAAACGATTCGTATGGAAAGCACAAATTATTTATATATGTATTGTCTACTCGCGTGCCCTGAAACATCCTTTTTGTATCTTATGTGAATTTCTTTGTTCTAAATGAAGTTCTATACCTGCACAGACGTACCTTGCAACCAGCATCATCAGATATCTCAATGCATTATTACAGTGTACATGACCTAAAAGTCATAAACTGTATGATCTCACATTCATGTTTAATTTTCCATCCTGCATGTCCTTATATAATGTATATGAAGATGATCTGTATACCACAAGGCTCGCTTACATTGTAAATGCAACGGGATCAAAGCCTAATTTTTTGCTCCTTCCAAAGCTTAGTAGCTTTATGTTATCTTTTTCTCGTGACAAATGGACATCAATTATGCAACAGTGTCAAGAGAAGTAGCAGCTGAATATAAAAGAAAACAAGAAAAGACATTTTTCTAATCTGGCAGTTGTCCAGGAAAAGGTCTACCTGCCTTAATAAATCGGGATGTCTTACAACGAACAGACGGAAAGGTCAATTTCATTAATGCATTTTGTCTTCCGGAAAATATGAGGGAACTGCAATGGGCAAAAAAACTTGGGTTTATGTCACATTAGGAAAACAAGCATGTATGCAGATTTTGCCTTTGGGATGTAAGGCCACATGTAAGTCTACCTAAGGAACCAGAGAAACACAAGTCAGACTATTGCAGTACCAATTCATCTCTTGGCAATGTTGACACAAGCAGTAAAACCAAAAAACTACTATTTTAAGTTCTTGCTTATCTTTCTCTTGGTAGGCTACCTTATTCTATCTGTCTGTACTATTTAATAACCAGACTTGATCAATTTTCCAATTGATATAAAACAAACACATTTTTACAAGCCTTTAGTCAGGACTCCAGACCAAAAAATAAAATGATTTTCTGGAGCCCTGCTGGATTTGCTTCCTTCAAAGTTACAATACAATAAAAAAAACTCTCAAATAAATATCAGTCTAGTCGCGATTGGTAGAATTTAGCTGACAAGATTTCTAAATTTCATTTTTTAGAGATAACAAGATTGATTGATGACACACCA
Organism: Platynereis dumerilii; assembly: GCA_026936325.1. Taxonomy (NCBI): domain Eukaryota; kingdom Metazoa; phylum Annelida; class Polychaeta; order Phyllodocida; family Nereididae; genus Platynereis; species Platynereis dumerilii. Next base: position 28,975,537 of record JAPTHN010000011.1, read on the forward strand.
GGAGCACCGTATCCACAAAATTCTACATATTAGTGACAAAATATGAATACATAAGTGTATTCAGAAGACACAGATTTCAAACATTAATCTTTATTAAATTTCTGAATTGATTAAAAGTTTTTACTGCACCGATGGACTTCTACACACAGTTTTTGAAACACATGTGTGGATTAAATATCATTCAGAACTCACAATGCAATTTTGAAATGCAAGAATTCTCATATCTGACAATGAAGGAGATAATTCATTGATGAATGATGAAGCATCTCCTTAAAGTGTGAACATTGCAATAAATTCAGCAAAATGGATCAGTTCAGTTGTTGATAGCTTCTCAAATTGGTTGGAACAAAAAAGAAGGCTTCTTCAAAGCAATAACCCTCCACTTATTATGTTTTTATGCCACTTCAGCAAAGAATGTCTCTTTGATTCTGCCAAACCAATTAAGGGAGTTTCTTACGAGGTGAATTAATCATTCAATAATCTTCAGAGAAAACCGACAGACGTGAACTAGACCACAGAAAACTCTATGATGAATAGCTTTATTGACAGAATTACAATTGTTTCTCTGTTCAATAGGCTTGAAATTTGGAGCAAAAATAAAGATAGTTCAATTTCCTTCACCTTGTCAGACATACATGACTATTACATGTACTTTCAAGGTCAATCCATATGTATCTAATCTAATAACACCTCATAACCAACTTTGAGGTCTCTCATCAAGCATCTCAATGCATTATTGCATGACAAAAAAGTCGTAAAATTTCATCTCACTATATTTTTCCCTTCCTACATGTACTCGTAAAATGTATATGTGGAGATGGATTGTCAAATTGCACATAATACCACTATGATCTGCTTTAACAGGTAGTGATCGTAGCCTAATTTTTTGCTCTTTCCGAAGCTAGCTTTACGATATCTTTTTATTTATCTTATGATAAATGACTTCAGTTATGAGTATAAAGAAGAAGAAAAATACATTTCTTATCTGGCAGTTGACCAGGAAAAGGTTAATTTACCTGTATCTTGATAAATTTGGATATCTTACAACCGACAAACTAAAAGATCAGTTTCTGGAAATGTATTTCTTTTACTCAAGAATATGAGAGAACTGCAATATACACAAAAACTTGCACGTTTATGTCACATTAGGAAAAGAAGCATATACCAGGATTTGGCCTTTGGGATACTCAGTCACATAGCAAGTCTACCTTAGTAACCAGAGAAACACAATTTGGCCATTGTAGCACCAATCCATCTTTTGGCAAGTAGATGCCCTGTCAGCATGCCTCGGCGGTCCAACGTCGGCCCAAAGCTGGTCCGATGCAGCTGACATCGGACTGACGCTGGGCCGACGTTGGACCGCCAAAGCATGCTGACAGGGTGCAAGCAGTAAGACAAAAAGCTCATTATGTCTATCTCATATCTCCTAGTATACTTTATCCTTCTGAAATATTTAATATGTACAGTACAACTCAAGTAGGTAAAGGTATGAGGTGATGGGGGGGGGCAAAGGTGTTAAAGGGTAAAGTAGTGCCTGATTCTTCCTTCTTGCTGGGAAGTAGTACTTTGTTTTGGGTTGTACTGCAACTTAATTTTTTACGGATCACAAGCATCGTGGTTATTGTTTTAAATAAAACGAAAAAGTTATGTTAAACCAAATGTTTGGCTTTAGAACATGAGAACAGTCAAGTCAAGATAGCTCTTGTCCACTTGTAATATTACATTGTGGTTAGTGAATGAATGAAAACCATGCAATTGATAATTATAGGGACAAGGGCTATAAGTGTCCAAAAGGGCCTCTTATTTTCAATTATCTCACTTTTTATCTAAGCCATTATAAGCTATCCAAAAACTGAAGAATAAAATTAAGTCAGTTCAGTTCTTTGTTCGTAGCCATGATCCAATGCATAAATAAACTGAAATTGTAAATACTATAAGGCCAAAATAGCAACACTAATTATTTTAGATGTTAAAAAGGCCAACTCATACCATCATGTTTTATCATATTCTTATGGACAGACATGTGAGATAATAAAATTTAATGTTGGCGAGCGAAAATCATTCATTGTAAGTGACCAATTAAAAGTTCATTGCGAATGAGTTTTTAAAATTTTACAGGAGCAATTTTCTCTTTCGAGTAGATAATCAATTTGTCCACCCACTCAAATACAATTTATTAACTTAAATGTGCACATGTTAGCATTATTAAAATAATCGAAATTGGCACAGCCAGGAAATCATGCTCCCAAAAAATGTATCCTTTCAAAGTCAAGCTTGATAATAATTAATATTTACAGTACAGATCTCCAAACAACACATACACACAAATATGATGTACATTTAATGGACTGAATGATGGGAGAGAGTACATCAACTTGTATTTAACCTTGCCTTAAAAATCATATTCTTGAACCATAATATCTTGTTGGCTTTAATGAACTGTTTGGTATGAACTTTATGAACTCCAGTTGAGGGGCATCAACTCAAAGAGTGTCAGCTTTGTGAGGAGGCTCTACAAATGTTTCGTGCAAAGATTATTTTGACAGTTCCTGCCTACTCTTCAAAAATATTAATAAAGCTACTAACCTAGCTGTGGGGGGAGTTCCCCCGTGGCCTAATTGGTAAGTGCGCTTGTCAACTGGCTTTGAGGGCTTGGGTTCAAATCTCACCCCGGGAACTCACTTTAGTCCGAGCCCATGGGACATTAAATGGAGGCGGGTTGTATCCAGTATTCTATGCTAGGGCAACTGAAAGACCCTGGGCATCCCTGAATTAATAGGGTATGTGCCAGACTCACAGTCTTCTCATCTCATCATCATACGGCGATCGCCTGCCTCGATATAGCCCACTATGAGGTGCTGCAGAGGCGTAAAACACAAACAAACAAACAATTAACCTGGCTGTATGTGGTGTAGAGCAGAATTAAATAATGTAGAGTAACAATTTAAAAAATTCAAAAATTTATAACCCCATCCTGGTGAACATAGGTGAGTAACGACCAGTGATGGAAATGGACGGGAGCTCATGGAAGCGTAGCTCCCTTGATAAAAAAACAGAGGGAGCTTTGCCCTTCTACAGCTCAGTGGTGAAGTTACAATTATCATGTTCACTATTCAGTCCTCAATGTATTTCTAGTCAAAATTATGCTCCGGTAGAAGAATTTTTTCCTTTTTTTACAAATTTGGAGTTGCACGCCAGTGCCGCATGAGCCGAGTGCTCCCTCGAAGAAAATTTTCCATTTTGATCACTGGTAACGACATCATGAAAAAACAAATAAAGGATTTTATAATATTCAGGTGTAAACTTGAGAATGTTACCAACAAATTAAGCTTATTAAAACACAACACACAGTCAAATCTACTGGAGTAGACCTGAGTCAGAATTGAGAGGACTATTGTAAATGAAGTGCTCTCTTCGGCAGAAATTTTATATTCACATATGTAATTGTAAAGGAGTCAGGATGGACAAACATAAGTTTGGTTCAACCGAGAGAGGACTTCCTGAAACATTTCCGTTCTTGTGATACTTCTCTGTCACTAACACAAATTGTGTTTAATCCATAAAATCAGGCTTATATATATGTTGGTAACATTGATGTATAATTTTACCAAAAAGAGATTTCCCCAGAGCATTGTTATCCATCAAAATCACTCACTTTATAGCAATAAGGCTCATTGTGAAAGTTTAGGAGAAAAAAGGGGATAGGCCTAGACGGGATTGCTGATCAGGTCATATTTTTGCCTGAAGCAATTGTTATTGCGTATGTGATTATGAAAATGTAAAGTCAAATAACTTTTACATCAAAATCTGTTGTAAACACAGATCTATAAGTAGCCTACGCATGTACAGGAATAAAACAGGTTTCAAATACCGATCTGGACGAAATTTCTAAATTGATTATATTTTTTTGCTCTCAAAATGAGTACCTGAATATATCAAATTCAAAATACATGGCACAGAATAGTATCAAAGGAAGAACTGTTGTCCCTTGACTTATTCTCTTTCCAATAACTAATTTTCCTTTCAGCTGACGTGAGAGACAACTTATCAATTGATGAAGCATTTCCTGAAATTGAGAAATTTAGGTTGTTGATAGCTCCTCAAACTGCTTGAAACAATATAAAATAATTATCGTCAAATCAATCTAAACTTGGTATGTTTTAGATGCCAATTCAGGGAAGATTCACTCTTTGATAGTTCCCAGCCAATTAAAGAGAGTTTTGCATACTCTGTATACAGTGAACTTATCATTTCATAACCTTCAGAGAAAATCCATTCAATAAAGTCATATCAGCTGATGGAGTGACGATAACGACGGAGAATTGCTTTATTGACAGGATTGCAATTATTGTTCTGTTCGATAAGCCTTGCTCGGGAAAAAAGTCAAGATTTGTTCGATTTTCCTCACCTTGTCTTAGATTATTTATTAGTCAATCTTTTGATATCTAATTGAATGAAAAGTTTGACAAGGTTTGCGGAATACATGGGAAACCAGAAGAAAGTAAAATTTTGTGCGGTAAGTGACTATAGTTTTAAGTTGATTTGAGAAAGAGTTCAAAATGTACATGGTTGTAAAATGTTGTAACTTCTAAATTGAAAAATCTGTGAGAAACAATTAGGATATTTTTGATTTAATGATTTTCACAACTGTTCTGTTGTTAGATATTTTATTGAAAATATTATCATCCTTGTAAAATAGCAAACACTCTGCTGGCATATCATCTGGAATATGCGGCCATCCCTACGTACCAATATTGGTTGGCATACTGAAAAGCACCTCTATAAAATCATACCAGATTGTGTAGAATTCCAATCTCCAGATCCATGATAGAACAATGAATATACCTTCTGTTGAGAGAAGAGCGAAAATTATAATTATGGAAATTTTTCTACTATTCTCCAGAAGGTAAATTCATTGTCTATTCTGTCAGATTATGGTTTTTCAATACTTCTTAGGACTGTTCAGTCATTCTGAATTTTTGCAGAGCTTTGGATGATTTACATGAATAATCAGTCCATATCCTCAATCTGTTTGTATTTATCACTTTAGGTTTTCATCTAAATTCCGCTATTTATGGACAAATCCATGCAATCCAGCGTTATATCATGTTGGTCGGCATAAGCCAGCTTTATGTTGGAATTGCCAAGATTTAAAGCAATGTTTGAATTAAGTCAATGGATATGAGAGTGGAATACCACCCACTGATCTTGTTCTTTCTGACTGACAAATAATGACTGGAATGTTGAAGAAGATGCAGTCAGGCATTTGACTTTATATTATACATTTGCCATATATATACAATTTTTTGCCTACTGGTGATATGAAGCGAAAGTACAAGATATATAAACTCAGCAACATTAAAAAAGCACACATTTACAAAGTATCATAACTTTTGAAGCACTACATTTATCTTAATGTCACTTGGCAAATTTGCTTATTAGCTTCTCAACTAAAGTTTGTGAACGTTTCAACAGTCAAATTTGGAATTTGCAAAATTGAAAAAGGGATAGGGGAATAGAGTACAGATGCCTTCACTTTATTATTGATTTCAAATGGTCAAAACAGATGTCCATCAAAATTTCAGGTCTAAATTTGACCAAAAACAGGATAATTTCTGATGCTTATGATGAAAAAGTGTTGAAAATGATGAGACAAACAAATGTGAAAAACACCAATTTGATAGAAAAATCAACCAAAAACTCACAAAACCCAATAAAAAGCGTGAGTGACCACCTTCATTATTTCCACACTCCAAATATTGAGCTGTGACAGACTTCACATGCAATCAATTTTGGACCAATTTGCATTGGTTGTGATTTTGGTTTTTGGACATGATGCACTAAGAGTGGCCTAATCCAGCCATTTCGCATTCTTTCTTTATTAAATTTTCTGGACTTCCACAAGAGATATCAACAGACATCAGTGTAAAGTTTCATGAAAATATCTAGTTTCCAAGTTGGTTTTTAAGCTGTTCAAAAATGTGCGCGTTTTTAATGTTGCTGAGTTTATGTTGCCATCACCGGTTTCCGTTTATGCTGTGCTGTTATCATGTTATCTTTAGATCTGGAATTTGAGAGAGAAAACAATATAATATTTGAGGTGCTTCAGGCATGGTTTGCTTGTGAAGTTCATGCGTTCATGCACTGGACATATAGGAGTTTATTTTTCCATCAGACAGAATTAAAAAGAACTTCATGTAAATTGACAAACAGACAACTAATCAATGCAATTGTTATTTGGCAATTGCATTCCAGAAATGCACTAAAATTAAACCGTTGATTTGCAGCTATTTTACGCACATCAAACGGTTTTTGTAGTTCCATCTGTAAGTCACACAATTTGTTGTTTTAAAATTCGACATTACCAGTGTACGAATTTTACCTGTAGCTCTTGATTACTATATAGTTGTGATTAGCCTAATGTGTTCGAGTTCTGACGGTTTTGATAACGATGAACAGTGAACTATTAAAATAGTCTTATGCGCTTTAACACTCCTGCTGAAGGGCATCACCTAAAAGAATGTCAACCTATTGAGGCTCTTGACATGCTACACATATACAAGATTATTATAATTCCTGCAAAAGCAGTAATTGTTCTCACCTATTCCTGATCCATTTGTATGTGTTGATAAAATGTATCCAGGACTCACCATATCATTTTGAAATGCTAATTTCTTACTTCAAACAGTGTGAGAGACATTTTATTGACGAAACATTTCCTGAAATGTTGAACAATAAATGCAGCAAAATGGATCAGTTGGGCTGTTGATTGCTTCTTAAATTGCTTGAAACAATAAAAAATGCTTCTTCAAAGCAATTAACCGCCGTTGAGTCCACTTTTTATGTTAATTATTATGCCATTCATCATCGATTCTCTCTTTGATTGTGGTCAACCAATTAAAGATGAATTTAACATCAAAAACTTTCAGTTCAGAGAAAATCCCCACATATATGAATGTAAATGTAGAATGTTTTATAGTCTCACAGACTGTACAATTACATCCCTGGCAGGCTTGTTCAAGCATCAGCCTTTCTCGACTCCCCGGGAGAATACAACCAGGCAGCCGTTTCCAGTGCACACAATGCAAAGTCACACTACAATCGCTGGCACTGTCTATAGTCAAATACCCATTTACACCTGCGTGAAGTGAAGCAAAGAGTTATGGAGGATCTGCTCAGTTCCTCGATACCATGATTGGGAATCGAACATGCGATGTCTCAGTTACCAGGCCAGCACCTTATCCACTAGGCCACGGCACCACTGCTACATATATATAGCTATTTGACTGATGATTGCTATATCATAGTGTATGAAGAATTGCTTTATTGACAGAGAGAGGATATTGTTCAATCGGCCTTGCTGAGAAAATTAGAAATCTGGAGGCAAGATCATAATGGTGATTTTCTTCACCTTGTCTGAAATGATTTACCAGTCATCCATATATATCTAATTCAACAAAAAAGTCTAACAAGGTTCAAGGAAGCAGGAAAGATATTGTGCAGATGATCCAGAAGAGGTTTTGGCTGGTCTTATACGAGAGGTTATTTCCACCAAAAGGATATACCTATATTTGTGCTAAAATCGTCTTGCTTGTACACTGACGTAAAGTCATAAATGACTGGTCCTCTGTGGGCTTTTTCGCTCTCATCCAAATTCAGCTAATTAAAAACAAATCCATGCAATTCGGTGCTATATCATATCGATTGGCATAAGTCTGCTTTAAAGTTGGAATTTCCCAGATTAAAAACAATGTTTGAATAAGGTTGATGCAAATCGGATTAGAATCCCACCCACTGATCTTGTTATTTTAAGGCTTTTTGACTGGCAAACGATGACTTGAATGTTGAGGCAGATGCAGACATTTAACTGAATTTAGCTGTTGTCATATCGTCTCTGGATCTGAGGATTTGTTATGATCACTAGAGTCTAGAAGCCATTTGTAATGTTTGGCATGACTTACAAAGGTATCGTGTGAAATGTTGAAGAGCATAGATTCTCCATAAATGCTCCGACAGCCATGTCTTAAAAACATGTTTGTCTGCATGTAGCCTATTTGTTTGTGCAGAATTATTATTTTGTGAAAAGCAATGTCATTGGATGCAAGTGGCTGATATTGCAATATGCACAATATATACTTGTATCTTTTTCTCTGACCTACTGCATTAGCTTGCAGTACTGGTTCAAGCTGAATTCCCTATCCCAACAACTATCATGGGATGGTGAATTACAGCTGCTGCAATTGGCACGCAATTCTTGGGTCTCTTTTCAAACTTTGTGATCAGCCTTTAATGTGATTGGTTCAGGAACAACAAAACATCACAATCTGTTAGACTGAGCATATTAACTACATGCATTGATTGCAACCTTAATGTGAACTGTGAATGATCAGATTCATAATGCCAACTAAAACTCCTGTATAGGCCTATTATATACACCTATATGTATAGGGGTTCAAGCATTCCATCCAAAACTTTATTTGGAAACATCTCATTTCCATTAACAATTGTAAATACAGACAGCTGGGTATTTTTGGAAGCAACTCTCCCATTTATCTCCACAGATAGATCTGCGGAGTACATGATGACCCCAGAGACTGCTGTTGGAACAACTTCTGTTTTTGACAGCAGCAAATGCTTGCTTTAAGAGCATAACACTCAGGATGCAGGTTTAAGGTGTTCTACGAATGGAGCTTAAATTTCAACTAAAGCCTAAACATCTGATTTAGTGGCTGAACATTTTTCTCCAAATTCTGAAGTGCTAAAAACATGATTACTTAAATTGCATTAGAAGGGCTTATTTCATCTATCAGGAACTTAAAAAAGGTGCTGGAAAATTCACAACTGCCCCAACGATCATAACAACATAAACATACCACTCAATTATGGCTCCTCTATTTGCTCCAATATATTATGGACTGCCAGATCCTTTTTTTTGTACAAGGGAGAACAGTATGCATGATTGTTGCATTAATCTCAGATCTTCACTGTTCATTCCACTTGTGGTATGGGAAGAGCTTATATCAACATGAATTTCATTCTGACAGAAACGTTTCAAATGCTAAGTAAATAATTATGGAATAAAGCCATTGGTCAAATGATAAGATGACCAATGAGGACCTCCAAAAGCAAGTAATCTCGGTATGGAGACAGTACCTTTTTGATCTGTATTTACCAGTATCTATTTTCACAATAAACCATCCAGATTCAATGCAGTTTTAATACTTTTTGCCAAGTTTTCCTTACTATGTTTATATCCCAAATCATCGAATACTGTAATATTGATATAACATATTATAAATGCAATCGTCACTGATGATAAGCAATTTTTATATATTGCTTCTCCATCTCTTTTCTAAAGCAGGAGGGAGAAAGATACATAATATCATATTTCAAGCAATTCATTTCATATTTGGAATCAAATCAAAATTTAGCTTAGGAATAAAATATCCCAGAAAAGATTAATAGATATCATCTTCATCCAGACAAAATTAAAAAGTGAAGTTTGAAATTGTCAAGAACAAAAATGAAACAAAACAGCTGAAGGCCAACAGAGTGCTTACATTCTGGTTCTAACATCCCTTTTTCGTAAAAATGAAATTGAAATGTTAATATTATATTCCGTCATGTACATACAAAAGGATGAGCATTGTCTAAAAAATGGACGAAAATTAATATTATATTCCTGATGAATATTTTGAACAAGAAAATGGATGAAGATTTTTCTAAATCAAGTTTTGTAGTTTCTTGGATTGGTCTATAAGTGAAAATATTGGAAAATTTTAGTTGAAAATGGTTATTTCCATAAGGCCGAAGATATTGAATACTCTTATGCATTCAGTCATTTTGCAATTTTGGATTTTTTTTAATGGTTTTACCCAATCCTCATGATTAATAGGTCCAAGTTCTCACTCTGTTTTTTTATCACTTCGGGCTTTCATCCAAATTCAGAAATTTGTGAGCACATCCATCCAGTACTATATAATGTCAACTGGCACACACCTGCTTTGATGAGAGTAATGGCCAGATTTAAAGCAGTGATTGAATAGGGTTAAATCTTTCTTGCAGATCTTACTTTTGATTAAGATTTAAGGAATCCATTGAAATCTTCACCACCGATCATGCTGATCCAATGACAGCTTTGACCAACAAACAATGATGCCAAAGTGGAAGTTGAAAGGAATTTGTATTATACATGACACACATAATTTCTGTACATTGGTGACACGAATCAAGCCACCCAGAGATATACACTTCCACTAAACCTGTTCTGTCCATGCTCTGCTCTTATCGTGCCATCTTTATCTGGCAATTTAGACAGGAAACGACATAAAACAATCATTTAATATGCAGAATTTACTGTCCTGTAGACATGATCTGCTTGTGAATGTAAATTGTACATGTTCACATTGATTGTAAGAAGTTTAGACTACAATTTGTATAGTTTACCTCACACATAACTGTCAGATCTTATGCTAAATTCTCACATGTTCACACAGAAATTAGGCAATATGTGAAAATTACTAGACCAATCAGTCCATGAGCAAAGGAAGGATTTGACCAAATCACTGATAATTGACCCCAAACACCATCTTTGGTTTTTTAACCTTTTAAGAAAAGGATAACATCTCATAAGAAAGTATACACTGTATATAATATAAGTGTTTTTTTTCTCTAACAGCATCAGCATGTATTGCTGGTTCAAACTGAATTCCAAATCCAAACATGCATGGGCTGATGAATTACAGCTGCTGCAATTGGCACACAATTCTGGGGTCTCTTTCCAACTTGGTACATGTAGTATAGCATTTTTACCTAATCTTGGTTCAGGAACAACAAAAAATCACAAATCTCTTAGATTGAATGTAGTCAGTACATTGATAGCAACCTCAATGTGAATTGTGAATGACCAGATTCACAAGCAAATTAAAGGATGTATTTTATACACCTATATAAGGGTTCAACCATTCAATCCAACACCATATTTGGAAACATATACACTTCTATTGGCGCTTGTAAATACAGACAGCTGGGTATTTTCGGAAGCAACTCTGCCATTTATCTCCACAGGTCTGCAGAATACAGTGATGACCCCAGAGACTGCTGCTGAAGCAACTTCTGTTTTTGACAGCAGCAAATGCTTGCTTTAAGAGAACAACACTCAGGATGCAGGTTTAAGTTGTTCTACAAATGGAGCTTTTAAATTTCAACTAAAGCCTACACTGCTGATTTAGTGGCACAAAAGTTTTCTCAAAATGCTGAAGTGCCAAAGCATGATTACTTAAATTGCATTAGAAAGGTGTATTTCATCTAACAGGAACTTGAAAAAACGTGCTCGAAAATTCACAGCTGTGATAATGCTTCTCCATCTTTTTTCTAAAGCAGGAGGACGAAAGATACATAATATCATATTTCAAGCAATTCATTTCATATTTGGAATCAAATCAAAATTTAGCTAAGGATATCATCTTCATCCAGACAAAATTAAGAAGTGAAGTTTAAAATTGCCCAGAACAAAAATGAAACAAAGCAGCTGAAGGCCAACAGAGTGCTTGTAAACAAGCATATATTCTGCTTCTAACTTTCCTTTTTCGTAAAAATGAAATCGGGAAATTAATATCATGTTGCTTCATGTACATACAAAAGGATAAACATGGTCTAGAAAGTGGACAAAAATTAATTTTATAATCCTGATAATTATCTATTGTGAAAAAAAAAAATGGATGAAGATCGGTCTAAATCAAGTTTTGTAGATTCTTGGATTGGTCTACATGTGAAAATATTAGAATATTTTATTTGAAAATGGTTATTACCATTAGGCCGAAGATATTGAATACTCTTATGCATTCAGCCATTTTGCTACTCTGGGTTTTTTTTAATGGTTTTACCAAATCCTAATGATCAATAGGTCCATATTCTCATTCTGTTTTTTTATCACTTAGGGCTTTCATCCAAATTCATCAATTTGTGAGTACAAGGCCAACAGAGTGCTTATTCTAGTCCAGCTTCCTTTTTTGTAAAATATATATTTTGGAAGCTCTTAATATATATCCATTCATGTATAGACCAAAGGATGAGCATTCTCAAAATAAAATGGAAGAACGTGTTTCAAAGTTAAGTTTTGTAGATTCTTGGATAGGTTTACATGTGAAAATATTGGAATATTTTAGTAGAATTGATTCCATAATACCTAAAATTTTGAATATTCTTATGCTCTCCCGAGAAGCCATAATGCAATTTTAGATTTTGTTGATGGTTACCAAATCCTCATGATTAATATGTCAGTATCCCCATTCTGTTGTTTTATCACTTAGAGCTTTCATCCAAACTCAGCGATTTGTTGGCAAATCCATGCAATCCAGTGCTATATCATGTCGACTGGCACAAACCTGCTTTGATGTGGGTGATGGCCAGATTTAAAGCAGTAATTGAATGCGGTTAAAGAGCAGTGATAATGAATGATTGAATAAGGTTAATAAGGTTAATGGAAGTTAGATTGAAAACTTTACTGCGGATCTTGCTTTTGATCAAGATTAATGGAAATCTATTGAAATCATCACCACTGATCATTCTGATCTGCTGACAGTTTTTCTGACTGACAAACAATGACTCCAAAGTGGGGGTTTAAATTACATATACATGTTACCAGAAATTTTGTACATTGATGACATGAATCAAGCCTGCCCAGAGATGTACACTTACACTTCCACTAACCAGTTTTGTCCATGCTATTCTCATATCATGATGTCATCTTTATCTGGAACTTTAGCCGAAGACAATCATTTGGCATGCAGAAGTTATTATCCATTATACAATATACATGGTCTGCTTGTGAATGTGAAATGTACCTGTTCACATTGAATGTTAGAATTTGGACTACAATGTTTTTTCATTTCGAGCAAAACTGTCAGATGTTTATACATTTTTACGTTTTTCCACACTAATTAACCCAAAATTTCCTCTAACCTTTATCACCAACCAAAGTAGTTTGATTTAAGGTTAGCCCTACGCCGAACACAACATAAATGCAACAATGCTACTTGGTGGAGAGTTCCACTGTTGTCACATAGAAAAATATATGGCAGAAATTATGTTGCCACACCGTGAACACAACATTTAGATTTTTTTACGACGTTGCGACAATGTTGCCACAATGAGGCATGCTGAATTAACCTCATATATTGACGTTGCCTCATAACATTGTGACAACATCATTTCTACCACACAAGTCCACGAAATTTACACAACATTGTGACATCATGACATTGTCAAAACGTTGCTGCAATGTAGATGTGCCTTCGGCAATAGTAACATTTTTCAAGCAATACTTTTCCTGGCTAAAAGTTAAAGAGCATTTCAATTTGTTGAGATCATAATAAAAAATTATCTCAAGATTTGAAATCGCTCTCTTCTGTTTCCAACTTTTCTAAATTGATATTTTAAATTAACATATAAAAATATTTTCTGGCCAGTATAGTGACTTAGAAGTTAGGAGCATTTGTATATGCCATAAAAGAGGGTAATTTGAAAAAAATATAAGATGGGATATCATCTCTCCTTCCAAGCCCTTTCAAGTTCTCTATTTTCATCCTAATGTGCACACGACAAGGGATGATAAATTGATTATTAGAGGAAGCACAATGTAGGGCAGAACCTACAAAGGCATCTCATGAAATATTGAAGACCACATATGCTCAACAACAGTCATGACTGCAGAGTTGCTCTTGCGGAGGCAGTATTATTGCATTGCAAAAGTGTGATCGCTTTTTCATCACCAGATCTATAGTAATACAATATGGAAATATTGTCGCCATTACACAAAAATTCCCCATTACACGACAAAGACTCCCAAAATCTTGAATGCCAAATTCATCGTAGACATTTTTGAGTAACTGATAAGAAATTGTGATTGCTGAACCAACCTGGCCAAATCATTGACAGTCAGTATCTATATATTTATTCTATCAGCCGAAAAAGAACTTCCGATTGATTTCATGATATAATATTACTTTTTCAAGCCGAAAATGAACTTCGGATTGATTTCATGATATAATATTACATTTTCAAGAAGTTGTATTTTTCGACTTAGTCAATATTTTAAACTAAATATTATCAGCAAGTATTGAACCCTCAATATTCTTGATATTCTCTTTCCGAATATAAAAATCATAAAACTGTTATTGTCTCAGTGTAAATTCATACAGATCAAGAAATATGCTAATTTTACCTGTAAAATCGCATTCTTCCATTAAATGCTCTGTTCCTTTGTGTAGCCTACCTAACTATATTTATCTAGTGATGTTAAAAAAAATTTTCAAATGGTTTCATATATAAGTAAGGTGGTTTGTCCGAAATCAAAACAGAGACTCCAGCTTTTGTAACTAACAAGTCATTTGTTTGTCTTCTCGAAAACTGCTCTCAGTAACATTTTGAGGCCAAAATGAGATATATAGCACAAACTGTTGTGATAACAAAAAATTAGCTTTGTTTAAAATGGCCCTTCAGTTTCCGGAGCATATTTGACCAGATGTCGGTAACAGAAACCAATTTCTGATATATGATATATGTTATATTGTTATATATGTTTTAAACATGACAACGTTCTGCATTCAGACACATCTGTAATTCTGTATTGGCAAAATAGTCATTCTTCATGTTTGGTGGTATACACCTACACTAACGCAATGCTATATTTGGAAACAACTACATTTGCATTAGTGATTGTAGATACAGACAGCTGGGTATTTTCGGAAGCAACTCTGCCATTTATCTCCACAGGTTTGCAGAATACAGTGATGACCCCAGAGACTGCTGCTGAAGCAACTTCTGTTTTTGACAGCAGCAAATGCCTTGCTGTAAGGGAAATACACCATACAGATTTAAAGCGGTCCTTCAGAACCGAGCACTGAATTTAGCCCATGAGTTTCGGGGGAATTCAGAAAGTTGAAATGCTAAAACTAGCAAGTAAATTGGGTAAATAAAAATTAGTTCAATATACTCAAGCATGTTGCAAAAAGGACACATTATCATACAATGTAGCAACATGCTGTTCATTTGATGATTCCAATGCAGAAATGCGCTCAATGACATATTTAATTTTCTAAATGATACACAATTCAGCAGGGCTTATGATTCTTTTCCATCTTGCTAAATACCATTTTGCCTTGGTCTGATAGGTTCTGCTTGCAGCACAAATGGTCAGATCATGATAAAATGCCAGAAAACAAGAAGGGAAAACTTCTCTAAGTCAAAACTGCTGACATGTAAAGTATAACATCCGCAGCTCGCAAAAAATTTTGCTTTAAGAAAATCCATTATTTCGTATGAGACAAACTCTTCAAACAAATTCAGCCAAGCGTTTTACGGAATAAATGGGTTGCGTGTGATAAGGCCATCCCTATGCCTGGTTCACCTTAGTGGCAATAAGTTTTCCACTTCATGACTTATTTTCACAGAACACCACGCAGAGTCAATGCAGCATTTCAATATCTGTCATCATATATTTTAAAAAAATAAAAATTCTGGCGGGGCAACATTCATGGTAATGACACCCTCGCAGGCTTCAATGCAGCCAGAATGGGTTATGAGAGCATATATATTTTAGCTGTCACATGCCTAAAGAACATTTCAACTGTCAACAACAATTTTTAAAAGCATGCCATTCTTTTCTGCTTGGTTATTATTAGCATTTTATTCTTCTCTAATATGATTGGTTCATGGAGCAAGAAGAACTGATCCAATTAGGCTAACAATGCAAAGTAGCAAGTTAGAAAAAAATCACATACTTATTGAAACTGTTGTAATGTTGACAGAGAGAAAAAAATGCACAAGTCAGAGGTGGTTTACACAAGGTCTGCTTTTTTATTCTTGAAGGTACTTGCAGTTTCTGTTCAACATTTGCAAATTATACATGAATATATTGCAAGGGCCTAAATTTTGCGTAATATATATAGATGAGCAGATTTAATCACCGATGCGCTTTTTGTATATTTTGAAAAAGTTCAAAGGAAAGATCTAATATCATATTTCAAGCAATTTATTTCGTATTTAAATTTCCGGAATCCAATAAAGATTCGGCTTAGCATTTGGAAAAAAAGAAAAATTTGTCATCTCGATTTTTGATTTCATTTAAATATCAAAAGATTCAACATTTTGCATTTAATGAAAAAATGTAAAAGATACTATCTTCATTCAGACAAAATGGAAAAAAAATAATTTAGAAAATAGCTGCAAGAAAATGAAGGAACCCTGTTGAAGGCCAACAGAGCAGAGACATGTATATTCTCATTTCCAATTAAAACCTGTATAAAAGAATTATAGCTATGCTATCCCTAAAGATATATACATGCAAATGGCTTGAAGAGAATTTAGAATTGAATCGCGCTTTTCAGGTCTGATAAAGTTACCACTATCTCATAACTTCAAAATCAGTCTGCCAAACTTCAAACCAGTCACATTGATGAGATTTACTCTTCAGCTTTGCCATAAAAGGTTTCCCTGGAGCTTTGTTATCCATGAAACCACTCCCCTTCGGCTGGAAGACTCATTTTGAAAGTTTGGAAACATGTTTTGTTTGATAAGGTCATTCGTTATAGATGGTGAGTGTTTGACATTTTTATTAGTGAATAGTGGTTGAATTATACATGACCAGGGATTTTTCAAACTGCGTTCACTTCACTCTTAAAAATGTCGGGACAAAATTGGTTTTTTAGATTCAAAATTGTTTTTTAGAGTGTTTTGAGCATGTATAGCAAGAGCAATAATAATGATTACTTCCCATTTTGAAGATCTTAGTATAAGACCCAAGCATGTTTTTCAGAAGTACTAAGTGTTTGAATCTCTTCAGTGAACGGCCCCCTCCGTGCAGATATTCACGATGTTTTTCAGCTATTTTTCATTTGGTTGTTGTTGTTTTTTTAAATATAGACATTGCTCTGTTCCTAATTGAGCATTTCTTTTTATGGCCATTTTGGAACTGAGAGCAAAAGGCATTGGTAACCAAAGCTATATGTCTATATAAAGAGTACATGTGTATCACTGTAAGATGAGAGGAGTTGCATTTTGAGCCGGTTTTAGATCAGAAATATATGTTGCTTTTTTTCTTTGAAAAAATTCCCATCATGCACTGAGATGAAAGAAGTCATTAACAAGGCTCACCTGAAGGTCTTTACAATATTTTCAATATAACGTCCACTGGCAAAAAAAAAAAATCATAGAAACTTGTGGAATAAAAGGTGACTCTCAAACCAATTCTACGACCAAAAAAAAGTTGATTTTGGAGATGGGCCTCAATTTATCTCCTGTTATATAGCTGAGAAGCCACCGTCTATGAAATTATCTTAAAGCCTGGATATCACCGGATACTGAATGTTCTTAAACTGTCTCTGCGTAGACTACTTATTCATTTTACATGGGTGACAAGTTGACACCTTGTACACATGTGGCAAACACCTTTTTCAGTGCGGATGGGTAGATGGTATATCATAATTTGCTGACAGGTTTCCATCAAAATGAAAATGAAAATAAATTTTGTTTAACGAGCTATCTTCCATACCTCACTCGGTTGTCCGGATAAGATTAATTAACCCTCAATAATTATTTATCAAAAGTGTTGTTACTTAAACAAATTAAGGAAATTTAATTGCAAATTTCCTGTCCTATATTCTGTCAATCACAACATCATTTTGGAGACCTTTGTCGTTGTAATCCTTTAGAATTATCAATAAAATTTTAAAAGGGGCCTAATATTGTCTGCTCCCAAAAAATAAGTCTCAATACAGATGAACTTCCATTTTTCTTCCTTGGACGAAAATAGTAAATTCATAAAGTATTTCACAATAAGTAACATACATGTACATGCATACTTACTTTAAATTGGTAGATTTCGTACTGATTCCGTTGAGCACATTCTTAAGTCGTCCTGTAAAAGAAAAAATTTTCTCTTTGAAAATGTTTAAGAACTATTTTCAATAACAAATCATTCTTACGTTGTCTGAAAGGGTATTCAGTGATAGATAGACATAGTAAATGCAGTCCTCTGAATCAAATTCAAGTTTCATCTTCGCAAGGCTTGGTTGCAAAGACAACGAGTCGTCAACATTTATAAATGTGAGGGGTCTTACACTTGCCCAGCAAAGACATTGATATAACAGCCTTTTTCACAGGCCACCAATTTAACATCTCATCAAAAAGACAATCAGCTGGAAAAAGGGTGTTTTTGGATTCACCACCCTGGCATTAAACCCATACAAACAGGTGGAGCACACCTGAACGATAATCTGTCTGCCACTCATTTGGGTAAGCAGGTACATGGTAGACTGGGGCATCAAAACACTGGTGAAAGAACTATTCGCCATTAAGATTTATTGTGTATACAAACATGCATGTTATATAATATTCAGAGAATTTCAGACAACAAAATGTAGTCCAAAATATTCAGTGTTTAAAATCGACAATCACAACAACCTGTCACCAAGCCGTTTTTCATCACCTTTGCCGACGTGGCAACCTGAAAAAATAACTAAAGAGCAAGAATTTTATCAGGAGCAATCCAGGAGCATTAAATGACAGCTTCCTGTTTGGTCTAATCAACTGGAGCCACTCACTGCATTGAAAGGCTGCAGACAGCTTGAGCCCAAAGGTCACCACGGACAGTTCTGAGAAATTGTCACTCAGAAGCCATTTACGAAGAAGCTTTTCCATCCTGTTTTGCAGCCAAATGTGCAAAAAACAGTCAAACTAACACAGTTCTGGCAGTCTCCTTTGCAACCTCATGGCACTGAGGCTGTCATCAATGGCACACTTGCTCATAGCCACATACACATGTGTGAAAGATTTGACAATTCAAGCTCCGATAGACCAACTCATCATTTTAATTTAAAAACTTTTGCAACACTCCATCATAAACAGCTTGACTGGCTACTTAACATAGCAGTACAGAAGGAGTAATGAACTTTTTCAGGATAACGAAACTAAGGTGGCTAATAAAAATGTCACCTTAAAAGCTTATGTTATGATTTCTGTAAGGCATTACATAATAATCACACTGCAGGTTTGTTCAAGCGAAACGTATGTTTGCACACATATTCAATAAGATTATTTAAAAAAATTGCATAAAATGGTTCGATTACCCCCTCTGAGTGACCTCTTTTAAGCCTTAATGGACATAAGTTCTTAGTAACCAGCTAAGTACCCTTATCCTGAAAAACTTCTCTAAATATATTTACGGGTAACGGAATCTAGAACCAATAATTATTAAGACCGCATCAAATCGCAAGCAGATCGACTTAATGAAATAAACCTCTTTAATCAGGTTTTTTTTCTTCTTCTTGTTTTTGTTAAATTTTCTGGGTTAATCTATAGTTTTCTGGTTTACTTCAAACTAAGTTGTTCCCATCATCCCATGTTTACTGCAGCTGTCCCGGAGATGAAGCTTAGTAATCTTTTAAAGAACTACTTCTTGAAATAACATGCTTTCCCAAGTAGCAGTTTATATCAATTAATCTCAGAGGCATAGTAGGTACCCTCTCATGCCAAGTTTACATATATGCAGCACCAATGCAACACTCCAAAAGGATTTTGAAACAGACAAAATTAACATTCGCTAGTGTCCGTCCAAAACCCACTGTACATCAAGCCATATTTTTTATGTGAAGGGGCCAAGGGAGTTGTTAATCCTTGTGTAATCTGATCAGAGACTTGTTAATACATTGTAATTAGCTTTTGTCTGATTTTATGCGATGAGTTTGGACCGACACCAGCTAACCTTTGCTCTGTCTGTTTTAAACAGAACCTCTTTTTTCAGTGAACATGGGCCTTCATATCATGATGAGAATAAAATAACATATATGATTTGATAATTAATAGTTGAGACACATGTGTTTCGTTTCTAAGTGTATTAGCCTATTGCAGCATATATTACATATTTCATTTCTTAATGAATAGTACTTTCAATATTCATCAGCCCAACTAATTCACTACATAATGTTTCAAAAATCAAAATTCACATTGATGATATTGCCTGGCAGGTACCTTACTTGATTCCTGTTGATTAGGATGGTGTGTCAGAAATTGCTGTCTTTCTTCTTAGTAGTAGGCCTACTTCCGTCCCATCTGCGGAACCGCCCTCTATTGAGGTGAAATCATTTTATTAATCAAAATGTCTCGGTGCTTGTGCAGGTTGTGTATTAGCCTATTGCAGCATATATTAAAGTTCATGTACCATTCATGCGATCTGAGCACCCCCACCCACTTCCCCCATTCAGAACCACCTTGACCCAAGCATATGGATTATGTGTGTTAGCATTTGCTATCTCTAGCAGTCGGTTGATTTCTCTGACTGTGTCCTTCCTGACACTGTCAAGATAAATGCCTGTTCTAACTTTGCAGATTTCCTGCTGTCAAGGTATGCCTGTTCTAATTCTTTTTTTACTCATACATTCATATCAGTGAAAAATAGAAGTGTTTTGTCAACTTTGAAATGCTCAACCTGTCAGAACTGTTGATTAATTTGCATCTGCAAAAGTTGAAAATTTTTCACCACCACGGCTGAGTGTCAAGCTTCATACATCATACTGTTGTCAAAATAATCTCTAAGTTTTCAAAATCAAGTTCCAGGTTTACAAACAAGTGGAATTAATTGAGTACATTCACTAACTGTCTAGAAGGTCCATGGTGTGGTACAACATTACATTTTTTCAGAGGGTAATGCCAATTTTTATGGTCTGTAAAAATAAACATTTCTGTTCCCATTGTAGTTAATTTGAAAAAAGAAGTGCTCAGTGTTCATGCACCATCATTCCAATATCCTGACAACAAGCAACATTCATGAACAAAGTTGGATGACAGTAAGTCAAGAAGTAAGTTCAAAACGGATAGTGTTGTCGGATGATGATAAGAGCGCTTTAGCTGAAGAAAAGCAGAGTGTTGAGATACATTTTGTTCACCAAGTCAATTCTGGTTACATATTACATTTTGGTCTGACTCAATATACTTTGTTTGCCAATGATGTCAATAAACACTACTTCACAGTTCGCTGCTTTAATCCCAGATGATTTTTTCAACTGAATGATTCTGCAGTATTGACGAGTTGCACAAGTACAGACCCTAAAAAAAAGGCTTCTTTAAAACAGACAAAATGAACGTCCAAACTTTTTGTCTATATCAGGAGAAATTTGTATGTGAAAAAGCCAAGGAAGTTGTCCATCCTCATCCTTAGCATATTTTTGTGTAATTTGGTCTAAGAGATGTTGAGAATAAATATAGCTGTCATCTTATTTTAGACAAAGAGTTTGGGCAGACACCAGCCAAAGTTTGTTTCGTCTGTTTTAAACAAACCTTTTTTTTTTCAGTGCAGCGGCTATTTGAAAAGTAGTTAACTTTGAGAAAATATAGTTTTGTTTGGATAGATCCTTGAAACTCCCAGTGTGTGCAGATGAAATATCTCTGTTTTTCCAGATGTTTATCAAGCCCCAAAAAATTAATTGCATTCTTTATTGCTTTCCTGAAAACAATCAGTGTGTTTTGCCGGGTTGACAAGACATTTCAATTTGTGGCCTTGTGTAAGTTTGGAAAATATTACATTTTGAAATTGCCCATTGTTCAATCTTCTGTTTCCAAGATAATGGTGATGGTAGATAGGCTCCAAGTGAGAAATGGCCTTGATTTGCTATTTGCTCCGATCAATTGAAATTTTACTTAAATATCAGAAGTGAGAATCTAAACAGAGAAATCCAAAACAGCCTTCAAAAGTTGGCTTTTGTTGAAGCTGTTATATAATAGATGAGCTATAAAGTACTTCATGTATCAAAAAGGAGAGGGAGGTGAGTAATTACTTTCCAGTTTGATGACATCATTGACTTCATTACATGTCTTATGTCACATCGAAGTGAGTGGTCGACTTGTCTGGTACAGACGTACTGTGTGGAGATTTTTCCTGAATTTCGTCATGTGGATTTAATACCGTTTAAAATTGCATATCCTAGGAAAAATTGACTTTCCACAATAGGCCTATATATTTGATCATCCACCAAAATTTTTAGCTTTTGCCCAAATTTTGGTTTTTACCAAATTTTTTTTGGAGGGGGGAGGTGATCTCCCCCTCTCCTGTATGCCTATTTATTCTCTGGTGGCTGGTATGATTCATGCGCTGACTTGCACTGATAACATGGCAAGTATAGGTATATGACCTCACTAGCAGGATATGAGTCATCAAGTATAACATGGCAAGTATAGGGGCATGACTTCAAAAGGAGCCTGTTAGTGCTCTTCGGCACTCATGTTGTATATTTATGACTGTAAATAAACCATTGCTCACATTTTATGAGACAATTGTCCCAATTGATTGACCGGTTGAAGCCAATTTTGCAGATTGATTGTGTATGAGGCTAAAGAATGACTTCAGATTGAAAATCTCTAATAAATAGCAATTGCAACTTTGGCAAGGTGTATGTCAAGGGGTCCAGAACACATGTATAAACCGTGTGACTCTCGTGTATAACCTACTTAATATGTTACAAACTACCAACTTGATTATTGACGTGGTTGCAGATCCCGTGCTTACTAACACATGCTAATGAACAAGTGAGGCTGAATCAAGGAGAACATCATCGATTGGAACAGCGTTGGAAGCAGATACATGTGTGCAACAAGCAAAGCCTTGGCTAATCAACTTGTCCTCTTGGGCTGACCCTGGGATGACCTCGCCCCACAACTGTCACCAACAAAGACGACACTAGGTGGCCTCTTGTGCCCTCTGGGACAGTCCTTGTTATCCCCAGGGTCTTACATAAGCTCATCTTGAGCCAAGACTGTAGTCTGTCTTCTTGTACTAAGATGGCCTTGTACTGATATAGTGATATATATTGTAAAGTGTTTGGCAAAATGGAGACAATATAAAAATGCAAAATGTGAAAATAAGGACATATACTATTTTTGGTAAAGACTTGCACTAGAGCTGCAGAGCTGCAATTACTGTGTAAGGCCCTAAATTAATATTGCATATATCTGTGTATCTATCAGTGTATCAATCTATCTATCTATCTATCTATCTATCTATTATCTATTGATCTATCCAGTTATCTAGGTTTTTATCGATCTGTCGATCTATCGATCTGTCAATCTATCGATCTATCGATCTGTCAATCTATCGATCTGTCGATCCGTCGATCTATCGATCTGTTGATCTATCGATCTAGATATTCATATATCTATCCACCTATCTATCTAATAATCTTTCTATCAATCTATCATTCAAGTGATCTATCGATCCATCTATCTATCTACCAGGCGACATTGAAGAACACCCCTTCCCTCCAGATGAACCTCC
Organism: Platynereis dumerilii; assembly: GCA_026936325.1. Classification (NCBI taxonomy): domain Eukaryota; kingdom Metazoa; phylum Annelida; class Polychaeta; order Phyllodocida; family Nereididae; genus Platynereis; species Platynereis dumerilii. Next base: position 28,998,860 of record JAPTHN010000011.1, read on the forward strand.
ATGTAGGCTACATACTAAATAGTGAACTTCAGCTTCCACCCCCAGCCTGTCATGGGAAAATGTCAGCTGGACATTAATTGACGTAGAAACCCTACTCAGATGACATGAGTGTAGCTTTTCACACATCATATAGTTACGTATATATGGGTGCAAAGTTCAATATGATACATATTGCCCATGGTTTTTTTAGTTTTCGGAACAGTCACAAATTTTACAGAAAATCAACATAAATTTGTGATTAGGCCAAGGAAATCAAAGTGTATTATTTCTTAGGATGTGGCAGAACAGAACAGCAATGGTGTATCAGGCAGTGATGTAGTTCGGGCCGGGACATCTGAGGCACAGTCCAAAATCTGAGCCTCTGAGACCGAGACCATGAAAATGTGACCTCAAGGCCGGCCTCGAGTATGAGGCTGCTCCCAAGGCCTCCAAAACCGACCTAAAGACACCCGAGACCAAGGCAAGGCCAAGGATTTGGCATCCGAGACTGAGCCGAGGCCATCAAAATATGGCCCAAGGCTGGCCTCAACACCTCCAACTCTTGTATCCAGGATTTTGACAAGGAGCGTAAACAACTGAAGTGGATCAGATACCTGCTCTGCCAGATGGTAGTTTGGACTTTGGAGTGGTTCTCCATTACAAAGCCCCATACCACGAAGATCTCCTAGCTGTGACAGTATGACAGATCCATCCAGTCAATTTGCTTAATTCACTCACGCAGACTTTAATGGAATTAAAGTGAAATGCTTAGAGAGATAGGTGTCAAGGCATCTTAGTGCAAAAATGAAATAAATGACAGGAGCTAATTAGAGGCATCATGGATACTTGTATATATAATGTATTTGAATTATGAATACTGTTACATGCATGTTGTAAAAGTCATAGGGCGTCTGAGGTATTGTCATTTAACTAAAATTTAATATAAGTATAGGTTATTCACCACAAGAGAGGGAATATGACAATGTGATTTATCACCCCAAGGGCTTTAGCCCGAGGTGTGATGAACACATATTCCCAATCCCCATGGTGAATAACCAGCTTATATCATACGACAAACATTCAAACAGTCAAAAATGAGACATTCAGTGGACAACAAAGAATATGGGATTTATTGCAGTGAAATACAAGCTTGTGATTGCCTGACAGATGTGTCGACTGGTCGAAGTGCGTTTGCACTGCAAGAAAGGTGATCACCTTTATATCATAGAATAGAATGTATCTCTATGCTTAGAAGCCCCTGTGATAAAAGCCTCCCTTCCCAAAGCTATGATATCGTCATTTTGTTTTATTCTAGAAGCAGTTTTAATCAAGATCTATACAAAATTTTGTAAGACTTTTTTTGTATTCAGGTGCCAGTATAAATTTAAGGTAACCTGATTACTTGAACGTACAGTTGAGGTCAAATGTATTCATACAGCAAGGGCTGCTGTTTTCAAAGTTATGAGGCATCGTAAAATCTGCCTATATAGCAACAAATTGACTGACCTAGTTTTTCCCGCGGGATGTGACAAGTTACTGCTCATATATTTTATTTAAAATTTTAAAACATTTTGAAGGGAAAACGAACATGCAGAAAATACATCAAAACAATAGCAAACAAATTCAGAGAGCCTGGGTGCTGATATCATGTGGTATGTGAACAATTTAACAGGCCAATGCCTTCATGTAGATTACCATCGAAGGCTCTGCAGCCTATCTGTCAACAGAATCATTGCATAAGTAGGAAATAGATGGGACCTATCTTCAAAAGAAGAATGCATTTTTGTCAGAAAGGTGGATCACACCCCAAAATTAACAAAGTACCCTTATCCTGAAAAACTTCTCTAAATATATTTACGGGTAACGGAATCTAGAACCAATAATTATTAAGACCGCATCAAATCGCAAGCAGATCGACTTAATGAAATAAACCTCTTTAATCAGGTTTTTTTTCTTCTTCTTGTTTTTGTTAAATTTTCTGGGTTAATCTATAGTTTTCTGGTTTACTTCAAACTAAGTTGTTCCCATCATCCCATGTTTACCGCAGCTGTCCCGGAGATGAAGCTTAGTAATCTTTTAAAGAACTACTTCTTGAAATAACATGCTTTCCCAAGTAGCAGTTTACATCAATTAGTCTCAGAGGCATAGTAGGTACCCTCTCATGCCAAGTTTACATATATGCAGCACCAATGCAACACTCCAAAAGGATTTTGAAACAGACAAAATTAACATTCGCTAGTGTCCGTCCAAAACCCACTGTACATCAAGCCATATTTTTTATGTGAAGGGGCCAAGGGAGTTGTTAATCCTTGTGTAATCTGATCAGAGACTTGTTAATACATTGTAATTAGCTTTTGTCTGATTTTATGCGATGAGTTTGGACCGACACCAGCTAACCTTTGCTCTGTCTGTTTTAAACAGAACCTCTTTTTTCAGTGAACATGGGCCTTCATATCATGATGAGAATAAAATAACATATATGATTTGATAATTAATAGTTGAGACACATGTGTTTCGTTTCTAAGTGTATTAGCCTATTGCAGCATATATTACATATTTCATTTCTTAATGAATAGTACTTTCAATATTCATCAGCCCAACTAATTCACTACATAATGTTTCAAAAATCAAAATTCACATTGATGATATTGCCTGGCAGGTACCTTACTTGATTCCTGTTGATTAGGATGGTGTGTCAGAAATTGCTGTCTTTCTTCTTAGTAGTAGGCCTACTTCCGTCCCATCTGCGGAACCGCCCTCTATTGAGGTGAATCATTTTATTAATCAAAATGTCTCGGTGCTTGTGCAGGTTGTGTATTAGCCTATTGCAGCATATATTAAAGTTCATGTACCATTCATGCGATCTGAGCACCCCCACCCACTTCCCCCATTCAGAACCACCTTGACCCAGGCATATGGATTATGTGTGTTAGCATTTGCTATCTCTAGCAGTCGGTTGATTTCTCTGACTGTGTCCTTCCTGACACTGTCAAGATAAATGCCTGTTCTAACTTTGCAGATTTCCTGCTGTCAAGGTATGCCTGTTCTAATTCTTTTTTTACTCATACATTCATATCAGTGAAAAATAGAAGTGTTTTGTCAACTTTGAAATGCTCAACCTGTCAGAACTGTTGATTAATTTGCATCTGCAAAAGTTGAAAATTTTTCACCACCACGGCTGAGTGTCAAGCTTCACACATCATACTGTTGTCAAAATAATCTCTAAGTTTTCAAAATCAAGTTCCTGGTTTACAAACAAGTGGAATTAATTGAGTACATTCACTAACTGTCTAGAAGGTCCATGGTGTGGTACAACATTACATTTTTTCAGAGGGTAATGCCAATTTTTATGGTCTGTAAAAATAAACATTTCTGTTCCCATTGTAGTTAATTTGAAAAAAGAAGTGCTCAGTGTTCATGCACCATCATTCCAATATCCTGACAACAAGCAACATTCATGAACAAAGTTGGATGACAGTAAGTCAAGAAGTAAGTTCAAAACGGATAGTGTTGTCGGATGATGATAAGAGCGCTTTAGCTGAAGAAAAGCAGAGTGTTGAGATACATTTTGTTCACCAAGTCAATTCTGGTTACATATTACATTTTGGTCTGACTCAATATACTTTGTTTGCCAATGATGTCAATAAACACTACTTCACAGTTCGCTGCTTTAATCCCAGATGATTTTTTCAACTGAATGATTCTGCAGTATTGACGAGTTGCACAAGTACAGACCCTAAAAAAAAGGCTTCTTTAAAACAGACAAAATGAACGTCCAAACTTTTTGTCTATATCAGGAGAAATTTGTATGTGAAAAAGCCAAGGAAGTTGTCCATCCTCATCCTTAGCATATTTTTGTGTAATTTGGTCTAAGAGATGTTGAGAATAAATATAGCTGTCATCTTATTTTAGACAAAGAGTTTGGGCAGACACCAGCCAAAGTTTGTTTCGTCTGTTTTAAACAAACCTTTTTTTTTTCAGTGCAGTGGCTATTTGAAAAGTAGTTAACTTTGAGAAAATATAGTTTTGTTTGGATAGATCCTTGAAACTCCCAGTGTGTGCAGATGAAATATCTCTGTTTTTCCAGATGTTTATCAAGCCCCAAAAAATTAATTGCATTCTTTATTGCTTTCCTGAAAACAATCAGTGTGTTTTGCCGGGTTGACAAGACATTTCAATTTGTGGCCTTGTGTAAGTTTGGAAAATATTACATTTTGAAATTGCCCATTGTTCAATCTTCTGTTTCCAAGATAATGGTGATGGTAGATAGGCTCCAAGTGAGAAATGGCCTTGATTTGCTATTTGCTCCGATCAATTGAAATTTTACTTTAATATCAGAAGTGAGAATCTAAACAGAGAAATCCAAAACAGCCTTCAAAAGTTGGCTTTTGTTGAAGCTGTTATATAATAGATGAGCTATAAAGTACTTCATGTATCAAAAAGGAGAGGGAGGTGAGTAATTACTTTCCAGTTTGATGACATCATTGACTTCATTACATGTCTTATGTCACATCGAAGTGAGTGGTCGACTTGTCTGGTACAGACGTACTGTGTGGAGATTTTTCCTGAATTTCGTCATGTGGATTTAATACCGTTTAAAATTGCATATCCTAGGAAAAATTGACTTTCCACAATAGGCCTATATATTTGATCATCCACCAAAATTTTTAGCTTTTGCCCAAATTTTGGTTTTTACCAAATTTTTTTTGGAGGGGGGAGGTGATCTCCCCCTCTCCTGTATGCCTATTTATTCTCTGGTGGCTGGTATGATTCATGCGCTGACTTGCACTGATAACATGGCAAGTATAGGTATATGACCTCACTAGCAGGATATGAGTCATCAAGTATAACATGGCAAGTATAGGGGCATGACTTCAAAAGGAGCCTGTTAGTGCTCTTCGGCACTCATGTTGTATATTTATGACTGTAAATAAACCATTGCTCACCTTTTATGAGACAATTGTCCCAATTGATTGACCGGTTGAAGCCAATTTTGCAGATTGATTGTGTATGAGGCTAAAGAATGACTTCAGATTGAAAATCTCTAATAAATAGCAATTGCAACTTTGGCAAGGTGTATGTCAAGGGGTCCAGAACACATGTATAAACCGTGTGACTCTCGTGTATAACCTACTTAATATGTTACAAACTACCAACTTGATTATTGACGTGGTTGCAGATCCCGTGCTTACTAACACATGCTAATGAACAAGTGAGGCTGAATCAAGGAGAACATCATCGATTGGAACAGCGTTGGAAGCAGATACATGTGTGCAACAAGCAAAGCCTTGGCTAATCAACTTGTCCTCTTGGGCTGACCCTGGGATGACCTCGCCTCACAACTGTCACCAACAAAGACGACACTAGGTGGCCTCTTGTGCCCTCTGGGACAGTCCTTGTTATCCCCAGGGTCTTACATAAGCTCATCTTGAGCCAAGACTGTAGTCTGTCTTCTTGTACTAAGATGGCCTTGTACTGATATTGTGATATATATTGTAAAGTGTATAGCAAAATGGAGACAATATAAAAATGCAAAATGTGAAAATAAGGACATATACTATTTTTGGTAAAGACTTGCACTAGAGCTGCAGAGCTGCAATTACTGTGTAAGGCCCTAAATTAATATTGCATATATCTGTGTATCTATCAGTGTATCAATCTATCTATCTATCTATCTATCTATCTATTATCTATTGATCTATCCAGTTATCTAGGTTTTTATCGATCTGTCGATCTATCGATCTGTCAATCTATCGATCTATCGATCTGTCAATCTATCGATCTGTCGATCCGTCGATCTATCGATCTGTTGATCTATCGATCTAGATATTCATATATCTATCCACCTATCTATCTAATAATCTTTCTATCAATCTATCATTCAAGTGATCTATCGATCCATCTATCTATCTACCAGGCGACATTGAAGAACACCCCTTCCCTCCAGATGAACCTCCATGTAGGCTACATACTAAATAGTGAACTTCAGCTTCCACCCCCAGCCTGTCATGGGAAAATGTCAGCTGGACATTAATTGACGTAGAAACCCTACTCAGATGACATGAGTGTAGCTTTTCACACATCATATAGTTACGTATATATGGGTGCAAAGTTCAATATGATACATATTGCCCATGGTTTTTTTAGTTTTCGGAACAGTCACAAATTTTACAGAAAATCAACATAAATTTGTGATTAGGCCAAGGAAATCAAAGTGTATTATTTCTTAGGATGTGGCAGAACAGAACAGCAATGGTGTATCAGGCAGTGATGTAGTTCGGGCCGGGACATCTGAGGCACAGTCCAAAATCTGAGCCTCTGAGACCGAGACCATGAAAATGTGACCTCAAGGCCGGCCTCGAGTATGAGGCTGCTCCCAAGGCCTCCAAAACCGACCTAAAGACACCCGAGACCAAGGCAAGGCCAAGGATTTGGCATCCGAGACTGAGCCGAGGCCATCAAAATATGGCCCAAGGCTGGCCTCAACACCTCCAACTCTTGTATCCAGGATTTTGACAAGGAGCGTAAACAACTGAAGTGGATCAGATACCTGCTCTGCCAGATGGTAGTTTGGACTTTGGAGTGGTTCTCCATTACAAAGCCCCATACCACGAAGATCTCCTAGCTGTGACAGTATGACAGATCCATCCAGTCAATTTGCTTAATTCACTCACGCAGACTTTAATGGAATTAAAGTGAAATGCTTAGAGAGATAGGTGTCAAGGCATCTTAGTGCAAAAATGAAATAAATGACAGGAGCTAATTAGAGGCATCATGGATACTTGTATATATAATGTATTTGAATTATGAATACTGTTACATGCATGTTGTAAAAGTCATAGGGCGTCTGAGGTATTGTCATTTAACTAAAATTTAATATAAGTATAGGTTATTCACCACAAGAGAGGGAATATGACAATGTGATTTATCACCCCAAGGGCTTTAGCCCGAGGTGTGATGAACACATATTCCAAATCCCCATGGTGAATAACCAGCTTATATCATACGACAAACATTCAAACAGTCAAAAATGAGACATTCAGTGGACAACAAAGAATATGGGATTTATTGCAGTGAAATACAAGCTTGTGATTGCCTGACAGATGTGTCGACTGGTCGAAGTGCGTTTGCACTGCAAGAAAGGTGATCACCTTTATATCATAGAATAGAATGTATCTCTATGCTTAGAAGCCCCTGTGATAAAAGCCTCCCTTCCCAAAGCTATGATATCGTCATTTTGTTTTATTCTAGAAGCAGTTTCAATCAAGATCTATACAAAATTTTGTAAGACTTTTTTTGTATTCAGGTGCCAGTATAAATTTAAGGTAACCTGATTACTTGAACGTACAGTTGAGGTCAAATGTATTCATACAGCAAGGGCTGCTGTTTTCAAAGTTATGAGGCATCGTAAAATCTGCCTATATAGCAACAAATTGACTGACCTAGTTTTTCCCGCGGGATGTGACAAGTTACTGCTCATATATTTTATTTAAAATTTTAAAACATTTTGAAGGGAAAACGAACATGCAGAAAATACATCAAAACAATAGCAAACAAATTCAGAGAGCCTGGGTGCTGATATCATGTGGTATGTGAACAATTTAACAGGCCAATGCCTTCATGTAGATTACCATCGAAGGCTCTGCAGCCTATCTGTCAACAGAATCATTGCATAAGTAGGAAATAGATGGGACCTATCTTCAAAAGAAGAATGCATTTTTGTCAGAAAGGTGGATCACACCCCAAAATTAACAAAGTACCCTTATCCTGAAAAACTTCTCTAAATATATTTACGGGTAACGGAATCTAGAACCAATAATTATTAAGACCGCATCAAATCGCAAGCAGATCGACTTAATGAAATAAACCTCTTTAATCAGGTTTTTTTTCTTCTTCTTGTTTTTGTTAAATTTTCTGGGTTAATCTATAGTTTTCTGGTTTACTTCAAACTAAGTTGTTCCCATCATCCCATGTTTACTGCAGCTGTCCCGGAGATGAAGCTTAGTAATCTTTTAAAGAACTACTTCTTGAAATAACATGCTTTCCCAAGTAGCAGTTTACATCAATTAGTCTCAGAGGCATAGTAGGTACCCTCTCATGCCAAGTTTACATATATGCAGCACCAATGCAACACTCCAAAAGGATTTTGAAACAGACAAAATTAACATTCGCTAGTGTCCGTCCAAAACCCACTGTACATCAAGCCATATTTTTTATGTGAAGGGGCCAAGGGAGTTGTTAATCCTTGTGTAATCTGATCAGAGACTTGTTAATACATTGTAATTAGCTTTTGTCTGATTTTATGCGATGAGTTTGGACCGACACCAGCTAACCTTTGCTCTGTCTGTTTTAAACAGAACCTCTTTTTTCACTGAACATGGGCCTTCATATCATGATGAGAATAAAATAACATATATGATTTGATAATTAATAGTTGAGACACATGTGTTTCGTTTCTAAGTGTATTAGCCTATTGCAGCATATATTACATATTTCATTTCTTAATGAATAGTACTTTCAATATTCATCAGCCCAACTAATTCACTACATAATGTTTCAAAAATCAAAATTCACATTGATGATATTGCCTGGCAGGTACCTTACTTGATTCCTGTTGATTAGGATGGTGTGTCAGAAATTGCTGTCTTTCTTCTTAGTAGTAGGCCTACTTCCGTCCCATCTGCGGAACCGCCCTCTATTGAGGTGAAATCATTTTATTAATCAAAATGTCTCGGTGCTTGTGCAGGTTGTGTATTAGCCTATTGCAGCATATATTAAAGTTCATGTACCATTCATGCGATCTGAGCACCCCCACCCACTTCCCCCATTCAGAACCACCTTGACCCAGGCATATGGATTATGTGTGTTAGCATTTGCTATCTCTAGCAGTCGGTTGATTTCTCTGACTGTGTCCTTCCTGACACTGTCAAGATAAATGCCTGTTCTAACTTTGCAGATTTCCTGCTGTCAAGGTATGCCTGTTCTAATTCTTTTTTTACTCATACATTCATATCAGTGAAAAATAGAAGTGTTTTGTCAACTTTGAAATGCTCAACCTGTCAGAACTGTTGATTAATTTGCATCTGCAAAAGTTGAAAATTTTTCACCACCACGGCTGAGTGTCAAGCTTCACACATCATACTGTTGTCAAAATAATCTCTAAGTTTTCAAAATCAAGTTCCTGGTTTACAAACAAGTGGAATTAATTGAGTACATTCACTAACTGTCTAGAAGGTCCATGGTGTGGTACAACATTACATTTTTTCAGAGGGTAATGCCAATTTTTATGGTCTGTAAAAATAAACATTTCTGTTCCCATTGTAGTTAATTTGAAAAAAGAAGTGCTCAGTGTTCATGCACCATCATTCCAATATCCTGACAACAAGCAACATTCATGAACAAAGTTGGATGACAGTAAGTCAAGAAGTAAGTTCAAAACGGATAGTGTTGTCGGATGATGATAAGAGCGCTTTAGCTGAAGAAAAGCAGAGTGTTGAGATACATTTTGTTCACCAAGTCAATTCTGGTTACATATTACATTTTGGTCTGACTCAATATACTTTGTTTGCCAATGATGTCAATAAACACTACTTCACAGTTCGCTGCTTTAATCCCAGATGATTTTTTCAACTGAATGATTCGCAGTATTGACGAGTTGCACAAGTACAGACCCTAAAAAAAAGGCTTCTTTAAAACAGACAAAATGAACGTCCAAACTTTTTGTCTATATCAGGAGAAATTTGTATGTGAAAAAGCCAAGGAAGTTGTCCATCCTCATCCTTAGCATATTTTTGTGTAATTTGGTCTAAGAGATGTTGAGAATAAATATAGCTGTCATCTTATTTTAGACAAAGAGTTTGGGCAGACACCAGCCAAAGTTTGTTTCGTCTGTTTTAAACAAACCTTTTTTTTTTCAGTGCAGTGGCTATTTGAAAAGTAGTTAACTTTGAGAAAATATAGTTTTGTTTGGATAGATCCTTGAAACTCCCAGTGTGTGCAGATGAAATATCTCTGTTTTTCCAGATGTTTATCAAGCCCCAAAAAATTAATTGCATTCTTTATTGCTTTCCTGAAAACAATCAGTGTGTTTTGCCGGGTTGACAAGACATTTCAATTTGTGGCCTTGTGTAAGTTTGGAAAATATTACATTTTGAAATTGCCCATTGTTCAATCTTCTGTTTCCAAGATAATGGTGATGGTAGATAGGCTCCCACAGCGCTCCTGAATAAATTTCAAGTTTAAAAAAATTCAACAAGAAAACCGAAAGCGCACGCTTATAGAGCAAGGTCAGGAGCACATTTTAAGACAAAAACCGAAAAATTCCGTTGGAAAAATTTTAAGTTATATTCATTTTGAATTTTTTGTTTATCACACTCATATTTTCATGCTGAAATTGGGGCAAAGAAAGCTGTTAAAGACATTAAGGATGTTTAGGGAGGCAAATGTTGATGGTAAGACATTATTGTTTAATTTACATGATAATTTTATCTGTTTTAGATATGTTTAGATCAAAAATATTGTGCAGGGTGTGATAAACACATGTGACTTCATGTTATAGGAATTAACACACCTGCAAGTAAGTTTTCAGCTTTTAAATATTGCCTCTGTTAATCCGTTGGAAAGAGCTGTTGTATTCAGGCCAATTTAGCAAAATTAAATGTATATTACATGATATATCAATATTTCATGCATTTTCTCATCACAGAAAAGTTTGTTTTTTGTTATCATATATGTCTGTGAGATTTTATTTATCAATATTTTCAAATGTCAGGCAGGCGCCGCAGTTAAAAGAACAATATGTTCTTTGCATAATAATCAGCTTATAGCCTCTATTAGATATCTTTTAAAGTGGTTATTTGACCAATCATTGCATAATTGTCTACCTTTGCTGTTCTTTGCATATGAATGACTTTCTTTCAATGTCATATTGTGTTTCAGTATCAATTGTCAAGCTATTTAGCATCTCACGTTCATATTATGATGGCTTGGATGAGTAAGTTAGTCCATTGAATGGGTTTTTTTGCCCCGAAATCATTGCAAAAAAATGCACCAGTAATAATCATTAACTCACTTCTTGGATCACAAAAAGCCAAAGTTGGGGTTTATTTCTTAACATTTATGTAATGTTTATATGATATATTGAGGCAATTTATATCAATCACATTCAGGCGCAGCAAGAATTTTCCACAAATTTAACTTGTTTGAAATGTCTTATTTTGGTGAAAAGCATTGCAAAAATTCAAAAGAAAGGCTAAATTAAATTCAAATCAAGCTAAAAGCAGGTGAAACATTCCCAACAAACGATCGAATCAATTTAACTGGGCTACAAATTAATTTCTTTGATAAATATGCATCTGCATGTGTTTATCACACTCTGCACACTATTTTTAACCAATACATATCTAACACAGATAAAATTATCATGTAAATTAAACAATGATGTCTTACCATCAACACTTGTCTCTCTAAACATGATAAATGACTTACACAAATTTCTATGGCCCTGTGTCACCAAGAAAATATGAGTGTGATAAACCAAAAATTTAAGATGACAATAACACAAAATTTTCCCAACAGAATTTTTCGGTTTTTGTCTTAAAATGTTCTCCTGACCCTTCTCTATAAGCGTGCACTTTCGGTTTTCTTGTTGAATTTTTTTAATCTTGAAATTTATTCAGGAGCGCTGTGCTCCAAGTGAGAAATGGCCTTGATTTGCTATTTGCTCCGATCAATTGAAATTTTACTTAAATATCAGAAGTGAGAATCTAAACAGAGAAATCCAAAACAGCCTTCAAAAGTTGGCTTTTGTTGAAGCTGTTATATAATAGATGAGCTATAAAGTACTTCATGTATCAAAAAGGAGAGGGAGGTGAGTAATTACTTTCCAGTTTGATGACATCATTGACTTCATTACATGTCTTATGTCACATCGAAGTGAGTGGTCGACTTGTCTGGTACAGACGTACTGTGTGGAGATTTTTCCTGAATTTCGTCATGTGGATTTAATACCGTTTAAAATTGCATATCCTAGGAAAAATTGACTTTCCACAATAGGCCTATATATTTGATCATCCACCAAAATTTTTAGCTTTTGCCCAAATTTTGGTTTTTACCAAATTTTTTTTGGAGGGGGGAGGTGATCTCCCCCTCTCCTGTATGCCTATTTATTCTCTGGTGGCTGGTATGATTCATGCGCTGACTTGCACTGATAACATGGCAAGTATAGGTATATGACCTCACTAGCAGGATATGAGTCATCAAGTATAACATGGCAAGTATAGGGGCATGACTTCAAAAGGAGCCTGTTAGTGCTCTTCGGCACTCATGTTGTATATTTATGACTGTAAATAAACCATTGCTCACATTTTATGAGACAATTGTCCCAATTGATTGACCGGTTGAAGCCAATTTTGCAGATTGATTGTGTATGAGGCTAAAGAATGACTTCAGATTGAAAATCTCTAATAAATAGCAATTGCAACTTTGGCAAGGTGTATGTCAAGGGGTCCAGAACACATGTATAAACCGTGTGACTCTCGTGTATAACCTACTTAATATGTTACAAACTACCAACTTGATTATTGACGTGGTTGCAGATCCCGTGCTTACTAACACATGCTAATGAACAAGTGAGGCTGAATCAAGGAGAACATCATCGATTGGAACAGCGTTGGAAGCAGATACATGTGTGCAACAAGCAAAGCCTTGGCTAATCAACTTGTCCTCTTGGGCTGACCCTGGGATGACCTCGCCCCATAACTGTCACCAACAAAGACGACACTAGGTGGCCTCTTGTGCCCTCTGGGACAGTCCTTGTTATCCCCAGGGTCTTACATAAGCTCATCTTGAGCCAAGACTGTAGTCTGTCTTCTTGTACTAAGATGGCCTTGTACTGATATAGTGATATATATTGTAAAGTGTTTGGCAAAATGGAGACAATATAAAAATGCAAAATGTGAAAATAAGGACATATACTATTTTTGGTAAAGACTTGCACTAGAGCTGCAGAGCTGCAATTACTGTGTAAGGCCCTAAATTAATATTGCATATATCTGTGTATCTATCAGTGTATCAATCTATCTATCTATCTATCTATCTATCTATTATCTATTGATCTATCCAGTTATCTAGGTTTTTATCGATCTGTCGATCTATCGATCTGTCAATCTATCGATCTATCGATCTGTCAATCTATCGATCTGTCGATCCGTCGATCTATCGATCTGTTGATCTATCGATCTAGATATTCATATATCTATCCACCTATCTATCTAATAATCTTTCTATCAATCTATCATTCAAGTGATCTATCGATCCATCTATCTATCTACCAGGCGACATTGAAGAACACCCCTTCCCTCCAGATGAACCTCCATGTAGGCTACATACTAAATAGTGAACTTCAGCTTCCACCCCCAGCCTGTCATGGGAAAATGTCAGCTGGACATTAATTGACGTAGAAACCCTACTCAGATGACATGAGTGTAGCTTTTCACACATCATATAGTTACGTATATATGGGTGCAAAGTTCAATATGATACATATTGCCCATGGTTTTTTTAGTTTTCGGAACAGTCACAAATTTTACAGAAAATCAACATAAATTTGTGATTAGGCCAAGGAAATCAAAGTGTATTATTTCTTAGGATGTGGCAGAACAGAACAGCAATGGTGTATCAGGCAGTGATGTAGTTCGGGCCGGGACATCTGAGGCACAGTCCAAAATCTGAGCCTCTGAGACCGAGACCATGAAAATGTGACCTCAAGGCCGGCCTCGAGTATGAGGCTGCTCCCAAGGCCTCCAAAACCGACCTAAAGACACCCGAGACCAAGGCAAGGCCAAGGATTTGGCATCCGAGACTGAGCCGAGGCCATCAAAATATGGCCCAAGGCTGGCCTCAACACCTCCAACTCTTGTATCCAGGATTTTGACAAGGAGCGTAAACAACTGAAGTGGATCAGATACCTGCTCTGCCAGATGGTAGTTTGGACTTTGGAGTGGTTCTCCATTACAAAGCCCCATACCACGAAGATCTCCTAGCTGTGACAGTATGACAGATCCATCCAGTCAATTTGCTTAATTCACTCACGCAGACTTTAATGGAATTAAAGTGAAATGCTTAGAGAGATAGGTGTCAAGGCATCTTAGTGCAAAAATGAAATAAATGACAGGAGCTAATTAGAGGCATCATGGATACTTGTATATATAATGTATTTGAATTATGAATACTGTTACATGCATGTTGTAAAAGTCATAGGGCGTCTGAGGTATTGTCATTTAACTAAAATTTAATATAAGTATAGGTTATTCACCACAAGAGAGGGAATATGACAATGTGATTTATCACCCCAAGGGCTTTAGCCCGAGGTGTGATGAACACATATTCCAAATCCCCATGGTGAATAACCAGCTTATATCATACGACAAACATTCAAACAGTCAAAAATGAGACATTCAGTGGACAACAAAGAATATGGGATTTATTGCAGTGAAATACAAGCTTGTGATTGCCTGACAGATGTGTCGACTGGTCGAAGTGCGTTTGCACTGCAAGAAAGGTGATCACCTTTATATCATAGAATAGAATGTATCTCTATGCTTAGAAGCCCCTGTGATAAAAGCCTCCCTTCCCAAAGCTATGATATCGTCATTTTGTTTTATTCTAGAAGCAGTTTTAATCAAGATCTATACAAAATTTTGTAAGACTTTTTTTGTATTCAGGTGCCAGTATAAATTTAAGGTAACCTGATTACTTGAACGTACAGTTGAGGTCAAATGTATTCATACAGCAAGGGCTGCTGTTTTCAAAGTTATGAGGCATCGTAAAATCTGCCTATATAGCAACAAATTGACTGACCTAGTTTTTCCCGCGGGATGTGACAAGTTACTGCTCATATATTTTATTTAAAATTTTAAAACATTTTGAAGGGAAAACGAACATGCAGAAAATACATCAAAACAATAGCAAACAAATTCAGAGAGCCTGGGTGCTGATATCATGTGGTATGTGAACAATTTAACAGGCCAATGCCTTCATGTAGATTACCATCGAAGGCTCTGCAGCCTATCTGTCAACAGAATCATTGCATAAGTAGGAAATAGATGGGACCTATCTTCAAAAGAAGAATGCATTTTTGTCAGAAAGGTGGATCACACCCCAAAATTAACAAAGAAGGAGTTCGGTGGACAGTTACAGGCATAGTGGACATAGCTGTGAGCATGCATTGTTTAACACACTTTGCCTCTACCCAGGCTGGTGGTTTTCAATGCAGTAAAAAGGTCACTTAATCTGGTTTCATGTACAGTCGAGATTCATAACTTATCCCAAAAATCTTTCTCCTACTTCATGAAGTTATTAGAGGTGAAATTGGATGTTTTGTTTTGGTGCATTGGCTCTTCTTTGCATTGAGACCTCTAAGAGGCCATGTTGGTGAACTGTTCATTTGTTAGCATTTGTTGATTCTATGTCCCCTGTGTCCATAATTCTCTACAGAGCTCTTTCATTGTTAATTTGGGTTGTTTGTTACCATACTGACTAAAATTCCCTCTTGTCTGACAGACAGCCTCCATCCATTTACCACATGTGCAGTGATTCTGTTGACCAATTTTCCATATACTTCCTCATGGTGGTGTATATGGTAGACTTTGGTGTGTGAAATTGTTTAGATACTGCATGCAATTTGTTTCCTAACCAACTCAATTATTCACCTTTTCATGTATTTGCCACATGCTTTTTCCTTTAAATAAGTTTTGAAAAATTGAAATAATATGTGTAAGTGGGTAACTTATCACATCCCTAGAGAAAAAATTAGGTCAGTCAACAGTTTGCATTTCAGAAATTAACAAAACCTCATCAGACAGTGAGGCATCACTTTCTGACATCAATTTACATTGTTTAGTTGGTTTACCAATACTTATTTTGCATATATTGGAGAAAAATCAAAGCGTATGATTTCTTTTGACCCATTAAATTTTGGACATTTTGCATTCAGAGCCTCTTAACAGCTGCAAATCATATTTGATTCTGGTTTGTTTACTGTCATGAGTTAAAAAACAATCACAACAAATAATCTGAAGTGTCGTCATTCCAATATAGGCAGATTTTACGATGCAACATAACTTTGAAAACAGCAGCCCTCGCTGTATGAATACATTTTACCTCAACTGTATACCAGGAATTTGACTCTGCTTTTATCAAGCCAAGCTGAGAAAAGCGAACAAAGAAAAGCAATCTAGCATTCATGAGTCACTAGAATTATTTTGTCTTTGATAATTTTGAAAATGTAATTACCTTCTTTTTCGCATTTCAATCATGCATCTGCTGAAGCCAAATATCACCTTGTACTGGCATATAATCAAGGCAATTGGAAGCGTCAGTGAGCCTTTCTGAATGTGAACTTGTTACTTCCTGCCCTGTTTGTCTATAAGCAAAATACCCTGCAGCAATTGGTGTGCCAAATTGCCCGGCTAAACTCTGAATAGTATATTATGGATGATATCATTGTATATGCATTTTGGGATGGAACAGCAAACCAGGACTGCAAGAATATCAATACTACAAATATGTGGGATAAGGATATCTTGCCTGCATACTGTAATAAGTATATCTCGCCTATATAGTACATGCTTTCGAAGACTTGGCCTGTGCGCACTTGATCAGAATTGCCTCCAACTTACTTCGTCAACACATAGCCATAGTCATACGAGTCACCCCCTCATAAAGAAGGATACCATACACTTTCAGGATATTTTCAACTTCAAGAATTCTCTTGTACAATATCGCATGTTACATTTCCTTTGTTGTAAATGGTCAGTTACATACTTTAAATAATGCCAGATTATAATGCACACAGTTGTTGGAATGCAAAAGATATTAAGGGGTGACCGTTAAATAATTGGGGGAACGAGGCTTGGAGCTTTCCTCGGCGGAAAATCATTCTTTTCATGGTAACGCCAACCAGGGGCGGACTGGCCTATGTGGCAGAGTGGCAGCTGCCATGGGCCCACCCACTCAGGGGGGCCCATTCATGATGTAAAAAAATATATAAATTCCTTAAAAACTGAAAAGCAAAACTTTACCATCAGATTTGTTTTTGTGATGAAACAAAATTATCTAAATTGGACAGAAGCCTCTTACATTGGGCCCCATCCTAATAACTCCAAACCAAATTTTATTATGCTGTAGTATTTTACTTTTGTCTTTGAAATAACGCCGTCTGTAGGATCACCGGGGGCCCCCAGACTTATTTTGCCAAGGGGCCCGAAGTGCCGCCAGTCCGCCCCTGACGGCAACAGAAATTATTTATTCTGGTCTGGCGATGACCTATGTTAGTATTCGTCTCTAAATCAAGCTACACCATGTTAAGAAATACCTACATGAGTAATTATCTACTTAAAAACTGACCAGAATGAATTAATTAATTTCACTAAAATAGTTCAACTATGGCATCCTCCCTTCTCAAAACACAAGTTGTGTATTTATGTACATAGATTTACACACTTAGTCTTGTGGGATGTTGAATGATTAATAACTGAGCATCCTAAGATGTGGACTTGGGTGACAAATTGCTCCCGGAGAGCATTCAGCCCAATCCCTTTGACCTTAATTCAATTGACACCAAAGGTGAAAACTGAGCGATTGCCACATCAGTAGTCATATTATAGTTCCTTTCGTTATACCAAAAACATCATGCACCATTCAGTTGCAGTGTTGCTTGCAGAAAATAAAATTCAAATATAACATTTATTTTGGTTCTGGATACAAAATTATGAATACAGCATAGACCTATAAACAGTTCATAACATCAATACTGAGTAGAAGAGATATTTCATTGCAACGCAACTATTCTTTTAGACTTGAAATTCATGCACATCTGCATGCCAGAACTACTTAACTCTAAAGGAAACTGTCACTGCTTGGGATTTCTCAAATAACTTGAAACTGACAATAGGGCACTATTGCAAGCTCAGAGAAAATATTACATCAACAATTTGGAAATTATTCAGCAGTTTATGGAAGTTAGTTCTGCCCGTCAGAGGCTGGAACCAACTTATGAATTATTTCTCTATGGAAGACCGAAACACTTCTCACACAGCAGCATGTAGTGGAGGTATTGAAGTGGTAATACTCGTGACTGATTAGAAACGTGAAGCATGTAGATTGCATGTGGATTGCATCAATTGCATCAATGCTTTGTATCTGACACTTAACAATCCTTTATGGCGTCCTTCACCTTTGTGCTCAGAAACAGTTCAGGATAAGGGTCGGCCATTTCGTCACCCTGAGTTCCCAGAATCCCATTTGTTTGTCACTTGCACAAAGGTCAACTGTCTGATTTAGTTGATCCAAAGCAAAATATTATAATGAAAATGTATATCCTCAATTCCTCATCACACAGAGAAGAACTTTTGGCTTTGTCAGATTTCTGACAAAAAGTTTATCTGTTTGTCCATGCTACTATGGTGGTGTCAGCTCCACACTGTACAGTCAACATGATTGACAATTCAAATAATGAAATGGGATCCAGGAATTTCTCTAATTGCATCATGGACACCATTTGCTGAAGACATAATTCATCAGGATTCACCATAATTTGCCATAATTCCACTGAAACTGCCAATTTCTCTACAATATCATAATGGCTTTACAATAATTATAGATATAAGGTTGACACCCAAATACTGAATTTAATTAATTAAATATCAATGTATAATGATCAAATAAATAAGCCTACTGACTAAACGTAATCTTATGTATCTATTGATCTGTCTATCTCCAAATTGATTGTTTCAGAATACTAATATATTAGCATTGTCTCAAATAAAATTGAAATGCATCTACTTCTCACATTTTACTGTTTTATGAAACCCTGATTTAGTTCATCATAATATGATAATGCCGCAGCATAGAAGACGGGACTTGTAAATACTTGAAAGTTGACAATATTCATAGGTAAATGCCAAGCATTATTTTTTTGCCAATTTTATTTTTTATGGGAATTTTTTTTTTTTCATGGAATTTTTTGAAAATATTTTTAATTTTTTTTGTTGGATTTTTTTTTTGTTTTCAGACATTTTTTTTCTCTTTTAATATTTTTTTTTCTGGAAAATTTTTTTTATATCGGAAACTTTTTTTTTTTCGGGGAAATTTTTTTTTATCGGAAATTTTTTTTTCGGAAAATTTTGTTTTTTTTTCGGAAAATTTTCTTTTTTTGGAAATTGTTTTTTTTTTTTCGGGGAATTTTTTTTTTTTCGGAAATTTTTTTTTTTTCGGAAAATTTTTTTTTTGGCGGAAAAATTTTTTTTTGGCGGAATATCAAGCAGAAGAAGAAGAAGAAGGTAGTCACATTGTAGTCACGCGTGAAGAGAAGCAAGTGCCAGGATCATATTATGGGAGGTCTGAATCAAAATTTTTTACTGAACCATCTGGATGGCTCCACTCGCTTGATAGCCATAAGGGACGAGACACCTCGCTTCGCTCGGTGAGCCGGTGGCTCTGTCCCGTCTATCAACAATATAATGGTTTGTTCTTAATTTATAACTGATATAAACCAAACATCTTATGGAATGTGTTGTTCTATCTTCGTTTCATCATCCATTAGGTTACATACAATCAGGAGAAACAAGCAAAATGCAATGAAAACAAGGAAGCCATTTTCACTTGATGACTTGCAAAATTAAAGCAACATGGGGCATAGATCAGAACTACAAAATACAGTTACTTATAAAATAATAGAGAGATTTTGCACTTGCCAAATGCTGGTATATTGATGTTAATATATTACAGACATTTCATTTTGGCTAAAAGCAAATAAAAACACTTTTCCTCTTCTAAAACTTTAAAATGGTAATCATTAGCTACAGATGTTTCATGCTTTATTAATAGTCATACTTTTGCGTTACCATTTCAACCATTCAACTACTAATCTATAAAAATAATGTTTGCGATTTGATCTTGACATTTATCGCATATGAAATATTTGCGCTGTTGATTAGAAACATGCAAATTACACATAGATCTTGTCATTTTCCTCCCTCTGTCAGAAGTGGAAACATAACATTTGTGGACTTTAAAAATAATATTACACTTTGTTAGATATTACACAATATTAAAAAATAACTTCCCTCATATGTCTCATTATAATTTGTCAGCCAATTTTGTGAAAACAGATCTAAATGCTCAGTCTTGCGATAGGCTAGCCCATTTACCTTCATTGTTTGTGTTTGGAGGAACAGATATGAGAAAGTAAAAGCTCTTAGGATCTCTTAGATGTCCATCTGAGTTACGATCCTCCTGAGAAAATCCTTTCTTAACCCCCTGGACATACGCTATTCTGATATTTCAGCCTCTAACCCAGATTCATACATTGAAAATCTAACTCTACAGCCATATATCTCAGAAACAAAAGAGACCACACAGTAGAAGTAAGCCCTAAAATGTACAGTTTGTCACATCATGAATCATATTTCTATAATCAGCTGAACGATTTCAAGAGAGTTTCATGGAATCTGAATCAAGCTTCAGTTAAGTTTGCCTGGGAGAATCAGTAGTCCGATAATCAATTCATTTCATGAGTTGAAAAATAACCTTGAATTTTTGAAAAACTCTAAAAGTGTTTTCTTTCAACAAGAAGATGTTAAAGAGGGCTTGCCGTTTTCCGGGATGGAAAATTATTTATTTCATGGTTACGGTGATAATAATTATTTATTTCCAGTGTGCGGTATCCTGAAATATTCATTACTCAATCAGACAACACCATGTTAAGAATTACCCCAAGAGAAAATTATTTATTTCAAGACTGGCCAAAAAGATTTTATTTATTCACCAAACTTGGTAAGAAATTTGTTATTGAAAAAGAAAAACTCCAAACATCTGACTGACAATTAAATTATAGAGTCCAAAAATTAATTTTTTGTAACTAATTTTGTGTTGCCGATGAAGATTATTTAACTTAAAGAGACATTTTTGTCATTCATATTTTGTGGTCTTGCTTGAATAGGGTTTACAATGTAGAATGATATTTAACAAATTTTTATTTGGCTGACCTTGTGTTGCACCAAAAAAAATCACCATTGGTGTCTTTCTTCTCTTTGTTTGTCCTTGGTCTGCCATTACAGATAGTGGCCTTGATTTAGATATCTTCTTACAAAGTGCAAGACGATCTATTAAAGATATTTCTTTCAGGAGAAATCCGATAAAATTGTACACATGGCCAGATCTTGAGTGACCAGGTTGTCAATACTGGTGACAGTTCTGGATCTTATGCCTCCATCTTCTCCCACTGTAGTAGATGACTAACTTCCTCCTTGACAAGTCTATCATAACAGTATCTGACTGGAATAAGAAATACAGAACCAAAAATAACGTGCAAGCACTTTAACAGCTGCTTGTAGATAGACTTATCTATGTGGCTATCTATGTATCTATCTTAGTATCTATCTATGTGTCTATATATCTATCTATCTATCTATCGATCTATTTATCTACATGTATACCCTCCCTCCCTCCTTCCCTCCCTCCTTCCCTCCCTCCTTCCCCCCCTCCCTTTGATGCTGGTTTCACTGAAGCTGGTCATTTTAAATTCGCGCCAAAAACGATAATTTTAGCTTCGTAAATAAACAGTTTAATGTCACAGAAGTTTACCAAAAGTTGATGGAAGCAAGATAAAATTATATTGAGACTGTATACTAAGTTTCAATGTGATAGGTGAAATAGTGCGACCTCCTGTATGGTCAGAACCTTACCAAAAATGCCTTGTGTAATACAGGCTGCAAGCAGCTGTAAAAATCAGATATTAGGATCGTACTCATTCAGTAACCCTCCTCCACACCTTGGACAAACGGGGAAAAAATCCAATCGACAATGGAAAGTCTGGTTTTCAAAATCAAGACAATGATTTAGAAGTTGTTCATCACCAACAATCTTTGTTGCCTTGGACTGGTTTGACACATGATTTTAATGAACCTAATTGGTTAGAATCACACTCATGCCAAGCTGTTCACTAATGCTTAAGACCTTAAGCATCTGATTTACCATGCAGGGGAGTAATTTGTCTGGCAAAAAGCATCAAAAGTACATTGTTGCATCAAATAAAAAGACCGCCACTTTATCATGTTCTACACCGTCCTGACAGTGTCCTGTCACTATCGGCTTTCCAGTTTGCTACACTACTTATAACACAAATATGCCATTTTGCCTTACATATTTTGGTTTTTAAAGAAATGACGTCAATTAATCATTCCAATCAAAGTTGGTCAGTTTCATTGCACAAGCTCCTATCTGCCTAGACCATTTAGAATTCCAGGGAAGCAACATCCTTGTTGTCTTGTAGAACCTTTTTGATATATTTCAATGGATGATAATTCTCATGGGTAATATTTGGTATCACATTTTATTTCACTCATAATAAGTGCACTTTCCTAGAGACAACGTCGCTCTCAGTCTGGTGCATGCGCACATAGATATATTATTCTATGGAGATATTCGACTAACAACATCATCGGGGAGTTCAAAAGGACATCCATTTGACATCAAGCTAAGAAGACCATCGCAGGATCACAGGGAGACCAACAAACCTGTCAGGTTTACGGCCCAAATGATCCATGGTACAGCACAGTTGAAGTCAGAACCAGGTACCCAGAAGCGGCTGACAGAGTCATGCTTCACACTACTTCTGAATCTATGCTAATGACCTTTGCTGTTATAAAGAACATTTGAATCATATCAATGTAAGTTATAACATCTGAAAATTTGTTCATCACAGAGGACCCTTGAGAGCTTGATTAGTTATTTAATTCCCAAAATGTTGTTTTGATGAGACTGCAGCAAGGTGAGAGGGACTTACTTGCCATTGCACACTCTAAACAATTTCTGACAAAATTGTTTTTTTAGATTCAAAATGGTTTTTTGAAAAACCAAATTTCAATGTAAAAAAACCAACATGGATTTTTTTAAAAATCCATGTTGGTTTTGCAACTAACCAAACTTGAAAAAAAATTCACCTTCTCAATAATATTATTTCCAGTATAATACACATGCGTTTAAAATAGGTCAGCATCGTTTTACCATAACACTATAAACGTCTAAAAATAATTTTCATTATGACAGTATATAATAATTCTTTCTTATGAATCTTCATACATGATAATGTAACTATTGTACCAATCAGAAGACCACCAGGGACCCTGCCCCTGTTTCGAGACACCCACCTTCATCTTACAAGCAATTTGCAGGAAGCAGAAAAAGCCAACCACCTGCAGGAACTCCAAATGGCCAAGAGACAAAATGCACAAACAACAGTGCACTTGAATCAATCTTTTGTGAGAGGATTGAGCAGTTATGAAAATAATTCTATTCCAGGCAGCATCAGGATGACGTTGATAGCCTGTGGTGCATTTGTATTGCTGCAAAACATGTCGATTTTAAAACAACAGTTAGATAAGAATGTCATCAAAATCTCAATTTGATGTTCTGTGAAACACTGTTTCAGCTCTGTATGCAAAATTGCTCAGATCATCTCTTAACGTCAATCTGCCATTTTATCATATCAAAAATCCAGGTACTGCATAAGTATATATTGTCAAATACCTGAACGATCATACAAAGGCACCCATCTTTAATATCCAGGTATATATGGGAATGTAAAGTGGTAATTGAGCTCGCATGCATTCATCTTTACATCTGTAAGACGATCTGAAGATGAGAGCTTCATTGACAAATTGCTCCCAGAGAGCATTCAGCTCAATCCCTTTGACAATAATTGAATTGACACCCAAGGTGAAAACTTAGCTATCACTACAATCCAGATGACCTATTAGTCTTATTTGTAATATCAAGTTAATGTCATGTATATTACTGTCTTGAACGAAAAAATTGATGTCTTCTTAGATGACATGTTTTGATTATTTGTTCTACTTTGTTAAAAAGAAATTACAGATATAAATTTAGTGAATGCACAGGTGATGCTAGTAACTTCCGTGAACATTTCAAAATATATTTCTTGCCATCTCTTTATCTTTATTCATATCATAATGGTGAGCATTCTCTCAGTTTGGCATGATGCAACCTAAGGGGCCGACCAGATGACCTTTGGGGGGGGGGGGGGCTATGGATATTTGGTGAAAAAAAAAGACTTGACACTGAAAAAAAAAGTTTGTTTAGCCCAAGGAAATTAAAAAAAAGTTTGTTCCACCTGTAGCTAGGGTACCGTAATGTTAAAATTCCGATAAAAAAGTTTGTCGGGAGAGTGCGCATGCGAAAAAATTGTTCGTCGACGCACCGCGAACGAAAAAAAAATTTCATCCCAGGGGTAAAGTCCATAGCCCCCCCAACTATCGTCTGGTCGACCCCTAATAATATTTTTCTGAAAACACCTTGGGATTTTTCAAATAACTTCACACCTGACAATGAGATAGCACCATTGTGGGCTTGCATAAAATGAAAGGATCATATGAATAATTAGGAAGTTATTCCCTGGATATTCTATGGTAAGCATCAGGCGTGAGATTCACAAGCTGAAAGCAATTTGTCATAACTATTGTCAATAATAAATGGTGATGAACGGCTGTTAAAACGTTTTACCCTTTTGTCATATAACTTATACATTTTGTGCAAGTGTAAGAAAACACAAAATGATAGAAGTCATTGATATAATTTTATATGAATTGTCATTATGTATAACATCTTATCATACACTACAAGCCTGTTATGACTCCTTAACCTTTCTGTTTCATGGTGGATAGTATGTGTCTGCCATTTCATCTCCCCGAATTCCTATTTTTTTTATTTTTTTTTATGGTCACCTACATTAAGATCAATAGAAGTTTAGTCGATCCAATAATATTGGAGGAATAGGGAGTGGAGACTAAAAGAATCCCCCCATTGCCTGAAGATGCAGAAGTTTCTTTTTATCAAAGTTTTTAATGTGGCGCCTTACACCACATATATCTCCAATCTCCATGCAATAAACTGAAATACTAACAGACAAAAAATGCTTTCAAACGATTTATTAAAGATTTTTCTTTCACGACAAAATGGTACACATGGCCAGATCTTGAGTGACCAGGTTGTCAATTTTGGGGAGAGTTCTGGAGTTGGTAACTGACACCAGTCTATCATAAGAGTATACACCGAGTGCCAAGTTATTAGGCAGCGATGGCTTTTTGCCATATCTCCAAAAGTATTTGGAATATTTTTATTTCCTTCACCCACAAGTGTGGGTTAGGGTAGAAGATTATTCTGAGCAAATTTTGTCCCATTACGTTCACGCAGTCAGACGTTATAGCATTTATTACAGGTTTTGGGTGTACCAAGTTATTAGGTACATTTGCTTGTTGCATTAAAACATGGAGAAAAACCTATGAAATCGCAAATGAAAATGACCTGGATATATTTCCAATATTAATTTCAATAAAGTTTTGCCATATTTGGAAGCTTTCGTGCCTGCACTTGGAAGCAATCCACTTTATTCTGCTCCATTGGAATACCATTGAATTCACCCAAATTTTGACAAACAAAGCCTCTCTTAGACTAAAAGTAAGTCATATCACTAAAAAGATTGTTTTGTAGGTTAATGTAAGCTATTAACTTCACGCTGCAGGAATTTCAGCCAGATTGTAGCTCATCAACCAAGTAAACAGCAAATCAAAAAAATTATGATTTATCACATCATATTTGCAATATTATTTCAATGGGAGTTCATAATGAGACATTTGACAAGTTTTTGAATTGCTCTATATTCACGTACAAAAGAGAGAATTGGCTGAAATCGGCACAGGACAAAGTCAATGGCATCAAATAAGACTAGGAGGAGAGTTTTTGTTAAAATGACTTCTTTCCAACTCAGGAGAGGCTTTGTTTATCGAATTTTAGCTATATCCAATGGTATTCCAATGGAACAGAATAAAGTGGAATGCTTCCAAGTGCAGGCCTTAAAGCTTCCAAATATGTTGTAAATATATGGAAATTAATACTAGGAATATATTCAGGCCATTATCATCTGAGATTTTAAATTTTTTTGTCAATATTTGAATGCAACGTGCTAATGTTCCTAATAACTTGGCACACCCAAAACCTCTAATAAATGCCATAACTTCTGACTGTGTTCACGGAATGGGACAAAAGTTGCTCAGAATAATGTTCTACCCTAACCCACCCTTGTTGGTGAAGGAAATAAAAATATTCCAAATACTTTTGGAGATATGGCAAAAACCGATCGCTGCCTAATAACTTGGCACTCGGTGTATAACTGCAATAAGAAATACAGAACCAAAAATCAAATAGGTTGGTATCATATTCGTGCAGTAACCCTCCTTCATACATTAGACTGATGGGAATCAAAAGCCAATTGGCAATTTGAAGATTGACTGTTTGTCAAAACTAATGGTAAAGAAGTGGGATTGCAAATAGAGGTTCAACCAGACCTGCATGCAGGAACATGCTATGCTACGGTGTAAGTTGTTTGCCATCCGCATCTTCGTTGACTTGTTTGGTTGAGTACAGAATTCTAACGAACGTACACTCTAAAAAATGTCAGGACAAAATTGGTTTTTTAGATTCAAAATGGTTTTTTGAAAAACCAAATTTCAATGCAAAACCAACAATCCATGTTGGTTTTTTGCATTGAAATTTGGTTTTTCAAAAAACCATTTTGAATCTAAAAAACCAATTTTGTCTGAAATTTTTTAGAGTGTAGGATAGGATCTCACTCATGTAAAGTTGTTAAAGATGATTTCATAATTGTAGATACTGCGACTGAATATGAAGTTTTTTCTAGGACATGTAAATCTATCGGGAAAAATTATGTCACAAGTTTTTTTATGTCATTTTTCCCAATAGACTACATGTCCTGGATAAAAAAATTCACATTCAGTACCACTGTCTATGACTATGAAATCATCTGTAAAATACTAATGCCTAATATTTTGATTTCATATGAGGTCGACTTCATTTTCTGTCAACACTATGAATGTCTACAGAATAATTTTCATTGCAACAGCATAATATGCTAGCTCATAAATCCTTGTACATGATAATGTAACTATTGTATCAATCAGAAGACCACCAGGGAATCTGCTTCAAGACAATCACCTTCATCTTACAAGCAATTTGCAGAAAGCAGAAAAAGCCAACCACCTGCAGGCATTCTAAATCGCCAGAAGACAAAATGCACAAACTACAGTTTGACAACTCATGGGACTTTAGTTTGTTCTTTTTTTTCAGACTTAAAAACAATATTTCATTTTATGGGTGGCCCCTTGATAGCGGCCTACTAGCCTTAAAGGGGTCACCCTCAATAGAGAATTGTCAAAAAAAAAAAAAATACTGTATAACATATCAATAGTTTATTTATCTTTTTCATAACTTATTCTCTATTGAAAATAAATATGTCTGAGTCTGAGTCTGAGTCTGACAGTGCATTTGAATTAATCTTTTGCGAGAGGATTGAGCAGCTATGAAAATAATTCTATTTCAGGCAGCATCAGGATGACATTAATAGCCTGTGGTGCATTTGTATTCCTGCAAAACATGTCAATTTTAAAATAACATTGATAAGGATCTAATCATTTCTAAATTTGAAGATTTGGTACATTTCAGCTCTTTATGTGAGAAGACTCAGATCATCTCTTTATTTCTGTGTGCCATCTCATCTCATTCTCTGAAAGTCCAGGTACGCAGTTAATATAATATTAATACAATTATCTAAATCATCATATAATGACACCCATCTTTAATATCCAGGTATATGGGAATGTAAAACGGTAATTGAGCAAATCTCAGAAGATCTAAAGATATGAAGTTCGGTGACAAATTGCTCCCAGAGAGCATTCAGCTCCATCCCGTTGGCAATAATTGAATTTGCACCCAAGGTGAAAATTGAGCTATCACTACAATCTATATGACCTATTAGTCTTATTTGTAATATCAAGTCAATGTTATGTATATTACAGTGTTGACTGTTGAATGAAAAAATTCATGCCTTCTAAGATTCGAGTTTAAATTTATGTGATCTATAGCAGTGTTCTTCTTTGTTAAAAAGATTATACATATACATTTAGTACGTGCAACATGCATAGGTGATGCTAGTAACCTCCTTAAACATTCTAGAATATATTTCTTACCATCTCTTCGTCAATGTTATCATGGTGTGCTTTCTCTTAATTTAGCACTGCAAACGACTATGCAAATGATTTTTTTTCTAGTAAACACCTTGGGATTTCTCAAAGAACTTCAAACCTGACAATGAGATAGTACCATTTAATTTTGAGTTTGCACGGAAACGACGATAATATGAATAATTTGGAAGTAATTCTCCTGATATTTCTGCGGAAAGCATCAGGTGTGAAATTCTGCAGCTGAAAGCAATTTGTCATATTTATCGTAAATAATAAATGGTAATGAAAGACAATCCCAACGTTTTACTCTTTTATCATATAACTTATACATCCGGTGCCAGTGTAACAACTCACAAAATGATAGAAGCTATTGCTGTGATTCTGCACTCTAAAAAATTTCAGACAAAATTGGTTTTTTTAGATTCAAAATGGTTTTTTGAAAAACCAAATTTCAATGCAAAACCAACATGGATTTTTTAAAAATCCATGTTGGTTTTGCATTGAAATTTGGTTTTTCAAAAAACCATTTTGAATCTAAAAAACCAATTCTGTCCCGACATTTTTTAGAGTGTGTGTGTCTTCCCAAGAGGCACACAATGTAAACACAATGTTGCTAATTGGCGGAGGGCTTGTCTATTGCTCACGCAGAAATGTAATGTATGGTGGAAATTAGTGTGGCTCCATGGTACAGTGGTTAGCTTAGCATGCCTACTTTGTACACATGAGGACGTGGGTTCGAACCCCGCTCCATTCATGTCCAGAGGTTAACAATATAATGATTGGTATGATTGCCATTCAGTGTGGTGAGCGCCGGTGAGCAGATTTATCTGGAATAGGCGCTATATAAAATCATACTTGTTTTTTAATTTTGATAAATCTATCTTCAGCACCGGAAGTCTTCATTTTCCTTAATGTATTTTTCGGCAAGAAAATAATCCTTCCATTGCCCGCAGATGTCCAGCTTAGCTTTAGGTAATATTGGTGCTTAAATGTCGAACCACTCACAGTAATATGTATCTATAGCTATAATTATGTGACATAATGTGTCTCATATGTAGACCTTTTTTTCTCCATTGGAGTTTTTGATGTGGTCGATAGCCATATATATATATACAATATATATTGATGCCAGTGATTTAATTGTCTGGAGATATTAGGAGATCTGTTTTTCTATTTTTTTACCTAAGTTAAAGCATAATTGCAAAGTAAAAATGTGTAGCATGATTGATAGCTCACTTCCCATATTTTTGTAAAAATCTGCTCTGAGCAGTGTCTCCATCATGATTGTATGAAGGAACAGTTATCTAACTGTTAGACAAAATAAGAGAGGGCTAGCAATGAGATTAGGGCTGAAGGAATCTGTAGTTATGTGGATGATTGAACAGAGAGCATCTGATACCTGTGTAACGGGCAAAAGCCAACATCAGTCATTCTCTTACATGCTGCCAATTTCAGGGGTCCTTTTGAGGTAATAAAAAAATTGCGAACATGCCAGATTAGGGATATGGCCATGGAACTTTGAATTGAAGAACTTTTTGGCAGGGTATAGATTTGCAATGTTATTTAAATGTTGATGTAACCATACCCAATTCTAACAAGTTACACTGACCATGATGATGTTTATTCAGTGGTTGTTTTCAATTATCACACATATTATCAAATTCATGAGCTAAATCTCTGTCTATCCACACTATCTTACAGACTGGAAAAATCTGTATTGCAAATTAATGCTCAAAATTACATTAGAACATTATTTACTTACTCTCCACTCCAAATGCAGTAATTCAACAATTTGACCATTTTATTCGACATTGACTCATCATTACCTATACCATGGCTGGTTCTCACCTTACAACTTACAGAAAGTGTATTGGTGCACTCATTATACACAGTAATAGTAATATCAAGATGTGTATCTTTTGGAAAATAAGCCTAGATGTTTGTTGAATATTAATATGACCTTTTTACTAAGGTAAGACTTTGACAAAGCCAGTCCTTAACTACAGATGCTACTCACTCTGATATATACACTTGCCTTTTAATTTTCATATTTTTTAAAACTAATCTATATCAAATAATGATAATGTCTGTATCCAATTTTACATCTGTATTGATTTTGATGTTAAGTTCATATCAAATATTTGCTAAATGTTTTGGAAATGTACAAACTGTTCATAGTTCATTTCCTGAGATATGTGAATACTGATTTCGGTTGCCGACAGTATGTAGATCTATGTATGAAATTATAGTCATTTCATGATTTAAACAGCTACATGAATTCAAACCGAAATAGAAAAAAATAAATGAATGATATCTCATACCTACATACTTAGAGTTTCATTGGTAACAAAATGCAGAAAAAAACTGAAATAACATTAGAAAAACAGGCTTCAAAATGAAACAGATCTGAAAACAAGGAAAGATCCGACATGTAGAAAAATGGATTTCTTTCTCATCAAACCAGATCGATTTGAAATATGTGAAATGCCAAATAGAAACATATAAAATATTATGTATGTAAAGAATGCTCAATACTCATTTGCATTAGCACAAAATGAGAAAAATGAGCTTGGCATATTACCTACATTCTCCACTCCATCATCAATTTCCAGCCAATTTTGTAAAAACAAACCTTGCTGTTTTGCTTGTGATAGGTGAGCCTCTTTATCTTCATTGTTTGTGTTTGGAGGAAGAGAAATGAGAGGATGAGAGCACTTAGTATCTCTGAGGTATCCATCTGAATTATGATCCTTCTGAGAAAATCCCTTCTTAGCCCCCTGGACATTGGCTAACTTGAAACTTCAGCCTCTAACCCTGATTCATACCTTGAAAACCAGAAGCTACTGAAACATACCAGAAGCAATGAAAGCCGTAGATTTTGCCAAGAAATCTATGTTATGAAGAATCTGCTAACATGTGTACATATTTAAAGGCATTTTGTTTAAAATGTACTGAATATTGCACAGATAACTTACATTTCCAGTTAGTATGTTTTGAACTTTTCCGCCTTTTGCAGTGGATCAATGTTTTGTATAATTTGTAACCTGGAATCCACCTATTTTACAAAAAATGTTTTGCATTTGTTATTCCGATTGACATATGATTATGATACAGACTACATTTTAGACACCACAGGAGTGACAGCCAAGTCTGACAGGAATACTATAAATCTATGACATATCATCCTTCATTAAGATCCAAAATTGCCAGCAATATCGACAACCTGGTGACTCAAGAAGTGTGCCATTTGGTGAGACTTCTTGAAATGTTCTTTTCTGTGACAAGAGGATATCCTAATCAAAGCAGCAGATAGACATTAATTTGTGATATTTTCAATGCAACAAAAGGTTAGCCAGATATAAAGTAACATCTGAACCAAAAATATCAATCGTGTGAAGTAGAAGAACCTACTGGGGGAATCTAACATTTCAACCTGACTTCAGTGGGTGTATATGATCAAAAGCCATTTTGAACTTGACTTTTAAATGGAGTTTCATGTTCATTTTTGTCTGGAACAATTGCAGTGTATAATATAAAGTTTCTCCTTATATACTACAACAATGCATTTGACGTAAAGTACATTCTTTAAAAGTAAATATTCCAGACTATTTCCCTTTTTATGCAGGTGGGTTAAATACCTGAACAATTACGTAGGGTATCTGAA
Source organism: Platynereis dumerilii (assembly GCA_026936325.1). Taxonomy (NCBI): domain Eukaryota; kingdom Metazoa; phylum Annelida; class Polychaeta; order Phyllodocida; family Nereididae; genus Platynereis; species Platynereis dumerilii. Next base: position 29,030,618 of record JAPTHN010000011.1, read on the forward strand.
TGAAGGGTGGCTACATCATTCAACGAGTGCTTGGCACCTACAGCACCATTATTTTGGTAGACTGATCTGAGGCTATCATGCTTGTCCTTCGGCCAAAGTAAATTCAAACAAAGCTGTCACTTTGCTAATGCAAACAATTTACTTATTATATATTATCATAAACTGAAAGGCACTTTCCATAAGGTCAGCTACCTCAGAGCCTCTCCTGTTGAAAGAGGAACTGTTTCCAATTATCCAGACATTTACCTGCAACAGGTACATAATACCCGAGCCAGAACTGCCATCAATAACTGCATGACAATAAAAGGCTGAACTTGGAATTCACCACGTAACCAGTATTCAGACTCCACCAGAAGCTGGTGAAAAATAATGACACACATTTTTTATAAGTTCCAGTCTTTTACGCCTAGTGCAATCTTAAATCTTCTGCCGTCTGTAATTTTGTAAATTATATGATTTATGTTTAGTAAAGCGAAACAAAGTGTAGTGTCTAGTCTACTGCCATTACAATATGTGATTGTACATCACGTTCACTAATGAAATTCAATCTTAGGCAAATAAAAGATTTCTGCCAAAATCTTTGACATAATTCTGGTAGCACCAATCTTTTTCCTTAAAGATAGCTTCTGTAATTCCTGTAGGAGTTGCCAGGTTTTCCATTTCGCTTCAGAACATGATAAGACAAATGTGCCATTTAGCATTCTAGATTCTGGTTTTATGATGTCATTCACTGATTGCCAATCAAAGTGGCACAGTCTCATTTCCTTAGCTCGGGCCTAGATGACTTTAGCGTTCTGAAGCAACAAGACCCTATAATACGCGATTGGATGGTTCAAAATTTCTTAGGACCATTTCTTAGGACCATTCTAGCTCTTTGCGAATTGGCGTTCCACTGAAAAAATCAGTTTTCTTAAATTCGATTTGCAAACTGACTTTGCCGCATTGTTATATTTTAATTTCATAAACAGTTCAAAACCAGGACGAACAAATTAAACATTCATCAGGAAACTGCAGCAGATTTGGCTTTCTCGGGACTGTAACTTTTGACCTAACAATTAAAGGTAGTCATTGTTAGCCACATCAATGGTTTGGCAGTAATTAAGGGACTATTTCTGCCAGGTTACCCCAGGTAGCAGAAGGCGTTTGTCATAATTTGTAGTAAATAATCATGCTATTGATGGGTGAAAGAACATTCATCATTTCCCACAATATTTCCCACAATATTCGTACTAAAAGTATAACCACTGACAAAATGGATGAAGCCATCACTGTAAATTGTATTGAGTGCCAGCAGGTATCATATCTGACACTTAACAATCCTTTATGGCGCCCTTCACCTTTGGAAAGTGCTCTGTGCTTCCTAAGTGTCTGCTATTTCATCTCCCTGAATTCCCAGAATCCCATTTGTATTGTCACTGGCACAAAGGTCAACCATCTGATTTAGTTGATCCAAAGCAAAATAATGAAAATATATTTCCTTATTCCACAGAGAAGAGCCTTCAGTTAGATGTCATGTTGTTTCCCTTTTTCTGTTATTTTATTTTATTTTTTCTTTCATAGACGGGAGCTGTTGAAGAATAAGGATCCATGCTGGGTGGTCCATTTGCTCAGACAATGTAGTTTACCTCCAGTGAAAATCTCTGTATTGTAACATAACTTTCATTTGAAATTCTCTTGATTTGCAACTGTAAATACATGCATGAAGTAGATTTTTGGCTGATAAATTATTATTTTTTTGGTAATCACATAAATTGTTGGTTTTATGATCAAGTTTGTGTCTGACAATCAAATGTTTAATGGGTAAATGTACCTCACATCTGCATGTTTGGCAATTCGGAATAAGTCTTGAAATTTGTCTAATATCATCATGCATGGACATCATTTAGTCAAGACATAGTTTATTTGATTTACCTTAATTTGTCAGTACATAATATTTCATCAGGAAATGCCTGCCATTTTTTAAATCAGCCAAAGTTTGGCGATTTTATGATTGGATATATAGGTTGTTAGCAAATTAAATTACCAGTTTTTCAAATATCGGAATGTTAGTGTTTGTTTTCCAACAGAGACATACACTATGTTTCGCATACTAATCAGTATGGAGACAGCAATATTATCATAAATAACGATAACGATAACGATATACTTTATTTAATCCATACGGAAACTCTTGTGTTACAGGCAAGCTCATCACATTAAAACAATTATATGTGCGTAATAGTAAATAATTAAAGATTACAAAATATTTACATCAATTAACTTTATGTACATGCTTTGATGACCTATAGTTGTAGTATCTAATACTTGACGGAACGAAACTGTTTCCGTATCGGCTTGTTCTCTGTTTAGGTATTGATAGTCTTTTACCAGAGCGTAGCAGTTGATAACAATTATACAATGGATGTTCTTTATCTTTCATGATCTTAGTTGACATTTGATATAATTTTTATTGTTTATGGTTAATAAACATTGATTGTCCAAGCCGAGTTTCTTAGCGATCTTAATAATCTTACTCAATTTCTTGTGATCTTTTTTACTTGATATACCAAACCATGCTATAATACAAAAGGACATGACTGATTCTATGATGTAACGATAGAAAAGGCTAAGAATAACAGAGTCCACCTTCAGGTTAGCTAGATGCCTCAGATAACATACTCTCATACAGCTTTTTCTATACAGATGTTGAACATTCTCTGTAAAAGTCAACTTATTATCGATGTAAACACCAAGATATTTGTAGCTGTTAACTATCTGTACATTTTCATTCTTAATACTCAGGGCGTCATGAGCAATACCTGAAGCCTTCCTGAAGTCAAATATAAGTTCCATGGTCTTTTTCACATTTAGGTTAAGATGGTTAGAATCACACCATTCGACAAAGGTACTGACTTGTTGCCTGTACTGGCTGATATCATCATTCATAATATTACCAATAATCACAGTGTCATCAGCATATTTGATCACTTCACATTTATCAAAACTACTCACACAATCATTTGTATATAGAGTAAACAAGAGGGGAGATAAAACGCAACCTTGAGGTGCACCTGTGTTGGTGTATATACAATTAGATCTGATATTCTGAAATTTGACAAACTGAGGTCTATTTGTAAGATAACTGTATATCCATTTGATTAAATTGGAATTTACCTGCATTTTATACAATTTGTGTAGTAAAATGTGTGGCTTGATAGTATTGAAAGCACTAGAGAAATCAATAAAGAGTATGCGAGAATACACATTCGTCTTATCTGAATGCGAACATATGCTATGTAACAAATATGTATGGCTTATAAATTAATAGGTTGATGATTTTTGCATAGGTCTGTGGTATTATTGGAAAAAAAAATTGATAGCCTATTTCCCAAGTTCTAGTAATGGACCAAAATGCTGTCTGGTCTCTTTCGGAGATCGAAATCTTGGGGAGGCATCTTTTGATAAAACTTTTGGTATAGGTCTTGCCCTACACAACAAAGATGTATGCAACACAGAACTATGGGGTAATAACTTGATGGGAAAAATTTTGACAAAAGTCCGAAATGATCTTACAAACAAACTGCAAATTTCATAAAATTGATTACTTATGTTTATTGTCATGATTATGTGATTCTCTAAATTTAATACCTGTATTTTTGTGGACTTGTTGTGCTTCACATAATGAACTATCTTTACTTAATGACTTGATCCATTTTAAAACTGTGATAAACCATATTCTGAAACAAGGAAGTACAGGCAGTACAATAATGCTAACTTCATGGGATATAGGTTGGTCTATATGCATAATCCTTAATTGTTTGATGTGTAAATGGACTTATGCTTATGTTGTAGTTGCTATTGTTTATTACGCTGTGATGTTATTTATACTCATGCACTTGTCTGATAAAACTGGCTGCAATTATTATGTGTTGGACATTCGTAAGAGACTTTTGATGTAAATACTGGTGAGTTTGATGCCCGTTTCTTTTTTGATACTTTGCTCAGAATTTCTCTATCGTAGTGATATAAGACTTATGTGAGTTGTGAGATTATTACCTGTATATTAACTATTTAATTGCATTCAATGACCTAATTCTATTTGCTCTTGCTTTGTTTTGTTTTTGCAAGTGTGTACTGGTTGAATGTGTAACTGAAGTATATTAACATTCAATTTAAACATAATCTATATAACTGAAAATGAAAAAGGTAACACAATGTGCCAGGTTACAAATCTATGTGTATTCCATGAACTATCCCTGCACTTCTGCATGGTCTTACCATGGCTTTAAATGATTATCGAAAAACTACTGTTTTAATATATAATTTCATGCATTTATACATATTTCAGAACTATTTGAACCACTTGTTGAATAATATGGTTGATTGTGGTATATTTTCGTTGAAAACTCCTCCTCCCAGGGATCCAAAGGCAGAAGGTGCAGCTGACTGGTACTGTAGGTGCTCTGTTAATGTTTTTTCAGTGAAAGAGTTATAATGGCAAATGAAGGTAATCTGCTTGATCTGTTATATTTCCAGGGTAACATAGAAACTAATGAAGATGAGGCTCCCAACCTATTTAGACATTCTCCCTATTATGAATTAGATGACCTGACTACCTTATTTAAACAAAAAAAACACATTTTTAATTTAATGAGTCTGAATATTCAATCTTTGAATGCCAAGATCAATGAGCTATTGATTTATATTGAGCATCTCAAAAATAACGATTGTCACATTAGTGCTTTGTGTCTCCAAGAAACGTGGATTAATTCTCACACTGATGTTTCACTTCTTGAAATTCCAGGTTATAACTTGATTTCCCAGCCGAGCTCCTGCAGCACACACAGAGGAATTGCCGTTTATTTAAGAAACATTTTCAAGTATAAGGTACTTTCAATTATAAGTAAAAACCCTCAGGTGTGGGAAGGACTTTTCATTCAAGTAAGTCTAAATAAACATGTTTCTAATTCAGAAAATAAATCAATTATAATTGCAAATATTTATAGACCGCCTGTGGACTTGCTCGAAAATTACAGAATATTTATTGATGACTTTGAACAGATTTTAGGCAGCCTTCAGAGTAGTAAATGTGAAATTATGTTTGCAGGCGATTTTAATATTGACTTGCTAAGAATACATAATAAACAAATTTTGAATGAATTCCTCGAAACTTTTTTGTCCTATGGATATATCCCCAAAGTAACGTTTCCTACAAGAATCTGCGAAACAACAAGTACTCTCATTGACAATATATTCATTAAAATATCAGAACACTTTTCCTCCTCAAGTGCCGTCATTTTTAAATGTAACATTTCTGACCATATGCCATGTCTTATTTTTCTTGATTACCTTCGACTTGGTGATACATTGGACAAGTTTATCCGAAAACGGTTAATTACATCACATGCTTTAGCATCATTTAAAGGGGAGGTTGACATGAAATGTAAAATGAATATATTCAGTAACAATCTTGAAGGTGATCCGAATGAAAATTATGACATTTTGAAAAACGTTTTACACAATGCTCTTGACAAACACCTTCCTGAAAGAAATTTTCGCTTCAATAAATATAGAGACAAAAAGCAGAAATGGATTACTCGAGGTATTATTAACTCAATTAGATTTCGAGATAAATTATATAAAAGATATCGAGCAACTAAGCCAGGTGATTCCCTTTATGAAACTCTAAAAATAAATTTACAAACGTACAACAGAATTTTGAGGCAAAATATAAGAATTGCAAAAAAGCAGTATTACGAGAGCTGTTTTTCTAAATTTCGAAATGATGTAAAAAAGACCTGGATGACTATCAAAGATATAATGAACAAACGAAACAACTATAAGGATTTGCCAAATTATTTCTTAATAGACAATGTCAAAGTTACAGATCCCACACTGATTGCAGAAGAGTTTAATAGATATTTTATTGATATAGGGCCCAAACTTGCTTCTGCCATTGTTCCTCCCCCGAATAAGTCCTACAAAGATTATTTAACAGATGAGATAACCCATCAGTTCCATTGTTTTCAAAGTGTTAATGTGCAGGAGGTGGACAAAATTATCAAAGATCTTAAGCCAAAAACAAGTTCAGGATTTGATTTTGTATCCAATAAGCTTTTACAACTCATTAAAGATGAAATTTCGGAGCCACTCACATTAATTATTAACCAGTGCTTTAATACAGGTATCTTTCCTGATAGTTTAAAGATTGCTAAAGTAACACCTCTACATAAAAAAGAAGAAGACTTTTTACTATGTAATTATAGACCTGTATCGGTATTGCCTAGCATTTCCAAAGTTGTTGAGCGTATCATGCATAATCAGATTAATGAATATTTCACAAATTTGCAGTTATTTTATGAAAGTCAGTATGGTTTTCGTAAGGAGCATTCCACTGAATTTGCAGCAATAGAATTTCTAAATAGAGCTATATATGAAATGGACAACAACAGAATACCTATAAACATATTTCTTGATCTTTCAAAAGCGTTTGATACTTTGGACCACGATATTTTGTTATATAAGCTTAAACACTATGGAATTTCAGGAAAAGCACTAAAATTATTTGAAAGTTACCTACATTCACGGAAGCAATACGTCTCTCTTAATAATATAAATTCTAAATTACTAGAAATTAAGACAGGTGTACCACAGGGATCTATAATTGGACCGTTGTTATTTATCATATATGTAAATGATCTTAAAAAAGCCTGTAAATTTTTCCATCCAGTTATCTACGCTGATGATACCTCTCTAACCACTACTCTCAACAGCTTTGGAAATGCTGCTCATCTAAAGGCTTCTAATCGTAATAATTTCAATTATGAAATTGTTCATAATATTAACAAGGAATTGAACGATGTATCAAATTGGCTTAAACTTAATAGGTTGTCCCTAAACGTCAGAAAGACTAAGGGAATGATATTACATACTCCGAATAAAAGAATTGATTATCCCAGACTTACTTTAGATGATACTGTTATAGATTATGTTGATGAATTCAATTTTTTAGGCATTGTATTGGACAAGCATTTGAGTTGGAAAAAACATATAACGCATGTGCACTTGAAAATATCAAGAGCTATAGGCGTGATGAATAAGTTGAAACATTTCCTGCCCAAGAAAGTTCGCCTTACCTTGTATAATTCACTTGTGTTACCATATTTTAACTATGGTATTTTAGCCTGGGGATCACAGAGCCAAAAGCTTCTCAAAATTCAGAAAAAAGCAGTAAGAACTGTAGCTCTAGCCAGGTATAATGCCCATACTGAGCCAATTTTTAAAGAATTAAAACTTTTGAAAGTCATGGATCTGTGTGTGCTGCGGGAGTGGAAATTCTGCTATAAACTGGAACACAACCTTACCCCTGTTTACTTCAATTCAATATTTCGAAGAGGTGCTCAAATTCATAATTACAATACCAGAAATACAAAGAATTTTCAAATACCACTAATTAAACATGAATACGCAAGAAATTGTGTAAGATACCGTATTCCTTTAGCATACAATAATTGTCCCAACTTAATACGAGAAAAAATATATACCCGTAGTTTCTTGGGTTTTTCTAATTATGGAAAAAACTACTTGCTCAATTCATATTCTGAGGAGTGTCTTATTGTAGGTTGTTATATCTGTGGAAGAAGAAACTGATAGTGCGTTTTTTGTCATTTTCTCATCTTTTTCTGTTTAATTACTTTTTTTTTTTTTACTCTTGTTACCATTTGTAACATGGTGCGGTGGCCTGTGGCACGGGGGGCAGCAGCCGCGGCTCATGGTGCCATGGTGCTGCCGCACCATTGTCTACCATTAATGAGGGTATTTAATAATTTGGCCACAATGCCAGTTAGAGCTTTCTGTGGGAGTTGGGAGGAGGAGTTTTCATTTCATTTCGGGGCCTTCAATTAAGCGACATTTTTTTGTCTTTTTGAGGCCCCTCACCAATGAATATACCAATTGGATTGTATTTTATTGGTGAAAAAATAAAGTTCTGAGTTCTGAGTTCTGAGTTCTTCTTGTATAGGAGGTCAATTAACTCAAACAAATGGGATACAGAGCTCCAAATGAACATATAGGAAGACATGGAGATACATTTATCCAGCTAATAGATGAAATAGAGGGCCAGCAATAAGATAAGAGCGAATCTGCAGTTGTTTGGATGATTTAACAGACAGCATCTGATATCTGCTCAATGGGCAGACCCGACATCGGTGGAAGTACCAGGCATCAACTATCTGCTGTTAAAGGCTGGGTCATTATTTTATTATATTCTCAATCAGGGTGAACTATTTCAAGTGTACTATAAACTCAGCGCTTCGGATATTTTACATTACTGTTCAACAATAAGTTGAGTTTTTTAGATCATAAATTATTATTGGCATAATCATTCAAATCAAATCAAAATTGCATCACAACTGATTGACACCAGATATACAAAGAATATATGAGTTGTGGAATGCGTTGTTTCTAAAGATAGGCTGGAGCAGTCTGAAAAAATAATTGTAAGTTCTTAAAAATTGCTTTGTTCTCCTTTGTTTCTCCTTGGTTTGGAGATACAAACAGCGGCCTTGATTCAGATATTCCTTCTATAGAAAGAAAATAGATATTAGCAAAAAATACTTCTTTCAAGACTCAGAAGATCATCCACATGGCTAAGTTTAGAGTAACCACACTCTAAAAAATGTCGGGACAAAATTGGTTTTTTAGATTCAAAATGGTTTTTTGAAAAACCAAATTTCAATGCAAAACCAACATGGATTTTTAAAAAAATCCATGTTGGTTTTTTGCATTGAAATTTGGTTTTTCAAAAAACCATTTTGAATCTAAAAAACCAATTTTGTCTGAAATATTTTAGAGTGCAGGTTGTTAATTTTGTGACAGTCTGCATCTTGGACTGAATAATATCCATCTTCTCCTTCTGGGAAGTAATACTATAACAAAACAACCCAAGTCAGGGTCACTGAGTCACAATATCACAAGCTGTTGTGTGAATTAATATCACTCGAGCCCGCAGGGCGAGAGTGATATTAATTCACACGACAGCGAGTGATATTGTACGAAGTGCCCTGACGCGTGGTTGTTTTGTTTTTATCACCAGGTTTTACCTCAAATTTTCAGTTATAAAGAGGGACTATTTTCTGCCATTACAAAAATGTGACGTCACCATGGAGCAACAATGGACATGACGTCACAATCCCATTATTCTGGCCCTTGTTTGGCTTGTGACATCATCAGGCAGCTGAAATGCTGGTGATGTCATCCCCATTGTTAAAAAATATCGCCCTTGAAGGGTGGTATTTTTTACAATATCATAGGCCCTGATATTTTGACTGTAAACAGTGATATTCACAGCCAACCAGGTGATAAATTTGGTTACCAACTCCTCTGGCCTGATATTCTATTTATTTCGTGAGAATAATATTTGTTAGCTTAATCAAAACGACACAAGCAGTAAATCAAGTATAGTTCATGATCACAATCTTAAGCTAACCTTCAGAAGACGACAAGTTATATAGGAAAGTCAAAAAGTAAAGACGGTATTCATGACCTCAACAGATTAATTTGATGTAATAATTAAAAAATCATCCTGAAAATATGCATTAGTGGTTGGTGTATTCAACCTGAAACAATTCTGTAGATGATTACATCAGACCTCTCAAGCCCTCTGTTTCAGATGCCACTAAAAGCAGTCTTTGAAGGACAATGAGTATCTCTATTGTGTATATAAACTGCTCAAATGTGCATATCTAAAAGATAATAAACATTAGAATAATATGTATGTATGATTGTATATATGTGTTAAATGTTTCTAACCAAGTTATTCTACACCGCCCAAGTAATAAAATATACATTGTGCAAGTAGATCAAAGTCAAGGACAATTTTTTAAATCTAAGGTATCTTCCTATTCACAACAATAAAGCACCAGCAATAATTGTAAAGTAAAACATTCCCAACATTCCTATTCACTTTTTTTTTCACTTTTTGGCTAAATTCCCAAACAGTTATCCTGGTTTTGGGGTGGGTCATTAATCAGAGCTCATCACCTGCAGCACCGTTAGTTAAAGTTAGTTCATTATAATTCACGAAGAGCCTTCTCTCATATAATGCATAATACATTTTGCACAAGGTGGAAGGGCTGTATCCTATACAGGGTAGGATGTGGCTGGTGCCCCTCAAAATGGAAAAATGTGGAGGAGCCATCCGTACCTTTTCATGGTATACATTGTGGTTTGACCCAAGGGGTGTACCTGAGAAATTTCATGAAAATTGGTAAACATTTACCATGAGCACAATTCAGCTGAAGTTTCCTCGCTCGTTGCTAGGAACGAAAGTCGTGGTTTTGGATAACTTTGTCAATATTCATTTTAGAACAATAATAGTTGCATGGCTGGACAGGCCTCACTTAGGCCTTCAATTTGAATACCAACTTTACTGGTTTTGGACAATTATATGCAGTTTATAAATCTTTCATTTAATAGTTCAGGTGACTTATTTTTCTTTCCTATCAGATATATGCAAGTCTCTGTCACTTGTCAGGATATTTTCATGGTAACTTATATCAGTTAAAAGACAGTCCTAACAGACTTCAAAAACTCTTTTTTAAGAACCTGGCATGACTTTAAGACTATATGCAGTACTCGTAGTGTATCAAATGTGGATGAACAAGATCGCATTTTAAACATTATACAGGGATTATTTTTGGCACATATATCCATTTTTCTGGCAGACTTTGGCACACTAAGAACAATTATTTAAAAACACAGTTATGTAAGCTACTGTTGTTACTAGTGATTATAGTTGTTTTTTAAAATCGTTTAGTCAAACAGGAGTAAAGACTTCATAAAATCATATGTTGCATGGCGTAGTAATACTGTTAGAATGCTATTTCCCATGTATCGTATGATAAATTGTCACTCATTGCTGTTTTCCACTATGATGCCTCTGAAGAAAGCTTTAGAAGTCTGACTTTTAAGCTCATAAAAGGAATGGTCAAGAAGAAATGCATTTCAGTAGGCCTAAAGTCAAGCACATTTTAAGTATAGCCTTGATTGCCCATGCCCGGCACAGGACAATGAATTAGAAGAAAAAAACGTCTACTGTCAGTGTCATAATGTGGACATATCATCACAACTTCAAATACAAGCCATAGATAACAAGATTTATTATTGATCCTGTTCACACAGTTAAGGAATTAATACCATGGTGAGTGAGAAAGTGTGCCAGGTTATCATAAGAGAACATTAATCGATAACTTCGGCTTTTCGTACACATCTTGTAATTGCAGTCTACTTAAGACAAGAGTATAAAACACTGCAATGAGATGAAGAATATTTGAAACTGCTCTCCAACAATTGTTCAGTCAGATGATACTATAAGAAAGGAGACTCGTAACACTGACTCCCCCAGAGTTAACCATGTAATGCTCTAGAGAATTAAAATCAAATATATTTGATCAGACAAGACATTGTCCTAGAAACCTTCATGCTTGAGCTCAGGTCTCACCTTCTTGGCACCAACTTTATTATTTTAAATTTTAAAGTAAATGTGTTTTTAAATCATCTGTTATTATTTGTATAAATATATATATTCTTGGGTGTGCAAGAGGATGATATTGAGTTAAACACACAATCTCCATGAACTCCAAAATGTGTGATGATATAAGCGTAGTATTAGAATTCATAATCTCAAAAATACAACCTTTTACAACGAATGCAATTGCACTTAAGAATTCCAATTTCCAAATATCATCAAAACATATTTGATCCAGCAAGACATTGTCCTTGGCATCCTGTGGTTGATATATATCCTGATCAGCAAGAAAAGTTTCGCTTTTTTAAAATATGCCAGTTATTTCTCGAACAAGTACTGAATTACCTATTTGACAGACTGTGTAGAATTTTCGTAGACCATTGAAGTTGGTAATCAAAAAGACTAGTTCAACCATAAAAGTTTTATCATTGTATGACTAATATTGAAGAAGTCATACGATACCGCGGTTTGCATATATAAAATATTTCAATAAAACTATAACCGAATTGTGCTCAAGGTAAACATATTCCGATTTCCACTAAACTTTCCAAACATGTTTTGTTGACCAAAAGACAGTACCAAAACAAGGTACAGCTTGATTGGATAACCTTGGGGCATCAGCCACACCCTATTACAGGGCCCTCTCACATTTGGCCCTAACCTAAACGTTTGATAGTATTTAGCTTATAATTTTGTCCGCAACTGAACATATTGTATTTCAATAGTATATACAAAAACCTATAAATCTGACTATTTTTTACACATAATTTAGACATTGGAATTAGGCTACATGCAATTTCGATTAAGATACACAAGACAGCATTGACTGTATTCAGTGCATTGTATTAATCAGAAGACCACCAAGAATCCTCACACAATTTATAAACTTGGAAAACACCCAACACCACCTAACAAGCAATTTGCAAGTAGCTGAAAAAGCAAACCACCTGCAGGCAAACAAAATCATCAAGAGAAAGAAATGCACAGATAGACATTGAGTGCATTTGGATTCATATTTTACAGGAAGGAGGATGGAGAGAGTGAGAGTGACAAAAAGTCTATTTCAGGCAGGGTGAGGAAGACACACGTCAATTGCAAATCAACGGTCTGAACTGGCGCTGAGTACTTATACACTAATAGACAGCTTTTGGTGAAAAATAACCCAACAAAGCAATCGGATCTACCCCTTTGACCGTTGATGCTTTTCAGAGATGAAAAGTCATATGGTTGTCGGCTTGTCGCCCATGATAAATACTAGTTTGTCTCATAGGTGTCAGATGTTAAGGCCTAAGGCAACTTGTCATCTTTTGAAATACAATTTATGTTGAAAGACCACGGCATAACATACTGTATTTTTCACATTGGTCATGTCACTAATGCATTTAGAAGTAAGATTTCTCATTTTAAAAGTGCATCAAAACGAATGAAGCAAATTTGTGAGAATTCAGAATTGTTGACAGGAATGTGCATATCTGACACTCAACAATCCTTTATGGCGTCCTTCACCTCAGTGTTGTCTGCTGGGTAGGTGTCTGCCGATTCATCCAGTGGCATATTTAGGGGGGCATGGTGCCATGTCCCCCCCCCAGGCCCAAAATTAACATGGAAGAGATAGGAAATGCTGCGGAGTGCCCCGTATTCACCCCGTGTAATGGCCCCCCCTCAGGCCATTTCTAGATACCCCCCTGGATTCATCCCTGAATACCCAAAATCCAATTTGTATTGTCACTGGGGAAAAGGTCACCTGTCTGATCTACTAGGCAAAATAATGAAAAAAAGCATTTCCTCATTCTGCATAATTTTACGATTTCCAACAAAAAATACCACTTTTTATGCACAGCGGTACGCAGAAGAATTGGAATCAGCTGGGTGGTCTGTTGATCCAGATACACTATAGATTCATCCTTCAGAGTATCTCCTGCCATGGTGAAAATTGAATGTTATATGCAACTATGTAGGTGACTACATATTAAAATATCTATAAAAAAATCTGTAATTGTGAAATATGCTGACTTGTGGAATGCTTGATTAATTTCATATTAAAAAAATTCCCCTGTCTGTGTGAACATGGTGAAACTGAAAGTCTCTGTCTTGCACAAATTAAGTAGCCTACATTTTGACCAACAAAATAATTCAGCCATCTCCTGCAGATGCACAGCTCAAGTTCAGTGGCTTGGGCTAATCTGTTCTTCTTAAATGCCATATCACTCACAGTAATATGCACCTGGTAGGAATTATATGCATCTTACAAAAATGCTCTTTTTTTGAAGCAATGTAAAGATATCATGGCTCATATCATTAATAAAAATTAAACCATACAGTATGTATGAACTTTTGAAAACTGGCTAAGTAAACATATATGAAAGTACACATCCACGCTGATAGAAGCTGTTTGAAACTAATAGTTTTATAGATCTTTGCAGATTGGCGGTCCACAGGAAAAATTAATTTTCTTATTTTCAATTTGCAAACTGGCTTTGCCAAATCATCGAAGTTTTCTGTTGGTCTCCTAATCTTCTAATTGATGAAGTACCTTAAGTCATTTAATTAGTTTGTTTATTGTCACCTCTGCTGCAAGACATGATAAGCACTGAATCAACTGACTAGCAGTAACTGACACAAACAAAACATTTTTAAGCCAGTGACATCACATGACCAAGTTGAAAGTTAATTTTGAAACTGTTAGGGCCGCTAATCCGCAAACAGCTCTAATGAATTATTAACAGGCTTATCATGTCTCTGCAACACAGTGCAGTTGTAAACAATGCCTGAAATACTGAATGAAAAGAAAATGGCAACATCCATCTCAGAATGTTTTAAAATGACTGATACATATTTCATGTTTTGATCTGCATCAAGCAAAGCAGCTTCCTACACTCCAGTGCAATCAAACAGAATGCCACTCAGCCTGACTCAGGCAAACCTAATTTCACTCCTTGGAAGCCAGAGCAGTTGATTTAATGAGCAATTACGTACCTGGTGGTGAAATTAAATATTTGAATGGGGAAATGATCTTCAAATCAACATGATTGGCAATTCGGATGAGGTAATGGGATCTGGAAATTCGTCTAATTACATCATGGACACCATTTAGTGAGGACAAAAATTAATCTCATTTGAAACTTTTCGTCTCTCCAATTTCATCATATCTGGACATTAATTTCAGTAATGAATTGATGATATTGATTGTTGATGGATCAAATTATAATGCAGCAAACAATACATGATTTGTTTACTGGAAACGCAAAAGCATTTCAAAAATTTCTTTTACAACAAGTTGTCCTATATATCAACATGTGAACTGATGTTTGGCGATGAGCTTATTTGTTATATATATTTAACTTTTTCAGATTCCCCAGCTTCTGGCCAATGCGAATCCACCAAACTGAGCATCACAGTTCCAACTCAGTGTCAGAGTGAAAATTGGGTCTGGGAAAACCCATACAAGTTTGACATCACAGCCTCTCAGCCAATGGGTTGCCAGAACAAATATACATAACATAAGCCATGTGTTTACAAACAAAATTGTCAAAGCTTTCTGTTTATACCAACTTCCATCAAAGTTTAAAGTTGTATGTTAAGTGTGTAGCTTAATCAAACAACTCTGCGGGGATTATAACAGTTGTCTGCTGTGAATGCTCACAAAGCTGCCATGTGGTAGTTAGACTGGTGATTGCTGTGATAAATCATTGGGATCACAAATGTTATGCTTCCTTCAATATATCAATGTTTGAACTGTGATGCGTAGTTTACTGTCAGCCCATTGGCTATCAAGCTGTGATGTCATGGTTGTGGGGGCTATCCCTGATAAAATTCACACTCTGACTCTGAGTTGAAACTGTGACACTTAGTTCAGGAGGATCAACATTGGCTATAAGCTGGGGATTCTGACCCAGTTTGAAATGACATCACAGCTTGCAGTTAATTTACATATATTGCAATGCTAAAATAGAGTCATCTATGACATCACAGTTCAACAGCATAGAAAAGAACTTGAGATTCCCCGTAAGTATGACGAGGACTGTAACTATGCAAATGTTGAAATCGGTTTTGATTCAGAGAAAGTTTTTTGCATACACAAAAATGTTCAAATGTTGAAGTTTGATACATAAACTTTCTGAATAAAAATAATAAAAGTTTTGCTCGAGCTGATTTGAAATAATAAATCAATAGTTCATTTTAACTGGCCTGTTTGGAATTTCATTACCACTATCCTTCTCATATAATTTTCATGTCCATATCCAATGTGATACTTATATTGATTTAGTCATTAAGGTCACAAATATTTGCATTGTGAGTGAGATGTTCATTGGGTCCCTTTTTAAAGGAGTGTTTCGGTTGCTGACACTTACAATGTAGTCTGAGCATTGCTTCTGATCCCTATTTGATTCTGGCTCTTGCAATGCTGTTGAAGTTGACCTTCATTGACCTTTAGTTGCACCAATAATTCCTCACTTTTGTTTGTCCTTGATGTGCACGACCAGATTTTGTCCTTGATTTAGATATCTTCTTTCAGAAGACAAGAAACAATAGGTGAAAAAATTCTTTCAGCAGAAGGTTGCCAATTTGGCTATATCCTAGTTAACCATTTGGTCAATGATGGTGCAGTTATGGATATTCAAAAACTTGTCACTATGCAGTCCCTTCCATCTTCTTCCAATTGCAGTAGTTCATAACCTCACTGGATGTCTTTACTGTTATTCAACAATAATTTTTTTAATCAGATTTAAAATACCAAACAGCGAATTCAAATAGGTTAGGTTCCAGACAAAGAAGAGAAAGTATGCAAGATAAAAAAAACTGACCGTTTGAAAGCAATTATGAATAAACATGAAGCAACAAGATTGCACCATTACATGTGACAAGACATGACCAACAGGTCTAAGTTGATAGTTGTCGGATACTTTTAAAATGTATTCACTGCAAGAACAGGTTCAACTATCTGTGACCAATTACCACACCAAAGCTGTGTTCTGAGAGAAACTTTTCATTGAATATCAAAAGTTTTGTGCCATAATACAGCTAGTAAATTGAGGTTTCCATCTGTCAAAATGCTTTCCAAAATCCATGATCGTTCTACGTTTTATTACACAATTTTAGAGTCGGCCAATGTAACCCCGGAGTTGGGGTTACTTCAGCCACCTTAGAGGCCTATCCTGTTGAAGGAGAAAACGTTTCCAATTATCCAGACATTTACCTTCAACAGGTTTAGCAACACGCAATACCATATATAATGTGGTGCGAAATTTGGGTGTCCTGTTTGACAGTCACGCAACATTGTCTGACCATATTAATAATGTTTGCAGAAATTCTTCTTATTCTTTGTGGCGAATCGGTAGCATTAGGCATTTATTAGAAAGAAACAGAACGGAAAAGCTAGTTCATGCGTTTGTTACCTGCTGGTTGGATTACTGTAATAGTTTATCATTGGGTGCCCAGGATTACCAGCTTAAAAAATTACAAGCGATCCAGAACTCTGCTGCTCGTGTTGTAGAAGGTTTGAAAAAGCACGACAGAAATCATATTACACCAGTGCTTAAGAATTTACATTGGCTCCCAATTAGGTTAAGAGTAGTATTTAAGGTTCTTTGCATTGTCTTCAAGTGCATCTACTTTAGTACGGCACCAGTGTATTTAAGGCAGTTTATCATTGTTAATGATAGGGGATACATGAGTCTTCGAAGTGACTCGGCAGTGACTTTGAGGAGACCACCTCCTGCTCGAACAAAGACTTACGGTAATTGTGCCTTCTTGATTGAAGGACCAGCATTGTGGAATGGACTACCTGTGAACATCAGAACAATAACATCATACAGCCAATTTAAATCGAGTCTTAAAACACATTTATTTCCTTCATATTTTGGTTAAATATATAATTTGTTTGATTTTAAACTTAAATTGTTTTTACTTAATCTGTAATGTTTTTAATTTTCTACCGGTTTGAACAGTGTGTTGAGATCATACGATGTAATACACTTTAAATCAATAAATATAATTATTTATTAAAAAATGGTGGTTAATTGCTTACTAGGGTGCATCATCTGCCCCTATATCTTCAAAACATCATGCACTTTTGCATGATTGTTCCCTTGTATCATAAAAGAAGCCCTGCAAAATTTTAGGAAAAAATTCTAATGCGAAAGGGTGGCACAACAGCCTTGAAATTTCAGTATTAGGTCATATTTTAGCGATTCGCGGTTATAAATAATATTGTAAGTTTTAAATGAAATTATTTTTGAATGGCACAGTTAGATTCCTTATAAAGAGAGCTTTAATTTGAATACCAACATCAATGGTTTCCATTCAGTAGAAGTCAAAATTGAGTGGTGATATTTTCTTTTTTATTGGGTATAATGTGATACATCAAAAAAAGGATGTTAATATGACTTTGGGAAGTCAAAGAAGTCTACAAAGTGGAAATATGGTCTACTACATCATCTGATAAAACCTTGATTGCATTATGATGTAGTCAGAATAAAAAAAGATGCAGAACGGTGTCTCAACGAACTGTTGCATTTCTCATATTTACATGTAATTCATGAAAATTTGCACCTTTAAATTTGATGAATAACTATCCAGAAAAAATTTTCAATTTCCTAATTTCTTCAGAAAAGAGTTCCTTACGTTTTATTCCAACGATTATGTCAAAGTTAGGCAGAAATTGAGCTCTTAAGTTCATTTTTCCAAACATTTTGTCATAATAGTCAGAAACTTTCGGCTTTCCAAAATACTTAGGCATGAGAAATTTTCGGAAATTTAGCTTTCTACCATTCAAATTAAAGACAATTTTCTTCTGAGAATAATGATATATGAATTGGAATCATACAGCCAACCATAAGCTAGATATTTCTAACTGCGACTTTTCAAAGCATCATTTTTTGAAAATTTTGGACTGAACTTTGACACAAAAGTGCCACCCTAAAGCCACATCCGATCTTATTGAAATTTTGCAGAATGTGTTTTTATGGGCATAGGTACAATATGGCAAAAGTGCAAATGAATATTTCAATTTTTTCAGTTTTAAGGGGCAGATGATGCACCCTATTGCTTACCTTGTAACTCACTTCTCCAATAATCAACAATTGAGGTTGAATTTTAAAAGTAAACCACCGGAAATTGTTGAACACCGTATCAAGCAATTTGCAAGTAGCCAAAAAAGCCAACCACCTGCAGGCACACAAAATCACACAGTACTACACGGAATGGAATTTAAATGACTTCCAGTGCATTTGAATTAATCCTTTGCACTTTGGATTGAGACATTACGACTAACCAGAATTCTTATCAAGGAGCCTCGGGATAACATTGATGGCTTGCTGTGCATTTCCGTTTCTGCATTGTGCGTCAATGAATTAATCAACAGTCTGAAATAGCAAACTGATCTCACAAAATTTTTTTAATTACTTGTGTTTTGTCTGCAGAGCAGCTGCATGTTCCTGTCTTCAGGTCAGCAATAACAAAGGTGTGTACAAGCAGCATGTTTCTTTTCTCAAAGCCCCAATGGTATACTTGCACTGCAAGTAAACTGGTTTGTACCTATAAATATTCAAGAGCGAGTTTTGTGCTGAAGCAGTAAGAAAATCAACAGAATTTAAGAAATGCCAAGAAAAAATTAACCAAGCATAGTCTGAGAGAACCATATGTTCTCATAAAATGTGCAAGAAGCCTGTCATGAGGAAAACCTTGGATTCAGCATGCATGTGTCGATGTCTGAACTGTTACAAACTCGCACACTCATTGTGTGAAAAGAGTGGTATAAAGTCACAACTAAGCCCACAGGCACTTAGCGATGCATTTGTAGGATGTACGAGGGGCGTTCACAGAATGACTTAAATATGTCCAAATGTTCCAAAATTTTGGAAACCCATTCCAAAACTGCTGAATTTTATCCTGTAAAAAATACATTGTTCTAGATTGAAAATAAGTGTCCATACAAAAAAAAGCCGTGAACTTTCTGAACGCCCCTCGTACATTGCACAATATTCAATTACTACGGCCTCTAAAATGCAAGCTTGGAAAGTCTAGGTAAATTGCTCCAAGAAAGCATTCATTCCAATTCCTTTGACCTTTTAAATCGTGTTAATTGAATTGACACCACACGGTAAAATTTGAATCTTAGTCAGCTTTTAAAAATGATTGACTGAGATGGTTGCACAATGCTATGCATCTCTATAATAGATAGAGGACAAGGACAGGACAAACTCAAACATCCAAACATCCTGGGGTTTCTCAAACAACTTTAAAAATTTGACTGCACCGAGCTCAAAGAAAACATTATGGCAGTAATTTGGGGGCTATTCTGTGGACACTTCCACCAGACTCTAAAAAATGTGGGGACAAAATTGGTTTTTTAGATTCAAAATGGTTTTTGCATTGAAATTAGGTTTTTCAAAAAACCATTTTGAATCTAAAAAACCAATTTTGTCTGAAATTTTTTAGAGTGCACCAGAAAGCATCAAGTGTCAGTTTCTGAGGCTGAAAACAACTTGTCATATTTTGTAGTAAATAATGAATGATAATCTATGATGCAAGACATAGGCCTATAACATTATCCTCAGTCCAGTGTGAATCCTTGATTCTGATTGGCTGAGAGCCGCGATGTATGACACCGTACACCCTGTCTGTCGTCACCAGACAAGGTGTATGAGATAAACAATGATGTCACAATTGCAACCATAGGATTGTTATGACGTCATCCTTGTAGCAACAATAGTCATGATGTCACAATGCCATTGTTTGAGCCATTGTGACATCATCCAGGTGACAGCACTAGTGATGACGTCACAATGCTGTCGCTTTGTTACTGAAAGACATTTCAGACTCAGTTTGCAAGATAATCTATGGGCATCAATAAAACAAGAAGTCTGAGGATAAAACCGTTACACCCTGCTCGTTTTTCGAGGGTACGGGAATATACACCACTCAGGCCTCCATACACCACTCAGCCTTCGGCTTCGTGGTGTATGGAGTCCTTCGTGGTGTATATTCCCGTACCCTCGAAACGAGCAGGGTGTAACTGATATTCTCCTTTGTATAGTGACGTGTACATTTGGCAGCTGCAGTTGCAATGTTGTAAGTGTATAACAACTGACAAATTGAATGAAGCAATTGCTGCAAACTTGTGTAAATTGCATTCATGTATTACATCTGACACTCAACAATCCTTTATGGCGCCCTTCACCTTTGGAAAGTGCTCTGTGCTGGGTAAGTGTCTGCCATTTCATCTCCCTGAATTCCCAAAATCCCATTTGTAATGTCACTTGCACAAAGGTCAACTGTCTGATTTAGTTGATCCAAAGCAAAATAATGAAAATGTATTTCCTCATACCACAAAGTTATCATTTTTGGTTTTTGCTTGCAGAGGACGGCAGTGGAATTGGGATCAGCTGGGTGGCCCATAGTAGTCTAGACACCAGCTAGTCTTCAGAGTATCTCCTGCAGGGGTAAGATGAATGTCATGTGATTGTTCTCATCCTCCCCACGCAAGCCCTGCTAAAATGGACAGGGCTTTCTGCTATTTCCAACCTCTTCTGTGATTGGCTGCTTATTTAGGTCATAAGTATTTTGCAGGCAGATTTAGTCCGATTATGGACACTTAGAGGATTACTGGCAACTAAGAAAAACAGTGTAAAACAAGCAAACTTTCAAACAGTTTCATTTCAGAACTGTGAAAATACATAATTCAATGGAATTTTCGGAACTGTCATAGCACCTTTCAACAATACACAATTTCTCCATTTATAACTGTGTGAAACAGAAGCAACAATTTCAAACTGTGATGTAGCGGTCCCAGATTGGCTGAGCCAAAACTGGGTCAGTTAATTAAGTATTCATGAATTAGCAAAGGTTATGGGCCATTTTGTCATGGTATGACTTGGGATGATGGATTGTTCTATGACGATGGTTTAAAAATTGTTTAAATATAAACTTGTGTACAAGATCCATTTATAAATGTTTCATTTTCTGAAATCTATCTGTAGCATATGAAACTCAAATTATCCTGAAGATGCCTAGCTCAAATTAAGTGACTTTAGTTCATGAATTTTGTACCACTCAAAAGACCATGATGTCATTAGCAATTAAATATATACAGATAAAGTTACAGACTTTTAAAAATAAGGGGAATCTAACGTTAAACAAATAAATTGGCCATTTGAATGAGGTCATTAGATATGGAAGTTACCTCCACAAGTGCAACTTAGTTCAATGGCAAAAGAAGCATCAAACCCTTCATACAGCTTGCTCTTTGTAGAGAACATAGATTTTGCAAATGATATGTGAAAATATCATCCCACTTCGAAAGTTCCTTTCCAAGTTCCAGTGAAACACCAAAAAGTGCCAAGCAGCCTCACATTTTCTGTGGCTAATTGGCTAAAATAAGTGAAATTTAGATCTTCAAACAGCCATTAAGGAAGACATGTAGGTACATTTATCCAGCTAATAGATGAAATAGAAGCCCAGCGATGAGATAAGAGCTGTTGGAATCTGTAGTTATTTGGATGATTTAACAGAGAGCGTCTGATATCTGCCCAATGGTTAGAAGCCAACATCACTCATTCTCTTACACGCTCCCAATTTCAGGGGTCCTATAAATTTATGGACAATGAAAGTAGAATGTGAGAGTTCCTTGGTCCGGCCTTATAGCGGTTACCGCTGGCTCGGTGCCTCGGAGCTCTCACACTAACTTAAATTAAGCTGTTCTAACTTATAATTGCTCACAACAATTATCCTTACACTCTATATTTTATAACAAATGTTCAGTTTCAATTGAATTGAATTGTGTATATACATATCTATGAATGTATAGCCTAATCCTATTAGATTGTAGTTGCTTATTTTTATGCTGTATATCCATATTTTATTTTTATTATTTTATGACATATGCATCTGTTTGATGCTTTTACATGTCAATAAAATTCTATATATATAAATTAATAGGTGGTGTATTGGATTTCTAGTGCTCGGATATGACAGTGCATGGCCAAGAAAACTAAATCTTCTATTAATGACAGTGGATACATTAAGAGACATTGAAGATTGTGAATTAGCTGGTTCTTCTTACCCCTAGCTGTTGTCTGTCCTTGTAGGTACATATGTCTCTCTAGCAATATTTGTAGCTTTTGTTTAACTCTCTGTATGTTTGAGCATCTGACTATCTTTCTTCCTGTATCTTTTTATTTTATCTGGCTGTGTAACTATTTATCTATCTAACTATCTATGAATGTTGGATTATCTGTCGTTCTTTCTATCTGTATCTTTTACCTGGCTGTGTAACTATTTATCGGTCTTAATATATATCTATCTATCCGTCTATCTATCTATGTGTCTGTCTATGTATCTACCTGTTTATCTATCTAGCTCTACTTTCCAACATGTACACATAATTATGTTGAGGGCAGTAATATTGCAGTAATATGAAATTCCAGTGCTTGCTTGATATATACTAACACCATTTGGACTTCAAGGACCTGCTTTTTGGAACCAATATTCTCAGCCCTTGACCTATAACATTGAAGAGGCCGTCAGTTCCAATTTTGTACTTTTTGTACATTGATTAATGGAGACAATATCAGATTTTTATAACTCTTATATTGCAACTTCCCTTAAGATTGTCTTTCTGACATCATTCTAAATTCAGTTTGCCAAAATGAATTGACTGATTGATCCGACTTGTTCAAATTGTTGGCATTGCGGCTTTGCATTAAAAATATTGAGAGAAGAGTTTTTGTGATCATTTAACGTGACTCTATGTTTTGGAAAATGGTATGCCTTTGTGGATATCATGAAAAGGATTATGTAAATAAGTATATTTGATTATTTGTATAAACTGAACAACAATCATATGCTTTATACACAGATTTAAAAAGTAAAAAAATACAATAATGGCAAATATTATGTTGTACCAAATAAAATGCATGGAGTATCTCATACTCTATAGACTCGTCATCCACTTGCAGTAAAATTTGAGAAAACAATCCTCATTGTTTTGCTTGTGACAGGTTCGCCTCTTTATCTTCGTTGTTTGTGTTTGGAAGAAGAGAAATGAGAGAGTGAGAGTTCTTAGGATTTCCTAGGTATCCATCTGAATTATGTTCCTGCTGAGAAAATCCCTTCATAACCCCCCTGGTCCTGGACATTGGCCGTCCTGATTCCTAAGACTAACACCTCTAACCAGATCCATACATTGAATCAGACAGAACCAATCTACATGCACAACGTTGCCCAAACATTGATGTGTCATAATGTTGGTTACTCAGTCTATTTGAATGTTCCAACCGCACACAAAAAATTACTCTATGGTTAACAGAAATGTACAGTTGCTGTAAACACAATTTCTAATGATGCAATTTCATGCAAGAAGCAAGGGGTAAGAATGTTTTAAGATATATTCTTGGCTCACTTGATTTTTCACTGAAAACATCACTAATTATTTCTTTCCCTTTGTTCACCAATGCAGACAGTGATCTTGATTTGGAAACTTTTTTTTCTCAAAGGTAATAAAAGGCAACGTCAGAGTGACCAGGTTTCCATATTAGTGACAGTGAGGGTTTATAGATACTTATAATTTCTTTCATTTCCTTAATATGTTAGGTTGTTTAACATAATAATCATTAGGCCTACATATCTTTTATGAATGAAGGTAAAAAATAATAATGACATTCTTGACACATTTGTTTTCATTTACATGCCTTAATGAAATATTTTAATCTAAAAAGGATCCAGTCAAGAATATACATGATGTATTACACCATTGTAGAGCAAGTTTTCCAAATCTGAGACTCATAATGCCTGTCCTTTATCTAAATTATATTTCAAACAAAGCCGTCAGACTGCTAATGTCTACCATTTACTTACTGCACATTTTCATGAGCCAAAATGCGCTTTCTTTAAGGTCAGTCGTCTCAGGGCCTATTCTGTTGAAAGAGGTACTGTTTCTAATTATCCAGGCATTTACCTGCAACAGGTGTAGGATGCAGGAGGTCAAAACCACAGTCCATAACATAACAACAACAAAAGGCTGAAGCCAGAATTGATAAATTCACCATTTCACTAAATTAAGAACTTGCATTGTCTGTCTGGTTGGCTATTCAGACCAATAAACTTTGACCCTAGCTGATGCTAATAAAGGAATTACATTACAATCAAATCTGGTAAAAAACATGCAGTATCAAGTCCCACCAGAAGCAGTGAGTTGTTAACTCTTCTTTTGCATAAGGGGGTGACCATTAGATATTGTGGGGAGGGGGGGTTTTATCTGACAGGAGAAATTATTTATCTCACAGGAATTCCGAAATCATAGATTTCGAGTGTATGTCGTTAAGAAATTACATGTATATTAATGGATAAAAAAAATCTCCACCCCCCCCCCCTCGAAGATACTATGATTGAGGTTTTTTTCTCTTTACACAATTAAAACCGATAAAAATTCTACACATTTATTTTTAATAGCTCAGTTAGAAATCATTGATACATAATTTCACTGGCACGATGTAAACAGGCCTAAACTGTCCTATACTGTGCCAGTCATAATCAAAATTTTCTGTGTAGATCAAGTCATGGATGGTCCATGATTGAACTCAAGAAGAACATGAGGCAGACAAACGTTTAAAAGAATGAAGTGACTTACCTCAATGGTGACTTATATAACAGAAAGTACCAATAATTTTTAAGAGTAGCCGAGTGATTGTCAATCTTTGGTGTGACAAGATGATATCTCTTCGAGGAAGTGTGACACGCTTCCATGAAAAAAATAAATTCAATCTCATCTCATTCTTTTGCCAAAATAGCATATCATAATTCTATTTGCAACAATGTTTTCCTAAAACATAGCATTTCCCTTTCCATACAAGAGTTTACTCTTGGTCTTTGCTTCATTACTTCATAACCACAATGTGCCATTTTGCTTTACAGATTTTGGTTTTATGATGTCATCGACTGATTGTCAATCAGAGTAGTGCTGTTTCATTGCCTCATCTATGGATACAGCACTGCAAAATGAGCTGGAAAAAAAGACTACTTGGTTGAATCACCTTTCATCCAAATGTTCCTTTCTGTTTATCTAAAGAAATCAGTCTGATGTTTTGGTGAACTATAGTGTCACTTCACATAAACGGGGATGCGGGCAATTCCTTAAAGTTTCATTGCACCTCTGTTATTTTATTGGTAAAGAAGGACCAAAGCTCCAAGTACAACAGGAGCTGAGCTACATCAAAATGTCATTGTGTCGGACGTACACCGTGAATGTACGCCCGACATGATGACATTTTGCCTTGTAGCTCAGCTGCTGTCGCACTTGGAGCTTTGGTTGATGATTTGTCTGATACCCTATTACCGACCGCATCCCTGTTTCACAATGAAATAGGAGAGGTGCAATGGTAGAGCTACACAAGCTGCTAAAGTTTCTGTAAATCGGACTTTACGGAATTGCCCATTCATTAAAATTTCAAGTCACTTGTTTTATTCTAATCAATGTTGAATGTTAAAAGCCTCATCATCATAATTTTGATAGCATGGTATTGCAAACAAGATGTTAAACATTTCAATTACTATTGTGACTGTTTATTCTCCATCACATTCTTCCAGATCGAGGAAATAGATTTTCGACAGACTTCCGAAGGAAATTGATTTTGAAGGACCCCTAGTGAAACTGAGATTATTAAATTGAAACATAAGGAATGGTGTTGTTGTCACATTGCTGTTAATTAGCCACATCCAAAACACTACATGAAGCCCTTGAGAGCCATGATTGGTCATTTGATCACCAAGTGTTTTTGAAAATGGCAACCGGATCTGCCTTGAAAAACATGCTGTCGGACCAGAATTTCCTTGGACTAATTGTTCAAAGTAGCAATGTGAACTAACCACCATACATTACCCAGCTAAAACAGCTCTTCCAAACTCTACCTTATGTGTTTGATTTACAATTTCAAGCATTATTTACAGTATAGCATGCAATTCATTTTGTAGATGTATCCATACGTGATTCATCATTACTACTATTTAAGTATGGAAAAAAGATGCTGTGGAAGATGGTGTTTTTAATTAACCACCACAAATCCTTGAACAAGATACCAAGCAATTAGTGAGTATAGCTAAAAAAAAGGCCAGCCATCTGCAGACACGCCAGCAAAAGACAGAAAAGAAGAAAGACACTTAGTGCATGTGAATTAAGTGTTCTCAAGCGGATAAAGGGACTAAGACACAATTCTATTTCAGACAGCATCAGGATGGCATTGATGGCCAGCTGTGCATTTGCATTTCTGCACCACATGGCAATTGTTAATCTGCAGTCTGAAATAGCAAACTGATCTCATCAAAGTCTGAATTTAGTTGTGTGTTTTCTGTTTTGCCACCAAGGCAGCTGCATGTTTCTAGCCCCAATGGTGCATGTGCATTGCATTTAAACACACCGGTCAGTGTGTTTAATATATCTTGGTGGAGCAATTGGAAAATCTCCAGCATTTAAGGGATTCTAATGGAATCAGGATATTTTTGCTTTATTCTTGGCAGCCGAGTCCGAAAGAATCACACTATGTCCTGTACACTAACCATTTAAACTATTCGTTCATGAGTAAAACTTCAGGGTTACTCATGCAAATTTAATCCCCATTCCACTTGGAAGAAAAAATTCTGTGGAAAAATGAGTAATTTTTTTGATGATAAAACTACACTTGAAGACATAACTCATGGGATATGTCATAGTAAATGCAGCCATAACAAATGTGTTATTCAACTATACACTGATATTTCGAAAGAGCAGAAAATATTGAGTCATTATTGTTATATCTCCATTCTCCAACAAAAACCTATATACTGTGGAGCCTTACACCGATTTCATATAATGAGTACACTGGTAATGGAAGAATATTGAACTCTTCCACGTTAGGTTAAGTGAGTAGAAAAAGTCTGAACCATCACATACCATATTTTGTTTAAAAGATTTGTAAAATGGTTATGGAGGACACAGACATTGAATAATATAATTCGCATGGAAAGCTACCTTAAAAGATGTAAAATAGCTTATAACTAAGGATCCTAAAATATAAACTTGGCAAGTTGGATGACAAATTGCTCCCATAGAGCATTTAGTCCAATCTCCCTGACCTTAACTGAATTGTCACTAAAGGTGAAAATGGAGTGGTTCCCTCAGAAAGTAGCACATGTCATCTGGCCTTGTAACTCAACATGACCTAATAAGTGATAATATCACATGACATTCATCTAGTTTGATTTGGTTGTAAAATTATGAAAGTGCAAAACATTTCTGAAAATACCATATTGTCCAAAGCTGCAAAATTATAATATCTCTCTATTTGTTATTATCTTTGTATGTTTCATCTTAACGCGTATTTTCAAACAAATAAACTTATTTTAATAATCATACAACTTAAAATCTTTCAAATTAATGTGCAAAAACACATTAAACGGTAACACCTTAATTTCAATTTGGAAAAATATACAGCACCAAAGTGAGCTCCAAGAAAACATCACAGTTGTCAATAATTTGGAAGCTATTCTGTGGATATTTCTGCCAGAAAGCAGCAGGTGTCAGATTCTAAGGCTGAAAGCAACTTGTCATATTTTTTAGTAAATAATGGAAAATAACAGCTGACAAAAATACATTGCATTCATGTATTAGATCAGGCACTCAACAATAATCCTTTATGGCACCCTTCACCTTTTGAAAGTGCTCTGTGTTTCGTAAGTGCCATTTCATCTCCCTAAATTCCCAAAATCCCATATGCATGGTTACTCGCACAAAGGTCAACTGTCTGACTTATTTTATCCAAAGCAAAATAATTAAAATTTCTCCATACAATAAAGGACTTTCTTCTTATTGCAGGGCACTATAGTAAGATCAGCTGAACAGCCCAATGGTCCACAAACAACAGCAAACCTCCAGATTATCTGTGGTATAAGTGAAAGTACCTTTCTAAGTTCCAATGAAACACCAAAAATGCCGAGTAGCCTCACACCTCCCGATAGTTAATTGGCTAAAATAAGTGAGTTTCAGATCTAATCCTCAAACAGCCATTAAGGAAGACATGGAGGTACATTTATCCAGCTGATAGATGAAATAGAGGGCCAGCAATAAGATAAGAGCCATTGGAGCCTGCAGTTATGTGGATGATTTAACAGAGAGTGTCTGATATCTGCTCAATGGGCAGAAGCCAACATCAGTCATTCTCTACTCTTACAAGCTTCCAATTTCAGGGGTCCCATGAATAATAGGCGAATATTCCACCTAACCTCTGTCGTTTGTCCATGTCCATCTGTTTATCTGGCAGCCTAATTATCTATGTGTTTTAGGGTGGTCCACATTCCTATGGGAAAAATCAAATCTCCTAAAACCCCCAATTTGATAGTGGAAATTGATGACCACATAACTAAGACAAACACACGCAAAATTTCAGCCAAATTGGCTAATATCCAGAGGTGGCACATAGCCTTTGAAGTTTATCATGCCAAAAAATATTCACTTCGGAAAAAGATCTGGGAAATTGACAATTTTTTCAGTTGCTCGAATGGGGAATTACACCTCTAAATGTTAATTGATTTAGCTGGAAATTTTAACTAAATACCTTCTGTATACATAAGATCACAATGCAAGATTCAAATTAGAGAAATTTAGAAGAAAATGTTTTTGGACCACCCTAATGTGTTTGTATGTCTATATCTGTATATTTCTGATTGATCTTTTGTTAAATATATCTTTCTATTCATTTATCTATTATTCCATCTGTCTGTTTATCTATCTACTTATATATATATATCTATCTGTTTATCGTAGTTCGGCTTTCTGTCACACACACAAAGTTAAGGACAGCCCAGTGTAACTCAGTCGCCTGGTTGATTGACTTAACCCATAAAGGCTTCAAGGACTAGCTATAAGAGCTAATAGTCGCTGTCAGTTCCCATAATGTACTTCAAGTATTTTCATCAATGAAGACAATGCCAAACAACACTTACCTCACAATTTTCCCTCCAGATTGTATTTCTGCATGCTATTATTCCAGATTGTCAAAATAATTTTGGCTGAATGGGTCCCACTTTCATTTGTTCAAATCATTGACACGAGCTAATAATTTTGACTGAATTGCTCCAATTTGTTCAAATCATTGACACTAGCTTTTTCGGGGGAAATAAAAGTAATGTTATGAGTAAGTGTATATAGTAAAGGCACACAGGCAACAAAGAATAAATGCATATTTGCTTAAAAGTTTTCTCAAATGTGGAAAATGTTATGATAGCATGAACACAGATGCAATATCTCCCACTCTTTACACCGGTCATCAATTAGGAGCCAATTTTGAGAAAACCAACCTCATTGTTTTGCTTATGACAGGTGAGCCTCTTTATCTTCATAGTTTGTGTTTGGAGGAAGAGAAATGAGAGGCTGATAGCTCTTAGGATCTCTTAGGTATCTATCTGAATTATGATCCTTCTGAGAAAATCCCTTCTTAACTCCCTGGACATTTGCTATCCAGAAATTTAGACCTCTAACCAAGATTCTTACCAAGTATCAGACAGAACCAATGGAGGTCAGAGGGGTTGTAAAGAAGGTTTTATTGCAAGGAACCTTCTGACCAACATATAACACTGAAATTTGGTTTACGAGTATCTACACCAACATGTCATTATGTGGGATATTCAATCTGTTGGACTCTTCTCACTTCTCCCCTTACACAGATGATACAAAAGTAGCACAACATTTGAAGAAATGTAATTTCCTGTAATTATACACATAGGCCTATGGAACAATCTTATTGACTGTGAATAATAGTCTTCTGTAGTAAGTGAACCCTAACTTCATTGATGGCCCTATCTGCCTAGCATCTAATAGTATATATCACTCTACCTTATTTACCCATCTTTCTAGCTGTCTATTAATGACTGTATTAAATGTTTACAACAAAAACCATTTGTTTCCAGAACCAGCTATTATGCAAACCAATATCATCTAAATTTGACCGGCAACAAGACGGTCAATACCCATTACAGGCCTACTTTATTAATATTGCAAAAACACCAATCTTACAATTTTTCCAACTGGTTGCATTTTGTTATCATTCCAAATTATACCACTTGTTCACAATATATGTAATGCTAATGGTTTTGAAATATTGGAAGAATAGTTAATTCTAATGTTTGGATTATCCTCCAGTTTGCATTTTATTCATTCACATGCCTGATATAATAAGTTTTGCTAAAAAGTCTGAAATATAATTCATTACCCCAGAAAGCTTCGCATCTGTAGAGCCAATTTTCCAGATATGAGACTCGTAATGCTTGTCCTTTACCTAAATTATATTTCAAACAAAGCCGTCAGTGTGCTAATACCTACCATTTACTTATTGTACATTTTCATGAGCCAAATACACTTTCTTTAAGGTCAGTTGTCTCAGAGCCTATCCTGTTGAAAGAGGAACTGTTTCTAATTATCCAGACATTTACCTGCAACAGGTGTAGGATGCAGAAGGTCAAAACAGCCATCCATAACAAAACAACAACAACAAGCTGAACCTGAAATACACCAATAAGTGACCAATTATCATTTCATGAGATTAAGAACTTACATTGCCTTAAGCCATCTGCATGGACAGTTTGGACATCTACTCTGACAAATAAACTTTGGCCCCAGCTGAGGCTGAAAAAAGGAATGACATTACTGCCGATTCAGTCAAGACTAAGAGTTAGCTAACAAAAAGCATTCCTTGACTTTTTTCATTAAAGCAGTTTCCTATTTACATGACAACACCACAAAGCAATTAAGACACATTTTGAAATAAGTCTGCTTAATCAGTGCTTATTATATAAATGTATGTAGGCCTACACTGTGCATTGTGCCATATGCCACTCTTGTCACACCAACATATCTGGCATTTCTCCTTCCTGCTACGTGTAGATGTTATTTATACCTCTAGATGTAATTTTCTGATCTTATTATCGCAGTGTTGTGCCACAACATGCCCAAAAATATGTAGGCCTACGTTTTTAGCACAGAAAGGCAAAAACTCATGCAAATAAGAACTGAGACTCTTTACGACTAGTGCGAAGGAGAGGTGTCAAACAATCAATTGTGAAAAAATCATACTTCAAATTGTGTGTTCAATTTAATCATATTATATGCTGTTGTATTATGTGGAACTCCTCATGCGACCATAGACATTTACAGACAGTGTGGCACTCCTCCACTAGACAAAGACAAGAAGTGGCAGTTTGTCTGTGATGCTCCGAAGGATTCCATATAATGATAGACGAAGGTAACAGAGAACATGACTGCGGTGCTGTAAGGCTACTCTGCACACTAGAGTTCATATTTTACATCATGCATAAGAGACAGCAGCAGTTCACTGACACCGTCAGTGAACTCTGCCTGATTTCAGATGCAGTAACGACCGCTTTTTTAAAGGGAAGTGGAGTAACGACTTGGCCTGTTGAATTAGGTCTAGAATTGAATATTAAATAACTTCTAATTGGCCACTTAATTATTGGAATGGTGCTATTGCTGCAAAGTGGTACTTGTTGTGGAACTTTTTTTTTTGGCGGAGTCATAATTTTTCCTGCCCAGGGAATTGTGAGTAGTCCCTGTTTGGCAGCCAGCCAGACAGCCACGCACGAGCACCCTCACTTCTCAGTATAAGCTTGTTAAGCTTGCCCTGACCAGTGACCACAACATACATTATTTGTGAAGTTGTAACAAAAAGATTAACTCTTCTTTGGTGTGACACACATAATTAACTGTTTCAGATCTCTCAAAGCAATTGAATGAATGCTTTAGTGTTTCATTGTTGTCCATTTGTTGTTTCAATTAGTTTCGTTGGAGAACGCCCTAAACTATCATTTAAATCATGAGCACTGGCAATAGCTGTCAAAGGATTTGAAAACTCATTGGCAGTGCATGTGCACTCATCGATAGTTTAAAATTGTTGATTGCGCTTTGTTTATATGTTGCTGGCAGCTCAGCTGTGCGTATGAGCACAAGTGATGAGGTCCCTCTACCTAGACATGACCTGACCTACTCGAATATTAATAAATGTGTCAGCTGGAGGTCATCCGATTTCTGGCAGACTCTCCAGCTGTGCTGTTCGTTCAGAGTCTGTGAGCAGACTGCTGTAAGGCACTTATGGAATTATGGCTGGGACTTCAGACTATCCAACCTGGAGAAAACATAATAACTCACTGACAAACAAACTTGGAACAAACTGAAACAGTGAAATACTTGCAATGAGCTGTCAACAATAAGCCATGCATTTCCGTAGTAATCTCAGAGGTCTGTGTGGAGTTGATCAGAAAAGAAGAGAAAATATTGGACCACATTTGAACAAATCAAGATGAATATGGCACAGACAAACATACAAAAGAATGAGGGAACACAGCAGAAGAGCCAATAATTCCTTAGACGAGCTCAGTGGTTGTCAATCCCTTATGTGACACTATGATAACTCTTCAAGGAAGTGTGACAAACTGCTGTGACCAACAGTTTTCAAACATGATTATTTTCTTGAAAGATAGCATTTCCAATTTCCTGCAAGAGTTGACTCACTTTATGTCTTGCAGCACTCTTGCTTCATTGCTTCATTACTTTATAGCACAAATGTGCGATTTTGCATTACAGATTCTGGTTTTATGATGTCATTGACTAATTGCCAATCACAGTAGTGCAGTTTCATTGCCGGTAAGTGGAGCAGTTCTGCGTGCTGAGCTAGGGTGTCCCAAAAAAAGTGAAAGTCTGAAATTCATTGGGGCTAACCTCCAAGTGTGTTCCATAGCCCCTCTCTGACTCCCATGTAAAATTTCAGCTCATTTGAAGGTGTTTTAGGTGTTGCTCAAGAGCCCCAAAGATAGATGGGGGTTTAACATTGAATTTTCGTGCGAAAATGGCTATTTTAGCTAATAGCTAAAAAATTATCAGTTTCAGTCCACCCAAACACATGGATAGTTGATACAAAGATGTATAAATTATTCTGCACACTGTGGTACCAATTTCATATCTGTACCTTACTTGGTTCTTGTGTAATTGGCAAATGTATACTATTTTGCATGAAAAATTGACGCCAAGGCGAAGTACCTTTCTTTATGAAGATTAATTGCAGTCTGATTTTGAATTTTAAACATGAGACAATCACAAATTGGTTCCATAGTGTGACAGAGACACAAGAACATCAACCAATGTCTTACAATCAATTTGAGGCTATTGAAGCAATCTAAGAAGTTTTTTTAAATGACAGAAAATCGCATAAGTAAGTATTCCCGTACATGTAGATTTTCTCAATACCCAAGCAAGTTACAAATATGAAAGTGGTACCACAGTGTGCAGAATAATTCATCCATCTTTGTTTCAACTATCCATGTGTTTGGGTTGACTGAAACTGATAATTTATGAGCTATTAGTTAAAATAGCCATTTTCGCACGAAAATTCAATGTTAAACCCCCATCTATCTTTGGGGCTCTTGAGCAACACCTAAAACACCTTCAAATGAGCTGAAATTTTACATGGGAGTCAGAGAGGGGCTATAGAACACATTTGGAGGTAAGCCCCAATAAATTTCAGACTTTCACTTTTATTGGGACACCCTGGCGTGCTCACAAGGGTTGGTCGATGAGAGGGAGATAGTGTTCATCATGTTACACATTTACCCAATTTGAGGGACCTCTTACTTGACCAGCAGAGATGCTGATACAAGTTGCTACCATTTTGATGTCTTTCTCGAACAGCATGAAGAATTTTATTCATGATGTAATATGGAATAAAACGAAATCCTAACAACTTAAATGACTCTTTAAAAGTGTAACAATACATTTCATCAACTGATGTTTCAAACATTACTTTTTAGTAAACTGAAACAGATTTGAATGGAAAGTGATCCAACTAGTCTTTTTTGCCTGCCTGAATCTGCACCATCATATCCATAGATGGACATCTATCTATGTATCATAGCCATTTACTGTTGTCACAAATAAAGCAGACAGGGCATTAAAACATAGCAATCATTAAGGTGGGTATTAATGCCCCCATAACAACCTTCTAATTTGAGGAAATAGTTTTTTGAGAGACACCTCAAGGAAATAGATTTTGAAGACCCTCAGTGAAGCTGAGATTATTATTGAAACATAATGAGTGACATTGTTGTCAAATGTCTGAAAATTTACTACATTCATAACACTGCTTGAGGCCCTCGATATCCACAATTAGTCACTTGATTCGCAAGTGTTCTGAAAATGGTAACTGGATGTGCCTAAAATACAAGATGTGGGACATCAACTTCCTTGGACTAATTGTTGGACAATGTGAATTAACACATAAATAGTTAATAACCAAACTGAAAGCACTTAACTGATTGGTACAATTTTCTTCTGTAGGACGCAGCAGGACATGCGAGGCAATGTCTAAATTATCTACACGTATTCGTATTCCCTTTTGGAGATGTACATTGTATATATTTCATCACACTATTAAATGCCAGCTGAAAAAGGCACTTCATTCTTTTCTCCTTAATCACTCCTGATGAACCAACATTTTTTTAAACTTTCCACATGCAGAAAAAGATAGAAAGCCTTTAATTAAACACCAGAAGTCCTTGCAAAAGATATGAAACAGTCAGCTAGTTGGTCTATAGCTGAAAAAAAAAAGCCAACCACCTACAGGTACATCAGCAAGAGACAGAATGGAACTTAAACAACTCTGGGTGCATCTGAATTAAAGTGGATTGAGAGACTAAGACACAATTCTATTTTTGGCTGCATCAGGATGACATTGATGGCCTGCTGTGCATTTGCATTTCTGCACCACACGGTGTCACAGCAATTGTTAATCAACGGTCTGAAATAGCAGACAGATCTCATCAAAATCTGAATTAAGTTGTGTGTTTTGCCAGCAAGGCAGCTGCAGGTTTCTGACTCGAGGTCAGTGAGAACAGACACTATGTACAAGTCTGCATGCTGTTATTTTCTCAAGCCCAAACCATGCATGTGCACTGCAGGTAGACATGCTGGTCTATATGTTTAACGTGTCTTAGAGGAGCATTGAGAAAATCAACAGAATTTAAGGAATTCTTATGGGAAAATAGACCCAAGCGATTTGTGTGTTTATGTTGGCAGCTGAGACTGAGAGAATTACACTTCAAAACCCAACACCAAACAACTTGTCAAAAGGCTGACTTGGGTTGATTGCCCAAACTCGATCCTTCATTCAGTTAAGGCAGACAAGAACAAGCAGAATGGAAGTGAGTGATAGTCATTGTTGATTACTTCCATGCATCAAAATGACTTGCATCACACACCATAGAGATCACACCCAAGAGGCTTGTCTTTCATCAGGAAATGGCAGACAACAGAGACAGGAAAGAGCAACGTGGCATGCTGCCAAGTTATCTCTCCTCGGCTAAGTACTTTGAGAGCTCCTTTTGAAGTTTGAGGGCAAAGCCTTCATCGGTACTAATTCCACTTCCTCTAGCAATTCAATGCATTTGAAAGGCAAACCTGGTTGCTGTGTCTGTGTGCTCTACAGTCATGATGAAATGCTCAAACCTTTCCTATGCATTCTAGGTCGGATTGAGGTGGGAGTACATTACCTTGTAAATAGCTAATGTGAGCCACAAATTGCCTGGCTGGCATATATGGTTTCTCATTCTTTGCTACTTCTGCTGAGATTTAAAGGAATCCAGAGAAAGCCTCTCCTCATCATATCAGGCTAAAAGCAAGCTTTATCTGGTTATCCACAGAGTCCTCATAACATACCCACTTTCTGCAATGTCTGCATGACCCTTCTATTATAGTCCTGCACTGGACCTGCAGTCCATCTGGTGCGGGCAGCTACAGCCATTAAGGCTGACCGAGTCAATAGCAGGCTGTCTTGACAATGGTCCGTGGATAGTCCTGGATGGTCCATGGGTATTCCTGGATCAGACATTAATTGCTGCTTTCTGTCATTCGTGATAAGCCTTCAACTGGCTTTTTACGCTGGTAATGGAAGAACATTAAACTCTTCCACATTAGGTTAAGCAAGTAGAAAAAGTCTGTAAAAGTTTTGTAAAATGGTTATGGAGGAGATAGGCATTGAATAATGCTATTCACATGGAAAGCAACCTTAAAAGATGTAAATGACTTATAACTAAGGATCACAAATTATAAACTTGGCTAGTTGGTTGACAAATTGCTCCCAGAGAGTATTTAAATTAGACCAATCTAATTGCCCTTAATTGAATTGTCACTAAAGGTGAAAGTGGAGTGATTGCCTCAAAAAGTAGCACAAGCCATCAGTTGCTTTGTAAAACAAAATGACTGAATAAGTGATACTATCTACATGAAAGTTCTAAAAATTGCTGAAAATATCATAGTGTCCAAGGCTGTAAAATTAAAATGTCTCTCTATTCATTATTATATTTATGTGCTTCATCTTAACCACCCAGAGAATCTTAGCTGAAGTGAGCTTAACACTGTATATACAAATAAATAAATATAACATGCACGCACTTTAAGCAGCACAGACAGTGCATGGTTCCAACACAGGCACACCTGTGACGGATATACTAAGAAGAAGAAGAAGAAGAAGAAGAAGCAGGCATGGTTGACCTTTGACCCATGGAAGCCAGTCCATTTTAGTTTCTTTATAATTTTTTCCATCACAGAAGGGCACCTAAAGTGATTGGTCAAAAGTAAAAAACCTACAGAGAATGTAGAGTAAATTTGAATGTGATTGGTGAGAGAGAGTGACCTCCAGAGTGCTAACAGGATTGCATGAAATTCTTGGGGTAAGAGCAGCTGTGCTGCTAATAAAAATGGTGGAATAATCATACTACTTCAAACCTCTTAAACTCCTCAACTTCAATTTGTAAAAATATACAGCAACATAGTGAGCTCCTAAACACATCACAGTAGCCTACTCAATAATTTGGAAGCTATTCTGTGGATATTTCTGCCAGAAAGCAGCAGGTGTCACATTCTAAGGCTGAAAGCAACTTGTCATATTTTGTGGTAAATAATGAATTATAATTGATGGAAAATAAAATCTTTTGTCATGCTATCTGCAAATTTGGCAGCTACAGCTTGAACGTTGTAAGTGCAACAGCTGACAAAGATAATCATGCCATATTGCTCTTAATTTGTGTAAATTGCATTTATGTATTACATCAGATGCTCAACAATCCTTTATGGCACCCTTCACCTTTGGAAAGTGCTCTGTGCTTCGTAAGTGTCTGCTATTTCATCTCTCTAAATTCCGAGAATCCCATTTGTATGGTCACTCGCACAAAGGTCAATTGTCTGATTTATTTTATCCAAAGCAAATAATGAAAATTTCCCCATACCACAAAGGACTTTTCTTCTTATTGCAGGGTACTATAGTAAGATCAGCTGAATAGCCTAATGGTCCAGACACACGTCAGCAAACCTTCAGAGTATCTACTGCATGGGTTAAGATATGACTGACATGTGATAAATGTAAATCTGTGGTATAAGTGAAACTATTGCCTCTCTTCGAAAGTTCCTTTCTAAGTTTCAATAAAACACCAAAAGTGCTGAGTAGCCTCACAATTCCTTGTAGCTAATTGGCTAAAATAAGCGAGATTTAGATCTTCAAACAGCCTTTAAGAAAGACATGCTGGTAAATTTATCTAGCTGATAGATGAAGTAGATGGCCAGCAATGAGATAAGAGCTGTTGGAACCTGCAGTTATTTGGATGATTTAACAGAGAGCGTCTGATATCTGTCATTGGTTAGGATCCAAAGCAGTCATTCTCTACTCTTACATGCTTTCAATTTCAGGGGTCCCATGAATAATAAGTGAATAATCTACCTAACCTCTGTTGTTTGACTACGTCCATCTGTTTGTCTGGCAGCCTAATTACCTATGTCTTTGTATGTCTAATTGTCTATATTTCTGTATATATATATATCTGATTTATCTTTTGATAAGCCAATCTATCTTTCCATTCATCTATCTATTATTCTCTCTGTCTGTCCATCCATCAATCAATTTATCGATCTGTTTATATCTATCTGCTTATCTAAATCTACCTGTTTATCGAAGTTCGGCTTTCTGTCACACACACAAAATTAAGGAGAGCATCAGTGTAACTAAATCGCCTGGTTGATTGACTCAAACCATTAAGGCTTCAAGGACTAGCTATTAGGAGCCAATATTCTCTGTCTGTTCCAGAGTCCGCGAAAAGTACTTTTGACCCACAGGACATTCGGGCAGGTAGATTCTGCTTTTTACCTGCCCGAATGAAATCTTATCAGCCCGAAATTCCAATTTCCGGAATTTTTGTTTGGGAGTTGGTGTGCTTCCAAAAACATGAAGTTATTTAAACCCATGGTGGGACTAATTAAACCTTTTATTATATGTCAGACTATTGAAAAGCTTGCATTGAACATAGTTTTCTTGCTATTGTCTGACCAATTAGGTTACATTTCCATCATGATATAGGCCAATGATCGAATTGATCAGAAATGATCCCACATTGTACATGATAGTATGACACTGTATTTGCAAAACCTGCCACTCAGGGCCCTGCTGCATGGCAAGTGTTGCAACTTGCAGGGCCTCAATTCTTAATTGATCTTCAGCATTTAATTGATACATTCCTGTCAATGCTGAGTGTCGCTAATTGCAATTTGCTGGGGTACTGACTATTATTGTGTTTAATTGCAATCCATTTGACACCTCTGCCTCCCAATTTGAGTCATTGATGTTTGTCAATTGCACTGGCGATATCAAAGGCCAGCACTAATTGCATTGGCTGCTGAATCAGCTCACTGACTCTCAAGCAAACCCATCGGACATTTGGGCAGGCAACCACAATATTTTTACCGGTCACACGCTATTTTTGCCAGTTTTGACCGGCAAACCGGCACTTTTCGCGGCCTCTGGTCTGTTCCCATAATGTATACTTCATGTATTTTCATCAATGTAGACAATGCCAAACACCACTTAACTCACAATTTACCCTTCAGATTGTGATTTGCATGCGATCATTCCAGATTGTCAAAATAATTTTAGCTGAATGAGTCCAACTTTGATTTGTTCAAATCATTGACACGAGCTAATAATTTTGACTGAATTGCTCCAATTTGTTCAAATCATTGACACTAGTTAGCTTTTTCGGGGTAAATAAAAGTAATGTTATGAGTAAGTGTATACATATAGTAAAGGCACATTGGCAACAAAGAATATATGCATATTTGCTTAAAAGTTTGCTCAAATGTGGAAAAAGTTATGATAGGATGAACCCAGATGCAATATCTCCCTCTCTTTTTACCTGTCATCAATTAGGGGCCAATTTTGAGAAGCAAATCTCATTGTTCTGTTTGTGATAGGTGAGCCTCTTTATCTTCATTGTTTGTGTTTGGGGGAAGAGAGATAAGAGAGTGAGAGCTCTTAGGATCTCTTAGGTATCCATCTGAATTATGATCCTTCTGAGAAAATCCCTTCTTAACCCCCTGGACATTTGCTATCCTAAAAGTTAGACCTCTAACCCAGATTCTTACCAAGTATCAGACACAACCAATGGAGGTCAGAGGGGTTGCAGAGAAGGTTTTATTGCAAGGAACCTTCTGACCAACATATAACACAGAAATTTGGTTTACGAGTATCTACACCAACATGTCATAATGTAGGATATTCAATCTGTTTGACTGTTCACACTTCTCACCTCAGGCAGCTGATAAAAAATTAACAAAACATTTGAAAGAAAGATAATAGCAATTTCCTGTTATTGTACACATATGGAACAATCTTGTTAACTGTGAATAATAGCTTTCTGTGGTTGGTCAACCCTAACTCCATTGACGGCCCTGTCTACCTGGCATCTAACATTATCTATCACTCTATCTCATTTACCCATCATTCTAGCTGTCTAGCGGTGACTGTACATATTACATGTTTACAACTAAAACCATTTTTTTTCCAGAACGAGCCATTATACAAACCAATATTTTCTACATTTGCCACCTGACTGTCAATTCCCGTTATATAGGCCTACTTATTAATATTGCAAAATCACAAATCTTACAATTTTTCCTACTGGTTGCATTTCGTTATCTTCCAGATTATACAAATTTTTTTTTTTAACTAATGCTAATGATTTTGAAATAGTGGAAGAATAGTTATTTCTATTGTTTGTAATATCCTCCAGTCTGCTTTTTTTTTTTCATTCACATGCCTGGTCACTCGACTCACTGGTGCTTTGAAAATGGTAACTGGATCTGCCTAAAATACAAGATATGGAACATCAACTTCCTTGGACTAATTGTTGGACAATGTGAATTAACAGACATAAATTGTTAATAACCAAACTGAAAGCACTCAACTGATTGGTAAAGTTTCCTGCTGTAACAAGCAGCAGAACATGAAGCAATGTCTAAATTGTCTATTTGCTTTTGGAGATGCATATTGCATATGTTTCGTTAT
This sequence comes from Platynereis dumerilii, assembly GCA_026936325.1. NCBI lineage: Eukaryota > Metazoa > Annelida > Polychaeta > Phyllodocida > Nereididae > Platynereis > Platynereis dumerilii. Next base: position 29,071,538 of record JAPTHN010000011.1, read on the forward strand.
CTTCCAGATTATACCTTTTTTTTTTTTAACTATAATGCTAATGCTTTTGCAATAGTGGAAGAATAGTTTATTCTATTGTTTGTAATATCCCCCAGTCTGCATTTTTTTTCATTCACATGCCTGATACAATTAGCTATGGTAAAAAGTCTGAAATATAATCCATTACCACAGAAAGCTTCACACCTGTAAAGCCAATTTTCCAGATCTGAGACTCATAATGCCTGTAATTCACCTGAATTATATTTCAAACAAAGCCGTCGGTGTCCTAATGCTTACCATTTACTTATTGTACATTTTCATGAGCCAAAATACGCTTTCTTTAAGGTCAGTTGTCTCAGGGCCTATCCCGTTGAAAGAGAGGCTGTTTCTAATTATCCAGACATTTACCTGCAACAGGTGTAGGATGCAGGGGGTCAAAACAGCCATCCATAACAACAAACGCCTGAACCTAGAAAAAGCCAATTACGTACCATTTCATAAAACTAAGAATTTATAATTATTGCCTTTAACTTTCTGTATGGATGTCTATTCTGAGTATTTGGGACAAATAAACTTTTGCCTTAGCTGAGACTGATTAAGGAATAACATTATGGCTTATTCATGTGAAACTAAGTCACCACAAGTTGTCCTTGACATCTATTGTATAAAAGTTGACTCCTGTATGTATGAAAACACCAATTAGCGCTCAAGACACATTAAAAAACTGAATTAGTCACAATGTATGCAGGCCTACCTATAGACCTTATTGTGCCATATGCCACTATTTACACCAACATATCTGACATCTCTCCTTCCTCAATCATGCAGATGTTGTTTATGCCTCTATATGTAATTTTCTGATCTTATTATCGCAGTGTGGTGCCACAACGTGCCCAATAATACGTATGTCTTAATGCCAAAGCACAGAAAGGGAACAAACTCATGCAAAGAAGAACTGATACTCCTTACGACAATAAAGAACAGCAAAAGGAAAGTGTAAAATGTTGAAAGAAATCAATAACGAAAATCACATACTGTACACTTCAAATCTTCTTGTGTTCAATAAAAGCAAAAGCAGTTATATTATGTGGAACTCCTCATGTAACTATAGACATTTATAAACAGTGTTGACACTCCTCCACTAGTAAAGACAAGAAGTGCAAGCTTGTCTGCGATGCTCCAAAGGATTCCATATATTGATAGTTGAAGGTATCAGACATCATGACTGGGGTGGTGTAAAAAAAAACTGTAAAGCACTGATGGAGTTCTGGCTGGGACTTCAGACTCTCCAGCCTTTAGAAAGCATGATAACCAACTGACTAACAAACTTGGAACAAACTGAAACTGAAATATTTCCATTGAGGTGTCAACATTACAGCCATGCATTTCCGTCATAATCTGATAATCTAAGTGGCCTGTGTAGTGCTGGTCAGAAAAGAAGTGAAAACATTGGACCACATTTGAACAACTCAAGACGAAGATGGCACGGAAAAATGTACAAAAGAGTGAGGGGATCATGGTAGAAGGTGCCCATAATTCCTCAGACCAGCCCAGTGGTTGTCAATCCCTTATGTGACATGATGATACCTCTTCAAGGAAGTGTGACAAACTTGTATGACCAACAGTTTTTAATCTCCTATAGCTGAAGGCATTTTCCGATAGCAAAACATGATTCTATTTACATCAATACTTTCCTGCAAGACAGCATTTCCCGTTTCCTACAAGAGTTGACTTGCTTTATGTCCTGAACAACTCTTGCTTCATTACTTCACAGCACCAGTGTGCCATTTTGCATTACAGATTCTGGTTTAATGAAGTCATTGACTAATTGCCAATCACAGTAGTGCAGTTTCATTGCCTCATCCATGGATATGATGCTGCAGATTCGGGTGGGCAAAAAAGACTACATGTAGTTGGATCACTTGTCGTCCAAGTTTTCCTGAATCGGAATCAAATCTGTTTCATTTAACTAAAAACTTGTTTGAAACATCAGATGGGGAAATGCATTGTGTTACTTTAGAGTCATTAAAGTTGCAAGAATTTCATTTTATTCCGTAATCTATCACGAATAAACCCCTTTCAATTCATCATGCTGTTCGGATAAGCCATTAAATTGACAGCCCCTTGCATCTGTGCTGGACAAGTAACTTGAAGTAAGAGATCCTTCACATCGGGTAAATGTGTTACATGATGAGGACTATCTGCCTCTCATCAATCAACCCTTGTGTGCAATTACCACATCTAATGATGTATCAAACATTGTAGACGTTTATTGTTGTCACAAATAAAGCACACAGCTAGGACATTAAAACATATTGCAATAATTAAGATGGGTATAAATCGTTTCTTGAAGACCCTCAGTGAAGCTGAGATTATTATTGAAACATAATGAGTGACATTGTTGTCAATTGTCTGAAAATTTACTACATTCATAACACTGCTTGAGGCCCTCAATATCCATAATTAGTCACTTGATTCGCAAGTGTTTTGAAAATGGTAACTGGATCTGCCTAAAATACAAGATGTGGGACATCAACTTCCTTGGAATAATTGTTGGACAATGTGAATTAACACATAAATAGTTAATAACCAAACTGAAAGCACTTAACTGATTGGTACAATTTTCTTCTGTAGGAAGCAGCAGGACATGCGAGGCAATGTCTAAATTGTCTATTCCCTTTTGGAGATGTACATTGTATATATTCCATCAAAACATTAAATGCTAGCTGAAAAAGGCACTTCATTCTTTTCTCCTTTATCACTCCTAATGAACCAACTTTTTTTTAAACTTTCCACATGCAGACAAAGATGGAAAGCCTTTAATTAACCACCAGAAATCCTTGCAAAAGATATGAAACAATTAGCTAGTAGGTCTACAGCTGAAAATAAAAAAGCCAACCACCTGCAGGTACATCAGGAAGAGACATAATGGAACTAAAACAACATTGGGTGCATCTGAATTAAAGTCGATTGAGAGGCTAAGACACAATTCTATTTCTGGCAGCATCAGGATGACATTGATGGCCTGCTGTGCATTTGCATTTCTGCACCACACGGCAATTGTTAATCAACGGTCTGAAATAGCAGACAGATCTCATCAAAATCCGAATTAAGTTGTGTGTTTTGCCAGCAAGACAGCTGCAGGTTTCTGACTCGAGGTCAGTGAGAACAATACAAGTCTGCATGTACAAGTCTTCATGTACTAGTCTGCATGTGGCTATTTTCTCAAGCCCAAATGGTGCATATGCACTGCCGGTAAGCATGCTGGTCAGTATGTTTAACACTTCCTTCATAGTGGAGCATTGAGAAAATCAACAGAATTTAAGGAATTCTAATGGGAAAATAGTGTGTTTATGTTGGCAGCTGAGACTGAGAGAATTACACTTCAAAACCAAACGCCAAACAACTTGTCAAAAGGCTGACTTGGGTTGATTGCCCAAACTCGATCCTTCATTCAATTAAGGCTGACAAGAACAAGCGGAATGGAAGTGAGGGATAGTCATTGTTGATTACTTCCATGCATCAAAATGACTTGCATCACACACCCAAGAGATCACACCCAAGAGGCTTATCTTTCATCAGGAAATGGCAGACAACAGAGGCAGGAAAGAGCAACATGGCATGCTCCCAAGTTATCTCTCCTCGGCAAACTACTTTGAGAGCTCCTTTTGAAGTTTTAGGGCAAAGCCTTCATCGGTACTAATTCCACTTCCTCCAGCAATTCAATGCATTTGAGAGGCAAACCTGGTTGCTGTCTGACAGTGTCTGTGTGCTCTACAGTCATGATGAAATGCTCAAGCCTTTTCAATGCAATCTAGGTGGGATTGAGGTGGGAGTACATTACCTTGTAAATAGCTAATGTGAGCCACAAATTGCCTGGCTGGTATATATGGTTTCTCATTCTTTGCTACTTCTGCTGAGATATAAAGGAATCCAGAGAAAGCCTCTCCTCATCATATCAGGCTAAAAGCAAGCTTTATCTGGTTATCCACAGAGTCCTCATAACATACCCGCTTTCTGCAATGTCTGCATGGCCCTTCTATTATAGTCCTGCAGTTCATCTCGTGTGGGCACTGGGCAGCCACAGCTACTCAGGCTGACCCAGTCAATAGCAGGCTGTCTTGACAATAGTCCGTGGATAGTCCTGGATGGTCCATGGGTAATAATTCCTGGATCAGACATTAATTGCTGCTTTCTGTCATTCGTGATAAGCCTTCAACTGGCTTTTTACGCTGGTAATGGAAGAACATTAAACTCTTCTACACTAGGTTAAGCAAGTAGAAAAAGTCTGAATCATCACACACCATATTTGTAAAAGTTTTGTAAAGTGGTTATGGAGGAGACAGGCATAGAATAATGTTATTCACATGGAAAGCTACCTTAAAAGATGTAAATGACTTATAACTAAGGATCCCAAATTATAAACTTGGCTAGTTGGTTGACAAATTGCTCCCAGAGAGTATTTAAATTACACCAATCTGATTGCCCTTAATTGAATTGTCACTAAAGGTGAAAATGGAGTGATTGCCTCAAAAAGTAGCACAAGCCATCAGTTGCTTTGTAAATCAAAATGACTGAATAAGTGATACTATCTACATGAAAGTTCTAAAAATTGCTGAAAATATCATAGTGTCCAAGGCTGTAAAATTAAAATGTCTCTCTATTCATTATTATATTTATGTGCTTCATCTTAACCACCCAGAGAATCTTAGCTGAAGTGAGCTTAACACTGTATATACATATAAATAAAAATAACATGCAAGCACTTTAAGCAGCACAGACAGTGCATGGTTCCAACACAGGCACACCTGTGACGGATATACTAAAAAGAAGAAGAAGAAGAAGGCATGGTTGACCTTTGACCCATGGAAGCCAGTCCATTTTAGTTTCTTTATAATTATTTCCATCACAGAAGGGCACCAAAAGTGATTGGTCGAAAGTAAAAAACCTACAGAGAATGTAGAGTAACTTTGGATGTGATTGGTGAGAGAGAGTGACCTCCAGAGTGCTAACAGGATTGCATGAAATTCTAGGGGTAAGAGCAGCTGTGCTGCTAATAAAAATGGTGGAATAATCATACTACTTCAAACCTCTTAAACTCCTCAACTTCAATTTGTAAAAATATACAGCAACATAGTGAGCTCCAAAACACATCGCAGTAGCCTACTCAATAATTTGGAAGTTATTCTGTGGATATTTCTGCCAGAAAGCAGCAGGTGTCACATTCTAAGGCTGAAAGCTACTTGTCATATTTTGTGGTAAATAATGAATTATAATTGATGGAAAATAAAATCTTTTGTCATGTTATCTGCAAATTTGGCAGGTACAGCTTGAACGTTGCAAGTGCAACAGCTGACAAAAATAATCATGCCATATTTCTCTTAATTTGTGTAAATTGCATTTATGTATTACATCAGATGCTCAACAATCCTTTATGGCACCCTTCACCTTTGGAAAGTGCTCTGTGCTTCGTTAGTGTCTGCTATTTCATCTCTCTAAATTCCGAGAATCCTATTTGTACGGTCACTCGCACAAAGGTCAATTGTCTGATTTATTTTATCCAAAGCAAATAATGAAAATTGCCCTATACCACAAAGGACTTTTCTTCTTATTGCAGGGTACTATAGTAAGATCAGCTGAATAGCCTAATGGTCCAGACACACATCAGCAAACCTTCAGAGTATCTACTGCATGGGTTAAGATATGACTGACATGTGATAAATGTAAATCTGTGGTATAAGTGAAACTATTGCCTCTCTTCGAAAGTTCCTTTCTAAGTTTCAATAAAACACCAAAAGTGCTTAGTAGCCTCACAATTCCTTGCAGCTAATTGGCTAAAATAAGCGAGATTTAGATCTTCAAACAGCCATTAAGGAAGACATGCTGGTAAATTTATCTAGCTAACAGATGAAGTAGATGGCCAGCAATGAGATAAGAGCTGTTGGAACCTGCAGTTATTTGGATGATTTAACAGAGAGCGTCTGATATCTGTCATTGGTTAGGATCCAAAGCAGTCATTCTCTACTCTTACATGCTTCCAATTTCAGGGGTCCCATGAATAATAAGTGAAATTTCCACCTAACCTCTGTTGTTTGACTACGTCCATCTGTTTGTCTGGCAGCCTAATTATCTATGTCTTTGTATGTCTAATTGTCTATATTTCTGTATATATATATATATCTGATTTATCTTTTGATAAGCCAATCTATCTTTCCATTCATCTATCTATTATTCTCTCTGTCTGTCTATCCATCAATCAATTTATCGATCTGTTTATATCTATCTGCTTATCTAAATCTATCTGTTTATCGAAGTTCGGCTTTCTGTCACACACACAAAATTAAGGAGAACATCAGTGTAACTAAATCGCCTGCTTGATTGACTTAAACCATTAAGGCTTCAAGGACTAGCTATTAGGAGCCAATATTCTCTGTCTGTTCCAGAGTCCGCGAAAAGTACTTTTGACCTATAGGACATTAAGGCAGGTAGATTCTGCATTTTATCTGCCCGAATGAAATCTTACCAGCCCGAAATTCCAATTTCTGGAATTTTTGTTAAGGAGTTGGTGTGCTTCCAAAAACATGAAGTTATTTAAACCCTTCCTCATTTAAACCCATGGTGGGACTAATTAAACCTTTTATTATATGTCAGACTATTGAAAAGCTTGCATTGTACATATTTTTCTTGCTATTGCTTAACCATTTAGGTTATATTTTCATCATGATATAGGCCAATGATCGAATTGATCAGAAATGATCCCACATTGTACATGACAGTATGACACTGTATTTGCAAAACCTGCCATGCAGGGCCCTGCTGCATGGCAAGTGTTGCAACCTTGCAGGGCCTCAATTCTTAATTGATCTTCAGCATTTAATTGATACATTCCTGTCAATGCTGAGTGTCGCTAATTGCAATTTGCTGGGGTACTGACTATTATTGTGTTTAATTGCAATCCATTTGACACCTCTGTCTCCTAATTTGAGTCATTGATGTTTGTCAATTGCACTGGCGATATCGAAGGCCAGCACTAATTGCATTGGCTGCTGAATCAGCTCACTGACTCTCCAGCAAACCCATCGGACATTTGGGCAGGCAACCACAATATTTTTGCCGGTCACACGCTATTTTTGCCGGTTTTGACCGGCAAACCGGCACTTTTCGCGGACTCTGGTCTGTTCCCATAATGTATACTTCATGTATTTTCATCAATGCAGACAATGCCAAACACCACTTAACTCACAATTTTCCCTTCAGATTGTGATTTTGCATGCTATCATTCCAGATTGTCAAAATAATTTTGGCTGAATGAGTCCCACTTTGATTTGTTCAAACCAATGACACAAGCTAATAATTTTGACTGAATTGCTCCAATTTGTTCAAATCATTGACACTAGCTTTTTCGGGGTAAATAAAGTATCGTTATGAGTAAGTGTATACATACAGTAAAGGCACATTGGCAACAAAGAATACATGCATATTTGCTTAAAAGTTTGCTCAAATGTGGAAAAAGTTATGATAGGATGAACCCAGATGCAGTATCTCCCACTCTTTACATCCGTCATCAATTAGGAGCCAATTTTGAGAAGCAAATCTCATTGTTTTGCTTATGACAGGTGAGCCTCTTTATCTTCATTGTTTGTGTTCGGGGGAAGAGAGATAAGAGAGTGAGAGCTCTTAAGATCTCTTATGTATCCATCTGAATTATGATCCTTCTGAGAAAATCCCTTCTTAACCCCCTGGACATTTGCTATCCAGAAATTTAGATCTCTAACCCAGATTCTTACCAAGTATGAGACATAACCAATGGAGGTCAGAGGGGTTGCAGAGAAGGTTTTATTGCAAGGAACCTTCTGACAAACATATAACATTGAAATTTGGTTTACAAGTATCTGCAACAACATGTCATAATGTAGGATATTCAATCTGTTTGACTGTTCACACTTCTCCCCTCAGACAGCTGATAAAAAATTAACAAAACATATGAAAGAAAGATAATAGCAATTTCCTGTAATTGTACACATATGGAACAATCTTGTTAACTGTGAATAATAGCCTTCTATGGTTGGTCAACCCTAACTCCATTGACGGCCCTGTCTACCTGGCATCTAACATTATCTATCACTCTATCTTATTTACCCATCATTCTAGCTGTCTAGTGGTGACTGTACATATTACATGTTTACAACTAAAACCATTTTTTTCCAGAACGAGCCATTATACAAACCAATATTTTCTACATTTGCGACAAGACGGTCAATTCCCGTTATATAGGCGTACTTATTGATATAGAAACACAAATCTTACAATTTTTCCTACTGGTTGCATTTCGTTATCTTAAAAATTATACACATTTTTTTTTAAACTAATGCTAATGATTTTGAAATAGTGGAAGAATAGTTATTTCTATTGTCTGTAATATCCTCCAGTCTGCTTTTTTCTTTCATTCACATGCCTGGTCACTTGACTCACTGGTGCTTTGAAAATGGTAACTGGATCTGCCTAAAATACAAGATGTGGGACATCAACTTCCTTGGACTAATTGTTGGACAATGTGAATTAACAGACATAAATTGTTAATAACCAAACTGAAAGCACTCAACTGATTGGTACAGTTTCCTGCTGTAAGAAGCAGCAGAACATGCAAAGCAATGTCTAAATTGTCTATTTGCTTTTGGAGATGCACATTGTATACGTTTCGTTATCTTCCAGATTATAACTTTTTTTTTAAACTATTGCTAATGCTTTTGCAATAGTGGAAGAATAGTTTATTCTATTGTTTGTAATATCCCCCAGTCTGCATTTTTTTTCATTCACATGCCTGATACAATTAGCTATGGTAAAAAGTCTGAAATATAATCCATTACCTCAGAAAGCTTCACACCTGTAACGCCAATTTTCCAGATCTGAGACTCATAATGCCTGTCCTTCACCTGAATTATATTTCAAACAAAGCCGTCGGTGTGCTAATGCTTACCATTTACTTATTGTACATTTTCATGAGCCAAAATACGCTTTCTTTAAGGTCAGTTGTCTCAGGGCCTATCCCGTTGAAAGAGAGGCTGTTTCTAATTATCCAGACATTTACCTGCAACAGGTGTAGGATGCAAGGGGTCAAAACAGCCATCCATAACAACCCAACAACAAACGCCTGAACCTAGAATAAGCCAATTACATACAATTTCATAAAACTAAGAATTTACAATTATTGCCTTTAACTTTCTGTATGGATGTCTATTCTGAGTATTTGGGACAAATAAACTTTTGCCTTAGCTGAGACTGATTAAGGAATAACATTATGGCTGATTCATGTGAAACTAAGTCACCACAAGCTGTCCTTGACATCTATTGTATAAAAGTGGACTCCTGCATGTATGAAAACACCAATTAGCGCTCAAGACACATTAAAAAACTGCATTAGTCACAATGTGTGCAGGGCTACCTATAGACCTTATTGTGCCATATGCCACTATTTACACCAACATATCTGACATCTCTCCTTCCTCCATCATGCAGATGTTATTTACGCCTCTATATGTAATTTTCTGATCTTATTATCGCAGTGTGGTGCCACAACGTGTCCAATAATACGTATGTCTTAATGCCAAAGCACAGAAAGGGAACAAACTCATGCAAAGAAGAACTGATACTCCTTACGACAAGAAAGAACAGCAAAAGGAAAGTGTAAAATGTTGAAAGAAATCAATAACGAAAATCACATACTGTGCACTTCAAATCTTCTTGTGTTCAATAAAATCAAATGCAGTTATATTATGTGGAACTCCTCATGTAACCATAGACATTTATAAACAGTGATTGACACTCCTCCACTAGTAAAGACAAGAAGTGCAAGCTTGTCTGCGATGCTCCAAAGGATTCCATATAATGATAGTGGAAGGTATCAGACATCATGACTGGGGTGGTGTAAAAAAAACTGTAAAGCACTAATGGAGTTCTGGCTGGGACTTCATCCAATTCAGCCTTGAGAAAGCATGATAACCAACCCTGTCAGCGTGCCTCGGCGGTCCGGCGTCGGCCCGGCGTCGGTCCGATGTCAGCAGCATCGGAGCGGATTTGGGCCGACGTTGGGCCGCCGAGGCAAGCTGATAGGGAACTGACTAACAAACTTGGAACACACTGAAACTTAAATATTTCCATTGAGGTGTCAACATTACAGCCATGCATTTCCGTCATAATCTGATAATCTAAGTGGCCTGTGTAGTGTGTAGTGCTGGTCAGAAAAGAAGTGAAAACATTGGACCACATTTGAACAACTCAAGATGAAGATGGCACGGAAAATGTACAAAAGAGTGAGGGGATCATGGTAGAAGGTGCCAATAATTCCTCAGACCAGCCCAGTGGTTGTCAATCCCTTATGTGACATGATGATACCTCTTCGAGGAAGTGTGACAAACTTGTATGACCAACAGTTTTTAATCTCCTATAGCTGAAGGCATTTTCCGATAACAAAACATGATTCTATTTAAATCAATATTTTCCTGCAAGACAGCATTTCCCGTTTCCTACCAGAGTTGAATCGCTTTATGTCCTGCACCACTCTTGCTTCATTACTTCACAGCACCAATATGCCATTTTGCATTACAGATTCTGGTTTTATGATGTCATTGACTAATTGCCAATCACAGTAGTGCAGTTTCATTGCCTCATCCATGGATATGATGCTGCAGATTCAGGTGGGCAAAAAAGACTACATGTAGTTGGATCACTTTTCATCCAAGTTTTCCTGAATCGGAATCAAATCTGTTTCATTTAACTAAAAAATTGTTTGAAACATCAGATGGGGAAATGCATTGCGTTACTTTAGAGTCATTAAAGTTGCAAGAATTTCATTTTATTCCATAATCTATTACGAATAAACCCCTTTCAATTCATCGTGCTGTTCAGATAAGCCATTAAATTGACAGCCCCTTGCATCTGTGCTGGACAAGTAACTTGAAGTAAGAGATCCTTCACATCGGGTAAATGTGTTACATGATGAGGACTATCTGCCTCTCATCAATCAACCCTTGTGAGCACCCAGAACTGGTCTTAGAGGGCTGCAATTACCACATCTAATGATGTATCAAACATTGTAGACGTTTATTGTTGTCACAAATAAAGCACACAGCTAGGACATTAAAACATATTGCAATAATTAAGATGGGTATAAATCGTTTCTTGAAGACCCTCAGTGAAGCTGAGATTATTATTGAAACATAATGAGTGACATTGTTGTCAATTGTCTGAAAATTTACTACATTCATAACACTGCTTGAGGCCCTCGATATCAATAAATGGTCACTTGATTCGCAAGTGTTTTGAAAATGGTAACTGGATCTGCCTAAAATACAAGATGTGGGACATCAACTTCCTTGGAATAATTGTTGGACAATGTGAATTAACACATAAATAGTTAATAACCAAACTGAAAGCACTTAACTGATTGGTACAATTTTCTTCTGTAGGAAGCAGCAGGACATGCGAGGCAATGTCTAAATTGTCTATTCCCTTTTGGAGATGTACATTGTATATATTCCATCAAAACATTAAATGCTAGCTGAAAAAGGCACTTCATTCTTTTCTCCTTTATCACTCCTAATGAACCAACTTTTTTTTAAACTTTCCACATGCAGACAAAGATGGAAAGCCTTTAATTAACCACCAGAAATCCTTGCCCAAGATATGAAACAATTAGCTAGTAGGTCTACAGCTGAAAATAAAAAAGCCAACCACCTGCAGGTACATCAGGAAGAGACATAATGGAACTAAAACAACATTGGGTGCATCTGAATTAAAGTCGATTGAGAGGCTAAGACACAATTCTATTTCTGGCAGCATCAGGATGACATTGATGGCCTGCTGTGCATTTGCATTTCTGCACCACACGGCAATTGTTAATCAACGGTCTGAAATAGCAGACAGATCTCATCAAAATCCGAATTAAGTTGTGTGTTTTGCCAGCAAGACAGCTGCAGGTTTCTGACTCGAGGTCAGTGAGAACAATACAAGTCTGCATGTACAAGTCTTCATGTACTAGTCTGCATGTGGCTATTTTCTCAAGCCCAAATGGTGCATATGCACTGCCGGTAAGCATGCTGGTCAGTATGTTTAACACTTCCTTCATAGTGGAGCATTGAGAAAATCAACAGAATTTAAGGAATTCTAATGGGAAAATAGACCCAGGAGATTTGTGTGTTTATGTTGGCAGCTGAGACTGAGAGAATTACACTTCAAAACCAAACGCCAAACAACTTGTCAAAAGGCTGACTTGGGTTGATTGCCCAAACTCGATCCTTCATTCAATTAAGGCTGACAAGAACAAGCGGAATGGAAGTGAGGGATAGTCATTGTTGATTACTTCCATGCATCAAAATGACTTGCATCACACACCCAAGAGATCACACCCAAGAGGCTTATCTTTCATCAGGAAATGGCAGACAACAGAGGCAGGAAAGAGCAACATGGCATGCTCCCAAGTTATCTCTCCTCGGCAAAGTACTTTGAGAGCTCCTTTTGAAGTTTTAGGGCAAAGCCTTCATCGGTACTAATTCCACTTCCTCTAGCAATTCAATGCATTTGAGAGGCAAACCTGGTTGCTTTCTGACAGTGTCTGTGTGCTCTACAGTCATGATGAAATGCTCAAGCCTTTTCAATGCAATCTAGGTGGGATTGAGGTGGGAGTACATTACCTTGTAAATAGCTAATGTGAGCCACAAATTGCCTGGCTGGTATATATGGTTTCTCATTCTTTGCTACTTCTGCTGAGATATAAAGGAATCCAGAGAAAGCCTCTCCTCATCATATCAGGCTAAAAGCAAGCTTTATCTGGTTATCCACAGAGTCCTCATAACATGCCCTCTTTCTGCAATGTCTGCATGGCCCTTCTATTATAGTCCTGCAGTCCATCTGGTGCGGGCAGCTACAGCCATTAAGGCTGAGCGAGTCAATAGCAGGCTGTCATGACAATGGTCCATGGATGGTCCATGGATAGTCCTGGATGAGACATTAACTGCTGGTGTCTGTCATTTGTGATAAGCCCTCAGCTGGCTTTATGTGCTACCAGAATTTGTAGGATGTGGCAAAAGATTGTAAAAGGACAGAATGACCAGTTGTGAGAGAGAGACCTTTGGCCCTATCTTTGCATTTCTTTTATTCTGCTTTGAACAGGGCCTGTTACCATTCGTCTTATCTTATCACTTCATTCTACGTTGCTGGGAAACTTACTTTGAAATCGACCATCCTCAATCTGTAGTAGAACTATCTGCTTTAAAGACATAATATGTGAGAACAGGCACCACAAAATGAGGATATAACATGCTCTGTGAACCATTCATCCCTATAGATAATAATTACATATTAGAGAATTGTAGAGAACGTGACACTTCAGAAGAATGCACAAGGAGAAGATTCCTGGAATTTTGAATCAAACACAAAACCCATTTGAGATAAGGCATTATTCCTATTTACCAGACACATAGAAATATAATGTGTCCTCGAGCCTAGTAGTTTTCTGGAATTAAGGAAAGATATCGCATGACTCGCAGTAATTAACACTGCCACTCAACTTTAAGACCATGTTGGTATCAAGGCCACCTGAATCATCAGACTACTCACAGTCACTCACACACACAGTGTGGTCCTACACAAAAGTAAAGGTGCAATTGTCAATTTTAGTGCTGCATTTCCCAGGTACGACCACTTATTGCAACTTCTTGTTTTGTTTTGACTTTTTACACTCCAGCAAAGCTGGCTGACTTTTAAATGATAATGCATCTGCATGGAGGAAAAGGTATGGCTCCATTGGCTTGGCTATATTGCAGTGATATTAATGTTTCTATCAATAAAGGTCTTCTCTATAGTAATCAAAGTTCTTTGTATAGAGCACACGGACGATGACATTTACTTATTCTACACTCTTGTAACTAGTCTTGTTTGAGCACAAGTGCAGGTAAATCAGTGCAGTACAGTCATGATTTAACTCCATGCTGCTTCAGAAAGAAGCTGAACATCTCCAGAAGTATGCCAGGAATGTTGAACTGATCCGTCACGAGAGTTAACAGAAATGCACGCAGTTGCTCCTCTGTTGAAGAAAAAAGTTTTTGTAACTATAGAGCAAGTAGGGGTTGACTCACCTTTCTTATTGAAGATGCTTGTGCAAGTTCACAGGAGAATTCAGGAGAGATGATAAGAGATGAGAAAGCCAGCAGGTAATCCTTGGTGGTGGACTTGGCCCAGTGCATGTGTTTGGTCAAATGTTTTGGTCAGTTACACTGATGGATGATGCGGCATGGCTCATCCGACGGCTGCACTGCAACTGCTTGGGAGGTGATGCAGCTCCATCCTCCTTTGGCCACGCCACTGCAACTCCCGTCAGCATCAGCCACCAACACCGTCGTGATGGACACAGCTTCTGCCTCAGTCCCTGCCTTCAGTCCTCAGTCCTCAGTCTATGGAACTGCCACTGAGTTGTGCCAGTGAGCTGTGCCACTGATTAGTATCTTTGTATCTGTCGATCTCTGCCTTAATGCACTGCCTGATGCAGGCCAGTGCACTTGCAAATGAGTTCAGTCTCACCTCCTGGCCCTCCCTGCTCAATGTGGAATTATCAGGCAACATCAGCTTTCCTCCTCTGCTTTATACAAGTAGCATCCTGCATCCATAGTGGTATATGATGTGCAATATTGCCAATATATGAAATATATATCTTTTTTTTAAACTGCATTTGTCACACTGACTATTTACAACTCCTTTAGTAATGCATGAATGCAGTCCTGATGTTACGAGGAATTGTGAACCTTTTGCTGTTGCATTATGTGATGAATGATGGACCTTTTAAGCAGTGAGTATTTGAAATACAAATCTTGGAATCCAGGGTATAGTGGCAGTCTTGAATTTCTCCAAAGAGAATCCCATTGAAATGCCCTGAGATGCTGCAAACCGTCACTGACAACAATGCCTTAAACCAGACACTGACAAGCCACTGAGGACTGCTTACTTCTTTGAGATAACAGCATTGTTACAGCCTTGCCTCCAGGTGAACTGTATTGTGTCTGTACTTTCTGCACTTTGTGTTTGCTACAAACACTTAATTGACAAGCCCCGGGGAATCCCCCTTCCCAAGCCAATGTAGCGAAGCGCAGAACAAAAACCTGTTGGCAGACAATGGCAACAGTTCCAAGGTAGCAGACTTCCAATTACCTGTGTCTGCTTTGATGCAAAAAATACCCAGTCTGGTAACATATTGGATTTCTCTGCATAGAATCTGATATTAGTTCCAAGAAAATCACCGGGGAGAACTCTCTGGAGTGTTATGCTTCACGTTTTGAAGTAAGAACTTCGAAATATGTTTCAAAAGATAGATTTTTACCAACATATGAATGAAGCCTTGGAAGAGCAAAGACTTCAAGCTCATGTTGCAGATTTTTGTTTATCACACACATTTCAATGGCATGTAGGCCTATGTCTGTCACACCTCTTTGTGATGGAGATGAAGAACCAAAAGTGTTGTACCTTTGAAATACCTCTGAAACTGCACGTGTCTGTGGCATTACCAGAAAGTACAGAAAGTACTATGCCAAGATAGCTATCCTTGAAACTCTGCATGTGCCAGATCTTTGGCATATCTGCACTTTCTCGTGCAGTGTGTATTTCCTGATTTAGAGTAAATACATCAACACCCAGCAGCCAGCCAAAGAACTGTGTAAGCACTTTGTTTTTAAGAATATGCTTTGAGAATGTGCAACAGATGGATACCATACTCATGTATGCACGTACTGTAGACTGAGGGAGTGAGTCAGCTTCTACAATACCATCATTCAATAAACACTTACTACAGGGGAAAAAGAAGTGCAACGAAACGATCAAGTGATTTGTCGCTCAAGTGGTCTTGTGACGAGTGATTTTTCTTTGCACCATTGAACACTGAGTGTAAATATTTGCCAAGGTGAAGACAACAATCAACTAATACTTTTTATTTTACAATTGATAGGTGATTATGTTCAACAAAGCAAAAATGACATAGTTGGTCACAGTTAGGAAAATGCACCAGTCTCACATTGTCAGACAGTTCATTGTTTCCAGTCCAGTAAAACTTACTTATAATTATTATGAAATATTCAATTTATAAGTGTTTTTTCTCTGATACATGTACTTGTCATCAGAATAACCAACTGATAAAATATACTTGTGAATGAATCTTTGAATCTGTCAGTCCATATCTCTCTGCCATTCTATGTCTTTCTCTGTCTATCTCCATCTATCTATCCATCAATATCTCTATATATCTCTATTTACCTATTTCTCCATCGATTGCATCTGACTGCCTGAATTTGCTGCCTGCCTGTCTGCCTACCTCCACGGGCGTAATTTGGTGGGAGATGGGGGGACATGTCCCCCCCCAACATATTTGACCCCGGTGGACATAATATGAAATGCCCCCCCCCCCCACTTTTTGGTGTGAAAACAAAATGTGTTGTGGTAATGTCCCTTGGGGTAAATTTGGTAGGGAAGAGTTCTGAGAGATAGGTCCCGCATCTATTTGCTTACCACGCCATAAAAAAGTTGGAATTCTTGAATTTAAAAGATCTTGACTGTTCACCCACGGATCCGACGGCCGATTCCGATCACATCACCGCAAGACCCCCCCCCCCCGCTACATTTGCCGTGAAAATTACCCCCCTGCCTATCTCTCTGCTCACCTCTCTCCCTACCTCTCTGTCTGCCTCTCTGCCTAACTCTCTGCCGACCTATCTGCCTTCCTCTCTGTCTACCTCTCTATATATTTCCATATCTCTCTATATATCTCCATCCACTTGGCTTTCTATCTCCCCCACTCCCGATCTTTCAACAGAGGCCATTTTTCCTTTTAAGTTTTGTTGAATAGAATTGTATCTCCCGATAATGAGATGATTGAACAAAAATGCATTACACCCTCTGTCAGTATATTATGACACATTGCAAAAAACTCAACAATAGCAAACCACACAATCAATTCATTTGTGTGTTGATAGATTCTTAGGATTCAGTTGACATGTTCAGGCTGTCTCCATGCACTTTTTACAGTGCAATGTTTGGCATGACGATCATTCAAGGGTGTTGTTTCACATTATGAAAATAGTTGTCAAGTGTGATACACTGTCTGTGCTCAGAGGAGCATGAAAATTTGTGACGTGGCAAAGCTACTTGAGCACCAAACACATTGTCATTTCGTTGCACTTCTTGTTCCCCTGTAGTAAGAGAAAGCAATGACACTGCTCATGATAATGCAAGGCACTGCTCATGATAATGCATAAGTGCATCATAGATCATTGCCAGGCAGCTCAGCACTTAGCATGGTCAGTGAAGACATATGCAAGCATGGATGAAACCAGGCACAGATGTTCGCATCAAAATGAATTTATGAAATTGGATTGCTGTGGCCATTGCTGGCGCAGGGGGCATGAATTGGATTAGAGCTGATGGATGGAGAGAGATGGAGAGAGATGGACAGGCCCTGGACGCATCAAAGGCCAGGAATCAACAGTCTTTGGTAACAAGAAGGAATATGCAAGCAGCTACATTGCTGCAGGATGTCGGTTTGGATTACAAAGCAGCAAACGAAGGATCCACTGAGTGGTCTGGCTGAGATAAGCTCAAGAGTAAACATCAGTCCCTTTCAAAAGCTCAAGTAAACATTCGAGTAACTCACACAACTGTTTCAACTTCTGTTTTGAAATTCCAAAAACCACTCTCGTACTTATGGGTATAGTTGGGTACACAGTACTAATATATCAATTATATAATTATATATGTATGAGTTGAATAATTCATGGTGTTTCATCATTGCATTGCATAAATGCCCCATGTGCACCAATTGATTGATACACCAGAATAATAATGAATTCTAATTAACACTGCATAATTGACTCCTCAAGGCCACGTGAATTGAGTGTTATAGCTTTGTTCAAATGTGTTGGCTCAAGTATCAGGCATCCCACGAAATGTTTCCATCCACAAATGCAGCAACAGTTCAAGAATCCATGTAATAAAGTCACCCAGTAATAAAGTAAGGGCTTTTTGCTTCTCTTTTAATTTAAATCACATAAAATTATCATGGTGTCAGCAGGGTCAATTCAATATCTGATTCAACTCAGCCTGGTTGCTTTGAGATTCCAATTTGAAACCATCCTACACTACACTTGAGACAGAGGCCGGATTCTTAAGCCTCTTTTGCAGGATGAAAACCAAAAACACAAGCATATACAGATATACTGATCATCCATAAAAACGAAGGTTTCCCAGTCATTAACTGGGGGAGGGTTAGTTCAGTGGTAGCCAATCGCTGAGTCCTGGGTTAGAATCCAGTAATTGCCAGATCACCTGGGCCTACTGTATGTTGGACAGCTGTTTCAATCGTCCTTCGCCTGATTGCTGTGTTCACCTCCTGTCCTAATTACAGCACCAAGTGCATAAATATAGGCATAAATTCCCAATTATTCTTCCATCAGCCCAGTCGTTAACAAATAAATTTGAGATAGATGTGCGGTGAGTCCAGCCCTCTAAGCCCATGCAGTTGTACTTAGTGCTTGCGACGGTTGTTTCGGATTAATGAGACGGGAGGGGAGTCCTCAACATGTTGTCTTGAACTTGGAGATTTAAAATTCATTCAGCACTGGTACGTAATCTGCATGCCCCTTGATAATCTGGTGCCAAGGCTAAGCAAACAGCAACTGAGTAATATGCACCCAGTAAGAGGATTAGCGAAGCTTACCAGGCCTGGTCAGCAACTTTCAAGAATATTGCAGATCACATCACAAGTTCAATTTGAAGAACCCGTGGATTCAAAAGATTGATCTGATAAAAGTTGCAATCATTGGTGAAAGTTGAAAAGTATGGAAACTGGAAAGAATTCTTTGATTGTTCAGAAAAAAAAAAACAGGAAAGTCTCAAAAAGTTTTCTCAGAAGGAATTTCTATAGCTTTAGGTCTGCAACATACCACAGGATCAGCAGATGCTGCCTATACCTGCAAGATATTTGATATATGACAAACAGTGACAGTAATTGGATTGGAGCATCAGGAGTTGGCAGGATTAAATTTTGGGATTAAGATCAGATGGGCTGCAACTGCAAAAAATCTATAGAATTCCTTTGTTGGCCCCAGAAAAACTAAAAAGAAACATATTACATCTAATATGCTAAATCATGATCATGGACAAGTTTATCGTCTAGAGGAAATGTAAAAATGTACAACTTAATTGCATAATCTTAATCCAAATTGGCCAGTCAGTATCCATTCTCAACTATCTGATTGAGGGAATCAGCCAGTTATTGACAGGAACAATGATTTTATTCCTTCTTTCAGTCAGAGTAAATGAGGGAATGTTGTATCCAGTATTCTATGTTGGGGCAACTGTAATGCCCAATGCACACTGGCATCGCATGCGATGCCATGTTATGCGATGCTGTTGCAACCCTAGCATCGCAAGTTGATACACACCATAAACCCTGCCTACCAACTTGTGTCAACCCCTCATTAAAAATGGGGTAAAATCAAGCATTTCACCCCCTTTTTGGCCTGCAACAGCATCGCAAGTCAATTCACACACAGAAAACTCCTGAAAACCCATAAAATAGCCATTAAATCCTGCACTGGGATCGCAGAATATCTAGCACACAGGCATTACAAGGTTGGCAACTCCTGGTTTGAGAATTCATGCTCTTGCTTGAGACAGCATTACAGCAGGAATTCTCAAACCAAGAAACTTGAGGGAGTTGCCAACCTTGTATGTATTGTATACAGGATACGTTTAGCAATGTGAGCTTTTTGTAAGAAATTGTAATGCCTGTGATCTAGCACTGCTAGATATTCTGCGACAGGATCGCAAGTCAATTAATTACCAGCTCAAGTTGGTTCACACAAGAGAAAAAGGGGTTGCAACATAATCACATGCCATCCCATCGCAGAAATAATAGCAGTGTGCTTTGGGCATAAGACTCTGGACATGAATAGGGTACGGTGGTCAACACAACTGAAGATTGTTGCAGCAGCTACATTGGAACTTTAAACAATGTTTCCCTTCTATGAGGGTCGTTTGGAAAGTTTTAAGCCCAAAATGTGTCTGACTTTGGACGGGTTAGCTTACGGCCTAGTTCAAAAATAATGAAGCCACGCAGCTTATTTTCTGTAGGGGTCTCAAAATATGAGAATGGCTGTATGTGACAACTTAATGGTACATCATTGCTTTAAGTACATTCTTGTGCAACTTTCCTGAAAATTTCATGACATTTCGTCTCATAGTTATTGAGATAGAGTTGAATTACATTGAAAAACAGGCATTTTTTCACCAAAAAAACGTGACATAACATTTTTTACCACTTGAATTCTTTCAGTTTTACAAATTTGGACATATTCTAAGGCAATTTCCCAACACTTTTTTGAATCTCTACATCCTCAGGCTTCATAAATCCATCAAATCAAGTATTTATATTTGCCTGTGTTGACATTATTGAGCTATTTGGATTCAAAGGTTGACTTCCAAAAATTAAGTAAAATTTTACACTTACTGATCTGGGATGCTCTAGTGCCCCTTTGACATGTGTCAGTTGAATCGTTTGGCCCTTGAGACCTAGTCTTATATCTGCTTACCCATTTTGGAGCTTCTTGTGGTTGTGGAAAATTTAGTTCACTTAAAAATTCCAATGAATAGCATGGTAGGTGAATCCGTCGCAAGCGTAACGCCCAGAACACTTTCTAGTGCCACAGAGGAATAAAAGCTCCGTTTTAAATCTTGTTTGGCTTGTAATATTGCAAAATCTGTGTAGTATTGAGAAACAATCAAGTAATCCATGTCCGCAGCTGGTTTCTGGTGGTAAAATACAAATGGGGCTTTGTCGCAAGCGTAACGCTATGGAAAATATTGATAATATTTTCATGGTTTTCTTGTAAGGACTAAAGCAATCATTCTAGTATTACTTGTAGTGATAATCAACACAATATTTCAGTAGTTGGAGTATGTTTCAATGTTTAATAATCAAAATTGTGCTCTTTGTGAAGCTTTCCTCAAAATTTTGGGCCAATTTGTCGAAATAGGCAATAACCAGTACAAATTTCACTTTAATTTTTTAATTACTCTTTCGCTTCATCCAGTTGTTACTGATAATACATTTAAAATGGATTTGGGTCAAAACCAGAACACTTTTTTGACTTCTGTGTCACACAAGTACCCAAAATTGGCTTTTTTAGTGGAAAAATAGGCTAAAAAACACGCTTCTATCATCATTTGCTCTGTCCGTATTCATTTTGGTGGCACTTATTTGGTACCAACTCGAAGCCCACATTTGGGTGCATAACACAGGACAGGTGAAATCGTTTTAGAGGACAATATGTACATCTGGGGAGAAAATTTGAACGTTTTTTTTTAATATTGCGACAAAATTTCGAAAAATACTGTTTTCCTCATAAAATATTTCGTGAATTTGGATGAAAACAGCCATGGAGGCTTAAGAGTATATGAGTTTTGTCATCCAACAAAAAAATTTGATTTAATTTGATGATAAGTTACCATTTAGTCTACTTTTCTTTTAATGCCATGGAAATAAAAATAAATAAAAGTTGGTAATATTCAGCTTTTATCAGTCATTTCCACAAACCACAGCAAAATGGTAAATTCAGTTTCTAGAACTTAGACATGTTTGTTACAATATTATGTGGTCATTTGATACTTATAAACATTCTAAAATGTTGATGGTCATGTCACACTTTGGCTTCATTATTTTTGAACTAGGCCTTACACAGAGATTCATACTGATATAGTTGGAACATAAGGGGATACTTTGCTACAGTTAAACATTGGCCAGCTAAATTGAAAAAGGGAAGAGAGAGCTTTGAACACATTAATAAATGTCTGCAGCAAAAAAATGATTTACTTGATCTGTCATTGTGCGCCACTTTCTGGTAAAATTTGCAAACAAAATACGGATTTGTGCAGCACTACAGCATTCTGTAGGATTTCTATGCTGGCCTGCAACTGATATCAACAGTTTACTTGTCATGATGCAAGTCTCTGATTGGCCACTTTGTTAAAATACTGATATCCGGTGATGCAGGAAATGGAGGCCTCAAGAGAACAATCCACCTTCTTCTGCTGTTCTTAAATGTGCATAAACAAGTTACATCATATATGATGCCTCCAATTCCCACCCTGCTCTTAAATCTCAATTAAGATTACACAATGTTATGATGCACATTGGTGTGAAGATTTTTTTCCCAATGCAATGCCATGTGTCATGGTGGCTGAGTGGTTCAACACTATCCTTGTAATATCGAGGTCAAGGGTTCGATTCCATGGCATGGCAATACTTGACTGCTAAATTTAGATATTGACAGGGAGCCATCTGGTGATAGACATGCTGCAAAGTGGCCAAGCAAATGGAATTCAGTTAGGCTTAAAGCGCCTACCTTTTCTTTCTATGTGTTGAAGATAATCTGAATCTTGATGCCATAAAAAGTTGCCACCACAGACAACATATTGCCTGTGTGAATCAAATGGGCTGGATGATAGATGATTGCCTGTTCAGTGTTCAAGGACGAAACTTGGTAGAAAACTTTCTTTGTCATTTCAAGTTTATTGATTAGGATAGGTAAGATTCACTCGAGTGAGATGTATGTATACAGTCTCAGCTTATGGCGCAATACTCAAATTCTGTCAATTTTAAGAGGTGTCAACCTTAAAATTTAGAACTCCAGCCTAAGTAGCAACACACATAACGACTGGAAAATAGGGTGGGCAGTTATTCACCAGAAGAGTTGAAATAAATACATGGTAAGTTTCATTGATCAAACTTTACTCCTTCACAGTTCGGCTCAGAACTCAGCTGTTTCATTCTGGAAGGTTCATCTCCCTGATAATTAACAATACAATACAATTCAGCTAAATATTGCTTATGTTTAAACACAAGCTTATTCGCCCAAAGAACCAGACACGCACTCCTTTTTTAAAGACATGAATAGTCCAGGAGCATTAGATTTAACCCGGAACAAATTAGTAACAAGCTGAAATTTTCAGGAAACGTTCAGAAAATTGTCTAGAATAACATACTAAAAGTCCTCGAAAATCCTCCTATTGGCACCTTGGGAATTCAAAGTGGCGTCCAAGATGGATGACTTGAGCGTTTTTGTAGCTTCTTTGGCTCAAAATATGCTACAAATGTTAAAAAAGTGTTGGAAATTAATATTCAAAGCTAGAGAATTGACTAGAAGCATGTATTATGTAATTTGGAATTCAAGATGGTATGCAAGATGGCGGAATTTATGTAGTCAGGCAGTCAAACTTGATTTTTTACCTGAACCCTGCACCGACAGATAAGGTTTTTTCTCAATGGATTTGTAGTCCTTAGACCCTCCATAAAACATAAATGGCGGGTAACGAGAGCGTATCCTTGAGAATTTTGAGAAAATGGCCGAATTCAAAATGGACACCAAAACAAGCATCGGTCAGCCTAACTTTCTTAATTTTGGGTCTAGAAAGATGTACAATACATCTATTTCAGGTAAAATAGACATTGGGAATTCATTTTTAAGGTTTTTAGATACTTTTGTAGTTATAACCAATATATTGGATATTATGTGGAAAAATATAATTTTATCCCTCAAATTTACAATCATTGAATCATTTTCGGTGTAAGTCATAGTTTTATAAATTATTAGGTTTATTAATGAAAATGCATGTCAATTGTTTTAGACACTTGTACATTTCTTTAACATATATGGGCAGGTGTTATTCTGGATTCCGCCTTTGCATTTAAGGTTATAATGACAAACATGTGATTTAAGATTGAATTGGCGTACATACGTCGTCACAATAATTGCTGACACAATTTGCATTGTTTGACTTGCAAATGACTGTTTCAGTTCAAACAGACTTCAATCTGTCAAGGCAAAAGGTCCAATTGAATCATAAACATATAAACATGGCAATGCTCTGCATTAAGGAGTATAAAATTAATTAAATTGAAATAATGGTTCTTCACACCAGATCAGGTACCACAAATTCGCATTCCTAATTATGTCATCAAGAAAAGAACTGCTGAGATGAAGAAATCAGATTTTTCTCCTGCACCTAAAAACAGGATTATCCTTTGTGTTGGACCTCCTTGTGACTCAATAAGTCAATGTAAGTGTTTTTGCTTTTGCCAAATCTGCCAATCCGTCGCATTTTCGTACATTGCAAACCAGAATATTTGATCCACAAAACTGAGAAACAAAGTAGAAGTTGGAAATGGCCTTGCAACAAATCAAGGAAAATGCAATGAAAGGAATGACACTTAGGCTGGAGGAGGCTGGAGGAGTGCATGATACTGGACATAATAACAGTCCATCTCCAAGCAACCAATTTGTGGTACCACAAACTATGTTATTCCGGATTCTTCTGTAATAGGGCACATTGAGAGAGTTAATGAGAGAATATCTGCTCCATTATTTTGTTCACAGAAAGCTCTAATGTTACCCTAAATATAAACGATGAATATTAAGAGGAAAGTCTGGAGACTACAACAACGGATTTTGCGTCAGACAGATAAGAAGGGAGCTCTATGGCTTGAAAACAATCATTAGTATGATGAAGTCCCAAATGATGTTGAATATCTTCTGAAGAACCGATGCTCCTGTCCAAACAATCTCTCCATACCTGCCAATTGGAAGAGGCATCACTTTTTATGACAAGGTTTTTGGTGTGAAGAAATGCAGTTCGAACAGCAGTAACCAATGGCTGCAACAGCTGATGAAATTGTTTGTAAATCAAAGTATCATAGTACACAACCAAACTTCTTGGCATTGATATTTCATCTTTTTATATTCTCGGGGAGTCTCTGCCATGGAACTGCTTCTGCTGGTCACATGGACCACTGCAGTGACTCAGTAACAGCCGTAACATGATGGAAAATGGTTCCACAGCAGGTGGGATCTGCGTCAAAATTGTATACTATGAATTAAATAATGTCAAGTGTTTGTTAAAATTGAAATTTTGCTCTGAATGCCATCATCATTATGTGGAACTTTTCGTCAACATGAACCAGGAACATCCTTTGATATTGTTGTCTGATCCCAATAATGGTTGCTTTCTGGCCACCAATTCCTCAGATGCCGTAAAAAAGCAATTATAGTATTTATGATCGCCATGGCGTCTCCTAGAAGGTTTCCTCCTGCTTTCAAAAATTGAGTCCTTCTGTGAAGAAAATAATGGAGCAATAGCTGGTGCTAGAAAAATATCCAAATCCTGGAGACACAAAGCTAATTTAAAAAAGTTTAGGAAGGTAACCATCTCATTCCTCTACCTCTAAGTTCAAAGTACCATTCTTTCAACTGGACGAAGTCCCATTTCTTGTGGTATCGCACTTGCTTGTTCTCCTTGAGGATCTCATGCCTTGCTTAACACTGCTCCAAGATTCAGAAACATTCTGCATGAGAATCTCTGTATCTGCCAAATTACTGAAGAATCTGGAATAATACCATTTGTGGTACCATAAATGATGTTGCACGGAGACTTGCTGTCTAGACTATTAACATGTTCAGTTGCTCTTGTGCTCCTCCAGCCTTGTAGTCATTCCTATCATTGCATTTTTCCTTGATTTGTTGCAAGCCCATTTCCAACTTTAACTTCTCATGAGTTCTTTTCTTGATGAAATAATTTAAAATGCAAATTTGTGGTATATTATCTGGTATGAAGAACCATTATTTCAATTTAATTTATGTCAAGTAGTTCCTTATGCAGAGCATACCCAAGTGCCTCGACGACCCAACGTCGGCCCAAAGGCGTTCTGATGCTGCTGACATCGGACCAACGCCGGGCCGACGCCGGACCGCCGAGGCACGCTGACAGGGTTGGGCCTTTTCCCTTGACAGATTGAAGTCTGTATGAACTGAAACAGCCATTTGCAAGTAAAAGAATGCAAATAGTGTCAGCGATTATTGTGACAATGCCTATATGCCAATTCAAGCTTAAATCACATTTTAGTCAATGTTATAACCTTAAATGCATCAGCATTATCCAGAATAATACCATTTGATAATCCACTGAAAATATATCTTACAGAATATGTACGTGTCAAAAACAATTTGACATGTACTTGCATTAAAAAAATAATTTATAAAACTACGACTTACACGGAAATGATTGTAAATTAGAGAGATAAAAATTATATTTTTCTGAATAATATCCAATAGGTTGCTCTTAACCATCTAAAAACCTGACAAATGAGTTCTCCATGTCTATTTTACCTGAGATAGAGGTATTTCACATCTTTCTAGACACAAAATTAAGATAGTTATGCTGACCGATGCACATACTGGCGACCATTTTGAATTCCGCCATTTTCCCAAAATGCTAAAGGATACGCTCTCGTTTCCCGCCATTTATGTCTTACGGAGGATCTAAGGACCCCAAATCCATTGAGAAAAAAACTTTATCCGTCGGTGCAGGGTATAACCCTCTGGCTACCTGACTATAACATAAACATAAAGTCGGCCATCTTGGATGCCATCTTGAATTTCTGATTACATAATAACTTCTTCTAGTTCATTCTATGGTCTTGCGAATCAAATCTATGACACTTTGATTGCATTTGTAGAGTATTTTGAGCCGAAAAATGGTATAATCGCTCAAGTCAGCCATCTTGGACGCCATCTTGAATTCCCAAGGTGCCAATAGGAGGATTTTCGAGGACTTTTAGTATGTTATTCTAGACAATTTTCTGAACGTTTCCTGAAAATTTCAGCTTGTTACTAATTTGTTCCGGGTACATGCCAATATGGAGCTAATGCTACTGGACTAGAAGAGATACAGGTGATATAACATCACCTTTGTTTAGCCCCAGTGTGACTCCAATGCCAACAGGTCACAACAAAGGGTCGCAGGTCTGGGGCTAACCTTTGTTAGACTTATATGATGATGGCTCACTGCCCTCTTGTTTCTAATCTCCCAGCAAAAAAAAAAAAATCTGCACACCTTCTCAATTTTAATAGCTGTATAGTAAGTAGTATATGCACCTAAATGATGCTAAACGTAATACTCATGTGGTGTCAAACATTGTCAGTGATCACACATTCAACTGTTCTTCCTTGTAGAACATGTATCCATCAGCCATGTCCAAACGTTTCTGATCTCCTCTGCAGTGCAGCTAATTAGCAGTGTGATAAAGTTGAAAACTGCAGGGTGCATTGGCATTTTGTTTTTGCAAGGCTTCAAATGTGTTATGTTCTTTGCACCTCTAACTGATATTTATGACTTTGCAACTCCATCTGACAGTCTGACATTTCACCTCAGGAGATGTGTGTGATAATACGCACAGGTAGTTTTATGATGCATCCAACCCACATCGGCGCTATTCCTGTACTCTTCACTTCGACAAAAACTGTATTTTACTCTTTCCTGTTTTTCTACAATCAAGGAGCTAGGACAACAACATCACATCAGAAAACATCTATGGCATTAGACAAGCGGCGTATTCAGGCCCAAAATTAACATGGGGAAGATAGGAAAAGATGTAAGCGACTGCGTATTCGCCGCATATTATGGTGCCACCCCTCCAAGCCATTTCACTCCTGCAGTAGACTTTGATATGAGATTAAAATAATTTAAATGGAACTGGTTAATGTCGGCCCCGTTGCCATGAATGTTATCATACATGCAGGCCTACATGATTTTACACTTTAAGGTGAGTTTATTAGATTGATCTCGACCTGGGCTCTTGCTCAAATATTGCCCAAAATGAAATGTTCATCGAATGCTAAGGCTGTGCTGGATGGTACATAGACAGCTATGTCCAACTGACAACCAAACGGGGGTAACAAGACAATCATCTGTCATAAAGTGCCAATTGATCTACCCTTTAAATGTGGAGACTGTGGAGGCTTCAGGGCCCATGATTGGGTCTTGATACAACCAACCAAACATTTGTTTACAGTTGCCCAGAAGTCAGAGTGGCACAAGACAGCAGAGAAAGGCCTTGATCTTCCTTCAAGGGGCTCTTACCAAACTGGAGATTCAGTTATGCACAATTGGGATTGGCATTATTCTGGCAGAATTGTGTTTTGTCACAACATAGACAGAATCAAGAGCAGAGGAAACCAGCAAGGATTGCATTGATGGGAAATATGACAGGTTAAGTCAGCCATCCAGGGCAGCCAGCTCATCTACAAGCAACTCATTGGTCATGCAAATAACATCAGAGGAGCAGTTGATTGTTGCACTGGATTGATGCTCAGCCAGTCACCAGTTATATATACGAATGTAGTCTTGGAGTTATAGTCAGCGACAAATAATATTCCTCAAAGATACGCTATGTAGTGTTACCGCTGCGGTAACTATAAAAAGTGAAAAACAATGAATGCAAACTATAAGTTAACCTCTGTCTATAGAAAATGCAAACCTTGTTATAGCCAAGTAATTACGAGTGTTTTCTAAAATGCACCAAAACATTCCAACAGTGTCAACAGTGAACTATTAGTGGTCATCCATTGCTTGTGGGACATGAAATTGGTGGTACGAGACTTCCCTTTGCCGATCAATTTTCCCTGCGAGGCAACACCAACTGAATGTCTTGCAGAAAGGTAAAGTTTTCTATCTTGTACCACTGTTAGCCTCTATATCTGAGACTGACTACACTCCTGGATGCATGCATGATTGCAAATGACTGACAGAGTGCTAATCCAGTCTGGCCATCATCAGTCCTTCTGATGTTATTTACATAAACAATGAGTTGCTTGTAGATGAGCTTGGTGCCCAGAACAGCAGACTGACTTAACCTATCATATTTCTCATCAAAGTAATCCTGGCTGGTTTCCTTTATTCTTGATATTGTCTCACAGACGATGAACATGATTTTGCCAGAATAGTGGAAATCCCAACAGGAGCAATTGTGTATAACTGAATCTCCAGCTAGGTGCCTGCCCTTTGAGAAGATCAGGAACTTTTTATGTTGAGTTATGTCATTCTGACTATAGTCAGTAGCAGTTATTATCGTTTTTATAGCTGATACATGTGGAAAAAACTCTGATGTAAACATTCATGAAGGCACACTGTAATCACGGAGATATAAATTGCTTATTTTAGAAGTTACTAGATACAATTTTGTATCAAAAACAACACACACTGTCGGATATATACCATTGATAAAGGAATACTATATGGAGTGACTTTATTCCACAAAGAAGGTGACTTTTTAAGCATTTTTATAAGGCCTACCCTTGAATTTCGTCCTATATCGCCCAGGGATTAGTGAGGGAGGGGGGAGACATTCCTGATCTCCCTCTCATGCATGCTGACTGACTCAAGGAAAAGGTGTGAACAACAACAACAACAAACTGTGAACAAGTCCTTTTAAAAACTACGACAATCAAACACAAACTGTTACATTCCAAAGCGAACAATGAGTGGGTCAAATGAACAGCTGTTTTGTATGCCTCAATGTGTCTATGGTCGCCAAGAAAGTGATGAAACTTCCATGGTGCGATGTTGTCTTTGCTATGACTGGTTTCACGTCCCTTGCCTGGGATTTGGTGAAGAAGATGATACTGATTGCTTCATCGCTTGCTTGTACTGCAGACGCATTTCCCAGGATGTTAGAAAAATAAAAGAAGAGCAAGAAAACCTTGTGGATGTAATAAAATCATTACAAGATACTGTGTCAACTGTCTCTAAAAGTTATGAGCATGCTTGTCACCAAATAATCACGTTGAATGAGACAAACAATACAATAAGTGAGGAAAATCAATCGCTGAGGGAAGAAAATGCAACCCTGCGAAAAAGGGTCAGTGAACTGACAGACAAGCTGAATGCTAAAGTATGGAATTGCATTGCAGCAAATAGCAAGGAAAAGTCCCTGCTCATCGGTGACCTGACAATTGAAGATATTGATCAGAGTAAATTGATCAACACAGATGTCATTTGTATACCCGGAGGTGGTGTTCAGCAAATACAGGACGAACTTGTGAAGCAAACAGAAGCTTTTGCTGCTGTGACCTTGGCTGTAGGCACAAACGACTGTGCCACAGCTTGTAGCAAAGAGGCTGTTGTTGCAGCTTACGATAGCCTACTGTGCACTGCAGCAACAAAAGTTCCATCTTCAGAAAATATTATGGTGTCCAGTGTTCTGCCAAGGAATGACAAAGCTGCAAATAATGTCAAACTCTTGAATAAAGAACTTGAAAACCTGAGCAAGAAACATGAGGCCAAATTCATAAACAATGATGCAAGTTTCCTGCTTGGTGATGGTTGTCTCAACGATGGGTACTTTGTGCGAGTGGACAAGAAAGGCCAGTCCACTATAGGCCTAAACCCATCCTTTCACGGCACCCAGAGACTGGCTAAAAACCTTGGATTGAAAGTGTCTCCCAAATCCAGCGAAAATATCTGCAAACCACGGAAGCAGGTCAAAAGACAGAGGCCAGCCGCAAAGAAGGAGCACAATGATTCTTCGAGTACATACAGACAGTATCATCAATCGGTACGACAGAAGAGCAGCGTCAAAAACCATCGCCAGAGGCACTGTTGTTGGTACTGTGGTGAGGAAAATCACACACACCATACATGCAGGCATGGCCAACCGATAAAGTGCTCAACATGTCATTATGAAGGTCACAAAGCAAAACATTGTTCAGCATAATGTGTTGGCTATGGAGCCACATCAAGTGATGAGGCCACATGTCACAAAAACTTACAACAAGGGCAACGGTTGTCAACTACATTCCAAATAAAAACTGTGGTAACTCATAGAAGAGTGGTCTCCAGTTTAACCGTCAATAATGTGTGTCATACAAACTTGGTGACTATTGTGCCTGAAAGATGGTCACTCCCGAAGTTCCTGAATATGAATGCTCAGTCATGCATTAGAAAAATGGATGAAATCTCGATGCTCTTAAGAGAACATAATATTGACTGTGCTTGTATTACTGAGAGTTGGGCTGGTGATGACATTCCAGACAGTGCTCTTAGGATTGATGGTTACTGCTACCCCCCAATTAGATGGAACAGAAAGGACAGACAAGGTGGAGGAGTCGTCTGTTATGTTCACAATGATGTGCCTTATGAAAGACTGTCATACCTTCATAGTGAAATGTTCGAGGTAGTATGGATTAAGTTACGCCCACACCGCCTCCCTCGAAATTTCTGTCCGATTGTCATTGGTGCAGTCTACCATCCGCCTAGTCTAAACAACTATGAAATGGTTCAATACTTGACATCATGCATGGATTCTATACTAGCGAAGCACCCAAAGGCCGGATTGTTCCTTATTGGTGATTTCAATAAATTACCAGATCGACAGCTGAGATGTTCGTACAGGCTGAAGCAAATTGTCACTAAACCAACAAGGGGCACCTCTATGCTGGACTTGGTGTATACTAATATGCATGCACTGTATCGAGAACCAGTTTTGTTGGCGCCAGTTGGAAGAGCTGATCATGACGTCGTGCTGTGTTTTCCTGTGCCCTCTCACTGCATCCAGAAACCAAAGACTACCACACATATGGTCCGGAAATTCCCAAAGAACGAAAAAGCCCTTTTTGCGATGGAACTCAAGCAAGTAAGGTTGGAGGGATTGTACAACTTGCCATCATGCTCTGACATGTACTCCACACTAGGTGCCATCCTCCAAAGTCTCATGGATAAATACTTTCCCATCAAAACTGTTATCAGATGTGAGTCAGACAAAGAGTGGGTAACAGACGACTTCAAGGCACTGATAACAAAGCGCCAGAGAGCCTATGCAAACGGCAATGCTGAACTGTATCGGTTCTATCGCAACAAGGCGAATCGCATGAGTAGAGGATTGCGCAGATTCTTCTACCAAAATAAAGTCGCTAATTTGACCGGCAGCAACCCACGTAAATGGTGGACTCATGTCAAGGAGTTGACTGGTGCCAAAAGTTCAAATTCTCTCCAAGGAATGGCGAACGAGCTCAGTAAGGGCAACCTTCAAGAATTGGCTAATGACATCAATGATTTTTTCGCTTCCATCAGTGCTGACTTAACACCTTTATGTTCAAATATCATGGATAATCTGCAAGCTGTAGAGACACCAAGCACCTACCAAGTGACCGTAGAGGCAATGGAAAAGGCCTTACTTGCCATTGACTGCAGCAAATCACCTGGACCCGACGGAATGCCTTCGTGGATATTACGTGATTTTGCTGGTGTGCTGGGCAGACCGTTCGCAGCGATATTCAATGCTTCCATGCGAGAGGGCTTTATCCCTATGGATTGGAAATCAGCAAATGTGACTGCATTACCAAAGGTGTCTCCCCCACAGTGCATAGCGACAGACCTTCGTCCTGTTAGTCTGACACCAATTATAATCAAAGTGATGGAGGGATTTGTGTGTCAGTGGATCTGGGATTCCATAGGTGAAAAAATCCTCCCTGATCAATATGGATGTATGAAGCGAACTGGGACGACCCATGCACTAGTAGATCTAATTCACAATTGGTCCACAGCAACAGATGATCTTGGATCCTATGTCAGAGTATTGCTGATTGATTTTAAAAAAGCGTTCGACCATGTTGACCACTCATTGGTGTTGCAGAAACTCAGAAATCTTGGTGTGCATGACTGTTTAGTGCGTTGGGTTGCCTCATTCTTATCTGGAAGACAGCAACGGATTAAATTTGGTGACATCGTCTCAACTTGGGCTGGTTTAAATGGAGGTGTTCCACAGGGCACCCGGTTGGGCCCCCTTCTCTTCTTGGTTATGGTAAATGACCTACATACAACACTTCCAATGGTAAAATATGTTGATGATATAACACTATATTACGCTGGAAAATACGGTGCTTCATTAAATCATAACCCTCTTCAACAAGCTGCCAACCATTGCCTTTCTTGGGCTACTGAAAATAATATGAATATCAACACCAAGAAAACAAAGGAAGTGATTATCAAATTTTCTAAGGTGGAAACTGACATTCCTCCCCTATTTATGAATGGCACAGTCATAGAGCGTGTCGACAGCACCAAACTACTCGGATTATGTGTTTCTGATGATTTGTCATGGGAAGAGCATGTCTATTTTATTTACAAAAGGGCTGCTAAACGCTTGTATTCGCTTGTGATGTTAAAAAGAGCTGGTGTTTCCCCGAATGATATGCTGACGTATTACACAGCCATGATCAGACCTACCATGGAGTACTGTTGTCAAGTGTGGCATTCACGTCTGACTAAGTCACAGTCTGATTTGCTGGAATCTGTACAAAAGCGTGCGTTACGCATCATTTACTGTTCTCCTCAACTCAAAGAAGAATATGCTACACTCCTGAAATTCAGTAAACTTGACTACTTAGCAGATCGCAGATCTAAAATGTGTGTTAGACTTTTTTCCCAGATGCAGTGTGACAGTCATAAATTAAATAAATTATTGGTGCCATTTATGAATGTTGACAGACAAACCAGAGTGTCAAAGGATTTTAAATTACCAATCTGTCGCACAAATAGATTAAAAGACAGTTTTATACCTTTTTCTATTAACAAATATTTAAATTCCTGATGTTACAATGTTTTTATCATATTTTTTTAATATTTCATTATACATGTAATTTTAATTCACTTTTAATCATATTGTTACTCTTGTAATTTTTAAAATCATTTCATATATTATATTTATTGTGTATTGCTACTATGTATATTTTATTGTACCAATTTAACCTGCGTGGTTACAATGTAATAAAGCTTTATTTATTTATTTATTTATTATTTATTATTATGTGGTTTTTTTTAAACTTCGTTTTGCAGCAAAACCGTGACCTCATAAGGTATCAGCGAATGTGATTGGTTTAAACTTCAATCTGTGACACTCAGTTTAAAGTTTGACATCACGGTTAAAGACAAAGGAATTCAAAACTGCCAGGCGATATTATTATTTTTGTACAACAGCGACAAACAACTTCTGTCCAAGCTGAGTATTACACATTACCAGAAGAGTCTCTGTTTCAATGTTTTCCAAACAGAGTCTGTTTTTATCTTTTTTCATAAGACACTAGTTATCACAATTTCAAATCATTTGTTGTCAATGGGCACTGCAGGCCAGAATGTTTGGAAATAGTATGTACTTTGTCTTTGGATTAGTGTACACAAATTTGCTTGTGGGTGCAAGGTTTCTTATCTGATAAGAAGAAAATATGTCACAATAGGGATTTTATGGGGTAGTTTCTACAGTGTATATGAACTGCATTCATTTTCCTTTGTTGCTTAAAAAAATGCTTCTGGCCCCAAGCAAGTGGGCATGCTGCATGCACATTGATGAAATAGCAATTGCCAATGCCGACTCACTATGACAAGTCCAAATTTTTTGAGAGCAACCTTTGAAATATAACCCTTGTTTTACAAATGTATCTTCAATAATCCACATCATTTCGATAAACCATTTTGTGCTTGCAACACTAATGCAATGGTGAGCACCTTATCCTTTCCAAACTTTTGCCTAACAATGTAACTCTCCTTTGAGAATAAGCATGCATGTCTGTTTGCTTCAGTTACAGTTCATTGAAGCATTCATCAACCAGTGTAGGTATCAAAGCCAAACAAGCTTAACATACATAATCCATGTGTGAATGCATTTTGGCAGTTACTTGAAATATGTACTTGTAATATACAAAGTTATGCAACTAAATTTGTGACATCACAGTTTTGGTATAAAGCGAAGTGCAAACTGGAAAAACATGAATCAATGAAAACGATAATAACAAGTAGTGGGTCTACTGGGTCTCTTCCAGGGATTTTTCAAACACCAAAAGAAACCAGTCAGGTTTTCCACCAGTTAACCAAGAACTTCTGTCACCCATTGAAAGATCAGAAATGAAACTGCTGCAGTCAATGGCAGCTTGTAAATAAGCCCTTTATAGGTAATGTTAAATTGAATTTCTTTATGTTACCTTGTGAGAAACCAGACTTTATCATTTGGAAAGAAACATGTGGCAAATCTCACACAAATAAACAGTGTATGAGGTTGTATAGGAAGGTAAAGTTCGATAATAATCTTTTCATATATTGCCATATAACTGTGTCAATAAATAAATGACAATTGCAATATGATATTCTGCTGTAAATTTGAAGCACATAAAAAAACACTTGCTAATTTCCCTGTGATCTAGCATGCATGGTCAATTACCTACTCATTTACAGGAGTCACTGCCAGGATTATTTTCACATCTAAATCATGTGACTGGATGGCTTTATGTCGCAAAATTATTGTTGCTTTCTTAGTTTTTGTGGCTCTTTGCCATCCAGAGCTCCAATGTTTTTATGATGACTAATTTATCACACTGTTGTTGCAATGTCATTATTGCAGGGTCATTCAATCAAGCAGTGTTTGTTCAGCAGATGTCCAGAAGCAGTACAAACATCAGAATGACCTATGCCTAGTGAGGTTTTTTGTACTTTGATGTATGTACTTTTTGTTGTTTCCTCTTGTGTCTATATGTTCAATAACTTTCAGTGGCCCCATTTGTAATGAATTAGGATAGATGGTGACACAGTACTGTATTTTGTTACCCAACACTCCATATTACTGTGGTGGTGATTGTTTTTTTTTCATCCAATTTAATTGTGAAGCAACAGTTTAACAGACTTTAGTGTCTCTTTACTACACAAAATCAGTACTGCTGCTGGTGAATGACTGTTGGATATGCAATTGCCGTAGTCTGTCGTGTACTCATGCTATAGTGATGGCTGCCAGGTATGCACAGTCCATACAAGGCTTGGCTTTTATTCTTTGTTTTAGCACAGAGATTGTTCATCTCTTCTACACTATTCAACGCTTAGAACAAGCCCTTGCATTGCATGTGCAGAGATTAGAAACTTGTACAGAGGCCAATGAAGTTATGGCAAAAAAAAACGGCCTAAAGAAAATTATGAATATTTAATTGAATAGATAAAACATTTTTTGGCTCTGACATTATGATTTTAAAAGATACTCAAAATGTCTTTGATGATATAAGCCAGTAACAAAACAGACAATGGGTAGAATTAGCTCGATATATTACATAAAAGATTCAGTCACATAAACAACCAAATATACTGCAAGTTTTCCTGTCATCTCCTTTATCCCTAAGCATGACTAAATTCACTAAACTACTGTTTTTGTTACTGCTGTGAATAAGTAGATAATTGGCCATCATTGAAAGAGACAAATGCTGCACTCTGACAAAGTGTGTTAGGCAAGAATCTTTTTTGTGTGAAACTATGGCTCGGTTTGACAGGAGAATGTCACTTTCTCGCGTGTGGGTGATAATTCAGAGATCTAAGAATCATGAACATTCTGAAGTTGGCCAGCAATGCAGCAAACCGGTAGTTCCATGGCATTTAAACCGTCAGCACAACTTTCTCATGCAATCACATTAATTGCGAACTCTGGTAAGATTTCCACGTAAGACAGGAATGTGAATATGTTTATGCTTGTTCGCAGTGCTAGTGCTTGGACTTTCTTTCCACAACAATCAATTTTTCAAAGAGTCCTCCAGGTGGCTGAAATCCTTGAGTGTTTGGAAGTTCAGAGGTTATGGGGGAAGAACTGGTAGAGGAAAGAGAATTCAAATGTCTCTTCATTTCTTCTCAGAAGACGGCAGCCAAAAAAATTCAGAACATTCAAATCAAATCAAATCAATTTTATTTAGACTCAGTTTTGCAGACAAAAAACAGTAGCTGAGAGGTATTTTCACCGAGTTCAAGTGATTATATAACAAGAGTGAAATATAAAATTGAAAATATGTAAATTATGAATGAAATCATGTCTGAAGGCTCTTTCAAAAAGTCCGTATAGAGCACAAAGTTAGAAGTTTACAATTAAAATCTCATAGTTAAAATCACAAATTTAAAAGCAATTGTCTTTTTATCCTACAGAAGGAGCATTGGCAAAGTGGACCTGTCCATAGATTTATTGTCTTGAAAGTTTTCACATCGAACATGTGACAAGAAATTGATAACCCATGAAATGACTATTTATTTAAGCTTGCCATCATTAGATTATGATGGATGGCTGTAATGAAGAAACAAATCACAGAAATTGTGTATGATACTGAGAGTAAAAAAAGAAAGAAGTCTCATTCCTTGAGAGTGACACTCCTTTGCCTTCATTAATGTTATTTTGTCTACTCAGAAACCATGAACATGCCAGCATTTTTGTATGACTACCTTTTCTTTGTACTACGCAAAATAATAAGTAAACATCACCAAACATCTTTCTATTGCATAGTTATTATTTTTATTGCATGATAACTATTCTAATTCTATGTCAAACTTTGGGAGACGCAGAGGAGCGAACTTGGATGTGCACATTAGTAGGCTCTACATAACAATATTATCATTACAAGAAATATTGCACCAGGACAATCGCATGACTATCGGTACTATGTAAGACTGAGAGTTAGACCTCAAACGACACAACACTTGTTTACCAATGCTTACAAGTCAGAGTGACATAATTCACTAAAGCATTAGTAAGGCAAGGTCCTGATCTTCCTCCAAAGAGGCTCCCGCCAAGCTGGAAATTCAGTTATGCACTTTTGACTGCTGCTGGGATTGGCATTTTTCTGGCAGAATCGTGTTTGTCATCAGGGAAACAAAATCAAGAGCTGCGGAAACTGGCAAGGATTATATTGAAGGAAATATGACAGGTTAAGTCTGCTGTCATGGACAGCAGCTCATCTATAAGCAATACACATTTATGTAAATAGATTTGCAGGCCCAGTTCGACAGATGGTAGTGGGAATGCATTGACACTGCATTCAGTATACTTGTCCGTTTCTGATTAATGTGGTGGTAGCAACAGTGCCAATGAACTATTGATGCCGGTCAAATTCTGTGATATTTATTAAATCAGCAACCAAACTAAATTGTACACAAAAAGCACATGTTACATCGGCACTTCATCTGTCATCAGGCACCAAAAGGCCAAAGAGGTCCAATGCTGCTCTTGCTTGATAACAAGGAAATAAAAAGAGGCATTTCAACTATAAGCCTGTTGATGTTTTTTCAAAAACTTCTCATATACGAACCATTTGGTAAGAAAATACAGAACATACCGGTATATGACACAAACAGATTGAGATGCATCCAAGTTTTTACAAACCATCTCATAAAAGTTTGGTGCAAGCCCAACTAAGAATCAAGACATTTGAATACAATAATCCTCAAGAAAACGTTACAAAAGCATTGAAATATTATGAGAAAAAAGTTCATTGTCATGCGCTGCAACTTCCTGCTTTGACCAGAAATTGCTTTCACCTTAGCCTCTGTTGCTGTCAGTGTTCCAAGTCGGGAGAAGATTTACAGCCAATGCAACAGTTCAAGTTTCTGAACAAAAATTAAACATAATCAACACACATATCAATAGTTAAGCACAATAAAAGTATTTGAAATATCACTTCTTGCTTGGCCTTTAGACACTCCTGTTACTTGGGCTTGAGAGAATCGTTTTGGATCAGAATTCCATCATGCAAGACATTTACTGCAGGCGTCCCATTTTCAGGGGCGTCAGTTTCGTTTTAAAGTGGTGGGGCAAATAGTGGTCACACCTTCGCGGAAGATGTCAGGGAAAAATCACAATTTTTTGGATTCAGAAACATACATGTATACTTAGGCCAAAAAGTGGTGGGGCAATTGCCCCAACAGCCCCACCTACACTGCATGATGATGACGCCACTGCCCATTTAATAACCAAACTGCACTATGTTTGAATGAAACATCTCAACCCTGAAATCAGGAAACTAAAGAAGCATATTCTTCAAAGTGTAAAAAAGAATGTACAAACTATTCTAAACCGTACTATAACTCCGACATATATACAGGAGACGTCCCTTGAGCCAATGCCATTTAACAGAATGGCCTGGAGTCAAGTCCTTGTTACAACAGCCATCCATGTGAAAGACATTACAGGCGATTTCATTAGTACGAGATTCTACACCTTGCTACATAACATTTTTGCCTAATCTGATTTGTTTATGATTGCTAAAAATGTCACACACTTTGGAGATTGAATGTGGCAAGCAACTCTATGCATTGCATTCACACAGTCAGGGCCGGATGACCAGAATCGCATTGTAATGAAATCGCCTGTAAACATTTGGTGACAGCTACAAAGACTATTAAAGCAACAATAAAACAGCTCACTCTCATTTACTCCCAGCTGTTTATGTGATTTGGAGCAATTGCAGTGACTCTGCAAGCGAGGAATGAGTGAGTTACTGACCTTACCAGATTAAAGGTCCCTTC
This sequence comes from Platynereis dumerilii, assembly GCA_026936325.1. Lineage (NCBI taxonomy): Eukaryota > Metazoa > Annelida > Polychaeta > Phyllodocida > Nereididae > Platynereis > Platynereis dumerilii. The sequence goes on from JAPTHN010000011.1 coordinate 29,110,748, forward strand.
TGCCATTGAAAGATAACAAAACGTGATAGGGAAAATCTCTTTTATCTGCCTTGAAAATGTACCTCAGTTTTCCTGTGGAATGCCATGTGAAGTGTCATGTATGGGCGATATTTCAGAGATCTGATGATCCCGCTTCTTAACAGACAAACAGAAATGGGCAGGCAGTGTGGCAAACAGGGAGATTCATGGCAATAAATAACTTATACAATTATCCCAATCTCGCAGAATGTAGGCTGTCATGAAATTCCCAACATGTTGGCAGCATTTTGATGTTCCAACAAACAGTATGTTGTAAGGCTCTGAAAGAAAACAAGATCAAATAAATTCAATAATGAGACAGTCTTTCTTCATACATCTATTCATTTTGTTGTCAATTACATAATATATCTGCCACATGTTGGCAAAGAATGAAATTCTCTTCAAACCAACCAGTCTGGTGTCAATTCTCGATCTTTTAGAAGCTTAAAGAGGTTCTGCATGGGTGAAAAGAAGAAGAGAACATTGTGTCTTTTATTGTTAAATAAATTACCAAGAGTGGTGGATCTGTTGGTGCATCTTGCACCTGTCTTAAGAAATATATAGTAGAAGCAATGTTCAGTTGGAACTCATGGTATGATTTAAAGGTTGCATTAGTCTCAATTCAACACAGGACTAATAATGCTGGTGGTGAAAGATTTCTACAGATATTCTTGCCCAAAAGAGACAATTCAAGACTCGGATGCTTGGAAACAATGCCTGTCTATTTGAGCAAATAAGGCATATTGCCACATTTTTACCAGAATCACAAAACAAAACATTCGAAACATACATGTAATAATATATGGACAACATCAGATTACAAAAGAAAGTAACATAATAGTGTCAAAAATGTATTGTTGTTTGGTCGGAGCACATGGTATTGTTTACAAAACAAATCCAACTAGAGGCTGATTAGCTGCTTATTCATGCACACAAAATATTTATTCATCCACCATGATTGAAGGAGATGTGAAGTCCACGAGTTGCTGGTCCATTTCTGACTGATTATCAAGTTACTAAGCTCTGTAACAAGGTGTTTATGCAGCGTTTTTGTGGAATTAATGTTTTTGGAGATATTGAGATAGTTAATTGTTGGTTACTACTGCATAATCAAACAAAACGGGCCTCACTTATCAGTAATACCTGAAAATTGAATGGAATGAATTCAGACTGATATGCAGCTAAAGCAGAAGATCAGTTTGTTCGGTATAGGCCCATAATTGGGTCTTGATACAACTAACCAATCATTTGTTTACTGTTGCCCAGAAGTTAGAGTGACACAAGACAGTAGTGAAAGGCCCTGATCCTCCTTCAAGGGGCCCCTACCAAACTGGAGATTCAGTTATGCACAATTGGGATTGGCATTATTCAGGTAGAATTGTGTTTTTGTCATAACATAGACAGAATCAAGAGCAGAGGAAACCAGCAAGGATTGAATTGATGGGAAATATGACAGGTTAAGTCTGCCATCCCGGGCAGCCAGCTCATCTACACACAACTCATTGGTCATGCAAATAACATCAGAGGGACAGTTGATGGCCGGACTGGATTGATGCTCAGCCAGTCACCAGTCATACACGAATGTAGTCTCAGAGCAATAGTCAGCGACAAACAATATTCTTCAAAGATACATTATGTAGTATTACCACTACAGTAACTAGAAAAGGTGAAAAACAACAATGAATGCAAACAAATTACGAGTGTTTACTAAAATGCACCAAAACATTCCAACAGTGTCGACAGTGAACTATTAGTGGTCATGCATTGCTTGTGGCAAATGAAATTACATACTTGTCAAGATGATGAAATTAAAGTACCTATCGAGACTCACCTTAGCCAAAACAAGTACAACTCGTATCAATTTTCACTGCCAGACTGCAAGGCAACACCATCTGAATGTCTTGTAGAAAGGTAAAGTTTTCTATTTTGTATCACTGTGGCCACCATTTCTGACACTGACTACTCCTACATGCATGCATGATTGCAAGTGACTGACTGAGTACTAATCCAGTCCAGCCATCATCAGTCCCTCTGATGTTATTTGCATAAACAATGAGTTGCTTGTAGATGAGCTTGGTGCTGAGGACAGCAAACTTAACCTGTCATATTGCTCATCAACGTAGTCCTGGCTGCTTTCCTCTATTCTTGATAGTGTCTCACAGATGATGAACAGACATTTTCCAGAATAATGCCAATCCCACTAGGAGCAATTGTGCATAACTGAATCTCAAGCTTGGAGCAGCCCTTTGGAGGGAAGATCAGGACCTTTGTCAAATTATGTCAGGCTGACTGGTGAGCAGCATTTAGCGCCAAAAGAAACCAGTCATGTTTTCCACCAGTTAACCAAGAACCCTTGGCACCCATTGAAAGGTCAGAAGTTAAGTTGCTGCAGGTCAGTGACAGCTTGTAAATATATATATATATGTAACAGCTTATGATATTAAATGGGAAGGTAGTGTTGCATGGATATAATTTGTTTATTATATTGATGAGCAATCTCAGAGAAAATCATGCAATATCGAGAATTTGTTCGGATGACGTTCTCGGAATGGCCTGAAATTTTACATAGTGACCAGACCACCTCTTAAACGAAAAAATGAGAAGTTGGAACTTCAAAACACAGAATACTTTTTTCACAGGGGGGCCTCAAAATAGGGGTGTCGGGAAGCCATTTTTCACAGAAATCCTCATTTCATCAACAAAAAAGTGGTCGATGTTCAGCCCTCTCTGGATGCTAGAAAAAATTAACAAGAACTATCCTGAGTTTGGATGAAGGCTAGCATTGTTTTTAACAATAAATCACCTGTATTTATTAATTTCAATAAAAAGGCTACTTTGGGGGGGAGGGTCACTCCGAAACTGCAGATTTTGTGTTTTTCAAAATTTGAAAAACATGCCATTTTTGGAGGGCAATTTCACAATGTTGTGCGGGTCTAGGGTTAACCATATTTGGTTAGAAAATTAGCAGAATACTTGGATTTTAGATATCTGGTGAGAAAACCTTGGGAAAATTTGAATTTTTAGAAAATTCAGCCATTTCAAAAACTGTAATTTTCCGAATTTCCGTAAAAAATCATGAATTTTCCATAGTCAAAAGGTCAAAGTAGTACCAACCCTATTATCATAATTTTGATTGAAATTAATGAAAATCACAATTATTTAGTAAATTAGTTAAGTTTCATCTGGAAAAAACAATTGTTTTGTATCAAACGGCTAATTTTCTAAATTTTTCAAAGTAGCCTTTTTAGTGAAATAAATAAATAGAGGTGATTTATTGTTAAAAACAATGCTACCCTTCATCCAAACTCATTTTGGATAGTTCTTGTTAATTTTTTCTAGCGTCCAGAGAGGGCTGAACATCGGCCACTTTTTTGTTGATGAAATGAGGATTTCTGTGAAAAATGGCTTCCCGACACCCCTATTTTGAGGCCCCCCTGTGAGAAAAGTATTCTGAGTTTTGAAGTTCCAACTTCACATTTCTTCATTTAAGAGGTGGTCTGGTACCTATGCAAAATTTTAGGCCATTACGAGAACGTCATCCGAACAGCTCTGCATGATTTCCTCTGAGACAGCTCATTGACATTTGACTTTGTCAATTAATGGATGGATGGATGATTGGGATTTACATCCTGTATTTGTCACCCAGAGAATCTACCCTAGATGAATCCTTCCATTTTCACGTATTATCATAAATTTACGTCACTAGCGTCATAGCCAATCAGCGAGCAGTATTTCCGTCCAGTTCAAATCTTTACCGGTGATTTGGGAGAAAACTATTCAGTCCTCAGAGGGCTACGACCTATCATTTTAAAGCCCTCAGAGAGATCTATTTCCAGTAACTTGTAAATCTGTCCGATTTACAGAAGCCCGTGAATTAGCGAAATCGGCCACATTTGCATAACATGAGTGAAGCTCTGTTCATTGGCCAGCCTTGGAGGTGTGTCTGCGCTATTCACTGAAGGCTTTGCTGAAGTGGTATTTGTGCATTTTGTAAATAAATAATTGCATGATATCATTCTTCTGTAAATTTGAAGCACAGCAGCTACAGACAAAGAGACACTCCTCAATAGCCCTGTGACTAAGTATGGCTGATTATCCACTCATTGAAAGGAGTCACTGCCAGGACTATTTTCACAACACCAAAAGAAAAACTTACATCTAAATCATGTAAATGGATAGCTTTTTGTAGTAAAATTATTGTTGCTTTCTTAGTTTTTGTGGCTCTTTGCCATCCAGTGCTCCAATGTTTTTATGAGGACTAATCTATCAGACTGTTGTTGCAATGTCATTATTGCAGGGTCATTCAATCAAGCAGTGTTTGTTCAGCAGATGTCCAGGAAGCAGAACAAACATCAGAATGACCTATGCCCAATGAGCTTCTTTGTACTTTGATGTATGTACTTTTTTCAGGTTGTTTCCTCTTGTGTCTACTTGCAATAACTTTCAGTGGCCCCATTTGTAATGAATTAGGATAGATGATGACACAGTACTGTATTTTATTACCCAACACTCCATATTGTTGTGGTGGTGATTGTTTTTTCATCCAATTTAATTGCGGAAGCAAGTTTAACTGACTGTAGTGTCACTGTACTACACAAAACTAGTACTGCTGCTGGTAAATGGCTGTTGGATATGCAATTGCCACAGTCTGTCATGCACTCATGCTAGAGTGACAGCTACCAGGTACACACAGTCTGTACAAGACTTGGCTTTTATTCTTTGTTTTAGCACAAATGCTGCACTTTGACAGAGTATGACAGGCAAGAATCTTTTTTGTCCGAAACCATGGCTGAGTTTGACAGGAGATTGTCACTTTCACACATCTAGGTGATAATTCAGAGATCTAAGAATCATAGGCTGTCAGAAATGGGCCACTTGGGCCAGCAATGCAGCAAACATGTAGTTCCATGGCATTTAAACCATCAACAGAACTTTCTCATGCAATCACATTAATTACAGACTCTGGTAAGATTTGCCTCGTACGATAGGAATGAGAATATGTTTATGCTTCTTCGCAGCGATTGGATTTTCTTTCCAAAACAATCAATTGTTCGAAGAGTCCCCAAGGTGGCTGATTCATTGATCGTTTGGAAGTTTAGAGGTTCTAGGAGAAGAAATGGTTGAGGAAAAGTGAAAGTTAAATAGCTCTTAATTTCTCACGGAAGATTGCAGCTTCAAAAACTTCAAATATGTGACAAAAAATTGATAACCTATGACATCAGTGGTTGTTTAAGCTTGCAATAATTAGGTTATGATGGATGGCTGTAAATGAAAAAAAAATGGCAGAAATTGTGTTTTGCACAAAAATTGAAAAGAGAAGAAGTTTCATTCGTTTGGCAGTGACACTCAATCTTTGCTTCAATTAATGCAATTTTGTCTATTCAGAAGCCACAAACACGCCAGCATTTTTGTTTCACTTTCCTTTTCGATTGTATAACACAAAATACTAATTATAACATCACCGAAAATCCTTTTATTACATAATAATAAATTTTTTATTACATTGTAACTGCTGTAATTTTATGTCAAACTTTGGGAGAAGCAGGGGAGCCAACTTTGGTGTGCACATTTGTAAGCTCTACCATAGCAATCGAATCATTTCAAGAAATATGGTTCCAGGACAATTGTATGACTATGGATGCTATATAAGACTGAGAGAGAGACCTCAAACAGACACAACGCTTGTTTACCAATGCTTACAAGTCAGAGTGACAAAATCCACTGAAGCAAGGTCTTGATCTTCCTTCCAGGAGGCTCCCACCAAGCTGGGAATTCAGTTATGCACTTCTGACTGCTGCTGGGATTGGCATTATTCTGGCAGAATCCTGTTTGATATCAGGGAAACAAAATCAAGAGTAGAGGAAACTGACAAGGATTATATTGGCAGGAAATATGACAGGTTAAGTCTGCTGTCCTGGAGAGCAGTTCATCTGTAGGCAATACACATTTATTTAAATAGATTTGCAGGCCCAGTTCAGCAGATGATAGTGGGAATGGACTGACACTCTAGTAACTTACAGCAAATTCAGTAATTGTCCATTTCAGACTAATGTAGTTTTGGCAACAGTGACCAATTAGCAAAAATAAATAATCATAGACCTGTAAATACTGATAGCTGTCGAATTATTTGATATTTATTTAATCAACAACCTAATTAAATTGCACCCAAAATTCTAAGGTGAAATATCAGTGACATGGAGACCCATAACAAGGTTGTGGATAAATTTTGAACCACAGCATCTGCTATATCCACACTTCATCAGGCACCAAAAGGCCAAAGAGGTCCAATGCTGCTCTGGATTGATAACGAGGAAATGAAAAGAGGCTTTTCAATTAGAAACAAGAGTGTGATGTAAATTAAGCAAGCGTGGGCAGTCACAAACCACACAGATAGGTCACACATAGTATAGACAATATACACATAGTGTAACAGAAGCAGAATAAAACTATATAAATTAACCTAGCTATAAATCTATCTATTGATGGTTTTTCAATACCGTGACATGTACGAATCATCTGGTAAGAAAATGCATAACATATATGACACAAACAGATGGAGATGCATCAAAGTTTTTACAAACCATCTCATAAAAGTTTGGTGCAAGCCCAAATAAGAATCAAGACATTTGAATACAATTATCTGCAAAAAAACTTAACAAAATCATTGAAATATCATTAGAAAAAATGTCTCTGTCATGTGCTTTAACTTCCTGCTTTGAAGAAGATATAGGTACACCTAATGCAACAGCTCAAATTTAGAAACACAAATTAAACATAATCAACACACATATATATATCAATAATTATGCACAATAAAGGTATTTGAAATGTCACTTCCTGCTTGGCCTTTACTCACTCCTATTCCTTGGTCTTGAGAGATCTGGTTTGGATCAGAATTCCATCATGCGGGAAATTTACTGCAAGCAACCTATTTTATAACCAGCCTGCACCATGTTTGAATGAAACATCTCACCCTGAGATCAGGAAACCAAAGAAACATGCTCTTCAAAGTATAAAACAGAAGGTAGAAAGTATGTTAAACTGCCAGATTACTGTGAAATATACCGGGGACTTCCCTTGAGCAAATGCCATTTAACAGGTTGGCCAGGAGTCATGTCTTTGCTACATCAGCTAGATATTGTCATCCATGTGAAAGACATTAAACATTTGGTGACAGCTACAAAGACTATTAAAGCAACAATAAAACAGCTCACTCCCATTTACTCCCGGCTGTTTACGTGATTTACAGCAATTGCAATGACTCTGCAAGTGAGGAGTGTGTGGGTTATTGACCTTACTAGATTAAAGGTCCTTTCTGCTGTTGAAAGATAAAAAAACGTGATAGGGAAAATCTCTTTTATCTGCCTCAAAAATGTGCCTCAGTTTTTCTGTGGAATGTCATGTGAAACATTGCCGTGTATGGGTGATAATTCAGACATCGGATGATCTCACAGATAGACAGCAATGGGCCAGCAGCGAGGCAAACAGGGAGTTTCATGGCAATAAATAACTGATACGATTATCCAATGCAATCTCGCAGAATGTAGACTGCCATGAAATTCCAAACATGTTGGCCACATTTGGATGTCGTGGTGGCAGCAGTGACCAAAAAGTCAAATTAATTAACATAGTAACAGATAGCAGTCAAATTATATGATCTTTATTGAATCAACAACTAAATGAAAAGTGCATAATATTGTAAGGTGAAATATTGGTGACAATGGCCATGATTCATGACTTGTTGTTGATAAATTAGGCCAAGAAAAAAAAATTAGAATCCGGTTTCCCGACTGACCCTCTCCAGAAGGGCTACAAGGGCTAACTCAAAAAATTCTGGAGCTCAGACTCACATTTTGTAAGTTAATCCTTCATTTTCTGTTGTCAAATCACGATTTTGCAGCATGTTTTTGCCATTTTTCATTATCGCAACTGGGCAATTCCGTAAAGTCGGACGTACAGATCAGACACCTTAACAGCTTGTGTAGCCCTACCATTACACCTTAGCTATTCGATTGTTAAACAGGCATGAGGCTCTGTGGTAGGGCTTTCAAACAAGCCATCAACCAAAGCTCAAAGCGCCATAGGAGCTGAGCAACAAGGCAAAATGTCATGGTGTCGGACGTACTCAGAGAAATGACACTTATCTGACTTGATGGCTTGTTTCTCAAAACTCTGTGATATATATGGAGAAAAATCAATCAAATTACATCTATTGTCAAGTGAACTATTTCAGGCATCAGCCAGGCTAATTTTTATGGCAATATTGTAACTTGTCATAAAGCTGTAGCCATTTCTATTCGGTGTCGGACGTACATATTTTCGGTGTCGGACGTACGCGTGTGAATTGGAAGCGTAAAGGATGCCTGCAGTGCAAGAATTATTAAAAATTGTCACAAATTTTCATCTTTTATATAAAGTAGAGTTCCTGTACAATAATTAGGAACCATAAAATGGCTTCATCATAGTAAATGTGGTGTCTCGAACATGCAAGTTATTTTCACCATTTTTACCATCAAGTTTACAGTAATTTCGGCACAGAAATATCCAAAAAATCTCAAGTTATACCAACAATTGTCACTGTAATTGCACATATTTCTTTAATATATGTTGAGGGAATACTTGACAAATGCAATTGTGAAGGAATTTGGCATAAATATGTAAACAAATAAAGAAAATCTGCCATTTTCGGACAATTTCTGTATATGCTTTTTGGTACTATCACAGCTTAAAATACTAGGTTGAAGCTAGTAGATGTAATTTTATCTTTATTTTTTTTTATGACTATAATGTCTGCCTCAGCTTTTGTCACTATTTCATACCAATTACATGTGATGGAAGCAAGCGATGAATTGCCTTTCACGTAATTTCATGGCCTAAAACAGAGTTGAAAATGACCAAATTTCAAGGATATCATCTATTTCCTGTTTTGTGACCTATACCATTTTAAGGTTCACCCAAACAGACTGGCCTTAGGTGTTCTGATGAGACCAAGCCTGTGTACCAACATTTGTATCATTTCCTTTGTTCCAGATGCGCTTTCATATTTTGGTGTCGGACGTACATTGCCTTTTTGGTGTCGGACGTACACACTTTAAGTGCTCTCCCTGTCAATAGTATCAGGTTTAAATGGTTCAAGTGGCCACCATGCTGTTCATGGGCAAAAATGTGCTTTGTATCAGAAGTTTAATGAAGTTAACATCAGTAACTTGTCTGCAGGAAAATTATTTAGTCATTTTGGTGTCGGACGTACACTGAGAATCTTATTAGGTCAAATGTCACTGCCTGACAGAATTCACAAGAATTGATGCAAGATTTTTTAATGCAAAATGAAAGCGTACTCCCATAGGCAGCAACTTACAGCAAAATGAAACCAACTAACCAATTTCTCTACTGGCAGTGACATCTTAATATTAATGTGCTAAAAAATATAATAATTGCGGTCACCAAAGATAGCATTACTTAAATGCAAATATCTCAAAGACCAAATGAGATAATCAATTGATTTTTTCTGTTCCTGAAAATATACTTATTTTGGCACATTATAACACCCATAGCACGTAGTTATGTCAATTTTGAAATTTTGACTGATTGGTTGATAACTTTACGGAATTGCCCAACTGGTAGTAGTAGTTGATGGCTTCCCCTGGACTCCGAACGTTGCTTCTTGTGAGTGCTGGACATGGGCCAGCAGGATCTTAGACAAAATTTCTTAGAAAAAAATGTTTCCCTATACCGTGCCTTTTTTACCAGGGCATGAAACCAGATTCAATTTTTTTTCTTGGCCTTATCAATCAGAGCAACAGTTTCATCCACACTTCATCAGGTACCAAATGCCCAAAGAGGTCCAAAGCTGCTCTTGATTGATAATTAGGAATTTTAAAAAGGCTTTTCAATTAGCTGCCAAAGTGTGATGTAGATAAAGCCAGCCGTAGCAGTCACCCACATAGTTCACACATAATATACATGCAGTCTAACAGAAACAGAATAAAACTGAATTTTAAACCCTAAAAGGTAAAAATCATTTTGTTTCGAAAATGCATATTATATATATGATGCAGGCAGTACTTTTTCAATGGAGATCATGCGGCATCCAAGTATTTACAGACCGTTACCTAAAAGTTGGGTGCATTTCTATCGAAGATACTTAATAAAGCATTAAAATATCATAAGAAAACATTTCATTGTCATGCGCTGCCACCAATTTTTGTTTTCAAAAAAACCAAATTATACAATCGACATTCAAATCAATATTATGCACAATAAAAGCATGGAGTATATCACCTCTTGCTTGGGCCTTTACCACTTAACGAGAGCTCTGTTTGGATCAAAATTCCTTCATGAACTTTTTGTAATGAACATCTTCAAAGCCTAAACTGCACAATGCTTGAATGAAAATCCCAAACTTGGAATCAAGATAATCAGGAAGCCAGAGAGGTACACTCTACTTTAGAAGTATAAACTGAAGGTAGAAAGTGTCAAAAACAGAAAGATTACCATAAAATATGCAGGGGACTTGAGCATGAGCAAACACCATTTGATAGAATGGCCTTGAGTCATGTCTTTGTCACAACAGCCAGATATTGTCATCCCCGGGATGACAGCTACAAAGACTATTAAAACAACAATAAAACGGCTCACTCCCATTTACTCCCAGCCATTTACTTGATTTTAGAGCATTTGCAGTGACTCTGCGAGTGAGCGGGTTATTGACCATGATAGATTAAAGGCCTTTCTGGTATTGATAGATAACAAAGTGTGATGGACGAATCTGTTTTATTGCCTTGATGGAATACCATTGGCAAATGTAATGTATGGGTGATAATTCAGACATCTGACGATCGCAATCCTTAGCTGGCAGACAGCAATGGGCAGGCAAAGTGGCAAAACAGCGAGTTCCACGGCAATAGATATGACCTTCACATGCAATCTAGCAGATTGTAAACTGTTACGAAATTTCCACCAGAGCGATCTTCAACATGATGGCAACAGAAGGAATCACCAGTTCAAGCAGTCTAACAGCTGTTAAGCTTTGAGAAAACAATATAACATACCATTCTGTATTATGACAGTCTTTCTTCATTGATAAATTTGTTGTATGTCAATAAATTGTCAATGCTCATGAGATTCCCTCAAGTGCTTGCTCCCTTAATATATCTGCCACACGTTGGCAAAGCATGAATTTCCTGTCAAAACTATCGATACCAAACAATCCAGTGTCAAGTGTTCATTTATTCATTACTTTTGAAGCAGCTGAATCCTTGATATTTTAGAAGCTTGCAGAGGTTCGGCAAAAGTGAAGTTGAGGAGAGAAATAATGATGAAAAGACGTCAATCGAACATCACATTTCAGCTCCCTGCACAGTACGAAAGTCCCTTTTTATTGCAAAAAAATTACCAGTCAAAAAGAGTGGTGGATCTGTTTGGGCATCTTGCACAGGTCTGAAAAATAGAGGAAGCAACAGTTGGAACTCATGGTATGATTTCTAGGTTGCGTCAGTCTCCATACAACGCAGGACTAATAATGCTGGTGGTGAAGTTGCCCAAAAGAGACAATTCAAGACTGGGATGCTTGGAAACAATGCCTGTCTATTTGTAAAAATAAGGCACATTGTTAAAATCTTACCAGAATCATATGGACAAAACTTTTGAACCATAATACATAGACAATACAGCAGATGACAAATAAAGTAACATAACAGTAGTGAGGGTGCTGATTTTGAAGAAACCACACCACTAACAAACTGATGTTGTGCATTTTCTGAATTTGTCTCTACAATATAAAACACAGCTTGCAATCATTGAATCTCACTTTGATTAATGACACTGACTATCTTCGAATTGACTGCAACTGACCAAATTCTCATATAAGTAACTGCTACTGTGTGACTGCAAGTGACTGGCCAAGTGCTAATCAAGTCCAACCATCATCAGTCCTGCTGATGTTATTTGCATGAAGAATGAGTTGCTTGTTGATGGACTGGCTGGCCAGAACAGCACACTTTGTTGGTGTGTCATACATCCATTCTTCCAGAATAATGCCAATACAAGCATCAGTCAGTCATGCAGAACTATACCTTCAGCAATGGTCAATTATTTTTGGGTCTGTTATGAGGTCTCTGTCAAGGTCTTATCAAATACCAAAAGACATTTTATTATTTCTCTTTCTTCTTTGCTTTACCCAGCGTTATATGCTTCAAAATATCAAGGAATCATTACAGGTAAGAGGTGCTTTCAGAAAGTTCTGACCAATTTTTATGGCAGGCATTTCTCTGGGAAGCAGAGGAACAAAAGTATTGGTCAGAACTTTCAGAATTCCCCTTCAAATTTGTTGTTTACGAGTGTAACTGTTCATTTAGCAACGAATTTGTTTATCTTTCGGGAGCTTTTGCAGCTTTTGCATGAATTGACAAAGTCTTCAAAACCATCAATAAAACAGTCTGTCTGCAAGGTGTGTTACGCGAAGCAGCAGATAAAAATATGCATAACTGAAATGCAACAATAACAATCCCTTCAAAAATTGCCAAAGAAACAATTTACATTCATGTGTTGACTCTGCAGAGCAAGAGCATGCAGAAAACAGCAGCCAAGCCAATCAGATACCTGCTGTAGTTATTGCTTACAAGTCAGGGTGACATAATCCACTGAAGCAAGGTCCTGATTTTCCTTCCAGGAGGTTCCCGCCAAGCTGGAAATTCAGTTATGCACTTCTGCCTGCTGCTGGGACTGGCATAATTCTGGCAGAATCCTGTTTGTCATCAGGGAAACAAAATCAAGAGTAGAGGAAACTGACAAGGATTATATTGATGAGAAATATGATGAGTTAAGTCTGCTGTCCTGGGTAGCTGGCCCCGCTCTATATTGTTTGCATAAATAACATCAGCTGGTTCACAATGTTCAATTAATTGACTGGTATGGAAGATGATAGCGTTAGTCGCCTATTTCAGAGTCTCAGACTAAAGTGACAGCACCGACAAATGAAAGTTTGTAACCCTGTATTAATTGTTATATAAATATGGACAAAAGTCAAAAACTAACTTTCAGATTTTTTTGCTTGTAATTCATAATTCATAGATGGGGTAGGTCAACGCAGTGGCAAATTCTCTGTACCAATTCACAACCATTGGGCATTTTATTGCATCACCATACAACTGTAAGCCTAATATATATTCTGTGGTGAAATTGTTTTTGGGAGAACAAGGACTGATCTGTAACAAAGTTGCAAAAAAATGTCCACCACCAGTTGCACAAAATATACAGGTAGATTATATGGAAATAAAAAGAGGCTTTTAAATAAGACAATCAACTGACAATGTATGGTGTGATGTTTCATTCCGTCGACCTGACCGAATAACATCCAAACACAGAAAGAAAAAAAAGGACCAACCCCCACTCATTCAGCATTTTTGTTTAAAAAATTGGTCAACTTTAATTCAATGTACAAGGGTCGATAGTTTTTAAGCGAAGAGTTGAACAGAAATTCCGCTTTCAGGAATATTTACTTGACTGCGTTTACTGCTGCTCTAATCTAAATTTTAACCATTCAAAAAGTCAGTATCTAACAGACTAAATTGCATGTTTATGCATGCTTAGGATTATATTAAGCAGTAAACAATCACAATATTTACTTAGTGAACATTTCTTCTTAAAAGTTATAGTTAAATAAGTGTAAATGAAATTTAAGTCAGTTCGATACCTCCTTTTCAGGTTCTGACATGTGCCATGCTCTCCCTCCGGTCGGGATCTGACATAAAATTTTATGTTAGAATTCGCAAAATCAGTGACTAACACATAAAAACCAACGATAGCACATCTATTTCCACCGGAATATGCAAGTTTCTGGTGCAAACTCCAGTTTGACGGGGTTGAGATATTCAAAAAGCTCATTGAATGCGATGGATGACATGATTTATGAAGGAGAAATGGGACTGAACTCAAGGGAAGCATGACTGTTTTCTTTGTTGTTCATTTCATCCAATTTTCAATGTTCTTCAAGAGGACTTGAAATATCGGACTACAATTTCAATGTAAGTAGTTCAACATCCTTCAAAACATCATTAAATATGTTTGCTTCTGAGAAGTCCAAAAAAACAGTGCAGAAGGATCTATGCAATCATATACATGAAGTTAGTGGGTTAATTTTCATAAATTTTTCATTCAATTTTAGAATGTTTTAAAGGTAACCTCCAGCCAAGTCCCAGGCATATAACTCATTTTCAAAGTGAGGAGATAATTGATTGGATGTGATTGCTCTTTCTGCATTGGCAAAGTGTGATTGAGAATTTTTTTGTATTTTTCCAGAATGCCAAGTCTGGTTGTGTGCTACATCAAGCCTCTGTGTAAGGGTGATGATTCAGACATCTGAAGACCGCAGTTCCTATAGGCCAACGGCATGAACCGACATAAAACCAGAACCAGGAAATGCTGGTAAGGGGTTGACCATTTAATTTCCGGGGGGGGGGGGGGGGCTTGGAGATTTTTGAAATAAATAATTTCTTGCTCAGTTTTCGTGAAATTAATAAATTCTTTCTAGGCAGTCATGAAATTACATGCGCTTGAAATAAATAAAGACCTTTGTGAAATCCTCTAATGAAAAAAACTCACTGCAGTCTGACCATGCATGCATGTTTCTGGTAGAATGAAAGAGGACTTTCCACCCTTTCTATAATTTCCCTTTCTATAAATCCATAATGACATGATAATGTGTCCTTCTTAAGGTCTGCTTGAGGCTTTTTAAGGTCATATATTAGTGCATGTTGGCAAGCTTTGCTACAAGCTTAGTTTGCTATTAATTAAAGCTTTAAGGTCCAGCGAGCTCAGCCAAAACATGGCAGAATATTTTCATTGGTGCTCCTCCTCAAGAAGAGGCCTTGAATGCATGTGCGTCTCATTGCCTATGCAGGTCAAAACACTTGTCTGGAACTGAGTTACAGAAAGTAGCAAAAACAAGAGTCCTCAGAGAATCAGAGTCAGTGTGGAAGTTGGATAGTAAAGTTGTATTTTTATTTTTATAAAGCAAAGAAAAAGAAGTCGCCATCATGTCAGACACAGAGAATCAGGTAAGATAGGATTGTTTTTATTTTTCAATATTAAACTTAAAATTTAGGCTGTTGTCAGTATAAGGTATACTAGTCCTTTCTTGATTTTATTTCTACTTGTTTGTAGTTTTAGTGGAAAAAGCTACTTTTAAATTACCTGTTTACCAGAAGTTGTGCAAAGAAGCGCATCATTTAGGCCTACGTGATGCAGCTCAGGAAGCTCGAGCTAGTGAATAACATCAGACTCTGTGACAGTCAGTCTCAAATCTATCGAACATTTTACTAAATTGTTTAGGCCTATAGCTCTCTGCAGATTGGGTGTCCATATACGGAAAAATTCTTATTTTCAATTTTGCAAACTGACTTTTTCTTGTCTTTCACAGTTACTTGTTGCCGGTTTGTCTGATTAGGTTCATAGACTCCATACCATTAATGATCCAAGTTAATTAGTTTGTTTATTGGCACCTACACTGCTGTGAAATGTGCTAAATGATCTGATAAAATGACAACTTCAGGAGGCAAACAAATTATAAAAACACTTTTAAGCCTGAATGTCAATTTTTCTGGATGCTTTTATGAAAGTGTGCTAATAAATGGATGAATTAAAGAAATAACAGACTGGTATATCAGAACAGGCTCAATTGCGAGAGGAAATTATCAAAAACAAAAATACAAAGAACTGTAGTTTGCTCTTTGAAAGTGAAATAGATTATAAATTCTGGAAATGTATATACTGAAAAGGTTGTATAACTTTTTGCAAGTAAGCCACATGTATGCATAGTGGAAAGCAATGATTTTACTGGGTTTCTCTAATAATTTACTGGAAAGCAAAAATGTGTGCAGATTAAATATTATATAAAAATAAAATTCAGTCTCAAACACGTACAAATTATATTCGCGCAGCGAAACGGCCGAAGGCCGTTGAGCGAAGCGAATTGAGTGCAAGAAAGGACTCAAAAATCTGTGCAGTGATGGTCTCAACATCAACAGTCCACAGCTGGGAAATAGGTCAAGTGGGTCCAGCTTCTTATCAATGATTTAGTTTCGTATTTAACAAAACATAACAAAATCATCTTCAAGAGTGTCTTAAAAATTCAATTTTCTCTAGTAATATATCCTGTACCAATAATTTTCATGGAATAATCAATTATTAGCGTTGACAATCTAAATCAAATTATAAACATGTGATTCATTTAATTTCAACCAGACAACTAGAAAACATAGCAAAATTAAAGTTACATAATCTTTATAAACTGATGATTATGTAACAGTGAACAGTTAATCTACTTGCAATGTTATTTGCGTGTTCACTCGCATTTGTGAGCGAACCAGTTAAATAAGGGGTAGTCAGAAATTTTGGATCGTTTGTGAGAGTCAAGGAAGCACTTATCAAAGTTTCTTTTTCATGAAATTAATGAAGAACGGGCTAACTTGAGGCGTCTTGCTTTTTTGTGTGTCTTTTGTGTCTTGTTTAATTACAATTTAAGTTTTTAGTTTCAATGAAATCACGGCAAAACAGGAAATAGAAATATTGTTGTTATTGTTTTACTGCCCTCTGATTGGCCGAAACAGGTTTGATGTCTTCCCGATAGTTTTCGAGCACTTCTATTGGGCTAAAGGTACAATTGTAGGCTCTTTAGAATCCTGATTTATCAATATATATTATTTCGTTTTTTCATGAAGATATCTTTATTTATTGCCGAGAATTCGTTGAAAAAAAAAAAAAAATTTGTACAGTGTTGATGCTGGTCTATTTTTCGGAAAAGGTGTGAATCTTTAGAGGCTCATTTCAGCCACTTAGAATCATCAGATCTTCACTAAATTTTCACACAACACAGTTTAGAACGTCCCTGAAGTAATAAAACCACCATTTTCACTTCGACTATTTATTAAGACCCTTTATTTTCGCTCGTACGGTAACGTCTTTTTACCGCAAATCACTTCTTTCATCATTTCAAGTTTTCGATCATCACCTTCAACTTTTCTGTCAATTTTAAACCACTTCTAATCATTGTAGAAACCTCTAATTAGGCTCATTTTGCTGGCAATTTCATTCTCTACAAACTGGTAATTTTTATTTTCTCAAATTGTTGACATTAAGCCCTTCAAAACGCCCGTTGCACATCGTGATTTCACCGCTACACTTAGTTTAGTATAGGCCTACATCCCAACATCCAATCACATCTCTCCATTTCAAATTCCCCTTTCCTCATCTACCTATCCCTCTTATAACCTCATCTATCCCCTCATCACGTTCCACTATCCTTCCTTTCTTCCCCTTCTCCCTTTCCTCTTCCTATTATTCATATTTAATTCAATTTTTCACTTTCTCATCATACTGTCAGCTCATTGGCTGTCAATGTAAACATTGTATGTCATTTTCGTCATCTTGCCTGTGTATGATTTTCACCATCTTGACTTAATTCCTAACCACCACATCCCTCATTGTTGTAAACATTGTACATGTATTTGATTTTCGCCATCCACCATCCAACCCTTATTTGTAAACATTGTATCCCATTTTCACCTCTAGGAATCAAAAGTAAACATATATATAAACTTTTATTATGACAAACCGAATATCAAAAAAGATACATGTGTCATCAATATCACAATACAAAGCAAAATCAAAGTCTACACTAATCTACAGAAAGCTAAAAACAAGGTTAAGTATAATGTTATTATTACAATACTGGTCCCAGTTCTAGTGGTTAAACTTGTAAATGTCCGATGTTTTTAAAGAGTGTCCAATATCAGTTTAGATTTTCACGTAAAAGATAATTTTAAAAATGTGTCAATATAAATTTAATATAATAAAGTCCTTAAAACATTATACAAAAATATATCGGATGGACCAGCAGCAACTGCTTAAAGGCCCTCCAACATAGAAATGAGTGCTGTTGATATTCCTAAACAAAAACTACATCTAGTTAGCAACTTACATATCATTCACACATTATAATAAGGTATACAACTGTTAGTAAAAATTTAATATATATACTCTGAAGAAAATTCCCACACATATCTAGCATTCAAACATATATTTAGTACAGAGATTCATTTTGCAAACTTTAACTTGGAATGAAGAGTCAGTTGTCCAAAATTGGGTTCGGAAAATTACTACTCACTGTAGGGAGGCGCAGCTAGACAGCTAAAAATACACAGTAGGGTATTGAGTTATCATTAATTTTTTAGCAACACTTACATTAATTTGTTTAGGTAAGAGTCTATAGCCTGTATTACATCCGGTCTTTTATCTGACATCAGTGCAATGAATTTTTCACTTTCATTAAGACTACTTAAGTTGGGCATAAGGCTACTAACTCTGTCAAAAAGCTCTGATCTGGGGGCATCGTTATTAGTACAAATTAAGAGGCAATGAATCTCGTCCGCTACACTTAGTTTAGTATAGGCCTACATCCCAACATCCAATCACATCTCTCCATTTCAAATTCCCCTTTCCTCATCTACCTATCCCTCTTATAACCTCATCTATCCCCTCATCACGTTCCACTATCCTTCCTTTCTTCCCCTTCTCCCTTTCCTCTTCCTATTATTCATATTTAATTCAATTTTTCACTTTCTCATCATACTGTCAGCTCATTGGCTGTCAATGTAAACATTGTATGTCATTTTCGTCATCTTGCCTGTGTATGATTTTCACCATCTTGACTTAATTCCTAACCACCACATCCCTCATTGTTGTAAACATTGTACATGTATTTGATTTTCGCCATCCACCATCCAACCCTTATTTGTAAACATTGTATCCCATTTTCACCTCTAGGAATCAAAAGTAAACATATATATAAACTTTTATTATGACAAACCGAATATCAAAAAAGATACATGTGTCATCAATATCACAATACAAAGCAAAATCAAAGTCTACACTAATCTACAGAAAGCTAAAAACAAGGTTAAGTATAATGTTATTATTACAATACTGGTCCCAGTTCTAGTGGTTAAACTTGTAAATGTCCGATGTTTTTAAAGAGTGTCCAATATCAGTTTAGATTTTCACGTAAAAGATAATTTTAAAAATGTGTCAATATAAATTTAATATAATAAAGTCCTTAAAACATTATACAAAAATATATCGGATGGACCAGCAGCAACTGCTTAAAGGCCCTCCAACATAGAAATGAGTGCTGTTGATATTCCTAAACAAAAACTACATCTAGTTAGCAACTTACATATCATTCACACATTATAATAAGGTATACAACTGTTAGTAAAAATTTAATATATATACTCTGAAGACAATTCCCACACATATCTAGCATTCAAACATATATTTAGTACAGAGATTCATTTTGCAAACTTTAACTTGGAATGAAGAGTCAGTTGTCCAAAATTGGGTTCGGAAAATTACTACTCACTGTAGGGAGGCGCAGCTAGACAGCTAAAAATACACAGTAGGGTATTGAGTTATCATTAATTTTTTAGCAACACTTACATTAATTTGTTTAGGTAAGAGTCTATAGCCTGTATTACATCCGGTCTTTTATCTGACATCAGTGCAATGAATTTTTCACTTTCATTAAGACTACTTAAGTTGGGCATAAGGCTACTAACTCTGTCAAAAAGCTCTGATCTGGGGGCATCGTTATTAGTACAAATTAAGAGGCAATGAATCTCGTCCGCTACACTTAGTTTAGTATAGGCCTACATCCCAACATCCAATCACATCTC
Organism: Platynereis dumerilii; assembly: GCA_026936325.1. Taxonomy (NCBI): domain Eukaryota; kingdom Metazoa; phylum Annelida; class Polychaeta; order Phyllodocida; family Nereididae; genus Platynereis; species Platynereis dumerilii. The sequence continues at coordinate 29,130,496 of JAPTHN010000011.1, forward strand.
TCCATTTCAAATTCCCCTTTCCTCATCTACCTATCCCTCTTATAACCTCATCTATCCCCTCATCACGTTCCACTATCCTTCCTTTCTTCCCCTTCTCCCTTTCCTCTTCCTATTATTCATATTTAATTCAATTTTTCACTTTCTCATCATACTGTCAGCTCATTGGCTGTCAATGTAAACATTGTATGTCATTTTCGTCATCTTGCCTGTGTATGATTTTCACCATCTTGACTTAATTCCTAACCACCACATCCCTCATTGTTGTAAACATTGTACATGTATTTGATTTTCGCCATCCACCATCCAACCCTTATTTGTAAACATTGTATCCCATTTTCACCTCTAGGAATCAAAAGTAAACATATATATAAACTTTTATTATGACAAACCGAATATCAAAAAAGATACATGTGTCATCAATATCACAATACAAAGCAAAATCAAAGTCTACACTAATCTACAGAAAGCTAAAAACAAGGTTAAGTATAATGTTATTATTACAATACTGGTCCCAGTTCTAGTGGTTAAACTTGTAAATGTCCGATGTTTTTAAAGAGTGTCCAATATCAGTTTAGATTTTCACGTAAAAGATAATTTTAAAAATGTGTCAATATAAATTTAATATAATAAAGTCCTTAAAACATTATACAAAAATATATCGGATGGACCAGCAGCAACTGCTTAAAGGCCCTCCAACATAGAAATGAGTGCTGTTGATATTCCTAAACAAAAACTACATCTAGTTAGCAACTTACATATCATTCACACATTATAATAAGGTATACAACTGTTAGTAAAAATTTAATATATATACTCTGAAGAAAATTCCTACACATATCTAGCATTCAAACATATGTTTAGTACAGAGATTCATTTTGCAAACTTTAACTTGGAATGAAGAGTCAGTTGTCCAAAATTGGGTTCGGAAAATTACTACTCACTGTAGGGAGGCGCAGCTAGACAGCTAAAAATACACAGTAGGGTATTGAGTTATCATTAATTTTTTAGCAACACTTACATTAATTTGTTTAGGTAAGAGCCTATGGCCTGTATTACATCCGGTCTTTTATCTGACATCAGTGCAATGAATTTTTCACTTTCATTAAGACTACTTAAGTTGGGCATAAGGCTACTAACTCTGTCAAAAAGCTCTGATCTGGGGGTATCTTTATTAGTACAAATTAAGAGGCAATGAATCTCGTCTTCTATATCGTCAGTATTACATTTGTCACATTTTCTCTCTTCTATCGGACTTTTGGGTATGTTATGTCTACCTGTTTCAATTTTTAGATTATGAGAGCTTACTCTGAATCTGGCAATGTTGCTGTATGTTTTCTTTGAGAGGTTTAGATTTAGATACGGTTCTAGACAATAATTTGTCTTAAACATTTTATATGTGCGCAATTTGGGAAATTTATCCGAGTTATTAATCTCATTCAAAATTCTGGACTGTTCCTCTGAATATAGTTTAAGTTTGATTTCCTTTAAAATTTTGCCAGGCTCATTGGTTTGACATTGTATATGATTTTCACCATCTAGGACCTGAACTCATACTTGTCAACAGTGTATAGCGTTTTCACCATCTAGATCATAACTCCTTTCATCACATAAGTCCCCAACATCTCCTTCTCTCTCATCACTCCATCTCCCTTCACTTACCCCCACCCTACTTCTACTTTACCCCACCCTACTTATACTTTACCCCCACTTACCCCCACTTACCCCCATCACTACTTTTACCCACAACTTCACTTTTTCCACTTCCCTCAACCCTATACGTAAAACATAATGTGCACAAGGCACTTTAAAGCAGACCTCGTGGCATGCAGTGAGAATTTACCATTAAATCATAAAATAATTATGTGATAATAGTGAGAAACTTAGTTATATGTTCCTCCATGGCCCAAAATGTAAATGGGAAATGCATACGGGATTTTTTTGTTGTAATCTGTTGATTACTTTTTGCTAGAGATACCCTTTTTTTCTGTACAATTGCATTTGAAAACGTTTTCTTGATTTTGTAATGAATTGCTCAATTAAAATAACAATGTGTCAGCCAATTAAAAGTCACACATTTACAGAACAATGATATAGCTTTTATGTATTTACTTTAGTGCTAGAGAACGTCTTCTGCACTTTGTTCATACCTGCAAAGCTTGCTTTATTATAATCAGATCATTCATCCGTGTCACTGTAACTTACAAATTCTAAGAAAGTCACAACACAGAACTAGAATGGTGTGCATGAGATGCACAGAGCTCTGCTACCAATACATGACACCATGTTAAGTGGGGCAGCCGAGGAAGTTGGGCACCCCATGGGGGAGGCACCCTAGCAGCAGCAAGGGGGGTCCCCGGGGGTGTCTCCCCGGGGCCATGTCCCCAGGGCCGTGCCCCTATGTCCCCGGGGGTGTGTCCTCATGTCCCCGGTGGTGTGTCCTCATGTCCCCGGGGGTGTGTCCCCATGTCCCCGGGACCGTGTCCCCATGTCCCGGGGACCGTGTCCCCATGTCCCCGGGGCCGTGTCCCCATGTCCCCGGGCCGTGTCCCCATGTCCCCGGGCCGTGTCCCCATGTCCCCGGGGCCGTGTCCCCATGTCCCCGGGGCCGTGTCCCAATGTCCCCGGGGCCGTGTCCCCATGTCCCTGGGGGTGTGTCCCCATGTCCCCGGGGATGTGTCCCTATGTCCTCGGGGCCGTGTCCCCATGTCCTCGAGGGTGTGTCCCCATGTCCCCGGGGGTGTGTCCCCATGTCCCCGGGGCCGTTCCCCATGTCCCCGGGGTTGTGTCCCCATGTCCCCGGGGGTTAGTCCCCATGTCCTCGGGGCCGTGTCCCCATGTACTCGGGGGTGTGTCCCCATGTCCCTTGGGGTGCTTGGGGTATCCCCGGGGATGTCCCCATACTTGGGGTATCCCACCCTTAGGGGATACCCCAGGAGGGCACCCCTTATCTATTCATCTATCCAGGAGGTCAACCCCTTATCTATTCATGCATAGGTCACAGTTGACTGCACACTTTGCTCAGACCGATGCCTTGTTTTGGGAACCCCTTGGAGATCAGGGGGGGGGGGATGCATATGACGTCATTCATTGCTACAGCATTGGGTTGAATGGATTTCCCTTGCCAGAGAGTTTATTATGGGATTAACATGTACCAAAAGTTGATCACTTCACGTGGAGGCCCATCACATGATACATGGTAAATGGAATTATGATTGAAGAAGGCAGGCAGCAGAAACTTGACCCACAAGATATGGCAGAATTTCAATCTCATAGGCAGCTCCTCTACAAGGTCTCCCACTTACCCCCACTTACCCCCACTTACCCCCACTTACCCCCACTTACCCCCACTTACCCCCACTTACCCCCACTTACCCCCACTTACCCCCACTTACCTCTTCTCCACTTTAAACCTCTTTCTCTCCCTCCCCTCACATCCTACACTTCAATTACCTCATTTACCCTCACCTAACCCCACTCACCCCATCACTTTTTCCACCAAAAATCTGTTAAATAGAACTGAATGAATTAATATTATTAAACTGACTAGAATCTAACCTCTCGGTTCCATATTTGTAACAAATATAATTCAAATTCCTACTTGTTCTACCATAACACAACAATGCATTAGGCTACTAAAAATGAATTTTAAGACTAGGTTATAGCTGTGGTATAGGTTTTCGTGTTCCTTCTTTGTAGTGGTTACTGCTTCCCATGCATAAGTGGCAATTGGTATTATGCAGGCCTTTACCACCTATCAGAAGGTTCTCATCTTAATTCCTTTAAGGTCTGGGATTCCTGCTATAGCCATAATTGTGTTGTAAGCCGCTTGTACTTTCTTTTTTACTTCATTTAGTTGCTTATTCCATTTCTCCACTTTTTGCAACCATCAGTATCTGAAGTTCGGGGGGAAGCCCCCCCCCCCCCCCCCCCCCTGGCACCTCCTGGTTGTACCACTGCTAAGTTTATCGTCTGTTATATTTCTCCGATCATGCATGAACATCTACGCCCCAAATTCGACACCATTTTCCCAAGAATCAACACATCAAAGCAAAACAACATAAGCATGGTGAACTCGCATGTGTTCCGCTTGCGACACAAATTCTAGTTGTTTATGTTTTGCTATATATTTATACTCATCCTCCCCACGCAAGCCCTGCTAAAATGGACAGGGCTTTCTGCTATTTCCAACCTCTTATGTGATTGGCTGCTTATTTAGGTCATAAGCATTTAGCAGGCAGATTTAGTCCGATTATGGACACTTAGAGGATTACTGGCAACTGAGAAAAATAGTGTAAAACAAGCAAACTTTCATACAGTTTCATTTCAGAACTGTGAAAATACATAATTCAATGGAATTTTCTGAACTGTGATAGCACCTTTCAACAATACACAATTTCTCCATTTGTAACAGTGTGAAACAGAAGCAACAACTGGGTCAGTTAATTAAGTATTCATGAATTAGCAAAGGTTATGGGCCATTTTGTCATGGTATGACTTGGGATGATGATTTATACTATTATGTAGGCCTAATATCAACAATCTAACATAGACTTGACTTTGGCAGCTTTCAGTGCTGTCTGCCTTTTTACCATTTAGCCGATTATCTATCAATCTTATTATCTATTTAGTATATATAGATGAATTTATCTATCTATCTGTCTGTCATTATATCTATCTATCTGTCTATCTATTTATCTATTTATCTATTTATCTATTTATCTATCTATTTATCTATTTATCTATTATATTTTTTGTCTAGTTTATCTTGCTATTCTACATTTTTCTCTGTCTTTCCATGTATCTGTATTTCTAACTGCCTTTCATACATTGAATAATTATGAAATAAACATTAAAGTTATGGTAACACTATAAGTCCTACAAAAACTTTTTAAAGTGCTGCGCGAATTTCATGGCAGTGCCATTTACATATTAGACTTGTGAATTATTAATTAGTTTTTTGTGGTTGGTTAACAGTGATGAAGATGGAGGGTGGAGGGGGGAAGCTTTGGGGAGCTGAGGTCCCTGGATGAATGGATGAAAAAACTGGGGGAGCTTTTTCCTGATATAGCTCCCCAATGGCCAGTGGTGAAAATACAATTATGCGGTTAACTTTTTCAGTCGTCCAGGTAATATTAGCCAAAATTATATACTCTAGTGACTGAATTTGTTTACTTCTAAAAATTTGGAATGGCGTGTCGATGCCTTGAGTTTCTCCATTTCTATCACTGGGAAGTATTTCACTAAAATGATACATTTACAGAGGTTGTCATTGGACAATATTATAATATGACACTTTTGACACCGAACCGAGACTAAATAATTGACAAGCAACTATTTCCCTTCTTTTTTTTCTTTCTTTTTTTGTCGGACACTAGTGAGGCTCAAGTTTGCAGTTGCATTGTGCATTTGGCAACAATATGGCAGCACTGTACAATATACATGACTTCCTGTTGATCAAAACGTTGCTTGGAGAAAGCACGTTTCAGAAAAAGTCAATTCATATAAAATCAAACTGCTGTCAACTGTGTATGAAGTCACAGTGGACCAAACCTATACAAAGTATAACCTTGAAACATCTTTGATATTTTAACTGCTTCGACAGTTTCAATGTGAGTTGGCAAAAAATTCTGTGCCATAATATTAGGAGAATACTTATTTGTCTTACCTTGTCTTTTAAATTAGTGTCCTCCGAGTTGTGCTGTTAGTCTTTCCATTTCAGAGATATCCCTTGGGTATAGTTATAGTCCATGAACAATTCCATGTGGATAAATAGCTGATCAAATGTTCAAATTTTAAATTCTCAGGCAACTAGTCCCTGGCTCTGCCACATATTTGTATGTTCTGAAAGTGTTTTAAGGAGCCTTGTTACAAAATAGCAAGCTGGATTATCTTGTTTAGCATTGTTTGGCATTGACTGTTTGTTGTAATCACCTGTCTCGAACCCCAGGTCAGTGGATTGCACCAGGGTAATTCCATGTCATTTCATCAAATTTCAGAAAATGTTCCCACTCGACCGACTCAGAATGCCTTGAAAATTTATCAGGATGAAGGTTTCTTGCCTGAAAGCACAAATCCCAAGTAATACGGTGATATCTTTAATAGTTTCTCTGAAAAAAATTCATGAAAAATTCGAGATTTTTCCTGAAATTTTCGAAGTCCAGAAATTTGAAGGCATGTAACTCAATCAGTGTAAAACCTAGAGACTCGCAATCAAGCAACATGTTTTTAATGTAGCCCAGGTGTAATAATGCATTGTTTCAGCCACCTCAATGCATTTGCCTCTATTTCACAGGTTGTCGAAAAAATCTGAAAATTGCAGTTAATTTACATTTTTGTCTCCAAATATCTCAGTATATAACAAGTGGACATTTAATATCATGGTTGAAGAATCTTTGCTAGGGCTTCTAAACATGTGTGCAGTATCAAGCTAACCATACAAATATTCTTGGAGAAATGTTGTCAGAAAAACTGAAAATGGGTAAAAATGGTCGAATTTTGACCAAATTTTACAAGGTATAGTAGACTATAAAAAATTTCAAATTGGTATCTTTTGGCTTTATATCTACAAAGATTTTTTAAAAATTTGTTGTTTGTGTATTAAACAGGCATTTTCCGAAGTTTAAAAAAAAATGCACGAATAAATCTGCTTAGTGAGTAACTTTTAAATGTATTCTGCTATAAATTAAAGTTGTCTTTGTGCATTGTTGTGGTTTGAATTCATTAACATTGTTGTCTAAGTCCATATGCACTTTCATCCAAATTCTGCAATTGGGGTTCTGGTGGGGCCGATTATTATCAAGGCATATTTGGCACCCAGCACAAACCATTTTATTTTACCTTTGAAAGACCATGTGGATTCAGCAATTGTACAAGAACATCATCCTCCGCTTTCGATGCAATCTCGTAATCATAGGCGTATGGGAGGGGGGGCAGGGGGGGCGGTCGCCCCCCAAAAGTTTGGGAAACAGTAAGATTCGGGCAAAGGGGCTAAAAAATTTGGGCAGATGGTTAGGTAAAAACGATTGAAAATTAGTGATTTTCAGGCAATGTCATTTGAAATGGTATTAAATTTAGATCTTGAAATTCGGGCGAATGTCGCTCGCCCCCCCCAAAAATTGCGCGTCCCGTACGCCTATGCTCGTAATTGAGAAAACCCATAAAAAAGAATTGGAGATGTTTAATTAATCTGTTAACTGACCTACTACACAAAGCGAAACTGTGGTGATTAATGCCGAAGATGATGTGCATTTGATAATGCCAAAAACAAATCAAGATGTTTTTCGTAATGCATCAGTGTCATTGACAATATAACAAAGTTTATTTCAGATAGCTGCAAAACTTGTTTGCAATGTAAGAAAATCATATCAATATGTCATTGGTAAGATGCAGTGCAAAAGTGTTAATAAAAAAGAGCACAAGAACGTTCTTGCATGGCGAAAATGTATCAATATGACAAATTTGTAAACTTAAAACAAGAAATTTTTGAAATTTTGTGTAACAAAAGCGCCAACAGATACCAACTTGAATTTTTTTCTGTGAACACATGTGATGTTGTTCTTTAGGTCAGTGTATTCATTTTTTTGGTATAGTCTACTATACCTTGTAAAATTTGGTCAGAAGTTGACCAATTTTACACATTTTCAGTTTTTCAGACAACGTTTCTTCAAGAATATTTGTGTGGTTAGCTTGATACTACACACATGTTTAGAAGCCCTAGCAAAGATTCTTCAACCATGATATTAAATGTCAACTTGTTATATCGACTGAGATATTTGGAGACAAAAATGTGAATAAACTGCAATTTTCAGATTTTTTCGACAACCTGTGAAATAGAGGCAAATGCATTGAGGTGGCTGAAACAATGCATTATTACACCTGGGCTACATTAAAAACATGTTGCCTTATTGCGAGTCTCTAGGTTTTAAACTGAATGAGTTACATGCCTTCAAATTTCTGGACTTAGACAATTTCAGGAAAAATCTCGAATTTTTCATTAATTTTTTTAGGAGAAACTGTTAATGATATCACCGTATTACTTGGGATTTGTGCTTTTGGGCAAGAAACCCTTATTCTGGTAGATTTTCAAGGCATTCTGAGTCGGTCGAGTGGGAGCCATTCGTTGAATTGACACGGAATTACCCACCAATTTAAATGTGAATTCCGTATGAAAGGTTGTGGGACCATGAGTTGGGGCTGTCACTGCACGGCTGAAGATGTTCAGGTTTTCAGGTATGGCTTCTTGGGTTAACTAAGTTAGCCATTTCATTGCGCAAATGACAAATGTACATTTAAAAGTGTTCATATGCATTTTGCATATCGGCACTAGTATCACGCACTCAAGACAACATATAAGCCCTTGGTATCCCGATTGGGATTTCCAATACGTGAAATGCCATGTGATAACATATAGTAAAATCTCTATGATTATTATGAAAATCATTAATGCTGCTCAAGTTTCTTGGCTATGCCATTTATATGGGTCATAGCAAAAAGTTGGGGTCTTTTTCGTAATTTCATGTCCACTCGAGGAAATGCAACTATGCCAACGCCAACACCACACAACCCCCATGAAAGTAATAATATATCAAATCTATGCTAATTTTCTCACAGTATGAACTCCTCCTTTGAGCTCAGTCATTGTTTTTTAGCAAAAGACAGGCAAAGCAAAATCCAAAACAAGGTCAAATTTAGTGTGAAAAGTGAACACAGAAAAACATGGGTTCAATGAATGCACCATAACTAATTATATCTTGCGTTCAAGAGCAAAAACTTGATGTCTCAAGAGACCTAGTCAATTACCTGAAATGATTAGCACCAGTGTACACCTTTGCATTACTTATTTTTGGTGTGGGGAGGTCTCAAAATTAAAAAATGTACCTTGTAACATTTAAAAAATACATGTTACAAGGTACATCTTTCAAACTGACACACTTGCAGTGAGAAAGATTCACCCCATGAATGTTTTTATTTGGAGTACAAGTATTTGCAACCCTTTTCCAGCCAAAAACATGGAGGATAATCAAGCCAATCTCATATGACATGTCCTTGAAAATATGTCCACTTATGAACATGTTACAGGATACATTTTAGAGGGGGTGTCTTTTCCACAGAAAATATTCCTTCTGGTACAATTTTCGGTCTCAAAATGTTGCATTGGTGGCCATTTTGTAAATGGACAGGTGTAACATGGTCTGCTTGGTAACAGATTGGGAGCATGATGTCAAGGAGGTTGCATGTCCAGCATTGTCCACAATGCTAAATGTTACATGCATCATTGCAGTTACAAGTTTACCACTAAAATGGGTATAGAGTCTCACATTCGAAGGCAATCTTCAAAATTGGCCAGCCTTTTGTTGTCTGACATGCTCTAAACAACTTTAGATCACACAAAAAGTCTAACCAACTCATTTACCCCCTCTTCCGCGTAACAAGACAGTATGGCGCATAAAACCAGTTGTAACAAGACATTTTTGGAACTGTCTTGTTACAAGATCTATGAATCTTGGCAGGAACCAAGAAGTTTATGAGATGTTTTCAATCAGTCTTGAGTGAAAAAGTTTTTCAATGCCATTTTCATTAGTTTTCATAGTAAATGGCCTAACAGCACGCTATTAGCTAAGTGCAGATGTGACTGATAATAAGACACTGTCCGGTTATGGTGCTGTGTATGGCATTTGAATTATAGCAATATAACCAGACAATTTCTTAATGATTTTGTCACAAGAGTTCTGTAGTGATAGTTAACACATTTTCATTAGTTATAAGGCCAATGGCTTAACAGTACTCCATTAACTAATGCAGATGTGATTCGTAACAAGACACTGTCTGGTTATGGTACTGTGATTGTCTAGCTACATTTCTAATATTGAAACCCCAATGTGTTAATGCTCTTTGCACAAGAGTTCTGTAGTGATAGTTAATACATTTTCATAAGTTTTAAGGTAAATGGTCTAACACTACGCTATGGTATTAGTTAAATGTACATGTGACTGATAACAAGACACTGTGCGGTTACAGAGGCCTACTTGTTTAGCATTTGAATAAAAATTGCCTTAATTTATTGGCCACACAATATTGGCTTTTGCACAGTCTCAGTACCATTTTTAAAAATTTACTCAGAAGAAATAAAAATAACGTGCAAGCACTTTAAGAGATGCTTGTAGATAGACTGCTCATGATAGTATCTACCCCTTTGCCTGTCACCTGCACAAGGGTATCTGGCATGTGAGACCTGCAGAGGGTATCTGGCATGTGAGACCTGCTGGAGGGTATCTGGCCTGTGACCTACTTTTGGTGATTGACCTTTGACCTGCAGAAACTCAGCCTGTTTGTTTTCTTTATTAATTTCTTCATCTCAGAAAGACACCAAAAGTTTATCAACGCAAGATAAAATTCTATTGAGACTGTAAGCAAAGTTTTAATGACAGAGATGAAACAGCACGACCAAGGCAGTTGTCATAAGTTTCAGAGCCATCCTCCCACAATAGAGATGCCGCTTGCAAGCAAGCAAGCATCTCTAAAAATCATTTGACAATTATACATTTTTTTATTACTCAGTACACCCAATTATCAAGAGGACATGGTAAAGTTTTTGAGACTAATACAATGGCTGTTATGCAGCAGCTTTCTGTGGCCTCATGAATAAAAGCACTTGTTTGTCTGTCTACAAGTGGACTGCTCTTGCATTGCCACAGATCAGAACATATGCTGTCTTGTGTTGCCACCTAGTGACTAGTGTGCTATTCAGCGAGCTCCTGCGAGCGTCCACATACTTTCGACCAGAAGAAGACAATTTTGTCTGGAAGACACCTCGGCGGTTTCTGAGTGTGCTGATGGCCTTGTCTACTTCCTTAGAGAATGTGATTGCCGAGTCTGACTCTCGTATACATCAATGTTGAATAGAAATTTTGTGAATGTGCAATGAAATTGGAACTATTTCTTGGGACAGCAATGCTGCAGCATAGGAAATCAACATTTGTGCCAGGTGGCAGCAGCATGCGGGTTCTCGGTTTCACCAGACTGCTTGTTTGTGCAATCACCAGCTGGGGTAAGATTCCTTGAGTTGGACATTTGGTGATGTCTCCTTGAGTCAGACACAATAGGTTTGAATTTGCCAATTGAGTGTATACCCATCACATTATTTCTTAACAATTTTTAGTTTATTAATTTCATTTATCTATTCATAAGCATAAACATTCATTTTAACCTAGTACAAAGTGTTTTTCATAGCACTGAAGATGAGTATGTATGTTTCTCTTTTTCCTTTGTCCGAATTAATTGAATTTTTCTGCAATAATGTCAGATGTAATATATATTTGACTTAAGTTGGCATATCATTCAGTCAGGGCTGAGTTGGATGCAATTTGTGCCTGAATATGGGCTTAAATGAACTGGCATAATCTCGAGTTGCTGGATCTTTTATACCTTCTCTAATGAGTGACAAGACACCTGTCCTACTCAAGGATACCCCACACATTTTATACTCTCAGAAATTCAATCCTATAGGCCTATCCAGGGTTTTTTCATGCCAGCTAGCAATTTTTTAGTCAGTGAAAACGTTTAAGGCCCTGGTAAACAACTTACAACTCATAGGTGAAGCAAGATACCACTGCCTGGAATAGCAATATATGTCCCAGGAATCTTATCCTACCATGGATTGCAATTATCCCCCCCCCCCCCCTGCAACTCAATTAAGTCCCAACCCATAGGATATTAATAGAGGAGAGTTGTTTCCAGTGTACTGTGCTGGGGCAACTGAAAGATAATAGCATGCATCCCTATAGATTAAAATAGTATTCTATTCTCATTCTTTTCGACAAAAAACAACAATGATATCCTTAGTTTTTGAGACATTTAGTGCAAGATTAATTTCTGCACAACATTCAATTTTTTTGTCAATCTGGGCCCAATAACATGTCTCATCATTTCATGGAATCTGATTATTTCAGTTTTGTACTTATGGATTCATTTCATTTTGCTCATATGAGCTGAACATTGCAAACTTTGGGATAACAAATTTAAATGGAGGATTCACAGTTATTGCACTGACTCAGCCACTCAATGTGTATATTGTAACAGGACGTCTTGTTATGATGCTCAAGGTTTACGCAAAAAAATTGGATAAAAATAAGATAAAAAGGCAATTAGTGAAAAATTACTATCTGTAAAGCTAGTATTTAAGTACATAAACAACTTTGCATTCAAATTTACAAATTAATTCTTCAATTAGCACAGGATAGATGTCCTGTTACAAGTTGCAGTCACAGAATCGACAGTCGAAAATTCAACTGCATAAAGTTAATCAGAAAAACTATACAGCTTACAAGAACTTATCAATGATTATTTTGCTTTGGCCATACCAATATAGTTTTTGGGGTGCTGTATAAATCTTGTGGAAGTATATTTGTGTGTGTGTCCATGTTACAAGGTTCATGAGGCTCACCTTACTTTAAAGCCAAATGGAGGCGGGACCAAGGAAGGGCATTGAAAAACATCCTCCTAGCTGTCAAACTCAAGTTTTACCAAAACTGGACACTTCCTCTGATTGACATTCAGAAAAATTAGAAAACAAAAGTGATGTCCATGTTATGCGTGCTTCTTTTTAACTTCCCTCCCAAATATTTATTTTTTAATTAATAATGAGATGCAATACTGCAAGTTGACCGAGACTTATGGCACTAAAAACATCAAATCACAAAACTTTTGAAAAATCCATGCCAGAATTATTATCAGGGATAAACGAAATTATGTTACGCGATGCAGGAAATCCAATTTCACCATGATTTCTCATCCAAAAATTAAGAAACAATGATTATGATGCACAGTGATTAACAGCTCAGACCATATCCTAGGCATCCAAACTCAAGTCACTTGTCCCTGTGGCTGCACATTTTGAAGGCATCAGTTCACATTTATTGTCTCAACTTTTTGCTATGACCCATATATTGTCAAATACATATTATATTCATACACTAATGGAAAAGATGGCTTTCCCCTTATTTCGACAGAAAGAGAGATTTCTGAATTCATGTGACCTGCAGGTCTTAGCTAATTTCTACATGTATGTGGATGCCAAAGGGATCTCCCTGCAGATGGCGTCTGAGGATTGTGTTGAGTTTTTATGCCACCTAGTGTTCCCAAAATTACCTGCGTCTCTTGGTGATAAACCCTATTAGCTCCTATTGATTAGAAGCACATGTAGGTATCTATAGGCCTGTTCATAAAAATTTTATCATATTTTCCAAGAAGTGTTTTTCTTTAAACCAAAAACCTTTTGGTTTAATCTGAGTAGGGGAAGAGGGGGTGAAAAGTCACAGGGGTAAAAAAGTCACAGGCCTTTTTGACCAACTTACAGTGACCTAATTCTTAAGCTTAAATCATCATTTAGGACGCTTTTATGAGAAGAAGGCAGGGAATATGAAAATTATGCTCATTATGCAAAGTGGGTTTTTACCCACCCCATGCATTTTTGGCGTCCTAAACAGGTTTTATGGATTCTGAACTTTCTATATTAATGTCCGGTCACTGTGACATAGAAAGTTGCGCTAATGTTTCAAGGTCTTTTGGATAACTGCCTTTCATGCTGTGAACCCATTTTTGGCCATATGGTCACCAAGTTGCCATGATAATGTGTTAAATTTAAAAAACAACTAAGGGGTGAAATGTCACATTGTGACATTTCACCCCAACAATGTGATATTTTACCATAGCATACCATGAAATCAGTTTCCTATGTTTAGGAAAGTAAAATATTCCACACTTGAGGCATTTAGCTTACAATCTTATCATCATCCATCATCAATAATACTTCTGAGAGAATATTGCAGTAAGTTTTCATTATGCAAACTTTGGGCAATTTCTGACGCAGGCTTTGCTGATGGTGCATTGTCATTGCATGCAGATAGCTTTGGACGGCTCACTATAAATTTCATGCAGAGGGATGACTAACAAGTTCCGGTCTGCATATTAACTCATATAGTGCTGTATGTCCACAACAATTGCATGTGACTTGTAAGTTGTTACCCCGAGGTTGTGACTTCTTGACCCTCGCATGGGGTAAAAAGTCACAGCGGACTTTGCCTTAAATAATTGCAAACTGACTAAAGCCTATTTACAGCACAGCAGCTATCATGAGATACAAATATAGTCAACTAAATACAGTATAATTGTGCCAAAGGTTATTCAGATCCAACAAACACCTGCTCTGTTCTGGAGGTTTTTTTTGCATTTTGTGACTTCTGACCCCCGCCTCCCTTATGGTGTTTTTGATTATTGCCAATAACTTTTTGTTTTAATTTTTAATCCAAGCTGTTTTTGGCTTAAACCAAGAAGTTTTTGGTTTAATCAAGAACCTTTTGGTTTAATCTGAAAACCTTTTGGTTTAATCAAAGAAGTCTTTGGTTTAATTGTTGTTTTTTTTGTTTAATCCTAAATCTTTATGGGTTTAATCCAAGACCTTTTTGGTTTAATCCGAGTTCTTTTCCATTTAAACCAAAAACCTTCAAGGGGAAGGAGTCGGGGAGGAGGGTATTGGGAATAGGGGCGAGTGGGAAGGGAGTTGTAGGAGGAGGAGGGGTTGTGGAGTAGGGAGGGAGTCGAGAGGAGAGTCAGGGGGAAGGAGTTATCGAGACCCCAGCTTCAAGACCTCCAACACTGACTCACACCTCCCTCCACTTAACTCCCTTGACTTTCCTCCCAACTCTCGAATCTCAACTCCTGACACTTCCCGACTCTCCCCAACTTCCTTCTTCTGACTCTCAACAACTAACTCCTCCTGACGTGCCCCGACTCCCAAATCTCCCCCTACTCCTGACTCCTCCTGACTCCCTCCTCCTGACTCTGCTCCGGCCTCTTCTAGCATTTTTACTTAGATGAAAAGGTTTGTGGACTAGGCCAAAATATCTTTGGAGTAAGTTTACCAAAAAGGTTTTTGAATTAAATTTTTTTAGTATTAAACAATTTTTTTTTCTCGTCTGAACCAACTTCGACCATAATTAACTTCCTGGATTGAACCAAGAACCTCTTGGATTAAACTAAAATAAGTTTTGTTTTAATCCAAAAACTTCTTGAATTAAACCAAAAACTTCTTTGATCAAACCGAAAAGTTTTTGGATTAAATTAAAAAGGTTTTTGGTTAATTCAGGTTTTAAAAACGACAAACTTCTATATTAAACCAAAAAGGTTTTTGGTTTAAATGAGAAAGTTTTTTGATAGAAAAAAGTTTTGGCTTTAAAACAAAAAAGTTTCTTGGATTAAACTGAACAGTTTTTAGTTTAAATGAAAAAGTTATCGGATTAAACCAAAAAGATTTTTAGATTACACAAAAAAGGAAAAAATTTCTTTGATTAAGCAATAAAACTTCCTGATTTCAACCTAAAATATTGGTAATCTTGGAATGTCCATTTATTTTTTTTCTTCGAGAGGTCTAATTGGATTTCTAGGCCTATCGAAGTTTGCTATCATAATTAGTAACACCCCCCCCCCCCTTCGCCCCTTACCTGGACTTCCCTCTTTCTTTCTGTCAGACTGCAGGCTTCGTCTACTCTTGAAGTAACTAGCACGTGCTAGTTTCATCAAGGTCTACTTGTTTAATAAACTGATATGAAAACAAATTGAAAAACTGGTTATGTCCCAGAACAGGAATAAAGTTTTTTTTACATCAAAAAGATTGATTTACTTTTTTATCAATTTAACTTAAGACTTTTTAAATGGCCTATAGATGAAGTTTTACAAATTTTTACTATTGAAAAATTATTTAAAACTTTCTAAAACTATATGAGCTCATACCAGTGCTTGTTATTATGTTAAAAACTGAAATAGAAGCTGATCTTGAGCTGTGTGGTGGGAGTGAATCATACATATTCATGAGATAGATGACCTTTGACCCCAAACACTGAGCAGCTCCCTCCCTCGGCTAGCGTACAGCGTGCCTCCCCTCTCCATCCTTCAAAGTGCAGACGACGTTTTGAAGTTGTTGACAGGTTGTTGGTTAACAGGTTGGTTACTTTCAACTATTTGCTGACATTGTGTGAAATTGAACTTAAAAATGATGGATATTAAGCTCTTGGTGTGTTAAAATCACAACGGATCGATACGCTATTGACGCGCTACGTTCAGGTTGTCAGGGAAAGGACGATGGATACCTGCCAAACGACGCGACGTACTACACCTTGTAAACATGTGTTTGATTTGATCAATTGACCTAGCTTGTTTATTGGGAGGTACCAATAATAATGAACTTATTCTCTACACACAGAACTCTGTGGGACGCTATTTTTTGCCGTTCTGATGTCATTTGGGTTGGGATGTCATGGGATATTATGGTGCAGGATTCAGGGTTGCAGCTGACATGGCCTTGACCTAGATTCCTCAACCCGGGTTGTTGATGCTGCTGCAACTCTGCAAGCTGTGGGCTGTCATTATGTGACACAGCTGTCTGGCAATGGGCTATTAGAATCATTGACATTTTGACAAATTGAACCTCTCGCCTATTTAAATATTTATCTAGATTTATTTGGAAAAACAAAATTTAGGGTTATTGACAACTAAAATTTAGTAAAATCATTACAATTCAGGCCTAGACTTTTAACCTGCATCCAGGTGACAAGAATGTTTCTTTTTGGATCAACTGACATCAATGTCACAATTTGCCAACTCTGCTTGAAATTTTTTTTGTTTTCTTTATGCATAATTCATTGCTCGTGTTGATCAGAATGTAGAATTCGATGATTTCAATTATGTGCTTGTATTATTCTGGGATCATTCCACTGAGTACAAGAGTAATTTCATGCAATAGCCAATCAATCAGCATTGGCCTGATTTCCTATTCTGCTATTCAGAAGCACATTTATCTAGCTAGAGCTATCTTGCAGCCATACGAATAAGGGACCGTTCAGAATTTATGACTGGGGGGGGGGTGGGAGTTTTGGCCGAGGGGGTACTAACTTTTCACATGTGTTTCAAGGGGGGGGGGTATTAATTTTTGACAACACTTCCAAGGGGGGGTTAAGAAATTTTAACAATGAAAAAATGCTAAAAAACACGCATAAACTTTTATTTGGACTTTTTTTACACGCAAAAGTCCGCGAAATGACGTGAATCTGTACGCATGGCCATGTATAACAGTATATCTGTGTGTATCGCTTTGTATGTCAAGGGGGGGGGGGGTACTAAAAATTTGTGTGAAACCTAAGGGTGGGGTACTAAAAATCCGCATGAAACTCAAGGGGGGGGTATCAATTTTTGACAGGAAGTTCCAGCAAAACTCCCACCCCCCCCCCAGTCATAAATTCTGAACGGTCCCTAAACAAACGGACAAAAGGTTTTCCCAGGTGAAGCAAATATTATTGTCACTGGCGAACTATATTTCAGGGATGTTGATGAATGCATACATAGAAATGCATACAGCTGGTGTTTGTATCCATCTAGGTCTGTATAGGCCGTGCATATGTGAATTTTGCATGTCCCGCGAGTGTACATGTTTGCAAGTTGATCAAATACTTTAGGCCTATAATCGAATTTGCCTCTGACTTTGATAGAATTTTAGCATAGGCTACCCTGGAGAATTTTTGGAGTTTTTTTTGTCAATCTTGAGATTTTATGGAAAAAGAGTTGAATTTACCTGGCTCTCAGTATGCACTCTGTTTACTCGGAAACAGTCCTGGCTAAATAAAGCCTACCTAGGTAAATACGAGCCCTGCAAATGCCAGCCTGACATATATATTCTAGGTCTCTGTGACTTAAGTCAGGTAGGCAAAAAATGCCAAGATGCAAAATATCGCAATAGGTACTTTTTTTTTTTCAAGCAGGTCTTGTTATACACACTGATTTTGAGACATTGCAGTTATCATCAAAGAACTGCTTCAAAATTACAAAATTAATTCATAAATACATGAACATCTTATTGCAACCCTCCATTTTCTGCCAATCGTCTTTGCTGAAGTCAGTGCAAGTGCATGTCTGCACCATGGTACTCAGATCTACTTGATTGCAATTGTACCAAGAATGCATCTGATGCACCCAGGAAACTTTTGAAAGTACTCCTATGTAGAGCTAGTGAAAAATAAATCAATGTCATAATGAGATGATTAAATTTTAGTCATTTCCACAGTCCACACCTTTGGCTTTCGTCATGTTATAGCAGTTATAATTCTTCCATTGTTACGTTATTCGTTCATTTTTAAAATTTAAGCACAAAGAAGAGAAATCTCTAAAGTAAATATCCCTCCAGTCATCTGTGTGGTAAATTATAATGACAGTGACAATAAGACACACCTTAACCAGGAACATTACACAGACTAATTTCCATAAAGTATAGCTCATTATAGTGGCCTTGAAGCAATCGCATAATTCTGTAATTAGTTCATGGACAGATAATTATGCATCTTGTTATTATTATTTATATATATATATATGTTCACCTTGAAGGCTTCTTGTGTAAAATACGATACATCAGGACCTGGTGTATTGTCAGACTCAGTAATTAATTAACATAGTGGTATGATATGGCCTTTAATTAGGGAATAGGCATCTTGTGTATAAATTATAAGCAGTGAGAAAGATGCAATTGTCTTTGATTTTCAGCATACATGTATCTATATACTGTCATGCCATGATATACATGCATTTAGTGATTGTAAATAGCAAGCATCCTTTTAAATAACAGCCTGTAGTGTTATTGTATGTCAGCATGTGCAGTGCAGGAATGTGGGATACAGTTCCATTCGACCCACTGCTCTGGCACATATTTAATTTAATCCACATGTTCTGTACATTGCAAAAAGACCCTTTAATATCTCAATTTCCATAGACAACCATGAATGGTGTGGGAAATCATTGACTCACTTCGAATTCCCGCGTATTAAGTATACATGTACATGGCAGGATAGGATAGGAAAGGATAAGATAGGACAGGATGGATAGATAGATAGATAGATAGATAGATAGATAGATAGATAGATAGATAGCTAGATAGATAGATAGATAGATAGATAGGTAGATAGATAGATAGATAGATAGATAGATAGCAAGGTCAGTTGCTGTTTTTACTGTTGATCCAATCCATGTATGCAGTGACAGTACAATTTGGTTTAGTGGTAGGTCTGTTGCTAATCAATAGACTCTTCCAAAATGGATGGAGATGCTATTATTGGCAACTCCTCTAATGGAATCCTTTTCTGCTATCTTCTTGGCTGCAGGACTGCATGATGACCAGTTGCAGGTCTAGCCAAGAGTCCTAGGTTCCTGGCTAGACCTGGCCCAGGACTGTATGCCAGATGGTCAGTGTAAACTGAGAATGGATGGATGAGAGGCTTTATATCCTGTATTTCTGCACTGATAAGGCTAAATAACTAAATGGGGACCAAGGTAAAGCCTAAATGAGGATACATCTCACCTCTGTGCTCCCTAGGCACAGGAGGAAACATCCGTCTTACATTGGCTGGGTCATCTTGGCCAGGTTTCGAACCTAGGTCTCATAGCTAGACCCCATTCAGGCTCATCAGCCTGAACTAACTTTAGTCACAAACCCGATATCAGACAACAAAACACCGCACTGAAAATCAGCTGGATACAACGAATCTTAAGGAATCCAGACAGCAATTGGTCATCATGTGCCCTCGCCACATTTCCAATAGAAAGCCTACAAATTTTCAAAGGTAATATTTCAACACAAGACATCAAACAAAATCAACTACTTCCAAGAAGCAGATTTTGGAGCGAAGTCGTGATGAAATGGGCAGATTACAGTTACAAAGAGCAAGATGACCTCAAAGAAGAAGAAATCAATGGGCAACCTCTGTGGTATAACAGTATAACAGTCATATTAAAGTTCGGAACCGAGTGCAACATCACAGAACGTGGCAAACTGCAGGTATCAACTTCGTTAAGGATTTGAAAGATGAACACGGAAATATTCTAGATTACCGGCAATTTTCTGAAAAATACGGCATTGAAACAAATTTCTTGAAATATTATGGAATCATCAGTGCCCTACCTATACCATGGCGTTTAAACAAGAGAGTAATGGCCAATCCTTCAATTGAAATAGAGATGCTCCGAAAAGCAGGAAGACCAAGTAAAATGATCTACCAGAAACTACTGGACAAAGAAGCAAAGACACCAGACAACCTTATACAAAAATGGCAAGCAGAACTTCAGACAGAAAATGGTGAACTGGAACACGCACAACTTCTGAAGAGCTTCAAAATGACCTACAAGAGCACAGAATCAACCAAACTCAGGCATCTCCAATACAGACTAATTCATAGAATTCTAGGTACCAACTACAAGCTACATCGATGGAGGATGAAAGACAGCCCACTTTGTGACCTGTGCCGAAAAGAACCAGAGACATACAAACACCTGTTCTGCGACTGCGAAAAATTCGAACGATTTGGATAGACATATGTGAATGGACGAAAACGAACACCGGTTACCAGCTCGACATAGGCCCAAAAACCATAATATTCGGAACCCTGCGAACAAGAGTGTTGGACCTCATCATTATGGCCACCAAACTGTACATATACTACTGCAAAATGAGGAAGAACATGTCACCCCAATCGGAAGAACTCATAAGGAGGATCGAGGAAATTCGAACAATAGAAAAGTACATCGCGGTAAAGAACGGCAACCTGGAGAGACATGAGAAAAGATGGAAAAACCCTCACTACCAACAGCAGGAAACAAACCATTGAATTTCATATTTCAGTCACTGTGACATTATTTCATATTCAAATGTTTATTGGCTGGCAAATAAATATTCCTTAAAAAAAAAAAAAAAAAAAAAAAAAAAAAAAAAACTTTAGTCACAAAACCCATGAAATCTGAGACAGGACATCAGCATAATATCCAACACATTACTACATTAGACAACATTGAGCTGCCAAGTTATATTATCACAATTGGATTATTCTGACTCAATCAACTAATACACAATAATAATGTTTGACACGATATCCATTATACTGCCCTTCCTAGTAACTGGAAATTATCCCACATTTCTGAAAGCCAATTCATTGTACCTAGAGAATATTTTGCTGAAGTGATTCCGCATTGTGGCATTGTAGAAAAAAGGGCCTGTATACAAATGTTGCTAATGTCAAATATTATGTTGATCTGCTAACTGATAATTGAAATTCAGGCCAATTTGGGAAAAGGCTGTTCTGCTAACCTCTGGGAGCCTTGTTCAACTCCAGCTCAGGCAACCCATGTTTTAAAAAATGTGGTTGTATCATCCTGTGCCAATAGTAGTAAAATTTTATTTTTAAAAAGTCTTATTCAAGCAGGACAGTCAGTAAAGAGTACACAGCAATTTGAAGACAGCCAAGCATGAAGTCTGGACGGCTTAAAATCAACATTTTAAAACAATTAAAGAAATCTACAATTTGATATATATACATATGTACAACTTCATCCATACCATTATAACACTTGTCTTATATGATTTGTACCTTAAGCCAAGAGTGCACTGCCTCTTTACCATGGTCTGATTCAGTCAGGCCCCTGCCTATCTTTTAATATTAAACCTAATCAGTGCAAGGATAAATACTGGATGCAAAGTCCTATCATCCATCCTATTATGGTGCCACAATATTTAGGCATAATGATAAGATTGTGTCACTTAGCTTAGAAAGTTTAGTGACATGCTTTGGGAGAAAATAAACCAATATACCAAAGTGTTTGATGTATTTATAGCTGTATTCAATAAATCAATATTGTTTATGTGCATTTACAAAACCCATAGATAAATCAGGATCTATAGAGGCCCTTTGATATGACACATTTTTTGGTTGAGGTATTTTCCAATAATTGATGCATGTACCTGGTGGATTAGTGGTCAACTGCTGAGACAGGTAAGATGGACCTGCCAAAAACCTGAAATCTGAGATTGTTTGAGACTGTATGATAGTATGTGAGAACTATCACGTAGACTAATTAATAGTCAGCAGGTATCTCAGGACATCATCATCAGCATCCTGGCAGGGAATGCCTTTGTCAAGATGCATCATCAGGTGTATTTTAATGAATTATTCAAATACAATTGTCCTCTACAGGATGGCTACACTTGTTCAAGTTGTGCAAAAAGCTGCAGAAACAGATACAGGGCTGTTGCTGCTCTACTGATTTTCAAAACAAGATTATTGTAGATTTAAATATTAGTGCATTTCAACCTATTATGCTTCATATAAAAAGCCCACATTTGCCACATTGTTTGATATATATTTAACATCAGAGTACATTTATGTCAAACCACAAATCTAATATGTAAATGGCACTGCCATGAAATTCACGCAGCATTGTCATAGAACTACTACATTATCTTCAACTTTCCATGCTGAAGGGCAATTTATCTTTTTAAAGAACTGGGCAAATGGGCAGATAGATAGATAGATAGATAGATAGATAGATAGATAGATAGATAGCACTGACAGCTTTGTAATTCAAATCTGTGTTAAATTTGGATCTATTATGTTAAATTGTTGATGTTACATAACTGAGATCAATTAAACTATAGCTATTTAGAGATGATTGTCTACTTTTAGACTGTTAAATAATTTGTTGATAGTTAATGAAGATTATGTAACCTTAAGTGTTGTTATGATTTCTTACTTGGTGAGCCATTTAAGTCATTAACTTTTGTGTTGACTTTTAATTTTCTGTCACTTCTTACAATCAGGGTATAGAAATAATTATTTCCAATGCTGATACACATGTTGATTTAACTCCCTGAAATATGTCATTTGAGGTTGTTATATGACAAAACTGAAATTTTAGAGCTATTTTGGAATATATTTGAGGTATTTTAATTATTTACCAAACTAAACTCTGACTAAACTACTAGCTCCACTTTTATGGCAACTACAGGCACTTCCTGTTCAGGCAGTCACTGTAGACAGGAGCACCACACAGAATGAGCTGTCCTTGTGCTAAGTGAGCTTCGCTCATGGCTGCCTTCGGCAGCCATGAGCTGCGCTCATATAACTAGGTAGTTGAATTTTACTAAATATTAAAATGATAAACCAAAAGCAAAATGTATTAGAATTTTTTTGAAAATAAAACACAATTTTTACATTATCATAGTCAAGGGTCTTATATTTGAATAGCATGGTCACATGGTCATGGATAACATTTTGTATTTAAAAAGTAAACAACCTCAATCCAGGTAACTTCTCTATATGTTGCATCAGTTAAGTTGCTCTATGGGCCAGGCCTGTTCACAGCTTATGCAAGTTATCCCAAGTAATTTAGTTGAAATCATGACTCACACATGTATGCATTTCCTGGAAGTTTATTAAGTGCACAACCATTACATCTAATATTTGTTTGGTATCATAAATTTCAACTTATGAAATAATTTATTGATGTATCATCAGGAAAATTTTAGTTTATTTCAGTCTTGAAAGACTGATATAGAATAGTTATAATCTATTGAGTTATTACTGACTGATCTGATTGCCTCTGGAACTCAGTTGCACTACCATCCAGCTAGACCCCATTCGGCTGTTTTGGCTCACCAGTCTGAACTTACTTTATATAGTCACAAAACTCATGAAGTCTGGGGCAGGACATCAGCATAATAGTATTAATACTCTACAAATTAGACTGCATTGAGCTGCCAAGTTATATCACAATTGGTTTATTCCGACTCAATCACGCAAAAACACAATAATGTGTGACACAATTGCCATTATACTGCCCTTCCTAGTAACTGGAAATTATCCCACATTTCTGAGAATCGATTTATTGCACCAAGAGAATATTAATTTTGCTGAAGTGATTCATTGTACCATTGTAGAAAGGGCCTGTATGACACATGTTGCATATAATGTCAATATTCTGTTGATCTGCTCGCAGATAATTAAATTTAAGAAATCAGGCCAATTTGGCTGCTAACCTCTTGGAGTCTAGTTCAAATCTAGCTCAGGCCACCAATGTTAAGCTTGTTGTTTCATCCTGCCTCTTTACATGCTTTACCATGGGCCCT
Source organism: Platynereis dumerilii (assembly GCA_026936325.1). Lineage (NCBI taxonomy): Eukaryota > Metazoa > Annelida > Polychaeta > Phyllodocida > Nereididae > Platynereis > Platynereis dumerilii. The sequence goes on from JAPTHN010000011.1 coordinate 29,154,482, forward strand.
GTCTGTCCTAAGATTGAGCCTAGGCGGTTCAAGGATAAATACTGGATGTAAAGCCCTATCATCCATCCTGTCATGATTGGTTCCAGCTGCTAAAATATGTAATGGTAAGATTGTGTCACTTTAAATGGAGAATTTATTTGGTGGACCTTGGGAGAAGATAAACCGATATACCAAAGTGTTTGATGTATTTATAGCTATATTAAATTCAATAAATCAATATTGTTTATGTGCATTTACAAAACCCATAGTTAAATCAAGATCTATAGAGGCCCTTTGATATGACACATTTTTTGGTTGAGGTATTTTCCAATAATTGATGCATGTACCTGGTGGATTAGTGGTCAACTGCTGAGACAGGTAAGATGGACCTGCCAAAAACCTGAAATCTGAGATTGTTTGAGACTGTATGTGACAATTAACTTTTACGTAGACTAAATTAAGTAGTCAGCAGGTATCTCAGGACATCATCATCAGGTGAATTTTTCAATGAATTATTCAAATACAATTGTCCTCTGCAGGGTGGTTACACATGTGCAATAAGCTACATAAACCAACAGAAACATATATAGGGCTGGTGTTGCTCTTCTGATTTTCAAAACAAGATTACTGCAGATTTAAATATTAGTGCATTGCAACCTATTATGCTTCATATAAAAAGCCCACATTTGCCACATTGTTTGATATTGATTTCACATCAAAGTGCATTTATGTCAAACCACAAATCTATAACTAGGTGGTTGAATTTTACTAAATATTAACATAATAAACCAAAAGCAAAATGTATTAGAATTTTTTTTTTGAAAATGAAACACAATTTTAACATTATCATCGTCACGGGTCTTGCATTTGAATAGCATAGTCACATGGTCATGGATAACATTTTGTATTTAAAAAGTAAACAACCTCAATCCAGGTAACTTCTCTATATGTTGCATCAGTTGGCTATTTCAGTTGCTCAATGGGCCAGGCCTGTTAACAGCTGATGCAAGTTATCCCAAGTAATTTAGTTGAAATCATGACTCACACATGTATGTATTTCCTGGAAGTTTATTAAGTGCACAACCATTGCATCTGATATTTCTTTGGTATCATAAATTTCAACTTATGAAATAATTTATTGATGTATCATCAGGAAAATTTTAGTTTATTTCAGTCTTGAAAGACTGATATAGAATAGTTATAATCTATTGAGTTACTGACTGATCTGATTGCCTCTCGAACTCAGTTGCACTACCATCCAGCTAGACCCCATTTGGCTGTTTTAGCTCACCAGTCTGAACTTACTTTATATAGTCACAAAACTCATGAAGTCTGGGGCAGGACATCAGCATAATAGTATTAATACTCTACAAATTAGACTGCATTGAGCTGCCAAGTTATATCACAATTGGTTTATTCCCACTCAATCACACAAAAACACAATAATGTGTGACACAATTGCCATTATACTGCCCTTCCTAGTAACTGGAAATTATCCCACATTTCTGAGAATCGATTTATTGCACCAAGAGAATATTAATTTTGCTGAAGTGATTCATTGTACCATTGTAGAAAGGGCCTGTATGACACATGTTGCATATAATGTCAATATTCTGTTGATCTGCTCGCAGATAATTAAATTTAAGAAATCAGGCCAATTTGGCTGCTAACCTCTTGGAGTCTAGTTCAAATCTAGCTCAGGCCACCAATGTTAAGCTTGTTGTTTCATCCTGCCTCTTTACATGCTTTACCATGGGCCCTGTCTGTCCTAAGATTGAGCCTAGTCGGTTCAAGGATAAATACTGGATGTAAAGCCCTATCATCCATCCTGTCATGGTTGGTTCCAGCTGCTAAAATATGTAATGATAAGATTGTGTCACTTTAAATGGAGAATTTATTTGGTTGACCTTGGGAGAAGATAAACCGATATACCAAAGTGTTTGATGTATTTATAGCTATATTAAATTCAATAAATCAATATTGTTTATGTGCATTTACAAAACCCATGGATAAATCAAGATCTATAGAGGCCCTTTGATATGACACATTTTTCGGTTGAGGTATTTTCCAATAATTGATGCATGTACCTGGTGGATTAGTGGTCAACTGCTGAGACAGGCATGATGGACCTGCCAAAAACCTGAAATCTGAGATTGTTTGAGACTGTATGTGACAATTTACTATCACGTAGACTAAATTAAGTAGTCATCAGGTATCTCAGGACATCATCATCAGGTGTATTTCAATGAGTTATTCAAATACAATTGTCATTTACAGGGTGGTTACTCATGTGCAATAAGCTACATAAACCAACAGAAACATATATAGGGCTGGTGTTGCTCTTCTGATTTTCAAAACAAGATTACTGCAGATTTAAATATTAGAGTATTAAAACCTATTATGCTTCATATAAAAAGCCCACATTTGCCACATTGTTTGATATTGATTTAACATCAAAGTACATTTATGTCAAACCACAAATCTATAACTAGGTGGTTGAATTTTACTAAATATTAACATAATAAACCAAAAGCAAAATGTATTAGATTTTTTTTGAAAATAAAACACAATTTTAACATTATCATAGTTACGGGTCTAGCATTTGAATAGCATATTCACATGGTCATGGATAACATTTTGTATTTAAAAAGTAAACAACCTCAATCCAGGTAACTTCTCTATATGTTGCTTCAGTTAAGTTGCTCTATGGGCCAGGCCAGTTCACAGCTGATGCAAGTTATCCAAAGTAATTTAGCTGAAATCATGACTCACACATGTATGTATTTCCTGGAAGTTTATTAAGTAAACAACCATTGCATCTAATATTTCTTTGGTATCTTAAATTTCAACTTATGAAATAATTTATTGATGTATCATCAGGAAAATTTTTAGTTTATTTCAGTCTTGAAAGATTGATAGAGAACTGAGCTATAATCTATTGAGTTACTGACTGCATGATCTGATTGCCTCTTGAATCTTAGTTGCACTACCTTCCATTTAATGTCTACAACTTTGAGTTACCATAGAGTTACATTGTATAATCTATTTAGTTATTGACTGATCTGATTCAGTGATTGCCTCTCGAATCTTGGCTGATCTTCCATCCATATAATATCTACAACTTTGAGTTGCCATGGAGTTATAATCTATAGAGTTACTGACTGATCTGATTGCCTCTTGAATCTTAGTTGCACTACCCTCCATGTAATGTCTTCAACTTCGAGGTACCACTGGTATTATTGCCTCTCGAATTAGTTGCACCATCATCCATATGATAGTGACGCCAGTGTATATTTATGAATGAAGTAAGTCAGGTCAAAGTTTGTGAAATAGAATATCCTCCCAATGGATTAAATTCACCATATCACAATGTTTGAAAAAAAAAGGGGGGGAACATGTATCACATCAACTTAGAAGAATAATATTATGAGCATTTGGCCTCGATGTGAATAAGTGAACCCTGTAGGTTTTTCTTCACTAGGTTATTTCAGTGCATTGCATGCCAAGGTGCATTTTCACACAAATTTCAATAAATTAATGAAATTATTCACAGACAATCAATTGATTCAGGATAGAAAAGCAATTTGGGGGCAAGGTGGCTTTTAGTTCTCTTCTGCTCATTGAAGGATTAAGCAGTTGGTTCCACAATCCACCCACACAAGGCAATGTGCATGGATGCTGCTGATCAGCAGTTACTAATAACTAATAATAATTAAAATGCATATTATTAAGCAATTGCTCAGGTTTCAAAACTGGAATCCCCCAAAGCCATCGAAGGACCAGTGATTTTAATTTTTCATTGGGCTGTTTGGAAATTACAGTGATGTCACTGCAGTTCCTATATTTGCGCTGCCCTGGGGGTGCCCCCCCTTGGGCAAGTCCTTGGTTTCGTAAGCAAGCTTTTTTGCACACACTGAAATGTTAACGTTCTTGCCCCAATTTTCTGTAAAAGCTACTGGGCACCTGCCACTACTTTCAGAGCCCTTCTTCACTGTATGTTACGTTACTGTCATAAAGTTTGTCCCCGAATCTTTAAACTAACATTTAGTGCCTTTATTGTGACATTTTGAAAGTATTTCTTGCCCAGTTCTACACACACACTCCCCCAGTGTGGCTATGGCTGCATTAGCCTGGTCTCCTGGCCTGTATGCATTCACATAGCAGGGCACAGGACTATGGCTGCATCACAGTCATCATTGAGGGGGGCACTCGCTTTCAATTCAGTTAGATTTGTTTTACAGCTTTTTGGGTTCCTATGACATAGTGGGGCTCTACTGGACTAATAAAATGAATTGAACTCACTTAATTCAGACAAACATGCAATTGTGTTGATTGGTATTGTTTCATATCAACCCAATGTTGTGAATTTACCAGTTTGTGTTATTTTAATGCAAGTTGAATTCTACATAGAATTGGCAGATCTAATCTTTAATTTTCAAATATAAGTACAATGATTTTTTTTACTTGATTTGTGCAGTTGGTCTTTGTCAGTGCTTCCTTGTACTCAATTAATCTCAACAGGAAGTTTATTGAAAGTGGTGCAATCATATTACAAATCTAATGGACAACATTTCATGTGACATGTTATTTACTATTAGCTGACAATGATAAGAAAGCCTAAAGAAAAACATACCTTAATTCCTGTTCACATATCAAGTATTCCCTTAGAAGTGAAAAAAGCAGGTCAGCATATACTTTATACTTCAAGAATGTCCATTTATCACATGGACCTAGGTGTGAGAAACATAAAACACCTTGTAGCAGTCCTGTTTCATGTTAACTGTAAAAGTTAGCTGTTATCAACAACTTGTTTATACTAAATTTGTCCTAAAAGCATCCTAGTGCCAGCTAGATCCTGTGTTTACAAATTCGGTAGAAAGAATGCAGGAAGGAAGGAAGAAAAGAAGGAATGAAGGAAGGAATGAACAAAGGAATGAAAAAATGCATGAAGCGAGGAATGTAGGGCATAATCACGAAATAAGCCCCGCACCTCTGACGGAATGAGTGGCAGCCTATGCTTTTCAATGGCCTCACTCATTCCATTATCGGAGGGCGGGGGCTATTTCGTGATTATGCCGAATGTAGTGGGGGAAGGAAGGGAAGACCTCGAGATAGATAGACAGATAGATAGCCAGCTAAACACATAGATAGATAGATGGATAGATAGATAGATAGATAGATAGATAGATGCAAGAGCAGTGTTGCCAATCGTAAATAAGAGAGCAATAACAAACTGGTAAATTACTCCTGGGCAGAAAGACAGGAGAATGAGTGAGTGAGTTTGTGTTTTACGCCCCATCAGCACCAGTGTGGGCTATTTAGAGGCAACGAAAGACAGGAGAGTAAAATCAAAGACAGGTGGATAGTTCGGGTCAGTGGGATGGCCAGGAAATGTGTATTTAGCCAAGACAGCAGTGATCCTGTGAGCCAAGATTTGACTGAAATATTACACAGAGGGATATACACTAACTACGGATACATGTGTAATCACCCTTAGGACTCAGTCCGGGCAGCGCATCAATCACCGGTTTCCGGTTATGACATTTCTAGTTTTCATTGAAATTAATAGGTCAATTTGTCACATTGGGTAAATGTGTAACATGTTGAGGACTCCTGCTTCTCTTCCCCATCTGATATATCAACTTTTAAAATAATTGATCTATTGAAGAAGAATCTGAGAAAAGAAATGTAGGCTACATTTTACATGCACTATCCATTTCCAAATTGCATGTTACCTCTTTTAAAACAGTCATAATATTTGCATACATTAAAATAGCAAGAGTTGGAATTGAAACGAGAGTTCTATAGGATTGAACTTCGAACTCTGACGTCACTTGAATTCAATATTTGACCCTTGATAAAAGTAGACTTAGTTATGGTTAGTGTATCGACTCAGCAAGTACCACATGCCTTGAATTTGTGAACTCCCTTTTGACATTTTCTCGGTCTGCCCCTGCTTGTCTTATATTTTGACCAATATTTTTTTTAGAATTGTGTACAATCTCAAATGAAACAATATGGTCATTTGAAATCCATTAGCATTAATTTGAACCTTCTGTGCACTAATATATCAATCATCTTTTAAGAAACATAATTAAACTTGTGCTATTTTAAATTTATCAGCATAGTGACTCTCGAAGGCCTTCTTATCAGATAAAGCTTGGTTGCTATCTGTTATTATACAGTCTTGAGGAGAGAGCATTTTATGAATGAGATATTAGCTGGGAACTGACATAAGGACTAACTTTGACAGAGGTGACTGCAGGAGTTGAATATTGAAGTAATTATTTTAAGGTAAATTCATCTTTTGAATCGAAATTAAATGTGATTTGATAAATCAGTCAATTATGAAGATGAATGTTTTTCACACATGATGTATATGTAGCATTCAAATTGAAGCAATTAAGCAAAATCTCACTCTGAGTGGACAATCAAAGGGAAATGGATTATCTATACGATTTTGGAATCACACATTTAGCTACATTTGCTGTTACAAAAAGTGTTTTATTTTGTGGCTGCATGCAAGCAACATTTGCCCCATGACCTCACTGTTGTGTGGCGTGCATCCATCTTCCCCATGATGCCTCTCTTTAGCATGGGGATGGCGTGTCATTGATTTGACATTGAACACCCTTGATTCAATTTGATTGGAAGTCATCATTCTTTCATTGTAGCCACGCGCCAGCACTGCCAGGCCAAAGCAAAGGGAAATGTGCCTTGAATCAAATGTAGCTTTAAAGTTGTGATGATGTTCTCAGGAATTTCTCACATTTTGAGAATTAAGAATTTGGCACTTTAGACAACTTCAGTCAGACATAAAGCCATGCTTATGAACATGGAAATTTATGTATGTGATCGTAATAATTATGTTACTTCTTGTGACATCTTTCAAAATGATACTTTATTATTTTACTATGTTATGTTATGTATTTTTGCCTGTCTTTTCTATAGGAGCCTTAACTTATATGATCCATCCAGAGATAACAAATAGCCTTAGTGCAATAATAAGACAGTCATCCAGACATCATGTGGTTAGTTATACTAACCTCAGGTTGGTTAAGACTTGATAGTCATGCAATATCATACACTTATTGCACAGTGCCTGATGCAATATTAGATTTTGTGTCATTTAACTGGATTATTAATATTTATCTGTCTATTCTTGTTTCCTTGTGGCATCTCGATCAATATTAGTCATCTCAGTGCTAGAGATGATATTGCATGAGACAGTGTGCAATAACTGTCCACGACTCCATGATATTGCACCATGCACTGTGTAATAACTGTACAATATTGCACAATTCTCAGCCTACTAGGCCAGTACTTATATCAGCTATCCATGTTGAAATGGTACGTTATAAAACGCGGACCGGACTCGGACCCGGACCCGGACTGGACCCGGACCCGGACTCAGTCACGGACTTAGGAATTACAGACAAGCCAAGCAATTATGACCACGGTCAGCTGACCAATCATCATGGCTTGACCGCTTGCAGAACCACGCATCCCTAATGATCCCTTAAAAAGCACCCCTTCTTCATTTTCACCACAGAAGATTGCATTTATACAGTGATAGCATATCCTGTATATAAAAGGCTATGTTGCAGATAGATGGATAGTTCTGAGGCAATTAGAAGAAATCAGAAGTTTACCACACTATAAGCCAAACTCTGTTCCTAGCCACCATTCAACAGGGATTGGGCTTGATGAGAAAGGCGAGAGGGAGGGAAGAAAAAGAGAGACAGACATGAACAATTTTAAGGTATACATTTTAACCACAACGTGATTTAGAGGGAGGGGGGCATAACAGTGCTCAGTAGGCTAGTAAGCTGCTTCACTGCCAACCATGCAATCTCCCTCCTTCCTCTCTGATCTATCTGCAGGTCCGGGTCCAGTCCGGGTCCGGGTCCAGTCCGCGTTTTATAACGTACCTGTTGAAATGGGACCTCATTGACCTCAGAGACTATAATTCCACTGATGCCATTAGTTGTCTTGGTGCCATAAAAACTCATATTGCAGTTGGCACTGTGCAATAACTACATTGGTGTTCTCCAGCAGTGAGATACTGTTGGAGTGTTGGATGATAACACTTTGCAAACGTGTGCTTTTTGCCCTGGGTGATTCACCCAGGGTACTTTTTTTAAAAAACCAGTCTGAGAGGTTTTCTGAGAAGTGTTGTCCTGGCATGAATAGGGGTGTGGGTACAGCCAATATGGCCACTTCATGTTCTAATGATGTTATAGTAAAATGCGTTTCAGGTTTGGGTTGAGTTGGGTTGAGTTGATGTTTTGTTGTTTTTTTTTTAATTGAAAAAAAAAAAATTTTTTTTATTAAATTTTTTTTTTTTGTACGGTTTGTTGATAGATTGTTTGAGTCTTGAGGGACTGTTTTCGAGCTGACTTTGCATTATAATATCGCCCACATGACAATCGTCCATGCGTTTCAAGGAAGGCCAATAATGCATTTACAATTTGCTTTTTGCAGTGCATCTATTCTCAAAGCAGTCTAACAATGCTAATTGCAATTCTGCAAGTTCTAAAGCCTATTTTCATCCTCAGTTTACCAAATTGCCATTGAGGAACAGCACTTGAAGGCAATCTGACAGGTGTCAAAGCTGATTGCACTTCGCAGTGCAGTGCTACTTTGATGTTATATCCATGGATCTTATGCTTAGGCCTATTATTCATTCCCGACAGAACCCAGGGTTTGAATCCTCGGATTCTTGTAAATCACTATAGAAAACAAATGGGGATCATTACTTTGATCTTGAAGTAACTAGCCCTACTAGTTACTTCAAGCTTTGATCGGCAGAACATGTGATTTGAGTATGTGGTTTCCTTTAACATTCAGAAAGTTCAATACTGATGGCTCGAATGACCTTTCCAACCCATTATACATATCATTAAAAATGCACATCACAATTCACAAGTTACATCCTAGACTGCAGAGAGACAGGACTGCATTTAATTTCTATGGTTACATATGTATGTAGGCTCTATGGTAAGATGTACAGCCTTGGAGTGTGACAGTTTTTGAATAGAATACTATTTTCTGTATAAATGAGAGCATCGTTTAAAGTTTGTCAATTAACAGTATGACAATTTGTGATCAATACAGGGCTACACTGTAATTATGCATTCCTCGAGACTAATTCACAAAAGTCTGGTGATCTGTTATTTTTGTAATTTGTTGGTTTGCTTTATATAGAAAAGTGTTGAGGGTGTCGTTAACAAAAACTAGATCTTATGTTTCTGAGTTTCTGAGTGTGATAATTGAGAAATTTAAATCAATTGGTCTTCACAGGGGTGCCGGAAGGAAACGAACGCGGCGGGGTTGATCGATCGAGAAAGGGCAAATCTAATTCGAGTGACAAAATTTTGATGTGGCGCCAATAATAATTTTTAATATATACTTTTAGATTTTTCCTAAATCCACTGTAAATCAAGGCCTTATAATGTTTTTTCTTGGAGATGAAAAGGGCAACATTGCCCCCCTTGCCCCTCCTGGCCAAGGGCAGGAGAGGCAATTGCCCCCCCCCCCTGCCCGCCTGTTCTGGCACCCTTGGGTCTTCAACTAAAATTGAGGTACGGAGGTTGAGGCACGTAGGCATGGTGTGCGGAGCACGGTAAGCAGGTAATTCTGAAGACAACCAATGAAGTCCACATGTCAAAAGGTGTTGCACTTATCCCCATCATGTAGATCATCATTGTCATAACTGAGATAAGACCAATGCTGCTGTTAAATCTCATTAGTGGTTAGTTACATGGAATCATAGTTGCAGCACTGGTGTTCAAAATGTTATAGGTGTGACAAACAGACGATCAGCAGCAAATAGGGCTGTTAGTAGGTTAGGTCTGGATACCTGCTCTGCTGATCTATTAGTAGGTTAACTATACATACTGGAAACTAAAGTTAATAAGCAAATATAGACTCAATAGAGTGGCTTGAGCGAGGACTGACTTGATCCTCCTTGGCGCCACTTGAGCACACAGTAGAATCTCTGGATGTCTTGGGTGTATTGGGCACGTAGAGTGGATAGCCTGACACACTTGGCATTCACCTTGTTTACCTGGGTTGACACACTGACCTTGGACCTGGAATATCAATATCCCAAACAGCATTGTGTATTGTTGTTCTGCATTGTGTACTGTTGTTCAGTTGCTTATCGTATGAACAGCTCTTGTCGTGGACTTCTGTTGTCAGGTAGCTGATGGTAGCTAATGCAGTTAGAAGTCATTAAGTTATTTCCATAATGCATGACAGATAATTAAGTGATAAGGGCAGACAATGACCAGCAGTAACTGGAAGCCAAATAGAAGCAATTAACTGATAATGCAACATAGTCATCATGTTCCTTCAATTTCCTTGGTGTGGCAGCATTTGCTGGTATTCCAGGCAAGGGATTTCTTCCATCCATAGTATCTTTCTTCTTTCTGTTCCATTACATGGATTATATTGTTAAAACAATGCCAATTTTCTAATTTTGGAAGAATGATGTCTTCTGTCGTCATCCCACATCATAATTGTTGGAGGTCGATGCTGGATGGTGATCAACTCACACTCACAATCAGGTGTGGGAGTGGATGCTGTTGGCCATTGCCTTGGTGCTACTGGACAGTGCCATGGCAGTTTAATTTGATTCCTTATCTATCAGATGGCACCCAGAATGCTGGAGTGTCTGGTACTTGAGAAGACTTGCAACCGAACCATTTCTGCTACTCTCATAAAATTAAAATATTCATTGAGCCTCAGCCACTATTTTGTTAACACATTTCTTGAATTTTTCTTTGTTTCAGAATTCGCAACCGTTTGAAAACAGTTCTTCCGACAAAGACAGCATGAGTGCCTCAAACACCCCAACCTCACCCACCTCTCCAGTTTCCCCGTCGGGAAGAGAAAGGTCCGGAAGTCGACGCTTGTCCCAGAGCGAAACCACAAGAACGATCATCGTAGCCGTCGACTCCTCCGACAATGCCAAGGTGGCATTCGATTGTAAGTCACAATTTATCATCATTTTGTCTTTTCTACACCCACTGTAGTCTGCAGAGTATACATGATATATATATATGTGAATCTGGCATCATTATGTCACTCCAGAGCCTGTATTTTCACTGACGGTCATTAGGGTTTTTACTTATTGATCACTGGCATTACTCATTGTAGCAATTTTAAATTTTAGATTTAAATTTTAGACTCTTGAACACGTATTGAGTCTGCAATAACATGGAACAAGGGCATGCATGTCTCCATGTGCATGTACATGCATATTGCACAGTGTGTACTGCACATGTATGCAGATACAGAACTTTAATATAAGGTCATCTGAGTTCCTAGCCATTTTGAAATAATTTGTATGTTGTCTATTTTTAGCCACACTTTCCATTTATTATTGAATCCTATTGAAAACATAAGTATCTAGATACCTAGATCCTGAGGTGACTTAGTGAATTAGCATGCTGGTCCATTCATGAATTCACATGTTGAATAGACCATTGGACTCATGTCAACCAACATAAATAGTGATTTATTGAGCATAACTAAATCCCATTCAAAAATTATATTGTTGGGACATTAAAAAATTGATAAAGTTGAATGTTTGATATATATGTAACATGCATAAATCAAGCATTAAAACATATTTTATTGCGCAGGTTGCAAAATTACATTATTTTCTGTGTCATGGTTTGTTACGCTATTTATATTGCTAATATTCATGAATATCCATGTTGAAAGTTTTAATTGCTACATGTACTGGTCGATTTCATGTTTAAAGAAAAATTAGAAGTGTTATATGAAATAACAACATGTTAGTGAGTACAAAAATTACATTTAATAATGTAAAAAGTCACTTACTAAAACCCATAAATTGAATGGTGCAGCTGGATCATCGGATATGAAACATTACTGATGTTTTTTGCGACTGTATTTATAAACATTTCCCATACTGAGTCATAATCATCGGCATTCCGTAAACTAGTGCGACTTAAGTTTAGCTCTCGCCATTTCCTGATATGCTAGTCTGTGAATATCTTGAGTAGCTGCAAGATCTGTCATTAATATAAATTAGGAAAATCACCAGCCTCCAAGAATCAAGTGAAATTTGTGTGTTTCACATCTTTATTCATGAATTATGAGGTGTTCATTAGACAGATAGATATGGTAAGTGCAGCCCTCTAAGCCCAGTTGTGGGTGCTCACGAGGAGCAGGAGTCCAAATGCTACACATTTATCCCATGTGAGGGATGTTTTCCTTGCCTAGCATAGATGCTGATATAAGGGGCTGCCTTAACATCTCATACGAATGACATCCAGCTGGGGTTTTGCTCATGAAGGTTCACTGAAAATTTCAGGTCCCCCATGCACCTGGGGTTCGAACTCATGCAGGTTTTGAAAAGACCTTCAGCGGAGCAGGCGGGAACCTTAAGCTCTCTGCCACCCAGCTGCCTACTTATTCAAAAGTGACTGCTTTATCTTTCTAATAATTCAAGAAGATCACCACACTGAGATTTGAGTAAAATTTGTTTCACACTCTTTGTTCATGAATCGTTCGGTCAATGACTGAGACAACTTCCCTCACGGTAACAACCATACGGTTATCATATATAGAATTTATGATCATGTCTGGGACATTTTTTTAGCATTACTTTACAACATGTTCTGCTTGTGCCTGTAGCATGTGTAGTGACGTCAGATGAGCATTCGAAAGAGTTCTCTGCTGATATCTGTATTGTCTAGCCAGGTATCAGTTAATTGTCCAATCCTGTTTTTTCTGCACTTTGCTCCATCGTGACTCCATCGTGTCACAAGGGAGAATGAATTAACTATTAATAGCATTGTATGCCTCACAAGGACATGCACTGCATTGCAAGGACCATGGTAGGCAAGTCCACCCATTAATGATGCCCTGCTCATGGTCAAGGATGAAACATATATGGGTTGCTCGTACTGAGAATCGAACCTAGTCCCAGAAGTTAGCAGTCCAGTGCGCAACTACTAAACTTGGGCCCAGAGCTGTTAAATTGTTTTAAATCCTAGGTTTTATAAAACAAAATTATTGATTTAAATTTATTTAACATTAAATACTATTTATTACTGCAAGGTAGAAATTACTTTTTTTAAATGCCATGCAAATATACTGAAATAGGTAATTTTACATGTTTTATAAAATTTCATGTGAATGTTAGAATGTGCACATCACACTCAAAAATGATTGATTTTATTTTTGATGTGTTTGTGGTTTCTATAAATTTGTGTTAAATTTGTTATAGAGGATATTAAACTAGAGACAGGTCCAAATCTTACTATAGGTTGTACACCAAAGGCCAATGCTATTCCAGTGGTGCAGATGATGTACAAGTTTTTGCAAGATTTGGACTTTAATCTGTATTTTAATATCCCCCAATAGATTTTTCAAGGGCTGATCATTTGGGGAGGGTGTACCTACTTTCAAGAACAGCTGCAGCTGTTTAATCTCCTGTACTATCAGGGGGTGAGTTAAAATTGAGAATTCACCAAGCAATGATTGTCATTGTAATAAAATAATGTAAATTAAACCATCCTTAAAAAAAGGAAAATACAATGACAATTTAATAATATTAAATCAAAGTGACCTATTAAGGTTTCTGGATTGTCTATATTCATGAATATGGCTTTGAACTGTAGGTCTGTGGGTCTATACTACTTCAGCTTTGGTGATTAATGCTGTTTGCATTTAATAATTCAGGAAGAAAAACATTGAATCAACATTTAGGGTCTGGGTATAATATAAACAGTTGAGTATTGATGTCAGACCCAGCCTTTGGTTGTGCAGTTCAAATTAGTGTCACAGACTATTGGAAATCGATAATAACTATTCCAGTCATTTCACACACCTGCATTTTTGTTTTCATCTTTATTCGGTCAATGAATAGCTGATGACTGTGCCAGCATTGGTAGTTATTAGTCACATTTAGTGTTGAAGGTATTGATATGTTTACAGATGTATAATTCCACATCAAAGGCAAAATCTGTCTTTTAGATGTTTGTCAAAAAATACAATTTATATATTCACTATGTTTACAATTCAGATATAGTGTAGGCTTAGGCTACTAGTCGAATGCTAATTTAGTTGCAAAAACACTGATGTATGGCTTCGGCAGCTACAAAAATGTATGTGGCAGCATATATATGGGCCTTTTATATTTAATTGCATATATACACAATTGACGAAACTAATTGTGCTCAATTAGTTTTCCAACATCATCCATCTGTATTACTATGTCTGTATCTACATGTCTGTATCTACTTTTATCAAAATGCTGCAAACTGCATGTGCTTTAAGGTGGCATAAGGTAGCACAGATAGGCTCACATCCACAGATAAAATATCAAATATGACAACTGTCACAAATATGATGAAGTAAATATTAGTTTGACCTTGCCAAGGTGGCTGACCTTGTAGATAAAATGAGATAACTCTCCTAATATAGTTGGCAAAATAATGTCATTCGTGATAACAAATGGATTGAATGTCTCAAAAATAGTTTTGAATGGATAGCAAGTGATATTGAGCAAGATAAAGAATACATTGAGTGATTATAAGCTACTGCAACTGTACTGTAGGCTCACTGACAGTTCTGTTCATGACGTTACTGATCTATAAGCAGATAAGGGTGTGGTGCCATCTCATTGTGATGGCTATGTGATGTCCCTGAATGTCATTTCACAAACCTGGGATAATTTGCATCCAATATTCATTATGTCAATTGCAGGTTATGAGCCAAATAAGCTAATTGTCATGATTCATCTCATTGGATGCCACAACAATTTATTCGGTAGACCTATCAAGTAATTATAAATAGACACGGATTATGGGTGTGATCATAAAGATAATGACAATTTCCTTTCATACTAAAAGCTTTAAAAGAATCTCTGGATCACTGATTCACCTGTTACAAAGTGTATGATGCACCTGGACGGCTCTGTGATGTTTGTGGATCTTCGGCATCATAGTGTCTAGAGACTTATGCAATCACTTAAACATGTTCGTCTGTCTGTCTTTCTGTCTGTTTGTTAACACCCAAGATCATTAATTACAACAGTAATTCAGACCAAACTTGGCAGACTTTTCCCACTAAACACACGCAGGCTTGCAATAGCATTACATTGACATAGTACATAAACTCAGCAACATTAAAAACGCACACATTTTTGAACAGCTCAAAAACCAACTTGTAAAGTAGCTATTTTCATGAAACTTTACACTGATGTCTATTGATATCTTTTGTGGAAGTCCAGAAAATCTCATAAAGAATGAGAGCGAAACGGCTGGATTAGGCCACTTTTCGCTTTTAGTGCATCATGTCCAAAAACCAAAATCACAACCAATGCAAATTGGTCCAAAATTGATTGCATGTGAAGTCTGTCACAGCTCAATATTTGGAGTGTGGAAATAATCAAGGTGGTCAATCACACTTTTTTA
The DNA here is from genome assembly GCA_026936325.1 of Platynereis dumerilii. Classification (NCBI taxonomy): domain Eukaryota; kingdom Metazoa; phylum Annelida; class Polychaeta; order Phyllodocida; family Nereididae; genus Platynereis; species Platynereis dumerilii. The sequence goes on from JAPTHN010000011.1 coordinate 29,169,919, forward strand.
TTGGGTTTTGTGAGTTTACGGTTGATTTTTCTGTCAAGTTGGTGTTTTTCACATTTGTTTGTCACATCATTTTCAACACTTTTTTATCATAAGCATCTGAAATTATCCTGTTTTTGGTCAAATTTAGACCTGAAATCTTGATGGACACCTGTTTTGAACATTTGAAATCAATAATAAAGTGAAAGCATCTGTACTCTACTCCCCTATCCCTTTTTCAATTTTGCAAATTTCAAATTTGACATTATGTCACAAAAGCATGTCTGGTTCTTAGAAATATCCCCGGAACCTGTTCAAACGTTCACAATCTTTAGTTGAGAAGCTAATAAGCAAATTTGCCAAGTGACATTAAGATAAACCTAGTTCTTCAAAAGTTATGATACTTTGAAAATGTGTGCGTTTTTAATAATGCTGAGTTTACATGTATGAAATATACAAGGTAAAGCGATTTTTCACTGACTTGAGGTGGCACGTACTGTGACATACATATGTCACAGGGGTTTCGTTGACAGCCCATCGTAACTCGCGACACTTTCAGAGAGGAGTTGGTGATATCCCCAATATTGACCTGTGATTGGTTGCATTACTCTATTGCTACCAGATCCAGGTCTATCATCGTCACTGCTTTCTTAAATTGACACTGGGGGCACTTTAGTAGATTGGTGGGCTCTGCACTCTAACTGAATGGAGTGCTGGGCTTCATTTAGTTTTGATACAGTGATGCCATTAAAATAAAACAGAAAAACAGAAGCTATATTGCTTTCTCAAGACTTGTTGCAAGAAACTATAGAGATCCCGTGTTCTGCAAACATTAAGTAAATAGCACATTTCTTTTTGTTTTTTAGCAGAAACAAACTGGAGATGTTTACTCTGCATAAACATCCATGCATAAAATATTTTGAAAGTTGGAACCATTATATTCACCTGCTAAATAAAAATGTTGAAGTTGTCTATTCTTTGGTCGGTGTCACCTCTTAAAAAGTTTTTATAGTTTTTTTTTTAGTCTTCTATATGTCATATATTTTACAGTAAACCATATCATTACAACAAGAAAGATATGCAGCTGACAGCCTGACACAGTCCCCTGATATGTTATGAGGGCAGCTCACTTTTACCTGCAGATAGCATTTTGTTTTTTCTCTTTCACCAAGCAAATTCTTTTCTTATTCTAACCTGTCAACAAACTGATCTAAGTTGCCAAGCAGGAATATAGGTGAACCTTGTGTATACATGTTTTCATCCAAAAATAGGTCTATGATATAAAAACAAGTAAGTATTGCAACCTTTTGTATTTGGGCCAGCTGCCTTGATATTTCAGAAGCGTTTTTGCTCTATTCATATATACAGCTGACACAATAACACTGCCCTAGAATTTGTACCTCACTATTAACATGCTTAGAATGCTGTATGCACTCATCCTTATTCATATTAAATGATTAAATGTTCTATATAGCACTAAATGAGGTTCAAATGTGACACTCAGATAGCCTAATGTCAGCCTGATGTCAGTCATGACATTGTCAGAATGAACAAAGTCATAATCATATGATGTGACATATGTATATTTACAATTCATGTATTTGTATGGTTATGGCCCATGTAAATTATTATAGTTGTTTGAAGCAATTAGTGGGACATAATAATTTATCGTTTGAAGTATTAATTGGACATAACAATAATATTATATTTATTTTGAAATTTTGTACACCCTTCCAATATTATTCAGTTAAACATGAAGTTCATTTCATAGCACATAATTAAAATGTCCCATATACATTTTTTGTGAATATTTTGTCAATTTCAATATCAGTTTGTTTAAAATATTTTAATGTTTCGTAATAATAAATAATTTTTAAAGTATATTGTATTCAGATATATTGTGCCATATGAGTATGATATGACCATAACCACCATATGATGCATAGGGGAGAGCGGGGCACCATGAGCCACGGGGCACCATGAACCATTGCCCCTACAAAAAAAACGGCAAGATAGAACTGCTCGATGGGAAGACCGTATGTTCCTTTATTAGTGTAGAACTGGCTAGGGTAGCAATCATAATCTTTCTTTTCAATGTAGGACCAAGAATTGAAAAAAATCTTTTTGTCCAGTGAATTTGAGTGAAAAGTAAACATATTGGGCGGTGGAACTTTTACTTCTGGTACTTTAACTACTTCCGGCATCATCATAAAACTTAGTCTTCTTAGAGAAGATAAGGCATGTGCTAGGATGATGTCATAAGATTGATACTATGATTATCTGGAAAATGGTGATATGCACTAATAAATGAAATTTGCAAATGGGGCACCATGAGCCACTTGGAGATAGGGCACCATGAGCCATTTTCTATAAAGTTTTAATGTACAATGATAGCTGAATTGTAGCAACAACTCTACTGTTGTAAGTCCAGAACTATAGTGCAAGACATCAGCAGCTGTTTAGGACACATTTTTGCAATTTTATAGAAAAATATGTAAAATCCATCTGATCCATATTGTGGTGTATACCAAGGGAAAATTTCAAGTAAAACATCTGATTTATGAGGTATCAGTTCTTTACAGTTGAATGAGAAGGATAATGCATGTATGTAAACAGCCCCTCATGCCATGGCTCATGGTGCCCCAGGTTCGGGGCACGATGAGCCGCTTGATGACACTTTCTAAAGACGATGTTTGGGCTATTTAAGAATTAAGAATATGATGTAACAACACTGGATATTGTAGCCAAGAGGTCTTGCTATGATTATATAAAACAACCAGCTATTTACAATTGAAACTTTAGGCTCAGGAGCTTAATTTCGGAAAAGCGGCTCATGGTGCCCCGCTCTCCCTTACTGTGCTAGCTATGCACATCAAACTCAAATGAGTGTCAAGTTTTCACAACAATGTCAATACAGTCTGGTGAAAATGAGAACTGCATGCTGCTGCCACCTGGCACAAAAGTTGATTTTCAATGCAACAGCATTGCTGTCCCAAGAAATAGTTCCAATTTCATTGCACATTCACAGAATTTCTATTCAACATTTATGTATACAAGAGTCAGACTCGGCAATCACATTCTCTAAGGAAGTAGACAAGGCCATCAGCACAATTAGAAACAGCCCCGGTGTCTTCCAGACAAAATTGGGTGTGTTCCTCTGGTTGAAAGTATGTGGACGCTCGCAGGAGCTCGCGGAATAGCACACTAGTCACTAGATGGCAACACAAGACAGCATATGTTCTGATCTGTGGCAATGCAAGAGCAGTCCACTTGTAGACAGATGTCAATATATATGTGTTTCAATATGATATTTAATATGGAATATTTCTATCTTTTCAGGGTACATAGAGAACATGTGGAGGAATGATGACATGATTTGCCTTGTGCATTGCCCTGAGGCCCCCAGGCTGCCCACCTTCTCCTTCAAGAGTAAGTTAGAGAAAATATTAATTGAAAATTCTAATCTAAATTACGGACACGCAGACTCATCTAAATTCATGCTAGAATGTTTGCATTCTAATTGAAATTAATTGATTTACTTGGAGTCAGTTATCTAATGTCAGCAACTCTATCAGCTATTTAAATAAATTCCTGTCATTTTCATTCAACCAATTTGCGCTCTATTTCAGTTATTTTTTCTTATGACATTATTTTGTGTCATTGCCATTATGCTCTGTACAATTTGACATATTCCATTGACACTGCCAACCTCAGGTCACAACATTTCTCTCCTCCAAAAAGTTCAAATCTTCACTTCTACTTCTGCAAACAAAACAAAAACAACAAAGACTTGTTTAATTAATTTCAACAAAAAGTCCATGATAACTGAGGAAATGATTGGAACTGCTTCATAAAGTTAAAAAAATAGGAAGTTTGGCATCCACCAATTTTGCACACTTTGGGTTCTTTAGAGAATTCACAATATTAATCTGATTTTCTAGGTGGAATGGGACCCCCAGTAGATGAGTGGAAGAAGATTCTTGATGACATGAACACTCGAACCAGGAAACTGGAGGAGGACTATGAGACAACTTGTATCACCAAGAAGGTGGGCGATTTAAATTATAGTGCCTTAAACGAAATATTTTCAATTTGCGTTTTGTAATTTTCTAAATGGAGAAATCTAGGCTATAAGATGTAGGAAGTATTCATTTTGGCAACTAAACAAAATATAAAATTTTCCAATGTTCATTAGTAATTTTAAAAAATTCAACAATAAGTATGTGTAGGCCTACTGTAAGATTAGTGATTTGTATTAACAAGTTGATGAATAAGAAAAGTTATACATTTTTACAAAAATGCATACATCAATTTATTTATGTTAAGATAAAACTTTAGTACTGATTAAGTGAATTTGCTGTTGCAGCTCAAGTTCAAGGTTCGTGGGGAGGCCATGAAGAACCCAGGAGAGGGAATCGTCAAGATTTGTGACGAGGAGCGAGCTCATGGCATCGTGTTGGGAACAAGAGGAATGGGAGGCGTCAAGAGAGCTTTCCTCGGCTCTGTATCAGAATACGTGATGAGGAACTCCCATGTGCCTGTCACCATCGTCCCCGCGAAACGATGGGTCAAGCGCCGAGAATCGGAGTCTCAGATGCAAGCCCCCCAGGTTGACACCGTTCCGGAGTAGAGACCACATTCCAACACAGTGCACGAAACAATCATTGCCACTCGCTGTGCTTGAAATAAGACTGAGGCATCCATTTGGCCACTATGCACTTAAGGCTTGTGTTAGACCACAGGTGTAGAGATTAAGGTTGTTCGTAATTCATAATGTGATGATTTCCAAGAGCGTTGTACGTGGTTCTCGCCTGTCAATCAATCGATCAATCAAGTAGGAGTCTTGCGTGTGTGGAGTCCATCGGTCGTGGCATCAACTCGTGGTGTTCTTAGCATTACACAGATTGTCGTTCTAATGTTGTTGATGAGATGATGAAATAAAGTTCATTCAAATGTACCGGAAGTGCTTGAAGTGAAATGATTATAAGCAATCAATGCTTGGTTATAAATAAGGATGTGGTAAATAAAAAATGCTTTAAATTTAACCTGCTACAGCATGCTTATCTTGCAAAAAGGAAACTTGATTTGTAACATTCAATCATCTCATTCATAATCCAGAGGAAGTGAATTATATACTAAGATTATATTCCTGATTCAGTGAACTTGAAAAATTACATGAATTCCCTGTACAATGCATGTAGTTTCTGTTATACAATTTAGTTATTCGAGTGCATGTTGTTAATTTGAGTTGAGAATTCCTTTACAGATATTTCCCGATATCTTACTGTGTTCCATGAGCGAATGAGTTTCTTTTACGACATTAAATTTTTATTTTGTGAATCTGATGACATAGTATATATAGTGTGAACAGTTGATATATATGATGGTTAATCAATAAAAATTCTAAAGACAGTTTGGAGTATGACATTGAGTGCTTTATGATTAAGAAATACTGGCCTGATGGTCGAAGGTTATCAGATTATTCAGTTCCAAAATTGCAGTGTTGTTCTTCATATTTCATGAGTGACCCGATGGTTAGGGTTTGCTTTCGTCCCTCTGGGTTTAAATTTGTTCATTGTCTCCTCAGGAACAATCCATATTTTGGAAATAATATGAATTCACATAGGCCTACTTGGCCACCTTGGCTGATAATCTTGAACTTCTATTGTTTTTGATGTGATATTCTGACTCGGTGAGGGCGTTGGAAGACAATCACCGTCTTACATGTAGAGGCTTAACTGGCATTGGAGAAATGCACCAGATAGTTTTATTATAAATGCCAAAATCTTAATTAGTTAACCATTGTCAGAGGTCCAGGCCTAAATTTTGATGGCCTCGGCCTTGGCTCAGTCACGGGTGACTTTGGGCAAGTGTTGGAGGCCTTAGGACCGGCCTCATCCTCAAGGTCACATTATGTCGGTCTCTGAGGCTCATGTCTCAGCCTCGGATGTCCCGGCCTCGACCAAATGACTTAAGCATTTAAAATCACAAAATGGTTTCAAAGTTCATACTGTAAGAGCCACATGCTGTGCTTACGGCAACAGTGTGGCTGCAACTTGTTGCACATAGTTTTCTTGATGGCAATTCACAAGATAGCACTTCTTATCTTGCATTGATGATGCCTATCTAGTATCTAATCTGTTGAGCTTATCATGTGAAAGTATTAGCATATTTACACTGGCTGCAAACTGAAAAGGAACTTGGAATGATTATAAGTACCTCGGTATCTCCTTAAAACTGAGGATTGAAGAAATTAGAAAATGTTCAAAGTATTTTTGACCATCCTGTCACTCTGTGGCTTGTGTTTGGCAGGCAAGATCAAATATGATGACTGTGGTAAGTCAAAACTTTGTAGAAATGCCTTTTATGACATTTCCTATCTCATTCTCTAAATGCAAAGGATAAAATATGCGGACACTTGTTCCAGGCACCAAAGTTGGAGTTGTCCACTCAGTAGATGTCACTTCTTGTTCAGCGCCACCTTGTGCTTTCCACAAAGGACAGGACTACACCGTTGCCATCAATTTTACATCAGGTGGGTAAAATTATGAGGAAAAATATTTGAGTAGTACAACGTAATTATTGCAAATGAGCTTCTTTTAAGCCAATAAATTTATAGTCATTTTGCGATTTTGAATGTTAGCTCAGTTTCTAACTTTCAACACACTGTGAAGCACAGTTTAGGTGAAATTCCATTGGCTAGAAGCTGGGGAATTCGATCCAACAAAAATGACATCGCAGCTTGTATCTCTTTTACATATATACTCGTATTGCAATGCTACGGAATGGGGATGTCAACTGTGACACTTGAGTCCCCACATGACATCACAACCCAGCTGACAATGCACGTGAACTTCACGTGATAAACATTGGGGGAAACTGGTGAACATGACATAACTGAGAGTTATCACGTGTTTTTGTTCACGTGAGAAAAACTCCCACATTTTCACGGGAATGTCACCAGATTAACGCTTGACCATCTTCACCACATAACTGAGAGTTATCACGTGTTTTTCTTCATGTGAAAAAACTCCCCAAAATTTTCACGGGATAATCACGTGATGAATGTCACCAGATTAACGCTTGACCATCTTCACCACATAACTGAGAGTTAGCACGTGTTTTTCTTCACGTGAAAAAACTCCCCAACTAGACCCCGAAGTCAGTCCGAGTTAATACTCTGACTTGCTTTACAAGAACTTCAACTGACTAGTCAGCTAAGCTGTTGAACCCTGACTTCGCTTGACTTCAACAAACTTCAGCTGACTTTGTGCAATATCCCAGGGCCCATCTGTTAAATATTTTTCAACAGTACTTTTAACTTCAGAAATTTCAAAATTTTCGGACATGGATTATTGTGTAATACACAAATGCAGACTCTACGAGTCCTCTGGAGTTAGGCGATGGCATGCTCATTGCTGCCTGAATCTCGTCTTGTAGAGAATGACACAAATGTGTCAATTTTTAGGGAGTTTTTATGTTTTATAGACTTTACAAAAGTACTAAAATAGTTAGAAATACTTGTGCTCTTTATGCCCTTTTGAATGGTACCAAAACCATTTTTCTGTGAGATGAAAATTGGCTAAGTTATGCAAATATGGCTTGACTTTAGCTGACTCAAGTCTGACTTGACCAGACTGAACATTAACTTGCTGCTTGGGAACCTAACTATGACTTCACTAGTCAACTTTATAGAGTCGACTTCGGGGTCTTTCCCCAACATTTTCACGGGATAACCACGTGATGAATGTCACTATTATAAGAACGACATGTTGGAAGTTCCAGAGAAGAGTCTTTATTTTATTTAACACCAGAGGGATTGTGGTGCTGCACAATAGCACCACCAAGCGACCATAACAGTCACCAGATTAACGCTTGACCAACTTCATGACATAACTGAGAGTTATCACGTGTTTTTCTTCACGTGGTTAACTGGTGAAGATTGCCCACAAGAAATATAGATGGAGCCACCCGTACTAGAAACACAGCCGTGCACCGAGTTCCGCACTAAGTTTACTTTAACTGAGTTTAAACTAATTAAACAAATGATTATGATTTCTAAATCTGGATTAATACACAGTATATGGTGGAATGATGCTTATTAGCTCAAAAAGGAGCACATATTGGATATTATCACTAAAGACTAGTCATCCAAAATGTGAGTCAAGTATGACTACAATCCTTGATTCTGGTAACCCTTAAGAGACTGAAAAGAGCCTCACTGCATCACACTGGTTGTGACAAATTTTCAGCAAGTTCTTGTGGCTTTTACTTCAGCCCCACAGATATTGAAAGCCCAAGATAATGCTTGAAACAGTCTGAGTTGACTGGCTTGATGAGGAGCTAAGTTAACCGGTGGGAGATTTTGCCTCTTCTCAAATAATTCTAACTGGTGAAGATTGCCCCCCAGAAAATCATGTGGTTAACTGGTGAAGATATTCACCAGAAAATCATGTGGTTAACTGGTGAAGATATTCATCAGAAAATCATGTGGTTAATTGGTGAAGATTGCCCCCAGAAAATCACGTGGTTAACTGGTGAAGATATTCACCAGAAAATCATGTGGTTAACTGGTGAAGATATTCAACAGAAAATCACGTGGTTAACTGGTGAAGATTGCCCCCCAGAAAATCACGTGGTTAACTGGTGAGAAAATCACATGGTTAGCGTTTGCAATAACCTATCAGTTTTCCACGTGATAACTGAGGGGCAATTTCACGTGATAACTCTCAGTCAACCACCAGTTTTTGTCAGCTGGGAATTCAAAAGCATGGAAAACAACTTAGATTCCACATAAATATAAAAAGGGCACTAATCAATCAAATAAGATGGGAATTTAAATTGAGATTCCTCCACCTCGATGGACACATTTCGGTAATACAGACTGAAGTGTAGCAATGATAATAGATATAATGTATTTTCCACTAATTATACGAGGGGCATCCCAAAAGTTTTTTTTTCAGACCTTTCTATTTAACATATCTGTATGAAATTTTCACAGAATTATTTTCAGGTATATCACTATCTATTTTTAAAATTTGGTACCTGCCGGAAGAATTTAAATAACTTTTCTGTTACCATGGAAACAAAAGGTCAGTGCACCCAGCGCAGCTCCATTTTTTAGCCCAAATCCAAGTGTCTTGGTGTGTAAATAATCATGAGATTTGCTGTAAATCTGTAATTGATGATCATGAAAAATATTTATTGGCAGCTTGAAAGTATCTCAAAGTTGTTTTTTTACATTTAAAGTCACTATGAATCAGTTTAACTCCTGTGCTGAAGCAATCTCCAAGTTCCTCATAACTGAGCTGTTCCTAAATTGTGGGATTTCACTGCATTTGGCTACAGCTTCATTTCTCATTATCGGTGTGACCCCTTTCATTTTTGAAACTGGTATATAAATTTTAGTGTCACCAAAAGTAACAGAAGGATCCCAATGTTCTTGAGCACTACAACTTGGCAGTCGATTGTTTCAGCCAAACCATCTGAAGCACTGTGCGGCAACTGATGGAGAAGTCTTCGCCAAATGGCTCAGCTGATCAGGTGGAAATATAAAAAAATGTTAATAATGTCATGGAGACTATCTTGAAACACTGCTAGCCTATCAAGAAATACATTTTCTTGCAATAATTTGTTTTATTAGGCCTACTCTGAATTCTCTCACTGTAAACGTAATGACTTCTAACAGTTTTGATTTTTTTCAAAATAGATAGTCAAACACCTGAACTTTATGCTGTGAAAATTTCATTTAGCTAATTCAAATAGAAAGGTCCGCCTGAGAAATTGGTAAGAACTTTTGGGACGCCCCTCGTACAACATAATTAATTCAATATCTTGCACCAATGTACATACAGGTGTGTCCACTCCAAGGGTGACAGTGGTGGCAATGATCCTCATAGTTGGAGCTGGAGTGCCCATACCCATCCCACTTGGGACCACAGATGCCTGCAAAAGAGGAGTCATCTGCCCAGTCCATGCTAAAGACCTGGACGTCTACAAGGGGATAGTCAATGTGCCTGTTGAAGACCCTCTGGTAAGCATATACTGATGAAGTATATCTACATCTAAACTGAGGAAAATAAGTATTCGACCTCTTGACAATATTTCAATTTTCTAATTTTGAGCTCTTGCCTGAACTCCAAAACTCTGAAATGAGTGACACACAAGGTTGATCTTGGTTTTGGTAATGAGACCACTAAGGGGCTGACCAGATGACGACTTTTCGGAGAAAAAAAAGTTTGTTTCCCATATGACACTGAAAAAAAAAAGTTTGTTCAGCAAATGAAAAAAAAAAAGGTTTGTTTCCACCTGTACCTAGGGTACCCTTATGTTAAAATTGCGAAAAAAAAAGTTTGTCGCTCGTCCGCATGCAAAAAAAATGCTCGTCGACGCTTTGCAAATCAAAAAAAAGGTTTGTCCTGGGGGTAAAAGCCATAGCCCCCCCAACTATCATCTGGTCGGCCCAAAAGAATCTGAAGAGATGAAACGTGCGACAGTTGGTCATTGTTGCCATTGTATTAAATGATGCTTGTGCAATGTGCAAGCTGCCCAATTCAAGGTACCAAGAATCCAACTCAAAGATCTCCTGTCTAAAATCCAAATCAAGAGTTGATATACTTTTTTCCAGATGGCAGGAGATACGATTTGGGAACTGAAGACATTAAAAGGAGAGGAACTTGCATGCATCAAATTTGCAGCAGAAGTACAATCATAAAGATCTACATTGATTTCTTACAAGCACAAATGATCTATAAATAAATTGATATTTCTAAACTACAATGCAAGGAGTGTCTTTCTTTGTAAAAACCAATGACTGCGGAAGACAAAAATATCATGACTTATAAATTGAGTACATTTAAATATATTCTATAGCCGAAGTTCAGTGACATATCATCCAATTTTGAGACCTCAGGACTACCAAAAAGTAGGTGAGATGGATTGGTTGGCCCAAAACCATTTTCTTCTCAATTGATTTGATTTGAATCTTAATTCTGAGCTTATAACTCAAATTCTATGGTATTTTGCTAATAAACAATCATTGTCTTTTGTCTTATGTAGGCCTATCATACAGATAGCAGTTATTCAGTAAAATTTCAACAAAATGGGTTAATACCCGGTATTTAGAGGTTGCACAAAGCCGTTGAAGTTAAACATGGGGTTGCCCATCAGCAGACCTCAAAATAATTGATTTGTAGGCTATTTGCAAATTCTGCAATTAATAACAGACATTTATTTGCATCAAATAATTTTCTTAAGTATGTTCAGGATGGCCAGTCCAGTCTTGACATTCTTTTGATTACAATTTACAAAGTTTCAAAGAAGATGCAAAAGTATTACATGTGCATTGGTCAACTTTTAAGCACTTTTTCCTGATACAGGCGCATATTTCACTGAGTATGAAGAATCAATGTGAAAGAACCAGATATTACTATACCATGCCAAGTTTTTCATATATATACCAAAGAAATTTTCAGAAATATTCACTTCAGAGTAAGATCTGAGAAACCGACAAATTTTTCGGTTGCACGAATGGGGAACTACATTATTAATATGGAATTCACAGTTACTCGCTTTGGTTCCTCTTGGTCTAAATTTGTTCGTTGTCTCCTCAGGAACAATCTATATTTTATAAATATTTGAATGCGCATAGGTCTACTAGGCCACCTCGGCTGATAATCTTGAACTTCTACTGTTTTTGGTGGGACATTCTGACTTTTTGAGGGCGTTGGAAGACAATCACCGTCTCACATGTAGATTGTAGACATTAATTCAGTGACTAAAGTTCTAAACTAGGCGTAACTAGCAATAGAAAAATGCACCAGATATTTTATTTTAAGCAATGACAATACCTTAATTAGCTAACATTCAAAATTACAAAATGGCTTCAAAGTTCATAACTATCCATAGGCAGCAGTGTGGCTGCTTCTTGTTCAAGTTGTTGCATATAGTTTTCTTGATGGCAATTCGCAAGATAGTAGTTCTTATCTTGAACTGATGATGTCTATCTAGTATCTAATCTGTTGAACTTATCATGTGATTGTAAGAGCATATTTACGCTGGCTTCAAAAGGAGCTTGGATGTTTACAAGTATCTCAGTAACTCCTTAATACCGACGATTGAAGAAATTAGAAAATGTTCAAAATATTTCTGACCATCCTGTCACTCTGTGGCTTGTGTTTAGCTGGCAAGATCAAATATGATGACTGTGGTAAGTCAGAATTTTGTAGTAATTTTTTTATGACATTTTCTATCTCATTTGAAGTTATCAAAATGCAAAGGATATAATATGTGGACACTTGTTCCAGGCACCAAAGTTGGAGTGGTCAACTCAGTAGATGTCACTTCTTGTTCAGCGCCCCCTTGTGCCTTCCACAGAGGACAGGACTACACTGTTGCCATCAATTTTACATCAAGTGGGTAACATTATGAAGAAAAATATTTGAGAACAATGTAATTATTGCGAAGATATTTCTTTTACGACAATAAATTCATAGCTATTTTGCGATTTTCAATGTAAGACAGCTCAGTTTCAACACTCTGTGATGCACACTTGAGGTGGATTTCCAGTGGCTAGAACCCGGGGAATCCGATCCAACACAAAATGGCATCACAGCTTGTAGCTATTTTACATATATTGCAATGCTTGGGAATAAGGATGCCAACTGTGAGACTTGAGACCTCACATGACATCACACTTACCACAGCATGGAAAACAACTTAGATTCCACGTAAATATGACACGGACAGCACATAGTCCAATGCAAAACTAATTCATCAAATAAGATGCAAATTTAAATTGAGATCCCTTCATCTGGAGAGATACTTTAGGGGTTGACCATTTAGTCTCAAGGGAGTATTTTTTAAAATAAAAAATGTCTTTGCTTAGTTTTGTTAGAATATTTAAAATAAATTCTTTTTGGGCAGTATTTCTTTATAATGTGTTGCTTGATTTAAGAATGAATATTTGGGGGACTCTGCACTCTTGAAATAAATAATTACTGCTGCCGCTACCATGAAATAAATAATTCCCCCCCCCTGAAAATTAAATGGTTGCCCCCTAATGGTAATACAGACTAAAGTTTAGTACTGATAAAGACTGACGTATAGCATTGATGGATGTGTATTTTCTGTTGATTATACAACACAATTAATTCAATATCTTACACCATTGTGCATACAGGTGTGTTGACTCCAAGGGTGACAGTGGTGGCAATGATCCTCATAGCAGGAGTGCCAATTCCCATCCCAATAGGGACCACAGATGCCTGCACAAGAGGAGTCACCTGTCCAGTCTATGCCAAAGACCTGGATGTCTACAACGGGATTGTCAATGTGCCTGTTGAAGACCCTCTGGTAAGGATATACTAATGAATATGTGGAGATCTACGTCTAAACTTAGGAAAATACGTATTTGACCTAACAATAATTATTATTTCAATTTTGAGCTCCTGCCTGAACTCCCATATTTCTGAAATAAGTGGCAAGGATGATCTTGGTTACATTATGAATTTATGGGATCACTAAGAATCTGAAGGTATATATGAAATGTGCAACAGCTGGTCACTGTTGCCATGACATTAAATGATGCTTGTGCAATATGCAATGCACATTGTGCATGCTGTCCAATTCAAGATACTAAGAATCCAACTCAAATATCTGTCTAATATCCAAATCAGGAGTTCATCTACTTTCTTTCCAGGTGGCAGGAGACGTGAGGTGGGAGTTGAAGACAGTAAAAGGAGAGGAACTCGTCTGCATCAAATTTGCTGCTCAAGTACAACCATGAAGATCTCCATAAATTTCTTACAAGCACAAATGATCCATAAATAAATTGATATTTCCAAACTACAATGTAAGGAGTGTCTTTCTTTGCAAAAATCAATGACTGCTGACTAAAATAGCATTACTTATACATTGAGTTCATTAAAATATATCCTATAGCTGAAGTTCAGTGACATATAATTTTGGGACCTCAGGACTACCAAAAAGTAGGTGAGATGGATGGGGTGGTTCAAAACATCTTCTTTTAAATGTATCTGATATTAATCTTTATTGTGATATATGGAAGTTATTCCGTAAAATTTCAGGAAAATGGATTTATATATTAGAGGTTGCACAAGGCCGTTGAAGTTTAACATGGGATTGCCGTCTGCCCAATCCATGTCCTGATATTCTTTTTGACTTACAAAGTTTCGAAGAAGGAGAGCATAAATATATTATATACTCATGGATAAACTTTCAACCACTTTTTCCTAAAACAGGAGCATATTTCATTCAGTAGGGGAGAGCAAGGCACCATGAGCCACGGGGCACCCTGATCCATGGCCCCTACAAAACAAACGGCGTGATAGAACTGCACGATAGGAAGACCATATATTCCCTTAGTACTAGAATTAAGCTAGGGTAGCAATCATAATCATTCTTTTCAATGTTACTTATTGTGGGACCAAGAATTGAAAAAAAATACTTTTGACTAGTGAAAAGTAAAAGATTGAGCAGTTGAACTTTTTCTTCTGGTACTTAAACTATTTCCGGCATCTTCATAAAACTTAGTCTTTTTAGAGAAGGTGAGGCATGTGCTAGGATGATGTCATAACATTGACACTATGATGAACTGGAAAATGGTGATACTGCAAAATGGTGCACTAATAGATGAAATTTTACAAATGGGACATCATGAGCCACTTGGAGATGGGACAGTTTCAATAAAGTTTTAATGTACCTCCTTCTTGCAATTAAAGCTGGATTGTAGCAACAACTCTACTGTTGTAAGTCCAGAACTTTAGTGCAAGACATCAGCAGCTGTTTAGGACACATTTGTGCTATTTCATAGAAAAATATGCAAAATCCATCTGGTTATAATGTGGTATGTGCCAAGGGGAAATTTCAAGTAAATCATAGGGTTTATGAGGTATCAGTTCTTTACAGTTGAGTGAGAAAGATAATGCATGTACAATTGTACATGTATGCAAACAGCCCCCCATGTCATGGCTCATGGTGCCCTATGGTCAGGGCATGATGGACCGCTTGAAAAATTTTTTTTAAAGGCGATGTTTTGATTATTTAAAAATAAAAAAATATAATGTAACAACAGTGGATATTGTAGCCAAAAGGTCTTGCTATGATTATATAAAGCAATCAGGCATTTACCATTGAAATGGTGGCCCGCTCTCGCCTAAGAGTAATCAATCCAAAAGAACCCCCAGATATAACTTTGCCGTGCCTAATTTTTCATATATAGGCCTATTTAAGAAATGGCAAGAAATATTCACTTTGGAGAAAGAACTTGGAAAGTTGCCGATTTTTCGATTGCGCGAATGGGGAACTACATTATAAACTTCAAAAGCTTTGTGCTACCTGAGGTACCTCTAACCGATTGGGCTGAACTTTTGCATGTGTTTTTTTCACTTATGTGGTCATCAGTTTGTTTTTTGTTTTTTTTTTAAACTTTATTCCAGACACATAGGTCCATATACAAACTACATACACGTAAGAACTACATAGCACCACATAACAATTATATAGCACCACACATCAATTACATAGCACCACACAAAAATGAAAAGATTCATGCAACCTATTATACAGCACCAGTATATAACAACTTGAGCCAGTGACTCCTAATTTTAGATGAATAAACAATACTTGTGTTAAGTAGATCTTGGATAATATAATTTGGGGATTTCGCAAGGCGAACCAGAAATTTATAGACATAGTTTCTAATTACAGCAGAACAACTTCTAGTGTTAAACACAGTGCAAATTAAGCCATTACTATCATATTTTGAGAAGCCAAGCATCAGTTTAAGTATAGTGTGATAAGCAATACATTTTCTTAATACATGACTTTGAATAGTTCCACCATAGCTGTGACGTATACATGGGAGAGCAGTAGCTCTCAAACAATTTTAACTTTACTTCTACAGAGCACATTTGAAATTTTCTGATCAAAGTATTCCCCTGAGCATAAAGCTGCCGACATTGTCTCTTTATATCAAAGTCATCATTGAGGTCACTTGTTATGTAATGACCAAGGTATTTAAAACATTTTACCACCTAGATGGCCTCCTCATTTAAAAACACAGTATCAAATAATGCATAAGATTCACCCTTTGGACGCAATACCATAATGCCATTCTTTTTACAATTGAAGATAACATCATGATCCTCAGCAAAGTTTTCACAAACACAGTTGAAACACTAACAAGTTTCTGTAGGCCATGCGCGGATGGCGCAAATACAGCAAGATCATCGGCATGCATAAGGTGATTAATAGTGTGACTATTAAATAAACAACCACAATAAACTTCATTTAGACCCTTACTTAGATCATCAAAATAAACATTAAACAAGAACGGAGACAGAATACCACTTGCCTAACTCCATTGGAGACATTAAATAACTCAGAGTAGGTGTTACCCCAACGTACACAAAATTTTTGATATGTATACCAAAATACAAGAATTCTAACAACATACAATGGCAAGTCTCGGCTAATCAATTTACCAAAAAGTTTACGGTGGTTGATCAGATCAAAGGCCTTACTAGTATCTAGGTATGCAACAAAAACTGTGCTATATAAATTTCTGTAAAACTCAATAATTTCTTTCAGTAAATAAATGCACTGATCTGTGCCGTGTTTGGATTTGAATCCAAATTGGTTAGGATGGGTATCTAGGTGATCCTCAATCCGTTGCAAGATTATTTTCTCAATGACTTTGCTACAGATGCTAGCAAGAGCAATTGGTCGATAATTGTTTTTACAACCTATTTCGCCAGCTTTATCCTAAATGATCGGAACAAGAACTACCGACAATAACGACTGAGGCAGGAATCCATGTATTAAAAAACTAGATACACACTGACTAAGTTTATTCATTAGCAGCCTTGAGGAATGCTGCAAATGTTCTGCATATAGTCCATCTAGACCACAGCTTTTGTCCTTTTGAAGATCAGTAATAATTTTCTCAATTTCTGATTCACTGACACACACCTCGTCGGGAGAATCACCACTGCAATCAATGTCAGTACTACAAAAGGCATCAGAACGTATACAATTGAACAGATCCTGAAAGTGTGTTTTCCACATTTTGGCAATATTCTCGCATCCATCAACTTCTTCAACACACGCTGGTAAAGGGCTTTGATTGTTGTTTATCACCTTAATCTCATTCCAGAAGTCATTGTGACTCGCGTCTTAGTGCTTCTTCGTGACGTTTAATGTATCGTAATGTGTATTTAAACCGGGCTTTCATCTTTAGATGAAGCTCAAACAGTGGTCCAGATCTAGGTTTACCAGCCACCAGCCATTGCTTCCTCAGGTTTCTCGACTCGTCATACACATCCTTAACTAGCTCAGACCAACCGGGTCTGTTGTGCGCATTAAGCTTTTGTCAACCATAAGTTTGTTTCCACATCCCACAAGAGTTTGTACAATATTTTCATAGTACTGTTCGATGAGTGCGCGGTGGTTGTCGTACTTTCAAATTGGAGATTTAGAAGATTTTTTTTTTTTTTTTTAATGCAAATGTGGACCGCCCTATTTGGGGATGAGATACGGTGTAGGCTTACTTTCAAGAGCAACTGCATATTTCTGTGCTCCAGGGGGGCTCTGGCCGAATATCCAACAGAGTAGTGAAGTTCATTGGATATTGGATATTGGATATTCAAAGTTGCTGATTTTGCAAATTATGCAAGGTCTCAAGTCTAAAATAGTAAATTGGATGTATTACCTGGAATATTCAAAGCCAAAATTGTAAAATTAGCATATTTCTGTGCTCCAGGGGGGCTCTGGCCGAATATCCAACAGAGTACTGAAGTTCATTGGATATTGGATATTCAAAGTTGCTGATTTTGCAAATTATGCAAGGCCTCAAGTCTAAAATAGTAAATTGGATGTATTACCTGGTATATTCATAGCCAAAGTTGTAAAATTTGCAAATTTCTGTGCTCAAGGGGGGCCCTAGACGAATATCCAACAGAGTAGTGAAGTTCATTGGATATTGGATATTGGATATTCAAATTTGCTGATTTTGTAAATTATGCAAGGTCTCAAGTCTAAAATAGTAAATTGGATGTATTACCTGGAATATTCAAAGCCAAAATTGCAAAATTAGCATATTTCTGTGCTCCAGGGGGGCTCTGGCCGAATATCCAACAGAGTAGTGAAGTTCATTGGATATTGGATATTGGATATTCAAAGTTGCTGATTTTGCAAATTATGCAAGGTCTCAAGTCTAAAATAGTAAATTGGATGTATTACCTGGAATATTCAAAGCCAAAATTGTAAAATAAGCATATTTCTGTGCTCAAGGGGGGCCCTAGACGAATATCCAACAGAGTAGTGAAGTTCATTGGATATTGGATATTGGATATTCAAAGTTGCTGATTTGCAAATTATGCAAGGTCTCAAGTCTAAAATAGTAAATTGGATGTATTACCTGGAATATTCAAAGCCAAAATTGTAAAATAAGCATATTTCTGTGCTCAAGGGGGGCCCTAGACGAATATCCAACAGAGTAGTGAAGTTCATTGGATATTGGATATTGGATATTCAAAGTTGCTGATTTTGCAAAATATGCAAGGCCTCAAGTCTAGAATAGCAAATTGGATGTATTACGTGGTATATTCATAGACAAAGTTGTAAAATTAGCATATTTCTGTGCTCAAGGGGGGCCCTAGATGAATATCAAATGGAGTAGTGAAGTTCATTGGATATTGGATATTGGATATTCAAAGTTGCTGATTTTGCAAATTATGCAAGGTCTCAAGTCTAAAATAGTAAATTGGATGTATTACCTGGTGTATTCAAAGCCAAAGTTGTAAAATTAGCATATTTCTGTGCTCAAGGGGGGCTATGGCCGAATATCCAACAGAGTAGTGAAGTTCATTGGATGTTGGATATTGGATAATCAAAGTTGCTGATTTTGCAAATTATGCAAGACCAAGGATCTAAAACAGTTAAATCAATGATTTACATACATTCTTCAAAGCCAAAGTGACATAATTTGAAAATTTCTGTGCTAAAGGGGCACCAGTGATGAATATCCAATGGAAATCTTGTTGGATATTGGATATTCAACTTTGCTCATTTTTGCAACTTTGGGATGTACAATGTTTGGAAAGAGTTAATTTAATAAAACATTGATGTTTTATACATCCATATTTGCATAATTTGTAAATTTTTTGCTACCGGGACGACTATTGTACGAAGGTCCAACGGTAGTTGCATGATAGACTTTTGATATCCAAAGTTGCCGATTTGACAAATTCTGGAGAAACAAACATCTGAGATAATAAATTGGATGTTTGACATAGAATGTTGAAAGCCGAAGTGGTAAAATTTGTGATCAAGGGGGGCCCTGGCCGAATATGCAACAGACTAGTAAAGTTCATTGGATATTGGATGTATTACCTGGTATATTCAAATTTTGCAAACTATGCAAGACCAAGGATCTAAAACAGTTAAAACGATGATTTGCATGTAATTCAAAGACAGAGTGACGTAATTTGCACATCTTTGTTTTCGAGGGGCACCCCAGCCGAATATCCAATGGAAACTCATTGGATATTGGATATTCAAATTTGCTTATTTTGCCACTTCAGAATGTACAATCATTGAGTTAATTGAATCATTGAGTTAACTGAATGAAATATCAATTGGTGATTTATATATCTAGATTTGCATAATTTGTCAATTTGTGGTTTCCAGGATTGCTCTTGGATAAACATTGCTTTTTCTGTCAAATGTTGTCGGATCAGTCCCTGTCTTATCATCTATAATAATAATTGTCTGATTCTTGTCCTTTCTCGTATGATCAACTCTTCAATGTTAGCTATAATATGTCAATTAGATATATTTCACGACAGAGCATTTTTTCAGGATTTTTTGACTGGGAGACCATCGGAATGACCTTTTATTTGTGGCACCGGGATACGCAACATTCTAGAAGTTTGGCCAATTTCTACCAAAAGGAGTTTTGCAAATTTTTAATGTATGAAAAAGTTGATGTAAGCTGAAATATATAGTATTTTTAAACAGTAATTACAGTGAAGAAATATATTTTTGGTATGGAAAGAAGCTTCATATTCAAATGTCACTCGAGAACTTTAAAATAGACAAGCAAGTGTACAATAAATGTGAATCTCTGGAAAAAATTGGTCTCCCAGTAATACTATTTTGGCAATGACTGGGAGACCAAATTTGTCCACTATGTTAAAAATGCACTGTTTCACGAGGAATTGTGCTCAAAATAGCACTTATAGAGGGAAAATTTACAAATTTCCTCAGCAAAAATTCTTCCCATCTACAAGCAACAGCACCTGAACTGATGATGTCATGCACATCGCACATCTTATGCAAAAGAGCATTGAGTACTGCCCATTTCTGTAGGTCAGTGATTACAACATAAGTTTGTAGCAAAAAAATATACTAAACATATACTGTAGTTCTGCTCTTGGTCTGAGAAGCAAACTACAAAAAGCCCTATTTTGTTTTACATCTGAAGTAAAACATACCTCTCCTTGAGTAATATTAAGTTATCAAGTCAATTTAACTCCCCTAATTACAGAAAACCAAATTCTGTGTATGCTATGCTTTAAAAAAAATGTATCAATTTATGATCCATAACTTCAAGGTTAATTTTACAAAGAATCGATGGACTTACAACCTTGAAAAACCTTTCACTTTTGCAACGTTTATTGGATAATGAATGTTTGAAATACATAGAATATTGACAATTTGACAAATTCAGTCAGAACAGAGGTCTGAAATCGTAAACTGGATGTAGGCCTACTATGTATAGGATTTTTTTTCAAAGCCAAAGTGGCATGATTGGTAGATTTTTTTTTCAAGCTGAGCCCAAAACAATATCCGAAGTAGAATCTAAATTCATTGGATGTTGGATATTCAAAGTTGCTAATTTTCGGAATGTACACGGTTTAAAATAATTAATGGGATAAATATTAACAGAAATAAGCCCCCCTTTATGAAAACTTGAATATCTCAAAGACCTCTTTTCCGATTTCTGTTAAAGTTCTTATATTTGTAGGCCTGTATATTGATATTATGAGGCAATTATGCCTGTGTAATTGTCGATTGCTTCATTTTTGTCTGAGCCAGCCGACCCCGAGTGCACATACCCCTCTAACTGTAAAAGAGTCAAAGAACATCAATGAAGCTTGGCATGTATTTATTTGCACTTTTCCGATGACAAACTACATAGTATTCTTTGCAGTTCCTGTGTGTTTTGCAAGTGAGATAGGGTTGGAAATTTTAAAGTTAATACCGTAACATGGGGTGAATTGGGACAGAATTGGCCGGTTTTTGGTCATAGTATGAACAAAAGTATTGAATCGATGATTGGGGCTTTACGTCCTGTATTTACGCACTTGGTAGGCTAATTAGGACAGGGGGAGGACACGGCAATGAGGCGAAGGATGATTGAAACAGCCGTCCAACATAGGCCCAGGTGACCCAGCAAGAGCTGGATTCGAACCCTGGACCCAGCAATTGGCAGCCCAGTACGCTACCACTAGACCAACCCTCCCCCCAGTATGAACAAAAGTAAACTCAGAAATCAAAATATGGTGTCAAATTATGTTCCAGCACAAGGTCAAAGTATCCCCAAGAGCTTGTACTGATATGTGAAATTTCCAATGCTCTAGACCCTTAAAACCACTGTCCCAATTCACTCCACACTTTGGGGTGAATCGGGACACTCCCTTATTTTCACAATCAATACTTAATAGTTTTCTAAAGTGATTGCTACTTGTGAGCAAATATTCGAAAACATATTCAACATGGCAAAAATGTATTTTCAGGAAAATCTGAAATCAAATTCATTGTTAATACGTACATTAAAAAAAATTAAATAACAGAAAACTATCAAAAAAGGAGTTTTTTGGAAATTTTGCCAGTGAATGACAATTCTGGACCAAATCGACTATTAATCATACTTATTTCAATAATATTCATTAAAAAGCAATGCTAATACATTCAAATGAAAATCAGTAGGGTTATTTTTGTTAATTCCGGAACTTTGTCATTGCCCTGGATCTGAACCCATGACCAAATTTACATAATCTCACATCTAGTATACTATTCTGGTCCTCCAACTGGCCGAAACTGAGTTTTAAAAGTTTCCTATAAGATTGGTGGCTCTAGTATTAATACTTTTCACAGTGCATGCTACGTTCTGACCAGCATTTGAGAATTCACTTTCCGCTATGCTAAGTTTAAAGTACTGCAGCTCCTCACTGCTTGCAGTTAGAAATATAAAACTATAAGAAAATTTGCTCTGGTATGTCAGCTATAAATGTGCCAAAAATCTATTTCCTGAGTTAAGGAGAAATAGGTGTTTTTTGAAGAAATAGAATTCTTCCCTATCCTGTCCCGATTCACCCCAGTGTCCCTATTCACCCCATATTACGGTACCTCTAAAAATTTACCAAATTTTAGTATTGTGCAATTAGCAGACGTTGCACCTTCCTTGAGTGAGTCCGACTAATCCTAAAGTATAAACTTGAAACGGCAATGGTTTCCGCCAAGTTTCACCCTAAATGTCTGGATTTTGATATTTTCTGTAATACATCCAATTCACTATCCTAGATGTTGTTTCTACTCTATTTGCCATATTGGCAACTTTGAATACCTAAAGTTTATCATCCGACTCCCGTTGGATGTCTATCCAAGAGCAATCCTGGAAACCACAAATTGACAAATTATGCAAATCTAGATATATAAATCACCAATTGATATTTCATTCAGTTAACTCAATGATTCAATTAACTCAATGATTGTACATTCTGAAGTGGCAAAATAAGCAAATTTGAATATCCAATATCCAATGAGTTTCCATTGGATATTCGGCTGGGGTGCCCCTCGAAAACAAAGATGTGCAAATTACGTCACTCTGGCTTTGAATTACATGCAAATCATCGTTTTAACTGTTATAGATCCTTGGTCTTGCATAGTTTGCAAAATTTGAATATACCAGGTAATACATCCAATTTACTATTTTAGACTTGAATCCTTGCATAATTTGCAAAATCAGCAACTTTGAATATCCAACATTCAATATCCAATGAACTTCACTAGTCTGTTGGATATTCGGCCAGGGCCCCCCTTGATCAAAAATTTTACCACTTCGGCTTTCAACATTCTATGTCAAACATCCAATTTATTATCTCAGATGTTTGTTTCTCCAGAATTTGTCAAATCGGCAACTTTGGATATCAAAAGTCTATCATGCAACTACCGTTGTACAATAGTCGTCCCGGTAGCAAAAAATTTACAAATTATGCAAATATGGACGTATAAAACATCAATGTTTTATTAAATTAACTCTTTTCAAACATTGGACATCCCAAAGTTGCAAAATAAGCAAAGTTGAATATCCAATATCCAACAAGTTTTACATTGGATATTCATCACTGGTGCCCCTTTAGCACAGAAATTTTCAAATTATGTCACTTTGGCTTTGAAGAATGTATGTAAATCATTGATTTAACTGTTTTAGATCCTTGGCTTTGCATAATTTGCAAAATCAGCAACTTTGATTATCCAATATCCAACATCCAATGAACTTCACTACTCTGTTGGATATTCGGCCAGAGCCCCCCTTGAGCATAGAAATATGCTAATTTTACAACTTTGGCTTTGAGTATACCAGGTAATACATCCAATTTATTATTTTAGACTTGAGACCTTGCATAATTTACAAAATCAGCAACTTTGAATATCCAATATCCAATGGACTTCACTACTCTGTTGGATATTCGGCTGGGGCCCCCCTTGAGCACAGAAATTTGCAAATTTTACAACTTTGGCTATGAATATACCAGGTAATACATCCAATTTACTATTTTAGACTTGAGACCTTGCATAATTTGCAAAATCAGCAACTTTGAATATCCAATATCCAATATCCAATGAACTTCACTACTCTGTTGGATATTCGGCCAGAGCCCCCCTGGAGCACAGAAATATGCTAATTTTGCAATTTTGGTTTTGAATATTCCAGGTAATACATCCAATTTACTATTTAAGACTTGAGGCCTTGCATAATTTGCAAAATTAGCAAATTTGAATATCCAATATCCAATATCCAATGAACTTCACTACTCTGTTGGATATTCGTCTAGGGCCCCCCTTGAGCACATAAATTTGCAAATTTTACAACTTTGGCTATGAATATACCAGGTAATACATCCTTTTTACTATTTTAGACTTGAGACCTTGCATAATTTACAAAATCAGCAACTTTGAATATCCAATATCCAATATCCAATGAACTTCACTACTCTGTTGGATATTCGGCTGGGGCCCCCCTTGAGCACAGAAATTTGCAAATTTTACAACTTTGGCTATGAATATACCAGGTAATACATCCAATTTACTATTTTAGACTTGAGACCTTGCATAATTTGCAAAATCAGCAACTTTGAATATCCAATATCCAATATCCAATGAACTAGATTCAACGTTGGATATTCAGCAAGGGCCCCCCTTGAGCACAGAAATATGCTAATTTTACAACTTTGGCTATGAATATTCCAGGTAATACAGCCAATTTACTATTTTAGACTTGAGACCTTGCATAATTTGCAAAATCAGCAACTTTGAATATCCAATATCCAATGAACTTCACTACTCTGTTGGATATTCGGCCAGAGCCCCCCTGGAGCACAGAAATATGCTAATTTTGCAATTTTGGCTTTGAATATTCCAGGTAATACATCCAATTTACTATTTTAGACTTGAGGCCTTGCATAATTTACAAAATCAGCAACTTTGAATATCCAATATCCAATATCCAATGAACTTCACTACTCTGTTGGATATTCGTCTAGGGCCCCCCTTGAGCACAGAAATTTGCAAATTTTACAACTTTGGCTTTGAATATACCATGTAATACATCCAATTTACTATTCTAGACTTGAGGCCTTGCATAATTTGCAAAATCAGCAACTTTGAATATCCAATATCCAATGAACTTTACTACTCTGTTGGATATTCGGCAAGGGCCCCCTTGAGCCCGGAAATTTGCAAATTTTACAACTTTGGCTATGAATATACCAGGTAATACATCCAATTTACTATTCTAGACTTGAGGCCTTGCATAATTTGCAAAATCAGCAACTTTGAATATCCAATATCCAACATCCAATGAACTTCACTGCTCCGTTGGATATTCGTCTACGGCCCCCCTTGAACACAGAAATATGCTAATTTTACAACTTTGGCTTTGAATATACCAGGTAATACATCCAATTTACTATTTTAGACTAGAGGCCTTGCATAATTTGCAAAATCAGCAACTTTGAATATCCAATATATATCCAACATCCAATGAACTTCACTACTCTGTTGGATATTCGGCCAGGGCCCCCCTTGAGCACAGAAATATGCTAATTTTACAACTTTGGTTTTAAATATACCATTTAATACATCCAATTTACTATTCTAGACTTGAGGCTTTGCATAATTTGCGAAATCAGCAACTTTGAATATCCAATATCCAATATCCAATGAACTGGATTCACCGTTGGATAGTCGGCAAGGGCCCCCCTTGAGAACAGAAATTTGCTAATTTTACAACTTTGGCTATGCATATACCATTTAATCGATCCAATTTACTATTTTAGACTTGAGGCCTTGCATAATTTGCAAAATCAGCAACTTTGAATATCCAACATGCAATATCCAATGAACTTCACTACTCCATTGGATATTCATCCAAAGCCCCCCTTGAGCACAGAAATATGCTAATTTTACCACTTTGGCTTTGAATATACCAGGTAATACATCCAATTTACTATTTTAGACTTGAAGCCTTGCATAATATGCAAAATCAGCAACTTTGAATATCCAATATCCAACATCCAATGAACTTCACTACTCTGTTGGATATTCGGCAAGGGCCCCCCTTGAGCACAGAAATATGCTAATTTTACAACTTTGGCTTTGAATATACCAGGTAATACATCCAATTTACTATTCTAGACTTGAGGCCTTACATAATTTGCAAAATCAGCAACTTTGAATATCCAATATCCAACATCCAACGAACTTCACTACTCTGTTGGATATTCGGCAAGGGCCCCCTTGAGCCCGGAAATTTGCAAATTTTACAACTTTGGCTATGAATATACCAGGTAATACATCCAATTTACTATTCTAGACTTGAGGCCTTGCATAATTTGCAAAATCAGCAACTTTGAATATCCAATATCCAACATCCAATGAACTTGACTGCTCCGTTGGATATTCATCCAAAGCCCCCCTTTGGACACAGAAATATGCTAATTTTACCACTTTGGCTTTGAATATACCAGGTAATACATCCAATTTACTATTCTAGACTTGAGGCCTTGCATAATTTGCAAAATCAGCAACTTTGAATATCCAACATCCAATATCCAATGAACTTCACTACTCTGTTGGATGTTCGGCCAGAGCCCCCCTTGAGCACAGAAATACGCTAATTTTACAACTTTGGATTTGAATACACCATGTAATACATCCAATTTACTATTCTAGACTTGAGGCCTTGCATAATTTGCAAAATCAGCAACTTTGAATATCCAATATCCAACATCCAACGAACTTCACTACTCTGTTGGATATTCGGCAAGGGCCCCCTTGAGCCTGGAAATTTGCAAATTTTACAACTTTGGCTATGAATATACCAGGTAATACATCCAATTTACTATTCTAGACTTGAGGCCTTGCATAATTTGCAAAATCAGCAACTTTGAATATCCAACATCCAATGAACTTGACTGCTCCGTTGGATATTCATCCAAAGCCCCCCTTGAGCACAGAAATATGCTAATTTTACCACTTTGGCTTTGAATATACCAGGTAATACATCTAATTTACTATTCTAGACTTGAGGCCTTGCATAATTTGCAAAATCAGCAACTTTGAATATCCAACATCCAATATCCAATGAACTTCACTACTCTGTTGGATATTCGGCCAGAGCCCCCCTTGAGAACAGAAATACGCTAATTTTACAACTTTGGATTTGAATACACCATGTAATACATCCAATTTACTATTCTAGACATAAGGCCTTGCATAATTTGCAAAATCAGCAACTTTGAATATCCAACATCCAATATCCAATGAACTTCACGACTCTGTTGGATATTCGACCAGAGCCCCCCTTGAACACAGAAATATGCTAATTTTACAACTTTGGCTATGAATATACCAGGTAATACATCCAATTTACTATTCTAGACTTGAGGCCTTGCATAATTTGCAAAATCAGCAACTTTGAATATCCAATATCCAATATCCAATGAACTGGATTCACCGTTGGATATTCGGCAAGGGCCCCCCTTGAGCCCGGAAATTTACTAATTTTACAACTTTGGCTATGAATACACCATTTAATACATCTAATTTACTATTTTAGACTTGAGGCCTTGCATAATTTGCAAAATCAGCAACTTTGAATATCCAACATCCAATATCCAATGAACTTCACTACTCTGTTGGATATTCGGCCAGAGCCCCCCTTGAGCACAGAAATATGCTAATTTTACAACTTTGGCTATGAATATACCAGGTAATACATCCTTTTTACTATTTTAGACTTGAGGCCTTGCATAATTTGCAATATCAGCAACTTTGAATATCCAACATCCAATATCCACTGAACTTCACCACTCCGTTGGATATTCAAAATCTGCAAATTTTGTATCTTTGAATATCCAACATCCAATGTCAAATGGCTGTTGGATATTTGACAGAACCACCCTTGGTAAACAAAAAACTGAAAATTTTGAAGTTTAGATTTGAATATCCAACATCCAATATCCAATGAACTTCACTCGCCGAATATCCAATATCCAATATCCAATGAACTTCACTCACCGAATATCCAATATCCAATATCCAATGAACTTCACCACTCCGTTGGATATTCAAAATCTGCAAATTTTGTATCTTTGAATATCCAACAGCCAATGTCAAATGGCTGTTGGATATTTGACAGAACCACCCCTGGTAAACAAAAAACTCAAAAATTTTGAAGTTTAGATTTGAATATCCAACATCCAATATCCAATGAACTTCACTCGCCGAATATCCAATATCCAATATCCAATGAACTTCACTCGCCGAATATCCAATATCCAATATCCAATATCCAATGAACTTCACTGACCTTCAATAAGATGTGTCATCATAGCAGTCTTATCTTAGAAGTTGGTACCTTATCTGAGATTCACCTTAGATTGTCACTATACCTTGTGTTTATATTTAAAAAAAACGTCAAACCACTATGATTAAAACAATTATTATTCTGTTCATTTGCTGCTGGACCTTGTGTTTGGCTGACAAGATTTGGTTTGAAGACTGTGGTAAGTGTTCTTCACTTTATGCTCATCTGTAGAATCTTCAAAATTGAATATACGGGCATTTAGTAATGTCATGCATGTATATATTATACTCTGAGTAAATCAAATATTTTAAATTTAATGTGCAGCACCAAAAAGTGGAGTCACAATTAGAAAAAAAGTATCCAAGGGGTTGACGCCTGAGATGCTCACTAAACTGAAAACTGAAATGAGAAATCTCCGACAAATATGTGTGTAATATTGTACGCTACATTACTAATACTTTTAATTGTTCAAATACATCACTAATTAATGAAACGGTCTCAAGATATGGAATAAGTTCCTTTTAATGCTTCAGTTGCTCCATAAACAGCAACACCGCTCTGTCGTTCGTGAATGGTGATGCCAAATGCAGTCAAAGGCCCATTAACGTTAACTAATTAATTGAAAATAAATAAATATCTATCTATCTAAAATTATGTATGTACATATTTATATATATATAGATTTCTTATATATATAGATACAACATCTGAAGAGATTTTCATAATTATTTAAGGTTCCAAAGTTGGAGTAGTCCATTCTGTGGATGTTGCTTCGTGTTCCATGCTTCCCTGCTTGTTCTCTGAAGGAAATGATTACAGAATTGCCATAAACTTCACTTCTGGTGAGTATTTCACATCAACTAACAAACAATAATGTTCAAAAACTCCATAATGAGTGAAGCGATCAAAATTTATTAATATACACGTAATAGATCTATAAATCCATCTTTCTGCCAATTAGCTGTTTGTCTATCTGTAAAGCTGCATGTCCATAAGATCTAACCTGAGCTATCCTGAAACATTTGACTATCATCCTACATGTATGCACACCTCCGGATTCTCCGCATCTCATATGCGTCTTTTCTCAGTCTTGCCGTTGCAAAAATACAAGACGTATAATCATTTCACTTACCTGGACCCGTTGTATGTCTTTTGATCTATTTTAATTTGGTTTAACATTTCAGGTGTCTTCACCAAATCTGTCACAGCATCTGCTGAGGGTATAATTGATGAGCAAGTTTATCCCATCCCCATGAATACCAATGATGGTTGTAAGTCAGGCATCAGGTGTCCTGTGGAAGTAAAGGATGTTGTTGTGTTTAAGGGGACACTCAGCATACCATGGGATGAACCACTGGTAAGTTGGATAATGGTGCTGCTGTTGCTGTTTATGGAGAAACTGATGCTGCCTGCTCAACTTGTTTCTGTTATTTTGAGACTGTTCTTGGCGTTTTTGAAAAAAGTGTAATGTAGCAGGCAACATTGCATGCAAGATGTATATATACAATAATTGTTTGTCTGAGATTCCACGTTCATGCCATTAGAGAGTATTTTAGGAGTTCTTCTTTTTTTCTTTTTTTTTCTTGCAAAAAAAAAAAGTCATAAATGTTTAGCTTTAATTGTACATTATCTTTTTTTCGACCCCTCTGCTCATATTGAGTCTACTAGTTTATATATTCTGGAAAATATAAATATCTTCAATAAAATTAATGTATTTTTCCTTATTGCAGGTCAGTGGAGAAATCAAGTGGGAACTTCTGAGCGACCAAAAAGAAACGCTTGTTTGTGTAAAGTTTCCTGGTTCCGTTGAACCCTGATTATAAATCCAGTGAATAGCCTGATTTATTTGTATGAAACGTCAATAAACACGTTTTTGAAATGTTTTATTGTTACTTAATTTGATTTGTCGAATTGCCATGAATCGAGAATACCCCCAGGCATATTGCTAATGTTCATGTGATAATCAGGACTATTTTAAAGGGATTTAAATCAAAAGGCAGATTGATTTTGTTGGGCTTTAATTAAGCCTAGGGGTACCATAGTCAATTAGCATTGACTGCTAAGTAAGTGTGTCACTCTGTAGTCTGGACCAGGAGAATGACAGCTGTCAGAATCCACGTGAAAACAAAACACGTGGCTTTGTTATTGTTGAGACCACACCTCCAAATAGAGCGCTGTGATTGGTCGGCTTGTCAAGGACGCGACCTTGGCCTCAGTCACAACAAACAACATGGCGGACCACTGGGATCTGGGATGAAGGTGACAGTGAAAATGAACCAGAATCGAACGATGTGTCTCCTGGGGATATTAGACAATTCTCACAGTCCACCCAAAGTGAGGAGCCCCACTCAGACCCATCTTACAAGCCAAAGAAACTCAAGAAAGCGGGTAGCATCATCGAGAAACAGGACTTTGAGTATTTGACAGAACAGTATTCCAGGGTTTTGGTGCTCTACACTGGTGGTACCATTGGTATGAAGAGCAGTCATCATGGTAAGAAATTTCAATAGATGCTACAATAATACAATAACGTAATTTTGAAGATTTGTGTTGGGTAGTGTTCTCAAAGGCAGACCATTTCTAATTTAGCCAGACGTATTTGAATTTTAGCTTCTTGGATCAGCACCTATGAAAAAAAATTAAGCTTCCCAACAATTTCATCGAAATTGACATGATAAAAAATTGTGATCACACCTTTTTTTTTGTCCTACTGACCCGGCCAACCCTGAAATAAGTGCCTTGAGAAGATCCGAGAAGCTATAGATCAATTATGTCTGGCCTACCTGTAGTGGAGAGCGGGGCACAGTGAGACACTTTTTTTATTTTCAAGTGTTCCAAAATGTTGGCTGTAACAAGTTAAGTGAGATCAGGTCCACATTATAGATAATGACGTTGGGTTAATAGTAGAGTAGTTTCAGGTTCCTACCTTTTACAGGTTTGGAGAAATTTTGAGTTATGTCGACGCTCGTTAAGTGTCTCACTGTGCCCCTTGGGCGGGGCACAGTGAGACAGCAGGCGGGGCACAGTGAGACAAGGCATCTGCTGCCATAACTGCCGATCCTCAGGACCTGCGGAATTGTTCTATCAATTGTTGCTACACAAACTACTATACTCAAATAAAAGTAGCTGACTAGGTGAATTTTTAGGTCCTTTTTTTAGCATGTTTCGAAACTTCATCGCACAGGACACATGCACGACTTATTTAACCTGCCGCGCCTGTTACATACTAATCAAAATTCTTCTCTGATGCTTCTCGTCGGATTTGAATCACTAAAATCAGTACTTTATAGCAGGCATTTTGTTTTTAATAGTGAATTGTGGGCCATGCATTACATTCAGGTCTTTTGGAGTGTAATTTGTCATGTCTCACTGTGCCCCGCCTCAAACTGTCTCACTGTGCCCCACGCAGCTCTCTTTATAAAATTTTTGAATCCTGCGGACCGGATGCCTGCATTGTGGTTCATCATCTCACTAAACCAAGACAAATAATCAAGGTTTGAATCCATGGCAATTGATTTTCATTATACCATTTTTCTTGGGAATTATGGCAAAAAGTCGTTTAGCAAAATTATTTACTTTTACTGGTTAAAAACCAAAATATTGAAATTCCACTCTCGATATGTTGTGTAGGCATTCAGGATATAGGACAGTATCTCACTTGTATACTTTTTGTACTTCACAAAAGAGGGTTGAACAGTACCAGTTAGATGCTACTGGCTTTGTCTCACTGTGCCCGCCGTCTCACTGTGCCCCGCTCTCCCCTACATTGTACTAAATGTGTGTTTAGGTTTACATATGATGCAATGACATTATTTATTATATCTTTATTAAATCTGAAGGTTCTTTATTTGAAATTAACCAAATATATTTATAGCTAATTTTAAAAGTCATTTGTCTCCCTCAACTTGGTGCAGGCTTTTTATATCTATATGCCTAATTTATATTAATTTCTATCACATGTACCTTTTATGAGATTCTACATCATATGTTTGTCTTCTGTTGGATCAGAGGTAATGAATTTATTTTAAAGTACAGGTCCAGCTATCACTGAAGTCCAGACCAGGGCCAAAAGTAATCTTTGATATTACTTTAGTTTAGGTGGAATATTTTCCCCTTGAGATCAACATAAACAATTCATGACAGCTCTGTATTTTTTCTTCTCTCCCTGAAAATAGCTGATGGAGGTATAGATTTCACAATTTGAATTATAAAAATTGGAATTATTTTGTTCGTTTTTCCTAAGACCTGACATAATCGACCCTGCATGAGCTTATAATTGTAATGTTGAGCTACTTGCATTTTCCATAAAACTTTCAATTTTATTTTACCAGTATTATAAAAACTCCCAATTGCATGAGGTTCATTAATTTTACTCTACTTTGACCACAGTCCACAGGCATTACAATTTACAAAGATTCACAACACTTACCAGCAGGCCCAGCACATTGCCCACACTTTGTCCCATAAACATGCAAACTGTGTTTGGCCTGATTGCTCAGTATCTACAGGTCACACTGTATAAATACTCACACTCATGGGTAGATGAGCCAATTTGCCATTTGTCACATTTTAGTGATGTTTTTGCAATAATATTCGGCGATTTATTATTTTTGATGACGGCCGACAAACTGATAGATTGTAAGTGGTGTTCACAAGACCCAATTGAGACACAAGTCTCATCTTTCTTAAGTCTAGTAGGGCATTATGATCCTATGTCCATTGATTAATCAAGGCAACTGCTGGCCAATGTTTGTGCAGTTTAAATATCTCTTGCTTTTATTTGATGAAAGCAGTTACAATAGTCACTGGCCAGTGCTGTGAAGAAGTGACCAAAATGTAATGCCTGCATGACAAACTTCAACTGTTCAATGTAAAACCGAATATTTTATTTGTTGCTTTTCAAACATTTGAGGTTCAAGCTTTGCTTTGTGTTTTATGAATGTGGCAAATGTTGCTGTTTTTGAAATGATTGTAATTTGTTCCTGTATGGCTGAGTGTCTTTTATTTGTAATATTGTTTCAGTATACCTGGTTTTGATAACTTTGGTGTGTATTAAATTTAGCATGGGTTTTTGATTTTGTTCCTTGAACATTTAATTGATGATAATTAATTATCCTGATCTAAATTGTTACCTTCAAATTAAATTTTTGATACATTTTGGAATTTTTTATTTGTATGATTGAGATGCCAACACCCAGCTATTGGTGACAGTAATATTGTTCTTTCAGTGTATTCGCCAGAGCCAAACTACCTCATACCTCAACTCAAGAGACTGCCTATGTTTCACGACCCCGACTATCAGCTGAATACCCCGTTGGAATTCAATGAAACTGATGTCCCACTTGTTATGCCGTGAGCAAAATACTTTATTTGAGCAATTGAATGAAGCTGAATAATTTTAATTTTGTGAAACCTGATTGAGTCTACAATTGAGAAATTTCATTGTGGTCACAGTCTCACTCATGGAGAATTCTGAAGATCTGAATTTTACAACAGTATTAGAATCAAAAGAGTGTAAAGTTTTATTAAATGACTGATGGAATACAATTTCATATAATCATGATAATGAAATATTACTTTATTTCAGGTTATCCAAAGAAAACAAGAGAGTATTTTACTGCATTTATGAATATGAACCATTGCTTGACTCTGCAAACATGACGTTCGATGATTACGCCAGGTTGGCCAGGGATATTCGTGTAAGTGGTATTCTCAACCTGACTTCACTGGTCCCACTCCGAGTAATCTCCCCTGAATAACATCTTGCTCACTCACTTTTCAGGATAACTATGACAGATTTGATGCATTTGTGATCCTCCATGGCACAGACACCATGGCCTACACTGCCTCTGCTTTGTCTTTTATGCTGGAAAATCTCGGCAAGACTGTCATCTTAACAGGCTCACAGGTAGATTTAAGCTCACAGGATTTTTTGGTAATTTGTAAAGACTAGGAAGAGTAATATTATTCACCATGTTCACAGCAAAGAACTTTAAAATAGTTATTGTTTCGTTGTGATTTTCTGAAGAATGGTTCTAATTTAATTTAATTTCCTTCTCAAATTTTTATTATTATTTTTTTTTCAATTGAATTATTCATTTCTCTACCATTACATGGTACGGTACATGAACAAAACTGATCTTTATATTTGGCATGCTATTCAAAGAAGTAATTCAATTGGACAATATTTCTTCTTCAGATACCAATATTTGAAACCAGGAGTGATGGCAGAGATAACTTCTTGGGTGCTCTGATTTTAGCTGGCCATTACTGCATTCCAGAGGTAAGCCAAGTGACAATGAATGTTCTGTCCATTTTGATTTACAATTTACAGTCTATCCAGCATAGGCATACCACGTGCCAAATTTTTGGAGGACATTCACCCGAATTTCAAAATCTAGATTTAATACCATTTCCAATGAAATTTCTTAGAAACCATTGATTTTCCATAATGTTTATTTAATCATCTGCCCGAATGTTTTAGTCTTTTTGCCCAAATCTCGATGTTTACCAAACTTTTGGGGGCGACTACCGCCTCTTCCTATCCCTCCGGTACGCCTTTGCTATCCAGTATCCAGTGCTAATTGCTAAACAATGTTGCTTAAACCATGATTTGATGGAATTGTGATTAATTGCAGGTTACATTGTACTTCCATAACAAACTATTGAGAGGGAACAGAAGCACCAAAGTAGACACAGGGAACATGGATGCATTCCTCTCACACAATCTACCACCGTTAGCTATTCTAGAAATTGATATAAATGGTAAGTCCTAAAATTCAAATAAAACTTCTCACTTTCATTTGACTGGGACATAAGCATTAAAATAGTTCCAATGTCTTTTTTCAGTGAATTGGGAAGCAATATTTCGCTCGGGAAGTTTGAAGAAGTTGAAGGTCCATTGTCACATGTGCACAAATGTCGGCATTCTTCGCTTGTTTCCAAGTATCACCACACAGACAGTAAGTGGATGAATCAGGTCGATGCTGAAGTGTGGAGCATAAAGTTTGCATATTAATACATTTTTCTTGTCCTTTGTCAAATGGCCCTGCTGTCAGTGATAGACACTTGACAAAATAATTTGTTTCATCCATTGGCTTCTTCGATAAATGCTTCATAAAAAATGTTTTCATTACAGTCATTAAAAAAAACATAAGAAGATAAGAACATCATATAATTTTACAAATACAACAGTCATTATGATAAGGTTATTTTCTGCAGGTAAGAGCATTCCTCCAGCCCCCTATGCAAGGAGTAGTCCTTCAGAGTTATGGAGCAGGCAATGGACCTGATGCAAGAGAAGATTTATTAGCAGTTTTGAAAGAAGCATCTGACAGAGGAATGATGATTGTCAACATCACACAGTGTTCTAGAGGAGCTGTCATGCCTGCTTATGCCGCTGGAAAGGTAACACATTAAACACAACATTGCACAATGATAGAAATGTCGACGGTTTAAAGATTACCAATGAATTATTTTGAAAACTTTGTATTACTTTTCAGTTGTGAAATCCTGATTTATTATGAGCCTTTACTTTTTAGTTGTGAAATCCTGATTTATTATGAGCCTTTTTTATTGGAGGTTAAAAAGTCATATAAATATCAGTATTATGGGATTAGCTTTTGGCTCATCTGTATGATCTGCTTTTCTGCATAAAGTATTGACCTAATTTCATAGATCACTGAGTACTTCTTTTTTGTGCTTGTATCATGCATTTGTGGCAAAATAAACCAGAATTAAACTTTTTCCATTTATACAGGATGAGAGGGCAAAATGTTCACTAAAATTTATATTTTAATTAAAACCCTTACTGGACTGAGCAGTCCCAAAAAAACAATCCTGTGTTTGTGACGTCATCAGGGACAACAGCATATTTTGGGGACATTTATGGCCCAACAGGCAGTAAGCTGGGGATGCACGTAAATGTCCCTTTAGTCCAGTAAGGGTTAATTACTTCTAAAGTAAAATTCAGTGAAAAGTGTAACTTGGCATGGACTTAAACAATGTCATCAACTTTAATTTTCATTCATCTTATGAATTTTGGAAAATCTATCCATTTCTGCTTTTCTGTGATGTGCACTACAATCATGAGTTGCTTGTTTTCAGGCTTTGGTTGACGCAGGTTTGGTGTCCGGTGCAGATATGACCCCCGAAGCTGCTCTGATGAAATTGAGTTATATTCTGAGTAAGAGAAGTATGAGTATAGAGATGAAAAAGAGGGTGAGTAGTACAAAAATATGCTGATTTTAATATATGTAGGCCTATATTTTGACGAAAAGTAAAATAATAAATATTTTCCAGATTATCTTTATTTCTGGATGGTAAAACCTAATTTGTAAATACTTACTAACCAAAGGGTTCTCCTGTTAGTAAAATGAGAAATATATTTTGGTAATTTTAAAAAGGATATGTCATATTTGATTTTTACAGCTGATGGTGGAGAATCTTCGAGGTGAAATGAGAGTAGCCGTGGTGAAGAGACAGCAGTCCATGGATTTTGGATTGTTTGATAAACTGGCCGATGCAATGAGGTTGAGCTCTCAAGAGGTATTGAAAATGAAATGAAAAGTACACTGCTTAAAATTTAGACTACCAAATTAATTGACTGGAATGTATTATATATTTGCCAAGTTTAAGACAATTTTCTTTTTTGTTAACAGGAAAAAAGCTATCTGCGAAATGCCATCTGTCCAGCCTTAACCTGCTGTGCTGCAAGAGAAGCCAACATTCCTGCATTAGACAAACTAAAAGCAGCTGTAAGTAAAGAAATCTTATCATTGTGATTATTGTGACCAGCTGATGACCAGATGGTGTCAAGTTTCAGTCATAGTAGTTTCATTATTCATAGAGCACCATTTTCCAAACTGATTCCCCCATTCATGTAATTCTAAAAACTATTTGTCAAAAGTGAATGGATGACGTACAAAACCAAATGAGCAGGGAACTATCTATCTTAGTGGTAACTGCCAGTCACTGAATCCTAGGTTCAATTCTGGCTTGGACCCTACATTGGCCATTTCAGTAATCTCTAATCGATAGAACATTAAAGTTCTTCTGACCTACATTATAATCTTAGGCTTTACTTATCTATTTCTGTATTTCATCAACAGGGCTTTGTTTTGACTCAAGCGGATTATGATGGTCGTACAGCTTTGCATGTGGCAGCTTGTGAAGGTCATTTGGAGGTTGTCAAGTATTTACTGGAACACGGTGCATCTGTCCATGTAAGAGACAGGTTTGGCCATTCTGCATTGGACGATGCTGTGAGGTTCGGACATGAGGAAATTGTGGAGATCCTAGTCAACACTGGAGCTCATCTGAGTATGCCCTCTTCGAAACTGGGAATGATGCTGTGCAAGTATGTGTGCCACTCTAAAGATTGAAAGTTATCCAAATTCCACACAAACATTCTTCTGTTGTTAAAAAATTATGCATGATTCATATATTTCCATTAAATTATGGGATCACTAATTTACTATTCTATATTTCATATCATATCCTGCATCAACAGAGCATATGAAATTTATTGAGTAATTTGCAAAATTTTGAGTGCATTGTCAATTTGAAAATTGAGGAATTTGGTCCCTGAAGGAATTTATGTACACCTGCTTTAAATTTCTAAATCAAAATATTTTAAACTGCTCTTAATTTTCCAGCACTGCTGCCCATGAGGATGTGCATGGTTTGGAGTCATGGCTTCTCGCAGGAGTTGACGTTAACCAAGGCGATTACAGCAACAGGACCGCTCTGCATGTGGTACGTCAATCTGGAAATTAATCTCTAATCTATATGATTTGATATTCCTAGGCCAATAATTGTGGCTTGCAGTTGGCCTGGACATTGCATCAGAATATTGTTATTAAAACCAAATTAATTCTATTGATTGTTAGTTTTAGTGTGATTGCAAAACAGGTTTGGGCTGTTAAAGTAATTTATGGAGTTCCAGATTGTTGTTCTCTATTCCATTGAAGAGCTCATCTTCAATTTATAAATATATTAGGTGATAAAAATGTTAGGTCAGACATTTTTTGTGAAGTTAGCTGTGATAAAACATAGCTATTTATTTTTCTTCTTCACTGGGCATTTATGACATAATTTAGGTAACGGGAATTCACAGCCTGAGGTATAAAATGATCACTGAGTTTAAATGTTCGAGTTCTGCCACATAGTTATTGAAATGAAGCTTGACCAATTGCAATCAATTTGCATTGAATTTTCTCATGTTTGTTCTGAAGTTGTGTTCATGTTCTCAATTGTTCAGAAGTACATTAGAAAGATTCAAGCTAATCTTAACTTTACAAATGTACTATTTGCAGAAATAGTCAATTAAATTTATTGATTATGTTGTATCAAAAATGTTTAATTGAAATTACAATGCGGACGCATGCCTCAGTATATGAGATCAACTATAACGAGAGAGGTCACAACTGTTCCTGTTTAGACCTACCAAGTCTACCAGAATTAATTTAGTGTAGCAGGCAAACTATCTAACATAGAAACTTTGTGGTAAAAAATAAACTATCTGTTATTGTCGTTGGTATAAAAGTTAACTTTTGGAGGAAAAACTGCAACATGGTTAAGGTTATGGATTACCCATTAATGACCTATTTTGCGACATTACTGATTGTAGGCCTCAGCCATGAACAAGAAGGAAGCGGTGAAATTCTTGCTCAACAAAGGAGCAAATCCAGAGAAGAAGGATGCATTTGGACAGTCAGCGATGGACGAGGCAAAACATAACCACAATGACGGATTAGTAGACATCCTGAGCAGGGCAAGTATCACCAGTTCGTCCAGCATTGAGAGCGGCTTAGAAGATCTTCCTTTGGATAGCGGCAAGGATGATGCATTTGAGGAGCCTTAGATACTTTTAACTATCTGTTGTAGTCGTTAATATTGAGCTCAGATATCAAATCCTACTCCCAAATTAAGCCCTGCCAGTTTTAAAAGTTTTACTCGCCATTTTTGTGGCTTTTGGCGGTTAGGAATAAGATTTGTTACGGATGGCATTGGCATAATATTCCTCCAATTTCTCCTACTTTTCTTCATATGAACAATTAGTCATTTGCTTTTAGAGGCTTGATACAATCAGCTCACAACTTTCCAAAAGACACCAGTTTTCTCTGGTTCCCTAGCTGGGCTTTAAGCCTTATCTGTAGCTTTGCATTTTACAAGGACCAAGTGGAATGAGGACAAACTTAATTTATGTTTTCAATTATAAGCACACAGTATCACTGTATCAGTATCATTATTATAGGTTGTCTTCAGAACTGGCTGCTATTTTTAGTGAACAAAGAATGTCATATCATTTCTTTTATAATGAAAAATAAATGGCTTTTATAAGAACTAAGAAACTTCAACTGGTTGATGTTTGAATGTGAAACTGCTTATGATTTGAAGGAGTTCATTTCTTTCATGAATTCATATTTGGTGGAGCTGTCGCTTAAGGTTTAGTATCAAAGATAATTTGTTTCATATCAATAAAACATTTATATTAATCATGCCTGCAAAATGCTCTAGGTCAAAACTAGGAATGATTAATCCATTGTTTAGTACACAACATAAAGTCAGCTCAAGTACCTGTGGCATTGTAGCAAGGAATACATTTTCTCTCTTTGCCTGGAAATGTGATTGTCACTTCCTTGTCACAGCCTCACGTGATGCCAATATATATGCATAATGTAATTCTTATATAATCATAATTTGATGTAATCTTACAATTATCATACATGTTGTTATCTCCACCTAGGTAATTCTATTGTTGATCTCTATCTCATGTACTGCTGCTATCTGCCATTGATCGTTGTTTGATTTCTGTTTTACATTATAGCTACAAGTGTGCATTTATCAATTAATGATGCAATTGATCTCACTTACGATTTGTCTTTTTAAATGTATTGAAAAACAATATGTCTCATAACAGTTCAATATTTAATCAAATATAAGATCTCAATATTTGCGTATTATCCTAGGTAATTTCCATTTAATTATTATAATGCATTTATAAGTTTGATACATGTTACAATCCATATAAACCATATTTTATAATTCTCAAGTCAGCAATGATACCAATCTTTATTAGTGAGCCTTTTGCAAAAATATTATGTTCCTTTGTTGTGAATGTTTATTATAAGGAAATGTCCTTATGCATTTTAAAAAGTCATCATATTTTGTTTAATTTTATGCTATAAAATGGAATTTTTCAGTAACAGGATCATGTGCAGTTTGGCCAAGTATAAGATTTGCCGAATATTTGGTTGTGTGATAACATTTAGTCAGCTGTTGATGCACAAGTTAACTGTTTTGTCACCTTTATCATAATGAGTTTGTATTAATCTGTGTCAAAACACATTCATTTTAATAACATGCATTTATTGTTGTATGTTTCAGTATTTAATATGTTCCAAAGAATGGCCAATCTTACTTAATAATATATTATAGGTGGCAGCTTCGATTTAAGCCAAAAGTGATTGTGTTACAATTTGTTGTTCCCCGAAAGGCCTATATTTTCCAACTTCTTTATTTTTACTGCCTATAAGCAGGCCACTCAATTAATGTTATCCGATTATGATTTCATTGACCAAATTTGTCTTGATTTTATATTTATGTTGAATCAAGTATTTCGTTTGTTAATTATAATATATTGAGCTTCACAATTGAAGTAGGCCTACTTGTATTATAGGGAAGTTGGTGTTTTGCTTAGGGTAAGATTCCTGGAGTCGGCCATCTGAATTCTTGAAATCTTAGAAAGTGATGTCGGACACAAAGAAGACATGGAAAATTTAGTTGCATGTACTTCAGAACTTTTCAGTCCATTGAAAAAGCTTATATCAGAGCACAGAGCAGATTGTCCTCATTCTAAACTAAGTTTTATACAAACTGACCGCAAATCATTACCATAGGCCTGTGAAAGATCCTTCAATTTCACTCTGAATCGATTAAATGCATGTTTTTCAGACATAAGATTAAGAGAGAAACATTCGTTTTTGCTACATCTGTAATACTTTGTTGGCCTATAAAGCTTTTGAGTGGATAGAGGAAGTCTCGAGCTAAAGATTTGTGCCAAATACATTGGTAGGCTAAGTGAGCTCTGAAATGCCTAATTATGTGCCATTGAATGTGTACGACTCAAGGAAACATCATCAATCGTCCGACTCAAGGAATCTTACCCTAAATTGTGATGTGATTCAGATTGAACTTGTCGAAGTTGTGATTTGTTAGAAGTATTACGCTGGCAGCTTAATAACAGCATGTAAGTGACCCTTAAATAATGTAAAAATACAGTATCACAAAGGGTTTAAATCATTGTCATTAAGTTTCCCTGGCATCTGAATTTGTAACAGGTGTAGGAAATGTTTATGGAAGAGATTTTATGACAAGTCTGTTTTATGACAAGTCTTTGTAAGCCAACTGCATGAAATTTCCACACTTATTGTGGCTGTAGTCATATATATATATATGTGTTTGCTACTATTATATATATAGGCAATTCCAAAAATGCAACTGCTACTTTGCACAGCCTGCAATTCATGCCGGTGTTATATTATCAATTTATGAGCTGATTAAGCGATTCTTACAATATACATGTGCATGTTATATATGTTATATTAACTGCATTCTTGTCATTTTTGCTGTTCACCATACATGTTTTATGTATGTTTAAGTGAATGTTGTTGCCCATATTCAAAATAAAACAAGATTAATTGATTTTTCTGATTTCTTGACTTCACTTCTTCTGAACAGTTTGTCCCAACTTACGAACTGGCGTTTGATCGGATTTCTCCTCATCTACAGGTCACACAGTAGAAATACAGAAATTCACAGATAAACAACGAATCTGTAATTTAAATCACATTTTTGTGAGGTTTTGGTACTGTTTTTGTCTGATTGCAGTTTTACTTCCAAATAGTTCTTCAAGTTGTCTTGTGGTTAAAACACCTGTTTGCTCATCAGGGCACAGAATTCCAAAATTGAATTTTCAGTCAGCCTTCTGATATTTTTTCTTTATAAATAATTCCATTATTGCTGCATTATTTTTTTCAAAACTTCAATAAACTGCCTGGCAGTTAATATAATATCTACTGAAAATTTAGTTTGCAATGCACCAACTTAGAAAAAATGTTGAAAATCTGAATGAATTTGATGCCAACAATGCCGTTGTAAAAACAAGTCTTAGGCATAAATATTACAACATTTAATGATAATAAATTATTAAATATAAAACATATAAATATCTCAACAACAAAATAGTCAACAATTGAAAAATATTTTCAGAACTTCTTGGCCACTTGTCTCTGCTTCTCCAGAGTCGCGGAATCCGGATTGTCCCTGCAGTGTCTTGAGTTGTTTGGTTTTCTAGCCTGGTGATATCTGCAAAGATAGAGATACAATAATTTGAGGCAAGGAGAACAATCTGAACAGTTGCCAATATAAACAGAACATCCATCTTACAAGTTCGAACCTAACTGTGGTATGCGCACTTCGTCACACTCTGGAAAGTGAGCAAAGAGCCTCTGAGCCCTCAGCCATCCAGGAAGCTTTCGAAGCCTTCCTGTCAAGATTAAGCTGACATTATCAGTTGAGTTGAACAAGCACAAAATATTTCCAAAAAGTCTGTATAGGGGTGGGGCTGAAACATCTGCTAAGTTGAGTGATAAACTAGACACCGTAAGTGAAAATTTGGAAGTCAAGCCCAAATTGTATCCTCACACTTCATGCATTTTCACATAACTAAAGCCCTTATAAATGAAAGCATAGTGCAAGCAAACACATGAAATTAGTGGGTAAAACTGATGTAGACCACACAGAAGATAATGCTATATAAGATTAAAACTGTCAATTATTGTTGCTGTGTGAAGTTGTGATATGAATACAGCAATCCTTTTCCTTTTAACATAAAACTAGCTTTCTTCTACAGAGGTTATCTCTGATACATGGTTTGCTACAAATAAAAGACAACTTTACATATTTTTGCCAGAATCACTGCATAAGGCTGAAAGAGCACACTGAAAATTTAACAAGTGCAACCAAATTACTGCTTATAAAACAGAGACAAAAGAGGTTGTGTGGGAGGCGGGTTCGAACCGATGTCCTGATGTACTTGACCAAAAATGTACTCCCCAGCAGGATTGTGCATTTTTAAAGAGGCCACCTAGCTGATAACTGCAAACTCTAGGTTAGGTTTGAGGGAGACTTTAATTTAGATAGAGGTTGAAAGCCTTAGCAGTGAAATTTATGATTGCCAGTAGGGGCCACAATCATATATATTACAGCGAAACACTTTGATATAGAATTAGAGTGGACTGTGGCACTGTGAAAATGGCACTTTGTGACTCATGATAGCTGATGAAGTGTCATCTTCTCTACTTTCAACATGGAAAACATAGAGGCTGTTTGATTAGTCATGATCAAGAGAACGCCATTTGACTTCTCATAACGGATTTTAGAGTGAAAATCAGATGCAC
This sequence comes from Platynereis dumerilii, assembly GCA_026936325.1. Lineage (NCBI taxonomy): Eukaryota > Metazoa > Annelida > Polychaeta > Phyllodocida > Nereididae > Platynereis > Platynereis dumerilii. The sequence continues at coordinate 29,213,536 of JAPTHN010000011.1, forward strand.
AATCCTTTCGTTTGGCTGTCACCAACAAGTGGGATAAGCCTCCTTCAATCAAACTAACATTGAAAGTATTGAGTTTGATCATTAAAAATCATCAGCATGATGACACACGAAGTGCCATTTTCACAGTGCCACAGTCCACTCTAATTCTTTATCAAAGTGTTTCGCTGCAATAGAATTTCTAAATTTAAAAGACATACCTGGTCCAGTCTCCCTTGCAGACGATCCAAGGTAGGACATCAAGGCGGAAGTGGAGTTCGGAGGAGAGTTCGGGATGGACAAGGTCAGGAGTTCCAGCTCCACTTCCCCTGGTCAGCAAGAGCATGTCAGAGTCATAACAGCAGTGTTGAGAACCCAGAACTCCCGTGCTGAAGTCTAGTCTCGACCGAATACAGTAGGTGGCGCCTCTTTGGTATACTTCCAGCCTAATTGGTTTGAAATGGATAAAATGAAATATTGATGATGTTGACTTGGTGAAAAAGAGATTAGTTGACATTCGTTCCAAATCAGCATAAATGATTTTTAATCACCACAGTAGGACTCCATGACACAATTGATTTCAGAAAAGTAAAATTGGCAGACCAATATGTACTTAAAACAGCTTCTACGTAATAATTTACTTACAAGAAACTAGCTGGAGAACCCGATCTCACAATTTATTTCTTCATGAGTATAAAGAGTCAGACTGGTTTCTTCTCAGACCAAAGTATCAACATTATTTGAAAATATCTAGAAAGTGACACAGAATAATTTATTTGATCTTCAAATTACCTGTCTTTTTCTGAGCTGGCGTCCAACCACCTGAAGTCTCTTTGGTGAATTTCATCAAAAACTTTATCAGAAGTGTGTGTCCTGAGAGTAATGGGGTATTCACAAGGACAGCTGGGGAGGTCAGCAAGGCGTTTGAGGTAAGAGATCATGAAGGAATCTTGGCAGTCGATCCACTGCTGACACTGGTCAACTGCTGCAAGAAGACAGATAAATTCATAATCTTGATAGATGCAATTTATTGTGACAGAGACTTTGGCAAACACATATTTTGTCAAAATAGCTTTTTTTGGATAGCAGTAGTTACACTGCAACTTTTTGGATTTCCAGAAATTGTGTTCACCATAATAATATACTAAAGGCATAAAACAATACATGTACATGTAATTTACATCAAATTGTCATCAAAGAAAGGTAGTACGAACCATTCCAGATTCACATTAGTATAACTTTGTCAACAATGTCTGTTACTTCAAACCAAACAAGCACATATTGACACAGAAAATGTTAATTTCAATCAAAGAGCACTTACAAGGATCAACTGGTTTACCCAATCCTGTTGAGCCAAGGATGAGGTCTTCAAAAGGTAAACTGGAGGATGAGGGCGTCACGTCTTTCAATCCTGAGATGAAAAAAAGAAGTTGAGACTATGAAAAAATTAGTGGGGGGGGGGGCAGATTTAAGGACACTCTTGAGGTTACAAATTTAAGGACGAGTTGAGAGACAGACTTTAAGATCAGCGGGGTGACACATTTAAGGATTAGCAAGGTCACAGATTTAAGGATTACTGGGGTGACAAGTTTAAGGATACATGAGTGGGTACACAGATTTAAGGATGATACAGGAATGAAAAATTTAAGGGCGAGTGGATAGACAGCCTTCAGGATCAGCGGGGAGACACATTTAAGATTAGCAAGGTCACAGCTTTAAGGATTACTGGGGTGACAAGTTTAAGGATACATGAGTGGGCAGACAGATATATGGATAATACTGGAGTGAAAAATTTAAGGGCAAGTGGAGAGACAGCCTGCAGGATCAGCGGGGAGACACATTTAAGGATTAGCAAGGTCACAGATTTAAGGATTACTGGGGTGACAAGTTTCAGGATATATGAGTGGGCAGACAGATATATGGATAATACTGGAGTGAAAAATTTAAGGGCAAGTGGAGAGACAGCCTGCAGGATCAGCGGGGAGACACATTTAAGGATTAGCAAGGTCACAGATTTAAGGATTACTGGGGTGACAAGTTTAAGGATGTATGAGTGGGCAGACAGATATAAGGATAATACTGGAGAGCAAAATTTAAGGGGGAGTGGAGAGAAAGACTTCAGGATTAGCAACGTCACAGATTTAAGGATTAGTGGGATGAAAAATTTAAGGATTGATGAATCGGGAGACAGATTTAAGGATAATAGGCGGTTAAAATTTAAGGGCGAGCGCAGTGATATGGATTAGTGGATTGATAAATTCAGAGATTGATGGGGTTAAAGTTGAAGAATTATGGAGTGAAAAATTCAAGGCTTGGTAGGACAATAATTTTATATTCTTTTTTCTGGCATAAGAGAGAGAACCAGAAAGGGAAGTAGTAAATGGAAGTCATCCTAAATCTAAGCAGTGAGAGGAGGAAAAGGTAGTAAGTATCTGATGATTCAATGGAAAGATTTTGCTTATAATTACTAAATGGTGGTAGTTGTTTTGGCAAATGGTCAAGTCTATCCTAGATAATACAGGGGGTTGGGCATTCTACTCCTCAAAAAAACAAACTGGAACAGGATTTATCACACATAATAATATATATATATATACAGGTTCGCCTTTAAAATTTATAAGAGAAATAATTGTATTAATCGAGCGTAGATCTTTAAGAAGACGTTTGGGTATTTTCATCTAATTGAAATAAGGACATTGCCAGGCATGCAGAATGCACAAGTGTGGGCATGGCTACCTGAATCACAAGAGGAGTAGCACTTTTCCCTCTCACTCTGATGGCATCTGGTCCCACACATTCTGCTCCTCTCCCTCACTCCCTGCCCACAAGTCTTGCTGCAGGGACCCCAGCTACTCCAGGCCGAGAAACCTTCACCACCAAAGATTTATCAAGCTCTTACAAATTTCCAAAAACTACAGAACCAGGGTACTTTAAAACTGTACCCAATTTTGAATTGTACAGTGTAAAATATCAACTGGTAGGTTTCTCTCCATATTTTACCAAACAATCACCTGTTTGCAGTTGTGGTTTACATACTGTTCAGTTTATCGGTCAAGCATTAATTTGTGTCCCCTAGATTCCAGATTATTGTCAAGAATGCTATAAGGCAGAGCAACAAAAAATTATAACTTTTCAAAGAAACTTGTTTTTAATTTTTTACGACTAAACCAACATGAATACTATACCTGCAAGCAGAGGATCCTTGACATGGCGATGCTTCTTGCGCTTTCTTTTGCCCCGCCCCTTTTTCCGATGGGGTCTTCGTTTGTGCTTCCGGTGGCGAATGACACCTGGTCCCTTTGGGGTGGAGAATAATCCTGAGCCATGGATTCTCTGTGACCCATCTAAAGGAGAGTCTATTGAGGAAAGAATGTTCTGTAATCGTTTTCTTTTCTCAGCACTGAGGTTCTCTACCTCAAAAGCAAAACCCTTGTTGTTGACCTTGAGGTCATTTTTAATGTCAAGGTCATTAGGGTGACCTTTATCATGTATGACCTCAATGGTTATTTTAATACTGGGATCAAAGAATCTGTTTGAGTTCAAGTCAACCACGTCATGGTTGTTGCTCTGGAAATTATGGGATGGTAAAGAAGACAGCATGTTGCTGACGTCATTGTTCTTAGCAGACGACACTGAGATGAAACTTTGGTTTGCACTTGAGGCAGAGTTTGATTGACTAGACAGGCTGTTGTCAAACTCAAATGGAACATGACGCTGTCTGTGCCTGCGTCTTGAACGTCCTGACCGTTTTCTGACATCATAAGCACCAAAACGTCGTCTGCGTTGCAGCCAGCTCCCTCGGTGCGGCGACACTTTTCTTGCTCTTTCGACTCCTGGTGGAGAGACATCTGTAGCTCTCTGCAATGAATCAATGATTGGATAATTAATCACTTTTAGTGTTAAATTGGGGAGTGGGGTACAGTGGATTGGAAACTTTATTTTAGCAATAAAATGAGAATTATTTCAATTGCAGAAAGTGATTTGGATTTGATTTGTACTTTTTCACAGCTGGAATGTTATTCCAATTTGATCTGTACTTTTTCACAAGTGGAATGGTATTCCAATTTGACCTGTACTTTTTCACCGGTAGAATGTTATTCCAATTTGATCAGTACTCTTTCACAGTTGGAATGTTATTTCAATTTGATCTGTACTTTCTCACAAGTGGAAAATACCAAAAATTTAAAATTTCATGCTCAAAATAATAATTAATCTCATAATGCCCATAATTTCATACCAGATTGAGTTGGGCGCCCTTCAAAAACATCATTTGATACAAATTAAGCATTTTTGAAATATCAGCATTGATAATGAAACTGCTGCAAGATATGGTTTTATGGGTTATAATCAAGTCAATAATCAACCCGGTCGTGTCGCAGAGGTTAGCGGAAGTGGGCCATGGAAGTTCTCACAAAAAAAAAACCCTCTACTAGAGTTTTTCCTCAAGAAAAGGTAAAGAGACCAACAAAAAGTGCTAAATAGTCAATAAAAGGTGGAGTGGGTGTGTAATGGGGTGTGTATTACAGTTTAATAAGCATGTAAAATGGGGGAAATCCAGTCATAGGGAGTGTAATGTGATAAAGGAGCAATAAAAGTGGCGAGGAACTTGATCCCAGGTTGGATACTCCAGTAATCACTGCAGCCTCTTAAGTTGCGTGTCCTGCTGGGAAAACTATAAACATTTAATCTACTGCTGTGTTGTTCAGTCATCAGACAAGAGTGGTCCAACAAAACACAACTGCTGCCTTCTGAACCACTCAGACTGTAAATTCCAGCCTGCTCTTGATTTACTTCTTTCTGGCTATCTCTTTTTAACCTTCTGGGTTCTACAACTTCATAATTATGCCTCTGCCACTGGCTGCAAAACAAACAATTATAATTGACATGTGTAAGCCTCGTCCCACTTCTTCTTTTATTGAGAAAGGAAAATACGTTCTGTTTGTTGTGGAGATTTAAATGCAAATGTGAAAATGTCTGTGCATTATTCCATAAAAGAAGTACATTAAATAACACCATAAGTGCCAACTTCTCACTTCAAGTCACTCCAAGTCACTTCAAGTGCCTCTAAGGATGTGTACATAAACCTGGTGATTCACACTGCATTTTGAATAGAGCCATCAACCAATGGTCCTACGGTCTCACCCCATGCAACAATTATCAGTGAATTATGTAGTTAGCAATGGTTAGGAAGGGCATTGAATGATTGTTGGGGGTGATTACCTTTAAGCATTAATGAAGTGACCACATTGTACAATAGCCCACAATGCAATTACCCTTTGGCCTGGGACACTGAATGGACAAGCAATTTGAGGTAAATGGCTTCATGAGGCCTTCATCACGTAGCATTTATGTTATTCGATTTAGTGGAAAACTTCATCACAGCTAGAAAATCAAAGTCAACAGCAGCAATAATGGATCGATGGCATCTTTTGTGGAGTTGTTCAGGTGAGAGAAGTGAGAGAAATAGCCCCGAGCAACAAATGCCATGGCCACCACTGATGCACGATTACAGCCTGCAAATTTGTTACGAAAAATGAGAGCACTGTGAGAAATTCATTTTGTTACTCACTAAAGCCGATGATGTCATTGATTAGTCATGATCAAGCGCAGGCCATTTGATTTGTAGTAACTGATTTAAGAGAAAAAATCAGATGCATAATCCTTTTGTTAGGATGTCATCAACAAGCAGTATTAGTCTCCTTAAATCTTGAAAGTATTGTGTATGATCATGATAAATCATCAGTATGATGACTTACGAAGTGCCATTTTCACAGTGCAACAGTCCACTCTTTTTGCAAAACAAATTTACAGACTGTAAATACCATTGGAAGGGAGGTCATTCCATGGGTCCAGCATCAGACAGACAACTTCTAGCCTCTATGCACAGGCGTTAAAATCAGGCCTAAGGTAAAGAGTGAAACACATCAGCTTTTTTTTCTTGACAAGAAAAAGCTTTCTGAAATCTTAATGTCTTCTTTACTCCAAAATCCTCAGTTTTTCAGCTTTTAATCAGGCAAATATGGCTTCAAACAGTCACACTATAGTCATTCTTCAATGAGAATTTCTCATGTTGGTTTGAAAAGCTAGGTGTTTGAAATACAAAACCATACAACTTTTTTAGTCCCTTCTTTAATGTTTCTTTTGACAAATTACTTGGATTTATATTGGTTAAAGTGACAATATCATTGTGTAGTCCCTGTGAGAAAACATGTTGTAGCAAGCCAGGCGTGACGCATGCAGGTGAGATGGACTTAACTATGTAAAACATTTCTGAACAATTTACAGGTGATGCAAAAATATGTTCAATTTACCAATTAGTAGTTTTTATCTGGTAAAGTTACAAAAAAATATAGGACAATAATGCTGTAACATTAGTGTTCTTGTGTCATGATGCTGATGCTGTGTCATGATCAAACCATTAGTTTCACTAGTCATTTCATCTAAGGAGACTTATAATGATTGTTGGTGACTTACAAATGAAAGGAAAGGATTATGTACCAGATCCTTACAACAAAAATCTGGCATGACAGTTCATAAGCCATAAAGCCTCCTCTTGATGATAACCAATCAATCAGCCTCATCAATTCCCATGCTGCAAACACTTGGAAAACTTCGTTTATTATAGTCCATGGTATGATCGTCATCACTATAATGACTCCCCAAGTGGAAATTTCACAGTGAAATAGTGTTCTCTTTTCCTGTAACTAATGGAAGCGCTGTAATAAGTTCTGATTATATTATCGTGGCACAATTCTGAATCATCAGGCAACACGAGATCTTGTCATAATGCCAACTGCCAGGCTAGTACAGAACTGTTGGAAAAAGCATACAATTCAGAACATGTAAGGTCTGAATTAAAAGTGCAATTAGTACATGTCTGTAAAATGTGTATAATTTGGTTACAAATGAGACAAAAAAGATATCTAACAAATTAAAACAAATCAAAAGCTTAGTCCCCTACGAGGTGCAAAACTCCGGACATACTTGGTGGAAATGACAGCAACTTTTGACAGAGCAACACTGTCAATTACCAAAGTAAACAAGACAGGTGAACACAGACTGCCAGAGAGGGAGAGGGGACTCCAATTCCCTTTCAATTCAAGTCATAGCATGGCCCAAGCAAAGCTAGGCAAAGCAGCTGAACACTTCAAAGGTCCAAAGCTACGTGTGAATAGGGAGAAACCAAGAGGACACCATTCTACACCATGCAGTGTGTGTGTGTCAGTGTGTGTGGAATTCGTGACAAGAGGCCTGAAGAAGGCAGAGTGAGGCAGCTACCATCTTCATTCACCCATTTGTTTATCTTCATGTACTTCAATTAATGTCATCTACTTAACTCACATCTTTTCGTCTCATCAAAAATCTAGTGTTTGCATAGTCTTTTTCTTTTTCTGAGGTTTTTTCTTTTTCTATTTTTTGTGTATTATGGTTTTTACTTGAAATTCTCTTAATTCATGACATTCTCTAATATGACAATTTCTGTAATTTGGAGATTTTCCTTATCTTCTCACGAAGAATGATACTCCCATGAAGTTAAAATATCACCAAATTTGAAGTAATTCTGATATTGTCACCCTGAATGAAATGCAATCTGGTGACAGACAAAACTAAGTCTGGCAGTTGTCTCACTTTTATATCAGTATATTTGACACAAACACTGAGATATATGCGGTAGATCTATACACTTTTTGTCACAGTCAATTAATTATTCTAACAGTGTACTTCAAGTATAGCTGTCACCAAAAATTATGGGGCACACCTGTCTGCAAGATTTATCTTCTGCCAGTTCAGACAAACAACCTGTATGGATCTGTACTGGGTGTTTAAAAGGAGAAGTGATGTAATGACAAGCACAGAAGCCTTGGGCTATAGAAAATCAATTTGAGTTGACATTTCTGTTCCCTGAATATCTCAGTCTTGGCACAAGGCTGCAAGGTATACTCACTATACTGTCTCCCTTGGAAAAAAAGATACATCTATAGTTTGGAATTTGAAAAAAAAATCAGACAAGGATGTATACGACATTACGACAATGCTAATCAAATCTTCATTGGTTGCTATTTCCATGAAGACGCGTTCAGTAAATTTTGACAAATGATTCTCGATTCATATGTTTGCGAAAGTATGCAGAAAACATAATTTTTTTGTTTCCAAAAATAGTAGATTCTGATTGGAGTAACACAGAAAATTTCTGCAACAAGTTTTGAAAGCTAATTCAAAGAACCACAACAATTTCTATATCTGACAAGTTTGTAACTTCTTTCTTTCAGTAATTATTTTTGATAAAACCTTTTGAGATTTAATTTGCAAAATTATAAACTCAGTAAAACAAGTCTAAGCAACAAACCTTGTTGAGGTGAGCAGTGGAGCCAGCAGCCAGCATGAGAGAGAGTGCCATGTGGAGGAGCAGGGAGACTTGTAGAGGAGACAGGGGGATGAGCATGACTGTGCAGGACTCCAGTCAGGGTGCAGAGACAGCCCTGGACAGTCCTGACACAGTCCTGAGTCCTGACACAGCCCTGATCTTGCAGGACTTGCTCACAGCATCCTGGTTGGATCCTGATTGATCAGGACCAATCAATAGCAAACCCCATCATCGATCTGTAGTCATATCTAGACATGTATCTGCAGACTTGTATTCTCAGACAGAGTATACAGAGTATTTGTTGACAGTGACAATACAGCACCAAGTGTTTCCCCTCCAGCTCTGTGGATCTTGTATGATTCCTCGGTGGATCCCTGTTGACTTAGGTTTTCCCAGCCCAGGCCAACGGGCTCAGGCCAACAGGCGATGGTCACACATGTGTCTTGCAGGGTTTATGTGAATCTGATATTGTAAGCATGGAGGAAAAACTCCCTTAAAACTCTTTAAATCCAAGGAATGAAGTCAAGGTACATCCAACTCCGAATTCTGATGCCACTTTTTAACTTTCCTCCAATTGTAGTCGACCCTCCCTCAGGTAGGAATTCCGAGGCAAGAAATTAACCACTAAACTGCTAACTTTGTGCTAAGTGCTCCTCTTAACTTTCCATAAGCCGCACATGATGATTTGTGAAAAGTATTAGAGAAAATGCGAGCAAACAACTTAGCTCCTCATTGTAAAAATCCTGCCAATGGTATGCCAGGTGTCTCCTCGGCGTTTGTGTGCTGGGTATAAAGTGGTCTGGTTGAGCATAAGCCCCTCTTAAAGGGGTGCCTCGCATCCTGGTGCTAAAGGTGTATCATTGTGGGTTGGCCGTATTGGGTTGTCTCGCAGCTTCTCGGCAGGCTTGGCTCATTGTAGTTGGGCTCAGCCCTTTCTCCAGGCTCCAGCTAAGCCCTCTGCTCCTCAGGTATAAGCCTCTTAGGGTGAAGTGCTAGCCCCTCTCTGTGCCCTGGCGCCCTTGCCCCTAACAAGGCCCTTGTACTCGTACTACTTGTATAGTGGTAGGCCCTTGTGCGGTTCCTTGTAGTTGTTGCACACCTCTGTATGGAGCTCTCTTCACCTCACAAAGCAGCCCAACCTCCTGCTGGCTCGCCTATCAATTTAACAAGTCGTTGTGCGTGTCTCCTGTAAAAAGCCAAATTATCGTCAAGCGAACCCCATGACGTCTCCATTCGCAGCTACAAGAGCTTACAAGCCAGGCAAGGGGAGAGAGTTGTCAGCACTCTTAACTTCAAGGCAATGCAATGTAAGGGGAGAGTGTGGAGGGTGCCGCCAATAATGCCACACTCTCGCCCCTCGGAGCCCCTCCACGCGTGAATCAGTGATAATTGAGTCGGTGAAGTTGTACGAGTTCATTCCTAAACATCTCTAAACACTTCCATATAAGTTAGGTGGTTGTAGGGATTCTCCATACACATCTAAGGCTTCGTTAATCCATTGGGACTGTCACAAACAAGTGAAACAACCTGAGATTGTTCTGAAGTAATTTCCAGTAAACCCAAAGGTCTTCCCTGCAGTATTGTTCCCGTGTAAAACTACAATGAGCACCAGACCACCGGCGAGAGTGCCTTTGCTTGGCCAGTTGTTTGCAGATTGGGGGCCAGTATTTGGGGCCACCCTTGTTCATCTGATGCCCGGGGGCTCTTGTTCAACCTGGCCAGCGTCCGCATCCCATCAAGAGGACAAAACGAATGATGTCTATCTGTATTGTCATAAGTGCTGAGATTCAGGTCTATGTTAACACCTGCCCTCAGCCTGGGGCTCGTAGCCTAGGGCCTCAGAGGTCATGTCGACCTCACATGGCGACTCTCTATGAGAAAGGTCCAGCCACAACCTGCTTGAGGGCACAGGCTAAATATGTCCATAAGAGGAAGACAGGACCGGGGTGCCCTATTGTTTTTGATGTTGATGACCTTTTGGGGATAAACGGCGGGTGGGGGACTCAGGACTTTGGCAAGCACCCAAAGTACACGACGCCCCCTGCAGGGCCCTGGACGAAGCTCAGATGTGCTGGCCGATAGGACCTCTCAGTGCTAACTCTAACAGGAAACTTGTTACTGGCTCGAGGCAATGAAATCCCGACAAATTTATTATCCAAACGCCTGTAATTATGTACAAACACATGAACAATGACCGCTTGGTGCCTTTTCCCAACCAGCCCAGCAGGAGCCCAGGACGCATAAAGGTGGAGGGATTATTTACCAAATTAATGCCTTGCTGAGTTTTTACATCCGGAGTAAGAAGAATACAATTATCCCTTTGCAACTTTCTTTGTTCTCAGTTTACTCTTAAGTGTTCCAACGTAAACTTCCCCTTTTGTAGAAACACAGGCCACACGACTTGTTTGTGTAATTCCGACAGAAAAAGGCAGAAATTGAGTCAATTTGTTGGCACTGGCGTCTTGAGGACTTTCTTTCTTTTACAATTGATTTCCGTGTTATTAGTCAGAAAAAAATGAGTCACACATTAATCATCACACAAATGGTTTAGTCAGCAATTTTGAGCTTTATTAAATTGAGCCAACAGTGTTGCAGCCGTGATCAGATTGATATGCTCCAGCACTGACCAGCAGCAGGCACAGGGATCGTGGGATGCACCAGTGTCCTATTACTCGACCAGTTCCGGGTATGATGCAAGAAATCCAAGTTGAGCTGTCAGCACCAAAATCACAACACACTCATCGTTATGTCTGCCAACTCTGGTGGGCTGAGCATTAATTTGCAATGACCAGGACATAAAACCACACCAAGGAGAACACATAAAAACAACTTTGATTGGCTACCATGTCCACTTAAGTTCGTCTTTTTCGTTACTTTTTACTTTGTGTTTTCTAAGATTTTTTCGTCTCTTGATCCAGTACCATCAGCGGTACCTTATTCTCTGAGGTGGTACTGTAGTCGCTCTAATATTTTAATAGAGCATGCAATGCATTTGTCAAACCTTCAATGACAAATGACTTATACACAATCGCTCAGGTATAGTGTATACATGACACATGTCGACATAGTAAGGGAAGTAGGAATATAGAAAACATCACTTCAGTTTCTGTGACTGCAATTTCAAACACCTTATCCGGCAGAGGACCTTGTGAGCAGTGTTGGGAAGCTGCTTGCAGGTGTTATAATTGAGCATTTACCTGCGTCTGAGTTCACAATGTTAACTAAATTGCAGGGACATTGTGGATTTGAGTGAAAATGTAAGGTAGTGATATGTTCACTGCATGTGTATATTAGGGTTACCCTGACCAGGCCTTTCATGTCAATGGGGATGGGCAGATTGTTTTGTCCACTGAGGCGCCATGATTCGGGCTCCCAAGTGGTTCAAGGACCGGTAAAGGGCCCAGCAAAGGGCGGGCAAATACAGGCTGGGGAGGACACGTGGCCGGTGCTTAGAAGTGAGAGGGTCCGGCTGCTTAGCCCTCCCCCTCCCTCTTCACAAACAACCTTCCTATTTTCTGTTCACATTATAACCACAGAGAAGGAGAGGTAAAATCTTGAAGAGAATTTACCTGAGTTGTATTGGTATACATGAGTTGATCTTATCTCCAACTCTTAACACTGCTTAACTTGAAACAGAATTTGTCTAAAACAAAAAGTGGTTGTGTACACTACACTTCAACATATGTAACTTTATTTCAGAGATTTATTTCTCAAGTAAAGAATAACAGGGTGGCCCACATCTAAGAAAATGTCTAATATCATGAACTGATAGATTACAAATCTGTTGAAATTAAAAAGGGAGGAAGTCAGGAAGAGCATCAACTCCGTAAACAATGCAGTAGTTTCACGTTTTTTCGCCTTTCATTAGTCCCAATCTAGTATTCTATTCTGTACTAAAATTATTCTTACATAATTATATGAGCGCAGATCATTGCTGGAAAAAGTAACCTAGAGCATAGCTCACTTATGCCAAGGTTAGGTAAATTTAATTTGTTCCTGTGTAGGGGTGTCTATAGTGAATGCAGTCAGAATGCCTGACCAAGATGGCAAGAATCACAAATCATAATCACTGTGCGAATTCATATGGCTGTGCTAATTGCATATAATTACGAATGTCCAGAAATTATTGTTTCACAGTGATTGTCAGCCCATAATACTGATAGTAGGGCTGGACCTGTCTCTGCTCGGGACTGACAAGTGGCTGCAGCAGTCTGGTGAAAATGAGAACTGCATGCTGCTGCCACCTGGCACAAAAGTTGATTTCCTATGCTACAGCATTGCTGTCCCAAGAAATAGTTCCAATTTCATTGCACATTCACAAAATTTCTATTCAACATTGATGTATACCAGAGTCAGACTCGGCAATCGCATTCTCTAAAGAAGTAGACAAGGCCATCAGCACACTCAGAAACAGCCCCGGTGTCTTCCAGACAAAATTGTGTGTGTTCTTCTGGTCCAAAGTTGGTGGACTGCTCGCAGGAGCTCGCTGAATAGCACACTAGCCACTTGTAGACAGTTGGCACGCGGTGTACAAGAGTAATTTTGTAATTTTCTAACTTGATTTTAGATATACCTCTCTCTGTTCGTGACTGACAAGAGGCAGCAGAATGCTGACAGTCCCTGGAAAATTGAATTAGGTCAACATTAATTTGATCTGTTTTGGACAGATCACAAGATCAGGTCGAACAACAGCTGTCCATATTACTACGCCAAACTACTTTCATAAAGCATGGTTGCCGGCAAAGATCCAGTACCCTGCTCTAAATGAAAATGTTTGGAAACCATGAGACAAAAGAAAGTTTTGATTAGCATTATCTTTTGCCTGTGAAAGGGATGATTTTACTCATCAGAAGTTTGATGGTATTCAATCTACTTATGCCATTTATGCATGATAAATTGTGGTCAGAAAAGTGTTCAAAGAGAATGCTCTCTCACTTATTCACGTGTCCATACAAAGCCAATGTTTTTGCTTTGTGATATCAAAAAGATTCATTTGTACTTATTCTGTTACTTTATGGAGATTTATTAGCCAGGACAACAATATAATTTAAAATTTCATAAAAGCTGTGTAACACTCAACAAAATATCTTCTCTATGCCACAAGCGGCACCCTCTATACTGGCATTGTATGTGGACTACAATGTGTACATCCTCCATGATAAGAAATAGTTCCAACTTAATTGAGAAATAGTTCCAACTTAATTTGGTATTTACATACTGTCTGTTTAAAATTGAAGCCATCCAAAGTCAGATTATAGACAGAGTTTTTGGAAATAAACTAGACCATCAATAAATGATGGAAATGTCCTGGTTTCTTCCAGACATGGTCTTGGTTCCTTCTGGGCAATGAAATTCTGATGACTGCTCACAGGGGCTCGCAAATTTTGCACCCTAGGTGGCAGCAAATAGCGGTCAACTTGTAGACAGAGTATATACCATAACAAAGTCACAATGTTGTGAGGAGGAGGCTGGCTATTACTTTCAACCTGATGTATTCCGTTTTGTTCCGGTGTGTCCTTCTACTCTGGTGCATCTTCGGTGCCTCTGCTCTCTTCACGTCTGTTAGTTGACGAAATTGAAGTCCTGGGGCTGTTTGTATTTTTGTAAATTTCTTGGTCAACTTTTGCAGCAGCAGATATATCACCATTCCCATGACATTTTGGCTTGTGGGGTTTCGAGTTCCCCTGAAGTCTAGTCAATAGAAACACAAGTAATAGTGCGAGGCAAGGGCGGTTGTCTGCCCTGGGTAATTGTAGGTTGGGGTGTCCTAATTATAGGGCTCATGAAGCATATATTCATCAGATAGCACCCGAGGTCTTTTCAAACTTCAACCACAGCATTTAGCTGCCTATTTGCTTTTCTTTGTCCTGAACTAAAATTTCTGAAGTCACAACACAAAAACAGACTATTGAGATCTCAAAAGAAAGTTGCCTGAAACATGGATGTGGAGGGCTAACCTGTTATTTGTCTGGCCATTTAAAAGAAGTAATTTAATTTTACCACGACATACAGCATTGAAAATGATAACCTTCCAATTTTCTTCTTTTACATTATTATGAATATTTGCAATACATGTCATGTTCTAAGTGAATTTTGCATGTGCCACCATGTGGTTAGGGCAATTTTTATGAAATGACCACCTAACTTGCAATTTATTATCTGCCTACCCTTGAGAAACCATCCTTACATAGTTCTGTACTGTTCTTCGGAGAGAAAAAAAGATGTACTTTTTTTTTAATTAAAAATAATTGCAGGCTAATAAACAATTGTCACACAAGATTATAGTTTTCAATTTCATGCAGGAATTCAGTGGTTAGAGCACTAAAAAATGTTGAACAAGGAACAACAGCAAGTTGGTCCCCCTCTCTTGATTAGTATAGGTTATTCACCTAGGGAGAGGCAATATTTTATCTAAGGTAATAAGATGTGATCATCCAGCGAGGGCGTTAGCCTGAGCTGTGATAAACATATACTGCCAATCCCGTGGTGAATAACCGGCTTATAGGGGAGAGTGGGGACCGATGGGCCGCTTGACGAATTATTGACCATGGAGTCAAATCTGCTTCAGATACAGCATTAATACTGTGCGCCCTTTTAGCCAATGTAATTCGCTACAAAATGATATAGGATTCACATAGATCAACCTAGGAAGAAAGATGAAAAAACATATTTACTGTCAAGAAAGATAGTGGCCCATCGGTCCCCAACCATGGGGACCGATGGGCCATCCCATGGGGTCCGATGGACCATATCAATAACTTGCCAAAGGTTGGAGGAAGAATTCGAAATTAGGTTCCAAGGTGTTTTGTTGATCCATCTGAGTGTATATGGTAATTTTTAGATTGAAAACATATAGATATGCCCAGATTTTACACTTTGAAAAAATGCTAAATTTTCACCAATGTCATCAGTTACTTTTTTGTAGTTATATTAAATCTATTGAGACGATATTTTAGCAGTACATGAAAAGATGTATTAGAAACTGCACCAGAGAATTCCAAAATGATTGGTTCATTGGTTATTAAGAAGAAAGCAATTATTTGATATTTGGACGGTACAGAAGTTTGGCCATCACCCTAACCATCAAAATCTTGCCTAACACCTCAAATTTGTTGATGAACATTAAAAAATGAGTATAATTTAATTTTTTCTCCAGCAATTAATCACTTCTGTCAACCATTTAGATTTTTTTGGGAAAAAGCAAAATTTTTGATTGATCACTGTACTAGTATGCCACCTGTAGGAGAAATCTGGAATCAAAGCAATAAAATTCATCAATTACCCTTCATCAGGTTATATTTTGGTAAAAATTTAATTTACACTCAAGATCACATCAATGCCTAGCAGGGTAATTATGTTTATTATTCCAAAATACTAACTAAATTGAAAATTAGCGATTTCTATGAATATTAATTTTTTAATTTCCATCATATTGTGTTTCAAGCCAGTACTGAGGCAAATCCATCTTTGTAATTTGAGGGCATTCCTTCAAGTTGAAACTGAACATTTAAGGATGCAAACTGAATCTCTATTGTGCTTTTTCCCCCTAATAGACTTTAATATCCAGCCCCATGCCAGTACGCCACCTATAGAGAATCTCTGGACACAGTGGCCCATCGGTCCCCATGTTAGGTGGCCCATCGGTCCCCAAAAGCTTTCATTATATTTAAACCCCTCTATTTTGGTGAAAAATGGTTCTTGTTCCAAAAATTAAATGTGTAAATTGCCACCAATATATAGGGAAAATCATCATAGGAAATATATTGCCTTGAGTCTGCACACATTTGAGATATTAAACTTTTCTGGATCAGTAAAAAATAATTTTTGATGTTCAAAATTTTATTTTGCCCACTAAATGCTTCTGCTATAACTTATCGATCAGTCATCAATATGGGATGTATAGACGTGATAAACAATACTAAAAATGCAAATTACATCGAACCAAACGTTTTTGATGTGGAGTTAAGAGGGTGGCCCATCAGTCCCCATGGCCCGTCGGTCCCCATGTTCCCCTACCATCAGACAAAACTGAAACATATAATCCACAAATAAAAAAATATCAAACAATGAAACAGTCAAACAAATAAATCTAATGTGTGAAGAACAAGCCTCAGTCTATCAGATGATTTATATGTGTGAGCAGCATGGATGATTCTTGGAACATTGATCAATTCATACGTATAATATGGAGACATTTCATAACTGGCCATGTAAAAGAATCAACGGACAAAATTAGCTGAAAAGGTGAGTGATATTGAACATTTTTGTCGAGACAAAAATAATAATAATTCAATAGAAAAGATGGCCAGTTGAGTGTTTCAAACTTTGTATCTTAGATTTGTATAGAATAAAATAGAATAGAATAGAATTCATCCTTTTCTTATTTACTAAAATTTGACACAGATGTAGATGAATATTTTGAGATTGACCATATTCTATATTCCTGCTGGATTTCATTTGGTTGACCCTGTAAATAGATGATAGGCATTGGTGGGGTAAGGCGGGGCAAATCCGCCCCCTGGAGGAGAAGAAGTTTCCTCATGGCCCAAAATATAATTGACAATAAATATTTCTCATGCACATTACTTCTACTGTGTCATGAGGTTTCTGAAACATAGGGATTAGGGTATGACATAGCTTTGTTTGGACTGCAACTGCGGAAGAAGACAGGCCTCTCATCACTAAGTAATTTCAATGAGCAATTGAAACTTTCAAAACTGATGTACATGTATTTCACAGGAATATTTTGTATAAACACGTTACTTATTGTCATCAATTGCAAAATTTATTCAATGACTTTACATGTACAAGAGAGTTCACCAAGCAATATAATGCTTATTTAGAAAATAACTTTCTCATGTATTTCTAGTGGTCGAGGCAATTCCGACCCTTGTTGATGGGGCAAATCCGTCCTATCTGATTCGCATATTAAAAACACAGGCACTCTCCAGTATTAGGTGATGTTCAGTAAGAAAAATATCTCAACTTAATACAGACAGCACAAGCTGTCAGTTCTGGTGACTGCCTGTGTTAAAAACATAAAAGCATTAGATATGCTTGGTAAGTCACTCTCTTTGCCGTAAAGCACCATTGAGGTTGATAATGATTTGAATTGAAATGAAGTTAAGAATTTTGCCAGATTTTATGGTACATCGAATATTCCATATGCACACTTTCTTTGATCTCACAAATTAATTGATGAAACAATCCTTACAAATTGGTAAATATATACCGTAGAACGGGGTAAAGTTGGCACACTATTTTGACCCACTTAATGGAAGAAATGCCAACTTTCCTCACTGACACAGGTATCTTTGGCAAAGTTGCCATATATGTCAGTGAGGAAAAGTTGGTATTTCTGCCATTAAGTGGGTCAAAATAGCTTGCCAACTTTACCCCGGATTGCCAACTTTACCTCGTTCTACGTAAATTGCTCTGTGTCAATATATCTTGAAAATTGTGATATTTTTTTACATCATTGCTTTTTAACCAAAAAAAATCAAGAAAAATGCCAATTTTTGAGGCTTCAGTACAAATGGATAACTTGGGTCTTGATGTTTGATTTCCGCATCGCCTGATGCCAACATTGTTCAAATTTAATTGTTTAAAATAATTTTCACCATTTTATTATTTTCCAACTGCATAGGCCAGATTTAATTGAAGGTAACGGAATCACATAAGACTCGGTAACGGAATCACACAATTTCCTTGAAAACCCATCCCAAACAGAGCAGCACTCCATCCATCTGTGAGGACCTGAGTGCATCAAAATGAAAATATTTTTAAAATATATTCCTGGGATGAATGCTGTCAGTCTCTTTTTTCTACAGTTGCAATATTTTTCCAAAATGAGATGATGAAAGGAAAAAATCGCAAAATTTAGCGTTTTTGCTCATGATTACGTTACCATGACTTTGGCTTGGTGTAAAAAACTGATCGGGCCAATGAAGGACATTCTGGATGTCCAAAAGTTTAGTTTATATTAACGTAAGTAAGGATAAATCTCAAAATAAGGATTTCGTCCATCACATCTTCGCCAATAAATTGTTAAAGCACAATTTTCACGGCCAGGCAGTGATTACGTTACCATGGAATTCAAGAATAAGATTCGGCATTAGAGGGCTGCACCGTGTACACTGTACGGAATACACCTACCCACAGGTACCTTCCCACATTGTTTGGCTTCTAATATATGTTTTATTGGGGAACACAATGTCATATATATCGGTCTGGAATTTCTGGACAATCGAGTGGTGTTTGCCGCCACGCATGGTGAGTGTGCGGCTTTAGAGAACTTTATTAACTGCTCGGATTGTGATAAAATTAAACCAGTCATAGACATGTCTGGTAATATTCAGATCAAATCCATTAAGTGTCGCAAGCCTATCTCGAATAGAATGTCTAAATGGAGAGCGGGCATGGTGATCCAATCAGATGATTATGGCAAAAAAATATCATGGGTACTAAGTCGTTTACGAAATGGCTAGATTGGGGCACAGTGTGATGGTCTGCCATCACAATTGGGAGACCTCCTAGACTGGCTACACTTTTCTATCAATTGGGGTTGACAAATGCTTCCTCACCCGCCGAATTATGGAATTTAATGAGACAAGACGAACCAAAATCAGGAAACATTGCAAAATAAATCAAATTTCAATTGCATGGCATGAAGGACTGACAAGATGGAAGTGTGAAGACGCAACCAGTGCCGTCATGAAAGCCTTGATAGAAGAAAGAGACCAAGAGCATATCATTTACTGGATGGATAACTGCACTGGTCAAAATAAGAACTGGACTCTGAACACAGCGATGGTGACATCAACTCAAGACGACATTTCGGGGAAATCCATAACACTGTAGTACTTCGAGGTGGGCCACATATTCATGTTGCCTATTTTGTCCATGCTGGTGCTTGTAAAGGAGATTAAGAGAAGGCCAGGTGGAAACATATTTGATTTTGACGTATTTGTCAGTGTTGCCGAAAGATCAAATGGAGGTCGTAAAATTTGGTAATGCAGTCACTTGTGTGGATGCTGAAATTAGGCAGTGGAAGGCAGTGTCATCCCGGACTCATCTTTCATGAAATACCAGGACTAACTTAATCCAGTGTGCCTGAGACAGTGAGCCTGTACCAGATACGAGGGGGGTTCAAAAAGTTCCGACCAATTTTTCTGAGAGATGCTTATATTTAAGGTAGAGTCTTCAAATTTTCAGGAATACGTCTTGAGGTATCAAAGAAAAAAATGGCTAAGCACCTTTGGGACGCACTAAATTTAAGTTGTCATTTTGTTGCCATGGAAACAGCAAGATGGGGAACCAAGCGCAGCTCATTTTTCTAGTAAGCTTGGCATCGTATTTTCCATGAAATCTAGGGTCAAATTATGTTGAAAAGGACTGCAGACCTGTACAGGGCCTACTGACAATTGTGATTGTAACTTTATGATGTCACAATGTTGTGCCAATCCACTGTTTAGCCATTTAAACCTGATTTTTGCAATGTAAAGAGTGATTTTGGATGAGCATTTTACATGGACCCAAAACACGATCAGAGAGCTTCAATCAAATTGTGTGTTCTCACAGGAAAGAATGGTACACAAACCCAGGATCTCATCAGGACAGCATTTCAAGGTACCTCAATGATGGTTTAGCAACATGTAACTTTTGTTTATTCCCTAATCTAAAAGATGAGGGGCGAAAGATATGCTACAAATCAGGACATGTGACATGCCATTTCTAAGTTAGGACTTCGAAAATTGCTTCACTAAGTGGATTGAAAGGATGCAAAAATGTGTTTCATGACAAGGAGAGTACTTGGAAAAATTTAGAAGCTGTTGATGAACACCTATGTTCACAATTATCGACAGGGTCACTTCCGGTTCCGATGTAAACAAACGTGTTTTGAAAAACTGTGAATATTTTTCTGGGAAATCTGGGAATTTGAGGATAATTACCCTTCAAATTCTACAGTGTCAGCTGTTCTAAGACATAGAAGTTCCTGGAATTCAACTGGTGACGAACATTTTTGCTGTGATAGTGACACTGGAAATTTATGTGACTTTCAAATTTCACGTCATCATTTTGGACCACTGCCAGTCCGCGGCGGCACTGCTGCATGAAGAAAAGATCAAGATTCTTTCAAGTAAAGTTTGAAGTAAAGTTCAAGATTCTTTCAAGTAAAGTTTGAAGTAAAGTTCAAGATTCTTTCAAGTCTAACAATAACAAGTTCAAGATTAACGATACCAAGTTCAAGATTTTCAGGTCTAACATTGTAATAATACCAAGTTCAAGACTTTTTCAAGTCTAACACCAATGTTATCCAAGTCTACTAACCTGCTAACAGTTCAAGATTTCAATTTGCTGAGCCCACTAACCATCACTTTCAAGATAAAGATTTAGAAAGATAACCAGCTGATAACAATGTGTGCCACTGTCTGTGTGTGACGGAAAGATAGAGTTCAGAAAGACGGAGTCAGTATCGAATGGTGACAGATCTATACAGACTCATAGTATGACTTTAAAAAGGATCAATCCTCCACAAAGATACAACGGTTTTCTTTGTTTAAATACAACAAGAGATGATTTAGTGGACAGTATTGAAATAGTTGATGAAAAAAATTGACAGTCAATTCAGTCAGTTAGACATGGATATTGATAACAGACAGATTGAAGACTCTTTCCGCCTTTCTGGCTTTAGTATGGACAGTGTCAGTCAATTAAATTCAAGAGATGGTGAAAGCTTTGTGATTGACAATGAGAAAACTTGTGTAAAAAGAGTGTCTTTTGGAACCAATGACATTGTATTCTGCCCATCTGCAGTCAGCACACAGGTTGAAACACAAAGTGACTGTCGCGCTGGATCAACTCAACATGATCAAAAGCTGGATGAGAGAATGTCATGAATTGAAAATCATGTTGACCATATCTCCTCTACTTTAAAGGAAAGATGGGATGATAAAAATGAAAAAAATCAATTAGAAATAAAGTTACTAGAAGCTAATGTAGAGATTAATTTGCACAAAGGCAAAGTAGGAGAGGTCAAACAGCACGTTTTAAAGTTGAAATCTAATCTCCAGGCTGCGCAGGAAATGAATGATAAGAATAGTAGGCAGATCAAGGATATGCAGGACCTTGAGATAAAGCTTAAAGAAGCCTTGGAAGTTGCACAATTGCAATATTGAGAATTGCAAAGGACTTTTGATAGTTTGCAGCTGGAAAACAATGAATTAAGAAGAACAATCAAGATGGGATCTGTGTATTGATTGTCCGTTTTTGTTTATTTCTTTCAACTAAGTACTTCCATTATGTACTATCATAACGTCCAGTAAATATTATACCCTTTAAATTATTATTTGAAAAATTGATAAATCCATCAACATCAACCTTCCCCACTGTCCATTTGATGTTCCGGCCGGCACCAACAACTGTTAATATAGTAATTCTATTCTCATATCAACAGGGTGGCCACTCGACAGCGATGCCTAGGTATCACAGGGTGGTCACCCTGCTCAATTTTGTAAGATTATCTCTTTTGTACAATATATTCACAGATGTAAGAGCACATAAATGATTTAAATTGAAATTGATCCTGTGTTACCACACCAAAGGCACTTTTTGATGACACTGCCTTTTACAACATGGAAACAAGAAACATGGGGATTAGGGTATAACATAGTTTTGTGTGGACTGCAACTGCGGAAGAAGACAGGCCTCTCATCACTAAGTAATTTCAATGAGCAATTGAAACTTTCAAAACTGATGTATTTCTCAGGAATATTTTGTATGAACACGTTACTTATTGTCATCAATAGCAACATTTATTCAATGACTTTACATGTACAAGAGAGTTCACCGAGTAATGTAATGCTTATTTAAAAAATAACTCTCTCGTGTATTTCTAGTGGTCGGGGCAATTCCGACCCTTGTTGAATGTTGATGGGGCAAATCCGTCCCATCTGATTCTCATATTAAAAACATAAAAACATTAGATATTCTTGGTAAGTTACTCTCTTTGCCGTAAAGCACCATTGATGGTGATAATGATTTGAATTGACATGAAGTTAAGAATTTTGCCAGATCTTATGGTATGTCAAATATTCCATATGCAAAACTTTCTTTGATCTCACAAATTAATTGATGAAACAATCCTTACAAATTGGTAAATATATACCTTAAAAGTCGATGCTTAGTCGGAGAATAAAATTCACTTCAGAAAAACTTCCAAAATTTTTGTCACCAAACTTCAAGGCGGGCGGATTTGCCCAAATGTCTGGGGCAAACAGAGCAGCACTCCATCCATCTGTGAGGACCTGAGTTCATCAAAATGGAAATGTTTTTAAAATATATTCCTGGGATGAATGCTGTCAGTCTCTCGATCTTTTCTATAGTTGCAATATTTTTCCAAAATGAGATGATGAAAGGAAAAAATCGCAAAATTTGGTGTTTTTGCTCATGATTCCATTGCTGCCATTCTCGTTTAATCGTCGCTCTCCAAACTTTCTGAAAGTTTGGAGGAAAGGTTTGAAGTGATTTAAAAGACATTAACAATTGTTGGTCCATGACCCGGCCAGATTAGAGTTCCAACTAGTCTAAGGTCTATCTGGGGTAAAACATATGCTAAAGTGTGAAAACGTGCATAAGGGGTAGGGTGGCCTAAAAAAACGAATTTTTTAATTTCAAATCGCATACCCCTCAATTTTGTGTGGAATGGTAAAATAATCACGCGGTTAAAATTGTATAAAATTCCTGCAAGTCTAAGTGGTCCCCCAAAGCCACTCAATTTCAGCTCAAAGCTTCTAGAAAATACCCGTTTGCATAATCGCGGTTCTAAATATCTTGCTTATTATTTGATATACAGTGATAATATTAATACCATTGTTCTCAGGGGAAAATTAGCTTCAGTTTGAGTATAAGGAAGCTATATTTATGATAACTTTGAAGCTGGCAGGATTTCAGAAAACTCAAAATTTAAGTTGTCGGGTCAAACCGCTGAAATAATTTGTCTAAATTGTCAGATTTTGCTGTATTTTAAAAATTCTACTGAGAATAAAGTATAAGAAACAATTTGCTGTGGAAAGTTGGAATGTTTAAGGGTTCGAATGGTAGGATATTCCTGCAGCAGAGACGCATGATACATGGCAATTAAGAATACATCTTTTATGAAGTTTGCCATTTTCTGACGACACCAAATGTCAATCAATGTGGTATTTTATGATCCTAAAAAACATTTTAACACTTTGGAGACTTCTCAGTGCCACATATAAATTTTATCTTTGAATTTAAAGATTTCACAACACCATTCAGAAAATTTCAGTGCACAGTCATTTTTGCCAGAAACTATTCAAGTTGGCATTCAAATTAAAGTTTTCTTTTGCAGAAATCCAGCCACGCTTGTAGTTCTACGCACCCTAGGGATTATTGTTTATATATATGCTGTCTCTCTCCTTCAAATCTATGTTCACCATCGGTGTGTATATACCCTGGCTGGCAATTTAAGGAAAAGATTTTCAATGCAATAGTGCACATTACCGCGTTACTGTAGTCCCTGCCTGTCCATATAAGCTTGGTGCAATAATACGGGATGTAAAGCCCTGTCACCAAAAGCTTTTGGTGACAGGGCTTTACATCCTGTGTTATTGCACCCTCATCTCTTAAAACATCACATACTTTTGCTGTATTATTCCCTTGTGCCGTATTAAAAGCTCTCTAAATTGCTTGAAAACTATTCCAAAGTCTAAGATTGGCCCTGCAGCTCTGAAGTTTTTTGAGATGTGCCTTGCTTTGGTCATTCATGGTTACACATAAAACTGTGAATTTTCATATCCCAGAATTTTACTTTTTCATAAGTAGGATTATAAATTTGGGAAAATTTGACAATTTAGACAATTTATTTCAGCAGTTTCGCTATCATAAATATGGCTTCCTTATACTCAAATTGAAGCTAATTTTCTCCTGAGAACAATGGTATTAATATTATCATTGTATGTCAAATAATAAGCGAGATATTTAGAACCGCGATTACACAAACGGGCATTTTTTCGATATTTTGGGCTGAAATTGAGTGGCCTTGGGGGACCACTTAAGACTTGCAGGAATTTTATAAAATTTTAACAGTGTGTTTATTTTACCATTCCACACAAAATTGAGGGGTATGCGATTTGAAATTAAGAAATTGCTTTTTTTTTCGACCACCCTAATAAGGGGCAAACATTTCTCAAGTTAGAAGGGTGCGAGGACAGTGAGTTAATCACCTGCCAGGCTTCAATTGATTCCCATAAAAGTTATTTCAAAACCTTTGAAAAGTTTGGAGAGCGACTATTAAACGAAAATGGCAGTACCGTGACTTTGGCTTGCTGTAGAAAACTGATCAGGCCAATGAAAGACATCATGGGTGTCCACAAGTTTAGTTTATATTAACGTAAGTAAGGATAAATCTCAAAATCATGATTTTGTCCATCATATCTTCGACAATAAATCGTTAAAGCACAATTTTCAGGGCCAGGCGGTGATTCCATTACAATGGAATTCATGAATAAGATTCGGCATTAGAGGGCTGCAGCGTGTACACTGTACGGAAAACACCTACCGACAGCCACCTTCCAACATTGTTTGGCTTTTAATATATGTTTTATTTGGGAACACAATGTCATATACATAATTATAAGCGCCAACTAAAACATACATGTACTTCGATTTCTTTTGGTTAAAATTTCTTTTTTTTTCTGGATAGATACACTATTTTTAGTCAAATGGGGGAAGGCCCTCGCCCATCTGGATTCGCCCCAGCGGTACATCAATTTGGCTATGGATTACAGCGAATGAGCCATGGATACTCGGGATAGACCTGGACATTGGTCTTGAATTCCTGGACAATCGAGTGGTGTCCGCCGCCCCGCATGGTATGTGGTTTTAGAGAACTTTATTAACTGCTCGGATTGTAATGAAATCAAACCAGTCATGGACACGTGTGGTAACATTCAGATCAAATCCATCAAGAGTCCTAAACCTATCTCGAATAGAATATGTCTAAATGGCAAGCGCCATGGTGCTACCGGTACCATAATTGGGAGACCTCCTAGGCCGGCTACATTTTCCTATCAATCGGGATTGACAAATGCTTGCTTCACCCGCCAAATTATTGCATTTAATGAGACTTTTGCTGCTGTTGGAGACAAGACGAACCGAAATCAGGAAATATCGCAAAATAAAATCACATTTCAATTGCGTGGTATGAAGGACTGACAAGATGGAAGTGTGGTGACGCAACCAGCGCCGTCATGAAGCTTTGGTAGAAGAAAGAGACCGAGAGCACACCATTTACTGGATGGATAATTGCACTGGTCAAAACAAAAACTGGACTCCGAACACAGCAATGGTGACGCTAGTTGACATTTCGGCGCAACCCATAACACTGCATGCAGTACTTAGAAGTGGGCCACACATTCATGTTGCTAACTTTGTCCATGCTGGGGCTTGTAAAGGAGATTAAGAGACGGCCAGGTGGAAACATATTTGATTTTGACTTATTTGTCAGTGTTGCCGAAAGATCAAATGGAGGTCATAAAATTTGGTAATGCGGCCACTTGTGTGGATGCTGAAATTAGGCAGTGGAAGGCAGGCCAGTGATGAGAGAGAGCAGGAGATGCCCAGTGTCATCCTTCATGAACTACCTTGACCACCTTAATCCACTGAGTCTGAGACATTGAGCATGTAACAGATACAGTGCAATAAGAAGTATCATGAAAACTGCAGATGTATGACATGATGTCATCAGCAAAAAAAAGGAAAAGGAAGAAAACTTTGATAAAAGAGCCAGTAATGCGAGAATTAACATGATAGCATTGATGAGACAGAAGTTTTAGGTCTCATCAATCAAGATAACAATGGAACAGAAAATGATGCAGCAACTCTTTCTGGAAATTTAAAATGGAGTCAGTGAGTGATTTGGTGTTTTACGTCTCATCATGTTACATGAAGTGGAAGCGTGTTTGAATTCAAACTTAGACCAATACCAAAGGTAAATGAATTAGAATTAAACACAACCAGTGAAAAATGATACTGTTCCTGCATCTCAAATTTCATGAGACTCAGTTACTGAGGCTTCTTTTAGTGACACTGTCCAAGAAATTAATAAAACTCGTTTTGGTCGTGAAGTTAAACCACCTGTCTGTTTCTAAATTTTTGATAAATTTATAATATGTAGACATTTTAACTTGTTTCATCTGTTGTTCTGATAAATGTAGACATTTCGACTTGTTTTTCTTTTATTCAGTGTACACTGTACCTTTGATATATAGCATACTTTCAGGAACAGATTATGAGTTTGTGTTGTACGCCCCATCAGCACCGTTGTGGGCTATTTAGAGGGAACAGATTATGAGAGTCTATACCAAATGATCCAACTGATTGAAGCAAAGAGTACAATTTTACTCCAATAACAAACTGCTGCATTTGATTTAATTGCTGAAGAAAATGAAAAAAATGGAAAAAGAAATAGAGACACTGAACATTACAATAGAGATGAAAGAGAAGTCAAGACAGACAACAGCTACTGCAGCTAGCGAAGGTTTGAAGAAAAAAATAGCGACACTGACACTGAGATTGACAGTCTGAAAGCAAAACCAACAGAGATTCCATCAATTAAAATTCAAAATGGAAGAGATTCTGCATGCGAAACGACCGGCTACAGCAAAGGCGATCACGGACAGATACATTGGTAAAACTCAAATATAATGGGATGCTGATGGTAAAAAAAAAAACCTGAAAAAATATCTTTGCAAAAGCAAATCAATGGCCAAGATTTCAAGAAGTATGAGATGAATGATAAAACGTAGTAATAGTCATGCTGTTCATAGACTCATGCTTGCCTCCTCTCCTGAATAGCTACTCATCCAATGAACAAAATGCAATCATCCCTGCAGAGCTCGCCTTTTATCTCCCAGACAGTAGAAAGGGGAAAAGTCATGATGTCAAAGAAACCCTCAATGGAATGACTTTCGAATGAGCTTTTTCAAAAAAAAAAAAGTTCAATAGTGGCTCAGATGAAAGACCGTAAAGAAAAGCTTACTAATGCGGAGAAGAAGGGCTTCGAACAGCTCATGACCGACCTCAATCTGGATCTGAACAATCCTGCTCTAAAGGCTGATCTCACAATGTCTGGGTTTATTAACAAAAATGTATGTTAGATGCTTGAAATATACGTCTTCCAGTGACATCATAAAGAGAAGTATGAAGTATCTGTTCATTGCCACAGCAGGGATGCTCAAAGGTGGAAATGCAACTGCCAATTGGATTGAATCCAGGATGAAGCAAGTTGCTACAATCTTGAAAATTGACGAGTTGAAAATCGGCACTGAGCCAGATGCTTGTTTTGGTAGATTGTTGATTCAGTGTAAACTTGATATTCACTTGAACTTGATATTCACTTGAACTTGATATTCACTTGAACTTCACTTGGATTAATTCTTAACTTGTTATTCGCTTGAGTCACTTGCATAACTTCAAACTTCACATGTGCTTGTAAAAAATCAAACATACAATTAGTATACTATTATTATTACTATAAGTTGATTTTATGTTAATTTAAGTTACAGTATCAAACTAAAATTTTACACATGTTGATATTTAATAACAGATTTTAGTGTAAATCTTTCAGGTAAATGGTCATTAACTTGAATTTTTTTGTAATTAGGACTCACCTTGTTGTCAGGGGGATTCCTCTCGTTTTTGCTATGTACGAGAGAGTTGGTGATTCTCAGCACATTCTACAATTAATTGGACTGATAAGTATAACCTTTTGTGATTTACATACCATGATTGTTTTTAATATTTTACAATTGTTAATACAATTATTATACATTATTATCATTTTAGAGGGCATTGTCTGGCCATTAACGCCCAGTTCGCGGGCGTTAATGGCTGTTAACGCCCGCGAAAACGCCACCTGGTGTATTTTTCTGTCAGTTTTTGAGCTAAATCGGCCGAAAATGGTCCGAATTGAAAAATTTAAAAGCCTAGAATTATCTCCAGGAAAAGCAGATCATTCCTATGTAATCGATTTTGATCTATATTCAATAACAAGGGTGTGAGAACGCGAAAACGGAGCGGGCGTTAATGAATACAAAAGAAGAGGTAACTTTTTTTTGAAGGCTCATTGTGTTAAAAAATGATAATAATGATAATAACATTTTGTTGTCGGGCATTATGGGGTATTAATCAGTTATGGCCCTCGGTCAGAAATCATTTAATGCCCTCGCCTGGCGGCTCGGGCATTAAGTTAATGATTTCTGCCCTCTGGCCATAACTGATTAATACTCCAAAAAGGCCCCAAAAAAAACGTTATTGACCAATTGTGATCAATTTTATGCTTTTCTTAACATCATTGTTTTTCGTACACTATTGTTTCTGTTCCTTTTGAGAGGTATAGACATAAGAGGGCAGTATGCCTTTAAGTAGAGGGTAATGTGAGGATTAGTAAATCTACTGTCACTGAACTGCCATGGGACAAGCGAGTGATAATACGCGCGGTAAAATTTGCGTCATCAGACACAGATTACGAGTCATTCATAGTTTTCTCTCACCTTTCCTTCACACAGTTCACATCTTTAGGTTCTTCTGCTTTGGTTTTGACCAAATTACTAACAGTACAACTCCTATTTTATCCAGATTTGACATAGAAAGCTACAAAATCATGATCAATGTTTTCAGAAGATCACCGGTATTTTACACCAGGGGCGCCCTTGTAGAGTGTTTCCCAAGGATTTCCCCACAGGTTATGACGTCACAAACCG
The DNA here is from genome assembly GCA_026936325.1 of Platynereis dumerilii. Lineage (NCBI taxonomy): Eukaryota > Metazoa > Annelida > Polychaeta > Phyllodocida > Nereididae > Platynereis > Platynereis dumerilii. The sequence continues at coordinate 29,242,663 of JAPTHN010000011.1, forward strand.
ATGGGTGTAGAACAATTTTCACAGGTTTTGGCCACAAAAACATATAAAAGCACCGTTGGCGGGTCATTCGGGGGCCGGCTGTTGAGCGGTACACTTGGATCTCTTGACATTGAAAGCTGTTCAGCGAAATTGAGTGGTCACAGACTGACAGAGTTGTGAGAAACAACTAAACTTGAAGGTACGTTGTCTTTTTATTTGGATCTGAACTATGATAATTAGTGGAATTTAAAATGATTAAACCCTTTGTCAGCCAGATCATTCCACCATGGGAGCAGTAGTAGAAATGATGAACTGTCAGATGGGTTGTGGGTTCAAATTCAGATTGTGGCTCAGTTAGGGTAGTCAATGTTTACTTGTGGCTGTTACTAATATTTTTGTGTTATTCAGTGACCTGAGCCAGGAGAACTGGACCAGAGGTTACTTTTCTGTTCATGGATCCAGGAGGCCTGGACTTTCATTTCTGGAAACTAACAACTGTGTGATCTTGAGCCAGAGATGCTGGACCTAGAGACTGTGTGATTATCCAGAGATGCTGGACTTAGAGACTGTGTGATTATCCAGAGATTCTGGACTTAAAGACTGCGTGATTATCAGATCCAAGGGATTGGACTTTGGGAGAACTAAAACTTGTGATTGATGTGATAAAATGACTGATTAATGTGATGAAATGACGTGATGTGATGAAATGACTGATTGATGTGAAGAAATGAATTGATGAATTTATTCCCCAGATGAGCCCAATATTGTATCTAAAGCCTCAATAAAGATTAAAACTTATTTTAAGTGTTTCAGTTGAGTTATATATGCATTTTGCGCTACCATTTTAAAATTCGATCGCATATTAAATTTATAGAGACTGGTAACTGTCAAAGTCGTGACAATATATTCCTGGGATGAGTACTGTCAGTCTCTCTTTTCTATGGTTGGAAATTTTTCCAATTGAGATGATGAAAGAAAAAAATCTCAAAATTTGGTGCTTTTGCTCGTGATTCCGTTAGCGTGACTTCGGCTTGCTCTAAAAAACTGATCGGGCCAATGAAAGACATTCTGGATGTCCAAAAGGTTAGTTTATATTAACGTAAGTAAGGATAAATCTCAAAATCATGATTTTGCCATCACATGTTGTCCAATAAATTGTTAAAGCACAATTTTCAGGGCCAGGTGGTGATTCCCTTACCATGGAATTCATGAATTAGATTCGGCATTAGAGGGCAGCACCGTGTACACTGTACGGAATAAACCTACCCACAGCTACCTTCACACATTGTTTGGCTTTTAATATATGTTTTATTGGGGAACACAATGTCATATATATAATTATAAGCGCCAACTAAAACATACATGTACTTTGGTTTCTTTTGGTTAAAATCCTTTTTTTTTAGATTGATACACTATTTTTAGTCAAATGGGGGAAGGCCCTCGCCCGTCTGGATTCACCCCAGCTGTACATCAATTTGGCTATGGATTTAATATGTTTTATTGGGGAACACAATTTCATATATAATATTATAATATAATATAAGCGCTAACTTACACATACATGTACTTCGATTTCTTTTGGTTAAAATTCATTCTTTTTTTAGATAGATACACTATTTTTAGTCAAATGGGGGAAGGCCATCGTCTGTCAGGATTCGCCCCAGCTGTACAACAATTTGGCTATGGATTTACAGCGGATGAGCCATGGATACTCGGGACAGACCTGGACGTCGGTCTGGAGTTCCTGGACAATCGAGTGGTGTCCGCTGCCCCGCGTGGTGTGTGGCTTTAGAGAACTTTATTAACTCCTCAGATTGTGATGAAATTAAACCAGTTATAGACCCCCGTGGTAATATTCATATCAAATCCATCAAGAGTCGTAAGCCTATCTCGAATAGAATATGTCTAGATGGCAAGCGGCATGGTGATCCTATCGGATGGTTATGGCAAAATATCACGGGTACCAAGTGTTTTACGAAATGGCTAGGTTGGGGCACAGTGTGATGGTCTGCTACTACAATTGGGAGACCTCCTAGGCCAGCTACACTTTTCTATCAATTGGGGTTGATAAATGCTTCCTCACCCGCCAAATGATGGCATTTAATGAGACAAGACGAACCGAAATCAGGAAACATTGCAAAATAAAGTCACATTTCAATTGCTTGGCATGAAGGACTAACAAGATGGAAATGTGAAGACGCGACCAGCGCCGTCATGAAAGCTTGGGTAGAAGAAAGACACCAATAGCATATCATTTACTGGATGGACAACTGCACTGGTCAAAATAAGAACCGGACTCCGAACACAGCGATGGTGACATCAACTCAAGACGACATTTCGGGGGAATCACTAACACTAACACTTTTAGGCGGGCCACAGATTTATGTTGCAGATTTTGTCCATGCTGGTGTTTGTAAAGGAGATAAAGAGAAGGCCAGGCGGAAGCATATTTGATTTTGATGAATTTGTCCGTGTCGTCGCAAGATCAAATGGAGGTCATAAAATTTGGTAATGCGGCCACTTGCGTGGATGCTGAAATTAGGCAGTGAAAGGCAGGCCGGTGATGAGAGAGAACAGGAGATGCTCAGTGTCATCCTTCATGAAATACCTGGACCACCTTAACCCACTGTGACATTGAGCAAGTAAATATCATGTAAACTGCAGATATATGACATGATGTCATCAGGAAAAAAAAAGGAAAAGGAAGAAAACTTCGATAAAAAAGCCAGTAATGCATGAATTAACACGATAGCATTGATGAGACAGAAGTTTTAGGTGTCATAAATCATGCTGACAATGAAACAGAAAATGAAACTGGAACTTTTTCTGAAAAAGTAAAGTGAAGAGAGTCAGTGAGTGAGTTGGTGTTTAACGTCTCATCATGTTACATGAAGTGGAAGCGTGTTTGAATTCAAACTTAGACCAATTCCAAAGGTACGTGAATTAGAATTAAACATAACCAGTGAAAATGATACTGTTCCTGCATCTCAAATTTCATGAGACTCAGTTATCGAGGCTTCTTTTAGTGACACTGTCCGAGAAATTACAAAAACTCGTTTTGGTCGTAAGGTTAAACCACCTGTGTGTTTCTAAATTTTGATCAATTTATAATATATGTAGACATTTTAATTTGTTTCATTTGTTGTTCTGATAAATTTAGACATTTCGACTTTTTTTTTTTATTCAGTGTACACTGTACCTTTGATATGTAGCATACTTTCAGGAACAGATTATGAGTTTGTGTTTTTACGCCCCATCAGCACCAGTGTGGGCTATTTAGAGGGAACAGATTATGAGAGTCTACCATTTGAATGATCCAACTTATTGAAGCCAGGAGTATGATTTTACTCCAACAACAGAGAAGCTCAAGAGGAAGTTACAGCTACAACTGCTGCATTTGATTTAATTGCTAAAGAAAATGAAAAAATGGAAAAAGAAATTGAGACACTCAACATTACAATAGAAATGAAAACTGCAGCTAGCGATGCTTTGAAAAAAAAAATAGCGATACTGACACTGAGATTGAGAGTCCTACAGCAAAACCAACTGAGATTCCATCAATTAAAATTCAAAACAAATTCGCCCCAATTGAACATTATGAAAAAGAAATTGACGTCCATTTCTTTAGAGGGTGGTGGGACCCCTTTATCAGCTCTTTTCCCTGTCAATTTAAAATGCAACGATAGAATAAATCCTTCAGCAGAGCACAGTTACCAGCATCAGAAAGCGATATATCATGGAAATGAGAAGGCAGTAGAAGAGATTCTGCATGCGAAACGACCGGCTACAGCAAAGGCGATCACGGACAGATACATTGGTAAAACTCAAATATAATGGGATGCTGATGGTAAAAAAAAAAACCTGAAAAAATATCTTTGCAAAAGCAAATCAATGGCCATGATTTCAAGAAGTAAGAGAAGAATGATATAGCGGAGTAGTAGTCATGCTGTCCATAGACTCATGCTTGCCTCCTCTCCTGAATAGCTACTCATCCAATGAACAAAATGCAATCATCGCTGGATCCAGAACAAATTATAATCAAGCAGGTCGCCACAATCTTGAAAAAAGATGAGTTGTCGATCGACATTTGAGCCAGACGATCTTGATGCCTACAACTGCCTTTCTAGCAATTTTCTTGGAAATTATATCCATAGTAATCTTAAATCGAAAAAATCATTCTGACAAAATAGCAAACAAAATATTGAAAGCAATAGGTATATTAAACAGATTGAGGAGGGAACTTCTCCTATTGGCATACAAAACTGTTTGGTCAACTCGCCTTTAAATTATGGATTGCTCTGTTGGAGTTAAGGGAATCAACGACTCATATAATTACACAAAAAGCTGTGAGAGTAATTACCCAGTCAAAATTCAATCCACAGGCTGAACCACTATTCAAAAGGCTAAATTTACTATCTCTAAATGAAATTCATAATAAAAAGCTAATTCAATTCTATTACAGATCCCAAAACAACATCCTCCCCGATTACTTCATGTACTACTCTTATTCAATAAAAAAACAGAGAGATACACACACCATAAACACGCAAAATAACAGATTTTTCACTCAATCAATCAAACACAAGTTTGCTGAAAATTGTGTGATACAAATTATGCCACTTATTAAATAAAACATATTAGCATGTTAAGGAAAGCAACAACCCAGAGCAAAAACGACTTTAAAAAGTTACGTAAAAATCAGTTTCTCAGGTGAATATAAATCAGAATGCAATTTACAAAACTGCTATGCATGTAACACATGAATTAAATAATCACAAATGACTGTCTTTTCAAGGTGGCACTCATGCCAGCATCCACATTTGGACAATATGAGCATCTCCAGGCCTTGCATTCCACATTATATTCAAATTTTACTGTACCATATTCCAGTCAGATAAATGCCCCCCTATTCTACTCTACTACTCTGTGTTAGTAATTTACTTTTCCCTTCATCTCTTGCTATCAAGTGGTGCCACCTTGCATTTGGTGGAGGCATACATTTGTTGAGAATGTCCTGGAGTGGAACATGAACTGACGTGTGCAATCACTGATGATAACAAGCAAGAATCACCAAGCACTCATAAGAACAATCAAGAATCACCAATCACTGACGAGAACATGCAATAATAAATAATCACTGATGAGAACAAGCAAGAGTCAAGGAGGATGGATCAATACCTTTTTTCAGATTGAGTCTGCAAAGGCCCAATTGTTTCCAATTCCTGCAGTATTAACATCGCATGGATGTAATGAGTACTCAACAAATACATTTTCAGGAACCAGGTGTTAAAAGCACAAGGAAGTTGCAGCAAGTCCTGCAAAGCAGGATGCTATAGATCTAGACAAGTTTGTAATTTCTACAGAGAAATTCAGAAAATATACACTGGAATGGTAGCCGATGAACGAGTGAATGCAGAACACTCTTGAAGCTTCAGGAGAACATGGTTGGCTAAAACAGATGGGACATATGACTTAACAACGTAGTAGCCCATCGGGGTCATATACGTCACAGTCATGGACCCATAACTGCCCCCAAAATCTTGTCTCGAATACTTGCAGTGAATGTCTCTACAAATTGCAGTGAATGTCTCTACAAATTTCCTGAAGGTAAAAGCCGATGCTGGATCCTTATTGATTCAGGAACAGAAGGTTTCATAGACGAGGGTCAACTGGATCTTCATGCCTGAAACAGGCGATCCGGATTATGTGCTCCGTGACAACAGAATTGCCTGTACTGATGAAATGACTAAAGTGCAACACACTGCAACAGCGCCAGTTGGTCAAGCTACATGCCCCCACCGACCTACATAATCTTCGATGCGGCACAAATAATCCCTCATTCAGGTTGGCCTGGAGAACAGTGGTGTCAGTGCAGGTGGAGCTGGTGGAGCAATATCCCTACCACTTTTTTGCCAAAACGTTGGTGTTTATGGATGAAAAAAAGTTTATCCCTGACATCTTCCGTGAAGGCGCTAGCCTGATTTGCTCCACCACATTAAAATGAAACTGACACCCCTGCTGGAGAATCTGTGGTGTCTTTCAAACATTATTTTATAGTCACAAAATGTAGGCCTATATTGTTTGGCATGGATCCTGAAATATAATGTGCAGAATCAGTGGAAATATATCCTTACATTATGATGGCTGTTACTTATAAATTGTTAGGAAGGAGGCACAATGACGCAGGGGGTGTTGGTACACCCGAAAGTAGCAATCCAACGGTACCCAAATGCCCAGAGATGAATACAAATGGGACCCAGCAAATCCACTGGCGCTTCATCGTCATCTGACAAATGAGCACATATTCGAAGTGATGAAAAACCCCAAGTCTCAAAATGAGGAACCACTTGGCAGAACAAGTTTCGGACTGTGACATGCTGCACCTCATGAAGGCATACTCATTGACTGTGCCTGGTCAGAACTTAGCGCCCACCATCGAGTTTCTTTCAATGACCTCGGTGGTCTGTAAGATCTTCCGAGACAGCAACGCTATAACTGAACTATCTGATGTGAGACTAGCAGAAATAGATAGGGTAAGTGGTTCAGGGAGTGGGAACTGTGGGCCATGGGTCAGGAAGGGCTCCCGATGAAGGACCGAAGAGCGATGCTGCTCACCACGCAGACAATGCAGGACATCCAATCGTGCCTGATTGGTTTCCTTGAAGAGAGTGCAGAAGGATTTCCCTGGGGGCAGTATTGTCCCTGGAAACATCAACAGCAACCCCATAGAAAATGGATTCTCCCAGCAACCCTGTCTGCACAATGGCTGCAACACGAACCCCACTTACTCAGCATACACAAAAGCACAGAACAGCATTGCCCTGCTCCAACCCCTTGTGTCTAGAAAAGGAAATGCCGCGGCATCATTCACCCGACAAGCCACCCCATTTAACTTCCAAATCAAGCAGTCAAAGAAGGAAATCCAGACACCTACAGGAAATTATTCATTGTCATTGTTTTACATTTCATCAGCACTTGAGTGGGCTATTTAGAGACATACTCAAACTTGAAGAAGTTTCACGGTCACAGGTATATTAGCGATCTTTTTCAATTCGCACAATTTCCTGGCGTCAGTGGAGTTTAAGACTTGTACCAAAAGATTGCCATTATGACGTTGTGTAACTGATTGTGGTTTGCCAATCATGTCAATAATTGTCTTTCTGCTTAAATTTCTAAATTTAAGTCGTCTTCATTTCTAAATTCTAGATGTGCACAATGATGAATTTATGCTGGCGATCTGTCTGCAGACTGAAAATGGACATGGACAACCAATTCGATTTACCAATTCTATCCAGAAAAGTCCCTTCTTCATGAACATCAGTGAAGAAAAACTCATCAGTTCTGCTGCCCTCTCATAATTATCATTTGATACCCCTCAAATCTTCTATCCATTGCCAGAATACACAACAGTAACTGTTGCTCTCAGTCTCAAGACAGTCATGTTTGTCCATCACCAAATCTGAAAAACTCCCCGCCTGAAGGAAATCCAGAGCCTCCTTTCAATACCCCATCAAATGAAACCAGAACCCCCGCTTTCAACAATATCAAATGGTCGTCTTATGATAGGAAATACTGTTCCTCTAAATGCAGTCAGCTTGAAAAGAAGAGGACTCGCGGGACTTCGAGCAGCTTTGGAGCTTGCCGATACTTCATCACAAGAGCAAATTCGGCAATTCAACAAGACCCTCTTAAGCATGCTTGAAAAAGCCCCCGGACTTCAGTTTCTCCACGCTTGGTTTGATGGTGAAGCTGATCAAGATGTTCTGTTCAAAATGAAATGAATATTTGAGAAAATCGCGAGCTCGAAATGAATAACTGTTGTGGTTAACGTCTAATAATTTCCTGTCAAGGAAGACTACAAGCGCCCCTCTAGATCTAATGGTAGGCTACTGTTGCTGGAATTTGCATGAAAATGAGTTAAAATTTGATACAGAAAATTCCGCATTATGTAAACAATATCACCGGCAAACCAAGACTTTACTGGCATGGTTATGCGAAAGATAAACTGTTTGTCTATTGAATGTGAAGTGCAGATTCTGCAGTACGTGACAGAGCTGGTTAGGGTTTTGATCCTGCGGGGTCTGAATTGTCCTGTAGATTGCAACATGCAGTGCAGTGGAAAGTGAGTCTCCATTATCTGCGATGCTAGAAACAGAATTAAATTGGTAGATGATAGCCTGTACTACACTTATGGAGGTCATGCAATATTAAGTCGTAAAAGATACAAATAGTTTGTGTTATCTAATGGATAATATGTTGCTTTGTGGGGATAGAACTATGACTTTTAATTGTCTAATCATTCGACAGCAATGTATCTGAAGTGATTTCATGGATTGTTAAAGTTGAATCCCACAGAATACAGCTGCTCCACCTATTGTACTCCACAGTTCAACAAAAATACCATTTCTTTCAAAAATATATTCTGTACGAAGAAGAAAAAGTTGGCTAGACATGGGATAAAAAGTTCACATCATGGGTGGGGGATATACTAGGTCTTGGGTGACTATGGCAGGAATATAAAAAAATGCTGTGTTTCCCTTCACCAGCTCTAGCATATCTGAAATTAACAGATTTTTCAGAAGAATTTAAAAATTTAGGTAAAGTGCCTAATCAATGTCACTGCAGATCACTACGTGTGTGTGTGTGCGTGTGAGCGTTTGAGTTTTACGAGGGGCGTTCAGAAAGTTCGAGGCTTTTTTTTATATGGACACTTATTTTCTATCTAGAACTATGAATTTTTCACAGGATAAAATTCAGCATATTTGGAATGGATTTCCAAAATTTTGGACAATTTGGACATTTTTAAGTCATTCTGTGGTTGCCATGGAAACTGAAAGTTCAGCTTCTTGGGGCAGGTGACACTGAAACCACTAAAGCCAATGAATTTTGGCTGTGAGAGACCTCTCTCTACCACTTGCATTAGTGAGATTGACAATATTTGACACAAGAAATATAATATTAGCCTTAAAAAATACTCCCAAGCTCACCAAAAGCATTGATTCATAAACCTGACCCATTGAAGTAAATGTTGCTTGAAGTCCTCAAAACAAAGTTCTGTGAAAGAATTTCGGTCATCCAAAGCCTTTTCTCCTCCAGTGCCTGAAACTATAGCCCCCATGGACTAAAGTAAGGGAAAACCAGGACTTATGTAAAGCAGCATGTCACAGGAATAGCTAAGATAGATAATGCTGTTCATTTTGATATCTTGTTCATACTAGTGAATCCATATTTTCACAAGTCCTTATGCGGTCAGGGAAACACACATTTGCCTCCTGAATTTCCCTCGCCAAATCTGGCATGCAGGAGTGCTTTCCTACATGGGTTCAGTGTAAGAATACACACATTTGGTGTGCTTGAAAGCATATTTAGAAGCTAATACCAAATTTCTTGTGTCAAATATTGTCAATCCTACTTATACAAGTGACAGAGAGAAGTCTCTCACAGTCACAATTTCTTGGCATTCTAGGTTTCAACATTACCTGCCCCAAGAAGCTGAACTTTCAGTTTCCATGGCAACCACAGAATGACTTAAAAATGTCCAAAGTGTCCAAAATTTTGGAAATCCATTCCAAATATGCTGAATTTTATCCTGTGAAAAATTCATAGTTCTAGATTGAAAACAAGTATTCATATGAAAAAAAGCCTCGAACTTTCTGAACGCCCCTCGTACGTCTCATAGCACCTGAGCAGGCAATTTAGAGACAAATGGATTAATGTTTAAGAAGTCTAAAGATCACTATAGATCGATGTATAAGTGTCAATATATAACTTAGGGATCATTATGCATTGCTTAATATTTCTGTGTCAGTAGTTTAGTTTTCCCTTCATCTCTTGTTATCAGGTGGTGCCACCATGCATTTGGTGGAGGTGTACATTTGTTGAGAATGTCCTGGAGTGGAACATGAACTGACATCGTGCATCCAACAATCACTGATGAGAACACGAAAGAATCACTAATCACTGATGAGAAAAATCAAGAATCACAGATCACTGATGAGAACAAGCAAGAGTCAAGGAGGATAGATCGATACCTTTTTTAACAATGAGTTTGCAAAAGCCCAATTGTTTCCAATTGCCCCAGTATTAACATCACATGAATGTAATGAGTACATCAACAAATACATCTTCAGAAACCAGGTGTGAAAAGCACAAGGAAGTTGCAGCAAGTCCTGCAAAACTGGATGCTATAGATCTAGGAAAGTTCCCACAATTTCTCCACAGAGAAATTCAGAAAATCTACACTAGAATGGTAGCCAATAAACAAGGGAATGTGGAACTCTCTGGAAGCTCCGGAGAACATGGCTGGCAAAAACAGATAGGACATAGGATTTAACAACGTAGTAGCCCATAGGGTCATATACGTCACAGTCATGGACTCATAACTGCCCCCAAAATCTTGTCTCGAATACTTGCAGTGAATGTCTCTACAAATTTCCAGAAGGTAAAGGTCAACGCTGTCTGAAACAGGCGATCCGGACTATGTGCTCCGTGGTAACAGAATTGCCTGTACTGATGAAATGACTAAACTGGAACAGCGCCAGTTGGTCAAGCTACATGCCCGACCTACATCATTGTGGAGGTGGCTCAGTCCTTCGCTTACCCACACGTAACCCCGAACCGAATGCCGGCAAGTAGCCAAAAATATTAATTACAGGACCAAAAATAATGCTGCCTCTAGACTTTTAATTCTGCAATTTCTCAGGTCAATTAATTAACTCCCAAAAGTTCCAATTCAGCTGGGGGCCAAGACCCCAAGTTTTTGGCCACCACCTCTACGCTTTTTTAACAGGGCACAAAGTAGTGAATACTACGAGCACAGAGGGAAGGCCGAAAGGCAACCTGCAAAATATCTTTCCCTTAACATCGATGGAATAGACCAGAGCAAAAGCTTCATGACTGACTTTGCCTACACACCAAAATCCTTATCAGGTAACTTTTTGCTGTTTTTTTTAAATGTTTGGTCCAAAAAACACGCTGGCACTGAAAAGCAAATCATGCAGATGATAGAGCGAACGTGTGTTGATGCTGAGAGAGCGGGATTTGGAAGAGAGTGATTGAGCACACCATTGGTGGTGAAAGTGAAATTGAAGTTGACTGTAATGATGATGATTTTTGAAACTCCCGTAATTCGAGAAACCAACCTAATTCTAAAGTAATTGATCCACAGAGGATAGCACCTGACTTTTGTGAAAAAATGGTACCACTTTCATTGTGTTCACCTAAATCATTCAATTTGAAAGATATTTGGCAGTGGTCTAAGTGTATAACCATAAGCATAACAACGTACAAACGTACAATATCTATAAATTGCCTTAAGAAATTTTGTATTTATATCAATCAAGGTCACTGCAGATCACTATAGAACATTTCAACTGGAATGGTAGTTGATGGAAGAGTGAATGTCAAACAGTCTCGAAGCTTCCGGACAAATTGATTGTGAAAAACACATAGGACAAATTGATTGGAAAAAACAGATAGGACATATTATTTAAAAACGCTGTAACCCATTGGGGTTATATACGTCAGAGTCAGACATTTGTTGTCCTTGGTAACATGATTTGATGGCATCAAGAAAGTACAACGGAAAGCATTTACCATCCTCGACTGAAGGTATAGAACGAATGTTGATGCCTTGGGAGTGGACCGACAACTGCCTCCAAAATCTTCACTCTGATCATTTCAGTGAATGTCTCTACAAATTTCCAGAATGTAAAGGCCGACTTCATGTCTGAGACAGGCCATCTTGATTATCACTAAGAGATGAACGGAGACTGCTTTCAGGACTGGTGAACGACTTAAATCGAAATTCCCACAATATCTTCCTCTTGGTAATGCTGTATGGCCCCTGTATGACCTACATCATCAAGAACAAGGCCGAGGCCCTTCGCCACGAAGTCCTTCATCTACCCCAGGTCATGCTGCATAGAATTTTGCGTTTCAAATATATTTAGAAGTCAAACTTCTCACAAAGGCTTGCAAGAGAAAATTGCGAAGTTTTCAGCAAGAGGGCTGAGTACCTGAGGAAAGTCGAGCAACATTGGAAGGGGGTTTAGGAAATTGTTTAGCATGACGAGAACAGCATCAACAATGATAATGCCCCATACCTAGGGCCCCATACACTCTAAAAAAAAACAGCCTCCAAAAAACCAAATTTGGTTTTTGAGGTTGTCCCGCATATTAAACCAACTAGGGTTTGTGGAAATACCAAATTGTTTGGTTTTAACAAAAACCAAATAAAACTGGTTTCTTCATAAACCAAACAGATAGGGGGCTGTTTGGATATCTGAGAAATCAGTAGTGGTATTATGTTATCTCATATATAATTGATCCATGGCTGGCCTATCAACTGGGATTCATGGATGGATGATTGAGGCTTTACGTCAAGGATTTATGTACTTGGTAGGCTGATTAGGACAGGAGGACACAGAAATCCGGTGCTGCATGATTGAAACAGCCGTCCAACATAGGCTGTATTTAGTGCGGCAATACAGGATGTAAAATTGTTTATTCCACTTGCCTGGGACCCAAACTCCCACCCCAGCCACTACTGATTACATAAAATAAGGCTTTATTTGACAATTATTTGCAGCTGCTGCTTTTTTCATTGGGGGGGGGGGGGCGGGATATCTATGGGGCGGGGAAGGTGCTTTGATTTTGTTTAGATCTGCAAAGAGAAAAGACAAAATTGTAACAGTGAAAACAGAACAGTTATAGAGTATAATAAAGAAACACAGGGAAGAGAGAGTGAAGCTACACACCCAGCAAGCACTGGAGATAGCTCTAAAATCAGTAGACTTTTCTTCCTTGTTTTACCAAGCAGTCTACAGTCCATTTACGGACTACCAAGATAATAAAATGTACTTACCTCACAGAGAAATGCCACTGCAAAGCTATATTACCAATGGGACATTCCGAGAACAGTTGCCTGTGATTGACTAATGTTTGGTCTTAAATCATTCTCATGTTGGAGTTTTAGGGTGTAGTGATACTTCTACTAAATGTTTAGCTTACCTACTCTTCCACATGTTAAAATATATTCATTAATGATTTCTTGCAAATAGTGTCTCTACAATTTTGTAACACAATCATATAATTAACATGCCCGTGCATCAAGCATGGTCTTTTATAACTACAAAGTTGCAAAGTAAATTTTAAAAAGTATAGTTATAGGTGGCGTCACTCGGCTCACCATTGCTCAGTCATGATTCTTTGACAAACATGAGACTCAATCTACTTAGTAAGTCAACTGTGATATGTAAGCTGGGAAAAAAAAACCACTTTTTGAGATAATGCACTGTTTTTTTGTTTGTTACAGCTTAGTTATGCTTTCAGTGTTGATAGATTCAATGATTCCTTGCTGTGTTTGTGTTAATCACTTGTTCCTTGTTAAATTTGAACTTATGCTTGTCAAATGCATGTCAGTATAGATGGCGTTAAGTGTGGTAGAGAAGGAGGCTTTGTCCTCTGGGGAGCTGATATGTCTCAGCAAGCACAGTGTCGAGTTTGTCTATGAGGTCCATGAAGTTCCTTATACATCGAAACTAGTACAAGGTTATTAAATATCACTAGATAAATGAAAACCCATTGTCTCTAAGCAAATTATTTGTGTATGGTAATGTGGTTGATCATTAACAAATGTCGTCATATCGACACATGAACCAATATTTATCATGGCATGAAGAACTCTAATACCAGGGTAGACTCATTCCAACAAGAGGCCTTGGTTTTTTGAAAAACCATTTCACCTGAGGAGGAGACCAATTCCAAAGACAAAAACCAAAAATGACCTGATAAACCAAATTTCAATTCAAAAACCACCATGGTTGTCTCATAAAACCACTTGATATTTTTAAAAACCGCTTTTGTCCTAAATTTTTTAGAGTGTACCATAAAATTCGGACAAATTCGACAAATTCAGGTCACAAATATAATAATTGTTTTCTTTTTTTCGGGTATGTCAAGAAACTTAGATATTTAAAAGCACCTTAAAAGAACTAACTTCTCACAACAGCTAGCTTGACAAAAATTCTCAGATTTGCAGCAAGAAGGCAAAAACCCAATGAATGTGAAACAAACAACAAGAGGATGGATCATTGGAGCTTCATGTCCTGTATTTCTGCACTTGGTAGGCTAATTAGGATACTGAGGAGGATGACACAGCAATGAGGCAAAGGCTGATTGAAACATGACATGTTGTGAATGTTGAAGGGTTGACCACTCCAAGTGCGAGGGTTGGTTATTCGAGAGTAGCAATCCGCAACACTGAGCATCACACAGACCAAAGCTATCCTTTTTGGATTTATATTTTTACATTTTTTACAATCAGCAAAAAACGGAAATTGCAAAACCAAAAATAATGCTTCATCTGGACTTCTAGCATTTTAATTTGATGAAATCATATTGGTATAAAAAGAGTATATATGTGGGGCACTTAAAAAGAATAACATTAAAGAATTGTTTGACGATTTCCATGCTATTCCAAAATGCATTTATGACACTCAGAACATGTTGCTAAATTGCATTTCTGACACCACAACTAATCTTAAATCAAGAACTTATTAAAATGCACATGAACTTTAGGTTATCTAAGAATATTTGTCATAGTATATATCTCGTTTCAGACTAAGGCAGACTCCACGAAAAGTGATCTCAGAGGGTACACTAAACTTTCCAACCCTTTTGTTATTTCTCTGTTGCTTCCTGGAGCAAGTTAACCTATTACTCAATACACCTGTGAGCTAATGAATAAATATCATTAAAATAATCCTCAAATATGTCGCTTTTTGCTCTTAAAAATATATTTTTTTAACCCTCATGAGGACATTTTTGGACGACCATACTTACTGGTGATCAGACGTGCTTACTTTGGCACTCTGTGGAATCTGCTAAAACCAGTTCACGAAAATGTAATGTGTGATTGATAAAACACATCTTGAAAATTATTTTGGAACCATTTTTAATTGTGTTGGTCATTATAAAACTTGAAAAAAAGGAAGAATGAAAAAAGACTGCTAATGTAACTCGATTCCGTCACCGGACACTGAGGTTACATTAGCAACTTTTACATGAGAATTTTTCGTGTTCTTGCAACTTATGCAAATTTCGAATGTGAAATTCTAAAATTTTATTGAAAAATCTGTCTTATTTGCCTATATACATCACCAAAAACATAAACGTCTGGGTGTGGTACCTGTTTTTTTATTGCTAATGTAACTGCAATTTCGCATCTGTCTATTTCATAGAGTAACATTAGCAAACTTTGTCTATATAAATTACGTTAAGGAACAATTAATTTATCTCAAATTTTTTCTGAACCGAAAGCCAGGTCTCCCAGGAGCAGGCCAGGGGTGGTACCCTGCTGGTGTTTTCATTTATATTTCAGTAGTATCATCATAAACAAATTCCGTGCTCCATCATTTAACGTTGTTAAATCAGCACAAGGCCATAGTTTTAGTTATTCTGATCCACCAATTCAACAGCAAATATTGTTTACCCATGATTTTATTTAATGGATTGACACAGTAAAAGATTTAGATTTCAGTCTTTTTTTTTGTCCTGCCAGCTATCCCTGGAAAAAGCACCCTGAGAAAATCTCAGAAGCTACGAATCAATTATGTCTAGCCTTATCCGTCTTTGTGCTAATGTAACTTGTGGTTGGTCATTTTGCTGCTTTTCGTGGAATCTGCCCTAATTCTTACAATTTGCATCTAATTATCTTTTGTTGATTTATTTAATCTGTATTAATTTGCAACAAACATTCGTACCCTTCGTTACTGTAACTAACATGTTTTTCTAAAATAACCGATGAAATGTGTGTGTATATCTTTGGTAAAAGTGTGCTATTACCCGTGTAATTATTTTATTAAGCAAACAAGCCTTTACTACTGGCTTTAGAGGTTTTACGCCTACTGTTTCTATACCTTTGTATGTACCCCAATTTAATGATCAATAAAAAAATAATAAAACTTACTATGTGTTGTTAATTAAGACTTCTCAATGATTAATTTGGGGATGCTATACATGGCCGGATGCTCATCAGATGCTGCCATCAAGCACATTGCTCTCAAATATTCAGTTTCTAGGCCACCGCTGATCTGGTGGTTAATTATTATTCAAACTTATATTTAATTAAAATGTTGCTCTTCAGGTTACAATCTGAGTTTCGATACTACCCATGGAATTGCAGCTTATCCTTGGCGTTGTTGAATTTTCCACTGTGTAACAAATGTAAAAAATGACACAGCGTTTCTAAAAGGTAGCACTTTGTCAACAAGTGAATTTCATTTAGGGGGCGACAATTAGATTTAGGGGGACCCTGCAGTTTTCCTTGGCGGGGAATAATTTATTTCACTGTAACGGCAACAATTATTTATTTTGAACATGCGATGTCCCCAAATATTTGTTCTTAAATCCAGCAACACCCTGTTATTAAGAAATACCCCCCACCACACAAAAATATTAATTTCACCAAAACTGAGCAAGCAATTGCTTATTTTAAAAAAACTCCAAGCTTTCCACTGGTTTTATTTAACGGTTGCCCCCCCCCCAAGACTTTTTTTTCACATAAGCATCATTTCATAATTCTTTTAATGAAAAATAAGCGATCATTACAGCTGGCCCATAATCGAAATTAGTCATGAAAAGAGAGGGGACCATTTCACTGTGAAAAAATGCTCTTTTTAACCATCATAACCAATGATGTGTCATCATTATACTTTTAACATGGGAAACATATAGAGGCTGTTTGATTAGTCATGATCAAAAAAAGGCCATTTCTTGTCATTAACTGATTTTAGTGTAAAATCAGGTGCATTATCATTTCAGCTTTCTTTTGTCCCAAACCAACAAAGTTCTAGTAATTATACAACCAGTCAATTTCTTTTATAAAATTACTGGACATTTCAGTGGTAAAAATTGCATGTTGTAATTCATAATGCCGATGATGTTTCATAATAATACCAATACTTTCAATAGTAATTTGATTTAAGGAGTAATACTGCTTGTTATGATTGACAAAATTTAAAAGAAAAGATTGTGCATCAGATTATTATATTATGGCGTCAGCCAACCATAATTTCAAAGATGTAATCAACTGTTTATTTATTTTCTCTCAATTTTGTACGCCAGTCTTTATGGTCAATAAATCAAATAAAATGAAATGGCCTTCTCTTGATCGTGACTAATCAAACAGTAGTGTTTGCTATGTGAAAAGTATGATGATGACACATTATCGGCTATCATGAGTCACAAAGTGCATTTTCACAGTGGGCCTGTCTTTTTTTCACAACTGATGGACTTGCTGTAATTAATCTCCTTCAACCAAAATACTATTAAAAATAGGCTTATTATATCGGTAAGATCATGACACATCACCAGCACCCTTCTCTTCTAACAAATGGAACAGGATGATTGAAACTGCTGTCCAACATACATCTTTAAATGTGAGAACTTCTCACAAAAGCATACAAAGATATCTTTTCATTTCTTCTTGAGTTCCTCCCGCTTCCTTCAGGAGCACCCCGAAGAGATTTGCATAGATTTAATTGCTTAAGGTTGTTTTAATTAGGTCTAATTACTTCACCAGCTACTTCTATTTCTTTAAAGAAAGCTGCCATAGCTGTCCAGTGTATGCATTATTGAAACTTTTTCACTTCTTCATCAGCAATGCTTATTGCATTGCTTGCCTGCACATTTGGTTGATGGCTGACCTGAAGCAGGTGAGGAGAGCAGTCTCTGGGGGGGGGGGGGGGGCACGTGCCAATTGTTTACTTGAGCATGCGTGTTACAGCCTGCCCTAATCGAGCATTGCAAAGCACCTGCTCAGGGCAAGCATAACGAAGAAGACAGCAGGACAACAAAGAGGCTTCAGACAGCTGCTGCCATAACATCACCTGGAGATCACGTCGTCAGGTAAATATTATCGTGTCTTATACTCAAATATTCACTCAAAGTCTCATAATGAACATGTATCATGGGCTCAGTGTATTTTAAAAGCATTGCTAATATGATAGTCCATCAAAGCAAAGCATCCTTCATGATGCAGGTAGAAGCAGTCGCTGTGTCAACCAATATGATGCTGCAACAATCTGTCAGATCATCTGGGCTTAACCTAATTGGTTGGTAGATCAAGGGTTAATGTGGTGCATAACAGCCTTACAACAATGGTAATGAAGATCACTGTGGTCTGTAATTGACTGCAGACATGACACTAAATACTACATGTTGTTTTACAAATATTGATTGAGCAGAGGGATTTGTTTGTGTTGCATTTGTTATGTGAAAGCCCAATCAGTTCCATTCAAGCGTGACATCAATACAGTCTCAGTTCATTACACAGCAGACACAAATGGCATGGCATTTACCTGTAAAGAATGCAATGTTACAATGATAGTATACAATTAATAAGTATATCTTAGTGTGTGTTACACAAATACGAAGTAAACAAGACATAGAGATCAATACAGTCACTTGATCATATTGCTCTGTATTGCCAAGTGCCACTTATATTGATTAAATGCCAAAACATTATGGCATGGCCAACTCCAAGTTATGCCAAAAAAGATCACACATGAGATGAGTATTACTGCAGTTTTATGTGGATGTTATCACTGTCTCATGAGACCACAGTTTATTATACCACTATAATAATTTACTGAGATGTGACAACACAGGACACTGCTTTTGCTCACCTAGATTTGCTGGGTGGCTGCATGAATACCCACCCCTATTGTTGTTCCTGTATCTATAAAAAGACGGCAGAGTAACCTGACTTCTCACTTGGCAATCTCAAGAAGGTTCATACATAAAGGCTATACAATGCTACAACACCATGTAGACAGCAACAGTTCTAAGTTGTACATCTCAATCAATTGACAAAATCATCCACAGCTATCAAGTATCAACCACATATATATGAAGCGGCTCAGCACTGCAGAGGAGGTCCACAAGGACTTGTATACCATCCTGAGTAAAACAGCATATCAAACACAACTTGCAGTCAAGAGAAGCAGTGATTACTTTTAGTTTCCTTTGGGATTCGCCACACATGATATCTTATTATCTTCTACAATGATACATGTGATGTTACAGGTGGGAAACTAGTAATGAAATCTCTCACAGGCTACCAAAACATCCAAGGCAACCACTGATCAAGACTTGCTGAAGTACGACACCAAGTAACTTGTAGTTTTGTTTTTATTCCAGAACAACCAAGGATGACCAACAAAACTGAAGTAACCCTGACAAATGAGTGACCTTGACCTGATTCCCAAGGTCACATGAGGGACTTCATCATGGTTCTCTGCAGACTTGTCAGCTATCTGTTGCAACAGTTTGTCTTCTTCAGCAACGATGTACAGACAACTGCAATAGCTGTGGCTCTGGTTTCTTCCATTTTGTGCAGGTAAATTATCAGGAGAGACACTGGGAGGAATATTTCTATGGTCTAAGTAAAAACAGCTTTAGTCCATGCATGTAGACAGAGACCCCTCATGCAAGCATCACTTGCAGGCAGTACAAACTGCAGAGGCAATTATCCAGCACTGGTGGGACAGGGGGGAGGTCTATTGTTTATATAGACTACATATGCAAAGTATCATATATCTCATCAGTCATCATTCTTGCTTTGTAATTAGTTTTTCGAAATTTTTGATGTTTCTATTGTGCCATGTAATAAATCAACACCACACGATCTTCACTTAGTTACTTTTAATACTTTTGATTAAGCCAGCATAGCCTACAAAGTATGTGTTAAAGCCAGACACATGATTTAGATTTAGATTTGAATAGGTTAGGGAAAGCAAACTCACTCAGAACTGTTCTATTTTACTGAAAGACAAAAACAAAGTTATCAAATGGCCACTGAACACTGTGTTTCTAAAATTTCTTTTGCTGTTCAGTATAATATGCAATGTATTTAATTATCTGTTTACAGAAATACTCACTCAAGGTAGAACAGAAAACATTAAAGTTGCATCTCTTTCGCGTGCACTTATTATTTTTTCTCTTTGAATGCCAACTTTCAGTTTGATCTGGCTGTTGGTGAACATTGCCCTTGGGAACTACAAGGAATCTTCAGTGATCACCTGGCTGATAAACTGCATGAGGCACCACATCAGGGAGAACATCACCTGTGGCAGCAGCAGCAGCAGGAGGGGGGTGAGGAGGATGCAGGAGGGCCAGGTGAGAAGCAGATGAGGAATCTCAAATATGACTCAGTAAACAGTTATCGGTGGTTCTGGGGCCCTTCTGGGGTCGAGCTGTGCTTGATGTTGGGATCTTAGAATGTCTAGCTTGCCCTT
The DNA here is from genome assembly GCA_026936325.1 of Platynereis dumerilii. NCBI lineage: Eukaryota > Metazoa > Annelida > Polychaeta > Phyllodocida > Nereididae > Platynereis > Platynereis dumerilii. The sequence continues at coordinate 29,262,942 of JAPTHN010000011.1, forward strand.
CAAAACATGTAAGCCACTGGTACTGGTATGGTGAGACTGTTAACCCCAAGCTGCTAACTTGCTACTTTGATTCAGGCGAAACTCCAGGTATTGGTGCTCACAAGAGTAGGCCTATGTAGTATGCATGTTCAGTAGGTTGAGCTGGGTTCATAAACATATAGTGCTATCAGTAGTATCAGCGTGGCCCCACAAACATCTTTCAAATTTTATAATTTACAAAAACAAGCAAACACAATGTGTTTTCTGTTTTTAGGCCTGCCTGCAGCAGGGCTTATGTGACGAGTCAAGCTCTCTCTATCTGTATGACGCTGTGCACAAGATCCTGTTAAAACTATGTACTGTATGAATCTGATTCTTTGTAGTAATCTTACTTGTGGGTCATTGAAGGCTCTTTTCGAATTTGGCTGGTCTCCGTCACTTATTTGGTTATTTAATTGAAAATATACCTCTACCATCCTGCACAGTGTCCATTTTTCGCGTCATTATAAAGGAAGGAAGTAAGAAAGGAAGGAAGGAACAAAGGAAGGAAGGAAGGAAGACATAAGATAAATAGATGTAGATCATAAATAGATTTGTTTTAGATGTTTAAAAGATGTGTTAGTTCACATTTTTCGTTTATGTCTTATTCCCAAAATTAAGGCCCCCAAAACCTACACACAACCAGCAAAATGTTCGTCCAATTACTGAAATTTTTCAGCAAAGTATTGTAATTTTTCAGCAAAGTATTGTAATTTTTCAGCAGTAGTATATGCTTTGCTATAATTCATTATATTCAATGCATTTACCAAACACCACCTTGATTAACAATTCATTAGAGTAGAAGTTAGGCGACATATTGATAAAAAGTCAGCTAGATACCTGAGTACATTTATAGATACGATTCTGACTTATACAATACATAGGTATCGAATAATTAGATAGACATATAGATAGATATGCAGATAGATAGATAGATAGATAGATAGATAGATAGATACATAGATAGATACACAGTTAGAGAGTTAGAGACGTACAGAGACAGAGCTAGAGAGACAGCTAGACAGACAGACAGACAGACATACAGACAGCTAGACAGACAGACAGACAGATAGATAGGCCTAGGCCTCGGCAGGCTGGCAGGCCTACGTATACACTCTCTGAGTGTTCGTTCTTGTTTGACAATGTATCCACTCACCTGTCATCAAAGGTTATTAAACCCTTGACCTTACACAAGGGAAGTGTGAGAAGGCAATGCATCATGACCTTACAAGTTCAAACTAATTCAGGAAATCACTTAATAAAAGCACAATACCCCCAGTCCTAGGGCAATCATTTCAAAGCTCAGGACAACTGCATTACCTTTTACACAATTGCTAATAAATATCACTTTATAACAGAAGAGAATAGCATGCAGGATGAGAACGAGAAGAGCCTTTAATGCAACCAACCGAATTTAATCGATAACTGCCAATAATTTGACCATTGTCTTTTGTTCAATCATAACTCTTCCTATGACAAGATGCTATGTACGTGCAAGCAAAATCAGACTATAGACAATATTATCAATATCTACTAATAAACTCCCAGATTGAAAAATATACATTCTTATACTCCATAAATACACACCATAGTATTCATGGAGTGTATTTACTGAAGGGTGACCTCATGGTCATAACCTGACATTAACCTGTATAGGCTTACAGCTTCACTTGAAAGTTCATTGTCCTCTACCAACAAAGATTCCCCAACTATGGGACATAGGGTTTTATATTCTTGACTTGGGTCTACCTTTGTTGGAAAAGGTCTATTTCAATCAAGAAATAATTAAATTAATCAACACAACATTAATGAGCCCATTAGAAACCAACCAAATGACAGTCCTAACTCAATTTTCTTATTAATTATACAGAACCCTCAACGAAGAAGACTCCTGAGAAGTCAGAGCACATCCACATACAGATCTCCTTGGAAGAACAGAAAAGTCTCCAGGCAAAACACATCACCATGCTTGGGGTCAGTGGCCTTTAAAGTTCATTGAGAGATTGTCATAAGCTCAAGTTAATAATGGGATGACAGATTTTGAGCTAACACCAAGGTCATTAAAAGCAAACACTAATTTTGCTGTCAGATATTATTAACATGAAAAATCAGTTGACTAACATACAAAATGCTGTTCTATTCAAACTTTTAAAGATCAAGGACATACTTGACCAATTAACTGAATTTCTTCTTCAGAGATTTGATCATCCCTCAAATATCTCCCCTCTGTCCAGGAGGACCTCTGGAAGTGGATTTGAGGTAATGACACATTTATTTAATCAAAAATAATAAGCTTATGCTCTTCAAATTCAGAATAAGTATGCAGAAGAGCCATACAGTATGACAAACTGCACAGCATTTTCTCAATGTCACTGGTCGGAAGCTATTTGAGGACATTGGTGATGTCATTACAGGTCCTGTACTTTACATTGAAATGAGTGGTCAATTCGTCATTGGGAAAAATATGACCTCAATGGTCAATGATAGGACTCATCCATGAACTTCTGTAGACAAATATATGACCTCACTAACTGGATATGACTCATCATAAGTACAACACAGAAAGTATAGGGACATGAGGACCACTTTGGTAGTCACTCGTTATTCCTTGGCTGTAAGTTGCTAGACATTGGCTTCAACCAAGTACCTTCAAAGGTGCAGATAAAGCTGTCGAATATGAGCTGTTCAAGCAAAATGTTCACCTCTACTGAAAATCATTGTAAGAATAACATCCGATCACTAAGAGTTATACTTTTCTTGCATTTCAGTCACTCGGGCCTAGCGAGGTGCCCAGAGCGCATTGGTTTCCTTGGATCTCAGCTGCTGATCCTGTCTCTTTCTAACAACTACCTGCCATACATTCCTGATGAAGTGGGCTGTTTGCTCGGGCTACAAGAGCTGCATCTTCAGTGTAACAGGTTGAAAGCTTTACCTGTAAGTATCTGAATGAAAATCATGAAATGTTTATTACTTAATAATAATAATATTTATATGACTTGATTTCGAACTAACACTGTCAATAACATGCCCACTTATCTGCACTGAACATCAAATATCTGGATTTCATTTGCAGAAAAGTATAGGAAACCTGTCGAAACTAAAGCGATTAAACCTTGCGAACAACAAACTGACTTCATTGCCTCAGAGCATAGGATATCTTTCCGGGTTGAAACTTCTCGAGGTCATGAATAACCGTTTAGAAAGCCTTCCACCGGAGATAGGACAACTGAGAAATCTCAAAAGTTTATTTCTAGAGTAAGTATAGGTCTTCCTATTTGTTTTTCGAGTCTAACGTTAGTAGAAACATATCTTAAGACTTACATGACATTGATGAATAATTCAAATTAACGAATGATTGATTTCTCTTTCAGTTCCAACGCACTAACAAGTTTACCTGTAGAAATAGGACATTTGTCAAGACTGAGGGTATTTATTTATCCATTATCAGAAAGCATACTTATATCAAAAAACATTATTCAACATCAAGTTACAAGAATCACCTTGCCATCAAGAAAATACTCTGAATCTATTTTTTCAAATCTTGAACTTCAGAATTCTGTACCGATTTTCTATTTTCATTTCTGGCCTCTGCTAATATTTCAGAAACTATACGTGGGAGGAAACAACTTGACAGAACTACCAGAATCGATAGGAAAATTGATATGCCTTGAAGAATTGTGTGCCTCCAATTGTAATTTAGATGACCTGCCGTTAACCATCACCAAATGTGCCTCTTTACGAAGAATATGGGTTGAAGACAACATGTAAGTTCATGGCCAAACATTTAATGACTCAACGTTCGCCAAACTTATCAAGTCTATAGTTAGATGCTGAAAGGATGATCAAGAGACAAGACACACCATTGGCTATCTTGACTCACATAGTGCACATACCAGTGAAACTGCGCTCTCTCTACCCATATTAAAATATTTGAAACTTGACTGATGCAACTGACAACCTCGATATGAATTATACTTCTCTTTACAGGTTACGTTGTTTACCCCCTCAGATGGGCAGACTGCACCGACTAGAAGAGCTTTATGTCAGAAATAACAGACTACGAACACTACCACCTTCACTTATTTTTCTACATTTATATGTTATCACAGGTATGAGTTTCCAACATCTTATCAACTACAGGACAATATATTTGAGATATAAATCTACAGAATGATGTACAATATATTTTTTGTCTTTCAGTTAGTCAAAATCCCCTAATTTTTGAAAGAATGATGGCCCAGGACATGGACTTGGCCCAGGTTCTGCCTCCACGAGGAGAAATGCCTTCTTTACTGGAAATAATAGCAAGACGTATTATTAGTGATAAGATTCCTTGGAGGAATGCTTGCTTGCCAGAAGTTTTAAAAGGTATTTGTTCTATCAATATCAATGTAATAAATTCAATATCTCAACTGCACTGAATTTGTCAAATCATTATACAAAGTGCTTTGACTGCATGTTTCTTTTTATTTAACACCCTGCATGTATTGATCTCTTTCAGATATGTTGAATAGTGTACGATATTGCAGTGACTGCAGTGGACCTTATTTTCAATTTTACGCTGCGCAATTTGGTTTCCGGACTCTCGGAAGTCTGCAGCTTCCTGTGATGCATGCGCTTTGTTCGCCTCACCAAAGAGGTCACTGTCAAATGCCCATGTTTCCTGAGGAGTAACTTGGCCACTTAATTATCATTTTTATGCAACATTCCACATGGTTGTGAATCTCAAGCCATTATATAAGTACATTATATATACATGGGTTTTGTGCAATCAAGATCTCAACACTCCGGCACGATGTTCAATCTAGTCATGTATTACTGATACTCTATTTTGTTACTAATAAAGTTTTTCACAAATTTCCATTTTGTTGTTTTAATTGCTACTTGATAAGTTCACTTTGAGCATCCAGTAAAATCAACTGAATTGCGATACCAGAAAGCCAGCCTCTCGAATATTACAAATCCCTTGTGGTCTATGTTGTAGAAGTACTAATAAAAGCCAAATTGGGAGAGACAAGATTGTAATCACCGGCCTATTCAAACCAGCTACTTTCAATGACACAAGGGCAAGGCATACCAAAAGCGCCAAGTGCAAGTATAAAAACATGCGAACTTTCTGTGACACATTAACAGAAAGTGCATGCCCAAGAACAGACGGTGGGACACTCAAATCTAATCTCTATCACAGAGAGGCACTTATAAAACATCAAGATCAAGAACACCAATAGCCAAATAGAAAATCCTCCAGAACTTCAACCAGTAAATCACAACACCAAATTGTTGAGCCAACATCATCCCACCACTTGATGAAATTCACATGCCACTGGGCAGACATTTTAATTTGCCTTTCAAAGATGATTGTCAGAACACCAAATCCTTTCAAAATAGAACTAGAAAATTTTCAATTGAAAAAATGTATTCCAACCTTTTGATGAGATTCACATGCCACTGGGCAGACATTTTAATATCAGAATCACTTTCTCACATACTTGTTTTTACATCCCAACCAATTTTTTTCGATTTGATGAAATTCACATGCCATCACAGGGTCCATCTGACCAGAGAAGCATTTTAATAATTCAGAAAAGACATTCACTCAAACGCAAACATTTATCGAGTTGAAAACAAAATTATGTACATACAAATATTTTTTACGGAGTCAGTAGGCCAGCCCACTGACCAAGGATAAGTCATCTCCTCACATTGAAGTTTTTCTTGAAAGGAATGTTTCGTACATTTGAACATTATTTAAAGCCATTAGGAGATCACATTCATAAACTGTTGAAAAAGAATTCAGTCGCCTGATGTCCAGAATTTTCAACAATTCCTCCTCCGTTCTTGAAGCGTAACATATCTACAGAACAGCGATAAAATTGCAAATGTTTTTTTTGTCCCATGGGCAGTGCAGCACTAATGCAAAGTTTGATACCCATTGCAATGAAATTGTCAAGCAAGCATTCAGTCCCATGACAAACACATTTCATAGAAATGCTGCTATAATCACATTCAAAGACCTAGTAACTGCTTAGTGCTTGACTAGAGTTTCAATACACATTTCTATCTTGAGGAAACAAGATTTTCAATTCAAGTGAACTGTTTTGGGTCAGTAAATTTCACAGTGAGCACATAAAACAATGCAGGAAAAGGAACCAAGCAGATGAGAGGGCCGTGGAAGGTTGGATTCTTCATCTGCGTGATGGAAAGGATGCCGTAAGCATGAAGCAACCAATGACTCAAGAGGATCATCAGGTTCCTCGGCCTCTTGAATGTCTCCACCAGAAGATACCTCATGGACTGCAAAGGAGAAATCAATTATTTTAAAGACACACAGTTTCTGACAGAGATCAAACAATACATTCTAAGCAAAAATAATAACACACCCATGATATTCATGGTGAATAATGCTGTATAGCTATTAGAGCGCTTGACTCCCGATGATTCAGTTAAAACCTTCACACAAATCTGACATACCTGGTCCTGATAAAGAGCAAAATGGCCAGCGATTGTTATCACAGACACAACAATGATGATGTATGGGAAGAAATAATCTGAAACGAATTATTGGATTTGTCAATTCATCATAAGTTAAATGTAACAATCGATTTTTGGAATACCATCTACATTCTACAAAGTACCACAAATTTTGTATGGCCATTGGTCAATAGCCCAATACTTACATAAAACACCTCCAAAAATGGCTTGCAGCACTACCAATACAGGGAAGAAGTACAAGGCTGCATAAATAGATTTTGTTCCTTGGTAGCCAAGTTTAGCTGACAACAGCGGCCGAGCTAACATCATTATGACGAGGCAAAAGGCGTAATATACCATGACCATTGTGTATCTGGAAAAAAAAGGACATCACACTTATCCCTCAAGACTTGAGAAGTTTTTATAAACAGATAATTTGAGGTCAGAATATTTCAAGTCTAACAAAAATCCAATTTACTCACAGAGGATACACTATTTCTTGAGTGCAATGCAACGTAGTTGTGTAACCAGGGCGAGGGTTGTACATCATCGTATACCAATCAGCCAAGTCCTTCACATCACAAGATCTAACATCCAATTTCCCATACGGCTCCATTACCAGGAGGGTGCATATCCCTGCCAATGCACTCTCGACAAGCGCAGAGCCATGGAGGAACATAAGACTTCTCCTGCAAAATAATTGTGCAGACACATTTTATAAAGATTAGATAACACACTTTACTGGCATAAATATCAAGTTTATGATGACTTAAGGTCCTGATTTTGGCATGCGAATATTCTATATTACAAAACAATACATATGTACAGCAATACATCAGTGTGTTCTTACAGTTTCCGTTTATTTGTAAAATCAATGAAGAACCAATGAAGAGCAGGCACTAGCATGGCCATGAAACCAAGGTAGAGCCAGTCGTAGAAGGTAGGAGATCCCTCACAGAGCTGGCAAATAGATGCTTCATCTGGTCTGTAGCCTCTTGGACATGCCTGTTGAAAGAAGAATTATTAATTTGACATTTGAGTCATTTGAAGCATGAAGAAACTAATCTTTTGCAGCATGAATTAAAATTTAAATGACAGAACGACATGAAATGTAAGCATTACCCCACATGGACTGTAGCCTCCCGTTTCGTTCATGACACGTCCACAGTACATTCCTGGACATTTCAGCGTCTTTTTGACATCTGGAACATGTATTCCAAACAGTTGAAACCTGTCATGTGGCATTCATTTATTTAATTAAACATTGTTAGGTAATTTATTTAGTGCTTGATACTAGTACCCGAGTGCAGCATTATCCTAATACAGTCCACAATGCAGGGCGGACTGCCTCAATGAGCGAAATCATGGAAATGAAGTAGCTATCCCCATGATCCCGTAGGCCACTGCACATACCATCGCAAAGCGCAAAGGCAGGGTCTCTTTCATGAATAAGATAAAAGCAAAGGTGCAAAACCATACATCTTCCCTTTAGCTTAAATGAAGTTGCTTATTTGGGTTTATGAAATTTCGTCTTTACTTTTTCAAACATGGGCGATAAATCGACACATACAACAAAACTAACAACAATGGTTATTTTTCTCAGATAAAGCTTTACCGCACAGAAAACGCTTTGTCACAACAATCAAGACTACAAAGAGAACATGGGTATACCTTCCGATGATGTCAAAGTGACGAAAAAAGCGAAAAATCCTGCTAAAATCGCAAGAAATTTCATTTTCTTCTTTTCCAAATTCCAATCAGTTATGGACTTTATGCACAGGTGGCGCCAGTAGGCCGCAGATTCAAGCGCCCCTGAACGATATTCTGTGAACTGGAAGAGGTGTGGCAGGTCAACATGTTTCTGCAGCTGTCACAGTGACTTGCTGATTGATTCAGGCAGCTTATTAGACCCAGACCGGCTGTGACAGCTCAAAATCAGTCAGTCCTCAGTCTGAAGAAGTGGTCAGGACTTGCAAGATGGCAGCTGCTGAAGATCTGGTCGTGCTGGACAGAGGAAACAACACAACTGTCTCCATTCACTTGTTTGGTAAACTAAACTTTCTTTTTTTTACCAATGAAAAATGCACTGCACTGGTCCTAAATTGTGATTCTATGGTATAGCCAGTGAACTATCAGCAAACTGTTAAAGCAATAGTGATAGTTCACACAATGTCATATTCAGTTTCAGTCCTAATTTTTTAGAAATAAGACCCAGAAATCCAGGACCCTGCAGTTGATGGCCATGAGTGTTACATTGTAACAACAATTCATTGAAGCGATATGATCAGCTGCAGTGACATACCATAGCTCATCATAGCCATATTAATTTATGAAGTTGCTTTAGGGACACTAAAAAGTAGGAACACTTTAAAGTTTAAGAAAGTTAATAGGCCTAACATGATGGGTGAAACTTAACCTACTCACAGGAAGCTCGTACCGCTTGCAAGAGAGGTTACAAATGTATCCTCGAGAACAATTAAGGCTTCATTAGTGAGGTAGTCAGGTGCATGTACATGTCTGTATTACAAAAAAAAGCTCACCTGCAATAATTGCAAGAGACTTCACCAACAAGGATATAACATTGCAAACATTTTGCAGATGAGGTTCGAGAGGCGAGTCACCCTTTAGGAGCTTCATGTTAATGTAGCCACTCACTGGTCAGTTTATGTCACACATACTGTGTGGAGTAGCTCAACAGATTTAAGGCCCAAACCTATTTTAAAACCCCTTTTACTTGCAATTTGAATGCACAGTGATTACAATAACAATGGTGTGATGAATCAAGAAAATAATCCTGTCACTGTTTGTCAGCACTTGCAGAAGTGAAATTTATGATGACTTAGCATACATGTTCCAATTTGTTCTAACAAGCATGCTAGAAGTACCAGTCATGCTTATTGTATCAATTGTTTTCTTTCCAGGTGCCACATTAATTTCATGGAAAATTGGGGGTGAGGAACAAATTTTTGTCAGCACATTGGCAAAATTTGACAACAAGAAAGCGATCCGCGGAGGAATCCCTCTTGTGTTTCCACAGTTCGGGCCCTGGGACCTCGGTCCTCAACACGGATTTGCCAGAATTTCAAGATGGCAGCTCACTCAGCCACCAAAGAAAGAATCTAACAATGACATCACATGTGTCCTGACCCTGGAAGACAATGAAGATACTCGCAAGATGTGGAATTACAAGTTCATGCTGACATACGAAGTCACTCTGATGGAAGACAAGATAGAGACAAGCTTCAAGGTGGAGAACATTGGGTCTGAGGAGTTCAAATTCACCTGCTTGTTACACTCTTATTTCAAAGTGGATGACGTCAAGAAAGTCACTGTGACTGGCTTGAAAGGATGTCAATTCGCTGACAAAGTCAAGGATAGCACTGGCCAGGAGACGAGGGAAGAGGTCGAGGTTCGAGAAAACGTAGATGTGGTCTACGAAAACACGCCCAATGAACATGTGATCAAGAACACAACTGGCAATCGAGCAATCAAGATAACTAAGGTCAACCTTCCCGACACTGTTGTCTGGAACCCTTGGAGGGAAAAAGCGGCGGCAATGGCTGACTTTGGAGACAGCGATTATCCTTACATGGTGTGTGTAGAAGCTGGCAAGGTGGCGGAGCATTACAAACTGGCTGGTGGTGCCACCTACCAGGGTTCTCAATTAATACACAGGTTGTGAAATTTTGACCATCTAGCAGGAACTTAGGAAGTGTAGTTGGCTTTACTGCTGCTTTCTTTCATTCCAGGAATTAAAAATTCTTGATTTACATGTACACACATTTTATGCTTCATATAGCATGTATAGAATAGCGCATTCCACCTTCTTTTCCATTTTTCGGGTTTTAGCATTTATATACCGGTATTTTTGAAGAGCATATATATATTATATTGTCCTATTATAATCTGAACAATTTTCCAAGAACTTGAAACTGGGTTTGCTTATCTGTTTATTGTTAGATGTATATGTACTGCAAGTACAGCGGATCATTAATTTGGGGTTAATTGAAATGTTGTGAACATGGGATATCAATCATTTACCAAATGTGATCAATCTTTGAGCTATTAAAACAAGATATTTTCATTGATGTACAACTTTAGTTTTTTAATCAATTTTGTCAAAATTGTATATTTTGCATTTGCAAGAGACAATCCACATTAGGGTGATGCAAAAAAGTGAAGTTTTGAAATGTTAATGGGGCACCCCCTGAAGTTGTTCCAATATATGAAAAAAAAATTCAGTAAAAATTTGAGCTCAATCGGACAAAAATTAGAGGGTGCTACCGCATCATGAAAATTAACATTAGTATTCAATACAAAAATATCCATTATTTTGGCATGTAGCGAGTTCAACTATACCTGGTTCACCAAACCAATGCGGCATGGTCATAATTTTTGGGTCTGGTTGTCAGAACAGCGGATCAATGCAAATTTGGATTATTTTTTACTTCTGCATGCTGCTACCACCAGACTAACGAAGATAAAATAGTCAAAATATACCAAATTCGCGGTATTTGATAACATTACGGGTTTTAATGTCACAGAAATGAAAGTTACTTCAATGGATGGAGCATGAAAAGAGCTTTAATTTGAATACCAACACTGCTATACTCTGACCATCTGACCCCATTGAATTAGGTTATTTGTCATTAACAATTATTTGCGAAAATTCTCATTATTCAAAGCAATGCTGTAGTACTGTAGAATATAGCAACATAGTAATGTTGGTATTCAAAATAAAGCTCTTTTCCTACTTAATAAGATGGTGTAACTTAAATTTGTGTACCTTTATTCCTGGTTATGTTATTCAATACCGCGTATACCTTAATACTGTAAAAATCGGGCAAAATTTGTTGCTTTAGGAGTGCCCTCTAGCCTGAAATGACCGGATATTGGCAAAATATGATTGGATTTGTGATGAGAATAGTGGAAAGCTTAAATAAGAAAAAAATTACCAACACTGTAGTGGTAGGATAACTTCCTTCACCTATCACCCATAAAACTGGGATTTCGCCCATTGCAATACAATGTTATATTTCAAATTGCGGTAGCACCCTCTAAAATTTGTCCGATTTGGCCCAAATTTTTACTGAATTTTTTTTTCAAATATTGGAACATAATTGGGGGGTGCCCCATTGAAAATTCAAAAATTTATTTTTTTGTGTGCAATCTGCATCACCCTAATCCACATGCAATACACATGCAATACACATGCAATACACATGCACTAGAAGGTGATGATGTTCCAAGTATTACATCAAATACACCATGTTATATCACGTTTCAATAACAGTAGAAATGCCAAAATGAACACGATGGTTGGGCCCGGAGTGTTGCGCAGACAGAGGCTTAACTAAGAATGATTTTGAGGTTGAAGTCTTTAGGATGGACTTGAGTCTTTGTGGTTGAATCTTTTCTTCATCACTACTAATCACATTATACTCCTGATGCTTAGTAATAGTGTCCGTTCTCGATTGCAATGAAACGCTGTTAAAAGACTGAGTTCTTCTGATAGACTTCCCAGGTTTTAGGCATAGTTGTTTAACGGAGACTGTTGTCATTGATTGAGGCATTGATTGTGGCTTACTCCGCACATCTGAGTCCAAAGTTAGTGTCACTGAGAATGCTTGCTTCAAGTTAATGTTATTCACTGGGTTACTATCCTTTGTAGCATCTTTGGTGGTGAAGTTTGTTGTATAGATTGTATTGTCTTTTGGTTTACTGTCTTGGCTTTCCTGAGGGACTGGGGCAGTCCAATTGTCCTGGGACGCTGGCGCTCTCCTCACCACAGGAGACCAATTAATGTGACCCAACCCTCGGGGTGACGCAGGAGACCATCTCTGAGAATGTTGTTGGGTCGGCACTTTCTGCTTCCTAGCATTCTCCGCACTCGATGCTCTGTCGATTGGAATAGATCTCAGAAGTGGAGGACTGACGACATTGTCAGGATGCAGTGATCTCCAGCGTCTGGCAGTGGGGGGCGTGTGGGGGTCACTGATGCTGTGCCATCGACGGATGGTGGACAATCTCGGCGCATCAGGCAGGGAATGATTGTGATGGGGTAAAATCTCAACAGGTGACCTCTGCTTGGAACCATTAGCTGACATACACCTTGCTATAGATGACTTTGGATGTAATGAAGTAGCAACAAACGGCATAGAAGTTAACGAAGGTGCTACAAACTGCGAAGGTGTAATTGGCCTTCTCCGTAAATCCATTTTGTGAATATCCCTGATGTTGACGTTAGACCTCCCAAGTGTTTTAGTGTGTATAATCCTGACAGTACATGTATCAATATTGCCTCTTCACTGTTCCTTTGCAAATACAGCTGGCAATATAACAGTCCCACCTTGCATGACTACGACCTTTTCTTTTTTTCATGACATGTGACTCCTTGTTAGCCCAGTCATGAACATTGTGCCCCAGGGCACAGCATTTCCACAGAATTGAAACTGTTTATAGGGAGCAGTATATATCCCACATATATCCCTGAGCATTTAGCAAGCCTGTGTCTGTGCACATGTGTCTTACTGGAATGAACTTAGAGCTGATTAGGTCAAGCCTGTTAAAGTGCAATTGATCCTCTTGATAATGGATTCCTTGGCTGTCATGCTCCATTGAGCATTGTGGCCTTCCGTCTGACATGATCATTGAGTCATTTCTAATCCCATCTTGACTGGATTTATGAATGGATACCTTTGTATAAACACAAGGTTATTTATATTTTGGCAGTCACTCAAATCTCCTTGCTGATTTAATACAAAGAGCTGCTAAGTTAAGGCGACAGGTTAGTGCTAATGTTTCTTCAGGGCACAATGAACCATGGGTGGTAAATCTACCAGAAATAAAATAAAAAGACGTCACATATTAAAGTCCCTTACCATATTCACTCAAATGACAATCCCATCTTTTTTATGAAAAAGTAGTGTCAACTTAGTGGCTAAGTAGCTGAGAACACATTGACAGACATATTTTCTTAGTACCTAAGAATGATATAAATAGTATTAAATACTTATTCTGCAATAATCTATTTCGAACAAATAACTGGAAAATCTTATCAAAAGACACAATCAACTTATGTGGTCATCCCTAGGATATATTTATTATGTTTTCTGTGGTTAGCATACAGAACAGCACTATAGTTGTAAATTGCATTATAAACTAGAATTTGTGTCGCAAGCGGAACACGTGCGAGTTCACCATGCTTATGTTGTTTTGTTTTGATGTGTTGATTCTTGGGAAAATGGAGTCAAATTTGGGGCCTAGATTTCCATACATGATCGGAGAAATATAACACGATAAACTTAGCAGTGGTACGACCAGGGGGGCAGTGTCCCATCCCCCGAACTTTAAGTAAAATAGGTGAGTAGAGAAAGAACAAGAAAATCTTTTTTAAAAAAAGATACGCTGGTTGTAGTGATAAAAAAATTCGCATATTGAAATAGTGTTAAATGGTATAAAAATATATTTGAAATGGTGCAAGATATATGGGATGGATGGATATGATTGGGGCTTTTAATTAAGTTATGTATTATGCTGTTGAATAATTGAAACAGCCATATATGCAACATATAGCCATAGGAGACCCAGCAAGAGCTACATTCAAATTGTGGACCCAGTTATTGGAGCCCAGCATGCTACCACTGAGCTCACAGCCTCACACTCTCCCCTAATTAATTATAATATATGGAAACCTCATAATCTGTTATCAACATCGATCTATCTTTCCGTCTGTCCATCTATCTTTCTGTCTATCTACCTATGATCTATCTGTATCTTTATTTTATATAATAACTTTTCCAATAAATAAATGGTGACATGAACTTAATGCCTTTCCTAAAGTTGCTGTTTTTAAATTAAATTATTTGGTGTTTTAAATAAATTATGCCATGTATCTGCATGAGTACATATATATACTGTACAGAAATGTCCAGTAGTACAAATTACACTGAAATGGTGAAGAGCAGCTCAACTGAAAAACTGGCTTCTGAAATTTTTAAAATCTCAAACAGGGCCGGCCCTAGGCCAATGCAGCCGATTCAGCTGCATCGGGCCCCGCGCTCTTGGGGGCCCCGCACCCTTGAAATGACTATAAAAGACACAAAGAATACAATATCCAGGCTCCAGAAATACTGCTGACATGCTTAATTGCGTACCTGCATGGGCAATCAACCCCTGTTCTGTAATCAAGTGCATGTACCCTGATTGTATTAATGGCAATCTACTCCCAACACTTCTTTTCAATAGAAGGACCAATGTTAATTGCAATTAAGGTTAAACCAATTGGGGGACCTTTGTGGATCAAAATGAACACAGTAACTTCTTGATTACTGCAGGATTTAGATTGACATGTCTTACTGATGGGCTGTGAACAGTAATTCTGGTGGTCATAAATGGGAATTAGGCCTAAACAGAACAGAGATGACATCTCCCCTGAACACTGAAGGAAACTTTTCATGAAAATTGGCTACTTTATTTAATTTTACCTGCATATTGAAAATATATCAGCTGATTGATTGGTGTGTGCACTATCTGTAACTACTTTTGTCTGATCAACTCAACTTCGAGTTTGACTAGATAGGAAGACCCACCTTCTCAGTGTTAGCTGAGAAGGATGGGAGACAAATCACTTGTTGAGAACTATACACCCGCGACAAGGGTCGTGTCGCGGCAGTTTAGGGCCTATTCCCATCAAAAATAAAGGTATGGGCTGATAGGAAATGGTTTAAAATGTACCATGTGCGATTTTCAGAACTTTCCTGTACTTTAAAGTGTCAAAATCGGTCGATTTTCAAACATTTACCAATTAAAATGGCATACGTTTCAGGTAGAAGGGAGGGTGCCTTTGCGTAAAATGATAGCTGTTAATCTGTATGTTGTTCATGTTTTATTATTTGAGTTTGTGTGAATTGTTTTGAATAAAGTGCCATATGTAACTGTCAATCATCATCAGCCATTCATAAAAGATATGATCTGATTGGTTGCTTTTCAAGACAGCTTGGTGAACAAAAAACATGCAGTGACTGACAATGACCACTTTTGACAAATTCAGATCGCATTTAAATTATATTATTTGGCCTAGAGCTTTGTAAAGTGTTAATCAAGGTATGTCTCTTATTTTTCCAATTTAGCACAAAACAACAGCAATAGAGTGAGCGACAGAGAGATATATATAGATGATGGATGGTATTATTGGGCATTTACATCCTGTATGTATACATGCACTTTGTAGGCTAATTTAATAGGACTGGAGGAGGACAGGGCAATGATGCAAAGGATGATTGAAATTGCTGCAAGAGCTGGATTGGAACCTGGGACTGAGGGATTTGCAGCCAAGCATGCTACCACTAGACCAACCATCCCCCCCCCCCCATCCGAGATAGATAGATAGATAGATAGATAGATAGATAGATAGATAGATAGATAGATAGATAGATAGATAGATAGATAGATAGATAGATAATGAAACCACACCACAAGTAACATTTTACTTTAATTTAGGTGTGTGTTTTGTATCTTTCACAAGTGATGACAACTACCACATATTCTAATATTTTAAAACTGACAATCCAGAAATAAATGTTCCCTCCCACTTTTTAATATCTTGACTGTTATCTGTGTTGAAAACACCTCAGGACCGGAGACAAAAGAAGATAACCACTTATGTTGCTTTCTGTTTGCAGATGGCAGTTTTCTGTTTGTGTTCATGTTTGATTGTTTGTTATTATCACATATTGCTTCCAATGATTTTCAAGAGTGCTCAGCAAATGCAATGTCCTCAGTCTACGTTGCCTACAGCAACGTGAAGACTGTGACCTCGGTCTAGAGTTTGACCAGATATAGGCCTATAGCGGGGGGGGGGGGGGGGTAACTCTTCTCAAAAGTTTTCAGGCTTGGTCTACATTACAATAAATTTTACCGAAGGGTCCTCGATAGACTCTCAATTCTAATGGTAGATATACCAGGAGAACTAAAACAGGAAAAAATGGCAATTTAACATGTAAAAAAAAATCTCCATGTATATCAATGACATTGCTGATTGTTCAGAGGCTCATTGAAAGTTTTCAGGAGAAAAAAAAGGGATTGGTTCTCAAAGTCTGCTGGCTCAAAAGAAAATAACACCAATCAGCATCTGCACAAGCATGCAACTTATAGGCCCTTAGAATTAGTTTTGATAAAATAGATTAATTGTATGGCTAACAGTAATATTTTTATGATGTATGATTTTTATCGGGGGGGGGGGGCCCTGGGGGGTTGCTACTATAGAAGGGGGCCCCGAAGAGGTTTGTCGCATTGGGCCCCGCACAGGCTAAGGCCGGCCCTGATCTCAAACAAGAAATTCTAACAAGAAATGTGAAACAGGAGCTGCAGGCTGCAGCAGACCACTGGCCACCACTGCAACATCGACACAGATTGTAGCACAGGGGGGCTGGCTGACCAAGGGAGGGTGACCAGTCATGTGACAGGCCAAAGATATCCCATTGGATGGCCATGGGGGTGTGGCTGAGTGACACTGAGATGACCTCATCTGCATCTCATTTGCATGTAATCACATGACATGTCACCTAAGCTGTCATTGTGGCTGCCATTCCTGTCGGCCAACCTGCTCACCGCTATCTGTTCCAAGCTCTGCTACTTTGTTAATCCCTTTACACAAGGTTGGTGTACTGCAACATGTATGGGACAATCTGAAGTATTTGCAACACTAATCAATTTTTCAATGCTCCACTTCATATTACTACATCGTGGATATGTTCTCCTGCTGACAGTTTTCCGTATATACCAGTTAGTAACAACTGCTGGGGCTCTCAGGCAGCCTGTGCTATGATACATCTTATCTTACAGCCCAAGGGCCCAGCGTAAAAAGAAGTTTTAAGTGAAATAAGTGGTGGGGGTAAAATGGGGGTAAGTGGGGGTAATTGAGGTAATTAAGGTAAAGGAAGTGAGTAGGTAAGAGAAATGAAGTTTAGAGTGAAAAAAGTGTTGGGGGTAAATGGGGGTAAGTGGGGGTAAGTGGGGGTAATTGAGGTATTTTAAGTGGAGGAACTGAGTAGAGAAGATAAATGGAGTTTTGGGTGGAAAAAGTGGTGGGGGTAAATGGGGGTAAGTGGGGGTAGGTGGATTGATTTAAGTGTGGGAAGTGGAGAGGGGAGAAAAGAAGTGAAATTGGATGGAAAAAGTGATGGGGGTAAGTGGGGGTAAGTGAGGGTAATGAGGTAGTTTAAGCAGAGGGAGTGAGTTAGAGAAGAAAAATGGAGTTTTTGGTGGAAAAAAGTGGTGGGGGTAAATGGGGGTAAGTGGGGGTAAGTGAGGGTAAATGAGAAATTTAAATGTGGGATGTAAGGGGAGAAAGAGAGAGAGAGGCTGAGGGGGAAAAGTGGTGGGGGTAAGGGGGGGTAAGTGAGGGTAAGTGAAGTAATTTAAGTATAGAGAGAAAAGTGAAAAAGTGAAGTTTAAGTTTTTGGTGAAAATGAAGGTGGGGGTAAGTGGGGGTAAGAGGGGGTAAAGTAGAGATGGGTGGGGTTATGTATAGTAAGGGAGGGGGGTAAGTGAGGTGAAAGGGGTGATGAGAGAGAAGTGGAAGTGAGGGAGTTATAGGATAAAGGGAGTTATGATGTAGATGGTGAAAATGATATACACTGTTTACAAAGTAGAGTTTGGTTATAGATGGTGAAAATCATATACAATGTTTACGTTTGGGTCCTAGATGGTGTAAATGGCATACACACAATGTTTGCAAGTGAAGGTATGATGTAGGATGGTGAAAATGAGATACAATGTTTACAAAAAAGCTAGATGATGAAAATGGTATACACTGTTTATATTGACAGCCAATGGGCTGACAGTATGAGAAGAAAGTGAAAAATTGAAGTATATAGTAGTTCTAGGAGAAAAGGGAGATAAATGGGGAGGAGAGGAAGGATAGAGGGATGTTATGAGGGGATAGATGAGGTTGTGAGAGGAATAGGTGGATGAGGAAAGGGGAATTAGAAATAGAGAGATGTGATTGGATGTTGAAACGTAGGCCTATACTGCACTAAGTGTAGCGGTAAAACAACGTTGTGAAACGGACGTTTTTTAGAAGAAATTATGGTAGGAATTTAAAAATAAAAAATACCAGCTTGTAGAGAATTAAATTGCGAAGACAATGAGCCTACTTAGAGGTTTCTACGATGATTCTAAATGGTTTAAAAGTTGAGGAGAAGTTAAGAGTGCTAATCATGAAAAAGAAAGAAGTGATTTGCGGTGAAAATACGCTATCGTACGAGCGAAAATAAGGGGTTTTAATGGATAGTCGGACAGGAAATGATGGTTTTGTTTCTACAGGGGGGTTCTTAACTGTACTGTGCGAAAATTTGGTGAAGATCGGATGATTTTAAGCGGTTCAAAAGAGCCTGCAAAGATTTGTTGTGATTGGGAAAGATTATGAAAAAAAGATGGATGCCAAAAATGGCTTGAAAAATGCTAAGTTTTTAAGTGTGGATAAAGTGGTAAAAAAATATGATGAATGAAAAGTCGGAGTGGAAATGATGGTTTTCTTACTTCAGGGAGGTTCTGAACTGCGTTGTGTGAAAATTTGGTGAACATCTGATGATTCTAAGTGGCTGAAATGAGCCTGTAAAGATTCACACCTTTTCCGAAAAATAGACCAGCATCAACACTGCACATATTTTTTTTATTTTTTTTCAACGAATTCTCGGCAATAAATAAAGATATCTCCATAAAAAAACGAATTCATATGGTTTAAGGATTTGGGATTCTAAAGAGCCTAAAATTATAATTTTAGCCCCATTAGAAGTGTCCAAAAAACGTTCGCAAGTGTTTCGGCCAATCAGAGGGCAGTAAAACAATAACAACAAAATTTCTACTTCCTGTTTTGCCGTGATTTTGTTGAAACTAAAAACTTAAATTGTAATTAAACAAGACACAAAAGACACACAAAAAAGCAAGACGCCTCAAGTTAGCCTATTCTTCATTAATTTCATGAAAAAGAAACTTTGATAAGTGCTTCCTTGACTCTCACAAACGATCCAAAATTTCTGACTACCCCTTATTTAACTGGTTCGCTCACAAATGCGAGTGAACTCGCAAATAATCATTTTCTGGCTCGTATCACAACTCCATCTCCGGGATTTAGAGACAGTTTTTGCAACTCCACCAAACCTCCTTCTTTAAACTGTGCACCTGGAGTCATGAGAACAATCTCTCCGATTTTTCTATTGGAGAAATAATTTGAATAGTCATCAGTCGAAATGTTATCACCAACATTCAGAGCAACCAAGTAGATGTCTCCACCGTCTGTACGGTTGTAAGATAAAATGTTGTCATTGACAACGCAGTATTCCAAAGAATTGTTCTGGAAAGCAGCCTGGCGTCTAAGGAGTGCCGCTGATCGGTACATCAGAAGGCTGGAACGCCCTGATCGGGGATTTTTCTGTACCTGAAATAATGAAATTTATTTGCTTTCACCAATTTGCTATGCTAAAACAGCATATTTTGATTGACCTTCCAGTGACTTTTAACTGTCCATGCTAAAAAATGTTAGGTCTCAATTGGTTTGCACTGGTGGTTGGGCTCATTGGCACAGAAAGGTGCAATTTTAGCCTTGGTACTTTTGGAAGAAACTGGACAAGTATTAGTGAGCAAACCGTGCACTGGTCTAATAATAGGCTGCAGCACATCAGTGTGAGACAATGGTTAGTCTTACCTGGACATTTCTCTCCTTGTAGTCCGGGTTCACTGGTAACCACGTTTTCTCTGCTGCTGAAAATCCTGAATGTTTCTGGTCATCCCACTGCATGGGTGCTCGACAGGGGTCTCGAGTGTACTTCTTGTATCTGTCCTGCAAAGAAAATTATACATAAAGAGGTCATAATTACTGGTTATACTTCATCTGGAGGCACAGGGGGATAGATTCTCACTCGTAGGAGGGCCACACCCGATTGATTCACCGTCTCAAAAATTGCATGCAATGTTCATGAAAGTTTTGACAATTTCACTTCTTGAAGTTACCTATTCTCTGTGTTCTAAAAGCAATAGCATTTTAAATATGTGCTACTTCGTCTCTTTTGTCAATATCAATATTTAAATTTTTCGGACCATTTCTATTTTTTCGTATTCACACTCACACGGCCAAAGTTTTTTCCCCAGGGGTCAACCGTATCCTCAAAAGAGACCTCAATGTCCCTCATGGCAATCTCCTCTCCTTGGTAACTGGTTGGTGTCCCCGGCAACGTCAGTAGCAACAGATTCATGGCATCAGCATATTTAGGGTCTTTGCGTGAAGTAATCCTGGGACGGTCATGATTGCCAAGCTACAAATAGGTCCATGATGATATTTATAAGCTAAGAACATGTTTGAAGGCAACTGAAGCTACAATACCTCGTGGCGGCAAAGACCAATATTTATATTCACATAATTTGCTTATTCATAATTTTGAGAAACATCTTTGTTGCTCCAAATATTTAACTTGCCATAAACATTTTGAGCAGGTACAGGTCTTTTTTTTGCTCTCCTCAATGAACATAACTAATTACTGCCTCATGAGTCATGTGGCATTTTATAACTTATAAGAGAGGGATAATATTGAAAAATGGAGCTTTCAAAATGATGTGAATTCAGACACTCACTACAAAGTTAGGCCATTTCCCGGCAGGCATGAGTCTCATCCAGCTGTCTATGAGTTCTTTGATTTCTTTGCCCTTGCACTCCTGAGTTATTGTCACAAGGTTGAAATTGAATGGAATGTCTGCCCCAGAATGGTAATATTTCTCAGCCTCTTCTAGGACCCAAGTTTCCATAACCATGAACCTGAAAAAAAAAAGTAGATGATTTTTTTAGAGTACTTTTCTCCTGCGTGTCTCAATAAATTGAGCTTTTAAATTGCATAGACCTAAACACAACTATCACACTGTGACACTAAAGTAAGCATAAATTGTACCTCACTTCAAATAAAATCTACAATTTTGCAATAAATCCTGGTAAGAATTCTGAAACTAATAATGTTATTCAATAGTAGGGAACCAAACGAATAGGATTCATGCGAGGGATTTTACTCACACATATTTGCCAGTTTTTCTCTCATATTCGTCGAACACTTCCCTCCATTCCTTGATGACGTCATGAAGTTCATCTTGTTCTTGGGAATAGATGTGATTATAGGCGTGATATTCATCCTGCATTAAATTATAAAAGGAATGCAGGTTAACTTTTTCTAAAAGTTTGGCTCCAGTGGCTCTTCTATAGATAAACGGTATTTTAATTTTGTGATATTCAAATTCAAATGAGTCAATGACATTTGAACGTTTCAAATTAATGTTCACTTCAACCGGAGAATCTACTGCTGAAGTGGTTCACTTGATCTCATCAAGTTTAGTCATATTTGTTGGCTCAAAATTACTGAAAATAAAATCAACCTGGGTCTAAAAAGTAGTTTACCTCCTTGTATGATGTTCCCTTTATAAGTGGTTCATCCTTGTCGTAATGATTTTCCCACAAGGAATGAATTGCATCCACGCGGAAGCCATCCACCCCAAGGTCCAACCAGAATCTAAAAACATCCTGAAAGGCAGCAAAAGGCAGGGTAACCTTTAGAAATAAATGCTTCTTGTAAACAAAAATCAAGTTTTATTCAGCAAAAACTAAATTATAATTCAAAATTTACTCATCCTGAAATATTTCTTCTGAGTCCTCTCAGAAAAGAATATGAGTACTTAAAATAATTTGATCCAGCCTAAAACTAAGGGATTTTTTTAAAAACATTCCAAAATATAAGAACCTTCATCTCCTCCCTGACTTTCTCATTCCTGTAGTTCAGGTCAGGCTGTTCCTTCAGGTAGGCATGGTAATAGAATTGTTGTCGTTCCTCTTCCCATTGCCAGGCTGAGCCACCAAAGATGCTCATCTTGGAAAAAATAGAGCGCTCTCTAAATAGCATTTCAAAAAGATTTTACAACACAAAGCTACTTGACAATGAAATGAAGGATTCTTCCCAAAGGATAAAAATTTCATTTTAATTTCGACTGAAATTTGGGAGTCAATTAATTAAATTAATAGGAGAAAAAAATGTTGAAAGAAAAATTGGGGAAAAATAATTTTGTAAGAGAAAAATTAGGAGAAAAAAATGTGGCTGGAAAAAAAATTAGGAGAAAAAAATTAGTGCTTTTTTAGAAAATACAAATTTGGAAAAAAACGCGAAAGCTAATCAGTGTTTGCAAAGTTACACTGTCACTTAAATAATATGCTTTGCACCCGACGGCTGGTACTGTTACAATTTACTTCATGAAGTGAAGCCCCAGCAACCTTTTTTTTTCAAAAGTATTAGTATTTTGTAAAAAAATACCCAGTTGTTTGGAGGCACCCTTGTCCCATCTTCAAGCACTTTTCCATCATTCCACACATAATAATCAGCATAAGGATTTTCAGCTCCACCCTTTTTGGAAGCCTTAAACCAAGAATGAAGGTCGCTGGTGTGATTGGGCACATAGTCCATTATGACCTTTATTCCTAAAATATTAAAGATTATTGCAATTTTTTTATTGATTATAGAAAATTGACCAGATGTTACCTGTGCATTTTATTGAATCTGACAGAATCACCACTTTCACATTATTGAATTTCAAAACATTATCATTTACTAGCGTTATATCATTTATGGTTGCCTGAAAGCTGGTTTCAGCTGTTTCTAATCTATCTAATCTTGCATGATGAACTTGTTCCAATAAACAATGATAAATAGTATGATTAATTGTCCATATAAAGTGAACTTAAAACTTTTAAAAAAATTATGATTATTGATTTATGGTCCATATAGAGTGTAATTGAATATCAGCTGGTTGAATAGACAATATCAAAGTAACACATCATCATAATTTCAGAAACAAACAACGTCTAATATTTTATTAGAAATTGAAAGCAAAAGGAAAGAACAGAAGAGAATTTATCTTGTCTGGTGTTTCACATCACATAGTATCCCCAAGACAAGAGCTCTATAGGGAAAAGTTATAAAAGTTCCCGCACCTCTGCTATGCGCATCCTCAATCAGGTCTCTGAAGTCACCAAGATCTCCAAATATCGGGTCTATATTTTTGAAATCGGAGATATCGTAGCCGAAGTCTTTCATGGGAGACTCGTAAATTGGACTTAGCCATATGGCATCCACTCCTAAAAACTCAAAGTGCTCAAGTCGCGACTGGATTCCTGTAGTAAAAAAAAGTAAGTATTTCAAAAACTGTAAATTAATTTTGTAATTTTGTCTTGGAATAAATCTATTAAATTTAAGAATAAAAGCAAATACTAACCTCTGAGGTCTCCCACTCCATCTCCATTGGAATCTTGAAATGATCTTGGGTAGATTTGGTAAATGATGCAAGTTTTCCACCATGGTAGGTCACTAGAATTTGCCATACTTCCTTACTTCTGCCTCGATGGACAAGAATACCTCAAGATGCTACAGTGCACTGTGTTTACACTAAGACAACAATGTTAGATATACTAGTACTTATCTGAAAGCAGCATAAGAGCTCCTGCTATATAGGCTAAGAGTATGTCTGATAAAGCAGCCCTGCCCTTGACTTACTTGCACATGTATTCATCCAGGGGCTTACCTAAAACTTTGTTGGGGGGGGGGGGGGCATAACATGCAAATGAGCAGAAATAAACCATATATGGTACTTTTTGAAAGGGAGGGGGGGGGTTATGACCAGAAGCCCTGCATACACTTTCACAAGCTGACAAATCGCTGATTATATCTGGTGTTTTTATTCTAATCTGCCAAATAGCACAGGCTACTTATCATCGGTGAATTGGTGATGTCACAATTACTTGATTAGGCCACAGATCATACTCATACATATTTATAATTCCTTTTTTGTAGCGTTTTATTTTTTTTAATGAAGTGCACTTCACAAGTCTGATCAACTATTTGCAATTTCAGCCAGTTTGTTTGTTGCATGTGGCGCCTTGTTGCCTAAGTATAATTCTTATCTGTATCTTATTACTATTTTGCTAAATCATGAGAAATTTAACCAAAAAAAAGCGTTTGT
Source organism: Platynereis dumerilii (assembly GCA_026936325.1). Lineage (NCBI taxonomy): Eukaryota > Metazoa > Annelida > Polychaeta > Phyllodocida > Nereididae > Platynereis > Platynereis dumerilii. The sequence goes on from JAPTHN010000011.1 coordinate 29,287,476, forward strand.
TTCTTTTCTCATGTTCCCTGAAGTTTTTTTGCATGTCAAAACTTTGTTTCATAATTTTGATTCCAATTATCAAAATAATCAATTTGATGTTCATTTAACTGCATAATATGTATGTGTAGAAATAATATGTCAGACAACAAGGTCCAAACACTTACCTATATGTTGCAATTTAGACTAATAAAGTCTGTTAGTCAAACAATCATAGCCATATTTCTACAGTGTAGTTTCCATGTTCAACTCCAGCTACAATTGTTCTAATTGGTAACTTCAATGTCTGGCACTCCCTGCACTGATTCTATCCCACTATGATGTTCTGCCTGCAGCTGCTGATCACACCCTGTTGTAGAGCTGCTGCAGCACAATCCAATCAATAAACCCAAGCACTGCTGCAGGAGCTGCTGCTGGAATAAGGGTTGCTGTTTATGTTAATTGATGCTGGGTGTGCAGGGTTCTACATGCTGCCTGCTGCATACAGATTGACCTGATAAAAACCCAAATGTCAAAAAGGGTTGCATGTAATCAATTCGAAAAAAAAATTGTTGGAAAAAAACTTCGAGATTTTTTGTTTTTTTAACTATTGCAGGCAATAGACTAAAATAATGACTGACATGTGACCAGCACTCAGCCAATGACAGCTCAGCTTTCATGGTGGAGGTATAACAAAACCTTATGCAATACCTGATCAGAGCCATGGCTAGTGGCAAAAGCCACTGCCCTAGTGCTCCGGTCTTCCTGGTGCAAGCTTCTCTCTCAACTCCCACAAAGCAGTGACGTGTCCCTGCACAGTAATCCCAAACTCCTTAATTAAATAGCGAGTGCCCTAGACCATGCCCAACCAACCATCTGCATAAGCATTAACTTATTCAATTCAGGAATGACTAATGCAGAATGCCTGCAATGCCCAGCATCATTTACAATAATCACCTAAATTCACAGTAGTCTCTGTTCTATTGATCTATATTTGAATGCATAGGCCTGAAATGTGCCTTTTAGGACAACTTCAGTTCTGTCAAATACACTGATATAACAAATGCATTCATGATATAAAATAACAAACAATTGCACAATGGTCCAATAGCAATTTAGCTAATTACAAGTGAAAAACAGCTATATACCCACAACATCTATTTTAACATTGTTTGTTTGTTTGTTTGTAAATTTATTAATAGGCAATAAGATATGACACATGACCCTTGTTACACATATGTATGTACATGAAATAACCCAAATGCCCCATTACTAATTAGTTGATTAGATATTGATGAATCGTATAGTACAATACGACAGTTCATCATTCGTTAATTACAGGCTAAGGTAGCTACTAAAGCGAATTTCGTAAAATCTCACATCTGACCACACTGGTAGTACAGTAGCTAACAGTGACTGCACTGATTGGACACTCATGCAGTTTGGTTGGGATAAACTTGGCGCGAAATTGGAGTGGCGCTGCAGTCTGTCCTAGTGGCGCTGCGATCGTCGAACCAAAAATGTAAACACAAACATGACAGCTCATGGAGAAAACTTTAATTCTGCTATAAAACGGCGCAAAATTGACCCAGGTTGGTAATTGACATCTTGATTTAGTCTCATAGGAGTGACTGAACTATTTTTCATGTCTCATTACTCTCAAACAGGCCAAGATGAGACAGAGTCAAGCTTCAAAGTTGAATGTGTATTGTCAAAGGAAGTGACAGGCCACGTGGACCTGGGTAAGTTGATCAACAAACTTCATAGGCTAATTGTGAAATTTTTGATGGAATTCATGTGATGTCAACGAATGGCCAAGTTGTCTAAATTAAGGGCCCTATTATTGATTTAATTTACAGTGGAAATGATTGCATGTCCCATACTCAACAAAAAAGACACAGCATCCCTAGTAAGGTGGGTGATAATACAAGAATATGACAACATAATGGCATCATGCCCATTATATCCCATTTACTTGTGATTTATATATTGTCAGGGATAAATAATGACGTAGGTCTACTCTTTCCAATATTTCAGAGAGCTGTCATCTTTATTTCCGATCCATTCTAGTCATCTCAAGCGAGTTTCAAATAACAAAGGTATCATTGAAACCTGCATAAATGCTTCAATTTCTTTAGTGAAATTTCTCAATTAGCCTCCCCAAAATGTACAAAAATCCTTCATTATTATTTCAATATTTCAGGTGAATTATGCATATTAATCTGTTCATCCAATGACACCAAGATTACAAATGGATTTGAAAATATCCATAATGATTTGGAAAGCCTAGGAATAAAGAATCACAAAGCTTTAGGGTCACCCCGGCTTGTCAAAGTAGCCAAAACAGCTGCTATGACAAGGAAACAATTTGAAGAGGCTAAATCGCACTGGCCTCTGACTTTCCACGAAAACAAAGAGTGAGTACTGCATTACAAATACTGTATTTTCTACAGTATTTTCTGTAATAAAAGCACACCCCTTAATAAAAGCACACCCCTTCATAAAAGCCAACCCCCCTCCATAAAGAACCAATCTTAATCTTTCAAAATATCACTTGTAATGAAAAAAACAATCGCCCATGTCATTGTTACATCTGCCCTTTGGGCGTCTAATACAAACAATAGAGTAATATAATGATCTTAATTTGGATTTCCAAATAAATATCAAGCAATTGACTCATTGCATATACATTTTTCATGAATAACAAATTAATTATGCATTTTCAGATTGGAAAAAAAATTATCAGGGCACTACTTCTCATTCGAAAACCTTTCTGTCATAAGGGAACACATCAAAATGGCCATAGCAACTGCAGAAAACAGCAGCTCAAAAATTAAAGTAAATAAACAGCCTTTAACTCCCTAAATTTCCAATAATAATACGGTTTATATTACTTAAATGGCAATTTAATGCTTTGACATAAGTCCATTGTACAGTATATACAATTGTCATAGGTGTACGTAGTAGGTCAAAACATTTTTGGGGGGGGGCTGCCCAAAAATATATTAAATTCACAAAATGTTCTGCCCAAAAAGTGCATGATAAATAGATTTTTCAATTTATTATTTTTTTTGGGGGGGGGGGGCTGGACATTTTAAAAGTTCTTTGTTGCACACCAAAAATCCAACAGTGAACTATCCAATTAACACTGCTAGTGGATCGTAATACTTTTCGGAAAATATTTCAGAGGGGAGCAGTGGTAGTTGACCCCAAAACCAACACAGTAATCACGACATCTGATGACAAAAGACATGAACATCCTTTGCACCATGCTGCTATGGTGGCCATTGACTCTGTGGCAAAGGGACAACAATCTTGTAAGTTGTAACTATCTCATTTCACAAATGACAATATACCATAAGCTAGAGTTCTGATTACTTTTCACAACTGAACATGCATGATTTTCAATTGATGAAATTGTGTAAGTTAAATTTACTTTAGATTTTCTGTATCCTATTCAGACAATTAAAGACGATCAGTTTTCCTAATAATATCACTCTTACTACATCTCGCATTACATTGCAGTAAACCAAGAGCAGCCCTGTCCAAGCTCTGAATCTGCAGCAACTAACAAAACCAAATCTGATGCACCATATTTATGCACTGGATACGACATATTCCTTACTCATGAGCCCTGCGTCATGTAAGTATTTACAATATCATTTAATTGATTTTACATTAAAGACCATGCAGGATCATATTCACAAACCACAGAATCAGAGAATAGTGATGAAAAGTAACTGATGCAGAGAAAGCAAGACTAAATTTACAGGCAGCCTAGGCTAACTCTTTAATTTCAGCATGTTTAGCAGGTTTGAAAATCATGAGAGGGAGTCTGCAGCTCCCAGATTTTAGTTTAGATGGAGTCGATGGACTCCTAGATTCTTAGAGTAAATCAATTTGAATATGCCTATAACTGTTAATTAGAATTACAGGTTTTGGTCTGTGGTCTCCAAAAATATTTTGGCAAATTTCCACCCATGGTATGCTCTTAAGTGAATGCATCTCATCATCTCATGAGCCTCTTTATAATATCAATTTCAACTTAAGGCAAGTATTCTATTTTCCAGGTGTGCTATGGCTCTGGTCCACTCAAGAGCAAACAGAATTTTCTTCTGCATTCCCCATCCTGATGGCGCTATTTACTCTCACTACAAACTACACACCATCAGCAGTCTGAATCACCATTTTGAGGTTTTTAAAGTAAATCACAGTATACCTAACCTAACGTAGCGTTGTCATGTTGAATATTGAAAAAATATATATATTTATTTTATTTTACTCTGTCAATTTTAGCAACTCAATGCTGGATTTATACTTTTACACAATATATGAATCGAAAGAATAAAATTTTTTATTCAGAAAACAATTATTTTATTTGTTCAATGATAACTAACTACTACAGGATGAGAACATACATGTGAATTTTTGGAGATCATTACAATTCTGAAATCCACCTTATCAAACATTTTAAGCAACATTAAGAATCATGCATCATCAATCAAATAACAGCTACATAATTTTTTCAGACATGTATATCAACTATAGTCTACATGAGAACATGTAATATATATAAAACTATTCTTTCCTGAGGCGTCACTCTGGACTAACTACAACAGCTACAAAAACAACTCCCAGGAGTTAAGTATAAAGTCAACCATTCTGAGTGATTATTTACAACAACAAATGCAATCTGCAGTATACATAATAATACTTATACAAAGGTAACAATTGAGCCAGCTGAATTATAATTATTGATTGGAATTGTGTAAGTAATAAAATTATTCAACCTGATCCTTCAATGCAATTCTGCAAAAAAAAATAAAAAATTTATCAAATATTGCTACACATTGTATTTATCACACTTGCAATGTACTGTGTCACAGTGACTTTGTCCCTGAAAAAAATCAAGTCAGGATATAAATTGTGTGTCCCTACCTGAATGTTCTCCATCAAAGATCTGTTCTTTTCACTGAGTTCCTTAAGTTTTTCTTGTAAGCTCATGGCTTGATCCTGCAAATAACATACAAATATAAAGCATTCGGAAAGATTCTGAAAGATGTCAGCAATCTTGAATCATTTAAAGTATAATTGTGCACATTTTATATTGCAAACGTACCACAGCTTTCAAGCGCTTCTCCTCAATTGCTTTTTGATTGACATCCAAATTCTCCAGTGACACAGGATCTATGTCACATTCTTGAAGCTTTTTAATGCAGGAATCTCTGTGAATGAAAATCACCAGAATTAATTGAGGATATCACAATTCTCAAAAAGAATATTTCATATAAAATCCATCAATGCATTGCTATCAATTCATTGCTGTGAATGCATCATAACTCATTCATAAGACTAAGTGACCGAATCTGGATGATCATTGACAATGCTAAACTTAAGTGAATCAGTCTAAGTGACTTATTTCATTATGAATAGCCCTGGCTAACACTTACACTTTGTCTTGTAAATGTGTGTTGGTTTTCAAAAATGAAGATTCTTGAGTCTGGAACTGCGTAGTTGCTGGAAATGTAAAACAATCAATCTTATAGTGGACGTCTGGTGAGATACTGAAAATTCATCTTCCCTTGCACAATTTCTAAATAGCTCTAAATTCCACAAGTATTTATTACCTCTTTACAGCAATACTTACATGCGGTTTTGTAGTCACCATATTCTTCCTTGATGTGGTTTAATTCTTCTTCCAAAGAGCCAGCCTTCTCCTGTGTAAGAAAAATAGAAATTATAAATACAACATTTACAAATTGTATATGCCAATATCCTAAATCAACTTAAATATAAAGTGAGTCATTAAATTATAAGACTTACATTTGCTTCTGTCAGCTGTTTATTCAAGGATGTTACTTCGTCGTTTCTTAGCAAGTCGAGATCTCTCAAACTCACTTCAAGGTGAAGAACTTTTTTCTGCAATTCTTCCTCACTCTTTTTTAGTTCCCGATACCTGAAACAGAAGGTTAGAAATGTAAATTCAATGTATATAATTTGATCACACTTTATTGGGATTGAAAGTTCAGCAGGAATGCATTAACCACAGGAAAATATGTTTTGGTTTCACAACCATTTACATTTTCTTAATTGACTGAGCTTTACTGGTACTATGAGTTCATCAAATTAAAAGTGGATTTCCCGCCATACATTCCATTCATTGACAAATCACGGCACTGAATCCTGATCGAACACCTTTTCTGTTCTTTGTATAAACTCACCCTTTCGTTTTAAATGGTACCGAGGGCCCTTTTGCTGTAAATTGCACAGGCTTCTTGTCGTCTGGTTCACCACCAGCAAATTTCGTTTCAACCTTGTTGCTGAAGTTTCTCACATACTTCTGTTTTTCTTTTTCACTTTGGACGCTGCGTTTCGAAGCAAGGTCTTCAACACTTTTCACAGAACTGAGAAATTTCCCTCCGTTATCTGGCTTTTTCCTTTTATCAGCGTGTTTTCTGCCAACTATGTGAGGGTTAAAAGGACCTTGTAATGATAGCCCTTTCCCCAGACCCTCTGAGACTGCACCCTTTTGTTTTTGTTTACCATCATTGCAACTGTTAGAATCTTCCAGTCGAACTTCGACTTTTGGAGGTATTTTAGTTGATGACTTCCACCTGGGGATACCTGTTTGGCCATTGCGATTGTCCTTTGTGGGTTCAGTCATATTTGTTTCGGTTTTGGGAGCCTGTCCTTTACATTAAAGGCGACTGTGTGCGAATAAATACCACTTTTCTCGAGTAAACAAGTTCAAATGATGGCGCTCCGGAAGTGACCTCGTTCTTTAAATGCCGATTTTGCAGACAGGTGGCGTGGTTTTTGGCCCTCTGACGTAAAATTGTGTAAACCGGACGGTGTTGCCACCTGGTAGATTGTTCAGAACGCGCCAAGAAAACGGAGGAGCAAGAAGAAGGGGTGTCGATGGTGGATGTTTTGAAGGAGGAGGAGATGATGGAGGAAGATGCCAATGCTGTATTAGGTGGCAGTGATGACAAGAATTGTACTTACGACATGGTGAGATACAAATAGTGCCTTTACAGATAGGCAACTGACTGTAAACATGGTTCTCAAAGTTGTTTATTTCAAAGGAAAACAAAACACCTGAGTCAGGCTGAGGCTGAGTTGGCCTTTAAATGTGTGTATTGCAGGGCTTTCTTTGGTGTATTGCACTTCGGCACGAAATTTCCAAAAATATTTATTGATCACATTATTCCAAACCTTTTGCGTCTAAAAAAAAAGAACAAAAGCTGAGAAATTGTTGGGGGGGGGGGTAGCACTGCCACAGGTGGGCCCGCACGCCAGTTTTGCCAGGGGGCCATGAAGACATGAATGGAGGGTTTGAATTGACTATGTATGTTTAAGGGGGTTGGGGTTAGACATTTAATTGCATATTTCCTCATCGGGCAATTATTTATTTCACAGTAGCGGTGGCAGTTATTATTTATTTCAAGTGCGCAAAGTCCCCGAATATATATTTATTCCTTTAGAAATCAAGCAATGCCGTGTTAAGAAATACCTTGCGAATTATTTATTTCAATATGGCTAAAGATAAGAGCAAGAATTATTTATTTAAAAAAAACTCCAAGCCCCCCCCCCCCTTACAGGGTTCCCACTCAACCTGGAAAACCTTGAAAACCTGGAATTTTGGGCTGTGCTTTTCCCGGCCTGGAAAAACCTGGAAAATGAGATATTTCCACCAAAAACCTGGAAAAAGTCTGGAATTTGGGGTTCTCTTGCAAAAATTGAAATGGTCCAACAAATTGTGGACTTCGACGACTGTCCAGGGCGCAAAATCTGTTTGAAAGAATAGCAGGTTTAGACCTTGAAAATTGGTTTTGGCAGCCTTGAAAAACCTGGAAAAAACCTTGAATTTGAACTGGGTAAAAGAGTGGGAACCCTGCCCTTAGTCTTAGCTCAGGTCTGGGCCATCGCCATCTTTCTTTTGGTGAAATAACAGAATCTTCAGGGCATGGTTTTGGGGTGATTTATTGCTTTGAAAAATCTAAAAAAAAATCAAAACATCTAGATTTTACCATAAGAAAACATGTTGAATGCTTGAAATATTTTTATCAGGCCGATTTTTCGAGAAATGACAGGAATAAGACATGTCAACAAAAGTTCGGACATTGACTTCGTGTGCTTCAGACGCACTTTTGACATAGAAAGAATGGTCGTACAGAGCCCAAACTTAGCTCAAAATGTAGGGAATTAAATTTCCTAAACATTGGTACCTGTTAGAAGGTGCTGAGCCCGATATTAAGGCCTCCAGAGCGTGCTGCGTCAATTGCACAAGGAAAGGTTGGATGGATACTGAGCTCTGCTCTGCTGATCTACCCCCTTAAGATTAAATGGTGGCCCCCTTAGGTCTGGAAACAGGTCTGGGCCATCACTATCTTTTCTTGGGTGGAACAAAATATTTAAGCTATTGTTTTGCGGTGAATTGGTGCTTTGTAAATTTTATAAAAACAGAAAACTCATGGCATTTACCTTTAGTTTAGAAAAGTTTTTTAACACCCGAAATATTTTTATCAGGCCGATTTGTTGAAAAAAAAACACAAAATATAACATGTGAACAAACCGTCGGACATCAGAGAGGTTTTGCTATACGTTTCCGTGTGACATGTACGTGGGCATTGCCATGACAACAATGTAACAAGATAGCACTTGTACACGTATACGTTACAGGTGAACGTGTAGCAAAACCTCTCTATTGACGTCATGTGCTTCAGATGCACTTTTATTTAGAAATAATTGTCCTACAGAGCAAAATTTACCTCAAATTGTTGGAAATTAAACTTCCAAAACATTGACACCAGTTAGAAGTTGCTGTGCCCAATATAAAGGCTGCCACAGTTTGCTGTGTTGTAGACAAGTGATTCAGCTAACGATTTTTGTCGCAATTGAGAATTGAGCCATTATAATTGAGCATGACACTATTCCAATATTCTTTGTTGTCCAGTTATCTCATTTTTGACTGTTTGAGTTCTTGTTTGGTGGTATAACCTGGTTATTCACTGTGGGATTGCGTATATGTGTTTATCACATCTTGGGCTAAAGCCCTCAGGTGATAAATCACGTACACCTCTCCCGCGGTGAACAACCTATATATAGATACTATCAGTTACACCCTGCCCGTTTCGAGGGTACTGGAATATACACCACGGACTCCATACACCATGAAGCCGAAATGCAGAAATGCCCTTCAGGCAGAGAACTCTCCCATCCTCTTCTCCCCAAGCTTCTTTCACAACACTTGACCATGACCAGTCAAGTGACCAACCAAGCATAAGTATTAAGATGACACTACCCTAGTATTACTGCATGATGTCAACAGTTGGTTAGACATAATAAAGAGCAAAATTCTGAGAAATACAGTTATAATCTAATTCACATAAATATTTTCCCTCTTCATCTGTATAGGGCTATATAAATCGTCAGGCATTGTATGCTTGTGTGAATTGCACCAAGGACATGGAGCAGCCGGCTGGGGTGTGTCTTGCGTGTTGCCTTGAGTGCCATGAGGGACATGAGTTGTATGAACTATATACTAAGAGGTATGTATCAAAGGTTCTCATCATTTCTTATTTTTAATTCAACAGTACTTTTTTTTTTAACTTTTCTCTACAAATTGGTAAAAAAAGTTTCTCTACAAATGCAAGTAATATAATTGATATGTATAATGTTTTTTTTTGCTCTGTGTGTTATTTTTGCACTCTCATTATGTTTAATTAAAACATGGACTCTTAAAATTTACAGAGATTTTCGTTGTGACTGTGGTAATGTGAAGATGTCCAAGGAATGCAAGCTACGTCCTGTGAGTACATCACAAATAAATATGATATGACATTAGAAATATGCATAATTTATCTAGGCTTTTGGCTTTCAGCAAATTAATTATTTATTTTTACATAAACCTGTGTCATTGATTTTCAGAATAAATTGGTGAATACAGACAACAAATACAACCAGAATTTCAGGGGGAAGTATTGCACCTGTCATCGCCCGTACCCAGATCCTGAAAATCCAGTAAGTCACTAAAACTTGATATTCCCCTTTTTATGTTCGTAACATGTTACTTGTGTAATATTAAGGCCACACATAATTGATTCTTAGCTTCGCGGACCCGCCGACACAATAGATTTGCTTCCGATGGAAAAAAAAAATTTTTTGACATGATAAAACTTTTTTTTTTGTCTTTTTTTTTTGTCCTACCGACCGACCCTAGAAAAAGTGCCTTGAGAGGATCCGAGAAGCTAAAGATCAATTATGTGTGGCCTAATGTGATGGTTATTTACTTAAAAGGCTTAATAACAATGGCAAATCATATTTAATTTCAGGATGAAGATGACATGATACAGTGTATTATTTGTGAGGACTGGTATCATGGAGAGGTATGGAGAATTTTTGTGTTTTGTTGAAATACAAATATTTATAATGTCATTCAATTTCAATTTCAATTTGTGTCTGTATTAAATTTGAAATTGTTTCTTTACAGCATCTCAAAAGGAAAGTGCCTGCAAATGATAATTTTGACGAAATGATCTGCTTTGGTTGTGTAGCCAGCCATCCCTTCTTGGCTTCGTATCGTGTGCTTGCCGTTGGTGAGTGATTTGTCTTTATTTGTGAAATTCTTTCCAAATAGAGACCGTATACTATAGGTCTCTGGGCTAGATCTTGACATATATTGCGTTTCTGGATAACATGACACATGTATCTGTTATGAGTATGTCAATAAAAGATGATGTGGTAAGAGATCGATCTCTAATATTTGCATGCATCATCTCCGACTAAATCCCAAGACATACATACATTTTGTGACATCATAATTTGTTGTGCCACAGGAGAGGAGAGAAGAGCCGAGGAGAGGAGAGGATAGGAGAGACGAGGAGAGGAGAGGTCTGCATTTTCTTTTTGCTGTTTCAGCTCCAGCAACAAAGGTGGAATCAGCTGAAACGACAGACCCTGTAGATGTAGAAAAGACAGAATGTGATAAAAAAGAGACTGACTCTAAGAGTGAAACAGATGAGAAAAAACCTGAACCACAAGAATCTAGTGATAAAGTTGCAGCTCCTGAAAGTGCCGTTGCCAAAGAGGAGAGTGCAGTTTCAAACCCACAACCCTCCGAGGCTGTAGAAGCCACCAAACCTGATACTTCCACAAATGAATCTCGAACTTCTACAGAAAAGAAGCCCACTGAAGAATTACCATCCTGCTCAGTAAGTGTCATTCAAGTTGCTAGCCTCAAATAAATTGGAGATTTTTTTGCAATAAATTATGATGATAATATCTCTTTCTCCAGGAAATTTACAAAGTCAGGAAGTGTATCTGGTTTCTTTTACTTCAGTGTTTGTCAAAAATAATTGATGACGTAGAGAAATCAAAAAATGATTTCAGATACATAGTTATTTACAATGATGATGTTGATCATTATTTTTCAGTCGCAACAGACAGAAGAAAAACCTGGCTGTTCCAAGGACATGTCGAGTGACAATGTCAAGGAATGCTATTTGAAAGAACTGCAGAAAGGAGAGGCCAAGTCTGATATTGGAACTATTTTCATGACAGAAGGATGGCGTAAGAAGTTATGTCGCTGTGAAAAATGCAAGGCAAGTATGCAGCACTGTATTCGGGCCATGCCATTTGTGCTATTCATGTACCGCCGTACAGTACCGGTAATATCTCTTGTCATTTAGGCTCCCAATTCGTCCTCACAAAGGGGTCACCCATTTCAAAACCTTTGGATCTTGGGAGTCCCTTATATTCATAAGAGTAAGACTTTTACGCTGATTGAAAACGGCTATTAAGATCTTCCAAGTTATTTGGATCACCCTTTACAGTGCTAGTTGACAATTCATTGGCCTGACAACAGCATTTTAGTTTGTCCACAAGGGAACAAAATCTCTTTAACTTCCGTCCGTTGACAAGTATTTCCCACATTACAATTTACAATTAGATTAACCATATTTTTTCTGTTTCAGAAAATGTACAGTGAAGAGAAGGTTGAGTATCTGTTGCTAGAAGACGACACGGTGCAAGCTTATGAGGACAGAGGGAAAGCCAAGAGCGGTCACAGTCAGTACGATAAGGGCATGGAGGCTCTTCACTCTCTGGGCAGGGTCCAGCAGGTTGAGGCATTCCAAGGTAATCTTACGCATATTATTAATACTAATGTATTGTGACTATTACTGACTAATGAGAGATGGTAATGCTGTCAAAATCAGAAGCTGTCAGCCTATCACAATATCAGAACAAAGTGATAAATCTTTATTATACATGATACAAGGTAACATGTACGCATAACAGAATAGGGTTATGTCAGAAATTTTCGCTAATTGAAACTGTGAGGTTTATCATAAATAATTACATCTGGTGACTTATGTGCCTACGTCATAGAAATACATAGAACAGCCCTCTTGTGCTTTACTGTTTTTGGCAAGTTGATTCACCAGCCCTGATGGCAAAAAACACAAACTGATTCACTCACCCTATTTATTTACACCCCCAATGTCCCTATCATTCCCTTATCTATGACCTTGTGATTCTTACTTGCATCAACAAAAGCACTGAAGTTTATTATAAAGTATATGCTGTGTGTTATACACCGTGAGCTGTAGGTACAGGATTCAAGCAGAAACACATCTGTTGACATCGGGTTCGTATTCGTGTGACCTCCTGTGTGTAACAAATTTGCCTGAGAAGATATCTTGATTAATATTTCCAGAATATCACGACTTAAAATCATCACTTACGAGTTACCTGAAGAAATTTGCTGATAACAAGAAGGTACGTCATGTTTGTCTTGAATTCATGATTTTTTGTAGAAAACAAATTTAAACTAATATGGTGTTCTATAAAATTATCTATCAATTGATGAGTTATTGCCCGGAAAAAATAGGTAATCGATATTATTTTCTGTTGTTACACATAGGTTGTGAGACCAGAAGATATCCAGGAGTTTTTTGCTGGACTTCAAGCTCGGAAGAAACAGAGAACACAAGAAACTGTGCAGAATTTCTGCAGATAATTGTTCACTTATCGCATATAACCCGATGTCTGTGACATTGTGTGGATGTGACTATCCATGCATTTTAGCCTTGGACTCATTATTGATCTATAATTGCATAAACATTAGCATATATATATATTTGACATAATGTGTTTTACATTGTGTATTACTTTTTTACATGCACTTTGAAAAAAAAACTCTTTTTATATGAAGTTCATGATCAGGAAAATAATTATATAATTTATACGAGATAAGTTTTTAGTTTATAAGTACAACACACCTTTTTTTAATTTATTTATTTGCAGTTTATAAGACATTCCATGATTTGAAACTTTTTGTGGATTTATCATGTTTCGATTTGTCTCATGATTTTATTTTATGAAACTTTAATATTTTTCATGACAGAAGAGAACATTGATGGAAAATAAATACTTCAAAAGTCTAATATTGTTGGTGAAATGATGATTTGGTTTTAAGCACTTTAATGAGTGATATTTCCAGACTTATTTTATAAATTTGATAGGGATATTTCCAGACTTATTTTATAAATTTGATCGGGGTGCCCATTGGTCAGGGCTAGACCAAAATAGGACATAAGTGCAACTTGGCTCCTGTTCATAGTAGACACATGTTGATAGCAGTCGAATGCATCTTCCAAGTACTAAACAAGAATCCGCGGATTCAAAGCCTGGCTCAAGTGGCAGTGATGACGGCAAAATATGTAGCAATGCTGGTGAAATAGTTAAGTCTACTTTACGGTTTGGAAATGGCAGAGAAAGGTGGTTCTGAATTGCGGCAAGTGAAGTGCTGTTATTGTAGTTGTTCCATGTACAAAATAATATCCAAATAACCACGAAAAGAATGTGTACGATTGTTTCAAATCTTGAAGTCGCCCAATTTCCTCCTTTGAAAAAATTGGCGAAATTGAAAAAAATTTGGAACAAAAAAAAATTATTTTTTTTTAATCTAGGAAAACAATTACTTCTTTTTTTTTAATTTAGGAAAAAAAAATTTAAATCTTGGAACAAAAAAATTTTAAATTTGAAAAACAGAAGTTGCCCGATTTCCTCTTTTTGAAAAATAAAATTAGTGTAATTGAAATTTTTTTTTTTTTTCAAATATTGGAAGAAAAAAAATTTTTGAAATTGAAAAAAGTAATTTCCATACATCTAGCTACCCTAACAAACCAATAAAACACAAAAACAGATATATTGAACCTATAGTTATTGAACAGTAGAGTTGACAGACAATATTTTCAGACCATTACTCCTGAATTAGCCTGGTGAGCCAGGCTAAAAAATGATCATCTGATGGTAAATTAGCCTTGGTTTTACTTCAGGTAAAACTGACAAAATGCCTGGCTTTTATATATCTTGGTCCATTCTGGGAGCAGATTGACTGAAGTGTCCAAGATTTCCAGACAGGCCAGATAAGAAAGGACTTTCCTAGAGTGCATTTGCCTCTAAATAGCCCACACCGGTGCTGATGGGATGTAAAACACAAACTCACTCACTCCTAGAGTGCATACCTCCACCATCAGTTTTGAAGTCAAAATGGTTGCATGCCATTTATGAAGGGCAGCAACACCTGGATAGGAACATCAAACACAGACTAGACAATCCACTGCAGTGCCTCTGCTGGAGCATTTTCCAAGGCTCAATAGCCTAAGAATTTGTACCAGACAAAACATTTTTGAATGGTAACATTTAGTAAAGAGATTCGACAATCTAAATGACTCAACGGCCACTGGACTTAATTGCTACTGGTATTTACTCCCAACATTTAGCTGCGACAAAGTATTTGGTTTCATATTTATTTTATTAACTTAAAAATTTAAACAAGGTATAACAATGTACAGCATATATCTCTTTCTCATACAACTAACATAGGTCTGTAATAAATCTCTCAAAATTTCCAGTGACCTTCAATTTACTTGCATAATGCTGTAGAAATAACTAATTACCACTACGCACACTTATTTACACACCAATGCAATGTCTTTAGGTGCTACAAGCACTAATCCATGAAGCTCCTGAAGGGACACTTACACCATGTTTCTCTGCGAGACCTCACACGAGTAGATCATCTGGTGCCAGGTCTCGAAATTTGAGTATCTGGGCGTATATTACTTCTATAGATGTTAGAGTCTCATTCTCCAACCCTCGCTGATGAGATTATCCTTACTGGCGAGGCACAACTAGAAGTAAAACCTCACCTGCAATGATACTATTATGAATTTATGATAGTTGGTGAGGCTTACCAAAATCAAGAAATCTCGCCAGTGAGGACAACATTTGTGAGTCTCGCAGATGAGGTACAAGGTGTGAATGTCCATTTAGTAGCTTCATACTAATCTCTGGCATGAATACCCTCTCTATCTATAGTATACAGTAAACCTCGCTCAGTTAATGGTAATACACAAAATTTAAATACTTTTGGATATAGCATCTTTGATCTCCAATTTGGCATAAATTTGTAAAATGCTCGATCACGGCTAGATTACGGAATTATTAACGAGTCTCCAGTCTTGCTATTTGGTTTCAGCTGCATAATTAACTTATATAAACACTTTACACATTTAGCAACTTTGTCAAATGAGAAAACTTTTTTTAGGAGTCTGTCATTAGCGATATCAAGCTCATGGACTTAGAATTTAAGTTTCATATTTTAATAATTATGTGTTGAGCCAGTCATGTGTAAGTAGGCTAAGTTAATAAGTGGTACCTTTCTTTCGACGTTCAAGATCAATAAGTTCCCTCTAATAAGTTGTGATATATGATTACTTCAATGCTGCCAGTATCTTTAAGCGAGTCGAGGTCTACTGTATAGGGGCATTTTGGCAATTATTTAAAGCAGTTTCCAATCTATGACACATTTACAAATTTGTGAAACATTTGGCACACATTCTGGACATGCTTCATAACTTTCAACACAAATTTTCTTCATAGCATTTTTCAACCATACAAAAGTTCAAAGCTTGCAAATAATAAACTTTTGATTATCATTTATAACACAAATTGAATTGCTCAGTTAAATTTCCATCCAAATGTAATGGTATCGCAGCAACGACTTCATCAGCATACTTATAATGGCTGTTTAAACAAAATATCAATGTAATTAAAACTTCAACATTTATATAAATTTATCAAAATCTGTCTCCAAGAACAGACAAACACTGTTAACATGTATCACTTTGTCTTACTCTAGATCTGTCAGGAATGCAGTTATATACAGTGCAAGTAGAGCATACAGTTAAACATAAATAATGCAGTTTTTGCTCACTGGTAACTTATTGAAGTCTATTGTTTCAAAGAACGCCAGTTGGAATCCAACCCCAGTTAAAAACATTTCGGGGGATAATGTAAAAATAATGAAATTCAAGAAATAAAGCAAAATGGTCAAAATTCCCTTCAGGCATTACAGTGCATCTAGGAATGGTTAAAATATGTACATAATTCATAATATTCCTTTTAGAACGTCATGAAAGTGCAGAGACTTAGACACCTTCGTGAAAATTACAGGAAATTGATTTGTGCGAATGTGGCATAATAATATATTCAAAACACAATCCACATCACAACTCTTCCTTCCTTTTGACTCAAGTCATGCATTGCACAATGCACAGGCAAAGTAAATTATATTTGATAACATAATTCAAGCAATATTGGAGTGTACTATAACGTCACTGCACCAAATTCGGAATAAACTCATAAAACAACCTACATAACAAATAATATGTACAATTAACCTTTGTAACAAGCTTTCAAAGTCATTTGGTTCAAACACAACTTAATCTTGGCGTAATTGCACCCTGGAATTTTACACACATGAGGTTCGCTCCACACATTTGCTGCTCTGTAATATATAATAGTTCTTCGATGACAAAAAGTGTCTTTGCAAAATCCTCAGTTGAGTCCATGAGTGCGTAAAACCCTGATGACACGGTCAAGGTAAAACAGTCAGATCCAAAAAATGACAAAATGGTGGTCAGTTTACATGCACATGTCATGAGATCTCGGTGCATGTCTTGTTGCATAAAATAGAACGTCACAGTATTAACCCTATCAACTGAAATGTGAAAGACTGGAGTTGTGTTGTTGATGCAGGGAGCTGGTCCTTCCCACTGCTCTTTTGTATTTGTAATCGTACATCAGCGCATGACTCTGCATGTACTGCGTGTGCACGACTGGCTACTGACCATTGTAGAATGTCTTTGGCAGTTCCTACACTTGTATATTACGTGGTACAAAGGCAAATAAGTCTGTGGTCTTTTTCAAAGGAGTGAACTCCTCGCTACCTGATGAAGGAAGTTGTAAGCACATCACAGGGTGTAAGGGTTCAGTGATTTGGCAATGGGACTAAAGTCACTTGAAAACAGTCACTGCTGGGGTCTAGCAGACTAGTTCTGAGGTATAACTGTTGACTCCTCGCTTGTCAATCACACGTTGTGATGGCGTCTGCCCACATTCAAGATGGCGCCACTGGCATCCGAATCAATCTACCGGACAAACCTTGGGGTCCTTACAACATCCGTAGTGCACTATCACTCCATTGGGGTACCTCGCAAACGCACTGCAAAGTGGAAAACAAAAAATGCTTTTCAAATCCTTAATATCAATGGTACATATCGTCTTTAGAATGAAACTTTCATTGGAGACCTTGATTGAATCGCATGATGACTTTCTGAACTTAGGAATTGGTTAGATTCATTAATTTTGACTCTACATGTATTTATATTATTGACATATCTCTGTCTACAAGTGGACTGCTCTAGCACTGCCACAGATTAGAACATATGCTGTCTTATGTCGCCACCTAGTGATTAGTGTGCTATTACGCGAGCTCCTGCGAGCGTCCACATCATTTCGATCAGAGGAACACACACAATTTTGTCTGGCAGACACCGGGGCTGTTTCTGAGTGTGCTGATGGCCTTGTCTACTTCCTTAGAGAATGTGATTGCCGAGTCTGACTCTGGTATACATCAATGTTGAATAGAAATTTTGTGAATGTGCAATGAAATTGGAACTATTTCTTGGGACAGCAATGATGTAGCATACAAAATCAACTTTTGTGCCAGGTGGCAGCAGCATGCAGTTCTCATTTTCACCAGACTGGATATATCTTGTTTGAAAATGATAACCATATTTCATAATAGCTAGCATTCATAATCTTCAATGCTAGAAGAAAGGTTCATGACTGAGTGCATTTACCTGTTGCCAATTCTCTTTTTGCAGACTCGACACATCTTCTCATCGGTAATGATGCATTTGGTTTTCTGATAATACATTCGTTGTTCTTGCACCTGAAATCAAAGAAAATGCTGTGAGACACAAATAGAATTATATTATATGTATCCGCGGAGAATAATCAGTGCCCTTCAGTGGAGCCTTCCAGGAAGGCAGTAGCAACCCCCAAGCTCAGCCACTGAGCACAGTACATATATTGTATATCCCAATGATATGTGATATATTGCAAGCATCGAACGTACCGATGTGTGATTTTATGCAGAGAATTGAATATACTGCGCCAGAATGGACAGTAAAGCTATACACATCAAAAAGCTATTATCAGGACCCAGGATCATGGACAAATGATTCTTGGATTATTTCCTTACCTGTAAATTTTCTGAATAAAAAAGACTTCTTAATATCTGCGCACTGCGTTTCCGAGCTGCTCTATCCTCCAGGACATTTTCAAGGAAAACCAAGATCTCGATGACAAGAGTATTATTCGGTAGCATTTCTAGGACCTGTCAATGGAACATTTTTACATGAATAATGATCATGATTATTTTTGGCAAAATTACTTGTGGCAAAATAAGCAGTAGCAGGTCATTCATTCTACCATTGCAATATGCAACCAACTTTAATTGCATCTTTCGACATCAGTAACATGGACCTAGAAGTTTACATTGCCTTTTCTGCATGTCATGGATCTTAACACATTACTTCTTCTGCATAGAGCTAAACACATTGGCTAAACATGTTGCTGGTTTTACATGGAGCTCAACACATTGCCTGTTCTGCATGGAGCTAAACACACTGCATGTTCTGCATAGACCTAAACACATTGCATGTTCTGCATGGATTTAAAAACATTGCCTGTATTGAGTGGAACTGAATACATTGCATGTTCTGTATGAAGCTAAACACATTGCCAGTTCTTCATGGAGCTAAACACATTGCCATTTCTTTATGGATATACCATGGACGACTTCTGATATTGCCTTTTCTGCTTTGAGCTAAACACATTATTTGCCTGATCTGCACGGAGCTAAACACATTGCTTGTTCTGCATGGATCTAAACACATTGTCGGTTCTGCGTGGATTAAACACCTTGCCTGTTCCGCATGGATCTAAACACATTGCTTTTTCTGCATGGATCTAAACACATTGCCTGTTCAGCATGAACCTAAACACATTTTCGCGCTCTGATTTAGTGAAAGCGGTCATTTTCTAGACATCTGGGCATTTCTATGTGATACTATATATACATGTATTTACCCTTGTAGTGTCCATCTGATTGGCATGTTCTTCTAACAACTGCAGGGCAGCTGACATCTGGGGTTTGTCACATGTGCTGTATGAAGCCAATATTCCTAATGAGTTAGTTTCAGGCGGGGACAGCAGCATCTTCAGAAGATACAGGTAAACCTGGAAATTTGAAAAATAAAAGTTCTTATTAAATCATAGAAGATTATTGAAACAAAATTCATAGTAGAAGCAGGGGATATCACATTAGTTTTAATTCCAAACTTACATCAGCATTGCCTTCTTTCTCAGCATTGTACTGCCTTCGACAGTAACTGTAAAAATAAAAGATATCAAATAAATATTTTGAGTGGACATAATTTTATTTGGCATTTTTACAAATATTATTTAAAATATCAAACAATTTGTTCCTCAACAGAAGTTCATTCTCCATGTCAGAGTAAATTTCATGCAAATTTCCTATATATGTGGATTCAGTGGCGTCCCTATGGAGGGGGCACGTGCCCCCCCATATTTGACCTGTGCCCCCCCCCCCGGTGCCCCCCCATATGAAATTTTCAACTCTGGCTGAAATATACAATTAGTATAGTGGGTGCCCCCCCACGGAATCGCGTGCCCCCACCCAGGTGCCCCCCCCCCCATTCGAGACGGCCCAGTTACGCCACTGTGTGGATTTCACGGGACATAAAATTTGGGACCACATTCAGTTAACATTCACATTGCCTCTGTAAAGACGGCAAAGCAAGGAACGTCTGCCGTTTCATCCCTTTTAGGAATATTTCTCAGGAGGCTTATCAGCGAGGTTCTAATATTTTGCAACATAATAATTTCCGAATAGCAGAGTCATAAACATTGTGCCACGCACGACAGTATTTGGTCTAGCAATAAATAACTATGGTAGCGGACATATATTCTTCCAAGAGTGAGTTTGTGCTTTATGCCCCATCCCTCAGCAGTATGGGCTATTTAGAGGCAATATTCTTCCAAGAGAAAGTAATTAACTATAGAACTTATGCATTAATAATTGCCTATACTTACTCAACTGCCATTTCATTATTCTTCAGTATATACACATAAATGGCTAAAGCTTGTTCGTGGCGGCCTAGTCTGCCAAGTAATATTGCTCTTTCCTCAAAAAACCCTGGAAAAAAATTACCAAATTAGAATTCAATAGAATTTCATTTTAGTACAAAACGTCAAACTGTTAGTTAATTTTAGTTATTGGGATTACACATATCCACTTAAATTACAGTTGCAAGTTTTCTATGAGCAGAAGATATTATAAGCTCACCATCAAATGGAAAATGAGCCAACAGCCTCTCAGGAATGTAGGAGTTGGAAGTTTCTAGGAAGAATATCAGTTTGTGTCGCAGCTGTCCCAATTCCCCTGGTTCAGAACCTGCTTGGAAAGTCTCTGGTAAAGCACCTGCACCAGCTGAAACAGGAGCAAATATATTGACATGAGTTTGGTTGGATGTCGTTCAGTGAGCCATTAAATTGGCAACCTCTTGTGACTTGTCCATGCTGAGCAAGTAATTAAGATCCTGCACATAAATAAATGTGAAAGAGATTGAGCACTCCTTTTGACAAGCTGATATTTTCCTAAATAAAATGGGGACAAACATGGCAGTTCATTCGAATATAGATTGATTTCAAAAGGTTGGCATGCATTAAAAATATTAACGGCGCCCGACGCAGTGCTGATGAGTTTTCAAAATAATAGGACTGCTGATGAATAGCTATTTTGCTCAGTATTTGAGCACTACATATTAGTGAAGCCTTTCCTTTTTGAAATTGTTTTGTCTGAAATTAATTTTTACCAAACATTTCCACCAACATTTTTTTTATAATCTATTTTTTCACACAATTTTATTTTATTTTTCCCCTAATTAAAAAATAAGAATATATGTAGGCCTATTTTCTTTTTAAATCTACTTTTTTTTGGCACAAATTTTTCTTTCAACATTTTTTCCTAACCCTTATTGTTTTTTTTCATTCCCCCTCCCCAAATTTTTCTTTTCTGAAATTTTTTTTACTTTTTTTAATGCAAATTTTTCCCCAAATTATCTTTTTTTCCGGAGATTGATCAATTGATTTTATTTTGAGAAGGTGCCATCTTCATGCTTTGCCATTTACAATGAGGATTACCAACCAGAACATCCACTTTGATGGAAAATAGGTAATCATTCAATAAATTGCAATTTACCTTGATTTTGGTTGTATTCCTCCATCAACAATGAGATTCTCTCTTTGTACTGCAAGGCTAGAATATTGTGGAACTCAGCACTCTCATCTTTCCAGGCTAATATCACATGTTCCTTGACGTGAAAAACATGGAATTAATCACAATGCGCAATGCAAATTATTAAATTTATAAATAACTCCCTCGATAAATAACATTTTGAAAAGTTAACTAGAAGGCACACAGGTGTGCAATGGGCGCAAGAGAGGGCCTGTGTGATACCCATGGGGCCATGGGGATTTAGATGTATTGTATGGAGTGGAAACAAACATCATTTAACGCAAAATAATACACGACAGCAACAGATCAGATGAAGATCCATCAGACCTCTTAGGTGCAACCCCCTTAGGTGCAACCCCCTTAGGTGCAACCCCCTTAGGTGCAACCCCCGAGGTGCGACCCCCCGAGGTGGAACCCCCCGATGTGTGACCCCCCGAGGTGTGACCCCCCGAGGTGGACCCCCCCCTAGGTGCGACCCCCCCTACCTATGGATGTACTGGAAGCTGGCTATGCCACTATTTCCAGATCTGAGTTTTCCTCCCGGTTCAGGTTTCGGTGTTGCGGCGATGATCTAGGGTCCAAGGATGAGTTATGGTCATATTTGAAGGGCTGGTCTCTCCACCATCTGTCGAGTCTTGCTTCAAAGGTCTTGATAGTTGGGCTATTTACAACATCATAGGGCAGGCTATTCCAGAGGTGCGACCCCCCCTAGGTGCGACCCCCCCAGGTGCGACCCCCCGAGGTGCGACCCCCAAAGTGCGACCCCCGAGGTGCGACCCCGACGTGCGTCCCACGAGGTGCGTCCCCCGAGGTGCGACCCCCCGAGGTGCGACCCCCGAGGTGCGACCCCCGAGGTGCGACCCCCGAGGTGCAACCCCCGAGGTGCAACCCCCCGAGGTGGACCCCCGAGGTGCGACCCCCCGAGGTGCGACCCCCCGAGGTGCAACCCCCGAGGTGCAACCCCCCGAGGTGCAACCCCCGAGGTGCGACCCCCGAGGGGCGACCCCCGAGGTGCGACCCCCGAGGTGCGACCCCCTAGGTGCAACCCCCGAGGTGCAACCCCCCCGAGGTGCAACCACCCCGAGGTGCAACCCCCCCCGAGGTGCAACCCCCCCGAGGTGCGACCCCCGAGGTGCGACCCCCCGAGGTGCGACCCCCCGAGGTGCGACCCCCGAGGTGCGACCCCCTAGGTGCAACCCCCGAGGTGCAACCCCCCGAGGTGCAACCCCCCGAGGTGCAACCCCGAGGGGCGACCCCTGAGGGGCGACCCCCCGAGGTGTGACCCCCGAGGTGTGACCCCCTAGGTGCGACCCCGAGGTGCAACCCCCGAGGTGCAACCCCCCGAGGTGCAACCCCCCCAGGTGCAACCCCCCGAGGTGCGACCCCTGAGGGTTGACCCCCTCCCGAGGTGCGACCCCTGAGGGGTGACCCCCCTCCCCGAGGTGGCCCTGATGTGACAGTGATCCCCCCCCAGGTGACCCCCCTGAGGTGACCCCCTCTGAGCTGACCCCCCTCTGAGCTGACCCCCCTCTGAGCTGACCCCCCCTGAGGTGACCCCCCTGAGATGACCCCCTGAGGTGAACCCCTGAGCCTGAGGTTTGAGCTAGGTTTATAAAATCTATCTATTTACAGATGTATCTGTCTATCTGTCTTGTCAATTTTGCAAAAGCAATTTTTTGAGAGACAATACATAGCTTTAATAAATTAATTCAAAGCCTTTAGAAATGCCAGTCAGTGTCACTCCACATCCATGCTATCGTGCTATCTACGAATTATCCACTAGGTGGAGCATTGTGAAATTCTGCTGCAACCTGCCCCCTGGCGTTTATTGACATTGGCTTCGTTGCAACGGTTTTTCCAGGTCGCACATAATGTACCATTTTCTAAACATTTCGAGCGGTCGATGGACTTGCAGATTACGATGGATTACTTAATACACAGAGATTTACAGACCCTGAGAAATGATCCCAGGCGAGATTTAGTCATTGTGGTAATAAATAGCACACTTTTTAATGCCGTGGGCTCTTGTGTACAGTGAATTCATCGTCCATAGGCGTTGCTAAGGTAGGACATCAGGTATTTCCGGTTTTCTCACTACAAGAACGGGCAGCTTCGCGCCCATTAATAATACATTTGACTTACAAGGTATGGAATGACTAGATCCTTGGCTGTCTTCTCAAGATAATCGAGAACAGGCTCTCGCGGGAGACTCTCAACTTCTGGCATGTCTTCTGTGAATATCTGCAATGCAAAAGACCAGATTAATACATTGCGCAACTTGGTAGCTGTACTGAATCTCATCAATTTCATCAACCCAAAATGCTACATAGTGACGAAGGTTGGAAAATGCAAAAATTAAGAACTTGATACATCCCTTCTGGCACTCAGAGTGAGTTAGCATAGACACATAAAGAATGATTATGCCTCCTGACCTTGAGTAATTAGGTAATCACAAAAAATGAAGAGTTCGCTTGAGCACTAGTACATTGGAGTTCGCCTAGTACAAGTACATAAATTAAGCAAATGAGTACCTCCAAGTGCATTTATTCAAGTGCAAGTCCAACTCAGCCAGTTTCAATACAATTAGTCATGGTCAAGGGCACACACTAGAAATAGATGTACCTTCAATCCATCCTCCGGATAAGCTTTGAGCACCCATCCAGCATAGTCAGTGATCAGATCCATGTGGTCACTGCCAAGCCGTTGCAAATACTGCACAGTCCAGTCATGTCCCTTCAGTTGGGAGCTTGGCTTCTGGGCTTGCCGAAGGAGGAGATCCAAAGCTATATAAATCACAGAAAGTGCTATAATTTAGAAATGATGATAAAAAAAATAATGCAGCAAAATTATGAAGGATTACCTGGCCACGAATGGCGAAGATATTTTTAATATGTTAAAGATATAACGGTAAAAATTATCGTCTCTAGCCAGCTTAGTGGTTCAATGAAGTTAATCCTAAGCAATTAAAATTTTTCATCCTACCTTTTCTATGGAGACCTTTCCTTTCATAGAGAATGATCAGCTCGCTGTACTTGTAATGTTTCTTCAACATCCTCTCACTCTCCTCCACGTGGCAGTTGTTGTCTTGCAGTCGGAGAAGAGGCGCCACCAACGCATCATTTGTCTGTCCAATTAAAAACCAATTAGCTAAGTAATAGAACCATGGCCTTGGCAATGTTGGTAAAAATGTAACTACAAAGTGGCCAGCTTGGGCTCAGGAGTGACAGGCACTGGAGAGGCAGACAGAAAGAACACTTATGACAAGAACATAGTCATGATCCAGCTTACACAGTTGGAAGAAAATAACTTCTGTTGATCAACTAAAATTAATTTACCTGAATGTAACATTTGAGAAGAGTTGTGTCGATGATCTGGCTCAGCTGTTTCCTTGACTTGATAATTGTGTTTCCTTCCACAATAGCTGAGGATACCATTTCTCTGTTCAAGTCTTTTTGGAGTTCATTTCTTTTCTGAAACGGAAAATCAAATGAGAAATCAATCTATGAACAGCTGATCAATGGATGTCAAAAGACTGGCACCAGAAACATCTCAGGGCAGCCAACAAAAAATTGCTACTCTTGAGGCAATCACTAACCTGTGTAAGATATTCAATGAGGGCAATCAGACCTTTTTCAAGCTCTCCTCCTTCAAGGTCTGGCAACTTGTCAGGATACTCAAGTTGATTTCGGAAATCTTGGGGCAGCAAATTGGGGTACAAACCAATTACATGTGAAGGATCTGAAACACAAAATTAATTGTCGATACAGAGGTATAAAATATCTCTTTATCATAAGATCCATGATCACCAATGTTCATTTTTGTTAAATTTAATGAAGACTAGCAAGAAAATATCTTAATTTTCTGAAATGAGGATCGTCACTCACCAGTTCCAAGTTCTGCAAATATTTTCAAAGATTCTTCAAAACGATGTTGTGAAAAAAGTACAAAAGCATAAAGGTTACGAATGTGTTGTATTCTTCGTTGTTTTTCATTCTCTGGGTCATCTGTCATTTGCTGAAAATACACAAAACATATCATATATGATTCATAATTTGTTGTGCTCAACTTGATTTATATTTAATTCATCTATCGTGACTATTTGTTTAATGGAAAAGATATCTAGTACAATTTTCTGTATTTTTTCATTCCAAAAATTAACCAAATTACATTTTTATCAATAGTAATTAATCAATTAAGCAATGTAGCTAAGATTCTTATCAAATATTTAATCACTTCCTGATACTTACTGCTAATCTCAAGGCCAGTTCAAACTCCTTGACTTGCAGAAGCTGTTTGATCTGAGCTGGTATTGATATCGAGGCAAGTCGCCAAACATGGTTTAAGGAAGCAATGTAAACTTGTCCACTGAAAAAGAGTGAAGCCAATCAGAAATGATGAATTTAACAACGTAAACCACAAATCTGATCAAAACAACAGTCTTAGGTCTACTTTAGTGATTCATACCTTCCACAGCATATCAATCTTGGTTTTGCAAGTTCTATACTTTGAATCAGTAACCGTGGCTCAACTGTTCGTATCTCCACATACTTTGGTAGCACCCCGACAAGATAAGGCTCATGATAAGCTGGAAAAAAAACATAAAATTTAATTACAGCAAAAATTTATAATGCCTAGAAAAATTAATCTATCCTGATTCCAGGAATAATTTCCTCGAGATATGCATGCGAGCCATCAGTTTTCGCGTCCTAGCTAGAAGACATGTGCAGCTTGTCTCTCCAGTGAGATACCTATAAACCTCATTTCACAAAAATATATGACGCATTAATGATTGAACTCTTAATTTCTAAAGCAGACTTACTCATAACTGCAGGAACATCAGTCCATGACACAGCATATTTCTGGGTTGGATTTCCCTCGTTGTCAACCACAATGCTCATTTCATCTCTTCCTAAGACCAGTCTGTCTTCTCCCATGCGGGTGACTGTGGGTTCAAGGAGCTTGCCTGTTGGGAAGAGCTCTTTCAATGTCCCTGCTTGGTCGTCCACCTGATGAAAACAAAAGTCGGAATGACAACCAACCGAAGGCTTTTCAACATTGACAAATTAATATTATCTTGTTGCTGATTTCAAATTTTACATATAATGTCATACACACCTTTATTAGAAAGTAATCCTTCTTAAAGCCGACACATAATGAATCCTTGCACCATGCCATGGATTTGGGAACATCAGGAACACTTAAATCAGGCTGTTGAAGAAAAATTTGCAAACTTTCAATTCCTGATTTTCATTATATCATGAAGATTTAGGTTTTACTAACAAAATTATAGATACTCACTGGTATTTCATGAAATTCCCTATTTTTCCAATAATACAGCTGCAAGTAAAAAAACAAGCAAAATATTAATTCAATAAATTAATCAATGATAAATGATGTTTTAAAGTTTTTTTATAATCAGCTAATACTCACTTGCAGCTTTCGTTTTACAGCTACACACATTCTTAAGGTGTACTGCACATCTCCACTCAGTGATGTTTGTTTCTAAAAACAAAAATATTTTAAAATTTTACATAGTTTTAAGTTATGTGTCAGAAGAAAACCATGATAATAATTCAAGAGAGGAAACAAAACCAATGAGAGCATCAGAGCAACCTTACCTGCAAGTCAATAGCAAATGATGTGGCGCCTCTTGTTTTGTTGATAGTGGTAATTTGTGCAAAAACAGTCAAGTCATGGACCGATATTACTCCATCTGTCAAAATATAACATCATTTTAATGAATAACAAGTACTGGACTATTTCAAATGGACATTCTAAGAAACTGACCATGTGAAAAAAAAAATTACCTGAAAGACTTATAAGTATGTGATATTCTGGCACAACATCCAGCTGCAAGAAATGGCAAATAGAAAATTAATTTTATAGTGATTAAAAAATTGACTATCGAGGTTCAAAACACGTCCATGATGATCAATGACACCTGAAGCAATTCAGTTAACTTATCACAACTCAACTACTTGGGTTGGTAACTTACTTGACTGATGGGTTTCTTTGAAAATGACTTGTTTGATCTCTCCAGAGATACTTCAAATTTAGTGTCAGGCCTTGTTTGTGTTGGTCTAACAGTGTAAACGAGCAGGTGGCCTTGCTTTGTGCCTACCAGGAGAGCATCACCTGAAACAACACAAATGATTTCAGTCAAAAAAAATCCTTCACACATATATATATAGGGCCTATATTTTTATGTATATCAAGTTAATGCAACACTAAATTAACTGTCCCGACGCAGGCTGAAATAGTGCCTTGGTGTACAATTTTGGGGTTTATTACAGCAGAACTAATGCCAGAGACTCTCTGACATCTTGAAGTAAACTG
Organism: Platynereis dumerilii; assembly: GCA_026936325.1. Classification (NCBI taxonomy): domain Eukaryota; kingdom Metazoa; phylum Annelida; class Polychaeta; order Phyllodocida; family Nereididae; genus Platynereis; species Platynereis dumerilii. Next base: position 29,315,518 of record JAPTHN010000011.1, read on the forward strand.
ATCAGATGAGATCATTCTATACAGATGCACTAGATTTATTTATACATGATACTACTTGACAAACTAAGGTGAGGGCAACCATGTAGTGGGTGCAAGTGCAGAAATACGGCAGTTCTGGTCTGGTTTTAATTAATTCAGGAAATTTGTTATCTGCTCTTGGTCTAATTTCCAAACATGCCAAATATTAGTCAAAAGCACAAAATTAAATTTTGGACATACCTGGTAATTATGTGCAATGCACTTAATTATTACAGGCATTAGGAGTGCAACCTACCACAGAGTAGGCTACAGCCTGTACCCCAGTGCAGCCTACAATGTGGCTACAGGGGATGTTAGCTAATCAATGATCAAATGAACAGATGAAAGTCAACGTGTCAAAACACCCAACAGTGATTCAACAAGTCTCATTGTGAACATGACATTGCAATGACATGAGTATGTGCAAGTGAATACACAAACTTACTGTAGCAAGCAATGGACTCAATTTGGAGGGGTAACTTCTCCAAAATTGGAGAAGCATCGTAGGCGTCATGCATGATGGTTTCGTTCTTTGGTGTTATCCCCTCCTCGCCAGGTCCACAGCATCCGCAAGGGGTACCTTTAGAACCCTCAATGGCGAAAGGTCTCCTTTCACAAACACCCGACCAACAAAAAAGTCCAAAAACAATTTCACAGGCTCCATCTTGTGTCCTCCATTTTGCTGATACCGTATCATGTGACCAGCTCATTCCCAGCCTTCAAAACTAGAGAGTTCCAAAACAGAGCCATGTGCGCCGTTGTGTCACGCCCCCCGACGCCCCCGATGCCCCCCCCCCCGACACTCATGCAGTTTGCCTGTTTGGCCCCCGAGAGAATGTTGCTGTATGGCCTATCACAATAAAGAAATATATCCACAGAGTGCTTCCATGAAATATAAATTCCTGTCGAGGAGAACTAAAGCAAGCCCCCTTGCCCCCAATACGAACCGACCAGATGATCTTGGGGGGGGGGGGCTTTGGGTTTTTGGTGAAAGAAAAGTTTGCTTCCCACTTAACAGTGAAAAAAAAAAGTTCAGCGCGTTAAAAAAAATCTGTTTCCACCTGTAGCTCAGAGTAGCTGGGGTACTGTATTGTAAAATTGTTATTAAAAAATTTTGTCGGAAGTTCGCGCATGGAAAAAATTGTTCATTGACGCTTCGCGAGCAAAAAAAGAGTTCGACCTGGGGGTGAAATCTACAGCCCCCCCAACTATCGTCTGGTCAGCTCCTTTCATATTTTACTAAGGGACTGATCGACCATGCAGATGATCTTTGAGGGGGGGGGTAGTCCGACTGAGCCTGACCAACAGCGGCAGTGGCACGCTGCGCGTGCCCCGCTCAGCAAGAAGTTAGTCACACGGACTAGGGGGGGGGCCATGGATATTTGGTGAAAAAAAAAAAGATTGTTTCCCACTAGACACTGAAAACAAAAGTTTGTTCAGCATATATATAAATTATGGAAATTTAAAAAAAGTTTGTTTCCACCTGTAGTATAATACCCAGACAGCTTGCACCGTCGGTCCGTTGACGGCAGTGGTCGGATGGTCGGCAGCGGCAAGCCTCCGCCCAGCCGCTGGCGGTCCATTGAAGGCAAGCCTATTATGTACCAAGACAACAGTGGTGCGTAAATGGCAAGCCATTGGAGGCCCGCCGATGGCATGCCGCTGATACACCGTTGATGGCTAATCAAAGGCAAGCGATTATGTACTAAGGTAACGGTGGTGCGTAATAGGCAAGCCATTGGAGGCCTGCCGATGGCATGTCACTGATACACCGCTGATGGCTAATCAAAGGCAAGCAGATTATGTCACAATCTGATGGTGGTGTGCAATCGGCAAGTCATTGGAGGTCCGCCAATGGTGTGCCACAGTCACACCGCTGAGGGCTAATCAAAGGCAACCAGATTATGTAACAATCTGACGGTGGTGTGCAATCGGCAAGCCATTGTAGGTCCAGTGATGGCGCACCACTGACACACCATTGATGGCTCATCAAAGACAAGCCGACAATGTAACTATATCTATTGGTGCTGCGCAATCGGCAAGCCATTGGAGGTCTGCCACTGACACACCACTGAGGGCTAGTCAAATTTATGATGGCGCACAATCGGCAAGCCATTGAAGGCCCACTGATGGCATGCCACTGACATACCGCTGGTGGCTAATTGAAGGGTAGCCAACAAACCTAAGGTGGTACACAATTGGCCAGCCATTGGCGGTCCATTGACGGTAAGTCGGAAGACAAGGACTCAGGAGTCCAGGGAAAACCACATGCTACTTCTACAAAATGTCTGCTGCAATGAAGAGGCATGAGGAAGTTTGTGGCTTTGCGCGAATGAAAATCAACACTTTGAAGCTGAAAATGTCTTGTATTGTTAGGTAAGTAGTTTTACGAAACATCCAGGCATCCTAAGAAGCCAATTTCTACCTGTTTTTTCATTTTGGTTATACTGCAGACAACAATCAGTCAGTTCCATGTGGCAGATTCGTTTTCCCTCCATTTTCGCATGTGGTGCTCAGTCGGCAAGCCATTAGCGGCCCGCTGACGGTACCCACTTGAATATGGCTGGGGGGCCAATTGAAGGCAAGCCAATATTGGTTGGCCTACCAATCGAGGGTCGTACGAAATTGGCGAACCATTGGTGGCCCGCCGATGGCATGCTGCTAACCTGCCGCTGAGTGTCAATTGAAGGCAAGCCGATATTAATTGGTACAAATCGATGGTGGCGCACAAGCGGCAATCCATTGGTGGCTCGCCAATGGCATGCCACTGATATATCTCTGGGGGCAGCCATTAGATTTCCAGAGAGGGCCTTGGGCTTTCCCTTAAGAGAAAAACACTGGACGTAAGCCACCTTACAATATCCTAAAATATTCACACTTTTTTGTCTGCATTCTAAAATTATTTAAGATTTAAGACCTGCAGTGATGGCATGTCTTGGCATATTGTGACATGTTAATTAAATATGAGTGAAGTTATATTGTCCTGCTTCCTTTCTGCACTTCCAGGTACCTCCCCTTTTCTAACTTCTTGTCTTCCTCCTTCCTTGTTCTTGTCGTTTCTGACCGTTGCTTTTTTTTTCCTAAGCAGGAAATTATTTATTTCATTGTAAGGGGCGGCAGTAATTATTTATTTCAAGCGTGCAAAGTCCCCGAATATTCATTCCTAAATCACGCTACACCTTGTTAAGAAAAACCCCCACCGGAAATTATTTATTTCAAGACTGCCCAGAAAATTTTTTTTTTTTTCACCAAAACTGAGCAAGAAATTATTTATTTAAAAGAAACTCCAAGACCCCCCCCCCCCGGATATGAAATGGTCTCCCCCTAACAAGAACTTCTCTCCCTCCCTGCTTCTTCCCTCACTCAGGCTCCTCTCGTCTCTGCCTACTCTCTCTTATAATTGTATATATGATAAAAATGTTTCATCGTCTGCACAAGAAATGCAGTATTACGTGTTATATTTGGTTTTTACAGGTTCATCACTTTGCACAGCATTTTGAAGAAAATATGCAGTGCTACGGGCCAAAGGATGCCGAAATGATACCCGGAGCCCCGTAACTACCGGTTTGGATTCGCCAATGCTCATATTCCCTGCTATTAGTTGTTACAGTCTATATGTTTTGTAATGAATGATTTTATATCAAAGAACACTTTGAAAGAGTTTTGTTGTATTAGTATATCTATAGGTGGCTTAACCACACTCATTGTAAATCATAATCATTGTAGGATCACTTTATAAATTATTGATGCCCATTGGTGGGCTACTATGGTATGATGATTTGTTTGTAGAAGGTTCATCATTGGTCTGCGAGCGGGCCAATAACGGCTCACCGATGGTCCGATAATCGACACGCCATTAATCAGCCAGCCCGCCTTAGATTTGCCATTCTGTCATTGATGGTCCATCAACTGTCCGTCTACAGTTTGAAGGTTTGTATTATTGGCCCATCAGCGGTCCAAAGACAGCCCACGGATAGTCCGATTGTTGGCTGGCCGTGAGCAGTCCATCGATGGTTCAATCGACAGTGTGTTTGGTATATCATTTGTCAATTGGTGGCCCAATGACGGCCCATCGATGGTCTCATTATTGGCAAGCCATTCAAGGACCACAGTCGGGGTGCTGGCCAAAACGACCATGGCCCGATCATTGGCAAGCCATCAGTGGTCCATCAACGGTCTATTGACAGAAATTAGAGGGTATGTAATTTGTCAATCAGTGGCCAAATGATGGCCCGTCAGTGGCTCGATCATTGGCAAGCCATTGAAGGACCACAGTCGGGGTGCTGGCCAAAACGACCATGGCCCGATCATTGGCAAGCCATCAGTGGTCCATCAACAGTCCATCGACAGAAATTAGAGGGTAGATAATTTGTCAATCAGTGACCAAATGATGGCCTGTCAATGGCTCGATCAGTGGCAAGCCATTCAAGGACCACAGTCGGGGTGCTGGCCAAAACGACCATGACCCGATCACTGGCAAGCCATTAGTGGTCCGTCAACAGTCCATCAACAGAAACTAGAGGGTCTATAATTTGTCAAGCAGTGGCCAAATGATGGCCAGTCAATGGCTCGATCAGTGGCAAGCCATTCAAGGACCACAGTCGGGGTGCTGGCCAAAACGACCATGACCCGATCACTGGCAAGCCATTAGTGGTCCATCAACAGTCCATCAACAGAAATTAGAGGGTATATAATTTGTCAGTCAGTGGCCAAATGATGGCCCGTCAATGGCTCGATCATTGGCAAGCCATTCAAGGACCACAGTCGGGGTGCTGGCCAAAACGACCATGACCCGATCATTGGCAAGCCATTAATGGTCCATCGACAGTCCACCAACAGTTCTTTAAAGGGATATATTAGTTGTCAATCAGAGGCCCAATGGCGGCCCACTGATGGTTGGATTGTTGGCAAGCCATCAGCGGTCCATCAATGGTCCATCGACAATTCTTTGTAGTGTGTATCATTTGTCAATCACTGGCCCAATGATGGTCCATCAATGGTCCGATTGTTGGCAAGCCAGTGAAGGACCGCAGTCGGGGTGCTGGCCAAAACGATGATGGGCCGTCGGTGGCTCTCTACGATGGTCCGCCGATTCGGCACCGGCGGACCGCTGATGGTCCGTCGGTGCAGTGCTGTCTGGGTACTGTCCCCTTACAGGTCCGCTATCAAACCAGTTGAGCTAAAGGGCCGGCCCCCAAGCCAAGTGCTTAGGAGCAACCTATTATACCCAACCCACTATACTATAGTAGCTAGGGTACTGTAATGTTTAAATTCCGATAAAAAAGATTGTCGCAAGTGCGCATGCGAAAAAATTGATCGTCGACAGACCGCGAAAATAAAAGTTCGTCCCAGGGGTAAAGTCCATATATATAGCCCCCAACTATCTTTGGGGGGGGGCGGGCTATGGATATTTGGTGAAAAAAAAAGATTGTTTCCCACTTGACACTGAAAAAAAAAGTTTGTTCAGCACATGGAAATAAAAAAAAAAGTTTGTTTCCACCTGTAGCTAGGGTACCGTATAATGTTAAAATTCCGATAAAAAAGTTTTTCGCGAGTGCGCATGCAAAAAAAATTGTTTGTCGACGCGTCGCGAATGAAAAAAAAAGTTTGTCCCGGGGGTAAAGTCCATAGCCCCCCCCCCAACTATCGACTGGTCGACCCCTAATCATTGTTAGTAGTGGTATATATATTATATATCATATGTATCGGAGTGGTATCGGATTTCGGTGGTTACATAATAATCGGCCACAAAATCCAGTATTAGTATCAAATCAGAAGTGAAAAATGATATCGGTGCATACCTAATTATAATTTAATTGATTCCTGTTTTGTAACCTCAACGTATTTTGTAACGTCAGAATCTCGCTCGTACCAATTAAGCGTTAGGGTGAGCTAGCATTGGAATAGGCTTGAAAAGATCATTCCTGTGATATCAGGTATCCTAATGAAACAGATTTTAAAAATCAGTTGCAGAAATTTGTACCGTATGGTGCCCTATTTTCGTCAGGTATTCATTTTAAATAGGTCCCATAGCCATAATACTGTTGCAATTTGTGTATTCAATTCAGATGAACAAAAATATTGTTTTGCAAATATTTGTAAGAGATGAGGTTTGCCACCCCAATGTATAATGCATTACGATCATTAATGTACAGCAAAGTCATTATGACGATTTTAGGACCCCGGGGACCTATTTTCGTCATGTAAGGTGTCCTAATACCGTCAGTTTTGAATGCCATACTACTCCTTAATGGTATCACATTCAAAAGTTTTTTATTTCAAAAATTAATCTTGATTATCATATGTTCCCTCTTCAACTATAGCTAGTGCTATGTCAACATTTCTATCAACTGCACGAGGTGCACAAAGATAGGTCTGAAAATCAGTAAAGCTGGGGCTTCTTTTTGTTAATTTGTCTCAAAATTGTAAAATGCGTGTTTTTTGCACACTCCAGTTTAGGGTGCTATTGCATAGTCCCTGAGAGTGCCATTGATGCTTGAAATGCTGCAATGCATGCAAGAAATATTTTAATTTATGAATTGTGACATTTTGTACCCAACCATTCAAAATAAAGACCTGATAGCAAGCATTGATTGAAAGTGACGATAATAGGACACTGACGAAAATAGGGCACCATACGGTACTTCCCGCATTAAAATGGTTCCGGATTTCAAGAACCCCCCCCCCCCCCATTTTCTTTATTTGACAACAACTGGCACATTTTTAAGTCTTCTGACCGATTGTCATTCAAATACACCAAATATATTTTGAGTAACACCCAATTTTTCGGAAATTTCTTTTCAAAACTTACATATTAACCCCAGAAGCATATATGTTTTCATTTAAAATTATTTTAACAACCCTATGTTATGCGTCTTTATGTGGGCTTCAAATTGGTGCCAAATAAGTGCCACCGAAGTGAATGTCTGCTCAGCAAGTGATGATTAAAGTGTGATTTTTGGCCGCTTTTTTGACATAAAAAGCTGATTTTAAGTACTGTTGTGATATGAATCTTCAAAAAATGTTCTGGTTTTGACTCAAATCAATTTTATATGAATTATCAATCATAACTGAGGGAAAAAATACAACCATTTACAAAATAAAAACTATTTTGTTAATGTTTATTGCCTTTTTAGACAATTTGGCCCAAATTTTATAGAATGCTCCATAACTGTTATAATTTTTGTAATTAGACAATGAAACCTACTCCAACTTCTGAAATTATATGTTAATTTTCACTCAAAGTAATATTACAATGATCATTTTACTGTTTGTCAGAAAAAAAATTGAATAGGCCTACGATCAAAGTTTTTCTGAGCGTTACGCGTGCGACGAACATAACTTTTGAATTTTATCACCAGAAACCAGTCAGCAACTTGGATTAGTTCATAGATTAATAAAGCTTCATAGATTTGCTATATTTTGAGCCAATCCAGATTAAAAACAGAGCATTCATAGCTCTTTACCACTTGAAGTACTATTGGCGTTATGCGTGCGACACATTCACCTTTCCAGCTATTCATGGGAATTTTTCCATGAACCAGATTTTCCACAATCATAAAAAGCTCCAAAACAACTAAGTGGATGTAATACTAGATCTCAATGGCAAAAAGATTCAACTGAAATATGTTAAAGGGAAACTAGAGCATTTAAAATCAGGAACATTCAAATTTGACTCAATTTTACAAAGTCAACCTTTGAACATAAATAACTCAATGATGTCAAAACAAGTGGATAGAAGTACTTGTTTCAATGAATTTATAAAGCCTGGGGATGTGGAGATTCAAAAAAGTATAAGGAAATCGCAATGGAACATGTCAAACTTTGTAAAACTGAAATAATTCATCAGACGAAAAAGGTTGTCACGCCAAATAAGCGAAAAAACGCTTGTTTTCCGATATACTATCATCTTTATCTCAATAACCTTTCGACGAATTGCCATGAAATTTTCAGAATTTTGGCATAAGAATGTATTTAAGCAAGTCTGTGATATAAAGTTGTTGCATGAAGCCGTTATCAAAATTTGTGACCCCCAGTGAAAACCAGCTGTGTGGCTTCATTATTTTTGAGATAGGCCTTATGTGCTGAGCAAACTTTTTTTTTTTCAGATGAAGAGGGAAACAACCTTTTTTTTGTTTCACTAAAAATCCATAGCCCCCCCTTCAAAGATAACCTGGTGGGCCCCTTTAGTCTGGATGATCTGAACGCCGCGCCGTGAAAACGTCTGCTACGTCGTCTGCTTGCGTGCATGGCAGCGTCATGGACGTCACTCTCCTGCGCTGGAGGTACTATCCAGGCGAGCAACATGGCGGCCCCTTTTCGCCTCTGATGCAGTGGAGATTTTTCGAAACTTCTCAGCCATTTGTTAGCTGGTTTATGTGAGTATCCATGTGCTACCTTTTCATTAAAGACCGTGGGCACATTTTGAGCTCTCACTTGATGATGGCCATGCCCGAAATTTCGTTAGACGAGGTGTCTAAAGTTGCAGCTGGGGGGCACTTTGCAGGTTTTCCACCTTTCTGGCTGAGGCTTGCTGTGCAAGTTGCACTTGGTGAGCTGAGTTGGTATTTCACAAGACTCATCAGTCAGGGAAATTATCACCAGCTGATGACAATGAATGTCCTCAGCCCCACATGACAATCACCCTAGCACTGTCATCACCCTCCCATGACACTCTCACAGTGTCATGGCCTAGCCATGACTTTGGCAGAGCTCAAAATCATCTTTGACTGGCTATTTAAAAAGAACTACTGCAACTATCACTTCCAAACTTGGTATAAAGTTGTATCACAGTGTCAACTAACTCTATGAATTTTGGCAGACTTATCCATTACATAATGAGGAAAAGAACCCGAAGGCTCCAGAGAAATTAAGAAATTGTCATCAGCTGCTGATGACTTTGCAGTATTTCGTGAAATTGGATAGAATTAAGTCCCGCAACTGACATGCTGCTGTGTGGTGAGGATGGCTGCAAAGAGATCAGACTTTCTTCTGAGACCCAACTGATCAACCCCACACACTCAATCATCCTGTCAGGGCCAGGACTTGGCTGGAATTGCAATTGTCCTCATATGCTGGTAATTTCCCTGACTGCTCATAGGGACTCCAACCAAGTATTTTGTTGACTGCAGCAATGCTGCATGCAGTTTAGGAACTTACCAACTGAGCTTGCCAAGTTCAAGACCGATGCATTCCCTGGGAAATTTCAATACTCCCAGACAATGTTATTGTTGTGGGCACTGGTGGGCTACATTATTAATTCACTGTAAAAAGTCTGCCTGGTGCCAGGTCACAGGTGAAAATACTATTTCATATTTCGGGCTCACCTCACATGCAGAGAACTTTTTTTTCCCAGAACTTGGTCTGACATTACAATGGTCATGTTGAGCTTTACAAAAAAAAAATCCTTGTAAGCTGTAGGTTACAGAAACTGCTCCAGGAGGGTCTTATTTTTGAAGCAACATTGCAATGCATTGCATAATATTGCTGCATGCTATGCCATGGGGGTACTCACAAATCCATGACCCACCCACCAGCCCACATGGCTCAACAAATCACAATGGGCAACATGTGTGAACAGTGTGATCCAACTCATTCATTCCAACACTCTGGGCAGTCTGGCATAATACAGGTGTGATTATCTGATTGTCGAGTCATGTCTTGTTCATTTATAGGTGACCCAGCCTGCTGTATGACAGTATCAGTATATATTGCCATGTTCAAAGTGAACTGAAATATTCAAATTTATACTATTTTGGCTTACTGAATGATTCAGACTGATCGTCACTGTAGTACTGTGGTCTTCATCATTTCACCTTTTATTCTTGGACTACCGAATAAACCTTTATTACTGGCATAATTTACTATACTAAAGAAAATTAAATTTATTTATAGTTAATGAAGCATTCTGGTTTGGACAATAGTCAATAATTGTAAACCTTAGCATGCTTGACAGAACTTGGTTTCTCTAATTTTCAATAAATAGTGTAATGCCATTTTGATCATGCACTTAAGGCCATGTATTGACCTACTGAGTGCAAAACAATCACATTTCAATTCATTTGTGTAAATTTGTGTCCAGATCAAACGGGTAATCCATATCACATGTTTCATGTGTATGAAGAATAACAAATTCAGACATTGTGCAGCCGTGCATCTGGTGCACCTGATGTAGATCTATGTGTGGTATGTGGACTGGCCAGAGTTGCATTCAAGTAGCTGGAGGTGTCCAAGTGTGTGTTATTCTGTTTTAATTTATTTACAAATGCATAAGAAGACATTGCTTTTGAAGTTATGATTGTGGTAGATATGTAGGTAGATCAGCCATTATGAGATCAAAGAAATTGACCCTACAAAGGAACCTCTGAAGTTCAATTGAAGATCCAAATTGCTTCTACATACAAGGTATAACTTTTGATCACAGGGAATTATTTTGAGTAAACAGTACTGTGTAGTATGTAGCTTCTTGTTGAGCTTTGTAGTCCATTTGGTGCATTTACTGAAACCACTGCCTTATGCTGTAGGAGTGTTGGTGTGGACTTAAGACTAAAGCAACCTCTTCTATTGTTACTTGTGTTTACTTTATGGACCTCTGAACATGTATGCTGAGTTATTGTTAACCTTTTAGATCTTAATGCTGTCATGAATTGAGCATACAGTATCCATGTGGATTCACTGGATTGGAGTGTAGACTATATGTGTATTGTTATGTTGATTTAAAGATATTGTGGGGAAGCCCCTTATATTGAGCAGGCTGACTGGTGTGTTATGAACTGAGTACTTGTGGAATCTCCTCAGTCTGCAGGTGAACACTAATCAGTAAATAGCTGCTGGTCTAGTTGGGCTGTCAGGTCTGCTATCTAACTGCTAAGTGCTTCCTCTGATGCTGCTGTTGCTGTACATCTGTGCTACTAGGTAGATACCATGGGGTGTCATGCATACACTGCATTGCTGTTCTATTTATGTGGGTCACAGTGTGCCTAGAAATGGGACAAAGCTGCATTTATTTTCCGAGGTTATATTCAATGATTCTGTATTGTAGCATAAAAACTGGTCTTCTCAGTCCAATATTACATGATAACAGTTTTGGGGTTCTGATGAAAGGATTTTATTATTGGCACACATACATTTTCTGTAGTTGTTTTCTTCTGCTGATTTCTTCTTATGTTCATTGTTAATTGTTCAGTCACAAAATATCTGAGCTATATTTTAACATGTTTAAGATGTGATTAAAATACCTAGCTGGTTGGCAGTATTAATGAATCAATTTGTGTCCCTGCTTTTGACATTACTGCCATATTTATAATATTTATGACACATAGCATGCATAGTAAATATCTTTAGAATTGTGTTTTAAAAACTGACTTTCAAAGGTTGATAGAGCAACCCACTATGTAAACAAAGACTGCTGGCTGCCAATTTTTTCATGAGGAATTTTGAAGAAAGCATTGACAATAACTGCCACATATGTCTCTATGTGCCATTGTAATGATTTCATGAACACAATGAATGCCACCATCTTCAGACTTTTATTATGCCTACTTAATTGCTTTTGTGGAAGACTTTTTGAGTGATTGATGCTGTCACAATTGACACCTGGATGCACTCAGCAAGATGCACTGGCTAATTGCAATCAGTGTGCAATATGCAGCTATTTGCAATTATAAAGCTTTGATTTCTGTCAATGCTGTTCTAGTCAGTACAGGTAGGCCTATACACAAGTATGTATTCCTCTACAGTCAGCTTGTGAGTCATTTGTGTTTTTTGGATGGTTCCCAGGTTAAACCATATTGAATTTGTAAGTAAGGAATTGGTAATATGCTCTCTGGTAAAACACAGACCTGACATCCACATGATTGTGTATAACTCTATATTCTTGGTCTGTTTACTGAGGTATTTACCTTCCAAAAACCAGTGAAATGCATTAATAATGTGGTATGCATCTATTTGTTTTTGTGCAGCTTGTAGTTATATATTTATAACAGTATATGTTATGGCTAGAAAAATGAAGACATAGCCAAGCATTCTTCTCCTTTTTGTGTGTCTGTACAGTGCATTTATTTATTTTCCCTTCTGCTGAGCCTCTAATGTTACCCTTTGATAGCTTTTGAGCATAAAATATTTGTTGCATAGGCCTGCAATGCCATACATTAAAGTTATAGTTTATGTGTGTTAGATTTTACACATAGGTGGATATGAATTATGTTACATGGATATTATGCTTGCATGAGTCCTGGCTGCTTCACCTGGGCATGGCAGGTACAAGACCTGGGAAAATAGTGAAATGCACAGACTGTCTGTGTGACTGTGCCATTGTTGTTGCACAAATAACTCTATAGAGGTGCAGAAAAAAATGTCCTCATGAAGTTGCAAAATGAAAATGAGTTTCTTTGATATTTAGATATTATGTATTGAACATTGTATTCTGGATGTTGCTATAATATAAGATCCCAACCCTCTCCACTCAGGCACCCAGAGAATCTAACCCTGACAAGTTACTCATTAACAGTTTATTGTCATAAAGTTAAGTCTCAAGTGTCACAGCCAATCAGCCAGCAGTATGCAATTTCGCATATTGCATACCACAGCCCTCAGTACCACCGTAAAAATCTGATATCTACGATTTATAGGAGTGCATAAATCAGTAAAACTGGCTGCATTTGCATAACATGTGTGATTGTGTGAAGGCCTGCTCATTTGCCGGCTTTATGGTTGTGCCTGACTTCTTTACTGAACATGTTGAAGGCTTTGTTAAAGTGCACTCTGGAAAGTGGAAATGATCCTTCAGGCTTGTTGTAAGATGTCGCCACCCTGCTGGTGACGTCGTCATTCAGCCTCTTTTTGGAGAACTGATCATTGAGCCTCCTTTTGGAGTACTGACAAGTACAAAGGAGCTATTCTGGATGCTTCGGTCCCTCTTATGAGGCGTCTGGGCGACCCACAACTACCAAATTCACACAGTGTACTAATATTGGTGTCCTGCAAAAAGTGGGCAACTTTTTTTTTGCAATTTAAAAAAAAAAAATTTTTCCAAAATTTTTTTTTTTTCTCAAAATTTTTTTAGAACTTTTTTTCATTTTCACTATATAAGGACCAAATAGTTCCAGGGTGTAATAATAAGTGTTTTTTGGTTGTGACGTCATCATAACAAACGTTTCAGCCAATGAGCGGGGTGGGTGTGGGGCCGCAGCCCCCATATGACGCCGTGACTACTGTTGTGACGCAATGATTTTTAAGAGTAAAGACTCTCACAGGAACTTCTTACCGGATATTAGCCTTGAGTCAGGTAAACTGAGGGGAATGGGCTACCTTTTTTTCCACAGTGAACTTACATTGTTTTCCTGAGGGGCTTTTCCAATTTCAGAAATTCTTTTTTCCCACTTTTTTTTTCAACATTTTTTCTGCACACTTTTTTCCAAAATCTTTTCCCCGTTTGTGTTGCATCACCATGGCAACTACACTGCCTCACTTAAAGAAAATTTGGTAGCTATAACTACACACCAGTTTTTAAATACTCTATTTTGCTACAATGGGCATTTCTAGTGTAAATACAAGTCTGTATTAAACAGAAATTAATTTATTAAATTTAAAATGGATTATTGATTCATTGGACAAAACATTTGGGAGCATAGCATGGTTATTTTTCACTATTCTTATGGATATTTTTATTTAAATTTTCCAGAATTGATGAAATCATCTAATTAAGCTGTCACCTGGGATTCTACAATGGCCTCACTCTCTCCTGATGTAAGTTAGCTCCTTTACCAATGAATTAACAAAATCTTTAAGATGTAGCTTTTGAACCAAATTTCTGTATCATTATTAAGTTATTTTACTTATTTATCAATTAATTTTTGATCAATCACTGCAAAATTTGGAGGTTTAGAGTCAAGAGCTAGTTTATAATTTGCCCGGTGTATAACTGTAGCACTATATCCTGTACTTGTTTCACCATTGCGTAGTGTTATTTCTTTATCAAACTTTGTAACTATATTATTTAACCATCAACAACAACAACAACCATCATTGTTACATTTCGCTATTGAATTTAATACCTCCGCGTTGTTATTCAATGTGAATGAGTATAACTTATTATGTATGTTAATATCAGCCCTCAAATGTACGAAATTAGATGTCTGCGTACATGTATGCACACTTACAAGTTATTGGTTCATTTCTAGGCTCCCGTTTTTACGGGCATCAAGCCCCTTACAAAAGAGGAGAAGGAAGCTCTCCTCGAGAAGAAGATGCAGGAGATCCAGCGGAAAAACGCCGCTCTTAAGAAACGGCACCAGGAGATTGAGGCAGACCGGAAAGCTGCAGAGCAGTCTGGAAGGGCAGTGAATCCTAAGGTGCAAACTTCCACTGCGCCACTGTCGCCAAAAAAAGAAATGAAGGTATTTATGACCAGTCATGGATGATAGCTAGAATAATTGTATCAATTTAATTAATGTTTAACATGTTTAATGTCAAATAGTAAACAAAAAGTGTCAAATTTTAGCCATGCAAATGCATGAAATGGTCAGATTGGAATCATTTTTGAAGTCCAGGCTTTTCAGCTCACCTTCGATTTTAAGATTGAAAATGAGTCTCGTGTGACTTAGAAAATAGCAGATCTCTGACGGGTTAATTGCTCACGTAAATCTATAATCAGCAGATTCAACAGTATTTGCTCTAGAGAAAGCCTATTCCGGTAAAATAATCTTTTGAATTCTCAAATAATTTATGTGTTCGCTAATTTCAGGGTGTGGCCGGTGAAGACGGTCAAACAGAAGACCGCCGTTCGGTGTATGCGACCGGCCGAGGCAGGAGGCGGAAATCTGCTGAGGATAAGCAGACCAAAGTAGGTGGACAATGATTAAATTTTAAAACATGGATCTCATACCCCGTGCTTTACGACTATTATGATGTCTCAGGCTTGGGTATTTGTACTAAATGTTAAGAGAGTAGGGAAATTGAGTAATTTGGCAAATCTATGAATGAAGATATGGATTATGATACGTAGAGTATACGCTGACCAGTCGCAGTCCAGACAAAAAGCTATTTTGGAAATGCACTTCGGCCAAGAGATTTGGATGTCATAGAATAAAATTTAGTGTGCTATTATAAATCCGTGACATTTTCAGAAGTGTTCACGCTCATGAGAAGTGTTTGATTTAATGCAGAAAGCTCAATTGATTACTAATTTAAGAATATAAGAATATGCTTTTGAAATTGTGTCCCTTTAGTGATCAATTGACAATATTTTATATATATATGATTATGTTAATGTGTCTGTTACGAACATCCTAGTATTCTATGAATATGATTAAGGTCTTGTTTTGCCTAATTGTCACTTATTCCTCCAACATGCTTCACGTGCATGGATGCCAATTTACAAACCATCTGTGAAAATGGTAGGTTTAAAATTGGTGTTGTGAAATTTGGTTTTGTTGGACAGGCTTCATTTTGTTTTGAAATGATTTGTCCATATATATATAATGTAATGATATTGTTAATTGGATGATGCAGAAGTAAGTTGTTTTGTTATAACGCTTGCTCCAAAATTATGTTGTATGATATTACTTCTGAATGTGGTTAAAGCTGCCAGAGCCTTCTTTAAGCTAGTTTACATGATTATGAATGTGTCAATTTCATCCAAAAAACCAAATAGGAATCTGGGATGCATTTCTGAAATTTTAGTGACTTATGAATGGGGTGAGGGTAAATTTAATTTCTCTTGTTATATTGAGGTTGGATTCAAACTGAATTTGTGTTGATACAACTTGTCCAACATAGTTTGTGGAAATGAAATTTGATTGATGTTCTTAAAGATATAAACTCAATTTCTCTCAGAATTCTTACCATCTATTTATCTGCATTTACAAGAAAAGAAGTTGTCTGTGTAATTTCTTAATAGCACTGATATTTAAATGATGAAATGTTTGCGCAGGATGAGTCTAAAGAGGCGAAGCCCCCTGGTAGGGAAGGGAAACCCCCGATGAGGGAAAGCAATCACCCTCTAGCTCGCGATGTAGGTCCTCAGCATGACACCAGGGGGCCTGTGGAAGAAGGGCGGCCGCCATCTGGTGCTCAGAGACAAGGACGCCGAACACCTAGAGGGGGAAAGCTGCCGATACCTGCTCAAAACGCCAACGTGAGTGAACTTTTAATGGTTGATGCTATGTTTAACCTTCCAGTCCTACCTGTGTATATATTTCTTATACATTTGTCTATGTGCTTCGTGCATCAGTGTTCACTATATCATCAAAATTTGTTGTACTCTATATAATACTTGCTTGCTGTGAATTTGGTTGACCTGTGTCTAGTGTGTAAATAGGTGTGGAATGTGTTGATTTTGATCAGTTTTGTGGTCCTTTAAATTTATAATGAATACGATGATTTAATGTCTACCCAGCTTCTTGTATGTCTGTGATGTCAGGAAGTGGTGTGTATTACTTAAATGCTGTGTATGTATGACGGGCTGAAGGTATGTGATGGTGTGCCAGCATATTGTTCCTTTTGTTGCACTCCTGCCTTTCGTGTATGCCATGCTTGTCTCTCTATTGTCTGATTATTTCAAAACTTTTGACAAAAACCGGGAAAAACAAAAGAAACAATAGATTTATTTCCTTGCAGCGTGGAAATAACATTACTGTTCGCAAGCACCTCGTGTGGAATTCCTTTGGTTTGTTTGAGCATGGTCCTTTGCATGTTTACAGTTGTTACATTAGTCATGGGGAAATAGCACAAGACTTGTTCACTATAAATCTTATAAGTAAGAGAATCATTATGCTTTCGATGATTCATGATCACGACTTAGGGGAGACCTTATGATGTGTTTTGTTACAACTGATCATTTTAGTGTAAGGATGAGAAAACGATCCTTTCGCATGTCAGTTACCCACTATTACTGGCATCTAGCAGCGTTAGTCTCCTTAAATTATGCCTAAAGACTAAAGTGTCTTCGTAATGGTATACGTGATCATGACACATCAGCGTCATGACTCAAAATATGCATGTGACAGTGAAATGTTCTTCTCTTTCCCATGTCTAATGAAACCTCTGTAAAACCTTGGGTACTTGTTTATTTGTTGTTGTTGTTTTTGTGTGTTGTCTGTTTGTTTCAATGTGGTTCTAGTTAAGGATGTTACTATTTCGCATGACTTCATGTTTTGCATCCTTTCATTGCATGAACAGCTTCGTATTGCACGAGTTCCGCTACTAAAACTTGCAAAATTGTTCACTCTGTCCAGTGATAAGAGTCTTTTTTTTTTGTCGACTGAACACCGCTGAAGTTAGTTTTTTTTGCTGGATACAAAATTCATAAATATTTATGTTTGACGGTGTGTCAGATTTTAAAATGTCATCCTTTTAATTTATTGCTTCTCAGGACTCTGATCACTCTGCAGTCTCATGAAAATTGTTTGACTAATACTCACTGTCGGAATTTTGACAATTATGTTTTCATAATTCTCAACAGCTTCTTCTAGGATTTTCGTATAATTACAAAATGATACCTTATATGCCCTGTTTCAAGTGCACTTGGCCTACCTCATAGTGCTGTGCCCCTTTCCTTGTGGACTTTAAATGCTCCCTAATAGTGTCATAACACCATGACCGTTTTCGTGACCTCAAATCTGAAGAAAAAATGGCGCTTTTTGCACCAACGCTTCCTCTCACAAGTTAAATAATATGTGTGTGTGCCTGAATTTATACATGTAAAACACACACCTTAGCATTCACAGTAAGCGTCTATTGGGGCATATATGGTTTTCAGGGCTGTTATATTTTCTAACCAATTTTAAGACATTCCTAAATAAAGAGAAATTTCAAGAGTTAAATTAAAAAAATTCATCGAAACTTTTAACTTTATGTGAGCCAACCCATTCCATTCATAAACAAAATTTCTTAATTTGTACACCCATCCAAATGTCATTTTCTTGTGACCTTCAGAGCCCACCACCAGATCCTGGGTATAGCTTCCTGGCCGACAGAGGGCGCCAGGGTCCAGCGCCAAATGATCGACCTCGACGAGGAAGAGGAGACGCATTCCGCCACCCTCGTAATTTTGGAGGCGCCGACTCTGGTGACTTGAGAAACAAGATTCGAGCCGCCAGAGAAAGAAATCAGGTACAATGTGTGGAATTGTGTTGATTTTACTCCTTCAGTTGTGATCCCATCAAAGTGTTCATAAAAAAAAAGTGTGCTATATTAGTAAAAAACTTAGAAATTGGGGCAATCTAAAATAGCAGTAGTAGTCTCTGTATCTGTTTGGCCAACAAACTTGTATTATCATGATTATATTTATGTTTTCGAATGTATTGCGATGCTTGTTATTATCAATGACCTCGTTTTTGTGGACGCTACCTGTCTAGACCTGTCAGGGTTGGATTGCACTGCCATCTTAGCGGTTACCACTGGCTGTGTTTTTCAGCTGTTGACAAACGCCACAGTTTCTAAAGAAAACACTGGAAAAGGCGTTCAATTATGATTATGACAAAGATTGCTACTTGATATATGAACGTTCTATAACCTGAATTTACATGCATTTATTGACTTTAAATAGATAAACGATTATAATTGGACAAAAAATTTTAAAATAACTATCAAATGATGTATTGATATTGTATCTAATTTTATTGTATTAATTGTCATGTACATGTGAAGTAAGAGGACTCAAAATTTAAAAATAATCGTAGACAGGACCGATGTTTTAAGTACACTGTCAAATTATGTATTTAACATTGTATTTTATTTTATTGTATTAAATGTCTGCTGATGCAGATTAGACGTCGATTTGTTTTTCTGCTGACAAATGTATCTGTAAATAAACTATATATATATATATATATATATTATAAATCATGATGGTCGTTTCCGAATTTTCAATTAGATTTTGATAAAAATTTACTTTGCATTGTTGAACATTTCTTCAGGATAGTGTTTAATCCATATTTGTGTTCTTTATAAATACTTATCCAATTACCTAAGTGTAGCAGAGACTTACACCACCAAACAGGATGGCTTCTTCGGTGCAAGTGTTTTCCAGGGTGGATGACAGTTTCATAGAGGTGCGTGAGCTGATAGTTCCCCTCCCAAGGGGCTTGTCAGGTCATCAGACAAAGATAGAAAAGGATAGAACCTTCAAAAAAGGAGCTGCAACCCAATGACATGAAACTGCTAAAATTTGTTCTTGGGACCGCATATTTTTTAAGTGGAGGACAGTTCTATCGACCAAAGTTTGGTGTAGCTATGGGTAGCCCAGTGTCCCCTATTGTTGTCAAATTGTAGCCTACGTGGAGAATCTGGAACAGAACTTCATTACTACAGCACCATGCAAACCCAAAATATGGAAGCGTTATATCGATGGCATCATCTCCATCATCGAGAAAGATCACCTGGCATCAATATAAGAACACATGAATATGCAGATACCGCAGGAAGCAACAAATTCACCAGAGACGAGGAACATGTCCAGCGAGCATTGGAGAGATGTGGCTACCCAACTGGGACCTTCAAGAAAGACCAGAAAAAGGTGGAGGAAAGAAAGTCCAAACACAAACGACAAAAGGAAGAGAAGAGAGGCTTGGTTCAACCGACATGAGGGGAACTGTCAGCTTTCTCACTTCTATGAAACTGTCATCCACCCTGGAAAACACTTTCAATGAAGAAGCCATCCTGTTAGGTCATGATAGTCACTGCTACACTAAGGTAAATGGATATGTAAAAAGAACTCTCTATCACAAATATATATCGTTGGTCGATATAGCCCGTTAAGGTGCTGCAGAGGCATAAAACACAAATACACATTTTGTGGGTGGAGTGGATTAGAATTTAATTGAATTAGCCTAATTAGTGAAATAGGATGCCTCTGTTCTCTGATAACAGTCTGTACATATATGTGATAGTGTATACAGTTTCTGATTTGCATCCTGTTGAAGTTAAAGCAAAAATAATCTTAAGATGTCTTTGTGAATGACGTATGCAAATAAAAAAAAAAATTTTCTGCCACAGGGTCGCCATTATGGAGCCCCTCAAACTGATCTTGAACTCACTCTTACGGGAAGAGAACGGAGGGAGTACCTCCAGTGGAAGGAAGAGCGAGAAAAAATAGATCAGGCAAGAATAGAACGGCAAAAGGGTGCGTCTGGTCAGTGGAAAAGAGAATGGGACGCCGAAAAAAGTGAAAAGTAAGCAATTAGAACTGTATGGATCAGTAATTCTTCGGATATATTTTTAAGTTTGAATAAAATATATTTGTGAATAAATGTAAAAGCATACTTAACGGGATTAGAGAAATGTGAACAAAAATTCTTGAAATAATTAATGGGTGAATTTTCTTCTGAGACTTATCCATTTAATAGGTACTCGTCAACTTTTGGTGATAGATTCTTAGGTTGTTAAGTGACAAATTAAAAATGATTAATTCATGCACAAATTGTTGATTTAGATCCGGCAGATATGATAATAACTCATCATCAATATAAGCAGCTAATGGATGATATTTATTTATTTATTTCCAGTTTCGAACCCCCGCCAGCATGTCCTCCAAGTCCAAAACACATGGCCCCTCACAGACGATTAGGTAAGTTTTGGTTGCCCTTCGTTCGCATATTTAAGATTCTCTTCACGCCTAAATGCATTTCATTCTTTACAGGCTTGGGTGCGTTTTGCTTTTCTTCTTGTCCGTATGCATGTTCTGTGGTTTTGTACGATTGTCTTTAAGCATTGCATGAGCTAGGGAAAGGTTGTTGAGTTCTGTCCGTTCTGTTTGAATATAACATAGTTGTGACTGTTTATTATTACCTAATCCTCAAAGGCCGCTATTGGTAGAGTTGATGGGTCAGCCATGTTTGGCTAGGTATGTGTAACTAAGTACTGTTAGATTGAAAAAGTAGACCTTATGCTTAGTGCTTGATTGATCAGGTGTTACTCTAAACTGCTAAGGCTTGATTGTTGGGATATATTTGACTGTTTTATGGTACGACTAGTTTTAGCGCCATCTTGTGTTGGCATGCATGTTCCATTCTGCCTCTGTATGATAGAGTTAAAGTTTGATAAATTTCAGGCTGACGATCTCTGACTATATACTATATATGTATACTCACAGACCTATAAAAGCTCTCTATAGGGTTAAAACTTTAACAAAAAGCATGTGTTTGCCCATTCAGTGGGAGCATTTGATTGCTGCTTTGTTTGGAGAGTGGTAACTTCTTAAAACAAATGTGTCGCTGAGGAGGCTGTTTTGGGCATTCCCGTGGCCTTTGTCATGCATCTCTTGTAGTCTGCGAATGTTAGCAGGATTTCTTACTGAACTAACACGAAAAATGGTGTGTTATATTTTGAAAAATCATAAAGCTAACTGAAAATATATCTATCTATAAATTATAATGCACTGTAATTCAAACAAGTTTTTCATATTTCGAGTAATAGTCATTACTGGTATGAAGTTACTAATGAAGATGCCTGGTGCATATATTTTCTAAATGACGCAACTAAAATTAATTTGTGGTCTAATAATGAATGCTTTGAATGCAAAATGGTGATGCTTACAGTGGTGTATGATCTTATCGATGGAGTGTAGTACTGCAGTTTTATATAAATATTTATATATAAACTGTTTGAAAGTCTTGTTTCCTTTTATGGGCAGGGCGCATAGGAAGTGGGCGGTTCCAGCACGCCCAGTTGGCTGCCGCAGACCGGGCGGTGGTCAGTCTGCCCACTGCTCTTCGTCAAGGTGACTGCCTTGTGGTGTTGCTTTGTCTTATGTTACAGTAACTTGCACATCTGAGCTTTGTAGCAGGCTACTTGCAGCTGACCTAGTCCTTCCACCTATATATATATTGGCCTAAAATGTTCTGGAGCATGGCTTACTGTTTTAGCCTTCTAGCCATTAATGATTGATCGTGTCCAATTCTGTACATTGTACAATGTCTAATGGCTTAGATTAGTCTAATCAATGTGTTTCTGATTGTGATGTTTTGTCTCCTACACCCCGAAGTTAATTACTAAGAGTTCTTACTATTCCAATTGGCCTGGTTTGAGGGATTTCCGCTCCCTGTTAATGTTTAATATGGAAACGTCTAAAGATTCCAGGTATCTCGCACTAAATCTGCAACATACTGATCCAGCTGAGCTGACAACCTCCTCTGCTCTGCAGAGATCTCAATCTTGTGTCATTTTCACACCCTTTAAAACCTGTTGAAATATTGAACGTGTTATACCCATTTCCAGTTTGCAATAACAATTTGTCGGAGTAGTACATTTGCTTACGTCTCCTGACCTCCTGATATTCGATTTTCCCTTGAGGTGGACCTGAGGTGGATGCACTTGCATGTTTGGTGATATAGTTCCCAGTTTGCATGAAGTTGTCTGTGATTTGGTGTTCTTTTGCCCGTTGTTTCCTTTGATGGGTCGTATTGACGTAGTGTCCCTAGAGGTTAAGTGACTGCACTATGTAGTCAGTTTCTATTGTCTCTCTAATTTAATAATTGCTAAAAACACTTCAGATAAAAGATACACTTACGGAGTCTAGTTGAATCTTCACTGTGGTATTTAAATGGATGCACATGTCCTACACATCGCTGTAACTTTGTCAAGACATGTGCAAATATGTGGTTCTGTATTTGGAGATAGCAGTTGAGTATGACTGTGTAAAAACTGTCTCTCGTGTGTTGAATGATTCTTTGTTTAGGTGGTTAAGGTGAGTCCAGCATGCTTGGTTTCATGTTCTGTCTCATGCTTTGGCTTTTCTTTGTGTTTAAATATCCTTAAATTACAAAATCATGTCATCAAGACTATTCAGTATATTGCATGGAAGTCGGATAGTTTCTGTGGCAGTTTGGTTTACGTGAGTGGTAGCTTTTTGGGTTGATTCAAGTTTTCGTTTCCATCCCGGGTGAATGTTGGGTACGGTCAGTAGTGATTTTAACGCTGGGTCATCATATGGGTTGTTACTGAAAGTACCCCACATGGATGCCTGAGATGCTTCTATTTTTAGCATGTGATTTTGCTGTTTTCTGATTGGAATGTTGGTGAGGAGGCACTGATGGGTGTTTTGTGTTTGCAGGAGGAAGAGGCACAGGACGTGGTCGGGGGTACAGAGACAAAGCCTCCTCCCCTGCCCCTGGACGGTTGCGCCTCAGGAAGACCTCAACCAGTAGCAATGAAGACCGCTCTGTGGGCAATCAGCAGAACTCCCTGGTCATTAAGATTGACAATGAGTTTGCCAAAGCAGCGGAACACAAGAAGCTGCAGCAAGAGAAAAGGGTGCACTTCCGAGTGCCCAATGGCAACAGGGGGAGGATTGACGCTAGCCCAGCGAGAGGTCGCCGAGGGGAGCAACCCGCCAACAGGGGAGGAGGAAACCGAAGGGCTGGGGTGGGCAGCGGCCGGTTGCGTCCAGGGTCCTCCTGGCAGCCTCAGGACCAGGAGGAATACTGGGAGGATGAGGGCGCAATCATGCCCCTGGTCTCCGACACCCAGCCACTACCACCGCCGCCACAAATGAAACCAAAGGTCACCAAACCAAAGCCGAAACCGACTGTCACGGAAAGTGTCCGCGATGTTCCTGCTGCTACAAATGGTACTTCAGCAGAGAAGAAAGAACTCAAAGAAGAAGCGAAGGATGAAACTGTGAAGACAGAAAAGACTGCTGAACAGAAGGAGAAAGTAGAACTTGATGACTCCGAGATGATCCATGTGAATGCGGAGGATCTAGATGATGAGGACGATGACCAGTGGCTGGACATAGATGACCCTCAAGACTTCTACAACATGCGCCACGGAAATCTTGGGGAGTTCTCGGATGAGGAAGATGATATCCACAACAGCAGTGCTGAGTCACTGGAACGCTTCATACAGGAGCACACTCTCAGAATTGACGAGTGCACCGGCCTCGCCACTCAGACGCCGACGGACTCTCAAAACTCCCAGGATTCCTCGGGAAAGGGTGATTCTCGTCGTAACTCCAAAGGGAGTGGGTCTGAGCGAGGAAGTCCCTCGAAAATGGGAAATCTGAGTGACTCCGAGTATGAAGCCGCTCCATCTCCCAGTGAAAAGAAACTGGAATCTGCAGAAGCTAGTAAAGTTCAGAAGTCTGATAGTGCGGAGAAACAGGAATCTAGTAGTGAAGCCACTGCAGATAAAGACGCAGTTGAAGATAAAAAGGAGTCAAATGACTCAAATGAGCCTGTGATTAGCAAAGAACCAGAGACTGTGGAGCAGAAACCTGAGCCTGGAAATTCTGAGAATGCTGAAACTGAGCTAAAGAAAAGTGAAGTAGAAACTTCCCAGCCACAAAATGTTTCCTCCTCGGAGGCTCAGCCACCGAGTCCAGCCACTGAACCTGCTAAAGACGCTGTCCCTGCAGAATCAGATTCTGCTGAAGCAACTAGTGAAGCACCAGAGAGTGTTAACGTACCTCCGTCCGAAGATAAGTCTGCTTCTGAACAAATGGAAGCCAAATCTGACACTCCTGAAACTACCACGTCTGTAAGTGAGTCTGAAAATGTGAGTAATGAGGAATCAAAAGAGACTGAAAAAGTTATTGAAACTGAGCAAGAATCTACAAATGAGTCAAAGGAAGAAGACACAAAACAAGGTGCCAATGAATCTGATAATCAAAATGAGTCGGTCAACGAGTCTGCTCCGTTAGATTTAGACTCGTCCTGTGGCAGTCGATCGGAAGAAGAGAAGTTTGAAGATGCTCGGGAAGGAGCTGCTTCCTCAGCCAGCAGTGAAGCTACACAGCCTGGAAGCCCGGAGCACAAACCTCACGAAGTTACTAAACAAGGTGAGAATTTAATTTTGTCTCTCCTTCTGTTAAGAAGTTGCTTTATGGAGAATTAAATTTTGTGCTTTCGTTTAGGTTATGCCAGAAATTAGAGAACTTGGAAGTGGTGAAGAGGCGTATCTCTTCATAATGTTGCTAAATTCTACAAACCAGAGGCTTTGTACGATGAAAAATTAATCTATTTTTGGTGCATTTTAGTGTTCCTTCATGTTTGTACACTGTACGAGGCTGATATTTCATATCTCTTGTATCGAGAGTGATGCCTCATTTTACACCAGAGGGCAGCAGCTGTCAGTACTTCTTCCATTGTCTTTTGTCATGATGGCTGAGCGATCAATGACATGTAATGGGGATAATCCTTGATTCATGGCAGCATGAAATATGCCACTCCCAACCCCTAGGCCTTAAAGTCTGCAGATAAAGCAACATAAAGAGTATTGATGTAAAGGCTTTGGTCAAATGACTGTTTCATTGCCATGTAATGACATACTTGTTTCATGTTACTTCATAACTAAGCAATGTGCATATTGAAGTATGGCTATAGATGTTTGCTTGACAAGGACAAGTGGCCCATTGTGCTCACGAGTCTTTTGATCTGATTGCTCAGTCATTGCTGCAATCAATCGCTAAATCCTTTTGTTCATGTCTAAGTGTCGAGAATTATTAACGTTGGGATTTATGCAATTTCAGAAGAAACAAGTGAAGTAAAAGAAGAAGAAAAATCTGAAGAGACTTCATAATGATGTTGATTAGGTAAGCCCTTATGATATTTGATAGCAGCTTTAAACTCGTAAAGTTCTCATGTTTTCCTTTAGTTTTGCATCAGAGTGAAGAAGGAATAAATTCTTCTTTATATCCACTTTCTATTCCTACACAGATACAATGACAGATCTATTGATGGATGGATAGATCATGGATAGATAGATAAATAACAAGATATTTCATACATACATATTGGATAGATAGACACATTGGACAGGTAGATAGATGGATAGATTAATGTATAGACAGAAAGTTGGACGATTATATAAGATAGATAGATTAGTCTGATCAGATTAGTGTTCCCTTTATTTGGTTCCTTATATTTTAGTCACTTTCTTTATTCTTTTGGCGCACGAACCACCATTAAATCTGACTAAAGTTACTTATACAAATATTAATTGTCATATTCTTTAGTGTAGGAAAGTTTTGATTTCAAAGTTGGTTAAAATCAATGTGAGTTTTGGCAGGCATACGCACATGTATTTATAGTATTTCTCTTACGGTTTCGTTGGCTAAATGTAAATAATTGGAGCTTCAAAGTGAATGGCTGTTAGATGTTAGATGTACGTAAAAGAAATGTTGATGCTGTTTATAGAATTAATGAGTACATAGTGTGCGAAAATTTGGAATGCCTCATGCCGCGTTCTGGAATGTTTTGTGTGACCATTATTGAATGCTTTGTGATCTGACTGAAATCATTTGGCACAAGTTGGCTCATTGTATTGCTTTCTTCTCATTTTCCGTTTCCTAAAGCAACGTTCCAGGCACAAAAGCTGTACTAATGCATTGTTGCCATAGTGACGCATTATGTTGCCATGCCAACATAGTGACGTAGTTGTATACTTTTTCAACTTCTCAGTTCTGACTTAGTTTGGCAAAGTGCTTCTCCAAAGATGTTCTGAAGTTTTATTTAAATTTAAGTTTTCTCACGACTATGTGAGGGG
The DNA here is from genome assembly GCA_026936325.1 of Platynereis dumerilii. NCBI lineage: Eukaryota > Metazoa > Annelida > Polychaeta > Phyllodocida > Nereididae > Platynereis > Platynereis dumerilii. The sequence goes on from JAPTHN010000011.1 coordinate 29,342,017, forward strand.
CCTGGATGCTTGCTGACAGAAGGTTGCATCTAATTCGCCAAAATCTGTCTGGAAAAAGCCATGTCTCCCACTAAGTTGCAGCTCAATAGTCCACACACAAACTTGGCTTACCAATGCCCTCATCTTTGGTCAGCCTTTTGAATTTCGTGGCAGACATCTAAATTGTGACGAAGAAGCAAGTTTTGTGAATATTGAGTGACAGTGGTAACTGACTAATTGGCCAATCAGATGTCTTACAGAAGACATTGAATGTCCATGCAGATGTATATGTGATTGACATGCAAATGAAACACCCCTTGCTTTTGAATAGAGAATTTTGATTAAATAATGTCTTGAAATGGAGCCCCAGCCTCTCCTGTCAAGTCAGACGTGTTTGGAGATCTGGCAGATCCAACGTGTGACTCAGCTGCTCAGGACCTGCATGGCTCCTCCACTTCCTAAAGCCTTGCTATCTCTTGAGAAAGCTGCTAGTTAAATACTGGGCCTCAATGTGCTAAAGGCTTTTGTATAACTTCTTTCTTTGCTCAATTTCCAACTTGGCACTCATGACTCATTGGTGGTTCAAAAGGCCTTTTGGCATAAAGTGCACATCTTGTTCCAAATGGGGCACCAGTTGTGATGTGGCGAATGCTGCAGTGGTTGTGCCAAGGAATACTGCTTGTGAGAAACACCAACAGATGGTTGGTTAGGTATAAAACTTTAAATTAAGATTTGGTTTCTTCAATTCAAATTTCCAATTTGTGATTAAAATGTCTAATTCTCATTAAAAAAAAACTTGACTGGTTTCAAAACAGTGAAAAGGAAAGGAGTCTTAAATTGAAAAAGCCTAAATCAGAGGTTGTCATATTGGGCTGCTGTCTCAGGTAACGCTGCCTGACAAAGAGATGAAATTCTATCCATAGTTGTGTTGGGCGCCAACTTCTTTCTTTCTCTGTGTAATGGAGGAGAGCTTGGTTGGAAAGATGTGATACATGACGCCATAAGGCCACGCCCTGCAACGTTTCCAACTGGCACAATTCATGTTAAGAGTTTCTGAAGAACTTCTCTCTGCTTATTAGATAATCACCATGCAAGGCCGGTCATTAGTGCATCAGCTGTAATTTGCTTCAAATGTGAGATTTAGTTTGATTAACGGTGGGAAATCATTGGAAGCGTTCTCAAAACAGCATAACAGCGATTTCACGGAAATTTTGTTCTTCCTTGCCACAAATAGAAGTTAGTTTTATAACTGGGACTTTTGCACTTGAATGGTTCTGCTTATCTTTGAATTTCCAGGTCATAGGGTCTTTGATCAATCCAGGTCAATTAGGCCGCTAATCGCTAATGGACTGGTGATATTAATTGACAGAGGTGACTACTCTGATTGGTAAGAGGAGGTCACTATTCAGTTCAGTATTGAGTCTTTTTCCCTTGATTGTATTGAGGGGAGTGTTAGAGCAGTTGGTAGCGCACTGAACTGCAAATTGCTTGGTCCTGGGTTTGATTTCCGCTCTGACTAGGTCACCTGGATTTATGTTGGACAGCATTTTCAATCATCCTTTTCCACATTGCTTTGTCCTCATCCTGTCCTAATTAGCCTACCAAGTGCATAAATACAGGACACAAGCCCAATTCTCCATCCCGTGATCGCATTTATGGTAGCCTTGAGTCATTGCAGTTCAATTAATTGTGTACTAACTAGAACAAATTGGGCTCAAAGCTTAGTCATTGGTCTTATGTAGACTTTACTAGAGAGACGCAACCCATGCTTGACTGCCAACTTACAATGAACTCTTCGACTCTTTTTGACATGTATTCTCTTACTAAGTCTTAGACACTAATAAGTTAGACTCATGTGTAGTCAAAATATTTCCTCGCTGGTCGACTGTCTTGCCTCTCATTAACTTGTAGAGAAGGTCAGAATTGAGTTTCTTTGATATCCTGCATAAAGAATAATATTTTAGAGGGGGAAAAGAGCCTGAAAAAAAACAAAAAGAAGTAAAATCATTGGATTAATTTAGAATGCTGCTGTAACTAGACAGGTTCAAGGTTTTTGAAAGCTCGCAAATCTTAACATCGTCTTAGAAACTTTCTCATTGATTAACAGGTGCTCATCTTGAGTTGCGTTTGGTGCACAGACATCAAATAGGAGATGATCTGACAGAAAAATAATGAGCAACTGTTGACAGCATTTGATCGTTAAATGACAGGTGCTATTTAACGTTGTAGGTGCCTAAGTAATAGAAGCATTCTTGTGATTGTGTTGGCATATGTTCTACAAGTTGAGGGGGTCTGCCATTTGAACCCAAAGGCATTGGAGGTCAGTAACGTTTTTTGGGGCTGGCCAAAAAGTAATTTCCAATATGCCCCAAAAATCTAAATTCTCAACATTTTTTGCCCAAAACTCTCTGAAAATATTTCTTTACCAAAAGTTGGGGGGGGGGGGGTGCAGCCTCCAAGCCCCACTGCCTCTTACGCTTATAGATGTTGGATCTCTTACACAGAAGATAGATAGATAGCTTGACCACTTGACTGGCTGCCATGAATCAAATTCGAGACTAAGTACACACGGCCAAGCCATTTTCTGTACCAATATTTCTTTGTGATTATGCACCTTAGTGGACTCCCCGGAGACCTGACAGCTGGCAGCACATCCTGCAATTACATAACAGCTAGGCTGTCTGATAGGCAGGTGATGTAATGGCAATTATGATCTGCTCGGATCAGGCTGGGATTGGCCAAAGAAATCAATACTTAGTTGCCAAGGAATTATTTTCGGCTGCGGAGACAAGATTAGATCCCACCATCCGCCAATGCAATGGCTTCCATGTTTATTGGAGGCTGAATGTGACATCACCCTGATAGCATGTAGGCCTAATTGCATTACTGACTTAATTGCATGGTATAATTCTGATTAAATCAATATCTATATTAAATTAGGGCAGTACTATGGTGTGATAAATCATACATGTCCCTTGTTACATTTTGCAAAGGCTATAAAATACCTCCTTAAACCCTCAATTACTCAGATTAAAAATATTCCTGTTGACCGAGGTAGAGCCTACTGGTGGGATGGGCAAGCCCAGTGGTAAAGCATTTGTCTTCAACTTGCTGGGTTGTGGGTTTAGTTCCATTTCCTTGACCGTTTCTCAATTGACCATTGGCCATACAATGTAATTTTATCCTTTTCCTAAAATGCCTTAGTGTATGTTACGGGTTAGATTATTTGACTTAGATGTAAAAAACAAAAAAAAAGGTAAATTAGTTATAGAATGATAACCAAAATTGTATAACTGCTCCTCGGATATTAGTTGACAATGAAGCTGGAACCTTTGTTGCACCTTTTGGTTCCTCAGCACGAAGTAGAAGAGATGCTTTATTCTGTACCGTCTTGAATGAGCTTTTTCTTTCTGAAAGTTTCAGGAGACAGATTGATATCTTTGCAAGAGCTGCACCTTTTTGCACCTGTTTGATTGCATATGTGCTATTTATAGCTATGCAACAAAATCCAAATCAATATTAGTTGCAAAAATGTATTGCCCTGGAATCTGCCAAATGAGTGCCAATGACATCTGGATGAGACAAGTTAGTTTCAGTTTTGCTTAATTGCCCAAAATTGCACCTGTCATTTAGCAATCAAACGCTGTCATCAGTTGCTAAGTATCTTTCTGTAAGATCCTCTCCTATTTGATGTCTATGCGCTAAATGCAACTCTGGTGATAAGTTTTGATAATCAATGTGCAAGGTTCTAACAAGAATGCTGCTTAATCTCTACATATGTATGGCACCAGCAAGGAGTATTAACAGAAGTTATGGGGAAGATTCAGTATATATAAAAACGTGGATCGGTCTGTTGGTTGAAATCATTGAGCTGAAAACAGGTTTTGGATTTTGGATTTGGATTCGTAATCAGCAGTCTGCAGTCCTCATTCAAAATAACTTTAAAAAATTTTACTAATCACTCAAACATTGCAAGTAAATTGTTTCCTGAATATATTTCTGAAAATTTCAGACACTGGAATATGGCTTGTGTTATGTATATTCACCTCAGTACATCTATAGTAAACTTCAGTTTCAAACTTTATGTACATCAGCTAATAGTAGTGTGGCCCTTAGTACATGCTTTGTAGTCTGTTGTTTGAGAAAGTAGCCTCAGGTGTGTCATTTGTAACATAGCATGCTAACCTCGCCCAAATGGGCTTTTAGTGCGCTGGGTTAGTCAAAACTCTGCGAAGGATAACTGGATCACCATTTAGTAATGAAAAGTTTGTGTGAAAACTAAACACAAGCCATGCCATTTGTGCAGCCCTGGGAGTAGAGTAGCCTAAAGTGTGTATACATGTATGCATTCATTGAATTTCACTCTTACAATTTCAAACGACATTGCTCAGTATCCAAGTGCAATGCACCAGTGATGGCAGCAATGATGACTGTGCTGTCTTACCAAGTAAATCAGATACTTATCAAACAGTGTATATGATTTTTTTAGCAAGAATTTTCAAGGGCTGCTCTTGACATGACTGCCTTGCTATAGTTATGTATCACCTATCTATCTGGCAAGCTAGCTGGCCTTCTATCTATCTCTGTCTGTCTATTTATCTTTTTGTCTAAATATCTAGCTTTGTGTCTATCTAGATGATTCAGTATTATCAGGTTATCCATCCATGTTAATATATCTGTCTTGTGTCCTGCTATCTAGCTTCTGACTGGCTTTCTGTCTATCTGTATCTGTCTTATGTTCATGGCAGTCCACCGTAATGTCTATCTATCTGTCTGTCTATTTGTGTTGCATCATTAAATGCTACCTTTCGGAGTGCATGGTACCTTGCATCAGTTTATGTAATATGACACAAACATTAATTTTGTCTCTTTTCTATTTTTAGATGATGCCGATTACATGCCGCGCGGGTGACTGCATCGTTGCCAATCTAATTGACATCAACATTGGTTTTACCAAAAACTACAATTTTCAACACGCATTGTTGTCGTAGTGTTGGCACGTCCAGTGTAAACGTTTAGACAGCACTCTTGCTTACTATGTGATAAAGCCACTAGTTATTTTAATTTTGAAAAAGTGGCTGAAATGTTCATTGATTTGTTTTATCTTTATTGGATATACATGGAATTGTTTTAATACACCAAACTACAAGTTTGATTAATTTAATTTTGAAACACAATTTTAACACATGAAATGTGCCAAAGTGCCTGGTTCATTAATTCAAGGTTAACAGGGCATTGGTTAAGTTAGTAAATTTACAATTACTAATACTGAAATTTAGTTGTAATGATTGTTGTGAGTTATTTATTTCTTTTAATTTATTGTAATCTTTGTCTAATCTTATTCCAAGTTTAGGTCTATGCATTCTTTTAACTTATTGCTCTTACTGTCTTACTTGCTATTTGACTGTACAAAATGTAATATTGTGTAAATATCATAAATATGTATATAGTGCAGATAATGATAGTATTACTCAACTTGCAAAAAGCCACAAGCTTCAACTTGGGAGATTGCAAGAGACAATTGTAAATACAAGAGGAGTATGTGAATAAATTTTGTACATATATTTACATTCATGAATTGTGATGTTATGACTGGCATTATCCTGCTTTTTAGTTGTCTTTCTATTTGGATATATTTTGAATGTCATTTTGAGTATCATTTGACATGAGATTGCTTGACTCCGTTACACGTAATACATGTATCTTGATTTGTGCGATATTGAGGACATTATTAGGCCCGACATAATTGATCTTTAGCTTCTCGGATCTTCTCTAGGCAATTTTTGTGTAATCTCCGTTTCTTATGACGTCAATTTAAAAATTGTGGATAAGCTTAATTTTTTTTCCGCAGGCAGAAATCTGTTGGTCGGTCGATCCGAGAAGCTAAAAATTTAATGTGTTAGGCCTTAGGTGTTGTTTCCTGTCACCAAGGTGTGTTTTATCTGCATTATTCCTTTTTATGATCGTTTTATACACTTATGGTATAAATTGTTGTTTTTCATTGTACATCATCATTTTTGCTCTTGCTTGAGTTGCATTGAAAAAGCAACGGCCGTATATATGACATTAATACGACTCACAAAACATGGGCATATGTGGTCGACGTTGCATCATTTATGAGTTAATTTGAGATTGGATTTTCAATTTGTCATTGGTGTGTATTCACACATACAAAATACTATACAAATCTCTGTACAAATACAAAGAAAACACTTTTCTGACTTCTACACAGACAATTGTGTTATGTTCTACATGATTCTGTTTGGATGCATGTTTTTTAGTTGCCTATTGAATTGTTCTTGCTGAAGATTTCTTTGTGTTCTTCCAGCGATTATGTGAATGGTTGTATCTGATACATGACGTCTGGTTGTTCTTTTCATATCTTGCTTCAATTATATCATTGTTTATGATATGCTATAATGCTATTATATGCATATTTCTATCAGTTTAAAATTTAATGAATTTATACACATTATGTGCAATTAACTGGTTGTTATGGTAGTTCATAGTCTACTTTGCAAAAGATAAAATCAACTTAAATATTTTCTTGATATATATATAATATATAAATACCTATATATATTGATATAATATTTATAGTATTTATGATATAGTCATTTATTGAATAATGACACTAGCTAATGCTTGAATATTCAGTGTTTTATAAAATCGGCTTATTAAAACGTTATTTGTGAAACATGACTAAACAACCAGTACCGTTATTTAAGACTTAGCTGATTAGTCCGTTGTGTGGGGTGTTTTTGCCTGCTTTGATGTTATTTATAACTTTGTTAGGAGATTGTTGATGAAAGCAATGTTTTGTAAAACATGGAGAATATACAAATTATTTTAATAAAGAAACTGCTAATATATAATGATCGCTGTTGTGGGTTTCAATTTGAAGTGATGTGAATCTTTATCAGTCTAGAAACAAAGGCTCAATGCTTTGGAGGCAGAAAAGATTAGAGAGAGAGAGCTGAAATACTTCACAGCATGTGTAATGATGTGCTGTATTTTTGGTTGGTTCGCACATAACTCTTGCTGTGATTGTGTGAATGCTCCATTATTCTGTGTAGACCTGTAGTAATAGGTTGCACTGCATATGAGTGTGTAGTACACTGTGTACTGTTTGTGTAAATTAAGCTGCATCACTGGCTTGACTGATGTTATCTTGAAGAAAGTCTCTTTAACTTGGAGATTCTTAGGCATCGTGATTGTGAGTTAAGTAATTGTGGTCTCTTGGTGAAGACTTGAAAAGTTCCAGTACATTTTTAATGCGTTCATTCTCTGTTAGCTGGCAATCTATTTGTGAGAGTGGAAAGAAAGTTACGAGCCTGTGAGGTAGCACTTGCACACAAGTCTTCGTCCTCATTCAGGCAGCAAAGTTAGGTTTAGAGCTTCATATTGGGTCATGCCTCAGGTTGGTGGCTGTGAGTAGGTCCTTCTCGGTCAGTCCAGTCCAGTCCGACTCCATACCTATTTCTGGCAGGATTAGATATTACCATATGACAAAGCGCTTACGTTATTGTGTGGAAGTTGCTCAAAGCACTGAAAGTAGGTGTCGAGAGATGAGAGGTTTGGCCAGCTTGTGTAACACATGGACAAAACGCAGACGATTTTCGATCTTTCGTCTCTCAAGTTAGATCGAAAAATCAGCCAGGTCAGTTTAAGGGTTGCTCAGCTACTGGTGTGGCTGTTGGTTTCTCCGAGTCTTGTCAGGAATGTCAAACTGGCAGAGATCATCACTGTTGAGGTGAAATTGACATTGAATCACCCTTGAACTACTTTTCAAGGTCACAGGGCCCGGTCAAAAACCTTGCGTATATAGGATGACTTATGCCTGGAATCAGGAATGTCACACTGATCAGGATCATTGACCTAAGACGAGTTTGACCTGGATAACCTTGACCTGTTTTTCAAGGTCACTGGGACCAAACACTTGACTTCTATTAAATAGTCCATATTGTCTTGGGAAGTCAACAATAGTTCAGATTGAACCCTTCACACCTTCATAAATAAATGCATGCTCTATTAATGAAAGCATAAATTCTGCCAGAGTAATACAAACAAATCAAGTTGCCTCTGGTCTGCTTCACCATAGCAGTGACAACACCACTAGATATTACAAGATGACAACAGCTTAAGGTCTAATATAATTTTATTCAGATTATTCTAGGACATGATTACATGTGACATTTCTTACGCGTTATATAAGTTATAAATTCAAGGGCACTCCTATTCTAACAGAGGTGGAATTTTCTCAGTGTTATAGTTTATTAAATATAAGACATTCAAACATGAAATAATTTATCAGACATGTGCAATTCATTATTAAACCACTCAAGACATTTTATAAAGAACTGACATTATTGTGATAGCTTTAAAAGGTGGTCAACATTGAATAAATGGGAAGATTAGTTTATGAAATACCATACGAAACCTGCAAGACCTCTGTCAACATATTGCTCCTTAAAATGGAAGAGATCACAAATATAATCATACTAGCATATTAATTAAGAGCTACTTATTTCGTTTCAAATAAATTGTTTCACTTCTGCATGGTCCAAGGAAGTTTTTACGCAATAATGCAACTTATAATAATTTTGAAGATAATCGTATGAACCACATTATGAAATGTCATAGATTATTTTGAATTTAATTGCTCAGAAACCTTGACTTTAAAATCGAAAACACATTCAATATAATTTCATAATTACTAATTTGTCAAGATTTTTTGCACACTTTTAGTACATTGAAATTTATCATCTAACCACGGTCAACATGGCGACAAGAAGTTTAACGATATTTGAAGCGTTTGCAAAATTAACATGCACGTAAATTGTTTGACTAGTAATTATTGGCATACTTTGAGTAGAATTTCACAATATTTTTTTCCCAATTACCTAATACTGATAAAATTAAGATTCAACAATTGACTTGGGACTAGTTGTAGATTTGACACCGATTAAAGCCTTGTAGATAAATATAATAGAATGACCACAACCAATGAAGTCCAGTGACCAGCACAGGACAAGTTCACAACTCGAAGTATCATGTGAGAGGCCAGTCATCACTGACTCATCATGTGATGGAGGGATTTACACACAACCTATATTCATGATATATTGTTTTCTTATTCTTTTGGCATCATTTATACTTATTCACGAGAAAAATCCAACTGCAGAAAATATGCAAAACTATGTGCTATGGCATTGGCGGCATGGCCAATCGAGACGCTCCAACGCCAGGTTGGTCTTTCAATTTTTCTGACAAAATAGAATCTTTCCACAAGGATTACAGTTGCCGGAAACAGCATTGTTTTGAATATTTTCAGACTTCATGGGGTGTTCATACATGATGTCATGTTGAAATATGTTGCATTATAATCATAATCAATACTGTAATTAGTATGCGAAAAATGTCTATGATTGTCACAGTGCAGTGTATATCTTTACAGTGATCCCCACGAAGAACTACCCTCCGATGAAGGACCATTCCTATTTCAACATCCTCCAGAAGGACCACCTTCATAAAAGACCATAAATAGATAGACAGATAGATATGTTAGACTTGCATGAAGTCCAGAGAGATAGTTCCTCACTCGAGACACATTGTAGGGATCACTGCAAACATATAAATGATAAACTATCTTCATGGAACTCCTATCACTAGAAGCAGTGGTATCATTTTTTTTGTGTTCTCTGCGAACCAAACTGCTTTATTAGCATTTTAAATCATTATTTGTGCATAACACGGATTATATCACTTGAACGATACTATATTAAGTAAAAGGCCAACATTCTTCATTAATCTGATTGTGTGTCATTGTGTGACTAGCAGAGCACTAAGTCAAAATAATAAATATCTGCATATTATGTACATTTCACATTGACTCTTGAGTGTCATGCACATGCCGCATTTATCAAGAAACCATCTGCAAGCCATAAATTACAGAGCAATTAAAAAATGTCCTATACAAACAGCTACATTGTACACTTATAATAATATGTTTATAATGTATTTATAATATAAAACGGCCAATAGAAGAAGGCACCAGGATGCGGTGTTATGGATAAAACATGTGGTATTAATTACAATGGTGTGATTTTACCAAAAAATGCATTTTTAAATACATACGCTGCATAACTATGCGTCAAGATACTAGGACATGTCACATGTGCATATAGGGAAAGAAGACATACTAGGGGGTGTCTTGACAAATAAAGAACAATCTTTTTATGGCTAATTAATAAATATCTAGACTTGTTCTTCAAATTTTTTGGCACACAAAACTCACAAATTTTTCTCAGCTTTGTGATTGTTGCATTTCGAAAAGCGCACTGATCTTTTTTTATCGAAACTTCAGAAAATTAATTTTTGTATGTACATCAATAATTTACATTATAGGATTTCTTTTAAATCTGGTTTTAAGTCCTAGACCATCCCCAGAAAGCTTACTTTTGCCCAAAGACCACCAAAATTTCCAATCCTGCGACAGTTAGTCCTAACAAAGCAGTGCTCTGGTTTTATGTCGTCATGAGTGTGCAGCTCTGCAGTATTACGGCTATTATGCACAAGAATATAACACCTAATAAATAACATTCTTAGCTCCAATTATCTGCAACATTATTCTACAAACATAACACATGACATAACACACATAACGCATATTAATAATCTGATTAATAATCATTCATAATACTTTGGCCATGGAATTATAATTTGCTACTTACGCAAAGTGGGACCATACAAAATCAAGTATAAAAATCAATAACTGAAAAAACACATTAAAAATCAAACATAAAAGTGACGCAAGGACATATCACAAGAAATAACAGAATTGGTAAAAATTGTGCAGGTGTAAAATTTACTAAACTAATTAAACGCATAATAAAAACAAAGATTAAAATTCATAGAATGACATAGACCACAATTTGTACAAGTCATATAATTACATTATAAATCACTAGGTATGATTGTAGTCATGGTAACAATTGGTAACTTAATGCACTTCTCCAGAAGACAGCAGAATCAAGATTCATACTCCGCGATTGCAATCACAAGCTGTCATCACAAGAGATCAGTGGCTCATTGAAGTGGTTATCATGAATGTGACTAGTAAAATCAATGTAGGATGATCACAATAAATATGAGTACAATTAAGACCCAAATAAATAGCTATAAGTCCAATATTTGGTGAAATTTTGGTTAATTAAAAGCATTCACTGTTACTATTTATTTATTTTTGATTACTGTACGATTCTGATTACCTGAAGATTGTGAGATCTTACAAAGCTGACATTTCTTTTAAATAAAATTGTTCTTGCTTGATTTGGAAATATTAAAAAATTTAGCATTATCTGAAAATTTGGGTGCTCCACAAGGTGGGAGGCTCAGATTTGCTTTTAAATTTGTTCATAAATTTATAAGTATTCATAACATGATCATGATCAAATGACTTAGAAAATACAAACAATTAAAAACATTGTGCCCTGTTGGGAATATGAGATTCTGACAAAACACGAAGAAATGAACACCTCTTCAAAATGCACTGGTAAAATTACCGTAAAATCTGTGTGATAGCAATTAATATGACACACTAATTGACATAATTGAAATTATATGATTCGTAAGACGTACAAGTGATTAGACTAAAATTATTCTCCAGATAAAAATCAAGGTTTCTGGGTGATCAGTTATTTACAAATTCCACATGTATGCTCATCAAGGTATATACCACGTAATTGACGATCAAGTTGATCTGTTGATATAGTGCATCAAGATTAAACAACCTCAGAATCATCGGTTCATCGACAGTTCATTCTCGAGTGACTAGTAAGAGGTGAACACAGTTTGTGCGGAAACCTTTTGACAACATTCGTGAGTTCTTGGAAAAAAGAGAGTCCTTTCTGTCTGTCTGTCTAGCTGTCTGTCTAGCTGTCGGTGTCAACAACATATCTATCCACAAACGACTGATCATAGAGACACACAGATAATGTCAGATATGCAGTACTGGTCAGTTATCCAAAGCACTTGCTATTGACGTTGCAAAGTTTGAAGTGTCGATTTTGGCAGCTAATTACGGGAGAACATCCTCCAACGTCAGTGAGTGACTTAAAGAGTTACAGAGCAGAGTGAATGGGTAGAAAGTACGCACAGATAAAGATATATTATCCAATTCATTATCCGTGTTTAGGTGCACTTCACTGCTTCAAATCCAACGTGCACAAGTTGCAGTGGTAAGGCGCAGTCTTCCAGTGTTCGGATGCTCATTTCAGATTCAGTCGTGTACAACATCGTACGTCAGGAAGTCTCAATAGGCCTGCAGGAATTTCGAGAGAGACAAACAGATGAAGTGGAGAGACAACTCTGAAATGGAAAAGAAAAATTTGGTTAAAATATTATCGACAATGAGGCAACAAATTCTGGTTTACAAACAGATCAAAATCAATGATCAACAGATAAATATAGATAGATACAGTAAGTGTAACCCTCTAAGCTCAGTTTTGGGTGCTCACGACAGTCGATTGATGAGATGGGAGAGAGAGCAGGAGTCCTCGACATATTACACATTAACCAATGTGAGGGATCTTTTACTAGCCCAGCATAGACGCTGATACAAGGGGCAGCCAATTCAACGTCTCATCCGAATGACATCCAGCTGGGACTTAGCTCATGAAGGTACCCTGAAAATTTTGGGTTCCCCACCTGGAATTTTGAATCCAAGCAGGCAAAGATCTTCAGCAGAGCAGGCTGTTTTAACCACTCGGCCACCAATAGTAATACACTAATAACTCCTGGAGGCCTGGTCAAGTCCGGAGCGGGGTTCGAAGTTTGAACCTGCATCCTTGCGTGTCTAGGGCAGACATAGGTACTAACCATTATGCCATGGAGCTCACTGCTATAAATGTAAGATTGATTTACAGACAATCTGACATAATACAAAGAGATATGGAGTCCTATTAATTATATTATATCAAACAGAATGGTGATTACAAGACAACAATGCCTTACAATGGCAAGGACATACAGCTCATCACAGCTGAATAGCCAGCTGTGTAATATCATTGCATATAACTGTAATATTACACCAAGGCCTCTCACCAAGGAACTACAGTATTTCTCAGCGATCAGCAATTTAGCAAGTGTTGCTGGAAGACTTGTTGAAGCGCCGACATCCACACTGACAGACAGACACATCTGCTAGGGGGAGAGATAAGATAGAGAGAAGCTGACAGAATAACTACTTATCATATGGGGTGTCAGATAAATGAAGAGGGAGGGCCAGGGTAAAATGATAGACGACTGACGGCTGAAATTTTTTATGACAGACAGTATTAGACACATGATGCTTGGGCCTATAATGTGCACTATTTCTGCATCTGACTATCATGGCCATATTGTACAAGAAATCTTCATTTCTAGAAAAGTCTCAAGTAGACTAACACAATAATTTCACTCAATAAATCATGATAAAGAATGTTGAGTAACTCAAATTTCAACCACAACATCTTGATCTGAGAGAGATCCAAGAATTCTGGCAGACTCAAAACCCATCCGACTATCAGCAGCTGATAAAGCATCATGCAGTAAACAAAACTTGATTTGAAGTGCCATTATCTGATACTACAAAATTACAACTTCAATACAATATTGCACATAAACTCCCAGTACATAAAAATAATCTCAAGAAGCATCTTGAAGATCAACTCAACTAACTCAAGTGACAATTGAAGTATAAGATAGTGAGACAACTGTCATCACCATGATTGAAGCATTCATTTAATATTACTCAACTGGCCAGGATCTGGATCTATATGATTTCGTGAATCCGATAATGAACCAAACTAAACTTAATGTAACAACTTCCAGGTTACTTCCCCTTTCACGCAACCAGTAAGTGCAAGGAGAGTCCCTAGCTCCACAATCCTGTTATTAAACAAGGAAACAAGGCTTACTATCCATCACCATACGCTATGGGGAAATGACAGGAAATGACAGGAATTGAACAGGGCTATACCACCAGTGAATTTTTTTACTGTTGTAAGATGGTCCACAAAACTAACTTTTCATGTCATTAAAAATAACTGACAGATATTTAAACAAATACAAATTCAACATCTAACAACCATTTTGATGATATATCTAACAATTCTGCGAATACTTTTCAACCACACTGAACCAATTCAATCAAACTGCAGCGAGTTTGACAGTTCATTCACCTCATAAATATCTATACCATGACCTGATCATCAACTCATGGAATGCAAGACTATTTTGAGGACATTTTGACGCAGGGAAGTCATACATTGACACTCTTACACAAATCAGATGACAGATTGCATATAATTTCAGAAAATTTCACCTGTGACAATGTTGTCAACCAGTATCTTTGCATTACTTACTGCTTGTGTAAGGAAAAGGAGGACTGCACACTTAGTACATTTTGAGACAGGTATCTTATCTTTTAAGACAAATGTTATTTATTCCTTTCAATGTACCTAAAACCAAGTCAACAATTAATATGTAGTGAAAGCGCTGACTGACAACAGTCTGCTGTACAAGCAGTTGAGCGAGCGAGGCTGCAGACTGACGAAATTCAAGTCAAATTGGGTATCGAATTGGAAATGAGGGCAGTAGAACTGCTGCCCCTAAAGTCCACGCTGCTGTCTGTCAGATCCACGCTCAGCAGAACACCAGACTCCATGAGTCCCTCTATAAGCCGATGACACGAAGTGTCAGAGGGACTCCTTGAATTGGATTTTGTTTGTATTCTCCAAAAATGTTAACTGATTGGTTACATAATGTTTTTATAAACATTGGTCTTTGCCAAATAAATCTAACTGATTGGTTAGGTAACTTTTCATAAGCATTATTTTTGTTTACACCTTTTGTGATTACTTATCAAAACTAGTTATGTAACTTTGTTCTGTTCCTCCCATTGTTGCTGTATAACTTGCAGAGGCACTAATAACTTAAAAGTATAAACATTGATTTTGTTATCCAATGTTATTCTTATTAATCTGAGATTCCCACAGTATGAAAGAAAACAATTTTGTTCTGCCATATCATGCTCATTTGCATATGCTGTTTGTGGCTGTTTACTTGCCAGTTCCATTAGACTGGCAGAACACAGCAGGACTGAGCTAGGCTGCTTCAAAAATGCATGTGAGCGAGGACCAGAAAGGCAGCACCAATTCTGAAATGTTGTAGCCTGCTCGCTAACGCTCGCAACTAAAGCAGGCTGCTGTAGCCTGGTGAAAGTGATTAAACGTACAACATTGTTTCTAATAAAAACAGAAATCTGTGCCAGTTGTAATTTGGTGAGAATACACAAACTGGTTATTCAACCACCCTTTGTATGTACATTCATCAGTCATCATGACTTCAGATAATTAGGCATGTATCATTTCTAAAACCTTGCAAGAAGACTTTTGATGAATCTTCCAGATTAAAACCCTGCAATATTAAACACAAACTAACCCAAAGGGGAAACCAAAAAGACGGAGGCTATTTGCACCTCCCGGAGGTGCGTATAGACGGACGAGTCTATTCGCCCAGCCGGCGGGAGGGGCGAGTAGATTAGCTTGTCTATTCGCACAGCCAGGCTGTTGCTTCACAACTGGGAGGTGCGAATAGAAGCTGTCTATTCACACAGCCGGGAGGTGCGCATAGACTTACGAGTCTATACGCACAGCCGAGTCCTGTTTACATTGCTGGGCCTGGCACATGTTGCTGAGCGCTGGCCTGCATTGCATCCCTGCGGGCATCCCTGGCGGGCTAGGTCTCAGACGCAGCCACCAAGGCAGTTTGTGGATTGGCTAATGAAGTGCTCTGATTGTAATTCAAAGATGATAACATTGAAGTCAATGTCACCCTTGAGAGCAATTAAGAAAGAATGGCAATCATGATGGGAACCTCAATTGCTCTATTGCATGTTGCACAAGTAATTAACAGATTTTGTCATCAAGAACTTTAAAGTGTCAGTACACTGGATTTAATTTTCTTGTTACAATTTGACAAACATACAAATGTTTCTTATAATACACACAGACATAGTTATTGTAAAATGTTATGGATTTTTCTTGAGTTGAGAGCTGTTGAGATACAGCTTTTGTTGGTTTGATGTTTTATACAATTACTGGTCCAAGACTCTCTTTGACCTGTCAAGTTAAAACTCAGTAAATATTGCTAACTGCAATTACGGATGACACCTTTGATGACATTACTTCTTTTCAAAAGGCAATTAACAAACTGCCATCTGTGCATTCAAGTATTCATCAAACAGTTAAAGATCCTGATTGCACTTTGGGGTTTGAAACATGTGTCAACCACTGGCTCCACAGCCAGAATCCTTAGTCTGGCAGCAGCACACCAGGGGCACTGCAGCATCAAATAGGCATACCGCGGCGCCATCTGTCGGCCGGCGGGGCGTATAGCTTGGTTATCTATGCACACAGCCGGAGGGGCGAATAGCTTTTCAGCGCTATACGCACCTCCCGGCTGTGCGTATAGCCACTGCGAACCAAAAAACATAGGCTGCGCAGCAGCAAACCTTCAGCGACTAACACCTTTAGAAGATTACAATAATATCATAAAATTGGTGCGTTTACGAAATTGCTTATAGGTATGCAATAGCGGCCGAGTAGTGGCCTT
Source organism: Platynereis dumerilii (assembly GCA_026936325.1). Taxonomy (NCBI): domain Eukaryota; kingdom Metazoa; phylum Annelida; class Polychaeta; order Phyllodocida; family Nereididae; genus Platynereis; species Platynereis dumerilii. The sequence goes on from JAPTHN010000011.1 coordinate 29,358,652, forward strand.
CAATTATCTCTATTTGCCCGCTGCCCTGCCATCTTCCCATCTGCTTGCTAGGATTCGTAAAATCAGGGAAAGGCCTTATTAGACTAATTTACGCATATTATGGTATAGTTTCATGCATGTACATTGTACAAAGTACAGGTTATGAGGTGTCGGTTGAAAAGCCAAAAATATAACGCTGTTCTATTTTCTGAAGTTTTTCCAATGATCATAAAGTGCTATATGCATCAAAAAGCACTGCTACATTGCATAGGTTATTTGTTTAGAAATTGCATTACTGTATATGCAAAAGTTTTGGCTCCGATATAAAAAAAATCTTTTAAATATTTTTTCTCAATATTACAAAAACTATAAAATAGCCATCTGTCAGACCATGAAAAGGCACAACTAGACCATATAAGCCATATGTGTACCAAACTTCATCCATGTATATGGAATTGTGACCGGATGTTGGGCCAGAAACAAAAAAGTATTTTTTTTGTTTTTTTCAATACTTCAAAAAGTAAATAATATTTTCCATCAGGCCTTTCAAAAGGCACCACTAGACCATATTGACCATATGTGTACCAAACTTTATCCATGTACATGCAATAGTGACCGAGTCTCAGCCCAAAAAACAACAAAAATATGTTTTTATATTTTTTCTCATTTTTTTCAGAAAGTATAGAATATCTGTCAATGAGACCATCAAAAGGCACAACTAGACCATATAAGCCACATGTGTACCAAATTTCATCCATGCAAATGCAATAATGACCGAACCTTGCGCCGGAAACGAAATAAAATAATTTTCATATTTGGTTAATTATTACAAAAAGTATTTAAGATCTATTCATCAAACCATCAAAAGGCACAACTAGACCATACAGGCTAGAAGTGTACCAAATTTCATCCACGTACATTAAATAGAGGCCGAGTGCTGGGCCGGAAACGATCTCTCCGCCCGCCGCCCGCCGCCCGCCCGGCGGACGGACAGCATTTTTACCCAAGTGATTACAATACCTTCTTCGAACTTCGTTCGCTGAAGGTAAAAAGTCTACAACAGGTAACAGATTTGACAGCTGTCAGGACTGACTTTTGACAGCTGTCAAAACTGACTTTTGACAGCTGTCAGTTTTGACAGCTGTCATTGAACTGTCAAGATCTTCAGTTGACACAGTGCTTGATCTCACCATTGCAAACCATTATTTTAATAAGGAATTTCTAGATTTTTTTTTTTGACAGAATGTTCATCTCACCTCAGTTGTGTTCAACTCCTGGAATCCACTGAGATTACGTACTGCCTGCGCCAGTGCTTGTTTCATTCACAGTAGATGCAGTCGTGTATGTAACTCCAGAGTTCGCAGCACCTGAGTTGGGCTTGGGGATTTTGATCTCTGGATTCCACATAAGACTGTAGTAAATGGCCAAGACTATAGCTGCTAAGGACACTGATAAAACGTAAGCTAAAACAGTGGCTAATCGCACCCATTTCTTGTTAGTCTTGGCCGCCATTTTTGTTTTGGTTTTCTCTCCAGTGTAAGTCGGTCCCTTCGCTCCAGAAGCGTTTGCCCGAAAGTTCGTGGAATTTTCTTCCTTTCTCATGTTTGAGTCCGTGGCCTCTTGTTCCCCCGTGGTTTTCGTCTATTTATAACTCCAATCAATTGACATATAATGACAGATCGGAGCAGAAACTTGATCACCCTTGTCCTTGGACGTTCACTTGAAACTCCTATGGATGGATTGACAATTTCCCATTCTAGCCAAAAGTGGCAGCACCTGCTGGTCCAAATTAAAGCGCCATCTCGAGTTAATTGGAAAATGAGACCGACGCGCCACCCCAAGGAATCTTAGAGAAACAGGCTTGTTGTCAATGTTTTGAAAATTGATGCGGGAAAAGATAACACACAGAGCATCTTTCAAGCTGCATGCAGTTGACACTTGACAGCCAGCAGCTTGATGAAGGAAGCCACTTACCCAAGAAGGTGTTGGCAGTGTTGCTGGCTGCAGAGTCTACCCTACAGCTGAGAAAAGTCTCAGATCAAGAGTCACTAAACTTGTGCCAAAACAAAAGCCTGTCACAACTTGTCAAATTGATTGTTGACAGTTGTGTGCCAGTGAATTTGTCAGGTATATTGTGGTAAATTAAGCTATCCTGTAATTAATTTCCAAATCACATGTAGTTCATGCCTCATTGCCTGTCTGACATTTGTTTACAGGTGATGAGGTGTTACCAGTAACACTTTCATTTGGGCCATGTCATCGGAGTCAGATTCCTTTGATTCAACAGAACTGAGGCATTGGCAAGGCAGCCGGTATGGTGCATCTACCAAGAGAGGGATTACGACAAAAGTAGAACACCTTGCTTCAACGCTGCAGGTTCGGATGGATTTTACAAATTTTCAAAATACAAACATATGGTTTGCATTTCTATTCTTCAAAATATTGTCCTGAGGCTTTGCCGTTTAGGATTTGGTGATTCATAGCTATGAATTGTGTTTAATTCTTTACAGTCCACTAACAAAAATCTCAGGGACGTTGACCGCATGTTACTGGACTACAAAGATTTGGGAGAGCAGCAAGGTGGAACTATTCATAAGGTAATAACACAGATTCACACCAGATGGAGGCGACGGAAACCCACTCGGCCTAGCTTTCAGAAACATTATTTTTTATCACTATGACACTATCAGTCGTCTGAATTTTTTAAATAAAAAATTTCAAGTGTTTGAGATTGATTGTGGTTGTCCTGTTTTGCAGCTGAAAAAAGACTTAGAAAGAACCAAAGAAAGACTTGAAGAGGAGAAGAACAGACAGTCCATGAAGGACTCTGGCAGAAGTTTAAGAGCTTCAGATTTAGAAGACAAAAGGGGTGAGAAGTCAACTTGTATCAAAGATCAGAGATATAAATTTTTACTCCCTACTTATTGTGCTTTAAATCTTATTGGAAAATTTTCTTTATCCATAGATCGCAGACGACGGAAACCGACTTCTCCTCTTAGAGACTTTGATGTGAGTGCAGTTTGCAATATTCCTACATTTCCATCTTTGTGCAGAAACAAGTAACCTTTTGACTTGTAAACCTGTTTTTATATAACGGGTATTCAACTGTTTTAATCTACAAATAAGGGCTATTCCATTTAAAACCCTGATGGTCGGGTTACATTTTTGACCCCCCCATGCATCTAAAGTGAATTATTTTCGACCCCCCCTCCCCCATGCATTAAATGCAAATTTTTTACCCACCCCACATGCATCAAATAAAAATTTTATTATTACAATGCGTAAGCCTTCATGGAGTGATAATGCCCCCCATACATCTAAAGCGAATTTTGCGGGTACCCCCATCAATCTGAACCGAAATTATGTGTACCCCTACATACATCTTACAAAAAAAAAAAAAGTAACATATTAACTTTAACTTAGCTAATGATTTGATTAACTTATTAACTGTTAACTCAGCTAACATTTTTTCTTAACTTGCCCACCACTGAATCTAACTAATACATATCATATGTTTCTATTTCATAGAATTTGTCATAATATCAATCTTTTATATATATACTTGCCCACCACTGAATCTAACTAATGCATATCATATGTTTCTATTTCATAGAATTTGTCATAATATCACCATATTAATCTTTTATATATATGCTGTAGAGACCACTGAGTGACAGGGAGAATGGCGACAGGAACAGAAGGAATCGTATCAGCGTGAGATTTTTTGACGACATGGCTGCGGGGGATGGAGGTCATGAACTGCATCAGTCAGTGAGGGATCTCGCAAGTGGCCAGATGCGGTTGGAAGACGATGTGCAAAGAGAAATTGGCATGCGACGCAAGTATGTTGATATCAAGCCATTTTGTAAATTAATATTGCTGAAGTAGCCATGCAATGATTATTATGTTTTTAAAAAAAATATTAACAGTCTGATTTGAAATATCTTCAGGTATGAAAGTGACAGTAAAACATTCTTTGCCGAACTCAGGGACTCCTTGAAAATTCCAGAGGTACGATGTTCTTTTACGATAAATAGATTTCAATAAAAATGGAAATTCAGAGACATAAATGGCATGGCCACATTCTAACATCATTTTATAAATTTAATTTTGTAGGCCATGCAACAGGTGAACAAGAAACTGCAAGACATCCAGGATGAATTGCGCTGTGAACGGTTAGACGTTAATGGGCGAGATGCGGACAGAATTTCAGTTGAGCTTAAATCAGCCTTATCAGAGAGGAAAGACACAGTCACGCCTGGTGCTGTTTATGACACTCGGAATTCTGATCACCGAAGTAACCAGGTATAACCGTAAAAATGTTGTTAAAATTTTCGATTAAAGATAAATATTTATTTAACTGAGAGACACAGCATCTGAGTGTCATACGTCTGATTTTGTAGGTTGGTAGTTTGGGACAGATGGTGCTTGATGTTTTGATGTTAAGAAGTCCACAACCTACTACTCATATTACTCTTAGAGGGCTATTTAGAAGAGGTAATAAAAACAATAATTTTCAATAAAATTATTTTTTCAAAAATATTTCAGTTGGAGTCAGAATTGGAATCTGTTCGCTGGAAGTTGGACCAGGCCGAGGGAGGGCGCGACGTGTTAGCCAATCAAATCCAAGAATTGCGCCAGCAATTGAGCAGATCTGACCAAGAACGGCAGCGGCTCAATGGACTGATTGACGAACAGGAGTCGGAAATCAGGGAGAAGAGAAAACAGCATGCTGGTATGTTAGATAAAATTTTAATTTAGCCTAAAATAAAAAAAGTATTTTTGACTTTGTTAAATTTTTCAACAATCTTTTTATGCAGGACTGCCCTTCGGAAGGGGAGGTGAGGAAAAAGAATCATTAGGTTAGATCTGGATTTGGGCACTTTTGATTTGATAATTTTATCACCGAAGTTATTATATATATAGTAGGTCACAATAGGCACTCCTTATATTACTTTATTTGCTCTTACGAGCCTCTGATGTATTTATTGTTTAGCGAACGAAATTTTGATGGAGCACATTTTCGGTGCATTTTGCAATTGAATTTTTAGTTTGACAATTTTGATCATGAACCACAAGGTTAATATGGTTAATCTTTTTTGCCAGAAGTTCACAAACTAGTGAAATAACATAGATTTCTATTGCAAACTTGTAGCTGATGAGCAAAGACAAGAGCAGCTGCTCTCTGAGAAGCGTCTAATGCAAGACGAGTTACAGTCGATGAGATCTCAATTAACGAAATCTGCATCAGCCATGGGGGAATACACAGACCTGAGACAGGAGTTCGAGAAAAGCGAGAGACAGAGGGTGCACTTGTCGGATCACATTCAGGTAGGGTCATCTTTAGAAATATCTGATCACATTTAGCTGGGGTGCTCTTTAGAAATTTTGAGCATTACGAAACCTGTCAGTTTTGAATTCTGGAGATTGAAATCTTGGAGAGTCATTTTGCCAAAGAGTCTGTCGCTCACAACTTTTTTTCTAATAAAAAGGTGCTCAAGAAAGATATGGAATCAAAAGAAAAAGAACATTTGATAACAGTGAAGAAATTGCAAGATACGTCTGATGTGCTGCAAGAGACGGAGCGAGGGAGGCACCAGGTTGGTATTCACTGTACAATAAATATGTATTAGAAAGTGTAAACTATTAATGATAATATGAAGTTCCAACAGAAATGACAATGATTGTGATCCTTCTTAACAATGCATGAATATTCTTTATCACCTCAGGCTTTGAGACAATTAGAGGACGCTTTGACAAGACTACGAGATTTGACAGGGGATGCCGAAAAAATTGCACACGAGAATCAAGCAACTTTCAAATTATTAGAAGAGAGTGAAAAACAGAAGGAGGAATTAAAACTGAGGGCGCAAGAAACAATACGACAGTGAGTATGCTTATTATCAAGGCTATGTTGATTGCTCCGAGCAAATAATCTTTTTATGGAATCATATGGAATATAAACAGCCGTTCAGAACAAATATATTTTCATGTCTAAATTCTAGACAATAAAAAGTCTCTGCTGTCATCATAGCTGATGGATAAACTCTGAAGTTGTTATCATTTCAACGTGGTAGCATGTTTTGTAACGGTTCTAATTGAGAATTAACTTTCTACAGATGGAAAGCTAAATGCAAAAAACTTGAGCGTGACTTTGATCGTCAGCAGCACACAGCTCAACAAGCAACACAAAGGAGCGAGGAATTAATCAAGGAACTTGAGATGTCGAGAAATCAAAGTCAAACTGGAGCACAGCAGATGGACCATTTTAAACGGGAACTTGGCGAACTCCTGGTGAGATATAGATTAAATTCATTTCATAATTGTCTAATTCTTGTAATAATTTTTAATCAACCCAGAATTCTACAGATCTATATAATCTCGTCATCATGGATATTACTATTCTAATGCATATTTTGACTGGAACCAGAATCTATCACATATATTTTGATGTTACAATGGTGTATTTCAGCTTTCGACATGATCTGACTGTCGTTTTACATCCCATTAATTTTGTGTTATTTTGATACTCAGGCCATACGAGCGCAGCAAGATGAACAAGTCAGACTCAAAGACGTGGAGAATAATGAACTGAGGGCTTTCAAGATGGATTTGGAGAGAGACCTCCGGGACTGCAAAGTGGTCATTGAAAGGGTAAGACATTGAATTTTTTTTTTTTTTTTTTTTAGCCCCCATAGTACGGGGAAGTTATAAATACAATTATATACAATTATGTACAATAAAACCACAAATGCCATATCACACATTATAAAAACAAAGTTGACTAGTCAATAGGTTAAAACGATTTTAAAAGCAAAGTTACCAAGAAATGCTCATCTGATTTAATCTTTATATAATTGTCATGGTAGTAGACTAGAAATTTCAACGACTCAACAATACCATTATTTTGACTAGATTTAACTTTTACTGGCTTTTTGAAAAAGGTTGACACCGGAGATATATTACCCTGTACTAAGCGTTCTAGCATCATATTTTTTGCAACAAAACCCTCTCTAAGATACAGCGACAACAGATGGGCTTGCAGATCTCTAGCAGGACAGTATATATGAATAAGAGAAATCTCTCATATTTCAGATACATGTTCTGATGTTCATCTATTTGATGATATGTATGTGTGTAGGCTAAGTGACTGAACAAGTTCCAATGACTTGCTTTTATTTTTCCTTCAGCTTGAGCAAGAACTGCGAAGTGCAAATGACAAAAATATGCAGATATATGATGAGAAGGCCAAGTTCGAAGACCAATTGGGCTCCAATCAAACAGCTCAAGTTCTTCTGCAGAATCAGTTGCAGCAGTTACAGGTAATGTAGGAAACTATATTAACAAGCAAGATATGGCGCAGACTGTTCAGTGCATACACTGCGCAAAATGCATATATCTGTCATTTAATAGCTTGCATCATTACTTTTGCAAATCAAAATGTCAGAGATTGCTTCTTTTTTCGTTTCAGAAAGAGTACAAGGATGCCAGTTTAGAGAAGGTTGAACTTGCAGCTCAACTTGCTGATATTGCCAAGGAGCGAAATGTGAGAATTAAATAAAATTGACTTATTAAATAAGATATTAAATTTAAGCAAGAAATTAAATTAAATTGAAATTAAATTAAAATTACTCTTGTAACCAGGGGAAAAATACAGGACATAAAGCCGTATCACCCCACTCATAAATTCTGTAATTTCTGTTCTATGAATTCCTTCTCTGAATCTAATCATACATTGGAGAGTCGCTAATTGTAATCTGTCTGTACAGGAGCTGCGTACAAGCTTGCAAGAATTGCAGAAGTCTGATTCCTTGGCAAGAGAGGAAGCCGAGGTTTTAGGAAAACGTCTTAGGGAAGAAAAAGACATGTACTCCACAAGGATGGATGCTGTGAAGATTGAACTGGAGCAGTACAAGGTGGGTACTGAAGATTATATTAATTCAGTAACTTCAGCTTCCAAATATATTAAGTCTTTATATAAAACATATTTGTTAGCCCAACTAGTTTCATGTGTTATTTGTTAGCCCAACTAGTTTCATGTGTTCTGTTATTATATCGCATGATCAGCTAACTGACCGTAAAATGGAGAAAAAATCATAAATCATAAAATCTGATATGGGATTAAATTTTTTTTTACAGGCGAGAGAAAATCACATCATCCAAGAACTGACGAGAAGATTCAACAAGGAACAAGCAGAATGTCAAGCCCAGCTACATGCTCTGAAGGTAAAACAAATATTTTAATAAGTTATGCTGAAAGAATGTTGAAATATGAAACTGTGAATAATATGAGATTTTGCAGATTGAAATATCTGTGTTAGAGCTCAGATTTGTGAGCGTACAGTACAGCCCAAAATGTAAAGCTATTCATAGTTCTCGCAGTTTAAAGAAAAGTTTGGATTATCTCATTTCAGATTGACCTTCAGGAAGAGAAGTCTTCAAACAAATTGCAGAAAAAGCAAATTGACAAATTTAAACATGAGATGGAAAAGCTGCACAGCAAATTAACAAGGTATGTGCATGACTGTTAGACATGGCTAAGATGACCATTTCCTGTTGAATAGAAATCTGCATGTGAGAAATATCATGCCAATAAACCAATTCACAAATTAATTAAATTTATTCTTTTGCGTACAGAAGCCAAGAAGAGGTTGAAAAGGTGCAAAGCAAATATTACAGGATGAGGGAGGAATACATCACCAAAGCTCAGTTGACAGAGGACGACATTACAAAGTCAGTTTTGAGACATTTGCCGTCTTGTCTTCACAAATGATTTGTATATCATTGCGATTATTTCTCACTGATGTAATTTCTAACACTTGTATTGGGACAAATTCTTGTTTTTCAGGGCCCAGGAAATTGAACTGGAACTTCTGGATTCAAGAGAGAGGCATAGAGTTGCTCAAAAAGACTTCCAGGTATTAATTGAATTTTAAGACATTATTCATAATTTCTGACTAATAACTTTCTTTGCCATATTAGGCTTTTTTCAGTCAGCTAAATATATTTGCATGTTATTTCAGAACATTCTACATTCTGTGCACTCGGAGGTCAGTGCCCTTGTTGAATTGGTCTCGTTTGATTCCCTGGAAGCTTACAAGGTATGATTAGTAAAGAGCCTATCATGCTATGAATTAATCTGATATTTAACCTTATATCAAATGGAAATATACACAAATTCATATGTGATCTATCTTTTCTGCAGGCTATCGTTCCTTCCAAAATTGGACCCGACGACCCTTCAAGATGGCTAGCTGAAGTGAAGGTCAGTATACTGGAGTTTTGCAACGACTAACTAAAGTTCAAGTCATCAGAAATAAATTTTTCTAAACCTAACTTTGTGACTGTATTACATTTTCCATTTTGCATCTTAAATTTTCAGAGTAAATTGGAGTGGGTGAAGAGTGAATTCCGAGAAAGAAGACACCAGCAGGCGTCTCGGAAGGACCAGCTGCTGTTCTCTGGAGAGGGCATTGTCATCAGGGGCTCCTCAAATATAAGCCCTGAGACTCCCGGTGAGAACTTCAAAAAAGTCTTTTTGCTATATAATAGGTACCACTGTCACCATGATAAAAAATAAATGTTTAGTAGATTCCTTAAATGTCATAGAAAATTGTTGTAAAATGTAAGCCATCATTTTCAATGGCATAGCAGTCGATAGAACTTTTACGTCTGTATAAATCATTGTAATGTCCGATTTGATTTCAGTGGAAAGAGATGTTGACGAAGAGATCGCCAATAGAAATCATGAGGTTGGTATTAAGTTAAAATGTGTACCATAACATGACCGAATGACAATAAGTATTGCAATTACATATTGTTATGAATACAAATGTATTTGATTAGACGATGTGGCGTAAACAGCTTGTCTAATTTTCAGGGCATCCACACTGAAATATTGGAGGATGCATTGAACAGCATAAGGTTGGAAGAGGAAAAGGAACAGCTTCAATTCCAAGTTGCTTCTCTCAAGGTTGGTTGGTTCTTCTAGCTGTAAAATGACATAGTATACATATCAATGACGGAAAATTTAATTTATGATTAACTGCCTGAGAAGCTCTTTGGTATTTTATGCTGATGTAAGGAGTGTAATTTCTCACGTCATGTTTTTTCCAGGATTCCCAGAAAGAAAGAGACAAAATCCACGAAAGATACGCCAAGTTACAAGAAACCATTTCCATACTAAAACATGAACTGCTGGATGCAAAAAATCCACTGATGAATTTACAGGTAAGTGGAGAACCTCTCGTGGAATAGGAGCCCTCTTCGCAAACATCCCATCTGCCACAAAAGAGGTTTCGAAATTTTTCAGTTAAGACATTTCTCCTCATGTATTGTTTTTTTTTTACAGCATTATACCTCAGAAAGTCTTCCAAAACAACGAAAGCAGGTCAGAATCTCAGATGAACTTAATTTCGAACACACTTTTGAAGGCGAAGGAAGTTTGACAGATCTGAGCTCATCAAACAGAACTCCTTCTCCTCTCAAACTTACTGACGAAGAATTCGCTTCCAGATTTATTCCTAAAACACCTGAATACTCATAAATTTACATTACCACTAGATATATTAAAGTGTGGATTGTTCAGTATTACTTATGTTTACAAACTTTACATGGGAAGACCCAAGCTATATAGTATAGACTGGTAGACAACATATTGTGTACTGGACAGATTTCAGAATCTACATATTTTCTATTTATACAAATTTTACATAATTTTTCATATTTGTATATTTGTTAAAAGATTTCATTTATGTGCTGACATTTTTTGTTAGTGGTATAACCGTTGTCATTTAGACATTTTTCAAAATCTTTGATTGCTAGTCTACGTTCATGTTGTAATTTTGTTGTGTGTAAAATTAGAGCATGCTTCCAGAATCATCTGTGATACCAATAAAATGTTTAAAAATTATTTTAGTTTCCAACCTCATAACCCGACTCACAATATAAGATTAAGTATTATTGCAGAATCATTACTGGTACCCATTGGATTGGGTCTTTGGAGCTGAGCAGTGAACTGTTTCAGAAGTCTTGTCTTTCAGTGGTGAAATGGCACAATCAAAGGGTAGCACCTCCCAACATTCAGCCAACATTTTAAATTTGCTTAGCTTGAAAAGTAGATCGAAACAAAGCAGATTGGCTGGCAATGGCTGCTATATTTTTGAAATTGGGACTTTTGTGTCAAAGTCAGTGGTCAACCAAGGGTATTCTATTCTCACTACCAGCACTTGGCTTGCTCTCCTATCTATTACTCTCAACTGCTGTGGAAGTGATGCTTCATTTCTAGGATTTTTACACCAAATCTATTTCTTATTGGAGCAACTGATTGAATGCATTTGTCCAGGAAAACCTGAAATATGATGCAGGGGATATCCCTACTTAAGCCACATGGTTTTCCTTGTGCTTGGAACTGCTGCGATTTATACAAGAAACACAAAATGATCAAAAGTAAAAAGAGGAGACAAGCACTTGATTTTGACCCTAGATAACAGACATGAAGAATCAACAACTGCACCGACAAACTGGAGTCTGACACCTCAAAAAATCTCCAAGTCAGCCCTTCACCACAAGGACAACCTTGTCATAGTTCAACTCAAACTAATAAAATCTACCTAATGGCATCTCAAGTTTACCATAAGATATTCCCCTCTGCCATCAAATAAAGAGAGAGCACAGAAAATCATACAATATAATAATGTTTATTGAGGATTGCTTGGTCTCCACACGACCAGGTGACAAACTTCCTGACCCTTTTTCATAATGTTTTACCTGGAGAAACGTATGTGTAAACAATCAAGCATAGAAGCAGTAAAAACAAATAGGGCTCGCGGACAAAAACCTAGAAATTTAATACTATTTAAAACAACCAAAATTCCATAAATATTATCTTTGGTGTTACGCAACGGAAAGTCACACAAAATCGACATTAGGTTTAGTCATATATATATAATTATATTCCTGTCATATTTCACAGATTTGCGAACCGTTTTTTAATCACAAATACTAATATATATATTAAGATAATTAGACTTGATCATTATACGCAGTAAAATAAAACAAACCTACCTTTCCCCTGGTAAATAAGACCCCAAAGTCAGATTGATAATTAAATTGGCAGCCCAAGCCAACCCATAGAAACAGACGGCTGATTTATAGCCTGTGATAATTGCTGTGGATAACTTAACAATGAACTTGACCATTGTAGTCACGACTAACAGCAAATAGATTAACTAGAGAACCCACCCCGATTGTTAATAAATAAATTGAATTGTTAAGACATGAACTGATGCACATAGAAGTTCACAAGGAAGAAACCACCTCCCCCGGGAAGTCAGTGTTTTTTGATTTCTTGATCAGGTTCGAACACATTTCAAACTGAAACTGCATGCAGCCTAAATTCATGATTTCTGTTACACGGTAAAAATTACCAAAACCATACCGTTAAAAGATACAGTGCAATGTGAAGTACCTAATTGACAGCGTCTTTGACACTGAATTTCATGCAATACACAGGGCATATTATACAAGAATGAAGATATATTTGTTTGGAATCATTTGCATTAATATAATGTAAGTGACAGTAATTATCTTCAGTGATGTTACAGAACGCATCAGACCTTTCACTTGTCTCAATTACTTCTCATTTCTCAGGACTTTGTATGCTGCTTAAAAGAATCGTGAGGAGTGTGAGGTCGCCCTTTCAGGCATCAGTACGTGATATGTCATTTGTGAAATTAACGTTGGTATTTAATTTTGGCAATGTCAAGAGGCGTTTCACTACAAACCATGAATGCTGTGAAATGAGAAACTATACGACGACAAAGTAAGGTCAGCCTATGGCGTAAATCAGGGTACATATTTTGCCACTCGTAATATACATGTCACACCGATTTGTGCACAGAATGAAAAGTTGTGCACATGACATACAGCATGTCGACTCGTTATAATGTCAACATCATATTATACATTGTTCAATTTGCTCACCATGCAATCCTCAAGAAAAGCATTTCTCACGACTATTTCTGAAAAACACAGAACACTTTGTCACCCACTACTCGGTCGAGCAATTCAGCTCTCAGCATTCCACATTGAGATGTTCTAAGGTTAGAATTTGCTCAGGTAAATTCATCATGTACATACAGAGCCTAGATATATAAATACATAATTTATTACTAACTTATTCTGTACAGCGACTGTGAACCGACAGAGTTAAGCCCTGGATTTAAAGTCAATGGCTATTTACAATGGTAATTTAAATATGACTAAGGTCTGACAGCATTTAATTGAAGATGGTACCCCTATATTGGTAACTGTTACAGTCAAAATATTTGCATACAGCCAGTAAACAGTGTCGGGTCTCGCACAAAACGGAAAACTTTCACACTGGATTGTACTAATCATTATACATGCTTACCTCCTATTTATATTAATCATTCACAGACAATCAGCACTATATACAGATGAAAGTTAAATGAAATAAATACGGTGTGACCCGGAGGATGTGCGGGACATCTAAACGACATCTTACAATCCTTATATTGTCCTTGTAACATGCATGAAGATTGAAGAACACGTCAGAAACATAACAGCGGTGCTCATCATTCTTTGTTAAGTGTCGACAAGACTTCACTCGAGGCAAAGTGTTAGCATCCAGCATGATGGTACCAGTGTTCTTGTATGTACAATCCAATTATACCTGCTCACTTCGACACTTAACAGCTCCATACGGCCAAGTAAGACTTCCACGCTGCATCCCCACAGATCACAAAACCTGGTAGACCTTCACTTGGTTCATTTGATTCATTGGGCGGGTGAATGACCAGTCATTCCACCCTGTTGCCCAACACTATTCCCATTTGACACTCCATGACTCGATGCGGTCGTACCAGGTACATTAGAATTGTCAGACATTGTCTTTATAGTTCAGATCAGGGAAGCAGACAGAAAGTGAAATGCTGAGCTTCAGTTCCGTTTTTCGATTCAATCAGTCGATTCAAACCGTTGTTGATTTAATCTTTCGATTCCATCTGGACTTGTGTTAGACTTAGTTGTTGTTGCGCTCAATACTCGTTACTACAATGTTCATTCATAACTCAGTTACTGACTGCGCAGCTTGCATGGAAGTCTTTTTTGTCCTGTTGCATCCAACTGCAGGAGAGCACAGCAGCGAAGATTCCTGCCTGGGTGGGTGTCTCCTTATCACAAGTAGCCTATCATACAAACACCTTGGCCAAAGCATCCGCCCCCGCACTGGCTATGAACGGCATGGAGGGATGGAAGGCCACGTCATGAATTGACTCGTCAAACTTTTTCCTATGAGATGTTATTTCTTGTACACACGTTTTGCTGTCCAAGTTCCACAAGCGTATTGAACAGTCATGACCTGGAAATGGAAATTCATACTTTGTAGATACAGATTCAATATACAATATTTCCTATTCAAAAGCACAAAATAGCGTCTTTACTTCAGTTGCTGTTGGAAATTCAAAATGGCAATGCTTTAATGTGTAAACTTGAAATTCCCATTAGGGGTAAAAAAATTGGTATACTTACTTCCAGATAGAAGATAAAGCCCATATGGGTCGACAGCTAAACTTGTTACAGCGTCTAAGTGAGCTACCATAGAATGGACCATTTTTCCTGAAAGAGGAGACATTGAAAATCAGCAAAAGTAATAACTTCATGTGAAGAAATAAATAAAGCGTAATCAGACGACTTAGAAAACTTGTACAGCCACTCACCTGTATTATTATCAAAAAAGCGTATGTGTCGATCTTCATGAGCAGTAATTGTGACAGGTAGAGTTGGGTGGCTCACTACACGATTTACCTGATTGTTCACTCCTGGCTCTGCAATGATCAAAGAGTATTTCAGAAAGGTTCAACAAGATGAACGATGTTCTCAGACAAGGTAACAACCATCTGGCCATTTTGAAATGCTAAATATCACATTTAGTAAAGACTTTCACCGCATAATTATAGAAATATAAAAAATACTGAATGTGAGATAGATTTCCAATGTTATTCAGCAGATACACGGCCTCAAATACCCCAAATTTTCAGGAACGAACTAATTACTATTAAAAGAATCCTGGATACCCACAAAACCTTATCATAACTGACAAATCTATTACTAGTTCATATTAGTTGATGAAACTGGTAAGAGTAGAAACTTACCTGACTCAGTGTTGCTCTCGAGAGCTATGACCTGCTTAGCAGTCTCTATGTCGTAGATGTAAGTGTTAGCAGTGGTGAACGCACACACCATCTGACTTGGCTCACACCTCACGAAGTCCACAGAAGTGGGAACGCCAACCTCATCCTCAACTCTAAACGTGTTGAGCAGCGGAGACTTACTAGAAGGGGACCAAAGACGGACTGTGCCGTCAGCCGAACAAGAAAGCAAGTTCATCTTGGAACTATGGATTGAAAGACCCCACACTGCGTCTGTGTGCGCTACAAGCGTGTTGGCGAGCATTGCCGGCTCTGAAAAAGCAAGATGGGAGAATACTTTAGTTGAAAGTAGATTGGCATAAACCTGTACTGCAAACATTTAACTATTGTATACTTTCAATGTAAAACACCTGTAATTTTAATCCAATTAACTCTAAAGCGACTTTTACAGGATACTTAAATATTGTTTCCTCATCTGATTCAAAGCAGTGCACTACACAAGCAATGAACAATAAATATCACAGTATAACTCAAATCAATACACTTGTAGAAAACTAAACAATCACTATAACATGTATATGAATTCAGTTTACCTAAGAGCAAGCAAGATAGGAAGAGTATCAGAACATACCGAAAGTGTGATAGGGGTCCATATTAGAGTTGGGCACATTCCAACATCTGATAGAAGAGTCGAGACCTCCGCTGTAGCACGTCTCTCCTGTAGGACTCATGGCAAGACACAACACAGGGCCTGTGTGGGCTCTGAATGTGTAAACCGGTTCTACGTCTAACGAGGCTGTCCTGAAGGAAAAATATTGAAAGTTATACATAAGTTAGGTTTTACAAATGGTATAAAACATGAAACCTAAACATAACAACTTTTAGGTTCAAAATTCATTTCAGTTAGACACTGCTTCAACGCACATTTTGCAATCAAAGCAAATGCATTTATAATATCAAAGTAACTCAGCCCAGGAATCGACCAGTACTTTGGTCCTGTACTTGAAATCACAATCAGCAATCAGAGCATTAAACCAAGAGAAACAATTGAAATTGTACTGACTTCTTGGCAGGAACAGTTTTCTGAAGGTTCCATAGCTTCAACGTGTGATCTTCTGATCCTGTGATGAGGACAGGCTCAACAGGGTGGAATGCCAGAGACCGAACTCCATCAAAGTGACTTCTTAAGGTGTACTTTGCATTCCACGTTTTCCTATACGCTTCTTTTGACGAAACCTGGAAAATAACAATTTGTTGCATGAAGACACGTATGGTCTTATTATGAAGCTTAGTAAGTGAGGGTGTTCGTGTTTTACGCCTCATCAGCACTAGTTAGAGCTATTTAGAGGCAATATTATGAGAACTGACATCTCTTAAAGAGATATAACTTTCCGAAACAAGACAAATGCATGACAACTCAACAGAAATTAATCAAATGTGTGTGCACATTATAACCATTCTACATTACAATTTATCAACTAGAATTTGTGTCGCAAGCGGAACACATGCGAGTTCACCATGCTTATGTTGTTTTGCTTTCATGTGTTGATTCTTGGGAAAATGGTGTCGAATTTGGGGCCTAGATTTCCTTACATGATCGGAGAAATATAACAGACGATAAACTTAGCAGTGGTATGACCAGGGGGGGCAGTGCCCGTTCCCCCCGAACTTCAGATACTGATGGTTGCAAAAAGTGGAAAAATGGAATAAACAACTTAATGAAGTAAAGAAGAAAGCACAAGCGGCTTACAACACAATTATGGCTATAGCAAGAAGCCCAGACCTTAAAGGTATTAAGATGAGAATGGTGTGGCAGGTGGTAAAGGCCTGCATAATACCAATTGCCGCATATGCATGGGAAGCAGTAACCACTACGAAGAAGGAACGCGAAAACCTAAAAAGGACCATTGACAGCGTCATAAAAAGAGTAATCTGCACACCCTGATTCTTTTCGAGTTTCGGAGCGGCTACGCGATCGTGTGGAAACATTAGACTTTTTGGGGTCGGTGCTCATATTGAGAACTAGTGATGATGAGGTGAGAAATGATGAAAGATATATGTTATGTGGGGAAGGTGATGGGGGTAAGTGGGGGTAAATGGGGGTAAGTGAGGTAATTTAGGTAAAGGAAGTGAGTAGGAAAGAAGAGAGAAGTTAAGAGTGAAAAAGGTGGTGGGGTAAATGGGGTAATTGGGGGTAAGTGGGGTTAAGTGGGGTAATTGAGGTAATTAAGGTAAAGGAAGTGAGTAGGTAAGAAGAGAGAAGTTTAGAGTGAAAAAGGTGGTGGGGGTAAATGGGGGTAAGTGGGGGTAATTGAGGTAATTGAGGTAAGGGAAGTGTGTAGGTAAGAAAAAAGAAGTTTAGAGTGAAAAAGGTGGTGGGGGTAAATGGGGGTAAGTGGGGGTAAGTGGGGGTAATTGAGGTAGTTTAAGTAGAGGAAGTGAGTAGAGAAGAAAAAAGGAGTTTTGGGTGGAAAAAGTGGTGGGGGTAAATGGGGGTAAGTGGGGCTAAGTGAGGGTAAGTGGAGTGATTTAAGTGTTGGAGGTGTAGAGGGAGAAAGAGTTGGATTTGGGTGGAAAA
The DNA here is from genome assembly GCA_026936325.1 of Platynereis dumerilii. NCBI lineage: Eukaryota > Metazoa > Annelida > Polychaeta > Phyllodocida > Nereididae > Platynereis > Platynereis dumerilii. Next base: position 29,376,382 of record JAPTHN010000011.1, read on the forward strand.
AGTGGTGGGGGTAAGTGGGGGTAAGTGAGGGTAAAATGAGGGTAAATGAGAAATTTAAGTATGGGATATAAAGGGAGAAAGAGAGAGAGGTTGAGAGAGTAAAGATGGTGAGGGTAAATGGGGGTAAGTGAGGGTGAATGAAGTAATTTAAGTATAGGGAGAAAAGTGAAAAAGTGAAGTTTTGGGTGAAAGTGCAGGTGGGGGTAAGAGGGGGTAGGAGGGGGTAAAGTAGAGATGGGTGGGTTTATGTATAGGAAGGGAGGGGTAAGTGAGGGGAAAGGGGTGATGAGAGAGAAGTGGAAGTGAGGGATTTATACGAAAAAGGGAGTTGTGATGTCGATGGTGAAAATGCTATACACTGTTTACAAAATAGAGTTTGGTTCTAGATAGTGAAAACCATATACAATGTTTACGTTTGGGTCCTAGATGGTGAAAATGGCATACAATGTTTACAAATGAAGATGTGATGCTGAAAATGAGATACAACGTTTACAAAGAGCTAGATTATGAAAATGGGATACGCTGTTTATATTGACAGCCAATGGGCTGACAGTATGAGAAGGAAGTGAAAAATTGAAGTATATAGTAATTCTAGGAAGAAAGGGAAGAACTGGGGAAGAGAGGAAGGATAGAGGGATGTTATGAGGGGATAGATGAGGTCGTGAGAGGAATAGGTTGATGAGTAAAGGGGAATTAGAAATTGAGAGATCTGATTGGTTGTTGGAATGTAGGCCTATACTACACTAAGTGTAGCGGTGAAACAACGTTGTGAAACGGACGTTTTATAGAAGTTATTATGGATTGTTTTGAAAAATAAAAAACACCAGCTTGTAGAGAATTAAATTGCGAAGACAATGAGCCTACTTAGAGATTTCTACGATGATTACAAGTGGTTTAAAAGTTGAAGAGAAGTTGAGAGTGAAAAATCTGAAATTTTGATATAAGAAGGAAGTGATTTGCGGTAAAAAGACGCTATCGTACGAGCGAAAATAAGGGGTTTTAATGAATAGTCGGACAGGAAATGATGGTTTTGTTTCTTCAGGGAGGTTCTAAACTGCGTTGTGTGAAAATTTGGTGAAAATCTGATGATTCTAAGCGGCTGAAATGAGCCTATAAAGATTCACACCTGCATCAACACTGTGCATATTTTTTTATTTTTTTTCAACGAATTCTCGGCAATGAATAAAGATACTTCCATAAAAAAACGAATTCATATGGTTCAAGGATTTGGGATTCTAAAGAGCCTAAAATTATAATTTTAGCCCCATTAGAAGTGTCCAAAAAACGATCGCAACTGTTTCGGCCAATCAGAGGGCAGTAAAACAATAACAACAGTATTTCTATTTCCTGTTTTGCCGTGATTTTGTTGAAACTAAAAACTTATAATTAAACAAGACACCAAAGACACAAATGTGAGCAAGGCGCCTCAAGTTAGCCAATTCTTCATTAATTTCATGAAAAAGAAACTTTAAAAAGTGCTCCCTTGTCTCTCACAAACGATCCAAAATTTCTGACTACCCTTATTTAACCCAGTTTGCTCACAAATGCGAGTGAACTCGCAAATAAATCGCGCAATTATTTCCAAAAATACATCAGTTTAACTACAATTTTGAAGATATTAATCTGATTGACAGTTTCTAATCTATCCATCAAACCACACACAATCACAGCAACAATTTCTTATTTACTAATAGGTACTCACATCATAGCTGAGAGGGTCAGCCTCATTACTGACGGTCAGGTCGGCCAATTCCCCCAAACCCAAAGCTGCCTCCAGGGCATCGTCATCAGAACCTGAGACAAAAATAAACAAATATTCACATTTCTGATGGAGATTGGAAACAGAAAGACATCTAAAGCAGAAGAATAAGGATATGGAAAAAGCAATAAAATAAAATACATGAGCTATAAATAAAGGTATAAGAAGGCAAGATGACTTTATATAATCACATGCTTCTTACCTTTACTACTCAATATATAAATATATATAGCTTTACATTACAAGCGACTATATTTTGCTCATTTCTACCAGCTTACGGCAATGTGTATGGCAAGCGCATAAATATGAACGGTCATAATACTTACTCGTTATCTTATGATTGTCAACAAATAAATGATACCAATGTAAAAAGAAACATGCACATCACTCAGCTTACAGATCATATTTTAACACATACGCAGTGCTGTGTTTTCAAAGTGATTTAACTTTGAGGGAGGAATGAATGGGTCACAAAGTTCATTTTGCATTCAATCTTCCAAGCCAAAATTTGGAAACAAATTTCATCATCAAATTCATGTGCATAATTCCTTCATTCAATCATGGTCAGATGTGAAAAGTGGACAGAATTTACTTCTAAATTTAGTGTTATAGCATCAGTAAGATCCCTCCTTAACACCTCTAAGACTTGATTAGTGATTAATTGATTAAAAGCTAGGTGCTGTCTTAGCTAATTAATTCAGCAGCATCAGTGACTTAGCTGTTAATTAGCGAAATAATTAGCCTCTACCGACCGAATAGGTGGAGGGCATATTTACTAAAGAACTGGGTGGAGGAGCCCTTGGAGGGGGGGCTGTCGCTGCTGTTGATGTGGATGTTGTTTGGTGTAAGCTGACCTTCGTCTATGTCCATGTCGTTGTTGGTGACGTTGACCATGTTGTTGTTGTTGCGAGGTGGGCTCACTGCTGACGTGTTCTGCAGTTCTGGGATCTCCTCCTCACCCCCCAAATTGGCCAGCATGGCCTGCAGAGTCGATCGCTTGGGTCCTATGCAACAGACCAACAAACTCATCTCTCTAGCATCTCATTTAGATCATCAGATTACCACCATTAGATTCTCAATTTCAGATCACAGCATTTAGATCACGTTATTTAGATTGTCTAAGATTAATGCATATTCAGTGTGGGCAGGCCACATGCATCTAGGCCTAGCACAGTAATTATTGTTTCCCATTTAGAAAACACTTTCAGCAGACCAACATACATGCACTCACTCACACGTCATATGCAACACACATGTATCCTCGGACAACCAAGGCCTTCTGGCTGTCAATTAGTCAACTTAACTTGGAAAGCAAAATGACTAGGACATGATTATAAGTCTGCCAACTTAAACAAGAGCATCAATACAGCAGACTGGTCGAATGAAACGTTGAGTTTATATAATTACGAGAAAGACTTGAATGCAAAACTATCCCATAGGTTCAGACACATCTAAAAGGATTATCCTTCTCAACAGTGATGCACAGGAGAGAATAATGGCCTAGGTTAGGAGCAAATTAAACAAACAAAACAAATACAGGCTCAATAACGAGGGCAATGCACAACAACGAACAATCACTTCACAGAACAACATCACAAAGTGTTGAAGTGTCACTATTACTGTGGTAAATGGTTAACTTGTGCCATAGTTACTTTCAGACTGAAATGAGTATATATAATTTACAGCTGTTCAGGAAGGTTTGGTGGTTTGTACAATGTTACAATAGAACTGACAACAGAACTACACGATGTGATCCAATCAAGTGAGCTTTAACTTACTTTTTCTTCAATGAACCATTAAACAAAAACTGCTAGCGACTGTGCTGGTTGCAATGAACAGTTAGCCTATTTTGCATTGAAGACACATTCATGCAAAATCAGTTAAGCATACAATATTAGAGAAACTGGCAAAAGTACATTTGCTACATTTGCAAAAACCAACAAGAAAAATTCAAGCATGTGCATACCAGAAGTCGTAAGTCTAGTATGTCATTAACCAAATGTTATTAGTCTCAGTAAAATTAATGTCAAGCGGGAATAATCTGAACCAGCACAGTTTCTTAACAGTTGAGGAGAAGGAAACAAACAACATGTCATACTTTGTATTCCCTTCTTGCCTTTGCGTTCTTTTTTGTACTGCTCTTTCAGTTTGTTGATCAGCTGCTGTTCCACGCCCCATTCGTCGCTGGGAGACAGGTCTTTCTTGTCTGCAACAAATTGCGAGTAACGTTGAGAACCTCATAGCATTTCTAAGTTGATTCAATGACATCTGGTCTTATATCAAACAGGAAACCAACTCAAAGCATCTTAGAAGACATCATTCTATGCCGTGGGAATCCAACAAATTCCAAGAATTTGTGTAGAATTTGTGTAAATATAAATATTATGCATTGAAGGTTTTCAAATAAATCAAGATCATAAATCTTTCTCATTAATAATTTTATCACAAAGCCCATATGTCTTTATGGGAGTGCCACTGTTTGACAAAATCTCACAGCCCTCTACAGCAATTTATTTGTTAAATGCTGGATCTAGTTAAAAGTCTTTGTCACCCATATCAATACTAGGAAATACCAATAATAGTATTGACAGCTATTTGATATTCAATAACATTTCTGATTCAGGAAAAATTTAATGAAAAAGAAAAACAAGATTTTGTCAGATGAAACACCTGTTCCAAAAAATATTATGCAATATTTCACAGGCTAGATTGTCCCTAACAAACTGTAGTATGGGTGTTCAGTCAAGCGTGACTTAATTTTGGCAGCAAATAATGGAGTCCAGGAATGGTATGCCGAACTTCAATAAGTGATGTCTATTTGAGGAACCCAGAACAGCCAGAGGCCAGCACTGCCCAAGGATTGCAAAACAAGAACTCCATATTGCATGCAGGGTGACAGAGTTTGGAGTGAGACTGATTTTTGAGCACACCTACATGTTTATCCAGAGGGCAAAGGCATACAAGGTAAACCCCCAATCATGAGGACACACCAATACAATAGTAGCTACTGTTAAGAGCTTTAACCCTCCAAACTCCGACCATGTGCTGGCACATTGCCACAGTGCTACACACATTGTGTTTATATGCCCCGGTTGTCATTTTGGAACTAGCTCATTACTGCATGTCAGTCATGTTGCAAGGAAAAAGCCATTAAGGCAACCACAAATGCAAAGACTTGAGTCTAAACAATCTAGGTAAACAAAACGCAGGAAATTAACTTCTATGCTGAACATTCTTATTCCACAAAAGTGCAGCAAGTGCATGAACTTCAATTCATAATATTTATTGCAGTGTTTTCTTCACTAAAGTTATAGAACTATGTTGAACATGTTGAAGAGAATTTGTCAATTTCTTTGAATGACTGAACTGACCAATAACCATGATAATTTCTAACAACAGAGCACAGAATTCCCCAAGAAGTCAGTCTACAGCACTGTACATCTAGGATATTGGAAATGAAGAAACATCCAGCGGCAAACGTGCACATTCTTTCTTGTGCATGTAACACAAACACAGTGGGCAAACAGCAGGTGACAGTATCTCGCATAGAACACGACATTTCTTAACTTGGCAAATTTGCAGAGGCCTCAGTCTGCAGTGCCACTGTACACTACTGAGGGTCAGTGTTTGCAAGAACTGTTATTTAATGCAGACAATCATTAAATGTGTACTTAGCCACTGCACTAAGACACTGAACAGACATCTCGCCACACCCATGCCATCACATCAAAAGAATACAGTCGCCATTTTTATGCCCATTTCAGAAGAACACACTAGCCGAATCCTACAACTCATTGTACTGTGATAAACACATGTTGGGGTGAGACTCAACCCTGGAAGGCAGCCAATAATGCTTCTCCATCAAACTTGGCCACTGATGTGTTGGCTTTTTGATATGAACACATCAGATTAATTACAAAGACATAATCTATATGCAATAAAGCCAGCCAAATTCGTAGAATCAGAACATCTCCACTTTTCTTAGTAGTTTATTAAGGTAGACCAACTTAAATCAACCGCATTTGAGCTACCCATTCAATTCAGAAAAGGCCAGTGTATAAGTTGTAATATAATCAGATAAGCCAAGTCTGACAGCAGAAATTGAGAAGGGCAAGTAAATACCTGGACATGCTGATTATTTAGATAGCAGAAAACATATATGGAGTAATACACAGTGTAAAATCATGTGTACTCAACGTTGACCCAACAACAGAAGAAGGCTGTGAATCTTATATATTTCAATCATGACGCTTAGGTGATAATTCAATTCAGCAATGACTTGTGAATTACAAGATACCAGTGATACCACTAAATAGCCACCTGTTGTATCATGTACAACATATCACAACATGTTTCAAGATTATGCATTATATCATACAATGGGCCATTGCAAGAACAGCAAAGAATTCCAGTTTGGACATAATACAGGAATCGTGACTAGCAGATTACTTATGAATTTATTTGTGTCTAGCTGTGCCAATTAGAACAACAGTAGTTAACATTTTTTTGCCAAAGCACACGAAAGCTTCAACCAAACACATGATCCGATTCACAATAGCAAGCACAAAATGACATGAGCAAGTAAGACGGACATCAGAAAATATCCAACGCCTTTTAGAACAAACTGAATGTACAGCTAATTCTGAATACTCAGTCCTTCCAATGGCTTCATGAAAGTATATTTGATGTTTCATTTTGGCTCCAATCCAATTTCGATATTAGCAGAAATGATGATACAGCATTCCTCATTGAAGTTTAGAGAGTAGAGAGAGATCACAGAAAGTTATCAGCAAATGATTAGATGGACTTGATTCACATTGACATGCCATGAAAACTATACTATCGACCTCCACTCAGGCATAATTACGATCATATTGAATATTTTCATGGGGTAGACCAACATAGCCATCATTTACATGGACCTGGTATTTGTAGAACAGCAACAATTACCTCCGTGACACGGTTTCTGAAGGTTTACTTTCTTAAGGCGCATCAACACTCCGTCAAATAGAACTCTTAAGAAATCCTATATCATAAGGGTCATTTGTGTCTATTGGACCATGTAACGTGACAAGAACAAGAGATCAAACTGCTGCTCCTGTCCCTTAGCTCTGTGCAACCTTCACTATTAGAGGCCAAGAGTTCAATATAATGTAAATTATCATTCTGATGTAGTCTGTATTAAAGCTTTTCCAGACAATTTCAAGAAATTAACAAGTCCTTAACAACCTAAACCAAGAACTTTTTCAGACTAGAGCAGATATCTTGGGCATTTTTACATAATCTGTGTGTGGCATTCAGAATTGCCAATATAACCCACCAATTACAATGTTCCAACTTTTAAGATTATTGTACCTGTTCTAAATGCCTGCAACCATATTCCATAATCCCTTTGAACATGACAAATCTAAGTCTGCATCTGATCTACATAAGGCAAAGTGAATGCAACTCACCCCAATCAGTTCCATCTCCTTGGCTACGGGCTTCTCCTGCTCCTTCTCCAACAAGAAAATCAAATTCAGAAAGCGCCTCTTCAGTTTCCGGGTCAGCAAGGACATCTTCCATTCCAGCCATCGACTCATTGCCCACCGTGCTCTGCAATTAGCAGTAAATTATCAATTAAGAAATCAATTATGATACAAACAAATAACCAACAATGAACATACACCACTATCAAATAAACACTACTGAAATTGATGAAGGTAAAGCTATCCTCCAACACATGAAATATCATTCAAATTTACTATCCAACAACTTTTTTAAAAGCCAGCCAACTTTCTTGACATCAGGGACACACAAATAAATGCCCAACCCGATCAATGACGGTCTCCATTGAAAACTACTGTTTTTCGATTGTGTTGGGGAAAATTTTTTCTTGCAAACGCACTTATGACGCCGTTCATGAACTCAAGCAAGGTATGATCGTTCATGAATGCAGTGCCAAGCAATCAATCCTCAATTCTTTACCTCAAGATTTTCCAGCCACTTTATTAACATGTGGCGCTCGCGGGTGCGGACGGTCATTCTCCAGAAATCATCCGGCAGGTCAGGTAGATGGAGGGCTGTAAGCCTCCTGGATTTTGAGATCGCTTTTGATGCCATTTTGAAAATTATTTGCAACAATTTAAGTGCTTATAGATAAATTACATTTGTCCCACGCAGTATGGTCATCACTATATTCACATACACATTAAATTAAGACATATTTGATTTCAATCCATCCAAAACCTCAAGTTTAATCCAAGGCAGTTCTTTCGGCACATGAGAACTTAAGTGTAGGAGACATAACTACACAATTTAGTCTTCAATTCTTCCGAGTAGTTAGTATAGGGGAAATTTGATGACATCATGACACTCAATCCAACATTAAATTGAAACTTAAGGAATACTTCATCCGTTCACCAGAGATCAATCTCAAACTTATAATATTCTGCCATCGCATAATAATTTTGCAATCATGGACAAAATAATATTATCATGAACTCCAAATATGGTAGAATAGACACTGTCACAGTCACAGTTATCACTGTAAGTAAAGCAATGAGTGCAGCTTTTTATAGTGCACCCAGTGGGCTGACCAGTGGGGCGTGACCCTGTCACTCTCTTGGTGTGGACACTTGCCAGTTCTTTACACAAACAAATGCCACTAGGGCTTACCTTTCATACCAGCCACCAGATTTACCAACATTTCTTGCCTGGCCATAGCCAAAAATAAACTGTCACACAGACACCATGTCAGAAAGCACACTCAACTCTCAGTTAAACTAACTCTTGATTTGAAGAATTCATTCACTGTCAAAGTACCACATAATGGCATAGTAGCGAATTAGGCAACTACAGAAAGACCCACAATAAATCTGTTCAAAAGTTGCTTGATAGATAAATGAAGTCAGTAAACCAATAACAATGACTATTATGCAATGAACAAATAACACGACCACAGTGATGGTCTTCAATATCTAAATTGAATCTGGGATGGATGATTGCGGCTTTACGTCCTGTATTTATGCACTAGGTAGGCTAATTAGGACACAGCAATGAGGCGAAAGATGATGTAAACTGCAATCCAACACATCTTGCAGAAATATGTCAACCCAAAAAATATTTGTGATCCAAATAGAATAGGGCCTACTTAAGAAACAAAAAATTTCAAAGGCTCACCTTAGCATTTGCAGGTCTCTTCTCCATAGTTTCATCAGCATCATTTTCGCCATCACTGTAATCAATTGGAGGACAATTTAACAAGTTGGTCAACGACAAGGAGCAGAGCAAGTAAGGTCAATAAGAGTGTAAGTAAAGCGGAAAAAGTTTCAGTAGTATTTTGAGTACCAATGAGAATGTAAGAGTTTAGATGTAGTGTAATAAATGAGTAAAGATTACTACGAGTAAGCACAGAGCAATGCTAGACTCAAGCCATTAACACAGAGGATGGAATACAGTGAAGGATTAATAACGGTAATCCACCAACTAAACATGAACAATGCAGGGAGCACACAAACCTGAGATTTTCATCCTCGTCATCATCTACATTGTCAGAGGAGAGGAAATCAAATGTGGCAATTACAGAGGCTTCAGTGTCCAGAAGTTGTCTGTCAGCCATGGAGGTAGGGATTTTCTTGGCAGTCCTAAAACATAACAATCTCACTCTTCAGTGAAGCACAAGCCATTAAAGAAAAAGAAACGAAACCAATCTCGGAGGGAACCATTAATAGAGGGAATGAACTATGTAACGTCACAGAAGGAAAAACACCAGGACATGCCTCACTTCAAGCCTAATGCACTAGAGGGCAGCAGTTTCTACATGCAACACCCATCTGTTGAGCATGTGTGTAACATGGAGAGGTCTAAAAGCGCTTACCTCCTGCCCTGCCCTTCCGACGGTCTCTTGCCTGTTCCTTCGCCATTCACCATTTGTCTGTTGTCGTCTCCCTCGTTCTGAGGCTGAAGGCCGAGCAACTGACGCACTCGGGAAGAACGAACATCTATAATTGTGTCTGTGTAACCAATCTCTTGAAGGTACCTGAATGCATATCACAATATATCAAAACCTGATTGACTTCACAATGATCACATAAAATCTAAATATTCTACCAAGAAAGTACAAGAAATTGCCAATTCATAACAAAGATCTAAGAAAAGTTTCACTCACTGTCGGAGAAGCTGACGGCCTTGTCTCCATGTTGCATTACTATTTGCAGTGTTGAGAGCTTCACTATCTAAAGGCTCATCTAAAACAAAGATTTGATTATTTTAGTTCTCCATACATCACATTCATGAAATGAAATTGATAAATGTTTCAAGAATAGTTTTTTTTTTTCTTTCTCATTTACCATCATCTTTCTTGTCAAACACTGGGGGCTTCATGTCACCCTGGTACAGTTCTGTACCATACTTCAGCTTGTGGTATTTTGCTCTGCAAATCAGAAGGTACATTCATGAAGAACACCCTATTTCATTGAGGTCAACAAATTGTTTCAAATGCAATAATCCATTCAACACAACGCTACCATTTCTGGTGCACCAACAACTCAATGATATTGCACAATACCATTAACCTATCTGCAATCAGTCAAATTTACCTTTCTTGCTTCAAAGCATACTCGAGCATCTTGATTCTGCGCACCAGATCCTGCTTCAGGTTTTCCTGTCCTTTTCTTTCGCCTTGCAAGAAGGCAATACGAGCCTGAAATTTCAAAGACAAAATAACTCACATTTTCTTCTTAGGCCACAGGTACACAGTATAACAAAGTCTTCAAGTAACGAATGAGACAAAGGGCTAGGAACAACCCTGGCCTAAAAAGATCATAAATTGGAAGCATCTAGATCCTGTAAGAGAGTCAAAACTATGACCTGAACCTGATAGCAAAGAATTTTTAACTAGCTGGATTGCCTTTGTTGGAGCTAAAATAGCAAAACACCGCAAAACTAGCAGTCCCAGAACTTCCAACACCTAAATTATTCAAGCTGGGGAACTCGCAATTCCAGAAGTAAGTTAGCCACTTCACACATGGGGCTCCAACAACCATCAGAGTGAGTTAGTTTGTGTTTTACGCTCAATCAGCGCCAGTATGGGCTATTTAGAGGCAACTAACAACCATCAGAATGTCATCCAAAAGAAGCTCACTCTTCCCAACTATCACTGAATTAAGATGAAAAGCATGACGCTGAAGAATAGTGGAGCACTTTCAATTAGCTGAAGTATGTATTACCACTAATTAGCTAATTTGGGATCCCAGCTTTCTCCCCCATTTAACAATAGGATAATCCCATGTCTTTTACATTTAAGCATCCTGTTCCCCATACATAAACAATACCTAGATGAGTATCAGAATGATCTACATGTATTGACAGTACCTAGTCACTGACTCTCATAATTCCTAAGCAGGCTTAAAAATATTGTTTACATCAATTGACTAAATATCACTGGAACTAAAAAGCAGGGAATGAATTGATTGTCTGATACATCAAACTAAATTCAAGATAGAGAAATGGTAAGTGCAGCCCTCTAAGCCCAGTTCTGAGTGCTCATGATGGTAGATTGGCGAGATGGGAGAAAGACCGGGAGTCCTCAACATGTTGTAAACACTTTTACCCCATATGAGTGATCTTACACTTTTACTTGTCCAGCACAGACAGAACTCCACAGAACACATTTGATTGTCATGGGCAGAATACATGGTTTGTCAGCTTTTTAAAGAGTTATATTTGCCAGATCACAGTACTTTCGAAAACTGACAAGTACCTATTTATCACCAATGACTCAGAGGGGCAATCATAAGAATTGAAACATCACAAATTGCCCTCATTAACCACGCCCCCATTTAACTTTTTACCTTCCAATGCTTGCATTGTTGCATCACAATTGAATACACAAATCATGTCCCAAGACTAGGAATACAAAATAAGTGACAATATCTAATATTTAGTGGAGCTATAGTGGCTGTCAAAATACACCAAAAACATGATGCACCTGTCTGATAGAATGACATAGAGCAATTGCCAGGCCTTCCCCAACACCGGCAAAGGATCCAAGAATCTGACAGCTCAGCTTTTTAAGCTGTCATCTTGTGGAATGCAGGAAGCCGAAAGATCACCCAGTTCCACACAACACGCCATCCCTTTCCCCAAATCGACAGCTTCCACGATGACACCAAGCAAAGGCAATCAACCCAGCAGAAAATGAGACAATGACGTTCTTCGTGCCATTGAGCACACAATGAAAATGTCTTTGACAGTCGGAACGTCCGCCATTTTGAATCAATATGGCGTCGAATGTTTGGCAGAACGACCTCGAATAAAAACCTTTTATCTGCCCACAGATCGACATAAAGCGACTAAATTTGCCACAAAACGAAAGTATGAAACCTTTAGATTAGGAATAAAGCGTGATTAGGCGAACAGAAAATCAACTTCTCTCAAATATTTACCTGCAATTCGGCTCTTTCCACTTCCCATTGCGATCTTTCCATCTCGAATCGTGCCCATTCTGTCTGGAGAAAGTGCAGAATTCCTGGCATGGAATACTGCGGACGGGCATTTTGCTCATCCTGTTGCTTATTACTTCCAATACTCATCCCTCCAGTATTTGATCCCGTTCCTCCGTGAATTAATCCAGGGCCGTCTTCCATCATCTCCTTTCCTTCATGGCCGCCATTACAAATTCTCTATAGATGGCGCTGGCGAAGTTGACGTCACGACGCTGCACTTGACAGATCCAGTTCATCATCCCGTCAACCATGCAGCCCTCTCTGAGGTTTTATCAGCCTTTCTCCTCCTCTAATAGTTCTTCGCCACAATCAGGGTCTCTTGGTGCCAGAAACCGTGTGGCATTCATTCAATAGGAGTCAATCCTCAAACACAATTTGCAGTCATTTTGACGCATACAGTGGCGGAGCCATTGCGAAACTGGAGGGGGGGGTGTTGAAAATAATTATAATGCCATTAATTGCCTTAAAGTGTTTAAAATTACCCCCTTCCCCAAATAATTAATACAGAATGGGGGGGGGGGTTGCATGGGGGCATCTGTGACAAAATACTTAGGGCCTGTTCGGGGCCAACCATTTAATATCCGGGGGGAGGGAGGCGGCAGTAATTATTTCTTTCAAGCGCGAATCCAAAATATTCATTCCAAAATCCCAAGCAACATCTTGCTAAGAAGTACCCCTAGCAGAAGGTTACAAATTATTTCATTTTAAACAAGAATCCGAGGATTCAAACCCTGGGTTGTGTTGGGAATTAGCAATTAAGCATAAGATCCGTGGATAGTAGCACTGCACTGCGAAGTGCAATCAGCTTTGACTTCAAGTGCTCTTTCTCAGTCTCAATGGCAATTTGGTAAACTGAGGGTGAAAAAAAACGCTTTAGAACTTGCAGAATTGCAATTAGCATTGTTAGACTGCTTCTGAGAATATATGCACTGTAAAAAGCAATTGCCAAATGCATTATAGGCCTTCCTTGAATCGCATGGACGATCGTCACACGTGGGCGACATTGTAATGCAAAGTCAGCTTGAAAACAGCCCGACTCAAACGATCTATTACACAACAAACTACAAAAAATAAAATTTTTTTTTTTAAAAACCACATCAAACCATCCCCAATTCCACAACGCATTTTAGTTCACCTCTATATGAACACAAAATGGCCAACTTGACCACATCCACACCTGTATTAAGGCTGGGAAAACTTTTTTCCAAAAATCTCTCAGACTGGTTTTTAATAAAATTACCCTGGGGGAATCCAGGGTAAAAACTCCATGCAGCAGAACTTAATAGGATGCTGCAGAAAATCTTCCAGCAGATACAGAACTGTGGCATTCTGCAGCTTCCTAAAGAATTCTGCAGCCTTCTGCTGAGGTGCATAAAACCTTCCAAGCTACATAATTTCAACATAATTAGTTTAATATGCCTTCTGCAGAGGTGCATAAGATCTTCCAAGCTACATAATTAGTTTAATATGCCTTCTGCAGAGGTGCATAAAACTTTCCAAGCTTGAAGCTACATAATTTCAACATAATTAGTTTAATATGTAAATGCCAAAGGATGAAGATGGCACCACCTGGACGCAAAAGATACATTTTTAAGGCACTAAATTGTAATTAACTAAATTATTTCTCAAAATTCATTTTGTATTCAGGTTTCTTCAATAAGAAGTTTGGAGAAAAAAAATCTGAGAAAAGTATGAATTTTTTGGTTTTTTGAAAAGTAATATTCTGGTTTTTGGAAAAAAAAATTTTGATATAAATTTTTTTTCTTGGGGAATTAAAAACAATTTTTTAATATAATATAGGCCTTCTTTTATTTTGTTTGTAATTTTTTGTTCCGTATCTTTTTTAAAATTTTTTTTAAATTTTCAAACATTTGTAAATTTGGATTTTTTTTTTTGGAAACATTTCTTTTTTCGAAAATCTCTTTTTTCTGGAACATCTTTGTTCTTTTTAACATTTTTTTTCGAACATTTATTTTGGGTGGTCAGTGTTCGCTCTGTCACTGAAACGATATGCAGGGTTCTCCCTGACTCACTTATCCACTAAAATTGCAAAAGAGCAGTTCAATGTTTTGGCAGCAAATTGAAGTCCTACTTTTTTGAAAACTGAGCATTAGACAGCACCGCTGCTGCCGTTAGTAATACAGATTTTGCTGCAGAAACCTTTCAGTAATGCTGCAGTGACAGAGGAACACCAAAACCCCGACCCTCTCACTCGACCCCCAAACCAATGCATCCTGGGTAGCGTCAAGACCTTGGCAAAAGAGGTCTGAACTATCCACACCATATCCACACCATAATTTGGTTATCTTTGAAACTTTGTTGTTAATGGTTTAGCTCAGCCAATCCTTTATCAATCACCACCAAATTTTCCATACTGCTCCTTGCTGTCATTCTCCTTTGAAATAAGGGCTGCTTTCTTCCTGACACATCTATATGCTTTAAAATCTATCTTCATTTCATGCTTATCTATCCCATTTCAGTAAACACACCTCACACTGTCACTTTTAATGACTTACACTAGGTGTCTCATGTGCAGCTCATTTGCATATCCTCATTTGCACAGCCACACTGCTCCACCTGCCAGCATTTTCACACAACTACTGGATCAACCTCCCTGCAACTTCCCACAGCCTGCACAGGTGTTTTATAGTAGGCAGAAGATTGGCAATGCAACTAAGATAGGCCTACAAGTTACTTCAACTTCATTTATTGACCATCAAATACAAATTAGGCCTATACATTTTTGCGACAAAATGATTCACTTCTAACATTTTTAACTTCTGTGGCAGATACATTTTCCAAACTATAACTTCTGTGTCCTTCTACCAATCATTAGAAGTCATAAATAACAATTGACAACTTCAACAAAAATATAATCACACTATTCCAATAACAGTTGCTAAATACATCAAACTAGGCCTATATTTTATGCAGACAGCCCGACACACATCCTTTCATTGAATTCGACCACATATCTAAAAACTTACACAATTTCTGTAATCCTTACATTTATAGAAATACAATTTCAATTACATAATCAACTGCTTCAAACCACAACATTAAGCCTGTAACTTTCATAATATGCCTGCTACCTCACTCAAAAATTCTCATATTTCTGTATTCTTGGGCCCAAAAGTCACACCATGCGCTCCCAGTGCTCCCCCAACCTTCCCTACCTCTGCCGCATACAGGTCTATCTCTACGGGCATTCTAGTGTATACATATATACATTGCAGAAAGCTGTAGAAAGTAACAGAGGTACAGAAAGTAACAGAGGTACAGAAATCCTGCAGCTGCAGAATTCTGCAGATTCCTGGGGAATTTCATAAGCTGCAGAAATTCTGCCGGCAGCTGTAGAATTGCGGAATTCTGCAGCTTCCTACAGAATTCTGCCGGGCTCTTCCTGAAGAAGTGCATAAAACCTCCAAAGCTGCATAATTCCTACTGAAGTACATTTGATGCAGAAACTTTTCAGAAATGCTATAATTAGTGACAGGGGGACAACCAAAACCATGGACCCCCTGACCCGACCAACACCCCCCCCCCCCAAAACCACCACATCCCCAAACGAATGTGTCCCGGGTAGCGGTAAGACCTTTGTGAAAGAGGCCTGGATTTTGCAGATGCATTGCAGAAAACTGCAGGAAGCAACAGAGGAGCAGAAATCCTGCAGCTTACTGCAGAATTCTATATAGGAATATAGAAAGCTGCAAAAATTCTGCAGGCAGCTGCAGAACTATGGAACTATGCAGCATGCTATAGAAATCTTTAGCTTCCTGCAGAAGTGCTGCAGTGCCGCTGAACTGCAGAAAGAAATGATATACTTCTCAGACCTTCAGCAGAGCAGCCTGCACTGTACGAAATATCTTCCTTCTCTTGTCGTATCATTTTATGAAATTCAAGTAAAATTTCTATGTGGTGTTTTTATACTTTGTCCAATGATCAGTTTTCAAACACTGGCCCAGCCCAGTACTTGGTTTTTTTTTTTAAATCTCAAGCCAAATTCTTGTTGTTTTTTTTTCTGAATATTTTGTTGCTAATTTCCCCCCCCCCCCCACATTTTATATTTCCCAAAAAAAATTTGGCCAATTTTAGCCCTATTATAAAAATTTAATTTTCCAATTTTTTTGTCTCTTTTTTTTTTCATCCACATTCCCACATAATATTTAATTTTTTTTTTGGTAAAATTTTCTTTCCGAAATTATTTTTCTAATAAATTTTAATCTCTATATAATTTACGTTGCTTGACAACAGGGCCAAAAAGTCAAGCAGCTTTGTTGCTCTTTTATGTTGCCACCTTCACTTTAGAAACCTTGCTTTGCCAATCATTCTCACAAACTATTCCCCTCATTGGTTCCCTTGGGGTCTGATTTTCCATTTAAGTGCTCAAACCTCCAACAGCTCATAATTAAGTCCCTAGCAACCATCCAAACATTTCACTTTCCTCCAGTGGTATTGGTAGTAGTGTGTTTTCCCTGGACTCCAATGGAGGGAGGGGGGCCACTTTCCTCCATTTTGTTTATTTACTGCACTTTTCCACAAGATGGGCCAGCAAGAGGTCAGTGCCCCTCTCCTACAAGTCAGGGCCCCCTCCTGCAGATGGGGGTCATTGTCCCCCTTCTGCCAGTTGGGGTCAGTGCCCCCCTTCCCCAGGGTTCAGGGCCTACTCATGGTCAGCGTCCGTGCCCCTCTCCTACAAGTTCCAGACAATGCCCCCTCCCGCAGATGGGGGTCAGAGCCCTTTTTTGCCGGTGGGGGTCAGTGCCCCCCCTTCCACAGGGTTCAGTGCCTACTCTAGGTCAGGGTCCGTGCCCCTCTCCTACAAGTGGCAGCCAGTGCCCCCTCCCGTAGATGGGGGTCAGTGCCCCCCTTTTGCCAGTGGGGGTCAGTGCCCCCTCCTTTAGGGTTCAGCGCCTACTCATGGTCAAGTCTGTGCCCCTCTCCTACAAGTGGCAGACAGTGCCCTCTCCCGCAGATGGGGGTCAGTGCCCCCTTTTGCCAGTGGGGGTCAGTGCCCCCCTCTTTTAGGCTTCAGCACCTGCTCATGGTCAGGTTCTGTGCCCCTCTCCTACAAATGGCCGACAGTGCCCTCTCCCGCATATGGGGGTCAGTGCCCCCCTTTTGCCAATGGGGGTCAGTGCCCCCCTTCCACAGCGTTCACCGTCTCCTCAATTTCAGGGTCAGTGCCTCTCTCCTACAAGTGAAAGTCAGCGTCCCTCCTCCAGATGGGGGTCATTGTCCCCCTCCTGCCAGTGGGGGGGTCAGTGCCCCTCTTCCACAGGGATCAGTGCCTACACAAGCTCTTTCGTCAGTGCCCCTTTTCTGCAAGAGTCAGCGCCCCTTCCTTCAGATGAGGGTCAGAGCCCCCCTTCTGTCATTGGGGGTCAGTGCCCCCCTTCGACAGGGTTCAGCGCCTACTCACGGTAAGGCTCAGTACCCCTCTCCTACAGGTGGGAGTCAGCAACCCCTCCTGCAGATGGGGGTCAGTGCCCCTCCTACAAGTGGTGGTCAGTGCCCCAAATTTTGGATGAGTACCCTCCTTATAATATGTGCCCGGTGCCCCCTCCTACACTTGGGGGTCAGTACATCCAGTGGAGGCCACCACATCCAGTGGGTGATGTGCCCTGCTCAATTGTTTCAATGTTCTCTATATTCCTTTTGTCAAGACCAGCCAATGCCTTTCTTTGCTGTCCACGTTTTTATATCTTCATCTTATATTGCATATAAATGTACATTGGCCTACAATGCATCACATTACGACTCCCGTTCATAGAACGGGTATTATGCTAGTAAATATAATAGCAACTAGAATCGCAAGCGATGTTAATGTGACCACCAGATGGACTCTATATAGATAGCGCATTATTCCTTCAAACAGGCAATGGACAGCAAAAACAGTAAATGGCAATGCCAGCCAAGTTCATATGCTGTGGTTTTCAGTGGTTTTCCGTGGTTTTCCTTTTCAGTGGTGGCCAGTTGCATAATAGTGGTAATATATATTCACTGCCATCTATGTCTCAGATGAAGAGGGGTCCTTTATTCAAACGGTCCTCTTCTCAAGGGGTTCTTTTATTTCAGAGAGGCCCTCTATTCAATGGGGGGCATATATTCAAGATGGGCCTCTATTCTAGTGGGGCCTTTATTCGGGGGGGGGGGCCTCTATGCAAGTTGGGACTTGACCTTATGCAAGGGGTGCATTATTTGAGGCCTTTATTCGAGGGGAGGGGCTCTATTCAATGGACCTGTATGGAAGTGGGGCCTCTATTAAAAGGGAGCTTGTATTTGAGGGGGTCTCTCTTTGAGTGCAGTCTTCATCAGAGTGGAGCCAATTGAGTCTATTCAATTGGGGCCTCTATTTGACATGGTACTTTATATGAGGGGGCCTCTGTTTGAGATGGCTTTATTCAAATTGAAGTTGGGCCTTAATTCACTGGGCCTTTATTCCTGGAGCCTCTATTCGAGTATATATGGTACCAGATTCCCATGGCTCCGTCTATATATCAAACATTGTAGCACTGCAACAAAACGCTCAGGTCAGTGCTCTGTTAATGCAGTGCCGTAATGCAATACATTGATGAATTGTTGTAATGCAGTGCAATAATGCATTGTTGTAAGGTAGTGCAGTGATGCAGTGCTGTAATGCTATGCAGTGCAGTAATACAATCCAGTAATGCAGTGCAGTAATGCAAAGCGGTGCAGAGGTAACTCAGGTAATACAATGCAGTGTTGTGATGCAGTTCTGTAATGCAGTGCTGTAATGCATTGTTGTAATTCAGTGCCGTGCTACAATGCAGTAATGCATAAAGGGGACTACCCATTCGTCCGTGCTGCGTGCTCTGAGTTGCGTGCTCCGTGTGCGTGAAAAATAGAACAACTATTAATTGCACTACATGCTATTCATTGGTCAACTCCGTGTCCATGTTCACCTGCGTGGAATTCCGAAATCAGACAGGGAGCGAATTTTTTACGCACACACGGATGGGTTTCCCAGGGGTTTATCTTGGTCCCAGGCACTGGTAATTGCCAGTAATTGCAATACTCAATTGCCTCTTTGAAGCCACCACACTTCTATATTCCAATTCAAACCTATTCCTGAACTATCTAAACAGCAATAAGTGTCATATTTTGGAGATGCAGGCCAAATTCCAATTTAACACAACACATGCAAAGCTAAGCAAATAAAAGTGGGATTTAATAAGCCTATACAAAATTAATTTGGATAGTAACAGGCAAATGTATGTTTTGAGAAGACCCTCAACTTTTTGGCGCAAATTATATTATGCTTCAAGTGTTGATTGCCTGCTCATCATTACATCAGTGCAAAGCAAAAATCTTAAATGTAGGCCTATAAATTTCCAGATGAATCATTTTGACACATGAGGTGTCACAATTGGACTGCCCCGTTCCCTCTTAAGACCATTTCAATGTTTCTGTTTCACTTTTTTCTTGGTTATAAATTTTTTATCTAAAGGGAGACAGAGCGCTCAGACTGATAAGTTTGTTTACATGGCATGAGGAACAAGGTATCGTGAACTTATAATTTGATAATCAGGCCAGGCTATTTAATCCATGCTCTGAAGAATTACAAGTCAGATCATATAAAATTTTTAATACTGACTACCCAAAGATGTAATAATTTCTACAAAAAATATTAATCAAAACTCACTTGACAACCCCCCCCCCCTTCCTCTCTGCCAGCTGCTGCTGGGGTAAGTCTCTGTGGCTGGCTTTTTGTATTGGAAAGGTCACTGTCCAGTGTCCACACACCCTACCAGCCCCCCCCCCCCTGAACAAAAGTCACTTTGGGCTTATGTACATTATAGCTTACTAGCATAATACCCGTGAAATGGGGGTGAGAGTGGGGAAAAATATTAAAATTTTAATTTTGACCATAAAACCAAGCCTGTAGATGTCCTTGCGGATGAGAAAAGGTAGCATGCAAGTTTTTGTGGATGGGCACCCCTGTCTGGCTGGTTAAGACGAAGGGGTCCATGAATTTACAGTAGGATGATAGATAGACAGATAGAAAGCTAAACAGATAGATAGATAGATAGATAGATAGACAGATAAGGGAAGCCGTATTGCATCATCAATTTGATGTCAAGCAGATCAGCTGATTAATTTTGTAGAGGGACAATTAAACCTGTACAAGTAAGTGAGTAATAATAGTTTCATAGGCCTATTCAACTGCCCAGATGTTGTGATTATTGTTGTTGAAGTGTTGATTGTTGATTGGGCCTACAGCATGCACCTTCTGAAGCCATGATAATGCATACTGTGCATACATGTATATATGCAAGCCATAAATTCTTCCTGAACACTGCACAGATTAATTAGGCATGTTTACATACCTGTATGCACGAAGTGAGCTCTCATTATGTCACCAATTGCCAATGGAAATCACACATTCAATGCATCTTTTATTCTGTTTACACAATTAATTCTGCAGGCCTAGTAATAGATGTATATTTTGAGAAGACCCCCAATATTTTGACTCAGCTGATCCCATGACCTTACTTGAGGGACCTTCTCAAAAGCAAGCAACCTAACTTTCCCAGAAAAGCCAAAGCTCTTAGCCTATCAGAGGCCTCATTTCTTCACTAGGCCACACCCCCAACACAACCACATGTGCAAAGTTCACTGACTTTTCTTAAGGTTCAGTGGCAGCATGACCACCACACTGGTCAGTAGCCTTGTCTATGGCTATTGATTAGAGCT
The DNA here is from genome assembly GCA_026936325.1 of Platynereis dumerilii. Lineage (NCBI taxonomy): Eukaryota > Metazoa > Annelida > Polychaeta > Phyllodocida > Nereididae > Platynereis > Platynereis dumerilii. The sequence continues at coordinate 29,397,346 of JAPTHN010000011.1, forward strand.
TTTTTTCCTAAGGCATTAACAATTGTAAATCTCCTTAATCTCAAAAATTACTTAAGGCCAGAAGTGGATGATCACTATATACTGCACAACATGCTATGTACAGTGTATTTCATGGCCTCTGGTTATTCATTTACTACCAGTATCATACAAGGAAGATTTCTTTTTTTTTTGCCCAAGATTGAAAACCCCATGATTCTAGGAAAAAATTGAATTTTGAATTTTGAACTGGTTTATTAGCACCCAAAACACAAATACAATTCACAATTCTCAACAAAACATCAATACAGAGCATTTAGTAGAATATATGTACGGGCACTACAGAAGCCAATAGTTAGATTAACTGCAAGTGACTCCTGTTATCGTTAAAAAGCTTTAGAAGTGTAATACAAATCTCTTATTTCTAATGTGACTATCTATCTCTAAAGGAACCTAATTGTCAAGAATGTGTCTTTTCAGTAAGATTATTTATACACATTGAATTTTAAGATTTGAGTGACAAAAATATAACTCATTCTATCCCTTATTGAGTTTTTGAGTGAAAATCCCTTAATTATGTAGAAATGCAATCAGGACTTTCTTTGACATTGAACTTTAATTGGTCTGGGGTCACCAAGTGCAAGATCTCTTTGCCTGTGGTTCAAGAAATGGCCACTAGAGGGCACTGATGCTGTGTTGTGCAATATAATTCAGTGGGGGCCCATCTCCAAATTCACCTGTCAAAGTTACATTTTTGGCCACTAGAGGGCCCTTCACCTGTTTATGTTTCGAAAAGCTGGTCTTGTGGCTCCAAAATGTTGACTGTTCATAATGATGAAGTGCAAGCATGTGCAAATATACCAAAGATGCCAGATGATGCGTTTTTCTATGCTAAGCAGTGACAACTAGATGCAGCATATGCCAAGGGATTGTCTGGCCCATGGATTGCTGTCCAACAGGGACAAGATGTTGGCCAAATAATTGAAGTGATTTACAAAAATAAGTAATGATTTCCTGCTGAGATCCCCCCCCCAAGTCCCCCTGATTATTAAATTGTTGCCCCTAACTTAGAAACACCAGGCTGTTAAATGTATCCCCACCAGGAATGATTTATTTCAGGATCAGACTGTTCAGAAAGAATTTGTTTCATCAGAAGTGAGCAAGAAATTATTTACTAAAAGAAAAATTCCAAGCCCTGCCCCTCCCTGGATATGAAATGGTCACCCCCTTACACCAGGAATTATGTGTTTCATCAAAGTGAGCAAGAAATTATTGGCCAAAAAAAAAAAACTAGAACGGAGTGCATAAGATGCACAAACGTAGCTCTGCTACCAGTGCACGACATCGCATTAAAATACTGTGCAACCACTTGGTAAACATTACACCCATTGGCAACATTACCTCCACTGGCAACATTAGACTCACAGGCAACATTACACCATTGGTAACATAAAACCCATTGGCAACATTACACCCATTGGCAATGTTACACCCATTGGCAACGTTACACCCATTGGCAACATTACACCCATTGGCAACATTACACCCATTGGCAACATTACACCCATTGGCAACATTACACCCATGGCAACAGTACACCCCTTGGTAACATTACACCCATTGGCAACATTACACCTATAGGCAGCACCACACAATTGGCAACATCACACCCATTGCAACATGACACCCATTGGCAACATTACACCCATTGGCAACATTACACCCATTGGTAACATTACACCCTTGGTAACATTACACCCTTGGCAACATTACACCAATTAGCAACATTACACCCATTGACAACATTACACCCATAGGCAACATCACACAATTGGCAACATTACACCCATTGGCAACATTACACACATTGGCAACATTACACCCTTGGCAACACTACACCCTTGGCAACATTACACCCTTGGCAACATTACACCCAATGGCAACATTACGCCCAATGGCAACATTACACCCAATGGCAACATTACACCCATTGGCAACATTACACCCAATGGCAACATTACACACAATGGCAACATTACACCATTGGAAACATTACACCCTTTGGCAACACTACACCCATTGGCAAAATTACACCCATTGGCAACATTACCTCCATTGGCAACATTACACCCATTGGCAACATTGCACCACTGGCAACATTACTCCCACTGGCAACATTACACCCGTTGGCAACATTACACCATTGGCAACATTACACCCGTTGGCAACATTAAACCATTGGCAACATTACACCCGTTGGCAACATTACACCCATTGGCAACATTACACCCGTTGGCAACATTACACCCATTGGCAACATTACAGCCATTGGCAACATTACATCCATTGGCAACATTGCACCACTGGCAACATTACACCCATTGGCAACATCACACAATTGGTAACATTACACCAATTGGCAACATTACCAGGGTGCCCACCGAACATCGCACAAAACATTATAGGAATATAGGAATTTTTTACGGTAAAATATAGGAAAATATAGGAGGTTTTCGCCTACTATAATGAGACAATATAGGAAATATTCGACAGCGAAACCACCAGCAAATCACGGGATCACTTCCACCATAAGTCGAAAACTTCATGTTGCAGACAAAAACGTGTCTAAAAATTCAAATATCTGGGGAGAAAAGACGCTTAAACTTTGTATCGCAGAAAAAAATGCGCATATACATGCGAAATATCTTGAAAACTTGAAAAATATAGGAATTTATAGGAATTTTCCCAAAATATAGGAAATTATAGGAGGCCTTAAAAAATATAGGAATTATAGGAAATATAGGAGGAGTGGGCACCCTGAATCATTACACACATTGGCTATCCCACTGGGTGCCCCCACTTATTTTATTTGGAAATACAGAGTTTGGCTGCTTTTGAGACATCCCTGGACTATTTGGAAATACAGAGTTTGGCTCCTTTTGAGACATCCCCCTGCACTGGCCTGCAGTATAAGCCAAGGCAGTCATGCATATCCAGTCTGATCAAATATAGACCAACTAGAATTACCCAGTGATAAATGAATTAAGGAGGAGGCAGGGGTGCAATTTGAATCATAAGCATAAAAGCACTTGGCAATCTTTTGGCAGTCTTTTGAGGGGGCAGTTCATAAAAGGGTCAATGGAGTTGTCTGGGCAAATTTTGCAAATCTTTGGCCAAATGCAATGTCAATGTCTAAGGTTCACAGATATTTAGAGGTGCAGCTAACCCAACCCGCCCCCCCCCCCCGCGACTTTGACGCCCATGGTTTTAATGGGATTTTTGTTCTATGCGGTTATGTGGCAAAGACACACAGCATCTATCTATCTATCTATCTATCTATCTATCTATCTATCTATCTATCTATCTATCTATCTATCTAGCAGTCTGTCTATCCATCAATTTATATCTGTAGATGTATTTATGTCTGTTTACATTTATATCTATGGATAGTTGGTCTGTCTCTGGGAATCTATTCATTGACCTGTTTTGACAGATTTATCATTGATGTAAAGTGCAATTATGGTGTATGAAAGATTGTTAAGGGCTCAGGGATGGCTTAATATGGTAAATTCTGTGAATGAGGTGTGAGTTGGTTTATTGATAGGTTTCAATGTGAATTGCACTTGACACAGAGACATTTGTGTAAGTGGCATCCAGTAAATATGATCAAACTAAAGGAATATCCATTAGGCGTAATTGGGATTGGGATAAGACACAAAATAGACCCTCTGGAAGACAGACAATCACAAAGGTATGTTGCAATTTGGCTGGCGTGAATTTAACACATGTAGCCTATGGTAGGCCTAATGGCGCGAAAATATCGGATCTTTGGATCCCCTTTAGTTTCGTAGTAGGGCAAAACTATATAAAATTAAGTAACACTGAAAATTACGAATTTGGTCAATAAAAAAGCCTTAGATAGCGGTTTAGAGGTTTACAAAGTTTTACTGGTGTATTTTAACTACTGAAAGCAGGAGAAGTTTTTTTATGAAACATTTTGGGAAGTGGGTAAGGATTCCATGGACGACACATGTATGGCACCTGGTATGTGGAAAGGAGTGAATGGGTGTTTGAATCGAAGGAATAGGGACACCAGCAATTGATTTTTGAGTGAGTTCATCAGAAGGGCATGTATGAAAAAAGAGGAAATGTGCATAATTGATAGGGTGAGGCTTTGCAGGAGTGTTGAAAGTCGTGGACAACGGAGGAGCAACAGGCCAAGCAGAGGCTGATCTATGTTGTTGGGGAGGGGGCCTGAATAGGACAGTGTTTGAAAGGAGTAATTTGGGTGGTACGGATAAGTAGGTTATATGGATAAGGGAATATTAATGTTTTTATGCATATATGGGCTGGTGAATGGGAAGGAGGTGAAAATTTTGAAGGAGTGGAGGTGGGAGGAAAAGGGGCGAATATGCCACTGACATTACACTTTTATATAGATAGACAAGAAAATTTTGATAAATTGAATTTAATCAGTGGTCGAAATAGCCCATGCCATTTGGGGGGGTCTCTCACCGGCAAGGCCCGAAGGGTCAAAGCTTATGGGGCCGGAGGTCTGCGAGCTGCCGGAGGTCCGCGGGCCGCTGGAGGTCCCCTAGAAGCTGAGGGGTTTTAAAAAGGACTGCATGCACTCTAAAATGAATTCTTCTGAGTGTTTTAAGCATGTATTATCCTAAAAAATTACTTTGAAAATCCCATTTCTTGATTAAATCCTGCACTTCTGGTTTTTGAGGGGGTTTTTTCAGGACCCCCCCTGGGTCCCTCTAAAAAATGCATTTGAGGGGGTCCTTATAGCATTGGGGGGGGGGGTCAAACCCCCTTGACCCCCCCTTATTTCAAACACTGAATTTAAGCAAAATTGTGTAAAGGAAGTTTTTTAAAATGCAAAATTATATATATACTAGAGGACCCGCATGATTCTTGGAATAAAAAGATAGGCCTAAAAATGAGTAGCAGTGTGCAATATTGTGGTTTATCATTGTGACGCTGGCATGCGTTGCCCTCCAGTGTAAATGGATGATTGCAAAGGTGTTGCTGTCTGGGGAGTGGAGGATGGCCTGATCCATGGAGAATTGAGGATTCCTATGCAGAAAGAAAAATCAGGCAAAAACCGTAATTTATAATATGGGATAGGATATCTACACTGGCAATTGTGCAGTGTACGAATTACGTATGTAAATTCTACGCGCGAAACTCACAAAAAAGAGCCGAGCCGTAGTACGTATGTACATTTTCGTACGAATTTCTTATGAATTCATAAAAATTTCTGACAGGACTTTTCATTTACTTTGCCATTTTGGTGCAATGTGGTTATCACCAGTTAAGACCTTGCATTGGTCTATCTAAAAAAAATCAGCAAACAAATCAAGTTAAGAAGCCGAAAAACCATGGTAACACAATTGAAATCCATACAAAAATTTAAGTATGTTTTACGTACGTACATTTTTGTACGTATTTCATACGTGAAAACAGTCAATTTACGTACGAAATCAGCAAACAAATCAAGTTAAGAAGCCGAAAAACCATGGTAACACAATTGAAATGCATACAAAAATTTAAGTATGTTTTACGTACGTACATTTTTGTACGTATTTCATACGTTAAAAAACAGTCAATTTACGTACGAAATACGGCCATGTAGAATTAGCCAGTGGATAGGGGAAAGTAGAAAGGATTGCAATTGTGTAGTTTTGTGAAGTTGGTTCTTAGTTTCCTGATTTGTAACAAAGAACCTGTTGTGTATTGTTTATTTGATGGGTCCCTCTTCTGAGCCCAGGGAGAACAATGCACTACCATTGCAGGCACGTGAATAGAGGTGTGTGGATAGCATTAATGTGTGGATAAGGTGTTAGAGGTGACAGATAGTTCTGTAAAGATAAAAATCTGTGGAGACTTTGAAAAGATGAAGATTGATGTATAGCACGGCCAGATCCATGAAGAATTGACGATTTGTATACAAAAGGAAAATCTGAGCAAACAGCAAAAATATAATATAGGATGGCAGAGCTACAAGTCTGGGGGCTGTCTCAAAACACACCAGTTGCCAATAAAAAAACAATAAGGTAGACTGTGCCACTAAAAAACCCTGAATTACAAAAGTGCATCAAATACCCTTTTTTTGGATTAGGTCTTAAGACCCGCTATTAAGGAGTGTAAAGTTAGGTGCATACAGCAAGTTTCATGACTGGGCATCAAGTGGATCTTGTTCTATTCCTCCGCAAAAATGTGCGCTGAATCATACGATTTCTAAGTGACCACAGCCATGCTGGTGGTCACAATAAACCTGTGCTAAATGCAGAGCTCTGCAGGAAGCAACTGGGAAAGACCAGACCTTGCAGGGGTGGCCCTCTTGTGCATTGTATAGGAATCAGCTTAAAACTAATATCATTTGTGGCAGTGAGATTTTTGCCATTTCTCCTTGCTGATCATTTCTAACCAAATTAATAATTACAACAGGTGACAGCACCTGCAAGTTCTAATTTACCACAATCCAATCAAAGTTCAGCTGTTAAATTAAGCTTTCAGTTTGAGTCATTCTCATGTTAGCTGCTGGACAAGCAACACTGCTCTGAGCTCTTAAGCTCTTTAGCATGGGTTTCAACATTTCATGCTAGGTATGTTTCTTTATTATTCTGCTCAGTAAAATTAGCACAGTTTCTTTATAAGCACATTTACTTTGTATTAAGTAGACTGGAGTAATTAGACTAGAATAATTAAATGTTACTTGATACTAAATTATATTTCTATAGAGTATTCATAAATTACAGACTTTAGTCATCTATCTATATTGACTTACATAATTGTGTAAATTTAGCTAGACATTTATGCCAACTTTTGTTTGGTTAACAGGTGACTTTCAATGGCCACCATTTATGCCACATGTTGGCTATAGAAGGATAAAACCCCAACTAGGGTAAGCTTCATTATGGTCTAGCATTTATCTATACAATTTCAATTTACATTTCCATTATTGTCAAATTCAATTGTTCTGCAAATATGTTTTACTTTATACATTTTGCAAAACATTGTTTGTATTTGCAGGGTTTTATGATACCTTCATTTCATCAATAAATTCATCTATATCATCAACCATGGAGTTATTGTTTCAACTTTAATTCCTGTAACACATTAATCAGGACATTTAGAGGAATGCAATGGCCTTGAAAGGGGGAGAGTTCTGCCTTGCATGCATAGGAAGGCTCGGGGGAAATTAAGAGGACCAGACAAAAAGTAATATGTAAATGGCACAGCCATGAAATTCGCGCAGCACTTAAAAAGACGGATATATATTAAAAAATAGACAGAAATTTACCTATACTAGAAACTATTAGAAAGATAAAATAGATTTTAAAAAAAAGAATATATAGATAGATAGATACATTCATACATACATATATAGAATAGCAAATAAATAGGATTAATGATAAATAAAATTGTTAGATAATCAGCTAAATAGTAAAAAGGAAGACAACACTGAAAGCTGCCAAATTTAAGTCTATGCTAGATTGTTGATATTACATAATAGTGATAACAAAAACAATAACATGATCTGCATGTAGATTAATTGCTCACTATTACATAATCATCAGTTGACAAAAATTATGTAACTTTAATTTTGTTATGTTTTCTTGTTGTCTGTTTTGAAATGAAATGAATCACATGTTAATAATATAATTTAGCTTTTCAAGGCTTATAATTAACTATTCCATAAAAATTATAGATACAGGGAATATTACTAGAGAATATTGAATTTTAAGACACTTTTGAATATGAATATGTCATGTTTTGTTAAATTCGAAACTAAATCATTGCTAAGAAGCTGGACCCACTTGACCCAATTTCCTGCTGTCGACCATTGATGTTGAGACCATCACTGCACAGAATTTTGAAACCTTTCTTGTGCTAAATTTCGCTTCGCGAAACGCGAATATAAATTGAGATAAACCCCGGATGGTGTCATTTTAACTATATATATAGATCTACAATAATAAACTAGTATAACTGATATTGCCGTACGGCAATATCGGATAATCCCCCGCGGGCCCCGTATTACCCCCAGGCCTGCATACGCTTCTTTTGAAATTCATGTCCACTATTTTTGTGTATGTCCCCTGGCCTGGTTTTGGGGGTTGAACTTCGATTCCAAGAGGGCACATCACATCATTACAATAGTCCCTGCCTGCCCTAATAAGTCTATTGCACTAATACACAATATAACAGCCTATGTGAAACCCTTATATGCATGATACCCTTTCAATGTACAATGTATACTATTCGCTGGTTCAGCTGCTTTGACAGTACATTAAGGTCAGGTCTTGTAAAAGGTGGCACTGAGACAGGATGGCCGGACTGCAGACCACATGCATCTGTTAAAAGTTTGAAATTTTTCTTTTTTCGAGATAGGTGGATGTGTTTATACCACAAAATAGGCCAAAAAATTAGCATGATTTATGAGTTGTAACTGATTTGAAGCAGTAAGTCATGAGTTATGATTGAATATGTAAAATGATCTATGTAAAATAGGGTGTTTGTGTGAGGTGAATGCAAGTCAAAAGCTTGTATTTTTACGCATCTTTTGGTGTTAATTTCATGAAATTTGAATAAGTAGAAGCTGAGTAATTTACATTTCAATTATAAAACTAAAACATTTCTCTAGCCAAATCTGATTAATATAGGCAGATTTCCTTTGGGGGCAGTATGGAGACGTGCACTGGGCATCCCACAAAAATTATTCATGGACATCCATGAAGAACTTCATAGATTTTCTAGCCTAAAACACTTTTGTGTGTGCAAAAATTGACAAAAAATTGTCAATGTCCGACGCGATTCTACGCCGTGCGTCTGAGACTATAATGCTATATACCATTGGAAAGCTGAGAAACAGACCTTTCTTGTGATATGTAAAACTAGTCTGTAGCTGAAATAGGGACTGAGATATGGCCACTTGAAGTTTGAGTTTTTGTGCGTCCGTAGCGCCAAGACCGTTTGTCCGAGCAATCCGTAACTTTGTGAAGTTTGTACACTGGGGTAGGTCTGTGCACCCATTTTCAGCTCTCTAAGAGCATTCCTTCCCTGTTTTTCAAAAAAATTTTGGTAAGTTTTCGGGATGTCTATTTTTCAAAAAATCATATCTTGAAATGTGTTCATGAAATCTCCACGAGACAGACAGACAGACAGACATTGAAGTTTATTTACATAACGAATCATACATAATGTAGCATACCTATTTTAAAAAGCTACAAATAATACATTAATCATTATGAGGGAGATCCATCTAAGGCCAAAATTGACCGCTATCGATTGGCCACGCCTTTCTGCACTGGAGACTTCGTCAAGGTATCTCACAAAAAATCAACAGGTCTCAGTTATGCTTAGGTTCTCAGAAACCTGCGCCGGAAATTTGTTTTATATTTTCCTCATAACTCATAAGTATCATGAAATTTGATCATGAAATTTCGTGTGAAGTAGCGCGCAATAGAGTCGCATATTACCCTTGACTGGTAACGTAGTATCTGTAATAGTTTTGAAGTAATCGCAGTTTTTCTGAGCTGAATAATAAAAAGAATAATAATAGTAAAACGAACAATATCAATATAATCCCCCGCAAGCGGCGGGGGATTATAATAATATGCATTTACAAAACACTAATTTCAGTAACTACTCATCAACGCTGTTTCAGATCAAATCACTTGTAGGAATTCTGAAACTAATGTCTTTTGAGATTCTTCTTGAAGCTTTTTATTGTCTGCACAGCTCTTACTTTTTCAGGCAAACTGTTCCAGAATTTTGTTGCTGCATAGGAGAATGCTTTATCTTCAAACTTGTTTTTGTTGCATGGGATAGGTTTTGCTTACAGTTCGAATTTCATGTGGAGATTTAACTTGAACAAGGTCTTGGAAGTATTGTGGTGCTTAATTGTTCACTGCTTTCCATGTAGTTATCATCAATTTGAACGTAATTCTTGCCAAGATTGATAACCAGTGCAGTTGTTTCCTACTCAGGCTAACACAGTCATGTTTCTTCAATCTTCAATTAGTCAATCTTCTGAGTTTTGAGCAACCTGAAGTTTATTTAACAATTGGCTGGTTGTCCCATACAACAGTCGAAATGGGGGGTGACAAAGAGTATTGACAGCAGTTTTAACCTTTTCCTTGTCAAGATTCTTTTGGAAGTTTTAATAAGTTTTTCAAGTTGAAATATATGTATTTTTGTTGACTTGCTTCTCCATGGTCTTCTTTTTGTCAAAGAGCACTCCTGAGTTGAGGACATGGTCTGCATTTTTGATTTCAACATTATGTAGGCCTACATTTATTGATGCCAATAGGAAGTTTCTTCAGCTGGTTTGGTGCTCCAATTGGAAGAAGCTCAATTTTTATCCCTGTTACACAGCTAATTGTCATGCAGGAAATGACGGATTTAGGATTTAATTTCCTTTGTCCAAATCCCCCCCCCAATGCTTTTTGCCACCACCTTTTCCTTTCTCCAAAAATTTTCAGATTTTTTTATATATTTAATTTTTTTTATTTTTTTTTAAAATTTTCCCCCAAATATATTCTTTCCCAAATCTTTTTTCTCACATTTCATTTTTTTTTTTTTTTAATTTTCTCGAAATTTATTTTCCAAATTTTTCTCAAATTCAGGCCGATCTGGGTGAAAAGTTCAAGAAATCGTTAAACTTTTTAATAGCTCATTAAAGTGAACAGAAAAGTCAGGCTAAAGATAGCAACTCATCCACCTGAAATGTCTATGGTTCGAGATGTTTAAAACGGAGGAAATGTGTTCAGTTCGGATTGAATGTGTTCAGAATGAAGGATCGTTCGAAAAATATAGGCCAAAAAGGATCTATTATTAAAATGTGATAGATGGGCAATCCAAAAGTTCACATGTGCAGGAAATAATTGGAATTATCATCCCGTCATTATTGGAACTTCTACACTACTACTCTGGTTTTACATTTACTTCACAATGAAATTGTTCAGTTTTGATATTTTACTATGTTCCGATATAGAACTCAGAGTTGTCTGTGATATATAAGAAGCGTATTTCATGGATGTCCCAATGACACTGCTTTTATGTTTTGTTTAAAGGTGGATCGGAACAAAAATTTTCTTAATTTTTTTTAAAATATCCAATTTCGCTTAATAATAACAACATTCAAATATATATTAAAAACATATTACAATTTTATTCACAACAAAATATAATTAAGATACATGTATGATGATAATAAAACAACTACAAAGTTAGAAAGAAGATATACAGGCAATACAAAATAAAATCACCTGCACAAGCATAAAAACAGTGAAATACAGTAAATGCAAGGATTTAAAAAAAAGTTTTCTGATATTTCAGCAATGCACCATTTCAGTGTAAAGGTTTAAATTTTCTTTTTTTTAAATACATCAATATCATTAAATGAAAGTCAAGTGACACTTAGATAAACAGATTTTATTTTTTCAAAACCAACAAAACATTCAAGTGACTTACACAATTAAATAATCTTGGAAGTAGCAATTTGGATGGGGATGCACCCGAATACTTGCATAGTATGCATACCATTACCCTAAAGGTAGGGGTACCCCCAAAGAAGTTACAGGAGTTAACTTACATTCCATTAATATGTTAAAGCATGAAGCATAGTTAAAGATAATTTTTATAATATCGAATATTCCCATTGTCACTGGCTGCGACCATATCCAGTTCAGGTCCAATCAACGGTTGCTGTCTTAGTCAAAGTCAAGAACAGCCACAGCCAGTGCGTGTTTGAACACAATCAACAATGTATGCACATAACAATACTCATTATGATATATGTATAAAAAGAAATTGATTAAACATGATTGTTCAAAATATCAAATTTATTTGCTAGAGGAACTTCACACACAACGATGGCTCGAAATAAGTTAAATATCAATTCACAAGTGGAAATAAATTTTCATATCGTATAATAAATGCTGTATTTTGTTTTATGAAATACACACTGTACTTGCAACATACATAGCTTCATTCTACCATTGTGCTTTTTGCACTTATTAATCTGCGAAAAGCATTCATTGAAACATAACAAATTTTGTAACTTTGAAAAATACAGATAATACACTTATGTTCCATGGTTTAAAACAATCCAATCACATGCCACCAAAGAACAACAATTTTTAGACAAAATACCTCTAAAATGGTGAAAAAGTTGCATTTTCGGCCAATAATTGACATTTCAATCTACTAAAAATTAAAGAACTTAAAGCTCCAATATATAAGCAATCTTCTAAAGGGAAATTTTGATAATTCAGCGCTGAGAAAATTACTTTTAACATAACACATAAGAACACAGAACTTATTACAAGTGTGACCTAAATTTTAGACTGGGGAGCTATTTGAATTTTCCCGCTATTCAGAGACAAATGACAAATTTATGATAATTTTGTTTAATGCAAGGAGACTTTTGATTGGTTCATTGATTTTAGCTGGACTGTGATTGGCTTAGATGATGACAGAGGCTGCCCACATAATGTGGACTGGGTGAAAAAAAGTGTCAACAGATATTGCAGTGTACTCACTGTCATTTGGCATTACTAAGGGCTTCGCCCGTGGGTCCAAATCAGAAAATTTTGGAAAAATCCAAGATGGCCACCGAAATAGTGACCATATTTTGAATTGCCCACTCTGACTTTACTATCTCACTTAGATTTACGAAATTTGGCATAGGCATTCACCAAGGGGTCCCCCTTCAAAATTTTCGGGAAAAATCCAAGACGACTGCCAAAATGGCAGCCATATTGTCAATTGCCCACTGTCACTTTACTATTTCACTTTGATTTTTGAAATTTGGTATACAGATTTATTAATAACACACCTTGCAACAGCAGCAGCATAATGAGCATATACATTCAGTCATTCATACAAAATATAATTTTACTCTTTATACATTCAGTCATTCATGCAAAACATAATTCAACTCAATACATCTGCATATACATAAACATGAAATACCAGATTAATGAGAGACTGATCAATGAACGAAAATGCTTTCTGAAATAATCATAAACCCATAGGGTTAAAGTTGGTGAAGCTTTTAAAATCTGCATTCAGCTGTGAGTGAGTGAGTGAGTTTGTGTTTTACGCCCCAACAGCACCGGTGTGGGCTATTTAGAGGCAATCATTCAGCTGTGAAGATAAATCAACCCCAAATGGAACATAAATGGACCAACGTTTAAGCAAGACAAAAGATACAGTATCATAAGCAACAAGGTGGTAGCATTCTTTTTAGAGTGCAGGCTAGCCGTGAGACAAAAAGGATGAAGGTAGGCATTTATTATTCGAACTAATACCCTAAATATACATGCAGTGAACTAATACCTATATCTTGCTGCATCAAATAAGATTTTTGTAGCTATGCCTTGACCGATCAATGTACATAAGCTAAATAATGATACTTGGCGGTAAGCATAAGAAAATGTGAGGCAGTTTTCCCTCAATCGTGTAAAAAGATGCACAGATATCGGAGACGCGGTCCTAACAACAGATGTCATCCTACATTGCTACTGGAACAGTGTGGAGAGCAATAGTAGCTATGTGAGAATTATACTACAGAACTAGCATTAATACAAATCATTGACAAACTTAGGCAAAACATAGACGATAATCTTTATACACTTGGCTTGTACATAGATCTATCCAAGCAGTTTGACTTGGAAAACCATGATATTCTGCTTAATAAGATGCATCACAATGGAATTCCAGTATGTGCCAGACTCCCAGCCTTATCATCTCATACATCATACAGCGTACGGCGATCACCAACACAGTAGATTGAACCTAGTACAAGTGCAGCCCCCTCAAAAATGAGGTTGAGCTACCCGGCGATCCGGGGTATACCAGCACAACGTGAGAAGAAGAAAAAGAAGAGGGAATGCACATGACTTCTTTGGCAGTTATCTAAGAAATAGGTGTCAGTTTGTTCAGTAAGATCAGACAAAATCAGAATGCTAGACAATTACATGTGGAGTGCCACAAGGGTCTGTTCTAGGACCAGTATTATTCTTAATATACATTAATGACATTCACAGATGCTCAAAAGCAGACACCCGGTTTTATGACAACAAACTTCAACGAATTCTGAAAAAACAGAACCCTTCCACCAATTCTCAATAGCCTTCTATTGATAAATACTTTGGTGAAAAGATCAACAAATGTCACATATTTGGGCCCAAGACTAGATGATAAGCTAACCTCATCACAACCCAACTGAGTAAAGATAGAGTATTCTCAGTTTGTGATGCCAAAGACGGATTTCACCAAATCCAGTTGGATCCAGAGTCATCGAAGTTGACAACATTCCACACTCCTTTTGCAAGATATTCATGGCAAAGACTTCCGTTCGGAATCTCATCTGCACCCGAAGAATTCCAGAGAAGAGTACTGGAAATAATTGATGGCCTGACAGGAGTTTATGCAATCGCTGATGACTTTATTATTGTTGGACAAGGTGAAACCCTTGAAGAAGCCATTGCTGATCATGATCAAGTGTTTGTGCAATTTCTGGAGAGATGTCGTTCGCACAATTTCAAGCTTAACATGAGCAAGCTTAAGTTTCGCCTTGACAGCGCAAGTGTCATGGACATGTACATACCAGCGATGGATTCCAGCCAGATCCTGAAAAGGTCGCAGCAATTAAGAAGATGCCGCGTCCCAAAGACAAAGCAGAAACGAGACATCTGCTTGGAATGGTTACTTACTTATCCAAGTTTGTACCACTACTCAGCGAGATCACGAAGACATTGAGAGATTTGACGAAACAGGACACGGCAGTTTCTATGGTCAAAATACCATGATGAGGTATTAGAGACACTTGCCTACGCAAGTCGTACAATGACCGACACTGAGAGACAATATTCGCAACTTGAAAAGGAATGTCTTGCCTTAGCATTTGGCTGACAGAGGTTTGACGCCTACCTTTTTGGAAAGGCTAACATATCTGCCTACACTGACCACAAGCCTTTGGAGACGATCTTGTGGAAACTGATAAACCAAGCATCGGGAGAGAGTCCAGAGTCAAATGTTCATTAGTGATCATCTATCCAGACCACCTGTAAGCAGAACACAGGCGACTGAGAACTTGAGTGAAATGGAGATCTTCTCCTTGAATGCTGTATCACAATGTAGGAGACGTCACACTAGACAAAGTTCGAAAGGCGTCGCAAGCCGACGTCACACAATGCTTTCTTTGACCACCCTAGTGCTTATATTAACAGTTGAAATTCAGAATTATAAATAAGTGGATTTTAAAGGAATATATTCAGAAGGTGTTGCAAACTTGCTAGACTACATCCTGCACTCTCAGAGCACATTTTTAAAACATCTAATCAACTGACCCTGCATAGGTTTACCAATTCATTGTGTGCATGAATTAAGTAGCCAAACACTGCAGCAATACAGTCAAAAATAAGACATATTTAGATATTTTATAGCATTTTTATACTCATATTCCGAGACACATGTCGCAAAACTTTCAGAGTACATCTCTCCATATTAATACCAAAACCACTCATCCCAATCTGAAGAAATGTGATTGTCTCAATTGTCCATTCCTTAAATATGATATTTTTGTAAAGGCACTTTATTTCCGAAGGTATGTTATAGATTTTCTTCAGATGTGCATAACTCTCAAATTAATACTTTGTACATTTTTCTTAACCCTGAACTTCGTTCAAGGACACTGTGCTGTATTATCCTGAATTAAACCATAATTTAAAATTTCTATATTTTCATAATGCATCTCCGAACATGCATTGGCAGGCCCTACAGACCTTGGACCTGGGATTCGCTCTCCCATCGCCACTTTATGGATCGCCTTTCCCCGTCCCCCCTCCTCCGGGATTCCTTTCTCCCTGTGTGATCCCCCCTCCCCCTGGATTCGGATCGCCAATCCTCCCTCCACCTGGATTCGAGTCGCCCCTCGTACGCTTCATAATATTCTTTTTATTCACAGGTATCTCGATGGAGCATTCAATGCTGCCAAAGCCCCGTACAAACAGCTATATTCGATACACAAATTCCCAAGCTGCGATGGGAAGAAGAAGCAAGTTCCCTGTGTTTCCATCCTGATGACTGGGAAACGTGCCAGTGATTACAAGTAAGTTCATCATGTTTATCATTTAAGATATATATACATGTTTTTATATATATATTATAGGCCTAAATTGATGATCTTACCTTTTCAAAAATTGAAATAATGCAACAAAACCTGAACCTCTTAGCAAAAACCTTGAAAAGAATGAACCAACCCCTTAACGATACTAACTTGCTGCGAAATTGACAATAACAAGATACTTACTTGCTGTGAAATTCACAATACTAGACAGAGTCAACACACAATAACAAAATACATTCTATTTTCAGAGAAGTGTTCCGGACCGTTCGTGACGCCCTCTTTCAACGAAAGCTGCAGATACGCTTACAGACGGCAGTGGAAAGCCATCCATAGTGTCTTTGCTCACGCTAAGACACGCGGATGTGCTTTCCATTGGGACAGGCCGTACAGAAACACGTAAGTATTTTGAATTTAGAATCTAAATCAAATAAAGACAAAAATTATTACCAGTATGCTTAAGATAAATCACTACTAAAGATTCCATAAATAGATAAAGAAAATATTACAAGGAATCTGTTGAAAATGTAATTTTAAACCTTAAATTGTGATCACTTGTGTTGTAATTTTTTTATAATTTGGTTTTTGCTATTTTGCAGGTGGTCGCTCTTGGCCTTAAAGTTGCCCAGAATGATAAAATTCTTTGATAAATATTGGTGGTTACAGGTGCAGGATAATATGAGGTCGTGATCACTGATATTTTTGATAAATTTATTGGAGTGTTTATTTGATAGAATGTATTATTCAGTTATTTCCTTTATATTTTCATGATAGTGCCTCCCACCTCCAGCACATCCATTATTGATGACGTCACAACGACCATTGTTAAAAATATATAGCTATAAGTTAACTACTTCTAACAATGGTGATGACGTCACAAAGTTGATTGCACTCAAGACTAGTATTTTTTTCCGTGCGTACCCGAAATAAATCTAGGGGTCATTTAGGACATGTTGGGGATCAATTCAGCAAGTTAAAATAATTCCAGAGCCAAGAAAATTTACATGCTAAGCTGTATGGCCATAATACAACAGAAAATGTGAAAATTGGAAAACGTTTTGATGGAAGCCTGACCTATCATTCAGAGTAACTTTAAGAAAAAACGCGAGGAAGTCCCGGGCACGAAGGAGGTCATTCGAAGATTGCTGGCCCTGCAGTACCTGCCCTCGGAGCACATCGAGCTGGTCTTCCGAAGAATCCAAGAGCAAACCAGTCAACCAGGCTTTAGCTCTGCTTTTCGATTACATCGAGGACACCTGGGTGACCAGTCGGACCTTCCCACCCCGCGACTGGTCCTGCTTCGGCAGGACCATAAGGACCAACAATGGCACATGTTGCTCAATAAACGATGCCAAGGTAAATATAATCATTAATATTTTTATTATGACATATATATAAATTTTGTCCATTTGCTGCAATTTACTTAGATAGTCAGCTTGTATTGATAAATGACTAAAATGCATTCTATTTTTATTTGTAGGCCAAGGACTGAACATGTACCTGCTGGCAGACATGCTGCACCAGGAAGCCCAGATGGTGCCAAGGTACGACCAGATGATACGAGAGGGACAAGACTTGCGACGACAGACGAAAGCATCACTCAAGAAAAATGATATCATCGTGCCGGCCTGGGCAGAATATCGTCGGCAGGAAATCACCCCTTTTGACCTCATGAAGAAGGTGCGACGATAGACAGAAGAAGATTGTTAATTCGATTTTGTATATATCTGTGGTAGGGATGGACACCGTTTGCCAAATTCGATACGATACGTACCGTCGATACGTTTTCTGGGTTTTCGGTTCGTATCGCGATCCACAAATTCAGCCCGACCCGTAAATTAGTTCTTTTTTCGGCAAAATCCGCAAGCGAATCCAATATTTTGGTCCGCATTTTCGGCAAGTCCCGCGTGGGCTGCAACCTGGGAGAAGGTCCGTTAATGTTTTTTTAGCGATTTTACGCATTTCTTGGCGAAATAAAGTCTTTTTTGACCTGTTTACAAGGAAATTAAGCATGTGGAGTGTAGAATTGCATCGAACCGAAAGACTTAGTGTTTAACATCGATTTCGGTTATCAAACCGCCAGAAAGAACCGGTACGATCGATATACCGTGAACCGGTGTCCATCCCTAATCTGTGGATTTCATTGTATGTCTTGTTAATGTGGATTTCATTGTATGTCTGTATATTTACTGACTTTTATTTGCATGTACATTGTTTGGTCATATTTTTTTATGTAAATATTTCTTTGTATGAACTACAGACATTTGCAAAGACTTGGGTTCTCTTCTTGTTGTTGCTTCAGTACCTGGTAAACATGCATGAGTTCAAGTGAAGAAGAAATAACTTAAATACCCACCACTAACTCAAGAAACAATAAAAAAGTTCTTAAGTTGTCCTAAACTATGAATCATTATCAAAAGACAATGGGCGATAATTGGGGTTGTAGCAGTCATTTATAGTTTTCCTTGGACTGTCGCCGTTTTGGTAGGAAAATCCTGATAAAATAGCACATAAAACTACCATCGCCGTTCTGGTATAAAGGTATAGCCGTTCTAGTATAGAGGTGTAACCGTTCTGGTATAATTGTATTGTAACCTATAGCCGTTTTGGGTATCTAATCATCACCGTTTTGGCATCGCTGTTCTGGCACTGTCAAAAATACAATGGTCGTTCTGGCCTATCGCCGTTTTGAAAGCACACCTCAAAAATAGCCTTGTGTTTGTTCAGTTTTTAGACTAAAAACATTTATCTTAATAGAGACTGGGAATTCTGAGCCCTTGACGAAAA
The DNA here is from genome assembly GCA_026936325.1 of Platynereis dumerilii. Taxonomy (NCBI): domain Eukaryota; kingdom Metazoa; phylum Annelida; class Polychaeta; order Phyllodocida; family Nereididae; genus Platynereis; species Platynereis dumerilii. The sequence continues at coordinate 29,416,256 of JAPTHN010000011.1, forward strand.
TGTAGGAGAAGACATAATTGTAGTCACAACTTAATGCTGAGTTTGTTTGATTTTAGTCACTACATAGCTAGCTGCATTTTGCAGCAAGATTTAGTGCATAAACAACAATTTTATTTTTCACCTCTTTGTCACGCTCTTATCTGCACCAGGCCTTAAGAACACCGATTGGTTATCCATATTAATGGCGATAGGTGAACTAAGACAATACACGCAGTGATAAAATGTTCTTATTTTATACCCTGACCCATGGTTCACTTGGGCTCTTCGACTTCTAATGGATATCCCTGCCTCATGATCTGGACCGACAACATCCGCTGAGCCACAAGATGGTAGTACTGGTGGCTCTTCCATTATCAGGGATGCCTTCCTTCAACAAAACATTTCAGCAGAAGTTGCCCAATTCCACCTTGGATCGTGGAGGTCGGGAACACATAAACAATATGGGGCGCATCTCCAGAGATGGATGTCATTTTGTGCTGGCTAATCTACCTTCGCCATCTGTAACTAGAGACATTGTCGCAAGCGGAATTAGCAGGTGACTCCAGCATGGAAATGCTGTCCCACAGGGACAAATACTCGCTGCAGGTTACTCAGTATGACATGTTGCATAAATCTTCATAACCGAATGAGATGAGAATCACAGGGTAGTGGAATGTGTAACCCTAATTTAAACCGTATTTCATTAATTTGAAGGAATAAGCCTTTGGTAGAAACCATGCAGCTCATAATTTGAGGTGACAGCCTACAGCGGCAGCAAAACGATTTCTTCATACCCCTGATTGCTATTCAAATCTCAGGCAAATTACCCAATTCAGTGATTTACCTTCAGTTGATTGGTATTGAAGTGTCAACTGCTGTCTAATTGGTATTAGACTGTTGAAGTGCCATTTATTTAGCTTTCAGATGTTTTACCCTCCTTTCAAGCTACACTCAATGCCCTACCATTACAGGATATCAAATTGTTGTGTTCTAACCTATTCTAGAAACTCACTTTTTGCCAGTTGATGTCACGCAAGAAATGCTTGCTTATCTGACAGGTTATAGGCATCACACTGTACATACGTCTAATGATTTCTCACTCCACAATGTTCACCTGAATCACCCCTGCTTCACCCCGTTTTAACATTTCCTCTATCCTGTTTACCGGTATGTATTTTCCCACTAACAATGGCAATGTTGTATCAACAAATGCTACGTAATACCAAGTCATCTCATCATTCCCCCAGGACTACACTTTTTCTTTTAATGCCAATCACACATTTCCAACACACAGTGCTCAATATCATGAATATCACCTGCATCAACAGATTTTGTCTTACTACAATTTCCTTCTGCAGACTGCCACATACAGTGTGCCTCTCTCACTGCCATTTCATAAAATTTATCCTATATCACGGGTAAATGTTAGTATATATAATTATATAAAGGCTTTACATACAGCTCAGGTCATGGTCAGGCCCACCCACAGCCTAAGAATTCTGAAGCAAAAGTGGGGTTTGCTGCCAGGAAGCCTCTGAATCTGGCGATGTTCATGTATCCTCTGCCCATGGGCGCTGCTCTGTGGCTGCCCTGAGCTGTATTCAGTGGAAGGCTCACCACAAATTTCCTCACACCAGGGGACCAATAATATATACAAATACAAATACAACCCTGTGTGTGGCGCTGCGATCACTTCGTCCGGCGCCATCTGGCGTTTACTGGAATTGGCAGCATAGCGGGGGATGATTTATTTTTGTGGAATAGCCCGTAATAAATGTAGGATTTTGTGGATATATAAGCGATTGACAGCGTACAAAGTTCAAGATATAGATATAGATGTGGAATGCATTGAATGTAGTCATAATTCAAGGTAATTACAGCATATACAATGTAATTACGGGCTGGGAAAGTGGCAGACATGGGTTGAAGTGACACGACGGAAATGGCAAGAAATTTGGAAAAAGTATACGCCGTGGCGATCACTTTGGCTGACCAGCCCAAAAACATACTCGCCAGCCATATCCTATGTCCTGCCAGCATGGGAAGCAGGATCATTCTTGGCTGGGCTACAGCCCTATTAACACCATGCGCTCAGCTATATCAGCAGTGGAGACAATAGATGGCCAGCCTGCTGAATAGCACCAGTGGCGGATCCAGACACGATAGTCTATGGGGGGGGGGCCGGACATGTTTCAGCATGCGGGGGCCCGCGCAATCGCAATTTGTCTTCAAAATGCTATTATTAATCTTGGCGGTCTAGGGGGGGGGGGCCGGGCCCCCTGGGCCCCCTAGGCCCCCCCCCCTGTATCCGCCACTGAGCACCCTCTGGTCCGGCACTTACTTAAATCCGTACTCCATCCACACTACATGGGATCCAAACATAGTACTGGACTACATAAGATCAATGGGAGCAAACAAAAACTTGACTTCAACTAGCCAAGAAACTGGCTATGCTAACGTCGTTGCTCTCTGGCCAAAGGGGCCAAGTTTTACACTTGTTAGATACTTGAAACATGACTTTAACACCGTCCAAAGTAACTTTTCAAATTGGTGACTTATTGAAAACTTCCCGGCCAGGAAGTCACCTTTCTGAAATTGTGTTCAAAGCTCATGCTTCGGACAGAGGGTTATGAGTATATACAGCTTTAACAGCCTACTTAAAGCGCACACTTGACAGTCGGAAGTCAGTTCCAAGCCTCCATTCCGTCCAGCATCGTTGGATACTTTACGCAGGTGGATCCGACAGCTCTTGGCAGCTGCCGTGCTTGACATTTCATTGTTCCCCCCCCATTCCATCCGCTCAGCTGTCACCAGCACAGCTACTGCAACTTTGCCTCTTAGGACAATTATAATGCTATTGGTTAGGCTTCAACCTTCACATTCACCACGTATTACAGCAAACCTGTTATTGACAAAGGCTCCATGGCCATTCTTGGCAAACATTGACTGTCATAGACATGAGTTAACTATACATGTTCTATTGCATTGTGTTTATACTACGTTATGGTTGCTATGTAATTATATTCTCTGCGGGGTGTAAATCACCATGGCGATTGCTGATAACTATACTAGGGTCTGACTCCTCCGACCTGGACTCTAAAGACTGAATTCTGGATGCCGTATTGTCATCTTCTGTGATACCAAGTGAGACAATTAAGCTCAGGAAAATTGAGGTCAACCATCGGACAGTTAAGTCCTCGCTTAACCTTAAATTTTATGTGGAAAGATTTCATCCCAGTAAAACATTTTGACAATCATTCTTGAACTTCCACGTTTTAATATGATGGTTCACAAATGACAAATCTTACAAGGCTATGACAACATCCACTGAAGACGATTTTAACTAGACTAACCTCAGCATCATCTCAATATGTCACAAGATTATTTCTGAGGCATGTCAGAACACCTATAGAGAATTGATGTACATCACGAGTTTGGGAGTAAGCACCTTGTGAACGATCTCCATGCCAGTATCATATGACAATATCTGATGTTGCGTTACTTCCAGCTATTATGGACCAGATGTCACAGACAGTCTAGTTCCCAAAGGACTTAACACTGTCACAGTGCACAGAATGATCCCTCTTTAAACTATACAGCAATTGACAACTTTGATAAAAATACCGTGCAAAGCACATTAAACTTCGGCCAAAAATGCTTTCAAAATAAAAAGGTAGTATGTGGACGCTTGGTTGTGCTTGAATAGCTGCTTATACACAAGTATATATAGTCTCAAGATGGTTTGTGCCCAAGTGGGTCTTCTCTGGTGTTGCAAAGAAAAAGAAGAAGAAGAAGAAGGAAAACAACTAAATAGTCCCTAGAAAACAGATATTCCACTGAGCTGGCGAAAAATGGGGTCTGTCATTTCTGCACACCTTACAGCTGTATGACTGTGGTCATCTAACAGCATTGATCGAGTTTCCAGAATGGATGAGGCCAAGAGGGACAAAATTCTATTCAGCAAGAATTAGCCACTGCAATAGGGCAGGTATTGCTAAAAGGCCCTTGGACACTATTGTAAGATAGAAGTTGGCAGTATCATGACAGGAATGAATAGAAGTGTGCAGTTATGGACTTGATGGGTACTTACAACGTTGCCGTTTTTCCGTTCTCCCGATGTTATTTCAAGAGTGACGTCCAAACTGATGCTTCTATCACATCCCAAATTAAATTTCCAACCATTTAGAGCTTTAAAACGTCAAAATCCGTCAATTATAAGTGTAAAAAGAGGTTTGATTTGTCTATTTTGTGTTTTGATGTGAATGCATTGAGCGATAACGAAGATTGCCCTGGCCCCCTGGCGGATTATACGGCGGTTTTCTTGTGGCGCCCCAAGCGGATAATGTAGGAACAGCACACCGGAAACAGCCGAGCGGCCTTGACCCTGACTTCACAACAATGAACATGGCGAGGGTGTGCTGTGTAAATATATGCGCTCGGCTGTCAGTTAGGAAATAAAGTGTTTCGGACAGGTTTGGGGTGTGTAATTGTACGGCTTTCACAAGCTTAGGGTCTGTAACTATGACGGACGAAGTTTGGAAGGGCAGATTTGTATGTAGCCGGCGTTTTCAGAGGGCAAAGGTGGCGTCTTCAGGCGTCTTCAGCCGACAGACTGACACTGGTTGCAATACAGAGGACCTCCTCCGGAGGCCTCAGTAAAAACGAAGGAACTCCAGACTGCAGAGGAATAACCCATGCTCTGACAAAGTGAAGTGTACATGGCCGTGGATGTTGAGCAACATTCAGAAACGCTGATGCTTCTCGTCAATCAAAAGTCTTTGAAGAATACTGATGTTGAAAAGAACCTTCAAAGATATCTATTTTCATAAACCTTATTGGTGACAGCAATGACAAATTTTGTATTTATTGTTGGTTTTCCAAACAAATTATGGTAGCGTATGACTAGTGTTACGACAAGAAATGACAACAAAATAAAAACACAGAAAAATGAGATAAAGAGTTCTGATCTAATTTAATGGCGATATGTTCTGCTGTTCGTGAAAATCTGCTATTGACCAGAATTAACCTGGTGTGAGAATTAAGCGTATATGGTCATGCTGCTGTCGTAATGGGACAAAGTGGGTTTTAACCACCATTAAGTTAAAAAAAATTCTAATGGCATGACGCCTATTGGATATGGTCCACAAGGCCATGCAGATTGCAAAACCGAAAACGAGAAAAAAATCTGTTGGGAATTTTTTGAGAAAATCACATTTTTATTTGGCAGCCATTTTGCAATGTGATGACTCCATAAAATGGTTCTGGAGAGCATCAAAACTCATTTTAATGGCATGAAACCTGCACAATATAATCTATAAGGATGTGCAGATTACCAATCTTTTAAGAGGAAAAAAGTCAGTAAGAAATTTGTGAAGAAAAACACATTCTTATGTTAAACACATTTTTTGATGTGATAAAGTAGTACACCATAAAAAGGTCAGAAATGCATTTAAAAAACCTAGTGATGTCATGAATTCTGCAGGAAATAGCCTGAAAGGACATGTAGATTACATATCAGAATATGGGAAGATCTGTTGGGAATTTTCTCAGAAAAAAATTAAAAATATTTTATGTTGCAGCTATTTTGCCATGTGATAAACATTATCAACTTAGTTGTACATTCAGCAACTTGTGTCTAAATTTTCTTGAGGATGTCCTCGAGCCATCTCAGTTTCAATATCTTCGAGAAGATATCTCGAAAGCAACAACGATGCAGACATCTTCCAGAATATGCTTAACTAAGGAAATAACTTTGGAAAACCAATGCAGAATGGCCAAGATGCTACAGGAATGATGAGGAACAAAGGGACTCCAAGCAAACATCATGCAGATGTTCTCCAAAAAGCACAGACACCATGCAGAAGGTTCCAAGAAAGAACTAAAATATATTTCGAAGTGTGTAAAACAGCTTAGTACAAGATATCTTAAGAAAAATCCAATCTTTGCACACAGTCTATCAATGAGTAACATTTTCTCATTTTGTCAGCATAATGTCTGGGCCTCATCCTGATTGTCCTAGACTATGCTTTTATCCCTCCTGGAGTGTTTCTAGACATATTTTCATTGACCCAACATAATCATGGGTATCCAACACTCAGTCTGATTTCAAACAAAATGCTGAAGTTCCTGGCTATGAAAAAAATTCTGAATCCTGTCTCTGATGCTGAGAGTATGCTGAAATGATCAAATCTGCTTCCTGAACCCTTCCTGGCATTGCCTTGGCCCATGTGGATGCCCTGCCAGCCCTTCAATAAATGAGAATTGGTTCACATATCAAAAATTATAATTTGGGTCCTATTTGATGTTATCCACCCAGAGAAGTGATGTTATCGTGAGTATTGTTGTATTTTACTTAAAAATAGTCAATTCAAAAGCACAGTTAATGAACATAATACATCTTTCACACAGGTATGTTTCCTCTGTTTCCCGGACAGACCACATAATAATTTTGCGTTGTAGACACTATCCAAGTGCTGATAACTGGAAATGTGCCCATCACAAACAATGTCTCTTTGTGCTCATAATTTACCGGTACTACATGTTTGTGATGGGTTACTGTACCCGCAATCATAGCACACTAAGATGCAGTATGATTCTGACTGTATGCAAATAACATAATTACCAATTGACTTTTTCGTGGAGTTTATCACATCGAAAAATGTTTTTCACATAAAGATGTGTTTTCTTTAAAAATCACTAGAAATATTTTTCCTGTTAATAGATATGTCATTTGCATGTTCTTGTTTATTATATTTAACAGGTTTCATGTGATTGACATAAGTTTTGACGATCTCCAGAACCATTTTATGGAGTTTATCACATTGCAGAATGGCTGCCACACAAAAATGTGATTTTCTCAAAAAATTCCCAACAGATTTTTTTCTCGTTTTCAGTTATGTAATCTGCTTGTCCTTGTGGACCATATCCAACAGACATCATACCATTAGAATTTTTTCTAACTTAAAGGTGGTTAAAACCCACTGTGGGGATATCAGGTACAACAAACCAACCAAGCGTCCAGAAACTTGCATAATTCTGTCATTTATTGCAGATAAGAGCGGTACCATTTGGCGTCTTGGAAGAATAAGGAAAGATGACCAGTCTCCATACAATCACGTGCCCCCCCAGGTGACCCCCCCCCGCTCAAGACCCCCCCAGCTACGCCACTTGGATCCCAAGTCTTTTGACAAACCAGACAAATTTTAAGTCCTGGAAACGCCAATGGAAACTTTTTACTGCTAAGTGGTGCGCAAAATCAGCCGAACATTGTAAAATCAGAACTGCTCTTGCATTCTCTAGGGCCTGATTGTGACGAGATCCATGCAGGTTTCACGGGGTCAGGACCACTCAGTCTCCAGCTGTCACTTTGATGTGGACTACCACGTTCGTTCCGCATCACCCGAAAGACTTTCGTCCGAACCACTCTTGCTGTACTGCAAGATTTAGACAAGGGCAGTCCCATCAAGATCAATTGTACAAGTCCATCGTACGATGAAGAATGGCCATCTCCGCAGAAGGCTGTACGCTTACACTCTGCTGCATTGAGTGAAATCACTTTCAACGATAGTAATCAGAATGGACAGCATCACTCAATGGACTCCCAACTACCAGAGATGAGAAACCTCGTAAGATCGCCCCGAAGCGCATTCGAGTTGCGTCTCCAGTTTCACTCTCCCCGATAGAGAACACAGCAATCACAGATTCCCTCCATTCTTCACCAAATAGCACTGTCGACAATGTGCCAGGTGTTTGTACTCCCTCTGCTGACATTAGTGTACCTATGTGGTTCCGGCTCAGTGTACAAGCCGCGCGATTTCTGCTCTGGCCAAAAAATGAGTCTTGTGATTCTATGAACTGTCCAGCAGACTCAACAACCTCAGATCCTGCTGAGTCAACTGCTTCAGACTCCGAAGGTCACTGGGAGTGAGTTGGCTGCAGGAGGCCAGCAGTTGCCCAATGGTCCAAAGGGGCTCCGCTACATGGAGGTAAAGGAAGTGTTCACTTTACTGCCTTCATCCACAGAGACCCTGGACTGTGTTCCCTGTGGTGTAAAAGAGAATATGTTCTTCATCATTGACAACCAGAAGAAGTGAGAGAGGAGATCGAAGAAGGGGGTCAGTCAGTACTGGGACGACTGCGGTGTGTATGACCCAAAAGGGCCAAGTAACAAGACTATATCTGCCTCAAGCTGCTGGCCACCAGACTAAAATCGTAGTGAAGGCAGGGAAATACTGTCTCCAAAACCATAAAGACAAAAAAGCGATATTTATCCTTCTAGAGCCAAGAAGATGTCCTGACAGTACATATCTACTGCACCCACCACACTAAGAAAAGAAATCATGAAAAGTGAGTGACTTGGTTTGAAGGATGTACAGACATTACTAGTGATTGTGATGAGTACAAGGGGGAGTATCCTGGTAACGCTCACCATTGGAATGCATTCGATGTGACTTCAAAATACCAGCGTCTGAAGCCAGAAACACATGCGAAGATCAAAGAAGACAAACAAGCCCAAGACGTGTATCGGGAGAGTGACTTCAGCAATGGCCCGCAACACGTAAAACAAGTCCGTGATGTAAAATAGATAAGAAAGAAGGCAGGACAGCAGGTACCGGGAGAAGCTTTGCCTACCAGGTCACCAGACTCGAGGCAATGCAGACGACATCAGAGCACATCCCGCTGCTTCTCCGTCACCCTGGAAAGGTTCCTTGTGTTATCTTGTATGCAGAGGAACAGATTATGGATGTTAAACATTTGTGTTGTGCCGGTCCGAGTGCCGGTGTTGACAAAACTTTTAATCTGGGTGATGTACATGTGACTGTGACAGTATCCAAGAACATGTGACTGTGACAGTATCCAAGAACATTTCTGTTGTTAAAAAAAAAGACCAATGACCACCCACTGGTGAAAGGCCCTGCATTCCTGCATGGGAACTCGGACACTGACACATACTTTTGCTCTTCCAATATCTCTTGCAGGAATTCTGGGCCAATCAACCTCAAATCTCAATGCTGGGAGTGACGAAGAGAAGGCGCTTCACTCAGCAGTTACTAAGACCTCCCTGACGCCAGACGAATGGTTTGCATGAGACATTTGAAAAATAACGTTATTGACTACCTATATGACAAAGTTGGACTGAACAGCCACTAAAGACAAGAACTGACAGACACACTTTTATGGGAAAGACGGACTTGTAGACTCAGAAAACAGATTGACATTCGACATCCGCTGGAACAAGCTCAAAGAACCATAACAGGTTAACAACAAATTGTTAGTATGTCAGTATCAATTTTTAATCAATCCAGAGAAAACAAATGAAACACAATTTATGCAATCATGTAATTTAATTTTTTAATTTTATATAATAATATTATGTGTGTAGGCATTCTGTAATAAGTGTGTATTGTATTGCGTGACTTGACAAAGATTTTTCCCTTTTTCAGACGACAAAATTTGGGAGATCGAAAATTTGAAGACGCTTTGAACAATGCCCTTAAAGTCACGGAACTGCTGAGTGCAAAACCCAAACAACACCAACTTTACATTTTGCATCACTTCTATAACGGGAAAGATTGTATAGGGTTGCTACCGACGGGCTATGGCAAGAGTTTCATCTTCCGGATTTCGCCCTTTCTCTACGCAGCCAAGAGACAGATTATCAGCACCATAAGTGAGATGAAAGACATCACACTTGTGATTTCTCCCTGGAACTCTATTATGAAAGACAAGGTTCATTCTCTCTGTCAAAGGGGAATTCCTGCTTGTTACCTGGATATGTGTTTGAAAAGTGGGAGCACATACATTTTGCGCAGTGACACCATGAGGGACAGTGAAAGTGAATCAGAGGATGAGGAAGACCAGGATGAAATGCAGCAAGTCACTGCAACATTTGCGGCAATCACGAAGGGAGCATATCCTCTCATTTACTCTCATCCAGAGGCTCTATTGTCCACAGCAAAGGGGCAGGAATTACTACGCAACATCAGCACTCGAGTGTGTTGCATTGCTGTGGATGAGAAGATGTCCTGACAGTACATCCCTACTGCACCCATGACACTCAGGGTAGAAGTTATGAAAAGCCAGTGACTTGGTTTTGAGGGTGTACAGACATTATTAGTGCTTGTTATGAGTACAAGGGGGAGTTTCCTGGTAGCACTCCCCATGGGATTGCATTCGATGCGACTTCAAAGTACCAGCGTTTGAAGCCAGAAACACATGCGAAGATCAAAGAAGACAAAGAAGCCCCAAGATGTGTATCGGGCGAGTGACTTCAGCAATGGCCCGCAGCAGGTAACACAAGTCCGTGACACCAAATATCGACAAGATAAGAAAGAACGCAGGACAGCTGGTACCGGGAGAAACTTTGCAGACCAGACTCGAGGCAATGCAGTCGACATCAGAGCACATCCCGCTGCTTCTCCGTTGCCCTGGAAAGGTTCGTTGTTTTATCTTGGACAAGAGGAACCGATTATGGATGTTAAACATCTGTGTTGTGACGGTCCGAGTGCCGAGAGAACTGTTTTAGGTGTTGAGAAAACTTTTAATCTGGGTGATGTACATGTGACTGTGAGAGTATTCAAGAACATTTCTGAACTGTGATGACAGAAAACATACTCGCCCTAGCGGAGAGCCAGTTCGCAATAACTGGCACTCGCGTTGGCCACTTCCCTTTGATGGGGCCCATGAATACAGCCCTCTCACTTATGTAAAACAGACCAATGACCACCCACTGGTGAAGGGCCCTGCATTCCTGCACGGGAACTCGGGACACTGACACATACATTTTGCTCTTCCAACGTCTCTTGCAGGAATTCTGGGCCAATCAACCTCAAATCTCAATGTTGGCAGTGACGAAGAGAGGCGCTCCGCTCAGCAGGCCTTCCCTGACGCTAGATGAATGGTTTGCATGAGACATTGGAAAAAATAACGTTATTGACTACCTACGTGACAAAGTTCGACTGTCCAGTCACTAAAGACAAGAACTGACAGACACACCTTTTGGGAAAGACGGACTCGTGGACTCAGAAAAAAGATTGACATTCGACGTCGCTGGAACGAGCTCCTCGAGTAAGCCGAAGAGCTGTCTCCCACCTTTCACAGCAACCTGACTGCGAGACTTCAAACCATACTGACTGAAAAGTGGGAGGCTGCCGAAGCGACCCTTGAACCTTCGTTGGACCAACAACTACTGCGAGAGTCTCAACCAAGTCCCCAAGCAAGTAGTTGAAATCACTAAAACTTACTTCGGACCAAATTAGAGGACATAGTTTTACCGCAAAGTTGAGAGTCGTCTCCTAGGTCTTTGGGACTTCTAGCTGTATTCTGAGTTCAAGCTGGTTTACAATTACGACACAGAAATGAACTGCAATGACAGGAAAGAGACAAGACAGACATTTTGTGAACTTTCTAACGACAGTCAAAGACATTTTAATGACAGTCAAAGACGACCCGAAGACTATATGCGCAGAAGACTGACTTAAACTGTCACAGACGCCCCCAAAGCTTTCGACACAATTAACAGAAACACTCTCATTCAAGATCTCACATCAATGCTAAATATTGATGAAAATAAGAGTGAAAATGGAAGAAACTGTTGGAGAAACTTCTATGACAAATATTTGATCTCCTCAGGGAGATTCTGCAAGTGCATTTCTCTTTATATATTCTATTTGGCAATAACTCATACCAAAAGAATAAATTAATCCCAGCGCTCCAAGATCATGACTATTACACTCAAAAAAGAAATCTTCGGATATACGCACAAACAACTATATGGCGATGACATCGGAAGTGAAAGACAACAAAGAAAAAATACCTTGAAAATTAGCAGAACGATATTTACAGATTAATAAAAGCAAAACGGAACAATACATTGTTAGAAAAGATGGCCAAGACACCTGGAAGAAATGCAAATATCTTCGAACAATACTAGAAACATCTGAAGACATAAAGAGAATGAGAGGATTAGCTTACGATGCATTCAACAAAATCGAAAAATTTGCCACCAGCAAGAAATCGTCAATTCAAAACAAAATCAGAAGACTTGATGCATGCGTATCATATATATTTTTATAAAATTTTAACTATGGACTCTAACAAAAAATCTTGAAAACAAAATTGATGGGCAGCATAGAATTTTTCTAAGAAAATGCCTGATTCAGCCCAAATAGGGATGCAAAGGCCGGGAAAATTTACGGAAATATTGCGGGAATATTGGGAATTTTCAAGTAAACTACTTAAATCTTTATATATTTGCCATTATCGTTTGATAGCAAGTATGGCAGTATGTGGTCTTTAGGTCTTCCTGGATATCAAGGTTGCATATATTGGTCTGGCAACGAGGGTCATGTCCGTTGCCATTTGTTCTCGAGTTGGTTGAAAAAATTTGAAAAACTGGGGATAATTAAGTTAATTTACTAACCATTCAAAGCTGTCAAAGTTACCCTTGTATCCCTAGAGAGCTATCTACAGAAGAAGATAGACAGATAGATAAACAGATAGACAGATAACAATTTTTAAGTTTTAGGCCCTACATGTTTGTGTCTGTATATTAGGGTAGGTTGATTTTGCAAAAATTTCTGAATTTCACTTTTGGACAAATTGGGATAGTGAAATTTTCATGTCAAAAGGCCATATCCAAAATTTCAGGTCTTTAACTCTAATACTTTTTTGAGGAAATCCGTTTGAAGTTTTGAGTTTTTAGACATTCTTCGCCGGGTTTGCCGATTCGCGGTATTGAATAACTTAGTCAATTTTAAATATAAGACAATGAAACTGGTATGGTTGGACAGGGCTCAATAAGACCTTCATTTTGAATACCAACATCAATGGTCTAGGCCAAATTTGAGGGCACAGGTAAATTTACAATGTGATAACTTTCAATTGTTTTGCTTGACTTGCCACTCAAAGTACTACTATAGGTGTAAATGTAACTTTGTCTGCTGTTGAGGTATCTGGCATTATTAGCAATCTTACATAAAGCACCCAGACCTATGATATAGTCACCTTTGTCAATTTAATAATTGCCACAGGTATCCTGAATAGAACCACAGAAATGATGAACTTGGAAATATTAATTGACCAGGGGTATGACGTTATGAGATTTGTCAGTGAGTCATTTCAGAATCAGGTTCAGTATTATCCAGGAAAGAAGTTCATATAGAACAACCACCTGATTGGAAATTGAATATTTCTGAACTGGTGTGTTGAAGTTGTAACATAAAACTTCCCTGCTTTGACAATTAAGGTATTATAAAAAAAAATTCACTTCTTTACAGTTTTTACAGTTTTGTAATGGAACTAAGGTGTCAAAGGGAGGTCTGGATAGATCGTTAGATAACTCTTTATGAAATCATTGCAGCCTTATGGAACACACATGGCTTTTTTTACTTTTTAAAAATAATATCAATGCTCAGAGAGAGAGAAAATGTCATTTACTTTTTTGTGTGGAGAGCCATATAAAGGCCTACATCTCAAATGTTAACCTTTATGTTTGATGCTGGCTGTGAACTTGTTTGCATCAATACCACACTTAAACTTTATTTCTGAACTTTTATTTATTAAAAATTAAGCTGTGTAGCTTAAAAACTAGGCAAAGTTTTATAGGTTTGCCTAATGAAACTGTTACTCCCCCATACCTCCAATATGGCTCATTGTAAGACCTCCAATGCTTTGTCAAAGTGTAATCCAGTAGACTGACATAGGGTTGAATATAACACAGACCAGTAAAATATTTTTTTTCAAGAAATAACATGTTTACTAAGCACTGCTTTGAATCATCATATGACTTTCTTTCCCAAAATTGTGAAATTTTATGAAAAGTGCAGGTGAAAAATCATCGGAAACCCATCATGTTTGTATTCAAATTGTAGGTCTTTTTGAGATCTTTTCTAATATGTAGGTTGTTTTACTGTATGATGAGAAATGACTAAGTTATACGAAACCGCGAGTTCGCGAAACAACCAAAAAATGTTCAAAATGTCAAAAATTCAATGTCATTTCCTCAAAAAAGTTTTCAAGTTAGAGACCTGAAATTTTGGATATAGCCTTCTGATACGAAAATCTCACTATCCCAATTTGTCCAATGGTGAAGTTCCGAAATCAACCTACCCTACTGTATATATACTTTAACATCAACAACTCATTCAAGGTATCTGCCTCATTTTGTAAGCCATGATCACTGATCAGGAATATCTTGAGCTGCAAACAGAGGTAAATGAAGTACTCAAGTGGATAGACACGCCAGATATGTGCCTCAAGAAAGACAACATCGACTTCCAGACAACAGATAACAGTTACTTCCTTTCTGGGAAATTTTTAAAACTCGCATTGATTGTCAGTGAAGTGTCCCCGAACATGTCGGCTGTCCCCCTGATCAGAGCGAGAGAAAAGAAAATCAGTGTAATTGATCGTGTCCAGGATTCCGAAGCCTTGAGATCTGTGAAACGCAAAGTGTTAGACAACCGAGACAAATAGGTACTAATGACAGATTTTGTTCGTGTTGCAACATTTTACATCCTACTTGCAATGTTTATGAATCCTCCAGTTAAACCTGATTTTTAATCCAGAAATTAATCTGTTGATACATCCTGGTATTTACGTAAACAACATCTGGGCACTCGTCGATTGGTCTGTAACGAAGAATGTGGAACAAGTAAAACAAATCAATGTTTTAACTTCCGACAGGATTATTTATCATTCCGGGAGCACAGAAACATTATATTGGCGACGAGGAACAGATCAGGTCTCCCAGCAGCATGTCGACAATAACCCTAATTACAAGGAGGTATTGAAGAACCTAGACGAGTACTTTGACCCCTTGATTAACAAAGACAGTGCAGTGAGTGCACGTAACAAATCCGAGAGTCTAAAACAGTTACTGTCACAGCCAGTTGCAGAATATCACGTTCGACCGCGTGCCCAAGCCAGAAAGTGTCAGTTTGCTGATTGCGATGACACCACCTTATCAAATTACTCATTGGTCTACGCATTTCCCCCTTTTAGCCTTGTGGGCCGCACGCTTCAGAAAAACCGGAACGACAATGCACAAGCCATCATCATCGTCCCACATTGGCCATCTCAGGCTTGGTATTCCACCCTTCAGGAAATGCTGACGGACTACTGTAGCCTCAGATCATCCCCGTCCGTCCCGACACGCTGACACTCCCCCATGACCCCGACCTTCCCCATCCCTTACAAGGTCGGCTAAGACTTGGGGTATGCAGAGTCTCCTGGAACACTACACAACCCAAGGAGTCGCGCCGTCGACGGTGGACATAATGCTGCCAGCTCAGAGAGACTCAACCCATCCTCAGTACCAATCTTATTTGACTCTATGGTTTGAACATGCAGGCATTCTATCCATTCCCTCAAACCTCTCATCTCCAAGGTCCTAGACTTCATGGAATCGCTGCGCCAGGACCGTCGCTTGGGTTATAACGCTCTGAATACTGTCCGCTCAGCACTCTCCTCCATATTGTTACTGCCTGATGGCACACCTTTTCGCCAGACTAGACTTACCAAAATTTACATGAAAGGGGTCTTTAACACAAAACCACCTACACCATGTTATGTAGACACATGGGACCCAACTGTCGTACTTCGGTTTTTACGCAAATGGGTACCTCCATCAGCATTCTTAAAGAACTGACTTTAAAAGTTATGTTAACCTTGCTAGTCACTGGGTGGGTTGTGTAAAGACAATTTTGTAACAGAGAACTCTCAATACCTGTTTGGTACTATCACATCCATTAATCAGGCGTTAACATCGGCAGATCTCGATCTTTCTATGGGACCTCATACCGACGTCGGACAACCAGAGGATTCTGCGGGGGATAGGTTAGTTTCGGATACACTAGAGGTGGCTATTCAGCTGGTGAGTGGCTAAAAAATATGCATATTTCTGCTCCAGTAGTGACCATTGTCAACAATTGCCATAATGATATGTCTGATCGTGTTAAGCAGGGACTGTCTGTTTCTTTCAGGGCAGAAGAGACCCTGGGCCTGGCACCGGAGAGGGGCATCTGCCAATAAGACGAGCCAGTCCTCTACGAACTAGAAGAAAACGTAGATGAACAAGTGGAAATTTTGAACCAGGTACCTACGGTTAAAGATCTTGAAATAACACAAGACGAGTTAAATGCTAACATTTCAAAATCCTTGCCGGTGTTTGAAGCTGGAAGAGCTAGTGATTGTTATGAACAATGGAAAGAGTTGACTGAGGATCATGTTATGTTAAAGGATGTAAAGGGATATCGGATTGAGTTTAGAGAATTACCAGTGCAATATAAAGAAACAAGGCCTATGAAATTTAAGGCAGAAGAATTGGTTTTTCTGCGTACAGAAATAGAGACCCAGATTCTATTTTATTTTCCAAATTTTGCGAACTGAGGCCTAAATGGTGTGTATCAGTGGGACCCAAGGGAACACATTCTGTCTGTGTCTGTCAATGCCACCAGAACGTCAAACTTCTGGTGGCGGCCCTGCCCAGAGACTTTGATTACAAGACTTTGATGTCAAAGATGGTATGTGATATCGAAAGCCGTAACTGCATGCTGCATGCCTGTCAAAATTGTCCTGGGAAAGAAGCCCTACATGATTGGTTGGTGGAAGTATTTTCCCGTTGTGAATATGAACAAGATGACAGTGTTCCATACAAACAGTGGGTACATACAGACAGAACTACTCTAGTTACTTTGGAAACCACTGTGCATGAATTTATAGACATTATGTGTGATTCTTTAGATAAATTACATGAGCATCATTTTATTGCAAAATCACAAGCCAAAGCACTTAAGCAAACTAGATGCAATATGGGAGAAAGGATCGCTCAATGCACCTTTAATTCTGTCCCACAGGGACGAAATGGTAGCCCCTTTTAAATTTTTCCACAAGGCAAACAATAAATTCATCTATGTAATCTATGTCTCTATCTCTATATCTGTGTGACTATCAATCAATATGACTCTCTCGACATGAATATGTATCCGTATGGGTCTATTTATCTTGGTGACTATAATTATATATGATGAAAATTCAAGGTGTGCAAATAATTTCTGTGTTGACTGTATGAAAAGAGGTGTAAATACCTAAGTTAAGATATATCTAACAACTTGCAATGACATTTGAGGGAATATGCAGTGTCCTGTTGAAGGAGATGTCATTACAAAATATTCCATTCCACGACGATCACAGTGATTACAGAGTAGCCCCCTATACTAATATAGGGGCTAAATATACTAATATAGGGGCTACAATGAAGGAACAGCTACAGTCTGTCTTATTTCTGGAATGAGTGTTCGCCGTCAAAAATCTGATAAATACAGGAGTAAAACATTACAAAAATTTGACAGAAAAATTGCAAATTTGCTAATCTAGCCACGAGTGCATTTCTGCTGTGTGACCTGTAGATGAGGAGCAATCAGGCCAAACACCAATTCACATGTTGTGAGACCAACTGTAGATGAAAAAAGTGCATTAATTCTTCTCGACTTTGCGGAGAACTTTTGCTTTATAATTCAAGATGCAGTGCAGAGGTTTCACTGGGATAATTCCCAAGCAACCCTTCATCCCTTCGCTATTTACTTAAACGACCCAGCCACCAGTGAGCTCACTTGTATTAGTATGTGTATCATTTTTGACCAAATGAAACATGACATTTCTGACCAACAAAACATTTCTGGAATACAATTTTTCTTTGTTGGTAAGATCGCTGTTGAACAACACTTTTTTTTAAACTTAGATCGCTTCAAAAATTCAAAGACAGTGGCTGGCATACGATCAAATCATTGCTTCATACCATCTTCTACTTGTGACTTTAAAAAATTAAGGGAATATCTTCAGATGAGATTACACCATTGCGACCATTGCGAAAATAGGTACAGTACAATCAGATGAAACTGTGTTGCAATTATGCGAGCCTGCAAAGTACATAGCCTGCATGTATAACTCAAATTGGTATGTGGGCAATATCAAAGATATCTCTGATGAACACAGTGATGTTTGTTACATTCACGAAAAGAGATGCGAACAATGTTTTGTCATGGCCCAGAAGAAAGATGAATGTTGAATTCCACAGCAGCACATTATTTGTCTTGTGGATACACCAAGTGTGAAAGGCAGAGGGCCTTGTCAGCATAATTTAAATCCAAGAGACCTTAAAAAAATATTGGACTCACTTCCAAGAGTCTTATCCCAGAGTTGAAACTTTGTGAATACCACCTCTATATACAAATGAATCTATAGTTCAAGTATGAAAATTTTGGTTAACTGTCAACCATGTAATTTGGAGGTTTGAATAACAGGCGTTTTTGCAAAAATAATAAAATTAAGATTTTTCAAAATTACCTCACAGCAAACAGTTTGATATATGAAAGTCATCTGACACATGGTAATATTGATTTAGACTTGCTTAAGATCGAAAAAAATTTAAAATGTTGAGTCATGATCCCTTTTCTGGAAATTGGCAAGTAAGTAACGGTACCTTTGTGAAAATTTTACGTTTTCGTTTTGGGCCCCTGCAGAAACAAGTCAGATAAAGGAGTTTTGATGCCTAACATGAATAATTTGGGTAGAGGTTGCCATAGTAGAATTATATGAACTGTGTGGTATTGTTACTTGAGGAATGGTACATCTCTGAAGTTGGCCGAAAACACAATTTCGGAAAATAAAAAAATTGCCTTAAATTTCAAAGGCTCCTATCTCGGCGAGATTTTGAGTCACAGATCTGCACATATCTGATAATTGAACTCCAATTTTTTAAAAAATTTTCTGAAGGGGTCACCTTGGGCAATTTTCTGATTTTGGGTGATTTGACATGGAATGACCCTGCTGAGCAACAGCCCAGAGCCACAAGTCACAGTGTAACTCTCCAATGAAGGGGGATAAGACATTAAATGACGTCACGGCACATGTCCTTGCATTGCGCATCAGAGAGTCAATATGACGGCATTTGGAATTTGATCGACATGACGGACGGTTGAAATTTCGTGGAAGTTCCAAAAGTAGCCCTGCCACCTGCGTGTGACAATGTAAGTATACTGTTCATTTCAGTCGGTCACAAGACAGAAACGGATGCAGTTTATAACAAATTTTGTGAGTTGATCATTGCAGAGATGGATAGACCGCAGTGTAAGGATCTTGTCCAGGCCCTCCACTTTAAGTCACACATAGTGAGTGCTGAAGCAATGAAGGCCAAGGACAATGAGCTCTTTGAGCAGATTGACACACTGCAGATGGAACTCACCGCAGATGAAGAAAGCCCGATTCTTGATGAGTCTGCGGAGGAAATGACAGACATTGAAAACATTCAAAGACCAATCACAACAGTACATACCACACTGAAAGCATTCTTTCCTACACAATGGTATATCATTTAAAAACAATTTCCAGTGTCCTTGAGGCACTGAAGCGCATTGGCAGGCATGACCTCTGCCTTATGCAGGAAGACTTGGGGCCGGCCAGTTGATCCAAGCAGGGTGTAACTAATAATACAATTTGCACAAAGCAGTCGGAATTGATGAGGAAATGGTTAAATGCCAAATTGAGAACAATTATTTCTTGATGTATGCCTACTTGGCTATACCAAATTTTGAGCATTATAGCATTGCATTGAATCAAAAAATTCCACTAATTTAAGTTGCTTAGTGAGCAAGGCACACAGGGCCAGCCTAGCATGTAGCTCATTGTAGCTGCCTTTCAGATTCAGACGATGAACCCTTGTCAACTGTTCAAACAAGGATGCCACTGCAATGTCCACCCAGCATAGCTCAACCCAAAATTGAAACCTAACAGAAAACAAGTAGAGTTTGATTCAGGTTTGTAAAGCTTTCTTCCAAAACACCTGTGGAATTATGGGAATGTTGGGCAGGAATGCGATCACATTGGGTAAGAATGGAGTCGAGAGACAAGATGACTGGGATAAGAGTTCAGGCAGGAATGAGCTTAAAGGGTGGACCAGAGACATGGGGCTGAAAAGTGCTCGTCAAGAGGACACCAGCAGCTGCGGGGTAATTTTATTGATGGTACCTTTGCCCGAATTTCAATCTGACATATCATTTGTGATATTTTATCATTAAAAGTTTATCTATTACATAATATATTGATTTCATACCATCTCAAATTACGACCTCTCAAGAGTGAGTGAGTGAGTTTGTGTTTTACGCCCCATCAGCACCGGTGTGGGCTATTCAGAGGCAAGACCTATCTCAAGAACCAATTATTACAATATTATATGAATAAAGCAAACTGAAATATCTGGCTGACAGTGAAATTTTATGTTTCAGAATTGCTTAGCCCTAGTGCAAGGGAAATTGCCCAGCGCCAATGTGGATGTGTCACCAAAAGGTGTGGCAACAGGAAGAAAATACTTTTGCCGTAAACTTCTGTCTGCTGGATCTATAAAATATAAAGATTGAATAATTATGATTAGACCTGTCTTTATGGGGTGAAATTCCCTTTGTTCTGGCCTCACCCAGCCCATTGCTTGAGTTTTTGTTGTTATATGTTGTGAATTATATGTGCTTGTTTGTTTGGTTACTTGGATGTATGGGAAGGGCAGGTTAGTTGATACGATGTAACCGACACGGAAAGTGTCAAAAAAAAATTTCAGAGAACACATTAAAGAATTTCCAGTGATGGCTTCACAGTTGTTCCTGAAACTTTGCAGTTAAGTTGTTGCTATAGATATTGGGATACGGTTAGGTAATAACAAGAACTGTTCTTTTTTGTATGTTGATGATTTTGGGGAAAAGGAAATAGGTTGTTAATAAGTTATAACCCTTTGCGGTTCTGTTAATAGGAACCAGACTGAGTTTGATTAGGTATGGCTGGTGGAATTGACAGTGCTTATTCTTTGTGTTTTGGATTTCAGAGGTAATAATGCAAGGTAAATTCTATGTGATGTCAAGTCAGTGTTGTTGACATTACGAATGTTGGATACTATGCTGAAGGCTACCATGTTTGACATTTGTCAGCAGGAGGTTGCTGTGGATGTGCTTGTTGCATCGCTTCATGAAGTGAGAAGACTGAGGAGATGGGATAATGACCCACCCATGTGGCAATTAGTGCCAGCTAGTATGGACGTTATAGAGCATTGCACGGCTGTGGTCACCTGACTCCACTTCAAGGCGGACTTATCAAAGATGAATTACACAAGGAGGAAGACAAGAGCTGAAATGACACGACTCATGGACATCATTGCGACAGTGAAACAAGACCAAATGCTAGATGATGACTGACAAGAATCCTGTGATCGACATTACCCAGACTGACTAAGAAATGGCAGATGAACAAAATCCCAAGGAACATGCAACACTTAAAGATTCTGTCCTTACAAGATGGAACAGTGCATATAAAAGAATTTGTAGTGTGCTTGATTTATTACCTCAAGTCAATGGGGCAGTTAAAAGGATCAGAGACAGAGATCTATTGTTTACAATACTAGAGAAGGATATTTTGGTAGATCCCAGAGCGGGGCCAAAAGCATGTCTTTTTACATCTCATTGAGAGCTGCTGTATACGAAATAATGGAGAAATAAACACGTTACTGCACATTGAGTGATTCAGACAATGAACCCTTGTCAACTGTTCAAACAAGGATGCCACTGCAATGTCCACCCAGCATAGCTCAACCCAAAATTGATCCTAACAGAAAACAAGTAGAGTTTGATTCAGGTTTGTAAAGATTTCTTCCAAAACACCTGTGGAATTATGGGAATGTTGGGCAGGAATGCGATCACATTGGGTAAGAATGGAGTCGAGAGACAAGATGACTGGGGTAGGAGTTCAGGCAGGAATGAGCTTAAAGGGTGGACCAGAGACATGGGGCTGAAAAGTGCTCGTCAAGAGGACACCAGCAGCTGCGGGGTAATTTTATTGATGGTACCTTTGCCCGAATTTCAATCTGACATATCATTTGTGATATTTTATCATTAAAAGTTTATCTATTATATAACATATTGATTTCATACCATCTCAAATTACGACCTCTCAAGAGTGAGTGAGTGAGTTTGTGTTTTATGCCCCATCAGCACCGTAGCGGGCTATTTAGAGGCAAGACCTATCTCAAGAACCAATTATTACAATATTATATGAATAAAGCAAACTGAAATATGTGGCTGACAGCGAAATTTTATGTTCCAGAATTGCTTAGCTTTAGTGCAAGGGAAATTGCCCCGCACCAATGTGGATGTGTCACCAAAAGGTGTGGCAACAGGAAGAAAAGACTTTTGCCGTAAACTTCTGTCTGCTGGATCTATAAAATATAAAGATTGAATAATGATGATTAGACCTGTCTTTATGGGGTGAAATTCCCTTTGTTCTGGCCTCACCCAGCCAATTGCTTCAGTTTTTGTTGTTATATGTTGTGAATTATATGTGCTTGTTTGTTTGGTTACTTGGATGTATGGGAAGGGCAGGTTAGTTGACACGATGTAACCGACACGGAAAGTGTCAAAAAAAAATGTCAGAGAACACATTAAAGAATTTCCAGTGATGGCTTCACAGTTGTTCCTGAAACTTTGCAGTTAAGTTGTTGGTATAGATATTGGGATATGGTTAGGTAATAGCAAGAACTGTTCTTGTTTGTATGTTGATGATTTTGGGGAAAAGGAAATAGGTTGTTAATAAGTTATAACCCTTTGTGGTTCTGTTAATAGGAACCAGACTGAGTTTGATTAGGTATGGCTGGTTGAATTGACAGTGATTATTCTTTGTGTTTTGGATTTCAGAGGCGATAATGCATGGTAAACTCTATGTGATGTCAAGTCAGTGTTGTTGACATTACGAATGTTGGATACTTTGCTGAAGGCTACCATGTTTGCCATTTGTCAGCAGGAGGTTGCTGTGGATGTGCTTGTTGCATCGCTTAATGAAGTTAGAAGACTGAGGAGATGGAATAATGACCCACTCATGGGGCAATTAGTGCCAGCTAGTATGGACGTTATAGAGCATTGCAAGGCAGTGGTCAACTAACTCCACTTCAAGGCGGACTTATCAAAGATGAATTACACAAGGAGGAACACAAGAGCTGAAATGACACGACTCATGGATATCATTGCGACAGTAAAACAAGACCAAATGCTAGATGATGACTGACAATAATCCTGTGATCGACATTACCCAGACTGACTAAGAAATGGCGGATGAACAAAATCCCAAGGAACATGCAACGCTTAAAGATTCTGTCAAGTGAACCGACAGATAAATCGCGAAACTGGCATTCCAACGAGAACACCTTTGAGTGCAAAAACTAAACAAGCAGTAACTGTTGAAGGAAGTAGCCCCCCAAAAACTCAAGCAACACCTAAGTCACGTTATGGTCGAGCGATAGTTAAGCTGAAGAAATTGTTGGACTATGAGTAAAAAAAAAAATTGTGAAGTGATAAAGCTATTGGATTCATAAGCAATGACTAAGGAAGAGGCGCAGCCTTCCCATATTTTAAGCAGCCGATCAAGGGCCTTGATGACAGAATGTAAAAACGCTTCTATGGTTCCTCACCTGCAGTGAATATATTTGCGTCAAATCCATTAGAGTATAACATGTCAAGAGGTGCAGGTCTTGTTTCAAGTGCAGGTCCAGAATTATGGAATGAAATTTTGGCAATTATTGATGCAAACCACATGATAATGGACATTGCTTCAACTTTTACTTGGGGCATTTTTCCTGCCAGTGAAGTTACTTTCTTTCATTTTGCTGAATGTCTAACTCTGCATTTGTAGTTATAACTATAAGAATTACGTGTTTCACATAGACAAGACAATTCAAATTGTTTTAGTGAAGTTAGAGACAAAGATTTTACTGATATACTTCAGACGGATGATTAGGGCTTTACTGTTTACTTTCGAGTCAAAATTTGAGACTCAGATGTTGCTGATATATAGCCTAAATCCAAAATGTTTCATATTGTGTTTTTACCCAACATTACAGTAGTGCTCGACCCAGCAAAGGCTGGCACATTGTGGTGTTTGCTGCACTACATCACCCATGTTCCGTGACTTTGACAGCAAACACCACACCTCAATGAAGTCTATTGGTTGAGTTTGTGTTGCCTCCTAGTGACAAGCACTGCACTTTAAGGGGTATAGCATCATCAATACAACCATGTGATAGTGCTGCAGTTGCTTACTTCAAACCCAATTACAAACCATCATATGCCAAATTACTGTTTCCCAAATATTCACACAAATTCACCTCCTTCTTTACAAAAACAATAATTCCAAATTACCATTTCACTGTCTCAGAAATTGGATTTTACAATAAACAATATTATATTCAAGAACATATACCCATCCTCTAGTAATGAACAGGTAAATGAAACCAGCAACTGCAACATAACTAGCCCATTCACCTGCTATTCCTAAATTTTACACTGTATACAGAGTTTGAGTTCCTTCACATCCGATAATTCATTAGTCTATAATCAAGTAACCATATCAACTACTTGCCAAAGTCCAACACCAAACCTGCCAAAATGACCAATATTCATATACTGTCCACATCATTTTTCACATGCTCTTGGAATCATTGATTTACCAACAGAAGTGACAAGATTGTGCAGCTGCAACATATTTTACGTACAAAGTTCAGAAGGCCTTGGACCCAAGTGGATCTCACTTGCAAACTGATGGTCTTAAAAGCATTTTTGGAAAGAAAGAATTTCGATAAATTTTCACAGGACATTGCAGAAGCAAAAAGAATATGCACCGAAGTTGTTGAA
This sequence comes from Platynereis dumerilii, assembly GCA_026936325.1. NCBI lineage: Eukaryota > Metazoa > Annelida > Polychaeta > Phyllodocida > Nereididae > Platynereis > Platynereis dumerilii. The sequence goes on from JAPTHN010000011.1 coordinate 29,440,951, forward strand.
GAGAGGCAGCACCTTGAAAGGGTGAGGAAACTGAAGATCGAGCAAGATGAGGCTCTGAGAGTGGCACTTGAGAAAGACCGCCCAAAGCAGCATGAAGCTCATCAACTGTAGCTAGACCGTCGACTGTACCTTGACCATCGACTGTTGCTGGACCGTCAACTGTACCTGGGCCAACGACTACCTGGATCGTCAGCTGTACCTGGACCGTAGACTGTACCTGGAACGTCGCTGTAGCTGGACTGTCGACTGTACCTGGAACGTCGCTGTAGTTGGACCGTCGACTGTACCTGGACCGTCAGCTGCAGCTAGACCGTCGACTACAGCTGGATTATTATCTGTCCCTGGACCGTTGACTGTCCCTGGACACAACTGAAGAAACTATACAACTGAAGAAACTACCCATATTGCAGCATTAAAGTTACTCCGAATGATAGCCAGGTTTCAACCAAGATTTTCTAACTTCTACATTATCTGATGTGACCTGGTTTTATTGCTTCACACATAAAATTTCTTTGAGTAGGATTTTTTTTTTGCCTAGAATTAGCCCTAAAATGTCCTAAATGACCCCTGCATTTATTTCGGTCACGCACAGAAAAAAATCATGTGAAGTCTGTGAAAAATACCACATGAATAAAACTAGTCATGGACATCCTGCAATTCCAATACAGCTACTACAAAATGCTATTGCGAATGCATTGCCCCATGATTGTGACAAATGTCTGTCATGGCTTGAGTACATAAGGGCAGCGAAGATGAGCCGAAAAGCGTATCAAGATGATGCAATTCTAACATCTGATGACACCGATATCAGAAGCGTTGATCTACAGAAGGTAATCATGCCACCCAGAATGTATTGGTTTAAAAAGGAAGAGACAAGGCCGCCAAGCTTGAGCTGGTCCAAGGGTTGAAGAACCGTCTGGAGGCATCCCGCACAGCTTTACAGCAGAAAGATGATCAGTTGACGGCCAGGAATGAGGCAATCCTGGAGAAGGTGTTTGATGGTGGTGGCCTTTGGCAGCACCAAGAAGACATGACGAAGCATGTTGCAGGACATGGCAAAGTTAAAGTGAGAACTCTCCTAACAGCACAAATCAATGCACGTGTCAAGATGCTCAAGCAAGACGCTGGACTGAAAATAGCTCTCACAAAGGCATCCGTTGATGAACTCAAGTCTCACGTGGTGATACTCATAGCCATGGATGTATGTGAAGAGTTGCAAGAGATTCTGGAACGAATACAGGAACTAACTACTGTGGTAGGCCCAAGATTTGTACAGCAATTGGTGGAGAATGGAATCCGACAATGGTTCGATGGGAAAATTAAGAGCTTCAATGATAACACGGAGGAGTTCCAGATGGTTTACACTACAGAGGAGGCACCGTCCTTCATGACAGCTCCAGAAGTTCTTGCAGAAATTTTGAGTGGGGACCTTGAAATTCACCTGTGAACTCCAAAGTACAGTTGAGATAAACTTATGGGTCACAATGCGCAGATACAGATAAAGCACGGACATCTTATAGTAATTGGAAGCTGTGTCACTATTAGCAACTGCATATAATTTTTATTATAGACATTTTATTGCACACTTGTCTCAAGTTGCTGCTCAGTTATACACAATGAAATATTAATTTTGAGCAGATTAGATGTTGTGAAAATTGTGTGATTGCATGATTGCAAAAAATTTTGTCAAATTTCAACTGGAGTAATTTGTACAATGTCATAAATTACAGATACAGCTGATCTTAAGAGATTGGACATAACTTAATTTGGCAAATTTACCTTGTGTAATTTGAAGTGTATAGTATACATGTAGATATTTTAGAATTCACAAGACATTACATACTGAAAGTGTATTTTCAGACAGTCAGCATGACGATTTCAGCATTGATTCTGCTGGTTCTTTCAGATTGACTAACTCTCAAGTGTTGTCAAATTTTGATGAGAAGATCAGTCATCTGTCAGAGAAACAAGGTATTGAAATGAAGCAGTTGTTTCAAGATTTTTCAAATGTTTTTCCTGATGTGCCAACATGTACTGATGTTTGTTTTCATGATGTTGATGTTGGGGACTCTGATCCTATCAAGCAGCATCCTTACAGAGTTAATCCAAGGAAACTGGAACTTATGAATAATGAGATTGATTACATGCTTGAAAATGGCATCATTGAACCGAGTCAGAGTGATTGGAGTTCACCTAATATTCTAGTCCCCAAGGCGGATGGTAGCAAACGCTTTGTTACGGATTTTAGAAAGGTTAATGCTTTGACAAAATCTGATAGTTTTCCAATCCCTAGGATTGATGACTGCATTGACTGTGTCGGTCATGCAAAAATTGTTAGTAAGTTTGACTTGCTCAAAGGTTACTGGCAAGTTCCTTTGACAGAACAAGCCAAATAGATCTCGGCCTTTGTTACGCCTCATGGCCTCTGGCAATATAGAGTCATGCCCTTTGGAATGAAGAACTCGTCGGCTTCCTTCCAAAGACTTATGAATGCATTCCTGATCTACATGTCCATCTACAGATTCTACACGCAAAAATACAATGTGGGTCCTACCATGTGCAGCTGCATCAGGGATGTGAAGATGTCGGCAAACACTGATGCAAACTTCAGTTTGTACGACGAGCAGTTTAAGCTCTATCGCGCTGCGACCGATTGTCAGTGGAACGTAGTAAACAATAGCATCTGGTTCCAGGCAACCAACCCGGTACGCCATAACAACAAAACGAAGCACAAAAAGCAAAACACCACACAACAGAAACAGCCCTTTCGTGTCCCCCTGGGCAATTGCATGTGGTACCATGCTCTTCCCCCATAAACATGCAGCTACAAGCACACATGCCCCAACTGCAGTGCCAATCCCTCAATGTACATCTGTTCCGGGAAACGTCAAAACGGCCAAGACCAGTCAAAATACAACAGCAAACCAGCAGCCACCAAGTCTTCCAATGCTGCCAACTCCAGCCAAACCAAATAGGTTGGCTAACTATCTACAAGGATATGATGAGGGCCTTAAGGAATACATTATAAATTGCTTTAAATATGGTTTTTCAAAATAATTTAATTTTAACTAAGTTTTTCTCGCCTTCAGCCAAACTGTTGATTGTGATACCTTACAGTAAATGTTCTTTTATGAAGTTACATTTAAAAACACGACTTGTGAGTTAAGACCAAAAATGTAATTGTTTGTTTCACTTCGGGGTCTCAAGACAAAACAGGATTTTATTTTAAAATTCATTTGTCTGAGACCCCAAGTAACTGTTTGACAACTAGCCACTTGACCCGTCACGTGACCTCAATATCCGGGTCGCTCACCCTCATTCCAGAATAAGATTTTTTACAGCCAACAGACTCTACAAAACATCTCAAATTTTTCCAAAAATTGTGAGTTATACTTACATTTGACCCACCACCATCCCCTACTCAAACCACCTTTTTCTTCCACTAAGGGTCACGTGACAAGTATGGCCAATTATTTCCATAATTCTGCCAAATTTATCTGACAAAAAATTTCAATTATACAAAATAATTTAATTATAACTAACTTTTTCTCGCCTTCAGCCAAACTGTTGATGGTGATACCTTACTGTAAATGTTCTTTTATGAAGTTACTATTAAAAACACAGCTTGTGAGTTAAGACCAAAAATGTAATTGTTTGTTTTACTTCGAGGTCTCAACACAAATAACATGTTTCTCTATTCCGTCCCGATTCACACCAGTGTCCCAATTCACCCTATATTACGGTACTAGAAAATACCCATTGACAGCGGAAATTAATTCTTGTAATTAGTGTAAATGGCTGAGTTAAGTGTAATAGGCCTATGCACATCTGAAGAAATTACTTGTGATGTTGTGACTCGACAAATGTGTGAACCTATATTCACTTAGCAAAGATACCAGCAATGGAGTGCCTTGGAAAAGACAGTAGTGTTTGATCTGAATCCTTCCGTTACAACCTCAAAGTCTCCCACCCCTACGTAAAAGTAAACTGGACTAAATGGTAAATTATCTTCAAAAGAAATCAACTTTCTTTATCTGATGATAAATGTCATATATACTCTGAGGTCTCAGGGCAGTTTTCATCCAAAAATAGCAAATATTATAAGAAGGCGTCAGACAAATGAAAGACCTAATGTTAACTCATTGTGGTCGTGATACACCCTGAAACAAATTCACGCTTTTTAAGTCTGGGTGTCATAAATTCTTACTCTATTTTATTTCAGAGACAATGGCAATCGCCAAGAACTAGTTAAAAAGAGCAGAGACAATGGCAATCACGAAGAATTTGCTGTTAAAAATCACAGTGACGATGGCAATCAAAAAGGTATTGTCAGTGAGCAATTTTTATGTCATAGTTTACTTTTAGGTCATTTTGTGGCTAAGAAGATCATGTCCCTACCACATAACTTATTCATATTTCCTTTCAAATTGCCAAGATAATAAGAACAATTGTTACTCTTATTGATAATTTTTGTAAGTACGACACCATGGAAGAGTTCCTAGAATGAAAAAGAAAGAAAGCAGTGACAGTACACATGGATGGACTTAGTATGTTGTATGCAGTACACGGAGCTCTGAAAGCAGTGTGTTCATCGACTCCATCCTAAGAGTAAATAAAACGCCTTGTTCTCAGTGAACTTTTTGAATATTATGAGGATTATCGCCCAGACTCAGTCACAACACCTGAAGAAACGGTTGTTCAGGCAGAAAATTGGGCAAGTACAGGAGTTTACACCAACGACACAGGTGACATTATCTGTCATATTTTGAGGTCTTAAATGTGTGCATTCTAATTGCCCAAAAACACCCTGAAAGTGGTCCGAGTCTTTTAGAACTTCAGTCAGGAAAGTCCGGCAGTTGTATGGATTACGCAACGGACAGGATCATACTGATCAAGGATGGATGGATGGATGATAGGGCTTTACGTCCTGTATTTATGCACTTGCTAGGCTAATTAGGACAGGAGGAGGACACAGCAAAGAGGTGAAGGACTGATCAAGGATGGAAAACATTTTGACTTTGCTGTCACGACAAAGACCAAAGTTGAAAAAAGCGATGCTGCTGGCTATGACGATCCCATAATCATCACATAAAGCTCGGATGCCGAAGACCAACCTTGTATTCAGGTTAAACCAAAGGAAGAACCTACCAAGTAAGTGGATAAATGTTTTAAAAAAATACTAAACATATGTGGTTGGATGGATGGATGATTGGGCTTTACGTCCTGTATTTATGTACTTGGTAGGCTAATTAGGACAGGAGGAGGACACGACAATGAGGTGAAGGATTGAAACAGCCGTCCAGCATAGGCCCAGGTGACCCGGCAAGAGCTGGATTCCAACCCTGGACCCAGCGATTGGCAGTCCAGCACGCTTCCACTAGACCAACCCGCCCCCCCCTCCCCCGAACATTTGTGGTAATTGAGACTGAAGTTTCACACATTGCATGAAACCATCTATCCTGAAGAAGAGCCATGATACCATCCTGACTGTCACAGACTTTGTGAGGGTGCAACAATACATCTGATTTATAAGTTGTAAGTAATACACTTTGACAATTTGATAAATGTTTACAGTAAATGGTATCAAAGCTTGGAATGGTTCTTTTAATGCTCAGATGACCACAAAAATATGCAACTGATTGATGAAGCCCTAATTGTGCTGCGAATGCTCCCTATTAAGACAATTGACCTTTAAATACAACCCAAGCAAACCATACCTGGGTGGACTGTGTATCATGCAAGACTGTCCAACGCTGCACTGGTTCAGATTTCAGAAGACAAATATTGAATATTGTCCAATGCTGCCTGCACAGATTCTCTAATGGATAAATGACCTCCATTGACTCAATGCTTCGATGTTGGTGACCTACTTTTGCGGGGGGCAAGCAGGCAGGAGGAATGGTAAAGAAGTGCTGTATTGTGCGCTGCTCCGCCACCAAAGCAAAAAAACCGTGGATCATCCTTTCACAGAGTCAAGAGAGACAACAAGGAATGGCAGGCACAGTTGGAGCAGAAAGTTAGCAGATCGGATGGCTTTGCGGTGGAAAAAGCCCATATCTGTTCCAGGCATTTTGAGCCTTTTTGCCCTCTACCAGGTAGGCCTTTCAAAATACGCTGTGGCTATAGACCGAGCCGGGCTCGGGTCTGTAGCAAAAATAATTCCTATTGGCATTGTGGTTATTGGCCGAGGCAACTCATGGGTCAATGACCAGGTAAGCTGGAATTTTCATTCAGTATCTAGATGAAGATATATATATATAGGCCTCATTCAGTTAAAAAATAAATAAGACACTGAACGAAAAAGTGAAGAAATTTTGTCCAAAGAGACAAAACTTCCGCTTCAAACGAAAATTACAAGAATGTGTACATTGGAAAAAGAAATACCATTAATTAAGAAAAAACACAGAACCTGAAAAAGAAAATAGAAAACTTAAAGCCAAGAGAGACACTAAAAAGTCAAAGAAAAGTGCTGCAAATAAAAAGCTCAAAGAAAAATTAAAGGATGCACAATAAAAACTGAAAATTGAGAATGTCTGGCAAGAGAGTGTGAAAACTCTGGCCCAACAGTTTAAAACGTCAAAAGAGACAATATGCCGGCTTGAAAATGAACTGCTCGCCCAGCAAGATACTCGGCTACAAGGTGGCGCTCCCGTGTTAATTCCTGCCAAAGAGGATGGGACTTTCTCTCCACAAATGAGGACATGCATCTGCAAGTGTGTAGAGAGCCAGGTGCTGGTAGACAAAGTTGGCTCACTGATAGGCTTTGTTGTAAGTGCTCTCACACCACCTCAGGTGGATAACATCCCTAGCACATCCACAGTCTGCCATGCAGCCCGAGAAATGGGTTGCCTGTCAGACATCCAAGTTGGACAAGCCCTCCAAGTGGAAAAGAACACCACACTTGGATGGGATGCGACCGCCATAGATGGGAAACACCTAAACAAGGAGCACATCTGCACAAGCCAAGGACCTCTTATGCTGGGCGTTTCCGAGCTTGCGGCAGGGAAAACTGCCGATTATCACGTTAACATAAGTGAAACGATTGATGACATTAGTCTAGCCTACAGTGATTATTAACAAATAACTTTAGACCAAGTAAGAAAAACCACTCAAAGCAATATCAGCACCACAATTTCGGATTGAGTGGCAGTAAATCACTGTGTGGTGAACAAATTGTCAAATTCTTTCGGAAAGGAATTGATAGAACTAAATTGCAACGTTCACCCACTGGATGGCATCGCTAACCGAGCAAGATCAGATTGAGAATCTAGGTCAAGGTCACTAGTTATTCTAATTGGGGTCACTTCCAAGCTTTAATCTTTTTGAAGGTTTTCTGATAACAAGAATGTTATTGAACTTCTCAGAATTCATGGATTGATATGATGCATTGTTACAGAAATGTGATACTGGCCTGCAGTATGGCAGCCGAGTCTGACCTTGGTAATCTGGGTCAAGGTTTAGAGTATATCAAATTGTAAATATTGTTGAGGCCTTTCTGTTACTCTGTTGAAGTTTGTTTGTGTCAATAAAGTGTTTAAATGGATCAAATAACTTGTTGTAGTGATCAAAATCTGGTACTATATGACTGCTGTGTATGACCTTAAGAAATGTAGGTCAAGGTCATTGACCGTTGACCTCGGGGTCAAAATATGTCGTGTATGGTTTGCAGGACCTTTGGATGGTTCTTATTGTGGTTTTCAACACTGTTGTCAATGCTTGTAATTACCCTAATTTGCTAACTTACAGTATCCCCAGTAAGGGACCGTTCAGAATTGCTGGAACTTCCCGTCAAAAATTGATACCCCCCCCTTGAGTTTTATGCAGATTTTTAGTACCCCATCCTTAGGTTTCACGCGTATTTTTAGTACCCCCCCCCCCCTCGACGTAAAAAGCAATATACACATATATATACTGTTATTAGGGTGGTCCAAAAAACTTTTTTTGTCAATATCAATTCGCATACCCTCCTATTTTGTGAGAAATGGTGCAAAAACAATGCAGCTTAAATTTTATGAAAATCCAACAAGAGGAAGGGGTCCCCCAAAGGCCTTTAAGTTGCAATGTTTTTTAAATTTTCGACCATTTTCGCCAATTCGCGGTTCTCTATAACTTCGTCAGTATTAGTCTTACAACATTCTAATTGCCATGGTTGGAAAGCTCTCAAAAAGACCTTCAATTTACATACCAACATCAATGGTCTAGGGCGATATCTTGATTCCCATTAGCCCTTCAGCCTGCACTCTTTAGAATTAAAATGACGCAGATTGTCTAATCCTGTTTAAAAAATGGCTTTGGAATTTTTTTCTATGATAATTACAGTGATTCGCATTCTCATAGTTCCAGAATGACCAAATACAAAAAAATTTTTGATTTTTACCATGGGAGTGCCTGGCATGTGAGTGATGAAGTTTTAATGTTAACGCCAGTTGAAAACTCGTAAAATGTGAAATGGGGCCTGTTGCATTTCATATAATATCTTCGTCAGAATTTATTGCAGGGCAACATGAGTGGTACCAAATGAAAGGAAATACTCTTAGCATTCTCATGGTACCAATGATGTAGTCCTATATTTAATTCTTGTGAAGTTAAAATATGAAATATAACAGCCCCTCCATGAATTGTTTCAATAATTCCGACAAAATTTTGCATTAAAACTTCCAAGCTTATAAATCTGGATTTTCCATGACCAAAAATTAAAAAAATATTTTATTTGCTTATTCTGGAACTTGAAGAATGTGAATCACAGCAATTATCATTGAAAAAAACATCAAAAGCCTTTTTTTAATAGGATTAGACAGTCAGCGACATTTTCATTCAGAAAAGTGCAGGCCGAAGAGTCAATGGGAGTCAAGATATCGTCCTAGACCATTGATGTTGGTATTCAAAATATAGGTCTTTTTGAGAGCCTTCCAACCATAGCAATTGGAATGCTGTATGACTAATACTGACGAAGTTATGGAAAACCGCGGATTGGCGAAAATGGTCGAAAATTAAAAAAACATTGCAACTTTAAGGCCTTTGGGGGACCCCTTCCTCTTGTTGGATTTTCATAAAATTTCTCATGCATCAGTTTTATACCTAACCTCATCAAATAAAAGGGTATGCGATGTGAAATTCACAAAAAATTATTTTTTCCCATCTAAAAATGAACCACCCTAACTGTTATACATGGCCACGCATACAGATTCACATCATTTCGCAGACTTTTGGCCATAAAAAAGTCCAAATAAAATGAGTTTTTAAACATTTTTTCTCTGTTAAAATTTCTTACCCCCCCCCTCGGAAGTGTTGTCAAAAATTAACACCCCCCCTTGAAACACGTGTGAAAAGTTAGTACCCCTGCGACTCCTGGATTAATTTGCTCAGAGCTCCACACTCAAGTGACATAATCCACCAAGTTCATGATATGATATAGCCTAGACCTAGCGGAATGTCCATCTAAACTTTGAAAGATATGCAATCAATTATTTGTAACTGACAAATATTAAAAGGTAAAAGTGCCACCAAATAAGTGAGTACACCCAATGCAAAAGAGACATTGGCATGACCTGAGAAATGAGTAATTATTGCTAATAAGTTGTGCAAATCATGTAACACATGACAACAATGCCAGATAGCGCATCAGAAGCAGCCCCTCCAACCACATGAAGTGCCATCCAAGCCATGGCAGAGGAATGCTTCTGACAAGTTCGAAGCTCATGGTAAACAATTTCTATTGACTGTTGATCGCTACTCTTAAGTTTCCCATTGTCGAAAAATTAAGATGCTCAACCAGCAAGGCAGTTAAATAAAATTCTATGCTACCCTTTTTGGCCACCCAGACGAGATCATAACTGACAATGTACCGCAATACTCAGGGCAGGCGTTTATGCAGTTTGTGCAGCAGTGGTACATTCGCCATGCGACCAGCTCTCACCACGTCTCCCAGAGCAATGGCTTCATAGACTTCACGTCCAAACTCTCAAGGCAGTCATCCTGAAGTGCCTCGAAGAGGGAGATGATATGGACAAAGCTACCTTAAATATCAGGGCAACCCTGTCAATAGCGGTTTACCGTCCCCAGTGGACATAATGTTTGGCAAGCCAATCGCAACTATTTTCCCAGCCAGGGGAGGAAGAAATAGAGAATGATTACAAGACTGGACAAGCCAAATGAAACGGCAATATGACAAGAAAACCAAGTTCGAGCTAGCACCCCCTCCGCCCAAGCCAAAGCGTTCGTATCGGCAACCCAGGCAGCAAACTGTGGCAGCCAGGTTTTGTGTTGAAAGCCATGGAGGACAGGAGCTACATACTCGAACCCTGGAAAGGAAACACGGTCCGTAGAACCAGATGCCACATTTCATTAAACATCTACCGAAGATGACCGCAGACAAACTGAAAGGGACCAGTGTTGTTGCACTTACAAACTTCGACATCAAGAGTGTCAAGAATGCAATATATGAAGATTTGACATCAAGATCTCTAATGTAGGTAAATGATTATGCTGCAACTTAGGACACTTTTAAGACTAGTCTGTTAGCTGTATACATTCAAATATTTATTTTGTGTGAGTGACCGTCTTCATATTGCTTGTAACAAAATTAAAATTTTTTTAAAGTTGTAAGATCATTTTTCAAGAATTAACAACAACAAAATAAGTCATGCAAACTTGCCAGGGTCTACTTTTGGAAAACTGGATTTTAAGTCCCTCATGAATGAAAACAGACCTGTTTTTCGAGTTAGGTTTTTTGTTCTTATTTGAGGGGGTCACATAATTTATGTCATGGTACAAAGCAAATACTAATTAGAAAAAAAAAGTCATTGCTTATGACCTCTTCTGTAAAATTAAACACCTTTCAAAAAATTTAATATATCAAGCACATGCATGATCAACTGCAACAGCCACATTTAAATTAATAAAAGCTGGGAATATAAGTTTGATATTTTCTTTGATTATCAGGATGAAGTTAGAACACATGCAGAATCTCAACTTAAAGCATGCGTTCATGCAGGAGCAATATCGCCTTGATTATTCACTGAGTTCGGAAAACCATGGATCTATAAGTTAACAGGATAGAACACTCCATTTGGTCATGATCCATTTGCTAAATTTTATGTTTTACACACAAATGTGCCAATATCTTCAAAAGAAAATTTGAAAAATCCTTTGAATTTCGCGGTATTAGCCCCAGTGCTAATGGTCTCTTTATTACCCTCGGCACTCTTTCATCCAATCAGCGTCTCGCCCGCACTTTTCAAAAACTTTACCCCATTTCAAAGCCTGCCTAGAACCCCCAGTCAAGTCCATGCATCAGAACAAAGGGATCCAAGGACGCTGAAGATTGGTTGATCCTATAAAATCGGCCTTTTAGAGACCTACAAGTCATTTTTTTCCCCTGAAAAATTAGGACGATTATAACCCCTGATTCTCAATTATTTAAGTTAAAAGTCAGGAAAAAACTAATGAAATTAGCCTTTATTAAACCTGTCATATCTCAACAGGGACATGTTTGGCGAATTTGATATTTTGGGACATTAAACTTTAAATATTAGTTGATATGATAGGCTACATAAGAAAAGTGCGCAAGGGTGCGCACATTGTGAATTTTAAGCAAATATATCACCACTCAGACCAAGACAAAAGCTCATTATTCTTTGTAAAAAAATATTTTTTTAACACAACCAACTGATATTTCTGGACACTAACATTGTCTTTGGCTGATACAGATATTTTTACAAATCATAGTTATGTTTTAAACTGACATTTACAGATAAGTAACCATTATAATCAAAATATGATGTTTTTTTGTTCAATGAAGAAATGTAGGCCTATATAAACCTCCAGGCTCTAGCTACAGCGTCGATAGATACAGATATAAAGCAGATAGATGGAAAGAAGATAAACAGATAGATAGATAGATAGATAGATAGATAGATAGATAGATAGATAGATAGATAGACAGATAGACAGATAGACAGACAGATGGGTTAATAGACAGGTAGATAAAGATAGATAGATAGATAGATAGATAGATAGATAGATAGATAGATAGATAGATAGATAGATAGATAGATAGATAGAAATTGATCATAGAAATATTCTTACAATGCTAAACAGTGGGACTTTTTTGCTATTTACCCTCAAAAGACCGTTAGGAGCGTGATTAGATGATTAAAATGTCATTAAGGAGGGTTTTCTTAACTTGTAGTTGTGATTTTTCACATGTCGTTATAGTCTCATGAGAGACACTGAGTGTACCTTTGATATAGCCGGCCGTGCCCTCTTCCCCTTATAGCTCTATGGGAAAACCGACCCAGGGGTTCAAAGGCAGGTTTGGGTACCTTTTTGATGAAACAGAACTGATTATGGCTACTGCAATACATCCCAATTTCAAGATGCCTGTGGTTTTACGTCTCAGCCCAACAAACTATGACATGATCCGTGGGCAGGAAAATCCAATACCATTCTGGTCGGATTAATTTATGTTGACAATGGACAGTTTACCGAAAATTTAGCCTGGAAAACACCGCCCAGACCGACCACACTACAACATCATCATTGCGGCCAGCGTGTTTGAACCACTTAAGCTTCAGCCCACCGAGTCAACAATCCTCCCAAAATGGCGAACTCATAAAGACCAGTCAGCTGCGAACCTTCACAATGCGAGCGGACAGAGAAAAGTTTCGATTCTACTTTACAATTCTACTTTACGGCATGGGGCCAAAATACATTGACATCTTTAACAATTTTGAATTCCAAAACCATACAGATCGTCAGAATTTAGACCTTGTCATCAAGAAATTTAACAATCATTTCGAGCCCAAACGATTAACCTAACTGTATATATGACACAATTTGCCTCATGCAAACAAGAGGAAGGAGAACGCGTTGGGGATTATAAGGCCCGTTTAAAGCAACTCGCTGTGAACTGTCAGTTCGGAAATAAGCTGGACAAGCAGCTATGAAAGCAAATCTCTGTGGGTGTGCGCTCTAAGGAAACTCGGAGACAGATTATGGTCTGAAGATTTGACATTAGACCAGATTATTAACAAGTGTCATCTGCATGAACAAAGACAACTGTCAAGAGGTGTCCTGCAGTCGAGTAATGTGTACAGTCATCATGGCAACAATAACCAGTAGTCCGGCGGCAGTGAGCTTCAACCTCGCAGTAGGGTCTGGACAATGTTTTTTTGTTGATTCTATATCTCTGAGATGTGCTCTTTCAGAATCTGAATGATGCCACTCTGTCATCGTTGGGCAATCCGCATAATATGCAAATTAAGGCGGCCATTACCAAAAATCTTGTTTTCGCCTGTATCTCAGTAACTATGAATGATATCAACATAATTTTGGCGTCTATCCCTATGTTTTGAGGGGTAAAGCATCCAACTAGGCCATAGCCATAAATGTCACACCAATAGTTTTTGCAGAATTAACATATTGAGGCCGCCATTACTGAAAATTTTGTTTCTGATGATATCTTCGGAACTACAGGTGGTATCAAAATAATTTTGGTATCTATCCCCATGTTTTGAGGGTTAAAGAATGATATGAAGCCATTTCAGTAAACATCACACCAATATTTTGTATTGAACAGGCATATTAACAAAGCTGCCATATCTAAGAAATCTTGTTTCCGACAATATCGTGTTACTACAAATGGTATCAAAACGCTATTGGTGCCTGTCACCATGTTTGGAGGGATAAAGGAACGTATTAGGTTATATTAACAATGATGAAACAAGTATTTTATACTGTATCTCACAACAGCCAGTGAAGTTTAGCTGAAAAACTATGTGATTTACACCATGTGGTTCATCATTGTGAACTGCATGAATAATTATCTGACCTTGTCATGACACAATGAGCTGGGGCTCTGATTGGTCGGTGTGGCTGCCAGAGGTATTCTTGGGCCTTCAAACAAAATAATGCCATGTGAAATGACTCAATATCTTTTGACTGATGTTTTTTTGTTTGTTCTGAGATATATATACCTTATTATCACTGATTATTATATTCTTCTGTAACCAGACATTCACGAGGTTAACTACCATGAACCACATACCTTCATATTTTATCACATAATAAGCATATATCATAATTGTTGAGAAACAAACTAAGCCATTTCAAAAAGGACTGAGCAAAATAAAATTAGATTCAAGTGCATTTTAGTCGTAACAGAACACTTCTTGCGCTGATACATTTTGCCATTATTGATTTTTCTGTGTACGGAAGCGAGTCACTTTCAACAATTTTGTCCCTAGGAACTGAATACCACCAATTGTCATGTCCACACTTCCATTTGTTTTAATTCAAGGCTATTTAAGTGCTCAGAAGAAAATTTGAATGCACAAAGCTGTGAGCATATACTATCTTGAGTGAAACAGCCAAACAAGATTTCATGGGGAGGCACACTGCTGAAGCAAGCATACCTCATACGGTAATTACTGCGTCAATGTTTATAATTTGAAATAACATTCTGCAAAATATTGGTCAAGTAAGCTATTGAACAAGACGTATCTGTACTAAAATCACACCTTATCATTTCCGGCACCTCTGGAACAGTAACATTGTCGCTTGGATCCAATGGTACTGGATTAAGTATTTACTACTAAATCAATCATGTCTCCTTAACAGACCGATTGAATACAGGAATTCTGAGTAAGAGCCAACTTCCAAATGGCAGTCTTAATATACCATCATCACTTTCTATTTGTTCAAATTATTTTATTACCAAGTGGACAGTGTTAAAGCTCTTTCAGGCCGTATTTGTTCGTGAGACCAGCCACGAGGTCATTTTAGATTGGCATCCAATACTCATCTTTGGATTTGGTCTTGGGTGCCTTTGGCCAGTTATGGAAGTCTCGGGACCTGCCTCGAGGCCACGTTTTGATGGCCTTGGCCTCGGTCTCAGAGGCTCATGCCTTGGTTTTGATGGCAAATGTTCCAGCCTCAACTACAACACTGAAAGTGGAGCTTTTGTCGCATATTTCTACCAATCTTGCATGATTAGACTTGCCAAAAACCGGAGCATCATTCAATGTCAACAATGGCTGTTGATCAACTGGCGGGTACCCATGAGTGGTGGCTTTCTCCAGTGATGTCAGCTGCTGTATTGGAGTTCATAAAAGGAGAACTTGGTCCTTCTATCGTAAGATGAGAGGTTAGGTTCAACTTCTAAAGCATTAAAGTTAGGCAAGAGGAGAAAAGTAGTTCCGGAGCTGTCCTCCAATCACGGATGTAGACTCCAGCAGAATTGTAATGAATAATATTATATGATTTATATCATAACGCAATGCACAATTTGAATAATCATTAGAATTTTTATTTCTACGGATTCTTTTCTGAACCCACAAGATCTTCCAATGGGAGGAATTAATGTTGAAAAAAGTAGTGCATTGGCCTGGTAAAAGCATGAGGGCAGTTTCGGAAGAGTTCCTACAGTTTATCATCACCATATCTGGTTAGTGACCAGTCTAGAATACGCTTTTCTCCACAAATAATTGTCAAGAAGTTCACTTTCCTTGATGATATAAAGTAACTTTGTAATCCAATTAATTTCGTTTGGAGAGATAATTATTTGCTAATCTTTCAATGAGCTTTCAGTAGCCTGCATTGATTACATTGAATATTATTGGGATCGTTGGAGAAGTTTTATTCATGCCAGATTGGTAGAAAATTTGACAAATGCTCCACTATCAGTGTTGTGGTTGAGGCAGGGACACATGCTGCCCAGACCGAGGTATGAGCCTCTGCGACCGAGGCCAACGTCATCAAAGCCTGGCCTTGAGGCAGGTCCAGGCCGAGTATTGAGCATCCAAGGCAGTGGCCATCCAAATAATCTGGCCTTGAGAGCTTCGACATTGTCGTATAAATAACTCATATAGAAAGTGATGATGGTATATTTAGACTGCCATTTGGAAGTTGGCTCTTACTCAGAATTCCTGCATTCAATCAAGTCTGTTAAGGAGACACGATTGATTCAGTAAATGCGTAATCCAGTATCATTGGACACAAGAGACAATGTTGCTGTTCCAGAGGTGCTGGAAATGATAAGGTGTGATTTTGTTACGGGTACATCTTGTTCAATAGCCCACTTGACCAGTGTTATGCAGATTTCATGGGGAAGCACAATGCCGGAACCAGCACACCGCCAGAACCAGAATATCTGATTAGGTAGTTACTGTGTCAAAGTTTATAATTGGACATAACATTTACTTGGCTCTTGCACTCAAGATATTACATACTACAGCCTGGAGGATTCAAACTCTCTCCTGAGCTCTTAATCAGCCTAGAATTAAAATAAATGGAAGCATGGACATGACCATTCAGTTTCCAGGGACAATATTATGGCAAGTGACTTGTTTCCGTACAAAATCAATAACGGCAATTTGCATCGGCACAAGAAGTGTTTTGTAATGACTATGCACTTTTATCCAACATATTTTGCTCAATCCTTTCTGAAATGGCTTAGTTTGTTTCCCAACAATTATTTTGATACACATATGCTTATTATGTGATAAAACATGAAAGGATGTGGTTCTTGACAGTTAACCTCGTGAGTCGTCAATGTCAGGTTACAGAAGAGTACAACCATCAGAGTTAAAAAGTTATATCTCAGAACAAAAATTAAACCACTAGTCAAAAGATATTGAGTCCCTTCATATGGCATTATTTTGTTTGAAGGCCCAAGAATATCCCTGGCAGCCACACTGACCAATCAGAGCCCCAAATCATTATGACATCATCACTTCACTGCTCATTGTGTACATGACAGGGTCAGATAATTTTTCCCGTGGTTCACAATGATGAACCACATGGTGTAAATCACATGGTTTTTCAGCTAAACTTCACTGACTGTTGTGAGATATAGTCTAAAATATTTGTTAGATCTTTATCAAAATAACCTAATAAGTTCCTTTATCTCTCAAAACATGTTGGCAGGCACCAATAGTGTTTTGATGCCATTTGTAGTAACACGATATTGTCGGAAACAAGATTTTCAGTTATGGCAGCTTTGTTAATATGCCTGTTCAATACAAAATATTGGTACGATGTTTACTGAAATGGCTTCATCTCATTCATTAACCCTCAAAACAGGGGGATAGATACCAAAATTATTTTGATACCACCTGTAGTTCCGGAGATATCATCAGAAACAAAATTTTCAGTAATGGCGTTCTCAATATGTCAATTCTACAAAAACTATTGGTGTGACATTTATGGCAATGGCCTAGTTGGATGCTTTACCCCTCAAAACATAGGGATAGACACCAAAATTATGTTGATATCATTCATAGTTACTGAGATACAGGCGAAAACAAGATTTTTGGTAATGGCCGCCTTAATTTGCATATTATGCGGATTGCCCAACGATGACAGAGTGGCATCGTTCAGATTCTGAAAGAGCACATCTCAGAGATATAGAATCAACAAAAAAACATTGTCCAGACCCTACTGCGAGGTTCCCATGAAATCTGGGGTTTGGCAGCCGGACTACAGTCCCACCAGAGAGAGAACAATTCAAGTCAAAACGTAAATGCCTTCAACAGTAGAAGAGGCTGAGGACGTGGCCGAGGCTCAATCGAATTCAGAAATATTTATTTGCCTTGTTTCTGGAAGTTACAAGATCGTTGAAGACCCCTTTAAGGCTATCAATTGCCGCTGCCGAGAGGCCACCAGTCAAAAAGTTTGCATAGACAAATTTCACACATACATGTTAAATTGTGAAAATAAGATTAGAAAAAAAGCAAAATATTTTACCAAGGCTGACTGTTGACTTCACAGTGTGACTGGAGGGTAATGCAAGCACAGCAAAATGTCTTTAAATTTTATAGTGAAAAAAAATCAAAACTAATTTTGTCAAAAAATAGAACAGTCAATGGTATTACAATCAGTTTCGTAGTCATTGATTAGACAATTTTGGACATACAATAAAACCATGGCTAAATAATCTTTGTCTTATTGGTTCAGTCATTTCATTGTATCTTAATGGAATTCTGTATTCTAAACTTTGCATTGCAAATTCATGCGGGGAACAATGGTACAGGAAGTAGAAAATTGAAACACTTATAGCATAGCTTATAGTCATGTAGAATGCATATATCTTTGAACTTCAGTACTTTCAAACTTTTTAAAATGGCACTGGTATGCGCATTATATCGACTTCTGCTTAGTATTCGTATTGCCTTTTTCTGTACAATTTGTATCTGTCGATGTCTCAAGCCCCAAAGAAAAACACCATAGTTAAGATGAGAAACAATCAAAGAGTAATAAATATTTAGCAGAGCTTCAATGGGTAAAATGTTTTTCAATTTGTTCAAGATACCAATTGTTCTTGATATCTTTTTGGACACACAGTCAGAATGAGCTTTCCAGCTCAAGTTCTTCATCTAATATAATTCCTGAATAGTTAAGTTTTTTTTTACAAATTCGACTTCGTGTTCATTAATGTAAATCTTAGGTATATCAATTTTTCTTTGATGAGTTCGGAAAAACATTGCTTTAGGCTTCTTACAATTTAATGACAATTTATTAATCTCTAACCATTTACTGGTCTTTTTAATTCATCACTAATGACCTTATTTGGATTTTCATTTGGATTACTAAGTTTAATCAATTTCATTGTTGTCATAACTGTAGAATCATCTGCATAAGTAACAGGATACTGAATATTTGAAGCAACGGCCATGTCATTCACATATATAATGAATAAAAGGAGACCTAAGATGGACTATTACAATGAAATGCAAAATGACTACTATTACAATGAAATGCCAAATGACTACTATTACAATGAAATGCCAAATGACTACTATTACAATGAAATGCCAAATGACTACTATTACAATGAAATGCCAAATGACTATTACAATGGAATGCCAAATGACTTACAATGCACTGTCAAATGAATGCTTTGATTAACTGCCAAATGAATAATGCATTGATGAACTGTCAAATGAATGTTTTGATGAAATGTCAAATGAATACTTTGATGAACTGTCAAATGAATGATTGGATGAAATGTCAAACGCTGATTTGAATTTATCTGGCGTCAATGCTCATGTCAATGCTCATGCTGGTGCAAGTACAAAGATGTAACAAAGCAAACAGAATGACGGGTATTATCAGGAGGACATTTGACAAATTGGAGCCAAAGATATTCAAGGCAAGTTTCGTAACTCTAGTAAGGTCTATTCTTGAGTACGGACAAGCTATATGGAGTCCGTATACAAAAAGGTACCATCAGGGAAATTGAATCAGTCCAAAGAATAGCAACTAGAAAAGTTAACGGTCTCCAACATGTCGTATCCAGAACGACTGAAAACTCTCAAACTTTCAACTCTTCGATTTAGAAGAATGCGTGGGGATGTAATTGAGGCATATAAACTTATTCACAATATATACGGTGCCGATGTCTCACTTGACCTACAACGAGCACATCAACAAACGAGAGGTCAACAACTGAAGTTATTCCTTGAAAGGACCCACCGGCTGGATATTCGTAAACATTCATTCAGAAATAGGATACCGGGATTATGGAACAGTCTGCCAGAATATGTGGTATGTGCCCCGAGCTTGAATTCATTCAAAGCTCGTTTGGATAAGTTCTGGGTAAATCATCCAGTGTTTTATGACCCGGAAGCAGATATTGCTTGAGCTATTGGGAAAGGGGGGCGGAGGCATTGTGAGAGGCCTTAGCTCACCTTAGGAACAAATAATAATAATTGGATGGTGCGAGGGATTATTAATTGTAAACCAGACCCTGTGGATTAACATGCCAAAGGATCATTAACATGCCAAAGGATCGATATACTACAATGACTTTTTGCTGAAATATGGTGGAGGCATCGTGAGAGGCCTTAACTTTCAGCTTTCCTCTGATCAGCTGTGTATTTACCTGTCAAAGGATACTATACCTAAGATACTCATCTATTGGTATATTACTTAGTCCAGATACTCAACTATTCAAGTACAATAACCTAGTTATTACCGCAGCATAAACTTTTAGCATAGATCTGAACATAGGGGCTTCTGCAGAAGTCCGCGTTCAGTATTTTACTTTACTTTACTTTACTATGAAAATTCACTTTGGTTTTCGCATGATTCTGATGTTCTGCACAATGGCGCTTCTGCCACTGTATTGTCTATTTCCAATACCAGATGCTGAGCCAACAGAAGCAGATCAGGTAGCCAGGGAACAAGAGAAAAACGCAGAACTGGTAGAACAACTCGCTGAAGCCACAGGCAAAATAAACAGACTGCAAACACAGGTAAAGTCCACAACAGATGAAAATGAAAAACTGATATTAAAATGACCTCCCGCAAGCACTTGAACAGTAGGCAAACCAGGTGGAGACGGAGCAGATAGAGGCCCTTGAAGAAAAGATTAGGGCACTTGAACAGAGGGTGGAAATTGAGGAAGAAGAGGCAGAATACCAAAACGAGGTGGCAAGCCAGACTGACAGCCTAAATAAGGAATTGGAGGAAAGAATAAAACTACTTGAGGAAATGCAAGAAACAAGACAGCAGACCCGAGAGACAAAAGAAACAGCCAGGCTGCAGACACCACAGGAAAGAACAACAGAGATAAAGATGACAACAGAGACAGAAGGCCAGCACAGCTAGAGGATATGGACACAGGTCCGGAACCAGGGACTACTAAGGACACCTCACGAAAACAGAAGGCAAGAGAAGACGAAACACAGGCATCAGCAGTACCCCCGAAACGCCAGTGAAGACCAGATAAAAGACTAAAGGCAGCCATAATAGGAGACTCCAACACTAAGAGAATAATGAACCACCTGAGGGACAGCAATGAAGTCAAATGGGAATACCTAGACACATACAAGACAGCAGAAGACCTCTACAGAGACATTAAAAAAAAGAAGCCAATACTCCACACACTAAAAGAGGTAGATTACGCAATAATATTACTGGGGACAAATGACATCCGAAGGGGACACAGGAACGACAAGGTACTAAACTGGCTCATAGAGTCATGCAAGGCCATTACCAAGACTACGTTAACTTACACCAGGATAGCAACTCTCCCACCGATGAACACCAGGGAAGACGAACACAATGCGGAAATAATACGGCTCAACAGGCACATCAGAAAAGATGCAAAAAGGGTTCTCCAATCTCCAGGCACACGAGGCAAAAGGAGACACGGAGAATACTCGAGGC
Source organism: Platynereis dumerilii (assembly GCA_026936325.1). Classification (NCBI taxonomy): domain Eukaryota; kingdom Metazoa; phylum Annelida; class Polychaeta; order Phyllodocida; family Nereididae; genus Platynereis; species Platynereis dumerilii. The sequence continues at coordinate 29,462,122 of JAPTHN010000011.1, forward strand.
AGACGGATATCACATCAAGAACAGCCACGCACAAGATTTGACAGAGGAAATCACTAAATCAACAACTGAGGCATATCGAGAATAGAAGGTAATAATGAAACTCACAACAGAGGAAATAGCTCTTTTAAATGTCCTTTCCATTTGATGTCACAATAACGAGGGCGAAAAATGACAAAACAATACCCTCGTTTTTATTTTAAAAACTATTGAAGTTAGAGACCTGAAATTTTGTACACAGCCTACTTAGAATTTTAGTTTCCTCTGGGAATTTTTCCAACAAATTCTGAGGAGGTCAGGTGGGAGCCATTTGATGAAACCATCTGGTTTGATTCGTATGACCACATAATTCTTCACTCCACTAGTCATTCAAGAAATTAATCCTCGATACCTTGAGCAAGTCAATATGCACTTACGTAAAAATTGCTCAAAAGTTACAATAAAATTGCTATGTATTATTTCAGAATTTGAGTCTGACTTGTCTGAGGAGGAGAGTGGAGGACAAGCTGCAGAAGGTATCCCCTTTACACTGTTAGCACCGAGAATAATTTTCAATGAACTAGGCATGGAGTTATTGTGAATGTCAATAAATTATTAATATTTTTTTGTGATTGACTACCATCACAACGTTATATGGAGTGTGATGATTTAATTATGATTATTGCATTCAGAATTAGTCTTGAAATGTCTGCCACCACCAACAACCTTGTTGATGGAAACCATGAACAGTGAAGACAATGATGGTGATGAACAAAACAGAAGCGGAAAATCAGATGACGCTTATAGAGGTTTGTTTTGGCCTAAGTGGTTCAATTCCGTATTTCTATAATATTTATTCGGATTTTTATATCAACATATTTTGTGATTCCTTGTTTGGTGTTGTGTCATTGATGCATTAATAAATATTTACTAGCAGACCCGACCCGTTGGATGGGACATCAGATTATAGATATGAAACGCAAAATTAACAAGAACCCAGGGGTTCAAAATGGAGGTGGTGTAGTGCCTAAAAGTTTGCATACCATGAATCCAGCAGATGATTTGTCTTGCACTGCTATAACTATTCAGACATAGATAGATATGGATGATATGCACAAGTGCTGCTCTCATACCTCGGGCTGACAAGAAAATGTATGGCTTACAAGCAAGCCCTTGGGCTGTCAACCACCCATAATGTTATTGTTATATTAACCCTATTTGAAAATGATCAAAAAGGACATTTATTTAACATCTAATCTGAATATTCTAAATTGGCTGCCCAAGGTTTGAGCCGAGGCAAGCAAAGACTAGGATTTTGCAATGATAACTCTTGACCGCCCAGCTGCCACGGTAACTCGCTATATTTATCCTAAGAGCTTCTTAATTCCCTACTATCACGTCAATAAAGACCTTACTTACTAACATGCTGCTCTATACACCTGTCAATCCTCCTACCACTGCCAGCTAACTTATAGACTGCCAAATTGAGCAGCTGGACCAACAAATCTGTCAATCCAGACTTGAGGAGGTGAAATCTCATCGAAGAAATGTCCATTTCTTCGTTCATCAATGCTCTTCGGCGTCTCATTGCACTGAGGGGTTAAGTTAAACTTATCAGGTCCGACCAAGGTACGAATTTCGTTGGTGCTGCGAAGATTATTGACAAGGATATTAAGTGGTTGTTCAATGCGCCAGACTCTTCACACATGGGTGGAGTGTGGGAAAGAGTAATTGGTGTTGCTCGAAGAATTTAAGACTCTATGCTTTCGAACTGCGGAAACAAGACTCTTACTCATGAAGTTTTAGTGATACTCATGGCAGAAGTTACTGCGATTATGAACTCTAGACCAATGGCTCTATCCTCTGATCCTGAAAACCCCATGATCCTTCCCCCTGCGTTTTTTATGCATATATGCTTATTTCCGCTTCCTGTTAATCTCTAGCACGTGGGCCAAAAGCATGTCCTTTTACATCTCTTTGAGAGCTGCTGTATACGAAATAATGGAGAAATAAACACGTTATTGCACACATATACATGCCCCGTTCCAAGGGCAATTGACTTTCTATACTCACTCCGATTGGAGAGGAATCATAACTACAGCGCATTAAATATAGCCAGTTCGGCATTATCGTCAGTAATACTTCCGGTGGACAATGTTCACTTTGCAAGCAGCCACTTGTCAAAGACTATTTAAAAGGGGCATTTAATGATAAGCCCCCCACACGTCGATACGTGGACACTTGGGATCCGGCAATTGTGCTTGATTTGATTTGTTGAAGATATGGGAGCCGGTGGACTCCATTCTGCTGAAAAAGTTAACATTAGAAACTGTGTTTTTGGTGTAACTCGTTTCAGGGCAGCGCATCCAGACGCTTCCGTTTTTAGATATTAAGAATATGGTCGTCAACATTTTTCCTACTTTTCGTATTTCTGCATTACTTAAACAGAGTACACCCGGTTATAAGAATCCTTGGATATTGTTAAGGGCTAAGGTAGGTTTATTTCGGAACTTCACCATTGGACAAATTGGGATAGTGAGATTTTCATATCAGAAGGCTATATCCAAAATTTCAGGTCTCTAACTTGAAAAGTTTTTTGAGGAAATGACATTGAAATTTTGAACATTATACGGTTGTTTCGCAAACTCGCGGTTTCGTACAACTTTTTCAGTTCTCATCATATAGAAACAAAACCTGCATATTTGAAAAGGTGACAAAAAGACCTACAATTTGAGTACCAACACGATGGGTTTCCGATAATTTTTCATCTTTACTTTCCATAAAATTTCACGTTTATGAGAAAGCAAGTCATATCTGATGATGCAAACCAGCAATGAGCAAGTAATTACTTGAAAAAGGTATTTTATCAGTCCTGGTTATATTCAAATCTATGTCAGTTCACTGGATAACACCCTGACAAAACATTGGCGGTCTTACACTGACACATTTTGGAAGTATGGGGGGAGTAACAGTTTCATTAGGCAAACCTATAGTGGGTTGTTATATCATTTTTCCAGCAATACAAGTACACACAGTATAATCTTAAAATAAATCAAAGATCAGAAATATTTCAATGTGTTATTGATGCAAAGAAGTTCACAGGCAGCATCAAGTATAACGGTTATTTGAGATATATTATATATATATTGCACTGCATACACAAAAAGCCAAATATATACATCTTGTCGATCTCGGAGCATTGACATTATTTTTGAAATGTAATGTTCTCAATCCAAAAGGCATGGTTGGTTCCGTAAAGCTCTAGTGACGGCATAAAGAGCTGTCTAATAATCTATCTAGACCTCCCTGTAACACCTTAGTTCCAGTATAAAATGAGCGTAAAAATATGTTTTCACAGCACCTTAATTATTGCAAAGCAGAGAAGTGTTACAACTTCCACACACCAGTGTAGAAATATGGAGCAATTTCTGATCAAGTGTAATTGCTCTATTTGAACTTCTTTCTTCATAGAAGGATGCCCTGAGTTCCACTTCTTTCTCTATTTTTTCAGTACATAACAATACTGAACCTGATCCTGAAATGACTCGTCGATAAATCTGATAACCTGTCCCAAATGGAAATATTTCTACAAGTTCTTCATTTCTGTGGTTCTATTTAGGATATTTGTGGCAATTATTGAAATGAAAATGGTAACTATATTATATAGTTCTTGGTGCTTTTCCCAAGATTGCTAGTAATGCCAGATATCTAAACAGCCAACAGAGGTACAGTTACACCAATAATGTCAACTTTCATTTGCGAGTCAGGCAAAATATTAAAAGTTGCCACATTGTGAATCTACTGTGCCTTCAAAGTTGGCATAAACCATTGATGCTGGTATTCAAAATGAAGGTCTGATTGAGCCCTGTCCAACCATACCAGTATTGTCTTCTCACCTAAATTGACTTAAATATTCAATACCGCGGATCGGCAAACGAAGCGAAAAATGTCTAAAAACTCAAAATTTCAAATGGATTTCCTCAAAAAAGTATAATAGTTAGAGACCTGAAATGTTGGATATGGCCTTTTGACATGAAAATCTCACTATCCCAATTTGTCAAAAATTGAAATTCAAAAATTTTTGCAAAATCAACCTGCCCTATTAAGGGCCTACCCCCACGATAATAGAATATGTGTTACCATTGTTAGAAGGAATATTTAGCCAAAACTGTGTCTTAACGTAAGGACAACTTCATGGTTTTCTTGACTTACAAGAAGCCGCACAAACCAGCTATACTAGTAAAGACACCCTCGCCAGATGGCTCAAGGAGGTGACGGCCCTGGCAAGTTTGTTCGCGGCAAAGAGGGGGGCACATCCATGCAGGAGATTCTGCACACGGTTGGTTGGGCAAATGACAGCGTGTTTGGGAAGTTCTATGATGAGCCGTTGTGTGGTGTTCACACTTATGATGTTGCTGTTTTAAGGAATTAAATTGGTTCCCTTCAATTTGATTGTCATAGTTCTTTGTGGTAGAGTTTGGAATTTGAGGACTTTAATATTCTCGTAGGCACTCCAGGACTCCAGGAGTTCGACAGTAATTTAAAGGTTAAACAAGCTTACTAGTAAGTGAAGTTTGGCCTAAATTCGGTCGATCTTCCTGGCAGTCCTTGGGAGTTTATATGCTCTCCGCTCCCTGAACCCAAATGAACTCACAATCCAAACTATTCACTTGCTACAAAATTTGATCCGATGTCAGCGCCATCTCGTATAAACTCCCAAGGACTCCAGGGTGAGCCACAGAATTTCGGCCAAACTTCACTTACAAGTAAGCTCGTTTAACTTATAAATTTAATCCTTATTATTTTTCTGTTTCAGGCACATGTTCCATGTGACTGACCTCGAGATATCCTCCAAAAAATTAATCGAGTGTATTCCTGCCCAACAAGAAACTAAATACTATGAATTGAGCCATACAGATATGAAACATGCAATACCATATTATGTCAGCGACATTTCTGATTTTGTTGAATAATACAACACCATGTTAAAATTTTTGAATAAGGGAGGGTTCAACAAAAGATTCGTGAGCAGACCTGATGAAGAACTGAGTGAATCTGCTTCATTCAAACAATATGAAGCAAGCGGTTCAAAGGGAAACAGGTACGGCTGGTACATGTGCCTTTTTTATTAATTTTTTTTTCAATTATATTTGTAGGACACGCAGGTGTAATACTGTGCTTATTCAAGCCTGTGGCAACACCTCTGTAAGTACCGTAAATGACTGAAAGTTGACTATTCAAAAATCAGAAAAAAGTATTAAGGACAGTTTCATAGCACCTCGCTACGTCAAAAAAGAGTAGGAGGCCTAAGGTCACTAGAAGAAGAAGAAGAATGACGAAGGGATAATCTTTATCCAGTCCATAAGTAAAATTTGCTAGAATAACGCAGTTCTTGGCACTACCACCTGAGTGCAATTATTATAGTCCATGATGTGCTGATTAAATTAATGCAATTACACTCATTCTGGTCAGACGAAGTCTCAGCACAGTATGCTCCCAATGGGGGAATATTCTGTCTCTCTCATTTGAACGAATGATACTTTACATTTCATAAAAAATATGCCTACTTTTCAGTCTTGAGCAACGCTCTTTTAGGTCACATGTGGGGGCAATAGGTGACAGCCCGGACACTCACAAGGTAGCATGTCAGTCTAGTCTAACAGTTTTGCAGATTTGGTTTAATTTAGTGAGAAAAAAAGTCAGCCCTTGTCCATCTCCATGAAGTAATATTGTTATTATCACAGCTTAGTCATTTTGTTAAAAGACCTTGTTGATTTCCAAGTTTAGTTCTGATCTGCACCACTCTGATTTCATTAAACATCTACCAAAGATGACCACAGATAAACTTAAAGGGACCAGTGTCGTGGCGCTTAAAAACTTCCGACATCAAGAGTGTCATAAATGCAATATATGAAGATTTTACACAAAGATTTATTATATAATAAGACTTAATCAATAGTCAATGGCTACTTTTTACCTTCAGTGAACCTCGTAAATTGTCAAGCACTTGTGATTTTGGTCAATTCCTGGACCAAGCCCTACCGGACAAGTTGGTATGCGGACTGTTAAGTGAAAGAATTCAAAACAGACTCTTGACGGAAATCACTCGTTCAAGGAAGCACACAACAAAGCTGTTGGCATGGAGTCTGCTCACAAGGACACCAAGGAGTTTGCCCAAGCACGGTGTAAACCAGCTAGTGGGAATACGTTGTCAAGTGTTCATAGTGTGAAGTTCGAGCAGAAGTTTCGTAAACCAGACAAGGAGAAAACTGTGACATCTGGAACTGTGTGTTCGCATTGTGGGGGTGACAATCACAATCAACAGAAATGCAGATTCAAGTCAAAAATGCAGCCATCACCCCGTGTCACCACGTCTTTTGTAGGACATGTATCAATGGATTTTTACAGTTGGGCGATTCATGTCCGAAATGTGCCAGTAGTGTTCTTCCCGATGAACTGTTGCAACTAACTGGTCACATTCTCGGCATCTACAACAATCTGCAACTGAAGTGCCATGCATGTGACTATGAGTCCACAATAGTTCACATGATGAGTCATATGGATTCATGCAAAGGACCACCAGTCTACAGAATGTTCAAGGTGCCTTTATCACAAGTAAAGGTAGAGACAATTCGATACAAACGCCAGCCACAGCTAATCAAAACTGTTAAAGAAAGTGTTTCAAAGGTGGCCACAACACAGTTCGAAGATGAAACAGATCTTTATTTTGCACTGCTAGCCGAACATTTAAATGCAAAAAAGGATCACAAAGGGATGTTGAGGGATGGAAACACGAGGAAGAAGCTGTTGGTCCTCTCTCGGCTGATGTGTGCCTCGCTTTGAGAGTCGATAGCATTCAGTCGAAAAACCAGTATGCAAAACAGTTTGCCTTTTTGAAGAAGCACGAACAAAACCCATCCTGCAGCATTTCGGAGATCAATGAGGCCAAAAAAAGGTACATGCCAGGATACGTGACGTATGGCATATAGGGCTTCGAGTCTCAGTCCTCTGGCTATCACACCCCAGCAAAAATTACAGAACCAAAGAGTCTGGAACCTATTGACATAATGGAGGACTTCAGTAGCGAGCACCCGGAGCTCTTCATCCCTAATGTCTGTGGTGTGCGCTGGTCCTATCAAGACTGTCTAGCAAAAACTCTGGAGTAACTGAGCCCAGCAATTGACTCAAATTTAAAGAAGTTGGGTTTGTCGCATCATAGGGATTACTTGTACAAGGTGTATGTAAAAGATGGATGTGACGGCACGGGAGACGTCTCCGTCTACAGACAAAGAAGTGACCGTGATCTCCCAGACAAGGCATTTCGGACATCATTTTGTGTAATGAAAATAGTCTTGAGTTGTGAGGACCAAGAACACATAGTGTTCCAAGAAGCGCACCCTAATTCTGTGAGAACGAACAGGCCATTGCTGGAGGCCATTTGTGATGAGAATGACCCTCCCTCAGCAATGGTCTGCATCCTGCCAGTTGAGCATGAGCGTAAGTTCCTGACAGGCAAGATCTTGAAGGTAGAATGCCCCGGTTCGGCTTAAAGTTTTGAATTGGACTTCTACTCTTCAATGATAGACGAAAAATTAGACCGGGCAGAAAGCGGATTACAAGGAAGTGGATCATCGTACATTGTACCCTGTGCCATGCGACACGACAGTCTGCAGTTTCAGACGTGGGTACTTTCGCCATTGATCGCACCTACAAAGATACTTTGGATATGGCGGAGTACCTGCGGCTGAATCCGGACAAGCTGTCTGACAAGAAATTAGAAGAGGTTGCGAAAGGAAAGAAGTCTGTGCCAATTCTATTGATGGATGGCATCAAAAAAGGTCTTGATGCGACACATGCTGACATGAACCTTGGTCATTTCTTTATGAACTTAATCAGCAGGGAGATTGCCCAGGCCTATACCTGGCAATTAACTGCAGTGTTAAAGGACCATGTAATGCATGCAGAGAAGAAGTTTGATGATCACCTCCAACGTACCGTGGGCTTAAATACCCAACTTATGATGCCTGGGAATTATGCTCGTGTACTGTTCGAGGAGCAAAATTTTGATCATTTTGTCGCTCCCATCCCCGTCGAAGAAAAGAGAGCTGCTGTGAAGAGACGGTTGGTATCATTTAGAGAAATGCGGAGAGTGTATCGTGCGAACAAACCCTTGGAAAGTTGCCCTGAAAAAGTTTCTGCAGACAGCTCTTGCATTCCGCTCAGGCTTGAAAGAGAATTTCTCTTACGCTCATCGGCCGAACTATTTGCACAAGGTGATCGAGCATGTGCAAGAACTTCTCGAACGACCAGATGGAGGCTCCACAAGGGAGGCTGGAATGCAACAATGGGCCATCTAGAAGGAAGACTATCCAGGCCAGTAAAAATAAGGAACATCCCTATGGAAAAGACCATCGACTCCTCATTCAGCCAACAAAATTGGGATGCTCAGCATCGATAATTGGGAAGTCCGTGGTCATCTTCACTGATTCCGAATTTAAGAGCTGAACGATACTACCAAAGGCATTTGGAATTCCTATCCGGGAAGAAATGTAGACCCGACAGAAAGCTGATAACAAAGTTCAGATCTGGGATCCAAGAATTAGCGACATTCTTCATCACAAAAAAAGTTGTGAGATGGCAGAAAAAGGATGGCCTTTATGCTGTACCATATAAAACTTCCATGGGTGGCTCCAGAGAGGCATAGGCTCTGGAGCCATCTAGCATTTCTCGGAGCGACGGGAAATTTTTACCACTGATCATGCAGATGTTGAGGGCTTAAAACAACTGATTAAGACTAAGTCTACAAAAACATCGAAAAACACATGGCCTTGTCAGCAAACATAAATTTAGCCAGTTCAATTGACCTAAGCACAAAGTCTGTCAGCGTACTTAATTTATCCTCCAGTGAGAAGGCTGCAAGTGCCAACTGAAACAAATGGCAACATGATCAAAATGCTCCTTAAATATGGCAGTGTGAGAGAGAGTGAGTTTGCATTTTATGCTCAATCAGCACCAGTGTGGGCTATTCAGAGGCAAATCGCAGTGGGGGAAGTTCAAAACACAACTTAGGGAAGATGTTGAAGCATTCCTTGCATGCAAGATTCTCTATTGACAATCTTCTAGATCTACCGGAAAGCTTTAGGATGAATAGAAAATCTACAATCACAACAGATGATGTCAGTTTTCTCTTCACAGGATTCTCCTCTAAGCAACTTATATGAAATGGATGTGAAGATAGAAGGAAGGGTATACAATACCAACAAACAATTCATTCAGGCTTCCAAAGCCAAATTGTTTAACGACCTGGTAACCGCCCAAAAGTTTCTTGAGGACGTCAGTTAAGTTTCTTTTCTTCCCGACCATTACTAAATGATTGGTAGTTTTCATACACAAACCTAGATGCATATATCTCTTGGGATTGGTCACTGCAGGACGAGAGTCGGATTCTGCACTGGTGACAGTTGCAGGAGCAGCGTGGGACTTGTTCGGGGGGCTGTATCGGACAAATTTTTGTCATTCTACATCATTTTTGATTGAAAGAAAAAACACAATTTAGTTTTATTTACCATTATGTTTAAGTGGACACTAGCCAAAGTAAGACTACCACACTGACCGCAGCATTACTTCACATTTTCAAAACCCACTAACGAGACCCTCAAGAATCAAGACACTATAGAGTTGGAAAGACCAAAACGGATGCAACTGCTATTTTTTTATAAGCAAACACGTATGAACATAGCATTAGCATGACTGTAATTTGTAAAGTACTGGTGTCATTTTATTGTATAAAAGTTCAAGCTGAACCGTTTGTCTAACACTTTATCCTCTTGAATTTATACAACAGCTTGAACACTTGCACGAAGTTCCTGAGACTAGAAAGTGAAAAATTAGCTTACCTGAAAGAATTCCGCAGATCATCCAATTGTCTCAGCCTCTCCTGCCATTGATAGTGACAAAAAAATCGGCAAGACTTCAAAATGGATTAATTGATGAGGTCAACGCTTCAATGATCAATTTCAAATTGATGTTGCAATGTACAGTACAAACAACAACTTTTGGAGTCTCAGCACAAAAATTGTAAGCAGAAAATGAGAAAATCTCATTTTCAAGTGGCATCACCTGAATTTCAGCCATTTGTCAGAAATCGCTGGAATCAACTCGTGCTTAGCTCAGCGAAAGTATTCTATGACAGTCAATCAGTGACGATTGTCGGTGAATTGTTCCATCACTAGCCCATGGTCTTCAAAGTTACAAGCAGGACTAGAGTGCCGAATCTGTACAATTCGGCCCAAGATAACAACCGATTAGTAACCAATTAGTTGTCGTATTTACTTTAAAATTTTTTGAAAAGACAAAATCATGAGCAAAAGCTTGACCTGTTGTAAACTCTTCCCATTCGCACAAGTCACAACATCTAACAACGTCATCTTCTGGTCTTTTGCAGTTAAGGCCAAAATATTTAATTGCAGACAGGGGGCTTTCAAGCGGACCCGAAGATTGTGTTGCGTAAATAGTGGACTTCACATATTTTGCGCATTTATCTGTCATTAAAACTTCAACCGAAAACAGTTTTAGGTTGGAAAAAAGTCCAAAAACTGAACCAAAAACATGACAACGAAACAATGGTTGTCATCTTGGGAGTCACCCGATAGACCGGCAGCCCAGGGGCTCTAGCCTAGTCGAACGAGGTACCACTAACGGAGCATATGGGTATAAAGGGAATAATAAAGCACACCAGAAAACCCATTTCTGGCGTGGCGTATCGGTCGCGTTTTCTCCTTGCGGCCATTTTCCAAGATGGCCGCCATAAAAATAAGTGCTTGCAGTTTTTGGTCTAGATCTTTAATGGCTTATCCAATTTTGATAATTTTTGGGTCAAAGTATATGTATTTCAATATTCCCAATGCAATGATGTCATAAAAATTTCAATATTATAAGCGTTTCATGCTGTTTTTAAGGATCAAATGCAAAAAAAGTGAAAAATTTGGAAAAAAATCAAGATTCTCTGGCAAAATAAGGCACCATAGTCCATGAATGATTGGTTTTAGGGCAAAAATAACATCATAAAAAACTTCCTGACATACAGAAATACCAGAAACCATGTCTTATTTGTTGCTGTGGGACATTTAGTGATGAAGATATTCCCATTTATATGACTGGTCACGTCAAGTGAGAATTGTGACGTCACAACATCGCTTATCAGCATTCACGAATAAATGTGTCTAATTTGGCATAACTCTCCAACAGCTTATCAGATTTTTATCATTTTTGTGTCAAATTATATATTTTTCAATATGCCCAATCCAATGGTTATGCCAAAAAGAAGAAATTATGAGTATTTCATATTGTTTCTTATGATCATTCGTCAAAAATGTGAAAAATTTGGGATTTCTAGGCAAAGCAAGGCTTATGACTTGCATTATTGACTTTGACACACAGGCAGACAGAAAAATTATTTTATTTCATCATCATCTTTTGAATAACATTTTGTTATTATAAAAAGGTAGAGTATGATAACGACATGAGATGAGTTGTAAATACAGACGATGAGGAGACCCACCAAAGACCAAAAAAAATTGTTGCTGCTGGTTGGCCACTTGATGATTGTAATGTTAAATTTAGAGTAAAAATATGCCACCTTTCATCAATTTCACATGTTCCAAAATATCAGCAAGTACTTCTGATTTGTTGCTTTGTCACTTTCGGAGATGAAGATATTTGCATTTTTGTGAGCAACCAGGTCAAGTAAAATGTGAGGTTGTGACATGATATTTCCGCAGTTTTGCATACATTTGTCTTATTAGGTGTGAATCATTAAAACATATCAGATTTTTATAATTTTCAATTTAAATACATGTACGTATATTTATGCATGCCATATTTAATAGTTTTAGGACAATTTGTCAATTTTAAGTAGTTTATGCTGTATCTTTTTCCATGGTAAAATCCAACAGGAATTTACGGGTTGCTAAATGGAGGTGGCGTGTTGTCTTAGTACAAATTCTCTGAATCCAGCAGATAATTTGTCCAGCACTGCTATAAGTATAACTATTCAGATAGATATGGTTCTGAAGACATTGATAAATAGACAGATAGATATTAGATAGATAGATATTAGATAGATAGATATAAGATAGATATAGATAGATCTAAATAGATAGATATAGATAGATAGATATCAGATAGATAAATATGGTATGCACATGTGCAGCCATTTAAGAGGAGTGGGTCCTTAGATTGATCAATGAGATGGCAGATAGAGCAAATGTCCTCTAGGCCTACATGTTACACGTTTACTCCATTTGAAAAAGATTGAAAGGGCCAATGATTTAATATCTATCTGAATGGCATCCACCTGGGACTTTGATCTTTAGAGTACATTGAAAATATTCTAAATTGTCTGCCCCAGATTCGAACCCAGGCAAAGAAGACCCCAAGGACTGAAAACACGTGGCCACCCAGCTGTCATATAATTTATCCTAAGACCTGCTTAGTTCCATACAACCATGTCAATAAAGATCTTACTTTCCCATTGGGGCAGCTAGGTGGCAGAGCGGTTATGATTCCTGCCTTCTCCGTTGAAGGTTTTAACTCGCATCAAAACCCCGTGTGGGGAACCAGAAAAACTCAGCAGACTTTCATGAGCAAAACCCCAGCTTGATGTTGTTCGCATTAGAGTTTCCAATTTAACTGTTTACTTGCCAAACAGTATAACTGTTTCATTTCTTAACAGATAACAGTTAACTGCCACTTAACTGTTATGCGAGTTATAGGTTGGGTGGGATTGACTAATTTAATGCCTCAAGATAGCAAATATGAGCTAATAACTAGCTTTGACCTCTTCTGCTTGTTTAACTATATTTTTGGATGGAAAAAAATGCAAACACTACAGATGATTCACTTTTCACTGCATAAACAAATAACAACTGGTCGTTAACAAGACTATGATCATGCTTTTCCAATGATAAATATGAACAATATTGACTTGATTAATCACAATTTTAACATTCTTGTGTGTGCCATTTATAAGTTTTGCAATAATATTAAGTGCTTAATTCATCTTTAGTCAAAAATGTTAAATAGCCTTAAAACTGTCACTATGATCAAACAGTTAACTGTTAGATTAACAGTTAACTGTTCAGTTGACTCAAATGTCAATGCTATTTCAATCAGTTATCTGTAACAGTTAACTGTTACAGTTAACTGGCTGGAAACTCTAGTTCGCATCTGACATTAAATTGGCAATCGCTTGTTTCAATGTCTGTAGGGCAATTAAAGGATCTCTCACATAGGGTAAATGTGAAGCAAGTGAGGACTTCTGCTGTCTCCCATCTCATCAATCAACTCTTGTGAGAGGGCTGTACCTACCATATCTCTCCATCAATCTATCTATCACTAATTATGCTGGTCTATATACCTGTAAATTAGTGTACCACTGCCAGCTAACTTGAAGAGTGCCAAAATGACCAACTCAGTTTATCAATCTAGACTTTGCAAAGAGTTCAAATCCCATGTCTGATTGGCATGGATATTTAAGTCCTGTATTTATGTGGGGTAATTACAGGGGAGGACACAGCAATTAAGTGCAAAGGATGATTGAAATTCCTTTCCATCACAATTTCAGGGCCCAGTGATGAGCAAACCAGTGCATTACCAACTGAGCTGACCCTAACCCCTCCTGGACATGTTGGACCATGTCACAAATCATAACACAAGTACCAAATTGCATCCTATTGCTCTCGCTTACCAAACCCTTTTGATAAATCTGTAATCTATCTATCTATCTATTGTTATCAGTGTAAGCTACCTATTTCATCTTTAGAATCTATCCATCTAATTCATGCAATCCACTCCAGCACAGCCTCTGCTAAATACAGCAAACCACTCCCGAGACTGAACCGATCAGCACAACTTCATGTGATTAATTCATGTTTAACTTCCAGACTTTTAGGAAAATGGCCGCTGAAGCTCAACCGTAAGGCCCAGAAAGTTATCACTTCTGGATAGATCCAGATCTGCATGGATATCATGCTGATTGATGTAAAGATTGAGTGTGATACCTCAAAATTAAGGTCAAAATTGGCTGTAAAGATGTGAATCGAACTAGAGTCTTTTGACATTGTTGAATCTGAAAGCATTATGTCAATTTATGATAATTTGACATATCAAACCTATTTGTCTAGGATAGATTCTCCGGGTGGATCAATCTATCAAATTCATAAAATCCATCCATTCTATCTGTCCAGGGCTAGAAAAAATATGAATTTCAAGGCAATTTGATGAAATACGATAACATTGCCCATGAATTCTCGCGAATCAATCAAGCCTCCATAATTCCAAGTCAAAAATTTTGACCTTTTTTCAAAAATTTTAAGTGAGATTAAGAGATTTCCAGGCAATGACATGCCCAAATTCCCTACTTTTCCAGCCATGCTATATATCTAGCAGTATTTATCTATCCATTTATCTAGCTAGCAATCTGTCGATAATTCTTCTATCCATCAATACATCCTACACTATATTACTGAAATACTTGGAAATTTGTATAACTATTGAAATCTCATCTCCTGTGACCTAGTTTTATGATAACATAAATTCCAAGGTCAGTAAACTCAGCAATAAACATACAAATGTCACCATGACATAGTTCCAGGTCAGCTCATTTCATACACAGAACACAACACACATGATTTACAAAATGGTGGACAGCTGATTTGCATACACAAACACAATTCACATAATTTTTTAACGGTGCATCCAATCAAGATTCAAAGCCAAGGAAGTCTTGTCCAAATTACATGATACCTGCGATTCTTAACTATGCCAGATACATGCTCTATAACCAAGTTATACTTATTTCTTCACTCCAAACATCTCCGAACAAAATGGCCAAGTCAGGGCCCAAAAGACATTCTGAAAATGCTCAAATTTCAAATTTCCCACCACAACTTAAATTCTCTCATTGTGACTGCATAAATGGAGATGGGTACTCACCTCCACTAAAAATGTGAAACAATGAAAAAAAAAAAATCCCGCCCAGACCCACTGCAGCCCACACTCGCAGATACCAGGCCCATCTTTTTCTAATCTTACTCTGTCAGTCTATCTGGGCACTATCAAATCAAATTATATTTTAAAAGTTTACCAATCGCTTCTATTTTGTTCCTTCCAATCTACGGGTACTCTAACTATTGATTGTGAAACGATACTCACATAAAAATCCCCATCTATCTGTTATCAGATTATCTCGGCCTATCTCGGCCCTTTCAATCAATACATCAATCAATAAATCAATCTGGGCCTATCTATTTATCCTTCTAAATTTATCACAATCCTATATTTTCTATTGTGTTCTATTTTGTGCCCTCCAAGCTGCGGGCAACTTACTAGTATGTAGATCTATTGAATATAGTCCAGGCAAATACTCTCTACAGTTGTCAACAAAATAATTCAACCCCTTGATGTTTTTCCATTGAATTCAATAGCTGACAAATGCAAAATGAGGGTGGTGACATCAGCATATATATCAAATCATGAAAAGGATAACATCAATTTGTATCAGACAACATAATGCCAAACTGTTAGGAAGGGCACCAGAACCTGGTAGGTGGTTTGTATTTCGCATAGGGGTCAACAATGTCAAAAATGTTTCAACCCCGTTGCCGCCATTGGATTAGCATTGGAGCACAGGGTTAAATAGTTGTTCAAACGTTTTTACCCATTTGTGAAATGGAACCAGTCCTGCCAACTAGATTTAGTTATTCTCCACAGCTGATTTAACATATGTTGTCTGGTATGTGATGCTATCATACTTTTTGTGATTTGAAACATTCTGATGTCATCACACTCATTTTACAAAACCTGTTTACTATTGGGAAGAAATCAAAGGGGTTGAATAATTTTTCTGCCAAGTGTAAACTATCTGTGTTGGACCAAGGAACATGTCGAATTATCAATAGCTTGGGACCATTCCCAGGTGTTGCAGGTGAACCATTCATTGATAAAGAAGAGATGGGGGATTGTATGCAATCATTGCATGGTTGGTTGTAGGAATAGAATGGAATAGGTGAGATTTTTTTTATGGCTTAATTTTTCAGTCTGCAACCAATATGGCAACTAACAACAATGCCAATGATAATTATGTGCGATTTATGTGTTTTTTCACATTTTTGTATTTGACCATGAAAAAAGCATAAATTTAATACTTATTATTGACAAAACTGCATAACAGCAGAAAATGCACCATGCTAATATGCAGATCCAAAACTTTGATATAATGTTTAAGATTTACATCCAATTAGACAAACGTATGCATCACTGTGGAAATATAACGTCACAACGCCACAATTTCACTTGACCTGGTCTCTCACATAAATGTAAATATTATCAAGACCAAAAATGACATAGCAACAAAATAGGCATACCTGCTGATATTTTAGAACATTTGGAATTGATTAAAGGTGGCATTTTTACTCTAAAGTCAATAATACAAGTCATAATATGCCTTGTTTTGCCTGGAAATCCTGAATTTTTCCTTAATTTCTTAATTTTTTTTACAAGTGATCATTAGAAAGAATATAAAATACTTGTGATTTCCTATTTTTGGCATCACCATTGGATTGGGCATATTGAAAAATCTATATTTTGACACAAAAATTATAAAAATCTGATAAGCTGTTGGAGAGTTATGCTAAATCAGACACATAAGATGCACCACTGCTGAAACGTGACGTCGTCACGTCATGATTCTAACTTGACGTGACCAGTCATGTAAATGGGAATATCTTCAACACTAAATGTCACACAGCAACAAATAAGACATGGTTTCTGGTATTTAGGTATGTCAGGAAGTTTTTTATGATGTTATTTTTGCCCTAAAATCAACCATTCATTGACTATGATGCCTTATTTTGCCAGAGAATCTTGATTTTTTTTCAAATTTTTAATTTTTTTTGCATTTGATCCTTAAAAACTGCATGAAACGCTTATAATATTGAAATTTTTATGACATCATTGCATTGGCAATATTGAAATACATATATTTTGACCCAAAAATTATCAAATTCGGATAAGCCATTAAAGATCTAGACGAAAAACTGCATGCACTTATTTTTATGGCGGCCATCTTGGAAAATGGCCACCAGGGGTAAACGCGACCGATACGCCGCGCCAGAAATGGGTTTTCTGGTGCACCTTATTATTCCCTTTATACCCATATGCTCCGTTAGTGGTACCTCGTTCGACTAGGCTAGAGCCCCTGGGCTGCCGGTCTACGAGTGTTAACTCCCATTTCAGTTCCAGGAGGACAGTGTACAAAATTCCTAAGGAACAGGTTCTTCTAGACACAGACCAACCAAACTAGTCCCAAGACAAACACTAAATTTGACTCAAACAACCCACCAAATGCATCTTTAGGCCCCCCTCCATAGGATAGGCATAATGTTTTTATTCGCGGATGTCTGTTTGTCTGTCAACAAGATTGAGGAAAAACCGCCGTACACCGTCTAATGATCTCTGCAGGATTATTCTAATCACAACAATGAAGAACAGATTCGATTTTCGGAACATCCATACAGCAGATACGGCACAATTACCAGTTACAGTTTTATGTATTTCGCATACATGCACCAATCTTATCTGGCGAGCCCGCCTGTGCGTTATGCATGACCGAGCACCCAGCAAAGCTGCATCTCAGGAAAGTACTCATGATTACACTGGCCACATATGGAGCCACTGTATCCTCTGGAGGCCAAAAGTGCCTTTCCCAGTCTGCTTATGCTCCATGCAAGAGTTTATAGCTCCCATCATTGGGCCGTCAATGCAATGCAATACAATACAAATCTATTCAATACCTTCCCCGAACTTTCCTCACAATGGGCCTTTGCACTTTAAAAAGAGTGCTATCACCCTGTTATGCACGGAACCAAGAGCATTCATAAGTACTATTTCACGAATTGAATAGTAACTCTTAACTCACATCATAGTTTCGCAACTTACTGTTGCAGATCCACATTCTACAGGGTAATTTTTTTTCATAAATTCTCCTGAGTAATAAATTATATTTATGACTCAATAATTTAAATCAAGCACCCACTCAAAGAGGAACTGGAAAATGCCATAGCATTCACCAATTAAAAATAGTAAAATTTATACAAGATTTTATTTTTACTTCTCAGTTATAAGTGACATGTCTCCAAAATCTAAATGTAAACTGTGTAAGGCTAAGATATTAAACCAAAGCACATGCTAAATATTAAAAGTCTGTAAATAAAATTACTTGACCAAATATATATACAATGCTCTTCAAAGCAATATTTGGCACAATTAAATTGCAAAGAATTTTACATTCCAAGACACTCACAAGCCCAACCTAAGAGACAAAGAGTCTCTACTTGTCACCAGCGTATATGCAAAGGTACCACATCACTTGTGACTCTATCAAGGCTTGGGCCTGTGATAAATACATGGAGATCAATCCATAAACCAAAAACTAAGTAAACATGATCTTAAAATTACTATGATAAAGTTAAGTCTCAATGACGGCGGTTTCAAATTAGCAAACCACAGAACACAATATGTGGAAATAAGCAGTCATAGCCACATCGATCAGACGCGATCTGCTGCTTTGTATTTTGAATAGAGAGGATCGCTTGCAGCACACGTGAATGACAAACTTGACTTTTGGTAATAGTCCGACATTAACGATATGTTGTTGATAACGTCAGTGAGAAGGTGAGCCCTCTCTACCTTACTACCGGGAGCTTCGTATTTGAGGTTTGTGAAATGCACGTGAAGATGGTAGTAAGAAGGTTGGTAGTGCAAATACACGCGCAGGTTTTCTTTGCCTAGTCCGTATTTCGATTTGATAGCCACCTGGAATAAGAATAGGAGATCCCTTGCTATGACCTACATACTCAGCTTTTAAAGTATAGTACACTTCGGAGTCTTCGAGAGACAACATTTACTTGTACACACAGCATTAGACGACAACTGTATGCAGTATGGATAGTACTGGACAGTGGTAAAGATTGCAACGAACTCCCTCCATCACAAAAACCCTAACCTTGTCTTTAGAACAAGTGCCTTCACACCTGGAGTTGCTCAAACGCAAACTTTTCCTTCGTTCTCAATTGACGTTCAGAACAAGGATTACTGCCACAAACTCTGTGAGGAGGAAGTACTGCAGCTTCTCACCGCACCCATGTCTCATGATGACGTTGTCACTTTCATTAATCAGATGACAGCTTACGTCTCACAGTTAGTAACTTTTAACAGTCAACTAATAACTTAACAACTAAGTTATACATTTGAAATATTGTTAGACAACAACAAAAACGAAGTCAAGCAACAAAAACGGTACTCACCACCCCTTTTTCATAGATATTCTTCAGCAATGGTAAGCTTGACTCATCAAGGTCTCTTAGTGATTTAACACCATGCTTGTGGATTATTCCTACAAGGTAGAGATCTTCCACTTGCTCTGCATTCCACTTCATATCCGGCAGCAAGATGAATCCGGTTTCTTTGTCTTCATCTTCAAACACAATTCTTTCCGCTTCTTTCTTCTTCTCAAGAATGTTGTAAACCCACTAAAAAAAGATTGTACTGTGTCAAGTACATCCTTGAAGTATGGGGAAATCTAAAGAGTCTCTATTGAGTCTATTCTACATAAATATTATATTCGAAGTGGTTCCCTTCAAATACACTAATGGAACCACAGGTTTCCTTTTCTGACTAAACAGCACACACAGTTTTTAATGGGTTGTCGGTTACACTGAAGCTGCTACTAAGAGTACAATCAATATGATGAAAACTTCAAAATTTTAACAAAAAGGCAGAAAAAAATTAATTATAACGCACCTGGATGTTAAAGGAAGCCTCATTGATGTAAGGGAGAGTGATCTTGTTATAATCTTCAGCGGTTTCTTCAATCAAATATATTTGCTGAGCTGAGTATTTCTTCACATGCTTTTCAGTAGCAGGATAGATTACTGTTGTCTTGATACCTGTTAAATTACAAATAAACAGGAACACGAATCAGTGAGAAAATAAATCCTAAATCAATTAATGAGATCCATCATCCCTGACATATTAATTATTGATTAAAATCATGCATTTCCTCAAGAGATTGTTTGATTTGGAGTTTTCCCCAACGAGAATTTATTTTATTAAGAAATTTTGTTGCATTACAAAATCATTACAGCAACCGTAACCACTAATTTGAGCATGCAAGGGTGTCACTTTTAGAACGTGATTTATCAATTATCATCATCTGACCATCACAGATAATACGCTGACCATGTGACGTATTCAGTTCTTGGACTTGGGGGCCGGTCAGATGATCCTAGAAGAGGGGAGGGGGGGGGTAGCAGTGAGCCTGCTGAGTCTCCCTGGACTAGGAGGGGGGGGGGGGGCTTGTAGCCTAGTTGACTGGCAATCCACCTACCATTTAGGGTAGGAGAAGGGTACATCTGAGCCGCTCTGTAGACGTCATTGTGTAAACTTGTTGTGACTTTAGCTTCATCATTCAGCATCTCTCTTGCAACGGCTTCATTGAATGGGGTTTTCTCCAGTAACACAACGGCGGGCTCTTCCTTACCCGAATATCGCCCTTCAACACAAATCATTTTGCTGTGAGAGTTTTCATTTAGGACCTTGACAACTTGGAATTCTTTGAACAAAAACTCGGCTGGACCGTCATCAACATTGAGACGTTTTGCTTTGATGTCTCCTTCTCCCTCTTCGTCCAATTTTCTCTTTTCAACTTGCTTGTCTGTCGACATCCTCGTCGTTGTTTGAGATGCACGTGCCCGCTGAGCGTTCGAATAAACGTCACGTGACACGACAGTGGCGACGCATGGTACGGCCAAAGAAAATATAACACCCCTATACGATATTTGGTACGGCTCCAGGGGCGGATTTCAAACTAAAGGCTGCGCAGCAGCAGACCCTCTCACACCTTCCCCAGTTCCTGTGAGCTTCCCTGGTATAGACAGATAAATATGTATAGCTAACATTAGATAAATACACATGAGCAAAAATGTGAGTCTGATAAATTCCAAAGTTTTATAGTTGACAAGTTTCAACTCGAACTGGTCTTGCAATTCCACGGAAGTGACAAGTATGTGTACCTCTTTTGGTGATTTTTGAGATTGCTCTAATTGCCAAGTTTTTAGCATAATTAAAAAATTCAAACTGGTATTTCACGAAGCTTGTTGAAATGCAATCTATACTTCAATTGCAAAAAAGCAGGATTTTCCCTTTATTTGAAAATTTTAGCAAAATCTATTTTTTGTAAAATGCATCAAAATAGGCGAAAATTAAAAATTCCTTTTTCTGAACATTCTTTGACTACAAACCAACATCTAAATACTAATGAGTAGAAAAATATAAAAACCAGTCGGTTAATTGTGTGTGCCTTTTTATTTCATAGAAATTTTGTGTTTTTTTTGCCTATAAAATTGCATTATTTACTCTTAGCGATCTGAAATTTGCCAGTCTAAATCAATTTTGTATGTTTACCCTAGATTAGATAATCGTGACCCAAACAATTTTCCTTCAGATAAGTCCATCAGTCACAGCGATTTTGTCCCATCAGTCACGCCAGAAAATAATGGATTTCCAACGAAGGAGGAATGCAAAAATCTAAATGTTGGTTTCATTTGAAGGCCACACTCAGTGGGAAGTGAACGCAAAATGATACAAAGTTATGACATGCTTTTGAGCACAGATATTTCCAGACAAGCAAACATACCCAAAAACCTGTGGTCAAAAATGTCCCATCAGTCACGACAGCATATTTAATTTAATAACAGAAACATAAATTAATATCTGGATGTGTTTTCTTCACTAATTTATTATTCTTTAAGGCAATAAGAATGATGTAGCCCAGCAACACAATTCTATTAAAATTTTTCTGACAAATTTGGCCAGTGACGTGGCCAAAAAAAGTATCAATTGTCCCAAAAGTCACGGTGGAATTTACCAACTAATTGCATGATTTTTCACTGACTTAAACTTGGCGACCAAAATTGCGTGAAATTAAGTGCATAGGCGTACGGCGCGTACGATTTTAAGATCTAGATTTAATACCATTTCAAATTAAATAGGCTGGAAGTCATTATAATTTTCAATAGTGTTCATTTAATAATTTGCCCGAATTTTTTATCATTTTGACGAATCTTACTGCATGATTCCCAAACTGTCCGCCCCTGCCCCCTCCCATACGCCTATGACTGTAAGTGCGAACGTGTATAATCTCTTCTAAGAGCACAAAGGATTTTCTCTAAATCTATGAAAGAAAGACTTTTTTAAAAATTCAGTTGTACTTGGTTACAGTAAACTTACTCTGGAAATGCGCTTGAATGAGGATTTGCGAAGAACGTGTTAATTTACAAGCCAAAAACTTACTGACAAAAAAAAGTTGAGACTTAAAAAAAATTACTTCTGTTTTATTTTTCAATAATACACATAGAAGGAGCTAGCTGCTACCACTCTAAACGTGTCAACCTGTCGAGTCTTGACCAAATGGCCTTGCTGCAGGGACCTGCTAAAAAGCGGGTTGAAAAAAGCGGGGTAGCGGGTAGCGGGTGGACGCAAAATAAACACAGGGAACAATAGGAAGCACTCAGAACAAACAGAGGGTTATTCAATGACCATTAGTACAACAAATCTGTCTACCCGCTACTATTTTACCCCTCTATCCCCGCTACTTGCAATCAGCTTGTAATCAAGCAATTCTATTATATATATCATTTATTCGTGCATTGAACACAAGTATACAATATAGCAAATGTAAGTAATTTTTAAATAATTAAGTAAATTAAGCAAATAAATACAAGTTTAGATAAGTCAATTAATTGAAAATTTTAAGATAGTGTCTTTGATCTCAGCAAGTGTCCATTGGTCGAGATGGTAGACACCCTGGGCAGCAAGTGAGAGTTCCCTGATGGCCTCTCCCGTTGTCTTTGAACAGCTGTCTTCGTGGCGGATAGGGAATTTCAGTTGATGGCTAGTTGTTAAAGGGACTTGGGCTGCGCCATAAATCTTATTCAGGTTCCTGGCAGTGATGCTTCTGACATTGGACCGGACTGTCTGTATAAGTTGTGAGATGGTGCGGTTTTCGCCTCCGGTTATGCTGTTGATCATCTGCACAAACCTGCATCCAATGGCATCGTCCAGAGCTTTACTGTGAGCAATATATGGGAGCAAACAGCGGTGTGTTTGCCGGTCTAGATTCCAGACTTTTCTCATGCAGGGCCGGCTCTACCATTAGGCCAATTAGGCGGTCGCCTAGGGCGCAGAGCAAAGAGGGGGCGCAGAGCAAGGAGGCATGTACACGCGTAACCACATGCACTCGCTTTTCTTGGCATAGTACATGTATTTAACACATAAAATGAAATATTTGCAATAAGTCATGCAGTTGTGTAAAGTTCAGAAGTACTTTTGCTCCCCCTTCTTGCTATGTGCCCCACCTTGCACTGTGCCCCCTCCTTGCCCTGCGCCCCCTCCTTGCTCTCGACCCCTCCTTGCCCTGCGCCCAATCTTGCTCTGCACCCTCATCATTGCTCTACGCCCCCTCCTTGCTCTGCACCCTACTTTTGCACCCCCTCGTTACTCTCCGCCTCCTCCTTGCTTTGCACCCCCTTCTTGCCATACGCCCCTCCTTGCTCTGCGCCCCCTCCTTGCCCTGCGCCCCCTTGCTCTGTGACCCCTCCTTGCTCTCCGCCTCCTCGTTGCTCTGCGTCCCCTTCTTTGCTATGCACCCCTCCTTGCTCTGCGCCCCCTCCTTGCTCTGCGCCCCCTCCTTGCTCTGCGCCCCCTCCTTGCTCTACGCCCCCTCCTTGCTCTGCGCCCCCTCCTTGCTCTGCGCCCCCTCCTTGCTCTGCGTCCAGGGGGGGGGGCGCATCAGCATGATGCTGCCTGGGGCGCACAATTGGCTGGAGCCGGCCCTGTTCTCATGCATACATTCCATGCAGTTTGGTACTTGGTTATATTGCTATCATCAAGTATCCAGGAAGCAGCACCATACATGTGAACACACACCGAGTCAAAGATTTTTGTTTTCACATCACTGCTGACCCCACCATATTTCGACATGGCATAGTGAAAACGTCTGATCAAGTCCAAGCGTTTGCTTTCCATTTCTTTACCTTCACTTAGATTAAAACTGATAATCTGGCCTAAATGCTTTATACTGTCCTGACATTTTAAACCAGAGCCATTCATGACAATCTTAAAATCCTTGTAATACTTTGAGAAGCACATTAAAATTGACTTAGCAGGATTAAACTTGATACTGTACTCAATTCCATAGGCTGTGCATATATCCACCATTTTCTGTAATCCATTACGACTCGGGCATAGTAAAGTGATATCATCAGCATAGGAGACTACTCCCACGTAGGTGCCCCCTATGTGACAACCAATTCCACTCTCCTTCAGTTCATTAATAAGCTCATCCAGATATATAATGTAAATAAAATAGGCGACAGCACTCCCCCTTGCTTGACATTAAAGCAATGCTGATTGCTTATAAATTTTCTTAAATCTACTTAAGTTAGCCCCGCTACTTGCAATCAACTGGTGATCAAGCAATATGAATTACATCCCTTCGAATTGAAGGAATCAAAAGATGGGCATTTGTTGAAATCGGATTGCGCTTTAAGTCTTAACTTATGCATGTGTGACTGTTATTGCTTTCTTTAAATCCTCTTATTTCTGTTTTAGTTGTTTTTAATTGTCATTGTTTTTAAGCAGGCTTCTTGAACTTGCATGAAAAGATTCTTTATAGTATAGGATTGGCGACACGGGGTACATTCGATTCGACCTACTCTAACTACTCCGGAAGTTACGTATCTACTCCAGGAAGTGACGTTTCTACTCCTGGAGTGAACTACTCCAAGGTTGGTCCAAATCGAACGTGAAGGAGTAGTTAAAATCGTCATAACTTGAGGATTCCTCAGCTGTTGGAATCCCGTAGTTAATGGCAATTAGGCCGTGAATCGACACCTTCAATCGATTGCTTTTAATTGATTTAATTGAAATACAGAAATGCACACCAGAAAAAAGCAATCTGGCACAAAATCAAAGCTTCTGAGGTTTAATGTATTTATGTAAACAATCAGTTGTCATGGGATATCCCAAATTCT
The DNA here is from genome assembly GCA_026936325.1 of Platynereis dumerilii. Classification (NCBI taxonomy): domain Eukaryota; kingdom Metazoa; phylum Annelida; class Polychaeta; order Phyllodocida; family Nereididae; genus Platynereis; species Platynereis dumerilii. The sequence continues at coordinate 29,487,249 of JAPTHN010000011.1, forward strand.
TGGAGTACTTCCTATCTACTCCAAACTGCTCTGATCTACTCCCGGAAATGCAAAACGAATGATCTGGAGTGAACTACTCCACTCCAAGAGCACTTTGGAGCAGCGAAACGAATGTACCCACAGCCTGCATCTTACCTGATCGCATGGTACGAAAAGTGTTCGTCCACACCATCTCTTGACAATGTGACATTATTTTGCAGAGCATAGGCAAAATTCTTGTAAGTGTGATTATTACATTATCACACTGATATCAAAGTATACCTACCAAGTCAGAAAATGGGGATTGGTTGCATGTTATGTTGACAGTGCAGTGATACTCCCATGTCGGCGAATAGTACAGGTATAAATGCACAACACACCGCTCTCTTGTCTCAGTGGGCCTGAGGCTTTGGCAGAGTCAAGATGTGTATTGAAGGTTTCCCCAATTAAATTATTGCCGAGATTTGATTATTACAGTGGTTGTAGTTCATATAAGCCATCTTATCTTTAATCTGCTTTGTGCTAGCCCGAGCCCAGGAAATCCACATTGGTAAATGAAACAAAAAGAGGAAATCAATTTTAAAGGAGTTGTACATGTACATCTCACGCACACCTCATTGAACTTTCAAAAAAAACTGGAACCTGGCGGTTTTGTGATGGCAATCTAAGGAGCATGATCAGAGTAGGAAAAAATTACAGAGTAACTCAGTTGTATATCACTAATACCTGGATATGAAAAACCTCTGTCTGTAGAAATTATGTAACATTTTAACTTGAATCTGATGATTCAAGACCTGTATTTCATAACAAATTTGGTTAAGAGATTTTATAATATTGATTATTGAATTAAGTCATTTGGTGGATAAAAGGACAACAGGCATTATTCATCTACTTCATTTTCACCCTCACCACACCTATCATTGATGCTTTCATACTTGTAAAGAACACTCATAAATTAACTTTAACCATACCAGGGTCCTAAAAATAATAAGTTGTTTGGTAGTGCCAGTGGTGTAAATGAGTATGCATTGGGGGGAGTCACTTTGTGACTACTCCCTGCAGTATAAACTGACAAAGAGAATGCACTAAGAACCCAAACTCTGAGTTTAATAAAATAGAAAAAAGTAATCATGAGCATCCTTTGTGGTTCTGTTGATAATTTTACAGTTCATAGAATCATCAGTACACAGCGTTTAAGTGCCATATGGCTCAAATCATTCTTAGAGTTCCATCATGATAATATATTGTGGCTCCAATGACTGAAATTTTATGCCTACAGTGGGCAGTTACATTGATGGTTTAAATTCTGGCAGAGAATTGTTTATTAGCTGTAGACAAAATACCATAGAATTTAATTTGATGGACAAAATGTGTGCAGTATAATAATACCAGTATTGTAACGTTACAAAAAAAAAACAATAAGCAAATCAGAATGAGACAAAAGATTAACAACGCAATTTTCTGTTCCACAGTATAGTTTATGTCACATACAATAAATAGAATATCTGTTTGCATTAAAACAATAATTTGTTTGAAATTTGAAAAATATTATAGCTGCAGCCTGCTTATCTTTTTTTTTAAAAAGATTTTCTTGTTATACTTTTATCTATTAAAAAATGTACCAGTGTTCAACATTGCGTGAATTAAAGATATTAAATAATTAAGGCTCAACAGATTGTGAGATATTTTTATGCATGTATAAATTCATTTAGGATGACACATTCTTTTTTGAAGGCAATATAAAACTAATATTTGTTAAGGCCTACTATTTAAATGTGAGCAAAAATTAATATCAATATAATATATACTGATTGCTGATACTTTCTGAAATCTAAGAACTTGTGTTCATATGTTTAATTGGAATTATTCAGTAGCTTTGAGTGAATTACTCCAAGATGCTCTCACTGATTGCTTTTGAGAAAGATTGAAGTTCAATTAGGGCTGTAATGGACCACAGAGAGCAATCAGTGATTGGCAATTCAGCATTCCAGGCCCGTAGCCAGGATTTTTTATGGGGGGGGTGTGTGGAAAGCAATGAAGGGGGAAGTGAGGCCCGTAGGGCCGAAACTTTGCGGCGGGGGTCTGGGGGCCGCTCAAGGCCCCCAGAAGCCAACGGATTTTAGACACTCTGAGACACATTCTGAGCATTCTAGAGAGTTAAATTTGATGGAAAAATTCCCCAAAAACTTCAATATATGGTAACATCATTTAAAATGCCAAAGAACACAGTCTTTGTGAATTTTGACCTTTTCTTATAGCCTGGTGTATACTGATGATCTACTCATATTGCAGAGAAGTTTCATACAATAATATATTAACAAGAATCCGAGGATTCAAACCCTGGGTTCTGTTGGGAATTAGCAATTAAGCATAAGATCCATGGATACAAGATCAAAGTAGCACTGCACTGCGAAGTGCAATCAGTTTTGACACCTGTCAGATTGACTTCAAGTGCTGTTTCTCAATGGCAAATTGGAAAAAGGCTTTAGAACTTGAGAATTGCAATAAGCATTGTTAGACTGCTTCTGGGAATAGATTCACTGCAAAAAGCAATTGCCAAATGCATTATTGGCCGACCTTGAAACGCACGAACGACCGTCAAGTGGGCGATATTATAATGCAAAGTTAGCTTGAAAACAGCCCCTCAAGACTCAAACGATCTATGACACAACAAACTATTTTTAAAAAATGTTAAAAATTAAAAAAATTTTTCAATTAAAAAAAAAACCACAACAAATTATCCCCAATTCCACAATGCATTTTAGTTCACCTCTATATGAACACAAAATGGCCCACTTGACCACATCCACATCTGTATTAAGACCGGGAAAACTTTTTTCCAAAAATCTCTCTGAATGGTTTTTCCGATAAAATTAGAGAAGGAGAATGCAGAGAGGGTACAGGAAGAGAGTTTAGAGGCAGGGATGGAGAGGGCGAGACCTAGGGAGGAGGTACCCTATCAGCGTGCCTCAGCGGTCCAACGTCGGCCCGAAGCTGGTCCGATGCTACTGACATCGGACTGACGCTGGGCCGACGTTGGACCACCGAGGCACGCTGACAGGGTAGAGATGAAGGGGGACAAAAAACAATTGGGGTGGGGGTAGAAAAGGAGTGTCACCAAGGGAGGTGCAAGAATGGAGGTGACAAGAGCTGGGGAAAAGGGAGTAGCTATTGCTAAGCGGATGAAGAAAGGGAGAGTATGCATCAGACAGATAGAGGACTAAAGAGGGGGGGGGGGGATTGATACTTAAGAAGGCTAAAGCTATTAGGAGGCGGCAAGGCAGCCACAAGAGCTTGTATACAGAAGAAGTAGTCCAAACATTGTTTCTGACTCCAGAAATGTAGTAATGGAGAATGTAGAGAGGTGCAAGTCAGACAGATATAGATGACTGGGGAAGGATGAAGATGAATAAACCTGAGAAGGTTTGAGCTAACAGGAGGAAGCAAAAACTAAGGAGGACATTGCTTCTGAACACAGAAATGCAGAAATGTAACTGAGGAGGTGGAAAGCAGAGAGATGCAGTAGGTAGAGAGCGAGGAGACATAAGCTAGGGAGAAACCAGTGAGGAAGCTATTATTACTAATTTATTAGGAGCCCCAAGAACTATACAGAGTAGGCAGAAAGGCATGCAGAGAGAACGGAGTAATAGATGGAGAAGGCATATATGTCAGGGAGAGGGCAGACAGGGAGGAGAGAAGAATTGTTGTGGAGGAGAGAAAAGCTGTTGAGGAAGAAGAAAGGACAAGGAGGAGACAGATAGGAAGACTAGATGTGGCTGCATTAGGAGGCGGCAGCGAGAGAGTAATTAGAGAGGCCCAAGAGATAGAGGAGGGGTGCAGAGACACAGGAAGCAAGAGCTAAGGAGGGGGAAAGAGCTATTGCGGAGGAGACTAGAACTGGGCGGATACAGGAAGGGATAATGCAGGGAGGGGAGTGTCAGAGATAGCTAGAATGAGTGTAACTGGAGAGATTGGAGGATAACATGGAGGAGGGAATGGCCAGGGAAGAGATGCAAGGAAAAGGAAAAACCAGAGAGAGAGGAAGGAAGAGTGGAAGGAGCCATAAGCAAGGGAGGAGGCAGCGAGGGATGTCTTGAGAGGAAAGTGACTGAAGACGGAGGAGGCACACAGGGAGGAGAGAATCATTGTGCCCCCCCCTTAAATATTCCTATTTAAGGGCCTGATTTTAAAACAATTTCTTTGGTTTTGGAGTTTTGTAGCACCCCTTTCCTCCATTTTCCCTTTTTAGAAATTGCCGGAAGTTCTCGTATATATCGGGCAGTGCAAACACACCCTTCACAACCCCTGGCCATAATTTTATTTTGAAATTTCATAATTTAGAGTAGAACCACATGGACCTTATGTTTAACAGCAATACAACTTTGCATGCTGGTACATTCTCTGTCCCTCAAGACCATTCAGGGTTTCTTTGTGAGGGGAGGCCTCATGATAGGATACACCCCCTGCTCCCTTCTCTTATTCCTGCAATATCAGTTATCCCCCATTTTGCCCCCCACTTTTTCCACTCTTCCCCCTTCTACCCCCTACTTCCCCCCTCTTGCCCCCGCTTCCCCCCTCTTGCCCCCGCTTCCCCCCTCTTGCCCCTGCTTCCCCCCTCTTGCCCCCACTTCCCTCGATTCACCCCCCCCCCCCTCTTCCCCATTCCCCACTCTTGCTCGCGTTTCCCCCACATAACCTCAGGCTCCTCATTTCCCCCAATTTCCCTGCCTTTCCCGCTCACTGCCTCTAATTAAATGTTCTTATCTTAGCGTTATACCATGGGGGGGGGGGGGGGTGTATCTTCTCAATACCACTGCCTACTCCAATTTTAGATGTAAAGTTTCTTCAGCCTCATTGCCCAGTGCCCATCCACACAAAAATGCCTCCCATATATGGATGAGTCACATTGTGCAATTCTTTTCTTAGCAAAAAATACAAAAAACCTCTTGAAATCGAAGAAGAATATTCTTATACCCCCTCTTTTAAAAATACTGCAATCTAGGCCTATTTAAAGAAATTCTGATTGGTCCCTCAAATGGTTGCTGTGTTTCTTGAGCAATGCATACATTTATTTTTGTTTGGAAATAAATCCAATCAGAAAGCATATTGCAACCGCGAGTGAATCGACATTCGCGGATTCTCGCCAAAAACGCGTAAGATCGTTGTGAATTCAAGGGGGAGGTTGGGCTGTGGGGGGGTGTGTACACACCCTACACACCCCCCCTGGCTACGGGCCTGCATTCACAGAGCTGCGGAGCAGAGGTGTACCTCTGTGTGTCTTAATTAGGAATGAGCAGAGAGAGCGGGGAAAGGTAGCGGAAGAAGCTACGATGGAGGGGTAGCGGATGGTGTTGTATCAAGTAGCTTGTGTGTTATACTAGAATCTACCCGCTACCCGCTACGGCCCAGCCCGCTTTTTAGTAAATCCCCTTGCTGCACCACTCTGAGAATCAAGTTACCACAGAGCTCTGTGCAAGTTACTTTCCCCAGAGCCTGTGTACAGGCTCTGCTTTCCCTGAGTGTGCTGCACTTGCATTGGCTTGCAAAATGGGTTTCCTTGTTTAATCCCATCGAAATTATACAGCAGGTGGCGCTGAATGTTATGGTGTGCCATCTGGCGGACAAGGAGTATTCGTATTGTGCAGTTATTACAAAGTGATTGTGAATTCTGTGTTTTTCTTTGTGAACAGCTCATTTACACAAAAGTTCTGCACTTATGTGAGCGTTTAAAATGCCGTGGTACTTCCAGTGGTCAGACTCGATTAAGAAGAGAGCATGTAGATACCTGCTGAATCGTTATATTGGACATTTTCTGAAGGAAAAATTGACTCTTGATCAGCTGAGTGTTGACATATACAATGGGACTGGTACAATTCAAGATGTTCTACTTGATGTTGAGGTACCTAAATATGCTTTGTATTAACCTTTTCTTTGAACATGTTATTATGGTAATCGATCATTGCTGTAGTCATTGATAGTTTATTTACTACATGTACACTGATTTAGTCAATGACTCAGTGTCGAAAATAATCATGACGTCTTGGTTTGTTTGTAAACATTGCCCCACTGCTCTGGGTCATTGTGAATTTGTGGATTGGATATTTGTAACTGCTGAGGCAAACATGAGTGACATTCACAAAACAATGGCCTTGGTGGCGGTAGCCCACATATATATATGGCTAAGAATTTGAAACTGCTATCGCGGACAACTCTACTGACTTTTAGGTACACGACAAGGTGTAACTACACTTCTATTTGGCCAATCTTTATGATTTAAACACCAGAGGAATAAGCAGAAAATCCCCTTTGTGCCAAATAAGAACAATGAAATTATCAATATAAAGTATTTGGCAATGATGAGCTAAACGTTGTGTAACACCCCTATTTTAGCGCGACAAACTACCTTTCACCGTACAGCAAGATTTCAGAGCTCCTTGGCGAAAAAGTAATAGGTTTGGACCTCCAAAACTTGGTGTCATTTGAAAGAGCACCATCTGAATATTCTATATCTGTTTGCTGATTTTTGTAGCCCTCATAGTTATTGAAAAATTCAGGTCGCAAAGAGGCCTACATAAGCGTTACACATTTTGACAAAATTTCCAGTTTTTCAATGACCTCAAAATGAAAGAAAGAATGTGAATTTTCAGATACTCTTTCTTTTTTTAACTTCAGCTTGCCAATCTATTTCATTTTCCTATACTTTTTTTGACCAATATACAGTATTTTTTTTACAGATCAGATAATGAATTTTAATTTTGAGAGTTGTCCGCAATGGTTACATTTTTTAAACAGCTATAAATCTAAAACCGTTGGACGGATCCACAAACCGTCAATTGGGGTGATTGGTGCCGCCTCTGAGACTGAATAAAACATCTGAAAGTGAATGAAATGTCAAACGAAAGGATATGGCAGTGGATTTTTGTATTTGTTGTCCGAAAATTGTCCACAAGAGCACCCTAAGACATGTTTTGTGGACAATCAAAATCATGTTGTCCTTGGATAATGGACAATGTAGCTTTTAGAAGTCTTCAGACAAATGCTGACTCTGGTCACCTCTGGGACAAGACTATTTTATATTTCCAAGAATTCAATATTTGTAGGTATAGTTTTAAAATCTCATGAATATTTTAATATGTTGTTGCCTGACGTGCGCATCTTCATGATGTTTCATTCATGTCAAGTAATAATTTTTAAGTTGGACAACTCAGATGATCAGTTGTCCACACTTATTCTTTTTCATAGGACAACTGTGAGATATTTTTTTGAAAAATAAAAGCTGTGTAATATTTTGGCATGTTCTAAAGTATATATATTTCATCAAAACTAGTTAACCTATGACAATATTGGAGTAATGAACTCTCATTTGGACACCACTGTTTTTTGGGCATAATATTATGGCCTGTACGAATTGTCCTGCTGGCTTGTCGTTGAGGCAAAAAAGTGAAAATTGGAATCAGTTCAAGAGAAGTAGCTGCAAGATGATAGTTTGGAGGAGGGGGCTATGGATTTTACCCTCGGGAACAACTTTTCGACAGGAGAAGCAACGCTAACTATTTTTCACATGCAAAGGAGCGACAAACCTTTTTATTGCAATTTTGACATTAAACCTAATGGTATGATAGATGAACACCCTAAATGTGGAAACAAAGGTTTTTCTCCTGTGCTGATCAAGCTACTTTTGGTGTCATACATATACACTGTATCAAACAATTTTTTTTAATCCGCTGTCCCCATCCAAGGATCATCTGGTCAGCCCACAATCGCACAACTTTGGATATATTATGATCATAAAGAATTTCAAACGCTTGGCACCATCATTATAATTAACATTTGATGGATTCTAATGTAACCCTCAGCAAAACTACCTTGAAATGCTTGAAGTTTTATTGGTACAACTCTTACAACACATGGTCCATAGTATAGGCCTACAATTGTTGGCATGTCTGTCCTGTTTGGTTAGGCATTCAAACCCTGCTCTGGCCATGTCCAGAGATTATTAGGGGGCGGGGATTCAGAAAATTCTGGTGGGGGGTCTATTGGGTTATTGCGTTTCGGAACTCATAGCCGAACATGTGACGCCGTGCCGATATAATTGGCATGTAAAAATATCATAAATTTCATTTGGTGCATCCCCCCAAATGCGTCCCTCCCTGGTTGTTACCAAATGAGGAGAAGGAAGCTGATCTATGTCATAGGCCCATATATTTTAGCAAGTATATATGCACCTGTCGTCATCATCTGTTATTTTTAATGGAAAAGTGTACTTGCTAAATGGTTAATTGTTCTACTCAAGAAATAGCTGAAGATGTATCTACATTCCAGTATCAGTGGTTGAAACAGGCCATTTGGAGGTGTCTCTCAGTTGCAAGGCCAGAAGGATAGAAGCCCTTGAGACGGAGGGCCGTCAGTGGGCCACCAGAAGCCAAATAGCTTTTCTTGATGCTCTAAAAATTAGTTTAAAGGCATGTTTCATTTCAGAAAATTAGTTTTATAACCCTATTGCTGGTGAATATAAATCACAAGAAGTTGTTGTAAGCTGATAAGGCATTACTGGGGCTTCATGCTTATTCCTCGGAACAGATTCAGTATTTGGGGGGGTTTTTTGAGGACCACCTCTTGGTTCCAGTGTTGGAGTCCTCGAGTATTAAATATTTTTAATTTTCCTTCACTTATTGAGGTACCTTGACATTGAACATTGTTTCATGTAAATTTCAGCCATAATGATGCAGGTTTAACATTTTTGTTTACATTTAACATGTTTAATGCAAGACACCTTATCCTTAACTTTACACACCAGAGTGTTTGACATATAACTCGACAAAACGAAATGGGACAACATTTTTGACAGAATCTCCTAACATGCATCCATGCCTCAAAAATATTCAGAATATCTTTGATATAACACAAATATGCTACTGCCTAATAGCTGGGAACAGAGAAGCTCAGAGTATGTATCTATCTAGAAAGTGTAAGGAAACAGACAAGCAATTCAGTATTTAGAAAAACGATGCCATTTGTTGTTCCATCCAAGCCGAGAAAGCTTAGTATAAATATTCTTTCCCAGCTGTGTTGAAATAACTTTCCGGTGGATGGCCTATCTCAGTCTCAGTCTGCAATGTTTGATTGAGAAGTAATAAAGGTTTTCAGACACTCAAAACAAATTTAATCTGTCGCTTTTTCCGTAAGAAATAAATTTATTCCCAGCGAGACGATTTACACGCCCTGTCCTTTAAAAATGCAATGATTGCCCCCCTTATTGTCTTCAGGTCAGTGTTTTTACTTGAGTGATTGAGCGAATCTTCAATTGCAATGTTATAGCCTTATTGTAAGTGATATGTCGATAATATATCAAGCTAAAATAGTTTGGCAGTCAACCATAATTTATGGTTAGCCGGGCTCTTGTCTCGGTCTCGACAGCTGATGCCTCGGTCTCGGAGGGTCAATGCCTTGGTCTCGGTCTCAGATGCTCATGCCTCGGTCTCGGATGTCCTGGCCTCGACTCCAACACTGCTTGGTTCTTTTGAAATATGTATTTGAGGGGGTCCTATGAGCTTTTGGGGGGGGGTCAAAACCCCCTTGACCCCCCCTTATTTCGAACACTGGTAGAGCTCGGAACCGCCGACATTTTGCGCCGCCGCGAGCTGATTTTGCTCTCAGCTGCAGTGAGCTGAAGTTGGTCAGTCTAGCAGCAGACTTTGCTTCAAGTCAGCCGAGATGAAAAGCCAGCTTGAAGCCAATTAAAGCCCTTAGCTCTATGGCAATTGAGGTTAAGGCCTAATTTACAGGAGAATCAATAGGACATTCGTAATTGCAATTAAGGAAGATGACAATGACAATGACAAAGGTTTATTTATTGTCGGATTTTTCAACAGAGAAACACTAGCTTAAAGCTATTGGCCGACAAGCCTTCATACAACATATATAAAAGAAATAATTGTGTTTGAAAATAATAACAGATGAGAAGTTCCCTGCTTTTATTTCTCATAATGGCAATTAGAGTTGGCAATCTGATTGCAATTCACAACTTAAACTTCAAGAAGAGTGAAAAGGCCATTACTTAGAAGTTTGATGCATGGGGTCATCCTAAGTTTGATAATACAAGCCTGTTCATTGGCTAAATTTCATATAATATAACCATTATGCAAATAAATTGACCAAACCTAAATATTTAGCACAGTATTATTTAATTTGAATAATTCATTAGATAATTTTTTTTATATATTGAGTCCTGCACATGAATTTGAATTGATAGTATAATTTCAGCCGGCCTACAATACTGTTTAACAAATGTCCATTGGGTTGTCTACATTGTCCTCTAAATAGTCTGCATCGTCCCCTAAATTGTCCGCATTGTCCTCTAAATTGTCCGCATTGTCCTCTAAATTGTCCGCATTGTCCTCTAAATTGTCCGCATTGTCCTCGAAATTTTTCGCATTGTCCTCTAGTTGTCCGCATTGTCCCTTGAGTTGTCCTCACATGTATGTTATAGCCTTATTGTAAGTGATATGTCGATAATATATCAAGCTAAAATAGTTTGGCAGTCAACCATAATTTATGTTCAGCCGGCCTCGGTCTCGGTCTCGGTCTCGATAGCTGATGCCTTGGTCTCGGTCTCGGACGGTCAATGCCTCGGTCTCGGATGCTCATGCCTCGGTCTCGGTCTCGGATGTCATGGCCTCGACTCCAACACTGCTTGATTCTTTTGAAAAATGTATTTGAGGGGTCCCATGAGCATTGGGGGGGGGGGTCAAAACCCCTTTGACCCCCCCCCCCCCTATTTTGAACACTGGGGAGTATCTATGTTTCCCGACTCGAACCCCCCTGCTGCCTACACTGCCCTACAGGCTACGGTGCCATGGGTAGCCGCATCATGCAATATGGATGGTACTAGATCTCAATAATTAGAATCTAATAAATATCATGAAAATGATCACTGATCAGCCTTGGTTTTTGTTCAAAGAGATAGCTCAGATTAGGCTGTCAGCCTACCCCTTGAAATATCTGTTAAATTTTCTGCAATGTCCATTGAGTTGTCTAGTCTACATTTTCCTCTAAATAGTCTGCATCATCCCTTAAATTGTCCGCATTGTCCTCTAAATCGTCCGCATTGTCCTCTAAATTGTCCGCATTGTCCTCGAAATTTTTCGCATTGTCCTCTAGTAGTCCGCATTGTCCCTTGAGTTGTCCTCACAGTCCTCATGTAACATTTTGCGGACAACTGTGTGGACAACTAAAGTCTCCATGTATCCTGAGAGATTAAAAAAAGGTCATGGAAGCTATGTAATGCTTCAGAAAATTGCCTCCCATTGTGGAAAAATGTATAAAACCATCGGTTTGGTGCTGGGATAACTCGGACCCCAACTAAAGCTGGTTGAACAGCCAAAATTGTCCGGTAACACCTTGTTATATCGACGAACCGTAAAAAATTATCCACTGATGCATTGTGGGTAATAATTTTTCCAGGTCACTAAGCTGTGGATACTCTTCATGCAAAAGAAAAAATTGTGCTGCTGGTTGCCATAGTTTTCCAGATACAGGCGGTCAAACGGTGAAAGTGGACAACTCTGTTACGCTTTTTTTAACACTTAAAATTAGGAAAAATAAAGTCACAGATTAAGTTATTGAGATCCATATTTTGGGAAATATAAGGCAAAAATGGGATGTATGAAATGGCATTAACTTAAAATATGTCAGCTGAAGTCGAAATTTATATGTCCATGGTAGCAGTTTCAAATTCTTAGCCATATTTATAAATGCCCAAAGTAGTATTAACTGGACAATGGCATAAAATGTTTAGTTGGTCTCAGTTTAAACATTTTAATCATATTGCCAAATTTTGCTAATCACTTCAAATCAGTAAACATATCAATATTATTAGACCGGTGCAATAAAATCATCATAATCGTCATATTTATTGTGAGATGGCCCAATGTGGTTGGTGGTCTGTTAGTAAAAAAAAATGTACAGATCTATATTTGATAACTAGAATATCTGGCTCCCAACACTGAGGCCTTTTCGGCGTAATATACGCCTGTAGACCATAGCTTGTAAATTGTGAAAATATTCTCAATGGGCAGGTTCTCATTATACATAATAACTTCAAAATTTGGGATTATCTTGCTGATTACTGGTAATATTATAAGGTATTACATGTTTTTCAAAGAATTGGAAAAGCCGTTTTTTGGCGAGTTTCAGACAGAAAAGTTTGTGAGTTCTAGATTTTTTGGGGGTATCAAGTCAATTCGTAGACACGCCAACTCGTAGACACACCAACTGGTAGACAACCAACTAGTAGACAACCAACTGGTAGACACATGGGACTACCAACTGGTAGACAACAAATTTACAGGGATGGCCAAGTCGTAGACACAGACTTTTTGATCAGTTTAATATTACCAAGTTGTAGACACACTGTTTTTGCTGTTAATAAACTCGTAGACACTAATTTTATTTCAAGATTGATAAAAAAATTAATGAATAACCAACAAAATGTAAGAAGGCCTTTTGCTGAATTTTAGACATTGCAATTTCCAGTGTATATGAATGAAATAGTTTAGTTGACATTTTTTAAGATGGCAACTTGACTATAGGGAATTAAAATACAGCCAAATTTATAGGGAATTAAAATACAACCAAATTCATATGCAAGTCTGGACATTCACGTCATTTCAGTGGGCACACTGAAATAAGGATGGATGACTGCACTCCTTTAACATTGCTTAATTATTGGTATTTTTGTTTATGTTGCAGTCTCTCAATGCAGCACTGGATCACAACAATGTTCCCATTGAAATTGTGGATGGCTTTATTGGTGGCATATCAGTCACCATTCCTTGGTCTGCCCTGGTCAATGACAGCACCATGGTCGAGATCCATAATCTGGAACTCACCATCCAGCCCAAGCAAAGGGTGGACAGTGCAGGTATGTGTCATACATTTAAATGTTTGATTTTATCATATTATGTACCGATATTCGTTACAGTTTAAATGCGAATATTCAGTTTCACTGGAGCTACATTATATTATGTCATATATAGTTCTTGAATTATTGAGGCTCAGAAGCTAGGGCTGCAGCGGTTCCCAACCTCACGGTTCGGTACGGTGCTCGGTTTGACACTCACGGTTCGGTTATTTCACGGTTCAGTCTCAATCGGCAAATCCATACTTTTCCAACAGCCATGTCCTCAAGGATACATAGGTTTTCTCAAAAGAATAAATGCTGTTTTTGATAAGGCTTACTTTTATTTAAGTACAATATACCTAAATGTGAAATTTAGCTCATTATTTGAATGCCAATAACAATAAATTTAATTTTGTAATAGTGAAAAAAAAAGTTTAATGCCCACCATAAATTTACATTATTTGTCTTGAATGTTTAAAGTCACTTAGTTAATTAATAACAATCTGGTTCTCACTCAGGAGCCCCTGTTCATAAGAATATCTTTTACTCAGCAATTAAATTGCACTTCAGCTTTCACACCTCTGCCTCTTTCAAATTGACACTGGCAGGTTTGAAAGAATGTGAAGTATCAATTGCCATTAAGCAATTCTATTGATTGTATGGATTGGCAACGGCCTAACAGATGTATTTTAATTGGCAATTGCTTTGTTAGTGCCACTGATTGCCCCAAATGAAATGCTCTGCTGTCTGCTTTTGCTCTGTGCGCAAATCACATTTGCACGAGCGCGGCGCCTCTAGCGGCGGCAATCAGAACTACGGTGCACCGAATTATTCGTCACTACGACGGTACGGTGTATCGTGACGCTCAGTACCGCGGTTTATTCGTACCGCAATAAACCGTTGCAGCCCTATCAGAAGCCATACTTTTTTTTTTTTTAAGTCCCAAGATTTCTCTGTACAATTTTATAATTGTATAAATTTTGCTGACATCATATGATGTGTGATACAATAGTGGCATTAATGAAGTATTTGTACAGGTATAAGGGTGTATATGTGTCATCATTGCTTTTAATTGCTGCGTTAAAAGTTTAAATGTAAACTAGATGACCTAAGTAGACCAAAGTTTCACTCTGTCAGTCTTGGAGATCATGAAGATGGAAGCCATGAAGCCAAATTGCAGTTAATTGAAACTTGAACCTTCTTCAGTTATCATTAGCTAGTCTAGGGTATATAGTCAGGTCACATTTTCAAAAAAGTGAACACCCCTAGGCATTTTTTAGTAGAAGCAGGCAACAAATTGATTCTTATGTAAAATTTTCCGTAGATTTCAAATTTCACTGTTGCCAAGCTGAAATATGACTCCTTCTCCCCCTAATTAGCATAAAACAAGATGGCCGCCAATTTCCCCTGTTTAGTGATAATTTGGATTCTACTTGCACTAGGACGACAAGTAAAAGGTGTATTTTGATGTTCTTTGACCTGCTGAGTTCAAATTTGATGACTACAAAGTTGAATTATGACTCCTTAACCCCCTAATTAGCATAAAACAAGATGGCCGCCAATTTTTTCCTAATTTTCCCTTGTTAGCAATATTTTGACTCCTAATTGCACCTGAGCAACAAGCAGAAGGTGCATTTGGAGGTTTTTGACCTACTGAATTCAAATTTTGACACTAAAAAGCTGAATTATGAATTATTCACTCATAATTAGCATAAGACAAAATGGCCGCCAATTTCCGTTGTTTTGCGATAATTTTGCTTTTGATTGCACCAGGACATCAAGTGAGTCACTTGATGTGAGGAGTGTATTTTGATGGTTTTTGACATCTTGAATAGAAATTGGGCAACTACAAAATAGAATTTTGACCCCTTCACCCACATTTAGCGTAAACAATGTGGCCAAAAATAACCCTTGCTTTGCAGTAATTTGTCTTTTGACTGCAATAGGACACAAATTCAAAAAATCATCTAGAATCTTTTTTCCTACATTTCCTGTTAATAATTGGTAGCCATGCTAGAAGTGGGCTATGGGGGGGGGGGGGGGCTTTCATTCGGCACCTTGGTTTCATTTTTGCTAGAACTGTCAACCCTCCGAAAGCTAAATAAATGTTGCTGTCAGTGTCAAAAATGTCCTCTGAAACACTTAATGCTCCCATGGATTTTCAGTTTCTCCTATTCTAATCGCTAAGTTAGTAATTTTGAACCGGTCAAAATGGATGTGAATGGAAAGGCGTTTATGTGAGCTTTCATTTGGCATCTTTGTATCCTTGTCACTACAAATTTCAACCCACCAAAAGCAAAATTAATGTTCCTGTCAGTGTCAAAAATTTCATCCGAAACACAAAAGCCTCCGATGTATTTACAATTTCCCCTATCCGAATCACTATAAAACTGATTTTTAACCAGTCAAATGGATGTAAATGGATAGCCATAGATGTCAGCTTTCATTTGGCACCTTTGTTTCCTTCTTACTGCAACTATCAATCCTCCCAAAGCTAAATAGATATTACCGTCAGTATCGATAATCTCCCAAGAAACACAAAATCCTATCATGTATTTTCAATTTCACCTATCCTAATCACTGGAAAATTCATTTTTAACCAGGCAAAATGGATGTGGATGGATAGCCCTTGATGTCAGCTTTCATCTGGCACTTTGGTTTCCTTGTTACTGCAAATGTCAACCCTCCAAAATCTAAATAAATGTAGCTGTCAGTTTCAAAAATCTCTTCTGAATCACAAAATCGTCCCTTGCATTTTCAATTTCACCTGACTTAATCACCACATAAGTCATTTTTAACCAGTCAAAATGGATGTGGATGGATAGCCCTTGATGTCAGCTTTCATTTCGCACCTATTTTTCCCACCCAGAGAATCTACCCTAGACGAATCACTCCATCCTCGCATATTATCATAAGAATTTGCGTCATAGTGTCATAGCCAATCAGCGTGCAGGATTTCCCTTCACTTCAAATGTTTACCGGCAATTTGCGTAAAAACTATTAGGTCCTCAGAGACGTAATACCCACCAATTTAAAGCTCCCGCAGAGATCTCTCTGAAGCCGTAAGAAACATGGCTGTATGATTTACGGAAGTGCCGCAAGTAGCAAAATCGGCCTCATTTGCATAACATGTGTGAAGGTCTGTTCATTGGCCAGCATTGGGGTTGTGTCTGATTTATTCACTGAAGGCTCTGCTGAAGTGATTTTTCCTTGTTACCGCAACTATTAATCCTCCAAAAGCTAAATAAATATTACCATCAGTATCGATAATCTCCTAAAAAATACAAAATCCTCCCATTTATTTTCAATTTCACCTATGCTAATAACTGGAAAATTCCTTTTTAACCAGACAAAATGGATGTGGATGGATAGCCCTTGATGTCAGCTTTCATTTGGCACCTTGGTTTCCTTGTTACTGCGAATGTCAACCGTCCAAAATCTAAAGAAATGTAGCTGTCAGTTTCAAAAATCTCTTCCGAAACACAAAATCCTCCCTTGCATTTTCAATTTCACCTGACTTAATCACTAGATAAGTAACCTTTAACCAGTCAAAATGGATTGGGATGGATAGCCATTGATGTCAGCTTTCATTTGGCACCTTTGTTTCCTTCTTACTGCAACTCTTAACCCTCCAAAAGCTAAATAAATATTACCATCAGTGTCGATAATCTCCAGAGAAACACAAAATCCTCCCTTGTATTTTTTATTTCACCTATCCTCATCACTAGAAAACTCATTTTGACCAACCTAAATGGATGTGGATTGATAGCCCTTGATGTCAGCTATCATTTTGCATCTTAATTTCTTTGTTATCACAATTGTCAACCCTCCAAAAGCTAAATAAATGTAGCTATCAGTGTCGAAAATATCATCCAAAACCCTAAATACTCCCTTGTATTTTCAATTTCACCTATCTTAATCACTAGAAAACTCATTTTTAACCTACCCAATGGGATGTGGATGGATAGCCCTTGATGTCAACTCTCATTTTGCAGCTTTATATCCATGCTACTACAACTGTCAACCCTCCAAAAGCTAAATAAATATTACTGTCAGTGTAGATAATCTCCTGAGAAACACAAAATCCTCCTCATGTATTTTCAATTTCACCCATCCATATCACTAGAAAACTAATTTAAACCAACCCAAATGGATGTGGATGGCTACCCCTTCATGTCAGCTTTCAAGTTTCATGTTACTATATATAAAATTGTCAACCCTCCAAAGCTAAATAAATGTTGCTCTCGAAATTTCCTCCGAAACGCTAAATTGACTCATTCTGTACTGGAAAGAACCCATTTTGAGGCCACGCCACAATAACTTGTCTGAATTGTTTTTGCTAAGGGTTGAAGTAGTCATAATTCAACTATGTAGTTGTCACATTTGTGTTCATTGGATGTAAAAACATCAAAATACACCTTCTACTTGTTTCCCTGGTGCAATTAGCAGCCAAATTATCCCTTAACAAAAGAAATAGGGGCCATGTTGTTTTATGCTAATTAGGGGGTTAAGGAGTCATAATTCAACTTTGCAGTCATCAAATTTGAACTAGCAGGTCAAAAAACATCAAAATACTACTTTTACTTGTCCTAGTGCAAGTAGAAGCCAAATTATCACTAAACAAAGGAAATTGGCGGCCATCTTGTTTTATGCTAATTAGGGGTGAAGGAGTCATAATTCAACTTTGTAGTCATCAAATTTGAACTCAGCAGGTCAAAAAACATCAAAATACACCTTTTACTTGTTGTCCTAGTGCAAGTAGAAGCCAAATTATCACTAAGCAAAGGAAATTGGCGGCCATCTTGTTTTATGCTTATTAGGGGGTTAAGGAGTCATAATTCAACTTTATAGTCATCAAATTTGAACTCAGCTGGTCAAAAAACTTCAAAATACACCTTTTACTTGTTGTCCTAGTGCAAGTGGAAGCCAAATTATCACTAAACAAAGGAAATTGGCGGCCATCTTGTTTTATGCTAATTAGGGGGTGAAGGAGTCATATTTCAGCTTGGCAACAATGAAATTTGAAATCTACAGAAAATTTTAAATAAGAATCAACTTGTTGCCTGCTTCTACTAAAAAATGCCTTGGGCACCTTAAATAAGCCCTTTTTCTGGAAATGTGACCTGACTATATATAGTTCACAGCAACAATTATCTTTGTGGTTAATCAACTTTTTTGGGTCCTAGATGGACTGGGTAACTTTTAGCACCAGAATGGATTGGCGCCTGTCTTTTGGCTGATAATGTTAGTTGGTATTATTTCTGTTCCTTTAATTATTTTTGTTGTCCTCCAGGGGTCATGTTGGACTCGATGTTCCACAGTATGACGACCAGTTTACAACTTGCTGAAGAGTGCTTGAAACAAGAACCCTCAGAAGGGGAGCAACAAGCTGACACTGCCACACCCTTTGAGGGCCTAGAAATGTTTGCTCAAACTATTGAAGCAGGTATGTAGGCAAAATTGTGTGCTTAAAATTTGATTTCAGATATTTTCATATGTTTGACATTTTTATTCAACTTCCTTTTCAGTATTAACTCGCATCAAAGTGACTTTTACTGACACAATAGTGAGACTTGAACATTTACCTAAGGAATCAAAGACTGGAGCTGGCTTGGAAATTAGGATTAATAGGTTTGTACGGAACTATACTGCAACTATAATTTGTGTAATTTTATAATACCTGAATGTTAAACTTATTAACAAAAACTTTTTTTTTTCTTCATAGAATTGAATACTTTGATGACATAGCAACTGAATCAGACTCTGCTGGGGACAAGTCTGGTCAGAACTTTGAACCGGCTGCTATTTGTCACAAGAATTTCCACTTCATGGGTGTTAGCGTCTTCTGTGATGAATTTCCAGAGTGCCATAGAACTTTCTCGAGGTCATCAGTGTCTCCTACTACGAGGGTATGAAAATTCAGTTTATATATCTCAAGTGTTATGGGTTGTTGACATTTGTGGCATTGGTTTGTTGATGTTGAAGAGTGAAGACTGCTTTAATGCGATGAAATTACATGGTGTTTGTTAAGCCGGTGACCCATAAAGGGTTATGTGATGGTTGTACTTGTTAAACCAGAAATAGAGTATAGAAATAGGAGTCAATAAGACGACGCAATGGATTGAAACTCATTAAGCCGGACATAATAAATCTTTAGCTTCTCGGATCCTCTCACTTGAGGCACTTTTTATTGGGTCAGTCGATAGAAAAGAAAAAAGCTGTTATCTCTATTTTTTAACAATGTGAATTTAATTGAAGTTGTGGGTAAGCCCACTTTCGTTAACTTGCCCACCACTGACAAGAAATGCGTTGGGATGACATTTTCCATGCCTGGTTCGTAAAATTGGTCAGCATTTTCTTTTGCTTTAAATCAGACCTAATATTGAGCTGTAGACATATAGAACTCAGAACTCAGAACTTTTTATCTTTCATTAGCTGAACCTATTATATATTCAACAATTATGCTACATTAAATTATAAACATCAAAATAAAACCCATTTGTTTCTGTAATATGCAGGGACCAAGTGGATCGGCCTCTCCTTCAGTGTCTCCTCCTCGGAACCTCTCCTCCTCAGTGGCGTCCAGCTACCAAGATGCTCGAGAGAACAGCCCTCCAGCCAGCGGAACTTCTTCTCCCAAGGAATCGCAACCAATCAAGATCGCTGTGTTGCTTGGCAAGCAAGAGGTCAAGTTGAAGGTCAAACAGAACGATGAAGTCCCTGGACCAAAGGTATGTGCAATTTGCACTGACGGTGATAATCATGTTTTTCTGAACTGTTCAGTGTTTTTTGTGAAAAAGAGAAAGTAAGAAATTTGCTGTTTTCTGTGTCATTGAGATAGATCCTCCTCAAAATTATGGCTTGAGTCAATTTCTTGTTGCTATTGTAACTTTTTGACCATTTGTTGACATGTACATTTGTTAACTACATGCCAGTACATGGTTGATTTACACTTTCCTACAGCTTGAATTTGACTGTCACCTGGGTGGAGTCAACATACACCTTTCCCCTCATCAAGTCCACTTGTTGCTAGAGATTGCCAAAGGTCTTAATTCACCAGGTCAGTAAAATTTAACTTTGTTATGTTCTCAATATCCGTATCTAAGTCATCTGTACATTAAAGCTGATGTATCAAATTGCAATTACAGTCAATCAATGCACACTGTGATGCATGTATAGCATTGCATGTAATTTTATTAACTGGGCTGTCAGGCAGTGTGCTATGCACATTTCTCTAATTTATACTGATAGACCTACTTGATAATTTTTGAACCAAGAATCAAAATAAATTTCCTGTTTAAACAGGGTTTTGATGCAGTCGGTGTTTGAAATAAGCATTGGTCCGCTAGTCTCGGTTACTGTATTATGTATATCCTGAGGATATTATCCTCACAACAGTTCTTGAATTTTAAATTTCTTCCAGGTTCTTGTGATGACAGCAATGTGAGACCTAGAAGGAACAGCAGCAAGCCAATGATGGCTGGAGATTATGAAAGGGTGGAGCATGAACTGCAAAAACAACTTCAGCACGTCAGGTTGGAGCAAACGCATCACATGAGGAACCCTTGGAAAGAGGAGGAGGATCTAACCACACAATTACTTGGTAATAATTTCTGATTTAATTAATGGTCTAATCTTGGAATTTAATAGTTAAATTCCTGCCTTGCTGTATTTTCAATGAGATGATAATACAAAGCAATGATCATGTGAACAGTTACAGCTGTATCACACTTACCGGTTGCATTTTGTCACCGAGTTCTTGTCCTTAAACCTCTTATAGAACAATGAACACTGTATCTGCAAATCTGTAAATGTTCTCTGTATTGCAACAATACATATAGTAGCTTATGTAAAGACTGTTTTATTGGTAGTTGCTTCTCTCGATTTAAAGATATGTAAAAGTACATTCATTTCAATTTCTTTTTTGAGTGATCCAACATTAAGACAAAGATATAAATTGTTTTCTTATTTGCAGGTGACTCAGATGATGAAGACTACTATGATTTCTCTCGGAGCCAGGCTGATAGTGTCAGCATGGAGTCATCATTTTCCAGCACTGTCACCAACAAGTCCAGCAGTACTGTTGCCAGTAAGTCACAATATATTTTGTTGTTATTTAGAAAGAGTTGGTCATGTAATTGTTCGAGATGTTGCTACAACTGTATGAGCAGGCTAAGTAAAAGAACCCCTGGGATTGGGATTGATACCAGAGGGCGGCAGCATCTGTACGGCAGAGGTTGTTGTATTATTAAGGCTGTATTATTATTATTAAGGCTGTATTATTATACAAACAAGGCCTCTTGCTAAAAAAATTATACTTTGCTAAAAAAATTATACTTTGCTGAAGTAGAATGCTGGATATAATAAACACTATTTTGAATAAGATGCAAATAGTTTGATCCAACATGTATAATATTGTGTATTTAAATAATCATAGGGCTAATAAACCTATATTCCTTGACCAATTTGATATTTAAAGTTTTTCCATGTGCCTTTGTGCAGTGTATTGGCTGAAATGTAAAATGCCATCTGACCTATGCTGATGAACATATTCCTCTTGTCTGCAGGTTCTTTGTTGAAACATGGCCCAGGAATGGCGAGAAGAGAAGCACCATCTGCACCTAAGAGTGGCAAAGCAAAAGCGAAACAAAAAGGTACAAATCAGACAAGATTAATTTTAAAGAGTAATGATTTGATCCCTGCTTACTCTGCTGTAGTTTCCATTTTGTGGAATTTCTACTATATCTGTGGTGATCTGATATTCAAATGTAATGTTATTTTTCAGACGTCCTGCATAAATACCTGGATGATCCCAGTGCTGAGGTGACCAGATACAAGTTGAAGCTGAGTTTTCTGTCTGTGATTGTTTTGCATGAAGATCCACCCATGACCCCCAGTGATGCAATGGATCCTGGACAGTCTTCTACAGAGAAGCTCAAGGTTTGCATCAAATTTTTCATTGTCACTAAGTCACAATCAATAAAGATATTTGAAATTTACTGTGCAGTGTTGGTGATTTAGCTGATGAAAATTTCGTTTTGGGATTTAGCTAATGGTACATTGGATAAAACACTCCATTTGTGATGAAGAATTAGGTTTAACAATGATTTACTGAAGATAAGGAATTGGTAGTGAACAGAACATTGTATGACTCTGACATACAGTTCTTCGTATACAAAATTTCACAGTATCTAAGATTTTTACATCAACAGTGCAAATTCCCTGCATGTATGTTGTCAATAATCATTAAACAATTCACAACTGGATTTTTTTTTTCAGATGATGGCTGAGCAATTCTTTGGGAGAGCAGCAGGAATTAATGTTTCCAGTTTTGGGACCGATTTAGCATCTCTGAGACAGCAATTTACAGAAGCTTGTCCCTATGATCACTTGGGGTAAGTTGACATATCTTTGCATTTACAATGTATAAGCATACCCTGAAGCAAAGAAATGTCCCGAAATAAAGTTAAGTTCACTATGAGAATCAGATTGAGCAGTAGTATCAACAAACACTGAGAGGAATTTTCACTGTATCAAATTATCAATGTTCTCTTCAAGTTCTCTATGTGTGATCTGTGACCTATTGTAAAGATAATTTTCAACGGGACAGATGTATCAAATATTTGTTCAACTGGTTCATTTATAAATACCCAAAAGAGTATCTTTTGATCTATTTCTTTTGCAGATTATTGGGAAAACCCTTCAGTCTAGAAATCAATCAGAAGACCTCCCCTATCCTCTACAGCGTCCAAGTTGACATGACTATTGGTCTGGCAGAACTTGTGGAGTGTGTATTTGACAGAAAATGTGGAACGGCATCCATTCTGGGATTCAGCCTGCCAATTGACAACATCCTTCCTGACGTTTGTCCTGTGAGTTACTTCCTTTTTTTTCTTGTTGGGTATTCACTCTGGGACCACTGAGTACGGTATTTAAATTTACCGTCTCCGAAAATCGCGACCTGCTTTTCTGGTCACCAAACTCCTTGATTTTACGGTGGATTTACACATTAAATGCCAAATTCTAATGGCATTTTGACAGATGACATGTTAGCTACGGTCCTCCTAAAGATGCTGACGCACTTGAGCATGTCTTTAATGAATAACTTGTTTAATATTCGATCATTTTAAGGGCACATGCTGGTCGAAAAATGGTGAAAATATTTTAGAAAATGGAAATTCTGATTTTGACAGTTTCAATAAGTACAGATGTCCAGACAACAAATGCAACTGAAATTACGCAAAAATTCCTATTATAACCCTGTAAACAACCTTGCCGATCTTACCTTTACAGTTAAAATTATAAAGAGTTTATTTCCTTTTTTTGCCATTTTCAGAAAACTGCGAATTTTAGTGACTTTGAGTGCTTACAAAAAATTCATCTCAAAAACCGCTGAAGGCATCATAATGAATTTTGGCATAATGTTTACTGACAAGTTCGCTTCCGCAATAAGGCTATTTTCAGAACTGTATTTGGATTAAAGACTGAGGGACAGCGATTCAACCCTGAAAGATTGTGAATTAGCTCCATAGTCCCATGTTCGCGAACCCAGAAAAACCCTATAAAAACATATTTTTAGTATGAAAATAGTCTTATTGCGGATCCGAATACCTCAAATTATGAAAATAAATGATTTCTGACTATTCTGATGGTTCAGTCTTGAGATGAATTTTTTGTCAGGCAGAATACTTAAAAATATGTAAAATTCTTTGTTACCATGGCAACCGTAACCATGGCAACTTAAAATTTCAAGGAGGGTCATAATTTGGTGCCCTGAAGACCTGTGTAAAATTTCATAGCTCTATCTGCAACAGTTTCTTCTGGACAGCATACACACATTTTTCGACCAGCATGTGCCCTTAAAACTGAAGCGGGAGACGGTAAATTTGCATGAGGGAGAAGGTGGAGAGACGGTAAATTTTATTTAGAGAGACGGTAAATTCAGCATTAAAATTAATAAAAATACAAAATGCAGCCATTCTGTGGACCTGTGGGACTGACTGTTGTTTATCAAAGGGCATTGGGATAATATTGCTTGAGTTGGACACCTGAATTCTAAACATTTAGCTGGATTCTTATTAAAAATAAGCCCTATAATTTACAGAAAAACGATGAGGACACTGACTAGCCTGGCAAAACACGGAAAAAATGTTGTTATATGCTACACTTTGTGAATATGGACCTTTTTTTTCTAATCCCCCCCCCCCTGTGACGCACTGGTGGATACAGAGGAAATATTTTAGCTCCCCACAAAAGTTGGCACTCCCAGGGCTAAAGTTGATGCTCCCGGAGCAAATATATCATTGCCATGCTCCAAAACTGACTCTGTTCAAAATTTTCTTTGAGCATGGCAATGCTCTGAGAGCATCATGCTTTACTCTGCATGGGAGTAAAATTTTCTGACTGAGAGTGTCAGAGTGAAACGTTGTACTCCGGGAGTTAATTCACGTTTTCTGATTGTTTGCTCTTGCCAACATACAATTAAGAACCAAAAGGTTTCGGCTGTGTGAATATTTTATGATAGTCTATGACTGTAGGTATACCTGATGTTCAGCTGTCACTGCTGTGGTTAAAGTTCTGGGCACAGGCCTACAGTCCTGATTAATATATTTTTCAATATTTTGCGTGTATACACGAATTTGTAAACCTGCAAAAACGAACATATGTATACAAAAATTTGGCATTTTTTTTGGCAATCTTGTTAGTTTCAAATATTGTCTTTCACGAATTTGTACAGGTGTAATTATGAACATTCTAACCCTGAACTAGCCTTAAACTAACTCAAAACCTAATTCTGACCCTAAAAGTGAAATCTATAGGCCTAACATCTCAACGAATGTCAGAAATGGCAGTTTCATGAATGAATACTAAAGCACATTAACAAGTGTTAGTTTGTTTGAGGAACATTCTGTTGAGCAAGTCGCAACAACACGCATGCTCTTTTAGATTCAGCTGTCAGACTTTTTACAACTTCAACAAAAAACAAAGATGTTCCAAAATGAAAGTTATAAAGCAATTTAAATGGAGTTAATCGATTCCAAAAACTATTGACCAAGCTGTTTTCCACATTAACCTATAACAGTTTTCATACATAGTTGGTAGATTTTCCTATCTAAGGAGTAAAATAGACAAGAAATCACATTAGGTGTCATGATAAAAAATTGTATTTGGTTTATAGTTTTATAGGGCTTGGTTTGTCTGACCAAAATATTTGCCTTGCCTCTACCATGGCAGGTAGTCCAGGTACCTGCCAGGCCTCTACCGGGATACTTTAGTTAGGCTTTTATTAATTAATACCCCTAATTGCTGAGGCATCGGCAGAAAAAAAACTGCAAACATTTGTATACTGTGTTCCCTGCTTTGATAATACACCATTTATTTATCTGTCTTCTTTCTGCAGGCACCAACAAGGCAGTTTTATTGCTCAACTCCCCAAATTTACCGTCTCCTTCAATCATTTGCCTGGCGCATTTACCGTCTCCCTCTGATGAATTTACCGTCTCTCGCTTCAGAAATTCTCTCCCTCCATTCATACAGTCAAGACATCATGGCATTGAAACAGAGGCAGCTACCTTTGCCCTGAAACTGAATCTTTCATTTTTATGATAAAACTCAATGGGAGTGTGGTTCAAAGCAATGAACCTCATGAATGTCAGGTCGCGGAAGAATACAACACGAGTCCGAAGGACGAGTGTTTATTCTGCAGCAGACCTGACATGAGTGAGGTTCATTGCTTTGAACCACACTCCCATTGAGTTTTATTTATATCCCACAATAAAAATTAACCTCCAGTAAAAAAATAGAGTGATTTCATATGGCACTATTTTGTTTGAGTGGTGCCAAAAATGTCCCTAGCAACCACACGGACCAATCAGAGCCTCAAAACATTGAGACGTCATCACTTTACTGTCTATTGTTTACATAGCAACGTCAGAACTTCTTTCATGTGGTTCACAACGATGAACCACATGGTGTGAATCACATGGTTTTTTGCGAGAACTACACTGCCTATTGTGGGATATCAAGCGAAATCCATTGTCTCAAAGGCTTTATTAACCAATCTTCAGCAAAATTAAATGTTGGCTTCAGACAGAAAATTTAGAGGTCGCCATTTTCGGAGACGGTAAATTTAAATACCGTACTCAGTGGTCCCAGAGTGGTATTGTTTGTTCAGTTGCTCATTTAATTTATCAAAGGTATAACCTAAGAGTTGAGAATTTTGTTTGACTTTCCATTTATTTTATAACTGTGTATTAAAGTTCGGAACAAACAGCAAGAGACAGTACTCTACTTTGGAAGGCTGAAATCTTCAGTCAGTGTAGTGACGTTATTTTTCAAGTCTTATTTATGCAACCATTTCTCAAAAAGAGGTTGGGTGGATACCGAGCTGTGCTCTGCTGATCTTCATGAAAACATGGAGGTTTAGCAACAAAAAACTGCAATGTTATTCCAGTTTTAATCAATACAACATTGTTGTAATGTTATTCACTGTTTACACGACCTCCTGTAGAAAGGTGGTTGAAATTTCATTGAACATGTGCTACAGGTATATTAGCTGAAATTTCTTCTCGCCTTGTTAAATTGATCCAGTTTGTGATTCTTGACATGAAAGTGTTTATCGATCAGGTATCCTTGGTCATAGACTGACCTTAAGTAGTGTGCATTCTTGGATTAAGCAGCCTGCAGGACAATCTTGTGACCATGAGGGAGTGGTCTGAAACTGGTCACTTCTGAGTAATATTTGTGCAGTTCTGCATGGAACGAACTGGATTGTAAGCAGCTATTGTGACATTGATTTATTCCGATAAACCAATTTCACGGAGGCTTCTCTCAGTTAACACTAGAGGAAAAGTGGTGCTTGCATGGTGTCAGTATACCCATTGGCTGACAGATTTGCCGCCCTTTCCTTTGATTGGTCAAGCCAAGGTGTCTCCAAGCGGGAGTATTTTTAGTGCATTTTAATGTAACTGCAAGGCTTTATGACTTCTGAATTCTCTCAAATTAAATTTTGAAAGTAGTGTTTTAAATTTAAAGTGTACATGTGTTCTATGTGCAGAAAAAGCAATTAAGAATCATCAAATTACAAAACAGTTATGATGAGTCAATGTTCAGGACATTCAGTGAAATAGGTCTATTCAATAGCCCATTTGACTTGAATTTCCCAATCTTTGGTGTCACTCAACTGACGTTGTAGATTTGCAGTTATAGCTGACTCGCTTGTCGGTCAGCAAATCTCAATTGCACCAAGTAGGCTCTACCTAGAATTTGAAAATGGTTGCTTAATCTTAGTGTTTAATTAAAACATTTTGATGCCGATGTTCAATCACATGACAATGATCTGATGACAATGTGATCATAATGTTTGAAGGTTTTGCAAGTTTAATGGTCAGTGTCTTCTGCAGCAGAACTGCACCTGGTTACTTACACTGCATTCCACCAGAGAACATTTCAATATAAATTTCTGTGCAAAAGTAATAATGACCTGTGTGTGGTGCCACCTATTGAGTATGCTTGATGGCAGACTGGGGGGACACTTAAGTCAAGCACATCCCTCCTTCTATGGAGCCCAGTAGAAAACAATATATACTACTATTCTTGACAACAAAATAAACACCAAGTACATAATATCTGGAATACTTTATTTCAATTACAAAAAGTCACATCACAACCTTGTATTCACATAGTATTCACAATTTCACATGCATTGCACTTATGGACTGAATGGAAGACTAATAGAACTTAAAAAAAAATTCCTTTGTGAGTTCAAGTGAAATGGTAGAAATTTCAATAAGGTTGCAATAAAGGCAAGAGAAAATTTGGGTGTTCGCAAACAATAAATAATTTCAGTAAAATGATTGCGTAGGTATTTTTTTGGCGCATGTGTACAATAATTCAGTGGGAGAAATAAATACTTGTACTTCATAATTCAATAAATATAGATTGATTGTAAAGTTACTATGGTCACCTAAATTATAATAGCACCGATAAAATTAGGCCTGCATTAAAAACATCTCGTTTACTAATGTCTCACTGATACATGTAAGGTAACTTCAAATATCTGTAAAAAAAAAAACAAAAAAAAACATAACTTAAGGCAAGCTACACTGCATAATAATAATATATTGACTTAGTAGTTTGTGGACTTTCTGATTTCCCATTCATTCAGTTCATTTACATCTTTAAATTGATTGTAAAAATACTTGCAATATATTTGAAACTTGCCAAAGTACAAAAGACACTTAAACGATAAACACACATCCACTTGGTGGGAATCGTACAACCTCAAGTGAGTACATTTTAAAATTAATGAGAAATCACAATAAATTGAGTCCCTGCCTCAATTTCAAGTGGAATGTAACAAAGAAAGTTGGAAGAGCATTGTTATATATAGCTATCTTCAGGTATATCAGGGATAGGTTCATTCTTTTTGAGGTTGTTATTGTCATAGTGAGTAGTGAGTCCTATCTCTTGATAGTTGTTGCCTATCTCGCTATAGAGATGATCGTCTATAGAGTCTGAGCTCTCGTCACTCTTCACTGAGATGGGGTTGAGGTAGCCCTCAAGATGAGCGGGGCGGGGTGGCAAGTCAGGCACATAGCGCATGCTTGATCCCGTACTGATCATACTGAGGGTGCTACCTCCAGAATTAGTCAGGAAGTTCAAGATTTGGTCTCGCTCTTCGGCTGTCAGATGGGCCATTTTGGCCTCAAAGTCTTTGTTGGAGGCGTTCTGGGCCCCAGCTGAAAGAGTCCTCTCTCTTGAGAAGCGTTTTGAATTGTAGCCCATTTGAGGCCTTGTAGCAGCCGAGGGCAACGATCCACTGGCTGTGGTGTGGAAGAGCCCACCAACTGCGTTCTTTTCTTTCTTACTTTTTCTCCTTCGCCAAAGTAAGAAAACGAGGATACCAACAATGGCAAGGAGGACTAATGCTCCTATTATCCCTCCTACAATAGCACCGGTAGCTGAGCTGGTTTGCTTTCCAGGTATTGGAGCCACAGCAGTCTTTACATCCACACAGGCTTGTTGAGCTTGCGGAGACTTCATTTGAACGCACATGATGTATAATGTGTTAGGTATAAGTTTATCCACCACTGCACTGCGCGCATCTGCGTCTAAATCGAAACTTTCTAAATTAACATATTCCTTAAATATGCTGTACTCCACAGTAAATCCTTGGATGTCACTCCCTGCATTGACCTGCCACTCCAATTTGCATGATGTGTGGGTAATGTTGGACACATTCACTAACAAGGGGGTGTCGGTGGGCTGGGGAGGGAGAGTGGATGTGGAGGGTACGCTGCTGGATGTGGAGCTTGAAGTGGATGGTGTGGGTGAAGGAGTCACAGGTTGACAGATTGGGTCGTCTTCGGGTGGGTCACAGACGAAGTCCTCCACCTGTAGATCCCTGACAAACTTATCCTTGTGTACATCTGGTTCTGCACATATCCAGTCTATCAGAAACAGGTTAATCCCTTGGTAATTGTCATCCACCCACTGTCTCAACCACTTCATGTGGCAGTCACATCGCAAGGGGTTTGACCTCAGACTGATGCGCTCCAAGTTAAATTCTTCAAAAACGCACTTGTCTATGACTCTGATGTTGTTGTCATTCAGTGTAATCCTCTTCAAAGTTGCTTGGGGACCGTGCATTTTGGTCTGGGTGATCTCAGCTAAATTATTGCCAGACAAATCAATGCTTTCCAGGCTGGCAAGTTCTGTGAGGCCAAGCTCTGGAAGAGAGCGAAGGTCATTGTTCGAGATATCCAGGTTTCTCAAGTTTTGAAGGGTTGAGATTGACGACCACTTGCCGGAGTGGAACCCTGTACTTTCCATGCTGAGATTCTTCAGGGTCCCGGATATTGGGGTGAAGGTGTCTTCTCGCAAGGCATCCACAAAATTTGCCTGGTGATCCAACTCCAAAGACTCCAGCGAAGTCAGAGGAGCGAAAGTGGCCCTGTCTATTCCTCTGATGTCATTATCCGCTAAATCCAGATGAATCAAGTTTGACAGACCCTCGAAAGACCTATTAGTGAGCGCTTGGATGCTATTTCCAGTCATCTTGATGTCTTTTACTTCATTTAATTTAGAGAATACTCCATTGGGTAAAGTGGTAATCCCATTATTGTATGATAAATCCAAGATGTTTAACGCTACAAGCTCACTGAGGGAGGCAAGTTGGTTACTCGTAAGCCTGTTGTTATGGAGATGCAGGCCTTTCAAACTTGCTGTAATGCCCTCAAAGGCAGCTGGATTGATAACATTTAATCCATTGGCTGAAACATCCAGCTCCTCCAGCTTAGTATTGGCTGTAAATGAACCAGCATCCAAAGATAAAATCTGATTTTGAGGAAGCATGAGAGTCTGTAAGTTTGTCAGTTGGTTCAAACCATCAGGCAACGACAAAAAGTTATTGTTCTGTAGATTTAAGTATGCTAAGGTTTCCTTAATTGGAGCTACTACTAAATCCGACAGAACAGCTAGACGACTTTCCTCAATTGTAAGAGACTGCAACTGACTTAATCCTAAAAAGCTCTC
This sequence comes from Platynereis dumerilii, assembly GCA_026936325.1. NCBI lineage: Eukaryota > Metazoa > Annelida > Polychaeta > Phyllodocida > Nereididae > Platynereis > Platynereis dumerilii. Next base: position 29,517,664 of record JAPTHN010000011.1, read on the forward strand.
ATCTGGCATCGAATTTAGGCTGAACCCTTTAAAAGTCACTTTTCGCAAGTTAATGAGACGACTTAGTGCTGTTGAAGGGAAAGAGGACATGGAATTCACATGGAGAATCAATTCTTCTAAATTGTCCTCCAAACCAACAAGTGCATCATCATTTATTGTTGTGATTTTGTTCTCTGATAAATCTAGCACCTCTATTTTGAGCCCTGCGAAAGCATTTGCACCAAGCGTACTAATTTCGTTATGAGCAAGTGTCAGTTCGTAATACACATCTTCAGAAGGTGTAATTGTAGGAACGTTTGTTAATCCCATTCTTCGACAGTTGATGATACTCTTTCCATCATTCACTTCACAGTTACAGTCCCTCACAGGACATCCGGTTGTCATGCCAATAAATACACAAATTGCTGGCAATAGCAACCTCAATCGCCATGGTAACTTCCTGGTGTCCATTTCCATGTTATCTGCAAATATGCAAAAAAGCGAAAACATTACATGATGAAAAGGTTATTGCAATCCTGCAACAGCAAAATTTGAGAGACCAAGCAGGCATAATATTTGCACATAAACAATGGGGGTACAGTGGTACAGGTACACATTGTATCAAATCACTATGACAATAATCAAACTGGATGTATTTGAACTGTAAGGCAGTCAAAATATCATCACCTTAATCATTGATGTATGATCATGTGCTACATATTCAACCAACCACTGTATGGAATGTATACTGAATTTCTATACCTCCATGTCCATGATGTGGTAATAACTTGGCTGGTGATCCTGAGTGAAACCTAGAGTGTGTTGACTAAGCTAAACAAGGTCATCTGTAGGCCTAAAAATACAGCCTCGGGTCATTCATGTATGAAGAAATATATACAAGGGCTAGCTGTTTTCTTTGTGCAAGTTGTCTCTTTGAGGTATATCTGAAGAGACTCCCTTACAAATAAATTGAAAGTTATATTGTATCTATCGGTATAGGCGTAAAAAAATTTAGTGAGATTTCTCTGTGCCCTTAATGATTCTATGTGTGCTGTAAATCGATATATTATAAATCAAATGTCCTGATTTGAGGTAGATATAATAATCATAGTACTATTCAAGGAAAACTTTGTACTTCGAAAGTTTTAGAAAGATTTGGGTTAGTTTCTGGAGTCTTAACAAAAACACAATTTTCAAAATTTCCTGGATTCATTTTAAAAATCCCCTTCTGCACAACCAAGAAAAAAAAACTTGAGAAAAGAAAAAGAAAGGGGTGATTTGAAGGTCACAACCCCAGGTGAGGAAGGATGTGGGGTTAAGTTTTGATGACTTCATTCTGCAAGCACTTATAATGAAAGTTTGGCTCAAGTTGCCTGTGGTCTGCCAGGTGTATGCTAGAACTTGGAAGTCTGACCCATTGATCTCCACAGTAGTAGTGGCACTTGTGTCTTAGAGCAGTGGAAATGAGTCACTCTCAGACCTTGAACAGCTATGACCAGTGATTCAGGTCAGGACAGGTTGTGTTACCTGAGGTCTGGAAGAGGAAATGAGAAACATAGACACTATTAGACAGGAAAATAAACATTGAAGTTGTGCAAAAAAACATAGATTCCTGAAACTGTAAGAGGTTTGATGGGAGAATACCCATTAACCAATTAACTGACTGACTGACTGACTGACTGACTGACTGACTATTTATAAACATGCCTAGTATCGCCTACCAGTTTGATTGATGTTTTATTATTTATTGGAAATAGATTAAAGAGTAGATTAAAAAGATGTATCACACAGTGTTGACAATAGGTAGAAATGCAAGTACTGAAATATCCAATGTTTATTATTTGAATGGTGTGCTAATGGTCCTGTTGGAACCTCAGGTCACCAAAGACACATGTGCAGTGTCCCTCATCAATGCAGAGTACTAAGTATCCTATCATTTAGCATGTTTAATGTCTGGCCCTGGGGTGGTCTTTCCCCCTGTCATCTCCCAAGAAAAACAAACATTTCTTAATGGTGAAAAGGACTCCCCAAAATACTTCAGAAGTGGTTTTAGGACAGGATGGGTAAAGCCACACATTTTGGTAGGAATTAGATGCAAGTCATGTTGATTATCTGGTAGTATCGGGCACCAAAAATGAATGTAACCAGAGAGGTGTGTCATCTAGAGTAGTACATGCACATATTTCTGTTGATTACTTTGAAAATTTAAATATCACATTATTTTTTACTTATTGAAAATTGAAATCCTGTTCAAAAGGCCTACTCCAGTACTCCATTTAAAATATTAATAGATAGTAATGAATTTCCCAAACAGGGAATACTATAATAGGATTTTTCATCTTGGAAGTTTGTTTCCTGTTTGGCAGTGGTTTTTGGGATGCGGCTTTTTATATCATTTCCTTTCATATTTGGATTCCATTGCTTTTTGGGTGCAGAATAATGCTCAATTTGTTTCTGCCAGTTTTTGGCTCAGGAGTGAAATCAACCAGCAAAAAGAGAATTTTTCTTTGCATGCAACCTGTAATCTATGGCCCAGTTTATGATCACCTCCAACCCTGCATACACTTCATTACTATGTTCAGATGTAGGCAACTTGGCAAGTGTGCGTTGTATGAATATCTATGCAGTCACAGTGTGGACCAATGTGGGAAATTTCTGAATAATCCTTGCATAATGTGACCTAGAATCCAGGATAGATATGTGTTGCAATCCAGGAGTTGATCCAACAGTGACATCATGTATTGTAACATGTAATGAACAGTATATTTTGTGAAATGCCTTTAATTGTTGTGCGGTCCTAGAATGGGTGTTGACATTGATTACAACTTGCCACTTTTCTAGGCAGTCATGCTTTGGTAAAACCCTGGTCTTTTAAAATTTGCTCACGAACAGGAAATTCTAGCTGAACTTGTGATTAATCAAAGAAAAGACCTTTCAGGCAATTTGACCCTATGTCCTGGTTTGAGCTTTTTTCTCTCTCATTTTACTTCCATTGTTAGGACACTTCAAAAGTGGGACTTCCCAAAACTGTTCTTGACTTGACTGTGGTAATTACAGTAACTGTTAATTACTGTTAATTGTTTCTGAAGAGCTCACTTGTCTCCTATGTCACATTGCAAAAGTTTGTCAATTGTCATGATATTTTTTCTACCAGCATGTACTTTTTCATTTGGACCCAACCATTGGCTGATTGGGATTTCTACATGGCACCAACAGCTGCTGCACCACCTGGTGCCTCAACATAAACATGTCCATCATGCCCCATTGGCCTCACCCTGGCCTATGACGTCATAATTTACTTGAAATGTCATCTGTGACTAAATCAGACTGATGATGACATTGACTTCTGCTAATGGGGCATCATGTTTCTGCTCAACTGGGTCTAATTGCATCAAAGATCTTGCATGCATCCTAATGGAAGAAAGAATCAAATCAAGACTATTAATTTTCTTCTTATGCCATAGTCCTGTAACTCTTGTTTTGACTATAGAACAGCCCAGGCTAGTCCATGTGACCTTTTAACCCCCATCAAACATTTAAACCAGTTAGCAGTGTCCTTGACTATTCGTGATTGGAAAGTAAACTACACTGTCCAGACTCACTGTCAATTCAAGTGGACTCCATATCTATTCCTAAATACCATTTTAAACTTATAGTAGACAAAATGGTTCTTCGGTGTATTTATAAATTCCAAATTCCAAAAGAGCCTTTATAATCCTATTAACCAATTAGGCACATCATTGTTGTTTAGCATGTGCAGTCGTGTACTGATTTATTAGGCTAAAAATCTACAACCAGTTCATAATAAACACCAATAACACTGAATGAACAAGTTACTGTGTCTGTCTGTTGAGAAAAACAAATCATTGGTAATTGTGATATAGATGTGATTTAAGTGTGTGATTTAAGTGTATAATTACTCCTCTTTATTACACTAATTGGTCACAGTAATTCGAGCATGTGCTTCAGTTTGCTTTGTCCCCATTCAGTGCCAGTCACATAGAGTATTGTGGTCTTTACTGCCACAGAGGGTAGACACTTGCATCTAATTTAGTGGTGGAATATGCATATGATATGCACACATTATGCAACAACCATAACTTGGACATAAGTCACAAGTATCTGGGAGCTTCTGTGGATTTATGTGTATTTTGGTGACCTTGCCTGATCACTCTTTCAAATCCCCAAGTTGGCCCTGGCATAAATGGCATTAAATGTGCTAAACACATCCATCATTTTGGACAGCCATGTTGCAGAGTTTGATCACTTGGTAGCTCTGAACTGATCCTGCCTTCAGACCTATTTTCGACTTGTGAAGCTGAGCAAAAATTGCACAACAAATGTTAGCTGCCCTACTCTCCATGATTAACGGTCTTGTTTTGTGGTCAGAATACTGAGCAAATTGTGAAGTTATTGGGTGGAATAAAATAGAAGTCATGGAAATAAACCACAACAAATGATCCAAGTTTAGATACAAGTAAATCCATTGTGACAATATTGTTGAACAAATGGATGGATAATTTGGATATAGACATTTAGATAGACTGACAGAATGACTGCCTGACTGACTGACAGATTGATTGGTTGATTGATTGATTGATTAATTGATTACTAAAATGACCAGCTTTGATTGATTGATTACTAAAACATTTGGCCTAGCTTCTAATCATGCTTTTTACTCAGCTACGAATTAGCCAAAAATATGTTGGAATGGCTATGTTGCGAATTTGATCTTTTCTGCCCATTACCTGTGGAGCTCTGCATGATGTGTATGATTTAGGGAGTCCCCTGCAGTAATTCTAGCCAATCTATTGTGTTTATATTGGTACACGCTACTAATAAATGTCCATCAATCTCAAGTGCAGTGCAATATAAGCCCTCATATTGTTAGATGTGGTTTGCAGGTGTCTTGTTTTAGGTGTTTTTATGAGTGCTACTTCACTTAAATTGGCTTGTTCGGGTTTATGTTTGTTATTCTTCTGGGTATGACTGTGTATTTGTCAACAGTTTACAGAATGAATCACAGGATTATGATGCTCAAAACATATAATTATGAGAAAACAAATTAAATCAAATCAAATTCCATTACAGTAACTGGTTGTATGTCCATTCAGTATTTTGACTAATGCTCTTTGGAAAAATAGTAAAATACCTCAAATGAATCTTTGAGATTATAATGGCAAATTGACAATTTCGGAATGTGATATATTGTTATAAAATATAATTTCATAAAAATATTTGTATTTGCAATTTTAAAGTTCTGATTGGTAACTGCATAACATAGATGCCCTTGTATATTTTTGATAACTTTGATACGCACAAAGAAATTATTTTTGAAAAGTTTTTTTGCAATAGACATAACACCATTTTGGGTCTTGTTATGGTAGAATGGTCATTGAGGTCCCCATCAAACGTGTTTTTAGCTTAATTGTGTAAACACCTGAAGAAAACCCCCTTCATTTTCTTGACCCCTGCAGTGGTCATGCACATTGCACAAACACCTGTTATAATTGATGGCTCAGATGATTGTTGACATGTAATTAATTAAAAGTGTGGTTGATCATGATCCGGATTTGGATCGTTGTGTATTGCTAAATATGGATCCATTCAGAACTGATTCAGTCCAGTTCTGTTGGCGCCACATTATCAACTTAATTTTGGTTTTCAAAACTCACCTGTTCAATCTTCAGGTATGCATGTTATGTTTCCATTGGTAAAATCCTGTCAAAGAGTTTTATGCTTGGATTTGAAGACATTTTCGTCTGACATTGACCCTGATCCTATCTCAGGTGAGAAATGTTTCAACTGATGGGTATTCCAAGTAGATGGCCAGTGTGTTCCATATTTGGAAGCCCAACTGGGTCAGAGAACTTTCAGGCATTTTCATTGGCTGACTACGCCACATACGTAGGAGATGACGTTGTGACGTTACGCTCCACTGGCCACTCCTACGGCTATTTTTGCAGGTATTGCCAACCATTTGGGTCAAATAAAGTTCTCATATGAGTTATTTACTCATTAAATACTTCTAATGAAAGATAAATGTTAAGACGACTGCTGTACCACTATTGATTCATTTGATTGGCAAGCTGGATTTGTTTGATCAAGATTTCTTGAAAGAGTTCAATTTAGCAGACGAGAATCACCTGAAAAGTAGAATTGTAAAATCAGGAATGACTGCAGGCACCAAGAGGAGCATTGAATAGTTCTAGAATGAGTAAAAGCATTTTGGGTGACTCATCCAAAATTCGTTATGAGCTGTCCAGGCTTATGAGTTGTGACAATTAAAAGAAATCAGAAAAAAAAATGTAAAGGAAGTATAGGCCTACATTATAAGGAAGAGTTCTATGTCTCCCAATGGTCACTGGTCAGCAAAATTTTCTCTTCATATATAATAGGGAGAAGGTGAAGGATGAAAGGAAAACTTAGATTAAGTATAGAATCTATGTTTAAAAATTTTGATTCTTTTTACTTTTTGAATATGTTGGAGTTATTGTGTAGTACTACTACTGGTTCAAAAATTACTAAATTAGAGAACATTGGATAATTTGCTGAAATGATGATTTATTTGATTGACACTGATCAGGTTACACCCATTGTTTGATGCATGTTAATATTTGTTATACAGTTCGATTTCTAAAAAGTTCTTTTTATAATTTGTTGAATTGGTCTGTTTAGCATTGGCTGTATGCATTGCTGACAGCCTGACATGTGTCCAACACGTGTGGTCCATTGCATCCGTTTATCATGTCTTGTCACCAGATTAAAAATGGATCCATTTCTCTGAAGTCTAGTAATATTACAAGGTTTTCATGAAATCTGGATTTGTCGGGAAATTGGTGGAATGGGAGAAATCCTGGCTTAATGGAAGTGGAAGGATTTCCTCATTTAGGCATACATTTGTACTGAGCAAAATTTTCAATTGACCACTTTAAAGCTTCCTTCCTAAAATTTTAACTAACAATAACTCATAACTCATCGTTTATCATTAATGAAGACCTTTTTTAGCCAATGTGTTTTGTAGCCAACTTATATGACAAGAACAAGCCAACAGGAATCTTTGAAAATTTGACAGATTGGTGTTGTAGCAAGATAAGTTTTGAAAAATATCTTTTGGTTCGAAGTTTTGCATATCAGCGACTCTCAATTTGCTTTGGCACACATTCTGTCAGCCTCACAGAGTCGGGCATCAACTGATCCCTTTTGCCAATTCTCTGCCTCGAAGTCGGGCAGTTTCTATGGAAACAAAGTGACTGCACATGCCAAGAATGATTTTGAAAGATACCATTTATGGATGAAATTGAATGGAATTGAATGAAATCTGCTTCAGTGCCACAATAATACAGTTGTATGTACTGTGAAGTTTTCATACTGCGATGGAAAATGACCAGTTTCCTTATTTCCAGAGCAATATATTAAAACAACAATAGGCAATTAAAAAAAAAAAAACAGCAATGAATCATTGAATCAATTTGAATGCTGTTGAATCAATGTTGATCCCAAGCAAAGGGAAAGATATTTAAACTTATTTGACAATTCATGAAATTCAACTGACATCACAGTTTCAAAATTAAGTTTATGTTCATCAGCTTTTTATTAGACTGGATTCAGAAACTATCAGCATGCAGGTAATTTTAACTTGTGTGTAAATTGTTCTGACAAAAAATAAAATACCATAATTTCAAATTGTGAATTTGCAAAGTGTTTAGCACAGTGCTCAGTAGAAGATAGAACTGCTTTCAGAGACTTAGCATGAAGAATTACCTCATTGTAACGTGATGCATCAGTGTCTTTTTGGAAGTCGTGGTATTTTCCTGAGCTTTTCTGGAGATAAACCTTGTCTGGGAAAGTTCTTTAGCCTTGTGTCTTGGTATCCTTGGTAAATCCATGAGCATGCAGTGCACAATCCTTGCAAATTTGGCTGGTGATATTATTTCTGTCTTTAGGGTATTTAAATCATTGTATCAGTATATTTGAGAGACTGTTGTATAGTTTACTCAAAGATAACTTCAGTGTGTATCCAGATATAAGATGTCTCCAAGTTGGTGTATATCACTTTCTGAAGAGTACATATCCAGTATGATCCTGTGTATGTTGTAACATACATTTTGTGTAATATTGCCATGATGTAGCTGAGGCCCCATGAAGTGTGGTGGTGGTGTATATTGCACTGTTAGCACTGCAGTCCTGGGCCATCTTCGGGTGCAGATGACAGCGTGAGATCAGTTTTTGAACACGTTTCCTTTTTGTCTGTCTTTCTTTTTCCTGGTGTCTTTTTCTGCTCCCTCCTCCTCCTCCTTTCCCTGTGGAGGTCTGTGGAGGGCTAGTGATGGAATGCACTGGTGTTTCCTTGGTGCAGCTGCCCAGCTGATGATGCCAGCTGCTGATGCTGCTAACCTGGCCAACCTGCTACTGATGCTGAGGTGGCATCTCTTCCTGCCAGTCCTTCAGCTTCCTTCAGCTTCCTTCCCTCATCACTTCTCAGCCCCCTCCAAATGCCCCAATCTCCTAAAAGATGCCCTAAGATGCTCAGTTTGATGCCCAGCCAGATAGCGTCCTATTGTCTCAATGCCACCCTATTGTCTATTGGTCTGCCAATCAAGGCCAACTACATCCACCCTGTTGTGATCTATAGGATCCAATTTTCTGCTCTGGCCTTGTTTGATGGTGTTTGACAATGTTTCTAAATATCCTTGTTGTCAATAGACAGTGTATATACACCAACTCCTTTGAATATCAACAGTGAATGTTGTCAAAGACTGAAATTAGTTTGACATATCACACTGTTCTTATTTGAATGGCTTTGTTGATTTTTTAAGATTTTCTTGAAAATTGAACTCCAAATGTTTATTTTACTGCTTTGGTCCCGATGACAGGTTCACTTCATGAAGTTATAGATTAATTGATTGATTGATTTCAATTTGATTGATTAAAAGGTTTACTTATCCCGGGTAATGTTCAATATGGCTCCAAGAAATATTGGTTAAAAATTAACGCAGGGCCTCTAATATATGGTGTTTCTATGGCACATTTGTCTTGTAAAAAATCTTCTTATTAGATCCATAAGGTGATAATTATAAACTTTCATGGGCAGCTAACACGAGCCTCTCACAATTTATGGACCCATTAGGATTAGACTGTAATGATCAAGCGCTTGCTACAAACAGTGTCTGGAAAAGTTTACTGAAGTCTGGAAAAGCAAATAACTAGAAAACCTGATCACCACCAGAAAACCTCAGAAAAGCTAAGAAAGGTGTGAGGTTGAAAGGAAATGAGAGAATGATGGACCTACCACCCTGATCTAGCTTGGCTTTTTTTCTTGGAGGCTGAAATAACTAGACTCGGTGGTAACTGGTGATTTGCATATGTACTTTCTATGAATTCAGTGAAGGATAATTTCCTTCATGGAATTAAAGTTTGAAAAAAATACAAATCATGCAACTGATGAAGCAATTAGCATCATACAGTCCTGATCCCTGCACTCAACACTGGACTGCAAGTGGAATTTCACTGTGGAAATGCTTCTATTGAGATCTTGCCTTCCTCAAGTAGTAGACAAGTACAGTGACACTGTCACTGCTTGTGCTGTAAGACCCCATGATGTGCTAAACTCTTCCTGTTTTCACACCTTCATCTTTCGTGACCATTGGTGTTGTGATAAACTAGTGATTACGTCAAACAGGGTGTGAACTGTGTTTATCACACCCAAAGCTCCCAATGCCTCCAATAGAGTACCCAGACTGACCCAGTCCTCAGGGACCCAGTGCTTCCATAAATGTTCTTAAAACATCTTTGGAGTGAGTTGTCACGATTTTGAAGGTTGTCTTCTATTATTGTCTTCTTCCTTCCTGTCTGCAAGTCTGTTCCATTTGGAACTCCTTGGAACTCCCACACCCTCATCATGTCAGCATAGTTGATGGTGGGGCTGCTGTGTGTATAAACATGATAGGGGTGACAATAGGGCAAGAGGTGAAAGGTCAAGTCTACATGATATGCCTTACACCTCATCACGACCATTTGCATGCTCCCCTGCCTACTGTAACTGGCATGGAGATATGATGGAATTATGACATTCACCTTTTTTTGCATCCCATGTAAAGGATATTTTCTCACCATTACATTATGATTTATACATTTGGAAATATATATATAATGTATTTTCCTTGTGTCAGAAAGTTGGAGGCTGACTGCATGGGAATAAAATGTTTCAATCAAATAATTTTGTTGATTCATCCAATGGTCAGTAATGTAGATCAATCATCAACCCATCAGTCAATCAATCAAAATTAATAGTCAATCAGTCAGCTGACCCACTAGCCAACCTGACAACCAACATGCAAACCAACCAACCTTCGCTTGGCAATGAACAATGTCTTCTACCTGAAGGGTTTCTAGCAATCACATAGATATATTTGTATGTAATATTTATGTGTAAAATCCAACAATTAAATTAAAACATCCTGCCACAAATATATTTTGCTATCATGTGGATGTGGTCATTTGGTCAGTCTGGGTCCAGTTTTGGTAACCCGAGCCTCTTGTGGATTGTGCAAGTATGCCTGGAATTCATCTACATTTGGCATTTTACAGTTACAAACTGGTACTGCTTATTTCAATGATTACAATCATGCCATCACTATTTTCATGATGAACAAATATTTGGATTATTATTGAAATTAGTTGGGTTCTGGATGACTTCATTTCAAGGACCTCTTTGACAAGGGAAATTGAAATAAATGATACTTATAGATTTCATTTTCAAAACATGTGTTATTGTTGGCGTACCTGATTAATTGGTGCATCAGTAGACCTTCAATAAATTTATGAGCTTATATTTCATATCACTTTGACATGGGTGCTTTACCAGTCACACGGAGTATCTTGTCTTTTACAGCTGGGTGGCTGAGTGGTTAAGCCGCCTGCTCTGCTGAAGGTCTTTGCCTGCATGGGTTTGACTCTCGGTTTGGGAATCCGACATTTTCAGTGGACTTTCATGAGAAAAATCCCTGCTTGGTGTAGTTCGGATGAGATATTAAATTGGCAGCCCCACATATCAGTGTCTGTGCTGGGCTAGTAAAAGATCCTTCACTTGGGCTAAATGTGCAACATACACGTGGAGGTCTCTGCTCTCTCTCCCATCTCGCCAATCAACCCTTGTGAGCACTGGGCACCCAGAACTGGGCTTAGAGGGCTGCACTTACCATATCTATCTATCTATCTATCTTAATTGATGAATACCATGGCCACAGGCATTACAATCGTTTTGAGAAAAAAGCCTGTCACTGCACCTATTGAATTTATATACAAGGTTGGCAACTCCTGGTTTGAGAATTCATGCTCTTGCTTGAGACAGCATTACAGCAGGGATTCTCAAACCAGGAATCTTGAGGGAGTTGCCAACCTTGTATGTATTTTTATACAGGAACCGTTTTATAATAGCAATGTGAGCTTTTTGTAAGAAATTGTAATGCCTTTGACCATGGCCATTGTCAATTGACCAAGTAAATGCAACTCCTTTTGCTTAAGTTTGCTGCATTATTTTTTTCTATCAAGCCTTACAAACAAACATTTCAAGGACATAATAGCAGTGATATGCAGCTAAATTTAAACGACCCAAAACCAGTTTAGATGCTACTAAGCCTTCAATGGTCAATACTCAGTAGCCAGTGGTGGTCACAATATCCCCAAGAGATTAATGGGAAGGGAAAGTCAATAAATCAAGGGTCGGTCAGAAGTAGCCATCATATCGAAGTGGGTTGGTCTCTGGATGCCTTTAGAAATGATGTGATCTTGGACACCAGTGGTATTAGCCAGTCCCCTGGGCTGACACACCCCCAGAAGCTGCAGGGGCAAAAGCCATTGACCCTTTTTGTTGCACCTGCTGTGGTCCTACCATATTTACTTGCACAAATACTCTTGCTTGAGGTTTATTGAAACCCTCACTAGCAATTTCAGGGGTTGGGCAGGTTGGGGTTTTCTATGGCGGGTGATGGGTATTTATGTCCTGTATTTATTCACTAATTACTGGACTTGATAGGACTGTCAGGTATCTCAGTAATGAGAGTGGAGGTGTATTCTGGTCTCTGGGCACAGGATGAAACATCCGACTAACATAAGTAGGCAGCACTGGAATCGAACCCAGGTCCCAGCTCTAGAGGTTACCAGGCCAATGTGTTGCCATTCAGCTGGGCCCTAGGCCCTAATTCAGGGGGCAATGCCTCATATATGATCCCAACTTCAAAGAAAAATCATAGCAAATGGTTAATGACACTTTGACAGCCAATCCTTTGACTCAAATGCTCATTATATATGATTTAAGAATCATCTGACTTTGGAATTTTAAGCAATCTTTGTTGCCCAATTCAGTCAATATTGTTCTGTTCTGTGATGTCATGTTCAATGCTATGCATCTTATGATGATGTAAGAGAGAGCCAGATTGCCTTGCCCATGGGTAAGATGTGGGGGTGGGCTCTTACAGTCTCACCCCTTTTCCCATTGCTCTATTTCACTATCTCAACATCTCCACAGAACATCATAGCACATCTCCATCATATTTATCGACAGATTCAGTGTAAACAATCTCCGGGCTCCCCCGCTGTTAAAACTACTTCAGCCAGCCCCAAGAGGAGTTTGGCTCTGATGTGGTTGGTTTTTGTGCCTCTCAAAACAATGGACCTATCTTCTTTCTATACCTATCCACCCAGAATGCTTTGTTTATAGCGTCAATCCCATACAAATGTGTCTCTGATATATCGTAATGAAATACAATACACCAAATATTGATTTTTTTTTAGAAAAAGATAAAAAACAAGGTATGTACCAAGCTGTACTATGGCATTGCCATGATTTCTAAATTGTTTCATGCAGCTCTCATTTTCAAATTTCCATAGAAATGCAGAAAACTCAGTAATCGGGAAAAGGGAGAAAAAAGATACTGTTCTATGGAAGTACATCAATGTTACAGTTGTACATACCTTACATCAAATGGAGCTTAACAGAGGTAAACCAGTTCCTCCTACGATTGAAAGTACAATATTTGGTATATTGAATTTTCAATCATTTTGTTCACGTTATTTACTTTTGATAAAAATTATGTTACAGTTAATACAACTACTTTCGCCCACAAAAATTCATATTGGTCATTTTTTATCTCATTTCTAAGATGGGTCGATAAGGCGGCAACTTCAAAGTTGATAAACAAAGGCGGAAAATATCATACTGCAAAATGGACAGGTGTCTGATTTATGGTTTACACCTTGTTTCGTCAATGTACAATTATGAGATTGATGCTTCTTTCCCCTTCTATTATGTCCAATATGCCAATGGACATGCACCTCAATTGTTAATTTTTAATTATGACAAATTCAAATTTGGAAGCATATAAGATTGCATGTGAAAGTTAAGGTTACTTCGGTTAAATTTTTACAGAAGTTAAAATATTTTTTCGTCCGATGCAATCTTATAATTAAAAGCTGGAAAAACTTATTTTTTCTGAAATTATAAGTTTTTGTTTTCCATGTGATCTAAACGTGTAAAAATCTAAAAAATGAGCAAATAAATGATGGAGCTTTTGCTGGAATTAATATATGACTTGTTGTTTTGAAGTGGTCAGTGTTTGCTGTAATGATCTTGTGATGATAAATGTCCACCTTCAGCTGTGATAACTATCAGCAATAGTCAATAATATACTGACCACTCTCATAATTGATATTTACCTAAAGGATCCTGATACAATTGGCGACCCCACAATGCCACTGACATTTGCCTCAACTGACGACAAATTGTGACTTGTGATTTAAGAAATTAATAACTTTTGTTTGTTTCCGATAACCCATTTGATGTTTTTGTGCAACTTATGCATGAAGGGGAATTTCCAGAGATGGTGTAACACTGCGAAATAAACTAAATATATGGCAAAGAGTTGACCTTGACAGAAATATTTCAAAATTATGTTAAGCTTATTTTAAGTGTTGGAGATCATAGCGGTACTCGATATCTTTCGTATTCAAGTTTCAGCAGACTTCCGCTGGGGAAAAATTGTGTTTTCACCAAGTATACCTGGTGCCCTACTCCCAACCCGCATGGGACATTTTTGTTGGGGTCAAATGTCCCCAACTTCAGATGCCATTCTGTAGGCTTGCTTTACATAAAAGGGTGCTCGAAAGTGATACAACTTGTGATGTCTCTTGATGGTAAATGTAACAATTGAAAATTTCCATGAAATGTAATCAGTGAAGGACTGGCGCTCTGTTGGGCCCAAGGTTTTGGGGCATCTTATATCTTAGGCCCTTTTAAATTTGCCAATATGTTGGTTGGAATGCCCTTGAATTCTTGTGCCCCAGAGCATTGCCCTGGTGGCCACTAGACCAGTGAACTTCACCACTATACTATTTGCTTTGTGAGGTCATGCTCCTTTGTGTGATGACATGTCATTGACTCATCAATAAGATGACATCTGATTCTCATCATAGAATTTTGACATGCTTTATTTAGATACTTGTGTATTATCATTGCTTATTTGTTTAATAATTTAATAAATTTTAATTGCTCTGTTTCAGTTGCTGATTTTCCCAGAGGATGAAAATGCCAAAAAGAAACCCAAGGCAGGCATGTTCAGCAGCCTCCACACTGCATCGCCAAATATCAGGCTTAAAGTCACTCATGCCGCCAAAAACTTTAATGTGAGTCTTTTTAGATTTGTCTCATTGTGAATTTTAGAAAGAAATCAATTGAGATGAAAAAGCTTGCTTTTCACTACCCAAAACACATACAAGCTTCAGTGCAACACACCTCTTGTAAATGTTTGAGCAAGTTTCAAGAAGTAAAAAACACAAATGTTTGTAGTACCGGTACCTGAAAATTGTGTTAAATAACTTGTCTTTGTACATAACAGTGGGCCTAGACAGCTATAAAGATCTTATATTAGGATGTTGTCTTTATAAATGAAAATGTAAAGATGCTTAGACTGCAAGCAGGTCTCACACTGTCTTGCCACAAACTACTTGATTTTAAAATGATGATTGTATTTACAGAGTTCCCGTAGGCTTTCATCGACATTCCCCAAAACCGAAGTGGTTCTTGAACTGGGAGATTTTGAGAGCGAAGTGGACATCACGATAGTGGACCGCATCCAGTCTCTCTTGACCCCTCAACCACTTTCCCAGTCGGCCAACACATCTGCTGGGCCCTACAGGCCTTATCAGTCCATGGCGCAGGTGCTCTACTCATCTCTTGTACTCTATCCTAGTGTACTCTAATTTCTTGTGCTTTTGTCTCAGCTGCCTGTTAAAGGATGTGTGATAAATTTCTTATTTTCCTCTTTAGGCCTACTTTTCTCAGGCCATGGATGAAATGAGTGCCCCGTCTGAATCTAGACTGAACATCCGCCTTGCTAGTCCCCATGCCAAGTTATTTGTCAGGTCAGTGTGTTTTGCCTTACATGTTTCAAGTTCAGTTCACCAGAGACTGGTAATTAATAGTCTATAGTATTTGTGTAATCTATAGTATTTGTGTAACAAATAAAGAGTTTGCCTGATTTATATTATCGACTGTCCATTGGCATTTGTGACGCAATGAGCACTGCTAGCTTAATATGTAATTTTGGCAACTGGTATGAGTGCCTGGAATCCCGTCTCAATAAAGTGAATATCTTTTAATTGAAACATAATATCAAAAATGTCTATTTCTTTGCAGATTTCCCATACCAGACCTGAGGACAGGGACTGGCATTGACAAACGGCCTTGGTGGCGACGTTCTCTCAGATCTGAGATCCTTATTCTTGAACTTTCTGACGTAGAATTCCAAACTGTCTTAGATGACTCGGAGCCTGTTTCTAAATATGAAGTAACCTGCAGAGAAGCACATGGTAAGAAATGTTGCTTTCAACTTTCTGATTAATTCTATATAAACTGCATGGATGTTTTTTTTCTGGTAATATTATGGTAATACAAGGAAAAAATCAACGTAATATTTGTTGGCAATTGCAGTGATGTTCCAAGAATCTGTTCACACTGGTCCAGTGTCTCTGGGAAGAGTGAGTGCTGACCATGATGAGAAGGATCAGGGTTTTGACTGGCCAAGGTGGGTGCTATATTATTCACGTCAATAGTTTAGATAAAGGAAGAAGCATTATTTGCAGCCCAAGACTATACCACTTGGTTTTGAGATGATGATGAATAGTAGTTGATTACCAAAAGATTATGGAGTATATGGCATCATGACTTGAAATCATTACCACATATTTGCAATAACACTGTGAGACATAGAGAACACATTCAGATGGAGTCCTCTGAGTAGCGCCATCTGCAAGCAGTTGTACAGCCTGTGCAACTTCCAGTAGACTTAATGATTGTCATAGTGCTATAGAAAGCTTGAAATGTGTGAAGCACCCAAGGTCCCAAGCGCAACCCAAAAGAGTCTTCATTTGTTCGAACAGCTCCTCAATGCCTCAAGCAGACTTTTTAAAGGATTTCATTGGTGCTTGACCACTGACCATAGCCAATTGGATTTCATTAACCTGCACACGCTTATTGTCGCTTAATGAATAGTCATCTCATCAGCACAAACACTTTAAGTTTGGTTTCAATGTATATAGCAAAACCTGTTGGCACCTTTACATTTTCTGAGTAGTTTACTTTGTTGTCAGTACGTGTCAGGGTAGATTGATCCGTCTCAAATCAAAAGCTAGATTTTAAATAACTTTCTTCATATACCTGGATTTCTCCTTTGACCAACTGAGGAACGTTGGTCAAAATTGTCTTTTACCTTGCTTTGCTCCCAAACCACTGATCTCATGCAGTGAAAAATGTAAAGGCATATCTCTTTTAGAGAGTTGCGTTTACTTCATACTTTACTTTTTCCCCAAATTGTAGATTTGTGGTGCACATGTACCCAGAAGCAGCATCTCTCTTGGAGGAAGAAGAGATGGAAACTGAAGAGAGCCTCCCTGGACCTGACCTGCTGAATGGAGCGTGTCAGTTCTCTCAGCCGGAACCCTCTCCCTTCTGCACTCGTAAAGTCATGTACGAAAATGAGGAGGTTTGTATGTTATATGAACCTTTTGTTTGTCTCATAACATATAATCTTTTAATGTGGATGCTGTATAAAATGTCTCTGCAAGAAGATCTTTTGATATGAATGTTATGATTTTTTCCGGATTCTGAATCTTCAAGCTTTCTCCTTTTCAAATGCTTTTTGTTGCATCCAAAGTACCCTAAAGTAGTTTATTAGGTGATTGTCAACTTGCCAACTTTTTTCAATTAGTTTTCTTCTCTATTGCCAATTGGTATCTCTTAAAATCATCTGTTTTTTTTTCACAGTTGGTGATGCCAGGAGACCGCCAAGAGATGAACCAGTTCCAGGAAAAAGCCACAAACAACACTCGTCTTCATATTGACATCTCTCTTCCCAACGTCAACGCTTTTCTTCCTTCCAAATCTCTCTTTGAGTTGATCTATAATAGGTAAGGTTTGCAAATTGAAACTGAATCTGACAAATATTTATCTGTCATTTTGTCTCTGTTAATTTGACCTCCTTGATTTTCAATTAACCTACAAGCGACAAACATTGTCAAGACTTTGCTCATATAAAATTTAGATAAAATACCTTATAATGATTATGGTGGAGAAAAAGTTTAAAAACCTCTTAAGTCGTTAGGAGGAGGATATTGCTATATCAGGTATCGAAAATGAAAAGATTATGTTATTATACTTTATACAGGCTGCATGACATTGTATTGTGAGTCAAACTTTGTTGGAATAAGACTGAAATTAATTAACTTTATTAATGTTTTATTTGTTTGTAAATTCATTTCTGTAAAATAAAACCCAAGTTTTAGTTGTGCATATCAGTGTTTACCCGGGTAATTTGAAGTGGGCTACAGAATAAGAATCCTTAATTGTGTTAATGTATGAATAGTACCACATAAGAATTTAATGTTAATGTTGGTGTGTAATTCCCGAAAACCCCAGAACTAAATTGTTTTCTGGGGCGTGCCTATTTTGCTCCAACTGGCAAACAGCCTACCGTTTTCATGTAAAAAATGAAGCGATTCAATGTCCACTCTTTATGACCATGATGACTATTTCGAACTTAAAAGCATCGAAACTCGGCAAGGAAGCATATTTGTCCAGTCTTATAATCCCTCTAAATTAGTCTGATGTCTAAAATTAAGCTCTATCTTCAATCTGACATCATCAAATGATCATGTCTTCTTCTTTTTGCAGAATCAACAACGACCTGTTGCTGTGGGAGCCCCTAGCACCTGCCCCCCTTGCTCCCCCGGACAGTTACAGCCTGGGAAGCCAGCCCTGGAGCACGGACCTTGCAACCCAGTTGATGCAGCAACAGCAACAGATGCAGCAGGACCCAACTATGGGCATCTCCAAGGTCGAGCGCTTCCTCATGTGCAAGTCGGGCATCCAGTATGGTGGGTGTTAGTACACAGATTTCTCATGCTATAAATGTGTGTGCTTACAGTTGTAGTTAACCCCTGTGGTCGTCAAGTAGTTTGCAGTGGAGGTGTCTGTACCTTTGTATGCATGTTTGTTTGTTTTTTGAGGCTCGATTGCTCAAAGGCCTTCTCTGTTTTGACGCATTTTGCGTAAATGCTTCAAATGGTCGTATGTCACAAAATGGTCTTGCATGGGAAGCTGTGCTTCAAACTACTAAATAGAAACTCTGTAATTACCATCCTATATTTTTCAATGCAATTTTTGAAAACAAGTCCAAAGACTTCAATTAAGGTTCGATAAGACATCAGTTGTTCACTTATGGCAAGTACACAATCCCTCTTTTAGGGTAAATGTGTAATGCATTGTAGGCTAATTTCGAGGGTGCCAACCGTGTCCTGTCATCGAACAGCTTTAGTGAGTGTTATGACCTTGTCTTAGAGGACTGCTCTATCCATACTCTGATACTTACCATACCGTGACTTCTTATTTCCACCTGCAGATTCCAGCTCAGACTCAGAAGAAGAGAGCGGACAGTTTTACTCTATTCACGATCAGAAATTCAGACAAAGGAGAAAATTGCGACAGGAGCAACGCCATCAGCAGAGCAAGATGTGTGTGTCCCTGGCCATCAACAGAGGACGGTTGACAATGTGTACTCCTTTGAAGGTGCGTATCATGCAATCCAATCTGAAAAGGTGTATTGATTTTTACATAAGATTCAGGTTTCGAGTTGTTTTTCAATTGTGTATAATGGTGAAATTCCAGCGCACAAGCCTTCCATGCGGTGAAATTTGACACGTCCAATTTAAATGCTAAGTTGATTCTTCACAAATCTCCCTGTTAAATGATTGGATGACCTCAGCTATTAATCTCCCTGTTAAATGATTGGATGACCTCAGCTATTATTGTTGTACTGATGTTACTCCGATTGATCTAAGTTTTAACCATTAAAGTCAGCTCTGTAATCTGGCTGGAGGAATGTTTTAATTGAATTGGGCGAAAATGTTGTGTATATATGACTGTGACAAAGGTGATACGACTAATTTCATTCTTTGATTTATTCCAGCGAGAAGAGGGACGGGTAGATGAGGAAAACCATGGAGAGTTTGTTTTGCTAGTTGAGGATGCTGGAGTGTTCAGCACAGTTGCTTACAATGGCAACCCTGAACTCAGATATGTGTGTGTGCAGTCAAACAAGGCCTCCGTCTTCCATAAAGGTAAGATAAATCATTGCAATCTCTTTAATATTTCAGGAGAAAATTGAACGGGGTGAGGGTTGGTCTAGTGGTAGGGTGCTGAACTGCCAATCGCTGGGTCTCAGGGTTCGAATCCAGCACTTGCTGGGTCACCTAGGCTTATGTTCAACGACTGTTTCAATCATCCTTCGCCTAATTGCTGTGTCCTCCTCCTATCCTAATTAGCCTACCAAGTGCCTCAATACAGGACGTAAAGCCCCAATCATCCATCCATCCAACAGAAAACTGAAAAGATGTGTATTGAGGGGAAAAATATGATATCCAATGCATGTCAACATTAGCTGATTCTGTGGCTATTGTCAATTAACCTTGTTCTAATAACAAAATTTGCACTTTGAAGGTGAGGTGTCAGAAATGCCACTCTGGGAAGCACTTGAAAAGCTGTCAGTGACAGACCCCCCTGAGCATCTTAATTCCACCATGTACTTGTCTGAGCCTGGAGTCTACTCCAAGATGACCAGTCAGGTCGGAAAAGGTCCTGATTCACATGACCAGCTCTCCATCGCAGTCAAAATCCACATGGACACGTTCAGAAACGTCAAGGTAAAGATCCAAAATTCATTACTGCAATTTCAAGAAGTATGAGTTTCTCTGGTTAGTTTTCTCAGTATCCACGTAGCATATTCAGCTTTACTGATTGGTTGGTAAGCAATGAAACGTCCCAGAAATCTCTCAGTTGAACGTAGGAAGGTATGAAAAACATAACATTCTGCTTCAGTGAGCAACTGAGTTTGATAAATGGATAGATTAGCTGCTGAGAACTGACAGTTTAACTGACCACCAGACACGTCAACTGGCCTTGAAATACGTTTCATGCTATTCAAATTAAATTTATGCTATGTAATCCAGTGCCTCCACCAATCACATGGACTATAGTTGCTACGTTTCACTGTCCTATTACAGAAACTCATACTTCTTGAAATTGCAGTAACGCAACTGTGCAGCTTAAATTTAAATGGATGACTTGAGCTTTTCTCTGCAACTTTAAGCTTGCCCTTGTAAATAGCTTGATCTTTTCTCCTCTCATATTTAAGTTCCTCATTCCAATTGCCTTTAGATTTAATACATATTGATATGAAATTTATTTTTGCGTCCGTAAGATGAGATCATCTGTATTATATGATATTATGAATAATTAAAAGATTTCAAAAGATTAATTTTTTTTGCAGGAATTCCAAATAGCTCTGGGAGTAAGAGGAACAACGCTCAGGCACAGATCTTCTCCCAGCAATTTACACTGGTTTACTCAGGTGAGTATCTAAAAAAATTAATATGCTGTATAGGTCTATATAAAATTATTATCTCCGTTGGTTTTTTTTCGCTACTTTTAACATCTTTGACTCTATCTTTGTAATGTCTCAATTGATCTGGAATTTACAAAATTCCTCAAAATTGGATGTGCTGTTATTTTTGCAGCTCATGGACATGTTTGATGTGGTGGACCATCCCATCCTGGGCTACACCATGCCAAAGGTTGTGACCCAGTTGCATACTCATTTATGGAGCTGTGCCATTGACTATAGGTAAGAAAACTATGCTAATGCATGTCCTATCTCAGGGTCAACCAATTAATTTTGTTGAATTCTGAATTTAATGGCTAAAAATAACCGGTGACTGGTAAACATTTGTTGGTCTTAGGTCAGACTTAATTAATTCTTAGCTTCGAGATCTTTTCAAGGCAAGACAAAAAAAATGGTCCAATGTAAATCTTTTATGGTGTCAAATAAAATTGTGGCTTCTTTTTTTTTGGTTGGCATGTAATATGGTCGGTCGAGCCTAGAAACTAAAAATCGATTATGCCTAACCTCAACGATATTGTTATGAATATACAGTTGTGGAAATTACGTTGATGGCTTATAACAACTTATTCTTTTACTGTCAGACCTTTGGCTTGTAACAACTGATTCTTTTACTTTCAGACCTTTAGGTTTGCCCATCCGAGCCATGCTAACTGCTGAGACGTTCAGTATATCAAGCAACATCATCGCTGAGTCTCCCACTTCTCTTTTGAGGTTCATCTTGGAGGATGCTGCCCTCTATCTTTCCGATAAAACTAACGCTTCTGTCGTGGACCTTAAGAAGAGTAAGTGTCTGTCCAGTGTCCATGGATTTGTTGTGGATTACTTGTACAATGTTCATATCTGCTTTACTTGTAGAATCATTTTTAACGTTCATAATGGCGCTATTAGGGACCATTCAGAATTTATGACTGGGGGGGGATGGGAGTTTTGCTGGAACTTCCCGTCAAAAATTGATACCCCCCCCTTGAGTTTCATGCGGATTTTTAGTACCCCACCCTTAGGTTTCACATATATTTTTAGTACCCCCCCTCGACATACAAAGCAATACGCACATATATACTGTTATACATGGCCACGCGTACAGATTCGCGTCATTTCGCAGACTTTTGCGCGTAAAATAGTCAAAATAAAATGAGTTTATGCGTGTTTTTTAACATTTTTTCTTTGTTAAAATTTCTTACCCCCCCATAGGAAGTGTTGTCAAAAATTAATACCCCCCCCTTGAAACACGTGTGAAAAGTTAGTACCCCCTTGGCCAAAACTCCCACCCCCCCCCCCCCCCGCCCCAGTCATAAATTCTGAACGGTCCCTTATATTTTAATATGAAAGTGAATCCTTTCTTGACTCTCAATTTCCTCAATTTCTCATTCCAGACTACGTGTGTGTTGTTGATCTGGGAATATTTGAGTTATCGTTGCGAACGAGTGATGGTAAAGATGCAGTAAGTGTGAGATAAATTTCTAATTTCTTCTTTGATTCTTGACTGAAATAGTAATCTTGAAATTTGACTTAAAATAAAAATGCATATTCTGACGTATTATAGTACAATAGCTAGCATTAGGTGCTTTCCCGCATAATCTTATACTATTTTTATTTTCAGAAATATGCAAAAACAGACTTGAGAGCATCCAACAACATTTTGCATGTGAGGACGTGTTCAGATTCTTGCCGGGCTTTGGCGGACCTCATCAAGTACATGGCGAGCGATGGGGATTTCACCTCTGAGGAGAAAGTGCAGGAGAGCCCATCATCAAGTGCCAGACCTACGGTAAATTTCAAGTTCTGTAAAGCTTGTAAAATAAATTTTAAATGGTGTCATGAAATATAACAACTACACTAATACAGATATAGTAAAGAAATTAAAGGCAAAAATTTAACCATCTTAAATGTATCTCATGAATGAGTTAAACTTTGCAAATATAGCTAGCCTTTCTAAAGATTGGAATGGATAATAAGAATTACTTTTCTTTGACTGCTGAAATATGAGAATAACACAATTTTAAAATAGGCATTTAAAAAGGTTCAATTTCTATAGTTTCGTTATTTGAATATTGCAATGTAGTCATTGTAGAGCATATCAGAATTTATGTGTGCTAGAACAACAAGGACACATTTGATGTCTCAAATTGATGAATCTTTTTGTCTAAACCTGGTCTTATTTGACTTGCAGCCCAGCCCCAAACCTGCAGAGGAGAGCGTCAGTGGCAGTCCCCTGATGTCCCAGTCTCACATGGAACAGGTCCATGACATGATGGCCGATGCTATGAAGGAGTCCTCCAGTTCTGGAAACAACTCGCCCAATGCAGATGGTGAGTGTGCCTATGTATCATTTGATAATAGATGCAGCCGCAACTCATTAAAGTCAAGTTTCGTACGCTTAAGTTCTTCTATAAGTATTGTGGCCTCGTATGAACTGTCTTTCTTGTTGCTCGATTAGTAATGACTAGTGTAGCACCTTGTTTTTTTCCTAGTTATTCAAATGGCGTGGTAATAGCACTCCATTGCATCTGTAATACAGTGGTATATATATTGGCTTTGTGCTGAACATTCTTCCATAACTGAATGAATTTATTTCATGTCCAGCTGAAGGCCAAGGACCTTGCTTGGGAGATGCTGCGACTGAGGTGTTTTTCTTCCCTGATGAGAAGCAACAACAAGAAGTCCAAAATCCAACCCCCTTGACTCACATCACTGTGGCTATGGGCTCCGATTCTGTAACAAGCAGCATGATGTCCGAGGAAGAAGTTGAACAGTACAGTGCAGATGACGAGTTCTGTATAATCGATGACCCTGGCCTTGGAATTGCAGTGAGTAGAGATCTGTAACATCTGCAGTAAATTTTATAATGTCCTGGTATCAATAAATTTGGCAGGGACGTTTTTTTCATGGGAACTGCTCAAATCACTGGTACAGCTCTCCGAATATTTTTCAAGGTATGATACCAAAAGATTTGAGCTTTTACCATGAGTAGTTGAAAGTTATCCAACTCGAGTTGTTTGTCGTAACTTCTGAATTTATTGGACATAGCACTTGAGTTAGAAAGTTATGTAAATAGTAACACGATGTTTACTGTTATTTAATTATTTTAATAGGCTATGTTGAAAATAGCACTGGAATCACAAAACTGTTTTAATTGCAGTCACGAGATGGTGCTCCCACAGTGCGAATGTTGACCAAGTCTCCCATATCTGTGATAGACAACCATTTCTCCCTTCCTCTGGGAAAGACTGACCAACTGAAAGCTCCTGAGGGATTTCCTGCTGCAGTGTACAGATACACCCTGAGAGAGATGTCCCTGGTGTGGCACATGTACGGGGGGAATGACTTCTCCTCTAGCTTACTCAGTAAGTCAATAAGTTGAATTACATTTTATCCTATTTGAATGAATGGGCTACAGTTGTCTAAAATAGTCAAAAATGTCACCAAAACGTCACAAAAATGTGACGCATAAATTACAAATAAGCTTGTCTATCTGTGAGTATGTATATTTCTACTGTGTGACTTGTGGATGCTAAGCAATTAGGCCGAACATCAGTTCGCATGTTGAATGGACAAAGTGTACAATATTGCATCAGGATGTAGTATTTTAAATACGATCTTAAAGCAAAACTTTGCATTTGCTAAGGCATCCACATATACTCATTTTATTGGCATTATTTTTCCAGGTAAAACTGGTGCTATATCTTATGGTGCTCCCAGCAAAGTTCCTCATAACCTCGGCAGAGCTGGATGGCAGGCCAGGGGAGGACCAGGGCGGGACATTGATGTGTTGATGGAACTGCAACTAACCAAAGTATGCAAGATTTGTATAACAATGTGTATATTTAATTTCTTACAGGTGAATTGCAACACTATTGTTCACAGAAAATTTTATATTATATCTCCATTACACTTTCTCCCAGGTGCGGCTTCAGCATGAAATCTTCCCAGAAGACACAGAACAGGCGTCGAGACAAATCCTCCTCATCAAAGATGTAGAAATCAGGGACAGACTGTCACTTTCCAAAATAAACAAATTCCTCTATCAGTACACCTCCGATTCTTTACCCAAACAGTCGCATGCTAATATGGTAAGAATCTTTTTTTTAAAACCTCTTTTTTCCATGGAGAATTTGCAATATATTTTAAAGCCTTTCACTTGGTGACTATCGCATTGATTGTTGTATAACTTGCTCTTTTCAGCTCCTGATTAAGTCTCTTCATGCTCGACCAGATCCAAATATACCCACCCAAGAGTGCTCCCTGAAAGTGTCCGTGCTTCCTCTGAGACTGAACATAGATCAGGTATTTCCTCTTTGATAGTTATCCTTCATCAAACCAAAGTGGCAGGTCTCTTCGTTGATGCTATTTTGAAAGGATAGATCTATATGAAGTTTGAAACAAGAGCAATCATGGCCACTGTATGAAGTCAATTTGTTGATATGGCAATTTGCATATTTTGGAAATCTCAAACAGCTCAAAATTGAAATGCTCTGAACTTTCTTGACCAATTCCAGGACTCGCTATTCTTCTTGCGCACCTTCTTCTCTGAGATCTCAGGCGAGGAGTCCACTATGGACTCCCCAGGACCTAGTACGAAACGAGAAACACCTTCTACAGTTCCCCCTGTGATGATGGTTGGCCAAGCGTCCAACATGCCTTCCTCGGACCCCCAGGAATTGTTGATTATGTTTGACGAAATCACGGAACCACTGGACGATGTGGAAGAAGAAGGGGAGGAGGGAGAGGACGAGACCGTCAAGAAGCAGCCTGTCTATTTCAGGTATGAGTTGCAGTCTCTTTGATTGATTTGGAGGTATTTAGTCGTCCTGCTTTGAATCTGATCCGCTTCTATGCAGGTTATAGTTTCTCAGGATTACGTTATTACTGCATATCTGCAACTCTAAAAGTATGCTCGTGCTTGTGTTTAAGAGCGGCAATATATAGCCTTTGTTACATTAATTATTGATGTTATCTTTTTCAGGAAATTTGTCTTTTCACCAGATGTTCCTAT
Source organism: Platynereis dumerilii (assembly GCA_026936325.1). Classification (NCBI taxonomy): domain Eukaryota; kingdom Metazoa; phylum Annelida; class Polychaeta; order Phyllodocida; family Nereididae; genus Platynereis; species Platynereis dumerilii. The sequence goes on from JAPTHN010000011.1 coordinate 29,543,647, forward strand.
TAGACTGGATTATCATGGCAAGAGGGTGAACATGGAGGAGGTAGGTTTTAGACCTAATTAGATATGTCTCAAAGCTTATCTATGTCCATTTGACTTTATTATATGTTTCACTTATATATATGGACTTAGAAATATTTTAATCAATTACAGGGAACTCTGACTGGCCTTATTGTTGGTCTGGCTCAGTTGAATTGTTCAGAACTGAAACTTAAGGCGATCAACCACCGACACGGGTAAGTGCCACCTGCCTAGCTTTTGGAAAAATTTAAACTTTACTGATTGTATTTTATGTACAAACTGTGTGTATGAATTTACTAGAAGTGTATGTGTTAAAATAATTATGATAGAATAATTTGATGCTAATTTGCCTCATTCATGATTATCTTTTCAGGTTGTTGGGCTTCGACAGATTACTCCTATTTTGCTTGAATGAGTGGGCCCATGACATCAAGAAGAACCAACTGCCCAGTATTCTGGGAGGGGTAGGACCCATGTATTCTCTTGTGCAATTAGGTAACTATTCACTTGATCTAGGTCTTACGTTACGCATGCATCTGCAATTCAAACTTTACAGAAAAAAGAAGTTCTCATTCAAGCACAATCCGACTCCATCAGGCATGTGCTCATCAAATAAGAAAATAGTTCCAATATCTGAAATCTTCTAATCTTTCATTTACAGTTCAAGGGGTCAGAGACCTATTCTGGCTGCCAGTTGAACAGTACAGGAAAGACGGGCGGATAGTACGAGGCATTCAGAGAGGAGCCCACTCCTTCACCACTTCCACTGCTATGGCCGCCCTGGAGCTCAGCAATAGGCTTGTGCAGACTGTACAAGTAAGTGTCATTTAGAAAATTGAGCTCAAAACCTAGATGTAACCTTCAGAAAGTAAAACCAATTAGTGATGTATCCACTATCCAGTTAAGTGTTACTTATATGATGTCTGCATATGGCCATTATGTGTATTAAAACGTCTGAATATAATACATTTCATGGGAGAATAATTTCAGTGGTTTAAACTTTTTGTCACAACTCACAACATGAGATATTTGTTAAGTCTGCTTTTCATTCCAGTACGCTGCAGAGATCACTTTTGACATGGTGTCACCTGGACCAAGTGTTCGTCTAAAGAGACGTCGACAGCCAGCAGACCTCAGGGAGGGGGTGGCCAATGCTTACAAAGTAGTGTCTGAGGTAAGAATAAAACTTTCATGGCTTCTTTTATTGATAGTAGGATTAGTTTTATTGTGTAAACATTACTGGAGATTAAACAAAGAGTGAGGCAACCTGAAGGGTATGGTAAGATTCAAAAGAGACTTCCATGATTTTGGTTAGTTCGAAAGTTATCACTAACCAAACTCTGTTATCTGCTGAGTAAAGTGACAGATTATGAAGTGGACATCAAGCACTAATTTGTTGATAACTTTTCAGGGTCTACGGGGAACAGCGAGTACTTTGGTGACAGTTGCAGTGTCGGAGCATGAGCAGAAGGGCCTCACAGGGGCGGTTGGTGGAGTGTTGCGTCAAATCCCTCCAACCATGATCCAACCTGTCCTTCTGACCACTGAGGCGACCTCTAATGTCCTTGGAGGGATGCGAAACCAACTCCGACCCGATCGCAAACGAGAGGACGAGGATAAGTGGAAACCGGAAGACTCTTGAAGCTCGAGATCGTAGCGAATGATCATTTCTCGAGTTGTTTCCGACATTTACTATTGTGAACAGATGTATTTTGTGATAGTATGGACTCTGGTGGGTTGTATAACTATATTTTTGGTTGTCAGCGCACCCTGCTGCTTATTGCAGCTTTCTTAAGACTGGTCAATGATCGACTTCATTGGTCATCTGTTGTGGAGGTTGGTATGCATCTATATCATGTATATTGCTGCTAAGTGTGTCACTGTGATATAAATACGATGGAGATATGTAAAACTATATGTGTATATGACTATTATGTGGACTCTAATGTATAAGATGTATGCTCATATTTGCATATATGTGCGTACTTGAATGCATGCTTTATTACTCTCATTTTCTATTGTTGAACCTATTTTAACAGCCTTGTGTTATGCATACCAGCGTGAAGCAGTTTTTTCAAGTCGTTCATTAACCAATTGTTGTTTTTGCTGCATCGTAGTATTACATGCACTTGTTGTCGAAGGAGTGAAGCTTGAACATATCATGTATTAGCCGCCTACGCCCTATATCATAAATATAGGGCCATGGCAAGTGTTGTGAGTCTGTCCGTTAGCAGATTTGCCATGCAATATCAGTATGTGCTCTGGTCATTGCTGTTAGTGATATGTTGTGATACATTGCACTAGTTCCACGTTCTTCATTTGAGTCAAATGAGATTGTTAGCAACACATGGTGCCAGATTCATTATCATTCTCAGATGCCGGGCATTCAGAGGAAGTCTTCTTAAATTGGCAATCACCTGCCCATGGCCATAGGGCGCCAAGACCATATCGGTAAACACAATTGGTCATTAAGACTGAAAGCTCTTTTTGATGACTGAAAGCTCTTCAGCTATGTTTACATGTTGTGAGTAATCTTCAAAATTTCTTTAACAATGTACACGGTATTATTGTGATGGTCATTTTCCAAGTTTGTCTCTCAATGGTAGTGAATGACATCACATCAACCATGATGTCAAAGAAGTGACCAACAATGCTATTGTTATGACGAGTTATCATAGACATAGACCTTTGGCAAAACAATTAATATGTAGGCTGGAGACTGGCCCCACTGGAAACGGTATTTCAAATTGAGACAAAATTGGTTGTCCTTCCAAAATTAGGTCTCTGAAGATATGAAGGAATCTGGTTTTCTGTGTTGGCTAAGTATTTTAATAAGTTGACCTGTAACTAAAGGTCATTATGACATTAACAGTGATCATTAACTTGAATTCAAAGAAGCATGCACTGACAATAGTCTGGCATGGAGTAAATGCACTGGTGCAAAGGTGATCAATTAAGAAACAACTTTTTGCACTTATCTGCTAACAGCTGGCAAAGCAAAAACCATTTTACAATTAATTTTCTGGTGTTGTTTTACTTGTAAATATATACTCTAGAAGTGTGATATTAATTACTTCCTATATTTTCTGCTGGGCAGGAAATTCCCGTTACAAGCCTATCTTTCCCTGCTTTCTTTTCTATTTATTATTTTTGGGTAATTTGCATCTTTGAAGGAAATTGAAATCCAATTAAAATCCAATTATGTTATATCTTACTTCGTGATTTCTCAAATGCTTATTTCAGCTTGCCACTATTGTCTTTCTTGGCCTCTGGCCTTGAATAAAAAAAATATATAATAATGAAACGAAAGATAGATAATCACAGAGTTTATTTAAAAGTTGTAACATCATTCCAACAACTACAAAAAATGTATATAATATTTGCAAATATATGTATACATACATAACAAAACAAAGATTTCTTTATATTATTTTTTCTCAACAATATGTATGTTAACAAAATAAACTGAACTGCTTTTTGAGGCAGCCAATATAACTCAAATGATGTGTTTTGTAAATATTTTTGTAACAGATCTATGAAATTGGTTTTGTAGTGTTTTACCGTTCACAGGATTACAGTGATTAGAATTCTGCATTGTGAAAAAAGGTGAAAACAGTTCTCTACCTGTTCAATACATGTTTCATATTTTTAAATGCGACATTTGGCATGTTGAGTTTTGAAGACAGTCTCAAAATTAGTAAAACCTACATTTGAGCACCTCGTCTTAATTTTGGCACAAGAAAATTGGTTTTGCTTTGGCATATTGAAGGAGAAATTGACCTTCAGAAAATGAAATAGTGATTTCCTCTCAAGGTCATTATCACAGTCTTTATCTAGGTGTGCAGACACTTCTGTCCAGAAAAGGACATTGTCCAGATGTCAATAGCTGTCTACAGTCTTGTGATTATGTCACAAGTTCGCTTTGTGTGGTGTTTGGTTTGTTTATCTCAGGTAGGCTTATAGACTCCGGGATGATGGCTTGTGTCAAAAACGTCTTGTCCTCTTCTTGGCCACTGTCTATTGCTGGCCTGGAAATGGAATGAGACATTTATGAATATGTGTTTCGTTAGTAGGCTGGCAACTCTAATGCACTGATACTACAAATGAGGAAATCCCTCAGAAAATTCACTGTGATATTAGTTGCTGGTGCTCTCTTCACATGGAGATGCCGTTTTAAAAGTTTTTTTCCTATGGGAGCACTGACCAACCCTGGAAGAGTCCTTTTGGAGTCTGTGGCCCGTGTCAATAATTGCTCAATACAGCTGGTAGGTTGGTTGCTTAGCCTATTGGCAAGGTCATATTTTTCTCATTGAAGGGAGCACACAACCAACTGAACTTCAAGATATAAACTTACCAAGCTTCTTGCTCTTGACTGAATCTGTTGCCTCCCGCCTCTTCTGTTACTTTAGGGGGCGCTGTGTTACTCCTCGTTTCCTTTGCTCCGTTGATCATGGCAAAGAGGTTTCGCAAGACCTTCTCCTTCTGCTCCCAAGTTAGGTCGCTGATGTCCACTTTACTCCCACTTGCCATTCTGAATGAGGGAAGAATATGTTAGTAAATGGCTTATCTATAGTGTGAATTTTATGTTATTGATAATGGACTATTTAGTCTGTGGCACATATTTTGTTAATAGTTGTTAATAAGTTAAAATAAGTGTGATTTGTGGATAGTTTGAAGTAACATCATCATGTTGTTAGTTCATTGCTGATAATTGCTTTGCTAGTAAAAAGGAACTATTCTGTTCTGAAATCAGAACACAACTTTAGAAACATTTAAAGCAAAACTCAGAAGATAAAGTTGTATAACAGAAATTCTCAAAAGTATGAACTTATATCCCAAATTTAACTACAAATTTAACTGTCCAGTAGTATTCCTTCCTAATTTTTGATACTCACTTTTCCAGTAAATGTTGGTTCTCCTGTATTTGACGCCTTTTTCTTAATAGTTTAAAAGATATTGATAATTAAAGACGTGACTTATATTTCAAATTTTGTGTAGGCTAAGGAAACACTCGGAGCATATTGTGTCTTTGGATGCAAAAAAACAAGTATCAACCGGACGTCATCCCAGTACAGTGCATCAACACACCATTTTGTAGTTTTTAAAACTCTCTTTTTTTAGAAGTGTCTAAGCGCCGATTATTTCACCACCACATCTAATTTAGAACAACATCTTCAAGCATTTTGGTTTCCGTATTATCTACTGGTACTAAGGTTCATGCTCATGCAGTATTTTGGGAAAGGTGCCAGAAACACACGCATGCACATCAGTTGACAAAATACATAACAACATCGAACACCGAAAATGAACATGGCACACCCAGAAAAGTGACATTAAAACAACAGAGTTAATATGGAAATTGTAAAATTTTTATAATTTTTTTTTTTTTAAGCTTTTTGGTACCTGGCACTGACAATATAACTACATAATTTTTATCAGCAAAATGATTGCTGTATCTTCATAATTTGATAAATACTTTGGAAAAATTTTAATGTGAACTGCAGTCAAATGATAGTCTGATTACATTTATTAATCTTTTACTCATTACCCCATTATCTACTTACAATGTCTCAGCAGCCTCCAAATCTCGGAACACGCTGTTGGTTGAGTTGTCTGATTTTGTGAAAGTTCTGATTTTTGGAAATTCACCCTTCCCAATGTGAGCAGCCAGCATCTTCTGCTGATAAGCAAGCTGGGCATCTCTTCGGTATTGTGTTCTGAAAACAGTTAATTAAAATTATGTGCAATTCTCATATCTTAGTAAAGAATGTTATTATGTTAATATTTGAATTGAAGGTATGCTGTAAAGAGTAGGCTACATCATATTTATTCTCCAACAACCAACGACCTAACATAATTTAATCATTAGCACAATATTTGGCAGATCTGAGCATGCAATATTGCCATACCTATTAGCTGCCACTTCGTGCTTGACATGTTCCAGGGCATCCAAGAAGAATCGTTCAATCTGTCGTCGTTCGTCCAAAATGCTCCTTGCCAGCCTTTTCACTTTGTTCATTTCATTTGTCTTGAGTTGGGCCATCCTCTGTAATCTTTCCACCTCCACTCTGGCCGCTTCACTTTCCTTTCTTGCTCGGGTCTCTATGTCCGATCTCTCTCGTTCAAACTGATTCACCATGTGGCTCAGTGATTTCTCAAGAAGCTCTACCTTTTCTTGTAACTGAAACAAAAACGTATAAATGTGCAACTAAAACACCGTTTATTTATTACTAATCTTTATTGCTCATTCATAATCTGCATTGTGAATTCATACACTTAGAGTTCATGCAGCAGTTGCTGCAGTTATGCCACGTGTGGCTCCATCTATAAATCTGCTATTTCTTTAGTAGGCATACTGCATAGGCCATGCACATTTGAAACAGTGACCATTCATCAAGATAATCTGGCGGCATTAGATTTTGCAACAAGCTGCTAGCAACCTCCTTTTTTCTGCTGAGGATCTCTTGTGGGGGTCTAAGTAATTTTATGTAGCTATGCATTATAATGTCACAGGTGCTTGAACATGGGTAAGGCGCTTGTTAGTAATCACTGTACAGGATATAATGAATAGGCCTATATATTCATGGGGTAATGTAATGCCTCTAAATAAGCTTATTCTTAGTCGTTCATACTTACCTAAGCCCTGTATACTATAACAATAGGATTCCTCTAACTACCTCCGAATATTCACTGCTCCCTCAAAATAATGGACGCTCCCCGCGCTCCCCGTCACATCCGGGTCATCGCGCATGCGCCGTCAGTTTCTTCTAAGCACGCTTTGCGTGCGGACACGCCTCCGAATTTGTGCTGTTTGGCACTATTAAACGATGTATTTAATGCTGTTTATTGCATTGACAACGTCTGGATATCAGCGGCGGACGTTCGCGCTGTTTCAGCGGTCCGTTTTTCCGTTTCTCCAGGTATTTTTCTTCGATTTATTTGCGATTTTTCGATTGACCATTTCCAGTCACATGTTGACAGGTTTGACATGTATCTCTGGTTCTATTGGTCGTACAGACTTCGTTCACCTACCCTTCTGACCGGCTGATCATTTCTGGTTGATTTACGCTGGTTTGGTGGTGCGTTGTGGGGTTTTTGGCCCTTTTAAAAATGGTTTTCATTTACATTGGGTCTCCCACCCTTGGTTCATCTCAGACATTGGTAATGTCTGCCATGCCATTTTTGATGCAGGTGCGCATGTGCAACTGCACTGTTTTTCTGGGCAATCTGGTAGCTGCTGTGGCAGTCCTCCTTTGCTCTTGGAGCTCTGGTGCATTCAGTGAGAATGCTACTCATCCTCCTTGCTTCCACACGCTGTATATACTGAGGTGTACTACAGCAGTTGTGGCTTTACTTTTTCATATTCATGGAATTGTTGCACTATGGCGGCTGCTGTGGCAGTTCCCTTTGCCTTTGGAGCTCTAGTACATTCTGGCGAATGCTACGTATCCTCCTTGCTTCTACACACTATCTTTATACTGGCGTATATTGCAGGTGTTGTGGATTGCATTTCTTGAAGTGTGGCAATTTGGTGGCAACTGTGGTGGTTGCCCAACGCCTTTAGCTTTTGGTTTGGAGCTCTAGTACATACTTGGAAATGGTACATCTCCTTGCTTACACACACTGTATATGCTGGGGTATACTACAGAGGTTGTGGCTTTATTTTATTTTTTGACATGACTAGTGTTGCAATATGGTGACTGCTGTGGCAGTGCACCTTGCCTTTTTGCTACTTTGTCTGGAGCTCTGGTACATTCCTAGAATGTCACATATTCTCCTTGCTTCTACAAACTGTTCTACGGGGAGTATCCTCACAGTTGTAGTGGTTTGTCGTGGCCCGCACTCTGTGTTGGGACCTGCGCTACTGGCGTTTTCGCACATTCCACGGAATGTTCCTTCCCGTCATGTTGCTTCTTGGCACACATCCCAGCACTATCCTTGGTACTGCTGTGGAGTTGTGATTGCATGTCATTCTTGACCTGATACTGTTCTGTGGCCAATTTGGCCATGCTGGAACTGGCTGGTGTTCCCAACTTGATCGTTGTGGAACCATGCAGGTGTTTCATTCACCAGGATTTCTGCATTTGCTGTTCTGTGGTGAATCTGCTTCACACTGTTTACTGTGATCTGTTTGAACATGGCAGTTTTTTCATCACTCTGATGTTCTGCGTTCTTGTGGTTATGCACCATACAGTTATGGCTTTTGACCACTTCATTGTCTATTTGTCCCGCATCATTCTGCGCTACATCCAGACTATTCGCCAACCTTGAGTTGCTTTGCGGCTTGTCCCTCATGCCCCTGGGCTGCTGGTGCCTGCAACATTGGTGTTGGTTTCTGTTGGTCCCCTCTCCGGATAGAGTGGCCTGCATTTGTCATTGCCATCTTTGCCCTGGACATGCCTACTCCAGATGGTTTTATTTAAACTTTTGCTGTGTATCTTGGTAGACCTTTGTTTCTACCAGATGACATGCATACTGCCTTCCCTTGATCCAGCTTGTCTGTGTCATGGTTTGATGGCAGCAATTGTAGCTTTTATTTCCATGTCTGCCACCTTGTGTCAGTGCCGGATGGCTTCCCTTGCTGTTGCCTCTGGTCTTGGGGGCCCCCCCCCCCTCTGGCGGGACTTGGCCCTGGCTTGTTTTGCTTGACATGCGTCACATCTCTTGGCAAGATGTTGCATGCATCAGGCTCAGCTCTTTCTTTGCTATGTCTCTGGCATGTTGCACTGTTTCTGACAATTTATGTCTGATCCCGTTTATGCATCCTTCCACCTCTCATGCCCCCGACCCCCTAGGGTCTGTCGGTGGCTTTGTCTTTCCTTGGTCAGCTGTATCTTCTAATGTACTCTGTCATGACCATTCTCACCGATGTGCCGGTTCTGCTTCTCATGGGACTGCCTCTCTGGCAGTCCTGTACGTTGCTCTTGCCTATATATAAGGGACACAATTGCCTGTTGGATGTGCCCTTCTCAAGCCAATATCCTGGGCTTATTCTGTTTCGCAGTCTGGCAATTGTATTGCCATTCTTGCTGGGTTACTGCTGGCAGCTACTGCCGTATATCCCTGGCCGTCTGTGCCACCGCTCTGCATGCAACACTTACGGTACTCACTGTATGTCTTGTATTTGCCTTTACATGTATTCCCCATGCACCCCTCTGGCTGGCATCTGGAATGCTGATTAATTAGTAGCTTGTATGAAGGACCACTATACTTGTGCCCCTTCGTTGTCTCCTTTTCCTTCCTGTGTTGACTGTGCCTTTCGTCTGAATGCCGATGTCACCGGAGTTTCTGTTGAACATGGCTACAGGCATTGCGCCTGTCGTGTTCCACCACTTTTCTTATTCTCTTCCGAATTGCTGGCTGCGCTGTCGCAGCCCAGCACGGACCTTAGTGTGACTTATGGTTTCCAGGCTTCATTGCTATTACCGATATGCCTGTGCTCCGGCCATACTCTTTCCTCTTATCTCAGTGGCAACGCCCTTGCGAGACCTTGAGGACAGTCTTTTCATGGAACCGTTGCTGCCTCCACTGCGATGGTGCGCCATGCCACGCTTTGCCATTCAGGCAGTCAACCGACATTACTTGGTGATTCATGTTCTGCGCATGCCTTGCTGGGAACATGTTTGAGATGCCTCAACTGCAATGGTGCCCCATGTCTCATGATGTGTTTCGGGCTTTCCCCTGGCACCACTGGTCGTTCCTGCCATGGTTTTTCCCAGGTGTATTTTGCTTTCCCTTACCAGGCGGTGGCCCATCTTTGGCCTTTCCGGTTCCTGGTCACCTTGACATGGTTATGTCTTTCTGGTTTGTCATTGACCCAGGGCTCCAACCAGTCTCCTGTGCTACGTCTTCACCCTGCCATGACTCCATTCCTGGTGATCAAACGGTGACACTCTGGCAGTTGTCTCCTCTTCCCTACTCTTGGCAGCGAGTCACTCGTGCCCTGTGGGCAAGTTTTGACTTCTTCAGTCTAGTCTCTGATCATTCTTCCTGGCATTGCCGGCAATGTGCTCTGGAGCCTTTCTTTGTAGTCTCCCATTGTTGGGCGACTCTCTGTTCTTTCTCCATTACCAACGGAAGCTTGGTCTTCCTTGTGCAGCCGACCCGCGGTCGCCCCGGCTTCATATATGCACTGATCAGTCTCTCTCCCCTTGAGGAGCTGCTTTCTTGCACTTCCTCAGTGTGGTCTGTCTTGCGTGACTTGTTGCTTTCTTGATCCTTCTGACACCCCTTTGGTGGGGTTTTCAGCCTTTCTGGATCCTGCAGTGGCTCTCAACATGCTTGCAGGTGCCCTTGCTTTTTCCCTATGGATGGCTCCGTCCCTGCTTGGGTGTCGCCTTTCCCATAGTGGACTGCCATGTCCGGCCTGTGGTCGGGGCTCCGAGTTTCCTTAGCCCTGCTTGTATGCAGTTGCCATGACCAATCAGTCTCTTTGCTATCTTGTCTTTCTCAGCAGTGTACCTTGTTGGCCACCTGTCTGAAAATATCGGCCTTTGCCACTATCTTCACAGTGACCTGAGTTTCTGACATGTCCCTTTGTACAGGTCCGCCATGTTCATTGCCTCCCTGGCTGTGTATGGCTAAGTCTTCCACACCACCAGCTGAATGTGTCATTCTGCCGAGTGGTTTTGCTTGCGGCTTCTGCCTGGCTTTCTTTTGTGAGACCCTTGTTGTTTCACACACAGTCCTCTCCTGGACCTCTTGTTCCCAGTCCAGTGTTCCAGCTAGGATTTCATTTGGGCATGTCACGCTCCAAAAATGAGGGCACTTTATGCGTGAAATTTTCGCAATTTAGGGCACTTTATGGCGTGTTTTTTGTTTGCAAATCTGGACATGTAAAAAAATACTAAAAGAAACATAAGTTTATCTGAGCTCTTATTTTCATCAACATTTTACAGTCTGTACATGCAATAAAGAGCAAATTATGAATTTAATGACTTTGAAAAGCAGCTAATATAATTATCTGAAACAAAACTCAACCAATTCAACTTTTTTGTTCCTGGTCTAGGCCAGATCCAAACAAAAGCAATTATGAGTTCATTTTTTGGTGCACAAATTTGAGAGTTCATTGGTCATACAAGAGACAATCAGTGCTTTTGTCAGTTATCCATGCTAGTGACATTGTGCTAATTCTTCTTTGTTTAAAAAGAAGCAAATGTAAAAGTCTGAAAGTTCATTTTTGGTGCACAAATTTGAGAGTTCATTGGTCATACAAGAGACAATCAGTGCTTTTGTCAGTTATCCATGCTAGTGACATTGTGCTAATTCTTCTTTGTTTAAAAAGAAGCAAATGTAAAAGTCTGAAAGTTCATTTTTGGTGCACAAATTTGAGAGTTCATTGGTCATACAAGAGACAATCAGTGCTTTTGTCAGTTATCCATGCTAGTGACATTGTGCTAATTCTTCTTTGTTTAAAAAGAAGCAAATGTAAAAGTCTGAAACAAAACTCAACCAATTCAACTAATTTGTTCCTGGTCTAGGCCAGATCCAAACAAAAACAATTATGAGTTCATTTTTTGGTGCACAAATTGTAGAGTTCATTGGTCATGCAAGAGACAATCAGTGCTTTTGTCAGTTGTCTATGCAGGTGACATTGTGCTAATTCTTCTTTGTTTAAGGGACAGGAATTTTGCTGCAACTGAGGGCAGGAAGCGTTCAAAGGAATCTTTGTTGCAATTGAGTTTGATACTAAGTAACTTCTGCATTGTTTTCTCAGCTAGTCTGTTCCTGTGTTTAGTTTTAATGAGTGCCACTTGTGAAAAGGTTCTCTCTACGGCTGCAGTACTCAGAGGCAAACACAAAGCTGTTGCAAACAATTTGGTCAGCAGGGGAAACTGAATACCCAATCCCAAGTGATGAGTGCTTTCACCATGTAGCATGCTGTACACATCTTGCAAACTTCTGTCGGCTGAATCAACATTCTGAAGGAATATCAGAAGGCGATCCCATTCAACTTGTAGGTCATCTGCATCCATCTTGTAGTGATCAGCAAGAGCTGAAATTTCCAAACTGCCATACAAGGGAGGGATTGAGGCATAAGGTGAGGTGTCCAGCACTGCCAAGTTAGAGATAATGTCCGAGTCTTGAAATCTTTTGGATATGTTGTCATGCAATTTGTCCAAAAACCTACCTCGGACAGAATCGTCAAATGCTCTGGCAATTTCTATGGCTTTCGCTTGATCAATGCCAAAATCATTGACTCTCTCATAGAAGGTGTTTAAGTGAGTGCCATTCTGAGTTTTCAGCTGTTCCAGTTTAGTAAGTGTCATGTTGAGAGTGACACTCACTGTTCCCAGGTACACTATGTCCCTTTGAAAGTAAAGGGAGAGTGCCGCCAAATGTGGCAACACATCACCTAACAGTAAAATGCATCGCAGCATTTCAGGGTCTTTGAGTTGTTTCAAAAGACCATTTCCAACCGCATCCCCAGAAACTGTATGCTGCTCAAGATCTGCCACTACACACTTGTAGGTTCTAATTAAAGATGAGACAGCCTTGTCATGAGACAGCCAGCGGTGGTGCTTCGCCTCTTTGATCATAAGTTGAGGCTCTGAAAATGCACTTTGTACGGTTCTTAGGGATGCATTGCGTACAGTGCTGTATTTGTAGTATTTGTGGAGATTCTCCAACAAATCATCAGCCTTCTGCAGTATTTTGATTTCTCTGAAGCTCTCTTTGCAGGCAAGGGCAAGTCTGTGGTCTTTACAATGATAATAGACTAGAGAGCTGTTGATGTCACTGAGTCTCTTGCCTACACCGGACTTCTTTCCAGAAAAAGTCGAGGCTCCATCTGCACCCAAGGATGACATCTTCTGCACATCCAGACCATCATCTGTTAACTCATTGAGAATTTTGTTTGTGATAGTTTCTGCCGTTCCATCACTAATTTCTACATCATTCAAAAGGGCTGTTTTTACATGGCAATCTGGATCAATGTATTTGCATAATATGGCCAGATGCTTTTTGGAAGTTACATCACTAACTTCATCACACATTAAAGAAAAAGTTGGTGAATTTTTGACTTCGTTGTGAACGGTGCCCTGCACTTCCTCTGACATAACAGTTAAAAATTCCTGGACGGTGTCCCAGCTTGTATATTTGGCGTTTTCACCAGTTTTAAGCCTTTCTATGTTAGGAGCACCAAGGGAAGCTATCAGACTAATCATTGGTTTAAATATATCAAGTGACAGGTTGTGCTCGATAATAAAATACAGGACGCGCATTGCATCTTCTATTTTTTTTTGTGCATCTGATGTCTGTTTGTTTGTTGCATTTGCCATTGCTTTTTGGAGATTTTCTCGCTCAATTGAGCGAGTGTGTTGTTGCGACTTCTCATGCCCCAGGACTGCGTCTTTTCTCAAAGTCTCACAACCGACATCCGACCACGTCATAACTCTTGCAGATGAATCCCTGTGGGTCTCACAGAGGCGGCACTTCATTAATTGCTTTTTCATATTCCCTTCATCATCTTCAACCCATTCGGCATAAAGCCATGGCCTTCCTTGCGTCCAAGTGTTGTCAAAGCCAACTTTGTGGCCGCTCCCGTCTCCACTCTTTTTCACCTTGTTCGGAACTTCTTGGCTCCTCCCTTCTCCACTCTCTTTCAACTTGCTTGGAACTTCTTGGCTGCTGCCGTCTCCACTCTTTTTCACCTTGTTCGGAACTTCTTGGCTCCTCCCTTCTCCACTCTCTTTCACCTTGCTCGGAGGTTCTTGGCTCCTCCCTTCTCCACTCTCTTTCAACTTGCTTGGAACTTCTTGGCTGCTGCCGTCTCCACTCTTTTTCACCTTGTTCGGAACTTCTTGGCTCCTCCCTTCTCCACTCTCTTTCACCTTGCTCGGAGGTTCTTGGCTGCTGCCGTCTCCACTCTCTTTCATGTCGCTCGGAACTTCTTGGCTGCTGCCGTCTCCACTCTCTGTCACCTTGCTCGGAATTTCTCGGCCGCTGCTGTCTCCACTCTTTTTCATTTTAGCGGGTGGAGGTGAGAAGGCATCATTCTCAGAATCACTGGTTTGCATGTCAACAGGTTCACTCATATCGGTGTTTTCTTTCTGGCCTAAATCTGCATTTTTTTCAGTCGCTGACCTGCAAAGAAAACATATCTGGCGTTATAATTTGGAGAGGAGGAGGACACAGCAATGAGGCGAAGGTTGATTGAAACAGCCGTGCAACATAGGCCCAGAGGGGATGAATGGATGACGGATAGCAAATCAGTGACGTTACCAGAGACGACACGCGTGAATTACATCAGACCCCCTGTACGGAGTGACAAATTGCCCCACCCCCCCCCCATCGAAGAAATTGACCATTCAAACCCCCCAAAAAGTGAGCCTTGAAACACAATTGCGGACTATTTACCCCCTAAATGTAAAAAGTCCTCCCATGAACCCCCCCCCCAATTTATTTTATTTGATAAAGTTAATTTAAGTAAAAAATGCAATATTCAAAAAAGTAATACTTACACATCAGGCCGAATATTCGCAGCAAAATTGAAAGACAGCAACGATGCTGTGCCCTTAGCTGACTTGGCCAGCTGCTTCAGCTTCCTATCTCGAGAAGGCATGTCCAATTCCAATGTACAATGACAAACAATGTATGATGCAAACAATCAGGAGGACAAAGCAAGGAGAAGAAGAAGAAGGAAAAATGTTTGGAATGCAAGGAATGTCAAACTCCAATGCAACAAGGCCCAGGATTGGTCGATACCAGAGCAACTATGACGTCTCGACCAATCACAGAACAGGATAGAATTAGATCAAGGCAGAGACATACCAAACATAGACGAAATAGCAGATCGTAATGCGATCAACAAAAGCAGACAAGCGGTAGCGCACGACTCGCCTGACAAAGTTTAGAAGACCTTTTTTTTTTTTTTTTTTTTTTTTTTTTTTTTTTTTTTTTTTGCTTGTCAAATACGGGCATGGCGCTGGTTGGTCGGGCATGGCGCTCGGGAGGTCGGGCAAGGCGCCGCGCCATGCTCAGACTGCCTAGCTGGAACACTGCAGTCACCCTCCATCACTTGCAGTGCTCTGTTGGTGCCGCCATGGAACTTCGCTTCTCATGTTTCACCCGGCTTATATGCCCTTGGTTATTGCTTGTTGGGATACCTTTTCCTGCGGTTCCTCCCTTGCTTGGCAGGCTTCTCCGCAATCTTCCATCACTCTCACGCTGTGTTATCCACAGTTGTTCCTGGTGTGACTTGTTTTTCCCGTTCTTTGGCGAACGTCACTGGTTCACCTTATTTAGTATAGGCCTCCTCGTCTAGGTTCCTTTCGTTGCATGGCCCTTGCTGTCGGCATAGCTTGAGTGCTCAAGGCAGCTACACCTATGGTTAGGTCTTGCATTCGCCCCTCACTGGGTCTCTGTCTATGTGGCCTCAGCCTACTGCTAGTGCTGTGCTTCCATGTGTTTTCAATTCCCTCTGTTCTCATGACAGTCGGCTTGTTCTACTTTTAATCGCTCTGGTGTCTTTCCAAGATCACCTCGCCAGCGGGTCTGGTTCAGAAGTTTGTTTCTGGCTTTGGGCCTGCTATCTAAGCAGTGAGGTAAGGACCTCAAATTTCCTTTGCTGGTGTTCTCGGTTCTGTGTTACCCACCCACCTCCCTGAGGTAAGGACCTCAAATTTGGAAGTGAACTGACTTTGTCTTGGGTTTCCCACCCACCTCCCTGAGGTAAGGACCTCAAATTTGGGCTGAATTGACTTTGTCTTGGGTTTTCCCACCCACCTCCCTGAGGTAAGGACCTCAAATTTGGGTTGGAATCCTTATAGGATTGGATTTTACCTGAACTAGTGTATTATCCACCCTCCTGCGTACTGCTTTGGGAGTCTATCCTATGAGGTCCCCGCGAAGCTTATCTACCAGGTGGCGCTGTGACGCAACTCAGTCCCAGAACTTGACCCAGTTTCGCGCTCAGTGTCACTGCATATTGTAAACAATGACTGCAAGGTCTGCCACGGCTGAATGAGGTGCACAGACACGCACAATAAGCCTTTCTATACTGTACATACAACAGGAACAAGTCTAGAATGTATTGGGAAACTTACTAGGAGTTGATTTAAATCGTAATGATCAGTAAATTTGATCCCTGAGCCTCACAATCTCTCACAGGCTCAGGTATCCAACACCACTTGTATCCACGGCCTCTCCTCTCCCTGTAGCTTGGGGCTGCAGGCCCAGAACTGACAAGCTGGCTTTGCTGGCTGTCACTTTGCTCTGCTAATAATACGCCTTGACCACCAACTCAGCCTAGGTACACTATGAATGAAAAAATCGCTGCAGGAATGGCATTCTTGCCATAATTTTCCAGGCCTAATTTCATAGAAAATATTATGATGCTGATCCATGCTGGTAAATTCCTGTGCAGGCCTAACTATAGGGCCTACTCACTCAATAAACAAGCTTCCAGAGCTTTCTAAAAAATAGCACATACCTGGCTAGAAGATAAATTTGCACTCCTCCCCTACTACTGTGCACATTATTGTAATATTGAAGCTATCAAAGCCTTATTTTAAATTTATCCGATGTTGTAGAATCAATTTCTTGGATGTGCTAAATAGGCCTAGCCTCAGGGTGTTGTGGAATACAAGAACATGTCATTCACTATGACTCCCATAACTGATGTAACATCTAAATATATATTGTAATTTTACAATTGTGACACTTTTTGAAATTTACTGAAGAAATTGGGAGCCATCCTTGTACTATCCTCCAGAACTCCTATCCAGAAAATTTTTAAAGATTTTAAATAAGACCAACAGAACCAGTTGTATATCTTTGATCTAATATTTAAGAAATGACATAACTGTGAATTTCTTACATCATAATGTGAGTATGTAGTTTTTTTAAAAGACAAAATTAAAATTAAAAGGGAAGTAACAGATATGAATCAGCTTAAAATTAATTCTAATTAATTAGAACGATTATTAGGAGTCCGGTAGTCCCCAAGCCTTGAGTGCCCTGGGAATCAGGGGTGCCGGCAGGAAATGAGGGCGGCAGGAGCGGTCGTCGAGAAAGGGAAAATAAAATTCGCGCGACAAAAATTTACCACAAATGATTTTGAATAAAAAATTAAAAATTTTCGCCTAAACTCACTTTCAATTACCGCCAAATAATGCTTTTTCTTTGAGATCAAAAGGGCAACCTTGCCCCCTCCCCCTGCCCCTTCTGGCCAAGGGCAGGAGGGGCAAATGCCCCTCCTGTCCCCCTGTTACGGCACCCTTGCTGGGAATGTACTGTGAAATTTGGTGAGACATTGTGTATAACTTGAGATAATTACTGGATCTTTTCATTTTATTTGTAAGAAAGAAGAATAAAAGCTCAAGAGAGTTTGAAGTGTGGAGCTGTCTGCTAATTTAGGATATATACTTCCACAGAAAGGAGTTTTGACAAATTTGAGATCATGGATGAATATGAAAAAACAAATGATATAAAGCAGAAATATATTTTGTCCGTTGACACTAAAGTGTATTATTCACAATTTCGCACGTGATTTATATTGTGCCAACAAGTGCTGCGCTCACTCCTCCCATCTCTGAATATCTCACTCTCCCTGTCAGACATTTTTTCTCCCGCCTCTATCTGCCTCTGAATCGTCCCTCTCTCTACTCCCCTGCTTATGCACGTGCTCCAGGGATCCTGTCGGTTGGGGCCTGGGAGAGGGGGGCACTGCCATTGAAGTCCTACTACATATGCGCTGCTCAAAAAATAGGGTTTTAATGAGGATTTCCAGACCATATATATAGGGTCATTTTTTCAGGCAAGAGAGACTGACCTTAGGGTAGGGGAAGAGGGGGTGAAAAGTCACAGGGGTAAAAAGTCACAGGGGTAAAAAGTCACAGGGGTAAAAAGTCACAGGCCTTTTTGACCAACTTGCAGTGACCTAATTTTTTAGCTTAAATCTTTATTTGGGATGCTTTTATAAGAAGGTCTGCAGGTAATATGAAAATTATGCTCATTATGCAAAGTGGGTTTTTACCCACCTCATGCATTTTTGGTGTCCCAAACAGGTTTTATGGATTCTGAACTTTCTCTACGAGGGGCGTTCAGAAAGTTCGAGGCTTTTTTTTATATGGATACTTATTATCAATCTAGAACCATGAATTTTTCACAGGATAAAATTCAGCATATTTGGAATGGATTTCCAAAATTTTGGACAATTTGGACATTTTAAAGTCATTCTGTGGTTGCCATGGAAACTGAAAGTTCAGCTTCTTGGGGCAGATAACACTGAAACCAAGAATGCTTAGAAATTGTGACTGTGAGAGACTTCTCTCTGTCACTTGTGTTAGTGAGATTGACACTATTTGACACAAGAAATATGGTATTTGCTTCTAAATATGCTTGCAAGCACACCAAATGTGTGTATTCTTACACTGAACCGATGTAGGAAAGCACTCCTGCATGCCAGATGTGGAGAGGGAAATTCAGGTGGCAAAGGTGTGTTTCCCTGACTACATAAGGACTTGTGAAAGCATGGATTCACTAGTATGAACAAGAGACCAAAATGGACAGCATTATCCATCCTAGCTATTCCTGTGACATGCTGCTTTAAATAAGTCCTGGTTTTCCCTTACTTTAGTCCATGGGGGCTATAGTTTCAGGCACTGGAGGATAAAAGGCTTTGGATGACTAAAATTCTTTCACAGAACGTTGTTTGGAGGACTTCAAGGAACATTTACTTCAATGGGTCAGGTGTATCAATCAATGCTTTTGGTGAGCTTGGGAGTATTCTTTAAGGCTAATAGTATATTTCTTGTGTAAATATTTTCAATCTCACAAATGTAAGTGATAGAGAGAGGTCTCTCACAGCCAAAATTCATTGGCTTTAGTGGTTTCAGTATTATCTGCCCCAAGAAGCTGAACTTTCAGTTTCCATGGCAACCATAGAATGACTTTAAAATGTCCAAATTGTCCAAAATTTTGGAAATCCATTCCAAATATGCTGAATTTCATCCTGTGAAAAATTCATAGTTCTATATTGAAAATAAGTGTCCATATAAAAAAAAGCCTCGAACTTTCTGAACGCCCCTCGTACTAATGTCTGGTTGGACACCAAGTTGCCATGTTCCTGTGTTGAATTAAAAAAACAGCTGAGGGGTGAAATGTCACAGTGTGACATCTACCCCGACACCAGGGGTGCCGGAAGGAAAGGAGGGCAGCAGGGGCATTCGGGCGAGAAAGGGCAAATCTAATTCACGTGACAAAAATTTGATGTAGTGTCAATAATAATTGTGAATTAATAATTCAATTTTTTGGCCTAAATCACTCTAAATTAAGGCCCAATAATGTTTTTTCTTTGACATGAGAAGGGCAACCTTGCCCCCTTTGCCCCTCCTGCCTCCCCTGTTCCGGCACCCTTGCGGGCCAACACTGTGATATTTTACCATAGGGTTCGAAATCAGTATTCCATGCCAAGGAAAGTAAAATATTCCGCGATTGAGGATTTTAGCTTACAATCTTATCATCATTCATCATCAATAACACTTCTGAGAGAGCATTGCAATAAGTTTTCATTTTGTGAACTTTGGGCAATTTCTGACGCAGGCTTTGCTGATGGTGCATTGTCATTGCAAGCCGATGGCTTTGAAGGCTCACTATAAATTTCATGCACAAGGATGACTATCAAGTCCAGGTTTGCATTTTAACTCATATTGTGCTGTATGTCCACAACAATTGCATGTGACTTGTTACCCCACGGTTGTGACTTCTTGACCCTGGCATGGGGTAAAAAGTCTCAACGCACTTTGCCTCAAATAATTGCGAACTGACTAAAGCCTATTTACAGCACAGCAGCTATCAAGTGATACAAATATAGTCAACTATATACTGCATTATTGTGCCAAAGGTCATTCAGATCTAACAAACACTCGCTCTGTTCTGGAGTTTTTTTTGCATTTTGTGACTTCTGACCCCCGCCTCCCCTACACTTCTCAGTTGGACATCACACAATGGTGTTGTGCCTTTGAAATTGCGATTACATTGTACTTTCAATAGTAAGGTGTCATTCGTAATTGTAATTTAGGTTTCACAACTTTTCTGACGACTTTTCTCTCTTATATAAATAAAGTAGGATATAATAACCTGACCATAGGGTGCGAATTTCAGAACGCGTGCCGCACATCCGTATCAAAATTTGACCTAGTGCCCCCCACCAGGATCTATTCGCATGTTACTCCATTGGATTTAATTCATTTCACATTCTTAGGGATGGGAGCCATCTCGGGTGTTGGAGCCCCTTGGGCAGCCACAGGTTTGCTCCATAGTGGTTGAGCTTATGCCTCCTTCCACTTATCCCTGACTCCCTCTTCATGCTCTTGCCTGTCCTCAAATAGGTCCCTCTGCCTCCTCCTTTTGCCTCCTCCTTTTGCCTCCTCCTTTTGTCTCCTCCTTTTGTCTCCTCCCACTGCCTCCTCTCTCTGCCTCCTCCCTCTGTCTCCTCCCTCTGCCTCCTCCCTCTGTCTCCTCCCTCTGCCTCCTTCACCTGCCTCCTCCCTCTGTCTCCTCCCTCCTCCCTCTGTCTCCTCCCTCCTCCCTCTCTCCCCTCACTCTGCCTCCTCCCTCTGCCTCCTCCCTCTGTCTCCTCCCTCTGCTTCCTCCCTCTGTCTCCTCCCTCCTCCCTCTGTCTCCTCCCTCCTCCCTCTCTCCCCTCACTCTGCCTCCTACCTCTGTCTCCTCCCTCTGCCTCCTTTACCTGTCTCCTCCCTCTGCCTACTCCCTCTGCCTCCTCCTTTTGCCTTCTCCCTTTGCCTCCTCCCTCTACCTCCTCCCGTGGAGGGTTAGCTTAGTTGGTAGCCTTTGCCTCATTGCTGTGTCCTCTCCCCGTCCTAATTGGCCGATCTTGTGCATAAATATAAAACATAAAGCCCAAATCATCATCCATCCTTTTATGCCTTCTCTCTGAGTATTAGGCCTATGCCTCCCTTGGTTTTATCCCTGCAACTTTGGTCAGTTCACTGAGGAGATCATTGACACCATGCGGCCGAACAGCTCTAGATACTGACCTTAAATGTTGAGCATTGGCTACATATAGGGGATGACCATTTAATATCTAGAGAGGGGGGCAGTCTTGAAATAAATAATTTCTTCCAGGGGTATTTCTTAAGGCATCGCTTGAATTTAGTCTACCAATCTCATCATCATATGGTGGTCACCAAAAATTTTTTAATTAGTGCAGCTCCACAAAGATGTTGGTTGAGCTGCCCCGGCTGATCCGGGGTACAGCAGCACAAAACAAGTCAAGTCTCCTCCTTCTCTTCCTTCTCTGTCTCTTCCTCCCCTGCTCCTCTTCTTTCTCTCTCAGACTTTCCCTCCTTGCCTTACTGGAAATATAGCACCCTGCAGACCAGTTGTGACACCTGAACTTGATGCGCAGGATATTTCACCTTTGATGTAATAAATGAATGTGTACATGTCTGTCTGCATTCACAACATGGGCTTTTTAAGTGATTTTTAAAGTGAAACTTAAAGGACCCCAGAAAAGCAAACAATTGATGCTTATCAAGCTGGGTCTTATTACATAAAGTATAAAAAAAGTATACATATAACACCTTCTGAAGGAAAAAATACCCACCAGAAACGATTTATTTCAAAACTGACCAGAAAGAATTGATTTATTTCACCAAAATAGAGCAAAAACTTTTTTTTTTAGAGCTCTAAGCTCCCCGTAGATATTCAATGGTTTCGCCCTAAGCAGGGGCTGATCCAGAAATTTTGGTATGGGTGAGGGAGGTTCAGATTTCAGAGTTCAGTGATGGGACTATCAGCGAGCTCAAAACCTCTCCAGCCAACCCTCAGCAGGGCCTCAGGCCACCTGCACTGATATGAGCATGTCCTAAAGTGAAACTACTCTGTGCTACATTGGCTTGCCCCAGTGCCTCTTGTTACATGTATTGTGAAACTACTTTGTTGTGCATTGCCTTGGCCTTTTTGCACCTGTTAAATTTTTGTCTTTAGGTCTTTAACTTTAAGACATATTTCTTAAACTGCTAAAGAAAAATATAACTATAGAATCCTCTTTATAAAATTGCAGGAGAACTATTTTAGATAGAAAGATGCAGTTTTTTGCTTTAGTTAATTAAATAATTCACACTTTCAAGATTTTATTCTTGCAATAAAAACGTAATTGAAAAACAACTTCTATTTCTATTCAGTTGATTACTTCAGGTCTTAATTGGACTTCATACCATGATATTTTAAATTTATAATCTCTATAGGCCTACTATACCTGGATATCATAAGATTCTGGTTCATATTGAATATGTTTTATTGGCATTAGTGAAACGTGATCTCTAAACATGCCGGTGTTACTGTATATCCCAACATTGAGTGAAAAAGTACTTGGTTGGTCTCTAAATGTTGTATATTGAGAAGTAAGCTTACCGTAGCGATGAGAAATGTACTTTTTCTATAGGTTTCTGAAGTTAACGATTTTTTTGCGTGAGCAAATTATGGTTAAACAGCCGATATTTTTTCATGGCTAGCTGAAGAATATTCCTGGCTCTGTGATGCTTTTTAAATTTTGTGAATCGGTCTAGTATTAAGGTCAGGAGAGCCGTTTTGGCGAGCCAGGTCACTGCATCTCCCACTGTTCTGCTGCCTGCTAGCTGCGTAACGTCACCATTCTGGGACTGAGTTGACGTTCAGCGCCCCCTATAGGTAATGGCGGCGCGCGGAGACCCCATTGTTATAGTATACAGGGCTTAGGTAAGTATGAACGACTAAGAATTCAAGATTATCCCGATAGTCGGGATTCTTGAAGAGAATACTTACCTAAGCCCTGGGCATTGCCCCTCCCTTCCACCCATGCACACTAGTTCTTTTGGTTAGGACAGGTGCTTAGGAAGAAACTGACGGCGCATGCGCGATGACCCGGATGTGACGGGGAGCGCGGGGAGCGTCCATTATTTTGAGGGAGCAGTGAATATTCGGAGGTAGTTAGAGGAATCCTATTGTTATAGTATACAGGGCTTAGGTAAGTATTCTCTTCAAGAATCCCGACTATCGGGATAATCTTGAAATGTGTCCTTCAAAAGCTAAAAAACATGGAAAACTGTGAATTCTCCGAATTCTCTCACCTCCTTGATCAGCTTCTTCTGCTGTTTACTCTGCAGCACCTTATTCTGCACCATCTGTTCCCCAACTTCTCTCTCTCCTCGTAACTCCTCGTTTTCTTCCTGTAATTTGTCTCTGACCTTTTTCAACTTTGTTCCCTCCTCCATGTGATAAGACAATGCTTCTGTCAAGCGAATATTCTCTTTGTAAACGGACCTTGTGGTTTCGTCCAAGTTTCTTTAACCAAAATCAAAAAAGGCAGTAAGAAAATATTGCGGTTCTACTTTCTTTCTAGAACTACTACAAATTTAATATTGATATTCTGGTGCGTTTAAAATTCAGTATTCAGCAATGTGACTTACACAACATTTTAAAGATTTTTATCACAGGAAATAGAATTGGGGTGATCAGAAAATTAAGAGGAGACATACATTGTGTTAAAGGTAACTTAGGTTAGGAGAATGATCTTCATTCTTATGCATGTACAGGACCAAAATTTTGCAATGAAATGTAAGTTTTTCATTTCAAAATTTTTCAAACATGAATTATACTTTCTGGGTTTGCAAGAAAAAGGCATATTTTTAGCCCTGAGGCCAGATTTTTACAATTTTTAGCTTCCCGGATCGACTGACCCAACAGATTTTCTGCCTATGGATAAAAAAAATTGAGCATGACCACAATTTTTATCAAATTGACATCATAAAAAATTGAGATTTCATCTTTTTTTTTTTTCATTCAACCGACCAACCCAGGAAAAAGTGCCTCGAGAAGATCCGAGAAGCTAAAGATCAATTATGTCTGGCCTGACTACATAAAATGAAGAGAAAGAAAGGGAAACTGCCAATTTCCGAAAGCCTTTATGTTGCTAAACTTTGGAAGACGTTTTAAACAACAGAAGTCCAGAACTTGGAAAATTACCACAGGTAATTTCGAGCATGACAGTAACTAAAATTTTAATCAGGTTTCAGGGAGTGTACAACGACAATGATACTGAAAGACAACCTTGAATTGAGAACCTTATCCATAGTAACAGACATGACAGATACTGAGGTACACAGAAATATTGTGAGATATTGAAGAGCATTTCAACATTTGCAGAAGCTGCGCAAAGATCCATGTTCGCAGGAGGAACATGCAGTGGAAGTGACACATGCAGTAGCTTACCAGTTAACTGTATTTGCATCAATCATACAATAAAATATCATTATCAAATTCATTATTAATAGGCCTATTTATTTTTGCAGATCTTACAAAACTGAAAAATTTAGAAGCAACTTGAAATAGGCCTACTTCCAAAAATAAGACAACAATGTTTGACATCAAAATTCCTCAATTGTGTATACATTGTGCAGACAGGGCGATTGGGCTCAGCAAGACTTACATCGTAACATTGTAATATGACCTCTCAGGAAGATGTTACCTCTACCATAATTTAATCAAGGATCTATATAATTTAAAGAGCCAACAAATATTTAAGACCTAACTTACGTAATAGCCTCTGTGTGAGCTCTGTCAGCAAGTTCAGCTATCTTCTGATTAGCTTCTTGTTGAAGCCTCATCTACAAGGAAATTATTGTGAAATATCAACGAGAAAGGCACATACATTGTATAGTAAGAATTACAGACTAAGAGATTTTACAATGTCTGGCATATGGACCAACTTGAAGACAAAAATCTTTTTTTGGCCATTTTCTTTTTGCAGTCGAGCTGCCCTGGTTGAAATTTATTAAATGGACCAAAAGACCAAAACAACATTTTTGCTACAAAATAAACTTGCAGTGAAAGTACAGGAATTAAGTGTAAGTTTGTACCTTTTCTTCAAAAAACTTCTGTTCCATTCGTAGTAGGACTTCCTTATGTTCTCGGTTTGCTGCAAACATTGTTTCTTTGATCTGCGATGAAACAGGAAAAAAAATCAATTGAACTGAAAAATTGTCTGACATCTATTTACTTAAAGACTACTTCTTTCTATACAATTAATGCCCTACATGTTCCACACACCTCCTCCAACTCCTTGTGCATCTGAGCTCTCTTTTTGCTGAAATCCTTTAATTTCTTCAGTTCATTTTGTAGTCGCTCCACTTCTGCCTTCTTGGAATCTCTGTCCTGTTCGATCTCATGCATTTGTTGCCGGAATTCATCTATCTGCACAATGTATCAAAGATGTTAAATAAGAAATAAATTCGAAAAAAAAATTCATTCATTTTACCAATGATAGGAAGGATAAATGATGAATAAAATTTTTTTCACTTACAATTTTTTCTGATTCCTTCCTGTGCTCCATTCGCAATTGCTTCATTTGGTTTTGTACCTTCTCCATCTGAAAGTTATTGAAATCAAATTGTTATTATGTACTGTTCAGTGATCTCTTGAACATTTGTGATTTGAGGCTGGATTTATTTGCAATCCCTCTCAAAAACGCTTTCAAATTTCTATACATGAATCTAATATTTGAGTATGGATTTCTTACTACTAATACCTTTCACAAAAGCGCTGAATTAAAAAATTTTATGTCCAATATTTCTATGGTTAATTATTTCACCTGTTGTTCTTTCTCCTCGTCCTTCTTGGTCAGCAAAGTTATAACGTCAATTGTGTCCTCTTCATTCTTCTCCATTTGAGCCCGCAGTGAAAAATTTTGATCCGCGAGGTTCCTGGCATTTTCTCTGAGGAAGAAGAAACATGATGAAAAGAAAATAATATCATTAATCAGTAAAACATGAAACAAGCAAAATTTTTATACAAATTATGGGTTATAAGTGCGCAAACCTGTATTCTGATCTTGAATTTTCCAAAAACTCCAGTCTGGCTTGCCAAAGTGTAGAATTTGCTTCTGACATGGCTTTTATGGTGGGGTCTTTCTTGGATGCCTTTTTGCCTCTGAAATAAGTATGACAAACGTCTTGGTAATTGACGACATCTAATTCACGCACAAGCATCAACACTCCTACCGTATACAGCCAGACTTTTAAAGTTATGAATTTCAATCTATATCGAGAAAATAGATACTTGTCCAACATTTCACCCTTACTTTGGCCGAAGTTGTGAGTGACATCAAAATGATTTCTCTCCCGTGAGTTGACCCATTATGATGCATGTTCACTCCAAACAATCATACATATACTACTCTTTCCAAATTTCCTCCCCCCTCCCCCCACCAACTAACTTTTTTCTATAATTTTTTTTTTTGGTCCCAAATTTTTTTTCCCAAATGTTTTTCCCCCATGCTTTTCCCAACTTATATGTAGGCCTATTTTTAACTTAAATTTTTTTTCCCGAAATTTTTTTCCAAGCAAATTTTTTAAAAATTTTCTTTTCCCAACTCTCCCCTCTTCTTTACGCATTTTTTGTACACAACTTTTTATTACACACCTTTTTTCCAATTTTTTTCCACTTCCATATACATAAATTATATATTCTTTCTCAGTACACTTTTTTTGTATGATAAGTTAATATTGACACACCTACTCAACCGGGTCCTCCCACTCTCACATTATGTAATGCATGCTTGATTGCTTGAATGACTTCCAATTTAACAAAGTCATCACCCTTAGATCTCTTTGACACGATTCACTCTGACATACTTGTCTCAATCCCCCCCCCCCAAGGAAACAAATGGCCGATAAAAAAAATACAGGAATTATTTGTATTTCTTATATCAGCTTATTAAAGTCAAGACATTTTATTTTGGCAGTAAGTTTTTAGCCAATGAAACAATCCATGAGTAAGTGTGATGTTTAATTTTTGGTTTATTGGACTGAGTACACCATGACCAAGCATGATTTGGATTAAATATGTCCTCTAAGCCCCCAGCTTCATCATACAGGCACTTACAATGTTAAATTTCTGCTGCTCTTCAACACATTTAGAGCTGTTTTTAGCCATGACGTCATCAGCATTGTAGGCTCTATGACATCACTGAAACAATGGTGACGTCACAACAGCAGCAATAGAAGAAAATGGCTTCTTGAGCTGTGTTGACAGCAATGTTATTCCAATGGGATTACCTCAAAACCAGGGCTACAACATGCCAATACTTCCAAATGTTTATGAAACTGCTTGGTCAAGGTGTCAGGAACAGGGGGAGACAAGTATTTTTGTCAAGAGTAAGGTATGTTTTTAATTATCAGCCAAAAACTTACCGCCAAAAAAAATTACTTGACTAAGTAGGTGTAGCTATATGTAGGTGAGCTATAATTTCCTCTAGGCCAATAACATTATCGCACTATCTGATATCTGATAGAGGCCATGCAACAAATTGTTACATAAAAGGGGAGGGGGTTATATTTGTGTTACAGACTGTTACAGGCCACAGACAGAGAGGGGTGGGGTATATAAACTGATAAAATGAGCTGTTTTTGCATTAGGCCTATATAATTTTTGAATGGCCCCGTATTGCAAACTGCAGTGACTGGTTAGCTAAGACAGCGCTCGCTGGCGCTGAGATGACATAGGCGATTAGATTAGACATTTGTTGGTTTTTCAACTTCCGAGGCTAATAACTTTATAACTACACATTTCCTGCAGAATTCCTTTGGCAAATGTTTAGAAAACATCTTTATCTCAATCTTTCAATCAATGTCAAGTGACTAACCTTCAGATAAACATCGATTCAATGGGGAAATCCATGAGTGTTTTTGCCATGACTTTCTTGGCCATTTTGAGACGTCGCCACTAGTGGCCACCAGAGTTCGCGACGCTCGCAGCGCCCCTAGTGGAGAAAGTAAGCGAACTCAAAAACAAGCATTCAGCTGATTCAGCTGATTCAGCTGATTAGCTTTGGCACTATTGGCAGAGATACAGGCCTGGATTACCCATTAGGCTGAGTAGGCAATAGCCTAGGGCCTCACAGCTCAGTGGGGCCTCAGATTGGATGAAAAAAATTAAAATAACATTTGTCAAATTTTGAGAATTTAAAGTTATAAATAAATTGTAAAAAAAATCAAGCAACCTGTTGGGCTGAAATGCATTTTTAAGGGGCCCCAAATTTATAATCACCGATTGTGTAGCCAGAAATACCTGTTTAAAGAGTTTATCATATGAAGTGCCTCTGGACTCAATTGTAAAAAAATTCTTCAATTATTGTAAACAGTTCCGCAACTATTTGTTAGATCTCTATGACAGTCTCAGAAATATTGGTGCAACAATGAAATGGGCTATTATCTTGGAAAAAATAAATGTCTAAAATAACCCTTTTTTTCTTCAATTTTAGTACATTCTTTGGCTTTTTGGACACATTTTTCACAATTGTGGCACATATTTTCATGATCTTTGGAAGTATTTTGATGTTTATTGCAGATATTTTCCTGATTATTGCAAAAAGGGTACAACGTTTTGCCCAATTTTTTGCAATTATAATAATTGTACAGTTGATAATAGAGGAGCTGTGTTGTCTCATGATATTGGACCAGGGAAATGTAAATGAAATCAAGTAGAACAGGATCAAATGCAGTAGAGACAGGGACTGATTTCTTTATGTAATTTTGTACAAAAAACTTTTACGATCAAGCAAGCCATTTAATGGCTTTTTATGACAATTTTTACACACACATTTTTTAAGCCCACAAATGAAATGTGGGGACCATGGAGAATAATCTGCGGTAATTGGTAGTCTCAGGTCAGGTCCAGCAAGGGGGCCTCACATTGAGGTTCAACCCAGAGATAGCTGGAGTAGTGTCAATGCACAGCATTGATAGCAATTGAAGGTGTTACATCCTTGTTCTAAAGTAATTAGAGTACAACTGTTTTTATTCACACCTTCCCAAAGGTGTGAAGTATACAAAGTGCAATTAATAATTTTTTGTGAAAAATAATTTATTTTCTAATGTTAATCTCTTTTATTGAAGTTTTTTCCAATATTTTTTTATAGGTCTACTGTCTACATTGCTATATATACATTGCTTTACCATATTGATATTGTATGTTTACATTTCAATGAGGGGGGCTTGGGAGTTGTTTTTTTTTTAAATAAATAATTTCTTGCTTAGTTCAGTTCAGGCGAAATAAATAAATTCTTTTTGGCCAGACTTGAATTAGCGCAGTCAAAATAAATAATTACTGGTACCATTACATAAATAATTACCCCCTGAGGAAAACTCCCAAGCCCCCCTGGAAACCAAATGGTTGCCCCCTAAGGCCTGCTGCCCTCAACAACTTACTGGTGAGACAGTTTAAACAAGGTAGTAGCACTCTTTAGAGTGCATAGGCCTGCCACCATTTTCTTGTCTTGTTTGTTTTGACATTGCATGTATATTGTTCAATATTACCAATGCATTTTTACAGGTTAAAACCTGTGTGGTAACGTAATTTACACTTAATATAGTAGAAGTACATTTAAACACTCTTTCCCTTAACATTCCTAAAATAATTCATCAGAATCACATGAAATTTAGCAGACAATCTCAGGCATCAAACACCTTCAAAAAATTTAAATAGTGTTTTTTATCTACCTCTATTACTCTACCTGTACAGTATGGTTACATACGAGGGGTGTCCCAAAAGTTCTGACCAATTTTTTTGGCAGACCTTTCTATTTGAAATAGGTAAATGAAATTTTCATAGAATAAATTTCAGGTATTTGACCATCTGTTCTGAAAAAATCAAGACTGTAAGAAGTGTTTAAGTTGGTGTTCTGTTACCATGGTTACGAGAGGTCAGTGCACCCAGCGCAGCTCAATTTCTCAGACAAAATTCAGCAAATTAGCTGTGTTAAAAGTCAGAGAATTTATAGTAATAAAGCAAATGATTGCAAGAAAATGTATTTCCTGATAAGCTTGCAGTCTTCCAAGATATCTTCCATTAGATTATAAACATTTATTTATATTTCAACCTAGTCAGCTGAGGCAATTACCAAAGGCTTTTTCCAGCAGTTGCCAAACAGCGCTTGAGACGGTTTGGCTGAAACAATCTGCTGTCAAGAGGCAGTACTCAAGAACCTTAGTTTCAAAAACCCAATCTCATCTGCTCTAATTACCAGATTTGGCCTTCTGTAACTTTGTGTGATACCAAAATATATATACCAGTTCAAAAATTAAAGAAATAATAGTCATAACGAGAAATGAAGCAGTCGCCACATACACTGAAATTCCACGATTTAGGAACAGCCCAGTTTGGAGGACCAAGGTGATCGACTCTGCACATGGGTTAAACTGATCCAAAGTGACTTTAAATGTAAATGAAAAACTTTGAGATACTGTTAGATTTCCAAATAATATTTTTCATGATCATCCATTGCATATTAAATTTTACAGTAAATTCCTTGGTTATTTAGAAGCCTAGACACTTGGATTTGGCCTAAAAAATTGAGCTGCTCCGGCTGCACTGACCTTCTGTTTCCATGGCAGCAGAAAAGTTATTAAAAATGTTTGAACAGGTACCATATTTTCACAATGGATAGTGAAATACCTGAAATTGATTCTGTGAAAATTTCATACAGCTACTTCAAATAGAAATTTCTGCCAAAAAAAATGGTCAGAACTTTTGGGACACCCCTCGTACTGCTGCCAGTGAAATGTCAAGGTAAATGAGTACAATGTTCATATTATTTCTTTCTGCAGCAATTCTGCAGTACAGTTTTGTTTGTTTGTTTGTGTTTTACGCCTCAGCAGCACCTTAGTGGGCTATATCGAGGCAGGCGATTGCCGTATGATGATGAGATGAGAAGACTGTGAGTCTGGTACATACCCTATTAATTCAGGGATGCCCAGGGTCTTTCAGTTGCCCCAGCATAGAACACTGGATACAACCCGCCTCCATTTAATGTCCCATGGGCTCGGACTAAATTGCAGTACAGTAAAATTTCTTCCTGCACCTGCAGAATTCTGCACAAAATTCTGCAGTTCTGCAGGAAGCTACAGAATTCTGCAATTTTGGTCCTCTGTCACTGCAGCATTTCTGAAATGTCTCTGCAGCAAAATCTGCAATTCTGTAGGAGTTATGCAGCTTGGGAGGTTTTATGCACTTATGCAGCTAGCTACAGAATTCTGCAGGAAGCTGCAGAATTCTGTAGGAAGCTGCAGAATTTCAAAAATTCTGTAGCCACCTGCAGAATTTCACCAATTCTGCAGCTGCAGAATTCTGCAGTTTCTCAAAAAAATCTGCAGGAAGCTGCAGAATTCTGCAGTTCTGTAGCTCCCTGCAGGATTTTTGAAGCTCTGTTATTTCATTCAGCCTATTGCAATGCATCTGCAAAGTTCAGACCTCTTTGACAAGGTCTTGCCGCTACCTAGGAAACGTTGGTTTGGGGGGGCAGCGGTTAGCATATGGTTTTTGCACCTATTATCTTTATGTAAGATACAAAATATATAATATATAGTTATATGAACAACAAATATTTTGTGCAAAAACCCCTGTGGCGGTTAGGGGGTTGGGTGGCGGGGTCGGGGGTTTTGGTGCTCGTCTGGCCCAGCAGCGTATCTGAAAAAATTCTGCAGGGAGCTAATTTTTGAAAAGCTACCTACAGAATTGCTGCAGAACTGCAGAATTGCTGCTGAACTGCAGAAAGAAATTATATACTCCTCCAATTCTGTGGCAACTATGCGGCAATTCAGCTGCAATTCAACAACAATGCTCCTTTACTTCTCCAGGAATTAAGCACCAACGCTATGCAGCAGCTAAGTAGCAAAATCTGCAGCAACTATGAAGCTATTCTGCACCAATTCGCCAGAAATTCTGCAGCTTACTCTGCAGCTTACTCTGCAGCAATTCTGCAGCAATTCTGCAGCAACTATGCAGCAACTATGCAGCAACTATGCAGCAACTATGCAGCAACTATGCAGCAACTATGCAGCAACTATGCAGTTCTCAGCAATTCTGTGGCAATTCTGTAGCAACCATGCATTAACTGCTAGTTCTCAGCAATTTTGCAGCATTAATGCAGAAATTATGCAGTAACTCCGAAGAAATACCACGTTAACTATGCAGTTCTGTCACAGTTCTGTCGCAGTTCTAACGCAATTCTGCAGCAATTCTTCATTGCAATGCAGTATTCAATTCTTCATTACTACGCATGAACTATGCAGTTCTCAGCAGTTCTGCAGCAGTTCTATGGCAATTCTGCCGCAGTTCTACCACCGTTCTGCCGCAGTTCTGCTGCTGAACTTCTGCGATTGTGTAGCAACTAAGTTGCAACTGCAGCAATTCTGCAGCACTTCTGCAGCAACTATGAAGCAATTCTGTAGAAATTCTGCAAAAATGCTGCGGCAACTTTGCATCAATTCAACAGCAATTCTACAGCAACTGTGCAGTTCTGCAGCATTTCTGCAGCAACTATGCAGCAACTACTAGTGAACTCTGCAGAAACTTTACAGCAACTATTCAGGATCTCTACAGAAAGTCTCTCAGCAATTCTTCAGCAACTATGCAGCAATTCCACAGCAATTCTGCAGCAATTCAACAGCATTGCTGCAGCATTGCTGCAGCATTGCTGCTGCACTTCTACTGGACTTATGCAGCAGCTATACTATGCTGCCAATCTACAGCAACTAAGTAGCAAACTCTGCAGCAACTATGAAGCTATTCTGCACAAATTCACCAGAAATGCTGCAGCTTACTCTGCAGCAATTCTGCAGCAATTCTGCAGCAATTCTACAGCAACTATGCAGCAACTATGCAGCAACTATTCGGGAACTCTGCAGAAACTTTACTGCAACTATTCAGGAACTCTGCAGTAACTCTCTCAGCAATTCTGCAGCAACTGTGCAGTAATTCCACAGCAATTCTGCATCGATTCTGCATCAATTCTGCATCAATTAAACAGCATTGCTGCTGTACTTCTACAGGAATTATGCAGCAACTATGCAGCAAATATCAGTTCTGCCACAGTTCTGCAGCGAATATAAAGCAATTCTGTAGCAACTATGCTGCAACTTTGCAGCACTTTAGTGCAGTTCTGAGTGAAGCTGCAAAATGCTGCAAGAACCTGCAGTTCTGCAGTTTCCTTCAGAATTAGTTGTCCTCTGTCACTGCAGTATTTCTGAAAAGTATCTGCAGCAAAATCGGTACATAGGAATTATGCGGCTGTGGTGATTTTATGCACTTCTGCAGGAAGCTACAGCATGCTGCAGGAAACTGCAAAATTCTACAATTTTCCTACAAAATTGGTGGTCCTCTGTCACTTCAGCATTCTGAAGCTGAAGGAAGCGGCATAATTCTGCAGTTCTGAAATTTTCTGCAGGAGTTCTGTAGTTTTCTGCATGATTTCTGCTACTCTGTTACTTCTTGCACCTGTGTATGTGCATAAATTTCAGAAGTCTAAGATCAAGGTCTTGTGGCGACTGAGGAAACATTTATTTTGGGGTGAGGGGGTCAGCACGTTTTGGGTTTGGATGGTTCTCTGTACATGCTGTAGCAGCTGTATATCTTTAGCAGTTTCTTCAGCAAAATCTGTAGCTTACACTTCTACAACAAGCTGCAGAATTCTGCAGCTTTTTGTATAATTCTGCTGGAAATTGCAACATTCTGCAGCTTGTTGTAGAAGTATGCAGATTTTTTTGCAGAAATAGCTATATATTTAAAGATATGCAACAGCTGTCAGAGGACCAGCCAAACACCCGACTCTCTCACTCTCAAATCAATGTTTCCTGGGATATGGTAAGACCTTAGTTTAAGAGTTCTGAAATTGATGCAGATACATTGCTGAAAGCTGCCGGAAGTAACAGAGGTGCAGAAAACCTCCAAAGTTGCATAATTCCTACAGAAGTACCATGAGATTTGAAAGAGAGGGTTTGGGAGAATTTAATTTTCTCTGTTAGTTTTACACTTATGCCAAAATCAAAAACACATACTGAAAATAAACAAAATTTGTTACTGAATGCACCTATTTCCACCAATTGAGTTTTCCTGAAAGAATGAAAGAAAGAAATACTGATTTTAAGTCGGGTTGAAAAACAAAAAAAAACATAAGTCCACAAGGTACTTGTACAGCCTGATATCTGCTGAGTTACCTTCTGAACTCCAAAGAGGAGATTTCATCCTTATACACTGAGAAAATTGCCACTCATGATTGGTCCATAGAGAGTGATGTCATAACAAATTCCTATGACATCATAGGTACTTTTAGTGACATCACAATAGTGACATCACACTTCAGAGTGATTCTCTCACAATTTTGTGACCTTTCCCTCCTTTTACATCAAGTGTTGTGAACTCAATCTTTGTGAAAAAGCTTTCAAAAGTTGTGCCGTCAGCAGTAAAGTATATAGGCTACCCAAATCCAAAATTTCATAAAATTTGGATAAGTATTGTTAGATCTAGAGCAATTCTCCTTATTCCATGTCAAAATCTCAAGAATTTGAATGGGACGAACAATGACCCATGCTACGCATGGGTCCCAGGGCTACTTCTGGCTGCTCTTTCCCTGTCACTGCTTCTTCCCTCTTCCTGCTCCTTCCCTCTCAATGCTCCTTCCCTCTCACCGCTCCTTCCCTCTGGCTGCTCCTGACCTCACAATGCTCCTCACATCACACTGCTCCTTCCCTCTCACTGCTCCTTCCCTCTCACTGCTCCTTCCCTCTCACTGCTCCTTCCCTCTCACTGCTCCTTCCCTCTCACTGCTCCTTCCCTCTCACTGCTCCTTCCCTCTCACTGCTCCTTCCCATAGGCATACGGCACGCGCGATTTTGGGGGGGGGGCAAGGATATTTGCCCGAATTTCAAGATCTAGTTTTAGTACCATTTCAAATGAAATTGGCTAGAAATCATTAATTTTCAATAGTGTTTATTTAATCATCTGCCCAAATTTTTCAGCTTTTTGCCCGAATCTGTTAATGTTTCCCAAACTTTTGGGGGGGCCAACGCCCCCCCCTCCCTGCCCCCCTCCCGATATGCCTATGCTCCTTCCCTCTCACTGCTCCTTCCCTCTCACTGTTACTTCCCTCTCACTGCTCCTTACCTCTCACTGTTACTTCCCTCTCACTGCTCCATCCCTCTCACTACCCCTTCCCTCTCACTACCCCTTCCCTCACACTGGCCCTTCCCTCTCACTGCTCCATCCCTCTCACTACCCCTTCCCTCTCACTACCCCTTCCCTCACACTGGCCCTTCCCTCTCATTGCTCCTTCCCTCTCACTGCTCCTTCCCTCTCACTGCTCCTTACCTCTCACTGTTACTTACCTCTCACTGTTACTTCCCTCTCACTGTTACTTCCCTCTCACTGCTCCATCCCTCTCACTATCCCTTCCCTCTCACTACCCCTTCCCCCTCACTGCCCCTTCCCTCTCACTGCTCCTCCCCTCTCACTGTTACTTCCCTCTCAGTGCCCCTTCCCTCTCACTACCACTTCCCTCTCACTACGACCTTCCCTCACACTGGCCCTTCCCTCTAACTGCTCCTTCCCTCTCACTGCTCCTTACCTCTCACTGTTACTTCCCTCTCACTGCTCCTTCCCTCTCACTACCCCTTCCCTCACACTGGCCCTTCCCTCTCACTGCACCTTCGCTGTCACTGCTCCTTCCCTCTCACTGCTCCTTACCTCTCACTGTTTGTCCACTACCGTAAAGTTGGCAATCTGGGGTAAAGTTGGCACCCTATTTTGACCCTTTTCATGGCAGAAATGCCAATTTTTTACAGCTGCTTGCAGCGTGTATTACAGGTGGCATTTTCGGTAAGCTTCTGACCATATAGGAGGTCGCACTATTTCACCTATCCCTTTGAAACTTAGCATAAAGTCTCAATATAATTTTATCTTGCTTCCATCAACTTTTGGTAAACTTTTGTGACAATAAATTGTTATTTTCTAAACTAAAATATTCGTTTTTCCCGTAAATTTTGAATGTTCTGCTGCAGTGATAGCAACAGCAAGTGCCAGCCAGGGGGATAGGTTGCAAATTTATTAAAGGAAGGAAGGATGGAAGGAAGGGAGATATATATAAACAAATATAAATTGTTAGATAGATGAATGGGCAGATGAGTAGATAGTCTATCTACAAGCAGCTGTTAAAGTGCTTGCACGTTATTTTCTTAACTGTCGCGTATGGCAACTTTCCAAAGATAACTGTCAGTGGGAAATATGGCATTTTTCCATTAAGTGGGTCAAAATAGCGCGCTAACTTTAATAAATCATTGGACCTGGAAGTCAGTAATTCTCATAAAAATGGCTTCTTCCTGTCACTACACACTCTCACACTTCCTTCCGGTCATTACACACTCCCTCTGCTCATTCCCTGTCACTACTCAATTCCATCCGAATTATTATTTATTAATTTAATTTTCTTTCTTCACAAATTGATTTTATGGTTGATGGTTTGAAAAAAATCGAGTTTTTTTTTTAAACTTCTTTAGATTAATTTGTGGTTCTCACATGCAAGCATGCATTTTTCAATTTCAAATCTAATTTGCTAAAAACTATTAATTTCGAGCGAGCGAAAATATGAAAAGCTTTTTATATAGCTTGAATCTTTTCTGCTTGAAGACATCACATGAGTGTAGGTAGATTTTTGCACATACAGTCACAATGTCTGCGTTTGTCTGCTCTGCCAGAGTGTCCAACCGTACTGGTTGCTCTAATGATCTACTGCAGGTGGTGATGTTTTGGATGGTGCAAATGTTTCAGACAGGCTTCTAAAATTATTTAATTTTTGGCTTTGCAGTGTCTTTGTCTAATCAGTGTTGTCCTTTTTGTTCCAATGCATGTATGCCCCATGAAAAACTGCATTTCAAACATTTTATGTTGCCATTTTGGATTTAAGAGAAAACAAATTTAAATTGAGAGATCAACTGCTGGGACCAACAATGTTATCCAGAAAATTAGCCTCTTTATTTTTGGTACCTAATCAAAACAGGTGCAAAAATCAAGAAAATTTCACGTCACACTTTAATTTTTGTAATTATTCATTAAATAAACATTTGTTTCTATGTGTTTTCAATATTCATCTCATACATTCAGATTATTCTTATAATATCCGGTAAAGACGTAGGCAAACTTTCCTAGCAATTGCTCATTGCTGTACACCTACCATTTCTAAAATATCCAACCCTAAAAACAAGAGGTTCAGGTGTTTGGGAACCTACAAAATAGATCACAACTTTCTGTTAACTTTGTGGTATTATATTAACCTATTTGTATATAGATATAACTTTTATTTATTTATTTTGCAGCCGGCTTTTATTTATTAATTTTTGCAGCCAGATCCTATAACTTAGGATGTGATCACCCATCACATTGGGGCAACCATTTAATTTCCAAAGGGACATTTTCCTCGGCAAGAAATTATTTATTTCACATTAACAGCAGCAGTGACTATTCATTTCGAGACCTTTTTAAGAAATACCTAAACCAGAAATAATTTATTTCAAGACCAAAACTGGCAAAGAAACTGTTTAATTAAAAAAAAAATCTAAGCCCCCTTATTAAATGGCTGCCCCCTTAGTGAACTTCACAAAAAAATATAAATTATTCATTATGTCAGTTTCTATTTTCTATTGTGTATTTGTATGATTAAGTGTAATTATTTTGTGTACTCTGGTTGGTTAATGCACTTATGAGCTTTTTGAGGGCTACACTGTATATTCCTTCAAATGATGCTGTATTAAAGGCAGTTCTGTATATTTCATCCAAATTTTCGGCATATATAAGGCTTCCAAGAAAATATGTCAAGGAAATTTTTTTTTTTTCAGGGGGGTCGTTTTAATTTTTTATAGAAAAAAAAAAGCTATTATTAGCTTATAATCTGAAGAAAAACTTAAACTAAAAGACGAGGGATGAATTTTAATGGTAGAAATGCAAATAAGGTGTCCAATGAAAGTAGAGAAGCAGCACTATATATATATGATGCTGGAGGCGCTTTTTTTAATTTTTAATTTTAATCCCAGTTCCATGGGGTTTTAGCTGAAACTGAGCCATTTTTGGCATCTTTATTGTGCAAAAAAAAATACTCAGACCAAAAATTAAAAAAGCTCCTCTAGGATCATATAGTGCTATTTCTCTGCTTTCATTTGACACCTTATTTGCATTACTACTATTAAAATTCATCCCTCGGCCTCTGTTTTAGTGTTTTTATCGGATTTTAAAATAGCATTTTTTCATATTAAAAGAGGCAGTGACCCCCCCCCTGAAAAATTTTTTTTTTTGCCTCTTGACATGTTTT
The DNA here is from genome assembly GCA_026936325.1 of Platynereis dumerilii. Classification (NCBI taxonomy): domain Eukaryota; kingdom Metazoa; phylum Annelida; class Polychaeta; order Phyllodocida; family Nereididae; genus Platynereis; species Platynereis dumerilii. The sequence goes on from JAPTHN010000011.1 coordinate 29,581,799, forward strand.
ATTAGACTCCTGATGCCGAAAATTTGGAGTAAAACTGCACAAATGCCTTTAATTGAGCATCATTTAAGACCAAATCAGTTCTGTCCAGAAAAGCTGAAAAGTGCATTAACCAACCAGAGTAGGCCTACCAATATAAAATTACATTCTGGATAATTTTTGTTCATCTGTTTATATCCCCTTCCCTAAGTTCCCTTCCTGGCTCACCTCTGCTGCCCCTGCCTTCCCACCAGAACTAACCATTTCCCTGGATCCCTTCCCCCCATCAGTGCCCCACAAATAATAAGGAATCCCCGTAGGGGCCTCGGGGAAGCCCCTATGACGTCACGGCAAATGTCGCGCTTCAGAAGGGAGAGAAAGTTGACAAAAATGCATGGAGTTTACAGTGTTGAAACAGAGTAATCCTCATGGTATGTGTTCCGTTTTTGATTGAAAACTAAAGATAAACATGTTTTCTAAACATCTGCCAAAGGAAACTTTGATATTCACTACGATTCCTGAGATATTTGGGTCGCAAGCCAAAGAGCCCGTAATCCGTTGATCTAAAGGCCCCAAATGCCTGTGCCACGGCGTGCGTGGCCCACCTGTGCTAGTGACTGGTAGGCCTACAACCTGCTGGGGCAGATTGCCTCCAGCGATAAGTCTCATGACATTCACCATGACATTAAAACTTTTTATTTCAAATACTCTGATGACAGCTGTCAAAATTTAATAATCATTTATAATGTAAATTGACAGCTACTTGTTGAAAAATTATTTTTACTTTTTGAATGCATTGCAGCAGTATTTTTACTCACCCTTTTTTACCCTTCTTGCCACCTTTTCCTCCTTTCCCCTTTTTCGCTTTTTTCGGCATCTTGCTGAAGATTGACAACACACAAACTTGGCAAAATCTGTCAAAGAACAACCCCACAGCTCTTTTGACAGCTGATAGTTTGAGAAAGATGGCGACCGTCTCCATGGAAACGAGCACCTTGAAACGCTAGATGGCGGTAATAAATGAGTGATTTTCTTTATATTGGGAGGTTTTTATGCTAAGAAAAATAATTTGTTACTATACTAGATAGTTCATTTTATGAATTTTGAGGCAAATGTTATCACTTTGTACCAATAAGGAAGCGAATTCCAAAGATTTTGAAATATTTTCATTCCCACCAGGAGCGTTGCATGTTCCAAGGTGAGATTTAGCATGGGAGAGGAAAAGGAAGCCTTTACTGGAGATGTGGATGACATGGATGATAAATTTAGCTGTCAAAATATAGGCCTTGCCTTGGTTGTGTTTGTTTCTGAATCACTTGGGGTAGGCCTACTGTAAGATACACGTGGCTTTTAAGAAGTTGTCTGAGATGAATCTGGACTGAGTCGTTGGCAGGTGAGTGAACTGAACTGTGTCCTGGCTGTGTTGGCCAATACTTGCCATTGTATAAATGTTGTAAAAAACATGTTCTACAACCCCCACTGGCCACTTGGCTCTGTCAGTCTGTATTGTCAGTGATTGAATGAAGTCAGGATGTGTGTGCATACCTTGCAGGGATGGTGCTGTTCATTGATTGACCTTGTGGGGTGTGGCTTAACTTTGGACAGTGTGGTAGGGTAAAAACAGTACTACTGTCAGTAGACTGAGTTAGCAGTCATTTAGTATGATTTGCAATGTAACTGCTATAGATTCTGGACCATTGTCCCAGAATAATATTCAGCATTGGTTTCAATTGATGACTCAGCTATGCAGTTAAATTTTATTTAAAGCTTATTTAATTTGAACCAAACCATTGAACTGATCAGTCTTCTGAAATAAGCCCAAAATGCTTCAAAACTAATTATTAATAGTAATAAGTGTGTAATTAGTAAAGGGCATAACATTATAACTATGAAATTGTGAAGCCGCTGTGATTGCCACCACTGGCACCAGGGAAGATTGGAAAGAGATCAAAAACATTTTACTACCTGCAGTCAAACAAACTAATGACTAGGCCTCAATATTAGCTAATGTTAGATTCTTTCAAGAAAAAGAAAAAAATTATTGCTTAAATTTTTTGTCCATGACTTAGCTGCAGAATGACAATATAGTTTTAATACTGTTGTACAGCTGTAATTACCACAGTAGGCCAATATATATGGGTATGATGACATTCGTGAATTTAATACATGCGCACCCTGACACTGCCTATATAATCACTGCTGGCGTACATTTTTTAATCGAAACTATCATACAAACAAAAACTTTTTAAAAAAAGGAGAATAAAAATGCAGTACAAAACTTTTTGCTAAGAGATCTTTTCTTAATTCGCAGAATAGAATGGAATGGAAATCATCAATTACTATTGAGATGAGTGAGAGCCCTCCCACTGCTTCATTTTGATAACTCTAAATTGCATAGATTTGTGATTTTGCTGTGCTGTGGGTAGTGCTACTATTTAGCCATTGAATCATAATCACATACCTGCGTTTAGGCATTGAGATCTAGTCTTGCTACCATTTTGAAAATATGTGGATTCTGTTGTGGCATATTATAATTTAACCCTGCACTATGCTCCAGAAGTCAGATATATCCTCAAAATTGATGGAGATGATTGTAGATGAGAGTGCTTTGGCCAGCGTTTTACGTAGTAAAACGTGGATAGGTCAAATTTGCAGAACGACGGGCCGCGGGATTTCATAATAAAATGCGGATGAACTGTTGTGATACGGGACGCTTTTTGGGGGATCGGCCGTAATAAATGCGGATAGGGTCAAATTTGCCGAACAAGCTGAATTTCATTTAAAAATCACCTTACCTCTATTTTTTTTTTGAAAAATGTTCTTATATGTACAATGCATGGACCACTATTATCCTATCCTTTAATATGAAGATGAGAAAGAGAAAGAAAAAAAGTTAATACAGGTGGTGACTAGTAGTCCCTTTAAAGTAGCTATTAAATCTGAAGTCATGCTGGTGCAGATACAAACTTGCACAGTCTGAAATTAGGACAGCACGAGTATTGATTACATGGTATTCGTTTAAGATATATTCATCACGCTCCATTTAAATATATGATTTACAATAATGATTAAAATACCTGTGATAGGAAGACTGATCAACATCTGTGCGGTGAGCTTGACCATAACACACCAGACTTTCTTAACAGTTCACATAAAAACTGATTTAAATAATAAAGATGAAGTAAGTTATCTCAATCATAAATCAGCGTGATCAGCTGCTGAGCGAGGTATGCTTCAGTTCATCACTTTGTAGATCTGTACTTTGCAATGGTTTAACAGTTGCTATGGATAATCGGCTGTAGTACTTTCGGGCCGATTCTCAATCTCAGTCTTCCACAATCCAAGGAATGTTATAAATCACTTGCTACGGATTTTTAGATTCGAAAGATACTTTGTCATCTTGAAGTTGTTTGAGGAAGGGGACTATATAGTGTCTGTCACACTTCTCACTGCTTTTGCGTTCAACAAATTTACCCAGGCCTTGTCCTTTCATGATAAAGACAAACATGGCAACATTTGTTTTCATCAGTTTTCTACCAATTAGCTGAGGTAGTTTACTGGAAATAATTGTAAGTTTTTTAACACATTATCAGCTGATTTGTTGGCGAGCTGCTTTGATACATAGCCTACCTGGCATGCAGTCACTGCACAGGCAATAAGCATAATGTTCTTGATACACCTATACTATATGGGAAAAACTGCCATGAATAATGGATATATATTGCCTGGTACGTATGTACATTGATATTGCATTTTGTCTCTTCATTTGATTTTACAGGAGATGGTCACATTCAGTGCGCTTGTTCTGGGTGCTTTGGCCGTGTTCATCATGTATACAGCAATCAAGTCTACTCAGCGACCAAGTCGCGATGCCCAGGGGAAAATGTGCGGGTTGATGATCGTAATTGGAGCTGTCGGACTTCTCCTCATCTATAGTACTCACGATAAAATTGCAGTAAGTGTATTTGAATGTACTCAAAATTATTTAAATGCATTGTATACTTAATACTTTTCATATGCTTGAGCAAAAAATGGCTAATCTCACGATTAAATTATGCATCCAGGGACCGTCAGTGATTTAAGTGAGCAACAGATATAAAGCAGATGATTGGACTATCACATCCAAATTTTTGTGTCTGCTTGTAAATTGTTGTTTCAATAGTGGTGATCAAATAAACAAAATTCAAAATTAACTATATGTGGTAATTAGAGAGTTTCCGGGATCGTCATTGATCTGAGCGCTAAAGCCTACATAATTAATTTCTCTGCAGTCAACACATTTCATTCTTTCTATTGATGATATTATATTTTGACCCTCTCAATTTAAGTCATAGCAGATCATTCTGATCACTGGAAATGTCTGCACTCAAAATTTTAGGGATGAATAGACATTTTAGAGAATGTTTGCCCTTTGTGCCTTTTAGGAATTTGGAGGATTTAACCAAAATCCGGTCGGAATACAAGATGTGGATCACTCAGGGAGTGACCAATCGTCAGCAATTAGTTTCACTCAAGGCAAGACTTATGGCATAGTGTTTGATGCGGGCAGCACAGGCAGCAGAATCCATGTCTTTGTCATATCTGGTGGATCGCAGGGTCAGTGTCACAAAATTTGTAACTTGAAATATTTGTACATGTGATAACTTTAGTTTAGTAAAAACAGGTCATTGAATCTTATGTTGTTATGGTGCGTTTAAATACATAACTATTTGATGCAGATAGTTGCTTCTTTTGAAGTTTTAAATTTTCATAATTTTAATACATAATTTTACCAAACAAGTTTATTTTTTTGTAATCTTAGCTTTTATACACCATGGTTAAGCTGTTATTAAAAACAAAGATCAAGTTCAAAATTTAAGAACTGCAGATTTTATGTTTAGGAAAGCCCTATGCAATGGATGATGAGCTGTTCATTGAAGTCAAACCAGGCTTATCTGCCTACAAAGATGATCCTAAACAAGGAGCCGAGTCTTTAAGGGGAATGCTGGAAAAGGCCAAAGAATATATTCCAAAAGAATTATGGGCAGCCACTCCCATCTCTCTCAAAGCTACAGCTGGACTACGACTCTTGCCTGCCGAGAAGTCACAGGCAATTCTTGATGAGGTTTGTTCAAATTTTCAAGTTGAATTAAGTTGAACTAATTTACTTCAGCAGTTAGCAAAATTAGGATGCTTCTCTTTACTTGTCAAAATTAAGTTGTCACAAATATATTTCTGTCTTTCTTTGATAGGCAATAATAGCAAAAGGTACATTCTGAAAAGTTTATTTATCCTGCGTTGAATCGACAGATTCTTGTTTTTTTGGGGAAGGAAGGATTTGGATAATATTATATATGTACACTTTTTCAGCCCACTTTTATAATCAGCATTAATTTAAGCAACTATTGTTTGCGCAATGAAGCCAGTACAATTCTGATGTCAATGAAGCAAACCCCTCAAATTTCAATGTCTTCTTATCAAGGTGGAGGCAATTATCAAGACTTATCCGTTCCTAGCCACAGGGAAATTTGTGGACATAATGGACGGGACTGATGAAGGAGTGTTCAGTTGGTTTACTGTCAATTTCCATAAAGGTAAGAATTGTTCTCACTGAATGTGTCACTAGGTCTTGTATGGTATAATGGCGCAGTGGGCCATTTTACCAGGTGAACGCTTGAATCTCCTATTTTTGATGCTGTTGTCTATTCAGGAGAAATGTAATAGGGCTTCGACATTCATGTGTTTTTTAGCAAAAAAAAGTTTTTCAACAAGTTTTTAACTTTCCCTATAAGTTAGTTCACTTATATCTTTGAGATAAGCACGCTTGTATGAGTATCAACTATATCTTTCAGCACTATTTGTAACCTACCTATGTGAAATTGTGAATGCGTTGAAATGCTTCTGGCATATGTTGCATTGCTGATAAAATTATGCCTACATACATCTCTTGCTTGGTTCAGGAACTTCCACTAACCTCAAGCAGTCTGTTGGAGTCATGGACTTGGGAGGAGGCTCCACACAAATTACTTTCGTCCCAACTAAAGCTGTAAGTTATGAAAATTGAAGTATGAATCTTTAATTTATCGAAACTATATTATGTGATGCCATATTACGTCATTTTCTGTCTTATTCAGGAAACTACCAGCTCTGCTCCTCCTGATTATTTTACCACCATCAACTTAACGGGGGATCAAACAAAACTATATACACACAGGTGAGATAATGGGACAGCCATACAGTGATGTTGAACTTTGTATTGATAAAATTTGTATTTCGAGCGTAATTCTTGAACTTTGCAAAATGTTGGAGGATTTTTGTATTTGCTGTTCTGTTTTCTGACTTAATTTTTTCTGTCCTTAATTTTGCAGTTATCTAGGACTAGGTTTAATGTCTGGAAGATTGCAAACATTAGGAGGAAAAGAAGGTAGGTGGCTAAAAACAAATGTTTTTTTTGATGAATTCCATGAACAAATATTATGCTGTATAATTTTACTTGTTCCAACTTCTATGTTTGGGCGTTATATTTGTATATTCTGCTGTTGTTAATGTTTGATGGGAATATTAAACAAATATCCATGAGAAAATATTATGTTTTGAAGGAGAAACATAAGATTGAAATAGCTGTTGTATCAAAGTGTGTCTGAGTAGTAAATTACTCTGATATTTCTAAGAAATATTAAATTAAAATATTTTTAAAATGATCTCAACACAATTTAAATCCTCATTGATTTAATATAAATTGCAAGTTTAATGACTTTAATGAATTTGCTTTAAAATTTCAGGAGCAACAAATAATCCTACTACTTTAACTAGTCCTTGTTTTCCTGCCCGTTTCACAACTTTTTTCGTCCATGGGGGTGTCAACTATACTTTGCAGTGAGTACTTCCATGATCTTTTTCTTTGAACTCTTAAACTTTCTTTTAGGAAGGAAATGAGAGAATAGTGGAAGATGCCTTTGGCCATGTTGCACAGAGATTTAGAATTGTAAGCTATTCTGATCTTAACTTGCTTGTAGGGGCGTTGATGATCCAACTGGTCGTACCCAATCATGCTACGCAAAAGCTCAGGCAATTGTGGACGGTTACCAAGTTCAAAAAGCCTTAGAAGTATCTTCCACTCCTTTTGTACTCATCTCTTACTACTTTGACCGAGCCGCTGATGTTGGCTTAATCGGTGAGTGGACAAAATTCTTTATCTACTCCTTAAAGAGACTTATGTTGCTGTTTGCTACATTGAAGTTGCTTTATTTTCCTTGAGAAGGTGGATTGCATTACAATATTATAGGTCATCAGCTGAGGAAGATGACAAACAGCTGAGTCCATATAATTTTTGCCTTATGAAATTATTTATATTGATTATTTGAATAATTATTTCTACGACACAGTTGCATTAGCACTGACCAAATAAGGAAAAATATGTGTGAACTCTATTCCTCATACTGTCTAATTTAGGATTCATGTTGTATTCAGTGTGTTATTGATTAGATTTGTGACATGTTTCAATGTCAATAACAACACGGAGCAAATATTGAGTAACTTTCTGTACATCAATAAATATTGAATTTTCACTTTAAAGCCAAATTAGCAGGATTTATTACAATTTCATTCATGATGCAATGCATCAATATTTAGGGCAATTTTCTAGTAAGCAGCCCAGCTTGATGTAAGAGTAAATATATTTTCTTTATCTTAATGTTTTTCTTTGTGAAAGACGAGGAGCCCATCTTGTTCTGCGAGAGAACTCAATTCACGGAGCATATTTGTGAAAGTAACCAGCCAGTTTTTCTTCTATCGTTTGTCCCAACCTACCTGATATTCAAATGATAATACATGTAACACAGCTAACTTTTTTACCTCCCCCTCCTGAAAGCTGCGTTTCTACAGCTGTTGCTGTCCGCCACACAGATTTTCTGTCTTAAATCAGAAATTTTGTGAGTGGTATGGAAAAATTGAGATTATATATTCTCAGTGCAACTACAAGATATAATACTATGCATCTTTGCCTGCATATGATTCATCCTGCGTGCCCTAAATTAATACTTAGTTTGCATTAGTCGTAATTTCAATACATACATCCTTCATAACTTCAATTTTACTAATCAATAAATGTTGTTTATAAATTTATCAACTTTTTAATGAATTTGACATATATATATTGAACATAATATATATATATTGCATGAGTTTATTTGACTTAATACTCCGCAGTAGATTTTAATTAATTAAATTGGTATCCTGACACTTCATGTGCTTTCTAGCATCATGGCAGGTAGCCAAAATGTATTGTTTTGAGTTGTTCTGAATTTTAAATTTAGCACAAATGAGTAATATTCACATATAAACTTTGGATTATAATATTTCAATTGTAAACATTTCCATTGAACTGGAGAGCACTGAAAGACACTAAGACAGAGCTTGTGGATTATGCATTTTTTTCAGAGAAAATCCTGTATTCAGCTGATATTTAAAGTTTTAAAAAAGTGTAATATGTGTGCAACAAAGGCATAATTTTCAATTTGATGAATTGACAACTTGCCTATATATTTTATATACTTGAGTGTCTTTCAAACTGGCTGGCCTTTTTCACATTGCTGTAGACAATGAACTTTATGATCAGTTTCTTTGAAATAAGTAATTAAACTTTGTTTTGCTTGAAGGCAGATAAGAATGTTGACTTTGTGTCTACATACTTCAGTTGCCAACATTGTTGCTTATTAGTATGAGTTTATACATTAAATTAAACAGTACTATGTTTTAAAAGATAAAATTTAACTGTCAAACGCTCCTGCTGAGACAAACTATATGGGTTATTCTATAGAATCTACGCTCTTTGTATGTTACACATTATATAGCACCAGCATTTATTTTAGATATACTTTTGCATAATAAAAGTCATGAAAATTTTGACAGAAAGTAAAATCTAGCTAGCTATTAGACATTAAATCTAAAAGATTGCTGATGCACTGAGCCCCCCCCCCCCATAATATATGCATTGGGGTTTAGAAATGTAGATTGTACTAAGTGTTGAATAAGTACACTTAGACTATAATATTCTTTGGGGGAAATGTATGTTGACTGTGTTACAAATGTTGTTGAAACGTGATACTTAAATTAATTATTTTAATTTTTCAGATAGAGGGGTTGGTGGAGAAATTACTGTTGCAGATTTTTCAACTGCAGCAAATAAAGGTATTTATAAAACCTGCTTGGCGTCTTTGACCAAACTTTTAAATATTCAATCATTTAGGCTTTATCAACTGAATAATTTTCCAACAGACTATGGAGCATGTAAATGGATGTAAACTTCAGCAAATGTCAGACAATTTATTTTGCTTTTAAAAATTTCAATTTTCCTTTCCATTTTTTTTTTCAGTCTGTGAAGACTTCAAGACCGACAAGCAATTCCTCTGCTTAGATCTTTCTTATATTCGTGCTTTACTCCAAGATGGCTTTGGTTTTCGCCCCGAGACCAAAGTTACTGTAAGTATATATATTTGAAAATTAGTTGAAAGTATTTTTTAACTGCTGTAAGAATTAATAGCCAACTCAACTTTTTGATGAGTTGATTTCTTAAATATCCTGATGGTAAGTTCTTTAACATCATTGTCTGAGATATGTTTCCGTAAAATCTAATCATGTGGCTGTGAAAATTCATTGCACTTAGATGTAACTATTTTGCTTCACTATAAACCAAGAGGCATGTGCCCATCTTTCATCGGGATCATCAGCTTACTGAACTTGCTCAGTGAGTCACCTTGCGATTATAATTGATTAATTATATATAGTATTAATTAATTAAAGTATGCTGAAACTACGAGAGTGATAAATATGCCATTGTGCACTAAGTTCCTCCGCATATAAATCTGCAAAGCAGATTCAGTTTGCAGTGTTAATATTTTATCTGAATATATAAGGAAATCATTGCCTTTTTGCAGGTGCTCAAAAGAATCAACGACCGAGAAATCAGCTGGGGTCTTGGTGCCATGTTCCAGATGCTTAATAGCCAAGCTAAACCGGCACCCGCTGCTAGATAATGCAAGATGCGTCTTAGTTCATCCATCCATCCATCATTTTGTGACCATGTGTAATTAATTCCCACTTATCATATCTTACTACTCATGATATCATTGGACTGTTCACCCTTTCTTCCTTGGTGCACATTAATTGATCTCTGGTAGGATACCGGTATATAAATTAAAGACGTTCATTATCTCATAGTATCATCTGCCATCAATGTCCATCTGGTTATATTCGGGAAATGTTTGTCAATTGGGCTGTGCATATCATGTATGTATGACTGTGATGTCTTCTAAAACTGATAGGGGTTAATATTCTTGGTTTCCTTTAAAGTTCAACTGGGTTTATTAGGGCTGTGTATTTTTTTGTTGAAGTGTAATAACAATCTTGTTTTCTCTGTACAATTTTATTGCTACCTGTAGGTGATACTTGGATTGTTATCATTTGTATTTACTAATCATTAAGATAGGAAATCCTCTAGTCACTGGTAAAGATTGAAACTTGTCACAAAATTAAGCTTCATAAAACTAATTTATTTACGATGTACACATGATGTAAAATATAAGTAATGCAGTGTGATGATCATCAGGTCATGAAAGTTGATAAATTGGCACAAACTCTTGTGCATGGAAGTTGTTTTAATTAACTAGAAGTGCTTAGGCTCTTACTCTCTTTGAATAAATACCCTGGATGCCTATTATGAGGATTAATTTTAAACTGTAGGTTAGATCTAATTGTTTAAAAATTTTTATATTATTGTGTTTAAAATTTTGCATTGACTGGTGATGACTGGTGATTTGCCCACCTATAGACTTGAATGCTTGTAAAATAAGAGCTTATATTTATAGAATTGTATTAAAATAATTTTGTATGCATTGAATACATTCGTTTCTGTACGCAAAGGCTGTCAGCTAATATTTTGCTATTTTTTCCAAAAAATGAGAACTTGTTTATTAAATGAATGCTGTGAGAAATGGTTATTTTTAAAATTGGGAAAACTATATGTTGTATCCACAACATTTCATGAATAGAATTGTTTCATCTAAGTATGTGTTTCCTTCTAAAAATACTCCTTTATATTAAAAAATAAAGTAAAAATTGCTCAGAAATATTTGTAAATCTAGTCGTTTTCTTTTATCAAGCCCAGTTTTGTCAAAAAACGGCAAACTTGTGGACTGCTTGAGTAATATGGTGATGGTACACCTTCAAACATTTAAGGTGCAATTTAGGGTTCTTCAAAACTTTTAGCAAATGCCAAACATGAGCAAAAAAAGTGTTTGCATTGCTTCGAATAACCATGATAGCCTGGATTGGCATAGACAATGGCATCAGAGAAGCAGCATTGCAATTTTTTGCAGGTGCTATTTATGGAATGGTGCAGCGCAAAGTCACCTTTGCATGATATATGTAGTATTATGTACAACTGCGTCCGGTTATTGCGTCGTAATTACTGAACGTATCTTCACCAAATTCTAATCAACGCCTCATTAAGGGCAATGAAAACATCCTACTGAGTTTCACAAGAAACTGTACAATGGTGTAATCTCAATCATGTTTACAGACTTACATGTGGACAGACACATGCGAAGGAAAATGTTAGGCTCATCAAACAATGAGAGGCTGCCTCATAAAAAGCATGGCCTGTACTCCAATTCAATTGTTCAAATAAAAAATGCCACACAGCAATTATGGAATATATGGGTTGTTCACATTGACGGATTTAGGTCACTGTTTCAGGATATACACCACACGACAAAATATTATGTACTAATTTTCTTGTCAGAAGGTAAAATTTGGTTACATTGCCTACTCTAAGTGAAATGTTGATAAAAATATATTAATAACAACTGCTCGTGTACACAATGTCATATAAATGCATAATTTGTCACAAGTGGGCCAAAGTCACAATTCATTGAAATTACATTAAATTGTCTTTTTTGCTGCAGTGGTACATGCACCAAATTCACGAATTGTGCAGACCTGGCATTAGACACTCTATCATTTGACAGTGACACTATATCAGCAGATTCTGTGCACAACACAAGTTGGAAACACAAGTCCACCAAGATGATTTGCTGCAGCATCTTACTTCTTATGATTGGATGCACCATTGCATCTGATGCTGACATGATTGACCGATCTTCACGAATGTCGGCTAAGACAGTTAGGATTATCGAAACAAATGACGTCAGAGCAACAGATGAGGACACACCAGCTGATAATCAAGTAAAAAGAGAGCAGCCCTCGGAAGAAGTGCCCGTTCTGCCCGGAGAACCAACCTCCGTGCGCCTCTTCGCGTCTGAAACAACCATCACGATCAACTGGAATGCGCCTAAGGTACACAATGTTGTTGATGGTTACGTTATTGCTTATGGTATGCATCGTGTAACTGTTAGCTCCGGGACACGGTCGTACACAATACAGAACCTAAAGCCTTCTACACAGTACATCGTCAATATTTGGACCTTTAATCGCTATGGAGTCGGAGCGCCTGTTCAGCGTTCTACCACAACTTCCGACCCAGATCGTGTCAGATTTCCTCTGCAGGCTCCTGTGGGAGTGAAAGCCCATGCCACATCACCAACAACCATAGTTGTAGCCTGGGACTACCCTTACCCTGCTGATAACTCCATTTCTTTCGCAGTCGTTTACAGGACTTCTGGTGCGGATACATCATCAGAGCTAACAACAAGGGATCACCTGGTGATGATTAAAGATCTGACTCCGGACACAACCTACGAGATAGCAGTAAGAGCTCGATCTCCCAACCTTGCTGCTTTGAGTACACCTGTCAATTGCCGAACATTTCACTAAGAAAATGCATCTAGTCTTCTTGACATTTATGTACCGACAGTGGAGTATTTAAAATAAATTTTAGCATACGTTTTGGTTTTCTGTTTGTTGTAAATTGCAGTGCAGCTGTCATGGCATGTTGAATTTTAAGTTATGTTTAACTCAAGCCACTTCAGAACGCTAACAAGGGTGGCCGACTCTACAACTTTTTAAAAGGACCAATCTCATTGGTGAAGACCAGGAAACTTTTGAACTGTAGGCCCAAAGTTGTTGGGGCATTCTTTTTTGTTGCTCTGCAATAACCATACTCAAGGCGTATGGAAAATTGTTTCTATCCTATCCGAAGCTCCAAGAAACCAGATATTGTGAATGGCACACCTTAGCCAATAGGTTGCCGTGCTCAACAACCAAAACACTTATCCTTGTCCCCGTCTCTCAAGAATCAGCAGTGATGTGGAGTCTATGAATTCTCTTAGCATTGATTGCATGATCAGCTACAATATCCAACACACTCATCAGCAAGAAACTGTTCAAGAAAGTCAACATTGGGATAGAAAACCGAGAGAGTAAATCACAATGAAGCAGTTTAATGTATTAATCAACTGAACCTGTCAATTAACTTTTTGAACAAGTATGAAATGATTTAAGTGAATTCTCAGCAGTTAAATTTTTAAGAGCCACTCAGGTACCAAAGAGTACACACAGAATCTGGGGCGGTAACAATCAGTCAACTAAATTGGATTCATTTATAAACCAATTAGATTTATTGCTGCTAAGCCAAAATGACATGAATGAAACATTAGAAAGACATACATAATAAAATCTGGAAATAAACCGCTCACAGAGTCACGTTTGTACACAAAGAAAGTTGAAATTCTCACATAATATCATGATCCTCATAGATTAATGTCTGACATGACTATGAAATGTAATCAACCTGTACTGCACATTTTGAACACTAAAACATGAAGAATGTATTGACACAGTACACACAATGTACATCCTCTATTGCAAATCACAAATGTGTCGAAAATATATACAATGTAGATGATTAACAGGAATGGAAATCTACCATTTATAAAAACTTGGTTTATCAACACTGTTAAGGACTGCCAGACTCTGAGCCTGAGTAATTTCACTTGAGAACTCTGATTTTACCTGAATTGGTACTTGAATCTCTAACAAAACAGAAGTATATCTCTAACACAGACAATGTGACAATTTAAATACAAACACTATTTACACAAATATTGTAGTCGAGAAAAGGGCCATTTTCTCTTGACGTAGGGCTATTTACAAGCAGACACTATTACCCTTGAGGTTTTTGATGTCTTTTTTGGACTCGGCTCCTAGTTACCGGTGTAGAGTTCATAAGCATGCACAGTAGCCAGCACTGAAGCCCAAGAAGTTCAGTTCCATTTACAAGACCTCCAAGCTGCCTATATTATAAGAGTCCCAGTTTATGGCTGGCTTTATAGTAAGCCTTTACTTCTGGCTGTAGTTGTAACTTCCTTGCCCTGACCAGTAGTTCTGACCAGACGTCTGCCCTGTGCCGTATTGGCCCCAGTTCTGGTTGTTACCCCAACCGTAGTTGTAGCCTTGGTTGTTCCACCCTTGACTGCCTGACTGGTTGCCGTAGTTCCACTGCAAAAGGAAATACAATTGTCAAGTTTTATTTCTGCACTGTAAATTTTGTAGGACCAACAGTCGAGACCAAGAAGATTCAATTAAGAGCTTTCCTTGAGAAGAAAAGTTTACATGAAGAAGTTATCATAGCATTACCTCTATTGGTTTCAAAACATTTGAGCAAATGAAGAGTCACATTGAATGATTACTTAACATCAACATGACTGCTTTCTCTTCTTCAAGCTGCACGGGAACTCTCTATACTTGGTAGTCAAGAAGATTATTTATAAACTAGCACAAAAGAGAAGGAACTTACCCCTTGGCCTCCCCATCCGCCTTGGTTGCCCCATCCTTGATTTCCCCAGCCTTGGTTTCCCCAAGATCCTTGGTTTCCCCAGGAGCCTTGGTTTCCCCAGCCCTGGTTGTTCCAGTTTGATCCTTGCTTTCCCCAGTTGCCACCGCTGCTGTTCCAGTTGCGATTGCGGTTGTCTTGCTGTAAAAATTAACAGATCATGAAATATTTTGCATTGAGAATAACGGGTAAAGCTTCAATAGCACATATAATTTTTGGAAAATAAGCAGATCTAAGATACAGAATGTTTTTCCAAGATGCAATGCTTATATAGCTACTCTCTCAATACTTTCAGAAAATATGACAAGATTGAAACACTTCTCAGAACCTAATCGCTACTGGTTACTCCACTAAACGGTATTTGTGGTTTCGCCCAATCAGCAACAGTAAGAGCTATTTAGAGGCAACAAAACGGTATGAGATAGAAGTACCAAATCCTTAAACAATAGGCTACAGGCAATAATGTGACATTTTATTTGGATGACGGCAATGCACTAAACGAATAATTGACTTACCCTATTGCGGTCCTGTTGTGAATAACCCATGTAACCTCCACGACGATATCCACGGCCATTCTTGTTGTTTCTGTCATAACCGCCATATCTGTCTCGGCCGTAACCTGATCGGTTGTCACGTCCTCTGTCGCGTCCTAGAACAAAATAAAACAACATTTTACATGCAATCGATGGCTATAGGCACAGACAAGCACTTCTTTTTTAGTACCACATTATATATATTTTCAATTTGCAAAACATATTTTGTTCAATTTTGTTTATAGCATTAAGTAAATTGCAATGGAACTAAGAAATTTTACGAGAACAGTTTGTCTTTTAAGCCTCGGCAGCACGTTATAATTTAATGAGCATTTGAGAAAGTAGAAAAGTGAGCGAGTCCTATTCTACTCACCGTATCCGTAGTTACCCCTGTTGAAGCGTTTCTCCGGAGGTGGGAGCTTCGATTGAGCATCCTTGCTGTACTCTTCAATGAGTTTGGTAGCTTCCTCCTTTTCTTGTTCTACGTACTCGACCTTGTCAAACAGCTGTCCTTCCTCAGGCAGTTGGAAGTTGGCTAGAAATAGGAAAAGGCAAAGATGAACTCTCTGAAAAGGAAGCGGGTCCCTCTGCTGCAGGAAATAAATACGACAATGCAAAATGGAGAGACATGTTAAGACTAGACAGTAATGGAGGGGAGTATAATAGTGCAACATTATCACAACTTTTAACGGGGACAATTATATTAGAAGCTTTAAGAAATACATTAAATAAAATAAAGAGACCGACACACCATCTGCAGCGGAAGTACCCTAACGTAGAACTAAGACAAGCAAACCTCTTAGAAAAGACCATGAAGCTGGCATTTCAGGGAGATAGCTTATTATGAGATAAGTCTACTACTTGACCCATCTAGGGTATCCCCTACCTTTCATCTCAAGAACTGCCGAATCAGGCACTTCTTTGCCTTCCTCCTTTTCCCGTTGCTCACATCTTTTTTTGAACTCTTCATCTGTGGGTACAATCACAACTGCCTTGCGCTGGAACCCTTCAAAGGGGCGCATTTTACGTCTCTGTGCAGAGGGGTACACATTTGTCTGGTGTAGCGAATAAGAATATAAACTCCATTATTAGACTTCTGCCTTTTTTTTACAGAACCTAAAGCTTTTTATGGCACTCAAGGCCAGATTGTAAGAAGGGGCTCCCCTCAGCTCGCTGAGCTCGGCAGACCTGCAAAAGTCAACTGATTATGGATCAATAGAGAGCTGTTCCGGTCTGCGGAGAGCTCCATAAGAACACCCACCAGCGTGTTCCATACCTACCTTGCCCTAACGAATCCTTGCTCAAAAATCTTAAACCTACTCTTATCATTATTCCTACAAATTGCATCTTATTATATTTGCATATTATTTCATATATCATTGACTTTTTTTTTGGTAATATCTGAGTAATATCTTAACATGTCAGAAGCACTAGACTCAAGTCTGGAATATTTAAAATGTTACGTTTCAATGTTCAAATTACAGCGTTCATGTATTATTAATCACTCTGGTGGAGTTCAAGAGGAACGAATAGCTCCTATAGGTTGGCTATAAGGATAATGCCTCTAGTTCATGCCTTCCCAACCCACATCATTACACATCATCATTCGAGTAATAAAAGAGTAATAGTGCACAGCAATATTGCAAAGAACAGCAATCAAGTAAATCAGTTAGTATGCTGCAAAACCAATACATCAATATACTGCAACAAATTACAAGTCATACACATCATCATATTATCCGGCAAATACTCCGTTGTAAGAAATACATCCTTACAGAATCCATTTGGAGGCAAATGGCTAAAGACAAGCCATCTCTATCTCAACCTTGGTGACACTTAAGATGAGGAAAAAAGAAGTATAGTTAAGTCGAGAAGGTATATTTCTCTATTTGAGTAATACACTTCAACATCCTTGAGTACATTAGAGAAAGCCATGATCTCGTAAGTAAACCTGCTGTGTAGGGCTGTAGGCAGCAAAATATGCTATGAATGGTATACATCAAGTAAAAAAATATGTAGAAAGGAACCATTTATATGGATCCATAAATGCATCAGTTGAATATGACAAATTATAAAGCAATGCTGTCAGAGATACACATGAAAACAATCCCGTCCCTAACCCAGGCATGAACCAGAGAACACCACCTTTCGTTTCTGACCTAAACTATGACTTACCTCGAGTTTCCAGAGGATATTCTGACCATCAGATCCGAGAAGAAAGAACTCACCTCCCAGACATATAAGGACCTTTTAGACTCCCTCCCATCCCTCTTGCCCCACTCACCTTGCCACCTACCTTATCCTTTGTCACCTTCGGATATGATCACTTACCAACAACCAGACGTTGCAGTACCTCGCATGGGAGACCTCAATGTTGTGCTGTGTAGCTTCAGTGTACCGTCAAGACAGTCTGTCTACAGACTGACAAAAGAAAGTTCACCCACTGACCCCCCTTGACTACTTCAAGCAATTAGGTTTTCTGATCATACCTGGTCGAGGATGTAGTTGCGCTTCTTCTTAGCAGCGATCTCCAGCATCCTGTTGAGACACTTCGTGGCTTTGTCGATCAACATGTCCCAGCGACCAGCGTAGTTCTTCTTGCGGGGCAGACCCATCACCTAAAAGTAAATATAAGTCAATAGGGTCCTTTTCTCATTGCAGTGGTGCAATCACAATTCATTCAGAATTAAAATGTGCAATATAAAGGTCTTAATATAAGTTCTACACAGTATTACACACCTTCATCTTTTCAATGATGTTGTTGGTACCCAAGATATTAAATTTCTTCTCTGGATTTTCTTTGGCATATTTAGCAGCCCATGTGGTCTTGCCACTGCCTGGCAGTCCACACATCATAATCATCTGCAAACAAAACACAAATTTAGTCAAAGGTTGATTTTTAAAATATTTATCAGGTCGAAACCTCCATATTATTATTAATACTATATGCAATTCTTACATCACACTCTTTCTTCTCAGTTGGTGGGAGAGCTCCTCGAACCCTCTGGTCTTCAGGCAAAGTGGCAATCCATGTAAACCCTTCTTTGATTGGGAATGCTGGTTCCTCCTGGATAAGAAATTACCATTTAAACTAACAAAGCAAATGGAACGTTTGGCAAAAACAATACCACCACTAATTCCAAATCCATAATTGCAAAACAGATTGTCTAGGCTCTTACCTTTTGGCCAAAGTTGGTTTCAAATTCAGTGTTCTTGGTCAAGACATGAGGGAAGAGAGCTTTCCCTTCGAGATCAGCAACTGGGATTTCAAAGCAAGTTCCGAGGTCTGTGCCATTCTTGGTGTATGAAATGATGATAGGGTCACTCTCAAAGTCAACCCAAGCGCCAATGACATCTCCTTCGGCAAACTTCTCTCCGTAGTCCTTGAAGTTGCATTCAGTGGATGCCTTGCCAGTTCCTCCATAGCCATAGGAGAATTTCTCCTCTCCTGAAAACAAGCACCAAGATCATTGAGGGTGATGTACACATAATCTTTGAAATGTCAAGTAGCTAAAGTGCAATTCAATGTAATCCTATGATTCATATGACCATAAAGTGACAATGCTACAAAGCTAGAGGGCACTTCCAATGTGATTTCACTTATGCAAATTAAGGACTCACCTAGCTGCAAACTTGTAGCATCAGTAGAGTATCCAATTCTGACCACATGACGGCTTGTCTCGTCAGCAGGGAGATGGTCAACAGCAAGCTGTTCCAACAACTTCACTTCGAAGCCCATTTTTCCGCTTGTCACTCCATAGGAAGCCCTAGCTCCAGCCCACATGAAAGCAAATCCCTCTACAGTGATGGGGTTGGCCTTGGTGCCGCTCTCGTGGATGCGCAAGTTCAAATCGGAATTGTCTGGAAATGCAAATAAATATTGTTTCAATGTGCGTTTACAAGCAAGCGGTGGTCAAAATAATAAATTTTTCATGTAATACAAATGTTTTATCCACTGGAATCTCATGCAAATTTCAAAAGCAACACTTACATTTATCAAGAATAACAGTGGTAAGCTGAACCCAGTCATCTTTCTCCATTTCAATGTTGAGGGGCTTGTCATCAAAACGGCTCCTAGAACATAAAATTCAGATACAATATCTGCAGACAGGGAATTTGGAATGCAACCACAACCAGTGAGCATTACTTGCATAAAACTTGCATGATTTCTTTACACTTTCGGCTCCTCAGTCATCTTTTTAAGTTCAACTTTTATTACATCCACAACGGAGCCACGGCAAAGCAAGTTCATTTGAGATCATCATCAGCGCTTGGCCTCCCCTACAAGACCAGCGTATTCTTTCTCAGGAGTAGTAGATGTGTGCTGTAGCACTTGAATGAATGGTGACGTACAAAGCGACACATTGTTGTCCTCTATGTCTTCATACTGTCCAACTTAAATGCTTCTCGATCCAATATTGTGGTCAATAGAATAGCAGTGGGCATGATTCATAATTACAAAGTATAAAACAGATGAACATGGAAGAACATTACTACAATCATCTAAATCAAAATTAAGAAAGATTAAGTACATAATATCATATGTATTCTCAGCGATATCATGCTAATGTCATGCGAATTCATGAAGACTCAATGAATGATCTACATAGCGACTCCCCCCAGAAGATAGCCTTATGATCAGTAACGTCACCACTCATAGCAAAGGAATTCATGTTAGTTGAGGACTTGTTCACAGAAACAAGACGAGTGCAAAACATGTAAATAAAGTATAACTTAAACATGCACTTCCGGCCATTGAACGAGTTAGTGGCAAATGGAGTCCCTCTGAGACGGGCTAGCTCATTAAACCACCATCCTGGCAGGCCTGTGCAGTGCATGGTCCAGCTGACATCACAGGTACCTGTGTCTCTGATCTCGGGAAGATGAAGTGGACCGTGACCTCTTACGCCTCGGTGATTGTGATCTACTCCGATGAGACCTTGCATTGACGAGTAGCAAAATAAGGTTGTCATCAATATTGAGTCACAGACGAAGCATTTCCAACCATTGCTTACTAACTGCCCATCATCGATTCATCGTCAAGTTCAACTGTTCAAACAGCATGGCTTTTACATGGCACACATACCTTGCCTGGTTTACAAAATTCCTACTATTTACTTCCATTCCAGGGCAGTTTCAAATCAGTAGCTTCAATACTTTACCTCAATCAAGGACAGATATACTTGAATCATGTTGAGAATGTAATTACACAATGCCACAATAAATTTACTCAGTTTGATACAAATTCTCATGATATAATTGCAAGGCTCAAGAGGAGACATCACAGATACCTGTGGTGTCGACGTTGATGATCTTGAGATGGCGACTTTGACCTCGATCGCTTACGTCTTGGTGACCTTGACCTATTTCGTCTTGACCTTTATGAGTCAGCAGCAAAAAACCATCCACATCAGCATGACATCGGTAGTAGTCCACCAATCAACATCCTAACCTGAACTAGCTTCATGAACCAAAACTATTTACACAACAACATACCTCACAATTCATTGACCAGTAAATCAAGGATCTCCGAGTGGCCTCTACAGGCTTCATTTACACCTGTATCATAACCAGTCTCTACTATACCTGACCAAGGTCTTTCTTTCATGACATTGTTAATCCATGACATTGTTATCCAGGTTACTTTCTGATATCCAGGTTACATTCCATGAGTAAGTAATATGACAAATAGGAACACTACATTGACCACACGGTCACACAAACGTTATGTAAATATATATGAAACATTTGCTTGCAAACTCTACCCACAAGTGTTTCAATACAAGCAAGAATTGGTCATTACACGGAGGCATTCTACTACTAGGTGCACTCGTTTACCTGTGGTGACGATCTCGGTGTCTGCCTCCGTTATCATCCTCTCGCCTCCTCTTTTGTCCTTGGTTCTCTTGTTTAACTGTGGAGAAAAATATTTGAGTTTCAGAATAACAATCGGCAGAATTCTCCCAACTTAATCAATTACTAAGTTCTTACCATGTCCCTCATGCCCTCAAAACCTTTGAAATTAACCATTCTGTACATTAAAATATTCTAAATAGTTCCTTTTACAACACAGAATGAAAAGAATGCATCCTGCCTGCAACAATCCATTGTTCACATAATCACATTTACTCCAAAGCCTCAATGGCATATATATATGTACCTTCCAAGACATGTTATGCAATAGATGTCTACAAAGACCAGCATGGTCATCAAAGATAATAGAACAAAATACAGGTAAAATCAAGTCACAAGACAAGTTCATGCATTGCCAAGTTTGTCAGTGCAGGGCGGGAGCCTAAAAACTGCACTCATTCCCATCAAATACACAACTTTTGGTATGCAACGTGGAGAGCTGAATTACAACTATCATTAGGACTTCAAATTTATTTTCTACTTATATGAAGGTGTCTAACTTTGACAAAGAATGGAATGAATAAATAGGCCTAGTATCCATAGAAGTGAAAAGCTGCAAAAGCAGTTTATATAATATATGAGGTCATGTTTAAACTTGAAACTGCTGATCTATTCTCACAGAAATTAAGTCACACAAACATGGGCAAATGAACATAATTTACACAAGATACATCATACTGCCCTATAGGCCTACACTAGATAAGATATTTCTACACACCTGCAGCACCCTCCTCTTTCTGGTCAGCTTCAGGGGCCTCTGACTCGGTTCCATCATTCTCAGCTGGTTCAGCCTTGGTCTCCTCAGTTTCTTCCTTAACTTCTTCTTTCACTTCTTCCTTTGGTTCTTCTTCAGCTTGGTCCAAGTCTTCTTCAGCTGCAGCAGGTTCCTGGTGGGCTTCTTCTTGCTGGGCTTCTGGATATGACTGAAATAGACAAGAGGCTGATTTACTCTTTAAGATAAGTAGAACTATAAATAATCTCATACAAGAATTCTTGGGAGAGAAAATCAGACAAAATTTAATGTGGTCTTTTGACCATGCAAATACTAACACTTACTGACTGTCAGAACATTGCGGTTTTGTAAACCAATATTAAGTGTGCCTTTCACAATGCACTTGGACATCAATACTTGCACTTATATCGTAAACACACATGGCACATGCATGTGACCTTTAAAGAGCATTTACCACATTGTTATTAGGTCATATTTTATCATTTCTCACCTCTTCTTCGGGCTCATCTTCCATTTGCTGGGCATCTTCTGGCTCCTCAGCTTCATTAGCTGGTTCTGGCTCAGGGTCATCCTCAATATGAACTGGAGGAGCCCTCATCTCTGGCATGGCTTGTTGGCCCTCTGGCTCCTCGTCCATGCTGAAGTCATGACTTGTGTCGATTGCACTGACATCTTGGCTGTCATCAAGGTCTCCAACTGTAAAAGAAAGACTTAGATTTAGAGCGATTCTCAGTGCTTCAGTTCACACTGGGGCGCGCCAGCATACTTTTCTCTAGGGCCGACGACCTTTGACCTAGTTTTCAGAACGAGGCAAGCCACGCCGCCGTACGACCGGGAACGCCATTCATTTAAACGAAAATACGCCATTCAATCTTAAAATAGTCTCATATTCTGATGCACGAATGAATAAAAAACAAGTGGTACTTACCATCTCCACCGCTCTCAGCAGTAATGGCCTTTTCCAAGCGTTTCACCAACTGGGCCTTATTTCCTTTTGTGTCCAAACCACGCGTCTTCAGCTCCTCGCGCAACTCGGCTACTTTCAACTTCTTGGGGTCAATGTCGCTCATATTTGCTGTCTGTTTGTTCTATAACACCAGAGGAACAAACTGCATTACAAACCGCTTCAATAAAAAGTCTAAATCACAGAAATTTTGGCTCTTCAGTAAGCCGCCCAACTCACCTTCCTCCTTGCAAAATTCAATATGGCGTCTTTGCGTCTAGCAGACCGAAGATGCGCGGTATGACGCGGACTGTGATTGGCCAGAAATGCTAATATCAACAACATTTCGGCCAATCAAAGGACGTGGAACATCAAAGAAACTGAAGCGCACTCTAGCGTATAAGAAGCGCATACGCTAGCAACCAATGTAAACAACATGGCGAGCACGACGAGTGGAGATGAAGCCAAGGATGGTACAGGTGAAATAAATAGTTAACTGCATTGCAGAGAGCTTTATGAATGAGTTCTGATTACCAATGATATTTGGAGTATTGGAATTTCAACATTGGGCCTATTCATAACTTGACATGTCATTTGTAGCATACGCCGAAGTCAAAGACTGATCTTGTCTTGACTCCAGTCAGTTGTAGTATTTAGATACTAGATATACCCATTGAGGGACATTTTTAGGGGGAATGGAGTGCCCCCCCCCCCTCCCGATCCCCCACTATATGTGAAAACGAAGAGGTAGATTGCCAGTGATGGCACTGGAAATATTGGCAGGGAAATGATGAAAATCTGCAGTTTGTCTGAAAGCATGTGGTTTGGGTGAAATGGTAGAGAAATACGTGAGCAGGGAAAAGATGTGAATGGATGTCAGGTTCAAGTATTAGTGATGAAAAAGAGTTAGTGATATTTTGGCACATTGCCAAATCCTACACAGCAGGCGTGCGCACTGAGTCCTCTGCTGTGAGATTGTGCTTGAACATGAACCTGGGTAAAGAGAAAAATGCATTGGTGATTGGATTCTGCTATGCAGATTAGACTTGAGAGATAGCGAGTAGGAGCTTGGATGATAGTTGAGACATGTACATACGTTTAGGGCTTGGAAAGAGCTGTAAAATGAGGGTAAGATGACGGAGATACGATGAGTAGAAGTGGGTCAGCCAGTGTGCAGGCATGGGAAGCAGCTGACACTGGAGTGTGTGGATGGTTTTGGCGGGAAGAGAGACAGTGGCGCCAGCCTCTGGCTTGAGCAGGCAGTGAACTACGATGGAGATTCATGCGCCCCTGGTGGGGAAAAACAGTAGAGGCAGAAAACGTAAAGAAGGGAGCTGTTTCACTGTTATTTGCTGTTATCAGAAGGACAGGATAGATCAATAAGGATAGGTGGATAGTTTAGGCGAGTGGCATCGCTAGGGGAGGAGTTTTTAGCTGTTGCAGGTGTGAGCATGTCACCTAAGATTTTTGTATCTTATACCCAGCAGGGATACCCAGCAGGGATTTCATATGTGACATGTAATCTGGATCAAGAAATTAAGTAAAAATAGCTCAGGCCTGCGCACAGAACACCAGTTTTTAACTTCCGAAATTAAAAAGAAGGGTTGGCACGGGGGTTATTTCGTGTGGCATATAATTTTTATTAAATGGCCCCTAGACTTGTCTTTTAACCAAAGGTACGGTGACCTCATTTTGTTGCTAAATTTTTTTTGGTAAGTTTTACCATAGAATGAAATATTGTATTGCAGATGTTCCATGCTTGCGCTCATTACACTGTATTGTAAACATAGCCTAAATCCAGTGGCGTAATTAGGTATCTCGAGGGGCACCTGCGGGGCACGCAATTCTCTGGAGGGGCAACCAATATTATACTGTATACTTAGCCAAGGTTGAAAGGTTCATGTGAGGGGGCACAGTTCCAATATGGGGGGGGCATGTGCTCTCTAAAGGGACGCTACTGCCAACATTTTAATTTACAAACTTTTTTTCTTCAGAGTCTGCTGTTCTTGAAATCCAGAAGAAAATTATTGATGCTTTCGACATATTTGACCATGATGCTAGCAAAATAGTTGACATTAAGTGAGTTCAAACCATTTGTATAATCAGTGTCAGTGGGCAATTATTTGTAAGTTAGTCTAAGAAGGTTGCCTTAAAAAAATCTAAGTTGAATTTTATTTTCATAATCATTCATGTATGTCCCCAGCCCCTCAACTGCTGGAGAGTTTGCTGGATTGGTATACCCATGCAGTACTAACTTGAAAACCGTAAATTTGAAATTCCCTAATAATATTTAGAAGAGTTACTATCTTAATCAAAGTCAATGCTTGCATGCAGATTTTGCAGGTGGAAACAGCTGATTGCGTCTTTGCCAAGTGATTTAATTTGATTTGTTTGACGGAAGGCCCCTAGTCCATAGTCCATGCAAATTAGTGTCAAAACTTTTCATGATTTTGATTTAATTCACTCAATGTACTCTTTCAGAGAAGTAGGAACTATAATAAGATCATTAGGATGCTGTCCCAGTGAAGCTGAGCTACATGACATGTTGACTGAGGTAAGCATGGACAAGTTGTAGTCCTACTTCACCAAAATGAATATCATTGTTAAGATGTCACTGGCAGAGAAAAAAAGTTGTGCACTTGGTGGTGAAAAAAAATAAAGAATTTTAAAAAATAGGCCTGCATTTCTAACCAGCAGTCACCAAATTCTAGACAATAATTATCACCCAACAAATGACTATTTCAATGGTTTTTTTGTCTTTTTCATCTTAATTAGTGATATAGAGATATAGGAACACAATGATTTGTTATTTGCAGCTGTGCAAGGTTTTAGTTCTAGTTTCTACATGTATGTTAATTTTCTTTTTGTCTATACAACAATTTACAATATTTATAAAAGAAATTAATTCCTGTTTTTGTTGGGCTAATAAAGGTAATTTAATGCACAGTATTCTCATCTTAGATGGAGCAGGAAGAAACAGCAGGGAATATCCGTCTGGAGGATTTTATACCAGTCATGACAAATGTACTCATGGAGAGAAGGTGATGATTGATGAAATAACCAATTTGGTCCGCCAATACATTGTCTTTGGCCAATGCTTAATTGTATTGCTCTTTGCTTGACTACATTTTTGCCCAACAAAGTATTTCATTGTGTCTATGTGATTTACAGATGATTTCATATTTGTAGACACAAGGACTGAATGCGCATTTTTTTCTGGGACATGTATTCTATAGGGAAAAATGACATCAGAAAACTTATGACATCACTTTTCCCCATAGGATACCATGTCCTAAAAAAAATTCACATTTCTTCCTTTGGTCTACAAATATGAAATCATTTGTAAGGGCTACACTTCATGAATCAAGTTGTTAAATTTACCATTGTTTACAGGTATAAACCAGCTTCTGAAGATAAACTACTAAAAGCGTTCAAAGTGCTTGACCTTGAGAAAAATGGATATCTCACTCAAGAGGAACTAACCAAGTACATGACAGAAGAAGGTGTGTGAAAAATAAGATTATACACATAATATTAATTATGTACTTAAGACCTTAAGCATTGCCGACTAATGCCGAGAGCTTCCAGATTTTTGGACCATTTCCTCACCCTTTAGAACTAAAGTTAATTCCCCTGAAGCGCAGCAGAGAAACCTGTTGTTGATTTGAGCTGGCCTGGTTGCTACAAACAAAACCTACAGAGTCACATGACTGTCAATTTTTCAATTGTGATGTCACCACGTGCTGCTAATGACATCACAGTAGCTGAGCCCTGATCTGCCATTGTGACATCATGCCCCTTGTAGATTATAGACAAATCTGCGAAATATTGCTGTAGTTTAGTCCTAAGGCTTTCATTGGCCATTGCTTAAAGATAAGCATGAGTGCCCCACTTATTTTTTTTAAAAGAAATTTTTGTATATTTTTATAAATGCAGCCCAAAACATCAGAATTTGAAAAAAATATTTTTAGTATTTTACAATACATTTTTATCTTATTTCAAAAGGACGTAGAAAAAAAAAACAAGCAAGAGTACATTTCTCTTTTTTCGCCTGGATTTGCAGTTCAATTTACACTTGGTAACAACATACTACAATTTCAGGAATATTGTAGTACTTTTTAACTTTAGAGAAATTAACTTCTAATGAATTGGTCAAGTATATTTTTCATGCTAATTACAACTTAATATTTCAGGAGAGCCTTTTACTGCCGAAGAATTGGAGGAGATGATGATTACAGCTGTAGATCCAAAACGACAAGTGATAATTTACAAGGACTTTGTACCAACTATGACCATTGAAGAAACGTAATTTCCATGTCTTCCACATTAAAATTATATACACCTAGTCACAAATGTTTTGTCCAAGTTATTGTCATCCTTTTCGCTGATAATCAGGATAAAAAATTTATTTCTGTTCCCTTTCTTTTATTCTAAGCAGCTTTTCGGCTCATGCCGAAGCCAAACCTGAAGGAGATTAATGGTTAACAGGTTAAGTGATTTCTAGCATTGTGTCTATATATTTCATTGAGGATGGTTGACATTGGTTGTCTAACTGCTCAGGCATCTGCAGTTTGGATATTGGTATGACTTCAGATCACATTGGTATTTCATTTAGGATGGTAGCCTAATGGTTAAGGCATCTATAGTTTGGATATTGGTATGACTTCAGATCACATTGGTATTTCATTTAGGATGGTAGCCTAATGGTTAAGGCATCTATAGTTTGGATATTGGTATGACTTCAGATCACATTGGTATTTCATTTAGGATGGTAGCCTAATGGTTAAGGCATCTATAGCTTGGATATTGGTATGACTTCAGATCACATTGGTATTTTATTTAGGATGGTAGCCTAATGGTTAAGGCATCTATAGTTTGGATATTGGTATGACTTCAGATCACATTGGTATTTCATTTAGGATGGTAGCCTAATGGTTAAGGCATCTATAGTTTGGATATTGGTATGACTTCAGATCACATTGGTATTTCATTTAGGATGGTAGCCTAATGGTTAAGGCATCTATAGTTTGGATATTGGTATGACTTCAGATCACATTGGTATTTCATTTAGGATGGTAGCCTAATGGTTAAGGCATCTATAGTTTGGATATTGGTATGACTTCAGATCACGTTGGTATTTCATTTAGGGTGGTAGTCTAATGGTTAAGGTATCTATAGTTTGGATATTGGTATCAATTATGTCTTGCCTAATAGTATAGCATGAGTTCAGTCATACTGGTATTTCATTAAGGAGGGGAGCCTAATGTCGGCATCTATAGTTTGGATAATGTTACGACTTCAGACCATACCGGTATTGAGGATGGTAGCCTAATGTCCCAGGCATCTATAGTTTGCAAAATCGGTTGCCATAAAAAAATTCTGGTATCTCCAGTGGTGGGCAAGTTATCAAAAAATGTTAGCGGAGTTAACATAAGTTTAATATAATCAAATCATTAGCTAAGTCAAAGTTAATAAGTGAAATTTTTTGCAAGGTTAACCGAAGTTAAAGTTAAAAAGTTAAGTTGATTTCTTTTTTTTTACTTTGATAAAAACATGAGACAATATCTCTGCAAATATTTACTGCACGTACCAGAATGAGGCTCTTCTGCCCCAAAAAGAGGCACAGGTTAAATTCCAGATGGAAAAAACTCAGAAAATGTCTGTCTGGGTTTCACTATTTAGTTATCTTTTGTCTACTCAAGTGTTTTTCACGCAAAAATGTGTCTTTTTGCTACTATAAGCGGATGGACTTTATTATCTAATCTAACGGACTTGTAATTAAGTAACAAAAGTTATTAACTCCTGTTGACATGAAAAAAATGTCAACTTAGTTAATAGTTACTAAATTTGTTAGCTTCGTTATTTACGGATTAACGATTAACGAGTTGTATTGTATTGTATTTGTATATTGAGTTCATGGCATGGCATATACAGATTTACAATGTTTTATGTTAATCCATAATTAAGTACAAATTGATAGCAATTTAAGGGTAAAAGAAAGAAAATAGCTACAATATCCTAGCCATAGGGAAAGCACAAAAGACTTTGTCTGTAGTCGTGCTCCCTTAATGATGATTGAATGAAGTTGTATGAAAATGTGGGTGATGGGTTGATGGGCTATGGGAATGAGTTAGGTGGAGGGGGAGGGGGGAAGTTTTGAGGGGGGGGGGTGAAGGTTTTTTGACTATTTGAGATATTTGGAGATTGGCAATTTAGAGATTGGCTGACGCAGGTGTTTTAATTCTGTTGATCTATTAAAAATATGAAGGTTGTGGCTATTCCTGGTGGAGTGTGTATGGATATTGCTATTTTGGGGGAGGAGTTGTCGGAAATACAATGCGGTTTTATTCGTTCTTACTTTATGATAGAATTTAATACATGAATGGTAGAATATGTCTCTAATTTTTAGAAGGTCTAATTCTTTAGATAGTTTATTAGTATGGCTATTATATTTGGCTTTGCTGATGTTGCGAATGGAACGTTTATGAAGCAATTCTAACCTTTTCATCTCTCTATTGTTGATGCTTAGGTGATAAGAAATAGATCGGACACTCCAGTACTTCAAAGGTACACACTGCGTTTCGGTAGGGGCCTAATGACCATTTAATTGCTTTGAAATAAGAGTAGTAATTACCTCAATTCAATTCTCAAGAACCCTAAGAAAAAATGGACTGGATATGAAAAAAGATATATTTTTATGATTTTATATAAATTTACAAAAAAGGAAATATGTTTCATGACTGACTCCCTAAGTTATGTACTTATAATCTGGTCAAATATGGTTTTATATATTTTAAAATAATTATTTGAGCTGTGTTTTTTAAAATGTTATTTTTTTGTTCTTAAGAATCATTATGCATCTATGTATCTTTCATCATTTCATGGAACGACAGAGAATTGTTAGAACTTTCCAAAATGGGGTCTGCCTGTTCTATAGGCCCAGTGATAGTGAAATTGTGATCCATCAAAGTGCTTTCGATCTCCAACTAGTCATACTTGTCTTCTAAAAAGTAGTACTTTTAAATGCATGTAACTCAATTCGAGGAAATTCGAAGATTAAATCATTATAACCATCATTAGGACAAGATTCTTGGCTTTCTAATGAATGTAGTCTCATGTACGGCTTTTCATGGATTATAGGATATATCTGAGTTTTAAAAAATCATGTTTTTCCAAATTTATTTACATTTTGGTCAATAAGTTATTACAGGCCTATGATTAAAATAAAAACATGTGCATAATTGTCAAAATCTACTTGATGCATATGAGTTAGTTTTATGTATACTATACAAAAAATTAAAAATATTCATTTGCAGCCTCTATCTTTAAAAGGGGTAAAGATGAAGATGCTCTGTGCTCACTGAAGCGCAGTGTGTACATCAAAGAAAATATGTGATTAACAACTCATTACAGATTTTGGGCCAGCTCTGGGCCAATATGAAACCTTGGTAATGACCATGTAATGATAACTGTTTTATGACTTAAGTGAGTTTCCGATCTATTTCTTATTCCCTAAGGTTGATGTTACCCCATGATGTTATTGCATATGATGGGTGTAGATATATTAGACTGGAGTAGATTGTCTTTAATGTTTGCTTTGGTAATATGTTTTTTAAGTGTGAGAGGATTGCATTAACCTTAGGAATCTGATCTGTCTTTTTTGTTATGTGTGTTTTCGATGATAATGTTTTGTCTATGTAGGCTCCTAGGAATTTTATTTCTTTAACTTGTTCTATGTTAACAATATTGATTTTAATTTCTATGTTACTATCATTAACTTTCTTTCTTGGTTTGTGGAAAAGGATGTATTTGGTCTTCTTGATATTTAGAGAGAGTTTATTCTTTTGGAACCATGAGGAGATATTTTGGAGAGTTTCATTAGTTGAATTAATTAAATTTTGCATGTCGTTACTATGGAAAATTAAGTTTGTGTCATCTGCAAAGAGTAAAATGTTGCAGTTAGTAGGATGAGGGATGTCATTTATGTAGAGTAGGAAAAGTAATGGTCCTAATATTGAGCCTTGGGGTACTCCGCATGATATTGGCAGTTTGGAGGAGCAGTGTTCTAAGTATTGGACATGTATACTGCTGTCGATCGGTAAGATAATTTGTGAATAACAATTTTGGGAGACCTCTTATTCCTAATTCTTCCAATTTATTAAGTAAGATGCTATGGTCAAGGGTGTCGAAAGCTTTAGAGAGATCGAGGAATACCCCAAGGCTCTGTTTATTGTTGATAAGTTGATTAGCTATTCTATCCTGTAATTCTAGTATTGCCATTTCTGTTGAGAGGTTTTCCTGGAAGCTATATTGAGCTGGAGTGATAAGTTTATTAACTTTGAGATACTTATTGAGTCTGTTGTGCACTAACCGTTCAAGAATTTTAGAAAATGCGGGTAATAGAGATATTGGCCTATAGTCTTTAAATGTGTGGGGGTTATCAGATTTAAAGAAGGGTGACACTTTTGCTATTTTACATTTAAGAGGAACAATACCGGTACAGAGTGAAAGGTTCATTATGTGACAAAGAGGGTCAGCTATTGGGAGGACAGTTTGCTTTAAGAGCTTGGGCTTATTTCATCAAATCCATAGCTAGTTTTTGGTTTTAAACTCTGGACGATCTTTAGTATTTCTATGGGTGTTACTGGGGTGAAGTAGAAACTGTGTGGGGAACTTGGGCTTCTGGTAGATTCTAAGGTGTTTTGAATTTGGGGGATACTTTGTGCTAAATTTGGTCCTAGATAAACGTAAAAATTGTTGAATTTGTTAGCTATATTTTAGTATTATTGTCATCCGAAAAGAATTCAGGAAAATTTGACTTGTCATTATTTCTGTTAAGAAGTGAATTTATGTTTTTCCAGGTATTTTTTTATGTTATTTCTGTTTGATTCGAACTGTTCTGTCCAGTAGGCCTATTGTTGTTTAGCTACTCTTAAGACCTTACAATATGCTTGTTTATATTTATCATATTTAGCTTTAAAGAAGTGGAATTGGTTGATTCGACTTTCTTAAGTTAACTACTTTTTTGAATAACCTATCTTTGGTTTTAAGTGATTTTAGTATTCCTTTAGTGATCCATGGGTTGAGGTTATGTTTGTATTTATTGAACTTAGTTTTGACTAGAGGTAGGTGTTCATTTTGTTACGTCTTGTATGTATCTAGGAATTGGTCATATGCTTTATCAATGTCAGTCTCATTGAGAATGTTTGTCCAGTTAGTTTAATAGAGAGCATTGTTAAACTTTTCTACCGCTGTTTTACTGTAATTTCTAAAGGTTACCTATTTTGGCTTTGCTCTTGCACATGAAAATTTCTGGAAAATAAAATTATAAAAGTGATCAGAAATATCAGTTTTCAGGGTACCTGCTATTGTTGATGGGTCTTTATTATTGGTGTAAATGTGGTCTATTAAAGTTGCAGAGGTGCGGGTAACTCTAGCTGGAACTGTGATTTTAGGGAATAGGTCGTTAATGCCCACCACTGGGTATCTCTATTGTTTGGATAATGGTATGACTTCAGATCATATTGGCATTTCATGAGGATGGTAGCCTAATGGTTCAGGCATCTTTAGTTTGGATAGTAATATGACTTCAGATCATATTGGACTTTCACTGGTATTTCATTTAGGATGGTACGATAATGGCTGAGGCATCCATAGTTTGGATGATGGTACGACTTCAGATCATACTGGTATCTCCATTGAGGATGGTAGTTTAATGGCTCAGCCCTCAAGCATTTATATTTTGGATAATGGTAAGACTTCAGATCATACTGGTACTTGGTTTAGGATGGTAGCTTCATTGGTAGCCTAATGTCGGCACTACAGTTTGGATAATGGTATGACTCCAGACTATACTGGTATTGAAGACGGTAGCCTTATGTCTCAGGCATCTGTACTTTTGATAATAGTATGTCTTAAAAAATACTGGTATTTCATTTAGGATTGTAGCCTAATGGCTTGGGCATCTATAGTTTGGAAAATGGTACGCCTTGAAAAAATACTGGTACCGTTGATGTCTTCTGATTTCAAAACGACAGTTGATTTTGACATGCACAATGGGGGCCCTCAAGTGCGTTTGAACGGTAATCAGCTTGGTGTATAATTCGTTTTTGTGTAGGCCAAAATGTCAACAACTTGCTTGACTGATTGAATCACTTTCCAGGCAGGTTGGTGAGTGTCGAACTTAGCTGTCATGTCGAAATTAGTATGGTATTTCATTTAGGATGGTAGGCTAATGGCTCAGGCATACATTGTTTGGATAATGGTATCACTTCAGACCATACTGATACATAGTCTGGTATTTCAGTAAGGATGGTACCCTAATGGCTCAGGGGTCTATAGTTTGGATAATGATATCACTTCAGATCATACTGGTATTTCATTGAGGATGGTAGTGGCTCAGGCATCTATAGTTCGGATAATGGGATGACTTCAGATCCTTCTGGTATTTCAATGAAAATGGTAACCTAATGGCTTAGGCAGCTATAGTTTGGAAATGGCATGACTTCAGATCCTCCTGGTATGTCATTTGGGATAGTAGCCTAAAGGCTCAGGCATCTGTAGTTCGGATAATGATGTGTCAGATGTGACCCAGATTTTCCAGGTATTTAATTGAGGATGGTATCCTAATGGCTCAGGCATCTGTAGTTCGAATAATGGTCTGACTACAGATTCCCCTGGTATTTCATTGAGGTTTGAAGCTTGGTGTTGCCAATTGTTGCAGCCTCCAAGATATAACATTTCACTCTGGGGTCATTTGCAAACACTGAATATATATGGTCAAGATAACAACAAGCCAACATGCAGTATCAAAATGCTCAGTGATGAATAGCATGTGAATTTCATTAAAAAAAGTCAAATGGGCTGAAATGTGATATTTGAAGGTGATGCAGCTTCAA
The DNA here is from genome assembly GCA_026936325.1 of Platynereis dumerilii. Taxonomy (NCBI): domain Eukaryota; kingdom Metazoa; phylum Annelida; class Polychaeta; order Phyllodocida; family Nereididae; genus Platynereis; species Platynereis dumerilii. The sequence continues at coordinate 29,615,562 of JAPTHN010000011.1, forward strand.
ATCTCACAATGATCATTTCTTGTATTTATGATATTGATGCTGAATAGCATAAATTTTTAACAAAGGGGTAGCACTCTCCAGAGTGCATTGTCCCACCACAAGGAAAATGTCCTGGGGGGGATGATATCATGTCCATTGAAAATTGCTACACACAGAAACAGCGAGGACAGCAAGATGCAATGGCCAGGGCACTGTTAGTTCGAGCTTTGCTTCTGATCCCAGAAATGTCCTGTAAGGCCAGTAGGGCACTCTGGGCCTACAATGTAGTGGCTCTATCTTTGGCCAGTGTGATCTTGGCCTATATGTAGGCTAGCAAGTTTATATTAATACAACACACATATACATGTATAGGTAACTCTATTTGGTGATTGTGCATGGATCTTTTCCAAAATTGAATCAGTTCTTCATTGTGGCGATTGTAAAAGCTTGCCGAGTAACATTGAAAAGGGTTCAACAGTTTTCCCTGAATCTTTTTTTAAACAGCCACAATCATGCACTTTTTTTATTTGATCTATAAATCAAACCTTATTTTTTATATGCATTGACACAGTCACTCATACATTTATGCAAACATAAGTCAAATAAAGCAAATATTAATTCTCAATTTTTTGCCTGAGAGATGGCACAATTAAAAGCGACACCTTGTGAACTATTGACAAGGTGACACGTCAGGCTGGGCAAAAAGTAAACAAAATGGCAAGTAATGCAATGCAGGAGATGGCAGCACTTTACAGTTGATGACCACAAGAGACCAAAAACACAGGTATGATTGCTATGCAATATTGCACGGTCAATGGTCACTCTTGACTGACTGAGCCTGAGGGAGGGAGAGGGGGCCACCCAGCTCTACGTCTTTTCTATTAAATGAGCACTGGCAGGCCACGAAGAAGGTCCAAAACCACTATTTCACTAGTCCAAAACCACTATTTCACTAGTCCTTTACAAAGTGTACACTTTGCCAACATTTTTTGTAACTATCTTTGTGTGCTTATAGGACTTAATTCTAGCAATGAAAGGTGTTTTTATTGAAAGTCGGGATTTGATGAGTGTTGGCCTTTAAAACAGTCAGACAGAGAGACAGATGGACAGCCATGAATGAAAACGTAAGTCCTATCCTACAAAAGGACTAATTGGACCTGTTGGAAGTGGGTGATAACTCTTGAGTCAATACACATGTAAACATGAAAAGTTTCCAATTATGACGTTTACTCTACCTTGTCCATGTTGACTGTGCAAATACAGGAAGTCTCACCATACACACAAATGATACCCAAATGTTGAATGTTTACATTGTGACCACCATAAATAGTTAGTCAGCCTGACCTATCACTACGTTATGAAAACCAAGAAAAGACGCAATGGCGCCTCATGGAAAATTTACATGCCCTTTCGATACTACTGGATACTAGGTAGGCTGTTCTATATAATTCTTCACCTTATTAAGAAAAGATATCTCAAATAACAAGTCACACATGAATTTTTTGGGTGACAATAATCCTTAATTTTACATCTGTACACGAAAGAAGATATATTTTACGTTTTCCTTTTTCCAGCGAAAACATATCGAAACCAAATGCTTGTCGTGGCACTGCTGTCCTGGGTTCTGACCATATTGTGTGCAAGGCACATACTTAACTTCACCCAAGACCGACAAATGCTTTTCAGGTCTTCGTCTTTATCACTCAAAAAATACAAGGCCATCTTGCCGACTGTGGTGGACAAGTCGAAAGATGCTACGCACATTCAATCGCAATCTAAGTTTGATTTAAATAACTTTGCTCATGAACCAGATGATGACATAGAATTGGTCACCTATAAATCCATCTTCAAAAATGGCAAGATTGTGACCTACACTCTACCAAAGACTATCCACCACCAAAGAAAAGGAGACAGTGGCAATCAGGAGTATTTGTCGGATCAAGCTGAAATGTTGTCCGATTACCATGGCAGTATCGTTCTCATACCGGTGGACTCAGATGAGCTGGACATAGTTGTAAACTTTTATGAATTCATTTTGTTAAAATCAGGAATAACTAACTACTGTTTCTTGATGAACAACAAGGAGTACTTTGACATTATCAGGTCCTTGGGAATAAATGCATTTTATTATTCATCAAAGTTTGCAATAAATGTGGATGTTCCATCGAAATATGAACACTTCAAGACAAAAACATATTTCAGTGCTGTTTATGAACTACTCAAGAGGAACCACAGAGTTTATCTGGTGAGCCCTGTCGCAGTCATCTTCAGAAATGTCTTCAGCTTGAGGACAGATTCAGCCCGGGCGGTCACAATTCCCTTACTACCTTATGTTTCAACAGATTTAGTCCACCTTCTGCCAGTTAAGGATGCCGTTGACCTCGTGGAAGAAACTTTCATAGAAATTGCCAACAACAGAGTTACCAACAGGGTTGAAAGTAATGCCATATTTGGTGCTCTCATCAAGAAGAGAATGGCTGCGGGTAATCTGACGACGGGTAATTTTCCGGTTTCCTTCCACACTGCCAAGAATGTCCACGGCAAGGAGCAGCAAGGAGGCCAGTTCACAATGTGGGTCGATGACAGCAGAGGGGCAGTCAAGCAGGACCACTGCGAACACTGTTACGGAATTCTGGACTTGTCGTTATCCTCAAAACTGGCAACTGAGTACGTCTTGAAAGAAAGCCAGTTTTGGTTGGTTGACAAAGATGGCTACTACAGCGCTGAGGCAAAGTATGTGATGTTTGATATCAAACCAGAAGGTGTGGTTACTGTTGAGGCTCAACTCAATGCCTTGAAGAATGCCCTGGCTATTGGTATGATGCTAGGAAGGAAAGTTATTCTTCCACAATTTACTTGCAACGGATGTTCCCATATGGCTTGTACGAATGCGGAGTCATGTATTATTAGCGCTCATCTTGACTTTGTGTCCTTCCATAATGTCTTCTCTGGATGGTATAGAGAATCGACATTCTTCTTCCACCCAAAACTATCCAAGGACATCCAAATGTCCCAAGTACAGCAGGTCACCCTTGGTAATACCAAAGGGCCAACTTTCCATGAGGAGAACAGACTGATCATTAGACCATCGAATGACCAAGTTGGAATTACCACAACAGAAATAAAAAGGCATCTCGCAGGAATAAATAATCCTGTCCTTGAATTGACATTCATCCCTGGAACTGTTATTAAATTTTCAAATCCCAGTGACCAGGCTCATTTTGATAATATGGTGAAGAAAGGTTTTGTCAGTTTACACCACCAACTGTGATACGGTATGATAAAGTCTACAATGTAAGTGTGATCCAAATGGCTTGGTTGAGTCATTTCCCGTCAAATTCAGTTAATTCGGTTCATAAAATTTTCATCAATTCATACTAATCCCTTCACATATTTGTCATTGAAAGCATTGTCCTCCATCTTGTTTGTAAAGCAAGAGAAAGTGTTGTATAAACAGCGGAATTGCAAAATACTGAAATGTTGATATGGGGTCAACCAACTTTCTATCTCAGTAGACGTGGCCCCATGTGTTCTGTTGTGAGGCTGAAAGATGGCTGTGCTATTCAAATCATCCAGAGAAAGAAACTCAATGCACTTTTGAGAGCTGTCTATCAGAATCCAAGGTGACTTACTATTTTTCACAGCAGCTGGAACTTTTGGATTAGAGAGGAAAGAGTGTTCTCTGTATTGGCCAGCGAAAGCAGATTCAAACTTGTCCACATTGTAACGACATCCAAGATGACATCTCAAACTGTGACGATGGAATTCCGGAAGAATGACTGTCCTATTAAGTATTGTTCCAATGGCTAGAGCACTGCGAAGAGATTGTTCCTCAAGATGCAGCGTGTTGTTTTCGTCTTCAAAGAATATTAGATTCTCAAATGTTAAATATTTGTTTGACGCACTCGTGTAGTAACCAAATTCATCAAAACTCCACAGACTGCTTTCTTTCAGTCTGTAAATCTTTTCTTTATCCAGAACATCATTATTTAGTACTGCTGTCACATCATCACCAAAAAGTGCATCATGTTTCAAGAAGTAACGGGCCTGTTTGACAAAGAACGTCTCTCCAGTTAAGAATGAATTCTTATCGAGTCTGCTGACGTGAACTTCAGTATGATGTGCCATGAAGTCGATGACACTATTGAAAGCATGGTGGGCATGAGGTTCGATCAGAATTCTCAACCTTTCAATGTGTTTGTAGAACAATTCCATGGAGCACTTGGTTGGATGTGCATGGATTATACCAGGATCATAGGAATGACCTCCAGAAGACGGAAATACGTGAAGGTCATTTGAAGAACTGTTCCAGAAGGGCCTTGGGTCGCGCAGAAACACCATGTCAATGTCGATATACGTCACTTTCAAGGATCGCTTCAGAAGATTAAGGATGATTGTTGATATTGTAGTATCCAAATTAGTATGTTTGTCTTCAATATTGATGCATGGAACTTTGTACTTTTCAAGCTGTGTACATGTGATGTTGCCAATAGTGATGACAGTAAAAGGAGTAATGTTGTAAATTTGGATGAAATTCCTGAAGAAGTTTACTGCTAATTTGTTGCTTTCAAGGGAGTAATTTTTCTGTATTGAAAATGTTATTGAAGTCCTCTGTTTGAAAAATGGCGAATTGAATTCAGGAATGTCAATGTTGTCATAATAAATTGAGAAACAAGGTCTCTTCAGTTTTATGTTGTGTAAAGAGGAGATTCTGTTGCCTTGGAACTTCACAAGGACCTCCCCAACTCCAGTTGCTTGCCAGGTGGTGTATGTGGCACTGAATGCTAGAAGAAGCAGCAGAAGTTTGACAAGTCCATCATTGTCTGAAAAGATGGAACAAATTAAGATATTAAAAGTTTTACACATAAAGAAAGAAAAAAAAAACAAGAAAGAAAAAAAAACTGACATCTGATCGACTAATTGAATATTAGTCTGGACACCCGCAATTTTTAGGTCATGCACCTCAGTTCCACAAAATTGTTGGAAGAATGTCAGTTTCAAGATTAATAACAATCTCAGTTGTTAAGAACTTAGCAAATGTCTCAAACATGTGGAACTCAGAACTCAGCACTTGTTTATTTAATTGGTTGTGTCAAGACACTTTTATCTTGTTTTCCATTTCATGTGGTCCATGATGTGAACACAATTCAACACATTAATTTAGACAAGTCCAATTTCTTGATACATCAAATGTTTGCTTTTCGAAAGGACCACACATTTGCACGAATGAAGAAAACAAATATTTCAAAAACACTTACCTGTAAGTTTGAACAACAGCCTTCTAAACCTGGACATTTTATATGTTCAACTGTCCAAAGCAAATCTCTTCACTCAAAACTTCAGTATTGTATGCATAATTAAAAGATCTAGCTTGGCATTTTTATAATGGTTTTATTGCACTGAATATTAATACAAGTAACTAAATAGCCTAGGGCCATCTTTTATGATGTTTGAGATTAGCCAACTTTTACTTCTCGTGAAAGATTTCCATCTGATGTACAGGCCTACTTACTTTATGCTTATAATAATGGAATGTTGAATTCAGATAATTTGACAGATAAGTTCAACAAAATTTGCCAAATTTTAGGTTATCACATTTTCAAGATATTCAGTTTGTCAAAAAATCTTCAAAGTAATTGAAAATGAAAAACCACAGTAATTAGGCTCAGTTTATATGTAATCAGAAATTATACATCTTCCCTTCTGTGTCACTTCAACATATTTATAAATGACACTTATATTGCAAGTGGAAATATGACCGGCAAGTTCTCGTATACAATAGAAGAGAACGTTTTTTTTGCAAAAATATTGCTTGAATTTGTCAATGTGGTACCATTATGTCCGTCTTTCTGTCTGTCTGTCATTTATAAGTGTCAGTAAACTGGCCTGATGGTAATGTCCAATCCATAATTGTCTTTGAACACTTTGGCTATTGTGTGAATACTGTAGAAATAAGCTTCATAATCATTCCTGAAGTGAAACTCAGCCTTACAGTGTCCTTTCCCCAGAGAGAATAAAGATACATTGTCAAAATGATGATCCATTTCATAATTGAGCTTCTGGAAAAGTAAAGTGTGATATCGCGATATGAGATCAAGTCGCAGAATTACATGGACAGGAATGAAAGAGGAGTTCTTTTTAGCTATTGCTTTTTGCACTTCACGCTCCTTGATGGCGTCCAAGATGTTCACGAAACAACGTAAATGATCAAGAAGCGAGTCAGTGTCTTTGTATCGTGGAAAATCTCTGTGGTCGAAGAAAAAGTAAAATTTCTGGAGGTCTCTTTCATTGATGACCTCCATTATGTCTTGTATGGAGCACTTGGAAGAGCCAAGGGCCACGTCAAATGTCTTCGACTCATTTGCGCTCCACAGGTAAAGGTCGCGTTGCATTGTGGGCGTCATTCTGCCATTTGGAGCGATGAAGTAAAGGGACTTTGCATAATCCAGAATCCTCCAGATGACCTTGTCAAATTCTAGTCTCGCAGAAGAGACGATGCCAACTCGAGAAAATCCTTTTTCACCTTGAACACTGGCCAGGCGAGGGCAACCGAACAGAATATCTTCAGCTGTTACTGCTCCTGAAACAAACAGGATGAAGGATCTTTTAAGCATCATGAGAATGATAACAAAACTTGAAAATGTCTTGATTAAAAGTTCAAATTCTTTGACTGAATGAATAGACGGTAGGGGAGACCGGGGCTAGTTGTCACATTTTTTTTAACCTCAAGTTTGACTGTATCTGAGAGGTCTCTAGGTTCAGGTTGTCTGGAAACTTCCGGTCCTGTAACATTTTTGTAAGTCTTGAAAATATTTTTATTCAGCTTTCGTCTTGATTTATCAACCATGTGTTTCCCTGTAGGTCATGTTGTAACTCAAAGTCATTTTTGTGAAAATGTGACAACTTGCCCCGAGCCCGGGGCAAGTTGTCACACTCATATGACCTATCTAACATCTCTGGACAGATTTTCTACAATCCAAGCTTGTAATACATTGGATACCTTTTGAAAAACAAAAATGCACATCTTGCGAAGACTTTGGATGAATGCCATCATAAATCAGGGCTTATTTCTACCAGATAATTGATTCTCAAATTGGAGGACAATGAAATGATTGAAAAATTTCCGTTGAAAAAGTCATTTTTAAGAAGTCCACATATCACATGACAGATTATACTTTCTTTCAACCACATCATACAAAAAGCTTAGCAAACAAACAGATCTTGAAATTTATTTAATAACGACAGAACTGCTGCCACCTATAGCCAAGTTATAAGCATTGTGACAACTTGCCCCTGTGACAACTAGCCCCGCCCTATCCTCGTCACGATCATGAAGTCAATCCGATATCTCGGTAATCAAAGGAGAATATATTCTGTTTCCACTTAGAAAACACAGACAGATTGTTCACGGAGACTATGGATTAATGCCATCTTGAATCAACGCCTTAATCTCCCAAAAAATTGCCTAAAATTGGAAGACAATGAAAAATTTGAAAATGGTGAAAAAATTGAGTTTGAACTGTCAATTTCAGACATCTTCACACAGCACATGACAGACTACACATTTTTGTGATATCATCACAAAAATATTCCCCAGGTCAAAAAATATCAAAATTGATTTAATTGCCATGCAGCTGCTACTATCCATAGCTGAGTAATAAGCATTGTGACAACTTGCCCCTGTGACAACTAGCCCCGGTCTCCCCTACTGTTCACTGAAGGTAAAAGGTGATATACCAGGCAGGGTGTTGACTGGAGACATTTTGGGCCCTTGGCAAAATAAGTCGATGGGGCCCCACATTCTCATTTTTGGCGGCATTACTCCATTTACACCAAGTTGGAAGGGCCCTTTCCTTTACGGGGCCTTTTCACATTGGAGCCCGAACCTAAAAGTTTGATTGTATGATCAACAAAATTGTGTGTTTTATTTACTAAATTGTGTGTTGTATAGATCTATCATAATAACTGCATATAGCATATCAAAATTTCGAGAAAGAAACACAAAATTTTGACTTCCATTCACAAAATGTGTAGAGTCTTGTAGGCCTATATTGACGGAATTTTGTCCTATATTCTCGAAATTTTTTGTTTCTTACTCAATATATTGCATAGGCCTATCTGAATTTTGTAATAAACAAAATAAGCCTAATGCGTAAACACCGCAAAATTTGAAAATAAAAGTCGTATGTGATTTTGAGTCTAGAAGGCAGAATTTTTTGGCAAGTCAAAATGTGGTTATATTATCCAATATCAAATGAGAGCTATAGCAAAGTTTTGAAAACCTGACTTGAAATTTTGATATTTAAACACAAACTTTAATATTTATAACATAAACGTTTCCATTTATAAGTTAACGTTTCGAGATTGGATTTAGTTCTTTTAACCATGGCTCGAATATTGTTCCTGCAGAGAGTAGTAAATTTCAGTTGCATGCCAGGCAGTTAACATTAGGGATCTGACATTCGGAGGAGGCTTGAATCCCAGCTGGCCAACCCACAACTACTACTATTAGTACTATAGTGCAGGGGGTATTTTAGGGTGCCCACTGCCCACAACCCTATTACCCCAATTTTTAAATTGTGACCTATATTCCCAGAGGGGAGCTCACCTGAGATGCTAGTGGCCAGTAGCTATCTGCATCAGCAGCATTGGCTGACCAGCCAAAATAAAAGGTGAGTGTCTCTCATCTTACCTTCAATGTAAACATAGGGCAAAACTATGTTATACCATTTGACATCTCTACACTAACATTTCAAATTTTGAATGAGCTTACAGCCTGTCACTTTGTTACCGAAAAAGAGTGTACTGTTGCACTGTGAAAATGGCACTTTGTGTGTCATCATACTGATGATTTGTCATGATCATACCCAATACTTTCAATGTTAATTTGATTTACAGCGAAACACTTTGATATAGAATTAAAGTGGACTGTGGCACTGTGAAAATGCATGGCACTTTGTGACTCCTGATAGCTGATGAAGTGTCATCTTCTCTACTTTCAACATGGGAAACATAGAGGCTGTTTGATTAGTCATGATCAAGAGTAAGCCATTTGACTTGTCAAAACTAATTTCAGAATGAAGATCAGATGCATAATCCTTTCGTTTGCCTGTCACCAACAAGTGGGATAAGTCACCTTCAATCAAATTAACATTGAAAGTATTGGGTTTGATCATGACAAATCATCAGCATGATGACATACGAAGTGCCATTTTCACAGTGCCACAGTCCACTTTAATTCGATATGAAAGTGTTTCGCTGTAAGGAGACTTATCCCGCTTGTTAGTTACAAGCAAATGAAAGGATGACGCATCTGAGTTATTCTCTAAAATCAGTTATGACAAATCAAATGGCCTTCTCTTGATCAGGATTAACCAAACAGCCTCTATTGTTTCCCATATTGAAAGTAGAGAAGATGACACTTCATCAGCTATCATGAGTCACGAAGTGCATTTTTCACAGTGAACTGCTCCTCATTTTTTCTTTATCGAAGTGAAACTTTGAAAGGCTGTAATTGATTGAGACTAGTGACAATTAGCAATGTCGTGTTCACAGTGAGCACTCCTTGGGTTGTATGTTAAAAATTTGATGATGACACATCATTGGCTGTCATGAGTCATGAAATTTTTCACACTGAAATGGTCCTCTATTTTTTCAGCTAATTGGCCAGCAGTGAAGGTCTGGAATCGTCAAAGACCATTTGGTTTCACAAACAATGCAAATAGAGATTATTAGTTATTTGACTCACCTGTATTCCCATTATACATTGGCCTGGATACAATATAACAGCAGAATATGACTGAGAGCAAAGCCAGATAGTTGGACCTTCTCCTGGCTACAATTCTGCGAGGAATGAAGGGGCAAACGTCCGAAATATGAGGCAAAGTCACAGCAATAGATTTGTAGACCATTTTCACTAAATAGTACACACTCTAGCTTCCCTTTTTAAAATGAGAAATTTATCTCCTCTAAGATTAGCCTGGTATTACTTCAGGGCATGCATTATATGATTAACATAGTGTATGTTAAGCAGTGGGATAACAATTTAAGTTTATAACTTCACATCAACATGATTAACTCAAATGTATTTGGCCCCAAGCAATGTAGACTACTCAAGATGCAACTCTATCAGTTTGCATTAATTAGAGTCTAATTGGAGGTCAAAATATCCCTTCATCAAAATTGTAAAATATGGTAAACTAATGAAATCATAGAACAACATGCATATTAGGGACTGACGAAAGATCCACAAAATAATTTTAAAATTTCTTGCTCTATTTAAGTTTGTCACAATCAACCTTTTTTTAAACTTTGTCCTGGCAATGACAAGCATGCAACCCATGATTTTCAATCACCATGATATGAAACATGATACATTTGGCACTACAGTCTACAACTTGTATATTGATCGATTTTATACAGACATTGGTAGATGGTTTGCAGCAGTGAAAATGAGTATGATTACTGAAATGCTCCAAAAGACTTATTGCGAGGTCATATCGATCCCTTTACTTGTCATGTCATCCTTGATGACTCATGCCCGCTTATTGCACAGTGAACCTACACCTGTCATGTTATCGGCACAGATCAGCTGATGAGTCACCATGAGGCAGGGTTGGGTACAAATGCAAATGCATTTGCAATGTCCATTCTATTTCAAGTATTCTTACAGCGAAACACTTTGATATAGAATTACAGTGAAACACTTTGATATAGATACAATGAGGATCAGTTCACTGCGAAAAATGCATTTCTTGACTAATGATAGCTGATGAAGTGTCATCTTCTCTACCTCAACATGGGAAAGACAGAGGCTGTTTGATTAGTCATGATCAATATTAGAAGGCCATTTGACTTGTCAAAACAGATTTCAGAGTGAAAATCAGATACATAATCCTTTCGTTTGGCTGTCACCAACAAGTGGGATAAGTCTCCTTCAATCAAATTAACATCGAAAGTATTAGGTTTGATCATGACAAATCATCAGCATGATGACACACAAAGTGCCATTTTCACAGTGCCACAGTCCACTCTAATTCTATATATAAAAGTGTTTCACTGTAAAGTGGACTGTGGCACTGAGAAAATGGCACTTTGTGACTCATGATAGCCGGCGAAATGTCACCTTCTCTACTTTCAACATGGAAAACATTGAGGCTGTTCGATTAGTCATGATCAAGAGTAAGCCATTTGACTTCTCATAACAAATTTTAGAGTGAAAATCCTTTCGTTTGGCTGTCACCAACAAGTGGGATAAGTCTCCTTCAATCAAATTAACATTGAAAGTATTGGGTTTGATCATGACAAATCATCAGCATGATGACACACGAAGTGCCATTTTCACAGTGCCACAGTCCACTTTAATCTATATCAAAGTGTTTCGCTGTGATTTCTATCACCTCATCAGTAAGATGGAAGTTGCTCATGTAGTCACGGAAGGTTTGCTGCCTGTGTTTACACAAATCAAAAGAAATATTTCAAAAATATCAAATGCATTTGCAAATGTACTTGCATTTGCATTTAAATGCTTTTGAAAATAGCACATTTGCTTTTGAATCATTCTGAAACATTTGCGTTTTCCTTAAATGTTTTTTGCTGGAGTAAATTTGCATTTGCATTACTGTTGGTCATCTCCGAAACATTTGCAGTTGTATGTTTCACGTCGTATATATAGGACCTGCAGACTGTAGTGACTTCAATGGTGTTACCAAACAGCCAATATAAATGCAGCGTAATGTAGGGTGTGAATAGTTTAGTGCTCAACTGTAGGCCTATTTACATTGTACAATTACTATCCAAACAAATGAATCATACTCATATATTCGACTTTGGTTAGTTTTTATAGCCAAACACAGATGCTACTGTCCTAACATCAACTCTGTCTTCCTTGTTTGGCCATTTACAAGTTCACAATCTGCACAAACTGATATGTGACGGTAGAGCTTGAAGTTAAACTTATATGGATTTATTATATGGCCTTATTATATTGCATTCGAACGTTTCTTACTTTCTTCCCTTGTTTGTGCAACATGTCTGACCCCATGTCTGACAATTGGAACTTGTGGCTTTCATGCAATAGGATTAACTGCTAATTAATGGCTTCAAGTCTGTGCTTGTAAAAAGGGCCAGTCAGCCAAATGAAGTCAATGCCATTATTTACTCGGACGAAAGCAGGGAATTTTAGCTGATCCTGAATATAATGGGTAAGTTGATTTTTGTCCATGAAAAATAACGTTTCTTTTAAAAATACAGACCACATTTACAGTCAGTTGATCATTGGCTTGAACTGGCCGTCCTTCTAAATCTCCATACATGTATTTATTTACCACACTTTAATGTTGTGTACACAGTTGTGCGAAGTTGTACACAGTACTGTATCAACAATCCTATCAATTGTCAAACTAAACCAATTGGTGATATGATATTCAGCTGTGTTCACAACAGAACCGAAACATGATTATGAATCTTCTGCCTGCCAAGTTATAGCAATGGACAGTTGGACACTCATTCCAAGCAGACCCATCTATTTCATACAGGCCAGCTCTGCTGATCACTTGAATCTATATCAAAGGTAATTCCAATTTAAACTCGTTAATTTTAATTCGTAGTATACTCGGGCACAGAACTAGTTAACACATTTTCGTGGAGAACCAACACTGATTAGGGTAAGGTGGGGGAAATCCGCCCCCCTTTTCACATATATTCCTTGCTCAGTCCCTCACCTTTATGAAAACTGAACATTGTATTTCAGGGAATGATGGAATATATACATCTGAACATGTCTGGAAACTTACATGCTTTAATTCAAAACCTTTGAGCCAACATCACCATATGAATGTTCAATCTCAGGGGGCGGATTTGCCCCAGAAGTGTGGGGCAAATCTGCCCCCCTTGAGTTTTGGTTACAAATGACAAGAAACATTTGGCTTCTGAAGTAAATTCTATTCTTAAATTAAGCCCTGGCTCTTCTGGATGTACTTACAAACATGTAAGGATCGTTTCACAATTTATGTGTGAGAATAAAAAAAGTTTGCATTTGGCATATTAAACATACACTAAAACATGGCAAAAATTCTTAACATCATCTCAATTAAAATCATAATCACAATTAGTGAAGCTTTATGACAAAATAGAGTGACTCACAAGGCATATCTCGTGTTTGTATGTTTTTAACATGAGAATCAGAGGGGGCGGATTTACCCCATGGACAAGGGGCAGAATTGCCCCGACCACTAGAAATTATGAGGGTGGTATTTTCTAAATATGCATTTTATTGATTGGTGAAATCTCTTGCACATGTAAAGTCGTTTAATAAACATTGCTATTAATGACAATAAGTAATGTGTTTATACAACATGTACCTGTAAAACACCTCAGTTTTGAAAGTTTCAATTGTACATTGAAATTGCTTAGTGATGAGATGTATGTCTTCTTTCTCAGTTGTAGTTAAAAAAAAACTATGTAACAGCCTAATCTCTGTGTTTCAGTGGTCTCTAGACACATAAGTACTAATCTGCATGAGAAATATTTATTGTCATTTATATTTTGGGTCATGAGAGAACTTTTCCTCCTCAAGGGGCGGATTTGCCCCGGGGGCGGATTTCCCCCACCTTACCCTACATTTTTACCTTCACACTGTGTACCAACCAAGTGACCCAATTAGGGATTTTCTTTGTTTACATTTTGCTAGTTTTCATATATACAACAAGCAACAAACGTTGCCATATAGCCAGTATGCTGTCTTATAGTATACACAATACACATAAAAAATTTGGAATCAATCGGTTAAGTTTTCTGGGAGATTAGGCAATTTTAGTGCATTTTTTACTAGAATCACCAAATCTTTTGATTGCTAAATATTTAAAGCTTGAAATTTCACATCAACATTTCTGATTCATAAATACAGCATACTGGCTATGTCATTTTGTAATTACATTGGTTTCCGGTCTAAAATTTAAGATTTTATGATTAACTAGGTCGCTTCGCATAGAGCAAACGGTACACAGTGTTCAGCGAACGAATGTCAAAATGGCCTTCAAAGAAGATTTAAGTATGCCATTGAGACTTCTGAAGCCAAGGAAGCTGACTCAGGCCAAAAAATGGTCTAAAAGAGCATGCAAAATGGCTGAAAATATGCATTTTCATAAAAGCCGGAGTGGCCCGGCTTAAGTTTCATGCCACAAAGCCAACTTTCTATACCACTGGTATATATTGAAATTCCAAAAGAAGTTTTTTTCAGCCCACCCTACACATACTGGTTAGTGCTCCCACCACAATACGCATTAATGCCTCAGAAATACAAAGTGCATTAGTTTTCCAATCTCAATCTGACATTTTGCATCAATTTTGCATCAACAAGACATACATGATAAGATGTATCACCTTTATACTTGCATCTTATGCACACTGTTTGATATTTTTGTCCTTTAATCCTAACAAATTGGACCACTATGTCCTCCTTCACAGTCATATTCAGGCACATGCATCCTAGCCCAAATGGCTCAAATACCTGCTTGCAACGGGTTTTCTAGTATTTTATATAGTGGTTGCCATTTTCATTCAATCAGGCTTATTATCCATTGCACATACGCTGTCTGTCTAATGAACTGAGATTGAATTGCATCATGCTGTCAACTTTCAAGTAAACTAATCATGTGATCATCCCAATTGTTGTCAATACAAGAAGTGGCAGTGCAGTGCAATTAGATTACAATTTGACATCAATGTGTGAATCTGTTATATTATTGGATTAGTGTAAAACTTCATGGTCATACAAGTTTGTGAATGACTGACAGAACTACTGTGGCTCACACTTAATCCTAATATTTAGCTGTTGTTGTGACACAAGCAAAGCCAACAGACACTTTTTGGTATACTGTTTGTGACAGCCCCAGCTGTTACAATTGCTTTTATTGTTTCAATTTGTGAGTTCCTCTGCTCAGTTCTGTCTCAGCTGTGGAATAGACATAATGTCGAAGGATATTGGGAAATGTTTTGTAAGTACATTTGGTTTAGGCCTATATTGTATACTTGATGTTATAATAATTATTTCTGAGTTAATTCCCCTATACCTTGTAGTTTGTATCAATTGTAGTGTATTTGGGATCAATTGTTATCTTGTTTCAGTGGCGTCCCCCATATTGGACCTGTGCCCCCCATATTGGACCTGTGCCCCCCAGGTGACCCCCCATATGAACTTTTCAAACTTGGCTAAAATATACAATTGGTCACATGTCGTAACGTCGTACAATTTCACAAATTTTGCATTTAAATGATAATTACACGTACTTTACAAATATGTATTATACTATATTATACACCACTGGAAGGCCTGACTTCTTCTACATCATATTAGGTTTTAAAAAGTCAACTTTATCAAAAAATAAGGCTTCTAGCCATCAAAAACCTCAGGAAAACAAGTGATTTTGTTGTGTCCCGCGTTACGTCAGATTTGAAAAAATCATCTAGAAAGTGAGTTTTTATGCCAGTGACAAAAGATATTTTAATCTGGTTTTCTCTGCAGGAGTACCTGATTCCTACTAAAGCTCCTGAAGCTTAAATGTTCCATCTAACTGTTACAGTGCCTTCTGTAGATCCTTTGATGTGCAACGACGTGAACCTGTCCCGCTTGCAAAAAATATTCAACACATTTTCTTAGATTTAGTCTGTAACTATTAATATTAAAGCTAGGAAGTTCAAATATGCGTCAATTAAATGCTCATAAGTTCTATTTTCAAATGCATTTATCAGATTTTGTTTGCAGGTAAAATTCTTAGTGTGCTACTTGTCTACTTCAGGCTGAACTTTTTGTAACACTTGAAAAACCCAGTAAAATTGGAGAGGGGTTGTAAGTTTAAACCACGAGAACTCCAAGTAGGTTAACCACATCTTTTGGATAAGGCTATTGCCTAAATGCTCATGACCTATAGTTTACTTTGGTAAAAAATATTGCTATGTTTTCAATCATTTTCTCACTTCTGTGATGCTCTGAACAAGGCTGAACCAAATGTAACGCATACATGCTTGAAGCGTACATGATTTTTTCACTTAATGTAATGGACTTCCAAAGGACAAAAAGGGCAGGCCACACCATCAAATGAATAAATAACAATCATATTTGATAATCTTGCTCTCATATTGCCAAAAAAAGGGATACATGTGGGTTAAATCCACAGATAACTCCAAAATGGTATACTAACATGAGATGTTGATTTCTTATGCACTAGACAATAGCTGATATAAGATAAATTTGCAACATGTCATATAAATATCTTATAATATCTTATTTGCAATATCAGAATTTGTTCTCAGGTGTCTTGGTAATGTTTTTAAACATTTTACTTGAGATGTTGACAATAATCAGGCTTCTGATACAGTTTTAAAAACGATGCCTGAGAAAGTTTTTTTCTCTGTTGGAGTAACATAAATTCATTGACGTATATAAAGTATTTTGGAGAAGAGAATTTATTTTTTGTTGCTTTAATTAGTAAGACCATCTTCTCAACTAACTTCAGTGAAAATTTCACGGGGATACAAAGAGTATTTTGTACTTTACAGTAATGTTTCTGAAATATAGTCGTTTTTGAGAAAAAAGCCTTTAAAGTTTGAGCTTTACATTGATTTGTATGGTGAATAAAATCAAATAATAAGATGAACACTCCTAATTTTTGTGAAATTAAGCTGGTTTTTGATTTGAATGGGATATTTTATACCTAAATTAGACTTTTTTGATGAAAACAATTTTTGGTCCAAAACCACCATGTAACGCAAATTGTACGACCTTGTGACACGCGACCAATTAGTATTATTGGTGCCCACCCCCCCCCCCCCGAGAATCGTGTTCCCTCCTCAGGTGCCTCCCGCTCGAGACCCCCAAGTTGCACCATTGTCTTGTTTATTTTATTTTTCACTTCTCTGCATAATAGAATGGATTGTTGTGTGATTGTGCCAAACTACAAAGTTGGTTTCTTTTGGTTAACTGCAAAACGTACTTCCATTTCCAATAAAACAGCGAGTTAAACTGTTCCATTGATGTTGGAAAACATTGTGAATTACACTGGTTTTATTAAAGTAAGGGCCAATAATGCCTGAACGACGAGGGTCAATATTGCTTGAACGAAGTGTAAATATATAATTTTTATTCGACAACAAAATATCATGAAGATATCATATACCCATAGCAACAGCTGTAAAACACATTAATTGTCTATCCAATGATCGACTGCACAGATTTCCAATTCATTGATGGTTTGCTGATTTCCTGTTTTTTGTTGAATGTTTTGCAAATGAGATACTTCGATCGCATATGCGTGTAAAGCATCCGTTCCGCAATATCTCTGAACCGCATTTCACCTCCATCAAATCTTCCATCTGCATTTTTCCACCGCCTGACTTTCCTCTTTAATTTGTCCAAAGCCCTCCTGTTGAAAACTCTTCTGTCCACTATATTGAGGCAGCATGAGAGTTATACCATACACCAACTGATAAAGTTGTTTTCTCGTGGATTTGCAGTCCTCAGAGCATCCATAAATCATACATGGCGGGTAATGAGCGCGTATCCTTGAGCATTTTGAGGAAATGGCTGTATTCGAAGTGGCAGCCAAAACGTTCATCAGTCACTAACTTTCTTAAATTTATAGCAGAGAACGATACATGTACAATACCTTTTATCAGGTGAAATTGGAATGGAAAAACTTATTGGTCATATTTTTGTGTTAACGGTCTGTCAGATCACTGTAATAATGTCAACTCTGGAATTGTAATAATTTTAAGTGAAAGTCATGGTTCTATAGGCCTAGATGTGCTTTTTTTTCCATACTGCATCTGAAATCTTTTAACACTTAAACATTTCTTTAGAATATATGTGCAGTGGATTATTAGTTGATGTGCTGGGAATAATGATGATGTGTTTAAGGTTAAAATTACAAAGAAATCGATTTTACCTTGAAGTAGTGTATTTTCCTAATCTGGTTAACTCCCATACTGGTAACTATATCTTCAAACAGGGTTACCTGTAAAATATTGTAGTCATGTTGTGACATGGGCTGAAACAATTAAAACTAGTTATTTAACCCATTCAACATTGACACAATAGAAGTAAAATAACTTAACCATTTTATTGAGGTATATTTTTATCCAAATTTAACATATATCCATGCAGGCATGCTCCACAGCACACATAATATGTAAAATGTGACACATACACATGCATGGACGTGCACGTTGCGCTCACGTTGTTATCTACCATCATAAATTCATAATCTTGAGCTATTTCTTTCACCTTTAGGATTGAGGAATCTGGGTGGCCCAGTGGCCCACGACCACCAAATTCGCACAGGGCAGCATAAGAGTGTATAGATCTGTTTTTGCCTTCTTGGATTAAAATTGTATAGTTCTTTCAGCAATTACAATTATTTGCTTTCCCTATATGCATCAATGTTTTTGAACTGAATCATTTTCAATATTTTTTGGTTCTGCCCCCTGAGTTTTCTTGAACATATATATAACAGCTAGTGCATGTGTCATGATGGGCTTTTCTAGTTTTACTATAAAAGGCAACTTTAGAGTTTCGTTCCCTCTCACGAGGCGTCTGGGTGACTCACAACCACCAAATTTGCACACTGAACTTACATTGTCATACTTTTAAAAGCTACAGGGCTAACTTTTTGTCTCAATTTCCAGCTTATATTTTCCCAAAAAACTTTTTTCACAATTATTTTTAACCCACTACCACCAAATTCACCCAGTAAAATTAAATTGTCATACTTTGTTTGCCCGATTTCCAAATTTTTTTCCAAAGATTTTTTTTTTTACTTGCAATTTTTTTTAACCTATCATATTTAGGCTACAGGGCTTCTTTTTTCCAATTTCTAAAAAAAATTATTACAAAAAAAATATTTCACAATTTTTTCCCCCAAATTGTTTCTTCCAAGTTTCTTTTTCCCAATTTTTTATCAATTTTTCCCCCTAAATTTTGGTACAGTTCTCTAATTGCGTGTTCATGGACAGATATAGATCTATAGACTTATTAATATGCCTATAGATGTAACAGTGCATGTGCCCGACGGGCCTTTCTAGTATTGTGATACAATTATACTATAAGCCTATGTAGCCTATGTACATATATGCATTATTTGGATGACAACTATGTTAAGCGTTGATACAACCAGGTACTGCAGTTCAGATGACACACATTTATCTAATATATTAATACACAACTAAGGCCTATTGGGATGCCATGACGTCACATCGCCGTTTTTCATTAATTTTGCAATTTATTTCTCTCTTTTTCATTTTAAGACATGGCCTTCCAGATGCATACCACTTCTTTCTATCGATTAACACCAAAGATTGCTGTATTCCCCCTGTACCTTTGCAGTTTACCCATTTTTACGTTTTCTATCGAGGGCTATATTGCCGCCATTTTATTTGTGTCTCTTTGTTTTGATTCTGTATGCTACTCAGTGCCCAAGAGGTTTTCTTCAATTTCTGTTTTAAAACCTCAAGCTGCAATGTAAAGCCGTTGTTACAGCCGAAAGGTCTACATGCCCGATTTGAAATCGGGCTGCTTTTTGCATGCCAGACACTAAAATTGGTCTTTGTCACAATATCTACTCCCCTCACCAATCTTTGCCAATATCCCTCACGAAATATCCAAAAAGTGCAACCCAGCCACATTTTCTACTGAACTTTTCCAAAATTTCTAATCTGCTATGTTAGAAACTTTGTCATAGTATATTGACAGCCATCTCTTCTACATCAAATAGTGACCAAATAGTGTCTCATGGTTAGGAACTATTTGGACACTATTTGTTAGAACTTTGGGCTGTCATGCACTGCCATCTCTTCTACAACACAAGAGGGCACTTCAATGTAAATGAAGTTCAGCATGTATCTAGGGCCTCTGAAGTTGAAGCCCCCTCTGCTGGATATTTTGGAACCAAAAATAGGACCTGGAGAATAATTGGCAGCTGTCAAAGCTCCATACGGTCTGCCAAAGTTCCATACGGTCTGCCAAAGCTTAAGACAGAATATCATCTGATGAAATAGGGTATGATGAAATATCCAAATAGCATCTTGGGGGATATTTGACCTTTTTAAATATCCTCATAGTGGTATTTGGAATATACATAGTCTTTTGAAAAACACTTTTTGATATTAGACACAATGGCAGTAGAGACATTGTCACAAGCAGCCGTAATTGCCATTGATTGAACTATCAAAAAGAGCTTAGTCGACCATCACTGCCTGATTGGTATATAGTATTGACCTGTCAAATCTTAAAGTGTTCAGTGACAATGAAGTGCAATTACGCTCAGCTTTACAGATCCTTGGCATTTCCTTTGAAAAACTTCTCATATTGTCTTCTCTGTGAAGCATTCGTGTCCCAGTTATATCCAACCATTTATTCTATTTCACATTCCCAGCAGACTTTTATAGAACAACCAAATGAACGAAATTTTATCGACATGCGTTTCCTAACAAAACCTACAATTGTGCAGTAGCACTTCTATAAATTAATGCAAGCAACAGTTAGGAATATGAAGACCTTCATTTTCTCTGCAATAGTCTGCAGTATATCATATATCTTTTCATTTTTACTACATGCTACCAGCCTATTTCTGTTTTATTAAGTGACTGAATAATATTGTGGGGAATTTCAGGCTCAAGTTGGGGCCCGTGGGGGAGGTACCTCTACCTTAAGTCATGCCAAAAAAAGTATATCTCATTTAATATTTTATGATGTTGCCCAATATACAAATGATCTCCTCACCACCATGTATAATTTTCTATCACAAAACTATCTTTGATCCATCAATGTCTGGGATCTTTTCAAATCCAAAGTGTCACCTCTCTCGCTGCTATTTATCACGGGTAAATGCTTTTATATGTTATAGGTTATTTCCCATGAGAGGTTTTCGTAGTACTCCGGCCCAGTACAGCAGTAGGCTGTTCGAAGTGCTCAGCTGCTTTGCCTAGTTCACATACATATGTGTTTAATAAATTTATTGAAATTTAAAAATCAAATTATCTTTATAGAATGTATGAGAGGCTGGGTTGAGAGAAACAAGGGGTTCTGATTTGCATGAAAACTGTTAAGACGGCTCAGTTTCATAGGGCTGCTCCAAACCAAATTCCTTTATAAAAATGAATGAATCTTTGAGTGAAATAACAACATACACAGAAAGCTACTGCTGCTGTATATTAGTTTTTTTTTTCACAATGAGTGCCTCTGGAAATAAAATTCTGATTGGCCATATAATTTCAGAGTGAAGAATTTATTGAAGCCAGTGTATCTACTTCATGAAGAAATATTGTAAACTGAACCAAATTAAAAATGCGAAACTATTTCCAGGGCTGTATTTTTCTGTTGTTGCTTCAGATGTGCTGTTGGGTGTATGAATATGTAATCAGTAGCCTGGATGGACATTGTTTTATGATATATCGGTTAAACCGTATCGGTCATTCGATACGATAATCGAAATCGAATGATTAGCATTTAGCAATATCGTATCGAACCGATACTGCCTCAACTGCGGTATTTTGCTTGAAAAATGTATTAATTTGCACAGTTTAGGTTTAACATTTCGCCAAATGTTGAGAAACACATGAGATTGTTGCCACTTCAGATTCCTGTCTCACGCAAAATCTCATTTTGAGAGGCAAAATGCGAGTTTCGCTGCATACAGTTTCAGTAGAAGTAGTTTAAAGCACAATTTGTGTATCGCGATACGTATCAAAAACCGAAAATGAGTATCGACGATGTGTATCGTATCGAACTTTGCTAACGACATCCACCCCTAGTACTACTACTAATCAGGTATCAAAGGACTCATAAAATCACCCAAGTGTGACTATTTTTTTGCATCTCTGTGGCCAAGTTTATCACATTGGGGTATGGGCAGTGGCGTGGAACATTAAACATCCCATTGAGCGAATCTAATGATGGCATGTTAAAGCTTGAAGAAAATGATACAAAAGGCCATACAATTCACTTCAGTTGGTTCCACCTAATTTAAAAAAAAATTATTGTTTTGAAAAGTCAGGTCAGAGTTTTCCACACACAATGATATTCCAATGGAACAATGCAACTGTGGAAACAAGTCCTCAAATAGCCTATACACTGGCTGTTGCATTTGTACAGGCCATTCATGGACCTTTTTCCAAAGTTGCATTGTTTCACCGGAATATCACTGTGTGTGATAAACTGAAATGACTTCTCAAACAACAAAATTTCAACAATTTAAGTGGCACCAACTGAAATGAATTGTCTGGTCTTTTTTGTCATTTTCTTCAAGCTTTCTCATGAAATCATTAGATTTGCTCTATGGGTTGCCTAATGCCCCGGTCCACTAACCATACCCCAATGTGATAAACCTGGCCGCAGATGCATACAAAGGTAAGAATTGAGATTGAGTGATTCTATGGAACTGAGTCTTTTTTGACACCATTATACATGTGCATGAACTCAACAGCCCATCTGAATCATACCACAGGCGGAATGATCACAATGGCTTAGCAGTTCTAGAGATAGAGAGGAAGGTGTATGGCTCAAGTGCAGCCTGGTGGAGTGCAAATATAGAAAATTGATTAAAATTGCTCAAGGAGCAGCCTTTCACAACATTCTTGTTGGTTCTGTGAGATAATAGTCTCTCAGCTACACTTAGAGATGATTTTCACCCACTACATTGCATTTAGACTCGCATTAAACCTTGTTTGGCCAATCTTACCTATGTGTGCACCCATATCAGCATACATCACAAGGGAATTCCCTTTGACAGCCAATCAGAATTTAGGAGACCACAGAGCCATCTCTTGATTAAATTGGAACCTCAGTCTGCCCTTTGGTGAGCATACTATAGCCTGTTTCCCAGCCACCACAAAACAGGCCTGGTGGCCATGGGATATCCCAAGAATACTATTTATGGCAACTTCCGCAAATATGACCACACACAAAGACTGTAATTTTCCCATAGGGGGAGCTTGAGCAATACACCTTGGTATAATATAACAGAATAAGGGCAAAGCATGTGAACACTGCCTGTGATCATACGCAGAGAAATACATACCTGGAAATAGTTTTTGCGTTTTATTTTGGTTCAGTGTAGTTTGCAACTTTAAAGATAGATAGGATATGTGAGCAGTTCTGACTCTCCTTCTATTTAAACTCGATCTTCGCTGGAAGGTTGCATGTTTCATTGTTTTTTGTTTTTTTTGCAACAGGTAATAATCTCTTTATACTTATAATTATTCCATGCATCATCTGGACAAATACGATGTCGGTCATTAATCCAAAATGTTGATCTTATCACAAGTTCGGCTTCAGATAAATTATAAATCGACTTATTCCCCACTGAGCCTATATTGGGCCTATTTAGTATTTACCCCTATCACTATTTGCTTCTAGACAAGAAATTAGATATTTGCCTTATCAGATTGTGGCCTCTGTATTGCTTAAAATGACTCATGTGATAAAGGGCTTGACTGGCCTCTTTTCTATACATTTCTGCTGATGATTCAGAGAGCTTTCTCTCATGGCATAATGGATACCATCTCCCAAAACAATGCTAGGTGAGTTCTTGTGACAAATATTGATTTACCTCACTATCAAATACTTTTCACTGGATTATACAAGATATTTGTTGTTGAAATAAAATCAAAATAACAGCAGAACAGTGAAAGCACGAAATTTAAATTATATTTATAGATTTATAGATTTGTTCCAAACAATCAAAATTAACATACTGATATGGGCCCATACGATATAAGCCAAACCGTAACTGTTATTGCTTTGCTCTGTAAAAACTGGTTTGAAAGCAAATTAATTTTGTTTCTTTATAAATGGTCAATTCACCATGACTTTTGCTCAATGATATTCTGTGGCCATACCACAAGCAAAATTTGAAAAAATCAAAACAGGATTGTGTGACTTAAACTAAGTCTTTATCACTGTTAGTGCATCAAAAATAAAATTTGGTATTTGGAAAACATTTATAATATCATTGAAAAATTTTACTCTAATTGTTCTGCTGTAACTTTGATTTTATTTCAACCGCAAATATCTTGTATAATCAAGTCAAAAGTATGTAATAATGAGGTAAATAATTGTTAGGCCAACAAGCCGTTTGGGATTTTACGCCTATTTTTGTAATTTTGACCACCGTTAGAGTGTGTTTGCTAAAAAAATGTCTATATTCACAACATGCCATGTCTGTTTATCAAGGTATGCTTTAAATTGCTGGTTACTGAGTGTGGCCTATCGACAGAGTCGGCCCATTATTTGATGTTTTATTCCGACTTTGTTGGAAATCTGTAATTTCCGGTGTGACTTATGAGTATCAGACATGACATTGTGACTTGAAGGACACAAAATAAACTTTATTTGTATTATCTAGCACACACTCTGGGTGTGTTTTTGTATTTTTCTCAGTAAATAACTAAGCTTTATGATGTAGATATATATATATATAATAGAGGCAGATGTCCAGTAAAAAAAATTATACTTTTGACACATTTTGCAGCAATACCCATTTAAGGCAGATTTACGAAAAAGTGCTCTCAGAGGGTACCTTAAACTTTCCAACCCTTTTGTTATCTCTCTGTTGCTTCCTGAAGCAAGTAAACCTATTACTAAGTACATCTGTGATCAATGAATAAATATCAATAAAATAATCCTCAAATATGTTGCTTTTTGCTCTTTAAAAAATATTCTTTTATCCCTCATGAGGACAATTTTGGATGACCAAACTTACTGGTGATCAGACATGCTTTCTTTGGCACTCTGTGGAATCTGCTAAAACCAATTCAGAAAAAAGTAGTGATATGTGATTGATAAAAAACATCTTGAAAATTATTTTGAAACCACTTTTAATTGTATTGGTCATCATAAAACTTGAAAAAAATGAAAATAAAAAAGGACTGCTAATGTAACTCGATTCCGTCACAGGACACTGAGGTCACAATTAGCAACCTTTACATGGGGATTTTTCCGTGTTCTTGCTACTTATGCCAATTTCGAACATGAAATTCAAAATCTTTATTGAAAAACGTGTCTGATTTGCCTATATACATCACCAAAATCAAAAACGACTAGGTGTAGTAGCTGTTTTTTTATTGCTAATGTAACTGCAATTTCGCGTCTGTCCATAATCATAGTGTTACATTAGCAAAATTTGTCTATGTAAGTTACGTTAAAGAACACATGATTAGATCTCAATTTTTTCTGAACTGAAAGCCAGGTCTCCCAGCCGCAGGCCTGGGGTGGAACCATGCTGGTGATTTCATTTATATTGCAGTAGGATCCGCTTAAAAAATTCCGTCCTCCTTCATTTAACGTTGTTACATTAGCACAAGGCCATATTTTTAGTTACTCTGATCTAACAATCCAACAGAAAACAGTGTTTACCCATGATTTTATTTAATGGATTGACACAATAAATGATTTATATTTCAGCATTTTTTGTCCTGCCAACAACCCTTAGAAAAAGAACCCTGAGAAAATCTCAGAGGCTACGAATAATTTATTTCTAGCCTTATCAGACTTGTGCTAATGTAAGTTGTGGTAAGTTATTTTGCAGCTTCTCGTGAAATCTGCCTTAAATAGGCCTATTATATTTATGGAGAAAACTTTTCAATCTGAACAATCTGAAAAATTACTGAAATGTTACACTTTTCGGTGCATGGGTATGCCAAAATACCAAATAATTGTGTGGGCTGTTGCCCTGATAAAATGCTGTTTGATGTACAGATAAAATTCGTGGGTAGTTTGAACTGACACCAGATAACATTGAAAGTGACTTGGGAACTAACCTATCGCTTCACTAAAAACAAAAGAAAATGCAGTGTTGTAGCTTGTCAGCTCATATCCTAGCAATATATCCTTTTATAGAGATGGGGTATAAGTTTCTGCAAATATTTTATCAAAAATTATGGGTAACAGAAATCATGTGATATTTTTATTTGTTTGGCAACTTTCTGCTAACACTTGCATATCATCCTGAGAGTCTTCTGAAATGTTTTGAATGTTTGATATGAAGGAAATGTCAGAACCAGGCATCTCAGACTGTCTGTGACTATGTATACTAGGTTACTTTGGATCCCAATCTGTCAATGACAAAAGATGACTGATACAGTCTCCGAGCGAAACTGGTAGTAAAATAAGTCTAAATCCTATATTAAAAAAAAAACATGCAATGCATGCACCGTGTCCTCAGTGCGTTGAATAAAAAAAATCAATTTGTTCCTCTTCCTGATAAGTGCATGGCAGTACAGTCTGGAGTTTGTTTCTGTCCCCCTTTTTCGGAGTCCAGGAAAACCGACTAATTCTACAATCTTGTTTTTCCAAAACACATTTGTGATGGATGTGAAATGCTGCCAGCAATTGCAGATGACTTTGGTCAATTACTTTCTTGAATATTCGAGAGGATAAGACAAGAAATTCCAGGTGGGGCATCTTTAAGACTATTGTAACCACTGGTAAGCATTACTTACGGTTGTTATTTCGCAATCATACCAACTTTCATATTTTCATTGTTTACACTTGACAACGCAGGGGCACCTCACGACAGTGTGTTATTATAATGCCAATATCAGTGTAAGCTCCTGGTTGCACATCTTTTGTGACACTTAGATTCATTTTTTATGCAACTGGGAGAAAATATCTGTTATGCTGCCAGCTGGGTTGCCAGCCAGCCCAGCGTCATTCAGCACCTCCCAGCCAGCTGATATAAATAATTTTTTTCCCAGCCAGCCACCTCAACTGCTTTCTCATTACCTGACTGCAAATTTCATCAGTTGGATGCCAAAAATTGGATCCCAGCTGACAGCTTTGCCAGCTGGGAACATCCTAGCTAACAGTCTTCCAGCCAGCTGGGCGCCAGCTGCATAACAGATAATTTGTATAACAGATCATGGGGTGCCCTGTACAACGCGGCACTATGACAAAGGGCCTGAGGAGACCTCGAACACAATTTAAACTATATGTTATAAGGGCTTTTCAGTTGGTTATCAAGATACCAACTCTAGACTCCAGACTCATTTCTGAGGATATGTATCTATGCTATCATGTGGCTTTTCACTTATCGGCCCTTGTATAGTTCCCCAAGAGCACGATCCGAATCTTGATCCCGATTGGATATGTGGTCTCGAGGGCATGATATGAGGGCCGATGTGTGAAATGCACGAGATTACTTTAGATAGCGTGATTGAACGGATTTGATGTAAAATAAAATGACTACTTAATTAATTGTCACATGCCGAATGACTAATATTATATCTCACTGGTCAGATACAGTGTTTATCGTCCTGGTATAAATAAATAAATGTGCACATATATATATAAACTGAATCACGACTGGATCACTTCTTATCACCTTTAAGTGTTGTCTTCCAATAAACAATTGAAACTAGCAATCATCTAAAATGATACGTTTTACGCAGTTCAAATTGTCACGATTGACACAGCGACACATCCTTAAAAACCACATGAGAGCATTCAGAGCATTGACCTGCTCTTATCAATAGTGAAAACCAGGAACAGGTGTTATACGATTTACTCATCAAATGTGGGAAGACCAGAGTAGGTTGACGCACTCGTGGGTACAGAGGACTCAGGATATCTTCAACTCGTAGAGTGCATCTCAAAATACCACCATAGCCATTGGTCTAGTCTGTCACCAGTAACACCTCAGCCCCATATCCTAATTATTCACTGCAGTCTCTCTGACTGGAGTGCATATATATATGATTTGTCGTACAGAATTTACACACTTCCCACAAATTTCCAGACAGCCCTGCTGCATCCTGCTTTCACGTCTAATGTTCCCCTCTCAATATGTTTCCAAAGATCCCCCACCCCAATGTGTAAGACCTTCAAATACGTTATCAATAACCTCACTTTTCCATAAATGCATAAAAAACTGTAATTATTTGGTCAATCTTTGCACTTTCATTTTCTTCCGGACTCCAATTCTGCCCCCTCCTTTTTCATACACCCCCTCTTACCTCAATCATGAATATAAAGGCCGGCCCTTCTCCAGGAATAGCCGAGGGCATGCTGCTGCGCAGCCTATGTTTTCCTTTATAGTATTTGCGTATTTTGAAGGAATACGTAACATAACTAGTGGGAGCCTAATCCAAAATCATAGGGGAGAGGGGGGCTGGTTGGCACAGGGGCTGGTTGGCACACCCTTATTTGTGCGAAGCTGAAGTGTAGTACATAAATGTGTTATTGCCACATTTAATATACATGATAAGGCCCTTCAGGAGAATCAACCATCTTGGGTGTCAGCTTACTCATTTTGGCTGTGGAGCACCCTCACGTGCTTAAAGACCCCAAAAGCCGTTTTTCGATAAAACGGAAAAAGGTGCGCATCAATAACCTGGGGTAGGTTGGCACACTGTGTTAAGTGAATGCAACTCTAAGTAAAACCAATAAGGTATTGAATAATTTAATCGAATGATATTGTTAGTTGTAGGGACTCTACAATACTAAACTTTTCCTGAGTATAGCATGCTGTAGTGGTGTTTTGAGATTTGTTGGCTTAGCCTAAAGAAGATAATTGAGGATTGTTGAGCATACAGGACAGGCCTTATGGTAAGAATGTGCATACTGTAATAATTTGATCTATTTTGTGCATAGAACATGTTTAAAATACAAAAAGTTTCATTTCACATTGTTTGATTTCCTGGTGTCACTTGTGCCAACCAGCCCCCCCCTTATGTGCCAACCTGCCCCATGGTGGGGTAGGTTGGCACAGAATTTTCGAGCTGCGATATCTCTTGGGCAAATAATAATACCGGCTCAGTGACGTACTGATAATGTAGGTTGGGAATAGGACTTCGAATTGACATATGAACAAATTCCATATCCCCAATAGCTTTTGTTCAGGACACGCAAATGTCCTGTTTGTGCCAACCAGCCCCCCTCTCCCCTATGACAGATTCTAATTGACAAACATCAACAGAAGTAATCACAAACTGTATAACTGTTATACATTGTTTGTTAATATTTGTGCTTTTCGCATTTAGACATGAGATAGAGGTAGATAAGATTCTACAACTTATAGAACCAACAACACCCAACAATAACTGTGAATTTTGAGAAAATGTTTTTCGTAATCAACTGTCAAATTGGATGGAATCTGTGAAAAATATAGGCCTATCAAAACACACATGTCTGCATGTCTGGGACATTTATCATTTTATGCTAGTATATAGTTGCACTGAAGCCATTTGCTAGCCCTGATACATCATGTCTCTCAATGTTCAGTATGGCCGCCCATGATCTGTCTCCCAAAGAAAAGCATGAGCAGGCACACAGGTTGATGAAGTATGTCCTACGGTTGCTATATAGGTTGTGTTAGGTCTTTTTGATAGCCCTAATGCATTTTCAATCTTTTGCATTTGTAGGCCTACATGAGTAACAGGACACATGAGGACCTGTTACATGGTTGCATCATCTCACTGGAATATCATTGTGTGTGATAAATTCTGACTTCTCAAAAAACGATATTTTAGTTAGGCCTAAGTGGCATCGACTGAAGTAAAAATGGTGTGGCCTTTCGCATCATTTTCTTCAAGCTTTACCATGAAATCATTAGCTTTGCCCTATAGGGTGCCTAATATCCTTGTCCACTGGCCATACCCCAATGTGATAAACTTTGCAACAGATTTGCAAACAAAGGTCAGAATTGAGTGATTTTATGGAACTGAGTCCTTTGACACCTGATTATACATATGCATAAACTCAAAAGCCAAACTGAATCGTATACTGAAAAATAAAGCCATGGAAATAGTTTTGAGTTTTTAATTTGGTTCAGTTTATAACGTTTTTGTAATGACTCAGTTATTAAAGTAAAGCACATATATAGAATTTCACCTGGTGCAAACACGGCAGTTCTGGTTATGGCATGATTCTTGATAGGAGGCAATGAAATGACATCTTAGCTTTCGGGAGAAGGCATGTAGGCTGATGTTCGAGGTGCTAGTGATGTCAGTTGGTGAACTATTCCAAGCTTTTGAGATTTTATTATTTAATTAGGCCTTGAGTTTCGATATTTGACTTGATATTTAGTTGGCGCAAATACACCACCCTCCAAAAGTTTGAATACACTTGAAAAGGTTACATTTCTTTCAAAAATACCTCGTCTTCAACACAATTTTTGTTTTATACTTACATCAAACAATATAGAAATTCACATTCAGGCCATAATGTATACATATTTCATGGTTTTAGATCATTTTGGTATAAATTTATGTAATTTTCTCGATATCCCATTTTATCATTTTCTCTGAAAAGCTATAAAACCACAGTTACCTTCCATATTTATGAAATTGTATCATTTTTCACACATTTCCACTGCACTCTAAAAACAAACGCCTGTTTTAAACACATTTAAGTGTTAAATTACATAAACACGTTTGAAAATAAACACTTTCTACCAGCATTAACAGATTTAAGTGTTTATCAAACTTAGAATATTTTCTCATGTATGGTTTCAGAAATTAATGATCAATTTAAACCAGGAAATTTTGGTTATAAGATGACAATATGTCATAAAATGTCTGTTGGTAGCGTATTGTGTCTTTTATCTTTGTTTTAATGCTCCCAAGTGCAAGAAAATGTGTATTATTTCTTTTTATTGAAAATTTCAAAGTCCTTTAAACACATAGCGTTTTTGCAAGTTTGCCGGATAAACACTTCTAGTGTTAATCTTTAAGGAGGCAGACAATTTAAAACAGCATCACAAGCGACCGACCATGAAATCACAGCTTTCTGTACTTAACACAGATTAGAAGGCATGCATTGTGACTTAAGTCTTCACTGAAGTAGCTTATAACTGGTAAGCACAACTTAAAATGATATATTTGAATGCTATTTATTAAACAGCAAAGAAAGGTATTTAACTACATTTTGATTAAATGGTATTTATGTACACTATACATGCATACGTTTGCTAAGAAGAACATGTTAATGGCAGTATCTGTACACAGCATAACATGCATTTTTACATTATTAATTATCATTTTATCAGAAACATTTGGAAGTCTATCTAATTTCTAGATTTCAAACACATGTAATACATTTTCTGCACTGTGCACTGGGGAATGGGCAGAGATAGGGGGAGTTGGGGCCATATATGTGCCCTGTATTTTCATTGGTGTTCATAACTTTTATCAAATTTATTTGAAAATCATGAGACAACCTTATTTTATTTTCAGCAGATATCTGGACTCAATTCATCGAGTGTGATAAATATTTTTGGAAGAATCCAGCTACAATTTGAGGCAAACCAAAATAATATAAACTTCACTTCTACACTGTATCTAGCAAGTCACTGAGGTAAATATCACATTATAGAGAGGCAACGCTATTTTGATAAAATCAATCAACCATCTTTATAAACACATGTAATTGTTAACATTTCAAACCATCAAAATGCAATCATATTATTTAATCATATTTTAAAATTTTGGGATGAACTGGATTAGGAGGGGTTGGGCATATGATTGTTCATAAGGGCATGCTGTGCATCTGGAGGAACTTCAGACTTTTTTTTTTTCAGGGATTTTTGATGGAGGTCTTATGTTATATATCCAATAAGGCCCTAACTAGTTTTTCCGAATATCTTTAAAAGGGTCTAGTGGTTGGTCTAGTGGTAGCGTGCTGGACTGCCAATAACTGGGTCCAGAGTTCGAACCCAGCTCTTGCCGGGTCACCTGGGCCTATGTTGGACCGCTGTTTCAATCATTCTTCACCTCATTGCCGTGTCCTGCTCCTCTCCTAATTAGCCTACCAAGTGCATAAATACAGGACGTAAAGCCCCAAACATCCATCCATCCGAAAATCTTTAAGATATTTTAGTTGTTCATTGCAGTTTTGTATTTTGTAACTTTTTCTTTCCACAGCAATTTGGACCCGAAGAGATCTGACAAAAAGACAGCTGCAACATAAAGCAAAGGAGAAAAATGAAAGAAAAAGCCACAAAGTCTTGGAGGTAAATATTTAGCATAATTAACATTTGGTTAACATGCCTGTCATAATACCTATGTTTATAATCTCCTGGTTCTGTGGCTTTGCTTTTGATACATCTAATACTTTCATATAAGTTAATTTACCAAGACTTAGTGTCACTTGAACACTGTTTAGGTTGGCCATTAAATTGTTGGTTTATTTTATTCTGATCATATGGGGTAAATTTTTAAACTATTGTCTGGTCCCCACTATCCCTGAACAGTTCTTCTGCAAAATAAGTTGAAAGCATGCCCTGATTCTCACTGATGAACTGCAAGTCATATCGTTCATACACGATTCCCTAAAGATCTGCATAGATGCACTTCCTATTTTTTTTCACCATTTCAGTAAATTTCTGAAAATTATGTATGATGAGATATTATGTCAATATTCATGATATATTATGCCTAAACATTTAATAGTAAACAAGGATTCATTTATTTGCAGGTGGACAACATTGACAAGAGTGACGTAACATTGAAGAAGGTTCCTCGATCTGGAAACATCTCATTCCATATTTTTGCACTCCAGTCACTTTCTCAAATGGATTTATACCGTTGCTGAGGGACAATCGCTGTCGCAATCATATTTGAAGCTTTTACAAAGGCAATGCACTTCTTGTGTTAAGGACCTTGACTATCCAATAATATTTGGACAGCTTCTTGAATGTTAAAACAATCATTTGATTATATTCTAAAATAGTCATGTCCATTTTCAAAGAAACACATTTAAAGTGCTATAAAAAGAAATTTGACTCTTATGTGAGAATTTGTCACTTTTTCTGCACCCCCTAAATGGATTGCATTGAGAATCAAAACATTTTTGAATGGCATTACATCAATGACATGGATTATCATGTGGAGTAACGGGATACCATTAAAATGCAGACAAAATGATGACATGGTAAGATTTTGACTGTACACCAATGTACTAACCAAAAGGTCTTCTACTTTTCATCACATTAGGGTAAGATGGGGGGGGATTCAAATGCAGTAATACGAAACACCAGTTCATTGTGAATGTGATTCAATCGTTGAATTTCTTTGAGAATTTTGCAAGGTTTTATTTTATAATTACACAATGATTGAATATATCCTTCAGTGTCAGTGCTCAATTGAAGAATAAAATATGTACACAAACTATCTTTTTTCTTGTCATTTTTCATTGGCTTTCAAAGGGGGCTAAATTATCCCAAACTTTAAGGCAAATCCAGCCCTTGTGATGACTTATTATCTAATGGTGCCTTGAAAGTGTCAAATAAAAGAATTTAAGCTTCAATAGTTAATCCATTCCAGCATCCCATGTATTAAAATGCACTTTCGAGGGAGGGCAGGCACAAATATATATCATCCAGTTTTTTGTGTGTGTAAATACATTAAGTGGCATTAGTAATTGCTTGGTCTAGGGTTTGAATCTAGCTATTGTCGGGTCACCTGGGCCTATGTTACATAGCTATTTCAATTAACATTTGCCTCATTGCTGTGACCTCTTCAATTGGTAGCCTATTGAGTGCAGAAATACAGGACGTAAAGCCCCAACCACCCGTCCATCCTTCCATCATTAATATTAGCAGTCATCATCTGGTTATTACAAGTAGCCTTTTGAAGTTAATGAGGATAGTTAGTTTAATTACATAATATTATGAAGTATTTAAATTCAATTAATTCTATATTTTCATTTGTACTGTTTTTTTTTTATAAATTGTTACTTGATTTTAGTATTGTAACTATGTGATTTATTCAGACAGCAGCTGAA
Source organism: Platynereis dumerilii (assembly GCA_026936325.1). Lineage (NCBI taxonomy): Eukaryota > Metazoa > Annelida > Polychaeta > Phyllodocida > Nereididae > Platynereis > Platynereis dumerilii. Next base: position 29,649,310 of record JAPTHN010000011.1, read on the forward strand.
CAACTGATATTGTGATGTACATTAACAATGTGTTATTACTGCAACACCAGAGTGTTTAATTATAAACGCTTTTTGTTTAACACTTTAATATGATAAACACCTTCTCTGCAGTCATCCTGGAAAAACATCGAGTGTTTAAGATCAAACACTTTTATTGTTATAAACACTTTTTAGTGTTAATAAAGTGTAACAAGCTATTAAAGCGTTTTTGTGTTTATAATCAAAGACACTTAAATGTGTTTAAAATCAAAAACACTTAAATGTGTTAAAAATCATAAACACTTTCACGCGTTTATTAAGTGTAACAAAAAAGTGTTTATTTTAGTGTTGTTTCTTAAACACTTGTTTTTAGAGTGTGGTTTGTGATGATTTTACCAGTGGTTTTAGACCAGAAAATGGCCATTGAAAATCTGACAAAAATACTGATTTTGGCTAATTTTTGGTCAAAACAATGCCGCAACAGCTCAAATAAAATAATTTTCACTTGAGAAGATACATTCTATGATTATACTTCATGGTTACCTGAAATTATCTAAATTTTGTAATTTTGAGTGGTCAATGTCCAATTTTTAAACTGTCTTTTTGGGGTTTAAAACTACTGCCACGTTCATGTTAAAACTCTAGAAACACTTAAATATAATTAAATTTCATAAACCTAGAAGAAAACTGCGCTGTGACAATTTTTTATAAAATAACATAATTTGGGATGTCGAGAAAAGCAATAAATTTCAACCGAAATGACCTAAAATGACAAAATAAAGACAACTTATGACTTCAATGTGACTTCTGATATTGTTTGATGTAAATATAAAACAAAAATTCCATTCAAAATGAAGTATTTTTAAAAGAAACCTCACTTTTCCAGGTGTATTCAAACTTTTGGAGGGTAGTGTATGCCGTTGTCTAGTGTTATAGGAATGTATTAATCTATTTATCAGTAACTGTTTAGTAAACTATGGGTGAACGATTGTTTCCATGTTGATTTCAAAGTAAATAATACAGCAGCTATGAGTAAAATGTCGTTTATCGTTACCACAGGTGTTGTGTGGCTATTGAAGCGTGCTTTGCATGTATGTCGAATGGCTTTCTTTTGTATGACGTTTAGTCTCTTTATTTCTTTATTTTTACTGTTTCCCCAGGCTGTGGTTCCATAGAAGATGTGTGGTAGTATTAATGATATATGTTTTGAGAGTTAATGTCGAAAGTGTGTTTTCAGACATGCTAATAAGGCCACCACTTTAACAATTTGATTGGTTTTATTGCTTATATGTGATTTCTAGTATAATATTAATTTATTATCAATGAATGCTCCAATGAATTTAGTTTGGTTACTTCCTTTATTGATTTATTATTTATAAAAATTCCAGGACAGTTCATAGGTTGATTTGAATTTTTTTTGATCCAAACTGGATGAAATTTGTTTTTTCTATGTTGAGGGACAATTTATCGAGAGAAAACCATTTGTGTAAAGTTGCAACATCTTCATTTGTATTTTCAGTTTAGGTATTTTAATTCTTTTCAGTGAATATCAAGGTAGTGTCATCTGCAAAAAGTATGGCATCGCATCTTTGGATAGAGTTTTTCAGGCCATTAATGTAAACTAAGAAAAGTAGGCAACTAGGAAGGAGCCCTGGGGAATTTGGTTGTCATAATTATTAGAATATTAGACAGCCCGAGTTGACTTCTGTGAGTGTTGTTGAGATTTAATTCGATTCTTCATGGTCTTGCTTTCAGGATTTTTAGACATTATATGGTTGGGAGACTTGGGATGGGGTGATATGGGGGGGCAGGGGATTCAAAAGTGAAATGGCCAAGGGACAGGGGGACATAAAACCCTATTCAGAGCTGAGGGACAGGGAATTCAAAAGTACCATTGGTAAAATTGCAAAGGGACAGGGAATTAAAATGAATATGGCCAAGGGACAGGGGGACACAAAACCTCATCCCCAACCTCACATGTGAAAACATTTTTTGGATGCATTGACTGACTTCAGGGCTGACCAGGATTATATAACAATAGTTTTTTTTTTCATTAAAATGTGTACGACCAGAGCAGCTCATGTTAATTGCACATGCAAGCAATGCCAAGCACAGACTATATATCCAGAGCCAACAGAATTCAATTTATTATTGTCAATTCAGTGCACACTTCTTGATGGTTCCTCATTTTCAAAAACGTGTCAGAAAATAAGTTTGTTGTATTCATAAACAAAAAACAAAGAATACCAGGCTAAGGGGCCGACCAGATGATCTTTGGGGGGGGGGGGGGCTATGGATATTTGGTGAAAAAAAAAAATTGTTTCCCACTTGACACTGAAAAAAAAGTTTGTTCAGCACATGGATATAAAAAAAAAGTTTGTTTCCACCTGTAGCTAGGGTACCTTAATGATAAAATTCCGATATAAAAGTTTGTGGCGAGTGCGCATGCGAAAAAAATTGTTTGTCAACGCGCCACGAACGAAAAAAAAGTTTGTCCCGGGGGTAAAGTCCATAGCCCCCCCCAACTATCGTCTGGTCGGCCCCTAAAAAACAACGACAACAACAACAAAAACTCCAAAAAGATAGCCTCAATATAGGCCCCAATATAATTATGTTGCAATGATACGCCTAGTATAAACTTACCACATCAGCGCATCTTCTTACGTTTTCCTGGCAAAATGAGTTCTAGTTGCAACTGCTATAGGGCCTATTCAGGGACGGACGCAGGAGGGGGGGATGGGGGGATGCATCCCCTCCACCAGACCAAAATTTTATTATTTTTACATGTTAATTTTATCATCGAGCGGTTGCGTTATGTCGCGAACTATACATTCCGCGACGCGATAGCCCGATAGACCCCCCCACCGGAATTTTCTGGATCCCCCCCTTGGCCTATTGCTGTAGTATTGGGTTAATTTTTATAATGATGTACACATTGTTTAATTTAGAAATGAATAGTTTATGCCGACATAAATAATTATGTCCCTGGTCGGTGAAAAAAAAAATTCCTTGTCGAGAAATCTCAAAGCCTCCCTCCGAATATCTAGGTTGCTTCACCTCTGAGTGCGAGTGGTGCTCCACCTAGTGGTAGTGACGTCATCAGCGTCAGAATTGACGTCACCAGCGTCAGAAGTGACGTCATCCAGTTCATAAATGACGTCCAATCTGTGTTTACGAAGTGCCTCCAGTTCATCCATAGTCTGGGGTTCATCCTTTCTTCGCCAGAATAAAGAAAACTGGTCCATACAGCTCGAGATCACTCCCCCAAGGATTCAGATGTCAGATGATGACTTGCAAGTGGTGTAGGCCTACTGTCGGTCAGTGCACGCACAATTCGATCGTAAAATTTACCATTTAATGGTGACGTTATAAATGTGTATAAAAGATGACTAAACAAACCCAGGGACCCAGATAGACATAGTCTCAGACTCATGAGTTTTTTTCGTCTGGAAAACCTGTGCTTCTTTTTGAGACTGAAGAGCCTCATTCTGGCACTTGCAGTAAATATTTTCAGATATTCTACAACAAAAAAATTAACTTTAACTTCAGTTAACCAAGCAAAAGTTTTTACTTGTAACTTAGCTTATGATTACTATGTAAATGGCACTGCCATGAAATTCGCGCAGCACTTAAAAAGTTTTTTTAGGACTTAGGCCTATAGTGTTACCATTTCTTTTATTTTTATTCATATATGTGAAAGGCAGTTATGTAACTGTTTAAAAATTAGAAAGACAGATACATAGAAAGACAGATATAAATTTAGAATATTAGAAAGATAAAATAGACAAAAAATATAATAGACAAATCAATAGACAAATAAATAGATAGATAAATAGATAAATAAATAGATAGATAGATCGACCCACAGATTAGGTCTGGATACTCAGGTCTGGGCCATCGCCATCTTTTCTTGGGTAAAATAACAGAATCTTCAAGGCATCGTTTTGGGGTGATTTAAGGCTTTGAAAAATCTAAAAAAAATTGAAGCATCTAGATTTTACTATTAGAAAACCTGTTGAACTCTTGAAATATTTTTATGAGGCCGATTTTTAGAGAAATGACAGGAAAAACAACATGTCAACAAAAGTTCGGAAACTGACTTCGAGTGCTTCGGACGGACTTTTCACATAGAAAGAATGTTCGTACAGAGTCCAAACTTAGCTCAAAATGTAGGATATTAAATATCCAAAATGATGACACCAGTTAGAAAATTATAGAGCTGATATTAACAGCGCTGCGCCGTGCTGCGTCATTGACGCAGCAATTGCACAAGAAAAGACTGGATGGATACTGAGCTCTGCTCTGCTGATCTACCCACAGATGGATAAATTAATTGATAGATAGATATATTTAATAGATAAATAATATTGATGGATAATCAGCTAAATGGTAGAAAGTTAGACAACACTAAAAGCTGTCAAAGTCAAATCTATGTTAGATTGTTGATATTACATAATAGTAATACAAAACATGATCTGCTTGTAGATTAATTGCTCACTGTTACATAATCATAAGTTTACAAAGATTATGTTACTTTAATTTTGTTATGTTTTCTTGTTATCTGTTTTGAAATGAAATGAATCACGTGTTAATAATTTGATTTAGCTTGTAAAAGGCTAATAGTTTACTATTCCATAAAAAATATTGGAGAAAATTGAATTTTTAATACACTTTTGAAGATGCATATGTTAATTTTGGCTAAATACGAAACTAAATCATTGATAAGAAGCTGGACCTACTTGACCTAATTCCCAACTGTGGACTGTTGATGTTCAGACCATCACTGCACATAATTTTGAGTCCTCTTTTGTGCTCAATTCGCTTCCCGAAACAGCCTGCGGCCATTTCGCTGCGCGAATATTACACTGCAGCCACGTGAATAGACATGTGTGGATAGCATACAGGTGTGGATAGGTTGTTAGAGGTAACAGACAATTCTGTAAAGATAAAAATTTGTAGAGCTTTTGAAAACATGAAGATTGACGTATAGCATGGCGAAATCCATGGAGAATTGGCGATGTGCATAAAGAAATGAGGTGTGGGCCAAACCTTCAAATTAATTAATTAATATAGGATAATTGGATGAAGAAAAGCTATATTGGACAGGGGCGCTTGCGGCGAGTCCAATATAGTTTTTCTGAGTCCAATTATAATCTATATTGGACGACTTACCATCTAATATTTGTCATATTCTCCATAAATGAACCCAATTTTAGAGCAATAGATTTCATCACTTTGACTGTGCTGGAAAGCCAGCTTGTGTTTCTTTTGGTTAGACTGCAGAATTCTCTTCAGAATGTATCTCGTCAAATTTCAGCAATGGGTAGCCACAAAAATATAAAATTTACATATTCTGAATCTGTATTCTATAACCAAGAAGCTTCTTTATATTGGATATTTTTTATTTCAATTTTATAGCACAATGTTTTTCTTTAAATATAGGCATTTACCTGAAAAATGGGTGAAAAAGTACATTTTTTGTCATTCAATGGCATACCATGGTCCATATGTAAGCAATGTTACGTTTACTTAATGTTGTTGTCCCAATCAATACGAAACTTTTGACGTCATTTGTATTTTTCTGTGTCTTCCCATTGACATGCAATTAATATTTTACAAAAATTGAAAAACAAAACATTTTTTCTTGCTGTTGCTGAAGCAGGCCACAGCAAAAGGTGTTTCCTCTCAGGTCCTCCCTCACTGCCCTATAATATGGCAATAAATCTCCTCAATCCTCCTCTTCTATGTCACATTCAATTTTCCACCCTGCGACGCTGACAAGACCACTAAACAATTGTAATCTTTTCCAGATACTCCAAGACAACACATGGATGCCTTCCCTGGCCTTCTCACCCTCCTGACCCTTTCCCACCTCCACTCCACTCCGACATAACATTTCCTGGATTGCCACCGCTTCCTCTCTCGAGGAAGGGCCATCCCTTCTAAATATTCCAAAAGCTTGTAGGGCGAAAAATCGCCAATCAAGCTTGGGCCTTTGGCCCTAAATTTACACTCTCACTCACTCTCCTCAATCCTCATTGCCCAATGTAACTTCTCATTGCCCAATATAACTTTTCACTGTCCAATATAACTTTTTCTCTGCCTAATACATCAAGGATATTATCCAAGAATACTCGCTTGTGATTGGCTGACACAATCCGAGTGGAGAATATATGAATATGAGCAAGCAAGCTATATTGTTGATCCTCAAAAACACTCCTGTTCTGTGGAAAACTCAAGATTACTGAAGTAGAGTAGTACTTAACAGTTGACAATTTAGGGCCTTAACATGTAATACTAATAGTGCAGTTCCAGGAGAGGCGGACTATGGAGGCTCTGGATTGGGTTTTGCGTCCCCCTGTCCTTTGGCCATTTTACTATTGAATGCCCTGTCCCTTTGCAATTTTACTAATGGTGACTCTACATGACTCTTGGGACATGATACATCATTGATGTCCTCTGGCAGTTGAATTTAATCACCCAACCATCACTGGCTGTACCAGCACAATGTTAGACTAAATCGCGTCGTCCTCTTTTTTGCAGGGGGCATGCTACACATCCGAATCACTCTTCTGCAACGTTATGTGAAAGCTCTCTTCCTCGCCCTGGGCCTTTTGCTCTTCCCTTTCGCTTTCGTAGAGGAAAGTGCAACTTTTATGGAACAGCTCATGGACATCAATAAGGTAAGACCGTAAGAATTAAGACTATACACTCCTGGCAAAAAAGGTTGGAAACAGCAGGATACTTGCGATTTGATTAGTGTTACATAAAACCACGAAGATCCTATGCGCTTGAAGGTACTGGTAAGATAATATACTAAGAAAAGGTGCAACGTGCCTCACAGAATTCTCATTTTGTATACTAGCTGCATCCTGTTTGCATTTTACTGCTCTGCGATTGGTATAGGCTTCACACCAGGTGACGTAACAACTGTTGTCACCCTAGCAATTAACCTATGACAGCATGATCTGTGATGTCACAGAACAAGTTGTCTAGAATGCATTGCAGCAGGAAGACGTCCTTTCACAGAAAACACACTTCTGATGAGCGTTGCATCTCCTCCGTGCATAAAATGGCTTCTGGATGCTCAGATTCTTATTTAACCATATTAGAATAGGCCTATATGAGTGTGAAAAGGAATATATAAGAGGTAAATTTGTAAAATATCGTTAGATTTTTGAGGTTGCTCTCTTTGTCATCTGTGTTTCACTGTTTCTCACTGGCCTTGAAGAATATTGTCATAAGGTGGTGACCATTTAATATCAGGAAATTGGGGTTTTCCTATGGCAGTAGAAATATTTATTTTTTTTGGAAAAGTCATGGAATATTCATTCCAAAATCAAGCAACACCTTGTTAAATATATAATATGTAAATGGCACTGCCATGAAATTCGCGCAGCACTTCAAAGTTTTAGGACTCACAGTGTTACCATAACTTGTATTTTTATTTCATACCAAATGTATAAAGACAGTTATGTAACTTTTTCAAAACAATTAGGAAGAAATAATGTTGAAAGACAGATAACTGTAGTATAATAGAGAGATAAAAAGAATATAATAGATAAAATGTAGATAAATAGATAGATAGATAGATAGATAGATAGATAGATAGATGGATAGATGGATAGACAGATAGAAATATTAATAGAAATATTAAACAGATAAATAGGCCTAATATTGATAGATTGATCAATAATCATCTCAATGATAAAAGGCAGACCTACTGAAAGCTGCCAAATTTAAGTCTAAATTAGATTGTTCACATTATATAATAGCATAATAGTAATAAAAAACAATAACATGATTTGCATGTAGATTAATTGCTCACTGTTACATAATCATCAGTTTATAATAATTATGCAACTTAATTTCATGTTTTCTTATTGTCTGTTTTGAAATTAAATGAATCACTTGTTAATACATGTAATTTAATTTAGCTTGTCAAGGCTAGTAATTAATTATTCCATAAAAATTATAGATACAGGGAATATTATGTAGAAAATTGAATTTTTAAGACACTTTTGAAGATGAATATGTTATTTTTTTTATATATATACGAAACTAAATCATTGATAAGAAGCTGGGCCCACTTGACCTAATTTCAAACTGTGGACTGTTGATGTTGGGACCATCACTCCACAGATTTTTGAGTCTTCTCCTGTGCTCAATTTCGCTTCGCGAATAATATTAAGTGGTCATACCCTAGCAGTTGTGAATGGTTATTGTTATGCGCATTGCTTGTACCTTTCCAGGACTGCACTCCCTTCAACCACTACTTGGGTCAGCTAAACGAGTCTTTTTGGTTGAAAGCCAAGCTGTACAGGACGAAATCAGAAATGTACACTTATGGACCCGATGAGATTACCCCATTCTCTGATCTTCCATTTTGTTCATACCAACCAGACAATCAAGGTGAATTTTAAATATGTTATAGTAACCAACATTTTAAAAGCGTAATTTGTTAAATAGGCTGCCGCATATTTTCCCTGTATCCCCAGAGGTAGGGTTATACTGGATTTCCCTTTTTCCAGGAGAATGCATGGGTTTAGTTTATTTGTCTAAAGTTGTCTTCTTGGGAAAGTTTCATTTCGAGAGTTCCAAAAAGTCCACATTTACCTGCAGATCTTCCTTTAATGTGTTTTGTTACTTGATTTTGGTATACTGCAGTAATTGACATTTCCAGGCTCTCAGGAACAAGAGCAAGAAAGAGATGTTCCCAGTTGGCAGCAAATAGAGGCAGACAACTCCAATGTAATGGAAGGAGGAGAGTGGAAGCCCTCACACTGTGAAGCACAATTCAGAATAGCCGTAGTCATTCCTTACAGGGACAGAGAACCTCATTTGAAGAGGTTGTTACACACCCTCCATCCATTTCTCAGGAGACAGAACTTGGACTACAGAATTTTCGTTGTGGAACAAGTAAGTAGCAAATAAAGCATTTCATGAATTTCATGGCAATGGAATCACAACCCTGTCCTGAAAGCTGATCATTGTTCCAAAGTTTTCCATGTCTTGATAAGGCGTGTTAGTGAATTCGACGAAGAATGATAAAAAAGATTCTTTTGAAAGGTCGGTTTTGCCCATTCATTTTATTCTCTCTCAATTTTCTTTTTTTTAACTTGGTGATTGTATTACTGAAATTTCCTTCTTTTCAGGCAGGAGACAGCCCCTTTAACAGAGGAGCAGTGAAAAACATTGGTGCTTTGGTGGCCATGAAATTGAAGCAATTCGACTGTATATATTTCCATGATGTGGATCTGATACCACTAGTCAAAAATAACATTTACTATTGCAGTGACAACCCACGTCACTTGTCATTCACAATCAAGAAAGCTCACAGTATTGAGTAAGTATTGCTTATTTTAACAAAGTTACCAGATTAGTGTGACTTTTTTTAACTCTTCAATGTCATATAAAAGCCTCTTATATCCAGTATAGGGATGGCAACGAAAACAACATTTTCCCAATCCGATAATCGACAAAAGACTTTTCCGATGCATCGAATGTATCGATACATTTTCACACACCCGAAAAACGGCATCCAGGCTTTACTGTCAAGTTTTCTACAAAAAATCCCAAGAATTCTGAATTTTCGTCGCCCATGTCGGCCATATTGAGTCTCTTGGTCTCATCTGCGAGATTTCAGACGAGAACAGAGCAGTGATGGTGCGGTTTTGATATTTAAACAACGTGCATTCTACTGGATTTCCGGCAATGTTTTTCAATAAAAGCACCAAATGCTGTGTAAATAATGTATTCCATACTTGCGGTATTGTATCGATACAGGATCGATACGGACAAATAATCCGATGCATCGATTTCGGCCGTGTCGATGGCAGTCATAATCCAGAGCCTCACAATTAAACTAGAAATTGAGTGAAAGAGGCCAATCACTATTTTGAAATTAAACAAGAGTTTAATGATCGTGCAACAGTGCTGTTATTCAATTCATACCATACAATGTTAAATTCCATCACTTGCAGACATGCATACTCAACACATTTTGGAGGGGTGATCTCACTTACCAAGCAGCAGTTCATAAATGCCAATGGCTTCTCCAACATCTACTTCACTTGGGGATCTGAAGATGATGATCTTTCGAAAAGGCATGTGTGATTTTGCTCATCCATAGACACTTATGCATTGTGTAACATAGGCGTAGGATTCAATACATCTGAGGGGGAGGAGCTGCCCAAAAAATATTATATAAATCAAAAATGTTCTGCCCAAAACTCCCTTAAAATAATTAATCTTCCAAAATGTTTTGGAGGGCTACAGCCCCCCTCCCCATCCCCCTGGCTCCTACACCTATGATGCTTAAAATATAGGCTAGTTTTCACTTTTCAGTTGAATTTTTGTCATGTTAAAATTGTATTCTTACTAGTGGAGGTGAAGATGACGTGGGGGAAAGTTATAGAGTCTTTGGTTTGCAAACATCAGACTCTTTCAATTGACGCTACTTATTTTCTTGTTTATATAATTTTTTGTATCTGCATTCTTCAGGTTACGTGTTCTTGGTTATCATATTGAACAAAATGATCGCGACATCGGAGTTTACGCTATGATGAACCACATCAAAGGCACCGATGTCAGGAAAAGGTGAGGATTAAGGAGAATTGGCAGTTTCATACATGTAAAGTTAACATTTCTAAAAGCGGAGTATATACTAAGTAATACTCTACAGAAATGCAATGGTAAATTTGCTCTGACCTCATTGGCACCCAGCAGCGTCTGCATTAGGGTGCATCAGCCGCCCCATGAAAAATAAAAAATAGAGATAGGCAGCTGTACCTTGTCATGAAGTTGTGTTATGGTACCCAGATGAACATACTAAAAAATCAGCCAGATCAAATAATATTTAGGGGTGCCTCCGGAAGCATATTTCCTAAGACATTTTTCAGGAAAAGTTACGTTTCCGCAGAATCGCGGTTTGCGATATCTTAATTAATATAAAAGATAGAAAAAAAACAATGACATATTTGGATTCTGCTGAAAATGTCCTTCAAAATGAATACCTGGAACCTATACTTTCGTTGAGATAATGTTGATGCCATGGGGCAGGATGTGTTCTTATTCTGAATATTTTATTCGACTTCACTGATATACAAAAATTTTTATTTAAATGACTGCAAGATACTTTGTCTTTAATTGTTCCTTTCTTACTTATCATGTTTGGTACATATGAGTAATAATATACTCAGTATTTCTCTTTGGCTCTCAAAGCTATTTCTATTATTCAAGGATTCAATGATCTTGATTAATGTTTTACGACTGTATGACAATTAAGAAACAACATTACTGATATGCTATGCATTAAGAAGTCATTATCTGTTTTAACACTGAGAAAACTTGCCTGATATTATAGTGCACAGGAAGATATGTCAATGTACAATTGTACATAATATTGTAATCAACCATTCATATTCTGCAAATTAATGAAATACAAATATTGTCTGCACATTGTATATTTTCTGGAAGTACTTTCTGAGGCCACATTAAGCTTCAAACCAACATTTTTAGAGTAGGCCTATATCAGGGACTATGTTCACCGAAACTGTCAATATACATAATCTGTATATCCTGCACTAGATGGATGGCAAGGTCCAAGGAGGATTTATTTCATAGATTTAATCTATAGTTACAATTCCATAACAAGAATAGAAGCAATTTAATAAATGTAATATTTATTTAACATTTTCGCTCAAACTTTCATTGCGTTTTAAAAAGGTATTAATTACTTGCAGTCTCATGCAGAAGGGTACAAACCTTTCTACTTAAATTCCATTATATAAGGAATGTGTGAGATCTGCATAAGTGATAAATGTTTTAGATGCCATACTGTGTGACCTTCAAGAAAAGTCTTTGAGAGGCAAAGATGGATAGGCCTTTTAAAAGGATATTTTCATAAATATAAAATAAATCAGATTAAATTCATTAAAACCGATCATCCTGCACATGTTAAGAATGGTCAAGTTTAAGATGTTGCAGTAAATTAATAATGAAGATAGAGAATTTCATTTCAAATGCAGAAATATAGAAAGAAAGAAAAGTAGTACTTACTTTCCTCTTAACTACAATAACACAAGCTCAAGCCATGGTACGGCTTTCCTGCTCTATTTTTTTTTATTCATAAGACAGCTGATGAACTTTAATTTATATGGTAAATGGACCCATTTCTTTATCCACAAAAAGCATTAGGGCTAGTTTTTCATAAGGTTTCAATAAATTGGGACTTATGGTCACTTATCACCACATAGCATAGCAAACTTGTTTTTTTTCTCTTTTCGTAGTCATAAAACTTTTTGAGATCATCATGAATAATTGAAATTGCTTTGAGAGATAAAATTGAATACTGAGTAAATCGCTGCTGATATTTATGAATCATAATTTATATGAAGAGAAAAGCAAAGAATAAGTACCATGCACTCATATAAACAGAAACTTGTGTATATCAGTGACGTCGTACATAATAATCGAAGTGAAAGCATATCTTGCAGTACATGATCACCATAATGTTGACAGAAACATAGGTTCCAGGTATTCATTTTGAAGGAAATTTTCTGCAGAATCCAAATATGTCATTAGTTTTTTTCTATCTTCTATATTACTCAAATTATCGCAAACCGCGATCTTACGGAAACGTAATTTATCCTGAAAAACTCAAAAGAAAGATGCTCTCGGAGGCACCCCTAAATATCCATTGATCAAACTGAAATTTCATAATCTTATTTTGTGTGGTAAAACCCAACTATGGACCAAGGTACAGCTGGATCGGTTGATGTTGGGGCAACTGATGCACCCTAGTCTGCATGCAGGCAGAGTGCAATAACAAATGGTGGCCATTTTAAAATGTCCATGATTCCAACTATCAAGGCCAGTTTTCTCTATTTATGAGCTATTATAAAATAGGGTTCCCCTTACAGGCATAGTTTTCATGAATCTATAATTCGTCAGGAAATTTTTGATGTATTGCTGATGAGTTAATGTTGTCTTTCTCACTTTAGGATCAAATTTTGCCATTAACGATAGGGGGGAGGGTTGGTCTAGTGGTAGCATGCTGGACTGCCAATCGCTGGGTCCAGGGTTCGAATCCTGCTCTTGCCGGGTCACCTGGGCCTATGTTTGACGGCTGTTTCAATCATCCTTCGCTTCATTGCCGTGTCCTCCTCCTGTCCTAATTAGCCTACCAAGTGCATAAATACAGGACATAAAGTCCCAATCTTCCATCATACCGTTAACAATAAGGGCAGTTTTCAACTTTTCATTGTGTAATATTTTTTGGTGTCTTTGAACATCATGCCAACATAAACCCCGATAAAGTCTGTAAAGCATCCCATTACAGCATACATCATCTCTACCTGTAATACATCATCTCTGCCTGTATAGTATATATGTCTTATCTTGGAGATGTTGTTCACAGAATGATCTTCTTTCAGGTACTGGCAGTTAATGTGGGGCCATTGTCGATTCCTTTATGATGGACTTACCACATTACCCTTCGAAATTCTTGAAATCAACAAATACCAAACTCATACTCATATAAAGGCCTCAATCGATGAGAAACTTGTCATGTCCAGCATCCCGGATATTCCTCAGACGGATCAAATAGGAGCTTATTTAAAACCAATGACTAAAGTGGATGCTCTAAAAAAGACATTTTGGGCTATTTGAATTGCTCAGAGTATTTGAATATCATGTTGAGTTGGACTAGGTAACCTTTCTTGAGATTTTGAAGCCATTTTACTCAGGATGATTTATGATTATTTTTCAAGCTTAAAACTTGAACATTATTAGGGATGACTCTTTGAGACACAAATTGTGAGGCCTTTTGTAAACTGTCCCATCTTTATTGCAATCTTATCCATATTTATGTGTAACGTACGTAACTGTAATTTTAATATTTTTTGTTGTTTGAATGATGTCGTTGTTGCATTCTTGATTTATGAAGCTGTCTTGTTGAATTTGAATGTACATAATTGATTTTACAAACAGTATTGTCTTGTTGCATGATGTAATTATTGATTAAATTCTATTATGCCAATTTTTTTTTTCAAAAAAACGCTGGCTTGTTATAATAAAAACCTACTCAGGGTGGTCGATCACTCCACTGAAACCCATGAGTGGTCTGGCAGGTGGAGGAACTCACGAGTGGCGAAGCTATGAGTCAGTTCTGCCCCCAGCCTGACCACGAGCTGTTGCCACAAATAAATAAAATATATAAATCAAAGATGTAATAAGTGGATCACATACATGTACTAAATTAAGAATGGTGGATCATATATATGCAAATCGAGGATAATGGATCACAACATTATACCTCATGGGCTGTTCGTCATGGGTTTTGGATACGGTATACCACAGACTGCAGAGATTATCCAGCATCTGGTACTTGTAAAACAAATACTACAATGTAAGTATGTTGTTAGAATATTATACAAATATTTGATGGTGAGGAGTCCAATATATCGAGTATAATTGGGTGAAGAAACGCTATTTATTGTGATGTACAGATGAATTTCCGTTTTTCTGAGTCTAAATATCTGGATCACATATATATATGCACAGGTGTGTCACGTAAAACTAGCGGGATCCATGGATTGGATCCAGACCAGTGCATCTCTAATCCAGACTAAGAGCCTGGAACCATGTCAGCCACCTTTAATCAGCTCACTTGAAGCCTGGTGGGGGGGGGGGGGTTCTCACTATATGTTGGTCTACACCTATGCTCGGCTGAAAAGGGCTCTACAAAGACTAATTTTCCCTAGCTAAGGGTCCTAAAATGAGGTCTGATTATTCCTAGACATGGCCCAACATTTCCAGAACGCTGAATTTCGCATAAAAATCACCTTCCGAAAGACATCCATGGTGGCAAAAAAGAAATTATTTGGCACAAATAATTAAAATAATACAGCCATCTAAAAAAAACGCCTCTTTGAGGGCGAATTTTCCCTAGTCCAGGCTCGGGTCCTATTTTCGGGTTCACGGTACTCCGTTACTAACTCTGGGTGCGAAACGCTCAGCTGAGTACCCCCGTCATATTTTGTGGCGAGAACCCCCCCCCCCGGACTTGTAGAAATTGTCGCCGACTTTTTCGGCTAGCTGAATTTTGTTGGCTGCAACTTGAGCTGACTTTTGTCAGCTGACTTAATACATTATTTTCATGATATATTTACAGATATGCGTATAACATTCAAAGTAAAGGGTCCTTTCACTAGCCAATGAACAGGCTGCAATCAATGGTGTGAATTGCAATCAATTACAATCACTAATTACATCATGAGACATAGAACCAAAGGCCCTTCTCTTTTTTGCTCAATTGAAATTTTTAAGAAGTCCACTTCCCAGCTGACAAAGCATGTGAAGTTCATGTGATGAACACGGGGGAAATCCGGTGAACACGACATACAACTGAGTTAGGACCGTTTCAGCAAAGCGAAACGGATTTGTGTGCAAGGACAGAAGACGACACGAGGTGGCGCCGCAGGCGCCACTCTCCTGCACTCTGGTGGACAGTCATTCCGCTTGTGACGTTTGATGAAGAGTGAGCAGTGGATGGAGTACCTCCTTGTTTCTCAACTTTAGCTTGTCTACACTTCATCACAACACTCGTCTTGTGTTTGTAACAGTCCATGAACTTACCAGCCATGTGTTTGACACTCGACACTCTGTCACAACGTGGAATCACTCATTATTTGAGCTACTAACTCAGCAGTCTGAGCAGTGCAAGGCGAAAACCGCCCCACGTGGAAAGTGAAAAGCACTGCGTCGTATCCTAGCAACCTATATTGATTTGCACTCATCAACCCCGAGGACATGCCTGGCATGACGTCATCCCTGCATTGTGACATCGTCTATGATCTGAACATGGTCCTGCACATGCTGTCCAACATACCTGATGATGTCAGCATAAATCCTCAGGATGTCAGAATCAATGAAGGACAGTTACTGATTCTGGAGATCTGTTTCAGTGGAAAAGGGAAGTAAATCTTCAATTTCCTGTAAATCCAATAAAACATTGCTTCTCATGATATACCTTTGCTTTACCTCAGCTTTCTCTCTACTTGATAGAGACAACATCAATATAATTTCCTCAACCAACTTGGCTATTAAAAAAAAAAAAAAAAATTTAAAAATAGCCACTTTAAAAAATATTTCTTTCTTCTTAATTTTTCATTGTTGCTTTATAATTAAATCCAATCACTGTTAATCAATTATTCATATCTTTCCCCATCACTTCACTTTTGATAAAATTTTATTATTTTTACAACCATCATCACAAATACCTTATTTTTTACTGACCATTACATTAATAGCCACGTTATAATTCAATTCACCACACTTTGGTGATCAACTCCAATAAATAGATCATACATCACAACCTTTTCCATATATTTATCTTACATTTATCTTACATAATCACATTTTAAACCAAAAAATAACTGAATAAATAAATTATGTATCATATACTGATTGTTATTTCCTGCCTCATGGGCTTCCCCTTTCTTCTGCCACACCCTCGTGGCCTTCTAATTTAACAAATAAATAATAATTTATCTTCTTGCCGCACACATTTGTGGCTTAATCCGTCTGCTCCACCTTTTTCTCTTCCTTAATTTTCTTGCCACCACACCTTTGTGGCTTTCTAATTTAACAATTAAACTAAAACAATTAATGTTCCGCCTTACCTTCGTCTTTCATTTTTCTGCCACCACACCTTCGTGGCATTCTAATTTAACATATATATAAAAATAAAAAAATAATTTATTCTCTTGCCACCACACCTTCGTGGCATTCTTTTTTTGCCACCACACCTTCGTGGCAGTCAGTTCTTCTGCCACCACACCTTCGTGGCATTCTAATTTAACATATATAAAAATAAAATAATAATATATTCTCTTGCCTCCACACCTTCGTGGCATTCTATTTCTGCCACCACACCTTCGTGGCAGTCAGTTCTTCTGCCACCACACCTTCGTGGCATTCTAATTTAACATATATAAAAATAAAATAAAAAATAATTTATTCTCTTGCCACCACACCTTCGTGGCTTTCTATTTTTGCCACCACACCTTCGTGGCAGTCAGTTCTTCTGCCACCACACCTTCGTGGCATTCTAATTTAACATATATAAAAATAAAAAAATAATTTATTCTCTTGCCACCACACCTTCGTGGCATTCTTTTTTTGCCACCACACCTTCGTGGCAGTCAGTTCTTCTGCCACCACACCTTCGTGGCTTTCTAATTTAACATATATAAAAGTAAAATAATAATATATTCTCTTGCCACCACACCTTCGTGGCATTCTATTTCTGCCACCACACCTTCGTGGCAGTCAGTTCTTCTGCCACCACACCTTCGTGGCATTCTAATTTAACATATATATAACAATAAAATAATAATATATTCTCTTGCCACCACACCTTCGTGGCGTTCTATTTCTGCCACCACACCTTCGTGGCAGTCAGTTCTTCTGCCACCACACCTTCGTGGCATTCTAATTAAACATATATATATAAAAATAAAACAATAATTTATTCTTTTGCCACCACACCTTCGTGGCATTCTTTTCTGCCACCACCTTTGTGGCATTCAGTTACGGCCACCACCCCTTCGTGGCATTCTAATTAAACATATATATATATAAAAATAAAACAATAATTTATTCCCTTGTCACCACACCTTCTTTGCCTCCATTTTAACATATAAACCTAAAACAATAATTTATTTTCTTGCCACCACACCTTCGTGGCATTATCTTTCCACCACCACCTTTGTGGTCTTCTAATTAACAGTCAAAGATAAAACTAATTTATTTCCTACCACACCATTGTGGTATTATCTTTCTGCCACCACCTTCGTGGTCTTCAAATCAACAATTTTACGATAAAATTAACAAATAACAGATAAAAAAGTTTATTTTTCAGCCACCTCTTCTTCGTGGCATTATTCTTATTTTTGCCACACTTCCCTCCCTTAAATTTCTTCCCACAGCACCTTCATCCCATTCAATTGGTGCCACTAGACCTTTGTGGTTCTCTTTCTTATCCCACCACACCTTCCTAAAATCGTATATAGATTAAATATTAATAAAAAAATAAAAAATAAAAAAAAATAAAAACCTGTTCATGTGCCATTCGTGGCACTAATTTTTCTGCTCCACTCCTCCCTTAAATTTCTTCCTACAATATCTTCTTACCTGTTCTCCCATCACACACACCTTCGTGCCTTCACTTTTCTGCCACTACACCTTCGTGGCTTTCAGATTGTCTCAATAATTTTTCCTTTAACTGTTGCCACACATTTGTGGATTTTTGGACTAAATCTTTCTCTTAATTCGTCCTCACCTTCATGTTTAAACCTATCCTCTTACTTAATATAACTCTATCGGTAGTGCCAAGACTACCTCCCCGAAACCAATTTCTTAAATTCATTCCCATGCCTCAACTCCCGGTAGGCTATAACTAATTAAAAATCACATTTTTATACTCAATTGTCTTTCCAGATACCACGACACAAGACCATGGTTAAATGACTGAGAAAGCCTCCAGAGAGAATCTTGAATCGGGGTCCTGTTCAGCTATCACACTCCAGATTAGTGTTGCGAGACGACCATATGTGTTTTGTCAAGTGCTTTGCCCTGCCGGTAAGGGCCATGATGCCAAGTACAAGACTGGTGTGCCAGCAGGGACAAGGATAGGACCAAAGGTGCTGGACAAATGGGCCTAGAAGTGATGTCATGGCGAGCCCAGCTGATGGCGGAAAGTCACAGTGGGGGAGGGCCGGCGGATATTTGCGGTTCTATAGCCCAACCAATACTCTAATCAACTCCAAACCAGTTTAAGAGCTCATAATGTTTCCTCCAGTGCCACACCAGTTACTGCCTCACGACACTCGACGGGACGACGTAATGTCGCACTTCCAGGAATCTCCACCTACTACTATCAAATGGGACGAGACCCTCATCGCACCCAGTGAGCCAACAGTCCCATCACTCAAAATTTGACAAGCCGTATTGACTACCCCGAAGGCTTGGGGGCAGATACCACCAGTCAATTCAAAATACCAGACAGGATCTGCAACATCATCTCCTTTCTTCACAATCATATAAATGGGTGACTATCCCTCCACAATCCGTGGCTGTAAGTCAGTGACCTTACTTGCTCATAAAGTTAGAAGACATCAGGATCCATGACACTCAAAAATTTCGGATTGGGATTAACCGCAAATCTTGGTCTTCACTCTCTTGGACCATGGCTGCAGGATGGCATGAGAATAACGATCTGCGAACAGCTTCCAGTCCAAACCTTGCCTTACCTTACCTGGGAGTAACATGCTCAATTCCTACTTTCAAGCCAATTTGGCCTAGTCTACCTTGGTTGACGGCGGAAAGTCGCAACCGAGGTCCGGCCACCTTAACATCGTTGTACTGACCAGGGTCTTTTCCCCGGAGCAGTGTCACTACTCTGTCCTTCTCCTCCCTCTCCGTCTTCTTGGCGCAACCAAGCCGGTCTCGACCTTACTTGGTTGTTTGGGTGCTCTCTTCGTTCTCGCCAAGAAGACTCGGATCGCATCCCCTGGAATTCTCATGGAAAATTCATCTACGCTATACCCAATCATGAACATTTATATTTCCATATGATTAATTTCCGATGGATTTTTCACAATTGTATGTTCTGGAGTGTTATAAAACATTCTAAGTTTTGTATTAATATTAATAATTAATAATTAAAACATTTTAATTTCCAATATTGTGGTCGGTGTTGTCCTTTCACACAAAGGACCGTTTCAGCAAAGCGAAACGGATTTGTGTGCAAGGACAGAAGACGACACGAGGTGGCGCCGCAGGCGCCACTCTCCTGCACTCTGGTGGACAGTCATTCCGCTTGTGACGTTTGATGAAGAGTGACCCACCATCCAGCCCCATGCATCCACCTTTCCTTAAGACTTTGCCTCTGCCTAAAATTCGGCGGTTGACAGCGGAAAGCTGCAACTCTTGGTACTTTAAATTTCTTTCATCCAGGGTGCTCTCTTCGTTCTCGCCAAGAAGACTCGGATCGCATCCCCTGGAATTCTCATGGAAAATTCATCTACGCTATACCCAATCATGAACATTTATATTTCCATATGATTAATTTCCGATGGATTTTTCACAATTGTATGTTCTGGAGTGTTATAAAACATTCTAAGTTTTGTATTAATATTAATAATTAATAATTAAAACATTTTAATTTCCAATATTGTGGTCGGTGTTGTCCTTTCACACAAATCACGTGTTTTTGTTCACGTGAGAAACAACCCCACATTTTCATGGGATAACCACATGATGAATGTCACCACATAATCACTTGACCATCTTCACATGAAAAAACTCATGGACACCCGTCTCGTGACGAATACTATTATGTAAAATCACGTGGTTCACTGGTGAAGATTGCCCCCAGATAATCACGTGGTAAATGGTGAAGATTTCCCCGCAGAAAATCATGTGGTTAACTTGTGAAGATTGCCCCAAGAAAATCACGTTAACAGGTGACAAAATTAAGTGGTTAGCATTTGCCAATGCATGTCAGTTTTCCATGTGATAACTGAGGGGCAATTTCACGTGATAACTCTCAGTTGACCACGAGTTTTGTCAGCTGGGTTGATTCTCTTACAAATAAGCCCACAGTTGTCAAAGAGATAAGAAGGTTAATTAGCTTCAAGCTGGATTTTCAGCTCAGCTGTCTTCTATCTATTTTCAGTTCAGCTGTTGGACTGACTCATCTCAGCTCACATCAGCTTAGAGGAAACTCAGCTCGCGACGGCGGAAAATGTCGACGGTTGCGTGCTCTAGTCTAGATGTTGACTTGGTTAGGCCAATTCAGTGTTGTCAAGCAGATTAAACAGTATTATGGACCTAGGAAAACCCAGCCTCATTGACATTGTACAGGCCTACAAAATGGCGGATGTTTCCGGAAATAGTTTTAATATGCGCCGAGACGTCGGAGAGCTGAAAAAATGAGTTCCACTAATGCCCGCTATACGCGAGTACGCCTATTATATGTTGTACATGTGAATAGAATGACAAGATTGTCTATGCTGTTCACCATGCATTGGAGTTGCCTCTAAATAGCCCACGCCGGTGCTGATGGGATGTAAAACAGAAACTCACTCACTCCATGCTTTGGAATGACCTCCCCAACACCCTGGATTGTAATTCTGAGAATAAGCGAACATTTTCTTGACTCGAGCTTCAGATTTCCCTCAAAAATAAGCAAAATGCATGGCATCTGTAGCAAAATAGTTTGAGTTTGTAGGCTTTCTAGATGGATAACAAATCATTCAACAGTTCTTTTATATTTTGAGATTAAAACTACATTTGCAGTGATAAAGAAGGTTGGAAAACTATTCTAAAGCATGCGCTTGGGAAATAGGAAGACAAATAAATACATAGATGAAACAATAACATACGTTATAATAAACTTGTAATTATGAAAATTTGCAGTCTCAATAATAGCAAAGAATTTTTAATTTTTTTTTTACGTAAGGCGATTTTGCACTTCCTCATTGATACATTTTGCCACGGCACGATGCCTGATCATGCTTCAGATCTAATTGACAATTTGATTATATAATTGATGATAGGATACTTTTCTGGGCAGCATTCATACTTGATCACCGAACGATGGGCGGGTGCTTCCACAATGTCGAACTGGTGGTTGAGGATGTAGGTATCCAGGTTCACATGAGATTGAAACGCCGTAAGGTTCACCTTTGAAATGAAATAAAGAAGAAGAGAGAATATCAGAACTATTAGGGCAGAGTGCCCTAAAATGCACCGCTTCCCAACAGGTGCACCCCTGTATTTTGCAGCTAATAATATATTTGGATAGTGTGAAACATATAGTGTTGGGTATCGTGAGGATTTTGCGAAACAATAGTTTAAACGATACTTAGTTAGCGATACAATACCTTAACGATACATATCAAGTGAGGAAACGATTCAATATATTGCCAACTATTGAGGTGCACGATACAATAGCCTACTATTGCGATATGTAAATTACCAGAAAAAGCTTGAAAAACATCGTTTATAATGGTGTCAATTCAACATGATTGCTGTATGAAGTTAGTGTTATATATATATACTAGAAATTACCCATTGGGGAGACAAATAAGGGAAGCAATTGTTTAGGATTAGAAGCCAGTAATTGGGAAGATTGATTGGGTCTGTTAAGTGTGAATCAGTGAAGTGTACACAGACAGTGGAAATAGTTTGCAATAAATGTGTGATCACTGTATTTGGTGTGATGAGTGTATTTGGCACTATGAAGTAGATGATTATAAAATAAATGACATACATGGAGATTATTATTGGGCAATTAAGTTGTTGTTATTAAATGGACAGTGAAGATGAATCAATGAAGACTGAAAGGAAGCATGTGAAGTAGGGAATGTATTAGTACCATATATAAGGAAAGGAGAATCTATGTATGTAAGTATTTATGTTACTATGGAGCTACATGTATGTACGTATCTATGTATACATGTATACATCTAAGTAGCTATGTATGTATGTATGTATAGGTATTATCTAGGTAACTATAAGCCAATAAGGTGCTTCAGAGGCACTAAATAAAGTGTATCTATCGATCTAGGTATCTATAAATCTATCTACCTATCAACCAATGTGCCTATGTAGCTTAGTGCCTATCTATCTATCAAATGATATACATAAATGTGAAAATGTAATGGAAGGCCCTTTGAAAAAGGGCTGCTGCCACTGTGAATTGCCTGCTGAGCGGTAGGTGTGCTGCAGTGCATGTATGTGTAGTGTACATGCAGCATTATTAGTTTCGTAGTATATGAATAAAAAAATGAACATGAATGAAGAATAACAATTATAGTGAAATAATTAGCGTCTTATAGCGGTTTAGAGGTTGACAAAGTATTAGTGGTGTAGGTGCATTATTGAGAGCAGGAGAAGTGTTTTTTGACGAAAATGGAGAGTCTCCTTGAGAGATTCATGCAATCCTGGTGAGTGTTATGAAATGGGATAGAAATCGTAAATAATAGAGAAAACAGAAGGTTATTTTGTGCTGAGAGAAAGATATGATAGAAAAATAAGGATAGGAGGAAAGTTTGGGTGAGTGGGATGGGCAGGGAAGGCGTTTTCTGCTTTGGAAGGAGGGGCTTTTGGAGCACAGATTTAACTGCAATATTAGCCGGCAGGGATATAGGAAAGTTAGGCAAAAAAAATATTCTCTATTTCACAAAACTAAAGCAAAAAACTGAAAAAAAGTTGCGATTTTCTTTGGTTTCTCACAAGATAGAGGTGTGATGCGCATTAAAGCGCACATCAGAAATTAGCGGAACTATGCTTTTAAGCAGACAATTACTGTCGCGATAATCGTGATACTTAGGCTACTGCCTTTAGCAATAGTGTATCGTGATATATCATGCCTAATTTTTCCTCACGATAGTTGTATTGTGACTGCATTGGTGATTAAGTATCGTGATAGTAACAGTATCGTCCCAACACTAGAAACATATATGATAAGTCAAATATTTATTTCTTCAAATTTTGTAATACTGCTAAGCATAGGTGACCAGAAAAAAGGACAAGGTAAAAATTGCTCCATTTCTTATAGCATTTCCATGATTTTGGGCCACTATACTGGCAATGGTACGGAGACTACAACATGTCTTTTTCTGCTTTCTTTTCTATCAAACTTTAGAGAGAAATATCCAAAAAGCCCCATGGTTTTGGAAAAACGACACAAATCAAGAACCATACACTGTACCTAACCTAAGAGGCACACCCGAGTCTAAATCCTGCATTATGACGCTCAGAATAAAAAAACAGCCTTCCAATAGGCTGTCTTTTCCAAATAGGCTACTGAGCAATTTTAATCAATAATAAACTGTAATTCATGTTAAACTCCTTAGTAAAATATGAAGTGTTTTTTAGGCAACATAGGGGGTGTGCCTTTTATTTGCTTTTTAAGATAGGGGTGCCTAAAAAGCCCCTTTTTTCCCAAAACTATTTCATTCTGTAAAAAGATAAATAATATGCAATATTTCGTATTTTTGTTTTGCACTCCCTCCTTGCTCTGCGCCCTAGGCAACCGCCTAGTTCGCGTAATGGTAGAGCTGGCCCTTACAAAAGTGTATATTTTGAATTACATACAGTGTATATATGGCAACAATTTGAAAACATATTTTTTCAAAAGTGCCATTATCATGAACTTAGTGAAATAAAATAACAGATACACGCACCAGAAAGAAAAAAAAATAGGCCTATAATATATATATGATTATTGCCAAAATTTAGAAATTAAATTAGTATGTTTTATTACCTCACGTTCAGCATATACCCAGGACCCAACAGACAACCTGCAGTTAATTTCGGGTTTGTCTTGAGTGCAAGGAATTTCCATGGAGAAGCGGGGGATCCACGTCACTGTGCCGTCATGATAAAAATTCGCCTTGGTTGGTGCCAGCTTTGTCTCCAATCTGGTGAAAAAACAAATAGTCAAGGAGAAGGAGAGGCCAATATTGCTTTGGGTATTACTCATGAGAGCACCACTTGAATTTGGAAGGACACTTTCAGGTTTCAGAAATGATGATTTTTGCATTCTGAAAGTGTGAAGGAATTTTTCTATGAGGGCCCACACTGTAAGAAATGACCGTGTTTTTCTGGCTAAAAGAACCGTAAATTTATTGTTATTTTACCAGTATTTTTTTAATACAGACTTTGTCCGGGAATTTACAGTTCTTTGTCACTTACAAAATGGTTACAAGATAAATTAAACGCGACATGTCATTCAACATTCAGTTCACGTTAATGAACAATTACTTCAACCGTTAATTTACTGGCAACTTGTAATATGCAGACAAAACATTTGAATTGGCCAAACAATCAATACACCTGGTCAGATTAGGAACTATAAACAAGAGATTGCATGGACTTCAACCACAGAACATGTGGTGCCATCTATAACATATGCTTTACCCAGCTGTTAATCAAACTAAATCTATAACTTATCTGAAGGTAAGGGAACATCCTCATTCATATGATCTTAAAGATGCTGTCATTACGCAAAAGTTGTAATGTCTATATGTGACATTGAAATTTGTGTGAGTCTTATGATGTGATCTAAAGAATGGCAATATTAAAACCAAAATAACCCAAGCGCAGTCTGCATCAATAGAACATACTTCGATAAACTTGACACCTGGTTCTCTTGGAAAATATCCATCCATTTTATGGTTTGTGAGCAAACTAATTGATGGACTTACTTCCCTGCTGTCAAGCAAGAGATGAGCAAGGCCGAGCCTGGAGTCACTGGCTCTCTCACTCTCTCAGCTGATTCCAGCTTCGATACATCCCTACAGCTATGCGACACTTAAATCAAATACTATCCGTATTTTTACAGTAGATTCTACAGCCCCTTGCATTCTTTACATTCTATGTTTGACAGATGATATAACTGTAAAATAAACTTTAAATAAGCTGTTTTATATATGTACATTATACCGTAATATCACTTTGTTGAATCCGCAAAATTACAGTTCAATGTACCAATCTGCATTTTACGGTTCATTGTCCTGTTCATTAGTACTTTTACAGTTCTTAGACCTGGAACAAAGTTGCCAGTTAATTTAACTGTAAAATTTAACGGGAATTTTTTGCAGTGCAGTCTCCATGAGACTGCTTTATGTGTTAGGCAGTCTCCGGGAACTGGCCATTCAAATGAGCACAAGCAGCATGCAAATCAGCAAGATATGGCAGAATGAACTTCAAACAAAATTGTTTTCTTTAGAGTGTGGGAATTTTTGAATTATTAGATAACAAGGTATTTGTTTATAATTTTAGCTATCAGTCCCAACTGCAAGTTACAAGGTGACATTAGCCGAAATGAAAAACAAATTGACATAACCGGTTTATAGATAATTAATTACACAAGTGTTTTTGGACATAAAAATCCTAAACAAAAGCCAATGTTCATTAAAAGTTATGTAACCAATCAGTAAACATTTTTGGAAAATGATCATTGCAAATGAAAAGTTATATAACCAATCAGTCCACATTTTGTCAACATTTTTGGACAATTCAATATCTGGAGTCCCTCTGACACTTCCTGTCATCGGCTTATAGAGGGACTCATGGAGTCTGATGAGGGTCAAAGGTCAATGACCTCTTGATTTCCACGCCGTTTCATAAGGCGTGCATTTTTAAAATGTTTTTGTCATAGCTTCTATTCTTTAAATATTAATCTTAAATTTGTCACAAATGAAGATGATTTTATGTAGGTTTTTACAAAATATTTAAAAATAATGCGCTTTGACCTAATTTTAGGGTCAAGCAGGGTCAAGAAAAATGATGGATATTTTAAAATTCACCGAAAATTGGTATTTATCACCTGGTTGGCTGTGAATATCACTATATACAGTCAAAATATCAGGGCCTATGATATTGTGAAAAATACCACCCTTCAAGGGTGATATTTTTTAACAACGGTTATGACATCACCAGCATTTCAGCTGCCTGATGATGTCACAAACCAAACAAGGGCCAGAATAATGGGATTGTGATGTCATGTCTATTGTTGCTCCATGGTGACATCACATTTTTGTAATGGCAAAAAATAGTCCCTCTTTATAAATTTGAGGTAAAACCAGGTGATAAAAACAAAACAACCACACGTCAGGGCACTTCGTACAATATCACTCGCTGTTGTGCAAATTAATATCACTCTTGCCCTGCGGGCTAGAGTGATATTAATTCACACAACAGCTCGTGATATTGTTACTCAGTGACCCTGACTTGGGTTGTTTTGTTATAATGTACTTATATATTTTAGGATTATACCCGCACTATTCAATCTATTAAGATAATTTCTGATAGGCCTATACTATAAAAGGCACATAAGTTAGCTCAACTTTTATATGGAGAAATTGTGGTTGCTATGAAATCCAGTTCATTTATCGAATAATTTTCGAAATCATTGTTCCCTCTGTCAATAGATATATATGAGGGTTAGGGTGGTCCAACATCCAATTGGAAATATTGAAAGTGTAAAATTTGATGATGGTACCCCCTAACTTTTTTCCTTTGACCATGTGGAAGAAGTGTGCAAAATCTCAGCCTAATTAATTAATATTTAGAGGTGGCTCATCAAGGTTGAAGTTTTGCTATATTTTGCATTAAAATGCCTATATCTGAATAGTGAAAATCGTGCAAAATCATATTTTCCTTTCATTTGAGTGCGCTAACCAACTGAGGATAAAGCAACATAACACTTGTTTGTGAGCCAGAATTTACTGTCATGACTTTTTGTGTTACGTCTTAGAATGGCAGTTTAAAGCTGAATAAAACTCTTCTGATGATATCTATTCAAACGAAAATTTGACACATTGGTAGGGGAAGTAACTGCCCCAACATATATGCCATATTCATGACTCAGGTATTTTTATTTTGCAATTCATAGCTGTTTCAAGATGGAGAAGGTGGACAAAATCGACAAAATATTGTGGTGTCCAAGAAATAAAAAGTGTTATGCAAGATTCAGTGGTTGTTGTTAAGCCATAAATCACAACTTGACATACTGTTCAGATGTTTGTAAATATGATTTTACGTACTTTGGTTCATCAGTTGAAAGCGAATTACACAAATATTGGTAAAAGTTTCCCAACCACTTTGGTGTCCACACAGTTCTTACATCTTAGAACATTCAAATGCAAGGTTCATATTCTAGCTATCACCAAAACTACTATTGTAAGTTGTACTTTTTACACCATATTTGTGTCCAAAATTAATTCATGTTCTCTCTGAGTGAGGTTTGGTGCTGATGGGGCGTAAAACACAAACTCACTCACTCACTCACTCACTCACTCTGAGTGAGGTTTCTCAAGAATCTGTGACCATAAATTGCAAATTTTTGATATGTTACGTCTTGGTCACTCATACTGAAAGAACAAATAATTAGTTCCTTAATGCACAGTCAATCATTAGCATAAATGCATGTATCCATGTCACATTTACATATTTCTGCACCATTTCAACCAATCATAGATGGTTTTGCTTTCTGTGTTATTGTGGGGGAGGAGCTTTTTTATGCAGGAAATACTTTTTGGACAATGTTACGTCTTGGCCAAGTTGCTATAACATGGAATTGCGTCTCTTACTGAAAGCCATTCACCATATTTTGATCATGACCAGTTTTTCTCATTGTATTAAGAATAGCTTGCAGTGTTTGATACTGCACAATTCACTGGGAAAATATCCAAAAAGGGTTCATGTAGAAAAGATGTAACATGGACACATTGGTGTCCATGTTACATCTTATCCTTTTGGTGTCCAATGTTACATCTTCCACAAATGACTGCAATGCAGACTTTATTCAGACTTGACAATGTGGATTTTCCAAGATTTTCTTTCTGGAAGTATTTCATTGCAAGAAAAGAGTGTCATTCAGTCTGTGGATTTCCTGTGAAAAGCACATTGTGAACAACAAGGTGTCAATTTTCATATCCTTGGTGTCCACTGTTACATCTTGGATGACCTCAAAAATAGTTGTAGTTTCCATTGTTACATCTTTTCACAATTTGTCATAAATCACTGATTTTCATCACATACTTTGATACTGCTATCATGAAAAAGCCGAAAATACTGTTTATAAGTACTGGTAGTAATGGTTTCATAGACAATATAATATTTTTTTCAGAATTGTGTAAAAATACTTGATAGTCTAAGACGTAACTTGGACACCATCCAGAACATTTTTGTGCTAAGACGTAACTGAAAAGTCATGACAGTAAATTCTGGCTCTTGTATATTTTTCCTATCCACATTAAAAAAAAGCGATTTGTCATTAAATTTTATAGCATACAAATTGTTATGCCAATTGATGTGTTTTGGGCGAGAATTTAGAAAAATTGGTGCACCAATATAGATTTATTAATAAATAAGGTCAAAGTTCTTTTTTTTTTTAAATCGTAAAAACTACATAAAATCATCATCAATTGTTTCAAATTTGAGATTAGTATAAATTTAAAAAATGTCAGAAGTTATGACAAAAATATTTTATAAATCTGAAATCAAGAGGTTGTTGACCTTTGACACTCATAGAAAAATTCCTTCACACCTTCAGAATGTAAAAATCATCATTTTTGAAACCTGAAAGTGTCCTCTTTCAAATGGAACCAAACTCATGAGTAAGACTAGTACTTACAAGAGATAGGCCACTTTTTTCAGTTATCCGCCTGACTAGAAGTGTGTATCACATTTACAGGAATATTATTACAGACAGGGGCATACAGAAATGGCTTGATGGGGAGCCATGAAATGTGGCGAATGTGAGGTGCACCTCAGAATTTCTCATCTTGCCCGCATAGATACTGGACCAAATAACCCAAATCATCCATCTGTCCATCTTCATTTCCTCTTCCTTCCATGTTTTCTGTTTCCGAACCTTATCACTTATTCTTTTTTCTCCCTCATGCTCTAGGAACTGCTCATAATCTGTGAATGTGTATGTTTTGTTGGGTGTACGCCCGGGGGTGTACGGTCAACTAGGCAACAAACCAACTAGACGACACCTGTCGGTACCAACTGGGTGACAAGAAATTTGGAAATCTCATACCACGTTGTGTCAACTGGATGGTATCTGGGGGGGGGTGTGTCTGCTGTCACCCAATCTGGGCTCCACGGTCATTTATGACCTTAGGCACAGGTCTACTGATGTACGTCACAAAACTTTTCTCAATCGGTGACGTCACTTTGATTGTTTTCTCGACCAATCAGCGTCCAGAAAGCGGTACTCCCTGCTTGTCTGTTGATACAGACCAGGACTAGATTGCTGTCACCTGGTTGTCCATGTGTACACTGTAAATTTTGAATTTTGAGTTAGCTGAAATGATCGATTGAGTGAGATGGTTGCACAATTCCTTGAGCTATCATAGCTTGTTGTCGTAAGTTATAACAACGAAAAGATTATCATAACTCACAACATCAAGCTATTTTAGCTCAAACAAATTGTGCAACCATCTCACTCAATCATTTGAGCTGACTCAGAATTCCAAATTTTACAGTGTAGCCTAGTTGTTAGTGGTATGCAACCTAGTTGGTTGCAGTGCACGCGAAAGCAAATTGACTTTGGTCAGACAATTTGTCTGACGGAAAAACTGCTCTGGTCAGACAATTGTCATTTTTGTCAGACAAGCAGTCATGCGAAAAAAAGCGAAATATATTTTCAACAATTTTGATACATTGTATTTAGCCAGCCATCATTTAGCCAATAATTACAAGTAGGCTAGGTATCTATAGTTAGCCTAAACATTTAAAATGGTTAAAAAAAAAAATTTAATGCATGGTATAATTATGATCATCAATAAATCCATCCCTTTCTTTTGTCAAAAATTGGGGAAAACAGGGACAAATTGGATTATCAAATTAGACTTCAGCTGTCAAATACATTTCAACATTTAAACAAAGGCATTCATTCTCAGCAAAACTGGAAATACTTCAGCTAGATGTAGCTTTTGGCGTGTGCCTGTATTAGTTCAATTTGGCCGTGACTCCCTTTAGTGAAAGCTAAATTTTCTTCATTAATTTTTGTAGATTGTAATTAATACATGCAGGTGGTCTTCAGAAAGTGCTTGTGTCACACTTTGTTCTGCCAATGATCAACAATTGCAATTGAGTCAATGGGGGTAAATACAGAGGAAGCTACCAAAACAGAATTGCAATCCACTTCAGATTGCATTCAACTTCAGATTGGCTCACTTGACACAACTGCAAAATTGCCATTTGCAGTAGTGTGAAAAGCCAGTAAATTGTCCTGCTGATTCTTTGTGTCATGACAGCAGTCTGTCGGATTTTTTGTCTGACCTGAGCCAGAGACAGGTCGGACAATCGTAAAAACGATCGGCAAAAGCCGATTGTCCGACGGTTTTTGCGCGCACTGGTTGGTTGTCGCCTAGTTGGTAGTGTTGTAGCTGAGCTGTCTGTCGCCTAGTTGACTGGCAGTCATTTTGTTTGAAGCTGCTGAAAAAACTATACCCCCCTGAGGTTTCATGAGTATTTTAGCACTGCCCCTGAACCCTAAGTTCCATGCAGATGCGGTTGAGGGAGGGCTGTTGTCTTTGGATGCATGTGGATTGCTTTCTTTACTTTTCACCGGTACCAGTTGTCTTCCTTGTCAGGATTTTGATGTTTTCTAAGGTGCATTTGTGTCCGGTTGCTTCAATATGATCCTTGATCACCGGGTGAGTGTTTTTCGTGATGTATGCTCCTTGAATCTAGTGCCAAGGTGTGTGTGACCTACATACATAGTCCCTGTAGGTTTTCTGATACCTTGCTCACGTACAGTAACGTAATCGGAGGAATGCTGGTCCTAGATATCTTGTCGGAATTGCCGGTGTCCTTTTTCTGCTTCTTTCTCGGGATCTTAAGCATCCACGGTTGGTAGCCATTTGCTGCAAGTGTTGTTCTTTTGTGCGTCACCTCTGCCTTCTTATCCGCCTCCGTCGAGAACAATGTGTCTGCTCTTTGGATAAGGGTGCGTACCACGGATCTCTTGTGGTCAAGGTGGTGGTTTTACTTCTAGTTCAGGTGCTGATCCATGTGGGTAGGCTTGCGGTATACCCTCGTTGTTAAGGAGGCATCGTCGTTCAACGTCACTGGTGTCTATATAAGAATAAAATCTTTCCTTCACAATCGGGTTCTATTGTAAATTTGATGTTTGGGTCCTGTGTGTTTATGTGCCTGGTGAAGTTCTCCTGTCAAGTGAGTCTTGCGAGTCACGTGACTCCTAGGCCCCACAACACAAACACTGATGAAGACGATGTGACATCGTCAAAAATTTTGCTTAAAAATTTCAAATCTCCTGAATGCAAATTCATCAATCGTAATGAATCCGGTGATCGATAATCTACATTCAAGATATTATTATTATCTACCAAACTCATGCTCACTGAGCGCTCCCTTCTGACAAGGCAGATTAATTATAGTTAGTTACCCGTGTAACGGTTGCACATCAGGGACCCAGATGAGTTTATCAGGAAGGTGCAAAGGAAATGCCTGGGATCCATTGTCTGCCTTCTTCCAGGTCAATCTCTCATCCTTCCAAACCTGAAAAAAAAATACTCAGTTTAAACTTAATCTTAGTAGTGCAAGTGGCATCTGGCCTATTCTAGGGTATCAACTTCCTCGTCTGATACATGTATGTTCTTCATTCACAAATTTGCAAAATTTGTGCCGCAAAGAATTTTTGTAAAAAAAAAAGTAATAAAAACAGGCGAGACAAGAGTCTCATAATTTCATACATAAAGTGTGAATCTAATGCTTGCACCAACAGAGAACCTGGGGCTAATTGTGCTATGATAGTATATATATAGATGCCTTGTGGAGCTGTGAATTTAACATCAAAATTCCAATATTTTCCCACATCTTGTAATCACAAGACTAACTCTTTCCAAGTAAGTGTTATACATTTCTTATAGGTCAGGTGAAAAAAAGGAATTCAGAAATACCTATAATTATTTTAAAATTTCCAGCAGACTGACAACACTATGTCAGCAGACCTTGAATCCATTCGCATACCCTTCAATGTTCATGTTCATCGATTAATGGAACTTCAGCCCGTGTAAGAGATACTTAAATTTACTAGCTCGGATACTTTACTGAACCGCATCGTATAAACCTTATCTTTTCAAAACAAACGTCATCAAAGATTTAGGTATTATCAAGTTTTACCCTCGGCCATGTTCACATGGCCTGGGTATTGCAGAGGGCAGTGGCGTCCGTCCGTCTGTCCAGCTGTCCTTGCGTCCGTCCGTCCAGCTGTCCATCATCCTTGTGTACAAGATAAATACGTTTGTATTGATCCTAGGATCACCAATCTAACGGGAATTGTGTGTCACAGTAAGACCTTGAATGAGTTCTGACTTGAGTGACCTTGACTTATTTCTGTGACCTTGGCGGCCATATTTGTGAAAATCTTATGTATGAGATAACTCAATTTGTGTTTCTGGGATCACTAAATTAAGAGGGATTGTGTATTGTTGAGACAACTTGAAAAAGTTATGACATGAGTGACCTTGACCTATTCCTGTGACCTTGGCAGCCATATTTGTGAAAAGCTTGTGTACATGAGAACTCCATTTGTTTTTATTCTTGAATCACGAAACTATCAGCGATTGTGTGTCAGAGTAAGACTTGATAACTCCATTGGTATTAAATATTTTGATCAACAAGGTAACAGAGATAAATGTATCACAGATAGACCTAACATGAGGCCGAGGGTGTCGCTTGCGTCAGCAGGTATTTTAAAAACTACAGTCAGAGGCAGGTTTGAAGACCTGATCTAAACTCTATTTGTGAGATCTGGCCCTTTAGTTTTACAAAAATAATTGACTCATTGTTGATTATCGTAATGGCGGCTGCCGTCAGGTGCAAAGTGCTGATCAATGTGCTGCAGTCTAATGATTTTTTGCTGTTTGCTCTCTATTTCAGTCAAATTTGTCTGTTAAAAAATTTCCCTGTGTGTCTTCCCCTAATCTTTTTCTCAAAATTTTTCCTCAGAATTTTTTCTCCAACATTTAATTTCAATTTTTTAAAAATGAATTTTGACAATTTATTGTCCTTGAAATTTATCTTTTGGGTCCTGAGTTGCCGTCTTCATGCTTTGGCATTTATATAACTTTATCGTACTATCATATATTTTGAACATTTACCATGATGTGAGCGCCTGCGATGGTCAAGCGTTGGTTGATGGTGTCATATCCCACTATCTCAGTTAAAAGCAAGCCAGTTTTAACGAGTACTGGT
The DNA here is from genome assembly GCA_026936325.1 of Platynereis dumerilii. Lineage (NCBI taxonomy): Eukaryota > Metazoa > Annelida > Polychaeta > Phyllodocida > Nereididae > Platynereis > Platynereis dumerilii. The sequence goes on from JAPTHN010000011.1 coordinate 29,683,105, forward strand.
TCATCTGAAGTTCCCGGACGCCCAAGTTTGTTGTAGTAATGCAGCATCTTCCCGTAAGTATCATCCTCCTCTTTAAATGCACCACAATATTTTGACCATGATGCTAAAATCTGAAAAAGCATTGTGGAAATAGTATATATATATATATTATATGTTCAAATTCATGAGAATGTGAACCTAAACTTTTCTTATAATGATTATTTTTATAGTTTTAACTGAATAATGAAATAAAAATAAATTGAGGAGAACTACAAATTTATAATACAAAAGAAAGAAAGAGATAAAGAAAGTTGCTCAGATTTGGGTGAGCTTAATTTGAAATTGCAGCAGGACAAGAAATGAAATTGTAGGAATTTTGTTTTGTTTTGAAGATAAAAGAATCCTCCAACGTGCAATAATTATAGTTGTCAGCAGCACCCTCGCTGTTTGGCATGAGTTGGATCACTGTCAAGTAGGGGAGAGTCGATTCCCTGGATTGGACTGGTGCGGTGGTGCCTCGACCGTACCACCTTGATCACGAGCACTTGAATCCAGTCTGGTGAAAATGAGAACTGCATGCTGCTGCCACCTGGCACAAAAGTTGATTTTCTATGCTACAGCATTGCTGTCCCAAGAAATAGTTCCAATTTCATTGCACATTCACAAAATTTCTATTCAACATTGATATATATACCAGAGTCAGAATCGGCAATCACATTCTCTAAGGAAGTAGACAAGGCCATCAGCACACTCAGAAACAGCCCCGGTGTCTTCCAGAAAAAATTGTGTGTGTTCCTCTGGTTGAAAGTATGTGGACGCTCGCAGGAGCTCGCGGAATAGCACACTAGTCACTAGGTGGCAACACAAGCCAGCATATGGTCTGATCTGTGGCAATGCAAGAGCAGTCCACTTGTAGACAGACTTGAATCTATTAATACAGCTCTTGTAGATCGTAACGTCACGATCTGATAGATCCAAGTGCTTGTGACTTTGAACATGACATAGGTCTAATTATAAAACTAAGGAGCTGCTGTCCTATCTAGAATGATTCCTTTTCAATCACTTTGAATACGGCTTATCTCTAAAATCAACAATTATACAAACCAGAAATATAACAGGCAATGTGCTTCTGGAAGATAGCAGCAACTGTTGAAAAAAAAAACCCAGAAAATCATTCAATTGTACCAAAGACGAATTTTGATATTTTATGACAAGAAAAACCAGAATTAGTGAACAAGCTAAAAACTGTTAGAAGTCAATTTCATATTTGTAGACACTGAGTCAGAATGCTTATTTTTTTTCTAGGGCATGTTATTCTATTGGGCAGAGTGATGTAATATGTTTTTTGATGTCATTTGACATTATTGAACTAACATTATTGTGTTGGTAAAGGCTATATATACCATCTAACATTTGAGTTAAAGCTCACGTCACATGACCACCCCAGTTGCCAGCTATAAACGCCTGTCACAGACATGTCACTCACTCAAACTATCCACCTATCCTTCTTTGTTGCTCTCATACTTCAGATGGGAGCCCACAACTATCTAACTCCTCTCTCATTTCCGTTTGCCAACTCCACCACCAATCTCCCACCAGGAGTGCATGAAACAGCATATTCTCATATTTTACTCTGCCACAGAGGGAGCCACTTCTCATAACCTTTTTCCGACAGGTGGTAGCACCTATCTTCATCTGTTTTTGCCTGGAGACAGCCCGAACCTTACGCAACAGGCGCGTTGCCCCTATGTTATCATTGATCCGCGCAGCATCACTTCACAATAATGCATTGTCAAACTTTTTTTCACTAATGGGCATTTTCTATAATATATATATATATATAAATAACAAATTGATGGTCAACAAACTTGAATTTGAACATTTTCCCTGTAGAATACATTTTCTAGAAAAACATTCTCATTCAGGCTCAGTGTCTACAATTATAGACAACTAATTGATCATCCGTAGGCCTGTATATATAATATATTATATATTGTACAACAATTATCTGATATCGGACAGTCCTTTTTCCAGTGTACAGCAACCTGACAAGACTATAAACATAGTTTAACATACCATCTTGAGGTGCTTCGCAAATCAGCTCCACAGCAGCTGCTTTCAACTGGAAGAGTGACTGGATGTTGAAACTGCATGGATTAAATCAGAGGACTCCCTTCTTTTTTAGAATATGAGAAATTGTGTTCCCTATACATGTCACGATTCTGAATTATTGCACCAATTACAAACAATTTAAAGTTATTAATTTTTTATCCCAAATAGAATTTGATGTTTATTTAGAACACAAGTTTAAAGGGGCCATGACCAGGGTGATCTGCGACAAAAAAAAATATGAAAAAAGAAAGTGAGCACAGACATGATTAATTTAGAAAAATAAGAGGAGTCATGACTGTCCTCTTATTGGATGCAATTCAGGAACAATCCGCATGGGCACATCAACGTTGCAGCAACGTTGCAACGACGTCACACTTTTCGTCAAATGACTTAGAATTGTATGGTTGAAATTATGTTGTCACAACGTTGTGAAAAGATATGACGTCAGCATGCAACATTGTGGCGACGTTTTACAACATTGTGTGACAATGTCAGGAGTTCGACGTCAGCTTTCGACTTAGTGGCAAGGTTGTAAAAAAACCCTGACGTTGTGTAGACGTTTGGGCGACATAATCTCTACCATACATATCTACGTGACCAACAGACCAGCCCTCCACCAATTAGCAACGTCGGGGTTTACGTTGCGTGCCCACTGGGAATTGTTATTAACCTATTGCAGTCGGGTGTTGTAGCTTCTATGGGAAAACTTTCCCATCCGCAGCTTTATTGGCCACTAGGGCATATTAATTTTGTGCCTTTTGGGGCTAATATTTATATAATGAGTGTAATTATTGAATTAAAAAAGAAGGCATGTACGTCGAGACCAGCCACAAAAAGTACGATTTTGTTGGAATAGGCAAACAAAAGTTTTTGTCTATTTACATGGCTACAAAAAGTGCAGCCACTTGCATGGTGAATTTGGCTGTCTGCTGGTGCTAAGGTTGCATAAAATAATCTCTATTTGACAATTCAAAAAAGTGTCACCCACTTCTTCCTTACTGCAGGGAATCTTCACAACTTAACCACATGATTTTCTGGGGTTATCTTCACCACGTAGCCATCTAATTTCCTGGTGTAAACTTCCAATACATAGCTACAAATGCATGTGTTTATCATGTGATGGTCATCCCATGAAGATGTTGGGGAGTTTATTTTTCACGTGAAGAAAAACACGTGATAACTCTCAGTTATGTCATGAAGATGGTCAATCGTTAATCTGGTGACATTCATCACATGGTTATCCTGTGAAAATGTCGGAGTTTTTCTCAAATTAACAAAAACACATGTTAACTCTCAGTTATGTCATGTTCACCAGTTTCCCCCGTGTTTATCACGTGAACTTCACGTGCATTGTCAGCTGGGTCTGTTCTTTAAGTGGTCTTGTGACACGCAATTTTGCTGCTCACTTGTCTTTATTTAATCCATATTTTTGGGTCCTTGGAATTCATTCCAAGACCATTGTCGCCAGATTCATATCCTGTCAACAGGCAAAGTTAGTGTTCACACAAAAGCATTTCACAGTAAAAAAATAACAACTCCAACTGATGTGCCCTTGTGATTAAGATGGTAAGTAGTAACACCACAGCGCTGGGGCCATGGCCGCAATATTCCAGGAAATTCCTGGAACTCACCTGTAATTTGGAGCGGTGGGGCCATATTGACCCCTGTTGACCGGGTCAACCCTATCAAACTGGGTGCGCTGTAGCCAATTACCTGTCCGGAAATGGTTATTGATGGCAATTAATAATGGATGATACTAATTAATTAGGTAATTAAGTAATTAATATTGACCAAACTTCCTGGAACACCCCGTTAAATGAGGCGCTTTGAGGTCAAACACCTGTCCGGAAGTAGTTGTGCGATCATAATTACGGGTGATCCTTATTAAGCACTAATTACAGGTGGGTTCCAGGAAAAAAATTTCTAGGAAGTGCCTGACGTCATCCACCTGCCCGGAACTTGTTTTTGTGGTCTCTCATCAAAAGAAGAAATAAAAAAGAAATCCGCAATGCGGATTAAACTGGTTTAGTTACCCAAGTGTTATGGTTTTTTTGAATCTGCTACATGGGTGTGCCTTATTGAGACACTGTTTTTGTCCTAGATTTTTTCTTAGTAGAATTCCAAAGGAGAGTGGTTTATTACTCAATGTTACACAAACACTTTTAGGATAACTGGGACAACTTTCAAGATGCCTTAGAAAGGATGGGGTTTTACATCCAGGGTTTTACAACAAATCCAAGGTTTTATGTCACACGTTTATACACCTTCTACACCATAGCGCAGGAGTGACGTTCGGTAGCTTTACACCAATGTATAGTTTTACCTCCTGAATCTATACATCATTGCACACCCAGACTATGAATCATCCGATGGTTGATGATGGTTGTTGTTTTTTTTTTAAGCTCACCGAAGGTCCAGAATGTGTCCAGTAGAGGGAGCTCTGGTCGTCAGCCACCGAGTACGGTGTCATTGTTTAGGGTATAGTGTAAGTGAAATTAGACTTACTCACCACACCGCTGTAGAAGGCATACAGATCAGACGAGGAGGGAGAAACATTTGAAAACTATAATGGCTCACTACATGCCAAACGAAACTTTCCAGTTTAAATGGTATATACTCTCGAATGTGGATTGCACATCGACCGTGGACCAGGAAACAAATTGTGTAAAATTTCAATATTGTTCACCGGAGAAATATTCCAATTTCCACGAGGCCTATTTGGCCTACTCTGAATTCTGTCTCGAGAATGCATTGTGTTACCTACCGGAGAAGGCCTATCACGTCAAAGTTGTTTGCGAGCAGGATTGGGGGGATATCCCACATTTTTCGGAATACTACAGCTCCATTACAAAAAGCTGCACTGATGGGTGTAACGACCTTGAGGAGGATGACATTGATGGTCCCTTATACCTCAGGGAAGGACCTCCGCCATCATTATTACAATTTACATGGTCGGTTTACCAACGCGTGAGTAAGTCAGACGGCACGCAAGCGGAGGGAGACACACATGTCCAGCCTATCACGTTTTACCCCAATGTTTCCGGTGTTGACGTCACCTCCGTCGATGACAACTATATTTTGAAAGATTGCAGTAACCGAGTCTTTAATTCATTCACAGAGTGCAGGGATGACTTTGAGACTAATCCCGAATACACAAAATACGAGAGCTTGAAGGATCATGTTGTCATGTTGGAATGCAAAGATGTCCTGTGGTGGGGGTGAATGAACACATCGAACGTACAACAGTGGATTAAGAAGAAGACATGGCACAGGCAATGGTATCACAAAATCTCGGATATTCCTTATTAATGTATAGGGACATGCTTCGCTCGGAGCTGGAAAACTGTTGTCCAAGACTTTCCTACATTTTCGAACTGATGTACACCTCTCTTCACATTCTGAACAGAATAATTAAACGGGACTTACCAAACTGTTGTCACGCTGACAGCGCATGCGCCTGCGGAGATGCTGTGCAAGCTCGCTTCCGGTGGATCGAAGATCTGGATAGGGAAATTACCTCATTAGCGCACGAAGCTAATTTACCCGACATCACCCTGCCCGGAACTTGTTTCGTGACAATGATGCTAAAGAAATATCTCATACAAGTGTTGCTATCGCAGTTCATTGTCCCTGATTCCAGCATCAGCGAATGACACACTTTTGGTGACCCTAAAACCATGGAATATACACGTATCGATGATTTTATTCTTTTTACCGCCGGATTTCATTTCGACACTCTAGAGAGAGAGCTTGACAAATCACTACCCAACCGGAACGAACTTGTAAAGAGTTTTAACGAAATTTTAGACTCTGTTTCAACTACAGTGCCCACCTGCTTTGATCACACCGCCGGTTGTAAGTGTAAGGATTTTCTGCTTGACCATACCCCTTGGATATTTGCACTGGAGAACCGCATCAGTTCTATCTTGGCAAAAGATGTTATTTTCAACGAGGCTGACTGCTGGATGGTTCATACGATGGATAAATACAGACTATTTTACCAGTGTGTTTTGAGATACGGCGCGCATGCTCTGTACTAGAGGGATGTGACCTACTTGCATCAGCCACAAATTCTGCCAGTCATAGGAGTATCAGACGCCATCTTTGTTGGAAACAGCTAACACAAGAGTTTTGTTGGTTTTGATTCCGAGCTGAACGTTTATTCGGATTTTAGCTTTTAACGTATACAATTATGGCCAGTCCGACGGATAACACTGATCTCGTGTTTCAAGAGGCTTGCGGTAAGGAAAACTGTACCAGCAGAAGCGCCATCGACTTTAAATGTCAGGAGAAGAATTTGCTTCCACTTCTGTTTAAAAGAGAGGTGAAGGGAAGCCAAGGGGATATTGAAAAATTAGCCCGAGTGAAACTACCCCACACTTTAAAAGACGATATTAGCCCCCGCTACAAAGTGGATGAGCACGTCGCTGTGCTGAGGCGATTTTCCGAACTGGTTCAAGGATACAAGGAATGCCAGTGGAAGACAGTTTTTACCGGAGCCTACTTTGACTTGATTACTTCGTCACCATTAGTGAACTGCAGTTACAGTCCGTATTTTAATGAAGCACGCTTCGAGTTGTGTGTTGGCGGAGAAGTTGGAGACGAGGAAGAAACTTCCACCGATTGTCCGGGAGTAAACGTCTTTATGTGCTCGGCCAAACCTTATGACAAGTCGAGCAGGGGAGACTTTTTGGACTACCTTGTGGAAAATTTGAAGACGGTCACCAACGTGGATATCGAATATAACCATTTCTACTCACTACCGCTCTCTGAAGCAGGACACTGTCTATTCCCCGTTTGGGCGACGAACAAACAGTACCCCACCTTGAGTTTTGAGGGCATGTACTTCAGCATCTGCTTGAAATTTATCAGCTGTTCGGTGTTCGAGCTTTGTGACAACTGGATGGATGTGGCCGATATTTGGTATCGGCACAGAAGCCTGCACGACTCGTACAACGGAGACTTATACGTTTCCCCAGATTTTGACTCTATTTATATTCCGAAAAACGCATTTGACTTGCTTTTTTGAAATGTATTAATGTGTGTACAAAATATACCTACATATTTGTGTAATATTGATGTCCCAATCGTGTGAATTGCTAGAACATTTCCTTTCATTAAAGTTGATATTTAGCTTCAAATCAATTTTTTGTTATTCTTTGTCTCATTTATAAATTCCGTGTAGACCAAAAAATTGTTCAGTTCCATCTGAGATTGTCAGGGAGCAGAGCTCCGTTTTTTTTATGACAGAAAGAAACGAGATGGATACTGCTGTTGACAAGTATCTCAAAGACATGTATTATGACCCAAGGTCACCCGCCAGTTTTGCGGGGGTCGGTAAATTATGGGCCTACGTCAAACACAGAGCCGACAAACCCAAGGCTTTGACGAGAGCCAAAGTCAAACAGTGGATCAGTTATCAAGATACAGATTCGGTTCATCAACTGAGTAGAAAATCGTTTCCTAGAGAAAAAATTATCGTTTCGTCATTGGACATGCAGTGGGATGCGGATTTGGCAGATATGAGTGGTGTAAGGGAGTTCAATGACGGCGTAAACTTTATTTTAATAGCAGTTGATTTGCTATCCCGGTATTGCTGGGTCAGGCCATTGAAAACTAAAAAAGGGATCGAAGTTAAATCCGCCTTTGCAGATATTTTTAAAACGGACAACCGCCAGCCTCTCAGAATAAGAACGGACAGAGGAAAAGAATTTTACAATAAATATGTCCGAAAGTATTTGGCGGACGAGGACGTTCATCACTTCAGCACATTTTCTGTTACAAAAGCCAACTACTGCGAGAGGTTAATAAGAACATTAAAGCAGAAATTGTATAAGTTCATGTACGATCGTCAAACGTTTAGATATATTGACACCCTCCAAGACATCGCTTTTTCCTACAACCATTCTGTGCACGGCTCAACAGGGGTCGCTCCGGTCAGTGTAACGAAAGAGAATGACCTTGAACTTTACATGCGAATAAACATGCCTTATGTGAATAAAATGGCTCAACAAAGGCCTATATTTTCATTTAAAGTTGGAGATTTGGTTAGGAAAGCGTTCAGAAAGGGGCCCTTTTCAAGATCCTATCACGAAAGCTTTTCGGAAGAAATATTCAAAATTTCTCACAGAATCGCTTCACATCCACCGAGGTATCTCCTTGTCGACGGTCTGGACGATAAAGAGAGAGGGTCATTCTACTCGCATCAGCTCTTGAAAGTGCCGGAGGATGACCGGCGAGTGTACAAAGTAGAAAAAGTAATCAAGAGCAGGAAAGCGGGCAAAAGAAAAAAAGAGGTGTTGGTCAAGTGGTACGGGTACAGTGACAAGTTCAATTCCTAGCTCCCAGATTCCGAGGTTAAGAATTACCAATCAGGAGGAGCGGAAGACAAGAAAGGTGTGACAAAAACTAAAAGAAAAAAACGTCGCTGATTAAGCCCGATGGCATCGTTGGAGCGAGGAATTGTTTTATCGAGCAAGGACTCCTTAATTTTTTTTCCGAATAACACTCCAACACAGTTCACCTGCGTATTAAGTAGTCCAATACACCTGGAAGGGAGATGGAGTATAGGATTGAAGGATGTTCGCGTGGGAGTAAAAGCAATAAGAACACACCTCTCCCTGATTAATTGCTTGTTCGACGTTCATCTGTCACAAGTCAGTGGAACTATATGCGATGGGGAGGAGAGTACGCTTCTCAGACGCGTTTACTCACAAGGTACTCATCGAGATGACGCCGTGAGGCAATCATATGACAATTGCCAGATGATCCCGGTCAGGGTGCAAACGCTTGACAGTCTTGACGTAGTTATTAAGCCGGTCATGATGGAGGGACACTCATTCGATCCCGAGGTCGTCACTCACGCAACACTTATACTAAGGAAAGAGAAAGACTTTTAAGCAAAAAAAAAAAAGAAAATGCCATTCACAACGTATGTACCGGACACTAAGCAATGGAGCGATTACTTTCTGAATCAGGTCCAGTCACGCGGTAAAAACAAGAAAAAATCGGATAAATCATACCCTATCGGGGGTGGAATCTCCATCAACAATGAAGCCATTGCCCAGACAACTGTTGGGAGATTGAAAGTTCCAAAAAAACTAGCAACATCATCGGAGAAGATTGTAAAAATAGAGATGACGTCACCGGCTGAGACCACCCTGGAGCAGGCTGAATCCGAGCTGAAAAATATTAAAGAAGGGCGGAGGCAAAAACCCGGCATTTCCCGAAAGGCAACTAAAAGGAAAGCATCTTCCGGTGGTGGTGCATCCAAGGGCAAGAAAGTAAAAAAATACAACGACGTTTTTTCAAAGAAGTGATTGGATAAAGACTTGAGCTCATCGGTGATATCTGATCCGGCAAAAAAAAACAAACATTGTGTAAGATTATAAATTTTATATAACATACAAGAGAATGTCTAACGAAAGTGCACATGAAGACGCCATTATAGGCACTGTTCCGCAGTTGAACCTGTTCGAAAGCCCAGTAATACAGAGCGGGGTGGAAAAGTCGATGTTTGTGGAGTACAGACCAACGAATAGCATTTCTAGCCAAGATGCGCCAATTCATTTTAACCTGGGTGGTGACAGCGCAGATTACCTTGACCTAAAAAGAAGCAGACTAAGTATGAAATTGAAACTTGTTAAAGAGGACGGCACGGCATTACCGGAGAAGTATAACAAGGTTTGCTGTCCGATAAATTTAATTCTGCACACTCTATTTTCCCAGTGCGAGCTCAAAATTTCTGGCAAGACGGTATCCGTGTCGAATAATGCCTATGGTTATAAGGCCTATTTACAGACTTTGCTCAAGTCTACAGTCTCCTCAAAAGTGTACAACCTACAGGCCCAAGGTTATTATAAAGACTCATGGGACCCGAATCCCGATCCCAGTAAGCAAGCTGAATTGGAAATGAAGCTTAATGTGGGGAATGTGATCAGACGAAAGAAACACCAAGAGAGTAAAACCGTTCAACTGGAAGGTCCTCTGTTGGAGGATTTTTTCCAAACGAATCGTTTGATATTGAATAATACACCGGTTGATATCAAATTGTATAGGGCACGACCTGACTTTGTTGTGTTACATGAAGATGACACTGCAAAAGTGAAACTGATTCTAGAAGATATAGTGTTTAAGGCTTGTTATGTCAAAGTTCATCCGGGGATAATAACTGGGCATTCCGATGCTTTGCAAAAAGGGAATGCCCTTTACCCCTAAACGAGAGTTGAAATGCTCTCTTTCAACTTAAATACCGGGGCTCGACAGTTCAACCTTGACAATTTATTCAACGGACAATGTCCGACTAAGGTCTTGGTTTCTTTCGTTGATAGCGAGGCATTTGCAGGCCACCAACAAAAGAATCCGTTTAAGATGGAGCTTTTCGGCTTGAGCGAAATACAAGTCATGGCCGACGGTGTTAGCGTTCCAGGACGACCACTGACTATAGGGGCACCTTCTGACAATTATGGCAGAGAGGTAGCGGGTCCTTTCTGCGCCCTATACGATAGCATCGGGGCCCGGGATACCAATACCTTTGATTTTGGCCTTAGGCCTGAAGATTTTAGTAATGGATATGGAATATTTGCATTTCCTTTGTACGGAGCTGGACCCGGGGACAGCAATTTCCTACAAATGAAACGTAGCGCTAATGTTCGTGTGCAAGGTAATTTTACCACTGCTCTCAGTAAGTCAGTCACAGCGCTTGTCTATGCAGAATTTCCTACAGTTCTCGAAATAGAGGCATCAAGAAATGTAATTATCAATTAATTTTTTCCATTTATATATAGGGGAAACCAAACAAAAGTGGAATGGAGGGGAACCGTGGCGCAACAGATGATATCGTTTCTGTCTCCGGGCAAGATTGCTTTATACCGTTTAAATCACCGATTTCGCTTCTGGTGACTGGAGCTTCGTTTTCTGGGAAAAGTTATTTGGTCGCCGATTTAATAAGAAATAGGGCTAAAATGTTCAATCCTGAGCCCGTTGAAATTTTGTACGCCTACGGCATGTGGACTCCATTGTACGAAGAACTTGAGACTACTATTCCGAACATTAAGTTTATAAACAGAATTCCCAGCAAGGAAGAGGTGGACGACTTCACCGCGGATAATAAACCTCGATTATTAATCCTAGATGATTTAATGACACAATTGGGGGATTGCCCGGATGTGACGGAATACTTTACCGTCTATGTACACCACAAGGCCCTTTCCTGTATATTACTACTGCAAAATCTCTTTTATCAGGGGGCAAAATGCCTAAGAGACATTTCTCTGAACGTGCAAGGAATGTTTCTCTTTAAAAATATCAGAAACCCGCAACAGATAGGTATACTGACAACCCAGATGTTCCCCGGCTCTGTTAGAAGAAAGTTTTTTCTGGACGCGTATCAAAAAGCCTGTGCCAGACAGTTTGGATATCTCTATGTAGATATAAATCCTCGTAATCCTGAAAAATATCAGTTGCGAACAGACATTCTGCCGCATCAAATCACGAAAATTTTCTTACCAACCAGCGGATAACTATGTCACATTCAAAGAAAAATTTACAATTGGTCAAACTTCTGATAGACGCTGAGCCAACGGTGTGCAGGAGTGTTTTGAAAACAGCCGCTTCAAATTTTATTACATTTTTGGGTGAAGTAGCCATTAACATATTGCACCAGAATATCACTATAACTGACCATTACTTAAATAAACTGCGCACCCACTCAAAGGTCATTCGAGATCTTGGGTCTAAGAGAATCAAGAACAGACGTAGACAAAAGCTGTGTGTTGAGCATCACAAAGTTGTACAGTTAATGCTTAAAGCATCCGTTTCTCAGTTGACTGAATAGATTTCTGCCGGTGGCTAAAATGGCATCCCAAGAGCATGTGTTACTTTCAACAGAAAAATATAATCGGTTGATGGACCGAATTAAAACCTGTGAAAAAAAGCAATCAGAGATTAAAGATGAGCATCAAGTCCAATTACGGCAAAACGACAATATCATCAGTCCGCCATGGCCACAACGCCGTGGTGCTACTACTTCTACTACTACTCAAATGGAACAGAATAATAATGAACCGGTGCAGACAGAGGAGGTAGACGGTTCACATAAGGCAGAGGCAAAAAGAGTGAACAAACAACTTGAAGGTCAAGGAGATCGTGGGACCCAGACAACAAAAGGGAAGAAAAATGAGGACAACCATGTTGGAAAACACATTAATTTGTCTGGCCCACACCCTGTCACGACACAGGGCAAGAAAAGAATAACGAAAGCACTCATAAAAACCAAACTACGCCCACCTGGAAAAAGAGCACACCCTATTCGAGTTACAAAGGGGGTAAATAAATCACAGAAAAAGAGGATATGGGTGAAGTTGTGAGTTGCTGGGGACTTTCCAACCACGTGATCATGTCATGCACATCTACACAAAAACGAAAAAAGTGGATTGCAAAAATGTTTTGCTTAAACATAGCAAAGCGGGTAAAAACTGGATCGGCCTGCTTGGCCACCCTCTCTATTTAACCAAGCTTCTAGACTCCCAAGTCATTCTACTACAACCACATCTACAGCTACAACACTACAACTTCAACAAGATGCCGAAAAGACGAAATGACGTTGTCGTCATAGACGAGGAGCCAACACCGTCCTCATTATCATCATCATCATCATCATCATCATCATCATCATCGTTGTTACCGCCATCCGCATCATCCTCTATTAAGGTAAGATAGTACTACTTTTATTATTTAAGTGGCATCTGTTGAGTAGTTGTTGAGTATCATATAGATCATGATGATTATATGTAGTGTGTTAAGAAAAAACGGTAACGTTTAATTACAATTTTTTGAAAACAAGTATATCTGTTATAGGAGGGGTGGTTTTGAAGAAAGTTTCACAACAATGGTTAAAGAAAATATTTTGCGCATAATTTTGTACCATTTTCTTGATGAATATTCTCGCTCACTGAATGATACAAAATGATAAGATTCTCTAAGTTAGACTGGGTTCTATTATAAATTGGATGGATGGATGGATGGATGGATGGATGAGTGGGGTTTTACGTCCTGTATTGATGCCGACGTCCTTTTCCTGTCCCAAATTAACTAATTGCATAAATTCAGGACGTAAAGCCCTAACCATCCACCCGTCCACCCGTATAGCCACCCGTCCTGTATTCACGCACTTGGCAGGTCTTTTTTAATACGTGGTAACAAATTTGTATTGACAACATTTATTTATTTATTTTTATCAGGTGGCGAAAATGAAAACTACGCCAAGACCTAAAAAGGAGTGCCAGGAGACCCAGGAGACCCAGGAGACTCAGGAGACCTCTCCTCAACCAGGGCCATCGTCAGCCTACTGGTTCCAGGAGGGGCAGGAACTCCCCGACCCGGATCTGGATGATGAAAACGACCTCCAGACGGAGTAAGAGGCTCCTCCCGCCCCCGAACCCGTAGCCAGGGACATCCCTGACGAAAAAGATCTACTGTTCATGTTGCCGGGTCCCTTGGCGGCGTTTCGTCTTGGGCTTGGGCGAAAATTCGCCACCGTTGTACGACGCATGGGGGCGGTTTCCCTGAAACTGACAGAAGGGAGGCAGAGGGACGGCCACACCCGCCTCTTCTGTGACGATCGAAACACCTTGCAATTGGACGCAATGCAGGTGGCCGGACTCCATCACAGGCTACAAGAATTCCGGGCCATCATGCACGACGGGGGCCCCATCTCTGGAGCCATCGAACGCCATATTGGAGGGTTGGTGTTCATGGGCATCAACACACAATACGGCGATGATCTAGACGTGAGGGCCTTTTTCAGGCCCTCCAACGATCCAACGAAAGAACGTCGTGCGTCGAAGAGGGCCCTGCGTCTCAACGCGCAGGAGGCTGACGACCTCGTCCTGGTTCTGAGGGCTCTAAAGCCAACGTGGCCCGCTTTCTACAATATTCTCGCCCCATGCTTCGCAACCCACGACGATGAAGCGCAACGATTGGGTTGTGATTACTGTGCACCTATGGGCGTCCTAGCCTGAAAAAACAAAAACTACGGACTCGAATGTGCGGACAATCTATATGTGAACAATCTATAAATACCTATATATTCCGTCGTAATTGTTCTTGCTGAATTTGTTTATTTTGTGATTGTTCAATGATGTATTCCTTTGTTACTACTCCAATATCATTTGATTGCATAACTGTTTTTTCATTAAATTTTTTTAAACTTATATGAGGTGAAAACCTGTGTTGTCTCTACTTACTTTGCCTGTTACATTCCGGTTTGGAATCTATATATTTATCCGATACTTTTTTTTCAAGTGAAAGTAATTTGTTCACTTTAATCTTGAAAGAGTGTAATGAAAGTTAACAGTTATACAAAGTGACTGAAAAATGTTCACTTTTAGTTTACGTAAGTTCTACCAAACTGAACATTTTTACAAAGTGTTGAATTTCTATTCACTTTAATGGTTCATATCATTGAAAATGGTAAGGACATTATATTACTAATACGTTAAATTTAACTTAAGTACGGTTGCGTATGAAAAGTACCAATTTATTCAAACTGACACAAAACGGTCCTTTTCATTTCTCTGTAAGTTGAAGGAAATGTGTGACTTTGTAAAAGTGTTCAGTTTAGTTACTCATTTTAAGACCGGTTAAGTGAAGCAGATTTAACAATTATTCTAAAAACAAGAAAGTTGCAGACCAGTCAATCCTTTTCTGATTGTAAAAAAAAACACGAGGGTGAAAAGACCTTATCACTACTGACCTGTCGTGAACTTCTTTTTCATTATTAAGAAAGATATATCCCCATCCCCTGCCCATCCTCCCCTATTTCCCCTTTTTGTATTAGGGGATCTTCCCCCTTAGAGGGGGATAGGGGGTAGGGGGTTCAAATCTGCTGGCCCCCCTTTAAGGGGGCCCTAACTGGAAGGGGGCCCCTAAAAGGGGCCCCCTTATAACAAACACAATACATTCAAACAAGAACTCTTATTTGAGGGCTGCAATGTTAGTCTACTTGTCATGACACAGCTAGGAAGTACCGGTCATATTATTGCGGACTCCTTTCCACAGTGTCATGTATTATTTAATGTGTTTGGTACTAATGGTGAAATAAACCATCAGATGCAATATTACTGAACGTAGAACCCTGTAAATAATATCAAAAGGTACTATAACGCGCATTTGAGGCGCAAATGCGGGATGTAAAACCGTGTATACCCTTTCTTTTGCGCGAGAAGACGTTTTACAAAATACTGGAGGTAAAACAGAAAACCAATTCCCATATTTAAAGAAAGCTAGTAGTGAAAAGTTTAAGGACATAAAATAAACCATCGGATGTAAATTACTGAACGTAAAACCCTGTCCGTAATATCAAAAGGTACATTTGGGGCACAAATTGGGGATGTAAAACCGTACATACCATTTCTTTGTGCTACCTACTGACTTCATACAATTTTGGTTAATTTCAACACGTGTTGTTTGTTCATGTGGGTTGACTCTCAAAAATTCCCAGACTATGAATCATAGCTATCAGTACAAGGCACACATGGTTCCACATGTGATTTTTTGTCATTTCTAAGAATAATGAGGTCTTCTATTCACAAAGGGGGTTAGAAAAACCTTGGTGCAAATGTGTGCTTGTCTCTAGGTTTTTACATGTCTGGAGTTGTTTTTCTGAGGCAAGTGTCCTGGATCCTTTTTAAGCATTTTTCCTTTCTTTTTTTGAATGAAAAAGTGCAATGAAAGATGTGTTCCAGTTTCAATTTGTTCTTAGTGGAAGTCTTGAAAGGTGACTTATTGCTCAACTTGCACAAGCTATTTTGGAAATGGAAGATCTTTCTTTAAATATGGGAGTTGGTTTCTGTTCTACCTCCAGTATTTTTGTTAATGCCTTCTAGTGTAAAAGAAAGGGTATGTACTGTTTCACATCCTGCATTTGTACCCCAAAATGCATTACGGTACCCAGATCTGTTGATATTACGGCTAAGGGCTTTACGTTCAGTAATTTTGAATCTGATGGTTGACTTTACCTCCTTAAACTTTTCACTACTAGTACCAAACACCTTATATAATACATTTATCGAGAATCCTGTGCTCAGACAGTTAGTGGATTAGGTCAATGCTACATCTAGAGGGCTGCACAGTACACTATAATTCAGAAATATGGCACCCAGTGAGACGAGGGACAATTCGGCAACTAATGATTATGACGCTGATGTTGATGCTGATGAGAGTTGTGAAATTGTGATTGAGCTAACTCCTACAGAGAGTGTAAATAACAACAGGGGCGATGAAGATGTCCTAGAAATGAATACGAGATTTAAAATTCCCAAGTCAAATAATCAATTTGTAACTATAGCTTTACTCTTTTTGGTGGCAGTTTCCTCATTCTTCACTCTACTGAAAAATGTTTATTTTGATAATGATTCATCAACTTATGCAACAGAAAAACTGACCTCTCACCTTAGTGAAGGAAATTATACCATGATAAATGACACCATAAAAACTTTTTACATTCACTAAAATGTGGAGAGCTGGTGGGTGGGTGGGTTGGAATGGGGAGGGGTGTTGCCAAAATGACATCACTTCCTGTGGCTGCACTGTGTAACTATAAAAGAAGCAGAGTTACAAAACCATAGATACACACGAAGAAGGAGTATGTGTACATGAGTAGTATACATGGGAGGGTTAAGCGTCAATTAAAAACCCAAATGGAGCAAGACAATCCGCTGGACTTATCCGTCAGAAGCAACAGGCCGATAGGCCGGACAGCGGCTAGAGGGCCACCTTCAAATGACCAACCTCTGGATCTCAGCACTAAAAGCAGGAAAAGACCGGCGAGTGAGGAGGCCCGTGAAACTAAAAATCAGAAGGTGGGTTTACTATTTTTTCACACCTTAGAATTGCATAAGTACATAAACAAATGGATTGGGAGGAGAAAAAAAACACAATGTAACAGGTATTTTCTTGTCTTCAGAAATCTGCCGCGGGTTCAAAAAAACGAGTAGTCAGAAAAAATGATGGTGGAGCTGATAACCAAAACAATCTCAATCCAACTCAACCGGGAGGTCATCCGGTGGCTCAACTACCCGACGGCCAAAGTAATGATCGGGTCGAAGGACACCCGGATGGTCCACAAAACACTCCTCCCACTCCCAGTGATCAGAGTGGTGAAGGGAACCAGAATGTTCAAGTAAGTAATGCACAGTTTTCTAGTAATGTTGTTCCTTCGCATCCCTCGCAGTCTGGTTCTTGTTAAATCTTTGTTCATGATAAGTAATATGATAATGCCATAGCATAGAATACTCGTTTGGTTAACAATATTTTTTGGGGGAAAACAATTTTTTTTTTTTTGAAAATTTTTTTTCCGAAAATTTTTTTTTTTTTTTCCGATTTTTTTTTTTTTGAAAATTTTTTTTTTTTTGAAATTTTTTTTTTTTTGGAAATTTTTTTTTCGGAAATTTTTTTTCTATACAGCTATAACCTAACTATGCAAAGAGATTGGTGTTATATTTCCTTCTCTCTTTTTTAAGGAGGACAGTCCCTACCAGATCATTCAAGCCAGAGATTCTAGAACCTGGAGAAGAGGTGTGGAGGAAAAGACTTATGAAATTAAGTTTGACAAGTCGAAAGCAGGTAATTTCACATTAATGCAGAATTGATCAACAAAACAAAATGAAGGTTGCTGTTTGCGTATAATTGTCATTCTATCCTCAATGTTATTGTCATTTTAGGGGAAAAATTGGTGGACATAAAGGGGAATTTGACACAGATGTTCCAGGATGTTGTTGATTTGGCCTCGGCAAATTATCACAAGTCAGACAAAGCCCAACTATGCATCAGTCACGGTCAGCTGAGGGAAGAGGTATTCATTCACCTGCAAGATGTTCGAAACCTATCTGGAGAGGGCATCATGGAACGCGTTTCTAAGGTCTTAAATTCGAATGAAAGCTTGGTTGTGGATGACTCTCTCCAGATACACATTGGACTAATGAAACTGAGCAAGGGTGGTGGACCCCCGCAGAATCGGAGAGTACTAACCCAATCCAGACCACGACCTTCAGCCCATTCTACCCAATCTCGGGTCGGGCCGGCATCCGTTTCCACTACTCAGCAAAATTCGGGAAACAGGAGGAGAAGCGGTAGGGCACTTCCACTATTTCCTCATCTAGATAACACTGCGCACAGTTCTGTATTTAACAAAAAGGCAATTGTTGAGATTGTGTGTGTTGATAATGAATTTATCTGTGCTGCCAAGAGTATAGTTGTATGCATGGCTAAATTGGATGGAATGAGACGGATTGATTATAAACATCTCATTACAAAATCCAGGCAATCTGGAAGAGGGCAGCGATCTCTGAGGACCCTGGCCGAAAACTTGCAAAGACGTACGGGGTTGCCGATCAATGCCGCCGTGCGAGTGGATCAGTTGGCTGAGTTTGAAAAAGCTCTAGATGTGAAAATTGTTGTAATTCAGTTTGTTGAAGGATCTGTAAAACCGTGTGTAACTCAATGCAGTGACAGAGAAGACAGCCGTGTCATATTCCTATATTATACACAGAATCATTTTCATGCTGTGGTGAATCCCAAGGCAATGTTTCCAAAAGACACTATTTGCATGACCTGTTTTGAAACTTATTCGTCCATCCGAAAAGATCACCCCTGTCTTGTCTCTCGTTGCTTTGTGTGCAAAAATGACCAGTGCAAAAAGGGCAGTAGCATTATTTGCCCAGATTGCAACATGACGTGTCAGAGTCAATCTTGCCATGACAGACATAAAGAAATTCAAAGTAGGTCGAATATTTCGCTCTGTGATGCAAGACACAAATGTAAGAAATGTCGAAGGGTGGTTGATCTAAAAAAACAGTCTCTGGCTGATCACAAGTGTGGGCAATATGAATGTAAATGCTGCCACAAATTTGTTGACCAAGATCATTTATGTTATCTGAGAAGAAAAACACCCAAGACCACTTCAGGAAAATTCCTTTTCTTTGATTTTGAGACAATGCAGGATTCCATTTATTAGTGCGAATCAGGGTATTCGCCACTCTACACAAATTGTGAAAAGTTCTCACCCACTGATAGATGCATTCCGTGCAGGAAATGCACAAAATGCAAGATGTCAAACTGTGGAAGAAATGTACACCAGGTGAACTTTGTTGTTAGCCAAACGATGTGTGACCTTTGCAAGAACGACCCTCTTGTAGAGGGGGCCAAATGTAGGTCGTGTGGAGTTATGTGTAGAGATTGTATGGGTATGTCTGATGAGGAAAGGAATGAATATGAATGTTTAGTTCCAGACTGTGGGGTTAGAGAAAAAATATTTTCAGGACTTGATGCAATTTATGATTTTTGCTCATTCTTACTGACACCCGTGCATAAATCTTTCCATTGCCTAGCGCACAATGGCCGTGGATTCGACTTTTCCTTTATTTTAAATTACTGTTTGACAGAGGCTCGCATTACGCCGGAGTGTGTTTTTGCTGGTAGCAAGTTGATGTCCATGCGTATTGGTCAGGGACTTGACATAAAGTTCATTGACAGTCTGAGTTTTATGGGCATGGCTCTTAAAAAGCTACCAAAGGCACTGGGGTTAAGGCCTGAATCTGAGCTGAGTGGTGACATCGACGAACTCCGCAAAGGCGAGTTTCCCCACAAACTTAACACAAGAGAATATCAAAATTACAGTGGACCCTTCCCATCTCTGGAAATGTATCCTACAGATTCCATGAATTCGGATGAGAAAGAACAATTCAAGGAATGGCTTTCCAGACAGGAGGGCAAAATATTCAATTTACAAAGTGAAATGAGGGCTTATTGTAAATTGGATGTTACAATTTTGAGACTAGCCTGTGCCAGATTCAGACAGATTTTCATGGACATAACAAAGATCACCGATGAAGATGGCGAAGTTCTGGGTTATGTAGATTGTTTTGCCCACATCACCATAGCATCGGCGTGCATGCAGGTTTTCAGAGTGAATTATATTGAAGAGTACCACGACGTAGTCACCGAAAACCAAGGTCAAGGACGAGCGAGTTACAAATCGGGAAAATGGTGGCTGGATGGTGAAAGAATTGAACCTGATAACATAATTTCCAGTTCATTTGTTGCATCTAACATCGCTCAGGTCCCTGCACAAGGATATGTGCGTAACAGCAACCATTCCAGAATATCAATCGCATTTCTAGAATGGGAGAGTAAAAAGTTAGGGAGGCAAATTAGACATGCTAGAAATAGAGGGGAACAGACGTTAATCTTAGACGGGAAACGATATAATTTAGACGGCTACGATGAACAAACTCGAACGATATATGAATTCCACGGGTGCAGATATCATGGTTGCACTTCCTGCTTCCCAAATCAGAAGACGCGTGACCCAAGGTCGGGGTACACAATGGAAGACCTTAACAAAATGACTGTCAACAGAACGGCAGAATTGTGTCTGGGTGGGTACAGAGTAATAGAAATGTATGAATGCAAATTCCACAAAATAATTCAGGCAAATCCCCGACTGAAAAAATTTGTTGATGAGTTAGATATCCCACTCAGAATGAGCATTAGGGATTGTTTCTATGGTGGGAGGACCTCTGTCTTCACAATGTTTCACGAGTGCCTTGACAATGAAGAAATTCACTATGCTGATGTGTGCAGCTTGTACCCTTACATAAACAAGTATGCCAGGATGCCTGTTGGACATCCAGAAATTATAACAAGAGAATTTGACCAATCTCTCGCAAGCTACTTTGGAATTGCACACTGTACGGTGTTACCGCCAACAAATGAATACTGTCCGGTTCTTCCTGTGCGGTCAGGCGGTAAATTGACCTTTCCTCTCTGTCGAACGTGTTGTTTTGAGGAAAATCAGGCCACTTGTGAACATAATGATCGAGCCAGACAGATAACCGGATGTTGGTGCACACCGGAACTGATGGCAGCAATTGAACAGGGGTACAGAATACTCAAAATTCATGAGGTGTACCATTATCCTCAGTCATCACAGTATGACCGACAAACAAAAAGCGGAGGGTTATTTTCGGAACAAGTGGACACTTTCATCAAAATAAAGACCGAGGCCAGTGGGTGGCCTGATTGGGTGTCATGTGAAGATGACAAAGATTTGTATGTAAGACAATTTGAAGAAAAAATAGGGGTCAGTCTAGACAAAGACAAAATTTCTAAAAATCCTGCCCTCAGAAGCATCGCAAAGATCTGCCTCAATAGTTTTTGGGGAAAGCTAGGTCAAAGGTCAAACAAACCACAAACAAAGTTTTTGACCAGTACCGTGGAATTGGAAAAACTCCAAAACAATTCCCAACATGTCATGAAACGTTTTCATGTCGTCAACGAAGATATTTTGGGCGTTGAGTACGAAAATGCGCGTTCCTTTGAGGAAGAAAGTTTTGTTACGAATGAAATTCTGGCAGCGTTTACAACATGTTGGGCTAGGCTTGAGCTATTAAAGCATATAAAGTCTGTGGGAAAAAGAATTTTGTACTGTGATACGGATAGCATCATTTTTGTCACCAGGAAAATTAATGACTCTGAAGGTAATTATCAATACGATGTCTACCCTGAGATGGGTGACAGTCTAGGAGAGCTGACTAACGAACTGCCACCGGGAATTCATATCACATGCTTTGCTAGCACTGGACCAAAATCTTATGCATACAGGCGTAATGACGATACCGAAGTTACAAAATTTAAAGGCGTTACTTTAAACTTTCAGAACAGTAGAAAAGTCAATTTTCAGGCTGTAAAAGATCTCGTTTTTGGAGAATTGAAAAGCGTGTCTTTGAATCCCCAAACGCAATTTGTGCGCTCGAAATTTGATGGAGTCATTTGCAATGCTGACTTGATAAAAACTGTAAAGTGCACGTTTGACAAAAGGGTGTTGCTTAACGGCTTTGACACTATACCATTTGGTTACATAGCCGATTAGAGGTTCTACTTTGATGTATTGATGTATATTAGACTTTCACTAAGTAGTACGTATACTTCTGGTATGACTGATGTACTGTATCGCTGTGTAACACTTAATGTATTATAATGAACGTGAATTTTGTTGATGTATATGTACAATCTGTATAAATTAATTGTTTCTAAGTGTATGGTATAATTTCATTCCTTTGTACTGAATAAACTACAAACGTTTTTTCTACTTCAAATGCCTCGTTTGTTGTTGTGTTTTTGTCCTAATAAAAGTGTTTTGTGTAACATTGAGTAATAAACCACTCTCCTTTGGACTTCTACTAAGAAAAAATCTAGGACAAAAAAACAGTGTCTCAAAAAGGCACACCAACAAAAAAAAAATCTAGGCTGGCACACATTGTAACCATGGTAACCAGGTCTTTTCTCTTTTTTTTTGGAAAAAGAAATGACATACTCAACATTCCATAACACTTGGGTAACTAAACCAGTTTAATCCGCATTGCGGATTTCTTTTTATTTCTTCTTTTGATGAGAGACCACAAAAACAAGTTCCGGGCAGGTGGATGACGTCAGGCACTTCCTAGAAATTTTTTTTCCTGGAACCCACCTGTAATTAGTGCTTAATTAGTATCACCCGTAATTATGATCGCAAAACTACTTCCGGACAGGTGTTTGACCTCAAAGCGCCTCATTTAACGGGGTGTTCCAGGAAGTTTGGTCAATATTAATTACTTAATTACCTAATTAATTAGTATCATCCATTATTAATTGCCATCAATAACCATTTCCGGACAGGTAATTGGCTACAGCGCGCCCAGTTTGATAGGGTTGACCCGGTCAACAGGGGTCAATATGGCCCCACCGCTCCAAATTACAGGTGAGTTCCAGGAATTTCCTGGAATGTGGCGGCCATGGCCCCAGCGCTGTGGTGTTACTACTATGGTACTTGGGCATCCCTGGCTACAATATTGTGCTTCTCAGTGCTTTAATTGACTTTCATTCAACATATTTCTGCTGATAGCTGTCAATTCTTCACACAAAAACTGGTTCTGAATATTTTACTGTGTTGCCCTCTTCACCACAGTTGCATGCAAGTTCTTTTCATAAATAAAGACAAAACAAAGTAATTTTCTCATAATATCTAATAATTGTGGCTCATTTAGTTTTGATAAATACTTTCATAGGAATTTTATGTCGAAGTGTTTGAAGCTCACTGGTGATTATAGTTAAAAAAATAAACAATGAAATTTTTTCTTATAAATAACAGAAAAAAATGCAGTTTTAACATGTAATTTAATCTTCCCCTTCTTATACATAACTCAATAGAAAATTAATGTGATACACATTATAGAATAAACCAAGGACCCTATCAATGCATTGCATGCTATTTTTTAAACTTTGTCCAGGCGGGTGCATCAGTTGCCCCCGAAATATTCTGATTTTGATGTCTATTTGATATGTGAGGAAGTTGGCTGTCCTGAGCATGCACACCAAATTTCAGGTTGAAATTCCAATGGGAACAGCCACCTCCAGAGCATACTTATTTCAATATTTCAATGAAGCTGAATTACAATATTTTGCAAAATTGTCATAACTCAAGAACCGATGGTCCGAGAGACTTGATAATGGACTCAAAATGTGCGGAATAAATGGGTTTATATTAATCACAATTGTAACTTTGGTCCTGGCACCAATAGTTTCAGAGCCAGATCGGAAAAACTGTTTTTTTATTGAATAAGTCCATTTTCGGTTTGAAGCAGAAGTCAGACTGAACAAGATCCATCACCAGAAATGTACACTATGGAAACATGAATCCTCGGTGAATGATCTGAGTAGAAATAATGCTGATAAGACCAATGTACACTGGGTAGTGCCCAAATTTTTAATAAATACCCATTTTTTGTATAATTTCTGAGTAGGTATAATTGTGCTTTTGTCAAATAACTGGAAAACATTTAGAGATAGAGGGATAGTTTCAATTGAAGTGAATATAAATATGGACATTCTGCACATTTTGAGCCCAGTGCCAAGTCTCTGGGCCAAGTGCCCTTTCATGTTTTTATTATCCAGCCTCCAAACATATCACATAGGCATCAACACCAATCTGAA
Organism: Platynereis dumerilii; assembly: GCA_026936325.1. Taxonomy (NCBI): domain Eukaryota; kingdom Metazoa; phylum Annelida; class Polychaeta; order Phyllodocida; family Nereididae; genus Platynereis; species Platynereis dumerilii. The sequence goes on from JAPTHN010000011.1 coordinate 29,707,225, forward strand.
TAGGCATGGGGCAAATGATTCACTCTATTGTCCAGGCAATGACAGGCATGCAACCCATGATTTTCAATCACCGTGATTATATGAAACATGATACATTTAGCATAATTACTTAAGCCCAGAGAAAAAAAATACATATATATCAGATTAGTAATTTTTTCCGATATTAATAGCAAAACATTTGTATTTAACACTATGGAAATTATGACAGTAATTCAAGGTATATTGTAATTAAAAACCCTGGACACGCCTGCACATTTTCGGAGTTCTGGAAGTGAACATGACCCACATGTGACTGAATCTAGGCAGCCAAGTCATAGAAGCATAAAATCAGCACACAAAATGTTCAAATGAAATTTAGAAGTTAGAGGAGCACATATATGCAGAACATGATTATTCAAGTTGTGTCACTGGAAGTATAAAATCAGTATGCGATTTGCCTAGAAGCACAAAATCAATATAACAGAGTACATTTGCAGCATGGGTCCATATACTGCTTTTGTACCAATTTTCCTCGATGAGAAGCTGTACTGTTTTCATACTCTTTTTTCCTGTGGGCTGTTAAAAATGGGATGAAAGAATTTTTGGTATCTTTTTGGAATCAGAAGCATATATATATATATTAAACAGTGTCTTTAATTTGCTGCCAGTGCGAAGATTAACGAAGAGTCCCAGAATGCAAATGTCATCTTTAGAAATGTTAACGCAAATATAGTTAATACAAATATAAATGGTAATGTGAAAAATGCAAATCTGAATTATGGTACCCATTCTAAAGATATTAACTCATGCAGTGCTGATAGTGATAAATCTCCAGAGAACTTAGAGCTTAATGCATTGCTAATTGATGAAATATTGTCCTTGGAATGTGATAGTCATGCATTGTCCGATATGTCAATTGTAAGGCCAATGCTTCCAGAATCAGATTGCCTTGTAGCTACAGAGAGTAACCAACTAACCATGAATTAAAACTGTATGTTTGGAATGTACAGGGACTAGGTAGTAAATTTGAAACGCATGATTTGCTCAACCAGGTGTCAAAATTTCACGTATAGTGATATTTCTGGAAACTATGAAGTTTGATGGTTTCTGTCCAAATACTGGAAGCACTTTCAGAGAAAATATCTAAACCCACGTGCTCGTAAAACCTCAGGGTGAATTTGAGTATTAATCAAATCTAACTTATATGATGACAAAACTGTAATTATGCAATTTAGAGTAAAAAACAGGAAATTCGACACTTTATAGGGACATGCCGCAAAAAGGGGGTCAAGAAGAGACCGGAAAACATTTCCAAGCAATACCTGCTACCTGGAATCACTCACAATGATAAAGAAGCTGTGTATATTTGGTGCCAAACATCTCTATGTTTATCCTTTCATTGAATACATTTTTTAAAAAGTTAATAATCAACTATGATATATATATATATATATATGTTACCAAATAAAAATTAGTTGTTTGTTTGACTGTTTAAATGTTGTTTTGACATAGCCTTATGGTGTAAAGCAGAACTATAACATCAGTTCACATATCCGCTTTGGAAATCACCCCATCACCGTATATAGCCTTTCTTGACTTCTGCCAAAATTTACAGAGTATAGATTTCCAGCATGTATATATATACTCTTTTGGTGCACAATTGGGTGCTAATTTAAAGGTGTGCTACTTGTTTATGGCTCATATTGACATTTTGTGTATATATTGTTATGTGCTTATGTATGGATAATGGACATTTACGGACAATGAAAGTAGAATGTAAGACTTCCGTGGTGCGGCATCATAGCGGTTGCCGCTGGCTCCGTGCTTGGGGGCTCTTATCCAGTTCTAAACTTATAATTTGCTCACGACAATAATCCTTACATTCCATATTTTATATCAAATGTTTATTATCAACACAATTAAATTGTATATATATTATATACGCTTATGAATGTATAGCATAATCCCATTAGATTGTAGTTGCCTGTTTTTATGCTGTATATCCATATTTTTTTAATATATTTTTTATTTTATGACATATGTATCTATTTGATGCTTTTACATGTAAAAAAAATTCTAAATATATACACATAAATTTTTCTTGTTTTTCTAAGAAGGTGAGAGCCTTTGATGTTAATACATTTTGTCTCATTGTTGGTGTATCCTGTTATATGAGTGAAAATCATGTTGAACGAGGACGGGCTCCTCTACTGTGCCCGGGCACCAAAGTTTTTGATAGTTTTGAAAGATTTTCCCCCAAGTCTTCTCCTCCTTGTTGATTGTATGGCACATTTTGTCAACAATAACAAAATCTGAAAATTCAATATAAAAAAAATATGTTCACATTTATCAAAATATGAAATAATATGTCATAGAAACTTTTCAAATTGATTGATAACACAACTTTATATGGAAAACTTCATATGCCTCAATTGAAAAATTACAAATTAAAGAGAAATGTACAAAGAATAATTGTTAACTAAAAGATTATCAATGTGAGTGTGTGTGTGTGTATTTACAATGCCTCTGTGAAATTATGCAAGTAGTTTATTTCTCAGTGCTATGATTACTGCTGGGGGGGGGGGGGGTAAAACACAAACACTCACTCACTCACGTATTATGAAAACATTTGCATGAGCCAAACATTGTATAGATATAGATCTAAATCAAATGCTGTAGAGATTGGACAGAGACATAGTCGACATATCGGGTGGAAGGGATCTGATAATGTTGAACTAAGAGAAAATAATCGAACATCTCAAATTCTCATTGGCCCCACTATATTGACTAACTTGACTTTGCATAATTTCGTCAGCTGATCATAAAAGGTAATGTGGAACATGTGCAAAATTGTACATGGCTCCTCCTTTAATTGACAAACTTCAGCAAAAATTGACAAATTGAGTTAGTAAATTGACAAACATTTTAAAATTTGACTAATTTTGACCAATGACTAAGCGATCTAGTGAAAAAGATTTTCATTGCTGCCAAGCTTTACGAAGGTCACATATGGGCAAGGCTTCGGTATCATGACATTTTTGGTTAAATCATAAGACCTCAAGATTCAACATTTTTGCAATTTTAAGTAGCAGACGTCAATTTTGTTTTTGCATGATACCAATAATTATAGAATTTGGCATTTTTTCACATCTTCACTTTGGCTAAACCTGTACTGGAAGAGAAGTAAAAAAATTTCAACTTAAAGCCATATTTTTTAGTATAAATACCATTTTAATATATATATATATATTACAAATCAACATCTGAATTGATAGGGTATGGGAGTTTTTACGAAAGCAACATCCAAGTTTGATTAAAATCTAATATCCTTCTGTATAAGAAGGTTAGAAGTTGCAAAGCGTAACAAGGACACGAAACCCATTTTATTTTGCTTCTGTGTCTTCATCTAGGACTGAATATGACTTGCTACTGCTGTTTTTGATTAAAGTAGCACCTGCAGATATTTTCTATTTTGAACACAGACTTTTTATTGTCATAGCATAATGGTTGATTTTCAATTTTAAAATTTTTGTGTCTATGTTACATCATCAGAACTTAAAGTATAACACAAATTTAGTTTTTTTTAAAGAATCAATCGATAGAAACTGCTCGAATTCTGTCCAGATAATAAAAGACATGTACCGCTTTGTGATGAGCTTTGATTTTAAAACTTATATCATAATTTAGCTGTGGCAATGATGCTCAAAGAAGAATCCGTAGATCATAAACCTGGCTTGTGGTGTCTTTGTTACCTCATAAGAAAATTTATAAAAGACATTTCAGCTGTATCTGCCTCCAGGAGCTTTATGAAAAAGCTATGCCAGACATCAATCTAATAACTGGTCTCTTAGAAAAATTAACTACATCCCGGAAGTGTAGTTTTCCAAGGAAAGCGGTAATATTTCCTTATGATGTAACCACGACACAAAACAGCCAATCATGGAATTGTGTCCATGTTACATAACAAGAAAGAATTTCCAAAAATCAAGGAAGCGATTTAACTTATGAATGTTAAAACAGATATAAACTATACTTGTTTTCATTTCTGTTATGTGCTGCATGCGAAACGACATTGGAACAGACCATAACAGACAAACAGGAATATTAATCTGATGATGTAACATGACACCAAAGTATTGTAACAGACAGAACGTTCAATGCGTTTCTATTATATCCACGTTTAACATTTTCCAACAAAAGTAGAGAAATCAGGTAAATTTGTCCTTTTGTCATTGATTCTTGCACACAAAGTATCTGATAGTGTGCACTGAAAAAAACCTACTGTAAACCGTCAAGTATGAGAATATCTTATGATGTAACCAAGAAAAGAGCCACTTGGGAAGTAACAATTTTAATTCGCTGGCTCTTACTCGTCTAGCCAAATCCAGCCATTCTAAATCAAAAGTCAGCAATTATGATCAAATGTCACAAAACTTCTTCAAATTTATTTGTAAATTGTTGGAGAATGAAATTATATCAAAAATTGATATCCGTCTTATGATGTAACATTTTGGCTTAATTACAACATCAACTATATGAAAGGGTTATTTTGATTATTGAAGGGAGAATGTCCCATTTTAAGTCACTCCAGTTAATTTCCATGCTAATTATGCTAAAACTGGCCTTGTTCATGCTTGAATTGTGCCAAGGTATCTGGGAGCAATTGACAGTGACTGATGATGCAACTGAAAAGACATTGAAAGTGGGTAAAAATTCATTTCGTTCTGATTACCAACATCACCACCAATGGGCTGTGGAAAGTCATTCATTATCATCTCATGATTGTTCAGTAACTAAAACCTGCCAGAACTGCATTATAGGATCTATTTTACAGCTGGCATAAAAATAATAATACCCAAAAGTAGCAGTAGGACATGAAGAATGTCCACCACCCTGAACACTTTCACTGCAATTTTCCGATTACGCATACATACTATGCGTAATGGGAAAATTGCAGTGAAAGTGTTCAGGGTGGTGGACATTCTTGATTAAAAACATTTTTGATTAAAAACACAATGAAATTATAAAATGGAGGCAAGACATTGCATGTTAGTTGACACCATGGAAGTTTTTACATTGGAAACCCCTTAAAATAAGCAAAAACATGATGTCTTATGATGTAACCAAAAATGTCATGACACCGAAGCCTTGCCCATATATGGATTTTGTTTGTTTTGTTTGTTTGTGTTTTACGCCTCTGCAGCGTCTTAGTGGGCCGTATCGAGGCAGGCGATCGCCGTATGATGATGAGATGAGAAGACTGTGAGTCTGGCACATACTCTATTAATTCAGGGATGCCCAGGGTCTTTTAGTTGCCCCAGCATAGATTACTGGATACAACCCGCCTCCATTTAATGTCCCATGGGCTCGGACTAAAGTGAGTTCCCGGGGTGAGATTTGAACCCACGCCCTCAAAGCCAGTTGACAAGCGCACTTACCAATTAGGCCATGGGGGAACTGCCCATATATATGGATGATGTTTCTTGTATTAGTCACTGTTCTGGGCAAGTAAATGATTAAATGTAAGATAGGCCTATCCCACAGATGGGGGTAAATGCGTAGCATGTCGGGGACGCCCACTCACTCTCCCATCTCATCAATCAACCCTGATGAACGCCCAGAGCTTAGAGAGCTGCACTTATCATTTATATGTCTATTTATGAAAGAAATATCTCAAATCTTATAAACCAACAAGTTACAAACCAGAAGTATAAGAGGTACCGTGTGTCCAGGGAATGCTGGCCACTGTGTAAAAAAGAAAATTACATGATGTCAGGAAATACTGAAGACCTGTGAATATTTTAAGACAAAATAAGTTTCGAAAACGCCTCACTTAAAACATACCATGTTAATATTCTTCAGAAAAGGAGGACTTGTCGGACGTGTAAACTATGATGCTTGAATGAGAGAACTGATTTTGTTTTGACAATGAGAGAAATTGCGTTGTGTGTTCTAGATATCATTCTGAACTGGGACACCCGCTATGAACTACAAAAAAAAAAATAGTTTATTTTTCCTGGTAAATTGTATGGTTATTATGGAATATATGGATCTATTTCAAATATCTGTGACCCAGATGATTTTGTTGACAAATGAAAACGTTTTTTTGCCTCACAGTACAATTTCGTTTGACAACTGATAAAAAATTGAATATGTGGCATAACTCAACATTGCCTCACTGTAAGTTACATGGAAGATCTATTATATGGTTCTTCCCAATCCCATCACAATGATTTGCATTTCGTTCGCATATATGCCCAATCCCATCACAATGATTTGTTTTTTTTTTCGCATACATGTAAAATACAAATCATTATGATGGGATTAGAGTATATATAGTATATTTACTATATATGTTTCCAGAAGATGGAGCTCAAGTAAATTATTTTTCTGCAACTGGCATTTATGCATGTGTCGTGGTCTTTAGTAAGCTTTTCACAGGTTAATAATTTTGTTCTCAGGATAGTTTCCTAAAATAATGCAGTCAACTCAGGACCAGTTAAGGTCCATTCACTATGGCACGTGTCTGGGGTCAAAACTCCAAAAGGACCCTCAACTAGCCAACAAAAACCAACATATACATATATTATGTTGTAGTGTCTGTAAAATAACAGTAGGGGAGACCGGGGTAAGTTGTGCCATTTTTTGCGTCAGGCTGATTTTCCGAAAAACCAAAGCTTAATTATGCAATCTGAAAATCAGACATCATAATACAGTACGTTTGCCAGAATCGACTAAAATTTCAGGGCAGTCCGACCATTGGGAAGGTCATGGTAGGCATTTGAAAAAAGTAGGTCAAGTTGCACAGCTTGCCCCGGTGCCGGGGTATGTTGTGCCACGTGACGGGGTAAGTTGTGCCGCTTAATTTATGTCAAAAAAGTCTTGTATTTCACCCTTTTCTTCAGATAGATCATTTGTATCATGTTTTTAACGTATGACTGACATGTTACATGAAACTGATCAAACATTTGTCAGCCATTTTATACACAAATTAAGAATGCTGAAAAAAAAACTGAATTATTTGTTGTTTAGAGGGGGATATAACACTTTTAACGTATGTTCCTTTCAGTGTAAGTTATTTCACAACATATTTAGGTCTTGTGTACAATTAAGACAAAAAAAGATGAATGAAATATTAATTCCTTTGACACACCATTGGCTCAACTCGCCCCAATCAAAATGGTATATTTATTGTAGCTGCTGTCACTCATGCAGTTGCCAAGAAGGCCAGAAGCAGTAGAAAAGGGTGGACATTTTAAGCCTTTCCGAGATTATAATTTGCATGTGCGCACGAAGATGCTCAGATAGAGTCAAATGGTAGTATGAGTATGTACCAAAACTCAAATATTCTACTGACTTGCGGCAGTTGGAATTTGTTGTGTTGTGCATACTCAGAGCAACTGTTAGTCTCTTACTAAATCATAGGATTACAAATTTTGTTCAGGCTAGATAAATGAAAAAGTGGTTTTCATATTAAATAAAGGCAATATCAAATAATATTATAATGAATTCTTTGATACAAAATTGAGAGACTTTTAAAAATTGGTGAATCTTGTAGACTTGATATTATTGTCATGAAAATGGTCACACATCTGCCTGTCAAAAGGCGGCCACAAATGTTCATGACTAGACACGAACCTTTGGTGGCTATCAATTGACAAGCCTATAAACAACTTTTTTGAAAATGGTCTGTGACTCTGACCAATAGTAAGCCGAGTTACGTGTAAGACGGCCTATTATCTTAAAGGTTTTGAAATACAGATTCTGAAATAAAAAACAATTATCTGAAAAGGCTTCCATTGATTTTGTTCTAGAAAAGCCACTGAACTGAACAATAACAGCAGGCAAGAAGAATTGAGTAAGTTATTTTGTTGTTTGCTGTAATACTGATGAACTGCAAGAAGCTCATCCTCCCCTAGCAAGCCCTGCTAAAATGGACAGGGCTTTCTGCTATTTCCAACCTCTTCTGTGATTGGCTGCTTATTTAGGTCATAAGCATTTTGCATGCAGATTTAGTCCAATTATGGACACTTAGAGGATAACTGGCAACTGAGAAAGACAATGTAAAACAAGCAAACTTTCAAACAGTTTCATTTCAGAACTGTGAAAATACACAATTCAATGGAATTTTCGGAACTGTGATAGCACCTTTCAACAATACACAATTTCTCCATTTGTAACAGTGTGAAACAGAAGCAACAATTTCAAACTGTGATGTAGCAGTCCCTGATTGGCAGAGCCAAAACTGGGTCAGTTAATTAAGTATTCATGAATTAGCAAAGGTTATGGGCCATTTTGTCATGATATGACTTGGGATGATGCAAGAAGCTTGGCAGCTCAAATAGAGGCATGTTTAGTTGTTAATTTGACATGATGACCACGTCTGTCAACAGAGTATAACAAGCAAAGTTGGGACTTGCTAAAAAGCGGGTTGAAAAAGGCGGGCAGCGGGTAGCGGGTGTATACATAATAAGCACAGGGAACAATAGGAAGCAACCTGAGCAAACAGAGGGCTATTCAATTGACAGTGGTACAACATACCTGTCTGCCCGCTCTTATTTTACCCCTCTACCTCCGCTACTTGCAATCAGCTGATAATCAGGCAATTTGCTTCAGGACTTTTGCTAATTTAAAAAAGACAGGCTTTTGCAAGCGGATTGCACTTATACTGCTAATTGATGTGAGTCTATCTTCTTTGTGGTTGACTTCAATTGCCAATGCCATCAACTTCAATACCAATCTAGGGCAGAAAAGGCCTTGTACAAATTAGTAGGCCCCAATGCATCATGTAGTGTTTTTTAACATGCACAAAAAAAAAAAACATGGCTTTGAGGCTTTCACATTTTCTCAGCTCTTTCAACCTACTGCTGTCAATAGAGGAAAAAAAAGCTGTTAATCAAAAGAAAGAAATGCAGAACTTCATGTTTGTTCATGATGGCATTGGTGAGATTTTCATAAAAACATTAATTTAAGACACCTTTGGAACACTTTTGAACAAATAAAATTTATAGGTTGCTGATGATGACATTCACCAGATGGTATATATCCAGATTCAATATCAACTGAGAGGAAATTAGTCAAATCTGATGTCTAAGTTGTCATTTTTTCCACTTTTTGAAAAATAATTTAACAGTATATATGTGTGTACTGCTTTGTGTGTCGAGGGGGGGTACTAAAAATACGCGTGAAACCTAGGGGTGGGGTACTAAAAATCCGCATGAAACTCAAGGGGGGGTTATCAATTTTTGACAGGAAGTTCCAGCAAAACTCCCACCCCCCCAGTCATAAATTCTGAGCGGTCCCTACTAATAATCAAATTAACCCCAGATATGGATTCCTTGGCCAATAAAACCCCCAAATTCATGTATTGAACATCATTGTAGCCCAAACCGTTGAAAAGCACATATTTAGCTTATACCATATCCATCTATCTATAAAGCACATATAACGAAGTTTGTCCGGTCTGCGACACTACCTACTTTTATAATTTTGTCTGACGCAATGTATACATCTGAGAACAGCAACAGAAGGTGGTAAGTTTGTGGCAGGAAATTTAATTAGTACACGTTTCTAAGATTCTTTTCATTCTAAATACATAGCATTTTAACTTAATCTGATTGGTTTAGGAACAACAGAACGTCACACAGATAACGTATCAAACGTAGTCCTATTAAAGTGCCCACATTGCATTGATTTATCGCAGGCAACTGTGAATGATCAGAATCGTGTGATAATTAAATCACCTGTAATGATACCAGTCTATTAACAAAGTGGTCAATCAGAGAATATCACCCTGACTGTTAAATGTGATCAGTTGCAGGCCAGCATGTAGAAATCCCACAGAACACTGTCCTGCTACTCGGATTTGTATTTTATTTGCATTTTTTTCCAGATGGTGGAGTTCAAGTACATTTAAAGTAAATTAGTTTTATGCTTTTGTCATTTATGCATATGTGGTAGTCTCAAGTCAGCTTTCAATGGTTAATATTACTTAATAATGTGGTTCCCATGCTTAGTTTCCCAAAATAATGCAGTCAGGGCCAGTTAAGGCCCATACACTATAGCACATGCCTTGTCACCTCCAAGATGGTCTTTCATAAATACCAGGCAAAACAAAGTACATAAAAAAATATTTAAATTCAGTAAAATGTTGTTTTCCCCCCAATTCCCTTAGATAAATTTCATCTTCTTCACATCAAATGCAGATAAGTTTTGAAATATTTTAATACGCATAAATAAATAGAGGATACTGAAATTCCAGTGGAATTATGCTGCAAAATCATCTGGAACTGCGTATAGGTTTCTTTAAGCCAAGGTTGAAGTTAAACTTGATGTCGATGAAGGTTTCTGGACAGCAATCATATTGTTTAGCCGTACGAACTACGCTAGTTCCTTTCAGTTCAAATTTGGGGTTGATTCTGTAGTATAACAGCAGTCGCTGTTACTCAGTATTTAGTCATAAATACCTGTTTTAGTCGAGCGTCTTTACATACGTCAAACCACTTTGAATTCTTGCAATCGAGAGGGCGGAAGTCGTTCTTCGCACATGCGCATTGCAGTCGCTGCGTACAACGCCCCTAGCGGCGGATCGTCACATTCTTCCCCATTTTGAAAGACCGTCGTTCTGTAATCTTGAAGATCTGGAAGATCTTGGTTGTCATCCTGTCCCCGCTAAATAGCCAACCGCACACTGGCATGGGCACCGTAAAGCACCGAGTCAGCGCAGTTACTAGCTGAAAGGGGGGAACAGGACAGTCCGGTAACAACAAGCGAGATGACATTGACATATATTATCCTAAACCCATAAGGGGTGCTGTGAATTGCCGTAGCCTTGAAACTTCTGAAACTTCTAAACTTCCTACGTTATGGTGAAAAGGTGCCGTGGCTTGAAACTTCTGAAACTTCTGAACTTCTTACGTTACGGTGAAATGGTGCCGTGGCTTGAAACTTCTTAAATTTATATGAAACGTATTTACATGGGCCCTACTTTATTAAATTATTCTTGCAGCCCGAATAGCCGTGCCACATTCCTTCGGTTGGCCTCCAGCACCACCGACGCACAAACACCCTTGAGACGCCCCACCCAACGGGCCACGGCGGAAAGGTCCTGCCTCGGGTTCACAGACAAATGGGGAAAATCAGTTTCCAGCAAGATCCTGTCCAATTCCATGCCTCGGATGGCAGCGTCGAGGTGTAGGCGAGCTACATCGGGAAGGTCCAGGCCTTTGGGATTCACACTCAAGTACAGGGTCTTCGTTGCGGCCATTAGGAGATCTCCGAGGAAGCAGTGCACCATGATGGGCTCGTTTTTGCAACAGTCGTTGATAATTTCGGCCAGATCCTCGAAAGCGGTTTCTCCACCTCTACAATGCATCACAAGAGGGAGACCGGAGGGCTTCTCCGCGAGCAGCGTCCTCAGGTGCGAGCGTTGTCGGCTTTGTTGGGAGGGGGACGGACCACAAACATAGTCGAGCCCCACCTCCCCAAATCCAACGCAGCGAGGGTGCTCGAGGAGGGTCCGTAGCTGTTCGAGGAGTCTAGGGTGGATAAACGGCTTGCCCATACAGATGGTAGGGTGTATGCCCACGGTCCCGAAAACGCCTTCCTCCCTAACTGCCTCTCCGAACGAATCCCACTGATGGGGGAAGGGAAAATTACTGATCATGGAGGTGACCCTGAGGACCGAGTCCCATCTGTCGCCTCGGTATCTCTGCAAGTCCTGGCCATTCCGGATGTGTAAGTGAGCATCGCTGGTGTAAGTTACCCGCCGTTGAAAGGGCCGCAGAGCCCCGCGGTCGACGTACTCCCCTCGCTGGATCTCATCCCGTACGTCCTGTGACACGTGCGGTAACACCAACAGCAATACCTTGAAATGGAGTAGGTTGCAGGGACTCCGGGGGGGCGAAACGGACATCTGCGAGAATGGAGTAAGGGGCATTCTATTTTCCCGCTCAAAAAGCCACATCAGCGCCCGTTGCTGAAAGGAAAGAGTGGCTGCCCGAGGAGACTGGGGATACCATCCTTTCTGGACAATGTGCCTTAGCAAATCCTCCAGGGTGGCACAAGAGAGGGCTGTCTGCAAAATCCGTAGAAGGCCATTCCCCAAGGCCACGAATTGGGGGATGTCGGCATCAGTCATAGCCACTTGGGGGCACTCCTCATGCCGGTAACTTGCAAACGTGGCGCTCTGAGCTGTCCCCTGACACGTCCAACAGGCTCTATTGGGGCTAAGCCACCACGGGACATGCTTCTCCTCTGCGTGTCGGCGTAGACGTTGTGCGATGTTCACACGGCAGACGTGGCAGAACTTGCCTTTCCGCTTTGAGGGGACCGAACAGTCCTCAGCGGCAACGGCAGGGTCTTCCGGTGCATCTGCCAAGTCTGCGTCCCAATCCGACACATCACTGCCAGCGAAATGGATCTGCAAGTCCGCTTCTCTTTCACCATCCTCTCCCCCTTCTTCGGATCCTACTTCGTCGATGACAAGGAAACGGAGAAAATCTTCATCATCATCGTCCACAACCAGTGGCGGCTCACTCTCCTCATCATCATTTGAAATTATCCTGACCTTACTGTCAGGGACCCAGCCTGAACATCCAGGTGTTGGCTCCTCCTCCTCGTCATCCGACCTCTTTCGTTTCTCCATCTCGAAAATTTCTCTGGGGGTGTGGGGCAAAAAATTGGGTTAGCATTACTACATGCAAAGCATCTACAAGCCACAAACACACATTATGCTATAGACACAGCACACAATCTATAGCAACAGTTTTTAATTTTTCACTACTTTTTCTACTGCCACACAACTATTGAAATTTTTCCTAACGCCACGCAACTACTTCTTTTTTCCTACTTTTTAACTGCACAAACAAACACATCTATGACCAAACCACCACACTATATACACACCACAATAACTTGAAGATAAATGCACACTATATCTATAAGCACTATATACACTATCTACAGCTAAAATGAAAAACTCGTTGGTTAAGAGGGGACATAATCCCGAATTAACCAACGAGGCGGGCGGACACGTCTTCTTAGTTGACGGGGTCCCCCTGTCGCAGGGCGTCGATCCCCTGGCAACACGAAACCAGGACTTCCTGGTCCATCATCTATGCTTGTGTCGCCTTGTGATGGGGCGGGTGACGTAGAATCACCGTGGGAGGCATTCATGGAGTCCCCAGGTGCTTCATGCCAGAGTTCCGCATCCATAAGTTCTTCTGCATCCTCCACAGGTGAATTCTGTCGTTCCCAGTTGGCACGCTCCCGCCGAATCCACAAGGGTATATCTCTGTCATTACATGGCCTAAGCCGGTCGTGGTGAAGAATTTGGGCATTCTTCCCTTTTCGTCCCTGAATTTGATATAAGATATCTGAAATTTTCTTTGTTACAATAAAAGGTCCTGCATAGACAGGTTGAAGTTTCCTACTCAGTCCTTTCTTGGATGTGTTATTGACAACGTAGACGAGATCTCCAGTTTCATAAGTGGTTTTGAAATTTTTCCTATCATAAGTTACTTTCCTTCTCTGAAGACTTTCTTTCAGTTGTTCCCTTGCTAAAGTGTGGACTTCTTGAAGAGTCTCTTGTAGTCGCTGTACATATTCAGTGGATGGCTCTTCTCCTGATGTTGGCATTGGTCCAGCTAACAGGTCGATGGGGACATTAACTTCCCGGCCCAACATCATCATGTTGGGCGTATAACCGGTCGATTCATTGGTGGTGGCTCGAAGGGCCATTCCAATTAGCTGGATATGCTCATCCCAATCTCGTTGACTATGTTGGTCATCCAGATATGCTCGTATCTTGAACAGTATCTCCCGGTTGAGTCTCTCTACTTGTCCATTTGCACTGGGATGATACGGTGTTGTCCTACGTTTCGCCATGTCAAATAATGTACACAATTCTTGGAAGAGAAGGCTCTGAAAGTTGGTTCCTTGATCCAAAAAGATCTCATTTGCACATCCCATCCGGCACAAGAATTGGTTGACAAGGGCATGTGCTACAACTTCAGCTGTCTGATCACTGAGAGGGGCCAACTCTACCCATTTCGTAAACTGATCGACCATCACAAGGATGTAACGATTGTTGCGACGACTCTCGAGAAATGGTCCAAGAATGTCAATGTGGACTCTTTCCATAGGGATGCCGGCATGATGAATCCTCATGGGAGCATGCTGCTTCCGGCGACCTTTCTTCTGAATATTACATACTCTACAAGATTCGACATAGCGACAAACATCGCTGGTGAGACCTGGCCAGAAGAATCGATGTAACACCTTGACCTTTGTCCGTTGCTGCCCGGGATGCCCAGCTATTTTAACATCATGGGCAAGGTGAAGTACTGGACCCCTAAGTTGATATGGAACTACGATGAGGTCTTTGCCTGATTGTTGAGTATCCTTAATCCAGGTGTAATACAGGATATCATCGGCGATGCGAAGTCGGTCCTTGAGCAACCACAACCTCTTGGTGGTAGCACCTTGCAGGTAAAGTACATCAGATGAAGGCTCGGTTTCTTCTGTTATCCATTTTCTGATCGTCTTTAGGTCTGGATCTTTCTCCTGTTCTTCCTTCCAATTCACTTTCATATCAAAAGAAATGCCTTGGTCTAGGTTGTCCAAATCTTCTACAGTGGTAACTCTTGAAGCCAGCGGTATCACGTCATCAACGTGACTTTCGAATCTTTGCCATTGATCATGCTTAGTCTGGCAGTATTTACATCCGCCGCAGGGGAGGTCGGAAACCTCTTTACCTGCGTCATAGCAGTCACAAGGAGCCGCAATCCTGCTTAGTCCATCAGCATTGCCGTGATTCTTACCAGCTCTGTGTGCTATCTGAAAATTGAACTGCGAAATGGATTCTAACCACCGGGCCAATTGACCTTCGACGTGTTTAAAACGCATTAACCAGGTCAAACTGCTGTGGTCCGTTCGGACTAAAAATGACCTTCCTAACAGATAGAACCGAAAATGGCACAGAAAAGTAACTAAAGCCAATAGCTCCTTTCTTGTCGTACAATAATTGCGCTGTTGCTTGTTCATGGACATACTGGCGTATGCAACAACAACTTCCCTGCCATCTTGTACCTGCGAAAGTTGGGCACCTATGGCAAAATCGCTAGCATCAGTGTCCAATATAAAAAGATCATCACTCCTTGGATAGCCTAAAACTGGAGCTCCTATCATGGCTTGTTTGAGTCCAATGAACGCTTGTTCATGTTCCCCTGTCCACTCAAGCTGTGCATTCTGTCGGGTATTCTTCACAAGTGTATACAATGACATCGCTTCATCAGCCAGATGGGGTATGAAATCCCGATGGTAATTGATAAACCCGAGGTAAGCCTCCAATTCTGTTCTTGTCGTTGGACGAGGCCATCCTTCAACGGACTTGATCTTGGCCTCAGGGATGCTGACTCCATCCTTGCTGACCCGCCTTCCCAAAAAATCTACTTCAGTGCCGAAGAGCACACATTTTTTGGGCTTGAACTTAAGATTAAACTGGCGGAATCGCAAGAAAACTTCATGAAGATTAGCAAGCTGAGACTGGAAGTCCTTACCCAGAATGATGAGATCATCCAAATAACACAGCACATCTTTCCACAGAAGATCACGCAGCACCAGAGTCATGGCGCGTTGATAGGTCGCAGGGCTGTTGCAAAGGCCCATAGCAAGCCTGACATGCTCATACAAACCATATTTGGTTAGGAATGCGGTTTTATGTCGATCAGACGGATCTATTAAAATTTGCCAATAGCCCGAAGCCATATCAAGCGTACTAAAGTAAACAGTATCTGATAAGGCATCAAGGCATTCCTCAATGAGTGGCAAACGAAAATTATCCTTCCTTGTTACTTGGTTAAGACCACGATAGTCAAGACAGTAGCGGTAGCTGCCACATTTCTTTTTGACTATCACTGGAGCAGCTGCCCAGTCGCTGGTGGACGGCTGTATGATCCCTGCATCAATCATTTTCCGGAGGTGTTCCTCTTCTTTATCTTGAAATCCTAATGGCGTGCGACGCAGACCACATTTCACAGGCCGCGCGTCGCCGGTGTCAATCTTGTGTGTGAGCGCGGTGAACTCACCAAGATCAAAATCATGTGCTGCAAACACATCTTGAAATTCCGCTAATAAAGCTTCTACTTGCCTATTTTCTTCTATTTCTAACTGTGAACTTGCTAATTTGAACATTGGAATAAGATGATCAGGCAGGTTCAACTTTGGGTCCTGTGAATCCACGTCTGGTCTGCAACTAAAGACACTAGTTCCCGCTGAGCCTCCAGGGGAGCCGCAGAGCTCCGAAACTGAAGAGTCTTCCTGTTCCGGTCCTACGGTACCCGTATCTTCCTGTTCCCAATCTTCTAGGGTAATGATGTCTTCAATCTCACTGGCCTTGGCAATCTTCGTTCCCTCCATCAGGGTCACAGTCTCATCAGACATGTTGAAGACATGCAAATCTGCGGTGAGGCTCTCGTCAAGCAGCATTTCTGGAACTAACAATTTGTCCTTCTGTTGCAACAAAGAAATTGGTTCAATCAGACATTTGTCTTTTATTAACTGTGACAATCTACAATGAACAATACGACCAGAAAAAGGTGGGAGTTCACATGACTCCGTAACTGAAACATGCTCCGATTTGGCAGCTTCTGTAGCAGACAAGTTGGCACGAATTTCTGCAGGAATTACTTTTCCTTGAATTCTTAGACATGGAGTTTTCAGGTCTATCTCTGCATTCATCTGGTGAAGATAATCAATGCCGAGGATGCAGAATTCCCTTGCGGCAGCAACAATAATGTCCCATTTACAAGTTTCTCCTCCCACCGTGAGATCGATGTCGCGGACAATTTTGGCCTGCATTTCCATATTCTCGCCGATCCCATGGATCTTTATCGGTGCATCTTCATCCAGGTTTAAGCCTAACTTCTCGGCGGTCTTGGTGCCCAGAAGAGTTATTTGTGAAGCTGTATCCACAATGGCTTCCACCATATGACCATTGAGGCCAATATTCACTATCATAGTCCATCCTGGAGTGTTGAGTGCAGAACCTTGAAACACCTTCTTGTCCCGACTGTAGGGATACATGTCAGTCTGTGTACCTCTTCCAGGACTCGGGGAACGCCCATTCCCTTGTCCCTGACTATGCATCGTCCTTAAAGGGCTTGTGGCAATTTCTTGGCGTCGCGCGGGCCTCTGTGGACTCACTGGACTGTCAGATCTCAGACGATGAGGTGGATACGGACAATCGATCCGGAAGTGTCCCGTCTCATTACAATTGTAGCACTTTCCATCTCGCATCCTGTTTGGAGATTGTCTGCGGTCATTCCAAGGAAGCGGATACATAGAAGATGGTTGTTCTGTTGTCCGGTTGGAAAACTGTCGGTCTGGTGTCCAACTTCTGTCATTTCGATTGTTGGATTGCTTCGAACCCGGAGAATAGAATCTTCTCTGCTGTGGCTGTCTGCTAGGCGATGAATCGCGATCTGAAAAACGACCCTGTCGGACATAGGTGTCAAGAGGTGGGCTTTCCAATAAAGCTCTCTATGGCTGATGCCTCCTTGATATATTGTAAAGCAGCTCTGACATTCTTTGGCTTCCTGTGGGCTGCAAATTTTGAAGCATCCTTGTCTCTCACTCCTTTCAGGAGAGCTTCAACTCCCATGACATTAATTGTCTTCCTTCCAGTGTCCTTATAGGCTCTTTGGACCATTTGCTGGACCTTGTCCGCAAATTCATCAAGGCTTTCGGTGGTCTCCTGCCGTAAATTATAAATATTCTTCCTAAGAACATGTGGCATGGTTCCCGTGCCAAAGCGTTTACTTAAAGCTTTCAACAGCTTCCTGTAGCTTTTCCTGGTGGATCGAGGCAGTGTAGATACATGCTCGACAGCCTTGTCTCGTAGACATTCAAGTAGGCGTTGAAGTTTCTTCTTCTTCTTCCACTTGTACTGGCGTGCCAAATTTCCAAAATAAAATATAAAACTTTCCCACTCATTCAGGGTGAACTTTGTCATTCGCCTCAGAATTTACAAAACGAAAATCATCATTGTAAAAATTCCCAGCATGGACTTTGTCCAAAGGCTCGGAATGTACATAGTTAAACTCATGAGACTGAGGTGCACTTGAAACTAAATTTGATTCATTTACATAAGTATTAGGAGCAAAGCGCACATTTGAATGTGGTGACTTGGTCCGGACATCCTGAGACTTCTTGGGTGGTGCTTCCTTCACCAATCGTCTCTGTCTCTCCGGGAAGACCTCTGGAGCTTCCTTCTTCTGTTTATTTCTCCATCTGGGGCCTTCCCCATCTTCAGCATCTTCAAATTGTAGAGATTCTTGCTGGTTGGTTGGAGGTCTGAAGACTCTGTCCGAGGGCAAGTGAGTGATGACTGCCGAAATGTCTCCTTCCATGACCTGCGGCATCGACTTCCCTGGGTGTTGAGTAACCGGTGTGGAAGACCGCACATCGTCATTGGTTTTATGCCTGGAAATAGTTGGGGCAGACTGCGCTGCAGGTGTCTCAACATGACGTCGATGGGCACTGTCAATAAATTTCTCCGTGGAAGATTGGGAAATCGACCAAAACTCATTTTTGTCCATTCCAGTAGGGTACTCATAAGCTGTCCGCTGTTTAACTTGCCAGACACTTTGTTCTCTTAACATGTGTGTCATCTGGAGGTGCAGTTGGTCAACCTGCATGTAGAGAAAGGTGGCTTCATTTTCATTCTCAGCACTGGATAACGCCAATCGGGTCTGTCGCAATCTCTCTGAAACATCATTAATTTGATTCTGTAATAGTGAAATCATGTTGTTAGCCAATGTCATCTCTACTTGCGTCTCTTGACTGGGGGGCGACATAGAATCGCCTGATGGCTGTTTCTCAGAATCATTGATGATCAGCCCCGTCATTAAATTATTAAGTGGTTGTTGTCGCACATTCTGTGAAGAGTAATTATCACCACTTACTTGCTTGACAATTGTCTGGGACTTTGGCCTGACATCTTGTTGTTCAACTTGCTGTTGATAAAAGGATGCTCTTCCCAGGGGGTACGGCAGTTCTTCACTGACTGTTCTTGAAGATCCGTAGCCCGGTCTCCGTAGAGCGTCCATTTCAGCAATCCCTGGGGGGTACCCACGACCCATTCCAGGTGCTCTATTGAATCCGCAGGCGCCCTGTACTTCAAATGACAACAATCCATCGTTGACAAGATTTTCAAACACCGCCACTGAAGTTTTCAAAGATAAAGCTACTATTTCAGGAGTCAATTGTACGACTCGTTTCCGTAACTGCACTATTTGTCGTGCGCGTGATTCGCCGATTCCATTTAAAGTCCGTAATTCGGCCTCGGATGCCGTGTGGATATTGACCACTCTAAAATTCGACATTCTCAAATGCGAATAAATTCTGCAATAATTACTGCAGATTTCAATAACAAAGTTATTGAATTGTGTGAATGCCGAAGAGCATCGAGAACAGCACTATTTCAACATCATTGTGTTGAAATTAGTCACTATTGACTCAGAGGAGTCTCCGCGATCAATGTATATAACTGATACACTCTCCACAAAATATGAAAAACACTCTCAATCAATAAATAGTTGATCTACTCAACTGGTAATCGACAGTAAATAATTTAATTGAATAAATAGAATCTTACTCAAGACTTTACTTCAGAAGTGGGTGGTTTGGTTTGTCATAAACTAAATCTATAAACAATAAGTTATGACAATAATAGAAATAATTTCAAGCACTAATCTCTGTAACTTGATATATTACTTTCAAAATGTGCAGTAACAATAGGTGGTCAGTTATATTCAAATTGACAACAATAACTGTAAAGTGTTGTGGCTTAATATTCCAGAATTCCAATTATCTACACTTGTCAAAAGACAGCTATAGATTAGACAATAACAAAGTATTTCACAAGTCACACAGGTGTCATTCAATATTCACAAGTACCACTGTATATTCACAGGTACTATTCCACATTCACAAGTATCCCTTGTATTCTAAGTTTCACTAAATCAACACATGTGCTAAGTCAATACACAAAAATGTTTGAAATGTTTCAATAAAGTTCTATGAATTGTCAAAATATTTCTGTGACCAAGTTACCCCACTTTCTCCCCCTTTTTTTCTTATTTTTTTATTTTTTATTTTTTTTTTTGAAACAGTGCAAAAATATATACACTAACTTTGAACCCAGCGAAATTAATTTAATTCATTCACGAATCAAATACTGTCAAAATAGGCCCCAAGTCTAATCTGTCAAGTCTGGAAAATTCCAGAGAAAAACAAAGTGGCAATCACTAAATTCGTGAAAAATAACACAAAATGACAGATATATACAGTCTAAATACACTCAATTAACCGAAAATGACTATATTTCGATATTTACAGGTCGAATGGCCTAACTATGCTTGTTGTCAAATCTAATTTCGCGCGAAATTCTATGGTAAAAATGCAAAGGCAAACGTCAGAATTTGCGAAATTTGCAAGTTGACAGTTCAATTTTGTGATTGGGTTTGACAGAAAACTATATTATTGATCTAATTTGAGTTGATTGGTGAAATTGTACGGTGTAGATAAATGCTACGGGGTCCACAAATTACGATCTCTAAAATATTTACATGTGCTTAATGGCGTCGGTTGAAATTGACAACCTCCACCGGCGATTTTAAAAGTGTTTTCGGGCGTCGAAAAACGCCGAGAAAAGCTCCAAAAGCGTGACACAAAGCTTCAACAGCCTTTTGCCGCTGCCACCACTATAACAGCAGTCGCTGTTACTCAGTATTTAGTCATAAATACCTGTTTTAGTCGAGCGTCTTTACATACGTCAAACCACTTTGAATTCTTGCAATCGAGAGGGCGGAAGTCGTTCTTCGCACATGCGCATTGCAGTCGCTGCGTACAACGCCCCTAGCGGCGGATCGTCACAGTAGCTTCTAGTATCTATGTTATCATCTCGTTTAGTGATGTTCATCTGAAATCAGAACAAGAAATTTTTACTGAGAATACATCTATAGGAACAATCCTGCAAGTGCATTTAACGGTATATATGTTGTTTTATCAGTTGATCCCTAAGTCTGCAAACCCACAGTGGTTTAAGTCTTAGTACGTATGACACAAAAAAATCCATGTTGGTTTTTTGCATTGAAATTTGGTTCTTCTAAAAAACCAATTTTGTCTGAAATTTTTTAGAGGTGTTCCCCCAGATGATCACACATACGAATGAGTTGCTCGTGTTACGGACAACAATCCCATTGATTCCCCATTCCTGAAGTTGGTATTTTACCACATCTATCACAGATTCATAAACACTTGTATATATACCACTTCACCTTCGTAAGTCCAAGATCCTACATTAAGAGTGCAAGATATATCAGTGTCATTGCGATCACATGGGAATTCAAAGTAATGTTTTGGTGTCCAGGTGCAGCTCCCATCTTCATACACCACTATGTTGTTTAAGGCTTCTCTGACTGACCATCTGCAAGACAAGAGCAGCATATCATCATTTACATTGTAGCTGTATATTATGCCAGACAATGAGGATCCAGATAATATTTTTGTGACAGTTTTTGTGTCCATTCACTTACAACATTTATCCCTTCTTTTACACTGCAAAATTAAGTAGCTCTAATGAATAAATTATGCACATCACTGACTATGCCAAATCTGGGTCTCATAAAATTTTGCTGAACTCACCACCTGTATATGATAAAAAAGATTGCTTTCACCTATACATGTATATCTACTTACATTTTAGCAAACACACACAAAAAAAGTGAGCAAAAATGTCCCTTCTGTCAGAAACAGATCTTACAGTCAGTTCGGTTTCTAGAATGGGCGGCCAGGTTCCCAAGCTGTGGGACACATTGTAATCCCCAGAGATGTTTTCAAATTTGAGCAATCCTGGGGCAGGCAATATATAAAAAATTAAAGACCTGATGTTGCATGGAAAAATGTTGACCTATTTCCTAGGTATTAATATTTACCCATTGAAAGGGGTAATATCAGGAGTCCAAATCACATCTGGTGAAAGACGGATGTTTCTCAATCCACCATACACTTCCGGATCCCACTTTAAACGATCATCTTTCCATACCTGAACAAAGAAATACTTGAACAAAATGTTACACATTGGACATGATAGACAAAAACCTAATCAGAAAGACCTAATACCTTTGCCAAGTCTCAACTTGACATAGGTATAAAGAGCTTCAAATGGCAAAATTTGTAAATTACGTAATGTTCCCAGGCTTCTATGGTGATGGAGTCTGTTTTGGTGCAGAAGTCGACGATCCTCATGAGAGTTAAACCATACGTGACATTTACTGTTTCCTTAACTGGCCCTGGTTTGCCAAACTTCTGATAAGACTTCAGTTTTCTTCTGAGAAGTTTGTCTTCTTCAGTAGAACATGAACAGCCATTGAAGATGCAGGCCTGTCAAAAAAATGACAAATGTTAATTCACTAATTTTGCAAAAATGTTAAATATATGATAGATTAGTGTTCGGTAAGGAGCCCCTTCAACTGCCTTCGAGGCAATGTGCAGGTTCACACTTTTCTTTAGCTTAGTAAGCCAACAATTCGCACTCTGGTTCTGGCTTTGTGAAGCTTTCGAAAACAATGAATAAAATGCTCCGAAATGATATGCGAACATAGTACACTTTAGGACAAAATTATTAGCCCCCCTCTAGGTACCCCTTGTAATTCCATTTTTCTCCCAAATGAGGCATCGCAGACTAACCATATTTTCACCTTAACAGTATTTCTATGGCGTTTCTATAAGAAAAGGTCAATTCTTTTGAAACCTTCAAAATTAATCAAGATAACTAACTAAAATCAAAGTTTGCCTGGGACAAAATTATTAGCCCTTGGATGCTTACCATCTCCAGGTGTCCACTGCCTGCTTCTAAATGCTTTTTTAACACCCAAGGTTATCAAATAAAGCTTTCAACTCATCTCAGACATAGGATTTGGTGTCCTTTCTTCGTTGAAATTCATTGACATGTGCACTGTGTACCATTCGGTCTATGCAAAGTGACCCAGTTAATCATAAAATCTTAGATTTTAGGCAAGAAACCAATGTAATTACAATAGAGAGGTTTTGCTACACGTTCAAGTGTGACATATACATGTACAAGTACTATCTAATCACATTGTTGTCATGGCAACCCCCACGTACACGTCATACGGAAACGTGCAGCAAAACCTCTCTAATACAACATATTCAGTACACTGTATTTATGTATCAGACGTCTTGATGTGAAATTTCAAGCTTTAAATATCTAAAAATCAAAAGATTTGGTGATTCTAGTAAAAAATGCACAAAAATTTACTAAAACTGCCTAATCTCCCAGAAAATGTAACTGATTGATTCCATAATTTTTATGTGCATTACTTGTACTATAAGAAAGCATACTGGCTATTATACAAAGTTCGTTGTTTGCTCTATAAATGAGAACCAGCAAAATGTAAACAAAAAAAATCCTTAATTAGGTCACTTGGTTGGTACACAATGTGGTATTGATCTCCTGGTAAACACCATGACTACATGCAAAACCCAATTTTTTCAAAATATATAAGGAGTCCGCAAAATATTTGATGACATAATTTTTTTTTCTGATTTATTTTTGAGTCTGACTTGATTCAGTGTTGCTTGAGCACCAGCAAAATGTTATACGACTGTTCTGACATGTCTTTGTGACAACCTTGGCTACGGGGTTTGCTAAACCACATAAGTTGTCCATTCTGTTGAAAATCACAGGGCACCATGATGTGGCTGATATATATAGGCTCCTCACTGAATGCAGAACATTCTGTGAATATTAAAAGTTCCTGGGTCATTCCGTGTCAAATCATCAGATTTTCGAGAAATTTTCCACCATCCCGTCTACGAATTGGCTGAAAAAATTA
Source organism: Platynereis dumerilii (assembly GCA_026936325.1). Lineage (NCBI taxonomy): Eukaryota > Metazoa > Annelida > Polychaeta > Phyllodocida > Nereididae > Platynereis > Platynereis dumerilii. The sequence continues at coordinate 29,731,125 of JAPTHN010000011.1, forward strand.
TATGTTGTTTGATGTCTCAAAAGATGGACTTCCTGAAAATTTCAGCTCAATCGGTAAAATTTTCATGATTTGGCTGAGGTTTGAAAATTGCTCATTTTGCCAGTTTTTCAGGCATCGTTTTGACCACAACTACATTGTTTGCTCAATAAATCACTTAATACTCAACCTTGAGCTTTGAAATTCAACATATAATTTTTTCAGCCAATTCGCAGACGGGATGGTGAAAGCCACTTGTTGATCTGACATGGAATGACCCTCCTGTAACATCTGGCAAGTCAAAAGACAAAATATGACCACCCAACCAATAAAATGGGCCCTGCCATTTTCAAAAGAATGGACAACTGGCCTGGTTCAGCAAACTCCGTAGCCAAAGTTGTCACAAAGACATGTCAGAACAGTCTTATAAGGTTTTATTGGAGCTCAAGGAACACAGAATCATGTCAGAACTAAAAAAATTCAGAAAAAAATGTATGCCATCAAATATTTTGCAAGTAAACCAGCAGGATTCACTAAGAGGAGTAGTTGGGGTCATGATTGTGCCTATTAAATTCATAATAACCAAATTTTTCTTGTGTTTTTTCTCTGGAGAGAAGCTGAATATATCCAAAACAAGTTTTGATTTAGTCTAGGAGGCAGACTTTTTATACTTTTTGAAAAAAGTCCGTTTTTGCATATGGTCATGGTGTGTACCAGGAGACGAATACTTTTGGTGTGACGTCAACAAATTTCAACCAAGAAAGGACACTAAATCCTGTGTCTGTGATGAGTTGACAGCTTTATTTGACAACCTTGAGTGTTCAAAAAGCATTTAAAAGCAGGCAGTGGACACCTAGAGATGGTAAGCATCCGAGGGCTAATAATTTTGTCCAAGGCAAATTTTGGTTTCAGTTAATTATCTTGATTAATTTTTACAGTTTTGAAAGAATTGACCTTTTCTTATATAAATGCCATAGAAATACAGTTTAGGTGAAAATATGGTTGGTCTGTGATGCCTCAATTTGGAGAAAAATGGAATTACAGGGGGTACCTAAAGGGGGACTAATATAATTTTGTCCTCAAGTGTAATTGGTGAGCGTTCCAATTTCCCCGACACAATGATCCATCATAAGCGAATGTCCCTGGTCATAAATGATGGCCATGGAATGCCAAAATATGCATGATGTGGTTGTTTTAACAGGGTCAACCAGATGATTCACACTGCAAATGTGTCATTGAAACAATCATAAAGTAATAATAAATGGTCCATGCCAATATTGCAAACGTGCAGGCACAATATTACACAAGTAGACCCAGTTGATTAATTGATTACAGCATTTAGAAAATTTCATAAATATACATATATACGTTTTTATTGACATAAAAGCAAGGTCACATTTGACTAAAATGTCAGATACAGACAGTAAACATGGTACAGGTAAAAACAAGAACAAGTTTTAGTAATAACACACAAATACCTAATACTACATCTACTAATAATAATTATTAATAATAATATCACATTATCTTTATATATATACAAGAGAGCATCATCATATCAATCACAGTCTATGAAATTGGATATCACACAATTTAGCACTTATGCGGTTTTAGTACCATAGTACATAACATAGCACCTTTAAACGATGAAGGATACATATTAAGTTCAATGCCACATCACAAAAAGTTTTTACAGCGTAAAGTAAACTCTATTCATCTGATAAGTTCTGCAACTGAATAAACATTCTTGAATTACAGAAATCTACAAGTATATATACATCCAAATATACAAACTGCATACACATTAAAATAAACAAGTTACAACACTTTACTCATGCAGGCTGGCGACATGCAAGACAATGTGTCAGTGCCATTGGCCACCCAGACTTGTGGATAGATACCTATACATTATAACTTTACACTAAGTGCTATTATCTGTTTTATTGACAGTATTTAAGAATTTACCTAATGCAAAGTTTATATCAGATGCTTTACTTGTTATAATTTCAATAAACTGCACTTAAGTGCTTAAAAAGTTCTACCCTGTCATTTTTCCAATAATCACAAATCATGAGACAATGATATTCATCTTCAACTTGTCCTGATGAGCATCTTTTACAAAACCTCTCATCCGCAGGGACATAAGGTCGTTTGTGTCTCCCTAGTTCTATCTTTAAATTGTGAGAGCTTGATCTAAAGCTGGCTATAATAATTAATGTGAACACTTAAACCAGTCAGGATACCATTTCTTATCTTCTGACAGTTTCTGCATGTGCTGCAGACATAGACATTGACTAATTTTATTTTAATTTTGGTTTTTACAGTTATCGAACACTAAATTTCTACTGTCTCTATAAAAGCAAAGTACAAAACAATTATAGGACAAGGAAAAAATGAATAGAAACAATGTCTTGTGGAATGATAATGACCAAAGCAATTTTAAGAACTTCTGCTGGCTGCTTATTTAACGTGGGCAGCCAACGAAAGTCCCCACCTGGAGTGGATGGAACAACTTATTTCCAATTGAGCCCATGGCATGTGTCATTTACCTTCCTGACATCCAGACTGGGCAAGTACTGCTGGCAACAGTACCCAATTAAGCAATCACCCTGCACTGAAGTGTCAGTTGGGAACTCAGCAGCGGTCGGGAGTTGAACCCTGGCAGCTGACACAGAAGTCCAGCGTGCTAACCACTATACCAAGTGCTGAGCCCCTAATGTGACACACGCTAATTAGGGTACAGTCATATCCCCTACCCACAGCATCAAATGCCTTACCCTTATAGCACAGGTACTGCTATAGGCGGTTGGTTATACCCCATGATCGGGGCATAACCACCGCGGCATTTTCTTAGATTACAGTTCTATTTGGATTTTGGTTGGATCAGACTTTGAATATACAGAGGTGCTTGCCCATTGCCTGCTTTCCATGTGGTTAGCATATGTTTGAATTGGATTCTAGCTGGAATCGGTAGCCATTGTAGCTGCTTTCTAACCTGGCTTACACTATCATGCATTTTCAGTTTCTCTATCAGACGAACTGCCGAGTTTTGGGCTACTTGTAGTTTATTCACTAATCGACTAGATGCGCCATACAGAAGACCATTTCCATAGTCCAGGCGAGGAGTGACAAGAGCATTAACTACAGTTTTGCAAACGTCTTTGTCTAATGGTTTCCTGATTTTTTAAATATTTCTCAAGTCGAAATAGGCATTCCGGCACATTTTGTTGATTTGTTTTTCCATGGTCATGTTTTTGTCAAAGATTACACCTAGGTTTCTGACATGATCGGTTGCATTAATTTTGACATTGTCTACACTGATTGACGACACTTGGAGTTTATTGAGTTGATGTGAACTGCCAATGAGCAGTGGTTTGAAAGAGAGTATAAGTTGCTCATCATCAGCATATTTTCTGTCTTTGACTTGATTTTTTGCAGCCACTTCACTTCAATTTCAATTTCAATTTCTTTATTAGCTCACCACAAAATGGCATGGAGCCAGAAAATATATACAAACATTTAACAACAACAATGATAGTGAATAAATAATAATAGTATAAATAATAAGAGTACAATAATGACTTAAATATGATATAATAATATACAATATAATATTATATATATATATACAATTTTAATATAATTATTAAGAAGTACAAAAAAAAAAAAAAAAAAAAAAACTAACTTAAGAAATTATATACCTTCATAAACTGATACCTTGTAGCTTGGACATTGGACATAACAGGTGTATTTTACACAATATTACTCATTGGAGCAATATATGAATTGAATAAGATTGGTCCCAGTTTTGAACCTTGAGGAAGACTGCATGATTGTGATCTTTCAGAAATGTAGGACTTGAACCAGTCTAGTGCAGAATCATGAACACCACATCTGCCTTTCAGACGTTTCAGTAGAATATTGTGATCAATCGTGTCAAAAGCAGCTGAAAGATCTAGCAGTACAAGCATTGTTACCTCACCTTTGCTCATATTCAACATAATATCATCATGGATCTTCGTCAGGAGGGTTTCAGTGCTGTGGAATTTTCTGTATGCAGACTGTTTGTCATCATCAAGTTTGTTTTTAGTAAGATGTTCTGTGTATTGTTTAATAACAGCACTTTCAATTAGTTTGCTGAGGAAAGACAAGTTTGACACTGGTCGATAATTCTTTTTGATTGAAGCCAAACCAGATTTTTTCAAGAGAGGTTTGACTAATGCATGTTTCAAGTAAATAGGTATTTCTCCTTCTGTCAGTGACTTATTCACAATATTTGCCTTAATTGGTAGGAATTCATCAATGCATTCTGAAACTGATCCATAGCCCCCAACAATCATCTTTGTCACCCCTTGAAGTACATAATTTCTCTGAAACTAAAACTCCTGGTGATGCCTAATCAATGTAATCATGCCATTCGAAATAGTGACGACGTCCCCTCGCAAAGCAATCTCAATGGTTGCCCACATGTGTCAGCAAAATATATATATATAACACCATTTCAGGAAAAACAAATATACGAACCAGTGATAAAACTGCAAAATATACTCTGACCCAGAAGGAGACCTCCTGAAAGGCAGAAAAGATGTTGTATTGAGAATTATTTGTCATTTTGACCGTTCAAAGTTCGAAAATAGTAAAAAGAATATGCATCTGGCGAGTTTTTTTTAAAAACAGTATAGACTCCTATAGACACAAGATTACCATATTTATTTAAAAAAAGTTATTATAATTATCATTCTGGAGATAATTTTGTCTGACCTGGCTGTTTATAGTTGCATCTTGCCTCAAGCATGTAAATGAATGATACGTATATGACATATGTAAATATATTCTTTCAAAATTTAATAAACACTGAATTTTTTTTTTTAATTGATAAACACTTACCATGAATAATCAGAACTCACAGAACAGAGCTTTGATGATGGAATTGACGTATATATGCTACAGGAAGGCCTGTATTAACAATTGTACTTGCTTTCTTTTATGGGTTAGTGGGGCATTACAGTATATATGTACCTCATCTCTATGCTGGGGTGAGGGGGGGGGGTGTACCCAATGACAATTTAATACAGTTAATAGGAGAGACTAGGGTAAGTTGTGCCACTCACTGTTGGGTAAATGAAGAACTGCTTATGCCCCTATATCTCATGGAACTTTATGGAGAACTTTTTACGTCTGTGGGATAGCTTAAGATTTCTAGGCAAAATTTACTAACCCGACGACAAACAACGTTTACATAAAGATCATGTAATCAATTAGAGGCATAGCGGTGGAATAAGATCCTATAACTGCGGAATGAGATCGTAAATCCATCGGGCAAGAATCATATGCATGTGGGGCAAGATCTAAATGCCTGTGTGATGTCAAAAACCTTCGGCAGGATCATGTAACAAACCATTGGCGGGGTGTCAAAAACTGCCAGCGAGGCTGCAGATGTCCAACAGGGGCAGTACAAATATCCCACAGGGGCAGGGGATGTCCTTATGTCCTGCTGGAGATGTTTTCACTCGTTCTCACTGAAAAATGCTTGGCCTCTATCCCGGCGACTTGGAAAATAAAGTTTCAGCCTGTTGAATCTTTTTTGACATCCACGGCGGAGTTCTCTCTATTTCTAGGAACCCTGTGGGATACAAAAAAACCGTCGATGGGATGTGAAAAATCATCGGCAGGATGTCACAAAATCATCCAAATTTCCAGGAAATACCATCCCGCCAACGCCATAAGACCTCCGTAATGTGCCGTGAGAACTAGGCTTTATTATTAAAGAAGGCAATCCCACCCATGTGTGAACACTGTGTCAACATCTTTTTGCATCACGAAAAACACTGCCAAGTATAATGCTGTGAAAATCTACACTCGTAAATTAAACTTTATTGTTAAAAATTGATGAACCGAGGTTTGATGTTCTTGGAACTAGAAGGCATATATATATTAGTGTTGTTAGATAAAATCTAGCATTGTTGTTTTCTTCTGACAACCTAAGTTAATTTCTTCAAAAAATCATTTCGTGGGGGGGGGGGGCTAATAATTTTTTCCTCAACTTTACCTGTGTCAGTGAGATTAATTTTAAAAAAAAAACATGAACTGCCACAATTTGGACAAAGTGGTCACCAATTTATTTAAATATACATTAAAAACACAGTGCTCTATAAAGTAATTACTACAAATACTAGCTTGGGTGAAAGTCATTTACATGCACGTATAATTCAACTTAGAAATAATAAATCTTGTAAAATCTGACAAAAATTGTTTAGATTAGTTTCTAATACATTTATAACTACCATAGAGAAGACAAATGCTTTAGAAAGATCTATAATACATATGCAGTAACCAGGATGTCAAGACACCAGAGAATAAACTCCCCCAAATACCAAATGATTTGACGGTCACCCCTGAACTAGGCAGAGGTTTCTTCAAGCCAAGGTCTATCGTGTAAGTGATGTCAATGTAAGGTTCTGGACAGCATTCATATGTTTTCACATGGCGTCTGGCCCTTGTCCCTTTCAATTCAAATTGTTCGCTGGTGGCATAATTTGAAGTATCTATCTCATCCCTTCGCGTATCCAAATTCAGCTGAAATCAATCAAAGAATGAAAATTGTAAAATGTAAATAGCACAGCAATGAAATTCGCGCAGCACTTAAAAGTTTTTGTAGAACTTGTAGTGTCACCGTAACTTTCATTTTTATTTCATACTCAACATTATATGCATAAAAGGCAGTTGTGTATCAGTTTCACAAAATAAGAAAGACAGATAGCATATAGAAAGACAGAGAGAAATGTAGAATAGAAAAGATATATTAAAAATATTATAGTAAGAAAAATATATTAGACAGACAGAGATTAGATCGAAAAATTCTATCTTATTCAAGACAGCCAGAGGCTGTCTTGAGATAGAAGACAGCATTCTGCTTGCAGAGCTCTCACTCACCCCTTCCCAGTGTCAAGACAGTGCATTGGGGATTTCCTGCATTACTTAGTTGTTTGAGAGCCCTATGGTGTAAAAATCACTGCCCTCGCATTGGCTGTAGCAGACGAATTTTGCCGTTGCAACACCTTGTAATGGCGCCTATTTTACCATTTCTAAATTTGTTCAAATTTACAGCCCTCGATTCAAAAGTTTGCAGCTCTATTTTATACATTTCCCGGATAGTAGCAGCCCAGGTTAGTTCATACAAGCTTTTTATATGAGCGCAGCTCATGGCTACCGAAGGCAGCCATGAGTGAAGCTCACTTAGCACAAGGACAGCTCATTCTGTGTGGTGCTCCTGTCTACAGTGACTGCCTGAACAGGAAGTGCCTGTAGTTGCCATAAAAGTGGAGCTAGTAGGTTAGTCAGAGTTTAGTTTGGTAAATAATTAAAATACCGCAAATATCTTCCAAAATAGCTTTAAAATTTCAGTCTTGTCTTATAACAACCTCCAATGACATATTTCAGGGATTTAAATCAACATGTGTATCAACATTGGAAATAATTATTTCCATACCCCTGATTGTAAGAAGTGACTGAAAATTGAAAGTCTATACGAAAGTTAATGACTTAAATGGCTCACCAAGTAAGAAATCATAACAACACTTAAAGTTACATAATCTTCATTAACTATCAATAAAATTTATATATATATAACAGTCTAATAGTAAACAGTCATCTCTGAATAGCTATGGTTTTACAGTGATCTCAGTTATGTAATATCAACAACTTAACATAACAGATCCAAATTAAACGATCCAAATTTAACACAGATTTGAATTACACAGCTGTCAGTGCAATCTGTCTATCTACCTATTTATCTATATCTATCCATTTATCTATCTATCTATCTATCTAATCTTATCTATAGATCTGTTCTTATCTATCTATTCTGTCTATCTGCCCATTTGCCCAGTCCTCTAAAAATATAAATTTGCCTTCTGCATGGAAAGTTGGAGATAGTGCAGTAGTTCTATGACAATGCTGTGCGAATTTCATGGCAGTGCCATTTACATCTATATTAGATGCTTCCAATTCTTGTCCCATATCCCGCAGACGTGCGACATGCAGATTTTAGGTCGCACCAATGCTGAAAACAGTCAATGCAATGTGGGCTGACCAACAACTATGTTGTTGGTCTGTCTTTGTCGGACTAGGTGAGACCATCACTGCACAGATTTTAAATTCTCTCTTGCGCTAAATTCACTTTGCGAAACGGCCTTCAGCCATTTCTCTTCGCGAATATAACTTGTTTCATCAATGTACAACCTGCTCCAAGTTCTTTGATCTTTAAATGTTTAAATCTTTGTTGAGTCATTTCAAATTAACTTTATATTCGGCTTTGCTTCATCATCCGCTTAATAAAAACATTGCTGCAACACAAATGTGCATGTCCATTGGGATAAAAGGAAAAGCAATATACGAGTAGTTAGTTGTCCATGATCCAGTAAAGCCAGTTTGCAGTTGGAATTTATTATCAACAAGATGGAATCACTCTTTAGAATGCAAAGGCCCGCCGTAATAAAAAAGGGGAAGGTACAGAATAGATTTCAATAAGCAGACTGGATATCTAAATCTGAAATTCAATTTGAATGAGTAATTTTTTGAGAATGAAAATACCCTCTTTGCTCAAAATTGCCAGAACCGAATTTCCGTTAAAAATGCGCTGCAGTGTAGGCAGTTTCTCATAACTTTTGTAATGCCCATGCAGCTGTTTGAATCTTCACTAAAATCTTATCAGTTCTTCCTTGTGGTGATTAGAAAAATCCTGCAGAGTTTATTTAGAAAACATGCAGCGGTTTTTCCTCAATTGTGCTAACAGACAGCTAGACAGACAAACGGATGGAAGGACAGACAAATGCAAAAGAAAACATTAGGCTCTGCCTTCGACGGGCCTAACAAAATGCTTAATAAGTTTTCAAGAAAAATAATTATCGCATACGAGTTGAACAAACCTTAGTGCCATCAAATGTCCAAGATCCCATTTTAAGTTTACAAGATACGTCGGTGTCATTGCGGTCACATCGAAACTTAAGGAAGTGTCTGGGCACCCAGGAACACATGCCACTTTCATACACAACAATCCTGGTCCAATCATCTCTGACTGACCACCTTTGAAATAAAAAGACAATATATACTCTTTAATACAAACAACATATATAACAGGGAATTGGGAACTTACAGGAATTCGCATTGAAGTTGACTTGTTGATTTCCATTGATGTGATCTTCAGCAATTATGTTAATTTCAATATTGGCTTGGTAATAGGGCATATTACTTTAGAAAGTATGTCCACTAAGTGCTGGATTCAAGACTGGAAAATAAATGAGTAATTGCAAATAGAAATATTTATTACAAGACGTATGGAGCTCTACATGACGTGTGGTAGGAACATAGTCAATTATAACTTTTTGATCTGAGCTGTTCCATACATACATCAACATATATATGGGATAACTGTGAAATAGACAAGACCAACGACAGACAAACCATGAATGTGAAATAGAGGGCGTTTTCGGAAAGGTTACAAGAGTAACTCGAGTGGCACGAGTCACTAGAGTTTTTTTCTGAGCACCAAAACTCGACCCTCGTGTTTCCGGGGGGTGCCAACGTTGATCCTCGAGTGTAGTTTTACAATGTTGCAACGGTACTGGGGTCTCGAGAGTTTGTACAACATGGCAAACTGGTTCCTGCTCAAGTGAAGCTCTCCTCTTCCGGTTCCGGGCTACCCTCGTGCATGTTTGGAAACAAACACCAGTCACCCCAGAGTCACCCCAGCTACCCGTGTTACTAGTGCGAGGCTTTCCGAAAACGGCCAGAGTAATTCTGTTTGTAACTGTCATTATCCAGTAATCTAATAACACCAAAACTTTGATTAGGTCAGTTCAGATTATGAGGTTTACATACACATGTGTCCATATTTGAACATCTCAGACCGCATTTTGTCGAGCTTCTGTCAAAATTGTAGTTATTTGATCCACAGGCAGATAGTCAGATAGAAAAATTATAAGATAGAAGGATTCAAATTGAAAGATTAAAATAGATAGATATGTCAGCCCTAAATTGCCAAAAGGATACTATTATTATATATAAATAGATATATAAATAGATATATATATAAATAGATTGATAGATAGTGTAAATGTAACCATTGGACATCAATTTGAAGACGAGAGTTTTGATTTGAAAACGGAAGGGTTTATTCATGACATCCATCAAGTGAAATCCGTACAACTTTGTAATCCATCACAATATCACCACCGTGAAACTCATGGCCTTAAATGGCTTTATAAATCCACGAAAGTCCAATATTTACATCTGCGATTCAACCTTCAATGTTTTCATCGCATTCTAAACAAAGCGACGATGACGTCAGAGATCTAAAGTCAAGGCATTTTATTCTGGCAGTAAGTTTTTTGGTGATAATGCAATCCATGATTAGGTTTGTGCTTATATTTTTGGATTAATAGGGTAAATACACCATGACCAAGCATGATTTAGACTAAATTGATATCTTGCAACCCCCTAGCTTTAACCTGCAGGCATCTGCAATGATAAACTGCAGCTATTCTCCTTCATTTGGAGTCTATTTTTAGCCTTAATTAGTGACGTCATCACCTGTGACATCATAGCAGCAGTGGTGACGTCACAATTGCATCACTAGAAACAGTGGAAGAAAATGGCTTCCAGAGCAGTTTTGACAGCAATGTTATTCCAATGGGAAAGGCCCAAAACAGCTGCTACAACATGTCAATGCTTTCAAATACTGATGGAACTGTTTGGTCATGATGTCAGGATTATGTTTCAATTCAATTCAATTCAATTTGTTTATTGCTCACCATTTACAATGGCATGGAGCCACAAAATCAAATAATTCAAAAAAGAAATATATATATGGGTGAAGTCATTTTAAATGAGGCCAAAAGTGTCACATAAGGGTAAATATTTAAATGCATGTTTTAGGATGTATTCCTCATTCAGCCTGTGCTCCATAGTCTTAATTTTTATGAAATATACTTTTTATGTCCCTTAGTTACACTGACACTGCCCCAAATAAAATTTTGCTGAGGAGAGTCTATGTCGTCACGTAGGTGAGAAATTTTGGTTGACTCCACTTTAATTAATCCCTATTGTTGATAACAGCAAACATTGATCATATAATCATTGTTCCAGGTATAGATGATCATTTAAAACAATTTTAGCGAACAAATTACCATTTTGCTTTGAAATACACACATTGACGGAACAAAGATATACGTTTGTCAATTTTGCTTCTTCAATGTTCTGTCAAAATAAAGCACATAGGTATACTGGGTAACTTTTTGGATTAAAATGTAAAAACACACAGAATGTATGAGAGAATGGTAAAATCCAAGCCATCTAACCTGTTGTGTAAAAGATATAGGCATATTTTTAGCGTTACATCATATTTGACATAGTCCTGTAGGTGAGAATTCTGTCACACGTACATCATAATTGACCAAGTTTCAAAAATCATGTCAAATTGTGTATTCATAAACTTTACTAGTAAATGCAATTATAAACATTTCAATAAAAACAAACAAGTGTCAAATGTTAATTCCCCCTAATATAACACAAAAGAGAGATTTCATCAAGAAGCCGGAAAATAAGTTGCCAGAAGCTACACACATGCACCAAACACTGAATATGTATAACCGACTCAAGCTAGAACTTAAATTCTCTGAAATTCCATAAAATATATGAAGGAATAAGTAAGGTAAAGTAGATTTGTTAAAATCCTCATTCGTAACAACAGTAAAAATACAAATAATCAGAAGAATTTTACATGAAGTGTCAATTATGATGTACGCCTATTCATCTTGGCTGAACGAAACCAAACACAATGGATTGTTGAGATAAACTGCATTAGTAAAGGAAGCTAGCCAAAATACATGATAATTCTTAATTTATTGTAGATATTACTGTCATATATCTAAGATTTATGCTGTACATCATATTTGACATTATAAGTGTCAAATGTGATGTACATCAAAGAATCTATGTCATTGTCTGATAAGAATGAAATGCATGTGTGAAATCTCATGAAAAGGACAACAAAAGTCTGGGAACTTAATTAACACAACTTTTCTTGACTTCGGTAATCTTTTCATATCAAAAAGCATGAGAATTCATCCGTACATCATAATTGACCAATAATTACTTCTTGGTCAATAATGATGTACTGTCCATTATGATGTACAAGTTCGATACTTTTTGACATATGACACATTTTGTTGTGTGACAGTCCTGTATCTTCATGCGAGGCCAATATCCGAAACAAAACTTATTATTCACAGCAAAATGAAAATTTTTGATTGATGTGATGCTTTTCTACACATCAGAACACCTCTATCAGTGGCGTTACATCATATCTGTCCTGTAGGTGAGAATCCCAGAATTATTGACATTCAAAATTTGCATCCACCATATCACAGCCTTTGCTGCTCTGTAGGATATCCTTTCAAACATTTTAGATAAATCTTGTGGAATTCTTACTTTGGCAGCATACAAACCCATAAAAATATTACTGGGTGTGTCAAAATTTTTGGTCTGAAATTTTGCCGTCCTGTAGGTGAGAATTTTTTCAGTGAATGTAGGTGTCATGTTTAGACTGCGACCATTTAACTATACCTGGATATTCCCTTTAAAGCTGACTGGTATGTGATTATTTACCATGGACTCTCTTGATTCAATGGAAAATAAATCAACCAAACGCCACTTAAATAGGAAAAAAACCCATTTTTAGAAAACATTTTTTCTGGATTGACCATGTTTGACATTATGATGTACGAAACATGGAGGTTTCGGTGGCCCGAGAAATTTTCCCAGAACATTTCACATACCGAATGGAATTAAAAAACTTATCAGCGTTTCAGCACAGCGCAACGCATTTGTGAAAGCCATGAACGGAGCTAAATTTGGTGAACGGCGTCACACGGCGCCTGCAACATTGATGCGCATGCGCACTCGCTCGTCCTTTTCTTCAAGTCGTTTGATGAAGAAGCACGTGTTTGGATAATCGTCGGTCTTTTGCTGATTTGTGTACAAAGTATTGGACTCTCAGAGACTTATCACCCATCATTTTCAAGATCTCACAGAGATCTATCGATGGCACTATGGATCGTATCTGTACGACTGACGAAAGAGATGTTTGAAAGAGAAACATGTTTTGGTCATGACAGAGAGGACAATCAAATCTGGACAGCCTCGAGTGCGCACTGTTTATTGGCCAATTACAACTGTGGGCTTAGGGCTTATGTATTGCTTGCTAGACCACGTGGAATTTTTTTTTGCTGACTCATGCCCATGATTATCCAGTGCTACACCTAGTGGTCGAAGCATGGCACTAATTTTCCGATGTCATGATTCAGAGCCAAGTTCATCAGCAGCTGTCAGGCTTTGTCATGCGGCGTATAATGTGTCTAATTAGCTTTCCAATGGTACAGAAATCTTGGAGCATGGCATAAAAAATTGGGGAAAGAAAAGATATATCCTGATAGTAGTACAGGTTATAAATTAGAAATTGAATGGGCCAAGGCCTTTGTGTCTCCAATTATAGATGAATTACTCATACAGATCAGAATATTAACTCCCAAAGTGCAGCTGTTACTAAAAAATCTGAAGTTGGAAAGGACAACATCAAGTAACTTATCAAATTTTTCAAGTATTTACACATCAAACTAATCGGTTTGTCATTCAACACCAAAAGGTCTAGTCCAAATTCAAATTAAACTTCATTTATCAATTATTTATTTCCACACTCGATCACCACTATTTAGTGATCAAACACTTTAATTTTAAAATATATTTCTCAAAATCTCTACACATGTTGATAACCATCTAACTGCCAAATGTTTTACTACTAAACATTATTCAAAAATTTTCAATCATCAAAATCTAAAAATTACATTTAGTTTAAATTTAGTTTTAAACTTGATTGTCAATGTCTTAGTAGTTACACACATTCACAACTCTTTCGGGTCATTTAAGTTTACTTTGGGCCTACCAATTATTTTTACTGAGGGCCTATCAATTCTTTTACCTAGGGCTTAACAATTAATTTTACTTTGTGCCAAACAATTTATTTTACGTAGGCCCTTACAATTAATTTCACATAGGGCCTAACAAGTAATTTTACTTGGGCCTGCCCACACCGGTGCTGATGGGGCATAAAACACAAACTCACTCACTTGGGCCTGCCAATTAATTTTACTTAGGGCCAATCATTTAATTGTACTTAGGGCTATCAATTTATTTACTTACAGTCTAAAAATTGATTTTACTGAGGGTCTCTCAATTTCTTTTATTTGGGGCTTATCAATTAATGTCACTTAGGCCCTAACAATAAAATTTTCCATAGGGCCAATCAATTTTATGTTGCTCAGGCCCTAACAGCAAATTTTACTTGGTGCCTATTAATTAATTTTACTTAGGGCCAACAATTAATTATACTTAGGGCCTGTTAATTAATTAGATCTTATTTCCTTTAAATTAAACTTCATTGTAAATTCTTTAATATTCACTCACAACTTTTTTCCCTTTCAATTAAATTAACTTTGGATCTATCAATTAATGTTACTTTTTTCCCTTTCAATCAAATTTACTCTGGTCTATTAAGTAATGTTACTTAAGGCCTAACAGTTATTTTTACTTATCGCCAAAACAATTAATTTTATGTAGGGTAACTTTATTAAGGGGCCTATCAATTAATTTTACTTAAGGCCTGTCATAACTTTACTTAGGGCCTATCAAATCATTTTTACTTAGAGTCTAACAAATTATCTTGCTTAGGGCCTATCAATTACTTTTGCCTTATCAATTTCTTTACTTAGGGCCTGACAACTAGTTTTTCATAGGGCCTATCATATTAATTTTACTCAGGGCCGTAAGGTTTTACTTAGTACCTATCAATTAATTTTACTTAGGGCCAACAAGTAATTTTACTTAGGGTCTGTTAATTGATTTAAAGTCAAACACTTGATCACCAACCTAAACCATCAAAATCACAATTAAATGTATTTATTTTTCTTTAGGCCTATTTACGCCTCATTTTCTTAATAACATAAAATCACTAACTACATTAAATTTTTATCTTAGGCATAACAAAACATTAACTCAATTACATAATTTAAACAGATTTTCAAATTTATCAAGTAGCTCGGATGTCATCATTATTAGGCTATTTACCCATCAACCCAAACATAGCCGTAATATCTTAAGGAAATTATTTTATTTTCAAATCCACACACTTAGGGTAGTATTACTCACAGAATCTTTTTGAATAAAGATACAAGCTGATTTTAGCCGGAGTACAACCTACAATAATAAATGACTTTTGACTTTCAACATGTTGTGCTACTGTGGATTGCTGAGTGTTTACAAAAGCAAATTCATGTTACCCGTCAGCGGAATGCTGTGGGGAAAAATAATCGATCTGCGGGAGTGTGACATAGGCCTACTCAATTCGGATCAACACTATTTTGAAACCAGCACATATTCAATTCCGGTCAACTTGTAACAACAAAATAGTCAATTCTGGTGACACCTACGTTGTGACCTGCACATATTCCATTCTGGTCACCACTATTTCTTGGCCAGCACATCATATATTCCGGTTACCACAGTTAGATGAATTTTGTATTGATATGTTGCTCTGCTGCGGAATGCTGAGAGCTGTATATATTCTAGTAAAGTACAAGTTGATGGAATCTTACAATTATTCTGCAAGAATGTTTGACTTTAATATTTGGCTTTACTGCGGAATGCAGAGATCTGTGTACTAAAGAGGTTGTGTACTCCGATTATAGATGTGAGGGAATTACAAGCACATAAAGGCCTACAGTTTCAATATACTGTTGTATGGTTCCATTAGAAAAGACTATGAGAATAGGGCCTAATTTCCTTTTTATGACGTGGCAATAAGCATGTCTTCATGTATGTTACCGTCAGCGGAATGCTGTGGTAGATACAAATTTTTATCACGTCCTACCCGTGTCCTGTGCGGGGGGAGAGAAGGCCCCGGTCCCAGAGCCGGTGGGCGGCCTGCCGCTTGGGTGTTGCGTTCTAAGAGTCGGTCTTAAGTGACTGTGTGTGGGGGGTACCTGCCACCGGTCTCCCGGTGGGGAGTCCCCGGTCTCCCGAGGGCAAGGTTCAAAGAGTAAGCGCTGTCCTTTTGCCTCCGCCCCCCTCGCACGCACTCTGGCTCGCGCCTTCTAGCGTCAATCTCCGCGTCGTCGGACAATGGCTGGACCTCCCCCTTCGACGGGTGGCCGTTCCTGTGTCCATGCAGTGGTTATTCAGTTCCAGTCACCAGTATTTTGTGAACATTACTTGCCCAATCCCGGTCCCCACTATTTTGTGACCATTACATATTCAATTTCGGTCACCACTATTTTGTGACCATTACAGTCAATTCCGGTCACCACTATTTTGTGACCATTACTCAGTCAATTCCGGTCACCACTATTTTGTGACCATTACATGTTGAATTCCGGTCACCACTATTTTGTGACCATTACAGTCAATGCCGGTCACCACTATTTTGTGACCATTACATATTCAATTCCGGTCACCACTATTTTGTGACCATTATATATTCAATTCCGGTCACCACTATTTTGTGACCATTATTTATATGTTTCCGGTCACCACTATTTTGTGACCACCATATTCAAATCTGATCACCACTATTTTGTGATCACCATTCCGTCAATACCAAGTCGCTGCAATGTTCTGGAAACTGTTCTAGATAATGGTGTTCACAGATGCCAAAACATCGTCCAAGAAAGAAGGCGTTCTTCACAGCACTTAAGCTGCCCATTGACAAGATTCATACCATCTAAGGCTTCTTGGCCCTCATCATGGCAGGCAACGCCAGGATCAGCTTGGCAGGCGACTCCGAGGGCACCCTCTTCTGCGAGACAAAGGAATGACAAGAGGACAATTAGTCGCTTGCAGCAGCGAGTTGCTGAACTCGAGACCTCTCTTAGGAGTCCTGTCAGGGAGAGTGTCGGCTCAAGTCAGTCAACCCTCGAGAGATTATTGTCCACACGGGCAATTGGCACTCATTGACACAAGCGAGGTACCAATGTGAATCCTATGATGTGGAGTTAAAAAGGCAGCAGGTCAACGACAGAAACATCTACACTGATACAAGAGTGGAGCTTTACGGTCACCACTCGGGCAGTTGCTTATAATGTGCAGCCCCTTTAGTGAAAAACCAACAGATTTAGCCAAGTATTAAGTCAACCGTGTACACTTCCCTTCAAGATGGACCCTGGTTTAGGTCCATTCACCCTGCAAAAGTAGGGCAATTCCGTAAAGTCCGATTCACGGATTTCACATTTTAGCAGCTTGTGTAGCCCCACCATTACACCTCAGCTATTTCATTTTTATCTAGGCATGAGACCAGGTATTAGGGGTATCAGACAAGCCACCAACCAAAGCTCCAAGTGTAACAGGAGCTGACCTACAAGCCAAATATCATGGTGTCGGACGTACATCACACGGTGTACGTCCGACACCATGAAATTTGGCAATAGCTCAATTCCTGTTACACTTGGAGCTTTGGTTGGTGGCTTGTCTGATACCCCTAATACCTGGTCTCATGCCTAGATAAAAATGAAATAGCTGAGGTGTAATGGTAGGGCTACACAAGCTGCTAAAGTTTCAAATCTGTGAATCAGACTTTACGGAATTGCCCAGTAGCAAGCTCCAGACGTTGCAACACGCACATAAATCTTCCTATTTCGCTCAGAGACCCTGCCACGGGAGTCAGAGAACCCAGAAGAAATGGCAATAAAGCCCTGGGCTTGGGCAAATTGAAAACGACAACATGGCGGTGGTTTGTCGCTGGGCTCATCAAGGGTCCATCGGGGAATGTTAACCAGCTATGTGGAATTAAGCTCTCGCCAACGCTGGTGCCTTACCATCCGGCCTACAACCAAGGAAGATGATTATGGACAGTGAATAAGTCCCTGCTTAATTATTCCTTGATCCTTGCATTGGGGGCCAGTAATAAGCACCCCATTACGTCATTACAGACTCTTTGTAAGACTCTTATCAATGCCTCATTCTTATCCAATAGGAGTTTTCTCCATAATGGCATTTATCACACCATAGCGCAAGTGTTTCCTATAAGTCACCTAGTCTCCATCCCTACATACATACGCTGTCACCATAGTCAGGCACTCCAAAGCCCCGCAGACAATTCCAGGCAAAAAATTAAGGGCAACCAGGTGTGCCGTGTCTGCTTATTATGGGATTACAAGTCGAAAGGACCAGGATAACTCTCTTTGGTGATGAAGAAGGGCTCCCAATCACTCTTACGCTGGTAATGACTACATATCGGCGGATGGCTGAGATGTCTTATTTCTCCGACCATGTGAGTCGTTGTAAGTCCAATGCTTCCTTAAGTAGTAGCCTGTTGGCGGAATGTCACAGGTGACAATGTGTGTGTTCGGATTTTTTCTCTTCTCCCCTCCTCCTGCTCTCTCCCTTTCTTGGCGCAACCCATGCGATGGGTTGTTTGGCGGGTCTCCTTGTTCCCACCAAGACGGGAGAGATCACGCACAATTGACTGTGCCAAAGGACATATTTGACAGTGTTTATGAACTCTATACTCAAGCCTTTACATTTTCTATTAATTCAAAGGTGATTAGTTACCCATGACTGATCTGACGGCGGAATGACGCAGGTCTGTTAATGCTGGGAAGAATTCATGTTCCAATGTGGTTCATATGTTTTTTATTACTACAGTTAATTACATTTAATAAACAGTTTAATCACCTTTCCGTGTCGGAGTTCTAACTTTCACAAATCAGCGTTTCAGCACAGCGCAACGCATTTGTGAAAGCCATGAACGGAGCTAAATTTGGTGAGCGGCGTCACACGGCGCCTGCAACATTGATGTGCATGCGCACTCGCTCGTCCTTTTCTTCAAGTCGTCCCCTCCGTCTTCCCCATCTACCTCCACGGATTAGGGTTCAGAAAAGGCCTCATCTCTGTCAGCGGAATGTTGCAGTGTTTGGCGGGTCTCCTTGTTCCCACCAAGACGGGAGAGATCACGCACAATTGACTGTGCCAAAGGACATATTTGACAGTGTTTATGAACTCTATACTCAAGACTTTACATTTTCTATTAATTCAAAGGTGATTAGTTACCCATGACTGATCTGACGGCGGAATGATGCAGGTCTGTTAATGCTGGGAAGAATTCATGTTCCAATGTGGTTCATATGTTTTTTATTACTACAGTTAATTACATTTAATAAACAGTTTAATCACCTTTCCGTGTCGGAGTTCTAACTTTCACAAAAGTTCAGGTATATAGGCAGTCATTAAATATAAAAAAACTGAGCATAACTTACTTCAATTACTAACCATCAGCTGTCAAAGTAACACTATTAAAAAATGTGACGTTTGACACCCCCGAAAATGGACCATTTTGAGAGTTTGTGGTCGATGTCCTCAATGATGAAGCCATAATTTCACGTAAAAGTGGATTTATTGTGAAGACAAATTGTATTCTACATCTCAGGAAATTTTAAAGAGCTTATTACTAGCCAAACATTTTTTATGCCATGTTAAAGGTCAAAATCCAGGCTGGCCTCGTTTAAAATGACTTCACCCATAAATATATCGATGACATTCAACACAAACAAAAGATATTTACAAAAGTTTACATAAATGTATAACATAACTAATGACTTGTTCATTAACAGATATATAATATTTAAAAATGTCCATAAAATGGGAAATAAAGACATCATGTTATATTATATCTAAAACATATATTATAGCCAAATGCAAGATTCATCATTTTAAACATTTAAAATAAATCTATACTAACATGGAAATCAATTTATGAAACTGCTAAATAATATGAACTTTATGAGCTATGCTAAGTTTAGACACCTCATTTTGACTAATGGCATTCTAAGACTCCTTTTAGTAAGAACTTTAAGGTAAGGGGCAATTTTATAATCTAGTGAACTGAACATATTTCATTATAAGTAAGACATTGAGTATTCTCTTGTAAATCTGCATTTAATTCTTGATTTGATACATCCCTTAATTTGTTTCGAATTGTAACTTTTAGCCAATGTTTTTGAAATTGGGATGGTTGAAGATCCCAAAGGTATGTCATTCCTGTTTTATTCAATATACTCTTCACCTTCTCTAAAACAAGAATTATTGACAAGAATCAGGTACATTTTTAATCATCAGCTGAAAACTTACTGCCAAAAAAAATGTCTTGACTATAGTGACGTCACAGAGCCAGTGACATCATAGTTTTGAGATGGTGGCGTCACCTTGTGGCGCTCTTACATTTACATGGCTCCCTTAAAATCATAATATGATAATGCCGCAGCATAGAAGACGGGACTTCTAAATATATATTTTCAGAAAATGTTTTTCTACGGAAGCCATTTTAGGACATGAAAAAAAAAAAAAAAGTTAGATTGTACAAACGATTTACTATATTGTACAAACAATCTAGTAAATTGTACAAACAGTTTACTAAACTGTACAAACCATTTACTACATTGTACAAACAATATACTATATTGTACAAACAATCTAGTAAATTGTACAAACAATATAGTACATTGTACAAACAATGTACTATATTGTACAAACGATTTAAATTGCTATATTGTACAAACGATATACTACATTGTACAAACGATTTACTACATTGTACAAACAATTTACTACATTGTACAAACAATTTACTAAATTGTACAAACGATTTACTACATTGTACAAACGATTTACTACATTGTACAAACAATTTACTAAATTGTACAAACGGTTTACTACATTGTACAAACGATTTACTACATTGTACAAACAATGTAGTATATTGTACAAACAATGTACTACATTGTACAAACAATGTACTATATTGTACAAACGATTTAACCTGCTATATTGTACAAACGATATACTACATTGTACAAACGATTTACTACATTGTACAAACAATTTACTACATTGTACAAACGATTAACTAAATTGTACAAACGATTTACTACATTGTACAAACAATTTACTACATTGTACAAACAATTTACTAAATTGTTTGTACAATGTAGTAAATTGTACAAACGGTTTACTACATTGTACAAACGATTTACTACATTGTACAAACAATGTAGTATATTGTACAAACAATGTACTACATTGTACAAACGATTTACTAAATTGTACAAACGATTTACTACATTGTACAAACGATTTACTATATTGTACAAACAATCTAGTAAATTGTACAAACAGTTTACTAAACTGTACAAACCATTTACTACATTGTACAAACAATATACTATATTGTACAAACAATCTAGTAAATTGTACAAACAATATAGTACATTGTACAAACAATGTACTATATTGTACAAACGATTTAAATTGCTATATTGTACAAACGATATACTACATTGTACAAACGATTTACTACATTGTACAAACAATTTACTACATTGTACAAACAATTTACTAAATTGTACAAACGATTTACTACATTGTACAAACGATTTACTACATTGTACAAACAATTTACTAAATTGTACAAACGGTTTACTACATTGTACAAACGATTTACTACATTGTACAAACAATGTAGTATATTGTACAAACAATGTACTACATTGTACAAACAATGTACTATATTGTACAAACGATTTAACCTGCTATATTGTACAAACGATATACTACATTGTACAAACGATTTACTACATTGTACAAACAATTTACTACATTGTACAAACGATTTACTAAATTGTACAAACGATTTACTACATTGTACAAACAATTTACTACATTGTACAAACAATTTACTAAATTGTTTGTACAATGTAGTAAATTGTACAAACGGTTTACTACATTGTACAAACGATTTACTACATTGTACAAACAATGTAGTATATTGTACAAACAATGTACTACATTGTACAAACGATTTACTAAATTGTACAAACGATTTACTACATTGTACAAACGATTTACTACATTGTACAAACAATTTACTAAATTGTACGAACAATCTAGTAAATTGTACAAACGGTTTACTACATTGTACAAACGATTTACTACATTGTACAAACAATGTACTATATTGTACAAACCATTTAACCTGCTATATTGTACAAACGATATACTACATTGTACAAACGATTTACTACATTGTACAAACAATGTAGTATATTGTACAAACAATTTACTACATTGTACAAACAATATACTATATTGTACAAACGATTTAAACTGCTATATTGTACAAACAATATACTACATTGTACAAACGATTTACTACATTGTACAAACGATTTACTACATTGTACAAACAATTTACTAAATTGTACAAACGATTTACTACATTGTACAAACAATCTATCTATCTACCTATCTATCTACCTATCTATCTACCTTTCTATCAATCTATCTATCTATCTATCTATCTATCTAGCTATCTATCTATCTGTCTCCATCAGTTTTTCAGCATTTTCTCACCCAAAGATAGATAGAGAGATAGACAGATAGATAGATGGATGATTGGGGCTTTATATCCTGCATTTATGCACTTGATAGGCTAAGGGGGACATGGCAATGATTTGAAGGATGATTGAAGCAGCTGTCGGACATATATAGGCCCAGGTGACAGACCAAGGTCTAGCATGCTTCCACCTGACCAACCCTCCCCCTGACAGGTAGATAGATAGATAGATAGATAGATAGATAGATAGTTTACAGAATTTCTGACGTCAGTTATTTCCTTCTGTTTCTTCCAACATTTGAGGGAGAGACTTGATCAAAATTTGGGATGTATACCTGGTATATTGTTTGTACAATGTAGTAAATCGTTTGTACGATGTAGTAAACCGTTTGTACGATATAGTAAATCGTTTGTACGATGTAGCAAATCGTTTGTACGATGTAGCAAATCGTTTGTACGATGTAGCAAATCGTTTGTACAATATAAGTGACGCTGGCACAATCACTGAATTGTCATTTGCAAGATTGGAGTTTGTGAGCCAACCACTGGTCCGATTGACTTCAAATAAACTGCATTTTGAAGAGATTGAGTTCAGCTACATGTTCATATGTGTTGTTTTGCCATTTCTTAAATATAACTTGGTTAAAATAAAACGCGAAGACGAGGTACGGAAAATGTGTTTTTTACACTTGTTCAGCCTTGTCACAGTGGTGGGCAAACTTCTGTGTCGACCAAATATCAAATAATTGTTTTCTGCTTAGTGACCAATGAACCAATCGTTTTGGAATTCTCCAGTAAAGTTTCTAATGCCTTTGTTCATATACTGCTAAAATATCATTTAAATAGATTTACTATAACTACAAAAATGTAACTCATGACAAATGTTGGTGAAAATTAAGCTCTATTTTTTTTCAAAGTGCAAAATCTGGGCATATCTATATTTTTTCGATCTCTTATTATCCTATACACTCAGATTGATCAACAAAAACATCCTGGGACCAAATTTCGAATTCTTTATCAACCCTTTGACAAGTTATTAACATGGTCCATCGGCCCCATGGGATGGCCCATAGGTCCCCATGGTTGGGGACCGATGAGTCGCCATCTTTCTTGACTGAAAATGTGTTTGTCAATCTCATATCATTGTATAGAGAATTACACCAGCTAAACGGGTGCATAGTATGAATCCCATATCTGAAGCAGATTTGCTTCCAATTTCCATGGTCAATAATTCATCAAGCAGCCCATTGGTCCCCACTCTCCCCTACCACTGGCCCCTGAAAGATCACTCATTTTGACACTAATGTGACTAAAATGAAAATTTACCTGAATTAGGTTTTATAGAGAAATGGTCATTTTACCCAATTTATGGGGCTATGTAAAACGCAGTAAACTTGGTTAAAAAAACTTATAAGTATAGCAGGGGGGGATCCAGAAAATTCCAGTGGGGGGGGTCCATCGGGCTATTGAGTCGTGGAACACATAGCTCGCGACATAACGCGACTGCGCGCTGATAAAATTAACATGTAAAAATACATAAATTTTGATCTGGTGGGGGGGGGATGCATCCCCCCATCCCCCACCCCTGCGTCCATCCCCGAGTATAGATTAAGGAAGTCTTAAGCTAAATATTCATAAAAAATACAGTGCTAAGCACATGTCCTACTTCATTGAAAGTGTGAATAAAAGGGAAGAGATTATGCAGCACCTTCCCTCTAAATCGTTTGTACGATCTAGTAAATCGTTTGTACGATTTAGTAAATCGTTTGTACGATTTAGTAAATCGTTCGTACGATTTAGTAAATCGTTTGTACGATTTAGTAAATCGTTTGTACAATATAGCTGACGCTGGCTTCATCACTAGATTGTCATTTGCAAGATTGAATATTGTGAGTCAACCAATGGTCCGATTGACTTCAAATAAATTTCATTTTGAAGATATTGAGTTCAGCTACATGAGCATCTGTGTTGTTTTGTTAAGAATTAAAAGGAAAGTGGTCAAAATAAAACGCGAAGATTAGATACGGAAAGTGTTGTTTTTTTTTGCACTTGTCTCCTAGTTCAGCAGTGTTCAGCCTGGTTCAATTTGATGGGTATTTATAGCGAGATAGATAGATAGACAGATAGATAGACAGATAGATAGACAGATAGATAGATAGACAGATAGATAGATAGATAGATAGATAGATAGATAGATAGATAGATAGATAGATAGATAGATAGATAGATAGATAGATAGATAGATATAATTATGAACTCTTGCAAGGTGAGCTTTGAACACATATTATACCAATTCATCAATCATTCTACATATATATCTATTTATCCAGCTATCCATTTAAAAGAATCTATTTATAGGCCTAGATGTCTATCCATCTATTGAATCTATCCTTCTATCTATTTATATGAATTGACATCAATTCCAATGAAAGTATGTGAGCGGCCAGTGATTGCTAAATTAGTGTCACTAGGAGACCAACTTTTTCAAGAAACTCTCATTATTGCGCATTTGGTTGTCTTAATTTTAAGTGGTTGGCACCCTTTCTGTATCAAAAAAATTCTTGAGTGTCCATTTCTGATTTTTCTTTTTCATTAATTTAAAATTTGTGAAATTCCTTTAATGAACACCAGTTAAATTTCTAAATCAGATCAAAAGTTCAAACTCACATTTCACTGATTGTGTTGCCTGTCAGGTCCGCCCACACATGCGGACCTTACAGGCAGCAGCACGGACCTGAAAGGCAACAGTCCCAGTGACCTAGAAGCCAAATCGATACCCATTTGGACTTAAATTTCACCAGCTTGAATGGCAGACTGTGCTCAGTCAGGGTTTAAGGGACCGTTCAGAATTTATGACTGGGGGGGGGGGGGGGTGGGAGTTTCGCCAGAACATCCGTCAAAAATTGATAACCCCCCCTTGAGATTCATGTGGATTTTTAGTAATAAATGGTTACGCGTACAGATTCGCGCCATTTTGCGGACTTTTACGAGTAAAAAAGCGTGGATAAAGTTAGTTTATGTGGGATTTATAAAAAATATTCTTTGTTAAAATTTATTACCCCCCCCTTGGAAGTGTTGTCAAAAATTAATACCCCCCCCTTGAAACACGTGTGAAAAGTTAGTACCCCCTCGGGCAAAACTCCCACCCCCCCCCCAAGTCATAAATTCTGAACGGTCCCTAAGGTTATTCCATCGGTCTCCAAGTCAAAAATACTTAAAAAATGCTCTGCTTCATCTACATTTGTTATATCGTTTGTACAATGTAGTAAACCGTTTGTACAATGTAGTAAACCGTTTGTACAATGTAGTAAACCGTTTGTACAATGTAGTAAACCGTTTGTACAATGTAGTAAACCGTTTGTACAATGTAGTAAACCGTTTGTACAATTTATAGTAAACCGTTTGTACAATGTATTAAACCGTTTGTATGATGTAGTAAATCGTTTAAACGATGTAGTAAATCGTACAAACGATATAGCTGATGCTGGCTCCATCACTGAATTGTCATTTGCAAGATTTAAGATTGTGAGCCAACCACTGGTCCGATTGACTTCAAATAAATTGCATTTTGAAGATATTGAGTTCAGCTACATGTACATATGTGTTATGTTGCCGTGAATTAAATAGAACTTGGTTATAATAAAGCGCGAAAACGGAGTACGGAAAATGTGTTGTTTTTTTTTTGCGTGCACTTGTGGACTGGATCAGCCTTGTTCAATCTGGCAGGGTTTTGATTGGGTTTTTTTTATCAATGTCACAATGCTTACAGGAATTCTTGTTGAATTAGACAATACAAGAGCCTCTACAACGTTTTGTTACTATTTCCTGAGAGACCAGGTCATGAGCAAGACATTGACGTATACATTTTTAAAGGGCACAATACCAAATTGCTAATTTTATTCCAACTGCATTTACTTTCTTGTATTTTAAGGTTTTACTTTAATTTTTTTCATGCATTGTCAAGTGTGATGCCAAAAAATATCCCATATGCAATCATTTACCATTAAATACATCAAAAGCTATGAGATATGGATACATTTGCTGCTATTCACATCAAAGGGGACATCACTGCCTTTCATATGAGCGTAATATATGCATAAATTCTAGACGAAAGCTGAGATATAACCCGAAATGCATGGCCATGTTGGGCCAAAACTGACATTTTTCCAACTCACGACATTGGACCAACTGATTTTTAAAACAGATGCATAATCCTTTCGTTTGCTGGTCACCATCAAACAGGATTAGTTGCCTTAAATCAGATTTACATTGAAAAAAGTATTGAGTATGATCATGACAAATCATCAACGTGATGACACACAAAGTGCCATTCTCACAGTGCAGCAGTATATATTAAATATTAAATTTCCAGGCTGTAAACACCCATCCTCTGTCCTGTCTTCATCAAATGCAGCCTCTTTCAAACCTCTTCCCAGTAGGGAAGGATGGATTATTGCATTATTGGGGCTTTATGTCCTGTATTTATGCATTTGTAGGTTAAGTAGGACATGGGAGGACAATTTACTATATATTGTTTGTACAATTTACTATATTGTTTGTACAATGTAGTAAATTGTTTGTACAATGTAGTAAATCGTTTGTACAATGTAGTAAATTGTTTGTACAATTTAGTAAATTGTTTGTACAATGTAGTAAATCGTTTGTACAATGTAGTATATTGTTTGTACAATATAGCAGTTTAAATCGTTTGTACAATATAGTATATTGTTTGTACAATGTAGTAAATTGTTTGTACAATATACTATATTGTTTGTACAATGTAGTAAATCGTTTGTACAATGTAGTATATCGTTTGTACAATATAGCAGGTTAAATCGTTTGTACAATATAGTATATTGTTTGTACAATGTAGTAAATTGTTTGTACAATATACTACATTGTTTGTACAATGTAGTAAATCGTTTGTACAATGTAGTATATCGTTTGTACAATATAGCAGGTTAAATCGTTTGTACAATATAGTACATTGTTTGTACAATGTAGTACATTGTTTGTACAATATACTACATTGTTTGTACAATGTAGTAAATCGTTTGTACAATGTAGTAAACCGTTTGTACAATTTACTAGATTGTTTGTACAATGTAGTAAATTGTTAGTACAATTTAGTAAATCGTTTGTACAATGTAGTAAATTGTTTGTACAATTTAGTAAATCGTTTGTACAATGTAGTATATCGTTTGTACAATATAGCAGGTTAAATCGTTTGTACAATATAGTGCATTGTTTGTACAATGTAGTACATTGTTTGTACAATATACTACATTGTTTGTACAATGTAGTAAATCGTTTGTACAATGTAGTAAACCGTTTGTACAATTTACTAGATTGTTTGTACAATTTAGTAAATTGTTTGTACAATGTAGTAAATCGTTTGTACAATGTAGTAAATCGTTTGTACAATTTAGTAAATCGTTTGTACAATGTAGTAAATTGTTTGTACAATGTAGTAAATCGTTTGTACAATGTAGTAAATCGTTTGTACAATGTAGTAAATCGTTTGTACAATGTAGTATATCGTTTGTACAATATAGCAGGTTAAATCGTTTGTACAATATAGTACATTGTTTGTACAATGTACTATATTGTTTGTACAATTTACTAGATTGTTTGTACAATATAGTATATTGTTTGTACAATGTAGTAAATGGTTTGTACAGTTTAGTAAACTGTTTGTACAATTTACTAGATTGTTTGTACAATATAGTAAATCGTTTGTACAATTTAACTTTTTTTTTTTTTCGCATGTCCTAAAATGGCTTCCGTATTTTTCTTCGAAATTTGTTTTTTTTGCGTAATTTTGTTGTTTTTTTTCGGAAATTTTTTTTTTTTGGATGATTTTTTTTTTTTTGGAAAATTTTTTTGTTTCGGAGAATTTTTTTTTTTGTGGAATTTTTTTTTTTTTTGACTTTTTTTTTTTTTCGGAAAATTTTTTTTTTTACGGAAGCCATTTTAGGACATGAAAAAAAAAAAAAAGTTAAATTGTACAAACGATTTACTATATTGTACAAACAATCTAGTAAATTGTACAAACAGTTTACTAAACTGTACAAACAGTTTACTACATTGTACAAACAATGTACTATATTGTACAAACAATATACTATATTGTACAAACGATCTAGTACATTGTACAAACAATGTACTATATTGTACAAACAATTTAAATTGCTATATTGTACAAACGATATACTACATTGTACAAACAATTTACTACATTGTACAAACAATTTACTACATTGTACAAACGATTTACTACATTGTACAAATGATTTACTACATTGTACAAACGATTTACTACATTGTACAAACAATTTACTAAATTGTACAAACAATCTAGTAAATTGTACAAACAGTTTACTACATTGTACAAACAATTTACTACATTGTACAAACGATTTACTACATTGTACAAACAATGTAGTATATTGTACAAACAATGTACTACATTGTACAAACAATGTACTATATTGTACAAACCATTTAACCTGCTATATTGTACAAACGATATACTACATTGTACAAACGATTTACTACATTGTATACATTGTACAAACAATGTAGTACATTGTACAAACAATTTACTACATTGTACAAACAATATACTATATTGTACAACCGATTTAAACTGCTATATTGTACAAACAATATACTACATTGTACAAACGATTTACTACATTGTACAAACGATTTACTACATTGTACAAACAATTTACTAAATTGTACAAACGATTTACTACATTGTACGAACAATCTATCTATCTACCTATCTATCTACCTATCTATCTACCTTTCTATCAATCTATCTATCTATCTATCTATCTAGCTAGCTATCTATCTATCTATCTATCTGTCTCCATCAGTTTTTCAGCATTTTCTCACCCAAAGATAGATAGAGAGATAGACAGGTAGATAGATGGATGATTGGGGCTTTATATCCTGCATTTATGCACTTGATAGGCTAAGGGGGACATGGCAATGATTTGAAGGATGATTGAAGCAGCTGTCGGACATATATAGGCCCAGGTGACAGACCAGGGTCTAGCATGCTACCACCTGACCAACCCTCCCCCTGACAGGTAGATAGATAGATAGATAGATAGATAGATAGATAGATAGATAGATAGATAGATAGATAGATAGATAGATAGACAGATAGATAGATAGATAGATAGATAGATAGATAGATAGATAGATAGATAGATAGTTTACAGAATTTCTGACGTCAGTTATTTCCTTCTGTTTCTTCCAACATTTAAGGGAGAGACTTGATCAAAATTTGGGAGGTATACCTGGTATATTGTTTGTACAATGTAGTAAATCGTTTGTACGATGTAGTAAACCGTTTGTACGATATAGTAAATCGTTTGTACGATGTAGCAAATCGTTTGTACGATGTAGCAAATCGTTTGTACGATGTAGCAAATCGTTTGTACAATATAAGTGACGCTGGCACAATCACTGAATTGTCATTTGCAAGATTGGAGTTTGTGAGCCAACCACTGGTCCGATTGACTTCAAATAAACTGCATTTTGAAGAGATTGAGTTCAGCTACATGTGCATATGTGTTGTTTTGCCATTTCTTAAATATAACTTGGTTAAAATAAAACGCGAAGACGAGGTACGGAAAATGTGTTTTTTACACTTGTTCAGCCTTGTCACAGTGGTGGGCAAACTTCTGTGTCGACCAAATATCAAATAATTGTTTTCTGCTTAGTGACCAATGAACCAATCGTTTTGGAATTCTCCAGTAAAGTTTCTAATGCCTTTGTTCATATACTGCTAAAATATCATTTAAATAGATTTACTATAACTACAAAAATGTAACTCATGACAAATGTTGGTGAAAATTAAGCTCTATTTTTTTTCAAAGTGCAAAATCTGGGCATATCTATATTTTTTCGATCTCTTATTATCCTATACACTCAGATTGATCAACAAAAACATCCTGGGACCAAATTTCGAATTCTTTATCAACCCTTTGACAAGTTATTAACATGGTCCATCGGCCCCATGGGATGGCCCATAGGTCCCCATGGTTGGGGACCGATGAGTCGCCATCTTTCTTGACTGAAAATGTGTTTGTCAATCTCATATCATTGTATAGAGAATTACACCAGCTAAACGGGTGCATAGTATGAATCCCATATCTGAAGCAGATTTGCTTCCAATTTCCATGGTCAATAATTCATCAAGCAGCCCATTGGTCCCCACTCTCCCCTACCACTGGCCCCTGAAAGATCACTCATTTTGACACTAATGTGACTAAAATGAAAATTTACCTGAATTAGGTTTTATAGAGAAATGGTCATTTTACCCAATTTATGGGGCTATGTAAAACGCAGTAAACTTGGTTAAAAAAACTTATAAGTATAGCAGGGGGGGATCCAGAAAATTCCAGTGGGGGGGGTCCATCGGGCTATTGAGTCGTGGAACACATAGCTCGCGACATAACGCGACTGCGCGCTGATAAAATTAACATGTAAAAATACATAAATTTTGATCTGGTGGGGGGGGATGCATCCCCCCATCCCCCACCCCTGCGTCCATCCCCGAGTATAGATTAAGGAAGTCTTAAGCTAAATATTCATAAAAAATACAGTGCTAAGCACATGTCCTATTTCATTGAAAGTGTGAATAAAAGGGAAGAGATTATGCAGCACCTTCCCTCTAAATCGTTTGTACGATCTAGTAAATCGTTTGTACGATTTAGTAAATCGTTTGTACGATTTAGTAAATCGTTTGTACGATTTAGTAAATCGTTTGTACAATATAGCTGACGCTGGCTTCATCACTAGATTGTCATTTGCAAGATTGAAGATTGTGAGTCAACCAATGGTCCGATTGACTTCAAATAAATTTCTTTTTGAAGATATTGAGTTCAGCTACATGAGCATCTGTGTTGTTTTGTTAAGAATTAAAAGGAAAGTGGTCAAAATAAAACGCGAAAATTAGATACGGAAAGTGTTGTTTTTTTTTTGCACTTGTCTCCTAGTTCAGCAGTGTTCAGCCTGGTTCAATTTGATGAGTATTTATAGCGAGATAGATAGATAGACAGATAGATAGACAGATAGATAGACAGATAGATAGATAGATAGATAGATAGATAGATAGATAGATAGATAGATAGATAGATAGATAGATAGATAGATAGATATAATTATGACATCAATTCCAATGAAAGTATGTGAGCGGCCAGTGATTGCTAAATTAGTGTCACTGGGAGACCAACTTTTTCAAGAAACTCTCATTATTGCGCATTTGGTTGTCTTAATTTTAAGTGGTTGGCACCTTTTCTGTATCAAAAAAATTCTTGAGTGTCCATTTCTGATTTTTCTTTTTCATTAATTTAAAATTTGTGAAATTCCTTTAATGAACACCAGTTAAATTTCTAAATCAGATCAAAAGTTCAAACCCACATTTCACTGATTGTGTTGCCTGTCAGGTCCGCCCACACATGCGGACCTTACAGGCAGCAGCACGGACCTGAAAGGCAACAGTCCCAGTGACCTAAAAGCCAATTCGATACCCATTTGGACTTAAATTTCACCTGCTTGAATGGCAGACTGTGCTCAGTCAGGGTTTAAGGGACCATTCAGAATTTATGACTGGGGGGGGGGGGGTGGGAGTTTTGCCAGAACATCCGTCAAAAATTGATAACCCCCCCTTGAGATTCATGTGGATTTTTAGTAATAAATGGTTACGCGTACAGATTCGCGCCATTTTGCCGACTTTTACGAGTAAAAAAGCGTGGATAAAGTTAGTTTATGTGGGATTTATAAAAAATATTCTTTGTTAAAATTTATTACCCCCCCTTGGAAGTGTTGTCAAAAATTAATACCCCCCCCTTGAAACACGTGTGAAAAGTTAGTACCCCCTCGGGCAAAACTCCCACCCCCCCCCCCAGTCATAAATTCTGAACGGTCCCTAAGGTTATTCCATCTGTCTCCAAGTCAAAAATACTTAAAAAATGCTCTGCTTCATCTACATTTGTTATATCGTTTGTACAATGTAGTAAACCGTTTGTACAATGTAGTAAACCGTTTGTACAATGTAGTAAACCGTTTGTACAATGTAGTAAACCGTTTGTACAATGTAGTAAACCGTTTGTACAATTTATAGTAAACCGTTTGTACAATGTATTAAACCGTTTGTATGATGTAGTAAATCGTTTAAACGATGTAGTAAATCGTTTAAACGATGTAGTAAATCGTTTAAACGATGTAGTAAATCGTTTAAACGATGTAGTAAATCGTTTAAACGATGTAGTAGATCGTTTAAACGATGTAGTAAATCGTTTAAACGATGTAGTAAATCGTACAAACGATATAGCTGATGCTGGCTCCATCACTGAATTGTCATTTGCAAGATTTAAGATTGTGAGCCAACCACTGGTCCGATTGACTTCAAATAAATTGCATTTTGAAGATATTGAATTCAGCTACATGTACATATGTGTTATGTTGCCGTGAATTAAATAGAACTTGGTTATAATAAAGCGCGAAAACGGGGTACGGAAAATGTGTTGTTTTTTTTTTTTTTTTGCGTGCACTTGTGGACTGGTTCAGCCTTGTTCAATCTGGCAGGGTTTTGATTGGGTTTTTTTTATCAATGTCACAATGCTTACAGGAATTCTCGTTGAATTAGACTTCTCCACAGCTTTTTTCTTGAGTTTGCCAATTTTTCGTCCTGAAGTCTCACTTAGGCCCTCACAGCTTCCAATACAAGAGCCTCTACAACGTTTTGTTACTATTTCCTGAGAGACCAGGTCATGAGCAAGACATTGACGTATACATTTTTAAAGGGCACAATACCAAATTGCTAATTTTATTCCAACTGCATTTACTTTCTTGTATTTTAAGGTTTTACTTTCATTTTTTTCATGCATTGTCAAGTGTGATGCCAAAAAATATCCCATATGCAATCATTTACCATTAAATACATCAAAAGCTATGAGATATGGATACATTTGCTGCTATTCACATCAAAGGGGACATCACTGCCTTTCATATGAGCGTAATATATGCATAAATTCTAGACGAAAGCTGAGATATAACCCGAAATGCATGGCCATGTTGGGCCAAAACTGACATTTTTCCAACTCACGACATTGGACCAACTGATTTTTAAAACAGATGCATAATCCTTTCGTTTGCTGGTCACCATCAAACAGGATTAGTTGCCTTAAATCAGATTTACATTGAAAAAAGTATTGAGTATGATCATGACAAATCATCAACGTGATGACACACAAAGTGCCATTCTCACAGTGCAGCAGTATATATTAAATATTAAATTTCCAGGCTGTAAACACCCATCCTCTGTCCTGTCTTCATCAAATGCAGCCTCTTTCAAACCTCTTCCCAGTAGGGAAGGATGGATTATTGCATTATTGGGGCTTTATGTCCTGTATTTATGCATTTGTAGGTTAAGTAGGACATGGGAGGACAATTTACTATATATTGTTTGTACAATTTACTATATTGTTTGTACAATGTAGTAAATTGTTTGTACAATGTAGTAAATCGTTTGTACAATGTAGTAAATTGTTTGTACAATTTAGTAAATTGTTTGTACAATGTAGTAAATCGTTTGTACAATATACTACATTGTTTGTACAATGTAGTACATCGTTTGTACAATGTAGTAAACCATTTGTACAATGTAGTAAACTGTTTGTACAATATACTATATTGTTTGTACAATGTAGTAAATCGTTTGTACAATGTAGTAAATGGTTTGTACAATGTAGTAAATGGTTTGTACAATGTAGTTAACCGTTTGTACAATGTAGTAAACCGTTTGTACAATGTAGTAAACCGTTTGTACAATGTAGTAAACCGTTTGTACAATGTAGTAAACTGTTTGTACAATTTACTAGATTGTTTGTACAATGTAGTAAATCGTTTGTACAATGTAGTAAACCGTTTGTACAATATAGTAAATCGTTTGTACAATGTAGTAAATCGTTTGTACAATGTAGTAAATTGTTTGTACAATGTAGTAAATCGTTTGTACAATGTAGTATATTGTTTGTACAATGTAGTAAACCGTTTGTACAATATAGCAATTTAAATCGTTTGTACAATATAGTACATTGTTTGTACAATGTAGTACATTGTTTGTACAATGTAGTACATCGTTTGTACAATGTAGTAAACTGTTTGTACAATTTACTAGATTGTTTGTACAATGTAGTAAACCGTTTGTACAATTTACTAGATTGTTTGTACAATGTAGTAAACCGTTTGTACAATTTACTATTTTGTTTGTACAATTTACTATATTGTTTGTACAATATGCTATATTGTTTGTACAATGTAGTAAATCGTTTGTACAATGTAGTAAATTGTTTGTACAATGTAGTAAATCGTTTGTACAATATAGCAATTTAAATCGTTTGTACAATATAGTACATTGTTTGTACAATGTACTATATTGTACAAACGATTTACTAGATTGTTTGTACAATATAGTACATTGTTTGTACAATGTAGTAAATGGTTTGTACAGTTTAGTAAACTGTTTGTACAATTTACTAGATTGTTTGTAAAATATAGTAAATCGTTTGTACAATTTAACTTTTTTTTTTTTTCGCATGTCCTAAAATGGCTTCCGTATTTTTTTTTGGAAATTTTTTTTTTTTCCGAAATTTTTTTTTTCCGAAAAATTTTTTTTTTTGGAAATTTTTTTTCGGACATTTTTTTTTGGGGGGAATATCAAACAGAAGAAGAAGAAGAAGGTAGTCACGTTGTAGTCACGCGTGAATAGAAGCAAGTGCCAGGATCATATTATGGGATGTCTGAATCACTTTT
This sequence comes from Platynereis dumerilii, assembly GCA_026936325.1. Lineage (NCBI taxonomy): Eukaryota > Metazoa > Annelida > Polychaeta > Phyllodocida > Nereididae > Platynereis > Platynereis dumerilii. The sequence goes on from JAPTHN010000011.1 coordinate 29,766,430, forward strand.
TTTTATTGAACCATCTGGAGCACTCCACTCGCCTGATAGCCATAAGGGACGAGACACCTCGCTTCGCTCGGTGAGCCGGTGGCTCTGTCCCGTCTATGAGAGACGAGAACGTTTTTATCAGCTTATTTCAGTAAATTGCTAATTAAAACAAACTGACACGTAATAACTTGTATATCACAAATGTATAGCAAGGCTGATTCATAATCCCATGCTCATGGAAAGTATAGAGACCATCAGATTTTCAGGTATACTATATTCACTGTTATAGTGTTATGTCATATTTCATAGACCTATGATTATAATTTAATGTTTGAATATTTAATCACACTGACAATAGGCAATCATTTGGCTACAATGGCACAGAAGTACACCAAGAATAAAAATTTCAGAAAATATAAAAAAACTACCAAAAATTTTTAGGCAGAGGCAATCAAGCCCTAAAAAATTCATAAATACAGATTTTCTGAGTGATGGTGGTTTTCTTTCACTGGAACACACTCTGTTCAAAGTCATCCCGTATCTTCGGGGTGAGTTTGAACGCCCATTTATCCACTAACATTGGCATATACGTGATGTATATCTCGAAATGCCGACTCACAGTTTAACTAGATGCCAGTAGCTTACATTTAATCGCATTAAATACTTTGAGGATCTTATACAATTTTAAAGGTAAGATAATTGAGGAGAAAACTGTTCAAAGTCACCCTGTTGTACGGTAAAGGTATTGTTGTCTCACCAAATGCAGTGGCGTATTCAGGATTTTTTTCAGGGGGGGGAGGCAAACCATCAAATTATTTCCCCAAAATTATCGGCTTTGTAAGGCATCTCAGGTTGTATTATAATGCTCCATAATTCTTTCATAAATCCGTTACTGTAGTTGGTGTCTCTTAATTGTTAGTCCAGACTGGCAATTTTGATTATTTTTATGGCAGATATAACAGTGGAAAAGTTGTGGATTTCTTTGGAAAAACTTGAGAAAATACGGCACCATAAATCTCGAAAATTGAATCAAATTACTCAAGACGGAAATGTTTTAAAAAGCTGAGAAAAATGCATGATGTAGCTATGGGTGACAATTCAGCAAAATTTTGAAGGCAATATAACAGTGAAGAAATCAGGGATTTATTTCCAATATTGAAAATATAGGCCTAGGCCTACAGACCAAAAATCTGAAGAGATTATGGAGAACATTTCATTTTACAAATAAGTTTTTTCATTAACGTCCAGGAGAATTTCTAGGAAATGTAGAAAACATTAGGGTAATTTTTAAAAATTTGATTTAAGGGAAATGATTGGCAATTTTAGGAGAAGTCAGGTCAGAAAACTGAAAATCAGGGAAACTTGGCTGGAAAAAGTTTGATCAAAATATTTGCAAATACCTTTCTAGGCTAAAGAGTGACCAACTTAAGAAAAATCAGAATTCATTTTGGTTACTGCATCCCATCAAAATTGCCATTGGGCACACATTCAAAAACAGTCTAATTAGTAGGCCTAAATGCATCAGTTACATTTTGGAAATTTTTTGGAATTTTTCGCAGACAGGCCTGAATATCATAGGGGACCGGGCAAGAAACATTGCCAAATTATTTTTAAAAATGACATGCAAGAACTTTAAGAGTTGCTTGTAGATAGAATATCTCTCTATAAAGATCTCCTACTTGCTTATAAATCTATTATTCTGCAAGGCTCTATCTATCTACGTATCTATCTATCTATCCATCTATCTATCTATCTATCTATCTATCTATCTATCTATCGATCTATCTATTTATATAAATATCTATCTATATATCTTTCTATCTATCTATCTGTCTATCTGTCTGTCTGTCTATCTATCTATCTTCCATTCCCTCCCTCCCTCCCTCCCCCTCCCTCCCTCCCTCCCCCTCCCTTTCTTCCTTCCATTCTTCCTCCCTTTCTTACTTCCTTTCTTACTTCCTTTCTTACTTCCTTTCTTACTTTTTTCCTTCCTTCCATCCTTCCTCCATTCCTTATATTTTTAAAATTTGTAAGCAACTATCACTGCACCTAAACATTTGAAATTCCCGCCAAAAACGAACATTTCAGTTTAGTAAATAAATAATTGACTGTCATGGAAGTCTACCAGAAGTTGATAGAAGCAAGATAAAATTTCTTGATGCTATATGATTTATAAAGAACGCACAGCCGAAAAAGGTCATAAATCTTGTAGGGGAAGAGGGGGTGAAAAGTCACAGGGGTAAAAAGTCACAGGCCTTTTTGACCAACTTGCAGTGACCTAATTATTAAGCTTAAATCATCATTTGGGACGCTTTTATGAGAAGAAGGTCTGTAGGGAATATGAAAATTATGCTGATTATACAAAGTGGGTTTTTACCCACCTCATGCATTTTTGGGGTCCCAAACAGGTTTTATCGACTCTGAACTTTCCCTATTAATGTCTGGTCACAGTGACACAGGAAGTTGTACTCCTGTTTCAAGGTCGTTTGGATAATAGTCTTTCATGCTGTGAACCCATTTTTGGCCATATGGTCACCTAGTTACCATGATCATGTGTTGAATTTTAAAAAAAGCTGAGGGGTGAAATGTCCCACTGTGACATTTCACCCCAGCATAGTGATATTTTACCATAGGGTACCATGAATTCAATATTCTGTGCTAAGGAAAGTAAAATACTCCACACTTGAGGCTTTTAGCTTACAATCTTATCATCACTCATCATCAATAATACATCTGAGAGAGTATTGCAGCTAGTTTTCATTTCGCAAACTTTGGGCAATTTTTGAAGCAGGCTTTGCTGATGGAGCCTTGTCTTTGCATGCAGATAGCTTTGGAAGGCTCATTGTAAATTTCATGCACAAGGATGACTATCAAGTCTAGGTCTGCATATTACCTCATATAGAGCTGTATGTTCACAACAATTGCATGTGACTTGTTACCCCGCAGTTGTGACTTCTTGACCCTGGCATGGGGTAAAAAGTCACAGCGGACTTTGCCTTAAATAATTGTGAACTGACTAAAGCCCATTTACAATACAGCAGCTATCATGTGATACAAACATAGTCAACTAAATACTGCATAATTGTGCCAAAGGTCATTCAGATCTAACAAACACCTGCTCTGTTCTGGGGCATTTTTTAAATTTTGTGACTTCTGACCCCCGCCTCCCCTAAATGATAGAACCCTTAGCTCCCAACTTGAGAGAAAGGGGTTCCTCTGTGGGAGTCCGGTGCAGCTGGATTATCTATAAGTGTTGTTTTTGTTGGCTGTTGGAACCTTTTTAAAAGTTGAAGCTTTAATATATCTTCTGAAGTTCTGGAGTTGACCATTTTTATTTGATCATTAGATGGTGAGTGAAGGGATGGAACTCATGTTGAAGATTTGATATGGTAATTATGATGAAACACCCACAGTTGTTAATTATGAAAATGTGCAATTGTTAATTATGAATAAGTACAGATGCTCCTTATGAAAAATGACAATTGTTCATTATTTACCCATTGTAAGGGGTGATATCCGGAGTCCAAATCTCATTTCGTGGAAGACGAATGTTCACTAGTCCACCATATGCTTCTGAATCCCACTTCAGGCGGTCATCGGTCCATTGCTGAGCATAAAAATAAAAGTCAATGAAAACTTGTACTTTAGAATTTTGATAACCTGTACACAACATTTGAAGGAAAGTCTTTTTCAATAATGGTTCTGTGTGTGCATTATATTTGCTCTTAGTATTAGGCGAATTCCCTTTTTTCTGATGAGTTAGTAACTGGTTGATTTATGACCCCAGCATAATTTTTTTTTAAAGCCATAATCCATGTGAGAATTTTACTAAGGAGTAGTAAAACACTTTAAAGTTTCCTCAGGTGTGAATTTAAAGTTTTTTTCCAGGATACCAGTTGCTTGAGATTGTTTTTTTACCTATTTCATTCATGTGTGCCTTTCATTTTCTGAAGTATTACCCAAGAAATCAAATTCAGCGACATGTTCTACTATCTGAAATTTAATTTCTGTGCTTGGAAGATTAATTGTTTTATTTCGTGGAAGAAATACCATGAACTTCATTTTTCCAACGTTTAAAGATAACCTTGTTTAAATCTAGCCACTCACTAACCTTTTTAAATTCATTATTTATTTGGGTATATTATTTAGTTGACTAGTATAATTATTTGAAGAGACAGAATGGGTAGTACCATCAGCATAACTTATAGCTTTGAATAATTCTATTGAGTTGCCGAGTTCATTAACAGATATGATGAATAAGATTTGACCTAGGATGTAACCCTGAGTTATATTATCTTTTTATGTCAAAGGGTTTTAATAGTCAGTTCAGTTGATTCACATCAATTTAATTCCATATAATGTTTTCTATTATTTCTTACTTTCTAGTAAATTGTAGGCCTTGGAAGCCATAATTGTAGAGTAGCGCGGGGCATGCAGCCCCCCTTAACTTCGAGATGCGATTTGACCTACTTTTTGTGGTCGATTATTTGAATGCTTATGGTGTCAGGAAGGGATCACTTGACTCTACTTATAACTAGTGAAACGAATGTCTACCAATTTTAATAAAGGAGTTACGGCCCTTTTCGTAAAAAAATTAAAATGGCCTTCTTACCCCACCCATCGGGCAAGAAGCCCCCCTATTATAATCCTATGGCAATTTTTTTTGCGAGCGCATTCAGCTTGAAAGTTATTTCTTGGGGTTCTTCTATCATTTTTAAGGCATTCTATTCACTTTTTCTGAATTTTATAATTTTTCTGTTCATGCATTTTATTTTTTAATATTTTTTGCCCTTTTTCAATTTCGGCCAAATTTTTTTCTATTTCAATTAGCTATTCTATCAAGATTTAAGGTAAAGTAAACATTATTAAATGGTTCCGGAAGCAGCTTCGAGGCCTCAGTGAAGGGGGCCCCATGCCCCATACCATGTGGGGCCTCTCGCCCCAAACCCACATATTTTAATTTGACCTCTATATTTTGAGCTAAAATGCAAAAAACATGATCCAAATCATATTTATGTGATGGTCATAAAGTGAAACAATCCAGATATCCATTATACTTTTAATAATTTCCAAAGTTATTTCCGACAACCACTTTCAAAGAATTAATCAAAGTTACAAAAACCATGCACCTTTTTTTGTTTCTTTAATTTCGACTATGGTTTGGTGCTGAATGCCTTGAAAATTTGTGACGTCACCTAAAAGGCCTCTAGCTTCAATCCTATCAATAAGAAAAAGCACCAAAAATGTAAGTTTAGATATAACCCTGGGGGGGCTTCTCACCTAACCCGGGCTTCTTGCCCCGACCCACTCTATAATTTAAATAGTTGTATACAATTTGCTACACAGTGTTGAAGGCTTTGGATAAGTCAATGAAGATATTTAAAGTTTTACCTCAGTCAATATCTACTTATGTACCGTAATATGGGGTGAATCGGGACAGTTTTGGCTGTTTTTCTGTTATAGAATGTCCCACATTGTCCCAGCCCTTTACCCTCCTTCGAAAAAAAGAGAGTTTGCTTTTACCACAAGAAAACAAGCTGTCATCCTGCAGAGTGAAGGTTACTAAAAGTGGAGCATATATCTATATATTTTTTTTTTAAACATGGTACATGGGTGAACTCACATAAGTTTCCCAGACATCTACAGTGATGGAATCTGTTTTAGTGCTGAAGTCCTCAATCCCCAGGAGGGATAAGCTATAACTGACATTAACTGCCTCGTCAATTGGCCCTGGTCTGCCGTACTTCTGATAGGTCTTAAGCAACTCGTTGATAATCCTGTCTTCTTCAGGAGAACATAAACAGCCAGTGAAGATGTTGACCTGTCCAAACAAGACATGCACGAGCAGATTGAAAATCCAACAAAGCTCAACAGCAATAGTATATGATTCTCCCCCCCCCCCCCAAAAAAAAATTTAATTAATATTTTCTGCAAGATTAATTCATACACCAGTTATCACTCTTCCAATGCCATTATAACATGGAATGGAAGTAGTATGAAGCCCAAGTTTTGATAAATGGCAGCATTACACAGTACCGGGCCTACTGCTAAATGCGCTGGCCACTAGTACCGGATTGTGTCAACGCTTAACACAGGTTATCCTAAAGTGGTTAGGTCGTTTTACTGATGTGTGTCAATGGTGAACATGTGAGTTAGATAACTGGTTTTAATTAACTTAACTTTACTCATTTTACAACATATATAAGAAAATGTTTTGCCAGTTGAGACAATATTAAGTTATTGGAGGATAACTAAAGCAAATGTTTTGCCAGTTGAGACAATATTAAGTTATTGGAGGATAACTAAAGCATTGATACAGTTAGTACAGAATTATAATATAAACCAAATTAACTTGAAAAAGAAATATACAAACTAGAAATAAAACTGCAATAGAAACTCTCATCCCCAAGTGGACCTCCTGAAAAATAGAAGTAATGAAGATGAGCTTACATATACATAGCAGATTGCAGTGCTGTTAGTATAATACTTCTGGACTTTTCTTTGCCTTACCTGAGTTCCTCCGTGGCCTAATGGTTAAGAGTGCTTGTTTGCACAACCACTGGCTCTGAGGGCGTGGGTTCGAATCCCATCCCGGAACTCAATTTAGTCCGAGCCCATGGGACATTAAATGGAGGCGGGTTGTATTCAGTGTTCTATGCTGGGGCAACTGAAAGACCCTGGGCATCCCTGAATTAATAGGGTATGTACCAGACTCACAGTCTTCTCATCTCATCATCATACGGCGATCGCCTGCCTCGATATAGCCCACTAAGGTGCTGCTGAGGCGTAAAACACAAACAAACAAACAAACTTCTTTGCCTTACTTCTGTGTTTTTATCTTGGAGAAGTCATCCATGCCCTAATTAAATATATTTCATTTGTTGTTGTAATTGAACTCTTTATCATGTTTATAATTGTTGGCAAAATAAATCTGTCTGAGTCTGAGTTTTCTTTTACCACATTCGCACATTGAACAATGGAAATCATGTATCATTTATATATATATATCCTTTATATATATATATGTTTGCATATCCACTTCAGGAACTGTGGCAACTGGCAAAGCAATACAGGATTAAAGTAATTTTGTGGTTGTTTTAAACTGAAAGGGTTAGCCAACAAAGCTGCCAACAGTAAACAAAGTGCTTGAACTTGACAGCTCCATATCAAATCCAATTTAGACCAGAAGCATGTTGGAGAACAACTGTGATTAATTGTCAGTTATCCTATAAACCATGCTTGGTTGAATTTCAGGTACTTTTGGTGTCACCAAATAAACAATACCCCCCCCCCAACTCAACACCTGAGTTTTGGCTAATCTGCCCATGACAAATATATGATGTGATTGTCCCCATGAAATGCTGTTGGCCACTTTCACCTACGACATCATAGCTAGCACCAAAGTTGCGTAGGTTCCTATGGAGTCTCGAGCTTTGACATCATAGGTCCACACTTTCAAGTTTCAAGAGTTTCAAGCTTTATTGGACCAAACGTACTAATGGCAAACTGACACCTGAAAGGTGTATTTGTCTTTTAACCTTTGATACAACAATTTCAAAACTATAATTATCATACATTTAATATGATTTTAAAAAAAGAAGAAAAACGAGAAAAATTATAATGTTAAATAGCACATTTTTACAATAAGAGAGAGTGGATGAGGGATGGCGCTTAAACTCCAGGTGTTACATTCCCTTAATTAATTTAATACAAACAGGAAAATATCCTCAAAATTATTATTGAATTATTAACAATTTGAAAACCGGCATGAGAAAGATCAATCGAAGTACTTTTTAAAAACAATATTATAAATAGATCTAGAATAGTATCTGCTATTATCATGAGCCTGATATCTGAAATGCAGTGCAGCATCGTGCCGGACCTATGATAACTTTGCCCCCCTCACTGCATACAGGAGAACTGGGGTCACCCATGGCCAGGCAAGACGTGCCAACATTTTTCTTGCATCACTGCTTAGTGAGAAAATATAGTTTCGTCCTTCTTTTAAAAGTTTGAATACCACAGTTGTGATCCACAACATCATCTAAATCATTCCATTCTTTCACACCTAGAAATTTTATACTTTTTTGACTTGCAGTTAGCCGACATCTAGGAGTTCTCAATTTGAATTTCTTTCTGGTATTTCTCATTGAAGTTATGAGATTATGTTGAAACATATTATTGAATATACTAGGAAGCAGTCCTTTTATAAATTTAAACATAAACAGACTTACTTTAAGGCATGCTGGATATGTTCAAGATCTTTAGTTGTTTGAATATTGGAGCTGTTTCAGCTCTAAATGCACTGTGAAAAAATATTGATTTCTATTGTGCTTCTTGCATGTTTAACAATTTTCTCATGTCAGTCATTGTCTGAAACCTAGTTATGTATATAAATATAAGTATTTACTATTATTACAGAGATATTCTGCATAGCACAGACTCAAATCTCGCAAAAAGCAAGTCAACTGGCAAGTGAGGAGAGCGTGTGAAATGTCAACAAAACTTGTGCACAACTTTTCTGCTGCTTCACCACACTTATTTTTTGATAATTAGAATTTCAAAGTAGGCCAGGCCCCAGCAATTTTTACCCTCGGCCATGTTGCCATGTGAACTTGACTGAGGTATTGCAGAGGGTAGTGGCGTTCGTCTGTCCGTCTGTCCGTCTAGCTGTCCATATGTTTTTCTGTCCGCCATCCTTGTGTACACGATAACAATATTACTATTGATCCTGGGATCATGAAACTCACAGGAAATGTGTGTCATCATAAAATCTTGAATGATTTCTGACATGAGTGACCTTGACCCACTTCTGTGACCTTGGTCACCATATTTGCGAAAAACTTGTGTATGTGATAGTGCCACTGGTATTGAGCCTAAGATCACCAAACTCACAGAGATTACTATTCAGCCACTTTACAGCCGACAAATGACAAGTGCTTACAGAATTGTACCAGCCCATTCCTTGTGAATTCACGTCCCATTGGCTATGTTATTCTCTATGACTCATAGACAGTTTGTGAGGTCATATCCAATACTTTCACCACTGAGAGCTACTGAGGTCACAAGTTACTCAATGACAAATTGACTTTCATTTCAATGGCAGAGATAGGGCCTGTAGACTATTTCAGTATGCAAAATAAATTCCATTCGTATAATTCTAGCGCAATGATTCATTTATAGGAGGCAACCATAAGATAATCAGGGGGGGGGGGGCTTCAAGTTTTCCTTGATAGGAAATTATTTATGTCATGCCAACAGTAACAATATTATTTGTTTCGAGCATGAGCCATTCTCAAATGTTCGTTTCAGAAACTAACAACATCAAGTTAAGAAGAAATACCCCCACCAGAAATTATTTAGTGCAAGACTGCCCAGAGAGAATTTATTCATTTCACTCGAACTGGGCAAGAATTATTTATTTTTAAAAACTCCAACCCCCCAATCATTTACTTTGAATGAAATTTAATGAACAAAATCTACTTACCATGGCACTGTTTTTTTCATCAAAGGTTGAAATAAATAAGAGTCTGTTTGTTTCAAGACCACAGACAACCAAGAGCTGAGCAATTGAAGTTCATGCAGCTGAGCATGAGCATCTGAGCATGGATATAGCACCAGGCCAGTAGTTTCTTAGGTTAGTGGAGCAATTGGAGATACCCATGCATCAACCAGATGACAGATGCTACAAAAAAGCCACAAAACATTGTCCTCATTTTGAGTTACACTTAGTACCATTCAGAATTTATCACTGGGGGGGGGGGGTGGTAGTTTTGCCCGAAGAGGTACTAACTATCCACGCGCGTTTCAAAGATGGGGGTACTGATTTTTGACAACATGTCCAAGGGGGAAGGTGAAAAATATCATAAAACACACACTCAGTTTTTTCATGCGCGAAGGTCTGCAAATCCATTACATATAATACGCTTGAAAACGTCCTAGGGCCAAGGGGCACATGTAGGCCTATAGCAGTATATATGTGTATAGCATTTACCCGCGATAAAGGATAATACAAATGGCAGTCAAGCAGGTTTGTGGCAGTCTGGAGAATGAGTCTGAGAAAATGTCACAGAGACAGGAAAAATATTGACAGTAAAGAGCATTTTCATTATATGTGAGGGGGGCGACCATTTTGATTCTGTGTTAAAGAAGTAACTTCTTGGCTAGTTTTGGTGAAACAAAAGAAGTAGTTTTGGGCAGTGTTAAAGAAAGATTTCGAAATTAATAAGTGAGGACGTCAGACAGGCAAAATAAATAATGACTGTCGGCGTCACTGTGAAAGATATGATTTCCTGTGGAAGAAATCGCCCAAGTCCCCCCCGCCCCCCCAAGAAGGGGAACTGAATGATACACAGCTGAAGCGAGATGTAAGTGAACTATTGTTTAGTCTGTAAATAACTGTATAAAGGAAAATATTAAGGTCAGAGTGGGCAGTTCAAGAACGAAAAATGATGGTCGCCACAAAATGGCAGCCTTTTTGGACATATTCCCAAGTAATAGGCCTACCTGCAGTCAATACCCGTAAAAAATTTCATAACTCTAAGCGTAACTGGAAGCGAAATATTAAGGTCTCAGTGGGCAGTTCAAGAATGAAGAAAGATGGCCACCACAAAATGGCAGCCATGCTGGATTTTGGACATGTTGCCAACCAATACCCACAGGCGAATAGCTGTACCAAATATCATAACTGTAAGCGGAATATTAAGGTCACAGTGGCCAGTCCAAGAATGGCTGCCAAGATGGCCACCACAAAATGGCAGCCATCTTGGATTTCTCGACATACTCCCAACCAATACCCACAGGCCAATATCTGTACCAAATTTCATAACTCTAAGTGAAATACTAAGGTGACAAATGGACACTTACAGAAACCTTAACGAGGATAGCAGTGTCAGCACATGGCGATTTTAACTAATTAATTGTAATTAGCAAAACTAATGAGAGTTGAGGTTAATCGTCGCATGGTTGAAATCCTCATGTGAATTCAGGAGTTAACTGTTTGGAGGTGAGATTCATAGTGATATTAGTTGACAGGAAAAAGCCTTATGGTTGAGATGATACAGTTTCTTCCACAAATATATATATAGGATTTCTTTGTATGTCGAGGGGAGGGGGCACTAAAAATATGCATGGTGTGATACTAAAAATCCACATGAATTTAAAGGGGGGTATCAATTTTTGACGGAAAGTTCCAGCAAAACTCTCAACCTCCCCCCCCCCAGTCATAAATTTGGAAAGGTCCCTTACATGCATATTTTCGTCACACACACACAAAAAAAAAAAACCTCAAATACGATAAACAGATAATTGCTCAGCCTCAACTGTGCTGTAGAAGATGAAAACTGTTGATGCAGTCTGAGTTATTCACAGCCCATCAATTATAGTTATTAAAAAAATAGAGGACCAGTCACCAGTTCGCTGTGAAAAATGTGCTTTGTGATTCATGATAGCCGATGATGTGTTATCTTCTCAACATTCAACATGAGAAACAAAGAGGCTGTTTGATTAGTCATGATCAAGGAAAGGCCATTTAATTTGTTATACTAGCAACTGATTGTAGAGAAGAAAAGGTGCATAATCCTTTTGTTTGCCTGACAAGCGGAATCAGTCTCCGAAAATCAAATTAACATTGAAAGCAATGCTTTTGTCATGATCATACCCAATGCTTTCAAAGCATTGGGTATGATAATGACAAAATCATTAGTATGATGACTCACAAAATGTCATTTTCACAGTGCACATTGAGTGCAACACTCCACTCTTTTTGCATATCAAATTGACAAACTTTAAAGCACATTACAAAGTACGAACCTGTCATTGCTTAATTTTGTGTTGCATGTGTTGACCTATTGCCTAGGTTCTCTGTGTTATGTTGTGTCTCAATGATTGTGGCTCTGCATGCTCTGAATCAATTTCAGGTAATATAAAGTTATAAACAGCTGCCAAAAAGCAGGTGTAATGATATACTGTATATGTATGATTTCCAGCTCTCTGAATTCTTTAAAATAACACCAAGACGACTTCTGTGTGACCAAAACTGACCAATCTGTCCACTTTTTCACAGTTTATCATGATACTGTGGCCCTCTGGTGTAAAATGCACACAAGAAAATGGTGTCACAAAATCAGCTTGACCTGCACTGCACTAGACAATAATGAGCAAGTTAATGAATAAGCCCTATGTTAATATTCAATTACACTGGAAAAACAATCTGTTGTGCACATCTACAATGACATTAATGCATGTGATATGCATATGATAAGAACTTCCAGACTGGGCTGGTTGAGGCTACCGCATTGCGAATTTCTCCTCTTCAGTAGATTTCAGTATCACTGCATTGCCGCCCTATGTATACCCACTAGCGCAATGTTCAAGAAGACAATCAAGGAAACATTTTGAGACAAAAACGAAAATTCTGGACACTGGGAATTCTTTGAGATATATATGACAATTTTACAATTTTTGTTTATCACACCACAAATTCTATGCTTTAGGGACCGTGGGAGTTTTGCTTGAACTTCCCGTCAAAAATTGATACCCCCCCTTGAGTTTCATGCGGATTTTTAGTACCCCACCCTTAGGTTTCACGCGTATTTTTAGTACCCCCCCTGGACGCACAAAGCAATATACACATATATACTGTTATACATGGCCTCACATACAGATTCGCGTCATTTTGCGTCATTTTGCGCAAAAAAAAGTCCAAATAAGATGAGTTTATGTGTGTTTTTTAACATTTTATCTTTGTTAAAATTTCTTACCCCCCCTTGGATGTGTTGTCAAAAATCATTACCCCCCCCCTTGAAACACGTGTGAAAAGTTAGTACCCCCTCGGCCAAAACTCCCACCCCCCCCCAGTCACAAATTCTGAACGGTCCCTTAACGATTTATATAATAAAACCTGTATATTGATTTAAGAGGGAAGTTAAGTCTGTGATATGTTGAGGCCATTATATATATGGTTAAGTTATTGGGAAGTTCCTTCTGAAATTCCCCATGTTTTCGGTTGGGAGTTTTTTCAGCAGATCATGAAACTTCTGATAAGGCAAGGATGAGAAAGGAGCACTTTTGGAAGTTTTTTTTTCTTGGCAATGAACTCAGATTGTGCTAACTGGAAGTATTGTACTCACCTTTGGATCTTGTGTGCCTTGTTTTATTTTAATTTTGAAGCTTTTTTTTTCGATGAAACACAGCGTTTTTAGTTTTTAACTGCAACTGACTCCGCTTTTTGACAGGGGTGTAGATCCTTGGGGAGTTGGGGGGGATGCATCCCCCCCCTAGAATCAGTCAGGGGGGAGGGATGATCATAGGATTATCCCCCCTAGAATTTCCATTATATATACCTAGTATTGACAATTATTAGTTACATTTAGCAGTTTTTTTCATGACACCAGTTGGATGTTATGTGGAAAATACAAGCTGCAGACCTGCATGTGCCTCAGAAATAACCTGAGATCATCTAAAATATATTGGCTTCTAGGCCCCCGATACCCAACCGCGTGACTTTCGGCCCTGTTGAGCCTCACACAAAGTTTGCGTTCACCCAAATCATTCCCCCCTACAAAATTGAATAATCTACGCCCCTGCTTTTTGAGCATTTTAAAAATAGGAAAAAAGGAAAAATATTATGTAAGTCTTATTTTCAGAAGTACTTCATCTCAGATCTATCGTCTTTTAAACTAAATATTGTTTTTTTGTGTGCTAATTTTGTGGTAACGGAGTGGACAGGAACGGTTTGGTTTTCTCTTAATAGTGCATTCTATATTTGGGAGATACGATGTTTAGACTGCAGTCTATTGAACCCTGTCACCCTCAACAATACATGTATTAATTTTCTTTGAAAAAGTATCATTGGTAAGCTCGGAAATAAAGGGAACGGAGTGGCCATTTTAGTGGGACCAAAAAATGTTCCAATGAAGATGATGCCTTAATTTGTTGAATACCTGTTTAATGAAATCTGCGAAGCACCGGTAGTGTGGCGCATGTGCATCTTACAACATGTGGTGGAAATTGCTCATGAAAAACAACAGCGAGCTGAGCTATGGCAAGGAACGGAGTGGACAAAAAAATTGACATAAACTAGTGACACATCTTTTACAGTATTAATTCAATGAAACGAAACAAGAAAAAAGTTAAATATGAAGTATATATTAAGTCAAGTCTATATTCTGACGAACCGTGCAAAGAAACTTTGAAAATAATGGTACATCAGGAGAAAAATTAACACTTGATTTCGTCATGTCAGGGGCCAAGTGACAGGGGAAAACCATTGATTTGGCATGGGTTGCTGGACATAATGCACCAAAAAAAAGGTCTAATCAATGAATTTTTCCAAATGCAGTGGTTCTAAATAGACGAAATATGAATAACAGATGTAGAGTGAAGCTTCAGCTATCAATTGCATTCAAATTAATGTGAGGGAAGTGGAGTGACGCAAATTGTCCCGAAATTTGAGGATGACCCTTATGCTTGTACTGCCCTCTGTTGCTTTTTGCAGGAAATGCTACACCAACAGTGATCAGCTGACTGGCTGAGCAAATTGCTGTTAAGAACATGTTTGAGTCAATTTCACAGTGTATTGGACCTCAACTGGTGACAAGTGGGTTATCCTGTCTACAAGTGGACTGCTCTTGCATTGCCACAGATCAGAACATATGCTGTCTTGTGTTGCCACCTAGTGACTAGTGTGCTATTCCGCGAGCTCCTGCGAGCGGTCCACCAACTTTCAACCACAGGAAGACACACAATTTTGTGTGGAAGACACCGGGGCTGTTTCTGAGTGTGTTGATGGCCTTGTCTACTTCCTTAGAGAATGTGATTGCCGAGTCTGACTCTGGTATACATCGATGTTGAATAGAAATTTAGTGAATGTGCAATGAAATTGGAACTATTTCTAGGGACAGCAATGCTGTAGCATAGGAAATCAACTTTTGTGCCAGGTGGCAGCAGCATGCAGTTCTCAGTTTCACCAGACTGTGGGTTATCTAAACTGAGGCAGTGTCTATTTCTCATTTTCTCGCTGCTCAAATGAAAATGCCGACTCTCTGGCATGTGAATCCAAAAATCGCCCAATCAAAAGTTGTTTGCTAATTACTCAAATACTTTTTGGTTTTCATCAACCTTAGCACCAGGCTCTGGCAATATGTAGTCATAAATGACAAGTTTAGTGAAGGCACAACTGGACATTTCAGATTTGAGCCATTAACTTTATGGTCCGTTCTAACTGTCCAATCATGTATAAAATCCAGTCCTCAAATTCTTCAACAGTCTTCATGAAGTTTTGGAATCATGTGAGAAAATCCTGTGGACTACATGCCTTAGTCAGATATTATCAGTTTGCTAAAATGACACAAACAACCGTGAGTGGTCTGGTATATTTTGTACATCAATACCTTCTACATGGACTTAATTAGAGTATGAAAAGAAATGCCTTTTTTTTTCAAATATCTGGGTGGCCTACTGGTTGTAGTGCCCACCTGCTCCGCTGAAGGTCGTTGCCTGCACGGGTTCGAAGCTGGTTGGGGAACACACAATTTTCAGTGGATCTTCATGAGCAAAATCCCAGCTGGATGTCGTTCGGATGAGACATGAAATTGGCGGCCCTTTGTATCAGTGTCTCTGCCTGGCATGTAAAAACAACCCTTACATGGGGTAGGCCTATGTGTGTATCCTGTTGAGGACTCCCGCTTTCTCTCCCATCTCATCAATGAACCCTCATGAGCACACAGAACGGGTCTTGGAGGGCTGCACTTACCATATATCTGTCTATATGTTTATGTTTGAAAGATCAACATTTTTTAAAACACAAAAAAACAACCACACCAATTTTGATAAAGTTGTTATACATTTATTTTAATGTACTCAATAAATATAAATATTTACATTATAAAGTGATGACTATAAGGTAAAAATGCCAAGTACAGATAATTCAATATAAAAACTTTTGGTCTTGTAGGAGGTACAGATTTTTTTTTAATGACTTGAACAATAATTACTTCAAAAAGATCTATAACGCATTATCATTAACCAGGATGTCATGATTCCAGAAAACGAGCTACCCAGTATGCCAAATGATTTGAGGGCCACCCCAGAACTGGGCAGAGGTTTCTTCAAGCCAAGCTCCATTGTAAAAGTGATGTCGATGTAAGGTTCCGGACAGCATTCATATACTTTAACATTGCGAACAGCTGTCGTCCGTTTTAAATCAAATTGGTCACTGTTTCGGTAAGATGAAACATCCATGGCATCAGCTCTATTGGTCAAATTCAGCTGAAATAAATAAAAAAGAAAGACTCTGAAACTAGTTGTACTGTTGTGTATGTTAGCCCATTGGCTATGAGGTTGTCATTGGAGAATGACATCACATCTTGTAGCTATTTTACAGATATTGCCACACTAGAGAAAAGGGATGCCAGATGTGACACTGAGTTCTCACATGACATTACACTGAGTTTTCACATGACATCACACTGAGTTCTCACATGACATCACACTGAGTTCTCACGTGACATCACACTGAGTTCTCACGTGACATCACACTGAGTTCTCACATGACATCACACTGAGTTCTCACATGACATAACACTGAGTTCTCACATGACATCACACTGAGTTCTCACGTGACATCACACTGAGTTCTCACGTGACATCACACTGAGTTCTCACGTGACATCACACTGAGTTCTCACATGACATCACACTGAGTTCTCACATGACATCACACTGAGTTCTCACGTGACATCACACTGAGTTCTCACGTGACATCACACTGAGTTCTCACGTGACATCACACTGAGTTCTCACATGACATTACACTGAGTTCTTGCATGACATTACATGAGTTCTCACATGACATCACACTGAGTTCTCATGTGACATCACACTGAGTTCTCACGTGACATCACACTGAGTTCTCACATGACATCACACTGAGTTCTCACATGACATTACACTGAGTTCTCACATGACATCACACTGAGTTTTCTCATGACATTACACTGAGTTCTCATGTGACATCGCACTGAGTTCTCACATGACATACACTGAGTTTCCACATGACATCACACTTCAACAGCATGGAAAACCACTTGGATTCCTATAGTAAATATGACAGGGACAGACCCGGATATTTATCACCAGGAATGGTATTCCACCTTTTATTTCTATTTCTACAAGGATGTTGAATTCAGCCATCTACTAGTGTGAAAGTTCCATGAAAAATCATCACTTTTTGACATTTTAACAAAGTGTCATCCAATGCTTACATAACAAATAAATATATTTAGACTAACTTGATTTATCTAACACAGTTTACAAATTAAAATGCCATTAATAAGAGAGTAATAATCCTATTTAGGTCAATTCAACGGGAGTGTACCACTTTCGGTGATTTTTGAGATGGCTCTGAATGCCAAGTTTTCTGTATAATCAAATGATTTAAACTGGTATTGTATCATGATTGTTAAAGTGCATTAAATATATGTTTGAGACTCAAAAATGTCCCATTAGTCACAGTCACTAATTAACTTAGAGAACTCATCTGCAAAGAGTAGGGAGTTAATTAAGGTACGTTGTTAAGAAAAAAAGTTTTTTTTTCAATATTTATGAACAAACCTTAGTGCCATCATATGTCCAGGAACCTCCTTTAAGTTTACAAGATATATCGTTGTCATCGCGGTCACATTGGAACTTCAAGAAATGTCGTGGTACCCAGGAACACATACCACTTTCATACACAACAACCCTGGTCAAGTCATTTTTAATTGACCATCTGCAGAGACAAATAATAACTATATGGTTTTGTACATATATACTTGCAAAAATATCATATTAGTGGTAACACTGAAACTATACCAGAACCAGAGGCCGCGGAGCTGGGGGCACTGGGGGCACGTGCCCCCCCCCCACTTTTGGGCCCAAAAATACATAAAGTGCCCCTTTTCTCCCTGAAATTACAGTAAACAAGGTGCCCCGAGGCCCGGTGCCCCCCCCCCCATACTTTTTGAAGGCGTTCCGCCACCTCTGACCAGAACCAAAAGTATACAACAGAACATTTTTCTTTAAACTGCTTGTCTATTCAATGATTCTAAAGCCTTCTATAGGCTTATTTTTGGATGGACTTGAGTTATAAAAGTTCCAGCCACCAGGATAACTCCAGTTGATAGATTAAAGATGGTGGAAGGAGCTCTTGTGGAAGATCTGTCTCTAAGCTGTTCTTTATACATTTACCCATTGTAAGGGATAAGGTCAGGAGTCCAAATCATATCTGGCGGAAGACGAATGGATGAAAGTCCTCCATATGCTTCTGCATCCCACTTCAGGCGTTCATCGGTCCATTGCTGAGCAAAAAGACACACAATTTTCAAATGAGCAAAATTACAGACACGCTGCTAGGTTTACCAGTACCTTATAGATTATTGTCATTTCATATCGGAATGGTAACATTTATAATACTGACAACCTTATGATCATCTACTAGACTAGGACAATACAAGTATCACCAAATTTTAACAAAATTCACTGGATACCAAGCCATTGAAATTGTTTTTAAAATATGAACTAAATTATATAGACAGATAGACTGATAGAGAAATTCTTTGTGAAGCCTTCTGAAAGTTTTAATTCCTTTCATGACAAACACTTACATAATTTTCCCAGGCTTCTATAGTGATGGAGTCTGTCTTCGTGCAGTAGTCATCAATTCTCAGGAGAGATAAACCGTACTCGACATTCAATGGTTTGTCAACTGGCCCTGGTCTGCCATACTTCTGATAGGACTTCAGCAACTCTGTGAGCAGCCTGTCTTCCTCAGGAGAACCTGCACAGCAGTTGAAGAAACAGACCTGTCCAAATAAGACAAGAAAAAAATACACTCTCATGCGAATAAATATATTTACCCATTTACTGTTACAGCTTATCCATAAGTTATGCAAAAAGAGAGGACCAGTTCACTGAAAAAATTGACTTTGTGACTCATGATATATCCGATGAAGTGTCATCTTCTCTACATTCAACTTGGGAAACATGTATAGAGGCTGTTTGACTAGTCCTGATCAAGAGAAGGCCATTTGATTTATCATAACTGATTTTAAAAATCAGATGCATAATCCTTTTTGCCTGTCACCAACAAGCGGGATTATTAATTCTCATTAAATAAAAATTAACATTGAAAGCATTGCGTATGATCATGACAAATCATCAGAATCCCTAAACTTTTGTATAGATAGATAGATTGTGTCGTTAACAAGCATCATTGCCGGCAATGAAAATTGTTCAAGTACAACCAGTTTCTGTTTACCTTTGTCTTGCTTATCACATTTGGGTTGTTTTTTGTTTTTCGGAAAGATGTGAAATTTTAGCAATTTTAAGAAATCTACAAACCAGAAAGAAAACTGCAAAAGACACTCTCTTTCCAAAGTGGACCTCCTGAAAAGTAAAAGTGCATGTATGACAATCCAACAATCATATAATTGCCTAATCACTAGAGTCGCTAATAATCATGCATATTTTAACTTAATAATGACTGCACACTGTCACAGGCCGACATATAAACTGAACCAAATAAAAAACGCAAAACTATTCCCAGGGCTTTATTTTTCTAGATATGCTTCAAATGGGCTGTTGAGTATATGCATCTGTTTCATCAGGTGTTAAAGGACTCAGTTACATGAAATAACTCAAGTGTGACCATTTTCCGCTTGTCTGTGACCAAGTTTATCACATTGGGGTACGGTGATCGGACAGGGGTATAAGGCACCCCACAGGGCTAATCTAATGATTTCATGTTAAAGCTTGAAGAAAATTATGTAAAAGGCCACACAATTCACTTAATTTACTGCCACATGACTTGTTAAAAAAATTATTTTTTGAGAAGTCAGGTGAAAGTTTTCCACACACAATGATAATCCAATGGAACAATAAGACTACGGAAACAAGTCCTCAAACAGCCCAGACAATGGCTGTGGATGAAAAACCCTTAGGGTCAAACAAAAAGGCTTCACACAACCTGTGTATCAGCTGCAGGGTTAATCATCAGCACTTTTGTGCTCTCCTTTTGCCATTCTCACAACCACACTTCTGCCACCATAAGAAAAGCTCAAGGACGGCACACATTGTACTGCTGTTTGTCCTACGGCTGCTATACAGGTTGTTAGAGGTCTTTTTTATAGACCCTAAGCCTTTTTCACTCATTTGCATGTGTTTAGGCCGTTCCTTGACCTGTTTCCATAGTTGAAGTGTTTCACTCCAATATCATTGTGTGTGACAAACTCTGACCTGACTTCTCAAACAACAAAATTTTAACAAGTTTAGTGGCACCAACTGAAGCAAATTGTGTGGCCTTTTGCATCATTTTCTTCAAGTTTTCACACTGAGTCATTAGATTTGCTCTATTGAGTGCCTAATACCCCGGTACACTGACCATACCCCAATGTGATAAACCTTGTGACAGATGCTGATGCTAAGGTCAGAATTGAAAAATTTTATGGAACGGAGCCCTTTGACACCAGGTAATACATATGCATAAACTCAACAGCCCATCTGAATGATATTCAGAAAAATACAGCCATGGAAATATTTTTGCGTTTTTCATTTGGTTCAGTTTATATAGCAGATTGTTGTCTTTACACTTGTCACTAGTATATTTAAAAGGTGCCTCTACTCGTCCTGAAGCCAGTAAGCCTGCAAACGTGCAGAATGTAGCTTGGTAACTTTTCAACTTGGATAATCAAAGAAGTTCTAAACATTATACGACCTCTTGAGATTAAGTCAATCCAAAAGTAGTTAAAAGTGACACACTTTCTGAAAGTTTCTGTTCAGAAGAAGTTAGCAGACTCAAGTTGGAATGTGGCTCCTTGGAATATGCTTGAGACAATAAAGACAAGACTCGTTTAGGGTGGGCCTGTGTAACTATGTAGAATAGATTTTTTATTTGAGTAAAGTATATATATATATATGACCATTGTCCACAATTGTACATAATGGCTATTGTTTAAATTGCATCTTAAGACACTGAGCAGTTTTTAAGTTGCAGTTATTATTCAAAATAGCTCAGATTTAAGTTTATTTGAGAAAGGCGCAATCATAAATATATTTTATGTGAGTAATTTGCAAATATAATAAATGTTCAGGCATGTGAGAAAGACACCATCATTGTCCATCATGTGACAGATATTATACTTATCAAAATTTAACAGATGACTATAGTTAGATTTCTGACACTGCATATTAAAAGCATACTGTGCACTTTTACAGACTTAGTGTTGTAAATAAAAAGTGCTTAAAAATTTGAAGTACAGCAGTTTGATGTAATTTAACAAATTGAACTTGATATCTTATCATGTTTGATTCCGCGATGATATCCAGTCAAGCAATTTAATGCAGATAATTTACTACATGGTTGTGATAATGCTGCTGTTCATTGAAAACTTTACATGTTACATCCCATTATGATAGATTAATAATGCATTATGATTTTCATTGGTTTTTTGATCGATTTTCAAAAAAGTATTCAGTGCTTAAGCTTGTACTTGTACTAGTAGATTGCACTTGTACTTGTAAAAAATTGGGTATCAGAACAGTGAGTATTGAAGATCTGTACAAAAAGTCTGTTATCCAACGATGTAAATCAATCCTAAAAGATGACACTCACCCCCTAAGGGATCTATATTGTTTGTTACCATCTGGAAAAAGATACCGCTCAATTAAATGTAGAACATCAAGATACTCCAAAAGCTTTATTCCATCAAGCATACGGATCATAAATGAGACAGGTGTAGGCATAAACTAATTACTCTTATTTATTTTTCCTAAATGTATGCATGTGATCTGTGAATGTGTATGTATGAGTATGTCTGCTATATATGTGTATTTATTTATGTGTGTTTGCTGTGTATGTTTGTGTGTGTCGTTTACGTGTGTCTGTATGTATGTACCTCTCTTCTATATGTGTGATTGTACACCCCGAGTTTCATGGAGACATGACAAAATAAAGTATTTATTATTATTATTATTATTATTATTATTACTCGAGTACATTTGTATTTTGCTGTACTTGTACTTGTACTTAATTGTACTCATGACTTGTCAAGTACTTGTACATGTACTCGAGTACATTTGGATGTAGCCTACTCATGCCCATCCTGATAACCATGGCAGGTATATTGGACCATTTTACATCATTTTTTTCAAATGGCTATATCTCTAAACTTGTGAAAGATACAAGACTCCGCTTTCTTGCAGTTGAAAACGGATGACCTATGAGCGGCCATACTAATCATTAAGAGACAAAAGGTATCAGGGCATGCAAATGGCTTCAGTCCACCTGTGTACTAGCATGTGACAAATCAAATAAATGCCCAAGACATGAGTGTTTTGATATATTTGGCACGAATTCCATCTGATTTTACAGTTTATTATGAAAAACATTTTCTCAAAATTCACAGTTATTGTTGGGTGTTGTTGGTTACACAATTTGTAGATTCTTATCTACTTCTATTTTGGGTCTAATTAACTGTTAAAAGCACAAATAGTAACAAACAATGTATAACAGTTTGTGATCACTCCTGTTGATGTATATTGATTGAAATTTGTCATGTGATTTTGGAATAGGCTCCCACCAGTTATGCATTTCTTCAAAATATGCAAATACTGTAAAGGAAAAAATGATTTGCATGCCTCAACATTATCAAAATAAGTGAGATGGACAAGGTCAACTATTGCATTTCCACCATATCTGTATGTTATTTTCAAAATGACCCTGCTTCTGCAATCTCAAAATTCGAATTGCATACGCTTGTATTGTCTTATAGGGTCTTATGGGTATGCATGCGCGTGGGATGACCAACCCAAAATATTAGAATGGCAGTGAAGAATTGTCTTCGATGCTTACAAAGTTATAGCAGCATTTCCTCAAGTCCATTGAACCTGACTTTCCCCTATATTTTAGAATTCCCAACAAAGCAGTATTACGATTTAACAAAATACTGAAACACTAGGAATCTGAGATATGTGTCAGAATGGCTGGCATAGGCCAAGATACATAGTAGTTATACCATGGGCATATGTGGTATACGGAGATATATACAGCCGAGGTGGTAAATATAACCCGAGGGCGTAGCCCGAGGGTTATATTTACCACCGAGGCTGTATATATGCCGTATACCACAAATATGCCTTTGGTATAACTGATTTATACCATAATTCGCTGTTTCAGAGGATTATTTTGTTATCATGTGTTTCGAGACGAAGACCGATTTACTAAAAATGTCTGTATTTTATTACCACAGATACCAAAATGGTCCAAAAATTTTTCTTTATTTAACAAAATTAATAACTTATTTTTTAAATCAATATTCTAGTGTCAGCAACTTTTAATTATGTCCAAGCTACAAAAGCTCCTGTAAACTCCAGAGTGAGGCTCAATGGCATCTGTCATGACGTCATGATTCAAATGCAGGCTCTCTCATTGGCTGATTCAGTGTTTGTGCATTGTGACATCACCACTTGTCATGTGACCACTAAATATATGTGATATATGGCGAGATATATCATGGTAATTATTGAAGGATTTATCAGCGATCATGGTATAAATCTATTTATCTAAAATAAGTTTTTTAACAACTTCAATAAAATATGAGAAGTGTTAAGAAGTGTCATTATAACTTTATACAAGGCCTACATGGCATTTTAACCAGAGACACCTTAACAAAATTTGTTGTATATCCTATTTAAGCTTCCACCAATACAATGTCATTGTCATGTGATATCAAATGAACAAATTATGTAAATTATATCTATTTTTTATTTTTATTTTTTATAAAATCTGATAAATAAAACATACTTACCATGGTACTGTGTTGTGTGCTTACCACAGACAACAAAGAACTGAACATTTGAAGTTCATGCATTCAGCAAAGCGTGGGTACAGCACCAGGCCAGTATTTTCTTAGGTCAATGGGGCATTTGGGGGTACAACATCTGGTTGCCAGATGCTCCAAAATAACCCAAATATTGTCCCAATTCTGAGTTGAACTGTTTTCAACATATATTTCAGTTACACAGAAATAAGATCACAGTGAACAATTAAGAGAAAATTGCTCAGCCTCAACTGGGGCAGGTTAGGCATTAAATTGACCCCATTTACAAGCTCACAGTGGCCACATTGTTGGCTGTTATTATCATATTATTATAAAGGCTATAAATGCTGATGAAGTAACATTTTTGCCTGTTTCAATAATTGTACATAATAGTCTTGTTTGCCTATGTATAAATATTTTCTGTCAAAAAGAACAAAAATATGTTGAAAATGCAAACTGGTGCATGGTTTCTGTTTATTTTTTAAAATGCCCATGTATGGCTTCCACAAGTTGACACAAGTGGAAGTAGGCCTACAAATGTGCTTCAGAAAAAGAAAATACGGTCTGTCAATGATAAGGAAACATGAGTTAGAATTTTAGTATAGTTATTTTACTGTTGGAGTTTCAGATCTCTACCTACACTGTATGTAACCAATTTTTCTGTTTTTAAAACAGTAATAATTTACTTGAAGGGGGGGGGGGTACTTGTAATTAAAAAAATGCAAATGTTTACTTTTGTTTTAAGATAAGTTTATCGCGCCCTTGCCAGTTGCACGTACACTGCAAAAAAAGCTCCTTGTGTAAAACCCAATGGGGGCAGTATGTACAACTGTAGCTAACTGTGCTTCAGTGCAATCGGATGATCTTCTGTGCACATGTATTGTTCTTGAATGTACGTGTATCTAGTGATGTGACCTCTTATAAATGATGTTTGGCAATTTGTTTCTGCCTGTGTCACTCTGTGTGATGGTTCTTGGCAGGTATAGCGATATTCATGGGCCTGGTTTAAGGGGGGGCGGGGGGGGGGGGGCTGGGGGACAAGGCCCCCCCCCATGTTTTAGAGAGGGGGCACAAAGTATCTTTTGTCCCCCCCCCCCCATGTTTTTTTGCTTGAAAAAATCTTGGCAAAACACACAAAACTCTGGAAAAATACATTAATTTTAGCCCAGTTACTTCACTCAGATTAATGCAATATTTCAGAAACGATTATCCTGTCATTATTGTTATTGTCGAATCAACACAACTGTTCTATGCCTGACCAAATCACAACTATTTTCTTTGTAACCTGAAGTGCGGTTGACCTGACTTGTTGCTGAGTCGGACTAGGTACCTGCATGAACTAGAAGTGTAGCTGCACTGTAAACCCATGCCGTAGGTGCCGTTGAAAAAGTGCCGTAAAACTGACGCTGTTCTTACCGTAAATCTTTAAAAACGGTAAATTACCGTTAATTCAACAGTAAACCGTAAATGTGACATTGACTACTGCAAAACCAACAGGAATGTGCCGTAAGATCAAGAAAACGGCAATTAGCCAATTACTGTTGATTTTACGGTAACTGTTACTTTTACGAAGTTGCCGTATAGGCCTAATTATGCACTACAGCAGCTTACCGTTGAAATTTTATTGCAGCAGGCCAACTGTTCTGAACCACAACACAAACAATGCTGTCAAAGCAGTTTGTTTGTTTGTTTCTGCAAACATGACTCTTGGCTGTTTATGATTTATAACAATAATATAGACAACTTAAATCTATTGTACTTAAGTCTGCCTTAATGATATTTTCTGTCAACTATATTGCCGGCTGAACACTGTATGAGAGACTTGAGAAGATCTGTATTCACAAGGAAATTTTAAGTTTCAAGGTAATATCACTTTAAATATACATTTGCCTATTAACACAGGAGTATCAACCAACCCAGAGAATGTTGTATTAAGTGAAAGAGGTGGGTGGGGCTGACTGCAAAATAATTAATTCAATATTAGTGCTATATATAAACAAATGAATTTTCTTGTGAAATGATGCATTACTAATATGAATATTTCCAAGTACATTATTATATTGTTTTGTTATTCATTTGCTAGCCTTTTACAATAATTTTATGTGCAGGAGTCTAATAGGAGGTACTGGGGTAAATTGTGCTACTCACTGGAGGTCTTTTTATGAGCAGTAGGGGAGAATGGGGTTAGTTGTACCATGGGATAAGTTGTACCACCCACTGTTGTAAATCAAATGAGTTTCATTATTCTCAATGATTCAATAAAGTATTATCGTTTGGGTGAATTGAAGATCTGGGTGAATAAGGCAATCCCACTCATGTATTCACATTTGGTGAATGTCATTATGAGCCATGGAAAAAAACTGCCAAATATAATGCTACGAAAAGCAACACTCATAAGTTCAATTTTGTTATTGAAAACTTGGAAGTACGGAGGACTGACATTCTTGTTCTCAGTCATCTGGTATTGGTATAAGATGATGTCCTTCTGATAGGATGGAGTTAAGGTGTATATCTAGATATATTTGTGTAGTCAGATTTTGAAATCTTGCTTTGCTGGTTTACTTTTGACAACCAGTTTTCTCCATTGTTGGTTTATTTTTTACAACCAGTTTTCTTTAGAAAATCAATTTAGGGTAAGAAGTGTAATTTGGAGTGGGTTGAGTTGTGCCAATGGCATGACATAGGATTTAATTTTTTTTTAAACCTATTTTTCTCTTCATTTTACTCAAAGCCTAGACATCTTGTGAAACAACTTAGACTGAGAAGAAATGTTAAAAGTGTTATATCTCCCTCTTAACAATTAATAATCTGGATTTTGCAGCATTTTTGAATTTTGGTGTAAAATGACTTATAACTGTTTAATAAGTTTCATGTAGCATATCAGCCATATGCTGAACTCATGCTATATCGGAAGCAATAGGCAGAATGATAGGTTTTTATGGAATAAACTAAATCGAACAATTTTCACCATCATGTGGCACAACTTACCCCAGCACTTGGGTACTTGACCTACTTTTTTCAAACACTTGCCATGATCTTCTATATATATATATATGGTCTGGTCGCCCTGAAACTCACTTCGATTCTGGCCAATTTGTTATATCACTGATATCTAATTATCAGATTACATGATCAAGCTTTGGTTTTTTGGGAATCTCCCTGAAGCAAAAAATGGCACAACATACAATGGCCTCCCGACACAGCTCAATTTTATGCTCACCCTGTAAGCCTTTCATAAATGATTAGCATACATTATATTAATAACACAGTTACTGTAAAGCTATTTAAAATGTCCAACCATTAAGGAACAATACTAAAACCTACTTTTTTTTTGTAAAAGTTCAATACGACAGCAATGGCAAGACATAACATTTTGTATGTAGTCATATTGAGTGTCATTGGGTAACAAAATATAGTAAGATTTGCAAATGCACTTGGAATACTGGTCATATAATATTATGTTAAACAAGAATCCGCGGATCCAAAAGCAGAGCTTGGCATTTCTGTAGGCTCTGCCTTTAGAACTCGCTCTGTCCTTTCATTGGGCATGCGGGCCTGTGAATAATACACAGCTTTAGTTGATCTTCCTGCCCCTGAAAAATCAATCCATTGATTCAAAAAAGTCTTGTCAAGATGGAATCATTACACATTTTTCAGCCTTTATGAGGGCTCACTGCCCTCATTTGTCATTAGATGAGGGTGTTTCTATTAATGATAGGGGAGGAAGACTGGGGAAAGTTATTTTTAGCACATTGGAATACATGTATATGGATGATGATGGTAGGCCTTAGAGAAAAGTGGGTAAAGTGGCACAACTACATGTAAGTGGCTGGTACATTTCGTTTTGTCACTTGATGGGGCAATTTGTAGCACCAACTTTATTCCAAAAAAATCTTGTGTTTCACCCATATCAAGGGAAGGATCCTTCAGGTCTATATCCTGTATATATGCAATTATTTAGCTTAATATGAGTGCACTTAGCACAAGGACAGCTCATTCTGTGTTGTGCTCCTGTCTACAGTGACTGCCTGAACAGGAAGTGCCTGTAGTTGCCATAAAAGTGGAGCTAGTAGTTTAGTCAGCGTTTAGTTTGGTAAATAATTAAAATACCTCAAATATCTTCCAAAATAGCCTTAAAATTTCAGTCATGTTGTATAACAACCTCCAATGACATATTTCAGGGATTTAAATCAACATGTGTATCAGCATTGGAAATAATTATTTCCATACCCCTGATTGTAAGAAGTGACGGAAAATTAAAAGTCAAGACAAAAGTTAATGACTTAAATGGCTCACCAAGTAAGAAATCATAACAACACCTAAGGTTACATAATCTTCATTAACTGTCAACATACTATGTAACAGTCTAATAGTTAACAATCATCGTTAAATAGCTATGTTTTTATTGATCTCAGTTATGTAACATCAACAATTTAACATAATAGATCCAAATTTATAAATCCAAATTTAGCGGAGATTTGAATTACACAGCTGTCAGTGCAATCTGTCTATTTATCTATTTATCTATAGCTATCTATCTATCTATCCATCTATCTATCCATCTATCTATCTATCTATCTATCTATCTATCTATCTATCTATCTATCTATCTATCTATCTATCTAATCTTATCTATAGATCTAATCTTATCTATCTATTGTATCTGTCTGCCCATTTGCCCAGTCCTTTAAAAAGATAAATTGACCTTCTGCATGGAAAGTTGACGATATAATAATGCAATACGTAGTTCTATGACAATGCTGCGCGAATTTCATGGCAGTGCCATTTACATATTATTAGATTAGGGACCACAGCAATGAGGCAAGGTGCACCATTGCACAGGATGAAAGATCCCTCTGACAAGGGTTGCCTGGATTGAGAATCGAACCAGTGTCCCTGAGGTCAGTAGGCCAAGCATTACCACTGAGCCCTTTAAATGGATGGCATTGCCTTCTTTACTAAATTCTTCCAAAAGTGGGCTGCACAAGTTGCCCTTTGGCACAACTTACCCCCAGTATCCGTTATACATTAAAGTTATTGATCGACAGTACTCCAAAGCTATTTCAATGTAATTGAGGAGGTTCAATATTTTTTGAGAGTTTAAAAAATTTGCGGTTTGCCTACAAGATTTAGGTTCCTTCACAGCGACTTAGTCTATGTTATCTACTGATGTCATTAAGTTTTCAGCAAACAGCTGCCATATTATAACAATTCTTTTTGTTGCAGGGGACCTTATCAAATCCAGTTAAAGTGACTACAAAATGTTGTCCTTCTGCAACCAGTCAAGATGCAGTACCATCCAAAACTCTCCTACTGAAGTCATCTTATTCCATCTGATGAGTTCGACACATTGTCGTTCTTGGCTGGAGTAAACAGCTCTAACAAATATCACCATTTCAACCCATACTTTCTCACCTCTGCCAATGACCAGCAATATTCGTACAAACAAGTCATTTATATAAACATCATGTCAGAGTATAAGATATTTTAAACTTAATTTTTTCTGAAGAACGCTGAATAAGAATATTTATTTATTTTTCCAGAAAGAGAATTGTAAGGTTGCTGCCTGAAACCAGGATGGGCAGCTTTAAATTTGGATGCCATTGTGATGACTTGGCTCAGAGATATTGCCCAAATATATTATACGACATGACATCATAAAAAGTAAAATGGTAAGTTGTGTCACTGTTTGCCTTGGGCTGATACTGTATGCCAAATAAAACAATTTTTTTCAAGGCAATCTCAATATGAGATATTATACAGTTATCCAGTTGCAAAATCAGTGACTGATATTGAACAGGTGCTGTGCGCTGATAAATAGTATGGCTTTTGGTTGCAAACTGCAAAGAAAATGGCTGGAAATCAGACGTGTGAAGTTTTTGTTTCGTTTGGCATGCTTGTTTTAAACATATCCCATCTTAACTCAATAACTTTTGCACCCACAATTAAGTAACATAAGCAACATAAATAAGGCAAATGGGAGAAAAAAAAATTGAAAACAGAATGTGGGAATGTTAAATGTCAATTCAATCTTTTACACATTGAACTTGCCATGCAAAAATTGGCCGTGCTATATAAAATATAGCACCGCTGCAGACCAGAAGTCAGACTTCTAATTTTCCATATGATATGAAAATGTAGCATCTTGTGCCTCATTGAGACTGCGGAAGCGCATTACCGCCAAAGATTTTTTATTTCGGGTTTGGTACAAAGAAATTTTCAATTTTCATCGGAGTGTCGGGTGTCAGGGAAAGTTGGAAGTGGAGTTGAGAATTGGGAGGGCTGTCGGAAGGAGCGTTGGAAGGATATTTGGAATTGAAGATGAATGGAGAGTTGGAAGTGAAGTTGGAAGGAGAGTCGGGGAAGGAATTTGGGAGAAAAAAGGAGTCGGAGACAGGAGTTTGGGCGAGTTCAGGTAGAGTTGGGAGGGAAGTCAAGAAGAGAGAAACGTTGAGAGTCAGAAGGAGGGAGTCATGGAAAGGTGGAAGAAGAGTCAAGAAGACAGTGGAAAGGGACATTGTTGGAGGTCTCGATGTCGGCCTTGTTCTCGAGGTTAGCCTCGGGGCTATATTTTTATGGCCTTGGCCTTGGCTGGGTCTTGGATGCCAAATCACAGGCTTTGCCTCAGTCTCAGGTGTCTTTGGGCCAGTGTTGGAGGCCTCGAGAAGACTCATCCTCAAGACCCGTCTCTTGGTTATGTTTTGATGGCCTCGGCCTTGGCTCGGTCTCGGATGCCGAATCCTTGGCCTGGCCTTGGTCTCGGATGTTTCAACCTTGACTGCATCGTTGGTAAGAGAGTCTGGAGAACCGAGTAGGGAAGAGGGGATTTTTGAAGTCAGGAGTTGGGGTTGAGTCGGGAGGTGCATCAGGATTAGGGAGTTATTGAGTCGCAAGAAGGAAATCAGGGAGAGTTGGGAGTTTTGAGTTTGGTGTACCCGCCCAACTATCCCAACTACTGACTCTACCCAACTCCCGACTCTCCCCTAGCATTCTCCCAAATTCCTTCCCTGACTCTTTCAAATTCCTTCTCCAACTCCGACTCTTAACTCCATCCTCCCAACTCTCAAATCCTTCCTCCTGACTCTCCCTCTTCTCCCAACTCTCCTCACAACTCTCACTTCCTGACATTCCTGACAACTCTGTCTGACCCATCTTCCAAACTCTCCTTCTGACTCTCCTCTTGTTTCCCCTTTCAACCTCCTCCAAACTTTCCCTGACTCCCTCATCCCTACATTCTCCTGACTTTTTTGCTAAGATGGAAAGGTTTTTGCATTAACAAAAATTTGATTAAACCAAAAGCTTCTTGGATTAAAGTTTCTCATTTGAACCAAAACCACTTTTTGTTTATTGATTTTACTTAAAAATTATTTTATATGAAAAAGGTTCCTACTTCAGGTTTACTGCAAAGTGCTCAACTCCTCCTCCTGACTCTCCCCAATTTCCTTCTTCCAACGTTCAACAACTCACTCTTCCAGACTAACCTCCATACTCCTGACTCTCCCCAGTTTCCTTCATCTGAATCCAGTGATGGAATTGGGGGGGGGAGTTCTAGGGAGCTGAGCTCCCTTGATAAAAAAAACAGGGGGAGCTATGACCTGCTAGAGCTCCCCCAATCATCAGAAGAAACAAATAATTATCATGTTCACTTTTTCGGTCCTCCAGGTAGGCCTAATTTTAGCCAAAAATAAACCCTGGTTTGGAATTTTTCTCCCTTTTAAAAATTTGGAATGGCGCGTCTGTGCCACGACAGCTGATAGCTCCCCTGACAAAAAATTTTCCATTTCCATCACTGTCTGACTCTCAACAACTCTCTCCTCCAGACTGCCTTCCTGACTTTCCATGAAACTCTTCCCAACTCCCTTTCTCCCAATTTTGCCTCCCTCCTCCCGATTACTCCCAACACTCTCCAACTCCCTCCTCCCCCCGACTTATCAACTCCCGCGACTGACTCCCCTTCTGATTCCCCCTATGTCCTGCCAACTTTCCCCAACTCCTTCTTCCTGATACCCCCTCCTGAATCTCCCCTACTCCCTTCTAGCAACTCTTCCACTCGCTCTTCCTGACTTGCCCTTCAATCCCAACTCCTTATGACTCTCCCAGATTCTCCCCAAATCCATCCTCCAAACTCGCCTTCTGACTCCTCTCCTGATGCCCCTCCCAACTCTCCATGCGACTTCCCTCTCAACTTTCCCCCACTGCATCCTCCCGATTACCAAACCCCAGACTGCATCCTCCTGACTCTCCCCAGCTGCCTCCTCTTGACTGTTCCCAACTCATTTTTCCTGACTCTTCCTGCTTTTTTGCTAAGACTAAAAGTTTTTTCAAAAATTTAATCTTGAATAAAATCTAAAGGGTTTTGGATTTTACTCAAAAAGTTTTTATAGATTAAATAAAAAAGATTTTTGATTCAAAAGAAAAAACTCTTGAATTAAACAAAAAGATATTTCGATAAAAATCAAAATGTTTTTTGGTTCAAATGAAAAACTCTTTAAATTAGACGAAGGTTTTTGGATTACACCAAATCTTTTATTTGACTAAATGAAAAAGGCTTTTGAATTTCAACCAAAAAGCTATTGGAATAAACCGAGCAATTTTGGATTAAACCAAATGGTTTTTCATAAATTAAAAAAAGTTTTTGGTTTAAACAAGAAGTTTTTGGAATAAACCAAAAATAAAGAATATCATTGGCAGTAATACACCTCCGTACTGCACATTGAGTCATCGGTTCATATTGTTTGTTTTTTTGTTTTTTCAGATAAATCAAACATTGTCAATCTTATGCATATAAGTAATAAAGCTACGGTCTTCAGCTTTCTTGGTCTCAAATGTCAGTGGTCCTGAATCTCTCTTGAGCGTTTTTCCTTGATGGAAACAAGCGTAACTTTAAAATTTCCAAATTACCCAATACTTTACAAAATAATGCATAATGCATATCAAAACTATTACCCAGTGAAGAATTCATTATTATATATTTAGAATAATTAAATTTTATGAGCACCCCTCGCATACTAGATTTTTATATGGTTTAACATGCACACTCTCTCCTGCTATTTATATAATCAATTATGAACCCTTCTTATAAAATTGACCTAAGAGGAATGTGTCACTTTTCTGAAAATGACAAACAACATGCATATAAATTGTACATTTACTTGTCATTATGTTTGCACATTTCAGGAACCAGGCGACAGAAAAGAGAGATCCATTGCTTCGAAGTTTGGAGGCAAACCAAAAGAAGAAAAATTATCCATTTTGACCCAGGAAAGATCCAATGGACAAAATTTCAACTTAGATAAATATTCTTTTAGACTTTTGGATGAATGAGAAATAAAATTAAAATTTAAAATTTATTTTAATAATTGTTTTTTTGTTTATATCCACTAATAAATGTGTTCTTATGACAAGCTTTCTTTTGTGTTTGATTCTTTCTCAAATGATAATGTTGCAATAAAGTATGAGGCTAAAAATGATCAATGCATAAAGCAGAAATTAACTGTAATTCCCCGAAAGAGCGAAGGTGACATCTGGTGAACTGCAATCACAGGCGAACAATAGCATTAGTGAGGATAGCCAGCCAATAAATTTGAATTACCTTGCAATGAATATACATATTGATAATCCATAAGGGATATTCACTGAAATTAAAATCAGTTGTATGCTTAAATTTTTTATATGAAGGTACTGATCACACATACCATTAAATTTACGGCATCTTGCTGTCATCCCTACAATAGCTTTGAAAATTTGTAGTTAAATTAAGGCAATATTGCCGTAACATGACATAACGGCATAATTTGTAATTTACGGCAGCTTACTGTTAAGGCAAAGTGTACGGCAATTTGCCGTTAGCATAAAATTACAGCTACAGCAATTTGCCGTCAGTATCAAATTACGGCATGAGAGTGTTAAATTTACAGCAACTTGTCGTAAATTGAATAACGGCATTACCGTTGATTTTACGGCAAGTTACCGGCTAATTTGCTGCCGGTAATGCCGTTAAACCAACGGTTTCGGTTTTACAGTGCACTGTATTTTTCATTCATCCAAAAGTCTTAAAGAATATTTATCTAAGTTGAAATTGAAATTTTGTCCATTGGATCTTTCCTGGGTCAAAATGGATTTTTTTTCTTCTTTTGGTTTGCCTCCAAACTTCGAAGCAACGGATCTCTCTTTTTTGTCGCCTGGTTCCTGAAATGTGCAAACATAATGACAAGTAAATGTACAATTTATATGCATGTTGTTTGTCATTCTCAGAAAAGTGACACATTCCTCTTAGGTCAATTTTATAAGAAGGGTTCATAATTGATTATATAATTAGCAGAAGAGAGTGTGCATGTTAAACCATATAAAAATTTAGTATGCGAGGGGTGCTCATAAAATTTAATTATTCTGAATATATAATAATGAATTCTTCACTGGGTAATAGTTTTGATATGCATTATGCCGTTGTAAAGTATTGGGTAATTTGGAAATTTTAAAGTTACGCTTGTTTCCATCAAGGAAAAATGCTCAAGAGAGATTCAGGACCACTGACATTTGAGACCAAGATAGCTGAAGACTGTAGCTTTATTACTTATATGCATAGGATCAACAATGTTTGATTTATCTGAAAAAACAAACAACAAGAACCGATGACTCAATGTGCAGTACGGAGGCGTATTACTGCCAATGATATTTTTTATTTTTGGTTTATTCCAAAAACTTCTTGTTTAAACCAAAAACTTTTTTTAATTTATGAAAAACCTTTTGGTTTAATCCAAAATTGCTTGGCTTCTTCCAATATCTTTTTGGTTGAAATTCAAAAGCCTTTTTCATTTAGTCAAATAAAAGATTTGGTGTAATCCAAAACCCTTCATCTAATTTAAAGAGTTTTTCTTTTGAACCAAACATTTTTTTATTTAATCTAGAAAAACTTTTTGAGTAAAATCCGAAACCCTTTAGGTTTTACCGTAATATGGGGTGAATAGGGACACTGGGGTGAATCGGGACAGAACAGGGAAACGATGTATTTGCTCAAAAACACCCATTTCTAATGGCCTTAAGAACTTGATTTTTGGCACATTTATAGTAGACATACAAGCACATATTGTGATAAAATTTTGTACCTCTAACTGCAGGCAGTGATGAGCTGCAGGACCTTAAACTTGGCTCTGCAGGATTGACGTTTTAGAAGCTGGTCAAAACTTCGCTCGAACCATATTAAGGTTACTTACTAGAGCCAATAAACTTGTAACAAATTTTAAAATCAGTCTAACATGGCTTTAAGGGACCATAATTAAAGACTGGATATAGGATTGTGTTCATTTGGTCCTGGGTGCAGATCCAGGTCAATGGCAAATTTTCAGGATAAACCTAAAATAACCATACTAATTTTCATTTGCGTGTACTGGCGTGGCTTTTTGATAAATAATATTGAACTTGGCATCATTTGCAGTAAAGTTAGTCCAGAATTATCAATTACTAGAAATATTAGAAGAAAACCACTTTTTTAACAGTTTTCTGTCATTTATCACGTTTTTAAAAATCTGCATGTTATCAATGAAATTGATGTCAGATTTTCCTCAAAAATATTGTTTGGCATGTTGGACATGTTTTCTAATGTTTATTCAAAAGTAGCAATCACTCAAAGTAGCTAGGGAGTATTGATTGTGGAAATAATGAAGTGTCCCGATTCACCCCAAACTGTGGGGTGAATTGGGACAGTAGTTTTCTGGGCCTTGAGCATTGGGAATTTAAGATATCTTTTCAAGCTCCTAGGGGTACTTAGATCTTGTGCCCAGACACAATTTGACACCAAATATAGATTTCTAGATTGATTTTTGCCCATGCTATGACAAAAAAAACGGCCAATTCTGTCCCGATTCACCCCCATATTACGGTATTCAAGATTAAATTTTGTTATATCATATGATAACTTTTAGTCTTAGCAAAAAAGCAGGAAGAGTCAGGAGAAATGAGTTGAGAACAGTCATGAGGAGGCAGCTGGGGAGAGTCAGGAGGATGCAGTCTGGGGTTTGGTAATCGGGAGGATGCAGTGGGGGAAAGTTGAGAGGGAAGTCGCATGGAGAGTTGGGAGGGGCATCAGGAGAGGAGTCAGAAGGCGAGTTTGGAGGATGGATTTGGGGAGAATCTGGGAGAGTCATAAGGAGTTTGGATTGAAGGGCAAGTCAGGAAGAGCGAGTGCAAGAGTTGCTAGAAGGGAGTAGGGGAGATTCAGGAGGTGGGGTATCAGGAAGAAGGAGTTGGGCAAAGTTGGCAGGACATAGGGGGAATCAAAAGGGGAGTCAGTCGCGGGAGTTGATAAGTCGGGGGGAGGAGGGAGTTGGAGAGTGTTGGGAGTAATCGGGAGGAGGGAGGCAAAATTGGGAGGAAGGGAGTTGGGAAGAGTTTCATGGAAAGTCAGGAAGGCAGTCTGGAGGAGAGAGTTGTTGAGAGTCAGACAGTGATGGAAATGGAAAATTTTTTGTCAGGGGTGCTATCAGCTGTCGCGGCACAGGCGCGCCATTCGAAATTTTTAAAAGGGATAAAAATTCCAAACCAGGGTTTATTTTTGGCTAAATTTAGGCCTACCTGGAAGACCGAAAAAGTGAACATGATAATTATCTGTTTCTTCTGATGATTGGGGGAGCTGTAGCAAGTCACAGCTCCCCCTGTTTTTTTTATCAAGGGAGCTCAGCTCCCTTGAACTCCCCCCCCCCCCAATTCCATCACTGGCTTCAGATGAAGGAAACTGGGGAGAGTCAGGAGTATGGAGGTTAGTCTGGAAGAGTGAGTTGTGGAACGTTGGAAGAAGGAAATTGGGGAGAGTCAGGAGAAATAGTTGAGCACTTTGCAGTCAAACCTAAAGCAGGAACCTTTTTCATATAAAATAATTTTTAAGTAAAATCAATAAACGAAAAAGAGGTTTTGGTTCAAATGAAAAACTTAATCAAATTTTTGTTAATGCAAAAACCTTTCCATCTAAGCAAAAAAGCAAAAGGGGTTAAAGGAGAGTAGAGAGTCGAGCAGAGTCAGGAGAATGTAGGGATGAGGGAGTCAGGGAAAGTTTGGAGGAGGTTGAAAGGAGAAACAAGGGGAGAGTCAGAAGGGGAGTTTGGAAGAGGGGTCAGACAGAGTTGTTAGGAGAGTCAGGAAGTGAGAGTTGTGAGGAGAGTTGGGAGAAGAGGGAGAGTCAGGAGGAGGGATTTGAGAGTTGGGAGGATGGAGTTAAGAGTTGGAGTTGGAGAAGGAATTTGAAAGAGTCAGGGGCTAGGGGAGAGTCGGGAGTTGGGTAGAGTCTGTAGTTGGGATAGTCGGGAGGGGACTCAAAACTCCCAACTCTCCCTGATTTCCTTCTTGCCACTCAATAACTCCCTAATCCTGATGCCCCTCCCGACTCAACCCCAACTCCTGACTTCAAAAATCCCCTCTCCCCTACTCGGTTCTCCAGACTCTCTTACCAACGATGCGGTCAAGGTTGAAACATCCGAGACCAAGGCCAGGCCAAGGATTCAGCATCTGAGAGCGAGCCAAGGCCGAGCCCATCAAAACATAACCCAGAGACGGGTCTTGAGGATGAGTCTTCTCGAGGCCTCCAACACTGGCCCAAAGACACCTGAGACTGAGGCAAAGCCTGTGATTTGGCATCCAAGAGCCAGCCCAGGCCAAGGCCACCAAAATATAGCCCCGAGGCTAACCTCGAGAACAAGGCCGACATCGAGACCTCCAACAATGTCCCTTTCAAGTCTCTTCTTGACTCCCGTCTTCCACCTTTCCATGACTCCCTCCTTCTGACTCTCAACAATTCTCTATTCCTGACTTCCCTCCCAACTCTACCTGAACTCGCCCGAACTGCTGTCTCCGACTCCTGTTTTCTCCCAAATTCCTTCCCCGACTCTCCTTCCAACTTCACTTCCAACTCTCATTCCATCTTCAATTCCGAATCTCCTTCCAATGCTCCTTCCAACTGCCCTTCCAATTCTCAACTCCACTTCCAACTTTCCCTGACACCCGACACTCCGATGAAAATTGAAAGTTTCTATGTATCAAACCCGAAATTAAAAATCTTTGGCGGTAATATGCTTCCACTGTCTGAATCCGAATCTATAGCACAGCCGATTTTTGCATGGCAAGTTCAATGTGTAAAAGATTGAATTGACATTTAACATTCCCACATTCTGTTTTCCGATATTTTTTCTCCCGTTTGCCTTATTCATTTTGCTTATGTTACTTAATTGTGGGTGCAAAAGTTATTGAGTTATGATGAGATATGTTTAAAACAAGCATGCCAAACGAAACAAAAACTTCACACGCCTGATTTCCAGCCATTTTCTTTGCATTTGCAACCAAAAGCCATACTATTTATCAGCGCACGGCACCTGTTCAATATCAGTCACTGATTTTGCTACTGGATAACTGTATAATATCTCATATTGAGATTACCTTGAAAAAAATTGTTTTATTTGGCATACAGTATCAGCCCAAGGCAAACAGTGACACAACTTACCATTTTACTTTTTATGATGTCATATCGTATAATACATTTGGGCAATATCTCTGAACCAAGTCATCACAATGGCATCCAAATTTAAAGCTGTCCATCCTGGTTTCAGGCGGCAACCTTACAATTACTTTTCTGGAAAAATAAATAAATATTCTTATTCAGTGTTCTTCAGAAAAAATTAAGTTTAAAATATCTTATACTCTGACATAATGTTTATATAAATGACTTACACATTGTTCGTATGAATATTGCTGGTTATTGGCAGAGGTGAGAAAGTATGGGTTGAAATGCATTGGTGATATTTCTTGGAGTTGTTTACTTCAGCCAGGAACGACGATGTGTCTAACTCATCAGATGGAATAAGATGACTTCAGTAGGAGAGTTTTGGATGGTACTGCATCTTGACTGGTTGCAGAAGGACAACATTTTGTAGTCACTTTAACTGGATTTGATAAGGTCCCCTGCAACAAAAAGAATTGTTATAATATGGCAGCTGTTTGCTGAAAACTTAATGACATCAGTAGATAACATAGACTAAGTTGCTGTGAAGGAACCTAAATCTTGTAGGCAAACCACAAATTTTTTAAACTCTCAAAAAATATTAAACCTCCTCAATTACATTGAAATAGCTTTGGAGTACTGTCGATCAATAACTTTAATGTATAACGGATACTGGGGGTAAGTTGTGCCAAACGGCAACTTGTGTAGCCCACTTTTGGAAGAATTTAGTAAAGAAGGCAATGCCATCCATTTAAAGGGCTCAGCGGTAATGTTTGGCCTACTGACCTCAGGGACACTGGTTCGATTCTCAATCCAGGCAACCCTTGTCAGAGGGATCTTTCATTTTGTGCAATGGTGCACCTTGCCTCATTGCTGTAGTCCCTAATCTAATATTAAGCTAAATAATTGCATATATACAGGATATAAACCTGAAGGATCCTTCCCTTGAAATGGGTGAAACACAAGATTTTTTTGGAATAAAGTTGGTGCTACAAATTGCCCCATCAAGTGACAAAATGAATTGTACCAGCGACTTACATGTAGTTGTGCCACTAGACCCACTTTTCTCTAAGGCCTACCATCATCATCCATATACATGTATTCCAATGTGCTAAAAATAACTTTCCCCAGTCTTCCTTCCCTATCATTAATAGAAACACCCTCATCTAATGACAAATGAGGGCAGTGAGCCCTCATTAAGGCTGAAAAATGTGTAATGATTCCATCCTGACAGACGTTTTTGAATCAATGGATTGATTTTTCAGGGGCAGGAAGATCAACTAAAGCTGTGTATTATTCACATGCCCGCATGCCCAATGAAAGGACAGAGCGAGTTCTAAAGGCAGATCCTACAGAAATGCCAAGCTCTGCTTTTGGATCCGCGGATTCTTTTTTAACATAATATTATATGACCAGCATTCCAAGTGCATTTGCAAATATTACTATTTTTTGTTACCCAATGACACTCAATATGACTACATACAAAATTTTATGTCTTGCCATTGCTGTCGAATTGCACTTTTACAAAAAACAACTTAGGTTAGCAATGCTAGAACCCAGTAGGTGCGCTGTCGTCGTTTTTCTCTCAGCCTGCCCAAAAGTTGATCCTGCCAGCTTGGAAAAACTGAAGTCAAATCACGGCTGTTTTTTTACAGAAAAACCTCATAATTTGTCCAGGAAAGCTATGGAATGGATAGCTGAGGTTGTTAGGCCGTGGTATAGCACACTTTAGTCATGGTAGACATTTATTTTGTTTGTTAAAGATCGATTTAAATGTTTCGTTTTAATTATTTTCACACAAAACCGCTCTATACCACCTTCATTGTAGCACATGGATTTAGAGAATATTCTTGGGAACATTTTGCCGTTTAGTTTGTGAAGATAGGTGGTGGTAGAGTGGAGAAAATCCACTTTTAGTGAGTGAACGTTGGTGCATCTTGCCATTGGATCAATGCATTTACACACCCCCCGACCCCCCATAATAAATATGCCACTGACCTTGCAGTATACTAATTCATTGAGAATGGGACACTCAAGGGTCTAAACATGCTAAATGGGTTTAAGTATCATGATTGGATGCTTTTGAAAGTGAATTGTAATTCCTGATGTGAATTTTGTCAATTTTCAACCTCAATTTCTGAACCATAAAATTTTATACCTCGAGTTAAATTAACATTTTAGACTAAAAAACGACTGGGTTTGATTGCAAACTACTAGGAGAATATTGCTATACCTTTATTTCAGTGATATGTCTCATATTAAGGCAGTACAGAGCTGGATCACTTTTTGTCCATTTTGGGCCAAATTGGGACTCTAGCTTTTTGGTAGAGATCCCCATATGGAGACAAAACTGCACAAGGAAGGTCACTTTTGCCACTTGTTTTGTCAATGAGGGACCTGAAGGAAGATATCTATGCAAAGAAAAATTAATTTATAATCTTTATTCTGAAAGTGCTATCATTGCTACTTAGGTTTTAGTATTGTTCCTTAATGGTTGGACATTTTAAATAGCTCTACAGTAACTGTGTTATTAATATAATGTATGCTAATAATTTATAATTTATGAAGGGCTTACAGGGTGAGCATAAAATTGAGCTGTGTCGGGAGACCATTGTATGTTGTGCCATTTTTTTCTTCAGGGAGATTCCCAAAAAACCAAAGCTTGATCATGTAATCTGATAATTATATATCAATGATATAACAAATTGGCCAGAATCAAAGCGAGTTTCAGGGCGACCAGACCATATAGAAGATCATGGCAAGTGTTTGAAAAAAGTAGGTCAAGTACCCAAGTGCTGGGGTAAGTTGTGCCAGATGATGGTGAAAATTGTTTGATTTAGATTATTCCATAAAAACCTATCATTCTGCCTATTTCTTCCGATATAGCATGAGTTCAGCATCAGCATATGTCTGATATGAAACTGAAACTTATTAAACAATTATAAGCCATTTTACACAAAAATTCAAAAATGCTGCAAAATCCAGATTATCAATTGTTAAGAGGGAGATATAACACTTTTAACATTTCTTCTACGTGTAAGTTGTTTCAAAAGATGTCTAGGCTTTGAGTAAAATGAAGAGAAAAATAGGTTTAAAAAAAATTAAATCCTATGTCATGCCATTGGCACAACTCAACCCACTCCTAATTACAGTACTTACCCTAAATTGATTTTCTGAAGAAAACTGGTCGTAAAAAATAAACCAACAATGGAGAAAACTGGTTGTCAAAAGTAAACCAGCAATGCAATATTTCAAAATCTGACTACACAAATATATCTAGATATACACCTTAACTCCATCCTATCAGAAGGACATCATCTTATACCTATACCAAATGACTGAGAACAAGAATGTCAGTCCTCCGTACTTCCAAGTCTTCAATAACAAATTTGAACTTATGAGTGTTGCTTTTCGTAGCATTATATTTGGCAGTTTTTTTTCCATGGCTCATAATGACATTCACCAAATGTGAATACATGAGTTGGATTGCCTTATTCACCCAGATCTTCAATTCACCCCCATGATAATGCTTTATTGAATCATTGAAAATAATGAAATTCATTTGATTTACAACAGTGGGTGGTACAACTTATCCCATGGTACAACTAACCCCATTCTCCCCTACTGCTCATAAAAAGACCTCCAGTGAGTAGCACAATTTACCCCAGTACCTCCTATTAGACTCCTGCACATAAAAATATTTGAAAGGCTAGCTATTCATATTATTAATGCATAATTTCACAAGAAAATTAATTTGTTTATATATAGCACTAATATTGAATTAATTATTTTGCAGTCAGCCCCACCCACCTCTTTCACTTAATACAACATTCTCTGGGTAGGTTGATACTCCTGTGTTAATAGGCACATGTATATTTAAAGTGATATTACCTTGAAACTGAGAATTTCGTTGTGAATACAGATCTTCTCAAGTCTCTCATACAGTGTTCAACCGGCAATATAGTTGACAGAAAATATCATTAAGGCAGACTTAAGTACAATAGATTTAAGTTGTCTAGATTATTGTTATAAATCATAAACAGCCAAGAGTCATGTTTGCAGAAAGAAACAAACAAACTGCTTTGACAGCATTGTTTGTGTTGTGGTTCAGAACAGTCGGCCTGCTGCAACAAAATTTCTACGGTAAGCTGCTGTAGTGCATAATTAGGCCTATACGGCAACTTCGTAAAAGTAACAGTTACCGTAAAATCAACAGTAATTGGCTAATTGCCGTTTTCTTGATCTTACGGCACATTC
Source organism: Platynereis dumerilii (assembly GCA_026936325.1). NCBI lineage: Eukaryota > Metazoa > Annelida > Polychaeta > Phyllodocida > Nereididae > Platynereis > Platynereis dumerilii. The sequence goes on from JAPTHN010000011.1 coordinate 29,809,003, forward strand.
CTGTTGGTTTTGCGGTAGTCATTGTCACATTTACGGTTTACTGTTGAATTAACGGTAATTTACCGTTTTTAAAGATTTACGGTAAGATCAGCGTCAGTTTTACAGCACTTTTTTAACGGCACCTACGGCATGGGTTTACAGTGTAGATAGGAAAATCTGTCAACAGTGTGTGAAAATGATTACAGGTTTATGTGGAAAACAACTTGGTCAATAGTTTTTGGAATCAACTAACTCCATTTAAATGGTTTTATAACTTTCATTCTGAAATATCTTTAATGTTTATTGAAGTTGTAAAAGCACGAAAGCTTCATATCATCATACTATTAATTCACGGACCCCTTACGCTACTCAGACCAAACTACTGATTACCCAGTAGGGTAGGTTGATTTTGCAAAAATTTTGCAATTTCAATCTTGGACAAATTGGGATAGTGACATTTTCATGTCAAAAGGCCATATCCAAAATTTCAGGTCTCTAATTCTAATACTTTTTTGAGGAAATCCATTTAAAGTTTTGAGTTTTTAGACATTTTTCGCGAAGATTGCCGATTCGCGGTATTGAATAACTTAGTCAATTTAAAAGATAAGACAATGAAACTGGTATGGTTGCACAGCCCGGCTCAATTAGACCTTCATTTTGAATACCAACATCAATGGTTTAGGCCAAATTTGAAGGCTCAAGTAACCTCACAATGTGATAAATTTTCATTTTTTTGCTTGACTTGCCTATCAAAGTATGAATAATAAATGGAAATGTAATTCAATTGGCTGTTGAGATATCTGGCAATATTAGTGATCTTAGGTAAAGCACCCAGACCTATAATATAGTTACCTTTGTCAATTCAATGATTGTCACAGGTATCCCATAAAGAATCACAGAAATTAAGAACTTGTAAAAGATTAGGGGGGAGGGACTGGAATCAGAATCAGGTTCAGTATTATAATGACCTCAAAAAAAGAGAAAGAAATGGAATCCATGCAATCATTCTAACCAAGAAAGAAGTTCAAATTGAACAACCACCTGATTGGAAATTGTATATTTCTGTACTGGTGTGCGGAAGTTGTAACATGAAGCTTCCCTGCTTTGACAATTAAGGTACTACACAAATTATTAAGGCACTTCTTTACTGTTTTTAACAGTTTCATAATGGAACTAAGGTGTTAAAGGGAGGTCTTGATAAATATTAGACAGCTCTTTATGACATCACTGGAGCCTTACGGAACACATCATGCCTTTTGGATTGGGAATATTACATTTCCAAAATAATATCAATGGTCAGCGCAGAAAGAGAGAGAAAAAATACTATTTGCTTTTTTTGTGTGCAGTGTCATACAAAGGTCTACATCTCAAATTTTAACCTACCTTTATTCTTGATGTTGGCTGAGAACTTGTTTGCATCAATACAACATTGAAATTTTACTTCTGACATTCGATTCATTAAAAACTAAGTTGTGCAGCTGGAAAACTCGGCAAAGTTTCATAGGTTTGCTAAATGAAACTGTTACTCCCCCCATACCTCCGATATTGCTCATTTTAAGACCTCCAATGCTTGTGAAAGAGTAATCCAGTCAACTGACATAGGGTAGAATATAACCGCGGACTAGTAAAAACACTTTTTCAAGAAATTTCCTGTTTATTACTGCTTTGAATCATCAGATCTGACTTTCTTTCTCAAAATTGTGCTTTTTATAAGAAGTGCAGATCAAAAATTATCGGAAACCCTTCATGTTTGTATTCAAATTGTAGGTCTTTCTTTTAGATCTTTTCAAATATGTAGGTTGTTTTACTGTATGATCAGAAATGACAAAGTAATACGAAACCGCGTCTTTGCGAAACAACCGAAAAATGTTCAAAATGTCAAAAATTCAATGTCATTTCCTCAAAAAAGTTTTCAAGTTAGAGACCTCAAATTTTGGATATGGCCTTTTGATATGAAAATCTCACTATCCAAATTTGTCCAATGGTGAAGTTCCGAAATCAACCTACCCTATTACCCAGTTATGAAAACTTGCAAGCACCTTTTCTGTATTCTCTACAATGTCCTTAGCCATGTTTGATGTTCAAATTACAGTCATAGAAATTGACGTGATGATTTCCCATAATCTAACCATAAGCCATTAGAAAACACCACTTATTTCCCCCCTTCCCTCACATGCATGCTTTCACGGGTCTTATGCTATAGTTATCTAAAAGAGCTGTATACATGTGTGTCTTTCTGCATGAGTCGCAGACAGAACGCATACTTCATTAAGCCATAAGCAATAAGTGGGCAAACCATGGTCTTGTACGCCTGTTCACTGGTGTCACTTGGCCATTTGTTACTTAATTCTGAAGAATCCCAAGGTCATGTCTGCCTTCCTGCCAGGAAGTTCCTGGCCGACATATTCAGTGCATGATGGTCACACTTCAGGTCTTCAGAGACCTGGACTCCTAAGTATGTTTGACAACATGATGCTGCCAATAGGACCGATCATGGTGTAGTTGTGGATGATCGGGATCTTCTTTTGGGTCAAACAGATGGTGAAGCACTGTGCCGGGTGAAAAAAAGAGGATCAGTTGACCTAGAAAAATGCACTTTGTGATTCATGATAGCTGATAAAGTGTCATCTTCTGTATACTTTCAACATGGGAAACATAGAGGCAGTTTGATTAGTCATGATCAAGAGAAGGCCATTTGACTTGTCATAACTGATTTTGGATTGAAAATCAGATGCATGATCCTTTTGTTTGGCTGTCACCAACAAGAGGGATAAGTCTCCTTTAATCAAATTAACATTGAAAGTATTGGGTATGATCGATCATGACCAATCATCTGTATGATGATCAGTGGTGTCAGTAACTCCTCAGTGCTTGGTCGACCAAGCACTGAGGAGTTACTGACACCACTGTAGAGGAAGCATATATATGGGACCCAAGACTCGCTGGTTTTTTCTGTGCCCTCGCCCCCGTCCAGGCAAACTCGTTGGTGTGTGGCTTTATTTAGGAATGAACATTCGGGGACTTCCCTTCGTTGAAATAATTAAGTAATAAATAATCTCTATTTATAGTCTGTCTCTTTGATATAGAAAATGAGTGGACTGTTGCACTGTGAAAATGGAACTTTGTGTGTCATCATGCTGGTGATTTGTCATGATCACACCCAATACTTTCAATGTTAATTTGATTTAAGGAGACTTATCACGCCTTTTGGTGACAGCCAAACAAAAGGATTATGCATCTGATTTTCACTCTAAAATCAGTTATGACAAGTCAAGTGGCCTTCTCTTGATCATGACTAATCAAACAGCCTCTATGTTTCCCATGTTGAAATTAGAGAAGATGACACTTCAGCGGCAACCATGAGTCACAAAGGGCATTTTTCACAGTGGACTGGTCCTCTTTTTTTCCTTATCAAAGTGACAGACTGTGTGAATTGACTTGAGTAAGTACCTGAATTACATTCATTCCTCAATGCAAACTGTGAATGACTCGAATCGTGTGGCAATTAAAACGCCTGCATGATGTCTCGATAGTGATTGATGGATGATTGGAGCTTTATGTCCTGTATTTATGCACTTGCCCTGAAATAATTTTGAATTTGAGATATTAAGCATCAATTTAAAACCACATGGATTCGTTTACTTCTAAACTCAACTGAATGTTTGCATACGCAGTTGGATTACTTGAATCTGGTATCCTTTTATGAGAAAATCATCAATGCCAATAAACATATTTCTCAAGAATGGGCAAAGATCAAGGAACCCAATTAGCAAAATTTCAATGAAATGCGTGCTTTCCATTTACGTCAATGTGACGTCACGAGGTCGTGAAATTTTCTAGTTGATGTCATCCTGACTCATTCATTGATTAGCCTATCATTAAATTTCGTGACATAGACAACAATAAACATCACATTACTAACATTAGCTTGTATGACAAGACCAGGCAAACCATTACTGTCCACTATAAATCCTATAACACTGCATGTCAGTCATTGCAAAAATTAATTACTCAGCTAATTGCACCCACTGTCCTATCAATTAATGATGCAATTTGCAGAACGTGTTATGATTATCAGGTTTTGAAAACAATTTTATTAGCTCTAAATTATGGGCATGTCAATCAAATGTTGACCAATTTCATCAAATACCTTTTTCTAAACGAGCTCACTGTGTCTGTCTCCTTCCTGATAGCAACACACATTGGATTATCATACCAAGTAAGCAGGAATATATTATATTGAAGGTCATCAACACAGGGATATGTTAGGAACATCTCCCTGATCAACACATGCAGTTGCCAATCTTCAAACATCAGAGGTAATTTTTTTTTCACTCTTGACATTGATTGTAAATTTACTGGAAATGATAATCATAAATTAAATGGAATACATGGGAATACAGTAATTTTTAAGAACAAAATATTATCACAAAATGCACATATTTTTAAAAATGATATGTTAATGATAGGATGGCCTCTTTGAGGAGAACTATACAATACATTTATAAAAACACATCAATTGGTTAAAGCCTAACTGACTCTCAACCAAGTGAGTTTTCATTGACTGTATAGGAAAGTATTATTATTTTTAATTAAGTGCATATTTATTAAGATCATACAAAATGTAGTGCGCATGACTTGTTTTTGTTTTTCATTTGCAAAATGATATTAATTAATTCTTTTTTTTTAAACATAAATTAGTGTGTAATTGATACATTTATTAACACATGATATATTAATTTGATGTATTCACGTTAAAAATCTCATATTGCAAGCTTATTTGTGCTTTTCAGAGAGCTAAGAGCCATCCAAGGAAACTGGAAGAATCGTGACTTTCTTGGAAAGCCCTCACGATGCCTGCAATAATTTGATAAACTTAGAAACATCATCATCACTGCACCAACATCAGCAGCTCGCATCAGTCGCATCAGCAGCGAAAGCAACAAAGGTTTCTGCTGCAGGAGCCACAAGTAGCAGCAAGCCAGGTAACCTGGGAATCTCAGCGACTTGGCTTGCCAGTGATGGGGACCGCCCACCTCCACATCTCTCACCTGTGCGTTCCATGTATTTATATACATATATATGAATCATACAAATCACAGCGATGACTCTGTCAGATTGAAGCAAGAAGTGAATTCACACGCAGGTTAACCTGCTCTCACACCAATTTGGATTAATTTAACCCAAGGATTAAACATGAGTAAAACTCGTCACGAAGTGTACGGAGGACCCGAATATGAAAGACGCTTAAGAGTTTACATGAGAGCGTATGATATGCCGAGGCCTCGCTTGTCCTCCCTGGACAGGCAAAGACGGAGTGGACAAAGGAAACTAACAGGGAGTTCCCATGCGGTGGAGGACAAAGGTTACTGTAAAACAGGAGTGAGTATCACTTACAAGGACCCAAACGCCACAGTCCGTGTGGCAACGAATGATGTGGTGTATGTCAGTCGAATCCTCGTTCACAACAACAAATCCGAAGTCAGGTCCCAAATAGTCTTTGCGGAGCCACTTCACAAATCCAGACTATCCAGATCCTCCAGAAGAGCATCATGTCCTGGTCGTGGGATGGATTCCCCTCGAATGACTCCCTTCTCGCCCCAGGACAGTGGCTATGAGGAAAACGAGAGTGACACCACCCGAGAAGAACCCAATCTTGGTCCAAGATCGAGCCCTTCTGATCTCACTGCAAACAGTAATCATGCATCCGATTCGTCCTTATCGTCTTCATCTGGAAGTGACGTTGACGATCATCTCTTCAAACCTCAACTCTCAAAGCTTTCCAACATCAAGCGCAGTCAAAAACACTCGCGAGTGTCATTCTGTGAGCAGGTCAGGGTGGCCAATTTCTTCGCTGATGATGACATGAGTGACGACAGCCTAAGTGACGGAGATTCTGTCGATGCAAGTCCCCTGAACAAAGACTGGAAGGAAAGTATGTTTGAGCACAAGGAAATGCTGAAAACTGACTCAATCTGCATAACATGGCAGAGATCATCCCCTGTGAACGCTGAGGTAGTGCCTTCGCCACCTGTGCCATCAAATTCACCTGTTAAAAATGTGCCGGATAATAGTGGGTCTCCACAACCTGAGAAACAAGCTGCACCAAGCAGCCTCAAGTCTCATAGTATCCAATTTTCAAGTTCAGAGGATGCCCGACAGAGGGTGGTCCTCACCGCTCCGTTCACCCTCATCTTCAATGTGTCACAAGCGCATAAAACTGGATCTCCGCGTATTTCAGCTCGTTTGACCCCGTTCCAGACTCCTTCTAAAACTAAGACAAGGAAACCAACAAATTGTCAGGAGAATCCCACTTCCTCATCCACGAAGAATGAACTGTTTAAATGGGCGTCCAGTGACTCCAAGGTTAAACAAAATAAGGAGGGTTTCTCAAAACACCAAAGACGGTCAAGCCTCCAGATCAACAATCAAAGATCTCCAGAAACGCGCTCGAGATATGATCACCTGACAAGGCGCTGGTCCGCCCAATCCACGAACTCTCAGGGCTTTCAGCCTTGGTAAAGTGAATCAATTAACAAACATTGTACATTTGATATTTATCTTTGTGTTAATAATATTCATGCTGCCTTATACTTAAAAATAACTGTTACATGTATTCCACATGTTTATGCAGCCTCAAAGATTTGTGAAATATAGATTGCGTAAAATACTGATCAATAATTCAGGTTATGAGAAATAAAGAAGTCTTTGACAATTCAGTAACCAAGAGATTTTGATAGTCACTGCAGTTTTCCAAGCAAGCATGTGGGTGGGAAAATGTATAGACGGGCCATAATGAACCTCAGTTGCAGACTTTTCTGGTATTGCTGCAGTTCTTATAAATGTAAATTTTTAATCCATATGGGTCAGTCCCTATGGGTAATCCCATTATTCAAGTATTGACCTGTTTTGAGGGTATTGGCAACAAAAAGTTTGAGAGCTTTTCTGATCTGTGATATGACTGGTGTCGCTTAATATTACAGAGTAAGAATCTCCATCAAGGTTCCCTCGTTTACAAATTTTAAGTCCTTAAGTTCCTAACAAATCACGAGCCATATAACTTACCTGAAATTCAGGAAGGGATCTGTATCCTTATAATTTACAAAGTGCAATAATGTGGCAGCACTGTACATGACTTCCTGTTTGATCAAGACATTGGCTTGGAGAAAGCACATGTTTCAGAAAAAAGTCAGCTGTAGAAAAGCACTAAGAACTGTGTATGTGGTCACAGTGGACCAAACCCATTCAAATTATAACCTTGAAACGTCTTTGATATTTGATTAACCGCTCCACAGTTTCAATGTGAGTAAAAATTCTGTGTTGACATGGCCATAGGAGAATTTGTCTTACCTTGTCTGCCAATGTCTGGTAAATTAGTCTCCTCCGATTTGTCCTGTTAGTCATTCCATTTAAGAGATATCCCATACAATAGTCAATTAGTCATAGTCCATGAACAGTTCCATGTTAAATGGATGCTCAAATGTTTAAATTATTATTTCTTAGACAATAAGTCTCTGGGTCTGCCACATATTCTTATGCTCTGACAGTGTTTTAAGGGCCCTGTAGCAAAATAGCAAGCCGGATTATCTTGTTGCTTGACAGCAAGGCTGTCTGTTGAAGCAAATAAGACAAGAAAAAAGAGATTTTATGTACATTTAAAACTCCTACTAGGTCTATGAGCGAGTAGGTTTATTGTTCGGTGTCATTGTTGCGATGGACGTTTAACAAGCAACTAAGGAATGAAGCAAAAATTTTCTTCAACTGTCATAAAGTGATGCTATTCTAGTTCGCACTCTTTAAACAAATACCAAAACTGAATTTGTCATAACCACAACACGTCATAGCTGCAACAATTTGATACTGTTGTGGTAATGATTCATAGGAAATGCGTGTTAATTTTAGCCAATATTAAAATTGAGAAATCAATCAGGACAACCATTGCCAGATGTAAACTTACTCGTTCAGACCCTATCTTGACCTCCACATTGATTAAATCATGCATTTTAGCAATTAATTTCTGAAAACAATAATATTGTCACTCAGACATTGCTGTAGAATGACCCAGGAATGATTTATCTCACTACAATACTGCAAGTCTGCGAACAACATTAAGCTTACTATGTATGAGGGCCTTCAGAAAGGTCTGACAAATTTTTTTTGGCAGACCTTCCTTTTTGATACAGCTGAATGAAAGTTTCACAGAACTATTTTGAGCTGTGCTTCGTGGACTGAGAGCTACTGAGTTTGCTTTTCACTGGCAACTGAAAAGTGATTTCATAAATAGATGGCGAAATACCCTAAGATAGTTCTGTCAAAATTTAATTCAGCTGCTTCAAAGAGTAAGGTCTGCCAAAAATACTGGTCAGAACTTTCTCACCTTGTATGCTGAGGATAATCAAAATATTCCAACTGACTGTCATCTGAACACAATCTTGTAACTGTGGAATTGACCTGCTACTGTGATATTTTTGGTATATTCAGCTATGTTGAGATTAGTGGCTCACTGATAGTACTGATATTTTTTCACCTTCAAAAAAGGTAGTTTTCACAAAAATACAGAGGTGTCATCATAGTCAGAACTTCCTCAGACAAAAAAGGGAGTAGCAGGTATGAAAAATAATAAGAATTTGCCAATACTTTAAATTCTGTCAAATGAAGGTAAATCTGCAGGCATTCTTGACAAACTGGTATGGAGTAGTTTGTATAGACAAGTACTGGAGCTTTGGTGAGTGCAGTCTTCAACTTTTCAAAAGATTTGGCGTGCTTGTTTAACCAGACAAATTTTCCAGAGGAAACAAATTTCTTCTTCTTACTGTTCCCTCTACTCTCCATATGTCCTGTAAGAATTTCCTGCAACGGCTGAGCAACTGAGGCATAGTCCTCTATGAACAAACGGTAGACTCAAGCAAATCCTAAGAACTCTCTAACATCCTTGTGTGAAGTTGAAACAGGCCATTTAGGAACAGCATCTATCTTATCAGAAGTTCAGAACAAGTCACAATTCACTGTTCAGAACTAATATGACCCGAGTACGTACTTAACTTGTTTCTGAAAAAAGAACATTTGGCTGGGTTGAGTTAAGTTTTGCTTCAGAAAAATTAGTAAAAAATTTTTCAAATGTAGAACATGTTCCTCAAAAGTGCGAGTAAACACAATAACAAAATCTAAATACAAAATGCATTCCGTCAAATTTAAAGATCCCATCACTTTCTCAATCATTTGTTGCAAACTAGTGAGTGCTACAGCAAGACCGAAGGGCATTCTTGTTCCTTCATAGAAGCCTGAGGGCCCCAATGAAAATGTGCTCTTGTGCCTGTCCTGTGGATGAACTCCTATTCATCAGCATAGGAGGCAGGGGGCTGGAGAGATAGGGTGTCCAATTTTTCGAAAAGTTTTTCAGATCAAGCTCCTCTTGGGCTCAGTTGTGCTACTCTTGGCTACTATTTGTACAGAGTTCCTACACCAAATTTCAGCCAAATCCAATTAATCCATTAAGAGTTAAATCCGCCCCCCTTCCACAATCTTTGGAGGGCCCTTCCAAAACCTGAAAATGACTATTTTCGAGCATAAAAACTGAACAATTCGTTGATTGATGCACATTTCCGTACCAAAGTCTAACTTTGACAAGGAGATGGCAATGGAAAAGCAACTCAATAAAATGTGTAGAAGTGCTAACTTCAATTTGAAAAATATCTCAAAGATTAGGAAGGCATGGGATAGACACACAATCAAAACTGCAGTTAATGCATTTGTTACTCCTCACCTAGATTATGGAAATGGATTGCTGCATGGCATCAGCCAAAGACTAGTGAAGAAACTTCAAGTTGCACAAAACTTTGCTGTTCGTTGATTGAAAAATTGAAAAACACGAAAGTGTCAAGGGTTATCGAAGAAACTTGTACTGGCTGCCAATTCTGCGAGAATTGAATTTAACTTGAAAAGCACTAAATGATCAAGCTCCTGAGTCCATAGTACTCCATACAGAAACTTTTTCATCTGAAATATCCAAAAAGCAATGAAAACATCCTTCCGGATAAAGTAAGAATGTCTGATTCTTTTCAAAACTTCATGAAAAAGTTGAAAACGCATCTATTCCAGAGATACTACAACTAAGACTCCCAAGCGCTGGTGATCGAGCAGCATTTCTGGAACCATCGCTATGAAAATTCTTAATTTTATTATTATAATCATACATTATAGCCAACAAAACTCCAAAAAGAAAACAAAATACTTCTGTATACATGTAAATCCAAGGAAATCTTTACTTTATCTTTACGTTCAGGTTTTATTATAGACTATCAACAATTTATTGAATCGAAACAATCGTTACCGGTCATCTTTTGTACCTTCTGCTGAGTTCTGCTGTTCGGTCTAAACAATCATTGATTTAATCTCATCAGATCTGATCAGGAACCGTTCAGAATTTACGACTGGGGGAGGGTGGGAGTTTTGCCCGAGGTGAAAATCAGTTCTGAAAACAATCTTGCTATTGTATACAAATCACAAGAGGTTGTTGTATGCTGATTAAGCTTTGCTTGCTGCCTCATGCTTATGTCTCCATAAGCATTCAGTATTTGGCGGGGGGGGGGGGGGTCACAGGAGCATTTGGGGGGGGGGGGTCAAACCCCCTTAACCCCCCATTATTTCGAACACTGCTTTTAACACTCTTTCTAAGGGGGGGGGTTACTAATTTTTTTACAACATGTGTAAGGGGGGGAAGTAAATTTGAACAAGAAAAAATCACATAATATGTGCACATATGCACAAAAGTGTGCTAATCTGTGTGCATAATAATTGTCCAAGCTCCAAGGTGTGTGAAATACTACAAGTGATATGGGTGCGGCACTCGATCAGATTGTGCATTGCTTTGTTGGCGTCTAGGGGAGGGTATTAGAAATCTGCATTGATCCCAAGGGAGGGGGTACTAACACTGGTCAACGATGATTTTGCTACCTGAGGAAAAATACCTCTATAAACCTAAGGGACCGTTCAGAATTTATGACTGGGGGGGGTGGGAGTTTTGCCCGAGGGGGTACTAACTTTTCACACGTGTTCCAAGGGGGGTACTAGTTTTTGACAACATGTCTAAGGGGGGGGTAAGAAATTTTAACAAAACAAAAAAGTTAAAAAACGCGCATATATTCAGGTTAACCATGCGCAAAATCCGCGAATCTGTTCACGCGACTGTACAAGGGGCACAATGTGTAACAATATATACATGTATTGCTTTGTATGTCGACGGGGGGGGGGGGGGGTACTAAAAATACGTATGAAACCTAGGGGTGGGGTACTAAAAATCCGCATGGAACTCAAGGGGGGGGTATCAATTTTTGACGGGAAGTTCTGGCAAAACTCCCACCCCCCAGTCATAAATTCTGAACGGTCCCTAATTCGAGCATGCTGATTCCAAATCTGAAATCGGAATTGCTCCAGAACGTCTAGATTTTGACTCATGCCCATGTGAATATTTGGCGAAAAAGCAGACATGAGAGCAATTCGCGTGTAAAATAAATGTGTTCTAAGCTATTAAAATTTAGATTTAGAAATTATCTTGGCATTTGTAGAGATGAGTTTAATATCCTGAATCAAAATATGACCTAATTGTTTACTTATACTTCTCCAACTACAAATATTTGAGGGTAAGAAGTGCCAGAAATAGGCGATTTTTACTAAGTAACCTCTGGTTGGTTTATAACTATTTCAAGATATGAAAATTTTGTATGAGATGCTACAGCCAGTAATTGAAACCAATCTGTGAGCTGCTAATGGCCTACTTTGCCCAACAAAAATGTATTGATAATTTTATATTAGCAAATTTGATGAAAAAAATTTCGGAAAATGTATGCTTTTTCCAAATCTGATTTTGAATGTCCATTTCTAAATGTATATGCCCAAAGTTATGACAAATCACACTCCACCTTCAGGAGCTCAGACTCTGAAGGGACTGCTTGATTGTCAAAGAAGGGGCCATGTGAACCACATAAATTGTTGCAAATTTGATGATTCAGTTCTCCGCAATTTGATTTCTTCTTGACAGAAATTGTTGGTTGAGCAAAACAGTATGGAAAACAGTTAAAACCATGTTAAAACCATGTCAAATCAAAGGCCCTGGTCTACACAGTGGCTGAGGCTGGCTCTGTGGGCAGTGCAGTTGCATTAGAGTGTGGTATTTGGAATCATAAGACTCAAGACTCAAGACTCAAGACTCAAGAATTTTATTTCTCCACAAAATTAAAATTATACAATTTTGAACTTATTATTGATTTCAAGAAAAGTAACTCTAGTTAAATACAACATGTACAATTAAGATAAATTCTGTGGACAGGATGACCTATCTAAGACAAGGATCTTGTCGCTAGCAAAAAATATCTGCAATACTTGACCCTTCCAACCAGAACATTTTAATTTAAAATTTATTGCATATAATTTTCCATCAATTCTTTTCATTTTCTTCGTGAAAAATCCAATCATCATAAGAAATTACTTAGATATATTTTCATACACCCAGAAACTATAATGTATCAGTATGAGTTGCACATTACCCATTTTCATATCTCCAAATGGGAATATATTGAACAATAACAATTTTGCAAAAAATCGCCCATTTCTGGAGCCTTTCACCCTCAAATTTTTGTATCTCAACCTGTCTGATTGAAATATTTTGGCTATATATTGTTTCAGCATCTTAAAATAACTTATGTAAATACTAAGATATGCCTACTTTCCATTATTCAACAGTGCAGAGTGCATTTCTTTTACACGCGAATTGCTCTCACGCCTGAATATTTGCCAAATATTGACATGGCCATCTCAAAATCTAGACGTTCTGGAGAAATTCTGATTACAGATTTGGAATCAGCAGATTTTGTGGAAAATTTTTCAGGTATATTGCCCTAAATAGGAAGAAAATTTGGGAAATAGGAAGAAAAATTGGGATGATAAGCAAAATGGGGAAATGACCAGAATTGAGGGAAGTAGTAAAAAATAATGGGGAAATAAATAAAAGAAATTGAAAGAAAAGGGCTTTTATACGCAGAGTTTTATCAGATTTCCCCATTTTTTCTTCACAATTTCCCCATTTTTTCTTCGTAATTTCCCCATTTTTCTGGCCCCAAATGATATGCATCCGCAAAAAATTCCACCAAAATTTTCAAAATTTAACCAACGCATATGGGACAGTTTTTGTGATCAAAGGAATTGTGCTAGGCCTAAGGTATTCGTAAAACACGTATCGAAAAAAAATTGCAAGATTTCCAGCTTTCTGATTTGACTTTTAGCAAATTTGTACCTTATTTTCCTTAAATTTGCCAATTTAAAAAAAAATTACCAAACTGTTATTTTAAATTTCCCCAAAATATCTCTTAAACCTCAACAAAAAGGTTCTCTGAAATGAAATTTTCTCCCTAATTTTTGCAGTGATATTTCTGTGAACCGAAATAAAAATTCTTAAGAACTTTCATTTATCATGTTTAAGCTTGTTTACATCTCCACAGAAAGCATAGAATTCTGCAACATCGGTTATTCTGAGTTTCCCCCCCCCCCAACCCCTCAGATTTGTGGTCGTGGATTTTCCTAATTTTGAAAAAAAAAATTTTGTCAATCAAAATACTAACTAAAATATATGGACTCGCACTTCTTCAGATTGACTCCCAAAATCTGAAAACATAGGAGTTTGTCTGACTCCTATCTAATTCATGAGAATGTCGAACCCTGTTTGATAGCGATTACAATTTGTTGGTGGATCAGTAGCACATGCGCAGGACTGCAGTCTGGTGAAACTGAGAACTGCATGCTGCTGCCACCTGGCACAAAAGTTGATTTCCTATGCTACAGCATTGCTGTCCCAAGAAATAGTTCCAATTTCATTGCACATTCACAAAATTTCCATTCAACATTGATGTATACCAGAGTCAGACTCAGCAATCACATTCTCTAAGGAAGTAGACAAGGCCATCAGCACACTCAGAAACAGCCCCGGTGTCTTCCAGACAAAATTGTGTGTGTTCTTCTGGTCGAAAGTATGTGGACGCTCGCAGGAGCTCGCTGAATAGCACACTAGTCACTAGGTGGCAATACAAGACAGCATATGTTCTGATCTGTGGCAATGCAGGAGCAGTCCACTTGTAGAAAGGCAGGACTCAGTATCCATCCAGTCTTTTCTTGCACGCTTCGACAGCCTTAATATTGGATGCAAACTTCTAACAAATTTTTTCATCATAAATTTTATCTTGACAGCACCCAAACTAGTCCGCCTGAGACCCGGGGGAGGAGGGGGTACTCACTGTGAAAGGGTGTACATAGAGGTGCCACTGGATGTAGGTCTGGATACTCAGGTCTGGGCCATCGCCATCTTTCCTTGGGTGAAATAACAGAATCTTCAAGGCATCGTTTTGGGGTGATTTAAGGCTTTGAAAAATCTAAAAAAAATGGAAGCATCTAGATTTTACTATTAGAAAACCTGTTCAATACTTGAAATATTTTTATCAGGCCGATTTTTAGAGAAATGACAGGAAAAAGAACATGTCAATAAAAGTTCGGACATTGACTTCGGGTGTTTCGGACGGACTTTTCACATAGAAATAATGGTCGTACAGAGTCAAAACGTAGGATATTAAATTTGCAACACAATGACACCAGTTCGAAAATTCTACAGCCGATATTAACGGCGCTACGCCGTGCTGCATCATTGACGCAGCAATTGCACAAGGAAAGACTGGATGGATACTGAGCTCTGCTCTGCTGATCTACACTGGATGGTTTAGGTGTTTTGGCCTTCTAGGATTAAAATGAACTTAAATGTTATTGGTTTTTTAAGAATTCAGATTAATTTGGTTGCCCCTTTTTGCATCGGCTTGAAAAGACGATTACAATGGCCTATAACCTACAGATCATAAAGATTAAATTTTGGTTGTAGATATTTTTACTAAAATATTAAAATGGTTTGTTGTTTGGTGTGGTTTCCCGCAAAATCGCCGTGGCGCATCCCTATGCAAAGTCCGCGAACCCCCAGGGGCCTGAGCGAGCCCCGCTCAGCAAGAAGTAACTGCTCAGGTTAAGTATCCAACTATTAGTGACCCTGGACTGAATAAGCCACAGGATTGACTTATTCCAAGTTGTTCACACCTTTTCAACCAATCCTGCCACTTATTCAGTTGGGGGAGGTCACTACTTAGCTCTACTTGTTTGATTCTTAACTTGAGCCGAAGTAACCTTGGACTATAGCCTACCCGAGCTACAGACCTGTGGAAACAAACTTTTTCATGTGGCTGAACTCTTTCTTCTGTGTCAAGCACTTTTTTTTAATCCATCCTCCCTCCCCCCAAAGATCATCGGGGTCGACCCCTCACAGGTCTTCATTTGTCTCTCCAAAGCCGATGGTTTGCTGCCGCGCAGCGTGCGCTTGCATTTACACCAGGCACCAGGTGGCAGGTGTGCTGTATAGAACGAATTCACCTGGCGTATTTTTCGTGAACTTGAAGCTGTGTACAAGAGCAACCATGATGGTGGGTGTGTCAGGGAAGAAACTTTGTAAATTTGTTGTATAAGAGCTACAATCTGAGTAATGTAGGATGACAAATTGTTGTTTTGTGTTTTAGGATGGAAGTGATGAAGGCGCTGACCTGTTAACAGAGAATAACAAGGTATGTGCAGACTGCAAATGAATGAAAATATGTGCTTCCTTGTCACCACTTCTGAGACCTGTCAAACTCAAAGGTCCCAGTGAAATGATCAACAATCACATGCTCAAAAGTGTGTCTGTAAAAATGGCTTTGTCTCAGTTTGGAGTGCAAGGCAGTCTTTGTAAGTTCCATTAGATCCTCGACAAACTTGCAATGCTGATCAAATATTGCAATGGCATGAAAACACAGCTTAAAAAAATAGCTAAAAATCAATCATCCTCAGCAATGGCTCAATACTGCCAATAGCAAATAGGTCTCAATTCATTGGCTTCCAGCCAGACACTGAAACAAGACTTAGAGCTTTTAAATAAAGCAATGTCGCTGTGTCTAAAACAGCTGATTGGCGTCTATCTAGCGCATAAGCCTCTGTTATCTTATCTTTGTGTGTTGACCAGTGAATTGGCAGATTGAGATAGTGTTTAATGAGTGTGTAATGTATTCGTCTGTGTGGGTCAATGGCTAGGGGGAGGTTCCTGAAATTATGTCATTAGTATTTGGATAGGAGGACTGTATGTACAATGGAAGATCCTCATGCCTATTGCCTTTTTCAGCCAAATGCAAACTCAGAGGCCGTTGACCTGACTGATACTTCTCTTGTTGTGGATATTTCTGATGCCTTGAGTGAAAAAGATAAAGTGAAATTTACCGTCCAAACGAAGGTAAGTCTGTCAAAATAGTGGTTTTTGCGTAAGGTAGGCAGGCCTACAGCCCTAAACTGACACCCTGCTGCCCCTTCATTACTTACATACATGTAAGTTCCTAACAACAGAACAGGGGCAGGATTTCCTCTGCGTTTTGTAATGGATGCCATATAATGGTAGTCATTGGTAGATCTCTGCAGAGCCGCAGTAATGCAATTTGTAGATACCACTGTTGCCAAGTGGTCATTCCATGGTAAAACATATCTGATGATAATAAGCTATGTGATCAATTGACCATTTGACCACGCCAGCGCCCCCAGTGATTAGTTTTGGGTGAACAAGGGCTAGTGTAACAGCCTGAAAGCTTCCAATGGAGGTAAATATAGCTGTTTGTATACTATTAATTGGAATACAATTGACCATTTGTATTGTATTAGTATTAGTTTTGCTTTGTCAGACTTTAACCAAATTATGAACTAGGAAGATGAATATCTCACTGTCTAAATTAGTTCAAAATTCATCATCTATATAGACGTTATCCAATATTAAATTTCTATTTTCTCCAGACAACCTTGCCAGAGTTTCAACAATGTAAGTTCTCAGTGGTGAGGCAGCATGAAGAATTTGTCTGGTTGCATGACCGCTATGAAGAGAATGAGGACTATGGGGGCATTGTTGTGAGTGTGCCATTCATATTAATGTGAAGTATTACATTGTTTTTTTTTTCGATTGAATTTACTATATTATGTGCATTACAAAGAGTGGAAGAAGAAAATAAAGGAATACACAAAAAATAACACAATACACAAGTGAATTCTGTATGAACCAACATGTTTTGAACTAGAAATTTTGTGATCTCGTATTTATTGTGGCTTTATTTGATTTGGAGACAATTACATTTTAATGCCAAAAGTGCGTGAAAAAAATCCAAAATCCAATTTTCAATATCTTTAAAAATGTGAGAGTTCACTCTCTGTTCTATTTGATTGAGATCCAGCCGAAGTAAATTGAGACACAGTAAATGGCAGGTCAAACCTTTTATAAATAGGTCTTATTTGTTCGACCTACAAAGTCTGACATAATCACTAATTAGGAGGGAAATTAAAATATAATTTGGCTTTTTTCCTGTCTCACTGCAAAATGTTCGCTGTTCTTCAAAAGAGAAGAAATGGTTCATTTTCAGGACTCTTTTTTTTGTAAATTTCAGTGTATCAGACTGTATAGATCTTTTATTGTCTGTATGTTCAGCTGTAAATTGTGTTAATGTAACTGATAACAGATACCCCCAGCTCCACCAAAACCAGACTTTGATACATCAAGGGAGAAACTGCAGCGTCTTGGAGAGGGAGAAAACACAATGACAAAGGAAGAATTCACAAAAATGAAACAAGAACTGGAAGCGTAAGTTCTAAGGTCATATAATCAAGTAGAATGATCAGTCTGATGACAATCCCATTTTCATTTTGAAAATAACTCTTTGTTTGATGTTTTTTTGCTACTATTTTAATAAATGTTTTCTGTTTATTAGAGAATACCTTGCAACCTTCAAGAAGACTGTGGCTATGCACGAAGTGTTTTTGCAAAGACTGGCGGCCCACCCTCTTCTGAGGAACGATGTGAACTTCAGGGTCTTCCTTGAGTATGACCAAGATGTAGGTGGTTTTCATTTATTATTAAAGTATATGTTAGGTTACTGAATAACAATGCTGGAGAATTTATAAATTTAACAAAAAAATTAAACTGTGAAACCATCCTAAATTTTGTATAGAAATTATCGTGCATATGGATTTAGGTGTCAGCCTTCCAATTTAAAAGTTATTGCGTTATTGATATGATGATAAATGTAGATAATGGTCAAAATTTAAACTCGCTCAGCTTTATAACTCAGTTAACCAAAAAAGGATTTCAGTGAACATTGATACTTGTCTATAAGTTGCAACTAGCTTAATCTAAATGGATTAGTTGTCTAATTTGTTGCAACTATCTGAATCTATTTGGATTTGTTGCAACTATCTGAATCTATTTGGATTAGTTGTCTTATTTGTTGCAACTATCTGAATCTATTTGGATTAGTTGTCTAATCTGTTGCAATTATCTGGATCTAATTGGATTAGTCAATAGGCTTACGTTGTTGTGCCTTGTTTACTTTCCAGCTGAGTGTCAGAGGCAAAAACAGAAAAGAAAGACTCAGCGGCTTCTTCAGAAACGTTACACAATCAGCTGATGAAGTTGTCTTATCAAATCAAAAGGTATGTTGAATCTCTTATAGGTCTCTGCGCTTTGACTTCATAAAAGTCTCCTTTTGTGGACCTGTGTCTAATAAATCTTTTGAGTCATTTCACCTAACGTACTTGAGGGCATTATCAGCAGGGGGGGTATTATCAGCACCCCTGGAAGTTTTTGCTTGTTTGCAGCTTAGTCAAGCGCACATGTCTTGGTGCCAAAACTCCTTAATGTTCATGAGGCAATTCTTATAGGATTTTAGTGGTCATTACAAACCTAACTAAGGCCAACTGGCCTCAGGTCACATGTTTCTGCATAAGAAATAACACCTCACTTTTTAAATTGTCACTTTTAACTCCCGAGATAAAAGGACGTTCTGCTGTGTTGACTGTCCCAATCAGCTGAAACAGGAAGTAGGGCTCTGGAAATGGGTCCCAAACATTAGGTCCTATCCCGTTCAAGGCATTAGGCCCATTTTTGAGACATTACGCATTGCACTGTCCAAATGGGGGAGGGGGGTTGAAGAGGTAACCCGTAAGAGTAGAATGGAGGGTATTATCAGCACCTACCCAGGCCTCTATTCGAGGGGGGCCTCTATTCGAGGGGGGTCCTTTACTTGAGTATATATGACAAATGCCTTGGAATAGTATAAGCATTTTTGTATCTTACACCTTACAACTGCATTAGATTCCCACAAGTACATTACACCATAATATTCAGTTTTACTTGAATTAATTCCACATTTCTATCTTATTAGCAGTGCAATCAGACCTATGGCCTGAGTTGTGCTTTTACAAGGAATGGGTGACAGAGGGCCCCTCTAGGTGAGAAAATGATTCTATCCAAAATTGGTCCATTGGCTGCACTATCTGGCACTTTTAACAATGCTACTAAGCACCAAACTGTTTAAAATACCATCCATGTGCTGATAATACCCTCACTATGCTGATAATACCCTCCAATAACTGCATCTACATTTAGGTCCCCACCGGTACTGGAACTAGACTGACTAGGACGGTTGTCTGGTGGAATTTTGCAAAATGGTTATGCTGGTTCCCAGAATACTTGTATGGTGGCATTTGACCTAGTTTTGGTACTTCCATGACCTCCTTTTGCTTAAGGTGCTGATAATACCCTCAAGTACGGTAGATTTGAAATAATCAAGCAAATAAATACTGTTTAATATTGTGTCAATTGGTGGGGTGTTCTATTGCTGATTATATTATTTTATTTTGCAGGATGTTGATGACTTCTTTGACCAACAGAAAACCTTCATCGTAGAATACCACGAAAAAATCAGAGACAGCTGTACGAAGGCCGACAGAATGACAAGAAGTCACAAAAGTATGTAATTATCTCTTTCGAAAGTAACATATAATATATATAAGCGTGACTAATTTTCAATTTAATAGGAATTACTAAAATATGGTAGGCCTATGAGTTATGTTTGCATTACCAAGAGGGAAATTTAAAAAATGTTGTTTATTTTACTTCTCAATGGGTAATAGGTATTTTGCTAATTTGTGTTCCACAAGGACTGTTGAAAACTTTACGCCGCAGATTTTCCGTATACGAATGGACTGATATGTTGACCATTGCTCATCTGTAATCAAAGTATTACTAAGATATAATCCACGTGGCTCAAGGGATTTATCTCGTTCAAAAATTGGTTACTTTTGCAGATGTTGCGGATTCCTACATTAAGATATCAGCAGAACTTGTGCAATTAGCAACAGTGGAAAACTCCGGTGTCACGCAGTGAGTAATTGTGTCACTTTGCTTATAAATTTAATCTATACTAATTTGCTTACTAAAAACGAGTAATGAACTAACTTTTGTGTATATTTGCTACATTAATATATCTACATAACTTTAAGATGATACAGTGTGATACAAGTTTAAGCTCCACAACTTAGTGATTTGATAGCATTTTGACTACTACATTAATTGTGCTTTTTTGAAAAAGTTGTAGTCTTACATGTTGTTGTGTTTCCCTGCACAATCTTACCTTGGGTTTAAATTTAAGTTTAGCACTGGAAAAGTCCACCTTGTGCAGCACAGAAAAGTACGCCATTCAGCAGCCATTGTGATATCATTGAATTCCCCTTCACAAGTTCCCTGTCACTTGTGTGTTGTAGCAGCAACCTCACAGCTTCTATAATAAGTTGCCTACTTCACAGTTACCTACTTCACAGTTACCTACTTCACAGTTACCTGCTGGTATTTCAAAGTTACCTCCACGTATGTCTAAGTTACCTACACTCAGCTGTGTTGTCGTCTCATGTCACCGTTACATTGTCCTCAGCTTGGTTATAGACCTATTTGCAATTTTGCAATGCTTGCTTTGTTGTGCCTTTATTCACAATTTATTCACTAGCCTTAGAACCCTTTAAGTGCCTAGATTGTCTCACGGTAGATGCCTAGATTTCTAATCATGTAGTACATTGTAGGTGTCTATAGATTGATAAGATTATTAATGTACAGTGTGGAGATCGTCGTTTGTGAGTTAAAAATGAGACAATACTGTGTTGCGATTCAGTTATTGCCATTTTACATGTTATCATTCAATTTGTGTTGTCTAGCTATGGCTATTTGGCTCCCTTTCTGAAAGTTTGAATGGGTCAGCCACACTGGCTGTAGTATTTCAGTAGTGTTTAAGCATGTCAAATAACTGAAACGTACGAAGGATGTTAGTTGTTTGGATGTTACTGTTTCAGTTTATTGTGGGCCGAACCTGTTATACCATTTCAACGAATTTGTTTAAATATTGTTTTGCCTAATTGTTAAGGTTGTGTTAGATCAGATATTTTTTAAATGTATAGGTATTTAGTTGATTGATAAAGTAGACTGTCACAGTCATGGAATCACAAGAAATGTGTCATTGCGTCTCGTATTATAATCCACTATTTTAATAGCTTTGTCCTGCATGCTTATGGGTTGCTGCCCTTCACTATTGCACCATGGTGTCTCAGAGGGTTTAGATTAGCGCTATGCCATAGTTGCTGTTTTAGTTACATAATGCGTAATTAGATGTATGTCATCGTTTAGTGTACCTCATAGTTGTCATTTGTCGTTACCTTAATGCTATGATGATTTTAATGGATTTCAGTATATTAATTACTATATCATATGATGATATAATCATATGATATGAGCATGCAGTATTATTAAATTTGGATTGGTGCCCCCCTTAATCAATGCAGAGCGAAGCCTTGGTTAAATGACCCCCTGGCGAGGGCTTTTGAAGATCTTGGGGATGACCAGAGCAACGGGATACGAGACTCGACCGCTGTAGAGCGTTATAACAACCTCCGCCAGCAAGCTCACTTATGGTCCCAGAGCCGGTAGGGTGCACTCTCTTCTCTTGGCACAGGGCTTTTTACTATGGCTGTAACTCGTTTCTCTCTCACTCAAGTCTCACCTGTAACAAAATTCCAAGTCTATACTATTTGTTTATTCCCTTGCAATGCTTTCACTCGTTCAGCTATGACTTTGTTCAAGCTACTGTAACAAGGTGACGGGCAATCTAACTGACATGAGCAGCAGCAGCAACCAGATTCGAGATGATTTTTTCGATAATTTATTCGGATTTATGCACAAATTGAAGCAAAGTAGACCAAAAGGTGAAAGAAAAGGTGGCTCATATGTCTCAATAAGGTTCGGTACATTACCCTTCAGCCATAATAATTATTGTGGTATAGCACACTGAAGTAGAATATGGCCTACAATTCAGATCTTTCCTTGCATTTCAGGCAGTAAGGAGCTTAGTAAGGCAAGATGTGTATTAAATATACTTAAATATTGAGTTAGTTTTATATTATTCAGTTTATTTGACTTTACTAGTTTTAGGAAAACAGAAATTTTACTCCTGGCATAGGTTTATAACTATATGTTTTATTGATTATTGAAGACAATTTATATTTGTATTTTTTTTTTAAATTAGGGAATGCTACATTTTGGAGGTTATAGTTGGAGTTTTCAATTAATTTCAATTTTTTGTTGTGAAAATTAGTTGTTGGATTGGGAAGTCATTTGATTTCTGGTGACAGCTCTCATTCACAGAGACTTGGCGTTCACATTCCGTCCTGTGATTTGATCGAGCTGTTTTTGATTTGCTGTTTGATATGTTAGTGCATGGTGCTGGGTAAATAATTAACTTCTGATTGCTAAGCATGCTGTTTTGATTCATTTTAAGGTTAGAAAGTTATCTCCTATAGGATGAGCGAATAAATAATGCATATATAACATTGTTCTTATATTCACAATTTTATTCTGTTTATTCTTATTTATGACAAATACCAATTAATGTATGTTTCTTTTGCCATTTTCAGAATTTTGAATAAACTCTCAGAAGGTCTCGAAAGAGCACGGGTGAGTACCATTAATTAAACCTGCTCTGCAATGTATGCAATGGCAATGTGCCGTCTTGAACTTTCTGAAATGTGCCTTTGTAAATAATAAACCCCCTACTGCTACTGCAAAGAACAGACCAAAGAAAATTTGGATCCAGGCATGCTGGGGTCCGATTAGAAAAAAAAGTTTTGGTGCTTTTGGTTGTTTTGTGGATATATGTAATGTAATGAAATTAAAGTAAATATTTATTACATGTTTTAAAAAAAAAGTACATGTACTTCTATGTGGCAAAAACACATGTGGAAATAGAATTAAATGAATAATCACATTGTTCTTTTTCAGAAATCCGAGGGCCGAGTAGCTTCTGACGAAGACTTGAAGTTGTCAGACACTTTGCGATATTATGTGCGGGACACAACTGCTGCAAAAAAGCTGCTCTACCGGCGAGCAAGAGCACTGGCCAACTACGAAGCAGCTAACAAGAATTTGGATAAAGCAAGGGCAAAAAACAAAGAGGTCAAGGCAGTGAGTACACTGAAAATTTGTTAAATAGCTATAGAATTTTCTTGTAGAGTTGTTTGTTGCAGAAGTTTCCTTGGCTCGTACATGTCACTACAAGAATTATAAGAAATATATGTGATTCAAGCTGAAGGAGAATCTGTGAGAGACAATGACAGCACATGCTGTCTTGAGAGACATGAAGTTCTCTCAATTTTAAATGAACTTTGCACAAACTGACTTTCATATTTCTATATTGCTATTTAATGTCATAACTGTACTAATTTGGTACGAATAAAATAATAATAATAATAATAATAAAGTTTGCATGCCATTTGAACTTGATTCAATAAATTAACTCATTTTCAAAAGTAGTTTATTCAGATGTGATTTGATGTGAATTCACATTAATTACAAATTCAGATTTTCATTAGACATTCTTGGTCGATGGTCATTGTACGTCAAGACCGTAAGCCTATTGCTAAGTTTCTGGGGTGAAATAGTGACTGGATGAAAGTATTGAATTGTGTCACTGCCCTTTGAGTTTGACGTTTTCTTTTAAAAGATATTTTTGCCGCATTAAGTACTCCTGCATTATGTTTCAGGCTGAAATTACTCAACAGGAGGCGTGCGAAAAGTTTGAGAGTCTATCCGAGACAGCTCGATCAGGTACGACCAGTAATTGTTTGCGCTTACCAGTTTTTTGTCTGTTAAAGATTCAATATATACTATTGTGTATTATTAGGCCTACCAGCTTCTCAATGATGAGAAAAAGCAGTTTTCTTTTTAGCAGAGATTTTTATTGATTGTTTATTTCTATTTTTCAATCCAGAACTGAAAGATTTCAGAGTACGGCGAATCAACCACTTCAGAAAAAATATGTCAGAGTTGGCAGAACTTGAAATCAAACATGCCAAGGTAGGCAGAGAATATTTTATTTCTCACAACTGAATTTCCTCTGAATATCTTATCTCATTCTCTCAAGTCTGAGTCTCACTGTGAGCTGCACAGCCAGGGAGCACGAGAGGCTCTGACGTTGTGAGAGTGATCTTGTCTATAACTTTGTGACCTATGTGTCTATGACATGTCCATGTATCTATCTATCGGTCTTTCTTTTGATGTATCTTTCAATCTATCTATCAATCTATTCATTTGCCTTCTTACTTATTTACCTGCCTACCAGCTTATCCTCCTTTCCCAGAGTCAAATGGAATCTAGGCTATGAAAGCATCTCATCATGTTATTGAGAAATTGAGACATTCCAATTTCTACATGATCATTTCACAACCATACAATAATTAGCAATATCATTGAAATGAATAATATTATCAACTAAGCATTGTAAGCAGAGGCTGTATGCCTCCCTAATGATTAGCCAAGACAAAGAAAATACAAGTTTCATAAATCATTATGACGATAACATTTTATAGACTGAAGATTCATGTTGTGCACATTTTACATTTTCAGTCGCAAGTACAGCTCCTGAAGAGCCTCATCATGAACATGAAGGAGGATTGATGACCGTCACCCGTCTCCTAGCAACGCATCAGGATGCTTCTGTTGGGATCCGGTCTCCTGCAGTGATAGAAATCTGTCCCATTCACGTTAAAGATTATTTTCCATGTTTTCATTTATACTACATTCCACCTGATTTGTTAAAGGGAGGACCTCCCACTATTTTAGTGCTGGTGTGCAATGTCTTTATAAAAGATCTATTTGTGTACATTCGATGCCTTGTCTTTTATTGTTAAACTTGATTTACCTCGATATTGACATTTGTGGAGATAAATGTTGAGTATTAAAAGTTGTTTAAATGTTAAACAGCTGTGATTTCATCTAATGAGAGTTTGAAAATTTAAGGAGTTCGAAATTTTAGAGCTTTTCAGTTTCATGAAGGCGATGTTATTAAAAGCTGCCTCAAATTAGCTGTGAATTTCATCAAATCTGCCTCTCAAAACAGTTGTTTCAGCATGTTAACATTTTGAAAGTTCTTTGGCTTGTTCTGTCTCAAAAACATTTTTCAGGTATTAGTAGAGGACCCCACCATAGATCAGTGGGCAGAATGGAAGAATTTATGAGAAAAAATGCTAAAACACAATATATTCAGGCCAAAACCCAACACACACAGGCAAATCTGTAAAAGTGAGCAAATAAAAATGAGCAAATGACAGTTAAATTATATTATTACATGACCACTATGCTAGAGCGATGCTGATTGGCCTAAATCAGTCACATGACGACATCATAAAAACTCATATTGCATGGTTCGGGTGCAATATGAGATTTTTCCAAAAAAAATTTTTTTTACAATTTTTTTTTTTTCAGATTTTTTCATATTGCATGGTTAGAGTGCAATATGAGTTTTATAAAAAAAAAAAAAAATTCCAAAAAAATTGTTTTTTTCATTTTTGTTTTTTGACACCAAAATAAAATAAAAAAATCCGAAAATTTTTTTTTTTCGGAATGGAACATTATATTGGAAGCATAGTGGTCATGTAATAAAACAAATACGGCACTTATTATCGTGCAATATGAAAATTTATTTGCACTCGTAAATTCATATTGAACTCGGGCTGCGCCCTCGTTCAATATGAATTTCCTCGTGCAAATAAATTTTCATATTGCACTCATATCATGCCGTATTTGTATAATATTTCATACCTCCTAAAACTACATTGTGCAAAGGAATCATATTGTCACTCATCAGCAGGAAAAGTACAAACCGCGTGAGTTTGTCAGCTCATAAAAATGCGTGAAATACATAAAACAAACTGAAATGTCATCGTACGTACGTGTCATTATCAACTGAATACTTAGTAATCATCGTCAGAGTCCTCATTTCTGTTATCTGTGGAGCTATCTTCGGACTATCTACACTCTGTTATTTCAACCTGTGCAATAGTGTCACTGAGATTCTCTGTGGGGAACGCAAAATTTTCAGTGGACCTTCATGAGCAAAATCCCAGCTGGATGTCGTTTGGATGAGACGTTAAATATGGCGGCCCCTTGTATCAGTGTCTATGCTGGGCAAGTAAAAGATCCCTCACATGGGGTAAATGTGTAACATGTTGAGGACTCCCACTCTCTCTCCCATCTCATCAATCAACCCTCGTGAGGGCCCAGAACTGGGCTTATAGGGCTGCACTTACCATATCTATCTATCTGTCTATGCTCCTGCAAGATAGTTTTTGGCAGCAGTCACTTTCGTACATGAGATATTGTATCACAGCAAATGAAGACCATCTCCTAACCTGCCTATAAACAGTGCAACCATAGCTTTGCATCCTTTGCTTTCGGCAACAAAATGACTTTTTGTGGTGAGTAAAATTCCTTGGCCCTCTTTTAGGGTACAATCTCCATTCGTCAATTTGGGTACCACTGTCTTCTTTCCAATACGTTGGAAGTCATGTCACATCAAGTGAAGCATACAGGAATAGGGTGTGTCACACATCAGCTCCGAGCATCTGCTTTATCACCTTGAGGTCTGCCATTGATACTGTCAGGTCAGATTCTCCTTCAGCTTGAATCACATTGCAGTCTTTTGAAGTCATATATCGGGAAGTTAGCCAAATTAGGTCTTGCCTCTTGGCATTATTCGAGATAAAATCCTCTTTCTTGCCAGTAAATATCATTTTATGTGTGATACTGAGTCTGACTCGGTTCCATCATTTCATTCTCATGATTTTGATAGCCTGAGGACCTGTATTTTGATGAGCCAGAAAAAAAAAGCCAGTGATGTAAGGACATGGCCAAATAAAATCCATGGATGCCAGACCCTTGCACCAAATGCCATGTCAATCCACAGAAACACAGAGCTTTGATCAGCCGATATCTCCATGATATAAGGGACCGTTCAGAATTTATGACTGGGGGGGGGGGGGTGGGAGTTTATCCAGAACTTCCCGTCAAAAATTGATACCCCCCTTGAGATTCATGCGGATTTTTAGTACCCCACTCCTAGGTTTGATGCGTATTTTTAGTACCCCCCCTCAACATATAAATGAATACACACATATTTAGTGTTATTCATGGTTACGCGGTACAGATTCGCGCCATTTCGCGGACTTTTGCGAGTAAAAAAGCGCAGATAAAGTTAGTTTATGCGGGTTTTATAAAAAAAATTCTTTGTTTAAATTTATTACCCCCCCTTGGAAGTGTTGTCAAAAATTAATACCCCCCCTTGAAACACGTGTGAAAAGTTAGTACCCCTCGGGCAAAACTCCCACCCCCCCCAGTCATAAATTCTGAACGGTCCCTAACATGAAAGATAATGACAATGAACAGCTCATTGCAACTGAAGATCCAGGTCCTATGACTATGAGTAATGAAAAGGAAATAATAAGGATGGAATCATGGAACGGAATCAAGTTGACACACCAATTAATATTTACTAGCAAGAAAGAAGGAAGGGAAGATGATCAACTTGAAGATACGACTAAGACAGCAACGGATCCCTGGAGTTAGTGAGAAGTACAATATTATTTAGATTTGATGATGTTGTATCTCATCTTTTATGGCCAAGTGACACGGAAACACAAGTGGAAATCAGATGCATGCCCCAATTAAATGAAGTGCCATTGAAAAGTGTGGCTATTGCAAAAGCCTATAGTGCTGTCAAACTGATAACATTACAACCTGAAAAGCTTTTTCTCTTCAAATATTTGTGCTCAACTGCAGACAATCTTGGAAATATGAACTTTCGAATTCTCCTGTGCAGAATATCAGGTGCGGATGTAGTCGTAATAGATCACAGAATATCATGTTTGACTTTCCACAATAATTATTGTCATGAAGAGACGACAAGGAGCAAATTAAATCACCAGAGCAGAAAGTTTTAAAGGAAGCCATTTCAATTGCAGAGCATTAGATGTTGTTGACAAATTGCAGAATATTGGTACATAGGCCTATATTAAGAACTTCAACATGGTCATGGGTTTTCCGGAATACAGAATTTAGAATTTTGCAGCATGTGCAGATGTATTAAATCATTGTGGGTTTTGTGGGTATGGTAATTCTTATTACACTGTTATGGTTACTTTTTAAACTTCTGTGTTAAAAATCAAAACTTGGAAGGACTTAAAATCTTTTGCAATTGACTGATACACAGATTTCAATTAAACTTTCACTCTTTTATCATTGTGAGTCGGATAACTAAGAATTGACATTTTCAAAAAACATTAATATATAAATTATTATTTTTTAATTGAAGATATGCCAAAAGCTTTCATGGGGAAATTATCATGAAGTTGTTCATGTGAAATGTTATTTAGCCTTCCCAACCAACTCGCCGTAGTTCATCCATTTACCAGTACCTTTGCATATATTTTAGGTGTATCATGAATTGCAATGGAGCAATTAATAATTTTATGTTTTTAATGCATTACTTGACCCTAAAAACATAGGTATAGACACTGAAATCAGCATTCTATCACTAATATTAAGGAAGTTATGGACATTTTTCTTAACAATTAGCGGCCATTTTGTTTTTGGCTAATAAAAAACTTACCTGAGGGTGCCAAAGTGACACCAGGCCGAATCTGCCTCAGGACACACCTGATTACTAAAATTAACCATAAAACATCATTTATACCCCAAAACATGCTTTTATAAACTTCCACTAGACTAATATTTCCAAAATTTTGGGCGCTTAGCGGCTAAATTTTTTATGACCTAATTATTTAACATTAAAGTTGAATCCCACAGAATACAGCTACTCCACCTATTGTAGTCCACAGTTCAACAAAAATACCCCAGCTGGTGCCTCCCCCGCTTGGTAAAATTGTTCATATGCATTGGAAAAGCCACAGATTTTTGAAGAGGTAGGCTCACTCGAAGGCTGCTGGCTCATCCAGGAATAATGGCACTTAACTATAAATGCACAAATTTTGGGTCTATATATAGGCCTATATTCCAATCCAACTTTCATAAAAATT
This sequence comes from Platynereis dumerilii, assembly GCA_026936325.1. NCBI lineage: Eukaryota > Metazoa > Annelida > Polychaeta > Phyllodocida > Nereididae > Platynereis > Platynereis dumerilii. The sequence goes on from JAPTHN010000011.1 coordinate 29,838,310, forward strand.
GGAGAAGGAATCTTTGAGATCTTTAAGTTTATTTTAAGGGGGACTTTTTTTTGTTGAACTGTTTTGCATAATTTTCTCATATTGTACACCATGTAACTCTCAAAAAACATTGGTAACCCCCCTTCAAAGACTTGTTTTTCAATAAAGTGTATGTTCAGCTATATTCCTTTAATTTTTCATACATATCTCATGGATATTGTTCGAGTGATGCTGCTTTTCGTTATAAATCCCACACGTTTTTAGTATTTTACTGTATGTTTTAATGTAATGACATACGATTTTGAAAAGATCATAGTTCGAAAAATATGTTGGATAGCCCGCTTTTTTGTTTTAACGTTGGAAAGCTTTCTTTTTGAAGAACTTTTTGGCAAAGTTTCATGAATATCTCATGGATTTTAGATTTCTTGCCAAGTGTGGGATTCAACTTTAAGATTAATAACATAGTCCGACATATAAAGGAGAATATCAAATGCTCTTTGTATGTTGATGACTTCCTCATTTCATTTAAGTCAACCAAAATGTCGAGTATTGAACGACAACTGCAACTAAACCTAAACAGGTTACAAAAATGGTCATATGAGAATGGTTTTAAATTCTCCAAAAATAAAACGGTGTGTATGCACTTCTGTCCTCCCAGAAGTCTTCAACCAGATCCTACCCTTATGTTATAAAATTCAAAAATTAAAGTAGTAAACCTCTACAAATTCCTGGGAGTCTTTCTGGATTCCAAATTCTCGTTTATTCCTCATATCACAGAACACAAAGTTAAAGGTTTAAAATCTCTTAATCTTCTCAAAGTAGTCATTAAGGTCAGTTGGGGTCCAAGGATGGACTCCTCACTGGTATGCGATCACCTCCACAAAAACAAATTACTGTAATGAACGTATACCGTACCTGATGTCTGCTCAATATTCACAGCAGAACTGGCAGCCATCTACAAGGCAGTAGAAATGGCAGTCAACTCAGAAACAATTTTGTAATTTGCTCTGACTCAAAGTCTGCATTACAGGCTATAGCTAATAAGCAGGTGGAAACACCTCTTATATTAGACATTCTTTTTACCTTAGCAGCGATGGAAGAAAACGAGGAGATTATATTTTGTTGGATCCCAAGTCATGTGGATATCAAAGGAAATGAGATGGCTGATCTTCATGCGAAGAGAGCCTTGGGTGAAAACTTAATGGACTATGTCGTCCCTTAAACGGACTTCAGAAACCATATCAATGACTTTACCAAGTATAGTTGGCAAGTAAGATGGAATGCTTGCCAACGAAACAAACTACACACAATACTACCACAAGTCATGAAAGATATAAAAATTGATGTGCACTCATGCAGAGACCAAATCGTAATTCATAGATGTCTTATAGGGCACAGTAGACTTACGCATTCATACCTATTAAACGGTAATACAGCACCATTATGCGAACAGTGCCAGAATCCGCTAACAATTAAACATATTCTGTTAGAATGTAATAACATTCTACACCACCGACCATTCCAATCAGATAACCTTAAACATTTGTTCTTAGAAAATTCAGCATCAAGTCTAACACAGTTCCTTAGGGACACTGACTACTTCTACAAGTTATGAGAAATTAGATTGAAGATAACCTGCTAAACCAATGTTGCCTCTAAGTAGCCCACACTGGTGCTGATGGGGCGTAAAACACAAACTCACTCACTCAGTCACTGAGAAACCAATGGGGCTGGGAGAAGCGAGAGGTGGACAGATTCCCTAGGCAACACGTCACGTACTCCATAGTTCCTTCCGCCCACAAACTCCCTTTCCGGATGAAATATGTAAGCCATACGTCAGTGTTCTTGACCTGAAAAGATTAATATGATGTACATCTTGCTTCAGTCTTTCCTTTCACAAGACAGTGCCCGACAGACTGAGCCGTACAAACAGAAATAAAAAATAACGTGCACAAGGCACTTTATAGGGCGCTCCTATAACTCATGACACTGCAAGTTCCTGAAAACCAAAGAAACCATAAACCATCTAATCCATTTCACTGTTTCATTGTTTTCCTTCTTTCTCTATGTCAAGCTGTCAGTTATGCCGTGTTTGTAGCTGTGTTTCCAGGTTTCTACCCATCTATCTATCTATCTATCTATCTATCTATCTTTCTTTCCACATATATTTCTATCCAACTTACTACAGCACATTGATGAAGCATGCAGGGGAGTTTTGTCCCAATTGCTGACCTCTTGTTGTTTTGATCTGGTGTGGGAAACCCCTCTGAATGACATCACAGGACTCCCTCTTTCCAGTTTTTCTGGGATGGTTTTCCTGGGTCTCTAAAATGGTATTTTAACTATGTGCATGTCCCTGTAAACTTGATCAATCCATTCTTGGCTGATATAATGCAATGTGTGAAGTTTTGAAGTCAATTGGAGCTGTAATTTGCCCATAAATCGACCCACAAGATCCTTAAGGATTTCAATGACAACAGGGAGCTCTCTTAGCAGAGAGCGCCCTAAAAACAAAATACAAGTCTGATTACTTGTAGGCCTAGTTCCTATCGGAGTAAAAACACTCTTCAGTGATTTGCCCTTGAAATTCCATGTGAAATGTGGTCTCGCGGTAATGTCTATAATTAAGCTTTCGCTAATATTGCAATGGAGCAGGGGGTGTACCTACTTCTGACAGCAACTGTAAGATATAAGAAATCTTTAACTATTTTCAACACATAAAGAAACATTAAAAGAAAACATAAAGCAAAACCAGCAATAACCCAACACTTGGACAGATTCAGAGGACAGAGAGGCATTATACTGCAGTACTTCTATCTCTTAAATTTACAAGATCATAATTATTCCTTCTTCAAAATGACACAAAATTATTGAAATTTTCTCTCATACAAAACAGTTACATTTTTATAATAACATAGTATGATACAGACTCTGTCCAAATATCTGAACCTTTCCTCAAAATTTTTGCTGGTAATTACAACAACAGCTGGCTTATATCGTTCACTATTGATGTATTTAACCTTGACGTAGTCACCAAGTTTCAACCTAAATATGTCACAAGCTACGTTTTTTAAAAGGAAACACTAAATGTAACAAATACACACTACCAGCAGCTTGAAGGAACCTTACAAAACTGTTTCATTTTTCAAAGCATATAATTATTCCATACACTTCACAGATGTCCTCAGTACATAAGCAATACTTAGTAAGAACATTTATATAAATGTTGGTTTAATTCAATACTTACAGCTCAGGTGAAAGGGAGTCCCCTGCTGCAGCGCTACAAACGTAGATTAACATAATTTGTCACAAAAACACATCACTTCAACAAATAATTTGTAAGTGTTCACCTTTATGGGATTGATAAGAATAGAAAACTCAGAAGAGTCAACATCAGCATCTTTTGTTGGAACGAGAGCTTTGCGGCTCTGTGTGAATGTGGGTACAAACTTTCGTCCACAACCTTCCTCAGCAGTTCTTGAGCCGTTCCACATTCCAGGGCCTCCTTACGTTGGTCCTGTGTAAGTAAGATCTTAGCCATTTTTATGCGCTCGCTTGAATCTGACATCGCCCTGTAATGCGTTCGGTGCATGTCTGTGGTATGGCCTAGATGATTATAAACCCTTTCCAAATCACCGGGTTTTAAGTCGAATGACTGACTTAAAAAAACGTCAGTCATTAGAAAGCAAAAGCTTTTGGTAGCAGCATTCTGTGGCTCAAGAAAAGCCCTGGAACAGGTTGATTATCTTCCTTTCACCATCGCAAACCATCTGGTATGAAGTGTATAAATTAAACATTGATTGGCCATCTGTGTAATATATGTGGTACTGACAATGGTACTGGCCCTTAATAAAATTTTGTCACATTAATAATATTAAATTGTGTATAATTACTTCTACATTTAGTGTCTTCTTGTTTTTGCAATTAATGAACTGGTGTTCATCTTCTTTAGAGGCAAAAATCACTGTCGCTTGATACTTCGAAACAACACAGTTACATCGTACCAACTGGATGATTGTTTGTTGAAAATTAATGCGGATTTATCTGTCAAAGTAACACCTCAAAAATCATGATGCCATCAACCAAGGCAAGACGACTCACTCAATAAGACACATGAAACTTCCCTTGATTACCGCAAACCAAGTATGTCTCTAAATAGCCCAATCAGGTGCTGATGAGACGTAAAACACAAACGCACTCTTTTGAGGCAAGCATCTTGCAATGAGTAAAGTCTATGATACCTGGTGCTGATGGGATCTTGTAAAATAATAGTAATTATTATACCAGTTATACTGATTGTAAAAAGAGAGTATAAAGTACTGTGAAGCAGGATACCCTCGGGTTTCAACAAGGATAGTTTTTTCATCATATGTGCTGACGTCAGATCATATATTATATATATATATATATATATATTATTTTATTCACATCGAAATATCAACATGATACATGTGTGATAAAAATATTGTGCTCAGCTGACATCCATGGCCAATCGGTGCCTTTTTAGTACTAGTCTAAAAATGGCTAACTTCTGAGAACTAAGCAAGGATACATTTTTCCATCATCCTGATGTCAGATACATACCATTTTGCTATGTTGAAGTGAAACCTCATGAAAACTTGACACCATCCTCCAAAACAGAACACTCTGACTGACCACTACATGAGCAGTTAGTTGAGATCTCTGAGTAGGTCAAAAGTGCTGATGAGATCTGAAACACAAAATTACTCACTTTCTCATAAATTACTGCTACTTGAATCAGGTACATCACAGGCCCATGCCTTCAACGAACCGTTACCCGGGGACTATTAGGGCTTATCTACAAACAGGACATACGGGAACCAATAGAGTATATCTGCCTAACAAAAATATTATTGTGTAGGCCTACAGGTGCACCCTAATGGTCCCAAGGTATCCTGTTTGTAGAAACGCCCTAATGGTCCCCAAGTAACGAAATGTCATGGTTATTTTTTCACTGCATGGACCAATTTTGATTAAGCGTAACCAGATCACATCGGACAATGATAATGGAATTGGACTGAAAAATTGTTTGATTTCCTTGAATTTTCTCCAAACTTTTCATTAAGGAAACTTTTTTGTTTGACAACCCTAGTAGGCGCCTTTTGTCATGTTGAGACCAATGTATCAAAAATTATGAAGAACTGTTTTGCAGCTGTTGCAAATTATTCAATGCAATCAGATAATTATGTATTTCAATTGCATTTTGTCCTGCTGAAGTTTGTGGAAAATAGATCTCTTGTTGAATTCTGTGATTATCGAGCGTAAATTCATTCCAGAGTCTCTTTTATTTGATGTGAAACACTTGTGTGGTCATCCATAGCAACCAAATCTGCATGGAGGGACTTAAAACAAATCAAATACTGTGGTCACTTAGGGGACGATATAAAGAGTAGGCTTTGCAACCTCTTTACAATCTCTTTGCAATCTCTCACCATGTCACTGCTGTGATGCTACCCATGTTCCAAAAGGATGCAATCATGAAAATATTGGGAGTTTCCTTGTTTTTTTTTTATACAAACCTCTTTTGTAAGATCTGTTGCCATTGCAACAATTTTTTTAAATATGAGAAATTTGGGAAAATGCTTTTGAATCTGCACAAGTTTTCCTCTGATATTCGAGTTGCAGGTGGGATCTTAGCCATTTTTATGCGCTAAGTTGAATCTGACATCGCCCTGTAGTGCGTTCGGTGAATGTCTGTGGTATGGCCTAGATGATTACAGACCCATTCAAAATCACTGGGGTTTAAGTCGAATGACTGACTAAAAAAAAACATTATTATTAGTCAATACAGAACAAAAGATTATAGTCACAGCGTTCTGTGGCTCAAGAAAAGCCCTGGAACAGGTTGATTATCTTCCTTTCACCATCGAAAACCATCTGGTATGAAGTGTATAAATTAAACATTGATTGGCCATCTGTGTAATATATGCGGTCCTGACAATGTACTGGCCCTTAGTAAAATGTAGTCACATTAATAATAACAAATTGTGTATAATTACTTCTACATTTAGTGTCTTTTTGTTTTTGCAATTAATGAACTGGTGTTCATCTTCTTTAGAGGCAAAAATCACTCTCGCTTGATACTTCGAAACAACACAGTTGCATCGTACCAACTGGATGATTGCTTGTTGAAAATTATTGCGGATGTACCTGTCAAAGTAACACCTTAAAAATCATGATGCCTTAATAAATGACATTTTAAGTAAAATGCCTGGCTTGGTTTCTTTGTCTTGACAGTTCACCAGCTTCACTGCCAACAACTATAATTTTAATTTTAATGGGTAGCGTCAAATGAAATTTTAAACTTAATGTTCCATTTCTATGAGTGATATTGCTATGAATTTCAAGTTGCACAATTTGGCAACTCTCTAACTTGTGGACAGATGACACAACATTGTGGCAACAATTTTCAAATCACACTGAAATTGTGTGTGCCAATGAACTCCAAACACCTAATGAAATGTGCAAAATAGATACTGTAAGGATTCCTCAACTAGTGACATACCAGGCCCCTTTTGATCAGTGGATCCTGCTGTGCCATTCTGTAATAAAAGTGTCAATTATTAATTTGATGGTAGTTAAGACTATTTGTGAGTGACCTTGCCAAGCTTGCCAGCCATGACTTAAGCCCATTTTGGAATCTCTTTTCCTTCATGACACTTCAATTTGTCATGCTGTACCACCTTCCTTTTTCCAGACTTATTTGTCTGTATTTCAAGTATCCAATCATTGAATCTCCTGGTCACAACCATTGGTCCTCGAAAATTGGTTGAAGTTTAATGCAAACTTGTGGCTCTCTTTTTTCATTTTAAAAGAGCATGACCAAATCTCCCACTCGGTAGCCTTCTGCCTTAGGGTCATATCTCGTCTTCTGTCTATAGGCTGACTTTTCCAGATGTTTTCTGGCTACTTGATGTGCTAATTATAACTTTTTCTATCAAGGTGGTAACATAGTCATTTTCTGTTATCACTTCAGGATTTTCCCTGATCAGTCCTATCTCTATCTATATTTTTTTCCCAATCTTATTTTTCCAAAATTTTGCTACGGTTCCCAAATTGCATGTTCATTGAAATCTGTAAACTTTTTTCCACATTCTAGTCGTAGTAAGGAACATTAGCTAATTTACAGTTAAAGTAACGACAAATCCAAGTTGATCAATTCAACCCCCCAAGTTAATGAGAAGTTTAGTTAATTCATTGGAACTTGTTTACATGCTAGGGTCGGTTGTTCATCCAACTTTTTTTTTCAGTTTTAGGGGATCACACAGATGAGAACTCCACTGTTCCTCTTTGAAGTCTCCAAGGCAGGGTTTCTGTTGGGCTGCCCAAAAATTAGTCCCTGGGACCCAGTGAGGTCTGAAAAAGTGGGTCCCTTTCCAAAATCTTGGGTCCCAGAGACTGGCGTTTGTTGTGCATAAATTGACCGCATAAATATTTTGTGTGAACTTATGTAATGAGCCTGTTCATGTTTTGCATATATAGAACTTTTCTTTCTTCACAAAACTTTTTTCAGCTTTTTTCTCACACACTTAAATAAAGTCGCATGTTATGCAGAAGGAACATTTGCAAATTTTGAACACACTGAGATTTAAGTCACATGTTATGCAGAAGGAACATTTTCGAAACATTTTTTAAAAACTTGAATTAAAAAGAGGTTTCTGAAAGCCTGTTTCATGGTGTGGTTTTGGTGATGTTTTGCCAGCTGAACCCACGTTCACTAGAAGCAGATTGCAAAGAGACTGAAAAAAAAAATTGTGTCATGGATGCAAAATTAATCAGTCCTTAGCAAAGTCTTCAATAGTCAGATTACATTTCTGTTGTTGCAAATTGTTTGAACATGAAGAAAGTGTTCCTTGCTCTTTCGTGGTTAAATACTTCCTTAGGCTGGCTCTCTAAAAGCTTCGTGTTCAGAAAGGATCGCTGCTGTGCTGATTCGGTGAGGGTTAAGTATTGTGTTGATCAGTGACATCGTATTCATGGCTAAAACAAACAAATAACTGAGTTTACTTTATAAAACAAATGAATGACTGCAAAAGTTTCATCTCACAGTGCTTCAAATGTTTTAAATATTTCTAAATAGATGGTCTATAGAGCTGTCAACAATCACAAATTCTTCAACTCTAAACAGGATACTAAGATGATCCTTTCAGTGTGTTCAGTCCTCTCACTCTGGACGACAGGCCCAGAATGGCGTTTACGCCTGCTTATATAGCCTCTGGAACCCGTCAAACTGACAAGAACTGATACAACCAGTCGTTTCCAAGAAAATGTTGCCTGAAATGTGGATAGATACCACTCAATTCTGCGATATCACTGCAGGAATATAAAGATATGAAGGTAGGAAGAAAAACCATCAACCAAAATATGGTTGTCAGGTGGGTGAACCCAGAAAAATTCACCGAATCGCTTGGTTCCTCTAATATCGTCCACCGATACTTTTGACAGTTGAAAAACAACTAGAAATACTTCGTTTAAAGTATAAAACATTTTATTAACACCCAAAACCCTGACATTACCCCCTTTTTTCTGTCATCTATGTCCTCATGATGTACCCCTAAAAATTCCAAATGTAAAAAAAAAAGAAGTTTTTACCACTTACAATTTTACTACTAACAACTTTTACAATTTTACTACTAAAACAATTCTGTCTTAAAACCCCAAATTTATGTCAAACACATGACGTTCAACAGTTTTTAACATTTAACAGCAACAAGTCAACTGTTTTCACATGGCGAGAAAATCCACTTTTATAATTAACATAATAATATACAAAGATAAGCATGACACAACATTTAAAAATACAGCCCAACCACACTTGGCTTGTTCTTCTTATCACTACCCAACGTCGCGGGTTTGCGGTAGCACACCTGTCTACAAAAACTTTCATCTATACAGGCAAGGTTAGTATTATAAAGTTAAGATTTATACAACTTAGTGCTTAAGATTTTGTGTTACTTTACTTTAGTACTTAAGATTTTGTGTTGCAAACTTACTTCTAACAAAAAGAATGACTTGAATTTGGGTCATTGTCAAATTTCGGGACAATTTGCGTCACTCTAGCTCCCTGACATTAATATGAATGCGATAAGTATCTGAAGCATCACTCTGCATCTGTTATTCATATTTCTACTTAGAACCACTGCATTTGGAGCAAAAAGTCTTTCATTAGACTTTTTTGAATGCATTATGTCCAGAAATCCGTGCAAAATCAATGGTTTTTCCCTGTCACTGGACCTGACATGACAAAATCAAGTGTTCATTTTCCTCCTAATATACCATTATTTTCAAAGTTTCTTTGCACGATTCATGGGAATATAGACTTGAATTTATATTTAGTTCATATTCAATTTTTTTTGGTATAATTTCATTGATTAAATTGATACAATAGTTGTGTCACTAATTTATGTCAATTTTTTTGTCCCCTCCGTTACTTGCCATAGCTCTGTTCGTTATTGTTTTTTATGAGCTATTTTCACTGAATACCATCAGACGCATGTGCGCCATAGTACCACTGCCTTGCTGACTTCATAAAACATGTATTCAATAAATTATGACATAATGTTCATAAAAAATGTTTTTGGTCCCACTAAAATGTCCCCTCCGTTTCCTTCATTTCCAAGCTTACCAATGATAATTTTACAGAGCGATTTCATGTATATGTTGCTGAGGGTGGCAGGTTTTAATATTCTGCAATTATTTTGTCTAATCTCCAAAACAAAAAGCAGTTATGAGCGAAAAGTAAAAAAATTGTTCCCCTCCGTTACCGTCCACTCCGTTACCAGATCATGAGCAAGAAATCGACATTTGGACCAAAAAATCTACTGATACGAGATGAAGTACTTCTGAAAATAATAGTTACATCAATCTTTTATCATTTTTCCTTTTGTTGCTTTTCCTACAGTTGGTTTTTTACATCAAAATTCCCCTCCGTTACCACATTGTCCCCTCCGTTACAGGACAATTTTCCTATACCCGTTGTTCCGAAATTTGAGAATGGCCCATTTACAATGGGGGTGAGGGTTCCTGACAACGTAGGAAACGGAGTCCTGAAGCCCTTGTTCTTTAAACAACTTCGAGTGCTTGTTGAATTTGGTTGAATGACCCTGCAGGGTCGCCCAATCAAGGCACTTAAAGCTGCCTAGACTACAGTAGTACGGCACTTCTGCTGGTTCACGGTGCTCCCTGGTAATGTGGTTTATCGTATCTCTCTTTTCTCCTGCGTAGTCACAGGTGGCGCATTGGTACACCAGGCCCCTTTTGATCAAGGGATCTTGATCAGCCATTCTGTAATAAAAGTGTCAATTAATTTAATGATAGTCAAGACTATTTGTGAGTGACCTTGCCAGCCAAGACTTTAGCCCACTTTGGAATCTGTTTTCCTTCATAACGCTTCAATTTGTCATGGTGTGCCACCTTTCTCTTATTTGTCAGTATACTTCTAGGATCCAGTCATTGAATCTCCTCGTCACAACCATTGGACATTGGAAAATTGGTTGAAGTTTAATGCAAATTTGTGGCTCCCTTTTTTCATTTAAGAGCATGACCAAATCTCCCACTCTGTAGCCTTCTACAGCTGCTTTATGGTCATATCGCGCCTTTTGTCTATAGGCTGATTTTTCTGAATGTTTTCTGGCTACTTGATGTGCTAAGTATAACTTTTCTCTTAAGGTGGTAACATAGTCATTTTCTGTTATCAATTCAGGATTTTCCCTGATCAGTCCTATCTTAATAAGATCTTTTTACTTCTCTACCCAACATCATCATGTTTGGAGTTAACATAGTTGACTCATGCGCAGTCGATCTATAAGCACCACCAAACAACCCAGGTTCAAATCCCAGTTTGTTTGATCTTTTATGTAAGCTCTAATCATTGCTGCTAGAGTTGAGTTAAATCTTTCTGTTTGACCGTTGCACTTAGGATTTTTCGGTGCCGATCGTGTCTTCCTAACTGCCAACAAGTCACACATGGACTGAAATACAATGTACTTTACTTTCAAGGTTATTTCTGGCCAAAATATTTTTTTCCCATTTTTCCTCAGAATTTTGCTGAAGTTCCCTAATTGCATGTTTATTGAAATCAGTAAAAGTTTTCACATTCTAGTCGAAGTAAGGAGCATTAGCTAATTCACAGTTAAAGTAATGACAAATCAAAGTTGATCAATTCAACCCAAGTTTAATAATTAGAAGTGGAGTAAATTATTTCAAGATTTCAGTGATTTCAGTGATTGCAGGACGGACAACAGTAGAGAGGGGAGGGAGATCAGCAACAGCGAAGGGAGGGTCAGCTGCAGTTAGTCCATGAGCCAGACCAGATATTGGTACCACCTGGGGTGGCAAAATCTAACAGTGTTTTTCTGAAAGACATATACCTATAGACTATAAAAAAGTTTGAGCCCAAGATTGGAGCGGCAGCTTAGTGGTAGTAATCAGCCCTTAAATATGGGAATCTGTGTCGGATTTGAGCACACAAATTATGGGGTGGGGGAAACTAAAATTGCTATATCTTCTGAACCAATGGACAAATTTCAACAAATTATCCCTCAAAATGTCCGGAATTTTGAGTTTTACAAATATAGGTCAATACATGACCAATATGCAAATTAAGTAGTTCGTCAGAGGTCAAAAGGTCACAAAAATTGACTGTTGCTTAAAATCTGAACCGTTGTCCGAATAAACACCACAGCTGCCAACCCAATGAGACTTGGTAGGTCATGAAGGGTTTACATTATAGATAACAAGAATGAAAGTCCATTTTATGCCAACAAATGGATAATTCATGCATGTGTCAGCAGCGGCACATAATGAAATATGGTACATATTTGAAAATGACCGTTTTAAGGGTGGAGGAAACTAAACTTGCTGTATCTCCTGAACCAATGGTCCTATCCCCACAAATTACCCCTCAAAATGTTCGGACTTGTAAGTTCTACACATATAGGTCATTATATGACCAATATGCAAATTAATTAGGTCATCAGAGGTCAAAAGGTCACGAAAATTGACCGTTGCTTAAAATCTGAACCCTCATTGTAAAAAAAACTCCTTAGCTGCCAAAGTAATGGAACTTGTTATGTCATTTAGGGGTCAGATTATAGATAAAAATTGTCAAAGTAAATTTTATGTCTAAAGATGCAGAATTTATGTATGTTTCAGCATTGGCACAAGACGAAATATGTCAGATATTGGAAAATGACCGTTTTAAGGGCGGGGGAAACTAAAATTGCTATTTCTGCTGAAACAATGGTGCTATCCAAACATATTACCCCTTAAAATGTTTAGACTTGTGTGTTCTATACATATAGGGCATTATATGACCAATATGCAAATTAATTAGGTCATCAGAGGTCGAAAGGTCACAAAACTTGACCACTGCCTAAAATCTGAACACCGCATCAAACAACAAACACCATAGTTAACAAATCAATTGGACTTGTTAAGTAATTTAGGGAAAACATAATAGATAACAAGTTTGAAAGTCAATTTAGACTGCAGAGTTTATGTATATGTCAGCAGTGGGACATAATAAAATATGGCAGGTATTTGAAAATGATAGTTTCAAGGGTGGGCGAAACTAAAAAAATTGCAATGTCTCCCGAACCAGTGGTCCAATTCCAACAAATTTCTGCTACAGGTGTCAGGAATTAGGAGTTTTACACATGTGATTTGACCAACATGCAAATCAATTAGGTCATCAGAGATCAAAAGGTTGCAAAAATGTACCTTTGCTTAAAATCTAAGCCCTCATGAAAAAATTACACACCGTAAACGACAAATGAGACTGAATGTGCCACACACAACTGAAATGCATGTCTTGTCAATAAGATGAAGAGTTGATTCAAGACATAGTAAACTAAATATAAAATAGGACTATCAAATTTGTGATTTATAGATGTCCGGAAACTGCTCCTCTTCGCTTCTGGCTTTTTTGACAACTGAAAACTAGACAGACTTAGAGAACTGGGATCAAATGGTCAAAAATATGGCAGCACACCACCAATAATCCCCTCCCAGTTTCCTCCTTCTGGTTAGTATCATCCCTTCTTGTTTCCTCAATCTTCTCTTTCTGCCTTCTCCTTCTTTGTCTCAGGACTCCTTCATAGTCTCCTACTCCATAGTCTCCTACTCCATAGTCTCCTACTCCATAGTCTCCTACTCCATAGTCTCCTACTCCATAGTCTCCTCCTCCATAGTCTCCTCCTTCATAGTCTCCTCCTTCATAGTCTCCTCCTTCATAGTCTCCTCCTTCATAGTCTCCTTCATAGTCTCCTCCTTCATATCTTCCTTCATGGTCTCGTCCTTCATAGTTTCCTCCTTCACAGTCTCATCATTTGCCTCAATGCTTCTATTATTTCTCCTATTCCCTTCATCTCAATATGTAGATGTACTTCTACCCTCCAAACGTCTTTCTTCTTCCATGTCTCCAGCTTCCATGCTTCCTCCAATCATCCTCTATGATATACAGTACATCCAAAATAAAGTAAGAACATTCTCCGCCAGAAGTCCTCTTTTTACCTATTTTGCCCTCCTTGCCTTTCTCCCCTTCACCCCAAATCTCCTCACAACTACCTTAGTCTCCTCACCACAACCTTATCCCATATTAAGAAGTTAATAAGAACTCCATTAAGACGGCTAGCATTACATTTGCAATTAGCAATGGGGCACACAAAAAAATCATACACAATGGGAGAGATTGAGTTAAATTGCTGTTGGTTTAATGTAAATTTAATGTGATTTTAAAAGGTGGTTCAAAGAAGGTACAGGTGGCTGATTCTTCCTTCCTGTTGGGGTTAATCACACTTTATATTGGGTTGTACTGTAGGGAGGTTAGGGTTCATGAAAGGTAATTTTGTAGCAAGTAAGACGGGGAGAGGGTCAGAGGGAGGGGATTGTTGGATGGAGGCTTGAGGTGGTATGGGGTTATGCACTCGACAAGCTTATTGGGATAGGAGGAGAAAACAGAAATGGGGCAAAGGGATGACAGATACTGCTATGCAATAGAGTGCCCTAGCCTGAATATGAACCCAGTATAGTGTGGTTGGGTGTTCAACATGCGCCACTGAGCTAACCTGCCTCCCAGTGGGTGACAGGAAAAGAGGCAGAGGGAGAGAGATAAGAAAGATGAGTGACTCCAAACCTTTTCTCTCTGATTTCTTAGTCTCCTCCCAACATCCTTGTCTCCCCATCCTACCATGCTCTAGTAATGGACCCTCTTTCCTGGCTTTCGCCTCCCTTGTCACCACCCCCCCCCCCCCTGCTGGCACAAGGGAACTACAAGAAAGAAGCATTGAGAAAGAAGGCCAAGGAGATAGTCATATCGAGGATGAGCAAAAAGGAGGATGAATAAATACAAGTTAATGGGGCAGGGGGGGGGGGGTTGTGCACCCTAAGAATGAAAAATGTTTAGAATCAACCTTTTTGAGTATATTGCCTTGTCATAATTAATGCTCAGGGTGCCCTGAACCACCTCACATAAGGTGCTTGGGAAGCACCCTGGATGCCCGTGAAACAGAGCAGCTCCCAGTGGAAATGTTATAGCAGGTTATCAGTACTCTGGCATTGTTCCACTCACCGGCATATGTGACTGGAGGTGGGTCAGTGCCTTCGCCTACCCACAGCTGCAGACTAGCATGTCATTTAGGCACTGCTCCGCAATTTATGCAATAATCAAGCCATCCAATTATTTCATAATTCTGCCAATAAAGTCGAAGCATCCATGAAAGGTTGGGTGGTTCACCCCTTGAAGCATCCGATGAGACTCTACTGCATCCAACAATGTGCAATACACTCTTGTAGAGTGTACCTTATCAATACTGATGCACCTTGTCACCTCTGATGCACCCCAGAAGTTTTCACATCTACCCCACAGGTGCTTCACTCCACGCTATGTACCTTTTTTCTCAGAATGTGGCTGGAGAATTGGAGAATGGTAGGATCGAGGAGACTGTGGGAAAGAGGAATTATTTTCTGGTACTTCCATGTGATGGAATCTTCTCCAAGCAAGGAAACTCAAATTGAGGACTTATGGATTTGATATACTCACCTGGTCCCTGGTGACATTTTTTACATTTCAGTGTTGTATAAGAAATATCCTGTAAAGCTCAATTTTAGGCATAAAATTGACTTTGACACTTGTTATCTATCATCTGAGCCTTACATGACTTATCAAGTACCATTGGTTTGCCGGTTACGGTGTGTAATTTTTTCATGGAAGCTCAGATTTTAAGCAAAGGTACATTTTTGCAACCCTTTGATGACCTAATTGATTTGCATGTTGGTCAAATAACATGTGCAAAACTCCTAATTCCCGACACCTGCAGCAGAAATTTACTGTAATTCAACCACTGGTTCGGGAGACATTGCAATTTTTTTAGTTTCGCCCACCCTTGAAACTATCATTTTCAAATACTTGCCATATTTTGTGATGTCCGACTGCTGACATATACATAAACTCTGCATTTTTAGACATAAAAATTGACTTTCAAACTTGTTATCTATTATGTTTTCCCTAAATGACTTAACAAAGTCCAATTAGTTTGGCAGCTATGGCGTTTGTTGTTGATAAGGAGTTCAGATTTTAGGCAGTAATAAATAATTTTGACCTTTCGACCTCTGATGACCTAATTAATTTGCATATTGGTCATATAATGCCCTATATTTATAGAACACACAAGTCTAAACATTTTAAGGGGTAATATGTTTGGATAGCACCATTGTTTCAGGAGAAATAGCAATTTTAGTTTCCCCTGCCCTTAAAACGGTCATTTTCAAATATCTGACATATTTCGTCTTGTGCCAATGCTGAAACATACATAAATTCTGCATCTTTAGACATAAAATTTACTTTGACAATTTTTATCTATAATCTGACCCCTAAATGACATAACAAGTTCCATTACTTTGGCAGCTAAGGAGTTTTTTTTACAATGAGGGTTCAGATTTTAAGCAACGGTCAATTTTCGTGACCTTTTGACCTCTGATGACCTAATTAATTTGCATATTGGTCATATAATGACCTATATGTGTAGAACTTACAAGTCCGAACATTTTGAGGGGTTATTTGTGGGGATAGGACCATTGGTTTAGGAGATACAGCAATTTTAGTTTCCTCCACCCTTAAAACGGTCATTTTCAAATATGTACCATATTTCATTATGTGCCGCTGCTGACACATGCATGAATTATCCATTTGTCGGCATAAAATGGACTTTCATACTTGTTATCTATAATATAAACCCTTCATGACCTACCAAGTCTCATTGGGTTGGCAGCTGTGGTGTTTATTTGGACATGGTTCAGATTTTAAGCGATAGTCAAATTTTGTGACCTTTTGACCTCTGACGACCTACTTAACTTGCATATTGGTCATGTATTGACCTATATTTGTAAAACTCAAAATTCCGGACATTTTGAGGGGTAATTTGTTGAAATTGGTCCATTGGTTCAGAAGATATAGCAATTTTAGTCTCCCCCACCCCATAATTTGTGTGCTCAAATCCGACACAGATTCCCATATTTAAGGGCTGATTACTACCACTAAGCTGCCGCTCCAATCTTGGGCTCAAACTTTTTTATAGTCTATAGGCATATGTCTTTCAGAAAAACACTGTTAGATTTTGCCACCCCAGGTGGTACCGATATGTAAAAATATGGGGTCTGGCTCATGGACTAAGTGACATGAGGGTGGTCAGCATTAGAGGGTTCTGTTTCATTGGTAGGTGGATCAGTTAGCAGGTTGTCAGCATATGCAAAGTCTGCATCTGTAAATGTATCTCTGTTTATAGGAAATATTCCTGATTTACGAAAGCCTCCCTGGGCAGTGGGAATTGCTTCGAGTGGCTGCCAAATTGAACGCAGCATTGAATATCTTCGCCACTTGATATTGTGTCACAATCCTTCCTGGATGGGCTCTTAGCCAAGTTTCAATCTCTCTGTCATAGGCCAAGGAGAGTGGCTTCTTGATTGAAACATCCAAAGGTTGCATTTTGTGGCTGCAATGTGGTGGAATGTTAAGGATGGAAATTTCATTGTCGCGAGCCAAATCGATAATCTCCAGGTTCTTCATATGGTTTGCGTGACCATTAAGTATCAGTAAAACACGATTCTGCTATGATGCCTCAGAGTAGTGAATAAAATGCTGGAACCACTCTGTGAATATAACTTTCCGCATCCATCCTGATGGGTGGCATCTTGCGATTGATAAGTCAGGAGCGCCATCCATTAGTTCAGGTTTCATTCTCACACGTGGAAAGATGAAAAGAGGTGGGATAAAATCTCCTGCTGCACTTATGCACAACTCAACTGTAACAAGCTGACCACGGTCACAAGCAGAGATTGACCTACATTCTTTTTACCTTTCATCGCTATAACTTTGGTTGGCGTCCCTTACGTTGTTGTGCCGTCTCATCAACGTTATACATGTAGACATTTCCAGCATTTCCAGCACTGAATTCATATCTTGTCATAATATCCTCAAGGTTGTCAAAGAATTTCTCAACCTTTGTGCGATTAAAGCCAAAGGCCCTTGCTAGAGATGTGCTTGCAGTTTGCCGTAAGGATAACTCCTCACACATGAAACCAGTAATGTCGCTAATGCTGGGACCAGTTAGAGGATACTTGGGCATTGTGTGTCAGATATAGATGTTTGGCTATCAGCACAGGAAGATTTTTAAAAAGTTTGTTTTCTCCTTTAGCTGAGGTACTTTAATGTTAAAGTTGCAATGAAAAAGTTTGTGGCTCATTCGCATGTAAAAAGTTAGTTTGTTGTTGTTTCGTGTGCAATAAGAAAAGTTTTCGCCTGGGATAAAATCAATTTCCCTCCCCCCCCCCCCAAAAGTATCATCTGGTCGGATCCTAATTATGGCACATGTGTAGGCCTACATTGTATATGTTGGAGCCCTATGGCATGGGACTCCAAAGCTTTTCATTTTGCAAGATACATTATTAAAAGTGAAAGTTGGCTTACTTGGTATCCTCCCAAATACTTTGAATCTTGCTTTGTCACTTTGTTTTGATCTTTTAACCTTTTCGCAACAACCTAGTTTTTGGTACATGATAGTTGACACAGGCCTTTCTGATCCCACAAATGCCTGAATTGACAGCCTCTATCGCATTCCTTAAATCTTCTTGGGTCCATTCTCCCCTGTTGGTCTTTCTTCGGTATCTCCCCATCATCTGTCAAAATCACAATAAAGAATAACAATATTGACATTGTAAGCTGAGTGATGAGATGGACCACTGGACCATCTCACCCTGGGGTTGAGACGGACCGGTCCATCTCAGCCATCTAGGGGTGGTCTTTCTCACCCTCTCAGGTGGTCCATCTCACCCAAGTACACACTAAACTATAAAATTAATGCTCCCTACCATGACGTCATATATATAGAAGTGCAAAAGCTGGGTGGTTTAATCTGGTACTTCGAATCGGGAGCAAATATGAGATCAACATTCACAAACAAATCCTCTTTCCATGGCCTAAACAGGCATGGAAGAAACATGTAAAGGAAGTCATCCTCGGAGAGGATAGGAGAAATCTGCTGGAGTCTGCGAAATCCAAATCAAGTTTAAAATGGCTGATTCACGACGAACTCCACACTGGGACCCATCCAGTATGGAGTTGTATCGACGGCAGTAAACGTATTCTGGAGGCATCCAGCATAAGAGCCAGAATGGTGACCGGACGTTACAAGACAGAAGCACTACTGAACAAATTCAGTAAGGACAACAGTAGCATCTGTAGACTATGTAAGAATGCGGAGGAAGACACGCCCCATATGATAGTCGAATGTGAAGGAACAAGGACGATGCAATGGATAGTCTTCGAGGGATCTACCACCAGGAAGATATTGCGCCCCCAGGGAAGCCAGAGGACTGGTGCTATGCACTACTCAATGGAGGAGATTTTTGGAGAGACTCAAGGAGAATCTCGATCGCCAGCCCAGCAAGTGTCAGAGCGAACCAGATCACCAGTCTTTTCTGCTTCAAAGTAGACGTTGCTAGGAACTGTTTTAGCTCTAGTTTTTAGAAGTAGTTTTTATTGTGATGTTTTTAACCCGGATTTTAACATATAACACAACTCCTTAAATAGGAGGTTCGCCTAATATAAAGGCGGAACATAAACAGAAGAAGAAGAAGAAGAAGAAGTGTGCAGAAAGTGATGAATGTTCGTCAATAATCATAGAAAACAGGTTATTCAAAGCCAATTTTGTTCAAAATTGCAGTTAATACATGGCACAATATTCTATAGAATCATAATATTACATCAAAATAGCCGAAAAGTGACTTGTGCCCAAATAATCGAAGTAACTTACCAATGTGGTCCAAACTCGAGCAGATGAGCTCTGTGTTTCTATGGAAACCTCCAAAACAAAAATATTTAAGGGATCCCATAGTAATTCATAGTGAATGAAGGTGGCCCATCTCAGCAGGTGGTCCGTCTCATACAAGTCTCCCTACCTGGAAATGATGTTCTTTCTATGTTGACACATGCATGCTCCCCAAAATCCACTAGCACGTTCTTGTCCCACATGTCCAACAATCTTTCGATTTGTGCATCCACTAATACTGTAATATTTCTTAACAGACAAATTGGCACTCCCTTTTAAGCTATAGTATTTTCTTCTCAATGGCATCTACGAATTTTGTCATTATTATCGTTTTCATAGCTACATGTTTTTTGAAAACTTCGTTTTGCAGTTAAACCGTGACATCATCGGGTATCTGTCAATGCGATTGGTCTATTCTTCAATCTGTGACATATCAGTTCAGAGTTTGACATCACGGTTTATGACAAAGGAATTTAAAACTGTCAGGCAATGTTACTATTTGTGTACAACCACAACAAACAACACATGTCTAATAAGCTGAGTGTTGCACTTCATTGTTTTCCAAACAAAATGTGTTGCTGTTTTTCACAAGACACCAGTCATCACAATTTCAAACAACTCTTTTTGTCAGTAAATGCAACTCTCCTTAAGTAGTCTGTTTTGTTCAGTTACAATTCATTGAAGCCTTTTTCAGCCAGGGCAAGCTAAACAAGTGCTTGTAATAAACGAAATTATTAAACTTAATTTCTGACATCACAGTTTTGGAATGAAGCAAATTGCAAACTTTGAAAAACACGTAGCTATGAAAACGATAATAATTCCATTTTTTCATCAATGAGTGCTTGCCTTTGCCTTAACTGCCTTTCTTCATGTTTATTAAGCCACTCCAACTGTGATGTGTTTTTCTTTGGTTTGCCATCTTGTTTGGATGATGATGCCACATATTTTCCATCAACTTTGTGAAATATTTAGCAAGGCTGACAAAGATTTGATTGCTTTTGTCCTCAATGCCCAATTGCCAATCTTTGCATCCTGGAAATCTGATCCCAAGGAAACTTACATTGACTCTTTCGTGTTCTCTTAGAGTAATCAATTTTCTTATGCTATTCCACCTTTCAGCATGATTGCCAAACGTTGCAAAAGAACAAATTGCAAACAGCCAGAACACTTCTCATCACCCCATTGTGGCCAACCAGACCCTGGTTTCACCTTGCCCTGGAGCTACTTTTGGCCAGCAGTGTCAGCACCCGTGTCCTTCACAACCTTTCGTTAAATCACTATGATGATTCTTTGTCTTCTCATCAGTTGCTTTGTAGATGAACATTACTCCATCATTGTCACTGGTTACAACCAAGTCAGTTACTTTCGAATCCTGTTGATTCTCACGACCCCTTCTTCCAAAATGTATCATAAAAAGGTCTATGATCTGATTATGGTCTTTTCTCGAAAATATCTTAAGTTTACTCGATCAGAATTTAAGTACATTTTTCTCAAGTTCATTAACTACATTATCAGAATAATATCTCTCCTTCACCTCTGAAGTCACATCAACTGCTGTATCCTGATTAACAATGCTGACATATCCCCCTCTTTGCCCATGCATAATACAATGTAATCTTCTCTTTGACCTGTCATGGCGTTTAAATCACCACAAATGTGAACATTTCGTTTGTTATAAATTTCTTCAACAAGAATATTAAAGTAGTCTGTTCTTGCAGTGGTGCTTTGGATATAACTGGAATCCTGGAGAAAGTATACTGGTCTTGTTTTGAATTAAAGAAATTAGCCTTTAATTTTACACATACTGAACTTTCATCAGAAGGGCTTATTGCTATTCCTTGAATTATCAAACTCCTAACTTACCCCCTCGGACATGGGGACTTACCCCCGCGGACATGGGGACTTACCCCCTCGGACATGGGGACTTACCCCCGCAGACATGGGGACTTACCCCTGCGGACATTGGGACTTACCCCCGCGGACATTGGGACTTACCCCCGCGGACATGGGGACTTACCCCCGCGGACATGGGGACTTACCCCCTCGGATATGAGGACTTACCCCCTCGGACATGGGGACTTACCCCCTCGGACATGGGGACTTACCCCCGCGGACATGGGGACTTACCCCCTCGGACATGGGGACTTACCCCCGCGGGCATGGGGACTTACCCCCGCGGACATTGGGACTTACCCCCTTGGACATGGGGACTTACCCCCTCGGACATGGGGACTTACCCCCTCGGACATGGGGACTTACCCCCGCGGGCATGGGGACTTACCCCCGCGGACATTGGGACTTACCCCCGCGGGCATGGGGACTTATCCCCTCGGACATGGGGACTTACCCCTCGGACATGGGGACTTACCCCCGCGGACATTTGGACTTACCCCCGCGGACATGGGGACTTACCCCCGCGGACATAGGGACTTACCCCCGCGGACAGAATCAGTGCAGATACCTCGGAACATTTTTATGTTTATGTGCATCTGAATAGCCCGCACTGGTGCTGATGGGGCGTAAAAAATAAACTCACTCACTTATGTGGAAAATCTGGATATCCAAATTTGATAACCAAATGCTTGAGTTGTTAGCAATTTACTTTGAATTTAAGCAATTAACCTGTAGGTCAGCCTTCCATGTTCAAACCACTTCCTCTTGTTCTGTTCTCATTGCATCTACAACATTCAATGTGCCCTTCCTGCTGAGACAGATACCCAATCGCCAAATGATTCTACTGACAAACCATTAATTCTTTCTTTTATTTCTTGTTAATTTCTCCATCATGTATTTCTATCTGTTAAGTCTTCTAAATCCCTGTTCGCATGATTCTGTATTTACGCCATGAATCTTTGCGAATCTAGAAAGTCTAGGATGGAATTCACAGTGAGGGTTGGCAAGTGGCATGCAACAGCTTTTTGTGTGTTTGACAACATGAAATATGTCGACTAGGAAGTCCCATTTTTCCATCATTATTTTGGCCTCCATAACTCCAGCTGCGGCTAGTTTTTAATAACTGGCTTTAATTCGCAGCTGCGATCATAGCCAATCCATTTAACTTTCAGGTGGTAATGCTCTTGGCTGGTATTGTTTCTTTTGAGTGTTCAACTGCTTCTGGGTGGGTTTGAATTTAGCTGTGCCTATCTTTTGAGCCTTTTGCTGTATTTTCTTACAACAACACAGTAAACAACATCCTGTGGCATGTTTGACATAAAATTACTGGGGAGTGGGGACAATGTTGGAAGGCTACAAACTTGCTCATCATCGTAGCCTACAATTGGTCTGAAGCAAACAGTCACAAGTGTTTGTCACACTCTGCACACTTAATTTAGGCAAAACATGTTTTACGCAAATGCAATGTTCACAGAAATCAATTATATTGTCTTTCCATCGACAATTGTCCCTGCAAATTATCTAAGACATTTCTTTCACGGCCTATGCCCCCATTTCAGCATTAAAATAATAGTGTGATAAACCAAAAAACTTAAAATGGATATAACTCAAAATTTTCCCAACAGAATTTTTCCGTTTTTGTCTTAAAATGTTCTCCAGATACAGTCTATCATCAACCTGACGGTATAGTTTATTGGTATGAGCCATAATGCCACTCAGGCAAGAAAACTTCTTGACTTGAAAATTAACACCTTTTCGTCCTCAAACAAGACAAGGACATACTGCAGGTCCCCCATGATGCAAACTGTATTAAATCTGATAATAGGCCTACTTCGACTAGTTTCAACTTTCAAACCGTATGAATTTGAACCAGCTGCAGACTGTTGTCGTGGGCGATCAAAGCAATTTCCTGCCAAAAAAATATGGTATTGCGGATGTACCAGTCAAAGTGACACCTCAAAAATATTTATAAAATGGCGTCAGCCAAGATGAGATGACAAACTCAACATGACACAAACTTTCCTAGATTACCACAAAACAAGTATGTCTCTAAATAGCCCAATCAGGTGCTGATGAGACGTAGAACACAAACCCACTCAAAAACTGCCTATATTCTGATCAGGTACTGCAAGGTCAACCGATACATTCTTTGATAATTTGTTGCCTTTTTCTCCAAATTTTCAATTTCACCACGAGGTTGAGGGTACAAGCAAAAAGAGGTTTGAACTGTGTCAGAAAACTTGCAGAAAATTCTTGCTCTGTTCGGTCATGAAGTGCCAAGTAGCTGTCAGTCTTGAATTTTTGTTCCACCGCGTGTCCTGTGTTTTTATATTTTTGAGGTGGATCGTAGTTGTAGCTTTTTAACTGTAATAATTTCGTAATAGTTTTCTCTACTTTGTTGATGCTGACTGCACTCTGAAACATACTGTCCTGTTTGCAAGATATTTTTGAATTCAGATTTGTCTGGTATGTCACGTGCAAGTTTTGCAACTGCTGTGGTAAAGTGATGATTAAGGCATTTGATAAGATGTCTTCATTGTTCAGTTATTTTCCATCATCTTCAATGACTGGATTTTGGTACATTTTTTACTTCTACTACATTTTGCCTCTAAATAGCCCACACTGGTGCGATGGGGCGTAAAACACAAACTCACTCACTCACTCACTCACTTCTATTACATTTACCAGCTCTCACATTTTTTATTGAAAAGGTCCATGGTTATGGCATATGGTTTTGTGTGTGCCTAGTCACGATTACGGCCTGGTTATATGCCTAATGTTTTTTTCGTCAGAGCTCTTTGTAGATTGGCGGTCCACTGGAAAAATTAATGTTCCACTGGAAAAATTAATGTTCTGGTTTTTTTCTATTTGCAAAACTGGCTATGCCACATCAGTGACAGTTTTTCTGTTGGTGGGTCATTCTACAGAAATGTTTCCTATTTGGGTGGCAATTTTGCTGTTTTCAAAAGTTTTTAAAATGCATGATGTAATCAGTGTGGAGGTCAAGATAGGTTCTGAAAAACATCTAGCAATGGTTGCCACGATTCTTTCTTCAATTTTAATTTTGGCTAAAATTTACATGCTTTTCCTATGAGTCATTACCGCAACAGTAGCAAATTGTTGCGGTAATGACGTGTTGCGGTAATGACAAATTCAGCTTTGGTATTTTTTTAAAGAGGCCCAGCAGCACATAGAACATGGGAGGTAAAAGGAATGTGAACTAGAACAGCATCACTTCATGAAAGTTAAAGAAAAATTTCGCTGCATTCCTTTCTTGTTTAATGTTTGTTGCGGTAATGACACATAGTAAACCTACTTGCTCAAATTAGGGGTTTTAAATGGACATAAAATCTCTTTCGCACATGTGATTTTCTTCAGCAGACAACCTTGCTATCAAGCTGCTCGAGCAGTTGTATTATTTCATGTGACTGATGACATCACTTCTGACTTGTATAAGAAAATGAATGGTGCCAAAAATAGTACTATGTTCCGGTAATGACAAAGAAACTCAGGGACAGACTTTGCAGCTAATTTTCAAAATTCAATGGGGAGTAAAAAATTAAAGCAAGCCCATCATTTAAAGGACATTGTTTTGGCTACATTCATATTAAAATTATAGCATATTCAGCCAATTTTACAGATATAGCGAGGGTTGAATTCGCAGAAATGGGTGCAGGGACATGCAAAAAACAGGTACAAGTGCGACTTTAGGCAGTAAAATATTGTCAAAAATATATATGAATGACGAAACTACCACTAAACATTTTTGCTTTGGTCCTGCTTGCGACCACTAACTTAAAAAAAGTGATTAATAAGCATTTATTATTGATTTAATGTCATTTGAAGCCTAGGGACAGGAATAGGAACATTTCTGTAGAATGACCCTGGTCTTCCTAATTTTCTTATTGGATGAAATACCTCAAGTCATTTAATTAGTTAGTTTATTGTCTCCTATGCTGCAAGGATATGATAAGCACAGAATCACATGATTAACCATAACTGACACAAACAAAATATTTTTAAGCCAGTGACATCACGCGACCAAGTTGAAAGTCGATTTTGCAAACTGTCTGGACCACCAAGTCACTGCATGTGGGAAGATTTTACAGTGGTGTCCTCTATGTGTAGGGTGTCCCCACCTTGTGTAAATGGTGATTTTTGTCTGACTAGTCTACCAGAGGGCGACGCCTGTCAGCTGTGTACCATGGAGGCAGACAGTCCATTTCTTTTCGTCAGATAAAAGATGATGAGGAGGCCAACTTTTCGCATCTATTAAATCAACAACCGCATGCTACAACAGTATTATTTTTAATACACTATGCTGTCGCTTTGCTGAAAGCACCTAAAAGAGGCTAAAAGATAATTATTAATTACTGTGCATCGTCATCTCAAATTTTAAAAGTCACAAAACATGTTCTAAGGGGCCGACCAGACAATAGTTGGGGGGGGGGCTATGGACTGTACCCCCGGGACGAACTTTTTTTTTCATTCGCGGTGCGTGCCCCCGCAGGTCTCGGGCCTCCTCGTGGCGGTGGGTGGTAACACTAAGGTGAAGACCTCTATCCTTAGTGGCCAACATGAGACAGTGCGCATGCACGGTGTGTCCCCTACCTTACAGGGGAATATCAATGAATATGTCATTTACCATGATTCCAAACCGGATCGTAGTCAACCGGGTTACCAAGGTGTGCGTCCCTCAGCGGGAAACCAGGCTGAGATCGAAAAATTTGCGACTGGACTACCAAGATTTCCACGGACAAGATCATCCTCGGATGACTTGATTGACCCTGACCGCCCCTCACTCATGTCAAAAGGTGAAAATTGCCTCGTGATAACTGGTATTGAAAAACCACTAGAGGACCTATCAGCAATCGCTGTATACAAAATTGTTGCAGACATTTGTGACAACACAGTAGCAGATACAATAAAGCGTCAAGTCAATGGAACGTTTCTCATTCAACCACAGGATGACACACAAAAAGAGAAATTGACATTTGTCAAAGAAATAGCGAATACACAAGTCTCCATTGAACCTTTCCAAAAACCAGGCAAAGGCATTATCTTCTCGAAAGAGAGCAAGACATGCTGAGACTCACAACTCACAAAGTGGTTCCGAAAACATGGTATTACCCAATTCAAACGTTTGTCCCAACGAAATGGTTATGAATCCATAAAACAGACATTCAAAAATAACAATGTACCCAAGAAAGTACCTGTAGCTTTTGAAAAGTGCAGAGTTTGCCCACTCTTTCCCCGACCAAAACGCTGTTTCAATTGCCAATTGTATGGACATATCAGCACAACATGTAGACGGTTCACAATTTGTGCCAATTGTGGTGATCGAGATCACACTCACACGAGAGACAAACCATGCTTCAGGCCCCCACATTGTGTCAATTGCCGAGGGGACCACCCTGCGTTTAGCCACAACTGTGAAGTCTTCAAGAGAGAAAAAGAAATTGTACAATTTCAGATTGACACAGGATGTTCATTTCCTGAAGCCAAGCGCATAGTTCAACAGGACATGGACAAAACTGACCAAGACGCAGATTACCCAAGACCAGTTTTACATTCGTCACCACGGAGAAGGATTCAACTTTTTGAGAACCTTTTCAAGGATATGTTTGGGACAACGCCTTCACCAGACCGACCAAAGACGGGAGAAACTGTGAAATATCCTGACTCTGACTTATGCATACCACCCAGTAAAAAGATTCAACAAAGTCAACCATCCTCTCCTTGTGCTCCACGGACAAAACTGTCACTCCAACAACCAAAGAAGAAAGAAACGGCTTCTGAGTACAAGAAACCATCCAAAATAACAAATCGAGACAGCTCAACAGACCAACCATTTCCTTGCACAGACAAGAGAAACATGACAAGCAACAAAAAAAAACCTGTCACATCTCACAGACTTAACAAATCAAGAACCTTGACACAAACCAAGTATGTCTCTAAATAGCCCACTCAGGTGCTGATGAGACGTAAAAAATCAACTCACTCACTCACTCACTCATTCGCGGTGCGTCGACGAACAATTTTTTTGTTTGCGAACGCGCGACAAACTTTTTTATCGGAATTTTAATATTATGGTACCCTAGCTACAGGTGGAAACAAACTTTTTTTTTATATCCATGTGCTGAAGAAACTTTTTTTTCAGTGTCAAGCGGAAAACAATCTTCTTTTTTTTTCACCAAATATCCATAGTCCCCCCTCCAAAGATCATCTGGTCGGCCCCTAATGTTATGGAAAGGCTGCTAAATGACGAGCTGGAAAAATCCTTACTGTTGAAAACAATGATAACTCGACAGATTCTGATCCAACTTTTGTGTACAGACCTCATTAATTTTTTTTTCATTCCATAAACTGGCCAGACTTTTCTGAACACATTAGGCCTATGCTTGTTTACATCTTAACAGGTGTATTTTTAGGACAATCGAATATATATTGCTTCTTTAATAAATAGGTCTAAAGGACGGATATCTGTATTGCTCTACTTAATGACCACCACCTAGATATGATTTTGATCACATTTTTTTGCATTTTTGTTCAGAATAATGGGATAAGAAGATCATTTGTATTTTTTTTTACAAAAGTGTACGTAACAGTCGTAACTCTAATATTTAGTTAGGTATTGGCAGATATTAATTAGTAAACTCAAGTGAAGTCATCCTAATTGCACAAGAATTACAATAATTGACCGTTAAAAGTAGGTCAAATGGCACCTCGTTGTTGCACTCTCTCTATCTCTCTCGTATACCTCTCTAATAGTCTCTATGAACTCAAAACTCTTTTGCAGAGTTATAAGCCGACAAGGCAGTGTTATAGCCCTATCTGAAAAACAGCCCCCCCCCCCCCCAAAAAAAAATGGAATGTACAGAACAAGTTGTATGATAATTTTTTTGTATATCACCTCTGTAATTGTGCAAACTCATTAATTTGAGTTTTAAGTGAAACATTTTAATCATGCGAACTTCATTGATTTATAAATATAAGATGGGAAGCCAGCACATTTGCCCACAAATATGTGCCTCGTCCAAATCCTGCTGGTGAAATGTGAGCCTATCCAAATAGTGGTCCATATCTGTGTTTGTTATTTTATTGATTTGATGGACATTTCATTGGGGAAGGACTGAGGTTTGCTATTTCATTTTATTTTTGTTAATGAATGATGTTTGGTTTAGCTCTGGGTCCGAGCTTCTTGTCTTGGCCAATGACTGCAGGGGCAGTGTGTATAGGCACAACAGCGACAGTGACAGCAGGTCCATATCAGACAGACAGACAGACAATGACATTTTATTAACATAAATGATACATTTATATATTTATACAGAGGTTACGTAACTATTCTTTTTCTGACAAAGTATATATATATATATCATTCATGGGGAGACCCCTCTAAGGCCTAATGGCCGCTATCAAGGGGCCACCCAGAAAATATGATACCTAATGCTCTGGAACCTCCTGAGAAAAAAATAACTAACCCATAGTATATGCGTAAAAACACTAGCATATTGTCTTAAAAATGTTCGCATGAAGCCTAAAAAAAAAAAAAATTATAATAATTTTCGGATAATTGACAACAATGACACCACGAAGTGTTAACTAAGGTATCTAGCCACGTTAAAACAAGAATATCCCCAGATGTATACAAAATGATTAATCATAAAACTGCTTTTAACTGTATAGGATGAAGTTCACACCATTATCAAATATGAGCCAAAGGCATTCCCACATTTGAGCAAGAAAAGGTGCTGCAACATTCCATTATCAAATTGTTTACTGAATAAAGAGAAAACCACATGAAAATTTTACAGTGAAGGAGAAAAAGATCAAATGATTAAATGAACTATATATACACAAAATGTAATGCATTTTGAAACAAAATACCAGTTGGAAACCTTAAAGCAGTAAATATCCATCCTGACACCAATGACTTCACACACCAAAAAAGAGACAAAAAGATACATATATACATCTATATTTCAGGATAGTAGCTCAACAGTTTACACAGACTTGTCAAACAAACCATGTAAGTGGTCACAAATAGAACAGCCAGTCACAATTTGCCATATCAGACAAATTCATAAATTAAACCATTTCTGACTTTATGTAATTCATACTCATAATAAAGGTGGTCTACATTATTTCATAGACGCTTCAGCGTTATTCAACTCACAGATTTAAATACAGCTGCATGTTGAAGTCATTAAATGAAAATCACATGTCAAATGTTGCATGACATTTTCAACTACAGGAAAAGCCTGATGACCTTTCAGAACCATACACAACCTGGTATATTACCTTTTTTTTTTTTTTTTAAAAAGCAGATTTGGAAACCTTTAAAAATTCCAAACACAGAAGGGAGATGTGAACACATGTCGCAGAATTCAGGCACTTTCATTATTCTTTAATAAAAATCACATGTCAAAGATGTTTGACAATTTCACTTTAAAAATATCATCACAAAGAAGCTTGGTAATCAGCGAATAATTTTTTTAATTTTATTATTGATGAAAGTCACATGCCACGGATGGCATTTTCAACCTCATCTGGGCGGGTCATCCCAACAAGTCCTGCAGCACTTGCAGCCTGCAGTCACCAGAAAGCGTGGTCTTAATGTTTGTACAAGAGATAGTGCTCAGTTAATGTCATTATAGTTGCAGAGGCGACTATTGAATATGATGGACTCAGAATTTTGGCGATATCAACGGTGCAATTTTAAAAAGTTACATATGTATTTATTATTACTCATTTAATGCCTTAATTGATACAAAAGTGAAAATTGTTGAATGTCTTCCATTTTCCTTAACCGGCCGCTGTGATTAAGAAGACTATTCAGTGCTTCAAAACTGTATGTCAATAAGGTTACTTAGACAGTCTCATCTCGTCATTACATCTGCCCTTTAATAAGGTCGGTCTAAAGATGAGCACGATTGGGCAATATGATATTGACACGAGGCCTATATACGTCAACTCCAAAATAAGGAATAAACTGAATGACTACTATTCACTGCTCAAGGGATAATTCAGTCATCTCAGAAATCAACATGGTCACTCTCCATGTATCGATGAATGGACCTGTTTGTAACATTAAATTGGATTAGATTAACAAACAGAGCCATGCTGTGCTGTACTTCACTTTTAACGTAAACTGACTGCAATGAGCCCCCAAGGACAACCCCCCCCCCCTCCCTGATTGTATCAGCCCCCTCCAGGCCTCAGTCACCCTACCCTTATCGAATTAATGGAATTAGTAAGGCAAATGTCCAAATATCGGATACAATCATCTAAAAGAGCCCGTTGGCCACATGTCCACAATTTATGTTGTATCTTGACGGAATACAATTTTATAAATGTTTCATGAAACCGTGTTTGAAGGTTTGTTCTGATACCGCTGTTATCGTTTGAGTATCCCCGTTTAGAGGGGTAAAACTTTTCACCCTCTCTCCAGACACTCTGAGAAAGTTTTGGTTGTTAAAAAGCCATTACCATGAGGACATTTCCCTTATGTGTTTATCCCATTTATAGCCATTACCCTCCCAAATATAGGCCAATTGATAAACTGGGCTTTGTTTTCTTCAATCAATGACCCAACATAGAGAGGTCAAGCAGCATCCTACATTGTATCTCTGTCTTGTTGGGGACAGGGCTACTACGGGGGTAATGGTTTTTTAACAACCCAAACTTTCTGTAATCCTCTGAAAGAAGGGTGAAAAGTTTTACCCTTCCAAATGGGGATACTTTAACGATAACAGCGGTATCACAGTAACTGACATTTCCAAAATTATATGGCTAGTCTTTCTCCTAAGGGCGCATAACGTTGTTTGTTGGTGTTTTACGCCTCTGCAGGACCTTAGTGGGCTATATCGAGGCAGGCGATCACCGTATGATGATGAGATGAGAAGACTGAGTCTGGCACATACCCTGTTAATTCAGGGATGCCCAGGGTCTTTCAGTTGCCCCAGCATAGAACACTGGATACAACCCGCCTCCATTTAATGTCCCATGGGCTCGGACTAAAGTGAGTTCCCGAGGTGAGATTTGAACCCACGCCCTCAAAGCCAAGGACGCACAACGTAAAAACTATGTTATTCATTGGTGGAGAGTTTGTCTTTATTGCATAGAAATGCATGGTAGAAAATATGTTGCTGTAGTGTGAACACAATGCTAAGATTTTTTCACAATGTTGTCACAATGTTGTCACAATGTTGTCACAATGTTGCCACAATGTTGTCACAATGTTGTCACAATGTTGCCACAATGTTGCCACAATGTTGCCACAATGTTGCCACAATGTTGCTTGTTAACATCATATCTTGGCATTTCTTCGCAATGTTGTGATGTCATTTCTAAGTAATTTACACCAACAATGTTGATGCAACGTAGATGTGCCGATTGCGATGTCATTTTTATACGCACAAAGCTGTTTCGCAATGACCGATAGACATAAATGTATGATGAAATCGTAAGGGTTGTCGAGACCATCTCTTTAAAACAATCTTGAATGACTTTGGCCCTTGTCTATGCAGAATGTTCTGACGATATTTGTGCAAAAAACAAAAGAGAAGTATTGAGGCATTTCATTTTCGTTCTGGTCAACATGGGATATTCTTCCCACTTTGTTCAGATTTTGGTGGATCACGTTATATTTTGGTTGGATGAAGATTTGGTCCACACCCAGTTTCATGTTGTTGTATTCCTGGAGGGGGCACCACAGGTCATCTGGTGTTCTGTGTCAAAACAAGAAGTTCAGGGGGAGCCACAGGGGCATGGCGCCAAATTTGGTCTCCTGTTGGTTAGTGCAATGTTTGCAGATGAGGCAAGCTGTAACTGAAACCCAAGTTTACCCGACTAACATCAGTAGATATTGGTTATGGACATGTCACATATGACAGATGTGTGGCAATGTGGAAGTTGACTTGTTCAATAGAATACTAATGAAAAATTCATTTTCGGAAAAAGCCAAATTTATTTCCTATATTCTAAAATGAAATTCTTAATTTGCTTCCAATCAGTCTTACCAATCTCATCTACAAAGAGGCTTGGTTTGCTTTTTTTTTGGACTGTGTGAGAGAAGTGCACTATGTGGGCTATTCACGATTGTATCAGTGCACTTCTTAGCTTATTGACACAGGTATGGCCAGTTGTCCTACTTCTTAGTGTCTTAATTATGAATAATTCATTTTCTCGATTTATTCGGTACATTTGAAACGTTTTAAGTTATTTTGGAAACTGGTCGAAGCCTTGATTCGAAACTGGAGATAACTTTGATGACTAGAAGTGCCCCAAACCTAATTTCTATTGGCCCTCATTGAGACCTGCATCGGGTAATTTACCCAGTTTGCTTTTACTCTCGTTTTTGAGCGTATCTTTTGTTATCCGGAGATAATCTGGAACGTTGACATAATTATTGTTGTATTATTGGAAAGAGGACCTGATAGTGGGCATGGTCACTTATATCAGTTGAAATATCAAGTAGTGGTGAAAAGGCGATAGGTCAATAACACAGAATAGGTCAGGGTGGTCAGAGTGGATAGGGCCCAGGGCACCAGAAGGGCATCACAATAAACACACAGTGCCCCCCTTCACCCCCCCCCCTCAAGGCAAGTTGGCTTTTCCCCCAGGCAGCTCCTCCCTGCTCCACTCAAGATATGATTCATATATACTTAAAATAAGACACTATATTTCTCCAACATAGCAATTTCGCTCAGCCCAATCAGACCCTGATTATCGTAGATTACTAATAACCCAGCTTGATACAATGAGATAGGCTGATATCATCTCTAATAGCAACCTGTCACAGTGTTAGTTATGTGAGCTGCCAGGTTATTCTTGATGCGGGTAAAAGAAATTATGATGGCACAATATATTGACTTTATCTCAGACACCTGCCACTAACTATATACTTAAGTTAGAAACGGACTGAGATGTTTCTATTTTCTTCTATAAATCTTATGTCCCTGAAATATATAAGAAGGTAAATGACCGTCTTGGACCCAGCCATCCTAATCATAAAATGGGCAATGACCCTCTCAGCCTGATATTTGCCATTAGTTATTTTTGACATGAACATTAATCATTGACGTTTTCAAATATTTAAACTTTGCAACAGAAAAAAGCCAGACCTCAACACATTGTGTATATCTACCTCAAAATATTTTGTTGGTAACACACTTCACAGTGACTGAATCTTCAAAAAGGAATGCGTTGTACCCCCCCCCCACAACCCCCCCCCCGTTCTTTAAGAATCAAATCCTATAGACCAGTTTAAAATATGGAGGATTCGAGATTTCTTCAGTTCTTCGACTTGTTGGACAATATGGTTGCTAAACTGAATCATTGATGGTTTGTTACTGACACCACAATTCCGTGACCGTTGAGAGCGAAGTAAGGTTTTATGATGGATTTGTCATCTTTAAAGGTTTATCTAAAAATTGAGCGGGGGCGACCCTCCCAAAAGTGCGGGCTAACTCCGTGAGAGGCCTAAATCCAAAATGGCCGCCACCGAACCTTCCGAAATGCTATTTTCAATGGTTTGAGCTATAGTGATTTGCAATACATCAATTTTGGGGTTTGTTTGGTCAAGGAATTCATAACTGGGGGTATATGGGTGATTTGACCCATTTTTGACCTAAAAATCAAAGATGGCGGCCAGTTTTCACTGGAAATCTGATTTTTTTCAATGTTTCTCATATTCCTTCAACATAAGCACCTCGTGATAGGTTGAACCATGTAGATTTTTGTTGCTTGACTATGTTTATGAAGTTTTGATCATATTTGAGTAATTTTGATGGACAGAAGGTTAATAATGACTGGTTAATGAGGGCATGGTTCCAGACAAACTTCGTTAAATATGTGCTTTTCAATGGCTTGGGCTACAATGATGTTCAATACATGGGTTTTGGGGTTTTATGGGCCAAGGAATCCATATCTGGGGTTGATTTGATGATTAGAAGGCTTGAGACTGAATAAATCACAAAGAGGTTCCTGATATTGCATGGAAGAGTGTTTTTCTTCAACATACAGGTGTTTTCTCTTCAACAAACCAGAACAAACTGATGATTGTCAGGGACAGACTATAGAATTTTATGAATTTAGATGTCATTTTAAAAGTCCCTCTGAGAGACCAACTCAATTTCATGAATCAGTTAGTGTACATGTAGTTGTTATGGAGAAATGGCTACAAGTAATTCTTTGAAGAAGGTTTCATAATTTTATAGTTCATCACTTCTCGGTTTAATTTTTATGCCCTGTTGACCATGGTTACAATGCCCTTTGAACCATTAACTACACAAGCTACTGTACTGCTAGTATTTCATCAACGCAAGGGATAAAACCTGAAACAATATCTGACAATATTTGTGTTCGTAAAACAAGTGTTCATGTTGGATATCATTTTTTAAAAAGTGGTTCCAGGAGAGAAGTATTTGTAACAAATGACTCAATAAATATGGATTAAAGATTTTTCCTGAACATTCTGTTGTGTAGCATAAACCTTATGACATCTCATGGTTACAACCTCAAAGTTCGCGAGTGAGCTATTTTTTCTCTGAGAATTACATTATATTGACGAGAGATTGTTTTGGATCCAATTCTGCATTGAAACCGTCTCTTGTCAATTCTACATTGAAACCGTCTCTTGTCAACTCTGCATTGAAACCGTCTCTTGTCAATTATGTTCTCTATGGTGCTGATGGTGTAGTGAGGTTTTTAAAGACATAGTGGCATTTAAATTATACAGAACTTGGTTGCTGGAGTTTGCGGGTGGAAAATATGAAAGGATTATGTCATACATGTCTCCCTGATTTTAACTATTTACGTGATTTACCACTTGTTTTACTATCTTATTTCTTTGTTCAGTACTTCTGAAAATTATACATGTACTCAATAATTGTAGATGACGCTATACATGCTATATCAAATAAATAATTTTCAATTTTCACAAAAGTTGATAGCAATAAATGAATGATATCACAGAAGGAGATTGAAAGCTTGTGAAAGTGTGAACAATAACAAACTAACCGAAGAGTAATCGGAAAATTGACGGTGTATACACAGGTTATCGTTGGTTGGAGGAGGCAAAGTTACACATTCCTTAAACAAAAGAATATAATATTGTAGCTGCTGTCACTCATGCCGTTGCCAAGAAGGCCAGAAGCAAAAGAAAAGGGTGGACATTTTATGCCTCTCCAAGATTGTAATTTGCATGTGTGCACAAAGATGCTCTGATGGAGTTAACTGGTAGTATGAGTATGTACCAGAACTCAAATATTCTACATGTACTGACTGGCGGAATTTGATGTGTTGTGCATATTCAGAGCAACTGTTAGTCTCTTACTAGATCATAGGATTACAACTTTTGTTCAGGCTAGATAAATGAATCATAAGTGGTTTTCATATTAAATGAAGGCAATATCAAATATAATGAATATTTGATACAAAATTGAGGGACTTGTGGGGATCTTAGGTGTTCATCAGTAGGCCTACTTCCATTTCAGATGGACTAGTTGCTAAAATAATCATATTCATCTGCCTCATTCAGCTACCATGTTTTATATAAAATACAGACTACAGCCAGAAATCATTAGTCAATGCCTTCAGAAAGAATTTATACGCATATATTCACAGCTATGTTGCCTCGTCGGTAAAGATGCGAGCTAAAAATGTCGGAATTGCTCTGGAAGGCACTAGGTTTAACTTGGGCAGATTCCACGAAAAGCAGCAAAATGACTTACCACAAGACGTAGTTACATTAGCACAAATAAGGGCAGACATAATTGATTCGTAGCTTCTCAGATTTTCTCAAGGTGCTTTTTCTAGGGATAGCTGGCAGGACAAAAAAAAACTGAAATCTAAATCTTCTACTGTGTCAATCCATTGAATAAAATCATGGGTAAACACTATTTGCTATTGAATTGGTAGATCAGAATAACTAAAAAATATGGCCTTGTGCTAATGTAACAATGTTAAATGATGGAGGACGGAATTTGTTTATACTGATACTACTGCAATATAAATGAAAACACCAGAGTACCACCCCTGGCCTGCTCCTGTGAGACCTGGCCTTCAGTTCAGAAAAAATTTGAGATCAAATCATGTGTTCCTTAACGTAATTTATATAGACAAATTTTGCTAATGTAACACTATGAAATGGACAGATGCGAAATTGCAGTTACATTAGCAATAAAAAAACAGCTACTTCACAGAGCTGTTTATGATTTTGGTGATTTATATAGGCGAATAATACAGATTTTTCAATAAAATTTTAGAATTTCACATTCGAAATTTACATAAGTAGCAAGAACACAGAAAAATTCCCATGTAAAAGTTGCTAATGTAACCTCAGTGTCCTGTGATGGAATCGAGTTACATTAGCAGTCTTTTTTTATTTTTCATTTTTTCCAAGTTTTATAATGACCAACACAATTAAAAATGGTTCCAAAATAATTTTCAAGATGTGTTTTATCAATCATACATCATTACATTTTCCTGAATTGGTTTTAGCAGATTCCACATAATGCCAAAGTAAGCACGTCTGATCACCAGTAAGTTTGGTCGTCCAAAATTGTCCTCATGAGGATAAAAAAACATCTTTTTAAGAGCAAAAAGCTACATATTTTGAGGATTATTTTAATGATATTTATTCATTAGCCCACAGATGTACTGAGTAATAGGTTTACTTGATTCAGGAAGCAACAGAGAGATAACAAAAGGGTTGGAAAGTTTAAGGTACCCTCTGAGAGCACTTTTCGTGGAATCTGCCCTTGGCAATCAAGTTCTGTGAGACCTCCATGAGCATCATCACAGTCAAATAATATGAGTTGATAGTGACTGTTGTAGACTTGATATTATTGTCATGAAAATGTCGACACATCTGCCTGTCAAGAGGTGGCCACAAATTTTCGTGACTGGTCACGAACCTTTGGTGGCTATCAATTGGCAAGTCTACAAACAACTTTTTTTGAAAATGGTCTGTGACTCTGACTTATAGTAAGCCAAGTTAAGAAGGCCTATTATCTTAAAGGTTTTGAAATACAGATTCAGAAATTAAGAACAATTATCTGAAAGGCTTCCATTGATTTTGTTCTAGAAAAGCCACTGAACTGAACAATATATAACAGCAGGCAAGAAGAATCAAGTAAGTTATTTTGTTGTTTGCTGTAATACTGATGAATAGCAAGAAGCTCAGTAGCTCAAATAGAGGCATGTTTAGTTGTTAATTTGACATGATGACCACATCATTTGGTCAACAGAGTATAACAAGCAAAGTTGCAAACAGCAGTCTGGGAAATTACACATGATGACAATTGCAATTCCAGCTAAGTCCTGGCCCTGAAAGGATGTTTGAGTGTGTGGGGTTGATCAGTTGGGCATCAGAAGGAAGTCTGATCTCTGTGCAGCCATCCTCATCACACAGCAGCATGTCAGTAGCGAGACTTAATTCTATCCAATTTTGCGAAATACTGCAAAGTCATCAGCAGCTGATGACAATTTCTTAATTTCTCTGGAGCCTTCGGGTTCTTTTCCCCATTATGTAATGGATCGGCCTGCCAAACTTTGTAGAGTTAGTTGATACTGTGATACAACTTTATACCAAGTTTGGAAGTGATAGTTGCAGTAGTTCTTTTTAAATAGCCTGTCAAAGATGATTTTGAGCACCGCCAAAGTCACGGCTGGGCCATGACACTTTGAGAGGGTCATGGGAGGGTGATGACAGAGGTTGGCTGAGTGTCATGTGGGGCTGAGGACATTGATTGTCATCAGCTGGTGATAATTTCCCAGACTGAACAGGGAAGTGAAGAACTAGATGGGAACCTGTTCATAGTGAGACTGTTAGCCATTTCTACACTAACTGACTCATGCCATTGAGTTGGTATCTCAGATTACATTTGAAATGACATCTGAATTCCTTAGATGCCATATTTTGTCTCTGACAATCATCAGTTTGTTGAAGATACAATTTCTCAAAACGAGCTGTTAAGTTGAAGAAAAACACTCTTCCATGCAATATAAGGAACAACTTTGTGATTTATTCAGTCACAAGCCTACTAATCATCAAATTAACCCCAGATATGGATTCCTTGTCCCATAAAACCCCAAAACCCATGTATTGAACATCATTGCAGCCCAAGCCATTGAAAAGCACATATTTAACGAAGTTTTTCTGGAACCATGCCCTCATTAACCAGTCATTATTAACCTTCTGTCCATCAAAATTACTCAAATATGATCAAAACTTCATAAACATAGTCAAGCAACGAAAATCTGCATGGTTCAACCTATCCATAATCGCTTATGTTGAAGGAATATGGGAAAAACTGAAAAAATCAGATTTTTAGCAAAAACTGGCCGCCATCTTGGATTTTTAGGTCAAAAATGGATCAAATCACCCATATACCCCCAGATATGAATTCCTTGACCAAACAAACCCAAAATTGATGTATTGCACATCACTGTAGCTCAAACCATTGAAAATAGCATTTCCGAAGGTGTCGGTGGCGGCCATTTTGGATTTAGGCCTCTCACGGAGTTAGCCCGCACTTTTGGGAGGGTCGCCCCCGCTCAATTTTTAGATAAACCTTTAAAGATGACAAATCCATCATAAAACCTTACTTCGCTCTCAACGGTCACGGAATTGTGATATATGACCCAACTAATTGACCTGCAGTCTCACTATTGCCCTTCCTGGAAAGAAGCATCTTGACACATAAGGATGGATAAGAAATTATGTTCAAATGAAATATCAATCCTCTCTTCCCCCGTAAAAAATCAAATTAATGAATCTGGTGTAACGAGTGTGTGACATGGCAGGAAGAATTGGAAGACATGGGGTGAGTTCTGGATGAGTATATATGGGCCTATGACTAACGGTTTCGCTGTTTTTTGCATACTAGCATAGTACCCGTGAAAGGGGAATGAGAAAAAGGAAGATGGATAAATGGTGATTGAAAAAAATATACATTTTGTGATGAGCCTTGAACAGGAAGGGCCAGTGATGGACAGTGGGCCATCACTGCCTCTTCGGAGTCCAGGGAGAATCATGAATCATCAACCACCATTGGAGAATAGCCTATTGACAATCGTGGATAAATGAGTAATAAGTGCACTGGTATAGGCCTAATATGAAAAGTTTACGAAAGCAGAGCCATTTATGGTTGTTGTATTGCATTAAATAATGTTGCTTGCAAATTGTTAGCTATAGGCAATGAGTAGTTTAGGAGGAGTAGCGTAAAGCATCCATGAATTAAGGGTATGATGATTACTACAATAGGCTAATTGCTGATGAAACTAAGCAGTATTTTGTTCTTTATAAAATATACTGTGTGAAGTTTTCACTGTTCAGTAAAAAGACTGCTTTACAATATTCCCCTGTTTTAAATACAAAAGACAATAAGAAGGCATACAATTTCTTCTAAAAGCAATGAAGAAATGAAATTGCTTTATATGGTTGTGGTGGTAACTTTTTTTCAAAATTTAGTGACTTTTCAAGCTCCATGTTGACTAAAAATTTGCATGAAGATAGATGAGGCGCGTGCGTCTTGGTGTCTTTTGCAGCGTCATGTCGTTTCGTCTCAGTGTCTCCAGGCACCTGCAGCGTCTCTGGGGTGATGTGGGACGTCCAGTAGAGCAGGTGTCCAGTTTAGTATTCTATATCCTGCAGTGACCCTGCAGTAAACTGTGTACTTTTCTGCAGGGGTGAATTACTTATTGATTTAAGTTAAGCTTGATTTACCCTAAAGGCAACACAAATACATTCAATTGACGTTGACTGGAAGCATACTGCATATCATGTACAGTGCCTATCTGCATGACGAGGTATCTTGGCATAGAGCATGGAGGTTGGAGCCAGAGATGGATGGACTATATACATCCTGCATTTATGCACTGAGGAGGCCAACTGAGTGAAAAGGACAGGGGGAGACAGGAGCCAGAGATAAGCAATGCATGTCTGAAGAATTTCTCTAAAATGGAGTATTTTAAAGAAATCAGTTCTTCCTAGTCGGTTAATTATATACCAACTGCAGCAGTATATATTTGTCATTATTTGATAGGGAGTGTATTAACGGGAACTGGAATCTGCTGTATGGGTACCTGTAATCTCTTCTGATATAAGTCAAACATATGACACATGGTCCATTTGAAATGCATGATTTGAATTCTGCCAAAAGTTGTTGTTATGATAAATCACTGGAATTGGCCTATCGTGCAGTTGTTAATCGACCCCCTCGTGGGCCTAACAAAACGTGCAGCGTGGAGACGCTAGAGGAGGCTGATTCATCTGGGAGATTGCACTTTCTGCCAATTTGTATGTAGTTATGCTAATAGGCAAAGAATAACAGCAGTGCAAAACAGAGATACGGAGAGGCAGGCCTGTTGCTTTCTGCTGATAGGAGGCAGGCTTATCACAACCCAAGCCACTGGTGGCCCCCTCGCACCCTCCCTCTTAATTAATACACTTATGGCAATTAATGGAAATATGCCTTTTTAATACTTCACATTGACGTTTGTGAGATACCTAGTCTCTCCAGTTTACTGCACAAGATAAGCCTGATGGTTTTTCACTCCCTGCCCAACCGTCTGCGGCGAGGTTTTTAATTAAAAGCCAAACACCCCGTGCATTGAGTGGTGCAGACGACACTTGCTTTATCTCAGCCACTGCCTTGTTTTCTCAAAACAAAACGATCACTCTCAATCACCAGGATAAACAAGTCGATCACTATAGACTCTGCTATACAGGCAGACTTGGCTCATCTTGGCATTCTTAGGCCCATCCTGCATAGTCAGTAATTAGTGCTCTATGAGTTGAGAGATTGGGTTTAGACGGGTCAATCTGTAGTATAACCCACAACAAATTGATACAAAAGGTTTTTCAGTGGATTTTGGTACTAATTGCCTTACTCAATAACATATTAAAAATCTAGGATTTTCTGACTATGCTAAGTGGGTCAAAATCAAGATGGCGTCCAAGATGGCCGCCGGAATCTTTAAAGTGTTATATCTCAGTTAATATTCAACTTAGAAAGATAATTCTTGGGTCCAAACCTAGGTTTTCATACCCAAGGAATCTGTTACTGCCTTTAAAATTGTACTAAGATGAGATTTTAAGCTAAAACTCTCATTTCAAGTTCTAGATCACGCCCAAGATTACCTCCTAGTGGTTTAAGATGCAATAACTTAGTGACTCTTTGACTTATGAAAGTGATGTTGGTGTCTATACCTATGTTTTTGGCCTGAAAAAAACCAATGAGATCAACAAAAATGTATTTGCTGCAATATTTGAGGGAGGACATGGATAATGAGGCGTATTTCCATATGAAGTATTTCCTTTTGATGAGATCCGAATAGATAAAGTTGAGCAGAGGAAGGTGAAATGTCCAAAGTTTTTCAGGTAAAGGAAAAAATTAAATTACAATAAGATGAGATTTTATGCAAAAGTTTTATTTATATCTAGAAATCCATTATTAAAAAATGAAATATCTTATCAATCTGTGATTCTGTATGTATATCTGTAAACAATGGTAGTGTTTGAGTAACAAATACTGTCAAAGTTTTAGTTATCAGGCCTATGAATACCAGTAATGCACAGAGAAAGAAAAATTGATACATTACAAAAATCAACTGGTAAAAATGTATCCTACAAATGTTAAAGAATTGTTTTCATAAACAATAGGCTAATCCTCATAACTATCAACAGTCCTGTTCTATGGACTTTTGCAGGTTTGAAGTTGGAATGGTCCACAAGCAAGACAAGGGTATGCACTGTAGTCCGTTTTTCCGACAGTAATAACACGGAGTGATACAGCAATTAAAATGGCTAATTGTGTTTTTTTCTTCATAGGGGAACAGATACTTGCTTCAACTAGCACCTGGCGGTTTAATAGTAGCATGTATGGAGCCATGAAATGTCTACTAAGATGTTGCTAGTGGATGATGTTTGTGACAAGTTCGGACAGCAGTCAGCAGTCTGTTAGATATTACATAGTTATATTATAAGTTTCACATTTTTGCTGATGCTGTTTTTCATTCTCAGAGCATATATCTAGCTGTGGATATGAATGATTTTTAGACCTATTATGAATGTGCAGAGGAACTGTTTTTCATCATGAAGTATCTTATATTTGATGGCTTTGTCTTTTCTGCTTAATAGTACTTGTACCAAAATAATAGGTGTCCTGTAATTTTTTTTGTAAAATCTTGCATCTGACTAAGCTATATTCATGGACTTTCATATCATTCTAGACTGCAAAAACCAAT
The DNA here is from genome assembly GCA_026936325.1 of Platynereis dumerilii. Taxonomy (NCBI): domain Eukaryota; kingdom Metazoa; phylum Annelida; class Polychaeta; order Phyllodocida; family Nereididae; genus Platynereis; species Platynereis dumerilii. The sequence goes on from JAPTHN010000011.1 coordinate 29,880,783, forward strand.
GACAATATTCCTCAAGAAAGGGTCCAGAGTGTATGGTGAGCATCTTGCTAATTTTGCAATGATCTTCTTGAGGCCAGTGTGGTCTCTTTTAATCACTGAGGCAGTGATGCTGTCAGGTCTTCGCATATTCCTGATGAACACATTTGTAAATAAATTCCTGCATTGATATGCTGTATGAAACTGGTCTCAACAGTGTTCTCGGGGTCCAGTGGTTTTTTATGGCAAGACCTCTACTTTTTCGTATGACCATATCTTGAAGGTACAGTTATGCTTATTTCAAGTAGTTACAAAACCCTACTTTTGCAAATACAGGAAAGCAGTTGGTAACAGTTTGATTTGCATTGACCTGAAGCCACTTCTGTCTTCATCTATTAACATGGAATATACTCGTACTTTGGTAATTCAGCAACAGTTGACTAGTCTTGGACTTTCTGCCCAATTCCTTGTTTCTTTCAGTTAGTCCTTTGTTTATTTGGCAGAAAAATATAATGCAGATTCTTGATATTATGCATCTTCGTTGGTTATCAATGTTTACAGGTTTTCCAAACTTTTCATTCTCCAGAGACCAGAGTGACAGCCAAAGAGTCAGGAATCTCAATTGACAAATCAGACGCCACAGTGTTGTTTGTTCTGAGAAGATGGCCATGGAATGCTTTCTGCACTGATTTGCCTGTCAACATAGTTGACTGAGCTCTCAGTTCTCTTCATACCTATGCAAATAACTCAGTCATTTACGACAAATGTGTGGAAGCAGTCAAGCAATACAGCTGACTTCCAAGTGACTAAAATTATTGTCATGACTCCTACATTATCTCAGTTCTCTTCATACTACCTATGCACATAACTCAGCTTCCCAGTACAGTGATTCATCAAATGTATGCAAGATAATTAAGGCAGAAACTCTAAAGTTTCCAATCTACAGTGATCCCTTTTGGGTGAAAAAGGGCTAGTGCAACAGCCTGAAAGCTTCCAATGGAGGTAAATATATTATAGCTGTTTGTATACTAATAATTGGAATATGTTACAATATACATGTACATGTATAGCATACATGTTCACCATAGATAAATGTCTGACTTATAACTGGACTGGATGGTCATTCGATTGATTAATCAAGTGCATCATATCTTGCCTTCCTGGACTAGACTATAGTTAAAAGAAATCCCACAGAAAAATCAACCGAAATACACATATTCTTGAATTCAGGGATGACTACACAATGTAAGAAATTGACAACTCATTAGTGATCATTAGATCTGTAAATTTCAGTCATGGAACTTACCGGGCATTCCTTTGCCCTGCATGGTGCCGATGCCACAAGCATGCCCATTCCAGGAAATGTACCTTTCCCATCAATTTTGTGCTATGGTAAACACTGTGCACTGCAAACTACAAGCTGTGTAGAAACCATGTATAATGTAAATATCTGTGTCAATTAAGTGTAGTCACTACAACACAACCTGGATACGTGTTTTTTCAAACCCCAACCATCTAAACACTTCACTGTAAGAAGATGCAAACCCCCATCTAATATTAAAAACAATCAATAAGAAATTCTGCTGATATAAATGTATTTTCACTGCAAGTGATATTTGTAGTGGAGAAGTACAACTCTCGGGCATGCAGTCTGTATGATTGCACGTCCAATGCACTTGCTTCATTCTGCTCAGCACACTTGCCAATTAATTGGTTTTTTAGAGCAGGACATATTGATTTTGGCCATACCAAGGATATAAAGAAGAGCCTTGCCACTTCTGTGGATGGGTAATTGTCTCTTATTTGAACTGTTACTCCTTATTATTCTCACTGCTGTCACAAAAATGGCCGTTTAGTGCATCTTCATCATCTTCACCTTTCATGCATGATAGTATGACCGTACGATGTCACTTCTTTTTCTAGCAAAAATGCCCTCTTCTGAATTTCAATTGTATTTAATCATTATGATGAAACAAAAAATTGAAGGTCATTTCATTTCTACACAAGCAAATTAAGCAAATGATGATGTTATTGCTTGTGCTGACATGAACATTTCACCTCCCTCAGCTCAACTTCAGCTATTCGGATCTCATCAAAAGGGAACACTACATATGAAAATATGCCTCATTATTCATGTCCTCCCTCAAATATTGCAGCAAATGCATTTTTGTTGATCTCATTGGTTTCCTTCAGGCCACAAACAAAGGTATAGGCCCGTATAGACACCAACATCACTTTCATAAGTCAAAGAGTCACTAAGTTATTGCATCTTAAACCACTAGGAGGTAATCTTGGGCGTGATCTAGAACTTGAAATGAGAGTTTTAGCTTAAAATCTCATCTTATTACAATTTTAAGGGCAATAACAGATTCCTTGGGTATGAAAACCTAGGTTTGGATCTAAGAATTATCTTTCTAAGTTGAATATTAACTGAGATATAACACTTTAAAGATTCCGGCGGCCATCTTGGACGCCATCTTGATTTTGACCCACTTAGCATAGTCAGAAAATCCTAGATTTTTAATATGTTATTGAGCAAGGCAATTAGTACCAAAATCCACTGAAAAACCTTTTGTATCAATTTGTTGTGGGTTAGGTGGCCAATTCTCATAGATTGACCCGTCTAGTTTGTTTATCCCCAGACACCTTGCCCCTCCTGGAGCTTCCTGGCTGCGAAATTGGGTGGAGTCTGGCTTCTCCGGTTACGTAAATAAATATCAGAAATAAACAATCGAAATGCATCCTAATGACAGGAATGTGCTGTCAAGACATTGAGTCATTGAAATGCTGCAAATACAATCAACGTCACAGGTTGCAAGGTGGTTGGTGACTACTTATCCACCAGGTGGCGAGTGTGTTCTATTTTATTGACTGAAACGATTCACTTTACAGTCCTTGTCATACTTACGTGGAATCTCAAGTTTTTTTTCTATAGTGTTGAACTGTGATGTCAGAGATGACTCTATTCTAGCATTGCAATATATGTAAATTAACTACAAGCTGTGATGTCATTTCAAACTGGGTCAGATTCCCCAGCTTCTAACCAATGCGAATCCACCAACCTGAGCATCACAGTTTCAACTCAGTGTCAGAGTTAAAATTGGGTCTGGGGAAAAACCCATGCAAGTTTGACATCACAGCCTCTCAGCCAAAGGGCTGTCAGAACAAATATACATAACATAAGCCATGTGTTTACAAACAAATTGTCAAAGCCTTCTGTTTATACCAACTTCCATCAAAGTTTAAAGTTGTAAGGTAGCAAGTTTGTAGATTTATCAAACAGCTCTGTGGGGATAATAACAGTTGTTTACTGTGAATGCTCACAAAGCTGCCATTTGGTAGGATTAGACTGGTGATTGCTGTGATAAATCATTGGGATCAAAAATGTAATGCTTCCTTCAATATATCAATGTTTGAACTGTGATGACGTAGTTTACGGTCAGCCCATTGGCTATCAAGCTGTGATGACGTAGTTGTAGGGGCTATCCCTGATAAAACTCTTACTCTGACACTGTGTTGAAACTGTGATGCTCAGTTCAGGAGGATCAACATTGGCTAATAGCTGGGGAATCTGACCCAGTTTGAAATGACATCACAGTTTGTAGTTAATTTACATATATTGCAATGCTAGAATAGAGTCATCTCTGACATCACAGTTCAACACCATAGAAAAAAAATTTGAGATTCCACGTAAATATGACAAGGACTGTAATACTAGATTCCGAGAATGGTATCTATGAGTACAGTGGATTCTCGTCTGCTGTAGGCTTATTGGAAGAATGTTTTAGACAATGCAAAAGCAAATAGGCATGGTCAATGTGAAAACGGAGAGCTTTTTCCTTTTAAAAAATGTTTGTAGTCTCTCTTTTCACCCATCTCATTTTCATCCCACTAATCTTAGAGATTCTTCAAATTTGAGGCCCCCCGATCCGTATTGTTAAATACATGTACAACTGTTAATTTTTGTTTTTGGAAACAGAGACCTTGTATTTAAAAAAAACAAAATGTATCTTAAAACTTCAATGAAGTTTTAAAAAAATCTTCATATTCATAACTAATATAAAGGATGGCTTGCTATACCTTCATTATAATATATCTTGGGGAGTAAGATACCTCATATTTCTCCAAGTGAAGTAGGACTCTCCTTCCGCCAATGACAATGAGAATGAACTTGAACATACACAAGTCTGGAGATTCCTGAATTTATGTTCGTGTCACTCATCAGATTTGGTTATTTTAATTGAAGGGTCTTAACATGATTGATGATTCAGCTTTGACGTTATTTTTTAAGGAGTAAAGAGTTATGACTTGGGGTGAATACACTGCTTGAACTGAGTATTTCAGTTTGAAGAGCTGTGCGCAGGTAATATATTGGAAATTGCTTCAGACAATGTGCTCTTTGAATTTCACTCCATTTATCTTAAAAGGATAATAAAACGAGAAGTGGGCAGGATACGGTTTCAGAATCCCTCAAGATTTGTCACCTAAAAATTGGAGCGTAGCATTCATCATTGAGAAGTGTAAATGGGTTGTGTAAGGTTGAATAACATCATATGGGGAGGGGGGGGGGGCAGGTAGGGCATAATTGTTGGGGGGGGGCAGGGGAGTTGCTCCTAGAGCAGACACATTAGCCAGCTTGGCTGTACTTTTACACTAAGTGTCAGTTGGCTGGCCCACTATTGCCATTCGTAATGATGATGACAGTAGTCACTCAGGCTTTATAAGGCACAAGTGCTGGTGTATCTGATTGCATCTTGTCAGCAGATTTATTAATACACTTGTTTCTTGAGCTGGAATTTGAATGGCTGGGGGGCCGGGGGGAGGCTTATCACTGCTTGGCATCGGCTGAGTTGCTCCGACCGGCGCCTCACCTGCCCAGCCACCGTCTGCTGCGGATTGGAGTCACCCTTGTCAGACATTTGTCAAGCAACAGCCTCGCTCTGAAAATACACCTCTCCCCACTCACACTACAGCCCTGTGCGATTTTATCATGGACTTATCGAGCAAGGCTACGCGTGTTTTCCCCTGCCATCGTGTAGATCTCCATGTTACACTCACAGTCACACTGTGCTATTCAGTGTATATAACCTCCCCCAGAACCCCCCCCCCCCCAAACCAAATTTAAGGCTGAGCAAGTTTTCTTTGATCTCTTTGATTTGTTCATTTCATTCTCTAGACCTTTTTTCTCCCTTTTTCAAAGCCGTAAATATTAAAAAGCTAATGTTCTTGACATATTCTGACATGCAAATAAAAGATACAGACCAAATATTTGTTTTGATCATTTTGTATAATTTATGCCTTATCTGCATACGTATAAAAGGCTAGATTATTACACAACTTCAATGCATTATATTTTTGTTTCTATTTAGCCTTATTTTTTTTCTTCACCCCCAGTCTGGTGGACAACTGATTCCCTTTAAAAAGTGGGAAATGAAAGATCAATAATGCCGTGACACCTTTTTTATTTATTTATTTTTGGGGATATCTGAACTGCATTTAAAAAGAATAGGCCTAATATTGATTCGATCGATTCTTCAGAAGTCGTGTAGACCTACATTTCTTTCGTGCAGCTGCATGGCTATACAAATGTACTTCAACTGTCCAGTCAGCCTGCTGGCAGATGTTTCATTGAAAATCGTACATTTTGTTTGCTTTATGTATTGAAATCAATTGCTACCTGTGAACAAAAAGATAACAACCTCAGCCGTATACCCATGGATTTTTGCAAAGGTTCTCACAATTTGTGTGCACAATGCAAGTCTAGGCATACATTGTTTGGCTGTAAAGTGTTTTGCAAAACTGTTTACATATTTTCACTTTCCCTGTGCGCGGCCTTCATCTGAAGCGACGTGTACCTTCTTGAGCCTGTTTTCTGGGGGGCCTTCTCAAATATTTTTCTCCTTTCTTCATTTTTCGCCATTTTTCTTCTTTTCTGCTCTCCGTTCAGGAAGACCGGCGCCCCTTGATATCCGATCCCGTTTAAAAAAGCATTTGAAAAGCGTTGCCAGGGGCAACAGAGGCTCTTTCCTGTGACTTTTTAATCGGCCTTTTGTGAAGTTGCTTTTCAGCCCCCCCCCCCCTCGGGCCCAAGGATCCGCTCCATGCTTCACTGATCTTATATAAGGGGATTTCCCGTTTGGGCCCCAGGGTTAAAGGACACTCCCATTCATATACCTGTCCAAATAACCTTAAAATGTCTAAAGTCAATGTGTGTTTAGCTGGGCCAACTTCTGAAGATTTGAAGATGGGGGCCATTGTTATAATGCAAAAAGAAACACAAAGTACAAAGTTGAGAAAAGTACGTATTTTAGGTAAATGAGTACAGACCTATGGGTGATCAAGTTTTGTTAAGACAACGGATTATATTGTATTTGTGCACAAGACTTATTGCAAAGGTATATTCTCACTGACGATGCCTTCAACAAAGTTTTCAGAAAGTTTCTTTACAAAGTAAGGTTCTTTTCAAGCACCAGAGGTCGACACTGGTATGGCATCACCTGAAGAAGTTTGCTGAAAGAAGATCGCTCCAGGCAACTTTCACAATTCTTTCAATAATTTTAATATAACTGTTTTGCTATGGGTTTTATTGCAACTGGAAACTTAAGTGGTGCTTTCTGTAGTTGAACAAAAGAAACTTTTTGGAAAACTTTCATAACGCACTTTTGAATATAATAGCTCCCATATAGAACCGAAAGAAATGTTTTGTGATATAATAGAAATATGACACTAGCATTTATTGCCTGTGTATTGTGCTCCCATAAACTCCTCATATTTTGCCTCATAATTCACTCTAAGTGCTTCTAATGACGTTGCTCAAGACGTCGCGACGGAGGCTTTTACGTTGCGTCATGTGACGTCATTGTAAGAAAGTGCCCCTCCTCCACAGCACAAGCAGTGGGGAAAATGCATCGGAGATGGGAACATGACACCTAGAAAATGATAAGAGCAATTTTCACAAACCATTTCTCCATTATCGACCAATATCAGTATTATCAGCATTTCTATGTAATCTGTTTTAGGTAAGTGTAGATTATCGCCCGCATCTCTGTAGTGGAGATGGATGGAGGGGGCTGTAACATAGTCGATGCTGGTTCAGGGGGGCATATGACAGGTTGTCACCACACAGGCGATAATGGCACTTTTTAACAATTTTAAGGCAATTGTTATGTCAGGAACAAGACAATGTTTAAATAAATTGAAAAGGAAGTTTTTGAAAGAAACTTTTAACAAGCTCCGTGGGTGATCTTTGCAGTTGATAATGATTCACACCAAAGTCATGGCTCGAGGCGGCCCAAAAGTTCATTGATTTTACAATATTTTTACTCTAGCCTCATTCATTCCACTCGAGATCCATTCTTGGAGTCATTTATTCATATTCAATTGAATCCGCTTGAGATAAGACGCAGCATTTGTGGTGGCTGTGTGGTGTTCTATTGGCAGAAGTGTCTGTAGCAGGTTATCTGGCCTGGCCTGGAAGATGCATCTGATGCCAGATAGAAAACTGACAGGCCTGTCACTCGGCTGCCCTAATGCAGGACTGGGCTGGATGGCCATGCCACTCTCTGGTCCTGTGGCATCTCTTGAACAGGCCCCAATGAAGCATGGGACCCCCTAGTGGAGTGATGGGCCGATAAGACAAGGGATTGGTATCTCGGGCCACCCAGCCTCCAAAAGCATCCCTGCCCCATCCCTGTCCCACCCATCCCAGCATTTGCAGCATCCACCAACCCATCTCTCGGCCACTCAATCCTTATCGGCCCCAGGGCTGTCCCTTGCCGGGTTGTCTCCCCCTCAGCTTGGCCGCCCCCTCAGGCCTCCGCCCTCCCCCGGGACCAGCACTCGTTATGCCCGTCTCCCCGCAATTTCCTTTATCATATTAATAATCGCGGACCTCCGAAGAGCAGCTCCAGTGGCCAGGTCATCTGTCGCTCAATGGACTTTGCTGGAATTATCGCTCACTCCCATGCAGTCCCCGTGCCCTCCTGGGCCTATGACCACAGGATATGCCCATAGCAATTCATACGCCCTGCTTTATAAGTCCAAAGGCTTAGTTCACAATTTTCCCTTTTTCGAGAATAAAATTTTGACATTTTGAGAAATGATTCAGACCACATGTGCCATAATATTTTGAGTTAAAAATGCCCCGAAGTCTTCCTTATTGTGAAGTATTTCTGAAGTCAAAACTTATTTTCCAATTAGTGATAATATATGTGGAGTATACATGGTTGCTTGATATATAAGGACATTGCATGACAGTCGCCTAGCACCCAGACACTGTTCAAGTCAGCAGCCAGAAAAGTACAATGCTCAGGCGAAGGGCGCCCCTTGTATACCCGCATTACTGACATTAGGCCTCATTTGGCCCATCAAAGCCACCTATGCAACCCTGGACAAATTCCTTGCTACAGCTGCGGTCATCCCTCTTGTTATTAACGTCATCTTTTATCAGGCTTGATCTGGGAGGTGTTGTAAATCTAATGATGAAATTGGAAAATTGCTTTCGGGGTCGTCTTGGAAATTGGGAGGAAATTTGCCTCCTCAGTGACAGTCGCTTGTCATGGCATATGGCGAGACGCTCACCTATGTTCCCCATTCTTGTTTCCCTAATCCCCTAATTCCATAATAGCTTGATTTCCCCTCCCCAATTTGGCTAAATGACCAATTTACTGGCTGATGTGTGTTTTAAGTCAGAAGCCAAAATGCCCCATTACTCCAACTGGTCTCCCAGGCCCATCTCTCGTGCCATCTGACTGCATGGACTTATGACTGGAAGACTTTCAATCATATCTCTTGAGATATTTCACTTATACGTGGATTACACACTACTTATAAACTCTTTGCCTTCTAATAATGCATGCAAAAGTCACTTCCTGCGGCCTTACAATCTTAATACAAATCATCATGCTAATATTAGCAGCGCATGGATTGAAAATGGCTATTAATGTGAAGTGAAAGTCACATATTGCATGTATTGTAGTTGATATATGAATATCGAAGGAAGTGTCTAGCCAAACTCAGTGATAGTTTGAAATGAGAGATGTTGATGTCCTCGGAATTACACCAAAGAAGTCAGTAAATTGTTTGCAAATGTTAACAATCATATGAAGTGTCTTCATTCCAGGCCAAACTTTTGCCAAAAGTTTGTTGATTTCTTAAAATCACAATAAAGGAAATGTGTATTTCTGGAGAAAAAAAATTTAAAACCTGATTTAGGTAACTAGCTACAATCTACATGAATTTAATTTTGTTTTAGTTATAAACTTTTGAGAAATATATGAAGACAAAGTGGACCTTTAATTGAATCCATGAAAGTCAGATTTGGGGGTGAAACTCAATCCCTCCAAGAATTGTTGGTGCCATGTATTGTTGGAGCTAAAATGTATTTTGGGAGAACTTCTGAAGTGACTTGCTGGGCCTTTAGTGCTTGTTTTGTAATATTTTTAGACATAATTCTTGAGTTTTCTTTTGTCCAAGACTGATCCTTGGTTGTGACAATGTCCCCTGACAAAGGCTCTTTCATGACTGCCTCCCAGGGCTGTCATAATTTGCCAAACAGGGTCTTTCATGTCTTCACTTGCCTAATGCTATTTGGCCAGGGGGTAAGTGAAAGTCCTATTACCCAGGACACTGTGCTATACATCTTGTGGCTATGTGCGCGTGTAAATATGATATTACACTGTAACGTTTAGTCACAGTGAACAACAAAGTCCTAACTATTTCAGTTCATCCAGTGGCAACTATACACAGTCAGCATGCATTATATATATATATGTACAATACCATGAAATTGTGGGTCACTTTTAAACTTTTGAACATTTGCACGAGAAAATCTGCAAGGCAATTTATTCTTGTCAATGCCCCATATATTGTAGACACCCTGAGACAAGACTCCAATCTGAAGATATATCGATGCCATTGCAGATTTGGATCATGACATGTTGTATTCTGATGACTATCATTCACATATCACTTATATACACACTATAAATATCTGCATGCTGTCAAGTATATATGCATTAAATCATATTATCTCAGGTTGTCTGGTTTCTAACTTTCTCTTGTTTCTTGTCTGAATCTTTCATTTATCAGTCTATTGTGTTTGCATAAATGTGATTTGTTTGACTCTTTTATCTGTTCTTTGTTTTGTTGGAAAGTGATTAATTTCCTGATAGCAAATATTAGTGTTAGGTTCCCAAACAGGAGATACAGGCATGTTTGCAGTTATCAGATGATCTGGCAACTTGCAGTGAGTGGAAGCGACCATTAGGAATGCCTCTGACATATCTAAAACCACTTTTTCCCTGCTTTATTTTAATGAGGTTTTATGCAACTTTTTCATTGGTGTCATTTTATTGAATGTCTCATGAGCTGAAAAAAGGTATCATCCGCAGGGGAACGCCTCCAAGTGGCAGAGTGAAGGAGGGAGGAATGCTGTCTAATGGCCATTCAAGACCCATTCAAGTCTCCTTCAAGTCTCCTTCAAGCCTCATTCAAGTCCCCTGTCACAATAAGCACTCTGATGTGAACTCCAGTCAAATGGGGCATCGTGTGGCGCCAATCTCTTGAAATATTGCCATCCTCTTGATATGTCTCTCTTGACCGCATCACAGCCTTTTTTGCATGTTTTTTTTTCTGTTTGTATTTTATTCTTGTATTTATTTTCAAGAGCGTAAAATCAAGAGACTGTTTCGCTGCTCAGTTTCTCTGCTCAAGTTTCCAAAGCAGATGATTCAAACAAACCTGGGAGGTATACAGGGTGAGCATGAGTTGAGGATTGCTTTAATTTGTGGTTACTCGTCTTATCATCTGTCTCTGACACTGTAAAATTCTCATCTAATTATAAATTTGTTGCTCCTAAATATCTTTAAATACATTCTGTATACTTTTCAGTTATCAGCAACTTTTTCTAAAGATACAATGGAAATTTGCATAATTTGATGCAAACTGTTATCGGAAGTTGCTGAAAATCTTCAATGAATAAGCTAGATTTTTTAAAACCTTCAGCCAGTTTCGTAGACATTTTGCCAAGAGGCAGTGAGTTCCACACTGTAATATTGTAAAATTTGAATTTTGAGAGCTTAAATAATTGAGTGAGATGGTTGCATAATTCCTTTGACCTGACATAGCCTGTTTCATTTAAGTTATGACAACAGACAGATTATCATAATTCAAAACAACAAGCTTTGTTAGCTGAAACAAATTGTGCAACCATCTCACTCAATCATTCAAGCTGACTCGGAATTTCAAATGTTCACTTCTGTATACCCTTGAAGTAACTAGCACTAGTTACTTCAAGGTATACCTATCATTCACCAACAAATATTTACAGAGCGGTGTCTTCCCTGACTTATCGGGGCTTCAGAGGAACCAGGGTCTGATGTGTGGCCACGATAAGCTGCAGGTGAAACCACCAGGCCACATCATGCACCTTTATCAGCTTTGGAGGAGGATTGTGATAGCTTCTTGTATCACCTTACTTGAGCTATGGCTCTTGCATATTGGGTTCTGAGAGGAGGGTTTTGGTGATTATCAAGCAGCAGGTAACTGTTACTCATTGTCATGGCCAATTATTTGCACTATATGATGCTCAGCCATTAAGTACCAATGCTGGCAATGCTGTTTCTGAAGGAAATGTTGGATAGGAGAGTTAGTAAGTTAAATTTTCAAAGGTCTCAGGATATTGTATTGTTTGGACATACTGTATCATATATCATATTGACCCAAACGACTTCTTTAACTTGAGAAAAAGTGATAGGAAATGTCTGCAAGTCACATGGAGTTGGAAACCTGTTACATGAGAATCTTGCCTCCAAAACCCTGTCACATTATACTCCTCTCTGTCACAATTCTCTGTCACCTTGGTGTGCCACAATGCTCTTGTCATGGACTTGTCACCATATGGCTTGTCACCAAAAGTCACAATGTTCGACCAAAAGAGCTGAGTGACCATGGTCTACCATTGACTTGTATTTCTGTGCTCTCAGCTGCTCCGTCACCATGTACTGTCACATTGTTCCCCACTCCGTCTCACTCCTGTCACAAATTACAGCCATTGGTAGCAAGGGAGAGAAGGGCCTGAAAGGCATGACTGACTGACTCCATAATCAACGTCATTTCTGTCCAGACTTCAACCATGGTGGCTGCCTTGCTGGCTGCCTGCTCCAGCGCCTTCTTTTTGCCCATGTCTGCATCCTTGCCTCTTGATGGCTGAGCTGGCGCTGCCTTTCCTATCAAGGGGTAATCTAGAAGACGTTCTGTCGAGAGCAGGAAACTTGACACCTCCACAGCCCACAACAGACCCTCAACAAACCAAAATGCACAGCATTTGCACACACTGCAGTCACACTGGAGTGACTGAACACAAGTGACTGAGCTTGAGAGACACACTACTCAACAGCCACACAAGTCACACTCTTTACACCACGAGCTCTCCCATGCCTCCTTCTTGGCGACTCTCTTAATTGCTTTTTGTCAAACTTTTTGCGCCCAGCAAGTCAAGAGCATTCCAGCACTAAACTTTCTAAAGATGAACCTTGTTGATTGATCTCCCGCGAACCTCCAGCGCCAGCCCAGTGCAGTCCCCTCGCCCCACGGCCTCGGGGATATTTCGAACACTCGGGTCTTTGTTACAGACCATGAGAAATAATGATCGGCGTAATTGCAGGCTGTAATTAGCGGTCCGAAATGAGCAACGCTGGACTTGTCTCTTGGAAGTGTGCACTTGTACGGAAGTGTCCTGGGGTGGGCTGGAGGCAGGCTGGGAAGGCAGGGGTGTTCAAGAGACGCATGCTGGGGAAGCTCAAGGGCCCGGGGCAGGTAAAGGGCAGCTGGCGGCAGGAGGGCACGCCGAGACAAAGCCAGGACCAAGTCGGACAAAGCAGGCCTTCTTTGGTTTCTCTGGCTGCCAGTGCCTGCTGAGAGGGTCTTTGTGGTGCCCTTCAACTGCTCAGGGAATGCTTGGCTCCTTCTGGTCACAATTCTATCTGTCATGATCTGGTCCGTTTTCCTCTTCACACTTCCATGGGACAAGTTCGTTAGGCTAATGCTTGCCCACCCCCTGATGAGACCTTACAGACCTCTGTGTGGCCCCAGCAGACCCCTTGCCCAATTCTAACTCTTTTTGTTGCCCCATCTCTTTCACAGTCTTTGCCAATATTGCCCCCCTGCTGCAGCCTCCTCTCGGAGTCCTCTCCCTCCTGTGGCCATAATAAGCAGATATGCCTCACTTCAAAATCCAACATACGTTATCAGTCCCTTTGCTGGCAGATAACACCAGCTACTTGTCATGGGAACAGAGTCCAACAGAGTCCCAATGACTGCTGCTGCGGAGGCTTTTGTCACCATCTCCAAAAATATGCATCACACAATCACACTACCATCCTGAATGAAGCACATCAATGGAGAAGTTCAAATGAAGAGAATGCAAATAGCTCACCCCTGCACTTCCAATCTCATGTGTATCTCCAGCTATATCTGCACATTTGCAAGATTGACTCCCAGCAGCCATTAACAGGGTACATAAAGAGTTCAAAATCACTTACTAATACTTAAAGCAATACCTGCAAAAGTCAACATATTTACATTTTAGGAGGCACTTTCAAAGTGTGAATAAACTCTCAAGTTGAGGATATGGGTTGCATTGATTGGAATATTCATTTATTGAACCGGATTCTAAATGTGTCAATAAATGGGTTTCTTGGCCTGGTATGGGATTTACACGAATAGTAAGGCTTGTGTTATCATCCTTGTCATTTTACTTTAATTTGAGTTTCAAATGGATGTAAAACATACTGCTGCAGCGATGACGATTTTCACCACACTGCCAAATACTGCTAATACATTTCCAAGAGTCAACTGAAGATCTAAAAGTTTGTTGCATGGTATATTTGTTAATCAGAGTCTCCAGCAAACCCAGAGCACCTCTTTTCTCTCTTTTGTGGTTTTTATTTAGAAATTGTGCCCTCTGCCGGGTCATATAAGGAGAACGTCTTTCTGTGCAATTATTTGGTAGTTTATATTCCATGCAACTTAGAATAACATTTCCAGGCTTGTAATAGTCGTAACCTCAGGCTTTTCTTTAGCAAGTCTTTGAAAGGAAAGTTTACTTTAAGTATATATATATATATATATATATAGAATTTTATTTGACATTATATATATATATATAGAATTTTATTTGACATCTAAGTTTAAGTGAATAAGAAGAAATGATTACAGGAGAGAAAAGGATGTGTGAATGGGTGTTGGATTGATATGTCCCCTTATCACTGAGTTATCGGCCATCATGACACTTGATTATGTGTTGGTTTTATTAAAGGTCTTCTTGGCTGGCCCTGTGAAGGTGTTGGTTTTAAAGAAATGTGGGTTTGGCGGATGCTTTCCTGCCTCATCAACCTCATCATCACTCGGGCAAATTGGAAGGGAAAGGCCATCGCCAAGTGCTAAGTGCAGGGTGCAAGTGTATAATATCCTCCCTGCTCAAGGGGCGGAGGCTGTTTTTACCCAACTCTCAATTTCAAGCAAAGAACATTGCAGTGCCATGATTGCACGGGGCAGGAATCACTTTGATTTACAAACATTTTCATTGCAGCCCTCCAAGCCTTTAATCAGGTTGCCAGCATAATTTAGTCGTCAGATAAAAAGAGCTGTGGCCACTTACGACTCCGCCACTACCCAATAACTGCTCAGTTACAAGGCCCTTGCCAGTGGGAGCCTGCAGGCCCCGGGCCACATCTTGTTGCTGTCATTGGGGGCATTATAATGGCATTAGGGCAGGTGTGGGGCCCCGCGGGGAGCCCTTAGTGCCGTACCTGGGCCTTGAAGGAGAGGGGGAGAGAAGGAGAAACACTATACGGGGGCAGGACAGAATTAACAAGGCCAGAAGGGCAGGAGTGAAAGCAGAAGGACAAGGACCTTCCCATTGCGTGCGTCTGTCTACCTGACTCCCCAGGAACCACCTCCTCTCCCCTGGAGCTCCCTACAACGGCCACTGCAGCCTTCGCACTCACAGAACACGGGCTTAGAAATGAGCCAGGCAAGAGGAGGCAAAGGGGAGGCAGAAAGGTACAAAGGCAGTTGACGGCTGTTGACGAGACCATTGAGTAGGCGCCGTCACGTCTGCTTTACCTGCCCCAGTCGCCCCAGTCTTCAGCATTTGCCAGAAAATAGCCCAGCAATGGCCAAGCAGGGGGTCGACCAGCCAGCCCCTCCCCGCCGGTCAAAATCTGTCAAGCCGACTCCATAATTTCCTAGTCAAGCTGCCTGAAAAATGGTACTCTTTCTGGGCCACTCCTCCCCAAAAAGTAAAGCCAAGAGAAGCCAAGCTAAGACAGAAAGACACAACACAAGACAGACAAGCTAAAGGCAAGATAGACAAGTATAGACAATCAAAAGACACATTGTTGGACTCAGACTCTGCCCTTGTGCATGGAGTTTGTAGTGCACTGCAGGAGCTACCCTTGCCTCCTCCCCTAAAGCCCTTGCAAGCAAAGCAGCAGAAAATTACAGGTTAAGGTGAGGATATGGAGGGTGAAGGGCAAAAGTAAACAGGGCAAGAGGGTGGGGTAGGGTTCCCCAGTAGGGTTGGTTGGGGTTACTGCCACCCTCTCCATACATCTCAGCAAATGACTGTAATTCCTTCAACCGAGATCTCTGTCAACATCATAATCTCTTCTCTATCTCATCATTGAGCTGCTTTTCCCACGATTCCCACTCCACAAATACACTTGTCTGTCAGCCCCAGTCTTGCCTCCTTTCAAACAACCTCATCATTTGCCTTATCTCTTCTCTGTTTGCAAAATCCTATAATCCCCATTGACGTCTCTGGCTTTTTCTTACAAAACGGTTGGGAGAGAAAAGGAATGTGTCAAAGTACGTAGTGTATTACACACCAGGTAGGGCTGCTATAGGGGGAGGGGGAGACTGTGACTATACCTCATGCAATCGTCATCCCATTGGTATTTTACTAAAAATGAGTTCCATATTATCTGACTTGTGGAATTAAGACTTTCTGTCACGAAGAGCAGGGTATTTTTCAATCCCTTTGTCAGTGAAAGTCCTAAGTTGCAAATCAATGAGAACCAAAACAGCAAGTCAATCAGAGTCCCAAACTTCCAATGCTGACTTCAATTCTAACTGTGCAAAACAAGGGGATAAGAAAAATGAATTATAAGAAAAGTTCTAGGAAGATTCATTGTTTATCAGTCTAATTGAACAATTTTGCCTAAGAGTTGCATGTACTGTAAATATCATAATATTATCTTAACAAATTAGATCTTACTCATTCAAGATTGGATCTTATCTTCGTCAAAATACACCATGGATTGATCCCTGTCAATACTAATTCATTGTATCAGAGAGAAATGTTTTGATTTGTGACCCTTTTCAATTAAAAAATCAATCAATAAATCAAACTAATACAGTGCACAATACACATTTAGGCAGTTTTTTATGATATGTAGTATACACATGTAGACAAATATTTTCCACTGAACTGGAGCTTGTAATTGGCTTTGTTGAGTAAGTACAATTGGCTTCACTTACTTATCAATGAATGTCTGTCTTGATCATATCTGGCTGTATGTTCAACCATGGCAATTCCTCCTCAAACTGTGAGATCTGAAAATGTTCAGACTGCCAGTCAGGGCCACAAAGTTGGCAAGTAGGCGTCTGGTTTATATCTGATGCGATTTGATCTAAATCATTACAAATCACATACAAATATACTTAGTCCCTTACATGCATCTGTCTCATTCTGCCTGTCATGTATAGATCCACATTGATACCACTGTGGTTGCAATGGCCTGCTGTATGGGTGGCATGCATATTTGTATTGACATTGTAAATTGTAGTGTTTGCACTGGAATGGGTACAAAAAGAAACTCAATTGGAAAGTGAAAATATTTTTGTCACATGTACTGTATAAGAAAATTGTAGTTCTCATGAAGACATTGACCACGGAGGTATGCCAGACGACTAAAAAGATAGATAGATAGATAGATAGATAGATAGATAGATAGATAGATAGATAGATAGATAGATAGATAGATAGATAGATAGATAGATAGATAGATGGATAGATACATACATACATACATACATACATACATACATACATACATACATACATACATACATACATACATACATACATACATACATACATAGATAGATATATCTACACTCTGAAGCCATTTTTTGCCTCTGCATAGTACAAACAATTTGACAACATCATGACCATGTGCCTCATGGTCATTTCAAATTCAAATTTTTAGTTTTCAATTTTTAACAATGCATGGCCATGTGCAGATTGCAGTGTTGTGGAGCTGGGATCATTGACAAGAATTGATTGGGATTGAGAATTATCTGATTGGGCATGCGCAGTGGGCAGATGAGAGACCACCGGTTGCATGAGGAGTTCTGCATTTACATAGATTTAATTGCCAGTTGGCCTAATCGCTCTTAATTCCACTCCCCTGCAACAACTGGCCAACTCAAAGAACTTTGGTGTATAAAGATTTGATTTTAAGTAAAGTGAAAATAAAATTTTGGAAGAACTGAATTTATGAGATTTGCTCAGATTTAGAATTCATGTTGACCACATTTTTCAATGCAGGTACTGTTTCAGCAAATGATAAAGTTGGGTGTGGCGAAAATCAAAGACAGATTTGACGTCTGTCTGCCACTTCTGACAATGCATGAGAAAGAGAGGAAGAACAACCAAATTTTTATTTTTCACAGGTAAGATTTGAAAAGAGCAAGAAAAATATCTGAACGTTGATCAGCAATAACAAAATACTTTTATATTCTAATTCTAATTTCAGAGACACTAATTCTGTTAATAACTTCTAAAATCTGAATGAGATTTAATGATTTCAAAATTTCGAAGTTGATGCAAAGTGAAAGTGGCTGGAGCCTGCTGCCCACATTATTACGTGAGGATAGGAGTTGACCTGTTGTTGACTTTGTGCCATTTGATTAGTGGGGCCCATGTATGTTAGGATGCATGGGATATGGCCATTAGAGGCCTAGTCGTCACGAACCCAAACAGAAAGTAATCTCCCAATCTTCAGGAGTCACTCGCACCAGATGCGTTAATCTTGACATTCGGTTGTGTTCTCTTATTTTTGAAAATCTTTCCCTCTTCTTCACAAACTTCCCTGCACTGTGTATAGGCTAATTGCAGTAATTGTTTGTCTTTATGATTTATAGGAAGGTTCTGGAAAGCCAAAAAGTGAACCCATGGCCTAAAGCTATTATAATAATGTGACCTGTACATGTCCAGTTAGCCTGGTATTTGGTGTTGATTTAACATTTTCTCACATTAATTTTCCAAAACATACACAAAGAATGTCTTCGCCATCATATATTTTGCAAGGTTCAGCTAATCTGATTCTTTGTCATATATTATCACTTGTCCTCCACTATTTTCTCACTGTTTCATGTTGTTTGTCAATATGTTTGTTTGCTTTCAAAATTGTGTAAAGCTAACCCAGAACCCATGTTCTGGCACAGTATCTATGATTTACAACATATAAATTGCACTCTACTTCCATTCCCATGGGATAATAATGGTTTTTGCAATCCATGAGAATCTTGATCATATCATGGATCTATAACTTAACCCCTTATAGCTCTATGATCATATGTTTTCAAGCAAAACCCTTGCTTTCTCATTAACCCTAATTTTTCAATTTTTATAGCCAACCCAAAGACATGACCAATAAATTGCTTTTGACTAAAATTTATGACACAAGAGGTAAATTGATAACAAAAGCATAACTTCAGTTTTGACTTTCTATGAATGTAATTTGCATCCCATTTTACACAATTGTATATACACATATTATATCTATTGAGGAGCATTCAATGTATTCTAATATCCACAATTCATTAATTTTTAAATAGCTGTGTAACGAATTTTTGTTTGACACCTTTGCTGTTGGATGGGAATACATTGAACTTCACAAGGAAATTGATTTTGCAAAAATATCAGGCACATGTTAGGCCTAATCTTTATAAAAAGTGTAAATGGAATATTGCAAAAAGAGTAAAATCAATACTTTGGAAAACCTACCCTTGCCTCCATGTGCCAAATCAAAATCTTATGAATGTGTTTAATATTTTTTGGAATTTTCTTTTTTAGTTTTCAGATTACTGCATGGTATTGAACTTGTGTGAGATGCGACGGGACCTTTTCTGACAATATGTCATGGGCATTTGTGTTCTTGTGCAGAAGACATCAAATGACAGACAGAAGCAGACTTCGTGTGACGCGATTGAGCGATGTTAGGGGATGTTAGGTCTCGTAAGGACCTTGTTACGCGGCGTTATCTGTGGGAGACACAGCGAGGCTACTTCCGGTTGGCAATGTCGTAGGCTGTGTCCCCTTCAAGGGGTCTCCTTCATAGGCCCCTTCATAAGGCTCGTCTTATTTTTATGACATCTTTTTGACATGTAATTCATCGGGGCCTGTCCCTTGGGGCTGTTATCTGGGCTGTTCACTGCTTCTCAAGGGGCAAGGGCAATAACCCTCTCTGGCTTCAGTCCCCTACAGGGTAGGTGCCCCCTCCCTCCCCAACCCCCTGCAGCAGAGGCCAGTCCTGTGTCGTCTTGTGTCATGTGCCAGCCCAGTCATCCTGCAGTCATCTTATGCCATGTTCTTGCCTGTCTCCTGCAGGTACAATGTCCCTTGACTCCCCATACACTCCCTTGGCCGGATCCCAAAGACCTACAAAGTCATTAACGGCCTCTAAATGGCCTCTCTGGGACTTGCACAGGGCATTGGGAGTCCCCTACTCTGCTGGGAAGTCTACCTTGATAGTCTGTGCTGCTCTGTGGCTTTGATGTGGACATTGGTCAACCCTGGTCAACCCTGCCCTCCGGTCATTGGGGATTAACTTTGATGGATCCTCTTCGCTATCCGCCCATCTCTCCTCCTTCAGTCTCCCTCAGCCTTTGTACCCTCATGGGCAACAAGAGCCTTGGACAGAAAAGCTTCCTTCATCCTTCCATCCAAACTTCGACTTCTATACTTCAGCCGTCCCCGAGACTTGTTTATCCAGCCATACACTCACTGCCTGACCTCTCCAACCGCATCTCTGACCAATTAGCAAGAATCAACTGCCGCTGAAGCCGCAACTGACAACTTTAGTAAACTTTTGGCGAGAGATATAATTGAGATGCTATGTTTTGTCTCAAGTGAATGTTTGCAATTATATAAAAGTAAATATTGGTCAACAGATCTGTGCTTTAGAAATGTGAAATGCTTTTTTTCTGGATTTTTGCCGTCGATCTGGCAAACTATGAAAAAAAATAGTCTGCGATCGAAGGTGCCCACTGAACTTATTGTTGCGGTTAACACCCCAACTAAATCTATGGGTAATGCCTGAGCCATAATAAGCCAATGGCCAAGAATAGATTGAATTTAGAATAGTGTGGAGGGAGGGGGCATGCTGGTCCCAAGGGCAGACAATTGCCATCTGGGAAACGGACGCCCCCTTGCCTAAATCAATTTCCACGGCTGTTTCATGTGGTGTCAGTTTCATTTTAGTTAAAACAATTGTGGTCAGAAAAGCGGTTCACGAGGATTGTGTGTGTGGGGTGCTCCTAACTTTTGTTTTGAAGGGGTGAGGGGGGGGGGTGGGGTAGGTCTGCCAGCCCCAGGGTTACGGGGTTACTCGTTGTATCATAACCTGTTTGAGGGGATCTTTTTGAAGTGCCCCCTTTGTGAAATACAATAAACAAACCGTCCTCCTCCTGTCATAATCCCATGCAGATACATTTCTGGCACAATTTATCAACCATGGAAATCTGAAGAGTCGTCAATTCGTGTTTTGCTTAGAATGGATTAAAGCCTCTGATTTGTATTGATTCGGGGGTTTTAATTGTTTTTGGAGGAACCGCAGGCTGTCAGGTATTATTATAAAACTTTTGATTGGCACTGTGGAGTGTGGACCTGTAAAGGAGAAGTTAGGCCTGTGTAATTTACGAAGTTCAGTGGATTCTCGTGATGTGTTGCTGCCAGGATAGGCCTTCAGTGAGTAATTGTTTCTAGGAATGCAGAATGCCACGATTAGGAAGCGGATGCCCTAGGAAAATGCCAGGAACGAAGTGCACGCCAGTTGCAGGGCTGAGCAAACGTTGGTTTTGGTGGGCAGGCTGAGATCCCCATGTGGCAGGGGGAGAATTCCAGGTGGGCAGGCCTCTCAGCTCCTCTCCTGTTGTCCTGATGTGTTTATAATGGGCGCAGTCGGCCAGGGAATTTCTCCTATGTGCAGCTAGAGTTTCGGCATCCTGCGAGGATTGGAGCGGACCAGCGGGCGGTTGGGTTTCCCCTGTAACAGTCCGTGCCCCCTCCGGCCCCCCTGGAACCCCCCTCGGCCAGTATTCGATTGAGTTAGGACAGGAATGGGACTGAGAGGAAACAAGGTCTGCTAGAATAACCACAAGTCGAGCCGACAAAGCTAGTATGTGCACCTCTCACGCCTGTTTTCTTTAACTGTTCTATTTGCACAAGTGCGGGGAGTGGCAACCCTGCTGGTCGACCCTTTGCCTGCCCAAACACCCAGTTCTCCCCTACACCCCTTGCTCCAATGCTCCCTTCTCGGGCCCCCTCTTTTGCCGCTGGTTTTTTTGGCCGCTCAAAGGCATTCCCTCAGTGGGGCATGCCTGACTCCCTGAGCCCCCACACTGTCCCTGTAGTAAAGGCGTACCTTCCTCCCAGGGGGGCCACCTCTTACAAACTCCTTGAGTTTTCCTTCTTGATTTTCCTGGATGGTTTCCTGGCAGCATAACAGATTCCAAGAACTCTCCACCAACTTGCTCTCTGTTCTTCGCAAAGCAAATAAACTTGAAGCTTTTTCTGCATTTTTGCAAGTGAATTTCTGCTGTTTTTAGCCATTTTTACAAGTGAGCCAGCATTCTACCGTGCATGCCTGGACTGACAACCACATCCAATCCACTATTGATCGAGGCAATGAGGTCTCTAACCACATTATTAGCTTTATGGATTTCACATTGACATCGTTTTACCAAGTGGATGCCTCTTCCAACACCAATTTATAAGAGCAAACATGACGTCAATGAAATAAAATAAACAAAAACACTTGAACTGAAATCAAT
This sequence comes from Platynereis dumerilii, assembly GCA_026936325.1. Lineage (NCBI taxonomy): Eukaryota > Metazoa > Annelida > Polychaeta > Phyllodocida > Nereididae > Platynereis > Platynereis dumerilii. The sequence goes on from JAPTHN010000011.1 coordinate 29,902,881, forward strand.
TAGTTTGTTCGGTCATGAAACCAAACCACGAGCTCTTCATATCTTTTCCCTTGTACCTGCCATGCTTTTACGAAACACCACACTCTCACAGTTTCAAAAATCTATTGCATATTTTTGTCTCGAGATCTCACTCATCGGCCTCATCTAATCATAATAATAGTCATAGCAGGAATCTCATCTCACTCATAAGGCTTTTTTCTCTCAATCCATAACATCTTCAATTACACTCCTGAGCCTGTCAATTCATCTGAAGTTCCCGATAGGGCAAATTTTACCTATCAACATTCATTATTTCCATAGTTACACAAATATATCTTGGGAATTTGCAACAAAAAACATGTTTTTTGACTTAAATACATCCCACCTGTACATTTAACTACCACAACAAGGACTGTAAAGCATTTAATATTAAAGACCATGAAATTCCGCATCTTTTGATATACAGACTGACCTTCTATGGCCAATATATCTACCCAGTTACCAGATATTCCTGTTGGGAGTTTGACAAAAAACATATTTTCAACATACAAATCTGGAAGCTATATATTTCTCTGTCACATCAAGACCAGTTATGCATATTATATTGCAGGCCACTAAATTCCGCATCTTTTTCCACACTGATTGAACTTCTATACATGTCCAATATAATTTCCCAGCTCCCAGAAATTAAATTGCGTCATGCATTTAGAAAATCATATTTTCCAACAACTCCAGTCTCTCAGTGTTTGTAGTGATGTACACCACGCTGTAGTAGTTCCAAACAATCCACCTTACTTCATCTAACTGAAAGCTGACTGGAACCTGCAAATAGGACCTGCCTTCACATTACTCTAACCTGGAAAGAACCTGGAACTCGGTGCATTTTTGAAAAGCAAGAAACCCTAACGGGTGAACAGCTAGTTTTGAATATTAACCAATCAGTGATCCGCCGTTTATGTTAGTCCTTGTTAATTTAAACAATTTTTAATAACCTATAGGTAAAAGCAAACAAAGAAGATTCAGGAAGTCAATTGTTCTGTCAGTGAATTTTTTTTTTTTTTTTTAATACAATTCATAATTCTGACGTTTCGAAAAAGCTGGAATTAAGGCTGCGTCACAGAAATATAAATACATTGTATTGTCAATTATTTTTCAGCAATTTCTGCTATACCTTAGCCCTTGTAACTCTATGCCTACACTGTTGTGGGGCCATTGAGCTGCAGTTTGGTTAGAATACTACAAACTGACTGTTGTTGTTTACAAATAATTGCATTGTGTATGTCTTGTAGGCTACCAAACCATTAAGGAGAAGCCATAAGCATTCATGAATTCAGAAACGGTTATGTGTAGTACGTCTCCTTCTGTATACAGTTATTTCTGTGTCCATGCTTACAACTTTTGCTGTAATCTTTTATTTCAAAATCGATATTTCTAATTTCTTTATCCTGTTTTAGTAGCAATAAAAATTGAAGTGATTCCACTTTTCATTCTCTCTTTGCAGGAACTTTGTGATGGCCCTCTGCCTCCCTGTGCCTCCCTATCTGCATTGTTGACAATGTCAATTCCAGCATCCCTTACAACCAGCACTGGGGCAGGGTGTGACCAGGCTGTGGTTACTACAACAGCATGACACAGGAAGAGGTCGATGCCCAAGGACACGTGTTGTGATTAGATATAGATAAAATGCAGTCGGGAGATTGTGAAAAAATATTAAGTAAATTTACTTGACATATATTACAAAAACACTTGGCAGCTACCAACTTTAAATGGAAAGATGGGTAGTGTCAGAGAATAGATAGACAGCAAGACAGACAGACATATAGATGGATAGATAGCTAGATAGCTGGAAAATTGGATAGACAGATAGATAGACAGATAGACAGATAGACAGATAGACGGATAGACGGATAGACGGATAGATAGATAGATAGATAGATAGATAGATAGATAGATAGATAGATAGATAGATAGATAATTCTAAAGATGGACAGATCTAAAGACAGATAGGTACATGTGGAATCTATTACCTACATGTGCATGTATTTTATAGCACATTCGATGCATGGAGTATTATGATATATTTCCTTCAAAATTTAGCTAATTTTGAACTATCACAGTATATGAGGTATACATGTGTATGATATGGCCCTGCAGGCTGAGTCTATCCCTGCAGTAAGTGATACAGAGTGAGTGCCCTGGCTGAGGGCAGATGATCCGGAGATGACTGTGTGATTATTTACTGAGGCAAGTGGTCCCAGTGTTTCTTGTGGCCATAAGACCCTTGGATCCACACTCCCAGGTGTCCAAACACTTCTTGGTGCCTGGTAAATCCCCCTGGGTCCCCCTGGCCTCTTGCACCTGGGCATGCATGGAGTAGGCTAGCCTCACCTGCATTGGAGCTGTTGGGAAGGAAGGGCTTGGTGTATTCATTGGTGGGCTGTGAATGCAGGCTCTGGTACTGGGGTACAGGTTGAGATAATGTGAAAATTGAACTAGGGTGAATTTCTTCACGTAAAAGATTTGCATGTATACCTGACTTATCAGAGATTCTATTGCATTGCCACAATAATTATAATAATAATGAATACTTTAGTAATCAAGCCTGTTGAAGAAAATAATTGAAATATGCCATGGCTCCTCCAGCCTGCAATACTCATTCCAGCAATAAATGCATTTTTATACAGATTTTAAAAACAATCACATCTGTTTCCATGAATTTGCAATGCATCACTATTTTAAAATGAACTTGACTCGACGAATCGTGGACATTTATCCAACGTTCAGGTTGATCAGAGGTGAGAACAAATGAAATTCAGTGATTTTGTATTTTTTTCTACCAGACAACCATATGGTATGTATACATGTACTGCCATGTAGTGTGTAGTCCTATTTTGAAGTTTTGGTAAATGTGCAGATCATGAAACTGAGTTATGGTTTTTTTTAGTCATCTGCTGACATTGAATGGGGGATTAATACCGGGATTATGTCTATTTTTTTCAAATTGAATTTTCAAATAGGTGATGTACATTTACCCATAAATTTATAGGTAATACAATGTATAGCATACCTGCATTATACTTTATGATAAGTTTTTGTGTATGCATATATACAAATACCAAAGTTAGGATCATATGATATATGACATGTGGATGGGTTTTGTGGGATTGTGAGTGTGCTACATTTAAGTGACATAAGTTACCACAAAATATAGCCACAAAACTTTAAATGTATCTGATTGTAAAGACATTTAGCACAGTCATGGCACCGTCCCAGTTGTATTCATATTTATTCATAAACACTTGTCTTGTTTTGGCAAACAGCCCTAGGATAGTAACCACAATTTGGAGGTTAAATGACTTATCTGGATGAATTTTATCAGCGCTTTTTAAGCTCATAGTCCGTGGCTTGCAGGGCCATACTGATTTCTGCCAGGGCCTATCTTCCTTACACATCTTGCCCGCGGCTCCTTGATAACCACGACCTGTCAACAGTGACTCCGTGTCAACTGTAACCGAGTTCGTTTTAATGAGCTTTCCAATGACATTGTATTGTTGGGGCTAGCACTGGAGGCATGGGGGCAGCCTATCTCGCCCGCGATCTCCTCAGATTATCGCTCACCAAAGAAGTTCTGAAGTCAGTGGGCAGATCACATGACCCATGTCCCAAAGTGCTGTGGAGTGCCAAGGGCTTGTGGGAGGGCTATCCCAGAATGCAACGGGACTTCTGAGGAGTTCTGAAAACTTCTGGGTCACCTGAGATCCCCGAACAGACTTCATTTAGCCAGGGGTATGGCTGTGTCTGGGGGATAGAGTGGTTTCTTCAAAACACAACACATGTCCACTTTGTTGCTTATTGTTTCCAAGGGGAACACCTGAGTCGTGTTTGGTGGTTGGGGTCTGTCACTAGCAAATTTCGAACAAAAGACTGAAAAGAGGGTCCAAGGTTCTTCTTGCAAACAGGACTCAAAACAAAACCAGAGTTGCAAACAGTCAGGAGTTCAAACATTACCTACATGAATTGAGGGTTTTTGTTCATATCAAGATTTTGCTTCGAAAACATGCTATAGGCATATATTAGTGAATGTTATTATTTTAAAGCCAGGAAAATGTGACTTCACCTGGAGTCTACAATATGGCAATATATATATCCTACATTTAGTGTGCTCTGTGATATTTCTTTCGGAAGTCAAATGACTAATGGTATTAAATATTGAAAAATCACTTGCCTTTGTCACTGCCACTTATTCATAACTGGGCAAGATGTATGACTGTCTCATTTTACATACGAACTTTTCAGTTCATAACACAAGAGCTCATGACGGTTGAAATTTTATCCAGTCTAGAATTAATCTCACTTAAGCAGAGATATAAATAATGCACAAATGCCAGAAATATTGATCGCCGAGGCATGGGGTGGGGTGGGATGATTCGATCAGTATTAAATAATGCAACATGTTATTTCATGATCAAGGGGTATATCAATGACATCCACACAGAGACATGCATATATTCACACATGATGAGTTTAATAATGTTGATTGCATCAGAACATGTCAAAGGCAACAAAATGCACTATGATAACAAAGAGGTGTAATGATGCCAAGGGAGGGAGAGACAGAGGCACAGAAAGGCAGAGGGACCAGGCTGACAAGTAAATTGGCCAAGAACCACACAAAACATCTCCCAGCCATCCACACAGTCACCTGGGGTCCGAACACAACACATTAATGAGTATCGATCACATTTGATCATCAGAAATAAAAAAAGGCAATTCTCAAATATCCATGTAATATTGACCGAACGCTGCTCATTTTCCATTGTGCCAGAGAAAAGTGGAAAATGACAATATCGACCCAAATTGCAACAGCAGATTTTCATTGTTGCATTTCTGAGAATGACGAGTTTCAATATCAGAAATTGTGACGAAAAAGTCGTAATTCTGTCTGATCCCTATGAACCCAAAATGCACACAAAAGGTAAATCAGCAATGCAATAATGCACATCCGACCAGACTAACCAGATAGTTATCTCAACACCGAATCGGCGATAGACCTTGCACCTAACCTATTGTCACTGGTTTTACAAATCCTTCAGCCCCCAGATTTGAGGGGTTAATACAATAAGTGTTATTTTACACGTTTCTGTGACAATGCTGTTTTTACCATGCAGTACAGATCTCAAAAACAAAATACACATCTCTCCCTCTCTCCTTCTCTCCCCCTCTCCTTCTCTCCCCCTCTCCCTCTGCCCATCTCCCCCTCTCCAACTCCCCTTCTCCATCTTCTCCTCTCCATCTCCTCCTCTCCATCTCCTCCTCATCTCCCCCTCTCAATCTCCTCCATCTCCTCCTCTCCATATCCTTTCTATCTCCATCTCTCTATCTCCTCCTCTCCATCTCCCCCATCAATCTCCTCATCTCCATCTCTTCATCGCCATCTCCCCCTCTCCATCTCCTCATCTCCATCTCCTCATCTCAATCTCCTCCCCTCCATCTCCTCCTCTCCATCTCCTCCTCTCCATCTCCTCCCCTCCATCTCCTCATCTCCATCTCCTCTCCGTATCTCCATCTCCTCCTCTCCAGCTCCCCCTCTCCATCACCTCCTCTCTCATCTCCTCCTCTCCCATCTCCCCCTCTCCGTGTCCTCCTCTCCATCTTCCCCTCTCCATCTCCTCCACTCCATCTCCTCCTCTCCATCTCCTTCTCCTTATATCCATCTCCTCATCTCCATCTCCTCCTCTCCATCTCCTCTCCATCTCCTCTCCATCTCCTCATCTCAATCTTCTCATCTCCATCTCCTCGTCTCCATCTCCTTATCTCCATCTCCTCTCCCCCTCTCCTTCTCCTCCTCTCCATCTCCTCATCTCCATCTTATCTCCATTTCCTCCTCTCTGTCTCCCCCCTCTCAATCTCCTCATCTCCATATCTTCATCGCCATCTCCTCAATTCCATCTCCTCATCTCCATCTCCTCATCTCCATCTCCTCATCTCCTCATCTCCATCTCCTCCTCTCCATTTCCTCTCTGTATCTCCATCTCCTCCTCTCCAGCTCCCCCTCTCTATCTCCTCCTCTCCCAGCTCCCCCTCTCTATCTCCTCCTCTCCCATCTCCTCTCCCATCTCCTCTCCCATCTCCCCTCTCCTTCTCCTTATCTCCATCTCCCCCTCTCTGTCTCTTCTCCATCTCACCTCTCAATCTCCCCCTCCACATCTCCCCTCTCAATCTCATCTCCATCTCTTCCTCTCCATCTCCCCCTCTCCATCTCCTCATCTCAATCTCCTCATCTCCATCTCCCCCTCTCAATCTCCTCATCTCCATCTCTTCCTCTCCATCTCCTCATCTCATCTTTATCTCCTCCTCTCAATCTCCTCCTTTCCCATCTCCCCTCTCAATCTCTGTATCTCCTCTCCATCTCCTCATCTCTGTACATAACTCCATCTCCTCCTCTCCTTCTCCCCTCTCCATCTCCTCCTGTCCGTCTCCTCATCTCCATCTCCCCCCTCTCCATCTCCCCCTCTCCATCTCCTCATCTCCATGTCCTTCTCTCCATCTCCTTCTCTCAATCTCCTTCTCTCCATCTCCTCATCTCTTCATCTGCAGCACCTCATCTCCACCTCTGCCTCTCCTCTGCCTCTCCTCTGCCTCTCCTCTGCCTCTCCTCTGCCTCTCCTCTGCCTCTCCTCTGCCTCTCCTCTGCCTCTCCTCTCCCTCTCCTCTCCTCTCCCTCTCCTCTCCCTCTCCTCTCCCTCTCATCTCCCTCTCATCTCCATCTGTCGTCTCAATCTCTCTTTTCCTCTCCCTCTCTTCCTCCCTCATTTCATCTCTTTCTCTTCCTCTCCAACTCATCTGCCTCTCACCCCCCCCCCCTTCCTCTTCTCCATCTCCCCTATTGGTGTAATAAAGATGTCATGGGTCTTAGCAGTTAATGAAGCAACATGTGATTTCACCAGCAGACGCCTCAGCACAAAAGTGGAGCTCATCCCTGCTGGAAGAATGGCGGATGAGTGCAACATCCCACTGAGTGATGACAGATAACTTGTGTTGCTGCTGCTGGGAAGCACAAAAACCAAACGGGGTCAGATCATTGGCCTGAAACAAAGAGGGATGGCGGCCCCAGGGGGGTGTGGGGTGGTTGGCTTCAGGGGTCAGTGCTGCCTCCATCCTTTTTCTGCCTCATCTAGCCACTAGTAGTCAGTGCTGGGGTGACCCCTGCCTATCTCTGTGTTCAGGTGTATGCTTATGAATATTGGAGCTGACCAAGTGTCATTTTCAAGCTATTTAACAACAATGCAGCGATCCAGATGGTCCGTTAGAGATAAGGCCAAGATGCAGGGGCTGATGGATGTTTCTGCTGCTCTGGCCCCCGGGGCTACCCCCTCCCTCCCATGGGACCCTCCCCCCAGCCCCCCCTCAGGCCTCCATCCAGCCCAAACTGCTCCTTCTCGTGACTAAAGGCTGCTTTTAGCAGAAAATTAGGTCCACAGGACTCCACACTCAACCAACTTTTCTCATTTAGCTGCCTTGTAGGATCGAAGCATCCGAGAACTGCTGGAATTAGGTCACATTTTGAGTTATGGCTGCATTTTGAATTTCAAGAGCATTTAACTCAGGATGGTTGTTGTTGTTGCTTCTGTCTGTCAGGACTGTTAAATGATCATTCCCGCCTGCATGGATGATTGTCTTATCCTATTTTCATAACCTATATTCCTCAATGGCTGTTTCTTTTGCTTTAGAACCAGGGATTGCTTTGAAAGAGCAGTTACTGAAACAGAGAAATCAGTAATGAATTCACACACAATGTCATAATTTTATCACCAATAGTGTGGTTGGCTGTCGGGGGTCTTTGTTTGGCTAAGTGCTGCAACTGATTTTTATACATATCTAAGGGTAACATCACATGATAACGTACTGGTTGCTTCTGGCAGACTGGCACAATATTACACTTCCAACATTTTGCAAGGAGTACAATTGTTGGATCTGAGAGGTATTGAACTGCTAAAACCAAGTCACATTTGAGGCAGGCTTCATTTGGATTTTCACAGAAATATCACTTTGGATGGTAGTTGTTGCTGCTGAATTAGGTCATCCTGCTAGTCACTGGATTGTTTTACAGTGAAGTCTATCACCAAGGTTGTCTATCTAGATGTATACACTTTAACCTCACCAGGCTCTAAATTATCTTACAATTAATAGACCGGTTAACTTTTAAAAAGTTTAATACTGTTTTGCATGTTGGGTCTGACAGCCACTGCTGAATCAGAAATGTGAAATCAAATAGCTTGGATGTCTTGTTTGACTTGACGGGCAATCCATTAATTGTTGGATGCAGTTGTGATTAAATTCATTACGATAACCGCTCACTGCTGCTGCTTCAACTCTTCATGCCTGTGGGAATATGAGGATCTTTTTGCTGGCTGCTTCATCAAGTTTGGCTCAATGTGACCCCTGTCTGCTGTTCCAGGGGTCATCTGACGATCCCCTTGGCTTAAAAACCCTTTGCGATTAATGGACGGACCCCAGCCCCTTGGGAAGGCTTGATAGAGCCTCATTTAACCCTCAATCATTCTTTATCGTCAATCATCGAATCACATGACCTCAAGGGTAACAAATGCCTCCTATGAAATATTTCCACTAGAACACGAGAGAGCGATGAAAAATCATGAAGCATAGAGTAAAAGGCACCTATTATGGGTGTTCTGTGGAATTAAGTAGATCTGTTCTGCCTGTCTGTGTCTATATATCCCATCAAATATAATAAACTAGATGACTGTGTCATGATTTGCAATTGTCTATGATTATGAGCCTTTAATATTAATGAACTGAGTCATTTTAATCATTACACTTAGGATGGTTGTGGATTACAGTGACGTTTCATGTATTAGATTACGGATGGTTGTTTTGGTTGTGGCTGATAGAATGGAATAGCAGTGACATCTGCTTCAGACCCTTTCCTGAAGTCAGGAAGCCATGAGTGAGAGACTCGTGGGATATGCAAGTGAGGAGGTGCACTGCGAGCTATGTACCAGATTGAGCCAATACATATAAGCTGTATTTAAAGTCAACTTCCGGTTTATTGCCAAATGCTCTCCTGAATTGTCTGATGCCAATGCCAACGTAAGAACCCAGTAATTAGTTGTTTTATAAGACATTAATTTAGAGCAAGATGGTGTATACATATTTATGGGAGTTATAATCATAATTCAATATTAACTCCCATGGAACGATATATAATACCACTTCCGGTTTCTTTTTCTTGCTTCATGGAGTGGTGGCAGGTGGGTTTTATGGTCACGAGATCTCAAAACTTATGATTATTTGCCAATGAAGTTCGTGGCAGACATTCTGGTGACTCTCAGCACTAAAAACTCAAACAAATGACACAAAGAGACTGGGGAAGTTGGAAAGAGAGACGTAAATATGGAAGAGATGTCAGAATTGCTGGTTGGCTGGAGGCTGAATGGGAAGCCATCAAGACGAATGCTAGCCATTTGCCTGGCGGAAGATGCTTATTAGGAAGAGATCAGCATTAAATCTGGGAAAGCAGTATTTCATGGAGATGGCGTGTGCTGTTGGGACAGTGATGGAGTTGCCTTGTCCAGTGGAGTGGTCATCTGGCTGGTCATTCGTCCGCCAATGGACTGCCGTGCTCATCTCTGGCCCAAATGACCCCCGCCTGGCTCACCCCAAGCAATAACATTTGAATTCAACGGCCATCCCAACCAGCCCCTGGCCTGTCTCGGGCCATTCCTGCTCATTCAAGGGCTTCGCCCGATCGCCCAGATACGCCTCGCTTAATCAAACAGATCTCGCGATAGCAGCGGCCAAGATGGCGCCCTTTCCGGTGCAGCACTTCCGGGTCACAGCCGATGACCAGCAGATGGCGCTATGACCTTCCTTTGTCGTTGGCCAGTAACTCCTTCCAGCTGAGGAGTTAGGCATGGCGCCCACACAAGGCAAAGGGGCAGGGGATAGGCTATAATGATGTCCAACGGGTGCCCAAGCAGTTACAAAGTCACCCTGGGTTGAGCATGAAATGCCCTCTGCTCCGCTATACACTTCTCTACATGCCCCATAACCCTAAAGGGCAAAATATGAAGTCGGGGGTAAGCGGTGGCAATGGGCCGGAAGGGCAACACCCACACCAGACCCCCTCTGACCCCGCAATGCCCCATCAGCCAAAATGTTTGCAGCATCACTCTCTTAATTTACCGTGAACTGCTCAAAATTAATATTTCATGCTCACTAGACCGTGGATGTTGCTGCAGACGGGCGGATGCCCAGGATTCCCAGACAGGCTGCTCTGCAGATCCCATTGTTGTTCCTCCGATGACCTCCGTTCCCTGCCACCCAATATCTTGTGATAATATGAACTGCGTTTATGCTCCAGGTTTCCTTGTCTGTATAGAGTTGCAGTTGGCAGATCTCAACATATGAAGGAAGTCAGGCAATCTGTCATGCAGGTCTTTTTATGAGTATTTGTAGCTATTTCTCAATACGATTGGGATCTAATCTGATTACTCGAATTTGGCCTGGTGGCAAAAAGAGCTGTTGTGTTGTACATGCAGTGATCTGATGTATGAAAACATGTAACATGGAGCATATCTGAGTCTGCATTTTTGACATTCATTGCACAATCTGATTCGAATGTCTGACTCGAACTTGGTCTCTGGTTTCATAGGGCGCTGGGCCTGATCTCATCTGGGGGCTTGAACCGGGGCAAGTGTTACAGGGACGCAGGCCAACTGTGATCGTGAAAACAAACGCCAGATCATATCTGCAGATATCCAAAGGCAGAAAAATAAAGGTTTAGCTTCACGTTGCCTCACTCTGAGTTGACAGAAAGTTATTTTTCATTTTGGGAGAGACGTGGCGGCGCCACTTGTACATGTGGCCACCAGGCAGAGGAAAGGAGACAACTGAGGGAGCTATGGAAGGAGGGAAGTGTTTATGCTTGGTGGAGAACAGTTGTCTACCAGGTCCCCCTTCTGACATATCATATTCTGCTTTAAACGGTGCCAAGTGAAATATTAGACGAATTTACACCATATATCTATATTGCTTAAGTTGACAAGAAGAATGGCCTCCTTAAGATGTCTGCTGCAGTGAAAATGTTCATGACTCAAGTCCACATACGAAAGGACAGGCCTCTTGGATTGCTATTGATTAGATCATGACTATACTGTCAGCCAAACCTCTTAAGTGATTGATTTATTGAATAATGTAGGACATTGTAGGTCAGCACAGAAACATGCAACTCTATGGATATTTGCTGAATGAATTTTACTTCACATGTTCAATGTCACATTATGTGTTGGTCTTGTCTACATGCAATATCTCAGTGGGTCTCAATGGCCCAGGTTGGTTCCAATATTTCTGGCCTCAGCAAAGGAAGTTTATAGTTTACTCCGGTGTGCTGGCCCATCTGTCAAACAGATCCTATCTCAACATGCATTGATGGTTTTAATGAAATTTGAAAAATTAGGCGTGGCTACTGGTTCTCCTGATTGCATTTGGTGAAGCCCTGGGTCACTGCCAGGCCGGACCATTTTCGTCTTTTCAACTTTTAAAGTTTGAAAACTTTCGATCATGCATGAAGCAGTTAAGCTCCTTGGAAGAAAAGACATTCACAATTTTGAACAATCGTATTAGCCCACCTAGAAAATAAAAATATTGCTTCTTACAGTTTGTGTGACTCCTTTTTTTTGTTCTCTTACACATTGGCCTATAATTTGAGTTTGGACATCAAAACTTTCAAAAGAAAGATCAATTCATTTGATCCCCATGTGCACAAGGCTCATTTTAAAAATATTTGGTTCAACTTTAGGTGTGTCCGATCATCTCTGCTGAATATAAGAAGCTGATTTTTCATAATTAAGAAAAAGGAAATGGCCCCACAATTAAAACTACCACAGAAGCTCAAAATATCATCCGCATAGTTTTATTCAATATAATTTCAATTTGAGGATAACATGTTATTGGATCCATGTGCATAATTATGCTGCCTAATTAGAATGGAACTCTTTAAAATATGCCGCAATGTAAAAATGCTCATAATTAGAATGAAATGCGAAGGTTGTCAAGTTTATTCCGGAAAAGTAGAATTTATGAAGTAAACCTTATACTAAGCAATTAGCAAAATTGGCGCAGTTGAGTTCTGTATACTGAATATACGTTAAGGGCGGATATAATAAGAGTTATCAACAGGAACCAGGCCCATGGTCCAGGACAGCAGTTCCTGTTGCGGGCATCAGATAAGTACCAGGGCTGGCACAGGGGCAGCGCAGGGGCAGGGCTTGCTGAGTGCTGGCTGAGCGAGGGCTGAATGGCGTAAGCTGCTAGTGGCCGATTCCTCAGATAAGTTCACTGAAAGCTTTTATCAGACTCCAAAATGCCCTGAATAAGAGTTTATTTCATATCTCACATCTCTCACATCAAAACAAAAGCAGGCCACCCTCTGAAGTATATCTTGCAGTTGATCAGGGCAGACACAGAGCAGACGTTTTAGGCAGGCATTAGAGTTCAGGCATGGGCGCCCAGCTCAGATCACTGTCTCCCTTCTACATAGATATTCTGATATTTTGATATCGTTAATAGCATGCGCCTTTGCTCTATTATTTGACCAAAGATTTAATTGAACCTTTTAGCTGCTCCTCTCCAGTCTATGTTCAGATCTCCCACAGGTCGGATCTCGTCTCTGGAAGAGCTGTCCTGGATTTACCATATTGCAGCCAGCTGGATTTGGGGATTATGTTTTGCGTCTGTTGTCAAGGTCATATCACAATATTCATACCCATACATTAGCATTATTCTGCTGTGCATACTCTGGTGTGAAGCTTCTTCAGTAAGTGCAAATTGCTGCTCAACAATGCAGAAGAAAGGAATTCATCTGCCAAGTGCTGCCATAATAGGAGTGGTTCATTTGCCAGGGAAGAAATTAGGAGCAAAATGAGGCATTCTTAATTGTTGAATTCCCTGGTTTATCACAACACAAGTGTCATGGAGAGGGATATCTCGGTTGGATCATCAAAATGTCTTGATCAAGCGAAGGAGGCCCAATTAAGGATCCGATCTGTGATGATCAAGATGTGAATCTGGTTGCCATGGATACCAAACCACCCAGGATGCACCGCTGCAGTTAATTAATGGAATAATTGTTAGTGAAAGGTTTGAGACAAAGATGAAGGAAATTGCTAACAATTAAGTTAGTCTAAGAAATTTCAATGGTGTACCTATATACTTATCGAAGACTTGTGGAATATTTTATTGAGCATCACGGTTTTTAGTCGTCTTAAGATTAGCTTTTTAATGATTTCATTTGAGCATGCTTTTTTCTAAAGAGTCTTTTTAAATAAATTATATTTTTACGACCTGGCTTTGTCACCATTGACAGTTAATGGGACATTCATTTTAACTATACTTCCCCAATCAAGCGCAGGTTTACCTTTTTACTTTTAAAAGTTGTAGAGTCTAAGTTGATTTTGAAACTGCTGAGGGGGTCTTTTCCCAGCAGGGAGGATTGAAACGATCTTTCTGTTTGTATTTGTCATTGCATTCACCCCTAGCGCATTTTATACAACAGCACATGTAGGCCTATGTGTAATTGCTGAACATTTGCAAACAGACAGCGCAACTGAGGTAAATTTGGTCTGGAAGTGAGAGGATTAGTGAAGCCCACCATGCAGACACATGCAGGCAGTACTTTCGATGATGATAAGAAATCGCCACTTATGAAAAAAAAACGGTCTTTGGCAATGATTCTTTCCTTGTATGTGTCAATTGTGTCCATCAGCAGATTTACTGGTACTCAAATAGTTTGATAATTTGTTTCTTCATTCATAGCCCATACTTTTTAAATTCTCCAATATAGGCCTCAACATTTGATATGAAATGTAAAACCCCAATTTTACACTCATGGTCATATACTTATGACTTGCAAGGTCAAATAATATATTTAAAAGGGTTTCTTTTTATTGTTTGGTTCCAGCCTTATCATAATCCTGTGTGTATTATTGAGCTTTTTTTAAAAACTGAAATCAATCCATGTTTATCAGTCAGAAGACTGAATGGCCCACGCGTTTGCAATACAGCTATATCATAAAGCACGAACTTTTTTTGCCCAAATCAGGTTTATCAGCAGCCCGAACAACCAACCCCCCTCCCCACCCCAACCTCTTTATGTTGTCCAAACATTTTTTTTTTTTTTTCAAAAATTACATCTGACTTCTAAATTTTTTTTTGAAAATCCACCAACAAAGCTCTAAACACACGATGCCTCATTGGCGACGGCAGATTCTGTATTTTAACAGGTTTTTAATTACAAGGCCAGGTGCAGTGAGAAAACTGTTCCGATTTTATCTTCATTTTCAAGTGGGTTCCTTCGTTTGAGAGGTCTGCCTCCCAACCGAGCCTTTGTCTTCATGTCACACAAGGGTTCAAGGCACCATTTAAAAGTCCCCTCCACAAAGGTGTTGATTCGTGGGCAGTTGCATGCATTTTCAAATGGGTATACCTTTCCATCTGAAATATACTTATTTTGCCTGACAAATGTAGGCCTAATTGCAGATCTATATGTTTATATCATTTAGGGACTGTCAATCTGTGGAGTAGGCCTATTTAGGCACCCAGGTATACATGTATATATATATATATATTTTCATCTTTGGATATTTGCTATATATATATATATATATATATATGCAAAAAAAACTGATGTTGATACTTTAGAATCACATTGGCCAAAATGGACCCTGGCATGCAGACTTGCTATTGCGACTAAATCAATAATGTTGTAAGGGAGGTTATGGATATTTAGTAAAAGCTAACAAATTTTCTCAGGTTTCTTTGGATTTTTTCGTGTAGCCTGTAGGCCAATTTAAGTATATATTTATTTTGTGAACTTGTTAATTGCCCTGCCGACAGGTATACCTGGTCGGTTTGAATTTGAAATAGTTTCACCTGCATTAGGGTCCTTATCTTGCTAATATGTTTGAAGCATATGTATTTATGGCAAAGCAACAGTGATAAGCAAATGATGAAATGCTAGGGTATATCAGTCGGGTATATCAGTCGGGTATATCAGTCGGGTATATCAGTCGGGTATATCAGTCGGGTATATCAGTCGGGTATATCAGTCGGGTATATGGTGGACCTGGGAGCAACCTGCAGGGAGAGTTCCTGAGCGGAGCCTGAGGGGGTCGTTATGCTTAACAAAGCCACACGAGGACCTCGTCATCACCCTTATTATCGCTCACCCTCGGGCGATGCGAAATCAAAAGGGATGGGTTAGGAATATGGCAGATTATGCATCATGATATCAGATATGCATGTGACTGGGGGAATAGCCGGCTGCTGTCCATGAGGGAGGGTAAATGGAGGGGGGGGGGGTAAATTCGTGTTATCCAAACAACAAAGAGACCCTCTAAAGATAGGACCCTAGCTCCCACCTCATCACCTGCCAGAAGTCACATTTTCATCTTTGGATATTTGCTACTTCAAAGCACCACCCCTGACTGACACGTAA
Source organism: Platynereis dumerilii (assembly GCA_026936325.1). Classification (NCBI taxonomy): domain Eukaryota; kingdom Metazoa; phylum Annelida; class Polychaeta; order Phyllodocida; family Nereididae; genus Platynereis; species Platynereis dumerilii. Next base: position 29,918,377 of record JAPTHN010000011.1, read on the forward strand.
TTATTACCCTGCCTGTTATTCCAATTGCTGACTTTGTGACCCTCATCCCCGTTAATCTGTCATACGCCCTATTTCATGCAAATTTTCCAATTTTCAAATTTGACCCCAAATTATTCGCCGATTTCGACATGCCCTCTGGTAAACTGCTTCCGGTAGTGTTATGTCACTCTTAAGATGTGTTTTTAGCCTTATCATAACTTGTCCAAATTGCCCCCAAATTACTATAATGTGTTAGCATTACGTTTCCCTGCGGATGACACTCACATTTTGTAACCTTCAAAATGCTATTTCTTTCTTCGTTGTTTCTCGTGAGGCAGTATTTAATTTATGAAAGTTTCAACCTTTTATAATTTACAATTGGGCAGATTAGAATAATTATGCACGAAATTACTTCAGGTAATTTGACAATTTAAACCACTCTTCTGTAGCCAAACAATATTAGACATTTTTTGTAGAAAAATAAATGCACTTCTTACCTTTGAGTTTTATATATTTCTGACGAATGATTTTTTCTTACTCCTCACTTTTCTCATGTTTTTTGTTTTGTTTCTGGTGCTCACAGCTTATAAAGATAACTGTTAGTCTGTTAACAATCAATTGCGAACTTAACTGGCAGATTAGCACCGCTCTAATTAGCCTTAACTGGTTCGAAGTACTTAATTAAGGCTGCAATTTTACAACGTCTGTTGAAGAATGAATTGCGCTGCTCTCAGATGAATTCAGGTAAAAATGTTCTTTTTAAACATTTGCTTCAAATGTATAGCTGGTCATTTGAAATTCTTGAAGCAATGAATATACCTGTAAGTAGCTTTGATCCTGATAGGAAATCTCCACTATTTTGCTTATTGTGTTAATTTTGATGATTTCAATGTTATTTTTTGTTATAGATAAGTTGGTTAAGGAGTTGGCTGATATCTTTTGTGGAGGTCAGTTGGCAGATTTTGCAAGCACGTTATCAGGAGGTTAGTCCAAAAGTGAAGTATAACCTATCACACTTGCCTTGAATTGACTTTGATTTTTATGATACAAAAATATTGCAGCATCAAATAGTCAATTAACTTATAGAAATAAGTTAATTGAAGAAATGCTGAGAAACACCAGAGTATATAGCTGCGAGTTCATGACTCATTGGAGCTCGTCTGCAATTTAATATTCGTTCATGAGTCAGCTTTGTACCCAGTGAGTTTGCAAACAGTGTAGTACAAAGCGGACAATATTAAGATAATGGCAATGCAACCAATACTTGGGCATCATGAATACATTCGTCTCTGATTTTCTGCCAATGCCTTGTAGTGGCTTCCCCATGGGTCGCGTCCTTAGTCGCCCCCCCCCAGGACCCCCAGCCCCCTCTTTCAACCCCCCCCCCCCCCGACCTCCCAGTTTCCCGCTCTTTCTGATCGATAGCCTCCAAGATTCCGATCTCCAAACTAAGATTGATTTCTCGACTATCACTCTTGTATGAAATCAAATCTCGATTCCCAATCGCCACTGTGGCTTTTCCATGACTCTATCGATTTTCAATTTTTAGACTTTAATCGCCACTTGAATGCTCACTGATAGTTTCAACTAGTTTTTGGACGAAATATTTTATTCACCAATCCCCCAGATTACTCCGAAAAAAGAATAATCAACTGTCAATGTACACTGACAGACATGTGATAAAAGCAGGCGATTTTTCATGTGATGTTTTTAAGGATTGATTGTTGTAATCATACACAAACTATTACGTCCCAATTATGTTATTTTTAGATAAAGTATTTTTAAATTCAGGAAATTCGAGTATTTTTGATAGAGTCAATGAATCAGCCTATAAATATTGCATGCTTACTCCTCTGTAACGTTAATTTTATACAAGACGGGATATACCTTTAGAAAAACAAGGGAAGAAATGTCCCACCAAAAAACATTCCTTAATTGAAGTGATAAGACAAAAGTTTATTAGACAATTTTAACTGGTGCATGGGTTGACTTTGGTAGGGTTGTCCCTACATGGTGTGAGCTGTCAGTTACTTTGCAACCTCAATTCGCGAACCACAACTTATCATATTTTGAAAGTGCAGAATATGTGTAATTCAGACAATTAGACTCTATATCTGCTTTCTGTTTTATAGTAAATGTATACAGTCTTCCATTTTGGCAGGTTTCCAGTCGTGAGTGACTTTATATGTTGTGAAGGAATAGTCAAATGCATGTATTATGAATAAAACATTTTTTGTGATATAACCGCTGTCCTGGTGTCAGAAGTGGAACGTGGGAGTGCAGTTATGAATATTTGATTTTGGCCTGTACTTGTTTTAATATTTACAAATATAGACATAGCTGCTGTCTGATTTATACATTTTGAAAGTGTAGTTTTAAATATTTCAGACATTTTGGAAGTTCTGAGATTCTTTAATCAATATCTAATCGTTTTTATTTTGTGAGTTTGCCTGTCTTATTTCCATAACCTCTTCCCAAAGTGTCTCAACTCTCCTACAACAAAAAGTCACTGGATGAAATAAGTAGTTTTGAAAATGCTTTGAAGTTGAGCAAAATTTCTTTAAATGTTTAGACCATAATTGTGCAATAGTTATTTAGTAATAGGCATATATGGTTGGCTCATATTTGGCGATGGGCTGTTGGTGCATGCATATTGGTTTGTAAAATATCTTATATCAATTTGTGGGTCAGTCAGTTTGGCAGTGAGACGCCCAGGAGGTGCTACCCAAGCCAAAAGGCAGCTCACAGTCTCTTGCTTGGCTATTACAGATCTTTAGGTGGCCACACATTTTCTGAGCCTTGCATTCTGGCCTTTCTTGTTGGCAAGTCATCTGTGAGGAGGGTTTATTTAGACTTTGTTGAGAGTCTTGGAGGTGCAACATTTAGCATTGCTCTGACCCCCAAGAAAAGATGGGCGACCAGCAATGGCAGAAAAAAGTGTTGATAGCATCGGAGTGTCGCGACACTAGTCTTATCTCAGTCAAGCTGCCCACATTTATACAAGTTGCACACTGGCCCATTACTGCCTTTATAAACAAGAACCATTATACTCCTTCATTGGCACCCCCCTCCATATTTACCCCTCATATGTCTCATGGCAGCACCTCCTTCTATGCAAACCATTGGAATCAGCTCCCAAGAACTTCGGCTCTTCACTCAATGTCAACAGTCAAACACTTGGCAAACTCTCTTATACAATCAAGTCGACAATACAATGTAATATATATATACGTTTTTATTGACATAAAAACAGGTCACATTTGACCAAAATGTCAGTTACAAAATAGTAAAGTAAAATCAAGAACAGTGAAAAATAAGTCAGTCACCCTTGCTGGAATGTCAACTTCTTGCAGTCCGATGACTTTTTTTGTTTCATTAGAGATCCCTTCCAGTCATACATTTGATTTGAGCTGCTCATTTCTTGCTTTCTTTTTGCTCCCATGATTGCCTTTATCTTTTTTAAAGTTTCTCAGCACGTTGGATGTTTGTTTAAATATCATAGACCTACACAATAATAATAATTAATAATTTATTTTGATAACCCCCACAAGTGAGGAATGATTAAGAACATGTATATAAACAATAAACCAGAACATGTACATCAGTGAATAAAAACAATACAATGCAATAGCACCAAAATTGTAAAATGATTTAAAACGATTTCAGTAAGAGACTAGCCAAGAAGTGTTCGTTTGAGTTGAATTTTATAAAATTGTCATGCAAGAGCAAATAATTTAGCGAATCCACCATGCCATTACTTGTTCTGTAATGCTGTTTTCTATTTTTTACAAAGAAAGTATGCATAGGCGATAAATTATAATTAAGTAAACGGTCTGGCAATGTGCACTTAATACGTAGTCCCCTGGTTGCGTACAATGAGAGCAGGACAGTCTGTATATCTCTAGCTGGCGAGTTGACTTTGGAGATTCTGTTGTATAGGCTGGCAGTTGATTCCGAGAGCATTCTGTCAATGGGTCTGATATTGAGAGCCTCCAGCAGGGTGGAGTGATGACATCTTTTCCCAAAGCCCATGACATGCTTCATTACCGATCCTTGCGCAGTTTTCAACATCCTCACATCTTTCTTAGCCAGGTAGACACTGTCCATCCCATACATCAAAGTTGGGGACCCTACACTGTTCCAGAGGTAGGCCTTTGCTTCTGCGTGCAGTCCTGGATAGCACATTCCCACTGGAGCCAAGCGGTATATACTGCGTCTACAGACGGACACTCTCTTTTCCACATGTTCAGTAAATCTGCAGTTCTTATCGATGGTCAGTCCCAGGATCTCAAGCGATGTGGAAAGCTTCATGGTTTTGTCGCAGAGTGTCCAGCTAGGGACTTCCTTGAGAAGGGGCTTCCCAACTACCATGCACTGCGACTTCTCAATGCCAAAATTGAAGCGCCATTTCCTTGCGTATGTAGAGCAGATGTCGATGAGTTGTTGCAGCCCTTTTGTAGAAGCACTAAAAACTGTGATGTCATCCGCATAAGCACAAGCAGTAAAATGCTTATCCATTATGCTTGCGCCACATTGCGCATTCTGCAGTTCACCCAGCAAGTCATTAGTGAAGATGCTGAATAAAGTGGGGGAGAGCAGACTTCCTTGGCGCATACCTTTGGTGATGGGGAATGCATCACTCATACCCGAGTCCCACTTCACGAAGGCAGATGAAGACTTGTACCATCTGTACAGGAATAACCATTCGTTGGGCGAGAATATATCCTTCACTTTGAACAGGAGACCATCATGCCATATATTGTCAAAGCACTTTTCAGCATCCAAGCTGCTCAGATAAAGTGGAGATCTTTGGTGTATGAAGTATGACGCTAGGTCATTTATAAGAGAGGTAACCATCGTGGTGCCTCTTCCACTCCTGAACCCGAACTGAAGGTCACTGATGTCGGCATCCTTTGGTGCTATTATGAGTTCAATGATCTTGCAGTGAATTGAACTCAGAGTAATCGGCCTGTAGCTCTTAGGGATGTTCGGATCACATGTAGCTTTCTTAATCACTGGGATGATTATACCGGTCTTAAACAATGATGGGACAATAGCATATGACAAAGCCATGCTATAGATGTCGGACAGCACATCACACAGAACTTCAGAGTAGCCATGCTGCAGATGCTCAGCCGTAACACCATCACATCCAGGCGCAACGTCTCGACGAAGTGAGGCGATAAGTTTCTTCAGGTCTTCTCTTAGAATTTCCACAGAGTCCAAGTTACAGGAAATTTCATTTGCCTTCCATTCGACAGTCTTTCTGATATCAACTTGAGTGCTGTTTAATCCTCCTTGGTCTGTCATAATATCACTATAATAACTTGCAAGATTGTTTGGAGTGATATTAGAGTCAATGTGCCGATGTTGTAGCCTTTTAATCTTATTCCAGAAGGTCTTGGTGTTGCCCTCAGAGAAGTGGTAGTTTAACAATGATATATCCCTCTTGGCATGTCCACTAATCGCTCTTCGAGAGACTTTGCGAAATTCCTTCTTCAGGGCTTTCTTGATCTCATACACTGTGCCTGTGCGTGGTTTACCGCAGTCAATCCACACTTTCCACCAGAATCTCTTCTTATCACGGAGTCTTGTGAGCTCTGGACACCAATAAGGCTTCGATCGGAACGTTTTCTTCGGTACACAACCAGCCTCTCTTGCCGCAGCGTGCATAGCCTCATTCACATACGAAAGTCTCTCATCAATCATTTTCGAAAGATCTGTTGATTTCCCTTGTATTTCACTCAGCCTTGGCAGATTCTTCAGTTTGCATTCGAGCAGGCGTTTATAAGCATCATTATTTGCACAACCAGACCAATTTACAGGTGGAAACCAGGCTTTAGCCACTTGATTATTACTGGCTTTGCATTTACCCACTGCACAGGAAAGCATCAGTTTTAATCTAATTGGTAGATGGTCACTGGTATTATCAGCCTCCTCGGCAACTACAATACATTCTTTAACATTGTTAAATACATTTTTAAAGCACAGTATGTGGTCAATCCACGAATAGTTACCATTACCATGACAAAAATATGTGTAAGTATCAGGTCTGTTAAGAACAACATCAGCAGCTACTAAATCATTTCCGGCAATAAAGTCATATAGAATATTACTGTGATTGTTGTAACCATTCTGTTTAAACCAGAGTCTATTTAATTTTGATGCTATAGGTAATTTGGCATTAAAATCACCAACAAAAGTTACCGCAGTGTTGACGCCATAGTTCTCTATAATTGTCTGTAAAGCATCAATACACTCGACATACAGGAAGGTTTGGTGAGAATTGCATCTATCGAAAAAAGGCATGTAAACACACACAAGAACATGTACCAGGTCGTTATTTGCATCATACAGACCAACACACAAAATTCTATCATTAGGCACATTTATCTCACGAACAACGTAACGGTTACTCTTTCGAGCAATAACTGCAACGCCACCAAACGGTCGTCCAGAAAAGTCAGGTTCAACATCAGACATGGATGATTTAGAAAACACAAGATATTCTTGGATGATTTAGAAAACACAAGATATTCTTGACAGTCTCTAACACATTTTGTCATTAAGTTACCCTTCATTTTTGCTTTGAAATCTAAAGGAAATTGTCTTTCTGCAGCGTTCCAGATTATCTTTGGGCTATTCTGCATGCCTCGATTTTATGTTGTTCTGAATATTTAGCTGTTTAAAATGATATCTTTGCAAAAATCTTGCAATAATTTTTTTTTAGTTATCCCAGTGATCACTTTTAGTGAACATGTGCTTTGAAATTTCAATACTTCAGACAAAAGGTTTGACACATTCTCCCCAACCAAACAACCCAGGTGCACAAGATCATTGAAGGTATATAATCTCATTTGGCCATGATAAGAGGCAGCAGCATACAATGCATACATGCATGCTCAAATAAGTTTCATCTGCATATTTGATGAATTATGCATTTTTGCATGCAAAAATAAACTATACAATCATTGTCTTTGGACAATGCCAGCAAATCAAAAGTCCTTTAAATTACGCAAATCAAGATGTGATTTTCTGCTCATCTGCTCTTACGTAACAATACGTCGTGGGTGACGTCCTTATCTTCAAAGATAAAAAGATAAGATGACTTCTACTTTCTCTGATATTGGCCAATATAGTCCATGTCATATTTTTCGCACCTTCATGTGAAAGTTATGTCACTTCCTAATCGTTATTTTACCATTTCATGTCTCTAAAACACATGTTGACACTGACCTGTCAATTTCACATCTAAATATATTGAATCATCTCATTCTTTCGTTAATTTGCACATGAATATAAATTTTTATCAAACAATATGCCTTTTAAATGCAGCTAAAGTCAAAACTTTATATGAGATAAAATGCGCCTTGATTTTATGCTCCAGGTCCTAATTAGTTATACAAAAGCTGATTAGGAATTTAGGATTACATGAACATGAAGTGAAAGTGAAAGTTCTCTCTTGCTTTTTTTTTGTCTCAGACAAAGTCCCATTTTGACCAAAATCTCTTTTTTTTTTTCAAAACTTTACCTTTTCCCCCTCGGTACACCACATATAGCCTAGGTGTTTTATACATTCACCTTTCACTAGAATTTTGAACATATGTATACCAGAGCGGGGGAGGGGGGGGGCAAAGGAGATTTTTTCAAAATAGGTGCATGATTTTGGGAAAGGATAATTTTTTGAAAGAATTTTACTTTCCCTCTAAATAACAGTTGAGCTTGTTGTGAAACAGTCTTCCCTTTTAAGTCGAATTTATATTCCAATTGCATGATTTGGGGGTTTATTTTTACTGTTGCATGACTTTGGACCTGTAGATAATGTGACAAAATATGTATAGAAAGAGTTAGTGTGGTTTCTGTCTTAAATATTTGTGAAAAAGAAGTCCATCAGTCATACTTAACAAGTCTAAAATGCTAAGTTTGCAAAACATAGATAAGTTCACCCAGCTGAAACAAGGGTTACATGCAATTCATCAAATTGAAAATATGATTGATCATATTTACATGCAGATTACCAGACATGCCCATTTTCAAATTTGAAACCCAGTTAGTCAAATAATAGCCATGTGTAATAACAGACATGTGTTGGTCGTTCGTGACCCATTCCATTTTGGAAATCCTTTGTCAGCAAGGAGTCGGCGATCGATTTTTGGAAATGTCATGAAGTTTGACTCTGACATTAATCATAAATCTATAGAGGAATGCATTTGGGGGTTTGGTTCTGTTCCAAATACTTGCTAAAAAGGAATATAATAGAAACAGAAATAGAGTAGATTAGAACAGGAAAAGATAGAATATAAAAGGATTGAATTGAAAAATTAGAATAGGATAAAATAGAGTAGGCAATGCAGAATGTAGTTTGGAATACAATAGAAAATGTGAAAGATCGTGACTTTTCTCACTGACAAGCTTTGGTCATTGGCGGAGGTTATTTTTATGTCACTTTTTTGATAAGCGAATTAGTTGGAAGTTGGTTGATGGGGGGGGGTTGTCTTTCATCAGTTAAAGATGACAAATGAAGCTGATTTGGGGTAATTGACCTTCAGTTTATGGTTAAAGCAAGGAGGCATGTGTGAAGGGCCTCCAGTGCATAGCAGGGCCATGTGTGCGATGACCAAATTACGGCAAATTAGTCGTCGGTGGAGGTGGCCCGCTGCCCCAGTCAGACCGATAAGCGTCAAAATCCTTGTCCTTTCCTTCTGACTTTTGTCCCAGGCCCGACTTACTGCACGTCAGTTCATGTTTTGTTGTAATTTGGGCCTATTTAGGCCGCAGGAAGGGAAAGCTTTGGCGATCCAGCGATAAGGCACACTCTACTGGCCAGACTGGCTGCCTCTCCAATCTCCTGGGCGCCGACTCCCCACACCTCCCCTATTTTTCTCCCCATTTTCTCCCCATTTTTCTCCCTTTTCCCCCCCTTTCCCTCTTCGTCCCCTCTCCCCCTGACTCCTGTCCTTCCAAATTTGGCCAAATTGACCAAGACGCCAAGACGCTCAATTGCAGACGCACAAATGCAGGTCATTCGTGCAATGTGCCTTTCTTGCTTCTCATATCACTGATATCAGTATCGTGGAGTATCTTGAAAAGTTAATCTGGCGTAGTTTGCTTCTTTGCCACCCTGGTGCCCTAAGCCATGCCCTCGCTGTCTGTGGAGTGTAGAGCATGCACCCCACACAGGCAGTTTCGAAGTCTACGATGCCCTTTTCTGGCCCTGGCTGCCTGAGGCCCTTCTGGCTTTAACTGCCCCATCACGTTTGTCTGAGTCTGTCCCGCTGTCTCGTATCCTTCTTCCCACTGCGTCTCTCTATGTTGTCTTTCATTCTTCCTGTCTATCTGTGTCCTTTTCTCTGTCCTTTTCGTTTGATAGCTATTTTTATTGGTCAGTGGGCGATAATTGCACATCATCTTCAGGTGTAATTAATGCTAATATTTCTCTCCTACCCCGCAGTACCCCAGCTTCCTGCGTAGTTCACAAATACCTGCTCCCTGCCTGGTCTGCCTATGATTTATTATTGTAACGGTCATCATCTTGGCAAATAAAGGTATTTTATTTGTAATTAGAAAACCCACACCTGCTGTGACAAGCGATTTCTTTGATGAATGTCTCTAGACACAAGTAGACAGGTTCTCTTCGCCAGGGGCTTTTTTGACAACTTACCTGACGAATTTATGATTTTCTTGATTAGATTCTCCAAGATATATCTCAATATTTTTTCAGCATTCTACATTCCATTACATGTTTTGTCAGTTTATCTTTTCATGTTCATTTTATCAAATTTATTGGAGCTGTTTTTCCAGTTGAAAGATAATGTTATCCATTTGGGTTGATATCTGTGAAAAGCACCTTATAAAGTTCGAGCAATTGTTTATATCTAGTATGGAATGGTATGAAATATAATATAGTATGAGACTGTGAGGTTATAAAATGTTTCAACTTTAATTAAAGGAGTCAAAATCATAAGGCCATTTGGAAGTGGTAGGCATCTTTCAAAATGTTTCTTGATATTTCTGAAGTGCATTTTATATCGATTGTTTTAGAGTACCGGTTTGAGATAAAACATGGCTTATATATTAATTACTCATTTTCTTGAAATTTTCTGGTAAAGTGGGTATTTCTATAATAGCATTATGTTTATAATGAGGCATGTATTATGTCAACGCATGTCACAAACAAGAATGACAATTAGGGAGTTGATTTCACATGTGGAGGGGACCAAGGAGTTGTGGTTTACCAATGGCAGGCCTGTACCACTCAGTCACAATCCCCCACATGATATCATGCCAAAATCACTAAGAAAAAACGTGTATTATTTCTTTTTTCTGGCAAAGCATTCTGTTCATATTTCCACCAGCTGTAATACCGCTGATATTGTCTTGAACCAACAGACAAAGGGATGTTTTATAGGGAAAAAAGTAGTTTGGGACATTTCTAAGTTTGGTATACAATTTCAATCCAGTTTTGGTGAAGAAATTGGTCCTTAAATTATGTTTTTGTAGAAGTGTTGCTGCATTAAACTAGAGCAATGCTTACCAATTCACCTATACCTAATTGAGGTCAATTAAACGGAAACGAGGCTAGCAAATCACGTGACTATAGGGGTGTTACGTAAGAGGGAGGGTAACTTCTTGCATTAAGGGTTTTGTCCATTTCCAACCGCAAGATCCTATCTGGGCCCATAGCACCACACTTGGTCTATATCTGATCTGGCCATAGAAAGCCCCCTATACACCCAGTCCATTTTAGACACATTTAATTCTCACACTCACCGATAAGAACTCTGATTTAAACGATTCCCATTCTTACATATTCCCAATTCGATTGGCAAAGCAAATACTCCGCCCCATTGAGTTCTAGTGTTATGCTGCAATTAATGACTTAAATGCCTCTAAAATGTTCAACTTTTTGTCCAAGGTAATTCTGCACCAAAATGTATGTATCTCGTTGATAAAAGTAATGGGGATACCTTTATATCGAATGTATTTTGAGAACGAACTGTGTCCAATCAACTGCCGATTTATTCAACGATTAGGTCTAAATATGTTTATTTTTCAGATCCATCTTATCAAATAATGATTCAAATTCAAATGTACAAATTCTGAATTGAAGTAGATAACTTTCCTGCAACAATAATTGAATGATTAGCTTTTCACCAGTGGACTAATCAGTCCTGGAGTCCTGATAATCTCATGTAAGCAACAAAAGTTTTACAAAACATGTGTTTTTATCGGGCATCGATTATGTTGATGTGGTTGGATAATTCTTTGATAATTCCATGATTGGGAGAATTACCTGGATGGGATTAGCGTCGGGGGCAGTGGGCCTGTTGAGCCGTTGTGTTGATATGAAAACATTTTGATGGATCATGTTTGCTCGATGCAATCGGCCCATTAATGGTGACTAAACGGCCGCCAATCTTTGCTTTATCAGACACTATCGGAAATGTTTGTATCGATAGGATAATGGGAGATGGTTTGCATTTCTGCCTCTTTGCAGTCGGTACATTCATCAATTCCTCACAAAAGCCATTCACCGATTCAGTTGGCCCTACTTGCAGGGGAGGTATTTCTGTGCACTCCATGCGATAGTTTAATTTGCCATTTAGAGTTATCTCGGTTATAAGCAGACATCACCTGCCTGGTGCTGCTGCTGCCCGTCTTTCTGGTGGCCATTTCAGATTAGGATTTCTAAATTTCAAATCGATTTGAGGAGAACAATTGAAGCAGCCTGGCTGCCCGATTACTTTATCTTCACTAAACTATTCCACCAGCCAATTTAACTTGCACAACTTCCTCCCATTTCTTGAATTTTTTACATGTTTCGCGAATTAGTTGGAATTAAATGCCCTCCCCATGCGACTGTCACTTCTCGGGCCAAGATGGCGGCCGAGGAATAAAGTCAATAAACAGAATTAAGGGAATTAAGGGAATTAAGAGACTTACTCACAAAAGTAGTGGTTCTTTAAACTTCCGCCGCAATTTTCCCAAACTTTCTTTAGTTCAATAAAATGAATATTTAATGGGAGAGCACAAAGACAAGTTTCTACCCTGGCTGCTCTGTTTGCTAAGTTAATTTCCAAGCGACCACAACCTGCACCTAATTTCTTGGACTGCAGTCATTTTCTGGCACCATATGTTGCTCTTTGATTGATGAATTATAAGGATGTGATATGCTGTGACTCATGATTTATTCTGAAGTTTTAAAACACCCTGAAGAATATGAATTTACTCAGTCAATTCCGCCACCATTAGGGCCTAATTTGCTTGGAATATCTGACTACTGCCGACTTTATGAAAAAGAACCAATATTTCATCTTCAGGGCTATCGATTTATCGAATATATGTCCAAAGGTGTCTTTCTTGAGTAAAATAAGTCCACAACGTAACTTTCTTTTATTTTCTTTCAAATTCTGACTGCGAGTGTCATATTTTGATTAGGTATACTCAAACTGCCTTGTCAGATCTTTTTGATTGCTTTCCATTTTTTAATCTGTCATTTTGCTAATAATAGGGTTGGTTATATAAAGACTAATATGTTCGTGGAAGTCTGGCATCCTCCCTAAAAGTTGGGGAATATGATAAATTTTGATTTCAGCAAAAAAAAAATTTGAAAATATGTTTAAATCCTGACCCAACTCTCACGTTTTTGCAGACATGTTTTTCCCTAATTTTCGCGATTTCGCGCATTTTGAGGTTTTTTCGTCTACGTCCTTACTGCTGAAAATCAATTCAAATAAACTTCAAACCTCTGATTGTAATCAAGAACAACAATATACATATGTAATGAATTGAATTTTTTAAAATATTTTGAAATCCTGAGTGTACCCTCATATTTATGAAGACCTGTTTTTCCATAATTTTTTGCGATTTTGCGCCTTTTGCCTTTTTCATCTACCTTCTTGCAGTAGAATATAACTCAAAAATAACTTTACACTCATGGTATTAGATAGCAGCAACATTATAAATAGTGTGTTGACTGGAAAGGGAAGTCAACAAACCCCATTTTAATTAGTGCTCAATAACTATTCAACCCTGTTCTCGCTAAGTAAACACTTATCCGAGATAAGTAATGTTTGGTACATTTGTGATTATCAAACGTTCTATTGCATAGTTAAGCACACTGTAGTTAATCAATTTTAGTAGCAGTGTATTTATGATAAAGTGACAACAATTCATATGGGACACTTTGAAGTGCTAAGTCGGCAGCCATGTTTGTCTTCAAGGTTGCATGACAAAAACTCTCTTTTTCACCAAATTTCTGCATCAGTTACATGTTTAGTTTTAGTGGCTATACCCACATGTCTAAGGCCAATGAATTAGATGTACTGACTCAAAAAAACTTAATGTTAGAACTGTTAGAATTTTTAACATGGCTTCAAGGATAATAACTCGTTTTGACTTCTCCAGGAACTAGATAACCAGAGGATTGATCTTTTCATGACTGAAACCCTGTTTAAAGTGCAAGGTATCAGATGTACGTGTACTTCCATTTGAAGATATTGCCTGGTGGCTAAACACCACATGCCAAGTCATACTCAGCAAAGGGCATAGTTTATGAAACCTTTAATTTCTTGAATGCAAAATACAGTTATTAAATATCGCAATCATCTTGGATTGAGTTAAATTAATATGTACCTCGATGATTGTGCAGGTTCACTGGAAGTTAGCCAACCAAAAGTATGTTTATGATGCAGCCAAAAGACAATTATCAGTAATCAGTACCTTTTTTTCATTGAATGATAGTGATAATTAATGAATTATGATGTGTTTTCTAATAATAACAATTCCATTTCAATTGATGAAGTTCAAATTAAAGGTTTTTTTTAATCGAGCGAAATTTTGTAATATCTCTAGATTTAAAGTTCACTTGTGTATTTTGAAAGAAAGTTCTAATTGTTAATTTAAAAGTTCAATATGTTGTGACAATTATTTCACTGTAACCCTCTGGTAAATATAAATATAAATTGATTTATAGTGACAGATAAGCCCCCAGAAGGCTGGGTACCACAGGTCGATTATTGTATTATTGTTAATTTTTATGTACCTGGCACTTAAATAATAAAGAATCAATCAAACAATCAATCAATTTCATATAAACTATTGTGACATTGCAGAAAAACCGATGTTTAACTCTATAATATTTTCACACCAGCCGCAGTCTAGAAGGATCTCACCAAGCTTCATGGTCAAGCACCCTAGAGTTTAGTGGATATAGATCTATACAAGTGACCCCTTCAACATGTACATAAAATCTTGAATATTTGAGATTAATTTCTCCATGAAAGGACAGAAAAATTATTTTGACTGTGAGAGTTATGGTACATACAATATACAGAAATTGTCCTCATTCAAGATACAATTTTTATTAAAATCAGTTAGCAATTCAAACAAGGTAATTGTATTATGGTCTCATTGGATGAATAGAAATTCAAATTGTTTCGAATTCCAACACTTCTGAGTTTAAAAGCTACAATACTCCATGTCACTATCACTGTTTGTGGTATAGTATGGAAATGTATTGGCTTTCTATAATGACCTGATGCTACATAATACATTATATTTGAAATTAATTAAATCAGCTTCACTGACTTAGTAGCTGGAGTAGTTCTGCTCATGTCATGTCTGGGGGAGGGAGGGGGGGGCTCAAAACACCCATCAGTCCATTATCATGTGTGTGTGCTCTCGTGCAGATTATCTACTAAGCCACACTTACAAGCTAAAGGGGTGGAGGGTTCAACTCCCAAGTCGTATAATTATTGCAGCCAGAAATTTTTCCTCTCATTGAAATAGAAAACTCACTTACTGGGAAGCAGTGAATTCACAATGTAAACTCGCACAATACTTCAAAATGCAAACAGAAATCCCAGTTTAACAAAGGACATTTTCACATGGGTTGCTGCTTGGAATCTAATTAATATCAGAGAGCTCAGTCTGTCCACTCTCCAGCAGGACTTAGTTTACACTTTTAATAGAATGCAATTTAGTCAACTTAGTAAAATAGTGCATGGTCCTCACTAATAATTCTTTAAAACAGAAAAATATTTAATATCATGTACAATTACAAGATTTATTCCAAGGCAAATGTTGTGACCATCTGAGAAAGTGCTTATGAAACCAGGACATGTTAGTCAGCACCTGATAAATGCTTGTCTATGCTAAATTTTGATGATAACTTAAAAATTTGTAAGAAAATGTCAAAGTTTCACAGCCTAAAATGCTGCGAAAACGCCTAATTAATGGTATAAGATAAATGTGAAAGTTGGGTCAGGAAAGAAACATCTGATCACCCCAAAAATGGTACCAAAGTGTTTCTTACTTCCATACACAACTTTTGAGGAGGATGCCAGCAAAATTTTGGTCATATAAGCAACCCTACTAATAACTTTTTTTTGCATTGTTATATTTTCGTACTATAACTCAGAGATACTGGAGCAATTTCAATCTAATTCCGCCACAATTCAGAGCAGCAGGATCGAGACTCTTCTGAGGGGGGCTCTAACATGATGCTTGTGAATATTTAAAGCCTTAGAGACTACCCTGGCTGTTCAAGGCATTGTCGATTTTTGCTGTAATTTGTGAGTAGAAATTATGTGAAGTATAAGTATTGACTCAAAATTTGCAGATATGTCACAATATTTACCATATGGTGTGTGTGCATATTGAGTACACAGAAGCTGCATGATGATTTAGGATTTGGTTTTGATCATTTTAAGACACTGAAGGCTGTTGGAAAATATAGGATTCAAATTTGTTTGCATTCAATATTTGTCAATTCATTTCATAAATGTGTCACAAAGAAAACTTTCATTTTCTTGAGGTGCAGGTTTAAAACATTTAAAAAATTGCTGCAAATATTTCTCAGCTCGCTCTATTATAAATGAACACATTTCTGTGAATTTAATTTTGAAGTTCCACAGTGCTATAAGCTTGCATGGCTCTCTGCCAGTGAGACATGTTCCTGCTGCATCAGATGAGCTCTCATCTCAGCACAAATAGCTTTGACTTGAAGATGAGATTAGATCATATTAGAAATACCCACTTGCCTTCACTTCAATCAAGTTCAATGGTTTAAAAACGGCCATAGAGATTATCTGTTGGTTTAAAGTATTTTGGGTCACTCCTTTATCACTTCAGCTGTTCAGCAAATTATCTTGGTGTCTTTTATTTGCCAACTTCTCATCTGTAACATGTAATTTGGTTTATACATTAATTGTGATACGGTTCATTTTCACGATCTAGAAATAGAATAAAAAAGAATAAATAGATAAAAGAGAGATTAATATTGAGAAGCCCTGGTCATAAAATTCCAAATTTCTTCCCTATAACTTAAAATAGGCCTCTCTTGGTTCACATACATTTTAGGAGGAATACTGAGATAAATATGCATGTGAATTCAAGAAGTCATCTTTTAAAATGTATTCATAAGTATAATTAATTTATAACCATGATATAAAACATCTTAAATCACAAAATTGTAAGTAGAAAACTTTACATTGTTTAGAAATATAATATTGAGGTTTTTGTGTATTCTTCAAAATGTCACATTTATCAGAAAACCGTTTTCACATAATTTCGTAGCTGATGAATATTTCAATACCTGTTTAATATGCAAATTCATATAATTTCCCAGATAACAGATGACACCTGTACAATGGCTCAATTTTATGCTATCTTATCTGGCAATGATCATTTCTGATGGACCCATGTTCTTGTTACGTAACAGATAATATTTCGGGAGGAGCCATATTTGACATGTCATGATAAAAATTGATAAGAAAGGGCAAGCATGATTTACCCCTTGTTATGCTAATTCAGAAACAATTTTATAGAATATATTGAAGAATCTAACTGTATAGAAAACACAATTTTGATGGGTCTATTATTCAGATTTCCTGTAACCCTTTTCATTGCTAAAAGGTGTCATATTCTGACATGTGAAACAAACAAGGCAATCTGGTACATTTCTAGAAAACAGAACAATTTGGTTGTCCATTTATGTTGGAAATGGGTATTTTTTGCCAAATTAAAAGACTTGCAAAACAAATTTGTTGGAGGAAGTTCCCTATTTGGGTGTATCAGTGTGTGGTATCTCCCTTATCATGCCAGGTTTCTCAAAAAATATAACTACAAACTTAAACTTTGCGTTCTGCTCTCTGTAGAACTGAATTAATGCTAACGAATGCTGCGTCTTTATGTTTATAGACAAATTAGGTAATATATACAAAGAAGGAATTTCAGATTTACCTTTTTGTCATTTGCCTTACCTGTGATTCCACGCTCAGATACCAGGTGTCAGGGTTTTTGCTTTCAACGCAAGAGGGCGCATGTGTCGCCCTGGCAGCTGAAAATTCCTTATATGGATGGTTCAGCTCAGCAGACGAGACTGCGTGGTGCCTTTTGTTCCATTTTATATTTGTGGAGCACAACTTATTCAGTTTATCGTTAAGTTTATGAATCAACTATAACTTAGTACTTGGGCCTATTGAGCTAACTATCATAACAGGAGAAATCCTTGTGGCAAAAATGTTACTTCAGCATTGGCTTACGGATGGTAGCACCAGAAACATTATTGAAACTCGCTGGAATTAAATCATTATAAGCATTGTCTAATTAGAGTCTGCTATCGATCTATCCTTCTCTCTGGAGGCAGTAAACCACGCATGTTGCCTGTTAGTTCTTGCTATCATGCTTTTTTTTAAGCCTCAAGGTTCTTTTTAACTGCTCAGCCACAATTCTATAGCAGTTCTTTCTCTCATAGCTCCTGTGATTTATTATCATTCATTGGTCAGCTATTAAGAGAAAAATATACGGCAATTTTGAGTGTCATGTGGGATATTCCTTTCACTTTGAAGATGTAAAATTACTCTGCAGGCAAAATGGGGAATGTTTAGGAATGGCGACAGTTTCCATGGTGAGTTGGGTTGAAATTGAGAAATTGTGGTTAAGGGTGAGGGGCATAATTATGGCGGGGGCACTGGGGCTAGGCCGGGGTAAGATCGAGAAACCCTAGCCCTGACCCCCTGCCTTCTGCGATCCCGCCCTTCAATTACCCTCTGCAAAATCCCCA
This sequence comes from Platynereis dumerilii, assembly GCA_026936325.1. Classification (NCBI taxonomy): domain Eukaryota; kingdom Metazoa; phylum Annelida; class Polychaeta; order Phyllodocida; family Nereididae; genus Platynereis; species Platynereis dumerilii. The sequence goes on from JAPTHN010000011.1 coordinate 29,936,423, forward strand.
TGAATTCCTGACTGCTGATAGGTCCGTCACTAAGACAGGGGCTAAGTGTGGGTTCCCCTGAAAATCCTTCTTAAAGTTACAAATAAATGACAGCCTCAAAGTCCAACTGCCATGCCACCGCCGCCATTTTGTATCTCCTCATACAGAACACAACTTTGCAAAGCTTTGTGGCACTCATTGAGCAGTTTTGGTTCTCCAAGTTGACCAGGTCTTGTTCAGTCTTTTAGAAATGAATATTTGTTCTTATTATATGTTAACTCTAGTGCTCTAATTATTCTTATTTCAAAGAAAGGGAACGTTCATCTCGTATCTAGGCCTATGCCACAGATTCTGACCCTAATCTGAAGGAAACTTAATTTTTTGGAAAACAAAATTCAGTTAGTTTTTGATTCTAACTGAATTTTTCATGGCCTATGTTTTGAAATTTGTCTGCTTTGAGTGCTTTCAATAACTGCATGATCGTTGTTCTTGAAAATAGTATTCAGTTTTCTCACACAGCCTGGGCTTATGCATGTGTCGGTGCACTTCATTACAAATATTTTCTGTATAAAATGTTACTGTAAATTACTTAATTGCCTAATTACAAGATAGCCCCATTGACGATTTAAATAATAGTATGAGTGTTTGTATGTTAAAGTATTAATCTATCGTACAATCTCAATTACATGGCCATGTTTAAAAGAAGCAAACCAGTGCTCAAATATTAGCACGACCTGGCCCTGTAATATTCATGTTTTTAAACCATCATTAATTTCAAAAGGTGTTCTAAACATGGTCCTATTCTAGTTGCTCATTCGTCCTATTTGCACATGAATGTGTACAATGTACTATACATGCATTCTCACAACCCTGCCATTCAGCATTCATGTCTATATTCTCGGCTCACACATCAATCATTGGAGCAATATAATTACGAGTGCTTATTCTTCGGCTGATATCAATCAAAGCATGAGGCCTGCTATTCACAAACACCAGCTCATTAACCATGCACTCAGCCAATGCTATATGGGTTTTGCTTTATAGATTACCAGTTGTTACTGTTAAATATTTGAAGTATTTACAAAGAGAATCTGTCTCTTAAATTATTGAAATGTCTATGTCAGCTATACATGCTCCCCTGTCATATTCTGTTTACATTTTCTAGTATTCAAACGAATCAATCAGAATGTGTATTTTTGAAATATTTCGGTGTGTTTTCTCATCTAAAAATTGTTCGCACTTTCCCATTGATCATTGAACCATGCATTTGCCTGTAGAAATAACTGATTTTCTAAATCTGTTTCTATATATTTTTTGCAGTTCTATGCACTCCACAATTACAGTGCTATTACATCATTTTTCTCTTCATCCTTGATGGTTTGATTAGCACCTGAATATGCTGATTTTTCTCATTTTCCAAAGCTCAATTCTCATGAATATTCAACAAACTATTTAAATTTCAGGAAAAAAATCATTTATTTTTGTACGAACAAATGTACATAGTACCATTCGACAAATGCCATTCATTGGGTGAATATTTTACAGAAAACAGTGACAATAAATAGTTGGCGAAATGATCACCTGGGACAAAACATGCCATGGCTGAAACAAGTTGATGAATTCCATTTGGAATGCTTCATAAATAATCTTGAAATAGTCCATTTTGTACAAAAACAATTCTAATAGCAGTAACATGGTACAACACAGTCTTCTCCACAATAATACTCCATAATTAAGATGACTGTACAGATTAGCAGAAACAGCGGAAGACCTACTTCCAGACCATGCACATCTGGGTCATTCTCAAATTTCGGGACAATTTGCGTCACTCCAGTTCCCTGACATTAATTTGAATGCAATTGATATCTGAAGCGCCACTCCACATCTGTTATTCATATTTCTATTTAGAACCACTGCATTTGGAACAAAAAGTCATTTATAAGACCTTTTTTTGGTGCATTGTGTACAGTAATCTGTGCCAAATCAGTGGTTTTTCCCTGTCACTGGACCTTACATGACAAAATCAAGTGTTAATTTTCCTCCTAAAGTACCATCATTTCCAAAGTTTCTATGCGCGATTCATGAGAATATAGACTTGAATTAATATAAACAGCATATTTAACTTTTTTCTTGTTTCATTTCATTGAATTAATTGATGTAAAAGACGTGTCACTAGTTTATGGAAAATTTTTTGTCCCCTCCGTTACCAGGCATAGCTCGGCTCGCTATTGTTTTTAATGAGCAATTTCCACTCAAGGTTGTAAGATACACATGCGCCAAACTACCACAGCTTTGCAGATTTTCATTAAACTGGTATTCAACAAGTTAAGGCATCATTTTCATTGGAACATTTTTTGGTCCCACTGAAATGTCCCCTCCGTTACCTCCAATTCCGAGCTTACCAGTGATACCTTTTCAAAGAAATTTTATGTATATATTGCTGAGGGTGACAGGATTCAATAGAGTGCAATCAAAACTTTTTATCTCCCAAATAGAAACCACTATTAAGAGAAAACCAAACCGTTCCTGTCCCCTCCGTTACCATTCCTGTCCCCTCCGTTACCACAAAAAATCAATATTTAATTAAAAATACGATGATCTTAGATGAAGTACTTCTGAAAATAAGACTTACATATTTATTTTATTTTTTTTCCATTTTTAAATTGCTCAAAATGCAGATTTTTTGCATCAAAAGTCCCCTCCGTTACCACATTTTCCAGGGCATTTTGTCCCGAAATTTGAGAATGGCCCATCTACACATCGCTAAGTGGTCTTTATAAGTTAATGAACAGTCTTTTCACAGTCTCACTTTATACAATTAATGTACATTCATGAATTTTGTACATAGCAATTGAGAACTACAGTCCATGTTCCATCGACTGGAATCACAAAATAGCAGGATAAGTTACTAACACAAGAATATCTTGCATTTATTATGTACAGGAACGCTGTGCTTGAGATCAATAGGGCCATGACGCCCGTAAGTCGCTGCGTCATGGTGACGTCACAGTGTTGTTGGCGACCTGGACAACGTCATGGGGTTGAGGTAGCCCTGCGAGGGTCGTCGATAGGGCACAGGATGGGACGCTGTCTGTCTTGGGATTTGTCTATATTCTAGACTTGTCTGTCCATCCTCTCTTGCTACTCTGTCTGCCCAAGCTTCTTTGCCCAGCACAGAGAAGTATACTGTCTTGAGCCGATGACCTGAGGCCCAACTAGACCTTCTCCGAGGGCATCTGCGAAGGCCATCTCAAGCAGGCCATCTTAGGCCATCTCAAGAGACAGGGCATTGTGGTCTACGCGTGCACCTGGTCCACGTGGCTGCCCAAAGCCCTACTGCCCCCTGGCGGGCCCTCTCGGCAACACATGCAGCCATCCGGTTGACGGACAACCATTAAGTAGAACTCCTTGAAATGCCAGTTACGTAACTGATGGGGAGGGAGTGACATGAATTAAATGTTAATAAATGCATTTTAAAGACTAGGCCATGGCTCCGACCATGCTAGAGTTCGTGGTGAGGTTGAGTCCGGAGGAGGGGATCCCGGAGAACTGGGAGGGGAAGGAGGAGGAGAAGGAGGAGGAGAGGGGCGAGGAGGCCATGGAGGTCGGGTGGTGGGCGAAGGAGAATCCGTTGCCGAAGCCAGCCGCCGCCGAATGCATGTTGTGCGAATTATGCATTGCAGCCGAGTTGTGCGTCATGAAGGAGGGGCCGAGAGATCCGCCGGTCATGTAGGGAGACATGTGGGACATTCCGGGGCCCAGGTTGGCAGGGGAGAAGGTCGGGAAGCCCTTGTCGCCGAGGGGCTTGAGCAGGTCGTTCATGGAGGCGGCTCCTCCCTTCTTCTTTTTGCTCTTCGTCGACATCTTCCTGTTGCGAGTTTGGATGCCATCTTTCTTCATCGTCAGCGGTCGATTCACCTGCAAACAACAAAAAATAAATCACATTAAAATTTCGTTCTTTATGCAACCATTTGAAAATCCTTACTTTTATCTTAGAATCACAATTTGAGTATTATTGATCCTGCATGATAAGGAATATTTGCATAGAAAATACAATAAATCGAAAGGAGATAAACGCGCACACGAGCCACAGGGAGATAGCATCACTTTAATAGCAATCCGTTTCATATTAATTTCCATAGAATCATTTTGAATGCATGACATTATAGCAAAGCAAACTACCAGCCCAACTTGCAGTCTGCTGTATAAAGCTCTGGCCTGTGAATGTATTTGTTTTGTGTAGCAAGATCAGGCCTGCGATAGCCCCTAACTTGTGGAGCGGTTTTATCGCGGGGTCACCCGATACCTGGCTGGTCAGATTGTCCGTCGCCCCCAAGCCAATGTTTGGCCAAGTTGCACAAGCAGAAAGAGGCGACTTATCAGCCAATCAGACAGGGGATCAGAAGCACAGACAAGATCAGATAGACAAGCCATACACCCGCAAGATCAGCCCTGTAAAGGGGCATCTAGCCCAGATCTTGTGACGACAAAATAATGTTTGGCCAGGCAGATTGGCCAGTTTCACAACTGAACAAAATGTCTGAAAATACCAAGTGAAGCCAACGTAAACACTGGCCGTTATCTGGGCTGCAATCGGAACTCCAGCTCCGCGTTACAGCACAGCCACTGGAGCTCTTAATTCTCAAGTTAATTCTGTTTTAATTCTTAAAACCACCGATTATGCAACCCCAGGTCCCCTGCCATCGTCCCACGCGCCTCTTACGTCATGGGAAGGGAGTTACGTTCTGGTGTATTTAAGTTTCGTGAATTTAAGTTCAGAAGGAGGGGTTGGTGAATTTGGGAGCAAAATTGAAGACTGAGCCAAAATTCAGAGCAGTTGGAATAAAGTCAATCAGTGTCAAAGGACAATGGGTTTTCAAAAGGACCATTAAACAGGCTGTTCATTATTGCTCCCTTCCTGAGTTCATGTCTGAGTTCGTATTGCTGTCAATCGGCCAGATAAGAACATACTGAGACAGGGGGGAGGAGAAGGGGGGCTCACCTCTGGCAGCCACCTGAGCCTGCTCCCCCCAGTACAAAGCCCTGCTCCCCGACCTACAAAAGCTGCTCCCAAGCTTGTTCCTAAACGTTGTTAATTAGACGGGCGTAATGCGACACCTCCAGACGGTCTTTTCAGGGCCCGCCATCCTCGGCCGACTCTGGCCCCCAACCCCCGGGGAGAAAATTACCCGAGGTCGTCTTGCTAACCGTCCCAGCTGGACACTGAACTGCCTCAGCACGGACACGACGCTGCTTCAGCACGACCACGACGCTTGCAACGCTGATAACGTCATCCAGAACGTCACCATGCAACGCCCTGACCAGCGTCACAGGTCATCAGTTTATCAGTTAACACGTCACTCCCAGCATGTGCAAATTGAATGAGAGATCGGTTTAATTTGAAATTGCCTCAATAAACTTTTCTTTCCAGAAATGGGAAATCATAAATTTTTTAGAATCTTATATATCTAGAGTGCATGGTAATTGGTTTCAAGATTGGGCTTTAAATGTAGTAATGAAATTTTGCTTTCGAAGCAATACTTTTTTTTTTAAGAATAAAATTATTATTTCTTGCCTCAGAACAAGTACATTTTTCATAACTTGAGGTTAGTATACAAATAGTATATACACCTTCGATTGAGTACAAAAATATTCTTGCCCAAAAAGTGGAATGCCAAAAGTTGCTTGGCACCCTTCCGCCCATTTCCTGTGTATTTTTGCTAATGCTGCATGTGCAAAACAGGGAATTAAGTATTTTGCAGTCAGCTGACTATTTCGGGAGCAGTTTTCTTTTCTGAGTCGATGAACAGTGAAAAGAAGCACGCTGACACCTGCTCTACGTCCCCTATTCTTCCCTGCCCACTTTCTATTCTTCGCTGGCTATCCCCTTGCAAAAGCATATAGTTATGGCTGCTTTATCTAATGGAAAGTGACAGCGTCACAGTTGTGTTTTAATCCGTGTGAGAAAGCAGTGGTCAGATAATGGCCAGATAAACGGGCGAGTTGGACATAAGGCGGGTGTCAAAGCCATCACGCAACGTCCTTCTTAGAATTGACCTCTGCCAAGAGACTGGACAACGGTCAAGCCAAAGACCACCCCAGTCACAACCAAGTCACCAGGCCAGTCAGCCTCCAGTCAACCTGTAGCCCCAAATCATAATCAGCTTCAGTGGAAAGTCATTCGAGCATCCTCTCATTTGAATCAGAGAAAAGAGAGAAAAAGATTAATTCTGCCATAGAAAAATGTAATGCGAGCCGTTGAGAAAGCACGCCCCTACATGTTAATTGTGCAATGAACGTCGCGAAGGCAGCAATAATGACCATGGTAATGACCGCAGTGATGACATGATTTTGCATCATATCATGTGCAATGAAGGTTATAATGGACCATTCCCTCCCTGACCCCACTGGCACCCAGGCCCCAAAAGTCCCTTCCAGGCGATTTCCCCCACCAGCAAGCCAATCATTACAATGTAATTGGTGAGAAATTGCAAGCTACAAGCTGCTTATGTTTTGTGGCCAGGGCAAACCCAGTGGTTAGGAAAAAGCTAGTTGGTAATCAAGGCGTCTCCTTGACTACGGCTGTCTCCCTGGCTTGTCCAACTGGCGGAATAACATGGACTTTCACTAATTCCCCGAATCAGGCCGAAATGACCCCCATCAGGGTGGAAAGCATGTCCCCATGATGTAGAGGCTGCCTCTGTTGGCCAAGCAGATAGATGGAAAGATGAACAGACAGGGCAAAGATAGACTGAGATGGGAGGGCAAATCACACGGTCAGACTGTGCCCAGTGAACAGTGCAGGGCCCTTCTCATATCCCACCCTGCAGGGCAGAGCAACTGAGCAAGGGCAGTGCAGTGAATGCCCCCTCATCCCATTAGCCCCATGGCTGCTTGATCCCAAACAAGGTCAGAGGTCACTTGTCAACATGACCTGCCACCCCAACATCTCATATCTACACTGCCCTCTGAAATGCCCTCTGAAATGCCCTGCTGCTATGTCCTGCCCAGCTGCCCTGCTGCAATGCCCTCGTGGATTGACCTTGTTCATTCATGACCTTGGCTTATGCTGCAACGCCCTCTGGGCCTTCAGCTGAAGCCAGGTCATTTAGATACAGCAAAGGGCATTGCAACTGGAAGGCAAGAAGCCAGCAGTCCATTAAAAGCACATATATATACCATTCAGAGTGGAGTATATGGAAAGTGCACTAATAGGGCAGTGTGCAGGTTAATAAGACTTGTGCCTGACCACTGGCTTCTTCTGTGGTGGGCAGTGGTCAGTTTGAATTGTTAACGAGGAGACAATGAGAGAAGGGTGATTCGGTGGCGACACTCTGCCATGGCCGGGGGCAATTGTCTGCCCAGCTCCGTCATTTTGCTAAAGAAAAAGCCCTGGTCTCCCTCCCTGTCTGCTACCTGGCAAATTAATTCTGCAGTCAGTCTGAGGTGGACTCAAAGGCCACCCTGTTATTTAGCCACATACCTGGGGGCGCCTGAGCATCTTTGGCCTCTCGGCAACTTATGCAACGCAGCCATCATCATCAAAATGGTCACTCAGTTTGCAGCTGCCTTTTCTTCCAATACTTTTTATGCCATTTTTTGCCCCCCCCCCCTTTCTAGCTGACTTTGGCTGCAGTTTTGACGGTTGGCTTGAGACAGCAACCTATTACTCCATGCACTCGGATGTTACTAATGTGAGTCGCGGTCGGGAAATTACAGCCAGTCGCCTGCGAATGTCAATCTGTGTTTGATGTCAACTGTCACCTTCAATACAACAGGCACCAGGGCCAAGCACTGCAGCCTTGGTTAGGCCTAATATTGTGCACTGGGGTTGCATGTAAGACATGACTATGTGTCAGCACAATACTGCATGTGACTGCATGGCTATATCATGTCTCAATTCGTCAACATGCACATCCAAGCATACACTGCATGGAGCCACTGAAGCCACTTGGAGCCATTGGTGTCTGAGGAGACAAAGCAAAGAAATGATGGGGAAAGCATTGCAGCCATGAAGGAGAATGTAGAGAGTGAGAGGGAGTGTTCAAGTGAACATGTCTTTTGCATGTCCCAAGTGACTTCAAAATGGAGACAGGGACATTGTCACCACCAGTCACGGCCAAAACAATGCCATGATTATGGCCGTTACATCTCATTACTCCCGCTAAATGCTAGAAAACCACAATTTGTGGCAATTTGCAGCCACGCAATGATTCTAAGCTGACTTGTGGATTCTCTAAAGACTTTGCTAAAGACTCACAATAGCAATAGCTCAAAGCAAAAACCTTCGCTTATGTTATAAAAAGAACTACGACAATTGGTCAAGAGGAATCACCCTTCAGCAACATTTGACTCCGCCAGCAATTTGTCTGTGTCGTGAAATATGGTCATGTGCTGCAGAGCTGTATAATCTATGATATCATGTGACCATGCTTTCATGGATTGCTGGTCTTGGCCAAGCAGATGTTACAAGCAACTGGATCGAGAAAAAAAAGAGGAAAAAACAAGAGAGAAAGAGAGTAAAGAAAGAGAGAGACAGATGAAAGAAAGAAATATGATAAATGTGCAACATGGGGGATAAATCTGATTGATAAGATAAGGACTAATGTGAAAGTGTACTTGCTCAGCTAAATGGTGAATAAGAAATTGCATAGGTAATCAATGAGATTCATATCTGCCCCATTCTTTGCATAAGTCACAATGTAACATGTTTGGGGAATTGTCAGTATTGAGAAACATACTGAGTTGAGGTAGGTATGTAGCATGCTGTTGTTGATTTTAGGGGGGGGGGGGTATTTCAAATTTCCCCCCCCCCCCCTAATGACACCAAGACGATTGTGAACATGGACCATGAAGAGCCCCCCCCCCCCTCATTGAGCTGAGCTGGGTGTAAAACAGGCTGGTGGGCTGTCGCTGGAGGAGCCAGAGTGTCGCCACACCACAGCCACAGGATCACAGCGGCAAGAAATATATAGGCCCATTGGAGTTAGGAGGGCCGGGGCAGAGTGGAATAATCGTGTGTAAACACTGGAACAGCTTTTGTGGCAGTCGGGGGCAGCAGACAGCATTTGACATGCATTCAACTCCTCAGCAATTCTGACTGCTCTGGCTGCCAGCCTGCAAGTCCATTGCTGTCTCATTCTGTCTACTGCTGTCTCATTCTCCGTCTATTGCTGCCTATTGCTGTCTCCCTGTCTGTGCTGTATTCTTGCTCATTGTCCATCAGACACGCTTTGCTCCTCGCTCTAATTATCTCAAGTGCTCATCTCTGGCAGTCAAAACAACTCATGGCTGCCCATCAAGTCATTCTATACTCTTTTAACTCTTTTAAAGCTAAACGCAGCTCAGGAGAGTACAGTACACCTAACATTCGCCTCGAACATTGCTGCATGACTAAGAAAATCTCAGATATTTGCATTTGTTATCCTCATGACATTGTCATAACCTCAATGCAGCACATCACCGATGACTCTTGCCTCCCTGATCAAGCAAGATGCAGAGATAGCAAGTGATGTGAGATAGGGGGCAGCATCGCAGCATATCTGTCCATCTATCGCAGCATCTCTGACATGCAGCTCTGGGTGGTCCATACATCCCAATCCCCATTTCTCATTGCAAATGAATAACAATCATTCATATGGCTTTGTCATTGGCATGTCTTGTGAGGAATCTATTCCCTATCAAAATTATCATGGATCTATCTTTCACTTGCCAAGGGACTGACTTCGCTGCTCTCTATCAAATTGCATTACACGACTCAAATTTATGGCGCAATTATGAGCAATTTCTAGAATGGGATCGCAGTTATAAAATGAAGTTTAATTGCCTCCATGGGATGAAATATGCTCGTATATGTGAGAGTTATTATTAAATCGATACAATGGCCATAGGAGTGACATTTCATTGCCTGTCCTAACAGATAGATAAATCGAAATTCAGCTACACTACATGTATGAGACTTGAGAGATACCTAAGTTATATGGAAGTTAGGTGAGGGACGACAGTGTTTGCATTCGTAATTCTCCCTTTAAAACCATCATTCCGCCTTGCACCGCCCCGCTAGTCACCTTGCAGTCAGAAAAGCACCTTCCTAGCTTTGTGGCTTTCTACGGCCGATTATTTTGGCCAGCAACATCATTCTGGCATGAGGAATAGAGGCATGAGAAGCACACAGAGAGACGAAACTTGAAGAGAGAGGGGTCGGCGGCCTGCACAGAGCTGCACAGAGCGTCACGGGGTCACGTAATTACCCCAAAGTACTTCCTAATGGGGGCTGAGGGCGCGACCGGCCCCTCGGTTCTTTTTGACTTACCATTTTCTAATGAAAGGGTTGGAGCAATTTTCTGGTATTACTTGACGCCAAGCTGGCTCGCGCCTAGCCAGCCCTTTCTCCATGCTTTCTTGCAGGCCCCGCCGAGCAAAGAGTCCATGACAGCCAGCCCCATGGCACCACAGCCAGCTCTGATATGCCACTATTAATACTGTCATTATGTGCAGACACGTTTTCTGCTCTGTCTCTGCCAGTCAGACATTCTAGCATTCCTGCTTTGCTAATTATGGTCGCAATTTACAGCCAAGCACAAAGACATTCGGCCGAATTACAGTATTATCTTGCAATCTACAGCCATCGAGGAGGCAACAGCAATGCTCAAGCAGTCTGCAAATGCTGTACACATTGCATGAGTTGTGACTACCACTCGCGAGTGAACGACGATGCCCTGGCTCTTTATCTCAATGCGTAACTAACGGTCATGGGAATTAAGGGCTGCAAGTAAACAAAGACTGACCACTGGGCAGATGCAGCTGTTGGAGGCCATCGCTGGACATCATGCAATCCTCAGCAAGCATTGGAGGCCATTGGAGGCCATTGGGAGAGGAGGGGGGTTGAGGGGGCACAGCGGGCTCAACTAGCCGGAAAGTTTCCTTTGTGGCCCCCGAGGAGCTCAAGTGGGGCAAGGGGCACCTGCTGGGCACCACAAAGACACTGTGATGTACAATTTAGAGTGTTGACAGAGAAGAGTAAACAAACGGCCCACTGGGAGATCACTGAGAGATCACTGGGAGATGAAGAGGCCAGAACAGCATGGCTGCCAAAAAGCACACTCCAACTCACCAGTGCTCCATCTCAGCTAACATCTCAGTATATCTTTTACTATCCTTGAATCCCAAAGCAACCAAAAACCTCATGGACCTTAAGTTTGATTCAAATTGAATATCAGAATATCAGTTGCAAATGACAGACAAATACAGCCTCTTAGTGTTACGCAACAATTTAAATTCTAAACACAGCAATCACAATCCTCTAAGTGGGTCTTATACCTGCCCCTGGTATTCGGGAAGAAGGGGGGGGGGGGGGTAATTTAGGATTTCTTGAAATTACACCGGCTCCTTGGGCTCCGCCATGGCCCAGTCTGGCTGCTGTGATTACAGGCAATTTGCAAATGAAAGGCTTGTCTTGCTACTTGACCACAGCCAATCATGCACAAAGACCGTCTCTGCTTCTTTATCAACTCAAATTGGATAAAAGCATCTTTGGAGTTGTTAAAAGAGCAGGCCTGGTTGCATCCTCTCATCTTTTGTGCCTCAAATAAACTGTTTGAATAAACTGTTTGAATAGCCCTGAGACAAGAAGCAGGCGCTAATGGCCTCCAGCCCACTGCCCTGTAACAATGCATTAGCTCAGCTATAGTACTAAAATGTACTGTATATTTGTACACATAACTGATTTTGTTTGAAAAAACTTTGAATGGTCTGAATACATCCCATGATTGCATCTGGTGATTTCAGGTCCCAGGGGCATCATTCTAAATCTATTAATAAGTTGATTAGTTGAATCATTGGCCATAATCTTAATCCTGACTGGTTCCTTTGAAGTTGAAATATCCCAGACTCAGCAGCTCTCTTTCATTTCCACAACTTCCCCCAGGCATTTCACAACTGCAGTTCACTAATCGTGTTTGATAAAACCAACACTTGGCCAGAATTCCATGAGACGTGTTTGCATACAGCTCCAGGATCTCTTCAATGCAATGAATGAAATGAATGCAGATCAGATCAAATAACTTCTCTTTAAAGAGCTCTGATCTCAGCATTGAGTTTCCACATTTTCTAGCTTGGATAACTGTTCCGTGAGATCCAAATGCATATCATATTTTGCCTTGGTCACTTAATAATTTTTCTTTTCAAAACACCAAACATCACAGGACATGCATGTGAAGTTCGTTTCATAGTTTGTTTCATATTTGCACTGGATTTGCTAATTTGTTTCAGATTTTCTTGAGAGTTTCGAATCATTTGTATCAGTTGAGATGACAAATCTTCTCCAGACATGCACAGAGAGCCACAGAGAACCACAGACATCTTTGATGGATGTCATGTCTGTCCAAATAAACAAGACAATGAAACATTTTGCATGTCAATGGCCAGTAATTAACGTTTTTCTGAGGAGCTCCCTCTGTATTTTCTCTTCAAAGTGGCTTGACTTTTGTGCTGCATCCTGAGCCTGAGCCGGGTCGGTGAAATGTGAAGGAAAATCGCATCAAATGTGAGTTTTGTGTAAGAGGTGACAGTCGCTTGACAAATGGAGCCAGCCTCAGCCAGGGAGTGTATGTATGCGGAGAATTCCGAGTTAAAGTGGTGGAGAAAAATGTGGGGAGGAAAAATGACAGGGCAGTTTGATTTGGGCAGGGTGTAAGGTGTTGCAAGGGCAGGCCGGGAGCAGTCTGGGGAATTCAATCTGCCGTAGCATGTCGCCAGCACTCGTCTGGTGCACGGGGCCCCCTTTGTCACCCAATGCCACTGAGCAGGCCCAAAGCAAAGGAGCAAAGCAGATATCACTGCTCAGAGCATTGCAGTGTTATTGAAGCTCACATATATTCAGATATATCAGATATATAAATGGCAGTATGGTGGTAGCAGTGTGAGACATGGTGGTCTACCAGAACACTCCAAATTCTACTCAAAATTGCAAATATAAACTGGAGAGAAAACTTAGGATCATTCTCATTGCAGGCTGAGGCCAGTTAGACCATGAGTTCCATGGCACCACACAGGCATTCACACAGCCTTCGCACAAGTTGGCAGTAGAGAGGGCGTCTGTATTTGGCGGAACGGAACGGAATTGACGGAATGGAATATCTGTATTCCGCGGAACTGTAAAAAGCGGAACTGTAAAATGCGGAACTGTAAAAAACGGAACTGTAAAATGCGGAACTGTATAAAATCTGCATTCCGCGGAATTGTAAAAAGCGGAATGGCCGGGATTTAATTGCCTAATTGGTTATTGGGCTTGTATGATATGCCAATCTCTAAGGCCTTAATTGAACTTTGCAATTGGGTTTCGGTTTGGTGATGCAGACCTATATACTAATTACTTTTCAACCATGCTAAATTGCTATTCTGGAGTTCCTTGAACTTTCCTTGACACTTCAAACCCTAATTGCCATTTCCATGTAGTGTGACATTTTATTGAATTTGTTAAATTACTTAATTGTGACACCTTGAAAGGCAATACAATGAACGAAAGTGGACGGAATTATACCATCATCATTTTAAGACTGGCTTGATTTGGTGTCTGTAAATCCGTCCACCAGACCTATCAGTTTTACTGTACAATACATGACGTATGGTAGAAAGATACTTAGGCCTATGTGTGACCAATCGCCACTAAATTTTCTGCATACAGGGAAACTGTGAGGTTAAAATCTGTTTCGTCAGTTCTCCTGTTTATTTCAGTAGCTTGAAAACCTAAATAAACATACTGAGTGTGGAATATTGTATGACACGCTGGTGGTATCCTTGTTAATCATCAAGAATATGATTGGTCAGAAACAATTGGTGATTATTCATACCTTATACGAGCACTGGTTGAATTGGCCACAATTTGACCATACCAGACCGCATTTTTGCTGTCTATGGTGCAGCCTCTCTGGTCAAGGAATAAGATAGACGGATGATTGGGGCTTTACCTGTATTTATGCACTTGGTAGGCTAATTAGGACAGGAGAGCTGACACGGCAAGGTCAAGAAATAAGATGAATTTAAATTCTATAATTATAGAACTTTAATTGTGCTTTTCTGTGCACTACCGTTAACATGGGCAGATAGGCCCCAGAGTAGACATGCAAGCAGGCAGGCAGGAACCAGGATAGGCCTACATAGAAGAATTTATATGATTTGCGAAAAATGAAAATAAAGACATGAGATATGGGATCTCTCTTTAGCCATCTATAATATCTTTTTTATTCTCTGTCAATCAATCGATCATGCAAATAAATAAATAAATAAATGAATGAATCAATCGATCAATCTATCAACCATCCATTCATTCAATTCTATCTATCTATCTATCTATCTATCTATCTATCTATCTATCTATCTATCTATCTATCTATCTATCTATCTATCTATCTATCTTTCTATCTATCTCCCTATCAATCCATATTTATCTTTCTAACTAATATAATATTTCTATCTTACTGTCTGATTATGGATCTAATTAATACACTTTGCAGAGGCTCATTAGAATGCGATCTGAGATGTTTGAATACGGTACAGGTGTAAGTCAAGCTCATAATCCAAATTCATGTGTCAACCAATCAAACTTACAGAATACAGCTAACTGAACCAAGTCTGCTGTTGAAGCAGGCGAGCAAGCGAGGCTGCAGAGAGGCAGCACCCTCAGTGAAAACTCAAGCATTAAAAGAATTGTATGTTATATGCCTACATTAACTGATTAAAAGAAAGAAACATTTCATCAGAAGTTATTAAAATTGAATTCCAAAGCAAATCCCAGTTCTAACCTCAGAACACAGGTTAATTGCACTTTAATTATGTTCAACAAGATTGTCATACCCTGACACTTCAATACCAATCAGTGAGATGCTGGCACTTCAAAACCAATTGGGCACTGGCATTTCAATGCTACTTTAAGACACTGATACAATAGGAAGGGTACCTTGCTATCCAATGCCAATTAAAGACCCTACTGGCTGTCATTCCCAAGCCAAGCATAAGATCGCACAGGGATTATGTGGGCCCTACTGGGAACCAGGAATCTTTATGTAGGCAGGGGCACCTGGGGGAACAGGAACAATATAGAAAAGCACACACTTTGTTAAATTACTTTGGACACTTTCAAATGACATACAAACACTGGAAATAATAGTAGACTAAATTCCTGGTATTGCACTATGTTTTAACTGGCTTTATTTGGTGTTCGTGAATCCATCCACCCAAAAAGATATTTTAGATTACTTATATGAGTTTTAATATTTATAAGGCATGCCACTGTCAGCACTGATTATAGAAATCACAGGGGAACTGTTGATTGGATTTAAATAGTTATTTTCGCCTGACTGTGATTGAGGCAGTCAATTGAATTCTTGTAGACAACTCAATCTCTATTCTATTATCATGTCATCATTGCCCCATCTTTTTAAAATAGACACAAAATCCTTTGTGAGTTGATAATTGCAACACTTAAAAAATTAACAAAACATTATATCTGGGCATTAATTATACCCTATGGCCTATGGACAGATATAGTACAGAAATTATTCCTTCCATGGGACCACATAAGACTCCAATGATTTCTCCGAATATGCAGAGAAATATTTGCCTACCAAAGATAGGCCTATACATCTACATGTTGTCCCCTGGGCCTTGCTAATAATAAAATGACTGATCTCTGCTTGACAGGTAATGTTTGGCCAAAACAGAGTAGCTCAGAGTGTGTGTTCATGTATCCAGAATACATTTTTTGTGACAAGATTCACTATTTTTAACCAACTTGTGATAAATGTCTTAATTTTGGCTGAGATATTTGTTTACATTATGTTAGTTCGGACAGTTTTGTTATTGGCAATTGAGCTGGACTGACTAATACTTAGAGGCCAATATGAATGTGTTGAGACTAGTTGAGAGAGAAGGAAGGTGTGAAACTGAATTGCACTTGAAAAGAGGCAATTCAGACAGGGGCTTACAATATGGTGGTGCCCCCTTCGACAGCAATTAAGAAAGTTGATTCGAATGAAGTAATGTAAGATGCTGTTTACATCAATTGAGAGTTGGTTATGTATACAACAAAGATCCCGGCCGTTCCGCATTTTACAGTTCCGTTTTTTGCAGTTCCGCATTTCACAGTTCCGTTTTTTACAGTTCCGCGGAATACAGATTCCGTTCCGTTCCGCATTTTACAGATTCCATTCCGTTCCGTCAATTACAGACGCCCCAGTAGAGATCCGTCTGAGAGTATCTCGCCCTGCAAGTACCAGTGTCAGTCGGAGCTGGTTCCTGAACAGGGCAACTACTTGAGCCCTCTCGGATTTCACCCCCCACCAGCACCGTTCAACAGATACCCTGGAGCCGGGGACTTTTGCTTGCTTCTTGCTCCTAACATCTTGGGCCAGTGGCAACCAGTGGCAACATACAGACTGATGGTTCCTCTCTGCCTCCCTCCTTGTGTCCTTTGCCCCACTCGTGTAGTTCCCCTTGTTTACAAACTGACAGAGGAGTTTCTTAAAAGGTTGTTGACACCTTCGCCTCCTGCAGTTCAACTCGCCCCACATCATACATTTCGACGCATGGCTCAGGGCTACTTGGATTTTTAAAATTTCGATGTGGTTTACTATCCAGCTGCATGTCTATATTATGTATATTTGGTGAATAAATTTACTTATTTAAGGCAGCATCTGCCTTCAGTGGACAGGGTGCACCGAGAGGGGTTAACTAGAATGCCCTGGGCATGCGCACTGACCCGGAGAAGCTTCTAATCACTGGCTGATCGTATCTGATCAAGATAATATCTGAAAGGTAGAGTAGAATCTACTCGCTGGTAGGAGGCTCACTCGGGGCAGCCTGATGACAATGTGTCTCTGGCAAGCAGACTGTGCTCGCTCCATTGCACAGCTAATGCTCAGTCAAAATGAGCTGCTCAGCATAATCAGAGAATACCATGAGCTAGAAAAACAAATAGTTGACTGGGCCGTCTCATCCGACCGACTGGCGACCTGAGACAAAGGCCGAAAGCCGATCTGCAGTAATTACCTTTCAAATTCCTTCAGTGTAACAACAGACTTGAACAGGGCCAAGCTCTAAATGCATTTGGGGATGAAGAACCGACATTGTCTGCTAAACACATATATATATATACGTTTTTATTGACATAAAAACAAGGTCACATTTGACCAAAATGTCAGGTACAAACAGTAAACAGGGTACAAGTAAAAGCAAGAACTAGTTCTATTACTAACACTAACACTACATCTAGTAATAACAATAATATCACATTCTCTTTAAATAAATATACAAGAATACATCATCATATCAATCACAGTCTATAGAATTGGTAGGCATACAATGTCAATTTAGCACTTATGCGGTTTTAGTACCATAGTACACAACGTAGCACCTTTAATCAATGAAGGATACATACACCATAGTTCAAGGCTACATCAAAACATCCAAGTATATTTACAGTATAAAGTAAAATGGCACATAGAATCATAAACTGATCATTTGACGGTCAGAGACTCCGTTTGTCTGGAATATTCTACAAGTGATAAAACCTACTTGATTCATAGAAATATACATTGTACATACACATCAAAATATACAAGTTGCATACACATTGAAATACACAAGTTAAAAAATGTTACTCATGCGGGCTGGCCACATGCAAGACAATGTGTCAGTGCCTTTAGCCACCCAGACTTGTGGATAGATACCTATATATCATAATTTTACTCTAAGTGCTATTATCTGTTTTATTGACAATGTTTAAGAATTTTCCTAATACAAAGTTTATATCAGCTGTTTTATTTGTTATAATTTCAATAAACTGTGCTTGAGAGCTTAACACTGCAAAGTTTTCTATAAGTTTTGATGCTGCTTCTATCAGTTCTACCCGTTCCTTTTTCCAATAATCACAAATCATAAGACAATGATATTCATCTTCAACTAGTCCTGATGTGCATCTTTTACAAAATCTCTCATCCGCAGGGACATAAGGACGTTTGTGTCTTCCTAGTTCTATCTTTAAATTGTGAGAGCTTAATCTAAAGCGAGCTATACTGCGATATATATACTTGGGAAAGTTCAGATTTAGATATGGTTCAAGTCGCAGATCTTTTTTAAATAATTTGTAAGTTCTTAGCTTAGGGTTTTTCATACTATCAGTTATCTCAGCTAGCATATTTTCTCCAGCTTTGGTAAATAGGAGTGAAGTGATTTTGTTGGGACTTAGTTCAAAGTTAGTAACTTCTAAATGAGTAAAGACTTGATGTATTTTAGACAACCAACAAGGTGAGTTTTTAGCTTTTAGTGTAACCTGAATGTTGTAACATAAGAGAGGGAAAGTGGCCTTAGGCCCTGAGATTACTGTTACATGAGCCGCGGCGGTTTACACTGGTCAAAAGCTACACCAATCAAGTTCTATTTGTGGCCATGACTTGCAGCTAGGCTGGTCTTAAGTTGAGCTTTTGCTTTTATAGTCTTGCTTTATTCGTCTTGTCAAAACTGCCACCAGCTCTGCTGTCAACGCCATGGCGCCAGTCTGCGTCACTTCTATGGCAACATTCCTGCAGGGCCAGCAGCTCAGGGGGAGCTCAGCCCACAGCTCACGGCTATTAAAATCACCCATTAATCTCAGGGATCGCCAGGCTTAATATTTACTGGGCAGCAGTCATGGGTCACTTTAATTTATACTTTGGATCGCGGCTTACACAAGACTCGTCGTTGGTGGCTGGGAGTCGGGTATCAAGCGGCAGACTGTGTGGCTCGTGCTAAACAAATGACTCAAAATGAGAGAGGCCCAGAATAGTAAAGTACTCACACTGTGCAGTTTGTAGTAGAGCCCACATGCGTTGCACACCGGATCTCCGTTGTGATTCCTTCGCCATAATGTCGTCGTCGTAGTTCCGCAGTTAGCACAGCTCGTTCCTGCCCGACGCGCCGCCGACTGCAATATCCATAAACATCACACAATATAAGTCAAGATTTCGCAAAATTAACCACATGCAATAATGCCATAAACAAATTTAAATTTTCTAACTTTTTTCAGAGTCATTGTTTCCTGTGTACTTTTTAATGCTTTGATAAACGACTTCCCACTATTTTTGGCATGTAATAATTGAAACCATACACACCACTACAAAAAGCGAGTGCCCAAATTAGTTGGCAGCTCGGAAAGTATGAAAACTATTTACTGGTCGATTACCTAACCATATGAGCTGAACTTTGGGGGAGCTTGAATTTCATATAATCTACGGCATTAATATCTTTATGGAATATGATCCGAGGCAGTTGAGGGAGCGGCTACAGACTCTCACTGACCCCTGACTAGGAGCTCCTGTTTCTCAACTGAATCCCAGTCACCCTTTCACCCCTTTGGTCTTCTCTTGCCCTTAATAAAACTCCCTAAATGTATTTCCTTCTCCACTCTTAGAAAGCTTTCGATTCAGTTTAAACTCGAGCAAAGAAGCAGCCAAACCAAGCAAAATTTCTATCAAATAACTTCAGCAATGGGTCACTGTTACAAGAATGCAACTCATAATCGTCAACAGGAATGTCTTTTGAAATTGAAAAGGCATTCAATTCAGAATACAGAGCTAAATGTTGGTTGCTCTCTAATTTGTTTACATATGTCATGCGTACACTTTCTGTTTACATAACAGAAGAAACTGACAAAAAAATTAAAAGGTTAAAATTTTGAAAGCTTTCTGTTGTTATCTTTTGGTACTGTAATTTCCTTGTTACTCCAGAACAATTAACTATTTTTCAATTAGTGCAGCTCAATTTGTTAACATGTTACAGGTTGCTGCCAGGTTGCTGGAGGCCCTCGTAACAGCAGTGACTTGTGAGCAATCCACTTGACCAAAGGCTTCATCGCCTGATCCCTCAGAATCCCATGGGACTGGAGCCATGCAAATCTGGGAACCAGAAAAGAAGTCGTTTCCCCATAAAGCTGATTAATTGCCTTCTCCTGGCAGCCAACATGGCCATGTTAGTGGATACCAGTGGCTACCAAAGTTTTGTGATTTCTTTGAAAAATTGATGCTCCCCTCAAGGGCTGATCAAGGCTGTTCTAAACGCCCGCAGTCATGGGAAAGAACATGAAGAAATCACAACAAAAATCATTCTCCATTCTGGTGGAAATTTGCAAAAAGCCAAGGCCCACACAGTTGCCACCAACATTTTCATTAATTACTTTAATCTTTTATATCTCTTATCGAATAAAGCCATGTGCTCTGTCGAAACTGAAACCGCCAAATAAAACCATTTGTCATATCTGGTGTCTTCGACTTTTTGCTCGTTTCATCTAACATTAAAATGAAAATGCAGTAAAATAACAAACAGCTAAATGTGTCAATGATGATTTGTAAAAATAACAAGTTTGATCTGTGGGTTGAAGCAATGTGAGATTTGTCAGCCCTGACTGGTCTTGTTTTTCTGCTGCTTTTTCGCTAATCTCGGTTTGCCCAGGTGTGTTAATAGGATTGCAAACCAACTGACTTCAGTGTACATGAATATCCACAATGGCTATCATATGTAAACTCATGTTTGCTTTAGATTTTTCTGTTTTAATAAGTAATTTATTTCTTGATGATGGGGAGATAACTATTATAAATTGAGTGTGTGCGTAATTTTTACTTATAAACCAAGCACAGCTTGTTTAATTACAAGCCCTGTTATTGTTCATTGCTTGTTATCCAAATACTGTGGGGGTCAATCGAATATTCTGGTTGAATAAGTGAACACAAAGGCCTCCGCCAGCTGGTGTGGGACAATGTGAGGGAACATTGTGAACATGTCAGGAACATCCAGTGAACATGGGATTGCTGAGGAAGGGAGGCCTTTGGAAACAAATGTTGGCCACACATTGCAAGTGCAGGGCTCCTCTCAACCCATCGCAGGCTATCTGATAGGCTAAACGCTTGTAATAAACTCCCAAATTATACTTTTTATTTTAATGGGATTTCAGGAAGAATGAACCAAACTAGCACCATATTGTCAACTACGTCGTGTGAATTTGGCAAAATTCAAATGAGCTCAAATATTTGTATAATTTGCAAAGTGTTGCATTCAGCAGAGTTAAATGGGACTTGGTAATCACTTGATTCATATCCTGTCAGATCCTGTCAAGAGCTTTGTTGTCATATTTCACAGAACATCCTCCGATTGAAAGGTTCTCCCAGGACAGCCTGTACAGGAACAATACCAGTCTTCGTTTTCAAGACAATTTGAACATCTTGGCAAAACAGAGGATTGGGAGTTCATTGGAACCTGTCATTTTCCTATTAACTGAGACAGAAGAGTCTCTTAAGGGATTACTGGAACTCCTCCTGAGCTCATGTCACCTGAGATTGGAAGGAGGAGGAGAAGCAGTCAACATGTCTTTTGGGAATCATTCTCAGTTTGTCCATGTAACAATACACCCGACAAGTATAATTAAGTGTTAATCTCACTGCCAATTATGTTTACTGGGCAAGCAGAGATTTCTCTCAAGAGGATGGGGGTGCAAATGACTCTAGATGTTTAGAGTGGCCAACCCAAGGACGTTAGTGGCACCCCACCTAGCCACAACAAAAGGTCCTTTGTAGGACACCCCGAGGGCCAACAGGGCGTCGTGAAGGAAGGAGGCCCCTGGCGGCAACACACCTTTTCTTGCCTTGGCAGAACATGGCCACTGCTGCATTACCGCTGTTATCGTTTGAGTATCCCCGTTTAGAGGGGTAAAACTTTTCACTCTCTCTCCAGACAGTCTGAGAAAGTTTTGGTTGTTAAAAAGCCATTACCATGAGGACATTTTCCTTCTATGTTTATCCCATTTATAGGTATTACCCTCCCAAATATAGGCCAAAGGATAAATTGGGCTTTGTTTTCTTCAATCAATGACCCAACATAGAGAGGTCAAGCAGCATCCTACATTGCATCTCGGTCTTGTTGGGGACAGGGCTACTACGGGGGTAATGGTTTTTTAACGACCCAAACTTTCTGTAATTCTCTGAAAGAAGGGTGGAAAGTTTTACCATGGATCTATAAGTTAACCCCCTTCTAACTCTATGGTTTTACCCTTCCAAACGGGGATACTTTAACAATAACAGCGGTAAAACCCAATTACAGTCACACTGTAACAAGTCGAGTTGGGTAAGTCCACGGTGGCTTAAGGAGGTACCTTGCTCAACCCATGCAATGCTCCAGGGATCATTACCAGTCTTTACACTGGTTGGTCTTAATTGGGTGTTAATGGCCGCTCCCCTGGTGGCCTATTCATATTCTATTGTTAAACTGGATCGAACACCTCATGGCAATCAAGAAAAGAGCAAGGACTCAATGAAGTCACTGACTCCAATGCTTTGGCATTGTCAACAGAGAAGTTCTAATATATACAGTCTAATGACTGGTTTTATGGCCTCCTGGTTGGCACAGGAGAAATCAATTATGCGACTGACTCGAAAGCTTTATGGTAGTCAAGGAGAAGCTAAAATCAATTTATGGCGACTTTGGCACATCTTGGATGCTCTGGTGAGCTGCTGAGAGCTGAGGGCCATGCCATGTTTGAATTTTGAAAAAGGGCGATTTGACTGTTAGAGAGAAGGTGGTACTGACCAGGCGCCTCTTGGGCTTGATGAGGGGTCGGTTGGCTCCGTTCATCTTGTGATAGAGGCCACAGGCATTGCACAGGTAGTGTCCTGTCCCATCTCTCCTCCACAATGGCGTTGAAGTCGCCCCACAGTTCACACACTCTCTGCCTTCTGAAATAATAAAATACATTAAATTAGTTGTCACATTGAAGACACAAAATGTAAAATCCAAAATTGAGTGAAATTCCAATGCAAAAGATCTAAGCTACTAATTCATTCAATGTTTTTGTTTGTTATTGTGTTTGTGGTTAGTACATGTCTTTATACTTCAAAAACGTATAATGCCAGGTATTAAGAAGTATTAAAGATTAGAAAGAGAGCTAAATCCTTATTGTTCATCAATAACAATAGAAGATTAGAGTGTGAATGGCCTCCCAAAAAGAGCCTCAGAGTTGAGGGTATATTAGCCTCTAACTACAGCTGATTTCGTGGCCAGCCAAGAGATTGCTGGCCGATAAGTTGCACATTTTAATCTGCAGTGTCTGCCCCCTACACCATTGCCCTGTCCCAGTGCCCTATACCTGGCCAAGGAGAGATCCTATCTCGAGTTCATTGACTTGAGACGTATATGAGTCAAAAGCATTTTAGACCTGCGCTAAACAGACGCTGCAAATATGAAAGGCCACTCTATTTACGATATCTAATGGGCTGACATTTTGACACGATTCTTTGACTGGGCCCCTTGCCATATTTCTATACTGATATTTCTTTCGTATTTAGACTACCTCTAGATGTTGTCACGCATTTATACACACGAGTTGCATGAAAATCTCCAATTCACAAAACGTTAATGTGTCAGAATAGGAGAGAAGTCGCCAGGGACAGAAAACAAACTGTGAAGCAGGCGATAGATCCCTTATCAGTCATCAAGACTTATCACTCCAATGATATCTCTTATCTCTGATCACTTATCATTCATATCTCTTATCTGATGGCCCAAGTGAGCATCACTTGTGGTGTCAATTAAACCGAGATAAGAGCCTTCCATGTTTCCATTGCTTGGTTCATCTCATGTGGAGCAGTTGGGCCTGGGGCCATCAAGACAGAACAGCATTCCATGGTCGTTCATATTTTGAACTGGGCCCAACATGCATGTCTCACAATACACCACAACCACAACTACAGTGTTTAGCTTACACAATTACCCCTCAATGATATTAGGCCTGACACCAGGTGATGAATGGGCCTCTCCACCGCTTGATATACGTCCAACTGTCCGAGCAGTGAGCTTTGCAGTGAGCTTGGCAATGAGCTTTGCACAGCCTTAGGTTTTTTTTAGCAAGAGAAAGTGATGTAAAATGTGGATAGGGGCAGGGATGGTTGACAGGGTTGGATTCTGGCTCCACTGACTAGAGTGTGACCTGTGCCCCAAATGGGCCTTCATTAGTGACGCACTCATGGTTCCAGCATATTAACTTTTCTCCCTGGCCGTGCAGGGGTCGCCAGGGCCTCCATTACCCTTTTCAGACAGATGGCTTTCTTCCTAAAGCATGCAACTCCCAATGCCTATTGCCTACCAATGCCCAGCAATGCCTGCCACCAATGGCTGCCCAATGCTCCTGCACTCCCAGCATGGGCCACCACCTCTGCCCTGCCTTCTTGTTTTCCAATCCTCAAACTGCACATTATTGGTTAATAAGCTTTCAACCTTACACCCACGGTACCAGCAGGAGAGGTATACATGGCCAAAGTGGCCAGTTGGGCTGAGTTTATGTCAACCTGTCAACTGCTGCTTTGTGCTGGTTGCTGCCAAAACACACCCGACAACAAAGCTGAAACGGTCTCAGTCGGTGGTTGAGATTTGTAGAAAATGTCACCTCGGTTTGGAGGCAGTATTTCATGAGTGGAGCATGTCATGTTGTTGTAACCTGCCCAGAGTTGCAGGCCAAGGGGCCCAGGGAGCAAGAGCAGAGATATTCTTACATGACCTTGACCCCGAATGAAGGTCACACCAGTCTGCAAACTGTTTACTCGGCAATCAACAAAGAGAAATATTGGAAAAGCAGAAAAAGAGGAGGAATTAGACAGCATGCTGAAAGTAACTGGCAGTCTAATAGCCCTGTGGGGTTTGTCAATAGCAGTCTGGTGAGGAAGACACTTAGCAAAGAGAATGGCCCCTCTGCAAACCTTGATATTGACCAGTGGAGCATGGGACCAGGGAGGATGGGGTCTACAGATGCCACATTCGGATGCACATGCACCTGTCCCCTGTAAAACGCGGGTTGGGCCAGCGGAACAGCGGACTGGGACGACCTGCTATTCTGACTTATCGATCGACTAGTTTGTCGAAGCAACGATTTTATTCCCCGTACTTTGCATGACAGTGTGACTGAGTGAATGGAAACAAGCCCAGGATCCCAGGATGCCTCATTGACTGTGGCTTGACTGTGGCTCGCCCAACACTTGCACAACAATGTGCTGTCTAGCTAGTCCCAGTCTGGGCCAAATCAAACGAATTCTGTGATATGCTACAAAATCCAGGCAGGAAAAAACTCCTAACTGATTTGAATGTTTTCGCCTTTTTTATAATTTATTGCACCTGTGGCAGTTATTAAATCTACTGGGTTATCTATCGATGGTTTGCATAATTGATCGATTGTATTGTTTTTCACTATCTGGCCTGGGACCTATGTCATAATTGAAGGATCTTTCAATCATCTTGCTATCATAATGTGTTCACAATGTGTTCACGAAAGGATTTTCTTTGTTCTAATGTGTTTGTAATGACAGCACGCACCATTGTTTGGCATCTTGGTCCAGAGGGAACCAGTTTGGCCGAAGGACTTTTCAGGAGGCGAAGAAGCCCAAGCCCCGGCGACAGGCCACTCTTCCCAATCCCAGCCCTGGATGTCTGCAGCTGACAAGTCAAGCAACACGATTAGTGACATTTCCAAACATACAATCCCCACACAATATGCTGACAAAATGCCAAAGATAAACACATTAACAGGCTGACGGTGGCTGCTGGCACCTTTCACAGCTTCACTGACTGCTTGGAGGGAGCATGGCCCAGGGAGCATGGAGGGAGCATGGCTTCCATGTTTCAATTTGCAAAGTGCATGTCAGTCTCGTGTAAATCGGACCCATGACCTTCAGGGCAGGGGGGGGGCAATTGCAATAATCTTGTGGCCATCGATTTTCGAGTTTCTTAACTTTTCGATTGGTTGTTTTATTGCAGAGGAGGGATGTGGATTAGCATATGAATGTCCACTGCTATTCCATTGTTCCACCTCATACATTATTCACAGTTGCTGCAGCTTCGGGAGTGAGTGAAGTTGAGCTGTGACAAAGTCCTGCAGCTCGTGGCATTGGACTTTAATCATGACATCGATCAGGGAGCCCTGGGACAAGCTGCAGGGAGCATGTGTTTTGATAGATATGTCTCTCTTGCTGTTGTTTGTCCCCCATTAAAAAGCCATCATTCCAGCATTGCACTTTTAATACACGATCATGTGGCTGTTTGTTTAGCTGTTTCGCTGGGATCTTGTTTCTCTTGGGTGACATTTGAGCATAAACGGAACCACGTGGCCATAGCTAACCAGGGCTGAACCAGGGCCAGCCTAACTACTCCGTACTACTCCACAGTAAAGCCAGGTTGGAGGTCTGTTTCATTTCAGAGTGACGTGATCTGCCAACGCCGAGATAAGCAGTTCCTGGCCGCTAATGAGGCGTAAAGGGAGAGGAATCGCCCAGGTGATGGGAATGAATTAGCAAACATGATGGGGGCAGTCGATGCAGGGGGGTGCAGGCGGGAGAACCACTTCCCGTGCAAACAGGTGGCCCCAGAGGTGCCATGGCTGTCATCAGGTGCTTGTGACCCACTCCAACAAATTCATGCAAGAAAGGCTCAGCTTCCAGAAAATGTAACACACAAGTCCCACCATGCAGGCCAAACCAATTAATTGTAAGTTAAGCAGATGAATATGAGAAACATATGGGCCAATTAGCACCACTTAGCTCAGAATAGCTCCATGCAGAGAATGCCTAAAGATGTGGAAACGAGAAACAGCAAGAGCCATAAATGAGTCCAATCACAGATTTAGTGGGGATTGCAAGGGTCAACCCAGTGTCACACATTTGCTAAAGATAGCTTAATCTCTTGCAAGATGGTATGAGATACAGTCAGATGACTGACTCACTTTTCCTCCCATTAGCATGGTCATGTGACAGTCATGTGACATCTTTACAACTTGCAGTCTTCTGCGATCTGCCAAGGATCATCAGTGGACCTCGTTAGAGATCATTTGCTGAGATCATTTGCTGAGAAAACTCCATTTCATTCATTTGGGAAACTGCCCTAATGTTTGGAACACGTGGCTGTTGTGGTCGGACGCTGGCCATTTAGATAAACGACTTTGAACTTCTCACCCCAGGAACTGATCTCAACAGAAAACTCCATTATACTTCAAGAGTTTAATCAAAGAGTAAGAGGTCGTAAAAGCCCGTTAGAATCTAGATTTCTTGTTAAATTGATTGAAAACAGGCTGTTGGCCATATACACCAGCAAATTAGCAACAATGTTGATGGAATTACTTAACAATTATTTCTCTCATCTTTCAATGAGTTTTATTGCTCTTACCATAATGTTTTTAGGGCCCCATCACTTGAGAAATGTCTTCTTTCATTTAATGATTTCTTTGTAATTGAGAATTAAATGGCGTGGCTTTGTCTTGCAGGTGCATTTCAAACCCAGAACCAACTTGAGCTGACAAGGACCAGCCTGTTTGCCACCTGACACCCGGCCAGTCAACAATATGCCAGGAATTAGAAGGAATGAGTTAGGAATGAGTTAGGAATGAGGCAGGGGGCAGCATTCAATCCAATAGCAATCCTGTGGCAACATGTGTTTCCCTTCAGAACTGTCGTTCCCAATCAGTGAGCCAGTGGGGCAGGGAAACTGGTCAAGGGTGTAGACTGGGGCAAACACTTGATATGGGTCCATTGGCCACCCAAAACAAAGGGGTCCCTCCAAAGGTCAGGCATACATCGTATATGCCATAGTCCATTTGGAGTTACAAGCTTTCAAGAAAATCAAATGGCTTCAATGAACAGAATGCACCACCAGAATGGCTATGAAATGTTTTAAATGGCCATGAATGCTGCAAGTGACAAATAAAAGAGAAAAGATGGAGCTGCCAGTCAGTCAATTGGATGAGATCAGCAGAGAGATCTTCGTTCGTGGCTGGATCAATCGGAATCAGGCCGGAGTAGAAGAATTTATTGGACAATTGTGGAAATGTGGTTGATAAGAAAAACACGATTACATGGCTAGGCGGGCTGAATCATGGGGCCACGAGGGGCTGGCTAAAGAGGTGTAATGGGCGATAATCAGGAGGCCGCAGATCAATCTTGCCTGTTTAAGTCAACAATTTAGTTAGCAACGTGCCATTATTTCGACGCCATCATGCATGCCAGCCACTTATGGCACTATCGACCGTAGGGGGCGCTGGGTGTATCACTTTGGGTGACGTAATGATGACATCACACTGTCACAGAATTCGGAAGAGAGACAATGAGTCCTCAATGCCATTCAATGCACACCTCTAATTAACACTTGGAGCTGCTAAGAACATTCCAGTGCATGAAATTGATTCCATGAGATTTGAGAAATGGTATTCTGGCATCACAGCTAGCACCTGCCTCCCTGGGCCCAAGGACAATTAACACGGGACGAGTCATGAAGCCAAAAAATGTCAGCCTAATTGGCACAGACTCATTGGCCCCGGGCGTCTTAATGCAAAAGTAACATTAGTTTCTTTTGCTGATTTTTCTAACATCATAAGTCATGTGTCAAATTGGCCCATTTAGTTTTGTTAAGTTTAAACTTGTGAAACCCATGCAAGTTGCCTCAAGTTGGCAGCTGAAGTTGTACAATGCATTTTGTCATGTTTTAAATCTCAACACCTCACGTCACAATAGAAATGAATAGATCACACTTGGAAAGAATTTCTGTGATGCAGTTGAGCTGAATTGAGCTTGCAGTTGCAGTGCCAGTCTCATGCTAAGTTAGAATGGAGCTGAGAGTTGCCTGGCAAGTGAAACTGCCATGCCAAGACACGCAGGGCCTGGTGACCAGCCAAAGCTGCAAGGAAAAGCAGACACATTCTGTGGCCGACACATTTCGCTGCTTAGAGTCTAAGCCCCAGAAATATTGCAAGCAGAATGGCATTACATGGCAGAGAGACACTCTGAGACATGGCAGTGCATGGCAATGCATGGTAATAGATGGCAGACAGCGTTGTGGGAACATGCTTGATGGATGTCTTGTTACGACTCCAAGATATTTAGTCTGACAGAAAATTTAACACCTCCAGACAAGAGAATACTTCAAAGGTGGCCCGGGAAACACTTTAAATATTTCACTCTCAATTTTTCCAGAGGCAGAAAGGGCAGAAAAAGGGGCCAGAAAAGGGGGAGGGGTGAGAAAGGGGCAAGCAGTGGGAGGGTGGGAGACAGTGCAGTCTAAAATCACTGTAGTACAATATATAGTATTTATATACATGCAGTGTGTGACATAAAAGGAAACAGGGTACAAAATACCAAGTGCAGACTGAGACAAAGGTCCTCAAAGGGTGTGTAATGAGTACATGTATGTCTGTTAAAATACCATTTAATGCCAGTACAATGCTAATGGCCTTCTACAAGACATCTTGACATTGAGACCTTCATGAGCAATGACAAGACCAAGCCTTCTCAGGTTGCAATGCCCTCACTCTCCGCCACAATTTCACTCAATTTCTTGCATTCCCTTTCTCATTTTCCTCGTATCCTATTCCTATCCTGTTGCCAGTGACGCCATTGTGCTTCCTGGTGTCACCCTGCCCTCTTACTCGCCAATTAAACCTGCAAGCCTCTAGCCTCGGCCTCTGGGCCAATTACTCACTCTTTTATTTTCACTCAACCTCCCCCATTAAACGAGCAGCCAGTGCTTTCCCGGCCATTACGATGTATGCAAAGTAGGCCTACACCACTCTCTTCTAAAGAGTTCTCTTGGCCATAATAGAAAAGCTATCCTTCCCTGTCATTGCCTAATTCCTGGGTTCGACCTTATGCCTCTAATTAAGAATTCCCCCAAATGAGGTCAATGACAATCATTTCCGAATAAAAAGGAATAAAAAGGATTAATTAGGAGGAATTCAATCGACTACCAGATTTTAAATTTCCTTTTGTGGCCATGTAACCCTGGCGTCTCATGATGGATGGCAGTTTCTTGCCCCAAACACAACTCTCACAGCACAGAGGCGAGAGTCGAGCTATTTAGGCTGGGGATATTCTCCCACTTTTGACAGCTTCACACTGCTGCCTTTTGAAGGTGCATCGCTCCTGGGCTAATGTGGCATGAGGGACAGTGTTTCGGCCAGGGGTCAGCCTGGTTGCCCATGACGAGCTCCATGACGTTGTCCACGACGTAGTCCATGACGTGCAGGACGGAGGTCCAGGACGTCAGAACCCACATTTACCACAATGGCCCTCTTCAGTCCAAACCCAGGACCAAAGAACTTGAATAGTCAGTGGAAGGTCCAGGAGCAAAGGGCGCACGCAAAGTCAGCTTTTTGGGGTAATGCCCCGGGGCTGGACACTGGCTACTCTGTGTATTCCTTTGCAAGGACCAAGGGTAGACTCGGAGGGTAGAAGTTTCAAGACAACTCTGCATGATGCCCTTGTAACTACCCCTCAGTACCCTCTTCAGAGATGACCTGCTAATGTGCAACAAACACGTGCAACAACGTCATATACAAGGATAGCACGTGTAATGACGTCATTAGCACCATATATGGCGTGTCCTCAAGAAGTCTAAATAATTTCAGGACAAAAATAGTCAATTTCAGGACAAAAATAGTCAATATCAGAAAGTTCCCTTTCAAGGTGTATCGAAAACAGCCAGCAGATATTGGCAGATACAAATTACACCACAACATATCAAGAGAAAAGTGAGCCCTTTGCAGAACAGAATTTCTTATCAAAGAAAAAATGATTTCTGGTTTCCGATTCTGATATCAAAGGGGCAGGTTGACACACACAGGATATTCCGCCATCCTATCCTGATCCGAGCAAATCAAAACACTTCTGTGTGTGCATGTGATCCCAGGGCCCTGGATGTGACAATTCGCCAGTTCAGAGTGAGATTTTAGACTGAGATTGGGAGAAAAGCAGCACATCAGTGGAAGGCTGTGTGCTGGTTGCTATAGAGATGGAATACAAACAATGGGATGCTGCTTTGTGACAAATGACAATGGGAAGGGAGAACAGACACCTTCCTGTGTGAAAAATAGAAATAAGTGAAAGAAAAAGGCAAAAAAGAAGGGAAAAACAATAGGTAGGAAGTGGCATGGATATAAGTATAGTTATGGAAGGGAAGGGCCCAGGGCAACTGACTCCAGTAATCAGCACCTTAGTAGGGGGTGGGGGCCACTGGGGGGCAGGGGGGTATGCACCGTACCTGGTGTATGTTATACCCTATGATTAAGGGCCCCTGGAGCATGGTCCGCCCGCAGCCCCCGGCCCTGTCAACCCCCGGCCCTGACCCTGCTAACTGCCCCCCCCCCCTCACAAGAAGGACTGTGTTGTTGGTCCCTTGCTCTCCCACCCACAAGACTAGAAATAATAAATAAACCATCTCAGGTCCACTGAAAATGCCCACTGCTAATGTCCACTGAAACAGTCCACCATGACGCTATGGATATAATATAGCAGAGGCCAGATATGCCATGATAGGCCTCCATGTTTCACTGTCACCACTCCCTGTCTGCTTATATTAACAAGCCCTTCTCTCCACCAACATGCTTTTTGACACAACTGTCACTGTTTCGTCATGCTACTTTTTCTGACATGCACATTTGAGCTTTGCAAAAATACTAAATTTGCATTGGAATCTGACCTAATCATGTTCTACTTTTGTGGCCCTTCTGATTAAAGATAGTTTCATTTCCTAATTGGCTTGTTGACATTGTGCTAAGACCTGTAGACACAAATTTGTATTATGTTAATTTGACTGTAAACGGCAATGGAATTATTATTTTGTTAGTTATTTTATAAATTAAGCAGAAAGGACATACCTGAGCTGGACCTTGACTTGGTGCGGACCCTGGCGAGTGTAGCAGCCTTGAGCATGTTGGCCGGGTGGAAAAGGGCCGAAGAAGTGTAGTCGCCCGCCATGTAGGGGTAGGTAGGCATGGGGTGGGCTGTGCTCATGGGCGAACTGGACAGACTGGTCGACATTGAAGAAAGGGCTGAGGAATAACCGTCCATGGGCGAGAACTGAGCGTGGTGATTTTCGTGCACTTTGCTCGGTTTAATGTCCAACACACCGTAAGAGTCCGAGGAGGGGAGCACGGGGGCTCCTCCGGGGCTGCTGCTCTGGCCAGACGGACTTCCCCCGGCCGCCGTGCCTGATGTGTTCGCCCCCGCACTCGAGCCATTGGCATTGTTTATCTCAGGGGTAGTGTCTTTGGGGGGAGTAGGGGGGAAGCTGAAGAGCTGAGAACTTGTGGTGGTAGGTCCTGCGCTGCTGGATCCGCCACTGGGGGCAGTGGGACCTGCTGATGAGGGGTGGACGGACAGGGCTCCAGGGCCAGCGGCGGGGCTAGAGTGGCCCAGGGAGGACTTGGCGGGGGAGGGCCCCGAGGAGAAGGGAGAAATCCAGCCTGAGTGGGCATGGGCCAAGCCAGCCTTTCCGTCGGTCAGTGAGGTCCAGGGATGCAGGGGAGGGTGGAAGTGGGGTCTGCATACTTGGCTTCCAGAACCTGCAACACAAGAACAAGAGTGAGACATTCATCCACAAGGCACAGCATGGCACAGGGGCCAGCAAAACAAGTGCACCTCCATGGGCACCACCAGTGGCCATGCACCTATCACAACAAACAAATCATGACCAGTTCATCCACTTGGTACATCTATACATCAACCGAGATATACAAAATGATAAAAGATATTCTACCAAATGGTTCAAAAATACAAAATCAGAATATTTCAATGACATTTTGCTGAATATATTTTTCATGACATTTTCAGGTGCAATAGAAATCCAGGGTCCACATAAACCTACAAGCCACCAAGGGTCCTAACCTGGAATAGCTGTGATTCCACATATTGGCAAGAACAGACTGCACTGAATGGCCACTCAGCATGAAAAGGTACACTGGCAGTCTGTTGGTAAACTGTTCATTAACTGCTGTTTTTCTGACAAGTCTCCATCATGGTTAGTTGAGAG
Organism: Platynereis dumerilii; assembly: GCA_026936325.1. Classification (NCBI taxonomy): domain Eukaryota; kingdom Metazoa; phylum Annelida; class Polychaeta; order Phyllodocida; family Nereididae; genus Platynereis; species Platynereis dumerilii. The sequence goes on from JAPTHN010000011.1 coordinate 29,969,255, forward strand.
AGGGTATCTGCTCCACGGGGGACCACTTGCCACCCTGGCTAAAGGGCCTATTTCTCCTGCCCTACATATTGGGCCTAACAGGGGGCCTGCTTAGTTGCTTATTTTGTGTGATTAACAAGTTTGACACTAATCTAAGTACTTGGATAGGTCGGTGATTGATGACTGTAAAAAAGGGCAGACATTTCCTGTATGTGCAATGTGTATATAAGCCTATTTCCTACTCTGTCTTAGCACAAACACAGTGTGTCAGCCACTGAATGATGTCCTAAAACTGTTTTGCCACCAGACAAATTAGAAGCATTTAGGAATTGTCCTTAATTGGGTCGAAGGGGATTAGGGAATAACCTGTCCTGGGAATTAGTGGCCGAATTGACCGAGGGATTGCCCAATGGATTGTGACGTCTGGCAGCAGACGACATATGGCGAGTGTTTGGCGGGAACAGAACTCTGCAAATCAACTTAGCTAATTCGTTGATTCGAACCACAAGCTCAAGTAGCTGCTCATTACACGCAAGCCTGGATGATGGAGGGAGTCTGTGTGGAAATAAACAAGCCCATCAAAGCAGATCAGGGCCGTTCTCAATGGCATTCCTGCTTGGGGGATTTGGGCCCCTCCCTCTGGGTTTCCCCTGGGCCCCGGTGAGCAATCACTCGCAGCCCAAACAGAACGATCACTTAATCAGCCTGTCAAACTGCACGATCACTCTTGCCTAACTCTGGCCTCTTTGTTTCTGTGAAGGGGATAGCAGCTCAGACTGCTCCTAATCTAAGAGAGATATATTCAACACATAAGCAAGGCTGATGTGGGGCTGGATGGAGCTGAATGGTCAACAGGCACCTCGTTAATAAGCAGCCTGTCAGAAGTGTTCACTTGCCTCCAAAGCAGACATCATGCTGCAGACTGCCACGGAATAGTAGGTCATCAATCCACATTGATCATCTTTCACATGTGGATCAATGGCCAGCAACACATGAAAAATGTGCGCAATAAAGGAGCCATGATCTATGGCCTGGTGTGCTGGGCAAATCTATAGGTTGTGCAATCAAAGTCAAATATTGAGAAGCAAGATTAGCCTGAGGGAGACATGCAGTCTGCAAGCACATTGGAACACTGTAATTATTATGATAATATATTTGACCTATTCAGTTATGATTGCCTTTGCCTCTTATCGATTTAGCCTAAGCCACTTGCATATATTATATTGACCTATATTAGATGGGATTAAGGCTAAGCCCGTGTGATTTATAATGAGTCATTAAAAATATTGCTACTGTTTACCTTGTTACTTGTCTAATTGTTGAGAGAATTCGAACGTTGGGAATTCAAAAGCATTCGAAAGCAATTGCTCACCGTTGGCTGAGCAGACCCAACACTTCCAACGGTGGCTTGTTTGGTTGCGGAATATTTGTCAAACTTGTTTGGATTGGTTCAAATAAACCTGTTCCGCATCTCTGCTGCTGGAGCAGACACATCATCGCTAATTGCCCTGGGAGCTACCAGGAGCAGGCAGGGAGCTGACTGGGAGCCGGCTGGGAGCTGCAGAGGGTGCAGGGGTGTTGCACGGTGCATGGGCAGCCATGTTTAGCTTTCAACTGCCATGTTTAGGTCTTGCCGGAGCATGTTTAGGTCACCCTACAGCCATGTAGAGGCCATGTTTGGGTGACGCGTTTCAAATTTAGATTTGCTCCTACCCTAACTACTTTGACTTTTAACATAAACACAACACAATCAAGTGAGGCGAGAGTGTAAACAAGCTGCTGATGCGGAGGCGATGATGGGAAATTGATGGAGTGCAACATGAGAAACCATCTTGGGACTCAGTGCACCCCTGGGACATTTCACATTGGGGAAAGAGCTGTATGGACAATATGAAACATAGCACAATACAGGTGTCTCCTCCAATATGTTTATAATGCTCTGTAACTCAACATTTTGCTGCTCAGGTATAATATGCAACCCATGGAACATGGAATAAGCAAGGCAGTGGGTTACAATTGCCCATCATTTATTATTCAATGCAGAGAAATCATTTTATGCATGGCTGGTATAATTGGCCACACCATTGATTGTCAGTTTGTTTTGTCTATTATATTCAGTTCCAATGAGAGCTGTAGCTCCTAACTTGGGTCCTATTAGCTGCAATTAATTTGTTAAAATGTGATTTCCAAATGCCAATTTTGGCCAGTGGCCATCATTTCTAGGAGATGGATATTAGCAATGACTATATTATATTCCAAATATTCTAGATCTGCATTGGCCAGTGCTATTTTCTGTCAATACAACTCTTTGAAAGTTAAATTCCAACTTTGGCCATGGCCTTGTGAAATGGAGACCCCGATGAATAGTGGCTGCCATCACGCTATGTAGCATATTGTTCAATAACAATTCTGCATAAAAAAAGTTTAAAAAGGCAAATGGAGCTGAGCTAGGCTAGACAATGTTGAAGACAATGAAGGCCCTAAATATATGAGAGGCTCTCGTTCTGGCTGCATGTGGTTGGGCAAGGGCGCCAGGAGAAATTTAGGCGGCTCCGGTGAGTCCCGTGGCCCTAGCTGCGGGCGACACCCCTGCTCAATTGCCCGAGTTCTAAGAAACCGCAAAAAAACCACACATGAATGAGACTAGAGTTTTACTACTCTGCTCAAGTCTCTTGTAGGTGAGACTCCGGAGCCCCCCCTGTGAGATACACTGCACTCATATCACACACTACAATACAGCCATGAATGACCCACAAGGACCCTAATCATGTTTGTTTAGACAGAAGGACTGTATGCTAAGTGATTGCCCACCAGCCCCATGGCTCGTAAATACTGACTTGTTACATGGGGCAACTTGTAAGCTAGCATGGGGCATGGCAGGGGCATGTTTGCTGCATTATCAGACCAACAAACAGGCTAATATCGAACCTAATTTGCCAATTAGATAAACTCAACTGTCATACATGTTTATATACCAAATTAATTAGATTAATGGTGAATTTTTTACACCACAAATATGAAATGTGAATCAACCAACTCAGACAGTCCCACATTCAATATTTCACAGATTTTCTTGATATTTCACAGATTTTCTTGATATTAGTTTTATAAAAGCAATGAAACTTACTGTAGTCTGAGTGAGGGGTCCTGTAGGTGTGCATGGCCCTTGCAGGGTTGTAGTAGGAGTTGACGTGGTTGGCGTTTCCGTCCATGGAGTGGAAGAACATGTCAGTGGCGGAGGGGTGAGGGGGAGGGGGGGCTCCTGCTCCAGTCATGTCGTCGGCCAACATATTGGCGGCGGAGGGGCCGGCGTCCGGGCGCAACCAGTGCGTGCTTCCCTGGTGGACGGGCTGTTCGGCCATGCTCTCCATCCTGCCGCCGTATGCTCCACAGTAAGCCGTGATGGGGCTGTGACCCGGACAGGGTCTATCCTAAGCTAAGATATAAGTCCACACGCTACTCTGTACGAGTGCTAAGTCCTGCAGTTGCAGCGTTTCAGTCAGCAAAGTAATCCACTCGAGTATTCCATACAATGTCCAAGAGTGTAAGTGTCAGTCAATTCGGCTGCAAGTTTATCTGGAAAGAGATAGAAAAAGTCATAAAACAGTTATCATGTGAGGATCAGAGGACAAGCTCCCCTGCACCTATAGATGACCTTATCGCTGTTATCTCTTATCACTGATTAGATATGATATTTTCTAAAAAGATTTGTTAGTGATTTTTATCTAAGTTCGCACATGGCTTCACATAGCATCCCAGGCAGGAAGAGAGTAATCCGCGATGCAACTTACAAGATAGCAGCCCAGCAGATAGGCAGGAGGCGATAGCTAACACTTGCTATACTTCTTAGATATCTCTTGTAGTTTTTCCTCTCGAACTGATGCGATTGCGATCACTGATGCTAGCACTGTGAACTAGACAAGACTGCGATTGAGCTTTCCCTTCGCCTCTTTCTAACCAGGCCAGCATGGCGCCAAGCCTCACGCATGAGGGCACACCCGCACAATTGATAGCCAATGGCAGGCCAGAGTACACCAGATATTGACATAATAACAGCCGGCCCCAGAGATCTGTCCTCTGATTGGCCCCTGCATGGGGGGTACAGAAGAGGCGGGCTCTGTGACTGTCAATCAAGCACTTGAATAGGATATGCTAATGGGCTGAGGATGATGGGCTGCTGCAGCTTCCCAGATGATGGGGCTACATGTTGAAGCATTTGCAACTGCAACATCCAAACTTGCTGCTCTTCCAAGTCCATTCAAACCACTTACATTAGATTACTAGTAGTTTGCCTAACGCACTTCAACAAGAAGCACCAGTTGATTCTGCAGTTTGCTTTGCTGCTTCTGAACCCACAACCCCTCGTTGATACAGTTACTCAACTTGTTTAAACACTGGGCCATAAGGTGTCCAACACACGTGCTAGCCATTTGCAGAACTCCTCCAGACCTCTTTGCTCAATTTTCGACCTAATAACTTGTCGATTAGCAGGAAGCTCACTTTGCTCATTGCCCAGACTGGCTGGCTCCCACCTTTTGACTTGAGCTGAAAAACTCCGCAAAATGCCTCAAACAAGTCTCAGTGGCAGGGAAGAGTGGAGGTGGCTCCTTCAAATGTTAACTCACTATGCTACACTGCATTTTCCTTTATTTCACAAAAATGTATATAATGTATATAATATAACAGGCCAAGATTATCTTGGTGTTGCATATTTCTCTTCTGAAGCTCAATAAAGAGAATCCCCACTACAAGATGATGAATGTTCAAACGTTAAACAATGCTATTATATTTAGTAGTATCTTCGCAAAACTTCTCTGATTTGAAAGTACATACACTTAGAATAATGTGGCTACTGAAATATTTATTGAAGTTACAACAGAGTAGGATACAGTAGGTTTATCTCCTTCGAAGGTAAAATTCACTCTGTGCATGAAACTTGAGTTTTATCATTTGTAAATTCTATTGTCACGAGTATTAAATATACTTCTTTCTCTTATTAGAAGCTCAAGGAAGATTATTCTTCCATAACAAGAAAATAATTCTATGTGGACAGCTAAATTGGGCACAGGATGAGCATAAAATTTGAATTGTGGCTACTGCTATATTAAAGCGAGCCCACACAGCAGGGAACTTCCACAATGAAGATAGATAGGACAAGACATTGCCAGCAGTCAGTTATTTCTAACCCAACACAAAGAATTCTTTCTCAACTGACTCTGGACTTCTTCTGCCCCGGGCTCTTTCTGCTCAGCAGCAGTGGGGCGCGTGTCCCTTCAAAATAACCGAAAAATCTTCAACATAACAAAACCATAAAATATCCATATGCAAATATATTACTCTGCATAAACATATTTTAACTTCCCTTTGAAGTCAGTAGGGCCACTTTCCCTGTAATGTATTCATTCATGTACACGTTTCCTGGTCCTGTTATAAAACTATTATGCCTCTTAATTGCTTATCAATTCTTGAAAGTTCCAATCTGAATGTTCCAATCCGAAATTTTAATATTGAGACACTTTCCACTATACTTTATGACATTTTATGATTTCCTGCCCCATTACAGAACTTAGTTTTAATGTATATCCGATATTTTATCAGTAAAGATGCTTCTGATGTATTTCAATTTCACATTTTATCAATTTTATGACACACTTTCAACATGTACATTTACATTTGTACTTTTCATGGTTTCACATCAGGACATGATCTTCGTAATGATTTCCTGGTCCATTAGAGTAATCTAAACTTCAATCTCGTAAGTTATCAGATTAGATGTGTTTTCCATTTCACATTTTTCATGTTTATTCACGTTTTATTCTTATAACATATATTTTTGTTTGAGTACTTTCAAAATATTTATTATTTCATAGGCTTATATATACATATCCATCACAACACTTGTACAAATGAAATTTTAAATTTCATAGTTCGTATCACATGTTTTATCAGTTTTGACGTTTCAATTCAATTTTATCAGTTCTGTATAGCATTAAATGTCTTAATTCTATCAGTTTTCCTTACTTATCAATCCCAGTACATATCCCAGTCTCGCAACAGTGGCAATGCATAGGATGTATCACCCCAACCCTAATCCAGGTAATAAGTTTATCAGCTGATATAATTAAGTGCCACAAGTTAATAGTGTACACGGCCATATCTGTGTTTTGATATCAGCTGATTGGCTTGGTTTAGAAATTCACCTGTGCATTGTGACCAGCTGAGATGTTGTCTTAAATATCAGAATCCATTTCTCTTATCTGATTATCTGAATAAGTCTATTGTTTTCAAATTTTCATATTCTGAAATTCTGAATTATTCTGGTGACTTATTTGATGCAAAGATATAGGCCCTGTCACAGGAAGACTGATTAGTGTATCTTTCAAATTTCAAATGCATACAATCTGCATAGTATGAGACAATATGCAACTTCATCCAACTATGTGCATTATCTGGCTCAGATGTCATGAGGTTGCATGGCTATACAGATACAGCAGCCAGGGCATTCGCCTGGGGTCCCTGGGCAGGTGATACACTTTGCTTTCCACCTGGAGAAGTGCCCCGGAGGACCAGGACTTGTGCCATAAACATCCCCTGGCCAGGCTGGCCTCAAATGAACTCCACTAAAATGATCAGTTCAAAGACTGCATTGTCTTAGCCAACATCAACTGACAATCGCAAAACAATATGCAACTGTCCCCTAATAAGCACTTTCCATTCAAACGTGTGCTCCTTCAAACGGCATTTGTTTATTATGTCTAATCACACCTTCTCTATCAGGTGAACCGTTAGAGAAATGTTTGAGAGGCCATTTATTTTTGTCATCTACAATCAATGAAACAAAGGGACACAGTCTCATAGCTAACGTCCAACAGACACCATTCTTATCACCCAGGGAAACGTTTTCCATGAGGTGGATTTTACAGGAAATTTTTGAAATCCATCGAACCAAATTCCTTTTTACACATTTGATTCTTGGGTGCTTTTATTTTACTTTTTTTCTTTCAAGCATAGAAAGGTTACAATATTGGCATATTTAAACTGTTCAGGTGACAATCTCAATGTTTTGAATTTATTTCTCAGTCATTGTAACTCCGTGACAAGATTAAATCTCAGATTCAATCGTAGATTCTTCCTGATATGCGCTACCTGTTGTGGGTGAAGTGCCACCAGAAAGCAACCAGTCACTGGTATACGTTGGACAGGTGTTTCCCTCTGGTGAGGTCTCAAGTTATGACAGAAGATGGGGCAGATATACCAAGAAACATACCCTTGTCATTCTGACTCATATCAGTCCAAGAAGCTTGGTCAATCAATGTTGTTTGTCAACTTTACAACCATGAGATTATCTGTTGTAACAAACTTTAATTACAAGGGAAAGCCCAGGCCAAAACAGCCTAAGCCCAGGTTTTGCCATATTCAGATTGCTGGCTTGGGGCTTTCCTCTGAGTCAGCACATACGCCAGATGGCGACACAGTGCAGTGGCCCTGGAAGCCCACCCGCCGCACAGCTATGCCATCCTAACTCACTTTACATCAATATTCCTAGCATTTGAGCTACACTATAGTATTACTATTGCAGTTTTTCGTTAAAAAATAAATTCATAAATACAAGTAAGCCAAATTTGTTGTTTTAGTTTAAAAAACAATGAAAATGTCGTTGAGTTATTCGTCTATCTTTTGGTCCTTTTCAAGCCATTTCCTGTTCTTGTGATGTCTCTTACCATTTTCAGTACTTTGCAAACCAGATTTTCACTTAAAAAATCTAATCTTAATAAAGATATTGAGTGTTTACTCAATTATATGTGCCTTGCATTCATATTTCTTAAAGAAGAGATCCTTAATTTATAGGTCCATAGGTTGAACATGGACTTATATTTGGTCTGGCAGCTGAGCTTGACAGCATTACGAAATAGCTGCATTGCGAGGAGTAGTGTGAGTTTATGGGGAGCATATTAAGACATCAGATGATGAGCTGGCCTGGCTTTTAGCCCCAGCCATTAATTAGCCAGGAGGTGAACCTGTTTATCTGCCTCGTGCACTGGGCCAGCTATTTGTTCAGTTCAGAGGTGCGAGCCATCTTGGCAGATTAATGCAGCCCCCTTGGGAAGAAGGGAGAGGGGGCAAAGAAATCGAACTGCTGCACACCAAAAATGAATTATATGCACATTCATTTTGCAGTCAGATGCATCCAATGTCTATAGCTAATAGAAACTCATACTCATTCAAAGTTAGCAGTGTTTTTGGCCCTCATCCATCAGCAGAGGTCTCTAAGCTCATTTTCAGAATTCTAAGCTTCACATGGTGCATTGATCATTAAGAATTTGCTAAATAGATCGAAGAAATGTATTTCCCAACTGACTGTCAGTGATTTTAGAATTAAAATTTAGCTGATATTTGCAAAATCTAAATTCATGGCCATCTATAAAGCCAATACAGGTCAGCACCTGCAAATCTCATAATTATCATGTAAAAATAAACTTTCCAAGATTACAATGTTCTTTAAATAAAGGTGGGTGTGTTATCCAAATATAAGTTTAAATCTATTAGGCTTAGCAATCCGTGTATTATTTTGGTAAGGTGATTACTCTGAAATTGATATTGTTTAATTAATACATTAAAATCTTTTGTTGGGTTTTCTTTGAATTAAGGGATTACCTTTGTAGGTTATGGCATACCCATAGTCTTAATATACAGGTAGAGTACCATTTAAATGTAATGTTTTCCTGCGATGGGATTACCTTAATTAAGCACTGTAATTTAATGGGGTAATTGGGCAGAGTAATTACCGCAGTGTGGGCTAAAAAGAGTAACCTGTAGAAAAGGTGCTGCTCTAGCAGGTGCATAAGTAAATAGAGGCAGGGGCGGGTATCTCTGCCCTGCCATTTAATGCTATTTTCTTTTTTAAAAGGTTGAGATTGCTCCCAATCCGGGCTCACAAAAGGCAATTGAATGTATCCCACCCCGATCTATGCAAATGCATTTGGTAATGGGTGTAATGCTAAGTTAATAGTGATGTAATTGCTATCAGTAGTCATATCGGATGTCACTCTTTAAGATACTGGATGATACAAAAAAGGTTTTATAGAAATCTATACATTTGCACCACTCGGTGCCCTACCCACTTCCAGGGAGTAATGTACAGGAATAATACAAACACAGATTATGTTGTCAGCCAATTGAATACATGGTGAATAGATGTGCTGACATTTATAGAATCATTTATAGAATAATGTAGATATCTACAAGATATTGCCCGCACAATCTATAAACTATTAGCTAGTATGGAAGCACTCATTTTCAACGGCCCATTGCGTAAGATGGCCCGGCCTTATTGTCAACAGTGGACTCCCAGAATGGATGTCACGGGGGCGAGATGCTATCATCCCAATTGGATGTAGTGGTTGGCAGGTAGGCATGGGACAGGGCCACTCTAAAATTGATACTGCAAATAATATCTGGACAATTATGATATGGCACTGGAAGGCAGGGAGGGTGCTTGATAGAAAGAAGGGCAGGGTAGATAAGGCTTTTGCAGGCTCCAATCACACGCCCTGATGACCCCTCCCTTATCAGTCCATGGCCGTCTCTGATTATCCGGATCAACTGGGTCCGACCTGATCTCAGCCGGGTGTTTAAACACTCGTTTCTCCCCAACAAATAGCCATTGTTTCCCCTCGGCCATTCTCCGGCTATTCAGCGATTAAGGGAATTCTCTTCTCCTTAATTAAGGCAATTCGTGAGAACCCTAACCACAACATGCAGCCTCCGTGGCGATCCCATAACCCATAGTCTTGTAATAACAGCTTTCATTTCATAAGCCATCCTGCACCCTCCCTGCTCCCCTTGCTGCTCCCCCTTCAGCTCATGAGCAGTTGATTTGGGTTTGGGGGGCTCAGCGTCGAGGGTTTTTCAGTTCAGGGGCCACGTGCAGCTTGCTACAAGGGCACACTGGCCTGACTACTGCGGCTGCACCCTTCACAATGGTCCCTGAAAGGAAAGGGTTAAAAGTCAGGGGCTGACAAAAGCCCATACTCAGCCCCATAGCAATGGAACCAGCGCTATTCAGGCGGACAGACAAAACATCTGGGCAGAGGCAGAAATCCCCGCTCATGGGCCGATTGGGCAGCCCCTGCTTGTCAGCCCCATTCAACACTCAGCCGTCCTCAAAATTGCCTTTTTATCAGTTGTCACAGGATCGCCCGTTTGTTTGTGCAGAAAACTGCAGCTCAATGGAAAGCAGCCATGACGTCAGGATTATCCCACAATCGCCAATTCAACGTCACACCATCTCAATGCTAACAACTACAATGCTAGCCCCTCTGTACAATGCTGGCTGCCCGGCCCCAATGCCTCCCAATGCCACCAATGCTAGCCTGGAATAGAATGGGCCCTCCACTGCACTTCCAAACTCTCTCCAATTCTCCCAAATTCACAGAAAAACCTTTTCATTTGCCATGCAAAGCCCTGGCTCTTTGTCGACTGCTTTAATTGTGTTTTTGCTCTTTCTCTGGGATTCCAGCCCTTGAAGTCACAAAGCACCAGCTTCCACTCATTCAGCTCAAAACTCATTCTGCGACTGAGTTGGGCTTGCTGGCTCCAAAAGCACAACACACAGCAAGTTTAATTGTCCTCTGGATATTCTAAGCTTTGCTTCAATGCAATGCTCTAGGTTCTTTCCAAAAAAGCTTATTTCCATCCTCTACAGTCGAAAACATTATTTGCACATACATTGCAGATCCATAATCACCATTGATTGGATTATATCTGGCCATACATGTTCATCAGAATTCATGATAAGGTTTACCCTTCAATTGTGCCCCTTTTGTCCTGAGACAATTGTGAATGAAAATAAGCTAAATTGTGTGAAAAGTGGTACCATCCGCACACCAACAATTCACAATGTAAATCTGCAACACTACCATCCGCAGAGACACAAGTCAAAACATTTTGGTGTCATCCGAAATGAAACTCCGTACATGAAATTATATGAAAACAATTGGGGATGTTTAAAACGTGTGAAAGAAAGAATTAAAGTTTCTAAAGAATGCTTTTGGGTCAATAATGTAAACACGTAGAATAGACATTCACATATATGCATGTTGTTAAGGCCATGAAGTACAAATTGGGCTGCATATTTTTGGCTCTTATTTGGGTTGTGTTGTTATGGTGAAGGTCAGTTTTATTCATGCATTCATTTTCGCTGTGATTGAAGCATTGTCTTGTCCTAATCCCTGCCTTCTCCCTGTCTGCCCCAGGCCCCAGTTGTCCCTTCCTGGCAGATGCTCCCCCTGATCCTCTCCTGACATATGTTTTGCGAGAGGCGTTGATTTTTCCACTCCACTGCTTGGATGATCCCTCGCAGTCTGTGATGAGCAACGTTGTCTGTCATTGGCCCTTCTGCTTTTATTAAAAGACTATTAGTTAAGGTTGATGGAATAATGAGTTGCCCAAGTCATGCATGAGTGGCTGCCCATCTTTGTTGTTGGCTGTTAATCCGCCAGGGGACTCTGGCCGCGTAATAGCGCCACCACAATGGGGCGGAATACGATTTAAACGCTCCCTCCCTAATTACAAAGTTGTTCTGGCGAATTAAGAGTGTGACTAACCCAATTGACTGCAGAGCAGACCAGAACTGAGTAGAACAGGGCCATTCAGGCAATTCCAGAGGTCCATGGGCTGTCTCTTCGGGGAATTGATCAAATCAAAATGTCCTTATCTGCAGCCAAATCAAATGACCAAATCCCAAACCAAGAAGTTACTATTGTAGACACAGCCACGTGTTTATTGTATCACTGGCCCATCTAAGTAAACACGACAGTTTTCAGTTGTTGATAAATATTGAATTGGGAGGTCAGCATGTGCCGCACTGCAGTGAATGGTTCTATCTCACCTCGTTATGACCAATTATGCCAATTATTCTCAATTCCTGCTGTTTATATCCTCCTTCAGAATCTGTTTTGTTTCTCTGTATGGGATCTGATGAGAGCTATTTCCATGCCTCCTGCTGCAGCAACTGGCAGAGATGCCAAACCGCATCCCCTGCAACCAGACACCCCCTAGCTCTGCCCGTTCCTTGGGCCCAAGAGTCAGTGCCAATACAAGCTCTCATCAACTCATCACCAGGGTGCTTTATTGTGGTAATTAAGTTTGGATCGTTGTTTGCAAACAGACTATTGTAGTGTTAGATGTCCTGGGGAGATCTTGTAAGCAGGGACTGCAGGTGCAGAGGATGGGTAGAGAGAGGGGGGCACTTGCAGCTCAATGTGCAACAGAGCGTGACGGGGGGGGAGGGGGTGCCCCGGGGTCAGGTCTATGGAGGGGCAACTTTTTAACCCCTCCACGCTTCTCTGTTTACTGAGCTCCCAAGCGAAACAATGGCTGATCGGATTGCTGAAAAAAGACGGAGTTGAGCAAACATTCAAGTGTCACCCCCAAATGACAATGATTTGATTGATAAAATTACCGGTTCTCTTTCACACTTGGCCAGCCCCATCCCACCCCACCCTGCCCACACTCTAAAAAATTTCAGACAAAATTGGTTTTTTAGATTCAAAATGGTTTTTTGAAAAACCAAATTTCAATGCAAAAAACCAACATGGATTTTTTTAAAAATCCATGTTGGTTTTGCATTGAAATTTGGTTTTTCAAAAAACCATTTTGAATCTAAAAAACCAATTTTGTCCCGACATTTTTTAGAGTGCATGCACAACCAGGCCATCCAGGCAGACCATCCGATGCCTTAAAGTTAAACGGAGCTAATCGCGTGTTAATCTGTTATAATCTGTGTTATCAACGTCCATCATATCAGCAGCTCTGAGATTGCATCTTTAAAATCTGTTATCACCGTCAACTGACAAGCTTCATAAAAATGTACCACTTTCTGTCACCGAAACACAATTCCATCAGGAAATGCAAATAATTCTCCCAAGAAACAGATAATTAGAAAGCATAATTATTCGAAATTAAGTTATCATTTTTTAATCATAGAGATTTCTGGCTAAAAAATATTCAATGATCTTTCTATAAGTGAAAACCATAATTATCACAGGGAAATTTATCATTGTCAAAAATTATAAAGTGATTTTTATTAAAGATAGATCTACTTTAACACCTATAAATTTGTTAAATTTGGATCTATCTATTTTGTAAGTCTTAAAATGTTCAGCTTTCCCAAAATGTCAACATCAAACTTCAAAAGAGTCACTTAATTCTTTTTAATATCCCAAAAACAGGAAATTGCATTGTTTCAATAAACGTGCATTACGTAACGTCGTTGAGCAGTGACGTAACGTAAAAGACAACGTAAAGAACAGCAGCTACTCTTTAAGCAAACAGTTCAATCAGATAAATCAAAGGTGAACATTCTCTGAACCAACAGGGTGCTCATAAGACAATGGAATACCCCGTTATCATTACGTAATGTGATAATCTCACAATACCATTTTTGATTTCACTTAATCACCTAATTCCAGATGTGGTTTTTCAGTGATCTCGTAACTCCAGATGTGAGAGCATGTCGATTCCAGGAAAAAATATGTTCGCATCGAGGTGTGAAATTCTGCTCTTACGATATCAAAGGACGTTGTTCACTTTCTACTACTGTGCATTGTATCGCCGGAAATATATACAAACTAGATAAAGTGAGTTATGTCATTATTACGCAACTTATTATCAAAATTAAGCACGTGAAATGTTGTTGATGAAGTAATCATTTAATAATTCATCTTTATATCATTATCATTATGTTGAGCCCCTCTCAATTATAAAAAGTTGTATAATTTTTAATTAAAATAAAAAATTGCATGATTCCTATTGAAAAGGTTATACTATTTCATCACTTTGCAAAAAAAAAAATATATATGCATATTTTCCTGAAAGAATTTTTGTGACACAGACCTTTCGATATTTTGATGTCAATCTCAATTATATTTAGATCCAACAAACCCTGATTCTCTGTTTATAAAAATGGTTAATTAATGATTATGTGTCCAACAAATTCAGATGGTTGTTGCTCAACCAAGATGTTTGTTCCAAACCAAGATAATGGTTGTTCCAACCCTAGCAATAAGCAGTCTCTTAAATTGATTGTCAGTTTTATTTGTAGAAATTGTTTAACTTGTGGGTTTTAAGAATTTATCTTGTAACATTCTGGTGTAGATGAAGTCTTTTGAAACTATATCTGGGAGTTGATTTCATGAGTTTTTTTTATGGCAGTATTGTCAGCCAGGGGAGTCCAATATGGGTTGGGGCACGGGGGGCACATGCCCCCATATTGGACCTGTGCCCCCCCCCACGTATGAACGACTTGACTTTGGCTAAAATATACAGTAAGTATAGTAGGTGCCCCCCCCCCCCCCCAGAGAATCGGCGAATTGCAAGATGTTTGGTTCAAGAACTTTTTGTTGCTGCCTCTCAGATTAATTTTGTATGGACTTCCTCAGGATCAAATTTTGAATGTAGACAAGAGTTTGTATTCTGGTAGGGTAGCTGCTTTCTAAACTGGCTTACACTGACCAGTTTTGTTTCTCAATTTCTCAATTTCTCAATAAGTTGGACTGCTGAGTTTTGAGCCACTTGGAAGTTTTTTCATTAAACTACTCAGTGCTTCACGGAGGAGACAATTTCAATAGTCTAGAATTTAAGTGACTGGACCATTGACTACTGTTTTGCAGACTTTTCTCATCCAATGACTTCCTAATTTTCGAAATATTTGTCAGCTTGAACCATTCCAACATTTAGTTGACTTGTTTTTCATGTGGCGTAACTGGGCGGTCTCGAATAGGGGGCACCTGGGGGGCAAACGATTCTCTGGGGGGCACGCGATTCTTGGGGGGCACCCACTATACTAATTGTATATTTTAGCCGCAGTAGGAAAGTTCATATGGGGGGCACCTGGGGGGCACAGGTCCAATATGGGGGGCACATGCCCCCCGTGCCCCCCCCATAGGGACACCACTGTGTTTTTCTATTATCATGGATATAGGGCACTATATATAGTATATAAGTTAATATTATAAGCCTATTATTACATTATATATTCTACTTATGCATTGCATCACTGCAGTGGGAGGACGTTTAAAAAAAATATTTATGCAATAGGAACTCTAAAATTTCAAACGTCACTAATTGTGGAAAAATTGCAGTTGATACATTTTGAATTAAACTCTGATACGAATTGTGATAATTGTGCTTTATGAATAACTTACGAAAAACGTAATCATCTGAATGGAATGATCGTTTTTTCTCAAGTTACTCAAGAAGGTACTGGGCCTCCGTCAGTTTTCTTCTGGTGAGTCGAGTGACACAATTAAATATCAATGCTCTGGGCATAAGAGAACTGGATCATTTTTGTCATGAATATATCTTTATACATGTATAAGAAACGTAATTTTAATAATTATTCCTGGCTGCACTACATCTTCTTAGTTTTACCTCAAAAGGTTTTTGTCAAAATTGCTATTTTTTATGAAGGGGGAGGGGGGGGGGGTATACAACATGCATAGTTTTAGCTACATAATGGAAAACAGGGATCGACTTAAATCTGTAATTGACGTTGTATAGAAAACATACCAAGAACATTAACAGCATGTTTGAATAACTACAAATTTAATATATATTTAAGGGGTTATCAAATGTCATGACATATATATTTATTATGATCATCAAACGTGTACACTAATCTTCATAAAGACCAAACAGGAAAAATAAAACCATAGGGGAGACTGGGGCTAGTTGTCACAGGGCAATAGGGTGGTCCACATTCCTATGGGAAAAATCAAATCTTGTAAAACCCGCAATTTGAAAGTAGAAATTGATGACCACATAAGTAAAACAAACACACGCAAAATTTCAGGCAAATCGGTTAATATTTAGAGGTGGCACAAAGTGTTTGAAGTTTATCATGTAATTCCCCATTGGCGCAACTGAAAAAATGGTCAATTTCCCAGATCTTTCTCCGAAGTGAATATTTTTTTGTGTTTTTTTAGTATATGATAAAGTTGGCATGGCAAAGTAATATCTGGAGGTTATTTTTGATTTATTATTCATAGTAAGTGAAATATTTACCTGTTTTTATGAAAAAATGCTTGATAATTGACCTATGTAATATCTATGCTGACCTTCTACGAAACTTTGTAAGCCATAAAGAATATCAGGACTAGATTGGGCATCCTTGACATACCAAAAAAAGGTTATTTGATCAAAATAATTGGTCATTTTTGCAAGATTTGCAAATACCGATGATTTTGAGGTCTGCTGCAGGGGAATCGCATGTTAAACTTCAACGGCTTTGTGCCACCTCTAAATATTAATTGATTTTGCTGAAATTTTTACTCAATACCTTCTATAGATATAAGATCACAAAGCAAGATTCAAATCAGAGAAATTTAGAAGAAAGTGTTTTTGGACCACCCTACAGGGCAAGTTGTCACAATGGTTATTACTCAGCTGTGGATGGTAGCAGCTGCGTGACAATTACATCAATTTTGATATTTTTTAACATGGGGAATATTTTTGTGATGACATCACAAAAATGTGTAGTCTGTCATGCGCTATGTGAAGATTTCTGAAAATGACAGTTTAAACTAAATTTTTTCACCATTTTCAAATGTTTCATCGTCATCCAATGTGAGACAATTTTTGGGAGATTAAGGCATTGATTCATGATGGTATTAACCTATAGTCTCCGTGAACAATGTGTCTGTGTTTTCTAAGTGGAACCAGAATATATTCTCTTTTGATCACCGAGATATCAGATTGACTTCATGATCATGACGAGGATATAGGCCGGGGCTAGTTGTCACAGGGGCAAGTT
The DNA here is from genome assembly GCA_026936325.1 of Platynereis dumerilii. Lineage (NCBI taxonomy): Eukaryota > Metazoa > Annelida > Polychaeta > Phyllodocida > Nereididae > Platynereis > Platynereis dumerilii. Next base: position 29,986,047 of record JAPTHN010000011.1, read on the forward strand.
GTCACAATGCTTATAACTTGGCTATAGGTGGCAGCAGTTGTGTCGTTTTTAAATAAATTTCAAGATCTGTTTGTTTGTAAAGCATTTTGTATGATGTGGTTGCAAGAAAGTATAATCTGTCATGTGATATGTGGACTTCTTAAAAATGACTTTTTCAACAGAAACTTTACAATGATTTCATTGTCCTCCAAATTGAGAAGCAATTTTCTGGTAGAAATACGCAATGATTTATGATGGCATTCATCCAAAGTCTTCGCAAGGTGTGTATTTTTGTTTTTCTAAAGGAATCCGATGTATTGCAAGCTTGGATTACAGAAAATCTGTCAAGAGATGTTAGATTGGCCATATGAGTGTGACAACTTGCCCAGGGCTTGGGGCAAGTTGTCACATTTTCACAAAAATGACTTAAGAGTTACAACAATACCTACAAGGAAACACATGGTTGATAAATCAGGACGAAAGCTGAATAAAAACTTTCTCAAGAGTGACAAAAATGTTACAGAGTTGGAAGTTTCCAGACAACCTGAACCTAGAGGCCTCTCAGATACAGACAAACTTGAAGTAAAAAAAATTGTGACAACTAGCCCCGGTCTCCCCTACACGACATCACGATTTTTCCAAATTATCGTAAAATTAAGTTTCGAATTTATAATTCAGAATAGACAATACAAATTAGAATCAGATGATTTGTTTGTTCTCTATATAGATTATACATAAAAGCCCCTTAGCAGGGCAAACTGGGTGCAGATCGGAGATAGTGGCAAGGGGGGCAGGGGGTTTGTTGAATTCCTGCGCTGGCTGATAAGGGGGACCCCCGCTGATATTTGACCCCAGAACATCTCTTGGGGGAGGGGGGGGGTAAAGGAAGGGGGGTGGTTGTGTGGGTTTGATCCCTCGAGTTTAAGAAGATGGAGCAGTAGGCCTCAGAAGACGCGCAGTTGCATTCGAAGTAAACAGACAAAACATTCTCACGGAGGTTGCAAAGCTTCAAAATTAATTGTACATCGGCTTGCTGCAAGAGATCCACTATATCATTAAACTTCTTGAATTTTAACTCGTGTATGCATAAATTTTCCTTTCCTGGAAACTATTTCTGGTGTAGGTCTATAATTATAGAAAAGTTGACAGGCCCGTGTACAAGTGACAAAACCAACCAGTTCTAGAGCTCCTGTCTTCTTTAGGCCTGTACTGTGTGCAAAACGCCATACCGAATGTTAATTATATTATTCTTCCTTTCATTTTCCAACTTCACAAATGTTTTAAGCCTATTAACATTACATCAGTCTGAAGAACGCAGGCTCCCATCTTTTTCACAATGTGTTAAATTCATGCCTTGAAACATAATTCCAATTACGATGTCCACATATAAATGATTTTGCTTGTAAAATTTGATTTCAATTGTCAATCAACTGCTTCAGCCACCTGAATGAGAATTCAGCAACTGAATTTAGTCCACCAAAAAAAGTTTGTCTCATCAGGTTAAATCTCGCAAAAAGATATAGGCCTAGGCCTATAGGATCGACTCTTAATTTATAAATATATATATATATATGCATTATTGTGGCCCTGTTATAAAAAAAAAAGGATTCGCTCCGTCTTCATTTTCTTACAGGAAAAGTTCTTTTTCTCTCAGTATTTCAGGTGAAGAATATCTGTTTCCTAAAATGTTTTCGCTTTGGACCAAAAAACTGCTTTGTTACATAAATGTTAAGATTTACTGAAGCCACACATTCATTTGAATGAAAGTCATGCAGCTCTAAAATGATTCGACTGTAATCGACAATTTAAAATGTCACAATATAAACTTTGGTCAGTGTGACCAGATTTCCCTTACAAGATCTGACAGTGTGCCCCTCCAAAGCACAACCGCGACATGCAGGTAGGCCTGCTTGTTACACAATCTTAAAGTTGAACCGCATCTATTACACAGAAAAGACATAATCGGGAAATCGTGATTTTATAATTAAGAAATTGAAAAATCAAGAGAGGAGTAAAAATTTATTTTCTGGTGTTTTAGTATGACAGTAAAACTAATAGATATTCATGAGTTATACAGGGCAGAAGTTGTTTTGCATTGTGCCATAATCTAGAGCTGTTAAGCTTGGGACTTATTCTTCTGACATACTACATACAAATTCACACGGATCTGTAACTATTCAGAATAGGGACTTCCAAAATAATTACTCGAAACTACAAAGCTATAATTCAATAATTCATAAACGTCGTCTCACTCTAGATAATTATAAGTAACATAAGCCTAAAGAACATGCCAATGAAATGTCATTGCTACGAAATATAAAAAAAAAATCTTCCAAGTGCCGCATTTAAGTTAAATGTGGAATCGATGAACTGAAGTACCGCAGTAAATATGTATTTGACAAAACTATGGTTAAATTATAAATTTACTTTCAAGTTTATATTACTCGAGTGGGTCTAGAGACCTATAGCATAGATATGTGTGTGGGCCTGCTCTGAGAAATAAATCAAATCAACTATTGCTTTAAAGTAACATTAGAATGCAGGCTTTATGAAACAAACACCTAAAAGACCTTTGGTTTATGCCGAAGTTTATCCAAACTAATTGTTCTTTCAATATCACACTGTATGCCCCTTTAATTCACAACTCCAACAAGTAACTTCTCCTTGCGACATTTATAACTTGCAACATTGACCGCAACGGTTACATTAGCTTGAAATGTGACAGATTTCTTTTAGCAGTAATCATCAGAGTAAACTTGCAGGCAAACTTAAGATTTGAGAAATGATCTTATGCAATGTATTTGGCAAATGTAGAACTGTTCAACAAAACAATTTTTAAAGAATATCCGACCAATGCCTAACAAATTCAGACACATTTGGCATCTTCCATATAAGTTATTATAGGCCTCAATTACTACAGTCTAAGGCCTGACAATGTGATTTAGTTAGTTTAAAAAAATATATTTCCTGAAACCTTTTTGCTAGTTGTTATGAGATCCAATTATTGAACACCGATAGTTTAAGAGCAACTTTTATCAAATTCAATGCCAACTGGAAAAAAATTCTCATTCATGGTAAACAAATGTTTTCTGAAGATTTTCATAATTCCTTATAGAATTTCTATAGTAATTTCGGAAAATGGCGCAGTGCAGCAGATGAGTCAGTTGTAGACTTTATGATCATCAGTGAGTCACTTATCCATAAATAAAATGGCAGAGCTCAGATAACGGCAAAAACATCCAAATAGAATCAGAAGTCAAAAGAAAACATCTGCAGATTTAGAAGTACTGAGATGATCTCTGCACAATCAAGTCAAGGCCGAGTGTGATCAGATATGAGAACTGCAGCATAAGTCATGGCTGAAATGTGTGCCATTGTGTAGGCCATCTATTTATAGATATCACTAGATAGCAATGCAATCAATTCTAGAGATCTATTCTCACTTTTGTGGATATACAGAAAACAAGCTTGTTAAGAAAGTAATTCGTTACCAAAACCAACAAATTCAGATCCAATTCAGCTGTGTTTTAATGAAAGATGGGCAGAAAACGAAAACACAGATGTTGATAAAAAAAGAAATTACAGAAGCAGCCTGGCCCTGATATCTCACATGAATGTCGATCAATGATCTAAGAAGATAAAGCCCAAAATATCAGATAGCACAGAGACGGGAGTCCCAGTCCTCAAAACGTCCACCCAATGTTGGTAATAGAGATCCGTTCCGGTGAAACACGACTCCAAGAAAACGAACCATTAAAATGGCAGTTAACAGCAGAGAAAGAAGAGTTTATCAGATGAAGATCAGATCAGCAAATGTGTTGCAGATTATTGTCGCCTGCCGCCATTTTGGATTCTGTGTCTAGGAATTTTCTCCGTTGCTTAGTAACCAAATGGAATTTCGTCCTCAAGAGTAATTAAGGCAGTCCAGGTGCTGAGCAAAGATCGAGTTATGACAAAATTGGGTAATTGGCAAGAGAGAAGTATAAATCCGTTGAACATATAAGATAGCCTCAGATGGGGAGGCAGAAATTCGTGATACCAGCAGAGCAGAGTGAATGCCGCTTGGTCTCTCTGCTGCCAGTTTTAAACTGAGTGAGGGAGGGAGGGAGACTTGGTTGGGAGAAAAGCGTTAGATAATCAGAGGGCTAATCCGACGTGGCCATGTGAGATATGACAGGCAGGGTGTTCTGCGGGTCCCTGATAGGCCCCCATCTTACCTTATCTGCAGGTTGCAGCAGTCCACGGTGAACACAGCTGTGGTGCTAGGCTCGATCGGCTGCTCCAGTCTAGCAGGCCCTTTTCTATACATACAGCTGTAGCCGTTGCAGGTCGACGATTTTTTTCCTCTCCCTAATGAAGGAATGGTTCGAAGGATGGTGCTATGAGATATGATCACTGCTTTCTACTGATGCGATCTAGATGCTTTGGGCTCGTGCATGGAGAGCGCGTTCTGCCCTGGCCCAGTGCGCGTGCGCCTATTTATGACTGGGCCAGAATGCTCCCTGCAGCCCTACACATAATGATGGCGCCCTGCATCCCTGCCTGCCTCTGGACCAGCACATCTTCATCACTACATGCCCATAAAGCAGCCCAGCATAACAGCACATCACGAGGTATACTATAGGAGAGATTAGACATGGTCTTACCATGATATTGAGCACTTACATGGCCCAACATTTTGAGATTTCTTGACCAATACAAACTGTGGACAACAGAAGAGCTCTTTGATTTCTTGATCTTTTGAGGTAGTTATACTGGTTAAGGAGCTGAATGTAAACAGCCAATACCAAGCAGTCGAATTAATGTCGATTTATTAAAAGCCATTGAGTCATTTTAGACTTTGGACTAATCCAGAAAAAGCGAAGCTTCAAATTCCAAGTTTCATCAGATCTTCTTCCAGATATTTTCTGAATGATCCAACACAGGTCAGCTCAGATTGGAGAATTAAGCCATTAGCTCCAGGGAGAAAACTTAAACTTGAGATGAAAACAGAAATGTGTGGCTACTCCTTTTTTTTTTTTCTGTTGTTGCTCAAAACACAAAGGTCGTTTGACAAGTCAATTGCCTGGCATGCCATAACATTGCCAAAGTGAACTGTTGATATGTTTATTTGAAAGTACTCTATTTGGTACATGTTATCATGGATCTGTAGATCAGATCATGGCTATCCGATAGGTCACACGTAGAATAACAGTGGCCTTAGCCCATCAGATGTATAGCATGATTGTGTGTGTATATTTACTGCAGCTGCTACTGGGAAGGAGGCTGAGTTGGGGATAAATTTACATCTCATTTACATGACGTTATCACGTGGATCTGCCATCAGCGCAGCTCTGCCAGGAGATTACAGCCATATTGCTGATATCTGATGATGTAGATAACGAATAGACTAACAAACTCAGCCTCAACAATAGAGGTATAAGGCGGATGAATAGGAGAAATAGACACACGACTAGCAGGCCCAGATCCCCCATGGACTGATCAGTGCATGGCCTAGTTCCCTGCAGCTAGATCTGGATCTTGGCCATAAATTTCCAGCTCAGTGTGTTGCTGTGGGAAGGCTCCATAGCATGATCCGCCATCAAAAGCCTCCCCATAAAAAGACAACTAAAGAGCCTTCAGAGAGATTTATTTGCTGAAATAAATTTGAAATAATAACTCAGTACTGCTTACAATTCTTCGATTTATGACAGAAATATGAACCAGTTTAGTAATTCTTGAGAAATGGACAACAGAGAAAAAAAAAGAATGCATGTCCAGTTCAGTTGTCCATATTTTTCATTAATTCTTTTGCATCGCCGTTGGTACACACACTACACACACCTAAAAAACAACATTAATATTATTTCATTCGGTTGAATACTATGGTGCAGTGACTGCAGTCCTTTGTAGTCTTAGAAAATATAAATACTCAGCCAATTGTTATGATAAATGTGACAATTTTCTGTTTGGGACATGAAATGCAAGATGTACATTATGAACCCAACTACAGCTAAGTACATAAAATCAAATACCTTAAAATTGTAAAAATAATGAAATCTGAATGATTTATGTTGCTCGAAAAAGAATGCTGTAGCATTCTAACCAGAATTAGGTCTGTGTCTAAGTTTCCTGATATGTTTCCAGTTAAGATTTCCCTGCTGTTGAAAAAATAACCACTCCAAAACTAAATTAATGTCCATGCAATGCAAGGGTAAGAATAATTTAACACCACATGCTAACATATTAGATATTGGTGTCTGTTTCAGACTGGCTTATGCAATATAAATGACCTTCCTTTTGACAGGCAGTTTATTGAATTTAAAATCAAAATGATTTCTAGAAGAAAGACGAAGAAAATGCACTGATTTGGTCAATTCCTTTTGCAAACGGCTCCAATTATTTTATGTAGGTGAATATTAAGTTTGTCCCAGGCAGTTTTATAATTTCTGAAATTGTGACCACAACTTCATTGTTTACCGGCACTCAACTGGCAGTTCCCTTAGTGGAAGACCAATAATTGTATCCGTTGCGGTCTTTATCATCAGCTATTTAGCGGTGCAAGTATTTGAAGCTGTCATGTATGACGATCACCTGGTCATATCATACGAGTTTGGCAAGATGGGTTATTGTGCACATAGGGTTACTGTGCACATAGGCCTTTTTAATGAGATATTTTCATAATTTTGTAAGTTAACAATCTTCTCTAAAACAACATACAGTATCAGACGAAAGTTTAGACTGCGTCAATCTTTTGTCAATATAAGGGAAAATAGGTGCTCAGCAAAAGAACTTCTGCATGGATTCTCTTGCCTATGTATCAGAGAAGTTCTACAATAGAGAAAACTTCAACTATTTTTATCACTAACTTGAATATGTGTGATAAACAAAAATTTCAGGTGGTCTAAACTTACGTCTGATGCTACTTTCATCTAAAAAGGCCTTTAATGGCATTGTACATTAGAGGAAAGGTGGGTAAATTATCCAATGTTATCTTAGACAAGATATTCAATCATGTTTCATGTGATTTAAAGGCAATGAGTCATGACACGGGAAAAAACATATTTTTAAATATTTTTATTAAATTTGAACTGAAGGGGAAATAATGGTGATTCAATGAGCCGAAATTGTTAATAAATGAAAGGTCAACTAAAACACACATAGAAAATATATGTCTGACACATTTTTATCCTTCTAATGGAGTATGACTACGCTTGACACCCAGCCATAGTGCAAAAATGGTGTTTTTCACTAGGTTTATGCCTTCCATAAAAGTGGATGTAGTTTCATTGTGAGTAAAGCAAGCAAACAAAAGTTGTTTGATTTTATCAGGACACATGCTCAGGTCAATGTAAACACCTCGGTCATTGTTTTATGACACTTCAAATGAGTGGCTGTCAGACAAAACCTAGTGAAAAACACCATTTTTGCACTATGGCTGGGTGTCGAGTGTAGTCATACTCCATTAGATTAGATTAGATTAGATTATTTATTTCTAAGAAGAATAAAAATGTGTCAGACATATATTTTCTATGTGCGTTTTAGTTGACCTTTCATTTATTAACAATTTTGGCTCATTGAATCTCCATTATTACCACTTCTGTTGAAATTTAAAAAAAAAGATTAAAAATGTTTTTTTCCTGTGTCATGACTCATTGCCCTTAAATCACATGAAACATGATTGAATATCTTGTCTAAAATAACATCGGATAATTTACCCACCTTTCCTCTAATGTACAATGCCATTAAAGGCCTTTTTGGATGTAAGTAGCATCAGACGTAAGTTTAGACCACCTGAAATTTTTGTTTATCACACATATTCAAGTAAGTGATAAAAATAGTTGAAGTTTTCTCTATTGTAGAACTTCCCTGATACATAGGCAAGAGAATCCATGCAGAAGTTATTTTGCTGAGCACCTATTTTCCCTTATATTGACAAAAGATTGATGCAGTCTAAACTTTCGTCTGATACTGTAAGAAAAAAAAGAAGATGACTGTATTTGTAACTACACTGTAATTGTCAAATTCTCATTTTTAAAGATTATTTTCTTATTCCAAATTAAAGTCACATAAATGTTTTGCTATTAAGTATTTACCAATAATTCAGTTAATGAACGACCTGATTTGCAATTAGACCTTTAAGGACAAGAGCCTTAACTTAAGTATGAATTTATAAAATAATTGTATAACTGTGTCGCTATAATAATCAAAACATGACAAACTCTCGTGTTTTATTTCAATGGTCAAAACTAATATATAAAAGTTTCTAGACAAAATAATAAGACCTGATAAATTTTCGAGTTGTCAATGTCAACAATCTGCATATTGTAGACCTGTGTGCAGTTGGACAGAGTAAATCACCACCCTTTTTAAAACAATTGTATTGCTACTACTGTAAATTGTTTTATTACCAATTAGATAACATTACCACCAACACGGACATATAGAATACAACAAGGAACTAGCTAATTCAATTGGTAGGCCTATAAAGACCATTCCTGCAACCGATCAAAAGCAAACTTGGTTATGATAATCAGCAAACTTGCCTTTCATTCCTAGTTGATAATAAAGCATCTCTGTTTGAGTCTTATTAAAAATTTCAATTTTAAAAGCCATTATCTAGTAGTTATCTTAAACAGTTTAATATATATACTATTAAACGATGGCATCCAGGGTTTTTCTCCATGTTTTTTTACTCAATGTCTGGTCTACTATATTTTCCACTGCCTTCCCAAGGCTCCCAAGGCAGAACTCTACCCTTTTGAAGTCCATTGCATTCCTCTAATATAAAGATCCTAGTAAATGATATTTAGTTTTTTGAAAAGCTTTCACATAAACAATACATAAGACAACATAACCTGCAAGGTCTTTACTAATTAGTTGGTTCCATCATCCAGACGTATATATTTGCTCTATTCTTTTCCCTCCAATCTAGGTACGAGAAAATTACTTAATAATAATATGAATTTATTTAGCGCTAATTTCAGTAAACTGCTCATCGACAGGTTTTTCAGATCATATAAATTTGGTTTTTAAATTCTTCTTAAAAAATCTAATGTCTGTGTAGTTCTTACTTTTTCAGGCAGACTGTTCAAGAGTTTTGGTGCTGCATAAGATAATGCCCGGTCATCAAACTTATTTTTGTTGCATAGGGCAGGTTCCGCTGACAGCAGCTTGTGGTTACTATTCGGGCTATGTTCCTGTCGAGATTGGGTTCGAACAAGTTCTTGAATGTATTGTGGTGCCTGATTGTTAAATGCCTTCCACCATGCATGCAGTTGTCATAAATTTTAACTGAATTATTGCTGAGATTGGTAACCAGAACAGCTGTTTCCTACTATATTTTCATATGTAGCGTTTATATAAGACGAAGCTCACTTGCAAAACTCAATTACCCTACTCTGCATCTTAATATTCGCACAGCGAAACGGCCGAAGGCCGTTGAGCGAAGCGAATTGAGTGCAAGAGAAGACTCAAAAATCTGTGCAGTGATGGTCTCAACATCAACAGTCCACAGTTGAGAATTAGGTCAAGTGGGTCCAGCTTCTTATCAATGATTTAGTTTCGTATTTAACAAAACATAACATATTCATCTTTAAAAGTGTCTTAAAAATCCAATTTTCTCTAGTAATATATCCTGTACCAATAATTTTTATGGAATAGTTAATTATTAGCGTTGACAAGCTAAATCAAATTATTAACATGTGATTCATTTAATTTCAATCAGACAACAAGAGAACATAACAGAATTAAAGTTACATGGTCTTTATAAACTGATGATTATGTAACAGTGAACAGTTAATCTACATGCAATGTTATTGTTTTTGTATTACTATATATTTACACTATTATGTAATATCAACAATCTAACATAGACTTGACTTCAGTGCTGTCTGCCTTTTTACCATTTAGCTGATTATCTATCAATCTTCAGTGCTGTCTGCCTTTTTACCATTTAGCTGATTATCTATCAATCTTATTTATCTATTTAATATATATCTATCTATCAATTTATCTATCTGTCTGTCAATATATCTATCCATCTATCTATCTATCTATTTATCTCTCTATTTATCTATTTATCTATTATATTTTTTATCTAGTTTATCTTGCTATTCTACATTTTTCTCTGTCTTTCCATGTATCTGTCTTTCTAATTTTCTGAAATAGTTACATAACTGCCTTTCATACATTGAATATGAAATAAACATGAAAGTGATGGTAACACTATAAGTCCTACAAAAACTTTTTAAAGTGCTGCGCGAATTTCATGGCAGTGCCATTTACATATTATAAGATGTTTCGACATCTGGATTTGACATCATCATCGTGCTCTGAATGCATGGACTGAACCAGGAATGCCTTCCTTTTTAGTGTCAGAAAAGAAATGTGTCCATATTTAAAGTCTCTGTTAATAGTTATACGATGAAGTATCTGCATGTATGTATACATCGTTTGATCCGTATCTCACCAAGACTCAGTCAACAAATCACTAATTATTAGCCTTTATTGAAGTTTTAAAAAGAATTCCAACCAAACAAAACACCAAAGCTGTAATGATTTGTCAGTCTTGTCAATGAGACATACATGTAACAATAAAATTGATAATTTATCATCAAATAAAATTAACGTGATCAATATCATACAGTGTCGAGGGCATGCAATATCATCGTCGAGGTTCCATCCAAAATGATATCGCACGAGGCAGTGTGCAGTTCTGTGTAATATCTGGTATTCCAGGTGCACTCATGTCCTCTTTTTTTCTAAATCTATTTATCATATGATACTCTATTTAAGCCTTTACGAAAATCTTTAAAACATTTTCTGAACAAGACTGTCACACAACGAGTTATTATGTGCAATAGTTGCGGTCGCTGCTTTAGGTTGTCAAAGTCGACCGCAACCTTAAGTGCAGCGGTTGTGAATTGAAGGGTCATAGAGTCTGATATTGTAAAGAATTTTCTTTGAACACCAAAGACTTGTTTCACAATAGCACTGGCCAATTTAAATAAATATTCTGTTTCTAACCAGAGACATGAATTCCGAATTAATGTGGCAAATAAGACGCGGGCATTGGTTTTCACCCAGCAGCTCATAAATCTCTCAAACTGAATAATCATCCTTAAATGGAATCCTTTCACATTTCTTTTTGAGGGAAGGAGCCAGGCAGTCGGCAATATTTTCCTTACATGCTTGGCTTGCGCCGCGGCATAATGGCCCTGGCAGTCGGAATATCTCCATTGGTTCGTGGCCATATTAAGGAAACAAGTTGCTTTTACGATAATTAATTTGCAAAACATTCGCCAGTAAAGAAAAGTTTCTTTGCCACATTTAATTGCTGTTTGCGGAGGCAATCCCTTACATGCATGACAAGAGGCCTGGCTCAGCCGGAATTTTAATGAAGAGACTTGAAAGGCTTTTTTGTTCATCTGCTGGGATTAATGTGAATTGCAGAAACATATTTGAGGCAGTCATTTGCATGCAGTTCATAAATCATCAGAGGGGGCTGTTGGGCTGGATGGGCTCATTGAGGGAAGCTAGAGCAGCTAGATGCTGATGTGGAGAAGCAGCAATTTCTAGGCCAAGCAGCAGTGAGCCAGAGAGAGCAAGAGAAGCAGAGAGAGCAAGAGTAAGAGGAAGCAGAGGGAGCATGATGAGCCAAGCAGCCTATAGCTCCCTGCATCCCTGCCTCCCCGCACCCCCTCCCTCCGCTAGCCCAGTTTCGATCGCCCAATCCCCTCGGCTCCTGACCTCCCAACACAACGACGTATCAATCTTGCCGAATGCTCTGTTGCCATGGCAACTATCTCTGCTTTTTGGTGTTTTGAACATTTTGTGCATTAATCCCACATTAGAAGTCGCAGGAACCGGGCCGACCCCTGATTCAGCCAGGAGTAGGCCAAGAGCGCCCAAGCCTGCCTCTCCCAGCCACCCTACTATGCCGGCCTGTGGCCCAGAAATGGAAATAATACTTCTCATGATTTCTTCATTTCGCCCGGCTTTGTTGGGGCCTGGCTGTGATGGGTTGTCTCGGGAGCAAAGGGCTCAGAGCAGCAAATGACCAAGGAGGAAAGGCGGACAGGACCAGGACAGGGCCATAACAGGACATAAGAGGACAGCCTGGTCAGTACAGGACAGCAGCAGCAGGACCAGCCAGAGCAGGGGGGGGGGGTCAGTTTGAGCATGGATGGATGGAGCAGCCAGTGAAGGGCAGTGGTGACCTTTAGGCAGCCAAGAGAAGAGGCGACAGTCCATGAAGAGCATCCACGAAGGGCATGAAAGGGCCACAAAGAAAGGTCAGAAGAAGGAGAGCAAAGTGCCCTTGCCATCTAGAGGCAACTACACAACATGTCATGGCATCATGGCCCCTGAAAGGCAGAAGGAGGGAGGCTGGCCCTTTCATCACTGCTGCCATTGCTCTGTATTGCTCTGGCACTGTGTAATTTCCTGCTCATAGAAGCTCATAGAAGCTCATAGAGGGAAGAGATGATTTCATTAAAGCCCTGCACTTGGCTGGCTTGACAGACACTGCGGTTCTTGACACTTGATCCCAAGCTGGCCTACAAGTGACCTCTGCTGGGGCTTCCCTGCTCACAAAATAACTGACATGGAGCCCCTTTTAAGTTTCGTCCACTCCCCATTTATCCCTCTCTATCTAATAAGACGCTCATTATTTATTTTATTTAATTTTTTTTTTCAAATATATTTTAAAAGGGTAAAACCGGGTCAGCAAGGCTGTTTTAAAACCGGGCCCTTTACAATTATGGTTAAAACAGATGTAAACAATAAAAGATAATACGTTTAAAAACAATCATAACAAAGTGTAAATACAATACAACTGTAACATAAAAACATATAAATTATCTAACCATCCCATAACATTTGTATAACATATAATATCAAATTACAACAAAATATCCATTTTCATCTATTCCTCCTGATATGACGTTTTAGCATAGTCTTGAATGTTATAATATTGCAACAGTCTTTCAAATTAGATGGTAACTTATTCCACTCCCTGGCTCCATTATAAAAAAGCATATTTTTGTGAAATTCATTGTCTGGTACATTTTTAAGTATAAATTCATTTCATGTTTTCGTGTAGTCTTGGCTGATATCTCAAAATCAAACAATACATTGTTAGTTAAGTAATTTGGTGCTAAACCATGTATACATTTATAAATTAATAAAACCTGGAAGTAGATGAAGCGCTCTCGTATAGTCATCCATCCTAAATATTTCACAAGGTCTAAACCTCTGATGTTAATATAGTCATAATTGCCTTCTATAATTCGAGCACAGTGATTCTGTAACCTCTGTACTTTATTTAAATTATGTTGAGTTGTACCTCCCCATACTGAAATTGCATAATCGATGCAGGGTTGTATAGTTGCATGATAAATCTTCATCAGAATACCTTTATGAAGGACTCTACTGAGTCGTGCTAATTTTGAGATTTTAAAAGAGAGTCTTCTACATAGCTTAGTAACATAGTCATTCCATGTGAGAGCTTCGTCGATTTCCAAGCCTAAATACTTCATAACATTAACCTGTTTTATCTGACAATCATTAACTGTGATATCAAGGGAACAGTCTGGTTCATTACGTCTGGACCTAACAACCATAGCACATGACTTTTCAGCATTAATCACAATCTTGTTTCCTTGATACCAATTTGAAACATGGTCAACACAACTTTGAAGTTTCTCCTGGACATCCGTCATTGAATTTGCATTACAATAAATCAAAGTGTCATCTGCATAGAGATTAGCAGTGGCAATACCTACATGCTGACTAATATCATTAACAAAGATGACGAAAAGCAATGGTCCTAAAATAGAACCTTGAGGTACCCCTACAGAAACCACTCGCTTTTCAGAAATTTCACCATTCATTCTTACAACTTGATTTCTGTTACTTAATTGGCTGTCTCTGAGAAAACCATGCGGGGGGTGAAACGTGGCCCGAGCCGGATCTTAATGAAATTTTCACCAAACGCCCTTTAGACACAATAATGAAGGTTGGTGAAGTCCGTTTTTCTGTGATTTCAATTCTTCCTTGATTTTACCCCACTTGAAAATAGGGTGTCAAGTGTGGCGCCAAATTCCTTTAACATGGGTTTCAATGGGAAAACATGCCAACTTTAGCACTATAGGAACCAGAGCGCAGCGCATGGTTTGAAAATTTTATGATGGAGGATGATTACACATGACTTGAATATTCTAAATTCACTTTTTGTTGCGTGGAACACTCCTTCATAAGCCAGATATAAGCATTTTTAGATAGCGGAGGGTGGCAAATTTCTTTGCGTTTCACAAAAAATTAAAAAATACTAAAAATGTCATAATTCTGCTAAGATTTGTCCAAATTTGACAATTTTAATGTCTAACTATATGTTTTGGGCAATTCCGCACCTCTTGGGATAATTTTTATTTTGATTGGAGGTCAAGGTCACTGCCTAAGGTCAAGGTCAGAGTCAATTTTTTCTGTAATTTAATGATATTTCAAGTTTTAGTCCCAAATAACTATCAAAAAGTCCCATAATATCAATGCTTATTCAGCATAAACTGATTTTATAAATTTCTAGCTATATGTTAGTATCCTAAACTGTATCAAAAACCAGTTTTTTTTAACCATAGGGGGCACTTTCAAATTTTCGAAATTTCATAATTTTTCCAATTTGCAGGTTAAATATTTTGAAGATGTCCATCGATCATTGTGCATTAATAATTCAGAGTTCAATGGATTGCTGCTATTGCATGAAAGTCAAATAAGGGATTCTGGGCCAGAAAACAGACCTTAGAATATGATATGAATGTTTTCGGCGGCCATTATTGAAAATTTTGTTATCTCAGTTAATGTCAAAACTAATAGAGATAACAGAAAAGTTTTTGTTTCTATACCTATGTTTTCAGGGTCAAGGAATAAAACAAAAACATTTTTATCATTGTATGTTATGTAATATATGTGTAATGTAATTTGGCTGCCACAACAGCAACGAAAAGTATCTTTGCTGATATCTGCGGAGGTAACAGAAATATTGGAATAATTCTTAGGTTTATACCTATGTTTACATGGTCAGGGAATATGATACAGTAATTTTCAATGCTCTATAGATACACTTTCAAGTGTGGGAGACTGGGGCACGTTGGTCCGATTTTTTATTTTTTGGCTCAATCAAAAAGATCTCTATTTGAAAAATCTCTTTACTGACTTACATAGATCTGAACACCTACACTACAGTTTGTCACATCAAGCAGAGGACAGATGTTTGGCCGGATATCTCAGCAACCAGAAGCCCCACAGGAGAAATACACATACCTATGTGTAGCTTAGCTTTGTTGTAATATGAATACCACATTTCTGTGATATTTCGGGGCTGTTTTTGTCCAAATTTGCCAATTTATGATAATTTTAGTCCAATTTCGCACAATGTTGACATTTGTGACGCTACTAATCTGACACACAATGAGCAGATACGTCACAAAAGTGCACTGCAGCGCCACCCCAGGCTTAGTTATAGTCAAGTTGGTATCAGCAGAACAACCAATCACATGGTATTGATTTTTATGGACTGTACAAACAATGCTAAATTTCTGTTACAATGTGAGATGTGACAAACTGTAGACTTATGCCAAACCAAGCCAATCTACCTTCAATAGTTGTGGAGAAAAATAAATTTGAATTTTTTTTTTTATGGTCCGACATGCCCCGGACTCGGGGCACGTTGGACCGCAATGTGGGGCAGGTTGGACTATGGTATAAAAGTCCACAAAAGTAGAAGAAAGTGAGCAAACACCACATTTAATTCTCACAGATCACAACACACACTTGTGTGTCATTGCAGATTGATTATATCCGAATATTCACCCTGATAATTTTAATAAATCTTGTTTCAGCTAGAAAGGCTAGCAGATTAGTCAACTGAATTGATTTTACCCTCATATTGTACAGGAATGACTTAGGTGCTCTATTCATGTTAGAAATTATCCAGCTGGCATTTTGCGGATTATTTTTTGTCAGTCAATCGAGTTTACAATGGTCCAACGTGCCCCGGCCAAGCTCGTCCAACCTGCCTCATCCCAACCTCTTACAAAAATGTGCATGCCTCGCTAACAAGTTTGAATTTAAACTCGGGAAACTTATATCAAACTTTACTTAAGTAGTTGACAGTTTCAATTTACAAGACTTGTCTGACTTGATCCCCCATATTTTAAGAAGGGTAACCTAGTCATTGAGACTTGGAAAAAGTCACTTTTTATGCTGAAAATGAGGAAACCTGAAATATAACTCATACTTTTCCTTCTATGCTCATGAAATATTTTGGCCAAAAGGCATACCACTAAAGGTCTCTATTGAGGATTTGGATAACTGCCCATGTTTAAAAAAATATATATTGGGGATGGTCCAACGTACTCCGAGGTCCAACGTGCCCCAAGGTCCAACGTGCCCCGAGGTCCAACGTGCCCCGGTCTCCCCTACACATGCAGTCGACCAGTCGTCCTTCAAATGCTAACAGTATCAAAACTTTTGCTTTCAAATATGCTAGTATAAAGGTGCACAGAATTGATTAGCATAGGGGAGAGCGGGGCACAGTGAGACGGCAGGCACTGTGTGACAAAGCCCGTAGCGTCTGGCTGGTATTGTTAACAGATCAACTCTCTCTTGTATAGAACAAAAAGTAGGTAAGTGAAAGACTGTCCTATATCCTGAATGCCTACACAGCATATCGGGAGTGGAATTTCGATATTTTGGTTTTCAGCCAGAAAAATTGAATAATTTTGCTAAACGGCTTTTTGTTATAATTCCCAAGAAAAATGGTAAAATGCAAATCAATAGCCAGGGATTCAAACCGTGATTATTTGTCTTAGTTTAGTGAGCTGATGAACCACAGTACAGGCATTCGGTTCGCAGGATTCAAAAATCTTATAAAGAGAGCTGCGTGGGGCACAGTGAGACAACTTGAGGCGGGGCACAGTGAGATATCACAAAATACACTAAAAACAAATTGAATATAATGCATAGCTCACAATTCACTATTAAAAACAAAATTCCTGCTGTGAACTGCTGATTTTAGTGAGTCACATCCGAAGGGAAGCATCAGAAAGAAATTTGATCAGTATGTAACAGGTTCGGCAGGTTAAATAAGTCGTGCATGTGTCCTGTGCGATGTAGTTTCGAAACATGCTCAAACAAAGACCTAAAAAATCACCTGGCCAGCCGCTTTTATGAAAGTACAGTAGTTTCTGTAGCAACAATTGATGGAACAATTCCGCAGGTCCTTAGGATCGGCAGTTATGGCTGAAGGTTCCCTTTCTCAGTGTGCCCCACCTGCTGTCTCACTTTGCCCCGCCCAAGGGGCACAGTGAGACACCTATCAAGCATGGACGTAGCTCAAAATTACTCCAAACCTGTAAAAGGTAGGAACCTGAAACTACTGGACCATATACCCAACATCATTATCTATAATGTGGACCTGGTCTCATTTAACTCGTTACTTCAGACATTTTGGAACACTTGAAAATAAAAAAAGTGTCTCACTGTGCCTCGCCCTCCCCTTCCCTTCACTATCATGTCTATCAATGACTGGTATTTTAGCCATGGCATATATGCCTTTGTGGCTGTGCTATTGCCTCTCATCAGAAATAAATAGACTGTATTTTGTGCCAATAAATATACAAAACCAAAAGTACATGTTTGTTCAGTTTTAAAGCTATGATCAGGGAAATTTTTTATGGATGTCAAACTCATTTACATGCTAACATGGCGCATAGAAACTATTTGATCAGAGGTCTTTGCAGATCAGCGTCCCAACTTGTAGCTGAATTCATTTTCAAACTCTTCATATGTCGTAGGCAGGCCACTTTGCAGTGGGCCTTAACTGAGCCATAAGGAAGGTTGTTGATCACCGAACTGGCTTGCAAGAATAAGGAGCGACCCTTACACCCTTGCCGGATAAGACTCAGCTGATTTTAACAAAAAGCTCCTTTAGGGAGCAGGCCAACAATGACACTGAAATTGTATTAATTTCATCATCTTTAATTGTGGTAAGGTCAAATATCACTTTTTTCCATTCCATCAAGCAAGCAAAATGGTAATCAAAAGACATTGTGTGAATAACAGCAAGGTTAATCAGTTTTGTGAATTGCATTTTTGACAATAGCCATGGTGATTTTATTTGACACAAAAGCTTTGACTTGGCATTACTTGCCCAAGCGCAGATAGCATCACTTACCCAAAAATTATAGTTTAAGAGAAGAGCTGATGTAAAAAAACACCCCTAAATCTCACACTACAAAATACTTTATGCGTCTCATTTTCTATTGTGAAATTGTCCAATTATCAATGCATGAATGTGTGTATTTGAAAGCATATATAGAGCATGCAATATAACTGTATCAGATTCCCTGACCATGTAAACATAGGTATAGACTTAAGAATCATTCCAATATTCCGCAGATATCAGACAAGATACTTTTTGTTGTTGTTGTGGCAGCCAAATTACACATATATTACATAACATACAATGATAAAAATGTTTTTGTGTTATTCCTTGACCCTGAAAACATAGGTATAGAAACAAAAACTTTTCTGTTATCTCTATTAGTTTTGACATTAACTGAGATGACAAAATTTTCAATAATGGCCGCCGAAAACATTCAAATCATATTCTAAGGTCTGTTTTCTGGCCCAGAATCCCTTATTTGACTTTCATGCAATAGCAGCAATCCATTGAACTCTGAATTATTAAGGCACAATGATCGATGGACATCTTCAAAATATTCAACCTGCAAATTGGAAAAATTATGAAATTTGAAAGGGCCCCCTATGGTTACAAAAAACTGGTTTTTGATACAGTTTAGGATACTAACATATAGCTAGAAATTTATAAAATCAGTTTATGCTGAATAAGCATTGATATTATGGGACTTTTTGATAGATATCTGGGACTAAACTTGAAATATCATTAAATTACAGAAAAAATTGACTTTGACCTTGACCTTAGGCAGTGACCTTGACCTCCAATCAAAATAAAAATCATCCCAAGAGGTGCGGAATTGCCCAAAACATATAGTTAGACACTAAAATTGTCAAATTTGGACAAATCTTAGCAGAATTATGACTTTTTAGTATTTTTTAATTTTTTGTGGAAAGCAAAGAAATTTGCCACCCTCCGCTATCTAAAAATGCTTATATCTGGCTTATGAAGGAGTGTTCCACGCAACAAAAAGTGAATTTAGAATATTCAAGTCATGTGTAATCATCCTCCATCATAAAATTTTCAAACCATGCGCTGCGCTCTGGTTCCTATAGTGCTAAAGTTGGCATGTTTTCCCATTGAAACCCATGTTAAAGGAATTTGGCGCCACACTTGACACCCTATTTTCAAGTGGGGTAAAATCAAGGAAGAATTGAAATCACAGAAAAACGGACTTCACCAACCTTCATTATTGTGTCTAAAGGGCGTTTGGTGAAAATTTCGTCAAAATCCGGCTCGGGCCATGTTTCAATTTACTGTACAACCTGCATGGTTTTCTCAGAGACAGCCAATTAAATATGACCGCAACCATTAGAGGCCACAACGAGACAAACAGAGCCAGTCGACGGATCTTCTTGCAGAAAGCAACCACTAGGCCTATACATCATACATGAAATACAACTGGGCATACTTTTTAAAAATATACGTATTTCAATTCTGATCAAATTCTGATCAAAATATTTATAACTATTGGATCCATTTCACAAAAATTCTTAATCTTGCAATATATTGCTCAGCCAATTAATGGTTATGACAACCAAACATTGGTATGATAGCCCCTCAACTATCTGGCTGCTGACAACCAATCAAATAAGATTGGTTGTCAGAAGCCATCTGAGATTGATTATCAGTTAACAAATCTTTTTCAGAGTTTACTTGGGGTGTCAAGCAAATATAATTTGCAAAACATGATTTTCAAAAAGCCTACTATATACGAAAAAGGCAGTTCTGATTTCTCATATATTTTTTCTGTGTCGAAATACCCATAAAAATGCATAGCATTCACATTAAAATAGAGGAAAAATTACCTTCCACACATTGCACCTATATTATGTTGCACTATGTTGCATCTCTTTATTGAATATTAACATTACAGACAATCACTGTCAATCATAATAATAATATATTATATCGGGAATGTCATATAATAATATATGCCGTGATTAATTAGGCCCACTGGATATAACATTCTGTGAAAATAGACAAATCTTGGATTGATCTTTGATAAGTCATTCTACTTTCAATAGGCTACCACCTGTAACTTCTCAAGCCTTGTAATGCTTCTTTACACTGGGCCACACATTGACTGATACTGTGTGACAGCTAAATCAATTATGTTATGATTTATGCCATAATGAAATCCAGGGCGAATGTCCCAAACAACCAGCACCTGACCATGTAACCAGCAGGAGTAACACTTTGCTAGCTGAGCGCGTGACTGTGCATTAAATTGTCCACCGCAACAGAGTGTAGCAGACATTGACTGGAGTGTAACAGCCGGTTGGATTCCACGGCCACAAAAGGCAACAGCATAAACTGCAAGGGTCGGGAAAAGGTTCTTGGGGAGTTCTTAGTGTCAATCACGGTGTGTGGATAGGGAGTCAGAGGGTTAAATAAACCAAAATTTTAATGTCACAACCTGAGAGGAAGTTTTAATGTAACATTTTTTTGGCACTTGCTGGGTGATTCTGAAAATCTTAATTTCGTCGACTTCTTCTTCGAATCTGAAAAATAAAAGCAACACCACATTAGAAATGATTGTAAAACATTAGACATTGTAGAGAAAAGAAACACGTTCGATAATAAAATAACACAAAAAATATATCTGCAAGGTTAAATAGTTTTCACCTGTTCAGGAACTTGTATGCTTCATTAAAAACCTCCCAATTTTGTTATTTTCGTCTTTTGCATAAATACAGAGAGAAAGCATATTCCCAAACTTTAGTATAGGCCTTCGCTTGGAATGCTGTCGTCTTGGCTGTATTGAGGTTTATGAGTTGCTTGACACATTCCATTATCAAATGACTTGTCCCACTAATAGAACATAATAGGCCTAACATTATGTTCACTATCCTCCAAAAGTTTGAATACACCAGAAAAAGCTAGGTTTCTTTTAAAAGTATTTAATTTTAAACACAAAGTAATTTTATTTAACACTTACTAGAGTACATCAGACACAATGATAACTCACATTAAGGCTATAAGGTGTCTTTGTTTCCTTGGTTTTTTTTTTGTCAGTTTGGTACAAATTTAAATAACTTTATTCACATACCATATTATGCTATTCTGTGAAATGTTGTTTTTAAAAATAGACTTTAACCAAACAAAAATACACATTTTGGACACTATGGGGTCACCATGAAGCAAAAGTCAGTTGATTTCTCAAGTGAAAGCTCTTCTCACTTCAGCATTGTTTTGACCTAATTATATGTATATCCAAAATTAGTCCTGCAACTGGTGATTTATTTTTGGCACAAGATATCTGGCTGAGGCAAGAATACTTAAATTGATTTTCAAAATTAACTCATGGCTGCAAAACTGCATTTAACTTAATAATACACTGCGTCTTTTCAAGCATTTGGGACGCCAAGAAATGTTTTGACAATTAAGAAAACACCATGAAGTTCATGTTGTGTACATGTATTGTGTCCATTGGCCTTGCTTGGGATATTTGATGTGTGTCAGTCATCTCCTGTGTCACTGTCAACCGAACCTGTTCTCCCCTAGTATATATCTGTAGCTAAATCTCGGTCTGCTGAGCTGATCCAGCAACGTCTACAAGCAGCTCTAGGGCTGGAGCAATTCCTATTGATAGAGGTCCTAGTGGAGGTCCTAGTGGGGTATGTGGCACTATGTGTTGTCTGCAGCCAAAGTGAAGTGTGTCGGGTGTGTGTATGTTTGCAGGGCGTGTGACTGTGGCCTGGTTTGGTGTTGTGGGGCGGTGTAAGCAGAAGAGGTCTAGATGCAACCAACACAGCCAACCCACAGAGCCAACCTACAGAGCCAACCTACAGAGCCAACTGAGCCAACAAGCCAGTGTTGCACTGTGTTTGCAGTGGGCCATGTGATGTGTCAGCCAGGCAGCCAGTCACCAGTGAGCACAATGGCCGGCCCTTATCTCCCCCAACCAGCCTGCCCTTTGCCTCTCAGCACAGCCCTGTAATTGAATGATTTAATAGAATAATTTTCAGGTGCTTGATCAGGGACAGTAGCAACTGCTGAAGGCTAGCACTGCAATCCCCGGCGTGAGCCTCGGCCAACAGGGAGCACACGGGGAGCATGGCCAATTGGGCTTGCCTTCCCCAACTAGACCAGGCCGCCAAGCAACCACCCAGCCAGGCAAGTGGAGGCGACTAGGCAGGTGCTGGGCCCAGGGCGACCTATCCATCAGCTTCTATTGTAGCAATAGCCTCCTGCTGGACCCCTGCTGGCTCTGCTTGCACTTTGGCCCCACTCTAGTGGCTCATGTGTTGGTCGTTTTGGGACTGTGGCATTTCAAGGGCGAATCGACCAGGGTTACATCACCACAGCTTACTATTGAGTGAGTATTAACCTGCTATCCTGTACCATGCATACATATACTGCAAAGTACAGCATTGGGCCATCACATCAGCTGAGCACAAGACAACGAACAGTGCCCCACACTAAAGGGGAGATCGGGGGCTGGGGAGCTTTACTAGCTTGGTTCTGCTGGTCCTTGGAATTCCCCGAGGGGGGAGAAGGGGGCACGTGCGAGGTAAGAGGAGAGGCAGAGTGAAGCAGACCTCCCAGCAAGAAGAACAATCGCAGGACAATCGCAGGACAATCGCCTCGTTATCGATGCCACAAGGACAATGGCCTGATGCATCGTTTTGTCGACATTCTCCAATCCCAGCTCATCCCAGGGTGCTTATGGGGACTGAATTTTCATTAAGCAATCATAACGATGAATAAAGGAAAGTCGCTGCTCACAGGGTGCTCACTTGTCGGTGGCTTGCCAATGGGCTGTGGTCTAGCATGACGCTAGCACCGAGGTCATTGTCACCTCGGCTAATGAAGCGTCCTCCTCTATTCAAAATGGAATCAAATGGCGTTTATTGAAACATTATTATCATCCCAACAATGGCCACCTAGGGTGCAGGTTGAATAAGCAAGTCACCGACCAGTGTTTATGCTGCATTTATGCTGGACCGTGTAAACACATGCTTCACAACACCTCTGCACACAGTGCCACACACTGACAAACTAAATGACAAACTGAATGACAAACACAATTACAAACTCACTGACACCACAGGCAGACAGGTGCTTGTGATATGATCATCATGATCAATCACACTTCCGCCAATCACATAATTCAAAAGTCATTCAATGATCATCCTGACACTTAACTTGGTTCAAGTGTTTATAGGCCATCACACACTTGTTATTTCAATAATAATATTATTGCTAAATGTCATTTGCCGCTCCTTCTTTTTGGGTTAATGCGATAAACATCAAAATCAGTTTTCTGTAGCGATGAAGTGATAAATCGACCATATAAACAACATGGTTTGTCACATTGAACACATGAATTGAAAATGAAATGTTAAACATCTTTTCAGTCCAACAAGAAATGTTTACTTCACCACCATGCTTACTGGGCATCAGCTATCTACATTCAGTTTCAAATGGATTTAAATTTATTTTAATTTTCCATATTTTGTCCTTTTTAGCAGCACAGCTGCTCTTACCCCAAGAATTTCATGCAATCTCGTTAGCACTCTGGAGGTCACTTTCTTTCACCAATCTCATTCAAATTTAGGCCTACTCTTCATTCTCTGTAGGTTTTTAACTTTCGACCAGTCACTTTTGGTACCCTTCTGTGATGAACAAAATTATAAAGAAACTAAAATTGACTGGCTTCCATGGGTCAAAGGTCAACCATGCCTTCTTCTTCTTCTTCTCCTTAGTATATCCGTGACTGGTGTGCCTGTGTTGGAACCATGCACTGTCCGTGCTGCTTAAAGTGCTTGCACGTTATTTTTTTAAATTGATATACCAAAGGACTGTTTTTTAGCCCACGTTCGTTTTGATATATATATAGAATTTTATTTGACAACGAAAAATATCATCATGATACATGTGTCATAAAGAAGACAATTCCAGGATAGATATCAAACAATTGATGGTAAGCTTAATGATTATTGATGCCACTCTAAAATCACTTTCAGTACTTCCTTAGCCAATAAATTAAACACACATAACCTATAGGCCGAAATCATGATATTGTGCTATCAGAAATTATTTGTTTGAGCTTAACGCAGGATAGAATTCACAGCACAATGTACGTTGAGCATTATTTCTAATAATAAATCAGTATACTAGGCCTATATCACACACTGTACTGTATATTTATGAATAGGAGCTTGACTTTCCAAATTTTAGCAAGGCTCTTTTTTAAGCAGCAAAGCTAACATGGCCATCCATATAATAGACATATGATAGACAACAGCCACAACAGCTCATAACATCGAGCTTGCAATTTCATTATCGGAGAAAGGAAATCTGAAAATGTCAATATTTGGCAGAAGCCCTAAGGTGAGTATTATTGGAATGAAAGAAATGTCAGTGGAAGACACAAAACAGAAATAAGGAAGGAGGATTGAGGGTTAGGATGATGACATGTGGATGGAAATCAATTACATCATGTCGAATATGATGACACTTGGGCATGCAGGGCCCTGCAGTCAGCCAGCTCAAAGGGAGGCAGGCAAGCGGAAGTGGGAGCAGGGGCCGGAAAATATGTCCATGGACGCTTCATCAGATAGGGGGAGATGCTCAGCCAGTTAATGAAGTGCTGTAGCAGAGCATAGCAGAGAAGAGTAGAGCAGAGCAGGGCATAACATAGCAGAGCAGAGCTCTGGAGTAAGAGCAAGCCGAGGAGCTAGACCCAGAACAGAGGCATTCACTGAATGCAGCAACATAGGCCCAACCAGTCAAACTGGAGTGCTCAGTGAAACAACCCAATGAAATAGGCCAGCCAAATAGCCCTGCAGCTGAAACGTCATCATAGGGCAGATGCACCAGCTAAGCTATCTTTGAGAGGAACCATCGGGTCGTAAAATGCGGGCGGAGCAGAACCAAACACTGTCGATCGCTGGTCGTCCCGCCCCACCCCCGCCAATCAAGCAGCCGTTTCAAGTCAGACTGGACCCAGAAAACGCAATTTTCTGCTGAGTTTAGCAAGCCACTGGGACATATTTTAGCGATCAAGGGTAATTAAACGGAACGGGGTGCATAGCAATGGGGCTTAGGGAGGCTATTCCTGGACTATTTGATGGGGAATCTGCATAGTCCCCAGGCGAAGGAATACTTTGAAGGTGCACAGGCGGAAGAGGGCAATGACAGAGGATGGGGCCATCCCCCCGCCAGCCACGGGCACCAGGCACAGGGACCATCTGGAGGGGAGGGGTGGGCAGCAGGCAGATTGTCACTCCTCCCTCAAACTCTCAATAAACTTGTTTTACAAGACAACCTTGTCACAGCCTTTGGGACTGACACGTCTGTCAACAAAATGTTTTGCATCCTCTAACAACAATTAACATCAAAGAAAAATAGAGAGAATGGCTGCATACGTTTATACGAGAGTAAAGTCATCTTTGTTGCCACAGCAGTCAAGCGGAAAACTTTGAACACCAGGAACATGTCACTTGAAAAATGTGAATTAAATGGATGTTGAGAGGATTGTTTTCACAATTCCATTGTTTGTTACATTATTATAGTATAATATATTATTATCTAAAATGGAAAATATCTATTACATATCTCAATTCTTATAGCAATTCAGATCTCATGTGCAACTATAACATTTCTGAAATCATCATATTTATCCTATATTTTACTGCAACTCTCAGCCTCGTTGCGCAAAGAGGTATGAAAGGATATATATATCAGGGCTTTGGAGTCGGGTAGTAAATGAACCGACTCCGACTCCCGACTCTTTTGGCTTTTTGAAAAGCGACTCCTGACTCCTACTCCTTAGGTCTCCTAAATTCCGACTCCGACTTCCGACTCCGCTTTTCGGCAATATTTCACATAAATATTACATGATTAATATTGGGCAAAAAGTACTTCTAGAAATTTTCCACTGGCTTTTGTACTTGCATATCTGTTCAGGAAATGTTTTATTAAAATTCAAAGTATATCTCACATTGTTGTAACTGTGTTTTTGTAATTTATATTAATTATTTTTAAAGAGTCAGGAGTCACCTAATTAATTTTCGACTCCGACTCCGACTCCACCTGAAAATCAAAGTACGACTCCGTCCAGGACTGCAGCAATAGAATTCCACTCTATAGATACTCACCATTATTCTTGCTGGAGTGGATGTACTTCTAAAATGGACAATGTAATGTTGTACCACAGATCAACCTGTTCAAAAGCAACAATAATATTTAGGTCTGCCAAAGACTGGCATTGTTTTCACAATTCCATTGTTTGCTTCATTGTTATAGTAGTTTATTATTTCACAGTTGAAATATCTATTATAATTCTTATAGCAATTCTGATTTCGACCATCATGATGACAATTAACACACATTCGACAAAGCCCTTCAAGTCCCAAAAGTAAGACTATGAGACCTATGAGCAGTCAAAACGAAGTTTGTTATCCCTGTTGCCATCTTCACTACAAAGCACAAGAAGCACAAACATTTTCCAAGGTGCACAGTACTGCTCACACTGCATGCAGATGAAAAAATATATAGCATGATTAGCTGTTTACACATTAGTTGATTGTGTTAGCATTGCTGTTTGGGATTTGCCTTAAGAATTATGATATTGATTTTTCATTTGCATCTTGAAAAACATGGACAAAAGTTGAGAATCTTGTGGTACTGCTTGGGTGCCATCCTTTCTTTACTGTTGAAGTCAAAAGCACAGAAACTGCTCACACTTGATAAAATGCATGTACACCCTCTTAAAAGAGACAAAACTTGTAAACTACTCAAGATAATTCTTTGTAAGCTTCCAAGCCTGCTTATTAACCGCTTGGTCAAAGACTTCAAAGTTTGAAGAAAATCCATTGTTTTCTCAAACGGGCAGGTACAATTTGCAAGATTGTTTAAAATTTGGGATTCGCAAAGTTGAATGAGGCTGTAATGCAAAGAATACGCACCACATCCACATGTTAATGATTTAAAATTGTCAACAAAGAAGTCCAGCAAGAGTGCATTGCAAACATTGCAAACAATTGTCGTGTTGTTGTGTCACAAGCTTGGACAATTACCCCTTTTTTTTTAAAAGATGTAACAAACAGAATGTCAAAAACACCAACTTGGGCTAAAATTCAAACCAAGTCCAACAAAATGCAGTAAAAATTATTAGAATGGGTCAAGGGACCACTTTCATTATCCTTGAACTCCTAAAATGGGACTCTTTCTTGCTCAATTAGCAATGGTAGGGGAAGCTTGGGAGAGTTGGGCCGCAGGGAGGGTTGGGCCACCCTGATTTTTGAGGAAACTAATAATTTTTTGAGAAAGCTGCAGCCACCAAAATTTTATAAAAATAAAAATGTTTCAATGGATGTAACATTTCTGGCTAATTTGCTTGTCACAATCTTTAGAGAGAAGAAAATTCAAATTTGGATGAAAAAAGGAAAAACTGAGCCATGTTACGAGTTTTTAATTGTCTGTCAGACAACAGGGACTGAGAAAATTTTCTATGGCATGCTTGGTAGGCTTGACTATTCAGTTGTTATTAACATATCATGGAAATTTATCAGACAACCGGTTTTGTCATAATTGGGATTTAGAGAAAAATGGTGGAATGGGGGAGAGTTGG
This sequence comes from Platynereis dumerilii, assembly GCA_026936325.1. Taxonomy (NCBI): domain Eukaryota; kingdom Metazoa; phylum Annelida; class Polychaeta; order Phyllodocida; family Nereididae; genus Platynereis; species Platynereis dumerilii. The sequence goes on from JAPTHN010000011.1 coordinate 30,013,847, forward strand.
GACAGTGCCAATACTCTCCCCACATGTGTTGCATTTACCCAGACTTATTTTTATTAAGACAGAGGAACTTGTCTAGAGCAATTTTCAACAGAGACTGAATATTTTTAGGCCTTAATAATTATTCACGGTCTAATAAAATTAGCTATCAGGAAATCTAGATGGGGAGAGTTGGGCCATTAGGCCAAGGTTTAAGTCTGACAGCAAACTAGAGTTGCAAGGGGCCTCAATTCAGGATTAATGACTTCTGTGATAACCACACTACAGGTTAAAAATATTATGGACTCAAGTACAGCTTTACCGAACCTGATATATTGCAATGGCCCAAGTCTCCCCCCTGAATGGCCCAAGTCTCCCACTTGATGGGGAGAGTTGGGCCAAATTTTTTCCAATTTTCATAGGGCTGTAGCTCATATGTTCTTGGGCAAATATCAATGCAAACCTAAAGATATTTTTCTGAAATATTTCAAGATACAATACATGCATAAAGCATGTTTATATAATCATTACTGTTAGCAGGATGAGCAAGAATGTAAAAAGTGGCCCAACTCTCCCAAGCTTCCCCTAGTGATTTCGGTTTTTGAAACATTTTCAGTAAATGCGGCCTGTTTTTCAGTGAAAATTTCCAGACCCTAGGGTGGGATATTCAGCCAGATCAGTACAAAATTTCATGATCAAACCTAAAGTTAGTTTTTAGGCCGCTTTAAAATGTGTGCGTTTTTAAGTGTGAGCAGTGCAGATTCAGATATCAATGAGCACATCATGCTTTACCTGTAGAACACTGTGTATAGCATGGTGATGTTTTCAACAGCTTCTGAGTCTGTGGTTCTGGCTTCAGCTGTATAAATACACCGCACACACTTAAAAACGCACACCCTTTAAAACAGCTTAAAAACTAACCTCTAATTAAGGTATGGCCATAAAATGTTGCACTAATCTGGCTGAATATCCCTTCCAAGTGTCTTGAAAGTTTCATTGAAAAACAGTGAGAATCGGCATCAGGCCAAATTAGTGAAACAGCTTCAAAAACCAAAATCACAACCAATGCAAATCAAGCCAGAAAACATTTTTGCATTAAGTCCATCAAAGTCTCATTTTTGGAGTTCACGGATAAAGAAACTTGCTCCCTTGACTCCTTGAAACATTTTTACAACATTTTGCCGATTTGGGTTGAATTTTAGCCCGAGTTGGCTTTTCCACATTTTGTTTGTCATATCCTTTTCAAAAAAAAAAATTTGTGTCAAGAGCGAGGACAATTACCCAAACGTGACAATTTTTCGCAATGCACTCTTGCTTGACTTTTTTGTTGACAATTTGAAATCTTTAACATGTGGATGTGGCGCATATTCCTCACATTACAGCCTCATTCAACTTTGCGAATCCCAAATTTGAAACAATCTCACAAATTGCGCCTGGCTCTTTGAAAATCCAATGGATTTTCTTCAAACGTTCAAAATCTCTGACCAAGAGGTTAATAAGAAGGATTGGAAGGTCACAAATAATTATCTTGAGTAGTTTACGAGTTCTGTCTCTTTTAAGAGATGTGCATTTTTTTAAAAGTGTGAGCAGTTTATACATTGTATAAAGCATAATATTGTAAAAGACCAGAAGGCGTCAGAACTGATGTACTGCATGTGGTGTTTGTCATATTATAAATATGCTGTTAAATACTAAAAAGAGACACTTTTCTTTTGGTATTAATGATTTTCTTTCACCGATACACAACGGATCTTATATCTTTTTAAAGGTGGATGGTAAAATTAAGGTAAATTGTTTAAAGTTAGTGGTAATGTAGGCCTACAGGCCTACCACTCTTTATTGCTCGCGGCTCAAAATAATTCCAACTGCCCTTCACCATACATCCACCCCACCTGATCTCAAATGGCACAACTGCAGTGGCTTGCTTGAGCTTTGTCTGTTGGACATGGAGAGATGCTGATGATGAAAGACTGGAGGAGCAATTAGGAAGCCAGAGAGTAAGTTGGGGGCGTTGATTAAATATCCTGAGCAAGTGTCTTGTGTCAATACCTTCAAGAATCGTGCACAGACAGTAGGCTGAGATGAAGGGGGGGGGGGCTCTAAACTTTAGTGCTTCCTGTCTAACTCGGGGAGCAACCACCATGAAACAAGAACACACTCCAAGAAGGATATTGACAGGCGACACAGAGATATGTCCACTGGTCCGGAATGCTTGACCACATCTCCCGTAGTCATCAGAGTCCACCTGAGCTCCGCTGCTAATTAAACACCATAACAACCGCCAATATCCGACCAGTGGGAGTCGCTGAGGGACCTCTATGGCTTCATGCAGTCTTAACCAGTCTGAGGCTCCCTGAGCAAAAGAGCAGACTGGTTAACTGAGATGTGCTGATGGATAAAGTTGATAGGAGAGATGAGAGAATCTGAGATCAGTACTTCCCAGAAATACCTTGCCTCATTATGTACCTATATGCAAACAACATCCACACCCACATCGTTTGTCACAATAGAAAACTGTATTTGGTTTGTCACATTTTTTTAGGGATGCACCGACACCACCTTTTCACTTCCAATCTGATATCGATACTGGATTTTGTTGACGATACCACCGATATCGGATACCAATCTGATACCTAAACTATTGGTTAAATATCCATGGAGCAGTGCCTCCGATAAAGATACTGCTTATTGGGTGCCAATACCGGTTGTGAAAATGTTTCAAGAACACAAGTTGTGGTAACTTTTGGGTTATCTCACACTTGATGAAGGTGTCAAACAAGGATTCAACAAACAATCTTTATGAATTCCTCCTCATCAGGACAACTGTCAGGGGCAGCAATTAATATTTGCTTTGTGTACAAATGATAGGCCCTCGTGCACTGTAGTGATACATTTAATTTCAGAGCTTAACTTTTCTGAAGAAATTTAAATAAAGCACTAAAATATCATTTGATTACTCCTGGTTAGGAAGCAATGCATGGGAACAATATCTAATATGCCCAAATTAGGTTATAGGCCTAAGCTGCAATGACGTCACGGTTAACTTAGTAGTATGATGCAGCATTACGTAACGGTAGGGCCTGGGGAAGCCCTGGCGGGTGCCTAATTAGGCTAAAGACGAGGGCAGATTAGTGATAAACCGAGGAGGACAGGACCTCTTTCCGCCCCGAAGACAGCGATAAGGCGAAGCCGGATTGGATCGGCAGGGAGGCCCCAGAAGGACCACTGAGTTGCAACATTTGGGAGGGGGGGGGGGGCGCTGTTATTGTTATTAGGGGGGGGGGCTGAACCTTTTAGAACATATTTTTGCACAAGAGCATACATAATATTTGAAATAAAGCTTATACCAATACTCGACAAACAGTATTTTTCTTCTTTTTTTTAAATTGACAGATATATATGAATTAGAACCCCTCACAGAAATATCAACCTGTACAATCTCATAAAATATCACACGATACAGAATTTACAGAAGCAGTTGTACAAAATAGCAAATTTACCAGGTAGTAAACAGGTAGCACTGAAGGTTCATTTGAAAATAAGCACAATTTTTTTCAGAATTATTCTGATAAATTTCTCTTGTCCAGTTTATGAATGAATGTCTAAACAGACAAAATATTCCATGCAGTTCAGACAAAAAGAGTGGACCATGAAAGGTGGAAACCACAAATTTATGCAGTTCAGACTGAGAAGATCTAGTCTGTGAAAGGCACAGCCAGTCTTCTTTTCATGCACAGCCAGCGTTTTCAACGTTGCTAATATATTTCTTTGGCGCAAAATATTTATTACACAAACCATGTATTCTTGAAATAGCCCTCCGTATATCGCATGCTGCAGTTAGATTTGTAAGTTTGGTACACAGCACTAGTTATAGTCTGTTTATACATTGAAAATTGTATACAAAGACTATTACAGATTGGTCAAATTCGTGCACTCATCATCTCGAAGTCAATAAAAGACTAACATATTTAGAGAGAGGCCTCAATTCTCGTGTCGGAGCTCCAGAACATCAAATGCATGCATGTCAGTGGTATGGGATCTGTCATTCTCCTTATGTTCTTTTCATTTGGAAAGTTAATGCAGTTGTCAACACTTTTCATTAAAAGGGAATTGAACAGACTTGGGAATTTGAAATAATGAAAGCTCTAAATCAACTTGACACTTGAGGCTGCAGACTCAATTACATCCCATCTATAACTGAACTCGATATTTTTGGTCAAAATCAAATCATCAATTCTGAAATGATACAATGAGCAACCTTGAGCGACTAAATTGGTCTGGGGTAATATTTCCAAGGGGAGGTTGGCCTTCTCTTATGATGGGCCTATTTGGTGACACAATTAAAGACCTGGCTCTCGATGGCTGAGGCACAGAACGCTCGAACAGCGTTGAATTGGCTGGGAGAGAAAGGAAGGCAGTGGCAGCAGAAAGGAGGCGGAGGGGAAGCAGACGAAACAGGCAGCCTCCTTCTTCCGCGCCGTTTCTTCCCGCCAAAAGATTCCTTGGCGCCATAATGGAGCATTCGATCGTCTGGCCGGAGTGAGCCGGGTGCACTGGGCCGGCAAATGAAGGCGCAAGATTTAAAGGCCATAGATCTAGACCCTTGGCCTCTGCTGACGACTACTAGCATCAACCATCATCTCACAATGATCAGCCTTCCCCCGGCCCTTTCACGGCTACACTTTGTCACCTCCAGAAAACCCATTTGTTGGCCACTTGCCATGTCTCACTGACCCCCAATGCTACATGCCATGTTGCTACTATGCCAGTAATCTCCGCTGCAGATATATATCTTGGTCTATACTTCACTTTGTAAAAAGAGCTAAAAAGGGTCCTCTGGAGCCAATTACTGGTCAGCTGTCTCTTGTCCAGCAAAAACAGGCTCCAAAATGGACGATAGATTGATAGAAGATCTATTTTCCTAATTTTATATCTGCATTATATAGGGATCAAAATAAGCGAAATAATACGTTGCTTATATACACGGCGCATAAGGGATTGGAGGAACATACAAGAGTAAATCATGTAAATTAATTCATAGATCTCAACTTCCCCACTTAATTTTTGAAAAATGAATGCTTCAAAATGTCCAATTTTGTCCATATATCACTTGATAAGAGATGACCATTACATTAGCATAGCTGGATGGCCAGCATATTGTGGGATGATGAATGTGTGAATAGTATCCCTGTGCACCTGTGAGCTAATGTCTTAGAATTAGTCAGGGGGATGATTTGCTTGGCTTGAAGGACCTTTAATGATGTGAATGAACAGAGCTGGGAGGTGATGGGAAAACGTGCAATGGTTTGTTAAGTGAAGTTTAAGCACGGTCCAAGGGAGAGAATAGGGCCTCAGCTGCTCACAAGATAAATCACACCGGGATCACAATGAGAACACAATGGCAGCCATCACCAGCAGACATGTTTGATGAACTAATTAACATTAAAGACTCGTTGGTTTGGCCGGCCAGAGGCAGGCCAGGGCCAGGTCGGTGGGCCGTTCGTATGCTCCATTGTCCTGCCTCAAGAGTACGACGCCCGTTCCCCCAAGAGCTGGTAGCACGGCCTCAAGAATGCTATAAAACAGCAATGAGGGAAGACTGGGGAAGGGGCAGCGTGGGGAGGGCGCGTGGACACCCATTGTCAGTCTGGGGCATCAGCGAAAACCCCGAACAAGCAACCCCTCTGCCAACCACACTGCCATGGCCAGCGCCGATCTATGTGAGAACCAGACCAGGGTGTGCATTGGGTGTGCATGAGGCGTCCCTCGGCCACAATGCCATGGCCATGCCTCCAAGAGACATTCCCGAGACCAGCCTCCCTCCGCCCTGGCAACCACGATCCTCGCTAAACCAGCACACGTGCGCGTGACCACGGGAACACGAGCGGAGGAAAAAAGTTGCGGAAAATATGCAGGGACACATCCCCCGGAAAGCGGCATCATGGGATGGCCATTTAAACGTCAGCGATGGTAATCCCCGGTCTGGATAAAGATCCCAGTTCGTCTGCCTCCCTCCTCCATCAGCCATGCCAGCCCCCGACACGCATCTCATTCATGTTTAATGAAAACGCCAATAATTGTATGTTTGGAATCACATTAGCCAATTAGAAAGCGACGTAACTGAGTGGCGGGCAATCCGGGGGATTTGTGGGCCAGCGGGAGATCAGGGGGACATGAAACATTCATGTGGGACAAGCCAGGCTGAGCCCCCTCCGGTCTAGCTGAGAGCTAGCTGAGGCTGAACTGGCCCATCCTGGAAATGGCCCGGGACTTCTAGAGATGGTCCGCCCAGATAGCCCCCCGTTGCCTGGTAACATAAATGGAAAGGACTGCAACTTAAGCGCCGTTTTAGCCAGCTCAGTCGGACTGGGATTTCGGGCATTGGTCACAAAACTTCCCCCTGACGCAGTCCTGACGCAGTCCTCCCAGGAGCAAGGCCGCAAGGGTGAACCGAGGACTCAGCCTGGACTCCCGACTCCCACTCCGTCAACATTTCGTCTCATTCCCCGACTCATCCATCAACTTCACTTTGCCCATAAAGTCTTCCAAGCCAACCATTTATTGCCCATTCAACTTATGATGCTGATGGTACTCGGCTCTTGAATGTCAATAAAATCCCCAAAAAGTTCCATCACCACAACTAATGGCCATCCAAGTGCAGACTGACACGATAAGACAGACAGCGAGACAGATAGATAATATATATATACAGATATAAGGTTTATCTCTCTATCTATCTGTCTGCCTATCTGTCTATCTATCTATCTATATATCTGTCTATCTATCTATCTATCTATCTATCTATCTATCTATCTATCTATCTATCTATATCTATCTATCTATCCATCTATCTATCTACGTGTATCTGTCTATTTATCTATCTATCTATCTGTCTATTTATCTATCTCTACTTACTTTATCTATAGATCTATCTATTCATCCATTTCTTCACCTGTCCATCTATAGATATTTGATCTATTTATGTCAGATCTGGCTTTTAATTCCCTCGGCATAATATACTACATAAAATAATGATAACTTTTTCAATTAAATATGTCAGCTGCCTGAATGAAGGACATTCAACAATTACATTTTCTTCAATCACGTCATAATTTTTGTCACATCAGCGAAAACTAATGCTTGATATTCCAATATTTTGAATGTCTAATATATTCTAATTGATCAGAATGTCTATGACAATGAAAAGATGATTTCAAAGATAGCCTAACAGAACCCATAATGATGCTCAGGTCTTGGTTCATGCTACAAATGAGAGGGCAAATAATTATGTGCATGTACTGTCATGTAGCATGGAAAGCAGTCGCAATAATGTCAACAAAAAACACACACATCATGTCCCATACACTAGCAAGCATGACTATAAGCACTGGGACTGTTTAGGACTGGGTGACCCTGCCGACAGAATCAGCAGACCAGCTCAACTCCCTGCTTATCTGGCTGATTGAGTCATCACATACAACATGGCTTCCCCACAGACAATAAAAAGAAATAACATCATTGCCAATTCCGCTAATGCCCTGATCTCCTAGAATGCTCGGTTATGGCGAGTTCATCCTCTTAGGGGTTTAGTTATGATTTATGCTCCTTCACAATATGATTCCAGCAGAAACTGTTCCATTCGACCCACAAGAAACTGGGAATGTTTGCATTACAAATCGAAAGCACCCGAAAGCATCCCCGAGCAAATTAAACCATTCAAACCCCAATAAACAACAAAAGAGAGGCGCTAATTAGGTGCTAAAGACAAACCTGTCTCGTGAATTAGTATTTTTTTCTAAACCCAAAGTGATTTACCACTGACAGCAGACGACAGCAGACAGCAAAGCCAAAACAGGGCAACATCCAAGTGGCGACATCTAGCGTCTATCCTACAAAACTCCCACTACCATCCGCAGAGACACGATCCAAACAAAGTTTCCATCAACCTTTAATCAGGACATTTCTATTTGGCTAATTATCATAGATAATCCTATTTTATTATTGAAACGGACATTCTAAAACATGTCAAAAATAGACTTACCCACAAACTGCACAATGTTCAAATGCAGAACTACATAATTTTATGAAGGGCTATCAAGACAAGATTCTTGAAGCATTTTCTGGATGCAAAAGGCAATGAAGTAGGCCTATACTCCAATGCCATGAATATGTTCTTGTAGTTGTCCACAAATGATTTCATAGTGACGTAAAAACATCAGTTAAATGATTATTAATGATGATTATCAGTTTCTGGAATTCGTCCTCTTGTTCTCTTAACATTATATATGCATCGTTGACCAACCAAAAAATCGAATAATTTTGTAAACCAACTTCTATAAAGTGCATTTCAATTCTTCAAAATTAAAAGTTCACGAAATTTGTGCATGGTAGGTCACTGGCGGACCTAACACTGGATGTCTCCAGCGTTTGATACGAAGTCAAACTAATCATTCCAAAAATGTATGGACGTGAAGTCACTGTGTACGTAATATTGGAATTTCAAACATAGCCTTATAACTACACTATTCATTGCAGTTGCTCAAGTCACATATTAATTACATGTTTTGCAAGCAGAAATAACTGTAGAAATTGCCAATAAGTCATTTAATGACATTATGTTGGTAGTTTATGCAGGGGATTAAAATTAGATGGCTTCACAACAGCATGGTTGAGAACTTGAGAGGCTTCGCAGAAATAAGAGAGAAGCGAGAGACCTTGGTGAGAGGAAGTCACTCCATCCCAAAAGACAAAGCCATTTATTATGGGGCACCAGTCCAGGGCAGTGATTGCTTTCTGGTCAGCTCAATTTTGTCCAAACCAAAACAGGGCAGCCAATAAGGATCCCATGAGCAGCAGGAAAATAGGACTTGTCTCCACACAGGAGACTTGTGCGTCGGAGAATTGGCCAGAAATGTCTCAGGGATCTCGGGGATCTCAGGGAGCGACGGAGATGTCTCTGGGCCCAGTGGGCAGGCGGGGAGCCCGAGGGAGGCAGCCAGGGAGGCAAGAAGGCAAAGGAGCAGGCAGAGGAACAGGCAGAGGAGCTCCGAGATTTAACAGAGAATTTTATGGAAGGCTGCACTAGCAAAGCATTGCTGTAGAAGGAGGGAGTGGGGCAAGGAAAGGCACAGGACCAGAGGACCTATCTGATGGCAGTGTGATTTATTCGCCCGATTTCATATTCTGATAAGGAGGCAGGCAGCCAGAGGTTGGGAGGGGATTCCCTCGGGTGCCAGGGATTGGCCCGGTATGATGGGAGCGGGCGCACATCTCATACATAGCGCGACCTGCCCCGATATAATTGAGTATTGATGGGCCATAGGGCTGCGATAATGCCAGCAGAGGTGCACTGTCAAAGAAAGGACCCATGTGCTAAAACTCCCCCGATACCCCCTTAATTACCTTACTTAAAATCAAGTTTTGATCATATCGCAAAAACTGAGTAAGTCCATCTCCTGCTAAATTGAACAGCGTCCTGGGGGGACGGGGTGCAGCTAGAATTTAGCAGAGTGGCATCCGAGGGGGGCACTAGGAGGATGGGCTGGGTGTTTGCAGACCCCCCACTGCGGCGGACGAGACCTCTGCGGCCCCGTGGCCCCCATCACCCTGTCTTGATCTCTCCTGTGTCCTGCCGAGGTCGTAATACAAGTAGAATGAGCTCAGATACCTCGGCCAAAGAGACTGACAGCCCCGAAGTGCCTCTAGCACCGACTAACAGGATAACATCATACACTGCAAAGGGCCAACTATGTAGGGCCTATAGGCTGGCAGGGTGAGGGCTCTGTGGGTCACAGACACTTGTTCAGCGGCCAGATAGACTGCCAGGTGCTCCAGTGGCACCCAGTCACATATCTCCCAATGGATAACCCCTTGTATATATACCCATTATCCAGGAATCCCTAGTCCCTGCAACGGATTTCCCCAGATAGGACCCAGACAGACCCTGCACATCCACCGCTATCTCCCTCCGGAGGTCCGACTTGCAATGGAAACATTTGACCCAACAAAGCAGCTCGCCTGTTTGCAAGCCCTTTAATATTTATGGCCTGTATCATACTTTGACATTTAAACTCCTGTCAATCCAATAATTCACCCTCAGTTTGCCAAAGTGAGTTAGTTATCCGCCTGATATCTGCCGTATTATTTCCCTGATAAAAATCAAATTAAGGCGAATGTTAGGGCTTAATGTAGTTGGGCGAGAGAGGATTTTCTTTTTGTTTTTTTTCTTTGTTATTTTTGGGAGGAAGCGAGGAACAAAAGACGGATCGGCTGAAAGAAGTCTTGTTAAAAGAAGACAAGGGGCTGGCAGTGTTTGCTTTGGCGGCCATGGGCCCTTTCAGTTGCATTTAATGAAGTTCCGCCTTTATGATGAAGTTATTGTGGACTGGGCTGTTTCTTTTGGCGCGCTGGCTGGGGAGAGGAAGTAGTCAAAAGGCCCATCTCGGCCCATCTCAGCCCTGCCACCTCAAGCCAGCCGCCATATTTGCATACGAAAGCGCGTACAAGATGGCCGCCAGTGATAAGGCAGGGAGCGGTGATTAATAACCACACACAACATCAATATGCAAATTGACTGTGTAAAATTGTCACAAGTCGGAGCTGCGATAAGCGGAGAAATATTATCTGCAGTAAATTGGCCATGCAGGAGGGGAGAGGGGTGGCCATTTGCATATATTCATATCATGAGAAGAGCTGTGTGGCAGCACTGAGGCTGATGGCCGTCACGCCAACCATAATCCCCTCCGCCGGAAGATCAAAGGGTCAGGATTTAGATTGGAAATCTGCACCTCTAAACACCCCTCGATACATTATTCAGACAGCAGGCTGATAAATGGGACCAGCCTTCCTCCAAGTTACTTGGGCTTTGGTAGACCCTCTGCCCTGCAACAAAACTCCACAACCTTATATGTCAAAGATGCAACTCCATCTTTTAAAATTCTCATAACTTACCGCTAAAGTTGTTGTCCTGCTGAATACTGATACACCAAGAAGTGCTGCAAACTTTCGGAGTTGTCTCGATGCAGCGTAGCAATTTCTATCCATAGGCCACACAGATAGGCCTTTACAATTTCTTGAGGCATTGTTTACAAGACGTTGAGGTCAACGGACACATGAACCATACGATGACACTCACAAGCACCCTATTAAAATCACTAAACGACTCAAGACAAACCACCCCACATGATTTCAAACTCATAGTGAATGACCCGTGTATTTACACATCATGCACCAGACTTGTAATAGCACACAACTTCAACCGCAACTACATATATGGTACAAGACGGAGGCTTCATTAATAAATGAATGAGACGGTGTTTGCAAATTATACATGAAATCCTTAATTTCTCAAATACATTATGTAAATACCTAGAGTCTTAATAAAAGTAAATGTAGGGGCTAATGCATTAAATTGCCAGTGGGACAAACATATTTTCTAGCCGTTGTTATTCAAGTCGAACGATTTTACAAGTTATCCAATAGGTCTACCCAAATTTTAAAAATGTTTTAAAAGTCTAGCTCCAAACTGCTTTTTGGGTGAAGTTGGTTATATGGATCACAAAAATAACATTTGCCATTTTTAAGTTTTGAAATCTGACTTTCAGGCTGTTGTCTGGTAATAAAGTCCTAAGAACCCTCAAAGTTGGTCTATACTTTTGTTCGTGGGCTCATTTTAAAGCTGAGAATGAGTAGATTAAGAATATGTCATTTGATTGCTTGGCACCCTCAAGTACTTAGTATACTTCAAGACGGTGTCCAAAATGGCCACAAAAACAAAATTTCCTCTGTGCGATTCTAATTGTAACAGGAAAAACCATTTTTGTTCCATACCTGTATTATTTTGGGTCACCGAATATGCTTTAGAGGTTGGCTGGGGAGTTCAGAAGCATATACAGTGTACAGATAGGCCTAACTATTATATGAATGTTTTGACAATGCAATGGCGACCTTTTTGTGTAAACGCAGATTTAATGGGTTTGGCTAAAATGAGTAAAATATGATAATTACATAACAGTATTTTAAATTACACACATGAGAAGTGACCCAGTGACATCCTCCCCAAGCAAGCCCTGCTAAAATGGACAGGGCTTTCTGCTATTTCCAACTTCTTCTGTGATTGGTGGCTTATTTAGGTCATAAGCATTTTGCATGCAGATTTAGTCCGATTATGGACACTTAGAGGATTACTGGCAACTGAGAAAAACAGTGTAAAACAAGCAAACTTTCAAACAGTTTCATTTCAGAACTGTGAAAATACATAATTCAATGGAATTTTCGGAACTGTGATAGCACCTTTCAACAATACACAATTTCTCCATTTGTAACAGTGTGAAACAGAAGCAAAAATTTCAAACTGTGATGCAGCTGAGCCAAAACTGGGTCAGTTAATTAAGTATTCATAAATTAGCAAAGGTTATGGGCCATTTTGTCATGGTATGACTTGGGATGATGCCCAGTGAGTGAGTTCGAGTTTGACGCCCCATCAGCACTAGTGTGGGCTATTTAGAGGCAACATTGGTTTGATAGATTATCTTGAATCTAGTTTCTCATAACTTGTAGAAGTAGTCGTTGTCTCTAACGAACTGTATGATACTGGATGCTGAATTTTCTAAGAACAAGTGTTTAAGATTATCTGATTGGAATGGTCGGTGATGTAGAATGTTATTACATTATATTCTTAAAGAATATGTTTAATTGTCGAGAAGTGACCTAATTTCACCATTTGGATTGAAAAATAATCAAGCTAGCAATACATTTTTAGTGGAAAAAAGTGATTTGGCTATTTATTTTTCACTTAGAGATTATTAAATCACTATGTTAAATTCATGATGAATCACCAGACAAAAAGTTAAGGGAAGTCAGGTATAAGGACGTGCTGCCATAACTTGGTAAGCATAGAAGACAAACAAAAAAAGATTATTTTTTATTTAGATTACCCCAGGGCCTATCAAAACAATCTTGGTCTTTTCCAAAATATTGTAATGGAAGACCAGGTTAAATTTAAGACCCCGACTGGACACAAAATATTTGCAAAAAAATGAAGCAAGAAACTAAAACAATTTCAAGATTAAGATGCTTTGATAAAGTACATGTACATTTCCGGTTTCCTAATGATTGTGGTGTCAGGCAGAGTAACACTTCGTCTCCCACTTTACTTGTAGTCTTTATCAATGATCTTACAACAGATGTCAAACAGTTAGACTGTTGCTTGAAAACTCCGAATGATGAAAAGTTTAGCATACTCGTTTATGCTGATTATGTTGTTCTTGGTACGTGAGAAGTTGAACTTCAGAAAACACTAGACGTTGTGGCAAATTGGGGTAAAAAATACAAAGTCCAATTTAGTTCCAAAAAGACAAATGTTGTCCATTTAAGAAAACCGTTCTTTACCAGTAGAAGAGAGATTCTGTTCTCTTTGTGCTGACCATCAAGTGGAAGATGAATTTCACTTCATTTTTTTAATGACCCATCTATCAGGCCGAAGGAGAAAATTTTCTATTTCTTGTATCAAGGATATGTCAAGGATTCAATGAGAAAACAATAATTATTAATGAGAAGTGGGGGATAAAAATGTCTGAGAAATACATCAACCACACTGGTCAGTACTTATTAGGCCTGGAGAAGATTTTCGAGATCAAAAATATGTAGGCCCATACAACTTGGGAGCCTCTTCTGGTGGAGTTGATCTTAGTCCGTGTGATGGTTGAAATATCTATTCCCTTTTTGGAAAGTGTGTAACAGTTTTGTTCTAAAAGTTTTAATCAATAAAATACAAAAGATGTGGTGACTGGGTTTTAGCATATTACTCTTATTAGTGTCAATTAGATATATTTGTATATCTAGTTATTAATTCCTTCTTATTCCTTCTTCTTATTATTATTTTTCATTTAATATTTATTAATAGTTTTTTTTTTTTACTATTGCACTAAAAAACCTAGTAGCGCAAAATATATTTTTTATACTGGAGTAGGTCACAAATAGGCCCGCCTGGGCTGGGGGAACTGAAAGTTTACGTGATCTACGGTATGTGTTTCTATGTAGGCCAAATTTGTGCTTTGATAAAGTACTGGTTTTATTACTTGTAATTCTGAATGAAAAATTGTAGGCCCTATGCCTTTGTTTTAAGACCTCAAATTATATGTAAATTTTTATACAATGCATTACCGATATGATCTGATAAAAGTATTAATTAAAGGTGTTGTGCTTTGATGAAGTACATTCTTTATTACTTGTAATTCCGAATGAAAAATGGTATGTTTTGTTTTGAGGCCTTAAATCATAGGCCTATGTAAATTATATTTCATAAAATACATAATCTGAAGTTGAAAATGATTTAACAGCTGTTTTTTTTGTTGTTTTTCAAGTGGTCAGATATCATGGAACACATGTGTTCTATTTGCTGCATTAGAGTACTTTAGAACACTGCTGCAGATATAATAAAAAACTAGGCTGCCTTTTACCATGGATGGACGGATGGTTGGGGCTTTACATCCTGCATTTATGCAATTGCTATGCTAATTAGGACACAAGGACACAGCAATGAGGTGAAGGATGATTAAAACAGCCGTCCAACATAGGCCCAGGTGACCTGGCAAGAGCTGGATGCGAACCCTAGACCCAGCGATTGGCAGCCCGTCACGTTATCGCTAAGCTAACCCTCCACCCTCTGTTTTTTTACCATGGCTTACCACAAGACATGAGGCATGACCTGTTTGAATCGGGCATTGCATGTGATGCTCTCAAAGATGTCGTTTATTAAATAGATGAACTTTTTTTTTCTCATGAAGAATTATGCCGGATCATATAGAGCATGGCGTGCTCAGGCATTTCCGTGTTTTTGCTTTTTATTTTTGCTGTAACAAACAAAAAAAAATCTGAAAATACTTACGAATGATGCAAACTTTTAGTTAGAAAAAATTGCTATCATTCTTTATACCAATATTAAAACAACACTCAATGAAGGCTGAATAATGGATTAATGATTGGGGCTTTGCGTCCTATATTTATGCCCTTGGCAGGCTAATTAGGACAGGAGGACAAGACAATGAGGCTAATGATGATGTGTGTGTGTGTGTGTGTGTGTGTTTGTTCTTTACGTCTCATCAGCACCTTGTTGGGCTATTTAGAGACATCCTTGGTTTGTAGCAAGGGAGTTAATAATTCAGTTGGAGTGGTGTTTGGTAATTATTTTGTTTTTCCTGTCTTTGTCTTTGTGTTTGTTTGTCTTTCTATTTGTTCTTGTATCACTTTCGTAGAAGGGGCTAACGATGATACCACTAAGCTAACCCTCCACCCTCTGTCTTTTACCATGGCTTACCACAAGACATAAGCATGACCTGTTTGAATCGGGTATTGCATGTGATGCTCTCAAAGATGTTGTTTCTTAAATTGTGTGGATGAGAGGTTTTTTACTCGTGAAGAAATTATGCCGGATCATATAGACGTGCTCAGTCATTTCCGTGTTTCTGCTTTTTATTTTTGCTTTAACAACAAAAAATCTGGAAATACTTATGAATGTTGCAAAAGGTTTGGTCAGAAAACAATTGCTGTCATTCTCGATACCAATAACTGTGCTGAAAACAATATTCAATGAAAGGTGAATACAAATCTGAGCAATAATAAATGAAAGAGGAAATAGCCCTGTGTATGATTATCTTTATTATCTCATAAAAAAGCCTAAGCCCATATTGAAGGCAACAGATTCAAACTGCAGGGTTTGTGTGTATATATGTGTGTGTTTGGGTTTAATGCCTCTGCAACACCTTTTTGGGCTATATCGAGGCCGGCTTTGGTTATATATTGTGTTCCTTATATTTTATAGTATGTCTTTGTTTGGTGATCGAAGGAATGCGATTGTGTTTTCTGGTTGGTGTATAAGAAGTTGCAGTGGGTTTGTCGGAGCAGTTTGTTTCTTTATACTTGGAAATTTAAACATTCTTTTTGAATGTATTTTATTGTGAGTGGACATTGGCAGCTTTCACAAATTGGGGCTGTATTACCCAGTAGAAAAATGCACGGTTTAAACTGGAGAGGATTGGTAGAATATTGATTCCCATGTTCAACTTGATCAAGCAGTGTGAAAATCACGGAGTTAAATTCTAAACAAATAAATGTAGGGAATGTCGGGCCTAACTTAAAAATAAGTCACTGACATAATATCAAACACGAATTTCAACCAACAAATTAAGCAGTGATTTCATTACAACACTTCAGATGATTTCCTAATTCTTCCAAATATATCGTATGTGGACTATTTAGTTACACTCACAACACCAACTAACGCGGTCACAAGAACAACCTACTCCTCCAACCGCAACTGCCCAGAACTCCACCCAATCAGCCTCCCAATCAAATGCAAGAACTCGGCCAGGCCAGACTATCTGGATCTGCATATTATTCCGCTGCTGTAAACACACAACCGCCACAAATCAAATGGCTGCCTGTTGGTGAATATACATGGCTACTTAAACCAGTGGTCAGTCTGTAAATCAAAGGTGGTCAAAAAAATGTCAGCCCAAACAACAAGACCTATTGACCTTCTGTGACCCGAGCGTGACCCATGGCCTCATTTTAGCAACTACTTCCGTCTAGGTCAACTGCCCCCACGTGGCTTGAACATGTCCCTCCCCTAAATGATTAAAGGCCTACTCCAAACATTCAGGCTCACGGTGGTAATGGTCAGGAATGAGAAAACAAATGTGCCAATTCTTTGTCACCAATGGGCAAAATATGCCAGAACATTGTGAACTTCATTCAATGTTTTCATTTTTTTAATGGGGTTCACAAACTTCCAAACTTATTTTGGTATACTTTTGACATAATCACAATTTACATTACGAAATCTATAACGGTACATGAGATTGTATGGGAATATCAACACAAATTAAATTTACCCATCCTTCCAAAAATACTAGGAATTAATCAGATAAATTGATAGATGAAGTCATGGCATAATACTACCAAAGTACCCATAATAACTAAAATAGATTTGATCCAGACTCTTTGAAAATAAATTGCAAAAGAACACAAGATCACCAAGCCTTAACAAAATTGCCTCCCTGCAGTTTAGATTTCATAGTGTGTTCCATTAATCTATTTACCGATTCATTAGCCTCGGCTTAAGAGGCCCGTGGCCAATGAGGCGGCCAATAAAGCAGTTGTGCAGCAATTAATTAGAATTCCGAGCAGGTCCATTCCGCCTTATTTAGCGGCCATCCATTGAACGGCAACATCCTTGGACCATGGCTGCCCCCACCTACTTGCTAGGTGACTGGTCAAGCTATAGCCAGTGCTAAGACTGCTGGAGTGGTTGGTCAGAGTTGCTCATAGCCAGCTCATTGCTGGCTCAGTGTTGGTCAGTGTTGGTCAGTAGCTGGTCACTCATGTTGACACTGACACAAGAGCCCATTAGCCAGGCTGGGCGTGACCACGTACAATGAGCGTGATAATTAAACTGACCAGTCTGAAGGCCCAGTGTCCAGCCGTTTGAGCAGTCGGGATAAATCTGCGGAAGTGCTCAGTCTGATGGCCAGTCGATGGTCAGTTGCTCCTGCCCGGCAATGGCCGCTTCAACTGGACGCTCGTTCATCACTGGGGACAATGGCCAGTTGTGCCCACTGCATTGACCATAGCACTGACCATAGCACTGACCACTGCTCCTGTAGCCCCCTGCAACACCCCCTCCCTCCCACTGCGAGTTGCTCTTTAATTTACGACCTCCCCTGCCTTCTCCTGCCATGCAACATGCAACCCAGTAGATCATCTAGCTTCCTGCATTTTCCTGCACATCATACTTCTGTTAGCTAAACCTCCCACAAAAATATTTATTCAACTCATTCCAGTCAATTATAGCTGCTTGCTAAAGAGACCTTATGAAATGTTGCCCATAAATTGCAGAATGGCCTGGGTAAACGAATATGAATGGCTGAATTAAGCAACCAAATGAATCCATAAAAAGACATCAAATTCAATCAGCATTTTAAAAACCACAACACTTCGGTTCATGCCAATTATTCCAAATCCCCCCTCGCATACAGGGATAGATCCAGTTATTGTTTCTAAGCCACTGCCAGGACAGAAATTGTCAATGTATTTGCACAGATAAGACTTCTAAACTGAATTTACCACATTATAGGCACCGTTGCTTAAATATAAATTGTGATAAAGATAATGACATAAATTAACATTTATATAATCACATAATCTAATCATTGATAAAAATATATAGGAAAGTTAATAATACTCGCTTTCTACTTGTTAGATTGACAAGCCTGTCAGACAGAATTTATTATTGTTGCCATTAATTTAACCCTATAGCCTGTGCAGACTATAAGTCAAAGAGCAACCACTCTTGAAAATCACCTGAGGATTTTGAGTTGATCTAATGAATTGGAAATTATGTGAGATACACTTTGCTATGTTGCTATGCAACATGATCTGGAATCCCAATAATTGCAACATAATTGGATTTTTGATACAAAGGAAGTGGGTGAGATAGAGTACTATGCAGTTTATTTTGTTAGCCTATCTGTGGGGCAGTTTGTCAGTGGAGGATGAGTCTTGCGTCTCTTTGTAACATGCACGTGGCATGATCTTGTGACTGCTGATAAGGCAAGAATGGCAAGATTGGCGAAATGAGAGGACGGTGCAGATCCTGCTGGGTGGTCCAGATACACATCTTACAGATGGGAGCCAGGGTGGGTGTCATGCCTGCCAAGGCTTGCCAATGCTTGCTCCTCCGTCTAATTGGTTTTATTTGTCAACTTTTTGATGGATTTGACGAATGTGCCTTTGGCTTGTAGCCACAATCAGCTGGGTGGCACCCTTATCCTTCCTCTAGTCAAATCGCCCAATTGCTGCTCAGTCAGATCGCCCGCCCAGGATGCC
This sequence comes from Platynereis dumerilii, assembly GCA_026936325.1. NCBI lineage: Eukaryota > Metazoa > Annelida > Polychaeta > Phyllodocida > Nereididae > Platynereis > Platynereis dumerilii. Next base: position 30,032,708 of record JAPTHN010000011.1, read on the forward strand.
CACGATTGCCACATCCGAGTTGATTTCCAGTAGATGTCCTCGGCTTATCGCTGGTGTCTCCCCGAGACTTCACTGCCGATAAGCCCACTTGAAAGCTGCATCTTCCCTGGCATCTTACACGGCCATCTCGCTCTGGCTTCCTTGTACACCCTTCTATGTCAACCCTCTGCCCTCCCTGGCCCCCTATATCGCCTGTGATCTACCATTGTGATGTCATACACTGATTGTTTCTTCCCAATTGTTTTCTGCCTATTTTAGACCATATCACACCTCAGCATGTCAATTCCTCACTGCAGATCCCAATATGCAAGACAACACTGAAGCAAGACTGTTATCTGAGTTGGACTAACAGGATGACACCCAATCTCATTGAGGAAGAAAGTTTGTAGCTGGTAACACTTTCAATGCAACTCTAACCAGAAATCTCATTGATAATTGAGGACTTTAAAAAAAATAATAATAAATTGACTGGGGCATACAATTTCAGTGTTCGGTAAAAACAAAGAAACAAAGTCCTGCCCCGGTATTCGAAGTCTGGCCTCGGTATTGCAACAAATATATCAATTCAATACAAAAAATGGCTTGGCATCATTGTTATAGTCTCTGTGGTGACATCTAGCAGTTGTAAAATGTTCAGACAAAAGTGGGCCAAAATCAAACAACGTGAAATGAAAAGACTGAGCGCACAGGTCCTCTCTGTGGCCTGCATGGTGTTCAAGCACTTTGGGGCGTCTCCACACCTACACGAGTGCCTGGTAGATGGGGAGCGAGTCACAGATCTGGCACTGATCCACATATATTATGACAAAGATTATCATCTGGATGATATTGTCAACACCTATGCCAGATTACATCCAAGACGCCTGGAGCTTCTTTCCCTGATTAGTCCTTAAACCAGTAATCTCCAATTGATGCACATTTTGCTTTCGCACCAAGACTACTAAAGCTCTACACTAGGAGTAGCAGTGCTGGTTACTTCAAGTTCTGAATGAACCATGACTCAACCAAAAAAACGCGTCATTGTCAAATTGATGAGGACTTCGTGACTTCTTCAAATCTGAACTATATAGAGCTCATGAGCAAAATGCATTCAATAATCAACACGGAAACTCCATGGGCCTCAATGATATTTCATCACCATGCAAGGATACAGGCATGCTGCAGGCTCAGTGGGATGAAGGTATAAATTGCATTAAACAGGAGAGCAGGCAAGGAGGCTTGGAGCTGAGGGTAATTCGGATGACACAGTCAGTGATGGGAGGCAGTTGGCAGGTCTGCTTGCATGGCAGTGCTGGCAATGCCTGGCATGGTCTTAATCTCATAACAGAGACCTAAATGGCAATGTAAGAGAGGCCCAGGGCACATCACACACCCAGGCACAGGTCGTTGCGAGTCTGCAATAAAGTGGGCCCCGCCCCCAACTGAGCCCAAAGCAGCGTTTTATAGCAGCCAATGAAGCCATCAAACATGATTCAAACGGGCCTGCAGCTGCCACACCGCACTGCAGCAAATATGATTTATTCTATCTGCACTTTAATGACGTGATGGCCAGGTCTTCCATCGTGCATTTGTCCAATTGCTTGCCCATTAGTGGCTGTTATTTGCAGAACGGTCAATTCCTGGAGGACGGCATGTGTCGCGATGCAAGCTTGGCCCCCTCCTGCCCCCTCAGCCCCCTCCTGCTGCTCCTACTGCTGCCGGGTTAATTGGGGCTCCTCGATCCTATCTCCCTCAGCTGTCGCTTGCAATAATATTTAAGCGGAGGACAAACTGCCAGGCAACTGCAGGGCCCAGTCATTGCTGGTCATCCCATGTCCCATCCTTGCCCTGTTCATGCACCATTCATGCTCCACTCCTTGGGCCATTCAACGCACGTTGAGGGCCAGTTCACCAATCGGCCATGAGCAATGGCCCTGCTAATCAGATCTGCAGCAAATGGCCGCTCAGTCAAACTATCTCGTCGTTAATGCATGCCCTCCTCTTCCCATTCTCCTCTGTCCTGGCATGTAGGGCCATCCAGTGTCATCTTCACAGGCAGGTCATCTAGCATGTCCTCTACTACACCTCGTAGTGTATGTCCTCTATCACAGAGTCTGACTAATGAGGAGTAATGTGAGGAGTAATGACAAAACTGCATGCATGTGACCAGTAAACTCACACTCTAAAAAATTTCAGACAAAATTGGTTTTTTAGATTCAAAATGGTTTTTTGAAAAACCAAATTTCAATGCAAAAAACCAAAATGGATTTTTTTTAAAATCCATTTTGGTTTTGCATTGGAATTTGGTTTTTCAAAAAACCATTTTGAATCTAAAAAACCGATTTTGTCCCGACATTTTTTAGAGTGCATGCTAGAAGTCACCTCATCTCTTGACATAAGAACAAGTTGTATCAGATGACCTCACACTCCACCACACAGGTCACCACACAGTCAATAGGGCATTGCCCTCTCTGTCCTAACAGTTGGCCTTACAAACCACCGACCACTCAACAGAGCAAGACCTTTGGTCCTGGTGGCACGAGAGGTCATCAAGACTCCAAAAATGTTAACATAAGGAGGTGCACTCTAAACACAGGGTGGTCAAGATGACAACTCTAAAGTGGTAATTCCTGGTGCCTAAACCGACAACTCCTTGAGTCAAAATTACTAAGAGGTTGTCAGTGTGACAAATATTGGATGAGTAAGCTGTACCACCCTGGTAATCAGAGCTACCAGATGGTGATAAAATTGACTACATATCGGACACTTACATAATCAACGTAGTCATTTTGATTATGACAGAATGGTCAAAATGATTTTCCAGGAAGTCACCACCAGATTTTTGCAACCATTACTACCCTAAAGTAGTCATAGACTAGTCACAGAGACAACCAAATGTTTAGAGTGCACATTGACATGTGGGTTGGAACAAACAATTCTGTCGAAAAATGACTTAAGTACATGTGTATGCCCATCATTAAATCATAATTAATTTTGGCATTAGGCGGATGATTTGATGGTTAGGGATTTACGTCCTGTATTCATGCACTTGGTAGGCTAATTAGGACAGGAGGAGGACACATCAACATTGAAAAGTTACCAGACTGGAGTGGAGGTGGACCCCGCGATTCTGTCTCAGGACATTAAATTAGTAATTTTTAACACGGACATTTTTCAGTGTTCTTGGTACCTATTATATGCCAATTTCAAATGTGAAATTCCAAAATGTGTATAAATAATAATCAATAATGTCCAGAAATCACAGTGTAGTCTGTAACATCATAATATCACACCCTTTCTAATTCCAGTGAAAATGCCATCAGAAAGGAAGCGGAAAGGTAAACACGAAGACCACACCTATGCCCAACCAGCGAAGAGAAAAAAGAGGGAAAGCAAGGGTAAACAGGTAAAAATAATGTACACCATAGGATTTTCCACTTTACATTTTAGCACCCAAATTGTCCAAAACAAAACTTTTGGCCAGCTTGAATAATGAATATTTATTCTAATTATGAATTTTACTAAAAGCTTTGATCTCATCTATCAGTATTTGGCCCAAGGCCAAAAAATGGAAACCTTGGAAATAAAAAAATTGAATTGTCCTTGTATAAGTAATTTAGATAGTACCACGACAACGTAAATAAGACGACAATGGCTCGTTATGAAAGAAGCACTGCAACAAATCAGCAACATAATATGGTGCAGGCGTACTCAGCACAACTGCTAGTGCCAACACTTCAGCTTAATGATAGAGATCCAGGGCCTGCCACTGTGCGGAACATATCGCTGGATGCGATACGCCCAGACCAACGGGACACCGAGGTAAAATGTTTACGTCTCATCAGCACCTGAGTGGGCTATTTAGAGACATACTCAAACTTGAAGAAGTTTCATGTTCACAGGTACATTAGCGATCTTTTTCAGTTTGCATAATTTAAGGCCTGCATCAATAATTACATGGGCAAAATACCCTAATAAATGTAAATCTGCAGTAATGAAATATCACCAAACTACTGAATTTATCAACTAGGTTGGCACCGCCACCCTTCCACCACAGGACCAATGGTGGAACCTAAATTTTTGACCCAGGACCGATTCAGAAACTGGTTGAGATGATTGAGATGATGGTGGAAATACCTACCAAAAGTCATTTTGTGCCGACCTCTATCGAATTTATTGATTTTCAGCACAATGGCAACGCTGAAAAAGCGGAAGAAGTCCGTTCTGCCTACGGCGGGGATGATTTTTGCCAATATTTTTGCGACTGAACAAGAGAAAATATCACTATTTGCCACAGCTCAACACACCAATTTTTTATTTTTTTATTTTTTTTATTTAGAACATATTTTATATGGGTAACACTGTCAGTCAAAAAACTGTTTTTCAAGTGGCCCATTTACAAAGTGAAAAATAAAATCAACAAGCATCAATTAGAAAGGTAAAATCAAGTAAAATAAAGTTTGACTTTACATTTAAAATCAACAACGTTATCACATTCTTTAATACTCTCTGGCAATGTGTTCCAAATTACTGATGCCCTATAAATAAAAGATTTCTTATACATTTGTGATTGACACTCCGGAATAACAACATTTAAAGTATTAGCTAGGCGAGTATTAATATCATGGGCATCACATGCCATTATCACAGAATTGACTAGATGTTGAGGTGCATTACCATGGATACAATTATACATATGTATACTTAAAAAGTAATTAATACGTTGTTGCATATTTTGCCATTTAATTTACCAATGATGTGGCTGTCAATGATGTGGCTGTCAGGGTGCAATAGAAAGATACATATCACTTTTTAAAAACAATCTTTCTTTGAACTTAATTACTTTTACAAGACAAGACTAAGTAATTTAATAGCTATAAGCTGAAAGTATGAAACCAGCAAGATGCAATACTGTTGCAGTATAAGCCTCCATCATATCTTGATGTTTTCATTAAAGTCAAAGATGACACAATTTTACACAAATCTTCATTATGGAAGAGATGACTTTAAATTGTCATCTTTGCCTCAAATGACATTTGCTTTTTCAGAACTCTTGGTCCGTGACTGGGGGGGGGGGAGGTAAGAGTAGTTCAACTCTTGGTTTGTGAGAGGGAGGAGGTAAAGAGGAGTAAAACCTCTTGGTCTGTAAGAGGGCGTAGGTATGAGAAGTTCAAGTCTCAGGTCTGTCCAGGTCTCAGGTCTGTGAGAGGATGGAGGTAAGAGCAGTTCAGTTCTCAATCTGTGGGAGTGAGGAGGTAATAGTAGTTCAACCTTTGGTCTGTGAGTAACCTGCATTTTCTTCTTTTTCAACAGCTTTACTCACAGCTGGCACCCACTGGGCTATGTTACTCCGATGACAATGCCCGGGCAATTATTGACCGGTTGTGTCAATGATATGACAAGAAACTCCTTGAACACAAACAGGCCATGGAGACCTTCCTTGTGAACAGGACGAATGTAAGTAAAATAAACTAGACGTCAACATTATAGGGCATAAGAGAAGTGTTTGCAACACTCCTGGCCTAATGAACGCATATTTACGAAGGTATACAAACTGCTGGCAGTGTGTGGCATACTGCAGCAGCTGCTTTACATGCCTTTTGAAACCACTGGACCAAACAAAAATACCAGGGGTGCCGGAAGGAATCACGGGCGGCAGGGGCAGTCAGGCAAAAAAGGGCAAATCATATTCATGCCAATTTCGCATGACAAAATTTAAATAGAGTCAATAACAGTTTTGAATATACTTTGTGCCTAAAATTATTGAAAGGGGGCCTAATAATTTTTTTTCTTAAAGATCTAAAGGGCACCCTTGCCCCCCGGGCCCAGCCTCCCTCCAGTTGTGGCACCCCTGAAAAATTGTATTGTTTACATTGGGCTTATAATGGTAATTACAAAAAACTACAGTTAGAAGTTAAATATGACTCTAATGTTGCTTAAAGCAACTTTTAGATTAAAAGATATACATACAGCTTTTAAGGATAGATCTTTGGAATTTCTGCCAATGTTTTTATTGATTCCAGAACTTTTAAATTTCTTGCCATTTTTTTCAAGTTGTTTCAATGAGTAAAATAAATTATAAGTAAAACAAATCTGAATGAAAACATTCCTACCAGTATCAATTCTCAAAATCATTAAGTGACAAGTGATCAAAAATAAAACATATTATGATTGTAAATAATTTTGCTTCATGTAAAAGTGTAAAAAAATTGTCATCAAAAGGCAACTTTATTTGAAAAAGTGTCATGTTTTAAGTGATTTTCATGGAATTTATGAAACTGTAAACACCAATTCAAGATCAAGCTTCACTTGCAATTAACTTTTGGATTCAATAGTAATGTCATCACTTGGCCTACCTACCCCATTCATAATCCATACAGTCCATTCATACAACCAGTACACGTGAATATAATCATGTAAGACCTATTTTCATTGATATGCTTTCTCAAGTGCCTATGTCCTTAATCAAACAGAAGTGGTAAGCATACATATGGTCATGCTTGAATGCACATGAGGTGACAGAAAGAGGGGGGAGGGGCAGAGAAAATTGAAGAGGTAGCAAAAACTGGTAGAACAAACTTGAAAGAATGGATATGAGGGAAAAATTTGCAGTTTTTGCATCCTAATGACAAAACTGGGGGGTGGATAAGAAATATAAAGATGTTACACATTAGGAAATGATGATAAGTTAATGGTGTGCAAAGAAGAACATTGGAGGTGGCCTCAGGAGATACAGCAGTTTTCGAGCAGGCTTGGTCGGTTCACTGAGAAGACCATACAGATCATAAACTTTCAGATAGCCCAGACTAAAGCCATCAAGCAACTCATTAACTATTAAAATAACATTAAAAGATCAGTCAAGATACTGCAACTAGTTGACCTTGGAGAAATGTCTTTGTTTTTAGGTAGCAAATGGTCAACTTTTAAGGTCAGCACAGCAGTTTATGGGTCTACCCAGATGTCAGGGTGGACATTAACAAACTTTCAGTCTAAACGATCTTCTCAGTGAACCGACCAAGCCTGCTCGATAACTGCTGTAGCACCAGGCAATATAAAATTTGGCAAGGTGTGTAAGAAACCTCCTACAAAATGTAGATACAGCAGCAAGCAGGAGATGTGCTGCAGTATAATAAGAGATTACTCATGCACCGACTAAAATGTTAAATATGAGAAACAATAATAATATTTGTCAACTTTATGAATGGTTATGCAATTATAATGCTTATTCAATTTTAGCCTATTGATAAGTACTGTAAGCTTTTGCAGTGAGGAATAATGCAGAAACCAATTACATTTTACACTATTTTTAAATTTTGGAGGATAATCAGGAACTAACAGATAGTAGTGACCCGAACAGTATGTATGATACAGCAGTATAGGCACCGAATTAATAATGTACCTTCAAAGCAATGTTTATGCATGTATTGTGGTATAAAACTATTTTCATGCATTGACTTTAAATTAATTGTGTTAAATAACAACTATATTTACAATACATGTATAATGTATTAGTTAAAAGAACTTTTGAAATAATAATTTAACTAGAAGAGGTTTTCTTCTATCTTCAGTGGTCACACAGTCAGCATGCACAGTTACAGGCCCCAGTATGATGCCGAAGTATTATTCAAAATAGCAAATATATTTCCTGCATAATCATTAGAGAAAGTTGGCTGGGGCCAACTTCCTAATAAAAATAATATGGTACATCTCCACTGTATATCTTATTAGTCTTTGATGGATGGATGATTGGCACTTTACGTCCTGTATTTGTGCACTTGGTACGCTAGTTAGGACAGGAGGAGGACATGGCAATGAGGCAAAGGATGACTGAAACAGCCATCCAACATAGGCCCAGGTGACCCGGATAGAGCTGGATTCGAACCCTCGACCCAGTGATAGGCAGTCCAGCATGCTACCACTAGACTAACCCCCCACCCCCGATGTAGGCTATTATATCCTTTGTTATTTGCGGTTTCGCGCTGTACCAAGATAATGTGAATAAGACGACGATGGCTCGTTATGACAGAAGTACAGAAACAAATCAGCAACATAATATGGTGCAGGCATACTCAGCACAACCGCTAGTGCCAACACTTCAGCTTAATGATAGAGATCAAGGGCCTGCCGCTGTGCTGAAAATTTATATATCGCTGGAGGCGATACTCCCAGACCAATGGGATACTGAGGTAAAAGAAACTATTGTTTATTAATATGTAAATAGCAAATTAAATCATGTTAAAGTGTATGTTTCAGAATACTCAATTAACAGTGTAACAAAACTTTTATGTAAATATTCCACTTTTTCTTCATATAAGTATCAGATAGGTACATATAAATGGATAAAAATACAGCACTGACAACTGAGAAATTAAATTTTAATTGATCGTTTTACACTGATTATTATGCAGCTATGTTTTTTTTTTTTTTTACAATATCTCCAAAATAAATACCGGCTTTTGGATATCCTTTGCACATAGGCCCCAAGTGTGTCAGGGGAGTGAGTGAGTTTGTGTTTTACGCCCTGCCCCATCAGCACCAGATAGGGCTATTTAGAGGCAAAATAAGTGGTCAGGAAGCAAACATCCTGTCCATATTGTCCAATGCTTTCATATTTTGTCTGCCTAACAGTGTTCAATTTCCCAATTTGCACTAAAAAATACTGATATGTTACAGCACAGAGGAATACCTCTGTGGTTATAGTTATTCAAATGAGGACATCGCTATCATATTTACTTGACACGTGTGTTCACTTAATTGCTTTGTAGCTTTCGAAAGAGGAATTTAGGACCATGACTGAGCGTGTACTCGTCAACTGCATGCCGAAGCTTCAGGGCGATCCTGATTTTTTCGCAAGATTGTGTCCTGGCAAATACCTCACAAGTATTCCAAGGAAATGGCACAAAAGAGCAAGCTGGTCTTGGTCTGCAAGAGGGATGAGGTAAGAGTAGTCAGGTCTCAGGTCTGTGAGAGCACGACAGTGAGAGGGAGGATGGATGGATGGATGTTTGGGGCTTTACGTCCTGTATTTATGCATTTCTTAGGCTAATTAGGACAGGAGGAGGACACGGCACAGTGAGAGGGAGGAGGTAAGAGAACTTCAACTCTTGGTCGTCCAACTCTTGGTCGGTGAGGAGGAGGAGGTAAGAGTTCAGCTTTTGGTCTGTGAGAGTCACAAGGTAAGAGAGTGATCATCCAGCATGATTATATCAAAGGAAAAAAAAAAGCACACACACAGTAGGCCTACTACTGTTTCACCAAGATAATGCTCAACTACATGGATGGATGATTGGGGCTTTACTTCCTGTATTTTTGCACTTGGTGGGCTAATTAGGACAGGTGGAGGACACGGCAATGAGGTGAGGGATGATTGAAATAGCCATCCAACATAGGCCAGGTGACCCGGCAAGAGCTGGATTCGAACCCTGGACCCAGCAATTGGCAGCCCAGCACGCTACCGCTAGACCAACCCTCCCCTCCCCCAGTTTGCTCTAAAAAATACTGATATGTTACAGCACAAAGGAACACCTCTGTGGTTATAGTTATTCAAATGTGGACATCGCTATCATATTTACTTGACACGTGTGTTCACTTAATTGCTTTGTAGCTTTCGAAAGAGGAATTTAGGACCATGACTGAGCGTGTACTCGTCAACTGCATGCCGAAGCTTCAGGGTGATCCTGATTTTCTCAAGATTGTGTCCTGGCACATAACTCACAAGTATTCCAAGGAAATGGAAGAAAAGAGCAAGCTGGTCAGTAAAGTTTTTCGACATAGTGATAGAATAAAACACTGTTCAAAAAAGAAAACTCTGCTAGGCCCCTTGGAACTTCATCCCCATTACCTCTTGACAAGTCTTTTGCTTACCATCCAACAGAGTGCAAAATAGAAGCTTAGTGGAAAGTGCGATCTTGAAAAATAAAGTTTTTACATTCATGCACTTGGTTGGGAGGTACGAGTAGTTCAACTCTCAGGCAGGATGCTAGACTTGGTCAACTCTTGGTCTGCAAGAGGGATGAGGTAAGAGTATAGTTCAGGTCTCAGGTCTGTGAGAACATGACAGTGAGAAGGAGGAGGTAAGAATAGTTCCAACTTGGTCGTTCAACTCTTCATGGATTCGCTCATGTTATCAGACATTGTATCAAGAGGTAGGAGTGTATGCACTATGCTGAAAATTAAAGCATCACAGGTATTTCTCGAAGGGTATGGGATGCAAAGACCTTGTTCTTCCCGGATAGGAATTCCCTCACTGGTCTAAGCATTGAGGAGGTTTATGTGTCACTGACTACCTACAATGAAACAGCAATATTTACCTTTCAACACTTGGGGGGGGGGATATTGCAGCAGTCGGGGCAATGGACCCTACTGGATTGATTTGAGCACTTACCGTGGAAGCTGGATTCGTAGCTGGGACCCAGGGATTGGCAGCCCAGCACGCTATACTACCACTTAGCTGACCCCCCCCCCCATGGCAGCTAGACGTTTTATTGTCATGGCTTGATAAAATGTCATTCTAGCACTCCAGAAGCCCCCTGGATCGCAGCTTCTCCAGACAAGAGAGTTTTCGACACGACCTGACAGCCACCATTTGGCCTGCTAGAAATACATGTAAAAGCGCCTCAAGCTGCTGACCTAAAGTCTGTGGACTGCCTTCGTAAATCGGATGATAAATTTGAGCTGAAGAAGAACCACAACTATTACCACCAAGTCCAATGTTAGTAACTGGACTTGATTGGTGTGACTTTTTTGTTTACCTCAGAATGGTAATGAGTGTCATGTGGAGCAGGTCAAGTTTGAACCGGAGTCAAATTGGACTTCTTTTATTTCTCTTACTTTTTGTAACTCCACAATTGATATAAAGTTAAAGTGAATCAAACTTATCAAAGTAAATATATAAATGTGACAAACATCTGTTGATAGTAATAAATGTTTCCTTTATTATTACTTCTTAACATAATTAATTTAATTTGATTATGTTACCAGATAAATGAAACCTGCGGACAAAATGTATTATTTTGCGGAAAACTCGCAGGTCTGAGCATCGAGGAGGTTTATGTGTCACTGACTACCTACAATGGAACAGCAATACCCTTCAACACTTGGGGGGAATATTACAGCAGTCGGGGCAATGGACCCTACCGGATCTATTTGAGCACTTACCGTGTAAGATTGACAGTTGACAGGGGCGGATCCAGGATTTTTCAAAGGGGGGGGGGCAGAAACACTTATAAAATTGCAGTCTCTAGAAAACTTTTTTTTTTTCATGCTACCAATTAAAATATCATGGCAGCTGGAAGGATGAATTGATGATTGAGGCTTTATGTCCTGTATTTATATGCTGGTAGGCTAATTAGGACAAGGGGAGGAAACAGCAATGAGGCGAAGGATGATCGAAACAGCCACTAAACATGGGTCCAGGAGACCCGGCAATAGCTGGATTTGTAGTGGGGACCCAGGGATTGGCAGCCCAGCATGCTACACTACCACTGCGCTAACCGCCCCCCCCCCCATGGCAGCTAGATGTTTTATTGTCATAGCTTGATAAAATATCATTCTAGCACTCCAGCTATCGCCTCTATTTAAAAAAAAAATCTCTAGTCTCTTTGATAAACTACATTTGCAATCCCAAAAAAAATGCACATCTGACAAAAAACTAATTGTAACTTTCATAATATGATGAGTGCTGGATCTCACATGCTAATGAACGGAACTTTCATTACACTCTTCATCATACTTACGTGGAATCTCAAGTTCTTTTCTTTGCCGTTGAACTGTGATTTTCAGGGTATAAGCAGTCTAGCATTCATGATGAGAAGGATAGCAGGGCTGGAAGTGTGCTTTTGTGTGAAATCGGCTTTTTTGAGGACAAATTTCAGAAAATGGGTGATTTTCGCCGACTCTCTTGGTCATTATCCCACTAAGGTATACTTCGTACTTAAGAATGAAAATGGATCTGATGTTCCCAATTCACGCCTCTTACTGAGCTACGAGATTCCCTGCGTCACGGGACGAAAGCAAGGCTACCAACCCAACTAGCTTGCCTGCTACATGACGTTATAGAGCAAAATATGTGACTTGTCTCAGAAAGAAAATTCTAGCTCGCTCAATTCTTAACGGATTTTAATGAAAGATGGCTTGATGGAAAGCCCTCTTCCAGATGTACAACATATCCAAGCGGCAATAAAACAAGGCATCTTGCTGCAAAAAAACAACAACGATGGAATGCTCTGCTAGGATCTTTCACCTGGACCCTGGCACCGAAGTGCCTTGAACCAAATGAGAACCTTTATTAAATACAAAGAAAGTAATTATTACTAATTCGGAGAATAAATATTTCAATAATTTACCTGTATGAATTTGAGTAAACACCAGTTCAAGGCTCACAAAAAAATTATTAATAAATACCACAAGTCATGTCAGTATCTATTTTACAGGAATTCACATTGAAGACTTGCTGATTTCCATTGATGTGATCTTCGACTTCAGCAAATTCTTTATTTTCAATACTGGACTAAAACTATCCAATAAAATGTCATAATTTAGGCCAGGTAATAGGGCACATTAATTTAGAAACAATACCCACTAAGCACTGGGTTCGAGACTGGAAAACAAATGAGTAATTGCAAATAGAAATATCTATTACATGACGTATGGAACTCTACATGACGTGTGGTAGCAACACAGTACATTCCAATAATTAATTTCATGTGCATGGGCGGTGCTGTAACTCCAAGAGTGCTTGTTTTGTCTGGCCTAAGCAGTTGAGATAAAAATTGGATGAGAATGAGATGGATGACATGAAAAATTAAGAGGAGCTACAATTAAGCTACATGTTCTCCATTGTCTGTGGACTGCCTTCGTAAATCGGATGATAAATTTGAGCTGAAGAAGAACCACAACTATTACCACCAAGTCCAATGACAACTTGCATTTACTGGACTTGATTGTTGGGACTTTTTTGTTTACGTCCAAATGGTAATGAGCGTCATGTGGAACAGGTCAAGTTTGACCCGGAGTCAAATTGGACTTCTTTTATTTCTCTTACTTTTTGTAAATCCACAATTGATATATAAAGTTAAACTGAATCAAAGTAAATATATAAATGTGACAAACATCTGTTGATAGTAATAAATGTTTCCTCTATTATTATTTCAATACATTATGAGTCGAGTAAGACTGACCAAATTACATAAATGTATTATTACAATTAATTTTCATTACAATTTTCACATGTCATAGAATTATTTCTTTACATATGAATAATTTTATTTTAATTTGATTATGTTACCAGATAAATTAAACTTGTGGACAAAATGTATTATTTTGCTAAAAACTCACTGGTCTGAGCATCGAGGAGGTTTGTGTGTCACTGACTATCTGCAATGGAACAGCAATACCTTTCAACACTTGGTGGGGAATATTGCAGCAGTCGGGGCAATGGACCCTACCGGATCTATTTGAGCACTTACGGTGTAAGATTGACAGTTGACAGGGGCGGATCAAGGATTTTTCAAAGGGGGGGGGGCGGCAATACCTATAACATTGCAGTATCCAGAACACTTTTTTCATGTTACCAATTAAAATATCATGGTAGCTGGATTGACGAATAATTATTGATGATTGAGGCTTTATGTCCTGTATCTATATGCACTTGGTAGGCTAATTAGGACAAGGGGAGGAAACAGCAATACAGCAATGAGGCGAAGGATTATCAAAACAGCAACCAAACATGGGTCTAGGAGACCCGGCAATCGCTGGATTCGAAGTGGGGACCCAGGGATTGGCAGCCCCGCACGCTACACTACCACTGAGCCAACCGCCCCCCCCCCCCGCCATGGCAGCTAGACGTTTTACAGTCATGGCTTGATAAAATGTCATTCTTGCCTCTAATTCCATAAAAAATCTCTTTTCTCTTTGATAAACTACATTTGCAATCCCACAAGAAAATGCACATCTGACAAAAATAAATTGTAACTTTCATAATATGATCATTGCTGGATCTCACATGCTAATGAACAGAACAGTCATTAATGACAGCCTCATGTGTCTTTAAATACAAACTAATAAAGAAATTCCCCAAGAAAAGGCTAAAATATCATTTATATATAATTAATGGCAGTCACTTCGAGTGCCACACGCAATCAAAAAGCTATGCCAATTTTTGTGTCATTGACTTTTCCTTAACCTTTTTCTGCAGTGCAAAGGAAGAAGCCCGGAAGCTGACACCATTCTCCCAGATAGAGAGGCTTAAAATGAAGTTTGATAAGCAGCAAGCTTGGACAAATGTTTGAACTGGCTGCTATGCACTTTCAGGTTTTACCACTGCTTTTTAACCTGTTTGTTAAGATAAAACCACAACCATACATTTTTTATTGAAGTCAAAAGTGACTCCTGTTGAGGATTGGATGGAAAAGCTATGCAGTGTCTTGCAAGCCTGCATGAAGGCATGCCTTATCATTCTCTATTATTCGACATTCATGGAAAAGAATAACCATCAAAACAAAAAAAATTATTTGCGATCGTCGTGCTTGACTGCTTTTCACTGTTATCCAGCCCATGCACCAGAATGTTTAAATAGCAATTCGTTGACCTCCTCCACGACGAACAAAATGTGCTCAATGGAAAATTTGGAGACCGAACTACGGAAAGCTTTTAAAATCACAAAAAAACTCTGGGAAAGGTGAGAAAAATTATCAATTGACTTGGCTCAAAGAACTGGCGTGAGGAGGACTGTGGACCAGCTAAAAAAGAAAAAGGAAAATTTGTTCTGCCTCACTAAAAAGGAATGTAAGATCTACAGTTTGCTGGCCAAAACCACCGTGCATGAAGTCCAGGCGAAGTTGCTAACAGGGTCAATACACCCAGACAAGAAAGGAAGGACACGTGGGCATCACCCAAATATGCAATAAATTAGTGGGTGAAATGATTGGTGAGAAGGGCTCAAACATCAAACCAAGAGAAACGCCACAATGTGAAAAGAAACATCTACAGTAACAGCAACAAGCCGAAGGTATGGGTAAAAAGTACAGGTCACCCGAAGAAATGTCACAAACGCCATCAACGACATTGAGAACTTCACATGGGAGAAGAGGAAACATGGAAAAGGAATGAAGAAAGAGAGATGGATGGATGGATCATTGGGGCTTTACGTCCTGTATTTATGCACTTCGTAGGCCAATTAGGACAGGGGGAGGACATGGCAATGAGGCAAAGGATGATTGAATCACGGCAAGAGCTGGATTCGAACCCTGGACCCAGCGATTGGCAGTCCAGCACGCTACCACTAGACCAACCCTTTTACAAATAATCACACAACTTTACTTTTGATAAAACTTCACATTTTTAAAACATTTTGACAAAGTAGCCATAGCCTTGAATGACATCCAGTGAATCACAAGCCCATTTAGTTTTTACAGGACATTTTTCTGTCAATAAAATATAATTATTCGTTCATTCAATTTGACACCACCTACTTTTCTTCTTAATAAAACTTCAGTTTTCACGACTTTTTTTACAAAATCCACAAATACTCCAATGACATTCACATGCCCATTTACTTTTCATAGGACAGTTTGCAAAATAATCATACCATTTTCCTTTTGATGAAACGGTTTTTCAGGACAATTGTATGGAACAGCCAAACAATTTTAGTACATTTGAAAACATGCCCATTTCACAAAATAGGCACACCACTTGGATTTTGCTGAAACTTCAGTTTTGAAGATACACTGTAATTAAGCAAAATAGACTCGCCACTTCCATGACATTCAGTCTCTCGTTTGCCCATATATTATAAAGGACATTTTTTGCAAAATATCCACAACCCTAGGTTTTGTTGAAACTTCGTTATTCAAGACATTTTTACAACATAGCCTCAGCCTTTGATGGCATCCACATGTCCATTTCCAATTTATAGGACATTTTACAAAATAGCCACACCACATTAATTTGTTTGAATTTCAGTTTCCAAGACATTTTACAAAAGAGCCTTACAACTTTGATGACATTCACATGCCCATTTCAATTTATGGGACATTTTAAAAAACAGCCACACTAATTTCCTTTAGATTTGATTTGTTTCAAGACATCTTACATAAGAGCCTTACAACTTTGATGACATTCACATGCCCATTTCGAATTCATAGGACATTTTACAAAATAATCACACCAATTGTCTTTAGATTCAATTTGATTTCAAGACATTTTACAAAAGAGCCTTACAACTTTCATGACATTCACATGCCCATTTCGAATTTATGGGACATTTTACAAAATAGCCACACCAATTGTCTTTAGATTTAATTTGATTTCAAGACATTTTACAAAAGAGCTACAGCTTTGATGACATTCACATGCCCATTCTGAATTTATGGGACATTTTACAAAATAGCCACACCAATTTCCTTTAGATCTGATTTGTTTCAAGACATCTTACAAAAGAGCCTTACAACTTTGATGAGATTCACATGCCCATTTCGAATTTATAGGACATTTTACAAAATAACCACACCAGTTGTCTTTAGATTCAATTTGATTTCAAGACATTTTACAAAAGAGCTACAACTTTGATGACATTCACATGCCCATTTCAAATTTATGGGACATTTTACAAAATAGCCACACCAATTTCCTTTAGATTTGATTTGTTTCAAGACACCTTACATAAGAGCCTTACAACTTTGATGACATTCACATGCCCATTTCGAATTTATAGGACATTTTACAAAATAACCACACCAGTTGTCTTTAGATTCAATTTGATTTCAAGACATTTTACAAAAGAGCCTTACAACTTTGATGACATTCACGTGCCCATTTCGAATTTATAGGACATTTTACAAAATAATCATACCAATTGTCTTTAGATTTAATTTGATTTCAAGACATTTTACAAAAGAGCTACAGCTTTGATGACATTCACATGCCCATTTCGAATTTATAGGACATTTTACAAAATAACCACACCAGTTGTCTTTAGATTCAATTTGATTTCAAGACATTTTACAAAAGAGCCTTACAACTTTCATGACATTCACATGCCCATTTCGAATTTATAGGACATTTTACAAAATAATCACACCAGTTGTCTTTAGATTTAATTTGATTTCAAGACATTTTACAAAAGAGCTACAGCTTTGATGACATTCACATGCCCATTTCGAATTTATAGGACATTTTACAAAATAACCACACCAGTTGTCTTTAGATTCAATTTGATTTCAAGACATTTTACAAAAGAGCCTTACAACTTTGATGACATTCACATGCCCATTTCGAATTTATAGGACATTTTACAAAATAATCACACCAATTGTCTTTAGATTTAATTTGATTTCAAGACATTTTACAAAAGAGCTACGGCTTTGATGACATTCACATGCCCATTTCGAATTTATGTGACATTTTACAAAATAACCACACCAGTTGTCTTTTAGTCCAGAAGCCAAACCCAGAAATGTGACATCCAGTAAACACCCCTGAGTAGATTTAGTTTGACACTTGATGATGTTAGGGCACCCCAGCCTGCATATGGCCAGGGTGGGTTTACTCATCAAATGTGGCGCATAACCCGGTAATGCGGCCATATGTCCGGTTACGGACAAAATTTATTGAAAATTCCAAATATTGAGTTTTGAGGGCTTAATATTGACTGAATCAAACTGGAATTGGTTCAGATATGTGTAGAATAATTGTTTTCATGTTACTAAATTAAAAAATGTTACATAGTTTCTTTATTTTGTGATTTATAAGGAATCTATGGTCATTTTTCATGGAAAATTCGCTTCATTTTCAGCCGGGCCTAATTGCAAGTCTCTCCAGAACTTCAGTTCTAATGCAGATATCAACATGGTTCAAACTGCAAAAACTTCCCCTTATTCTCAGCTTGCCAGTGGTGTTACATTCATGGCACTGTGATGGATACTTTCTCTGCTATTAGACTTTAAAATGACAAAAGTTACCCTACCCCCCTTATTTTCGAATTTATCACATATTCATAGATTTGCAGAAAATTTCATCCTCAGGTTCTTTGCAACAAATGAATTGCTAAGGTATGTAAATGCCCCATTTCGAGAGACTACAGGTGAACACAGAGACCATGTATACACTGATAATTAATTATATATCATGTTTTTATGGCCATTTTTATACCAATTTTATTCGTTTTACGGATGGATTTGAGTATTATGTCAGCGAAATGAGTAAAATGTAAGATATAAGATTGGTCCACAAGTGTTACAAATATATACACACATATGTATGGCATCTGATAGGTATTCAAATCACAATTAACTTTTGAAAGTTCGCAAACGATGCCAAACGTTTCATGCAACCAGTTGAGACAGGCACATTTAGTTTGGCTGAGTTGGCTTTCTGAGAGCTTGTCTGCCTGTGCATTTGATCTTCAGTTCAACATTATCTTTACCTCCTCAAGATCTTCAGTGTCCATAAAACCAAGTTGGCTCATAGTGTTTTTTCATAGCTCAAAGATGGGATATAACATGTTTTCTCTGATTTTTTTATTTCAGTACAAGTTTATCAGGTTGAAGATATATTTTGCAAACCCGTGGTATCGATTTGACTTCAAATATGAGTTAAACTATTTATATATAATTTGGTACATATCAATGTACTGGAAGGTTCCTAAGCAGCTGAACTTTCTAACTGTGTTTTGGTAGATAACTGTCAAACCCAATGCCCAATATTTGTTACTTAAGTTACGCCATTCTTTTAATTTTAAATATCTAATTCGATGCGATGTTAATTAATCTATGACCCATAGGCCAGCGAGATATCAATTATAAAATGTTTAGTATCCATATCTGGCTATGATAAACTTTGCCAAAGATCACACAATGTTGAAATGCATATTTCAAGATTAAAATATAAAATAGACTGTGTAGATACATCATACATGTCTCTTAAATTACTTTAAATCATATATCACAGGGAGACATACAGGCCTATGGTGTATCATGAAAAATCAGTACATTGTCTAATTATTCTAATGATCACTTGCACAAAACAAACATGGAAATGACATTACATGTGTCCAGATATTGGTGTTATAAACTTTACTAGAAAATGACTTCATGATAATAGTGACAACAGAAAATAAATTTTTCAGAAGACAACACAAATAAGTGCAAATGCTGAGGTTCATTTGGCTCTGCAAAATTCAGAAATGCAAAAATAATTCACAAAAACCAAGTCAAGAGTGAACATCATCAATATTCCTCAGAGTAACAGTGGCTGTTACTGTTATGGCTCATGCCACAAAAATGTATTGGCAGTCATTGTTTAGGAATTGTAAGCTTCAATCCAAGAAATGTCATGTTTTCTGCAATTCCAAGTCTAGTTCAGTTGGTGGAGCAACCACATCCAGTCAGAGCAAGTAATACACTTGGTGCAACTTCATGCTAGTTATAAGTGGAGGAACAAGGGTGTCAAAAGTCCCATTCTCAGACAAACATCCAACAAGTGAATTGGAGTGAATTCGCATCACATTTAATTAAGTTCAGTGGGACAAACATGGAACATCAGCATATGACTATTGAGTTTCCAAGCAAAGGTTGTTAAACCTTTTTCTGCAATTAGGAATGGAAATGTGTATACTCTTTGTAAACAGCACCTTTCATCTGGGGAAGTAAAAAAAAGCATATCACTTCTGGCTTGCTCTTTACAGCTTGACTGAAGAGATGATAACGAAAAAATATCAATGTCTGTTTGGATCAACAGCAATGTCCATTCTGACTCAATGTTACTGGCTCTGCAGCAATTTTAGCTGATATTAGCATCTGTCGGAGGCAGATGTTATGATGAAATAAGGCTGTGAGACCACATCAATGTACTACCATACTCTTTATATTTACCAGCTGCTAAGTAATTCAAACTGCCTTCACTTTTGAATCATTTTAGTGCATTAACTGGTAATATTGGCTTAGCTTCAGTGCAGCCCATATTGTGTGCAACGGTGCTGATATTTATGCGTCTATCTCTGTCCTTAACACCAGACTTCAGCCACAATTCTGATTTCAGGGCCTACATGGCATTGCCAGAACATCAAGTTTCAGCATCTTTGACAACAAACTTTTGAGACAAAGAATATTGTGTTTTACCTTTTGAGTTTTTGACAGATTTGAGGCAACACTGTCTATAAAATCACATGAATATGCCAGAATGAACCCCACCCCACTCGTGATTACAAACAACAACACCCATCGCCCAAACAGCAGGAAAAATCATGTCAAAGTAACATTTGGATCACAGTGGTATTCATTTTGTGACTACATGCAGTTATGAGTTCAGTAATGCATCAGACTGTAGAATGTCAGGTCACCAAACAGTTGAAGACCTAGTAGATCTTCGGTCAGTCCATCAAGAGGCTGATCCCTGCTTTTTATTGCATGCTCAATTGCTCATTACACAACAAAAACAATAGGCAAGTTTATTAGCTGATCAGTGATCACAGGACACTGCAATAAATCTGCTCCGGCAAAAAATCAGAATTGTGGCTGAAGACTGAAGTCATGGGCAGAAAAGATACAAAAGTATCAGCCCCTTTTCACACAAACTGGGCAGCACTCAAGTTCATAAACTGCAGGATGTGTAACAGTGCTGTTTAAGTGAATGAGGCAGGAGAAATCAAAGAGTATGAAAGCTAATGACCCACACTTGCCCAGAGAACTAGCCTACCTTGAAGACAATCAGGAACTAATTCTAAATACTACTGATGCCAATGAAACTTTGATGGCTGTACTTCAAGGTTGTAATTCCTCAACAGACATCAACCAACTTTTCTTCAGAGAAAGCAAGCAAGGAAGGATGACCACTACAATGTCATGGCTCTGTCTTTGCAAAACTAATATCACTTCTTGTTTTAGTGTATGGCTGGTCATAAGAAGTATATGCTATTTTTAATATGGTTTCATGAACACTGTAGGCCCGTGGTCCCCTTGGTTTTGAACTTTGGATTTAAGATTACTGTTAAAGGTTATCCATTGATTTCTTAATCAAAACATTTCTTTTGCAAAATTATGCTCATTCTTGACCTTCTTCATCAATATCATGGGAAATGCTTTGACATCGCAAGTCGCTCATTTCACAGATATAAGAGTATGTTGTGAAGTTTCAAAATTTAAATAGTGACTTGTTGAACTTCTTCACATACCATATATATTATACAGATAGTGGAAGGTGAGGAGACCAATATTACCTGCTAAGACCAATAAAGCTCAATATTGATCCACTCAACATCTACTATTTGTTATATTCTGAACCACAATTTTCAGACTGATACATATTTGTAAAATACTGGTTTTTCTGAAGACGTCTACTTTTTTTTATATGAAATATACTTAATTGTTCCCATTATTTACAATGGGCATATCTATAAAATGACAGATTGACATTTCAAGAATTTAGATTTCCTCCTACCCAAGCCTTCCCTTAAGTAACAGGCGATTAAGTGCATTGTTGCTGCTAAGAGCATAGGGGCACGCCAATATCACTCTCCACACACCAATTACACTTTTAAGACACCAATATCATTATTTATTGGCTTGTCATGTGACTGATCATCTGGTACATGATTGACCTTAAATTTTTGGTGCAGTATATATATATATATATATGGGCATATATTTCTTTACAGTTTTGGACCAATCTAATGTTGATATCTTACTCATTTCACTGACTAGATCAGCAGAGCAGGGCTCAGTATCCATCCAGTCTTTCCTTGTGCAATTGCTGCGTCAATGACGCAGCACGCTCTGGAGGCCTTAATACTGGACGCAGCACCTTCTAACTGGAACCAATGTTTAGGAAATTTAATTTCCTACATTTTGAGCTAAATTTCGGCTCTGTACGACCATTCTTTCTATTTTAAAAGTGCGTCCGAAGCACTCGAGGTTGATGTCCGAAGTTTTGTTTACATGTTCTATTTCCTGTCACTTCTCCATAAATCGGCCTGATAAAAATATTTCAAGTATTCAATAGGTTTCCTAAAGGCAAAAGGTAGATGCTTATATTTTTTGCAGATTTTTCAAAGCCATAAATCACCCCAAAAACATGTCCGAAAGATTCTGTTATTTTACCCAAGAAGAGATGGCGATGGCCCAGACCTGAGTATCCAGACCTATTCACTGACATTATATTCAAATTTATCCATAAAACGAAGGAAATTGGTATAAAAATGGCCATAAAAACATAATATCTAATTACTTAACAATAGATACATGGTCTCTGAGTTCACCTGTAGTCTCTCTAAATGGGGCATTTGCATACCTAAGCAATTAATTTGTTACAAAGAACCTAAGGATGAAATTTTCTGCTAATATCTGAATATGAGATAAATTCGAAAATAAGGGGGGTAGGGTAACTTTTATCACTATAAAGTCTAATAGCAGAGAAAGTATCCATCACAGTGCCATGAATGTAACACCACTGGCAAGCTGAGAATAAGGGGAAGTTTTTGCAGTTTGAACCATGTTGATATCTGCATTAGAACTGAAGTTCTGGAGAGACTTGCAATTAGGCCCGGCTGAAAATGACGCGAATTTTCCATGAAAAATGACCATAGATTCCTTATAAATCACAAAATAAAGAAACTATGTAACATTTCTTAGTTTACTAACATGAAACCAATTATTCTACACATATCTGAAACAATTCCAGTTTGATTCAGTCAATATTAGGCCCTCAAAACTCAATATTTGGAATTTTCAATAAATTTGGCCGCATTACCGGGTTATGCGCCACAGTTGATGAGTAAACCCACCCTGGCCATATGCAGGCTGGGGTACCCTAACATCATAAAATGTCTAACTAAATCTACTCAGGGGTGTTTACTGAAACTTTTTCTAAGCCTCTTTTGAGAATTGGCTTCTGGACTATTTAGATTCAATTTGATTTCAAGACATTTTACAAAAGAGCCTTACAACTTTGATGACATTCACATGCCCATTTCGAATTTATAGGACATTTTACAAAATAACCACACCAGTTGTCTTTAGATTCAATTTGATTTCAAGACATTTTACAAAAGAGCTACAACTTTGATGACATTCACATGCCCATTTCAAATTTATGGGACATTTTACAAAATAGCCACACCAATTTCCTTTAGATTTGATTTGTTTCAAGACACCTTACATAAGAGCCTTACAACTTTGATGACATTCACATGCCCATTTCGAATTTATAGGACATTTTACAAAATAACCACACCAGTTGTCTTTAGATTCAATTTGATTTCAAGACATTTTACAAAAGAGCCTTACAACTTTGATGACATTCACGTGCCCATTTCGAATTTATAGGACATTTTACAAAATAATCATACCAATTGTCTTTAGATTTAATTTGATTTCAAGACATTTTACAAAAGAGCTACAGCTTTGATGACATTCACATGCCCATTTCGAATTTATAGGACATTTTACAAAATAACCACACCAGTTGTCTTTAGATTCAATTTGATTTCAAGACATTTTACAAAAGAGCCTTACAACTTTCATGACATTCACAAGCCCATTTTGAATTTATAGGACATTTTACAAAATAATCACACCAATTGTCTTTAGATTTAATTTGATTTCAAGACATTTTACAAAAGAGCTACAGCTTTGATGACATTAACATGCCCATTTCGAATTTATAGGACATTTTACAAAATAACCACACCAGTTGTCTTTAGATTCAATTTGATTTCAAGACATTTTACAAAAGAGCCTTACAACTTTGATGACATTCACATGCCCATTTCGAATTTATAGGACATTTTACAAAATAATCATACCAATTGTCTTTAGATTTAATTTGATTTCAAGACATTTTACAAAAGAGCTACGGCTTTGATGACATTCACATGCCCATTTCGAATTTATGTGACATTTTACAAAATAACCACACCAGTTGTCTTTAGATTCAATTTGATTTCAAGACATTTTACAAAAGAGCCTTACAACTTTGATGACATTCACATGCCCATTCTGAATTTATAGGACATTTTACAAAATAGCCACACCAATTTCCTTTAGATTTAATTAGTTTCAAGACACTTTAAAAAAGAGCCTTACAACTTTGATGACATTCACATGCCCATTTCGAAATTATAGGACATTTTACAAAATAGCCTAACTAATTTCCTTTAGATTTGATTTGTTTCAAGACATCTTACAAAAGAGCCTTACAACTTTGATGACATTCACATGCCCATTTCGAATTTTCGGACATTTTACAAAATAGCCACACCAATTTCCTTTAGATTTGATTTGTTTCAAGACACTTTAAAAAAGAGCCTTACAACTTTGATGACATTCACATGCCCATTTCGAATTTATAGGACATTTTACAAAGTATCTATAGCCACATCAATTTCCTTTAGATTTGATTTGTTTCAAGACATCTTACAAAAGAGCCTTACAACTTCGATGACATTCACATGCCCATTTCGAATTTATAGGACATTTTACAATATAACCACACCAGTTGTCTTTAGATTCAATTTGATTTCAAGACATTTTACAAAAGAGCTACAACTTTGATGACATTCTCATGCCCATTTCGAATTTATAGGACATTTTACAAAATAACCACACCAATTGTCTTTAGATTTAATTTGATTTGAAGACATTTTACAAAAGAGCTACAACTTTCATGACATTCACGTGCCCATTTCGAATTTATAGGACATTTTACAAAATAGCAACACCAATTTCCTTTAGATTTGATTTTTTTTCAAGACACTTTACAAAAGAGATACAACTTTGATGACATTGATATACCCATTCCGAATTTATGGGACATTTTACAAAATAGCCACACATCTTTCCTTTATGATAGATTCAATTTCAGTTTTCTAGACATTTTCAAAAATGCAACACCACTTTCCTTCAATTTGTTTTCAAGACTTTTTACAAAAGAGCCTTACAGCTTTGATGACATTCACATGCCCATTTCAAATTGATAGGACATTTTACGAAATAGCCACACCACTTTCCTTTAATTTATTTTCAAGACATTTTACAAAAAGAGCCACACAACTTTCCTTTATGATAGATTCAATTGCCACACCACTTTCCTTCAATTTGTTTTCTCGACTTTTTACAAAAGAGCCAGAAAATTTGATGACATTCACATGCCCATTTTAAATTTATAGGACATTTTACAAAACAGCCACACAACTTTCCTTTAATTTATTTTCGATAAATTTTACAAAAGAGCCACACAACTTCGATGACATTCACATGCCCATTTCAAATTTATATAACATTTTACAAAATAGCCACACCACTTTCCTTGTATTTGTTTTCAAGACGTTTTACAAATGAGCCACACAACTTTGATGACATTCAAATGCCCATTTATAATTTATGGGACATTTCACAAAATAGCCACACATCTTTCCTTTATGATAGATTCAATTTCAGTTTTCTAGGCATTTTCCAAAGTTTTTCAAATTGCCACACCACTTTCCTTCAATTTGTTTTCAAGACATTTTGCAAAAGAGCCCCACAACTTTGATGACATTCACATGCCCATTTCAATTTTATAGGACATTTTACAAAATAGCCACACCAATTTCTTTTAGATTTAATGTTTTCAAGACATTTTACAAAAGAGCTACAACTTTCATGACATTCACGTGCCCATTTCAATTTTATAGGACATTTTACAAAACAGCCACACCAATTTCCTTTAGATTTGATTTGTTTCAAGACATCTTACAAAAGAGCCTTACAACTTTGATGACATTCACATGCCCATTTCGAATTTTCGGACATTTTACAAAATAGCCACACCAATTATCTTTAGATTTAATTTGTTTCAAGACACTTTAAAAAAGAGCCTTACAACTTTGATGACATTCACATGCCCATTTCGAATTTATAGGACATTTTACAAAGTATCTATAGCCACACCAATTTCCTTTAGATTTGATTGGTTTCAAGACATCTTACAAAAGAGCCTTACAACTTTGATGACATTCACATGCCCATTTCGAATTTATAGGACATTTTACAAAATAACCACACCAGTTGTCTTTAGATTCAATTTGATTTCAAGACATTTAACAAAAGAGCCTTACAACTTTGATGACATTCACATGCCCATTTCGAATTTATAGGACATTTTACAAAATAACCACACCAATTGTCTTTAGATTCAATTTGATTTCAAGACATTTTACAGAAGAGCCTTACAACTTTGATGACATTCACATGCCCATTTCGAATTTATAGGACATTTTACAAAATAACCACACCAGTTGTCTTTAGATTCAATTTGATTTCAAGACATTTTACAAAAAGAGTCTTACAACTTTGATGACATTCACATGCCCATTTCAATTTTATAGGACATTTTACAAAATAGCCACACCAATTTCTTTTAGATTTAATGTTTTCAAGACATTTTACAAAAGAGCCTTACAACTTTGATGACATTCACATGCCCATTTCAAATTTATAGGACATTTTACAAAATAGCCACACCACTTTCGTTTTGTTTGAATTTCAGTTTTCAAACACATTTTACAAAAGAGCCTCACAACTTTGATGACATTCACATGCCCATTTCGTTATAATAGGACATTTTACAAAATTTTCACAAAACTTTCCTACATAATAGATTTATTCAGTTTTTAGACATTGTATTTTTACAAAAGAGCCTCAAAACTTAAATGACATTCACATGCTCAATTTGTTTTTATAGGACATTTTACAAAACAGCCACACAATTTTTCTTTTGATTAAACTTCCATTTTTTTCAGGATAATTGTGAATAAGAGTCACCCCCATTTTTATCGCATTCACATGCATCTTACATTTTTACAGGAAATATTAATAAATAACATTTGACAACATGCTTGCCCCTTCTTTATGTTTTAAAGGGACTTTTTTTTTTCGAATGCGAATCCTGTATGTTTTAAAGGGAACATGAATTTGTAATTTTATTTAAGACTAAAGAATTTCTGGTGTGTTTTAAGACTGAGTCAGATTTTTTGGGTTAAACTGTACTGATAAAGATATTTATTGTAAAGTTATTTTAAAATAAATATCAGAAAATTTCTTTCTGGTCAAAACTTTTTAAGTCGCGTATATCAGATTCCAAGTTAGTGCAAAAGACATCCACTTGGGGGCAGACACTGTTGCAATGACACATACACAAGCCCTCTGGTGTGAGAACATTGCAAAAATAAAAAGACAGAAAAGTAACAACCAAAACTTTCATTATACTTGGCACTCTCTTTTGCTCATTTAAATACAAATACTTCCGAGTTCAGTTCTCAGTTATCACACTCATAATATTCAATAAAGTATCATAATTATAATATCAGCATCAATATTTTACTCATTACACTTCAATTGCTGGTTCTGACACAGACATAATTTTATCAGTAAAATAGTATGCGTTTTATTTCGGGCGGAGGGTCTTTCATTTTGTCATAAACTACAACAGGCTTGGGTCCTTTAATCTTTCTGCCAAATCGACCATCTTTGCGATGCCAGCGACCACTCTTCGGTCGAATACCTAACCACCGATTCCTTCCGGCTTTTCCAATTACTCGTTTGTTGTGATCTATATTAGACACTCGCCCAACAGTGGCAGTGCACTTTTCAGACACCATAACTTCTCTGCGAGATGGCAGGCGCACAATCACCATGCCGTCTGCAGTTTTCCTCAAAATGGAGGCAGTGACCCCTGCTGACCTGGCCATCCTTCCTCCGTCGCCAGGGAAACGTTCCACTGTGTTGACCAGAGTTCCAATCGGAAGACAGCCAACTGGGTATGAACAGCCCTCCTCAGGTCTCACTGGAAATACAAGAACAACAAACACATGACATAATCCCTATAATCTGAATAATAAATTTTCTATGGGCATCTTGTATCATCACCATTTAGATTAACCATGCATGCATTTAAACGTGAATTATCCGTTGTTCAAAACTCCTCCAGTAGTCATGATAAATCAACAAATATTTCATTACACAACTTAGAAGACTTTCAATCTAGGTAAGTCAAGGACTGCAAAGCCTTAAAATCTTATTCAAAATAACTAGAAACATTAACACTAATTAAGAGTGACAACTGGAGGTCCTCAATGCTAATTGCAGAAGAACTCACATTTAATTGTTCAGGATGCAACGAATTACAATCACGTGGCAACCACAAAATATGCTCCAAACAAAGAGAAAAAAGATAAGTTTTTTGAATAAATGCGTCATTCACGATCTGGTGCTGCTGGTCTTCCAGACACAAGAGCCAAAGGTGAGTAGAAGCACCATTTCATAAATATTCTGAATATTATGCATTATGCAATTAAGTAACAGTTTAGGGTACGTGTATGTTAAATGTTTCATGAGCAAAGTCTTACTACATTCATCTGGGAAATGGCGAATCCAATTAAATTTTATGTACAGCTATAAGCCAGGACAGATTTATAAAATTTATATTAACGATGTATACTAAACAAACACCACCATGCAGATGAAGATAGCAAGATTTATGGCCTAAAACAATACATGTCTATAGTTTGTCTCGGTCAGTTTGCAGTTTGTATCACTGAGAAAACGCTGCACTGACTGCTGTTGCTGTATGACCGCTTAATATTGTTTTTCCCTTACAGACTTATGCTGCAAAACAATTAACACAAGCAACAATCACAGATCAAGCAACATGGACGAGAGCACCCTGGGAATGAATATCAAGTCAGTAGTCCTCACAGTTTGGATACTGAGCGCTTCAGCAACAATTCTACTGGACGTCTACATCTTGATTCTTGTGAAGTTACACAAGAAGACAGTTTCCGACAAGCTCCTCCTAAATATGGCATTAGCGAGTGTCTTCGGAGTTGTGTTTGCGACCGCAGGAATTCTTCAATATGTCATAGAGCCACATAGCGAGGTGCTGAATTACGTTATTTTGACGGGAAATGAAGTCAGCTGGTGCATGGTGGTCATCCTGATGGGTGTTGTTGCCATGGATCACTATTTCTACATCTGCCATGCCCTGACGTACACTGAGACCCTGGCCTCGCTGGTCCTTCAGACTGTGACTGTGCTATCATGGACCTTGTCCTTCATATTCGCACTGACGTCCTTGTTATTACACATCTTCATGATCCAGGCCCTCATCTTGCATGTCCTGAAGATCTGCATCAATTCAATAGTCTTCTTCACTGTCCTGTTTGCCTACTCCACCGTCCTTAAGATGACCTGGGAGAAGATCAACACAGACCACAAAGTAAGCGGCCACCTCCAAGCAAAAGAAGCCAATCGCATTGACCCCCAAGAGACGAGGCCTCAGCAGAACTACAGGTGTCCGATCTATCACACAGACAGCAGCGCATCACAGACAGACAACAACATGCTCGATATGTCCGTCCGCATCAGGAGCAACAATCGAAGGATTAGTAAAGCTGCTAAAGCGCAAAGATCTTGTTCGCAAGTCAACAACATCCCAGAGATCATGGTTCTATCTCCACTGCCGACAATTCATACTCTCAACAACCAAGGATTTTCTGAGCCAGACCTTCGAAGTCAGATTAACATTCAGAGAAACTGTGGCGGAGGTGACCACCTAAAGAAAACTGACAGCCACATTCACCTTAACACATCAGCCCAAGACTTAGGGTTGCAAAAGGAAAACAAGAACACATCAATCCAGATATTCTCAAACAACACAATCGTAAAAGTTGAAACTGAACCGGTGACTCGTTCAAACTCACGGCAAGAAAATCTTGAGCGATCGTCGACGAATCTGAAAGCAACAGTGTCCAACAGGGAACAGGACATCTGTGTTGAAGTGGAGGTGATGGAGCCGGCATCAGGACGCTCCCAATTTCACACAGAAAATCTATCGCTTTCTCGTTCGGAAACTATCAGCACTTCTAGCACGGAGAACTCATCTAGTCCCCAGAATCCCTCCACTCCACAGCCACCTCCCAAATACGTTCACCAGAGGTCTAACGCTTTTCTCCATTTACCGAACAAGAAGCCCCGCCCTCAGATGTCCTTCATAGAATTCATACAAGGAGACGAGCTGGACAGCTCAACTGGCGTGCGACGAAAGAGATCAAGCATGTTAAACGTAAGACCTGCTCCAAAACAGCTTACAATGCCACGCAACTCAGTTCAACTGAAAATGCGAAGTTTCTTACGTATTACGATAATCATAGCAATCTGCCTGTCTACATTCTTGCCTGAGATAGTGCAGATCTTGTTCGAGGAATATGGAACTGAGCAGCACCATGCTGCTCTGGTTGTACCGAGTTTTACATCATTGCTGGTTCACTTCCTTGTGCCCCTGAGCACGATTCTTGCTAAGCCTAATCTCCCAGTGTCTCCAAGAAAAGCCTTTAGGTTCTGTTGGAATAATCAAGTCCAACCCAGTGTCCCACAGGCCAGCCAGAGTAATGTTTCAGAGGAAGCCATATGAGCCATAAATGCTTGAAGTAAAATTATGGTAGCATACACACATTTTCACCTGCTTTAATTGTGCAGATGATTCAAAGAAAGGTAATATGAATTGAAGGTGTCAACTTTAAGGGGAGGTATGGGTGAGAAGGGCACTTTTCTGCAATTTTAAGTTTAATGAACAAAGTTTGGTATAAAAAGTTAGGTTTTAGTTAAATTAGATGATTTCAGGTCATTTTGCATTGTTATGATGAATGGTTGCCATGGTAACCAGTTTAAAAGGCGAAAAAAGGCTGATTTTTACTGCTCACGGGATGTGAAATTTCTGAAGTTACAGACATGATAGAAAAATTTTGAAAAAAATTACAAATGAAGAAAGAGAAGACGCAGGGAATTACAGAGCGGATTTTTGATATTTCTTTTCATAGTGTCAGAAATTAGGGTAAAGTAGTCTCAAGTCATTTTTATTGAAAAATATCTCGTTTCTATCGCTATGATGTCATATAATTTTGCAACGAAAAAAAAATTTTTAAATCTGGTCTGTAATTTTCAAGACAATTTTTCGAGGATTCCGATGATGTATCCCACAGATTCCTACGACAAACGGTTGTCAAGATTTTTCACATCCCGTACAGGGTAAAAGTTGATTTTGACAAGTTGCGGAAAATGGCAAAAACGTGACGTTAACGTCATTTCAGGCAATTGGCCACTGTATGAAATATCCGTGGCTATTTCTCCAAATCTAATGAAGCTAAAGGTACAAAATTTTGCTACGATTTAGTTATCATCGTTATGTTTCACCAAAGTAAATTCCATGTTGCCATGGTAACTACTTTTTTGCGTGGACATCTTTGAAGTGAAACAACGCCACTATTTACTCACTAAAATTTGGCGATGATTTGGTATTTTGGACATGGCTTTAAGTGATGATAGAGACATATTTTAATATAATTGAAGCTTGGACTGGCTGCCTGAGTTGGTGTTGGTCAAAGATGTGCCATTAACTGAATATGTGAAGCTTACATATTTTTGAGGAATTTCTCACCCATACCTCCCCTTAAAACAATGGAGAAAGAATCTAATCAATGCAAATCATATAAATCACATCCTTTATTACATGAGTGCGTCTTAGGGTGGATTTTCTTTTCATATACAAATCTTCAATTGAATCAATTCTCCACGGATTAGGGCATGCCATAAATCAAGTCTTTCTCTTTTTCTTTTGTTCTTGCCAGTTTTTACTTAAGTCACATCCCATATTGTATCACTTTTAAGAGCATGGGACATGGGTATTGGGTAATCAAGAGTACTTCTTGAAGTAAAATCAACTGCAGTGAAGGGGACAACAACAGTTTCAGTTTACACACACAACAGGCATAATTTTTTCTACATTCACACATGAATACACGATACATATGTTTTATATTTGATAATAATCTTTCTCCATTGTTGTCAATTCACACATTGAATAACTTTACAAACCTGTGGTTCCCGTTAAGTGACGAGTGGACTTGATGAGATCTCCTGCCTTCATGTGTTCCGTGGCTATCACATATCTTTGCTGATCACCAGAGGCCACAAGCGCAATTCTGGCAGAGCGGTTAGGGTCATACTTTATGGCTTGAATCTTTTCAGTTAAAGGTCCGTTCTCCTGATCCTCTGGACCTCCCCGAGACCAGGCTATCATTCTGTACATGCGTTTGTGACCCCCTCCACGTCTGTGGAACCATATTCTACCTGAAATATTTCACCAAATTACCACAAGTGATTATCAAGTGATGATAATAACAATGCGCACCATTGACACAGATGACCAGGATAGATAAATGATTGGTCCTTTACGTCCTATATTTATGACTCAGCGATTGGCAGTCTGGCACGCTACCACTAGACCAACCCTCCCCCCGACACATATGACTAAATATCACTTATCAGCTTATTATTCGCAGTATAGACCATTTTGTTCTCCCCATATTAAGCTTGATTTTACTCTTATAGTATTCAGTTCAGTTAAAAAAAGTCTGATGTGTAATATTTTGAGACCATTTGATGAAATGCACTTAAAGTAAATAGATAAATCATTATATCATTACCCACCATTTGGTCCTCTGCCTCCAGTTTTTGGTATGTGTATTTTATTGACTGTATATTCATATTTCTCGTAGACTGTTTTGCTTGTGAGTGGTTCCACCCATCTTTTGTTTCTTTTGCTGGGAAGCATCCACTTTGGGGCTCGATGGCTGTCCAAATTGCGCTCTAGTGTAGCACTTGTATGAAAGGTACACCTGTGGAATATTGTAACAATTTTATTAAGTTTACAGAAATGCAAGCTAACAAACATGAATAATTAAATTTCATTCAAACATTCTTGTGTGAGATGTAGCCTACACCTGACAAGTTAAATAAACATGTTCATATCACTTTGTTTTGTGAATTCTTTTGTAACACTAAATTCAAATTAACCAATTCAGAAATTTTAACAGGAAATTAATAAATCATTATTACACATTGTACTCAAATTCCCTGTTGGATGATTAGATGCATGTTATCATAGTGTTTCTTCCACTCACCGATTAACATGATTAATCAAGTTATTTGAAACATTTTTCAGTGCCCTGGTTTGACTGAGATTATTTGAAATAACATTTGCAATTGCAGCTCCTCCATTTTCCAAAGACAGCCTAGAAACGCCAGCGATAATCTTGGCCAAAGACATGATCTGAAAAAAAGTACGAAATATTATTTTGACGGGCCCGTGCGACAAATTAAGTTCTGCACATGCTCTTTTGGATAGGTTTAGGTTAGGTCTTGCTTGTGAATTTATCGCACAATTTATCGACATTTCTGAACGCGCCCAACTTGGTTCTAATGTCTGCAGCGACAGTGAAAGGTGCCTATGAAATGTGCCCTTTTAACTCATCGATTGTTCTTAATGTTCTTCTATTTTGCGGTAGTTTGTTCCAAAGTGGCAGCGCAGATTTTTTAAAGGATTGATCCCACAGAATATTAATTAGTTCCATACCTATCAGGCATTTGAGGAGTGCTCTGAGTTTCTACACGTATACGTGTAGCAAAACCTCTAACATTAATATGCGAGTTGAAAAGAATCGGTCCTGGTTTTGAACCTTGTGGAACACCAGGGTATCGGAGCACCCCTCGACAAACTGCGAGCGGGTTCCTGCTCGAGTAAACCACTCAGTCTCAGGACTGTGCCAGTTGAATGATGTGTTCAGATTTCTTCGGAAACACCCTTCCCTTTTGTCGAGTTGTGACAAATAGAGCTGGATCGATTAATCGATATATCGCGATATATCGGTTCACAGACTTATCGTGATAATCGTTTCACATATTATCATGAAATCATGATAATGCATATGACAAAAGTTGTTGTTTTTCGTGAAATTAGACCAATTTTTGGGCAAAAATGACAATTTTTGTAGCAAGAACTATACTTTTTGACAGCATTTATGTCACAAACTTCGCATTTTGCATGACTGATGCTGATCAATTATCGTGATAAATATTGTGTATCATTACAAATTTATTGTGATATTATCGTATCGTTAATATTATTGTATCGTTAACCATTGGCATTGAACGATGTTCAGCACTCGTGACAAATCATCTTTCTGAAAACACTCCATGCAGACATTGTAGTCGCAGACAACCTGGTAACTCAGATAATGACTTCTTTTTGGCCCGATCATATGAGCCTGGTCCGGACAGTGGTCACTGATGTTACAATGGTGGTGTGAGACTGTCAGTTGAGTTGGTGAGAATGAGATGACCACAATGGGCACAGAATGTGACAGATGATTAGGTTAAGCAAGGACCAAGCCTTCCAAGGTCATTCTTAATCTTGAGCCACTTGACAAGTTATGCTTCAAGTTTCACAATCACACTTTCAACTCCTCAACAGGGACCTCGATTCGTGAAATTCAATAATATTCAATTGATCAGTTAGTAAATGATAGAATCTTTAATCATTGAAATAGACAAAATTGCAAAAACTTTACATGCATGTGGAATGGGCGATATTCTAAGAATCTTATGAAATGCCCCAGTATTTAAAGCAAACAGGGGTATAATTCACACAAACTACTCACTTGAATACACAGGTTACAACACTTTCATATTTCGCTTCATTTTCGTCCCATTATAGAGAGAAAATTAAACATTCTGGAACGACCTCAAAAAAAGGAGGCGACGAAATTAACAATAGAGGACGCCAGGGTGCAATACATTTCTTCCACAAGATAGCAGCACCTGTACTTTTTTTCACTGCCAGCCAGCTGGGCGACATCACAACCAACTGGGAGACAACCAGCCAGGCGACACACAGGGGCGGATCCAGGATTTTTTTAAAAGGGGGCGCGGAAATACTTATAACATTGGAGTCTCTATAACATTTTTTTCCAGCAATATGAAGGATTTATCTGACAAAAGGGGCCTTGTGCCCCCCCCTGTATCCGCCAATGACACGCGTGGTCTGATTTTTTTAATTACCTGGTACAAGCTTTTGTTGAATGACAGGGTTGTATCCAGTATTCTATGCTGGGCAACTGAAAGACCCTGGGCATCCCTGAATTAGGGTGTTCCAGACTCAGTCTTCTCATCTCATCATCATACGGCGGTCACATCATACGGTGGTTGAGCTGCCCTGGCTGATCCATGGTACCCCAGCACAACACAAGTCAAGTCAAGAAATCAGTCTTTCCAGACTCCAGAGGGGGGGGGGGGGCGGCAGTAAGCCATCAGAATAGTAGCCACGTTACTGGGGCTAGGGGGGCGGGGGAGCGGTATTTTAGGGAAAATTATGGTTATCTTAAGCTAAATTTAATAATAAAAGGTATAGCTATTATAAAAAATACTACGATAATGGAAGTAGTGCATGTGATTCTCACAGCAGAATGAGACAGAAAACACTATTAAATTGCAGAAAACTGCTCAGACATTTAGCGTCTGAAAATTAACAATTACCAAATCATTTTTATATAAGCAATCACATGGGACAGGGTTGATCATGGCTATAGCCTATAGGGGGACCCTTGCACAAGTTTCAAAAAAAAAAAAAAAAATTTTTTAAACTCCAAATCATGGCTAGAGTAGGCCTTATATAGGATTAGGCGCAGATAAGCCAAGTACAGTAAGTGACAGAGTGAGATACGGACATTGCAGGTTAACCAATGCCTTGCATGTGATCAAATTTTACATTATGATCCGAAACATTTTTTTTGTAGTTCTACTAAATTTATGAATATTATAGAATGACACCAGAACATAAAATGTAAGTATTTATTCTAAAAGAAATAATTTACAATATAAATTATGCACAACTTTGCAGGTACAATTGTAATGTGTAATACTCCCCATATTTCCCAATTGTTACATCACTCGAGTCGATTGAATCACCAAGCAGACAATTATCACATACAAAATCATGTAACCCAAAAGAGTCAAATTAATTCTTAAAATTGACTGCTGCTCACTGACAAGATAAGAAATCCTATGCATTTGTATGTCACAAGATCTGGTCATTGGTTCTCAGAAACTAAAAAATACTAAGATCCCATTAATGGCTTTTTTTTTTTTTACATATTTTACATAGGCCGTATAGCGGTAGATATAAAATCCAATTCATCGATATTCAAGTTATATGACATGGCATCAAATCAAAATGTACAGGTAAAACAAGGCATTTTATACAGACAAATACTTGAATAAAAGACAAGACTGGGAATATACAAGAATTTACAGGATGTCTGGGATCTGTTTGTATACATATCCAACAGGCTAGGCTAGGCAATGGTAATGAGAGCTGCATAATTCCTGAGAGCATATGCGCAATAATATTTTCACTTAGGAAGTAATTGCTCGAGGTTATCATGATTTTACGTATTACAGTTAGGTCCACTGGCACAGGGATTGATGCATATATACATACACAAAATGTACATCGGTCTATAGGCTATAGCTGAGCAAAAGAGCACCATTCATAAAATTTCACTTTTTACTATTCCCAACATTTACCATAGCAATTCATGAATCTCATACACACAGGCACAAGTCGGATAAGTCTAACAAAGTCATGAGGATGCATGTGTCGGTTGAAGTACGTAGAAGTATCACAGTTAACATCAGGAGCCTCCAATACCTATTATGTTGGCCATTTGCTGTAAATATTGACTCTCTACTGGAAGAAAATATTGCTGCTGCTTCGTCACAGGTTCACACTGAAAATGGATAGAATAAATTTATAAGTTCATATTTTCCACTGCATCATTAGAATCATATCTTAAGCTGAGCATGTGTGGAAAGTCACTGGGTACACTACCATAGTTGACATAATTTATAGAAATTCCAGCAAACCACTATATTATGCCTAAAGCAGAACAGTTAAAAATTGAAATAAAATAAATTTTTAACAAATTTCTTTTAACATGGATGACATTCCATATCTCATATACATTGTATGTGTATCTTCAAAAACAAATCAGTATTTAACTTTAACGGACATTTGCAAGTTTAGAAGAAAAATCTTAATTGATGACACCAATTTCGAACTCAAAGTGATATAATCTATTATTAACACTAACCTCAGTACTATAATTGGAGGTCAACACTTTGATGACCGGGGTGGATGAATCACGTTTTTCAAAATCAGGTTCTTTCTGGACAATGTCCCCAAATAAGTTGACTTTGTGTCTCAGGTTGTATTTGATTGGAAATATGTGGCCCTCAGTGGAAAAAAGGTACTTCGTTGGGGCTTTATTCAAGTGATTGTCTGTGTCAAATAACTGAAAGATAATCAAAACAAGTAGTATGAGTTAACATGCATGTAGGTCACGTTAAACATTGATCCAAAAGCACTGCACTGATCTCGATCTGGTAAATTGAACATATAAAAATCATGGTCCATATGTGCAATAATCTGAGTGATAAGACCAGTTAGTCACATATTTTTCTCTTAAAAATTTAATGTAAACCATGTTAATTCAATTCATAACATTTTAAGACAGTAAGTTTGTTTGCACACTACTTACAAGATACAAATATTTGCAAGTTTCGCTGAGGAAAAAACTTTCCATGCGATCTTCGTTACTTTTGTCATGAACATCGTGAATAGTTGCATAGCCACATCTGAAACATTAAAGATATCAGAGCTAATAAATTTCATCATACCCGGCTTTTTTTCCTAAAAGCTAAAGGTTATTCATTCGACTGCATAATTCTCCTAGGATTCAATAAACAAATTTCACCAACTATGAATTATAATGCATAGCATAGAATTCTATGTGTAGTCCCATCGCTAATACATGCACCATTTTAAAACGAAGAAGAACATCAGTATAGCGTGAATTGCACAGTTAGGCCCTACTACTATTTGTTAAGATATTTTTAAATGGTAAATGGTAGCACAACAATACTTACTGAACTCTGCTGTGATTATTTAGGCTAGTTAAAATATCTCTTCCAACGTGCATGTAGAAGGGGTTTTTCGTAGCCTGGTAGAGCAAGTATGTAGACTCGACCAATTCTGGTCTGAGTGGATAAAATGATACATCAGGTCCTTTGAGGTTCCAGTTGTAGCGTTCAGGAAGGGCGCCATATCTCTGCCAGATGGTGTAGTAAAGAGCGTGTAAACAAATAGCTTCCTCTAGGTCACCTTTCAAAAGCTGCAAATCAAGCAAGGAAGAGAGTCAAAACATCCAGGAATATCAAATTCCAATTAATTTCCCAGTTGACTTAGACTTCACATTCATAAGAATATATTTTTTTGCTTACTTATAATACAAGAACCCTGATATCAGTAGCTTTGAGTTCACCGAGTTATACATCCCAATACAGTCAGGAGCATATCCTTACAGTGGCGTCCCTTCTCATAGCGTGCCCCCCAGGTGCCCCCCCCCCCCGCTCGAGACCCCCTAGTTACACCACTGTATATTTGCCCATTAGTCTGAAATGCCCTCTGATGACGATAGATAAATCTTGAAAGGCCTGTGACTTTGAAGGCATGTAGCCTATATGATAGTTTATCAAAACAATCAAATCATTTGTAACTACCTGGACAGCCGGCCAAGCAGCCTGCAAGGCGTCAATCCAATTGTTGATGACCTCTCCCGTTCGCATGTGCACGTTAACATAGATAGGAGGGAACCCTGAGCCACTGTTGCAATCTTTGCGTCTGTTCAAAGAATAAAATTGCTAATTAATATCGAATCTATGTTGAAGACAATAGAGCATATATTGCAAAAAGAAAACTAGAGAGCTATTAAAGCATCTAATTTATAATACTCACCCTTTACGCATGTAATATTTTATGGTATCATAAGATTCGTTGAACATTTGCAGAAATTCATCTTCACCAAAAAGAATGTAGGCCTGCAATTTAAAGAAACACCATTTTCAACAATTTATTTATAATTCTTTCAACGAAGCAAAGAAAATTTGTCATTTTGTAGAATTTCATGCCAGTCAACTGTCAAGGACTGTTGTTTTAATTTACCTGTTGAACAAAAATTAAAAATTTATATAACTATTCACCACCTGGTACAATGCAGCCTGAACAAACATCATTATCATAATCAAACTCACTCAATACATAACATTTCAATGATGAGAGCAGCGAAAAAAGTATGCATTTGTAACAATTCAAAGTTAAATTACTGGTCACTTGCCTTTAGTAGATATTCAAAGAAGGAGTCGAGACCAGCTCCGAGTCCACTCATTATCCCAATCCACTCTCCAGTCTGAATATTCACCACATTGCCTGAAACAAACAGATATCAAATGTATCACACCCAGAGAACCGATGTATGGCCCAGAGAATCTAACCTAAAAGAATCATCCGTTGCTGCATATAATCATACAAATTTACGTCATGAGCGTCATAGGAAATCAGCCTGCAGAATTGCTGTTCGCTTCAAATCTTTACAGACGATTTGCGGTTGATCTCTCAGAGATGGGAGAGATTTATCTAACTCCGTAAGAATCATGTCTCTGAGACTTATGGAAATATGTTAAGGCCACACATAATTGATTCTTAGCTTCGCGGACCCGCCGACACAATAGAATTCCTGCCGATGGAAAAAAAAAAAAAAATTTTTTTGACATTATAAAAAAAATTTTTTTCACCTTTTTTTTTTTGTCCTACCGACCGACCCTAGAAAAAGGGCCTTGAGACGAATCCGAGAAGCTAAAGATCAATTATGTGTGGCCTAAACAGGAAAATCGGGCTTTCTTCGCATATCATGTTTGAAGGTCTCATCTTAAACTACAAATTCTACAAAATAATACATCTATAGAAATAGCATACCAAAGAGTCCAGTCACATTAGACTTCAAGCGCCATAGTTGTCGTATAGACCTTCGGGCCACACTTTCATAGACGGGATCTTGCAACAAGCGGCTCAAGAGACCAAATTCTAGCAGCAGGGTTCCAGCCCCTGCAAGACAGGTCTCATTCAGGCAGTTATCGGGCACCCCATCCTTCAAGTTAACCTGGAAGACACATGAAAATGGCATTGAAAAAAGTATAACTTGGGCCATGTAGTAATGAATTATAAATTGACTAGATTTACCCATGATTTGGGGCAGGACTATAATGGGGAATAATTAACCCCCCCTCCTCTACCTGCATGGGCATCTGGCCCCATGTTGCATGCTGACCATTTGAAATAACATTTGAGTAATAATTGTAAGATAAGTAAAGAGTGGTGGTAGAGGAAGTGAAGTTACAAATGCATCTTTTTGGCGGGAAGGCAGACGGTGGCGCCAGGCCTAAACGTGAGCAATAGCGGAACTATGATGGAGATGCATGCGCCCCTGGTGGGGAAAAACAGTAGAGGCAGAAAACGTAAATAAGGGAGCTGTTTCACTGTTATTTGCTGTTATCAGAAGGAGAGGATAGAGCAATAAGGATAGGTGGACAGTTTAGTTGAGTGGCATTGCTCGGGGAGGAGTTTTTAGCTGTTGCAGGAGTGAGCATGTCACCCATGATTTTTGCATCTTATACCCGGCAGGGATTACAGTGGACCGTGTCTTTAAAATTATTATTAGCTAAATCAACACCAGAGATGAAGACCATTCCAAAGTGCGTACAGCAAAAGCAATGCCCTGTATTCAGTGCATTTCACGCCATTTCAGTTGAAATTTTGAACAAATGGTATTCAATATTTGAGCAGATATTTACCAATATCTGAGTCACATTTATATTTAAAATGAATTCCTATAGATTCAGTATCGAATTGGAAACTGCGGGTCTAACTGAAAGAAACGGATCCACTGCACCGTTAAGTTGACAAGCTTATCTCACTCTAGGATACGGTATTCCAGTACCAGTAGCATCAAAAGCTGGCAAGAGGCGGGAACCAAGATCGCTGGCAAGGTGAAGGAGTTCGTTGTCATACCAAGCAGGAGCCATGGCGCCAAAAGGCTGTTCAGGGTCCGTGATGATCAGATGGCCTGATATCAGGGCTCCCATAACTCTGAAATTCAGATGTTTAACAGATTCTCACAATCACATTAAATTACAAGAGGACAAAAAAGAAATATATAAGGTAAATCTTTCTGGTTTGAATCAACAGGTAGTTGATTTTGAAAACCAAAAATATTTACTACGTTGACAATAGTCTTCGTGTCTTAAACAGGGACGTCTTATAAGAAATAAACATTCTGTTTTTACCTGATTGTGGCTTCGAAGACTTGGACTGTACTTGGTTTCTCAAAGGAGACATTGTTTATAATCAGTTGGACAGCTTTCTGAAATTCTGAGCTGTTCCCCATAATCTGTAAAAGCAGAGGTTAGACCATTTTCAGTCATCTTGCATCAGGACTCCTTATAGAATTAGATTCCCTCAGGTAGATAAAATTAATTTAGTTGAAATTTGATTGTACTTGGTAAATTTGGGAAGTGAATACTTGTAAACTTATTGGCCCACAAAAAACAATGTTGCCACTCCAGCCGAAGACTATACTCTGGATAGTGAATTGAATGAATGACTATTGAGACTATTTACGAAATACTAAATAAACTTGCCTACAGAGACCTACAATAAGACTAATATGCTGCTACCATGCGGGCCACAAATTGAAGGCAAATGTTGCTGCCATGTCGGCCACAAATTGAAGGCCGCTGCCATCATCTGGACTACAAATTGAAGGCTAGTGTTACTGTCATGTGGACCGCAAATTGAAGGATAATACTGCTATCATGCGGACCTTGGATTGTGGGCAAATGTCACTATTACGTGGGCCACAAATTGAAAGCTAATGCCACTACCATGTCATGTGGACAGTATATTGAAGGTTAATGCTACTATCATACGGACCATAAATTGAAGGCTAATGACACTATCATTTGGACCACAAATTGAAGGCTAATACTGTTATCATGTGGACCCCAAATTGATACTGTTATCATGTGGACCACAAATTGAAGGATAATGTCACTATAAAGGTGACCTTAAATTGAAGGCCAAGTGCTATCATGTGAATCATAACTGGAAGGCTACTACTGCGATCACGAAGACAAATCTTACTATCACATGGACCACATATTGATGGCTTGTACTGCTCTCATGTGGACCATGAATTGTGGACTAGTGCCACTATCATGTGTACCACAAATTGAAGGCAAATGTCAGCATCATGCACCATAAATTGAAGGCTAATGCCACTATCATATGGACCACAAAATGAATGCTAATTTCACTATCATTTGGACCATAAATTAAAAGCTAATGTCACTATCATGTGGCCCATAAAATGAAGGCTTTATATATATTACTAGCAGTGTACCCGTCTAAAGACGGGTAGAGATTGCATTGACATTTTATTGTGTATTTACCCAATGAGGGGTTGTGTAATTGTGTGAAGAGGATGTCTGTAAGAATACTTGTTTACAGTGAATTTAAATAAATTGCTACTTCGGAACGCCCTCCCTCTTTGTGTGGGCCTGACCTATGTTGGACAGCAATCTCAAAAATAGAAATGCATGATGCAAAGGCCCAAGCAACCATGCAATTTATCTCCATTCCTCTCACAGTCATATTTTTGCTTTTCTTTGCACCCATGTTTTTCTTTGGGGTCTTGAAAGTAATTGTATCTTTTCCTTTGCCATAGTGTTGTCCTTCTTGACCCATCCTACAATTGTTTTGTGTATTCTTCCTCATGTTCAACACGTCTTGTAAACATATTTTTAGACTATTATATCTATGTGTCTATATAGATGTAGGCCTACAGCAATCTACCTGTCCATCTAGAAAAAGGTCTGAGTGGCTGCTGCTGTTGCTCCTGCTTTGACTGCAGCAGGACAGCCATAATTCATGGAAAACTTGAAATTTTAGCAAATATTCGGAAGTTTTGATAAATTTGAAGTGATACAAACACAGTTCAGACATAGCAAGACACTGTGGTAAAATATTGTGGCAATCGGGTAAACCATAACTGAGAACACCCGTGACAAAGGAATATGGAGAGGTGAATTTTATATATGTATATAGATAATGCCTCTATCATGTGGATGACAAAGTGAAGGACAATATTGCTTTCACATGGACAAGCACCATCATGTGCACCACATATTGTAGGCTAATGCGAATATCACCTGGACCACAAATTGAAGGCTATGAAGGCTAATGCCACTTTCACATGAACACCAAATGCCACTATGAAGCAGACCGTAAATTGAAGGCTAATGCAATGATGTGGGCCACAAATTGAAAGCTAATGCCATTGTCATGTGAACGACGAATTGAAGGCAAAAGCTGCTCTCATTTGGACCACAAATTGAAGGCTTATGCTGCTATCAAGTGGGCCACAAATTGAAGGTTAAGTCAAAAATAATGTGAACCATAAATTGGAGGCTAACGCCACTGCCATGTGGACCATAACTTTGAGGGTAATCTCACAATCAGGCGGACCACAAATTGAAGGCTAATGTCACTATCAGGTCAACCATAAATTGAAGGCTCAACAAACTATCAATTGGATAAAAATTGAAGGAAAATGTCACTCTCATGCGGACCGAAATTGAAGGCTAACAATGCAATCACGTGGACAACTATCATATGGACCATTAATTGAAGGCTAATACAACTATCATGGGGACCATCAATTGAAGGCTAATAATGCTATCATGTGGACAAAAAATTGAAGGCTAATGTCACTATCAGGTGAACCATAAATTGAAGGCTCATCCCACTATCAAGTGGATAAAAAATTGAAGGATAATGTCACTCTCAAATGGACAACAATTTGAAGTCTAACCACAAACTGAAGGCTGACGCTGCTACTTGTGAACCATAACTTCAAGGCTTGTATCGCTATCATTTGGACCACAAATTGAAGGCTCACTCGTAAATCATGTGGACTCTAAATTGGAGGCTAGTAGGCACCACTATCATGTGAGCTATAAATTGTAGGTTAATGCCGCTATCACGTGGACCGCAAATTTGAAGTCTAGTTTCACAATCATATGGACCAACAAGAATCCAAGGATTCAAAACCGGCCTTTGGCGATTGTATATATTCGGGATTGAAATCATAAAGAGGGTGATTTATATATTATTACATGGATTGTTTTGTATTGAGCAGTGATTGCCAGACTGATAGTGTTTGCTGCAGGCCATAAAAACTTTGTGGG
Organism: Platynereis dumerilii; assembly: GCA_026936325.1. NCBI lineage: Eukaryota > Metazoa > Annelida > Polychaeta > Phyllodocida > Nereididae > Platynereis > Platynereis dumerilii. Next base: position 30,076,747 of record JAPTHN010000011.1, read on the forward strand.
GAACCTCTTAGCAAATGCCTATACCATATTTCAGAACTTTAAGTGAACTTCTTAAGGTGGCTCGCTACTCATGCAAAGTGGTCGTTAGCGCACATTGACGCTCAGCCAGGCAGGCCCTATCTATCGTCACCACTGTGCTGACACTGCTTCAACATCTTTTTTCAATTCTGATAATTCTATGCGACGGCCGCTTCGTTTTACATTTGCGCCACTTCTGTTTGGGCTAGAAACTTCTCGTTTTGAGCATTAGATGTGCCATGAAGAGTACTACACACAGCCGAAGATTCAACATGATACTCAAAACAGAAAATTTTTACAGGCGATTTTCAGCAAGCAGGTCTAATTTCTCAAAAATGACTTTGAGATACAAATAAATTTTTATATCAAAATCCATCGCGGTAGGAAACCTTCTGTTATGCTTTTTATTGTTTCTCATAATATTTGGAAATAAATGACAAAGAAATGAGAAATCCTATCTAGCCAATTTTTTTTGCGCCATGGTTTATGAAAAAAGCTAAAATTGTCAAAATCAATATTTTTACTCTGAGCCCCTCGGAAAGCCCTTTAAACTAAATATATCTCTTTGAAATTATAATCAGCTTTTCCATGAAAGTGTCTTCTTTAATTTCATCCTTCATTGCATAATATGGGATGCATGACCACTGAATGGCAGGGCAAACTTCACAGTAAAAAAGTTAATAAAAAAATTGAATTTTTCAGGTTTGCGTGGACTGACTTTCTTATACATAACCTCAAATATTTTTGAAAAAAAGGCTGGTAGCGACCACTTTTTTTTACATATCCTTGCTATAAACTATATTTTTGATCATTCTAAACTATTTTTAAGAAATCCTATCTTAGAAAGTTCATGAGTATCGAGCCACCTTAAGTCACGGTGGGCACTTCAAAATATGGCGTCCATTTTGGCAGCCATCTTGGAAATTTTCTCATAATTTATGAGGGAACCCCTAAGCAAAGCCCCAAATCAAATAATAAAGTCGCAGTGGGCAATTCAAAATATGGTCGCCAGTTTGGCAGCCATCTTGGATTTTTCTAAAAAATTTCTTAGGGGAACAAGTGAACCCCTATACCAAATTGCATAAATCTAAGTGAAATACTAAAGTCACAGTAGGCAATTCAAAATATGGTGGCCATTTTGGCAGCCATCTTTGATTTTTTCAAAGATTTCTGACGGGTCCCCTAAGTGAATCCGTATCCCAAATTGCATAAATCTAAGTGAAACACTAAAGTCACAGTGTGCAATTCAAAACATTGTTGGCCATTTTCGAAGCCATCTTGGATTTTTCCAAAAATTTTTGAGGGAACCCCTAGTTGAATCCCTGTACAAAGTTTAATAAATCTAAGTGAAATACTAAAGTCACAGTTGGTATTTTAAAATATGGTGGCCACTTTGGCAGCCATCTTGGATTTTTCCAAAAAAATTTGAAGGGAACCCCTAAGTGAATCCCTGTACCAAATTTCATAAATCTAAGTGAAATACTAAGGTCAAAGTGGGCAATTCAAAATATGGCGGCCATTTTGGCAGGCATCTTGGATTTTTCCAAAAAGTTTTGAGGGAGACCTCGAAGTGAATCCCTACACCAAATTTCATAAATCCAAGTGAAATACTAACAGCCTTTAAAATAACGTGCAAGCACTTTAACAGCTGCTTGTAAATAGACTTAGTATCTATCTATCTATCTATCTATCTATCTATCTATCTATCTATCTATCTACATGTATATATCCTCCCTCCCTCCCTTCCTCCCCCATCCCTTTTTTCCTTCCCATAGACTGGATCTGGCTGCAGCTGTTGCTGCTGGTTTCACTGCAGCTGATCATTTGAAACTCCCGCCAAAAACGAACATTTTAGTTTCGTAAATAAAAATTTTAATGTCACAGAAGTTTACCAAAAGTTGATGGAAGCAAGATAAAATTATATTTAGGCTGCAAGCAAAGTTTTAATGACATAGGTGAAACAACACGACCAGGGGAGTTGTCATAAGTTTTCTTGGAACTCCTCCGGTAATACAGGCTGCAAGCAGCTGTAAAAACTCACTCTGACCTTTCACAAGGCATGCGGGCCGGTAAAAAATGGTTTACCGGACCGCCAGAATTTTTACAGGTCCGTTTATTTCTGGCGGCAAGCATCTCTTTGCAACCAGTTCTGCAGACTGCAATTAAAACACCACTTTAGTGTACAATCTGTAAAAATGATATCCAAACAGAGTGGGCTGTTGCACTGCGAAAATGGCACTTCGTGAATCATCATATTGATGATTTGTCACGATAATTTTACTCTAAGATCAGTTACATTGCAAATCAAATAGCCTTCTCTTCATCATGACTAATCAAACAGCCTCTATGTTTCCCATGGATGTTAAATTTGGAAAGATGACACTTCATCAGTTATTTTGACTCACAGTCACAGAGTGCCAAAATATGTGGGAAGCAAACACTCATTTTATGCATATCAAATTTACAAGCTGTAATGATAAAGTTTGTCAAAGTATACTGTCAGAATGAGAAATTCACTGAGAAAGGCTCTGGTCTCTTGGTGGAGTTTAGTGGATGGGTGTTGATTGCAGGAATAATTTGGCAATGGTACATAACTACATCATAGCACTGTACAGAAAGCTGGTGAAGAAGTAGACAATGCCAAGTGTTATACAAATATAATGATCCACTGAGCAACCATGCCTCATATAGGCATGAACAATTATTTTAAAACACAAGTACTGAAATGGTTTGACTATCACAGTGCTTTGGAATTATAAGCAATCCTGACACAGGAGCACCTTCTCCAATGAGGCTCACAGGCCCACTGCTGCCTACAGCTATTCATTGCACCTGTAACCATGGTAACCCCTTACAGTTAACTGAATCTCCCATTCATAATGGGCAGGTCCATATTTGTCATTGGCCCCCATTGCTCACTGGGTTGCAGAACTTTGTTCAGAGGGGCAACAAAAGTGGACATTGACATGGACAGGACACATTGACACATGGACAAGTGGACAAGAGTCCCATTTCACCAAAAATCCGTTTAAGCCCTCCTCTAATAACCGGCCTTAGGCCGGTTAAAAATTGAAGGCTTATACTGCTATCATGTGGACAATGAATGTGGCCAAATGCCGCTATCATATTGATAACAAATTGAAAGCTAATGCCACTATCCTTTGCACCACAAATTGAAGGCTAATGTCACTATCATGTGGACCACAAATTGAAGGCTAATACTGCTTTCATGTGGACCACAAATGAAAGGCTAATGCCACTGTCATATGGACCATATATATTGAAGGTTTATGCCACTGTCATGTGGACCACAAATAGTGTCAAAGGCTAATGCCACTGACATGTTGACCACAAATTGAAAGCTAATGCCAAGATCATATGGACCACAAATTGAAGGCTTTGAAGGCTAATGCCACTATCACATGAGCCATAAATGCCACTATGAAGCAGAACATAAATTGAAGCCTAATACTTCAATAATGTGTAGTGTTGTAGTGATCGACGAAAACATCGGCCATAATCATTGCCAATTCAACATTTATTTCAAATTTTTCAACAACTCAAAATTGATTATTGTCTTTTCTTATTTGTGTGAAGACTATTTGCTCCATGAAGAGCTATCACCCATTATTTTAAAGCTCTTGAAGAGATCCATCTACTACAGGAAGAATTATTTTTGTATCGCTTTTGTTACAGTGCAATAATTGTCAAGATTGAGGTAATTTCTCAGTGAGAAAAATAATCGATTTAGAATTGATTATCGAATCGGAAGGGCCAACTGTCAATCGATGTTGAAAATCAGACTGATTCCCGTTACTAATAATGTGGGCCACAAATTGAAAGGTAATGCCACTGTCTTGTGGATCACAAATTGAAAGCTCATGCTGCTATCATGTGAACCACAAATTGAAGGATATTGCCGCCACCATGTGGGCTTAAAAATGCGGCTATTATGTGGGCGACAAAGTTAAGGTTGATGCGGCTATCATTTGGACCACAAATTGAAGGCTAATTTAGAAATCATGTGGACCATAAATTGGAGGCTAAAGCCACTACCATGTGGACCATAAATTTAAGGGTAATCCCACAATCACGTGGACCACGTATTCAAGGCTAATGTAACTATCAGGTGAACCATACATTGAATAAAATTTATCAATTGGATAAAAATTGAAGGATAATGTCACTCTCGTGTGGACCATTAATTGAAGGCTAATAAAACTATCATGGGGAGTCATTGGGGACCATGAATTGAAGGCTAACAATGCTTTCATGTGGACAAAAATTTGAAGGCTAATGTCACTACTATGCAGACCATGAATTGAAGGCTAACTAGCATTACACCCGTGAAGACATGTCAGGGGAGGGGGGGATATTTTGAAAAACATCACTTCAATTTCCATGCCTGTAATTTCGATGTGAAACATAGCTAAGGACATTGTAAGGTGTTGTAGGAAGACTTGCAGAAGTTTTCATAACTGGGCAATCAGCAGTTTTGGTAGAGTAGCGTAAGGGGTCCGTGAATTAATAGTATGATATTGCCATCATATGGACCACAAATTGAAGGCGCTTGTCACTATCATGTGGACCATAAGTTGAAGGCTAATACTGAGCACTATCATGTGGACCACAAATTGCAGGCTAAAGCTGCCATCATCAGGACCACAACTTCAAGGTCAATACCGCTATCATTTGAACCACAAATTGAAGGCTCATTTGAAAATCATGTGGACCATAAAATGAAGCCTAATACCATTAAAATCTGGACTATAAATTGAATGTTAATGTCGCTATCATGTGGACCGCAAATTGAAGGCTTATTTCAAAATGATGTGGACCATAAATTGGAGGCCAATGCTACAATCATGCGGACCATAAATCACTATATAATTACCGCTGCCTAGCAACACAACTCACCAAATCCAGCATGGTTGCTATGCTCAATGTAGCCACTAACTGCCCTCCCTTTCACTCCCATCCCCCAAATATGCCAATCCACTTCATCTAACCTCTTCCCTCCGTGTTAATGGGGGGTCCCCTCCTCCCTACTGCTCAACAGTATTCGGTAATAATCCTTCAAAAGTCTTCATTTCTCATCCCCCATCCACCACTCCATTTAATGTAAACAAATGATTTTACCAAATAACAACAGAGGGCTCTGCAAATCACTACCTACACACACAACATGCCTGCAAAGCTCACATTATTATAATGAGATCATTCATCCGTGTCACTGTGCAAAGATTTTAAAGAGGATGCTGATGGGTTATTCAATAATCCAATTTTACATGCCACTGAACAAAACAATATTTCTAACTATTTTCATCCTGATTTAACTGTATTGATGTATTCATAATATTACAAGGCATTTAATATGAAATAATGATTACACATTATTGATATCAATTCCAGATCTCACATTTCATTATTTTTTGTCCCCACTGGGGGCCCAAATATGACTTCTCACATTGGTCCAAGTTGGGAGAATTTATTCAGGAAGTCAACTAAATGGTCTATGGAAATATTCCCAGACACATTCTGACACCATTTGAATACCACAATTGATACTATATGTTCATTCTGATACAATAGACACACTAACTGTGTCTTAGTTGGTTAAACCACTGCAAAATTGAGGTCGAGAATTTTCACAATTCTGACTCTCCAAGCCTATCATTGCCCAGTGTTTACATTCTGAAAATTCCACGTGGATAAATCTGATCTATAAAACACAAGCAAAGCAGACAAACTATGAGTCTGCCAACTATTTAACTCCGGCAACACATACCAGAATGTCATCAGCTATCAAAATATCTACAGAAATTCGACTGACAACTCTATACAAGTTAAAACTGGACATCTTACAACAGCTATCAACAAACCTCCGTGCGTGAGCCAGCCATTATTACCCAGCAGCTGCTCAATGAAGCGTGAATTTTCATCATGCTAGCAGCGCCGTCTATGTACACTGTGACACAACTCCCCTATTGGATTATGTATAAACAACATAATGCCCCAGTGTCCACACTTCAGTTAGGGGGTAGAGGTGTCAACTTATGCTATCAAGCGCCAATGGGTGTAATGTTTAAATGGGTCTCCATGGGTGTAAATGTTTGCCAATGGGTGCCAATGGGTGTAAATGTTTGCCATTGGGTGTAAATGTTTCCCAATGGGTGTAAATGTTTCCCAATGGGTGTAAGTGTTTGCCAATTAGTGTAAATGTTTGCCGATGGGTGTAAATGTTTGGCAACGGGCGCAAATGTTTGTCAACGGGCGCAAATGTTTGCCAACGGGCGCAAATGTTTGCCAACGGGCGCAAATGTTTGCCAACGGGTGCAAAAGTTTACCATCGGGCGCAAATGTTTGCCAACGGGCGCAAATGTTTGGCAACGGACACAAATGTTTGGCAACGGACGAAAATGTTTGGCAACAGCCGCAAACGTTGCCAACGGGCGCAAATGTTTGCCAAAGGCGCAAATGTTTGCCAACGGGTGCAAATGTTTGCCAACGGCCGCAAATGTTTGGCAACGGGCGCAAATGTTTGGCAACAGGCGCAAATGTTTGCCAACGGGCGCAAATGTTTGCCAACGGGCGCAACTGTTTGCCAAGGGCGCAAATGTTTGCCAAGGGGCATAAGTTTGCCAACGGGCGCAAATGTTTGCCAACGGGCGCAAATGTTGCCAACAGGCGCAAATGTTTGCAAATGGCGCAAAAGTTGCCAATGGGCGCAATTGTTTGCCAACGGGCGCAAATGTTTGCCAACAGGCGCAAATGTTTGCCAACGGGCGCAAATGTTTGCCAACGGGCGCAAATGTTTGCCAACAGCCGCAAATGTTTGCCAACAGGCGCAGATGTTTGCCAACAGGTGCAGATGTTTGCCAACAGGCATAAGTTTGCCAACGGGTGCAAATGTTTGCCAACGGGCGCAACTGTTTGCCAACGGGCGCAAATGTTTGCCAACGGGCGCAAATGACTGCCAATGGGCACACATGTTTGCCAACAGGCGCAAATGTTTGCCAACGGGTGCACAGGTTTGCCAACGGCTGCAAATGTTTGCCAACGGGCCAATGTTTGCCAACGGGAGCACATGTTTGCCAACAGGCGCAAATGTTTGCCAACGGGCGCAAATGTTTGCCAACGGGCGCACATGTTTGCCAACGAGTGCACATGTTAGCCAATGTTGGCCAACGGGCGCAAATGTTTGCCAACGGGCACAAATGTTTTGCCAATGGGCGTAAATGTTTGCCAATGGGCCTAAATGTTTGTGTCAACTTATGATATCAAGCCATAACTTATGCCTTGGCTCTCAAACCTCCCGTTCGTAGAACGGGTATAATGCTAGTTAAAGCTAATGGCAATACCATGTGGACTACAAATTGAAGGCCAATACTGCTCTCATGTGAACCATGAATTAAAGGATAATGCCACCATCATGTGGACCAAAACTTGAAGGATAATGCCACTATCATGTGGACCATAAATTGAAGGCTAATGTTACTATCATGTGGACCACAATCTACAGGCTAAAGCAGCTATAATGTGGACCACAAATTGTGGGCAAATGCCACTATCATGAGGGCCAGAAACTGAAGGCAAATACTGCTATCATGTGGACCATTAATTGAAGAGAAATGTCTGATTGTCACTTTCATTGGGACCATAAATTAAAGAATAGTGCCACCATCATTGGGAACCATAAATTAAAGGCAAACGCAACTATCATGTGACATGTGGACCATAAATTGAAGGCTAATACTGCTACAATGTATCATGTGGACAACAAATTGAAGAATGATTTCACCATGATGTGGACCATAAACTGAAGGCTAATAATGCTGTCATGTGAACCACAAATTAAAGGCTGGTGTCACTATCATTTGGACCATAAACTGAAGGCTAATATTCCACTAAAACGTGGACCACAAATTGAAGGCCAACGCTGCTATGATGTGGACCACAGACAGGGCCAGAAAAAATGTGGATTTCCAGGCAATTTGATTCAGTACGACAAAATTTCCCACGAATGGTAGCGAATCAAGCGACTATTTCCAAGTCAGAAATTTGGACCTTTCTTCAAAAGTTTCCAGTGAGATTTAGAAATTTCCAGGCAATGACATGCCCGAATTCCCCACTTTTTCCAGCCATGACCACAGATCAAAGGATAATTTTGCTACTATGTGGGCCGCAAATTGAAGTGTTTAACGTTACTCAGTTCACTCAATGTGACATGTATAGTATACCACTGACAGCATTACACCCTGTAGTCTACATGCTACATGATTTATACATCTAAATAAAAATGCACACCAAATTAAAATTTAGAAGAAGAAAAAGGAAAATAAACCAAAAAAACTTAGTACTTACAGCAAGAGTGTCAAGTGAATCAACGAGGGTGAGTGCATAGTCACCAAGAACATCATTTATGTTGATGTTGGATCTGAAAACGAATTTTTGTCAAAATTAGCACTGATTAGGGTCTGGCAATTACAATTGACATTAATAATCCATATCATCATTCAGACAGGCCTTAAATGAATGATAATTGATTTCAGAATTCAGAATATTTGGAGTGAGTTTGTGTTCTACACTAGTCTTGTTGAGATCTATCAAGGTCTAGTGATGCAGACTGGCCCACATTTAAGAGGGTGGTCCGGCATTTAACACCAAAGTAGTCTAGACTAAGCTCATATTGGCAGCCTTTCTTTGCTTGCTCAGAGGCCTGACTAAAATGTCATTTTGTGGAACCTTGCAATGACGGCTAAATCTGTTGATATAAGATATATCTTGAGTATGTTTTATGACTTGGTATGGCACATGTTATTACATGAGAACTGAGATTGAATTTAGTCATATCTAAAAATGAAATATATGTATCATATATAGCTTGTTTAAACCCTTATTTTTATAATAATTTTCAAAATGCCAATGGAACACTTCTGGACCGGTCCAGTAACAAAATCGGACCACCTCACCCTGAACCAGACCAGGACTGGACCCTAAAGAAATCAAGAACTTTATAGACCTTAACCTATTGAAATTTATATTTGTCAATTTCTTCTAATTAATTCTAGTCATAACATTTATTTTACAACTTAAATATCAAGGTGCTAGAACAGTGGAACAGTCTAGTATAAGTTTTATAGGCCTAACAATGCAATATTACAACGCACATAAATATAGTATAGTCCTATGCAATGTCTCCAGTAAACTTCAATTATTCAAAAATAATTAATTAATTAAAAGAATATTATAAGCAATTCTCCAATGAAGCAATAAATAGAAATAAAACAATTTACTTTTAAAAGTTAGAATAGGCAATAGGCCTATACATTTTTATAGCTTTGCTATACCTGTACAAGTACACAAATTATAGATGAAGGCCTATGGGAGGTAATCAATCAAGTACATGACAATGCCAATGTCAACCTGTTACATATATGCCTTAATTGTTAATACCCAGTCATTGAGTCAAGGCCAATTAACTTGAACTTGATGAGCTGTCACAACCACATGGGCGATAATGGGGAAATGAGACTTTTTCAATCTCTATTGAATTTGAAGTAACAGATAAATATAACCGTAACACTTACGGGTTTTCCTTGTCTGGACCCCTCCCTGTACAATGAATAGGATCAAGTTCATCCCTTGGAAAAGCATATTTCATGTAATTGTCATAACCAAAATAAAACATCTCTTTCGCCTCCTGCAACATGGCCAGTCTTTCAGACTCTGTGAACGTGTTGTATTTCTTGTCATAGTCATTCCAGTTTCTTTTAAACAAATGTATATTCCCATTGACAACCACAAAAGCTGTGAAATGAACGAATAAAGTCCTAAATATCATCTCCCAGTGTCTCCAGCTGCCTGGAGTGTTTCTCACATCTTTCTCTGTTCCTGTTTGACGTCCAACAAGCCACGCCCACCAAATGTATCCTGACGCAATACGCAAGAAATAGTCCTTAAAAAGCGACTAAAAGTAATTTTCCGAAAAAGGGTCTCAATAACATCGGCCCATAATTGTCTAAGATTATGTATTGAGCAAATGTTGAGGGCTCTATCGATAATTTACTTCATATTTTTGCTACATGAAAAGTTGCGTTAAAACAAGACGTAAACTTTTGGACCAATCAGTACAAAGTACGTGCCCGTGTCATCAAAGCAAAACAGAAGCACGTGGCATAAACATGCATGTTGCCAGGTTGCTTTAAAAGTTTGTCTTCTCAGATCTGATACCCATAACATAATATAGTGATTGTCAATTAATGTTCGACCCAGGCCCTCTCCCCAAAACCTGTGCCCCACTGCCCCCCCCCTCCGAGGGTGCAACTTTGCAAGACGTAGAGTCACTTTATATCTCAAATTATTGCTACTAACGAGGTGGCTGAAAAAAAAAACAAAAGAAAATATATGTTAAGTCAATAAGATTGGAGAAATATATATTGAGAGATAGTAAGGCGGTAGCCATTATAATATTTATATATATATTCAGGCTCCAGCTGGACTTGTTGTTTCTCAAAAATAAAAAAAACGGTCCTTCTTCGTAGTAGTTTTCCTAAATGAAAATTAATTCTTTGCAGTCCTGAAATTATACCTTATTTCTGTCAGGGTTTTTTGGGACATCTATAATTTTATGACGTTGACAATGAATTACCATACGCAATTGAATTAAATTAAGGTAATATTGTATAGCTGTATAAGAATTGACTCCGGGAATTGTTGTTATGAAATTCTAAAAGTAGGCCTATCAGTCCCATGACCATCATATTTATTGGTAAAAATTAAATGATTTTATCAGTGGTGCAACAAGGGGGTCTCAAGCAAGCGCCCCGCCGGGATGAAGCATACCATTTTCTTGGGGGCACCTGCTGTATATTTATACAGGGGGATGCCCCCTCTAGCTCTGTCCCCCATAGTCGTGCCACTGAGAAGCATGTATGGAATTAAGTCAATTGACTTTAAAAAAAAAAAGCAATTAAATTATCCTGTAGGCCTATTGTTTGGGATATGTTACAATAAGTGATGCTTTGTCAAATGTAAACCTTACGGCTACACTCTCCATTCTATTGACTTCATAAACTAAGCAGTGGCGGATCCACACAGGGTTGCCCAGTGGGGGCCTGACTCCCCGAGCGTGTTTTGGCATTTGCGACTGCCCGCATCGCAGAGTATTTTCTTTCATTTCAGTGGTCTTGGGGGACCCAGGCCCAAGTAGCCCCCCCCCTGGATCCGCCACTGCCAAGTGATTAAAACTTAGGCCAAAATTGTTTAATCTAACTCTCAAATATTGCTTAATTTTGTGTTTAACTTTATTGTATTAATTGACATGTTTGTAGACGTAAATTATTGTAAAGTAAAAGGACACTTAATTAAGTGTTAAAAATCAAAATTAGGACCGATGTATTCCATATTGATTTGTTATTATTGTTTTGTGTCCGAGAGTAAGGCCTGGGGCCCTTTGTCATCATCAGTGGCATTGTCATGTCAAAGTTGGAGTGGATCGAAAAGCATTTCACAGATGCAAGAACCACCCGAAGTTATGTTGGGGGGGGGGGCACGGGAGGGCATGTGCCCCCCAGGTGCCCCCCATATGAACTTTCCTTGGCTAAAATATACAATTAGTATCACGGGTGCCCGTGAAAATATACAATTAGTATCACGGGTGCCCCAGTGCCCCCCCAGCTCTACCGCCCCTGGATGAGGGCATGTAGTTGCAAATTTCATGTTTTATTTTTAAGATATCTTTTTTTCCGAAAGTGGCAGCATAAATGGCCACTGTGACCCCCAGATCTTTCTTTTTTCGGAAATCAATAAGCCTACCTTGCAATAGAAAGATAGATCTACCTTAAATATTTTTTTAATGTAAACGTAGAATAATTAAAAATAAATTAAACCGTGACCCTCATAAATTAAAGTCAATTGCAATTTATATTATGCCTATATAGATCTATATTGGCCTAAAAACAATTTTTGATAAAATCCAAAATACAATCTAATTAATAAAAGCTCGGGCAACCTTGAAATTTCCTCCAATCTACAAAGAGGCTAATAAATGACATCCTACTTTCTTCCACCCCTCCCCCAATTATCACTTTATCAGTGAGTGGTACCAGGGTGATTCGAACCCGCGACCACGTTGACAGGTTTTTGCTGGCAGAAAATATACCAAAGGTGGCAGCAGTGCTTGATGTTTGTTGCGCCGTCTCTCGTAAATTTTTAGCTTTTAGTGAGCGATATTGAGCGATTATTTCGTATTTTCTAATTTATTTTTTGAGTTTGTAGGGTTCAAATATAATCTTGTTTCATTTAAGATAAATCCATGAGTTCAAATTGACCTTTACAGTGCTCGGTGGAAAAGCGGCTGACGTGTTTTCGAAAGGTCACGTGACAGGCCCTCTTTGACGCACACGTCCATGTTGTAAGCTTCAGTGTAAGAGGAGGCTCCTCAAATAAGCTGCAGTCTTCTCTCCGGTAACCGACTAAAAAGGACAAGGAACACGGAAAACAAACCAGGAATATGGGTAGTAAGTATACACGCGATTTGGTGGAAATCCATTAAGGTTTTGTTCTTTAAATTGAATAATTCGAGATGAGTTAGCTGCGGCTGAGGATGTGGCATGTCGCCGGTTGATTCTTCTTACCGGCCCCTCCCATTTTCTCTCCAAAATACTAGTTTCTACCTTATTTTATTGTGTGGAAAATGTGCAGTAGAAAGTATTGTTGTTATTGTTCCGAACTTTGATAGATATGTTGACATCTACATTCAAAAATGCTGAAAAATCTTGTCACCAACAGTCACCAAAATTCCACAAGTTGACAAGGATCCAGCTGTCAGATGCAGCTATACCCCTTACTTTGAAGTCACCTGTGCCGTGGAGCCTGGCTTCACATTCCTAATGTTTCCTTGATGTTGTTGACAATTCTTAGTTGAATAGGTACTTTCGAAAGACATTTACTTTTAACTTAAGTCACTTTTTCTCTGAACAAGGAAGTTTTTACCCTCACTCTTTCGTTTTAAAACTTGCCTGGTCAGGGATTTACACATATTTCTCATATCAAATTAGTTTGATCTTCATAAATACAGCTGAACAGTATTATCAACAATTGTCAATAATAAACAAACAATAGGCCTAATAAGAATTTGTGTGGATTCAAGGAAATTCCTACTTCAACAGTGTGGAGATATAGCCCTCTATGTAACAAATATTTGTAAAAATTAACCTCTTTTTTTCTTTTTCGTCATCAAATATTGATAAAATAATTACACTTCATTTCATCTGCTTGTCAAGCAGACTTCCTCAGTATTGATGTTGTGACAATACACTATTGACACAGTATTGTAGAGAAAGAAGAAAACTTGGAATATGAATCTAATAGTCAATCTACCATCAGAGAAAAGGTTCAGAGATTCACCTCTGATGGTCTTTTAACGTAGTCACTTCACTGTTGTTCATTGGCCTATTGTAAATTCAAGATTTAGCTAAGTTGAGAGTGCCCTTTGGAAGCTGAGTTGAGAGTACCCTTTGGAAGCTCAGGAAGCTCAGTTTTTATCAGTCAATTGAAGAACGATACATCACGAAGCTTCCAATGACTGGGAATTGACAAGTGGTTGTCCCAATTGCAATTGGGCTTCACTGAGGTCAGTGAGGTGTGAAAGTGTCCCATTCAGAACAAGGCAATGCGCTTTCAGCAATAAAATTGGCAACAACTAGAAGTGTCAGGCTAAGTTGCTTCACTTTTGAACAATCACATAACAAGCTCCATGTCTATCTATAGACAGTGTGAGAAAAGACATGGTTCCAGTTATCTTGGCTACCTGAAAAAGGTATTGGATAAATGTAAAATTTGAACTTCATAGTAGTACAAGTTTAAAAAGTTGTTGATTTGTGTGTATAAGTTTGATATCCAGACTTAGGCTTTCTGAAATCTTATTTGTCACACTGATAAGACTAATTCGAACTATTACTTTCCCGACTATTCTGACATTCTTGTGACATTGCCTTCTCTCTTTTTTTTCAGTCAAATTCCTGGAATTCGTAAAGCCGTTCTGTGCGGTTTTACCAGAAATTGCAAAGCCAGAAAGAAAGGTCAGTATTTATGTCACCAAATAAAATGTTGTGTTTTCATTGAACTACACTCAATTGCAATATTTAAAATTCTCATTTCAAACTTAGCATTTTCACAATTCCTGTTCTCTCTTTACAGATCCAATTTCGTGAAAAAGTATTATGGACAGCCATCACTCTGTTTATCTTCTTGGTATGTTGCCAAATTCCCCTCTTCGGCATCATGTCCTCAGACTCAGCCGATCCATTCTACTGGATGAGAGTCATCTTGGCTTCCAACAGAGGAACACTTATGGAGCTGGGTATTTCTCCAATCGTAACCTCTGGTCTCATCATGCAGCTTTTGGCTGGTGCTAAAATCATCGAAGTTGGTGACACCCCTAAAGACAGGGCCCTTTTCAACGGAGCACAAAAATGTAAGCAGTTCTATTCATACTCTTGGTATAAGCAGCTGAGTGCTATTCATTCTCTGTGACTAAGTTGGTGCTGATGGGGCGTAAAACACAAACTCACTCACTCACTCTGTGACTAAGTTCTGACTTCATGAAATGTCATGGTTCTTGATAATTTATGAATTATAAATACAAAGTTTAAATTATAAGTTATGAAAAAGTTAGTTATAAGTTACAAATTTATGAAACTTTAACGGATGGCACTCCTTTGTTTTCAGTGTTTGGTATGGTCATCACCATCGGCCAGGCCATTGTATACGTAATGACAGGAATGTACGGTAATCCAGCTGATATTGGCGCTGGAGTCTGTCTATTGATCATTATCCAGGTAAGGACAATAATTAAAATTTCTCGCTTATTTGAGAGGTCTTGTGTTAAAAATTGCTGTTCCTTGGGCATTTAGTCCATATTTCATTTGAATTAGAAAGTCATTATTGTTGCCTTTCCTTGCAGCTTTTCGTTGCTGGTATGATCGTTCTGCTCCTGGATGAACTTCTGCAGAAGGGATATGGATTGGGATCTGGTATCTCACTCTTCATTGCCACCAACATTTGCGAGACAATTGTTTGGAAGGCATTCTCTCCTGCTACAGTCAACACTGGTAGAGGTAAGCATTAGTTCTCCTACAAATTGTCTGATCACTACAGTAGAGAAAGAAGTATTTTCCAAATAAAGCATGAACATTCAACCTTATTCGGCTTACGTGTACTTTAAGTTAAGGTATTATATAAAGACAACTTTGAAGAAGGGATGTAAATGTTCAGTGCACCTCCAAAAAATCCTCCATCAAAAACCCCGCCTTTTATGTTTATCATAACAAAATTGTGTCTTTTTTTGAGTTAGTCAATTATGAACTTCACTAATTTAACTGTCTTTGTTTCAGGAACTGAGTTTGAGGGAGCCATCATTGCTCTCTTCCACTTGCTTGCAACACGTGCGGATAAGGTTCGTGGTCTGAGAGAAGCTTTCTACAGACAGAACCTGCCCAACCTCATGAACTTACTGGCCACAATCTTCGTGTTTGCTGTGGTTATATACTTTCAGGTAAATACTATGAATTATAATTATCTAATTCAGCTTTGTATTAAGTGTTTGTCGGCATTGACTTGCAGATACAGCAACATTTCCAATTGCAATTGCTTATTTATACAAATTAATGAAATTATTAAATAAAAATCTTTGCATATTTCAGGGATTCCGAGTGGATCTCCCCATCAAGTCAGCTCGCTACAGAGGACAGTACAGCTCTTACCCAATCAAGTTGTTCTACACTTCCAACATCCCCATCATCCTTCAGTCCGCACTTGTTTCCAACTTGTACGTCATCTCTCAAATGTTGGCTGCTAAATTCTCCGGAAACTTCTTCATCAACTTGCTCGGAGTCTGGGCTGTAAGTGAATGTTTGGGTTTATAAATAATCTAGATCTTTATGTTTAATATCACACCGTAATCATGGATAGACTGATGAGGAATTGAATGCAGGACCACTCAAATTAAAATATAATTCTTTTGAAGTGGCTCTATTGTAAACTATGCTTGCAAATGCAGGAAAACCAGGAAAAGCATAACTATTAACATCAGTTAATATGAATAATACTTAGTTTTTCCTCTGACAATTATAACATGTGGCTGAATACCTGTAGTGTATAGATATAACCCAATTTTGCATAAACAATTTTACATAAACTTAGGATGTGAACTTAGTAATTTACTGACCCTCTGTTTTTTGTTGCAGGATGTTGGAGGTGGCGGCCCAGCCCGTTCTTACCCCATTGGCGGTCTCTGCTACTACCTATCGCCTCCAGAAACACTCGGTCACGTTGTTGAAGATCCAGTCCATGCCGTTCTCTACATCATTTTCATGTTGGGCTCATGCGCTTTCTTCTCGAAGACATGGATTGAGGTGTCTGGCTCCAGTGCTAAGGATGTAAGTTATTGTCCAACACAACTTGAGTTTCATTTCTACTCAGCAGTATTAATGTTTAACATTAAAGTTGGCAATATTTATATTTGAGAGTTTTAGGTTGTTCAAATTTTTCTATGGACAACAGTTTATTTCGAAATGTTTATGATTTATAACTTTTGAAGTATTGATTTTAAAACAATTACATTGAATTTTGGTAGATTTTATATATAGGCCTTCATATTGGGAGTGTTAAAACTTTATAGAACTTTAATTAACATAGATGTTAATTCTATCATATTGATTTTAGAAGTCTCCGTTAGTTTATCATTGACTTGTTCTATATTGAAATGCGAATTAATTTTCAGGTTGCCAAGCAATTGAAAGAACAGCAGATGGTCATGAGGGGACACAGAGAGAAATCCATGATTCACGAACTGAACAGATACATTCCTACTGCTGCTGCTTTTGGTGGTCTCTGTATCGGAGCTCTGTCCGTACTTGCTGACTTCCTCGGTAAGTTAATATTCATCAGAAATCAGACAAATGAGCTATTGAGTATTCTTGAACCCAATTATATTAATGCTTGGTACTTTATAAAGAAACTTAGTTTGATAATTTTTGGAGCGACTGTAAGATGTTATCATAGGCTTGAAGATAATTCAAGTTCTCATAAATAAGAGTGTTAGCATTAGACCGACACTTTGCTAATATTGAAGAATTCTTTTAAAAAAGCAAATTCACCATGTCTTAAAAGTTAAAGCATTAGCTTGAGGGTTATCGAAGGAATCTTTATGGTTATTTTTCAAATGGGTTACCATCAAGTTATTTCATATGACATTTTATTTTCCAGGTGCCATCGGAAGTGGAACAGGAATCCTTCTTGCTGTAACGATCATCTACCAGTACTTTGAGATCTTCGTAAAGGAACAGAGTGAAATGGGAGGAATGAGCACATTATTATTTTAATGTGACAATTAACATCTACCAAAAGACTATTGAATTGAGTGTAATCTTTTTAGGATATATCTCATGTACAGGATGTACTTTTTAGAGTTCAAAACCTGCTTTGTCATCGAAAGCAGTTGTTGCTCAATGTATCCATTGATATGAGATACTTGTGAATGAAATCCGTTTGAAGAATTTTCAAATGGGTCATTGATCTACCTATCCCTGGTAGGGGTAGGAACCTTTCCAATATGTAGATGTTTGTAAATTATATTTCACATCAGATATCGGCTCATTGACGTGAAAGTATATCTGAGTAATTTGCATGTTTGTATGAAAGAATTCATCAAGTTTAGAATGTTATTTAAAGAATTTGTTCCTCTATGGCCGAGTGACAAGGATTTAGCGAATCACTGCTGGTTGTGGAAGCATTACTTATCTCATGGTGTGAATGGCAGTACAGATGGAATCATCGTTTCACTGAATAAAACTTATCACTGTTTTATGTGCATGATGTCTTTCTCAAATTTTTTGTCAAGATAAACTGATATAATGTTCGTTCAAGACGTTTGTTCTGTGCGTGTAGCAATGGATAACTTCATGCGGCTAAAGATGTCTACTGTCATCTGGTAGGGCCTAAGACTTAGTTAAAAAATATTGTGGCAAAAGACCTTCAATGCACAATTGTGAGCAATCGTAGCTAAGCAGGTTCTGTCCACTGTTCTTGTATAATACAACTAACAGAATTGAAACCTAATTAATTTGTGATTCAGACCAGACCTGGCCCAGTTTGAAAGTAGGCTATTCAATTTGCTGGTTGAGGTCAGTGTGGCAATTGGTCTAAAGAATTGTTTTCTCATTAACAGAAAATAATCTGGAAGAGCCGCATGGTCAAGGCTGTTTTTCCACTCTAGGAAAGTCTCACAAATTCACGTCAAATGGGACTTTCTTCATTCTGTTGAATGGTTTGCTTTCCAGATGGCACAAGTGACAGCAGGAGATGATTACTGAAGCGTTTTCAAAAACAGTAGTGTCACTTGATTCAAGGGTTCCTAAATAAAATGCCAGCAGGAGTCTAGTTGGAAAATCTAAATGAAGGCACAATGTGCTGAGGCCACTGCTGTCCACCTGCCATGTGTCTTTGCTCAAGCTCCAAGTAGGACCAAGCTCGAGCCTAGGGTTGTGTCAATAGCCAGGTTTGCCACTGGTCAGGGAAAAGTCAGGGAAATTCAAGATGAGGGAAAAGTCAGGGAGCCTTGAAAATAGTGAAATTTGTGATTTTGCAAAAAGTCGGGGAAATCTCCCCTTGGTCAGGGAAATTTTGCATGAAAAATAATTCACAATACAAAAACCGATGGTTTCGTGATAAGAACGACAGAGAAATGTTTGACATTTGCCAGTCTCATCTGTTCGATGGTTATGAAGTGGCCTTAAAATCAGGAATCTATAGCTTGAGGCATCTTGAGTGAGCAACTTAGCATCATTCATTTAAAATGGAAAAAAATCCATGAAAGCCCACGAATTGCGATCCAAAGTTTTGTGCAAGAGCCTTTTTGTGGTCAGGGAAAACTTGTTTCGAGACAGGGAAAAGTCAGGGAATTTCGAAATCCGACTCAGGGAATTTCGAAATCCGACTCGAGTGGCAACCCTGATAAATATTATCCCTTCAAGCATATCTTCCACATGAACTTTCATACAGCTCTCCCTCTTTTTCGTGTAGACTTCAAATGGGGTAGGCTATTCCTGACATTGAATATAGATCACAGCAACCTATGTGATATTACCATCTCGAAGCGACCTGTGTGATATCACCATCCCGGAGTCTAGACAGAGAAAGACATTGGCTGCTTTGTTAGCAGATTGTGGGAGAGCAGGCACAGCCAGCGACTGTCCACACTGAGCCAATGAACTGAATTTAACCTCTAAAACTGGGAATTCAAAATAGAGATCAATTTGGCCTACCACTTCAAGACCAAGAACAGGTTCTTTTGACACCAGACAAGTTGTGCCAGAAATCTATCCTTAGTTGAAATGTTTTTAACTGATCTTTATGTACTTGCAATTTTATCTCCTTTCCAAAACAATCTCAACCAAACCTTGTTCGAAATGGAATAACCTGCACAGAGATCACCAATAGCAATGCGGAGTAGATTCAGAGCAATAGTCCACTCATAATAACTTTCGGATAACTAGGCCTGATACCAAAAACATTGTGTAAGAGAACAGGCCAGTCGCCATCTTAATTTGAATTGCCACATTTACAACAAAGATGCCAATTTCCAGGACTCCTAACCAAATGAGTATTCATGACAACCATATACAGAATTGAAACGAATAGTTCGGATTTTAAATAATTTTATGCATCAATAAAAAACATTCATAGACAGTTAATGATACAATGCATGTATATATGAGAATTGACAACATACATAGTGAAAACTAAATGACTTCCCAGGTCAGTTTTTCCTTTCAGAACGGGACTTCCATGCACTGAGAAGAAGTATAACATCCCCTCATCCCCTCCCCCCCTCCCCCCAAAAGGATTTCAGAAACATTCAGAAAGTTCTTTTGGAATGCAATACAGGTGATGAATGATCGAAACAAAAAAATTACAAATCAAACTTGTAAATGAAATGATGAGTGTCTTCCATGCTTTCCCTATTTACATTACACAGTCCAAATTTACAACACATCCTATTTCATATATTTGTCGCCTTGGTCAGCCAAGACTTTGGCTGATGACTTGGCATCATAAAAGAGTTCATTAATTTCTTCGATTTCCTCTCGGCCAATGTCTTCTTTTCCATTGATTTTGGCAAGGAGACTAGAGGGAGTAAGAAGTTGGACTCCATACCTGAAAATGAAAAATAAAAAGTTCAAACCTTTTGTAACTCCATTTTAAGTCGAAACTCATAAGACTACGGAGTACGGTTTGAAAAAAAAGTATTCATTATCGCTAATTAACGAATATTTAGAGAAAACTCAACATTACCTTTTCTCACAAAAATTGTGCAATGACTGTGGCAATTTGAGTAAACTTTTGAAAAAAATAACAACCCAAGAACATGAACCTGCATTTAGAATGTCAATAACTTAACAAAGATAACACAGGCTTACACGGCCCTTTATTAAGCCATGGAAATTGTGAATCTATCATAACGCTAAAATTTAGCAGAAAGAAATACCTTAGAGTTGTCTTCACACCAATATCGCCAAGTAGTTGAAGAGAATCGTCAGCAATATTTATGTTCTCAGTCTGCGCTCTAATTTTAATAATCTGAAAAAAGTAATTATATTCATAGGAGTTCACAACACAGATCTATGGGAGAAATCACACACAAGCAGTCAAATTAAATCTTCAAAAGACCAGTACTTTTTTTTTTACTTTTCTCAACGTAAAACCTTTTTCAACAATTTACAAGAGGCTTTCTTTTACAAATTTGTATGCAGAGTAATTTTTACTCTTTTCTGTAAAGAGCAATTTAGACTTTTCAAGCAAAGATAGTCTTCTCACCTGGATCATTTCTTCCTGAGAGTACGGCAAAGTCCTGATGATCATGAGTCTGTCCAACATGTCAAGGGGGATCCCGTGGGGTGCAACAATGTCATCTGTACCTCTGTAATATTGAACAAAATATGAAATTTTCCTTTGAGGCAAATCCAGTCACTTAAGATTAATTCTTAACTTCATTATTATGCATTTGTCTTTCTTTTTTTGGAGTACAAAATGGTGAGGCCAAAAAATGATAGGCCTATCTATAACTAAATTTCTCGTTGCCGTTATTAAAGCTGGAAATTTTCAATGTTCAGTCGCCTCCCGATTTCTGAAAAGTCTTTTTCACATACCTGATAGTGCACTTTCCCCTGTTGGTGGCGAATATTACAATAGGAGCTATAGTTGACTCAAGAGCTCTGTGCAAATATGTGAAGCACTCAATGTCTAACATGTGAACCTCATCAATGAACAGGACTCCAGGCACCAGCTCAGCAACTCCTTGGTCAATGTACTTGTTCACCACTTTGTTGATTTCTTTCCTCAATTTATCTGAAAGATTGTACAAGACCGATGATATATCATTTCCAATCTGATGAATAATACTGTTCACACAGTTGACAAAATGCGCAAAACCTTATGTAAGAGTCAAATAAACACTTAATTTTTTGTTCAGCATCAGAGCAATGAATACATACATAAAATAACTGCAAATTATCACTAAAATGTACTTACAGCAGAAAAGTATAACACATTCTGTTTGCCATTGAAAAGTAACTCTTAAAATCTTTTAGTCTTTACTCAATACTGACCAAGATAGATATTTACAAAATACAAGTCAATCATAATGTGTACCCAAGCAGAAAAAGTCTACTCAGTCTCCTGACTTGAATTAGTATGTCGAAGCAAATAAAAGACCTCAGACTTGGTAACAGGTAAGCACCTCATAGTACATTCACAGTGCTCCTTATAATGTTGCGTAATATCTGCCTCTACTAGAGCAGAAGCTGATTGATGATGCTTCATATGAGTATCTTTGAGATGAAGACAAAAATCAGTCACAAAACCTCAAGCAAAATAGAACGCACCTGTGATTTCAGTCTTCCTTGGCTTCATCAACTGGCCCATCATTGACATGATGTCTTGTCCTCCCTGAGGTCGTGCATTGGCAATATCCAGGTCGTGCAAAGTGACGTCCTGGATGACCTCCTTCTTCTTGTGAACATCTCCCTTTGGCAGCGGCACATACTCTTCAGCCTCCAGGTCAAATTCTGTTGCAAAGGTGTCAGATCTTCCTTGGCGCTATAAAAATTAAGTCATCTCCGTAAGTAAAGTTGTAACACATTAACATGCCGCAGACAGCAATTGTGTCGCAAAAAAGGCCCCATTTAAGCATGTAACTCCCGGAACTCATCGACGTCCTGCAACTCCCGCTATGTCCCACTAACTCCCGTAACTCCTGGTAACTCAGAGTAAATCCAATAACGCCTGGCAACTCATGCCATGTCCTATAAGTCCCAGTATCTCCAGGCAACTCCTGATAACTCCCAGTATATCCTGCTAACTCCCACAACTCCCTGTAACTCCTTTCCACTCCCAATACTGGAGGCTCAGTTTGGGAGTTACAATCAGTTACATGCTTAAATGGGGCCTACAAAAAGCTTCCCCAAAAGCATCCATATTTATGTTAAATGTTTGTGATAAAAGACTTCATAGTCACAAACTTAACTCCCTAACAGGAGTCAAGTTCAGCCAGCTATGCATTGTCAGAAAGCCAGAATGGACCCTTACTCAAAACAATGGCTTGTGACACACTAGTGACAATTGACAAGCTCCAACATGCCACATAGTAAGATTGTTAAACATGTTTTAACAACCGGGGTATAGCAATTCAACCTTTTCAGTGTACATTGATTTTAACATATAAAGGAATATTCAGGGGACACAAAATAGAGATAATGATGAGAAAGATGAAAGGAATGACCTAATGATGAAAAAGATGAAAGGATTCACATAATTTATCCATAAAACATACCTTAACTGCCCCGCTGTTTGCCTCAATGTAAATGACATCTCCAACTTCAACCTTCTCCTTCTGAAGACTTTCGTAAATTGAAGGATCAAGTTTCAGTTGTTTGGTTCCTTTAGCAGTTTTCAGTCCAATCACAACATGACTGACAGTTTTTCCATAACCTGAGGAGAAAATAATAATTTAGAATTTTAGAGCGAGTGAGTGAGTTAGTGTTTTACGCCACCATCAGCACCGGTGTGGGCTATTTAGAGGCAATTTAGAGTTTTAGAGCTTTTTGTCACAACACAAATTGTACAGTAGGCACCAAGTATCAATATAAGTCAAGAGACAAAAACAAATACATTGGTGACTTTACCTCCCATAGGATTCTCTGTCTCAGCAGGTCTCAACTCTGTGACTTCACCCTCATAGACCTCTTTCGTTTCTTTTATTCTCAACCCTGCAATAATTAATTAGGAATGAGCTAAAACCAACTGCTGTTATGAATATCGAAATCTCAGCAAAAGATCATCACATATCTTAATTTATTCAGATTGATCTACAACATGGTAAGTATGTCATACCAATAGCTCGTCTGAAATTCTCCATCAGTACTTCTGTCTTCTTAATCTCTGAGGAGTAGACTTCACTGCCCACCATTGGACAAAAAGGGACCTTGTTACCCAATTCTTGAGCAATTGCAAGGGCAATGGCAGTCTGGAACAAAAATAAAGAGTAAAAAAAGTTGTCCATATTAAGGCTTAAGATATAAATTTACGGCGTCAGTTTCATTTTGTAGTGGTGGGGCAAATCTGGTCCAAGCCTTTCATGAAAGATATCTGAGGGAAACCTCTATCTATGCTTTGGCCAAAAAGTGGTATTAGCCCCACCTACATTGATGCCCCTGCTCCCTACTTCTAACGGAAACTGGTGAACTCGGCGCGTTCTGAATTCGGCGGCGCCGAACTCTCTATAATTAGCCTGTCAAAATAAGTGGATTCGGCGAGCGCCAAAGTGAATTCGGCGCGATGAAAATTTTGCTTATTTACTTATAATTTTGAGATACTTAATCATTAATTATAGTTAATGTGTTGCTTATTCAATTATCTGCCAAGTTCTGGGTACTTTTTACTTTTTAGCTACATTGTCAACAAATTGTGATACTGCATCAGTTTGACAGACGTGGACATGTGGACATAATTTAGCCGACGCTGCATTTGAAAGTTGAACGTAGATGAAGTAGCAATGATCAATTTATTTTGCTCTGACTGATGTTGAAATAAATTGAAAGTTGTGTTGTGTTTCTTTTTCATAGTTTGTATGGAGCAGCTATTAGGGCCTACTGGCCTCATCAGCCCTTGATCCGTCATCAGTCCATGAGTGGTTGATAAGCTAATAGAAGGCAGGGCTTCTGTGAAATGCTTGTCAATCATTTTTTGTCCCTCCCAGGAAGATTGGCCATGCAAATTAGAAAGGTGCATGACCTTTTAATGTAGCGTCATACAATGTAACAATTTACATTGTAGCGCAATATAATGTAACCATTTTCCAGACTCAATCAACAAAACATTGTCTGACCTTTTTGTTGCTCAGAAGTGAAGATACACTGTTGTTGTCCCCCTCCTTGTCTCTTACCTGTTTTCTTAAAACTTTCTTAAACTCAGTGACCTCTTAATTAAGATTTACCTGTGTCATTAGAAAATGAGGAATTACAAGATCTCTGGCTGTGTGGGTCATAGAAAGATGGCGTTTTCTTCTAACCATACAATACTTCTCAAAAAGGTGTACTCTCAAAGTTGGATATTGATGAATGATTGCAAAATGCTGTACCCAAAAATAAAATTTTAAAGTAAATGGTTATTTGGTTAAACTAGCACATAAAAATGTGTTATTTAGTGAAATAAACACAATTAAAGTTAATGTTCTGTTTCAGTGTGTTTTAACTTTCATTCTTAATTTTAATTTATGTGTCTTCATTAATAAATTTTTTTGTTCAAATAAAATGTAGGCAGCTCAAAATGTTATCTGTTAAACTCTTGTTTATGATTTTCATCTTTTGTATGCAAACATGCAGGTATACCTTTCTGTTCTGACCTATTCAGAGATAATGAGTAATTCCAAAGGTGTGAAGTGCAGTTATTAATTTCCATCATGACACATGAAGGCTGAGACCATCCTTAGCCTTCTTAATTGCAATGACCAAAGTTTGATTGATTTTGCCATAGATTAATTCACATTTGGTTCAGAGACAATTGCTTTAATTTGCTTTTAATTCAAGCTGACTTGAAAAGAAAGTCTGCTTTCGGGCTCTCTGCACTGGTGAGAATTAGAATTATTTTAAAACAAGAATCCATGGATTCAAAAACCGACCTATCAAAATTGAAGTTACTGTTGCGGCGAGTGTTTCCCTAACCAATGAGCATCTGATGTGAGTGATGTACATACTCAAGGAACAAAGCTCTACTTTAGTAGACTTTAGACTGGAAGTATAATTGCCGGGCACTTTGACTCCATGTGAGTGCATGCCATGAAGGGCAATTAATGAGGTATTTCAAAGTGATAGAAGAAAGATGGGACATACTTATTTCAAGAGTTTATTTGAATATCCTAAGTAATAAATCACATGTATGTATGACATCTGTGAGTTTATTGTATTGGAATCATGTAGTTATGAGTTCCAGAATCATGAATGACACTTAGTGCCTGATAAGTGAGCAGAAAACAAATTTATTGTCAGGAGCTTGATGAATGTGGATTCTTGAAAGAGCCTAGTTATTCCATGAGTACATGGGCTACTAAGCTGCGGCGTTGAAATGAAGAATAGGTTGTTGACATGAAAGGCATTGATGACGAATCACCTGTATGCTGGTTTTTGTGAAGTAATAGAGAATTGAGAACCTGAAAGGACAGTATGTGGAAAATGAGTAGAGAGCGTAAATTATTTTATGGTGATTGCAAGTGAATTTAAAAGTTGTACAGTAGTTTTCAGTGTAAAGGAAGTTAAATAGATAAGCTGAAATTTATTCTTATATTCACATTTCGCTGAAAAGATGCAAATAAACAAACTGAGGATCTTTTGAGACTATAATTCATGGCCAAAATCACAATTTGAATTTACAGAATTTTTTCCTTTGGCCAATTCAATTTATCTGATTTTTAAATGTTGAATTCATTCGAATTTTATTCAATTCAGGAATTTTCGCACCTATTCTGATCTATTCTAGCATGTGCTAACAATTAATATATAACAGTCATCAATTGTGATGTTTTTTGTAATATCAAGATGATGATAATGATGAGACGAACAAATGGAAGAAATTTCACTGCAAATTTGTAACCATGTGAAAATCAATCCCATATACCAAGCTTAACAGAATTAGCAAAGAACTTTTTTCATGCACGAAGTACCAACAAACTTTTTTTTCACATGCGCTGAACAAACTTTTTTACAAGGATCAACTGATCAGCTCCTGACCATTAGGTGTGGGAAAACTATGTCAGCCAAGGGCTACCTATTACATTTCCATTTTTAACCCCCCCCCCCCCACCCAGTCCGACATTCTGGATCTGCCCCTTGTGGTTTGAGCCAAATGTTGAAATAGGCCTGTGTGCATTAAAACAGCACCAAAGGCAGAGAAAATTTCCAAAAGAGCTATTTATGTGATAATTTTAAATGACACTAGTGTCACTACACAGTACACAAGTATGCATAGTTCAGACTCATGCCTTGATAGGAACACAGAAAGTTGAACCAGCTGACTGCAATAAACTAATATAATAGAGCGGTATAAGCGAGAGCAATTTGCCGCCAAAGGCGGCAAATGGCGATCGCTTACAGATCTATCCTTCCACACTAGTCATGTGGGTATTGAATAATCAAGGCTTACTGACATCTCAGAAATTCGTGGGATCCGCCATTGTCATTTGATCGTGTGCGCCGCCATTTTTGCAATGAATGCGCATGTGTGGCTTCTCAAAAATACGACAGAGGGCACGTCAATGCCGTAAAAGATTGCAGCTCCGCCACCAACACAGATAGTTTGCTATATTGACCTGTCAGCCACATTGACAGCTGCTTAGATATATATATATATATATGTCAGTGGTGTCAGTAGTGCTGATTGCTATCAGGCATCAGGCCATTTAGAGTCCCACTGCCTTAATTAATTGCACTCCAAGTGTCACCAACCAACACAAGTGTCACCAACACAAATCAATCCTATTGAACAAAGCAGCAATTGAAGCTAGATGTCCTGATTGCTATTCACGATTGCTGCTTTGTGTAATCAGGACCATACATAATGCAACAGTGTTGTCAGCCTATAAGAGCTACCAAGTGGTTGCCGCTCTCTTCTGACATCATTGTGACACTGGTTGGCTGGTCGGGAGCATTACCATAGGCGACAGTCAAATTCGCCACTTTTCTGATAAACTGCAGGCTGCACATTGCATGGGAAGAGCTGGCACATCTTACATGGCACCAATCGATCACAAAAATAGTTAAGAACAAATACCTATTGAAATTCTACTGCTTACAGATGTGTTACACTCACAGGACGACTATTTCTGCTGCAAAATCGGCGATTTTCGCCGATTTTCGAGCGACAACAGAATTCGCCATGGCCTGTTGTGAAGCTCAGGGGGTTGAACTGTTTGGTTAGAGATGTGCTATCTCTAGTACTTTATGCCAGGCAATATTTCTCAAAATTTCAGTGCTTCTTTTAAGACCTGTCAGGCTCTGTAAGTAGGTTTATATTGTGGATGAGGCAGTAAAACATGGCTTAACACTTGTTTTCCAAAAAGTGCAGACAACAAAAAGGAAGTTGATGCTGTCTCAAGAATTATCAATGCTGTCTCAAGAAATGTGCCCAACCAATATAGGTGGCGCCGCCTAGCGTAAATTCACTTTTCAGACAATTTCTTCAGAAAACATTGCAGTCTAAAATCACGGAAAACAAGGATATAAAGACACAATCACCTGTCACTGTTACGGCGGAAGTTTCCTTTTGTCAGTTATGTACTGGTTCTTCCTCTTGGGCGTTTTCCTTCCATGAATAGCGGGTTTTAAGCGAAAATATGCAAGCGAAAATGAGCGATAATATACCAAAATGCAGGTATTATCGTTATGACGTCCATTTGACATGAACCAACTGGATTAAACCCACCTCGTATGAGGTCGGTTTAATAAAATGAAGTGATGAAAATGGAAATGATCTTAATTTATATTTCACTGAAAATTGAGTAAAATAACACAGATATTTAAGTTACTAGTAAGCCTGATAGAGATGTTTTGTGTAGGATTTGATGGAGTTTTCCAATTTCCGTTTTTGTTTTAAATTATTTGACAATTAAAGCCATAAATGAGGGGATGCACCAAGGAAGCTTTTACTGCATTATAGGGTAGTATGATGTAAAGCTTTCTTGACATGTCTGACAGAATTGAAACTGAACCTATAATACCAAGTCACAAACATAAAAAAGAAAACACACAACACAAGCCTCCTGGCTGGACCATTGTGTCTCGACTCAGGATGCGCACAATAGCATAACTGACATTTCTGTGTTGTACAATCTTGGTGCTAATGATCACATACCTTTCTCGGTGGATATATCAATTTCATTAATTCCCACCACATCTGACAATTATAATGACTTACCTGTTAAGATTGATTGGGGCAGGATCCCCTCGAACTTTATTGACAGTTATACAGCCTTAACTGATGATTTGTTATGTAAAGTTTCTGTGCCATATGAGTGTATTTCATGTCTGAACCCGTCCTGTAATGATCATGATCATACAAAGGATCTGACTGTTTTTTACAATGATATTGTTTCTTGTTTAAAACGTGCTTCTGACACTGTCTTTAATAACTGTAATACTGAAAAATTCCAATGCAGGCCGGGGTGGTCTGATTATGTTGCCGATTTCTATAATTCATACAGAGAATCATTTATGATCTGGTCGTCTAATGGCAAACCTCGTCATGGTGATATCTACAACAATTTAAGAACCTCTAAGGCTCGATTTAAGTATGCTTTACGCTTCATTAAGAAGGAGGAAGACTCACTCCGTAGTGATTCTATTGCACGAAAATTTTCTTCAAAGGATCCACAGTCCTTTTGGAAGGAAATACGTAAATATTCTGCTAGTAGGGTTCCCCTGCCCAACTGTATTAATGGTGTCACTGGTAACAAGAATATTGGTGAACTTTGGAGAGACCACTTCCATAGAATTTTCAACTGTCTTGATACTGTGAGGGACAAGCCTGCTTATGATGTTGCAGCTGGTTCCATTGTGTCCATTTCCCCTCAGGAAATTGAAGAGGCTATTTGTTCTCTCAAGAATAACAAAGCCTGTGGCCTTGACGGCATCTCAGCCGAGCACTTAAAGTTCTCGAGCCGTAGAATTGTTATTTTACTTTCAATGTGCTTTTCTAGTTTATTTGTACATGGCTTCATGCCATCTGATATGATTTCTGTGGTGCTAATTCCGCTTATCAAAGATAAGGGTGCCAAAATTAATGATATGTCTAACTATAGACCAATTGCTTTGGCGAGTATTTTGTCAAAAATTGTTGAGTCCATAATGCTGAATAGAATCAAGGAGTTTATTTGTACTAACCCAAACCAATATGGTTTTAAACCAAAAATGAGTACTGAAATGCCTATTTACTTATTGAAAGAGGTTATTGATCGGTACAAATCACTGAATGGCAATGTCTTTGTATGCTTCCTTGATGCCTCTAAAGCATTTGACAGGGTTAACCACAACATATTGTTTTCTAAATTGCTAAGAAGGGGCGTTCCCCATTATCTAGTTCGTTTATTGGATTACTGGTACAGTAACCAAACTATGTATGTACGGTGGGCTGGTGCTACCTCCTCTGTATTTAGAACCACCAATGGTGTACGACAAGGTGGAATCCTCTCACCTTACCTATTTAATGTCTACTTTGATGATCTCTCTGCTGCATTGAATGTATGTAATACTGGTTGTGCAATTGGAAACAAAATTGTAAATCATGTTATGTATGCCGATGACTTGGCAATATTGAGTCCGTGCGAAGATGGTCTAACTGACCTCTTAAAAGTTTGTGAAAAGTTTGGTTTTTCACACGATGTGCTGTTTAACTCGAAAAAGAGTGCAGTTATGATTTTTAAGAACTCATCTTTGAGACGTCTTGTCGATAGACCTTTCTGTTTTCAAATTAATGGAAATGTTATTCCGATTGTTGATAAAATTAAGTATCTCGGTCATTTTTTATCAAATGATTTAAAGGATAATCATGATTTACAACGACAATGTCGTATGCTGTATGCTCAAGGTAATCTCCTGAGGCATCGCTTTCATAAATGCACTTCTCCTGTAAAGGTTACCTTGTTTAAAACTTTTTGTTACTCGTTGTATACCTCCCCTTTATGGTGGAATTACTCTGGTGCTATGTTTAGGAAACTAAGAGTTGCATATAATGATGCTTTTAGAATGTTATTTTGTTATCCAAGATTTACAAGAGTTAGTCCCTTTTTCATTGGACACAATGTAGCAACTTTTGAAGCTTTACTACGTCAAAGGGTATATAGCTTTATGAAAAGGATTGATAAATGTTCAAATGAGTTGATCAGAGGTATCATTAGCTCAGATATTTACTGGTGTTAAGGATTAGGCACTTCTGGCACCAGCAGCTTTATATTACATAATATGTGTTTTGTTTTTGTAGTTTGTATTGTTTTGTTCCTTGTAGCCTATATGGACTGTGCAACTTTAATTGTATAATGTCTGTAATAAAGTATTGAATTGAATTGAAAAAAAAAAGTTAAAGTCTCAAGCTTTATTCATTTTCAAAACTTTTTAAAATGAAGTGGTGAAGTCATGAGAAAGTGCAAATTGGCTTCTGGCTCTAACTGCCTCTAAATTCATAATTGCACTTCTGCGCAAGTATCATCAAAAACTTTGGAGTTTGCTCAAATCAATCCAATTAAACAAAGCAAGGCAAATACCCTGAGTGCAACAACAGTGTTTAACAGTTGTACACTAATACAGGATTACTGCTCTATGTGATTTGTTGTGAGAGCTTTAATTCCAATGAATATTAGTAGACTACAGCTGAAAAAATATATATTCACACTGGTTACAGCAAAACATCAGGCAACAAAATACTGTGCTCCTGTACGTATTTAACTCTAATGATAAGACCTGTGAATTTTTAATCCTAAATTAATTGATTTTAAGGTAATTTGTTTATTAGAAAGGTTAAAGTTGAGTGTAAACTAATGCACTTTGTTAATGTCCGGAAAATACAAAACTTCAGAAATGGATCAGTTGTCATGATCATGATCACTTGAAAACGGCAGTCGGCGCAACTTTCATTTTATCCACATGCGTGCACTAAGTACTACATAGTTGTTACATGTAGACGTCAACAAAGCAGCAAAACCAAACAACAGTTGCTGTCTGCTCTATTCTGTATAAATAGTTATAGCATTTAATATGATTCTGAGCCATTCTATTGAGGGCGCCGAATTCAGTTTGCACCGAATTCACCAGCGCCGAACTCACTATTTTTTGCGCCGAACTCACTATTTTCCAGGCGCCGTATTCTCCTACGCGCCGAATTCACCCGGAATCCTTCTAACGACTTAGTAACGTGTTTCGCCAACTCTCTGTCCTCTGCCTAAAGTCCTTAACCATTGGTTTAACCCTTCCCAGGAGCAATTGATCAACACATGAAATTACCTTTCCAGTGCCAGGAGGTCCAGCCAATAGAACTGCTCTTCCTGACATCTTTTTGGATCTGATCATCTCAACAACAATGCCTCCAGCCTGAAATGGGAAAGGAAAATAATACAGGTTGTATACATTGACTGTAGGTGCAATTATTGCAGTACCTCCCCACACAATAGTGACGAGTGACACCTTGCAAAACACCTATTAAATTCATTCTTCAATAGCTCAAGCCAGTTGTGCACTGAACACATGTCAAGACAAGACAATCAACTCACTTCACGTGCCATTTCTTGGCCGACCAGACCGGCTGCAGACTGGATGGCATAGCCATTTTCGTCAAGGCCGAGACCTTTCACGTGGCTGTGGGCAGCAATTCGCTGAGTTTTTGTAGTACTTTTGACCTCTTCGATCTTCATCTTGCCGTAATTGCAGAACAAATGAAAGAAATTTCTGAAAACGCACCGGCAACTTCAAACAACGTTTTCTGAATCAGTGAATGACAACTGCGCATGCGCACATTGCCTCGAAATAAAATGATCAGAAATGGTTGCTTTTAATATATCAAATTCGCACCAATAAAATTCAAAATACTTCATTTACATTTTTTAAACTTCATTTTCATAAATAGCTAATTTTTCTATCACCATTTCCATGAAATCCCAACTCATAAATTAACCTCGCAAACAAACCCCTACACTAATTTCGTTGCTAATGACAACAATGTGTTTGCCTGCCCCCCTCCCCACCAGCACATCATCAACTTCAGTGTGCTGCTGATCGACAGACAAGGTGAGTGAATAATAAATAAGTTCTGCAAAGTTTTACAAGCTGTCAGGATTGTGGAAAAGTCACTTTGAAAACTTTAAGAATAAGTTCAAATTAAACAGTGTCAAACTTTTAATAATGAAACTTTGAAAGTTCAAAGTTCAGTTTTTAGGCCTAAATAAATCAACTGGAGAAACTTACAAGAAAGTATAATTTATATTTTTTCTCATTAATTACAGTACATTCCTTTATGCTTTACTCAAATTATCATAATAATATTTTATCAAAATTATGTAGAGAAATTCACCATTGCCATTCAATAATTTCAATTGCCATTGGGATTTTTTATAATAGTATTATGCTGTATTTTGTATAATCTCTTTTTCAGGCTATATAATTAATTTATTATAAATTTATATTTAATTTATAGATACCTTTGGTAAATTTATTATGCAACCACTAAAGACTGAAAGCGACTTTTATCTGCAAAAATGTTCAAGATTTGCATACATATTTTTATGCCAATCACTTGTTTTAATTGAAATATAAAATTAAATTTTGTATTTATATCACACTTGAAATAAAATGGCACATGTAATGAACATTAAATTTTAATTTAAAAAAATCTTCATTACAGGCACATAAATTTCCAGTTCTGAAATATGAGTAACCAGCAAGATGAAGAAGAGGACATCAATCTGCCGATTTCTGCCATCCCTCCGAGGGTTGCTTTGCAGGAAGAGAGTCAAATGGAAGTGTCTTCCAGCCCCGCTTTCCAATGCTTAGATGATGTGAGAACTTGAACCATACTTCTAATAAATTTGACATTTTTATATAAATTTTAAATATTGATAGGCTACAATTGTCTATAGATCTAACAAAAATTTCAACTTATGCAGTTCAAGCTGTTGTTGTCTTTTTTTTAAATTTTTTAGAACATTTTTCTGGCAAAAAAACTGTAGTACTTAACTATTGTTTACCATTTCAGCTTTTCCATGAAGGCATCCTTTTAGGAACAAAAGTAGCAGAACTAAAGTCAAAATATTCCCAACTTTATGACACCCTGGAAAGGTA
Source organism: Platynereis dumerilii (assembly GCA_026936325.1). NCBI lineage: Eukaryota > Metazoa > Annelida > Polychaeta > Phyllodocida > Nereididae > Platynereis > Platynereis dumerilii. The sequence goes on from JAPTHN010000011.1 coordinate 30,110,199, forward strand.
AATTAATTTTTTTCCTCATTTCAGAATCATTTCTGATTTTTGTATGATTTCTTAACACAATTTCTTTTTTAAAATAACTTAGATTACATTTCTTCTTAATTGCAGCACAAGAAAAAATGAGTCTGATTTACTTGCAAAAGAAAAAGAATTGATAAATACGAGAGACCTTCAGAAAAGAGAGCTATCTGAAGACGAAGCTGGTTTGGTCTCAGAAAATGTCCATTCAGAGGCATACAAACTGAGACAACAATTGTTGAAGCACAACAATGAACTGGCACAGGCAGAAGAAAGACAATATCAGCTTGACTACAAAGTGGAAAGGTGAACAAAAACACCATACATTATCATTATTAGGCTAATAGAATATCTTCAGCTATCTTCTGGACATGCAATTGATACTGTTTTTTTTACTTTTTATATTTTTAAAGTGTCATCTTAACTTGTCGATTTATTTCATTTTTTTTCAGCTTGCGAGAGGAGAAAGCTGAAAAAGATAGGGAATATGCAAGGATGCCCAAACAAGGGGTAATTAATTGCAGTTACATTTCTTTTTTTGTTTGTTTTTTTTTTCCACTGGCTTTAAAGTGCTGCGCATCACATGCATTATGGTTATCTCTTAAATTTCATATAACCAAATAGGCCTACATGTACAGCCTTTTTTTTTGCAACTATCCCAACCCTCAAGGTTGTGCAGGGGACACTAATTAAGCATACACTGGCTGTCGCTTAAAAGAGGCAAGATCTGGCGAAGCAGAGCAGATGCACAATATTGATGTCATGTTTTTATAACAATCTGATTGTCATCCTCATGGCATCCTGTGTGTGAAGTCTAATATTGATCAACAAACATTCAATGACAATGTGTTCCTCAGTTATTGATTCAAAACATTGCAATTAACCATGTATATATTTTTCATTATTTGGCATGTACACGAATTTGTGGAGGTGTAAAAACGAGCATGAACGAATTTGTGGACATGCAAAAACGAGCATATAACTCGTGTATATGTAAAAACTAACATTCGTGTATGTGCTGCATTTTTCATTTGTGTAACTGCAATTTCTAGCATTCGTGGAAGTGCTAGATAATTAGGGTTTAGGGCTAAAATTAGGGTTAGAGTTAGTTTTAGCCAAGTTTAAGTTTGCAATGTTCGTTTTTGCACCTACACAAATTCGTGAATTGCAATATTTCACACTTACACGAATGCCAAATTCGTGTATATGTTCGTTTTTGCATTTATACAAATTCGTGTACATGCCAAATAGTGAAAAATATATACCTCAATTAACTCAGCTACAAGGGGGGGGGTGGCGGGTGTATGTTGATTGTTGTTGAAACCTGATGATGTAATATTTTGTGCATGGTCAAACAAGAGACTATCAACTAATTGGTTTGAACCCTTGTACATCCAAATAGTCTCTATATTGATATTTCAAAAACTTAAAAATTCCTTTTTTTTAACAAATCTATATACTGAAACCTAAGAAATATATAGTTTGATACAGCCTAATCATGGGAGATGGACTAAAGAAGCTTACAGAACCATTTATTACAATCCATTGACAGTTCTTTCAAATATGTGTTATTTTGTTGTCTGCTTATTGCCTCATGTTTGACTGTTTGAGTGTTTGTCTCATGGTATAAGCTGGTTGTTCACAATGGGATCAGGTATATGTGTTTATCACACCTCGGGCTAAAGACCTCGGGTGATAAATCACATATCCCCTCTGCCATGGTGAATAACCTATTCATATCACAATGCTAAAATGACAGTAACTGTCTTGCTGAATAGTGACTTATATAGTTGGAGAGTCTGAACTGATTAACCGCTGCCTTTTCATGGTGTTCAGCATTCCTGTAGAACTCAATAGGAAACATTAGCAGGAGTAACAACTTCCCCAGCAATTGAACCTCCCCATCATTATCATGTGTCGTTGATCCACTGACATGACATGCAGGAGTGCCTCCAATCAATAGCAGTCAATACAAAATATTGATTCAAAGAAGTCACCATGGTCAGTGCAGCAGCACAACGCTACATCTTGCGGACCAAGACTGATGGCTTGATCAGCACTGACTCCCTATTGAGAAGATTATTGACCAAATCAATGAAGCGAGTATTGAAAGAAAGTAAAGGAGTAGTCTTCTCAGAGCAATGCATGGACTTTTCACTTTCCTTTGAAGATGTTGAATCAATTCCAAACTTTCTTCATATTATTTATTTCAAAAGCAGACTTTTATTCAATTGATAAATACTTGATTTCAACAGTCATATCACATGCCAACCAAATATTTACAATGTTTTCAACAACACAAAGATATGAAAAACTATCAAGCTATGGTTTTATATTAATTCTACTTAAAAACAAACTCTAAAATCGGTTAGGTTTGTAAATGTCCACTATAGAAGTGTGAAAACAAACTCTAAAATTGGTTGAGTTTGTAACACCTATTGAAGTGTGAAAAACAAACTCTAAAATTGGTTGAGTTTGTAACACCTATTGAAGTGTGAAAAACAAACTCTAAAATTGGTTGAGTTTGTAACACCTATTGAAGTGTGAAAAACAAACTCTAAAATTGGTTGAGTTTGTAGCACCTATTGAAGTGTGAAAAACAAACTCTAAAATTGGTTGAGTTTGTACCTATTGAAGTGTTAAAAACAAAATCTAAAATTGGTTGAGTTTGTAACACCTATTGAAGTGTGAAAAACAAACTCTAAAATCCCTTTAGTTTGCAGCACCTGCTGAAGTGTGAAAAACAACTCTAAACAATTTTTGTGAGTTTGTTACACTTATGGAAATGTGAAGGAAAAAAATGCTTGTTCTGAAATAGTTTGTGTTTGCAACACTTACTGAAATGCGAGAACAATACAATTGATTGAGTTTGTATCAACTATTAATGTGTGTAAAACAGCTATTAAATTTTCTGAGCATGCAACACTTATTGAAAAAAATATATATATAAAATTGGTTGTGGTTGTGACACCTATTGAAGTGGGAAAAACAGTAAACAAATGTTATGCACATCCAACTCAATCACATAGAAATTCCTACGGTTTGCCTCAACACCAGCAACATAATTCTTCCTCATAGCTGAACTGTCCCCTGAACATTGTAACAATTTTGAGTGCATGAATAGTAATATAGACATTAATAAAATACTAATTTACTTATTCCAGGAAGTTGAAAAAAAGATAGAAGAACTGAAAGCTGCTTGTGAAGAAATGAGAAAGGAAATTACACAGCGGCAAACTGAAGCCAAAAATTTGAAGGAAGAATTTGACAAGAAAAAAAGACAGGAAAAGAAAGGGATGACTGAATTCGAAAAAACTGCTGAGTTAGTGGAGAAGCTCAAGGTAATGAAATCAGTTCCTATTCACAAAGTGCAATGTTAGACAATTTTTTGCCTCTGACACAATACATGTGACCAACTGTATCTTATTTTATTCACAGGGTGACCTTGTACCAATCAATAGTCAACCAGGCCAGATAGCCAAAGAAGCTGACAGACTCCAGAGGCAAAAGAAGTATGTTGATTATTCTCTTTTGATAAAGCTATTGTCCATGGGTGAAATTTTATGATCAGTCAATGACCTGGTCTATGGAAACTTGGATTGTGGCTATAAGCTCTAACATATAAATATAGAACTTTGAAGCCACAGAACTTTCGAAAGCTTTCTAAAAAATATCTGTTTTTCAAGCTCCTCAATTTTTTTTCATTCATTAATTAAAATTCCAGATTTTGACCGAATAGGCCTAAATACACAAAATTTAGTAATTTCAACCTTTTGCTCTATTTCAACCAAGTGAGGTCCTGAAGAAATGCAAAGAGGTGGACAGAGAACTGGCAATTTTGAAAGAGGAGCAAAGATCTCTGTTGAGCAAGCAGAATCGCCTTCAGGATGAGAAGTTTGACCTGGAAACTGAAGTTGACAAGCAGGTAATATTTTGCTGATCTGGGTTCAGCAGAGATGAAGATATTAAATTGTCTAAATTTTAATTATTAACGGTGCAACTGTATAAAAGGCGGCCGATTATGGAACAATTTCAGAAATTCAGAATGGTTTTCATGCTCAATTTTATTTCACCACAACATATACTAACTTGTATTCAGCTTAACTTTATGAATTATAAATTTGAATATTCGGACACTTCTATTTAACTTCAGAGTGGACGTTTGGGAGACACGGAACAGAATTATCATGCCTTGATAAAGGAATTTGAATATGCCAAAGAAAGAGAGGCAGTGCTTATGGGAGACAGGTGTGTCACTTAAAATTTATGGAACCCAAAAATATTAAACGTACTTCATGGAATTTCATGTCTAATCACAGCAATATATCTGTGCAATTTAATATCCTATTCTTTCTACTGCAGAGCAACCTTAGACTTGAACTTACGCCACATAAACTTGGAAAAGAAGAACATGCATGACCAGCACATGAGAAAAGTGAGGGAGAAAGACAGAGATTTGAGAAATCTGAAGAAAGCCGAACTTCAGATGAAAATATCTGACGATGGTCTGACCCACACTAGACAAATTCATGAAAAAGTCAAAAGTCAGGTAATCGGAAGGAGAGCTCACTGCAGAACATATTTTAATTGCCTTTGTGTTCCATTTGATTCCAAAAGAAACATTTTATTAATTTACTTATTTATCTTTTTCTTCAGTTAGATGCTCTGCCAAAAGATGATGGGTCATCGGCCCTCAAGAAAGCAGAATTGACGAAAGAGGTTGACATGATAAAGAAATCAATCAACTGGCAGGTATGTTGTTTTTGTCTTTATATTTTATTTTATTGTTTTATAATATCAACAAATGAAATGCAGGCTTGTATGGTGAAACACTGCCAAAGGGAGAATTCACACAGACCACAGACTTATTGAATCCAAGTATTCTGAATCACTGAGACACTGACTGACCCCACATTCCATTAATTTAATTCACCATAATTCTATAGTCATCTGCCTGAAAGTTGTCTATTTAGTCTTAAACACATTTTGAAAACATTCTCTTTCAATTAAGTAACACTTTTTGCAAAAGACCACACTAAGCAATCTTGTATTGGTATGTTTTCCTGATGATGACCTTTTGTATTTCAGGAATCTCTGACCACAAACGAAGCCTTGAAAGTCCAACAAAGCACAGCTGAGGAAGAGCGATTGCTCTATGAACAGAACGACCTGAAAATAGAAGTTATAGAGCTGACACGATTAGCTGCTATCAAGGTAAGACATTATATATTGCCAAAAAACTTTTAAAGTAGCCTAAGTACTAGTATAGATTTAATTTTGAAAATGCAAATGTGGAACTCACTCAGCTCAAGAAAGCTCGCCCAACATGGAATATTGGACTGGGTTAAAGAACTTTATCAAATTTTGAACCTTCCTTAATGTCTGCAGTGACAATTTGACAAGCTACCATTCATGCTTTTTATCATTGAATTTCAGAATGATGAAAGAGAACAGAAAGCAAGGGACTTCATGAGGGCTGAAATGAGATACCACAGAGCTCTACAAGACTTGAAGACCAAGCAGTTGGAGATCCAGGACAAAGGCAAGAAATTTGCCGAAATGCAAGTCAAGTGAGTAAATATAGCTCATCTTCCAAAGAAATATATATTCCCAAAGTGAGGCAGGGAACGGGGTCTAAGCTCAGTTGGTATAACGCTTGGTAGTGTTTCGGCTTCCAATCAATGATTCCCGGGTTTGATTCAGATCACCTAGACCTACCTTGGGACAGCAGTTCAAATTGTTCAATCATCCTTTGCCTCATTGCTGTGTCCTCCTCCTGTCCAAATTAGCCTACCAAGTGCATGAATAGTGAATACAGGACGTACAGCCCCAATCATCCATCAATCTATATCATAGAGATGCAACCAAATTTGCAAAAAGGAAATCCAGCTGAAAATTCATAACGCATTTCAATTTTGCTTCGCAGGTTAAAGGATTTTGCTAAGCTTTATGACATCATCAAGAATGAAAGGAATAAATGTGTGAACCTGATCCAAACGAGCACCCAAAAAGCAGCTGAGATGAAAGAGAAAATCAAGATATTTGACAACGAAATAGAAATATTGAGAACGACAGACGCACAGAGAGAAAGGTAAATGAAGACTAATTAATTGAAAACTGTGATAAGTCATTTTATGGCATTTATAGCAAACAAACAAACATAGAAAGTGATGAAAATGTTTTGCCTTACAGACAACTACAGAAGCATCGCTTAAAACACATGAACGCCATTGTGATCAGAGACAGTTTAAGAAATGAAATTGCCAAACAGCAAAAGATAGAGAATACAAACGAAGAGAAGAGTATGCAGCAAGAAAAACACATAGACAAATTGAATTTAATGATCAACCAAGCAGAGCAAGAGATGGACAGATTGCAAAACAGATACAAGAGCGCAGTTCAACACAGGAACGACAGAGGAATACAGCTGATCCAGAGAGATGAAGAAGTCTGCATTTTCTACGAAAAAGTCAATATTCAAGGTGAGACTATGCAACATTTGGGGGAAACACTTTATTTTACATAAGCGGAGCCAGAATTGACCAAATATTACAGCTTCTGGAATCAGTCACACCTTTTCAGATTCTTTGAAGCCATTGTCCTCTTTTGAAAGACTATCATGTTACAAACAGCCTTTCTGTTGATGAAACCCTTTTATGAATTTGTAAAATAACAATGCCCATTTTGAATAAACATATTTAGCCACGACAAATATGAATAAGTGATTTCCACAGATATTATGTAGTTTGAAAGTCGTTTATTATTTTTTTTCAGACCAAATGATAAGAAATGGAGATGTGGATATGCAGGCAAGAGAAGAAGAGATCAGATTTCTGAAAATGCAGTTGAATGAAGAGAACAGAGCTATTCATCTTTTAAATGAGTCTTTAAAGAGCAAAGATACTATGGAACAAGAGAAGACTATTCTTGAAAATCAGGTAAATTGAAAAAAAAAATGTTTTAATGCAACATTGAGATGTCTTTTCACAACTATGATCTATCCTCTGGCATTTCCAGGCTTCTGGTGATTATTTTACACCTACTAAAGAGGTTACATCTCATGCTCTTCAATGGCTGTTAAAATTTCTCCTTCACACAGTTTTTCACAACATATCATCAAGCAATTTTCAAATATACCTAACTGAAATTTATACACAACTTTCATAGTAAGCCACAAGTTACTACAGTAAGCAAGTTTCAATCCGATACGTCTAAGCTGGAATACTCCTCCAAGGCATAACTCTTTGACTTACACATTTCAATTGAGAAGAGAAATCAAATATCATTGATTTATTATGCTTCAGATGCACCAGTGCAAGGAGTACATGAAGACATTGGAAGACAAGATGCAAGATCCCAATGATGCCACCAGGGTCAGACACCTTGAGGGGAAGGACCCAAGTCCTATTCAACTGACTGACAAGCTGGAGGAGGTAAAGGACAGTTTGAAAGTCTGATAGAGCATGGCAACTTCACCATTGCTCTTTGACAGTTGGATCCCATCATTAGCTCTCTGGACATAAGTTCAATGGCCATTTCAATTTTATCTCAATTACCCGTAGCACCTTTGGCACCAAATCTCTCTTCGTGGCTAGTAAGTTCACCTGGTCAGAGATAACACTCTACTTCTGGGAAGCTTATTTTTTTAACTCAATTTAAAAAGCTACAATGCTACATATTCATTAAAATTGTGAACTTCAAACTAATCAACAACACTTTAAAACATTTGTCACTTATCAATTTGTATCTCAATTTGGCAGCTTGAAACAAGACTGGCAGAAAAGGAAGAGAAACTATTGGAGAAAGATCTGATCTTTGAGCAAGTGTGCAGATTATCCAACAGAATCAAGAATAAGGCCAGTGCAGGAAAAGACGACACACTGTCCTTAGCCAAAAAGGTGACTACATATTTTGTCCAGCTTCATAGTATAAGATGATAAAAGTTAAAATCTGAATTAATGAGTATTGTACCCCTCACTGCAGTGAGCCTCAATGCTCACTATTGTACTTCTGATGAAGTGAACATATTTAAGTTTTGTGAAAAAAAAAAGTTGCAAGTCATTGAGATCAATTGCTTTTGATATAAACAATGGAAATGGTATAACCAATTTTGACAATTTAGTAAAATTATATGTTTTTAAAAGCTGACAAATAGATCCCACAGTTTAATGAAGTTCAAAATGAATCAAAACATAATCAATTTATCGTAGACGGAAATTCCAAATACACTGTACATGACAATAGTGAGAATAATCCATACAAAATTTTGCAGATAAATGACCTCCAAGCAAAGATCAAGGACAAAACGCGAAAGATGATGGCGATGGTGGCCGAATTGTCCATGCACCAAGCAAACGCTCTTCGCCTTCAGCAACAAGTAAAAGACAAGGAAGCCGAGTTGGAGCAGTGCTATCTGAGGATGGAGAAAGGGGAACCCCCCAGTGAGGAAATGGAACTAGAGTGGCAGAAACTGGTGACTGACGCCATCCGCAAAACAGAAGAGAAGGAGGCCATGATGCTGGTACGAGTTAAATTTTGAACAGTTAAAAAGTCAGACACAAAACTGTCATTTGAAAGGGAATCTAATTTAATTCATTTCATAACATCATCAAAATAACAAAAATGCAAACTTGATATTCAATGGAGAGACCCTAAAAAGGCCCTTATGGGCTGATGCGTATTGCGTAAGGATGCTTTATGTAAAGTCTTGAGAGAAAAAGTCAATCATAACTATCTTCTCTATTGCCTGATGTCTATTTTATTTCCTAACCATCCAAAAAATGATGGCATAATGATTTAATCAAGTGTTGACTGTTGATACAGAATAAGCATTGTCATAAAACGTAGCAGGTTGCAGCTGATGCATAGTACTATGACTTTTTTTGGGTCAGCATAGCAGTGCACATAAAATCAATTTGTCCTTTTCATGGTATTGTTTACTGTCCTGCTGAGCTAACAACTGCTCAGTAGTGGGTGGGAGAAACTTGTTACTTCAAGCTCAAATTCAGTCAGCCTTGTTTCATTGCGATGGCTTTTGGGTGCTTACACATACAATCAGACATGCAGTTCAATTGAATAATATAGACTATATTCTCTATACAGACTATTGTAATGCTTTTTCATAAATTGCATGATCTCAAAACTTAACTTTTGGCTGTTGGCCAGTTATTGTTGCCATCTTTAATCCGCAATACCAGTCAAACTTTAATATACATTCAGCAGGTACAGTTTATAGTGTTCAATCAATACAAAAAATTTCATGAATCAATGCGTCAACTAGCCGTCAAGTTTTCCAACAAGAATCAAATTGAATTAGATTTAGACTAATTTTCTCAGTCAATATAATTATAAACTATTCTGTAATACCTATAAATTGACTACTGTCTAGTACAGGCAATATGGCCAATATTGTACATAAGCTCTACCTTTGACATTTGATGTCCAGAGCTAATAAACTATTGAGATTTGGTAACTCGAGTAAGTATTAAATTTGTTTTATAGGCACAAGAGGAGGCTGAAGAATACCAGTTGCCAAACGGAGGAATCACCACAGCCAAGCGAAGGCCAAATGCCTACATCGACGAAGATGCCGACTTGCCAATTCCCCAACCATATGGAAGTCTAGCTCCTTTCGAGAAGTCCAAGCCAGGATCTACCATGAGGCATATCCGAAAACCTAAGCCCAAACCTATTGAGATTTGAGATTATATCATGCTAATCATGGACTGCAAAATCAATTTTAGCATTTTAAGAAGGCAATAGCTTTACATGCATATATATTTTAAAATCTGATTCCATTAATCAAATTTGATTTCAGTTGCCCGAGACTGTTATTGGTGATGATCACTCATATTTGTGTAATGCAAATATATTGTATGCAAGGTACACAAAAATATGTATTTAAAACCTTACCCAGCATTTCAATTTCAATTGAGTCAATACTCATGATGTATTTTTTACCTATCAGTTTTAATAAAATACACTTGAATCTGAGAATCTGACATTTCATTCATTAAGTTCTTCTTCTATTTACTATTGAGTTTAAACAATTAGAATTGCTAAATAGCAGAAATAATATCCTGTGTAGTGATTGAAGATGATATCACTAAAAATAAATTCAACTTGCACAATGACAGAGCATATCTCAGCATGGGCAATTCATAGGAGTTTTAACTCCATCATCCACAGAATCAATGCCCGGGATTTTGTTGCAGTGTCTCAATTCTTGGTGTTTCAGGATACAGTACATGCAATTCCTTTTCCCACTTGCATCCATTAACCCTTACTGGACTGAGCAGTCCCAAAAAAAATCCTGCAATTGTGACATCATCAGGGACAACAGCAGAATTTAGGGACATAAATGGCCCTACTGGCAGTAAGCTTGGGATGCACATAAATGTCCCTTTAGTCCGGTAAGGGTTTTAATAATAAGCTCCCTTGATAAGTCACAATTTGCTAGGCTTCTAATTCTGACAAGTCTTATCAAGTTTGTTATAAACTGCCTGGCAGCCGACTCTAACAAACAATCAGTCACAATTTGGCTTCTGATCCCAACAAGGTCTCATACAGTTTGTCATAAACTGCCTGGCAATTGATTCTAACAAACTCTTTCTTGATCAGTCACAATTTGTGTGGCTTGTGACTCCAACAAGGTCTCATACAGTTTGTCACAAACTGCTTGACAACAAATTCTAAAACTCTCTCTTGATCAGCCACATTTTGTATGGCTTCTGATTCAGGCAAGGTCTCATACAATTTGTCACAAACTGCTTGACAACCAATTCTAAAACTCTCTCTTGATCAGTCACAATTTGTATGTCTTCTGATTAAGTCTTATCGAGTTTGTCATAAACTTCCTAGTAACCGATTCTTACAAACTCTTCCTTGATCAGTCACAATTTGTCTTGCTTGAAGTTGCTTCTGATTCTGATAAGGTCTCATACAGTTTGTCGCAAACTGCTTGACAACCAATTCTAACACTCACCCTTGATAAGTGTCAATTTTTATGGCTTCTGATTCTAACAAGTTTGTCACAAACTGCTTGACAACCAATTCTAAAACTCTCTCTTGATCAGTCACAATTTGTCTGGCTTCTGATTCTGACAAAGTCTTGTCGAGTTTGTCATAAGCTAACTGATTCTCACAAACTCTCCCTTGATCAGTCACAATTTGTATGTCTTCTGATTCAAACAAGGTCTCATATAGTTTGTCACAAACTGCCTGCATGACAACCAATTCTAAAACTCTCTCTTGATCAGTCACAATTTGTATGGCATGTGATTCTAACAAGGTCACATACAGTTTGTCACAAACTGCTTGACAACCAATTCTAACACTCACCCTTGATCAGTGTCAATTTGTATGGCTTCTGATTCTAACAAGTCTGTCACAAACTGCTTGACAACCAAATCTAAAACTCTCTCTAAATCAGTCACAATTTGTCTAGCTTCTGATTCTGACAAAGTCTTATCAAGTTTGTCATACACTGCCTACTAACTGATTCTCACAAACTCTCCCTTGATCAGTCATAATTTGTATGGCTTCTTATTGTGACAAAGTCTTGTCGAGTTTGTCATAAACTAACTGATTTTCACAAACTCTCCCTTGATCAGTCACAATTTGTATGGCTTCTGATTCTAACAAGGTCTCATATGGTTTGTTACAAACTGCTTGACAACCAATTCTAAAACTCTCTCTTGATAAGTCACAATTTGTATGGCTTCTGATTCTAATAAGGTCTCAGATGGTTTGTCACAAACTGCTTGACAACAAATTCTAAAACTCTCTCTTGATCAGTCACAATTTGTATGGCTTCTGATTCTAATAAGGTCTCATATGGTTTGTCACAAACTGCTTGACAACCAATTCTAAAACTCTCTCTTGATCAGTCACAATTTGTATGGCTTCTGATTCTAATAAGGTCTCATATAGTTTGTCACAAACTGCTTGAAACTGCTTGACAACCAATTCTAAAACTCTCTTTTGATCAGTCACAATTTGTATGGCTCATGATTCTAACAAGGTCTCATACAGTTTGTCACAAACTGCTTGACAGCCAATTCTAAAACTCACTTGATCAGTCACAATTTGTATGGCATCTGATTCCAACAAGGTCTCATATAGTTTGTCACAAACTGCTTGACAACCAATTCTAAAACTCTCTCTTGATCAGTCACAAGTTGTATGGCTCCTGATTCTAACAAGGTCTCATACCGTTAGTCATAAACTAGGGGAAGAGGGGGTGAAAAGTCACAGGGGTAAAAAAAGTAAAATGTCACAGGCCTTTTTGACCAACTTGCAGTGACCTAATTATTAAGCTTAAATCATCATTTATGAGAAGAAGGTCTGTCGGGAATATGAAAATTATGCTCATTACGCAAAGTGGATTTTTACCCACCTCATGCATTTTTGGGGTCCCAAACAGGTTTTATAGACTCTGAACTTTCCCTATTAATGTCTGGTCTCTGTGACATAGGAAGTTGTGCTAATGCTTCAAGGTCTTTTGGAAAATAGTCTTTCATGCCGTGAACCCACTTTTTGCCGTATGGTCACCAAGTTGCCATGATCATGTGTTGAATTTAAAAAACAGCTGCGGGGTGAAATGTCACACTGTGACATTTCACCCCATCACTGTGATATTTTACCATAGGGTAAAGTGAATTCAATATTCTGTGCCAAGGAAAGTAAAATATTCCACACTTGAGGCTTTTAGCTTACAATCTTATCATCATCCATCATCAATAATACATCTGAGAGAGTATTGCAGCAAGTTTTCATTTTGCAAACTTTGGGAAATTTCTGACGCAGACTTTGCTGATGGTGCATTCTCATTGAATGTAGATAGCTTTGGAAGGCTCACTATAAATTTCATGCACAAGGATGACTATCAAGTCTAGCTCTGCATATTGCCTCATATAGTGCTGCATGTTCACAACAATTGCATGTGACCTGTTACCCCGCGGTTGTGACTTCTTGACCCTGGCATGGGGTAAAAAGTCACATCGGACTTTGCCTTGAATAATTTTGAACTGAATAAAGCCTATTTGCAACACATCAGCTATCATGTGATACAAACATAGTCAACTAAATACTGCATAATTGTGCCAAAGGTCATTCAGATCTAACAAACACCTGCTCTGTTCTGGGGCTTTTTCTAAATTTTGTGACTTCTAACCACCGCCCCCCCCCCCTACCTGACAACCAATTCTAAAACTCTCTCTTAATCGGTCACAATTTGTATGGCTTCTGATTCTAACAATGTCTCATACAGTTTGTCACAAACTGCTTGACAACCAATTCTAAGACTCTCTTCATCAGTCACAATTTGTATGGCTTCCGATTCCAACAAGGTCTCATATGGTTTGTCACAAACTGCTTGACAACCAATTCTAAAACTCTCTCTTGATCAGTCACAATTTGTATGGCTTCTGATTCTAACAAGGTCTCATATGGTTTGTCACAAACTGCTTGACAACCAATTCTAAAACTCTCTCTTGATCAGTCACAATTTGTATGGCTTCTGATTCCAACAAGGTCTCATATGGTTTGTCACAAACTGCTTGACAACAAATTCTAAAACTCTCTCTTGATCAGTCACAATTTGTATGGCTTCTGATTCTAACAAGGTCTCATATGGTTTGTTACAAACTGCTTGACAACCAATTCTAAAACTCTCTCTTGATCAGTCACAATTTGTATGGCTTCTGATTCCAACAAGGTCTCATATGGTTTGTTACAAACTGCTTGACAACCAATTCTAAAACTCTCTCTTGATCAGTCACAATTTGTATGGCTCCTGATTCTAACAAGGTCTCATATGGTTTGTCACAAACTGCTTGACAACCAATTCTAAAACTCTCTTTTGATCAGTCACAATTTGTATGGCTTCTGATTCTAATAAGGTCTCATATGGTTTGTCACAAACTGCTTGACAACAAATTCTAAAACTCTCTCTTGATCAGTCACAATTTGTATGGCTTCTGATTCTAATAAGGTCTCATATGGTTTGTCACAAACTGCTTGACAACCAATTCTAAAACTCTCTCTTGATCAGTCACAATTTGTATGGCTTCTGATTCCAACAAGGTCTCATATGGTTTGTCACAAACTGCTTGACAACCAATTCTAAAACTCTCTCTTGATCAGTCACAATTTGTATGGCTTCTGATTCCAACAAGATCTCATACAGTTTGTCACAAACTGCTTGACAACCAATTCTAAGACTCTCTCTATCAGTCACAACTTGTATGGCTTCTGATTCTAACAAGGTCTCATACAGTTTGTCACAAACTGCTTGACAACTGATTCTAAGACTCTCTCTTGATCAGTCACAATTTGTATGGCTCCTGACTCCAACAAGGTCTCATACTGTTTGTCATAAACTGCTCGACAACCAATTCTAAAATTCTCCCTTGATCAGTCACAATTTGTCAGGCTTCTGATTTCAACAAGGTCTTATCCAGTTTGTAAAAAACTGCTTGACAACCAATTCTAAGACTCTCTCTTGATCAGTCACAATTTGTATGGCTTCTGATTCAAACAAGGTCTCATAGATTTTGTCACAAACTGCTTGACAACTGATTCTAAGACTCTCTCTTGATCAGTCACAATTTGTATGGCTTCTGATTCAAACAAGGTCTCATTCAGTTTGTCATAAACTGCCTGGCAATTGATTCCAACAAACTGTCCTTTTCTATAATTTCTAACAGATCTGTATGTGCCTAGTTTTGATTATTGCACATTTCTGCCAAATTTATTATTCTTCACTTATTTGAATAGGCCAATTCGTGTAGTTTGTGTCCATATTATGTATGGAATTGACCTTGTCAAACAAAAAATCATCGGTCTATCAAAAATAACAGTCCAATAACATTTCCTCATCGCAAAGTTCACATGGCTGAATTGCCATTCGGGTTAAAAACACCATTAGAAACACCGAGAAAATAACATTATTTCTGTTTGAAGTTCAATAAGTTCTACACTATAAATCAGACGGGTTCTTGATTCATATAGAATTGCACAGCCAAAGTAAATGAAGACATATGAAGAATAAACACTTCTTAATAGAGGATTTCTTGAGCCAGCAGACTGCAGTGAAGCATTGCAGAGCATACATAGCAGCTGAGCCACATAAGCTATGTAGACATGATGGTGAGAACACTCCAGATATATGAAGTCAGTCACCTGTTTATGGAGTTAAATCAATTAATGGAGTTAATGGAAAATGAGGTGTCATCACCTCTATTATGATTATGAGTTAAATCAATCATAAGTTGGCTCACTGCTTTATTCATGCATGGCTTGTCAAAGTTGGTTGGTTAAAATCACCTCTTAAGACCAAATGACTCATTTTGTTATTTGGATTCTGGTGGACAGCATGGAACAAACAGACAGGACTTTGGGGATTGTCAAGAAACAAAGGATCCTCAATACACTCTGCATCATTGCTTGCTACATTCTCTTCGCTACACCTTATTGGACAGCAGGTAAAACCAGCTCCCACTTTTTTGAAACATCAATTTGTTATTATATTACACCCAGTTAAAACACGCATGTTATTATATATAACTACGTACTAAAAATCATTTGGCCAAAAACATATTTTACGGTCAGTAAGCACCACAACTACAATTTATGGTCTGTCACCGATACACCCGAATTAATCAAATGAGCGACATCCTTTGAGATGACAAAGCGCACAGAATAAATATGCCATGACCTCTCAAAATCATCCATTCATCTTCTTTTTTTAAATTTTTATATTTGAAGTCTGGAGAGCAGACTCTACACACACCTTATGCAAACAGGGTATAAGAAATAAAACTACAGAGCTAAGACAAGCTGTGATATATCTCATAAAGAAGAATCCCAAAGGTTCCGCCTCACTGCCAAACTGTCTATACTCAAGAACCACATTTATGCAGAATATGTCTTTATGCCACTGCAATCACCTCTATTGAGATAAAATTGGGCCCTGAACAAGGTAAACAACCACGAACATGTGCACTTTGCATGCAAATATATTCCTGTTAAGGACACCTGTGTACAGGTGTACATACACAGACATACAAAAAGTTCATATATGTGCCCTTTATTTCTTAGGCCCACATACACTGTTAGGGTCAGCATGTTACTGTCAGGAATATATTTCATTATCCTTCATGAACCACAAGAATTTCAACCTCCAAATATTTTGCATAATATAATATCTTACAAAATAAGTTCCCACACTTCTCAAGATTCAAGATATGAAATATCAGGGGGGGGGGGAGTGCAATTCCCCACCATAAAAGGCAAAAACTGTCTGCATAAGCTATAATTATTCCTTATAAAGTATTATTACACACTAAAAATTGCTAAATGATAAATTAAAGCCTAAAGACTCTCAGCCACCATAGTAAACTGTAACAAATAAAATATACTAGTGAAGGATAAAGTTATTAGGCGTCACATTAACATAGTTGCAAAGTAACTAGAGAATGTTAAGGAGAATTAACATGGTCATCAAACCATTGCATCTCACCTGGTCCAGGGCTATTGCCGATTAATGTTACAACGGCATGGTGGTTTTTCAGTACTTTAGAGATTAAATCAGTTTATAACTAGAATATTAAAATATCGAGTGATAGATGTGTATATAAATATATATACAGGTATTGGAAAGCGCAGCATTTAGGTCCAGTCTTTGGAACTCGAAAGGACTGATTGATTAGAGGGGGACAGCACAATCACCAGATAGTTGCACATATTTCTCATATCAATCTTATTTGGCTAGCAGGGCTGTGCTTTATGTATCCTTGGCACTCTAAAGAGTGCTACCATCTTGTTCAAAATAGAATAATCATTAAGTATGCATTAAATAAGCACAGTTATTTCTCAAACCACAAAAAATTAACATAATTGTGCATCTCTTCATTTTTTCAGGGCAAGAAATAGACAGTAAGTTTTTGTTTCTACATGGAGTACAGGGTTCTTGACACAGTTGCTCCTTTACTTTATCATTGATTCCCCTGATGTACATATCTCCAACCTCCTACTGGATTCCTGCTTGATAGTCTTTATTTGTTAATCAGTGACTGTACAATACAATTCAACTGAATCATTTCCTTCAAATTGCATTGTATGAAATGATCATGAATGGATTTCATTAAAGTGCTCCAAGTTAAACTTGTTTTGCACTTTACATGACATGGTATCATCTTAGAGCCTTCATTGAAAACAGTTGACTCATTGAACATCAAAAGTTGTCGCATACTTGCAAAGTGGTTGGCCAATTTTTGACTGTAAACTTCCGCCAACCAACTCCAATTTTTGACTGTAAACTTCCGCCAACCAACTCCCAGGTATATGCCTGCTTTAGTTTGTGTACTTTGTGGGCAATTCCGTAAAGTCCGACTTACAGATTTGACACTTTGGCAGCTTGTGTAGCCATAACATTGCACCTCAGCTACTTCATTGTTAAACAGGGATGAGGCCAGGTAATAGGGGTATCAGAAAAGCCATCAAATAAAGCTCCAAGTGCAACAGGAACTGAGCAAAATAAAAATTTCATCGTTTCACAATGTACGTCCGAAATGACGACATTTTGCCTTGAAGCTCAGCTCCTGTAGCACTTTGGTTGATCGCTTGTCTGATACCCCTATTACCTGGCCTCATGATTAGATAACAATTAAGGTATAATGATAGCGCTACACAAGCAGCTGAAGTGTCAAATCTGTAAATCAGAATTTACGGAATTGCCCTTGTCCTACCAAGGGACTTGTGCATTTCCTTGTGTGTCTTTGTTTGTCTGTCTGCTGGTTACCAACCTGGAACCGAACTACTGAGCACTGCAGAATTTTAATGGAACTTTACTTGGTAAGATTTGTCATATTTATCACGAAGAGGTGGATACAGATTACAGAGTATCCGGCAGATGCATGCACACATATCAATGTGGACACTAGCAATTATTATGTATTTATACCATTTGACATCTCTGTCAGTCAATCACATGATAGTATTTCATTGCGATAATTCTGAGAGTCTCCGATAGTCTTTGTTGTCCACTTATCGTGACTGTTGTCTTTTGGTATAAGCAAGTTTTTTAAATTCACCATGGGATCGGAATTGTGTTTATCACACGTTGAGCTAAAGCCCTCGGTGGATGTAATGCCTCTCCCGTGGTGAATACCCTATGCATATTGCCCATGTTCCTTGTGAAAATAAAAGGCATGGATGTGTTTTCCCCACACATACCACTTGAAACTTTGCCACTTACACTCTTACAGATTCTACACAGGTGATTGGGTAGGTTAAGGTATTTTTTCTTTGCCTCGTATTCTTTTGGAATATCCTCTTATTCATGTTCATTTCATTTGCACTATTTTGCCTAGACCCCGGAGTCGTCGTCATTGGTCGTCGTCGTCCGTCATAATTGGTCAGTTGAAATCGTCGTCATGCCAACAAACGTCAATCGCCGTCGTCAGTGGTGGCTTAGATTTGCGTCAGTTGGATTACACACTTGCCTGTTAACTGAGCAATTGGTTTGCTCTGTGTAGACAATCACAGAACCAGCCAATAATGCCAATTGCAATTTTGAAAGTTCTTGTGAACAATAAGCATTGTTTCACACCTAGATTTCTTAATTGCCATTAAGGACAGCAGTTGTCTTAGGTGTGAAGCTGGGCCTGGAAGGAAGGTGTCAAAGCTAATTGTACTTCACCTTGATTATAGGTACCTGCCAGCCTTTTGACATGCAAAGGAATTCAATCAATTGACACATGTATAGGCTTTTACTCTTTTTAAGTTCCACTCTTATGCGCCTATTATTTATTTGTTCTTGTGTATATTTTTGTAGTTTATGATTGGACCTTTGCTATATTAAATTTGATCTCAAGGGATCAACTGTATGGCCTATAATTAGCTACACACAGGCAGCTATTAGTTAATGATAGAACTTCTATTTAAACATAAACTAATTAAACTCATTAAGTTATTAAGTACCAGGGACAGCAAAGTACTGAGTGTCAAAGCTGTGCAATAGTCACATTTAAACAATTTAATATTAAAACAAGGTTCGGAAATTGTTATTATTTTCAATTCAGTCAACTTTTATAGAAAGGTAAAACCACTATTTGCATTGTGCTTATTTTGCATTGAAGCATAACATAATATTTATGGAGAGTCAATCAATGGATTCAGACAATCACATTTTTCAGTCTTGGCTTCGTAGCTAAAATTGTTTGATGTCTTCCAGCACAAGCACACACCAACATTAGTCAAATGATAAGTCTGCTCTATAATATACACACTGTCCAAGCCGTCAGTATTATTTGAGAGTGCCTGTGGTTCTAGCCTGCTCAAGCCGTACAGTCTGGTTGTTTAAGGCTCAAGACATTTTCTATAGCTTACAAGATAAATTTATACTTTTGTTTTGCTGGAATAACTTCCATCAACTTCTCTTTGTATGTTTTGAATCTTTTAGGATTTTTTGTTGTGAATTTTCCCAGTTGGTTTTGGCAAATATCTAGGTTTTTTTAGGTATGTTAATTAATGCATCTCTTAAAAAGTCAGTTGAAGTCAGTTGAAATGGCTTCAGTCAGTTGCAGTTGAAAAGTTATCAACTAGTCGACTTAGTCAGTTGAAATGAAGGAAGCCAGCTGATTCATCAAAACAACTGACTCCTGGGTCTAATTTTGCCCTTCCTACATGTCAAGATCCACCTGGGATGATTCCTGTTTTAATTCTCCCATCCAATGTATCCTTGCTTTTGAAATTAAATGTCATTATCTCAGCTCTTTTAGGAAAAGGCTCTAAAATCATCATGTCTCCAATTTGAACCAGTAATACAAGTCTCTGAGACATGCAAACTGTCAAGCAATATAAATTTTCTTTCTTAGTTGAATTGTGAGCTGGCCATATGTGAATATATATATAGGCCTATATTTTCTTTCTTAGTTGAATTGGGAGCTGGCCATGTGTGAATGTTAATTTTCTTTCTAGTTGAAATGTGAGCTGGCCACATGTGAGAGTTAATGTTTGATGAAGCATCAGCCTATGATTCCTCACAGCAAAACAATAGACACTTGTTACATCTTTTAATGCACTTCTTATTTAAAGGACAGAAGATTCTTTGGTCGTGCGACTTCAGCGGCAGTTCCTTATGCGGCGCGTTGAATGTAACGTCACAAACCTACTTCTACTTCGGAAGTGGGGAGACGGCAAGTGAGGGCACCGGGCCAAAAGGTGATCACACTTTGGAAAGATATCAGTTACAGAGACAAAGTGAGGAGCTACCGTTTTCTTACTCGTGTGCATGCTTGAACAAACTAACACTGCTGCACCTGTATTTACAACAATTACCGGTATCATGTATTGATGGGAAGGTAGGCTTATGGAGTAGACCCCGGAGTCGTCGTCATTGGTCGTCGTCGTCCGTCATAATTGGTCAGTTGAAATCGTCGTCATGCCAACAAACGTCAATCGCCGTCGTCAGTGGTGGCTTAGATTTGCGTCAGTTGGATTACACACTTGCCTGTTAACTGAGCAATTGGTTTGCTCTGTGTAGACAATCACAGAACCAGCCAATAATGCCAATTGCAATTTTGAAAGTTCTTGTGAACAATAAGCATTGTTTCACACCTAGATTTCTTAATTGCCATTAAGGACAGCAGTTGTCTTAGGTGTGAAGCTGGGCCTGGAAGGAAGGTGTCAAAGCTAATTGTACTTCACCTTGATTATAGGTACCTGCCAGCCTTTTGACATGCAAAGGAATTCAATCAATTGACACATGTATAGGCTTTTACTCTTTTTAAGTTCCACTCTTATGCGCCTATTATTTATTTGTTCTTGTGTATATTTTTGTAGTTTATGATTGGACCTTTGCTATATTAAATTTGATCTCAAGGGATCAACTGTATGGCCTATAATTAGCTACACACAGGCAGCTATTAGTTAATGATAGAACTTCTATTTAAACATAAACTAATTAAACTCATTAAGTTATTAAGTACCAGGGACAGCAAAGTACTGAGTGTCAAAGCTGTGCAATAGTCACATTTAAACAATTTAATATTAAAACAAGGTTCGGAAATTGTTATTATTTTCAATTCAGTCAACTTTTATAGAAAGGTAAAACCACTATTTGCATTGTGCTTATTTTGCATTGAAGCATAACATAATATTTATGGAGAGTCAATCAATGGATTCAGACAATCACATTTTTCAGTCTTGGCTTCGTAGCTAAAATTGTTTGATGTCTTCCAGCACAAGCACACACCAACATTAGTCAAATGATAAGTCTGCTCTATAATATACACACTGTCCAAGCCGTCAGTATTATTTGAGAGTGCCTGTGGTTCTAGCCTGCTCAAGCCGTACAGTCTGGTTGTTTAAGGCTCAAGACATTTTCTATAGCTTACAAGATAAATTTATACTTTTGTTTTGCTGGAATAACTTCCATCAACTTCTCTTTGTATGTTTTGAATCTTTTAGGATTTTTTGTTGTGAATTTTCCCAGTTGGTTTTGGCAAATATCTAGGTTTTTTTAGGTATGTTAATTAATGCATCTCTTAAAAAGTCAGTTGAAGTCAGTTGAAATGGCTTCAGTCAGTTGCAGTTGAAAAGTTATCAACTAGTCGACTTAGTCAGTTGAAATGAAGGAAGCCAGTTGATTCATCAAAACAACTGACTCCTGGGTCTATTATGGAGGCGATTCTTTGGTTTCCTTTTATTCAATTCAAATGATTTTCAATGTTTAGTTTTTGCTCACAAGCACAATTTGGTCTGATTTCAAAGGGGGAGGATCAAGGTGTGAGGTGAGACTAACAGAAATGCAAAATGTACATATTATGCATGTATATAAGGTGCTAGAGGATTAACCAAAATTGCGAATACATTATTTGCATTATGTTACATTTAAACCCGAATAAGTACGTCTTCATAACCATAAGTAAACAGCCTCTTATTTTCCCAGATGCACCAGACAGCGAGTACATATACCTGGAAGCGTCATGGGCCCGCCAAGAAGACAAGGCTATTCTCCGCCTTCCCTTCGTGCCCATAGAACAGGAATCCTGTCTCATCTTCTACTACCATATGTTCTCTGGGAGCGGCTACGAACAAGGCAATCTCAAAGTGACAGTCTCACGAGACAGTGTAGCAGTATGGCTAGTTTCAGGTAATACCAGGTAGTAAATTCATACACTTGCTTTGTTGTTCCAGGATGCTTCCTCCTAAGAACCTGGTGCTTGAGCCCGGTGCTTTCAACTGTTTTGCCAGAACTTCCACTATATCTCACTTCAAGCAACAAGCAAACATTTTATTTTACTGCTGTAAGAGCAAGGTACTAGGACTAGGGTAAATGCCTCTGGAGATTACTTTTAACCTCACTAAGGGGTTGGCCTAACAGGAAGCAACAGCAAACTAACTTTTTCATCACAATTTTAACACTACAGTACCGAAGCAAAAACAATCTCCTTCTGCTGAACAAACTTCCTTTCACTGAAAATCCATAGCACCCCCCCCCCCCCCCCCGATGCATCACCTAGTTGGCCCTAAGCTCTTGTGATTCGAAGATCTTCAGAGCGAGTATCTTGCTTATACTGCGATTGGGATTAACCCGTCAGGCCATTATAAATGCATAAAGTACTGAAGTTTTATCAATATGATCTAGAAGAGAAATCATCATTGTGTAAGACTGACCACATTTCTTTTTCTATTTTGCAGGTAGCAAAGGACCATATTGGAATCAGGGCCAGGTCAGACTGCCAAGATTCACCATCAACATCCAGTTTGTTGCAGCACGAGGAAGCGGCTACCAAAGTGACATTGCCCTTGATGACATCATCATCATCTCAGAGGCTTGCCAAGGACCTCCTGGCACCCAGACGCCAGTGTCTCTTCCCCCTTTGCCAACATTACCGCCAAGAACTCCCGCCCCATTTCCCACCCTGAACCCATCTCCTCCAAGAAGAACGTTAGCCCCAATTCCCACATTTACTCCAGAACCTTTCATTCCACCTTTCGAACCAGTCACACCAACGCCATCACCACCTTTTGAACCAGTCACACCAGCCCCATCACCACCTTTCGAACCAGTCACTCCTGCCCCGTTACCACCTTTCGAACCAGTCACTCCTGCCCCGTTACCACCTTTCGAACCAGTCACTCCTGTCCCGTTACCACCTTTCGAACCAGTCACTCCTGTCCCGTTACCTCCTCCAGAACCTGTTACCCCTGCCCCATTACCTCCACAGGAGCCTGTCACACCTGCTTCATCACCCCCTCAAGAACCTGTTACTCCTGTTCCAGTACCACCTCAAGAACCTGTAACGCCTGCTCCACCACTCCCTGAAGAACCTATCGCACCGACCCAATTACCACCTCAAGAACCCCTACCCACCCCATCACCCATTCCCCCTATGGACCCAGTCACCCCATCTTCCCAAACCCCATTGCCAGCAGATATTCCTGCAGAGACCCCTGCTCCCCCTCAACCCGTGCCAACCCTTGCACCACTACCTCAAACGCAAACGCCCCGACCCACCACACCAACGTCAACAGTCCAGACAACCACAACAAGATTTCCAGGTATGACATTACAGCTTCTGTAAAGAGAAGCACAAAAGAATTTTTGCAGAGCCACATTTTGAGAAATCCATTACGAGTGTCCTCGCTTTACATTGGCATAAATTCTGCTTTGCCATTACAGATACTGCCTGTGACCCTCGGTACCAGTTTTGTCCAACGCCAACAAAACCAACACTTGCCTGGAAAATCAGCCCGAGAGAACAATTTCCTACCCTGGCACCAAGTCCGATAAGTATGCATCATCAAATTATTACTCAGACACAAGAACTGATGCATATGCTTGCATAGGTTTCACTACTAGTTACCAGCCAAAAGCAAAAACCAAAGCACTAGCCTAGACAAGATCCTGTGCAAAAACTTATCAAGTGAATCTTGACTCTTCACTCCATAAAACTGACAGAGTGCTAGCCACCTCACTCACAATCCCCAAAATATCTATTGGCAAGTAGACAAAACAGTGAAATGCATCATGTTTTAAATTTTCAGTAAATAAGAGCACATTCGACTGGGACTCGGACTACAGGAATGGCCTGGGATTTGTCATCACTCAAGCCAAAGGAGGCCACTGGTCGGAGGACGAAGAAAACGGTCAACCCCTGATCTCGAGTAATAATCCCAGTGAGATACACCTTGCTTATTCACACACACTTCACCAGTTCAATTCATTGCATGTGTTTGAACCACTCTTGTAAATAGAGGGATGCAATTGTACATATTGTATATATATATATGCACCGTCACTCTGCACAATCACCCATATAGCACCCCTCAAGAGAGTAACAATAGCTGCATAAATATGGAAAGCAACCTTACACCAGTCTCTCCCATTCACCTCAGCTAGCCTGGGCTGAGGGAGACCTGCCAACCTCTGGGACGGAGGTTGCAGTTCCTTCCGGGCAACCGTCATGGTCCCGGCCAT
This sequence comes from Platynereis dumerilii, assembly GCA_026936325.1. NCBI lineage: Eukaryota > Metazoa > Annelida > Polychaeta > Phyllodocida > Nereididae > Platynereis > Platynereis dumerilii. Next base: position 30,134,704 of record JAPTHN010000011.1, read on the forward strand.
CTTTCTAAGGTTCATCAATAATCAGGGCAAAGAAACAAAAGCACAATCACTCCATACCCTCTAACTAATCACCTTCTTATTGTGAAGTACATGGAGACATGTATACGGATTCAGACAGTGGAGTGTCCGAACATATCTGGGGTTTTGTTGCGAATACTGAATAGCCTTAATTGCATGTAATGACATAATTTTACATTATATAGGACGGTGGCTCACTCTCTATTCAAGTGACAGTTCCGGAACCAGCTCAGTTACTTCCAAGTTCCTCCAGACAACGCTAACAAGAGCATGTCTCGAATACAAGGCCGTGCTTAATGGCCAGGCGGGTTTGTCAGTTTATTTGAGACAACAGGGCGTCCCAACTGCCTTCAAAGTTCATAATCACAGCGGTAAGTTATCCTCATATCCAACTTTTCATCAACAATGTTGAATTAAAGAGGTGGATCACAAACTGAGACCAAAAGAAAATTGTATGTAACATTAACAATGCCCCCATTAGCTGGAGGTGGTGAAATTGCACATGGCCATTACATGAAAAATTTGAACATAATATACTTTTGTGAAGCAGCGAAGCGCAGAACCAGCAAATTCAGGAGTGTTCCTGCATTCCAGAATATCATATTTCAATCTCTAATATCTGCACTTGAAGAAGTGTTTAGTGTTCCTTTTCAGAAATGCAACTTTTTAGAAAGAGATATGCAAATCCTGACGACAACAGTAAACTTCCTCGTTCTGGTAAAATAGGCTGATGCACAATATGTGTCAACACTTAATATTATTGAAGTGAATTATGCTTCCTACAGCAGTGCGACTGACCCAATAATTTCCTTATGACTTAATAAAAAGAAGGGAGATTCTTATCCCATCAAAATAAGAATCAGTTTTCCCCTTAGAAAAATTGAACTTGTTTTTTCACTCAGATCTTTTTTTCTTCTACAGGACATCCGCAATATTTGGGAAAGATCAGACTACCAGTTCACAACTTCATGTTGACGGAAATTGGATTTTACATTTCCTTCAAGGGAGAAGTCACAACGGCTGGGGATTTTGTGACAATTGACGAAATTACTTTGTATAACGACGACTGCTAATGCCGATTCTGCATGCAAATTTGTACATACGACAATTCCAAGGCAGCCAACTGAATTATACTCAATACTCAATAAATGTAAAAAACGTCACCCAAGTCTTTTTTGCATTTTTTCTATTCAACAAGGAGACGATTGAACTTCTTGAAATGAAGCAATTGATATTACCATTCGACACAAGAAACCAGGAGGACCAATTACTGAACAGCAACACTTTCAGATCAAGAACACTAACGAACCACATGATTTCAAGAGATACCTCATTATAATGAAATTCACAGACCACTGGGCAGATCTTTTCTCGTCTAATTACATGACAGCTGTCATTCAGAAAACCAAGACACCATTGTCACACCAATGCAATCCCATATCAAGAAACCTGTGACACAATGAACTACCACAGAATACCAGAACAATTGAGAACATTCACAATTACATTCTGCACTGCAGCATCAAGTGTATGACGGTCATGAAATTGATGATACTCACAGATTCTTTTCAAGTCCAATCTTTTCAGAATGACAGATAAGGTCTGAACTCAAAAGGATTAAAATTTTTGCCGTAAAAAACTAGAGATTTTGACAGATACAATAGACAAGATAACAAACAAACGAAATTTAATAGTGATGTGGACCGGACTGGACCACCCCCAACCGGTCCAGAACCGTCTGCTCCAGGGGAGAGGTGGTCTGGTAGGCTATACCGGTACATACCGGTTTTCAATTTATGTGCAATTTTCGCTCAAAAAAGTTCGAAAAATGAAGGTGTGAAAAATGAATTTCTAGTTTTTTTGGCGTTTCAACCAATTTTCCCTGTACTGGTCCGTACCGGTACAGACAACCTCTGGACCGGTTTTTTGGACCTGGGGTGGTCGGTACTAAAGAGGTGGTGGTACTGGATCGTACCGGTACAAAGCGGTCCGGTTCGCATCACTACAAACAAATAAGCAAAATAATTTCAAGTAATTCCTTTAACTCCTCCATTTGTGATGATGTAACGGCACGACATATTAGGCAAATGTGGTGCAAAGACTACAGAGACATTGCGTTGGGGTGGACCAGCAGTAATGCTGTTATTTCTTGATAACATTAGTCTGCAAGTGACTAAGTTTGACCAGCTGATTCCTAGAGCAGGTTGAATGTGGCTCCTTCTTGGTCCTTTGTTATCACCTTTGGGATCCATCACAGCCGATACCTGAAACAATCATTTATCGATTTGTTTATATCAATTTTTGGCAGACAAAACTTGACGTAATGTTGGGCTTAAGTAGTACAGTAAAAGTAGTCCAGTTGAATAATGGTCCTGATGAGGCACATGAGTGAGATAACAGCAATCCCAATTTGACTTGAAATTTTCACCCGCTTCACCTTGTTGATTTAACAGCAGAATTGATTGTCTCTCAGAGAGTCTACCCAATTTATTTCAACTTCCTGCCATACGAAAATGTTGAAAGCCGCATCAGAAATATATTAGTTTCAGGTATTCAACGTAGAATCATCAATTAAGCTTAACAAAAATTTCAATGTTACATATGACAGAGAAACTCGGTCTGTGGAGAATATTACTTCTGACAAAAGCAGTCTGCAAAAATCCTAAAACATTTTTATTAAAGTACAATATTAAATTTATATTCTGTGGTCTAAATTCTATAGATACTCTTAATGCTTCTTAATATATTCAACTTACTTGATTAACACACACAACTGCACAGCCATGCTTGGAACTGAGTGACCGCAGCTTTGCTCCAAATGAAGACAGCAGCTTGGCTCTCTTTGGCATGTCCTTCAAGCCATATTCACAGCGAAACAAGGCAGCAATAGAGTCAATTATCACAAGCTTCACTCTTCCTTGGCTCAGTAACGCAGGTAGTCTGTGAGTAATGCAAATATCCAGATCTTCCTGCAACCAACCATTAATATTCATGAGTCTAAGACCAAATATGAAGTTTTTATCTGAAGTGGTATAATAGACATACTTCCATCACAACATCTGAAATCATTAATATGATATTAAATTCATTTTTGCAGTTATCCAAGTCATAGAAATAGATCCAGAAGTAACAACTTTGTAATACCAATTTACATTGTGGATATAACATGTATTGTATAACCTGGTCTGAACACTGCTGAAACAGAGTTGGCAAAACAATTTGTGGGTGTTTCATACTCTGCAATCAATTAACAATTTTTTATAGTAATTAGTAACAATTTTGCATTTTAAGCCTACTCCTTGTGTCCATGCAAATATCTGGGAGCTTCATCAGACATGCAGACTCCAGTGTATTTCAAACCTTGAATATATATATAGGTCAACTTACAATTTCAGCAATGTGTTCAATGAATATGTTATCAGTCCAGTTAATTTTCAGATCTGGGTATTTCAGTTTAGCTCCTCCAACCATTTGCATCAGTCTTTTGTTGGGAAAAACATCTTCAGTGCATATATACACGGCTCCTAAAACAGAAAGTTCCAAGGGTACTGAATTTTTAATTTGCAGGAAATATCTCAATTTAGAGACCATGGCATACATAAATGACTTTAACTAAACTGCTAAATGTCATACTGCACCTGCATTTAATCCCTTCATTTGTATTGGTAACTGAACTGATAAACAGAGCTGAAGACACCATTGAGTTTTCCCTGTAGCACTCTCGCCACATATCTCAGTAATGCCTCTGCACAGTAAACCGCCTGAAATAGTCAGAGATGTATAGTATAAGAAAAACAATTTCCATAATGGCAAAAGCGACTTAAAATTTGCGATCAAGCCAGAGCCATCAGCCAAGCCTTAATTTTGAAATTGTTGGCTAAAAGCTTACACCTCGATTAAATTCTTTGCATTTTACCACAAACACTAAATGTAACTTTTATGTTATACCTCGCAGGAATGCATCTATCACATTGCAACCACAGGTTAATCGAGGAATCCTATGGCAGGGAGGGCACTCTGGTTTGTTCAACTGCAGCGCTAGAAAACAAATAGTTACTAATAAGTTAAAATGTTCTTTTGACCATAAATTTTACTAATGCACTAATGCAGCACATATAATATTGATGGAATATTTACATAAACTTACTAAACAATAATAAATTCACAAGAAAAATCTTTGCACCTAAATCAAATTTAATAATTTCATTTGTGGAGACATGTTGATAAGATGTATGGATGGATGGATAATTGGGGTTTTACATCCTGCATTTAAGCACTTGGTAAACTAATTAGGACAGCCTGGACAGAAGGAGGACACTGGTAACCGGTTAGAGCCTCAAACTATTAAAGAGGTAACCAACATTCTATCTCAACAATTGATATATCACATATATATCCTTGCACTCGTCTCACCAGGAATAATAGGCTGCGATATCATTAAATCAGCCACAGCCTTTAAGAGAACAGAAGCATCCGTGGAGGATATGTTGGCCCGTCTTTCGATCTCAGTTCCTGACATGCAAATTAGCTTCTCCAAATTGGTCATCTGAGCTGAAATAAATTATAGTTAACAAATTTCCTTTAATTTTGTCAATGTTTCCAAGTAGACTTACAATGTAACACATGCCTGCCCACAAATGTTTACCCAACAAAAATACCCAAAAATTTGACAGTGCGAAATAGTGAAAGCTCATGAATTGAGTGAATTTATCCACTTAGAAATTCGATTATTGATGAATGATGATTGATCATTACACAATTTATACTACTTGTCTTAGTATTTGCAGCTGTACTGTGTACATGCTGTACGTACTTGGATGTTGGATTGATCATTCAAAATGATATTAAAATTTCTTTTCACTTTCAGTCTTTGAGTCAAGCACCTGCTGACCCAAAGACTTCTGAACTCTAGTTACCTCTGTTTAGGGCACTTATGATGCGAGGGTTGATGTCCAGTCTGTCCATATTGACATCTAACACCCCAAAAAGGTCCTAAAAGGTCCTTGTAAGCCAACACGACCTGTTCATTCACTTGACGCCGCCAAAATGACCTTCCCACCAGGCGGCTCTCTTTCACCACTTTCTTTCCCCGAGATGGAGCTGCAGTCAAAAAGTGAAAAATGTCTGCCGTTGACTGAAAAAGTGAAGGATAGCAGTTTTAAGGGCTTTCAGTCAGGCTAGCCGCCTCTACGGTGCTTCAAATTACATCAAAACATGGCTTGTCAGTTGGGCATTCAGGCGACCTTTCAGAATATAGCGTCTGTCAAGTCATATTTGTTCCCGAGGGCCAAGTCAGTGGAAAATCATCAAACAACTGGTACGTGTCAGATCATTCTGGTCACATGACTTTGTTTATCTTTTGGCTGTCAGTGTCAAACGTCATTTGTGTCTCAGGTCATTGGTCATAAGCTGTCAATTATCTGTCACTCCAATCAAGGTCCTGATATAAAGTAAGACATTTTACAGGGTTTCAGCATCCCTCTTTTGCTCTTAAATGACTTAATTGAATCAGTGATGAAAAAACTGATTTTGTGATAGACACAGGATTAATCACACAGTATAGTGTCACTCAGTATGACAGTATCACTGTCACAGTGTTAGCAAAATGTGTATTGACAACCCGAAGGTTGACTATCACACAATTGTAAGAAATGACAGCAATTAGTTTTGCATGGACTTTTACAACATGTAAGGAAAGTATCAACGTGTAAAAAAGTTCAGTAAATTTACCTAAAGGATGTTTGCTCATGCCCAGGGGGTGATACAGATTCCTGGGATGACTGGGAGTGGAAGGAAGAAGGAGAGGAAGACCAAGAGGAGCCAAGTGGAGCTGCTTCTGCCGCACCAGAGACTGACAGATTGAATTGGCTGCAAGAATGTGTACTCTCCATTTCACCCACCGGGGAGTTCATCGCTCTGGCCAATGAGGACAGATTTTGTCTTCTTGCTCGTGAGTTGATTACTAATAGCTAAGCAGTGATCATATTCACAAGGCAATTAATGTAATTTAAAAAAAAAAGTATCTTGCTGATTATAATAATATGAGGCTCATTGAGCTATTGTGTACTCTTTTCTATTCTCAAGTTTGATATTGGTAGTGCCAAATTATGTTGGCCTTCTCAATAGTTATGGATCACAGAGCCTAAGCTCAGTGAGAACCTGAGTAACAATTCTTAATGTTATTGTAACGGCTTCTGCGTTTTGTGTTATACAGAGAAATGGGATCCTCAGGAGAAGAGTGACATCCAGACGAAATATGCATCTGTTTTCGAAGGTGCCCTCAGTCAAGAGGAAGGGTGAGTACTGTTGGTTATTTTAGACTGATTGACCTCTAAGTAGATAGAATCTTTTGCTTGAAAAAGGCATGTTTAATTTGTTCTCCAAACAGTAAAATCTTGTCTTGATGACAACAATGCATCGTAGCTTCTTTTCGACATCTCTCTATCTTTAAAAATTGCATGGCATAAGCCACTCTAACCTCTCCGATCTTGAAATGACAGAAATATTTATTTGACTTGTCATGTGACTTTGTTTACAGTGCTCTAGCACTGACGAACTTCAAAGTCAGTCCACACTCTGTCCGACCCAGGTTTGTCTTTCACGAATGGTTTTTCTGTTGTAGTGGATATTAAAACAAGGTTCAGGCCAACTAATACTAGTCTTAGTTCATCTTTATTCATATTCTTTGGTGTTAATGTTGCTGTTTTTAAAAGCTTATTGCAAGGTTTGAAATATCGATTAAACTGCAATTATATCATGCCAGTCCTCAAGAATATTTCAGAGTCTTTTCATGTTTTCCAAAGAGCCTCTCTGGAAGATAATTTTTGGCCTAGTTTATGCTGATGCTACTTGAAAATACATAAGGTCCAAATTGAGAATTTATCGCAAAAGGAATGCCTTTTGGCTTTGTCTACTAATGACTAGCAATTGAAAATGTCATTTCATTGAAAAATTATTAAATGAAAAATATAATTTATAACTGAAAGCTTTTCCTGGGGAGTGGCAGAAATTAATTACCTTATATTCTTACTCATATTTAGTTGTGCGTAAAAGAAGGATGGGCATCATTTCGATACCTTGCCTCGATAATGAGAAATGTTACATTTGTCATTATCTATTTTGATTTATCTACTATTAGGATTGCATGCGAGGTGCATGTTTTTCACCAGATTCTGTGAATGCAGAACTATTTTCCTGACATGTATATTCATATTATTTATGATGTATCATGGCATAAAGTATTTGCATTTCAAATTAATTTTGTTGTGTTGGTTGAGAATTACTTCACATATACACACATAATCACGTATTTATAAGTTGTAATTATTCATGACCAAGTTTGATAGTTATACTAAATCTAATACCTTTCTAATAGCCTGACAATGTCCTAACACATGGCAATCCCGCAATCTGTCATATATACAGTTTTGAGAAGTTCGGAGAGTTATAATTTTTAAAATGAAAATTTTTTATATTTAGAATTTCGTTATTTAATCATCTGTAAAAAATATTTTGTGGAAAGTTTTCTGGGCTATAACTAACCTGTTAAAAAAAATACAGTCCTCAGCGGATTTACCTAAAACTGTATTAATTAAATATATATCAATGTCCTTTTAAAAAGATTTGTTGTTATATCTTCTGGGGTGATACTTTTTAAAATGCATTTACTATTTAAAGACAAGAAGCTTTGAGGAATATTTGTGAAAAGGTGACATAATTGAGAATTTAAGGTACAGTTAGAAAATGTTGTTTTACTCATGACGTCTCCTGTCATCAGATGAGCTGAGATTTGCTTGTAATTTTTCAGAGAGAAGATCACAAGTATTCTTTGTCTGCCACTGGCTTCACAAAAAAGGTAAAGATTTACTAAAGAAGCCCAAGAAGCTGTGCTATACTGTATTGTACAAGTGTCAAGTTATAACTAATGAAAATGTTTTAATATACTAAGTCATCACACTTTTGGATATTATATTTCAACATCAATGAATTTGAGGTGGTAATTTTGAATTCCATAATACCCTAAATTCCAAAATGACAATGCATTCCAGGAGTTCCCAAGGAGGCCCCGACTGGACGTGCATCATCGTTGGCTTCGATTCTGGATACGTGAGAATGTACACTGAGGTATGTCAACAACAACATTGGGGTGGGAGGGTGGTCAGCTCAGTTGGTAGGTCTTATAGGTTCTAATCGTTGGGTCCTGGGTCTATGTTTGACAGCAGTTTCAGTCATCCTTTACCTCTTTGCTGCATTGTCCTCATGGAGGGGAGGGTTAGCTCTGTGGTAGCATGCTGGACGGGCCATCGCTGGGTCTCAGGTTCGAATCTAGCTTTTGCTGGGTCACCTGGGCCTGTGTCGGTCCTATTGTCGGACACCTGTTTCCTTTGCTGCTTAACTGTGTTGTCCTCCTGTCCTCGTTACCCTATCAACTTAAAAAATCAAGTGCATAGATTTGGGATGTAAAGCCCTAGTTATATACATCCATCTATTCATCTATTGCCTAGCGAGATCTCCACTTAAAAGAAGATGTAATTGGTTAAACATGGGGGATGTCGATGTTATGGACTGCTGTTGTGTAGTGCTGGTGATGATGTACCCTGCTTTTAAAGCTGTATCCTTACCAGTTGTATTTTACACATTTCAGAATGGTACCCTTCTCCTCTCCCAGATCTTCAGCTTAGAACAAGTCGTTGGCATAAAAAGCCGAACATATGAGCCCCCGAGGCATGCAACTGATGCTGAGAAGGTATGACATGTTACAATTATTAACTTGTCAAAATTGCTACTAACTTGGAATCCCAATTGATTATGTTCCATATCAATGAGTAATAAATGGAAGAATAACTTAAGTGTACTTCATTGTTTCAGCATGAGGAGTTAGTCATTCTCTACAAAAAAGCTTTAGTCACCATAGATGGATTCAGTTTCTTCCAGTCCCTCAGAGCTTGCCGCAACCAAGTAGCCAGAGGTAATGTGTAAAGCATTGATTCCATTTGATTGTGATTGTTTCTTGGCTATCTTTTCATGTCTATGTGTCAGAATTTGATAAATGCTGGGGTATTTGAACACTTATATGGTCACTGAAACGAAGTTATTTTCTTCAATTTTACAGCTACTGCAAGTGGAGCTGAACAGATCCAGCCTCCCCCTTTAGCTTACAAGAAGTGGGCATTGCAGGAACAAGAGCAGGTCAAGGACCATATTGCATGTGGTAAGAAAACAACAACTTAAAAAAAAAACTGCTTCTTAAATTGAATAGCGACCATAATTGGCCTGAGAGATTAACTTTACTACTCGTCTATCTATCTATCTATCTATCTATCTATCTATCTATCTATCTATCTATCTATCTAACTGTCTATCTATCTATCTATCTCTCTATCTTCAGCCCTATAGCAGATATTTGTACATTTATGGTCTTAAATTCATGATGAAAGGATGACATTAAATTGCTTGATATAAATTTACAGAGTTACTCTTATGTTTTTTTTTGCAGGCATTTCATCTGGGAATGCATTTGACCAAATGAGGACAGCTTCAATGTTGGGAGGATACAATGCGACCATCAAAGCCACTCCGCCTGTTTGCCATCTGTATGCAACATCTGGTGTCGGCCCTTATGTGGGCTTCTTCTATGCTGTGGAGGTAGGCCTACTTTATAGTTTTTCTGATACCACTCAAAATAGCCCAGCCACTTAAGCCTTTGATTTGGTCTTTCATTTGTTTAACATCTTGATTTCATTGAAGCTTGTTGGTACAACTTGTGTTCATCTATGGGAGTAGAAGCTAACTAAAGATTTGTGCTCTCAGCTTTTGTGCTTTCAGCTGAATTACAATTCTATCTAAGTCTATGGATTAAGTAGACCTCAATCTTAACTCCATACCATTTATTTATTTTCAGTCAGAACCTTTCTTATATGTAAGAAAACTGTGACGTACACTGTTATTGTTATGTCTATCGTATGAAGTTGTGTACCCTGTATATTTATAGTTTCAATGCATAGCATATTGTTCCAGTTCACATTGTTAGTGCTAGATCTTATCAGTTGGAATGCTGGCTTTTCTTTTGGTCTAGTTCTGGGGTTGCTATAAAGTAACAGAAGTTGATAGAACCCCAGTAACGAGGGGCGTTAAAAGACCTTGCAGTGTTGAAGACCCCCTTCCTAACAGCCCAAAGAGGAGGAAAGTCCACAGAGACTCCCTTAACCCCAATAATGACACAGCCTCTAACAGACCGAAGGTAAAACTATAACAGTCGCACTACTAACTCTTATCAACTGACACAAAACGATGCTTGTTTCTACATCATAGCGTTAAAGAAATATCTTCAAACATGTTCAGATTCCCTCCTACTTCTGACTCCGAACTACAGTCAATCAGATTTATGCAAATTTAATCTTGGCTTCCTTGTTGGTTATGATTAATAAACTTCTCTCTTGCTAACTTCATTAAATTCGGTTAAATATACACATATTTCAGTTCCGTCACATGCCACAAGAAAATACACCAATTGATATTGCAAGACAGATTCTGTCTATCAATCATAGAAATTTTGTGATCTTTTCCCCAAGTTTCCACAATGGACTAATAACTGGCCTTGCATTGTCCATTTGGCATGATTGTTCTACTAACACTTCTATGTCTTTGGTATTTCAAACTGTTAAGATAAATATTTTATCATTGTTAGATATCTTGTGTTTTGTTGGCAATTGAATGTATGCCTCATTACTTGTAGGGGAGTACCCAACCCATGCTTTCTGACGTGGCCCACGCAGTTGCTAGTAAACTCAAGTCTGCACTGTTTTCTCAGCTGTCTGCTGCAAGGTAAGAAAGTGTCACCTCTTGACAGAATTCAAAATAGTTTAAAGACATGAACTCATCAAGGGAATTTTAACCGTTAATATATTTTTGCATGCAGAATATGAATTCTCAGGAATATGATATGAAAATGTTAAATATTGTTTTAAACAAGTTACTTGAACTTCCTGAGTGACTGGAGCATTTTAAAAATGCTGTGCCTGTTGTTCTTAAATCAAAATCCCCCAATATAATACTAATAAAGTCATCTTTTCATTCTAGTGGATGGTTTGGTCTCGGTGGACGACAAGTTGTGGATACAAGCAAAGAGAAAAAGAAACCAAAGATTGACCCTGCTACTGCTCTTCCTGCAAGGTCAGTGAGAATATTCGGTGATGTCTTTGAAAGATCTCCATCGCTTTAGAGTTCTTTTCAACATTCGAGGAATATCAAGACAACCTGTAAACTTATGTTTTGACCATGCAGACTAGTTTTACTCTGCTACTTTTACTTCATAAGTTTTCATTCAGTACTAATGTTGAAGTCCGTAGCTGTGTGATATTTTCGCTCAAATCCATGAAAATACCTTCTCTGACACTCCCAATAAGTAAATCTGCATCTCTATGTCTTTTGCAGATTTGGTCTTCCTGACAAACGGAGGATTGGAGAAAGCATAGTCCTCTGTCCTGACAACCGACTAGCCGCAACCACCGACAGTTTCGGTCGAGTGATTCTCGTGGACATTGAGAGGGGAATCGCTGTTCGAATGTGGAAAGGTCAGCTTACTTGGTAACTCAGTGCAGTGAAAAGGGTTTAGCACGTACTGGATGTCGTTCAGAACTCTTTGAAATGTTGAGGCTGAATTTTAAAAAAATTGAACTATTATGCTTGCGTGTCTAATTGCCTTTGCAAGGTACTGAGAGTAAGAGCAAGTTACAACCTGTGATTGAATCGAGTGTTGTAAATATAAACTGTGCATTAGAATCTAGGCTACATGTCTTTAATCCAAAAAGCATTTTTGATTAGTTGCCACGTTCTTCTTCTAAAAAAAAGTTGACTTAGTGTCAGACCCCGTAGCTTCTTTGCTGTTGTTTGTGAGCTTTAATCAGTACAATATCCCTTTTTTCTCTGTTCCAGGATACAGAGATGCCCAAGTGGGATGGGTGGAGGTGCAGGAGGACCAGCCTGCTGAGCAACACCACAATCACCAGCCTCGGAGGAGAGCTATCTTTCTAGTCATTTATGCCCCTAGGAGGGGTATTCTTGAGGTGAGGGGTTTTGTGTAAATAGCATGTAAAATGTTGTTTTATTAACATTTTAAAAAATCTAACCAATACACAATGAGTCCTGCATCATACTTGGTACGTAAGCTTTCAGTCTTTAACCCAACCGTTGCCATGGGAACCCCAAATTCAAGAAAAAATTTTTTTTTTCAACCTTGACATTCCTACCAAATTTGAAGTCCATAACTCTATTGGTTCTCTTAATACAGCTATGGTCCCATTTTCGAGTAGTGGGTGGTCTTAATGCTCTGTTCATTACCTGCTTATTTCAATGAAGTCTTAATGCAATGTTTCATATATGGCACGAAAAAAACTTTTAATCATCATGGTCATACTCTATAACCCTTCAATCAATAAATATTGTGCACATATCAATGATGCTTTCTAATATTTTGTTTTATACCAAATGAGATGAAAATTGTGTTTTTCTCACCATGTTCAGGTATGGACAGCCCAGCAAGGACCGAGAGTAGCTGCGTTTAACGTCAGCAAGTACTCCTGTCTTCTGTGCCCTGGGTACAAGATGATGGGGCTGAACAACGCCACCTGGAAGGATGTCAGAGTGAACATTCCGCAGTGCTACCTTCTGGACGCAGACAGCGGCATCAAGATCCTGGACATTCCTTTCCACTTGGCTTTAAGCGACAAGAACAGCAAAAGAGCTCGCGACCTGCACATCTTGAAGAGGCTCAAGGCCACCTTGAAGGACCACCAGACTGAATCTGGTAAGTGAAAATTAAAAAAGATTTTTAATGGAGGTGTGTGTACACATCTCCATTTATGCAGTCACTTTGACTAAATGGAAAGTTTTGGCGGGAAATTTGAAATTTGAGCATTTTCGAATGTCTTTTGAGCCCTGACTTGGCAATTTTGTTTGGAGAAGTTTGGAATCAAGAATGCACCTTAGCTTGATTATAGAGCAAGCATCTGACATGGGAATGAATAGCCGGTATATTGTTATTTGGCCGTGACTTCGTTTTTATCTTGCTTGAATCCACTACGGGCAGCATCACACATTGTGTATACGCCACTGTGCCTAAACTGTTGCACTTGTATATATGATATTTGGCACATGAATAGGTCTTGTAGAATGTATGTGTCTTTTGGTGTTCATATTTAAGCAATTGGTACAGTTTCTGTAAAATATTGGAAATTAAAAATAATTATTTTTTTTCCTTTCCGGAACAGAACTCCGAAACAATTGTACCTATGAACATGAAAATCTGCCATAATATGATAATGCCGCAGCATAGAAGACGGGACTTGTAACTACTCTATTGGTAGACAATATCCAAGCATTTTTTTGTTGCTAATTTTAATCTTTTGGGGAATATTTTTTAGTGGAATTTTTTTTTTTTGTTCGGAAAAAAATTATTTTTTGGAAAATTTCTTGTTTTTGGAATTTTTTTTTTTTCGGAAATTTTTTTTATTTTTCCGAAAATGTATTTATTTTTTTTCGAAATTTTTTTTTCGGGAAAATTTTTTTTTTTTTGGAAAATTTTTTTTTTTTCGGAAAATTTTTTTTTTTGGAAAATTTTTTTTTTTTTCGGAAATTTTTTTTTTTTTTTCGGAAAATTTTTTTTTTTTGGGGGGAATATCAAACAGAAGAAGAAGAAGAAGGTAGTCACGTTGTAGTCACGCGTGACGAGAAGCAAGTGCCAGGATCATATTATGGGATGTCTGAATCACCTTTTTTTATTGAACTTTCTGGAGCACTCCACTCGCCTGATAGCCATAAGGGACGAGACACCTCGCTTCGCTCGGTGAGCCGGTGGCTCTGTCCCGTCTATTATGCGTTAAATACTCCAAATGTGCCTTTTGGAGGTCTTTCTGCTCTTAGAAAAATTAGTAAGAGCAAATTCAGCAAAAATTTGAAAAAAATGTTATTTTTTCAATGCTCCATGATTCCGTCGATTTTGGAGTTAGACCTCTGAAATTTTGCATTTAGGTGTCTAAGTTATACCTCTTTAAATGACTATACTCATTAGGAGGTCAAATCCTTTGAAGTTTTCATAAAAACCAAAAAACTCGAAAAATATTGGGATTTCTGATATTTTTCTTAAATTTTGATTTCTCACAAATTAACGGTAATGAATAAATTGGTAACTTCAAAAAATTATTTTAGTTTTAAAAAATATAAGTAACTTTTACAGCCATGTATACTTTAGGCCACACCAAAATAATTTTATGGATGACGGAATCGCCGCCTCTAAAATCGGGAAATTGAAATTAATATTAATTTCAAAATTAATTTTGCGCCCGCATGGATCACAGGAGTCTGGCAAAAAAAAAATTAAATCCCTCAGATTGATAATCACAGATTGACAACTATTGGATGTACAAACATGGCAGACCCCATTTTAGAAAGCTTAGAGAATTCCCCGTGTCCCTGTAATAGATTAGTAGCTATATGGTTAGTTTTTGTTGTAATTAAGGACATTTAAAACAAGAAAATCCATTAAAAACTTAATTTAATTTGGCACTTTTATTCTGTGAAGGCGTCTCAGTCTGCATCTCTTTCTTTGTTTTATTGACCTATCCATTCTCTTATTTATCTGGGATGCTATAATAGTATATTCTATGTGTTAATCTATGTATCTATGTTATAATATATAGGCCTATACATTTAATAGGTATCTATCTCTACATAGATCTATATTTCTATGTTCTGTGATGCCATTTGAAAGAGACTGCTTTAGCCTTTAAGAGCAGCCCATTCTCCACCCCAGAATGAAATACGTACTTCATGGACTTTTTGCACCTAACTATAAACACCGGTCTTCATTCTGAAGGAACAAGAAGGACGTCCTTCATTCTCATGTATACATCACACTAGTGTTGAGAATGAACACCAGTCTTTATTTCTACACAATTCTACAAAATAAAAGCTGGTCTTCATTCTCTCACAATCAGGATGAAAATGAAGGATGGTCTTCATTGCAAAAGCAAATTAAACACTGTATTTCATTATTTAACCTATTGAATAAAATGAAGGACAATCTTCATATCCAGTCAAAGTGTTATTCCTCCATACCAATACACTATATGAATATCACTCTTAATTGAAGTTTGTTCATTCATGCATAAATGAAAGATTTACCTCATCTGTATAAATAAAGATTACACTTCATTTTTCAGTATTAATCAATATCAGCTGTTTTTACCGAATAGAAGTATGAAGGTTATATCATATTTTAGGGGGGGGGGATTGTGTCCCCATGTCCCTGTATCTGCCACTGTTGTCCCACTCATCAAAACTCAATATTTAACTCATTGATGTGATTATTTCTTTTATTGACCCCCCCCCCATCCCCACTTTTTTGGCAGCTTCGAACTTTCAATCTCTGCCTGCAGCTCTTGCTGGATCACCTGGGTCTTTGTTGGGGTTGTAGGCCTATCAGTCATCATTGCCATGTCCTAATTAGCCTACCAAGTGCATAAATACAGGATGTTAAGCCCCAATAATCCATCCATCCATCCTGCATGCCTTATTTTTCAGGTGGGGGTATGGGGGAGGGGTTAACTTCATCCATAAATGTTATATTTAATATTGAAGTGCTACACATATAATGTCTTTTTAAAAAATATCTCTATAATTGCTTACAAAAACAACATTTAATTGTTAGCATAGTGCATTAAAAAAATTTTAATATAAATTCATTGAAACAGTGTTTCATTTTCCCCTTTACTGATTACCTAACCTTAGTGATATCCATTGAAAGCATCATTGCTCAGGTCATTATCAGATTATTATAGGGGTGAAGTCTTATCTCATTATCATTTCTTGCACCCCTTCCATTGTCAAACATGTATAATAGCATTTATTAGATAATAATAGCTGACCTATTTACATATTTGTAAGTTATATTCAAAATTGATACACTGTATTCTTATAACTATAACAGAATTGTAATGAGAATAGTTAATTTTGCCATATTTTAATTATTATCAAACCTCTGACTTTTTCGAAATTAGCCATGCAACATTCACTAAATTTGTTTTTTTTTGGTTTTATTTTGTTTAGTTAGTCAGACTAACTATACCAAAATAATGTTAACTTTACCATTTTGTAATGATAAAAAGCTTAATGATAAACTCTGTTATTTGTGCATTCCTAGGTTCATTATTTTCATGATGACAATAATGGGATATTTAGATATATTCCCGTTTTAGACTTCAGTGCCATGGGGATAGGCCTATATATTTCCTCACTTAAAGCTATTTAATTAGGCTGGCTCATTCAAAAGATTGTTTATTGATAACTTTCAGTCATGTTTGACATGTTATAACTGTCAAATTAACTAAATCCTATTCTGTAATAGGTAGGCAGTATATCTTTACAAAATTATTTAACAAGATTTAATCGTTTTTACCCCGCAGGCTATACATAGCCTACGGGGTTCTGCAGTCCTCAACGAGACTGGTTGCTGGGGATTTCGTCAAGCATAACTCACTTTGTGTTGCTCATATTTCATTCAAATTTTGCCTGTTATCTTATTTTGTCATGCAGATGGGAATGACAAGTTTCTAGGCATTTCTAGCAATTAGATGTGCGTAATTGATTGTTACCAAGAATCTCATGTACACTGTCAAAAATTACTGGAATTATATATTTCTTCTACATGCTCCAAAATAGTGATGTCAGTGTCAATAAAATCTTCAGACCTGTCAGAGTGTCCGTACGTCGGTACGGGTCCGGACGGACGGACGGCCGGCCACATGGACGGACGCGGACGGACGGCCACACGGACAGAAGGATGGACGGACAGACGCACGGACACACGGACACACGGACGGACACACGGACGGACAAACGGACGGACGGACAAAAGGACGGACGGACAAAAGGACGGACGGACACAAGGGACAGACACACGGACAAAAGGACGGACGGACGCACGGACGGATGGACACACGGACGGACACGGACGGACGGACGGCCACACGGACGGACTGACAGCGACACGGACGGACGGACGGACGTACGGACACAAGGACGGACGTACTGACGGACGGACGGATTGTTACCAAGAATCTCATGTACACTGTCAAAAATTACTGGAATTATATATTTCTTCTACATGCTCCAAAATAGTGATGTCAGTGTCAATAAAATCTTCAGACCTGTCAGAGTGTCCGTACGTCCGTACGGGTCCGGACGAACGGCCGGCCACATGGACGGACGCGGACGGACGGCCACACGGACAGAAGGATGGACGGACAGACGCACGGACACACGGACACACGAACGGACAAACGGACGGACGGACAAAAGGACGGACGGACACAAGGGACGGACACATGGACAAAAGGACGGACGGACGCACGGACGGATGGACACACGGACGGACACGGACGGACGGACGGCCACACGGACGGACTGACAGCGACACGGACGGACGGACGGACGTACGGACACACGGACACACGGACGGACGTACTGACGGACGGACGGACGGACACACGCGGACACGGATGGACGGACGGACACACGGACGGACGCACGTACGGACACACGGACGGACACACGGACGGACACACGGACACAAAGGACGGACACAAGGAAGCACGGAAGGAGGCAAGGACGGATGGACGGACGGACACACGGACCGACACACGGACGGACGGACACACAGACGGACGCACGGACACACAGCTAGACGCACGGACGGACACACGGACGGACACAAGAAATGTGGATCTCCACCTTAGGCAATGTGAACTGTCACAGTAAACAAGAACAAGTAAGTTGCAATGTGAACTGTCACAGTAAACAAGAACAAGTAAGTTTTTACAGCAAATCCTTCACAGTGCACGTACTTATCTGTAATGTGTCATGATGTGGGAAAACAAACCAATAAATTGTCAATCTGAGGTGCCAGTGACATGCCACATGTGTTGTTGAGGGGAAGAGAGTTGGGTAAAAATACCTTTCAAATCCTGTTAATGCATGACCTGTCAACACTGAGATAAGAGGGTGCATGGTGCAGTGTGTTTTGTTGAAGGTCCCATTGTTTAAACAAGTCAGGAAAAAGAATTACTGCAGACAATAAAAAAGAGCAGTGCACTGTTATTGTTTGCAAAAACACTTTAAACAGTTCAAATGGCAAGTATTCAGCCTCCTTTGAAGTAACAGAGCAGAGGTGATACATAGATCTGCAATTCTGCATCCATGGACCTATGTACCAAATGAATCATTCAATGAGTTGTCGGGATTTTTAAAATCCCCTGGTAGAAGGCATATATATATGTTTACCACAGTCTACAAAACCTTCATACTTTCTCCACTCCATTCATGGTCCCAAGTGAACACAATTCTTGGCTGTCATGAAAAACAACTGCTAGCACATTTTATAATGGTTTCAGGGTAAATCAACCAAATTAAAGTGAATTCTGGGACTTTTGGTGGTCTTTACTTCATGTGTATTGCACTCCCAGCCATGCCATGATACTGGAGTTGTCTGTCGCACTTTGCAACCGAGTTGTTTACGTGCTTGCACGGTATTTTTTTTCTTTGCAAACAATACTGGAATTTCTTACTTTTGTATGCATGTAACAGTATCCGAATGGTCTCAATGGCTTCACATAGAGCCGGCGGGGTTTACGTGCTTGCACGGTATTTTTAATGTCATCAAAAGCCTTATTCTATTTAGAAAGCAAGCAATCTGGGGCTTTCTGGAGCAATAATTATGTTCGAATATAGCCCCCCCCCCCCCACAGAATAAAGACCCTGGATACCTGGTACCGAGGTGCCTGAGCTGTGCAAAATAATCATGCATGCATATGAGCTCCCTCGAATAAGGACTCCGATTGAGCTCGTCATTATACATAGCAGCAATGTCACAATTTACTGAGAAGTTCCTGTGAGACTTTTTTTTCTGTCATTATAAAAACAATTCAGCCCCTCCCCCACCCACCTCGAATATAGGCCCCATAAATAGCGGCCCTGCTGATCTGTCAGACCTCTCAGGTTAATTGCTTGAAGGTATTCTAAAAAGATGTATGGGGGGTCATCTTCTCTGGTAAATTCGGTAGGTTTTTTTATCGAGGAAGGGAGGATGAGTGAAAGGAGAGAGAGAAAAGGGCAGAAGGGAGTAAGGAGAAGGGAGGACCTTGAGGAGGGGAGAAGGGAGGGGAGAAGGGAGGGAGAAGGGGGGGAGAAGGGGGGGAGAAGGGAGGGAGAAGGGAGGGAGAAGGGGGGGAGAAGGGGGGGAGAAGGGAGGGAGAAGGGGGGGAGAAGGGGGGGGAGAAGGGAGGGGAGAAGGGAGGGGAGAAAGGAGGGGAGAAGGGAGGGGAGAAAGGAGGGGAGAGGAGGGGAGAAGGGAGCACCCAAAGGAGAGGAGAAGGGAGGAGGAATGATTCAGTAACAAACGTTTTATAACTGGTAGAAATTACATCCCAGAATACAATAAATGCCCAGGGGAATATTTACCTGTGCCATAGGCATATCTATATCAGAAAATGAATGACATTCTTCATCTTATACATGTACCTTCAGAATTAAATACACCCTTCATATTCAGGTGACAAAAGTCCATGAAGTACGTATTTCATTATATGTGGAGAATGTGTTGCCTATATCTATCTATCTATCTATCTATCTATCTATCTATCTATCTATCTATCTATCTATCTATCGATCTATTTTTCGATCTATTTTTCATTGCATATCTATGGCATATATCTGAAGAGATGTCAGCCTGCCTACCACATTAATTTATGGACTATGACTATGTATCATATTTTCTTTGTTTTTAGTGAGCGATAAATTGAAATTTATGTTATTCATGCCCCTCAAAATTATTCTGGCTGATATCCATTGGAAATGAGTCCAGAATCCCATTCGATGTATTAGTGTGTAAGGCAAGGGAGTCACATAGTCAGACTGGACTGAGCCACAACATGTGTCAATTTTAAAACGTTTTTAGTTCTGTTAGTTTCTGCCTTGACCATGTAAATACATTGCTTTTAAACTATTATTTTTTCTCATGTGTATGCATTAAAATTTGCGCTTCTAACCTGCATAATTGTTTCGAATTGGAAGCATGTTGCAGATTATTATTCCAGGGCTTTTGAAGTATATTTCGTTAGGATGGCAACTAAAAAATCTTGATTGTAATTCAGACTGTTCTAACACTGATACAAGGGGCCGTCTAGTTAATATCTCATCCCACAACATCCAGCTTGGATTTTGTTCATCTGTTTGTGTAACAACATTAATGCAATTGAGGCGGGAAAGAGTTAAGCTATATGAAAATCTATTTAATTTTTCGCTCGCCCAAAATCTATGGCTTTCTGCGAATAAAAAATAATATTTAAAAAAATATATTCGCTCGCTTCCATTTCAAACCTTGTCAAAAATTAAATTAGAAAAAAATTAAAATTAAAAATTCGCTCGCTCGCTCCACTTTTCCCCCCCAAAAATCCGTCATCCATAAAATTTATTTGGTGTGGCCTTAGTGTAAATTTGGTGTTGGAACTCAGTTTTGCAGAGCCAGTGTCAGAGCCCATTGGATTTTAATGGATGTAGGTAACTGTTATACCTATATCCACTATCCAGTGTTCCATACTGAGACAGTGAATTCTATTAGTGGATACAGTATGTCTTACTCTAAGATTCCCAGTTCTCATTGTTTATCATATATCATATTCACCAAAATGCTTTATAATAATAAATGAATGTGCAGCTCCTTCCACAAAAAGGAAATAGTCAATTTCGGGGCATATGAACTTCAACTTAGGACACTACACCACCTCCATTTTGAACCCCTGGGTTCTTGTTGAGTTACATACTCTTTAACTGATGTACTTTGTATCCTCTTTGGCATTCTCTTCTTCGTAATGGTTCATCATTGTTAGACATTTTGGGCTGAAATAAGTAACTGTACATACTGAAGTAAATATCATTGCCTGTTAAAAGTTACTTGATGCAACAATGCAGAACACCGAAAACACTACCATATAGTAACCATACCATGCCATCTCTTGACTATGCTCTTAATTAAGTATTATTGGGTAGTCTAATAGTTCAAATATGTACAAATATCAGATAATTTACTTAGATATGCAATTTATAGTATATTATACAATGTACTATTTAATATACTTACTTGTATTGCATTGTCACAGGTTCCCTACGTACTGAGATTATCGACACATTGCTTGACATGAGGATTGGCAGTATCAAGCAGCAGGGCCTGGAGAGAGTGCTGCACACTGGCTATCTGTCGGCAGGTTGTATGCAAGCTGTCCTGAAGGCTGTGGCCCACCAACTGCAATCTCAGGATCAGGAGAGGGAAGATGATGACTCGGAGAACTTCAGTCTTGACTACGAGAACCGAATGTTGCTGCAGTTTTGCAAAGCAGAAAGCCGTCTACTGGAGACCTACCGAGCCCTCGAAAACCTCCAGCGTCAGCCTCCTGTATATTCTGAGAGCTCTGGGACAAACTGTTCTCTCGCTACAAGTCTAGGCCTCCCGGAAGAAGAATTCCTCGGCCTTAGTGAACAATTAGACAGTTACCACTCTGCCATTGACAGAGACAGGAGGGTACGCTTCCTAGATGACTCAGCCATGACTGTTACGGACTTTCTGTCTTGCTTTGAATGTCATGTGCAGAGAGAGGAAAAGGCTGAAGAAGGCCACAAGGGAGCAAAGAGCCACATCATCTGCAACGTGATCATCAAGGCATCACTTCCCGAACCTAAATCTCACAGGCTAGGTAAGACTTGCAAATGATAGAATTCTCTGTAACAATAGCTGATTATGATACCATGGTAGTGATACAATTGTCTGCAGTGTAATAAGAAATCTCGAAGAAGCAGGCTTTTAAAATTTGGCTCAAATTCAAAGTCTTAACCTTACGAAGAATTTTGATCATTTGATATTTTGGAGTTTTGTTATGGGAGATATGCATCAGTGTTTTGTGGAATGTCTGTTGTGAATCAAACTGTTTTGTGCAATTTCAGGGATACTGCTGTTCAAGAACCAGCTACTCAATGGTGTTTCTCCTGAATTTGGTGATATATTGAAACAAAGTGCACTGCAGCCCGAGTCTTTCCTTGTAAGTAAATTGAAGTGAAACTAAACTTTCATAAACCATTGTTTTCTGAAGAATGATGTCATTGAAGATTTTGACATTTTCAGATTGGGCCCTGTAACATCTTGCTCTTTTGTTTTCTAGACATTATTACTTCAATTCTGGCTGATGGAAGACAAACGGAAATTGACTGAGACTGCCAATTTAGCCCAGTTGTTGAAAACGATTAGTCTTTTGAAAGGTGAGGCGTTCTAATTAGTTCGTAATTCAGGCATGCCCTAATTTTGAACAATTGGATTGCATGTACCTGTTTGACTAACTAGACAATTTGAGTCTGCTATTCTCTTTATAGGCCTACTTGTAAAATATTATAACTTCACAAATTTTTATTTTCAGGTGGTACTGCAATCTCTTCCGGTCACAACAGTGTTTCCGCCTGGTGGCAACAGATGGAAGATATTTGCAGCAAATCCGAAAACATTGGAACGTCCTTGTTGGCTGCTCTAGTGGGGCGAAGCGTGTCTAATGAGATAGCAAAGGTGCATGGTTGTCCGAGTAACGTAACTGAAATTGAAGTGCGGAATTTGTTGACGCAATGACATGAGTCTAAATTTGCTCATTTATAGATAATTTAGTAATATAGTATCTGGAAACTGGTGTCAAAGTAAATTGCGTCGTACATCTTCAGTACCAGGGGAGTTCATACGAGAGAGAGGGTGCTAGCATCGAACTGCTCGGGCTATTGTGGCTTAGTCTGGGAATTCATTGAGTGGGGAGTCACAATAGCATTAGGTTTCTAAGTAAATTACAATGTAATTGATTTTCTCTTCAGGCTGAAAATGCAATGACGGCCAGCACGAACAGCACAGAGTCTGCCCCCAACATGTCGGAGTGGGAGTCGGTCACAGTGGACTGCACCCAGTGGACGGTTCTCATTAAGCAGTTGGAAGACCTCCTTGTCCTGCAGTGCCTTCTCAAGATGAAGGTTGTCAACCCAGAAAAGAAAAGTGCAACTCCTGCTGGATCTGAGCCCATCAATGTCTCCGTCAGGAAGATCCTGAGTGGTGGCAAAGGTGCTTATCATTAAATTTTATTGCCAGTTATTTGCATGTGGTGCAGCTATTTTGCTGTAAAGGCTCGACTATAATAGTGAAAGGAAATAAATAAATCTGTTGATATCTTACTATTTAAATTGGTACAATCATTGAGCTATTCATGTGATTTACATAGTCATACATTGTTGTGTGTGCAATTGGTCTCCTGAACTTGCGGTGGGAAAACATGAGTTTACTTCTGCTGTTTACCAGTTTGATTTGACCGCAGTTGGATGCCCAGCATGTCTATAAATGATGCCACAATTATTAGGCCAAACAAATGATTGTCGGATGTTTTTGCAGGTGTTCTGCCGGAGGTGGTGGCCAAGTGGATTGCAGGGGAGGGCATCAGTCCGACAATGCTGTGTCTCTCGCAAGAGGATGAGGAGAGCGACGAGAGTCTTGTGGACAGAGCAGAAGAGGCCACTGAGAAGAAAACTGAACCTGCTAATCCTGTCGTTGGTGGGTACTTCTCATATTTGTTGTTTCAATGGAAGCTAATGATTACATGTAAAGTGTAAACTATGAAAAAAGGTCAAGGGATTGCATTCAATGCAAGCACCACTGTACCTTGCTGTAACTTCATAGAATTTATGCATTGCGGTATTTGTCAAGTCACATGTTGTCTCTGAATGTGAAGTTCTACTAGTTAAAGTGATGCATCCTTCTTGTTTCATAGTTCAACTGCAAGCAGTGCAAAAGCGCTTGCCTCACAGTTTGGACTCGGACATCTTGATGGCAAACTGCTCTTGGGAATATGTGCTGCTGTGGACTAAAGATGTTGAAGTGAGTGTTTCAATTTTGATTCGATTGCATTTGTATCAACTTAAATTTGAAGAATTGCGAGTAGAAACTTTTCAAGGCCATTGCTGATGACATCCTGAAATAAGGTCTTCTTGAAATTTCAGGTTGTGTTTCCTTTACTACAAGCTGTGGCATACTTGAAATGTATCCAGAATGCAGTTCTTCAACAAGGTATGTAATACATTGTACTGAGATAATTCATGACACATATCCCTTTATTAGATGGATTGGCATGGAAGATGATAATGAAATATACAACTAATATTTCTTGCTTTTCAGGGGTGGCTACCATGATGTGGCAGATGTTCATCTCCAAGAAGTTTTCAGCCGCGGGCTTCTTGTTTGAGAAGGTCGGCAAAGCTCCGAAGGACCGCTTATGCAGAAGAGTAAGTGTCTATTAGTTTAATTTATCATTTATTTTATCTTAAAGCTTGTGTGTTAATTTCACATGTATATTTTTCAATTGTATTTTACATGAATTTGCAGGACATTGGCTTGAGTGAATCTTCGGTTGAGAAATTTCTTGGGGCTTGTGCTGAACTGCTGGATACCGTTTTACAGGTGAGATTATTTTACAAAAAGCCAGCAAAGGCTAATAGTGTTATTACTGCACAAATATACAGTGTGAAATCATAAATATTAGGACTATTAGGGTTGCCAATCACTGGGTCAAGAGTTCGAATCCAGCTCTTGCCGTGTCACCTGGGCTTATGTTGAACAGCTGTTCAGTCATTCTTCCTCTCATTGCCGTTTCCTCCTTCTGTCCTAATTAGCCTATCTAGTGCTGAAATACAGGACGTAAAGCCCCAATCCATCCATCTTTGTCTATTTTTCTATTCACAGGCACAAAGAGATGTGCGGGAAGTGGCCGTCTTCCAAGTGGAGGACCTTTGGCAGGAAGTTGCTGGACCGACTTCTTTGGCCGAGTTGGCCATAGAGCAGAAGGAAGTGAACATAGAATTGGTAGAGCACCACTTCCACCTTGCGGTCATCCTCCATGCCGTCATCTGCTTCAGCATGCGAAGTGTCAAGCCACTCTCTCTCTTTGACACCAAGGTAAACATACCAAGTTTCCTCATAGTTCGTGTGGAAGGATTCTATCAACTTAATCAGATTACTATATATATATTTGAGTCATTTGACAGGTTGAAATAACATTGTTGGCCCCAATGACTGGTGATTCAATTTTGAGACTTTCTAAAATTTATAAATTTTGATTCTCTAAATTTCATAAAATTTTCATCTCCTGTCTTGAAATTGTAATTGTGATTTTGCTGGTTTTTTTTCCAGGGTCGCAATGCATTCTTCAAGGCCCTGCAGTCCACCCCAATGTTGCCAAGTAGAATCGTTGATGATGCAATAAGTGAAACCCGTCAAACAGTGAGTTCACAAATTGACTCTTTCAATTTAATATGCAGTTTCGTAGATTATAAGAAAAATTCCTGATGACTATCACTAGTTTTGAGGGATCTAATTTGCCTGATCATAAATTGTAAGAATTTTCATCTGAATATCATATCACATCAAAAGTTCAACTGAATTTCAGTGGAATATAAACTAAACCTTTCATTGAAATTTGTCTTATTTCAGTTCTTATGCCGAGTGATAAGCCAAGCTGTGATGTTGTTGAGTGAAAAGGCACCAGAGGGAAGCCCGTGTAGCAGTGCTGCCACCACACCAGACCCAGACGTGGAGGAATACCAACCCCCGAGTTCCAGGACAACTTATACAGTTTGGCCCCCTCTTGCCCTCCGCCTCGCAAAAGACTTAGGGGTTGACCTGGATGTCATACGCCAGCATCACGTATGCCAGCTTTATTCTAGTGGCCTGGAGAAAATGGCAGAAGAGGTACGGATCTTTTCAGCTAGTCTGCATGTGTGTTTGATTTCTGAGCAATTTTAATGATAAGTAAAATATAGGATAGCTAAGGTTCAATGGCAATAAATGTGCATATACATTATACAGATTTAAACTGATGATCCGATTTAATAAAATCTAGCCACCCTTGTTTGCAAAGTTTGTCATCTCTTCTCCCTAATTTTGAGAGACTTCTTTACTTGTTAAATAGATGTTCTTTGCTTGTTAAATAGATGTTCTTTGCTTGTTAAATAGATGTTCTTTGGCTTGCAGGTGCTGTTAACAGTAAGCGACCACTCCTCCATGGGATCACAGCTTCTCCTGATTGCTGGTCAGCGTCTGGCCCACTTTGTCTTGACCACTGATCCTCCAACTGGAGTGGACTTCATGGCGAAGTCACCTCCCAATCTCTCCACATGGATTAAATCACTTGTAAGTTTTCACATTAATTGATTATATATATGTATATATCCAGTTAACTATGAAATTTCGAAGTTTGTCAATGTAGAAAATTTCATTTATTTCAATGAAATTTCAAGCATTAATTTAATGTCAGTGTGTGCAACAGATTATATATTGCAATATTAAATTTCGTAAAAATTTACCATTCTTGATAATTTAATAACCTGATATGGAATCTTCACAAATGAAGTTGAAATTTAGCTAATGGCTTTTGAATATTGGAATTGACTTTAGTCTAACTCACAATTAAAAGATTTATCCGATTGATTAAGCAACACTTATTGTGCATTCCTTATTGATTTGTAATATCTTGGTCTTTCCCTTTCAACAGGATTTTGCTCAACTGCGAGTCCCCAATGTACCAATTCAAGAAACTGCAACTTTAATTGGACATGTTGTCAACCAGCTGCCGGAGTCTCACCCAGAGTACAAAACTGCACTGTCCATGGTTGAACTGGTCCAGAATATATTATAGCCGCAATTGAACTGTTTATTGTAAAGGTTTTACTCTCACTTGTTAACAATCATATATGTATAAGATATAGCGTATTTAATATATACGTAGGTATCGGTACTTACATAGGATGTTTACCATTGTTGATATGCAATATCACTATTATGCATAAATAAATTTAACCACAATCAGTTGATATGTTTCCTTGAATAGATGCTTATTTATGGGTTTACTTTACTGCAATTAATAACTTATACACCAACAAAAGAACTCTAGAAATTTATTATTTTTTATCTTAGACTTGTGATCTGTGTTAAGTTTATTTCATCGCATGTAATGTATGAAGCGAATCCAACTCCAAAGAACATAAAGTATGATACATACTACTGAACTCATTGAAGTCTTTTGTATTTCATCTTAGAATAGTTATACGCCTTTTGCCTGGCTGCATGCCTCGGGCTGTACTGGACTGCAAAGCTGTGGGACTCAGGTTCTCTGGGCTGGGAATTGAACCCATGTTAAATGGAAGTTTTGTCCAGGGTCAAGAGTGTACCTTGCCTCGTTATCATAATCACTGCCTGGCTGATTATGCCTTTTTGTATACAGTTAGTGAAAAAATACAGGACGTAAAGCCCTGTCTCCAATCCACACTCTGGCAGTTTGCACCGTTCTGATTTTGCAGTTGAAATGGCCATAAATTGGAAGTGTGGGGAAAATGTTCTTGGAATGATTTCTGTAATGACTGACATAGTAAAGTCAGTTAGCAACCAAGAGAGATCTGGCGGTCTTTTGGGAGTTGCAATCTATCAACAATTTAACATGTCCTGCAGCTGCATGAATCCAGTGTTCTTATGAGCAGAGACATACACCGGGGTACGACCGGCCGATGTGCAGCATTAACACTGCAATTCACTTTGCAACCCAGTTTATTGTAGGGGGCCTAAAGATGGGGCATCCAGAACCCAACTGCACCAGCCGACCAATGGCTCAGTTATGTCCAACTGCCTTTGCAGCACACTATCTAATCAGAATGGTTCTGCCCTGAAAGCGCTCCCTCTTTAAAGATTTATTAAGCCATAAATAGCTCAACTTCAAGATCTTATTTGTCAACCAAAACTTTTGCATGCTCGAGTTGGTTTTACCGCATATCTGAAGTTTGATATAGTTCTTTACATGCAGGAGAGAACAAGACAGAAGTTCACTGCATATGCGAACATTCATCTATGATATTTAAGAGCACAATATGCAAGGGCAATGCGCCTCATTATTAATCTTTATCCATCAAAGTATTTCCGCCATGTGGTGACAAAATACGGTTTTGGGATAATCCTAAAAGTTAACCACTGGAGTAATCCACCTGGGATAACCCAAGGGTACATGATCGGTATTATTTCGATGCCATTGCCATGCATCTCAGTAATGTAGAAGTAGATTCATATGCTACATGAATGGAAATTGTAGCCTTCTATAGAATTGGGGCATTGCAGCCATTAAAGAAAGAAGTCGGCATTTCTTCAAAGCATTTATTTGTATCAATATGGATTCACAGTTCACAAGATAAAATCCCTGTTGGACTACGTACCATGGCTTATGACACTGAGAACTTATTAATTACAAGGCATGGCTTGAAATTGTCACGCCACTTCGTTTATAAGACAAATATCATCACTGAACAAGATCAGTGAACTTTGATTGTCAAGTGAAAGTAATGACATTTAGGCTATCAACTGAATGATAATGCTTGACGATCTCATTTAATTAACCAAAATACGGCCTTCAAAATAACCTAAGACTACACCAAATAACACATACACAGGTTAATGTAACAGAAGCATCACAAACTGAGTGATCCGTGATGCCCTCTCTGTTACTTGATATGCGGATGCTACGTTCAGATGTCCATGTAGCAACTTATTATTGCTGTGAGAAGAAAACTCCTATATCCCACACACTAACTCCCCACCCAAAAATAGGGTCAATAGAAGTCTTGAGAAGTACAGAAAGCCATACAAAGCCTAAGAAAAGTCAGTAACGTCCAGAATAGTCATAACTTCAACAATGATTTTCATTCTTTCATATTATAAATTTATTGGATGCAATTTCTCTTTTCGCATATATATGTAAAATGTGGCAGCAAGACTGAACCGATTTTTGGATCATTAACCCCCCTTTACAATTACCCAGATATATATAGTTAACAGAGGAGTATGCCAAGTCACAAGTAGCCTAACAAATAAAAGTAAATGTAAGTGGAAATTTACGTGATTGAGGAAACACGTCGGACACCACACACACGCAGCCACATGCACACGGCACACACCACCCTTTGCACTTGCAACACATGTGAGACGGGGGCATGAGAAGGAGGAAATCATTGTCATAGAATTGCGTTTGAAATTCCCTAGTGTAATGCATTCATACAAGTTCACCAACAACACATCCGTTCGGACCATTCCCTCAATCTGATATAGACAGAAGAAATGAGAGAATTAGTAAATTAATTACCTACATTACAATGTACCATATGAAACAATACAGCTGCCTGTACTAAATAAGCACACAAAAACTTTTACTATGCACTGTATGCAGAATACAAAATATAAATAGTACAAATTTGCCGGACTTCATAACCATGTGCCTTCTTTACATTCACATTACATTTACAAAGATTCAGGAACCCTCAACAATGGGAAAACGAAAGTCACCTAAAACTAAAGAATAACTTCATTGTTGGGGAGTCATTGGGGAGAAAAAACTAAAATTTTACCAAAAATATTACAAGTGGGCACATTGCTAAAGCTCTACTGCAAGTCCTCAATGATAAAAGCAATATCTGTACAGTATGTACACGGCCAAATTTCATGTTTCATTGTACCTGCTAAATATATTTAAATTAATTACAAAGAGTTTGTAAACAGATTTCTCTCACGATAAATGCAAGTAACAGCATTACTGTTTAACACGCTGATCAGAAATTTGTAAGATTTTGCCATTCATAGGAACTGATATTCCCCCATAAACCACTGCATACAAGCATGCACAAACTTATGTAGATACAGAATTGTAGTATGGCTAAAATCCCTGATATTGACATGTCAGTTCTCATTTTCCCATTGGTCTACGCCAAATGCATATGTTCGGACCAGCCTGGCATTTTCCTGGGTGCGGCCACAGAAGTAAATTCTACATGTCTTGGTAGAAAAATATGTCAACTAGCTACTATGGACATCTTTGGGCATCTTCTAATGGGATGAGCACCGTCTCATACCAAATGTCAGTTCATAATCAACATAACCCTTGACACACACATTCAGAGCTGACGGCTATAACCTATGATATCTACTTTCCAACAGAGTAAGTATATGGCAGTTTTAGCCGTATTGTAGTTTTCGAATTAAAATGATATCTTTTGGATTAAAAAGTGAGATGAGTGATGTGAAGTATGAAAATGGAATGCTGGTAGCAAATGTTAAATGTCTGTGATGCACGTCTTGGGCAACTGATGATGAGATGAGATTTATTGAACAAGTTGTAATGGTGATATCAATCAGCGAGCGTTGGGCCACAGGATGGGATATCTATGGCAATGAGCCAGCCTGTGTCCGCGAGAGAGGAGATCTTTAATTCTCTAGGAGAGCAGCGTGTCGTTCTAAGTGGAGAGGCGGAGGCGTTTATTGGAAGGCATTTCCTCTTCCTCCTCCTCTTCAGACGAAGAATCGTCTTCAGGATAATCTACGAGACTGCCTACCAGGCCAAACTGAAACAAAACAAGGAGATGGTCATTAAAACGAATGAAGCAACAGTTTTTGCAGTAGAACAGTTCTGACTCAGGCCTAACAGCCAAATCATTGACTTTTAGAACTTACTCACAATTTGCATGGTCGGTTGATAATTACTACACTAATATTATATGATGATCTTTGTCGTCAGATAGACAGACATCGCAACAACCCAAATAGGACCACTTTTAAGATTACAGAAGAACGGCAAAACCTTTAAACTGCCATTTGGGGTCCCATACCCAAGAATTACATGCATCATTAAGTGAAGCGCTGAAAATAGAAAGTAGCATAGTTCAATGCATACCTTTTTGACAGGTTTACTAGCAGCTTTGTCTTCTTCTGTGGGGGAGGAGAAGGGTGCTCGCAGACCGGGGCTATTAGAGGGACTGTTCACTGGACTGCTAGCAGGCGTAGTAACAGGAGAGTTTTGTAATAAAATGTTCGGTGGACTCTTCTGAAGCTGGAGGTTGATAGAACCTCTGTTTAGTAACCGATTGCTCACCACAAAGTCATTGCTATGAGCCTCTTTCGCTTCTTTTGCTGCAATTTAAAATATGACTCCACATTAATGCGAATCAATGAACAGTGCTAACAACCAGTGTGACGTACCATTCCATTCGAACCAACTCCAAAATCCTTCACAAACTGAACAAGAACCCAGGTGTTCAAAATGGAGGTGGTGTAGTGTCTTACTTCATATCTCCTGAAAAAGACTTTTCCTTAGTGGCCGGAACCAGGTGTTGTTCATATTGTGTGCTAAATTTCAGAATTTTAAAAATAATCCATTTCAAGCAAAATTGTACAAAATTGTATATAATTATAGGTTTAAGGATACAAAAGTAACTTCCTAATATGATTCAGTAAATATTTGTTGAAGTTCACCTATTTATTGCTTACCATTAATTTCTGAGAAACCTAAAATTTGAGAAAAAATATCAGAAATCCTCCTTTTTCCCAGTTTTTTGGTTTTTATGAAAATTTCCCAAAATTGGCGCTCCAAATGAGTTTAGTCATTTAAAGAGGTATAATTTAGACATCTAAATGCACAATTTTCGCATTGTAACTCCAAAATTGACGGAATCATGGACCATTGAAAAAATAACATTTTTGCTGAATTTACTGTTATCAATTTTTGTAAGAGCATTAAGACCCTCAAAAAGAACATTAAGGGTATTCAATGCATATGATGGTAGAATTTCATGCCCATAGGTATAACTGTTTCAGTTCTGTTCTAGAAACGAATTTTTTTTTTTTTTTTTTAATTTTCAATATTTTATAAAAACTCTACCAAATGCTTAAATATGAACACCAAAATGCACATATATTGTAAGACCCATTCATGTGCCAAATATCATATACACAAGTGCAATAGTTTTGGCACAGCTGCCAATACACATTGTGTGCAGCCGCTCCCAGTGGATCCAAGCAAGATTTAAAAGGAAAACACGTCTTAATTACAACATGTCTGGTATTCATTCCTATGCCAGATACATGCTCTATAATCAAGTTATACATATCTCTTGACCCAAACATCTCCAAACAAAATAGCCAAGACAGGGCCCAAAAGACATTCTGAAAATGCTCAAATTTCAAATTTCCCGCCAAAACGGTCCATTTGTCAATGTGACTGCATAAATGGAGATGTGTACACACACACCTCCATTAAAAATTATTTATAATTTTCTTAGCACTATTATTCCTAATTCCTAATATGGGCTATGGGAACAAGCCAAACTCATTAGCCTCAACTTGCATTATCAAATTAAAGTTGCATATTTTTCATACATAAATATAACATCAATAACACTTATGTGTGATTGTTATGTAAGCATGGAACCAAAAAGATTAATAAATAAAAATAAGTTTTAACACAATGGTCCTGTAATTAAGTTATCAAATCAAAAATGTTAATCATTCATTATACTTCTCAATTAAACAAGGCCTAAGCAGCATACCTTTCCTGCTCTCCAGGATCCTGTTGAGTTGTTGGTCAAACTCCGTCTCCATTCCAGCCTTGAGGGGCACGTTTAGGGGGTTGAGGGCATCGTCATCGTCCTCCATCAAATCTTCCTGGTCGAAGTAGAACTCCTCTTCTTCTTCCATCCGCCGCAACTCATCTTTATCAAAGCTGTAACGGTGACCAAAACGCAGCACAGGAGCACTGCTGCAAAACAAAGTGTGAAACATGCACTTCTTGTCTCTTCTGCAACCTTTCTGGATGGATGGATGATTGGGGCTTTACGTCCTGTATTTAAGCACTTTGTAGGCTAATTAGGACAGGAGGAGGACATGGCAATGAGGTGAAGGATGATTGAAACAGCCATCCAACATAGGCATGCAACCTTTCTGGCAAATATAGGCTATGTCTTTATATCATTTGAGAGATATCATGTGATTCATGCACTTTAAATTACATATTTTGTACAGTAGTAACATACACAAATAAAAGTTCAGACTATGACAACAAATCAATGCAAAGATGAACCTCTCATAACAGGAAAATAGTTTTAGAACTTACGAAGCACTGTGAGGCCAGCTCACGCAATCACATATTTAAGGCTGGACCAGTAAATATGAATAGTGCAATCAAAAGAGACAACTCAAACCTATACATCGTAAAATTCTTATATACTTACACATCTTCTTTCTCTTGATCGCAGGACTGGTCGTACCGATCCTTCTGGTCAAAGCGTTCCTTCAACTCTTTGAAAGTTTTAACATATTCTACGTCTTCAAAACTTGAGTAGTGATTCTCGATGAAGTGGTCTATCAACAACTTGATGTCTTCCTGCAAGGTAAAAACGCAACAAACTGTTAATGTCAATCATTCAATCTTTTTTTCACAGCCAGTGTAGGGATAAAACTTTGAGGGAACGACTACTCCACAGCTCTCAAATTTGAGCAGAGACTCCTAAATTTTCAGAGTAAATCATCAATTTTGGTTTGTTATAAACTCCCAAAACTTTTTTTGCAAATTTCTGGCATTGAAGTATTATTATTTTAAGACAGATCACACAACTATCTGAAGTATTCAACATGACTACTTACCTTTTTAAGGAAATCAAAGAGTTCAATGATGGCTGAATTGAAGAGGTTGTATCGATTGCCATTAGCCTTGAATGCCTCTACTACTGGCTTGAACAAGTCGTACACAATTATGTAGCGGTAGTAGTATTCGTCTTTCCTGTTGATAATTTTGCGCATCATTCTTAATGCACCTGGAAATGGAAAGTACATCACAATTACTGACCATGTCATTTATATTCAAACATTAGCTAAGTACTACCTAGATATTACATAGGTGATGGACCCACAGGGACGGTTTTGATTAACATTTCCTTAATTTTACACAACTTTTTCTCAGACTTTTAAGTCTCTTATACAGAACGACTTTTATCCATGGAAAAGGCCCAATATTTATAAACAAACCTGCTAGCTATGAAATTAAGCTAAATTTATTTTTATTTCAAAATTTCAATTGACTTGCAGCAGCTATCTCTTTACCCAATGCAATGTTCAGATCTCGAGAGGCCAATTTAATAGACAACTTACCAAGTGCAAGGAAGGCATGTTTAGATTTGAGCAGTACCAAGACCCGACGCAAAAGATCTCTTTGGATAATGTAATTCTTCATTAAGTAACCATGATGTTCTATACAAAACGACAACAATTCCACTATGACAAATAGTAACTGCGCAGTTTG
The DNA here is from genome assembly GCA_026936325.1 of Platynereis dumerilii. Classification (NCBI taxonomy): domain Eukaryota; kingdom Metazoa; phylum Annelida; class Polychaeta; order Phyllodocida; family Nereididae; genus Platynereis; species Platynereis dumerilii. The sequence goes on from JAPTHN010000011.1 coordinate 30,168,996, forward strand.
GAAGTCATCTGCAAAAAAACCGAACATCAAATTTAACAATAATCCAAAAATAAATAGATACAGCCTCATACAGCTGCATTCAATGACATTTAGTTAAGAAGGACCCTGTGTGTATATCAACAGTATTTCAACAAGATCAAAATTATTCTCAATTAACCAATTTACTTTCCATATTTCTGTTGCTAACAACATCAGGACTTATGAAATGCTTACCTCGGCTGGGGTGTGTGTCTACTGTGTTGGCGAAGAGAGGTGCAGTCAAGACGTGCATACTATGCTTGTAGAAGAAATTAAGAAACTCTGACTTCTGCAACTGTAAGAAAAATTGAGAAAAATATAAACTAAGTTTGAATATGCAATGCAGGGAGGAGGCAAGGATAGTGCTGGCCTCAACAGCAAGTTTCTGCTGCTCACAAGGATTGATTACACGATTAGAGCAGCACAGAATATGTTGAACATTTGTGGGTAAATACCCCATGTGGGTTTTTAAACATACCCCGCATTGACACGTTGTCGCTGTCTCAATTGACCCTATTTCGAGGTTTGAATGAACTCGCTGGTTGTGCTGAATATTCACATATGAAAGAAATAGAAATGTCACACATAATAATGTTCACACTAATACTCAGGGTTCCCACTCCTTTACCAAGTTCCAATTCAGGCTTTTTCCGTGACATTTTCCAGGCTGCCAAAACCAATTTTCAAGGTCAAAATCGGCTATTTCTTAAATATGATTTTGAGGTTCAGAAAAAACATCAAAAGATAAAAATTATTGAACCTGATTAAGTCACCATTATGTTCTATACAATATCGCTCTGAAATTGGTAACAATGAGAAGAAATCAACATGTTTTGCGCAATTTTTGACAGGAGAACTTTCAAATCGCAGTTTTTTCCAGGTTTCTGGGAGATAATTATATCATATTTTCCCTGGTTTTCCCCAAAAGGGAAAACCACAACCCAAAATTCCCAGTCTCCTGGATTTCTGTGAGGCGTGGGAACCCTGGATACTAAAAACATCTGGTTCAGAGCTTTATGTACGAGCAATCAGCATCCAAAGCACAGACAAATGAAGACAGAAAGATTTCTGCTCTTGTTATTTGGTCTTAGCCTCTGCATCATAATTGTATTTCAGGCGTCAGCGTCGTGATCAAGGTTTGTGAAAGTGTCCAATTGTGAGATCAGTATTACACTTAAAGAGTTGTGAAATTTGGTACAGGTACTTGGCCTGTGAGAGTGGATCTTATACTGTATCTTCATGAAATCTCAAAATGTAGGAAATCATCTCATACACTAGTTCGTACTCGTGATGGACAAAAATTGCCATATCAATCGACAGTCAGTCAGTCAATCAATCATTCAACCTCACCTCACTTCTCCTCTCATCTCCTCCTCTCCTCACCTCTTTTCTCCTCTCCTCACCTCTTTTCTCCTCCTCTCTCCTCACCTCTCCTCACCTCTCTTCTCCTCTTAATTTAAGTGAAGCCAATGCTCTCCAGGAAAGCTTTGGGTATTGTTTATTGTTTTTATGTATTGCAGACCGAATAACATCCAAGTTGGTGATTGATATTTGCCAGGAAGACGTGTATCATAGGCCTATTCTGCACGTTTGTCAAACTTATGCAGAGCTAAGGCAAAAACTATTCATGATACAGAGAATTTGGACCCTAGTATCAATACTTCCGAATTATTTGAAATATTTATTTTCACTTACAACAAGTATCAAATTTTATAAGCAAAATTTCCCCAGGGCACTTTGATTATGTAAAGAAATATTTTTTTCGTTGTGAATGAGTTTGAACTGTTATACGAAAAACTGTTGCTATAAAATTACATTTTACTGTGTTTATACTTTAGGATATATGTCTTTAAGTGCCTGTATGCACTTATCCTGCAAATAAGTTACTTTATTGTCCCTGGTTATTTTGTTGTGTTATATGATGATGGACATATAAGCCCATGGGGCAGGCTGGTTTAATTAAATGTTTCATATTATAATTAATTTTGGTATACCACGTCTTAAAAATTTATGAAATAAAAAAATAAAATAAAATAAAACAGATCACCAACTTAATGTGTCATACAAACAATACTAATTGGTCTACAAATCATAGAAATAACAGAAGAAAGATTTAAGTCCGGCATAACAAATGAGGAAAGTATAATCAAGAGGTACTTACGCTGATTACATTGCCGGGGGTGCTCATGTTTTCAGGATCCAACATCATCCGTAAGATCCCTTGCAGCTTAACAGCTCCTCCTAATTCTGAGAAAGAAATTGAAAGCTTGTGTAAATAACAATGCTGAAAAAATGCTGAAAAGAGATGTCTAACATCCACGTCTTGAAAGAAATTTTTACATACACCTTCTCTCACTTATACAGATTTGCAATTTATAATATTTACTTATGCAATAGTTTTTATATAGTATTTCCTACAATTTTTTCGGCACTCAAACCCAATGGTTGCTTACCAGTACCAAGTTGGTAAATAATAACAGATTTAATCAACAGAACAATAGAGGGATCCTGATCATCATAATCGATAAAGGTCATCTCAAGTGGACTAGTACTCAACATGTATCAAACCACTTCTGGTTCGTTAGGGAAGACAAATAATAATTGGAATTGATCTTTCACCATTTCCAGAAATTCACTGTAATTCACCCACCTGGATCGGAGTCATTTATCATTTGTTCGATGACAAGGTTTATCAGAAGTTCCTCCTTAAAATAAAAACAAATCATGCAATTATTGTCTGAACAGATCACAAGAAAAAAAGTTGTCATAATATGGATTTTTTAAAACTACGAATATCTTAATAAGTAAGAAGTATTTGTCTTACATCAAATTGAAAAAAAAAATTTCTCTTAAAAAAAATTAATTCAGATTTGCAAATATTATCAAAAACAATACACTTACATCATCAGGAATATCCTTCTCTCGGCCTTCGACTTGATTCACTACATAGTCTCGGACCATGGACGGATTAAACTCTACTATATATGAGAAGATATCGATGGCTGCATGTTTCATTTGGTCATTCTCTAGTGTCTGAAAGTATCAAATAAATTCAATTACTAAAACAGCGCGAGAAAATAACTCATGGCACAATGATAGATAACTGACCCGCATTTCAACTGCATCATCGTATACATAGCACTTTAAATTATACAGACATGTACAGTCATATACTGAACAACTTCAGAACAACTGATAAACTTGATACATACCAAAACGCTTTCCAGAAGTGCTAAAATCCCCATCTGCGACAACGTCTGGAAGAAACCAACAATGTTTAACGTTAGCGCTTTCTTCTTTCAGAAATACTAACTTCAGATGTATCTAGTATAAAGAAGCGACTCAGTAGGATAAGTCATAACTTATAATTTAATAATTACAATCATCAATTCTAATCATAATATAATTACCCTGAAAAATGTGTCTCTCGGTTGCAGAGCTTGAGAGAAAGACACAAATTCTTTCAAAAACATGACTAAATCTTGTCTCTTTGCATCGTCTATTTCATCATTCATGATTTCGTTGAATAACTGCCGCAAAAACCCTCTATTCTCCTGAAAAAATATAACATAAATAATCAGTTATTCATTCCCAGATGATCCAAGGAGTTTTCAGTAGATAATTAGCATGTGACCTCAATATTCACTTTGACAAAACAAATATATCAGACATCAATTGTGACAATAAACAAGCCAATCATCGCTCATTCAGAAAATAGCAATGTCAATTTTGACTCTAAGCAATAAATCTTACAAACGTAACCATTTTTTTCAATTTCAAACTAGTTATTGAATACAAATGAGCCTGGTTTGGATTGATCATTTGATAAGATGCTATCCAAAGGGAATAACTACCAAACCATGCTCCATACAGGGGATCTGAGCAAAAATAAAGGCGAAATAATATTATATCAGAACATGTATACATGTCCGAGAACTCTGTTAGGCCCGGTTTATTCAACCTGGGTTGCACCACTCATAAGACCAGACATAATTGATCTTCAGCTTCTCAGATCTTCTCAAAGCGATTTTTCTAACGTCGCTCGATATTTAAAAAAAAGAAGCTGTAATTCCAGTATTATTTTAAGACGTTTGCATAAAAATCGTGGGTAAGTTAAAATTTTTTAGACAGAAAACCTTTTTGGTCGGAGATTTCGAGAAGCTAAAAATCAACTATATTTAGCCTTAGCCACTTGGCCAATTGCTAAAACCAATGTGCTGCTAATTTTGGCTAATAATAATGTTCGCAAATTAGCAAAGACAAACCAGTAAACACCCAATATTTTGGGGATGACCTGTCCTATTGCCACTCAGGCACTAAGAAGAACCTTATTCAGATAGATCTTTATTATCTAACTTTCCCATATATGCATCACCATAATAAACCGAAACAGTTAATTATACATGGAAAGCATATGCCATATAAAGAAACTGGATCATGTGGATGAGCATACAAGTGCAAACAAACAGTTACGCTTTGCAATCACAGATTTAGATGGTTTCTTGGTCAATTGCAGATCTTACAGGAGATTGTGTACTTTTTCAGTTTTATAATTTAATAGAACATATACGGTAACCTTTTATGGCACTACATAGTATGTGGCCAAATTCTTCTGGAGAAGAGAAAATTGCCAAAAAATTTGCTCAACTGAGATCTCTAGCAAGGCCGAAATCGGGGATTGAAAAATATTTCCTAGCATAAAGCAGTATTTGATGTGAAGTACTGGAGTTCTCAGCCAATTGAACAGGTTACTAGTGGACAGCCTCAGTAACTGGAGCGTGAAAATTAATGCCAGAATAATAACAGTGCCCCGGAAAGAGAAGAATGACACACCCTCCACCCTATTTCTGCATAATTTTTCAAAGTAAATAAACCTACAGCTGAACAGGTCAGCACTGAAGTAGATCTATGCACTATGACCAATCTTAGACTGTTTAGCACAGTGAACAGTGAGACTAGCTAAGAATACAGTATAAGTCATAAAAGGTAGAATAAACGATCTTGCAAAGTTAAATGCCAGCAAAAATTGTGTTCAAACACTGACAATTTAAACTAGATGGGGTCATATTTCCATATGCAAGACGAGCAGCGGGCAGCGGTGATTGCCGTAATGCGATGTAGGGGGAGGGGGGCACATTGGCAGGGAGGGGGCATATTGGTAGGGAGGGGGGCACATTGGTAGGGAGGGGGGCACATTGGTGGGGAGGGGGCACATTGGTGGTTAGGGGGGCACATTGATGGGGAGAGGGCACATTGGTGGGGAGGGGGCACATTGGTGGGGAGGGGGCACATTGAAGGGGAGCACATTGATGGGGAGGGGGCACATTAGTGGGGAGGGGGCACAATAGTGGGGAGGGGGCACAATAGTGGGGAGGGGGCACATTGGTGGGAGGGGGCACATTGGCAGGGAGGGGGGCACATTGGCGGGGAGGGGGCACATTGGCGGGGAGGGGCACATTGGCAAGGAGGGGGCACATTGGTGGGGAGGGGCATATTGATGGGAGGGGGCACATTGATGGGGAGGGGGCACATTGGTGGGGAGGGGGCACATTAGTGGGGAGGGGGCACATTGGCAGGGAGGGGCACATTGGTAGGGAGGGGGGCACATTGAGGGGAGGGGGGCACATTGGTAGGGGGCACATTGGTTGGGAGGGGCACATTGATAGGGAGGGGGCACATTGATAGGGAGGGGGCACATTGGCGGGGAGGGGGCACATTTGTAGGGAGGGGGCACATTGATGGGAAAGGGGCACCTAAGGGGAGGGGGGCACCTAAGGGGAGGGGCAAATGAGTTCTGTGATTGATGGGGAGGGGGCACATTAGTGGGAAGGGGGCACAATAGTGGGGAGGGGGCACAATAGTGGGGAAGGGGCACATTGGCGGAGGGGGCACATTGGCGGGGAGGGGGCACATTGGCGGGGAGGGGGCACATTGGCGGGGAGGGGGCACATTGGCAGGGAGGGGGCACATTGGCGGGGAGGGGGCACATTGGCAGGGAGGGGCACATTGGTAGGGAGGGGGCACATTGGTGGGGAGGGGGCACATTGGTGGGGAGGGGGCACATTGGCAGGGAGGGGGCACATTGGTAGGGAGGGGGCACATTGATGGGGAGGGGGGCACATTGGTGGGGAGGGGCACATTGATAGGGAGGGGGCACATTGATGGGAAGGGGCACCTAAGGGGAGGGGGGCACCTAAGGGAGGGGGCACCTAAGGGGAGGGGGCAAATGAGTTCTGTGATTGCCATCATTGATATCCATCATTGATATCCATCATTGATATCCATCATTGATATCCATCATTGATTGCCATCATTGATTGCCATCATTGATTGCCATCATTGATTGCCATCATTGATTGCCATCATGGGGGCACCTAAGGGAGGGGGGCACCTAAGGGGAGGGGGCAAATGAGTTCTGTGATTGCCATCATTGATATCCATCATTGATATCCATCATTGATTGCCATCATTGATTGCCATCATTGATTGCCATCATTGATTGCCATCATTGATTGCCATCATTGATTGCCATCATTGATTGCCTAGAAGTGCCAAGCTAGAATATTACACTAAATTGTCTTCTATAAGGCTGTGAAGCGCAATCCACTTTCAATGTCTTTCATGCTGTTCAGCCTCCTATGAATTATACACTAGGTGGCGCACATGTGCTTCGTTGCAACCTTTTTTTGTTGCAGGACAGATAGTTGTACCATTTTCTAAGCATGGCTTCTCCGAGAAAAATTCCATGTTAACACTTGAAATAAAGCCATTAAATGGGGATTTAAGTATCGGAAATGCTTCAGGATTAGCATGTCGCATCCTCATAGTTTAGATGCCTGACTAGGCAGGTAAGAAACGCATCAATCTGACGTTTGCAGGCCGTGCATGAGAACGAGATTAGCAACCGGATCCTCACTGGATCTAGTATTTCAATAGACGAGCTCTCTGCTCGTCTAATTAAAATATCCAAGCCCTTTCTAGTTTTGTTGAAAGACACTACCATGTAACCCAAACAATTTCCAACTATTATCTAGTTGATCCTTATAGGTTGACCTTTACTTTCACATGCAAGTTGCATTTTTCCATATTAACTTCATGCATCACTGAAGGTAAAGAACCACTTCATAGTACATCAACATAAAAATACTCATGTGTAAAATGACATAAATAATATCATCACTGAATGCCAATGGATAATTGGATATATATATTAAAAGGAATGAGTGATGGATCATGCGCAAGTAAAGTTATTCTTCCTTTTTACATGGTCTGAACCTGTCACGAGAAGTTTTCAAATACAGTCCTCATATTTTATGAATTTGTGTCACTTTTCTCAGTCTTGGGAGTGATGTGTAAAAAAAAAAGGTCCTCCAAATATTTGCCAAAACTGCCCCTTCTGGTTATCGCAATTTTCAAGAATGTTGCTGGTCAGTGGTCTCTGTTTCTTGTTATCGATAGCAGTGTGAGAAATGGCTTTCAGAAAGCCCTAGTCCGAACTTGGATGGCACACAAATTAACATGGTGATTATTAATTTTTCAGTCAAGTTTCACTAGTCCAAAGCATATTTCAGATAGCCAGGATGACCAGACGTCCACTATTTCACACACTGGATGGCATATCATATTGTGACAATGATTTTGAGGTATGAAAATACCGTACCCTTGGATAGGTGTGTATCAAGACATCCCCCTTTTAAAGAATCAATTAACTTTGTTTAAAAAGACACTTAATTTATATTTCTTTTTGGAATATAGATCTAAGAATTCATTGAAATCAAATATGGAGATGTGGAGACACTAGGAGAATGGCTGTATTAATTTATAACATCACATTAATTATTAATAAGTGATTAGCAATTTCATGAGATTAAATGAAGGCTTGACATTCAAGAACAGAATGAGTTGCTGAAATTCCTAAATCTAGACTTCAAGATGACAAATAATAGACGAAGGCATTTTAACACACAGAAAACTAACTGTAACTTATGTTTATTTAGGACTTCAGTACATCATGAGTAAGGGACACCTGTGACCTGAATTTTATTTAAAACAAAAAAGTGCAAAACAAACATTGGAGTAGTAGGTCTACGCATGTTACGCAACAGTCCAAAAGAAAGAACTCCTTATCTCAATAGAACAAATTGATCCGTGAATCATATATAGACATTAATCAATGAAATTATCTTGCTGAGAGGGGGGGGGGCAGTATTTTCAGACAAACCAGTGATAACACTGTCATTGATATAAAAGATGTGGTGCTTTAGTAAATTGTAACTTTAAGGTAAAAGAACCAATTAAGAAAATTCGTCCAGCCAGAAAATCGAACGTTGTAAAGCAATTAACTACTTCAATCTCCTACTTCATAGCTGACCCCCAGACTGTACCTGTCCCTCTGATTAACAGCCTCCACATTGTGGAGGGACAGTCAGAAATGGGAGGTCAGCTGAAACAAAATTAAAATCAGTGTGCCTACCCAAGCCAAGTCAAGACTGATGGGAAGAGTCTGAGCTCTGAACAAGAGAAGCTTGGCATATCTTATCAAAATCACACATCATACATTTTGACATAAAATGGCTCTCTTAAAATCGCTGTAAACAGGCTTTTAATATGTCAAAAAACTCAAAGTAATGATATGAAGTTGTGTATCTGGTATATATCCCCCATGTGGCATGACAAAATTTGATGTATTGCTTATAATAGATGAAAGGTGGTGACTTTATTAAAACCTGTGTAGAGGTACAGGTATAGATGGCGCCACATGTGGCACAAATTAAACAAATAACTGTCATTTGTCGTCTGCTAATATTCAAACATAAAACTGCCTCATATAAGTGGCTACAGTCTGTTTGTCCAAATAGAATGAATAATTGGATACTATGTATCATTATGAAGTGTTCCAGTGGACTCACTTTCTATCTCCCCCCCTAGGATTCTAATTCATGCTGAATTCTTCCAGACTGCAAGCGGTGCTTGCAACTCATCCTAGGGAGCATTCTGTGTTTCCTTAGAGGGATCATCCAATTAATCTAATAATTTTTAATTATTGTGAAATAAACAAGGGGATGGGGAAACCCGGGAAAGATCTTGCCCTAGGGAGCATACTTTATTTCATAAAAGGGAGCATTCAGTTATTTAAATAATTTTAAATAAGGGGATTGGGAAAGAAGCAGTCTGGTTCCAGACTGGCTGACCCCCATAAAAAAAACCCACTACCCTTCAGATATTATTCAGTTTCACAGTCATACTGGACATGCAGTATCAGTACAAATTTTAACCAAAGAAATACTAAGCAGTTAAACCTTGGTATACTACTAAACTGCCAGGGCAAATTACATGTAAGCAAGTGATTGCAAGGCTTCAGCTGCCTGACGAAGTTCAGCAACAAGAACAATCAAAGATCCACAAGCTACTGATATCACTGGATATTGAGATAACATAACCGATAAGCACAGACGTTTTTGTATGTACCAAAACATCTAAAAATAACTCTGACATTAAAACAGAAACTACTGCACATATTATAATATGAATCACAGACTGATTGATCAATACCAGCCTGTAAATAATACAATATGGGATTTATATTAACACACTGACAATTTTCAGAATCAATATACATCATAAGTGGTAATAACACACAAAGTATATTAGCCAGGGAGTTTACTGTCATGTCACATGGCCATGACAGGATGATTGAGTGATTGGGGTTGATAAGAAAGGTGTCAGAAGAAAGTCTGACCTCAGTGCAACAATCTTCACCACACACCAGCAGCTGAACTGATAAATGCCTTATTTCGCAATGTCATCAGCCATCTGTGTTTCAGACAGGACCCCATTTTCTCTGGAACTTGCGGGTTCTTTTCCTTGCTATGCAACGGAGAGGCCTAACAAAATATGGTTGAGACCCTGATACATCTCTATGCCAAATTAGGTGGCAACTTGCTGGCAAGAGATTAATTGCTCATTAAAGATGATATTGAGCACTGAAAGAGTCCTGGTAAGACCCTTGATATGGTCATGGGGTAGCACTAGTGTAGACTCTGTAAACTCCCTGACTGTACATACCTACTGTATATGCAATGTGAGTTATGACACAACGAACTAAAACTCACATCAAGTCATGATCAAGAAAAAACCATTAATAATAATTAGTTTATTTCAGAAAAGATAAAAGTTGATTGATCTTACCTGTATCATGCCAACTATCTCCACTTTGTTATAAAAGACAAAAGAGTTCAGTGTTGATAAAATGTTCTCCTCAAAGACAGACGGCGTAGGTAGGATAACCTCCTGTATGTATTGTACCCTATAAGTCTGGTGAATTTTGTGTACTAAGTCCGGGTTATTAAATGGTATAACTTCCTTGAAAGCCGCCTGCTTTTGCAGAAACTCCCTATGTTTGATACGTTGCGGAAGATATGGGTTGTACTCAAGCGCTCCGATTACATCAAAAATGTTGTCATCATTGAACATGATTTCGAATAAGGAGTTCTTGTTCAATAGAAATAGGCTTTTGAAAATTTCATAAAGCTTGTGTAAGTCCGCTGTGTTTTCAAGATCTTCGCACATGCGAAATGTCTGGAGTAGTCTGGGTATATATCCTTCCAGTTCTAACATATTGGCTAGTTTTTCCTGGTAAAGCACTTCATTAGTCAAGATGGAAAGAATCTCATCTAGTTTTCCCAGTTCTACTTCCGGCAGAATAATGGGAGTGTCTGCCATGACCTCAGCGGTATCCATCTCCAACCGTTCATCTTCCGACTCCTCAAAGAAGTCTTGCGTATTGTCATAAGCGGGGTCCCTGCCCTGGATCTGCAATGGAAAGACAATAATTTTAGATCTGAATTAAGCTTAGTTGCAACAAAGACATCAATTTGAACTACATTACTCATCTGTAACATACCTCGCATATCTTCTCCCATATTTCATCACAACCAGCTTTCTCCTGGAAACTCAGCGCTAGGTCATAATTGTTGGCCTCAGACCACACAATCAAGGTTTCCTGCAAGAAAAAATAATAATTTAATTATTCACTATTGGCACACAATAAATGGGATGACAAATTTATGTGATATCCTTATCTATTTACCTGTTGTTTCTGGTAAGCTGTATCAGTGTGAATCTTCGACTCCAGGAGCATAATACCTGAAAGTAAACAAAGTGTAAACAATTAGTTTCATTGCATCATTTTGATCTTCTGACTCTGATCTCAACTGATTATTTGTGTTGACAATCAGTCAGTTCAGTCAATGATCATAATTTAACACCAATTGAGAAATTCCCACTGATTCCCTCATAAATTGCAACAGTGGACAGAAAAGATACTCAAAACTCTCAATGTAGGACAACTGAATACACAAACTTCAACCATTTTCTCAATGAAGTCCATTCAGACTTTTTGACTGAGCAGCAGGTCCTACCATAACCAAATTAACAACACAGTAGCTGAGGTATTTAAGGCTTAATAAGATTAGATAGAGGTTGGGCCACAAAGGATTTTAGAGATCTAATTCTCACCGTCAGACTCGGATCGCACCAGCAGTGCAGGCCCCTTCAATCTATCCACATAAGACGAAGTGACATGGCCAGTGCCCCGGTCGTCCCACATTCGGTCTTCATTCAGCATGTACAGCTTCACACGTCTCCGTGTGTTTAACTCCGACATTTTGTCGTCCAGACTAGTACTCCAAATCAAGGTGAATGGCAAACCTCTTGCCTCTTCAAGCCGCGATGAATCAAACAATCTTCCGGTGCATGGTCAAGTCTACGGGACAAAAATAACGTCAACATTAGACAAACATGGCTAGAATGAACCCAATTACAAAACAGACACTAACTTTGTTCATCATTACTTAAACTAGGTCAACCAAACATCCGTCTGATTGTAAATACACACGAATCAGGTCATTTAAAACGGTGTAAAGGATGAACAAAAAACCTTCGCTATTTCATCTGGACAAAATCAACGTCCGCCATGTTGGATTCTCCGAAAACACTGCGGGTTCCACATTTAGTAAATCAGGGAGTCCCGTAATTTCAAACAGGTGCGCGAAAATATCAAAAGAGGGCAGCACTTGCTAAACGATAGGTGTCGCCACGTTATAAAGAAAACAGGCTGTGCGACAGCAAACCCTGTTGTACTCTTACCATAGAAATACATAGAAGGGACATGAGGCTCTGGCAGATGTATTTCTATGACTCTTACTCACTTGTTGTCGACTTGTAGACCAGTGGCGTAGCCATGGGGGGGGGGGCAAGCCCATATGTGATTGGTGGCCCCACTGCCCCCCCCCCATTTCGATTTGAGAAATTTGAAAAATTATTTGAGCAGTCCATCTTGGGCACCTGAGCCGGTGCTCACTTATACCTGATTCTAACCAGAATAACAGTTGCCCTTTATAAAGTTCTGAGGCATTTGACAACTTTAGATTTTTTTGAAAATATCTGGCCACATGCATACCTGCAGCCAGACTTTTAAGGATGGTCTGCAACATTTTACCCTGACATTTCAAGCAGATTTAATACTATTTCAAAAGAAATCTTGTGGAAACCATTGGTTTTTAATTATCTTTACTTAATAATCTACCTGAACTGCTTGCCTTTTTACTTAAAATCTGATTGTTTCCCAATTTAAACCCTCCGGTGTGCCTATGTGTAGCCTACGTACCAGTTCCAAGCAACATCAAAAATCTTGTGATTTGAGGAAATATTTCCCTTGCTGTATTGTTGAGCTTTGGAAAGAATTATTGCTCCCATGAAATATCTCTGGACAGGACTGATTAATCATTTTTACAAACTTCTCAATTATTCGTGTGTTGCATGGAATTTCCCTATATTTTTGGAATTTGTGTCATTTTCAACAATCACTATTAGCTTTTAGGGCTATATGACCAGATAAGAAATTTCACGAGACCATTCAAGTTTGTGTTAAACTTTTATCATGGCAATGATTGTAACATCATTATTGTATGCACCCTTGAGGTTTTCTTCTTTATAAATGTACAAACATGGTCATTAATGTTGTATCAGGGAATGATTTTTTATCCAGATAGGCGCCGTGCTCTTTCAAAAGTAAGTACAACCCAATCCTAAGAAGATCATGACAGTCATCAGTATTATGAATCAACAAGACAGATTGAAAGCCTGAAATCAACATTCTGCACTTTGTCTAACTGGTTTTAGGGAGAGTCATTTCTCTGTAAAAAAAAAATTTCTGAAAGAATCTTTAGTGCTTTTTGTAACATATCTGAATTACATAGGCCTAGTAAATGCAGTGTTACCTAGAAGAAAAGTGCGTTGATGTTCCTATGTCGGTTGTAAAGAGTGCTTGAGTCACGGCATCGATTTTACCCTTGTACTGTCCCAAAAAAGCTGCAAAAAGTGGGCCCCCCTGGTTCAGACCCTGGCCCCCCCTTGGCCCCCCCACTCCCAGATTTCTAGCTACGCCACTGTTGTAGACTTGTTAGGTCGTTATAGACGGGACAGATGATGGATTAAGGCGTGGCTAATGGACAGACAGCAAACCGTTGTTACAGATGGAGCTAGATCAAGAGAAGTCCACGTGAAATCTGGAGTGCCTCAGGGAACAGTGCTCGGCCCACTACTCTTCATACTATTCATAAATGACATCGGGGAGAGTATCACATCACAGATACGACTGTTTGCTGATGATTGCCTTCTGTATAGAACAATCTCCACACCTGCAGACGCAGCTGCGCTTCAAGATGACTTAAATGGGCTAGTGGAATGGGCAAACACCTGGCAGATGAAATTCAATCCAGTTAAATGTTACCATCTCCATGTCTCGCGGAAAAAAGATCCCCCATCGTACAGTTACAGCATGTTGGGTATAGAACTCGCAAGAGTGAAGTCACAGGCATACCTTGGAGTAGAGCTTAGTGAGGACCTATCGTGGGGAAAACATATCAAGAACACTGGTGCCAAGGCGAATGTAGCCTTAAACTTCGTTAGGAGAAATCTGTATGATTGCCCTATGACCATCAGGGAACAAGCGTACAACGCATTAGTCAGACCACATCTGGAGTACGCAAGTGCAGTGTGGGATCCCTACCAGCAAAATGATATTGCCACGATAGAGAAAGTACAGAGGAAGGCAGTCCGCTTCACAACGGGAAAATATAGCCAGATGGAAAGCCCAACAGCCATGATGAACATGTTAAAATGGAAGACACTACACGAGAGGAGATTTGTAGCACGCCAATCCATGATGTACAAGGCCGTAAATAATCTAGTGGCAGTGAAAATACCACAATACATATTCCCAGCGACTGTGCCAACCAGAAACCAGCACGAGTACTCATACACGAACGTCAGGGCGAGCACGGACAACTATAAGTACAGTTTCTTCCCTAGAAGTATAAGGAGCTGGAACCTACTACCCTTGGAGGTAGTGAATAGTTCCACCATTGAAACCTTTAGAAATGCCCTATGGAGGCGGATAAGCGAAGGAAAACTTGTGGTAACAGCACCAAGAGAAAGGGACAGAGTGGTCCAATTGGGAAGAAGTGAGTATCGACAAATGTATGTGTACTGATTACTTGGCTGAAGAAAGGAGCGAAAGGTAGGGCAGCAACTAGCGGCCCAGCCCCAACAAAGGTGAAATACTGGTGAATATGTAGTGAAGGAACTGCACGGGCATGGATAGGAGGTAGGGCAGCAACTAGCGGCCCAGCCAATCACGTAGTGAAGAAGCAACATGGAGCAAGTGAGGCGAAACGGGAGGTAGGGCAGCAACTAGCGGCCCAGCCAAAGAAGAATACCAGATGCATAAATGTGAAACCATGTTACATTACTGATTGGAGAAGAATAAAACGGGCCAAACCGGGAATGTCGGGTGAATCTGCATGGTAGGGCAGTAATTAACGGCCCAGCCTAAAAATGAAGTAACTGTGAAGAATTGACGAAGTGGACAAGAAGACCCAAGTAGGTAGGGCAGCAACTAGCGGCCCAGCCATGCGGACTCAACCGATACTTATTGGATACTTAATTGATTATTGTCTACAATGTCACTACACAATGTTGCAATTATGGATTATATTAAGGGTTATAATGCCCTTTGAAATTCAGGATTACTGCCTTACTGGCCACGTGCGATTTAAGTTACAAATATTTAACATTTCACACTGTATATAAACTGTATATAGTGCACCGAACTGACACTTGGAAATAAGCACATGTACATATCACGCCACAGCACCATCACCGGAAGTCACCGCACCCTGTGTGTTATACTGCAGCAGCAGTCTACACAGTATCATCATAGAAGTAGAAGAGCCACCGGCTCACCGAGCGAAGCGAGGTGTCTTTTCCCTTATAGCAAACATGCGAGGAGTGAACCAGCCAGATGGTTCAATCAAAAAAAGTGATTCAGACATCCCATAATTTGATCCTGGCACTTTTTTCTCATCACGCGTGACTACCGTAAATGCTCGAAAAAAAATAAATTTACCAAAAATGTTCGAAAAAAAAAATTGTTTTTTTTTAAATTTTCCAAAAATTTTCAAAAAAAAAAAATTAGCAAATACACCACGCTCCAAAAGTTTGAATACACTTGAAAAGGTTACATTTCTTTCAAAAATACCTCATCTTCGACACAATTTTTGTTTAATACTTATATCAAACAATATGAACATTCATATTCAGGCCATAAGGTGTCCATATTTCATGGTTTTAGGTCATTTTGGCATACATTTATGTAATTTTCTCGATATCCCATTTTATCATTTTCTATGAAAAGCTATAAAGGTACAGCTACCTTCCGTATTTATGACATTTTATAATTTTTTCACACATTTCCACTGGTTTGTGATGATTTTACCAGTGGTTTCAGACCAGAAAATGGTCATTGAAAATTGGACAAAAATACTGATTTTGGCTAGTTTTGGGTCAAAACAATGCTGAAACAGCTCAAATAAAATAATTTTCACTTGAGAAGATACATTCTATGATTAATACTTCATGGTGACCCGAAATTATCTAAATTTTGTATTTTTGAGTGGTCAATGTCCAATTTTAAACTGTCTTTTTGGGGTTTAAAACTGCTGTTACGATCATGTTAAAACTCTAGAAACACTTAAAAATGATTAAATTTCATAAACCTAGAAGATAACTGGGCTGTGACAATTTTTTATAAAATACTAAAATTTGAGATATCGGGAAAGGCCATAAATTTCAACCAAAATGACCTAAAATGACAAAATAGAGACAACATATATATATATGACTTCAATGTGTCTTCTGGTATTGTTTGATGTAAATATAAAACAAAATTTCTATTTAAAATGAATTATTCTAAAAGAAACCTAACTTTTCCAGGTGTATTCGAACTTTTGGAGGGTAGTGTAGGCCTAGGTTGGAAAAAAAAAATTAAAAAAAAAAAAAAAAAAGATTCGAAAAAAAATGTAGGCCTATATTACCGTAAATGTTCAAAAAAAAAAAAAATTACCAAAAATGTCCGAAAAAAAAAAAAAATTACCAAAAATGCTCGAAAAATTTTCCAAAACAAAAAAATTACCATATATGTATGGAAAAAAAAAAAAATTGCCAAAAATGTTCGAAAAAAAAAAAATTTCCCCAAAAAAAAGAAGTTTGAAAAAAAAAAAAATTACCGTAGGCCTACCAGTAAAATGTTCGAAAAAAAAAAAAATTACCAAAAATGTTCCAAAACAAAAATGTTCCAAAAAAAACTAAAAATCGCCGTTACAAGATGTTTGAAAAAAAATAAAATTACCAAAAATGTTCGAAAAAAAAAAAATTACAAAAAATGTTTGAAAAAAAAATTTCCCAAAAAAACATGTTCTAATAAAATAAAAAAATTTCCCAGAAAAACAAATTTCGAAAAAAAAAGGTTAAATTCTTTAAACGTTTTCTTTTAGAATTACCTTTCCACCCTATTTTTCTTTGTCCCAATTATTTTCTCCAAACTTTTTATGGAACATACCTCAATACAAAAATGAATTTTGAGAAAAAATTCAGTAATTACAATTTAGAGTCTGTCTTTTAAAATTTATTTTTTGCGTTAAGGCAGTCCCGTCTTCATGCTTTGGCATTTACATACTAACTGTAATATGTGTAAATGCCGAAGCATGAAGACGGGACCGCCTAAACTAAAAAAATTAATTGTAAATACTAGAAATTGTAGGCCTAATTATGAAAATTATTTCTCAAAATTCTTTTTTTTTGTATTCAGGTTTGTTCAATAAGAAGTTTTGAGAAAAAAATTGGGACAAAGGTTGAAAGGCAAAAAAACAATTTTTGAGGGAAAATGTAACTTTTTTTTTTGGAAAAAATAATTGTTTTTCGAAGATCGTTTTTCGGAAAATTTTTATCTTTTGGAAATATTTTCTTGGGGAAATTTTTTTTTTTTTTTTGGAAAATTTTTTAGCGGAAAAATTATTTATAAGAAGTAGAAGATAACCACGCGTGATGAGAAAAAAGTGCCAGGATCATATTATGGGATGTCCGAATCAAAATTTTGGATTGAACCATCTGGGGCACTCCACTCGCCTGATAGCCATAAGGGACGACATCTCGCTTCGCACGGTGAGCCGGTGGCTCTGTCCAGTCTATAATATTCTGCATCAAAATTTTAAGGCCAATCATGTAGCAGGAGATCAGTCACATGACACGCCAATAAATAATGATATTGGTGTCTTAAATGTGTTATTGGCAGTGCCCGATTTAGGAATGTGCCTAAATGTGCTGCATGCAGCACAGGGCCCCCACATTTGAGGGGGCCCCCACATTTCAAAATAAACTGATCACGCATAAATATTGCGCGAAATAATTTCTGAATTTTGAGCGAATTAAGCTGACAGATGACCTGCTTATCAGACAACTAAAGCATTGCAAATGGTTTATATGTGGAGGCCCCCACGTCCCACGATTATAGTCTTGTGAAATTCGGGTTATTTTTTTGCAAAGTCACTCCTCTGAAAAGATAACCTAGCTGCATGGTAATCCCACAGCGAATTGTTGTTTTATATGTTGGGGCCACTCCCTGTGAAAAGGGACCCCCTCTACCAATAATTAAGGGACCCGGCCCTTCTACCAATTGGGAGCCCTTCTCCCAGTTAGGGCCCCTGTCCCAATAGGGGCCAATCAGGGGCCCCATTCCTGATTTGGGGCCACTTTCCCAAATAGAGCCCCCTCTCCCAATTAGGTCCCTTTTTCAAGGGGCCCCATGTCCTGATTTATAAGGGCTCCTCTCCAGATTAGGGCCCCCTCCAATAAGAGATCCCATCTCTTAATTAGGGAACTCCTCTCCCAATTTGGTACCCCTTTTCCAAATTAGGGCCCCCCCCCCCATCATGAGAAGGGCCCCTCTTCTGATTAGGGCCCCCCTTCACCAATAAGAGGTCCCATCTCCCAATACGGGAACCACTCTCCTGTTCCCTCTCTCAATTCAAACCCCCTTGTGACAAGTTGTGCCAGTTAGTTAATTCCTGCATGGTGCCCCAAATTGGGACCCCCTCTCCCGATTAGGTCTGTCCCTCTCTCCATTAGGGCCCCTCTCACAATTGTGAGCCCCCTCTCACAATTAGGCCTATAGGCCTCCTTTCCCGATCAGGGGCCCCTCTCAAGCACCCATCCCCTTTGGGGCCTCCTCTTGTATCTTAAACCTATAAATTGTCATCCTATCTATCTATCTATCATTCCATCTGTTCATCTATCTATCTATCTATCTATCTATCTATCTATCTATCTATCTATCTATCTACCCATCTGCCTCTCTATCTATCTATCTGTCTATCTATCCACCCTAAATGTGTCACCCAGTTGAAATATTTGTTTAAAAAAAATAAATAAATAAATAAAGTTATCTGAACAATTAAACAAAAATAAGTCCCCCTTCACATCAACTTGAGTACCACAGAGATTCCTTCTCCAATTTTTATGAAAGTTGTCTGAATTATAGGCCTGTATATCGACCCTAAATGTGTGCATTTGTTTAAAAAAAATGTGTGGCTTCTCCAATGGATATGACAAATTTCACCTAATGGGGGAGCCACCAGCTGCGTCATACTTCATCAAGAGACTGGAGAAAGTTTGTTTCTCAATCATAGTAAGTAGATAATTGCCCAGCTGACAAAAACTGGTGGTTAACTGAGAGTTATCACGTGAAATTACCCCTAAGTTATCACGTGGAAAACTGATAGGTTATTGCAAATGCCAACCACGTGATTTTGTCACCAGTTAACCACGTGATTGTCTGGGGGCCATCTTCACCAGTTAACCACGTGATTTTCTGGTGAATATCTTCACCAGTTAACCACGTGATTTTCTGGGGGGCAATCTTCAACAGTTAACCACGTGATTTTCTTGGGGGCAATCTTCACTAGTTAACCACATGATTTTCTGGTAAATATCTTCACCAGTCAACCACGTGACTTTCTGGGGGTCAATCTTCACCAGTTAAAATTATTTGAGAAGAGGCAAAATCTGGTTAACTTGGCTCTTCATCAAGCCAGTCAACTTGGACTGTTTCAAGCAATATCTTGGGCTTTCAATAGCTGTGGGGCTGAAGTAAAGCCAGAAGAACTTGCTGAAAATTTGTCACAACCAGTGTGATGCAGTGAGTCTCTTTTCAGTCTTCTTAATGGGTTACCAGAATCAAAGATTGCAGTCGTACATGATTCACATTTCGGATAGCTAGTCTTTTGTAATAATATCCAAAATGTGCTCCTTCTTGAGCTAATAAGTTTCATTCCGCCATACACTGTACATTAATTCAGATTTATAAATCATAATCATTTGTTTAATTAGTTTAAACTCAGTTAAAGTAAACTTAGTGCGGAACTTGGTAAAAAGCTGTGTTTCTAGTACATGTGCCTCCATCTATATTTCTGGGGGGCAATCTTCACCAGTTAACCACGTGAAGAAAAACATGTGATAACTCTCAGTTATGTCATGAAGATAGTCAAGTGATAATCTGGTGAAGTTCATCACGTGGTTATCCTGTGAAAATGCTGGGGAGTTTTTTCACATGAAGAAAAACACTTGATAACTCTCAGTTATGTCATGAAGATGGTCAAGCGTTAATCTGGTGGTATTCATCACGTGGTTATCCCGTGAAAACGTGGGAGTTTTTCTCACGTGAACACAAACACGTGATAACTCTCAGTTATGTCGTGTTCACCAGTTTCCCCCCGTGTTTATCACGTGAACTTCACGTGCATTGTCAGCTGGGTGAAGACTTCTTTTGTAACGTTTTCACAGTTTAGGCTCAATTTTTTTTGGAAAAGCCAAAATTTACATTTTTTTGTAAAGAGGGGGTATGTGCACTGATAGAAGGCTGGCTAAGAGAAAAATGAAGCAATCAGGCTGAAAATACACAGGCACTATGTCAATAACAGGGCTACAAATCGTTCAACTTTAACTGACATGGGAAAAGAGGTCTTTGAGATATTAGTTTTTGTAAATTGGGACTTATTTTTGTTAAACTGTTTAATCAGTGTTTATCTATCTAATTTTGAGAACACTTTGTTAATTATCAAATATTACAATCAAATATTACAATTTTGTCTGTCTTTTAATTTGTTGTTCTTTCAATACAGAAAAAGAGGTATGAGTAGCTAATTGCTGTGATTTAAAAAATGCGGTCTGAGAGGTTTCAAATATGGTTTCAATCAATCGCTATTCTTGGGAGGTACGAACTGCATGAATGCCCACTAATGATACTCTTGTTGAGTGTGAACAACAGGGATCATATTAACAAATTGCACAATATGTGTGAAGTACAAAACTTCACAGTTTCAGATCAGGTTTGCAAATTTATTAAAGATGCACAACAAACAAATCTACAGTTATCAAATTATGCAAATATCCAGCACAGAATATGCATCATTTCAGCTGGTAAATCAACGAAAATCGGCAGATTTTGATGCTTTAAAGTACAGGAATGCTTTGAAGTTTTAACACAATATGTTGTAAAGCATTTGCTATCCAGTCATATCTTTATTTAGGCTCAAAACAGTCCCAAAACAGCTGCGACACGTGTCTGTGTCGCAGGTGTAGTGCTCAACCATTGCTTTGTCTCCCATCCTTGACAATTGCATTGTCAAGGTTGGTCTTCCTATCTATATGTACCTCCTCTCTGGATCTCACAATGTAAGTGCAAACATTGTGTCCCATCAGATGTAAATCAACTATTTTTGGCTAGAACTGTTTCAACGATTCTTACTTTTTCTCAGAGCATATACAAGACATATATTTATGTGGAAAACACATCAGCTTGAAGTTATACATATTAGATTGCTACCTGTTACCAATTCACTAGCATCATGATGGTGAATGATCAAAGATATTAGTGCCATCTTGTTTTCATAGACTCGCAACTGGACAATTTTAATAGAAAAATGGTAATTATTTCGCATTTAGACTATTCAAGGATGACCACACTGGAATTGACCATTGAATCATTAGCCAGATTTTGCAATAGATGAAAACGACAATGACATTGTGCTATTTACACATCGAAACAACATTCTTGAGAAAATACTTAGGTAACATAGTAAGGTCCTGGACTCCTTGTTAACGATAGATATACACTTTGTAATGTAACAATTTTACTTCATGGACTACCCAATATAAACTTTTTACCCCCCGTTTTGCTATCTCTATACCTTGAAATTTAATTGTCTAACAGATAATGAAACCTTCTCATTTGACGCATTCTCAAACCATAAACATGCTGAACTAGGCGCCAAGTGTATGGCCTTACTGAGGGGAATTGTAGTGAAGATTATACAAGCAGGAACAAATGTATGGAACAGCTTATTTGACACTTGTTCTCAACATCCATTCAATAATTGGTTAATTAATGCAACCCTGCAATACCCCATCCTTACGATTCAGCTGGAAAGGATGACAATTGCCATTTAGACGAATATGGTTGTTGACTAAAAATAAGTTTCAGGGATAGATCAAGTTGCAATTTTGGAAGGATTTTGTGTTTCCGAGAAGGTCTATGAAGCATGTGGTAACATCTATATAGCCTTCAGAAGGTTTGACAGTTGTAGCAACAATGAAACCAAGCTGCCAGATGAAATTTTGACATCAAGGGCTATCCAATTCTGTTTTGATGGGTCAGAAATTGAATATGGTGATTAGGATAGGTGGAATTGAAAATACTGAAGGCAACACTTATTTAGCTTTTGGATGGTAGACAGTTGTAGTAACAAGGAAAGCAATGCGCCAAATGAGAGTCCACATCAAGGGCTATCCATCAATATCTGTTTTGGTGGGTCAGAAATGAGTTATATGGTGTTTAGGATAGGTGGAATTGAGAATATGTGGGGGAATTTGGTGTTTCCAAGGAGATTTTTGGCACTGAAGGCAACATTTATTTAGCTTAAGGAGAGTTGATGGTTGTAGTAACAAGGAAATCAATGTGCCAAATGAATGTCCAGATCAAGGGCTATCCATCCGTATCTGTTTTGATGGGTCAGGAATGAGTTGGTGATTAGGAGAGGTGGGATTGACAATATTTGGGAGAATTTGGTGTTTCTGAGGAGATTATTGACACTGAAGGCAACATTTATTTAGCTTTTGGAGGGTTGGCAGCTGTAGTAACAAGAAAATCAAGGTGCCAAATGAAATATTTTCTGCAAATATTTCGATCCTACTTACAAGTGATTATTATTAATTTTAAAGGAATTCACACTCCTGTTGGCGGAAATCATTGGTATGGCCAGATAGCTATTGATTCAGGCATTTTTACCTGCGATTTAGATATTTCAATTCATATTGGTGACTATGCTTGCTCACTTTCACCAAAAGAAATGGTTTAATTTTGGGGTATTTTCCCCCATTATTTCCATTTCCTAGTGTCTATACAGTATACAATATATGAAATTATTCACACTCTTCTGAGAAACCAAAACAAATTAGTCAAAGAAAATTTGTTTTTATGCATGTATAATAATATAGTATAGTATTATGTTCCTGGACTCCTTTGCCTTACCAATGTTCATCCTATATATAGGCAATACTGGATTCCTTCTGGACAGACTGAACAGCACCAGCAGTGAAGAGACTGTCAGAAATCATGGTCAAGCATGAGTAAATTCAGTCCTTTCATGTTTAAATTCCCAAATTTGGGCCTCTATTTCTGGTGTTAAAACAAATGATAGCCTATTCTAAAACGAATTATACCATGTGACAATAGATGCTTTAATGTGTCAGTTTCAACTTTCAGGGCAATTGTGCCACCACAGGGACAGTTGCCGGTCAGTTGTTGAATGTGAACTCCGACAGAGTTCACTGCCTGTGGCAGCACACTACTGTTGCTCTTGTTCATGTAAAGAGAGTTTAATCTCTTAATAAATTTTAAGCATAAACTCTGTGTGCAAAGGGCATTCTGGAAATACCAATTTGGCCTTGAAGAGTCCATATGCCAAAATTTAATAATTACCATTTTTCTATTATTATCCACTTGCAGGGCCGTTCCCTGGTTCATTAGCAAAATTTAGAGGGCTGCTAATTCCCCATAACGGTCCCCGATTCTCAATAACGGTCCTTGTTTTCATTTTTTTATTAATATAAGGCAGTACTGAGTTGGATCACTGTTTGTCCATTTTTGACCAAACTGTGACTCCAGTTTTTTAGTAGAAATCCCCATGTGGAGACAAACCTGCACAAGAAAGGCCACTTTTGCCACTTGTTTTTTATCAATGAGGGACCTGAAGGAAGGTATCAGGCCAAAGAAAAATTAATTTATAATGTCTTTTTCAAAAAGTGCTATCATTGCAATTTACACTGTTTAGAGTCGGTCGGTGCAAGAAGCCCGGGTTAGGTGAGAGGCCCCCCCCCCCCGGGTTTTATCTAAACTTACATTTTTTTTGCATTTTCTTATTGATGGGATTGAAGCTAGAGGCTTTGTAGGTCATGTCACAAATTTTCAGGACAAACAGCACCAAACCATAGTAGAAATTAAGGAAACAAAAAAAATATGCATGATTTTTGTAACTTTGAGTAATTCTTTGAAAGGGGTTGTCAGAAATAACTTTGGAAATATTTAAAAGTGTAATGGATATCTGCATTGCTTCACTTTATGAACATCATATAAATATGATTTGGTTCTTGTTTTCTGCATTTTAGTTAAAAATATAGAGGTCAAATTAAAATATGTGTGTTTGGGGCGAGAGGCCCCACAATGGTACGGGGTATGAGGCCCCCTTTATTGGGGCCTCGAAGCTGCTTCAGAAACCACTTAGTAATGTGTAGTATTGTGTACTCTACCTTAAATCTTGATAAAATAGCTAATTAAAATTGAAAAAATTTGGCCGAAATTGAATAAGGCAAAAAATATTAAAAAATAAAAGTATGAACAGAAAAATTCAGAAATTCTGAAGAAGAAAATATAATGCCTTAAAAATGATAGAAGAACCCCAAGAAATAACTTTCGAGCTGAATGCCCTCACAAAAAAAAATTGCCATAGGATTATAATAGGGGGGCTTCTTGCCCGATGAGTGGGGTAGGAAGGCCATTTGAAATTTTTTTACAAAAATGGCTGTAACTCCTTTATTAAAATTGGAGACATTTTTTCACTAGCTATATGTAGAGTCAAGTGATCCCTTCTTGATAGCATAAGCATTCAAATAATCGACCATAAAAAGTAGGTCAAATCACACCCGAAGTTAAGGGGGGGGGCTGCAAGCCCCACGCTACTCTATGCTGTTAACACAAGTTTAAAGAGTCAAAACAGCTAAATGTGACAAACAAGTGCTGTGGAAGAAACACGACCTGGTCCCTGGGACCTAGCCGCACCCCTTGCCATCAGCTTCACACAAACAATTTTTCTAGATTTACTTTTATTTGGTAAATGGTGCCACATGCTGCAAAAAGCAAAAATGGAGACCTATCAACATCAATTCGAAGGTCAATGTGCCTATTTGTCTTCATAATTTTAAAAACCATAGAAAGCGATATTTTTTTGCAGCCACCACTGGTGGTCTAAATGCAGATCATCCCAGACAGCTGAAATCCAGGCCAGGCTTTTCATTTGTCACAAACAAGTCAAAAGGCATGCAGAAAAAAGAATTGAGATCCATGCTCCCATGCCCCAGTAGCCTACAAACTGTCCCAGACTTCATTAAAAAACTCATGGGAATGAAATTTTGAGGTCATAAATATCTACACAAATATATATATATCTGATTCTGCACATATACATATACTGAGTCCCTGCAAGAATTAGTCACTCTCAGCAGCACACTTGAGTGGCACTGAACCAGAGGGATCGACAATCAGTGGTAAGATTGTATTTTTTGTCTTCTTCAAATATACACTCACCAGCGAAAGAAACGCAACACTTGATTTTAGCTCATATTTTTGCAAAACCTTTTTTTGCCAAAACCAAAATGAAGGCATTGACTCTATCATCGACAAGCATAATGGTACCAAAATCATTAAACTGCTACCATTTCCTGTCTTTTTCTGGCCCGTTTTATCAGATTTGGGATTTTGCAAAAAAAGAGACCCTACATTCAACTTATTACCAAAAAAATGATTGTCTTTTGAAAGCCTGCCTAAAAGATGACAAAAAGCCGAAAAATCACTTCAGCAACTTCATTTTAAGATTTTACACAAACTTTGGAAATTCGCGTTTCACCAAGTTTGAAACGCAGTGAAGAAAATTATTGAGTTTCATGCCTTTTGAATTGTGCTATTTTTATAACATCTTCTCAAGAAGTTTCAAACATGTCTCAGAGGTACAAGAAAAAAAAAATTCAAGGCGAAACATGGATTTTTTTTATTGCGTTGAAGGCCTAATTTTTAAAGTGAAAGTAACAATCAGTACATGAAACATTAAAATCCCAAATCTGAATTTTCGATATCGCGAGATGTTTTAGATAGCATTTTTTTGGTAATAAGTTGAATGTAAGGTCTCTTTTTTCGAAAAGTCTTCAATTTGACAAAACAGAACAGAGAAAAATAGGAAATGGTCGCATTTGAATGATTTTTAGTACGATAATGCTTGTTGATGATAGAATCAATGCCTTCAATTTTGTTTTGGCAAAAAATGTATTTGCAAAAATATGAGCTAAATCAATTGTTGCGTTTCTTTTGCTGGTGAGTGTATAAAAACAAAGATAATACAATACAATACAATATGATATGAAACTTGGACATGATAGAACCATAAAAAGTTAACTTAGAGAAACTTTATAGGGCCTTACTTTGCTTTCCCTCACTTTCCAAAAAAATCCTCAGAGGTTCCATTATGTTTGGTGAAACAAAATACAAACTTATGCTCTATAAACCTCATGAAATTTTTAATGACTGTGTGGTGAGGATAAAGAAAACGAGGGCTTCAAGTTTAAGACAAGGTGGTAGCATTTTTTTAGAGTGCATAGTCCCACTGCCATTTTTGTCATTACACCAAGTGCCAAAGCCAAGTTATTAGGCAGCGATGGTTTTTTGCCGTATCTCCGAAAGTATTTGTAATATTTTTATTTCCTTCACCCACAAGAGCGGGTTAGGGTAGAAGATCATTCTGAGAAAATTTTGTCGCATTCCGTTCATGCAGTCAGAAGTTATGGCATATATTAAAGGTTTTGGGTGTGCCAAGTTATTAGGTACTCTTACATGTTGCATTCAAATATATATACACAAAAACTTTGAAATCTCAATTGAAAATGACCTGGATATATTCCTAATGTTAATTTCAATAAAGTTGTGCCATATTCGGAAGATTTCATGCCTACAGTTGAAAGCGATGCTCTTTATTTTGCGCAATTGGAATACCATTGAATTGAACTGAATTTTGACAAACAAAGCTGAGAAGTTTTTGAATTGCATTGTATTCAAGTAATAAGGCCAGAATTGGCTGAAATCGGCACATGACAAAGTCAGTGGCAAGACTTCTGAATATTGGATAACTTAATGGAAATTAATATTAGGAATATATCCAGGCCATTATCATCCTTAATTTCAAATTGTTTGTCTGTATTTGAATGCAACGTGCCACTGTACCTGATAACTTGGCACGCCCAAAACCTCTAATAAATGCCATTACTTCTGACTGCGTGAATGAAATGGGACAAAATTTTCACAGAATGATCTTCTACTCTAACCCGCTCAAATACTTTTGGAGATAGGACAAAAAACCATTGCTGCCTAATAACTTGGCACTCTGTGTAAACGCTGAAGTTGGTATATCCAAAAAGTTGGTTTTAATATGCACTTCCGTAGAAAGTCTGCAGGAACCCAGCAGACAAAAACTGATGGTCAACTGAGTTATAACATGAAATTGCCCCTTAGTTATCACATGGAATTATTGCAAATGCTAACCATGTGATTTTGTCACCAGCTAAACACTTGGGGCAATCTTCACCAGTTAACCGCGTTAATTTCTTGTGAATATCTTCACCAGTTGACCATGTGATTTTCTGGGGGGGTTAACCACGTGATTTTCCGATGAATATCTTCCCCAGTTAACCATGTGATTTTCTGGTGAATATCTTCACCAGTTAACCACATGATTTTCTGGGGGCAATCTTCACCAGTCAACCACATGATTTTCTGGGGGGCAATCTTCACCTGTTAAAATTATTTGACAAGAGGCAAAATCTCCCACCGGTTAACTTGGCTCTTCATCAAGCCAGAAAACTTAGACTGCTTCAAGCAATATCTTGGACTTTCAATAGCTGTGGGCCTGAAGTAAAAGCCACAACCCAGCTGACAAAACTGGTGGTTAACTGAGAGTTATCACGTGAAATTGCCCCTCAGTTATCACGTGGAAAACTGATAGGTTATTGCAAACGCTAACCACGTGACTTTCTCACCAGTTAACCACGTGATTTTCTGGGGGCAATCTTCACCAGTTAACCACGTGTTTTTCTGTTGAATATCTTCACCAGTTAACCACATGATTTTCTGGTGAATATCTTCACCAGTCAACCACGTGATTTTCTGGGGGGCAATCTTCACCAGCTAACCACGTGATTTTCTGGTGAATATCTTCACCAGTTAACCACATGATTTTCTGGGGGGCAATCTTCACCAGTTATGTAGAATTATTTGAGAAGAGGCAAAATCTCCCACCAGTTAACTTAGCTAACTCCTCATCAAGCCAGTCAACTCAGACTGTTTCAAGCATTATCTTGGGCTTTCAATAGCTATGGGGCTGAAGTAAAAGCCTCAAGAACTTGCTGAAAATTTGTCACAACCAGTGTGATGCAGTGAGGCTCCTTTCAGTCTTCTTAAGGGTAACCAGAATCAAGGATTGTAGTCATACTTGATTCACATTTTGGATGACTAGTCTTTAGTGATAATATCCAATATGTTCTCCTTTTTCAGCTAATAAGCATCATTCCACCATATACTGTGTATTAATCCAGATTTAGAAATCATAATCATTTGTTTAATTAGTTTAAACTCAGTTAAAGTAAACTTAGTGCGGAGCTCGGTGCGCAGCTGTGTTTCTAGTACGGGTGGCTCCATCTATATTTCTTGGGGGCAATCTTCACCAGTTAACCACGTGATGAAAAACACGTGATAACTCTCAGTTATGTCATGAAGATGGTCAAGCGTTAATCTGGTGACATTCGTCACGTGGTTATCCCGTGAAAATGTTGGGGATAGACCCAGAAGTCAACTCTATAAAGTCGACAAGTGAAGTCATAGTTAGGTTCCCAAGCAGCAAGTTAATGTTCAGTCTGGTCAAGTCAGACTTGAGTCAGCTAAAGTCAAGCCATAGTTGCATAACTTAGCCAATTTTCATCTCACAGAAATGGTTTTGGTACCATTCAAAAGGGCATAAAGAGCACAAGTATTTCTAATTATTATAGTACTTTTGTGAAGTCTATAAAACATAAAAACTCCCTAAAAATTGACACATTTGTGTTAAGTTAAAAGTACTGTTGAAAAATATTTAACAGATGGGCCCTGGGATATTGCACAAAGTCAGCTGAAGTGAAGTCAAGTGAAGTCAGGGTTCAACAACTTAGCTGACTAGTCAGTCGAAGTTCTTGTAAAGCAAGTCAGATTTTTGACTCTGACTGACTTCGGGGTCTAATTGGGGAGTTTTTTCACGAGAAGAAAAACACGTGATAACTCTCAGTTATGTGGTGAAGATGGTCAAGCGTTAATCTTGTGACATTCATCACGTGGTTATCCCGTGAAAATGTAAGGGAGTTTTTTCACGTGAAGAAAAACATGTGATAACTCTCAGTTATGTGGTGAAGATGGTCAAGCGTTAATCTGGTGACATTCATCACGTGGTCATCCCGTGAAAATGTGGGAGTTTTTCTCATGTGAACAAAAACACGTGATAACTCTCAGTTATGTCATGTTCACCAGTTTCCCCCCGTGTTTATCACGTGAAGTTCACGTGCATTGTCAGCTGGGAAGAACTTGCTGAAAATTTGTCACAACCAGTGTGATGCAGTGAGACTCTTTTCAGTCTTCTTAAGGGTTACCAGAATCAAGGATTGTACTCTTACATGATTCACATTTCGGATGACTAGTCTTTTGTAATAATATCCAATATGTGCTCCTTTTTGAGCTAATAAGCATCATTCCACCATATGCTGAGCATTAATTAAGAAATCATAATCATTTGGTTAATTAGTTTAAACTCAGTTAAAGTAAACTTAGTGCAGAACTCGGTAAACAGCTGTTTCTAGTAAAGGTGGCTCCATCTACATTTCTGGGGGGCAATCTTCACCAGTTAACCACGTGAGTTTTTTCACGTGAAGACAAACATGTGATAACTCTCAGTTATGTCATGAAGATAGACAAGTAATCTGGTGAAGTTCATCACGTGGTTATCCTTTGAAAATGTTGGGGAGTTTTTTCATGTGAAGAAAAACACGTGATAAATCTCAGTTATGTCATGAAGATGGTCAAGCGTTAATCTGGTGACATTCATCACGTGGTTATCCTGTGAAAATGTTGGGGAGTTTTTTCTCATGAAGAAAAACACGTGATAACTCTCAGTTATGTCATGAAGATGGTCAGGTGTTAATCTGGTGACATTCTTCACGTGGTTATCCCGTGAAAATTTTGGGGAGTTTTTCACGTGAAGAAAAATACGTGATAACTCAAGCGTTAATCTGGTGATGTTTATCATGTCATTATCCCGTGAAAATGTTGGGGAGTTTTTCTTACGTGAACCAAAACACGTGATATTCGTGATAACTCTCAGTTATGTCATGTTCACCAGTTTCCCCCTGTGTTTATCACGTGAATTGTCAGTTGGGAAGCTACAGAAATTCAGAAAATTTTGCAGTTCTGCAGCTCTGGGCTTCCTACAGCTCTCTGCAATGCATCTGCAAGACTGCAAAGTTCAGACCTCCATTACCAAGGTCTTGCTGCTACCCAGGAAATATTGGTTTGGGGGTCGGGTGAGAGGGTCTAGGGTTTTGGTGGTCCTCTGTCACTGCAGCATTTCTGAGAAGTATCTGCAGCAGAATGTGTACTTCTGAAGGAATCATGCAGCTTTGGAGGTTTCATGCGCTTCAACAGGACAACAGGAAGAACTGCAGTTTCTGGCAAAATCCATACTTCTGTAGGAATTATGCAGTATATTAATTATTTTTATTTCTTCCTGCACTACAGAATTCTGCAAGAAATTCTGCAATTCTGAACTGCATGGTCTTCAGTGCCTTACAGAATTTTTTCTCCTCTTTCACTGCAGCATTTCTCAAAAGTGTCTGTATGTATATTGCACCGTCTCATAACCTGCCAATCTCACAAAAATCAACGTTCCAATCTCTTTCAAGCTGTGGTTATCCCGTGAAAATGTTGCCCAACTTCAACCATCTTGATCATAAAGACAAATTTGTAACTATTGTGAGATCGAAGGACCCAATCATCCTTGGCAATTTCCTGAATCAAGTAATGTTAACTGATTAAGACTACGGTAGATACGTAGAAAACCGAAATATGTGAGTAATTAATGACATTGAGACAAATAACGACTAAAATTGCCAAATCTCATGAAAATCAATCGATTTTTAGAGGTTGCTCAATGGCATTGAAGTTTATAATGTAAATCCAATGGGGTTTGCAGTCAAAAATTCACTTACTGGTTCCAGTAGATACACGAAAATGAAAATCTATTGGAATTATTTGTTTTGGGATCCTAATAGTGCCCTTTTATCATAATGCAATTTTTCATTGTCCGGTGTTATTCCATAGGCTTCAAATGGCAGCCATTTTGAAAAATGGCTGCCGAAACCAATTTTTGCCTATATTTTATGCTCTAACTGGCCTTGGACTAATAACATTTTTATTCAAAGTGACAAAGACACATTAATTGTGGTTAATATACATAAAAACATATTTTTATTTAAAAATATGATGGTCTTATGACAATTTGAGTCAAAATTCTGGGCGAAAATTGGTCTTGGCAGCCATTTTTCAAAATGGCTGCAATATAAGCCCTAGTCATTATTGTTTTTGCGGAAACAAGATTGTTTTGATGAAGGACACTATTGGGGTCCCAAAACCAATAATTCCAATAGATTTTCACTTTGGTGTGTCTGCTGGGACTTTTAAATTAATTTTTGACTCCGGGCCCCATTGGATTTGCATTACAAACTTCAGTGCCGTTGAGCAACCTCTAAATATCAATTAATTTTTCCAGAAATTTGCACAGTTTATCCCAAGACCAAAATGAAAAAGTTCAGGGGGTAAGACCTTGACATTTCCGAAGTTGGCATTTCATTGGCACCCTAACCCGGAGCCCCAAAATATGTCACTTCATCATTGTAATTGCGTATTTAAAATGTATTATCTAGTATGTTTTGATTAATGGTGAAAATTGTTTGTTCAGCCAATTGCTGATGTAATGTGCCAAATAGTTATTTTGTGCCGCGTAGACCTCATTAGTATGTGGCTTTACAGTTATCAGTATTGTTTCATGTATGTTATATGTTGCTCATCTATTTCGCAAAGCTGGGACAGTGTATTCTTCAATTTATCCACTTTTAAAATCTTCATAAATCATAAATGTTATTTCTAATAATTAACCTAATCTTACAAAAGTTTCATGTCATTTACTAAATTATGGACTCTATTAACATGATTACAGCCAAACACTTTGATATAGAATTAGAGTGGACTGTGGCACTGTGAAAATGGCACTTCGTGTGTCATCATGCTGATGATTTGTCATGATCAAACCCAATACTTTCAATGTTAATTTGATTGAAGGAGACTTATCCCACTTCCCAGCTGACAATGCACGTGAACTTCACGTGATAAACATTGGGGGAAACTGGTGAACATGACATAACTGAGAGTTATCACGTGTTTTTGTTCACGTGAGAAAAACTCCCACATTTTCACGGGATAACCACGTGATGAATGTCACCAGATTAACGCTTGACCATCTTCACCACATAACTGAGAGTTATCACGTGTTTTTCTTCATGTGAAAAAACTCCCCAAAATTTTCACGGCATAATCATGTGATGAATGTCACCAGATTAACGCTTGACCATCTTCACGACATAACTGAGAGTTAGCACGTGTTTTTCTTCACGTGAAAAAACTCCCCAACTAGACCCCGAAGTCAGTCCGAGTTAATACTCTGACTTGCTTTACAAGAACTTCAACTGACTAGTCAGCTAAGCTGTTGAACCCTGACTTCGCTTGACTTCAACAAACTTCAGCTGACTTTGTGCAATATCCCAGGGCCCATCTGTTAAATATTTTTCAACAGTACTTTTAACTTCAGAAATTTCAAAATTTTCGGACATGGATTATTGTGTAATACACAAATGCAGACTCTACGAGTCCTCTGGAGTTAGGCGATGGCATGCTCATGGGACATTGCTGCCTGAATCTCGTCTTGTAGAGAATGACACAAATGTGTCAATTTTTAGGGAGTTTTTATGTTTTATAGACTTTACAAAAGTACTATAATAGTTAGAAATACTTGTGCTCTTTATGCCCTTTTGAATGGTACCAAAACCATTTTTCTGTGAGATGAAAATTGGCTAAGTTATGCAAATATGGCTTGACTTTAGCTGACTCAAGTCTGACTTGACCAGACTGAACATTAACTTGCTGCTTGGGAACCTAACTATGACTTCACTAGTCAACTTTATAGAGTCGACTTCGGGGTCTATCCCCAACATTTTCACGGGATAACCACGTGATGAATGTCACTATTATAAGAACGACATGTTGGAAGTTCCAGAGAAGAGTCTTTATTTTATTTAACACCAGAGGAATTGTGGTGCTGCACAATAGCACCACCAAGCGACCATAACATCTTCCTTTTTTCTTTTTTTAAACGAAACTCTAAAACATTAGCTTAAATGAACAAGGTGACGATACCATACATAAATCGTCAAATAGTTAAATAAACAATTAACTTTAACAGAACAAGCTTAACAGTGGAAATGCAAATAGAGAGTTCATAGAATAGTGCAGACATAGCAATCCACACAAAATGTCAAGTCCAAATATACAACATATATACAGGCTCAAGGAAATCGCTAATCACAATCATCACACAAATCATTATTTCGAGAGGTCATAGTTCTCTTTCAGGTATGTTGGTGTCCTGGAGATCCGGCCACTTCTGCTGGCCGCACAAGGAGTCGCAGGCATGGAGACAGAAGCACGAGGGGACATGGGATTGGGAGCAGCAGGGGATGGGGGAGGTCGGGTCACAGGTGATGGGGGACCAGGGGGAGGGTGAGTTGAGTCAGGAGTCACAGAGTCACAGTCCATATGTGTGCTAGTTGGAGGAGCAGGATCAGCAAGGGGCAACACAGATCTATTTTCACGGAGATGGGTCCGGTTCCGGCGAAGGTCAAAGTTCCCATACTGCACATCATAGGATCGAGCATTTTGTTTCCGTGTAACAACTGCAGGCTTCCAACCTGCTGTGGTTTGGATGCGGACAGGCTGGCCGACTTGAAGGGGAGGCAAGGTCTTAGAGTGCATGTCATAGTACTTCTTTGCAGTTTGTTTGCGTTCAGAGATTTCAGCTTGTACAACTGATGGAGGAATCACTTGAGGGTCATAGAGTCGTTGAGTAGCAGGCAACTGGGATCGGGTTCTGCGAGACATCAAACGCTGTACCGGGGATGATTTGTGGGGAGAGTTTGGAGTGTTCCTGAGTGCAAGTAAAGCGAGATGAAAATCTGTGCCATCAAGGTGACATTTTTCCATGAGTGATTTCATGACTTTCACAGCAGACTCAGCCTTGCCATTGGCTTTTGGATACCGCGGAGAGGAGAAAATGTGATCAAACTGCCAATCATTAGTAAAGTTCTTGAATTCTGAACCAATGTAGTTTCCACCATTATCAGAAACGAGGAGTCGAGGTACACCATGAGTGGCGAAGGTTCTCTTGAAGACCTGAACGAGAGTCTTAGCAGACATATCCAACAAGTGATGGAGATCAGTAAAGTCACTGTAATGGTCCACAATAACCACATAGTGCTTCCCACGAAATTCAAAGCAATCAGAGGATAGAATTTCCCAAGGCCGGGATGGTACCGGATAAGACATCATTGGTTCTTTGGTCTGAGAGGGTTTCAAGTCATTACACAAGGGGCAAGCGGAGAGTAATCGTGTGACATCCTTGTGTAGGCCTGGCCAATACATAATGTCACGGAACGCATTGAGGGTATTTTCTATTCCCAGATGGGGTCTGTGAGCGAGACGGAGCATGACCTGTCGGAGAGTCTCGGGAATGATAACTCGAGTACCTCGAAAAACTAGCCCGTTGCTTGCAGAGAGTTCATCTCGATAGGACCAATATTCACGAGTACAGAGGGGCGTCTCTTGTTTGTTAGCTGGCCAACCTTCGAGGATTACGTTCATCAGAGATTGCAGGTTCAGGTCCCTTTGGGTAGCAACACGAACTCTCTCCAGTTGTTTGTCAGGTAGCTCAAGATTTTCAACTGGATCCGTGTTCTCAACATCCTGAATGAACTGTTGTTCGTCAAGCAGTTTGAATACGACCGCATCACATAGATCAGGGGTGGCCTGGGTGGAGGGTAGAGGAGCACGAGACAAGGTGTCGGCTAGGTGTTGAGAAGGCCCACACTTATATTTGACTACAATGTTAAACTTTTGGCACCGAAGTCTCATGCGTTGCAGTCGTTTTGGAGCCGTGAGAATGGATTTTCTGAAGATTTGCTCCAACGGTTTGTGATCACTGAAAACATCCACTGTGTCAGCTCTGCCGTAGATGTATGTCTCAAATCGTTCGCATGCGAAAACCACCGCCAAAGCCTCTAGCTCAATAGGGGCATAGTTTTGTTCGGTTGCGCTGAGAGCCCTTGAGGCATATGCGACTGGCTGGCCATGCTGGAGCAACGCACAGCCCAAGCCTGTGCCACTAGCATCACATTCAATGTAAACTGGGTCCCGGGGACTGTAGTACTTCAGAACAGGAGCGGAGACAACAAGTTTCTTTACTTGGTCGAAAGCCAGTTGATGGACAGGTTTCCAATCAAACAGGGCATCTTTGTCACACAGACGCCTGAGAGGTTCACAAATATCAGAAAGATTTGGGAGAAACTTTGCCAGGTACTGAACAGTTCCAAGTAAGCGTTGGACACCTCTGACATCTTTAGGTGCTTCCATATCTGATATCGCTCGCACCTTCAAGGGATCAACTTTAAGGCCTTCCGAAGAGAAAACATGGCCTACATAGGCCACTTCCTTGAGTTTATATTTCATTTTAGCCTTGTTGAATTTGAGATTGCAGGCCCGAGCACGTTTGAGCAGATTTTGAAGGGCAACATCATGGCTTTTCTCCGCCACGTCGAGAGTGGGACCAGTCCCATAAACAATGATATCATCGGCAATCCTTTCAATGTTAGTCAATCCTTGGAGAATATCATCAAGACGTCGCTGAAACTCCTCAGGAGCCGAGGATATGCCGAAAGGCATTCTGAGCCATCTGTACTTGCCAAACGGTGTCCAAAAGGTGGTCAGGAAACTGGACTGTTCATCGAGGGCGACTTGGAGGAAACCATCCTTAGCATCAAGCACAGAAAATATCTTCGCATCATGGAGTTTGGGAGTAATGTCTTCAATAACTGGCATAGGATAGTGGTTCCGAATGATTGCGCGATTCAGATTTAGGGGGTCAATACAAATACGCAATTTGCCTGGTTTGCGTACAGCTACCATATTGGAAATCCAGGGTGTGGGTTCAGTCACTTTGGCCAAAACTTTGTTGGCTTCCATAGAATCCAGAGTCGTCTTCAGTTCATCCTTAAGAGAGATTGGCACCCTTCGATTTATATTACGAACTGGTGGAACTGAAGAATCCATTCCAATATGGTAAGTACCAATGTTGCAAAGGCCGCTGAAGACATCGGAGTACTTATCGAGCACTGATGTGAGTTGGCTATCACCAACAACAGAATTGATCACCAAATCATTGTCAAACTTTATCAAACCCAACTGTTCACATGCCATGCCAGAAAGTAACGAGCAGGGAGCATAGGGTACAACGTGGAACGACAGAGTGGCTTTGCGTTGGCCAACGGTCAGAGTAAGAGATGCGAGACCAAGTGAGCGAATTTTAGTCTGATTGTAGACAGTGAGATTCGTAGCCCCACCAGCTAGAGCAGGTTGAGAAGTATCCATCAAGTTACGATATTCCGAGAGGGGAATGGCATTTACATTGGAGCCAGAGTCAAGTTGGAAGCGATGCACTTTCATTTTTTCATTCACAAGAACTTGGGCATTGCAAAAGTATTGTTTGTTGGTGGGCTTGTAAGGGTAGGAGACTGCGAAGATTGAATCTTCATCAAATAAGTCCTTGGCTAACTTTGGTCTTAGTGCCAGAATTGGACCTGGGAGGAGTGGATGAGGCTTTGGGGCAGCACTTGGAGAAATGGTTCCTATTACCACAATTATGACAGCGCTTCCCAAAGGCTGGGCACTGTCCACGAAGGTGTTCATTAGCACAAAACTTGCACGAGTGAATCATCTCGTCAGATTTTGGAGGTTGGGGAGTACGGGATTTTCTTTCTTTCACTGCATGGACAGTCTCTGGGGAACTCTCAGTATCTCCAGCCATCATTTTCATCTGGTTCTGGGTTTGTTCGGATGTCCGGCACATAGTAATGGCATCAGCAAGTGTCAATTTTTTCTCACGTAAGAGGCGACTTCGGGCACCATTGTCTTTGATCCCAACAACAATACGATCCCGAAGGAGCTCATCATGCAGCGTTCCATAGCTGCAAGTGGAGGCAAGGGTTCTGAGTCTCAAAACAAAATCATCCAGAGTTTCTGAGTCATTTTGTGAGGAAGAATTGAACATAAAGCGTTCATAAATAGTATTGTGTTCAGGCTCAAAATGTTTTTCAAGGGCATCTAACACAGTCTTGGAAACTTTCTTTTCATTGTCAGACAGGCCTAGGCGTTTCAGGACTTTGGAACACTCTTTTCCCATAACAGAACGCAGAACAGAGGCAGCACGTGCCTCATCTTTGCAGTCAATAGCAATAATGTAGTTTTCAAAAGTCTCTCTGAAATAGGCCCAATTCTCAGCTACATCACCAGTAACATCCATCTTTCCGGGGGCCGGAATGCCCAGGGAGTCCGCCATTATCAAAGTCAGTGATTCAGAGGGCTGCACAACGATTGAGAGGAGAAGGAGAATCCAAAATACACCTGACATCATATTATAAGAACGACATGTTGGAAGTTCCAGAGAAGAGTCTTTATTTTATTTAACACCAGAGGGATTGTGGTGCTGCACAATAGCACCACCAAGCGACCATAACAGTCACCAGATTAACGCTTGACCAACTTCATGACATAACTGAGAGTTATCACGTGTTTTTCTTCACGTGGTTAACTGGTGAAGATTGCCCACAAGAAATATAGATGGAGCCACCCATACTAGAAACACAGCCGTGCACCGAGTTCCGCACTAAGTTTACTTTAACTGAGTTTAAACTAATTAAACAAATGATTATGATTTCTAAATCTGGATTAATACACAGTATATGGTGGAATGATGCTTATTAGCTCAAAAAGGAGCACATATTGGATATTATCACTAAAGACTAGTCATCCAAAATGTGAGTCAAGTATGACTACAATCCTTGATTCTGGTAACCCTTAAGAGACTGAAAAGAGCCTCACTGCATCACACTGGTTGTGACAAATTTTCAGCAAGTTCTTGTGGCTTTTACTTCAGCCCCACAGATATTGAAAGCCCAAGATAATGCTTGAAACAGTCTGAGTTGACTGGCTTGATGAGGAGCTAAGTTAACCGGTGGGAGATTTTGCCTCTTCTCAAATAATTCTAACTGGTGAAGATTGCCCCCCAGAAAATCATGTGGTTAACTGGTGAAGATATTCACCAGAAAATCATGTGGTTAACTGGTGAAGATATTCATCAGAAAATCATGTGGTTAATTGGTGAAGATTGCCCCCCAGAAAATCACGTGGTTAACTGGTGAAGATATTCACCAGAAAATCATGTGGTTAACTGGTGAAGATATTCAACAGAAAATCACGTGGTTAACTGGTGAAGATTGCCCCCAGAAAATCACGTGGTTAACTGGTGAGAAAATCACATGGTTAGCGTTTGCAATAACCTATCAGTTTTCCACGTGATAACTGAGGGGCAATTTCACGTGATAACTCTCAGTCAACCACCAGTTTTTGTCAGCTGGGTTGATGGTGACAGTCAAACGGAATGATTATGCATCTGTTTTTCACCCTAAAATCCGTTAAATGAGAAGTCAAATTAATGGCTTTCTCTTGATCATGACTAATCAAACAGCCTCTATGTTTCCCAAGTTGAGAGTAGAGAAGATGACACTTCATCGACTATCATGAGTCACAAAGTGCCATTTTCACAGTGCTACAGTCCACTCTTATTCTACATCGAAGTGTTTTTAGTTTGGCTTTAATGAATTCCTAGCATGGACTCATTAAAGAAATGACTCATCAATGCTACTGGCCTACTGAAACAGTTCATACCGTGCTTTTTGAGGGTGTTGACTGCTGAGTTCGCCTATGATAATGCTGGATCACTCAGAGGTCAAGCCAGCCTCACAACATACAAAAATTGGTCAATTTAACTCTCAGATGACCTAAAAATCGTTATTTTCAAATAGTTTCTCAGAGAGAATTCATACAAAAAAAACAAGAATACCCATGAGTAAGTGATTGATGGATGTGAGCATTTCATTATGTACAATAATTGGCATCAAGTAGAGATGGAAGCCATGGAATTTAATACTTACAAAGGTCATTTTTTGGGTCCTTGGAATTCATTCCAAGACCATTGTCGTCAGCTTCATTTCCTGTGAACAGGCAAAGTTGGTGTACTCACTAAAACATTTCACAGACAAAATGACAACCCCAACAGATGTGCCCTTGTGATCAAGGTGGTGCTTATGCACCCCTGGCTACAATATTGTGTTTATCAGTGCTCAAATTTTCTTCTATTAAACATATTTCTTCTGAGCTGTCAGCACTTCACACAAAAACTGGTTTCTGTGTACACACCAAAAGTTGGACTGTGCTGCCCTCTTGTGCATAGTCACAATATACTGCTTTCTTATACCTAACTTGATAGATTGTTGGTAGAATATTGAAGAGGCCCAACTTGTTGAAATAGACCAAGGACCCGATGCATGCATTGCATGCTATTTTTCATTGATGATGCAGCACCTGCTCTGAGGCAGTCAAAAAACCTTTCAGCTTGTTGAAACTTTTTTTTAAGCCACTGAGGAAGAGCTGGAGTTTTTCTCAATTTTTTGATGTCCTGAGGGCATTTTTCTGGATCGCAGAAGTAAAAAAACATGATCGGCGGGATATAGGGCCATCCCCTGCTCCTGGGGATCATTGTCTGCTCCTGCATATAATTTCGGCTGGTCCTGCGGATCAATTCTGCTGGTCCCGCGGATCATTTGCAGCCTCGCCCGTTGTTATGATCTTGCATTGGCGATTTATGATCTTGCCCCACAGATGTATATATATACAGTAGCAGACGAAAGTTTAGACCTTGTCAATATAAGGGAAATAGTGGCTCAGCTGAAAAATTTCTGAATGGATGTTCTTGCTTATATATCAAGTCAAGTCATATGTGTCAGGGAAGTTCCAAAATAGAGAAAACTTCGTCTATTTTAATCACTCACTTGAATATGTGTGATAAACAAAAATTTCATGTGGTCTAAACTAACGGTCTGATGCTGCTTACATCCACAAAGGCCCTTATAATGACAATGTACATTAAAGCAAAGGTGGCAAATCATTTAATGTTATTTTAGACAAGTTATT
The DNA here is from genome assembly GCA_026936325.1 of Platynereis dumerilii. Lineage (NCBI taxonomy): Eukaryota > Metazoa > Annelida > Polychaeta > Phyllodocida > Nereididae > Platynereis > Platynereis dumerilii. The sequence goes on from JAPTHN010000011.1 coordinate 30,209,272, forward strand.
CAATCATGTTTCATGTGATTTAAAGGCAATCAATCATGACACAGGAAAAAAAACATACTTTTTAATTTATCTTCAAAATTTCGACTTAGTGGTAATAATGGTGATTCAATGAGCCAAAATTGTTAATAAATAAAAGGTCAACTAAGAAGTACCAAGAAAATATTTTTTCATCCTTCTACTGGCGTATGAATACACTTGACACCCAGTCAAACTGCAAAAATGGTTGTTTTTTTTTCCTGGGTTTTGTCTAACAGACACTATTTCAAGTATTATAAAACAATGACCGGGGTGTTTACATTGACCTGAGCATTTGTCCTAATAAAATCAAACAACTTTTCTTTGTTCACTTTAGTTATGATGAAACTGTAGCCACTTTCATGGAAGGCGTAAAACTGGTCCATTCATTAACATTACGTTTCAACACACTTTCCAGAGTGGCATCTGTAATTTTGTCTGTACTGTGGAAAAAGAACAAAAGTTTGTTAATTTTATCAGCACACATACAACTTTCCTTTGACAGTTTTATGATGCTTCAAATAGGTGTCTCTTAGACAAAACGCAGACAAGAACACCATTTTCACATGTGTAACAGTGTAACTGCTTGGAATCTAATCATGATCACAGAGATCAGGTGGTCCACCCTCCAGCAGGACTTAGTATACACTTTTAATACACATAGAATGCAATTTAGTCACCCTGGTATTACCAGCCAACAGACAACAGTGGTAAAGTAGTGTGCAATATATTATTGCATGGTCCTCAGTAATAATTCTTTAAAATAGCAAAATATTTAATATCATGTACAATTACAAGATTTATACCATACCATGGCAAGTGTTGTGACCATCTTAGAAAGTGCTTATAGACGGGACAGAGCCACCGGCTCACCGAGCGAAGCGAGGTGTCTCGTCCCTTATGGCTAACAGGCGAGTGGAGTGCTCCAGATGGTTCAATCAAAAAAAGTGATTCAGACATCCCATAATATGATCCTGGCACTTGCTTATTCTCTTCACGCGTGACTACAACGTGACTACCTTCTTCTTCTTCTTCTGTTTGATATTCCGCCAAAAAAATTATTCCCAAAAAAAAGATTTATTCCAAAAAAAAAAAAATTTTCAAAAAAATTAAATTTTCCGAAAAGAAAATTTCCGAAAAAAAAAAGAAATTCTGAAAAAAATCAACAAAACAATCCAAAAAAAAAATTTTCCAAAAACAAAAAACGTATCCAAAAAAAAAAATTTTCCGGAAGAAAAAAAAGTTATCCAAAAGTTTCGAAAAAAAAAATTCAAAGACAAAAAAATAACTTTTGAAAAAAAAATAATAATAATGCTATGAATATTGTCAACCAATCAAGTATTTACAAGTCCCGTCTTCTATGCTGCGGCATTATCATATCAAAACCAGGACATGTAAGTCAGCACCTCATAAATGATAGTCTACGTTAAATTTTGATGATAACTTACAAATGATGTCCAAATTTCACAGCCTGAAATGCTGCAAAAACGCCTAATTAATGGTGTAAGATAAATGTGAGTGTAGGGTCAGGAAAGAAACATCTGATCATCCAAAAAATGGTACCAAAGTGTTTGAACTGTGTTTCTCACTTCCATACAAAACTTTTGAGGAGGATGCCAGCAAAATTTTGGCCATATAAGCAACCCTACAAGTTATAAGAGATGTGTAAATTCTTGTGCATAAACCTTATGGCAATTACTCAGCATCTGTAAAGTTTGCACAATGAGGACTATTCCTTGGCAAACCATCAAGACCCATATCTCCTATCACAAAAGAAACTCCCTTCTGTGAAATTACAGGCATGCATAGACGATATTCTTCATTAATGGGCAACTCTCCAGTTGCATTTGGCATGTCCAAAATATCATGTTTATGATCTAATTACTTTTTTTTAACCACATATTTTCAGGGCTTGGGATTGTTTCCTGAAGAAATGCAGAACTTTCTGAAAATTATCTTGGGTGCTTGCCTTTTGAGCATATTGGCCATTGGGAGCGATGGAGTATCCGACAGGTAACAAATTGTTAAACTTATAGATTAAAGTTTTAAAGCTTTGCCACCTTATAATATACTAGTAAGTTAGCCCTGTCTTTTGGTGTCATCACTCAAGTAGCATTATTGTCAATTTTCGACTAAAAAATAATTGGCAGGGGCAGAGATTGTTTTTTTTTTCGATTGTGCAAATTTTGGCATCTTTACATTTGTATGTTTAGAAATTAACTGCTTCAAGCCTTCACACATTTTTGAAAAGAGCCACTGCATGGGCCAGCCCTATTTCGCATACCTCAAATAGCAACAGAACCCCAATTTTAAGTTTAAGAGTTATTTAACATCAAGTGCTAAGAGGCTGACATTAAAACAATCTCACATCAATTTATAAAAAATAGTTTCATAGCTTTTATTTTGGTCAATACAACAGCTATCCAAAACTGAAGAAAAAAGGTAGGCCACCATGCTACTTTTTTCATCAGGGCGCCCTGCAAGGTGTCGGAAATTTTAAAGTTTTGAAAATTTAAAAAATTTGATTGGAGAATTTTTGTTAATGAATTTATTGCTTCAGGCTTCTTAGTTACATTTTTTCATCGATGTCATATGGATATTTTTCTTACCAATAGCAAGAACACCCCCTCCCCCCCCCGGTGAAGCCACTGACAACAGTCAATTTGAAAACTTAAATTTCAAAACATTTCCAAATATTTCATTACAATCTCAAATAAAATTGATAGTTGCTGTGTTATACTATCCTTTTTAAACTGAGCGACTATTGACCCACTTTGGCAAACTGATCGACGTAATTTACACAATTTTATTTTTGAATATGGTTCTGTCATCATTTTATAATCATTTATTGAAATATCCACCTGGTGCCGTTTCATCAAAATTTGTTGACTGTGAATTACAACAAAAAAGTAGGTGGATATCTGATATTTGTCATATTTTCTTTTCCCCCACAGAGCCATTGCTGAAAGAGTCATGCAGAACTATGAAGCAAACGACCCAGAAGGCGAGTTAATTTCTCTATTATAAAGATAGAAACATTTCAAGTGAAGTCTTGAAGAGACACTCTTTAAAAGTGGATGGGGGCGAAGGCAAAATGCCAAGAGCCTTTGAACAAATGATGTCACAGAACAACTCAAAGTGCTGAGAAACAATTATGTACACAATTTCCCTCATCATCAATTTCTCTTATCATCTTTTATGGTTAGTCTTGGCATTGATTTGTAATATTGTATCATAACAAAAAGTTCACCGTACCTTGCGTAATCCTTTTGAAAATGATATTTTGGAAGATTCAGATTAAGATTTTTATTTGTAGCTCAGATAACACAATTTTCATGAGTATTTTGCACAATAGAACAATAACACAATGAGCTACAGGGACCTCTCTAAGGATGAAAATTGCTCATGTAATCATGTAATGCAATCATGTTTTTGGAACCTTATAATAAGTGGACGGTTACTCTCATGATATGAGAAGAATAATTTCACTGCATAATGATATGTGAAAAGTGGAACACAATTAGAAAAAACCTGTTTGAAATACCTTCTCAAAACATTGATAACTTCTTAGTTTTACACCCTAATCAACAATTCATAAACATATTGACAGATAAAAGTTTTGATGTTAACTTTGGGCTATCTAAATATCTGGCTGAAGTCTTAAGAACAGATAATGTTGTCTAATCAACAGCTGTAAGGTTCTATTTTTGCACAGATCATGGGTGGTTATAGGCACAGAGTGTGTTGTAAATTCAGGGCTCCCAGCGGCCCTATATTTCCTATAAATTCCTATATTTCCTATATTTTTGCTCCCTCTATTTCCCTATATTTTCAAGCTTTTTGCCAAAAATCCCTATAAATTCCTATATTTTCATGGCATTCAATATGAAATTTCCATATTTTCATGTGACATCAAATAGTATTTACTGTTTAGCGATTGCCAGGAAGAATGCCAAATTTCCAGGTCATTCCCTCGTCAGTATGCCAACGTATCTTGTCTTGACACTGGTCAAATCAGATTCCATACTTTCTTTGGATATGCCGAGTGGCCGTTCGAGCATCCGACCAGTGAATTTGGTATGAATCCACTATACATTTGAAGCCGAAAAACCCTTTATTTTCTCTATATTTTGAGTCCCGAGACCCTATAAAGCCCTATAAATTTAATTAATTTCAAAGACTAAAGTGAGAAATGCACGACTTTCAGTCATACGTATGTCATGTTATCAACAACAAAATTAATTTTCGTAGGTGTAAAAGTATTCATAACAAGTTTTTAATTATACTAGAGGATCTTACAAAACAGACAGCTTGGAATCAAATGAAATATTATCAGATGATCTACACCCAGAGCCAGGGGCCAGTCATTGAGAGTGGGGCATCCTTGCCTCTGCGAAGCCCAGGGAAAACCACTACTACTACATATTGTACCAACATTGCTGAGGCAATGAAAAGGTGTGACAGGATTAGTGTTGGTGTGTTACAACAGTAGGCAAAAAAATAGGGATATAAAGTGTGCCCCTATCAAGAAGGCTATGAAAGAGACTGATTGGTGTAATTACAGCCTGATTGATGCAGAATTGAAGGAATGTACAGAGCACAAAGAAATGATGCAAACCTTATTTTATATAGTAGAAGGATACAATATCCCCATTCCCAGTACTCTTCATCATGATGTCAGTGCAGCAGCTATCACCTCTTTCACTATATTCTCAATCAAAATTACCATACACTCTCAACAAGTTTTTTTAATTCGATCAATCACTTTTAGTACCCTTCTGTGATCGGAGAAATTAATAAAGAAAATTAATAGGCTGATTTTTTCAGGTCAAGGGTCAATCAAGGTACCAAACCTTTTCTTAGTCTCAAATATATAATGAATTGCATTTGAGCCACTAATACAACACCAGTCACAATGTATGGCTGAATCTGTAGAGTGGTTGCACACTAATTTTATTTATCAAATATATATCGAAGATAATTATAGTTTGTCCAGAATCCACTATACATGAATATATCATCCTTGAGTCGTGAACTAAGCTACTGAGAAATTGTATTTATTTGACAGATCCAATAAAAGTACGAGTTGGAATATACGTCAACAATTTCTACGCAATATCAGAACAAACTATGGTAAGTTTTCCTGTCACATTTTGATAATTAACTATATGTACACTGTAGAGTGTATTGGAAATTGCGAAAAGAAGTTCCTAGTTGCTCAGTTCCAAAATAAAAATTAAATTTGGCCCGAAATGTCAATTGTCAAAGAACACTTTTGGTTTACTTTGTTGTTCAAGCCAGGTTAACAATCTACATCTTATAATGTTTTAGTAATAATGTAATCTCTTACGCCATTCAGGCTACCAGATGCATACTGCATTACTTTCATTGCAAAAAATGATAATTACACAATTACTTTCTTATTTTTGACAGGATTATTCAATGTCAATGTATTTGCGACAAGCTTGGCAAGAAAAACAACTTAAATTTGACCCAGAAGACGGCAAAGACAAGTTCAAAATGCCTGAATCTAAAATACATTCGGTATGGAAACCTGACCTTTTTTTCCGAAATGAGAAAGGGGCATCCTTTCATACAGTTACTGTTCCCAACAGATTGATGAGAGTCAACAGCACTGGCCATGTGTGGTATGTCATAAAGTAAGTTTGGACATCACTTCCCCTTTAAAAGTTTAATGTCAGACCATTGGCATCACATATCCCCTAAGCTTTCTTGCTTTTCACAAATAATTATTCTGCACAAACAACAGTCTTTTGCAAGTTTATTTTTGCTCTGGATGGTGATGAGTTAAAAGATATATGCCCTAAGGTATTTGGATTCTGATGTCTGTTCAATATGTTCAATTCCTTCATCTCCGATTTTTACTTGAGAGGCTTACTTGAAGTTTAATAATAGCTAGTGCCATGGCTCATGGCGCTGTTATAAACCGACGGTACTGAACAATCCAAAATTACTTTTCATCTTCAGAGTTTCCGCTACGCTGTCCTGCCCGATGAGACTCCAGAAATATCCCTTTGACACCCAGTCATGCGCTCTCATGTATGAAAGCTGTAAGTTTACTATTAAAGACTGTTCTTTCAAGAATTGTGAATTTAATGTTAATTGACATGAATCGCTCCACGGCTATTTAAAGTCAGAATGGAACATTTCTATTTTTGGAGAAGCCCAATTCTGTTATTAAATAAGGCAATATTGAATAAATAAGGCATGTAGTTGTGTCTCTGCCTTTTTACAGACAAGCAAAAGAACAAGACCAAGTTAAATGTACACACACTAGAAATGCCGCCCACTTTTCCATTGAGTTTATCGTACACAAGTAGGAAAATGAATGTCACAAAAGGGTTTTTGCAATAGCCTAAATGTCAGACTAACCATGCAGCGCAGCATATTTGTCTGGCTTTAACTGAATAATGAAAAGACGTCTTGTATTAAACGTAGGTTATAAATAGGGGCAATTCAGTTTCTGATGCCTCCTACTCATTAGGGTAAATTGATAATTTGGTTAATATTACAATATATCTTGTATAAACATGATAAACCAATGTAATAAAGAATGAGTAAATAAAAATATGCTTGCAGTCGGACACACTATGGACTCCATTATTTTGGAATGGCTGGATTCTCCGGTTGATGTTGATAAAGGAGTTCAGTTGCCGGCATTCACCCTAAAAGATGTCATACTATATGACTGCTCCCAGAACTACACAGCAGGTAAAATAATCATAAATATTCTTTTAACTTTGATCGTTTTTTCAAAATCACATTATGAGTGAGTAAATTAGTATTTGTATGTCTGATTAAGATGCTTGTTCAGTGAATGTTCACTTGTGATGAAACAATTCGCAGATTGTCGTTGACAATCGTCGCCAATTGACTGTCACAACAGATTTGGCTGAGGTGTTATTTTCCTGTATTCTGCCAGCCGGAGACTTTGTCTGATTTTTCATCACAACTGTTCACAATGAATGTTAAAAAGACAAAATTTAATCTGTATTTTCAGGAGCTTTTCCTTGCTTGGAGACTCGTTTCGTGCTCAAGAGGGATGTTGGGTTCTACATCCTCCAGATCTATCTCCCCTCAATAATGATTACGTGCATTTCTTGGCTCACTTTCTGGTTCTCCGTCAAGGATGTAGCCGCTCGAACTGGACTTGGTGAGACAGATGTAACATTAAAAAAAAAAGTTTTAAAACAAACTAAATGGGCCCCTTCTTCAAATTAGATCGGGTGTAATATGTGCTAGACCTATGACTTTCAAACTTTTCACCAAAGCATGTTACATCACTTGCTGCACTATATTGACTATAACCTGTAATGATGCAAATCGACTCCGATACAGTCAGTCAGCTCATGATGGAAACCTATTCAGAGTCATTGTGCAGTGGCTTTTCTACAGTATACAAGACTTACGGTGGGGCTATTAAACAGAGCTGTGAAAATCATTGCTAAAATATTTGTATGTCCCAAGAGCCAATTTCAACATGGTGAACCACATCCCCCAAAAACTATAGAGTCTACTGGCCTACACTTAGGAGAAATAAAAGGTAACTGAGTCATGAATAACAGCACACAGCAAGGTTATTTCATAAGATTAATTTTTTTATTTGCAGGTCTGACAACCGTTCTCACCTCGGTCCTGCTCTCAGCATGGTCTCGTTACCAGTTGCCCAAAGTGTCCTATGCAACAGCCATGGACATTTGGAACACTGTGTGCTTCCTCTTCATCGCCATGGCCCTCCTGGAGTTTGTCCTGGTTCAGTTCTTGTCTAGAGGTGACTCTAGTGAATCTGAAAAATCTGAGGAAGCTGGTGAACTCAAGAAGCGTCTCAACAAAGTCAAGGACAGCGGAGACAAGATATGCCGCATTGCCTTTCCTCTAGCCTTCCTTCTCTTCCTCATCATCTACTTTGCAATCTATGCAGCATAAATGTCTACTGTCAAGGAGATTTCAAAACTAGTTTATAAAACAAACTAATGCTTTGCATGTTACTCACCTCAATTTTTCAATCCAGATTTCTGATAGCTCGTAGAAATACAATGACCATAACAATTGTTTCATCTGTCGATTTAATAAAATTATGTCAATTCTTATTATATGTTATGTTTTTGTGTACACTAGCCAGACATGAGTACTAGGCAGAACAGTAAATTGTTCAAAGAAATGGAACTGTCATATCCTACACACATTGTCCCACAGTACTGCACTAAAGAAGACAAATTAATGTTAGTTTTCAATATATGCTGTAGTGCAGTATTGAAATATTTAAACATTTTCGATCTTTAAAACTTAGGTCACAAGTGAAACAAAGTTTTCTTTGAATAAAAAACATTTTGGACCAATTAATGGGAGCGGATAATTTTTTGGTTGCTCAGCTTTTTTAATCAGCGCAGTGAATATCTTTTTGACTAGAATGCTTAGTCAAAGTAACTAATTCAAGTTATTATAAAGTGACAATGTCAAAATTGCTTAGACATTTAGTCAACTGACAAAGTTCATTAGCCAAGAGGAGGAACTTGCCTACATATAATAAATTAAGTCGTGACTAAAGTTGTTCGAAAATTTATCTTAAGTTAGTCAATTTACTAATTACATTTTCGAAAAATTGGTCAAATTTCTAATTGCATCAGTCATAAGTTGATTAATATTATCAAATTAGTCAAAACCTGTTAATCAACTTTTGAATTAGGAGTCATAGTACCTCATCTTTTGACCCCAAATTAAGTGACAATCACTAAAATTTAAACTTTCACAACTGCAAACACTTTCTGAAAGCTGTATTTCTGATTGGCAAGAAACCCTCCACTATTGGGGAGAGAGATTGAAAGATGCATGAAGCATTGCATGAGCTTGTAAGTACTCTCCAACATGACTGCATGCTTGGGGTGCCAACATGGACCTACAATATGTCACAGATGTCTATAGTCGTGTAATGTCCATTCTCTCATACTTCATAAAGGTGAAAACAAATTGAGTGATCTTTTGGAAGAAGCCTGAAACAAAAAGAAGAAATGAAAGTAGCAAATGAAAAAATTGGATTTTGTATTTGTACATGTTTGATTCACACAGAACTTTGAGTGCTTCCTGTTCAGCTGAAAAAAAAAAAAGGCAAATTAAATTTCTAGAAAAGATTTTAAAAGCATAGTTCTCACTGATAGTGATAGCCCAATGCACAGAGCAATAGAAGTGGCAAAATTGGTGAAGATCCCCATGGATATACATCATTTAATACAAAAATTTTGAAATTGGTATGACATACAGGTACATCAACCCTCAGCTCTCTCTCTGTTCATCAGATCTACCATGAAAGAGTAATACCTTTGTGTATGTGAAGAGGACATCCAGACTGAGGCACATGTGGCCCTTTCCTGTCCTTTGACTATAGATTTAGGATCCCGATTTCCTGACCTGAAAGTTACTTCGATGTATGAACTGATGCAAAATAATAAAATTCACTAACTGGCTAATTTCTGTTAAGATGTGTTGGAAACTTCTAACTGTCAAACAGATTTTCATTGACGTTCTTGTGTTAATTAATTCATGATCATACAGACACTGTTATCAAGAAACTAAACACGAGAATGTATTGTTTACGTAAACTTAATCAATTTAATGTCAACTCTAAAATTCTAGTCATGTTCTATGATTCTGTGATAGCCAGTGTGTGGCGTAACTGTTTGATTTGTTGGGGTGGCAACATAAAGAACTGTGATAAATCAAGAATAGACAAAGTCATCAGGGAAGCTGGAAGGATTGTTGGTGGTTTGTTGCATGATGTTGACACTGTATACAACAAGGAACTGTCCCTCAAACTGAAGAAGACATTAGAAGATCAACATCATCCTCTTAATGAACTTTTGATGGGTCAAATAATACCCAGATCTGGAAGAATGAGGCTCCCTTATGCAGCAACCAATCGACATCCTTCCTCTTTTATTCCTCGTGCCATAAAGAAACATAACTGTGATTTTAATAGATAACTTCTACCTCATATGCTTTTAACTCCTGTGATAATTATTTTCTATTACTATTTATGTTTTTAAGACATCAAATTGTACCGGTTTTATTTGCCAATATTTTAATCATCCTATATATATTTTTTAATATTATACATATATATACATATAGATATTTTTATGTTGCATGTACCAAAATTACCCCTGGTGGGACTCAATAAAGTTATATCCTATCCTATCCTATCCTATCCTAATTAGTACATGTATTATTATATGTCTCATGTGTTGTGTATAGTACCACCTATTTACTGACCACTATATGTTACATTCTGTTTCCACAAAGTGTTATGTTTACTGTCACCTAATTTGTAACTATAATGCTTCTACTGTTGTTTCAAGACTGTACTTTTTTTGTAAATGGTCCTTGTGACAATAAAAAAACATACATAGGGCCTACGTATAGAAAGGTAGTAACCACAACAAGAAAGTGTAGCAACAGCTACAGGATTACCATTTAGGCAATGTTCCAGAAATACAATTTGCCAAACATGAAATTCAGCTACTCTCAAAATTGTTGTTACAAATCAAAACAAAATCAAAATTTAGAGACAGCAATGTCCAATGCTTTGTATATATAGGCCTAATGGAGAAATTCAGGCTTTTGCAAAACCTTACAACTCTACTGGAAAGGTCAGCTCTGTGTGTTCCTTTGAACTAAAGGAGAGCCAATCAGCAACTGTGATGGACAAAAGCAAGTGTTTTTTCCATGTATGGGTTTGATGTATTCCAGAGACACAGAGCCCGTGCTGGAGTTGGCAAGAACAATTTTAAAAATCAAATGTATGCAGTATAAAACAAGCAAACTTTTTGTGACATTTCACTCGGCTGTGGAATCCCTGGAAACTAGTAGAAAGACACAAAAACAGTATAAATCTATGTCACGTAAAATTTAAAAAGTTTAAAATACCGTCAGATTTAAACTTTAATTACTCCCTGTGTAAACCTGGGTTATGAAAAAATATTGATCATTGATGATATCTAGATGACAAAGAGAAAGTGCAAGCTGGAATATGAGGATGAGAGACAAAAGAGAATCAAAATATTTGTCTACAGTTACTTCAGCGTGGTTTATTGGTACATGTACTGTTGCTGTGGGTGACTTACACCAATTATTGGCTATACCTACCTTGTTCAGTTTCGAAGCCATGTGCCAGCATGAGCATTGACTTACAAGTGGCTCAGCTAAGACTAGTCAGCTTATCCTGCATGGATTGAATATGATGATTGATTTGATTGATTTGTTTATTTGTCTTTACCACATACCACTCATATATACAACAATACACTTTCACATATTCACACATTCCATCAGTAAAGTAAAATCAATACTACAATTCAAGTGTATGGTAAGGAGGTGTGCCAGTGCCACCAGTTCAATATAACTGTCATCGGAACACCCCCCCCCCCGATGAATAGAGTTATGAGAATGGGATATAATACAAGGATGAGGATTGAGGATTGATGCATGAATTATAATGAAGTAAAAATGGTGCGTAATGATATATAATTCTTAGTATAACAGGGAATGTGGTGCAGTCATGCAATGGGAGTGATTAGTTAAGCAATATACATATGTATACCCTTAATTTGACTTAAGGTTGTAAGTTATACGAGTATACAATTAGCATGTCAATAGTACCAGTCAGTTGTTGCATACATAGCAACCGGGCTTATTACAACTATATTGGTAGTGAGACGGAAGATACTACTTGAAAAGAATAAATGTGTCATACATGTCTTTTAATTCCTTGTGAAGGTTATTCCAACTCTGTGAAATCTTAAAATTAATAATTTGCTTTAGGAGCTCACTATTGATGTTACAAGTGTGGATAGATTCTGTTGGCTGGTTCTTTCGGAATGGATGTGACTATTGAGTTCAAGCTCATTTTGAAAGTAAATTGGCATTAAGCCATTGTAGTCCAGTCTATTTGTGAAAAATAACCCATCAACCCCCCAAAAATTGCTACAATGGTTTTTTCAATGGATTTTGTTAGATTTAGATGTACATTTAACATACTAAAAGTTTACTAAAATCGGACCATCAGAAATATGTTTTTTTTCAAGATGGCGTGCAAAATGGCTAACCGAACCTTCAAATGGTAATAACTCGGCAACTATCCACTCAGATTTGATGACCTTTGCATCTAGACCTAGGTTTTTGGGGAAAGGAACACAAAGGGAGCATCAGAAATGGTATTGGGTCATTATTAACATTCATATCCCCAGTATGCAGTACTATATCGTCGCCAACAGTCCCAATGGTTCGATAAGGCCAACTGTTCACTAAGATTTGAAATGTTTGTGTCAATTGCAAATTAAAAGCATCATTCATAACAACTTTAGAAGTCAATTAAATATAGCCAATTAATTCATTGTATAGTTATTTGATTTAGCTCACAATTAACCATAAACCATCACTAACTATGCAAACACCTTTGTCGTCAGAGTCAGCCTACACTGTTCAGATGTTTGTGCCATCATCTCTTGCGGTGTTTTGATTATCACAGTTTCAGTTCAGAATTGATCACATGCTGCACTACCAGAGAGCAAAACAATACTTTGGACAATTATGTGGCTGTAAACCCAAAATGGTATCCAACTTGGCAGCCTGTTCTTTTCTTTATTCAACATTTTACTCAATTTTGAAAAAGTTTTATTCACTGAAATTTGTGTGAATTGGAACTGGCATCAGAAAGCAGGACAAGAGTACAGATTTGCAAAGCACACTTGTAACAAGGTGGTATTTTTGAAAGGATCTTGCAAAACAATTGATTTTTACTTTATATATGACAGCGGAATCAGTCATCTTTCAGATTTCCCTTGGCTTTAAAGGGGCAACACCATTTGGCAGGGAGTGATGTACATCAGGGGAGCCAGCATCCTGGGCATGAAGTCCTCACATGCATTCTTGCTTATGATGAATATTTCTCTGAGAGACAAAACATGGATTCTGTCTACATCAGACTTTGCAACCTTCCCATGAAGCACAAGCTTCCAACTGACACTGTCGTAACTTTTGACCAGTCCTTGTACTGGAAGGTGCTGAAATCTTTTCAATGCACGACTGAATAGTAAATAGAAAGAATTCTTCCATATCTTGCTTAATTTATGATAGGATTTTGCTGCAGCAATATTTGAAGATGTTATCCATTTTCAAAAATTTCAAATTTTTGAAAAGCGGGTCTGTGTGACAAGTGTATTTTGCATTTGAAATTATTCTCACAGATTTCTTTTGCAGGGTTTTTAATTGTTTGATTTCTTTACTGGTTGTGTTCCCCCATGATATCATGCCATAGTTAAGATGTGGTAGTATCATGCTATTGTATATATAGTCCCTAGAATATTCAGAGGTAGTTGATGCTTCAGCCTGCAAAAGAGAATCAAAAGCTTATGACTTAACACAATTGCATGATTCCACATAATAAACAAATTTTTCATTTATCTATTTGTCCATTAAAGGGTCACATATGCACTGAAAAAAGAAGAAAAATGGAGAATTTATCATCAACATCAGTATTAAGGTTGATTTGTCTATTTGTCTTCATGATCATAAAACCCCTTTTATGCAGATCTTTTACAGCAAACACTGGTCATGTCAAACGGAGTGCAATAAAAAATTATATAAAACTATACCCCACTGCCCTTTCCCAGACAGACTCCCCTAAAAAACCTCATGGGAATTAAATTTTGAGGTCATAAACATCTGCACAAATGTAGCTGGTTCTGTGCTACTAAATCTGTGAGAGTGCTCAACAACATTGTTAAATTGTGCTCTTCCAGAAGTATTGATGATCATTAGTAAGTATTTGCTTTTATTTGTTCTTTAATTAGGCCTAAATGTGCAATATATATAACTTGACCACCAACAACATTCATTTCTCTTCTTTAAACTCATTCAGCAAATTGTCGAAGAGGCCTCACAATAGAATAAGTGAAAGTCAATCAAAGAACTTTTTTCGCCAAAACGTATACCTTTAATGTAAAAGAAAAATTGTGAGCATCTAAGGACCCAGCTCCATGAAGGCTGAGCCCTGATTTGCCCCGCCACTTTAAAATGAAACAGATGCCCCCGAAAAGCAGTATATATATATATCATACGTGTCATTATGTGAGGCTCTCGATTGGGGGTTAAGGGGACAGGGAATTCAAAAGTAAAATGGGTAGGGGACGCGGCGGACATATAATCCCATCCAAAGTTGAGGGACAGGGAATTCAAAATTCATTTAGAAAAATTGCAAAGGGCAAGGGAATTCAAAAGTAAAGAGGCCAAGGGAGAGGGGAAGCAAAACCCAACCAGAGCCTCATATATAACGTAAAATGCACCAGATGTCTGAGCGTAAATCTCAAGGGAAATGTTTCAAAAACCACACAAAATGTTCTTATGACCCTACTGTGAGAAAATGCTATAAAACAATGTCTTGCAATTTGGGTCACATGTCAAATTGACTGGACTGCAACATGCATTCACTACAGCGTCTGCAGTCTGGGCAGGCTACAACATTTCACTGCTGGTGCTGCCAATCAGGTCCTCGCTCACATGCATTTTTGAAGCAGCCCAGCTCATTCCTGCTGAGTTCTGTAGAGGCGCTGACCTGACAGGCAGCAGCGCGGACTTTAGGGGCAGCAGTCCTGATGACCTAGATGCCAATTCGATACCCATTTCGACTTGAATTTCATCAGTCCGCAGCCTCGCTGGCTCACCTGCTTCTACAGCAGACTGACTTGTCAGTCAGGCGTCTGGGTGCATGCATTTGTATATATATATAGCATCATTTCATCATTTTCATGGTTAATATACAGTCAACACAGAAATTATTTGCACACTTTGATTTTTCATTATATTTCACAGAAAAATGCCAATAGGATACAAAAAGCTGTCCTGTGCTTCAGAGTAGTGTTAGTAGGTTAGGATCACATGCATTTCATTTTTTACCAAAATATATTTTTTTGGAAAAATTGGAAAAAAGTGAATCATGAAGACAAAAAATTATTTGCACACCTGAGCTAACTACCAGAAACAGCATTTCAAAGATAATATTCCAATTATTTGTCAAAGAAACAATGTTGTTTATGGTATCTGTAACATATTTACACCAATCAAACATTATTTGGGGTTCACCGGTGGAATTACAGGGGTTACCCGAGGAATACACCCAGTCCCATGTTTTTTTTTCTATGTATGGCCATAATAACTGATGATGAAAAAGAAAGTCTGATGAAACTGAATAATAATTGTCATTATCATGTTTATTTAGCTTAAAGAAATGAATATGCAAGTTTTGTTTGATCATTTTGTTCAATATGCAAATACAAAATGCCAAAAACGAGTGACATTGGTAGAACCAAACTGAAAAAAATCTTAATTATAAGACATACTTTTGCCCTTAAGCAATATTTTGACAGTGAGTGGTGAAGAATAGGTTGTTATAGCACAGGAAAAAGCCAGTTGAGATTATCAAGAAAGTAGTTTTCAAATTTTGCACTATATCATTGCTATCAGCCAGCCTGCAACTAGCGTGTCTGCCCAGGGTGGCCCAATGGAGGCCATTAATGAGTGAAAACTTCACATCAATGTTTTTCCTTTGCAAAAAGGAGCAGTAAAATTAAAATTTATTCACTGTTATTATAATTTAAGTCATAATTATTCAATGCATGATCGTGTGTGGACTATGTCATGCTTACAATATGGTAAATTCAAATAAAAATCTTGTTTTGTACGCAAATATTATGGGCAACAACTCTAAATATTCTGTCTTGATCATTATTGGTTAACCAGTCGCTAATTAAATTGGTTAGAGGCTGATTATCTGCTGTTTCTCAGCTAAAATTCACTGCGAGCACTGTTTTCTGGCATTTTTTGGTGACAGCGCAGAGTTCATAACTAAAACCTGTATGATTAAACTTCTTGTCACAATTCGACTATGTTTAAGGACGTTACAAGTCAATTTCATGAGTATTGCTGCTTTTAAGTCCATTTTGATACCCATATGTGGGGGAAAAAACATGCAAAATAGTTTACTCCTCGGACAACACCTGTAATCCAACCTGTGAACCCCAAATAATGTCAGATTGATGTTAATGTGCTGGAGATACCATAAAAATCATTGTTTGTTTGGAAAAATTGGAGTATCGTCTTTAATAATGCTGTTTCTGGTAGTTGACTCGAGCGTGCAAATAATTTTTTGTCATCGGGATTCAGTTTTTTCAAGTTTTCCAAAATAATACACATTTTGGTAAAAAATGAAATGCATGAAATCCTAACCAACTAACACTACTCTGAAACAAAGGACAGCTTTTCATATCATATTGGCATTTTTCTGTGAAATAAGGTGAAAAATCAAAGTGTGCGAATAATTTTTGTGTTGACTGTATATAATTTTGACAACCTTAGGTTTTCAGAGTTGGGGATTATTTCCTGAAAAAATGAAGAACTTTTTGAAAACTATCTCAGTTGCTTGCCTTATGAGCATATTGGCCACTGGAAGCGATGGAGCATCTGACAGGTAAAAAAAACTTCAACCGAAGCTCAATCTATCATGCTACTAGCTATGTTGGCAGCCAACTGGAGCGACATTCTGCTCCTCCCAGTCAGGGACATGATGTAGTTCGAAATTACTTTTTCCCCGGCTATGGGATGAGACATTCTCTGTCATATATATAATTAACCTTCCTCCTTTACTTCCCATGCATGTTCCAGCTTGAAGATTTCAATTCAAGTCACTCTTGCATCCCATGGTATGCTTTGAATATACAGACTATATTTGTCATTGACTATTATTAAAATACAAAAAGTGACATTGGAGCCTTCACAATATTAATTTAGCGTAATCTAAGAGCAACTGCTTGACGTCATGTTGCTGACTTCAAAAAGAGACTTATACAGGGTCTCATATTTGTGAAAATGATGTATAATTAATGACTGCAATGTATTTCTGGCTATGCTTCCCTTGTCTGCATAGGCGTACGGGACAGGATTTGCCCTGATATATGCCATTTGCTTTGATGCCAGGGGGGCCAGTAGCCCCCCCCCCCGCGAAATACGCCTATGCTTGTCTGGTCTTGCTTGACTGGTGTGTCCTTGTCTGATTCTGCTGGTCTGATCTTTCTTTGACTGATTTTGCTTGTCTGATATTGTCTGAATATTTCCCCTACCCTTTCCATTTCTGATTTTGCTTGTCTGACCTTTCCTTTTACAATGCTGCATGTATAGCAGGGCGCCTCATGACAGTGTGTTATTATAATGCCCAAATCAGTCTAAGCTCCTGGTTGCACATCTTTTGTGACACTTAGAATATTTTTGTTATGCGACTAGAAGAAAATATCTGTTATGCTGCCAGCTGGGTTGCCAGCCAGCCCAAGTGTCATTCAGGGGTGCCGGAACGAATTGCGGGCGGCAGGGGCGGTCAGATAAAATAGGGCAAATCATATTTGCGCCAATTTCGCGTGACAAAAATTTGAATAGAGAGTCATTAATAATTTTAGAAATATACTTACTTATACTTATAAATTTGTGCCTAAAACTAGTAAAATAAGGCCTTATAAGGTTTTTTTCTTAAAGATCTGAAGGGCACCATTGCCCCCCCTGCCCCCCCTGGACAAGGGCAGGAGGGGCAATTGCCCCCCCTGCCCCCCCTGTTCTGGCACCCCTGGTGTCATTCATCACCTCCCAGCCAGCTGATATGATTTTTTCCCCAGGCAGCCGCCTCAACTGCTTTCTCATGACTTGACTGCAAAGTTCATCGGTTGAATGCCAAAAATTGACTCCCAGCCGACAACTTTGCCAGCTGGGAAAATCCTAGCTGACAGTCTGTCAGCCAGCCGGGCACCTGCTTCATAACAGATATTTGGTCTAACAGATCATGCGGTGCCCAGCAAAACAGGAGGGCTGACTTAGTAATATTTACAGTGGAAGTAAATAAATGTCTTTTTAAAATAAGTTGATTTAAAAGTTTGTTGATTACAAATTCTGGCTTTAGATTGTAGCAATTTTTAGGAAACTTATACAGTAACATCATGTTTTGGTGACAGGGGATAAAAAAAACAATGTCGGATATTTTACAGTATATTTATCCCCCACAGTGCAATTGCTGACAGACTCATGAAGAACTATGAACCAGGCGACCCTGAAGGTGAGTTCCCATCTATGACTGCACATTTCTACTTCTTTACCTAACAGGAAATATTGGCAATTCTGAGCACTTTTTGGTGGAGATTCCATAATCACAATAGGCTGTGATAAATATGAAATTTCAACTGTATATCTCAAAGGTTTTCCAACTGATTTTTTAGTTTTATACGTCCAAATGTTCGTCTGACCTTCCTCTACAAGTGTTATCTTGGTAAATTTTTAACTTCAAAGTTTGCTCAGGCTCACTGTGTTAGGTCTCTTCATTTCACTTAAAAACTCTCAATTTACTATATCATAACTATAGCTATGATTCTGGCATCACAATAATTGGTAACTTGCTTAACAAGTTTAAAAACATACACTCCAGGCCAAAAGTTAGGAAACAGTATGTAACTTGCCATTTGATTAGTGTCACATAAAATAGTTTCTGGGGGGTCCCCTGCAACAGTCTTGACCACGCCAGAATAGACCTACATGAGTGTGAAAATGAATATCAGTGGTAGATTTGTGACAATAAAATTCAATTTGTAAGGTTGTTCTCAAAAACAGGGATGTATCAATGTATGTATGTAATTTTATTATGGTACCAGAAGAAGCAATATACGCTTATCGAGATGGCACCAGATTCAAAATTAGTTGCAATACTTTAAAAACTATATAGCAGAAATATGGAAAAAATACAAATTCAGGTTAAAATAACAATTGAACTTCAAAATGTTAAATAGAAAATAAGCATTGGAGATATTGGTGCAAATGAAATTATTAGTCAGCGTTAAAATGTAAAATGTACAATAATAATTAGTTATTAAAAATTAAAAGTAAAGAACATTAATGAGTATAATTTCGTATTTAAAAGTGCATGTTATGCGTACGTGAATTATATATAAACTTAGTTAATTATGCATTAAAAAAGATATAAATGAGCCTATTCCCTACACAATTAATGCAGTAGGGTTACGCTGATGGAGAGCCTTACTCGTCTTGGGCAATGCTATTATAATAGAGATGGGTGCCAACTTGTTTAGACCCATCTGTATTTTCTCAAGCAACACAGAAAATTGAGTGCCCTTTGCTCAGAAACTACCTGCAAGATCCATCTTCCTGTTATGATGTATTTTTCACTGATCAGATAAGAATCCAAGCATCCACAAGCACATTTGTGTAACACTCCAATGTGCAAGCAGCACACTATTTCCAAACTTTTTGCCTGCAGTGTACATTATTATATCACCTAGCCATATAGAAATGCACAGCAGACAGCAGTGCCACAGCTAGCAGTCATGATTGTCCTCATGCTCAGTTTGTCATCAACAGCAAAATAGTTTTTTGTCAATGGACATAATGACGTTGCTAGGTAAAGGAGTTATGTCACCCATACGTGTAATGTCTAGCAGCTCAAATGCGTGATTCAGGGCATTTTTTAAACAAACTTGAGCGGCGGGGATTTTGGCCAAAGAGGGTATTTTATTATCGCGTCCAGAAACATGACGTGCGTGATGGAAAGATTCCAAATTTCATAGATTTAACCCCAGTTGTACTGCGAATTGCTACATTTTAGCAAATTTATTGTGAAATTTAGAATCAAAGGGCACTTACTGGTGGAGCAAATCTCGGTCAGTGGTGGGGATTTTGCAGGGGCTGGTTGGCCAAATCGCCACCACTTTTATACTTAAAAAATGGCCTGGCGTGATTAAGTGTCAATTCAATTCAGTTAAATTAAGCTTATTAGAAACTTAAATCATTTGGCAGATCCAGTTAATGTGAAGATTGGAATATACATCCACCATTTCTATGCCGTATCAGAGCAGAGTATGGTAAGTTAAAAAGTGTTCCATTGTCATTTAAAAAAAGCAGCATATTATATATATATCGTTTTATTGACATTTTCTACACCAAACAGATACATTTGTCAGCAGAAAAAAATAAAATCGTAAACTACTCTACATCTACACAATACAAGAAAATATTTTAAGTACATCAGTTTACAGTTAATTAAATATTAAATCAGTATTCGTCCCAGTTCTGATTGTTAATTATTTATAAAAGTCAATAAAATGCAGGTAAATTCAAATTATAAATTGTTCATGTATCGAGAGTTTATCCAAGATCGAAATTGTTTAACAGGTATTCAAGTGTCTTTTTAGTCACTGTGATTTTGTCTGGAGCTGAAAAATGCACGCTGCGAGATCCATTACTGTTAGTGACCATACAATGGAGATCATTCATAAAAATCATAAAAAAATACAGTCAATACATCAATCAGTTGGCTCGGCAGATAGAGAGGGTACTACCGATACTTATTGCGGACAGAATTTTTTGCGGTTATTTTTATTTGCTTTAGCTTAATTGATTCATTCAATTTATTTTTTAATTTTCTATTCTATGATTATCCCATAATCTTATTTTGGTACAATCCTAATGTGTGTATCATTTCAGGTCTTTTATCTGACATAATCGATGTAAATTTTTGAGTTTTATCAAGATTTTCGAAGTTAGGGATTAGGCTTTTAGGGAATAGGCTACAAGCTTTTATTAAACAAGAAAACAATTATTTATTGCAAACTCCAATCAGGGGTGCCCGGAACAGGGGGGGGGGCAGGGGGGTAAGATGTGCCCTTTTGATCTTAATAAAAATAAATTCTACCTTATTTTAGTAATTTTTGGCACATTATTCTGCCTTATTTTTGTAATTTTAGTCACAAATAAGTAATTATATATTCAAAATTATTATTGACTCTCCATTTGAATTTGTCACACGAAATTGGTGTGAAAATGAAATTGGTGCGAATATGATTTGCCCTTTTTTGTCTGACCGCCCCTGCCGCCCCCATTTCCTTCCGGCACCCCAGGCTCCAATTGCATCATTCCACAGGCTGGAAAGTAAACCTTTACACAGTTCTTGACTTTAGGAATCTGTTGTGTAAATTGTCTTATTTAGTCTTAATAGGAGTTTATTCATTCATTTATTTTGGAAACGAGGGAGCATTGCTGCTTACAATAATGGTACCTTAATTACAGTACCACAGTGCCACAGTGTGGTGCCAGATATATATATATCTAAGGTGCTAGTTGTATTTATATAATCAAGCAATGCTTCCATGGTTTCCTAAACTTTATGTTTGAAAAAAGAAAAGAGATATCATACACCATTACGAGGTCCGGCAAATACATGTGGGGGCCATGTGTTTTTAATTTGATTAAAAAACAAGAATCCGCGGATTGCAAAACGGAGTGATGTCGTGGAAATAGTTTGTTTTGGCAAATTGACATGAGGGTAAGGTGTGATTTTGGTTTTTTTTGGCAAAAAGGTTGGAAATAATGTCATCTGGATTTATGCAATTGTTCTGATCTTGGGTGGCGTGCTGTTGGTGAAGTGAAGGTTGAGTTGCAGTTTTGGTACAGAGACAATGGGAAGCATATTTGTATTTATGCGAGGTGTATGTGATGCTATGGTAGCTTTAGACATGGGAGAAACTGACAAGTAGATTCCATGAGATAATGTAAGTAGCTGCATAATGAGTAATTTTGATGGAAAACAAAGGCTGGATGTAAGTGCAAAATATTTATTGATATTTGTTCTGGCAATGTTGTAAAAGTTTATTCAAATGAGTTATATGTATAGCTAGTATAACAAATGGTAGCACGTGGTTTTGGTAAGATTTATATAAATTGACATGAAATCATTGTTGCTTGCAAGTGCCACAGAAATAGATTGCAAATTTAAAGTTTCTGTACCCTTAGAAAGTGAAGCGCTAGTCATAAAAGTGTGACAAACACTGCTCTCTGCATAGTGGCAATACGACCTCTCAATAAACATTATCTCATTGAGGTGTGGTGCGTGCTACACATGTCCAGCAATGGTAATAGGGCATGTGCAGCCATCATCACAATGTATCACCCCTGTGCTGGGCACAGCGCCATCACACAGGTTGTGGATTGCTGTTGCAGTTGCAGGCTTGTCTTGGAATTCAGAATAATTGAAAAAGTTATATTTATGGCACATAGACTCAGACTCAAGACTCATTATACACTTGTTGTTTTACAATTCGATTTAGGTTTGAGAGTCATTTCATCTAACCTCTGTGTATAGTTCTTTTTAATTCAAGGTCCCTGAGAAATACTGTCATATTCATGCACAGGCGTACGGCGAGCTGATTTTTTCGGAGGGCGAGCGACGTTTGCCCGAATTTCATAATCCAAATTCCATGGCATTTTATCATAACATGCCATGGGAACCATTGATTTTCAATAATGATAGTTTGAACATCTGCCCAAAATTTTAGCCTGCTTGCCCTAACTTCTACTGTTTTCAAACTTTTGGGGCGGGGGGGGGGCCATCGCCCCCCCTGTCCGATACGCCTATGTGTTCATGTGAAAACTTATATTCTGGATTGACTGAAGTAAAATGTTCTGGATGTCTTATCTTGAAATTTTCTATCCTGTAGAAACGACAGAGAGTTGAGAAAGTCGGCTCTGCAGTACATTTAGGTTCAAGGCAGTATTTCTAAAATCTATAATGGCTTCCAAGTCTCCAGATACATCAAGTCAGATATTCTATGTAATTCATAATTCTGTACTGAAAAATTAAACCCATCTCAAATTTTTTTTTTTAACTGTTTTAGGGTCATAAAAATCTTCAGAGGGACTCCTTGAATTGGATTGTTAGGATTCTCCAAAAATGTTAACTGATTGGTTATGTAACTTTTCATAAACATAGGTTTTTGTTTATGTCAGAAACACCTTGTGTTATTAATTATCAAAATGTGTTATGTCACTTTGTTTTGATTCTCCCTTTGTCGATGTGTAACTTGCAGAGGCACTGACAACTTAAGTTATAAATGTTAATTTTGTTATCCAAAATTATTGTTATTAATCTGTAAAATTACAGATTCTCACAGTATGAAAGAAAACAATTTCAAGTTCACTGTGCCATATCTTGCTCATTTGCATGCTGCTTGTGGTTGTTTACATGGCCAGTTCCTGCAGTCTGCAGCAAACATGTGCTTGACAAGTCAAAACATGACACATCACTGCTGCAGTG
The DNA here is from genome assembly GCA_026936325.1 of Platynereis dumerilii. NCBI lineage: Eukaryota > Metazoa > Annelida > Polychaeta > Phyllodocida > Nereididae > Platynereis > Platynereis dumerilii. Next base: position 30,232,490 of record JAPTHN010000011.1, read on the forward strand.
TAGGTCCACTGCTGAAAAAGTAGTCCCTACTTAGTTGTACCCACAAAAGTTTTTAGATCTCAGATGAGTCCTTAAAAGTTGTTAGTATTGTTGATTAAGTGTCTAGAAACTAATTCTGCTGCTGATTGCTGCTTGAATCTAGTCTAGTAGAGACTTCTGCACATCTGCACACCAGGTGTCTCTCCAGTGACCAGACCACATAACTGAGAGACAACTTAAGATCACTACGCCAAACATGGCCACCCAAGCATCTGTGCCATGAATCTTGGCATGCTTTTCATCAATTTACACCTGCAATAAGGCATTATATAATATTCTGAGAAGTCAGCCATGTAAATACATTATTAAATCACAAATTAGCACCACACCAGTACAAATTCATGCTCACACATGCTTGCAAGCACCCAAACCAGGTGACTCCTGTCACTTGCTTTTCCTGCCTGTCATGGCAGCAGTGCTAATCCACAATAAATTTAAAATAGCATTTTCATCACCTTCCATGTCACAAGCCTGTGTGCAAGTATTTTACCACAAAAGCACATTGCCATTTAATTCTCTTCACCATATTTCCATGGCAAACTATCCAAATCCATTAGCACAAAAACTTTGCACCATCCAATACACAAAATACCATATAATGCTCAACCATGGGTTAAACGGGTGACCCGCATTCGCGGTCACTCCGTTAAAAACAATGAAAAATTTTATATAATTGCATTTATTTTTTAACAGGACTATTCTTTGTCAATGTATCTAAGACAAGCATGGAGAGACAAACAGCTCACATTTGACCCAGAAGATGGCAAAGATGACTTCAAAATGCCAGATTCACTGATACACTCTGTATGGAAACCCGACCTTTTTTTCCGAAATGAGAAAGAGGCATCCGTTCATACAGTTACCGTTCCCAACAGATTGATGAAAATCAACAGCACTGGCCATGTGTGGTATGTCACAAAGTAAGTTTGTACATCACTTCTAACTCTTTGAAAATTTCCTCAAGCAAGAGTCAAAATATGATACAGCTCCCTTTTTTCCTAACATATATCATGGCCTGTTACAAAAATATTCTAGAAGCAGACTAGTCTGCAGTGTTTGATTTTATCTATTTCTTCCCATCCAACTTTTTATAAACTTTCAATTTCTTACATTCAAGATTTAAAATGTGTAGGCCCCTGATCCACCGATTTTGGTTTGAGCAATAGGCCCTGTTCTACCCCTGGCTCTGGTATCAGGGTATACAAATTAATTCCATTTCAATCATTTTATTTAAGTGAATACAAATCACATTGCCGAGTCCTGTTCACTCAGGGAAATGGACATAGGCAATAGGCAGAAATGTAAAGAATATGTTGCAGAAATGTAAAGAATAACATATTATCATAATCCATGGGAAATTTTGAAATCAAGTGATTTTGATAGGGTGACCTGTAATCAATCCTTTTTGAGACATTCCCATGAAGGGGAGGAGTTGTCTCTGAATTATTAAGCTTGTATAGCACATAGTTAGGATTAAGTTAAATCTATTTTATGCCGCTGTATCGATTTTTTTTTTCGTGGACTGGGGTGTTATTAAGCATCTGAACCTTTTTAAAATTAATTGTTTCAGTAGGGAACTGTTCCACTCAAGGGTACCCCTCTTCTTTTTTGTTTCTGGAAATTAACCCAATATAAATAATTGAGTGTTTTTGTGTGATGCAAATTGGCAAGTTAGTGTCACTTAGTGACAGTATTGAAAACGTTTAATTTGAGAGTCTCGTTAATAATTATCTACTTACTAGGTCTATACCATAGGCCAAGCATCATACCATTTTCTAAAATTTCCACAATCCACCTGTGTGGCTCAAGGAATCTCACAATATTTTTCCATATAACTAGGTTGATTGTGAACAGTGAACATCTGGTTCATATCAATAAACATGCTGGGTTGTGCTTGGAGGTAAAAAAAGAACTGCGAGGGAGAGCTGTACTTGTCATTTGTTTTTTAATAAAATAATTTAAAAACCAACTGTACTGAACAATCCAAAATTACTTTTCATCTTCAGAGTTTCCGCTACGCTGTCCTGCCCGATGCAACTCCAGAAATACCCCTTTGACACCCAGTCATGCCCTATCATGTTTGAAAGCTGTAAGTTCACGAAGTATGTTTTTTGTTGAATCATGAATGGTGATAAAATAAATAATAAAATTTAAAACTGATATTTATCAACATGAATCATTCCATAAATAAAAGGTTATGGATAAACAGAATGAATCATTCCATGGTCATTTTGAATCTCCAAACTATACAGAGGTCAATTAGCACCACATCAGTACTAAAACTCATAACCATTCGAATTTGTGTTCTTGAATCATAAAATACATCATCATTAAATATAGCTGCTATTAGTTCTAACATGAATAGTCAGCAAGAAACATTCATTAGAGCCAGGAAATTTGATATGCAAAAAGAGTGGACTGCTGCACTGTGAAAATACCACTTCCAGTGTCATCACACTGATGATTTGTCATGATCATACCCAATACTTCAAATGTTGATTTCATTTAAGGAGACTAATCCCGCTTTTGGTGACAAGTTAATGAAAGGATAATGCATCTGAGTTTTACTCTAAAATCACATCTACCAAAGACGAAGCCACTGTGCATGCAGAATTTGGCTGTCTGCTCGTATGAAGGCCTCAGGAAAAAGCCATTTTGTGACAATTCAACAAGGTGTCACCCACTTCTTGCTACACAAATTAATAGTATTACACTTACTTGACTTACCTTAAACAGTTGAAAGTATAAAACGCTTTTAGTAAGAGAGTAATAATTCTATTTTGCCTCCTGTTTACTGTAGCTGGTTGTTCCAAAACATGGTTTGCCTCCCTCTGGGATAAATTTCCATGGGCTTCAAACATGACATATATAAAGCCTTCCAATGCCACAGTATAATCCACTATTAGTTCTCTAAATTAGTTGTGTTGAAATCTGTGTGGCAAAACTATCAACACACCGCCTGAGAAATAAATCTATAAAGAAGATGTATTCATTTCCAGTGGAAGCATGTCTGCAAGATTGGTAGAACATTGGGGTCCAGCCTGCATGGGTTGCACAGGACTATAAGTGTGATATCTATTCTATTCATTGATCCCTTAATTGTTGTTTAAGTAGCTTTAATACATCCTAACATTCACAAACACTCAGGAACTAATAGCACACCAACAGCTAAAACTTTAATACCAATTGTATTTGGGATCCTGGTTAATTACATAATTTATTGTTTCAGTTTACAAGACTGAACAAGTTAAACACTACATGTGACAAACCCCAATAGATCTTCCCAGTAGTTCATGTCAAGCCTATGAATATTTATATGTCAGTCAGCCTTGCAGGTTTGTAAAATCAGTTATGACAAATGAAATGGTCTTCTCTTGATCATGACTTAATTCAAACAGCCTCTATGTTTTCCATGTTGAATGTAGAGAAGATGACACTTCATCAGCTATCATGAGTCACAAAGTGCTGGTAGTAACTGGGGACATTTTCAGCATTGGAGGTGTAAAATTACAAACACATGTTAATACTGTTCATGTCTTATTTTTCTTCATCAAATGTTGATTAAAATTACCTATTGTATCTATAGACACTTTCCTTTACGTATCAAGCAGTCTTCATCAGAACTGAACTACTGATATTGTTGCAATAGACTTTTCCGGAGGTGCGAGTTATATGGCAAAGATGCACACAGTTCTGGTTGAAGTTGACTTTTCTCACAGCTTTTTCAAGCTGTTTGCTCGCACATGAAGTATGGTACTATTCATGTGTAGTTACATTTTGATTCCGTTGTCTGCTAATTTTTGTTTATGAATGGGTTTTTATAGGTTGACCTACACAGTTTTCGTTGTAAACTTGTGACAGTATAAATTTTCTTGTTGGTGTTCTGCTGTGATTTGATAAACTGAGCTCCTGTATTCCTATCTCATTCGTATGCCACATTAGCCTTTATATTATAATGTCAGCCGATACATGTACCACAGCCGATTAACCTGACCTTAGATGTGCCGTATCAAATGACAGTTATGAAGTTCTTGCCAATCATTTTTTGGATTTTTTTTTGGGGGGGGGGGGGGGGTTTACGCATCTTCCAGAGAGGTCAAAAACACATGTGATATTGACTGGTCAGTCAACAACATATCTCATATTGACCTGCCTGTTAGGGCCCTGCACGGGACTAGATTTTTGACTCAATCCCGCCTGTTCTTTCCAAATCTGCTCCCGTTCCCATCCCGTTCTAGGCATTACAATGATAAAATTTTCCGAATTTTGACCCACTCCCGCCAAATTTTGTCAAGTTCAGTCCCGTTCCCGTCCCGTGCAGGGCCCTACTGCCTGTCACACACAGGTGAACATCACAACATGCAAGTGGCTTGTCGGCTAATCAGGAGGCTTGTTACACTGGGGTAATGGAAAAAAACAATAAATCTTTTATAGGTAAAACCAATTTATAAAGAACTGTAATCAAATTAATTGCAGTTGGTTATACTATGGACACAATTATTCTTGAATGGCTGAACTCCTCCATTGAATACCATAAAACACTTCGGTTGCCAGATTTCACCCTAAAAGATGTCATACTACACAACTGCTCCCAGAACTACACAGCGGGTAAGATTACTAAGATAGTCATAAATATTCAAACAACTCAAGACTACAGTGCGGATGAATAAATTGTGAATTGATTAGTCTGATTCAGTCAAAACAACTTGTTCATAATAAATGTTAGAAAGATGAAGACTTACCTTGAATCTGCATTTTCAGGAACTTTTCCTTGCTTGGCGACTCGTTTCATGCTCAAGAGGGATGTTGGGTTCTACATCCTCCAGATCTATCTCCCCTCAATAATGATTATGTGCATTTCTTGGCTCACTTTCTGGTTTTCCGTCAAGGATGTAGCCGCTCGAACTGCACTTGGTGAGACCAATGTAACAGTTTAAAACATAGGCTGCGCAGCAGCAAACCTTCAGCGAATAACACATTTAGAACATTACAATTACATCATAAAATTGGTGTGTTTACCAAATTCCTTATATTATAGATATGCAATGTTCAGTGTTCGAGTAATGGCGTTCTATTTTCTGTTATTTGCCTGCTGCCCTGCGATCTACCTGTGCGCTTGCCAGGGTTTGTATAAGCAGGGAAAGGCCTTATTATACTAATTTACTTATATTATGGTACGGTTTTATGCATGCACAAATTTTTTTCCGATCATTCAAAAAGTGTTAAATACAAGTCAAAAAGCACTGCTACATTTTATAGGTGATATGTGTAGGAAATGGCATTGCTGTATATGCAATAGTGGGAACGTTTTGGCTCCAATAAGAAAATAAGTATTTTTAATATTTTTTCTCAATATTTCAAAAAGGATAGAATATGTATCAGTCAGACCATGAAAATGCACAACTAAACCCCATAAGTCATATGTGTACCAAACTTTATCCATGTACATGCAATAGTGACCAAGTCTTGGGCCAGAAACAAAAAATATAGTTTTTCTCTTTTTTTCAAGATTCCAAATAGCATTTAATATTTTCCACCAGACCTTTCAAAGGGCACAACTAGACCTTATGGGCCATGTGTCCACCAAACCTTATCCATTTACATGCAATAGTGACCGAGTCTCAGCCCAAAAAACTAAAAAAATACTTATTTTTCTATTTTCCAAATTTTTGCAAAAAGTATAGAATATCCATCAATGAGACCATAAAAAGGCACAACTAGACCATATAGGCCACATCCGTACCAAATTTCATAAGTGCACATGCAATAGTGACTGAGATTTGGCCCGGAAACAAACAAAAATAATTTTTATATTTTCTCAATTATTTCAAAAGGTATTGAATATCTATCAATTAGACCATCAAAAGGCACATCTAGACCATACAGGCTATATGTGTACCAAATTTCATCCATGTACACTCAATAGAGACCGCGTGCTGGCCCGGAAACGATCTATCCGCCCGCCGCCCGACCGCCCGCCCGCCCGGCGGACGGACAACATTTTTACCCAAGTGATTACAATACCTTCTTCGAACTTCGTTCGCTGAAGGTAAAAATGTCAACAGTATTTCAACTCACCCTGGTTCAAGCCAGGTTCTGTGCATCCACTGTGACTTTTCAAACTTTTCACATCAGTTTGCTGCACTACTTGCATCATTGCATCATTACTTGCTGCGTTATAATTAGGGATAGACAATCAGATTGTTCCCTAAATTCGTCTGTCTCTTTGCAGGTCTGACAACCCTTCTCACCTCGGTCCTGCTCTCAGCATGGTCCCGTTACCAGCTGCCCAAGGTGTCCTATGCAACAGCCATGGACATTTGGAACACTGTGTGCTTCCTCTTCATCGCCATGGCCCTCCTGGAGTTTGTCCTGGTTCAGTTCTTGTCTAGAGGGGAATCTGATGAATCTGAGGAAACTGGTGAACTCAAGAAACGTCTCAACAAAATCAAGGACAGCGGAGACAAGATTTGCCGCATTGCCTTTCCAGTGGCCTTCCTCCTCTTCCTCATCATCTATTTTGCAATCTATGCACCGTAAATGTCTATTGTATTGGAGATTCTATAAGGAATCTGTCATCTATTAAAGCTAGTTCTCAAAACAAAATTCATGCTATACATAGGTTACTTGCCTCAACAGTTTCTTATTGGTGCCAATTTCAGATAGTACATTGTTCATTATTAAAAAACTGAATGACTGTTACAATTGTTGTATTATTTTACGATTATCTGTCATTTTTAATAAAGTTATATTTAATCTCACCATCAAAAGCTTTCAGTATATTTTCTTGAGCACAACGTGGCAGGGCTGGACTGATAAATTAGTTCCCGTTTTTGCAACCCCAGCATAAAAAAAAAACCAAACTAGGCCTACCTTATTTTGGTTGCACCACTGACAAAATTTAGCACAGTGTCCTTGAACGAAGTTTAGGGTTTAAAAAATGTACAAAGAATCTATCAAGGCAGCATTGTAGTATGTGGTCTCAGTTGCGAGTTGATGTAAAAATAAAAAAATTCTGTTGGGAAAATGTTGAGAAAATCGAAATTTAAAATTGATTAACACCAAATTCGCCCCTATACACCCTCTATCTTTCACATTTACTCAACGGTACATTTACTATCGAGCCCATTGCCACCATTTTATTTGTTGTGATCCAGGTAAAAAAAAACTCATTCATGGAAGGAACTGACTTTTCAGGTAGCTGTGATGTTTCTGGTACTTGGCCTGTAGCTTCGATAACAATTTAATGTCTTAAAAGTCCTAATTGACCTTAATTGCGATTAAGATGTCACAAAGCTTAAATAACTTCATTGACCAACAATGCCTGATTGGTATTGAAGTGTCAAGTTTGAAGTGTGATGCTGAAGTGCAATCAGGTTGTAAGTAAAACATCTGTGAAGCTGATTTTCTTTCATGAACTTCTCATCTTATTAAAATATTCACATCCAGTTATTCCAAATCTCAGTACTTACACTCCCATTTCAAATATTTTTTTGTTCTTATAATTTTTTTTATAATTCAACATATTTTTCAAATCGCTGAATTTGTAATAGGCCTGTAGTACCTGCATGTATGTTAAAACATCATCAGCTGGGTCATATAGAATGTTTAATTGTAAAGCAGAACCTATATAACAGAAAGCTCAAATCTTCCTATCTCAATACCAGTTATGCCAGTCACGAGTTATTTTATCAGACAAAACTTTCATTTTGCAGATCATACATAGGCCTGCCTCTCTCACTGTCATTTATCATGGGTAAATGCTAGTTGTATAATATGACAGATGGTACCTTGCCTAGTCTTAAACAGTCTCAAGGTCAGAAAGAGTCAGGAAAACATACACGGCAACATTTTTTCTTAGGCTGGCGATGGTCAGGCGACCTGCAGTGACCATGGTTTAATATCTCTGTCAGTCTGAGACAAAGATTTTTTGGAAAGATAACAATAAGTACACAATTAAGCTTTTTTATAATGTTTAATGACGGCTGATGTCATAAAAGTTAACAATAAAAAGTTCAAAAAGTAACAAACAACATACAGTATTCAAAGGGAGAGAACAGTGTAGATATTTTGACACCCAGGCACTGAGTACAACTGTCTTGATTGAATAACGATGACTTAAGTATTTCCCCATACCACCTTTAAAAGTCAAATGCTGGTTAAAAATGTCTGATAACTTTGTGGAATGTAGTTTAACAAATAAAGTCACAATGATGCATACTTATTCAGTTTTCTTCCTTCTGATCCTGTTTGGCCACAATTAATATTGTACTATGATCATGCTGTGAATAACAGGTTTTCCACACGATTATTATAACAGTAATAGGTAATGCAAAACACAAAATGGCATTGCAAATAAATCTTAAATTTTTTTCTGAGGATTTCAGAATAAAATTTCAGAGATTCTTTATATTTAAATTCAATTTCGTTAAAAAGACCTCAGCCCCCGAAAACTAAAACATATGGGGAGAAGGCATTTTCCATTAGAGCTCCTACTCTGTGGAATAAATTACCACCAGAACTAAGAAATTTGAATGAATTTAACATTTTTAAGTCAAAATTTAAGACTCATCTTTTTGTGTCTTACTTTGGTTGATGTGATATGCTGTGATACTGTTTTTATGTGATATACTGTGATACTGTTTTTATCTAAGTCAACTGTTTTTATCTCAGGGTTTTATTACTGATACATTTATATAAGTTATTCATTGTTCTATTATAATAATACTAGCTGTTGACCCGTTAGGGTTTGATGGTTTACAAAAATGCACCCAGTACGATCTTCTTCCCAGGTTATGTCAACCAATGTCCGATCTCCAACGTCTGTTCAGCTTCCAGTCAGCTTCCAGTTTGACAAACTGGAATTTGGATTGAACAGAACTGCTGGCAGACTACAGTGCACATTGATGGAGCGTGGTCTGCAGGACTACAAATGCCAAGCACTCAGATTTCTTTTGCAAAATGTGATTTTTTAAGCCGAAATTCCGCTACTGAATATCTGGGAATGTGGTAGTTATATTGGTAATAGAAGTTCAATCAGCATACGAAAAGATGCGGAATTGAATGGCCTGCAATGTGGTATGCATTACTGGTTTTGATGTCCCAGATAAATATATAGCTCCCAGATTTGTATGCGGAAAATGTGTTTTTTGCCAAATGCCCAAGATGAATTTCTTGGAACTGGGTAGTTAAATTAGCCATAGAGGGTCAATCAGCATATCAAAAGATGGGGAATTCAATGGCCTTCAATGTGAAATGCATTACGGGCCCTGTTGTAGCAGATAAATAAAAGCTCCCCTATTTTAATGAAAATGCGGTTTTTTTGGCCCAAAATCTCGAGATAAATTTTTGGAAAAGTGAAAATAATGAATTTTGATGGGTAAAAGTAGCCCAGTTGGTAACTTCGAGTGAGTAGATGGGCTTAGGAGTAGAATTTAAGTTGTTATGAGTTGAGAGGAAAAAGCCTTATGAGTGAGATGATGCACCTGCTATGAGTATTATTATGATTAGATGTCAATTGTTGTACACACATTGAGATGCATATGTAATGCGTATAAGAAATAATAAATTAAATTAAATTAAATTATATGAACAATAATTAACAAGTGAATTCCAAATCTCCAGGAGACAATGTATCCTTGCTGACATATCATAATAACAACTCCACAAAACTCGATATAGAAATTCCATGTTAAATATCCTGTCTGCATGAAAATTTTAGAAGCACATTACATTAACAATAGTATACACTTTACATAACTAAAAACATAAATTGTGGCTGAATTTCAATAAACAGAAGAATCAGTGAGAAAACGGAAGTTCTCATTTACAAAAAGGAAAAAAAATCAGAAACAATTTAGACAGAGATTAATACGTAATTTCATTAATCAATTGACATACATGATTAAAATCAGCAGTGGCATCAATAACAAATTGTCAAAATACTGTTAAAATAAAAAAAATAAACTAATAAGTGGATACAAAATAAAATAACTGATATTTGAATTTATCACCTGGTTGGCTGTGAATATCACTGTTTGCAGTTAAAATATCAGGGCCTATGATATTGTAAAAAATACCAACCTTCAAGGGCGATATTTTTTAACAATGGTTATGACATCACCAGCATTTCAGCTGCCTGATGATGTCACAAACCAAACAAGGGCCAGAATAATGGAATTGTGACGTCATGTCCATTGTTGCTCCATGGTGATGTCATATTTTTGTAATGGCAGAAAATAGTCCCTCTTTATAACTGAAAATCTGAGGTAAAACCAGGTGATAAAAACAAAACAACCATGAGTCAGGGCACTTTGTACAATATCACTCGCTGTTGTGTGAATTAATATCACTCTCGCCCTGCGGGCTCGAGTGATATTAATTCAAACAACAGCTCGTGATATTGTTACTCAGTGACCCTGACTTGGGTTGTTTTGTTATAACATCTTTTGGGAGGGCACAATATAAGTCACAAGTTTGCATGGGTGTCATGACTGTCATGTGATGTCTGGACCCACGCAACAAACTATAACCATCAAAGCAAAAACCGCAGAACAATACATTGCTCATCATAAGCCAGTCACCACTGTGATCTGTGTCATGAGAGGGCTACTTAATGATTTTAGGAAGAAGCTTACTGATTCTCCCAGAACTAGAACACAAGTCTTTTTAAAAAGGTTTCTGCAGCTGACAGATACTGGACAAAGTTGAGAACAGATGAATTATGTTCATGAGGCACTCGTAATGTGGTAATTAGACACCTCCCATTCAGGCTTGTGACCAGAGGGAGAGATCTCCTGACATACATGTTAGAGGCCAAAAGGAGATATACACCAATTCCAAATCGTGAAAGAAGATGCATGTCATGCAAAACACAGGCAGAACTCAAGCAAGTAATTTAATTTTGTAATCTATGGGAAACTTCATGTCTATGAGATGTCATTTATAGAGAACATTTATGGTCATGCCAAATCCTCATGACCAATGACTTAAGTAAATTCAAGTTGGAGGGAAAGGATTTGTCAACTTTAACTTTACATGTATATTCTCCTACACATGACCTACCGAGAACCAAAACTACCCAAGACACTAACCAAGTACATGTAGGCCTACTACCAAATACAGCAGTTTTCGAGCAGGCTTGGTCGGATTACTGAGAAGACCTTACATACCAAACTTTCAGATAGCCCAGACTAAAGCCATCAAGCAACTGACTAACTATTAAAATCACATTTAAAGATCAGCCAAGATACTGCAGCTGGTTGACCTTGGAGAAATGTCTTTGTTTTTAGGTAGCCAATGGTCAACTTTTAAGGTCAGCTTAGTCGTTTATGGGTCTACCCAGATGTCAGGGTGGACATAAGCACGCTTTCAGTCTCAGTGATCTCCCCAGTGAACTGACCAAGCCTGCTCGAAAACTGCTGTAAGACTCAAAATTAAAGAATCAAGATATTTTATTCCTTTCTGAAACAGGTTACATTAAAGAAGTTTATTTTGGGACTTCATCCGGAAGTGGTTGAACTGATATTTCTCGGAGCAGATGAATTGAATTTTCACAGTTATGTTGATTTTCTGAAATTCATATTACTGATTGACAAAAAAACCTCCATTATAATGGGAGAAAGTGTAAAGAAAGATGTATTGGTTAATAGCTAATCTCAAACAAAACTGGGGAAAAAAAGGAACTTTTTTAGTCAACTCAGGAGTCAGAACTTATCAGTTATAGGAGGAATACAGGCCATTGCAGAGCCTCATATCTCAACTCTTTGTGTTCCTTTAAGCAGATGAAAACCAGTTAGGCTACTGCTAAGGACAACTAACATTAAAAAAACAGATATTTTGCACAATGTACATGACAGGTTTATTTAGAGACACAAGGGCTCAACCAAAATCTCTTGCAAAATTATGTTCAGGGAGGTGCTGAAGCAGGTAAGTGGCATTCAATAAAATTTAAAAAAATTTAAATATACATTAAGCAAACAAAATTGGTGATCAATCAACATTGGCGAACTGGATTGGCGTACTCATTGCTGTTCCTACAGGCATGACTGCATTCAATAAAGGCTTTAATCAGCCATGAAAATCCCAAGAAACACATGCTGGTGAATCAGCTATTTCCACAACACAACATTCCGTACCACCATGCAAGCAGAACCAGAGCATTGAACCTTCATCAAAACATGGCAAGGGGTGGCACAATGGAGATGCGAGCCCCACTGAGAAACTGGCGACAGATGCTGTTTCAAGTAGGCAGGTTCCATAAAAGTCCAAAACGTGTCATTGAGGGAGGATAGCGACTAATTCCAACCAGGGGATCAGAAGGAGACTGAGGCGGTGGTAAAGACATCACTGCCTTTGGTAAAAGATATTGTGCACCAGAGTGGATATCCTTACGGATAGCATTGCGCTGATAGGGGCATGTCAAAAACAAGAGTAGTTAATAGGGTCTTGTGGCGTGCTGTGTACGTATTGAACTGTACACATTGAACTTAGGAAATGTATGATATTATTCTAGGTTACGTCACTACAGTTGATGTATAGTAGACTAAGTGTATGGTATTGTACTTAAAGGCCATTAATCTTACTATAACAGTGGGTGGTAGTAAAATAACATGGAGTTGTACTAATAGTGGGCCTGACCTATTTGTACAGTATACATCTATATATATGTAAGAATGTAAGTACATGTATACATAAGTTCCATTGTATTGACCAATCTTGAGCTGGAGATGGGAAAAATGGTATACTGGGTTCTATACACAACAAAAGTCTGCAATAAGGGCAATATTCATCTCAGTAAAATTGGAGACGAATCTGACCATGTGTATGATCACCCAGAGGACCGTAGAGCTACTTTCAACACAATTAAACAGTTTATGGATATACCTCACGGAAGTATGGCACGAATTGAAATGTATGATGATGGTTTTGGTGACGATTATTTTGATTCTGAAGATGACTTCAACATCAATGACGTTGCAAGTGTAGGCCTGAAATGGAGAGCCTACAGACGTTATTATTTTAAAAAATGTCACAAAGAGGATGAAGGCCACTACAAGTTAGTTGAAGAATGTAAGGCTGTATTCACTGACTATACATTGTGTCAAGCAGACTTTGAAAAGAAGTGTATCCTTAATAAGAGTCATCCAGAGTTAGTTGACTGTTTTATGGAATTTTACAAATTTGACTTTAGACTTCTAAGATAAAGTGTACAGTGAGTCTGATCTGTACCCTGTATGGTTACCGGAATCACTACTGTATATAACATTTTACATCATAGTTGCACACATTGTGTTTTGAAATCATAACGTGAGATAGCTGTTCACAGACCGTGACTGTTTATAACCCCACACCCTTGCTATGATACATATTGTCAACAATCATGAAGAGATCAGGATCACCTAATCCTGTTCAAGGTAGTAAAAAAAGTCAAAGAGTAGACAACACTGATGAGTCTTCACCCATTCAGGATATAACAAATGAGAAACCTTACACCATCACGAGAGTAAAGGAGAAAAGAGCACGAAAATATCACGTTGAAGAGATTACATTCAGAGCTACAATTAATAAGGGTTATGAGGGGAGAGATCTTCTTTCAATTACTGACAATATACATTCTATGCTTGAAGATATTATGGAAAATGTTGAACAGGATCACCCTAATAACGAGGATAAGGCTAGATTAAATATCAGACATGCCGGACTAGAGAGAGATATTGTTGTACACTGTCAACCTAAACATAACATTACAGCATCAACAATAATGCAAAGGTGAGTCAAAGTGCTTTTTGATATCACTGTACATACATTGTCATTATGCTAGTCACAATGTCATAAACAAATGTCTCATTTCATTCCAGAGTTACAATAGTGTTGAACTCAAAACCAACATCTGTCAGTCGACTCATCCTTTGAAATTGATGTAGGTATTATGCATAATGAAGACAAGGGGGTGGTAGACATAGCTTACCAATTACTCAGCCTGATGTAAATTCACCAAGATGTACCATTAAATCCAAAAAGTCAATGGTATTGATACCAAATGTTGAAGGAGACAGGGCAGCTTACAAGAATTTGACAGATCAGAGGAAAGTGAATAGTCGTCATCCAAATTCCCAAAGATTAGGGCTATTAAACTATACAGTGATGTAGGTGAGTCGTGCAACAAGCCCACACCGATATCAGAGATATATAAGTTTGAAGAACACCTTAACGTTCAGATAATCATTGTCTCTGATTTATAAGGGACACAAAATGCATGACAATAAGCTCTACCTTATTTAAAGGATGAACATTTTTGTAGTATTATTGACATTAATGCATTCTTTGTTAAACTTGAACTGTGCAGATTTTTTCCTTGAACTCTACCCATACCAATCAAAGCATAGTTGTCAGTATGTATGCAAGACATGTTGTCATGAATTGTGTGTCTATGATAATTCTGCAATCACATGTAATGCCTGTAACATGAAATGTCGAAATGAGGCATGTTATGTTAGACACAAGCAAGAGAGGGAATAAACTATAGGGGACAAACGAGGTGACTCTAGATTGTCTTTATGCGACACCTTCTTCAGGTGTCGAAAGTGTATGATAGTTATAAACAAAACAAAAAGAGACCCTTCAGATCACAGAAGTGGTGAAGTGTATTAGCAGCAGATACAGGAACTTGAACAGAGTTTAGGAGGGGCTTATTTGTGGTCACATGACATGCCAGGTGACAGCCCATTGACCTACATGCATATTAATATCATAAAAAGCCATGTGTTAGCCTCCATGCTATGTTATAACTATATAGCATATCAAAGACATGTATTCCGCCTCTGGTTATGATATATTTAGCTATATTATGTGAACAATAGATACCAACACACCTTGTACATCTTCTAACCTTCATTAGGGGTCAAAAAAATAAATATTGTGCACTTTTCATCTAATTTTAGACTCCTTAGTCATCATTATACAAGTCTGAGCATGCCAGCAACCACCAGTCTATTTAATAGTAAGAAGCAGGTGTTCATCAACACTTTTGCACTGCAGTCCATTCTATAACGACTTTTTCCGAAAGAAATAATAAAAATGGATATTGGTCCTGATAGACAATACTCTGGTGAGTTAAAATTATAATTTTTTAATCTGACCCTTAATAAAAAACTAGATTATCATACTTTTAAGTTACTGAAATTGTAAATATATATTCAATAATATCTAATTCTAG
The DNA here is from genome assembly GCA_026936325.1 of Platynereis dumerilii. Classification (NCBI taxonomy): domain Eukaryota; kingdom Metazoa; phylum Annelida; class Polychaeta; order Phyllodocida; family Nereididae; genus Platynereis; species Platynereis dumerilii. Next base: position 30,247,746 of record JAPTHN010000011.1, read on the forward strand.
GGTTTCATCTTTCTTGTAGGCACTCCTCCAGCTGGTGAATCATGGGTTATTATGAATACCAAACTACCTAAAGCTGAGGTTTTATTTTTCACACAAATTTTTGTTCTGTACACAGTCATCATCGCCGCGATCACAAACATGTCGATTGGAAACGATTCACAAGTCTGGCTGATCCTCCTCTCAACATGCACAGGGGCAGCATTGCCATCGCCCAAAATTACAAGAATCCGCGGATTCAAAAACGACCTAGCGCAATGAAATTGAAGGTGCCATTGCTTAAACCACTGAGCAAGTGATATTGGAAGAAAGGAGAAATAGTTGATTGGAAGATGCTAGACTATTAGTACAGAATCAATGCAGTTTGAACAGATTTCTAAAAAAAGGAAAGATGGCTGCCAAAATGGCCCCCATCGTGGATTTCTCGACATGTCCCCGATCCATGCCCATAGTACCATACCTGTACCAAATTTCATTACTCTAAGTTGAAAACTAACGTCACAAATGGATTTTTACACACATGTTGACAAGAAATGTTGACATGGACACATGGACTGTGATGGACATGGTTTACATGAGTCCCCTTTCACTACCCACCCCCCTAAAAGCCTTTTTTTAACAGGATTAGGCTGTCTGCAAACACTTTAATTTCTAAAAAGTACAGACTGAAGAGCCAATGGGAGTCAAGATATCGTCCTAGACCATTGATGTTGGTATGCAAATTGTAGGTATTTTTTAGAGCTTTCCAACCATGGCAGGTAAAATGTAGTTTGAACCGCGAATTGGCGAAAATGGTCGAAAACAAAAAAGACATTGAAACTTTCAACCAAAATTGACGTAGGTAAGAATTGTCCTATCACAATTTTGATAACAGATTTGGATTCCCCAGCCCAAAACGCACCTTTTAGGCACTAGTGCTTTTTAAATTTGCATAAAAATTAACAAGAATCCAGGGATTCAAAGGTAGTCGTTTCGGGATTATATTGAAGGTGTATGATTAACATTGAGTGTGTGATAATGATATTCCTCTGTATTACATCTGTGTTTCAGACATCGTTATCATATGGACATGTGAATAAGTGAGGGAGCATTCTTTTTGGACACTTTTCTGACAATAACTTAACATGCATAAATGGTAGGCCTATAAGTAGATTGAATGCCATAAAAATTCTGATGAGTAAAATCATCCCTCTCTCAGGCAAAGTTAATGCTAAGGTTTCAAATCTTTCTTCTGTCTCATGATTTCCAAACATTTTCATTCAAAGCAGAGTACTGGATCTGCGCCAGCAACCATGCTTTGTGAAAGTAGTCTGGTGTATTAATGTGGACAGCTATTGTGCGACCTGATCTTGTGACCTGTCCAAAACATGTCAAATTAAAGTTGACCCAATTCGATTTTCCAGGGAATGACAGCATTCTGCTGCCGCTTGTCAGTCAGAAACAGACAGACATTAACATCAATATTGTCATTCAATGAAACCATTACAAATTTGTTGGTTTAAAATAGTTTTGTGTGTAAAACAGTAATAACATTAACGAGCTATTATTGTGAGGTGGTAAAATGGGAAATCGAAATAATGAAACCCAAAAATATCAAAGAGTTCAAACCCAACAGGGAAGTAGGTCTATGGCTGTAATAGTAAAGCTACATGGCCAAATATGATAAAAATCAAAATTATTTAGTTATAACATGTTTTGATCAATAAAAATAAAGCACAAATTGATAAATTGTGACCTATTTCGCTATCATTGTACTTGACATGACAACAAAATAAATCAAAGATATATAAGCGCACTTGAATTGGCATTTATTCTATGATCAGCTCAATTGGACATCACACAAATTAACTCTTTTTAAAATCATTTACTATCACTCACACTGTGGTGTAATTTACAATATAAAACATAAAATAATTACTATTAATTAAAAGCATTGTGTGATACCTTCAAGATATTCGGATAATCTGGCATGCTAATTGCAATGATTTCATATTTTCTCTTGACACTGCTAAATGAATATAATTGCAATCATTAGACACTACCTGCCAACTCAAGCCAGTTGCCATTAATTGATGCTACCTTTGACACTGACTGAGCTCAATGATTAATTGCAATTATGAGATATGACCTGCCAACTCAAGCCATTTGAGTTGATCAGTTGCTATTTTCTTTGACACTGCTCAATGAGTAATAGCAATCATTAGACACAACAAGCCAAAGTTCTGTGAATGTGCCACTGCTTAATAAATATCTCTCTCAGTCATTGTACAACAAAAAGACATGCTTTGAGAAGAACATTCCAAAGAAGATGAGAAAAAAAAAGAGGATAGTGGCTTTCAAATACATGTACATCTCAAGGTAAAAAAAGGTAAATTAAAAAAATTATCTATGTTATAATTTCTACTAAGCCTAGTGATCTTGTGCTTGTGGTTGTTTTTAAGCAGATGTCCATTAGCACCTTCCCATCCTAGTAGCCTAGAATGTTGGCCTATATCATGCTCAGAGACACTGTTTGAGTAAAATGATGCTAATTAAAGAGTAGGCTATTTTTTTTATTCACCCCCCCCCCTATATTTGCTATCATAAGTTGCATATAAACGTCTGTCACAAAATGCATTGACAATCACAAATATTAATCTAATGGCATTTAATAGTTGGGTCCATAGCAATGCTGCCATCTGTAGACGGAGCAATTGATAATTTCAATTAACATAAAATGCATAAATAAATTGTTTGAAATTTCTTAAATTTGTTATATTTTTAATTAAAGGATTGTAGTGAGTAATCATTAGGTAGTTATTCACTAAAATTCCTTAAGAAAATGACGTTTTAGAAGCATTAGTAGCGTTGGTTAATTCAGTTAAAATCACTGATTGCTCCCCAGCGATCCCACTAGCAATAACCCAACGGGATCCCAAACAGCACCACTGGTAGCGCTCGCTTGCCTGAGCGTTGCGCGCACGTTATTTACAGACGTGGATCTGCGTAATTACACCATTCCCAGGCGTAATTGTGTTTGCGGACCATCCCTTTGAACCATAAAAGGTCCGCAAAATGGTTTTCTGATGGTTTCTGATGACGCAGACGATGTGTGAGGCAAATTTGCATTACGGTATTTTGAATTCCCGATTTTCGCGGCCTTTTTTCCACTTGTCATGGTATCAGGTAGTCGTTCATGAACGACTACCTAAAAATTGACACGTCCTACAGTAGTATGGTTAAAAATTTACTAGTCCTTCAGCAAATCTCCTGGCCCGCAGAACGCGAACTATTATTCACATTTTGTTTCCAGTACATTAGCAACAAAAAATCACCTGATTGTCACATTGAAATTGAAAAGAAGATTCTGGTAATTTGAAAACAATCTAGAGGATTCTTTGTTTTTATTACTAGATAATGAAATTTCCAATGCTTGTCAGCTATTTCAAAAGGTTTAAACTCAGTTGAGCTGTCCTGAGCAGCATCCATGCTACTCAATGAAGTGCTGAGGCTGAACAGCCTGAGCTGTATTTTCAGACCTCATGTATATAGGCTGAGCTGAAAAACTATCCATTTCAATTTATTTGAACAACCATTTATAAATTTATCTATTATTTGATTTCAAACAATGTGCAATAAACATGTTCCAATTGAATAAAGAATAATTTGATCAAATCAACATCCAAAGAAATCCACAACATCCACGAGGTGGCAGGTGCTCCACTAGCTGTAATGCTGGACTTCATTAATTAGTACTGAGGCCTGAGCCCACCATTGGCTCTCACTATAACTCTTGTTGTCCTGCACATGATTCTGGGAAAATGGTTCCACTCCAGTGGTTCCAAAAGTCAACATCCAGTGTTTTGGGAAGGGCAGGGCAACATTTACATTAACTTGGGAGTTCTTTCATTTCATGCTATCAATACCAGCTTCCCAAAACTAGTGTGGCTTAATGTTCCCTAATAACCTCTCAACACAAAGCAGACCTCATGAAATTTGTATGTTTTTAGGTAAGTTGCCTCAACTCACAAGATTGTGGATTCCTACCCTCCCCCCCCCCACCCAAAATGGTAGAGTCCATGTGGTTACAAGTTGGTGTCACATGACCTACACCCAGTTCCCTCATTGGTCAGCCTGCTACTACTACTAGGTAAACAGCAAACATGGCAAACATTTGAAGAGGCAAACATTTAGAAGTTCCACAGAAATAACTATGAAACTAATGAAATAACAACATACACAGATGTCATTGCTATGCCAGAACTTCATTTGTATCACATATAAATGGTCAAATGAAAAATTTACACAGTTTGTTGGTCAATTGCCAAGTTTCAGGCCAATCTCATAATTAGTCAAAAGCAGACAACCCACTTTCAATCCCCTTTTCCCTTATCACTTCCCGACCGCTTTTGCCCTCCTCTAATAAACGCCGATAGGTCGTTTAAAAACTCAACCCCGCCTTAGAAAGATCATTTCAACAGATGACACAGAGTGATTCAGAGTCTTTTTTTTGCTACTCCCCCCACCAGACTCTCATGGTGTTTATTAATTATTACTTTTAAATGGCTACTGTTGGAGATTTTGACAGTTATCTCAGAGCTCTTTATTATGACCCAAAAGCTCCTGGAAGCTTCTCAAATGCTCAGAAACTTTGGTATGCATCTAAGAATGACTCAAAAAGACCTAACGGTCTCACATTGAAAATCATAAAGAACTGGTTATCTCTCCAGGATACATATCTTATTCATACAAGACCAATCAGACATTTCAAAACTCAACATGTCATATCAAACTTTATAGATGAGGAGTGGGAAAGTGATTTGATTCAGATGACTAGTTTAGCAATGCAGAATAAAAAATTTCCGTTTTATTCTAGTGGTAGTGGATATTTTTCGTCGTTTTGTCTTTACAAGACCACTTAAAACAAAAACTGCAACAGAGACAGCTGAAAAATTTCAAGAGATCATTGATGCTAATGGGCAAGGACCTGATCAGCTTTAAACAGATCAAGGCGGGGAGTATAGGGGGTGCCACTCTCAGGATATGTTGAAAAAAAAAAAAATTTCCCATTTTTCAGCATACGGCCCACACCATGCTCATATTTGTGAGAGATTGAACCAGACAATTGAACATAGAATTTATAAATATTTCACTGAGAATGCCACTACAAAGTATATAGATATCCTCCAGGATATAACTTTTTCAATGAATAATACAGTGCACAGTACACTTCATAGAACACCTTCAAGTATACCGTGGGAAAAAATCAGCATGGACAAACGAAATATTCTCAGTATCAAACAGAATCCCAAGCCGTCCAGTCAGATACCGAGTGAAAGATCTAGCTCACGAGCAGATAAAGGGCTCTTTTTATTCTCAAGAGATCCAAAAAGTTAACATCATTGCCACTGATGCTGTTCAGTACACTATAGATAAAGTACTGTCATACAAAACAATCAGGGGCATCAAATTTGCTAAAATCAGGTGGCTTGGAATACCATCCAAGTTTGATAGTTACATAAAGAAATCAGAAATAAAGAAATATAAGAGATTGAAGCGCTAAAATGTACATTCATATTTCTAGTGATGCGAGCAAAAATTTCTTTGACAACAACACCCCCTCATCATTCAGAGAAAAGCTTCCATACACAATGCATCTTGAGGAAACACATAATTTCGAAAGTGCATTGATAGAACTCACTACACCTCCTCTCAAGAGCACATATTCCCCTAAGTATATACTCCTAAATTCCCAAGTATGCTCGTCCAGCATCATCAAAAACTCACTGAGGCCTATTTTACGGAGGCTCTCTGCTGACGATTTAGGTAAAACCATTGAGTTTACAGCCCCACAGTACATACCTCTGACGTCACACACTGTCACTGTTCTGGAGTGCTATTTAACTGGTGACAAAGACTCAGAGCCTTCATTCACCCCAGGCCATCTCTATGCAACACTGCACATTAGAAAACTGCACTGAACCCTGACTCCGAAAAAAAACAACAACAACCAGAAAAACAACAGTTAAAAACATCTGTGCAGATTTGTTCATCCCAGGTCAATCATTTTTTTTTTTTTTTTTACATTCGCTCTGAAAATGGCTGATTATTATAACACCCATACAGTCTTAGATTAGTTGAAGGTGCATATAGGACGGAACATTTTTGCGGTTGCCAAGAGGATATACGGTTGTGTCGATATCAGGGAGCACTTCTTCCTGGAGCTGAATAAGCTAATTCCGACAAAAAAAGGTATTTACCTCAAGAGGGAAGAATTCACCAGGCTTGCTGAAGCACTTCGCTCAACCGTGACAAAAATTTGGAAGGGCCTTAAGGACCACCCCCATGCCATCTCAGCCATGAAGACGATGGCTCATGCAACCATTGCAACCCGAGATTTATTTCCACAGAGCAACGGGTGTCAATTGCCAAAGAGCGAGTAGCTGCTTCACAGGCATCCTCAGCAGCAGCAGCAGCAGCAGCAGCCAAACGACCGGCGCATCCCCCAAATACATGCAAATCCCCGATGAGGGAAGAGTCAACACCCTTATCGCCAATCAATCTCGCTACTCCCCCTGAGGGGAGTAGGGCAGCGAAGTTCATTCCATTGTCATTGAACTCCGATGAAATCTCCGAAGCAAGAGAAGAGCACCCTCCCTCATCACCTTCCTTGCTGAGCGGCAAGAAAGATCGGCCATGCGGCAGTAAGAAGACAGAGAGCCTCTTGTCTGGTGGGTCAACCAGACTATCGGGAAAGAAGGCCCCATCTACAACACTCAGAAGAACCCCCTTAAAAGAAAAGAAAGGTCGCTATTTCATCAGACTCGGACGACTGCAGCACCGATGAGGAACATGGAAAGTAGGGGTTCAGTGGAGCTGCAGTAAACAAAATAGAGAGAGAGCCTGTAGCTTCACTGCCCTCACCCATACTTTTCACGTTCTTACCCCCCAGCTATATAGTCTGTTTTTTTTTTTCAATATGAAAATTTCATGACCTTTCCTTGGTCAGTGGACTCACGAGTGATGTGAAATTTATTATGACTGAACTTCTTCAAGTGAGCAAAATTTAGTATTATTTTCTTGGACTTTACACAAACCGAAATGGAACCAACCGAGGAACCATTATGTCGACTCAGTGAACTGGTAAAAGTATTTACACGTCTTCTTTTTTTTTTTGGGAGTGAACAATATTTTTGCTATATTATTGTTATTTTCACAGACTCTACAAGTACAGAAATCAATTTCACTTTCGCCATGCCTACAGTACTATGTGATTTATGAGTTTTATTACTCGTGGACTTTTTAGGAGACAAATTTCATTATGAGAAGGGTAAAATTCAATTCTAAATTTCTACATTAATATGGGCTGGGGTCAAGTGTGCCTCAAGCCGAGGAAGTGTAATGTGGCAACCCACTCTTCTCCGGGGTCTTGCATACTTCTAGATTAAGAAGGAAAAAAAAAAGATGCTTATTTTAGTTATGCTTTGGAATAGAAGCAAATTAATAACAATAGAGGAGTAACATGAATTTTATCAATAACTATATGATTTTTATAATGCTTTTCCTGTTGGGACTTAATAAACATGAAAAAATATTTAATTTTTTTGTTTAGAGTAACAGTGATGTCAACTTAATTTTTCAAGTGAATGGTATTATCTTATATCCCATAAAGAAATGTGATTTGTTTTATGATGTATTACTTCAGGCTAAAAAAATAAAATAAAATTCAAAATTTTGAGAGACTACCCTAAGAAACACAGGGTTTGTGGGGTTAGAGAGAAAGTGTTTCAAGGATACGAAACAAATGATAATTTTGCTAGTTGGTTATAACACCCTCAAAGGAAGAGTGTAGTTGCGATTGCTCATAACTTGAAATCTTTTGATTGTCATTTCTTACTGGGTTACTTTTGAGAAATGGTATATACCCTGACATTATTTACGATGGGTCAAAAATTATGTCAATGTACATAGGACAAGGTGTAGGCATCAAGTTTATTGACTCGTTGAATCATTTACCCCTGCCACTGAAGAAATTACCTGAGGCTCTTAACCTTGAATCAGAGATAAGGAAGGGGGACTTCCCTCATTTTGCGACCTGCAGGGAAAATCTTTCATATATAGGCCCCTATTTTGATCCTACTTATTACGGTGTAGACTCAAAGAGTCCAAAAGAAAGACAAGACTTTTTAGACTGGCATTCTCAAAAAGTGGCTGAGGGTGTTGTGTTTAATTTTCAACACGAAATACTACAGTACACACATAATGATGTAGAAATACTAAGACTTGCAATGCTACATTATAGATCACTGATTATGGAGACAACAATGTTTGAGCATGGTGGGTCATGTGTAGATCCACTAAGTTTTACAACACTTGCAGGTGTTGCTATGCAAGTACTGAGACAGCAAATGTTGTATGAAGTATATAAAGTTACATTACTTGATGGAACAACGCTGACAGGATATCTAAAAAGGGACCAATGGACCGATGACAATGGTAATACAATTGACAAAGATACCATACTTGAAACAACATTTGTGAAGAGTCCTATACCTAGGATCCCTCCAAATGAGTACTTCAGACACATCAATGACAGTGAAAAATGTGCGCTGTGGTTGGGCTGGGTATCTCATATCACTGGTATAGACGTACACAGTAATCGTAACAGCTCCGAACATAGAATAGAGGGGACTCGCCTATCAGTAGACGGGTACAACGATAATTTACGGACTATCTGGGAATTTTTCGGGAGTTTCTATCACGGCTGTAGAACTTGTATGGTTAACGATAATGGTGTGCTCTCAGCATTTCATCGTCAGAGGTTTGAGTCCACAAAAGAGAGACTTAACACATTGAAGAAAATGGGGTACAGGATAGTCTGTATGTGGGAATGTCACTTCAATGTAATGCTGCAAAAAAACACTGCTTTGCAGGAGTTTGCAAAGACATTCACAAGCGTCACACCAATTAAAATAAGAGATTCATTTTTCGGTGGTTGCATTAGCCCAACAACATTATTTTACGAAGCAAAGGAGGGTGAATACATTGAATATCTCGATTTCACCTCGCTTTATCCTTATGTCATCCTGACCGGGACGTATTGTACCGGACATCCTGTAATAATTAGGGATAACTTTTATTACACCCTTCATAGTAATTATGGTCTTGTCAAGTGTCAAGTCAGCGCACCTCGAAATCTCTACATTCCCGTTTTACCATATAGAAAAGATAATGGTACACTCGACTTTCTACTGTGTTTTACTTGTATTAAGACACATCAACAGACACCTTGCACACATAGCAGAGGCAAACGTTCTTTCATTGGAACATGGACAACACCTGAGGTTACAGCAGCACTAAAATCAGGATATGAAATTGACAAAATTTTTGAAGCGCACCATTATAACACAACTGCTAGTGATAAAGGTCCTGGCAATATTTTCAGAGAGTATGTACAGACATTCATGACCCTTAAGCAACAAGCAAGTGGTTGGCCTTCATGGGTAAAAATCAATGGAAGATAGGACCAAATATATCGATGTGTGTATCAAGATATACTATTATATTACATGAATATAAAAAACTTATAAGTCGTTAATTATGATATAGCATTTCAGATCAGTAATAAGAAATGCACTCCTCAAGGGTCATATCAATACTACTATTATTTTACATGGTTCCACATCTGGAACACATGTATTCAAGTGTGGGGCTGTACCATTTGCCGAGTTATATAGCGTGTGTACATGTACCTACATCGATAACTCAGTGATTGTTGACTGCACAGATCACATAGAATTGGGGTCCTTGCCAACATTCTCACGTAGACTGACGAGCCTAATACGAGTCATTAACATGAAAGCCACTCTCTATTGTCATAGTTAACTTCTCGATCATAAGATTGTCTACTGTCATGATAAAGGTATGTGAAATTATGTCTATCATGTAGTACTTTTTACTATACCTGAGCTAATGTGATACGATGTGGTAATTGTATATTATCGTTTTCAGTATCAACAGACATGATCCAGTCACAGCCTACAACTCTTGTAACATCAATGGTACATTCATCAGATATTACCAGTTCCGTATCAATCAAACGATCATCAAGTACAGAACGGTATATCTATGGTTCACAGCAATACACCACCAAAGGTACATTCGACATAACAGAAACAGGCATCATCCCACAGAAAATGACAAAGCAAAATGATATCATCAGTGTGTCTGATAAACTACGATTGCAAACAATACTGCTACGTATTGTAATTGGGTATTGTTTATTCCAGTTAATACAATAATAAATATTTTAATTCTTTCTATACATGTATGAAATAATTTGCACTACACATCTGATGACAAATATATTTTAACATAACATCGATGATTGTATCATATGAAACAAACGATATGTGTGTGTTATATTTCGTAGATATGTGTTTGATATACATATCAAGTTCGGCGTACACACATGCAATAAAGCACAGACTTGTTTTTGAAATATGACCTCTAAAGATACACAAGTTCTCATATGACACATATCACAATTAACATAAGTTCATCATGTCATTTGTGAGTAACAGTCACATTGTTTAACAATATACACGAAGTTGATACAATCTTCAAGCCTGCTATGAAATAAACGTCACAATATTAATATTATACAATAAAAATACTTTATCTTTTATAGAGCTTGTGAATGTTCTGATATACGAAATATATGTTAGGCTGTACGACAATTGTGGGGCGACAGGCTCAGCTGGATTAGTCCAACCTGTAATCAATTGATAGGTTCAACCATAGCAATTTTTTGTCAGTCATGTGCGATGAAAACTAACGTATCTTATCGTAAAATGAGAACATGTACGAGTCAGCGAATTTAGTAATTGTGATCTAACAAGACTTTGTGAATATTTGCAGATACTATCAAAGGCTGTAGCATCATGTAAGAAGATGGCAAGACTGGCAAGACGTAACTACTATGATATTCCGAATGATAGTTGGACCGAGATGCAATCAGTTAGGTGTGTACTTACATTTTAACATGCTCCTCATAAGGTATCCATTTTCATGTGTATCCTCAATGAAACAACTTTTCGATGATACTCATCAACCTCTCCTCATTACGTGACCATTCCTATCTCTTATATTAAAATGATAACGTACGGGATTTATCTCAAGTTATACTCAAAGCCTGATCTTCTCATTTACACTCAACCTTCCTTGCCCTTCTATGGCAAAACTCTCCCCTTTTCAATGCCATTGCATTCCTCTAAATGTCCTAATTAATGATAAATACTATTAAGCTGATTCAAGTATAATACACAAGAGGGCAGCAGCTGCAAGCTCTCTACCAGTTGTCCCTTTTCTTCTGCTCTGATCTCTTCTATTCCAATCTGCATCTATGTGTAATCTGCAACTAATTCATCTATGCAATACATTTTTATCCTAAACAAAATAATTCTATATGTTCTTTGCATCCAATCTACGGGTAACTTACTTTGCTATTATCATTTTATAGGCATATATCACATTTAAATTCGGAGGATCATAAACTTCGAACTTTCAACTTTTGGGACGCTCTGTTGCTGCTGTCTTCTAATTATATTCGGACGAAAGTTTGATCTACAAATTTCAAAGTACTTTACAAATTGTTTTGCTATCTAAGTTTGCAAAATAATTTTTTTCTGGAGAATATCACGCATTGTTTCTTGTCAGAATGGCGGATTATCTAGGAACCAGATACCAGTACTGTACTTCCGAAGGTCTTGCTATAAAGGCATCACCACTGTGGCTGGAGGAACTGTCACCACTTCGATTTGTGTATGTGCAAAGGTTCCGAGGCATCATATTTTTACATGTTCGCGAATTTGCACGAGATTGTGAAGGGGCGGCAGTCTTCCCCACGCCTAGAGGAGTCTCCCCAAATTTGCAACAAACAGCCGATCTCATCAATGAACTCGACGAGCTAACCCATGTCATCAGTGGAGAGGTACGTGTCTCTTTTTTTCCTTTAAAAAAAGCTTAAAATTTATGGCCTCATGATATGCCTAATAACTGCTTAGTTCTCTTTTAAGATGTGGCTCTAGGCTGTCTGTAAAAAAAAAAAAAAAAAAAAAAGCAACCAACAACAAAAATTCCACAAGAAAACTAACTTCTCTTCGTTGAAAAAAATTTACAGCTATTTTATACCTTTTTTTTTCACCTGTTTTGAGAGAAGCCTTGCTAAAAAAAAACATCAACATTTCTTAATTTCCCCAAAATTAGCACTTAAAATCATGTGACCTGCTCCACCAAAATGAGTTCTAAGTAGGCAATCAGCATTTTCAAGAAATCAACAAAAATGTGTCAAAAGGTGACATTTGTATGTTTTTTAGCTGTTGGTACCACAATTTACCTAAAAGCGATTTTCTTTGAACAATTTAAGCTATTTTTAACCAAAAACAGCCTATAAATTATCTAAATTGGGAGTATTTCTTGATTTACTTAGTTCTTTTATTGCAATGGCGGGAAATTAAAATGCCATTTTCTTGAAGTTCAATGTTCAATATCATCAATGTTTCATGTGCAATATCTTTGTATTGAATGAAGAAATAAGGTTGAATGAAACATCATTTCCCACTTCCAGTTGAACGAAGTCATCTTCGCAATTGCCAATTGAATATGATATGAGGCCGGTTATGAACCATTTTGATGGAGCAGATGACATATTGTGTACAGGAAAAGCAATTTATGGACTTTTTTTCTGCTTTTTTTTTAGAGGAGTCGAAGGAGCATAGGCGAGCAGCCCGCAGCGGAAACCTTGCTCATCGAGGACGATGTGGGGAGTACTACAACAGAAGATCACGTCTTCTCCGATGATCTCCAACCCCAGTTGAAGGTGCATTTAGGACGGAACATTTTTGCGGTTGCCAAGAGGAGCTCAATAAGCTAATACCCACAAAAAAAGGTATTTACCTCAAGAGGGAAGAATTCACCAGGCTTGCTGAAGCACTTCGCTCAACCGTGACAAAAATTTGGAAGAGCCTTAAGGACCACCCCCCATGCCATCTCAGCCATGAAGACGATGGCTCATGCAACCATTGCAACCCGAGATTTATTACCAGAGAGCAACGGGTGTCAATGGCCAAAGAGCGAGTAGCTGCTTCACAGGCATCCGCAGCAGCAGCCAAACGACCGGGGCATCCCCCAAATGCATGCAAATCCCAGGTGAGGGAAGAGTCAACACCCTTATCGCCACTCAATCTCGTTACTCCCCCTGAGGAGAGTAGGGCAGCGAAGTTCATCCATTGTCATTGAACTCCGATGAAATCTCCGAAGCAAGAGAAGACCACCCTCCCTCATCACCTTCCTTGCTGAGCGGCAAGAAAGATCGGCCATGCGGCAGTAAGAAGAGAGAGATCCTCTTGTTTGGTGGGTCAACCAGAGTATCGGGAAAGAAGGCCCCATCTACAACACTCAGAAGAACCCCCATCAAGAAAATAAAGGTCGTTATTTCATCAGACTCGGACGACTGCAGCACCGATGTGGAACATGGAAAGTAGGGGTTCAGTGGAGCTGCAGTAAACAAAATAGAGAGAGAGCCTGTAGCTTCACTGCCCTCACCCCTACTTTTCACGTTCTTACCCCCCCCAGCTATATAGTCTGTTTTTTTTTTTCAATATGAAAATTTCATGACCTTTCCTTGGTCAGTGGACTCAGGAGTGATGTGAAATTTGTTAAGACTGAACTTCTTCAAGAGAGCAAAATTTAGTATTATTTTCTTGGACTTTACACAAACTGAAATGGAACCAACCGAGGAACCATTATGTGGACTCAGTGAACTGATAAAAGTATTTACATGTCTTCTTTTTTTTTTTGGGAGTGAACAATATTTTTGCTATATTCTTGTTATTTTCACAGACTCTACAAGTACAGAAATCAATTTCAGTTTCGCCATGCCTACAGTACTATGTGATTTATGAATTTTATTACTTGTGGACTTTTTAGGAGACAAATTTCATTATTAGAAGGGTAAAATTCAATTCTAAATTTCTACATTAATATGGGCTGGGGTCAAGTGTTATGCTTAGTTATGCTTAGGAATAGAAGTAAATTAATAACAATAGAGGAGTAACATGAATTTTATCAATAACTATGATTTTTAAATTGCTTTCCTGTTTGGACTTAACAAACATGAAAAAATATTTATTTTTTTTTGTTAAGAGTAATAGTGATGTCAACTTAATTTTTCAAGTGAATGGTATTATCTTATATCCCATAAAGAAATGTGACTTGTTTTATGATGTATGCTCTAAGATAATGTAAACTTGTTTCTGCTCATGGTGGAATGCAAAAAAATTACTGCATTCTACAATACAATAGCATTATTAGTTGCAATTTCCTGTAGCCGAGGTGAAAAGGTGGTTTATGTTTATTTTTCTAGAATAACTTCAGGCTAAAAAAATAAAATTAAATTCAAAATTTTGGGAGACTACCCTAAGAAACACAGGGTTTAATTTTCTAATACAGATTTACTTTTCACCTTTGCTATAATTTTCCAGCTACATAGTGCATTAAAATTTAATCATTCTGTGTTTGTTCAATTTCTTGCAAGTTTATGAAAAGAAAAACGATTTGACAGAGGGGAGAGAGAGAAAGAGAGAGAGAGAGAGAGAGAGAGAGAGAGAGAGAGAGAGAGAGAGAGAGAGAGAGAGAGAGAGAGAGAGAGAGAGCCAGGCCGCGCGGCCCAGAGTGGCCGGTTCAAGACGGGACGCGTTCATGCATGGCCGGAACCTCCTGTGGCAGCGGTCCATGTTGAAGCGGCCCCTTGTGTGGGCGGCTCCTTGTGGAGGCAGCAATCGGTTGATTCATGAGAGGCCTCTAAATCAAGCGCTCATTCCAAATGACAGCGTTCCAAAAAATGAATGAGCGCTCCAGGATGTCGTAAGCAATCTCTAAATTAACAATGCCTTCTCTTTTGGGGTGTGCACCACTCTACTGGAAGAGTCCATTGTGGATTCATGAATGAATGAGTGGGGGGCGCAGGCTTCATGCAATGACACTGAACCTCACTCGAAGTGAGCTGTTGCTTGACAGCCCGTGTAGATCTATGCCAGCGATCTGTCAAATTCTATTGAACAGTGAAATAGTTGCACTAAAAGGCTAGATTCTCTTGAGCATTTCTACTCTAGCCTCAGGCATATTCTGAGGGGGTTGTTATTTCTATGGGGAGTAATTCAATGCCCCAACATCACAAGACCATTTCTCAACACATGAGGTTTATTCTGAGGACTAGACTGGCAAAGTGCTGACAGATTTTTGTCTGATTTAAATTAATAAAAATCAGTGTTAAAAATAAAAACAACTGAGAAAAATGCTAAATAAAGATGCAATATCATTTAATACTGAAGTATCCAGACTAGAATCAGAAAATAGACAAAAAACATTTGATGAAATATGAACAGTTCTATGTCTGAAATTGAACCCATAATATTGTTTTAGATCTTGCAACCCTGGGGTTAATAAGCCTGGTGAATGCCTGAGGGGATTCTCGAATTTTAGCAGCTTCTGTAATCATAGCTCTGGCAGCACAGAGATATTCGCCTTCATGGGGTCGTATATAGACCATTGATTGTTTGCCCAAGGCTGTTAGTGCAGTTTGTTCAATGTCTGGGGTATAGACAGCACGGTGCCCCCCGCCTCCAACGACTTCATGATCACCCATTACTCCTAGGTTGACTTCAAAAGTATGATCCATGCTTAACCCCTCGTTTGAGTTGAGAACGGCCTCCACTCTAAAATTGAAAAGAGGTCAGAATGCTTAATTAAGGGAGAGAATATTTACAATATTAATAATTTTTATTTTTAACCTGGCTATGGAAAAAATGGTTTAATTCAATGTCCCTGATTTTGATATTCTGCCTGGGAGAGAGTATGATGGAAATTAGAGAGAACTTACCTTTCAATTATAGTCTCGGGGGTTATCTGATGCCGGGGTTGGCAGTGTATGAAAATTGGTCTTTCCAGCTGATTATGAGAAATTATTTATTGTGCTCTGTCATTATCAGAATATTTTGCAGTCTTCTCAAGAATCTCTGCAAACATGGCTTGGAGGTCATCTTTCATCTCGCTCACTGCAAGACCATGTGTATTCTCTTTGAACTTAACACTTAACAAGTTGTTTCCATCATGGAGAATTTATAGGATCTCTTAGTGTCAAGTTTCTGTATTGTATAGTTCTTTGATTTAGCAGTCTCTTCCATGTCTAGTCTGGGAGCTTTTGCAGTTGGTGTTCCTGGAGAACTTTCATTAGGCCTGTCTTGTACTGCTGATTCCAATGATGCTCTCCTCTTTGGGGGGACAGCATTATTCTTGGGATGAATATTGGCATCCATATTTCTTAAGTGAAAATTTCACTATTTCAGTGTAAACAGTTACTTGTTGATTCCATTGCTATGTGATGTATGATAATTTTTCCATATTAGCAATTTAGCATCTAGCATGAGATGAAGTGACTGGCATCCTCCTTCATGCCATTACATGTCGGGAATGAATTTGAAAACTAGCGGGCCAGCCGGCTATTGGCTGATGTCTCCAATTTGTTTCTTTTTGTTCAAGATAAAAATGTAAAAAAACAAACTCTCCAGATGTTCAAATTCTATGCATAAAGAGACAATCAAACCATGAGAAAAAAGAAGCTGATCACTGATAGTTAAATGTGTCATCCTTTCACCCACAGGCCCCCATAAATCATTCTGGGGTAAATGCTCACATGTAGAAATCTACTAGCACCCTATAAAAATGTTTTCTATACATAATATACCAGGTGTGTGGAATTCTAATGTAATATTTATTTTTTTTCGAGTCTTAATGAAGGTTAGAAGATATACCAGGTGTGTTGGTATCTATTGTTCACTTAATATAGCTAAAAATATCATAACCAGAGGCGGAATACATGTCTTTGATATGCTATATAGTTATAACATAGCATGGGGGCTAACACGTGGCTTTGTTATGATATCAATATGCATGTAGGTCAATGGGCTGTCACCTGGCATGTCACGTGACCACAAATAAGCCCCTCCTAAACTCTGTTCAAGTTCCTATATCTGCTGCTGATGGCAAAATAACCAGGAAAGGGCTGCAAAAATCGGAATTAACTTTCAGCCAGCTTCTGGAATATTCTAAATCTTTGGAAGTCACAGATGGCAAACAAAAGGAGATGAAGCGTCCAGAAGTGCTTGGTCATCCAGTTAATGCTGTAAACGTGGAATCAAAGACAAGCGTCTTTAGAAAAAAAAAGCCTCAACACAAGCCCCAGTAAACCCGATAAAGCCAGAAAACCCCCACCAAAAGCGCAAGAAATTATTGACTACCAAAATTGTGGTAATCTTTGGCCCCCTAAAGGAGGTCAAGTGAACTGTCCAGCTCACAAAGTACAGAGTCCCAGATGCAAGAGACTGCATTAATTTGCGAACTTATGTCAGTCAAGAACCTCAGCCAGTGCATCTTCTGCCTGCACCAGTCTCCAAAGCATGGTTATCGCCACAAGCCGAGACATATACGCACGGTGAACACAGCAGACTTGGACAGTGACTCAGGAACAGAATATGTGTAAGCCATCCGTTCATCAGCATTGTCGTTCACATATATCGGAATCAACAGCAAGAAAACCAGAAAGTTAATCGACACTGGTGCCTCAGTGAAAATTATTGACTCAGACTCTTGGTGTGAATTAGGCAAACCAGGATTAACTTCATCAACTACTAAGCTAGTTCCGTTCGGTTCACGAGACACTCTAAACGCTCTTGGATATTTTGATGCAAGCTTAACGCATGGTGATGGGAAAAACATTGCCAGAGTGTATGTTGTTCCAGGAAAGTGTTTGTTAGGTTATGGTTCAGCTTCAGGCCTTCAGCAATTCGAATTGTGACTCTAGACAACAGCGCTAGTATGGAGACAATATCAAGTGTTTCTGAGGATGTAGTTTCTTCATTCCCTAAGCTGTGTCCTGAGGTGTCAAGAACTTTGCACAAAATATCCTAATTGAATCAAATTCATATGATTTTCGTCCAGTGTCCATGATCCTTTAGGAGGGTGGCATTTCACATTGCACATTTTTTAAACAGATTAAATATGTATATTCTAATCTTTGTCACACAGCTGTATGTACAGATCACTGCAAAATGTAGATGCCACCACACAGTTATCTTTATCAACTGATAAAGAAGTTGACTTGGAAAGCCTTCTTCCTCTCACAGAACAGGATTTAAAGGACATGTTGCCTAGAAGAGTTAGGCCGACTTATCAAAAAAATTTCTTTCGTCGACCAGCTGAATGACCTGGAGGACAGCCAACGGGAGGATGCCTTGATTGACACTACAAACAGTCACCAGACTTCGCTGTCAAACTTCAGCATTAGAATAAAGCAGTTGCTTCCAAAAAATGAAATTGCAGCCGACATGACATTTTCATCGATGAGTGTGCAGACTGCGTCCTGTCACTAGGAGACATGAAGGAGAAGGCCGACGACGCCAATTTTGGGAGGTGACTGACAGAAACTTATCCATGTCTGGCATTCCCCGGTTACCAACAGTCATGGGTGAGTTAACAAGTTATTATAGAAAGACTGAATTTCCCACAACAAAAGAGGACCAATATCATATGTATTGTTTCTTCAGGTTAATGTGTAAAAACAAATTCAGCTCTCTTTCTAGTACCTCTTTCAGACCTTCATCACTGACACAAACTTTCACAGAAAGTTAAAATATCCGTTGGTTCAGAGCCAAACGTCTTACAAGTATGGAACCTAGTCCTGAAAGACGTAGACGTCTGCTTTAGCTTCCAACTATGGCAAGAAGTATAGGTGACTTTTCTGATAATATACCTGCATCTTTATGTTAACTTTACCAGTACTGCCAATTGATCTTTCTTATAAAGAAGCTATTAATTTTTATTACAGATGTCATGCCCTCTGAAGAAGCAGAAAATAAATTCAAAGAGGCAATAGAAGCAGTAACGCGAGACATCCCATTGATGCAAAAACTCTTCCGTGCTTCTGTAGTCTGCACCGTATTTCAAGAAGAAGCTGTCTGCTATAGTCAATGGAGCTGTGAGCCAAATGCTTCCCTTATTTTTGGAAGAGAGCACAAATTAATTATGATGTGACAAAATCCATAATGGTTATTAACCATAACCATGACACATAAGCATATTAGGCCATTAAACTATCCAGAGTTGACAGCTATCTTGTTTTCTCTGTTTGATACATCAGGAGAAGGATTCAGATCACATGAGCGGTTGATTTGCAGCACACTTTTCCTTCAAAAGCCAACATGGATGGACATACCCAAAGCTGTCAAGATCTTGAACTCTGTGTATGGCATACAGATAAGTGTGTCTGCTGCTTACACCTACACGGAGAACTATAAGAAAGGTTCCTATCAAGCAAAGAGACATCACTTCAATAAAGGAGTGAACCCCAATATATGTTTGCGGAGATCAACTCGTGATGGCCAAAAACATCCCTCAATCAACAGCCATTATGCTTGTGCTGCTGTGAGATACACACTTGAAGAAATGTTTGAAAGGAATGGAGCTGTCATAGCCAGAGACAACAAGGCTTTGGTCCACACGGATGTGGAAGTTGTTCAGAGGCCAAGCAAAAGTTGGGTTAGAGTCAGATACCCAGATCATGACTGGGAAAAAGATAGTGATAGATGTCTCACTGTCACTACCTACCAACTGGTGAAGAAGAAAGAAATTAAACAGTCCCCCGCACAACTGGCTCAGCTTGCGCAGCATGTGATAACTCAGTCCAAACTTACAGGGCCTGGTGTTAGTGTTGTGAAAATGACTTATTTCCAAGGGGAAAGTGTATTGAGACATCTCAATGAACTGTTGTTTATAATGTCTGAAGACAGTTTCAAGGATCATTTCTTGAGAAATGGACAATTCATAACTGAACTTCTTGTGACTGTGGACAATGGTGGAGATGAGAGACCAAGAGGAAAGCAAACTATGTTTGCACTGGCATTGCTGAGGCTTTTGTTGGACCTTGATCGTGTGAAATCCATTGCATTTGCTGAAGGTGATTCGAAGCTTCACTCTGTCGAGCGATACCATGTAGCAGAAAATAGAGCACTAAGTCAACTTGGCCCCATTTCTTCTCACTAAATGTTTGAAAGTGAAAGAACCAATGGTGTACATGATGATGAAAAGTTCAGGGAAAACATGTTGCTGGCTGCTGAAGATGCCGTAGGCAGAATTAGTGGTGTACCGTATGCAGACGATGTCTTCACTGCATTGCTTGCTCCAAGCGAACAGGATTGGATCATTTCACAAGAAACCGGCGACAAGTGGCGACGATTTCTTAGCACTGACAGTGATAGCCACAGATCAGCTAACAACTTTGTCATCAGACCTAATGGTCCCATATGGAACAAGATTTGTTCCTTATATGGATTGACTCCAACCAGAGTTTTTTCTGCCATGAGGGTATATAGAGAGATGAGTAGTCCGTCAACATCCTGGCATGGTCACTATTCTTTCACCTGCTACAGACCCGATGAATCATGGCGTGGACAGCCTTGCAGAAGATATGAAATCACACCACTTCTTGATGTTGGGCGACTGCCAGAATATCATTATCTCTCGTATCATGAAGCAAAAAACATGCATGACTACTTCGTAGAAAACAGCTTACCACTGCCACTGTGGCTAAAAGTCAAACATAAGAATGGCTATGGAAAATAGCCCAGAGGTAGCTAGAAATCCTACCATGATGAAAGAATTAAGCGATGTCATTGGTGTTCCGAGTCCTGAAATTCTGCAATATCTTCTTAAACTTGAGGAAAAAGAAATGCAAGGTGCATGTAGGAAAAAAACTTTGCTGAAGTACAAAGACAATTTGGCAAGGCTTACAGTCGCAGAAATTAGGAGCAAATTGTCTGAATTTGGGGTCAACACCACCAGAGGTCAACAAACAAAAGTTGATGTCATTGTAGTGCTTGAGAGAGAATTGCAGGAGAGAAATATTACAGTAGCTGAGTTCATGGAAGACTACTTAGAAGACTCATGAAAAGTATCAATTTCAAAAACAGGACTTTATCTATAAAGAACTGTGTTTGAAGTATATTGATGTTTCAACTGTTGCTATTGTTGTATGTTGACAGGGAAGCAGCCAGGACAAGGGGCGAGGAAGCGTGCCAAGGCCAGGCAGGCAAGGGAGGACGCCAAAAGATGTTGTGTACTTCACTCTGAGTGCCATGAATTGGTGGACAGTCACTGCCACCTTGACCGTCTATGTCACCAGTACAAGCTGGCTTTTAGTAAACTATCAGTACTTCAACCTGCAGATGCAGACGTCAATTTGGGCGCTGTTGTTGCAGTTTTCTGTGACCCAGACAGCTGGTATCTATCGTCGAAATTCGCAGAGATCAACGAGAATGTGAGGTATGTTGTTGGGTGGCACCCTAAGCATACAATGACAACTGTGCCGTCGTCTGAAGATATCAAATTACTGAAATGGTATGTAAGTGGTTTGTATTGTGTAGGGCTAGGTGAGGTTGGGTTAGAGCAGTGTCATGATGCTTGTGGGCTTGCCGAAGAAAGTGTCTGTGACAAGTGGAACAATCAAAAGAAATCCTTGGAACTGCTTTTGAAAGCCAGAGGCGGCAAGCCTGTAGTCCTCCACATTCGCACGTGGTGCAAGACGGACTGGAGCATCTACTTTCATGCGCTGGATATCTGCAAAGCGATTTTACTGTCAGACACTAAGATTCAACTTCACTCCTTCGTAGCCAAGTACGATGTGTTTCAGCGTTGGAAGACAGCCTTCCCAAATGTTTTTGGTTTCAATGCCTCGCTCTGGGGTCAACTGAATAGGGACAAAGCTGCTGCCTTGGTCGAACAGATCAACATAGATGATGTCATGCTTGAAACTGATTCTCCATATCTGTTTCCAAGACTATACCAAGCTGACTTGGAACAGAAAATTGTTGCTCGTCATGGGATGCTCCTTGCTCCTATAAAGGATGGCGGTTTAAGGAAGATTAATGTTCCTTGGAATGCTTACTCGGTGGCGGCTGTACTCGCAGAGATGAAGAAAATGTCACTTCAAGAAGTCATGTTTCGCACAAGTAGGACAGCTAGATGCTTTTTCAAGCTTCCAGCTTGTGTACTTTGTGGCTATTGCGCATAGATCTGACAGTGACCTGCTTTCACAGGACTACCATAGAACTGTGGATTCCGGAAACTTGAAATCTATCACTTTGAAATATATCACTATTTTAAACATTCAGATTGTAGGTTTGATAGCATCTCTGAACTGTTGATCTCTGTGGGAGTCATGTCAGCTGACAGTACACAATTCCTAACATTTTGGAATAAGTCTGCGTAGTTATTGAAAGAATAGTAGCCCAGATTTTGGTAGATTCAATGTCACATTGTAGTTTGTTCCCTGTATGTCCATACAGGAAGGATAGCGTATAAATGTGCACACTGTAGGTGAAATTGACAACTAAGTTCATCTTTATTATTAATGCGACAAAAGGTAAAAACTATGTATTTCTTTAGATGAAGAAATTGACAAGGCCCCTTTCTAGCTTTAACATATCTGAACTGTACATCTGCATTTTTGGCATATATGAAAATTAGGTGACATTATGTTGGAATTGTCCTGGATATGTTATTCAGCCTCAGCTTGCTGCATTATAATGCACTTATGAAAGCTCAGTAGATTTGTAATTGCTGTATTCAGGGATTGTAGACAGTTTGTTCCATGTGTCTTTAGTGGCAGGAAGTTTTTAGGACCAATGTCCAAACTAGGTTACAGGACATTCCTGAACTGTAAACCTTCGTTTGTGGCACCTTAACATATCAGAATAGACTTGCATATTCTAACTGTTCATGCTGCGATATAAGTTGAAGATTATCTCTGTCAGCTAGAGTAGCGATGTAATGGTATTGTGACAGCCGAGGTTCTTAGAAAGTTAAGATTCATTGTCATATTGCAGACAGGTTGGTTCACGAAAGTGTTACAGCGTACCTTCATGAAATGTGTACGTTTCAATAACAGTGTATAGCCATGTACTAAGTGAATGGTTATTTTATCAACATTTTGTCAGTTTCATCGAAGTGCTTCCTGTCAGCAGTTTCTATTTCTTAATGCAACTGTAGTGCCACTGTGCACAGAACTGCATACTCTACACAAGGTTTAGTGTGTTCATTTTTGCTCATTTGATGTTGATTGGATATGTGTATACAAAAGTTTAATGCAGTTCAATTATATATCTACTATCTATAAAGATATCCGGTTTGAATCCTCAGATTCTTTTTTTATCATCATTTTGTCAGTTTGATCGAAGTGCATCATAATCCTTTTTGTAAGGGCTGTATTCAAGGATTGTAGACAGTTTGTTCCATGTATCTTTTGTGGCAGAAGTTATAGGGACCAATGTCCAAACTAGGTTACAGGACATTTCTGAACTTTAAACCTTCGTTTGTGGCACCTTAACATATGAAAAATTGTCAATTGCAAAAATAATGGTGACATATCAGAATAGACTTGCATATTCTAACTGTTCATGCTGCGATATAAGTTGAAGATTATCTCTGTCACCTAGAGTAGCGATGTAATGGTTTGTTTGTTTGTTTGTGTTATACGCCTCTGCAGCACCTTATAGTGGGCTATATCGAGGCAGGCGATCGCCGTATGATGATGAGATGAGCAGACTGTCAGTCTGGCACATACCCTATTAATTCAGGGATGCCCAGGGTCTTTCAGTTGCCCCAGCATAGAATACTCGATACAACCCGCCTCCATTTATTGTCCCATGGGCTCGGACTAAAGTGAGTTCCCGGGGTGAGATTTGAACCCACGCCCTCAAAGCCAGTTGACAAGCGCACTTACAGCAATGTAATGGTATTGTGACAGCCGAGGTTCTTAGAAAGTTAAGATTCCTTGTCATATTGCAGACAGTTTGGTTCACAATAGTGTTACACAATACCTTCATGAAATGTGTACGTTGCGATAACAGTGTATAGCGATGTACCAAGTGAATGGTTTGAGAAAGTAAAAATTGATTGTCATATTGAAGACAGCAATATTATTATTCACTATATTGTTTAAGTTGCGATAACAGTGTATAGCCATGTACCAAGTGAATGGTTTGAGAAAGTTACAAGAATCTGCGGATTCAAAGCCTGGCTCAAGTGGCAGTGATGAAGGCAAAATATGTAGCAATGCTGGTGAAATAGTTAAGTCTACTTTATGGTTTGGAAATGGCAGAGAAGTTGGTTCTGAATTGCGGCAAGTGAAGTGTTGTTATTGTAGTTGTTCCATGTACAAAATTATATCCAAATAACCACGAAAAGAATGTTTACGACTTTTTCAAAGCTTGAAGTCGCGGAAGTTCCTCCTTTGAAAAAATTGGCGAAATTGAAAAAAATTTGGAGCAAAAAAAATTTTTTTTCTTTTTTCTGATTTAGGAAAAAAAAAATTTAAATCTTTGAACAAAAAATGTTTAAATTTGAAAAACAGAAGTTGCCCGATTTCCTCTTTTTGAAAAAAAAAAAATTTAGTGTAATTGAAAAAAAGTTGAAATTTTCAAATCTTGAAAAAAAAAAAAAATTTGGGAAAAAAAAAATTTTGAAATTGAAAAAAAAAAAGTAATTTCCATACATCTAGCTACCCTAACAAACCAATAAAACACAAAAACAGATATATTGAACCTATAGTTATTGAACAGCAGAGTTGACAGACAATATTTTCAGACCATTACTCCTGGATTAGCCTGGTGAGCCAGGCTAAAAATTGATTGTCATATTGCAGACAGCAATATTATTATTCACTAATGTTTACGTTGCGATAACAGTGTATAGCCATGTACCAACTGAATGGTTATTATAATTTTGTCAGTTTGATCGAAGTGCATCATGTCAGCTTCTCCTTTTTAATGCAACTGTGGACCCACTGTGCACAAAGCTGCATTGTAATATGATGTATATAAAATGAACATTGTATTTTCTGTATGATACTCCAGAATTATTGTTTGAAATGTAATGTTTAATGAAATTTTATATTACAAAGATAAATATAAAGATGTTTCAAGTGAAAAATGTAAAGGTAAAACTTTGAAAATAAGTAAAACTGTCGCGTTTGCATTTGTTCCTGTTCTGAAATTATTCCTATTATTAAAATTATTATTATTATTACATAAATGAAGACAACTGGTCAACATCCTCAGATATTCTGTTTGTTAAGCAGCCCTACTTGTTAAATATTAAAACTTTAATACAAGGTAAAACTAATACATTTTCAAAGTAAAACTGTCGTGTTTGCATTTGTTCCTGTTTTGAAATTATTCATTGAGAAAAGTGATCCCAGGGACTCCATTATGGTGGATAAGGGTTTCTATGTTCAAGACATTTTTGCTGCATATGACATCACTATCAACATTCCCACTTTTTTGAAACAGAGCAATCAATTTTCACCTAAGCAACTCCAACTTGATCGTAAGATAGCTAGCAAACGTGTACATGTGGAAAGAATCGTTGGACTGGCAAAGACATACAAAATCTTTACAGTCCCACTACCAGACACCTGATTGTGCTTGGATCTGAGATTGTGTTTGTTTCATGTTGTCCAATTTCAGACGTTGCATTGTATCCAAGTATGCATAACATTCTTGTTGAGTTGTGTGTGCAGCATTGTGTTTCATTTCACGTTGAATATTTTGTGAGGTGCTCTGAATACAATGAAAATCAAATGAACACGTTGCGAAATAACTTTTTTCTTCGCTAACAGATGAAACATGTGTGATTAAAGGCAGAAAAGACGGAGAATCGGGAGTCGTGTTGTTTTTTAGGTAGGCAAAGGAGTCAGGAGTCGATTCACTTGCCCCTTCGACTCCTAAAGCCCCTTTCCCACTGGGTACATACAGTCACGTTTCATTGCATAATGGTAAAAATCAGAAAACGCATCCAAATGCATTAGGGAGCACGTTTCCAATGGGTCTGGATAACCATGTTAATCTATGTGTTGCGTAGCAGTTGCATAATTATACATAGCTATGCAATTGGAGTACATAGTCCTGCAATCTCTCTGCAAACGGCCTGCATACTGCTGCATACAGCTGCGCAAGCAATCTTTTTCAGGAATTTAATTATCTGCCCCCAAAAAAAAAGCATTGAAACTTCAATTCAATTGCGTTGCTTCACATAAGGCTGCATATTGATGCATACGTATACATAACAATGCATAGGCTTCACATAAGGCTACATATGATGACATAGGCTTGCAAAGTGGCTTGCATTGCATTGCATATAACAGCAAAACGCAGCTCTAATGCGTTCAAATTAAACATGTTTAATTTTTCTGCCCTCACTGCGTGGTTACACACGTTTGCATGCCTTTGGCTGCATTGCCTTGCATAGCATTGCATAGCATTGCATAGCATTGCATAGCATTGCATAACATTGCATATGCTATTGCGGATCCATTGCGTTTCATGGATGCGTATTCAAACGCAAACCAACGTGTCCAGTGGGAAAGGGGCTTAAGCCCTAGTAGAAACTGTTTTATTAACATTTTAGGCCTTTTTGGATTATTATGGTTTCTCCTACCCAGGCGACCTTTGCTTGGAAACTGGATACAGCAAGAATGATCAGAGCTGAATCGAACCCAGTTTGCTGCAAACAACTTGGGGATAACATCAAGCTAGCGTCCAATGGCTGAAAACATCATGATGAAAGCCTGCAGGTCTAAGTTTACACAAGATCAGTGCGCAAAACATATCTTGAAAGACACTGGCAACAAATTAATCGCTGAAACCACAAATAACAAACTAGAGGGAACAGTTTTGAAATTGGATGACCCTAAGCTGGCAGATAAGCCTGTATGGTGTAACTTTGTTCTCCACACATGACAGAGCTGCGAATATGATAAAAACAAGTGAAAGTTGAAGATGGAATCCTACCAGCATTGTACTGCACACTCGATTCATATTTTGCTGATGACTACTGATGGGATTGCTAAGGTACCCGAATTGAAAGTAACACTTGAAGGATGCAAGGCTATGGTTTATGCCTTGCATTTCAAAGGACACTTGTAACGCCTAGCGGAACAAGACAAGAACACAACAGAAAAGCTTCTTCAGCAAATCAGCGAGGTTTATGAGCAGCTGTCTCTTGAAGAGAGATTACCACTGGAGCTTGAGGCCATCAATGAGAAGAAACTCATAGTTGGGAGTAGCAAGCAGCAACACATCATTGAAGAATTTTAACCAAAAACACTTGTAAAGTTGTTTTCCTGTAAAGTAACAAATTTTCCAAACAATGGTGAGACCTATATCCCACTACAAGAAAAAAATAATATTTTCAATTTACCAGTTCCTCACAGCAAAAAAGGTTATTCATTTTGGCATTTATCGTGTTTATTGCTTTTTAACACCCGCATACTACTATGATTTTGATTTACTTCAGTTTTTTTTACTTTTAAGAATACAACAACTGGAGGTTACATGTGCTGACATTCAGGTTACGTCCGCCGCCCTGAAAAATGAGTGAGTTTCATGACCTTGCTTTAATAAAATTTTTAGCCTCTGTCACATTTCATTTTACTCAATATCTAATCTACTTTGTGATTCTTATTTACAGTGTCAAACACCTCTAGAATGAAAATGACACACTTACCACAAAATTACAGGAAAAGCAGTTAGTTACAAACACTCAATTATTTTAATATACTTGATGTACTTGCTGAGACACTTTTATTATTAGAGGTATGATGTATCCAGTTTATTCATCTACTTAACGTCTTTGATTATTACAGGAATGCCTCACTTGATGATCTGACATTGTGCCAGGTTGGCTAAGATTTTGAGTCGGAAAAGCGCAAACAGCCGAACACCTTACTGCAGATCAAGCACTCACAGCTCTCCAGGCAGAAGCAGATAACTGACTATATGCATATCATTATAAATTACTTCTTATTCAATTTATATAGCTTTACCACGGTCAATTACACAAGGATATAATTTTGTGATCAGTCATATTTGTGTGTGAAATAGCAAGATGTTAATTGGTCATCTGTTTAGCTTTGCCACTGTCAATTTCTCAAGAACTTTCTTTTAATTAACCTATTTAATTAACGGTCCATGTTTTTTTAAAAATAAAGGATATACAATTATTACCAGTGTTACTTTTGAGTGAAAAAGCAAGACTTTAATTGACTACCAATTTTTCTTTTATGTGAAACTGTTTTCCACTTTAAGGCACTCAGTTTTGCCTGACCATGTTATGTATCCGTGGTGGCGCCGTTGTCGCATTTGTAGTTATTGAATAAACAGCCAGATGGCGCTTTGAGTTTCCTGACAAGATCCAACATGGTTGTTTTGCTTTTGGATATTTCGGATTTGTAATCAGCCCACATCGGCTTAATGAGATGTTACCGAGACATAACATGGTGTCAGCGGGATACTTTAAGACCCAAGGATATATTCTAGCTCGTCTAGATGAATTGGAACTTTAGGAAAACGTTTGGATTTGCAATCCTGGTGTTGGTGGTCATTGGCTTTGGAAACCACGAGGCAGCCATGGCAGAAGGCGGCATTCTGTCCCCACCTAAGTTTGTGCCAACGGAAGATAATGCAGCTACGACGTGGAAGCAGCACAAGTTTGCGATGGACATGTACTTCATTGCGGCCGGAAAAACGGAGGCGACGGATAAGCAGAAAGTTGGTCTTTTGATCAATGGGATGTCCACAAAATACCAAACGATTTACAGTATGTTCACGTTTACGGAAGACGATCACAAATTCGACTACAAAAAAGTGATAGAAAAATTTGACAGTCACTTCGAACCAAAGAAGGTAACAAAACTTTATATGTCAAAGTTTGACAATTGCAAACAACAAGAAAACGAATCTATTGCTGAGTTTATTGCAAGATTAAAGGAAATTGCGTCTCATTGTGAATTTGGAGACATGCTGAACAACCAATTATGTAAGCAAATTAGTCGCGGTGTCAGATACAAGGATCTACGTGAAAAACGCTGGTCAGAAGATTTGAAATTAGATGATCTCCAAAATAAATGTTTCCTGTATGAACAAAGGCAAGAATCTAGAAGTGTACTTGAGCCGAAAAATGTCAACTACGTCAGGAGTAGAAGGAGTGGTCACAGTCGGGGTCGGTCCCGTGGTGGAAGTCACCAGTCGTATCGTGGAAGTCAAGGAAGTCATCAGTCGTATCGTGGAAGTCAAGGAAGTCACCAGTCGTATCGTGGAAGTCAAGGAAGTCAGCAGTCGTACCGCGGAAACCAATCAACACGTGGAAATCAGCAGTCGTATCGTATGACACAACGTGGAAACCAAGGTCACAGGGGTCGATTTCAGCAGCGAAATCCAAATCGTTATGGACAGTCCTATCAGTGCGAATATTGTGGAACTGGTCACGCACCGAGAAGCTGCCCAGCTTACGGACGCACATGCAAGAACTGTAACAAAATCGGACACTTCGCCAACATGTGCCGAGCAAAGAATGTACGGGCACTATCAGCATGCAACAACTATGATCAAGATGACTACTATGATGATTATGATTTTAATGACACATTTGAAACTTTGAATATCAGTGCTTTGACTTCTGTGAATTTAAATGACAATCAAATCAATTATGTGAAATCAAATGACAATCAAATCAATTATGTGAAATCAAATGACTATCAAATCAATTATGTGAAATCAAATGACAATCAAATCAAATCTGTGAAATCAAATGACAATCAAATCAAATCTGTGAAATTGAATGACAATGAAAATCAACCTGAATCTGTGAAATTGAATGACAATGAAAATCAAATTGAATCTGTGAAATTATTGAATGACAATCAAATTGACAATGATGTGTACTTT
This sequence comes from Platynereis dumerilii, assembly GCA_026936325.1. Taxonomy (NCBI): domain Eukaryota; kingdom Metazoa; phylum Annelida; class Polychaeta; order Phyllodocida; family Nereididae; genus Platynereis; species Platynereis dumerilii. The sequence continues at coordinate 30,277,616 of JAPTHN010000011.1, forward strand.
GATGCACAAACTGACATTGATGATGATGATGTGTATTATGATGCAATTTGCTATGTGACAAATGATGATGTGTCAAATGATGTTGTGTCAAATGATGTTGTGACAAATGATGATGTGACAAATATTTCATGTGCCAATGTGAATGTTGCTAAGCGCTCAGATAGATGGATTGTAGATTTCAAAACTGTGTCAAATGAAATTTTGCAGTTTAAGATTGACACTCAGGCAGACACTTCTGTAATTTCTATGCAAACTTACCTGTCACTTAGAAACAAGCCAGACTTGCATCAGAGTAATGTAGCAATCAGAGGAGTATCAGGTCATTGTTAGATCCTCAGGATTTATTTTATTGCCTGTCAGTTACAAAGAAGCCAAGTTCAAATTACATTGTGAAGTGTTGAATTGTGATCATGTCTCTAACATTTTATCAGAGAATGACAGTTGCAGATTAGGACTGATAAAGAGAATTGAGTCAGCTAGTGTTGAAAGTGCAAATACTGTGTACAAATCATTCAGTGATGTCTTTGAAGGTGTAGGAAGAATTCCAGGGGAATTTAATTTAATTGTTGATCAGAATGCAAAACCTGTGGTCCACCCTGTTAGGCCTGTCCCAGCAGCGCTCAGAGATGCGGTCAAGAGTAAATTAGAGCAACTTGAGACTATGGAGATAATTCAGAAGATTCCGGTTGGAGAACCAACAGCTTGGTGTAATGCTCTACATGTGGTCCCCAAGAAGTCAGTAGGAGACAAAATTGATGTGAGACTTACAATTGACCCTCGAGATTTGAATCATGCGCTCAAGCGTGAATATCATCCAATGACAACTTTGGACGATGTCATTACCAGAACGTCAAATTCCAAATATTTCACTGTACTTGATGCAAATATGGGATATTTTCAGATTGCCTTAACCAAAGACTCTCAACCCTTGACAGCATTCAACACCCCTTTGGTCGATATAAATATTTACGTTTACCGATGGCAATTTCATCAGCGCCAGAGATCTATCAGCGTGCTATGAATGATATGTTTTGTGATTTATCTGGTGTTGAAATCATTATGGATGACATTTTGGTTCATGCCCCTACACTTGAATTACACAATCAGCGTCTCGCCAAAGTACTTCAGAGATGTCTTGAAAGAAAGCTCAAGCTCAACCCCAGGAAGACGAAATTATGTGCTCAGGAAGTGGAGTACATTGGACACACACTTACGTCGAAAGGTGTTCAGATTAGCAAGGACAAAGTAAAAGCTGTACTTGAGATGCCAGAGCCATCGTCAGTGGACAATGTTAGGACTCTGTTAGGAATGGTAACTTATTTGTGCAAATTCTTGCCAAATCTTTCTGCAGTGACAGAACCACTTAGACAATTGTTGAAAGATTCCAACAATAAAGACTTTGAATTTCACTTTGATGTACCTCACAAGCAAGCCTTTGAGAAATTGAAACAATTAGTCACAAATGCCCCAGTGTTGAAATACTATGACAAGTCGGAACCAATTGTAATTTCCTGTGATGCCTCACAGTCAGGATTAGGAGCAGTGATAATGCAGGGAGATCACCCTATTGCTTTTGCCTCGAAGTCTCTTACTTCATCAGAATTTGCCTACGCACAGATCGAAAAGGAATTGTTAGCCATAGTTTTCGCCTGTAAGAAGTTTCACACATATATCTATGGAAGATCTGACGTTACCGTAGAAACGGACCATCTGCCGTTAGTCAGAATTTTTGAGAAGCCACTAGCACAAGTGCCCTTACGACTTCAGAAGATGTGCATTTCGATTCAGCATTATTCATTTAAACTTGTTGGTAAATCGGGAAAGGATATTCCTGTTGCTGATGCGCTGAGCAGAGCTTTTCTGCCAGAGACTTATCATGAACTTTTGAAAGATGTGAAAGTTACTGTTGCCGTGAGTGAAGTTAGAAGTGTGAATTGTTTCAGTGCCCAGAAGCAAGAAGAACTTCAGAGAGCTTCACGGATTGATCAAGAGCTGAATCAATTGAAACAAGTTGTGCAAAATGGTTGGCCTGAGAAGAAAAATGATGTGCCTTATCTAGTTCGTTCTTATTTTGATGCTAGAGATCAGATTTCGTTTATTGATGATATTGGATTCAAAGGTGACCGAGTTATAATTCCAAGGTTGATGAGACAAGACATGTTGAAGATTATTCATCAAAGCCACTTAGGAATGGTTCGATGTAAACAGTTAGCGAGAGACATTATGTTTTGGCCTGGAATGAATGGAATGATTGAAGAAATAGTCAGTCAGTGTGCCAAATGTCAAGAGAATCGCAACAAGCAGATCAAGGAACCGATGATTCCAAGTGAAGTCCCAGATAGACCGTGGCAAGTTATAGCAGCAGACTTGTTGAAATGTGTTGGATCAGACTTTCTTGTGATATGTGACTATTATTCAGACTTTGTGATCGTTGAAGAGTTGAAGCAGGACACTCTTAGTTCTACAGTAATTGATGTGATTGCCAAAGTGTTTTCTGTTCATGGAATTCCAGAGAAACTGTTAACAGATAATGGTCCGCAATTTGCGAGTAGAATTTTCAAGACTTTTGTACAGAAACTTGGATTATTACATGTTACGTCAAGTCCTCATTTTCATCAGTCAAATGGCTTAGTCGAAAGGACAAATCAAACTGTTAGACATATGATGGAGAAAGTGAATGGGAATCGCCCAGAATTTTATTTAGGAATGTTGAATTTCCTGAATACCCCGAAGGACTCTACATCTGGAACCCCCACACAGAAACTCTACAGCAGAAGAACCGCAACGCAGCTACCCATAGCGAATGGTCTTCTCAAGCCTAGAGTAATTCCCCAAGAGAGAGTCCAGAATTTTCTGCATAGAAACCGAGCAACTGCAAAACGCTACTATGACAGAGGTTCAAAGTTATTGCCCGAAATCCGTCCCAGTGATTCAGTTCGTGTGCATACCAGAGATGGTTGGAAACCTGTCAAAGTTCTCGACAGGCGACCGAACGAACCGAGATCGTACTATGTGGAAACTGAGTATGGAAACATATGGAGAAGGAATCGAAGTCATCTTTTGCGTACGAAAGAGAAGGACACATTCCAAAGAAGACTACCAGACCTGGATGACGATGCTCCCAGTGTGAATTCGCAAGTTCCCCATGCGAACCAAGTCCCCCATGCAGATCAAGTCCCCAATGTCCATATTGACCCAGGTTCTGTAGTCAATTCCCCAAGTGTCAGATCAAATGCTAGTCCAGTCAGAAATCGTACTGTTGTGTCAAATAGAAATGAACCAGTGAGAGAAACCAGATTAGGTAGACAAACTGTCAAGCCAAGAAAATATGATGATTATGTTCTTTATTGAATGTATTAAAGATTACATTGTAATTTTGATGTATAACTTTTAGGTTAAGTAATGTCGAGAAAATGTTGTATTGTATGGATCCTGATTTATTGCGCAACTTAGTAATAAGAAATAATTCATAGATACATGGATTAAGAAATTGTATAATTGTAGCTGGATTAAGAAATACTGTTTCTAGTTTGAGTAAGACTCAGAAATTTTGAAGTTTTGTGTTAACTTTAAAAAATGTTGAATTTTAAGGTTTCAAGTTATTCCATAACTTTGATTGTAATTGATAAACTTTATTGGTATGAAGTATGTATCTTTTGTAAGAAAAGAGGATGTTATGTATCCGTGGTGGCGCCGTAGTCGCATTTGTAGTTATTGAATAAACAGCCAGATGGCGCTTTGAGTTTCCTGACAAGATCCAACATGGTTGTTTTGCTTTTGGATATTTCGGATTTGTAATCAGCCCACATCGGCTTAATGAGATGTTACCGAGACATAACAGACCATATATGTTTCATTGTTGCACGTTTCTTTATTTCAGAATAAATGCAGCACTTTCAATAAAAAAACACTTCTGACACACCATCTGACCAATTCATTTTTCTTATGCAAATTTTATTATTTTAATTTTAATTCCTTCCTTATTTTAACATCCTGCCGCAGTTAAGCCCTTCGTGGCACGTGACATAACTGCAATTATCAACTTTAAAGAGATTTTTTGACAGTGTATAACACTGGCTCTTGCCTTGATCATACCTTTGAAAATGTGTCTCACAACTTCACAAGCAAACAGGTTAGAAACTGTTCCTTGCAAGAAGACAGATTTAAAAAATATGTTCAAGTCCTCCTGGGCACTTAAAGAGTGAGTGAGTGAGTTTGTGAATTACGTCCCCCATCAGCACCAGTATTGGCTATTTAGAAGCCATGTTCATTAAGAAGATCCGTGATTACACATGAGAAGAGGCTGGGTAATGAAGTTGGGAAACACAACAGGTGATGAAGGCCTTGTGACAAGGCTGAAAGCTTCTGGTAAACAAAACTAAAAACTTTTGTGGGTACTATGAAAGTTCATACAATCATATCATTAACGACACCTACGACAATCAAGTGACGACAATAGCCCTTGATTTTCAACAGTGGCGTCCCTACGGAGGGGAGGGAGGCATGGGAGATGTGCTCATTGAAACTGTGCCCCCAGGTGCCCCCAGGTGCCCCCAATATGAATTGTCAAACTCTGGATAAAATACGCAACAATTAGTATAGTGGGTGCCCCTCCAGAGAAATGTGTGCCCCCCCAGGTGCCCCTTGCTCGAGATCCCCCAGTACACCACTGATTTTCGAAGAAAATAGACAAGCAAAAAGTGGGTTAGATCTTAAGGATCCAAGTGCTTGTACTAGGAGGTGTTGTCCTACGGTGTTAATAAATGAACCAACTGGAAGTTGGTAGACTGAGCAAGGAAGCATGGCGTCTTCTTATTTATTACATGATGTCAGGAATATGGGATGAAATTTGCACTAAATTTGGCTCAGGTAGTGAAAATTGTGCTTGATGATTTAGACAAACATCCATAGTAACAGATTACAGTTATGGAGGTTCCGCAGGCGCAGCCATTCAAGAAGATCATTGGGGATCGTGATGATGTCAGAGGCAAAAAGCAAACTACCGAGGCAGGAATTTCTTGATCGAGTGCAGCACAAGAACGAAACAGTTATGGACTTTACAGCGGATTTGAAGGTCTAAGTTCGTGACTGTGAATTTGGCACTGCTGTAGACAGCATCCTAACAGAGAAAATCACAAATGGCGTGTCTGATTCGCACGTGAAGCTTCGTTTGTTAGACTTAGAAGAGGCAGTATTTCTCAATGATGATGAGGCGGCAACTAAGACAATGAAAGAGGTTGACCCAGCGCAGATGACTCAAATCGCAAGCACAATCAAAGGCTCTATTAAGACCAATTGGATCAGGAAAAGTGAATCAATCCTGTGAAACGTAAATGAGAAGAAATACGCCCAAAATGAAAGCACTAAACAGGCCTTAATACAAACTGGGAATCAACCAATTGGAGAGGCCACGCCAAACAAAGAATTTGGAATTGGAAAAAGAATCTTGTCCAAAGGTTCAACTATTGAAAATGAATAGAAAGGGATAATTTGATGGGCAAGATATTACAAGAAATCAGAGAAACTCTGTAATTTGCTTAACAAAATTTTAATGACAACTTGTATTTTCTATAGAATTTGCAAATTAATGATTTTTGTACCACAATGTACATGATGTATTGAACTTAATTATGGCTCACGTATTTTTTTTTTACCTGCCAATTAAGTTCTTGTAATTTTAAATACTTACAACAATTATCGCACATTATATCATAAATAGAGCTCTACATATGTACATAAGAAGTGTCATCAATCTTAAAAAGAGACTGCATTGCGTGGTAGTCAACCATTTTGGGAGAAGACCCTAAGAGACCTATATGCTCCACTGCGACAATTAAGGACACCTTCTTTTGCTCCTTTAGCGCTGCGGATAGAAGATGGGCGGGAAATTATCGTGATATCCTCAAGTAATGAGGAAAGCCCATCCCTAATGGGTCATTCTACGCCAAACAATCCAACCCTCTCAGACGACCCCCTCAGAAATCTTTGAAAAATTTAGGAGATCTATGATAAAACGGACGCATGAATTTTTTCTGAGGGGTTGAACCAAGAAATGTTTGAATTTCTGGATGATTTGACCCTGATAACCTTACGTAGACTGAACACTGACATCTGATAATAGTCATCCTGTTACTGTATGCCGGATGTTCAAAGAAAGAGTGTGTCTGTTCCTCCAAGAAGATTTCTCAAACATCCCCATCCAATAGACGAAATAGTAGATTATTTTTTACCGTATAGAGTTTCAGTCTCGAGGATGGCCCGACATAATGCATCGTTCTGGATGAAATATATCATAAATTTTCCACTGAATTTCATAAATTTATAGATGCATAATTACCAATATGTCCATCATTTGAATCGCTCTTTTTTGTATGATTATCTTCATATTTAAATGCTGTTTGGCAGTAACTCAACCACTTTAAGTCCCCAATTTGACATTCACAAATTGTACTTTTAGGTTGCATCATGTGCAAGGACAGGGATTGTAGCAACTCTCTTAGTAGGAGGCAGGACCACACAGACTATAATCCATTGCTGTATCAAATGCTCTAGATTATGGCCAACAATGAAGAAATTCTCATTGACTGAAGAGTACACGAGCAGACGACGATCAGCAAGAATTTGCAGAATGCCTGCTTCAACTCGGCAAGGGCAACCTTCAATCCCGAAACTAATTTCCAGGCTTTGAAGTTCCCCACAAATCCAACATATTTCACAAAATATAGTCAAGTCAGTCTGTGAACTCTAGGCCAACCAGACATGACATCCAAAGTCATCCTCATGATGAATCCTTGGCCATAAACAAAGTCATCATGAACTGTCTTTCAGGTGAGGAATGCATTTATCACAGCATGGACTCCGCAATTTGTGATGATGAACTGGAGGTCCAGAACTACCTCATGGAATTTCTCAACAATTCTATCATCCCATCAGACATGCCACCCCATCCATCTCCATTTGAAGATTGGGCCAATTTTCATGCTGTTGAGGAATTTAGACATGTATCTGAAGTGGTCTATGCAATTGCACTTGCCTTAAAATTAGAAAACGGCATTACCATGTCATTGACGCAGAAATCATATGAGGCAACAACATTGGCAAGAGTAAAACTTGCACCGTGGCTCTGCCGTTTGAACTCCGAATCTGACAGCAGTTCACACTCAATTGTCATATAGCATGACAATCAACAAAACACAAGGCCAAACCTTTGACACTGTGGGTATTTACCTCCCAAGCCAAGTTTTTTCTCATGGCCGACTTTATGTTATGTTTTCCAGGGCAAAGTCATTCCGCTCCATCCAAATTGAAATCACCCCAGGATCTCTACAACATGCATCTTCCAACAAAGAAAGTGGTCTACAAGGAAATTTTGACCTGAACATTGAAAAGCAACTGACATGGACAATTGCAAGACACTTAATGTATGTAAATTATGTAAATATTCGTGTAGATATATCTAAACTTATGTCTCTCTGTATTTTCAGTTTAATCAAAAACAGTTAAGCTCTTCCATGGCCCAATCATTGCTACAAACACTTCAGTAACATTTTTCACATGATTGATATCCATAATGCGATGTCTACAGTTGAAACGTACAATTATGTAAAGTGATTCTCTTCTTCAGCTACCTGTTACAACGGCTGCTTGCACCAGGGTGAGTTTTCGGTCCAAGTCATTCTACGTAAGAAGATATTCCTTGAGGGGAAGACTTATGCCGGTAGTAAGAAGGTCTGAGCATGATGGGCCTTTACCGCACCAGGTTGGCAAGGAACCCACCGCTGGAGGACATGTCACTGGAAGACATGTCCACATGATTCCTGAAGCAATGGCAGATGTCTTGAGGCTTGCATCACGCCAATTGGATGAAGAAGCACGCTGTGCACCTGCACCACACCACACCATTTTCTGGGCAAATGAAGTAAGACAGGAGCTACAACAGATGGGCGTATGACTGATTGTTTTATAGATACTGCACTGCCTGTATGTTTGTTTCTGTTACATATTCTGTGCAATTTATGATTTGATCTGTGTGGAGCTCAGGGACAAAGTGTCTGGTGGTTTGAGCTTATACAGTACACACTATGGTATTTTATGGCTTCAAGGAAGAACGTCAAGATGAGGATGGAGGCGTGGCAGGAAATGCTGATGGTGCTAACCCCGGCCACAATCCTGAGCAAGCCCTGACGCCATGGCAGCCTTGTAGCAGGAGGTAAGCCAACTGCATGAGAGCTAGGTGAAAGAGCAATGTTGGATCCGATATCCAGGGAATTTTTCTGGGTTATGGAGACTGTGTGAAAGGGTATCGACTGTATGATGCAACTCGTTTGAAAGTCATTCACAGTTGTGACGTCATATCTGACAAATCAAAGTTTGGAATCTCCAAGAAGCCGAATGCTGAGGTTCAGAAGTGGCAAATTGCACAAGGTCCTCAGTGGCCCCTCACTGCAATGTAAGCAGAAACCGTAATGCTGAAAATGATTCTGATGATGTTGGAAGGCAGCATGGGATCTTGCAGCCAGCCGAGGAGGGCAGGCTCACAGATATTGAAGAACAATTAAAGAGGCTGAGGGAGTCTAACGCCCAATCAAGTGAGGAGGCAGTACTAGGCCAGGTAACGGCACTGGCCCTGCACACAACTACTGAGAATGCAGTATTGGTGGCGACCCTTGAGACCCTAGCTGACACGGCAGCATCCCACAATCACCCTGAGGTGGACCAATACAAGTTGGTCCTCAAAGCCTGCAGGGAAAGCGAGACCTTGGCCCTCTTCACAGCTTAATAAACAAGCTCATCGGCACGGATATGGCAAGAAAATCGCAACCAACCTGGAAGGCTGGAAAAAGTCCCTGCGAAAGGAGGACTCCACCTCAGCAAAAAAGTCCCAGCAGCAGCAGCAGACACCCAACACCAGCCAGCCACGTGTGCTAACTACATGGCGCCCGGACTCTTCTACCCTGGCCCAAACCCCCCCCCCCCCATGGATGCAATTCGGCGGGGGTAACTTCAGGGAGTGCGGTAGAGGCAGGTCCCAGAGCCAACAGCGACCTAAAACCTGCTTCCTTTGCAAATCGCAAGACCATCTGGTTATGGACTGTCCTCAAGTTTAACAAGAATGACTGACATTTAAATTTACTTAACAAGGACTCAAAGACTGCGCCAATACTCTTCTCAGTTGATGTGTGTTATTGCATGAATGTCTTTCTTTGTCTTTGATTAACGATTCGAAAATGATGTTGGGTCTCTCTGGTTTTATCATGTGCATTGTCAGTAAAATTTAACAGATTATTTACTATTTATGTCTTCTGGTACATGTTGCCATGGCAACTCGATCAGGTGTGGCACATGCAGTAGGAGTTGCATCAAAATTCAACTCCAACTAAACGAAAGCTCATTTTACAGCTGTGAAATGAATTCTTTGATACTTGAAGCGCATAGCTGACCTGGCACTTGTGTACAAACCACAAGTAAATGAAGTACTGCTTGGATACAGTGATGCGGACTGGGCTAGTGATATGGATGATTGTCAATCCACAACTGGAAATGTATTCTACAAGCTGGGTGGTGCAATTAGCTGGCTCAGTAAGAAGCAGTCTACGGAGGCCTTGTCGAGTGCAGAAGCAGAGTATGTTGCTCCAAGCAAATACCCTAGCTATGTCTACGACACGTTTGTAAACAATCATTCCTTGTCTTTTGTTCACAGTGCAAGCCCATGCAAGTTTCAGTGGAAACTTTTGGCATGTAGTTGCCTTCCTATTTGACATGACTTGTTCATGCAAGTGTATGTTCTGTAATTGTCCATTTCTTACATATTTGACTGGCACATACTTAGTACCGTGTCTGATGATACATGTAAGTCAATAACAATTCCAAAAGCCCCATGCCCAAGACCTTTTCACACATCCATATTTCTTGTCAACATAACATGTGCTCCCCTTGCTAACTGTAATTTGTCTAATTGATCATCATTTGATCCTTTTACGTGGTGGTTGATTCACTAGATCTTTCCAGTACGTGCTCCTTTTTTTCGTAGTCTATCACATATGCATCAACTATGCATGAACGTGTTTTTGTTATCACGGCTGTGTTTTGCTTTAGAACTTTTATTGTTTGTTGCAACAATATGAAGAGCAACTTCAGGCACATCTTCCCGATTACATCTGCTTTGCAAAGCTTCCTCATGTGCTTGTCATAAGGAGATATTTTTTTAGTGTATTCTGAATGAATTTAGCACTTCAGCGAAGAACTGGTCATCTTTCTGTTGCATAATTACATTCAATTCAACCATGTAAACGAGATCATGTCTGCTTGAGGCCCTCTGGCCCTCTAGTGTATTTTGTAAAGTATCCTCAGCGAGATTCCGCGAGACTGGAATGATGTCACTCTCTTCTCGTATGCAAGCAGGAAGACACGTCTGTTGGTAAGAAAATTTTAATCTACGGCAATCGGGTTTAAAACTGGGCATCTGAGGCCGAGATAATGTTATTTTGTCCACTAAAATGTTCTTTGGGCATTTGAGGCCCTTAATAATTCTGGATGTCGGCGCCTGAGGCTGATTTTAGTGGTTAAGCTTGGTGGTGTCTGAAGCCACATTAGTGGTCTGCATATATTTTGTCTCTCGGGCGAGGGAAATTTCATATGCCTTGATCTCGCCCTGGAACGATTGCTGACGGATATTTTTGTGGTAGACTTATTTCCAAGTCGTGGTGGCAGCACCAGAGTGATTTTGAGTTGGTTGCGCCATCTGTTGTGAATTTGTTGATGACATAATAAAAGAAGACTGCTTTGTGAAGTTAAAAATGGAGTCAGTTCTGTTTTCAATAGTCTGTGAAATTGATCAGAATCCAAGATATAATTGGTGCCGGAACCCGGGAGCCTGGCCTTTAGTTTAAGGAATTGTCGTAGCTCAGGAGGAGCAAGTGCTGGAAGCAGTCAGTTGGAGAACTTGTATGTAAAATGCCAGCAAAGTTGCTGTTGTCTCAGAATGGAAGCCAGACACATGTTTATTGTTGCAAATGACGTGGATTTGCCCAGAACTGTCAATGGTTGTGACAGATGTGGTTTTATGTGCCTTGCAATTCACTTATGGGAATTGTGTGCAAACAGGAGTGACTTTGTGTAGTTTTGGATTTATTTGCCTTGCAATTCATTGCTGTGAATTGTGTGTGACTTGAAGTGTTGTCACTCGAGATACATTTTGAAGAAAAAATACAGATCCAGGAAGGAAGCGTGCCTCAGCTAGAGGCTGGTTGACAAGAGCCAAGAAACACTTAGAGAGCATTCTTGCATCAGACCCGGTTGATTAACTAATGTTACAGGATGCAATTGCTGACTTTTACAGAAGGTTAAAGTCGGTAGATGAATATCAGGAAGAATATGAGCGAACGATTGATGAGAAAGACCTGGTTAGTGTCTGAGACCATGAGAGATCTACTTTGGAGGTTGAATGAGCCATCAATGCTGTTGGTTCAGAGACAGGTCGTCTGGCCATGGTTTGCAGTGGTAGGATGGCCAGGGAGTATTATCAATGCTGGATGAATTTCGCCCGAAATTGCTAATATGCCAGGAATGGTGGATAAGTAAAACAGCCACTAAGCACACGTCTTTCAAGAAATTTATTTTCCAGACACCTTGTTGGCTATCGGCAATACGACTACGAGTGTTCATGAATGATTTAATTCAAAACGACAATAAATAAAATGGCTGGGAAAGGCAGAGACAGAAACTCTTTGCTTCACGCCTTACACTCGGCGGTTGTGTATGCAGAGTCCGCGAAAAGTGCTTTTGTCATACAGGACATTCGGGCAGGTAGATCTTGAATCTTACCAGCCCGAATGAAATCTTGTCTGCCCGAATAAAATCCTGTCAGCGGCAGTCAGCCTTGGATTCCAATTTTATTATAATTTCAATAGGTATTTTTGATTTTGTGTGCCTTCAGAAATGTCACTTTCATTTTTTAGTTAGGCTACTCCAAATATAAACAGTCTTTAAAACTGTATCAAAAAGTCTACAAAATTTAAAAAAGTTTGTATTGAATATAATAATTATATTGCTATAATTGAACCAGGTGGGGTTAATTTCATATTGATCATAATATTATATGTAACATTCATTTTTAGGTTCATTAGTAATGGTCCCAAGCTGCCTATCATTTAGTGGTGTGCATAAATCACCATGCATACAACAGAAAACCCGTCAGAACCCCTGCTATGGCACACCCCTACTCATGCTACTGTTGTAACCTAGCAGGGCCTCAAATCTTGTACACCCGAGACTGAGCACTGCTAATTGCAATTAGCAGAGCTATTGACTGTTCTTTTGTTTAATAGCAATCCATTTGACACCTCTGACTCCCAATTTGAGTCATTGGTGTGTTCAATTGCAATGGCGATTTCAAAGGCCAGCACTAATGACATTGATTGCTGCATCAGGTTATTGACTCTCCAGCTAAGCCATCGGACATTTGGGCAAGTAACCACTTTCTTTTTGCCGGTCACACGCTATTTTTGCCGGTTTTGACCGGCAAACCGGCACTTTTCGCGGACTCTGTGTGTATGTGAACGAAATGGGAGCGCCTGCGGGTGCGACCCTGCACCCAACCATGCAAGGGAAGAAGTGGCCCCATGAACAAATTCATCGATGTTGCTTTTAAGATACATATTCATTGAGTTGTATGTGGTCACCCATATATTGCTTATTGTCTGGCAGAAAGTATCCCAGCCATGTCTACGAAACATTTTGTCAACAGTCATTCCTTGTATTTTGTGCATAGTGCAAGCCAATGCAAGTTTCAGTGGAAACTCTTTGCTTCACGCCTTACACTTGGCAGTAGTGTATGTGAACGAAATGGGAGTGCCTGCGGGTGTGACCCTGCACCCACCCATGCAAGGGAAGAAGTGGCCCCATGAACAAATTCATCGATCTTGCTTGTAAGGTACATATTCATTGAGTTGTATGTGGTCACCCATATATTGCTTATTGTCTGACAGAAAATATCCCAGCGTTGTCTACGAAACATTTTGTCAACAGTCATTCCTTGTATTTTGTGCATAGTGCAAGCCAATGCAAGTTTCAGTGGAAACTCTTTGCTTCACGCCTTATGCTAGGCGGTTGTGTATGTGAACGAAATGGGAGCACCTGCGGGTGCGACCCTGCACCCACCCATGCAAGGGAAGAAGTGGCCCCATGAACAAATTCATCGATCTTGCTTGTAAGGTACATATTCATTGAGTTGTATGTGGTCACCCATATATTGCTTATTGTCTGACAGAAAATATCCCAGCCATGTCTACGAAACATTTTGTCAACAGTCATTCCTTGTATTTTGTGCACAGTGCAAGCCAATGCAAGTTTCAGTGGAAACTCTCGGACTGTAAGGGGAAAATATGAATTTTCGAGGTGACAAGCTGCAGAATCTGGAATGGTGCAATTATGGGCCTTCCTATATCTTGTCTGGTGTTCATGGCCAGGAGGTTTGATGTAAAGTGGAGACTGATTTGGATGACGTTATTTATGATTTAGTAAAAGAAGTGTCTAGCATCCTCCCCTCCATGCGTCCATTTTGCAGTAGTTGTTACCATGCTTCTTGCAAATGTTAACTATTTTTATCAAATTTGTCTTTGTTTGTGTTGATAACAGAAACCACAGGCTCTTCTGAAGGTATCAGTCTGATGTAACTAGTCCCATAGAATCCTGGAATGTTAACAAGAATCCGCGGATTCAAAGCTAGCCATTTGGTTTTATATTAAAGGGGCCGTGATTAACATGGAATGGGTTGAGAGCAATTTTGACCTAATCTAGAGTATATCCATACTGAAGACATGTAAAAAACAATTTGAAGTATGTACATAATATCATGAAATCCTCAAAATAAAAGGCACTGAGAAGCTTCTTGTAAATTGGACGGAAAAGAATAGAATACAATAAAATAAGAAAGATAGATAAATAGCTAGTAAGATAGACCATGTAGATGGGCGGATGCACTTGAAAGAGGGAGCTTCCGCCTTAATAGGAAGGAATGTGCATGACTGCCGCCATGACAGATTGGAAGAACAGACATTGACTCTAAGTTGAGATGATATGAACTCTATCATTTTAATGCAAGTGAAGTACAATTAAAGGAATGAACTAGGGGTCTCAGGGTTCCCACTCTTTTGCCAAGTTCAAATTCAAGGTTTTTTCCAGGTTTTTCAAGGCTGCCAAAACCAATTTTCAAGGCCTAAACCTGCAATTCTTTCAAACTGATTTTGCGCCCCGGACAGTCGTCGAAGTCCACAATTTGTTGGACCTTTTCAATTTTGGCAAGAGAACCCAAAATTCCAGACTTTTTCCAGGTTTTTGGTGGAAATATCACATTTTCCAGGTTTTTCCAGGCCGGGAAAAGCACAACCCAAAATTCAAGGTTTTCAAGTTTTTCCAGGTTGAGTGGGAACCCTGGCCGGTCTACACTAGTTCAATAAATACCGGTCGTACCGGTTCAGTCTGGTCGGTTCCTGAAACAGCACTTCAGTATGGCTGAATTATATGAATGCCATATCCAGCTAAAAAAAGCAGTTTATAGCCGAGATTTGACAGAAAATATCCATTAAATCAATCACTGAACTCGAGAAGATCGTCATCTGATGTCCGCTCTAGTGTGAGATGAACTTTCTGGGCCAAAAATTTGTTTTTTTCGGGAGGCGGATCTGATATATATGCGGATCGGCCCGAATTTGAGGTCCGACAGTACGAATTGTGTATCAATCAAGTGGATGGACGATACCTATCGTATTGAATGTCGGCAACGATATAGAGCCCTAGAATAAACCCATTTCACTAAGTGGCCTGGACATTGGCCCCAAACAACTTTTTGTTAAAACAGTGATTCATAACTTGCTTTCCACATGAAGCAGACATAGCACTTTAATTCCTGAAACACAACTTTCAAAATTTAACCTAAAGGAGTGACAAAGTCGTGAAGCTTTAATGTTACATTGAAATTCACTAAACATACTCCAGATTGTTACTTCAGCAAAGCCTTCAGTGAATAATTCAGACACACCCACCAACCTGGCCAATGAACAGGCCTTCACACAGGTTATGCAAATTAGGCCGATTGCACCGATTCAAGGACTTCCCTAAATCGTACAGACTAGCAAGTTACTGGAATAGATAGATCTCTCTGAGAGCTTCAAAATGATAGGTCATACGTCTCTGAGAAGTTAATAGATGCTTCGCAAATCGCCGGTAAAGTTTTGAACTGGAGAGAATGCTACTTGCTGATTGGCTGTGACGCTCTGACCCAAATCTTATGATAATGTACGAAAATTGAAGGATTCATCTGGGTAGATTCTCTGGGTACAGATTGTCTCTTGGATGGACCAATCAGAGGCATGGTAGGGAAATCTATCAGCCAATGGGATTGAAGGATTCAAGCACTACTTTTCCTCTGGGTTAACTGATAGAATTCCTGTAAAGTTAAAACTATGGGGCCCTTCTTTTTAAACAAATTAGTGACAAAATCAATTGTTGATGTGTGGTAAAATAGGATACAAAATGCATGAAAGGCAAAAATATCATACAATCAAAACACACATTTTAGAGGGAGAAGAAGGTTGGTTGTACAATTGAAGTTTTATACAGGCCAAATTTATGAAAATTTAAATCAAGATGATTTTAATAACTTTTATGTTTTCATCAATAAAGTCAAGGCACTAAATCATTATGTTCACTGTTACGTTCTAAAAATAACGTGCAAGCACTTCAAGAGGTGCTTGCAGATGGAATATCAAGCTATTTTCTATTTGCGCATCTGATTTTCTGTAAGGATCTATCTATCAATCTATCCATAGCCCATTGCTGGTTAATGGTATTTCAAGTTCACACCTTGACCATATTGACACAGGAAATCCAATGTATTGTATTGTATCTAATTACACTCCTGAATATTGCTGTCAGACCTGTCAGGGAATGAACTCAAGATAATTAAAGCCATATCCACCAGAGGGCCATTTTTCATACAACAGTGGACAGTGCTGCCACCTAGCCTGTTCTTGGTTCACATGTTTATTGTTTACAGTGTTTACAGTGTTTACATGGTTTATGGTTTTCAGAATCCCATATCACCCATTCCAATAGCTACGCCTTTGGCTAGCTAAGGGACCGTTCAGAATTTATGACTGGGGGGGGTGGGAGTTTTGCCCGAGGGGGTACTAACTTTTCACACGTGTTTCAAGGGGGGGGTATTAATTTTTTACAACACTTCCAAGGGGGGGTAAGAAATTTTAACAAAGAATTTTTTTTATAAAACCCACATAAACTAACTTTATCCGCGCTTTTTTAAGTGCAAAAGTCCGCGAAATGGCGCGAATCTGTACGCGTGACCATGTTTAACAGTAAATATTTGAGTATTCGTTTATATGTCGAGGGGGGGGGTACTAAAAATATGCATGAAACCTAGAGGTGGGGTACTAAAAATCCGCATGAATCTCAAGGGGGGGGTATCAATTTTTGACGGGAAGTTCTGGCAAAACTCCCACCCCCCCAGTCATAAATTCTGAACGGTCCCTAAAAAACCAGTTGGTTTCAGCACTTCCTCCAATCTGTGTGGTAAGAATAGTTTCAGCAGCGACAAGTGGTGCTTTTCAGTTTCTGTGGAGCATGTTTTGTGAAGCAAATTACTGCAGGAGGAGCTCAAGTAAGTAAGATTATGTATTCCATGTCATGCTGCAAGTTGCAAAGCATGTGCATTTGGATTTTTTTGGCAGCTGCAGCTTTCCCCTCAGATCTTGCAAATCTGCAGTGTGGGGGCTCTTGTCAGTTGGTATGAAAAAGTATTATGAGATGAATGTGTCAATGGCAAACCTCCAGTTGTTTCACAAAAGCTTCCTGTTCGAAACACACCAAGCTAAGCTTTTTCATTTGCGTTCTCTCAAAGGTTCACCTAACTCATGATCTGATTTCGCAATGTGGCTGAGAACATACAAAACATAGCTGTTACAGTAGGCATCCATGTGATGAATTGAATGTCAAAGTTTGCATTCCAGGTTGAAAGGATTGACTTAGGACTAAATCGAGAATGTCATAGGCCTAATCCCAATGTCAGAGCGGGGAAAAGTTTTATGAGGTAACAACCCAGCAAGGCTGTGGTATTGGGGGGACTAATCCCACCATTTAAACAAAAATAAAAACAAAACTACTTACAAGCAGCCTCATATATATGGGGTGGGGCAGGGCTTGTGGACAATCCACTACCCCCCCCGGGAAAATGTCACAAGTTATTTAAAGTTTTGTTAGGGCATTGACAATACAGCCTAATGTGTTGTTTGGGAATCTGTACTTATGGCATAAGTTCAAGTGAAGCACGTCTTGACTACATTGTGACTTGTTTGCGTTTTTAGGCACAATGGCTCCAGTCTTGCGGCCCACCACACGCTGGCCGGCAAGAGGAATGGCCCGCTCATTAACAGTGTACGAGCAGGGGAGAGGATTCAGGGCCCCTTGGCCCATCTGACCCGCGACGTGGACCCAGATGGGAAGTCGAGAGACCAGCTGAAGAAAGAAATCACTCAATCATGATGGCGAACAAGATGGGCAAACCATTGGAAGCGCCTCGGGTATGTCTGACACCTGCTCTCCAGATTTTTTATCAATGTTTGATGTTTTCACGTAGTGTTGTCCCTTTATGAGTACACATTCTACTGACATTTATTAAAAGGGGATTTACATAATAATAATAATGTTCCTTTATAAGCCTCATGACTTGATATTGGACCGGCATTTTGCACGGGTTCATAGACACAGCTTTGATATTTTTGTCGCGTAGTGCGATTGCAGGAGTTAAGGACAGTGTGACAGAGTTTTTCCTGTGTTTGCAGGGCAACCAGTTAAGAGAGGGTGCACCACATGACGGCGTGGCAAAAAATGATACAGTTCCCACACAGGATGGTGACCTCTTATAAAAGCTCGAGCAGGTAAAAAACCAATTTGTGAATTTTGCACTGTCTCAGGTAAACGACTTGGCAGCATCAAAGGAGGCCTCTGGTCAGTCTGTGTTGGTGGCCCTAGACCTCCTTGTAGACATGGGGAAAGAAAACAGCCACTCAGACCTGATGTTATTCCAGAGCCTTAGGGTTAGCAAAAAGCACTGCCTTTGCATCAAAGACCTGTGTCTGGAGATCCTTGGGGATAAACAAAACGACAAGGTGGCAGCAGCAGTCAGCAAGCTGTTGGAGGGAAAGGCGAGACAAATTGACAGGGTGCAAAAAAAGGAAGACCCAGCCTCACAGACAGCAGCTACCCAACCCCAAGCTGCACAAGTTTTACATTCAGGAAGACATCCAGGGTGCTGCCACAGAAAAGATTTGCTACCAAAGAGGGGCCTAGATATGCATTACAACTCTCAGTTCCAGCAGCTCATCTGCTGTACAACACAGAAATCCCAACAAAGCGAATCAGTCTCTCAACATTTGCTTCTCCCAGAAAATGGAATGTTCGGAAATTAGCACAATGCATCACGAGTTCTGTTGTTGTGCATATTGCATCAATGTAAGATACAAACTGATGGTCTTGCATCGAGCTACAAGTAGTTCATAAGCAAAAGTTACTCTTTCTGGAGAAACTGCATACCAGAATTATTGCTATGCAAGAAATCTAACGCTGACCGTTTCCACAAGGCAGTCTGCTTGAATGCCAAATGCCAACTAGAGGCAACATGAGATAAAGGGTCGCACAATGCATCGTAATTCTGTCACGAAGGGACGAAATGGCGCTGCTTTTGCACTGATGTACAAGCTCTTTTTTAGAGATCTGAAAAGATAGGTTTTTAGAGTCGAGTTTAATGCCATCATAATCAACACAAACTACACAGTAGGGCTACTTAAAGAACTAAAATGAAGAAATATTAAAATCTTATTTGCAGGTCAAATTATTTTCAAAGATCTTTTTCATCGCTTTTGATAATGAATTGACTGCCATTGATAACTGATAGTCTGCACCAGGCACTATTCAACATCATGGATTTACACACACTGGCAGTCTTATTTGTGAAATACCAAATGAGAGCAGCATTTTGCCATGGAAGAACATGATGAGGCCAGCAGTGACACAGGATCCTTAAGATGCAATAAAAAGAACAAAAACAAGGACAAATCAAATGTATACCCCGGTAGGGTAGGTTGATTTCGGAACTTCACTATTGGATAGTAAGATTTTCATATCAGAAGGCCATATCTAAAATTTGAGGTCTCTAACTTGAAAACTTTTTTCAGGAAATGACTGAATTTTTGACATTTTGAACATTTTTCGGTTGTTTCGCAAACTCGCGGTTTCGTATAATTACATAATTTAAAAGATCTCAAAAAGACCTACAATTTGAATACAAACATGAAGGGTTTCCGATAATTTTTCATCTGCACTTCTTATAAAATCTCACAATTTTGAGAAAGAAAGTCAGACCTGATGATTCAAACCAGTAATAAACAGGAAATTACTTGAAAAAAGTTTTTTACTAGTCCGGGTTATACTCAACCCTATGTCAGTGTACTGGATTACACTTTCACAAGCAATTGGAGGTCTTACAATGAGCTATATTGGAGGTATCGGGGAGGGACAGTTTCATTTGGCAAACCTATGAAACTTTGCCGAGTTTTCCAGCTGCACAGCTTAATTTTTGATAAGTCAAACCTCAGAAATAAAATTTCAATGTGGTATTGATGCAAAATAGTTAAAAGACAACATCAAGCAGGGTTAAAATTTGAGATGAAGGTCTTTATATGGCACTGCACACAAAAAAGGTAAATTGGTAGTTTTTCTCTCTCTTTCTGAGCAATATTATTTTTGTAATGTAATATTCAGAATCCAAAAGGCATGATGTGTTCCATAAGGCTCCATTGATGACATATAGAGCTGTCTAATAATCTATCAAGACTTCTTAGTTCCATTATAGAAACTGTAGAAACTGCAAAGAAGTGCTTAAATAATTTTTATAGTACTGTAACTTAATTTTCAAAGCAGGGAAGTTTCATGTTACAACTTCCGCACATCAGTACAGAAATAAACAATTTCCAATTAGGTGGTTGTTCTATTTGAACTTCTTTCTTGGTTAGAATGATGCCCTAGGTTCCATTTCTTTCTCTTTTTTTAGGACATTATAATACTGAACGTGATTCTGAAATGACTCACTGACAAAATCTAATAACCTGATAGCCGTTGTTAATTAATATTACAAGTTCTTAATTTCTGTGATTTTATTCAGGATACCTGTGACAATCATTGAATTGATTGACAAAGGTAACTATATTATAGGTCTGGGTGCTTTACCTAAGATCACTAATATTGCCAGATATCTCAACAGCCAATGGAGTTACATTTACACCTACAGTCATACTTTGATTGGTAAGTCAAGCAAAAAATTAAAAGTTATCAGATTGTGAACTTACTTGCGCCTTCAAATTTGGCCTAAACCATTGATGCTCTTATTCAAAATGAAGGTCTGAGCCCTGTCCAACCATACCAGTTTCATTGTCCCATCTCTTAAATTGACCAAGTTATTCAATACCGCGAATCGGCAAACCTATCGAATGTCTAAAAACTCAAAACTTTAAATGGATTTCCTGAAAAAAGTATTAGAGTTAGAGACCTGAAATTTTGAATATGGCCTTTTGAAATGAATATGTCACTATCTCAACTTGTCCAAGATTGAAATTCAGAAATTTTTGGAAAATCAACCTACCCTAATACCCCGGCACCCCAACACCCCGACCATAATAAAGAAATTAATACATCAATAAATTGGATTGAATTGATCATTTGGTAAATTTCTGTGAGAGACATTTCCATTAGGAACTGCAACATCCAAGAAATATAAGTCTATCATTCAAATTTTGACTGTTCTGGCTACAATAACGAGGCTGTGCACTATGGCGGGAGGAAACGATGCGAGTGCGCATGCGCAACCGGTTGTTGTTAACAATGAAATGTTGTGTTTCATTGTAAACAAACGTCGCATTATGCCTGAAGATGGGTTTACACAACTCTGCAGAGACTTCTACAATGATACAGCAGTTGAAGATGCAAAATAGACCTTGTTTGCACATTATGCTGACAAGGATGAACATACTAACAGATATATCACAAAGACCGGTGAAGGCAAGAAACATATGTGACATTATTGACTTACTGACTCGCAAAGGGTTAAAAAAGAGTTAGTCTTTGCTGCGGTTGACATCACTAACATGCCTTGTCTTTCTTTCAACAATATTGATGTGACCGGTGAAGGCAAGAAACATATGTGACATTATTGACTTACTGACTCGCAAAGGGTTAAAAAAGAGTTAGTCTTTGCTGCGGTTGACATCACTAACATGCCTTGTCTTTCTTTCAACAATATTGATGTGAGTGCCCTCTTACTTAGAACGGAGCAGATGGAAACCGAAGTTTCACTGCTCAAAAAGACTGTCACATCTCAGGAGACAGTGTGTGCTGGACTACATACAATAGCTGAGAACCTTGCCAAAGTGAACCCATCTCATCCGATTCCTAGTGACACTCACAACTGTTGATCTGGACAATTATGTTCAGTAGTTGGTATCAAAAGAACCTAAAACCATTTGACAAACTTAACGTGCTTAACAGAAAATAAGAATCAGACTATAGAAAGACGGGCTTCACAAAATATGACTGGTTAAGTAGTGGGACGCTAATACACGTTACAGAGGAGAAGCATGTTTCAATTTTCAAATCAAGGTTAGGATTTGTGCGAGTGTTTCCAAGAATTTGCAAAATGATTCCAGATTTTGCCAGATAATTCCAGATTTTGCCGGATCATTTTGCCCTGAGTGTTGGTCCAAAACTTTCTTTTTTCGGGACCACATTCTTCCTACAGTTATTAATGGGGCTCGCATTAAGAATCTGATTCCTTCATTGTCGGCTGATGCAAATGACACTGATAGGGCAAGAAATACAGAGAAGATTTTAAATACTTATTTCAATAGCAAAGAAATATCGAATTGATTTCAAAGCAGAAATAACATTGTTTCTCTTTCCAGTGCAGCTTGATTCTATGGAGTAAAGCAGTCAAAGTACAGGTATTACATCAATCAATGACAGCGATACAGAAGATATTGAATGTTCTTCTACTGACAGTTGCATCATCAAACATGCAGGAAAATACGAAGGTACAACCTTGCCCACTTTGCAACATTGATTTCACTGAAAACAGTTTAACATAGCACGGCCAAAATGCTGTCTGTTTTCCGGGATGGATGGATGGATGAAAGGGCTTAATGTTCAGTAATTATGCACTTGATAAGCTAATTTTAAAGACAGGAGGAGGACACGGCAATGAGGGATGATTGGAACAGCTGTCCAACATAGGCCCACCCGGCAAATGCTGGATTCCAACCCGGAACCCTGGAATTGGCAGTCCAGCACTCTACCACTGAGCTAACCCTCCATCCCTGTTTTCAGCACAGCCTATGCTGCAATAATACTAATTGAGAAAACTCACAAAGTAGCTGCAAAACTTGCCAGGAAAAAATGCATCCTCACCCCTTTGGATGACCCTTCTGCTACCCACCTAGCATCCCTGGTTACAACAACCGAACAAGAAGATACACAGATAAAGCTCATCCCAGTCTATCAATCTCCTCGTTTTGTAGGAGCATTACCCGAGTCCGCTAAAGGTGTACCTCATGTGACTATTTTTCTTGGTACCATTGATATAAAAAGATGAAGGGCAAAATGCATCACAAACACTTACTGGAGAGTCTTGTTTTTCCTTTGTCTCTTTGAATTTCTTAAATTGAAACTCAAGTTGCAAACAAGGTGGGGCAACTCAAGGTCTATGACAAGGAAAAGGGAGAACAAATACCGACAAATAGTGTCAAAATAGGGGAAATTGGCATATTACCGAAATCAGTGACTCTCGGCCCACAGCAGAGATGTCAGGCCAGCTAGACAGCAAGATAGCCAGACAGTTTAAAATAGAATACCCCCCCCATACTTCATAGGGGGGGGGGGCATAAAAATAATGTAATTTTTTGTTTTTGTATCAGTCAACCAAATAGTCTGGTCTGTTAAGGCCAATTTTTGGCCGGATCGTTACTTGCCGGAACAAAGCACCAAATTTGGCACATAGGTACTTTGAAATGTGCTCTTTCATCCCAGAAGGGTGTCACGATGAATAATGGCTTGGTTGGCGGCCATCTTGGATTCAAAATGGCCGACGTCAAATTTGCTTCTGTGGAGGCATTGGTGAAAAAGGCTTATAACTCCTGTTTGGAGCAAGATATCAATTTGAAATTTTTACCACAGATACTTTGAAATATTTACTTTAATAATACATAGACAATGTTACCTGTAATTATAATAAATTCGAAATTACAGCATGAAATGCAATTTTTTTTTTCCCCCGCAAAATTTTTGGGGAAAAGTTAATATTGTAAATATGAGGGGTGGTACCACTCCAAAACTTGGCAGAAGAGTGCTTCTGGATATGTCCTTCATTTTAGTTATAGACAATTTGGCCATATATTTGCGGCATATCACAGTGAAATGTTGCTACCGTAACTATCAGATTTCAGAAATCTGAACTGTGCACAACAAATTTCTTGGGTTTTTGTTGGGTAATCTCCTTATAGCTCCTCTTTTCAGTGTAGGAAATAAAGTGAATTTGAATTACAAAACATCTTGTTGTCTTTCTTATGTCTAATTAAGTACTAATTATTAAGCATGACCTAATTGTTTTTCTTTTATGCTTAATAATATCACTTTGTGCAGATAAGCTTCACGTTTTTGTAAGTTAAATTATAAACATAATCATACTGATGGCTGCAGGTGACAAAATTAAAAAATATCCAAAACTTCTTGGTGCCCCTTAAAGGTATTCAAAGCCACTTCCTGGACCCCAGATATCATGTCTGGAAACAATCAAGGTTGTATCTTTCATGGAATCCCAAATATTAACATTTGAAAAGCGACTTTCATATGACAAAAAAGCCATAAAAACAGTCTGTTTTGAAAATATTTCTAAATTAAACTGTTCAAGATATTGAGCTGAAACTATTCACACATCTATTACACTACTATTAAAGGCTAGTTTGAGAAATGTTTGAGACGAATCTAAGGGGATCAAGCGGAAAAATTTCCTGAAATTTATTGAACTAACATGGAATTACGCACATCTAATTGCTAGAAATGTCTTGAAACTTGTCATTCCCATCTGCATGACAAAATAAGATAACAGGCAAAATTTGAATGAAATATGAGCAACACAAAGTGAGTTATGCTTGACGAAATCCCCAGCTACCCGTCATGTTGAGGACTGCAGTACCCCGTAGGCTATGTAATAGCCAGCGGGGTAAAAACCTAGTGCTGACGCTAGTCGGGGCCTCAAGGCAGATGCCGAACCAATTCCCCAGGAGGCGAGATTGACTGCTCCACAGAAAGTTAATTTCCTAGAACTGTTCCTTGGGCAGATCGCTAACTATTGCCCGGTCATTGCCCGCAACACGATCACTAAGAAAGCTACATCGTTAGACAGCATCTGGCAGGCCATACGGACCCACTATGGGTTCAAATCATCCGGAGCGCATTTCCTGGATCTCGCCGACATCAAACTGGACGAAGGTGAACGGTATGAAGACCTCTACCAACGACTAGCTGCATTCTTTGAAGACAATTTATTACTAAAAGATGGAGGTATTTCCCATTGTGATGAAAAACCCACCACGGATGAAGAGTTGTCACCCACTGTGGAGAAAACCATTGTTTACATGTGGCTCCACTTGATCCATTCTGACCTCCCAAAGATTGTTAAACAAAAGTACGGAACTGAACTGCGGTCGAGAACATTAGCTTCAATTAAACCTGAAATCTCACAGGCCCTACAGTCCCTCATGGAGGAGATACAAACAACCGGTGAAGTAAAAGCTATGCGAACAGAAGCAACAAAAAGTAGACAACCCCCATATCATCGACAAAGCCGCCCCCTGCCCCAACGCAGGCAGAAATCTTGCCCCCTCTATAAGAATTCCAACAGTCCGGACAATCACTTCTTAAGTGAGTGCAAGTACCTCCCGGAGCAAGACCGGAAATTCATGACACGTGCACGTTTGATCGCTGAGGTGCTCGACAACGACCCTCACAGTGAATTTGACGACACGGACGAATGCGAAACAACACTACAGACTGTCGCTGTCCATGATGACAATTCTATTCGCCGTGTGCAAGTGCGTCAGTCACCATACCTGGACACTCACTTGGGCCACAAAACTCCGCGCATAGTGATTGACAGTGGTGCTACAGCCAACCTCATCAGCAAAGCTGCCGCAGATTGGCTTGTCGTTAAGATCACATCCAGTAGCCAATCTGCCGGTCAAGTGGATGGTCTTTCCAAGTTGAATGTTGTGGGTGAGACTAAGTTCACGGTCACCCGCGAACACCACAAGCTCTTATTCCATGGCCTCGTGGTACAACACCTTGATGTTCCCCTATTGGCAGGCACTCCCTTTATGGAATACAATGATGTCTATGCCCGCCCGTCGACCAGAGAAGTTCGTGTCGGACAGTCAACATTCCAATATGGTCACGACGTAGACACCAGCCCCACGGCCCGTGGTGCAAGCGTCTTACGTGCCCCAGAAACAATTACCTTATGGCCAGGAGATTATGTGGAAGTCCCCATCCCGCCTGATTACCATACTGATTGTGAATTGTTTGCCCTTGAACCCAGATTTGATAGTCCTACTAATCGCGATCTTCACCCTTCCCAAACGTGGCCCCATCCTTGTGTTGTGTCTAGTGTGTCACGGAGCATTCGCATTCCAAACAATGATGACTTTCCAAGGACCATACATCGTCATGATCACTTCTGTCAGATCCTACCTGTGTACAGCCCAACCCTGACACCCGAACCCCATGACACCATGGTACCCACTGCTCGCTCCGTCCAACCGTCGAAGGTACCCCTAGTTTCTGTTGACCCTGACAACATTTTGACATCGGACACTAACAGGGTTCCCTCTCCTTTACCAAGATCAATTTCAAG
Source organism: Platynereis dumerilii (assembly GCA_026936325.1). Classification (NCBI taxonomy): domain Eukaryota; kingdom Metazoa; phylum Annelida; class Polychaeta; order Phyllodocida; family Nereididae; genus Platynereis; species Platynereis dumerilii. Next base: position 30,303,639 of record JAPTHN010000011.1, read on the forward strand.
GCTTTATCCAGGTTTTTCCAGGCTGCCAAAGCCAATTTTCAAGGTCAAAATTAGCAATGTCCAGGCTTTCCTTTCGGTTAAAATTAAATGTCTCAAATACCCATATGGGACCATTGGTGGACCTTAAATTAATTTCAAGATTTTGAAAAATTTTAGGCCAAGACCCAACAAAATCTCATAATAAAGGCCTTTTTCTTATATTACATCAATTTAGGGTGGTCATACCCAGCGAAGACGCTGATCTCATGAAAAACTCATTGTGAGTTTATATCCTACTCACGGATACCTCACACAAATGGATCACTGTTAACTGATATTGAAGCAACTCGTTTCAGTCAGTGTGACACATGAAGTTGAGGGCATGCTCTGAGTTTCATGTGATCTCCCTGTGAGTCATTCAGGAATAATCATTGAGTTGTCAGTGTACTTTTAGGTGAGTCAAATGTATGAGCTAACTGCTTTGAGCTAGTTGTGAGGTATCTTTGACTTAGCCTTGAGCTATCTGAGCTATCAGTAGCAGCATGTGTTGCGTCACATGTGTTAGCTCACACTCATAAAGTTGCCATTAGCTTCTAACTACTAAGCCTTGAGTAGCCTGTGACCTATAAATGACTTCTTTGGCTACATGTGGTAACTGACAGCTATGAGTTTGACATGAGCTAGACATGACATTGCCATTAATCTTCAGGGACAAATAAGTGATCTCTATGTATTGTCACATGTGTTATCTCACAGCAATGAGCATGCCATGAGTCATTGCCAACTAAGCCATTAGTCATACATGTGTTGTGAGTGACATCATATGTGTGATCTGACATCCATGAGCTATCCCTGACTTGCCCTTGAATAATGTGTGTGCTTTCAGTGACCTCTGTATTTGGTTGGTTATACAAACTCATGGCTATGAGCTTGCCATAAGTTATCTATGACATAGCTGTGAGACATCAATTAGCTATCAGTGACGTCTGTGCTTGGTCACAAGTGTGAACTCATCGCTATAAGCTTGCCATGAGCTGTTTGGGTGTTCTTGGTGCCATCTCTAAGAACTCTGTGTTGCATCATATGTGTGAACTCAAAACTATGAGCTAACTGTGAGCTATTTGTTAGATAATTTGAATACTTAGCATTCAAGAATATGAGCTTAATATGAACTTACTGTGAGGTCTGACATAAACCTCATTTTGTGATATTTTCATGAGCTAGATTTTAGTTTCTAAAACATTTGCAAGATGAATGATGTCCTACTCTGAAACTGGTCAGCAATAAGATAATCATATTGCTTCCCATCTGCACCCACATTGATGCATCCCACCCTACCCCTACTGTTAATTTTGATTTGGATCATCCAATTTGGACCATCCAAATCATTGTCAGTCTGTCTTTTTACAGAGCAGTCCAACTTACTGTCCTGTGCTTGGACTCTTGCTGAATTAGTTGCAAGTCATCAGTGAGCAATCTACTGTATTATTTGAGTACAACAACTGTTTGTTCACTTCAAGTCTTATGGATAGCTGAAGTCGGAAAATTGGATCTGAAAAGTGTCAGTCTTTAAAACCTATTCATGCTAATTTAACATAATTCAATGACACAAATATCTGTCAGAATGATGGTTAATATTGTCTGTTATAATATAATTTATTCCTTGAGGTTATATTTGTTTCATAATTGAAAAGAAAAGTATTTTATAAACTGCCGTGTTAACGTTTGTTATAGATGGCACCACATGTGGCAAATCAGAGAAGGCATTAGTTCATAGCATGTCACAATGAGGTCACATCAATGATGTGTCTTGTGAGCTAACTTCCAGTGCTCTTGGTTATCGTCCTGCAGACTTCATGCATTGAGTTCAGTTTGTGAGCTCCCCATGACCCGCAGATGACTTCCAAGTGAAGACATTGATCTCCTGGTGACCTCATCGTGAGTTCATCTTTTTACTCACAGATGCCTCACACAAGTACCTCAATGTTAACTCATTTTGAAGCAACACAGTTCACTCAGGTTGACACATGAACATGAGGCGAAAACGCAAGTTTCAAGTGAGCTCCCTGTGAGTTACTGAAGAATCATCTTTTAGAAGGGTGTCAGTAAAGGGTCACATGTAGATGTACAAGCTCACAGCAATGAGTTAGCCATGAGCTATTTGTGACATAAATGTGATCTCATAGAGTGAATAGCATGTCTACACTGCTTTCAGCTCAGAGAGCATTCTTGGTCCAATTAATAAAATGTAATAATCAATAAATCATATTGAGCTCACGAATATGATGTCGGCATATGAGGTAACCATGCCACTGCTGCTTTTAGCTCACATAGAGCTCATGGTGTGACATATGCTTGTGAGTTCACCCTGACTTTACAAGAAGTGAATTCCCAAATATTGAATCGCTATTAGGTCATAGGGAGCTCACAAATTTGACCTCATGTTTTGAGCTGACAATGACTGCACTGCCTTCAGCTCCATAGAGCTCATGGTGTGACATATATGTACACTCATCATCCTTATATTTTAAGGAGCTTACAGATGTGGTGACAAAGTATAAGCCAAACATGATTTGGTTCCTTTCAGCTCAAAAAGAGTTCATATTTATGACATATGCCCATGAGTTGACTGTGACTTTGCAAATAATAAGGTAACAAAAGGAAAATCATTATTAAATCCTATCGAACTCACACATGTGATGACAAAGTGTGAGTCAATCATGACATGGCTCCTTTCAGCTCATATAGTGATCATGGTATGACATCTGCACATGAGTTGACCCTGACTTCACAAATAACGAGCTATCAACACAAATATATCTTTATTAAATCCTATTGAACTCACACATTTGGTGTCAGCGTATGACCCAATTGTGGTTTGGTTCCTTTCAGCTAATATAGAGATCATGGTATGGTTATGACTTGACCCTGACTTCACAAATAGTGTGCTAACAAAACGAAAATCGTTATTAAATCCTGTGGAACTAACACATGTGATGACAACCTGTGAGCCGATAGTGACTTGGTTCCTTTCAGCTCATATAGATATCATGGTATGACATCTGGGTATGAGTTGACCCTGACTTCACAAATAGCGAACCAACAACACGAAAATCTTTAATGAATCATATAGACCTCACACATTTGATGACAATGTGTGAGCCAATCATGATTTGGGTTCTTTCAGCTCCTACACAGATCATGATTTTACATCTGCGTATGAGTTGACTTCACAAATGGTGAGCTAACAACATGAAAATCATTACTAAATCCTATGGAACTCACATTATGTGATGACAACCTATGAGCCAGTCATGATTTGGTCCCTTTCAGCTCATATAGAGATCATGGTATGACATCTGGTTATGAATTGACCCTGACTTCACAAATGGTGAGCTAATAACATGAAAATCATTATTAAAACACATGGAACTCATAAACGCGCTGTCAGAGGTTGACCCAACCAAGACTCCACTGCATTGTGCTCACATTGAGCTCACAGTGTGATATACAGTTGAGAGTTCACCCTGACTTCACAAGCTGTGAGTTCAAAAATACAAGATCATTGATAGGTCATTAGGAGCACACATGAAGAGCTCACGGTATGAGGGCTGTAGGCCATAAACATGAGCAACCAAAGATAGGCCTACCTCACAAAAGAGTCTTGCAATGATCTAATCCTTTGACATCTTGGTGATCTAAAGGGTGGCAAATCTCAAAACATCATAACATATAAACTAACCATGATATCTGAGAGCAATCAATATGATACATCATTAATATGACTGGTAAAATGAACTCATACTGACATCGTATGACTTCATGTCTTCGCTGGGAGCAGTTTGTGATGTCAATCTGACCTCACAAAGTATGAACTCACAAAAAGCAAATTATTAAATAATGTGGTGCTCAGAAATATGATGAAAAACAATTATGCTACCATGAACTGGCTCCTTTTAGCTTACATAAGGCTCGTTGTGTGACAGCAGCTTATGATTTCAATCTGACTTCACAAATGGTCAGCTTACAAGAAGAAAATTGTCATTAAATCATCTCAAGCTCAGAAATATGATGAATGATGATGATGCAATGAAGACTTGGCTCCTTTCAGCTCACATAGGACTCATAGTGTGACAGCAGCTCATGAATCCAGTCTGACTTTCCAAATGGTTGGCTTACAAGAAGAAAATCATCATTAAATAATATGGAGCTCAGAAATATGATGAAAAATGTTGATGCTACCATGACTTGGCTCCTTTCAGCTCATGCAAAGCTCATGGTGTGACAGCAGCTTATGATTTCCGCCTGACTCCACAAACGGTGAGCTCCAAAGAATAAAATCATCATTAAATAATATAGAGCTCAGAAATATGATGAAAAATGTTGATGCTAAAATGACTTGGCTCCTTTCAGCTCATGCAGAGCTCATGGTATGACAGCAGCTTATGATTTCCGCCTCACTTCACAAATGGTGACCTTAAAGGAAGAAAATCATCATTAGATAACATAGAGCTCAGAAATATGATGAAAAATGTTGATGCTACCATGACTTGGCTCCTTTCAGCTCGTGCAGAGCTCATGGTGTGACAGCAGGTTATGATTTCCGCCTGACTCCACAAACAGTGAGCTCAAAAGAAGAAAATCATCATTAGATAATATAGAGATCAGAAATATGATGAAATACATTGATGCTACCATGACTTGGCTCCTTTCAGCTCATGCAGAGCTCATGGTGTGACAGCAGCTTATGATTTCCGCCTGACTTCACAAATAGTGACCTCAAAAGAAGAAAATCATCATTAAATAATATAGAGCTCAGAAATATGATGAAAAACATTGATGCTACCATGACTTGGCTCCTTTCAGCTCATGCAGAGCTCATGGTGTGACAGCAGCTTATGATTTCCGCTTGACTTCACAAATGGTGAGCTCAAAATAAGAAAATCATCATTAAATAATATAGAGCTCAGAAATATGATGAAATACGTTGATGCTACCATGACTTGGCTCCTTTCAGCTCATGTAGAGCTCATGGTGTGACAGCAGCTTATGATTTCAGCCTGACTTCTGAAATGCTGACCTTACAAAAAGAAAATCATCACACTATAATATGGATCACACACATGTGATAACAATGTAAGAGCTAGAAATGACTTGGCTGCACTCAGTTCATACAGAGCTCAGGGTATGACTTCCACAATGTGAGTTCAACTTGACTTCATAAGTAGTAATCTCACAAACAGGAAATCATTATTAAAGCCTGCGGAACTCACACATGTGAAGTTAGAATTTGTACTAACCATGACTCCACTAGTTTGAGCTCACATTGAGGTGCAGGTCTGACATACATTTGTGAGTTCACCCAGACTCCACAAGCTGTGAACTCACAAAATAAGAAATAAATGATTGGTCATCAGGAGCATACAAGAAAAGTTCACTTTATGAGGGCTGTGTGACGTAACCATGAGCAATAAAATGTATCTCACAAACGAGTCTTGCAATGATCTAATCCTGTGAAATCTTGATGTTCTAAAGAGTGGCCTTTCTCAAGATATCACAAATACGTGCTAACCATGATATATCAGTGCAATCATACCTGGTACCTCATCAATATGACTATTGAACGAACTCATTCTGACATCGTATGATCTCTCGTCTTCGCTGGGTAGCTTGACATAGGCTGGCATTTGGTTGGTTATTGATTTCATCCAAGAGTCAGCTATTAGTCCACAACACAAAACCTCAATCAATCAATGAACTACCATTCAGGCAAGTGGTATAGACTTATTAGTATAACTTTCAATTAATGGTAAATTGCACTTAATGAATTTCACACCTCTATCCCTTTACCAGTAAACCCTTTCTACCTAATTACAATTAAATCCTGCACCCCATCCTCCCAATTAATTGCCTTTACCAATTGTAATCATGCAATTCTTTCATCAACACTGACAGCACAGATAACACTGCAATCTTCCATGGCTAGGCTGCATTCACCAACAGCGCTAGTACGCATTCTGCCCGCCAGGCGGCTACGAAGCGTGTTGACAACGGGAGAGCGCCAGAGCTCCGTTTTCATATATCCCACTTTCCCGATCTTTTCCCGGTTTCTGGCAGAAATGTACTATTTTCCAGGCTTTTCCCGATCGGGAAAAGCTATCACCGAATTTCCCGATTTTCCCGATTTCCCGGTAGGCGTGGGAACCCTGCACTAAGAAAAACTTTCTTTCCCTCCTTGATGAGTTCCCAGATTTTTTCGAATCTCACATTGGATGTTACAACGGTGCTTACGGTCCGTACCAGGCTGTTGTTAACATGGGTCCCGTTCTCCCGCCCCAACGAAAAGGCAGACTCCCCCAATATAACACTTCAAGACTGAATGAACTGCAAGACAAGTTTGACGAACTTGAACGCGCTGGCATCCTTATCAAACCAGAGTCTGCTGATGTTACAGTAGAATATGTCAATCCGTCCTTCCTCATCAACAAGCCTAACGGCGGAACCAGACTCGTCACAGCGTTTGGCGAGGTGGGCCAGTACAGCAAGCCCCAGCCGTCTCTTATGCCTGATGTAGAATCTACACTCCGCCACATTTCCCAGTGGTCTTATATTATCGCAACTGATCTGACAAGTGCCTTCTACCAAATTCCACTATCCAAGTCATCTCTAAAGTTCTGTGGTGTTGTAACTCCATACCGTGGAATACGTACGTACGCAAGATGTGCCATGGGAATGCCAGGGTCAGAAACGGCTCTGGAAGAGCTCATGTGTCGCGTACTTGGAGACCTCCTGCAAGAAGGCATTGTCGCCAAACTGGCCGACGATCTCTACTGCGGTGCCGACACCCCTGAGCAACTTCTCTTAAACTGGACTAAGTTACTGACTTGCATCCAGAAGGCAAGTCTTAAACTATCCCCCACCAAGACAATTGTGTGCCCCAAATCCACAAATATCCTAGGGTGGGTATGGCAACAAGACACCCTTCACGCAAGCCCACATCGTATTGCTACGCTATCCACATGTGATCCCCCAAACACCGTGAAAGGACTGCGGTCTTTCATAGGTGCCTTCAAGGGCCTGTCCAAAGTGATACCCGGAGGTGCCCGAACCTTGTCACCACTTGATTCCTTAGTTGCTGGTGCCCAGTCCGCTGATCGTATTGGTCTGATGTAAACATTGCTCATTTCAAGAATGCTCAACTGTGCCTCCAGTCACGTAAGACCATCACCCTACCTCGTGCATCAGATGAACTCTGGATTGTAACTGATGGAGCTGTCCGCGACCCAGGTATAGGCGCCACCATGTATGTATTACGTGATTCCAAAGTGCTCCTGTCTGGTTTCTTCAGTGCCAAATTACGCCCTAATCAAGAAAAGTGGATCCCCTGTGAAGTTGAAGCGCTAGCCATTGCGTCTGCTATCAAACACTTTTCCCCCTACATAATACAATCGGACAACCCCGCCAGGGTACTGACCGACAGCAAACCTTGTGTGCAAGCCCATGAGCGCTTATTGCGAGGAGAATTCTCTGCCAGTCCTCGTATCACAACATTCCTGTCCACAGCAGCCCGCTATCATGTAACAATCAGAAATCTAGCTGGCGCCTCCAATGTGCCGTCAGACTTTGCTAGCAAAGCTAAATTCCAGAGTTCGGTCCAGTGGAATGTCCTCCCGTGAAATGTGGTTGCAACGAGGCCAGTTCACGGATGTCCAAATACCACTCCAAGATCGAGCAATCATACAGTCCCAACATGACCGTCATATGTCAAATCATGTCCCGAGTGAAAATAGTAAGGCCAATGGACGAATGAGAGCAACAAACCACACAGTGCAGCCGGGAGACATAGTATACTTGCACCAAGAACATGCTAAATTACACCCACGAGACAGGTACCTTGTCACTTCTCTGGATCCCCCGGACTGGTGCAATATTAGAAAATTTGTTGGACAACAATTGCGTGATACATCTTATCGCACCAAACGTTCCCAACTTATCAAGGTCAAACAATTCGATCACGAACGTCCACCTCCACTACAGTCAGAAACCGAGGACGAATGCCCCTATGTCGATCACAATTTGGACATGGCTATTAGTCAGCCAATCCCCAGTGCGACTAGCCCACCAATACCTATCAGCCCCCCAAATATCCCTGCTGTACTACAAAACCCTGGCGAAGGAATCCCGCTCACCCCTGCCAGTGACCCTATCCCATCCACCGGTAGCAACGTGCCTACCCCAGTGCCCCCAAGCCCCTGTGCTAACCTACCTGACGTTGGTCAACGGCCGACTCGTCCAAGACGCCAACCAAAACACTTCGATGACTTTGTTATGGACTAGTCTTGTGATTCTATATGATATGATTGATCGGTTTTGTGCATTCAATGTGTTTATTGTGTCGATGTCATTTATCTCTAATAACCACTTTATTCTACCATTCTAGTATATATCTGTACATAATCATAAACACACATCAATGTTCCATTAATTGGTACTACCTGATTACAAATGTTAAACATCACATTGTTTATAACTCAATTTTTCCAAAACTGACATTTTATTCCTTGCATAATCCCAAGCGTAATGTTTAGCATGTTTAAAGTTAAACTTGTATGTCGTTAGTAACATGTATATAAAGTTGTATTGTATATGTGCATATATTTGTTATACTCCCAGGTAAATAATTATATTCCATGGTAATACTAGATGGGAGCATATTTCCATATGCAAGACGAGCAGCGGGCCCCGTTTGAGGGGGAAATTACAGGAGTCTACAATGGGGGTCCATTTTCAGGGGGCCCTATTCAAGGGATCCAATTTGAGGGGGGCCCCATGTGAGGGGACCCCATTTTAGGGGGCCCCACTTGAGGGGGCCCCATGTGAGGGGGCCAAATTGTGGGACCCTGAGGGGGCCTGATCTGAGGAGGCCTCATTTGAGGTGCCCATGTGAGGGGCCCTATGTGAGGGGCCCCATTTGAGGTCCCATTTGAGGGGCTTCATTGAAGGGGGCCCATTTGAGGGGTCCATATAGCGGGGCCCATATAAGGGGGCCCATTTGAAGGGGGCCCATGTGAGGGGCCCCATTTTGAGGGGCCCCAATTTAAGGCGCCCTATTTGAGGGGGACCAGTTTGAGGGGCCAGGCCCCATGTGAGAGGCCCCATTTTGAGGGAGCCTCATTGAAGGGACCCATTTGATGGGGCCCCATTTCAGGGGCCCTATTTGAGGGGGACCCATTTGAGGGGCCAATGTGATGGGGTCCCATTGGAGGGGGCCTCATTTGAGGGGCCCCATTTGAAGAAGGCCCCATTTTGAGGGTTCCATGTGAGGGGGCCCCAATTTGAGGGGCACATTTGAGGGGGCCCTAATTTGGAGGGCCCCATTTGAGAGGGGCCTCATTTGAGGGGCCCAATTTGAAGGGAGCCTCATTTTGAGGGGCCCATTCGAGGGGGCACCCATTTCAGGGGGCCTCATTGGAGGTGCCCTATTTTAGGGGGCCCCATTCGCAGGGGCCCATTTGAGGGGGCCCGTTTTAGGGGACCCTATTTGAGGGGCTCAATGTGAGGGGCCACATTTTGAGGGGCCCATTTGAGGGGCTACAACCCCCCTCCCTCTTAGTAGATATTAAATGGTCACCCCCTTAGTTCATTCATACATGTACTTTTGTTATGTATTTTTGTTATCTTACTCTAAATACTCTGTATTAATGTTTTATTTTAAATGGTCGCCTCCTTAGTTCATTCCCCATGCCCGCGGGGGTAAGTCCCCATGCCCGCGGAGGTAAGTCCTCATGTCCGCGGGGGTAAGTCCCCATGTCCGCGGGGGTAAGTCCCCATGTCCAAGGGGGTAAGTCCCCATGTCCGAGGGGGTAAGTCCCCATGTCCGCGGGGGTAAGTCCTCATGTTCGCGGGGGTAAGTCCCCATGTCCGCGGGGGTAAGTCCCAATGTCCGCGGGGGTAAGTCCCCATGTCCGAGGGGGTAAGTCCCCATGTCCGAGGGGGTAAGTCCCCATGTCCGCGGGGGTAAGTCCCCATGTCCGCGGGGGTAAGTCCCCATGTCCGCGGGGGTAAGTCGCAATTTCCGCTGGGTAAGTCCCCATGTCCGCGGGGGTAGGTCCCCATGTCCGCGGGGTAAGCCCCCATGTCCGAGGGGTAAGTCCGCATGTCCGCGGGGGTAAGTCCCCATGTCCGAGGGGGTATGTCCCCATGTCCGCTGGGGTAAGTCCCCATGTCCGAGGGGGTAAGTCCCCATGTCCGGGGGGTAAGTCCCCATGTCCGAGGGGGTAAGTCCCCATGTCCATGGGGGTAAGTCCTCATGTCCGCGGGGGTAAGTCCCCATGTCTGAGGGGGTAAGTCCTCATGTCCAAGGGGGTAAGTCCTCATGTCCGAGGGGGTAAGTCCCCATGTCCGCAAAGGTAAGTCCTCATGTCCGCGGGGGTAAGTCCCCATGTCCGAGGGGTAAGTCCCCATGTCCGCGGGGTAAGTCCCCATGTCCGAGGGGGTAAGTCCTCATGTCCAAGGGGGTAAGTGCCCATGTCCGCGGGGGTAAGTCCTCATGTTCGCGGGGGTAAGTCCCCATGTCCGCGGGGGTAAGTCCCCATGTCCGCGGGGGTAAGTCCCCATGTCCGAGGGGGTAAGTCCCCATGTCCGAGGGGGTAAGTCCCCATGTCCGCGGGGGTAAGTCCCCATGTCCGCGGGGGTAAGTGCCCATGTCCGCGGGGGTAAGTCGCAATTTCCGCTGGGTAAGTCCCCATGTCCGCGGGGGTAGGTCCCCATGTCCACGGGGGTAAGTCCCCATGTCCGCGGGGGTAAGTCCCCATGTCCGCGGGGGTAAGTCGCAATTTCCGCTGGGTAAGTCCCCATGTCCGCGGGGGTAGGTCCCCATGTCCGCGGGGGTAAGTCCCCATGTCCACGGGGGTAAGTCCCCATGTCCGCGGGGGTAAGTCCCCATGTCCGCGGGGGTAAGTCCCCATGTCCGAGGGGGTAAGTCCCCATGTCTGCGGGGGTAAGTCCCCATGTCCGCGGGGGAAGTCCCCATGTCCGAGGGGTAAGTCCCCATGTCAGAGGGGGTAAGTCCCCATGTCCGCGGGGGTAAGTCCCCATGTCCACGGGGGTAAGTCCCCACGTCCGCGGGGTAAGCCCCCATGTCCGAGGGGGTAAGTCCCCATGTACGGAGGGGTAAGTCCCCATGTCCATGGGGGTAAGTCCCCATGTCCGCGGGGGTAAGTCCCCATGTCCGCGGGGGTAAGTGCCCATGTCCGCGGGGGTAAGTCCCCATGTCCGAGGGGGTAAGTCCCCATGTCCGAGGGGGTAAGTCCCCATGTCCGCGGGGGTAAGTCCCCATGTCCGCGGGGGTAAGTCCCCATGTCCGCGGGGGAAGTCCCCATATCCGCGGGGGCAGGCCTAAGTCCTCATGTCCGCGGGGGTTAGTCCCCATGTCCGCGGGGGTAAGTCCCCATGTCCGCGGGGGTAAGTCCCCATGTCCGCGGGGGTAAGTCCCCATGTCCGAGGGGGTAAGTCCCCATGTCCGCGGGGGTAAGTCCCAATGTCCACGGGGGTAAGTCCCCATGTCCGCGGGGGTAAGTTCCCATGTCCGAGGGGGTAAGTCCCCATGTCCGGGGGGGTAAGTCCCCATGTCCGCGGGGGTAAGTCCCCATGTCCGCGGGGTAAGCCCCCATGTCCGAGGGGTAAGTCCCCATGTCCGCGGGGGTAAGTCCCCATGTCCGAGGGGGTAAGTCCCCATGTCCGCGGGGGTAAGTCCCCATGTCCGAGGGGGTAAGTCCCCATGTCCAAGGGGGTAAGTCCCCATGTCCGCGGGGGTAAGTCCCCATGTCCGCGGGGGTAAGTCGCAATGTCCGCGGGGTAAGTCCCCATGTCCGCGGGGGTAAGTCCCCATGTCCGCGGGGGTAAGTCCCCATGTTCGCGGGGGTAAGTTCCCATGTCCGCGGGGGTAAGTTCCCATGTCCGCGGGGGTAAGTCCCCATGTCCCCGGGGGTAATTCCCCTGTGCGCGGGGGTAAGTCCCCCTGTCCTCGGGGTATGTCCCCATGTCCCCGGGGGCCGTGTCCCTATGTCCCCGGATATTAAATGGTTGCCCCCTCCTTAGTAGCTATTAAATGGTAGCCCCCTTATCCTATCTTTCTATCTATGAATCTATCTATGTATCTATCTGTGTATCTGTGTATCTATGTATCTGTGTATATGTGTATCTATGTATCTGTGTACCTGTGTATCTATGTATGTATGTATGTATCTATCTATCTTAGCACCTTAGTAAATATTAAATGGTTGCCCCCTTATTCTTAGGAGATATTAAATGGTCGCCCCCTTATCCTTAGTAAATATTAAATGGTCGCCCCCTTATCTATCTATCTATCTATCTATCTATCTATCTTCATCATTGACTGCCATCATTGACTGCCATCATTGACTGCCATCATTGACTTGAAACACACTTTCATTGCTTTCTAGCCACCAACGAATTATCCACCAGGTGGAGGTTGTGTGAAATACTGCTCTCTATACTGCCCTCTAGCGGATATGAGAAAGCTTCGTTGCAACCTTTGAGTGGTGAGAAATATGCCAAGAAAACAATTGAAATAAAGCCATTAAACACGGAACTAAGTATTAGATATACTCCAGAATTGGCATGCTGCATCTTGAGAGTTTAGATGAGGTTTTGGCCAGGTGAGCAATGCATTCATATGACGTTTTCAGCGCAGAATTGAGCACACAGATTTGCACTCATTGACTGGTGATTTGAAACAGGAAAATGACAGCATCTAGTAATTCAATAGACGGCTCTGCTCGTCTAATAACACAGTTTAAATTTCAATTTATATATTACATGTTTAGCATGAGGCGTCATATGAGTTAAACTAGTAGTTCCACTCCAGTAGAGGAAAGTGGTGACGCCATGGCGTTGTAACGCCTATGTTTGTTTATTGTACGCGTACATATTTTGCGCTTGTTTATTCATTCGTTCCGGTTCCTGTTTTGGCCATGTTGTATTGAGTCTTCTGAATTGGAAATAAACCCATCTAATCGTCTGTAAACGATCGCTTTATTGTCTCATTGGCGCAGAAGTATTGTTATTATAGTCAGAGCTGACTTAATTATAAATGGACTTTATTCCAGAAGTAAAGTTAAGAGCCAGTATACTTAAATGTGCTGTATTTTGGTCGTAATTTTGTTACAGTCAGAGACAGAGCTGCCATACCTTTGTATGTTAGTCCAATGTTTTTTTGTAGTGTTAAGAGCTAGCATACTTTCATGCTGTATTTTCTTGAAGTTATAACTGTCATACCTTTGTATTTTATTCGAGAAGTTATTTTGTTACTGTTAGGGATACCAAACTTTTGTGCGATATTATAGAGGTAGAACTCATATTTTTGTACTTTTGTTATGTTTAGAGCTAGCAAACTCCGGTGCTATATTCTATAGGTAATTTTCTTAAAGTTAGAACTGTCATACATTTGTACTTTATCCGTTAAGTAATTTTGTCATGTTTAGAGCCAGCTAACTTAGATGTTATATTCTACAGGTATTTCTGTTCCAGTTCGAAGTGTCATACTTTTGTACTTTATCCAAGAAGTAATTTTGTTATGTTTAGAACTAGCAAACTTTGGGGCTATATTCTAGAGATAATTTTATTAAAGTTAGAATTGTACTTCATCAAATTACTTTTGGAAAATGTTCCTTTTTTAAAATAGCAAATTAAAAATTTCGTTTTAACCACTCGCTTGTTATTTTTGTTCATATCAGAACTTTAAAATTGGAAGTAGGTCTCTCAAGTCATATTGAAGTTGAAAAGCAGCTGTATTTTCTTAAGCTGAAGTTGAAGTTGAAATTTTTCAGTCAAGCTGAAGTTAGCAGCTAAAGTTGGTCCAAGCAAGTTGCAATTGAGATTATGACTTGCTTACAGGTCTAAGACCAATTACGCTCGATGGTTGCCCATTCACTTGCGTGATATGAAATCATTAGCAGACGACACGAGAGAGCAATTTTCACAATGTTGGGTTCTTCAAAAGACAACAAAGCGATTTTCATGCATTGCTATTGACCAAGGCCATGAGCTAACAACGCCCTTGTCAAAGGCTCGGGAGGTGCCGTTGGTCTCACCCAGAATCCAGAGGCTTTCCGTAGATGGATGGTAGCAGGTCCAGAGCAGGCCATTCTGCTGGAGTCTTTTGAGACCAACTGTCTTGGCAGAACACTGTCAGTTGATCCTAGGCAACACCAAGAAAGTCTGGCGCATCAGAACAGATTCCAACAACAAGTTCTTGCCATGCATGGCGTGATAGAGGCAATGGGCAATCCTTTCAGAGAGGACTGTCCTGAACTGATTGTTTTGGATACAAGAGACTGTGCACCAGATGACGTCATCAACACGGTCATGTCTGTGAAAGAGATGGGGAAAAAACAATATGACGCATACATCAAAAGGGTCATCATGGACAGAACATCAAGTACTCAAACTCCAATCAAGCGAAATAACCTCCCACTTTTTAAAAGTGGTCCAGCGAAAACAAACACAAAGACAAAGCAGCAAGTCTCCGCTCTAAAAAGTGATTGCAGCTTGTTTGGTCGACTGTATATTGCCAGTAAGTTCAGAGATGGAAATCTTGAGGAGTTTTTCAGATATGAGAATCACCCTTGGCCGCCATCATTGTCTACAAATGGAGTGTTGTACTTGCCATCAAAAAAGAGTGAACTTCTGGATATAATCACAAGTGAATAGGCACAAATGCCAGATTCCTTTGACGCCAAGATCATTGACAGTACTGCTTCAGTTCATGCCCTGCCTGTACATGAGGTGTCCACATTTGGTGAATATGCTGAAAGAGTGTTTGTGCCATGGACTTTTGACTTTTGAGGAACTGTGACAGGCTCGACATAGTGTGGGATACCTGTAAGCGATAGCCTGAAAGCAACAACAAGACAAAAAAGAGGAAAAGGAGTTCGTAGGAAGGTTGCGGAGAACAAAGATTCCCAAACACTTTCAGGACTTCTTAAAAGATGAGAGCAACAAAACAGAACTGTTGGCCTTCCTTACTGAGAAAGTCTCACAACAGGACTATGTTCCAAAGGAGTTATTCATCACTTCAGGTAAAGTTGTTGCATTTCACTATCCATCAATCGACACTGAACTTTAAAACTAAACCAAAGATCTGATGTAATTTGATAATATTTGATATTGATGACTGTCACTTTCAGGTCGTACTGTCATCTGTCCAAGTTCACAGGAGCATATGCCAGCGAGCGAAGAAGCCGACACACGAATATGCCTCCACATTGATGATGCTCTCCAAAAAGGAAAAAGAACTATTCTTGTGCGGACAGCAGACACAGATGTGGTCATCATCCAGGTTGGGCTTTTCCACAAACTCCTTGCAATGTTCCCTGAATTGCACCTGTGTGTAGCTTTTGGTGTTGGAAAGTGGTACAAAGAATTGGACGTCAATAACATATGTCACAATCTTGGAGAGGACAAAAGTATTGCATTACCATCGTTTCATGCATTTAGTGGTTGCGACACAACCTCACAGTTCTATGGCAAAGGGAAAAGGTCAGCCTGGGAAGCTTGGAAAACATTTCCTTCCATCACTGAAGCTTTCAAGACAATTTCTCTGACTCCCTTCCAACGTCTTGAGCCAGTCTCCCAAACATTCACAGACATAGAAAGATATGTTTGCGTTCTTTATGACAAGACCACTAACATAAAGACAGTGAATGATCTTCGGAAGGACCTCTTTACAAAGAAGGCTGTTTCCATAGAAATATCCTTCCAACAGTAGTATTTCGGTTGCATTCATAATATATCCATTAAAGTCTACAAATAATAAATAATTTCAATAATCAATGCCTCAAAATTTCAGATGGCACTTCTTCAGCGCACACACAGGGCAGTGTATCAGGCAGGAATGTGGATGTCAAGCCTCAAATCAGTTATGTCAGCCCCATCACCTGAGAGTTATGGATGGAAAAAAGACGGTTCATCTTGGATTCCTCACTGGACAGATGAACCAGAAGCTGCTAGTGCATGCAGAGAACTGTTGAAATGTGGATGCAAATCCAGTCCTCTTTGCGGCAGAAAATGCAAATGTCGTGATGCTGGACTCTCCTGCACTTCTATGTGTAATTGCAGAGGACTGTGTTAAAATGACCAGATCAACAGATGAGGAGAATGGACTCTATGTATAAGTTTTGTATTGAATAACACAGATGCTTTAGAAGTTTTTGAAAGCTGCCTCTTTATCTGCCGAATTGAAATTTCAATCTCAGTTTGCTTTCTTTATTTTGAAACTTTAGCTAGTTATATGATCTATACATGATTTTGATTGTACAATGTTTCTTGTTTTGTGACTGTAAGATGTTTTTATTTGTATCTAAGTGTGACCAGTGGTCATTGGATATTTAAAAAGATACGTGAAGTGTTTTGGAGCAGAGCGGCTTTTGACAAGTTTGATAAATATAGATAATACAACATGGGTCATTTGATGCTTTTTTCTCACATATAACCAAAATATAGGCCCTCATACGGAATTTATGTATTCCCTAATGCTGTGTAAAGGTCTTAAAACAGAATGGTGTTCAGAATTTTGATTCAACAACACATGCCGCAATAACTTATTACTTTCGGAAAAACTAACCATTATTTTGTTATTATCGCTAATTTGTGAACACTTTCACCACTTTTCTTGTTGTATGAATGACTTAGTATGGAAATACGTATTCTATAGCATCAAACCACCAAATTATAGTCAATTCTGATGTTTCTGAAGCCTCATGGAACCTGAAATCAGGGTTGCGATTTTTATTGATTTTTATGAAAAAATCAAAAAAATCGGATTTTTTTTATTTAAATCGGATTTTTTTGATTTAAATCGGATTTAAATCATTAATGGAAAAAGTTCATTTTACGTATCAATTTCACCAACTGTTATTAATTTTTATGCATTGAAATATTATGAATAACACATATATGGATGTCAATAAGGCATATATGTAATAATTTTGTTTAAATTAGAGAAATTATAATGCAAAATCATGAAATCAAGGCAGGTGATGTATTAAATATAATAATCATAATGTAAGCTATGGCAGCAGTTCCACATTTTGATACGGATGTGTTAATGTCTTTTTCACTGAACATCAATCATAACTATACAGCTTACTTGTAATAGAAGTACACCTTCTAAAAGATAACAAGAACCCAGGGGTTACAAAGCCGAAGGGCATTAAATTTAACTACCCGTTGATTTTGTTGTCAGTATTTTTCGTCAGCATTAATTGCCAACATTGACTGCCATCATTTATTGCCACATTAATTTTCAGTATTCAGTGCCTTCATTTATTGTCAGCATTCATTGCCAAAATTGACTGCCGACATTGATATCCACATTTATTGTCAACATTAAGTGCCATCATTGCATCAACGATTGTGACTAGTGGATTTAGGGTATGAAAAAGAAAGCAAACTGGCTGCCCACAGACTATTTTTCCCACCCAAAAAGTAGAGTTCAATTATCATGTCAAGTATAGCTCTATACATTTATGTTGATAGGGATTCAGTAAAAATACCATTTAAATCTGTATTACTTTGGGCTATTTAGTTTCAAGAGTAGTAGTGTTGCACTTACAATACTACATACTTATACGTCAGAGAAAGGAGGAAGTAATAACATTAGTAAATTGTGCTACTTTCTTGTTGACTACACTAGCCTACACAATTGCTTAGTCTAGGCCAAAGTTGAATGAACTGCTTGATTGCTGCAAATGCCAAGTAAGGCAACCAAAGTGTCAGAACAATTTACTGAATGTTTCAGATGAAATCATGGACAAAGGTCTGCTTAATGACTCATCGGGAGCTTTCTCCCATCTCCTATGGGCTTCTCTCCAGCTGCCTGAGTTGTTTCTGTACAGCTGAAGAAGCCCGCGAAGGGGCTCATTTTCCTTACCAGAAAATCACAAAATTTTATGCTTGCTAATCCTTATGATTCAGGCCTACCTGTTATACCTTTTTCACAACTTCTACACTTTTTGTAACCCTCGGATTCTTGTTAAAATTACAAGGAATAATTATATTTCAAAGACCTGCCCTCATAACCCAGACAATCTACCCTAGACGAATCCTTCCAGCGCCGCATATTAACATAGATTTACGTCATGGGGGTCTAGACCAATCAGAGCCCAGGATTCCTCTCCACTTCAAAAGTTTACCGGCAATTTACGAAGAGACTATTTGCTTCTCAGAGATGTATGACCTATCATTTTAAAGCTCTCAGAGAGATCTATCTACCCATATAAGAATGGCACCTATAACCCTCAGGGAAGTGTGCGAAATAGCGAAATCAGTCTCATTTACATAACGTGTGTGATGGCCTGTCCATTGGTCAGCTTCGTGGGCGTGTCTGACTCAATCACTAAAGGCTTTGCTGAAGTGGCCCTCGTCTTTCCAAAACATAAACTCAATCATACAAAATTAGATCATAATTTATAAATTAAATCAGTGATTTTATTCTGTAGACATAAAATAGTTTCCTTTGTTGATGTGTCAGGAAAAGTAGCACAATGTAACAGTTTGATTGAAAATTTTGCACGATCAAATTGGGCAGTGCATAAGCAGCACAACCATGGATTTTTATGAAATTCAATAATCAACTGAGCAGTTAGTTATATAAATTAAGTATTCTGATAGGTTTTATTCATAATCTTACCAGCAGCGTACCCGTCTCATGACAGGTGAAGTGGTAAAATTGTGAAAATTAAACTTTTGTTATTGTTTAGTCATTGTACATTTTTTTGGTGAATTTCATCTTAAAGGTATGGAAGTTCTACCACCTTCTTGCCTCCAACCGAACTGGCCCCCATCATTTTTAACGTCTCATTACTAATTATGGCCACTTCTCACCTTGCCCCCATCATTTTGCCCCTCCCTCATCTTGTCACCCTCCCCCCCAATTTAAGCTCATAATATAGCCCCCCTCCCCGCCCTCATCATATCTTTTGGATGATTAAAAAAACAGAGCTGGTCTAAATATTTAGAACTGTCAGATGATATCCTGCATTACCAAGAATAGAAAAGGGCTATAGAATATTATTCATACATAATCTACTAATCATTAATTTTATGCCTAAATTGTGTGATCTGCAGGAGATAGACCGATAATTAATTTTCCAACAAAGTAGTTACATGAAGTGGTATGTGTAGAGTTAATAATATTGTATGAGATGCATGCAGCTTGTTGGAGGAGTACCCAGAGAAACTTGAAAGTTTGTCTTTTGGGCACCCCAGAACAACAGGAGATGAGCTGATGAATGACAGAGCCAGTAGCAGGCCTAGCAGGTCAGATATGCTCACTCCAGGGCTATAGTGTTCTCTGATTGGTTCAAACTGACCATGTCACCAGCTGGTGCCCCAGTGGAGTATTCTGTCTGCAGCAGATCCAGCAGCAGGCTAAGTAGGTCAGTATGCTCACTCCAGGGCTATATAGTGTTCTCTGATTGGTTCCAACCAACCATGTGACCAGCTAAGGTATGCTCCCTCCAGGGCTATGTAGTGTTCTCTGATTGGTTCAAACTGACCATGTGACCTATGATGCTGGGGTCAAAGGACACACTGACCAAAGCCTGATTCAGTTGGCCATCATGCATGGCCATGTAAGGAGGTGAATCCCTGCTACATTTGACAGCAACAAATAACCACAATCGGGACATAAACCCAAAATCTACTTCCAAAGTTTTGAGGTCAAAGAACATTGAAATCCACCCATAACATTAACTTAGCATCAAACCCTGTCTGTCAAGAGATTTTGCGTATAATTTGCCAGTGATGAGATTCCCAGACAGGAGTAGATAAGCCTCAGGCTCTATGCCTCTATGAGGCATGAGCCTTCGGCTAAAAAGGGATGTCAAAACGAGTCATCATTTTCCCTACTCAGCAATGAACTGAACTACTACGTTAAATCGCCAGTCTCAGCACTCAGTCTCACGATGCCTGTTAATTTTGTTTCACATGTTGTGTATTTGATATCAGTTTAGCAGTAGGGGCTTTAGGGACAGTGCTGCATTTGCAGAACATGGTTTTGTTTTTCATTGCAGCAATGAAATTGTTTAGAGAATCATGAGAATGCTATGATTGAAATAAAATTGTTTACATCTTTATTTACATGTATGTAGTCATTCTACTCGGATATATTTATCAGAAATATTTTATCATATATCTAAAATTATATCTTATATATATACAAGGGGCCTGTGTGATATGTCATTAGACATATTTATTAAAGAGTATTGCTATATGGTAGGTTGCAAGCTGTAATATCTCACTGCAAGCTTTATTTGTGCTTTTTTAAGCCTTTTTATCACAACTTTGATTTAAATCATGATTTTTATTGAGTGATTTAAATCATGATTTAAATCAATGATTTAAATCGAATGATTTAAATCAAGCAACCCTGCCTGAAATCCTCTTCGGCTATGATTTTGACAGCGGCCATTTTGAATTCAAGATGGCCGCCGCCCTGATGGACGTTCATCGTGGCACCCCTTCTAGGATGAAAGAGCATGTCAAAAAGTACCTATGTGCCAAATTTGGTGCTTTGTTCCGGCAAGCAACGATCAAAACCTTAACAGACCGGACTAAAAAGATGGTCCTGAATTTCGGAATAGAATGTGGTTTCATCGCAACTGCAGATAACCTGTTTTATTTAGTGTTGATATGGTCTGGAAGAATAACAAAGCTCTTTCCGGACATTTATCAATATATATTATATATTGTTTATAGTTCACCGGATGTATCAGTGGATAAGTTCTCTCGAGGTACCTGGTTTATCCCAAGCAATGAGAGTATAGAGTCCAGCCATGACACCCATTCGAAAATTCCATCTTTTTTCATTACACCACCCTCAAAAATCTGTACTCCTATTATATTGGAACAGTTTCAATTGCATTTTTATGACAGCAAAAATGACTTTTCAAAACTGGTGCAGACCCAGTAAAATTAAGGACTTGGTAAAGAAATCATCATTTATAGACTATCACAATAGAATGACTAGACTTTTCACATAAATTTGGGTCACAGACAATTTGTATCATGATGCCACTGTACCTAATTATATTTCTTGCATGCATTGGCTAGGAAAAATTATTTTGGGAATTCCGTTTCATCGTTCAAGTTTTCTTAAGAAGACGAAAAAAGAAGAAAAAAAATTTGAAATACAGGAATTTTATGAAAATACAAATTTTATGGACTTAAAACTATGTTTAATTTTGAGGCAGTTGTGACATGATTGGACAACAGAATTCAGAAAATAATTTTCTTAGCCAAATTAAACATGAAACGATATATTGTACAACATATTTTATAAGAAAATCTCAGAAAAATTATAACAAAATGATGATGGACCATGAGTAGGCTGCTTCCACATTACATAATGGTCCATGCATCCTAGTCCATGATGTTCAACGCAATGAAACCTATGCTCAGTGGCTGTCCGGGTCACACACTTGTTATAACTAATAAGTCATGTCTTATTTCCATGTAGAATGTGGCACTTTGCAAAACCGTGTAAATTACTGTCACAATTTTAAAAATATGATGATCACAAAAAAATCTGGCATCTCAGCTAAGACTCAGTCACTAAACAATGCTAAGGCCAGACATAATTGATTCTTAGCTTCTAAGATGTTCTCGAGGCTATTTTTTCTAGAATCGGTCGGCAGGACAAATAAATAATCTTAATGTAAAGTCAAATTGATGACAATTTTGGGTAGACTCAATTTTTTTTTCTGTAGTCAGAAAGTCTGTTGGGTCGGTTGATTAGAGAAACTAAAAATCAAATATGTCTGGCCTAACGTGCTGAGATAATCCTAGAATCTGAGGTATCCGGCAGAGTGGTTCCCTGACCGTCCTGTCGATTAACACTGATCAGGGCAAGAACATCTTGTGCACAGTCTTCATGTGTTTCTTCAGGTCCGATTTTTGCACGCATCCTCTTCCGCAAATCAGACAAAGAAAAGGTTTCTCACCTGTGTGAACCCTCATGTGGATTACCAACTTCGACCGAGAAACACAAACTCTGCCGCACAACTGACAGATGGCTTTCTCCGGAGACGAACCGTGAAGCGTACCGTGAGAAGAACTGTTCGCTGACTTGGGCGAAGTTACCTCTGCGACCGAATTTACGGCTGCCACAGGCGATCTGCGACTTGTTCTTTGGCTGACTGAATAAGGAAGTAAGAGAAGACGGCATTAAAACCAGTAAATGTCGAGTCATCGACAAGAAGTGTTGCATTAATAAATTCTTGGGGAAGTAGGATCTGTTTGTTTTTTGTCTTATAAATAATTACATTTCATTAACTTAAGTAGCCCCAGATTTCACGCTAGTCCAAGGTTTTAAAAGCAGCCAATTAAGTTACTATTGAAATATGGAACCAAAAGTTTTGAAACAGTAAAACCAAAAGTTTTGAAACAGTAAAACATACTCAAAACAAGACTGACCTGCGCATCTCTTCTCAACTGCATATCTTTCTGACGGACCGGCTGGCATTGGAATGTTGTGGGATGGAGTGAGTGGTGTACATGATGTGGGAGACTAAAAAAAAATCATAATTTTCAGTACATTGTACAAATATACACTGCGCCATTCTACTTGACACATGTATATTTCAATTACAATTCAATAATTTAAAGCATCATACTCACAGCAAGGGCACTTGACATGCCAGAGAATAAAGACCCAACAGGAATTCCTTGAGATCCAAAATTAGGGTAATTTTCTTGATTCACTGTGCTGTAGATATTCGTAAATTGATTTCCAAGATGCAAGAAGTTTGTAACATCATTCTTCACACCCATGAAATCAGAGTCTAAGTTGCTATGTAGGTTCTCACATGTAGCTTCTCGCTTCACTTCGGCAAGGTTACAGTCCTGGAGATCAGCATTCTGGTAAGTTGTTTCATTATTAAATGAGTTTTTCTCATAAGTGTCTCCCTTGTTGTTACTCACACAACCATTCTCTTTATCATTGTGGAAGTATTGGGAGTCAATTTGGGACTGCGTTTTTGCATCACAGACAGCACTGCTGCTATGACGACGTTTGCGCTTTCTTTTGCACTTTTTGCCTTCTCCCCGTCTCTCCATATCACTGCCTTCGTAGCTCGAATCTGAAATATTCTCACTATCGCTGTCCATGACTCTTTCAGTTGCATGCAAATTGTCATCTTGTGAGTGATTTGAGTTTTTAAAAGACTGGTTGATGTTCACCAAAAATATCTCGGCATTATCCAAGGTCACCCCAATAATTCCTTCAATGCTGATGTCAGAGCGATAGTTGAGGGTATTCCTACAAAGAGCAAGAATTGTATCCTCAAGCATGGTCTTAACTTGACCCTCAGCTTTCTTCAGGCCCATATTTGGTGTTTATGGCAGTTGGTTGATACGCTGAAAGGCGAAAATTAACAAAAAAATTTTATTACATAACAAGAATCCAGGGATTCAAAGGTAGTCGTTTCAGTATTATATTTAAGGTGCAGTGATTAACATTGAGATGTGTGAGAGAAATTTACTTTCTTTCAATGCATAAACATCTATACTTTCGCCGAAAAAGCCCCAAATACACTGACGCAACTGTGTAAAATTGTCCGACACCTGCAAAACAAGAAGTGCTGCTGTGTACAGTGCACATGCATCAGCTTGGTCTATAGCAATTTTGCCATATGCAGAGGGAGTGGTCGGTAATTTCAATTGACATAAATTTGTTATATTTTAATATAATTAACTGTTAAGGAGTGTAGCAAGTAATAATTAGGTAGTTATTTACAACAAGAATCCCTTGATTCAAACCTTTGACACAAGGTCATGAAGTAAGTGAAAGCGAGTTGTATTTGAAATGCGAACGACAAACTTTGTTGCAGCAACCATTGAGCCAGCAAGGTAGTTAATATGGAAAGGCAAGACAGAGAGCTGTTAACCTTTACAGCCAGACCACATGGGGCAAAATTGTTCGCAATACACAAGAGGTTGGATTGAAAAAGCAGGATACATCAGCAGACTGCATTATTAGGAATGCAAATTTCCAATTATTTTATTAGGAGTATATTGATGACAACGACACAGATGCAGAATAGCAAGAATCAAGGTTCAAACCTGAGAGATTCATTCTTGAGCAGGAGTGCATGGATGTAATCACAGACCAACTGATACCAAAGATAGGGGATCTTAATTGAATCTCAATTGACAATTTGAATCCGAATTGAAGGTGAATTGACAACTACCTTACATGCATCGATTGTCACATTTAGACGCCCACTACGAAAGAAGCATGGATGTAATTGTAATGAGAAGGTTAGTAACAGATGTTATAGGGTGTTATAAGACAAAGCCCGAAATTGATCTTCAAGTTTTAACTTTATTCAATAAACAGGGACATATATAGTTCATATGAACAGTTCGAATAGACCACAATCACGTATCAGATGCTATTAGTGTACATGTATATTTTTAATATGATTGTAATACAAAATTGATTTGATTTGATTTTAAAATTACTAGCATGATACCCGTGAAATGGGGGTAGGGGAGGGGCAAAATATTAAATAGAAATTTTGAACATGAAACCCAGCCTAAAACCTTGTAGTGGGTGAAAAAAGGTTGCATGCAAGTTTTTGTGGATGGGCAGCCTATACTTTTGCTGTGATGGACGGACGGGTCCATGAATTAATAGTAGGATACATACACTTACCAGTTTCCTTATCATCACATAATTAAACTTCACCTACACATAGGTGAAGTTTCTTGTTTTCGTAAGTATTATTATTATTCCGGCAACCTAAATTTCTTCAAAAAATTCTCAAAAAAATCACATATATAGTCATACATGACCTTATTACACTCACCTGGTTTCAGTGACCTTGACCTATTTTTCAAGGTTACAGGCCATTCCAAAGTCCGTTTTTTCATTTACTTTAATTAATCGTATCACATGTAATTACTTGCAAATTTCATTTTCCATTTATACGACATGTCCTGCATGCAAATTACATAATATGACCCAATTCGAAAGAAGTAGGTCAAGGTCAATATTATACAGGTGCCATTTCACTCCCCGAGGTCTCGGCACGGGAAGTCAGAATCCGCAGGTCACAGAGTTACAAGCATGACACCAGAAGTTGCCTAAATGACTAATCTAGGTCTGCGACTCATTTTTATAATGATATCGGGTTTACTTTTTGAGTTATGTAATTTTAAAGATTGACCGCGTCGTCAAAACAGGTGACCTTGGGTATTTCACCTTGAAATATCGATTTTAGGCCATAACAATGTATAGTGAACCCCCCCAAAGTAGCCCCCAAAACCCCCATACCCACCTTCAAATTTGACCTTGACCTCATTTTTCAAGGTCATTTGCCCCGTCAAAGTGCGAAAAGTGATAATTTTCAAAAATTCTGAAAACTATGTTTTTTTCTCGATATCACTTTGTTCTTTTTTCTCAAGACAGACAAAAATATGCGAATTTATGATATGCAATCCAAAGTCCTGTAACATTTTTCCTAAATTTTCTACAAAATTCCAAATATTGCATACCGGAGAATTTGGAAAAATGACAAAATATTGCGTTTTTGACATGGAAATATCGATCCGAGAGAGTTACAATAATAAATTGATCCCCCCATTTTTACATCCTGATTCAGAAAATCATATTCGTTTAGACCTAGAAAATTATTTTCAAGGTCAAATTCAAGGTCAAATATGATGAAAAATTTTACTTTTTTGCCATTTGATTTTTTTACACAGACAAAGAATCAAAATATTGTTACAAAAATGTCACACATACTTGCTACAATAGTCTAGAGGCATCGTATAAATTTTCAGGGTCCTAGGATTAACCTATGTTAGACCGTAAAGGTCACAAGGTCAAAAAATGAAGGAAAAATTTACGATATTTTTTCACATTTCTCAATTATAGCGTTATTTCAATCGGCCCTAGCTCCGGTCCTAATTAAGTTACAGAGAATCTGAAAATAGATTTGGAAAGACCAAATTCTCCTGTAGTTTTCGTTTTCTGAACATTTTGTCGTAGCTCTGACGGTTAAAAAGATCGCCGGACCCTAATATTTCATGTTTTTTGTCAAATTTTCACAATATATCATTTTTTTTGACAGGGAAGGAATCATCCTATTGTGATGAACCTGTCTCGACATACTTCTCACTTCTATTTACATGATCCTGCCATGTTATATATATTTCCATTGAACCGTTTTGGTTCTAGAGTGATTTCAAGTTGAAACTGCATATTTTCAGGAATATCTTAAAAGCCATATTTCTGAGATGTACCATCATTTCAATCCGCTGTATCTCCGGTTCTATTTAAGTTTCAGAAAATCTGACAACAGATTCGGAAAGCCCGCATTCACTTCTAGGTGGCACATTTGAACATTTTGTCATAGCTGTGACGGTTAAAAAGATCGCCGGACCCTGAAAAACTCATGTTTTTTGTCAAATTTATCATCATTTTGACAAGGAAATTATAATTTTATTTCAAAGAAGCTATCTGAGCATATTTTCATCTTTCATTATATATAAAACTGGCAAGTTATATATTTTTTCATTGAACCGTTGTGGTTCTAGAGTAGTTTTAAGTTGAAAAATACATTATTAAAGAAATTTCTGAAGTCCATATTTCTGAATTGTACCATTATTTGAATCGGTCGTATCTCTGGTTCTGATAAAGTTAAAGAGAATCTGAAAATGGATTTGGAAAGCCAAAATTCTGCTCTAGCTCCAGTATTTGAACATTTTCTTGTATCACAGATGGTTAAAAAGATCGCCGGACCCTGAAAAATGTATTTTTTCAGAAATTGCAGTCATTTCCAAACGTTTTCAGGACTAGAAGTACTCTAGCCAAGAAATTCCTAAAATTCCAATATGAGAACGGTGCCAGTTTCAATCAGCAGTAACTCTAATCGATGTATTGGTTGATGAATTGGTTGATGAATTGGTTGATGTATTGGTTGATGTATTGGTTGATGTATTGGTTGATGTACTGGTTGATGTACTGGTTGATGTACTGGTTGATGTACTGGTTGATGCACTGGTTCATGCACTGGTTCATGCACTGGTTCATGTACTTGTCAATGTACTGTCCATGTACTGTCCAAGTACTGTCCAAGTACTGGTCCATGTTATTTTCTACATTTATGTTCATGAAGCTCAAATTCTCCTCTTGTTTTCATTATCTGAATTTTTTCTTGGAGCTCTGACGGTTTAAAAGATCCCCTGACCCTCGGAATATTTTTGTGTCAGTCACTGTATCAGTCAGTGTATCAGTCAGTGTATCAGTCAGCGTATGGCCACAAGCTGATTGACATGTTTCAGTAACGGTTTATTGCAGGGTTTATCTGTCTGCTGACTATATGTCACATCACAACTAGTCCATGGACAGATAATTTATAGGTACTTTCATATATCTGTGCACACTATGTACATTTTAATTGACATGCAAATTACATGTAATAAATTGATATTGCATGCGGTATGATTTAGCATGATATTGCAAGTGATATTGAATGTTTAATACATTGCATGAAACTTTGCATACATGTGATTCTGCAAAATATTACACGTGATATTGTGTGTGATATTGCATGCAAGACTTGTGCAATTACATTCATGTTCATGTTCAAGTTCATGTTCAAGTTCAAGTTCACGTCCATGGTCAAGTTCATGTTCATGTTCAAGTTCATGTCCAATGTCATTTCCAATATCATTTCCGTGTTTTCTCACTTTCATTTCATTGCCAATAATTACTATGAAAGGTGAAGTTTTGTCACCGCATCGCGGTTACCCGATTTCTAGTTCAATGTTTGTTATTGTGTAACACAAATTACAACTTGGTTGCGCAATTTCACTATCTGATTCTTGAAGTGACTGATACTGTTCGGAAGTTGCTGAAGCATATAACTTCCGAATACAGTGAGAACTTTGTGGTGACAACGATTGGATATTTCATGGATTGCATACACCAGCATGCCACCACTGAGAAGATTGGGCAAATATGACAAGTCGAGATGGACTATGCCTTTGTCATTTGATTATGTGACACTTGTTGGGAATTGGATTTGTGAGAGTCGAAGTACGCACTTAGTTTGGCAGTTTTAAAGTATCACTGAACTGTGCAGGTGACTGGTGATAAAATCGGATCTACACAAGAAACGATGTCCGAATAACAGTCCGATTAACAGTCATGCAGCATGGTAAGTGCGATGAACAGTCAAGTCACATGTCGATTTGCTGAAGCTTCTGAACTTCCAGTTAAGTCTTCGATAGTAGTATTGGTGAGATCATGACCTAGATGACCCCATTGACCCCTGTGCGGCATCTGGAAAATAACGAAATATTTTAAGTTGTATAATTTGCTGACAGATGATAAATTGAATGAGAATAATGCGTTATTCTGGAATGTAAGACATGCAAATTACAAAGTATTGGCCAAACTCATGTCTTTTCATTTTTTTCTATTTTAATTAAAACAACTGTTCATACAATTCACTTAATAATGAAAATTGGCTGGGGCAGATTGACCTTAGCATTCGGCAGAGTGACAGCTGCCACGGGCCCATCCACTCAGGGGGCCCAAGCAAGGTGCCAAAACATAAAAATTCAAATAGAAAAGCACAGAAGCCTTTGTGCCAGTTTGTGCGATGCAAGCGAAGTATCATAAGGACAAGATCCACTCACTTTGGGGCCCCTACCCTTAGTAATGACAAGTTACCAAAAAATTATATAGGCTGTAGTAATTTGCTTTTCACATTCGAAAATAATTCTGCTGGTCGGGGCGTAGGGGCCTATAGACTTATTTGCCACATGGCCGAAAGGCAGCCAGTCCGTCCCTGAAAATTGGTCATGGCACCGTACCGTCAACTTGGCCTCTAGTGAAAAAAGAGCCTCGAATGACAGAAAAAATTGCAGAATTCCAAATTCTGTCAATTATCCATTCACCACATATTCTCAAGCAATTTCTAAGTAAACCTGAGCTCTCTCTCACTTATTAGAAAGGGGGCAAAATCTCAAATTTTTTAAGATTGTTTTCTGGCTCTGCATCCTATATTAAATTTGAAGGTTTTCCCCACACCTCATTTCTTTATGCACATCGCCAATTCTCCATGGATTTCGCCATGCAATACATGAATCTTCATGTTTTCAAAAGATCAAAAAATTTTTATCTTTGCAGAACTGTCTGTTACCTCTAACAACCTATCCATATGTGCATGCTATCCACACATCTCTATTCACGTGGCTGCAGTTTAGCAGTTGTAGTGCATTTTTCTCCCTGGGCTCCTAAGAGGGAGCCATCAATAAATGCACCACAGTTTCAAACGTTTGCACATTGCTCTCGACCCTTTCTTTCATTCCTTGCACAGTCAAGGGGGGGGGGAACTTTTTTCCCCTCTGATGCCATACACACATGGGCTGCCCAATCCTTGGGGGAGGCTGTTACTATGTTTTCTCACATTTTTACATGTCTATCCGCCAGTACATTTGCCATTTCCTCTGAAATATATGTATCTAATGGGAAAATCTAGTTTGACAAAATCCATTGAATTGTGCATGGGTGGTATACGTGGATTGACGGTAAGGTAGGTTGCTATGTAATTACTAGTTGCATAATTCAAGATAAATCACAAAACTATTTGCTCCACTGGCCCCAACTTGCCATGTAAAGGCAAACTGGCCATCTGACTGACAGCACTGCAGGCCTCAGCTAAGTCTGGGAGTCTGGGAAAGTCAATGTTCAAGTCTTCTGTGCAGTGAGCTGCTGAGTCAGTGTCTGTTATTGATATTTCTTGATGACTATATTGAATAGCCATCAAAACATAAAACCAGGTTGGTTAAGGCCTATACTATTAAAAGGTATTATCTAATTGCTGAATTGCACTTCACCTGCCAATGCCAGTGTCAACTTTGGCAGGCCATCTCAATAGCACTTGACAGACACAGGTAACAGATCTTCAGAAGGTGTCAAAAGAAAGCCAGAACACTCTGAATTGCAATCGGATGACTTGATTGCCATCCTGTCTGCCTGGACTTGAAAGGCCTTGCTAATTGCTCTACATCTATGCACGCGAATGACGCATGCTGTTGACTGTACATAAGGTGTGCTGAAAGCATTGAAAGCAACTCACTTGGCAACTGGCGCCAGTCAAATCCACCACTGATGACGGCAACTGACTTTTGTTGGCATGACCAAAGATTATGGGTCATGGGTCAACTCGCCAGGGGAGAACCCGCCAGGTGACAACTCACCAGGTCCAAAACTCGCCAGATGAAAACTCGCCAGGGCACAAACTCGCCAGTATATTTTATTTAAGCTTATAAGTGCAGATATAGTACTGCTAACTGAGTACTAGCCTATTTTGTGCGCCTTTCTGTTGACTTGCATGCATCTTAGCAATTAATGTGCTTTAACAATGACATTTATTTCGATTTGTAAGCTGATTTCTTGAAATGAAACAAGAACCTTTAAAAAGATAATTATCAAATGCATTCATATGTTATGCAGAAGAATAATATATTTCTAAAGGTCTAATTAGTAAAATGTAAATTAGTTTTTGTTAAATTATTTCACAGATCTGCATCCTCACAAGTGTGAGCTTGGGAAGCTACCCTGAACCACATCATACACTTTTTGTGAAGTAGTAACAGAAAGATTAACTTTCCTCCGGTGTGACTGACATAATTAACACTTTGAGATTTTTCAAAGCAATTGAATGAATGCTTGATTGTTTCATAGTTGCCTGTATGTTGTTTCTATAAGTTTCTTTGTAGAAAACCATAAACAATTAATTAAATCACGCCGGAAAAAAGCTGACAATGCTTTAGTTGATATAAAACTGTGGCGTAAGAGCTCAAGATTTGTGTTATTTATAAGCATCCCAAAAAGCATAGGTGTCAATAAACAAACTCAATAGGCCCTAACTTATTGAAATACAGATTTTAATTCCCCAACAGTGATTGAGGTAAATGCCCACCAATGAAAATTGGCATTAATTTTTCGCAAATTAAACATTTACATTTAAATGCATAGCATGCACTTGATAACTTGTTCATAGCATGCACTTAATAACTTGTTCATAGTATGCACTTAATAACGTGTTCATTTTTAGTAAGACTATACATTTATTAATAGGAGGTGTGATCCTTTTCTATGAACGCAAATATTTTTAACTAAAATACAAATTTACTATGTTGTGAACAATATTATTAATTTATTTTAATTTTGAAATAAAATTGCTTAACATGCATGTTTACTTCTTCCTGTACAATTAACCGTGACACGTTTTCCTTAATTGTTTAATGAATTGCTCAATTAAAACAACGGTGTCACCCAATTCAACTTCACACCTGTCAGAACAATAGGCCAGCTGGTATTAGTATACATACTGGGTTAGGTTTTTTTTATGCAATTAAAAAGAAAGAAAGCAAAAATAGCTTGACTCTTGAAATATACCCAGCAATTAAGCACTATAACATAGGCCTATATATATTTATATATGTACCATTGAAGATAAGTTTTATTAAACATTGATTCATTGTTTTATAAAATTTAGTGCTTGCTGGTGGATAGTAGGCCAGATAGATAGATAGCTTGAAATGTCGGCAAATTGCGACTTTCAGCCTCACATATATATCTAATTGGCCCAAGTTTAACATGAAAGTGTAAATCGATAATGCAATGAAAGTTGATCCATATAGTGTTAGTCTTAAATCTTAGAATTGATATCGAATTTAGGGTTAAATGAAGTTTTCAAGTTTCTTTAATCAAAGATCAATTAATGCAGTTGTAAAGATATTCATGACACGTCTCTCACAAGTATAATAAATCTTTATAGCCAGCATAAAAAAAGACCAATCACTGTGCTATAACTGTGCTATAATAAGTGACCTGGCGGGTTTGGGAACTGGCGGGAAGTCAACTGGCGAGTAGTGGGCCTGGCGAGTTCTCTCCTGGCGGGTTGACCATTCCCCAGATTATGTACCCTGGTAGCCATATATGTATTGGGTAACTGTCAACTAATATATATATATATACAAAAATAGCATGCAATGCATGCACCGTGTCCTCGGGCCACCAATTTTTTGAGGTATTGGTTATGACATCACCAGAAGTGTTGCAACGAATACAGGTCAACTAGTAACCATGCCAAGTGGTAACCAAACCAACTCGTAACCATTTTTGATTTTTCCCAACCAAGTAGTAACCATGGCATTTAGTAATCAATAGGCCATGGCCAAGTGGTAACCAAAAAATGAAAGTTGTATACCAACTCGTAACCAGTGACTCTTGCCAACTGGTAACAAGGGAAAATCAGAATGAACCAACTCGTAACCAAATCATAATTACCAGTATTTCAGCTATTTTATCATTGTAATTGTAAATATTTAAAATTATGTAATTTATATTTGGATAATATGTCCCTGAATAAACACATGTTATCATTTATTTATAAAATTTAAAGAGATTTCTTGGGTTAAAATCATGTTTAGTTTTGGTTACGACTTGGTAGTTGGCAAGAATTTGGTGGTTACCAGTTGGTATGGTCATGAAATTAATTTAAATGCTTGGTTACGACTTGGTAACCCACAAAAAAAGGATGGTTACCAGTTGGTAGGGTTTTTGGTTACCAGTTGGTTGGTTACTAGTTGGTTGGTTACCAGTTGGTTTGGTTACCAGTTGGCATGGTTACTAGTTGACTTGATACCGTTGCAACAGGAGATGGCAGATGATGTCATGAAGGATAGAATAGGCGAAACAATGGGATTTACAAGTGTTAGGCAGTGAGGACAGCATTGTAAATTCAACTTGTCACAACTGATGTAACTTTACATAAATTGAATTCTGAGTTGTTTGTTAAATTTTGGTTGAATAAAAATATCTGAGTCTGATCTGAATCTGTTAGAATGTTTTATCATCTGACAAGTCTGTAGGGAAATTATAAAAGCAGTTGTACCCCTTTTGGGAGTGATCACTCTGATCCCTGCACCAGCAGCAGCATGTGAGAACATGTTCATGTGTAGCCTAAAATGCCTACATGTATTGTGTAGCAGACCTATTGATAATGTGTTGAATGACCTGTATTTCTCTACAGCCTAGATTCCACAACACAGTCTCAATATCCTGATCTCACTCCTTTCTGCAGACTGCACAAGCATTGTTCCACATGTTCCAAGTTGAAACTGCAGAAAAAGTGATTACTGTTACAGAAAAGTGATGGCTTAGAAAAGGAGTCAAGGACACAATCATTCATTATTTTAATAAAAAGGTATAAGCAATGGCACATAAAAGTCAGAATATCTGATTGGATAAAAATAAAACAAATTCCAAATCAGTGAGCAATATGTACATCAACTTGTCATGAAGTAGCTTTACCTTTGTACTTGTAAGTTTAATGTGAACAGGGTTGCTGCTGGTGTATGTGCTGCAATGGAGTTGGAGTGACACAGGCAGGCCAGGGGGAGGGGTGATCACTCCCAAAAAGGGGTAAAGGCTGAACTGGGCCACCCTGACTCACTTACATAGGCAAAGTATAGGAGTGCTGGAAGAGAGTTTGTCTTTGCTTACAGTTACCAGCCAGGTGGCGCATCAGTCTGATAATATCAGTACTACCCCTTACGGATAAACAGCACAACACAGAGCCGGTTTTTGCAGAAGGGGTTAATAAAGTGATTGAGCCATCGAAGAAAATAGCTTGCATGAAGTAAATAAAGGATGGAGAGGCAGGAAACTTTAGGTAGGGAAGCTCAAGTATCATTATGATCACTAGGATACATGCATTGTGATTGTCATTTAGCCTGTGAAACGTTTTTCTGAAAACACCAAGTTGTGTAGTTGAGGGGAAGTGACTTTGAAAACAAGGTGTCCTCTTCGGGGGGTTCCCCCCCGAGGACACAAAAACCAACTCACCTGCAAGCATTTTGCAAGAACCACAGCTGACTGAAGTCTTGATGGGCGATATTAGAGTCCTTGTAAAACAGAAAACAACAGCACAGTCCCAAGTAGGCATAATCAATTCTGATCCAACTGAAATTTGTCATCAAATCGTCCTATAGGTTATAGTAATGTTCCTGTGTAATCCAATGCCAAGTGCAATGCCAAATGTCACTTTCTCAACAGAAAAAAGCCCAAAAGTGTCAGAGCGCTTGTTGACTGCTCACCATATATCACGAAACTAGGTCAGCTAGCGTGTCACGTGCACAGTCAGTGGCACTGCCTGAATCAATCTGGGATCCACGGCATTTCATGACCTTAGGTAGCTAGTACCGCTTTCTGTCATTTGATTGGTCGAGAGAACAATGCAATCAACATCCGCTCATTCACAATTGCTCTGTGACGTCATTTACTACTTGCTTGTCCGCTGATATGTGGACAGGGACGAGTCAGGCCTGAATTGGAATTCGTCTGCACATGACCGACGCAGGTGTCAATAAAAACAAAGAAACTGCATGGATTGAACTTCCTCTATCATAATTGTGAGTGTAATTTATTCCTTTCACGCATATGACACACGCAAAATGCTTTTCCGATGGTTGCTGTCTCCATAGGCAATTTCTGAGGCAAATCTGCATTAGGGTATTTTGAATTTCCGATTTTCCCGCACTTTTCTTCCATTTGTCTGTGAGCTACTGCAACAGGTAGACGTTCTCACGAACGACTACCTAAAAACCAGTCAGACTGAAACAGGTCAAAATTAAATCTGTATCATACGTATTAATCAACCTGGGCCCACATAGACCTCATTGTTCTACTTTGCTACTTAACATGCACAAATTCACACAGCACTTCCAACTAGGTGACACAAGTTCGCAAACCATATCCAACTAGGTGACAATGCTTTTCCTGCTTGAATACAATTGCACGTGATCTGTAGCCTGGTTGGTATCTCTACTAAAACATGTGTCACCTAGATGGTACCTGGGAAAAAAGGTTGTCACCTGGCTGTCTAAAAAGTGTAGCCTAGTTGGTAGTAGTTTGTCACCTGGTTGGTTGTCGCCTAGTTGACTGGCAATCGGCGTGGACATGTGCACTGCAGATTGCCTGTTAACTAGGCGACAGACAACTAGGCTACAACACTACCAACTAGGCGACAACCAACTAGGTGACATACCACTACCAACTAGGCTACACATTTTGGACAACTAGGTGACAGCAGATACCCCCCAGATACCATCCAGGTGACACATATTTTACAGGGGATACCAACCAGGTGACAGGACACCTTCAATGGTGGTCAATTAGGAAATGTATTGTCACCTAGTTGGATATGTTTTGGGAACTTGTGTCACCTAGTTGTAAGGGTGTGCAGCCAAAACGGCGATAGACCAGAACGGCTATTGTAGTTTTGACAGTGTCACAACGGCGATGCCAAAACGGCGATGATTAAATATCCAAAACGGCTACAGGTCTATACCAGAACGGCTATACCACTATTCCAGAACGGCTATAACTTAATTTCACTCTTAATTCCTAATTGGCATTGAAGAACGACACTTCCTATTATATGGAGGGGTGAAACTGATGTGTCAAAGACTCAAAGACAGGTGTCAAAGCTGATTGCAGTGCAGTTCATTGCCCTTAGCATTTTTGAAGCCTCCAAGGTATTGACCATTAATTGTTAATTGATATATATATAAAATCAATATTTAAAATCAATCTGTGAAATGAAAAGTTTCTCTTTAAACACATTACGAAATTTTGGACCTTTTTTTACTCAAAATATATCTAGATACTAGAATGTACAACTACAGTCAAAAGATTCATTGCACTGTAATTTGCACATCATGTACAAACAATTAAACATGACTATGATGACTTGTGTAGGCCTAAATTGATGTCAATTAAGAGTAGGATCAGGCCTACAGAATTTAATATTGCCAGCCTTTGATTGAAGTTGCAGAATTGCAATCGCCGTTTTGGTTTTGCATAATTGCCGTTCTGGCAATGTCTAATAGCCGTTCTTGCAATGGCATCCAATTTCAATATTTGCAATAGCCGTTTTGGTCAAGCTGAGAAAAATCCTCGCCGTTTCGGCAATAGCCGTTTTGGTTTATCGTCGTTTTGACTAGCAGTCGTTGGAAGTGCTGTGTAAATTTGTGTCACCCAGTTGGAACTGCTTGTCACCTAGTTTGCACTGGTATGAAATTTCAAAATTCTTGTCACCTAGTTGGTACTGATGGGTGTCGCCTGGTTGGTTTGTCGCCTAGTTGACCGTACACCGCACTGCATCCTCCTTTCAGACTCTCAGTCTGGCTTATGTCATGAGCCTTATTACCAGAGCTGGCAGAGCAGCAGTGGCGTCGCTAGAAATGCAAGTTTGGGGGGGCTGAAGCCCCACAGTTTAGAAGCTTTTCAGAGGCCTGAGCATCCGAAGCGCAAGCCGTCCCAAAATTGCTAAAATAGAAAGATTTAGGATCTCTCATCACCTAATAAATTAAACTGCAAAGTTAACAAATGGTGCACAAGGTACTGTGTACGATTATAGGACGTTTCACCGCTGGGACGTTTCACCGTCGGCAGTAGTGGGACGTTTCACCGCTGCTTTATAACAATGTTAGCCAAGTAATTATAGCCTTGTATGAGTTTGATAAACCATAATTCAACAAAAAAAAACACGCAAAATATTGTCTGTGTTACTACTCTATCCACATGATCTATGATTATCTAAGTTTTTTGTTACTTTGTAGCAAAAAGACGTAACATTTTGTTGTGTCTCAATTCAATGTTACAATGTAGCAAAAAGTATGCAAAGTAACAAGAAAACGTAACTAAATGGACAATGTGATTACCAGAATAACGAAGGATAACAATATTCACTAAAACAATCAACTAAGTAATAATTTAATAACCAAATAGTTAAATTAACTGGCGGTGAAACGTCTCACATTGCCGACGGTGAAACGTCCCAGCGGTGAAACGTCCTGCTCGGTGGTGTAGTGGTTAGCACGCTGGACTGCTGCGCCAGCGGCCCAGGTTCGACTCCCGGCCGCGGCCGAGTTTCCAACTGACAATTCAGTGCTGGGTGATTGCTTAATTGGGTACTGTTGCCAGCAGTACTAGCCTAGTCTGGAGGTCGGGGAGGTAACTGACACGTGCCGTGGGCTCAACTGGAAATAAGTTGTACCATCCATTCCAGGTGGGGACTTTCGTTGGCTACCCACGTTAAATAAGAACACCTTTACCCTTTACCTTTACCTGCTACCCTGTGTACATTGTATTTTCATGTGCTCTGATTCATTCACTAGCTACCAGTATCAAGAAAATTTCTTCTTTTTTTTGCCCATGATTTTTGGGGGGGCTCAGCCGCCCCCCCCCCTTAACGCAACTGCAGAGCAGGCTGAGCAGCAAACTGATTGGACCCCAATTCATTGCCAATCCAGGGACCCCTGGCACAGTCCTGAAAGAATTTATACTTGAGCAGGATGCATTGACTGGCATGGCGCTAAATCGTTATCAGTTAACAGACGTGTTCGTTGGATTTAAGATATTTGAGTTGACGGCACATTTACCTGATTTACAGCTTTGCAATCAAGAAGAAAATTGTAGCAAAAAGACCTGGAACCTGGAAAGCGGCATGCACATGCCCGGTTGCTCAGGATTAACAAAAATCTCAGCAGAGGGCGCTGAAAGTTGGACGCCACCTGTCGTTCCAAATGGAATAAGTTATGCTTTCAAGCCAAGTAATTAAGTTGTGATGCCTTTGTTGGGAGCCTGAAACGTGCTTGCAGAAGCTTTCTAAGGTAACAGATTATTATGTATCTCCCCTGACGTGTTTTGTGGGCAATTCTCCGTGCCATGTGCGTACTTGTTTGTGTGGACACCAAAAGAGAAAGACTCAGCCTTGCATTTTTTGCCTGTGTTGATTTTGATGGCTGCAATTTTAGTTGGTCAATGCTGGCACTGCTGCTGCAAATTTGCATGCACACTCAACTAAATGGACATCTCACTTGACTAGCAGGTACACTGCTTTTCGTCCAGCTATTAGAAATTATTTGCCACGCTAAATCCTAACATATCATGGCCTATGACATGGGCTATGTCACCATAATATCAGGCTGTGTGTTCATTCAATTAGCTAATTGCTAATTGGTCCTAATTGACTGAGACAATTTCAACAATAAAGACAGGTAAGTAAAAATTACCAACAGACCTTGCCGTATTGAGGCATACAAGCATTGGCCAATTTTGGTATTCATGATCTTAACTGACCATCACGCTCATTTGAAAGCCCAATTTGATACTGTATACTACGTCTGTAGTAATTAGTCAGCCTAATTAACTGTTCACTGAGCTCAAGCAGAGATAACGCATATTGCAGGGAGTGGCCACCGTCTTCCAGGACTCCCAGTTGCGTGTTCTCATAAATTTATATAGACGTGGTTTTGACTTGGAAATTTATACTCCTACCAGGTAATTGCAAATTAGAGAAATTTAGTAAATTCAATGTACCGTCTTATTCAATGAAATTACAATATGGATGGACAACCCCCATGCTAAAAATGGTAGAACCATTCAGAAATGTTGCCTTGCAACTATCAGCAAGACAGTCAGGCCAACAGTAGCTGCGATCCGCCCATTGCATTAGATAAGGCACTGTCTCCAGCTTGTAGTCAAAATTAACTGGCGCATTAATGTTACTTTCATTCCATTTTCAGTCTACCTATCAGCTGCCTCCTCAGAGCAGATTGGAGCCGCAACCATGGGATTGAAAAGAGCGGAAAGTCAGCTGCAGATTTTACTGGCCGATACCATTTGGGCCATGTGCAAAAATACTCTGGCTTTCAATGGAGGGATTCGAGTAGAAGGCCTCATCGGAGTTACCATAGATGAGGAGGAAATATTCCTTATACCTGTTAACCAAAAAATCTGCAAAGAGGTCCCGAATGAGGTGGCAATCGTTGAAGCTGAACAGTCCACTTTGCCAGCCGAGTTCCGTATGAAACGGACAAATGACTCTCAGAATGACTCGGACAGCAGTGACAGCAGCAGCGACTCCAGTGACTCCGACAATGGCAATGTTAACGAGTCTGGATATGACAACGAGAAAAAGAAGAAGTCAAAAAGGAAACGCAAGAGAAGACGGAAGTCAACTGGTGGGGAAGTGCCCCCAGAAACGCCTAGCAGGGACAACGGCTTTGGAGTGCATCAACCACTTCCTGGAGTATCAACCTTCACTACGGACATGAACAGACCTGGACCAATGATTATCAAACCGGAAGCTGGAAATGAGGAACAAGGATCTGATGAAGAGGCTGCGCAGGATTTGGTTATTGTGAAATCTGAATTTGGTGCAAAGGGACCTCAAAAACCATTGACGCAAGGGGGAAATAACTGGCCTGGCTCTAGCGGTCCCTCCCAACAGCAGATTCCCCCCAGTGCTCACCAAAATACATACCAAGGAAATTCAGTAAGTTTGAAAATGTTTAACTATCTTGCAAAGTTGTCAATATACATCTTATATATCTTACAACTTAACAATGGATCTTTTAAATTATTTTGTGTCCTGTTTGGTTTTTTGTACCATTTGTAATTTTAAAAGTTGCTTAAATGTTAATTTGATGCTTCATTTGTCAGGAATAAAGTACTTCATATTTTAATATTTTTTGAAAAAATAACAATTACGTCAAATTTGAATCGAAAAAAAATAATAAAAATTTTTGAATTTTAGTTCACATCGGAAGGTCATGCAGCAGCCATACTTCAACATCTGAGCAGCATCCAAACGATGGCCACAATGCAGTATCCGGGGCAAAGCCCAATGTCCATGTGTGCTCAGTCCCCGCAGAATTTTGGGAACCAGTCCAGACCACATTCATTTGACAGCCATAGCCAGCCCTCGTCTTCTCAGTCTCCTGTGGCCCAAACCCTTGGCGACCATGGTGAGATTTATGGTAACTCACTTGTTTATTCTTTGGTTGAAAACTTTAATTATGTTTTATTTATTCTTGCGTTTAGTAGATTTAAATGTTTTGTTTCTTTTGGTTAATACTTCTTTTTAGATTTAAATTTTGTTTCTTGAAATTTCTTTTGATAAAAACATAAACTGTATTGCCGGCTTGTTGAATCGATTCCTAGGAATGTTCACAAAAAACAAATTGCTGACAATGCCTGACCAGGGCCAGAAAAAATTTCAATTTCCGGCAATTTCAGAAAGTATGATAAAATTTCCCACTCAAATCAAGCAGCTATTTCAAGGCCTATTTATAAAGTCAAAAATTTTGAGCTTTTTAAAAAATTTCCGGGGAGATTTAGAAATTTCAAGGCAATGACATGCCCAAATTCCCTACTTTTTCCAGCCATGTGCCTGGCATTAATGAAAAGTATGGAGGATAGGATAATTTGTATATGAATTAATAAAATATATTTTTGTTCAAAGTTACGTAGAGTCTTTGCATCTCAAATTTTTCACTTGACTCTCTTTCTGATGTTGCAGGTGATGGATATCATCTTACCAGGAAACGAACGTCTTTTTCGCCCCGCCAAATTGCCGCTTTAGAGCAAGCCTTTAACCAGCACGGCCATTACATGAATGCCCATGAACGCTCAATGTTTGCCAGAAGTATCGGACTTACAGAAAAGGTTGTGACTATTTGGTTTCAGAACAGAAGACAGAAGTTGAAGAAATCCGAACAACGGGGCCAGAATCCCGGTCAGATCCATACTCCTTGAAAACTCATAATTGAACACTCCCAAAAACCATTATTATCATATTATTATATCATATGAAGTGAACAGATCTTGTCGTTTGTAATATATATATTTATCTTGCAGAAATCCATTATTTTATGTTTATTGTCTATTTATGGTACATATTTATCATCTGTAAACTTATGTTTTTGATCTCACCATTTTCATCTACCTTGGTACTGTTGAAACAGTATGCTATTTTACATTTACACTTCAGGATTGTATGCCATTCATATTTGGATATTAGTCACAGACGTCAAATAATTGCGCAACAGGCATTTTGCGAAGTTCGCAATTTTAAGGAAGCACAATTGCAGTCACTCTCTATAAAGTATAACCTATACATTGTTGCAAGGGGGATCTGCTCCAATGTTATTTAAATTTTAACTGGCAGGAGCCCAGGTGCTGAAATAATATGTGTGTGCTTATTTATGATTTTAAATGAATGTTCAGAATGAATTCAATAAACCGGATTAGTTTTGTACATTAGATTTTGTATATTTATGAAACTTAAGAATCTCAAGCCTGTCAGATCAACTTCATACCTCACATACCATGAAATTTTTGTTCAGTATTAATAGTTTATTAGACTTTAGGCCACACATAATTGATCTTTACCTTCTCGGATTCGTCTCAAGGTACTTTTTCTAGGGTCGGTCGGTAGGACAAAAAAAAAATGGTGAAAAAAATTTTTTTTATAATGTCAAAAAAAAAATTTTTTTTTTTTTCAATTTTTTTTTTCCACTGGCAGGTCTTCTATTGTGTCGGCGGGTCCGTGAAGCTAAGAATCAATTATGTGTGGCCTTACCTGAATATTTTAAGGTTGTATTTATTTACTTATCCAAGAAAAACCTGTTCTAAAGTTGTACTCAGGGTGTGGATATTGTTTTGTGCAAAGTATACAATGTATACATGTATCTTAAGTTTATTGCAGATTTTTTGCTTTTTATTTAATTTATGGTTATTGAATAGACTTTACATTGTATCAATGTATGTTATGGACCAAAAATTTGCATGTTATTTACGTATTACACTGTTTTGTTAGTGATTTTGTTTGTATTTGTTCTTGATTTGCAAGAAGCTGAATTTTATTAATGGAAATATGAAAATTGTCATGTATAACCACATTGAAATATTACACTGGGAATTGATGCGACTCCCAACTTACATTTTGTGGTTTTGCCAGAATTTGCAAGTGAATGTCATGTGAATAAGTCAAATATACAAATTACAAACCACAATATCTTCTGTTGTCATGGTTAGTATTGCTTTACTCTCTAAAACGCTCAGATATCAAATATTGAGAAGTTTGAGCGAGAGCCTATCATTGATTTAATTTATGACACCACCACTGTGATGTCACAATGCCTATGAAGATCCCATGTTTCAAACCGAAGATTCTAGGGCCCTGCATGGGTCCAGGTGGTCGGTGCCACTTCCGGGTCCCATACCGGTCCCTTCAAATTTATCAATTTCAATCCCATACATTGTGATGTATATGGCCAGACCATAGACTGACAGGAATTTATGTGCATACATTACTCTATCAATCTGACTTTACAGATTGTTGTCACTTGTGGCATTAGCTATTTATAAACTGGTAGGCCTATATTTAACCATTCAGAGATGGCCATTTGACAAAAGTCCTGTCCTTGAGACTGAAATAACTTTTTCAGGACAATTTGGAGAATTGAGAATAAGTGCCACGAGGGGCTTAAGATTCTTTTCATTCAATTCACGAAATTGATTTGGCTTGAATTGTGCCTGTCCAATTTGCTTAATCAACAGTTTGTTCAGGGCCGTAGCCTGGGCTGAATCCTAGGGGTGTCCGGACACTATGTCATGCGAACCCCGGAACACCGCAATTTGAAATTTTTACATGTTAAAAAAAAATTTCTGACAAATTCTAGGGGGGGCGGGCAGCTGCCCCCCTGCAGACTGCGGCCCTGTTATTTGTGTTTTACGCCTCTGCAGCACCTTAGTGGGCTATATTGAGGCATGCGATCGCTGTATGATGAGATGAGAAGACAGTGAATCTGGCACATACCCTATTAATGCAGGGATGCCCAGGGTCTTTCAGTTGCCCCAGCATAGAACACTGGATACAACCCGCCTCCAGTTAATGTCCCATGGGCTCGGACTAAAGTGAGTTCCCGGGGTGAGATATGAACCCACGCCCTCAAAGCCAGTTGACAAGCGCACTTATGCTTCATCAACATGATCAACAGAAACTGAAATCAGTCACAAAAGCAGAGTGCATTAGCCACTAAGCCACTCAATCCCTTTCGGCAAAAATTCCTTATTACTTTGAGGACTAAAAAGGATGGGGAATGGCATTAAATATGCTCCACTGGTGAAAGTAACAAAATCATCATCAAATTATACAAATAGGCACTGAGGTGTGCGGAAATTCAGCAGTATACATGTTCAACTATAGTATGCTCATT
The DNA here is from genome assembly GCA_026936325.1 of Platynereis dumerilii. Classification (NCBI taxonomy): domain Eukaryota; kingdom Metazoa; phylum Annelida; class Polychaeta; order Phyllodocida; family Nereididae; genus Platynereis; species Platynereis dumerilii. Next base: position 30,346,800 of record JAPTHN010000011.1, read on the forward strand.
TCATTTCTTTATTAAAATATTGCAGTCACTGAATATATTTACACAATATCAAACACCAACGACTAACAATATTATGATACCGGTATATGAAAACTGAAATGGAATTCTCAGCAAATTCAAAGTAGGCTAATAATACAAATGCAAATATATTTGGGAATAGCATGAGGTCATCTGAATAAATAGTGTATTAAAGTAGGCCCTAAGTTGGAAGGTGCTTGTTGATTGCTGTAGGTCAAAATATTGTATTATGCCAATTTAAATTATCTATCATTTAGATAGCAGTGGCATGACACAGACTTCAAATAATGAATCTTGAACATTTCAAATGTTACAAAACAACACATACATATATGTACAAATTATAAATCCTATCATATCACCGATAAATGTATCACTTGTAAAGCACATCATAATGTCCCGGTTTATAGAGCAAGAATATTTTTGGCTGAGATCCTTCAGGAAAGTCATGGGCAATAATAGAATGGCTGGACCCTCTGTCCATGTACTCCACTCGTATGGGCACTCCTAAGGCACTGGACAACGCAATGATGTGAATGTGGTCACTCTCCTTCCCCATCGGCTCCACCTCCTGCAAATAGTTAAATAGATAAATCACCTTTAATCAATATCCTATCATATTTATGCAATATAGTGATGTGTACTGCTGCACCAAGTAGGCCTACGAATAAGGCCACACATAATTGATCTTTAGCGTCTCGGATCTCCTCAAGGCACTTTTTCTAGGTTCGGTTGGTAGGAAAATAAAAGGTGAAATTAAAATTTTTTATAATGTAAAAAAAATAATAATTTTTTTTTCCCCGCCGGCAGAAAATCCATTGTGTCGGCGGGTCCGTGAAGCTAAGAATCAATTATGTGTGGCCTTAGATATCTGACATCTTTGAAAAATGAGGTTCTGCTCAGGTCCAGGGGTGGCGGTCCCGTTTGCTGGTACAGAGGTGGTCCATCAACATCAAAGGTAGGACTGTGTACAGTATTGGTTCACGGTGGAGTGTCCAAATCACTGAAGTTGACTGAACCAGTGGTGGGCATTAACTAGTTAATCGTTAATCCGTTAATAACTTAGCTAACAAATTTAGTAACTATTAGCTAAGTTAACATCTATTTTCACGTCAACGTAAGTTAATAACTTCCGTTAGTTAATTATAAAGTCAGTTAATTATAAAGTCCCTTAGTTTTAGTAAAAAAAGTTGTAAGAAAGATACACTTTTGCATGAAAAAGACTTGCGTAGACAAAAGATAGCTAAATAGTGAAAGCCAGACAGACATTGTCTGAGTTTTTAAGTCTGGAAATTTAACCTGTGCCTCTTTTTCAGACAGATGAGCCTCATTCTGGTAGTTTTAGAAAATATTTTCAAACAGATATGTCTGATATTTTTATCGAATTAAAAAAAATTAACTTAACTTTTTAACTTTAACTTCAGTTAACTTGGCCAAAATTTTAACTTATTAACTTTAACTTAGCTAAGGAATTGATTAACTTTTTAACTGTTAACTAAGTTAACATTTTTTGTTAACTTGCCCACCACTGGACTGAACATAATGATTATTGATGCATTTTGTACAAAATAGAACATAAATATATTCATACCGAAGAAAGGGTGACCATTGTTCATAATATTCGGGATCTACTCAGAGTTGAATTTTTAAGTTGCATAACTCCCTCTGATTGCAAAATGAGCTGACTTTTGGAAACCGACATTCAGTAACAGTGTACATGTACAATATTTCATCAATAAGATTTCCAAATTCTGAGCAGTCATCTTGAGATCTCCTCAAATTTAGTTTCAAAAGTAGGATTTACATAATCTTAATTGTCTTACCTGGTTGCAAAACTCCTTCACGGTTCTTCCACCGTCGACAAAATTTGAGAAAAAGTCATTCTCCTTCTGAAGATGACCAGAGACCAACAACCTGAAATACATGTGGAAATAACTGCTCTAATAAAATTAATTTATGCATAGAATACAATATAATTTCAGTGGCTATTTTCGTATTTTTCAAATACAATTGTAGTTAAGGGATGGTCCTTTTCAAAATTTGTAAAGATGTCTTGTGCTATTATTCTGAGGCAGAAAGGTCTTAGAAATACCAAGACGCTGATGAGTGATTTAATAAGAAATGATGTGTGGATCAAAAGGCGGACAATAAAATATAAATATTTGAAACTACAATAACACTCATGTAGCCATGTGTTATATGTAAACTGTTAGGTATCTTTGAAATATTTAATAGATGTACAATTTCGACTTATTGCTACACGAGTCTATGGTATATAGAACTTTGCTGTGGGGTTAAAGTTACTCCGAATGATAGCCAGGTTTCAATCCCAAGATTTTCTAATTTTTACATTATCTGATGTGACTTGGTGTTATTGATTCACACACAAAATTTCTTTGATGTAGGATTATTTTTTCTGCCTAGAATTAGCCCTCAAATGTCCTAAATGACCCCTGGATTTATTTCGGGTACGCACGGAAAAAAAATCATCCAGTTGAGTGCAATCAACATTGTGACGTCATCAGCATTGTTAGAATTAGTTACTTGATAACAACATGTATTGAACAATGGTCATTGTGACGTCATCAATAATGAAGGTGCTGGAGGTGGGAGGCACTATCCTAGAAAATGTCAAGGAAATAACTAAATAATTTATTTAATAAAAGAAACACTTCAAGAAGTTAGTCAAAAATATAATCGATCACAAGTTTATATTTTTCTACGCTCCAAACCACCATTATTTGTCAAAGAATTGTATCATTCAGGGCAACTTTAATTGATGAAACTATTCTGCCTGTTGTGTTGGATGACAAAGATATTTAAGCGTCAAGGGAAGTTATTAGCACTGAAGACCATATTACAATCCCTTGACACGTAAATGGATGAATCACATTATTATCGGAAGGTTCTTAAACTGAACTTTACATTAAGAAACACTTTAAATTAAGCCCAAAGGGAATAAGTCCAGAAATATTTTAAATTAACCCCAAAAGACATATCTAATTTTCTTGCCATGAAAATGGGTGGAGAAGAACTGATGCAGTTTGAGCTAAAGTCAATAACTGTTGAAGAATAGTTGCACAACAGCACCAATGAAAGGGCAGTACAACTCACTACTGGATGTACACTAACTGACTAAGCCTTAAGGAGTCTTAATAGAATGATGGAAAGCATTGAAAGATCTAAAACCACAAATATTGGACATGCAGACAGCATGTAAGGTTACATAGGATTATATCAATTCTACTAACCTCAAGTAGACAACAAGATAGTCTGAATAAGCCTGTTCATTGAATATTTCCACTAGTTCATTGACTGAGCACTGTTTTTCTACCTTCTCTATTACTTCCATAAACTGAAAGCAAAAGAAATATATCATGAACATTAAACAGAAAATGACAGGTTACATTCAAATCAGTTTGTGCAACAGAAAGCATCAGCTAATTTCTTTATACAAATAGCAATTTGATAATAAATGTGATTCATTCGGATTTACATCAACATATTTACAAGGCTCATATTCAAATTTCCTTTTTCTTTCACAAGAAAATGATTCTTACCGTGGCGTGAAAATCTTCTATTGTAAATTGCTGGAAGCCTAATGACACTAATTCGTCTTTGCTTTTCACTGAGAACTCTTTGAACCTGGAAGGGAAAACAGAGATCGATATTAGTAATTTCTAATCGCAAAATTTTTGGAATGAATCAGAATGATAAACACAAATCATTTAATGAGGCTCTGGATGGGGTTTTGTGTTCCACTATCCCTTTGCATTTTCCTTGATTCCCAGTCTCTTGGCAATTTTACTTTTGACTTCACTGTCCTCTATATAGCCCATCCAGAGCCTCTTCATTCAGCTTTGTCTCTAAATATAGCACCTTTTCAATTCTTCACTATCGGACAATAACCGCTCCATGTACGAAAATCCAAATGCCCTAAAGAAGCAGTTGCCATCTCCTCTCGTTCTCCTCATGTAGTTGTATTTACTTTGTAGGTCCTGCGAGAAAAAATAATAGGGAAATTAATTTGTTGACACAAACCAAAGTCTCATAAAGCTGCAAAATTTGCTACAACTGAGATAGATACAACAATACTCGACATTTAACAGAAAGTAATTTCATATCACAGAAGCAATTAAGTGACACAATACCTTAATTTTTCCTTTGAAGACATCGTCTGATTCATACTCCTTATCTAAAGAACTGAAATCTTCTCTGGGACCCACAAGAGAGTTACTTTCAGCTATCTGAAATTTATCAGAAACATCGTTAAAGACTTGATAAAGTTATTTAAACAGTTCATATAAGAAACACCAATTATTAGGGCTATTCCATTTAAAACACTGGGGGGTGGGGAGGCGGTGGGCTCGATTTATTTTTCCTATGATGGAAGTGGGGATTGGCAAAAATTTGCTTCAGATGTATGGCGGATGTAAAAGAAATCGCTTTAGATGGACGGAGCGGACCCAAAAAATTAGCTTTAGATGTATGGGGGAAATTTTAACAGGTATTCCATAAGAGTAACCACAATTGAATTTGATGCATGTAGGGTGGGACGGTGGGTAAAAAATTTGGGAACTGCGGGAGCGCTTTAAAATCATAAATTATGGAATTTTTGGGCTGAAGACCTACAATCACTAGTGGAAATTCATGATTATTATGCACACTTCTGTCCGAGATATATTCATCTCCTTGGTGGTCATGGTCACTTTCATGGTCAATTGCATTCAGTCCATCCACAGCCCAGCCATTCAGGTGAAGTCTGGCTGGGGTATGGTTGATCACACCTTACAGGAGGGTGAACCCCTGCTAACACAGTGGCCACTGGCCACCCTCCCCAGCAACAACTACCTCCAACTCACTCCACTGAAGTTCCAGGACCTTGAGTCAAACCCAGGTCCTCCCAAGTCCTGATTGAGATATTCCACCTCAAGAAAACCTCAATTGCAATGCATTAGATAGATAGATAGATAGGTATGGTAAGTACAGCCTGCTAAGCCCAGTTCTGGGCGCTCACATTATACATTTAATGGAACCATTATATTTTCTCAGTGCACAACACTGAAGGGGAATAACTATCAGTGTATAGCACCACTGCTAATAAGACCTAACAGTGAATCAAACTTTCATAATATTAATGTACACAGATTCCCATAATATACAGGTTGCATACGGGTCATTTTCGCGAAAACGCGCAATTTGATGTCCTGCATTCGTGTGTGTCTGCCTTTGTAGGACTGAAATTGATTTTTGGCCAAATATTTCGAATAACATTTTTCCTAAAAGAAAACAAAAATTTAAGTTGGTGCGGCCATGCTGAACATGCTATATCACCCATTAAGTAGTCCAAATGTCCTTACCGTGGCATGTCCGCAACTCAACATTTTAATTTCAAACTTGTAAGAATTGAAAATTACTGCATAAAATGTGACATGCAAAGTATAGATTTCTAGATATATGTTATATTAACTACCTAGAAGTGTTTTTTCTGAAATATAACTAATTTATCCACATCTCAGGGCGTGTTGAAGCTGTGTTCCAATTTTGAGATAAACTATTTGGCCACGGTAAAGACAGAGGTAAAGTTGCCACCAGAGTAAGTTAATACAGAATGATGTCTCCAGATGCCACTAGAGTGTAAAGAACCAGGATATAACTACTTTTTTACCATATCATTGGGAAAGCCAGAGCTGCCATCTGTTAGTCAGACGATGAAATAGGTTTTATCTTGACGTTGTTGCAACTAAACTTCGTCTTTACCGAACCCTCAACAGCAGAGGGAGTTGAAAAGGTATGATGATGTAAATGACACCATTGGTTTAGGAGGCTGTTCCAGAAGTAGTTGTGTTACTCTGAATGATGTAGTCCACTTTTTCTGGATGAAATGCTGCATAACGTGTCTTTTCCGTGGCCAAAATCTGTCTTTACCGTGGTCAAATCAATGCAAATACACTGTGACACGGTAAAGACAAGGTTGGCCATGGTAAAGACATCCGAGTAAATTTGCTTTGATGTTATTGTGCACGGTAAAGACAATTTTTCAAAATAATTGAAAATGTCACATATTCACCCAAATTAGTTATCCTTTTACATGCAGCATTGTAGTACCACATATTGCATTATATGAATAGAAAATAATATTAGTTGAGTATTATTTGCTCAGCTTCCAGACATAAAAAATTGGCAATGTCTTTACCGTTACTGCACGTTTTCGTGAAAATGACCCATACATGATGCCATTGCAATGCCAGGAAAGTTATTTACCTGTTTTTCAATTGCCCTTTGGAGGGCCATTGTAGCTTCATCATAATTGGCACCTGTAAATGTCAGAAGGTCGATGATTAGGCAAAATTTCTAAACAAAAATATGTGTTGCCTACGTATCAATTTGTCTAGTGTAGCCATGTGATTCAGCAGTAGATTTTTTTTTCTCTTACAGACATATTTTATGGGTTGTCACAAAAGCTTGAAAAGGTAAATCAGGGCAGATCCACTGCCCTGGTCACATCCGAAACATGTTAAAATTTCAGGGCAAAATAGGGACAGCCCCCCTGAAACAACTTTCGCGTACGCCTATGTTTTCTCTCTTTTCAAGTCTGACCAAGATATCCATTTTGTGTAATGAGCAATTTAATTCATAGAAATCAATATCAGCTGTTTATCACTTTATGAGCCAACTTAACATTACTGATTACAGACGAAGTACTCAGTAGGCTAGCAGGCCCAGCTACAATTGAGTGCTCAGTAATTAAACGGATTCTAAAAGGAGTATTCCGTGCTCAATTAACGGGTTAGTGGTCTTTAACATCTTCTGAAACGATAACTATACTTTTAGGCCCACATAAATGCTAAGACTAATGAAATTGGACATTATTATTGCCCAACATTGGTGACTTAAATAAGGTGGCGATAATAAGTACATGTGAAAAACCATCTCTCACAACGAAATTACTTCATGAAGAAGAAGCAATATGAGCTTCAAGGTCTCTCTCAAAATCTAGATTACATATATATGTTTACTTTATACGCACTTGGGTCGTAATTAAGCTGCCCTTCTTCATCTGCCATCCTTAAACTTGTTGCAGCACCGCTCTTTCTGACAGACGGTCAATCAAAAGTGTCTGATTTTGTGATGCTGACCAATATGACGTCCCGTGAAAACGTAAAAACCGAGCAGGTGGCGTTGAGGGTGTCGAAATTTCCATCAGCAGGTGGCACTAGTAGTCTCTGGCAAAAGTCAGAAAGTCATATCCCCGGGCAATCTCTCATGCAGTTTGATCCATGGGTCACAGTATCTTTTTACTAGAAAAGCCCATTCAGCAACTGCACTGTCACATAGGCATATTTATAGGTCTATAGATTTTCTGTCCATGAATACGGAATTAGGGAACTGTAGCAAAATTGTGGAAAAACTAATTTGGCCAGAAAAATGTTGGGAATAAATTCTTTCTTTCTTTTTTTTGGAAAAAAAAAAGAAGAATTTTTTTCAAAACAAAATTTTGGAAATTGGGAAAAAAGTAAAGCCCATAACGTAACATACACCTATTAATAGGCAATATTGGCAAGAATAGGTCTATAGATCTATCTATATATGTACAGTAGCCATATGTCCATGAACATGCAATTAGGGAACTGAAGCAAATGTTGGGAATAAAAAAATTTTGTGTGCAGCAAAACATGAGAACAAAAAGAAAAAGAAAAATTGGGTGGAAAAAAAAAATGGGGGGGGGGGAATATTAGGAGAAAATATTGGGAATAGCCCTTCATATTTTTTTTATAATAAAAAAAATTAATGTGGAAATTGCAAAAAAAAGTAGCCCAGTAGCCGAAGTATGACAATGGGAGTTCACTGAGCGAATGTGGTGGTCATGGGTAAAAAAAGAATTTGAAAAAAAAAATTGCGAAACTATTATATTTTGAAATTGGAAACAAAGTAGCCTTGGCTCCTAAGTATAACAATATAATTAAGTTGATGGATATTTTGTACTTTTTGAAATATTCAGAAACATTTAAAAAAATAGTTTTTTCCATTTCCGGGCTAGGACTCAGCCCTTTTTACATGTATGGATATGTTTTACTTTTTGAAATATTGAGAAAAATATAACAAAATTATATTTTTCCATTTCCGCGCCAGGACTCAGCCCCTATAACATGCACATGGATGAAATTTGGTACACATGTGGCTTGTATGGTCTAGTTGTGCCTTTTGATTGTCTGACTGATATTTTGTATTTTTTGAATATAATCATAAAAATTTTAAAAAAATTATTTTTTCCATTTCCGGGCTAGGACTCAGCCCCTTTTACATGTACATGGATGAAATTTTTTACAGGTGTAGCCTATATGGTATAGTTGTGACTTTTGATGGTCTGATTGATAGATATTCTATACCTTTTGAAATATTGAGAAAAAAGTCAAAAAACGTTTTTTTCATTTCTGGACCAAAACTTTGCTACTATTGCATGTACATGGTTGAAATTTGTTACACCTGTAACCTATATAAAGTTGTGCCTTGTGAGAGTGTGCTTCATGGATATTTTATACATTTTGAAATATTGACCAAAAAGTATTAAAATTATTATTTTTTATTTCCAGGCCAAAACTTGGCCGTCATTGCATGCTCATAGATGAAATTCGGTATACATTACCCATACTAGCATAGTACGCATGAAAAACTTTTTTATAAAATTAAGGAACCAAACCCAGATAAGGTTGTTGTAGGAAGTGAAAGAAAGGAAGTTGCAAGTTTTAGTGGCTGAGCATTGAGTAGTTTGAGAGAAGTAGCGCAAATCATCCATGAATTAACAATATGATGTTAATGGATAATGATAGTATTTTAGTGGCTTTTGTTGGTTTGCTTGATAGTTATTTGTAACGTTTTTTATTTATTCTGACCCATAACTCATAACTTATTCCTTGTGTCTGCATGAAACTGTTCCATAATGTGTAAAATGGTCTAGTAAGGTCTTTCTATCGTTCAACATACTACCCTGGAGGCCAGGCGGACATATGACAGGGAATATATAATTTCAGACCAAGATAGGGCCACCATTGCAAATACTGCCTGTAATTCGGTTCACATCACTTTTATGGTGTATAATGGTGTCCTTCAATAGTGTTTTTTCGCTGAAGGTTTGCTGTTACACAGCCTATGTTTTAATTTTGCAAATTGGACCAATATTAAAGTTTGTAGGTCCATTCATATTTAAGCTTTTGGTTAGAACTTTCTAAAGAAGTCATTATCTCCGATGTATCTCTAATATTGACAGAGTTGTGCAGAACCGCAGATTTATCTAATGACCGAAAATAATTTATTTACAGATGATTTGGTAATTGTAGACACTGAGACTGAATGTGATTTTTTTCTAGGCCATGTACTCAATAGGGAAAAGTGACATCAAAAGCTTATGACATCACTTTTCCAAAAAGAATATTATGTCCTTAAAAAAATTTAAATTCAGTCTCAGTGTCTACATGCGCAATTATGAAATCATCTGTAAAACTGCACTAATACAAAAGGGCATAAATTTAAAAAATATATTGGGCTGAAACCGGTGACCTTGGTGAACCACTAAGACTTGAAGTATTTTCTAAAATTTTAACAGCATGTTTATTTTACCATTTCACATTTATAATTGAAGGGTAGTCCGACAAAGACTGACCAACAACAAGGCTGTCTTGAATGAGATAGAATATTTCGATCTAATTGAAGGGACCACATGCGATTTGAATGAAGAAATTGTTTTTTTTTTCTTCTGGCTACCCTATTGATTATACTGAGGACATACTTCAAAGCATGCATGCGGTTTTTCCTCAATCCTGTTGACAGACAAACAGACAAACGGACAGATATCTGTGAATGAAAACATTAGCCGCCCTACCTATTAGCGTGCAAAAAAAAAGCTACACGTAAGGCAGAAAAAAGGAGAAGACTCAAGAGCTTAGCTCCATGAATTTGTCAGTCTATTATAAAGCACCAGTGCAGTGATGAGTGGCAGGTTGAATTGAATTGCAAACAATTTCTCAACCCACCAGGTGCCCTTTTCGGGACATGTTTTTGGACACAATGCTGAACCTGACGAGCTTCCATGTGGTGAAGAACAATCGTTACGCACCCTAGCGGGTGCTGAAGAAGTAGAATGTTTCTGTTGGAAGGTTTGTTTTTCACATTTTCTGACTTTATTTAACACGTTTAGTCATAATTCGGGTAAAATTCTGAGTTTGATGACAATTTCTCAATACTTTGTGCACTGTGAAATATTGATTCATAATTCATGAATTGAATCATTCATCAGTTCATTGCCGACAGATATTGAGTCCTAGCTAACAATAGTAACATGACATCACACTTCAACAGCATGGAAAACGAAGTTCTGCACTGCAGGGCTGATATTCCACATCAATATGACAAGGACAATAATGATTTCAAATTACACTATTCTGGCAAAAAAAATTTCACATTGATTCCAAGCTTATAAGTTACAAGGGACCGTTCAGAATTTATGACTGGGGGGGGGGGGGGGTGGGAGTTTTGGCCGAGGGGGTAGTACTATAATAGAATTTTACTTCTATGATTAATCGATGTAGTTGCTGTATTGTAGGCTACTTGACTAATATCTTAGCTAGCAACCTGCCTGCTGCAAGCAACCACCAACTGCTGATGGTAATCTAATTGGTTGGCAAAAGCTCTCAAGATGAGCTTATTTACCACTAAGGCACTGTTTAGAAAACACAAGTACCGCTGCAGTACTGATTAATTTGGGGAATTAACAACTGTCAGCCGGTACTGTTTAGAAGATGTTTGGTGCTGTGCTTTCCAACGTGTGCAAATACTCGCTTGGATCAGCTACTAAGTATTCAAGAACTTGATCAGGGTCCCTTCACTACTGAATAACTGATTTCTAGTTTAAGGTATAGGATTATACTCTAATTCAGGGTTGGCACAAAAAACCCACCCCCCGGGTTTAACCCGGATTAAACCCGGGTTTAACCCGGACTAGGCAAAATGGGATATTTCCCAAAAAGTGGTCAAAATCCGGGTAAAATGGCAAATTGTCTTGCAATTAGCATGACAAATAGCAGAAATTGGGGAGCAAGGAAGTAGAACTAACATTAACATCAACCAAATCTCTTTTCTTTGTTATTCTGCCACTATTGCACCGTGCTATCAGGCAACAACGCAAAAGCCAATTGATGCATTCACCCTGATAGTCTTGTCCATCTAGATGTTAGACTGTGTTACGCCTCTGAGGAACTAATAGTAAATTCATGAAAATATACAATTTAAGGGTGATTCGTCTGGTTTAAATTCTCTGGGTGTCAGCTTGAATGTCCAACCAAAATTAGAGAAGATTCTTTCAATAAATGTTGAGCTGGCCGGCAAACTAAGAAGCCACTTTGCAAGTTTTCGGAATTTTGACTTTTTTTTAGTAAAAAGCAAGAAGTACACAGCTATAGTCATCTCTGCTGTTTGTGTAGGTCTAATATTGAATTGACAAAGATGGAGCAATGTTGCTTTCCTTGCTCAGAGTTGAAAAAGTAGATTTTCTAAGATGTAATGGGCGTTCAAATCAATAAAACCCGCTTTTAACCCGGATTTTGGGAAAAAAACGCCGGTTTAAACCAGGTTTTGACCGGTGGCCCGGGCAAAATGAATAAAACCCGGTTTTTTTCCAACCCTGCTCTAATTCCCTGTTTATTTAGTCGAGTTCCAATAAGCTCTCTTCCACTGGATCTTAGCTGTAGCTGTTGATATCTCTGTATGCTTCCTGTACTGGAAGAGCTATGACTGCTTAACTTAACTAGTTGTGCATGCAGAACTCAAAGACAAGGAGACAGAAATGTCAGTTTGAACAATGCGTATATTTTCACTTTCTTGTATACAAGGTTCTTTTAAAGCCAGTATTCTGGGAATGCGGCAGCTAATTCCCTGTAAGCACACCTAAGTATTTCCTATTCACTTGCTATGTCAATGATGAATGAGACAAGGACAGGGTTATAAAATGATACTCACAATGAATGCGACTGCTTGTGCTGGCTTTGCTTCCTGATGGTTGGCTTCCTCAGGATCTGATGGCTCTTCGAAGAGGGACTTTGAGATGTAAAGTTGCCAAAGTTCCAAAGACTCCTCAAAGAGGGACCTTGTATGATGTTGTGAAGTGTTGCCAAGGCTTCAATACAAAGACGACTGAGCTTATTTCCTCAGCCTTTTATATACTAGTTGCCAATGTCATGTGGCCTTGAGAATTACAACGTTGATCCTACGATTGCAACGTTGTTCTTCCGTTATAAAATACTAGTCTTTCTTGTTTGAGTGCTGAAGCTGAGGCTTACCCCTTTTGCAAGCCCAAGCTGTCAGCTGCACAGTGATTTATCTTGAGCTAGGGTGAACTTTCTGTACCCTTGCTACTTCAGTTTACAGAGTTGTCTTATGTTTTAAATTCTGTGTCAATTTCACACTGTAGTATCCATAATGCCAAATAATATAATATTGTTTTCACTATATTATATCACCCCTCCTCCAATTGTGGAAAGAACATGTCTTTCCAATATCTTAGCTTTGTTATTATTTGGTTGTCCCATTGAGCATCAGATCCAGGTACCATCCACAGTGAAGCGCCGCCAGCTGCAAAGCAATCATCATGAGCATTTTGTAAATTCAGTATCTTCTTTATCGTTATGTAATTTTGAATAACTCTTAGGTGTGCTTGTTTAGAAATTCAGGTTTAAATTATGGCTTTTTACAATGTTAGAATACAACTGCCTTAATTTCTTTACTTATACAATTCATATAGATTAGATTCATATTCTTCTTTCTTCTTTCCTCTGTTTCTTCAGTAATGTTCATCATGCGGACAGGTTTGTTCTTCTCATAGTCTTTGTTCACAGTGTTTGTTCTTCGAGGGTTAAGATTGAATACTCCTCAATCCACAACGCAATGTCAAGCTACTTCAGGATCACCCAACAGTTGCGCTGCTTCATAAGTTTCTTCAATCCTCACCATTTATCGTTTTTGAACTTCTTGCGGTCTTTCACTGTCTTCTGCTCACAGTCTATGTTCTTCTCGGTCAAGGTTGAATACTCCTCGATCCACAACGCATTGTCAAGCTACTTCAGGATCACCCAACAATTGCGCTGCTTCATAAGTTTCTCCAACCCTTACCATTTTCGTTTTCTCAAGCTTGTTGAGGCACTTTTCTTCTCGGGTCTTCTCTTCATGATGTGATCTTCTAGGTTAGCGTTGAGTACTCCTCAATCGATATCACAAGTCTGAGCTACTTCAGGATCACCCCGACTGTGAAATTTCATGAGTTTCTTCATTGCTATCCCTTCTGGTTGTTATGTCTCCCATCTTGGTCAGGTCTGTCTGCTCCTTCTTCTGAGTAGGTCATCCTTCCTTCTGGTTGGTCATCCTTCCTTCTGGTTGGTCATCCTTCCTTCTGGTTGGTCATCCTTCCTTCTGGTTGGTCATCCTTCCTTCTGGTTGGTCATCCTTCCTTCTGGTTGGTCATCCTTCCTTCTGGTTGGTCATCCTTCCTCCTGGTTGGTCATCCTTCCTCCTGGTTGGTCATCCTTCCTTCTGGTTGGTCATCCTTCCTTCTGGTTGGTCATCCTTCCTTCTGGTTGTTCATCCTTCCTTCTGGTTGTCATCCTTCCTTCTGGTAGGGTTATTCTGAAGTGAGACTCAGCAGAACATGGTTATTTAAACAGTTCCCTATCCAATCATTTCTCAACCTTCATTCATCATTCATGACTTTACAATTTTCTTTATAATTGTTGCCCCTTTTATACCATCTTCATTACAGTTGTTTCCCTTCTTATAGTTCAATAGTAATTACTCCCAATGTTGAATCTGCAAGGTAGCTTTTCTCCCTTGGGTGACCAGCAGAGAGCTGTGTTACAATGACTCTGGCCTAGGTGTACTTCTGCCTTCACTCCAGCCACTGTTAATTTTCTGGTTTTGCATTGCCTCCTCTTGTGTTTGGCGTATCTCAGCAGAATGTTCCTTTTCACCCCAGGAGCAATTCTTTTGTGAGTTCTTTCTTTTACTTATATCAATAGAATTTTTGTCATTAAAGTAGCTACACGACTGGCACCACCATCCAGGTAGTTGCAGCTCCCCCTCGGAGTGCATGTCTATCAATTCTTCCCGCCAAAAGAGATTCTCTTATGAGCTGTCTCCTGCCAGTACAGTCAGATCGTCATCCCCATCTTCTCAAGGTCACTTGGTGGTCAAAAAGATCTCACCGTCCCACGCGGACTTTTACAATCAACCTGCCCCCCCGAGAACCGCCCTTGGCTGCAACGGTACCTTGTATGGTCCAACTTTTAGCCTTATGATTTGCACCCCCACGCCACTGGAGGCTCAGCTTCTCCTCCCGTGTTTTGTTGTCTGTGTTGACATCCGAAGGCCAGCCTCTGCTCCCCCTCCAGGATAGCTCGGGGGACCTCACATTGTGTCTGAGCCCAAGAGTCGCCGTTGCTCCCCCTCCGGGATAGCGCGGGTGAACTCAAGTTTTGGCTTCTACAGATTCATTAATCTGGTCAATTTTCCAGTTAATTCACGGTTGGATGCTGGTCCCAATCTTACCAGTAACTGTAGGCTTATCGTGGCTTCCAGTCAGACAATCCACTGCACCTGCTGTCGCTTCCGCGCACGTCCCGGTCTTAGCTAGGTCAATCTTCGTCAGCCATTCAGCGGCAAGGACGATGATGCCTGGTGTCCCTTCTGCAACCCATCGTTTCCAGTAGATTCAGACTCTGGTTCTGTACTGAGTCTCGTACGAGCCCTTATGATCCCAGGCTAGTTAATTTGACAAACATACACCCCCCAGACTGGGCCCAGAGCCCCAGCCTCCCCCTCAGGAAGGGCCAGTCTGTGTCTCCCTTTGTAAAATTTTTTAATAAAGTTTACAGAGGACACAGCTTGCAGTAGAATTTTCAATGATGATGTTTACAGTGCTATTTTATATGTGATTTTTGAAGCAAGATCACATATATATTCTCCCCCATCTACGTGAGAAAATTAATTACTGCTTAATTAAAGATGCCTGCAAATACTGTGCCGTTTGTTCACTCACTTCCTGAAATGCTCCAAGGGATGATGTTATCTCTGAAGCAGAACTGATTCTGCAGAGTCCACCAATGCTATACTGTCTGGCAAGATTGTTTGAATCATCCTGTCAGTTTGTTTGATAAGTTCTCTGCATGAAAAATAGTACTATTCATGACACTTGGGCTGTTTTAGCAACTTACTAGTGTCATGTGTTGCAAGTTCATTTGTTGGAAGATTTTTGTGGAGGCAACATGGTTATCCTTACTGCTTTTTGGTGCCTTCTGTATCTTGTATCAGGGACAAAAGTTCTTTTCATTAGTTTATGAACCTTTATGCCCAGTGATTTAATCATTACTTTGTCTAAAATAAGCGTCTCTGCTGGTACCTGTCAGGGTTCTAGCCCTTGTCAACTCATTAATTTATAGTGTATTTATCACAGATTGGTCTACTCTCTTCGATTGACAGATGTACTTTCTTGTCAATGAGTGTCATTAGTGTACATGTTGTACTGTCATCATAGTCATTCATTTACATGTTGTATTGTCATTTGGTAAGTTTTTGTTTCCAATTATTAGGTCTCGAGTGTTGGCAAGATGTTACAGTTGAAGTTTTCAGCACTTGTGATAATAATGGACCATGTGTAATCCAGTGCAGCTCCATAGAAAAATATTGTTATTAAAGTTATACATTTTGTTCAAACATATATTAATACCGTAGTATATAAGTATTTCTACTAATAGTTTTCTACTAATAGTCATGAATTACTATCACATCACACCAATCATTCAATCACACCAATCATTCACTAAGATTTTACTAATAGATTTTAAAAGTAACGATTATCAAAAAGTTAATACAATATTATGACACTCTGATACTTTATTGGTTTTGTGAATCAATTTACTTTTCACATTGTCCTTGTCATTGTGATTTAAAGTCATGTCACCAGTTATTTAGGTTATTAAAATTGGTGACAGTAAGTTCAATAACATCAAGCTAAATTACAATTTACTCTGTTTATAATTGTTGGTGAAAAGTGCATTTCACCACGTGTGGATTAAAATGAAAATTCAATTCTTAGGAGATTCATAATATATGTGAATCAGTGTACTGTTCACAATGTGTTTTATGTAAAGTGGGTTTTACCACAAGGTGAATCAGATTACAATTCACCTGGTTAGTTTGGTTACCAAATTTAGACACTTATCATCAAATTAATTCAATTCACTCATGCACTTCAAAATATGATAAAGGTAGTTAACTCACTACGCTAATGTAATCTAAGAGCATTCAGTAATATGGATCAAAATATCATTACTTATTTGAATTTCGTTAAATTTTTCATATGAGGAAGAACTATTTTTAATTGTTTCTATCCTATTGCTGACAGCTTTCTCCCAGGTGTGACACCCATGCAGACACAATCTCATGTGTTGGCTAAATGTTTGCATGTTGCAATGATGGGTTGACATGATTTACTTTCATGTCTTTCAATCTGTGTTTGTACTATTTATATGAAATGTGCATGTTGTACTTCCATGCTTTACTACAGCGTACCCAAACACCCAAGGAGAACTGTACTGTGCCTCCTTTAGGTTTATCAGTTCTGAGAGTAGGGTAGCCCATTCTGCTACTGGTGGTGTTTTGGGTTTCGGTGTGGGAAGAGCCATAGTATCTTGGATGTACTGAGGGATGTGTGTTCTCCTAGCAGTACAGGAGATTATATGCAGTGTAGATGTACTGAAGGTTTTATGCTTGTTATTCTCAATTGTGGAACACTGCTGACAATCTGGCTTATGGCAGCAATGTAACGTAATATTGTCTATCTTACCTATTGTTTTACTTGAATGTTGAATATCAAGGAAAAGATAAGTATGTTGACCAGGAATCCAGTTAACTTGCCTACAGTGGTTTTCATTGCATCTTTAAATCTAAGTAAAATTTGTTAAGACTTATGTCTTTACTCACTGGGAATTTTTTTCCAATAATTTGTAGTGTAGGCACATACCATGGCACACTCTCAGAATCCCTGGAATATGCTATTGAAAAAAGAATTGTTTATAGCCAAACCTCAAATACATAAGATTATTTTGGAGAGTTTTAGCTTTGATGTCACTGATTACTAATATTCTATAGGACCAGCATAATTTCAGTTGATTACTATAATTTACCTAATGCAAGGCACATGTAAACTAGGCTGTCAAAACTTCTGTATACACTGCAATAATGTAACAAGTAGCTATGTAGTTGTCTAAGTGGAAACCTAAATTCTCATCTGTTTTTCTCCCGAGCTATTGAAGTATTATGATATACTTCTTCTGTTTAACATTTATAAGCTAATATATAGAGTTTGATGTAACAAACTGTGGTATTCAGCTGTAATTTGAGCTAATCTGGTTTTGTTGTAGGGTAGGGTTGATGGAGGATGGCTCCAGCAGATGCAGCATGTGCACTGTGCTGCATGTGCAGTATGCCCCAACCACCCCTGCACCTTGATGCAATGCGTTATATTTGAGTTTATCACAGTTTAATTTGTCTCAGTGGTATATAGAAATTTAGATATCAATAACGAAATGATCCATTAGTTTGTTTTCTGTTTGCAATTTACTGGTGTGATTACATTATAATAATACTTCAGCACTGTATATTTTCCAGTTGAGATAAAAGCTAACATGTATCTCCTACAACTGGCTATGGGTTCATGAGTTGTAAACAGTGATGTAGTCGAGGCCGGGACATCCGAGGCCAAGACCGAGACCGAGGCATGACCCTCCGAGGCCAAGGCGAGGCCGAGGCCATCAAAATATGGCCTCGAGGCCGGCCTCGAGGACGAGGCCGGTCCCGAGGCCACCATCACTCAACCAAAGACACCCGAGACCGAGGCAAGGCCAAGGATTTGGCATCCGAGACCGAGCCAAGGCCGAGGCCATCAAAATAAAGCCCCGAGGCCGGCCTCGAGGACGAGGCCGGCCTCGAGACCTCCAACACTGGTTGTAAATATGTGAAGTTATTTGTTGTGCATGTGTTAAGGAAGCCTCCATTGAAACCAGTGTATAATTGTTGGCATTATGTTACGGATTCAGACACAACCATAGGTTGAAAGGAGATAAAATGCTGTTTAGTTTGGCATAGATGGATCCAGGTGACCTGGTCAATGCAATGTACTTTGCAAATCATTATTGATAAAATTGTTAAAACCATTATGTCATCAGATTTAAAAGAAGCTTTGCAGGCAGATTTCATTTATATCTAACATTTTCTAACTGTAAAATTATCTAATTTGCGTAGCTAAATGTGGTATCTGAAGTTAGATTAATCCTATTGAAATGTTGGCAAATAATCTTTTGAAACCCTTGTTTTGTAGCTTTTTGTTTTGCAAAGCAATGCAGGGCTCTCTCCTTAAGTGTTGAAACAGGCAATTATGTCAGCTTATACTATACCCAAAATCTATCAGTTTATGATCAATAACTGCAAGTTGAATTTTACATAGAATCGGTTGACTTACTAACCTTAAATATGTGTAAGCAACCATTATATGATTTAATTTCAGATATAAGGTAGTGTCTTTCTCAAAACCAACATTTTGATTTAGTATGAGATCCATTATTGCGAGTTTCTCGCTATGCTGCCGGCCCTGTTTCGGACGGAGAGACAGAAAATTTTGGATCGCTCGTGGGAGGAATGGGGGCACTTATCCGTGTGCAGTTCTATCACAATGTCTAAAGAAACCCTATATTAAGTGCGTAGTGACTCACCATTTGTGGCTTGTGGCTTTTGCTTTTATAACTTGGGCTGTGATTTTTCAACGAAATGCAATGTTTTGCTTGTCAACACGCTGCCCAGAACACACCAGCACACTGGCGAAAACCCTCTCAGTGTACCTGTGCAGCAGCTGAGAGGCACAGGCTCCACTGGGTCTGATCTACTGGGGGATAAGCTAGTAGTTCGTGGGTAGACCAGGCACTTGCTGTTGCAGCTGTTAGACTGCAATTTTATACAATAGATTTAATTCCAGTTTATTTCATTGTAATCAAGTTGGTTTACTGCAGTTAGCTGGCAAAATCAGCATCCGAAAACCTCTCAGATGGCAAAAACCTCTGAAATGCAGAAAACCCCTTGAAAAATTAGCAATGAATGCTTCCAAGATTTAAGTTGCTCAATTAATCCAGATAATAAGACTTCCAGTGTATAGGCCTAGCTGCTAAAAAAAAATCTCACAACATCTCAAGAAACTGAAGGGCCAAGAATAGGAAAAATTCAGAAAACTGCAGATTAATTAATTAAAGAGAATTCATCTTGGTGGTCACTAAATTGAAATTGAAATAAAAAGGTACAATACACTTACCTGTTGGCATTTCTATTGTTTTGTTTGAAGTTTCTTTCTCCTTCATTGCTTTAGGCCTACATTTTAATATTCATGCATGCATACATCAGTGTACATGGGGATCCTACTTGGCTGTTACTATTTTAATTGTCCGTGCTTTGTTGAAATTAAATTTTCCCCGCCTTATCTATAGCAGTTATAATAAATGAAGCTATCCTTTTGATTAGTAAAGTGGGTTTAGGGCCTATTCACATATTTGGTTCAATTGTAATTTAAAAGCCAACAACCGCTCAGTTGGGTAATACTATAACACAGCGATTTCTCAATGGGGTAATTAGCAGCTTCATATTATTAATTGATTGGTGCATGTAGTAAATGTGTTCACTGCTTGAACAACCTTGTGGCTTCATTAATGACAATCAACTCCCTGAACCTATTTGTAGTGGTCATTTTCAGGCTAAATGCCTGAAAACCTCTGAAAATGTCAAGCTAACTGCATAAACCACTTTGATTAAACAGTGGCGGATACAGACAGGGTCATCTAGGGGGGGGGCCGAGGGGGGTCGTGCCCCTAGGCCCCCCCCCCCCCTGTATCCCACTGTTAAAAATGAAACAAACTGGAATTAAATCTATTGTAAAATTGCAGTCTACCGACGAACTACTAGCTGCTCCCTGTAATGTTCATATGACCCAGTGGAGCCTGTGTGTCTCATCTGCTGCACAGGTACACTGAGAGGAGTTCTCGCCAGTGTGCTGCCGCGCTCTGGGCAGCATGTCTTGTTTCTGACAGCTCTACGTCTTTGGATCATTAATCGACAATTTCTTGGTAAAATACAATCAATAAGTGCCAAACAGTACAGGAAAGATCTATTCACGGCATTGTATGACTCAACTGTCATGAATGACATGAATCATGGTGCCATTGATGGGGGCTGGGACAAACTCCCAGGATGGGGGCCAGACCATGACACCGCCATGCTTGAGAGCAGAGCTGATGAGCAAGCAGGATGGTCAAAAGGCCTACACAATGTTGTTGGTGCTCCTCATCACCAAACAAGTGAGTAAAAACGTTTGTAAGTGTCTTGAGCCAATGTAAGACCTCTGTGTGACAAGGCTAATTAAATAAACATTGATTGATTGTGTCACTGGAGGGGATTCCCTCAGCTGTCAAATTTTCAATGGGTTTTGTTATGTTAACTCCCGGGGGGGGGGGGGTGGGGTGGGGGGGGGGGGGTACACAGAAGAATAATTATTATTCTGTGGGGGGGTACTCACTATGATAGGGTGTATACATGTATTGAGGCTCCGCTGGATGGTTTTGGAATTCAGATTAATTTGATTGCCCTTTTTGCACCCCCAACATGTTAGGTACCGTTAGAATCGGCTTGAAAAATGATAGATTAAATTGGTTTTGGATATTTTTACTAAAAGATTAATATGGTTTGTGGTTTTGGCGTTGGTCTCGGATTAAAATGGTTTTGGTTTTCAAAATCGCCGTGGCGCATCCGTATGCAAAAGTCTGCAAAGTACCCCCCCCCCCCCCGGGTGTAAACTAACATGTCAGTTTGTGGTGTATTTGCCACGTGGGTTGAGTTTTATGCTTGCAGATAATTTATGAGATTGAAGGAATTCACACTGGAATTGAAAAGCACATATTTCATCCACACAGATTTGCATGAAGACTGAGTTATACCATTAACAGTTGTGGTTTATACACAGTGACTGACTGGTCTGTGTGAGACAGTCAGGCCACGGGAGTTCCCAAAAAAAAAGAAAGAAGAGGCATTAACCCCCTGTGGATTTTTAGTACCCCCCTCCCGATTTTTCACCCCCCCCCCCCCATATTCTGTTATAAATGTGTCACCTTGGAAGTTTGCAGACTTTCGTATGTACATGCCCCCAACCCCCACCACGGGAAAAACTCCCAGCGCCACCTGAAGTCATGAATTCTGAACACTCAATAATGCATTGTAAGACCTATCCACAGCCTCTGTAGCTTTACCTCCCCCCGTAGGCCCTATTTAAGCATGTAATTCCAAAACAGAGTCTCCATTTGGTACTTCAGGGAGATACGGGGGTTAGCGGCACTTACCGGGACCTGTGGGATTAATCGGGAGTTAGCGGTAGTTATGGGAGTTGACAGGAGTCACCAGGAGTTGTGGGAGTTCACGGGAGTTACTAGGAGTTATTGGAGTTAGCAAGAGTTAGTGGGAGTTATAGGAGTTGACAGGAGTTACCGGGAGTTGTGGGATTACTGGAAGTCACCAGGAGTCACGGGAGTTGACAGGAGTTAGTGGGAGTTACGGGAGTTATAGCAGGAATTAGTGGGAGTTACGGGAGTTACTAGCAGGAGTTTGTTGGACTTGCAGGACTTCAAAGAGTTCCGGGAGTAACATGCTTAAATGGGGCCTCCCTGTTGTCCCCATAAGTTGGCCGTCTGAAAAATGTTTGTTGCTGCAGTGTAGGCCATTAAAAAATTTAACTTTTTTTATTTGACTTTCAGGCCATTGATTATTGGCTGATGATGACATTGTGGATCCTGAAAGAAAAACAGACAAAATGGATAGACCCACTGCAATTTCATTATTAAATTGTCATAGAATGGCACTTGCAAAGATATTGACCGTAAGTACTAAGAAGGCCTACATGCTCTGCTGAACTGTGAAATTGTGAATCATGTTACAGTAAGTCACTGTAATTGGTAAGCTGCAAAGCATTTTTTTTTTGCATTTTTTTACCGGCTCGTATGCCTTGTTTGCTATCGACGATCAGTATGCGTGCGAAATAATCTAAATTTTGGCGCAGTGCCTCAAACATACATGCTTTCTCCTCCATTTGCTGGCTCAACTTGGCTGGCAGAGTGTTAGAAATTGTAAATTTGATAAGTAATAACATCTGATGGATTCAATTTCCCTAGTGCTGATACAGTATTTCATTTATAAGTAGACCTCCAAAAAAGACCATTTTTAGCCATTTTCCAGCAATTACAACCCAAAAAACCACAATTTCCATCAATATCTTAAAGATAACAATCTAACCAACATTAAAGTCTACAAATGAATAAAAGCAAAAAATGACCAAAATTATCAATATTAAAAACAATTTTATTTCATGTAAATATATTGAAAATTGTGTTCGCTAGGTCACTCCCTATAAAGAAAGGTGATATTCCTCAAAAGTTCCACTTCTTCATGGAATTCATGGAAAATGTATTGACAAATAAATTACAACAAAATTACAATTTTCTCTAAGTGAAGTTACTACATCTGCAGGCTTGATTTGCTATTGACTTCTTGAAGTTGAAACCATGAACAATCAGGCCAATTCATCAATGGCCAATTCACTGATGGTTCCATTGATAGCCAATTACTTGAATTGGAATAATTTTGACAGAGGTGAAGTAATGCTTTGACATGATCACATCTTTAAATTTTGTAAAAAAAAATATAATAAATATAATATTTCAAGTGAAAAAACTAAGTACATTGCACACACAGCAAGCATTTATTGTGCTCACTGCTCAGTATAAGATTTTCTGGTTTAAATTAAACTATGAGCTATTTAAATCTGAAACACATTCATACAGAAAAACAAATTTATACAGAAAAAATATTTCAATGCCATTTCAGTTTCTTGAAGAAAAATTTTTGGGGTACTTTAGAAGTTGCAAAGAGGCCATTGAAGTAGAGAGGGCCACTCAACCGCAGAAAAGGCTGCAATGTTTCTCAGTTCACAATCACAGACTGGCTTAGAAATCACAGGTTAGTATTTTAGTGTTTCACGAAAGACTACTTGGGCTTGCTAAAAAATACTTGGCTTGTTCCTAGTCTTCCGTGCTTATTTTATTTCAAAATATATAATAACATTGCACGTTTGATGAACATTAAAATATTTAACAGAAATTTATATTTGAAAATTACATATTCTCACACATTGCCCAATACAAAAGTCTGTAATGACATGACTAGAAAAATTTGTGTCTTTCACCCACAGTAAAATCAGTTAGTGTTCTGATCAAATTCCTGCTGAAAGCTGGAGTAGAGGAAATATACACTTCTCGATGCGCATTTTGGGTGGCACCAGACAAGGGCTGGAAGAGCGGATAGTCCAAACCTCCTCATACTTTGGTAATTATAAATTCAGTTCCTGCGAAGAGAATGTAAATCCCTTTGTATCATAAAATATTATGTTACATTTTGCAATTAAGCAGTGCAGATGACTTGGATGATACTCCTCACCCTGTTTAATTGATTTATACTTATGAATAAATATTAGAAAACATGTTTAGCACCACAAAAAGTCACTCTCAGTAAAATCTGAAGTCTAATTTGTGTAGAATATTCAGTTTTAACAAAATGTAATGAATTTCCAAAAACTAACTTATTATTTCTTTTTCCTCTTCAGATGATCCATCGTTTTTCCTCGTCCCTCGCACAAGACAACCCATGCTCGTCAAATCACGCCATAGCAGCATAAACAAGTCTCCAATATCCTCACATACACAGACAAGCCTTCTTCACGACAAATCTGTTATCCAAGAATATAGTACACCTGCTAAAATGTTGTATATATATATGTTGTATGTATGTTGTATATGGGCATCAGAACAGAGCTTGCACCAGTTTTGATCCTGGAGGCCTAAAATTTCAAGTCGATTTAACATTGTTCTTTTCAATAAATTTTGAAAAGTGAGTCCCTGGGGCCCTTACACAGTGAAATTTTTTTTTCTACGGCCATTAAACATTTTACCCCCAAAGTGTAACACATTTTTAAAAGATATTTTGACATTTAAAATCCAGGTTTTTGAATAGTTAGCACTCTTGTCTACAAATTTTCCTTTCCAGAGGAAAATGTGGAAATTGACGTGTAACTGTGACCGCAAGGCATTCATGTAAAAAAGTCTGCTATAAATTTGTTTATATTATATTTTTCAACAAGCTGGTAGTTTCCTTTGAGTATAAATAGAAATTTTTTGAGGTTTTCAAACATTTCCAATAATATTTGCTAGATCTATGGCACTATCTCAACGTGTAACAGTGACATGTTATGATTTATCAGACTTTAAAGGGGTGCATTTTGAACTCAAGGAAAATATTTTGATCTGGAATATGGTTCAGTTCGATTCTTATTGTAATTCATATAAGGTCCTGTTAATACAATTGAAGAGAAATGAAAATATATCAGTCACAAAATCGAATTTCAGATATTTTGAGAGTATCTGTGACTAGAGTGCAGCACTCTGAACAACTGGAAAGTACCGTTAACTTTCTTATGGTTAAAAAAAATTGCTACAAGGAAGCACAAGCCATGATGTATCACTTTTTGTAAAAATTTGTGAGTGGATTTAAGTTTACTTTATGACTTTCAAAATAATTATTTTTATTCCTGACTAGATACTATTTGACAATTTTCTCTCTGTGCCAATGATTCTGTGTAAATAATAATAAATTGTTATCTTTTAACAATACAGGCTATGTCTTAGATATTATTGAAACATTTTCCAAACATTCTTAACTTAAAATCATGAACTGAGTCTCAGAAGCTCATTGACATTGGTAAAGTAAGAAATTGACAGCCTATTAAAATGCTGATCCTTCACCTTCAGCTTGTGATTTTCAAATGTCAATCTTGTGAAGTCCAATAGTTTACAAAAGACTGTTTTTGTTTCGCTTTATTTTTTTGGTTGTTCCAGCTGTCACAAGGAGTGGAAAGCAATGCGCAATCAAAGTAACAACGTTTTGGTGATACCTGCATAGCTTTTTCATTTTATTCATCAAAATTACCAAAGATTCCAATGTTCAAATTAAATGCAGTGTGAATTTCATATTATCGAAAGCTCTGTTCTACTATTTTGTGGGTAGTACTATAGCAATCATTTTCACCTCTTTTGTCTTACAACCTGTCTGAAAGTGTCTGTGGTATATTGTTTGTGTTTGTTAAGGCAGCATTTCATGTCTATGCTCCGTTTTTGCAGCATTCATGAATATAGATAAACACGACAAGTGCCATCCAAGGTAAAGGACCATCTCCTTTCATACTGCTTCGCAGTGTCAGTTCTAGTTCATACTTCCATCTCTTCATGACTCATCTTACCAACCATCCAAACCTACAGCAACAAACTCTACAACCACGCACCTGAAACTCGCGTACGTTCCGCTTGCGACACGAACTCTAGTTCAATGGGGAATTGAAAAAGATCTTGAAAAATCTGAACTTTAACCTTTACTTCTAGTTATGGGGTGAGGAGATGGTTACATTCCCCAGCTGTTAAATTGGTGTTTGTTGTAGAACCAGCAATACACCTTTGTAGTTGGTAAAATTCTACGCTGAAGAAGCTGGAGCATATTTTCAGAATATTTTCTTTAACTTTTACAGTTGTAAGTTTTTAATGACGGAAATTAATGCTTAATGGTTATGCAACTTAAAAGCATCTACATGGTTTTTTTTTTTTTTTTTTAAATTTGTCCAAAGTTTTGATTATAAAGCCAATTATAATACTTTTTTGATCTAGCTATATTTTATTATTGCAACAATTATCTATTCATATATTGATATAAAGTAACATGAGGGGATTATAGGAAACACATCACTTCAATTAAATTGGATTGCCTCATCTAAATCTAAATGATTTAACTCATTTCAACCTATAAGATATGGGCCTACCTCACTCAAAACAAGCTATAATGAGTTTATACCTAAGACTATTAGAATTAATAAACTGCTGGTGAATGATTAAGTTAATTTCTTGTATTTATCATGAAGTATTAACTACAGGGTATTATAGGATACACGTCACTTCAATCTAATAAGATAAACCTCAACTAAACTAACTATGATGCATTATATATGCATCTACTACATTGTATATATGCTGTTGTACAGATATTTGTGCAACCTGCACTGCCCATCTGATTTTGCTTCCAATCACTTGGTAATGCTTGTTACATTGGGCTCTTGTGAGAAGAATTTCTCAAATTTGTTGGTCTACGTGTTCGGCCATGGGCCTGGTAGCCTCCTTGATTGTTGTGATTTTGTTTGAACCCTGTTCCCCTATAGGATCTGCCCCTGAAACGGCAGTCACGTCTATAGTGGTTTGGACCGCCGCAGCTCCAGCAAATGATAGGGTTACTTTTGCTGTCACAGGATTTTTGTGGTTTCACATTATTTTTCAAGGTTGTTTTTGTTTTCGCAGTGTTATGAAAAGGTGAGTGGTCGGTATCATTCTGCAAGTCAATACTCCCGCAGGTGACACTTGCAGAAGTTTTAATTGGCTCCTGTATGAATAGCTCCCTAAACAGAGCAATTTTCTGTCTTATTTCGGAAATTAACTCATATGGCTCAGCTGCTGATGATGATTCATATGGTTCCTTCGAGAAATTATCAAAAGAAGAGAAGTGCTTAGCTGCCACTAAGTAGTATTGATCTATAAACAGTCTTTTCGTGTCTTGAAGAGAGTCACAAGGTTGAATATTTTGAAACCAAACTTTGGCTGCAGAAGTCAATGAGTTTCGAAATAACCTTAATATTAAATCTTCATTAGATATTTTATTGTTTGATATAAATTTATCAAAGCTGAGCAGGTGTGTGATGGCTGCTTCAGGGTCAGAATTCCCCTTGAATTTGGGTAGCAATGGAAATATTTCCCTGTCTGCACTTTCAGTAGATACACTTCTTGCTGTGTATAACCCTGTCAGTTGATTTGAGATTGAAGGGCTAACTTGCTCACCCCAGTTCTGATTATTATGTGAAGGTGCCGGAGTTCTAATGTTGGTTGCCTGAGCAGGCAGTGTAAGTTCCTCAGTGTAACTTACTGCTGCTGCAGGTGAGCATGGTTTGTTTACATAGCTCTGATTTTCATTCATCTCTGGTATGCATGTTGCAGGAAGCTGAGTGCCCAAGCAAATAGCCTCAAGGCTTGGTGCTTTTTCGTGGCAGCCTGCCCGCCTCCTAGCAGGTCTGATCACTGTTTGATGGGGCATTGAACTAGCTCCTGATGCAATATCTATCTTATTAAAAATAAATTGATTATTGTTTCTTAAGTATATATTTACTGCTATCTCCAATGGCCTTTTTTGTAGGTTTTTTTACTCCACTTGAACAATTCCAGAAAAACGATTTTGTATGTATTGCTGCCTTACTCAAGTGTGCAGCTTATGATGTGACTCAATTGTTAATTACTTCTTCTGTTAAAAATGATAGTTTCAAATTTGCTACTCCCTTTCTTTGGATTTATAGATCTGTATTGTACTTCGCTTATCTCAATATCAGATTTTTTGGATAATTATATATTTTTCAAGGCCTATGAAGCAGTGGCTTATTCCTCTCAATTTATAAATGTCTGTCTGGTAAGTAACCTTATGAAGAAATTCTACATGTAAAATCTTCTAATTTTGAGAAGATATTTGACTTTCAATTTACGCCTGTCGGTTGACCTTTAATTGATGCAATATTATATTTTGATAATAGGACTTTAAAAGCAATGCTACCTATTCTAATAACTTCACTTTTGATTTTCGATGATAATACGACCTGCAATGCAGTATTGTCTCTAATTCAATGGTTTGATGTTGTTTTTGATAATACAACCAGAAACCCAGTATTATCAATTTTATGTGCCTTATTGATTTCCAATATAGGATGTTTTGCTATAACCCAATTCTGTAATTTGATTATGTTTTGGTAATACCACTTTTACACCAGTATTATCTAGTTTATATGAATTTTGTTCTCCACTATGGCAGGTTGTGTACTCAACTAATTTAACAAGTTCTTGATATTTTTATAATACTTCCGGTACTCCCGTATTATCGACTTTATGTATTATTGTATTTCAATATATAAAGTTTGTTTTCAATTTAACTCAGTTGAAGATGTTGTGATACTAGTTGGTCAATGCTTATCAGGCTCTAACTTAATGTCCCTTATTGCGAATCTGTGCAGTTTATTATGTTAATGTTTCTGATTTATCCCACCTTATAATTATGTACCTATCCTGCCTTTGGTAACCAGCTAAATGTCTTATCAAATGCAGTAGGTTATTCCTCCAACCAATAAGTTAATTATTGTATTTACGAAAATAGTTATGGTAATCCTGTTTAATTGTTATATATTTTGTATTGTTCACCAATATTGGAACCTTCCTAGTTCAATAACGTGGTAACGCTACCGTTTCTCCAGTATTATCTTATTTGTCTGACCTTTGTAGCCTAAAATATGAGCTTAATGTTTTTATAATACTACTCTTCCACCAGTATTATTTTGTTTGTTGTCTGTCCCTCTCAATAATTTGTGTGTATTAACCTAATAGTTTATTAGTTAATGTTTTATAGATAATATTACTCTTCCACCAGTATTATTTTGTTTGTTGTCTGTCCCTCTCAATAATTTGTGTGTAATAAGCTAATAGTTTATTTAATTAAGGTTTTATTATTACTCTTCCACCAGTATTATTTCATCTGTTGTTCGTCGCCTCTCAATAATATGTAATAAGCTAATATACTATTTAAAGTTTCATTAATAATACTACTCTTCCACCAGTATTATTTTATTTGTTTTCTGTCACCTCCTAATAATGTGTGTGTAATAAGTTAATATACTATTTTAGGTTTTATTAATAATACTACTCTTCCACCAGTATTATTTCATTTGCTTGTTTGTCGTCGCTCAAGTATTATATACCAATGGTTTATTAGTATAATGTTTTATTGATAATAATACTACCTATATACTCTAGTATTACTATGATAATACTTCCCAAACTCCAGTATTATCTGTGTTTTAATAAGTCAAAAGGAACTTTATATCTCTACCTTCGCACTTGTTACCTACAGATTGCCCAGTCCCAGAAATAAAACACCCCAACTTGTGTCCCTACAGCTGATGCTAAGTGTCTCACTATCCTTAGGCCTATCTTGCGGCCAGTATAGTGAAAATTTACTGAGTTAATGGACTGTGGCTTGTCTGAATGCCTTAGCAAATTTACTCTCCCTAGTCAATGAAGTCTAGAGGTTGGCCAGTAAATTTGGGAAGCTATATATTCACCTCACTTATAACTTCCTGATAACACTTCCTCACACTCCAGTATTATCTAATAATTTTTTCAGGTACCTATTATAAACCCCTGAGTCGTAAATATTTTATAACTTCTCAGAAATTTATGTAAAAAAAAAATGCTTGACTGATACTAGTATGCTGAGTTGATGTTGTTTTTGTTAAAAGATGTTTTACTGTGCTATCACTAAATCCAGATGAAGTTGGTACTTGACTAGACTCTAGGGACGGATTTCTCCCACCATATAATAGAGATGACTCTAATTAGTCCTGGTTAATTCTCCTACCGTGTAATAGAATTCTCCACCATATAATAGAATTTTACTTCTATGATTAATCGATGTAGTTGCTGTATTGTAGGCTACTTGACTAATATCTTAGCTAGCAACCTGCCTGCTGCAAGCAACCACCAACTGCTGATGGTAATCTAATTGGTTGGCAAAAGCTCTCAAGATGAGCTTATTTACCACTAAGGCACTGTTTAGAAAACACAAGTACCGCTGCAGTACTGATTAATTTGGGGAATTAACAACTGTCAGCCGGTACTGTTTAGAAGATGTTTGGTGCTGTGCTTTCCAACGTGTGCAAATACTCGCTTGGATCAGCTACTAAGTATTCAAGAACTTGATCAGGGTCCCTTCACTACTGAATAACTGATTTCTAGTTTAAGGTATAGGATTATACTCTAATTCCCTGTTTATCTAGTCGAGTTCCAATAAGCTCTCTTCCACTGGATCTTAGCTGTAGCTGTTGATATCTCTGTATGCTTCCTGTACTGGAAGAGCTATGACTGCTTAACTTAACTAGTTGTGCATGCAGAACTCAAAGACAAGGAGACAGAAATGTCAGTTTGAACAATGCGTATATTTTCACTTTCTTGTATACAAGGTTCTTTTAAAGCCAGTATTCTGGGAATGCGGCAGCTAATTCCCTGTAAGCACACCTAAGTATTTCCTATTCACTTGCTATGTCAATGATGAATGAGACAAGGACAGGGTTATAAAATGATACTCACAATGAATGCGACTGCTTGTGCTGGCTTTGCTTCCTGATGGTTGGCTTCCTCAGGATCTGATGGCTCTTCGAAGAGGGACTTTGAGATGTAAAGTTGCCAAAGTTCCAAAGACTCCTCAAAGAGGGACCTTGTATGATGTTGTGAAGTGTTGCCAAGGCTTCAATACAAAGACGACTGAGCTTATTTCCTCAGCCTTTTATATACTAGTTGCCAATGTCATGTGGCCTTGAGAATTACAACGTTGATCCTACGATTGCAACGTTGTTCTTCCGTTATAAAATACTAGTCTTTCTTGTTTGAGTGCTGAAGCTGAGGCTTACCCCTTTTGCAAGCCCAAGCTGTCAGCTGCACAGTGATTTATCTTGAGCTAGGGTGAACTTTCTGTACCCTTGCTACTTCAGTTTACAGAGTTGTCTTATGTTTTAAATTCTGTGTCAATTTCACACTGTAGTATCCATAATGCCAAATAATATAATATTGTTTTCACTATATTATAGTACTAACTTTTCACACGTGTTTCAAGGGGGGGTATTAATTTTTGACAACCATTACAAGTGGGGGGTAAGAAATTTTAACAGAAAAAATGTTTTAAAAAACATGCATAAACTCATTTTATTTGAATTTTTTTATGCGCTAAAGTCAGCGAAATGACGCGAATCTGTACGCGTGGCCTTGTGTAACAGTATATGTGTGTTTTGCTTTGTATGTCGAGGGGTAGCTACTAAAAATACACGTGAAACCTAAGGGTGGGGAACTAAAAATCCACATGAAACTCAAGGGGGGGGGGGTATCAATTTTTGACGGGAAGTTCCAGCAAAACTCCCACCCCCCCCCCATTCATAAATTCTGAACGGTCCCTGACACAACTGTATTGAAAAAAAAAAGTGAAAATTACCAACTTTGCCTAAAATTCAACCCAAAATCTACAAAATGCAGTAAAAATATTTTAAAAAACACATCTCTATTGTCACTCTCTGGCACTATTTGATACTTATATTGGGCTACTGCCCAGTACTGGGCTTGGACCAAATATTAAAATGGTCATTAGTCAGAAGGGTTGTAATAATGGACTGTTATTTTCACTTTGGGACAAGTTATAATATAAGGAGTAACTTAATGAAGTATTTCCAAAAACCCTTTTGAGTTTTCTTATCTCCAAAATGTCTGAGTGAGTTCACTGCTGTCTTCCAACTTCGTCATCATGCAATTGTCAGATTCTAGTTATATAAAATGTGTATTAACTTCACGTCTTTATTTATTTATGAACACTTCTCCAGAATTCAGAAATGTAACTGTGGGATCAGCCATGCAGTGTTTGCTCCTGAATTAATCCCCAAAAGGATGGAAGTTGATGAACTGGAGGGGCAGGATGATGGGGAGGGGTCAGCAGGAGAGCCCCCTATGGAGATGGAACTCAACCGCATCAGCACCAACATCCCTGACCAGGTCATCTACTCAGACCTGTTTGCTGACAACCCCAAACAGAAGGTCATCCAGACTGTTGTTATGTTTTTGGACATTTCTGGTTCGTATTTCAAGTTTCAAATGGACAATTTTGGGGCAATTTAGGACACTCATGTTTAAAGTGTATCCTCATCCGACATATATACATATATAGGCTATGGCGCATTTGCATTTTGCAATACATTCTTAAATGATTTATAATCATTTTTATTGTAGAGCAGTGTATATTCAAGGCCATTTTATTTTTGTCCCCAACTTTTTTTGATAAATGTAAATTTACTAATTTTAGAATTATCGAAGTCCACCACAGAAATAAGTGTCTAAATTGGCCTACTGGAATCTGTGGGAAAGACTGACTTCTAAAATCTACATGGGCCTACCCCTAAATTTATCATTGTGGCAGTGCTTTACACTGCTGTTAGAGAACCATGTTCAATTTGCTCTCTCTGAACAAGTGGCCACTATAACTTCCATCTGCAGGCTTATAATAAGTAATTACATAGATATATATATATATACTATTGTGTTGTATATTCTATAACTTTTTAGGTTTCACTTCACTCTGTGAAAAATTTAGTGCATCTTCGAAGAATGGCACAGACAAACTGACCAAAACATTAAATGGCTATATGGGAGCTTTGGTTCAAGAGGTCATCAGATATGGAGGAGACATCATGAAATATGCTGGTAGGGAATTCCATCTGAGCTAGCTTTTTACCCTAACCTAATTCAATGATTTCATGGCATTAAAAGCAACTCAACCTTCTGAAATTCTCTTTAAATTTTGTTCCAGGTGATGCTATCCTTGTTCTGTGGGTCGTAAATGGCTTCTCAGAGATGCAGCCAACAGTGGCCCATGTGTTGCGCTGTGCCCTTGTCCTTCAGGAAAAGTATGGAAAATGGACAACGGATGTAGGGGTGACACTTCGCGTTAAACTTGGTAAGGTCCGATTCGAAAAAGCTTTCTTGAAATTTTAGTCCCACCACAGGATGGGACTAATGTTTTCATTTGTATTTGTCTGTATGTCTGTCTGTCAACACAATTGATGAAAAGCTGCTGTGCAGTTTCACATGAAAATATGCGGAGTATTTCCATTCACTCTCACCCTCACTACATGCTTTTCAGAAAAGTTTGATCTCCGTGTCTGTAAAAAGCTATACCCAAACGCAAGAATCCTAGTAAAATGTTATATAGTTTTTGTTTTGTTTGTTTGTGTTTTACGCCTCTGCAGCACCTTAGTGGGCTATATCGAGGCAGGCGATCGCCGTATGATGATGAGATGAGAAGACTGTGAGTCTGGCACATACCCTATTAATTCAGGGATGCCCAGGGTCTTTCAGTTGCCCCAGCATAGAATACTGGATACAACCCGCCTCCATTTAATGTTCCATGGGCTCGGACTAAAGTGAGTTCCCCGGGGTGAAATGTTATATAGTATTCAGGAAAGTAAATCTAAGAACATGAAATGGTGGAGAATCCGGGTATTCATGGATTCTGGCCCAATTATGGGCAGTCAATCCCAGATCCACTTACAGCTGTATGAACATGTATGTCCAATTGCCTAATTTGCTTTTCTTTCTTCAAGGCGTTGCTGCTGGAGAGACGGTGATCAATTTTGTGGGAAATCAAGAATTTTGTCACTATGCATCTGCTGGTTATGCCATCACAGCTGTTAATGCTGCAGAGAAATTTTGCAACTCCGGAGATGTGGTTATCTCTCCGACGGCTTGGTGTCACGTCTGTGGTCTCAATATTGCTGCTGAAAAGCTTGAGGACAACGAGCATTATCGGGTGAGTTACAATGATTCATTAACTTAAAATTTCATTTAGTTAAACCATATGAATTTTCAATGTTTTTATTTTTGTTTTCACTTTGCCCATGGGCAAATTTATGCTTTTCTGAGTCATGTTTTTTGTGATTAAATTAATGGATTTGATTGACCCATTGATTCGTTCACATATATATTGCCAATTTGTAGACCTACATGTAATTTTAGAATGCAGTCAAAAAAGTCAACTATTTTTTAAGAAATATATTCCTTGTCTTTTCTTTTCCTTGTCTCTTCTGAAAAGAAAGAAGTTATATTTTGCATTCATTTATGCAATTGTCTGTGATGTTGAGCAACAAAACTCATCTTGTATTTTTACGAAAGTTTCTTGCCCTCTGTCTCAGCTTATCTCTTTGGAGGATATGATAGAACCGGAGGAGAAATGTGTTGTAAAGGGCATCATGCAGGTTGGCTCTGATGATGACATTTCCATTGTCCCCGAAGAGGGTAAAATTTAATATTGTTCTTTTCTATTTTATCTTTTCACCAGTTTCAATCTCTTTCTATCTTGCTGATGATCTTTCACTTTATCTTGGAAAGGCAACAGTACAGTACCTATAGCCACATAAACATTCCATTAATAGAGCCCTGAGGATCTGAAATAAAATAAAGTGTGAATATTTTGTTATTTCAGAGGAAACGGAGGCGGAAGCCATGGAGCGAGTGAAGCGTACTAGAAAAGTAACTGGTAAGTTGCAAACTTTTTGTCTGGAAACCTGAAATTGATTCAATAACTAACAAAAGTTGAAGGTTTCTAGCTCGTCTGTTTTCTTTGAAAACGAAGAGCTATTGTCGTCACTCGATCGGCGTCGTCGTCGTCGTATTCGTTGTCCCGGTTAAGGTTTTTGTAAGTGTCCATTTGTGACCTTAGTTTTCCACTTAGAGTTATAGGTATGGGACTATGGGTATGGATTGGGAACATGTCGAGAAATCCGAGATGGCTGCCATTTTGTGGCGGCCATTTTGGCAGCCATCTTTCTTCATTCTTGAAATGCCCATTGTGACCTTAATATTTCACTTACAGTTATGAAATTTGGTCCAGGTATGGGCCTGTGGGTATGCATCGGGAACATGTCGAGAAATCCAGGATGGCGGCCATTTTGTGGCGGCCATTTTGGCAGCCATCTTTCTTCGTTCTTGAACTGCCCATTGTGACCTTAATATTTCACTTACAGTTATGAAATTTGGTCCAGGTATGGGCCTGTTGGTATGGATTGGGAACATGTCGAGAAATCCAAGATGGCCGCCATTTTGGCAGCCATCTTTCTTTATTTCTTGAACTGCCCATAGTGACCTTAATATTTCACTTACAGTTAGGAAATTTGGTACATGTATGGGCCTGTGGGTATGGATCAGCAACATGTTGAGAAATCCACGATGGCGGCCATTTTGCCAGCCATCTTTCTTTATTTCTTGAACTGCCCAAAGTGACCTCAATATTTCACTTAGATTTATGAAATTTGGTACAGGTATGGGCCTGTTGGTAAGGATCGGGAAAATGTGGAGAAGTCGAAGATGGCGGCCATTTTGTGGTGGCCATGTTGGCATCCATCTTTCTTCATTTCTTGAACTGCCCATTGTGACCTCAATATTCCGCTTAGAGTTATGAAATTTGGTACAGGTATAGGTCTGTGGGTATCTATTGGGCACATGTAGAGAAATCCAAGATGGCGGCCATTTTGGCAGCCATCTTTCTTCATTCTTGACCTGCCTATTGTGATCTCAATATTTCGCTAAGAGTTATGAAATTTGCTACAGGTATTGGCCTATGGGTATCGATCGGGAACATGTTGAGAAATCAAAGATCGTGGCCATTTTGTGGCGGCCATTTTTGCAGTCATCTTTCTTCTTGAACTGCCCATTGTGACCTTCATATTTCACTTACAGTTATGAAATTTGGTAGTTATTGGCCTGTTGGTATGGATCGGGAAACAGTTGAGAAATCCAAGATTGTGGTCATTTTGGCAGCCATCTTTCTTCATTCTTGAACTGCCCATTGTAACCTTAAAATATCACTTAGGGTTATGAAATTAGGTATTGGCCTGTGGGTGATAATCTGGCACACTTTGATAGATTTCACATCAACAGACGAGCGTTGAAACCGCTTGCGGTTCTGGTTTTTAGATCTGTCATTATTCATTAACTTTCTCTGAAATACTGCTATCCTAAATGGAATAAATTTCTCTGAAATACTACCATCCTAAATGGAATGCATTTCTTTGAAATACTACCATCCTAATGCCTAAATAGAATACATTTCTTTGGAGTACTACCATCCTAAATGGAATACATTTCTCTGAAATACTGCCATCCTAAATGGAATACATTTCTCTGAAATACTGCCATCCTAAATGGAATACATTTGCTCTGAAATACTACCATCCTAAATGGAATACATTTCTTTGAAATACTACCATCCTAAATGGAATACATTTCTCTGAAATACTACCATCCTAAATGGAATACATTTCTTTGAAATACTACCATGCTAAATGGAATAGTTTCTTTGAAATACTACGATCCTAAATGGAATACATTTCTCTGAAATAGTAGCATCCTAAATGGAATACATTTCTTTGAAGTACTACCATCCTAAATGGAATACATTTATTTGAAATAGTAGCATCCTAAATGGAATACATTTCTCTGAAATACTGCCATCCTAAATGGAATACATTTCTCTGAAATACTGCCATCCTAAATGGAATACATTTCTTTGAAATACTACCATCCTAAATGGAATACATTTCTTTGAAATACTACCATCCTAAATGGAATACATTTCTTTGAAATACTACCATCCTAAATGGAATGCATTTCTCTGAAATACTACCTTCCTAAATGGAATACATTTCTTTGAAATACTACCGTCCTAAATGGAATACATTTCTTTGAAGTTCTACCATCCTAAATGGAATACATTTCTTTGAAATACTACCATCCTAATGGAATACATTTCTTTGAAATACTACCATCCTAATGGAATACATTTCTTTGAAATACTACCATCCTACATGGAATACATTTCTTTGAAATACTACCATGCTAAATGTAAATGAAATGCTTTCTCTGATATACTACTATCCTAAATGGAATACATTTCTCTGAAATACTACCATCCTAATGGAATACATTTCTTTGAAATACTACCATCCTAAATGGAATACATTTCTTTGAAATACTACGATCCTAAATGGAATACATTTCT
Organism: Platynereis dumerilii; assembly: GCA_026936325.1. Taxonomy (NCBI): domain Eukaryota; kingdom Metazoa; phylum Annelida; class Polychaeta; order Phyllodocida; family Nereididae; genus Platynereis; species Platynereis dumerilii. Next base: position 30,383,763 of record JAPTHN010000011.1, read on the forward strand.
TTGAAATACTACCATCCTAAATGGAATACATTTCTCTGAAATACTACCTTCCTAAATGGAATACATTTCTTTGAAATAGTAGCATCCTAAATGGAATACATTTCTTTGAAATTCTACCATCCTAAATGGAATTTCTTTGAAATACTACCATCCTAAATGGAATACTTTCTCTGAAATACTACCATCGTAAATGGAATACATTTCTTTGAAATACTACCATCCTACATGGAATACATTTCTTTGAAATACTACCATGCTAAATGTAAATGAAATGCTTTCTCTGATATACTACTATCCTAAATGGAATACATTTCTTTGAAGTACTGCCATCCTAAATGGAATGCATTTATGTAGTCTCAATGAGGGGTGAAAGTTCTGCCGGCAAATTCTAAATTGGAGAAGAAAATCTGAAAGTCTTTGCATGTTTCAAATTATTATTATTTTATGATTTTTTATTAGTCTTCAGGAAAGCGGTCTTTGAGACTTTCTTCGTGACAGTTGAACAGGCCTTGAGGTTGTATTTACCTCCTCCAGTTATTGCCAAGGTAAGACGCAAGTATTATAGAATCTTATAGTATCTGTTGGCACAGTAGGCTAGTTTTCCACAGGTTAAACAAATATTATTTGACCCATAAATTGTGTTTCTTTGATCTGAGTACTTTTGATTATCAAATCTTCATGTTGTAAAATCATTTTCGCTGCATTTCGCAGATTGATGACATGCAGCCTCTGGAATACCTCTCAGAAATGAGGCAGATGACGATTGTCTTCATAAACCTCGTCACCACTGACAAGTTGGAGCATCACCAGATATTGCTGCTGCAGAGTTCCTTTGAAGTGGTTTATACTCACATGAAGAAGAACCAAGGTATATTTTAAACTTTCAAATTACTTTGACATGTTTTGATTGTTTTCATATGGAGAAGTCTGAGAAACCATTATTTTTTGTACTATTGCCTTTCATAACTTTGCAACATCCACTATGCACCATCTGTTTTCTGCAGGCTGCCTGAATAAGATCTTCATGTTTGATAAGGTAGTTTTATTGTCTTGTTGTCCGTTGCATTAATTTTTATGGTTTTTTTTAAAGCTGTATGAAAAATTCATAAATTTGGAGTTTTCATCATTGTGTCAAACTTCATGTTGAATTACGTTTTCAGCAGTATGGGGAATGTAATCCCAAATGCTGGTTGTCGCATAGTTTAAGGCACACTTGTTTTGAGATGATGCCCCAGTTTATTAAACTGTTACAGAATTTGTCTGTTCTTTCCTTCAAGAATCCCATGTATTTTTGTATGACAGATGCAATTGGACAACGATACATGGGATGTACACTGTTGCAATTGTTATTGTAGGGATGCACCTTCCTGGTCCTCTTTGGTCTGCCCGGCTTCAAGCATGAAAATGACTGTGCCCACGCCTTGCAGAGTGCTTATGCCATCTCATCCCTCCTCATGGAAGTCAGACATGTTGAGTAAGTGGGTGTTACTGCTTGAAAAACGTGGGTAAAAAACGTTAAAATTTATTTCTATAGTTGTTGTAATTTTGAGCTGATATTTCTTGAATTTTTCCTCAGACGTGTGTCAATTGGTGTCACCACGGGTCCTACCTTCTGTGGAGTTGTTGGTCATGCTCAAAGGCAAGAGTACACAGGCAAGTTAAATCATCTTTTAAATACTTTTGAACGGTATGGGGTTATACCGTGGAAATTTGATCTGCATATACATGTATTTGCTTGTGTTAGGCTGCAATCTGATGCCTCATGCATAATTGCACATACATGTAGATAGTCCTATTGTACTACCCAGTGATGTAGTTCCCATGGCTTATTGGTGGGCATTACTGATTCATAATATATCATTTCCGGCCAACGTTGACGTTTTTTTTTACTCAAACATGTATATAATTCTGGCAGAAAGTTGGAATCTATGTTGACAAATAGAGTTGATTTTAATGATTTCATTTGTCATAAATCTGAATTTGCAGCTATTGGTAGGAAGGTGAACATGGCTGCTCGATTAATGATGTACTACCCAGGAATGGTGACCTGTGACACTGAGACGTACCACCACTCCAAGTTGCCCAAGGATAGCTTTGTGCCTTGCGAAGTGAAACAGATGAAGGGCTTGGTGAACGTGGGCACTATCCGACAATTCATGGGCTGTCATGGGTATGTGATAACTGTTTAAATTCTTTTTGTGTACCGCTTTAGGATTTATTTCTATCAGCATACTATATATTCCCTATTCCTATTAGGCGCACACTGCGTAGAGGCAATGACTGGGAGAAGATTGTTCATGGTGACATTCATGCAAAATTTGTCATTCTTGGGTTTATCATTGTTAGAAACCTTTTGTTGTGCAAAATGATAATTTTTGCGGCATTTGGAATGGTATATTCACCATTTCAAGTCTACAAGGAGGAATTTGCATGTTTATTGGAACTTGCAATTCGCACACATATTTGGTATAATATGTGCACATATATTGGGCTTAAGTTTTTGTCCAATTCTGATAAGCACACAGACTACAGATTCATGCAAGTAGCAGCAAACACTGTCAAGTGGCTGCTGGTCAACAAAAAGACTCGACATGAGGATGATGTATGATTGATATAGATTTTATGGGTTCCTATGTACGGATTCTGTCTTTTTCTGATATTTTTAGGCAACCGGACATCAAAGGAACTCTGAAAATCCAAGAGGAACAGCATCCGCTCATAGGTTTGTGTGGCATTTCATTTTAAAGTAACAGTTCTGAAGATTGATGCAATTTAGGGTTCTCGGTTACTTTGACATTCTCTGAATGATTTCAGGTCGTAAAGTTCAACTTGATCGCTTCAATCGGGAGATTGAGGAGACCCTGAAGTCTGAGCAGTCTAGGAGGGAGATGATTGTATTCTCAGGAGACAATGGGATTGGCAAGACTCGCTTGTTAGACGCTGTAACTTTATGTGCCATGGAGAGAGGAATTAAGTGAGTCTGGGAGGTTTCATATGGGACTGTTTATGTATATTCGATGCCAATCTGATTCAATGGTTGTGAATTGGTTTTGTAATCTGATGAATTCAAAATATTTATAAGATATTTGCTTCCAAAATATATTGCAAAAGATCGAAAGTTTGCAAAAGATAACCTATGATATGAGTGCCAGCTGTTGAAAAGATGAACATTCTATTCAGCAATCTTGCAATTTCTTCTGAATCCTATATAAAGTTAAATTGATACCTCAATATAAAATCAGCTTTTGAAAATAATCTAAGTGACTGGTATGTTTGGCAGATTGGAAGATTCATTCATTTATAATTCCAGAGTAATTTCCACCACTCTCTCGCTCAACGATGCCAAAATGCAGAACAAGACAGTGAAGAACTTGCTTCTGAATTTGCTAGAGAGTGTTGGTGAATATTGCGGCCTCGGTGACATCCAAGAAAAGTTTGTGACTCTCTTTGCGGACAACAAATACATCCAGAGTCATCTGTTCCTGGTCAACGACTTGATGAATTTCAATTTCAAGGTACATTATGTTTTCTGTTTTCTTTATAATGTCACCTGTATAGCCGCATGTGGAGAGGTTACTGACTACTCAACATAATTTGTTCTCAACAATCTTTTCAAAAAATGTGATTTAAAATCTTGCAAAATCTCTTTTTTTGTTCTTGATTGATGAATATTATTTGATTCCTGAACAAATTTCAGTCTAAGGAGGATCTTTGCGAAGAAGGTACAAGAGCAGAGAAGCTGCACAAGGTGCTGTGCGAAATTGTTCATGATGTGAGTTTGAAATTTTTGTTTAAAGAAGTCATAGCGCATATAATGATTATAATAGTAAGCTCTAGTCATGACCTTCTATATTCAGTGGCTGCGTATGACCAGGGAGGGTTTTAAAATTGTATGTATTGTTACATAATCGGTGAAACTAGTTTCTCAAATGAATGTTAATCTTTTTCCATAAAATGATTAAAAATTGTCTTTTTCTATGTCAGTTCTAAGTGTTTTCGATTGATTTTTGCTGGCCTTTCATCTTTCAGCCAAAAGTTCCAAGTGATAAAATGTTGAACTTTCGTGAATTTGCATAAAAAAGTGTTCATCTCTCAGCCTCGGACTGTCTTTGAGTTATATCAAGAAAGGCTAGAGCTCTAGCTCTATAACTTATAATAAGGCCTTAACGCTGGGTAACAAACACAATATTCATTATTCATTGTCATTTCAGGTGTGTGTTACTGAACAACTGGTGATATTCAGCATAGACAATGCCCAGTTCATGGATGAGGAGTCGTGGAAAGTGATCAACTTCATGGGCGAAGACAAGCATTCCTTGGTGGTAGCTACTCTGCGGGTATTTGATGCAGACAACAGCGAGTTTTGCCAAGCGGCCCAAGAGACTCTCAAGTCAGAGAGAACTCTTCACATCCCCCTCACAGGAATCGATCCCAGTTTGATAGTGAATTTGGCATGCCAGAGGTTGGACGTCAAGGAGGTGCCGGAACGCCTTTGCAAGTGAGTTGATGCTTGGCTTGATGCTATCTGCCAATTCGTTGTATAGCCTGGAATTTGGTTTCTCAAATTCCTGGCCTTGAAAATCCTTGAAAAAAAGGCATTTTGCACAATATTTTGGCCTGGAGTAGCCTGGAATTTATTCCTGATAAAAAATTAGTTCACAGCTGAATATTTGGAAATTTCTTGTCAAAGTCAGCCGGTACAAACATTCGATGTTAAGAATAAAAATAGCTGTGTATTATTTTGTGCATGTCAGTTCTATGAAAGATTGGCTTTGATTTTAGGAAAATTGAGTGTCAAAAAGCCTAGAAAATCCTGGTGCTTGGTTTCAAAAATGCTGCAGAAATCATGTTCCGATCTATTTAATTGCAATTTGTAACATTCTTATTTGTGTAACAAAATTAAAGTCGTACTAAAAACGAAATTACCGGGATTAATTCTTTCCCCTCAGGTTTTTAGTGGACAAAGGTCATGGGAACCCTTTTTGGGTGGACCAGCTGCTGAATGAACTCAACATCTCTGGAAAGATTGTCATCATGTCCGATCGAGAAAGAAGGAAAAACAAGGAACTGCCCACTGAGCCAATGATCATGCATGGACAAACCTATGGCCCTTCAAAGGGTAATAAGGTAGTTATAAGTTCACTTAGACGTCTATGTGATTGTCCTTGGAGTGCAGAGACTTACAAGAGTTCTCATTGAAATTGACCTTTTAAATGATTCTCCTTGCTGTAAGCTCTGTGTGAAGTATGGTAGATGACTACTCAAGTCTAACTGGTATTTGATTCTGTAACATATAAATGCGTGTTTGTGAATGGGACTGTAACTTATGATCACTGTTTTAATTTTATTTTTAACTATGTTTCATTGTTTGAGTTTGAGATAAGAAGTCATGAAATATAAACGATTTTTTAACTATTACACAATTTTAGCTGACTGTTATGTCAAATGTGAGGTAAAAATGTCATCAATATAAGCATAACCCTCTTAAAACTACTGTTTATTAAGATTGGGAGCATTCTTTCTGATACAATTTGACTGAGAGCCACAAACAACTAGAAGTCTACTTTAAGGCAAACTTTTGTAAAGTTACTGCAGATTCAATTAGTATGAGTTTCTCTGGCTATGGTTCTCACTGTCTACGTAGCATTTTCAGATTTTCTGATTGGACCCTGAACGGTAAAACGTCCTCCAAATCTGTTAGTTGAACATAGAATGCAATGAAATATGTATTATTCTGCTTCAGTGAGCTGTTGATTTTGACAGCTTCATCAGATTAGTAAGTAAATACAGGCAGTTATTGCCATTTTCAGACACGTCATCTGCAATGTTGATCCGTTTTATGCTATTCAAATGAGTTTTATGCCATGTAATTCTGTGACTCAACCAATCACTATATCTACATTTGCTACGTTTTTCTACCAAATTGCAGAAACTCATACTTATTGAAATTGCAGTAAATTTCCAAAACCATTCCAGATAACACATGTCCAAATCCAGTGCTTTTGAACTTATTCAATTAACAGCTAAAATTGGTTTATTCTTTAAAAAAATTGTTCTTTTTAGTATTCTTACAATAATTTTACTGAATTTGTTCACTTAGGATGGTCCCAGATACAGAACTCCACACAGACCACTGGAGGATTACATGGTGTGCCTGATTGCGCCTAATAAAGAACTCAACATTCCAATTCCAGACTCAATTAAAGGTAATCGTTTTGCTTTACTTGCTTGGGCCAGTCTTAAAAACTATATTTTCTGTTTTAAAAGCACACCCCTTTATAAAACCCAGTCCCTTACATAAAGAACCGATTTTAATCAAAACTTTATCCAAAGTTTTTTTATGAAAAAAACTATTAATCGCCCATCTCGTCATTACATCTGCCCACCAGGCGTCTAATGCAAACAATAAGGTATGTTTTTTAAGGGTCATTGTAACCTCCAAAAAAATTCTTTTTTTTGACTGGCCTTAGCTTTTGCTGAGATAGGAGGTGGACATATGGTCACCGTAAACCAGATGGTTTAGTGATACCATGTTGCTTCATCCGCTATCTCAAATTTTAAAACTACAGTTTGCAGCGGTTGAAAGTGCGCTGAAAGCAGACTGGAGCTGGCCTCTTCAGCAGTTCACTATGGCACATTTCTGGCTTTCTGCCCATTAGTTGAGCACCAAAATGGCCTGTGCTGAGGCATAATATTACTCCAGACGGTATATGCCATTGTTAATATGGTTGCCCATGTTCCAGGGTTTTTTAATAATGCATCGGAGCTTGATTTTGTGGTGGCAGATTGCAAGGAAGCCTTGTGAAAGACTGCCAAGTGCAGGCAAGATAGTGTGTCCACCATTTTGAAGCAAGCTGACCACATGAGGCTTCAGAAAATGCATTTTTGCTGGTGGGAAATTTACATCCTCAACCATTAGGGGCCGACCAGACGATAGTTGGGGGGGGGGGCTATGGACTTTACCCCTGGGACGAACTTTTTTTTTCGTTCGCGGCGCGTCGACGAACAATTTTTTTCCTGGCGAACGCGCGACAAACTTTTTTATCGGAATTTTAACATTATGGTACCCTAGCTACAGGTGGAAACAATTTTTTTTTTTATTTCCATGTGCTGAACAAACTTTTTTTTTCAGTGTCAAGTGGGAAACAATCTTTTTTTTCACCAAATATCCATAGCCCCCCCCCCAAAGATCATCTGGTCGGCCCCTTAGTGCTGCCCAATTTACTGGGGCTTACAGCTGACATGATAAACATGTTTTGGGAGCAAAATACTCCCTATAAAAGGGTTAAATCCAATGCCAGATATCCCCTCAGCTGAGGCATGACTTGCCTCAACCAAAGGGAGTTGCCAATTGAATGCCAGTGCTGCCATCTCATGGGAACACTCTGGACTACAGAGGATTTATTAGAATGATACCATTTTGCTACATCCGCTATCTCAAATTTTAAAACTACAGTTTGCAGCGGTTGAAAGTGCGCTGTTATTTCAAAAATAACAGTGAATAGAACATGGGTGGCATGTATCGCACAGCGCTCCTGAATAAATTTCAAGATGAAAAAAATTCAACAAGAAAACCGAAAGTGCACGCTTATAGAGCAGGGTCAGGAGAACATTTAAAGACAATAACTGAAAAATTCCGTTGGGAAAATTTTGAGTTATTGTCATTTTTAATTTTTTGTTTATCACACTCATATTTTCTTGCTGATACGGGACAATAGAAAGTTGGTTAAGTCATTTGTCATGTTTAGAGAAACAAGTGTTGATGGTAAGACATCATTGTTATATTTACATGACAATTGTATAAGTGTTTGATTATGTATTGGCTAAAAATAGTGTGCAGAGTGTGATAAACACATGCAGATGCATATTTATCAAAGAAATTAATTTGTAGCCCCAGTAAATTGATTCGTTCATTTGTTGTGAATATTTAACCTGCATTTAGCTTGATTTGAATTTTATTTAGCCTTTCTTTTGAATTTTTGCAATGTTTTTCATCAAAATATGACATTTCAAACGAGATAAATTTGTGGATTATTCTTACTAAGACTGAATGTGATTTATATAAATTGCCAAATATGTCACAAAAACATTGGATAAATGTTAAGAAATAAAGCCCAACTGTGGCAGTGTGGCTTTTGGTGATCCAAGAAGTCAGTTAATGAATATTACTGACAGCATTTTTTAAAATAATTTCATGACAAAAAAACTCATTTAATGGACTATCTTACTCATCCAAGCCACCATAATATGAACGTGAGATGCTAAATAGCTAGACAATTAATACTAAAACACGGTATGACATTGACAGAGAGTTACTCATGTGCTAACAACAGCAAAGGCAGGCAATTGAGCAATGACGGGTCAAATAATCACCTTAAAAGATATCTTATAGTGTCTATAAGTTGATTATTTTGCTAAGGTATTTTTCTTTTAACTTCTGCATCTGGTGGCATTTGAAGATATTGATTAGTAAAAGATCACAGAAATATATGATGATAAATAACACACAATTCTGCAACGAGAAAATGTATGAAATATTCATATATCATGTAATATGCATTCAATTTTGCTATAACTGGCCTGAATACAATCAATCATTCAAAGGAATTCATAGAGGCAATATTTAAAACCTGCAAACTTACTTTCAGGTGCGTTAATTCCCATGACATGCAGTTACATGTGTTTATCACACCCTGCACAATATTTTTGACCTAAATATTTCTAACACGGATTCTATAGTAATGCAAATTAAAGAATAATGTCTTACCATCAACAATTGTCTCCCTAAACATCCTAAATGTCTTAAACAGCTTTCTTTGCCCCAATTTCAGCATGAAAATATGTGTGTGATAAACAAAAAATTTAAAATGAATATAACTCAAAATTTTCCCAACGGAATTTCTTAGTGTTTGTCTTGAAATGGACTCCTGACCCTGCTCTAGAAGCGTGCACTTTCGGTTTTCTTGTTGAATTTTTTTAATCTTGAAATTTATTCAGGAGCGCTGTGATGGCAGAGAACTTTTTCAATAATTTTAGCACGATAATATAGCCTGCACATTCCTGGTTGAAGATGTGCTTCCTATATACCTACATGGGTCACATGCATGTTTTCATCTTTAATTCCTTGCACCAGGAATGATCCAAGCAAGAATTGACAGAATGAGGGAGCAAGACCAGATTGTCCTCAAATGTGCGGCCGTCTGTGGCACCAAGTGCCGTGTGGACATGCTGGAGTCCATCCTTCCTGCCAAGTATCGCAGGGGCATGCGCTTGTCCCTCAGGAACCTGGTGGAAAAAGATATGCTCACCTGTGCTAAAAACAAGGATGTGGATATCTTCAGTGTCAAGGGTGCTTCTTCAACCTTCTGCCATTGTAAGGTTAGTATAATTCCACCCAGTTGGAATTGGCTAATGTTGTAATAGATCTCCTCGTGTCGCTGAGGAGATATCATGGATGTTCATGTTTGATTTGTTTCCCATGACACTTTTAAGATTTTCATAGCAAGGGCAATATATGCAGAGATATTTTCACTTCAGTTGAAATGCATTATTTTTTTTCAAGGACCAAATAGTTCCAGAGTGTAATAATAAGTGTGTTATTTGGTTGGTGACATCAGCATAACAAACATATTTGAAACTATTTTGCTTGACCTTTTTATCGCTTATGTGCTCTAACTTCCTATGAATATCCTACTATTGACTGAAAAATTCCTATTTTCCCCCCAAGTTTTTACTGGAAGGTCTGGTCAGTGGTCACTTCTAAAAATGTTTACATTTCAGAAGCTGACGCCCCCGTTGAAAGTGTGGCAGGTGTGCAATGAGCTCCGTTTCTTGTCTGGCAACTACCAGGAGACTGCATATGAGATGTTCTTGGAAAGCAGCCGCCAACAGCTTCATGCAAGTGCTGCAAAGTTCCTGGAGAAAAAGGTCAGTGGAGTAGTAATTAGATTTATTGTCTCTCTCTGTTGCCAATGGAGCTGGCTGGCTTGGCAAAGATGAAATGTTGTTCTTCTTATTTATTTTCTCCTGCAGGCGAAAAGGTGTGAATTATGTGGCGGTGGTGATTTCCAAGAATTCTATGAAACTGGCCTCAGAGAAGCATTCTCTTGCTACGTGAGTGTTGCATTGGTCATTTGGTCAGCCATTGCATATTAAAGAAATGGAGTAATACCTTCATTGCACTGCTGCCAATTTGCACAAGTAATTTCCAAATGTTATCACTTATCAGGTGATTAACGAAGATAATTTGTCTTGGATAAAAATATCTGTAAAAGTATTGTGTTAATTATCACAAGGATCTGACAACACAGCATCGATGTGGCAGATAGCACTTACCGTAATAAGTCGTAGCAATCTAGCACTTAAGGCATGACTCTACAGTCTACACATTGTTTTAGCAGGTAGCACTTACCCCAGAAGATCCTTTAGACAATCACCCACAGCATGAATTTCAAGCAGCTAGCACTTACTGTAGGAAGTTCCATGAGGCTATTGTTTACAGGCACGCGTTATACATGTACCAGAAAGCTCCGGAATAAGTATAATGTTCAGTTTTATGCTGCTTGCAGTTTGACACAGACACAGAACCTAACATGACGCATGAAAAATCCCACAGTTTGACTGGACCTCAAATCATGGACAGCGTATTAAAATCCGCCTCTGATATGAAAGGTAAGAATGTGTCAGTTGACTCATGACTTAATTATCATGAATGAATTCTTTGAGACAGAATAGGGTCAAAGGCTCTTCCTTGTTTATTTATATATTAAAGTTGGCCTTGCAAACCTGAACAGGCAATTCTTTATTTGCTAATTTAATAAAGTTAAATACATTTGCCCAGGAATCATAGCTGTTGTATAAGTAGCCTTTTGGAGTTGAACATAATTATTGGTTGTGCGAAAATTATCAATTATGGCTATTTATTATCAATTATATGCAGAAAATAATGTTTTAATTGTCACAAAAATTAAAACATTTCATTTTACAACATCATCTATAGTATAGGACATGTACTTGCTTTTATCTTGGTCTTTCTGGCTGTGTTACAGTCGACGAATGATGAGTACTTACATTTAGCTGCTAATGACCTCACAACAGGCCCTATACATTGCATTGAAATGAACTGGCAATTTGTCATTGAGTAACTTGTGATCTCATTGATACTCAGCTGATGACTCATACTGATAGCATTGCAAGTATAGGCTATGACCTCATAAATTTCTTATGACTCATAGAGAATAACATGGCATGGATAGGGCTGTGAGCTCACAAGGAGCATTTCAGTCCAATTCGATAAGCACTTGTTTTTCGTCTACTGTAAACTGTACAAATTAGTGAAACTGACAGGGTGTGAGCAACCTTAAGAAATCAGTGCTTTTCCTTGGAATAAAATTCAATGAGTCACAAAGGCTAATTTTCACTGAAATACATGGATGTGTGGCTAATTTGCATGAAAATATATGCAATTTTTATTAGCCATATAGAGGATGCATTAGCCAATGCTAATGTGGCTAATGGCTATAGGAAAAGCACTGTTCTAAAAACCATTCTTTACAGTTAAAATGTCTTATTGATTTCTAATATATGAGTATCAATTTCCATGCAGACAAATTTGACTCAAAAGGTCGGAGAGGGTCAGCCATACTCCGAAGAAGCAGCACGGCAATCTCTGGTGGACCCCCATCTAAGTTGGGCCTGGTCAATTCATTCATGCAACAACCTGGGTTTGTACTTTTTCATAAAACTTCAATCAGGGCACACAAAAAGGATGGTAGACTGATTCCCCCTTTCTAAGTAGGATAATCACATTAGAATAAATACAACCCTAACATATTTGGTTTAAGACATGTCATGGTTGCTTCATGTTATGCAACAGAAGGTATTAATTCAGATATGGACAGAGTGCCGTCATTTTCAGTTTTGATGCTGAAATATTATAAATGTATGATAATGAACATTAAATTAAATTTTGATTCTTCCTTCCCTTAATCAGCACAAGCCTGAGTGAGGAGTCTGAGACTGAGAACGCTGAAAGTGCTGAAGTAGATAGGAGCAAGAAATGCACATGTCGAGATGTTCTCCTGTACATCTACCCGGAGTTGATCAGGCATTGGCGTGCTGCAGGGTGCGTAGAGAGGACTGTCAGACATCTCATAGACAGTGGAGCCGCGTGTCTTGAAACTTGTGACAATGATCTGGTAAGTTACAGATTGATCTATTGTTTTCCATTATAGTATTGAAGAGTGAATGGTGCTTGTAATGTGGACAGATAGTCAGGCAACCAAACTTGATTTTGGATACTAACCCTGCACCAACTAATAAAGTTTTTTCTCAATGGATTTGAGGTCCTTAATCCTCAGACCCTCCATAAATAGTCCAGGAGTAAAGGAGAAAAACTGAGCGGTTGGCTCACCCAGAAAGAGAGATGGACAATCGTAGCATTGTTGGTATCTCAAAGTTCTGTAAATATTCCTCTTTCGGGTGAGCCAAATCCTGAAATAATGCACTTTTGTGATGTTGGCTCCTGGACTAAAAAAAAAAGCATAGTGGGTAACAAGAGTGTATCCTTGAGCATTTTGAGAAAATGGCCAAATTTAAAATGGCTGCCAAAATGTGCATCGGTCAGTCTAACTTTCATATTTTATTGCCTCGTCTGTGCTTGGTAATTATCCTCTGGCTGCCTGACTAAGAATTACCAATTGCTGAATACTGAATCTATTCTCTTATCAGGCACTTGCACACCTGAAAGAAGCTAAACGGATAAGCAAGGCACTGCAGAAAAAACAAAACCCTTTTGTGGAAGAGTGCACTGTCAACGATGAATTCACTCTTTCACATTTTGAGATGGCTAAACTTAGCAGTCTTCTTGGACAGGTAAGGCCACACACACACCAAGACTTTATTATAAAGCTGACAATACTTTAATAATATGGCCCATATCAAAAGTTATGGAATGATCTGTCTGTCTAAATGATGTGTTGCTATGTTTGTCAAGTGCTCCTTCAAAACTTACTTGACAATGACAAGTGAATGAGCATGGCCACTGGTCATAAACAGACTCCTTCAAGTTCAACTGTTGAATAAATAAGCATCTTTATTTTATCTCAGGCACTTTATGCTGTTGGTGAACGCAAGGATGCCGTCCCTCATCTGCACTCGGCCTTGAGTCTTCTTGGCAACCCCCAGCCTCAAAGACGAGTGGAAATCTGTAACCGCATCTTCCAAGAGGCAACAAACCAGTGGTTCCACAAACACTTCCCGTCCCGCTACTGCAACACGGTGGTCGAGTAAGTACACCTTCTGTCTCCGTTTCACTTAGGCCACACATAATTGATCTTTAGCTTCTCGGATCCTCTCAAGGCAGTTTTTCTAGGGTCGGGCGGTAGGACAAAAAAAAAAGGTGAACATTTTTTTTTTTTTTTTCAATTTTTCTTTTCCATCGGCAGGAAATCCATTGTGTCGGCGGGTCCGCGAAGCTAAGAATCAATTATGTGTGGCCTTACTTACAGGTAGCACTGTAGATCTGAAATTTGAAAAGCCCTAGAAAGTGGCATCGCACTTGACTTAACCTTTTATGCTAATATAGCTCAGTCTTTGAACAATAGAAACGTCAAACAAGGTCCTTCAGTTGTTGCTGTTTGCATCTATTTTCAGCAAAACCCAGAAAATGTGGTATGGCGAACAAGTGCGCTGTCTCTCTCTGCTGTGCCAGGAACACATTTTGACCAAGAACAAGCAACACGCTTTCCTCTTTGGTTTGGAGCTGCTCAACATCGCAGAGCAGGCTGATGTCACTCAGTATCAGGTGTGCAGGAATTCTTCAGATGTGTCAATAACTATATTACTACTTCATCAACAAAATGTTTTTGCCAAAAGTTATTCATTCCTTCTCAACAATTTAAATCTTTGCCCTAGAAGTTGCATTAAGCATAGTTTTACTTTAAATACCTGTTGGTTAGGCATATTAAGGAGTGTTCCGTTTACCAATATCTTGCTTTTCTTCCTTCATAGATGATCCATGCCTACGCCACAATGATGCAGTGCTGCTTGCTGCTCAACCAGAAGTCCAAGGGACTGATGTACGAAGAGAAGGCCAAGACAAAATGTCAGCTTGCTCTGCAGTCGGCCAACCTTGATGACTGGATTGTCATCTCCCAGACCTACCACACCAGCATGTCTCTCAACCTGACTTGGGGCAACTTGGAGGAGGCTGTCGCATCAGGTTCGTTGTTACTAGCACAATAAATAAGTCGCTTTGAGGTGTCTTATTATACTACAACAAATAGCCAGCAATTTGAAGTCATCTAAAAAATGTGTGTGTAAGCTGCACTAGGCCTACTAAAGGCCTCTTCTAGCGTATGTGTCAAGATATATGTCAAGAAGTGCCCACCTAAAAGAGATCTCTTTTGTTTCTTTGTCATTACTGACAGGGTTCCCACGCCTACCGGGAAATCGGGAAAACCGGGAAATTCGGGGATAGCTTTTCCCGATCGGGAAAAGCCTGGAAAATAGTATATTTCTACCAAAAACCGGGAAAAGATCGGGAAAGTGGGATGTAGTAAAAGCGGAGTTCTAGGTCTCTTATCTCCCGTTGTCAACGCTTTCCGTAGCCACCTAGCGTGCATACTGCGTACTAGCGCTAGTAGAGAGTTCCTCTCTGCATGAACTTGGACATCAAGTGATCCAATGATTGCAATGAAGAACTGATGTTGTTGATGATAGGGAGAAGATATACACAATGGCAATTGTATATAATAGTTCCAGTTAATTGTAATTAGAAAGGGGGTTAGTGAAGAGGTGTGAATTTTGTTAAGTGCAATTCACCATGCACATTGCACTGGCCATCAATAGATCAGTTGTGCCATTTGCAATTTGCCAGAATCACTGGCAGAATGGTAGTCCATGTGTCAACAACAATTAAATCATTTTTAACCCAATTGGACCAATTATATATATGGGTGAAGTCATTTTAAATGAGGCCAAAAGTGTCACATAAGGGTAAATTTTTAAATACATGTTTTAGGATGTATTCCTCATTCAGCCTGTGCTCCATAGTCTTAATTTTTACGAAATATACTTTTTATGTCCTTAAGTTACACTGACACTGCCCTATATAGAATTTTGCTGACGAGAGTTTATGTCGTCACGTAGGTGAGAAATTTTGGTTGACTCCACTTTATTTAATCCCTATTGTTGATAATAGCAAACATTGATCATATAATCATTGTTCCAGGTATAGATGATCATTTAAAACAATTTTAGCCAACAAATTACCATTTTGCTTTGAAATACACACATTGACGAAACAAAAATATATTTTTGTCAATTTTGCTTCTTCCATGTTCTGTCAAAATAAAGCACATGGGTATATTCGGTAAATTTTTGGATTGATATGTAAAAACACACAGAATGTATAAGAGAATGGTAAAATCCAAGCCATCTAACCTGTTGTGTAAAAGATATAGGCATATTTTTAGCGTTACATCATATTTGACATAGTCCTGTAGGTGAGAATTCTGTCACACGTACATCATAATTGACCAAGTTTAAAAAATTATGTCAAATTGTGTCTTAATAAACTTTACCAGTCAATGCAATTATAAACATTTCAATAAAAACAAACAAGTTTCAAATGTTAATTCCCCCTAATATAACACAAAAGAGAGATTTGACCAAGAAGCCGGAAAATAAGTTGCCAGAAGCTACATACATGCACCAAACACTGAATATGAATAACCGACTCAAGCTAGAACTTAAATTCTCTGAAATTCCATAAAATATATAAAAGAATAAGTAAGGTAAATTAGATTTGTTAAACCTTCATTCATAACGACAGTAAAAATACAAATAATCAGAAGAATTTTGCATGAAGTGTCAATTATGATGTACGCCTATTAATCTTGGCTGAATGAAACCAAACACAATGTATTGTTCAGATAAACTGCATTAGTAAAGGAAGCTAGCAAAAATACATGATAATTTTTAATTTAATGTAGAGATTACTGTCATATATCCAAGATTTATTATGTACATCATATTTGACATTACAAGTGTCAAATGTGATGTACATCGAAGAATCTATGTTATTGTCAGATAAGAATGAAATGCATATGCGAAATCTCATGCCAAGGACAACAAAAGTCTGGGAATTTAATTAACACAACTTTTCTCGACTTTGGTAATCTTTTCATATCAAAAAGCAGGAAAACTCATCTGTACATTATAATTGACCAATAATTACTTATTGGTCAATAATGATGTACTGTCCATTATGATGTACCAGTTTGATACTTTTTGACATATGACACATTTTGTTGTGTGACAGTCTTGTATCTTCTCCCAAGGCCAGCTACAGAAACAAAACTCACTATTCACAGCAAAATGAAAAATTTTGATTGATGTGATGCTTCTCTACACATCAGAACACCTCTATCAGTGCCGTTACATCATATCTGTCCTGTAGGTGAGAATCCCAGAATTATTGACATTCAAAATTTGCATCCTTCATATCACAGCCTTTCCTGCTCTGTAGGACATCCTTTTAAACATTTTAGATAAATCTTGTGGAATTCTTATTTTGGCAGCTTACAAACCCATAAAAATATTACTGGGTGTGTCAAAATTTTTGGTTTGAAATTTTGCCATCCTGTAGGTGAGAATTTTTTCAGTGACTGCGGGTGTCATGTTTGGACTGCGACCATTTAACTATAGCTGGATATTCCCTTTAAAGCAGACTGGTATGTGATTATTTAACATAGACTTCCTTGATTCAGAAGAAAATAAATCAACCAAACACCACTAAAATAGGAAAAAAAACCATTTTTAGAAAACATTTTTTCTGGATTGACCATGTTTGACATTTATGATGTACGTGACGGGAGGTTTCGATGGCCCGAGAAATATTCCCAGAACATTTCACATACCGGATGGAATTAAAAAACTTAAGTTCAGGTATATAGGTAGTCATTAAAATTAAAAAAATTGAGCATAACTTACTTCAATTGCTAACCATCAGCTGTCAAAGTTACACTGTTTGAAAATGTGACGTTTGACACCCCCAAAAATGGACCATTTTGAGAGTTTGCGGTCCCTGTTGTCAATGATGAAGCCATAATTTCACGTAAAAGTGGATTTATTATGAAGACAAAATTGTATTCTACATCTCAGGGAATTTTAAAGAACTTATTACTAGCCAAACATTTTTTATGTCATGTTAAAGGTCAAAATCCTGGCTGGCCTCGTTTAAAATGACTTCACCCATATAGAGAACAATGAATATTGTGTTTATGAGTTATGATCATCTCATCATTGTCTTCGATGTGGCTTTAATGAGATGGATAGAAAACATTTTAGGTAGATGTGCAATGTACATTTAACGTATAGGCAATAGGTTCTGTATTGTTTGAAATTAATTTAAGACAGACAGACAGACAGACTTTGAAGTTTATTTACATAACGAATCATACATAATTTAGCATACCTATTTTAAAAAGCTACAAATAATACATTAATCATTACGAGGGAGACCCATCTAAGGCCAAAATTGACCGCTATCGATTGGCCACCCAGAGAAATACAAAAAGGGATAATCAAGAACCTCCTGAGCCCCGAGTATATAGGCCATTTATTGTATGGTCATACTGTTTTCGAGCTTGCAATATCACAGTTCAGTACAAGCATACAATAAAGTTTGTAAATAGCAACCCCAGTAAGATGTTGAAAGATTAATATAACAAATGCCCGTGATGTAATTGACAATTTCAACAATATGAAAATTCATGTCAAATCAAAATTAATGTACTTCAAACTGATTGAAAAAGATCTGATATTTAAATTGGATAACTCACAAGAAAAATGGAAATGCACACAACATACACCTAATTAACAAGTTGCAAGTCAAAGTTAAGGTAAAGGAGCTGCCTCTGGTTGCCCTGCATTTAAGACTGCCAAATCACGTTTACCACCCCTCAGGGTGGATGGGGAAATCTGACCCGACAGCCCAGCAAAGGCAACCAGAGACAGCTGTGTAGCATCTGTTCTTCTTAACGAATATCAGATGAACATTTTCATATGATTGAACGAATTATGTAAAATTTCAAAAGCCTGAAATACATGTGATTACTGACATATGTAACAGTGTCTGATGCTGCATTCAAGTTTGTACTTATCAATCATATATATCTTGACATATCTTGTAAAACCCGAGAGACTATGAGTAGAAAACTTTTCTTTAATAATGTGAGGGCAGTTATTTAGGGCGATAGTAATGGAATATCTTATGCTGGATTTTGCAAATTCATGTTTCACTCTTGGAATTTGTAAAGCATTGGCAGATCTTGTATGATGATGATGAATGCTAGCATTCCTGACAAAGAGATTTCTCAGAAAATAACCTGGTAAAGCTCTATTTTCTAATTTGTAACAAAATTTTAATTCTTGAAGTGAGCAGATATCTTCCACTTTTAAAAGTTTCAGTTTTCGGAAAATTGGTTCAGTGTGAGCATTATATTTTTCTTTAACAATAGTTCTGACTGCCTTTTTTTGTAATTTCACCACAGCATTTAATTTTGGCTTCCAGCAGAGAATTCCATAGTTCAGATATGGTAGGAAAAGAGTATTGTACAAAGTTAATAGAATTTCACTTGGTAGCATATGTTTCAACTTGGACATAATCGCCACCACTTTTGATAGTTTTACAGAAATCTTGTGCATATGGGGTTTCCAGCTCAGGTGCTTATCTAACACGATTCCTAAGTAATCAAAAGATTCAACAAATTCAATGCTTGAACCACCCAGGCTTATCACAGGATAAGTGATACGTCTTCTTGAAGTATGAAAAAGAATGGCTTTAGTTTTGGAGGAGTTTAAAGATAACTTGTTCAGTTTAAGCCAGTCAGAAATTTTGGCTAACTCAGTGTTAATATTGACATCTCTGTCTTGGTCAGCATTGTCGAAAGCTCTAAGAGAGGCAGAAAGGGTTGAGTCATCAGCATAAATGATAGGATGAAAAAGTGAACTCGCAAGATGCAGGTCATTAATATATATAATAAAAAGCAAAGGCCCCAAAATGGACCCCTGAGGGACACCAACAGTTATAGGCAATAATGACGAGTTGTGATTATCAAAGGAAATGTACTGATGACGCTTGTTCAGATAATCTCTCATTAATTCTAAAGACTGCCCTCTTATGCCATAGTAATGCAACTTGTGCAGTAGAATGTTATGATCAATGGTATCAAACGCCTTTGATAAATCAAGAAATATAGCTAATGACGTTTCATTATTATCAAGCGTATCAATGATTCTGCTTATCAGCTCCAAAGCAGCAAATTCAGTAGAATGGCTGTTTCTAAAACCATATTGATTTTCGTAAAACAAATCATTTCTGTTAAAGTAATCAACTAACTGTGAATGAATGACTCTTTCCAGCACCTTTGATAAGCTGGGCAAGACAGAGATAGGTCTATAATTTTCAAATAGATAGTCTTCGCTTTTCTTAAACAGAGGAACCACCCTTGCTGTCTTGAGTTTGTCTGGGAAAATACCATTTTGAATTGATTGGTTAATCACAAGAGTAAGAGGTATTACAATTTCATTTTTTATCATTTTGAGCAATCTGTTGGACAGGTAGTCAATTCCACTACTAGATTTTGGTTTAAGGCTATCAATGATTTTTAGGACTGTGTCATGGGTAACACATTTAAAGGAGAATTCCTGCGTAGTCGGTGACTGTAAGTAGTCCTTAAATGACAGGCCTTCAGGTGAAATTATTTGTGAAGAAAGATTACGACCAACATTGATAAAGTACTCATTGAATTTATCAGCAATAAAACTGACATCTGAATTATATGTACCATTTATAAGAAATAATTTGGGGAAGTCCTTTTTCTTACTACTTCTGTTTAGGATACTTTTAATAGTATTCCACGTTTTTTGTATGTCATTTCGAAATTTCTTAAAACATGACTCATAGTAGGCCTTTTTAGCACTTCGGATTAAATTTCTTAAAATCTTGTTATAAAGTGAAAGATTGGTTTTTAAAGTGAAATATAAGTCAGAATCTCTATCAGTATTCTGGAGTCTTTTATAAAGTTTATCTCTAAAACTAATTGAAGATAGGATTCCCCGAGTCATCCATTCATTCAATTTATGTCTATATTTATTGCACTTAACAATTTTGACAGGGATGTGCTTTTTGTAAGCTGTCTGGATAATTTCATCAAGTCTGTTGTAATTTTGGTTTGGATCAACAGCTAAATCTGAAACAAACTGGTCTTTCTGACTACATTCATTGGCAATCATGGCTCGAAAGTTTAAATAAGACTGATTACTTCTTGACCATTTTTTAACATATTTAAATGAACATTTCTGAAGTTTCAAGTAATCTAAAGATATGAAGCAGGGCAAGTGATCAGATATGTTCATCATTAGGATGCCAGAAGTTGTTTGAGAGAAATCATTTGAAAGTTTAAGAAAAATGTTGTCTATGAGAGTATTGCTATGTTCTGTTATTCTTGTTGGAAACGTGATCTTGGGGATAAAGCCATTTCCTAGTATAGTTTCAAAGTAATCATTGAATGATCGTTTTTCTTTTATCTTTAAGAGGTCTATGTTGAAATCACCTACTATTGCAACTTCCTTATTATTTGATTGTAAAGTATGAAATATATGGTCTATTTCAGATATGAAAACGTCACAATTGTCACGTGGAGGCCTATATATGTTTCCAATAATAATTTTTTTGTTGGAGTTTGGGGAAAGTGAATTATTAATAAACACTTCAATAAAGATCCCGTCAAAAATATTCGACTGACTTGAGAGTGAGAGAACATTATAACGTAGATTTTCTTTTAAATAAATTGCTACACCACCATGTTGGCTTGAAATTTTACCTTTCGAAATTAAATTATAGCCATCAAGTTGGAAAAGTGAGAGATCTGACTGGTCAGTTAACCATGTCTCTTGCAAGCAAACTGCTGTAAAATGAGAATGAGAACCACCTTCAATATACAATTTGAGTTCATTAAATTTTGCATTTAAGGATTGCACATTTAGAGACAATATCTTAAAGCTGCCAGACTTTTCTGCAAATAATTCTTCGAGGCTTTCATTTTCATAGTAGGGGGAGGGCATAAATACTGAAGGGGATTCGTCATCATTTAATGCATCTTCATCAACAATTTGCATCAAACTGGGGCTACTATTAGTCGTCATTGAGAAACTAGACATAATTTTAGGACCATTAAATGAAAAGTATGAATGCAAGCTGAGTAAACGAAAGGTTGTTCAAATAGCACATTGATTTGCTCTAAAAATAAACACCGAGTGACAGAGTGAAAAGCACAGATAAGTAACAAAATGCCATTGTTCGGTAACTCAGGAGGTTCAGGAGATGTTAATAAAGAAATAATGGCAATAATGATCATGGTCAACAGAGTAAAATCACAGTGAACATTTTGCTGGATATTTCGGGTAAGAAACTTATGAGACATTGACAGAGTTGTTACCAGAATGCAAATTCATTCATGAATTGCAAAGACACAATATGAAACAAACAAACAAAATATAAATTTATACATACTAATAATTTGTAATAGAGTTAGGTGCAACGGAGGTATTTAATAGAGCTAGTTATAATCAAAACAAAATGACTTACCAAAAACTACTAAGGCTCAGGAATGGAATGGGAATTTGAGGCATTTAATTTTTTACCGAAACCAAAGCCTGGACATTGCAATTTTGACCTTGAAAATTGGCTTTGGCAGCCTGGAAAAAACCTTGAAATTGATCTTGGTAAAGGAGTGGGAACCCTGTACTGAGAACTATGATTTTATTCATGAGCCTCTCTAAGCATTGTTACGGTATTGTTTGTTTTTTGTTGAAATACTCAGGTGACCAAGCAAGGACAATCCTGAACACAATGAGCTACATTGACCTCAGCTTCAGCATTATGCCAGAGTACTGCCATTGTCACATGCTTGTTCGAGGGTGAGTAGAAGTACGGGTATATACCAGTAATAGGCTTTGAATTGCTAGCATGCAGGTCTGAGAGCTGAGGCACAAGAAGGCAGAAATCAAGCCAAATTGCCATATTTTGACTCCTTGCTTGTGAATTTGAAGTAAGGAAAGTTTTGTTCAATGTTTCTTTGGACCCCGGAAACCATTTTCCCACCGGAAGCTGAGCGTCATCTCAGATCTGTGAACATTAGTGCCTTGGCTGCAATCTAACCTAGGTTAATAAGGTTATGCTGCTGATAAACCCGCAAACCAAGTGATCACGAAGTGCAATTCAAGCAGCATCTGATTATTTGGTTGACGACATCAAAATCAGCGCAGATTTTTATTTCGAATTAAGTAGTGCACAGTCGTTCTTTGCTTATGTCAAACTGACTTCTTAGGTTGTTGGCATGAGACTTTCTATTGAACAACATAGTAAAACACTAAAGCTGCCTGTTAGTGGCTTGCAAATCAAGCTGATTAAATTACATGCCAATGAAATTCTCAAAATTAATATTCAATATCTCAGGTTTGACCGAATGGAGAGTATGCTGAATGAACTGCTGACTGGCCGTGGCACCGGCCGTGGCACAGTGGAGGACATCTCTGACACCAATCAGCAGGCTTGGTTCTACAACATATGCTGGTGCCTCATCCTCGAAGGAGGTGAGAGTTTAATACTTTATATTTATCATAAATATATCTACGCCTGTGTTAGTTAATGCTGCAAAACTTAAGTCACTTTGGTAAGTTTATACCCATTTAATGATGGCTCCTGATTACATGGCATCGATGATGGCAAGGACTTAAGTCAACTTGCAATTAATAGCATAACTATGTTCAGCCTTCAGGACTAGTCCAGATCCAGTCCAGATGCAGTCCAGATCTAAAGTGCAATACTTATAAACCACCAAAGTCCTTCTAAGCATTTAAGGAATGCTAAGAAATATAAGCAATGTTGTAGGACAGCAGAGCTATCTTTTTTAGGAGAGTAGCGAGTACATGACAATGTCATCGGTGATTGTTGATTGCCGAAGGCAACTCTCTGTTTTTACGCTGTCACGGGTCGGAGGGCAGTGGCGGAACCAGGGGCACAGTTTAGGGGGTTCAACTTGCTTAAAACTGCCCCCCCCTTGAGCTTGTTATCCCGATAGTTTTAGTACATTTTCATATATAAACCCCCCCCACCAAAATTTTCTGGATCCGCCTCTGGATGTCGGAGAGACAAGTGTCGGAGTGTGAAGCGTCGGAGGGTGAAGCGTCGGAGGTTTCATGTCGTAGACTTGACAGGGCTCTATGTCAGTACATACACTGCCATTTCATTGACATTTGGTCTAATTCTTGTCACTATCATTGTCATTCCATACCTCACACAGCCTTCAGCTCTGTTACATCGTTTGTAGTGTGAAATAAAGCATTTATTGTCGTGCATTTCTGCAAATCAAACTTCCATGTTCACCTTGTTGTTGTTGTTGTCTTTCGATAAGCTGCTTTTTCATCAGCATATGGACTCCTGGTGTAGTTCTCTGGTATTAGTCACAGGTATGTAAATGTCACTAGGTGGCTGGCTAGATGCTGACACCTGTGGCCACAATAAAATGTGCCACTCTGGTGTGGAGCTGAGTGATAAGTTCTCTAGGTAAGAAGTCTGGTTGTCCCAGGAGTACCTGCATATTAATAAGACGGTTGTTAGCAGGAATTTTGTATCTATGAAATAAGGAGTCAATATTGTCGAATAAACATGCCCTCTCAGCATTGTATAGAGAACAGTCAAAAATGAAATGCTCTATAGTGCCCCTACTCAGTTCACATGCACAGTTAGGGGTAGGATAGAAGGCTGGCAGAATTTTGTGCATGTGATCATTCAGGAGGGAGGAGCCTGTTTTGAGCCTTATAGTTTTAATATCCATGGCTCTGTTTCCGAGTGATCTGTAGCCTCTTTCACTAACTACAGGATACAGGGAGAAAGTAAATCTGCCTGTAGTGGCACAGTTCCATCTATGCTGCCATCTTTTGACATTGACCTTTTTAATTTCTGTTTTGGCTTCGGATATTGAAAGAGGCTCATTTTGTACATCCGTAGATGCCATATGAGCAGCTTTCCTAGCCAAGAAATCAGCAATGTCATTCCCCTTGAGGTCAATGTGTCCGGCTGTCCAATATATATATACAAAGACCCTGCGGGTTTCAAGTTCATGAACTAATTCCTGTAATTTGTCAGCTATGTGACCGTAGTTGTCGTCAACTCGGCCTCTGGTAGTGACATGAATAGCTGACTGACAGTCTGTGATGACATGAATTTTTCTGTCATGTAGTAACGGTTTCTTTTTAGAAACAGTTTCAATCGCTAAAAGGATGGCTTGTAGCTCTCCTTGATAGCTACTGGATTTAATAGAAACGGGTTTGACATGGTGGCTGGGTTCACCTGCAACTCCTTTCCAGTATATAGCTGCCCCAGCCCCACATGGCCCTGGGTTGCCAAGGGCAGAGCCGTCTGTGAAAGCAACAATATCATTTTGAGTAGTGTCCAGATAGTCGAGAGCAGCTGAGAGAGCTGCTGTTTTCTGCTGGTCACTGCGATTGTTGCTACTTCCAAAAGCATAAAAGTCCTCCAAGTTGACAGCAACAGGATTGGGCCACGTGAGGTGCTTAATTTTGGTCTGGATCAAAGGTTCAACTTTATTGAAATCCTTGGAAAGAAGCTTCGCGACCATTCGAAGTTTATGAAGGCTGGTGATGATTTTGTAGTCCATAAAAAGAGCATCTTCCAGTAATTGACCAACCTTATCTTTTAACATAAGTGTCTCATTTCTTGAGATTTTGAGGAAAGTGGTCATAAGAGTCTGGTCGAGCCTTAAGTCCAATGGGAGGACTCCTGTGATAGCTTCCAAAGCGTTTGAGGCAGTGCCCTGCATAGTTCCAGTGCACCGTCTGAGTGCTTGGTTTTGTACACCAAGTAACTCATTGATGTCCTTAGATGAGCACCATATTGTGTATCCGAATTCCAGATGTGGCCTTATACAACTTTTATACAGAGTAAGCATGAAATCCGTGCCTGCCCCTCTGAGGCCCTGTGTTAAGGCACTAAGTTTGGCTAGCATACCTTTGGTCTTTGCTACAGTTGCGGCTATATGTGACCTAAAGGTAAGTTTGTTGTCAAAGATGACTCCTAGTAGTCTCTTCTCTTCGACTAGTTTGAAAGTCCTATTTCTTACATTTATATCCAGTTTAACATTACCTTGTGTACTGAAACACATAGCTTCAGTTTTGGCAATGTTAATGGCTTGTTGCCATTTATAGGCCCAATTGAACAGTTCCATCATATTCTGCTCTAAAACATCTTCAGTGACGGAAATGTTTGAACCACTGGTCCAGATAGTGACGTCGTCAGCATATTTTATATGTCGTGTGGATATGTAATCCGATATGTCACTAGTGAAAATAATGTATAAAATAGGTCCAATGACCGAGCCTTGAGGGATTCCTACTTTTGTAGGTATCCAGTCTGTTGTAGCCGTATTAACTAGACTACGGGTGCATCGGCCATTTAGAAAACTGTAGATATAGGATAAAATCCTGCCACGCAAGCCCAGTTTGATAAGTTTATATATGACACCCTCCCTCCATACGGCGTCATAGGCTCCTTCGAAATCGATCATGACACATCCAGTGTGTTCCTTGTTTTTTAAAGAACATTGTATGTCAAGGGTGAAATCCAGTAAGGCATGATTTAAATCTCTGCCTTTTACATACGCATACTGATGAGGGTCCATATATCCCTTTTCATTGAGAAAAGCAACAAGTCTGTCACACACAATTCTTTCAAACAGTTTTCCCACACATGAGCTAAGGCTCAGTTCACCTGCCAACCGGCAACTGACTGTTACGTCATGCGGTCAGGTACCAGGATGTTGACCCAGGTCATGAACTGACATGACCTGCCCAGGTCACCAGTGAGCCCTCTGGTGGACAATGCTTAACCTATGCAAAACTTGGCAAAAAAGGCTAAAAAAGCAGTGTTACGGCTGTATGAAGCAGCTCAACTCAAGCCAAACACATCAGCAAATCTATCATTGCAATTTATAGGGTATCTTGCTTCAGTTAATTGCTGCTTTGTTCAATTGGATTGACTTGAGCAAACTCCAGACTTTTTTGGAGTGTGACACTTGAAGTTCAATTAAACCAATTGGAGGTTGATGGCACTCAGGGAAAATAACTCAGAGCACCTGATGTCCTGTGGAAATGGCTCTTATAGGCTAAAGAGCGAAGTTTATTAGAATGTATTCAGCTTGTACAGTGTGCATTAAATTTTCTGTTTCTGCTTCTGTTTCTGCCTGTTACTTGGCACATTCAATTAGCTGAATATTCCGCCAAGGTGTGGTGATCGCCTATTGCCTATTGTCAGACTTCAGTCGTATCAAAACATGCTCTGAGTTTGAAATAAATAAAATGCCCTTTTACATGCATACAATAAATAACCAATATTCTTCACAAAATATAATGTCATAATTTGTAATTCTGCGTCATAATTTGTAATTCTGCGAAAATCCGTCTTTTGTTTTGTTAAGCAATCACTTAACTTCAAATGGAAAACATGCAATTCTCTTGATTACAAGTATATTTATTAGGCTAATCTTCAGCAATATCTGTTTATAAATAGGATATTTCTTCAAGTTGAATTGTACATCGAAGGTTTATGTCTTCTTTCGAATTTGTTGCATGTGCAATTATCAGTAATATAGCTAGAATTACTCATTCCGTGTAAACATGTAAAAATATCGGCAATCATTTCGTCCCTTTGGGACAGTATTTCCACAGGATCCTATATCCTGGTCTGCCTCTAGTTTCATTTGAGGGCTCTTTTGTTCCTCATAAATGCATCTTGTTAGTCACAGCTGCACTGATTAGATTTATAAACCAGCATAATATTACGCAAGATATATTCATTTGTTTTTGTCTATGACTTGCACTTCGCAACACAGTTTACATTTTTGGTATATTTCTTTTGAGGAATTGCCAAAATTAAGCCGACCAAATGCATCGAGTTCTCGACAAAGATGAAGGAAAACAACCAGTGGAAGATGGACGAAGCTTCTTACTACTACAACATCGTCTGTGTCTGTTTGTGGTGAGTTTCAGCTTAGGCCACACATAATTGATCTTTAACTTCTCGGATCCACTCAAGGCACTTTTTCTAGGGTCGGTCGGTAGGACCAAAAAAAAAAAAGAATTTTTTTTTTTATATTGTAAAAAAAAAATTTTTTTTTTTTCTATCGGCAGGAAATCTATTGTGTCGGCAGGTCCACGAAGCTAAGAATCAATTATGTGTGGCCTTACAAGAGAACTATTCTGTGACATAACTTATGCCGGAACAATATTTCTTGTGCATGTTCTGTGATATAGCAGCTGAAACAGACTTCTGGCAGTCTGTGTTACTGAGGTTGACAACCATTCCGTTGTAAAATTACAAATTTTCGGACTGAATAAAAAATCCATGTCCTACTGGACAGCGGTAGTCCTACATTTCCTATCCTCTAAATTATACATTCAAGCACTGCCACTGCATTAGCCTTGGAAACTGTTTTAAAACTAGTTGGTCTGAAACCTGTAGAAATGGGTTATAAATTTTATGCTGTGGCAAAACTGTCACCGATGAAAAAGTAACAAATTTATTGTTTTACTCTTGGATGAGGTATCATCCCCTAAATGATGAATTCCATTACCTATGTTACTTAGGAAGAATCTGCTAAGTAGGCCTACTGTGCAACTGAATCTCTACTTTGAGAGAAAAAACTTACAGCGCAATTTTATTATAATAGTACTACTTATGATATACTTTGTGCAGTTAACTTAAAGGTAGTAAGTCCACTGATTCTATGTAAAATTTAACTTGCATTTATAGGTCATAAACTGATAGATTTTAAGTAAAGTATACACCTCAAAGCAACAGATTCGCATGTTTTCCATAATTAAGTGAGTTTAATTGATTGTAAGGCCTTAAATTACTTAAGGAGAGCCCTGCACTGCTTGATTTGTAAACAATGCAGGACTTTTTCACGGCATGAAAAAGTATTTGTTTACATTTTTCAAGGAAATAAACTTCATATACTGCCATTAAAATTGCAATTAGGTAAATTTTTCAACTGGAATGCGTTAAATATGACTGGAATCTATCCATAGACAGTCAATTAAATATGCAGACATACTACTTCTAATACCACTTTCCCTTCAGGTTGACGAGGAAGGGCCCTGGCAGTGTGAGGCAGGTGGAACCTTGGCTCAACCTGTTGGCGAACCTGAACACACCTCCCTTGGACTGTTTCATCAACTGCTTGGCCCTGTGTCGCTGTGTGGAGCTGCACATTCTGCTGATTGTGTGGAAAATGACCAACAGGCAAGGAGCCACTGCTGGAAATCTCCATGTGGTCATCAAAAAGGCAAGCAAAATTTTGTTTGAATATGGTAGTTTCTGACTGAATAGCCATAGGAGAAATTGTCATCTCAACATACCAAAATTTTCAAGGGACATTATCCTATCTCTGAGTTTCTGTGACATAATCACATTCAAGCAGGATTCTAACCATGGATAAGAGAAATCATGCCAGATGGTCGGACAACAGTTAGCTTGGAATTCGTGCCATTTTCTGAACTTATCAAAATAACCTTGAGCGGACTATTAAATAACTGAGATTTAAGTGAAAATTGTGATTTTACAGGCATTCAATGAACTCGAGAAAGCTGCAGTTCAAGTGAAGTCAATCAAACCTCGACTGCTCCACCTGAGAGCCTACTACTATCTGATCCTGACCAAGACTCGACAAGCCAACAAACTCCTTCGGCAATGTGTGCAAGCCAGCACCACCATGAAGAACACCCAGGAGGAGGCCTGGGCAGAACAGTCCTCAAACGTAAGCAAAGCATTTGATAACATGCATACTACGTCATGATTACCAGATTTAAGGTCATCATTCAACCAAGGGCATTTATGATGAGATATATATAGGCCTAACTGGATTGCATATCGTGACTCAAAACCTTAGGCCACACATAATTAATTCTTAGCTTCGCGGACCCGCCGACACAATAGATATGCTGCCAATGGAAAAAAAAAAGTGAAAAAAAAAAAAAATTTTTTTTTTTACATTATAAAAAATTTTTTTTTAACCTTTTTAATGGAGGTGTGTTTACACACCGCCATTTATGTAGTTGGGTGAGAAAGGGGGCTAAGAGAGTGGGTGAAAGAGGCAAACTTTAGGCGGGAAATTCAAAATAGGAGAAGAAAATCTTAAATTACTCTTTGCATGTTTTAAATTTTCTCCAAATTGCTAAATTCACCAAAACTAGAGATGCAGGGCTGTTATTTGAGCTTATTTGTGTTGACCTGAAGTAAGTCTAAGTACTCCTTTTATTAGTTTTTTTGTTTTGTGTTTGCTTGTTTGCTGTTTACATGTTTGCCTTCCACCATTTTGAAAATAATGTGTATTGTGTTTTGAGTATGCAAATGAGCTGTCCACCATTTTGAAAATTATGTGTATTGTGTTTTGTGTATGCAAATGAGCTGACCTGGTGACATTAGGATGTGTATTGGTCAGTTTTCTGAGAAAAGATGTCAATAGTTATATATAGTTATATAAATCTACAACTAGGGCTATTTAAGTCAGATATATGGTTGGGTAAATTGATTCATAGGTAGATAGATAGAATGATAGATGGATAGATAGATAGATAGATAGATAGATGGACAGATAGATAGATGGACAGATAGATAGAAAGATAGATAGATAGATAGATAGATAAGGTGGATTTCATGGACAATAGATTATATAAATCAAATAGATAGAATGCACAGATTAGTTAGATTAAGCAGATTTATCAAAAGGGTTTATTAAGCCACACAATAGGTTGCAAATTGGTACATGTACTTGAAATAATTTATTCCAAGGTCCAAAATTTCTGGGTAGGTTCAGCTAAGTTGTAGCACACTGGGTTGCCAATTGCCGCCTGACTCGCTGGGTCCTGGACTCTTGGGTCTGCAGTCTCACTGTCTGGGAAATTACTGTCATATGAGGACAATTGTAATTTCAGCTAAGTCCTGGCCCTGACAGGATGATTGAGTGTGTGGGGTTGACTAGCTGGGTATCAGAAGCAAGTCTGATCTCTGTGCAGCTATCCTCATCACACAGTGCTCAGCATGACAGTAGCGAGACTTATTCTATCCAATTTTGTGAAGTACTGCAAAGTCATCAGCAGCTGATGACAGTTCCCTAATTTTTCTGGAGCCTTCGGGTTATATTCCTAATGATGTAATGGATAGGTTTGCCAAAATTTATAGAGTTAGTTGATACTGTGATATGACTTTATGTCAAGTTTGGAAGGGCAGCAGATATTTTCAAATAGCCTGTCAAAGATGATTTTGAGCATTGCCAAAGTCAAGGCTGGGCCATGACACTTTGAGAGGGTCATGGGAGGGTGATGACAGTGCTAAGGTGAGTGTCATTGTGGGGCTGAAGACATTGCTCTCTTGGTCTGATTAACGTTCTCGCCGGGTCACCTAGGACAGCAGTTTCAATCGTCCTTTGCCTCATTGCTATGTCTTCCTCCTGTCCTAATTAGCTTACAATGTACATAAATCCAGATGTATAGCCCCAATCATCTGTCCATCTTTCCAAAATATCCATGCCAATCCGACATGATATTTCACCTCATTTCAAAGGTTGGGTTGATTGATTTATTGATCCAGTTGGTCAATTTGGCAGTGTGTAAGTTAGCTGGCAGTGGTAGGAGGATTGACAGGTGTATAGAGCAGCATGTTAGTGAGTAAGTAAGATCGTTATTGACATGATGGTAGGGAACTAAGCACTGTAAGCAGGTATTAAGATAGATATAGCGAGGTTCCGTGACAGCTGGGTGGCCAAGAGTTGTCAGTCCAAAATCCTGATAATCTTTGCTTGCCTCAGTTCAAACCTGGGGCAGCCAATTAGAATATTCAGTGGAATTTTAAAAGATCAAAATCCCAGATGGGTATAATTCAGATGAGATGTTAAATTGGTGCTCCTTTGATCATTTTCAAATACGGTTAATGTGCAACATGTAGACTCGTGTTCTATCTCCCATTGATTAACCACTGTAAGCAACCACTGCTCTTAAAGGCCAGCACTTGTGCATATCAGCAATATCTATCTGTCAATCTATCTATATCTATCTCTCTATATATCTATATATCTATATATCTATATCTATCTGAATAGTTTTAGCAGCGCACTGAGTGCAGGCGAAATCGTCTGCTGGATTCATGGTATATGAACTTAAGACACAACATCACCTCCATTTTGAACCCCTGGGTTCTTGTTTTTTTTGTCCTACAGACCGACCCTAGAAAAAGTGCCTTGAGAGGATCCGAGAAGCTAAAGATCAATTAAGTGTGGCCTTATGACTGCATGTCAGCATCCTAATAGTCATAGTACTGGAAACCAAGGAAAGACAATGTTGACTTGTTTAGTTGATATTGTTTCCTGCAACCAATGCAACAGCCAAGACTGAGTAAAAGCAGACAATGACCCATTATTTTGGAAAACACAATTCCTGGCTCCCAACATTTCACTTAAGCTTTAAGATTGCTCATTTTCATTTTCAGATTTGGTTTGAGTCAGCGAATGCAGAAATCTCTGATTGGCGCTCGAAAGTCGAAGAGAGCAAGCAGGATAAATCTCGAGATCCCTTGTCATACCCCTTGCCGCAGCCCATCTTGGTGGCACACAGGGTCTAGACATCCATACGGTTGTTCGTAAATCAAACACATTTTGGAAAATTTCAATTCTCAACTTCTCATGACCATTAAAGAGACTTTTCACACAATTTGATCTGGACATACTGTATTGAACAATTTCATTGATTTTGACTTTGAAGAATATTTGAAAATGATGCAAATTCCTAATTGATACCAAGTAAAGTTGTAAATAAAAAGTACTCATAAGTAACAGTTAAAATAACTTTATTGTCATTCTTGTTCCCTGTTTGGGGTGAGTAATAAACATGCATGCACCTCCAGCATTCAGACAAAATAGCATGCATTAGATATGGCAGAAATGATATTGTAGCCAAAAATTACACCTTTAAAGTTATTTTCACCATATTTGATAACCCCAAGTTATGAACATGCCCCATAGGTCCATCTAAGACATTATGCAAGAAAAAGAAATTGAATACTTCAACTGAATACCCATTACGAGTCATCTGTGACCATTCATACCATTTGCATGTAACTAGAACATAATACATATTTTGTAATGAAGAATTTGTACAGCTCTGCAGGCTGCAACCTGAATCCCACATGAAACATATCACTATCAAAAGATCAACTTAGCATGAAACAACTATCATTATTGTACATAGCTGTGTGACCTCTATCTACTTTCTCTAATAGTTAAATAACACAGAAAAGCTAAATGTTATCACACTTGTAACATCCATAACAATTAAACAAAGCAATATTTAATGTGGGCAATATGTGAATTGTTCCACTAATTAAAGCAACATACGATCATGCATAACAATTAGTACATGTTTCTGTGACCATTACCATTCATGAAAATGAAAAATGTATAAATTATATACAATGTAACAAATTACAAGTGTATAGGAAGAAATGGTTTCATGATATAATGTCCAGTGAACTCGGAAGTTCATGAAACAGATTCAGGGCCTTACGCTTTTAACAGGGCATTTGGCCTTACAATACTTATACACAAAAGAAAAGTACAAAAGATTTGTTAGGCTACAGCTAGGGAAATGCAAGTGATTACTAAAATACATCAACAAAATACTCCTTATCAGGTCATCTACCTGCCATGACTCATATTCAGTAAGTGAGGTCATGTGCTATACTTGCAATTCTACCAGCACAAGTCAGTAACATAACTCACCAGGGAGGTCACAGGTTTCCCAATGACAAATTGACCACTCTTTTGATGCAAAAGATAGGATCTGTAATTAGTGACATCATTGATGGCCTCAAACAGGAAAATGTAATCATTTGTCTTTCCTCAGCTGTGGCTTGAATGAATGTAACCCCCAAAAGAGAATTAATTGACATTGCCCATAAATATACACCTAGATGCAAGCTCAGAGATCAGTCAATAGCTAATAAAAGTAGTATACATGAACTGTAATAATGAAGTACATCTTGTCAAACATTGTTAAGTATCTTTGCTTTTTCCTTACATAACAAACTCACTGTTGTCAGTGTTGAATACTAGGAAAGTTTGTAATACCAATAATATGCCCATGCATTTTCATTTGAAGCATGTGAAGTATAGCAATTCATACTTTAATCGGTCTTTTGTGATGATAATAATATTAATATAAATAGTGGAGTGATAACATTTGGACATCGTAAGTGATTTGAAAAATCCATTATAATTACATCAGAGTGAATGATTAATCAATAAAAATCTGGAAATGTGATGAAGCGAGAAGACAGGAGTTCATAAGAAATGTATCCATGTTTTGTATGGTTATTATATTAACAACAATTAACAAATAACAGGAGTGACATCGAATGAGTTGACTCAATCAAGAACCATTAATGGCATTATATAAACGTTGTTCATTAATGTTCAATGTGGTAACGTATGAAATTGATGAGTGATCCACAATATAGTCTCATGTGACCAGTATGTGAGATTCTATGATTTGAAAGCCTCCAGCTTAGTTCTGGGGGGTGACTCAAGTCCAAATGTGATGTGTTGCACAACATGATATTTCATGAACAACATAGTTTTTCACAACATTTTCTGATATTGCTCTACCATATGACATCAATTAAATTTAAGTAGCTGGTGGTTAAAGGTAAAATGATATCATGAAGATACTGCGACTGAATGATCCAATCTCAGCGTATCACAAAGAGCGCTCTTTAACACCGTTCCATCCTTTTTGGTCTATGTACATATTGCGTAGTGCGAAGAGTCCTACATTCCCAAAATGTCCATGAATTTAGTCCTGTTTCCATGTTGGGAATGTAGTTAAAATGAATGGACGCAACAAAGCTGAAGATTAGTTCTGATGAATGATGTTAATCCCGAGGTCGAGGATAATCCAACAATTTATCACTACCATGTCTTCACATTGTTTATAACCCACTGCTGTCGAGGGTCCTGCTCATCGCAAGCTTTCAACTGGAGTTTGGTATTATCTCCGGCCCACATGCACTTGCCCTGGCCGCTGTGGTGCATCAAGCCAGAAACCTGTGGGGAAAAGTAGAAATTAGACATTATTTACTGGTAGCAACCAAGAGACAGTCATGTTTGTGGATAAAAGAATCTTGTTATTGAAACTCCTATGAAAAGATAATAGCCTCCACTTTCCAAATTCACTGACTATAAGGATTTATTAGTGCAAGAAGGCATCTCCAGCTCAGTGAAAATTACAGGAGAGGAACCTTTAACACAATATTAACTTTAGATGGTATTCCTGGTGTTATCTTTATACAGAGGTCAACATAGCAACGCAAATTTGAGCTGCTTAGGCCTATATGCCAGGCTTAAATTAAACATTAAACAGAATACTGACCTCATCCCATTTCCAAGGACCTGTTGGCTGCACAGGACAGAAAACGATAGCCACTCCCGCCCCTGACACATCAATGCAGCGCTCTCCAACTGCCATTTGGCCACCACGATTTAATCGGAACATCTGTTACAAAGAATAGTTGGTCATTAAAATCAAGAAAATCAGATTCACAATAACAAACCTTTCAGGCTTCTGAGTATAACTGTCATATGATATGCTGTCTTAATCTCTTCCAAAGGCTTGCTGCACTCAGCGGAATTATAATTGATAAACAGCGAAGAAATGGAGAATCCACACAAACAGCAACATTTTTTCAATGTGGTATTTTACAAGTTCTACGGGCATCTCTTAGTATAATTTTCACCTGTAATGCAAGATCAATATGTTGTAATTTTTAAAATACAATATTCACCTGGTTGCCTCCTAAATGGTGGCAGGGCGTGATGCCCATAGCTCCTCCTCCTACTCGTTGACCCATGGTGTCCCAACACTGGAAGCCATTCTTTTCTTTTATCTGGAAATTGAAACAGACATCGATTAAATAGTGGCATATTACTAACTGGTATCTATTTCCCTCATATTATGACCATCAATTTCTTCATTGTTAATTTGTTACGGCTTGGAGCGATGATGTTTAAAACTATCAGCATTGAATCAATTTTTCTTACCTCTCCCCACTTGTGATTGGGAGGAGGTGGAGGGAATTTCTCGTAAACTTCGTAAGCGATGTTGTCCATGAACCACTTGAAGCTCTTGCACTTGTGCTCTTTCTTGAACTGCAGCTGTTTGGAAATGTCTCCGATAGGATATCCTCTAATTGTTGGTTCTCTGGTGTAGAAATATTCCTTGAATTCATCATCAAGCCAAACCTCCACAACTCTCATGTAATTCTGGAAAAACAATACACATTGCAGTCAGAAAACATAGTCTCATTAATTTCTGATATGGAAAGTATATAGTTTTGCAAGATTTACACAACAGGAGCCAAACATTACTGTTGTGCCGGTTCCCGAAACCGAGACCGAAACCGAGGTTACTATAACACTGCAACCGAAATCAAACCGAAGTTCAATCTAACAACCGACTCTTTCAGTTGTCATATTTTCTCCCTGCGAAAACGACAAAATTATTGGCCAAACAATCTTAACTTTTGTTTACAGCCTATTAACTTAAGGTTATCATAACTTACTAGCATTTACCCGTGATAGAGGATATGTAGAGAAATAATAGGCAGACAGGAAATTTGATTTCACTGTAAAAATGAAAGTCACAGAAAGATCCCGATTGGTTTTCATAACTTATTACTGCAGATTCATTAAGTATGAGTTTCTCTGGGTTTTTTATTTTCAGCTTGTCTGATTGGTCCATAGGCAATAAAACGTCCTCCAAATATCTATGCTGAATGTAGGAAACTGTGAAAAATGTTACATTCTGCTTCATTGAGCAGCTGAGTTTGGTTTGTAGATAAGATTAGCCACTATGCCAAACACGTCCACTGGATTTGATATACGTTTTTGAGGTATTCAAATTAGTTTGTACTAAACTTTGTAGTACGAAATTCAGTGTCTTAACCAATCACATGATGTGCATTTGCCACGTTTTACTGGCCTTTTGCAGAAACTCATACTTATTGAAATTGCAGTAAACTCGTGATAAGGATTAAGAAGACTTACAATTAAGATGATTGGTATTTTTGGGCTGATCTTGCCAAATCCATAGGGCATAGCATTTCTGTAGACGTGGCCGACATGTGAACATGGAACCCATTCTATACTTCCTCCACACTGCCAGATCTAGAGAAAAAAATTTGTTAATATAAAGTAATAAAGCAAGCATATTCAATCTTAAAAACCAATTATGATCATCATTATCAAGTTTTTAAGGGACCTTAGTATATTCCTTCCACTCAAGATACTTAGGCCTCATGCCATTGATGGTGCAGTTCACACTACATTGGATTCAGGAAATATACATACACTTTTTAAGTCTTTTCTTGAAGATATCAAGGCTTCAATCATTTTTGCATCTAGTGGCAGGATGCACGGGGAATTAATTTCTAGGCCTTTAAATTTAATCCATTAAATTAGAAAACCAATGCCCACTCACCTTAAATGACAGCTCGAAGTTCTCCCCTCCCCAGATCTGAAGACCTTCATCATAAGCTCCAAGTTCAAAGAAATATTTTCTCTCCATGGCGAAGAGGCCACCAGCGTGGGTCGGAGACCTTTAATGGCAAAAATGTCACAAACAATGCTTCACTTGGTCCAATTACCATATTCCTTATAATTGAAATATTCAGATATTTATATTAACCTTTCTTTCCTATAACTTGTCCGGATTCCGCAGAATTATTTAATTACCTTTACTTTTGTAGGATTGATTACTCATATTAAATAAAGATTGTTCTTTTAAAATCTGTGTATATTTTCCACACATTTGCATTCTTTAACACTCATATTCGTTAACAATTAGCACAACTATTTACACAATTAACTGCTTCAATAATATACAGTATTACACACCAATTAAAAAGTAAAAACCAGCAAGACACATAGACTAATAGAGGAAGTTAAAACTATGAAAAATAAGGTATTTTCTCCATGTCTGTCGATTCTTTTTCACCAGAAATCAAATTTGGATTTTTTCAGATGATAAAAAGAGAGAGACACGAAGAAGATCCATAAAAATTAAATTCAAATATATAAAATATATGCACAACGCTGTGAAACAAAGTCATCATCTAATACACAGACATTCACTGACCATCACCTTACAGTTAGAGTCTTGCAGTATTTTTGTTTTGAAAAAAAAGCATGCATTATATGAACATTAAATATGCCGCAAACTTGAAATACAGTGTACCAGTATCCAAAAAGGTCTGGAAAGTATTTTTCTTTTGATATACAGTATACAAAGCTCAAATTTACAAAAGCAAGAAAAAGATTTTTTCTGAGACGTTGCCAAAATACCAACTTTTCCTCCTCATGCGCCATTGAAAATTTCGCAAAAATTAATTTAATACATGGAACTAACCGAGTTAATAGGGCAAGGATTATAATTATTAACACCATGCAAAGACTTTAGACTGAGAGGTAAATTCATGCAGACACAACCGTATTCTCCCAGGCCCTCCTACCTGTAGGGTTCGCTATCATGCTGCCGTTTCGCCAGTTCTTTGTCGGGCACACGGGACTCCTTATAGAGGAAGCCCCACTCAAAGATACCTCTGTAGTGCTCCCCGGCACCGTAGACAGGAGCCACCCGGAAGTTGTCCCAGTCTATCCCGTCTATGATGGGCACCGCCATGGTCGTTCTGCCAAAATGCGCCACACAACTTAACTACCGACCCAAAACACACAGCACACTCCCCAACACCCGTCCATAACCAATAACAAAGCAACGTGAGAACTAGGTGAATCAGAAGTGTCTCACTCAACTTCATGTTACCCTCTGCATTAGGTGGTATATTTAATAGCTAACAAATTGAGAAAATTCATATATATGTACATTTCTCTCTTCATGTACAATGAGCACAGATTCACACTGTGATTGAGATTATTTCATTTACATGCCTTCCAACAGTTATGGTACTCGTAATGCAGGGTGAAGATTTTCAATTCAGAAATTTAGGTATTGTAAATATATGAGACCACCTTATGCAGCAGATAACATGAAGATCAGTGGGACAAGCAAGCCACTACCCAGGATAGAAAAGGGGTGCGGATGAGGGGTAACATTAGCAGGGAGAGCCACTAAGTGACAAATGAGTGACGGATCGATGCAAGGAGGGTGTTTCTCTCACCAGTAGGGCTCGCTGTTCCGCTCTCTCTTATCCAGTTCTTTTTGGGGCACCCGACTTTCTTTGTACAAAAATCCCCACTCAAAGATTCCTCGGAAGTGCACCCCTCCATGCCCATAAGTGGAGCGATATGCAAATGACTCCCAGTTGATGCTATCCACAATGGGCACGGCCATGATTGTTCTACAAATTGCAAACGGTTTTACATGTGCCAGTTTAGTACAAATGTAAAATAAAAAGCAGTTTTGAGAGCGCATGCAAAGACCTGAAATTAATGAATATGTACAAAGACCGGTGTACATTATGCTCCAACCACTGGAAGTTAATCTTCCATTGAAATAATTATATTCATAAAACAAATTCAGAAAGAAATTAATGATCAATGAATCAGACAATTTTAAAACATTTGAATTTTGATTAATCATACCAAAGATCCCTTAAAAAGCTTCAATTGCTCTTTAGTCCATCCTTAATTACATTTTATTCATGGTGTAAATTCAATCAAAAACTTGCTATGCAAAGAATCATTCTAAAAACATTCAAGTGCATGCATGTATGCATGTGCAAGGAAAAAAAGTTAGAAGTTCATAACATTAGACTGATTAGAGCTCTTTTATGTCCATTATGAGTCATGAGTCAATATATTCTAGCAACTAGCATGATACCTGTTAAATGTGGGCAAATATGAAATATAAATTTTGAACATAAAACGCAGCCTAAAACCTTCTAGTGGGTGAGAAAAGCTTGCATTCAAGTTTTTGTGGATGGGCAACTTATAGTTTGGCTGGGAAAGACGGAGGGGTCCATGAATTAATAGTGGGATTTAGTGTGTTAATGCCATAAATATCTTATGTACACTTTTACTCATGTAAGTTCAATTGCAGCAGTCCAATACATAAACAATACATAAATCAATGCTGACAGTCTGTTACAAGATCAATGGAGAACAAAATGTTTTATGGGTTGGATTAAAAAGAGTGTCATCAGGTAATTTTCACAGAAGTAAACTACAAGCCATATAATCTATTAATAATGTGTGTGTAACGTGTCAATAATTGATCTACTCAAGTTACAGTAATAATATTATTGGGTAATATTATTGGGAAATCAAATGAAGTAATCATCATGTTGAAAAGTCATAAACACCACTCAATAGTTGTCATACATAGGTTTTCACTACTAAAGCAGCTGTTTATGGCCTGTTTATGGCAAATATCGGGTGTTGCAATTTCAGGCCTCCCAGCGGCCCCGTCAAAACATATAGGGATTTTATAGGAAATTTGCAGCGAAATTTATAGGGCTTTATGCGGCTTTAGCGGCAAAAATATAGGGAAAATAAAGGGCTTTACGGCTTCAAACATATGGCAAATTAATATTAAATTAACCGGCCTAGTGTTCGATCGGCATATCCTGAGACTATGAACGCAACATGAGCAATGTTGAGAAAGGATATGCCGGCTCGTTCACCAAAGGAATAAGCTGGCATCTGGAAATTTTTCATTTAAAAAATGCTTGGAACCATAAGAAATGCCAAACAGTAACCATAATTTTCATTTCACGTGTGAAAAGCCAAATTACAAATTTAATGCCACAAAAATATAGGGTTTTATAGGGATTTTCGGCAAAAATTCTTGAAAATATAGGGAAATATAGGGAGCAAAAAATATATAGGGAAATATAGGAATTTATAGGAAATATAGGGCCGCTGGGAGCCCTGCAATTTCATCTAACAGCTATTATATATACATGTATATGGATTATTTATGCATCATGCACTGGCATGCAGTGAAAAGGCATTACTTCGCATCATACACTTAATTCAAATTTGAACTGAATTAAATCATAATATAATAATCAAGTAATATTTTCTGTAACATTGATATAATGTGTTTAGATCTATGAAATGTGCATTATAAGACGGTTAACTACTTAAATTTGCAATCAATTATGTTATTGCTTTCATTTTACCAAGAGCAATGCCAGATCATTTATTAATACGTCGGATTTTGACATTGAAGTCGATCGAAAATCAGAATTACTGCACATTGTTTATGCTTATTATGAAGATATGAAGATGTAAAACAAACCAAGACTTACCTATCATAAGCAATCCTGGCGAGTAAAGGAACGAGCCAATTTCTATTGCACTCACAGTGAGCATCTAGAAATACTATGGCTTCTCCAGTGGAATATTTAGCACCGAGGGTCCTTGTCATAATCAACCCCTTCCTGTCTTCATTTCTGAAGAGCTTCACTTTCCCCGGAGGAAAAGTCTCTTTGATATATGTCTCTAATCGTCCTTTCAAGTGCTCTGCAAAAACAGATTTGATAATCAAGTAACAAGTACTAAATAGGCCTAATTCTCCTGGTAAATTGTATTCTTCACACAGAAGTACATTAGGTTCTTGACTTTGATAGTTATGCAGAGCTTGCACAGTGAAATCATGTAAAACAGCATTATATGTATAAACTGGTTATTCTGTTTAAAAAATCTTTGTAATCAATAATTCACCCAGGATACAATAAATAGAGCATTACAGGGTAGTTGTGATTGTGTACTGAAACACTAAAGGCCTGAGTTTGTCCGAAAAATGCAGGTCTATAGAGTAGCCATGATAACGCAACCATGGGCAGTACTGACTACTGAGAGTAGGGCCCAGCTTTAAGCATGTTTCATATAAAATATACAAACTGCACGAAACAGCGGTATCTGTGAGAAAACGTCAGACTGTCAGGCAGACCTCCTGAATAACTTTCCTTTAATGTTAAAATCGACTTTGCATTAAACCACAACTAAATTGTGTCTCAGCCTTCCATAAAGTGTACTGGTATTTGCATAGTCTATAATCAAATACTTTTTTCCAAATAATTTATTTATTCTAACAGAGCTCAGAATGACAGGCAAACATTTATGATGTTAATGCAGATTACACTATGGGTCTTGGCTGACGTTAGGCATAAATGTGTGATGTATGAACACAAAAAAATATCAGACTTCCCTGAAGGCACTGTGTATACTGACTTAACAATCACCTGGGGCAAGCAGTGATATACATAGATCTTTAAATACATTTAACAGCAACACCTTGTTGTTTTTCAAT
Organism: Platynereis dumerilii; assembly: GCA_026936325.1. Taxonomy (NCBI): domain Eukaryota; kingdom Metazoa; phylum Annelida; class Polychaeta; order Phyllodocida; family Nereididae; genus Platynereis; species Platynereis dumerilii. The sequence goes on from JAPTHN010000011.1 coordinate 30,425,229, forward strand.
GGTCAACAATTTATGATCATCACAGCTTCTTGCCTATCCTATCAGCCAGAGTCTAATAAAAATATTATATCAGCATGTGCTTCAAATCATCAGTACTTCTCAATTTCTGAATGATCAAATTTTCTTTCACGTTTCAGATTGAAAAATTATTAGCATTATTAATTGTTTATAAATTTCATTAACTTTGTATTTCCATAAGCAAATGAATGCCCCATGCATCTGTACTGAAGTTTAATTTCTTTCAGCCTTTTTTCACAAGTCCTTCATAAGCTGTTGCATTTCACAACACAAGTGTTTTATTGCTATAATTTATGGCATGTGTTTTCCATTTACTTCTCTGTGTACATATATTCTTGTTTTAGGGGAACACATCATCTGATATCATAATTCACATACTGTGGTATATATATCAAATACATTACAAAATAATGTTTGTACATATTATTGCATTATTTCAACATTAACAATAGATGGATGGATGGATGATTGGGGCTTTACGTCCTGTATTTATGCACTGGGTAGGCTAATTAGGACATTAACAATAGAAATCAAGAATGTAATAACAATATTATTTTTGACAAAGGTTTCATAACATGGAAAGCTGAATTGACGCCACTGTGAATATCAGAATATAAATTGAAAAAAATGTTCTTACCTTTATCACTGAAATCGTCCACCATGACAACTTCATGCAGCAGGTGAGCAGGACTCATGTTGATCACACTGTGGACGGTTCTCATCAACGTGGACCAGCCCTCGTTGTGGAAAACTATGATGACCGAGGCATTGGGAAGCTTCTCTGGGTAGTGCCAGTACTTGCATCTGAACAAGGAGATATATCACAGCCATGCCATAATGAAGCTAACATAGCGTATGCAGACACAGAATCAGATCAAACCTCTTTTTACCAAATAAAAAGTTAATATTTGTGAATTTAATAGACAATAAAACGCACAACATAAAAACCAAAACTGATTCTTAATGTGGTCATTTAAATGGTCAGTTAGACTAAATAGAGCCTGGGAAATAGAGACAATATCGTGTATTCCTTATATAATTATTAAGTTAGATCAAACCAGCTGCAAAGTGCAAAGGAATGCCAAATACTTCTACAGCTAAAATATATTGTCACAGAATTTGAAACAATTTAAAAGTGTAGAAACTTTAGACTATTTTAAATACATAACTTGAAAAGAGCCTCAGACATAAATATCCATAATTTGAAGACGTATAGGAAAATATTTACTCGTCAAGCCTGGTGTCTGGAATGATTCTATCCATGGCAATCTTATCACTGGCCACCATGTTGAACCCAAATTCTCGGACAGATCGATCTGCAGTCTGTTTTTCTGACATACTAGTGTACACCGGTTCTCCTTTTTCTCCTGGAAATGAGAAGGCCAATGTTCACGACATACAAAATCCAACAATATGAACACACTGGAAAAGCCTACTGATAAAGCCTGAGAAGTTAAATTGAAGATGACAAAAGAATCGATAAAACCTATTTACAGGCCTAATCACGACACATTCTTTCACTAATTTACTGACCACACTTTAGTACATGAATACTGTATTACATTGGCAGAAATAAAAGGGGAAAGAAATTATTGTGAAGGATACATGTTAAGAGTATGATTAATGGTAAATTAATTAATTTAAAGTCAGCGTAGCTGCTTAGAGTATAGTAATGTAATTCATACCTGGCCCTGCAACATTTTTCAGATTCCTCGGCTCAAAGTTGCCAAGAATGCCATCTTTATAAGTTGCTTTTGGTCCGTAAACTTTAGTGGGTTCTTCTGGCTCAGGGGGCCCCAGCCCTGCTCCCGCCCCTGCACCCGCTGCCACGTCCCTGCCGACAGCATCTGGGTCCGGAATATGTTGCTGGGGCAACGGGATCTGGTGCCCTGGTTCATTTCCATTCTCCGGAGATTCGTTATTGGGATCATAGTGTTTCTCAAATCGTAGCACATTGTCCACTCCATTTCTTTTCTTGATCTGAATGAAAATTCATTAAAAAATTATTTAATTTCCTTTATTTATTCATTTTTGTATGATAGTTTAAATGGGTAACAATTCAACAATGCTAAATTTACACTGTTTCTTTTTTTTTTTTCGTGTGGCCCACTTATGAAATTGACAAAAAAAAATTTTTTTGTCTGAGTGGCAAACATGATAAAATTTTGTATCTGTAAATATTGAACAAGTATAAGCATGATAAGTAAAGTAGACATCTTTCGGTTGATTCGTTTCAGGAATGGATTGAGAAAACACGATGCTTTGTGTTCTTGTCTCAGTTTCCTGTGAAAGTTAAATTCATATATTCATGTAATATACATTTCTACATGCAAAAAAGGCCTTGACAGAGTTCATAGCATGAAATTGTTTAAGTAACAATTTCTTTTCCATGGCAGAGCCCTCACAGCGCACAGCTCAATAAAGCATTGGTGGTTTCCAGCAGGCTTGACACTAATAGATCTGTGCATTAACAATCTCACTAAAGTACAGATCAATAAATGTGATGGTGTTTCAGGGATATAACATATCAACAATAGTTTGTATATTGACATGTGTTTACCAATTACGCATAAAATTGTCAATCCATTCATATAAAATTATCATACCCTGCAAAGTGCACAACATTATTATATATTTTATGCAATACAAATATTTGCCCATTACTTCATTTGAGTGAATTTACATTGCAACAATTTGACATAAATTAAGACATTAGCCTACATCCAGACTGTCCATATATATAGTATATGATCAATTTACCAGAACATGAAAATATTTTTTCTAATCAAAAATGCAATATATATTAATTACACTATCTTTGCTGTAATGGTGTCACATTTGAGTTTTCAAAGCTTTAGAAAGACATAATTTGATATTGATTAGTCAACCAAATGAAACAAGAAAAAGATGTATGGATAATGAAACTAATGATATCAAAGAAAAGCTCAACTGTTAAATTGAAATTACACAGTTTGACATGTTTACATTTTGTATTTAATTTACCATTGAATAAAAATACTAAGACTGATTGCTAAATTAATATATTTTGAATTGTGTGATTCTATCCTTCAACTGTTCAAAGCTTAGTAGCCTAGTAGGGCTCTCATGATAAACAATCAAACAATTAGCAATTAGCTGATTAGTTGCAGACAGAGTCCGCGAATAGTGCCGGTTTGCCGGTCAAAACCGGCAAAAATAGCGTGTGACCGGCAATAATACTGTGGTTACCTGCCCAAATGTCCGATGGTTGTGCTGTAGAGTCTATGCATTGATACAGTAAGCAATGCAATTAGCACAGGCTTTTGAAATCTCCTATGCAATTGACAGACACTAATGACACAAATTGGTTGACCTACCTAAGTGTCAAATGGATTGCAATTAACCAGTAGATCAATGCCTCCACTGGTGAATACCTCATGATTGCAATAAGCAATGCCAATTGTCGTGTTAGAGAAGTGCATATATCGTATATGTTTTTGCACAAGATTTGAGGTCTTGCAAATGTTGCAACAGTTAGCAGAGGTTCTGGCAGGTTTCTGCAATGCCTAGTGAATTATACATTATACATGAACATAAGTGTGATTATCAGGACCCAAACTGATTAACTTAATTTAATAGGAATATATATCTAGCCTACATGCATGTTATTAACATGCAAGACGTCCCAAGTCAGCATTGCAAAAGGACAGAACAGAAAGATCTCATTGTATTTCCAGTGTGGTCCTTCCTGGCGTAATAATACCAACAAAATCATATTCAATACTCAATTTTGAAATCTTGTGACATTTATTATATAATATATCATATAATATATCTGTATTTAGGCCTATAGGTTTAACAAGCCTCAGCAATGAGTTGGTGGACCCTGCAGCTTGTTTAGTAACTTCACATGCTTTTTGAAATTAATGGGAATTTTGGGCAGGTAAAATTTCATTCGGGCAGGTAAACTTCAGGAAGTACCTGCCCGAATGTCCTGTACATCAAAAGCACTTTTCGCGGACTCTGGTTGCAGACAATTACAAGAATCCGAGGATTCAAACCCTGGGTTCTGTTGGGAATGAGTAATAGGCCTAAGCATAAGATCCATGGATATAACATCAAAGTAGCACTGCACTGCGAAGTGCAATCAGCTTTGAGACCTGTCAGATTGCCTTCAAGTGCTGTTCCTTAATGGCAATTTGGTAAACTGAGGATGAAAATAGGCTTTAGAACTTGCAGAATTGCAATTAGCATTGTTAGACTGCTTTGAGAATAGATGCACTGCAAAAAGCAAATGCTAAATGCATTATTGGCCTTCCTTGAAACGCATGGACGATTGTCAAGTGGGCGATATTATAATGCAAAGTCAGCTTGAAAACAGTCCCTCAAGACTCAAACAATCTATCAACAAACCGTTAAAAAAAAAATAATAATAATAAAAAAATTTTTTTTTTTCAATTGAAAAAAAATCAACTCAACCCAACTCAACCCAAACCTGAAACGCATTTTACTATAACATCATTAGAACATGAAGTGGCCATATTGGCTGTACCCACACCCCTATTCATGCCAGGACAACACTTCTCAGAAAACCTCTCAGACTGGTTTTTCAAAAAAAGTACCCTGGGTGAATCACCCAGGGCAAAAAGTAATGTTAAAATTAATTTGTACCAACTAGGGCTGTGCAATCGAAAAATTTTCTGAAATCGATTAATCGGAAAGTATTTCGATTCGATTATCGATTTTAAATCGATTTTTACATCGTCCATCAAGTTCTGCATAATTGTAGTATTAGCGCATTGATTATTCAGATAAAATTCACAAGCTGTATAATTATATATCAGACACTTATTTGTCTTTAAAAAAGAATCATACCCTGCAAAGAAGTAGAGTTGTAAAGCATAGATCTATATCAGACAACTGTCTCCAAGGTCTACAGATCTATTCAGCATGGGTGCAGACCTTAAAATTAAATTTGGATAAAAAAATGGATTTCTGACTAATCAAATATCTATTAAGGCCTACTTTAAATTGGCATGTGCACAGAAAAGAACAGCACAGATAGCTCAATTGTTTTCATCTTTTAAAGAGCTTTAAAACGACACCAAATACTCCATGCAGCCAGTATTATGAATGCTTCATTGACCAGATCACTGTAGATTATCTGCATTTTAACAGGAAACCCTGAACCGGCCACCCGCATTTTACCGCGACCGCCGGTTGCAAACTGGGCAAAGGTCCATTAATGTTGCGCTCATGGATTTTCTGATGTTTTGAGCCAAATAAACAGATTTTTTGTCATCGCTGGAAATCGATTTTTACTTATAAGGTCGGCAACATCAAAATCGAAACTTTTGGCGACGATTGTCGGCGACAATCGTCGCATCGGCACAGCCCTAGTACCAACAAAATCGATCAATACATTAGGCAGTTTTCTTATGATAGATGGATGAGTGGGGCTTTACGTCCTGTATATATGCACAAAAGCCGACCAACATAGGACCTCGTGACCCGGCTAGAGCTGGATTCGAACTCTGGACCCAGCATGCTACCACTAGAGACCAACCCTCACCCATCCCCCCAGTTTTCTTATGAATAATAGAGATTGAAGTGTTTAAATGTGAATTGTAAATAGTACTTTCAATGGAAGTGCTCAGGCTTTTGTTCCCCCTTTCCATGCTTTCAAAAAGTGCCAACATAGGTTAGCAGAAACAAGGTTTGGGGAATTGCAAGAAAAACATGATTAATCAATTCTGATTGGTTTTTTTGGTATATAAAGATTAATTAAATTGATACTTCAGATTTTGTGAGATCATTCATCATAAGACAGGAAAAAAAGCTCACAGTTTGAAAATCCAATCAAACTGTCAGTCACCCACAATAGAAGCACCAATGCTGCACCATCAGTACAGATGAAGCCTGTACAGAACAATGAAAGAGTCTCTCTTATGCTATTGTTCTTTTTCTGCATCCAACATGTCCAATGTTGATAAAAATTACCTGTAGAGACTTCATCATGTTCATCGACTTGTCAAGCAGACTTCCTCAGTACTGATTTTGTGACAAAAGCGAGACTCTGGATGGGGTTTTGTGTCCCCCTGTCCCTGCCTGGACTCTCTGGGCCATTTTACTTTTGAATTCCCTGTCTGCTGTCCCTTGGTCATTTTACTTTTGAATTCCCTGTCCCCCATACCCCCCCCCCCCCCATCCAGAGCCTTAATAGCCACAATAAACTATTGCTTGAGAGGAAGATGAAAGCCTCCACAGCTATTTTTTTAAATCAACATTGGATGTAGAAAGAGAAACACTTAGAACATAAGAGCATGTAAAGATTCAATATCAATATCCATCTACCATCCAGTGAAAGTGTCCAGAAAGAATCACTTTACGTGCATCACATAAATTCGAAGTAATTGGATAAAGACAAACATTCAAAAATTCTATAAAGGACCATTCAGAGAGATGTTGAGAAAAGCAGTCAATGACTGTCAATCTGTTACTTCCTATGCGATAAGTTCATCTCAGCTGAACATGCTGGGGCAGACTACGGCTCAGGGGCCTGTTGGCTACCACTTTATGTAATCATATTCATGAATGAAGCAAATTCAATTCTTCCCCAGTGTATTGAGGATATATTTATTAAATACATCTAATTTAGTCAATATAGGTCAGCACAGAAGTGTTTAGAAAGGTAGTATATTCAATAATCTTACACCATATATTTCTGTCAACAGTAAGCAAACACTCTTAAGTAAATAATAAAGCTCATATTTGTTTGTCATACTGAGTAAACAGTGACACTTTTTTCTTAAGTTTTTTTTACTCAGGTCTGTGCAACAGGTCTATTTCAATTTTCTTTTATACCAAGAAGAAATGCAAATATTCAACACTCGCTTGCACAGCTGTTTGGCTACCACTTGCAGTGAGCATTGCTTATATAATTAAATACATATATTATGACAACATTTAGGGCTATTCCATTTAAAACTCTAAAACTCTGGGGGGTGGGGGTGGTCGGGCGACAATTTTGACCCCCCCCCCATGCATATAAAACGATTTGTTTTTTACCCCCCTATGCATTAACTTCTATTTTTTCACACCCCGTACAATACATCAAATAAAAATTTTCATTATTACATTGCGTAGGCCTGAATAGAACGATAGTCTCCCCCCCCCCCCATACAACTAAAGTGAATTCCGCGAGTGCCCCCCCAAGCATCTACAACGTATTATCGCTCACCCGTACTTACATCATATGAAAAATTAATGGGCCCGACCACCCCCCCCCCCCCCTAGAGTTTTAAATGAAATAGCCCTTAGGTGGAGATATCAATTAGCATCATACATGATTTGCAGCACCACAACATGAGACAATGAGGAACAGGGCTTCAGAAATAACCATTTATTCTCAAATCAGGAAGGGATGAAAATTAATCTGCTCAACACATTCCACAGATATAAGTACCACTAGCCCCCGCCAGACCATGTCACCAGCTCCTTTTTAGTGTACACCCTATTTCTCACAGGCATTGCCTAATTTCCATGGATTTATTTTAACCAAAAAAAAAAAAACAACAACAATAATTCGATTACTTTATGAAGTTTCAACTTTGTTCTCAAAATTAGTAAATGCTAAATTAGTCATTAATTAGTGCAAACTTTTGGTGTCAAATAACAAAAATTGTTTCAACCATTTCTTCAGATTTAAGACCAATATTTTCTGTCTTAAAGATATTCTTCAGGGAAAAAAATCCCTGCCTCATGGACTCCACACAATAGTCTACATCAGAGCTCATAAAATAATCTTTAAATAGCAAATTAAAATATTTCTTCACATGTTGATAACAATGCCACTGTGTGCTCAAGTAGCAGCTCCTGGCTGCTAATGAAGAAACATGATACCACAACACCACTCAGTATATTATCTTACCAGTACCTTCAAGCGTGTGGGATCTTCGTGCACAACACCATGAGACACCAGAAAACATGAGCTTACAGTCAGCCATAATTAAACAATGTAAAAATTCCGATAGATGGTTCATTGGCAGAAGGACATTGCTTACCTTTGATATGTAATGTTCCTTGGACTTGTGTTCTTGTGAATCCATGTGGTTCATCAGAAGTGGAAGTAAGAAGAGCAAGATGATTATGAAGATGAAGCTCTTCACCAAAAATCTTATTGTCAACCTCATCTTTGCTGATTGATAGATCCAATAAATATATAAAATCTAAATTCCTAAACATGGAATTTGGCAGGAGATCATAGCTGGTCCATTCTCAGCGGCTCAAATTCATCCTTCATGATTTGTGACGACGCATCACCCACAACTCACATCTGGACGTGTCAGCCTGCAATTAACATTTGTTATTAGAGCGGTAAGCGAGAGCAATTTGCCGCCGAAGGCGGCAAATTGCGATCGCTTAGCGATCCTTCCCACACTAGTCATGTATGTATTGAAAAACAATGGTAGTTGAGGTCCTCTGCAGGAGCGTGTCATTTGCTTTGGTGCTTACGCCGCGGCGGGACTGCCGTAAATTGACGTACCGTGTGATGATGTAGTAAAATTTTTTAATAAAAAAATATTTTTTTAAACAAATATCAACCTGTGAGACAGTTATAACAGACGGCTGTATATAAGACAATCACCATTAGACATTTTAAAAGTATATTTTAAAGGAGTTAATCCCAGTTAAAATTACGACATGCTGCAAAATGGCCGTCGTCTGCATGAAGAAAGCAGTCCTTCCTGGCCAGCAGGGAGAATATCATTATTTTCCTTTAAAGAATTGGCTTCAGCAGTGTTGTCAGTGTATATGCCAGTTGCTTACCGCTCCCTTCTGACATGGCAGATTACATATTATCAATCAATCAATACATCAACAACTTGTACACAGGCGAATATTGGAAGGCAACTAATACAAAGGCCACATCCTCATGATCTTGGCACAGGTGTTGACTAAATAATTTTACATTGTGTTCAACTTCAAGCAGATGGTTACTTAACAGTTAAACACTATGATGTTTTGTGTTCTTCTTTCATAGCTTCTTTCAACATATCCCCCTGGGTTTCCCTGGCTGTCAGCAAGTATTGAAGTAAATGAGTGACACTGACAGCTCTTCTCTTCCATTGCCAATGGCAATGATCTACGTGGCCACTCCTCCGAAAATTCATTGCAGAGATTTCGATTGTCACACTGTCAAACACGGTACTTTAGCAATAAAAGTTAGCATGGATGTTACTTTTTGTCATTCATTAACTAATTTCAACAATACTCACCAAATCTTTAGCACAACAAGAATAACAGGATGCAAATATTAGCGACCGCAACCAGCAACCAAATCAACAGAGCGATAACAAGTGCCCTTTGCCAATATTTATCGCCAGGGTCGCTGGCAATACCGAAACGCCATCTGTTGACTTCAGTTGTCACTAAATCTGACAGTTCTTTGTAAACAAAGAGCTGTCAAAGACATTTTGGACGTTTTCAGGTAGATAAAAATACTTAAAAGTTTATAATCGTGCATGAAAGTCTCTTCTTTAGTACAGAGCTTATTCCAACACTTGTCTGTCCTGCAAAGAAATAGCAGGACTCCATCAAAGTGGAACGACAAGTCACTAGACCTACCCCTTATCTACATCTATAAAAGTTTAAGCTTAGCAGCAGATTCCACAGCGGGTGACCTGGGGGGTCCCACTTCCTTCACCCATAAGTAATCCAATTTCAAGCCCATTCCCCATTCACAAACTCCCATTACTGTCAGACAATTTTTCTAGCCACTCTATTTTACCACCTCCCCTAAAACACCTAAATTTCCCTGGTCAACAATCTCCTTTTTGGCCCCCCCTATCAAAACATAACATCAGATCTGCCCCTGCATGACAGGGTCATTTCTTTCCGCATGATGCATGCCAGCCCATCCACTCCTTTCCTCACCTACCATGCATTTTTCTTCCTTTCTCTTAACTGCCATTCAAATGGCATGCCACTAGAACCTATTCTCAGTCTTCTTTTTGCCTCGATTCACTCTTCTTACCTCTCCATCCTCACCAAGCAAGCCATTACCTTCGTGAGTGGACTTCCGGTCTCATAACTTAGCTGTCATCCATGCTGCTTGATCACTTTGTTGTCATCCAGGCTGCATTTTTCGCGCCTTTCTCTTGCTCTCTATCCATGGCAGAACAGTGCAGTTTCATTTATCTGTATGCTGTAATGTGTGATGCTAGCTTTCTTTGTTGTTAAGTATAAGATCACTGTATCCAATCAACTGAATTAATTCATTCCTATCAACTGTCACTTTCAAGTGCAATTCACTTTCACACCTCCCTGTCACCCTTCAACTATAGGCTATCACTGTGTATAGGCTTACTGATAAATAAATTCACTCTCAAATTGATTCCTATCAAAGTTGACACTGACGCTTTCTATCCAGCCTACTGATAAATTCACTCACAAAATACAATTGTATAAATGCTATCTATCAACGCTTACCTAGGGGACAACTCTTTTATATCCAGGGGGTGTACACTGTCCACAACTCAATGATGCATGGGGTGACCATTTAATAATTCTCTGGTTGGCAGCTCTTCCAGCAGGCTTGCTTGATTTAAATCATTTCATTTAACTCAGTGCTTTTTTAATATCAATGATTTCTACTCATTCCATTATGGACGTCCTCAATACGCCTCTCCTATAATCCTATTATTTTTTCACATCTCTCAGTAATTTTTCACAACAGCAAGAACATCACCTACAATAATAGTCCTACATTTATGGGTCATTCTCAAATTTCGGGACAATTTGTGTCACTCTAGCTCCCTGACATTAATTTGAATGTGATTAATATCTGAAGCATCACTCTGCATCTGTTATTCATATTTCTATTTAGGACCACTACATTTGGAACAAAAAGTCATTCATTAGACCTTTTTTTTGTGCATTATGTACAGGAATTCGTGCAAAATCAATGGTTTTTCCCTGTCACTGGACCTGACATGACAAAATCAAGTGTTTATTTTCCTCCTAATGTACCATTATATTCAAAGTTTCTTTGCACAATTCATGAGAGTATAACTTTGAATTTATATTTAGTTCACATTCAAATTTTTTTTGGTCTTATTTCATTGATTAAATTGATACAATAAACGTGTCACAAATTTATGTCAATTTTTTTGTCCACTCCGTTACTTGCCGTAGCTCGGTTCGTTATTATTTTTTATGAGCTATTTTCAATGGATATCATCAGACGCATGTGCGCAATAGTACCACTGCCTTGCAGACTTCATAAAACATGTATTCAATAAATTAAGACAAAATATTCATGGAAAATGTTTTTGGTCTCACCAAAATGTCCCCTCCGTTTCCTTCATTTCCAAGCTTACCAAATGATAGTTTTAAAGAGTGATTTCATGTATGTATTGCTGAGTGTGACAGCTTTTAATAGTCTGCAATTATTTTATCTTATCTCCAAAATAAAAAGCAGTAATGAGCGAAAAGCAAAAAATTGTTCCCCTCCGTTACCGTCCACTCCGTTACCAGATCAAAATAAGAAATCGACATTTGGACCAAAAAATCTACTGATATGAGATGAAGTACTTGTGAAAATAATAGTAACACCCATATTTTATTGTTTTTCCTTTTGTTGTTGTTCCTGCAGTCAATTTTTTACATCAGAATTCCCCTCCGTTACCACATTGTCCCCTCCGTTACAGGACATTTTTGCTATACCCTTTGTCCCGAAATTTGAGAATGGCCCTTATACCTTCTTCTTAGTTCCACTAAGCCCCTTTTCAGCTATTTTCTTCCCTAATTCTTTCCCTAACTTACTACATCCATTTCACTGGGTATTTTCTAGTAACTTCTATAAGCAGATTAGTTTACCTCAAAATAGGTCCAAGATGATCTTGAAGATGGATAGACCTGCTCTGTGAAAAAGTTTAGATACTATATTGACCAGTGCATTGACATTCGTGTCAACGGAACAGAAGGGGGAGGGCGGGGGAATTGCCCCTCCTGCCCTTGTCCAAGGGGGGCAAGGGGGGGGGCAAGGGTGCCCTTTAGATCTTAAAGAAAAAACATTATTTGGCCTTATTTTCCTAATTTAGACACAAATTAGTAAGTATATATTCAAAATTATAAGTGACTCTATATAGAAATTTTCTCACGCGAAATTGGCGCAAATATGATTTGCCCTTTTTCATCTGACCGTCCCTGCTGCCTGCGATTCCCTTCGGCACCCCTGATTCGTGTCCGTCTTGTTTAGCTCATGACATTGTGTGCCTGACTGTGATAATTATTCTTTGCTTGATTGCGCCCCAGTAAACTGAAGTCTTCAAGTTGACCACCATGTGCGGGGTACCACAAGGAGTCTACTGCAGATCAATTGTCTTGGTACATTGTATGTGAAAAGAACTTCAAAAAGAAATCACACAAAGAAGTTTGCTTTCAGATGGCTGACAATGGGGATCCCACAGAGTCTGTTGAGAAAAATGAGAAAGAGACTGTGTTTGAATTTACGGATGTCATATACAGCGCGAAGTTCTTGGGGGACCTAAGTGAGCTAATGACAGGAGGAGACTTTTCGGATGTGAAAGTGTGCAGCGGTGGCCTAGAGATCCCATGCCACAAGATCATCCTGTCAGCAGCAAGCCCTTTCTTCAGGGCTATGTTCACCTCAGGTAGGTGGCCTATATCTTTCTTCAATTTAACCAATTAATTCATTTATTTTTAATTTTTGCTCGTTATTATCAATACAGACATCTCTTTAAAAGTACAGGTGTAGGAGAGACAATGTGCATGCCCCAGAGATGCGTGTCCAGGTTGTTCAGAACTTTACCCGAATTTATTGTCAATTTACAATGCTGCTAAATTTTCAGGGGGAAGCCACTGCCACTTGGTTTCTACGCCTGTGCTCTTTATAATTATTAGACACAACTTAGCTTTGAAACTGCGAAATTGTACGTTTTTTCCAGCTTTGAGGTTCTTTGTCTCTGGAACTGCTATTAGTTTCATATGATCCTTGCTATGTCTGAGTATGTCAGCTATCATAGCACAATAGAAATCAAAAATTTGAAGTTTCTGGATAATACAGGGTAAGATTCCTTGTGTCGGACACTGAGGGAGGGTAACCTTGAGTTGGACACTGAATTGAATTGGCTAATTAGCAGCTTGTCTGCCTGTATATTTGGTATCAATCTCAAGCCTTAGACTTTATTTAACTGTTCAAGAAGCATCAACATAATATTGACAAGTGTAGTATGTTTTTCATGGTCCTGAAGATGGGTACATAAACAGCAATGTTGGATAGTTTTCAACTTTTTAGGGTTGCAATGTAATGCCTTTGATTGCCCCCTGCCCATCAATGTGCCCCCTCCCTACCAATGTGCCCCCTCCCTACCAATGTGCCCCCTCCCTATCAATGTGCCCCCCTCCCTATCAATGTGCCCCCTCCCTATCAATATGCCCCCTCCCTATCAATGTGCCCCCTCCCTATCAATGTGCCCCCTCCCTACCAATGTGCCCCTCCCTACCAATGTGCCCCCTCCCTATCAATGTGCCCCCTCCCTACCAATGTGCCCCCTCCCTGCAAATGTGCCCCCTCCCCGCCAATGTGCCCCTCCCTACCAATTTGCCCCCTCCATGCCAATGTGCCCCTCCCTGCCAATGTGCCCCCTCCCTGTCAATGTGCACCCTCCTATCAATGTGCTCCCTCCCCTTAGGTGCCCTCTCCCCACCAATGTGCCGTCTCCCCCACATGTGCCCCCTCCACATCAATGTGCCCCCTCCACATCAATGTGCCCCCTCCCTACCAATGTGCCCCCTCCCCTTCAATGTGCCCCCTCCCCTTCAATGTGCCCCTACCAATGTGCCCCCTCCCTACCAATGTGCCCCCTCCCCGCCAATGTGCCCCTCCCTACCAATGTGCCCCCTCCATGCCAATGTGCCCCTCCCTGCCAATGTGCCCCTCCCTGCCAATGTGCCCCCTCCCTGTCAATGTGCCCCCTCCCCACCAATGTACTCCCTCCCGCTAATGTGCCCCCTCCCTGTCAATGTGCCCCTCCCCACCAATGTGCCCCCTCCCCGCCAATGTGCCCCCTCCCTACCAATGTGCCCTCCCCCAATGTGCCCCCTCCCCACCAATGTGCCCCCCTCCCTATCAATATGCCTCCTCCCCAGTAATGTGCCCCCTCCCCACCAATGTGCCCCTCCTCACCAATATGCCCCCTCCCCATCAATGTGCCCCCTCCCTGCCAATGTGCCCCCTGACCAAAATTTGTCTGAATATCTTTGTCAATTCCCCCCCCCCTTGCGGCCATTGCACATTGGGTGCCTTCTAGTGAATTTGCAAAAGTCAAGGTGGAATTGACCAACTCAGCTTTGAAACTGCGAAATTGTACATTTTTCCGACTTTGAGGTTCTTTGTCTCTGGAACTATTAGTTTCATCAGGCTACAGTAGCCTGCTAAATCAGTTGCGAGCATTAGCGAGCAGGCTACAACATTTCACTGCTGGTGCTGCCAATCAGGTCCTCACTCACATGCATTTTTGAAGCAGCTCAACACAGTTCTGCTGGGTTCTGCAGGGCGCGGACCTGACAGGCAGCAGCGCGGACTTTAGGGGGTGCACTCCCGGTGACCTAGATCCCAATTCGATAACCATTTCGACTTGAATTTCATCAGTCTGCAGCCTCGCTCGCTTGCCTGCTTCACAGCAGACTGACTTGTCAGTCAGTAGTTTCATATGATCCTTGCTATGTCAACTATCATAGCACATTAGAAATCCAAGATTTGAAGTTTCTGGATAATACAGATTCCTTGTGTTGGACACTGAGGGAGGATACCCTTGAGTCGGACAATTGAATTGGCTTATTAGCAGCTTGTCTGCCTGTATATTTGGTACCAATCTCAAGCCTTCGACTTCATTTTTAACTGTTCAAGAAGCATCAACATAATATTGACAAGTATACTATGATTTCATGGTCCTGAAGATAGGGTAGGAACTCTGTATTTCTCTAAATTTTCGGATAGAAGTTGTCTATAGTGACATTTTGTCGGATTAAAGGACCTCTTGCTGGCCTAATATTGGTATTCTGTGTGTACAGCACATAGTAACCACCAGTGGTGGAAATAGCCAAAGTCATTTGCACGGGGGGGGGGTCTGTCACTGGCGAGCCGCCGGAGGTCAGTGGGCCACCTGAGGCCCCCCCAGAAGCTGAGAGGTTTTAGAAAGGACTATAAAATGTATTCTAACATGAATTCTGAGTGTTTTGCATGTATTATCCCCGAAAATTACTTTTGAAAACCCCAGTCTACTGGAACTGGCCATGTAAATGAGCACAAGCAGCATGCAAATGACCAAGATATGGCACAGTAAATGTGTTACCTAGTTGTTTTCTTTCATACTGTGGGAATCTTGAATTGTTACAATAATTTTGGATAACAAAATGAATGTTTATACTGTTAAGTTATCAGTACCTCTGCGAGTTATACAGTGGACAATGGGAGAATCAAAACAAAGTGACATAACAAGTTTTGATAGTTAATCACACAAGATGTTTTTGGCATAAAGAAAAAGCAATGTTTATGAGAAGTTACATAACCAATCAGTTAACTATTTTGGAGAATCCAAACAATCCAATTCAAGGAGTCCCTCTGACACTTGGTGTCATCGGCAAAAATAGGGACTCATGGAGTCTGGTGAAAACCCTATTTCTGGATTAGAGTAGGTCGAGGCAAGATGCCCGGGTTAGGTGAGAGGCCACTCCAGGGTTATATCTAAACTTACATTTTTGGTGCGTTTTTTTATTGATAGGATTGAAGCTAAAGGCTTTTTAGGTGACATCACAAATTTTCAGGGTAAACAGCACCAAACCATAGTAGAAATTAAAGAAACAAAAAAAATGTGCATGGTTTTTGTAACTTTGATTAATTCTTTGAAAGATGTTGTCAGAAATAACTTTGGAAATTTTAAAAAGTTTAATGGATATCTGCATCGCTTCACTTTATGACCATCACATAAATTTAATTTGGATCTGGTTTTTTGCATTTTAGTCATATATAAAACATGGCATTTTTTAAGGATAGCAGACATGCAGACGTCTGCATTTTTCTTAATATAATCACTACAGACGTCTGGGAGCCCTCAATTATTGCTCTGTACAGACGTCTGCTAAGCTCAGAATTACTTCCCTTACAGACGTCTGCATTTTACAGATTTAGCATTATACAGACATCTGAGGAGTGCTCAACATTCACTCTGTTCGTCTGGTGTTAATTTTACAGACGTCTGCACAGTTGAGATTAAGTGCTATTACAGACGTCTAGTTCTTACTCTTTTTGGCATTTCACAGACAACAGAGGATGTTTCACACTCACTCTATTTGTCTGTTAGGCATTTTACAGACATCTGCACAATTAAGATTTAATGCTCTTACACATGTCTGGTTCATACTGAATAGATGATATACAATGTAGAGACGTCTGGATATTGAAAATAACCAGATACAGACGTCTGGTTAAACTGGACAAATGAATGATACAGACGTCTGGTTAATCTGAAAATATGCTAGATACAGACGGCAATAACATTTATGTGAATGACCATACATCTTGTTGGTGTCAGCAAGTTCTGAATTTGTTTGTGATACAGACTGTCTGTAAGTGGCTTTATTTTACATTACCAGACGTCTGGTAGCGCTCTAAAATCCATCTGTTCCTGACGTCTGTAAGTAATTATACAGACCGTCTGTATTTGTAATCCAGACCGTCTGTTACAGGCTAATTACTGATAGAGCCAGACGTCTGCTACAGGCAAAAAATCCAAAATACAGACGTCTGCATGTCTGCTAAACCCTTTTTTGGAGCTGTTTTATAGCTCATTTTAGTTCAAAATATAATAATAATAATAATAAATAGGCATTTGTATAGCGCTAATTCCAGTAAACTGCTCACTAGCGCTTGTTCATGCTGGATTTATCTGTAGAAACTTTTAAATAGGTGAGTTTTAAGATTTCTCTTGAAACCTTAGAGTGTTTTGGAGGCCTTGACTATCTCTGGGAGTTGGTTCCACAGTTTCGGAGCAGCATACGAAAAGGCTCTGTCTTCATATTTGTTTTTATTGCAGGCGGGTGGTTCATTTAAGAGCATTTTGTTATTGCTTCTCAGATTGCAGTTTCGTTCAGATTTTGGCTGAATCATATTTTGAATATACAAGGGAGCTTGCCCGTTTATTGCTTTCCAAGTTGTTAACATGAGTTTGAATTGTATTCTTGCTGGAATGGGCAGCCAATGTAGTTGCTTCCTATGCTGGTTTACACTGTCATGCTTTCTCAATTTTTCAATGAGTCGAACGGCTGAGTTTTGGGCCACTTGAAGTTTATACAGCAAACGACTTGATGTTCCATAAAGAAGACCATTTCCATAGTCTAGGTGAGGTGTGACAAGAGCATTGACCGCTGTTTTACAGGTTTCCTTGTCCAATGACTTCCTGATTTTTGAAATGTTTCTAATACTGAAATAGGCATTCCGACACATTTTGTTGACTTGTTTTTCCATGGTCATGTTTTTGTCAAAGATTACACCCAGATTTCTAACATGATCGACTGCATTAATTACGACATTGTCGACATGGATTGATGATACTTGGAGTTTATTAAGTTGATGTGGACTGCCAATGAGCAGTAGTTCTGTTTTTTCTCCATTGTTACAAAGCTTATTTTCATGGAGAAATTTTCTGATATCAGCAATGCACTTTTCCATTTTGACTACGGCATTTACTTGTTCTGAGAAAGTTGGTTTGAAAGAGAGTATAAGTTGCTCGTCATCAGCATACTTTTGGTCTTTGACTTGGTGTTTTTCAGCCACTTCACTTAATGGAGCGATGTATGAATTAAATAGGATTGGTCCTAATTTTGAACCTTGAGGAACTCCAAATTTGAGTGGCAGTCTGGTTGATGTCTTGTCGTTAATTATCACCGACTGTGACCTTTCAGAAATGTATGACTTGAACCAGCATAGCGCAGAATCATGAATGCCGTATCTGCTTTCTAAACATTTCAGTAGAATCTTGTGATCAATTGTGTCAAAAGCGGCTGAAAAGCTCAACAGTACAAGCATTGTTACTTCACCTTTGGTCATATTCAACATGATATCGTCATGGATCTTTGTCAGAAGGGTTTCAGTGCTATGGAATTTTCTGTAAGCTGACTGTTTCTCATCGTCCAGGTTGTTTGTAGTAAGATGGTCTGTGTATTGTTTAATAACAGCACTTTCAATAAGTTTACCAAGGAATGACAGGTTTGATACTGGTCTATAATTCTTTTTGATTAGATCCAATCCACATTTTTTCAACAAGGGTTTTACTAAAGCATGTTTCAACTCAAGAGGCATTTCTCCCTGTGTGAGTGACTTATTGACAACATTGGTTATAACTGGGAGGTATTCATCAATGCATTGGAGCAAAAGCCATGTGGGAATAGGATCAAGTTGGCAGTGTTTAACTGGCATTTCTCTGACCAGTTTCTTTATGTCACTTTGAGATAGCCTTCTGAAGTGTCGGAGTGTATGAGGGGCAGTTTCGATATTGTTAGCAGTATCATTGTGTGTGGAGTCCAACTTAGACCTGAGTGTTTTAATCTTTTCATCAAAGAACTTATTGAAATCATTTGCCAAGTCAATTTCATTTGTGTGTGGTGGGAGAGGTAGTTCTTGTTTTCTGTTCAGATTGAGTTCAGTAACTTGAACAACTTCTTAGCATCACCATTAGAATCTTTAATCTTGACTCGCAGATCTTCCGATTTGAGGTGACTCAGCTGCAGATTCAATGCATTTCTTTTTTCTTTGAATGACTCCCAGTCATTTTCAAGTCTGGTTCTCCTCCATAATCTCTCTGCTTTCCTCTTTTCTGATTTTAGAAGCTTGATATCAGCATTGTTGAATGGAGTTGGTGTGCCTAGAGTTACTTCTCTGATTTTAATGGGAGCATGTTTCTCCAGAACCTCTTCAGTAGAGTTATAGAGTCGAATAAGTTCATTAAGACCTTTCTGTTCAATCCCACTTACAGACAGATGTCTTCCAATGTCTTT
The DNA here is from genome assembly GCA_026936325.1 of Platynereis dumerilii. Taxonomy (NCBI): domain Eukaryota; kingdom Metazoa; phylum Annelida; class Polychaeta; order Phyllodocida; family Nereididae; genus Platynereis; species Platynereis dumerilii. The sequence continues at coordinate 30,444,306 of JAPTHN010000011.1, forward strand.
TTTGAAATCTTGAACAACAATTTTACTAGTTCTTCTGAAACTGATTTTATTCTTGGGTTTTTTGGCTTTCTTGATTGGAATGTCAAACAAAATGCAGTTATGATCAGAGAGCAGGTCACTGACCCTACAATTGTTCAATATGGATTTTTCTCGAGTAATAACAAGGTCCAGTGTATTGCCATCTCTGTGTGTTGGTGCAGAGACATGTTGCACAAGACCAAACATTTCAAGGATGTCGTTGAATTTAATGGCCTTGTTATCATCCGGCTTATTCACATGAAAGTTGAAATCGCCAGTAATTATGATTTCATTGTTGACTGTTTGATAGTGTCCCAGAAACTTTGTGAATTCGGTAAAGAATTCTGCAATACTGTATTTATTTTTGTTGGATGGCTCTGGGCGGTACACTAGAAGAATTGTGACAATTTTCCCATCCATTTGGACTTGGATTTCCATGTGTTCAAAGGTCTTGGTCTTCATGCGATCTTTTTGAATTGCTTGAATGCCAGATTTGACAAGGCAACCTACTCCACCACCTGGTCTTCCTAAACGAGGCGAGCTAAGAAAGAAATATCCACCATTTTGCTCCAACTCGCCGATTTCAACTTTATCATCATCTTTTAACCAAGTCTCAGTGAAAAGAAAGATGTCTAGATCATATTCATCATTGTAGTCCTTAACAATTTGCGTTTTCTGTCTCAAACTCTGAGCATTCCACACACAGGTTTTCAGAATATTGTTTGGTTTGAGAAGGGTCTTGTGCAGATGAATTCTTATATGTTCTGCAGAAGCTGACATGGAGTCATTTTGTGCTAAAATCTCAAATCTGTTTGAGAGTTTGATTGAGCTACTGTTGTGAATTACACGGTTTACCTTTGGCTGAGTTGCGGCTTTCGCTGGTGGTAGCCCATTGACATGTCTATTTAGACCAGTTCGCAAGGCATCAGAATAAAGCTTTCTATATGTGTGCATTGTTACTATCTGTTTGATGTGAGAATTCGACAAGCAAGCAATATGTGACTTAAAGAGTCTGTTAAAATCAAGGATGACTCAATTTGTGATTGACCAAAGTTAAGAGTCAAGGATCAATTTGTGATTGACCGGAGGAGTTGCTTAGAATCGAGGATCAGTCAATTTGTGATTGACCGAAGGAGTTGGATTGAATCGAGGATCAATCAATTTGTGATTGACTGAAAGAGTTGGTTAGAATCGAGGATCAATCAATTTGTGATTGACCAAAGGAGTTGGTTAGAATCGAGGATCAATCAATTTGTGATTGTTCGAAGGAGTTGGTTAGAATCGAGGATCATTCAATTTTATGACTAACAGAGGAGTTAGTTCGGATCGAGGATCAGTCAATTTGTGATTGACCAAAGAAGTTGGTTAGAGTCGAGGATCAATCAATTTGTGATTGACTGAAGGAGTAGGTAGATCTGTCAGTTAGTGACTAGATCAGAACAATTTAATAATGATATGTCAGTTAGTGACTAGATCAGAACAATTTAAAAGTGATCTGTCAGTTAGTGACTAGATCAGAACAATTTAATAGTGATCTGTCAGTTAGTGACTAGATCGGAAAATTTAAAAGTGATCTGTCAGTTAGTGACTAGATCAGAACAATTTAATAGTGATCTGTCAGTTAGTGATCTGTCAGTAAGTGACTACATCAGATCAATTTAAAAGTGATCTGTCAGTTAGTGACTAGATCAGAACAATTTAAAAGTGATCTGTCAGTTAGTGACTAGATCAGAACAATTTAAAAGTGATCTGTCAGTTAGTGACTAGATCAGAACAATTTAATAGTGATCTGTCAGTTAGTGACTAGATCAGAACAATTTAAAAGTGATCTGTCAGTTAGTGACTAGATCAGAACAATTTAATAGTGATCTGTCAGTTAGTGACTAGATCAGAAATTTTAAAAGTGATCTGTCAGTTAGTGACTAGATCAGATCAATTTAATAGTGATCTGTCAGTTAGTGACTAGATCAGAACAATTTAAAAGTGATCTGTCAGTTAGTGACTAGATCAGAAAATTAAAAGTGATCTGTCAGTTAGTGACTAGATCAGAACAATTTAAAAGTGATCTGTCAGTTAGTGACTAGATCAGAACAATTTAATAGTGATCTGTCAGTTAGTGACTAGATCAGAACAATTTAAAAGTGATCTGTCAGTAAGTGACTAGATCAGAACAATTTAATAGTGATCTGTCAGTTAGTGACTAGATAAGACCAATTTAAATGTGATCTGTCAGTTAGTGACTAGATCAGAACAATTTAATATTGATCTGTCAGTAAGTGACTAGATCAGAATAATTTAAAAGTGATCTGTCAGTTAGTGACTAGATCAGAACAATTTAATAGCGATCTGTCAGTTAGTGACTAGATCAGAACAATTTAAAAGTTATCTGTCAGTTAGTGACTAGATCAGAACAATTTAATAGTGATCTGTCAGTTAGTGACTAGATCAGAACAATTTAATAGTGATCTGTCAGTTAGTGACTAGATCCGAATAATTTAAAAGTGATCTGTCAGTTAGTGACTAGATCAGAACAATTTAAAAGTGATCTGTCAGTTAGTGACTAGATCAGAACAATTTAATAGTGATCTGTCAGTTAGTGACTAGATCAGAACAATTTAAAAGTGATCTGTCAGTTAGTGACTAGATCAGAACAATTTAATAGTGATCTGTCAGTTAGTGACTAGATCAGAAATTTTAAAAGTGATCTGTCAGTTAGTGACTAGATCAGATCAATTTAATAGTGATCTGTCAGTTAGTGACTAGATCAGAACAATTTAAAAGTGATCTGTCAGTTAGTGACTAGATCAGAACAATTTAAAAGTGATCTGTCAGTTAGTGACTAGATCAGAACAATTTAATAGTGATCTGTCAGTTAGTGACTAGATCAGAAATTTTAAAAGTGATCTGTCAGTTAGTGACTAGATCAGATCAATTTAATAGTGATCTGTCAGTTAGTGACTAGATCAGAACAATTTAAAAGTGATCTGTCAGTTAGTGACTAGATCAGAAAATTAAAAGTGATCTGTCAGTTAGTGACTAGATCAGAACAATTTAAAAGTGATCTGTCAGTTAGTGACTAGATCAGAACAATTTAATAGTGATCTGTCAGTTAGTGACTAGATCAGAACAATTTAAAAGTGATCTGTCAGTAAGTGACTAGATCAGAACAATTTAATAGTGATCTGTCAGTTAGTGACTAGATAAGACCAATTTAAATGTGATCTGTCAGTTAGTGACTAGATCAGAACAATTTAATATTGATCTGTCAGTAAGTGACTAGATCAGAATAATTTAAAAGTGATCTGTCAGTTAGTGACTAGATCAGAACAATTTAATAGCGATCTGTCAGTTAGTGACTAGATCAGAACAATTTAAAAGTTATCTGTCAGTTAGTGACTAGATCAGAACAATTTAATAGTGATCTGTCAGTTAGTGACTAGATCAGAACAATTTAATAGTGATCTGTCAGTTAGTGACTAGATCCGAATAATTTAAAAGTGATCTGTCAGTTAGTGACTAGATCAGAACAATTTAAAAGTGATCTGTCAGTTAGTGACTAGATCAGAACAATTTAATAGTGATCTGTCAGTTAGTGACTAGATCAGAACAATTTAAAAGTGATCTGTCAGTTAGTGACTAGATCAGAACAATTTAATAGTGATCTGTCAGTTAGTGACTAGATCAGAAATTTTAAAAGTGATCTGTCAGTTAGTGACTAGATCAGATCAATTTAATAGTGATCTGTCAGTTAGTGACTAGATCAGAACAATTTAAAAGTGATCTGTCAGTTAGTGACTAGATCAGAAAATTAAAAGTGATCTGTCAGTTAGTGACTAGATCAGAACAATTTAAAAGTGATCTGTCAGTTAGTGACTAGATCAGAACAATTTAATAGTGATCTGTCAGTTAGTGACTAGATCAGAACAATTTAAAAGTGATCTGTCAGTAAGTGACTAGATCAGAACAATTTAATAGTGATCTGTCAGTTAGTGACTAGATAAGACCAATTTAAATGTGATCTGTCAGTTAGTGACTAGATCAGAACAATTTAATATTGATCTGTCAGTAAGTGACTAGATCAGAATAATTTAAAAGTGATCTGTCAGTTAGTGACTAGATCAGAACAATTTAATAGCGATCTGTCAGTTAGTGACTAGATCAGAACAATTTAAAAGTTATCTGTCAGTTAGTGACTAGATCAGAACAATTTAATAGTGATCTGTCAGTTAGTGACTAGATCAGAACAATTTAATAGTGATCTGTCAGTTAGTGACTAGATCCGAATAATTTAAAAGTGATCTGTCAGTTAGTGACTAGATCAGAACAATTTAATAGTGATCTGTCAGTTAGTGACTAGATCAGAACAATTTAAAAGTGATCTGTCAGTTAGTGACTAGATCAGAGCGAAATATTAGTGACCTGCCAGTTAGTGACAAGGTCCGAGAAGAGTCAGTTGGTGACTAGAGTTATTAGTGATCTGTCAGTTAGTGACTAGATCAGAGAGAAATATTAGTGACCTGCCAGTTAGTGACAAGGTCTGAGAAGAGTCAGTTGGTGACTAGAGTTATTAGTGATCTGTCAGTTAGTGACTAGATCAGATAACAGTGATAAGTCAGTGACTATACCAGACCAATTTATTAATAACGAATGATTTGTTAGCAAAGCAGAATGTTAGCTAGTGATCTGTCAGTTAGTGACTAGATCTGAGAAAAAAAAAAAAATTTATGATAGCTCTGTATAGCTAGATCAAGACAAAAGATAAGACAAATAAAGGTTTTAGATGGTGAGGGTTTGCTGCAATGTAGTCAATATTAATGTGGCGCGCCACGTGAAAAGGGACCTTACGGGTGGTGACGTCATGTAGCAGCAGGTGCCCGGGAATGTTGACGTCACTAACTCGGCAGAACAAGCTGTCACCAAAGTCGCGCACTAGACAGTTTCTTTCTTGCACACTCTCAGCATAACAGCCCAGTACGCAAACGAAATGCATTTGTAGCAAGAATTTCCATTACTACTGATTAAATTACATGCTTACCTGAAGTCGCAATAGTGAAGTTTCAACTAATGCGAGCAGAAGCTGGCTTTCAGAGGGTTTTTATGCATACCCGGAATCAAAGATTGCAGTCCCATTCTAGGCACACTTTAGACCACTTGTATTAGCTTATGATTGTAATCATGGCGTCTTCACCATGCCAGTGAGCACTCTTATAGTCTAAATTATATGATCATCAATATTTAAACATAATATCTATTAGCAAATAAAGTAGAATTCAATTTAAGTAACTCCTGTGTGGAGGTCAGTACAGTGCTGATCTGAAGAACAAGTGGCTCCACCTATAATCAGCTGTTAATCAGTACTGATAATGAAAGCACATGAGTATGTGACTTTCAAGTTGCAGTTCAAGCAGCAGTTGGAAGTTTTGACAAAAGAAAAAGAAAACAATGAACTTCATAATAAAATCCGAAGATGAACATATTATATGATAATTTCCCAAAAGTTAGTGCTCGACAAACAATATAAATAATAAGGTGTTTATATTGTATTTTTTGGGCCTATATTATAAACATTTTGTGATACATTAAGTGATGAAATAAAATATATAATAGATATATTATATCAATTTGGGTAGTATGTTGCATAATATCAAGTAGGCCACTGTCCGTATATTTATAACGTTTTCATTCACGGATACGCTTGACTTGGTGGCTGTGCTAACATTTGTGTGGATTACCAAAATGATTGGCTGTGCAAATGGTTTTTTCTTAGCTTTTCTTTCACGGGCAAATTTGACACTGGGTCAGTTATTTAATCTAAGAATAGGTTAAATGGTTGAAAAAGAAACAAGTTTTAGAGAAATGATTAAGGAATTGCAAGTGCATTGTTCGGTCACATACGGAGGTTAATCTGCGAAAAAAATTTCGATGACACAATCTATGTAGTTCGGCAGATTGGCATGTGAATGGTCAGTTTTATTCATTTTCGCTTTTCTCTCATTAAAAAAAAGCATTTGTGTGCAACAAAATGACACTTGATATGAAATGCACGTTTTATTAGTATCAATGTTAATGAAGCTAGATAGTGGCTTATCAACAGCACGCATAGTCTCTGGATGATCCGCCTGAATTTTTTTGCATAAAATTTGCTCTAGCTTTAGCCAATTTTCTGGAGGTACATGGAAGCTCCCTCTGTTTAAAGAGTTGATTTGGACAGGATGGACTGTATTGGATCGGTGGGTCATCTAAATTTACTTGAACCAGTCCGACTTTGGAGCGCTATTGTCAAAGCATAAAAAGAAAAATTCCACTTTGTTTGATAGCAACAACTTTAATTCAATAAGGTTTATCAGTTATAGACGCTAACTAATGATACAAAGTCACTCTAGAATGCAGCCCTTGTGTCACTCTTTATAGGAAGAAAATACTATACAGGCAACTGTCGCAATTGAAAGCCATGCAGCCATTGAGTAGATTCCTTAGCTTTTGGAGGTTCGGGAAATAGTGTCGGATAAGATTTGTCAGTTCCGGAGTGGGGATCACACAACTTAGAAGAAATTTTAATGCAATACTGTTCAGGGCAACTTTTGTATTACCTGTTTATCACAGGGTTCCAAATCAGTCCTCTGATTCTCATATTCAAGGTGTGCTTATTATGCCTTGCACTAAAAAAGTGACAAAATACAGTGGATGCCCATGCAGATATAGTTGGGACTTTGGAGCCCGGTTTTACAATATTTCTGCCATGTTTAGGGCCTGTTTTACGAATTTTCATTAATCACAGCCATTTGCAGTTATTATTAAATAATTTTCATAGCACATCAAGAATGTTTATTGTAAAAAGAAAATCTGTAACATTATAACAATTTATTGCATTACCACCCCTAGATTAGGGATCATTCACTTTATTTATGACTAGTGTGCAGGGAGGGGAGGGACTTTTGTTAAAAAGTTGCCATAAAGCATAATATTGATACCTCCCCCCTTTAGATCTAATGTGGATTTTCAGTATGCCTCCCTCGGTCCCATGCAAATTTTGGTATCCCTAGAATCTAGAAATAAAAGACAATACGCATAACCTATTAAATATATATGCGCCTGTGACAAGAAAGTAAACTGTGTTGTTGACTTTTGCAAGTAAAAAGGTGCAAATGAACTTGTCGTGCACAACATTTAACTGTATTTTTTTGTTAACATTTTAAAGATTAAAAAAAAAGTCCCCTGACACATGTGCAAAAACTTTGTAAAACTACCAACCTCCTCCCTCCCCCAGTTGTCTTTAATTCTGAATGTTCATTATATCCAGTTGGCGTTACAGGTTGTGCACACTGTATTTATTTTACTAACAATAGTAGCATTCCACCACTGTTTGCCAATCCACCAATTCCTTGTTTTGTTAATAATGTAACATTGGTGTGAAGTGAAATGGCATTTAATAATTACATGTATATAAGTGTAATAGGCCTGTAGTCCTGAGTTACTCTTACAGTGGGATGTGACTGCTAGGGCCTCCGCGCTTCAGGATAAATGCAAATGTGTAGATTACGTGGTATAAAATGCTTTTCCATGTGCTCCAGCTTTAAAATTCCAATGTGTAAGACCTTTTGAAATGCATAGAACTAAATAGTTTAAATGATTGCTAACTGTTTGTGCATAAACTGAAAACTTTTTAAAACTGCATAAAAAAAAGTGAAAAACACCTAAATCTAGACCTAAATATTGCAAATTTGGTCACTTTGCATCAACGCAGTATCCACGGCAACCAAAAATAACAACTTAGAAAAAAAATATATATATAATTTTTCATCAAAATGAGCATGCATGACAAGTTTGATTGGGATTGCCTGTCCCCATATTCCTGGATTTGGCCTTCATTGCCGATTTTCTCGGTTGGCTGTTCTTAACTCTCGTTTGGAAGATTTTCGTCAAATAGACTTGCCTTCCTAAAACACCATGTAAGATACCAAAAATGTGAGATATATCAAAAACTTTTATATTTTCATGAACTACATTAATTAAACTTCTGTTTACCACCCCTAACTCATTTTTCATAATTTCACCCCTAAGGTCCCTTTTCACATGGCCTGTCACATTTATATAGAGGCCAAATTACAATATGTGGGTTTGGGGCGAGAGGCCCCACATTGTATGGGGCATGAAGCTGCTTCAGGAACCATTTAATAATGTGAACTTTACCTTAAATCCTGATAGATTAGCTAATTAAAATAGAAAAAAATGGCCGAAATTGAAACAGAGTGAAAAATACTTAAAAAATAAATGAAAACACAGAAAAATTCTGAAATTCAGAAAAAGTGAATAGAATGCCTTAAAAATGATAGAAGAACCCCCCAAAATAACTTTCAAGCTGAATGTGCTCGCAAAAAAAATTGCCATAGCATTATTACTGGGGGGCTTCTTGCCCGATGGGTTGGGTAAGAAGGCCATTTCATATATTTTACAAAATTGGCCGTAACTCCTCTATTAAAATTGGTAGACATTTGTTTCACTAGTTATAAGTAGAGTCTAGAGATCCCTTCCTGACAGCTTAAGCATTCAAATAATCTACCATAAAAGTAGGTCAAATCACACCTCGAAGTTAAGGGGGGCTGCATGCCCGACCTACTCTAGATGTCCGCACCCAGGACAGTTTATGTTAAATGTTTAAAACTGTTTAAAGTTATTAATTTCTTCTTCTTGCTAATGAACACTCACGCCGTCATTATGTTGAAGATTATGGAGTGTGGCGAATGCCGTATGATATATGAGAGATGGTAAGGCTGTGAGTCTGGTACATACCCTATTAATTCAGGGATGTCCAGGGTATTTTAGTTGCCCCAGTAGATCTATAGAACACTGGATATAATCCGCCTCCATTTAACGTCCTGTGGGCTCGGACAAGTCAGGGGCTATTTACAGTACCAAAGGTTCATGAACCTTTGATAGTACATAGAGGCTCATAGAGAGGCTGACCCTGCCTGAGCTCGAACCCACGCAGGCACAGCACTTCCCCATAAGAGCCCGATGCTCTACCAACTGAACTATTGGCACTACAAGGTGTTAATGCACTGTATGCTGTCTTACGCACTACTTATATGTAATATCTATTGCACATGGAGTGTTAAAATGACTTTTTAATTGATATCCCAATGTGCCCCGGCTGATGTCCCAATGTGCCACGCCTGGGCACAATGGGACAGTCATTTTTACGAATTACATTTTGCTCTATTGCTGCAGAAGGGTAGGTGCAGTCTAGTTTATTATGCCCAGGGGAGGATCCAGAAAATTCCGGTGGGGGGGTCTATCGGGCTGTCGCGTCGCGGAACGCATAATTCGCGACATAACGCGACTGCGCGTGGATAAAATTAACATGTAAAATTATATAAATTTTGGTCCGGTGGGGGGGGGATGCATCCCCCCCATCCCCCCCCCCTGCGTCCGTCCCTGATTATGCCTTGCATTTGAGCTAAATAGTATTGGTGATATTCATGCAAACTTCAGAGTTCTTCAGTGCTTTCAGCATTGAGCAAAATTAGTAGACGTTAAAAGCATCCCAATGTGCCCCAATTCCCCCTACTATTTAACTCATGAGTATAGGGGACTGGAACCAACATCGTCTAAACCAGGGAAAAATTAGGGTCCTATGCAGCTATGCCAGGATGCCATGCAGACAGTTACATTGAAATGCAAGCTAATCTGCATTTCCTGGTAGACCAAGTCAGTGAGGCGATAAATACTGCAAATAGGACTTTCAAAGTAAAAAGACCCCAGCTAGATAAATGCTTGTACCATCACCGAGGCAAGGCACGTGATGTAAGCGCTAAACCTCGTAGTTGATGGTTGTCACCCATCAGACAAATTACTCAGGGATATTTGTAAATCTTTCCGCAACACCGTGAGACTTAATTTGAGCAGAGTTTTGGAAGATTAAATTCTGCGATGTCCTACCAGTGGTCGCTAGAGACCCTAGTGTCGTTATGCATGTTCCTACACATGTTTTATTTAATCAATTTTTCTGAGGACTTAGTATTATTTTCATTTTTATTAGCTCGTCTGCTTTCTATGAAAACTTATGCCTGGTTCTCACGACGGCGATTTGAGAGCGACGCATCAAGAGAAGTCATTTCTTGGAAAGTTGTGGCGTAGAACGTTGGTTTTGGCACGTTACGTAATCAAATAGTGTCATGTGCGACGCTTAAAGTTAGTAGCCGCGGTGAGTCTTGAGGTGTCCGCGGCGCTGCTTAAGCTTTCTTCGCCGCGTTCCGCCTCTCTTTCCTCAGCGCAGTTCCAAACAGACGCGTCGCACTTTGTTTTGGAATTCGGCGAGGCTGCTTTTACTTCGCCCAATGTTGTTTCCTCTTACGCCGCTGATGGTTGTGAGGCAGCTACGTCTGAAATTGGCGACCTGCGACGCATCAGGAAACCTTCGGCGTACACCCGAGGTAAGATGCGTCGCTGAAAATGACAGCCTCGCCGAAGACTGTAAGGATGCAACGCCGCATTTAGGGACTTGTTACTGCGTAACTTGATGGTTCATCGTCGCACATGCATTCATAAAGCGCCGAGGACATTACAGGCGCGTCGATGCTGACCTTCTTCGTCGTCCTTGCCTTAAGCAGCGACGAAGGTCTCTTAAGCATCGACGAACGTCTGTTGTTGCAGCGCTGCGGCAAAGTGTGTTTCGCTGCTGCAGGAGTCACTTTTGGTCATTATAAAAAGGGACACAGAGGACCTCCTTGCTTCATTTGCTGATTGCCCTTCAATGAGAACACAACGACTGCCTACTGAACATATGCATGATGAATGAAGAAGAAATTATTGTTGTGGCTGGTGCTGCTGCTGTTGCTATCGGAGCTGTCTATTTGAGACACAGGAGGAGGAGGGCCAGGAGACAGAAAAGGTGGTGGATTCGCAACTGGTTGCTGCAGAGGGAACAACATGGTCACTTCCATCAACTGCTGCCTGAACTGCAAGTGCGTGACGTGTCCGGCTACTACAACTACACTAGAATGCCCCCTGCCATCTTTGCTGAAATCCTGGAAGCTGTTGGACCACTCATCGCTAAGCAAGACACCAACATGAGGAGGGCTTTGGAACCTGGTCTGAAGTTGGCTATCACCCTGCGGTACATGGCAACAGGAAACAGCTACAAGTCCCTAGCTTATGCTTTCCGTGTGGCACCCAACACCATCTGCAACTTCATCCCTGAGGTCTGCCTTGCCATCGTTCATGCCTTCGAAAGACAGCTGGCACTACCCACACAGCCTGAAAGATGGAAGGAGATAGCCAAGGCTTTTGAGACGAAATGGAACTTGCCCAACTGCATTGGAGCTCTGGATGGCAAGCACGTCGCAATCCGATGTCCCAAGGCTGCAGGCTCCTTGTTCTACAACTACAAGGGATTTCACTCCATTGTCCTGATGGCCCTCGTTGATGCCGACTACAAGTTCATCTATGTGCAGGCTGGCTGTCAAGGAAGTGCATCTGATGGCGGCGTCTTCAGGGACACAGTACTTCGACAACTCCTGGACGAGGAAGATCTAGGCCTACCACCTCCAGAACCTCTACCTGGCACAGAAGACAATCCTTTCCCATATTACATCGTGGGTGACGAGGCATTTCCCCTGAAGACATGGCTGCTCAAACCAGTGCCAAGAAAGAACCTTGACATTCCTTCCAGAGTCTACAATTACAGGATTTCAAGAGCCAGGAGAGTGGTGGAGAATGCCTTCGGTCTGCTGTCACACAGGTTCAGATGCTTCCTGACCACCATGCCCCAACGACCTACAAGAGTGACATACATCACAATGGCTGCTTGTGTTCTACACAACATTCTGCGAGACAGAGTAGGCGTCCACCATGCCCGTGACAATGAAGTGATGGACAGAGAAGATCCACAGACACATGACGTCACTGAAGGAGTTTGGAGGGGAGACCGTCAATTAGGAGACCTAGGAGAACCACTTCGACACGGAAATGCCTCCAGAGATGCCAAGGCTGCTCGAGACTACCTACGTGACTGGGTCAACAGTCCGGCAGGAAGTGTCCCTTGGCAGTTGGAGAAAATCTGAAGAAGATGCAGACTATCTATTCCAAACAACAAACCCCAGGCCCTTTTAAGGGCCACCAAATCCTCCCAATTGAGCTGGCCATGTACACATCCTATGTTGACAAAACAAGCCCAAAAATCAATCAATCAATCAATCCCTCCATCCATCTATCTATCTATCTATCTATCTATCTATCTATCTATCTATCTATCTATCTATCAAGCTATCTATCTATCTATCCAAGTCCAATCCCTGCAAAGTGACGACAACTGCTTTTCTTTTGCTGCAGTGTATATATGTAACGAGCATTGTGTTCCATCTATCAAGCTATCTATCTATCTATCTATCTAGCTATCTATCTAGTTATCTATCAAGCTATCTATCTATCTATCCAAGTCCAATTCCTGCAAAGTGACGACAACTGCTTTTCTTTTGCTGCAGTGTATATATGTAACGAGCATTGTGTTCCATCTATCAAGCTATCTATCTATCTATCTATCTAGCTATCTATCTAGTTATCTATCAAGCTATCTATCTATCTATCCAAGTCCAATTCCTGCAAAGTGACGACAACTGCTTTTCTTTTGCTGCAGTGTATATATGTAACGAGCATTGTGTTCCATCTATCAAGCTATCTATCTATCTATCTATCTAGCTATCTATCTAGCTATCTATCTAGCTATCTATCTATCTATCTATCTAGCTAGCTATCTAGCTATCTACCTGCCACTTGCCCTAGACAAGTGAAATTACAAAGTGATGCACTTGTACTAGTGCAACCAACCAACACAAGTTTTAAAAGCAAAGCACTTGTACTAGTGCATTACATTTTAATTAAGAAATTCATGCACTTGTACTAGTGCAATAAAAATATCTTTATACCAAAGAATGCAGCACTTGTACTAGTGCTGCACTTGGTATGTTTTGGGGCAAAGAAAGGGGGAACTAGCACCTTGCTTTTATGAAGGTGATTACTTTTAATGAAGGCCAGGACCGGACTTTTGTTTTGGGGGACTTTTTTTTTGGGGGACTTTTTTTTGGGGGATTGTCAACGTTTTTTTTGCTCTTTTTTGGCTCTTTTCGGTCAACACAAACTCTTTTTTTTTGTCAACATGAGATGTGTACGTGGCCTGCCCTTTTGGGAGGATTTGGTGGCCCTTAAAAGGGCCGAGGTTTTTTGTTGTCTTTGCTGCATCTTCTACTTTCGTGGAGAAAGGAGATTGTCAGTCCAACTGGCCGAAGGGGAAGGCTGGTGCTGGTGATGGGCGGCCGGTTGACCAAAGCTGGGTCCAGGGGGGTAGCCGTACTTCTCAGGGCTCTCCTGAGCATCCATCATCAGTGTCATGGAGGATGGGCTGGGCTGCATCACGGTGTAGCTGGGAGTCTGCCTGGAGGATCCTCCTTCCCTGGGCTGGTGGTGGTGGTAGTGATGGCTGCTGCTGGAAGCGTGGTGGTGCTGCTGGTGGTGGGATGGCACATACGTCGAAGAAGGAGGAGGATGAGGAGGAGGTGGCATCTGCAGGCGCTGAGGAGGATGAGGAGGCTGGAAGGTCTGCTCCTGATGCTGTCTTGACTGGCGGCTGGCCTCATCATCCCAGTAGAGGGCGGCCTCTGCAATGGTCCTGACCATCTTCCTCCTGATTTCAGGGCTGGCGTGCACTCCCACGTGGTAGAGGTCCTGGCACTTCATCCTCCAGTACTCCTGGTCGGGTGTCAACTCCTGGTGGTCGGGGCACATCTTGCAGCCAGAGCCTTTCAGGATTTTCTTGGCGGAGGACATGGCTTGCATGCTGCCTGCGATGACGTTCATGGCGGAGTGCATGGCTTCTTCTGCTGGGGCCTTCCTCTTGGTTCCCTTGGCAGCGGCTCCAGGCTTTGGTGCTCCAGGGAAGACTTGGGACTGCTGGCTCTCAGGTCTGTCCTGTGCTGGCTGTTCAGGTGGCATGTCCGGCATGTCATACGAAGCTGGCAGGGAATCCTCAGGGTTGTAGCTGTCCTCGGAGTCTGAGGCTGGCCGGTTGGCAGACAGTTGAGAGATGGCGGACAGCTCCTTCCCTGGCTTGTGGACGATGGAGTCCTTCAGGAAGCGACAGTTGTTCAGGATGTACTGGTCCCTCTCTGTGAGCGTCTCCTTCCTGGCGGCTCCTGAAGCTTCAGGCCTGACGAGTCTGGAGAAGTGAGTGCGGACTGTCTTCCTCCAGTTGAAGATGTCCTGGGAGGTGTACTTGGGTCCCAGCTCCTTGGCTTTTTCTGAGTCCAGCAGCAGCTTCTCGTTCCCCTTGTAGCCTCTGGTGCCCTTCATGTAGAGGACAGGATGCTCTCTGTACCAGTTGATGAGGTCATCTTCTTGGTCAGATGTGATGCCCAGGTTGTTGCGGATGTTTTTCTTGGGGGCCTTCCCTTTGCCCTTCTTGCCCTTGGACTTGGCTTCAGCAGCAGCTGCAGGGGTCTCATCAGCAGAGTCTTCTTCCTCCTCGAAGGTGTCCTCATGGATGGCCACTCTGTCTAGAGCAAGAACAGGCTGGCTCTCTGGTGTTTTCTTGGGAGTCTGCTTCGGAGTCTGAGTCTTCTTCGGAGTCTGCTTCTTTGGAGTCTTCTTTGGAGTCTTCTTTGGAGTAGACTTGGCAGTAGGCTCTGGAAGACCCGTGGAAGACTTGGCAGCAGGCTTGTCAGCAGGCTTGGCAGCAGGCTTGGCAGCAGGCTTGGCAGCAGGCTTGTCAGCAGACTTGGCAGCAGGCTTGTCTCCTTCATCAGTTTCAAACAGTTCAACTGAAGAATCTTCGTCTGTGCTGTCTTCTGGCCGGCCCTCGAAGATGGTCTCGCTGACGACAGTGGCTTTGGTGGTTGAAGTGGTGGTCTTCGTCTGGCTGCCAGCTGTAGTGGAGGTGTAGAGCCCAGGTAGAGAGAGGTCTGCCATGGCTGTAGTGAAGAATGTAGTCACTGCAGCATCTGAAGGTTCATGGAGAGGAGTTGCAGCTGGAGTTGTAGCTGGAGTTGTCACTGGAGTGCTCCCAGGAGTGTGGAGTGTTGACCTGGTGCTGAGCTTGGTTGGTGCCCTGGTGACGACGGTGCCCTTTCTCCTCTTTGGTCCCATGTTGTAGCAGCAAAAGTACAATTGTAGCAACAAAAGTAGCAGCAAATGTAGCAGTTGATAATAGTGTCGTGGATTCTAGGTGTGTTCTGGTCGAAGGTCTGAGTGGGTATGGTGCTCTAAACTGGCCTCCTCTATATATATGCAGGGTGCGGACCGCCTCTTTCCCCCTCCTTCGCCCCCCCTGCTTCGCTGCTGCTGCCCCAGCCGCTGCGCAAAAAGAGGGTGACACGCAGACAAAGGGTTGATGCTAAAAATAGAACAACGCATGCACTCAGGCGCCACTCTGTCTGCTGCATTGGGGGTCCAAAAGACGCGGCGCGCACCCTCTCACGTGCGTCGAACATGTGTCTTTCTGCGACGCGTGTCTGAAACATGTGACATGAAGCAAGAGCTTTCTGCTACACTGCTGTTTCTGCGTCGAAGCTCTTCTTTGTGCGCCGCATCTTAAAAAATCTGCGGCGCGCACTGATTTCTTTTTACGCTTCTTCTTGCTTCACCACTTCTTTCCTCGCAAAGATTCAACCGGTTGAATCTTTTTTTCCTGCATCGTCAAATTTCTAGGAATTGCGTAGAAAGACCTCTTAAAACGACGCATGCTGTTCCTGTTGCGCCGTAAAGCCAAAATTGACGGCGAACATGCTCAAATCTTTGCCCTTTCCTTGAAATATAAGAAACGCCGTCACTTAAACCCTCTGTTACGTCTCCGTGAGAACTAGCCATAAGAGCTATTGTCGTCACTCAAACGGCGTCGTCGTTGGTGTCAGCGTCTGCGTTGTCCTGATTAAGGTTTGTGTAAATGTCCACTTATGAGCTTACTATTTCGCTTTGAGAGTTATGAAATTTGGTACAGGTTTTGGCCTGTGGGTATGGATCGGGCACATGTCGAGAAATCCAAGATGGCGGCCATTTTGTGGTGGCCATCTTCGCAGTCATTTTGATTCTTGAACTGCCCATTGTTACCCTCATATTTCAATTAGGGTTATGAAATTTGGTACATTGACCTGTGGGAGTGGATCGGGCACATGTCGAGAAATCTAAGATGGCGCCATTTTCATTCTTGAACTGCCAAATATGACCTTCATATTTCGATTAGAGTAATGAAACTTGGTCCAGGTAGGCCTATTGGGTGTGGATCAGGCACATGTCGGGAAAATCTAAGATCGCACCATTTTGTGGCTGCCATTTTGTGGCTGCCATTTTTGCAGCCATTTTCATTCCTGAACTGCCCATTGTGACCTTTCGCTTACACACGAGCACTGTGAGCTTATTTGGAGTTATGAAATTTGGTACATGTATTGGCCTGAGGGCATGGATTGGGAACGTGTTGAGAAATCCAAGATGGTGGCCATTTTGGCATCTGCCTTTCTTCATTCTTGAACCATCCACTGTGAACTTAATATTTTTCTCAAGAGTTATGAAATTTAGTACAGCTATTGTATTGGCCAGTGGGTATGGATGGGAAACATGTCGAGAAATCGAAGATGGCTGCCAAAATGGCTACCATTATTGAACTGTCCATTTGGAGCTTAGTCTTTCATTTCCAGTTAAAAAATTTGATCGAGGTAAATTGGTGTTGCAAACTCGAAATGATGACGCAAGGAGTGACATAACGTTTTACCATTTATTCACACTGGCAACTCAAAGTCCAGAAACCCTGCAAACAACATAACATATCTATATAAATAACCAGTATATAATATTCATAGTAAACCTCAAATGTGTAACCCATGAAATATGATTATTAACAAATTAATTAATATAATGAAATATATTAGTAGCATTACGCAGTCGGGGGTCTCAAGGCACCATATGAAATAACCAAACTAAATATGTTCTTGGCTGCCCCAGCAGCTGCATCTGAGAAATGATTAATACAAATAACTGATGATAGCTAATCAATGATAATGATGACTCTAAATAAATAGGAATGTAAACCTAAGTGAAAGTTACCATAGATAGTTTTTTAGAACTGTAATTACCCAAAATGGGCTGGCATCGATATATAGGCCGTGTTAGTGGAACTCTCCTTTTTCCAGCTCTCCTGTGTTGACGAGCAGAATAAAACTATTTCCGGGAACAAGCTGCCATTTTGTGCCATTGCTGAGTCAGTGAAGCTGGCATTCCAGGCCCCAGGGCACTTTTAATCCATTGAAAACATTACGGATTTGCATTGCCGAGTCTTAAATGGAATGTTTAGCATGGATTGCCACCATATTCCAGTACTGTCAGGCTGATTAGACTTTGTTACGGACCTTACAAACCCCGGGTCCATTGTAAATTCCAAGGCTGATGTTTCCGGAAATAGTTTTATTCTGCTCGTCAGCACAGGAGAGCTGGAAAAAGGCGAGTTCCACTAACGCCCGCTATTATCACAGCGTCACAATACAAGTCACGACTCTGGTGTGACCCCTGCATGATCATTATTGCATTCTGACTGATCAATGGCAATTATTATGGGATATTCACCTAGGGGAAAGCAATGAGGGATTTTCTTTTCTTTTTGCTTGGTTTGTCAAAAATTCGCTTTCTTGAAGATTAAGATCAAATTTCGTCAACTTAATCTGGAGGCTTTCCAAGCAGCAATCCAAGAAAGACCAAAAGTCAATACTGGAACTTTTTCTTACACTCTGCATCACTGCACGTATTTGTTGTTGAACTGCAATGTATTTGTTCTGTTGACATGTGATGATACCAATCATACTGATCAGGCACCCTTGATGACCCTTGATGACCTATTTTCCAACATCCACTATATTCACTCAATTTACACTCATCACAATTGACTAGAATCTTAGCCGCAACGAGCAGGAGAAGAGGGGGTAAATAGTCACAGGGGTAAAAAGTCACAGGCCTTTTTGACCAACTTCCAGTGACCTAATTCTTAAGCTTAAATTATCATTTGGGATGCGTTTATGAGAAGAAAGTCTGCAGGGAATATGAAAATTATGCTCATTTGGCAAAGTGGGTTTTTACCCACCTCATGCATTTTTGGTGTCCCAAACAGGTTCTATGCTTAACTTTCTCTATTTTAAAATGTCTGGTCTCTGTGACATAGGAAGTTGTGCTACTGTTTCAAGGTCTTTTAGATAATTGTCTTTCATGCTGTTAATCCATTTTTGGCCGTATGGTCACCAACTTGCCATGATGTGTTCAACCATGTAATCAATATTTCATGCTGAGGAAAGTAAAATAAGCCACACTTGAGGCTTTGAGCTTAAAATCTTAACCTTCATCTATAATACTTCTGACAGAGTATTGTAGTAAGTTTTCATTAAAATTGCGAACTTGGGGCAATTTCTGACCCAGGCTCTGCTGGTGGTGCATTGTCATTGTATGCTGATAACTTTTGAAGGCTCACTATAAATTTCAAGCAGAAGGATGACAATCAAGTCTAGATCTGCCCATAAACTCATATAGTGCTGTATGTCCATAACAATTACGTGTGACTTGTGACTTCTTGACCTGGTGATTGCAATGACCATGGTCTTGTTTTATACTAGTTATTACAAAGCCCTACACTCCATGGACCTTCTCCTTCTGGTATAAATTATGTTTTTGAATTTTCAGGTATGCAAGAGACTCAGACTGGCCAGGTGGACCTTAAGGACATTGCACCCGAGACCTTGTCAGCTGTCATCACCTACATTTACGGGGCAAAAATCAGAATCAACCCAAGTAATGTTCAGAATCTCATCCAGGCTAGTGAAATACTCCAATTTGAATCTCTGCGAACTGCTTGCGAAGACTTTATCATTGCTCAAACTTCTCCTTCTAACTGCATAGGATTTTACCAGTTTGCTCGCCTTTACAATTTGAAGGTAAGTACTGTTAAAGTACAGATATATTTCAATAGAGATCAAGTCTTAAATATGACATTGAGAACCATATTGGATAATGAAAGAATTAAAAAGATAATAGCCTATTGCTAGGATATAAATGTATAAAGCATGGAGTCACTTTAAGGGACTTCTAAAATTTTATATTTTGTTCCTCTTTAATTTCAGAAACTGCTGTTTTGTGCACGGTTGGACATGAGGAACAAGTTTAAGGTGGTGGTTAAAGGACAAGAGTACTTGCATCTGAGTTCTGATGACGTCATAGAATACATCTCTGATGATTTGCTGGAGGTCCAATCAGAGGACGTCGTTTTTGATGCCGTCAAACTTTGGACTTACCACGACATCGAAAACCGTCGCGACCAATTCGAAGGCATCATGAAACATGTGAGACTGCCCTATTGCAGCAGCACTTATCTATGTCATGAAGTGACAAGCTGCGAGCTGATGACTTCAAAGGTGTGTCAGACTTATTTGGAAGAAGCTCAGATGTTCCACATGTTGCCGGAAGACCGACATGAGATGCACAGCCCCAGAACTACAGCCAGGTCAAAGTTCAACGTGAAGAGACATCTGGTGTTGGTTGGAGGACTCACAAATTCTAATGAAGAGAATGGGTATGTAACGTTGTTCTTAATCAGATATTTGGCAGGTAGGCCAGTTGTCAGACACACAAGATATCTAACCATCTAAGCATATATCCAATTATAGAACCAAAGTCACTGAGCGAAGGCAGACCTTTTTCTTTTTACCTTCAGCGAAAGAAGTTTAAAGAAGGTATTGTAATCACTTGGGTAAAATGGCGGGCGGCAGGCAGATATATATCGTTTCAGGGCCAGTACTCGTCCTCTATTGAATGTACATGGATCAAATTTGGTACACATATAACCCCTATAGTCTAGTGGTGCATTTTTGATGCGCAGCCTATGTTTTTTTTCCCTTTCACAGTTTGACTATAGCACTTGTCCTACAGTCTGTGTAAACAGACTGGCACCAAGCACTTGGCAAGCAGGCACCTCTGCAATCTGATTGCTTAATTACCGCATTGCTTCTTGGGATACGTGTATAGGCCACGGATTTCTGATTAGCTTGCTAGGTCATGTGATTGGATTTGCCAATCAGCATCATGTCAGGATCCTGACACATCTGGGACCTGCATGATTGCTAGATGCCGACTCCAATGCATGCTGGAGAAGGTGGTCCAACTTAAGTTTGACTACCTTCACTAAATATCGCTCACTTTAGAACCATAACACCACGGGCGCAGCGCATAATGCCTCAAGTGGATTGTGCCAATTTTCTGTATTTCCACCCACCATCACAGACCTTTTTTGCATGCAAAAGGTTGATTAAAGTTATGTCTAGATGGATATGAATGGATGTCACCTCCAGAAAAAAAACGAATGCTTGGTAATGTGTTGCTCGCGTATTGCGATACATACGGTAACCTCCAACAAACACCAGCCTGTATGTGTAGGAACAATTGTACATTCCTGCCAGACCAAGCCTATGGTATTGGCACGCATGTTCTTATTGATGCGTACTATGTAACAATGCCATTCTCTTCTGTGATGTGTACTAAACTTTCCTTCTTCTACAAGGTATATACATATGCATATATATATAAGAAACAACAATGACTAAAATCTAATTACTGCATCGGGCAGCCGTTGTCTCAAATAATCTGCAGGACATCCTGACCTGGCCTTATCATGTTCCAGATTACATAAGCGAGGCCCACAGAGCCGAAGCCTATTCGGCATGGGGTCTGGGGGCTGCCTTAGGCCCTAGAAGCCAACAGATTTTATGTTGCTGGATATTGATCCTGAGCAGTTATAAGGCTATTAATTTTTCATGGAAGGTCTGGTATATAAAAAGCTAAAAATGCTGGTTTTTCAAAAGTTTTCTGTCAGTTACCACCGACGACTTCTGATTTTTATACAAAAGTGGCGGTTTAACTTTCAGAACGACAATTTACATGACCTTCATCTATAAGAACGGACAACATCCAACCATAATTGCTAATTTTGAGAAAATGTTTGGACGTGAGGTTGAGGCACCCAGAGAATAGAACTGCACAAGAAGTATCTCTGCAGATGACATTTTCCAATGTTGTATGTTATGAATACTTTCAGATGCTGTTGGTATTTGAAGGAGGACGCTCCATCGTGGGAGCTGCTGGCAAGACTGCCAAAGCCAAACCGGAAGTTCTTTGGAGTGTGTGCAGTGCAGAGTGGCATCCTCTTAACAGGAGGTTACCATGGCAACAACAAGGTAAATACTACGTATTGTCTTAGGCTAATGTCATTTGGGAGATAGGACTTCTGAAGTAATCATACGGGTATAAATATAGCCCAGGATAGGCCAGGAAACCAATTGGGACTTTCTTTGATTATCCTATGTATCCATAATGCTCATAATATGCTCTTTCTTTGAGTCTGCAGTAAGTGGGTGTCTCTGCCAAATTGGTTTAGAATCTTCTATTGGGCCAATGAAAATGTGTTAGACTGAAATTGCAGCTGGTGAATCTTTTTAAGAAATGACACTGCGTAACACTTGCCTGCGCAGTCTAATTGGTATGGCGACAGTTATTATTTATTTTGAGTGTGTCGTCCACCTGTCCTAATTAGCCTACCAAGTGCATAATTACAGGAAGTAAAGCCCCAATCATCCATCCATCCAATGCAAGATGTTTTGCGTTTGGAAAACAAGTGTGTGAGGCCAGACTCCATATCATTTTTCCGTCTCGTAGAGACAGGTGTACAGTAAACACTACTGTTCAGTGTTGACCCATTAGAAATACAAACTTATTATTTGCAAACAGCTTGTCTAGTCTCCCTTTTGGTGGCTTGATCTATCAACAACCTTCTTATCTCTTTGGTATTCATTACATTCTAATGATGTTTGGTTGCAGAAAGACTGCTTTCTTTTTGACACCAGAGAGAAGCGATGGAGTACGATGACCCCCTTGCTGAGTGGTCGTTGCAAGCATGCCTCTGTGGCACATATCGGAAAAGTGTACGTTTTGGGAGGAGAGGACGACCGAGACAAGAGGCTCCAGAGTGTAGATGTCCTGGATCTGAAAACGAAGCAGTGGTCTCCCGCTCCACCCATGCCCAAAGGTTTGTCCGATCCGATGTGCATCAGCCACGGCCGGCACATTTTTGTTTTCGGAGGAATTGAGGACGGCATGACCACCTCCAAAATGATCATGATGTTCGATTCAATCTGGGGAGAGTGGACCGTCAGGGCGGAAATGCCCGAACCGTGTCGATTGGGTGCTGCAGTATCTATAAATAACACCATGTACATCGTGGGCGGGTATACTCAAAGTTGCCTGAAATACAACCCGGATAAAGACACTTGGGAGACATTACAAGGCAAACCAAAGGAGAAGCATGGCAATGCCCCCGCTGTCACATGGCAGGGCAAGATCCTTGTGCCTGGGGGAGATGTGAGTAGTGCTATGAGCACAAGGCTGGTGGAAGTGTATGACCCTGAGACAGACCAGTGGTCCAGTTGGCCAATTAGTCTAAGGGAGGAACTCTCTTGTCACCACATGGTCAATGTTGACTTGCATGGCATCTGATGATCTCAAGTTTTATTCTAATGATTTTATGGAATGAACGCTGGAGCGTCTCTTCTGCGAGGTTCTCTGATCTGATACTTCAGGTTGCCTTGACTACTTATGATTCAAAGTAATAGTTATATATATATATATATCAATTGACACCTTTAGTGACCTGTATCATGTAATTAGGAGTCATTTTTCACTCTTAAGGTACAGAGTTGTTGCCATGATAAATGCATGACAAAGTCAAGAATAATGAAATATACATACATGTATATTTTTATTAGAATCTCATTTTATTAAATATACACACCTTCAAGCATAAGGGGACAACCATTATCCTGGGAGGAGTGGGGGGGGGGGGGTGGTTTGACTTTTTGCATGCATTTTTTTTTATTGTACAAAGTACAAGAGCTTGTGGTATTTATTGAATATTGGATGTTTTTAACAATTATTGGTGCTAATATCAATTATATTATTCATTTTAATAAATATATTTATATGACTTTTGGATGAACAAAGAGCAGTGTTTTTATTCATTTATTGGAGAAACTGTTTTGTCTGAAGAGGATACAGGTCTTGTATGACGAATGAGGATACATAATATAGCCTCAACATATCCGGTGGTCATGGCTCAAGGGGGATTTGGCTCAACTGCATAGGCAAAATAAGTATATCTGTATTGGGTAAAATAAAGCCATGAAACTATACACTGATTGTATTTAAGCATCGAACTGAGTATACAAGAAGGGACTCAGAAATCTTGAATGAAGGTCTCAAGATTTAGTGTCCAAAGCAGGAAATTAGGTCATGTGAACCCAGCTTCTTATCAATGATTTAGTTTAGTTTTTAGATAAACCTAACTAAACGTATTCATCTTCAAAAGTGTTATAAATTTTAATTTTCTCCAATAATATTTCCTGTGCCTAAAATTTTGATGGAATAGTTAATTATGGGCGACGCATCTCACTTCAGCTCTGGGTGCATGGAAACAGTATGAAGGTGGACAGGAAGAACATTACATTATTCATTAAACAGGCAACTAGAGGTATAGGGGTCGACTTATCATCATTTGACACTGTTTATATGAGACTTCAGTCAGAAAAAAGTTCAACAAAATTTGGAGAGACTGCACACACCCATTACATGAAACATTCGCCAGTGCAATTAGTCATCGTAGTGGTAGGCTACTGTTGCCGTATGCTTGCACGAACAGGCACAAATCCAGCTTCACTGTTCAAGCGATGAAGCTGTACAACCAAACAATTAGACGCTGAATTCATTGATATGATTAAATTTGTACATGTATTTTTTTTTCAATTTTTGTTCAAGCAGAGTGATGTGAGAATTCAATTATGCTTTTTTTAGGATTCAATAAAGTTGACTTGACTTGACTTGACTTGATAAGCTACATTTTAACAGGTGATTCATTTAATTTCAAAACAGACAACAAGAATACATAACAATGTTAAAGCAACATATCCTTAATTAATTTTCAACTGATGATTATGTAACATTGAGCAATTAATCTATATATATGCCAATCTTGTTATTGTTTTATATTGTTACGGTACTAGCTGTTCACCCGTCAGGGTTTGGTTGACAAAAATTCACCCTAGCTGTATCAGCTTCTTCTAAGCTTCCTGCAATGTGAAGCCAGCTCCCTTTTTCACTTCTGTTCAGTTTCCAGTCAACTTCTAGTTAGATTAACTCGAATCTGGAACAAATCTGCTGTAGCGACTGGGCCCAATAGGGTCATTGAATATATTTTCTTTCTTCTGTTTCTTGTAAAATTCTTTGTGAAAGTAAGTCAGGTTTAGACCTACAAAGCCTGCAGGCAACGGCTCTTATACTGGCCTAATATAGTAAAGCCCAAGATGGTGATTAACGAAAGAAATTAGAGAGCAATGGTCTTTGCAAATTAGGTGCACCTGTTGATTATTTCCCCGTAACCTTTGAAACTGGTGAGTCCTATTGATGTGATGAGCAGTAGAGAGAACCAAATCGAACAGCAGTCATCAGTTGTCAGGTATAAGCTGACCTCTAAAGAAACGTTATGCAAACTGAACCAAATTAAAAACGCAAAACTATTTCCAGGACTTTATTTCTCTCTATAAGCTTCAGATGGGCTGGTGAGTGTACGCATATGTGTAATGCAGGTGTCAAAGAACTCTGCTGCATAAAATCACTAAAGTATGTCAATGTTTTGCATGTCTGTGGCCAAGTTTATCACATTAGGGTATGGCCAGTGGACATAAATCCTACACACCCCATAGAGCAAATTTAATGATTTCATGTTAAAGTTTGAAGACTTGATGCAAAAGGCCACAAAAATGATTTCAGTTGGCGCCACTTAACTTTAGGTGTTTGGAAAGTCAGGTTTGTCACGCACAATGGTATTCCAATGCAAAAACGCAACTATGGAAAGAAGTCGTTGAACAGCCTATTCAATAACTGTAGAATGGCAAAAGGCTCAGGATCCATCAGAAAGACCTTACGCTACATGTGTAATAGCAGAGTGGTTTTTGCACCTATGATTGTGATGTAAGTATAAATATAAATATAATATAAAGGAAAATCAAAAACAGCCTAATATTCAATGTAGATCCATCTACACATGTATGTTTATATCATTGATGACATCCGAAAAAAATGGTCTTGGTTAATCAGAAATAACCCCGAAACAAGCTGCAAAAATTTCATGTCTCCAGGACATCTACTGATCACGAATCAATGGGAGAAGGGTCAAAATTTGGTAAGTCTGAAATTCTTGTCTCCGGTGTTTAACAATAATTCATGATGACAGAAAGGCACATGTAGGACCTCTTGATGTTATGTGTCATAGACAAGGATATTAGCAAAACTTCTGACACAAAAAATATGTGGAAGGTTATTTTTATCCCATCCAAAAATACAATTGAAGTGGATGACCCCCCTGAAAATGGCCTGTCTCCACCAACATTTTCTTTAAAAGATTGCATCACAAAAACTTGTACAGGATCCTGATTCAATTAAACTCTTCCATGCATCGAGACTTGACTATCACTCTTCTAAAATATAGTTTCCAATTTCTGAAATAATATCCTGTATAAGAGCAGGAGGTTGCTGTGTCAATGTCTCCAATATTGCATCATCAGCATCACACCAGTTTGGTTTCTTAATAAAAATGATAGGGACGTACATTTTGTGAGAAAACCTAGTGTCTAACGTTGTCTGAGAACCCAAGAAAATAACTGCGCTATCTGTAGCTCTGTATCATTTATGTAAACCAAAAGATTTGAGTATTTCTGTTGACATGGCGGTTGTCCTATCTTAATTTGTCATTAGCAAACGCCTTGCTGCTCTATTTTGACTGCATATTTCTGGACCAGAATCAATGTGAACATGCTTCTGGTGTTCATAAGATCATTGCATGCACAAATTGCCAGATTGCTAGTTTTGCACTGGTCCCTACAAAGATTTTTATCTTAATTATCATTAGCATCACGCTGTCATTAGCATCACAACAAAAAATGGCTTCTTTCCTTTACCTCACTAAAATTCGGTTGCAGGTGACAGGAGTTGAAATTGTGTTCAATATATATTATCAATTAATGTTTTAACTAAATATTACACAGAAGTTTTGCGTTTTCCTTGCATCTGACATGCTTAGTATGAATTTTGCGCTTCTCTGAGATTTACTAATCAAATATTGGGTGTCATTGACATTTTACCATTGTCTAGCACCTGAAATATGGTTCAGCAAAGACATTGGGCACTGGAGGGGTAGTGGATATCATCTTTGTTATTCTGAATCCAAACTATTGGTGAAAGAAGTATTTTTGTTTCTGTTTGTAAATTTCTAGTTCAAGAAAATGTTCTATCTTAATAAGTATTGGTCGTAGAGACCTGAAATATAGCTCAATGTTTGCAGAATAGCCACTTTCCCATAGGTTGGTAATACATTCTTCAGCTCGAAGTGGTGCGGATTTCAAGTAATAGGCATGATGCTAATGACACACATATTCGGCATTTAATCTACCGAAATGCATTATCTCAAAAATAATTGGTCCTAGAGACCTGGAACCAGTCTTTGCGAAGATTGCCGGTCTGAAGGAAATGTCCGGCAGATTTTCAACCGGTCCGGCAGTCCAGTCCAAAAAATTGCCATTGGATACATGTTACAATTTTTGGAAATAGACAAAATATCCATTTCGGTCCGGCATGGGATTTTGGATCTTCGCAAAGACTGCCTGGAACTTGGCCTAAAACGCACAAGCTACCTGCCTAATCATTGGTAATAGATTATTTAACCCTAAGTGGTCAGGATTTTTCAGTTATAAGTGTGATTTTAATGACAGTCAACAAACATCACAGCTGTAAATATCACCTCATTACAGATCAGCATAGCATTTGGGACCCTTGGACGTGACAGTGCAGTGATAGCTGATTGTTTGACCTACCCAATGCCAACTTAAAAAGGCATTTCTGGGCTAAAAAAAATTTCAAATTTTTTTCAGCTGAAATTTCAAGGTTTTCAAATTTTGACCCATAACCTTTGATGGACATGCAATGTCGGTCGCAGGAATTGCAAGACAGTGCAATTGTAGAATGAACTTGTACTTAAAATGACCTACATGCAATTGACATCCCCTGATCCTGTTTCCTTAGTAAGTGGCATCATTATTCAGCATTAACTTAGTGAATTGCCTGCTTGCTCTGGACAAACACGTTTGACAAATTGCAAAGGTATGTTTACCAAAGAGGATTGCTGGGCCCAGGCCATGAAGCCCTGTTGTCATGCCAGGTCTGCTTCCCAGTTATCTGTTCCCTCACAGTTCTGATGTTGACATGGTGGTTTTCTTAATTGTGTCTCCGAAGAATGTGTTGCTACTTGAAGATGGTCATGAATGCCCTTCTTGGCCCTTCTTTCAGTGAAGATCACGTGTGTGGCAGATCAATGACATGTCAGTATGTTGTTTCCCATTTAATATTATTTTTCAAATTTAATATAGCAATGGAAATCATATATTGTGTTTTCATGTAATATAATAATTTGAATGTTGAACGTGTATTATGCATGAGGAATAGTGTATGATGGTATCTGAAGGAACACAGTTGACTTTTCAATCTGAGCCAGGAGTATATAATTTCTTTCTGCAGTTCTGCAAAAAACCGCAGAATTCTACAGTTCTGCAAAAACAAACAGCAGAATTCTGCAGTTTCAAAGACATGTCATGCGTTTTTAATTGTCTGTCAGACAACAAGAACTGACAAAATTTTCTCTGGCATGCTTGATAGGCTTGACTATTCAGTTGTTATTGACATATTTTGGAAAATTATCAGACAACAGGTTTTGTCATAATAGGGATTAATAAAAAAAATGGTGGAGAGTTGGGACAGTGCTAAGACTCTCCCCACATGTGTTACATTTATCCAGATTTATTTTTATTAAGACAGAAGAACTTGTCTAGAGCAATTTTCAACAAAGATTGAATATTTTAGGCCTAACTAATTATTCATGGTCTAACAAAATTAGATATCAGGAAATCTAGATGGGGAGAGTTGGGCCATCTGGCCGAGGCCTAAGTCTGACAGCAAACTAGAGTTGCAAGAGGCCTCAATTCTGGATTACAGCGAAACACTTTGATATAGAATTGAAGTGGACTGTAGCAAAGTGGACTGTGGCACTGTGAAAATGGCACTCCGTGACTCATGATAGCCGATGAAGTGTCATCTTCTCTACTTTCAACATGGGAAACATAGAGGCTGTTTGATTAGTCATGATCAAGAGTAAGCCATTTGACTTCTCATAACAAATTTTAGAGTGAAAATCAGATGCATAATCCTTTCGTTTGGCTGTCACCAACAAGCATGATAAGTCTCCTTCAATCAAATTAACATTGAAAGTATTGGGTTTGATCATGACAAATCATCAGCATGATGACACACCAAGTGCTGTTTTCACAGTGCCACAGTCCACTTTAATTTTATATCAAAGTGTTTCGCTGTAATGCTAGAGAGATGCTGGGGCATGCAAGTGCAGGGGCATGCAAGTGTATAGGGGCATACCAGTGTAGGGCATACAATTGTAGGGGCACGCACGACATTGCAAGTGTATGGGGCTTACAAGTGTATGAAACATACATTCGTCATACAAGTGTATGAGGCATGCAAGTGTATGGGGTATGCAAGTGTAGGCATACTAGTTTATGGGCATACAAATGTATGGGGTAGGGGCATACAAGTGTGTGGGACATGCAGACCTAGGTCCTGTGTTTGGGGCATGCAAGTGTAGGGGCATGCGAGTATAGGGGCATACAAGTTTAGGGCATACAATTGTGCATTGTATTGTAGCAACTAAACTAAGTGAGTCATTGGCCTTTAATAATTGTCTCAAAAAGGACAGACATCATAAAATTTGCGTGTTTTATTTTTGTGCAACAGTCAACTGAAAAAATTGTCAATCTGAAACATTTTTTAAAAAGACTATCAGTTAAGTCTATTTCGGGGTAGAGTTATCTCAAGCATCTCGCGATATCGTAAATTCAGTTTTGGGATTTTAATGTTTTATGCAGTGATTGTCACTTTTACTTTTAAAATTTGGCTTTCAATGCAATAAAAGATTTTTTCTATTTTGCTTTGAATTTTTTTCTTGCACCTACATTGTTTCCCAAAAAACATGACTTTACCTTCTGCATGTATATTATATGCTTATCTGATTCGAAAATTGAAATAGTGTTCTAGGTAAGTGATGGGCGAATTTCATGGCAGTGCCATTTAAATGTAAATGTGAATTTCTATTTTTTTAAAGTCCATCACATAGACAGAGTCCATCTCAACAGACTGTACAATGACACCCTTGGCAGGCCTATTCAAGCACGCGCCTTTCTAAACTCCCTGGGGAGTATGCAGCCAGGCAGCCGTATTAGGCACCTCAATGCTAAGTCACTCTACAATCGCCATCACTACCCATAGCCAAGTACCCATTTACACCTTGGTGGAGTGAAGCAAAGAGTTCTATAGGATCTGCTCAGTTCCTTCATGCCATGGCTGGGACTCGAACATACTACATCTCAGTTACCAGGCGAGCACCTTATCCACTAGACCATGGCATATTTACATATTACCATACAAACGTCAGTGATATATATAAATTATATGCACTATGCACGTGACATTATCAGGAAAATTAACATTGGTGAATCTGGTGTCACTTCCTATGGAAAGGGCCTCCTCTGGCTCTGTAGTACTTAGTGACACCAGTAATTAAATGGAAAAGGCCGCTCGGGTCACCAGGTCACTTTGTGTGAGACCCTGGGAGACAGCTCTGATCTATAAATGGTAGAATGTCACAACCTCAGTATTAAATTGGATAATTTTTCGAGAAAAACGGTGACATGTGCAATCTCTACTGTTCTGTAAGTCATTCTGTGACTTTCAATAACAAGAGATCATCTATAGAAGATGTCGCGTTACTAGATTATTGGCAGCATACGAAAGTGGGTTCGTTACCGCTTATTTATTCTCAATATTGTTATTTTGTCTTAACTGAAATTGTATTAATCTAGCGAATTTGGTAAATTTTAAATTCTCTTTTTGAAATGACTTTTAGTGTTGAAGTTCCTTGCAACTCAGTTTCACTATTTATGGGAAAGAACTGGACTGGACCATTTCATTGTGAAAATCGCAATGTGCGAGTCATGACACAGATGATATGTCATGAGTTCACCGTGAGCATAAATTATACATCAAACCATAGAGGCCGTTCGATTATTGATTATCAATATGATGTTTCAAAACTGGTTTTAGTGCATTAATCGAGACACATAGTTTACAATAATTTTATTTGTAACTGACCATGATCAAGCAGTGCATATCAATCTCTTTGTAAAAATAAGTAAATGTTCATGGATTACATGATAATTAATATTATTATTTGCAGAGTTGCGAACTGGTCGAAAAGGCTGCAAATTGCGACGGATCTATTTTTTCCTCATTCTCAAAGCCAGACTTTGTCGTGAAATGGCCCATTTGAACTTTCCCTCGGACTTCTCCTTCCCGTTCGCCTCATTGATGTCGCTTATATAAAGTTCAGCCTTTTATTTTATTTTTCACTGCGTCTGAGCTAGTCCACATAGGCCTACGAGAAACTGTAAAATTGAGTCTTTCCGGTTATCATGTTTCTATCTTTCTTCGAGCAGTATCATATCACACCAGACAGGAAGACTTGGAGAAGAAGATTGGACATTAATTAGTCAATTTCGCCAGACGTCTCATTCAGTTATCAGATTACTGTAAAAGTAGTCTTGATCTGTTGCCTAAGGTAACTTGATAGAAGAGCTAGACACCTTTCAAGCCTTGCTGGGCAGATTTCCGCCTCCTGTCGAACAGTGATCTTTTGTCCACGGGCGAGATCTCGGAGAAATATATTCCAAAAATGCTAATATTTGTCAAAGCCAATATTGAGAGAGGGTTTTGGCAAAATAGTTATAAGGAACTAGCTTCAATTTGAAAAGATCTACAGAAATCATTATTATGGTAAAAAAAACAAACAAAAAACAAACAACAACAATCAAATACAAATGTATTTATAATGTGACCATGCTAGAGAGATGCTGATAGGCCAAAATCAGTTACTTGACCCCATCATAAAAAATCATATGGCATGCTTTGAGTGCAGCATGAGATTGTTTTTACAATTTCTTTTATTTTTCAGAGTTTTCGTATTGCATGGTTACAGTGCAACATGAGTTTTTATTTAAAAAAATTACAATAAATATTTTTTTCCATTTTTTTTTCCCTTTTTTTTCCGAAAATTTTTGTCAGATAGATCTACATTATAATGGAAGCATAGTGGTCATGTAATAAAACAAATAGAGCACTTATTATCGTGCAATATGAAAATTTATTTGCACTCGTACATTTTCATATTGCACTCGTATCATGCCGTATTTGTATATTATAGAAAAAAAAAATCATAAATGGCTTGTAGTATGGGAACGCGTCCAGATTCTGGCCACCACAGGGTGGAAAATAAAGTGTCGTTGAACACCATTTCAAGGGGGACTAACCAGAAAAATTTCAGAGCTTAATAACTCCGAAGTGATGAGATACGTATCTACTCCCATTGTGAAGCACAATAACATGGGGCATTTTCTGCCACTCATGACATTGGCTTTACTTCAGGCCTGCAATACAAAAATGCTGTTATTACCAGTGCTTGGCCTTGTGGCTAAGTCCTCCTCCCCAAAATTAGTAACTCTCCAAAGTAGGTTTCCATAACTGGCCAAATATGTGATGCCTGAAGATCGGGGTATATATTTTTCACTTTTTGGCATGTACACGAATTTGTAAAGCTGCAAAAACGAACATATACATGAATTTTACATTCGTGTAAGTGATAAATATTGCTATTCACGCATTTTTGTATGTGTAATAATGAACACTAGAATGCCCGTTGGAGAGACAGGTTGTCTGAAAATGCATTTCATATTTGTTTAAGTGCTATGATATATACCTGTGAAGAATATATAGAAGCGAAATACTCATTATAGTAGCCATGCATGCGTTATAGTTTTGATAATGAAAGATGGAAGTGAGTTGAGAACTTGAGATCTAGCAATGCTATCAATGTATGTCTCGATCTGTGTATCCCTCGGTGTTATCTATATCTATCTATCTATGTATCTACCTATGTATGTATGTATGTATGTATGTATGTATGTATGTATGTATGTATGTATGTATGTATGTATGTATGTATGTATGTATGTATGTATGTATCTATTTATCTATCTATCTATCTATCCTTTGATGTATGACTGCAGCTACGAACATGTCATGTACCATTGAGAGTTTATCAAATGGTAGACACCGTGGCAATTGTGCGAGGATTCGATGGAAGAACATTATTTTCACACTTAGATCATGACAGTTACAATGCAAATACGTCTGGTTCGAAATTGCAAGTGAATGTCAGAAGTGTGTGAAAATTGTGAAAGCCTGGCTGATCAGAGTGTTTGTACAATATGTGTATTGGGATGTGTTTCGGTGCTATACGTGAGGCCTATTGAAGATGAATGGGTGGGGTGAATTAAGTGCTGTGTGTAACCCCCCCCCCCCTGTAAAATGTTTTGTGGATCCGGCCCTGATGCACATTATGACATCCCACTTAATGCCTGATACTTTGAAATGGGTGCAATATTGGAGATAGTATTAATTTTGTCAAGAACTTTCTGAAGTTGTGGCCATTACATATTGTATATTGCACTCTGTAATTTGGTAAACAGTGTAAAACCACACCATAATGATGCTCTACAATATGCGTTAGTCCATGGTAATAAAAAAATGTTCCCTAGCACAATTCTTTTTTTGTCTTTTCTGGTATTTTTCAGGCATTTTTCTGGCACTTACTCATAAGGCCTGCATTAGAACGTGTCCACAACTCAATAAGAACGCGTACCCTCAAGTAGAACGCTTTATGATTATCCCCCGTGTATAGGCCTATGGATATAGGCCAAAGCCCGCGAAAATGCTTGATCAACAGCACAGGCCGGCTGATGCTGTTGCTTTAGTGGCTGTGCCTCCCTCCGAAATACACTGGCTCACTCAGAAGAGCAGGGGGCGTGGGTGCAAGTAAAGAGAGTGTCAAGTTAAAATGGCGTTGAAGAGGAGCATGAACGAATTTCGTGAAAGGGGCTGCAGAAAAGGTGGATTTGGAAGAAATAAGGGAGGATTTCCAGGAATTTTATTAGCCACACTCAAAGGCAATGTCAGTACGAAACTTAATGCAAAATGCAGTGGTTGTGGCTAGAGCAGGGATGGAGGAGTAGAGGTCACATCAAAGTTGAAGAGATAGACTTTTAAGAGTAGGATTACAACCTTAAACTTGGCTGAAACTAATTTTAAACCTAATTTTAACACTAAACCCTAATTATATGGCACTTCCACGAATGTTAGTATTGGCAGATACACGTATGAATAATAAAGCACATTCACTAGTGTTAGTTTTTACATGTACACGAGCACCTAGGCTCGTTTTTTCATGTCAATGAATTCGTACATGCTCGTTTTTACACCTCCACGAATTCGTGAACATGTCAAATAATGAAAAATATATACATGGAAGATGGGACATAAGAAAAATGTGACGTATTTTGACAGAGACATTGAAAGAGCTTTTTGAAAACTTTAGCTAATGCCTGAACAGTTCAAGGTGATACCCTATTGTATGTCCCAGACAACAATAATCACTGCCTCTTGACATGATTCAAAACTGGTTCTGTCAATTAGAAAAAGCCAGAGAGCGGGACGTATGAAAAACGTAATGCTGCAGGTTGACCAATGACCATGTTGCACAAACATCTTAATCATAACATATATGATTAAGTTGTATTGAAAAAACTTTCATGAAGCAGCTTTATGGGTGTTATTCGCAGTCATAAATGAAATTACCATAGGGTAAAAGTGGGTAATATCACGCACGTGGGTAATATCACTCACTCAAATTAATGGCTATTTAGAGCTTTAACTATCTGTAAGATCTCCAATGTAAGAAATGAAAAATGTGCAAGTGATCCTTGTGAACTCATATGACCGTTTCTTATGCTTAGTTGTGCCACTGACTCAATTCCACAGGGGTTTGAAACAATTGTGGTGTTTTTTTCTTGAAAATTATGTCTTTTAATACTAAAATCTGAATCTTAACAAGAGTTAATTGCAGCTGCTCCTTCCGTAATGCATTTAGTTGAGAATCATGATATGAGAAAAGCATTAAGTAGGAATTCAAAAATTTGTTGCACAGAATTTTTACCTTTGAGGATTCACTGTTATGCATGCATATGTAATGAACACTAATTAGGGGTAATATCACGCATGTTGCAGGGGTAATATCACGCAAAATGGGGTATTATCACGCACCTAATAACACCAATTAATACCTCAATACACACATTTCTGAAGAGCTCCCAGCCAAAGTTTAAAATTAGCTTTTCCTTAGACTGTCTTGGACTATATATGGTGCTGAATTTTTGAAGGGGGGTTTGGAGGCAGGAGGTTCAGCTTTTAGAAGTAAGATTATCTGGTGATTCTCAGCAGTCAAAGACTCCTGTATAGAACTGAACTTTGTCTCAGATTATTGAATTGGTGAGCCAGACTTTAAAGAATGCAGAAGCCATCAATCCTCTCTTGGAAGCACCAAAAACCTTGTGAGATTCTGTATTTGTTCTTTCCGATTAATTGGGCCAATTGGCACCCAAACGGAACACCTAAATACACTGTTATTATCAGAAAATCAACCTGCGTCATATAACACTTGCTGCTGCGTCATATTAAACTGAAGTGCGTGATATAACCCTTAAAAATGCTCAACTTACCCCTGTTACTTTTACCTGATGCCAATTGCTCCTGGATGCTGCCGACCAATGGCATTTGATGTATTTTTGTTACCAAGGTCCAATATCAAGAGAAGGATTTAGTATTGGTCATAGTAGCTAAATTTTGTATGAATGGCAGAGACACAGAAACACACCAGTGTAATATCACGCACTAGGTGCGTGATATTACCCGCTTTTACCCTACTCTTTCACATTTGGCGGCAGTCAAGAAAGGCTATGGTGATGGAGTGATCTTCCAAGTGGATAGGTGTACTTGTGATATAATTCTGCTGTATTCTACATGGTTATCTTAAAACAACATGCAAACTTTCCAACATACAAACTATTTCGATCTGGTAGCATACATATCATAGGTGATTTAAAAAATGTTTCTTTGATGCAAACAATGAAAGAATAAACAGGGAGATATTTTGTCAGCAAATATATGCAGCTGCTTCATTAGTGCATTTCCTCGTGGACTGACATGTATATCTGTTGTATTGTGAGTGTTTTCAAGTAGCTGGTACTGCTTAGAATTATTTTCCTCTCACTTCTGCAGTACACTTAAATTTCTTCCTGCACCTGCATAAAACTGCAGAATTCGTTCTGCAATAAATTCTGCAGTTCTGCAATAAATCCTGCAGTTCTGCAGCTCCATGAATACCTATACAAGAATGAGGACTGTGAGGAAACAAGTGGGATCGCTAAAATGTCATTTTACAAACTGCTGTATCAAAATCAACTTTCATGGACATTTTGCCTCTCTGCTCGGCCAATTCTCAACCAAAATTCATTCCGAAAAAAGTTTCAGGTACCCTACAACCAGGGCTATTGACTACAGTAGTCAGTCTTTGTCCGTCGTTGTTTCGTTTTGCCATACGTCACTTTTTTCGGTCGATCAGTGTGCTCGCAAAAATGTCAATCCACAAACTGCTGACAGTGCTCTGTCAAAATAAACTTCCATGGACGTTTTGCCTCTCTGCTCGGTCAATTCTCAACCAAATTTCATTCCGAAAAAAGTTTCAGGTACTCTGCAACCAGGTCTATTTAATACAGCAGTCAGTCTTTGTCCGTCGTTGTTACTTTTTGCCGTACGACCCTTCTTCTTCTGCTGTGTGCTGGGATACCCCGGGTCGCCGGGTAGCTTCACTCTGATCTGCAGATCAGAGGAGCTGCACATTGGATGATAAGGCTGTGAGTCTGGTACATACCCTATTCATTCAGGGATGTCCAGGGTCTTTCAGTTGCCCCAGCATAGAACACTGGATACAACCCACCTCCATTTAACGTCCCATGGGCTCGGACTAAGTTCAGTTTTCAGTGTAGTTCAATCAGTGTAGTTCAATCAATCTCCTTTGGTGTCACTGGTGTGCAGGTTTCTATTTTTAGAACTGGTGCTCAGTGTTCATACAAATCTATTTTTGGAACTGGTTCTTTTCTGTTTCTTTTCTGTTTTCTCAGATTTCTGTCTTGGTACAGGCTTCATTGTGGTGCTGGTGTCTTATCTGGTGTCTGTGTATGATTAATTTTTCAGTGAAGTTCCAGGAGCGGGATTCGAACCCACGTCCTCTCAGGCCATTCGATTCAAAATCAACTGCTATAACGATTAGGCCACGGGGGACCGTTTTTCGGCGATCGGTCAGCTCGCAAAAATGTCATTTCATAACCTGCTGACAATGCTCTATCAAAATAAACTTCCATGGACATTTTTCCTCTCTGCTCGGTCAATTCTCAACCAAATGTCATTCCGAAAAAAGTTTCAGGTACTCTGCAACCAGGTCTATTTAATACAGCAGTCAGTCTTTGTCCGTCTTTGTTTATTTTTGCCGTACGAGACGGTATGACCCGTTTTTCGCCGATCGGTCAGCTCGCAAAAATGTCTTTCCACAAACTGCTGCCTGGTAGAACTGCAGAATTTGCTACAGAACTGCAGAATTCTGCAGCTTCCTGCAGATTTTTTTGAAACTGCAGAATTCTGCAGTTTTCTGCAGAATTCTGCAGTTTTTTGCAGAACTGCATAAAACCTCCCAGGTTGCATATCTCCTACAGGATTACAGATTTTGCTGCAGAAACTTTTCAGAAACGCTGCAATGACAGAGGACTACCAAAACCCCGACCCCCCAAACCACAACCCCCCAAACCAACCCCCCAAATCAATGTTTCCTTAGTAGCGGCAAGCCCTATGTCAAAGAGGTCTGAACTGTACAGACGCAATACACTGGAGGAAGTGACATGCAGATAGCTGCAGAACTGCAGAATTCTGCAGCTTCCTGTAGAATTTTTTTTGAAACTGCAGAATTCTGCAGTTTTTTTGCAGAACTGCAGAATTCTGCAGTTTTTTGCAGAACTGCATAAAACCTCCCAGGCTGCATATCTCCTACAGGATTACAGATTTTGCTGCAGAAACTTTTCAGAAAAGCTGCAATGACAGAGGACTACCAAAACCCCGACCCCCCAAACCACAACCCCCCAAATCAATGTTTCCTTGGTAGCGGCAAGCCCAATGTTAAAGAGGTCTGAACTGTACAGATGCAATACACTGGAGGAAGTAACATGCAGTTAGCTGCAGAACTGCAGAATTCTGCAGCTTCCTGTAGAGTTTTTTTTGAAACTGCAGAATTCTGCAGTTTTTTTGCAGAACTGCAGAATTCTGCAGTTTTTTGCAGAATTCTGCAGTTTTCTGCAGAATTCTGCAGTTTTTTGCAGAACTGCATAAAACCTCCCAGGCTGCATATCTCCTACAGGATTACAGATTTTGCTGCAGAAATTTTTCAGAAACGCTGCAATGACAGAGGACTACCAAAACCCGACCTCCCCAAACCACAACCCCCCAAACCAACCCCCCAAATCAATGTTTCCTTGGTAGCGGCAAGCCCAATGTTAAAGAGGTCTGAACTGTACAGATGCAATACACTGGAGGAAGTAACATGCAGTTAGCTGCAGAACTGCAGAATTCTGCAGCTTTCTGAAAAATTTCTGCAGCAAAATCTGTAATCCTGTAGGAGATATGCAGCCTGGGAGGTTTTATGCAGTTCTGCAAAGGGACCAAAGACTGGAATAGTATACCTGCTGTGATACGTAGTGCCTCTAGTCTTGACTGTTTTAAGGACAAAATCATTCATCATGTTTTAAATGCACGTTTAATCTGATTTTAACAATGTTTTACCTTTATTTATTAGATTCTATATGATATTTTATTTAGTCTATACATTACTATTTTAAATTTACATGTGTTATTAATATATATTGTTATTGTCAGGGCTTCACTGAAAAACAGACATTGTGTGCTGAGTGTATTACCCTGCTTAAATAAAGGTACTTTGACTTGACTTGACTTGACTAGAGTTTTTTTGCAGAATTCTGCAGTTTTTTGC
This sequence comes from Platynereis dumerilii, assembly GCA_026936325.1. Classification (NCBI taxonomy): domain Eukaryota; kingdom Metazoa; phylum Annelida; class Polychaeta; order Phyllodocida; family Nereididae; genus Platynereis; species Platynereis dumerilii. Next base: position 30,482,596 of record JAPTHN010000011.1, read on the forward strand.
AGAATTCTGCAGTTTTTGGTAGAACTGCAGAATTCTGCAGTTTTTTGCAGAACTGCATAAAACCTCCCAGGCTGCATATCTCCTACAGAATTACAGATTTTGCTGCAGAAACTTTTCAGAAATGCTGCAGTGACAGAGGACTACCAAAAACCCCGATCCCTCACACAACAATCCCCCAAACAACGTTTCCTTGGTAGCGGCAAGCCCCATGTCAGAGAGGTCTGAACTTTGAAGATGCATTGCAATAAACTGCAGGAAGTAACAGAGGTTCAGAAATCATGCAGTTAGCTGCAGAACTGCAGAATTCTGCAACTTCCTGCAGAGTTTTTTTTGAAACTGCAGAATTCTGCAGTTTTTTTCTATCCCACATGCCTCACGTATCGGCCTTTATGACCCAATATGTTTTCCTCTCATCTAATGAGAATTCATGCCTCCACAAGCAGTTCGGTTTAGGATGTTTACTGTTTAGCATTGATGCAATGGCACAATATCATGCGTTTCACTTACAGGCAGCACTGTAAGTCCGAAAATTTATTTCAGTTATGTGACATCAACAACTTAACATAATAGATTAAAATTAAGCATAAATATAGATTTAGATTTGACTGCTGTCAGTGCAACACATCGATCTAGATATCAATCTAGATATATCTGTCTGACAATAACTTGTGAATTTTTGTTAAACACTGGAAACAATAATTTTACGTTTCTCAAATTTTCACTCAAATGCAGAATGTTTACATTGTAAAGGTTCTATTTGAGTAAAAAAAAAGAAAAGAAAAGAAGAAGGAAACACTAGTTAAAGTTTAGGGAAATCTGTTTAATATCCAGGCTTGGAGTTTTTTAAAATGAACAATTTCTTGTTCAGTTTTGGTGAGTAAATAAATTCTTTCTAGACTATCTTGAAATAGGTAATTTCTAATGGGATTTTTTCTTTAGAATGAATATTCGGGGACTTCACGTGCTCGACTGCTGTTTCCAAGAAATAAATAATTTCCCACTGAGGACCCTCCAAGACCCCCACCCCGAATTAGAAAATGGTCGCTCCCTTAGGTTCCTTTGATAATTTAAAGCATATGAAAAATCTTCTAACATCAGTGTAAAATAGAAAATATGCATAGTCTGGTTTCTGTGATTGATTTAATTACATCCATTTACATTTTATGACACTATACATAATATTATTATTGTTGATAAGAAAATTATGACAATCATTAACCTATATACATTTGCTCACACCTATATTCATGGAGCCTATTGGCCAGTGTTGTGTTCTATTAGCATTAGCTAAGGTGTGATAAATCAGATTATTTATATGCAGTAAACAAGCCTGAGCCCATCATGCAGTTTGTGGGGCACTGCGGGGGATACACTACATATATAGAAGAGCAGCCCAGCAGGCCTGTCACTTGAGAGACAGAAGTGCATGGGCTGCCTACTGATATCACCTTTAGAAGCTGTTTTCATAAACTGCTTAAGACAGAAGCTTCTCTTGGATTAATATGAAGTGTAATTTACCAATTTTAAGTCATGACAGGATTTGATTCTCAAGAACTCAGGATCCACAGTCGATCAGGATTGTGATTATTATTCAGAAGGTCTAGATTTATGATCATCCATTGAGGTAATCAAAATGGATGACCTGGGATTTTTGGGCAACAGCTCAGTGAACTATACAGTACCATTGTTACAAGAGGACCCCCTTTTGTTGAGGATCCTCTACTTCGGGCCTACTTCCTATGTGATAACTGCCATCTACCTGTGTATAGTGGGAGTGATTGGGACACTATCCAATGGAGTAATCATGTACCTGTACTTCAAAGACAAGTCGTTAAGGAGCCCAATGAATCTCCTTTTTGTCAATCTTGCTATGAGTGACTTCACAGTGGCCTTCTTTGGGGCAATGTTCCAGTTCGGGCTGACCTGCACCCGGAAGTACATGAGCCCCGGAATGGCCCTCTGTGACTTCTATGGATTCATCACTTTTATAGGAGGTATGTAAAACCACTTTTATCTATATGATACAGTGCTGCCTGTAAGTAAGTGAAACACCTGATATTGTGCCATTGCATCAATGCTAAACAATAGTAAACATCATCAACCAAACTCTTTGTAGAAACATGAATTCTCATCCGATGTCCAGAAAACATATTTGTTGCTAATATATGAGGCATGTAGGATAACAATGGCAGCAAAAGTTCTTTGCTGTAGTCGGAGTTAGGTATGGGTCAAAGTCTTTGATAAGTAAGTGAACCACCCTTCCCTATAAAATAACATTGGGCCTGTGTTTCACTTACTTATCAAACGACTTTGACACATACCTAACTCTGACTACAGCAAAGAAAATTGGCAGCCTTTGTTGTCCTACATCCTTCACATATCGGCCTTTGTGACCCAATATGATTTCTTCTCTTCGGCTGAGAATTCGTGCTTCTACAAGCATTTTGGTTGAGGATGTTTAACATTTATGCAATAGCACAATATCATGCGTTTCACTTACTTACAGGCAGCACTGTATTTCATTTCTATTAGTATGTCACTGGATTTTAGGGCTTTTGAAATTAAAAACTGTAAGTGTAGGATGAGTCATTGTAGCAAGTCAACGAGTCAGATTTGAACCTTGGTCCCATTCGCGGGAGTTCGCTATATCATATCGAAAAATTTCATTTCGGTGAAATGTAAACACCCTGAGGACTTCTGCATTTTCCTCTACTATAAGAATAATATTATGTCAGAAGCATGGTGTCACTGCTATTGATTAGTATGAACAAGATTTTTTTAAAGAATTGTAGGTGGCTTTAATTTTCAAAGCGTGAAATGTAGATAATTTGAAGAAAAATCAACAATCATGTGTATGGATATTTATATAAAATACATACTCAATATAAAATTTCGACATCAATATGCATAGGCCTAGCATTTGGCCACTGGAACAGGCAGGTGTGGCTGTCAGAATTTAAGGAGAGTCCTGTAAGTCCCTCTACTATGCAAGATCCTTTGTGGCTTATATTTCATATTTGTAGACATTAGTAGAAGAAAATACATAACTTTTCCTGCAATTTTCATTGGTTGAGAGAAGGTATGACACCAATCTCTCCTGAAAATGACATATCGTTTTACTCGGGTGACCATGGCTATTGATCTCCTCAATGGAAGTGACTCTAGCTGTCTCAAGTGAGAGTTTCTGTTAGTGGTTCACACATTTTTAGTACACACATTCACAAAGTCCAATACTATGCATTCAGATCATTGGGATCAGATGATCCACATAATGATTATTTTTACAGAAAACAAACAAGCACATGCATGTAACATTTTCTCAGAGGAGGGCTCTGCCCAGACGACATGACAATGAACTACCAATCTTTGGGATCGTGGTTTGATCCCCATTATGATTTTCTCATGAATGTTGACCACATCACTGAATCATCCCCCTATCCTAGGGGACGATTAAGAATTTATGACTTGGGGGGGGGGGGGGGTTGGGAGTTTTGATTGAACTTTCTGTGAAAAGTGATACCCCTTTGGTTTCATGAATATTCGTAGTACCTCCCGTTTCTCCTGTCAAAACTTCGTTCTACAATTAAGCATGTTGTGATAAATAGGTGCCTCCCTTGAAACATGCGTGAAAAATTGGTACCCGGACGGGAAAAATTTCCATTGCCCCAAGTTATAAGAAGCATGTTCAAAAAGGTGGTTCCCACTCAAGTACCATAGGAACTACCAACCCCTACAACTCAGTCGTAGAATTTCAACCAATAATCTGCTGCAAAGGCCAACTTGGTATTGTGGCAGTTGTTCACACATGTCAAACCGCAATCCACATGAAAAATTCCCTTTTCCCCAAGTCATAAGAAGCATGTTGGAAAAAGGTGGTTCCCACTCAAGTACCATAGAAACTACTACCCCCCCCCCCCTCGACCAAGTCGAAAAATTCCCATTGCCCCAAATCATAAGAAGCATGTGCAAAACGGTGGTTCCCGCAAAACCGTAGAAACTACCATCCCCTCTTCACCCAGTTGTAGAATTTAATTCTGAATAGTCCCTTATTAGCTCTTATTGTTATCACAGACAATGCTTTTTGTCAAGGCATGATAATTTAGCATTCAGAGATGTGAAGCCAGTCAGAGTCGGCTTGAGACTGATTTAATATCAACTGAAGCAATCAACTGTAACACAGGAGTGAGGAAATGTAAGAGTTCATGCGGATTGCGGTTCGACATGTGTGAACAACTGCCACAATACCAAGTTGGCCTTTGCAGTAGTTTATTGGTTGAAATTATGACATCATTTTTCCAGCCAACATCACTTGCTTGAACCAAACTGAAAAAAAGTGACATGCTATGTGCAGCTCAGCTTGAACAATCACCTGACAGGATTTTCTGCATGATTTTTTTTTTAAGGAATATTTATTTGCAAGCCAATAAACATTTGAATATGAAATAATGTCACAGTGACTAAAATATGAAATTCAATGGTTTGTTTCCTGCTGTTGGTAGTGAGGGTTTTCTGCATGATGTTTTTTGCAAATTTTTTGTTATTTGATTCAAGTCTACAATTATGAAATATTTTACATAACGTTTGAGGGTTTTTTTGTAACAAATTGTGCAACAAAAGGTAATTCAACTGTGAATATCACATTTAACAATAATGATCCTCTTCATCCAGCAGCATTCACAACGAGTAGAAACACTTGAACTAAAGATCTATATTTAGAAACTCCTGAACCTACACAGAAACTGATGACGCTCGTTCACATGTAGCTGTTTGATGACCAGTGGAACTGAAAGAGGGAAAGTGGTATTTGGGGGATTCCCCAAAGCAGATAGTTTTGATAGGGATCTGAGGTGCTATCTTCAAAACTGCAATTTCTGAACTATAGCATAAAATATTGGCCAGCCTGGCCAGTAATTAGTCAATTGCTCCAAGACAGAGCAAGTGTGACATGAAGCTGAGGGCATGCCATCACACTTGCCTGACTTACCCATCGCATGCAAACATTTCATTCTATACCAGGACTGTCGGGATTCGGTCTGGGGTACTTATTGGATGGTACTGCTCAAAAATGCTATTTACAGGCTGTAACAGCTGTGTCCACTAATGCTTTTTCCTCAAACATAAAATCTGCCAGAACATGTACTATTTTCATGTGTAAATATATTAAAGAAACAGATTTTTGTTAATTTACTGCATACATATTCGGCAATACTGTGAACATCAACTTGAAAGTCACCATTCAAACTGGCTCATGTTGGACAGTAGTCTTATTCACCCCTCCTTCTGACCTAATCAGCCTGCCAAATTGCATAAATACTAGACATAAAACCCCCATCATCCATTGATCCCTGTTTAGCCCTCTCTCAAATCTTGTTTGGAAGTTTTGAGCTGCTATAATCCTTGTCAAAATAAGAACGAACCTATTTTCTGAGGCAAAAACAAGTTGAATTGAAAACAAATCCACTTCTCTGAGGTAATCCATTTTACGTGCAGTCAGGAGGAAAGAATATGAAATTAAATTGAAATTCTGGTGATTGCTTTTATTGTGCTCCCCAACCAGAGTATCGGCTATTCACGACGGGAGAAGGAATATTTATGTGATTTTTCACCCAAGACCTTTAAACCGAGGTGTGATAAACACATACCCCATCCCATGGTGAATAACCGGCTTGTACCATTAGACAAATAGTCAAGTAGTCAAACATGAGATGATAAGTAGACAACAAAGAATATGGGATTTATCACAGTGAAATACAGGCTTGTTATTGGCTGACAGATGTGTCGAATGGCATAATCATTGTTATCACCTTCAGATTCAGTCCAGCACCCTTTCAAGCAAACGTGGATGCAGAGAGTGAGATGAAGGAAAGTAATTGTAGCAATGAAAACGATTTTGACTCTAAGTCTCTTTAAAAACTATATTTTAGAAGGAAGGACCTTCCGCCTTTGAGACTGTGAAGGGAGTCTAGACCGTTCACCTCACAACGTATGAACATTTGTCACAGTGCAAAAAGGGGCAGACTAATTGTCCATGTTGTAAGCCAAAGTATTGATGCTGGCAGTTGTAATGACAATGTGAGAGCCTGAAACCAGACTTTATTGGCTGTTGCCACAATGTTATGAATGAAAGGGTGATTTTTGCTGAGACAATTTTTTTTCTGGTTTGGACAAGGCACAGAAAGGTCTCTTGTATACAATAGCTTTGTGGCTTTGGAAAATTGTTGAGAGGCTTTGTAGTTGCCGAGCCGATATATCTGTTTGCCAACTTATGAAAACGCCTGGCAAAAGTGGCTGCTTGACAGGTAGGGTGATAACAGCTGAATGTATGCACCACTTCTCAGACAAATTCAATGTTGATGTTCCCTTGTTACCTCTGTTTTTCTTGTTTTTAATATTGTTTTTAATTTGTATTGTTTTTAATTTATTTTAAACTGTACAATTATGTCTTTCTTGGACGAATAAAGTATGATAATGATAATATATGTACATACTTTCTTGGTGCACCCGCAAAATCTAACCCAGACGATTCTCTCCTTGAAACGTCCCCTGTTATCACAAGGGGCAACCATTTTATTTTCAGGAGGGGGGCTTGGAGTTTACCTAGACGAGAAGTAATTAATTTCAAGGTGCAGCATTGCCAAATCAAGCAACACCCTAGTAAGAAATACCCCTAGCAGAAATCATTTATTTCAAGACTGCCAAAAAATAATTTATTTATTTTGACAAAACTGAGCAAGATATTATTATTATCTTTTTTAATCCAAGCCAATTCGCTTGGATATTAAATGGTCTCCCGCTAAGTTTAGACAAAAACTATAAAATGTCTCAAGCTAGGAATAAGGCACTGCACTAATAACAGTATATAAATGATATAGGCTGCAAAAAAGGAATTAATTTGCAATTATGATAGTCACACAAAATTGGTCAGGAAATTAAGTAACTCTATAACATGATTGAACTATCCATGGACAACAAGTGGAACTGGAGCACTGGGTAAATTGGGTTAGCAGTCTTAGATAATATAATTAGACTGCATAAAATGTCAATGACACACACCCCAGCTTTTACTAGCAATGTTGGTCTATATATCCATTTACGATAATCTGATACGGCTAATTGATGTCCAAAATATATTTCAGGGACCACATGTACCAGAATTTTTTTTATTATCTAGGCCTATTTATCAAGTAATCTCATTCCAGCCCCAGCATGGTGGAAGTTGTGGTGTTACTGCCTATGTTTGGTTCCAGGGCATGACACAATTTCCAAATCAAGTTTAAAATTCATAAGATTGATCTTTCTTAACTTAATGCAATGGTTCATTTGATAGAATATTTCCTGCATGCCAATTATACAACTTTCACAAACTATCCAGGTCACTGGTGCATGCATCTGAGGATCTAAGATTGAAAACTAAATTACAAAAAAGGCAAAGGAGATGAAACTTGTTTGATGCAAAAGATGCAGCATGTGTATAAATATACATGCATGCTTTCAGAAGTTTAGGGAAGCAAGGTGCGATTAGATTTCCTGACATAAAACAGACAACATAGAGTGGCGCACAAAAAAAAAAGAAGAGAAGAAACAAGGTTGCTTTTTTTAAAGTCTTTAAGAGCAAGGAAGATGCCTGCATACATATAAGAACAGCTATGTGTTCGAGTGACTCCGTTATTGCATTGTGATCTTGAGCTCCTTGCTGTCAATTAAACAGTTGAACATTAAAACATCCATTGCGTTTCTATGAGTGGTCTCAAACTTTGGGCAGTATAACTCGTATTATCACCTGGGGAAGGGATATATATATAAGAACTCTAAGTTTACTTTGCTGATCATAAATTGTTTATAGTGGGATGAGGCCAATCTAACTTAGCAATATCAATCTGGAACTTTATTTCCTACAATGCCTTTACATATGAATGATTAGGAATATATTCAGTTTCCAAATTTTTAGGATGTTTCCTCAAATAGCCCGAGAGATTTTTTAAAGAATTTTCAACTGGGAGACCTTGTCATTGCCAAATTTTTGTCAATGGAAGACCAATTTTCCAAGAAAGTCTCATTTGGTTTGTCATAGTTTGTAGTTCTGGGTGCTTTTGAAAGCGAGGCTTCTTCTTTTCATTTCAAAAAATATTATTCACTGTCTTTACAAGTTTACAGTTATATTTGTGCTATTAAATGAGACCAACTCTGTCCAGTGGGACATCATTAGCTACCATTTAGTCTCCCAGTTACTATGTTACAAATTCACTGAATAGCCCTAGTACAGATATGCAGGAATGCGTCATATTTATCATTTATGTATAGTCCGACTGAGGCTGACCAGCAAGAAGTCAGTTCGCACGGACTAATTTATGTACACACCTTGACACCTACATAGATCTATATATTAAAATCCAGGCGTACATGCATGTTAATTTATATAAATGTTAACATCGTGTCCATTGTCCAAATTTTTCTACCAAATGTGCATGCCTATATATGTATACAATCTTGGTTGTCTGCGGTTAGCAGAATATGTCATTTTCAAACTCTTTTGTCCAGGGAATGTCTGAATTGCTATACATTGGGTCATGCATTTCGCTTTTGAAAGGATAGAAAAGTCACGATCAGATCTGATCGATTTTATTCAGAAATGAAATCTTTGCTAGCTTTCTAAATGAGAATTTTATATTCAACTGTTATATATATATACATTGTAACTTTTAAGAATCATATTTTTATGATTCTGTGTTGAATTCCTTTGGATTATTATAGAAGATCATCACCACTGTGTACACAAGGCCATAACCCAATTAAAAAAACCCATTTCTTTGATCTTGCAAACAGATCTAACTGAAGTGATTTTTTGCCTGTGTGCTTTGTAATAGTAAAGGCCTTATTGATACATCTAGTTTTCTGGAAGAATTTGAGGTTTCTGTAAATTTTACAGAAACTGTATCCTGGAATCGCCAAATCTTCTGATTGCAACATTATTTAATCCATGTATCTCCACAACGAGATTTCTAATAAACACAGCATGCCTATGTCACATGGTAATTAAATTACTAATTTCAAAATTCAAAATTGTGTGCTTAACTTCGTCCCTTGGCACTAAACAAAGACCCACAGTCTTGCACTTAGCTATCCCATTTGAATCCTCTGCAGATGCGGTGTCAGATGTCATGGACGACCCGTAGTTAGATTGCGGTTAATAAAGCTTCATTGATTGTAATTAGAAGACAGGATAAAACAGAAAGCCAGCTAGAATAAGTGCACATAAAAGGATATACCTCTGTTGGCAATTTTAAATAATTGTCTGCTTTTATGCAGGGCATGGATACTGCAGTCTGCAGGTATAGGCTTCTAAGGTATAGTTCTCTCGTTATGCCACATATATACAATTTTATCGACCAATGAAGCGTATGAAAGGATCTTAATCTGAACTGGTCAATACTTACTCCCTGGCCTGTCTGTGAAAGGGGATCTAGCCCTGTGATCTTCTGTAACGATCTGGTCAAAGACAACCTCATGTTTTAGTGCAAGACTAATCACGTTTTCAATATTTCTGTTCACATACAACAAAAAATATAGTGGACCTTTTGGGGATGTTTGTAACGGCAAAAACAGACTTGGTGTGTGTAAAACTGGATTCTGTGCCCTTCTCGTGTTCGCCAAATTGTGACTCGATCATTTTTATCAGTATTATTGGAGATAGGGTTGATTGTTCAGTTGGAAGCATCAATTCAAATGGCCTTGACTGGTTGATGGATTGGTTGATATATGGCCTTATAAATTGTACTGTTTAATCAAAGGTATAAGTGTTTGCTATTCATTAAATGTGTTGACAGTTAATGAAGATTACACATCTTTTTAAAAGATCTTATTATGATTTCGTGCTTGTTGTGGTTATACAGTTTACTTATATATCAGAATTTCATCTTTTAAACTGTGAATTTCTACAATCAGTGTTCATGAAATATATTTTCTATATATTTTCAAGTATTAAATCTGAGAATTGTGTCTTTGGAGGTAGTTATAAGACAATAGTGTTAATATTCAAACACTCGAAGGATATTTAAGGTGTTTTTGTTTAAACCCTATCACAGCCAAACACTTTGATATAGAATTATCTAGAGTTGACTGTGGCGCTATGAAAATGGCACTTTGTGACTCATGATAGCCGATGAAGTGTCATCTTCTCTACTTTCAACATGGGAAACATAGAGGCTGTTTGATTAGTCATGATCAAGAGAAAGCCATTTGACTTCTCATAACGGATTTTAGAGTGAAAATCAGATGCATAATCCTTTCGTTTGGCTGTCACCAACAAGTGGGATAAGTCTCCTTCAATCAAATTAACATGGAAAGTATTGGGTTTGATCATGACAAATCATCAGCATGATGACACATGATCGAAGAGCCATTTTCACAGTGCCACAGTCCACTCTAATTCGGTATCAAAGTGTTTGGCTGTAAGCAGCACTTCCACTTGACTTGTCAACTTTAATTCTTATTTCATGAACTTACTGTTGAGGAGTTTAGCGTAGAAATGCTCAGTGCACAGGAACAAATTTGCCTGCCCTTGGGCCAAGTGAGCTACATGCATGGCAGCCGAATATCATTTTGGGGGCTGTTTGTCTGTAGATGCATAGATAGAATTTAATATATAAGTTCAAATACCGTATGTACTGACAGTCTAAATTATACATATGTAGTGGAAGGTTGATACAACATTGATTATTAGGCCTACATTGCAAGTGGGCTAATCATCAAATTCTTCAGAACATCAATTTTCGTAATGACAACTAAATATGACTAGTGAGGGGCCATTCAAGTTTTATTTCAAGCAACACAACTGGTTGCTCCAGGCGTTGCAACCATAGCTTGACCTTATTTGGTTTACCACCTTATATGGACACGAAAGAAGAGAGCCTAATTAAGGGCTTCTTCTCTTTCAAGGAGTGTTAGCTTCTGATGCCAAGGTTTATAGATTTAGGGAAATCTTCAAAGGGGTTAATGACCGCTGGAATAGATCTGGGGTTCTCAAAAGTAATGCATGCAGCAATGCTGTGACAATGTCGCTATGTTTGTGAAAAATTACGTAGGATTGTGTGTTAGAAATTAAAGACGTAACAACATGTAATTGTGAAGCAATGTCAAAGATATGACTGTAAATATGACGCTGGCATGCAATGTTGTGGCAACACTTCACAACATAGGGAAAAACCTGCACATTAAAGATTTCTACTATACATTTCTAGGAGCCCTCCACTGATGAGCCCCTTGGGTATATATGCGAAATAGGCCTACATTCACTATAGAAATCCAATGTAAATTTTACACCTATGGGTGCCGCTGATCATGATCAACCTACTGAGCATGTGCAAAGAGCAGTGACAAAATGAACAAAACGGGGTTCTCAGACTAGTCATGAATTGTTTTTGAAACTATAAAAGGCCTAATAACTATTTTTTTCTGATCATTTGTAGCCACTTTTGGGTCAAATTTTAGGATGCATGGATGATAACGCAGCTTTCTTAGTGATGTGCATTGTGCAAGCTACTTGAGTGCCCGCTGAACTTTCAGATATTGAGTAGGCGGTAAAACTTTCCAATGTCTCTTCTTCAGGGATAGAAAGGTCTCTGGGAGGATTATCTGTTGCATATGAGCCCCTATCATATCATGCAGAGAGCTGATAACAATGGATTTACTCTTGTTGGGTCTCATCCTCCTCCGCCTCCCTATCCTTTTCCTGTTCCTTATGCCGAATTCCAGCTCTTCCCTGCTCTTTCTCTCTTGCTCTTTCTCTCTTTCTATTTCTCTCTTTCTCTTTCTCTCTTTCTCTTTCTCTCTTTCTCTTTCTCTCTTTCTCTTTCTCTCTTTCTCTTTCTCTCTTTCTCTTTCTCTTTCTCTTTCTCTCTTTCTCTTTCTCTTTCTCTCTTGCTCTCTCTCTCTTGCTCTTTCTCTCTGGACAGCTCTCTCTCTCTTGCTCTTCCCTCTTGCTATTTTTCTCTTGCTCCTTCTGTCTTGCTCTTTCTCTCTTGCTCTTTCTCTCTTGTTCCTTATATCTTACTCTTTCTCTCTTGCTCCTTCTCTCTTGCTCCTTCTCTCTTGCTCCTTCTCTCTTGCTCCTTCTCTCTTGCTCCTTCTCTCTTGCTCCTTCCCTCTTGCTCCTTCTCTCTTGCTCTTTCTCTTGTCTGCTTCTTCTTTCTCTGTCCATAATATTATGTGCTTCTAATCCCATAGATGCAGTTGCTCTTGAAGGTAAGAAGACCCTCAATGATCTACCATTAAAGTCATAGTGGCTGGAAGTAAAACCTGTCTCTGCATCATTCCATTGAGGTTTCCTGATAAATATACTGTACTCGCATATCCATTGAAACCTGGACAGTAATGGCGCAATCATTATTCCGATGATCCATGGATTATCAATGCTGTTATAGCCATTGTGCCATTAGAAACAAGACCTAGGAATAAAAGTTTGGTGAAAGTTATCATAGTATCTTAATAGCTCAATTGCTATAAACACAATCTCTCAGTTTTCCAAACAAAGCCAAAGAATGTTGTTACACAGGAGGAGGGCTGGTACATATTTTTGGATACTTTTCCCCACAATTTTTCCGAAAAATTTCTAAGCTTCTCCGCCCATCAACCAACCATTCCATCTTTCTATCAATCTAATTCTTAATCACTTTTAAAAGGGGTCTTTATAAAAAAACAAAATTCACCTTGCATAAATTTAGCATACATTTTATAGGCCTACCAATCCCAGCTTGTCAGTATTTCCTTGGAATTTGGTCATTGCAAATTAAATTTTCTACTACTGGCAATAGTTTTACAATTTTATTTTCGTGTAATTCAGAAATGAACTTCTCAAAATGTTAAATTATGTGTATATTTCCCTGATTTTTTTTTGTAAAATTATGTCAATATATCCTTGATTTTTCTAAAGCATCTTTGTCTAAATCATTGTTGTTGTATTTTCAACAGTTATATATATTAATTAAACAATGCAGGAGATCAAAAAGACAAAACTCAGCAGTCAACAAGCCAATGGTATCAAAAATTATTTGTGGAGATTTCTATGTGGGGTTCGACACCTCCCCCTCCTCAATGGTCCCAATACAAAATCAATTGACACCAAAACAGTTTGGGATCACTGATCTGTAAGTAATGTAAACAGTAGCTGACAATGTTTGTGATTCACTGAAGCTTGGCTGGTTTACACACTTAGTACACTGTTGCTGAACTGGACTTAGTTAAACCACTGTCTACAAGTGGACTGCTCTTGCATTGCCACAGATCAGAACATATGCTGTCTTGTGTTGCCACCTAGTGACTAGTGTGCTATTCAGCCAGCTCCTGCGAGCGTCCACCTACTTTGGACCAGAGGAACACACACAATTTTAATTTTGTCTGGAAGACACCGGGGCTGTTTCTGAGTGTGCTGATGGCCTTGTCTACTTCCTTAGAGAATGTGATTGCCGAGTCTGACTCTGGTATACATCAATGTTGAATAGAAATTTTGTGAATGTGCAATGAAATTGGAACTATTTCTTGGGACAGCAATGCTGTAGCATAGGCAATCAACTTTTGTGCCAGGTGGCAGCAGCATGCAGTTCTCAGTTTCACCAGACTGGTTAAACCAGGTTTAAACAAGTTAAGACCAGGCCGAACTGTTTAAATTTTCTTGGTGAATCGGCAAAATAGGTTTTTGGCGATTGCGCAGTAATTACGCTCATTCAAATCATTAATTTGGCATGCTTGCTGCAAAAGCTCGAGAATGTTAGACATTGGCAGATGGCCAACGATGTCGTGCATCTTAGCAAAAACAACACCCAACAATAACTGCCACTTTGAAAATATGTATCAACAAGAAGGCGAAAAGGCAGAGGTGCTGTTTGGAATGCGTTTGAACATGTATGCCGAATTTCTTGTCGTTAGTGCTGAGACACAGGAAAGCTCTTAGTAAATGCTTTCTTTGTTTAATCCACTGAATTTTATTGATGCGTTTTTGTTCAAATGTGTCAAGAATTTTATGTATCCATCCAAAGGTAAACCTGAAGAAAAGTAGTTCTGTAAATAAATTAGTGAAAATGTGCTCTTAGATATTCGTGACAAAGGATCGCTCATCAACGGCGCGGGCCATTCTTTAAAAAGACCACAAGCCAGTCTTTGAAAAGGCAATATGCCATTTTCTGTGCTTGAGATATCCATCAAGCATTAAGCTATGCTACTCCCAACTGTGGTGATGGACACATTTGCCTTAAAATATTCGAAACAATTCAATGTCTTTCAGCATCCTCTGAATGCATTGGACTCAGTTTTTTAAGAACAGACTGGAGAGTTATTTTGTTTTATTTAGCTATAACTATGCAAATTGCCAAAGTTTACTATTCAGTAAACTTTGATTGGATTAAACATAGCTTTCCATATTTACCCCGACTAGTTATTTTGTAGATCTGTATAAATATATTCAGTCTGACCAAAAATTATTCAGTCATGCTAACAAAGTTGTAGAAAGATAACTTTTCCTATAGCATTGTTTGTCCCTAACGATTTTCATATGCATAGGTACAATTATGACTACATTGAATTAAAGTTTTTACCATCTGTTGAATAAATATTGGAGATGAACATCGCTCCAGTTTATCACATACGAAATTATTCCCATGCAAATATTTCCTGTTGTTAACTGACATATTTCAGTCATACTGGTCACAAAAATGTGATAAACCCGACCTGAAGTTTATCTCAAATATTCGTCTTAATTTTCTTGACTGATGATGACAGATGTCATTCAAAGCAGTTACAAAAATTACTTGGTAGTTTATGAAAAGTATTTGGGATAGATATTAACAAATAGTTCACTTTGTGCAACTTTGTAAGAGAATTTTTGGTTCCTGAAATCAACCAAAGTAGTTCTTTTCACCAGATTTAACAAGAAAAGTACCCTTAAAAAAGGGTACTGTATCGATCTTACCGTGAACCTGAGGGTATGTGGCATGTAATAAAAGGTTTTAATATCTTAAAGTAGGCATTTCTATGAAATAAATACCCTTAGAAAAAATCCAGAGCCCCTCCCCTTGTTTCGTGAAAATATATAAATAACCAAGGATTTGTATAAAAAAAACTTCTGATATATATTTAAAATCACCTGTTTGGATATTAGTTTGTTAATTGTTCACACATGCACAGTGTACATGTTTTTCAGTACTATTTAATAGTGTGTGATGTCAGGCCTGAAAAATACCCCCCCCCCCCACCAAAAAAGAAAAATCATGAATCTGCCACTGGTTTGCTGTGGTCACTGGAACTTTGCATCATTGCTGCGTAATGCGCCGAAAAGCTTTTTTGCGAAATTAATATTGCAAATAGAGGAAAATGAATAAGTACATTGAATTCGGAGGAGTTGATTTGATATATGTAGGTTTTTAAATTTTGAAAATCGGACGTTTATTAAGGATTTTAGGCCAAGTTTTGCATTGAGTCCCCTCTTGAGATTGTACACAATTTTTGATGACGTTACACACGGAAAAAGTTTCGCACTAGATTTTCCTAACCTTGATGAATCGATGTACTGTGAAGTATACTTACATGTAAGTTTTTTTACAGATTAAGATATCGATACAAAAATATTAACAAAACAGCAAATGTCTGAATGATTTTTGGTCTGACTGTATATATATGGACACTTTTGATGAAAAGATCCATATGCCAATCTGTGAGTTAATAGTTTGCATTGAAATGATACAGTGTAACATATTCCACACCATAATAGTCACAAATCTATCGTTAGGTGGTTCTTTAATGACAACAGTTTAACAGTTCACTCTTCCTAGCCGCACGGATTTCTCAGGAGGCTGTCAGAAGTGGCAGCTGGGATGTTACAATAAGAGCCCTCGTAAAGATAAGGTTATGGTTGTTAGACACACCGTCAGGTCCACAACAATGGAGTGTCTGTATTCTTCATGGAAACTATAAGCAGCTACTAGCTCAGCCTATTTTACTAACTTATTAGTACCGTGTGATTCCATAACTGTCAGAGGGGCATCTGCAATATGTAATGCCTTCAATCCCACTGTCTCAAGAGAATTCCATGAGCATAAAATACCTACCTAACACTTGCTGCTTGTATTTTGGCATAGTATCTGCTAGGCAGATGATTCAGTAATGCATATACTCTCACTATCTTCATATGCCCCATATATCCTTAGAGTAATATTCTCCCAGGAATTTATGGTAAGCATCTTCATCTCCCAGTGTCATCTGGTCGTAGGATATACCCTGATAACAACACTAATGCCATTTTTGTGATGTTGTAAATAAAAGGTTATCCCTCTTCCCACGTGACAAACAAAATTCACAATTTGAGATCATCAATAGCAAATGAATGTCAGTTAGAATGTTCACTTCACTTGTTGTCTGTTTAAAATATTTTCTTTGTAGTAAACCACAAACAATTACTCAAATAATATATTTTTCATGCCAAACAAAATAAGCCTGTAAAAGATTGAAATACTTCAGCATTTTATCATTTTGACCCCGGTCCCTTTTTGTCAAACAGCACCAGCTGTGAAGAGACTTGCAGAATTCATTGTCATGCATGAGTAAATTCAGTTCTATACTGTTTAACTTTGTGCCTGTGTTTCTGGCAATATTACTGCTTATTTTCGAAAACTAATTATGCGAAGTGACAAACTCTAAACACAGGGTGGTCAAGATGACAACTCTAGAGTGGTAATTCCTGGTGCCTAAACCGACAACTCCTTGGGGTCAAAATTGCCAAAGGGTTGTCAATGTGACAAATATTGGATTAGTAAGCTGTACCACTCTGGACTCTGGTAATCAGAGCTACCAGATGGTGATCAAATTGACTACCTTTCACACACTAACATAGTCAACATAGTCATTTTGATTATGATAGAATAGTCAAAATAATTTTCCAGGAAGTCAATTCTTGCAACTATTACAACCTTAAAGTAGTCATAAACTAGTCACAGTGACAACCAAATGTTTAGGGTGCAATAGAGGTCAGTGAAGTTCATTGGATATTGGATATTGGATATTGGATATTCGGCGGGTGAAGTTCATTGGATATTGGATATTGGATATTCGGCGAGTGAAGTTCATTGGATATTGGATGTTGGATATTCAAATCCAAACTTCAAAATTTGCAGTTTTTTGTTTTCCAGGGGTGGCTCTGTCAAATATCCAACAGCCATTTGACATTGGATGTTTGATATTCAAAGATACAAAATTTGCAGATTTTGAATATCCAACGGAGTGGTGAAGTTCATTGGATATTGGATATTGGATATTCGGCGAGTGAAGTTCATTGGATATTGGATATTGGATATTCGGCGAGTGAAGTTCAATGGATATTGGATATTGGATATTCGGCGAGTGAAGTTCATTGGATATTGGATGTTGGATATTCAAATCCAAACTTCAAAATTTGCAGTTTTTTGTTTACCAAGGGTGGTTCTGTCAAATATCCAACAGCCATTTGACATTGGATGTTAGATATTCAAAGATACAGAATTTGCAGATTTTGAATATCCAACAGAGTAGTGAAGTTCATTGGATATTGGATATTGGATATTCAAAGTTGCTGATTTTGCAAATTATGTAAGGTCTCAAGTCTAAAATAGTAAATTGGATGTATTACGTGGTATATTCATAGCCAAAGTTGTAAAATAAGCATATTTCTGTGCTCAAGGGGGGCCCTTTCCGAATATCCAACGGTGAATCTAGTTCATTGGATATTGGATATTGGATATTCAAAGTTGCTGATTTTGCAAATTATGCAAGGTCTCAAGTCTAAAATAGTAAATTGGATGTATTACCTGGTATATTCATAGCCAAATTTGTAAAATTTGCAAATTTCTGTGCTCAAGGGGGGCCCTAGACGAATATCCAACAGAGTAGTGAAGTTCATTGGATATTGGATATTCAAAGTTGCTGATTTTGCAAATTATGCAAGGCCTCAAGTCTAATATAGTAAATTGGATGTATTACGTGGAATATTCAAAGCCAAAATTGTAAAAGTAGCATATTTCTGTGCTCCAGGGGGGCTCCCCACTCAACATGCACCCATCGGCCCTACGTCTATTTCAGTTAGGCAAATATCTGTCGGCTCACAGATGTCCACCCAACATTGGACCACCTGTGATGATAGGCATTCTGATCAATGCCGAAAGAAAAGAAAGTGGCCCTAAGCCTGTTACATGCTGGCCCAATATCCATACACTGACGGTTTGCCGATGGTGGCCCAATCTATTGGACCTGCATCGGACCAGCTGCTGTTATATGAATGATAATTAATGCAGAAATTATGAAAGTGGCCCATCATCTGTTACACGCTGGCCCAATGTCCATACCCTGATGGTTTGCCGATGGTGGCCCACTCTAGCGGACCTGCATCGGACCAGCTGCTGTTATAGGCATGATAATTAATGCAGAAATTATTAAAGTGGCCCATCATCTATTACAGACTGGCCCAATATCCATGCCCTGATGGTTTGCCGATGGTGGCCCACTCTAGTGGACCTGCATCGGACCAGCTGCTGTTATAGGCATGATAATTAGTGCAGAAATTACTAAAGTGGCCCAACGTCTGTTAAACACTGGCCCAATATCCACACCCTGATGGTTTGCCGATGGCGGCCCAATCTATTGGACCTGCATCGGATCAGCTCAACCACTACCATAACACTCTTGAGCTGAGCATATCCCAGTCAACATTGTGATGATGGCTGGATGATGGCCTAATGTCCGCGATTTCATCGGTCCAAAATTGGCCCAATGGTGGCGCGATGTTGTGCCCAACATCCAGCCACTGTTGATCTGCCATCGGCCCGTCGTTGATATCTACCCAGTGGTGGCCCGATGTTATACCACCGGTTGTAACTAACATCCTGCCACAATTGGCTGGACATGCGCCCAACGTTGATATCTGCCCAATAGTGGCCTGATGTTGTGCCACCTATTAGAACCAACATCCTGCCACCATTGGCGGAACATCCGCCCAACATTGATATCTGCCCGATGGTGGCTCGATGTGGTGCCGCCTATTATAACCAACATACTGACACCATTGACTGAACATCCGCACAACGTTGATACCTGCCGGATGGTGGCCCGATGTGGTGCCAACTATTATAACCAACATCCTGCCACCATTGGCCGGACCTCCGCCCGACGTTGATATCTGCTATCCGCTGTTGTGCCACCTGATAGAATCAACATCCTGCCACCAATGGCCAGACATGGTGGCCCAATGTCGTACCCCTTGGTTGAACTAACATCCTGTCACCCTCGGCCCTATGCATGATGCAACGTTGGTCTCAGCATAATGGTGGCCCAATGGTATACCACCTATAAGCCCAACAGCATGCCACCATTGGACGGACATCTGCCCGACGTTGATATCTGCCCGATGTTGGCCCGATGTTATACCACCGGTCAAAACCAGCACCCTGCCACCATTGGCTGGACATCCGCCCAACGTGCGACATGTGGCCCATGACCGGTATGCCAGCACTGGCCCGACATCAGTGCACCAACATTGGCCCGTCATCAGTAAACCAACATTGGCCCGATGTAATTTTGCTCATCGGCCCGACGCATGGCCCTATGTTGGCATCAGCCCAATGGTGGCCCAATGGTGGCCCAATGTTATAATATATAATGGC
Source organism: Platynereis dumerilii (assembly GCA_026936325.1). Taxonomy (NCBI): domain Eukaryota; kingdom Metazoa; phylum Annelida; class Polychaeta; order Phyllodocida; family Nereididae; genus Platynereis; species Platynereis dumerilii. The sequence continues at coordinate 30,502,269 of JAPTHN010000011.1, forward strand.
CCATCATCTGGCCAACCACTACCATATCAATCTTAAACTGATCATATAGAAGAGGCCTAATGTTGGCTCCACACTCTCCCAATATCAGTTATACGAGGAGTTGCAGATGTTGGCTCAACCACTACTATTACTATCTTAAACTGAGAATATAAAAGTGGTCCGATATCGATTCAATGCTTTCCCAATACTGGTTAGACGACAAGTTGCTGATGTTGGCCCAACCTTTCTGCCCAACATCTGGCCAACCATTAACGTAGCCATCCGAAATTGAACATATAAAGTGGCCCAATGTTGGTTCAATGCTCTTCCGATATCAGCTATGCGACGCGCTGCCGATTGGCCCAACCTATTGGCCCAACATCTGGCCAACCGCTACTTTTATTATCTTAAACTGAGAATATAAAAGTGGTCCGATGTCGGTTCAATGCTTTCCCAATACTGGTTACACGACAAGTTGCCGATGTTGGCCCACCCTATTGGCCCAACATCTGGTCAGCCATTACTAGAGCCATCACAAATTGAACATATAAAAGAGGCCCAATGTTGGTTCAACGCTCTTCCGATATCAGCTATGCAACGAGCTGCCGAAGTTGGCCCAACCTATTGGCCCAACATCTGGCCAACCGTTACTTTTATTATCTTAAACTGAGAATATAAAAGTGGTCCGATGTCGGTTCAATGCTTTCCCAATACTGGTTACACGATGAGTTGCCGATGTTGGCCCAACAGGTTGGCCCACCCTATTGGCCCAACATATGGCCAACCATTACTAGACCCATCACAAATTGAACATATAAAAGAGGCCCAATGTTGGTTCAACGCTCTTCCGATATCAGCTATGCGACGAGCTGCCGATGTTGGCCCAACCTATTGGCCCAACATCTGGCCAACCGTTACTTTTATTATCTTAAACTGAGAATATAAAAGTGGTCCGATGTCGGTTCAATGCTTTCCCAATACTGGTTACACAATGAGTTGCCGATGTTGGCCCAACAGGTTGACCCACCCTATTGGCCCAACATCTGGCCAACCATTACTAGAGCCATCACAAATTGAACATATAAAAGAGGCCCAATGTTGGTTCAACGCTCTTCCGATATCAGCTATGCAACGCACTGCCGATGTTGGCCCAACCTATTGGCCCAACATCTGGCCAACAGTTACTTTTATTATCTTAAACTGAGAATATAAAAGTGGTCCGATGTCGGTTCAATGCTTTCCCAATACTGGTTTTACGATGAGTTGCCGATGTTGACCCACCCTATTGGCCCAACATCTGGCCAACCATTACTAGAGCCATCACAAATTGAACATATAAAAGAGGCCCAATGTTGGTTCAACGCTCTTCCGATATCAGCTATGCAACGAGCTGCCAATGTTGGCCCAACCTATTGGCCCAACATCTGGCCCACCGCTACTTTTATTATCTTAAACTGAGAATATAAAAGTGGTCCGATGTCGGTTCAATGCTTTCCCAATACTGGTTTTACGATGAGTTGCCGATGTTGGCCCACCCTATTGGCCCAACATCTGGCCAACCATTACTAGAGCCATCACAAATTGAACATATAAAAGAGGCCCAATGTTGGTTCAACGCTCTTCCGATATCAGCTATGCAACGAGCTGCCGATGTTGGCCCAACCTATTGGCCCAACATCTGGCCAACTGTTACTTTTATTATCTTAAACTGAGAATATAAAAGTGGTCCGATGTCGGTTCAATGCTTTCCCAATACTGGTTTTACGATGAGTTGCCGATGTTGGCCCACCCTATTGGCCCAACATCTGGCCAACCATTACTAGAGCCATCACAAATTGAACATATAAAAGAGGCCCAATGTTGGTTCAACGCTCTTCCGATATCAGCTATGCAACGAGCTGCCGATGTTGGCCCAACCTATTGGCTCAACATCTGGCCAACTGTTACTTTTATTATCTTAAACTGAGAATATAAAAGTGGTCCGATGTCGGTTCAATGCTTTCCCAATACTGGTTACACGATGAGTTGCCGATGTTGGCCCAACAGGTTGGCCCACCCTATTGGCCCAACATCTGGCCAACCATTACTAGAGCCATCACAAATTGAACATATAAAAGAGGCCCAATGTTGGTTCAACGCTCTTCCGATATCAGCTATGCGATGAGCTGCCGATGTTGGCCCAACCTATTGGCCCAACATCTGGCCAACCATTACTTTTATTATCTTAAACTGATAATATAAAAGTGGTCCGATGTCGGTTCAATGCTTTCCCAATACTGGTTACACGACAAGTTGCCGATGTTGGCCCAACCTTTTGGCCCAACATCTGGCCAACCATTACTAGAGCCATCACAAATTGAACATATAAAAGTGGCCCAATGTTGGTTCAACGCTCTTCCGATATCAGCTATGCGACAAGCTGCCAATGTTGGCCCAACCTATTGGCCCAACATCTGGCCAACTGCTACTTTTACTATCTCAAACTGGGAATATAAAAGTGGCCCAATGTTGGTACATCGCTCTTCCGATATCAGTTATGCGAGAAGGTGCCGATGTTTAAAAGTGGTCCAATGTTGGTTGAACACTCTCCCGATATCTGTTACACAAGCACTCCAGAGGAGTTGCCGATATTGGCCCAAGCCCTTGGCCCAACATATGGCCAACCATTACTATAACCACCTTAAACAGAATAAATAAAAGTGGCCCAATGTTGGTTCAACGCTCTATCGATATCAGTTAAGTGAGGAGTTGCCGATGTTGGACCAACCTATTGGCCCAACGTCTGGCCAACCACTACTCTTACTATCTTAAATTGAGAATATCAAACTGTCCCAGTATTGGTTATGCTCTCCCAATATTGGTAATTTGAATAATTTGAGCGCTTCAAATGTACTTTTTTTTCCTCTGGGCTGTTTGTCATAGCCATTTTGGCGAATGCAGAAAATCTAAAAAGAGGGTCTAATTTTGATAATCCAATGAGTTACCAATATTGGCCCACTTTCTTGGTTCTATGCTCAGCCAAACACTGGTTTAACTATCTCGGTCTATGCATGAAATATTTGGCAGTAGACACGCATCGGATAAATGCTGGGCCGCTATCGATGTTGGTCCACTCCTGTGGCCCGGCCCTACTTTGAACCAACTACGGTCATAATAATATTCGATGCAGAAGCACACAATTTTTATAAAAATGACCCTAGGCTGGCTCAGTGTTGGCCAGATGTCAGAAACCCAAAAGCTGCTGATACATTGATAGACATGGCCTAACATCGGCCCACCCATGTGTTACCAACGTCGGACCAACGTGGAACCATCATTGGCCCACAATAGAATTTAGTCTCGCACTCGAAGGTTAATTCTTTTATGACATTTCATGCAGTGTGGAATTAGTGCACAAGTGCACCAAGCTCCAATGAAGGAAACTTATCTTTCTTTAGAACATCATACATGACTTTTCATAGCAATCTGATGCTATTACAATTGAAGAAAATAATTGCTGAAGATCTTGCTGCGGGATGATTCCCCATTTTGGAAAGCAGCAGCTTGAAAGCTTCTCCATGAAGAATGAAGATTTGCTGGATTCTCAGTGGTAAATGGAGTTTTATATTTCCTACATTTATGAGTTATGTCAATGGGTTTCAGAGATTCAGACAGCCACAAATGTATATATTTATTAAAAGGAATTTAAACCATTTTGGACAACTGATTGCTGCATGTAAACAATTTGCATTCATATGGTGGGCCGACGTTTAGCCGATGTGGCATTTTTCTGGCATGCTGCTGCTGTTTGGTCTTTTGAAATAATTAATGTTAGCGCAGAAATTGGTGTCAAAATCATTTTATGATTTAGAATGTCTGTGATAATTTTCTTTTATAAACATAAAAATTAATGATTTACTTGTTAATTAGGTAATGCCGGACCAACTCCAGACTGTCATTTGACTAATGCTGGACCTAAAGCTGGACCTTAAGCAGGACCTAAAGCCGCACAAAGCTTGGATGAAGTTCGTACAACAGTGTGACAAAGCTGGCGAGGATGAAACAATAGGGATACCGGGGTAAGTTGTACCACGGGGTAAATTGTGCCGCCCACTGTTGGGGTGAAATGAAGAGCTTGGCAAAGAAGGCTGTGGTAAACAGCCTCTGTTCACTAGCAGACAGCTTTGGTCTATTAATAGCCAAGCAGTGTGACCTAATTAATGCCCTGCTGGTCAAGCCTCTTTGAGCATGAGCAGTTCCTATTAGCAATCAACTAATTTCAAATCAGTGGGCTTTCAACAGCCAAAGGGATAACTGCTCAAGCTTTAACTATTTGAAATGGTATGTAGAATTTTTCATATGGATTGGGAGTTTGTATGTATGTTTATCGAAACCTTTAATTGTTTGTTTATTGTTGTTTTACCTACTAACTTTATAATCTCTCTGTTTGACATGTACATTCCATTGATCAGCTGACTGTCTGAAATTTCAATTTGATAGTAGCTATATGCTAAACAACATATTTATTGTTTATAGGGTAACATTTGAAGACTACCACAACACCAATTCTGGATCTGATGCAAGGGTTGCTACAGTTCGTAAGTAAATTATTGTGTTTGGATAACTTTGATATTTAGACGATTATTGATTGATATTTGATGTAACATTATGTAGTGTTTTATTTGATAAGATTTTAATGTTGTTAACTTTCTAATAATTCGTACATTTAAGTCATTATGATACTTAAAAGCTAATTCTACATTTAAGCAAATTCATAATTTATTGTGTATTGCTAAGAGTTTACTTTTATACCCAGCACTTATCTATGACTGATTTGCAAAGACTGTGCGGCAGCAAACCCTCATAAATGTCCATTCATAATACATTGATGTTAAGATAATTGATTTACATTAATGATAAGATAATTGACTTAAATGTTTGTGTTAACATAGTATTTGAGGTGTTTCTTTGTATCAATTTTAGATTCACCGATCGTGATTGTGATATGATTCTTTATGATGACGATTACGATGATCTCGTCAAATGAAGTGGCGGCGGAATTCTGTGAAGGCAATGCCTCCCATATGTACCAACTTGGTCAACATCATAAGGCATCAAGAAAAAAATACCATGTATGCAGGTATGAAAAACTACACTCATAAATTCAATTTCCTTGCTGAATACTTAAAGTGTCGAGGACCAAAATTCTTGTTTCTCAGTCATTTGGTATTTGCAATAAGGTTATGTCCCTCTGGTAAGATGGGGTTAGGGGGCAAATCCAGATATTTGTTAGATTTCATCTTGCATTCTTTGTTTATTTTTGACAACTAGTTTTATCCAGAAAATCAATTTGGCGTAAGTTGTGCCGTTTGGACTGCGGTGAGTTGTGCCAATGGTATGACATAAAATTATTTATCTTTTTTTGTCTTCATTTTACGCAAGGGCTTCATGTGTTGTGAAATAAATTACACTGAAAGGAACATGTGTCAAAAGTGCTATACCGCCCTCTAAACAATACATAATTCTCTGTCTCTGTTCGGGACTGTCAAGTGGCAGAAGAATGCTGACAGTCCCTGGAAAATCGAATTGGGTCAACAATAATTTGATCTGTTTTGGACAGATCACCAGATCAGGTCGAACAACAGCTGTCCATATTACTACGCCAAACTACTTTCACAATGCATGGTTGCTGGCAAATATCCAGTCCAGTGCTTTGAATGAAAATGTTTGGAAATCATGAGACAAATAGAAAGTTTTGAAACTTTAGCATACACTTTGCCTGTGAAAGGGATGATTTTACTCATCAGAAGTTTGATGGTATTCAATCTACTTATGCCATTTACTGCATAATAAATTGTGGTCAGAAAAGGGTCCAAAAAGAATGCATTCTCACTTATTCACTTGTCCATAAAAGCCGATGTTTTTGTTTTGTGATATCAAAAATGCTCAATTGTATTTATTCTGTTACTTTATGGAGATTTATGAACTAGAACAATAATATAATTCACAATTTCATAAAAGCTGTGTTACACTCAGCAAAATGTCTTGTCCATGCCACAAGTGGCCCCCTCTATACTGGCAATATATGTGAACTACAATGTATACATCCTCCATGATAAAAAATAGTTCCAACTTGTTTTGGTATTTACAAGCTGTCTGCTTAAAATTGAAGCCAACAAAAGTCAGATTAGACACTTGCAGCGTTTTTGGAAATAAATTAGACCATCACTAAACGATGGAACTGTCCTGGTCTCTTCCACACTGTCCTGGTTTCTTCCAGAGGTCGAAATTCTGTTGACTGCTCACAGGAGCTCACGAATTTTGCACCCTAGGTGGCAGCAAATAGCGGTCAATTTGTAGACAGCATAATTCTAGTTTTTGCAGCATTTTAAATTTTTGCATAAAATGGCTCATAAATGTTTCATTAGTTTCATGTAACGTGTCAGCCTTAAGTTAAACCATGGTACAAATGATCTATCGGAAGAAACACGTGAACTACAAGGTGTTTTTGAATAAATTAAGCAGAACAACTTACCCCAGCATGCGGCACAACTTACCCGGCACCTGGCCAAGTTGTGCTAATTGACCTACTTTTTTCCAATGCCTACCACAATCTTTCCAATAGTCAGACTGCCCTGAAACTTCGGTCGATTCTGACAAATGTATTATATTGTGATATCGGATTTTCAGATTGCATGATTTTAAGCTTTGGTTTTTCAGAAAACAGGCCAAAGTGAGCTTGAACAAACTTTGGGGTTAAAAAAATTGACCAAGAAAACGGCTAGCGCAGTGCTGTAGAGGAAGGTAAGATGAACATTTTGATGTATCAAACAAAAAAATCAGTTTGGACCTTTTTGAGATGCTGGAGCTTTAATTTTATTATTCTTCATACCCAATTCTTAACATGAAATATCCATCAAAAAATGCTCGGAGTTACCTATTTTTCCAGTTAAGTAATATCTAAGATGAAAGTCATTATCCAAAAGTAAAAATATGCAGTCATTGTCTCTGCAGAAAGTATGTATCACTTCATCCAGTCTGATGGGGTGTGATAAACCTATAACAGCTAACATTTCTGGCTAAAGGGCTGAGAAAATGTTTCAAATACCAAGTTGTGTTAGTTATATTATTCATCATCTCTTTGTAACAGGCTTTGTTGAGATTTTTGTGCACTTTATCACAAATTTTGCCACAGTTAAACAGACATTTCATAACTATGTGAAAGGATAGACACATTTGAGTTTAGACAATGCATGCATAGACTGTTTGTAAGTATCTGCTTCATTACGAAGTTGAATCCCCTGATATTACAAGAACAGTCTTCGCAATTGGCTAATATACAAAAGCAACATTAAAGCTATAAATAAATAACACTATTTGTGCTTAATGAATTTCGAGTACTTAAAATGGATGTTGGTTGTTTAATGTTGATGCAGGTTGTCTGGCATCCAAAATCAATCAGTCTTTAATCAAATAGAACAACAAAAATAGAATACATTCAGTAAATTATGTGAAAATGTAGTTAATATAAACATGTGCAACTTTTGCATATCAAGACTGTTTTGTCAAAGTGTTTTACTTCATAGTTAACTAAATGCTTACAAACATTCTATCCATGCATGTGTTTTCTGGTGATTCACACAACTTTTGGCTCCACTTTACATGGTTGCAAAAGTATATGTTTCACAGTGGTGAAATTCCATTATAAAACACACAAAAAGACAATATCACACCATAGGTTAAAAAGTGTGGTAGATTATACTACAATTATTCACCAGAATGATGAGACTATAAAGGAAAAGTTGGCAAACAAACATATTTTATAAATTTTCTGAGAAATGTTTACTGTTATAGGTTTATCACACTCTGTCAGTCTGGATGAAGTGGTATGTACTTTCTCTTGTGGTGATGATTGCATATTTCTTCTTCTGAATAATTTCTTTTATCTTAGATATTAGGGGGAACCGGGGCACATTGGGACGTCTTTGAACGTCTACTAATTTTGCTCAATGCTGAAAGCACTGAAGAACTCAGAAGTTTGCATGAATATCACCAATACTATTGAGCTTAAATGCAAGGCATAATAAACTAGACTGCACCTACCCTTTTGCAGCCAGAGAGTCGTAAAAATGACTGTCCCAATGTGCCCCACGTGGCACAGCCGGGGCACATTGGGACATCAATTAAAAAAATCATTTTAACACTCCATGTGCAATAGATATCACACGTAAGTAGTGCATAAGACAATATAATAGTTCATAACTTTAAACGGTTTTAAACATTTAACATAAACTGTCCTGGGTGCGGACATCTATGTAACTAACACATAGTGCTTTGCGACAAATTTGTTCACAGAGCATGGTAATCCACTATACCTCTATTCACTTTGGCCTGAATACCTGTTGTGGGCTGTCCCCGGTCTTTCAGTTGCCTTGGACACTTAAATGCTACCATACTAAGTGCGTCCCAATGTGCCCCGAATTCGCTGTCCCAATGAGCCCAATATGACTTTTACACCAAAATGCAAATTTATCGGACACCAGTGAGTGTGTTTATCACGATAGCAATTCATAACTGTTCGTTACGATATATAAAATTCATACAAGCACTGAGGAAGCCTCATTGTTCATGGTTTGTCCACAGAATGGTTCGAATAGAACCCATCCAGATTTACTTTAGTAGTAGGAATACAAACTTTTGCTTGCCATACTTCTGCATGTGGCTGTAATTTGTCTATAAAACCATGGAAACATCAGGATGTGAAATTACAAGATACGATGGCACTACCATATCATATACCTTGCCAGGATCCAAGAAAACCCCACCGTCCCACTTTGCCCCGTGTCCCAATGTGCCCCGGTTCCCCCTACCTAACAGGAAAAATGGGCAATTTTGATTACTTTTTGATGGAGATTCCGTGCTAAGAATAGGGTGTGATAAATAAAAAAAACTTACACACAAATATCTCAAAAAATTCCCTGCAGATTTTTTTGTTTGACACATCAAAATGTTCATCTGACCTTCCCTACATCACTGCACCAATTTTTTTTTTTTTGGTCAATTTTTTTAATCCCAAAGTTTGTTCAATCTCACTGTGAGGCCCAACATAAAAAATGGCACAACTTACCTTGTGTCCCCCTGTATTAACAATAACATGAAAACAATGATGACTGGGTGGCTGAGTGGTGCCTGCCTGCACCGCTAAAGGTCTTGGGGAACCCGAAATCCCAGCTGGATGTCATTTTTATGTTAAATTGGTGGCCCCTTGTATCAGTGTCTGAGCTGGGCAAGTAAAAGATAACTTACATGGGGTAAAAGCATTAATCAACCCTGGTGAGCGCTCAGAACTTGGCTTAGAGAGCTGCACTTACCATATATCTATCTATATAGATCTATCTACGACTGATACTAATATATATAAGTTATAATATAACTGATTTCACTTAAAGGTGCTTGCAATGCCAACTTACTCCTGATATTTGATCTTCTTTCCTCTGCGCAGTCTAGATTATGTCAATTTTTTTGAGTACTTGGTCATGAGGCCTCGTGGCTGGATTCACCCCCCTCTCCGTCCCTCAACAACCATCAGCTCTCTCCAACTATATTTGGCTTTCTTCAGCTACTTTGGTTTCCATCAACTACCTTCAGCTCCCCTCAGCTACCCTCTCTTCCCTTAACTACCCCAAGCTCCCTTCAACAGCTTAAGCTTTCCCTATGCTTCCCTCAATTACCCCATAATAAAACAGTGGTCACCCGTGAGTGTGAGGGTGTATCCTGCCATGAAGCCTGTCATACTTTGGTGCAAGTAAACATTCTGCAACAAACTTTATGTTTACATTTTATCATTGTGTTACTCATTAAGAATTGAACTGTGTACTTTAATTGCAGAGTCAACAAACTTGAAGTTAGATAGAATATTGGATTGTGTGAACCCACACACCCTTGTCTTTCTGAGCTGACCGGATGGATGGACGCCATTGGATGGGTGATCGGGGCTTAACGTCCTTTATTTATGCACTCGGTACGCTAATTAGGACAGGTAGGCGACACAGTAATGAGGTGAAGAATGATTAAAACTGCATCCAACATAGGCCCAGGTGACCCTTCAAGAGCTGGATTCGAACCCTGGACCCAGCGATTGGCAGCCCAGCACGCTACCACTGAGCTAACCCTCCCTCTCAGGCCGACTGGATCTTAGTTATTAGAGGAAAGACGAAATTAAATCAAGAAAACGGACAAGGCTGAAGATGAAACTAGCTGAATGGAATTATCACAAATGGTAGCCTTTCATCATTGAGAAATACACATGGCAATGATCAAGACTGACAAATGCTCTATTATTTTACATAAGATTTTGCATGATGTACTGATATTGTCTACCAGCTGATATTCACACTGTCTGTTTTGTACAAACTGTATTTTGACTGTAAATTCTAATGATTAAACAGAATTTATAATTTTCATAGCATTGTAATAGAAAGACTAAGTGATTTTAACATTGTGACATACGTATGGTTAAAATACTATTTGAATCCAAGCAAGGTGCACTTCTACGAAATTGTTTACCCGTGTTTTTGAGCTTCATGATTTTTGTGGTTAACTCATGCTCTACTTCTTATGAATTCTTTGTTCGTTGTGCTTTTAAACATAATTTTCATTTCTGTCTTATTACTGTGGATGCAGAACAACCTTCTATTATTGGATTTCTTTTGCTACTGATCTGTAAATAAAATTTGACTCACTTTCTTACTAACTTGTAAAGTAACATTGGTGTCCTTTTGTAACACAACTGTCACTGTAAGCATGCATAGATGTCCAATGTGTAGCAGATGCTGACGTTGAGCAATTAAGAGAACGTCGGGCTGACATTGTTGTACTGATTTCTGGCCAATGCTGGCTTACCGACCAAGTGGTTTTGAAGTAGGATCAGTAGCGGCAGCATGTTGGCCTGATAGGTGGTGTAACACCGGCATTTGGCCACCTTTGGGCTGATACCAATGTCGGGCCACACGTCGGGCCGATGAGCAAAATTACATCGGGCTAATGTTGGTTTACTGATGTCGGGCCAATGTTGGTGTACTGATGTTGGGCCAGTGCTGGCATACCGACCATGGGCCACAGGTAACACGTTGGCCGGATGTCCAACCAATGGTGGCAGAATTCTGGTTCTGATCGGTGGTACAACATTGGGCCACCATCGGGCAGATATCAACGCCGGGCAGATGTCTGTCCAATGGTGGCATGCTATTGGGCTTATAGGTGGCACAACAGCGGACCACCATCGGGCAGATATCAACATCGGGTGGAGGTCTGGCCATTGGTGGCAGGATGTTGGTTCTAACAGGTGGCACAACAATGGGCCGCCATCGGGCAGATATCAACGTCGGGAAGAAGTCCGGCCATTGGTGGCAGGATGTTGGTTCAAACAGGTGGCACAAGAGTGGGCCACCATCGGGCAGATATCAACGTCGGGAGGAAGTCCGGCCAATGGTGGCACAATGTTGGTTCTAACAGGTGGCACAAGAGTGGGCCACCATCGGGCAGATATCAACGTCGGGAAGAAGTCCGGCCAATGGTGGCAGGATGTTGGTTCTAACAGGTGGCACAAGAGTGGGCCACCATCGGGCAGATATCAACGTCGGGAAGAAGTCCGGCCAATGGTGGCAGGATGTTGGTTCTAACAGGTGGCACAAGAGTGGGCCACCATCGGGCAGATATCAACGTCGGGAAGAAGTCCGGCCAATGGTGGCAGGATGTTGGTTCTAACAGGTGGCACAACATCGGGCCACCATCGGGCAGATATCAACATTGGGCGGATGTCCGGCCAATGGTGGCAGGATGTTGGTTCTAATAAGTGGCGCAACATGGGGCCACCATCGGGCAGAGATCAATGTCGGGAAGAAGTCCGGCCAATGGTGGTAGGATGTTGGTTCTAACAGGTGGCACAACATCAGTCCACCATCGGGCAGATATCAACGTTGGGCGGATGTCCGGCCAATGGCGGCAGGATGTTGGTTCTAACAGGTGGCACAACATTGGGCCACCATCGGGCAGATATCAACGTTGGGCGGATGTCTGGCCAATGGTGGCAGGATGTTGGTTCCAACCGGTGGTATGACATCGGGCCACCACTGGGTAGATATGAATGATGGGCCGATGGCAGATCAATGGTGGCTGAATGCTGGGCTAATAGGTGGTGCGACATCGCAACACCATTGGGCCGATGCCATCGTCGGCCCATGTGTCGGGCCGATGAGCAAAATTACATCGGGCCAATTTCGGCCGCCGATATTGGGCCGATGAAAACACGGACGTTAGGCCATCATCCAGCCACCGTCACAATGTTGACTGGGTCTGGCCGAATATCCAACAGAGCAGTGAAGTTCATCGGATATTGGATATTGGATATTCAAAGTTGCTGATTTTGCAAATTATGCAAGGTCTCAAGTCTAAAATAGTAAATTGGATGTATTACCTGGAATATTCAAAGCCAAAATTGTAAAATTAGCATATTTCTGTGCTCCAGGGGGGCTCTGGCCGAATATCCAACAGACTAGTGAAGTTCATTGGATATTGGATATTGGATATTCAAAGTTGCTTATTTTGCAAATTATGCAAGGTCTCAAGTCTAAAATAGTAAATTGGCTGTATTACCTGGAATATTCAAAGCCAAAGTTGTAAAATTAGCATATTTCTGTGCTCAAGGGGGGCCCTTGCCGAATATCCAACAGAGTAGTGAAGTTCATTGGATATTGGATATTGGATATTCAAAGTTGCTGATTTTGCAAATTATGCAAGGTCTCAAGTCTAAAATAGTAAATTGAATGTATAAACTGGTATATTCATAGCCAAAGTTGTAAAATTTGCATATTTCTGTACTCAAGGGGGGCCCTAGATGAATATCCAACAGAGTAGTGAAGTTCATTGGATATTGGATATTGGATATTCAAATTTGCTGATTTTGCAAATTATGCAAGGCTTCATGTCTAAAATAGTAAATTGGATGTATTACCTGGAATATTCAAAGTCAAAGTTGTAAAATTAGCATATTTCTGTGCTCAAGGGGGGCTCTGGCCGAATATCCAACAGAGTAGTGAAGTTCATTGGATATTGGATATTGGATATTCAAAGTTGCTGATTTTGCAAATTATGCAAGGTCTCAAGTCTAAAATAGTAAATTGGATGTATTACCTGGTATATTCATAGCCAAAGTTGTAAAATAAGCATATTTCTGTGCTCAAGGGGGGCCCTAGACGAATATCCAACAGAGTAGTGAAGTTCATTGGATATTGGATATTGGATATTCAAAGTTGCTGATATTGCAAATTATGCAAGGTCTCAAGTCTAAAATAGTAAATTGGATGTATTACCTGGTATATTCATAGCCAAAGTTGTAAAATAAGCATATTTCTGTGCTCAAGGGGGGCCCTAGACGAATATCCAACAGAGTAGTAAAGTTCATTGGATATTGGATATTGGATATTAAAAGTTGCTGATTTTGCAAATTATGCAAGGTCTCAAGTCTAAAATAGTAAATTGGATGTATTACCTGGTATATTCATAGCCAAAGTTGTAAAATAAGCATATTTCTGTGCTCAAGGGGGGCCCTAGACGAATATCCAACAGAGTAGTGAAGTTCATTGGATATTGGATATTGGATATTCAAATTTGCTGATTTTGCAAATTATGCAGGGCCTCAGGTCTAAAATAGCAAATTGGATGTATTACATGGTATATTCATAGCCAAAGTTGTAAAATTAGCATATTTCCCTGCTCAAGGGGGGCCCTAGAAGAATATCAAACAGAGTAGTGAAGTTCATTGGATATTGGATATTGGATATTCAAATTTGCTGATTTTCCAAATTATGCAAGGATTCAAGTCTAAAATAGTAAATTGGATGTATTACCTGGTATATTCAAATTTTGCAAACTATGCAAGACCAAGGATCTATAACAGTTAAAACGATGATTTGCATGTAATTCAAAGCCAGAGTGACGTAATTTTCACATCTTTGTTTTCGAGGGGCACCCCAGCCGAATATCCAATGGAAACTCATTGGATATTGGATATTCAAATTTGCTTATTTTGCCACTTCAGAATGTACAATCATTGAGTTAATTGAATCATTGAGTTAACTGAATGAAATATCAATTGGTGATTTATATATCTAGATTTGCATAATTTGTCAATTTGTGGTTTCCAGGATTGCTCTTGGATAGACATCCAACGGGAGTCGGATGATAAACTTTAGGTATTCAAAGTTGCCAATATGGCAAATAGAGTAGAAACAACATCTAGGATAGTGAATTGGATGTATTACAGAAAATATCAAAATCTAGACTATTAGGGTGAAAGTTGGCGGAAACCATTGCCGTTTCAAGTTTATATTTTAGGATAAGTCGGACTCACTCAAGGAAGGTGCAACGTCTGCTAATTGCACAATACTAAAATTTGGTAAATTTTTAGAGGTACCGTAATATGGGGTGAATAGGGACACTGGGGTGAATCGGGACAGGATAGGGAAGAATTCTATTTCTTCAAAAAACACATATTTCTCCTTAACTCAGGAAATAGATTTTTGGCACATTTATAGCTGACATACCAGAGCAAATTTTCTTATAGTTTTATATGTAGACTTCTCTAGTGCCTTTAATACGATCAAACCACATGTTATGTTAGACAAACTCTGTGAATTAAATGTAAATCATAATCTAATTAAGTGGATTTATAGTTATTTAACTGAAAGACCCCAATATGTAAAACTTCATGATGTAACATCAAATTGGTTATATACCAATACTGGGGCCCCGCAAGGGTGCGGACTATCCCCCTTACTTTTTACATTGTACACCCATGACTGTTTAAGTAGCTACGATAATTGTCATATTCTCAAGTATGCAGACGATACGGTAATAATTGGAAACATTACAGACAATGACACCAATACATACTTACAGCAAGTTAACAATTTTGTGAAATGGTGTGCTGATAATTACCTAAATTTGAATGTCAAAAAAACTATGGAAATGGTCTTTGACTTCAGGAAGGACAAAAAGTACATGACCCACTTATTATAAAGAATGAAACTGTACTGTTTACAAAATGTTATAAATATCTCGGTGTACACATTGATGATAAATTGGATTTCTCAGAAAATATTCATAATTTGTACAAGAAATGTCTGCAGAGAGTTCGTCATCTTAGAGAACTTGTTAACATCAGAGTTGATAAAGATATCTTGTCAGTGTTTTACCGATCTATAATAGAGTCTGTTCTGACGTACAGCATTGTATCATGGTTTGGTTCATCGCACAAGAAAGATCAGAAAAAACCTAAAAAGATTATTAGAATTGGTAAAAAATTGGGGGTGTGCACAAGGAGTTTGAATGATTTGTTTAATGAATATTGTATTAAAAAGGTTGTAAAACTTCTTAAAGATTCAGAGCACCCATTGTATGATCAGTATGTATTTTTGAGATCAGGAAAACGTCTTATGGTGCCAAAGCAAAGAACAAATAGATATGGCAATACATTTGTACCATCGAGCATAAAGCTGTATAATTATCATCTCACGAAGGGTAGTTAGTACCAGACTACCAGTGTATATAAATGTTCTATTTTTGCATAATTTATTATTTATAATCACTTTGTTCACTTGACATTCTGTGTATCATGCTACAACAAGTTTCACTTTGTGACTAAATAAAGTACTTCTTATCTTATCTTATCTTATCTCTTATCTTATATTTCTAACTGCAAGCAGTGAGGAGCTGCAGTACTTTAAACTTAGCATTGCGGAAAGTGAATTCTCAAATGCTGGTCAGAACTTAGCATGTGAAAAGTATTAATACTAGAGCCACCAATCTTATAGGAAACTTTTAAAACTCAGTTTCGGCCAGTGGAGGACCAGAATAGTAGACTAGATGTGAGATTATGTAAATTTGGTCATGGGTTCAGATCCAGGGCAATGACAAAGTTCCAGAATTAACAAAAATAACCCTGATTTTCAATTGAATGTATTAGCATTGCTTTTTACTGAATGTTATTGAACTAAGTATGATTAATAGTTGATTTAGTCCAGAATTGTCATTCACTGGCAAAATTTCCAAAAAACTCCTTTTTTGATAGTTTTCTGTTATTTAATTTTTTTTAATGTACGTATTAACAAAGAATTTGATTTCAGATTTTCCTGAAAATACATTTTTGCCATGTTGAATATGTTTTCTAATATTTGCTCACAAGTAGCAATCACTTTTAAGTATTGATTGTGAAAATAAGGGAGTGTCCCGATTCACCCCAAAGTGTGGAGTGAATTGGGACAGTGGTTTTTAAAGGTCTAGAGCATTGGAAATTTAACATATCAGTACAAGCTCTTGGGGATACTTTGACCTTGTGCTGGAACATAATTTGACACCATATTTTGATTTCTGAGTTTACTTTTGTTCATACTGGGGGGAGGGTTGGTCTAGTGGTAGCGTACTGGGCTGCCAATCGCTGGGTCCAGGGTTCGAATCCAGCTCTTGCTGGGTCACCCGGGCCTATGTTGGACGGCTGTTTCAATCATCCTTCGCCTCATTGCTGTGTCCTCCCCCTGTCCTAATTAGCCTACCAAGTGCGTAAATACAGGACGTAAAGCCCCAATCATCGATTCAATACTTTTGTTCATACTATGACCAAAAACCGGCCAATTCTGACCCAAATCACCCCATGTTACGGTATTAACTTTAAAATTTCCAACCCTATCTCACTTGCAAAACACACAGGAACTGCAAAGAATACTATGTAGTTTGTCATCGGAAAAGTGCAAATAAATACATGCCAAGCTTCATTGATGCTCTTTTACTCTTTTACAGTTAGAGGGGTATGTGCACTCGGGGTCGGCTGGCTCAGACAAAAATGAAGCAATCGACAATTACACAGGCATAATTGCCTCATAATGTCAATATACAGGCCTACAAATATAAGAACTTTAACAGAAATCGGAATAGAGGTCTTTGAGATATTCAAGTTTTCATAAAGGGGGGCTTATTTCAGTTAATATTTATCCCATTAATTATTTTAAACCGTGTACATTCCGAAAATTAGCAACTTTGAATATCCAACATCCAATGAATTTAGATTCTACTTCGGATATTGTTTTGGGCTCAGCTTGAAAAAACAAATCTACAAATCATGCTACTTTGGCTTTTAAAAAAATCCTACATAGTAGGCCTACATCCAGTTTACGATTTCAGACCTCTGTTCTGACTGAATTTGCCAAATTGTCAATATTCTATGTATTTCAAACATTCATTATCCAATAAACGTTGCAAAAGTGAAAGGTTTTTCAAGGTTGTAAGTCCATCGATTCTTTGTAAAATTAACCTTGAAGTTATGGATCATAAATTGATACATTTTTTTTAAAGCATAGCATACACAGAATTTGGTTTTCTGTAATTAGGGGAGTTAAATTGACTTGATAAGTTAATATATTTCTCAAGGAGAGGTATGTTTTACTTCAGATGTAAAACAAAATAGGGCTTTTTGTAGTTTGCTTCTCAGACCAAGAGCAGAACTACAGTATATGTTTAGTATATTTTTTTGCTACAAACTTATGTTGTAATCACTGACCTACAGAAATGGGCACTACTCAATGCTCTTTTGCATAAGATGTGCAATGTGCATGACATCATCAGTTCAGGTGCTGTTGCTTGTAGATGGGAAGAATTTTTGCTGAGAAAATGTGTAAATTTTCCCTCTATAAGTGCTATTTTGAGCATGATTCCTCGTGAAACAGTGCATTTTTAACATAGTGGACAAATTTGGTCTCCCAGTCATTGCCAAAATAGTATTACTGGGAGACCAATTTTTTCCAGAGATTCACATTTATTGTACATTTGGTTGTCTATTTTAAAGTTCTCGAGTGACATTTGAATATGAAGCTTCTTTCCATACCAAAAATATATTTCTTCACTGTCATTACTGTTTAAAAATACTATATATTTCGGCTTACATCAACTTTTTCATACATTAAAAAATTAGCAAAACTCCTTTTGGTAGAAATTGGCCAAACTTCTAGAATGTTGCGTATCCCGGTGCCACAAATAAAAGGTCATTCCGATGGTCTCCCAGTCAAAAAATCCTGAAAAAATGCTCTGTCGTGAAATATATCTAATTGACATATTATAGCTAACATTGAAGAGCTGATCATACAAGAAAGGACAAGAATCAGACAATTATTATTATAGATGATAAGACAGGGACTGATCCGACAAGATTTGGCAGAAAAAGCAATGTTTATCCAAGAGCAATCCTGGAAACCACAAATTGACAAATTATGCAAATCTAGATATATAAATCACCAATTGATATTTCATTCAGTTAACTCAATGATTCAATTAACTCAATGATTGTACATTCTGAAGTGGCAAAATAAGCAAATTTGAATATCCAATATCCAATGAGATTTCCATTGGATATTCGGCTGGGGTGCCCCTCGAAAACAAAAATGTGCAAATTATGTCACTCTGGCTTTTAATTACTTGCAAATCATCGATTTAACTGTTTTAGATCCTTGGTCTTGCATAGCTTGCAAAATTTGAATATACCAGGTAATACATCCAACATCCAATATCAAATGAACTTTAGGCCCTACTTGTCTGTTGGATATTCGGCCAGGGCCCCCCTTGATCAAAAATTTTGCCACTTCGGCTTTCAACATTCTATGTCAGACATCCAATTTATTATCTCAGATGTTTGTTTCTCCAGAATTTGTCAAATTGGCAACTTTGGATATCAAAAGTCTATCATGCAACTACCGTTGGACCTTCGTACAATAGTCGTCCCGGTAGCATCAAATTTACAAATTATGCAAATATGGATGTATAAAACATCAATGTTTTATTAAATTAACTCTTTCCAAACATTGTACATCCCAAAGTTGCAAAAATAAGCAAAGTTGAATATCCAATATCCAACAAGATTTCCATTGGATATTCATCACTGGTGCCCCTTTAGCACAGAAATTTTCAAATTATGTCACTTTGGCTTTCAAGAATGTATGAAAATCATTGATTTAACTGTTTTAGATCCTTGGTCTTGCATAATTTGCAAAATCAGCAACTTCGCTTATCCAATATCCAATATCCAATGAACTTCACTACTCGGTTGGATATTCGGCCATAGCCCCCCTTGAGCACAGAAATATGCAAATTTTACAACTTTGGCTTTGAATACACCAGGTAATACATCCAATTTACTATTTTAGACTTGAGACCTTGCATAATTTGCAAAATCAGCAACTTTGAATATCCAATATCCAATATCCAATGAACTTCACTACTCTGTTGGATATTCGTCTAGGGCCCCCTTTGAGCACAGAAATATGCTAATTTTACAACTTTGGCATTGAGTTTACCAGATAATACATCCAATTTACTATTTTAGACTTGAGACCTTGCATAATTTGCAAAATCAGCAACTTTGAATATCCAATATCCAATATCCAATGAACTTCACTACTCCTTTGGATATTCGTCTAGGGCCCCCCTTGAGCACAGAAATATGCTAATTTTACAACTTTGGCTATGAATATTCCAGGTAATACAGCCAATTTACTATTTTAGACATAAAGCCTTGCATAATTTGCAATATCAGCAACTTTGAATATCCAATATCCAACATCCAATGAACTTCACTACTCCGTTGAATATTCAGCCAGAGCCCCCCTTGAGCACAGAAATATGCTAATTTTACAACTTTGGCTTTGAATATACCAGGTAATACATCCAATTTACTATTTTAGACTTGAGACCTTGCATAATTTACAAAATCAGCAACTTTGAATATCCAATATCCAACATCCAATGAACTTCACTACTCTGTTGGATATTCGGCCAGAGCCCCCCTTGAGCTCAGAAATATGCTAATTTTACAACTTTGGCTTTGAGTATACCAGGTTATACATCCAATGTACTATTTTAGACTTGAGACCTTGCATAATTTGCAAAATCAGCAAATTTGAACATCTGACATCCAATATCCAATGAACTTCACTACTCTGTTTGATGTTCGTCTAGGGCCCCCCCTTGAGCAGAGAAATATGCTAATTTTACAACTTTGTCTATGAATATACCACGTAATACATCCAATTTGCTATTCTAGACTTGAGGCCTTGCATATTTTGCAAAATCAGCAACTTTGAATATCCAATATCCAATATCCAATGAACTTCACTATTCTGTTGGATATTCGTCTAGGGCCCCCCCTTGAGCACAGAAATATGCTTATTTCGTCTAAGGCCCCCCTTGAGCACAGAAATATGCTTATTTTACAACTTTGGCTATGAATATACCAGGTAATACATCCAATTTACTATTTTAGACTTGAGACCTTGCATAATTTGCAAAATCAGCAACTTTGAATATCCAATATCCAATATCCAATGAACTTCACTACTCCGTTGGATATTCGGCAAGGGCCCCCCTTGAGCACAGAAATATGCTAATTTTACAACTTTGGCTATGAATATTCCAGGTAATACATCCAATTTACTATTTTAGACTTGAGACCTTGCATAATTTGCAAAATCAGCAACTTTGAATATCCAATATCCAACATCCAATGAACTTCACTAGTCTGTTGGATATTCGGCCAGAGCCCCCCCTGGAGCACAGAAATATGCTAATTTTACAATTTTGGCTTTGAATATTCCAGGTAATACATCCAATTTACTATTTTAGACTTGAGACCTTGCATAATTTGCAAAATCAGCAACTTCGAATATCCAATATCCAATATCCAATGAACTTCACTACTCTGTTGGATATTCGTCTAGGGCCCCCCTTGAGCACAGAAATTTGCTTATTTTACAACTTTGGCTATGAATATACCAGGTAATACATCCAATTTACTATTTTAGACTTGAGACCTTGCATAATTTGCAAAATCAGCAACTTTGAATATCCAATATCCAATATCCAATGAACTAGATTCAACGTTGGATATTCGGCAAGGGCCCCCCTTGAGCACAGAAATATGCTTATTTTTACAACTTTGGCTATGAATATACCACGTAATACATCCAATTTACTATTTTAGACTTGAGCCCTTGCATAATTTGCAAAATCAGCAACTTTGAATATCCAATATCCAATATCCAATGAACTTCACTACTCCGTTGGATATTCAGCCAGAGCCCCCCTTGAGCACAGAAATATGCTAATTTTACAACTTTGGCTTTGAATATACCAGGTAATACATCCAATTTACTATTTTAGACTTGAGACCTTGCATAATTTGCAAAATCAGCAACTTTGAATATCCAATATCCAATATCCAATGAACTTCACTAGTCTGTTGGATATTCGGCAAGGGCCCCCCTTGAGCACAGAAATATGCTAATTTTACAACTTTGGCTTTGAATATTCCAGGTAATACAGCCAATTTACTATTTTAGACTTGAGACCTTGCATAATTTGCAAAATCAGCAACTTTGAATATCCAATATCCAATATCCAATGAACTTCACTAGTCTGTTGGATATTCAGCCAGAGCCCCCCTGGAGCACAGAAATATGCTAATTTTACAATTTTGGCTTTGAATATTCCAGGTAATACATCCAATTTACTATTTTAGACTTGAGGCCTTGCATAATTTGCAAAATCAGCAACTTCGAATATCCAATATCCAATATCCAATGAACTTCACTACTCTGTTGGATATTCGTCTAGGGCCCCCCTTGAGCACAGAAATTTGCAAATTTTACAACTTTGGCTATGAATATACCAGGTAATACATCCAATTTACTATTTTAGACTTGAGACCTTGCATAATTTACAAAATCAGCAACTTTGAATATCCAATATCCAATATCCAATGAACTTCACTACTCTGTTGGATATTTGGCTGGGGCCCCCCTTGAGCACAGAAATTTGCAAATTTTACAACTTTGGCTATGAATATACCAGGTAATACATCCAATTTACTATTTTAGACTTGAGACCTTGCATAATTTGCAAAATCAGCAACTTTGAATATCCAATATCCAATATCCAATGACCTAGATTCACCGTTGGATATTCGGCAAGGGCCCCCCTTGAGCACAGAAATATGCTTATTTTACAACTTTGGCTATGAATATACCACGTAATACATCCAATTTACTATTTTAGACTTGAGACCTTGCATAATTTGCAAAATCAGCAACTTTGAATATCCAATATCCAATATCCAATGAACTTCACTACTCTGTTGGATATTTGTCTAGGGCCCCCCTTGAGCACAGAAATTTGCAAATTTTACAACTTTGGCTTTGAGTATACCACGTAATACATCCAATTTACTATTTTAGACTTGAGACCTTGCATAATTTGCAATATCAGCAACTTTGAATATCCAATATCCAATATCCAATGAACTTCACTCGCCGAATATCCAATATCCAATATCCAATGAACTTCACCACTCCGTTGGATATTCAAAATCTGCAAATTTTGTATCTTTGAATATCAAACATCCAATGTCAAATGGCTGTTGGATATTTGACAGAGCCACCCCTGGAAAACAAAAAACTGCAAATTTTGAAGTTTGGATTTGAATATCCAACATCCAATATCCAATGAACTTCACTCGCCGAATATCCAATATCCAATATCCAATGAACTTCACCCGCCGAATATCCAATATCCAATATCCAATATCCAATGAACTTCACTGACCTGTGCAATAGAGGCTTTAATGTGTCAGCTTCAAATTTCAGGGCAGTTGTTCCACCACAGGAGCAGTTGCTTGGCACTGCAGTTGCTGTGTGTGAATTCTGGCAGAGTTTGCTGCCTGTGGCAGTTCACAGCTGTTGTCTCTTGTGCATGTTAAATATGGCAGTCATGTGATTCTCGCAGCAATTGCGATCATTCAAACGATTTTTAAGGCATAAATACAAATTAAGCATGATTAGGACCTAGAAAGTCAGACATGGGCTGATATCCTAAGGTGTCATACGTCTTTGCAAAAACAACACCCAACAATGGGTACATTTGATTCCCTCTACTCTAACTACTCCGGAAGTGACTTATCTACTCTAGGAAGTGACTGTTCTACTCCGGGAGTAAACTACTCCAAACTGGGTCCAAATCGAATGAAAAGGAGTACTTAGGAACGTCATTATTTTGGGGTTCCCTTCCTGTGAGGATTCCCTGGCTAATGACAATTAAAGACGTCAGGTAGCATTTTCAATTGAATCCACCGGGCAGGGGACAAAGGACAAACACATCTATATCTATATATACATTCAAACTAAATATGCTAATGACATGCAAATGAGGTCATCCTGGGTCACAGGCCGTTGTCCATGGATAACTCCCTCCACACGCCTATCCTTCCCCTGCAGCCTTCACCTGCCCTTCTTTCATCCTTTTCTTCTTCTGATGACGTCATCAATAGCTGTTTCCCTTGCTGTTTAATGCAGTTTGTGTGTAACATCAAAGGTACTTCCCTCTCTCTCCACCAGACATCCACTATGCAAATGACCTACTGTCCCAGAAATGTTTCGCCCCAAAAATATTATGCCAGATGGCAGCACTGTCAACATTTCAACTTTGCCATTGCTTTATTTCCTTCGGCCAACGACCAAATAACTCCCTCTTTACAAAAAGGTTACTCTCACTTTACAAAGTCGACCATGCTCTTGACTGTCTCATTTCTAATGTAATACCATCTTAATCTCATAGAAATACTTCACTAACAACTTTTTATCAACATGCCATCAAAATATTGATTCACCTATTTTTCCCTTATCGCTTTATGTGCTTTCAATGGGCTTTACTAGTAAAGTACAATTAGATTGGTCGCAGTGCCTTTAGTTTGGCGCAGGAGACGAGACAGTTACAGACACATACACACAACATTCATACACACAAAAGAGGAGAAAAATACACACAGACAGGAGCCTGCTGCTCCAGACCAGCTTACATATACATAAAATAAATGACATAGATAACCAGTAGGCATACACAAGAACAGTGGGAAGAATATATAATATACGTAGTGAAAAACTGTATATAATCGGCATATATATATACTAGAAAACCCATTGCAAGCAGCATTTTAGCTATTTTGGCTGCGTTTTGTGGCTGTGCAAGTGGCAATGTCACTGAATTGAGGCGCTGGTGCTGAGAATCATAAAGGAATAGGGTTGGAGAATGAACAGACCTTTTATTTATGACCCATGGTGTGGTGGCAGCACCTGTGTGTGTGGTCAGGAATGCCTGTCCTATGTTGCCACCTGGGGAGTCTGGCAGAAAGCCTATGACCCAGTTATGTAGATTGGCCAAATTTTTATGACGAAGGTGTTAATTGAAGGTGGATTTCAAAGAAAGTAGAAATTGTTGAAGTATAGCTATTGTTGCAAAACAAAGTGAACGTCAATGATGTGACACATGGAAAGTTTGATAGGTGTGGTAAGAACAGGGACAGAGTTATGCCTCAGGGCTTGAGACATGGAGCCAAGAGAGTTAGCACTTTTATATTTGGATAAGTAAAGATTGGTGGTAGAGGAATTGAAGTTACAAATGTACTGGCATATGTGTTTGTGCAAGGTACAGTAAAGTGTACTTACAGCGGAGCTTGTAATTGAGGGAATGGCTCGTTGGAATGGGCTCGAGAAGAGCTTTAAAATGAGGGTAAGATGAGGAAGATACGATGAGTAAAAGTGGTTGAGCCAGGTAGATGAGAGTGAAGTGTGTGGAACTTTTTGGCGGGAAGGCAGACGGTGGCGCCAGTCCTAAACGTGAGCAATAGCGGAACTACGATGGAGATGCATGCGCCCCTGGTGGGGAAAAACAGTAGAGGCAGGAAACGTAAATAAGGGAGCTGTTTCACTGTTATTTGCTGTTGTCAGAAGGAGAGGATAGAGCAGTAAGGATAGGTGGACAGTTTAGGTGAGTGGCATTGCTTGGGGAGGAGTTTTTAGCTGTTGCAGGTGTGAGCATGTCACCCATGATTTTTGCATCTTATACCCGGCAGGGATACGATAGTCTAGAGACACAATTATATAAACGTGAATAGAATAATAATGAATATATACAGATGAAACACAGGTAAGTAGAACTTAGTGGAGACATGATACAACGATACAAGATACAGACAACATGAATACAAGATACATAAGAATTTTTTAGATAGCAAAAGGCGATCATGGATATTTTTTGGGGGGGGCAATGGCCCCTAAAATTGAAATTTTGAATTTTTAGGAAACATTTTTTAAGAAGGTTAAAATTTGAATTGGTAAAAATTTTCAAAAATTACCCCAAGGAGAGGAAGAAGAAGAGAAGAAGAAGAAGAGCTAGGGAGGAAGAGGGTGGGTGCTGAAGAAGAACGCGACCCCGAGGCGGGAAAACGAGAGATTTTATAGAGTAAGAGAGCATTCACAGAAGGAAACTGTGAAGGAAGACAAGCTGGATAGAAAGAAAGCCGAGAAAGGAAGACAGACTTGTGAAATACACGAAAGCAAGAAAGGCCAGTGGACATGCACCCAACACATGTCGAATCCTGGCGAAATGACCACAAAATTAAACAAGAACGTCCCCCGCGCCGAATTGACCAGAAAAGTCAGCGCGGCGGCAAACCCTCGCCCCCCGCCCGGCTTCAACGGACCTTGGCTCTAAACCAAGCTATCATTGATTGCCGTAATTGAGTCAATTGTATTGCAGCAATCCATACCAAAAGAAAGCAATCAGCTACCAAATCAAAGCTTCTGAAGTGCCATTTATTTATGTAAACAATCATACGTCATGGGATATCCCAATTTCTGGAGTACTTCCGATCTACTCCAAACTGCTCTGATCTACTCCCGGAAATGCAAAACGAATGATCTGGAGTGAACTACTCTACTCCAAGAGCACTTTGGAGCAGTGAAACGAATGTACCCAATAACTGTCAATTTGCTCTCATGCGGCAACTTTGAAAATGTGTGTCAACAAGATGGTGAAAAGGCAGATCTATGCTGCTGCTTTTCTTTCCAAACACATGAGACAGAAGAAAGCTTTTAGTAAAATGCACTCATTGTTTAATCCACTTACTTTTATTGGTTCATTTCTATTTACATGAGACAATTTTTTTATGGATCCTTCCCCTATACATAAGTACTTACAAGTGTGCTCTTCGTCAGTTGTAACTGTTGTAACAAAGGATGGCACATCAACAGCCACAGGCTATTCTTGAAATGGTGCAAAAGTCTTTAAAGATATATGCCATTCTCTCTGCTTGAGATATCCATGATTCCATGAACAATCGCAGTTCTAAGCATTAGGCTAGGGTACTCTTCCACCTGCTGTGATGCATCCTCCCTTTTCATGTCTGTGAAATATTACTGAAACTTTCAGAGAAGAGTGAGTCTGTTTTCAATGCATATACCACTCCACCACCTGATGTCAAGTGTGGTCAGGTGATTAATAGTGAGAGAACTTCTAGTTCCTGTTATATCTACATCTGCCATAACTACCCATTATGCTACATAATTACACCCGTGAGTGACTTCACTGGTACACATGTATTGGTATACTACCACATTTCTCACCAATGATGTCAGATGTAGTATGCTGTTGGGTGATTCTTCAACGACATTGTTGATGTCTAAAAATAGTAGAGCTCTTCCCTCTGCCTGGCTGAATATGGAGCTCTCCTGTCAGAAGTGGCAGCTGGGATGTTACAGTAAGGGCACCTTATAAAGATAAGGCTATTGTGTGGTAGCCACACCATCGTATAACCATGGAGTATCCATATTCCTCGTGACAACCATCAGCTGTAACAAGCTCAATTGTTTGTTTGTTTGTTTGTTTGTGTTTTATGCCTCTGCAGCACCTTAGTGGGCTATATCAAGGCAGGCGATCGCCATATGATGATGAGATGAGAAGAATGTGAGTCTGGCACATACCCTATTAATTCAGGGATGCCCAGGGTCTTTCAGTTGCCCCAGCATAGAATACTGGATACAACCCGCCTCCATTTAACGTCCCATGGGCTCGGACTAAAGTGAGTTCCCGGGGTGAGATTCGAACCCACGCCCTCAAAGCCAGTTGACAAGCGCACTTACCAATTAGGCCACGGGGGAACTGTAACAAGCTCAATATATTTCTAATATCATGTAATTCTATAATTGCCATTTTGGGGCATCAGCAATCTGTCATGTCTTCAATTCCACGGTCAGTTGATCACGAGGGAATTCTACTTAATTGTATGAGCACTTGTTGCCCTCATTTGAGCAGATGATTTGATAAATCATCCTTCCCTGCCACCTCCTGTTTTTCATGGGCTTTTCCTCTGTCCTTTGCTCTTTTTTGTATTCTTTTTCCATTGCTCTAAAGTTCTCTGGTCCGCTGCCTCTTTCCTTGTCTGCATAATTATGACATTGTTAATTTCTATGAGCAGGCTGGAAACCTTCATTAAACGTAATTTCTATACCATTGTAAAATACCATGTAAATTTTACTTTGCAAATTTGCTTAGCATTATGCATCTGACATACCTTGGTAATATA
This sequence comes from Platynereis dumerilii, assembly GCA_026936325.1. NCBI lineage: Eukaryota > Metazoa > Annelida > Polychaeta > Phyllodocida > Nereididae > Platynereis > Platynereis dumerilii. The sequence continues at coordinate 30,529,738 of JAPTHN010000011.1, forward strand.
ATTATGAAAAGAAAGTATTCCCATTGGTATAGATGGCCATGTGAACAAAGCAGCAATAATTATTTTTTAGATAATCCTTATTCTTACTAAAAAAGTGCTAACTCTCTTGACTCCATGTCTCAAGCATAAGCCTGTCCCTTTTATCATCATACTCATCAAACATTGCATGTGCGCCACATTACTGACATTTACTTTGTTTTGCACTAGTACCTCCACTAAAATAATTCCTACCTTCTTTAAAATACATCTTCATTTGACACCTTTGCCTTCAACTTTCGATCAATTCGCAACTGGGTCATATGCTTTCTGTCAGGCTATCCAGGTGGCAGCAGTGGCCAGGCACAAAGACAACTGCTGACACCACAATATGCCCATAAATGCACTGTACAAAGTGCATTTGTTTTCCTGACATTTTCCATGAACAACAGACATATCACCTTCATATATCGATTTTATGCACACGGTTTGATATTAATGTCCATTCATGCTTATCAATTTGGACCACCATCGCCTCCTTCACTTCCATATTCAGGCACACACATTTTAGCCTCAAATACCTGCTCGCAATGGGTTTTCTAGTCCTAACATAAAAGTGCTATCTCTCTTCGTTCCATGTCTCAAGCATAACTCTGTCCCTGTTCTCATCACACTCATTAAATGTTGCATGTGCCACATGACTGACTTTTACTTTGTTTTGCAGTAGTACCTGTACTTAAGCAATTCCTACTTTCTTTAACATACACCTTCATTTGGCACCTTTCCCTTCAACTTTTGATCAATGTGCACTTGTGCAGAACTGGGTCATATGCTTTCTGTCAGGCTATCCAGGTGGCACTGTGGCAGCATGGGCCATTTGGCCAGGCACACTAACAAGTGCTGCCACAACAACATTCCTAAGAAATACAAGGTTTATTTCTTTTCCAAGCCCAATCTGACATTTTGCATTAACCAAAGACAATGATATACGGGATTTTATGCCCACTGTTTGATATGAATGTCCATTAATCCTAACAAATTCGACCACCATGGCCTCCTTCACTGTCATATTCAGGCACACACATCCTAGCCTAAATGGCTCAAATACCTGCTTGCAACGGGTTTTCTAGTTCTTTTAAAAGGTGTATTGCCAAAAGCATTAGAATGTCAAACACAGGCTGATTTAAAAGGGTGTCATGCATCTCGGCAAAAACAACACTCTGAAAATCAAAGTTCAACTCCAACTCCGACTCCACACAAAAACCTCTGACTCCACGACTCCGACTCCCAACTCTGATTCGGACTCCCGACTCTGACTCCGACTCCAAAGCCCTGGTTTTTTCCAGGGCAATATAAGAGGGGCGTGCCAGTGAACCAGGGCATCATGTGTCTATTTTGTAAATAATGTGTAGTTTATTTTTCTTTTTCCTTGCAGGTCTGGCATCCGAGATGAACCTCTTTATAATTTCCGTAGAGCGATACCTGGCAGTTGTCAGACCATTTGATGTTGGCAACCTCACAAACAGACGAGTCATTGCTGGCGGAGGTACGCACCATTTCTGAAGCTAAATTGCGAATAATATTATGCGTGTCTCGGAGAAATGTCTTTTTATGGAATTGTGTCAATTGCCTAGTTTTGATGCTCTAAAAATAGTGAGACACAAAGTACCTTTGGCTGCTTTATACCTTTGGATGATGCTAACACTATAGAAATTGTTTAATATGTATATATTATATGTATGCCTAAAGGCTTTATAGGGGAGACCGGTGTGAGTTGTGCCGCTCAATGTTGATGTAAAATGAAGATGAAGAATCAAGTAAAGAAGGCAATGCCTCCCATGCATGTGCGCTGATGTGTTGAATTACTCAGCTGGGAGGCAAACGTTTAAGATATTTCTTTTCTGTTGTGAGTCTGAATCTGGTGTTTGCAGCTTTTCTAATGTTTGCTTTAAATGGGTCATCAGTGTTCGATAGCTTTTGTGTATAATGTAATTAGGCTTCTGGTCTAGTAATGTATCAGCCATACCCCGATTTGATCTTATTCCATCTATCTATTTGCAGTGTTTGTCTGGCTCTACTCCCTAGTGTTTGCTGGAGGACCATTGGTTGGCTGGTCCAGTTATAGGCCCGAGGGCCTTGGCACTTGGTGTTCCATATCCTGGCAGGATAGAAGCATGAACACCATGAGTTACGTCACAGCCGTGTTCCTGGGCTGCTACTTCTTCCCTGTGAGCATCATCATCTTCTGCTACTTCAATGTCTGGAGAAAAGTCAAAGGGGTAATCTGACCTTGGGTTGCTGAGTCTGGCTACATCTAGGATATGTTAATATGACACTGGATTTTTCAGCTACATGTAACATACAATGTTTCATCTGCAATCTGCAGACTACATCAGGGGAATGGCAAAATCAAGGATGTTTCACTTTGTGATGTACAATGTAGCTGTTTGCCATTCACCTGATGAAGTCTGCAGGTTGCAGATGAAACGTTGTATGGTTGAAAATCCAGTATTATATTTATATTATATTTATAATTCACATATCTTGGATTACGAACTGGATGAATAATTAATATACATCAATTTCTAGCGAAGTCTCTTTCCAAAGATGTGATGAATTAATTTACGTATTATCATTTGACTAGCAATGACTGTGGACAATAAAGAATCGCTGTTTTTTTAAAATTATCCATCCAATAACTGTGTATCCTTCAATTTTCCTTTTTTGCCTGAGAGCATGATGTCATGCTCAGGCTGGTTGTGGATCATCCTAGTGTTTGGAAATTCAGTTAGAGATCACTATACAGTGTATACACTAAACTGTTGTAGTCAATAACATGTACAGGCTTAAAATAATTGTTTGTTTCTCGATATATAGTAAGCCTGTATTTGTTACTGGTTACCATTGTTTGGTTTAGAGATCTTAATAACCAAACACAAGGATGATCCAAAACCAGCTTCAGCTTGACATCATGCTCCCACTCAGTGCACAAAGCAAATTTGAAGGATACATATTTATTGGATGGATAATAATCTGTGAGAATTATACATGTAGGCCTATGTGTTGTAGTTAGCAGTTTAATACCATAGATATCCCATTACAGGACGTCTGGACAAGATATAACCTTTCCCCAAGCTTCTATGTGCATGCAATAATGGAGAATTTTCTAAAAACAAATATCAACTTTCTTCACCTGTAGGGTCATACAGAATAGCCAAAGAGCAACATCTGAGCTCCAGTGGCATTCTGACAATTTGCATTTGGGCAAAAAAAAAAAGATCTAGATAATGTGCAGAAATTAAGTGTTTTATTTGTTTTGCTGTTGACTGCTGTACATGTATAGAGGTGTAAATACAGTAGGCCTATGTATATTGCCAGTTTTAACTGAGTCAAGAGCAACTTACTCCAGCATTTGTATTGATCCATTAAATTTTCATCTGAAGAACATTGGCTTGTCAAACATTCGTCCTCTTTGTTACCTAATCTGATACCTTTACACACTGTATTTCTTATCAAACCTTGATCAATGCAGTAGGGGAGAGCGGGGCACAGTGAGACGGCAGGCACAGTGAGACAAAGCCCGTAGCGTCTAGCTGGTACTGTTTACAGATCAACCCTCTTTTGTATTGTACAAAAAGTAAGTAGGGGAGGTTCTGTCCTATATTCTGAATACCTACACAGCATATAGAGAGTGGAATTTAAATATTTTGGTTTTTAGGCAGTAAAAGTAAATAATTTTGCTGAACGATTTTTTGTTATAATTCCCAAGAAAAATTGTATGATGCAAATCAATTGCCAAGGATTAAAACCTTGATGATTTGTCTTAGTTTAGTGAGATGATGAACCACAATACAGGCATCCGGTCCGCAGGATTCAAAAATTTTATAAAGAGAGCTGCGAGGGGCACAGTGAGACAGTTTGGGGCGGGGCACAGTGAGACATCACAAAATACACTCGAAATGCCTTGAATGTAATGCATAGCTCACGATTCACTATTACAAACAAAATGCCTGCTATAAACTACTGATTTCAGTAAGTCATATCCAAAGAGAAGCATCAGAAAGAATTTTGATTAGTATGTAGCAGGTGCGGCAGGTTAAATAAGTCGTGCATGTGTCCTGTGCGATGAAGTTTGGGAACATGCTCAAAAAAGGACCCAAAAACTCACCTAGCCAGCTGCTCTTATATGAGTACAGTAGCTTCTGTAGTAACAATTGATAGAACAATTCTGCAGGTCCTGAGGATTGGCGGTTATGGCACCAGATGCCCTGTCTCACTGTGCCCCGCCTGCTGTCTCACTGTGCCCCGCCCAGGGGGCACAGTGAGACACTTTAAAACGAGCATGGACGTAACTCAAAATTTCTCCAAACCTGTAGAAGGTAGGAACCTGAAACTGCTGGACAATATGCCCAACGTCATTATCTATAATGTGGACCTGATCTCATTTAACTCGTTACTGGCAACATTTTGGAACACTTGAAAATAAAAAAAGTGTACCACTGTGCCCCGCTCTCCCCTACTATCACCTTTCCAACGAATATGTGTCATATCAATTCTGCATGCTAAAGTTACAAGACGGTGCATATTGAGTCCGTTGACCCTGTAGTTTTGGGAAAATCTTTTGATTATTTCGGTGTTACAACATAGATTTGTATGGCGGCCAGTCGGTAGTTAGCGTTCGTCTAAAAACAGATTTGTGCCCCTGGGATATCAGGAGGCTTATTATAAGCCTCCTGATACCCCATCCCTGGGCACAAATCTATTTTATATGACATTGCTCTAATCCTTCTTCCCCAGACTAAACCTCAATATTTTTTTTAACACCTTGTAACTTTAGCTGAATTGGTGAAACATAATTATTTTTTTTGGTCCTTGCTTTGAACATGATAGTATCAAATTTGTTATCAAACTGGAATCCTATGAATGTTTGATGAGCTGATTTTCTTCAGACGAACATTAAAGGGAAAAGTAAGGCAGGTGTGGGTTGCTTTTGACTCACTTAAAACTGTCTCTATGTGAGGTTACTATCCTTATAGTCTGTTATACACATTTTAAAATCTCGAAATAAATGCAACACTTGATTTTTGTTCATAATTTTATAGATAAATATAATTACAACTGTTCGGTCAAGCTCAGAACCACTTCTATATATCCGAAGGTTTACTGACACATTTAAGCCTTCATCGTCACATGGTATAATTTGTATTAGAATAACAGAGACCCAAAGTTGGGAATTGAACAGGGGCGTATCTAGAAATGGCCTGAGGGGGGGGGGATTACATGGGGTGATTACGGGGGGCTCTGCGGCTTTTCCTATCTTTCCCATGTTAATTTTTGGCCTGAGGGGGCCACTGGAATTGAACCATGAAAGAACTGAATTTACTCTTGACCATGAATTCTGCCAGTCTCTTCACAACTTCATCCTCCCCATGCAAGCCCTGCTAAAATGGACAGTGCTTTCTGCTATTTCCAACCTCTTCTGTGATTGGCTGCTTATTTAGGTCATAAGCATTTTGCAGGCAGATTTAGACAGATTATGGACACTTAGAGGATTACTGGCAACTAAGAAAAACAGTGTAAAACAAGCAAACTTTCAAACAGTTTCATTTCAGAACTGTGAAAATACATAATTCAATGGAATTTTCGGAACTGTGATAGCACTTTTCAACAATACACAATTTCTCCATTTGTAACTGTGTGAAACAGAAGCAACAATTTCAAACTGTGATTAAGTTAATTAAGTATTCATGAATTAGCAAAGGTTATGGGCCATTTTGTCATGGTATGACTTGGGATGATGCACAACTTGAGCTGTTCAGCAACAAAGGGACGGGGGTCAGTCTGCCACGCCTTGGTAGATCTATGTGTGTACTGTCGATTTGAAGTTGAACATGCAAGAAGAAATTGATTTCTGAATTTCATCACAATGGCATAACTCTTTGTGACCAATATAACTAACATGACCAAAAAGTCATTGCCTGAAATGATGAGCAAAATCAGTTATTGCGTTTCTTTATATTGAACATTGAGTGACTTCTGCAGTACACTTAAATTTCTTCCTGCACCTGCATAAAACTGCAGAATTCTGCAGTTTCCTGCAGAATTCTGCAGAAAATTCTACAGTTCTGCAGGAAACTGCAGAATTCTGCAGTTCTGCAAAAAAAATTCTGCAGTTCTGCAATAAATTCTGCAGTTCTGTAGGAAACTTCAGTATTCTGCAGTTCTGCAGCTCCATGAATACTTAAGAGGACTGTGAGGAAACAAGTGGGATCGCAAAAATGTCATTTTACAAACTGCTGTATCAAAATAAACTTCCATGGACGTTTTGCCTCTCTGCTCGGCCAATTCTCAACCAAAATTCATTCCGAAAAAAGTTTCAGGTACTCTGCAACCAGGGCTATTTCATAGAGTAGTCAGTCTTTGTCCGTCGTCGTTTCTTTTTGCCATACGGCACTTTTTTCGGCGATCAGTCTGCTCGCAAAAATGTCAATCCACAAACTGCTACCTGGTAGAACTGCAGAATTTGCTACAGAACTGCAGAATTCTGCAGCTTCCTACAGAACTGCAGAATTCTGCAGTTTCTGACAGAATTCTGCAGTTAGCTGCAGAAGTGCATAAAACCTCCCAAGCTGCATAACTCCTACAGAATTACAGATTTTGCTGCAGAAACTTTTCAGAAACACTGGAATGACAGAGGACTACCAAAACCCCGACCCCCAAAACCACAACCCCCCAAACCAACCCTCCAAATCAAAGTTTCCGTGGGAGCGGCAAGCTCAATGTCAAAGAGGTCTGAACTGTACAGATGCAATACACTGGAGGAAGTAACAGAGGTTCAGAAATCATGCAGTTTTTTTGCAGAACTGCAGAAAGAAATTATATACTCCTCGACGTCTGTGAATATTATCATTGCCTCAAAGGCCTATATAAATCAAGCCATCAATATTATATATCAAAATATTGCTAGTTTCTGTAAAAGGATGTCATAACCAAGATCTATATCTTTGTCTCTCTGGCAGTGGCATGGCTCTATGCACGAGTGTCTGAAAGCTTTGGGGATAACTCTGCATTTATAAATTACATTTTTGATGTTTTGTGGTAATCAATGCTTGTCTTCCAGGCTGCAGACGCACAAGGGGGCGCTGGCACTGCAGGCAAGGCTGAGAAGTCCATCTTCCGGATGTCTGTCATAATGGTCACCTGTTACCTGACAGCATGGACCCCCTATGCCATCGTGTGTCTCATTGCTTCCTATGGTCCTCCTAATGGCCTGCCCATCTACGCTGAGGTCCTTCCTTCCCTCTTTGCCAAGAGCTCCCAAGTCTACAACCCGATAATCTACGTGCTCATGAACAAACCTGTGAGTAAAATTTTACAATTACAGTCAGGGAAATATGAGTGATTATCTAAATGCTCTGAATGATGTCATATCCCTACACGTGCCATGTTATCCCTGTGAGCACATCCTATATGGAGTAGGCCCTATAGACCTATCCATGACACCAGATAACAAGATGTCATGTCTATGCACGGTCATGGGTGAGCCATGTATATCACTCAAAAGCTATATCAGGTAGAGTGGTACCTGTGTGGTGAGACCTCTTGTTGTAAGACCGACTTGCTTTATGTGACCGCCTTTCTCCAGCACCAAGTAGTATTTTTAGTGCATTTTGCACCTCGACGAGAGACCACACCCCTACAAGAGTCCGCTTCATGACCGCAGAAGGGGCCGTCTAACAGACAGACAGACAGACGGTCTTATAATGCAGGGACCACTGTATTCCTGAGCAACAAATTGACTACGTGTAAAAGATAGGACAGGTCTTCAATGACATCACACACAAATGTTCTGAAATAGCCATCATTCGTATTTATCTGGCTGTAAAAACCATCCATAGAAGAGGCTTAAGTTAATCATTGCCTGGCTCTGTGAGCAAATAAAATTAATGGTATTTCTACATGGATGGTACTGTAGCTTGTAAGCTGTATGGTATTCCTCTGAGGATGATAGCTTTGTTTTTGGGATGATACAAACATGTATTGCTAAGTATTTGTAACTTACTAAGTTTTAGTTTACCAAAACCACTTAATGCATTTTAACAGAAATTAACTTAAAGCAGGTCCACATTGATTAATGATTTGACATACCTTTGGATTTCAGTACAGGAGTGCTTTAGTTTCCTTGGTGTGTCGCGGGAGGAACCCTTTCGACGAAGCGGGGGGCACGGCAGGGGGGACGACGGCCAAGGATGAGACATTAGGAAAAGGAAATAAAGTGGCAGCAGCTTGAGTGGCACACCGGGTGGTTATGCGTGCAACACTAATGACACTTTTATGGAGAAATAAAGGAAGGAAGGTGCTTACATTGTACTTAAATGCTCTTGCAGGTTGATAGCATCTTTAATAGCACATGTATTTGATGACTTATATCCCTATCAGGGAGACATACTCAAAACTCACCATGTAATATAGCTCATAAAAGAATGAGTCATATCACTCACATGCACAGCCAGGCATGCATGGTTTTGACAAACTCAAACACAAAGAAGGGAGACCACACTGGGAATTTCCCTTGAAACCATAATCAGGGCTGCTCCCCACCAGCACACTATAGCCTACATTACATTGTACAGCAAGGTAGTCAATCCAGTGACGTACCAGTGTCGGTTTTTTCTTGGTCTTATCTCCAAAAGCAGGCCTATTTCATGTATATATTTTTCATTATTTGGCATGTTCACGAATTCGTGGAGGTGTAAAAACGAGCATGTACGAATTCTTGGACATGAAAAAACGAACATAGGTGCTCGTGTACATGTAATAACTAACACTCGTGAATGTGCTTTATTATTCATTCGTGTAGGCCTATCTGCCAACAATAACATTCGTGGAAGTGCTATATCATTAGGGTTTAGTGTTTAGAGTAGGTTTTAGCCAAGTTTAAGGTTGCAATGTTCGTAATTGCACCTTCACAAATTCGTGAATTGCAATATTTCACACATACACGAATGATAAATTCGTGTATATGTTCGTTTTGCAGGTTTACTAATTCGTGTACATGTCAAATAGTGAGAAATATATACCTCCCTATTTGGAATATTTTTATCCTTCTATTCATCCACAAGAGCAGGTTGAAGATTATTCTGCGTAAAGTCTGTCCAATTCTATCACACAATCAGAACTTATGGCAAATAAAACTTCTGATTGCATGAATGGAATGGGACAAAATTCTGACAATCAACTCCTGTGGGTGAACAGTATAAATAATTCCAAATACTTTTGGAGATATGGCAAAACGCATTGCTTCCTATACCCGGTACTTGGTTACAAGTATATGCTTTGTGATCACCAGTGAAGTTCAGCGTTCGAAATATGGGGGGGGGGGGGGTCAAGGGGGTTTTGACCCCCCCAAATGCTGTGAGGACCCCCTCAAATGCATTTTTTAGAGGGACCCAGGAGGGGTCCTGAAAAAACCCCCTAAAATACTAAATGTGCAGGATTTTGTCCAGAAATGGTGTTTTCAAAAGTAATTTTCAAGGATAATACATGCTTAAAACACTCATTGTAGCGTGCATGTAGTCCTTTCTAAAGCCTCTCAGCTTTTGGGGAGCCTCTGGCGGCTCGCAGACCTCTGACAGCTCGCGGACCTCCGGCTCCGAAAGCTTCGACCCTTCGGGCTTGCCAGTGACAGACCCCCCCAAATGACATGGGCTATTTCGACCACTGGTGAAGTTACTTGTTGATCAACCATTTCAATGTAACGCAGACATAAATTACATTTTCAAACATCTAAAAGAAATCACTTGTCTCTCCTTGCCTGTAATCTATTTGTACATCTTTGTTATAAAGTCACCAGTATTAAACTTATATGATACTTATAAGACTTTCCGGCATGAACACTCAGAACACATTTTGATTTTTGTGAAGTTATTTGCTCAATCGTGTCCTCACATTTTGTACAAATCCTATATATAATATATAATGTATAGGCCTGTTTGTGGTATGATAATGCTTCTGTGAAATGTACAATTGGCTGTGTAAAAAGGCACATTGTCGTGCTGAACAATATTCGTCTGCCACTCTGCAACTTCTGTCCACAAAAATGTCAATCTTATGAATCATATCAATCCATTTACAACTTTTGAGTTTTGAAGAAGACTCCGAAATTGTTTGCCGATGTAATATCAAAGCTGTACTGTGAATAAAAAAAAGTTTTTAAAGTTTTCTGTGTGAATTCTTTATTGATGGTATTAAGATCGCCCACATACCTTTCTTGACTCCTTACAAAGCTTTAAAGGATGCATTCAACTTTCTATCCTTCCAGAAAGTACATAGAACATGGAAAATCTAGGAAAATTGGTACGTGACATCACATTACTTGGGAAATGTGATTGGCCTTGCTGTATATGATGTGATGCAGTGTTCAGAGTGGGAATGTTATGCAGTGGCGTCAGTGTAGGTGGGGCTGGTGGGGCATTAGCCCCACCACTTTTTGGCCAAAGCATGAGTGTTCTGTGGGGAAAAAGTGTAAGGATTTTCTGGGACACTATTCGCTGAAGGCTTCAGCCCAATTTGCCCCACCAATTTAAATGAAAGTGACGCCCCTGATGTTATGTAGTGTCTAGAATAGCCATATATGGTTGTGTAATATGGGATGACAGTCATTACAGTCTGTCACTTTGATATAGAAAAAATGAGGACCAGTTCACTGTGAAAAATGCACTTTGTGACTCATGATAGCCGATGAAGTGTCATCTTCTCTACTTTCAACATTGGAAACACAGAGGCTGTTTGATTAGTCATGATCAAGAGAAGGCCATTCAACTTGGGATAACTGACTTTAGAGTGAAAATCAGATGCATAATCCTTTCGTTTGGCTGTCACCAACAAGCGTGATTGGTCTCCTTAAATCAAATTAACAAAGTACAATGTATTGGTTATGATCATGACAAATCATCAGCATGACACACGAAGTGCCATTTTCACAGTGCAAAAGTCCACTCTTTTTCCATATCAAAGTGACAGACTGCAATTTCTAATAATTTGTCAATCTGATGAGGCTCAGCACTGTCAGACAAGGATTCTGTGTTGTTGATAAAATGGAAAAAGTTAGGACCAAGAAATTGTGTATTCAAACACTTAGACGACTGTAAAATACAAGAAATATGATAAAGTGTGTATGCAGTTTTGCAATCTTCAATATTGTGATGTTCCACTCTGACTCCCACATTACAAGAAAAAAAAATCACTTTTAACTTTTTGGAGGGATAGTAACTTTCACCTTCCAGCAATTAATTCTCTTGCAGAGAAGACTCGATCCTGATTTTTCATCATTTAGAGCTTTATGAAAACACTGTAAAATCAAGAATTTTTTATGAAGATTTGCCATTAGCTTATTTGTCGTCTAAAATGATAAATATTTTCACGTATGCCACGGTATGGGCATGCATGTATCTATACCAACAGCTATAGCTATACATATTAGTTCCTACATATACCTGGTGACATGATTCTTCGACTTTGGCATACATTGCTTTTAGGGCAAATTAAAAGTGTTTCTCGAATTCTGGTATAAATTTATTGTAAACAGTCTGTTGCTTGTACTGGCAAGTAATTTCCGCACAACCCATGAATCGAAGAAATGGATGTCCATCAAATATTTGTTTAGTCGATCATCACTGACCAACATGATTCGATAGCAAGGGTGATATATCTGACATGAATAATTATAGGCCAATTTCAGTTATTGGTCATATTGCTAAAATCTTAGAATCACAAGCCCACTCTCAATTACTTAGCTATTTTACTGATAATCATTTAATAACAAATGACCAATCTGCTTATTTAAAAGGTCATAATACCCAAACAGCTCTAAATCGTGTTATTGATGATTGTATTGACAATATCTGTAGCAAGACTTTTACAGGGATATGTTCATTCGATATAGAGAAATGCTTCGATTCTATTGATCAAAATCTCCTTTTAACCAAAATTAAATTTTATGGTATTAAAGATAAAGAACTGGAATGGTTGAGGTCATATTTATCACAGAGATATCAAGTGGTTAAGTTTAATGGTAAAGTTTCTAATGTCCAAAATATTTCCATAGGGGTGCCTCAAGGTTCTATACTAGGACCATTACTGTTTGTAATTTTTGTTAATGACATCAGTCAACATGTTGGTGTTGCTACTGCTAATTTATACGCTGATGATACTCTCATTTATTGCAATTCTGATTCAATGATTGATCTTAAAGATATGTTACAAAGTTGTGTTGACAATGTCTCTGAATGGTAAGGTAGATATAATATAGTCTTCAACACAGATAAGTCATGTGCTATGGTGGTAAAGTCAAAACGAAATATGTCCAATATGCCATTAGATATTGTAGTCAATGACTGTCCGATAGAACAAGTTAATGTTTTGAAATATTTAGGTGTAGAAATTGACGAAGCTCTAACGTGGAATAGCCATATTTCTAAACATTGTAGAAAACTTGCATTTAAAGCTTCTAAATTGGCTCGTCTTAGTAAAATTCTTCATAAAAGTGTACTTCTAAAGATCTACAATGCAATGATTCAGCCGACTATTGACTATGCAATATCAGTATGGGGAAGCACAAGTCAACACAATTTGAACAAAGTACAAAGATTACAAAATCATTGTGCAAGAATTATTGAAAGTAATTTTGACTACATAAATATTAGAGGTCTGGACCTTGTTAAGAACATTGGCTGGATGAATGTACGTCAGCGCTTCGTCTATTTTCAGATCTTGTTAATTTTCAAATGTATTCATGGCATGGCGCCAAATTATCTTACAAATAATGTCATATTTGATTTTGAAGTGTCATCAAGAAAAACAAGAAAGCATGACATGAATTTGTATATAGGTATACCCGATAATGAATTTCACCGATGTATGTTGTTTCATAATGGTGCTAGAGAATGGAACCGACTACCGGTTGCATTAAAAGAGTGTACTGACCTTGTTAAGTTTAAAAGAATGCTAAAGAGTTTTATAAAAAGTGGAACATGAATGTTTATTGTTAAGAGATGATCTATGATTATTGTTGTAATTTTTACTCATTGTTTTACATTATGTCTTTTCTCTTGTTAGTGATTAGGTTTTACATTGTTTTTATCGTTCTGTTTATAATTGTTCTTACAAACTGAAGGGCCCGGTTTTAAAACAGCTGTGCTGACCCGGTTTTACCCTTGTAAAATATATTCAAAAAAAAAAAGAAAAAAAAAAGCAATATTTTTTGACAAAATGTTCTGAGCCACAGGCATATAACCTGATTTGACTGATGAACTTGGTTAAAATGCAAGTCAGCCAACCAACAAATGTACCTGTCTTAACAAAGTAATGTTACATCAATTCATTTTGATATATAGGCCTATATAAGGTCAACCCCGCTCAATCAGGCGCGTAGATTTTTCATACCGGGTATTTGTAGGGGGGATGATTTCGGCGAATGCAAATTTTGCGCAAGACCTAACGGGCCGAAATTTTCGCGGTGATTGATCTCGGCAACCACTTTAGCGCCCCTGCGCTCAATATCTTTTTATTAGGGTTATACAGTGTCTGGAATATCTCAACTTTTTCTCAATGTTTAGAAGCTGCTAGATCTATAAGCTATAATACATTGCCAGATCTTTCCCTTTCTCATTTACAGTGCACATCAATTTACAGCAGATACACTATAAATGGCGAATAAAAGAACCATTACTCATAGGCCTATATAGGTGTATAAGATTGTATTGCACGGTCAAGATGAGACCTTATGATGTGTGACATTCATCTGGCAACATTATGATAGGCCACACAATGTGAAACGATCCTAAATTCCCCGTAGATGTTAAAACTGCATGCTGTATGCTGTATTTGAACAATTGAAAATACTAATGCCAGTGTCTCACGAGAGTGGTTAAGTGACGGCGAAGTTGTAGAGGTGCCAGGAAGTTCAGTTTCGCCAACTCTCGGCGTTTCAAGCCATTTTGGACAATTATATAATCAATTAAAGATTATTCATCGTCGTAGATTGATCCTAGGACGACGAGGCACTCGTTTTTTACGCCGAATCGCTCGTAATTACGGACGAGGCAAGAAGAGACTTGTGTCGGCGAGTTGTCAGGAGCCTCGACGCAGTTCCATTGCTTCAATGTTAAACTAGATTCGCCCAAGGAGTCTCTTTCTTCGCCCTAGCATGCTCTTACTTCGCCCTAGCATCCTCTTACTTCGTCCTAATCTTCAATTACGCCCAAGCAAATACCTGTTACGGCCAAGCAAGTAGCTGTTTCGGCGTTTCAACAGCCTGTTTGTGTCGGCGAGTTGTTGTCTTTTTTCGCCGAAGTTCCATTGACTCAATGATAAATAGCCTCGCCCAAGCTGTCTCTAAATTCGCCCAACCTGCCTCTTACTTCGCCCAAGCTGTCTCTAACTTCGCCCAATCATTTTGGGGGTCTTTCTGGTCTTTTGCATCGTGGCTTCTTCCTTCGTAAAGATTCAACAGGTTGAATCTTTCGTGAAGCAACTTCTTGCTTCACTAACCTGTCACGTGACTTCTAGGAACTTTTGGCGAGGAAGTTTAAGAAGCGCCGTAGACGAAAATATCGTCGCCGAGTTGTTGAATGTGGTGTAAAAACCTCCCTCTTTCCTGGAAAAACAAGAATCGACGCGACAAGAACCCTCTGTTACGCCTCCGTGTGATCTAGGCATAACTTTTACCAGACATGACAGTTTTTTTGGTGTTTCGCCGAAATTTATTAATGTAAGGCCTACCATTTATCAAAATATACAGGCCAATTGCCATCATCAAAATGCATGTTATATTAGGCCTGTATACAGGGAAATGCGATTATGTCTGTTCTCTTTTGAAAAACAAGAAGTAGCAGCCAATGATTTCTGTAATCATTTTTGAAGTTTACCATTAATTTCATCTAGGTTGTGGACATTTATGAGAACCAGACATGGATAAGCCAAGGTGAAATGAATAAATGAAGACATACCACTGGCAGAACTATGTCTACGACCTTCTGTTTTCTATTGACTAAAGTATATAGAAGGTTTACTCTGACTGGAATAACAATCTAAAACAGACTATTAAAAATATTGAAGAAAGCTCAAAAGGAGCATGCCAGTTAATTGGACCTCAATTGTCCAGACAGGTGTTGTTTGCGTTTCTGGCACTTATTCAAACAGCTTCAAACTAATCAACCACCCCCACCCTGTTTAAGAATAAGAATAAGAATAAGAATAAGAATAAATTTTATTTAATCTCGAAAAAGTACAAAGGAAAAACGTTAGCTCAGGCGAGCTAGTATTCGAGGGATAAAACAATATAAAACAATATAAACAATAACAAAAGGCTACCATGTAGCACTCCTGCCTGGTGCCGAGGGCTAATTAATCCCAGATTTATTTGGATCTGAACTACAAGACCAGTCATGTTTGCCAGGCAACACCAAACAGTTTCTAGATTGTTCCCAAGGACGCCAACCCTTAGCAACGAGACAGTATATAGGGGGTGGAGAACCGAGGAACTGCACAGAACCTCATTGACTACCCATTGCTCCAGTCGTGAGAACTTCACAGAGTTCACCACCTAACTTCAAACATGGTAAGTCCTGCATTTGACTTATTTACCTTGCAATGCTTCTTAGATATAAGGATTTAGAAATAAGGAAATTGTTGTTAAATGCTTCTAGTCAGTTACAGCGTCAGAGACAATGCAATTTTTAAGCTTTTGCTCAGTACATGCTTTTAGACACTTTAATTTTTTAATAATACTGAGTTTTTCCTAATGTATGCTCTTAATTCTGTAATTTTTACGGTGATCCTGTCAAATTGTAGGCCTATGTGATCTCTCTTTTTTTTTGGGGAAAATCTATCTACATAGATCTATCCTATCGATTTCAGTGTATAAATCCATTGGTTATTTTATTGATCATGTAGTTCTCCAATGCAAAACATAAGTCACATTCTGCAAAGCATTATTACAACCTTGAACATTATTGGCTTTATAGTAGTCTAACTGCTAGGCCACAATAAAAGTATGAGAATTATCAAAATGTAGATTGACAATTTTTGTGTGATATCACTTGTACATGTGAAAGAGGACATAATGGGGGACGTGATTGATTTTGAGATGATCAATAATCGGAATATTGATGTAGGCAACTACGTAAATTACTGGTCAGGAGTATGTGTATTGTCCTTTTACAAGCAGGAACACATCCACCTGCAATGTGTCCCCACTTGCTCATGCATGATCTCCATTCTCCAATGTGACTCTTTTAATGATCTGCTTTCTGCATGCCTGGACACGATCGCTTTATTACATACACCTATCATAGTAGGTACTACTAATAGTATTACATCTGTATGAGTCTTTTTTTCTTCATATGAATTCAACAGGTCAGAACTAAATTTCAGCTCACTATTACTACCAAAACATGTGCATACATGTTAGACTGTCAGAGCTTGTAAACTTTAAAGAGCCCTTGCTACATGTATATGCCTCCACAGATCATTGAATTCATCTTTGCCCATACGTGCATGTATATCAATGTACTGAAGTCACAGTATACTAAGAGATATAATATATGGATGGTATTCAATGTAGATTCATGCAAAAGCCAAGTGGAATTCGAAGGTTTTCCTCAAGGCTCTCTAGTTCCATAGGTTGTATTGATTTAACATTGATTTTCTTCACATCTGGCCTGGAGTCAGACTCTGGATTTAGTCAACTGCATGCTATCTGAAGGACATCTGGCAATGTGATCACTATCCCCCATCTACATGGCATAGTTTTATTCCCAAAAACCTAAAAATATGTATTTCAGTGAAAACAATTTACTAAAAAAAAAAGAGTTGCAACTTGGTAATGGGTAGCCTGCATATATCTAAAATATCTTGGAACCACCAGGAAATAATTACAATTATTTTGATAAGAATGAGTTTGTTGACTACTTGACTCCTAGTGTTTTAGCTGAACCCTAATGGTTCTTGAAAGTGTTATCAACCAATCGCATGAAGATGAAATCCTACATAGCAAGTAGTCTCATTAACTAATGTTTATTAAAACTGCTGTAGCAGGATACTCACTGACCGATTTTTAGGCAGATTTCTAAGTCATCCCTTTTCTTTTCCAGCGCGAATGTATCAGCATCCACGTCGGACAGGCCGGAGTGCAGATCGGCAATGCCTGTTGGGAACTGTATTGCCTTGAGCATGGAATCCAGCCTGATGGCCAGATGCCCAGTGACAAGACCATTGGGGGAGGAGATGACAGCTTCAATACTTTCTTCTCCGAGACAGGAGCAGGAAAACACGTCCCCAGAGCTGTCTTTGTTGACCTGGAACCAACTGTTGTTGGTAAGTTGAAAGCTATATACAATTGAGTGTAGGTGTTGAGCGTAAATCTGTTCATACTGAGTGGGAAGTTCGAGTAACTTACAGCAGAAGTCATATCAATTGAAAAATCTATACCTTAGTAACGCATTCACATTTGTGACATCATCTGCTTACATACAGTTAAGAGTGAACCAGTTGAAGCAAAATATACTTGCCAATCCCCAGCCTATCAAAAGACCTTCCAAAATTTGTGCTAAAAATGGATTTGATGTAATTTCAGATGAAGTTCGAACTGGCACCTATCGTCAGCTCTTCCACCCTGAACAACTCATAACGGGCAAAGAGGATGCTGCAAACAACTATGCTAGAGGGCACTACACCATTGGCAAGGAGCTCATCGACCTGGTTCTTGACAGGATCAGGAAATTGGCTGATCAGTGCACTGGACTCCAGGGCTTCCTCATCTTTCACAGTTTTGGCGGTGGTACTGGCTCTGGCTTCACTTCATTGTTGATGGAGAGACTGTCTGTTGATTATGGAAAGAAGTCCAAGCTCGAGTTTGCCATCTACCCAGCTCCCCAGGTGTCCACTGCTGTCGTGGAGCCCTACAACTCCATCCTGACCACCCACACCACCCTGGAGCACTCCGACTGCGCCTTCATGGTTGACAATGAGGCCATCTATGACATCTGCCGTCGCAACTTGGACATCGAGAGGCCAACCTACACCAACTTGAACAGGCTGATTGGTCAGATTGTCAGCTCCATCACAGCTTCCCTGAGGTTCGATGGTGCCCTGAATGTGGATCTGACTGAGTTCCAGACCAACTTGGTGCCCTATCCTCGTATCCACTTCCCTCTGGCTACCTACGCCCCTGTCATCTCTGCTGAAAAGGCTTACCATGAGCAGCTCACTGTGGCTGAGATCACCAATGCCTGCTTTGAACCAGCCAACCAGATGGTCAAGTGCGACCCTCGCCACGGAAAGTACATGGCATGCTGCATGTTATACAGAGGGGATGTGGTGCCTAAGGATGTCAATGCTGCTATCGCCACCATCAAGACCAAGCGCACCATCCAGTTTGTCGACTGGTGTCCAACTGGTTTCAAGGTCGGCATCAACTACCAGCCCCCAACCGTGGTCCCTGGAGGTGATCTGGCCAAGGTGCAGCGTGCTGTGTGCATGTTGAGCAACACCACCGCCATCGCTGAGGCCTGGGCTCGTCTTGACCACAAGTTTGATCTGATGTATGCCAAGCGTGCCTTCGTCCACTGGTATGTGGGAGAGGGTATGGAAGAAGGAGAATTCTCGGAGGCCCGTGAGGATCTGGCCGCCCTGGAGAAGGATTATGAAGAGGTGGGAGTGGACTCTGTTGAAGGAGAAGGAGAGGAGGAAGGAGAAGAATACTAGTCATTGAAGCGCACGTCCAAATGTGGGCACTAGTCATGTTTAGTCTGCCAATAAAGATACCTGAAAAATTATTTACTTTCTATGTTTTTCTTTTCAATAATTAGAACGCAGGAAATTTATTGAACCAACATGCATGCAGTCACTGCTTTTTACTCATCTTGAAGAACACATTATCTTAGGCTAATCTTGGAAGTAAGCTGTGATATTGTAATTTGTATGAAGTGTGCACTGTGCCATCCCAAATACAAGAAAACCAAATAAAAGATCTAGCCTGTTGCAATTTATCATATATATGTTAAATTCGAAACGGTATATTCTAAATTATCATAACACAATAAAAGTAAAAAGCATGCAGTAAATGCATGACGTTCATAATACTATTATGGTCCATTTCACTTATAGAAAAATTTACTTATCTCCGGTATCAGTAATATCCCACCAAACAGCTAACATTTCCGTAACATCACCAGTTTCTGAGCAGGGTGTTACAAGGTAATATGACACTGATAACATTCTTATAATGTTATATTAACCTGACCAGGATCTTAAGGAAGTGTTAGAAATAAGATGATTTGTCCAATATTCTGGTAATATTAACATAACATTATCAGTGCTAAGTGACGATAATATTAGTGGCTAATCATTAGTATAACCTTTTCCAGGAAACTTCTTGCTATATTTCACAATGCTACCATATAACATAACATCATAATGAGGAGGTAAGATTAGGATAATGTTATAACATAACATTAGCAGATAATGTTAGCATAACGTTTCTGCGGAAACTTCCCATTTCCTTGTCAGAATATTAGCATATTAATGTTACTGTATAATTAAGAGGTGAGGTTGAGATACACTGTAAAATTGGAGGCACTGATTCAGCTCAATTGATTGAGAGAGATGGTTGCACAAGTTGATTGAGCTAACATAGATTAATGTTTTGAGTTGAGATAACTGAAAATATTGAGCTGTTTTGATTTATTTTAAGTCGCTTTTAGTTTTTATTTGTGATATCCTTCTTATAAAGTTACTATGAATGTGGGTAATAATCCCAAAATATTGCTGTGATCTTTTAAGGGGATCCACCTGATCCAGTGTGCTTCATTTTAGCACATCCCAGACAGGCCCAAGATGCATTCGAATGAAGAGTGAAGTCGCAGATCTTTTGAGATCCACGGACGATCAACAGCCAGGCGGCTTTTCCACATCCTTACATTCAACACAGGCCATTGCATCACAAGGAAAATTTAGAAATTAATTTCTTGTGAAGAAATCCCAATAGCCTGAGGCTCATCTGTAACAGCTGAAACTTTCGTGTTTTCACAGCTTAATGTTATGACTCGTTTGGACAACTTATAGCAGTGAGCCATCGCAGCCGGAAAATTGTGAGCATTCTGAGACAGCTCAAAATATTGCTGCAACAAAGTTTTCAAATTTCACAGTGTACCAGTTGATATGGAGTCGTCAGTGTCAATTTATAGATGGAGCCACATGGCCCGCGCTCAGCACTTGCTCCATGCTCAGACCAAATGTTTACCACAATCGAGTGTAAAATGTATGATTAGTTAAAATATAGCAAATTTACTGAATTTTTTATTGTATCATTGCCGACGGACTGGTAAATATGTCAATTGATATTGATGTCAATTGCTTGAAGTGTGTAAAAAAGCATGTATGGCAGCCTGAAGCTAAGAGAGACATGTTCTACCTTGAACCACAAAGATTGATCCTGGAAATGCACGACACCCTCCAAGGTGAGTGTATTAGCATCACCAGAGAGACTTGGGCTGTTCTGTAAAAAGAACAAGCTGATAATTTTGGTGACCTGGTAAATTGCTAGGCCTGGTCTCTCACTTTTTATTTTCGTTTCACTTTTATTACTAACTCACTAATCCTTTATTTAATCTGTATTTTTATCTGTTTGTCTGTGACTTATTCTTAAAACTTTCTACCGTTTCAATTCCAGGATTCCGCATCTTCATTTGCCCTGGCTGCAGTTACCGTGGACAGTGAAAGGCAGAAACCCCTGGCCAGTTCCAAGCATTATATTGGTTGGACATAGAAGTCCATGCTTGGAGGACCTCTGGAAGCAGCACAATTACAATGGGCTGCAGAGAAGCCCATCCAGCTCATTCTGGCTCCTTGGAAAGTTCCTCACTTGAAGCCAACTGATTGTCTGATATAACTGCTATTTCTCTCTGCATGTGCTGTATAAGATATTTTTTAAGTGCGCCAATCTGTGTCTCATCTGTAATATTTCTGTGATGTCAGGGACATATGAACAGAACATTGCATGTGAACTGTTATGATTATGACAATATCAGCTGAATATTACCTGTGCAGTGTATGTCATCCAGTAACACCAGGCAATCATCTTAAAAGCAATTACCACTCCATATCAAGCAGTATCTCATCCTTACACCTTTATTATCAAGTAAATTGAAGTAATATTATATGGTAATATTCTGAGAAGGAAATGGGAAGTTTCCTCAGAAACGTTATGCTAACATTACATGCTAATGTTATGTTATAACATTATCCTAACCTTACCTCCTGATTATGAGGTAATGTCATATGCTAACATTGTGACATAAATTGGGAAGTTTCCTGGAAAAGGTGATCCTAAGATTGGCAACTAATATTATCGTAACTTAGCGGCTAATATTGGCATAACCTTATAGTCACATAAAATTGTTCAGTGGGATAATACATTGCACTGGGCTAATGTACTCATAAGATAAAGCCCAATAACTAGAATATTGATCAACTCTTGCTTACTCTACAGAGGGCCGATACTTCGTTTATAAGTAGAAAACTATTGCATTCCATCCTCCAAAACTGATTTCCCCCCAAAATTTAAGAGGCCAGATTCGCCAAATTTTATCATAAGGCGCTGGAGTTCTCACTTCCTTGGATATTTCCAGATAAGCTGAACAGTTTTAGGTCATTGCTTCAAAGGGTTGCATGAATTTCTCCATCAAATCAAAGTTTGCGTTTTTACTGTTTGAGTTCATTAAAAATAACTGTGCTAATCAATAAAACATATTGGATTAAATAATTGTTTGTATTTTTTTTACACAGTAGAAAATAAGTGCTCTGTCAGCCAACCAGTGGCAATCACAAGCCTGTATTTCACTGCAATAAATATTCATTGGTGTCCACTTATTGTCTCATATTTGACTGTTTGAGTGTACAACTTGTTAAATGGCGTAAGCTGGTTATTCACCATGGGATCGGGTATAGTATGTGCTTATCACACCTCAGGCTAAAGTCGTCGAGTGATAAATCGTGTATACATCCCCCCAGTCTGAGACCGCACTGTTTCATCCCCCCCAAAAAGCACCACATCATAAGGTTCCTTCATTTGGAGTGCTCCTAACACAGAAGGGAAGTCCAATGAGAAGAAGAAGAAGCTCCCTCAGAATATTGTACGAGCATGAATAAGAATCATAGTGGGGGAGATAGAAAGTGATAATAAAGAATGACTTAACTATTACACACTATATCCCTTCCTTCAAAATGCAAATTTCTTGTGGGAACAGTCTTCTCTGAGGTATAGAAGTTGGGACTATTTGCCTGGGTGTAGTAATAAAAACCATCAGTGGGGCCCCCTGAACAGTTATCATACCAATCATAGTAGTGATGACCTCTGGGCATGGCTGCAGTTGGCTTTGAACCCGCATCCTCTGTGCAGAAGGCAGACGTGCTAATAACAGCTATGAAGTCACAAAAATGTAGTAAAGACGTATGAGGCTATGGGCACGTTGCAATGAAAGTGGTAATACCAGATTTAAGGTTAAAAGTGGTCTTGGGTATTTTGCTTACGAGGCAGTGCTGCCATTTTATCACTGGAATTTATCCTAGTGTTAATTTTGGAACTGCTTCAAGGTAGTCCAGGTCTAAGGCTCAAACCTGGTATAACTCTTTGTGACCTGTTGGTGAAATCGGGCACAGCGCTCCTGAATAAAATTCAAGATTTTCAAAATATACTGAAAAAGTTACAAACGTAGCGTGAAAGTAGAAGGTCTCAGCTTCGTATCGATGTAAAATTTAAAATATTCTGTTGGGAAAATTTTGAGATATTTGAGTTTAAATTTTTTGTTTATCGCATTCCATTTTGGACCATTATCATAGGTTTTTTGCAAGCAACAAATTATTAATTTATAAGATAAACAGTGGATGGCACACAGTCCTGCATAAATTCATTTACGTTCACCAGAAAATTATTTTGAAGGAAAATGAACATCATTACATTATTTATCACATTTTATGTTTCTTGGTATTTTTTGAGATTAAAGTAATTATGTGTATGTTGACAATGGTACACAAAAAAAAAGTGGTCATCCAACCAGAATTGTGTTACATAGATATACCATGGTAACAATCTTTCTGTTGGCCAAATTTTCCATTAATCCTACCAAGGTCATATCAATGTATTTTCCTGGTGCTTTAAGCCTTGATCAAAGAAGCCAGCAGTGTCTCTTTCAATTTCTCCTTGCCTTACTTTGTGTTTGATACAGTAAATAGTTAATACTTCATCCATTTGAGGGTTCAAGTTTGCATTCGTCTGTGCTCTGGGCTTCATGATATACTGTGTTTTGTCTGAACTTCTCAGTTTCATATAATTTTAAGGACTTAGTTGCTTTAGGTTTATATGACGGATCATTCCGATGCTTCAAGAAAAGTTTGTGTTATTTGTTATAAGAAGGCCATAAGATAATTAACAGCTAGGTCATTTTCTCTGGCTTCAGAAAACAATTCTGTCACAGTGTCACTGGTATTCCTCCTCCAGCACTGCATATGAAGTTGGGGATTGTGAATAAAATATATTCTGAATAGAAGAAACTCTTTCCTGAAATTTATCACTGGTGCGAGGCTCTTTACATCCATAGATCAAGGTACATTTGAGGGTAACAACTGCAACAAGCTTCTTGTAAACCTTTTAAATGCTGAGCAACATGTTAACTCAACACCTAATAAAGTTCCATGCTGTTTTGTCACACTTCATGATATTGAAAGATATTGGGGATTTCTCTGGCTACCAAAGTTCATATCCTTCTTTGTTATGCGCTTGAGTTATTTGAACAAATGGAGAAGCCACTGGGCCCCTTTTCTGAGCAGGTTCTCTTGAGCTGTCTCTCTAAATTTGACAGACTCTTCAACAATTACCGAATCAAGAATATCAATCATCCCAACTATTTGAACAATCTCGGCTGTACCATCAAGCATTTCAATTCATATCATATACTGGCTGCCATAAAAGTAAGTTAGCAGGCAGTAAGACTCACTCTGAATGGAAAATAGGATCATAAGAGTTTGCAACACACTCCATGCTATATTTATCATGTAAGTGCCATTTAAATGATCTCTTCAGGAAAATTTCAATGAATGTCTTATTAAACATGTAAAGCTACAAATTTACCGCATCATTGAATTATTGGGTGATATCAAGTGGTAATGATTTAAATTACAGGGGTGTGATAAATCAAAAATTTTGAACTCAAATATCTAAACACTTTCCCAACAGAATATTTTAATCTTTACATCGATACAAAGCTGAGACCTTGTACTTTCACGCTACGTTCGTAACTTTTTCGGTATATTTTGAAAATCTTGCATTTTATTCATGAGCGCTGTGGGGGTAAGTGTTGTGAGAAAATTTACCTGGAACGTGTGCTATATAAAATCATGCTGAAAGCTCTATAATATCTTCTTTTTTTCGAAATCCATCAGTTTTCAATCAATTGAACAAGTTACAAAATCACTCTCAACATCTAATCTCCTGAAATGTCGCAAATATTTGCAAATATTTGCACTTCAAATGACTTCTTGCAAATATATTAGTCAAATTGTTCAAAGCAACAGCATGTTGTTGGTCACAGCACTCCTGAAAAATGAACCGAAAACGGGACCTATACCACCTGAAACTACATGATCATACAAACATTTTAAACCAAAAACGAAAAATATCTGTCGGGAAATTTTTGAGAAAATCAAGTTTTTAATAATTTTGCTTTCAAGCTTCTTTAAGCCATTGTACTTGTATATTCAAGTGATGTGATAAACAAAATTGTTAAAAACTTGATTTTCACAAAAAATTCCAAACAGATTTTTTTCGTGTCTGTCTTAAAATGTTCCTATGATCATGTAGTTTCAGGTGGTATAGGTCCCGTTTTTGGTTAATTTTTTTAACCCCAATGTTTTTTCAGGAGCGCTGGGTGGTCGTTTAAAAAATATAGCCCAAATTTCTAAAATTAAACAATGCATTTATATGTACATTCTTTGGCAGTCAATCTACCGTTTTTGTTTAGCATGTTCACACATCTATTCAGTTTTTAGTTGAAGTTTTTGTTTAAGGTAACAAAGGTAATATACAATGCTAATGTGCATTGCAATAAAAAATGGAGCGACTTCGTAGTTGCTAAGATGATCGTTGATCTAGCATAATAATTTCATTATTAGCAGCAGTCAACACAAAACATTCTACTCAAATACAGCATCTCCATCATATTATCTTTTAAAATACGTTTGCTGTTGTGTGTCAATTAACAAGATATGGCTTTAAATAAACCATATTTACCAAGAACTCCTGAAGCTTTTAGTGACTGCTGACTCACTGACGATAATGCTGTTATAGACACAATCAAAAATTCTTGTCAACAAATGCTTTTGTTATTTACGACAGTGTACAACACGCCATAGCCACCAATTGCAGAAATACACTGTATTAAAAGTTCCAAGCAGGGAGATACAAGGACTCTCTTCTAGTACTCCAGGACACTGATACTTTTGTTGTGCCCAGAAGCAAAAATGGTCATTTTCTTCCAGCGATTTCAGCTCGGAAGACAGTGCATACATTCAACATGGATAATTTTGCTATTCACAATGCATTTGTCGTCCGCTCTAAATGGTAAGTTTCGATCATATCAAAAATTGTTTGTAATATTTTATGTTCATCCTTAAAAAAACAACAACAACAATATATTTCAGATTAAGACCATGACATCTATGATTGCAATGTCCATTTTATTTCTGGTAACTTTTGCAGCAAGTATATGTCCATTCTGAGAATCTAATTATTTCTGAAAATATTCTCAACTGGAAAAAAACTGTTAACATCCAAAAGACTCCCTTCTCTAAATATTACTTACACTTGACTATATGCATACATTTCAGAAATACCTCCTCATATCCAAATATGGAATGACCTTTTTGAAAATTACAATCGGAGAATAAATCCAGTTTACGATCCCAATACTCCTATCAATTTGACAGTGGGACTTATTATTGAGAAAATCATAGATCTGGCAAGTATAGACTGTTGAATTGTGTTTATGAATTTTTCGACCAAATTTCATTGACATTGTATGCAATAAATAATCTCAGCATATTTAAAATTACCACAGATAACACAATAATACTTCAAAATAAATGACATAAAAAACCTGTCAAGCTGCTTGGCACTTTTAAGTAAGTAAAAAAAAAAGCAAATGCCAATCTGAATTTACGCTACATGGCCAATTGTGCAGCATACATAACCGTACGAAGCTCTTTCTTGATAGTCCAGGGGCCAGCCCCCCTAGATTTTGAGTAGGTTTGCATCATGAGAGCACCACTTGAATTTGGTACCGTTTGATAGAAGACATTCTGAGCTTCATTTTCCAACGCCATGTAGAGTTCCAGCAACGTCAAGGAATATGCAAATGACGGGTAAAGTCAGGAGAATATTTGCATAAATTGCCGTTTTAAATATGTGATTGAGAGCCAATTAATTCCCATATCTCAATGAATTTGGCTCAGATTGAAGAAATATTGTGCATAGCAATCCTCGGTGGGGAGCACAATTTAATAGAAAAGAAATTTTTATGTCATGTCAATAATAGCCACATTCCCAAGGAATTATATGAATGTATAATTTTTTCAATATCTCTTTAACTTGAGAAGATAATGAAATTATTTGAAGTCCATATATTTGTTTTTTGTGTAATTTTATCAAACATGGCAATTTTGGCCACACCCTCTATTATATGACCATATTTGGCATGAAGTAAAAGTTTCCTTTCTATGAAATAGTGCTCCCCACCGAGGATTGCTATGCACAAAATTTCTTCAATCTGAGCCAAATTCATTGAGATGTGGGAATTAATTGACTCTCAATCACATATTAAAAATGGCAATTTATGCACCTGAACAATTCTGTGTTAGTATGCCATAACTCTCATCGATGGAGTTTTGACAGTGACAACGAATAACAAAACAGCTCTTATTTTCAATACATTTATACCCAGATGGAAACGGCACAGCTTTGAACACAGCATTGAGCCTATAGCCCTGTGCCAACTAGCCCCATTATCTTTCCCTCTTTCCCAACCAAAAATAAAGCACACAATTGTTAATATTCTTATAATTACAGGACTTCAAAAGCCAAATTCTCACACTGAAATGCTATGTGGACTTGGTAAGAATATCATAATCTAAAATATTTTTCTAAAGAATATCAATTTGTGTCCATAACAAGCTAATACATTTACAATTTGTACGCATGTTGTATTCATTGTAGCGATGGATTGATGAGTTCCTGGTCTTCAATCAAACAAAATACAATACAAAAATGTTGTATCCCAATCCTCGTGACATCTGGATACCTGAGCTGGTGTTTAGCTCTACGTAAGTAAAAGCTATCACTATATGCATTTAACAACCAACGATTTCTATCCAATGCATTGTCACCAATTATTTGATACGTACCATGACGGACAGTACACGATGCTCTTGATGTATAATGAAAACATAAAATTGACAGAATTTACCCAATTGAAGGGTCCTCTAAAATATACATGAACAGAATTAACCCATTCAAAGTAATTTTGACAGTATACATGAGTTTTGAGTCGTTAAGAATATACAGAGTTTACCCATTTAAAGTATCCTTAACAGCATAGATGTGTTTTTTGTCTTTGAGAGATACATGAAAAGAGTTAACCCATATAAAGTATCCTTGACAGTACACATGAACAGAGTTCAGTGTCGTTGAAAGTACACATGAATGGAGTTCACCTATTTACAGTCCTTGTCATACTTACGTGGAATCTCAAGTTTTTTTTCTTTGCTGTTGAACTGTGATGTCAGAGATGACTCTATTCTAGCATTGCAATATATGTAAATTAAGCTGTGATGTCATTTCAAACTCGGTCAGATTCCCCAGCTTCCAGCCAATGTCGATCCTCCTGAACTGAGCGTCACAGTTTCAACACAGTGTCAGAGTAAGAGTTTTATCAGGGATAGCCCCTACAACTACGTCATCACAGCTTGATAGCCAATGGGCTGACCGTAAACTACGTCATCACAGTTCAAACATTGATATATTGAAGGAAGCATTACATTTTTGATCCCAATGATTTATCACAGCAATCACCAGTCTAATCCTACCAAATGGCAGCTTTGTCAGCATTCACAGCAGACAACTGTTATAATCCCCATAGAGTTGTTTGATAAATCTACAAACTTGCTAACTTAAAACTTTAAACTTTGATGGAATTTGGTATAAACAGAAGGCTTTGACAACTTGTTTGTAAACACATGGCTTATGTTATGTATATTTGTTCTGGCAGCCCATTGGCTGAGAGGCTGTGATGTCAAACTTGCATGGGTTTTTCCCAGACCCAATTTTAACTCTGACACTGAGTTGAAACTGTGATGCTCAGTTTGGTGGATTCGCATTGGTTAGAAGCTGGGGAATCTGACCCAGTTTGAAATGACATCACAGCTAGTAGTTAATCTACATATATTGCAATGCTAAATAGAGTCATCTCTGACATCACAGTTCAACAGCATAGAAAAAAAACTTGAGATTCCGCGTAAGTATGACAAGGACTATAAAGCATTCTTGACAGTATGCATAACAGATTTTAGTGTCTTTGAAAAAATACATGAAAAAAGTTTACCGATTTAAAGCATTCTTAACAGTATACATATTAGTGTCTTTGAAAGTATACATGAATAAAGTTCAGGCCTACCTATTTAAAGTATCCTTGACATTGTACAACAACAATGTACATGAGTTTTAAATCTTTGAGAGTTTACATGAAGACAGTTTACCCATTGAAAGTATCCTTGACTGTTCATGAACAGAGTTTTATGTCTTTGCACTGAAAATATTTTTGACTAAGAAGTTAGTCAAAATGTCTAAGAAGTTAGCCAATTTGACGATGTCTTATATGACTAACTTTGGTTAGTCAAACTGACCAACTTCTTAGTCATATTGACTAACCAGGGTTAGCCTTTTTGACGATGTCTTATATGACTAACTTTGGTTAGTAAAACAGACTAACCTGCTCAAAGTTAGTCATAATGGCTAATGTCGTGTTAGCATTCTTGACTAACAGGGTTAGTCAGTGGTTAGTCGGTGTGACTAAGTTCAGTGACACAAGCCAATTTGACCAAACTGAGTAATGCTAGCATGCCATTCACCTAAAAATGATTGTATCTTTGCATCTTTGGTCAATAAATTATAAATTTAAATTATCATGTAATCATAATTGTATAAAAAACGTTTATCACGACATTATTATGAAATAACAACAATCAAATAAACATTTCAATTCATAGTACATGTAATGTTTTATATTTACCTGTGGATGATTGTATATACATTGATCATTCATTAACAGAATGCCTATGCGAATCACAAAATATGAAAATGATGTAATTCATTGAGTCCTTAATTGTAACTTCACAATAAAACTCTTGCTTTGGAAGTTCCTCCCTCCAAATTGTTTGCATATTGATCAATCCACACATTTCATGTCACACCAATAAAGATAAGTTTTCCGAATATGTTCCAGCCCTCTGGTAAAAAATCATGGATAAATATTAAAAATCGTCATTTTTCGTTTCCTCGTCCTGTTCGATGTAACATGTTCATTTTCATCCATCATTCCATGCATCTGATATAGAGATAGAGGTTGGTCCACGGTAAAATTATGATATGTCACTTTGAGGTTCCTCTGCTATTTCCAGCTTTCACATTCATGAAATTTCAGTTTATAATACATTTAATCCTTCCTCTCCTGGATGGGCTATAATAATATGAAATCGTGTACCATCAAAGCCATCAACTTGGCATTGTTCATATATGGATCCAATAGCTGAAACCAAAGAAGGGGCAGTCAGTTGTTGTTTCAGAGCCAAAATAAAATAATATCAAGATGTTATTGTTATATTAATATACACAAGGCAACAGGCAGAGGGAGGGGTACACCCCTTAATTCTTCAATCAAATACCCAGTCATTTTGACTAACCTACTTAGCCATTTGACTAAGTTGATTAGATAAAAAATTCGGCATGGGAGGGGAGATGGGTTGATTTAATTGTTCTGTACCAAATGCGACTTATCCTGTAACCTGGAGGGGGGGGGGGGGGGGGTGAGATGAGCCTACTTAGTCATTTTGACTAACCTACCTAGTCATTTTGACTAAGGGGGTGACCATTTAATAATCAGGGGGGGGGGGCTTATTTCATGACTGCCCAAAATTATAAATTCATTTATTTCACCACAACTGAGCAAGAAATTATTTATTTAAAAAAACTCCAAGCCCCCCTTCAGATTAAATGGTGGCCCTTCAAGTTAATAAATGAATAAACATATAAAATATCAATATAGGACAGTGAGTTTAACAGTATAGAACCAAATGCACATCTTACATCCATGGACGAGAAGGAAAGGGGGGGGGGTGAATTAAAGTGCATTGAAATTTGAAAATCGTCTTAAAGAATGAAAAGTCCGACCGCCGATAAATACGCTATTTATTGACATTTTCCCACGAGAAAGTCTATTTCTGTGCATTTATTCGTGATCTAGAGACTGAGACGAACAAAATGACATCAAAACGAGCCCTGTAGCCCAACTAGAAGTGGTCAAACACTCACATTCCAGGTCCGATTGCTTCTTCAACTGTCTTCTCCTTCCTGGAGCCATTTTTGAAATTAAACAGGAAATCACATGTGCGCATGTGCAGCTTTGACTAACCTAGTTAGTCTTTTTGACTAAGGGTGATTTTTTCTTAGACATTTTGACTAAGGTCAAAAATAAGTTAGCTTTTCTGACTAACCTAGTCAAAATGTCTAACTTGGTCAAGCCTACAATATTTTCAGTGTGAGAGTATAAAAAAATGTAAATTTACTTGAACAGATTTGGTGTCTTTGAGAGTATACATGAAAAGAGTTTGCCGATTAAGTGTAGGCCTATCCGTGACAGTTAAGGCTACAACTGTAGAGTAGCGCGAGGCATGCAGCCCCCCTTAACTTCGAGGAGCGATTTGACATACTTTTTGTGGTCGATTATTTGAATGCTTATGCTGTCAGGAAGGGATCACTTAACTCTACTTATAACTAGAGAAACGAATGTCTACCAATTTCAATAAAGGAGTTACGGCCCTTTTTGTAAAAAAATTAAAATGGCCTTCTTACCCCACCCATCGGGCAAGAAGCCCCCCTATTATAATCCTATGGAAATTTTTTTCGCGAACGCATTCAGCTTGAAAGTTATTTCTTGGGGTTCTTCTATCATCTTTAAGGCATTCTATTAACTTTTTCTGAATTGCAGAATTTTTCTGTTCATACATTAATTTTTTTATTTTTTTTGCCCTTTTTCAATTTCGGCCAAAATTTTTTCTATTTCAATTAGCTATTCCATCAAGATTTAAGGTAAAGTACACATTATTAAATGGTTCCTGAAGCAGCTTTGAGGCCTCAGTGAAGGGGACCCCATGCCCCATACCATGTGGGGCCTCTCGCCCCAAACCCACATACTTTAATTTGACTTCTATGTTTTGAGCTAAAATGCAAAAAACATGATCCAAATCATATTTATGTGATGGTCATTAAGTGAAGCAATGCAGATATCCATTATACTTTTAAAAATTTCCAAAGTTATTTCTGACAACCACTTTCAAAGAATTAATCAAAGTTACAAAAACCATGCACCTTTTTTTGTTTCTTTAATTACAACTATGGTTTGGTGTTGAATGCCTTGAAAATTTGTGACGTCACCTAAAAAGCCTCTAGCTTCAATCCTATCAATAAGAAAAAGCACCAAAAATGTAAGTTTAGAAATAACCCTGGGGGGGCTTCTCACCTAACCCGGGCTTCTTGCCCCGACCCACTCTACATGAACAGTTTAGTGTCTTTGTATACGTATAAGTTCAACACCTTCCTGACAGACCTATTTCACATGGTCATAATAATAAAATACCTGTTAAGAGGTTATCCATTTAAAGTATCCTTGACAGTGCCGGCTACAACTGTACTACATGAGCAGAGTTTTTAGTCCTTGAGAGTTTACATGCGAAGAGTTTACCTATTCAAATTGTCTTTGACAGCATACATCAACCGTTTAAAAATTTAAAACATCCTTGTTTCATCAATTTTAAGCTTGGATGAAGGAAATCAAATCCTAGAAAATGTAAGTCCAGCGGCTCTTGTTTATCCAAATGGACTGGTAAGATGGACACCAAACATCATTCTGCAGGCCTACTGTCCAGTGGAGGTGAGTATGATTAAGATTCAGTGCGACCCCTGAGAACAGCATCTCAACAAATGTCACTTTGTGCATTCAATGTATTTCATGTCAATGCACAGAAAAGACACACACATCTTGGCATTATTAAGGCCCAACCATAATATGATTATTATCATATGTCCGACACCAAGCTATGCAGAATGGGGTAACTGTTAATTTTCTCTTATTTTTTAGACTGAGAGTTTTCCTTTCGACACACAAAAGTGCCAAATTACTCTGATGTCTTGGCTTCAACCAAAGAAACAGATGAACATGAGAGCTCGTTCGGTAAGAAACATGGATAAATCCACGGGCACCTGGATCGTGCAGAGCATTCAATGTTTTATAGAAGAGCTGGAGCATCAAAATATCACTTATCAACAAACAGTTTGTCCCTTGGTATTCAAACGAAAGTCATTTTTCTACATTTTCAATATGGTATGCATCTTTTGTAAAATAAAAATATTTTGATCTATATATATAAATTTAGCCTACAAATCTCTAATTGCAATTGGATAGTAAGTTTTATGCGATGCAAAATGCCCCCAGTCACACTGTTTCATTAATCACTTTACAAATTCAGCATTTTCCTTGAATCTTTAATCTCTTAGTACACACTGACACCTGTAAGCAAGTGAAACACATGAAATGGTGCCATTGCATAAATGCTAAACATCCTCAACCAAACGGCTTGTGGAGGCATGAATTCTCATCTGATAAGAGGAAAACATACTGGGTCATAAAGGCTGATATGTGAGGCATGTGGGATAGCAATGGCAGCCAATTTTCTCTGCTATAGTCGGAGTTAGGCATGGGTCAAAGTCTTTGATAAGTAAGTGAACCACCCTTCCCTATTAAATAACATTGGGCCTGTGTTTCACTTACTTATCAAACACTTTGACCCATACCTAACTCAAACTACAGCAAAGAAAATTGGCTGCCACAGTTACGCCACATGCCTCACATATCGACCTTTATGACCCAATACGTTTTCCACTCATCGGATGAGAATTCATGCTTCCACAAGCAGTTTTGCTGAGGATGTTTAACATTGATGCAATGGCACCATTTCATGCGTTTCACTTACTTACAGGCGGCACTGTAGGACAGGATGTACAAAAATGGTCTTTTTGGACAGATTCTTATTACAAATGTTTTAGATCAGCAGAGTGACATAGTAGGTGCAGCCCTCTGAGCCCAGTTTTGGTCACACACCAGTATTGATTGATAGCACAGGGAGAGAGGGCAGGAGTCCTCAAAATATTGAAAATTATAACCAGCAGATTTAGCTCGTGAAATACACTTCAATCAAATTATTCATACAAAGAAGGGCATTGTAAGCTTGACCTTTTCTCATGACATCCATTTTATTTACACATTAAGATACTGCCCTGCCTCATCCTGGTGATTGTGGGATCATTCACTTTCCTTCTGCCAGTCGACTCGGGAGAAAAAGTTTCTCTGTCAGTCACGATTCTTCTGGCGATGACAGTCATGGTGCAGCTTGTCATGGACAGTGTTCCTGCCGTCTCCAGTGGAGTGCCTTTTCTAGGTAGGTATGAAATGAAAAAGAATTTTCCTATTCTCAAATCATCCTGACAGAGTTTTCAATAAATTCGGTGAGTTGAATGCCGATTGATGTCGATCGCCAAATATCATTATTATCCGCTGCTAAGCTGCAGTGGATGTAGTTTTAGTATGAAAGAATTTACACACTTTGTACGATTTCCAGACGATTTCCAGACAGTGCTGCTTCATCCTGCCTTCACTTCCAATGTTCTCCTTTCAATATGTTTCCCAAGATACCTTTCCCCAATGTGTAATACATTTTCAGTTACCTGAATTTTGAGGTATATATTTTTCACTATTTGGTACACGAATTGCCAAATAATGAAAAATATATACATGTTTTCCATAAATGGTCAAAAGTGTAATTTTCTGCTTGTTTCTCCACTGTCCACACCACAACACAAATCCTGCCCCCTCCTTTTGGCACACCCCCTCATGGCCTCTTTTAGCTATAACTGGGAGGCGGGGGCAGTAAAAAAAAGAAGACGCTTTTGATGAATGAGGAGTAGGGTGCATCAATTGCCCCTTACCTATTCAGATGTTGATGTCTATGTGATATGTTTGGAGGCTGGATAATAAAAACATGAAAAAAAAATTTCAGCTCAAAATTTTGATGGGAACAGCCACCTCCAGGCTCATGTTTGTATAAAATCGGAGTATCCCAAAAAACCTGAATATCTCAGGAACCGCTTGGCCTGGAGACTTGGCATTGGGCTCAAAATGTGCAGAATGCCCATATTTATATTCACTTCAATTGAAACTATCCCTCTACCTCTAACCGTTTTTCCGTTATTTGACAAAAACACAATTATACTCGGAAATTCTGCAAAAATGGGTATTTATAAAAAATTGGGCACTACCCAGTGTACATTGATCATATCTGCATTATTTCTACCTCAAGTCATTCACAGAGGGTTCATGTATGCTTAGTGTACATTTCTGGTGATGGATCTTGTTCAGTCTGACTTTTGCTTCAAACCGAAAATTGACTTATTCAATAAAATATCAGTTTTTCCAATCTAGCTCTGAAACTATTGGTCCCAGGACCAAAGTTACAATTGTAATGAATATAAACTCATTTATTCCGCACATTTTGAGCCCATTATCAAGTCTCTCGGACCATTGGTTCTTAGAGTTATGACAATTTTGCATAATATTGTAATTCAGCTTCATTGAAATATCATTGAAATAAGTAATGCTCTGGAGGTGGCTGTTCCAATTGGAATTTCAACCTGAAATTTGACGTGCATGCCCAGGACACCCAACCTCCTAACATATCACATAGACATCAAAATCAGAATAGGTTGGGGGCAAATGATGCACCCTAATGAGGAGGGCACTATAAAAAAAAGTCTATTAAAATTGAATAACAAAAATGTAAGAAAAAAAAGCAGATAAAATACACTGTATAATGTTTAATGTATTGAAAATATACATTGAGATTAAAGGACGAGAGGAGAGGAGAGCTGCACTCAGCTGCAGTGGATCGCTCACTGCTTGCAGTTTGCATGGGGGACCCTCTAGTTATCAGACAGTTCTAGGTTATTGTTTTTATTATTATTAGGGCATTCTGCCCTATTGTTACTGGTCTTCTCTGGAATCTTGTGGACGAATTTCGAGACAAAATACTGCATCAATTTCTATCAAACTTTGCACACAGGGTTTAGTGTGCCGAAGATTGAGTTGATCAACTTTACAGGAACATGCACATTGTTTAAATTCCATTTTAGAGACCCAGGAAAACCATCTCAGAAAAACTGGAAAGAGTGAGTCCTGTGGTGTCATTGAGGGGTTTCCCCCCCAGATCTATTTATAGGTCACTAAGAATTTGTCAAAACAGCAAGAGGTCAGCAATTATGACAAAAGACCACTGCATGCTTCATCAATGTGTTGCTACCTTTGTATGCACTGTGGTAGCAACAGTTAAACAAGAAAACCAGGACTTCAGAACAGTAGTTAGATGATGTGCAGAATGCCCTTTAAAGTGCATTGTGCACGTTATGTTTTGTTTTTCAGGCAAATTTATCATGGCTTGTGTGACACTCCTGGCGATGGCGACAGCAATGGCAGTTACTGTGGTTAACGTCTTGGGAAAGGGAGACCGAGCACGCCAAGAAAATGCATGTCATTTTAAAATGCCTTGCAGATGTCTTAAGGTAGGCCTAATTCAAAGTTTTAAACTGTGATGAGTTGCATTCTGGCGCCCATGGTCATGAAATGACACATCGATGTAGCTGGTGGCAATTAAGATTTTGTGATGCAATTGCCTGAATAAATACTAAATTCTGTTAATCAGTGATTTAAAACTTATATGTGGTTAGTTGTATACATTAGTGTAAAATTCCACCTTGACGCTTTTGTTTCATTCTGATAATGAATGAGACAGTTGACCAGAGGCAACCTACAGTAACTGAGGTGCACTACCAGAGTATTAAACTTCGGACATATTACTTAATTTCCATTTCGGATATGTATACTTATTGTATACCCTGAAATGCCTTGATTTTTCCAGAAGCGGTTCATCTCATCTGAGGAAACTGGAGAAGTTATCGACAAAGGAATGTGGAGAAGAATAGCAGAGTTTGTCGACAGACTTTGTTTGGCAATCTATCTCATTGTTACCACTTCACTAATTATTTGGGTAGCTGTTGCAGCGAACGAGTAACACCAACCAAATAACTAATTGGCGCAGTGGATGCGGGTACAAAGCTTGCTCCGGCCTTGTTATGAAATGACAGTGTGGCCTTGATAGCCTGGGCAGTATTGCATGGACACTTTGCAGTTTCCGCTTTCTATGCTTGCCTGCTATTGATAGCTGTAATTGATTTACCTGAGATTCGATTTGACTTATCGTTACAATAAATTTTTTCTGTGGGTTTATAGTTGTCAATTTCTTTTATTTTTAATGACAGCTATTCCGATTGTCAAATTAAAGATGTTTCTTTTTTTATCTATAGTCAAAAGAAAAACTATCAAAAATCAAAATACAATTCATCATCCAGACATTCACCATCTTATTATTTATGTAACTGTTTTCTTTTTCATCTAATTATACATGCATATATATACCATTCATCTTCCTAAATAAAGCAACTTTTAAAAAAATTGAGCATCGGTGTGTGTATCAACCTTATTAATAATTGTTTCAAAACTTCATGTAATTCATGTATTTAATATCTGTATAAAAAAACGGCTTGGCTTAGATTTCTGAGCAATATGCACTTCTGGGCAAAAAAAGAATCTCAGCATTTGCATGATTTCAAAAGTCCTTGATTTCAATGGGAAATACACAACAACAAAGCTTCATTTCCTGTCAGTCAATCAATAACAAGATTATCTTATGGAATGGCTTTTCCTTTTGACTTTTAGAGTATATCTGCACAAATCAAAAAGGTTTTCCTCAGTTCATGGAATCGATGTTCTTAGATCCTCCATAAACACAAACTGGTGGGGAATTTGCGAAACCCTAGAAGGCTACCAAGCCATCTGAAATCGCTCAGATTGGGACAACTTCAAAACTATCAGGACTAGAATCAAAGATTATATTCAATTCTCATGTGGGAAATTCATTTTTGGGATTTTTTGACAAAATTGGTAAGGTGTATAAGTGCATTTTTGGGTAATAATTTGAAAAACATCAAATTAGTGAAAAAATAATATGAAATGTTGAGAAAGTATCTGTGACAGTTGATGTGGTTTCCTTAGACAATTCCAAAAACATATGTGGTGGATATTAGCTAGACATCCTTGAGAATTTTGGTAAATCCAGGATGGCCACGTATAGATTGGCGAACTTTGATTCTCAATTTAATAGATTTGCAGAACAGTGTCAATATTTCCTAACTAAACTGACATTAAGCAAAAACTGCTGAACATTTTATGAAAAAAAATTCAGTTAGTCTAACTTCATCTTCATTATCAATAAACACTCCAAGGTATTTGTAACGTTCAACTATATCAACATTCTGTTTCTCAACAATCAATACAGCACTACCATACAATCTTTTCCGAAATCCATAGTCAGTTCATTTGTTTTTAGATTGAAATTCAAAAAGTTGGAATTACACCATATTAAAAAAAAAAAGACCTGATTAATGTATGGGCTGCATGGTGTAAGTATCGCAAATGTTTCCATTTCAATAATCAGTCTCATCAGAAGTATAGTGAAGTTGTTGGAGTTATAACTGGGTGCAGTATCTTACATGCAATATGTAACAACAAATGGTTGTCAGATAGATACACTATCTAAAACGTCAAGGATTGACAGGGCCTTGTAACAGATCCATGTTCAGATTGTAATTCATGAACAAAATGACCATTTCATATGAAGTTATTCTTATTCATAATGTTAGCTGGGCATCAAAGTACTGTTGATACTCACCAGTAATGACCATCCACAATTTCAAAGGAATTTACTTCACTGTCATTGTCAATTTACCCTTCATTTCGCTTTTTAAAAACGTACATTACAATATACTCTTTACATTACTTTTTACTTTATACTTATTACGCCATTATTCATTTTACTCACTACTAAAGTCACTATTTTACTCTTCATGTTATTCTTTGCAATTTCCTTTTAACTCCTCACTTCACTCGTTACTTCACTTTTTACTTTGCCCTTCAAGTACTTTTTATTTCTGATTTTCTCAGTACTGTTCTCGTTACTTTACTCTTTATTACTCTAAACTATCATTTTCCCTTTTACTTACGTATGTTAAAACAATCACCTTTGATATGACATTGAATTCAGGGTATTACCTTCCTTGGGCTGTGATTCTTTATAAAGATAAAATGTACATACAACTACTGACACAAGTTTCATGCATACTTCCAATTATTTACTGAACAGCAATAAAAGTTGTCAAAAATACAGTGTTCAATGGATACTCGATAACTTTGTTTTACTGTATATCTCATTCATGTAAATTTATAATACAGTCCAAAAGAGAACTATGTGACCTAATGTTCTGCAATTGTAGCACATTGACTTGCAAGACATAGCACATGCTCCTTTTTCCAAGTCGCGATTAGAAAAACCAGGAAAATATGCAAAAAAGTGAAAAAGATAGACTTAAGCTTGGGTTATAAGAATGTGATGATATAAATTGTAAGTCCTGAGAGAGTGTAACACATCAAACCAACTTCTGACACAGAGGACAAACCAGATTTAAGTCACATAGGCCTATTGATTTAACTGTGCTTCCAAGGCCTCGACCTTTTTGAGATCATCCGTATTGGCCCACTAACTCAATAGTAAAGACCATTACTTACCGAATTGTATCAATGCTAACACAGGTTATCCTGAAGTCATTTTATTGATATTGTGTCATTGTCACACATGAGTTAAGTAGTTTTTTCACAAATCAATTGAGCTTGTGTCATGACATGCCCAATATATTTTTTTTCACAAGTAACTCTGTCAGAAGATAGCTTCGATAAGTTATAGGAGTTAATCAGATTAGGCTAACCTGTGTTGAGCATTGAAACAATCTGGTAAGGTACCTATAGTTTAGAAGACAATCCTTCAAAAATTGTGTGTTTAAGTTAACATGTAACAGTGAAGAAAAGGCGAAACCCAAAAATATGTTGCAAATCATGTAGTATACTCATCTGGGGCTATCTATCCACCAAATTTCATGTTGTTCAAAATCCCCCCCCCCCCAAAAATAGAGAAAAACTACAATATTATGACTAAAATCAGGACCATCAAGTCCATCCACAATGATGATGGTGCATGTTAAGTATCAATGGCACCTGCCAGAATTACCTTTAAAATTTATCAGAAAGTGTTTTTTTTTCACTCTTCGGCAGATTATTATTATGTGGTGCAGACCGTGTAGTTCTGAAGCAATTAATTTATCAAGTACTGATACATTAATCACAGAGGTGGTAGTATTTGCAATGTACATTGTCAGAGGTGAAGAAATGGATTAAATTCTGCGCAGCCCCATCCTTTATTGATGTATTTGGATGGTTAATCAGTTACCTGGGTGATGGAATGCTGGATTAGTTGTTTCAATCTCTTGAGATGCTCTTCACACTAAGCTTGTTGGCCTTGACTTGGATTAGCCTGCTCACACGATTCACCCAATCTAATTCCAAAAGTTTTAATTAACTAAGAAGATCAGCCCCTGGCAACAGTCATTGTAGTAAACTATTTTTATTGATTCGAGGTTCATTATATTAACTGATAAACTTCGTTTCAAGTTAAAAAAAAACAAGGAAAAACAAAGGTTATATAATCCCTCAGGTCAAAGTATTTTTAAAGTTTTGTTTTATTTTTCGAGAAACTGAAGCGTAATCCATGGTAAAAATGACAAGACACCTTCAAAGTGCTTTTGAAAGATACTATCTTACTTTTGTCAGACCGCTCCTTGAATACGGCAATGTGTTTTTTTATAGTTGTACCAAGGAGCTGTCTGACAAACTTGAGGCTGTACAACTGGAGGCAGCAAGAACTGCGACTGGGGCAAAGAGATATACTTCCCTCAAACTACAGAAACTTTACTACATCTGTCGTGAATTAAGTCAAGAATACCTGTACGATGTTATTAATACTCTTCGTCCCACCCATGGCTACGCTACCCGAAGGATGGACCATTTTACTTGAATTTACCTCCTATGTCGAGAGAATTGAGTCAGAAAAAAAGCTTTTTGCCATCATCAGTTATGTTTTGGAATGGTCTTCATGTAAAAAAAATCGACAAGTCTGCTTTCTTTTAAACTTAAATTAAAAAAAAATTCCTACAGCCACCGGAGTTGTTCTGCCTGGGCTGTCCAGAAAATATAAAGTTATATTTGCACAACTTCCACTTGGTTTTTCCAACTTAAATTCTCACTTGTTAAACGAAGGTTGTATAACTTCGGCATGGTGCAGTTGTCAGCAAAATGATGAAACAATTCATCATTACTTTTTTGTGCGCTCAAGGTATCGAGTTATCAGAGGAATCCTTATGATTGAATTAAGATATTTGCTTCATGAAAATATAAGTTCCACTGAACTTTTGTTATATATGGTAGTGACGAACTTGAACCTAATGTTAATATACAGAACAACCCAAAATAAAGTAAGAACATTTTCAGAAGTCCTCTTTTTACCTATTTTGCCCTCCTTTCTCCTCTCCACCCCAAATCTCCTTATATTACCACAACCTTTGACTCCACACCAGTCACCACAACTTTATCCCTCATTAAGAACTCCATTAAGACAGCTGGCAAAGTAATTGCAATTAGCATGGGGCACAATATCAAAGAAATCAAACACAATGGAGATGATGGAGTTTGAATTGGTATTGGCTTAATGTAAATTTAATGCAGTTTTAAAAGGTTGTGTAAAGTAGGTAGGAGAACGAGGGGCAAAACGGAGTGGCGGGGCAAAATATATTTCAAAAGCCACCCGGTGCTGAACCCTGCAGCGAACATTACTGAACCAGTAATACTGCATTTAAATATTTGAATTATAAAATTAATTCATCAGAGATGAAATTACCATGTGAGTATGAAGTCACGTTTAGGGCACTGGGAATATTTATGCAAGCAATGGGTAGAGTTAATCTCAAAATCAATTGAGACTTCCATAGCATATTATCCCCCCCCCCATCTTATATGACCATTTCAAGAGGCCAACTCAGACACTTGGGGATTATCTGGGTTTATAAAAGGGATGCCCACCTTCAGCCGCCCATTCCTCTGCTGCCTGGAAGACCAGCATCACTTCTCAACTGAATCATTGCATATGATGAGACATATCTATCAGTACAGTGAGTACACATATTTTATTCTAGTTATTTCTAGATATTGTTCAATTCAGCGTTTACTTTGACAGTATAACAAGATAATAATTATCTTTCTTACACAGCCGTAGCTCAAGTTTTTTGTTTTGCGTTTTTACAATTTCTTCCAAGGTAGTTTTCCATGTTGTTTGAGAGCTTCTTTTGTTTTACTAAGAAGAAAACTGAGTACTTTCAAGTCTATATATTAACAATTTGACAATGTTCAGAAAAATATAGAAGGAAGTGTATTCATCGTTCAAAGAGAGTTTATGACACTCCACTTCCATATTTTCTCTTACAGTCTTATATTGTCATCTGAGCTTTGTCAGTGCAACAAAAAATATTTGAATTGCACATGCATTGTATTTTATTTTATAAAATTTATTTCACCATAAACAGTACACAATTATGCAAGTGCAAAATACAAATAAAGCATACGTGTAAAACCCCGAAGGGCTTGTTAGCCTGTATTTGATTTTTTAAAGCTGAAACATCTGTGTTTTAAATAGAGTCGAATGTGATTGAATAATATTATATTCTGTCCATATGAAGTATTTCTTCAACACACAATTTGTCTTCCAGAACCTAACCTTCGTTTCAGAATCTTACCTTACACTTTTCCCAGTGATATTACAATTTAATTTTTATTTATTCATTTTTAGTGAACTGAGTGTTACCGATTGCTGGTCAGACAGAGGTATGCTTATAAAATTATCAATCCTTACGTGGCTCACTATGACCTTAAAGTTCCACAAAATCGCCGGCCAAGGTATGTATTAAATAATTTAATATTCATTTTGTTATAATTTTACAATTTGACTTTTGCTCACCTTTGAATTTCCTGTTTGATCACTTTTACTAATGTTCATGAAATGTTGGGGAAGGGTTGGGTGGGTAGAGATTTTGAATCCATTGTCACACCAAAGCATTTTTCTGTTTTGTCATATTTTGCATTCATGTCTGATTATTGTATTGAAAAAGAATATATTTTGAAAATATTGCTGGGGGGCAGAATAATTGTTATTAACGCTGAGATTTTCACGTTTATCCAGATGTAGATGAATGCTCCGGAGTCACTTGTCAAAATGGCGGAACATGCGTCGATGGAGTAAATTCCTACACTTGCAATTGCGTGGCTGGCTACACTGGAACCCACTGTGAAACAGGTAGGAAGCCTTGAATCTATTACCTTTTTAGATATTATCTTACATATCAGTGACTGGATAGAGTTTAATGCTTTATTTGAGTGTTTAATTTTTCCAAAACTGATCGAAATTTTTCTTCCACAGACATTGATGAATGTTCTGGAGTCACATGTCAAAATGGTGGAACCTGTGTTGATGGCGTCAATGGATACACATGCAAGTGCGCGGCTGGTTACACTGGAACTCACTGTGAAACAGGTAGAATGACTAAAATATTATTCTATAGTGTCATGAATGTATTTGTATCATCCAAAATATAGTAAATACATTATTTTCTAATCATATAT
Organism: Platynereis dumerilii; assembly: GCA_026936325.1. NCBI lineage: Eukaryota > Metazoa > Annelida > Polychaeta > Phyllodocida > Nereididae > Platynereis > Platynereis dumerilii. The sequence goes on from JAPTHN010000011.1 coordinate 30,572,874, forward strand.
ATATATGGCAATTATTGTGTGGAGTTTTTGACACTCCTGCCATGCAAAGCACTTTAGTTTTATCCTGGAAAATAAGTATATTTTAAAAGTAAAATAATTATGTCAAAAAAAAAGTGAAAACTCAAAGCAAATTCAGCAAATTTTACGAGTATTAAAATTCAGCAAATTTTACGAGTATTAAAATAAGATACTTCATTCATTTCAGACATTGATGAATGCTCTGGAGTCACTTGCCAAAATGGCGGAACCTGTGTTGATGGCGTTAATGGATACACATGCACTTGTGCAGCAGGATACTCTGGAACTCATTGTGAAACAGGTTAGTTCATAGACTTTGATTTGGATCACTTTTGTTGCGCTGCAATCCAGTTATCATTATGGTAGTCTGCATCACAAAATCAATCTCATAAATGTGAGTACTAACTAAATATTGAAAGTTGCTGAATCATCAACAAATGTGTAGCGCTAAATAATAATCAGTGGAGACAATGTAAAACTGGAGCATTCAGAAATTTACCTGATATGCTATAGGATAGAAGAAAAGCTGATATTAGTGATATGCTTTTGTATCTATGATACTCTATAAAATTCTTGCAATTATACTATTCTTCCAACTCTTTCACTTCTAAACTTTCTTACAGACATCGATGAATGCACTGGTGTCACATGTCAAAATGGCGGAACCTGTGTTGATGGCATCAATGGATACACATGCAACTGCGTGGCTGGATACACTGGGACTCATTGTGAAACAGGTAATTAATTCTTCAATGCTTATTAGAGTAATTCAAAATGCAATTTGAACCTAATGTGTACAATTGCGATATATTTCACCAGAACAACTGCAAGTTTTCGCTCCCAGATACATCTGCGAAACACTCTGGTTACTAAATGATTAACAATTTGATTAATATCTCTGGAATATAAAATGCCACAGAAAATAGCGATTTCACGGATTAATCAAACATAATGGTCAGTTCTTTTTTGTAATTATGGACATTAAACACATTGAATCCTTTTTCTTCCACAGACATTGATGAATGCTCTGGAGTCACATGTCAAAACGGCGGAACTTGTGTCGATGGCGTCAATGGCTACACATGCAACTGTGTGGCTGGTTACACTGGAACCCATTGTGAAACAGGTGGGTAACAAAAATTTATTGTTTATATATTACAAATTTGTGAATGTTTTGCAAAATGACTGAGTGTGAGTCATTCAAACTACTGTGTTTAAAACACATTAGATATTCCTTCCTCTTCGTTGGTATGCAATATGCAATATTTCTGATGCAATGATTAATGTTTCTAAAGTTCCTCAGGTAAAGTTTTCATTGTATTTTTTCTAGATATTGATGAGTGCTCTGGAGTCACATGTCAAAATGGCGGAACCTGTGTTGATGGCGTCAATGGATACACATGCAACTGCGCAGCTGGTTACACTGGAACTCACTGTGAAACAGGTTGGTTATAGTTGCCGTTATAACGCATACTTCAGACACATTTGTATATAATCCCCAAATACTAAAGAATTATTATGCAGGACATACTAATGTAGCCTTTGTAACAATCATCTTTATTCATGTTTATTGAGAATGGTCAGAGGAGTAATAATATGCTGACATTGAGAGGCATACAGAATGATGAATTGTGAGAAAGGTACAAAAATAATCTAAGAAAATACTTTATCTGAGTAGGTCTATATAATAATAAAAACAACAGCAGAAGTGTTCTTTCATGTACAAACATTCTTGACTTTATTTTTCAGACATTGATGAATGTTCTAGTGTCACATGCCAAAACGGCGGAACTTGTGTTGATGGCGTCAATGGATACACATGCACCTGCAAGGCTGGCTACACAGGAACACATTGCGAGACAGGTATATTATGTCTCATTTATTATGGTATCATAATAATGATCTTATTTTAAAAGTCTTTAAATATGCAATAGCATCAAGTCGTAAGTGTTCCCACTGCCACTGAAAGTATGACCATTAAATATTAGCAGCTTTTAGACAGTGGTCATTTGCTAATGGTATGTCTTTTTTACAACGATTGCCAAGAAAAATTTAAGTGCTTGTATTACATAATATTGTAGGCTTTAGAGTCCCTGTTTCGTCAAAGCATAGTAATTATTACTTTATTTATTTTTCAGACATTGATGAATGTTCTGGAGTCACATGCCAAAATGGCGGAACCTGTGTCGATGGCATCAACGGATACACATGCACCTGTGTGGCTGGTTACACTGGCACACATTGTGAAACAGGTTGGTGATATTTATTATTAGAACTAAATAGTGTTTTGGTGATGATGTCACATTAGAATATACAAACTTCATTAATCACTTGGCATGAAAAGAATATTATAAACAAATAATGGTTTTCATTACCTTGAATGAGCACTTTTGAGCAGTCTGTTAGCCAAACCTTTGGAAATGTGTAATGGAGACTCTACAAAAACTTCCAAAAAGAAAACATTATAAATTTTGTGACTGCACACTATTATATACAATCTTTTTTTATATTCTGAATTATCACCTATTATTCCAGATATTGATGAATGTTCTGGTGTCACATGCCAAAATGGCGGAACCTGTGTTGATGGTGTCAATGGCTATACATGCAACTGTGTGGCTGGATACACTGGAACTCACTGTGAAACAGGTAATTTTATTACACAGTATGAGATGCAAACATTTCAAAATAGGCATATTCATGAAAGATAATTATATATCATCAAGATAAAATATAAAGTCATCAGACCAGCCATATGAGAAAAATTACAACCAAGGCCAAACTGAAAAGATATAATGAATTATAATGATGATTGAGTAAAAAATACCAATTCTGATATAACATAAGTAGTAACAGCTGACATTGTTACTTAAGGAAAACTCTATGAAACTATTGTGAATATTTCAGACATTGATGAATGCTCTGGTGTCACCTGTCAAAATGGCGGAACCTGTGTTGATGGCGTCAATGGATACACATGCACTTGCGCTGCTGGTTACACTGGAACTCATTGCGAAACTGGTGAGATAAATTAATGTTTGAATTCATAATATATATCTATGTGAATAATTCTGTGCACAAAGGTAACTTGTTGTTTTCCCTGAAGTGAGGATAAAACTTCTTCAGGCTGGTCTCCTGAAGCCAAAATTTATATTCCAACAATGCTTCCACACAACTATAACTTCATACATTTTATAACATCAGATGGCGACAATGGTCTGATCTTTATGACTCTTTATAACCAGCTTACCTCAATATACAACATTTAAATTATTTTTGATATCAATTGCTACTTGAAGCAAAGCTCTTTGTAAGTTTTGGTTCTTTAAATAATAGTTTCAATTTTCCAATTAAATCTTTTTTATTTTAGATATCGATGAATGCTCTGGAGTTACATGTCAAAATGGCGGAACCTGTGTTGATGGCGTCAATGGATACACTTGTACTTGTGTTGCTGGATACACTGGAACCCATTGTGAAACAGGTAGGCTGAAATAGCATTATTTTTCCAAATTTCATATGAACGTGTCGTGACGTCCCATATCATGAACAACATCTTGGCATGGCATTTCTTTTGCAACTTGCACCATAAACTCCTCTGTTCTTCTGCAGACATTGATGAATGCTCTAGTGTCACATGCCAAAATGGTGGAACCTGTGTTGATGGTGTCAATGGATACACATGCAGTTGTGCAGCTGGTTACACCGGGACTCATTGCGAGACAGGTTAGACAGTTTCTATGGCTTGATGCTACAGAACCTTGACATTGCTTGATGTCATTGTGTACCCCTTTGGGGATGGCTTTCATACCATGAAAAATGCATGATATATATGTCTGACCTTCCAAAATGTTATTGTCATATTTTCAGACATCGATGAATGCTCAGGGGTCACATGCCAGTTTGGCGGAACCTGTGTTGATGGCGTCAATGGCTACACATGCACTTGTGTTGAGGGCTACACTGGGACCCACTGTGAGACAAGTAAGTACTCAATCAAGGCAACCGGGAAATGATATTGCATGTCGTCGCCTGAAATTGCAAGATTTTATTAAAATTTTTCTTTTCCTCAGATATCGATGAATGCCAAGGAGTAATTTGCCTGCACGGAGGATCCTGCACTGATGGCGTTGATGGGTTCTACTGTGTCTGTGCTGCGGGTTACACTGGCTCACTTTGTGAAACAGGTAAGGTCAAATCCAGGTGAAACAGGTGCTTTGGTGTGACACAGGGTGATAGGCAAAGGGAAACAGGGGAAAAAGGGGACAGGTCAGGGAATGGGACTTTAGGGTTTCTTTTCAGGTGGTGATTTCAGGAAGTTCTGAGAATGATGTTGAATGGAAAGTGGAAGACCTCACAAATACAAGCCAGAAGAAACAGCTTTAATTGTCAGGAGAGTGAGAAAATACACAAACAGGTAAGGGGGTGGCTGTTGAACACTCAACACCACCCCAGTGAAGGAAATCAAGCAAACAGGTACTTGTTGTTGGATTAATTAGAAAGTGATAAGGTGATAAGGTACAGAAATGTAAATATTGGCAGAAGGATGTTCTAAATCAGAAAAATTGACGCATCTTTAAAGATAGATGTGCCTAATTTTATCTGGTTTACTCTCCATAGTTTCATTAAGCATGCAGCATGTAACATAATAATTAAACTGTTTGTGTGACTACCAAACAGTCAAACCAAGCTATTTCTATTTCAGATCTGGATATGGTTGATGGCTCAACAACTGGTGCGCCTTCATCAACTTTGATTCTTGAAGTGGCCACTACTTTGGGAACCCAAGCTGGGAGCACAGACTCCGGGACCAGCAAATTACCAACTGACAGTGATGGGATGACTGTTGATATGACTGATTCAGGAAGCACAGCAGGCACATCTATACCAAGTACTGTAGGTCTGCAAACCGAGTTAGTCCCTGACACATCCACAGCATCCATGCCACTGACAACCATGGTACTCGTAAACATTTCAACCGCTGGCACCACCAATATTGTAGAAGATTTGAGTGATACAGTATCATATAAAACCATGACAGTAACTCCTGGAATGTCAGAAACCAGCATTGGCATTTCCATAACATCTGATGGAAACAGTGACTACGAAACTCCAGTTACCAAAGGGACACTCACAACAACAGGAGAGGACAGTAGCTCAGTGACAGGAGGATTAACTGTGTCACATTCATTTACAGACAGTTACACAAGCAAGAGTGTTGATGTTTCTTCAACCCTCAGCTCCCTCTCAACTGCCATTTCAACCTGGAAGGACCAGGCTCTGTCATCTGTTCAACCATCAGCTGAAACTCCTGATTATGAAGCATATTCCACTGATGGTATGAAATCTGAGGCAAGCACCAATACAGCATCATCAATTACATTAGTTCCTTCCACTACTTCAATGACTGTGCAAGATACTCCTGTTGTTACCAGTCAAACTTCAGAACAATTTTCAGTGACAGTAGCAAGTACGCAAACTGGTGAAACTAGCTTATCGACAAATCCTGGTACAGTCAGCTCTGAAATTATTGTAACACCAACCCAATCATCCTCAGCGCCTAATTGGTCTGAAACATCTGGTACTTATGATACATCAAGCATTAGTGATTCTGTTATTACAGATTTAGCTGGACTGAACCTTACAACATCTAGTGATTCAAGGACAATGACCTCAGACACAGCTACAACTTCAGAAAGTGTGACTTTAAACACGTTTTCCTCGAACGCAGTGACTGCTGCAACTGTAACTGATCCATCTGTTGTTCCAGAAACTGTAACCACTGATGCTGACTCTCTTAACAATGCTACTGACAATGAAGCCATTTCTTCGGTCACTTCACAAACAGTGAGTTCAGTAAGTGAATTTTCTGACAACACACCCACAATTACATACATCATGGACACTACACAGTGGGCTAATGTTACCACTGACAATACCTCTTTGTATTCTGTGACATCTGAAGCTGTAACATCAGACCATGTAACTTCTAATTCAAACACCTCATCTCTTGAGACAGTAACTGCGCAGACGAATACTCTCGAAACTATAGTCACTGGCAGTACCTCTCCGGTTTCTGTAACATCTGAAGCTGTAACATCAGACCAAAGAACTTCAAACACTGCATTTGTTGAGACAGTATCTATACAGACTTCAGACACTGTGGCTTCTGAGACAACTGATACTCTGAGTATCACATCTACAAATAACGCCACTTCCAGTGTAACTACACAGATAAATGTTGCTTCAGGCACTGATAATCTAAACCAAACATCCTTCAGTACTGTAGTGAGTGACATTGTAACATCAAGCACCATTTATCAAAACAGTAATAGTTCAAACTTAGAGACCGGAACTTTAGACGCAACTGCAGTTTCGAACAATTCCGCTACTGAAATTATAACATTGACCATTACAACTTCCAATCCTGTAACTATAGAGACTACATCATCAAACACTATGACTTCTGCAAGGCCTACCTCTGACACCAATATAGAAACAGGTACTTCATCTACAGTTACTGGAAGAATGGACACTGTGACAGGTACTTCATCTATAGTGTCTTCCGAAACGCCATCTGCAGATGCAACATCAATAATTTCAGCTAGCGCATCAACAACTGATTCATCAGTTACTGAAGGTTTCTTGACATCAAGTACAGGCACCTCAAAAGCTATTGTGTCAGATGAAACCCAAACAATGGCAAATTCTGAAGAGGCTTCTTCCACAATTTCTATTGAGGATGAAAGTACATCAAGCTTTACCATGGCGACAACAACCTCTGAATTGATAAGCCACGCTGAAACCACTGGTCATGAACCAATCTCATCAACCACTTTGACTAGGGTATCAGAAAGGAGTGACACAACTGCTGCTTCTACTGAAATGGTTTCAACACTATCTGGCCATGCATTGAGCAGTTCTGGAATAACAAGTACCCTGAATGTTGAGTCTTCATCATCAACTATCAGTTTGACCAAACAGACACATTCTGAAATTACAACATCCATGGACGCTAGTACTGTTGGCGATATTCTCACTGATACAAGCATTGGCTATACAACTAGTGTTGGCATATCTTCTTCGACACCTTTGACAACATTGACATCCGAGGCGCAAACTGATTCAGTGGAAATTAGTACTGCAGAATCTCCACACACATCCGATATCACAACTTGGAATTCTCAGACGATTACTGAAAATATGACATCTTCAACGCCATCACGCAATGCATCAACAACCATAAAGACGTCCACTGGTACGTATTATTTTCATCTCTCCTTTTGTAAAATCTGTTCATAAACAGATCTGCATAGAGATTTTGGGTTTGGTTGGCATTTACAATGAGGAAGTTGCAGGAAAAACTATGAACAAGAAGTGAAGGTCTTTTAGCTATGATGAATAAAGAAGGCTTTCCAGAATTTCTCATGTATCTATAGATGTAGGATAGAAGGTGGAGTTCTCAAGCCCCATCTGGTGTATGACATAGCCATTAAATTGAGAAGGCAAAGAATCAAGATCATCAGGAATCCCCTTGATAGCCAATCAGAAGTCAGCCTGGTCGAGATTGGGGATATCCCAAAATCCTGTCTACACGTGTCATTGGTCTTGATTGGCTGTCAGGGGAAATAGGTCTATACTAAAGTTTGTAAAGAACGTTTGATATAGCATGAAGTGTTAAGATTAAAATGTAATGGATGCAAACAATCAAGAGTTGTGCAAGAATGGTTATATGTAGCATTTGATATCTATTTTACAATTGATGACTGCACAGAAGTGGATGAGTGTGCCTCCAATCCTTGCCCTGAAACTTCCATTTGTGTTGATGGATTCCTGTCTTATGAATGCACTTGTCCGACTGGATTCTACTTCGACAAAAACAGCAATTCTTGTGAAACTGGTAACGTTCTTCATCCATCATAACCTGTATTTTGTGTTGAAAATTTATTGATTCTGGATCATCTTCAGTTTGGCACACATGTTTATTCAAGCATCTGATGTTTTTCGAATTTGCAGTCTGCACCAGAGAAGATCAGTCAGGTCAAGTCAGTTGCAGCTGTAGTGTTGGATATTTCTTCAACATAACCACTCTTAATTGTGAAGGTAATCGACCAAGTTTTATTGCATGCAAATTTTCATGTTTTCCAAAGCTGATGCATGCTCTTGCCAATAAAATATATATTTTTAAAAACCCAAGATGCGGAAAACAAGTCGATTGGTAACAATGGCTTTTAAGTTTATGCTTCTTTTCCCCCGTTATATATTTCAACCCATGGACAAGAGTGTAGTGGTCTATACAACAGACAGAGAAACACTGCCCAGCTGACAAAAACTGTTGGTTAACTGAGAGTTCTCACATGAAATTGCCACTCATTTACAACGTGGAAAACTGATAGGTTGTTGCAAACACTAACCACATGATTTTGTCACCGGTTAACCACATGATTTTCTGGGGGCAATCTTCACCAGTTAACCAAATGATTTTCTGGGGGCAATCTTCACCAGTTAACAAAGTGATTTTCTTGGGGGCAATCTTCACCAGTTAAAATTATTTAAGAAGAGGCAAAATCTCCCACTGGTTAACTTGGCTCTTTATCAAGCCAGTAATCTTAGACAGTTTCACGCATTTTCTTGGGCTTTCAATAGCTGTGGGGCTGAAGTAAAAAAACTTGCTGAAAATTTGTCACAACCGGTGTGATGCAGTTAGTCTCTTTTCAGTCTTCTTAAGGATTACCAGAATCAAGGATTGCAGTCATACATGATTCACATTTCAGATGACTTGTCTTTTGTAATAAGATCCAATACGTGCTCCTTTTTGAGCTAATAAGCATCATTCCACCATATACTGTGCATTAATCATTTGTTTAATTAGTTTATTATCCTTCCGAAAAGTATGTAGAATTTGAAAAATCTAGCAAAATTGGTATGTGACCTCACACAGATGGGGCATCATGATTGGCTGAGGTGTGGAGTATGATGTAGTGTTGGCACATGACGTAGTGTACAGAATTGCCATATATGGTATATGACATAGTATGAGAGTGCCATGAAGCATAACTGAGTGAAAGAAGAAGATTACAAGCTGTGTGAATGAATAAACAACTGTCACTCATAAGCTGCCTGATCTGAATGTTGTTTACTGTTTGCTGCCAGTGGCACAGCTAGGGTGTCTCATGAGGGGATACACATTTGCACATTTTTTATGGATGAATTAAATCTTATGGGGAAGGGAGGGAGGATCAACTCTGTGATCAATCACTAAATCGAAATCATGAGCAATCTTTTTTATGTGCCCTTGGTTCAACATTGAGGGGCATGCCTCCCCCCTCAGGCCAAAGATTAACATGCCTCCTCCCATGTCATTTCTAGATGTGCCGCTGCGGGCCACAACTGAATGTGTTTCATTTTTACACACATGGCATGTAGTCATATGCTGGTATACTACCTAACAGATTTGATATGACATACTATGCAGAGTGAGCAATGATTGGCTGAACAACCTGTGACCTCTCATGGAACGCCTGCTTTCCAATGCTAACCTGTGGGAACTGCCATATGATGTCATACTTCAACATTACAAGAAAAAAATCACTTTCTACGTACTTTTTGGAAGGATAATAAACTCAGTTAAAGTAAACTTAGTGCAGAACTCAGTGCACAGCTGTGTTTCTAGTACAGGTGGCCCCATTTATATTCTGGGGGGCTATCTTCACCAATTAACCACGTGAAGAAAAACACGTGATAACTCTCAGTTGTGTCATGAAGATGGTCAAGCGTTAATCTGGTGACATTCATCACGTGGTTATCCAGTGAAAATGTGAGAGTATTTCTCACGAGACTCACGTGAGCAAAAACATGTGATAACTCTCAGTTATGTCATGTTCACCAGTTTCCCCCACATGTTTGTCACGTGAACTTCACGTGCATTGTCAGTTGGGTGACTAATGAATAATTATCTAATCTTTCATTATTTGGCATTCATCTGGAATAACTATTAACCATGATCCGATTTGATAACAGACAAAAATGAATGTGAAATTGGAGAGGACAATTGTGATGGAGGAAGGGCAACATGCACCAACACTGAAGCATCCTTCTCTTGTTCCTGTCTGCCGAACTACCAAGGAAATGGCACTTTTTGTTCAGGTATTGTACAAATCGACCTTTATAAGCTGTTAATTTCAGCTTCAACACCCAGTCAGTATTTCTTCATTGTAACATTTTGAATGAAAGGGAATCTAATCTTTTGTCTTACAATGTTATGATCCTAATAGACCAACACAGCATTTTGTCAACTGTATTTATGTAATCTTGAAATTGGTAATTGAATGGCACAGCACCATAAAATGGCTTCATAAATTTTGACAAGGCATTATATTATTATTATTTGTTTAGATATACGCATACACATGTTCAAAATAAGCTACTTTACAAAAACGTAAATATCTCAAAGACCTCTTATCCACGCGCATGTATACCAATAATACTCTACTAGAAAACCCGTTGCAAGCAGGTATTTGAGCCATTTATTATCGTTTTCATAGCTATGTGTTTTTTGAAAACTTCGTTTTGCAGTTAAACCGTGACATCATCGGGTATCTGTCAATGTGATTGGTCTAATCTTCAATCCGTGACATATCAGTTCAAAGTTTGACATCACAGTTAATGACAAAGGAATGTGAAACTGTCACGCAATGTTGCTATTTGTGTACAACCACAACAAACAACCTATGTCTATGCTGAGTGTCGCACCTCATTGTTTTCCAAACAAAATGTGTTGCTGTTTTTCACAGGACACCAGTCATCACTATTTCAAACAACATTTTTTGTCAGTAATTGCAATCTCCTTTGAGGCTAAGCAGTCTGTTTTGTTCAGTTACAGTGCATAGTGAAACATACATCATCCATGTGTCACTGCACTTTCTCAGTTTCCTGAAATCTGTGCTTGTAATAAACGAAATTATTCAACTTAATCTCTGACATCACAGTTTTGGAATGAAGCAAATGCAAACTTGAAAAACACGTAGCTATGAAAACGATAATAACCTAGGATGTGTGTACCTGAATATGACAGTGAAGGAGGACATTAGGGGTTTGTGCCACAAACAAATTTTTCTGAAATTTCACACCGCGAAATTCTTATTTTGCCTCTCAAAATGAGATTCTGCACAAGAGAGGAATCGTAAGTGGCAACAACCTCATGCGTGTCTCAACAACTGGCTTACATTTTGAACCTAACTTGGCAACTAAATGACTTTTTCAAGCAAAATAGTGCAGCTGAGGCAGTATCGGTTCGATACGATATTGCTTATCCTTTGGTTTCGATTATCGAATCGAATGATCGATACGGTTCAACCGATATATCGTGAAACGATGTCCATCCCTAGAGGACATGGTGGTCCAAATTGATAATGTAAATGGACATTAATTAATATAAAACAGTGTGCATAAAATAAAGATGACAGATACATATGTCACTTGTTGATACAAAATGTGAGATTGGGCTTGGAAAACAAATTTATGTACTTTGTTTTTATGAGGCATATTGTGGTGGCAGCACTTTTCAGTGTGCCTCACCCATGCTGCCACCTGGATAGCCTGAAAGAAATGACCCAGTTCTGCACATAGATGAAAAGTTGAAGGGAAAGGTGTGCAATGAAGGTCTATTTTAAAGAAGGTAGGAATGTCTTAAGTACGGGTACTATTGCAAAACAAAGTAAATGTCAGTGCTGTGACACATGCAACATTTGATGAGTGTGATGAGAACAGGGACAGAGTGATGCTTGAGACATGGACCCAAGAGAGATAGCACTTTTATGTTTGGATAGACAATACAAGCGTATGCAATTCGAATTCTGAGATTGCAGGAACAGAGCAATTTTGCAAATAACACACAGATATGGTGCAAATGCCGTAGTTGACCTTGTACATCACACTTATTTTGATAATGTTCTGGCATGCAGAGTATTTTTTCTTTTATAGTATTTGCATATTTTAAAGAAATACAAAACTAGTGGGAGCCTATGTCAAAGTCACATGACAAATTCCAATTAGAATACAACCATGGCAGTGATCACAAACTGTTATACATTGTTTGTTACTATGTGTGCTTTTAGCAGTTAGACATGAGATAAAAACGGATAAGAATCTGCAACTTATCGAAACAACAATACCCAACAATAACTGTGAATTTTGAGAAAATGTTTTTCATAGTCAACTGTCAAATTTGATAGAATCTGTGACAAATATATCAAAACATGCATGTACAGGGCATTTCTTGGACTTGTCATATGCTAGTATATGGATGGATTAAATCGATTTACAAGCCCTGATATACTATGTCTATCAATGACTGGTACTTCCGCTCATGCTCTTATCCGATTTCTGTGAAAAATATCCAGTAGGCCTGCATATTGACAGTGTGCATGTGTTTTTGTAGCTTTATCACTTAATTTTTGTTTTAAGCCAACAGACCCCAAGTGTATGTACCCTTATTTTCAAAAATACAAAGTTTTGGCTCTTCCAAAAAATTTTTTGCCGACGGTGTTTAACTCTACTCAAATTATTTGTTATTGCATCCAAGGAACCTAAACTGAAAAACTGTTTCAAAAGATCTCCCTAGTTGTCTTCTAAATATGGTTGAGAAACAAATTGCTCCAGACACATGATGCAGTTTATCCGGCTGGTGGCTCCCTCGCATGGAGAAATTGCTCATATCCATCGGGAAAGCCTGGGACTTTTGAAAACAGGGGTAGGCTCACTTGAAGGCTGCTGGCTCAGCAAGGAATAGTGCCACTGAGCTAAAAATACACATGTAATGTCAATATGTGAGGCTATAATTCAGCCGACTGTCATAATAATCAGCAATGCAATCTTTGAGATATTGAAGTTTATCCGAAGGGGCACTTATTTTTGTTGCATTGTTTATATGCCTGTGATGATGATTTGGTTTCCAGAAACGAGATTTAGATTGAATAACTTGGACGAACAAAGTCGTCTGGGAGGATCCTCATATTCAGAATTCATTTTCCCTGAACTCTCTGTGCCAATATTCGGAATCTATGTTCCATCTTTTTATGTGAGTTACTTTCTATCAATGGTGTAAAAGTGATTTAAATATTATTTAAAATATACCCACCTATTTAAATTCTGGTTGGTTAGAATGGTCATAAAGATGCTGGCCAAACAAGTTTGGCTCTGTGTCGGTTCAGTTTGATATAATCTATTGATATACCATCACAAGCTCTTGTCAGACGAGATGTTGAATCATGACCCCTTACCTTCTTGCCTATTATTAAATATTTTATTTGTCAAAAACAAGACAATTACAGTCAAATAAATAAAAGATTTACAGATATTTACAGAAATAAAACCAAATTAAAAAACTATAATGGTACAAAGATATGAGGACATCTAAAATTCATTTGTAGGTCACTCAGACTGGCTTGATTATTGGCACAACCATAACAAACTCTTCGAAGTCATCTGGAATACGTCAGATATATTCAAACCCAAGAGACTCGATCAATGATGCTCCACAGGCGACAGGAAATGACATTGTGTTCTTGGCTCCTTGGTGGTCGAATATGGTTGTTTCATCACTGGTAAAAAACATAGATAATTATTTTAATATTTCAAATAACAAAAAAATATATACAAGACAAAGTATCAAGTAGCAGTTATAATGTGATGGTTCAGATACAATATATTTTAAGTTCATTATGAATGCTGCCAAATTCAATATGAAATTTATTCATGTGACAACATTTTATTACCACCTTTTATCGGCCTCCATAGATATCAAATTATGTACATGATGTTGTCTTATGATTCTTTTTTTATCACAACACATTTCAGTATCAAGATTCTGGAGTTTACTTCAAGCAAGCCTCAAGAGGTGATTCCAACGAGACAGACACTATCCTTGATGAAGTCAGTGAAGATTTCCAAGAAGACAGTTCAGATTTTAGTGCTCAATGGATGCTGTGTGCTACTTGGAATAAGATGGCCTATCCAGCCAATCCCACTAAGGTATAGCAAAATAATATATTTGATATGTTCTTATTTCATTTAAACTGAAGAAGATTTGAAAAATTATTCAGTGCTTTCCTTCATGAATGACCAAAGCTATCCAGACATTTATAACTGGATTAATGAGTGACTTTAAAATCTGTTAAAAAATCTTTTCTCAGGCCTTTATTTTTCTTTCACTATTTTTCTCAGGCCTTCGTTAGACTGTCTGTTCTCAGGCCTTTATTAGTCTGTCATTATTTTTCTAATGCTTTCACATGCCTTTATTAGTCTGTCATTATTTTTCTAATGCTTTCTCATGCCTTTATTAGTCTGTCATTATTTTTCTAATGCTTTCTCAGGCCTTTATTAGTCTGTCATTATTTTTCTAATGCTTTCTCAGGCCTTTATTAGTTCATCATTATTTTTCTCAGGCCTTTCTTAGTCTGTCATTATTTTTCTATTGCTTTCTCTGGCCTTTATTATCTTTCCATAGCCCTATGCATGTGATAATGTTGAAAAATAATGTTTCATGAAAACAACAATGACTAATTTTAAGATGACGCGAAACTAATATTCAACTGTTGATCTCATTTTGATTTCAGACTGTGACCTTTCAAGGTTGCCTTGTGACTGATTTTGTGCGGACTTACGTTGAGGCAATATATGGAGATAGACAAATGAAATGGTCCATACCAGTTGCCACCTTATCCAACTACCCTGTCCGGATAGGAGTTCTAGCATACACTGATGTTGATTACTCTACCCGAGTGTCCCTTGAATACGAATACTCCTTTCTGTCATTGGCTGGAGAAGGTTCAAGAAATGTGCCCTATATAGAAAATATTGACTCCTTCTGCCTTGAAAACTGCCATAATGTAAATTCACCAAAAGGAAAACGTTCCTCAAGCCTTTTTGGCAGTGAGACCTTCCAGCATGCTGGAGCCTCATGCAGAACATGGTTGGCCGAAGAACGAAAGCCGACTATCTTCATAGACCAGACCGATGCACAACGGTGCCCTTGCTCCCTCGGGCAGCTATCCATGGTTTGTATACTTGTCATCACAGATACATTGTACATCTAACCCATATTTCATTATATTTGGTATAGAATGAATACTGCACAGCTTGACCCTGCAAATCTTCAAATGTTACTTGAAGATTCACGTTAAAACATCTGAACAGTCTTGACTAGCCTTAAATTCTGAAAAAAAAATTAAATGTTCTGCAAAGCAATTTCAGAATAGAAATAAAAATCTATGTTACATTGTATGTGTAATGTAAAATCATCCTCTTCAGCCATTAGTGCACTGAACAAATAAAAAAACATTTCTACACTTTTTTAACTTTTCCTGTCACAGGTTGAACATTTTTATGAGACCATTCTGAACACAAGTGAATACAGATGCTTTGGCAAATCTGAAATGTTCCTCATCAAGATTGGAGACCAAAGTCTAGGTCATCGCTGTTGCTACAGAGTATCGGACTCAGCCCTTGTTTTGAACCCTGGACATGTTGAAGGAAAGAATTTGTACCAGAGATACAATGGCACCCTGGGAGCAACTGATGATGAGATGTTCTTGACCTGTTGCTCTGAGTCCAACATCAAGAGTTTCCAGAGCAGTGACCTCCTCTGTCAACAGTTCATCGACTTCCGTCCAGTTGGAACTTGTGATCGTTACAGACCTTTTGCTGCAGGTGAATTGAAATTACAAAACATATATGGTTCTATGTCTAAACTGATTGTGTTATAAGACATAAGAAATAACACACTTCATTTTGCTATAGACTATAATCTGCAGAATTGCTGTGGTAAATGTTTATCAAGGCAGCTAGCAGTGCAGCGCCATCTTGAGTAACTATGTTCCTCATTGAAGTAGAAAATATTCTCTTTTTGTCCATTTTTTTCGCGTGTGAAATGATAATATTATGATATACGTATGACGCGCTGTGTTGTGTAGCCTACTTTCTCCTGGTATTTGTTTGAAGGATCTGTAGTGTCATGATGTAAAATTTTCATTTTTGATAAGATGCCTTTCTGTCTTGTTCTCCACTCTATTCTTCACTTTTGTGCACACAGTCCAAGCCAGAGGAGACCCCCACATCACCACCCTGGACGGCATGGAGTTCACCTTCAATGGCCTGGGGGAATTCTCTCTATTGACCTCTTCAGAGTTCACCCTTCAAGGTCGAACATCCAAGGTCATGAAAGGAAACATCACTCAAAATGCAACAGTCTTTTCATCTTTTGTCATGAAACAGACGATCCCTGAGAGTGATGTGGTTCAGATAAACCTCAATGAGACAACTGGTGCTATAGGTAAAGTTTGAAGAGTAGAAATACTTGTATTTTAGATGTTAATTGCATATAAAATTACAAGAGAAAATATCACAAATTTTCTGGTGCATTACTAGGTGTTGAGGTTCCAGAACCGGACCTGGCAAGGGGCAGAGGAAGTAAGCCAAAACAAACTAAGAGTCAGGTGTAAGGAGGAGTGAGACTCAGGACTCACATGTGATGTTTTAAAGGCCTTTAAGGACATCCTGAATGTTGGCAATAATGAAAGGTCTGATGTTAGAAGACAGTAAAAACATTGATTGAAACACATTTTTGTCTTCAACATCAGTTAGCTATCAGTTGGGTGATGACATTTTCTAATTTATTAATTGATAACACTCTAAAACAGCTTGTGTGCAGAGAAGAGCTTTTACAGTGTAAATCAAAGACTGAATCTTGCAGATATCCTTCGCAATGGCGTTGTGGTCAATCTACATGGAACGGAGTTGTGGTCAGGAGTAGTGGCGAAGGATATGGGGAATCAGACTTACAAAGTGGTCTTTGTCAGTTCAGAGTTTACCATCCAGGTGTCAGCAAGTAATGGTTTCCTGAAGATCACTAACATTTTGCCAGACAACAACGCCACCTCTCAATTAACCGGTGAGTGAAAGCTGCTGCAGTGTGTTGTATCACATACACATGAAGTATTAGTCTGGTACCACAGCCACAGCCACATGTAAGGCACTTTTTAACACATTCTGAATTTTGTTTTTTCCTCAGAAATTGAAATAAATAAGGATGTGTTTACAGCGAAACACTTTCATATATAAAATCAAAGTGGACTGTGGCACTGTGAAAATGGCACTTTGTGTGTCATCATGCTGATGATTTGTCATGATCAAACCCAATACTTTCAATGTTAATTTGATTGAAGGAGACTTATCCCACTTGTTGGTGACAGCCAAACGAAAGGATTATGCATCTGATTTTCACTCTAAAATTTGTTATGAGAAGTCAAATGACTTCTCTTGATCACGACTGATTAAACTGCCTCTATGTTTCCCATGTTGAAAGTAGAGAAGATGACATTTCATCGGCTATCATGAGTCACGAAGTGCCATTTTCACAGTGCCACAGTCCACTTTAATTCTATATCAAAGTGTTTCGCTGTAATGTGTACAACTTACTATATTTCCTTTTTTTGCAAGGAGCAATCTGGCACTCGGTTAGGGATTGATAAAAGTTTTGGTGTAACATTCATACAGCCATTGCAGCGAGATGCTGAATTTAATCAGTGATATATTGTTTCAGGATTGTTCGGAAACAAAAATGGAAATGTTGATGATGACGTCACATTTCCAAATGGAACTGCAATGGCAAATGGAAGGAATTCCACGGAGGACGATCTTTTCCATTATGGAATGACATGTATGTCTCTTGTCCTTTAAAATAACTTAATGATATTCATATCTAACACTGCTTGACTCAGTGCCTGGTTTGTGGAACGACATTTCTGATTCAAATATAAAATCATCTTGCAATTACCTTCAGGGTCTACATCTGCGGAAGTCTCCCTCTTCACCTACGAAGATGGAAAACAACATGGAGATTTCTTCGACCAAACTTACGTCCCCATTTTCTTCAATCCAAACCTGACTGTCATGTTCCCTGAAGAATCTGTCAGACTACAAGCAATCCACACTTGCTACAAAGTAATTCATTTGTCATTGTCTATTACCTGAGTAATCATACTGATGATTTATCATCATCATGCCCAATACTTTCAATGTTAATTTGATTTGATGAGACTAATCCAGCTTGTTGGTGACAGGCAAACGAAAGGATTATGCATCAGGTCTTTACTCTAAAATCAGTTATGATAAGTCAATTGACCTTCTGTTGATCATGACTAATCTCTATGTAGAGAAGATGACACTTCATCGGCATCATGAGTCACGTAGTGCCATTTTCGCAGGGCAACAGTCCACGCTTTTTGCATATCAAATTTACATACATAACATTGCCAATTGTGTATCATACATAAAACGCACGGCTCTCTTTCTTACGTATTTCGTACGTAAATTGACTGATTTCACATTTGAAATACGTGCGAAAATTTACGTACGTAATACATACGTAAATTTTTGTATTGATTTCATTTGTTTAAACTTTTTCAGCTTTTTAACTTGATTTGTTTGCCGATTTTTTTAGATAGACCAATGCAAGGTCTTAACTGGTGATAACCACATTGCAAAAAAATCGCCTTAGTAAATGAAAAGTCCTGTCAGAAATTTGTATTAATTCATACGAAATTCTTGCAAAAATGTACGTACGTACTAAGGATCGTCTCTTTTTTGTGAGTTTCGCGTGTAGAATTTACGTACGTAATTTGTACCCTACACAATTGCCAGTATACTGTAATGCTTCCTGGAGGTCCATTTGAAAAAAAAAATATTATAAGGGGCATTCATCTTATATATAACTTCATCAGTTTGTTTACTGACAACTTTGCTCCTTACTTATTCTTATTAATATCATTTTGAAAGGAGTTGTTTGAAAATATTTGTAATATGTTTAGGAAACCGAAATTGAAGACCCAGAGCCAACTTTGAGAAGAGAATGCTACTTCGATTTCGCAGTCACAGGAGATGCTGGTGTTGCCAAGGAGACGAAAGCAAGCAAGAAAGAACTGAGTGATACGAAATTAATATTTGGTAAGCACTGTCACGTATTTCATTTTGACAATGGGGGCTTTTAGATACCTTCTTCTTCTTTTCTTTTTTTGAGGTAGTTTTGCGACTTTGCAATAATATAAGCTTTGTTAGACTAGACCTGCTGTCATTATATTATTTATGTTTTCATGTGTGATAAGGGAGTCTTAAGAAAATCATTTTTATTAATTATTTTTTTTGTCTCTTCAGTTTCGTTTTTCTGAGTATATGTTTTTTGTAGGGCTGAATTGCGAAAACGGAAAATATGATAAAAGGACACAAAGAACAATCTAGCGGGTATTAGGGGGAACATATAGATGTTGTGTAAAAAATTGGAAAAAATGAAGCCAGGCATAATCTTTAATTTCTCAGATAATCTTTAGGCCCTCTTTTTAGGGTCGGTCAGTAGGACGAAAAGAAAAGTGTCATTTCAATTTTTTATAAGGTCAATTAAATACAAACGTTTGTTTGCTCAATTTCTTTTTTCCGTAGGCAAAAATCTGTTGGGTCAGTCAATCCGAGATGCTAATATTAAACATGTCTTTACTGAATCACTTTACAAAAACCACTTTTCTCTACAGATAACCTCCCTCCAGTGATCCACACCAATGAACGGGCCCTGCAGGTTGTGGTTGGTGTGAGCTACCCAAGGCTCCTTTCTCTCAATGTGACTGATGGAGATGAACAAAATGTCACTGTGACATTAGGTTCTGGTGCACCTCCCGGCTTAGTGATGGACCCAGTTACAAGGTAAATTAAACCACAAACCGATGCCAAACGATGCTCCTGTAAGGTCTTGTCAACTATGATGCACGATAAAAAGGTTGTTCAATCTAGTACTAGGGTAGGGGAAGAGGGGGTGAAAAGTCACAGGCCTTTTTGACCAACTTGCAGTGACCTAATTCTTAAGCTTAAATCATCATAAGGGATGGTTTTATGAAAAGAAGGTCTGCAGGGAATATGAAAAGTATGCTCATTACGGAAAGTGGGTTTTTACCCACCTCATGCATTTTTGGTGTCCCAAGGTTTTATCGACTCTTAACTTTCTCTATTAATGTCTGGTCACTGAGACACAGGAAGTTGTGTTGCTATTTCAAGGTCTTTTGGATAATAGTCTTTCATGCTGTGAACCAATTTTTGGCCATATGGTCACCAAGTTGCCATGGTCCTGTGTTGAATGTAAACAACAACTGAGGGGTGAAATGTCACACTGTAACATTTCACCCCCACACTGTGATAGTTTACCATAGGTTAGCATGAAATCAGTATTCTGTGCTAAGGAAAGTAGCTGATTTCACACTTGAGGCTTTTAGGTTACAATCTTATCATCATCTGCCATCAATAATACTTCTGAGAGAGTATTGCTGATGGTGCGTTGTCATTGCATGCCGATAGCTTTAGAAGGCTCACTATAAATTTCATGCACAAGGATGACTATCAAGTCTAGGTCTGCAGACTATCTCATATAGTGCTGTATGTTCACAACAATTGTATGTGACCCACGGTTGTAACTTCTTGACCCTTGCATGGGGTAAAAATCAGACTTTGCCTTAAATAATTGCGAACTGACTTAAGCCTATTTATAGCACAGCAGCTATCATGTGATACAAACATAGTCAACTAAATACTGCATAATTGTGCCAAAGGTCATTCAGATAAATCAGATCTATCAAACGCCTGCTCTGTTCTGGAGCTTTTTTAGAATTTTGTGACTTCTGACCCCCGCTTCACCTATTAGGGGCATGGGGAAACAATGAGACAAACGATTGTTACCCACTTTTACTATGTAAAATTCAGACAGATCCTGTGCAAGATTCCTTTGGTTACGTTTAGTCAAAAATGTCTCCAGAAAGTTTTAAATCACGGCTTCAGCAAAAGTTTACATTTTATTTTGTAGCAGGTAAATTGAATTAATTTGACAAATGACATTTTGTCATTGTTTGATATTGCTAATGAAAATGACTTAGCTTGCAGTGGGCATACATAGCGTTAGTCTTGCTTCTGTCACTAAAATTAGGTGATGTGTTCTGCTGAATTCTAAAATGCAATGGAGAAAGCTGTTTGTCTCACAAGCATTTTATTGTGTGAACACTATGGGATACAATGGCAAATTACCACATCAATTTGAAATTCTTTCGATAACCACCTCTTTTTTCTATTCAGCGCATTATCATGGACCAATGTACCCTTGTTAAATTCGAGTGATGTGGTGGTCATTGCATATGATGGTATTGCTTCTTCGGCTATCAGTCTGCCTGTTCAGCAATGTCAGTGCTTGGTAAGTAAATTTGATATTTTCAATTATTATTTTCCTCATTCATAATTGCATTTTTTTGTTCAATCGCCATTGTCGAGATCCTCATAAGGTACAAAACAGACCAAAAAAACAACAACAATGATTTGGTGTTATCATAGTGTGGAGAAGCCTGGAGCACTATTTCATTAATAAAGTTAAAAAAGGGTGTCAGGATTTAAAATATGGTTTTAGATTAAGAACTCTCAGTCATGACACTCTTTCATCTCAAATTAGTCTTCTTTCAATGCCAAGACAGCTAATATCCTGGAATAAAAAGAGGATCTTCTTTATTATCCATCCAATTACTATGTATCCTTCAAATTTGCTGCATTGAGTAAAGATCTCTAAACCAAACAATGGTAATCAGTAACAAATACAGGGCACTAGAAATCGAGACAAAAATAATTATTTTAAGCCTATATGTTATTGATTACAACAGTTTAGTGTATGTACAGCGATCTGTGACTGTGAACTTCCAAACACAAGGATAATCCACAACCAGCCTCAGCATGACGTCATGCTCTCACGTAAAAAAGGAAAATTAAAGGGTACATAGTTATTGGATGGATGATAAGCAGGCATATAACTCGACTTTTAGTTCAAAAGTTCTCAAGTTCAACTTCACAAACCAGCGGTAGCCGGTAGGCCTACATGTGGTGTTGTCACACCCAGAATTATGTTCACTCAAATTATTGTTCATTTTAATAACCATATTCTTTCAGAATGGTGGCACATGCATCTTTAGTTCTGATTCAACATCTTCTTTTGTGCAAGTCCCTTGTGAATGTCCGAATGGCTACAGTGGAGACAAGTGTCAGACGGACACAGATGGATGTGCGGACAGTCCGTGTTTCCCTGGAGTGGTGTGTACGGATGTTCAAGTTTCTCGGCTTTCTTCCTTTCCTGCTGGATTCGTTTGTGATCCTTGTCCTTTTGGACTCAAGGGAGATGGCCAAAGTTGTGCAGGTGTGTGGTTATTATGCATCTTAAGTCAGTTATGAGTGGTTAATTAATTTGCTAGCATTTTCATTATAAGAATTCTCATGTATTCCTAGCTTCGGAGATTTTTTCATGGGCTATTTGATCAATATATGTATAGAAGTATATGTCAGAACTTCTCCAGTGACAATAAAATCCTTCACAGTCGACGGATGACGAGTACTAACACTCAACTGCTAGTGGACATCAATGACCTCACCACGTACCCTGTCCAGGCATTTCGTCGAAATTAACTGTCAATTTGTCATTAAGTAACTTGTGACACCATTGATACTCAGTTGGTGACTTGTTTTGATAGCATTGAAAGTATACAATATCACCTCACAAATTGCTTGTAAGTCAGAGAGAATAACATGACCAGGGCCAGATCAAGGGTCTGGGAGGCCCTGGGCACAATGAGGCACTGAGGCCCCCACCTTACAGCCAGCTTGTAAAGCTTGAATTGACAGAAGATTTGCAGATTTGAGAAAAATATATAATATGAAGTAAAAATGACAATACTGGGCTATACCCAGGAATTTTGAGTACAGTGTTGGTATGTATCTTTTTGCTTAGATCCCAAGTGATGGTTATCGACATTTTCAACTAAGTGTCCTAAAACCACTATTTATGAAGATGGTGATTTTAAAATCAAACAAATATAAGAATAGCCTTGCAGTTATTCTCAGAGACTACATGTCAAGTCGATTTGGGTCAACATCACAGCTTACTGATCAAGTTTATAGGAGAAATGATTTTGAAACCTTTCAATTTGAGGATCAAGCAAAGAAAACAGATATCTAATCGGCAGGTCTTTGATAAGAAATTGTAGATTACCAGGGGTAACTTTTATAATTTGTAGACTCTTGTCAGAAATTGAAGCCTAATTATGAATATGTCTCACAAATGTATTGACAAGTAATCGAAGGTTTTATTGATGGGCTTAAACTTAAACTTTAAGTTGAAATCGAATGAGATATTATAATTATATGCAATTTTATATGAATCCCTGTAGTGAGGTAACATGTATTAAAAGCTACCAGAGCAATGTTTTATTAAAGGAGTAGCTAAAGGCTTCCTGGTGTATTCAAAATGTGTTATCATGGGGTAGAGGCTCATTTGATGGAAATCATATCAGCAGAAAAACTTCAATACTTGCAAGTATATGTGGTAGATTTTGACTTAATATAATAGCCCCTGTGACAAACTGACGCTGTTTGAAAATATAATTACACTCTTGCTCATAAATATGGAATATAGAAAAACAGGAAAACGACCATTGAATTGTGGCCGCCCAGTTTGAATTCAATGGTTAAAATCACATTTTTAAGAACCTAAGTGCATTCCTAAAGAGTTTCTTGAAGTCCTCACTTAAATATTTGCTGAAATTTTTGAAAATTTTGGAACCTGGAGGAAAGCGAACAAACGACATTATAAAAAGCAAAATACGAAGTTTACGTTGGTTTAGAATTGCATCCAAAGTTGTTGATTTGTTAAAGTTACTGGTACCAAATGAAAAATTTACCTTTAAATGAGTCAATTCAATGGCCATTAGCACATGGAACCTCCGAGACAAATAATTAGAGCGCAGGCAAAATAGGTCATATTTATGCTTGGGCCAATGGCAAAGGTTTTTTAATTTTCTAATTCCAACTTTACACCCAATGTGTGCTCTAGCAAAATGAGCTATAATTTCAATAAGAAATTGTTTTGACTGTTTGCAACTGAGAGTTTATCACAATAAACAAGGTCCGTTCACAGCCGTGGTTTATGAAACTCTCAAAATAAACAGAATCCTCTCCGTCCATCCATATTGGTCTAGTTGAGCCTTTTCTCAGCATACTGAAGTTAATTTTATAACTCTGGACTGACCCAAAACAAGGATAAAAAATAAAACAAGCCTCCTGGTTATTTTGGTATATTCCATATTTATGAGCAAGAGTGTATTACGCTGGTAGGGGCTACCCTATCAGCATGCCTCGGCGGTCCAACGTCGGCCCAAAGCTGGTCCGATGCTGCCGACGTCGGACTGACGCTGGGCCGACGTTGGACCACCGAGGTATGCTGATAGGGTAGTCTTTTGGAATACTTGAATGTGTACATTTTCACGTCTACCTTCACTATGGCAACCATTTCCTTGGCCTAATATTCAGCTTTTTTTGTATCGATGTCTTAACCTGTAAAAAAACTTATATGTAAGTATACTTAACAGTACATCGATTCATCAAGGTTAGGAAATCATTCTGGCGATACTTTTAGCGTGTAAAACGTCATCAAAGAGTGTGTACAGCATTTCCAATACAGTCTTGGTCTAAAAACCTTAATAAACACCCGATTTTCACAAAATTTAAAAACCTGGATATATCACGTAAACCCCTCCGAATTCAATGCACATGTGCATTTTGCTCTATTTGCAATATTAACGTCGCAAAAAGCCTTTCGGCGCATTACGCTGAAATGATGCAAAGTTCCGGTGACCACAGCAAACCAGTGGCAGATTCTTTTTTTTTTTGAAGGGGGGAGGGTATTTTTCTGCCCTGAAATGACACACTGAATAGTACAGGAAAAACACGTACACTGTGTATGTAGCAATTAACATGCTAATATCCAAACTGATGGTTTTTCATAACAGAAGCTTTTTTTTTTTTACACATCCTTGGTTTTATAATATTTTCATTAAACAAGGAGAGAGGGTTTGAATTTTTCTAAGGGTAATTATGTCATAGAAATGCCTACTTTAAGACATTATAATCTTTTATTACTTGCCACACACCCTCAGGTTGATGGTAAGATCGATACAGTACCCTTTTTTAAGGGTACTTTTCTTGTTAAAAATGTGCAAAGTAACTTGCAGAAGAAGCAAAAACAATTGCAAGTCTTGTCAATGAGTCATCATCACGCGTGGCAATCTTGTTTGTCATAACCTTGATTACCTTGCAAATTGACATTTTCTGCCTAATTTATTTCACAAAATTCAGTCTATTTGCCCCCTTCTAGCACTGCATTAAGGAAATAGATAACAATTGATTATATCTGCACTGCACTGCAGGTGTTAAATCGAATGGATATATTAATGATTAATTTCTAATTTTCCTCTCAATTATCTTATCTAAAAACGGCTGTCCAAACTGTCAAAACAAATCCATCTTATGTGTAAGTCAGCTGAAACTTATAAATGATCGAGATATACTGAGAAATTACAAACTTCATCAGAATATTGATATGCGTGGTCAACATTCATAACATTAGTGGCCTTAAAGTGTGATTTTGTACATCTTTGGAAAAGTGAGAATGTGTTTTCGTTCTTGACCTTCTATCCTTTTCCTCAATTTTTGTGAGGTCCCCTTGCCTTGAGAGGCCCTGGGCACAGTGCCCACTGTGCCCTATGGATAGTCCAGCCCTGATTATGACCTCACAAGGAAATTTCTGTCCAATTTGGCAAACACTTGACATTTGTTGTCTGTATTATGCAGCTCAATTTCGTTACAATTTTGAATTGATTCATACCAATTACATGTTTTTGTCTGTGACTAATTATGTGTAAGAGTTTCATACCAGAACCATCTAAACATGATGAGAATATATATTATTGAACACTGACACTTCAGATGAGGATGAGTGTGCTGAGGCGTCCCCCTGTGAGCAGATCTGCATCAACACGGCTGGTTCCTATGGTTGTTCCTGCCACGAAGGATACCTGCTGGGTCCAGATTCTAAGACCTGTCATGGTGCGTTAAAAAATAAGTGTAACCTATCTCCTTATCAATATTATGATAGGTCATTCGTGTTTGGTTTTTTCCACGCTAACTACCTCTCTATCTCACTGATTCTTGTATAACATGTGATGATTCTTTAGTTGGACGGCCACACATTGCACGTTGAAATACTATTCGTAGATGATTGAAATATAAACTTAAAAAGTAAAACATCAATTTGAAAAATATTTGGTTGTAATATGCATATGTAAAGTGAATCAACGTGATATGGTGTCTATCTTCAGATGTGGATGAATGTGAACTGGGTCAAGACGACTGTGACCGAGCTTTGGCGTCTTGTGAAAACAACATCGGATCGTATTCCTGCACTTGTTCCGCAGGCTATGTTGGAAATGGAAAACAAGGCGGCTGCATAGGTCTGTCCAAAATCAAAGACATCACTTGCAAATGTCACCCTTCTGGTATTAGTATAGCCTGTTCTATTTTTATGTCATGTTGCCGAGAGAGCGCAAGCATGTGCATATCGCAGCCTAGTCTGCAAAACAGGTATATAATAGTTAATTGTGTCATGTATACTTTCTCAGGTTTCACGACTGGTCAACTACACTTAGCTGTGGAAAATGTGATGAGCACTTGCAAATTTTTGTCGTTTGTGTTAAATAGATGAAATACTACAGAGACATCAATTGACAATTGGTATATCAAATTCAGATTTTGATGAATGCGGAACCGGACTCACGCCTTGCCCAGAGTATTCGAACTGCAAGAACTTGGAGGGAGGTTACGAGTGCCTCTGTCTGCCAGGCTATTCAATGCAGGGTGGATATTGTGCTGGTAAATAAAATACCTATCTAAAATCAGAGTCTCACCTCTTGTATTTTGGTATAGATTCATGTAGATCTGCATTTCTAAGAGAAAGCAATCAGTCCAAAGTAATGTTGCTGAACTTGCTCAATTTTTTAGCATTGTACATGTGCCTTTCATCTGGTATTGAAGAGTGTAATTATGAATGTCTGACAAGAGAGAATGCGATTGGTTCACCTTGACCAATAATTTGCTAAACTGGCCATGGCTAGGTATCCAATAATCGCATCTAAATGAAAAATTCAGTATAATCATGTCAATTCTGAGTCTTGCTGTTTTGAATTGAAATGTATGCACATTATGTAGCCTGAAGGTTTTGCTGTTTTTTCTCTTCTCTAGAAATTGATGAATGTCTCTTTGGCAACACATGTGACCAGTTGTGTATGGATGGCATCAACGGCTACACCTGTGGCTGCACTCAGGGTTTTGTCCTGCAAAATGATGGCCATTCTTGTCAACGTAAGATTTGTTTCCCCTGATGTCCTTGGCATCAAAGATTGTATTGTTCAGATTGCAGTTCTCTATTTGGAGATTTTCGATGCACTTATGTATATTGAGTCAAAATTTTCCACTTCTGTCTGTATTGATGGCAGCTCACATGTGTACATGTACGTATGCCACAAATTAGAATGATGAATTTGCATTACATCCAGACTAAAAGGCTTTTATACTTTTCAATGAACATATTTTTGGTAAAAGGACTAATATTTGTCCTGTTTATTATGAGTAACTGTGTTATTGTTTGACAACAGCTAATGAAGTTTGCACAGCACTACAACTTGCACAGTGTGACAATGGCAACAACAGATCCACATGTGCCAGAGAACCATCCACTGGAGAGATGCTCTGTAGATGTCCCAAAGGATTCATACTTGACATGGACACACACACTTGCCAAGGTACCCCATGATATATGACTGGTGCTAGATGTACTTAGCATGACAAATTTGTAATCGTGTCTCCAATAGCCTTCCTGAAACAGTGTCCCAGAACAGTTTAAAAATTAACATTTATCTGGCCCTATGATGTCACTGACTTAGTATCATTTCAATGATCTGTTTATGTCAGTTACTCTTGATTAATTCAGTTATATTTCATATAGGCCTGCCTATCAGCAAGGTTATCACTTATCAGGCAACAGACTGTCAACTTTTAATAAGATTAGAATAGAAGTTACTGTCAATGACGTGACAAAGCCTATTTGGTAGTTAAAACGAAAACACAAATCACAATTTCCAAATTTTCCAACGGCTTACTAATCTACAAAGAATCACGAAGTCGAGCGGCTAATGTTCTGGTAAAATATGTACAAAAGTCGTCATGTGTGGCCCAATACTTCACCAATTTAGCATATCAATCCACTGCGAGCTGTCATGACCTAATAAACATGCCGCACCTGCAGCAGATTGCAGAAACGCCCTGGGAAGCATGTTTCAAATTTTCTCTTGATGTGCTAATACACAATAAGAAAAAAAAACGTGTTAATTAGAAACCATCAAGAAATTATGAATAAAAAAGTAGCTTCTTCATTGTCCAAAATATGCAATAGGAGAACATTCATGACAATATATAATGGGCCTAACTCAGTTAATAATTTTTCAATTGATTTATTGAATAGGTTACTTGCACAAGATGGGGATTATTAGGCCTATCCCTTAAAAAAAGAAAAACAAATCGTACAACAGAGAAATTTCAAGAATCCGATGTATAAAGGAAATTATGGATTAAAAAAAGGACTTCTAATTGAAAAATTTAACGCCATTAATTAGGAGCCTAATAGTTTCTCACTGGCATAGATTGCTGCAGTTTTTACTTTTCTACATTTCTGAATTGTGCATAACCCATACATATTAACTCCCTATTAAATGGACAGTATCAACGAGCAAATTATCTTTAACTTTTTTTTTTTTTAATATTTTCCTTTTATATAACACTTCTTATATTCTATTTCAGACATCAATGAATGCCTGACTGGGACTTCTCTGTGCAATGCTGTGACCAGTGATTGTGTCAATACTAACGGAAGTTACGAGTGTAGATGTTTGGCAGGGTTCTCTTTGCTGCAAGATGGTTTTACTTGTGAAGGTAATAATATTGAGTAAAGGCCTTATATGGGTTATATAATTAGAGAGCAGGAAGAACAGTGACCCACATCATGACTTGGTAAGAATATGTTAAATGGACTATTGTCATGACAATGAAGAGAGACGGTCTGGAAAAGTTTGGACTGCAATGGTGGTCTCACTGATGTAACCCAATATTTCACATTTTAATAACCAAGATATCATTTACGTGTAGTTGACTCCTTTTTTCACTTTTATTATCCTTATGATATTCTTTATAACAACTGAGCCTGAATTTAGACGAAAATAAGGTAGGATATAAGTTTCCCAATTTATTTGGACTATAATAATAAATAAATATTTTATTTGCCTCAATAAGAGATATTACAAATTACAATAAAAACAATAGAATCAACAAAATTAATAAAACCAACACAAGCTCTAAAACATGTAAGACAGAAGTTAAAATGCAGGGCGTAACAGCAACTGGACTAGTTCCTTATTATAGTTATTGTAGTTCAATAGACACTGTTTTACGCTGTCTACTAATCCATCAGCCTGGTTGGCAGAGACGAGTCTAACAGGAGTATCATTTAACAGTAGCCTACATAGAGAGATACTTTTTCCTTTACAGATAGATTTCACTCTACATAGTAAATCAGATTTATCTTCACTATTATATTTCAACATTGTTGAGTACAATTGTTTTGCTCTTGAATTATCATACATTAGTCTCTTGAATAATTTTAGGCAATTTTCATCCATAATATTGACAATTCTTTTTATGTTCAAGGCAGATAATAATGGGCTGGTGAACGAAAATTTACTAAGTCCCAACGACCGTTTTACAAGTTTAGCTTGAAGCTTATCCATAGAGGACCCATCACATTTCCTTAGTGGTAGACATTCATTTGCATAGGTTAGACAAGGTTGAATTGCTGCTTTATACAGATATGATACAATACTAGGATTACAATTTTTACTACAACTTTGTATGGCATAAAAACATTGTCTACAAGACTGCATTCTTTTATCAACATGAAATTTTGAATTATTTGACATTATAGCACCCAAATATTCAAAATTATCGACAGAATCTAATACATGTCCATCTAGACGCCAAGATGGGGAAGGTTCAATATAACTTTTAACAAATGTAGCACATTTTGTTTTTGTGGGATTAAACCTGAGGCCATGAGATTTAATATAATTATTAGCATTGTCAATCAATTTTTGAAGTCCAGTACAAGTACTACTCAGAAGAAGCACGTCGTCAGCATATGCAAAAACATTATATGACTTATCTTTTATCTTAATACCACCATTACACATAGGCAATTCATCAATCAAATCATAGTAAAATATATTAAACAATAGGGGTGAAGTTAAACCTCCTTGTCGGGTACCTTTCTCAATTCTAAATTCAGTTGAAAATTTGTTGTTCCATTTAATTTTAACAGAAAGTTTTTCATACCACAAATAAAGTACACTATATATGTAGGCCAGTAAAGTAAAGGTAAACCTACTCATATTTCTGCGTCAAGGGTTACACCGTTGTCAATGCTGGCAAGACTTGTTAAGGCACAATATACAGTAAAATTATCATTTGCTAAATTTATAAAGTGCTATGATGCCATTCTGTCTTTCAGATGTGGATGAATGTGCTGCTAATAGCAGCCTTTGTCAGCAGAACTGTCTTAACTTCATAGGAAGCTACCAATGTTCTTGTTGGTCAGGCTATGTTCTTCAAAATGACCAATGCCAGAGTGAGTTTGCTGAGTAGTATGAAATATCCTAGTTTTAAAATGCAAGAATTAGGCCTATATTCTTTCATCAAGTACAGATTTCAAGAATTGTTATTGTCCGTAAAATATTACCTGAAGATCTGGATCGGTCTGATTGAAATCTCATTGCAAAAAAAAAAAAATATATATATGGACGAACCTCTGCATCCACAATGTAAATGAATGATGACTCAATCACATGGCCTAAATATTAGCTCATAATAGTCTTATATTGTAACTGGAAATTATATTAAATGATGAATTGACAAAGTTATTATTCTTGTTGTAGATGTGAACGAATGTGCCAGTGATGACACTAACAAGTGCAGTAATGAGTATGGCAACTGCTCTGACTTGCATCCCACCAAAGATGGTCAGCTGGGTTATACCTGCTCTTGTAACAAGGGCTATGCTGGCAATGGTTTCATATGTTCAGGTAAGTGCTCTTCTCAGAAACTGTAATCACACAAAGAACACACTCTGCCTCTTGTTAGATCTCAGCATTTGGACTTATCTATCATTCATGTTTCCCAAAGATTGAATAACCCTATATGGTTACTGAAATAGATACATCAAAGAGGTTTGTTAGGCCAGCAGGATGGCAGTGATTATATCATTTTGCTTTATAAATGTAAAAAAATAAATATATATATATGTGTGCTTATGGCATTATTGTATGCTACTGTTGTTTTGTCACATATTATGACCAAATTGTCAATACTAAGATTATGTAATACTCTGTTAAATGAGGTTTACTTTTATACCTTGTACCTTGGTAAAACTTTAAATTATACCCCATCTCACATTGCCTTGGCCTTGAAGCAAAAATGAAAAACCAAAAAAAAAACCTAAATAATATGGAGTTATTTTAAAATCCCTTAGTTAGTACAATGTATATAAGAAAGTAGTTCTTGGTCTAGGTCAACGTCATTTTGTAAGATTCCAATTTCAGATTTGAATGAGTGCATCTTGGCGGACAGGGGAGGGTGCCAGCAAGGCTGCGTCAACCAGGAAGGGTCCTACTCCTGTTTCTGTGGCCAGGGCTACACCCTCGCTTCTGATGGCAAATCTTGTCAAGGTACAATAGACAGTAAACGTATCTTTTGCTATATTTTTTAACTTAATTTGATATTTTTAAACTTAAATATGATATGCCGTTTTCAATAGCCGTCAAATAAAGGAATTAGGTCCTGTTGTGTCTTAATTACTGTTTGCAATTTGAATGATTTCCATATCTGTTTATAATGTAGTATTTTTGGTCACCTTTCAGATGTCAATGAGTGCAGCTCTGACTTGAGTAACGACTGCTACAGCAGAGAATATTGCAACAATACAATAGGAGGATATGAGTGCTCTTGTCCAGTGAACTTCTACTTGACTGCTGATGGGAGGACTTGCAAATGTGGGTACCAACACAGGCAGTGTTCACATGCTTCGCCCTTATTCTGTTATATTATACCAAGGTGTATTGCTCAAGGGAAAATGACAGTCGTCGTGTGCAGTCATATTTGCGGAAGTTGCCATAAATAGTATTCCTGGGATATCCCATGGCTACCAGGCCTGTTTTGTGGTGGCTGGGAAACAGGCTATAGTATGCTCACCAAAGGGCAGACTGAGGTTCCAATTTAATTAAGAGATGGCTCTGTGGTCTCCTAAATTCTGATTGGCTGTCAAAGGGAATTCCCTTGTGATGTATGCTGATATGGGAGCACACATAGGTAAGATAGGCCAAACAAAGTTTAATATGCGAGTCTAAATGCAGTGTAGTGGGGGAAAGTGTAGCTGAGAGACTATTATATCACAGAACCAACAAGAATGTTGTAAAAGGCTGCTCCTTGAGCAATTTTAATCAATTTTCTATATTTGCACTCCACCAGGCGGCACTTGAGCCATACACCTTCCTCTCTATCTCTAGAACTGCTAAGCCAATGTGATCATTCTGCCTGTGGTACCAAATACGATTCTCATTATTATATTTGATGGAGCATTGTTAAGCACAGTAGATAAGTGAATTTCTTGCAACAAAATGGAAGTGACAATGTGTGACAAGTGCAACTGCTTTTTTTTTCAGCGCTTACTGAGTGCTCCTCAGACCCTGGCTGTTCTCATTCCTGTGTTCCTGTTAATGGAAGTAACACGTGTATCTGTCCCCAAGGATTGCGTTTAGCGGCTGATGGTTTGCAGTGTGTTGGTGAGGGAAATCTTCAGTCACTGAAATTTTTCAACAGAATAAGGCAAACACATACAGGAAATTTTAAAAAGTTGATGAAGGGAAATTGTATTGTGACATTGTAAAATTTCACTAAAACAATAAAGCTTTCATGTGGTAGGCCTATACTTGAAATAAATCTGTTTAATTTTATGAACAGTGCGTGACTGCGTGCTATTCTATGCTAGGAGATTTTTTTTAAAAATTGCCCACAGCAATTTGTAAATAATAAGGCCCTAAAACTATTTCAGATGTAAATGAGTGTGAAAACAATATAACCAATGATTGCAAAGAGTTGGATCATGTGACTTGCATCAATTCAAATGGAGGCTACTCATGCCAATGTTTGAATTCGTCTTTCCAACAAGTTGAATGGAACCGCTGTTTTGGTGAGTTTTACATTATCCAGTACTTTACGGCTACATAGCGCTTACAATGCTTCTCTGTTCTCTCTGGAGTTGGCTGACATATCCAAAATAAAATTTAATAAATAAATCAGATCGGTCTGTGAAACAAATGGATCAAAACAATCAGTTTTTAAACATTATGAAAAATTGTAAATTATCCATAAGTTTCTGCAATAAGCTTACACACAATGTACCCCCATCTTAATAATGTAATATTTTCTTCTTTACCAGATCTAGATGAATGTGCAAGTTCTAAACATGACTGCCCTGAGAACTCTAGATGCCTAAATGAGCAACCAGGCTACTCATGTTTGTGCCTCCAGGGATATGAAAAGAAGGGCCTCAGCTGCATAGGTGGGTCTTTTGCAACAACAGACCTATATAAAATATATCTATTTGGCACAATACATCTTACATTAACGAAGATATTTATTACTGAAGTAAAATTAAGATGGATTTAGCGAAATGTATGTATTCCTCATCTGATGATTCCTTATTGTTTCAATAAAAAGTCATGGAAATGACTGATATCGATCATGCATTCAGGGTTTTTAAAATCATGATAGATTGGCAGTACTTGATGATGATTTGTACACTTTGAAGACTTGGTTTGTGCATTTCATTTCCAGACGAAAATGAATGTCTGAAGAACCATTCTTGCCACCCAATGGCAGAGTGCACCAACACCCCGGGAGGCTACTTCTGTACATGTAGCAATGGATATGAGGGATCTGGTTTTCATTGCAATGGTAAAGTGGTTGTGCACAACAATTTTAACTTACTTTTGAGGCTTTTGTTTAAAGAATTGTCTTGGTGATTGGACTTTTCATACATATCTACCTATACTTGCCAAGAACTGCATGGACAATGTGAAACCACCAAGTGAAATACAGTCATCCATTTCAGTCTATCATTATAATTAATGTATGTTATAATTAATGTATGTTCTTTGTTTTGTATTTAAACCATTTTAGATGTGAATGAATGCTTTGGGAAGCCTTGTGACGAGAGAATTGGAGTTGGAATCTGCAACAACACTGAAGGGTCCTACTGGTGCTCCTGTGCCCAGGGCTACACCCTTGCCTCCAATGGCAGGACCTGCAGTGGTAAGTGCCTTATCTGTCATCTTCCACACAATTAACTGAACAAGCCAACAAACAGAATTGAAATATTGAAAATCCATAGTGTTACAATGTCACCATTATAACCAAACTATTATGTTTATATCATAGATGCAACTATTTGTGACATTTAGTTGACAAGTTTAACTATTCGTCTATTGCTGTCTGCTTGAAAATAAAACTCATATACTGCCTAATTTCCATTCTTGTCTTTTTATTTTTCCTCTATGATATGATTCAGCTTAACTTCTTTATTTCTCTTCTTTTCTCTTTTTTTCCAGACGTAAACGAGTGTGCGGGTGTCAGCCACGGTTGTGCTGAAATTTGCCTTAACATAATTGGCGGCTACCGCTGTGCATGTCCCAGTGGTATGGTCCTTTCTTCTGACCAGCGAAATTGTTTAGGTTTGTGTAACCAATTCATTGAAAAGTATGTCTAAAGACAGAAAAACGTAGTAAATGTGTATAATGACCAACCATTCTGCTGCTGTGTTGGTCTTTGCTACTTGAAACAACTCATAAGTTTACAATACAACATTAACATTCATTGGCCACTTTAGTCCCAAAACACAATTAATTCAGAGATGCTTTTCTTGATCAGTTAGTACTCATTATTTTATTTTAATATCAGGGGCATAATTTTTGCGGCAAATGTGGGGGGGACACACGCTGACGCGGTCTGAATCGGCCATCAAATCCGCAAATAAACGAAGTCAATCGGGCTTTTTTACATTCATGAATTTCAAAGTTTTGTATGGCATGGTAACCCTCTTAAGCAGAACTGCTCCCTTTTTTATTTTCAGACAAAAAAGTGGGGGGGGGGACATTTCATATTTTGTCCCCCGAGGTAAAAAATGTGGGGGGACATGTCCCCCTCATCCCCCACCAAATTACGCCCATGTTTAATATACTCAAAGATGTGCCTATATCAAGCCTTCTTAATGTACTTACCTTTCAGTTGAGAGACCGTGCAGCAATGAAACAGCAGGCAACTGCAGCTACAAATGTGTTACAGTGGCAGGTGAAGAGAAATGTTTGTGCC
This sequence comes from Platynereis dumerilii, assembly GCA_026936325.1. NCBI lineage: Eukaryota > Metazoa > Annelida > Polychaeta > Phyllodocida > Nereididae > Platynereis > Platynereis dumerilii. Next base: position 30,608,370 of record JAPTHN010000011.1, read on the forward strand.
CTTCTGGGTATATCTTGCAGAATTCGACTTTTTGCACAGGTATTTACTTCTGATTTCATTATATATCCATTGAATTACTCTAATTTATTAGACTGCCAGTTTTACCATTGAAATAAAGGTCCAATTGGGTTGAATAAATACAATTAATTAATGTCAATTAAGACTAATTAGGGGCAATTAATTAGGGGTCATGAAGATAAAGGTCAGGATAGGCTACAAAGGTCAATTTGGTACCAAAAGCTATCACCAAGTAGAGAAAAATGGAAAAGAGCTCAGTTAAGTTGCTATCTTATAATCCATAAAAACTAATACTTGAAGTAATTTTATTAACATTTTATTGTAAATTCAATGGGCCCTACTGAAAAAGTAAGTGTGGATGGAACACTTTTCTTGGGTTGGATTTATAGCATTTACGCCCAGTAACATCATACTGCAATTTCAGAAATATGGTAATACTTTAGGACTTTAGGGTGATTAATTTTAAAACTTCTTAGAGACTTGATTTATTATTTGTTTTTGGGCTAACTGAGTGATTTAGATATTAGTATCAACACTATAGGGTGAATGCATGACTTAAAAAATATAACATATATTGCTTAAGAGTTCCCATAGTTTAATGGTTGAGCGCTTGACTGTAAATCCAATGGCGCTTAAGGACATCATCCGAACCTCAGACCTGGAACTCAATTTGTTGGAGTTGGTTGTGGCTTTGGCTGGGTAGTAGGTAGGGTGGCTACTTGTGCGGGCAGATGTTCACCCTCTTGTCAGGTGTGAGCAGCAACACCTCCAGAGAGACTCCTCTGAACTGGATGACTGGACAAGCAATGGGAAGGGAAAACCACAACAAGAAAAGAGCTATCATAAGGAGTGCTGAAGACCACCATGGATTGTACATTTCCTTTGTACACCGCACTAGTAGATTGATCTGGAAGATTATAAAAATTTTCATATAATATAGCAATGATTAATTCAGCAATCTGAATCATCTTTCAGTAGTATTTTTGGTCTCCAACCTTGCAAGAGCATTAACTACCATTTTCTTGTAATTGCTCTTCTACAGATACTGATGAATGCATGGCATCTGGGAATGACTACCCCTGTGATCCAACTAATGGTTATTGCAACAACACCCTGGGCAGTTTCAAATGTGGATGCAGCAATGGTTACCTCATTAATTCATTTAATCTATGCAAAGGTAAGCTTCTTCATCATATTCTATTTTAACAAATCATGTGCACTTCACCCACATTTACACTTTACCCATCCTCTTATCCCCCCAAAACAAAACTTTTCATACTCCTCACTCCTCAGATCCAAAGACCAACAAACTCCTTATAGCCAATAGTTGGGATAGTTAAATAAGTCCCATGCCTAAGCTCCTTTACCAAATATAAAGCAAAAGCTTATAAATATATATAAAACATTTTCCAAATTCATCATTAGAAACTCATCTCAGAATTTTATGTGTGTTGATGTACAAGTTTACATGTATGTCATGGAAGTTTACAACAAACCCGATGCAATTGTTTCTGTGTGTTACCTTTCACTACTGTATACCTGGCCATACCTTATTTCATCGCTGGTGATTACTTCATTAATCAATAAGTACTTAACCAAACATAATTTCTCTGTAATGCAGTTTTGTTGGAAAGTGTGTTTTGTAAGCATGTTCAGTTGACAAGTTAATGGCATAGATCTATATTAAGTGCTAAAATAAGTCTATATTGAGGGTAAACCATTAGATATCCAGGAAGGGGGGGGGGGCAGTGTGGAATAAATAACTTTCTGCTCTGTATTGGTGAAAGAAAATTCCAAGGTGTACAAAAAATGTGTATTTATTATTTTTTTCTATCCTTTGCACAGAAGAAATAATTACATCCGGCATTTCCATGAAATACGAGGGGCGTTCAGAAAGTTTGAGGCTTTTTTTTATATGGACACTTTTTTTCAATCTAGAACTATGAAATTTTCACAGGGTAAAATTCAGCATATTTGGAATGGATTTCCGAAATTTCAGACAATTTGGACATTTCTAAGTCATTCTGTGGTTGCCATGGAAACTGAAAGTTCAGCTGGTCGGGGCAAGTAATACTGAAACTAAGAAAGCCAACAAACTGTGACTGTGAGAGACTTCTCTCCATCACTTGTATTAGTGAGATTGGAAATATTTGACTCAAGAAATATAATATTAGCTTCTAAATATACTTTCAAGCACACTAAATGTGTGTATTCTTACACTGAACCCATGTGGGAAAGCGCTCCTGCATGCCAGATTTAGCAAGGGAAATTCCGGCGGCAGGGGTGGGTTTCCATGGCTACATAAGGACTTGTGAAAGCATGGATTCACTGGTATGAACAAGAAACCAAAATGGGCAGCATTATCCATCCCAGCTATTCATGTGAAATGTTGCTTTACATAAGCCCTGGTTTTTCATTAAGTTTAAGTCCATGGGGGCCAGAGTTTCAGGCACTGGAGGAAAAAAGGCTTTGGATGAACGAAATGCTTTCACGGAACTTTGATTGGAGGACTTCGAGGATCATTTATTTCAATGGGTCAGGTCTATGAATTAATGCTTTTGTTGAGCTTGGAAGTATTTTTAAAGGCTCATTTTATATTTGTTGTATCAAATATGGTCAAACTCACTAATGCAAGTGATAGAGAGATGTCTCTCACAGCCAAAATGTATCGGCTTTCTTGATTTCAGTATTACTTGCCCCGACCAGCTGAACTTTCGGTTTCCATGGCAACCACAGAATGACTTAGAAATGTCCAAATTGTCAAAAATTTTGGGAATCCATTCCAAATATGCTGAATTTTATCCTTTCAAAAATTCATAGTTCTAGATTAAAAATAAGTGTCCATATAAAAAAAAGCCTCGAACTTTCTGAACGCCCCTCGTACGTCCCTGTCAACTGGTCAACTGACACTCCAAACCTCCCCTCCTCCCACCCAAATATAATATGCTCAATACTTACCCTTAATCCAAACAGCATTTGTTGTAAGTAAAAGGGTATGAATGTTTCCTTTTTTTCTCCAGATCGGAATGGAGCCTGGGGTGCTTGGGGCAGCTGGGGAAGTTGTTCCAAGTCGTGTTTCAGAGGAACAAGAACGAGATCCAGAATATGTGACTCCCCGACCAGACAAGGAGTAGGAGCGACATGTGCCGGGTCATCCACGACATCTGAGAGCTGCAACACATTCTCTTGTCCTTGTAAGACATTTTGCATAATTCGGCCAAAATTATAAAACTAATTAATTTAGTTTTCTCCTGTAACATATCACTACTATTCACTAGGCATACAAGTTGAGTGGTTAGAAGAACTCTCGATATTATTTTGAGGTTATTCTTACGCTGGTTAATGAAGTCCAAATTTGGATACTGTGTAATTGTAAATGCGTCTTCTCTTCTAACTTCGGAAATTGTTTTTCTTCTTTTCCAGTGAGTTCTGACGAATCTTTGTATGGCACCTTGATTACTTTGTCTGGTGTGTCAACTGAACAGGTAATTAAATTCTAGAAATAAATGTAGTTTTGTTCTGCCTTTACATTAAAACATAATGGCTTTAAAAGCATCACCTTATTTTGGCTCAGCAGAAGGATGATGTGGATAAAAGCAAGCACCAATGTGATTACAGATAATTATTTAGGCCTCCATGTAAATGCAACATGTTAAAAGATGAAAAAGTATATTTTTTTTCCAAGGAAATGTTAATTTGATGTTAGAGAAAAATGTACATTGTACATTTTGAGGGTAAGGCTGGTTTCCCCTATCTTCTTTCTGCAGCTGATCGAAATACAAATAGGAAGATCAGTTGACTCTTATATTTTCAGTTCAAAAGGATGCTGTCTGAGATCTTCAAAGCCGAATTAGCAAAGGGAGTCAATTCACATTGCGGTCAGTCCGCCAGCAATGTTGGTCAATGCTGTGGACTTCCTTCGAATACTTTCCTGTAAGTAATTAACTTTTCTTTCAAAATTGGTGAAACATGTTAAAATATACTTCATGTGGAAATATCATGCTATACTGTGAATGTTGTTTTAATATTCTTCAGGTCTGTGACTGATAAAGATTTAGAATGTCCCAAGTTCCTAACCCTCCCCAACTTCAGTCATGAGCTAAAAATGCATGCATTGTAAATTAACATTTGTTGTTTTCATTGGATTGATTTAGGCCAGGTGAAAGTCAATCCTTGGTATTTGCAAGAAACAATGATGTCCTGGTGAATGAGAACTATCCCAAGGCAAGCCTATCCCATGCTGAGGCAATAGATGTACTGACGGTTGTCAGGTCTCTTACGGACAACGAACTTTGTACTGCAGCGTTGACTGCAAACTCCGCATCCCGTACCAGGAAAAGGCGAAGCGTCAGTTTGTCACACGGTGAATCAGGTCTTAACAAAGATCTTGCGTTGGCTATTCTGGGAAGTAAAAGTTTGTAAGTAGATAACTGGATATTTGAAGATCTGACGTAGAATTTTCTAATAATGTTCCAAGAATCAGTATTAATACCAAGTAATCATTTCATAAAGGAGCGTAGATCTTATACATCACACAATTCACACCTGTTATGGGTGACATAATTATGTCTCTCTCTTAAGCAGGACCATGTGTAAATTAAAAGACGCGACATACAGGTGGATACAATTTCATTAACGCTCTGTGTGTCCCTGTTTTGCGACATGTGCTAAGGGACCGTTCAGAATTTATGACTGGGTGGGGGGGGTGGGAGTTTTGGCCGAGGGGGTACTAACACGTGTTTCAAGGGGGGGTACTAATTTTTGACAAGATGTCCGAGGGGGGGGTAAGAAAATTTAACAAAACATATATGTAATAAAACACGCTTTTTTACGCGCAAAAGTCCGCGAATCTGTACGCGCGACTGTACAACGGGCACATGTATAACAATATAGGTATGTATTGCGTTGTATGTCAAGGGGGGGGTACTAAAAATCCGCATGAATCCTAGGGGTGGGGTACTAAAAATCCGCGTGATTCTCAAGGGGGGGGTATCAATTTTTGACGGGAAGTTCTGACAAAACTCCCACCCCCCCCAGTCATAAATTCTGAACGGTCCCTAATCGTGGAAATTGGATTATCTAATTTTTGGCCAAATGTGACACAAAAGTGCAGTTGACAACTTGACACACATACTTAATTTGTTCCTAATTGGAAAGGTCACACAAGTGAAAAGCTGAGTTTGAGGCCAAGGCTTTAGTGCTGCAAATATGGTTGGTTACTACTATCCAAATGTGAATGCAAAGCATTGTGTCTGAGAAATTACCTGTAATTGATAAAAAAGTGTCAAATTTATGTTATTGTGTCAAAAGTAAGAGAAGCACCTTAATTACATCCAATCATTTTGTCATTTGTATATTATTTCATAATTCATTTTGTTTTGTTATCGTAACTTGTCGATGAAAAGCGCATAGCTTGTGTTTATTGTTTGTACCATCACCACTGATATTAAATAAAATTGTATCTTATCTTTTTATCTTATCCATCCAATAACTAGTATGTATCCTTCTAATTTGCTTCATTTACTCAGAGCATGATGTCACGCTGAGGCTGGTTTTGGATTATCCTTGTGTTTGGCAATTAAAGATCTCTAAATCAAACAATGGTAACCAGTAACAAATACAGGCTTACTATACATCGAGAAACAAACAATTATTTTAAGCCTGTACATGCTATTGATTACAACAGTTTAGTGTATACACTGTATAGTGATCTTTAACTGAATTTCAAAACACAAGGATGATCCACAACTAGCCTCAGCATGACATGCTCTCAGACAAGGAAAATTGAAGGATAGGCCTACATAGTTATTGGATGGATATTAATTAGATGTATCTTTATTTGTTCTGTAGCAAAGAAAGGCTTGCCTCTGCCCTCGGCAACTATGTTTCAAAGGTGTTTGGTCAAAATCTGCCCATCAGTGTCTTGGCAGTGGCTTCCGCATTAGCAAACAATGAAAGTGCCACAACGACTGCCGTCTCTGGTACACAAAAGGTAAATAACTCTATAATCTATAAGAAAATACAATTACTTTCTGGGGTTATGATTGGCATGTTACCAAAAGGTGGGATATTGTAGTATTCCTGTCACCTTTTTAAAGCTGATTTGTTTTTCTGCCAAAGAAAGGCAACATTAACTTTCTAAATTTATTAATTTGTTCAGTACTAATGCTATCAATGAGTTACTTACTCAGCTTGGGCAACAAGTAATTAATTACTTAAAAAGGTTGTTTCATGAAGGATTTGTGCCAAGAGGGAGGAAACAAACAAATACTGTGTATGCGTTGTAGTAACATTAGTTAGTTATTCCGATATCGACATATTTGCAAAAATTGTTAAATTATGGTCAGCACAATGACCTCTGTTGTGTAGAAGTTTATAGCTTTAAAAAAAACCTTATCATCAAGGCAATTTAATTTTGTAAATAACCCTTGATGCGAAACTGCGAGAGACATTCGTACACTCTTCAATGAGAAACGAAAGCTTACATCCAGTTCTTTGCTTATATAATTTAAGTTAATTAATATGATTTTATTTCTGCCCGCTTTCAGCCCAGCGATGACAGAAAATTTCCGGAATGGGCTATCGCCATTCTTACAATTGGTTGTCTCAGTTTGCTGACTCTGGTTGTGATTGCTGTAATTTTGGTGTTCAAGAGGTGAGTCAGTGTGTGCTACAAGCTTAATTTAAAAATAACATTATCTTATTATATGCCATTTATGGACACAGACAATCGATAATTGTGAAGGTTAGTTACCAGCAGGTATCCTAACTGGAACTACTTCTATGTACCCGTATTATGAGTGGCATCCCTATTGGATACCGCTTAAGGCGTACTATATTACATAATAGCAATTCCCAAAACTCTTAGTGTCAATAAATGCTGAGGCACAAGGAATGCATTGGTATCTCTAGAACATTTTGCAAAGTTTAAACATACTCCTGAATTCCTCTTTTCTAGACCCACAAAAGTGAACAACCTTGAGGAGGAACCTGAATTTGAAGGGAACCGGTCGGTCACTCCGAGAGAGGCATGGGCGGATGGAGAGGGAGGCAACCCTGGGGATGATGAAGATGTTGCTGATGCGAGACATCTTGAACTTGATGAGGATGCTCAAAGTTTGAGCTCGGGCCAGCTATACACGGACAGAAGACCGGGCTCTGGCATCAATACACCAGCACCACCACCGGTCCAGCTTCCGGGTGCTCCTCAATTGGAAGATGAGAGCCATTTACCAAGTGCCAATGTATCAAGCCATCAAATCAACTAGTAGAGACAAAGTCATATAATCCTAATACAATGGTCAACTTTATATCACTGACATTTACCAAATATCGTGTTATTACTATCATTGTAATAATCACATGGAATGGAGAATTTTGAATTTCAGATATCATTTTTAACGCTTTTGATTGAACGTGATAACTAAGGTTGAAGTACATTGAACATAATACCGGTGTACACAGTAAAAAATTCTGCAAGCCTTGGGTTAATTAGTTATATAACTGTTTTCAGGTTACTGTTATTGTTTTCAAAGGTTTTCTACCATAGTCTGTATGATAAGGACCAAGCTTTTGTTGGTTGGCTGATATGACAAGACATAGACTACCAACATATTTTTAAAACAATTTTACATCCTATAGCATTAGGTGCACTGCCAGGTGCCTTTGAACAATGAACATGTATTTTTGGATCATTAACAAACTATTTAAAATTTTTCAGTACATGTGCTTCCATAATCATAATGAATTCTAATGATTTTTGCAAATAATGCTAATTTTAAGTTAATAATATTGGGGTTTTTTTTTCAGAAAGTTATTGTATTTTTAATAAAGGTTTTTAATGTAGTTTGCAGCAGCAACAACTTGTGTTCATTTTATTTGTGAAGTAGGCAGGGCTTTGGAGTCGGGTAGTAAATGAACCGACTCCAACTCCAGAATCCTTTGCCTTTTTGAAAAGCGACTCCAACTCGACTCCTTAGCTAGGTCTCCTAAATTCCGACTCCGACTCCCGACTCTGCTAATCGGCATTATTTCACACAAATATTACATGATTAACATTGGGCAAAAAGTACTTCTATAGACATTTTCCACTGGCTTTTGTACTTGCATATCTGTTCAGGAAATTTTTATTAAAATTCAAGGTACATTTCACATTGCCGTAACTGTGTTTTTGTAACTTATATATTTATTATTTTTAAGGAGTCAGGAGTCACCAAATTAATTTTCAACTCCGACACCACCTGAAAATCAAAGTTTGACTCCGACTCAGACTCTGACTCCACCCAAAAACCTCCGACTCCACGACTCCGACTCTAAAGCCCTGGAAGCAGGTAACTTTTCATTTCAAAGCAAAAAAAAAAGTCAATTATTCATTTGGTTTATTAATGACATATTGACATAAGACACTTTATTATCATCCAAAAAAGACAATGTATACAATATGCTATTAAAAACTCATATACCTGGTCAAGTGGTCATGAACAATGTTGTACATTATATTAATATGCTATGCTTGTTGTAGCACCTTGTCATAAATACTGATCGACATATATTATCTACATAATACTTGATAATAATTTACAAGTATAGGTTAATTATTCACCCAGTGACAGGTAATTTTTGATTTGTCAAACTGGGGCTTCAGCCCGAGGTGTGATAAACACATATTCCTGATCCTTAGGTGAATAACCGGCTTATACCATTACATGAAACAACCACTCAAAACATGTAAATATGGGAGGATAAGTGGACAATAAAGAATATGGGAATTATTGCAATGAAATACTGGCATGCAACTGGCTGAAAGAGGTGTCAAATGGTATAATGAACATTATCAAACAGATCTGTGTTACACAGTATAAAGTGTATTTTTAATGATCGTTCACTGGTTAAATGTTTCAAGCAACCATCGCTGCACTGCCTGTAGGTGCTCTTGGCTGCATTTGGTTCTCAATGCATGGACCAACTGATTGTTTCACACAGCAAGTGCAAAATTTTCCAAGTAAGGCATAACTGGCTGTTCGGAAAGGGGCGTTAGTCTTGACGTATACGATGGGGTTCCAGAATGAACTGGTGATAGCGAGCATGTAGATGAAGATCTCTAGCCATTCAGGAATGTTCTCAGACTTGCCTTTCAAAGCTTTGATCAGATGCTCGATGAAGAAAGGCACCCACGCAATAAAGAACCCGCCGATGATCAAGACAAGTCCCAGTGCAGGACAGATTGTCTTTCGATAATGCGCTGCAGCTTCCTCCGACATGGAGGACTCGACCAGCTGCCTCTGTTCCCAGCTCACTTTCCAGATGGCGGAGTAGGTGAAGATGATGATGGTCGATGTAGGGAGGAACACAACCAAGCTGTAGGTGATCCATTGCAGAGGGAAGGCCGCCAAATCAAAGTAACAAGCGACCTCTTCGTGGTTGAACTTGAAACGACCAACTCCAAACAGCGGCAATGACCATAGCAGAAATCCGAATGACCAAATCGCAATTATTGCAACTCCAGCCCTCTGAGTGGTCATGCGAGTTTCATAGTGAAGAGGATGAATGATGGCCAAGTACCTTGAAAAGATCCGTATTAGGCCAATGTGAGAAGCTGAATTCACAAAAATATTACCTTGACAGGAAGGAGCCAAGGAAATTGTTGTTTACTTATTCACAACCTGACACCTTTGGTCTAATATTTTTGGAAATTGAGGTGGTATCTTCAGAACATGGAAGTGGGTGTTTGGGGAAGTATTTTTCCAAAAGGTGCGGTTTGCTAAAAACTCATTCAGGCTGTATTCCACATTTTTAAAATTCATATTCCCGATCAATTGTCCCTTATATAAACGCAAATGTCTGAATAACCATAGTCTATGCGGCATCAGTGCAAATCCTGAATTCTGTAATTGAGCCATTTTTTTCTTTAAGGAGGAGGGGTGGGGTGCTTTAGCAAAAGAGAAACAGGACTGAAGGCATTAACCCTGAACCAACAGCACACAAAAAGATTGCTCTTGATTTCAATATAGTGATCACTGCGTCAAAATGGTACATCCAACCAAAAATGTGCACTGACAGCGGACAGTAAACAACATTCAGATTGGGACAGTTTTGGGGTACTATGCATGGTATAATAGTATTGACTTACACAGCTTGTAATCTTCTTTTACTTAGTTATGCTTGACAGGACTTTCATACCATGTCACATATCATACATGGCTATTCTCTACACCACATCAGAGACACCACACTGAACACTTCATCACACTTATAAATACAGTCAATCACTATGCCCCAGCTCTGCCAGCAGTGTGAGGTCACATGCTAATTTTGCTATAGACTTGTCATATTCTACGTACTTTCTGGAAGGACAGTAACAGTCCCTAAGGAAGAAGATTCAGTAGACTCACCTGTCAACACTGAGCAGTGCGAGGGTAAACACCGAAACAGTCCATGATATGGAATGCAGGAATCCCATGATGTCACAAGCAAGTGGCATCAGAATAGTGGAGAAGATACGATACACCAATGGCAGGCCAGTGGACAGTCCCATACCAAAGTCCGCCACAGCCAGAGAAGCCATCATGATTCCTGTTGCATTGCGTAGTTCTTTATTGCTGCTGATGACCGCGATCACAAAAATATTGAACCTAATAAGATCAGCATGAAAAAACGGGAACTATAATATTTGCCTTAGTCAGTTATAAAGCTGAATTGATGGGGCAAATGTGGCCTGCGCCCTGTTTGTACTTCTAAGTCTTGGGCAGGCATACGAAGGAGGGGACAATATTATAAGTTTAGATAAAATTTAGAATGGTATCGTACACTGAGGGTGCATGTCCACAGGGGGTGCTGTTTTCTATGAAAAAATGAAATAAACCCTTTTCAGCACTCTGTGTGGCTTTATTGCGCCCAGGGTCAACAGCAATGTGAGCATGCCGGTCATGTGCTATAACAGCTCTAGTTTACTGTGGTGTAAGCATCTCTGAGGTACTCTTTTAAAGCATTCTCTCTTCAGAATTTGTTTAATATTACACTTATGATGATTTCGAAATTTCTAAAAAAATCACTAGGACACCCTCAATATGAATGGCAGCCATCTTCAAAAGTATGTCTCTAATGAATTTTGGTTGTGAAGATATATTTTGTTTCAAATAGTGTGTACTGTACACTCAATTAGGGGGCGCCAAAAGTACCCAAAATTGAATATTCTTCTGTTTTTCATGCTTGCTGTTGCTGCATGATGTAATTTATGGAATATTCACCTTCTGACAGGCAATTCATTATTTTTAATTGAGTTCTAAAACTGACATATATGTATTTCCTATTACAGGCGATTTCATTACCATGCGATTCTTGTCATTCACACTTGGCTGTGAAGAATCAATGCTAAACAAGCACTGGCTACGTCTGACATATTAGCTGTGTGACGTTCTGTCAGGTCTTAACCAATCAAATCAACCAAAAATGCAACGTATTTTGCGGGCCAGGAACCTTAGAATCGCGTACTAATGAAATCACCTGTAAACGTTATGATGATGCATCTTTTACATTTCTACCGAGATGTGAGCTGCTTTTCGTACATGTTTGTACAATTTCTACTTTTCCACGTTGTCTATACATCGAGGTTTCGAAGTCTTAGCTACAATGAAGACAAATTTATTTAAAAATGAGCTACTGAAAGCTAAAAATGGTCATCCTAAATGCCATTTTTGCATATCGCGTCAGTACAACTTGTCAGTTAGTAAAACGGGTGATGTTATGCCATTGGGTCATACTATCATCCTGCTTGTGGAAGTCAGAATTCTCATCCAGTGACATGAAAACATACTGGGTCATAAAGGCTGATACTAAAGGTGAGTGGGACAACAATGGCTGTCAATTTTCTTTGATACACTCAGAGTTAGGTTGGGGTCAAAGTCTTTGAGTAAGTGAAACACAAGGTCATTGATGATCAAGGGAGGGGGGGGGGGGGGGTTCACTTACTTACAAATTATTTGGAACTGATGGCAGAGGCAAGAGCAATTCGATTAAAGACAATTTGCAACCATTTGTATCCCAGGTACCCTAAATATCATTCTTTATCACCTCATATATTTTCACTTTTTTGGAGGAGCATCCTTGCTTCCACAAGCAATTTAGGTTGAGGATGTTTAGCACTGACCCAAAACATGGTACGTTTAACTTACTAACAGGTGACACTGTATTTAACAATTGCGGCGACATTCTTAATTGCCTGTTTGAAGATTAGAGTCCCACCACTGGCAAGAATGCAGCAACAGCAAGCATGGAAAACAAAAGAATATTCAATTTTTGGGTATTTGTGCTACGCCTAATTGTGTGTACACACTATTTGAGGCAAAATGTATCCTAACAATCAAAATTTATTAGAGATATAACTTTCAAGATGGCTTGCATTCATATTGAGGGCGTCCCGGCGATTTTTTCAAAAATTGCTAAATTGTCTAAAGTGAATGGTATGGTCAAGAGTGCCTCAGAGATGCCTGTACCACAGTAAACTAGAGGTAAATAGCACATGACTGGCATGCTCACATTGCTGTTGACCCTGGGCGCAATGAGCTAGAGAGCCCTGAAAAAGGGTCTATTTCACTTTTTTAAAGGAAACAGCGCCCCCTGAGTGTACCATTCTAATTTTTATCTAAACTTATACATATATGTCCCCTCCTTCATATGCATGCCCAAAAAATTGAGGTACAACTTGGGTGCAAGCCACATTTGCCCCAACAATTCAGCTTAAAACTGACTGAAGCATTAACTTTGAGCACGATCCAAATTTAGGCCCTATATTTCATAAAGCCCCTAAAAATTACCTAAAAGGGGAAAAAAAAGCTATTTTCCCCACTTTTTAGTAATTATTTACCAGGAAAAAATCTGAGTCGGGTGAGTATCACCCCCAATGGTGAAGTGTTTGAATCTTCGAAAAACTGCCTCTTGAAGGCAATGAAAATCAGTCCGGAAGGGGATCAAATGTTTTGGAACATCTGCAGCTGATACATGGTTGCGTGTCACAAGGTCGTACAATTTGCGTTACATGGTGGTTTTGGACCAAAAATTGTTTTCATCAAAAAAGTCTAATTTAGGTATAAAATATCCCATTCAAATCAAAAACCAGCTTAATTTCACAAAAATTAGGAGTGTTCATCTTATTATTTGATTTTATTCACCATACAAATCAATGTAAAGCTCAAACTTTAAAGGCTTTTTCTCAAAAACGACTATATTTCAGAAACATTACTGTAAAGTACAAAATACTCCTTGTATCCCTGTGAAATTTTCACTGAAGTTAGTTGAGAAGATGGTCTTACTAATTAAAGCAACAAAAAATAAATTCTCTTCTCCAAAATACTTTATATACGTCAATGAATTTATGTCACTCCGACAGAGAAAAAAACTTTCTCAGGCATCGTTTTTAAAACTGTATCAGAAGCCTGATTATTGTCAAAATCTCAAGTAAAATGTTTAAAAACATTACCAAGACACCTGAGAACAAATTCTGATATTGCAAATAAGATATTATAAGATATTTATATGACATGTTGCAAATTTATCTTATATCAGCTATTGTCTAGTGCATGAGAAATCAACATCTCATGTTAGTATACCATTTTGGAGTTATCTGTGGATTTAACCCACATGTATCCCTTTTTTTGGCAATATGAGAGCAAGATTATCAAATATGATTGTTATTTATTCATTTGATGGTGTGGCCTGCCCTTTTTGTCCTTTGGAAGTCCATTACATTAAGTGAAAAAATCATGTACGCTTCAAGCATGTATGCGTTACATTTGGTTCAGCCTTGTTCAGAGCATCACAGAAGTGAGAAAATGATTGAAAACATAGCAATATTTTTTACCAAAGTAAACTATAGGTCATGAGCATTTAGGCAATAGCCTTATCCAAAAGATGTGGTTAACCTACTTGGAGTTCTCGTGGTTTAAACTTACAACCCCTCTCCAATTTTAAGGGTTTTTTCAAGTGTTACAAAAAGTTCAGCCTGAAGTAGACAAGTAGCACACTAAGAATTTTACCTGCAAACAAAATCTGATAAATGCATTTGAAAATAGAACTTATGAGCATTTAATTGACGCATATTTGAACTTCCTAGCTTTAATATTAATAGTTACAGACTAAATCTAAGAAAATGTGTTGAATATTTTTTGCAAGCGGGACAGGTTCACGTCGTTGCACATCAAAGGATCTACAGAAGGCACTGTAACAGTTAGATGGAACATTTAAGCTTCAGGAGCTTTAGTAGGAATCAGGTACTCCTGCAGAGAAAACCAGATTAAAATATCTTTTGTCACTGGCATAAAAACTCACTTTCTAGATGATTTTTTCAAATCTGACGTAACGCGGGACACAAAAAAATCACTTGTTTTCCTGAGGTTTTTGATGGCTAGAAGCCTTATTTTGTAATAAAGTTGACTTTTTAAAACCTAATATGATGTAGAAGAAGTCAGGCCTTCCAGTGGTGTATAATATAGTATAATACATATTTGTAAAGTACGTGTAATTATCATTTAAATGCAAAATTTGTGAAATTGTATGACGTTACGACATGTGACCACATGCATATTGTATGTCTCCTGTTAACAAGGACTCAAGGAGCCTAAATGAGATTATTAATCTCTTATTACGAATATGCCTATTTAGACCGTCAACTTTGCCAGTTATGTCTAGTATGTCCACTTAATACTCATTTGTTATATAATTATATAGGCCTATATATATATTTCATGACAACGCCTTTTTTTTTTGGCGATGTTTCTAGTCTATTTGGATCTAATGGTTATGATTCTGAGTTTAAGATTGACAGTACCCCCTCGTGCAAGTGTGATTGCACTGCAGTGTAAAATATATAGGCCTATATATAATATGTGAAAATGAAATTACTTACGATAGGATGAGCAACGTTGCAGGTACAAGCATCAGTATCAGCACCGGATACACTTCAATGTGCATTTCTTTGGTCTCCAGCGATAAGTTCCCTGCAAAAAAGATCCGTATTACAAAAGCAACTAACCTGTAAACAATTCGTTAGCCTTTGGGAGTCACGCAAAGATCATCTTTCAAAATCAGAACACCACAAAGAACGAGTCATAGCAGCCTAAAAATGCATGCACAAGACATCACCAAGATACAGTTGGAAGAGCCGGGATCTAAAACTATTTTAAAAAAACAAGGTTTTGTTGCTTCTGTACTTGTTGGATTTTCCCACAACTGATTTTTGCTTTTGCAATCCATTACAGGAAATAATTAGTAGGTCCATACTGTAAGTAATTCTGAAGTCAAAAAGTTTGTTTGTCAAATTCCTATAACAAACTCTAAGTGAACAATAACATTCGTTCGCACATGGACTGGCCCCACGCGTAGATAGTTTTACTTAATTGAACAAATTTTACCTGTAGTCTTTAATTGTTTTAAGTTTGTCTCGGTTGTAGGCCTAATTGAAGTTTTTCAGGATAAGGGAACTTAGCTGGCTACTAAGACACTAAGGCCTCTTATGCTTGGTGGAGGTTCCTTAGAGGGATTACAGAACTGTTTTTCTCAGTTTTATATAATTTCATCGCAAAGTTTCTGTGTTTGTCATAGTATTGAGATTAAATATCAATATCCTAATGTGTGAAATAAACAAAGACCAGATTGTGTGCAAGCAAAGACTGTGCTTGAGCAAACCCACAATGCAATATGACAAGGTTTACATGCATTACAGCAAATATGAGCATTTAAACCACCGGCAAAGCTTTTAAATTACGTATAAAATCAAAATTAATCGATCCATATAAGACCATAAAATATGCATTGTTAAACCGAGGCCTTCTGTTAACAACATGAATTTGGTGTAGGTATGCATCCTCCTTCTTCAAACATGTACATTAACATAAATATTGTGGAATGAATATTTCTAACATTTGTCAGTGGGGCCTGGCACATGTGCAGTTGTGTATTATTCAAATTTTTACTAAAAAAATAAAGTAGGGGAGATATGGTAAGTTGTGTCGATTTTGCCTTGGGGTGATTTTCTATTTTAAAAACTTACTTTGTGAAGCAATTAAAACAATGGGACTCAACAATTTGGGAGATAATTGTGGACCGTCGCAAAGAAATCTAGGTTGCACATCTGAACCCTGTGTTGCTGTAAGGTTTATCACTGGATTAGTCAGGTTGGTTGATCCCCTTTCTTTTTAAACTTACATTGTATTTTACCTTTTTTCTCATATTTTAATCATTCCTATAATACTTGCAGCATATAACTGGTTTGTTATAGTATCTTATATTGACACAATTTATTGGTTGTCTAAATGTATCATATCATGCCACCAGTCACTCCAAAATTGGTTTTGGGACACTGTCACCCAAATTACAGCTTAAGTGTAACTCACAATTCTGACAACATATCAGTTAAACACGTTAAATTATAAGTTACATGGGGCAGGAGACATTCATGTTGCTAATTCCGCACTGGCCAATTGTATTTCAAGTTTTATCTATAAATTTTTAGTACATAATTTTCACAATTAAAAATGACATTTCTGTCTGGTGCAACTGAGACTGAGCCAAGGCCCACACCATCAGAATATGACCATCAAAGGAGGCAGGTCTCGAACCTCCAACACTAGCTTCATGTATCAAATTAGGGAATCATCTGCCTGATTTAGTTTCAAATTAACGATGGTTTATAAAAGTTACAACCTGCCCCAGACCCCCCTTGTGAGTTTTTGAGTAAATTCTGGAATGCATGCAGCATTTACAGTACAATTTATTTTTTTTGGGTTTTGGAAGATTATTCATCTCATTGATAATTTTATTCAATTCAAACCAAAATTATTGATTTAGAGGCACTGAAAATCAAGTAAAATCGGCTTTAGTCTAGACCCCATCCCCTCATCCCACATCCTTCCAATAAAAAGTTTGATTGTACATATCTGAAACTTTGGCATGTAGGCCTATATCAAGGTATTTTCTTACAGAAAAATTGATGGCACATGCTCCATCACATTGTTCCAGAAACAGAACTGTGCAGTCGTGGGTTTGCTGCTGCACTTCTTGATTTGTCAGTTTTATCAAGATTATGAATGTGTTGGTAAAACAATGCAAGTCATTTAACTGGTGTGTTTTCCTCAGTATGGACTTGATGAACCAATGCGAAATGAAATCTGCAAAGTTTGTCAAACAAAGGATTTTCACATTAGGCATTCTCACTTCTGTAATCCTTCTAAGGGGACTTTCTTAGTAGACTTCATGCTCTGCAAGTGGATGGAAGTAACATAAGTACCCATAAGTACCTATGTTTGGCTATTAGTGGATTCTTAGGTGCCTTACAGTTGTCATAAGTAGCCAAATGTGCTGTAAGGACCTATTTAAGGGGCCATGGCTACTAGTGTTGGTACCTAAGTAGCTCATAAGTGGGTGTTTCATGTCTTAGTAACCACCTTAGTTCCCTTATCCTGAAAAACTTCATTAGCTTTACAACTAATGTTGTCATGTTTGTGCCTCTCCGATGATAAACAAATTTTGCATCTTGGAACAAGAAAATGATTAAATCAATCCTATTCAAGTGACATTGTATTTCCAAAATCACAAATAAGTGACATCACAATACCAAACTATAACTTAAGATGTCGGGAGGCCTTTCGGAGAAAAAAGCTTTATGAAGAAAGGTATATTTCACTAAAGTCAATTGGCTGGCCAGCATATTTATGTAGCCTACCTAAGTTTCTTCAAGTTATTACACATCTCATGTAAGTGTGCCATGTTCCATGTGGATATAATGTTTAATCATACTCATCGGATGGGCTTAGGTGGTGTGACCAACTTATCAAAATTTACAGAAATACTCTGTCTTAAAATTCAAACAACATGGTCTAGTTCGGGTCAGAGTCATCCAATTTTGACAATTTTGATACCATTGGAATCGTCATTTCAAGACAAATCCAACGGTACCAAACATGCTGGGGTAAAAAAATCGGCGGCGGCTGACTAACTGATCACTGACGGCCTGGATTGTCAATGACTTGACTTGACTTTTCCATGCATTGACTTGCGGCGGCGGCTTTTGCCGACGGCTCCGGGGTCTAATTGGCTATTATGGCTAAGTGTGAATAACAACTGATTGATCTGTTTTCATATATGTAATAATTATAGTGGATGATGGTTTATTCAGTTGGAGCATGTAAGCAGGGACAAGAAACTTTTGGGTGTTTTCAAAACATCAAAAAGAATGATCAAGGCTCACTAACATTTTAAAATAGCAGTTTTTTGTAGATGTAAAATGATCTGATCAGGGAAGGTCCCAAGGAACACAGCTGAAACTGTGGGTGTACCACCGTGACATCAATAATATGCTCATGAATACTGACATCACATTAGCACTGCGGCAGTTGAAAAGACCATGGCACTCTAATATGAGATCTGTAACAACACACAACATACATTTTTAGCTCATGAAAATGTAAAATGTAAACTTTAAATAGAGTAGGTTTACCAAGAGACGCTTCATCGGAAATATCCATACTCCTAGTGCACACGATGGCTCCGAGAATTATGTGTGGCCAAGTGATCTCTACGTGGAGATCACGGGTGTGGCCCCAACATGTGGCTGTCTAAAAATGAGCTGAGATGCAGCTTGGTTCTGATGAAGGAAGCTCCTCCCATGCCAGTCATCTCCAAGACGCTGCTGGTCCCCAAGTCTCTCATGCCTTTGTCTCTACACGGGCCAGTGGTCACATATACACTCACCAGCAAAAGAAACGCAACACTTGATTTTGGCTTGTAATTTTGCAAAGAATATTTTTCAGACAAAACAAATTATATGATATTAATCCTTAGATCAACTAGTGTTTTTGTGCCAAATATAAAATATGACCTTGCCTACAAGTTACATCAAAAATGAAGGTGCCAGTAAATGTTTAAATGATGCATAAACAAATGTTAAAAATTTAATGTGATTTTAGAAATATTGCTTTTACTTGGTCGTCAGAAAAAATTGTGTTAAACAGTGAATTTTGCTCTGAAAAAAAAATTATGGAAATTCTCAGACTGTACAGTGTAGTTGTCTGAAAATTTTATTTACAAAGTTCAATTCTAAAGGCCCGAACCATAGTGATTTTGTCTACTACATTTTGAAATGTGCAAAACTCCAATTTTCAATTAGTCCTGTAAAAATCAAAAATAGAGTTGCTGTGCTAATTTTTCGGCTTTTATAAAGGCATTATTTTAAATGGCACCTTTATTTTTTATGTAACTTGTTGGTAAGGTCATATCTTATTACAAAAACTGAAATGTGATAAACAAGTCAAAAGGCAGACAGGAAATGGTCACAGCTGAATGATTTTTGGCACAAAGAAACTAGCTGATCTAAGGATTAACTTTTTTACTGGTGTATCTGTTTAGTCCTAGTCTGGATTCAATAATCTGAAACATCTCGCGCTTTGATCCATATTGTTTTTATTTTTATTTTAAAATTGTGTGCAAGTCATGTTAATGTGATTTTAAGAATATTGCCTTTGTCGTCACAAAAAATTGTATTTTGCTCTGAAAAAAAATTGTGGCAATTCTAAGACAACATAGTGAGATTAACTGAAAATTTTATTTAAAAAGTTCAATTCTAAAGGCCCAAACCATAGTGATTTTGTCTACTACATTTTGAAATGTGCAAAACTCCAATTTTCAATTAGTCCTGTAAAAATCAAAAATAGAGTTGCTGTGCTAATTTTTCGGCTTTTATAAAGGCATTATTTTAAATGGCACCTTTAATTTTGATGTAACTTGTTGGTAAGGTCATATTTTATTACAAAAACTGAAATGTGATAAACAAGTCAAAAGGCAGACAGGAAATGGTCACAGCTGAATGATTTTTGGCACAAAGAAACTAGCTGATCTAAGGATTAACTTTTTTACTGGTGTATCTGTTTAGTCCTAGTCTGGATTCAATAATCTGAAACATCTCGCGCTTTGATCCATATTGTTTTTATTTTTATTTTAAAATTGTGTGCAAGTCATGTTAATGTGATTTTAAGAATATTGCCTTTGTCGTCACAAAAAATTGTATTTTGCTCTGAAAAAAAATTGTGGCAATTCTAAGACAACATAGTGAGATTAACTGAAAATTTTATTTAAAAAGTTCAATTCTAAAGGCCCAAACCATAGTGATTTTGTCTACTACATTTTGAAATGTGCAAAACTCCAATTTTCAATTAGTCCTGTAAAAATCAAAAATAGAGTTGCTGTGCTAATTTTTCGGCTTTATAAAGGCATTATTTTAAATGGCACCTTTATTTTTTATGTAACTTGTTGGTAAGGTCATATCTTATTAAAAAAACTGAAATGTGATAAACAAGTCAAAAGGCAGACAGGAAATGGTCACAGCTGAATGATTTTTGGCACAAAGAAACTAGCTGATCTAAGGATTAACTTTTTTACTGGTGTATCTGTTTAGTCCTAGTCTGGATTCAATAATCTGAAACATCTCGCGCTTTGATCCATATTGTTTTTATTTTTATTTTAAAATTGTGTGCAAGTCATGTTAATGTGATTTTAAGAATATTGCCTTTGTCGTCACAAAAAGTTGTGTTTTGCTCTGAAAAAAAATTGTGGCAATTCTAAGACAACATAGTGAGATTAACTGAAAATTTTGTTAAAAAAGCTCAATTCTAAAGGCCCGAACCATAGAGATTTTGTCTACTACATTTTGAAATGTGCAAAACTCCAATTTTCAAATTGTCCTGTAAAATTCAAAAATGGTGTTGTTGTGCTATTTTTTCAGCTATTATCATCTGTTTGGCCATTATTTAAAATGGCACCTTTATTTTTGATGTAACTCCGTGGTTAGGTCATAGTTTATTACAAAAACTGAAATGTGATAAACAAGTCAAAAGGCTGACAGGAGATGGTTACAGCTAAATGATTTTTGGCACAAAGACACTAGTTGATCTAAGGATCAATACCTTATAATTTGTTTTGTCCAAAAAAAATTCTTTGCAAAATTATCAGCCAAAATCAAGTGTTGCGTTTCTTTTGCTGGTGAGTGCACATCGCAAGGATTTCCTTGACAGCCAAACATAACTCAAGAAATGGGAATATCTTAATCGTTAATCTTCATTCTCCGAAACCATTTAGAGTCCAATCCACTGAACCTGCATAATTTCCCTAATTCATGAACTGCATTACTTAAGTAGCGGAACACTGTAGCAATACAGCCAATAATAAGACATATCTAGAGCTTTACAGCTTTTCTATATATCCATATTTTGAGATGTATGTCCCAACACTTTCAAAGTATATCTCTTCATATCAGTATCAAAATCTGTAATCATAATCTGAAGAAACATGATTGCCCCAATTGTCCATTTCTTAAAATTATTGTTTAAGGATTAAGTTTCCGGTGGTATTTTATTGATTTTCTTCAATTGTGCATACGTCTCAATTTAGTATTTTCTATGCAGATTTTACATTACTTATGCAATGAGTTGGCCAGAAAGTATGTGTAGGATGCGTTTTTAAGTGTTGTCATTCAGATCAAGAAGGAAAAATATATAATTTCTCTCATAAATATTTATTTCAGAGCTTCTAGTATGAAGTTAACTTTTTAAAATCATAATATCTCGTTATTCCATCTTAAAAGTACACGTATAACCAATGTTAATTATATGACCATGGAAGAGATCTCTTCACTAATACTTTAATATTATGTTGATGCCACAAAGGTATGCTACAACTGTAATTTGGAAGTCGGCAACCATTAAATTCCATCAAATAATCTTAACAATTGGCAAAAACGGGTAAAAAAGAACTTAAAATTCTTCAGAAGACCATAAATTGTGACCAATATTTCAATGTAAACAGAGACATTGTAATGAAACTTGGAATTGTCCATCTCAGCCATTAGGCCACATGCATAATGTTTTTTAAAAATTGATTTAAACAAATACCTCTATCAAAAAATATTATTTTCTTTGATATCAAATACAACTTACACGGAAAACTGCACCGTGAAGATATACACTTGTCAGATGCCGGCAGTAGGTATTTATACTTGTGTCTACTGTTAATTGTCTGATAACTTTACAGATTTTTTTGTGAATCCCACTTGAAAAACATTGACTGGTGAAATGCTAAAAATCTATATTTCCATCATTAATGAAGTTAACAAGGCATTTTCTCATACCCTGGTGGTTCATTTGTCGCTTTTCTTTGGTTCAAGAAAGAATTAAGCCGAAATGGCCATGTTATATTTGATTTGACACATTTTAAAATTTTTGCAACACCCCTAAATATCAGAAAAGATGTAAAAATTGGAAATAAAATGCTTTTTTTAATATTTTTTTTTATCTGATTGAGTACCTTAGCGTATAACTAGATAAATTATGGTGTTTCAATAACACTGCAATGCCAGTTTATATATCTATAACTGATATTTTGCATGCAAGAAGGGTGTGAAAAACTGAAAATTTTAAATTTAAATTTTCTCAAAATTTTCCCAACAGATATTTTTTTATCTCTACATCGAATCGAAGCCGAGACTTCATACTACAATGCTGCATTGACGGATTCTTTGTACAGTTTTTTTAACCCTAAACTTTGTTCAAGGACACTGTGGGGATGATTGATGTTCTTGATTCGGTAGCTGTTGAAGAGTCTTAAAATTTTGAGTGACAGCTCTCGACAACCTGCTCAGAAAAGAGTCCCAGTGCCTTCTTCATCTGTTCAATTAACTCTGGTACACAGCAAAGAGGATATGAACTTCAGTTGTGAAAGAAATCCCTAACTCTTTCAAATTTTGCAATGTTGCCTTGGTAAACATCACAAAGTGCGGCAAAAACAGTGTGGAACTTCGTAAAATGTTGAGGTCTCATGTTGCTCAACATTTCAAGGTTTGCAAGAAGCTTGTTGCACTTATTACCCTCAAATGTAACTCCATGGTACTGCTCCTTTTGGATGTAACAAACCTCGGGCCATTTATCAAGATATGGGAAGAGTTTCTTTAATTCAGAATATATCTTATTCACAATCTCCAACTTGATATACAGTGTAGGAGGAGGAACTACAGCAATAAAAGGTGTTGGTGGCTCAAATTTGCCGTTCAACACTGGCTCATTAAAAAAAAACAGTTGTAATACTGTGTTAATGTGGTTTAGTTACCACTTTAATTTTTCATTTTCTAGTAGTTTTCAGAGTATAACTGCTTCATACAAAGATCTAAATTGCTTTTATGTCAGTGGAACTTATTAATCTTGACACCTTCCCACAACAAACAACACAAACTTTTTCCCGATCATCAGAATGATCCATGTTAACACCAAAACCAACTAATTAGATGAAACTAATAAGTGTGCTATGAAGCCCAGATTACAGACGGATGCAAGCTTGAACTTGAATGCAAACTGGAATTCTCATACAGATGAAACACTAAATAAACTGTATAATACACAAAGTAAGACAAGTGAGAAAAGGAAACAATGCTGGTTGTTTCAAAGTTTAAAGCACCAGGAAAATACATGAAGGATTGTCGCATCTAGAATAGATAACACAGTTCCGGTTGGATTTTCTTGTGCACAATTGTCTAAATTATATATATTTATAATGTCGAAATGACGATAAACATAAAATGTGATAAACAAATGTAATGATGGTTATTTTCTTGCAAACACATTTTCTGTTAGATGTAAATGATTTATACAATACTTCTTCTGAATAAATTGTTAGTTACTTGAGAAAAACCTGTGATAATGGTCCGAAATGGAATGTGATAAACAAAAATTTAAAACTCAAATATCTCAAAATTTTCCCAACAGAATATGTTACTTTTTATATCTATACGAAGATGAGACCTTCTACTTTCACACTGCAAAATTTTGTAATTTTTTCGGTATATTTTGAAAATCCTGCTCTTTATTCAGGAGCGCTGTGTGTGCCTTCAAACACCTATAGAGCTGTGAAATAAAACAAGTATGCTGCAGTGTGCACGCACTTTTTGCAGTTCAATACAGGGTGTCTACAGAAAAAAAGGACAGTCAACACAATTTGATTTGTTTACAGTACATTTTGTGCCAAGCATCATTATTCAACAAAACATGATTTGTATATGAACAGTATAATCAGAAGAGTCAAATTACCCAATATTCGCACCCCTTGCAGTGGTAACCTCCTGCAGATGAGACCAAAATGATGTGAAAACATGTTTGATTCACTCCGCCAACATTTTGCCGCATGTATACACATGATGGAGGCCTTTAACTTTACTGCGAGGGTTGGGATAACTTGCTGGATGCTTTCTCCCAATTTGCCGATACTGAGTAATCCACTGGGTCCAGCTCAGGAGACAAGGGGTGGCACTCTACCTTGCCCAGCAGGCTTGTTTAGAGGCCCTCCTGAGTCTTCTATGCAGTATGAACAGGTGCTTCACCTTGCAGGAAGATGCCACAAAATGAGTTTTTTGTCTGAGGCCATGGCATCACAAATTCTTTCACAATGTTGTTATAAGCATTTGCATTGATTCCGGTGCTCTGATCAATGATTATTTGAGACTTTTTTTGATTTTATTGTCATCAGATGACTCCAAGTTGAAGACCAAATGTTAGGTCCCTAATTTGAATTGTCGGCAGCTGGAGCATCAGCAAATGTCCCACTACTCACAAATGATTCATTCCTTCTCTTACAAGCACCATTAATGGTGACAAATTTCTCATCAACAATGAGGAAGACCAGACAACCGTAGTCACCTTGAAGCAACGCGCCACTTTCGCATATCATGCTTCCCTTTTGCCTTTAGCAGTGATCTAATTCACAAATAAACATACTTGCAATAGTTCTATCACTAAATTCTGAACTTATATGAGTACAAAAAAGAAGACAAGTGACTGTCCTCTTTTTCTGTGGACACCCTGTAGTGTGATGCACACTAAGTCTGGGCCACCATTTACTGAATACATCTGTGACCTCACACAGGACACTTGATTTTCATCGATGCTCTTTATTTAAAAGAAGAAAAGAAATGCTTCATGATCAAATGCCTTTACAGATTCATTTGTGGGTCTCTCAAAGTGATCCTGCAGTACAAGTCTTACATTCCACAGATATTGCTTTTCAGCAAACTGATCAATCCCGTGATTCACTGTTACTGTGTCCCCGCTCCCCCTACTGTTACTCACCCAGATGTTTTATTTTCCTTTTGGTTGACATGGCAAAAAGAAAAAACATCCAGGAAATAAATTGCGTTGCATGAGTTCAGAAAAGAGTGTCCGATAACCAATGTCAAGACATGTCAACCAATTTTGTAGCCTATGGCCAATCTTAGACCTGTCAGATGCAAATTAAGCTAAATTAGCTGGCAAGTATGGTTACTATGGTAATTAGAAAATACAGAGACAATTGTTTACACTTGGTCAAGTATCAAGTATCAAGTATTTACTGAACGCAGGTCCTCTATTTAGGTCCTCTATGCTCAGATCTTCTTAATGCTCTAGAGGGTCAGTGCCCTCTACAAGCATGGCGACCGCCGTATGATGGATGAGTGATGGTAAGGCTGGGAGTCTGCCACATACCCTATTAGTTCAGGGATGTGCAGTGTCTTTCAGTTGCCCCAGTATAGAACACTGGATACAACCCACCTCCATTTAACGTCCCATGGGCTCGGACATCTCAGTTAGTGAAGTGCCGAGAGTGGAAGTTGAACCCACGCTCTGAGAGCCTAACTGGATTAAAGCGCGGGCACTCTAACTGTTAGTTCTTTTGTTCAGATACGACTCCACCAGTGGAAATACCCAATAAAAATGTGTTGATTTCAATTTTTCCCATAGACTATGATTTTTTGCCAACTCACTTTGAAACTGTGGAGGCAGTCAATCAAATATCAAAGATGTTTCAAAGTTACACTTTGCAAAGGTTTGGTCCACAGTGACCACATACAGAGTTCTTTGTGGTTTTCTGTAGCTGACAGCAGTTTGATTTCATATGAATTGTCTTTTTCTGAAACCTGCTTTCTCCAAGCCAATGTTTTGATCAAACAGGAAGTCTTGTACAGTGCTGCCACATTGCTGCACCATGCCCCAGGTACGCACTCATTAAAGACCCCCGAGTTGTGCTGAGCTGAGCAATACATACACAATGCATCACACAAAAATTGTCCAAAAAAGAAGAATCTCTTGAAAATCAATGAAACAAGCAGCGGCTGATCAATGACTTGCATGAAGTTCTCCTTGTAGGAGGCAACTCTGATCTCCTGGTGGATACTGCAATAATTGTCAGCAAGAACCAACATCATCTGCAGAAGATAAAGGGCAATTCCGTAAACTTCGATTTAAAGATTTGACACTTTAGCTGCTTGTGTAGCCCTACCATTATATCTCAGCTATTTCGTTGTTAAATAGGGATGAGGCCAGGTAATAGGGGTATCAGATAAGCCACCAACCAAAGCTATGAGTGCAACAGGAGCTGAGCTACGTCAAAAATATCAACGTTTCGGACGTACATCACACGATGTACGTCCGAAACACTGATATTTTGACCTAGTTCAGCTCCTGTTGCACTTGCAGCTTTGGTTGATGGCTTGTCTGATACCCATATTACCTGGCCTCATGCCTGGATAGCAATGAAAAAGCTAAGGTATGGTGGTAGGGCTACACAAGCTGCTAAAGTGTGAAATCTGTAAATCGGAGTTTACAGAATTGCCGTAAAGTCATTCTTATCCTGTCAAAATTAAGTTACATTCATATTCCTCATGATGCAAAGAATCACTAAAAAAAGGTTCTAAACACGATTCCACGTCATTCATTGAAAAATAATGAGCAATATTGAATTCTCCTCACCCAGAATAAAAGACTGGGTGGAAAGACATAAAAAAAAAACCTCTGAGTTCATTTATTTTAAACAACTGTAAAATATTTCATGTAGAAAAATGTGCTAGATAATGCATTTACACAACTGCAATATATTGCATGTAGACAAGTGTGTTAGAAAATGCATCTACACAACTGCAAGATATTGCATACAGTACAACTCAAAATAAAGTAAGAAAATTTCCTGTCAGAAGTCCTCTGTTTTCCTATTTTGCCATTCTTCTTCCTCTCCACCCCAAATCTCCTTACAACTACCTTTGACTCCTCACCACAACCTTAGCCCACATTAAGAAATCTATTAAAACAGCTGTGAATGATATTGAAATTAGCAAAGGGGCATAATATCACAGAAATCAAACACAATGGGGGTGCTGAAGTTTGAATTAGTGTTGGCTGAATGTGAATTAAATGTATTTTTAAAAGGTAATTTCAAGTAGGAAAAAATAGGAAGGGATTTGGAGGGAGCCAAAAGGTGTGAAAGGGTGAAGTATTGGCTGATTGTATATAGACAGCTGTGCAAGATAACACAGCTAAACAACTGCACAAATAGTTCATGTAAACAAATGTGCTAGATAATGAATCTACACAACTGCAAAGTATTTCTTGTAGATTAAACGTTCATGACATACCATAGTGCTCTCAAACAGGATTTTCCCATTTCGAAACCATCGAATAACAATCTCAATAAATGCAATAATATGCACCCTCTGAACAAACAGTGCCATGTTGAACTCGTACAGGTTCTAAAGATTGATATATATTTTGGCACATGTAAAAGAGCCATACAGAACTCTCACCAAGGTTCCATCTTTAGCACCTATGACACAGATTTTCTGGAGTTCTTTTTTACATCTTGAAGAGTACTAAAGAACTCCAAGAGGTTCAATCATTTATCAATTAGGTGCCAAATTTGAACCTTTGCTGGTTCCTTCAGAGTTTTAAATTCTTCAAATGGTTCCGTCTTAAATTTCTTAGGTGGCCTTTTGGTAACTTGTTTTCTCATTCTTTTGCAAACATCACAGGTGTTCCCATATTATTATACGATTGAGAAACAAATTTTCTCCAAACACATGATCAAATTTATCCAACTGGTGGTTCCCTCAGAAGGTGAAATTGTTCATATCCATTGGAAAAGCCTGGGATTTTTTAAACCCGGGATAGGCTCACTCGAAGGCTGTTTGCTCAGCCAGGAATAATGCCACTGAGCTAAAAATACACACATGTAAGGTCGATATGCGAGGCTATAATTCAGCAAACTGTCATAAAAATCAGCAATGGAATCTTTGTCTAAAGGGGAACTTATTTTTGTTGAACTTTTTATGTCATGCACATGTAGTCGAATTTCCCCTATGTATATCATTGAAATTCCAGTAGAAATTGATGCACAACTAGTTATAAAATAACTAAAATTTTCTTTTGCGTCTGTTCTGTTAAAACTATAAGAACAAAACAGTTTTGCAATATATATCCGGGCAACAATAAGTTTTGATTTCAAACAGGCTGAGAGAAACAATATCATTGTTGTGTGCCACAGGTTAAATACATTTTAAGTAAAAACGTGCACTTAAAGCAACATCGAACACAATAGGTCTGCACAAAGACTTAAAATATTTCTACTGCAATCAGACTAGTCTCTGCTGCATGCATTGAATGCATTGATGAATAATTGATACATCCAAAAAATGCCGATGATGACGATGGCTCTAGTTTCCATGGAGGTAAGTAAAATAAATATGCTTAAAAAATCAATGACCTCATGCCAAGGATCCGATGTATAGGCACATTGGAGGGGGGGGGAGCAGTAGGAGGTGTCACCCCCTCCCTGTAAAATTGATTCGGGTACACTCAAAATTCGGGCAGGGTGGCTAAAAATTCGGGCAAATTATCAAATTAACATGAAAGTCGATGGTTCCCAAAAAAGTTACTTCCAAATTCCATTGGTATGATTTCTGGATATTGAAATTTTGGTAAATGTTGTTGTTGCTCCTGGCATCCTATAATCAGAGGAGCTCAAAGGCGAGGCAGACCTTCACCTGCAGTTATGGTAGTAATCAGTGCGCTTGGTGTTTATAGGTCATGAATATTTAATAGGAACAGGTTATGACATTGTATTGCTCCTGCTCATGTGTCAACACTCAGGTATTTGAGTACTGAGTGGGAGGGACAGTGTCCAATGCTTGACCTGCCATGATATATGACATTATCTCGTGTTGAAATAAAAAGGAGGATGAAAATTTGGGGGGAACCAGGGCACATTGGGTGGGACACTTGTCACATATCCCAATTTTACTTGACGTTTAAAACACTGAGCATCTCAGAAATTTGCATGAATATTAGCAATAATGTATCGCTTAACTGCAGGGCATTACAGATTAAACTTCACCAACTCTATTGCAGTCAGGCAGCAAAACATGATTTAAACATTGGGACAGCTTCTACCTTTCCCCTTGTGGCAAAATTGTGACAAAAAAGTAGGTTGCTCCTTTTGCATGCAAAATTGTTGTTTCAAAATGTTCTTCCCGAGGTGAAATCCACAGCCCTTCCCAAATATTATCTGGTTGGTCACAAAGCATAGAAACTTCCCCTTCCCAATATGCCCAATGTCCCAATTTGTCCAGTTCCCCCTACATCCAGTTCCCCCGTGGCTTTGAGGGCGTGGGTTCAAATCGCACCCCGGGAACTCACTTTAGTCCGAGCCCATGGGACATTAAATTGAGGCGGGTTGTATCCAGTATTCTATATGCTGGGGCAACTGAAAGACCCTGGGCATCCCTGAATTAATAGGGTATGTGCCAGACTCACAGTCTTCTCATCTCATCATCATACGGCGATCGCCTGCCTTGATATAGCCCACTAAGGTGCTGCAGAGGCGTAAAACACAAACAAACAAACAGTTCCCCCTACATCCAACCATTTAGTTTTCACCATGATCCTTTCCTGGATTTTGACAGTTCATTTGTTATTTTGGCGATGATAGTTGTTTTGACAACCGCATTTGCACAGACATATGATGGTTCTACCTGTACTTCATTTCCAAGAAATTGCATAATAATTGTTATTGGAGAACCTCAAAACCTGATAATACAGCCTATAATAAAGGTACATTTCAAAAGAATATAAGAATAATATGTTAGCAAATTCTTTTTTTATTTTAATTATGCATTGATTTCAAAATGTAATCTATATATAAATGCTGTACGATAGCTAAACTATAAAACTCTGCTCTAATACAGGTATCTTTTTAACGTTTGCAAGGATTTATCTGGATTTTATTTACCAAGTGTCTAAAAATCCCGAATCTGGAAGAATTAACATATTTGCTTAAAAAGGGCATGTCTTGCACATGAAAGTTGATTGATGGCAAAAAGAGAGTCCGTCGCAAAGTCATTGGAGGATCTTCGTGAGCAATGCCCTAAAGTTCACTGTAAATTTTGAATTTTGAGTTAGCTTAATTGATTGAGTGAGATGGTTGCATAATTCCTTTGAGCCATGATAGCTTGTTGTTTGCAAGTTATAACAACATAAAGACCATCTCACTCAATCATTTGAGCTAACTCGAAATTTCAAATTTTACAGTGTTGGATGTTATTTGGATGCGAGGCTGAAGAGTGACAATCTACAAACGAATTGTTTGCCAGTGACGAATCGAACTCAGAACCGAATATATATCTAAAATAGGGCTTCTTTTTTTTCTGAGAAAATTCTATGGAACCAATTAAACGAACGGTGTAACATTATATAACATGAGGCTCAGGAAACCGCCCAAGCGGAAAAAACGGTGATGAGAATTAGGATGGATGAACACGAATTGCCAAAATTAAAGTGCATGATATATAGATGTGCACACATCCATTAAGGGAGGAGGTTGCACAACTGTTGCATATATATATATATATATATATAGCTAATGCAACAGAGTGTGACCATGGAAGCTGGTATTAATGATTTCCCTACGAGACCCGCACAACAACAAACAGATACATCTGCAGGAGTGTGCGTGCATTCTATTGATCACTGAGTGACGATCAGCAAACCGCAACTCAACAAGAGGTGGCACTGTAATTGATTATTCAGCGGCCATGGTCACTTTTTACATGTGGTGACTTAAAGACTTCAATGACTTATTAGCCATTTAAGATGGAGACTTACTTTTCAAGAAACAGGATTTACCAAATGGATCATTTGAGACTTACATCGCAAGTTCTTATTAAAACATCAGCAAATGCCACATAAGGTGAGGAAATACTTATATATTACACTCTCAACGAAAAGGTATATGGAACCCTTACGGGTTCTATAAGCTGGTATGCGGGTCATTCTCAAATTCCGAGACAATTTGCGTCACTCCAGTTCCCTGACATTAATTTGAATGCAACTGACACCTGAAGCGTCACTCCACATATGTTATCCATATTTCTATTTAGTACCACTGCATTTGGAACAAAAGGTCATTTATTAGACCTTTTTTTGGTGCATTGTGTCCTGTAATCCGTGTCAAATCAGTGGTTTTTCCCTGTCACTGGACCTGACATGACAAAATCAAGTGTTAATTTTCATCCTAAAGTACCATCATTTCCAAAGTTTCTATGCACGATTCATAAGAATATAGACTTGAATTAATATATACATCATATTTAACTTTTTTCTTGTTTCATTTCATTGAATTAATTGATGTAAAAGACGTGTCACTAGTTTATATTAATTTTTTTGTCCACTCCATTACCAGGCATAGCTCGGCTCGCTATTGTTTTTAATGAGCAATTTTCACTCAGTGTCGTAAGATGCACATGTGCCAAACTACCACAGCTTTGCAGATTTTCATTAAACAGGTATTCAACAAGTTAAGGCATAATTTTCATTGGAATATTTTTTGGTCCCACTCCATTACCTCCAATTCCGAGCTTCAAAGAAAGTTATGTATATATTGCTGAGGGTGACAGGATTCAATAGAATGCAATGAAAACTTTGTATCTCTCAAATAGAATGCACTATTTAGAGAAAACCAAACCGTTCCTGTCCACTCCCTTCCTTGTTCCTGTTCACTCCGTTACCTCAAAAAATTGATATTTAATTTTAAAAACGATTGATCTGAGATGAAGTGCATCTGAAAATAAGACTTACATCATTTTTTTCTATTTTTAAATTGCTCAAAAAGCAGGTTTTTTGCATCAAAAGTCCACTCCGTTACCACATTTTCCAGGGCATTTTGTCCCGAAATTTGAGAATGGCCCATATAGATAAGGAACCCTGAAAGGTTTATTATTCAACATTTTAAAAGGCTCCAACTGTTGGAGTCCAACAGCAAACAAAAGCAATGTTAGATAATCCAGCTTCACCCAACTCCCAAAATGGAACCACTTTCTCTCAGCTGGGAGCAAAGGATCCTATCATATAGTGCCTTCCCACCAAGTATTGAACCTTTTCAAATCAGTTTAAAAAAATTAGAACCTTTTTTTCGGTTGTGGGTTCTTTATATATACCATCAAGAACCTTTTGCGTTAAGAGTGCACACAAAACTATAGAATATGCATTTTTATATCAACATAATTTATTACATTTCATAGTATACTTCATTGTAGATATTTCAGATGCATGTTTGGAATTTTGTATCCCCACAAATAAGATTTATTACATTTATCATCATACTTGTAAGTGGACTTTCTCTTGCAGTTTCATCTCATAAACAGGAACATAAGACATGATCATCAGAGAAATATTGTTACTCTGGATGATTATATCTCAGAAACACTTTGTCGGATGCCAAGGTGAGCACCCAGCAGCATTGTAAATTACAATGTAATTTTCTGGTCATCTCACTTTACGATCTCAAAGAAAATAAAAAATTACGTAACAGGCTGTGTTATCTAAGATTCTACATTATCCAGTGATGCAACCATCTAAATTACCACACTTTTTTCTTCACAGTAAGGAGATTTATACGCGAAAATGTAATTGAAATACTTTTCTGCAAAAATAGTTTAGAAAAGATGCTGCCTCGAGATATTTTTTAGATAATTTTAAATCATTTTATATAATTTTCAGAGGAAAATTCGTCCACAGTGAAAGAGACAACAAGCGTCTCCGAAGCCAGAACCACCCAAAGCAGTTCTCTATCTACTACAGACTCCTCTTTGTCTTCCACGAGTACACATGCCAACTCAGTTACTACAACGTCAACACAATCCACTACGATGACTTGGACATCAACTACTGCGGCCCCAACTACCACAGCTGCAGTTACTACAACACAAGCACCAACCACTACTCAAGGTGACACTACAACAACAATGGCACCAACTACAACTGCGGCCCCAACTACCACAGCTCCAGTGACTACTACTCAAGCACCAACCACTACTCAAGGTGACACTACAACAACAATGCCGCCAACTACAACTGCGGCCCCAACTACAACTGCGGCCCCAACTACAACTGCGGCCCCAACTACCACAGCTCAAGTTACTACAACTCAATCACCAACCACTACTCAAGGTGACACTACAACAACAATGGCACCTACTACAACTGCGGCCCCAACTACAACTGCGACCTCAACTACCACAGCTCCAGTTACTACAACTCAAGCACCAACCACAACTCAAGGTGACACTACAACAACAATGGCACCAACTACAACTGCGGCCCCAACTACAACTGCGGCCCCAACTACCACAGCTCCAGTTACTACAACTCAAGCACCAACCACTACTCAAGCTGACACTACAACAACAATGACTCCAACTACAACTGTGGCACCAACTACAACTGCGGCCCCAACTACCACAGCTCCAGTTACTACAACTCAAGCACCAACCACTACTCAAGGTGACACTACAACAACAATGACTCCAACTACAACTGCGGCACCAACAACAACTGCGGCCCCAACTACCACAGCTCCAGTTACTACAACTCAAGCACTAACCACTACTCAAGGTGACACTACAACAACAATGACTCCAACTACAACTGCGGCACCAACTACAACTGCGGCCCCAACTACCACAGCTCCAGTTACTACAACTCAAGCACTAACCACTACTCAAGGTGACACTACAACAACAATGACTCCAACTACAACTGCGGCACCAACAACAACTGCGGCCCCAACTACCACAGCTCCAGTTACTACAACTCAAGCACTAACCACTACTCAAGGTGACACTACAACAACAATGACTCCAACTACAACTGCGGCACCAACAACAACTGCGGCCCCAACTACCACAGCTCCTGTTACTACAACTCAAGCACCAACCACTACTCAAGGTGACACTACAACAACAATGGCACCAACTACAACTGCGGCCCCAACTACCACAGCTCCAGTTACTACAACTCAAGCACCAACCACTACTCAAGGTGACACTACAACAACAATGGCACCAACTACAACTGCGGCCCCAACTACCACAGCTCCAGTTACTACAACTCAAGCACCAACCACTACTCAAGGTGACACTACAACAACAATGGCACCAACTACAACTGCGGCCCCCACTACAACAGCTCCAGTGACTACAACTCAAGCACCAACCACTACTCAAGGTGACACTACAACAACAATGGCACCAACTACAACTGCGACCCCAACTACCACAGCTCCAGTTACTACAACTCAAGCACCAACCACTACTCAAGGTGACACTACAACAACAATGGCACCAACTACAACTGCGGCCCCAACTACCACAGCTCCAGTGACTACAACTCAAGCACCAACCACTACTCAAGGTGACACTACAACAACAATGGCACCAACTACAACTGCAGCTCCAACTACCACAGCTGCAGTGACTACAACTCAAGCACCAACCACTACTCAAGGTGACACTACAACAACGATTGCACCAACTACAACTGCAGCTCACACTACCACAGCTCCAGTTACTACAACTCAAGCACCAACCACAACTCAAGCTGACACTACAACAACAATGGCACCAACTACAACTGCAGCTCCAACTACCACAGCTGCAGTTACTACAACTCAAGCACCAACCACAACTCAAGCTGACACTACAACAACAATGGCACCAACTACAACTGCAGCCCCAACTACCACAGCTCCAGTTACTACAACTCAAGCACCAACCACTACTCAAGGTGACACTACAACAACAATGGCACCAACTACAACTTCGGCCCCCACTACAACAGCTCCAGTGACTTCAACTCAAGCACCAACCACTACTCAAGGTGACACTACAACAACAAAAGCACCAACT
Organism: Platynereis dumerilii; assembly: GCA_026936325.1. Lineage (NCBI taxonomy): Eukaryota > Metazoa > Annelida > Polychaeta > Phyllodocida > Nereididae > Platynereis > Platynereis dumerilii. The sequence goes on from JAPTHN010000011.1 coordinate 30,643,453, forward strand.
ACAACTGCAGCTCCAACTACCACAGCTCCAGTGACTACAACTCAAGCACCAACCACTACTCAAGGTGACACTACAACAACAATGGCACCAACTACAACTGCAGCTCCAACTACCACAGCTCCAGTGACTACAACTCAAGCACCAACCACTACTCAAGGTGACACTACAACAACGATGGCACCAACTACAACTGCGGCTCCAACTACCACAGCTCCAGTTACTACAACTCAAGCACCAACCACTACTCAAGGTGACACTACAACAACAATGGCACCAACTACAACTGCAGCCCCAACAACCACAGCTCCAGTTACTACAACTCAAGCACCAACAACTACTCAAGATGATACTACAACAACAATGGCTCCTACTACAACTGCAGCCCCAACTTCCACAGCTCCAGTGACTACAACTCAAGCACCAACCACTACTCAAGCGGACACTACAACAACAATGGCACCAACTACAACCTCTGTGGCCCAAACTACAACATCAACAAAATCTACAACAATGAACTGGTCTTCAACAACTGCAGCACTAACAACAACAGCTGCAGTAACGGCAACTCAAGCACCCACCACTACTCAAGGTGACACTACAACAACAATGGCACCAACTACAACTGCAGCCCAAACTACAACATCAGCAAAATCTACAACAATGAACTGGTCTTCAACAACTGCAGCCCCAACTACCACAGCTCCAGTTACTACAACTCAAGCACCAACCACTACTCAAGGTGACACTACAACAACAATGGCACCAACTACAACTGCAGCCCCAACTACAACATCAGCAAAATCTACAACAATGAACTGGTCTTCAACAACTGCGGCCCCAACTACCACAGCTCCAGTTACTACAACTCAAGCACCAACCACTACTCAAGGTGACACTACAACAGCAATGGCACTAACTACAACTGCGGCCCCAACTACCACAGCTCCAGTTACTACAACTCAAGCACCAACCACAACTCAAGCTGACACTACAACGACAATGGCACCAACTACAACTGTGGTCCCAACTACAACTGCGGCCCCAACTACCACAGCTCCAGTTACTACAACTCAAGCACCAACCACAACTCAAGCTGACACTACAACAACAATGGCACCCACTACAACTGCGGCCCCAACTACAACTGCGGCCCCAACTACCACAGCTCCAGTTACTACAACTCAAGCACCAACCACAACTCAAGCTGACACTACAACAACAATGGCACCAACTACAACTGCGGCCCCAACTACAACTGCGGCCCCAACTACCACAGCTCCAGTTACTACAACTCAAGCACCAACCACTACTCAAGGTGACACTACAACAACAATGGCACCAACAACTACTGCAGCCCCCACTACAACAGCTCCAGTTACTACAACTCAAGCACCAACCACAACTCAAGGTGACACTACAACAACAGTGGCACCAACTACAACTGCAGCCCCAACTACGACTGCGGCCCCAACTACCACAGCTCCAGTTACTACAACTCAAGCACCAACCACTACTCAAGGTGACACTACAACAACAATGGCACCAACTACAACTGCAGCCCCCACTACAACTGCGGCCCCAACTACCACAGCTCCAGTTACTACAACTCAATCATCAACCACTACTCAAGGTGTCACTACAACAACAATGGCACCAACTACAACTGCGGCACCAACTACCACAGCTCCAGTTACTACAACTCAAGCACCAACCACAACTCAAGCTGACACTACAACAACAATGGCACCAACTACAACTGCTGCCCCAACTACCACAGCTCCAGTTACTACAACTCAAGCACCAACCACAACTCAAGGTGACACTACAACAACAGTGGCACCAACTACAACTGCAGCCCCAACTACGACTGCGGCCCCAACTACCACAGCTCCAGTTACTACAACTCAAGCACCAACCACTACTCAAGGTGACACTACAACAACAATGGCACCAACTACAACTGCAGCCCCCACTACAACTGCGGCCCCAACTACCACAGCTCCAGTTACTACAACTCAAGCACCAACCACAACTCAAGCTGACACTACAACAACAATGGCACCAACTACAACTGCGGCCCCAACTACAACTGCGGCCCCAACTACCACAGCTCCAGTTACTACAACTCAAGCACCAACCACTACTCAAGGTGACACTACAACAACAATGGCACCAACAACTACTGCAGCCCCCACTACAACAGCTCCAGTTACTACAACTCAAGCACCAACCACAACTCAAGGTGACACTACAACAACAGTGGCACCAACTACAACTGCAGCCCCAACTACGACTGCGGCCCCAACTACCACAGCTCCAGTTACTACAACTCAAGCACCAACCACTACTCAAGGTGACACTACAACAACAATGGCACCAACTACAACTGCAGCCCCCACTACAACTGCGGCCCCAACTACCACAGCTCCAGTTACTACAACTCAATCATCAACCACTACTCAAGGTGTCACTACAACAACAATGGCACCAACTACAACTGCGGCACCAACTACCACAGCTCCAGTTACTACAACTCAAGCACCAACCACTACTCAAGATGATACTACAACAACAATGGCTCCTACTACAACTACAGCCCCAACTTCCACAGCTCCAGTTACTACAACTCAAGCACCAACCACTACTCAAGGTGACACTACAACAACAATGGCACCAACTACAACTGCAGCCCCAACTACAACTGCGGCCCCAACTACCACAGCTCCAGTTACTACAACTCAAGCACCAACCACTACTCAAGCTGACACTACAACAACAATGGCACCAACTACAACTGCGGCCCCAACTACAACTGCGGCCCCAACTACCACAGCTCCAGTTACTACAACTCAAGCACCAACCACTACTCAAGCTGACACTACAACAACAATGGCACCAACTACAACTGCGGCCCCAACTACAACTGCGGCCCCAACTACCACAGCTCCAGTTACTACAACTCAAGCACCAACCACTACTCAAGCTGACACTACAACAACAATGGCACCAACTACAACTGCGGCCCCAACTACAACTGCGGCCCAAACTACCACAGCTCCAGTTACTACAACTCAAGCACCGACCACTACTCAAGGTGAAACTACAACAACAATGGCACCAACTACAACTGCGGCACCAACTACCACAGCTCCAGTTACTACAACTCAAGCACCAACCACTACTCAAGGGGACACTACAACAACAATGGCACCAACTACGACTGCGGCACTAACTACCACAGCTCCAGTTACTGCAACTCAAGCACCAACCACAACTCAAGCTGACACTACAACAACAATGGCACCAACTACAACTGCGGCCCCAACTACAACTGCGGCCCCAACTACAACTGCGGCCCCAACTACCACAGCTCCATTTACTACAACTCAAGCACCAACCACTACTCAAGCTGACACTACAACAACAATGGCACCAACTACAACTGCGGCCCCAACTACAACTGCGGCCCCAACTACAACTGCGGCCCCAACTACCACAGCTCCATTTACTACAACTCAAGCACCGACCACTACTCAAGGTGAAACTACAACAACAATGGCACCAACTACAACTGCGGCACCAACTACCACAGCTCCAGTTACTACAACTCAAGCACCAACCACTACTCAAGGTGACACTACAACAACAATGGCACCAACAACAACTGCGGTCCCAACTACCACAGCTGCAGTTAGTACAACTCAAGCACCAACCACTACTCAAGGTGACACTACAACAACAATGGCACCAACTACAACTGCGGCACCAACTACCACTGCTCCAGTTACTACAACTCAAGCACCAACCACTACTCAAGGTGACACTACAACAACAACGGCTCCAACTACAACTGCGGCAGCCCCAACAACAACAGCTGCTGTAACTACAACTCAAGCACCCACCACTACTCAAGGTGACACTACAACAACAATGGCACCAACTACAACTGCGGCACCAACTACCACAGCTCCAGTTACTACAACTCAAGCACCAACCACTACTCAAGGTGACACTACAGCTACAATGGCACAAACTTCAATTGCGGCCGCAACTACAAGAGTGGCGGTCACTCCAAGCACAGTAGCAAGTGAAATAGTCACCATGCAGAGCACCACTACTCTCAGTACAATGGGAATCACATATTTAGCAGTGACCACTGCTGTTGAAAGAGATAATCAGAATGGAGTGGGTACTTCAAGTTCTGCTGCAACTGTTCAAGACAATAACGAAGTCACTACTCCCAGTACACCTGTCACTCTTAACTCTACAAACAGAGAGCCTACAACTCCTTCGCTACCTCCCAGCACTTCTACGGGATATACAACTCCAACAATACCCACAACTACTACAACTACTCCACCTACGACACCCACTATTCCACCCAGTACTACAACTGTCTATCTTACGCCTTCTTCTCGCCCTACTTCAACTACAGTTGGATTTACAACACCATCAACACCCCAAACTACATCCACAGGGTATTTAATTCCTATAGCAGCCAGCACAACAGTTGTTGGGCCCACAACATCTTCTTCACCCCCTAGTACCTCGTCTAGGTATATAACTCCAATGCGGCAAGCAGACACGACTATTTCCTCAATGATAAATTTTAGTAGTACCTCTGTGGTTACAGTGGGTTCTGCAAGCAACAATGAAACACCATCTAATGATTCTTTCACTACACCCGGAAATGTGGGAACAGCAGAAGCAACCACCGAATTGGTAGTTGTTGAGGTGTTCGATCAAAACAGAGGTGGACAGATTGAAACAACCACCTCTGTTGATGAAGAAACCACTACAACCTACCCCTCTGAAACTGTTGGAAAAAGAATATGGCCTCAGACAAATGTGTCAAGCAATTCTACAGAAGCTACTCTTCATGCTGGTGAGTTTACTTTATATAAGCGTTCTTAGTTGTCTCCGGGAATAGTGTATGGATGAGTAGCTGAAGCATTTAGATTATAATTCGATGCTTAGAGCTACACACATTGTTGATGAGTATAAGTTCTTACAGAAAAACTCTGACTTTATTCGGTATGATTCATTAGAAGCAATTTTTGAGGTCATATCCCATACTTACAATGCTATCAGGAAAAGTCATTTTAAAAACGTCATCAATGAGGTCATGCGCCATCCAAAAAATTGGGAGTTTATTTCAATGTGTTTGATTGCCCATGCTTATTGTGAGGTTATTGATGATCACTACCAGCTGAAGTTCTTCTCATTCGTTGACAGTAACAGTTGGTTTTCTTTTTATTTAAAGTTTGCAAGAAAACAGCAAATCCGGAAAGTATAAGCTGCCAAAATTGCAATTGCAAGGAAAACTTCTCCTTCAATATTGACCAATTGAAATGTGAAGGTAAGAGCGCTATATGCAAATTTAATTTTATTCTCTAATCTAAATTCAGTGAGGTGTTTATACTACATATTTTGATGCATTTCAGCCATGAGTACAAGCGGTCCTGGATGTGCTATAAATCAAAAGCAGGAAGGATCCACTTGCATTGGTAATAAACTACTAAGCATTTATATAGCGCTAGTTTCAGTCAGACTGCTGTTAATATTTCACTGCCTAATGTTTATGGACAGACTGAGCCATTACAGGTGTTCTATCATGAAACTTTACAAGGTCATGTTCTACTCTTACATAGCATAACACCAACAAGCAGTTCTTGTTCATAACTTATAGGCCTTCTTCTACATTGACTTAAAAAAAGAATCTTGTTTAAAGGTGATGCATTACTTCTTCATACACGAGTATCTTAATTGTTCATAACTTCACCTTCTACAAAACCTTAAAAACAAGAAAATATTGTTTATAGGCGGTCTTGTACTGCTACGTAGGCTTTTAAGTATTAGGCTAAAACAATTTCTCACAGAATAGTGACTTCCCGTGCTCAGAAATGTTACACTCCTGACAGCAAAATCACGCCTCACCTTGTTTCGGCTTTTGGCTTGGTATGGAATATATTTTGCAAATTTGATGAAAGCAACGAAGCTTCCAGAAAACAACCATAAATAACAAGAGTTAATAGAGAATAAACCATAAATTTTGTTTGTTGAAAACACTAAATAAGACTTCGTGAAGTATAGTTTGTCACACAAATATGTTATCATTTTAATTTTTCACTTGTTTATAAGGTTATGTAGAAGAAAAAGTGATGAACAAGAACGGATTGATTGTGTTATGCTACTTAGAAGTAGGTGATGGCCCCATTGAGGTTTTATAATTTTCGTATTTTCGCAGATGTCTTAAACATATTTAAAATCCTTCAATTGTCTGTACATGCAATGCGTATTTGCATCTTTAAAACAAATTCATTTTGACTGCAGACAAACGATTCAGGTTTGAAGATTTCCAGAATGACACAAAACTGCAAGGTGGTTCACATTCGCCGTACATATTTCCCAGCTTGTCAGTACCTGTCTTTGGGAAGTATTTGCCGTCATTTTATGTAAGTTTCTTGTGGTTTGTAATTGTGCTTTTAGTTTTAACGCATTTAGAATTCTTTGGAAGCTATAATCAGGCTGGAGTATGGTATTTTAAAAAAGGTTCTTTTTTTTTAAAGATAACAACATCAGGTTTATTGGTTGGATCAGTCATCACAACTCAAACTGAAAAGTCAGGACAACAAAATACGTACACAAATCCCCATGAAGCAAAGTTTGACCCCTCACAAGCTAATGGAAATGACGTGCTTCTGATAGCTCCTTGGTGGTCAAATATGATGCCTTCCAGTAAGGTAGGTATACATTAGTTGAAGGTACTATCTATTGAATGAAAGAGGACAAGAGGACCCAATGTCACATGATATTATTAATTATTAAGGGGACATTGGTGGCTACACATACACATCATTGAAGGTCCTATTTAACTGATGAAAGGAGTGGCAAAATACTCTAATTATTTTTTTTGCAATTCAGCTCAGTGATGCTGGCATCTATTACTCAGAAGCAGCCCTCGGTGACTCAAACAATGCTGACAAAGTTTTGCAAGACTTGAGCAACAAATTCACTACGAGTACTGGAGAAACATTTAATGCCAAGTGGTTGCTAAGTATAACCTGGAACAAAATGGCCTACCCTGCTAATCCAGACTTGGTTTGTTAAATTTGTTATGTTCATTCATTAAAATCAATTGTATTTGAGCTATTCTGTGGGTAATATCCTCTCTATTCTTTACATGCAATTACTTTTACATGTTTCAGACTGTTACATTTCAAGCTGTCTTAGTCACAGACTTTGGGCGCACCTTTATAGAGACAACATATGGAGACAAACAAATGAAATGGCAAATTCCAGTTTCAACCATTTACCAATATCCAGTACGAATAGGATACCTTGCATACCATGGAACTGATTACTCAAGCCGTGCGTATGAGGAATATGAATACTCTTTCTTGAAAATGAGTGGTACTGGAATTTCAAAGGTCGATCGACTTGAAAAGATCGACTCATTCTGCCTTGAAAATTGCCAAAGATCCAGCACCAAAGGAATACGATCAAGTAAACTCTTCAGTAATTCAACAAACACCACCAACAGCCATGCAGGATTAAAGTGTTCAGATTGGATTAAAGTGCAAAAGTCATCCAATTTCACAATTCATGCCAATTACACAAGCCAATGTCCATGTACTTCTGCACAACTGCAAAAGGTGGGTACTTACCAGATTAGTTTGAGGGCATTTTGTGTTACAGTCAATGAATGTCATGTGCTTACCGAATTGGTCTGAAATGGTCCTTGTGAGGTCATATTCCTATCCATTCCATGTATTCTCTAGGACTCATAAGCAATTTCATTGTGAAGTCATATCTTATACTTAAAATGCTATCATAACAAGTCACCAACTGAGTAGGCCTAATAATGAGGTCACAAGCTACTCAATGACAAACTGCCAGTTCATTTCAATGCAATGGATAGGGCCTTGTGAGGTCATTGATGCCCAAAGGAGCTGAATGTAAGTACTCATCATTCGGTGAATGTAAGTGTCATGTGAGGATGTCTGATGATGTGTCATGCCCAAACCTTTTATTTGGTTTCAATACATTATAGTTTGAATCAGAATCAGATTCTTACAGTAAATTCAGTAAATTCAGATATGACAAATCAAGGCCTTCACTTGCTCATGAGAACTTATTCATGAACAATCTCTGTTTGAAGTATGATCATTGCACCATTATAATCAACAGTCAAGAAGTGCAATTTTCATGGTGAAATGGTCTTCGATGTTCCCCATGAATAATGAATAGTGAAACTTCGGTATAACTCATTCTCTGACATACTTTCATGCATGGCATGAAGTCTGGTTTATTAAATAACAAGGACAATTGGTTTTATGTCACATAATCAATACAATTATGTTAGAGCGATAAAAAATTATAGAATTGTAACAATGGATGCTGGTAAATTTTTATTGTCTCTCTCTCACAGAAAAATCAGACTTATGAATTGACCTATGAAACGAATGATCATGCGTGCTATGGTCAAATGCCTACCACTGGAGTGTCGAGGCACCGTTGCTGCTACGCAAAAGGGGAAGGTGCTCTGATATTAGACCCAAGACAAGTCAATGGAAAGAATTTGTACCAGAGATACAATGGCACCCTGGGGGCAACTGATGATGAGATGTTCCAGTCCTGTTGCTCTGAGTCCAACATCAAGAGTTTCCAGAGCAGTGACCTCCTCTGTAAACAGTTCATCGATTATCGTCCAGTCTCAACATGTGAGGGATATCGCAAGAGTTCCGGAGGTGAGAATGAGAAAGCAAGTTACTAGCAGCATGTTTACAAAGAAGCATAATTGACCATAACACGTATATTTTAATTTTTTTCCCATCATCTATTTGACATATCGTATTATAATTACAAGGTTAAGGAGAAAAGAAAAGCCTCATGTAGTCCAATGTGAATTTTTTTTTTCAGAGAACATGCCACCTTTGTTAAATGTCAGTGATCCAGTACTCCGTGTGAACGTGGGAGGAAATTATACATCATTACTAGACATCAAAGTGACAGATGCGGAAGGTGACAATATTACCTTGTCTCTGGCAACGTCATCTCCTCAGGGTCTGGTATTAGACAAAGGGTGAGTTATTACAGATTTCGTATTAGTGTGCCATGTTCTTTTCAACTGCCACAGTGCTCTTGTGATGTCAGTATCAGCATAATGATTTCACAGTTGTATATTCGCAGTTTCAACTGTGTCACTTGGAACCCATACTGATCACACCATTAAAAATTCACACATACGCTGTTAGATTGTTGCTCAACATTGATTATTCAGTTTGATGTTTTGAATAAATCCAAAAGTTACAATATCAAGCTATATATAATGCATGGATTTTGTGTATAACTGCTATCAGTTTTAGCACTTTTACAACAAAACAAATTCATTCACTCTCACATTCATTTGTTAGTCTGAGAGGTTATCATGTGCTGCTCCGTCTTGGCAAAAATAATATACTCAGGATCCATTCAGAATTTAAGACCTAAAGGGGGGGGAGTTTTGCTTGGGGGCATCCTTATCACTGATTTCCAATACTGTTTATTTCATGATCGAATTCTTAGTCTCCTTGTCTGGCCTTTTCCCAAATTTTTGGGGAGCAACTATCCCCCCCCCCATTTCTCGTCCTCTGGTATGCCCAAGCAACACCGCCACGTTCGCTTCCAAAAAATCTCCCAAATCTCAATTCTGAACAGTTTCTTTGTCACAGATCTCACCTAAAAGGCTGAAAAGCCACAAGGTGCTGCCCTCAATGAGAAATTTCACAACAGGACACCATGAATGTCCATGATGGATCAAGCAAGTGGCTCAAACATATCAATTTCATCTGCTCCAACTGAATCAAACAACCATACCAATGAATGCAGATTAATCAATTGTGATTCACACTTAGACAGCCCATAAGCCTGACTTGTTGGTAGCAGTTGGAATCAACACTCAAGCTTGGAGTGCCAATAGTGATGTCAGTATTGCAATACTGACATCATCTGGGCATATATTCACATGGAACATGGCACACTTATACGAAATCTGTAATAACAATACTAGTCCTGATGTCATATAAGGCATATCACTCAAAACTTTGCAGTTAAATTGAAAAAATTCTATGGAGGATTGAAGACATATAAAGACTTGGTCTGGCTGCTACTCGGATGTTGTAACCAACAAAGCAATGCAGGATTAAAGTAATTGTTTCTAGTTTTCACTGAAAGGGACAGTTAACATAACTACAAACAGTACACAAAATGCTTGAACTTGACAGCTCCGTGTCAAATCCAATTTAGTTCAGAAGCATGTTTGTAAAGAACAGTGATTAATTGCCAGTTTTATTTACCAAGCATGGTTGAATATCAAGTACTTTTTTGGGTCTCCAAATGAATGCCCCCCCCCCAAACATAACACCTAAGTTTTTACAGTGGTATTATATTGGCTAATCTGGCCATGACATCATTGTAAGCCTATATACAAAGTCCCGTTGGCCTATAATACTAATACATTGCCCCCTTGAATTGACCATCTCTCCTATGCCTGTTTTGATATAATTTGCAATCATCAAATGTATTTCAGGACTTTAGTATGGAGCAATGTTCCGAACAGCATATCAAGTAACGCGGTCGTAATTGCTTCTGATGGGAAAGGATCCACCATCCTCAGCCTCCCAGTTCACCTTTGTGATTGCAGAGTGAGTAATTCTTCGCATTATGTTGGCAGACCATTAGTTTTTGCAGATTATGTGTAATCCTAATGGTTTACAATAGTGCATCCCCACTTATCTCTTGGCATCAAGCACTGTAAATAATCTGTAATTTATCTGTATTTTATCATCATCGTCATCCAATGAATTATTCATAACGACAATGTATATGGTATTTATTTCCATCCTGAATGTTCAACCACATGCACTGTCATGCTGACATACATGCACTTGTTTAAAAAAAGTTTGTTTGTTACCGTTTACTCTTTGTCAGCTTGTACTATTTTTTGTCTGTCATTCGTCCTCTTTTAAGTTAATTATATGATCATTATTATAATCATTATATATTATTTCCAAAAAGTTCAAAGTATAGAAAATACTCTTAGTGCTTAAAAAAGTGACAACTCAGGAAATGCAAATCAAATATGAAAGTGATTTAAAAAGAGTGTAGAGTAAAATATGGTATCATCAACATTCCACAGCAATGCATCTGCCATTTATATAAAGAAACTTAAATCTTAAACATGAATCACTTCATCATAGTAAACATTAGTCATTAGGAGCATTTGGCATCAATTACTCCATGTCGCCTAGTAAAAATCAGCTTCAATATTTTTTTGCAGAATAACGGCAAATGTCCCAAAATAGAGTCCACTCAGAACTTCTTGAGGCTTCCCTGTGAGTGTCCCAATGGCTACAGTGGAGACAGATGTGAGAAAGACACAGATGGATGTGCGGACAGTCCGTGTTTCCCTGGAGTTGTGTGTTCAGACGTCAAAGTTTCTCAGCTTTCTTCATTCCCTGCAGGATTCAAATGTGGTCCATGTCCTTTTGGACTCAAGGGAGATGGCCAGACATGTATTGGTAATTTTTCTTTTTATTTCTAATCAAATCATAACAATACTTATAACTGAATGACCCCTGTCGCAACAAAAACTTGACCACTATATAGCAGAATGATTGTATATTCTTTAGTTTAAAGGACATTTACAAAACCTACACACTTTTTAAGCATTTACCGCATTCTTATAATGACGTTTCAAATCTGTGCCATATCGGCAATGAAGCTGTTATCCAAGAATGAGGGGATAGAAGCCAGAAATGGCATAATTGTCTATCACTGAAAAGACAATAATCCATCCTAATTGAAGCAAATCAGGTTATTATGTTGTGTCAACTCAGTTAATAGAAGCATTGATAGGAATCTATTACATATGAAAAGCACCCCCATTTTCGATATCTGATATAATTATGTCAATTATTCCTTTACAGAAGAAGATGAGTGTGCAAAAGCAGACACGTGTGATCAAATTTGCACTAATATAGCTGGATCCTATGGCTGTTCCTGTATGGGTGGTTACATATTGAGCAGTGACAAGAAAACCTGCTTAGGTCTGTAGTAATCAATTCCACATGTTCATTAATTAATTTCATGCAGCTACAAAAGTAATACGATTGAGCTTAATGCGTACAAAATTAGATAATGTTTTTAATAAATAATTGTTCACCTTGTGTGCAGTATAAGTTAAAAGTTACATGATAAATCACTCATCCGCTCTAATGGAGATAGGCACTATAGAAATGCAATGGAAAATTTGCTCTGACCTAATTTGGCACTTAGCATGCCCGTGAGTGACCTGATTCCACTGAGCATGCTCAGACCTATTGAGCATGTGCAGAGAGCAATAACAAATGGTGGCCATTTTGAACTTTCCCTGATTCAAACTTTTAGGGCCAATTTTCACTGCAAGCTACATGGGGTTCACTCATCAGACAAGGCTCATATTAATCTAAATATTGTAAGGAATTTTTTGGTGTGGGTCTGATCAGTGCACGTTATGTAGTTCACTTTTGGGTGATAATGAATCAAATTTTACCATGAATGATAAGGACAGTTCTCATAGTGATAGGAAGACAATGCCAATCATTTATTACATTATTGAAATAATCTATTTTATTTTCCAACATAATATATATAATAACTTAACAACAAAACAGCTCAATAACTTAGAAAGTCTCATTGACAGAGTCATTCTAAAGTTCTGACAGATTTACAGATATATATCAAAGTTGTTGCAAACAACTGATGAAGCAATCCATTTCTTCTTGTTATGTTGAAGTTTGTTTTATTAAAACACTGAAGTTGAACTTTTAACAACATTTTACAGATGTTAATGAGTGTGATTTAAAAGTGGACAACTGCGACACAGAACGAGCAGTGTGCACAAATACTCCAGGGTCCTTCAACTGCACTTGCAAAGCAGGTTACATTGGCACTGGGAAGAGAGGAGAATGCATAGGTAAGAAGAAGTTACAAAAACAAACATATTTGATCTATATTGTTATCTTCAGTCACAGATCTGCAGGAATATCATTCAAGAAAGTTCTAATTCTACTTCAGATATAGATGAGTGCAATCTTGGCTGTATCACATGCCCAGCACATTCCCAGTGCTCTAACAAAGAGGGAGGCTATGAGTGCAGCTGCAACTCTGGCTATGAAATGAATGCCGGCTCTTGCGTTGGTAAGTCAAACATAGTTGGTGTTGTCTTACAGGTGATTTTATTACCATGCGATTCTTGTCATTCACCCTTGGTTGTGAGGAATCAATGCTAAACAAGCACTTGCTACGTTTGATATATACCAGCTGTGTGACGTTCTGTCAGGTCTTAACCAAACAGATCAACCCAAAATGCCATGTATTTTGTGGGCCAGGAACCTTAGAATCGCGTACTAATGAAATCGCCTGTAATGTTTGCACGCAACCAAATCTGGGCATGAGGTGGCCTTTGCCTTGGTAAATCGAACATGAAACTGTTTTCATATGTTTGCAAACTTGCATAACATCAATAAGTAACCTGTTACCAGCACACTATTGACAAAGAAACATCAATTACAGAATACAGATTCTCACTCAATTATCTATATTGATTAACAATAATTTATTGAACTCAATGAACATGTCCGCAGTATCCAATTAACTCACATATGTCTGCTCAAATGTATGCACAGAATGTTCTAAAATCCAGTCTCTTACTGCGTTTTCTGAAAAAAATAACAATGGTACATTTTTCCATATGTTTGTTACCATTGTGCTCTCATTGTTTCTTCAGAAATTGATGAATGTCTCCTTGGCAACACATGTGACCAGTTGTGTGTGGATGGAATCAATGGCTACACCTGTGGCTGCACTCAGGGTTTTGTCCTTCAAAATGACCGCAAATCATGTCAGGGTAAGCATACATTATATATGATACTAGTCTTTCCCTGCAACATTTGATATAATATCATTCAGAACCTTAAAAATTAGTTAGAAATGGAAGAATGTGATTAGTGAAATTTTAAAAGAAGGCCATACACCGCCACAGTCAAGGAAACTAATGAACACATTTCACCTACAGAAGCCATTCGAGAAAGCGGTTTTACTTGGTTGATGCTCTATATGATCTCAAACTGAATGTTAACATTTTTTAAATGTCGTTTTCAGCCATCTTCCCTTGCACAGCAAACCAGACTCAACTCTGTGATGGAGGCAACAACAGGTCATCATGTGCAAGAGTCAACAGCACTGGTGACATGTTGTGCAGGTGTCCTAAAGGATACTACTTAAACATGAAAACTCACTTATGTCAAGGTTCGTGTGTGGCATATTCATTAAGGCAGGCCTATTCTTGCCTTCTCTGATCCAGATAAGCTAAAGATTGACTATGTCTGACTCTGGCCTCATCTAGAATGTCTGAATAATTTTTTCTGTACTTTCGAGGGTCATGTGGCTTGTTGAACTTCAGAAAACTTTTCAATTTCACTTTTCGTATTGTTTCCCATCTGGATGTCAGATCACATCTTTTCAAAAGAAGAGATAGATATTGTACCATATTGATTGGGTGCTGGATGCATACAAAGCACTACATTTGATTTGATTAATTCTTTGCTACATAAGTTATTTTGGTTTGAGCAACATGAGGGAGAAAAAACTTCTTTACTGTCTATGACCTTCCAGCCTTTCGAGAATCGAGGCTTGTTCCCATTGAAGACAGATCCATAGTTGCAGTACCATCAATATTATATGAACCTCCCGCTATCCCATTGTGACTTCTTGTTTATAAGTACTGGCTGTTTTTGAAAGCGAGCCCGCAGCACAGACAGCAGGACATACACATTCTATTGTTGAATAATTTGCATGTCCCTACTACAATAAGTCATTTTCAATACATTTAGTATATTTACGGACTCCATATATTCCGAATCATAAATTATATTAATTGGTTCCTCATATTGACATATAAACAAAAAAAATATAGGTAGATAAAAAAACCAACTAAAATGAGTGATGCGCGTCAAGACAAGTCATGGGTGACTGCATGATGGTAACAAGACTTGTTGATGACGAAAATCAATCGTAGTTGCGACAACATACCAGACAAATACTTTCAGATGCTGTAAATCATTTGCACACAATTTCCAAAGTCATTGCAATAATTGATTGTCTATTTTGGAGAAATTTCATTTTACTTTTCTCTTTTAGATATAGATGAATGCAGCACTGGGACTTCAGTGTGTAAAGAAGCCACCAGCCAATGTGTGAATAAAGAAGGCGACTATGCATGCATCTGTAAAAGTGGCTTCCAATTATTAAACGACAGCCGGACCTGTGAAGGTAATAACAGGTCGATCTAAAATCTTGCCTGGGACGACAATTTTTGCCTTCTGTCCACAATTCTGCATGTCAATCAAAATCCTGCTAAACTTAGCTTTCACAATAAAACATGCATGCATTTTGACTGAATAATGCATTTGGAAACTGTGAAAAGTTCTTAATGTTGATCACACTGTGACGACAAAAAGTATTATGTCAGACACATTTATAATTCATGTAATTGTTGATCACACTATTTATAAAGTAGTAGTTACCTGATGCCACCAAATGACAGAATTATTTTAATTTTGAAAAACTTTTACTTTCCTTCACATTGTGACTAACATTTCCCATATCTTACATTGTTTATCACACTGTTAGTCAATGAATTATTAAAACAATCTATATCTATACATACGTGATTACCTTTCAAATCACTTTGCTCTCTCAGATGTGCGTTTATTGATTTAAAATTTCAAAATCGTGAAATTTACACTCGTGTATCTGTTAAAGTAGACGAACGTCAAGTATACATGCGGAATTGGACTTAAATGTCCTTTGTGAGGTCATAGCCCTATCTATTTCATGTTATTCTTCATTACTCATATGCAGCTAATGATATCATACCATATACTTTGAAATGCTATCAAAACAAGTCACTTACTGATCAGCAGCCATCATCAGTGAGGTCACAATCATAATTGTTGAGATTTATTTGCTTAGATAGAGGCAATGTTGTCATACCATCAGCAGTTAGCAGATATTAAATAGTATAAGTGATTTAACTTACTTTCAAACCAATAATGGATTAGGGCCTAAAAAACTAACGCAAGAAGTAGAAATTAAGACACTCAAACTAATCAGTAATAATTTGTTTTGGCTGAGGCAGCAATATCAGAATATTCCAAGAAAAGGTAAAAAAAAATTAATATGAAGTTAAAGCAAACAAGTGAAATATTTCGTAAATGCAAAAAATGTGACAAACAAAGGTGTTAAAATGTTTGTATATAAATGGTATATTCAACTTGCACATAGAATTGACATTTATGTCTTTGTTTTGTCCCAATGAAGATATTGACGAATGCAAATCACAAAATGGGAACTGCAGTCAGAAGTGCTTGAACACCGCTGGAGGCTATCAGTGTGCGTGTCGTTCAGGATACGTCCTTGACAGCAATGGCAAAACCTGCAGCAGTAAGTAGTCAATACATCCAAATGAATTTATACTCCAAATAGTTCACTCTAAAACTGCAAGAAGGCAAACTTCCTTTTTTTCTAAAAAACACATAGCTTCTTCTCTCTAACATGGTATTGTTTAGTTTAATTATTATTTAATTATCTAAAATAATTAACCAAATTAGGGTCTTATTATATAGGCCTATCATAATTATCAGCCTTTGCTTGGATTACTGTGTAATTGACCAATCTTTCCCTTGTTTATGTAATAACCAATAATCGCCTTAATTTTGAATTACCTAATATATAATGCACTAAAAGTATCTAAATGGAAATATTTTGCAGATGTGAATGAGTGTGCGAGCAAAGACAAGAACAAATGTGACCGCAATTATGGAGTATGCACAGATCTGTCACCAACACTTGATGGGCAACTTGGTTATTCCTGCTCATGTGCAGCTGGCTACACTGGAAATGGCTTTGCATGTTCAGGTATATGGCGATTTATATCCATCCAGTTTTCGGGTTAAGCTCTGCCTCACCCCCACCCCATGCTGCAGACCAAGGTCTGTCAAGCAACCCTGTTTTCACTGTACAAAGTGTACTGTCAATATTGGTAGAATGGATTGCAAAAATTAAAGGTTGAATTAAGGTTTACCATGATGACATAGGGCAACATAGTCCCAATAGAAGATGCTATATAGGTAAGGTTGTGTGGCTAGTGTATTTATCAATTACAGTGTATCTACAGTATGATTGAAATGCCAGAGAATGACAAAAACTTCCTATAGTTCCATGCTCAGTAATTTCTGTCATTCATTTGAATACAGTCACAATACACTTATCAATCGCTGTTTGTCCAGTCCTGTTCACTTCTATATCTTATAATCATGACGTAATATATCTTGCTCTTGCAGATCTCTAGTATCCTATGTATACAACTTTTATATTGGCAAAATATAGATCTATCTAACAGGTAAAACGTGTAATAGTGTTTTAAGTTAGTCATCTTCACAGAAACAGTTTCAAATGTTTGCATATAGAGAGGGTGGTGAAAATAAGACTCTTTTTTTAAACCATTTTAGGTAGTGATGAAATTTATTGGCACCAGGGTTTTATCTTGTTCCACCAGAGGAGCAATAGTCTCATGAATATTGATATGGACGACTCATAAATGTCATACTTGGCAGCTAGGCTGAACGGCTCTGCTCGAAGCATGTATACCCAGTTTTTTCTTTCGAAGATGAAAAAGCAAACTGCAGTAACCATAGGGAATAGTGTTTAGAAAACAAAAAGTACAATAAGTTCAAACTGATTTTCAAACAACAGCACATCCATAATTAAACATAACAGACTCTGAAGAAATTTGACTGGAGTAAAATGTTGTTATTGACATTTAACATGGTGTTGCTTGACTTTAAAACAATAATTTAGGATGTCGCTTGCTGAAAATAAACAATTACTCTCACCGTTACCATGAAATAAATAATATACATTATGCTTGCAATGTCAAACTGCTTGTGGTTGGTAAAATCAAATCATGAATGAAGTCTAGGTAAAAATATTATTCTTAAATAAGGAGATTCCAGATAAAATTCATAATTCCTTGTATAGTGGACATATTATACTACTGGGAAATATGCCTACATGATTCCTATACTTGCAGAAGTATATTTTGCTTCAGCCTCTTAATTTTGGGAAAACACATCTGACGTAGGTCAGCAACAATTGGAATACCCTTTTTTTTAACCAATCTAATTTGGTGAATGTACATTGTAATTTGAGTCTTGTTGCCTTTTATTTCTCAGACCTGAATGAGTGCATCTTGGTAGACAGGGGAGGGTGCCAGCAAGGCTGCGTCAACCAGGAAGGGTCCTACTCCTGCTTCTGTGGCCAGGGCTACACCCTCGCCACTGATGGCAAGTCTTGTCAAGGTAAGGATACCCCTGTGCGGGAGTCTCCAATCAATACTAAAGAAATCTTTGAATTGTATGATTTTAATCTTAATGTATTTACTTCAATGTGTGGTGCCATGCTATAATTACTCATGAAATACTAAAGGGTTTAAAGCAAAAACTTCCTATGTCTTTGCAGATATAAATGAATGCAGTGAAAAATTGGACAAGTGTTTCAGCAGTGAACAACATTGCAGCAACTTGACTGGAAACTACCAGTGCTCATGTCCAGAAAACACATATCTGTCCTCTGATGGAAGATCTTGCGTAGGTCAGTAACCTTCTGTTTTGTTCTTTGTAATGTAGGGAGGAGAACAAATGGACTCAGTTTGATGTGGAATTGTAGGTTCACAAATAGATCTAATGCCCTGAATTTTTTCAAATATGAAAACTTTAAAGTTACAACATCTAAAATGAGCTCTTGCTTAACTTTTTTTGGTGTTTTTTTCGTGTTCTGTAATAAAAGGTTCAAGTCTTTTTAGGTATTCATATATCTCAATGAAGCCTTGTTATTTGCAGCTCACCCTGGGTGCACATCAGACCCTGGCTGTTCTCATTCCTGTATTCCTGTCAATGGAAGCGACACGTGTGTCTGCCCCCGAGGGTTGCGTTTAGCTACTGATGGTCTGCAGTGCATAGGTTGGTAACTGTTTTTTAGTTCATTCACACCTGTCATGTCTCTGCTGTGTCTTCTGAGAAACACAAGTTTTCCGCTGGAACTTTCTTTGCAAATCTTGACAAACGTCATTTAGTGCCCTGAGACAGTTCTGCCTGCACTTGTGGACATTGACTGCATTAGTAGAAACTATTACATTGAAATAGTCCACGAAACAAAAAAGACTCACTAAGTTATATTATGATGTCTGTGTCTTAATCCATTTGCTGTAATAACACAAATATATTAAACTGATTATCTCTGGCGGTAGTAACATCTATTTCGGTCTAATGTATGTAAGGACAAAACGCTCAATGGAAATTGATTAGACTACTGCCTTCGAGACCAGTCAATATTTGTATAATAATTGTTGGAAGAATAATATTATGCCTAATAAATATGAGAACTGGGAAAAAAAGAGAACACTTTTTCATTAATTTAATATAATTTGTCAGTTCTCATAGCTCCTGAATACACTGTTTGCCATGTCCAAAGAAAGTTTATTATGGGTGGAAATAAATGGTTCATTACGAGTTATGATGGAGATGCCTCCTGATGTGTGTCTAATTTAGTGCTTTGCAATAGCAATAATTTTCTACTGGCAACACAGAGTTCACAGAAAATTAATCTGCGAATAATGTCTTCTCATCTGAGGATATCGAATCTTGCCATGTATATATGTTGACTTAGGTTGTTTTTGTGTTAAATCTCACCTGACATTTGAAAGAACAAATTTGGTGGATATTTCATCCTGCAAAGCTTGGAGTAATAAATTTACTCAGGTGGAGAAACGCAGATTTAATGTAACCAAGATTACATTAAGGAAATTTGAATCATAATATGAGAAATTAATTGAATCAGTGTGACGCTGTGATGTATTTGTAGAAAAGAATACAATTTCTTAAATTTTTCAGACATAGATGAATGTGCCAGCAGTACTGCCAACCACTGTTCATCATCCAACCTTGTGACTTGTGTCAATTTCAATGGAGGATACCGATGCCAATGTCTCAATTCATCCCCGCTGCAAGTGGAGTGGAATAGATGCCAAGGTAACTGCTGATTATTCTGATTACCTCTTCTACAGTTAATTGGATACATATAAGAATAGTTCCAGGAAAATCTTTTTTGTCCTTCCTGCTCATCTCATCAGCCTAATTAATCTTTTTTTCCTTGTATAACGGAAAATTTATTCAGCAAGTCCGTCGTATCATAGATGTCATTTATGGCACATTTGCCTCATCATTTCGTGTTAGAGGTGAAAGTTTCCACTGATGGAAATGAAAAATTTTAGTAAGGGGAGCTCCTTGGTGATGCAGTAGCATCATGCCAGTACAAATTTTTAAAATAGAAAAAATTCAGGACCTCCAAAGGAGTATAATTTTGGCTAGCAGTACCTGGAGGACTGAAAAAGTAACAGGAAATGGTATATTTCACCAATATGTGAATATTTCCGTGATTATTGGGTCATTGGGGGTGTTGCAGCAGGGAAAAGCACCCCCAGTTTTCTGATCAAGGGAGCTCAGTGCTTGTGACAATGTCTCTACTGCCATTGTGTCTAATAGCAAAAAGAGCTTTTCAAAAGACTTTGTATATTCCAAATAGCACTATGAGGATATTTGAAAAGATCAAATATCCCCCAAAATGCTATTTGGATATTTCATCAGACCCTTTTTCATCAGATGATATTCCATCAGATGCTTTGCCTTACCATCTGAAGCTTTGGCTGGCCATATGGTACTTTGGCTGCTGCCAATTATTCTCTGGGTCCTATTGTGACTTTACTGTTCTTTTTCAGGAAAAATGTGTGATGTTTGCAGCCCTGACACTCGCTTATGACTAGCAGGAAAATTATGAAACTTTGAGGATATTTCAGTAAATACCTGAATTTTATCACCTGATTTTCAGAATTTATCTACGATTTTCTTAGCAGTCAATAAGGCCATTTCTTTAAACATAAAAGATCGCAATTTTCATTTGCGTCATGCTGCTAACTTTTTTGCAAAACGTACAATGTTCAGAGACCTGAAACTCAAATACCATGAATAAGAAAATTACAAAAGTCGGCAAATATTTCAGTAAATACCTGAATTTCATCACCTGGTTTTCAGAATTTATCTACAATTTTTGTAGCATTCATTAGGGCCATTTCTTTAAACATAAAAGATCGCGATTTTCATGTGCATCATGCTGCTAACTTTTTTGCAAAACATGCTATGTTCAGAGACCTGACACTCAAATACTATGAACAGGAAAATTATGAAAGTTGGAAAATATTTCAGTAAATATCTGAAGTTTATCACCTGCTTTTCAAAATTAATCTACGATTTTTTTGAGCAGTCAATAAGGCCGTTTCTGAAAACATAACAGATCGCGATTTTCATGTGCGTCATACTGCTACCTCTTTTGCAAAACATACAATGTTCAGAGACCTGAAACTTAAATACTATGAAAAGGAAAATTATGAAAGTTGGGAAATATTTCAGTCAACACCTGAATTTCATCACCTGGTTTCAGAATTTATCCACGATTTTTTTAACAGTCAATAAGGCCATTTTTTAAAACATAAAAATCACGATTTTCATGTGCGTCATGCTGCTAACTTTTTTGCAAAACATACAATGTTCAGAGACCTGAGACTCGAATACTATGTATAGGAAAATTATGAAAGTTGGGAAATATTTCAGTCTATATCTGAAATTTATCATCCGGTTTTCAGAAATTTTCTACAATTCATTTTGTGGCCAAAAACGTCTAAGGTCGTTTGTATAAACACAAAAGATCGCTAACTTCAGATCCGAAACAGCTTATTTCTCGGTTGCAAAACCTGCCATATTTATAGCCATGGAACTCAGAGACTATCAATACGAAAATCATGGAAGCAAGGGAATACTTGAGTCAATACTTAAATTTTGTCACCTGGCTTTCAGAATTTGTTTAAGAATTTTATAGCAGCCGAAAACTTCATTTGTTTAAACACAAAACATCTCGAATTTCAGATCCAAAAAAGCTTATTTCTCTGTTGCAAAACATAGGCCTACCATGTTCAGAGCCGTGGAACTCACAGACTATCAATAGGCAAATCATGAAAGCGAGGGAATACTTAGGAAATAATTTTTTGATGAATCTGGCTTGTGTTGTATCAACAAATAACTGGTTACCCTATCAGCGTGCCTTGGCGGTCCAACGTCGGCCTGAAGCTTGCCCGATGCTACTGACATCGGACTGACGCTGGGCCGACGTTGGACCGCCGAGGCATGCTGACAGGGAAGGTCTTTCTATTGTTATGAGGGACAATCAACCCAATTTTTACTCGGATTCCGGGGGGAATCCCAAAAATATTAGCATCTTTTGACATGGGAAAAAAAGACAGAAAAAAACTATTTCCATGACAGTAAAAAAGACCTCGCTCCCTCAATTTTGCAGTTAAAGCCTTGAAATTCATAGAGCACCTTTCTGGGTACTTCTTGCGTCTTCGCTGAACACGGCATTAATTTCGGGTAAAGCGTTTTGATTATACAGCACTCTGACCGTGGAAAAACAAATTTTTCACATGTCTAAATTTAGAGGACTGGCGAATAAAATTTGTTCAATGTATCTTCACGCCCTTTCCAGCGTAGATGCAGACATCACTTGGCTACATGGTGTAGCAGTTTCATGACAATTGCATTAAAATGCAATTTTTAGGAAATGATTTTCTGCACCAAGAATATTTCGGTTTTGCAACTTTTTGGCATTCATGAACTGGCCAACCTGTGACGTCATCAAGTGACGTCATCAAGTGACGTCATGGCCTGACGTCACTTAGTTTGCAATGACTGTTTTGTTTGCAAGTATTTTCAGTGCCTTTTTTTTGCTTGCTGTTCAATATTAAGATTAACAACCCCTTAAAAAAAAATTTTCACGTCATTTGGGAAATAATTTTTTAATGAATCTGGACAGAAATTATCAATATCTGCTTCACTGAACTAGAACTCAACCCATCCCTGGCAGTTCAGATTGATGAAGACTTGACTTCCTTTGAGAAAAGATCAGGAATTTCATGAGACAGGCTAATTTAAGTAAATTTGGCTAAATAGATGTCATTTCACCGCCTGACACCTGGGCTTGCTTTTACTAAAATGGATTAGTTTAACCTCAGTTTAAGAGTTAAACTTTGGTTAGCTAATCTTGGAGTTTAACCATGTTTTATCAAAATAGTTTAACCACAGATTAACTAACTGTGACGTCTTAATCTGTAGCCTCAAAAAACAGCTGAAGAAATAAGTGCCTTTCATCTATATTTAGGAGAAGGAGACAAGATGTAAGTTGAGATAATATTTTTTAACACTCCAACAAAGCCTTTCCCTTGTCTTGTTTCATATGATATTATGTAAATCCTCAAGAAAAATGCCATGAAAGTTTTGAACTGAGGACGTAAACAAAACTGAGATTGAGGCTGAGTTTAATCTGAATGGTTAACTGGTGGATTTAAGACCAAGAGATTATAATATTCAAGAATTTAGTTTGCAATGTGTTAAAATTGTGCCATCCAGAGAGGGAATAATAATACTATTTGGTGTCAGTTGACCATGCATTCAGAACTCAGAATGAGGCTCAAGTGGCTTGGCTCCTCCCCCTAACAACACCTTGGATACCAGCTCTATCTATGGCAGGAACAGCCCCAGAGAAGCTGATTTAGGCTTATATTAAAGCCAATATTTGGTTGTTTTTCATTGTAATACCACTTACCTTTAAATCAAATAATTTTAAATTTGAATAATTCAACAATCGAAATGCTGCCATTCTATTTTATACCCATACATGTATGATGCATCTATAGGCCTATTAATACAAACTGGAATCGATAAACTTTTTTCTTGGCCTTAACATAAATATCATTTGAATATTATTTTGTCAAATGTGTGAAGAATAAATGCACACAAAAAAAAGGCTAATAAATGTCCAAAAAGTTATTATTTTATTTATATTATTTATTGTGGAAGGCAAAAAGAAGTGTATTGAATTGAACAAAAATTAAGCAGACAATTAATGCATTGCTGCAAGTTTGGTTAAACATGAAAAATAAACTTTTCAGATTATCTTTACATAAATTTTTAGGATATTTTTTTATCTTAAATCGGCCTTTTCCCAATATAATATAATTTTATATGTCAATCACAAAATAGGGGTTGGATTTGGTATATATATTTGGTAGCAAGCAACCCTGAGTGTTCTGAAAAAAAAGTGATATTTCTGGTGACGAGGAAAATTTGACATATAATACAAAAATATTCTAAACAGATAGGCCTATAGCGTATTATGTAGGTATCCATTCGTGATTAGAATAGCGATATTATCAGCGCTGCAAGTTTATGCACCAGTGACAGCCACAAGTAAATTGGTTAAACTTAGAACTCTGAATGTCACTGACAAGTGCAAACAAATTTGGCATTTGGATTTTTTCACCTTTGTTAAACAGAGTCATTGCTGATATTGAAATAAATCAGTAAAATTTATGCAATGTTGTAATTTTTTTGAGATCAAAGCTTAATTGTTTGACATGAAAACACAGGATTTTATTTCTCAAACAGATATATGATGGCAGGCAGCATTATGGTTCTACCTACAAAAAATTGATAGCAATGGCACAGTTATAGTAGTTATGACAGTGACAACTATTTTGCAACAGCTTAACAACTATCGGGTCTAAAGAAACGGCAGACCCCATTTTAGAAAGCTAAGATGATTATTTGCTATATCATCACAATTTAGTAGCATTTACTGCAATTAATGACTTTTCAGGACGATTAATGACTTTTCAGGATTCTAGATAGGGAGAGGAAAGATGAGGAGACGGGAGGTCGAGGTAGAAGGAGATAGAAAGAGATAGGAGGAGATAGAAGGAGGAGGTAGAAGGAGGAGATAGAAGGAGAAGGAGGAGATAGGAGGAGATAGAAGGAGGAGATAGGAGGAGATAGTAGGAGGAGATAGAAGGAGGAGATAGAAGAAGGAGGTAGAAGGAGGAGGTAGAAGGAGGAGATAGAAGGAGAAGATAGAAGGAGAAGATAGAAGGAGGAGATAGAAAGAGGAGGTAGAAGGAGGAGATAAAAGGAGGAGGTAGAAGGAGGATGTAGAAGAAGGAGATAGAAGGAGGAGGTAGAAGGAGGTGACAGAAGGAGGAGATAGAAGGAGGAGATCGAAGGAGGAGATAGAAGGAGGAGTAGAAGGAGGAGATATAGAGATAGAAGGAGGAGATAGAAGGAGGAGGTAGAAGAAGGAGATAGAAGGAGGAGATAGAAGGAGTAGGATCTGGAAGATAGGAGGAGGAAATGGGAAGAGGAGGATGTCAGAGGGCGCAATAGGAGGCGATAGGGGTAGGAAAATAGGAATTGAGAGGAAGAGGTTGGAGGCGATGACAGGAGGAAGAGGTAAGAGATAGAAGGAGAAATAATGAGGAGGTAAGAGATAGGAGGTTAAGAGAGGAAATGAGATAAAGAGATAGGAGAAAGAGTTAGGATGATGAGATAGGAGGAGGAGATTGGAGGACGAGAAAGGGGGAGATAAGAGAAAAGATATGAGGAGATAGGAAGAGGTAAGATGAGAAAGATATAGGATTAGATAATACCAAAAGATGGGAGGAAAGAGGTAGAGAGAGGAGGTGATAGAAAGACATAGGAGAAGGAGTTAGGATGATGAGACAGGAGGAGGAGACTGGAGGAGGAGGAGAATGGAGGTGATTGGAAGAAAAGATGGGAGGAGATAGGAGATAGAAGGAGAGAGGAAGAGGTAAGATGAGAAAGAGAATGGGGGAGGATTGAGGAGGATATAATACGAACAGATGGGAGATAGGAGATGGAGAGCAGAGGTGATAAAAAGAGGTAAGAGGAGGACCTAGAATGACAAGATAGGAGGAGGAGATTGGAGGAGGAGCAAGGAGATTAAAAGAAAAGATACATGTAGGAGGACATAGGAGATAGAAGGAGAAGGAATAGGTAAGATAAAAAAGAGATAGGAGGAGGAGACAGGAGGGGATAGTATGAGGAGGTAGTAGGGGAATGAGGATCAGTGGCGCATTTATGGGGGGGGGGACCACTGCCCCCCCCCCCACCTCAGGGCCATAATTAACATGGGGAAGATAGGAAAAGCAGGAAGCGACCGCGTATTCGCCCCATGTTATACCCCTCCCCCCAGGCCATTCTCGATACGCCTCTGATGAGCATATTGAAGATAGGACGGGAATAATATTAGGATAGGAGGAGGAAAGAGAAGATAGGAGAAAGTTGGAGGAGATAGGATGAGGCAATTGGAAGAGGAGCAAGGAGGAGATAGAAGGAGAAAGAAGGAGATATTAGGAGGTGGTAATAGACCGCCAGACAGACAGACAGACATTATTTATTTTAATATTATGAGGATATGGAAGATAGGTGATATAGAAGGAGACAGAAGGGGATAGGAGGGCAAAAAAGAGGAGGAGGATGAAGGCCATTCTCATCCTCATATCTCATCCGCATGTCTCATCCTCCTAATTAACTCCCATCCTATATCCATCTCCTCTTATCTCATCCTACCTCCTCTCATATGCCATTTCCTAATTTTCCTCATCCTATCTCCTCATACAACCTCTTTCTCCCCTCCTCGTCCTCCAACCTCTCATCGCTTCATCATACCTTCTCTATTTATATCTTCCTTTCTCTTATGCCCATCTCCTACTTCCTCCTGCTCTTCTACTCAACCTATCTCTCAATTTCTATCTCCTAGTAGCTCCTATTTACTTATCCTTTATCCAACTCTTCTAATCTCCTCCTACCCATTATATCCTCCTCCTTCCCTCCACCTATCACAGCAGTAAATGAAATTTAAACAAACAATGCAAGAAATTAACTAAGTACTGCACTCTTTCAATAGGCAATTAATTGCATGGTGGCAGTAGAGCCAGAGCCCAAGAAATTATAGGGGCCTGCCACGGGGACAGCCCCATTGAAAGGGGTACTGCTAAGGGACAGATTTGGCACTTTAATAAATTGTTTGATACTGTATTTGGAGTGGGGACTGGAGTGGGGAAAGAAACGGGGACAACCCCAGTTCTTGGGCATGCCCTGATAGCTTTGTGAAACTAGGCCCTTGTTTTTAGCAACCAAGATAACTTTGTAATAACTTCTTAAACCAGCCATATGTGATGGTGGAGCTAATCTCAGTTTAACCTAAGTTTAAACTAGGATTAACATATGATAGAATCAAGATTAGTTTAACAAGTCAGGTTAACCAGTGAACCTAGATTAACCAGCAGTTTAACTTTTAGTAGAATGAAACAAGATTAAACCCCCAGTTTAACCCAGGATTAAGTCTGGATTAGTTTAACTTCCAGTTAAACCATCTTAGTAAAAGCATGCCCAGGTGTCTCTCCTGTGCCTGCGCACTTCGGGAGTGCTTCCCCCTTGTGTAGTAGGAGATTTGGCAGTGCTTGACAGCCATCTCTTCTACAAATAGTGTCAAAATAGTTTCTAACCATGAGTCACTATTTGGTCACTATTTGATGTAGAAGAGATGGCTGTCAAATATATTATGACAAAGTTTCTACATAGCACATTAGAACTTATGGAAAAGTTCAGTAGAAAATGTGGCTTGGTTGCACTTTTTGGATATTTTGTAGGGATATTGGCAAAGCATGGTGAGGGGAGTAGATATTATGACAAAGACCTATTTTAGTGTCTGGCATGCAAAAGGCAGCCCGATTTGCAAATCGGGCATGTAGACCTATCGGCTGTAACACTCAGCTTCCTTGAGTTCTCCCCCCCCCCCCCGATTTCCATGACTAGGTGAAACTACATCCTGTCAAAGATAATCATTGAAATATAGATGCAAAATTAAGGCTAAATCATAGGCGTATTTCGCGGGGGGTCGGGGGGGGGGGGCTGCTGCCCCCCTGGCATCAGGGCAAATGGCATATATCAGGGCAAATCCTGACCAATCAGGGCAGATCCACTGCCCTGGTCACATCCGCGCCATGTTAAAATTTCAGGGCGAAATAGTGACAGCCCCCAGCGAAACGCCGGTCCCGTACGCCTATGGGTTAAATTGTAGACATCCCAAACCCAAGTTAGAAATGGAAACTAACGTGAATGATATTTAAACCTATAATTTTCTTTAAAAATTTCAGATCTCGACGAGTGTGCCACCATGAAATATAACTGCCCTAAAAATTCAAGATGCTTCAACAAGGACCCGGGATATTCCTGTCAGTGCCAGGCAGGTTACTCAAAGATTGGAGTCAGTTGCATCGGTAGGTTTGGTTTCACCATCACATGACGTTTGAAAGAACAATTATGGTGGCTATTTCATCCTACAAAGTTTGGAGTATTAAATTTACTCAGGTTGAGAAACACAGATTTAATCTAACCAAGATTGCCTATAGGAAATTTTAATTCAATTTCATTATCTAAAACATGTGAATACTAAGTCCATAAAATGACAGTGACAAGCATATGTAAAAACTTCAAGTAAAAACAGAATAAGTTATATACTATCAGGATTAATGAAGCCCTTAAGGCGCGTGAACTTGACCATGGCTGGGATATTAGGTTGACTAATTGAGTGATAACTGAACACCAGAAGGACCTGGCTTTAATTAGATATTCAATTTGCCCATGATATTAAATATTATATACGTAATGCTTAAAATTAGAAAAATAATTTAAATCTATCAAGTAATTGCTATTTTAATTTATTTAAATAGATAAAAATGAGTGCCTGACAGGAAACCATTCATGTGACAAATCGGCCAACTGCATCAACACTGAAGGAGCCTACCAGTGCTCGTGCAAGCCAGGGTTTGAAGGGGACGGATTCCACTGCCAAGGTAGGAAGAAATAATATTATGATGCCAAGCTTTATTATTTATTTCATAAAGTTGCTCTCAATAGTCATTCAGTCCATTTTTAACATGTATCTTTGAAATTTTGAAGAACATGCAGTTAGTGCTCTTTTCGAGTGTGACAAGATTCATAACTCATGCATGCCACAGCCACATAAGAAGCCAATTCAGGGAGATCTTCGGTGGTCCTGGTGACAGCTTTTTCCATACAAGCGATATTAACTTCCGACTGTTTGTCCATTCATTAAATGTACTGTAAATGAATATCATCCTTTACAAAGATTGAATGTTTCATGAATTTTTTTTCTTTATACCAGACATAAATGAATGTGCAATGGCTGATATGTGTGACATGAAACCTGGAATTGGTCTGTGTAACAATACCCAAGGGTCATTTTCCTGCTCATGCGCACAAGGGTACACATTGGCTCCAGATGGTAAAACTTGCAGTGGTAAGTCAGCTAATATATATCTTATCGATGCCGAGTAATGTGTAAATATATGCATACATAATACATGTATCTACTTAAATAAATAAAAGGATTGTTAACGTCATCAGTAAAAATCTATGTTTAACTGTATGCATAGGTGACAGAACATAATTGTTGACTTTAAATTCAAGTCTGCCAAATCTGCCAAAATCTGAAGGCTTACTTCTTTTTTGTCAGAGTAAAAGGTAATTCACTCATGAATGCGGTTGTATAATTTTTCAGAAGTTTCAAAAAAGGGGATGTGAATAATTATCACAGGTTTTTGTGACATTGTATGTTATTTTTCCCCACAGATATAAATGAGTGCCAGGCCAGCAAGGTATGCGGAGAAATATGCACCAACCACTTGGGAACATTCAGATGCACTTGCCCAGAAGGGATGCTCTTGGGTGCGGATCAGAAGACATGCACAAGTGAGAAACTTAGCATTGTACACTGATAGATTGCATCAGCTTTAAAAAAATCACAGGCCTTTGAAAAAACCTTTCTTTGTACAAAAGCATAGATGTGCCTCAAATGATTACTTTTCTGCTCATTTTTAACCAAATTAGAATACATTATGGAATGATTTTGGAAAAAACTGCTTTTGATTTGCTTTTCAAAAAATATGTATTTTGAAATTCATGCATATATGGATTTTTTTTAAATTGGGATAAAAAACAAAGTACAGCACCAGAAAATTGAGTTTACTGCTTTTAATATAGAAACTATTATGTCGTAAACAATATTTCATCATCTGAATATGCATATTGACAGTTGAGAAGCCATGCAGCAATGCAACAGCCAGCAAGTGCAGCTACAAATGTGTCACAGTTTTGGGAGTGGAGAAATGCATCTGTCCCTCGGGGCAATCGGTCGACAACTCTGGCAGCTGCACAGGTATGGAGTAACATTGCTGATAGCAATGATAATAATACACTGAATTCACAGAAGCAATTTGTCCACATTCTTTATTTCCTTTGATTACAAAACCAACACATTCGCAAGGCAACTCTGAAACCTTAATAAGTAATATATTTTTGATAACGACATAACTAACACTGATATTTTGAGGACATTTTATACACTGACCTTTTCCTGTTTTCAGTATTGATTTCTTAGAAGAAAAAAATTTAAAACTAATGCGTGCTTCTCTTTTTGTGTAGAATTTGCTAATATTTACTATGTGAAAACCTTCCTCTAAATATTTTTTTCAATATTCATTCTGTACCTGATGATGGCCAAATAAAGGTCGACATATTGTAAAAACATTTCTTAGTTCGGAATAACTTTCCTTTGATATTGAATGGAAAATGATATGACAAACAGACCTTGTCAGAAGGAGCATGAATGGTGTTATGCAAGCCCCTTCCATGTGTGTTATTCAGTTAATTTTCCCCTGTATTCCAAGAAGACTTACGAAGTCAACCACTGAACATCGGGGGGAGTTGTGACAATGTGACAGTGCACAATTTCCACACTTTTTTTTTATCAAGGGAGCTCAGCTTCCCCGAGTTCCCTGTTCCCCGCTCTTTTCCATCTCTGCCTGTTATAGCTGCGTGGTTTATTACTTACAATCACAGACAACATATACAACATACAACATAGAAAGACAACTTCTAATGACATGAAGAATCACCAAAGCACAAGTTTCAATAGCACTTTAATTCCAGGAGACTCATGCTGTGGTGTCTGACAAATCAAAAGGATTAGGAATCTGATTCTTGTACTACAATCTGTTATGACAAATCATGTTTACTAATCAAACAGCCTCTATGGTTTCCATACCACAAAAAAAGCAAATGAGGCCCTCTCGAACTATGACTGTGATAATACCCAAAATATGTTCTGCAGATAAGTTGTGATATTGATTACGATCATAAGACTGCCAATCGCGCAGGTTATTGAAAAACAAATTAACACATAGGGTAATGTTCTTTGAGTCGGACAGTTGGATTCAAGCCATTTTAGAAAGTGACATCTAGCCAGGTTAAAGGGTTATAGGTTATATCAACCAGGGTATCAAATTGAACGTTTTCCGGAAATCTATTAAAAATTGACAATTTGCATAATTGGAACACTGTGTATTGGGTTATTTTTGGGACTTTAAAAAAAGAGAGGGGTAACCTTGAGTCGGACAGTTACAAGGCATTGAAGTACATTTGTTTAAGATCCTTCCAATCCATTAATAGATGCCATGTTAGAGCACAAAATACATTGAGCTCAGTACGAACCATTTTGATGACAATCTGAGGTCAAACCAATACCATAGACCTGAATAAAACCCTTCAATCTGGAGAAATTTCACTAAAATAATCAATTCCTGATCAAACAGAAAAGTGAAAAACGGAGTTTTTACCCCATTTTCAGGATCATGAAAAACCCACTATACTTCTTTGTATCATGCTGAAACTTTTTGAACAGATAAAAGAGGTCTTAAGCTGAAGATTGGTACCAAATACATAGGTATAGGAGCTCTCAATTGGTCAATACAGCCCAACAAAAAGTGTCCGACTCAAGGTAACACCCTCTAAGTGTCCGACTCAAAGAGCATTACCCTACATAATTTTTGCTTGATTCAGATCAAAATGAATGCACAGCCAACAGCACTTCGTACCCATGTGACACAACAAGAGGATTCTGCAACAACACCCTGGGAAGTTTCACCTGTGGTTGTAACCATGGTTACATTGTCAATTCCCAAAATCTTTGTCTAGGTAAGCAATTTACTTTTTGGCTAATAAGCCACAATTAACCAACATTACTTAGATAGGATAATGTAGCTCTTCTGCCCACTTTCAGCAGCAATTGAGATTCAGGTTTTTGTCATTGTATATAATAATGACAAAAACTTTTAATGTACATGTAACTCAGTCAAAATTTTGTTGGGTTGAAAGTGAAACCCCGTTGTTCAATGTTTTGCCTAACATAAGACCACGGTAAAATATTATTTGATATCAATCATTACTACTATACTTGCAATTTGATATTGATTTAAATTGCCTTTATATTCATACAAGGATCTATTTTGCTTTTTTCTAGATCGGAATGGAGCCTGGGGCGCTTGGGGCAGCTGGGGAGGTTGTTCCAAGTCGTGTTTCGGAGGAACAAGAACGAGATCCAGAATATGTGACTCCCCAACCAGACAAGGAGTAGGAGCGACATGTGCTGGGTCATCCACAACATCTGAGAGCTGCAACACATTCTCATGTCCCTGTGAGGCACTTTGAAGATTGTTAATTCAATTTGAATGTGACTAATTCAAGGAGCTTTAAAGTAACCTGTTGTTGTCAATTTTCCATTACAGTAACACCCGATGAAATGAGATATGGTATCTTGATAACCCTGTCTGGGGTGACTGTGGACCAGGTAGGTTTTTGCATTCATCTAAATTCACCAAACACTGTACCATTCAAGAATATCTTTTGCAGAAATAACCACTTCTGTAAACCAAAAAACAACCAAGTTTACCTAAAATCTACATCAGAACTACATATAAAAAAAATCTATGAGAGATTGCCTGGCCAATGAAAAATACCCAAAAATACATTTGTTATGTAGGTGGGTTGAGGGTTTGCTTATTTGGACGGAGTCATTAACTGTTGAACATGTACTCTTTCAGGACATATTAAAATGCTTCCCAATGCCTTCATGTGACAGTTAAAATAACTACCTGTTCCTGACGAGTTTGATTAGCCACAGTCCTTTTTGTAGATCAAATGGCCAACATATCTTTTCATATAGATCTAGTTCCAAATTAATTCAGAAAGAAACCTTTTTTTTTTTTTTCATTTCTATTACAATAGACTCCTGCCAAGACACCGAATGACGGCATGATTATTTTACATCCCATTAAAAATATATTTTATCAAAAAACACAAGAGAGAGATATGTCGTCAAAATTATCGATTAACTGCATGGGACAGACACATATAAAATTTTTCTTTTATATTGTAAAGGTAATCGAAGCCATTTTAATGAGATAACTTTAAAAGTAACAGGTTTGATATCTGTTGTTCTCCTACGAGCTCATCACTTTATAATTACACTCCTAATGCAAAAGTTCTTGATGGTATATTTAAAGAACCCAAAGCAGAAAAAGGTTCTAAATTTTGTTAAGGATTCAACTGAATTGAAATGGTTCAATACTGGTTGGAAGGCCCTGTGAAGGAACCCTATGCTCCCAAATTGAGAGAAAGGGGTTTCATTGTTGGAGCTCAGTGCAGCTGGATTATCTGAGTGTTGTATTTGTTTGTTTTCGGAACCTTTTTAAAAGTTGAATAATGAACCTTTTAGGATTCCTTATCTATACCAGCTTATAGAACCCTTTTTGTTAAGAGTGTACATCCTTGGCAGGCCTGATCAAGCTTAAATCTATCTCATCTGCGCAGGAGCATACAACAGTGTGCAGCAAATTTCATACGCTCTTTGATCAAGCATTCTGCAATTCCGTCACTGCTTATAGGCCTACTATTACTATAACCAAGTTCCCATTTGCACCTGGATTGAGGGAAACACTGATTTTAGAAGGATAAGCTTAGTTCCTCCATGCTTAGTTCCTCCACAGCATCCACCATTGATGTTGATATCAAGATTGGATAGAACATTTGTTGCTTATGATTGTCTATCGTTGCAGTTCAACACATTGTTCAAAGAAATCTACAGAACGAAGGTGGCAGAGGAAATAAATGTCATGTGTTCCAGGTCTGCAGAAAATGTGGCAATTTGCTGCGGGATGACTTCCAACACATTTGTGTAAGTTATGCACATTTTCATGGTAGTTATATTTCATTCATGAAGGTTTTATCTCCATGTGTCAGTTGAAAAAAAAAATTCTCTATGCATATTAGTTCATGTATAATGTATATTGAAAGAATACAGAATGTGGAACTAT
Organism: Platynereis dumerilii; assembly: GCA_026936325.1. Classification (NCBI taxonomy): domain Eukaryota; kingdom Metazoa; phylum Annelida; class Polychaeta; order Phyllodocida; family Nereididae; genus Platynereis; species Platynereis dumerilii. Next base: position 30,677,789 of record JAPTHN010000011.1, read on the forward strand.
TATTAGATCTGTATATCGGTTTATTTTCAGTAATTTGATGACTGGAGTCAGATTAAGAAATTTCTCACATGTATCTACCGTAAAACAGTTGCTTGATAATGTTTCTCTATTCAGACTCAGACTCAGACTCAGACTCTTTTATTTTTTGCTCACACAATAACATAAAAAAGAAATTTCAATCAACCACAATAAACCAAGAGCAAAGGGACCCCTCGATGGCAAAAACATTGCCGCTGCTGAGGGGCCCCATTGTTTAGAAAGTAATATATAAAGGCACAGTAGACGGCAATATACTTTTCAAATTAATTTTGGAGGTAAAAATAGAAAAAAGAAGAGGCATATATTGAATATTTAAATCTAATTGGTAGTACAGGGCTGATGGGCGGAGACAAGAGGGTATGCTGCTGTGAACAAAGCACTATTACTTGCGATTAATCAAGTTCTGTTACATATATAGCAATGAGGAATTGAACAATTTGGATCATAATTTTCTAATAATCTAATTTTGATGTAGTTTTTGTATCCATTAAAACTATGCGTAAAAATTTTAGTCTTGAAATTCTCTTGCATGTTATTGAATAATTTGTAAATTTATATTTTATTCCATTCCTTGCAAACTCATGTCTCACAGCAGGCAACAGCAAAACAGAAGCATGTCTTGTATTATAATCATGTCTTGTCAAATTTAGTCATGCATGCTACGCGGCAGCATTAGTTCTGGTGCTACTTTTTATTACCACTTTAATTTCAGACCAAACAGAAATATGACTTTTGTTGGAAGTAACGATATCCTGACAAGTTCAGATTACCCTCGGCCAAGCAACATAGCAGAAGGGTCTATCGATGAAGTTTTCATAATCAAATCCAAAGTGGATAATGAGCTTTGTACTGCAGCGAAAGCTAGTACAGGAGCGGGCAGGAGGAAGAGAGGCATTGTTATACCAAGTTCTGACAGTGGATTGGATTTGAATGTGTCTCTGCCAGTTTTACAGAAGGATTCTTTGTAAGTGTTCATTAAATACCTCATTTATTCCGTTGGTCGACATGGTCATATGGCACATCACAATCAAATTTTGTTTTTATATTTCGATGAGAAAAAGTCAAATGAAGATGCTATTATGAGTTCTATGCCATAAGAAAAATTTGTGCTGTTCAGGCTAGAAAGATAATTATAATTATATTGTACGAAAAGTGAATTTTTTTAGCATGATTCTCTGTATGGATATGCCAAATACAGTGTGTTTTGGACACTTCTAATCCACCTTTTATATCAAAGAAGCGAAGCCAGAAGGATTTTTTTCCTGAAGGATTTTTTGTAAGTGTTCATTTTGCATTTGGTCAAAGCGATGAGCCTGAGCATCCTCTTGTGGAAGAATTATACCAAAAGTTCACATGTATATTGATGTGTAACTTTTAAAGCAGTATATCATTTTAATAGGTAAAGCCCCACTTTTATACCAGGCCCAATATTTTAAACCTGAAGAGAAACCCCTCTAGTCTTGTGTTATATTATGTGATCTGCAATTACCACTGTCCACCCGTCTTCCTCACCCTCCACAATGACCTTCTCACAACACAACACCATATTTAACAATCACACTTTATACCAATACAAGTTACATATTAAATTAAATTTTTTCAGCAAAAATGCCTTGAGTTCCTCTTTGCAAACATATGCCCTAACCGTCCATGGACAAAATTTGAACATCAGTGTGATAAGGGTGATACCAGTTAGAGATGACAATGTCACAACTACCACCCCCTCATCTAATAGTGGTAATGGTCAGGTGGAAGCTGCCAAGGTATGGACATTTTAAAATACCTAACTCTTTTCTTATTATTGTACACAGGATAGAAATATTGTCCTAAAGCTAGTCCAGATGACTGTAAAAACATATTGACATTTTTACTTGCAATATATTTAATTACATTCTCGCTGGAAGATGTGACAAGGTCAAATGTCTAAATTTAGATTAATTAATATATTTCATGTCCCTTTGCACCTGTTCTTGAGGTCCTTGACGTGCAACAGTTATAAGATGTTATTGCCACCCATTTTCTAACCTTTGAAAATTTATTTTTTATCTCAATTAGCAAACCACTGATGGAGGGAGTGTGCCAGTGTGGGCAATCATTCTGGCTGTTATGGTTTGTCTCATTTTAATAATCCTGTTGGTTATCTTAGTCTTCTACTTCAAGAAAAGGTGAGCAATTAAATTTGCAGATTACTTTCAAGGTATCTATAATAGGTCAAACCCTATGTACCCAGCTTGATAATGACTAGAATTTAAAAGACAATTATCCATGTTGCTGAATGTTCAAATAGGACGTAATTGTAACATACTTCTTTGGATAAAGATTTAACCCATGTTACGTGTGGTTTTAGTATGACATATTTTGCATTATAATATACCCCTGGTTTCATTTGATATGTTGCACCAGTGCGTCAGACATATCTATTTGCATCCAAGAGTTAATAGGTTGTTATGTGTATTTAAAAGTATTCTTGTAATATATTTATGCATATTTCTAATTCTAGATCTTCAAAAGTGGAACACCAAAGTGAAGCCAGATTAGAAAGACAGAAGACGCGGGAAGCGTGGGGAGAGACAAGTCACATCAGCAACTTCAGAGCATCTCGGTCTACCACTGACCCTGTTATGCAAATCGGGGGTCACTCCTTAGAGAATGAACACAGCACTTTAAGCAGACCAGGTTCATCAGCAAGTAGACCCCTCTCAGCTCCTCCGAATGCAGCTGATGCGTTACCTGGAGCTGCAACTCAGGAAGGAGCAGGAGTCGAACCATTAGAAAATATACCGGAGTAGTTCAAGAGGAGTTAAGAGTAAATGTACAGATAGCCTATGTTAGTTTATTCATAGTATAGTTTTATTATATTATATAAGTGCAGCTTTAAGATCATGTACGTAGAATAGTAGATCTTAGTAAATTATCATTGAAACACATTTTGATCTCACTGCAAATTTGCTATTTATTCACTTTTTAAAAACAACAAAAACACATTAGGATATATTTAGAAGGATGACTGTTTATGTTTCTTGAATGAATGGAGATAAAGAAAAAACTAAGATTAACAAAGTTATCGAAGAATTAGCAAAAATATGGAGACAGTAAAGAAGGGAGGGCTGTTGATTGCCAAGCAGGGTTTTGGAGTTGGGTAGCAGGTGAACAGAATCTGATGACTTTGCCTTCCAGAAAAATTACTCAGACCCCTCGGGTCTTCTGAATTTCAAATCTGACTGCAACTCCTCCTCTCTTTATTCGCACAAAAGTTCCATGTAATAAACTTAATAATTTCTCAATGTTTCCGTGTTTTATACAATACATCAATTTTTACAGCTGCTTGCAGCCTGTATTACCGGAGGAGTTCCAAGAAAACTTATGACAACTCCCCTGGTCGTGTTGTTTCACCTATGTCATTAAAACTTTGCTTGCAGCCTAAATATAATTTTATCTTGCTTCCATCAACTTTTGGTAAACTTCTGTGACATTAAAATTTTTATTTACGAAACTAAAATGTTTGATTTTGGCGGGAGTTTCAAATGATCAGCTGCAGTGAAACCAGCAGCAACAGCTGCAGCCAGATCCAGTCTTTGCAGATTCAAAAGAAAGAATGAAGGAAGGAATGAAGGAAGGAAAAAAGGCAGGAAAAAAGGAAGGAAAAAAGGAAGAAAAAAGGAAAGTATAGGAAGGGAAGTACAGGACGGAAAATATGGGAAGGAAAAAAGGGATGGGGGAGGAAGGGAGGAAGGGAGTGAGGGAGGATATATACATGTAGATAGATAGATAGATAGATAGATAGATAGATAGATAGATAGATAGATAGATAGATAGATAGATAGATACTAAGTCTATCTACAAGCAGCTGTTAAAGTGCTTGCACATTATTTTTAGTCTTGGAGTTTTGTGTGGTTGGTCTTTAAAAATTAATTGTACTTCACATTGTTTTATCATTTTATTTGTGTTATTGACAATTTAAGTAATCTTTTGGAGTCAGTAGTCAGATTTATGTTTAAACTCTGACTCAGTCTGAAAAGCGATGTTTGACTCTTAACTCAAACTCCACCTGACAGTGGCGTATTTAGGGGGGGGCCATGGTGCCATGGCCCCCCCCTCAGGCCAAAAATTAACATTGAAGAGATAGGAAATACCGCTGAGCGCCCCGTATTCACCCCATGTGATGGCCCCCCCCTCAGGCCATTTCTAGATACGCCCCTGCCACCTGACTCCGACTCCAAAGCCCTGATGTTATCCTGCATGATTGATGATTTACTGCATGCAATGAAAATATGTATGAGGATACGAAAACATTGTTTGACCCAGATATATTGCAAATATTATCATAATAAAGGTCTAACCGAACACAGATTGAGAGATACTACAAGAAAATGTTCCCCGACCTAAAATGATTGTATGGGTTGAGAAGATGGTTTCTCCTTGCCACGTCAGAATTTAATTTGTGAATTGTTTGTTACAGTTCAAGATTTTACTATTGCTTTAAAATTTTAGATGCCAAAAGTTGTCAGACAGAAGTGAATGGTGCTTTATGAAGTTGCTTAAAAATACTGTAGGCCTATATTCTTCTAAGGTTGGATCTTCAGTTTTCTGATCTGGTGACTTAGTTGACTTACACCAGAGGTCTCTTTTTCATGTGATTTCATAATTGTATGCACTAAGCCTGAATTTCTATGTCATGTATTCAATACTCTATAAAGAGAAAAAAAAAGTCACATTCAGACTCTGAATGTCTGTAGAGATTGATGAATGTAGGCTGATTCTATATTTGTTAAACGACTTGGTACAGGGTAATTGTTCAGTTTTAGGAAAGAGTGTGCAAATGATTGTGTTTATGTATATGTGACGATTGCCAATTAGCAATGAAATAATGTGTGTTTTAAACTGTGAAAATGGTGTGTGTATTGACTGTGTTTTAACGTGTTATCTCTTGGTGGTGAGGAAGTTGTGTATGTTAAGGTGTTTCAGGGGCCCCCAATATTTTCCGATCCTGCTTGACCTTGGTCTGGTATTGCAGTTTATATAGTAGAAGTCACATGTAAAATTTTGGCCCATTCTATAAATACTTACCTTTACCAGAATTCACTTGAAGTTTATAATGTAATTCCCCATTGGTGAACATGCAAATCCTGAAGATATTGCAAAAATCAATGAAGGAACAAAATATTTTTTCCTCAATCCATAGTTTCTGAGTGAGTTTTGCGAGTGCAATTCAAATCTGGCATCAGCTATTTTACAGCAGGTCTTCCTAATGAGCTAGGATGTGTTGAATTTCCCAAAATTCTGCCATTTTATGGAGATTTCACAAATTTGACAGCATCTGGCAGCTAGGCAAATGGGGTTTTACAAAAAATAACACCAGATTTGAATTTCCCTTCCAAACCTTACTGAGGAACTATGGATTGAGAAAAAAATATTGATTTCTTCATTGGTTTTTGAAATATCTTCAGAATTTGCATGTTCGCCAATGGGGAATTACATTATAAACTTCAGGTGAATTCTGGTAAAGGTAAGTATTTATAGAAAGACCCAATAATTTTGCATGTGACTTTTATTATATAAACTGCCATACCAGACCAAGGTCAAGCTGGATCGGAAAATATTGCGGGCGCCTGAAACACCTTAGTGTATGTGTCTAGCCTATAGAATGTCATATTTTCATTACCAGTTTCATCCCGCAGGTTGATATTTTCAAATCGATAGAAACAACCGAAAAGGCGGGTGGCCAACTGTGATTTTCATACAATTGATTATGATAAACCTAACAATGTTGTACCTGTCATTCAAATGAATGTACTGTGGTTCTCATCAAAGTGTTCATATTCGTATATTCCCTGATGTGATGAGCTTGTTTGACCCTGAGGCACATTAATGACATTATAGGATTGCTGCTTGCTCTTCCAAAAGGCTTAATACTAAAGTGTAGCCCCCCCCCCTCTCAAAAACAAATTGTGAAATATTAAGATATTGGCAAGAAGGGCTAAATGTTCAGATGAATACATACGATTAGTTGAAATCAACGGTTTCCAGGTGATAACTTAGAAATGGTATTATCTCTTGATATTGAAATTCGGGTAAATATTACTCCATCCCCCCCCCCCAAAAAGTTTCGCGCGATGTGCCTATGGGTTGATCAGTGATCACATGACATCAGATGAAATAACTTGGGAAAGATTTTTTATCTCGTGCGGATGTGGTACTTTTAATCTCTTGCAAACTTTCTGTGATCTTGGCAATTAAGACGTATCCATAACTGTGATTCAAATATATAACCTAATTTGACTTGGCTATAACCCTTTTCAATATAAAAAACTGTGATAATACATTTTTACAACAACAATAGCCCTCACTGGTGATATAAGAAGTGTTTATTGCTCTGTTGAAGTCTCTTTTGACATGGCAGAATGCATATATCTAGCTTACTGTGATATAGATTTGGATTATACTGTGATTAAAATGGTATTTTTTTCAATTTGCTGATATTCTACAGAAGTTTACATAGTTTTAAAAAATATCAAATATGAGAACTTTATTTTACTGACACAGGGATGTCATTGTTATTTTGTGATGATGATACTGTGATTTTTGAAACCTTGTTATCAGGATGTTATAATGTTAATCCTGTTTCACAAGATGGGAAATCACTGTTTGTTATAACTGTCACTTGTTAAATAAGGTTTCTTCGGCCCAGTGGCATTGGTGATAACTGTGATGACTGTGATTTTTTGGTTTGTTTGAAAATGTAACTTTGTACATTTATTTCTGAAATCTATTGTGCAGGATATCGACTTACCAAACCAAAGGAGTTTTTAGTCTTAAACTACAGGTGTAAAATGTTCCTCAAGACTCAGTCAGGAGTTAATTTATGTCATGCCTAATAAATAATGACTTATTCTACTAATTTTATTTCCAATATGAAGGGGAAAATGTTATGAACAGCGGATAATTGGATATGTTTCATTGAAAATATATGTATCATGCATACGGGTGAACGATGACATATTTTTGTGAAAACATGGCTTGAATGTAAATACTGTTAGTGTATACCAATAGTGGCAAAGAAAATGCTTAGTAGATGCTGTAAATAATATATTTACCAATTTTATGTTAACCAATGTGCACACTGCATAACTTACATTTATGTGATCTTTACATGCATCAATATGTATAATAATAATTATATATATGTACACAATTACTTTGTAGATTGTAGAATAGTAAATGTATGCCAATAGAAGATTAGATTAAATGCAGCACATATATTTAAATAATAAGAAATTTTATATTTTATCATGTAGCGTACCAGTGTACTATCATGTCAAAACCCATACAAATAAATATAAATGCTCACAAAAAACCAGTTTCATTGCAGGGATGTGTTTATACTGTACACAGATATCTAATGGCATTTTGTGACAATTTGACATACATGCACATGTGTACAATTACTCACCTGCTGTCCACCAAATATCTGACAGGAGAACTTTTAAAACAGTTCAACAAAAATAAGTTCCCCTTTACGAAAACAGGAATATTTCAAAGACCTCTATTCTGACTTCTATTAAAGTTCACATATTTGTTGGCCTGTGTATTGACATTGTATCTAAGAATTTGTAGCTTGATTGCTTCCTTTTTGGTGTGAACCAGTAGACCATGAAACCTCAGTCCATATGTACCCCTCTTTTCAGAAATTTGAAGTTTTGGCTTTTCCAAAAAAAAATTCCACAAGGTGCTCAAACTCCTAAAATTATTTCTAATGTCACCCAATGAACCTAAATTGTGAAAATGTTACAGAAAACGTCCTCAATTGTCTACTAGATATGATTTAGAAACAAATTTTGATGAAGTATGCCCCTGCTGGTGGCTCGCCTATTTGGTGAAATTGGTCATATCCATTGGAACAGCCACAGACTTTTCAAAAACAGGGGTAGGCTCACACGAAGGCTGCCTGCTCAGCCAGGAATAACACTACTAAGCTACAAATACAGACATAGGCTATCTATATAGGTTCGATATACAGACTTCAGCCAAATGACATAAAATTCGGAGAAGGAATCTTTGAGGTATTCAAGTTTATTTAAGGAGGGACTTATTTTTGTTGAACTGTTTAGATGTAAAAGGCCACAATGGAATTTCCAAGCTTTTCCAGTATTCTTTGCACTGTTATTGTATACAATGGCTAAAGAGAGATGATTGTCTTATACACCAGGTGGTGCTTGATTATTCGGGCATGGCCGTATCCTATATTATTACAGGCCTATAGATACTGGATGCTGAGGAGACCAATATTGGTCGAAAACCTAATTTCTTGTAATGTCAATCTATATAGATCTATCATTTTATAGATAATTATGACCATTATAATTAATGAAAAAAATAGGTACATTTCATATGAAGCAATTGGAATCGGTTTGCTTACTGACTTCCATTAAAAAAAAAAACCTGTATAAGTCTGAAAATGTTGGTGCAGAATATAACAAATCGTGGATGTTGAGTCAACCTATATAATATTTTGGTCTAGAAACTGTCCCATTTCAGCCATAAGCTTTTCCCTTGCAACACATGACACCATCAATTTCACCTCCAAACTCCTCCATCATCTGTAATTTAAAGTTTAAAAATTAAACCCCCTCAAATGGCCCATGCTGAGTGTTTGACACATGCCATGACCAAATTCCTTGACCATTAGGCGCCGCCATATTTGAATTCCGGTCCAGAAACAAAAAATAGTTTTTTATAGTTTTCTATCATCACTTAAAAAGCATTATTGATGAGTGAATTTTCCCACCAACAAGCACGGCCAGATTGTAAGGTACAATAATGTAGGCCTACTAAATATAACACATTTACATACCATAGTTTTGACATAAAGCCGAAAATGGGTACAAAGATGGACACCCGTGTGGCAGGCACCAATACGCAGAAGTAACTACAATGCCCTCGACAATATACATATTGCCGAATGCCTGTCGTAAAAATGTAATTCTTCATAAATCTGCAGAATTAGGTATTAAAAAAGAAAAAAGGTCACATCGTATTGAAATTAATATAAATATTGAGAAAGGAGGCAAAAGGATGGCAGAGTTAGTATCAGCATAAAAAGGGTCTTCCACAAACAAAAAGAAAAGTAGAACAGAAGCTTTAAAAAGGACAGAACCGAACAAAAACAGCAATTTTGAAGCTGAATACATACATGTGCCAATTAAAAAAGTCACCATTGCATTATTATTGGGGGGGGGGGGGCTCTTGTCCAAGAAGTGGGGTAAGAACTCAACTCAGAAGGCTTTTTGTGTCTCTTTACAAAACTTGGAAACTGAAATAGTTGTTTCATTACTTGTAAGTTGAGTCAAGTTTATTGGTGCATCAATGAATGACATGGTGAAGCAAGTGTCATCTGAGACTAACCTCATCCGGCGGTCAGGGCAGTAGCAGACCCAGAGGTCCCCTTAATTGGGTCGTAGAATTTAAAGAAAAGAAAATTGAAATACCGATATTTTCAGTTTTTTCACTTGTAAAACCCCTCCAGGCGGATCCAGAAAGCGTCGAACGGGGGGCTCACAAATGAAAATGTACTAAAATTATTCATGAAAATATCTATTTTTAAATTAAGATCTACTGGCCCAAGGGGATTTGAACCCCCTATTTAAAACCCCTCTGGATCTGCTACTGCCCTTGTCCGACCTTTTCTACATGCATGTATACTATCTCTGTGGCTATAAGTGCTAGTTATATCCCGCGTTTGTATAGGTGTTTCACCACGGGAGAGGGAATATGTGATTTATCACCCGAGGGCTTTAGCCCGAGGTGTGATAAACACATATTCCTGATCCCATGGTGAATAACTGGCTTATACCGTGAGACGAACACTCAAACACTCAAACATGAGAGGATAACTGGACAACAAAGAATATGGGAATTATTTCCCTGTAATACTGACATGTGATTGGCTTACAGAGGTGTCGAATGGTATAAGAGGGAATATGTGATATATCCGAGGCGTCAGCCGAGGATTATCACATATTCACGAAAACAAGGGATATAACTGACTTATACCTCAAACAAAACAAAATAAAACAAAAACTTAAAGAGATTTAAAAAAATAATAAAACAAGAAGGATTTGAGAGAAAAAGAAAACAGCTACAAACAATTTGTCATGTGGGATTAATTTAATAACATGAAAGCATAGATCTGAAAAGAATCACGTTTTATACACTGAAAATTCTTTGAATGAAAGAAATTTTAAAAAATAAAACGTAAAAGGTGGAAAAAATGCAGGAAAAAAATTTGATGAGAAAAAAGTGAAAAGAAATATTTTGGGGAAAAATGGCTACAATTTTTTTGGGAAAATGTCTGTGAAAAAAAAAATACTGGAAAAGAATTAAGGGAGGAGAATGGAAAAAAAGTCTAGGCCTATAAAAAAAAAGATTACAACAAATAATTTTGGGGGAGGCGAATTGGGGAAAAAATATATGGGGAAAATTGTATTAAAAGATAAATTGTGGACAAAAAAAACCAAAAAAAAACCCAGAAGAATATATGCATTTGGATTGTTAGGTTGCAACCATCAGATGAGAAAGGGGGGTTGGATTTTTAAAAGACACGAAATTATTTATTTCATGGAAACTGCAGCAGTAATTGGGCCCATTTATTTTGAGTGTATGACGTCCTCAAATATTTGTTTCTAAATCAAACAAAATACCTCCACCACTTATTTCAAGACTACTCAAAAGGAATTAATACCAAAACTAAACAGACAAGGAATTTTTCATTAAAAAAAAAGACAACTTCAAAGCTTCCTTTCCCTCCCTGAGATCTAATATGGTTGACCCCTTAGTTGTGTTATTGACATTAGAACCTAATTGTGGTCAAATTAAAGGATTAACAGTTTTGTCGAAGGTGTTCGGTTTTTATAATACCTTTGTTTTATTTTTGTTGAACTTTTGTTGGTAAATCACTGTTTGGTACAGTTTTGCTGTTTTTGTTAGGAGCTTTGTTAAACAATGAGGCTTATATATCCTATATACTCCCATGGGCGAATAAGTGAACAACAAAGAATATATGATATATATCAGCCAAATACAGGCTTCTGATTGGCTGATGGCTCATAGGTATGGTATAAGATATATCATAAGCAATGGACAGGATGCATGTTTTAATACAGACATTATATTAAAACGTTCATCCCATCCATTGCTTATGGTTGCCTATTATTTTTGCCGCTTATAGGCATATATGTATTTATAGGTATACGTAAAGCCTAAAACGTCATCAATTTGTCAATTTACAAGACAAATAGGGCCTATTGAGTGACCAATATAATTTAGGCCAATATATATGTATGATAAATTATATGAAAGGAGTAGATATACAGATATGTACAATTTAGGCATATAATAGGTAGAATATATAGTGTGAGAAAAAAATGTAAGCAAATCAGCTCTGCATGAATAATATAGACCTATATATATGCAGATCATAACAGCAATCACAAGGGTCTACTGCATTGATGAATAATTAATAATTCTAGAAAACATCAATAATGACAATAAGCACAGTTTCCATGGAGGTAAGTAAAATAAATAAACTAAAAAAAATCAATGACCCCGGCCAAGGATTCAGAAGCAAGGCTGTCCTTCAACTCTGGGAACGGTCAATGATTTATGCATTTGTGAGCATAAGCCAGCAATATACACTCTAAAGAAAATTGGACGAAATTGTTCATTTGAAAATAGCCGGGTTTTTTTTTTAATCAATGGCAGTTTTTGCTTAGAAGTTTGGTCATCCCAAAACACACAGCTTTTATGACAATTATATATATCAACATCCACAAAACCTAAATTATATGGAATTATATGGAAGGCAAGCCCTAAAACCAAAGGTTTATGTATGTGCTTTTTGAGTGTGTATAATAGTGTGTCTTGCTGTCAAGGTGCCAGGTGCATGAGAAACACAGGATGTTAAGCTCAATTTATTCTTCCAACCATCCAAATTTATCATGAACCTTACCATTGTCAGTGTTGGTGCATTTATTTATTTGACAATTATGCTTGTTATGACAACTACATCAGCACAAACAAGGAGAACTTTGCATTGTATGACCAGATTTAAACTGACCTATCGCATATCAATGAACTTAGATGGAACTTCTTCTCTTGTACAGTTCTTGCTAATCATGACTAAAACAAGGCCCTGATCTGTCATCTTGAGGTCATAGACCCCACTATTGCTCATGCTTCTTTGAAGGTGAACAAAAATATATCCTTCGTTTAAGTGCAAATTGGGTTCGATTATTCTCTTTTTCCAACTGAGCATATAAAACTGATTAAGTAGCTGCTGAAACTTTGTTTTTTAAGAAAATTGCCCAACCACATCAATCGGAACAAGGAATCTTTTCCAAAATGAAACCTTGTGCATGTTATGTGCACGCATCTATTATAAGAAATCCAAGGAGGTTGCACAACTGTTGCACAATAATGACAAATGCAACCAAAGGCGGCCATAGAAGCTGGCATTATTGATTCTTTTTAATAAGACCCCACACGAACAGAAATACAGTTACGCCCAGAAATTAGCCCCCACCGTATATGTTCAGTCAAGGACTTTTTATCACGATGTGACATCATTAATTTTGTGAAATTTGTACATTAAGTATTGGCATTTTCATTGTTCTTATAGTTCTTATGAACACAATTTTATGTGTCAAACAACAACTTTTGAATAGCATAATAATTTTTTTGTAAATGAATATTTTCTTGCCCAGGTTTGGTGAAATAAATTATTTGGTTAGTCTTGAAATAAATCATTTCTGTATGGGGGGGGTATTTCTTAATTTTACTTCGATTGAAATAAATTATTATTGTCACCGTTACCGTGAAATGAATAATTTCCCATTGAGGAAAACTCTAAGCCCGCCTTGATTTTCTTATGGTAACTCCCTAACAATAGCACTGGCGGTGTCCCTCCAAAGCCAGAATAAAGTTTAGATTTACAGTAAGGTATAAATTACTTTCTTACTCTATTAAGTTAAAAAATTCTTTATTATGACATAGGAAAGTGCAGATTGGTTATCAAGACAAAATCTCAAAGAATTTGAGTGATTCGTTCTGACATTTTTTTACCAAGCATCATTTTGAGGAGACAGGTGCTGGAACTACTTCAAAATAGTGCACAGAAATTTGTTTGAGTGCACAGAAAGACACACACGTAGGCATCTATTTTATTAACAGTTTAATTAGTTCAGTACATAATAAAAGGTTATGCTAAATCATTGACAGATGCTACTTTGACCACGATGCTATCAATGCTCTTTAACACATATTTAGGTCCAAATTTCACTTTTAATTAGACAACAATACACCAAATAAAGATGTTAGTGAGACACAGAATAAAACAGATCTATACCTACAACAGACGTGCACTAATTTCTGACATATAGTCACAAACTGCATATATCTGCAGTAGTGTGCGTGCATTCTATTGATTTCTGGATAGGCCTAAGCATCAGTAAACTGCAACTCACTAAGAGATGACAGTGCACTTGCATTTATAAGCAGCCATGGTCACTGGCAACACATGTGGTGACCTGAAGACTTCAATGACTTAGTTATAATATGGAGACTTACATTGCGAGGAACAGGATTTACCAAATGGACCTTTTGAGACTTACATCGCAAGTTCTGATTGGAACATCACCAAATGCCACATAAGGTAAGCTTTTATTCATGTATTCATGTTTTGTATCCCAGAATTTGTTTATATTTGTTTACCTTACTAATTATTTTCTGCTCAGTATTACTGGTGTATTTCAAATGCACAAAAAACATAGGCCTATCTGATGATGTTTTTAATGGCACATTCTAACATTCATAACATTTCAAGGGACTATAAATTTTAATTGCAGACTTTTGTAAAATTCAATACCCCGAAGTGACTCGAGATCTGAATTCAAACATTTCCCAGAAAAGCTTTCGGCTGATCATATAAAAGGGTGGGGAGAATCCTGAAGCAAATCTATGCTAGTTCCATTCCACAGTCTGATTCCACAGCTATAATGATCTGACTGTAGTTCCAGCAGAACCTCCGAATATGTTTTTAAAAATTAAGTAACTTGAAAATGTTATTCATTAATTTCAGTAATTTCCCAAAATTGTGTAATATTTTATTTAATAATTGATTTCCCACTGAGATTTTCATTGAAAAACGACAAAATAACTTAATAACCTTCATTGACCTCCTTTGAAGACAGTTTTGATATTTTTCAAAACCGTAAACTTTAGCAAAAAGTAAACTTGTTAAGCTACCAAACAGATGTTCAACATCTGATTTTAAACAGATTATACTGACAAGAATTTTTTTTTATTTTTTAACCATCACCACAGTTTTCGGGTAGTTGCCACTTTTCCATGGGCTCAGTAATGGCACCAAACCAAATTTGTATTCAAAAATAGTCATAAAAGACAAACAGTTTATCCATTTTTCCTACATTCCAAGAACGACTATATTAAACTATTTGACGCTAGCATTTGCTATCAAAGCTATCATATATATCAATAATATAAAATATATAATCATGTTTAAACACTTCAGGGCCTTACTTCGATCAATTGATCTTTTAAAAAAAGTATGTCAACAAGCTATGCAAGAGAAAGCCCTCTGACTGAAAAACTGAGTTGCTAGCGTCCGATAGTGCCCGCTTTCTTTTATAAATTATTACATGCATAGAAGCTGATCAGAAGAAATCAGGTCCGTGCTTATATTCTCCATCGTTGACCATGTTCCTCTTGATTGATATTCATTTTCCTGGTACAATTTTATAAGGCTATCAAGCTCCGCTATTATTAATTGTACAATGCTAATTACAAATATCTGGGCAAAAAAGTGTATTACGTTTGGGATAAATATGAAAATATATGCAATAATCATGAAAATATCTGCTACAATTGTGAAAAATGCAAAACACAGCCGAAAAAAATGTGCGAATATCACTGAAATTAGAAACGAGAACTTCTTTTTAAAAGTAGAATGGCTTTAAATTTTCAAAGCGGTTACTGATTATGTCTCAAAATATTTACATGAAAAGATCTATGAAATACAGATACTTCAGACCCTACTCTCTAATGTTTCTAATTCTTCAATCATGACAAGGGGAGTGGTTTGTCCAGACCCACCCACCACTAAATAGCATTTGTGTACTATTACATCTGTGAATTACATGGGTCTTATTACTGTTCCTACTGTGGGATACTTAAAGGTCTTGATGTACAGGCATTGGAGGTCTGGCTATCCCAACTCTGCTGTTCAACATTGAACCAAATGAGGGATAGTACATAACTGAAATTTGTCTGATGTCATTGTATTATGGGTAACCATGTCATTTCAACTCTGCTCATGGTGCAACAACTTCCTGTTTTATCAAAACATTGGCTTGAAGAAAGCACATGTTAAAAAAAGTCAATTCATATAAAATCAAATTGCTGTCAGTTATAGAAAACCACCTTGAACTTTGTATGTAGTCACTGTGGACCAAACCTATGCAAAGTGTATAACCTTGAAACATCTTTGATATTTGACTAACAGCCTCCAAAATTTCAGTGTGAGTTGGCAAAAAATTCTTGTTGACATTGCAATAGGAGAATTTGGTCTTTCTTGTAAATAAGTATCCTACAATTTGTCTTGCTAGCCATTCCAAATAATAGATATCCCATGCAATATAGCTATAGTCCGTGAACAATTCCATGCGGATAAATGGATGCTCAAATGTTTCAATTATCATTTCTTGGGCAAAAAGTCCCTGGCTCTGTTACATATTCTTTTGCTCTGACAGTGTTTTAAGGGGCCCTGTTACAAAATAGCAAGCTGGATTATCTTGTTTAGCATTGTTTGGCATTGACTGTTTGTTGTAATCACCTGTTTCGAACCTCAGTTCAGTGGAGTGCACTGATTCAACTGTGAATTCCATATGAGTGGTTGTGGGACCATGTCTGCTGTTCAACATTGAACCAGATGAGGGATAGTACATGACTGAAATTTGTTTGATGTCTCTTTGTTATCATGTGCCATATTATCATTATTTGGTCATGCTAATTTGCAGGTCCATTACACAAATTAATACAATTATCACAGACATTTCTTTGATTATTGACATTAATATTTTACATACTTCTGAGATAATTGTAACACAGTTTGAGATAATCATAGAATTTCTCTGATTATCTTATGCAATTTCTAAGACTTTTGGCCAAAATTCTGCAAGTATGATTTTACGATTGATACTAAAGAAGCTTCCTTTGTAGGCGTCCATTAGAAAATTTTGGCATGAAACCAGCATATCTTTTTACATTTTCATCTCTGTACAATCTGATTTCATTTTTTGAAAATCATGCCTTCGGGCTCGCAAATGGGGATTTACATTATAAACTTCAAGTGAAATGTGTAACCTCTAAATACCAATAGAAAGAGTTGAAATTATGCAGCCATACATATTTTTTTTAAACTAAATAAGAATGTTTTTCCCTGTGTGATGACTGATTGCCTTTAAGTCACATGTAACATGATTATATAACTTGTCTAATACAACATTGAATAATTTACCCGTCTTTCCTCCGATGTACGAAGCCATTAAGGGCCCTTTGGATGTAAACGGCATCACCTGAATTTTTTGTTTATCACACATACTAAAGTAAATGATAAAAATAGTTGAAGTTTTCTCTTTTGAACAACTTCCCTGATACATAAGCGAGATAATCCATGCAGACATTTTTCAGCTGAGCACCTATTTTCCCTGATACTGACAACATATTGATGCGCTCTAAACTTTTGTCCGCTACTGTATACATTCTAAGTCACCATAATAAAAAACCATTTGATGAGGCTTGGCTTGATTTCACTTGTACATTTTCGAACTATTCAAATCTTAAATTCAAAATGACAGTCATAACACTTAATTATTATATGGATGTCACCATACATGTTGGTTTTATCTTACAGTTTGATCTAATGAACAGAAACACAGGACATGATCATCAGGGAAATCTTGTTACTGTGGATGATTATATCTGGGAAACTCATCTTTGTTGGATGCCAAGGTGAGCTATAAGCAGTGGCTAAAATACAATCTAAACTTACCTGAAATGGATCATATATAATGTAAACTGCTCACACTTAAAAACGCACACTTCCAAAAAGGTTAAAAATAGTACTTCCTCTTAAAGTATTAAGGTGAAAGTTTGCACACTTCTAGAATTTGCCATTAGGTATATTCATGAATATTTTCAAATCTCTAAGTGCAGTATTTGTGTCAAATTAATTCGACGTGGTTACTGTGGACAACGCAAGTCACAAAATTTCAATATCCTCTGATCATTAATTTCAACAACTAAGCTGTTCCTTCCACAATATTTTTTGATAAGCCAGGAAAGTTTACATATTTGCTTGCTTGATAGGTTGCGGAAAAGGATATTTGACCACACCACAATTAAAGAGGATGAAATTAATTAAATCTAAGTGTCAATGCTGACCCGCCCCCTACAGGAGACTTTTGTCAAAATCTTCAAAAAAAGATGTTTTATTCAGATTTTTGAGAGTATTGATATGGAATATGTGTTTCTACCCTGGGTAAGCAAAAAGCCCCATAATTTAACAGTTTTGGTTCACATGTTTCATTTACAGATGCTCAGTCGTGCATTTTGAGTTTTCAATTCAAAATCTGCTTTATCATTAACTTTTTTTTCAAAAACTTCCATGGGGCAGTTTTTGGATGTCCTGTGCCTGTCATGTGAACATTTCAAAAGATTGATCCTATCCACTATGCCACAAAACCAATATTTCCATTGGTGCATTTCGTGTTGAAGTGCAGTTTGTGACTTGCATTTTCGACAGTGACCACGATGATTTAATTTACCACAAACGTACTGCACTTAGAGATTTGTAAATTTTCATAAATCTACCTGATGGCAACTACTAGAAGTGTTCAATCTTGATACTTTGAGAAGAAGTACTACTTTTAACCTTTTTGGAAGTGTGCGTTTTTAAGTGTGAACAGTTTATAAAAGACCCCTAACTATGAGATCAAGTATTTAGTTATTATCATCATATCTAATACATTCTTTGATTGATTCCGTCATGCAGATGAAAAAAGAAGTGTCACCTCTAATACATTTTTTGATTGATTATTTTATGGTTCGCAGATGAAAATTCCACCATCGTGAACGCCACATTGGATGATGTGTCTTCGTCCACGAGCAGCCAAATTGAGTCATCTTTTGCCTTGAAAGACACAACAAACGTCTCCCAATCCAACACCACCACAAGTAGTTCTGTACCTACTACAGACTCCTCTTTGTCTTCCACGAGTAATCATGCCAACTCAATCACTACAACCACCGAGGCAACAACCACCAACCCTGCAGTTGAAACAACAGCAACAACTGCTTCATCGAACAGTAGTTCGACAAAAACACCTGAGCAAAACACCACATCATTGTCACCCACAACCCTCCTTCAATCTGAAGGATCAAATGTAACCACTACTTCACCAGTGCCATCTACATCATCGCCAAATGTTTTGGTCGCCACAAGTTCACTAATCAATTCAACTGATGAGACTGCAAATATCACAACTACAACAACAGAAAAGCAGCTTTCCTCTACTACTGTAGATTCACAATCAACAAATATAACCCCTGCCACCACAAAAGCAAATAATATAGTAACAAATGTTGCAGATAATCAGATGGGATCTCAATTGCCGGCCAATTCAATCCCCGCCATATGTTTAGCAGCAGTTCAAACACAAGTCCCTGCGACATCCTTTCCTGGAACATTTCCAAACAATGCGCAAACACTTTCAAATAATGCTGCCACCCAATACACAAATAATGCAACAGTCTCACAAGATATCAGTACTGGTCATGTGGAAAACCAAACACTGGATATAAGCAGTATGGCCACAATACTCCCTGGAGACACTACAACCCAGGATAGTGGAGGTCAGAATGTGTCCAGTCAAGTGGAAAACCAAACACTGGATATAAGCAGTATTGCCACATTGCTCCCTGGAGACACTACAACCCAGGATAGTGGAGGTCAGAATGCCTCCACTGATGAAGAGATGACAACTTTAAATGACAACACCACAGTATCATATTTAAATGACACCTCACAAAATACATATCAATCTGCAACACAAATGAATGAAGCAACAATCCCTGTGGAACTTTCAACTGTTGGTTCAACAACTGGATTAAACATGACCACTAAAGTGATTTCTGAAATAAGCAATGTAACTTCAGCTGAAGCAGTGATCACTCAGGTAAATGGAAATTTGGTAACAACAGTGTTAAATGGAGAATTGACTACCATAGACTGTTCTCAATACTTCACAACAACTGACGCCCCCACATCTCAAAGTAGTGACACCACAACATCTTTACCCTTTGCTACTAGTACCACAACTCAAAACAGCATTAGTACATCAACAATTGTCCAGACTGCAACTACCATGGCCCCAACAACTATACAAACACAAGCTACAACAACAATGCAGGCAAATTCAGCAGCGACTACAACTCCAGCAGCGACAGCAACTCAACCAACATTAGCCACTACCACAAATCGCAGCAGTGTTACCACATCAACAATGCTGACAGCAAATACTGTGGGCCCAGCTACCTTATCAACACAATCTACGGGTACGATGGCACCAACCTCTGCTGCTGTTGCAACAGCTGCAACAACTGCAACTCAACCACCAGTCACTGCTGGTACCATATCAGAAAGCAGTGATACGGTGTCAACAATGGCCCAAACTGCAGCTACTATTGCCCCAACTGCAACATCACCACAGTCTGCAACTGCAATTACTCCAAATTCAGCAGCTACTGAAACAGACGCAACAACTGCAACTCAAGCACCAAGCACTGCCAATAGCAATACACAAAGCATTGACACTACCTCAACAATAGCCCAAAATACAATAACTTTGGCTCCAACTACAACTTCAACACAGCCTGCAACTACAGTGATGCCAACTACTGCTGCCCCAACAACAGCTGCTGGTACAACATCTACCCAGCCTACAACCACAATGGCACCAACCATGGCTGCTACAACAACAGCTGCTGGTACAACAACTCAAAGTGACACTACATCAATGGCCCAAACCACAAATACCATGGCTCCAACCACAACATCAACACAGCCTGCAACTACAATGGCACCAACTATTGCTGCCACTACAACAGCTTTTAGTTCAGAAATTCAAAATGACACTACAGCAATGCCCCAAACCACCACTACCATGGCTGCAAATACAACATCTACCCAACCTTCAACTAGAGTGGCACCAACCACTGCTGCTTCTACAACAGCTGCAGGTACAACAATGCGTAGTAACAATACAACAACAATGGCCCAAACCACAACTACAATGGCTCCAACTACAACATCATCACAGTCTGCAACTACCATGGCACCAACTACTGCTGCCCCAACAAAAGCTTCTAGTTCAGCAATTCAAAGTGACACTATGACAATGGCCCAAACCACAACTACCATGGCTCCAACTACAACATCAACACAGCCTACAACTACCATGGCACTAACTACTGCTGCCCCAACAACAGCTTCTAGTTCAGCAATTAAAAATGACACTACGACAATGGCCCAAACCACATATACCATGGTTCCAACTCCAACATCAACACAGTCTGCAACTACCATGGCACCAACTACTGCTGCCCCAACAACAGCTTCTAGTTCAGCAATTCAAAATGACACTACGACAATGGCCCAAACCACAACTACCATGGCACCAACTACAACATCAACACAGCCTGCAACTACAATGGCTCCAACTACTGCTGCTACAACAACAGCTTCTAGTTCAGCAATTCAAAATGACACAACGACAATGGCCCAAACCACAACTACCATGGCACCAACTACAACATCAGCACAGCCTGCAACTACAATGTCACCAACTACTGCTGCCCCAACAACAGCTTCTAGTTCAGCAATTCAAAATGACACAACGACAGTGGCCCAAACCACAACTACCATGGCTGCAGCTACAACATCGACACGGCCTGCAACTACAATGGCACCAACCACTGCTGCTACTACAACAGCTTCTGGTACAACAACTCAAAGTGACACTACAACAGTGGCCGAAGCCACAACTACCATGGCTCCAACTACAACATTGACACAGCCTACAACAACAATGGCGCCAATCACTGCTGCTACTACAACAGCTGCTGGTACAACAACTCAAAGTGATACTTCAACAATGGCCCAAGCTACAACGGAACCAACTAATGCTTACGCTACAACAGCTGCAGGCACAACAACTCATGGTGACACTACAACAGCTGCTGAAATCACAACTACCATGGCTCCATCTGCAACATCAACACAAGCTACAACCACAACGGCGCCAACTACTGCTGCCCCAACAACAGCTTCTAGTTCAGCAATTAAAAATGACACTACAGCAATGCCCCAAACCACAACTACCATGGCTCAAACTACAACATCAACACAGCCTGCAACTACCATGGCACCAACTACTGCTGCCCCAAAAACAGCTTCTAGTTCAGCAATTCTAAATGAAAGTACGACAACGGCCCAAACCACAACTACTATGGCTCCAACTACAACATCAACACAGCCTGTAACTACAATGGCTCCAACTACAGCTGCCCCAACAACAGCTTTTAGTTCAGCAATTAAAAATGACACTACGACAATGGCCCAAACCACAACTACCATGGTTCCAACTACAACATCAACACAGTCTGCAACTAGCATGGCACCAACTACTGCTGCCCCAACAACAGCTTCTAGTTCAGCAATTCAAAATGACACCATGACATGGGCCAAAACCACAACTACCATGGCTCCAACTACAACATCGTCACAGCCTGCAACTACAATGGCTCCAACTACTGCTGCCCCAACAACAGCTTCTAGTTCAGCAATTCAAAATGACACAACGACAATGGCCCAAACCACAACTACCATGGCTCCAACTACAACATCAACACAGCCTGCAACTACAATGGCTCCAACTACTGCTGCCCCAACAACAGCTTCTAGTTCAGCAATTCAAAATGAAAGTACGACAATGGCCCAAACCACAACTACCATGGCTGCAACTACAACATCGACACAGCCTGCAACTACAATGGCACCAACCACTGCTGTTACTACAACAGCTGCTGGTACAACAACTCAAAGAGACACTTCAACAATGGCCCAAGCTACAACAGAACCAACTAATGCTTCCGCTACAACAGTTGCAGGCACAACAACTCATGGGGACATTACAACAGCTGCTGAAATCACAACTACCATGGCTCCAGCTGCAACATCAACACAGGCTACAACCACAACGGTGCCAACTACTGCTGCCCCAACAACAGCTTCTAGTTCAGCAATTCAAAATGACACTACGACAATGGCCCAAACCACAACTACCATGGCTCAAACTAAAACATCAACACAGCCTGCAACTACCATGGCTCCAACTACTGCTGCAACTACAGTTGCACCAACCAGTGCTGCTACTACAACAGCTTCTGGTACAACAAGTCAAGGTGACACTACAAAAGTGGCCGAAGCCACAACTACCATGGCTCCAACTACAACATCGACACGGCCTGCAACTACAATGGCACCAATCACTGCTGCTACTACAACAGGCGCTGGTAAAACAACTCAAAGAGACACTTCAACAATTGCCCAAGCTACAACGGAACCAACTAATGCTTCCGCTACAATGGTTGCAGGCACAACAATTCATGGTGACACTACAACAGCTGCTGAAATCACAACTACCATGGCTCCAGCTGCAACATCAAAACAGGCTGCAACCAGAACGGCGCCAACTACTGCTGCCCCAACAACAGCTTCTAGTTCAGCAATTCAAAATGACACTACGACAATGGCCCAAACCACAACTACCATGGCTCCAACCACAACATCAACACAGCCTGCAACTACAATGGCTCCAACTACTGCTGCCCAAACAACAGCTTCTAGTTCAGCAATTCAAAATGACACAACGACAATGGCCCAAACCACAACTACCATGGCACCAACTACAACATCAACACAGCCTGCAACTACAATGGCACCAACCATTGCTGCCACTACAACAGCTTTTAGTTCAGCAATTCAAAATGACACAACGACAATGGCCCAAACCACAACTACCATGGCTCCAACTACAACATCAACACAGCCTGCAACTACAATGGCACCGACCACTGCTGCTACTACAACAGCTTCTGGTACAACAACTCAAAGTGACACTACAACAGTGGCCGAAGCCACAACTACCTTGGCACCAACTACAACATCAACACAGCCTGCAACTACAATGGCACCAACCATTGCTGCCACTACAACAGCCTTTGGTTCAGCAATTCAAAATGACACAACAACAATGGCCCAAACCACAACTACCATGGCACCAACCACAACATCAACACAGCCTGCAACTACAATGGCACCAACTACAGCTGCCACTACAACAGCTTCTAGTTCAGCAAATCAAAATGACACAACGACAATGGCCCAAACCGCAACTACCATGGCTGCAACTACAACATCGACACAGCCTGCAACTACAATGGCACCAACCACTGCTGCTACTACAACAGCTTCTGGTACAACAACTCAAAGTGACACTACAACAGTGGCCGAAGCCACAACTACCATGGCTCCAACTACAACATTGACACAGCCTACAACTACAATGGCGCCAATCACTGCTGCTACTACAACAGCTGCTGGTACAACAACTCAAAGAGACACTTCAACAACGGCCCAAGCTACAACGGAACCAACTAATGCTTCCGCTACAACAGCTGCAGGCACAACAACTCATGGTGAAACTACAACAGCTGCTGAAATCACAACTACCATGGCTCCATCTGCAACATCAACACAAGCTACAACCACAACGGCGCCAACTACTGCTGCCCCAATAACAGCTTCTAGTTCAGCAATTAAAAATGACACTACAGCAATGCCCCAAACCACAACTACCATGGCTTCAACTACAACATCAACACAGCCTACAATTACCATGCCACCAACTGCTGCTGCCCCAACAACAGCTTCTAGTTCAGCAATTCAAAATGACACTACAACAATGGACCAAACCACAACTACCATGGCTCAAACTACAACATCAACACAGCCTCCAACTACAATGGCACCAACTACTGCTGCCCCAACAACAGCTTCCAGTTCAGCAATTCAAAATGACACTACGACAATGGCCCAAACCACAACTACCATGGCTCAAACTACAACATCAACACAGCCTGCAACTACCATGGCTCCAACTATTTCTGCCCCAACAACAGCTTCTAGTTCAGCAAATCAAAATGACACTACGACAATGGCCCAAACCACAACCACCATTCCTGGAACTACAACATCGACGCGGCCTGCAACTACAGTTGCAACAACCACTGCTGCTACTACAACAGCTTCTGGTACAACAAGTCAAGGCGACACTACAAAAGTGGCCGAAGCCACAACTACCGTGGCTCCAACTACAACATTGACACAGCCTACAACTACAATGGCGCCAATCACTGCTGCTACTACAACAGCTGCTGGTACAACAACTCAAAGAGACACTTCAACAATGGCCCAAGCTACAACGGAACCAACTAATGCTTCCGCTATAACAGCTGCAGGCACAACAACTCATGGTGACACTACAACAGCTGCTGAAATCTCAACTACCATGGCTCCAGCTGCAACATCAACACAGGCTGCAACCACAACGGCGTCAACTGCTGCTGCCCCAACAACAGCTTCTAGTTCAGCAATTCAAAATGACACTACAACAATGGACCAAACCACAACTACCATGGCTCAAACTACAACATCAACACAGCCTACAACTACAATGGCACCAACTACTGCTGCCCCAACAACAGCTTCCAGTTCAGCAATTCAAAATGACACTACAACAATGGCCCAAACCACAACTACCATGGCTCAAACTACAACATCAACACAGCCTGCAACTACCATGGCTCCAACTACTTCTGCCCCAACAACAGCTTCTAGTTCAGCAAATCAAAATGACACTACGACAATGGACCAAACCACAACCACCATTGCTGGAACTACAACATCGACGCGGCCTGCAACTACAGTTGCAACAACCACTGCTGCTACTACAACAGCTTCTGGTACAACAAGTCAAGGCGACACTACAAAAGTGGCCGAAGCCACAACTACCGTGGCTCCAACTACAACATCGACACAGCCTACAACTACAATGGCGCCAATCACTGCTGCTACTACAACAGCTGCTGGTACAACAACTCAAAGAGACACTTCAACAATGGCCCAAGCTACAACGGAACCAACTAATGCTTCCGCTACAACAGCTGCAGGCACAACAACTCATGGTGACACTACAACAGCTGCTGAAATCTCAACTACCATGGCTCCAGCTGCAACATCAACACAAGCTGCAACCACAACGGCGTCAACTACTGCTGCCCCAACAACAGCTTCTAGTTCAGCAATTCAAAATGACACTATGACAATGGCCCAAACCACAACTACCATGGCACCAACTACAACATCAACACAGCCTATAACTACAATGGCACCAACCATTGCTGCCACTACTACAGCTTTTAGTTCAGCAATTCTAACTGACACAACGACAATGGCCCAAACCACAACTACCATGGCTCCAACTACAACATCAACACAGCCTGCAACTACAATGGAACCGACCACTGCTGCTACTACAACAGCTTCTGGTACAACAACTCAAAGTGACACTACAACAGTGGCCGAAGCCACAACTACCATGGCTCCAACTACAACATTGACACAGCCTACAACTACAATGGCGCCAATCACTGCTGCTACTACCACAGCTGCTGGTACAACAACTCAAAGAGACACTTCAACAATGGCCCAAGCTACAACGGAACCAACTAGTGCTTCCGCTACAACAGCTGCAGGCACAACAACTCATGGTGACCCTACAACAGCTGCTGAAATCACAACTACCATGGCTCCAGCTGCAACATCAACACAGGCTACAACCACAACAGTGCCAACTACTGCTGCCCCAACAACAGCTTCTAGTTCAGCAATTCAAAATGACACTACGACAATGGCCCAAACCACAACTACCATGGTTCCAACTACAACATCAACACAGTCTGCAACTAGCATGGCACCAACTACAGCTGCCCCAACAACAGCTTCTAGATCAGCAATTCAAAATGACACCATTACAATGGCCCAAACCGCAACCACCATGGCTCCAACATCAACACAGCCTGCAACTACAATGGCTCCAACTACTGCTGCCCCAACAACAGCTTCTAGTTCAGCAATTCAAAATGACACAACGACAATGGCCCAAACCACAACTACCATGGCACCAACTACAACATCAACACAGCCAGCAACTACAATGGCACCAACCATTGCTGCCACTACAACAGCTTTTACTTCAGCAATTCAAAATGACACAACGACAATGGCCCAAACCACAACTACCATGGTACCAACTACAACATCAACACAGCCTGCAACTACAATGGCACCATCTACTGCTGCCCCAACAACAGCTTCTAGTTCAGCAATTCAAAATGAAAGTACGACAATGGCCCAAACCACAACTACCATGGCTGCAACTACAACATCGACGCAGCCTGCAACTACAATGGCACCGACCACTGCTGCTACTACAACAGCTTCTGGTACAACAACTCAAAGTGACACTACAACAGTGGCCGAAGCCACGACTACCATAGCTCCAACTACAATATTGACACAGCCTACAACTACAATGGCGCCAATCACTGCTGCTACTGCCACAGCTGCTGGTACAACAACTCAAAGAGACACTTCAACAATGGCCCAAGCTACAACGGAACCAACTAATGCTTCCGCTACAACAGCTGCAGGCACAACAACTCATGGTGACACTACAACAACTGCTGAAATCACAACTACCATGGCTCCATCTGCAGCATCAACACAAGCTACAACTACAATGGCTCCAACTACTGCTGCTGCCCCAACAACAGCTTCTAGTTCAGCAATTCAAAATTACACTACAACAATGGACCAAACCACAACTACCATGGCTCAAACTACAACATCAACACAGCCTACAACTACCATGGCTCCAACTACTGCTGCCCAAACAACAGCTTCTAGTTCAGAAATTCAAAATGACACTACGACAATGGCCCAAACCACAACTACCATGGCTCAAACTACAACATCAACACAGCCTGCAACTACAATGGCACCAACTACTGCTGCCCCAACAACAGCTTCTAGTTCAGCAATTCAAAATGACACAACGACAATGGCCCAAACCACAACTACCATGGCACCAACTACAACATCAACACAGCCTGCAACTACAATGGAACGAACCATTGCTGCCACCACGACAGCTTTTAGTTCAGCAATTCAAAATGACACAACGACAATGGCCAAAACCACAACTACCATGGCATCAGCTACATCAACACAGCCTGCAACTACAATGGCACCAACTACTGCTGCCCCAACAACAGCTTCTAGTTCAGCAATTCAAAATGACACTACAACAATGGACCAAACCACAACTACCATGGCTCAAACTACAACATCAACACAGCCTACAACTACCATGGCACCAACTACTGCTGCCCCAACAACAGCTTCCAGTTCAGCAATTCAAAATGGCACTACGACAATGGCCCAAACCACAACTACCATGGCTCAAACTACAACATCAACACATCCTGCAACTACCATGGCTCCAACTACTGCTGCCCCAACAACAGCTTCTAGTTCAGCAAATCAAAATGACACTACGACAATGGCCCAAACCACAACCACCATTGCTGCAACTACAACATCGACACGGCCTGCAACTACAGTTGCACCAACCACTGCTGCTACTACAACAGCTTCTGGTACAACAAGTCAAGTAGACACTACAAAAGTGGCCGAAGCAACAACTACCATGGCTCCAACTACAACATCGACACAGCCTACAACTACAATGGCGCCAATCACTGCTGCTACTACAACAGCTGCTGGTACAACAACTCAAAGTGACACTTCAACAATGGCCCAAGCTACAATGGAACCAACTAATGCTTCCGCTACAACAGCTGCAGGCACAACAACTCATGGTGACACTACAACAGCTGCTGAAATCTCAACTACCATGGCTCCCGCTGCAACATCAACACAGGCTGCAACCACAACGGCGTCAACTACTGCTGCCCCAACAACAGCTTCTAGTTCAGCAATTCAAAATGACACTACGACAATGGCCCAAACCACAACTACCATGGCTCCAACTACAACATCAACACAGCCTGCAACTACCATGGCACCAACTACTGCTGCCCCAACAACAGCTTCTAGTTCAGCAATTCAAAATGACACCATGACAATGGCCCAAACCACAACTACCATGGCTCCAACTACAACATCAACACAGCCTACAACTACAATGGCACCAACTACTGCTGCCCCAACAACAGCTTCTAGTTCAGCAATTCAAAATAACACCATGACAATGGCCCAAACCGCAACCACCATGGCTCCAACTGCAACATCAACACAGTCTGCAACTACCTTGGCACCAACTACTGCTGCCCCAACAACAGCTTCTAGTTCAGCAATTCAAAATGACACCACGCCAATGGCCCAAACCGCAACTACCATGGCTCCAACTACAACATCAACACAGCCTGCAACTACAATGGCTCCAAGTACTGCTGCCCCAACAACAGCTTCTAGTTCAGCAATTCAAAATGACACCACGCCAATGGCCCAAACCGCAACTACCATGGCTCCAACTACAACATCAACACAGCCTGCAACTACAATGGCTCCAACTACTGCTGCCCCAACAACAGCTTCTAGTTCAGCAATTCAAAATGACACTACAGCAATGCCCCAAACCACAACTACCATGGCTCCAACTACAACATCAACACAGCCTACAACTACCATGGCACCAACCACTGCTGCCCCAACAACAGCTTCTAGTTCAGCAATTAAGAATGACACTACGACAATGGCCCAAACCACAATTACCATTGCTCCAACTACTGCTGCCCCAACAGCAGCTTCTGGTTCAGCAATTCGAAATGACACTACGACAATGGCCCAAACCACAACTACCATGGCTCCAACTACTGCTGCCCCAACAACAGTTTCCAGTTCAGCAATTCAAAATGACACTACAACAATGGACAAAACCATAACTACCATGGCTGCAACTACAACATCGACATGGCCTGCAATTACCATGGCACCAACCACTGCTGCTACTATAACAGCTTCTGGTACAACAACTCAAAGTGACACTATAACACTGGCCCAAGCCACAACTACCATGGCTCCAACTACAACATCGACACAGCCTACAACTACAATGGCGCCAATCACTGCTGCTACTACAACAGCTGCTGGTACAACAACTCAAAGTGACACTTCAACAATGGCCCAAGCTACAATAGAACCAACTAATGCTGCCGCTACAACAGCTGCAGACACAACAACTCATGGGGACACTACAACAGCTGCTGAAATCACAACTACCATGGCTCCAGCTGCAACATCAACACAGGCTACAACCACAACGGCGCCAACTACTGCTGCCCCGACAACAGCTTCTAGTTCGGCAATTCAAAATGACACTACAACAATGGACCAGACCACAACTACCATGGCTCCAACTACAACATCAACACAGTCTGCAACTACCTTGGCACCAACTACTGCTGCCCCAACAACAGCTTCTAGTTCAGCAATTCAAAATGACACCACGCCAATGGCCCAAACCGCAACTGCCATTGCTCCAACTACAACATCAACACAGCCTGCAACTACAATGGCTCCAACTACTGCTGCCCCAACAACAGCTTCTAGTTCAGCAATTCAAAATGACACTACGACAATGGCCCAAACCACAACCACCATGGCTGCAACTACAACATCAACACAGCCTAGAACTACCATTGCACCAACTACTGCTGCCCCAACAACAGCTTTTAGTTCAGCAATTAAGAATGACACTACGACAATGGCCCAAACCACAATTACCATGGCTCCAACTACTGCTGCCCCAACAACAGTTTCCAGTTCAGCAATTCAAAATGACACTACAACAATGGACCAAACCACAACCACCATGGCTGCAACTACAACATCGACACAGTCTGCAACTAGCATGGCACCAACTACTGCTGCCCCAACAACAGCTTCTATTTCAGCAATTCAAAATAACACCATGACAATGGCCCAAACCGCAACCACCATGGCTCCAACTGCAACATCAACACAGCCTACAACTACCTTGGCACCAACTACTGCTGCCCCAACAACAGCTTCCAGTTCAGCAATTCAAAATGACACTACAACAATGGCCCAAACCACAACTACCATGGCTCAAACTACAACATCAACACAGCCTGCAACTACCATGGCTCCAACTACTTCTGCCCCAACAACAGCTTCTAGTTCAGCAAATCAAAATGACACTACGACAATGGACCAAACCACAACCACCATTGCTGGAACTACAACATCGACGCGGCCTGCAACTACAGTTGCAACAACCACTGCTGCTACTACAACAGCTTCTGGTACAACAAGTCAAGGCGACACTACAAAAGTGGCCGAAGCCACAACTACCGTGGCTCCAACTACAACATCGACACAGCCTACAACTACAATGGCGCCAATCACTGCTGCTACTACAACAGCTGCTGGTACAACAACTCAAAGAGACACTTCAACAATGGCCCAAGCTACAACGGAACCAACTAATGCTTCCGCTACAACAGCTGCAGGCACAACAACTCATGGTGACACTACAACAGCTGCTGAAATCTCAACTACCATGGCTCCAGCTGCAACATCAACACAAGCTGCAACCACAACGGCGTCAACTACTGCTGCCCCAACAACAGCTTCTAGTTCAGCAATTCAAAATGACACTATGACAATGGCCCAAACCACAACTACCATGGCACCAACTACAACATCAACACAGCCTATAACTACAATGGCACCAACCATTGCTGCCACTACTACAGCTTTTAGTTCAGCAATTCTAACTGACACAACGACAATGGCCCAAACCACAACTACCATGGCTCCAACTACAACATCAACACAGCCTGCAACTACAATGGAACCGACCACTGCTGCTACTACAACAGCTTCTGGTACAACAACTCAAAGTGACACTACAACAGTGGCCGAAGCCACAACTACCATGGCTCCAACTACAACATTGACACAGCCTACAACTACAATGGCGCCAATCACTGCTGCTACTACCACAGCTGCTGGTACAACAACTCAAAGAGACACTTCAACAATGGCCCAAGCTACAACGGAACCAACTAGTGCTTCCGCTACAACAGCTGCAGGCACAACAACTCATGGTGACCCTACAACAGCTGCTGAAATCACAACTACCATGGCTCCAGCTGCAACATCAACACAGGCTACAACCACAACAGTGCCAACTACTGCTGCCCCAACAACAGCTTCTAGTTCAGCAATTCAAAATGACACTACGACAATGGCCCAAACCACAACTACCATGGTTCCAACTACAACATCAACACAGTCTGCAACTAGCATGGCACCAACTACAGCTGCCCCAACAACAGCTTCTAGATCAGCAATTCAAAATGACACCATTACAATGGCCCAAACCGCAACCACCATGGCTCCAACATCAACACAGCCTGCAACTACAATGGCTCCAACTACTGCTGCCCCAACAACAGCTTCTAGTTCAGCAATTCAAAATGACACAACGACAATGGCCCAAACCACAACTACCATGGCACCAACTACAACATCAACACAGCCAGCAACTACAATGGCACCAACCATTGCTGCCACTACAACAGCTTTTACTTCAGCAATTCAAAATGACACAACGACAATGGCCCAAACCACAACTACCATGGTACCAACTACAACATCAACACAGCCTGCAACTACAATGGCACCATCTACTGCTGCCCCAACAACAGCTTCTAGTTCAGCAATTCAAAATGAAAGTACGACAATGGCCCAAACCACAACTACCATGGCTGCAACTACAACATCGACGCAGCCTGCAACTACAATGGCACCGACCACTGCTGCTACTACAACAGCTTCTGGTACAACAACTCAAAGTGACACTACAACAGTGGCCGAAGCCACGACTACCATAGCTCCAACTACAATATTGACACAGCCTACAACTACAATGGCGCCAATCACTGCTGCTACTGCCACAGCTGCTGGTACAACAACTCAAAGAGACACTTCAACAATGGCCCAAGCTACAACGGAACCAACTAATGCTTCCGCTACAACAGCTGCAGGCACAACAACTCATGGTGACACTACAACAACTGCTGAAATCACAACTACCATGGCTCCATCTGCAGCATCAACACAAGCTACAACTACAATGGCTCCAACTACTGCTGCTGCCCCAACAACAGCTTCTAGTTCAGCAATTCAAAATGACACTACAACAATGGACCAAACCACAACTACCATGGCTCAAACTACAACATCAACACAGCCTACAACTACCATGGCTCCAACTACTGCTGCCCAAACAACAGCTTCTAGTTCAGAAATTCAAAATGACACTACGACAATGGCCCAAACCACAACTACCATGGCTCAAACTACAACATCAACACAGCCTGCAACTACAATGGCACCAACTACTGCTGCCCCAACAACAGCTTCTAGTTCAGCAATTCAAAATGACACTACGACAATGGCCCAAACCACAACTACCATGGCACCAACTACAACATCAACACAGCCTGCAACTACAATGGAACGAACCATTGCTGCCACCACGACAGCTTTTAGTTCAGCAATTCAAAATGACACAACGACAATGGCCAAAACCACAACTACCATGGCATCAGCTACATCAACACAGCCTGCAACTACAATGGCACCAACTACTGCTGCCCCAACAACAGCTTCTAGTTCAGCAATTCAAAATGACACTACAACAATGGACCAAACCACAACTACCATGGCTCAAACTACAACATCAACACAGCCTACAACTACCATGGCACCAACTACTGCTGCCCCAACAACAGCTTCCAGTTCAGCAATTCAAAATGGCACTACGACAATGGCCCAAACCACAACTACCATGGCTCAAACTACAACATCAACACATCCTGCAACTACCATGGCTCCAACTACTGCTGCCCCAACAACAGCTTCTAGTTCAGCAAATCAAAATGACACTACGACAATGGCCCAAACCACAACCACCATTGCTGCAACTACAACATCGACACGGCCTGCAACTACAGTTGCACCAACCACTGCTGCTACTACAACAGCTTCTGGTACAACAAGTCAAGTAGACACTACAAAAGTGGCCGAAGCAACAACTACCATGGCTCCAACTACAACATCGACACAGCCTACAACTACAATGGCGCCAATCACTGCTGCTACTACAACAGCTGCTGGTACAACAACTCAAAGTGACACTTCAACAATGGCCCAAGCTACAATGGAACCAACTAATGCTTCCGCTACAACAGCTGCAGGCACAACAACTCATGGTGACACTACAACAGCTGCTGAAATCTCAACTACCATGGCTCCCGCTGCAACATCAACACAGGCTGCAACCACAACGGCGTCAACTACTGCTGCCCCAACAACAGCTTCTAGTTCAGCAATTCAAAATGACACTACGACAATGGCCCAAACCACAACTACCATGGCTCCAACTACAACATCAACACAGCCTGCAACTACCATGGCACCAACTACTGCTGCCCCAACAACAGCTTCTAGTTCAGCAATTCAAAATGACACCATGACAATGGCCCAAACCACAACTACCATGGCTCCAACTACAACATCAACACAGCCTACAACTACAATGGCACCAACTACTGCTGCCCCAACAACAGCTTCTAGTTCAGCAATTCAAAATAACACCATGACAATGGCCCAAACCGCAACCACCATGGCTCCAACTGCAACATCAACACAGTCTGCAACTACCTTGGCACCAACTACTGCTGCCCCAACAACAGCTTCTAGTTCAGCAATTCAAAATGACACCACGCCAATGGCCCAAACCGCAACTACCATGGCTCCAACTACAACATCAACACAGCCTGCAACTACAATGGCTCCAAGTACTGCTGCCCCAACAACAGCTTCTAGTTCAGCAATTCAAAATGACACCACGCCAATGGCCCAAACCGCAACTACCATGGCTCCAACTACAACATCAACACAGCCTGCAACTACAATGGCTCCAACTACTGCTGCCCCAACAACAGCTTCTAGTTCAGCAATTCAAAATGACACTACAGCAATGCCCCAAACCACAACTACCATGGCTCCAACTACAACATCAACACAGCCTACAACTACCATGGCACCAACCACTGCTGCCCCAACAACAGCTTCTAGTTCAGCAATTAAGAATGACACTACGACAATGGCCCAAACCACAATTACCATTGCTCCAACTACTGCTGCCCCAACAGCAGCTTCTGGTTCAGCAATTCGAAATGACACTACGACAATGGCCCAAACCACAACTACCATGGCTCCAACTACTGCTGCCCCAACAACAGTTTCCAGTTCAGCAATTCAAAATGACACTACAACAATGGACAAAACCATAACTACCATGGCTGCAACTACAACATCGACATGGCCTGCAATTACCATGGCACCAACCACTGCTGCTACTATAACAGCTTCTGGTACAACAACTCAAAGTGACACTATAACACTGGCCCAAGCCACAACTACCATGGCTCCAACTACAACATCGACACAGCCTACAACTACAATGGCGCCAATCACTGCTGCTACTACAACAGCTGCTGGTACAACAACTCAAAGTGACACTTCAACAATGGCCCAAGCTACAATAGAACCAACTAATGCTGCCGCTACAACAGCTGCAGACACAACAACTCATGGGGACACTACAACAGCTGCTGAAATCACAACTACCATGGCTCCAGCTGCAACATCAACACAGGCTACAACCACAACGGCGCCAACTACTGCTGCCCCGACAACAGCTTCTAGTTCGGCAATTCAAAATGACACTACAACAATGGACCAGACCACAACTACCATGGCTCCAACTACAACATCAACACAGTCTGCAACTACCTTGGCACCAACTACTGCTGCCCCAACAACAGCTTCTAGTTCAGCAATTCAAAATGACACCACGCCAATGGCCCAAACCGCAACTGCCATTGCTCCAACTACAACATCAACACAGCCTGCAACTACAATGGCTCCAACTACTGCTGCCCCAACAACAGCTTCTAGTTCAGCAATTCAAAATGACACTACGACAATGGCCCAAACCACAACCACCATGGCTGCAACTACAACATCAACACAGCCTAGAACTACCATTGCACCAACTACTGCTGCCCCAACAACAGCTTTTAGTTCAGCAATTAAGAATGACACTACGACAATGGCCCAAACCACAATTACCATGGCTCCAACTACTGCTGCCCCAACAACAGTTTCCAGTTCAGCAATTCAAAATGACACTACAACAATGGACCAAACCACAACCACCATGGCTGCAACTACAACATCGACACAGTCTGCAACTAGCATGGCACCAACTACTGCTGCCCCAACAACAGCTTCTATTTCAGCAATTCAAAATAACACCATGACAATGGCCCAAACCGCAACCACCATGGCTCCAACTGCAACATCAACACAGCCTACAACTACCTTGGCACCAACTACTGCTGCCCCAACAACAGCTTCTAGTTCAGCAATTCGAAATGACACTACGACAATGGCCCAAACCACAACTACCATGGCTCCAACTACAGCATCAACACAGCCTGCAACTACAATGGCACCAACTGCTGCTGCCCCAACAACAGCTTCTAGTTCAGCAATTCAAAATGACACTACAATAATGGCCCAAACCACAACTACCATGGCTCCAACTACAGCATCAACACAGCCTGCAACTACAATGGCACCAACTGCTGCTGCCCCAACAACAGCTTCTAGTTCAGCAATTCAAAATGACACTACAATAATGGCCCAAACCACAACTACCATGGCTCCAACCACAGCATCAAAACA
The DNA here is from genome assembly GCA_026936325.1 of Platynereis dumerilii. NCBI lineage: Eukaryota > Metazoa > Annelida > Polychaeta > Phyllodocida > Nereididae > Platynereis > Platynereis dumerilii. Next base: position 30,714,015 of record JAPTHN010000011.1, read on the forward strand.
GCCTGCAACTACTATTGCAACAACTGTTGCTGCTATCACAACAGCTGCTGGCACAACAACTCATGGTGTCACTGCAACAGTGGCCCAAACAACAACTACCATGGCTTTAACTACAACATCAACACAGCCTATAACTGCAATGGTACCAACCACTGCTGCCATTACAACAGCTGCTGGTACAAGAACTCAAGGCGACACTACAACAATAATGGAACAAACTACAACTACCATGGCTCAAACAACAATGGAAGCTTCAACTCAGGCACAATCAACCGCTGCTTTCACAGCTCGAAGTGGCATTTCATCCACTATGGCTCAAACTACAGCAACTGGGGTCCCAACACCAGCATCAGCCCAGGCTACAGTTGCCATGGAAACAAATTCTACAGGTGGTACAACAGCCTGGGCACCTACAACTCCTGCTTCAATTTCTGATAGTAAAACAATTGAAAGCAGTGACACTGCATCAACAGTTGCTCAAACAACAACTATGGCCCCAGTAACAGCAACAACAGAAACTATAACTACAATGGCACTGACCATTCCAAACGTTACAACTGCAAGCAGTTCTGGTGAGATTATGACAAACTCCACAGATGTCACATCACTGAATATTACAGAAGTAACAAGTGAGAACATTACTGATGCTTCTGCTGTTAATACCACAGATGCCACTACATCAAATTTTACAGAAATTTCTACTGCAAATACTACTGACACAGTTTCAATTTACACCACAGGTGTCAAAGCTGCATATGTCACAGAAGTGACATTTGCGAACATTAATGGCATGACTACTGTGAACACCACTGATGTCACAGCTCTCAATTATACAGAAGTCAAGACTGCAAGCACTCCCATGGCAACTGAATCAAACTCAGCAGCTATAACAGCTTCAAATTTCACGGAAGTTACACCTAGAAACACCACAGATGTCACATCAGGCCAATTTGTCACTACAGTGGCAAAAAGTTCTGCTGCTAGTACAACAGCTGAGGCAACTACAACTCCAGCATTAACAAATAAAAGTATTTTGACTGAGATCACTGACCCTACTGCTGCAACTGCGACCCAAACAGCAAAATCAACCGAATCAACAATAAGAATTGCACCAACTTCTTCTGCCACTTCTATGACATCTGCAGCAACTACAGATCAACTACCAACCAATGTCAGTACCTCAACTGAAAGTGGGGGCCCTAATTCAACAATGGACCTAACTACAAAACCTGTGGCCTCAATAACAACTACTGGTGTCACACCTCCGGTTGTCACAAACACAGAAATTACAACAGCTACTGGTTCAACTACAGTGAACTCTACTGGTGTCACAACTTCAGTTGCTACAGACATGGGAGTTACAAATGCAAATACTATGGGTTCAACTACGATCAACTCTACTGGTTTCACACCTTCAGTTGCTACAGACATGGGAGTTGCAACTGCCACCTCCAATGGTTCAACTGCAGTGAACTCTACTGGCGTCACCCCTTCAATGGCTTCAGACACAGGAGTTACAACTGCAACCACTCCTGGTTCAACTACAGTCAACTATACTGATGTCACACCTTCAGTTGCTACAGATATGGGAGCTACAGCTGCAACCACTGCTGTTTCAACTGCAGCAAACTCTGCTGGTGTCACACCTTCAGTTGCTACAGAAATGGGAGTTACAACTGCCACCTCCAATGGTTCAACTGCAGTGAACTCTACTGGTGTCACACCTTCAGTTGCTACAGACATGGGAGTTACCACTGCCACCTCCAATGGTTCAACTGCAGTGAACTCTACTGGTGTCACACCTTCAGTTGCTACAGACATGGGAGTTACCACTGCCACCTCCAATGGTTCAACTGCAGTGAACTCTACTGGTGTCACACTTTCAGTTGCTACAGACATGGGAGTTACCACTGGCACCTCCAATGGTTCAACTGCAGTGAACTCTACTGGTGTCACACCTTCAGTTGCTACAGACATGGGAGTTACCACTGCCACCTCCAATGGTTCAACTGCAGTGAACTCTACTGGTGTCACACCTTCAGTTGCTACAGACATGGGAGTTACCACTGGCACCTCCAATGGTTCAACTGCAGTGAACTCTACTGGTGTCACACCTTCAGTTGCTACAGACATGGGAGTTACCACTGCCACCTCCAATGGTTCAACTGCAGTGAACTCTACTGGTGTCACACCTTCAGTTGCTACAGACATGGGAGTTACCACTGCCACCTCCAATGGTTCAACTGCAGTGAACTCTACTGGTGTCACACTTTCAGTTGCTACAGACATGGGAGTTACCACTGGCACCTCCAATGGTTCAACTGCAGTGAACTCTACTGGTGTCACACCTTCAGTTGCTACAGACATGGGAGTTACCACTGCCACCTCCAATGGTTCAACTGCAGTGAACTCTACTGGTGTCACACCTTCAGTTGCTACAGACATGGGAGTTACCACTGCCACCTCCAATGGTTCAACTGCAGTGAACTCTACTGGTGTCACACTTTCAGTTGCTACAGACATGGGAGTTACCACTGGCACCTCCAATGGTTCAACTGCAGTGAACTCTACTGGTGTCACACCTTCAGTTGCTACAGACATGGGAGTTACCACTGCCACCTCCAATGGTTCAACTGCAGTGAACTCTACTGGTGTCACACCTTCAGTTGCTACAGACATGGGAGTTACCACTGCCACCTCCAATGGTTCAACTACAGTGAACTCTACTGGTGTCACACCTTCAGTTGCTACAGACATGGGAGTTACCACTACCACCTCCAATGGTTCAACTGCAGTGAACTCTACTGGTGTCACACCTTCAGTTGCTACAGACATGGGAGTTACCACTGCCACCTCCAATGGTTCAACTGCAGTGAACTCTACTGGTGTCACACCTTCAGTTGCTACAGACATTGGAGTTACCACTGCCACCTCCAATGGTTCAACTGCAGTGAACTCTACTGGTGTCACTCCTTCAGTTGCTACAGACATGGGAGTTACCACTGCCACCTCCAATGGTTCAACTGCAGTGAACTCTACTGGTGCCACACCTTCAGTTGCTACAGACATGGGAGTTACCACTGCCACCTCCAATGGTTCAACTGCAGTGAACTCTACTGGTGTCACACTTTCAGTTGCTACAGACATGGGAGTTACCACTGGCACCTCCAATGGTTCAACTGCAGTGAACTCTACAGGTGTCACATCTTCAACAGAAATGGGAGTTACCACTGCAACCACTACTGGTTCAACTACAGTGAACTCTACTGGTGTCACACCTTCAGTTGCTATAGACATGGGAGTAACCACTGCCTCCTCCAATGGTTCAACTGCAGTGAACTCTACTAGTGGGACAACTTCAGTTGCTACAGACATGGGAGTTACCACTGGCACCTCCAATGGTTCAACTGCAGTGAACTCTACAGGTGTCACATCTTCAACAGACATGGGAGTTACTACTGCAACCACTACTGGTTCAACTACAGTGAACTCTACTGGTGTCACACCTTCAATTGCTACAGACATGGGAGTTACCACTGCCACCTCCAATGGTTCAACTACAGTGAACTCTACTGGTGTCACACCTTCAGTTGCTACAGACATGGGAGTTACCACTGCCACCTCCAATGGTTCAACTACAGTGAACTCTACTGGTGTCACACCTTCAGTTGCTACAGACATGGGAGTTACCACTGGCACCTCCAATGGTTCAACTGCAGTGAACTCTACTGGTGTCACACCTTCAATCGCTACAGACATGGAAGTTACCACTGCCACCTCCAATGGTTCAACTGCAGTCAACTCTACTGGTGTCACACCTTCAGTTGCTACACATATTGGAGTTACCACTGCCACCTCCAATGGTTCAACTGCAGTGAACTCTACTGGTGTCACACCTTCACTTGCTACAGACATGGGAGTTACCACGGCCACCTCCAATGGTTCAACTGCAGTGAACTCTACTGGTGTCGCACCTTCAGTTGCTACAGACATGGGAGTTACCACTGCCACCTCCAATGGTTCAACTGCAGTGAACTCTACTGGTGTCACACCTTCAGTAGCTACAGACATGGGAGTTACCACTACCACCTCCAATGGTTCAACTGCAGTGAACTCTACTGGTGTCACACCTTCAATTGCTACAGACATGGGAGTTACCACTGCCACCTCCAATGGTTCAACTACAGTGAACTCTACTGGTGTCACACCTTCAGTTGCTACAGACATGGGAGTTACCACTGCCACCTCCAATGGTTCAACTACAGTGAACTCTACTGGTGTCACACCTTCAGTTGCTACAGACATGGGAGTTACCACTACCACCTCCAATGGTTCAACTGCACTGAACTCTACTGGTGTCACACCTTCAATCGCTACAGACATGGGAGTTACCACTGCCACCTCCAATGGTTCAACTGCAGTGAACTCTACTGGTGTCACACCTTCACTTGCTACAGACATGGGAGTTACCACGGCCACCTCCAATGGTTCAACTGCAGTGAACTCTACTGGTGTCACACCTTCACTTGCTACAGACATGGGAGTTACCGCAGCCACCTCCAATGGTTCAACTGCAGTGAACTCTACTGGTGTCACACCTTCAATTGCTACAGACATGGGAGTTACCACTGCCACCTCCAATGGTTCAACTGCAGTGAACTCTACTGGTGTCACACCTTCAATCGCTACAGACATGGGAGTTACCACTGCCACCTCCAATGGTTCAACTGCAGTGAACTCTACTGGTGTCACACCTTCAATTGCTACAGACATGGGAGTTACCACTGCCACCTCCAATGGTTCAACTGCAGTGCACTCTACTGGTGTCACACCTTCAATCGCTACAGACATGGGAGTTACCACTGCCACCTCCAATGGTTCAACTGCAGTGAACTCTACTGGTGTCACACCTTCAATTGCTACAGACATGGGAGTTACCACTGCCACCTCCAATGGTTCAACTGCAGTGAACTCTACTGGTGTCACACCTTCACTTGCTACAGACATGGGAGTTACCACTGCCACCTCCAATGGTTCAACTGCAGTGAACTCTACTGGTGTCACACCTTCAGTTGCTACAGACATGGAAGTTACCACTGCCACCTCCAATGGTTCAACTGCAGTGAACTCTACTGGTGTCACACTTTCAGTTGCTACAGACATGGGAGTTACCACTGGCACCTCCAATGGTTCAACTGCAGTGAACTCTACTGGTGTCACACCTTCAGTTGCTACAGACATGGGAGTTACCACTGCCACCTCCAATGGTTCAACTGCAGTAAACTCTACTGGTGTCACACCTTCAGTTGCTACAGACATGGGAGTTACCACTGCCACCTCCAATGGTTCAACTGCAGTGAAATCTACTGTTGTCACACCTTCAGTTGCTACAGACATGGGAGTTACCACTGCCACCTCCAATGGTTCAACTGCAGTGAACTCTACTGGTGTCACACTTTCAGTTGCTACAGACATGGGAGTTACCACTGGCACCTCCAATGGTTCAACCTCAGTGAACTCTACTGGTGTCACACCTTCAGTTGCTACAGACATGGGAGTTACCACTGCCACCTCCAATGGTTCAACTGCAGTGAACTCTACTGGTGTCACACCTTCAGTTGCTACAGACATGGGAGTTACCACTGCCACCTCCAATGGTTCAACTACAGTGAACTCTACTGGTGTCACACCTTCAGTTGCTACAGACATGGGAGTTACCACTGCCACCTCCAATGGTTCAACTGCAGTGAACTCTACTGGTGTCACACCTTCAGTTGCTACAGACATGGGAGTTACCACTGCCACCTCCAATGGTTCAACTGCAGTGAACTCTACTGGTGTCACACCTTCAGTTGCTACAGACATGGGAGTTACCACTGCCACCTCCAATGCTTCAACTGCAGTGAACTCTACTGGTGTCACACCTTCAGTTGCTACAGACATGGGAGTTACCACTGCCACCTCCAATGGTTCAACTGCAGTGAACTCTACTGGTGCCACACCTTCAGTTGCTACAGACATGGGAGTTACCACTGCCACCTCCAATGGTTCAACTGCAGTGAACTCTACTGGTGTCGCACCTTCAGTTGCTACAGACATGGGAGTTACCACTGCCACCTCCAATGGTTCAACTACAGTGAACTCTACTGGTGTCACACCTTCAGTTGCTACAGACATGGGAGTTACCACTGCCACCTCCAATGGTTCAACTACAGTGAACTCTACTGGTGTCACACCTTCAGTTGCTACAGACATGGGAGTTACCACTACCACCTCCAATGGTTCAACTGCACTGAACTCTACTGGTGTCACACCTTCAATCGCTACAGACATGGGAGTTACCACTGCCACCTCCAATGGTTCAACTGCAGTGAACTCTACTGGTGTCACACCTTCACTTGCTACAGACATGGGAGTTACCACGGCCACCTCCAATGGTTCAACTGCAGTGAACTCTACTGGTGTCACACCTTCACTTGCTACAGACATGGGAGTTACCGCAGCCACCTCCAATGGTTCAACTGCAGTGAACTCTACTGGTGTCACACCTTCAATTGCTACAGACATGGGAGTTACCACTGCCACCTCCAATGGTTCAACTGCAGTGAACTCTACTGGTGTCACACCTTCAATCGCTACAGACATGGGAGTTACCACTGCCACCTCCAATGGTTCAACTGCAGTGAACTCTACTGGTGTCACACCTTCAATTGCTACAGACATGGGAGTTACCACTGCCACCTCCAATGGTTCAACTGCAGTGCACTCTACTGGTGTCACACCTTCAATCGCTACAGACATGGGAGTTACCACTGCCACCTCCAATGGTTCAACTGCAGTGAACTCTACTGGTGTCACACCTTCAATTGCTACAGACATGGGAGTTACCACTGCCACCTCCAATGGTTCAACTGCAGTGAACTCTACTGGTGTCACACCTTCACTTGCTACAGACATGGGAGTTACCACTGCCACCTCCAATGGTTCAACTGCAGTGAACTCTACTGGTGTCACACCTTCAGTTGCTACAGACATGGAAGTTACCACTGCCACCTCCAATGGTTCAACTGCAGTGAACTCTACTGGTGTCACACTTTCAGTTGCTACAGACATGGGAGTTACCACTGGCACCTCCAATGGTTCAACTGCAGTGAACTCTACTGGTGTCACACCTTCACTTGCTACAGACATGGGAGTTACCACTGCCACCTCCAATGGTTCAACTGCAGTCAACTCTACTGGTGTCACACCTTCAGTTGCTACAGACATGGGAGTTACCACTGCCACCTCCAATGGTTCAACTGCAGTGAAATCTACTGTTGTCACACCTTCAGTTGCTACAGACATGGGAGTTACCACTGCCACCTCCAATGGTTCAACTGCAGTGAACTCTACTGGTGTCACACTTTCAGTTGCTACAGACATGGGAGTTACCACTGGCACCTCCAATGGTTCAACCTCAGTGAACTCTACTGGTGTCACACCTTCAGTTGCTACAGACATGGGAGTTACCACTGCCACCTCCAATGGTTCAACTGCAGTGAACTCTACTGGTGTCACACCTTCAGTTGCTACAGACATGGGAGTTACCACTGCCACCTCCAATGGTTCAACTACAGTGAACTCTACTGGTGTCACACCTTCAGTTGCTACAGACATGGGAGTTACCACTGCCACCTCCAATGGTTCAACTGCAGTGAACTCTACTGGTGTCACACCTTCAGTTGCTACAGACATGGGAGTTACCACTGCCACCTCCAATGGTTCAACTGCAGTGAACTCTACTGGTGTCACACCTTCAGTTGCTACAGACATGGGAGTTACCACTGCCACCTCCAATGCTTCAACTGCAGTGAACTCTACTGGTGTCACACCTTCAGTTGCTACAGACATGGGAGTTACCACTGCCACCTCCAATGGTTCAACTGCAGTGAACTCTACTGGTGCCACACCTTCAGTTGCTACAGACATGGGAGTTACCACTGCCACCTCCAATGGTTCAACTGCAGTGAACTCTACTGGTGTCACACTTTCAGTTGCTACAGACATGGGAGTTACCACTGGCACCTCCAATGGTTCAACTGCAGTGAACTCTACAGGTGTCACATCTTCAACAGAAATGGGAGTTACCACTGCAACCACTACTGGTTCAACTACAGTGAACTCTACTGGTGTCACACCTTCAGTTGCTATAGACATGGGAGTCACCACTGCCTCCTCCAATGGTTCAACTGCAGTGAACTCTACTAGTGGGACAACTTCAGTTGCTACAGACATGGGAGTTACCACTGGCACCTCCAATGGTTCAACTGCAGTGAACTCTACAGGTGTCACATCTTCAACAGACATGGGAGTTACTACTGCAACCACTACTGGTTCAACTACAGTGAACTCTACTGGTGTCACACCTTCAATTGCTACAGACATGGGAGTTACCACTGCCACCTCCAATGGTTCAACTACAGTGAACTCTACTGGTGTCACACCTTCAGTTGCTACAGACATGGGAGTTACCACTGCCACCTCCAATGGTTCAACTACAGTGAACTCTACTGGTGTCACACCTTCAGTTGCTACAGACATGGGAGTTACCACTGGCACCTCCAATGGTTCAACTGCAGTGAACTCTACTGGTGTCACACCTTCAATCGCTACAGACATGGAAGTTACCACTGCCACCTCCAATGGTTCAACTGCAGTCAACTCTACTGGTGTCACACCTTCAGTTGCTACACATATTGGAGTTACCACTGCCACCTCCAATGGTTCAACTGCAGTGAACTCTACTGGTGTCACACCTTCACTTGCTACAGACATGGGAGTTACCACGGCCACCTCCAATGGTTCAACTGCAGTGAACTCTACTGGTGTCGCACCTTCAGTTGCTACAGACATGGGAGTTACCACTGCCACCTCCAATGGTTCAACTGCAGTGAACTCTACTGGTGTCACACCTTCAGTAGCTACAGACATGGGAGTTACCACTACCACCTCCAATGGTTCAACTGCACTGAACTCTACTGGTGTCACACCTTCAATCGCTACAGACATGGGAGTTACCACTGCCACCTCCAATGGTTCAACTGCAGTGAACTCTACTGGTGTCACACCTTCACTTGCTACAGACATGGGAGTTACCACGGCCACCTCCAATGGTTCAACTGCAGTGAACTCTACTGGTGTCACACCTTCACTTGCTACAGACATGGGAGTTACCGCAGCCACCTCCAATGGTTCAACTGCAGTGAACTCTACTGGTGTCACACCTTCAATTGCTACAGACATGGGAGTTACCACTGCCACCTCCAATGGTTCAACTACAGTGAACTCTACTGGTGTCACACCTTCACTTGCTACAGACATGGGAGTTACCACTGCCACCTCCAATGGTTCAACTACAGTGAACTCTACTGGTGTCACACCTTCAGTTGCTACAGACATGGGAGTTACCACTGGCACCTCCAATGGTTCAACTGCAGTGAACTCTACTGGTGTCACACCTTCAATCGCTACAGACATGGAAGTTACCACTGCCACCTCCAATGGTTCAACTGCAGTGAACTCTACTGGTGTCACACCTTCAGTTGCTACACATATTGGAGTTACCACTGCCACCTCCAATGGTTCAACTGCAGTGAACTCTACTGGTGTCACACCTTCACTTGCTACAGACATGGGAGTTACCACGGCCACCTCCAATGGTTCAACTGCAGTGAACTCTACTGGTGTCGCACCTTCAGTTGCTACAGACATGGGAGTTACCACTGCCACCTCCAATGGTTCAACTGCAGTGAACTCTACTGGTGTCACACCTTCAGTAGCTACAGACATGGGAGTTACCACTACCACCTCCAATGGTTCAACTGCACTGAACTCTACTGGTGTCACACCTTCAATCGCTACAGACATGGGAGTTACCACTGCCACCTCCAATGGTTCAACTGCAGTGAACTCTACTGGTGTCACACCTTCACTTGCTACAGACATGGGAGTTACCACGGCCACCTCCAATGGTTCAACTGCAGTGAACTCTACTGGTGTCACACCTTCACTTGCTACAGACATGGGAGTTACCGCAGCCACCTCCAATGGTTCAACTGCAGTGAACTCTACTGGTGTCACACCTTCAATTGCTACAGACATGGGAGTTACCACTGCCACCTCCAATGGTTCAACTGCAGTGAACTCTACTGGTGTCACACCTTCAATCGCTACAGACATGGGAGTTACCACTGCCACCTCCAATGGTTCAACTGCAGTGAACTCTACTGGTGTCACACCTTCAATTGCTACAGACATGGGAGTTAACACTGCCACCTCCAATGGTTCAACTGCAGTGCACTCTACTGGTGTCACACCTTCAATCGCTACAGACATGGGAGTTACCACTGCCACCTCCAATGGTTCAACTGCAGTGAACTCTACTGGTGTCACACCTTCAATTGCTACAGACATGGGAGTTACCACTGCCACCTCCAATGGTTCAACTGCAGTGAACTCTACTGGTGTCACACCTTCACTTGCTACAGACATGGGAGTTACCACTGCCACCTCCATTGGTTCAACTGCAGTGAACTCTACTGGTGTCACACCTTCAGTAGCTACAGACATGGGAGTTACCACTACCACCTCCAATGGTTCAACTGCAGTTAACTCTACTGGTGTCACACCTTCAATTGCTACAGACATGGGAGTTACCACTGCCACCTCCAATGGTTCAACTACAGTGAACCCTACTGGTGTCACACCTTCAGTTGCTACAGACATGGGAGTTACCACTGCCACCTCCAATGGTTCAACTGCAGTGAACTCTACTGGTGTCACACCTTCAATTGCTACAGACATGGGAGTTACCACTGCCACCTCCAATGGTTCAACTGCAGTGAACTCTACTGGTGTCACACCTTCACTTGCTACAGACATGGGAGTTACCACGGCCACCTCCAATGGTTCAACTGCAGTGAACTCTACTGGTGTCACACCTTCAATTGCTACAGACATGGGAGTTACCACGGCCACCTCCAATGGTTCAACTGCAGTGAACTCTACTGTTGTCACACCTTCAGTTGCTACAGACATGGGAGTTACCACTGCCACCTCCAATGGTTCAACTGCAGTGAACTCTACTGGTGTCACACTTTCAGTTGCTACAGACATGGGAGTTACCACTGCCACCTCCAATGGTTCAACTGCAGTGAACTCTACTGGTGTCACACCTTCAGTAGCTACAGACATGGGAGTTACCACTACCACCTCCAATGGTTCAACTGCAGTGAACTCTACTGGTGTCACACCTTCAATTGCTACAGACATGGGAGTTACCACTGCCACCTCCAATGGTTCAACTACAGTGAACTCTACTGGTGTCACACCTTCAGTTGCTACAGACATGGGAGTTACCACTGCCACCTCCAATGGTTCAACTGCAGTGAACTCTACTGCTGTCACACCTTCAATTGCTACAGACATGGGAGTTACCACTGCCACCTCCAATCGTTCAACTGCAGTGAACTCTACTGGTGTCACACCTTCAGTAGCTACAGACATGGGAGTTACCACTACCACCTCCAATGGTTCAACTGCAGTGAACTCTACTGGTGTCAAACCTTCAATTGCTACAGACATGGGAGTTACCACTGCCACCTCCAATGGTTCAACTGCAGTGAACTCTACTGGTGTCACGCCTTCAGTTGCTACAGACATGGGAGTTACCACTGCCACCTCCAATGATTCAACTGCAGTGAACTCTACAGGTGTCACACCTTCAATTGCTACAGACATGGGAGTTACCACTGCCACCTCCAATGGTTCAACTGCAGTCAACTCTACTGGTGTCACACCTTCACTTGCTACAGACATGGGAGTTACCACGGCCACCTCCAATGGTTCAACTGCAGTGAACTCTACTGGTGTCACACCTTCACTTGCTACAGACATGGGAGTTACCACGGCCACCTCCAATGGTTCAACTGCAGTGAACTCTACTGGTGTCACACCTTCAATTGCTACAGACATGGGAGTTACCACTGCCACCTCCAATGGTTCAACTGCAGTGAACTCTACTGGTGTCACACCTTCAATCGCTACAGACATGGGAGTTACCACTGCCACCTCCAATGGTTCAACTGCAGTGAACTCTACTGGTGTCACACCTTCAATTGCTACAGACATGTCAGTTACCACTGCCACCTCCAATGGTTCAACTGCAGTGAACTCTACTGGTGTCACACCTTCAGTTGCTACAGACATGGGAGTTACCACTGCCACCTCCAATGGTTCAACTGCAGTGAACTCTACTGGTGTCACACCTTCAGTAGCTACAGACATGGGAGTTACCACTGCCACCTCCAATGGTTCAACTGCAGTCAACTCTACTGGTGTCACACCTTCAATTGCTACAGACATGGGAGTTACCACTGCCACCTCCAATGGTTCAACTATAGTGAACTCTACTGGTGTCACACCTTCAGTTGCTACAGACATGGGAGTTACCACTGCCACCTCCAATGGTTCAACTGCAGTGAACTCTACTGGTGTCACACCTTCAATTGCTACAGACATGGGAGTTACCACTGCCACCTCCAATGGTTCAACTGCAGTGAACTCTACTGGTGTCACACCTTCACTTGCTACAGACATGGGAGTTACCACGGCCACCTCCAATGGTTCAACTGCAGTGGACTCTACTGGTGTCACACCTTCACTTGCTACAGACATGGGAGTTACCACGGCCACCTCCAATGGTTCAACTGCAGTGAACTCTACTGGTGTCACACCTTCAATTGCTACAGACATGGGAGTTACCACTGCCACCTCCAATGGTTCAACTGCAGTAAACTCTACTGTTGGGACACCTTCACTTGCGACAGACATGGGAGTTACAACTGCCACCGCTGCTGGTTCAACTATAGTGAACTCTACTGATGTCACACCTACAAATGTTACTGAAGTTACAGCTGAAAATAATACTGATATAACAGCAATGAACACAACCGATGTCGGTCCTTCAAATGTTACAGAAGTTTCATCTGAAGACAACTGGAACACCAGTTCCACTGCAATGAACTCTACCGGTGAAACACCTTCAATTGTTACTGAAATTACAGCTGAAAATAATACTCATATAGCCACTGTGAACACAACAGATGTAACTCCTTCAATGGTTACAGACGTTTCGTCTGTAGAGAACTGGAACACTGGTTCAACTACAATGAACTATACCGGCGTAACACCTTCAATGACTACAGACACAGGGGTTACAATTGCAGCCAGTACCGGTTCAACAACAGTGAACACTACTGCAGTCACACATTCAATTGGTACATACACAGGGGTTACAACTGGACCCAATGCTGGTTCAACTACAGTAAGCTCTACTGGTGTCACACCTTTAATTTTTACACACTCAGAAACTGCAACTGCAAGCACCACAGGTTCAACATTTGTGAACATAACAGATGCTAATCCTTCAGATTTTACAGAAACAAAAACCAAGGCAATCTCTGAAACTTCCTCAGCCGTGCCTGTAACTGTAGAGACCCAGACTTCTTCAGGTACAGAAGTTGCAACAGCAAACATTTTAATAGTTGCAACTTCAGTTCAAAATCAAGATGTATTGACTACTCCCAGCACAGTTGCTACCAATCCAAATATTGTCATAACCACTCCAAGTACAGCTGCAAGTACAATAGTCACTACCAAGAGTACTACTACTCCGAGCGCAATAGGAGTGACAGAACCAGCTAATAATCAAGAAGCAGAGACCACCCCAAGTACAGCAGTCACTGTTCAGAGTAGCAGTGCAGCTGTCACAGTGGATAATCAGAATCAAGATGCCTTGACAACTCCTATTGCAGTAGTGACAGTCCAAGCAGATAATCAAGAGTCAGTCAATTCAACTGGTCAAGTGGCAACTGTTCAAGCGGCAACTGTTCAAGTCAATAATCAAGTAACTACTCCAAGTACACCTGTCACAATTAAGGTGCTTACAACTCCTACACTGCCTCCCAGCACTTCTACTGGATTTATAACTCCAACAATACCCCCTACTACAACAACTACTCTGCCGACGACACCTACCATACCACCGAGTACTACAACTGTGTACCTGACTCCTTCAATACCCCCATCTACATCCACAGGGTATTTAACTGCTACAGCAGCAAGAACAACAGTTGGTGGATACTCGACGACAACTTCACCTGCTAGTACCTCGACTGGGTATATAACTCCTAGCATACACGCTAACACGACTACTTCCCCTTTGATCAATGCAAGTAGTACCTCTGCTGCTGCAAGTGTTGGAACAGCAGCAGCTGCCACCGATCTGGTTGTTGTTGAGGTTTTTGATCAAAACAGAGGTGGACAGATCAAAACGACTACCTCTGCTGTTGAAGCTACGACTGCAAATTACCCACCAGGAACAGTTGGCAGAAGAATATGGCCCCTGGTGACAGTGCCAAACAATTCAATTGAAACTGCTCTTCATGCTGGTTAGTCAATTTGCATGTCCTAAAGTTTTAGATTTATCTCAGGGTACAATCTACAAGTAACCAGAATCCTTTAGATGGTACATAATATTTTTGCTCAAACGCTTCATAGGGGTTAACTATTGGTTTGCATTTTATTTCCAGTTTGTCAGAAAAAAGCTGACCCTGAAAGTATAAGCTGCCAGAACTGCCAGTGCATGGAAAACTTTGTGTTCAATATTGACCAACTGAAATGTGAAGGTAATGACTAAGTCGGCAAACAAATTTGATATTGCTCCACATACCACAATTCTTTAAGGCTTTTACATGGCCTAATATGTTTCTTCTTCCTTTCTTTTTCAGCTAAGAGTACAAATAGCCCAGGGTGCGCAACAAATCAAAAACAAGATGGATCTACTTGCATTGGTAACATAGTTAGCCACATATATAGTTCGACGCAATATATATCACTGCATAACATTAAAAGATGTATCTTAAAATGTTGTAGATGAAATATACACTGTATGTCACTGCATGATGTTTACCTATTGTAAAATTAGAACTTAAAACTTTTCAAAATGATCAATTTGTAGATACAAGAAATGTATAAAGTATTTTGAAGTCAATGATATTTGTCTGTTTGCATGCTTAAAAACCAATTCTTTTTTTGTCAGACAAACGATTCAGGTTTGAAGACTTCCTGAATGACACCAAACTGCAAGGTGGTTCACATTCACCGTACATATTTCCCAGTCTGTCAGTACCGATCTTTGGGAAGTATTTGCCGTCATTTTATGTAAGTTTTTAGTGGTTTTTCTTGACACCTTTAACCTATTATTTGTCAGCTGTAGTGCTATACCATTGAAGGAGTTCTGCATTTAAGAACAACATTTTATTTCACTTTCAAGATAACAACATCAGGATTACTGGTTGGTTCAACTATTACATCTCAAATTGAAAATTCTGGGCTACAGAATAGCTACACAAATCCTCATGAGGCAAATTTTGACCCCTCAAAAGCTAATGGAAATGACATGCTTCTGATAGCTCCTTGGTGGTCAAATATGATGCCTTCCAGTAAGGTAGGTTGATTTTGTGACATCAGTTTGAAGGCACTATCTGCAGAATGAAAGATGACAAGAGTTCCTAAGGTTGCATGGTATTATTAATAACATATTGAATTATTCACAATTCAGCTCAATGACTCGGGCATCTACTACTCAGAAGCTACCTTCGGAGACTCAAACAATGCTGACAAAGTTTTGCAAGACATGAGCCAGAAATTCACTAACAGTACTGGAGAAACATTTAATGCCCAGTGGTTACTGCGTGTAACTTGGAACAAAATGGCCTACCCTGGTAATCTCGACATGGTTTGTTTTATTCTCAACTTGAATTACTCAAAAAATTAACTGTTTTGAACAATGCTATTAGATTTTTTGTCGTGCTTGAGCTATATTTAAGTGCATAAAATCTGCTTTTCATTTCAGACTGTTACATTTCAAACCGTCTTAGTCACCGACTTTGTGCGAACCTTTATAGAGACAACATATGGAGACAAACAAATGAAATGGCAAATTCCAGTTTCAACCATTTACCAATATCCAGTGCGAATAGGATACCTTGCATACCATGGAACTGATTACTCAAGCCGTGCGTCTGTGGAATATGAGTACTCTTTCTTGAAAATGAGTGGTAGTGGAATTTCAAAGGTCAATCAACTTGAAAAGATCGACTCATTCTGCCTTGAAAATTGCCAAGGATCCAGCAGCAAAGGAATACGATCAAGTAAACTCTTTACTAATACAACAAACACCAACAATCTTCACGCGGGATTAAAATGTTCAGATTGGATTAAAGTGCAAAACTCATCCAATGTCACAAATGATGCAAATTACACAAGTCAATGTCCATGCAATTTAACACAACTGCAAAAGGTGGGTATTAATTATTCAAGTAATTCTCATACATATTTCCATTGAAAACATAGAGTCTGGTTTATCAGATTACAAATGCAATTGATTTCATGTTATGATAATGAATGATGAAGCAATGGATGAAATTGTTGCATTGTAATGACACTGTTTAATTAATTACATGATATTGTCCCTCTCTTACAGAAAAACCAGTCGTATGAATTAAGTTATGAGACAAATGATCATGTATGCTACGGTCAAGTTCCTACCGCAGGAGTGTTCAGGCAACGTTGCTGCTACACAAAAGGAGAAGGTGCGCTGATATTAGACCCCAGACAAGTCAGTGGAAAGAACTTATACCAGAGATACAACAGTTCCCTTGGAATGGCTGATGATGAGATGTTCTTGACCTGTTGCTCTGAGTCCAACATCAAGAGTTTCCAGAGCAGTGACCTCCTCTGCAAACAGTTCATCAGCCTGCGTCCAGTCTCAACGTGTGAGGGATATCGCAAGAGTTCCGCAGGTGACAAATAAATTTACTGCCATAGTGTTTGAAAAAAGAAGCATAACTTACAATTAAATTTCCATTAACTTTCCACCATCTATTTCACACATTTTAATTTCAAGTTGGTGAATCAAAATAGCAGCCATATAATTGCAGTTCAACCCATTCTTTTCATTTCAGAGAACATGCCACCTTTGTTAAATGTCAGTGATCCAGTCCTGCGTGTAAACATTGGGGGAAATTATACATCATTACTGGACATCAAAGTGACAGATGTGGAAGGTGACAATATCACTTTGTCTCTGGCAACGACATCTCCTCAGGGTCTAGTATTAAACAGCCGGTGAGTAAAAATACCTTACCTAGACACTTAGTCAAATCACTTCAAAAGGATGCAAATAAGTCATATAGGTAATGTTTTTGACAGTAATTAGATAAGATGATAGTGAGAGGCCTAACAAGCTTAAAAAGAATTGGTCTGCATACAATTTGATGTTGCCACAGTAATTTCAACATAAAATTAAAAGAAAAATAAGTTGTTTCACAATGAAATGATTTTTGAAGAATCTATAACCCAATTTTTAGTTTTGTAATCATGCAGCATCGAATGATTTTCACTTGCAGTTTATTGATCATACTCCAACAGGTCCCCAGCAAATATTAGGTTTCTGCCAGCATATTTGCTTTGGGCAGCTTTTTTCCTTTAATCGATCATTTGATGTCCATATTCTAATTGAGTAAAGAGGTCGTAAAACATAAGCTGTTTGTTATGATAATATGTTATTTTAATGAACCTTAAATTGAACATGCACATTTATTCCTATTTTCTACAATTAGATTAGTTATTTTTCAATACATTTCAGGACCTTAACATGGGAAAATGTTCCCAACATGAATTCAAGTAACATTGTGTTAATCGCTTCTGATGAGAAAGGATCCACCATCCTCCGCCTACCAGTTCACCTTTGTGATTGCCGAGTGAGTACTTTGCATCTGCCCACTGATTTTCTGATTATGTTTGCATAACAATTAGTATTTTGCTGACTATCTGCAATCCTAATGGTAAGTGTGCATTGTCCATTATCTCTCTGCATCACACACAGGCACCATCTGTATTTATCTTCATTATAGACCAATGAATTATTCAAAATGTGAATATTTGGTATTCGTTTTAATCCAAGGTTTTTCGGTTACTCGCAGACATACACAAACCTCTTTAAACCAATAATTTTGTTTCTAACTTTACTTTATTGGATAAACCAAGGTCTTCACCTTTTTTGTCTATTATTACTAATCCATGAATTTTGATGTCATGATCAAACAAAATATTAAAACAGACTATGAAAAGAAAATATAAACTTATTTAATACAATTAAGTTGGTGGTGACAAAAAAAAAAAGAAATCAATATGTTCATCCGTTTCCATCTCTTTATGTATGAGAAATATAGCCTTCTCATAATTAGTGACAAGCAAATGGTCTATGTTACAAACGGAAAATGATACCGACTATAACATGACTATTCCACAAGGAAGCAAGTATTAAAACTGCAGGCTCTCAGTAAATTAAGTCCAGCTACTCTTATGCTTTCTCTTGCAGAATAATGGCACATGCCCCAAAATGGAGTCTACTCAGAACTTCTTGAGGCTTCCCTGCGAGTGTCCAAACGGCTACAGTGGAGACAAATGTGAGAGAGATGCGGATGGATGTGCGGACAGTCCGTGTTTCCCTGGAGTTGTGTGTACGGATGTCAAAGTTTCTCAACTTTCTTCGTTCCCTGCTGGATTCAAATGTGGTCCATGTCCTTTTGGACTCAAGGGAGATGGCCAGACATGCATTGGTAATTATACTCACAAGTACCTAACTGAATAATGAAGTCTCATTTTAGTGGAAGCTAATAAGTCAATATTTAGTGTCTGTCACTTTTGGCTCTATATAACCATTATTTAAAGACGTATAACTGCAGATCCACATGAATATTATAGTGATGATTCCTGATACAGGGCTTGAGTTGAGCAGTTTTATTATCGTTTTCATAGCTATGTGTTTTTCAAGTTTGCAATTTGCTTCATTCCAAAACTGTGATGTCAGGGATTTAGCTGAATGATTTCGTTTATTACAAGCACAGATTTCAGGAAACTGACAAAGTGCAGTGACACATAGATGATGTCTTGTTTAGCTTGGCTTAAAGATGCTTCAATGAACTGTAATTGAACCAATAAAAACAGACTACTTTGCCTCAAAGGAAAACTTTGCAATAACTGACAAAAAGGTTGTTTGAAATTGTGATGACTGGTGTCTTGTGAAACAATACAACACGTTTTGTTTGGAAAACAATGAGGTGCAACACTCAGCTTAGACATGCGTTGTTTGTTGTGGTTGCTCACAAATAGTAACATTGCCTGACAGTTCTAAATTCCTTTGCCATTAACTGTGATGTCAAACTCTGAACTCTGTCTACAAGTTGACCGCTATTTACTGCCACCTAGGGTGCAAAATTCGCGAGCTCCTGTGAGCGGTCAACAGAATTTCGATCCCTGGAAGAAACCAGGACAGTGTGGAAGAAACCAGGACAGTTTCATCATTTAGTGATGGTTTAGTTTATTTCCAAAAACTCTGCAAGTGTCTAATCTGGCTTTGGTTGGCTTCAATTTTAAGCAGACAGCTTGTAAATACCAAAATAAGTTGGAACTATTTTTATCATGGAGGATGTATACATTGTAGCTCACATATATTGCCAGTATAGAGGGGGCCACTTGTGGCATGGACAAGACATTTTGCTGAGTGTAACACAGCTTTTATGAAATTGTGAATTATATCGTTGTCCTAGTTAATAAATCTCCATAAAGTAACAGAATAAATACAATTGAGCATTTTTGATATCACAAAGCAAAAACATTGGCTTTGTATGGACACGTGAATAAGTGAGAATGCATTCTTTTTGGACCCTTTTCTGACCACAATTTAACATGCACTAAATGGCATAAGTGGATTGAACACCACCATACTTCTGATGAGTAAAATCATCAATTTCACAGGCAAACTTTATGCTTCAAAACTTTCTTTTTGTCTCATGATTTCCAAACATTTTCATTCAAAGCAGTGGACTGGATATTTGCCAGCAACCATGCTTTGTGAAAGTAGTTTGGCGTAGTAATATGGACAGCTGTTGTGCGACCTGATCTGGTGATCTGTCCAAAACAGATCAAATTATTGTTGACCCAATTCGATTTTCCAGGGACTGTCAGCATTCTGCTGCCACTTGACAGTGCCGAACAGAGACAGCTCTGAACTGATATGTCACAGATTGAAGATTAGACCAATCACATTGACAGATACCCGATGATGTCACGGTTTAACTGCAAAACAAAGTTTTTAAAAAACACATAGCTATGAAAACGATAATAAGTTGAGATACTTGATTTTTACATTTTAACAAAATTTTTCTATTGTATGCCTGTGGACAAGAGAATTGCCCTGTGGCATCCCTGAGGTTTTGCACTAACTGAATAATGCTAGCACCTTCTAAGAGGCCCGGATAATCATTGAGAGTTATCCATTATATTGTCAGCTATTATTAGGATCTTCTATTTTTGAAATAAAAATGTGCCTGGTGTGGAAAAATAAGATGTTACTTTCCTATTACAGAGGAAGATGAGTGTGCAAAAGCAGATACATGCGACCAAATTTGCACTAATATAGCTGGGTCCTATGGTTGTTCCTGCCGAGATGGTTACATACTTAGTGGTGACAAGAAAACCTGCTTAGGTCTGTAATACAAATGACATTTTACAATTCTATTTCTTGTCTCGGTTGATAATTAACTATAACCTGCCTTATAGATATACAGCTGCAGAGAAAAACTTATTGGATTCAAAATATCTATTTACTTTATATATCAAAATATTATATCAAAATTAGGAATAAGTAAGTTCTGAGCTAAAAATACATAAAACTAGTGCAGAATGTAGTGTTTGTGCTATAGCAGCTAAATACTAGTATTATTCTACAATTTAGTGTCCTGAATAATCTGTATCCAGTAAATACAAATAATTATAATTTTGCTGATTGGCATCCAAATGTTTATTGCGACTGTGGAAGTAAGATATTTTATAAATAAATTACAGATGTAAATGAGTGTGACTTAAAACTGGACAACTGCGACACAGACCTAGCAGTTTGCACAAATACTCCAGGGTCCTTCAACTGCACTTGCAAAGCAGGTTACATTGGCGCTGGGAAGAGAGGAGAATGCATAGGTAAGATGAAGTTATAACAACAAAGAAAATTTATCAATGCAATTATTAGAGACCTCCAATTGCTAATTTACTGGAATATCATTTACGTTTTCATTCTCTTTTAGATATAGATGAGTGCAGTCTTGGCTGTATTGATTGTCCAGCCCATTCCAAATGCACCAACAAAGAAGGAGGCTACGAGTGCACTTGCCAATCCGGTTATGAGATGAATGCTGGTTATTGCATTGGTAAGTCAAACATGTGGACTGTTGTCATAATAATATTTGCTAACTAGCATATCATCAATAAATAACCAGTTACTGCCATTTTGCTGATAGGGATATGCCATAGAAGGCAGAATTGTACTTAATTTTGTTTATTGATTATCAATAATTTATTGATCTCAATATTTACGTTTTGGCTGTCAGAGGAATCTGCATAATTTCATCTTTTTTTCTGAAGTAAGAATCCTACTGTC
Source organism: Platynereis dumerilii (assembly GCA_026936325.1). Classification (NCBI taxonomy): domain Eukaryota; kingdom Metazoa; phylum Annelida; class Polychaeta; order Phyllodocida; family Nereididae; genus Platynereis; species Platynereis dumerilii. Next base: position 30,735,619 of record JAPTHN010000011.1, read on the forward strand.
TTGGCTGGCATATATCTATATAATAAAATGTTATTGATGACTAAACTTCGTTTGTTTCTTCAGAAATTTATGAATGTCTGCTTGGCAACACATGTGACCAGTTGTGTGTGGATGGCATCAATGGCTACACTTGTGGCTGCACTCAGGGTTTTGTCCTTCAAGACGACCGCAAATCATGTCAGCGTAAGCTTTCTTAATAATTATGACTGATGAGTGAAAGTGACCTATTTGAGTGTGAAGTTGAAGCTACAATAAGAGTTTTCATCTGTATTGCACAGACTTCTTCAGCAGTAGCACAACCCAATAATTAAGTCGATGCTCACAATTGCATGGCATGCTGCATCACGGAGATACACTTCCATGCCTTTGCAATCCCAAGCCCATCATTCAATGTTACACCTTCAGAATTACAGTTGTGTTTATAAAAATTCTTTTGACATAAAAGCAGCAATCTATTTAAATATGAGAAATATTTAAGGAGAAGTTTTAGTAATTTTTTTCTGCAGAATAAAGGCAATAGCTTGGTAGTGAAGTAATGGGGTTGTAGGATTTCGAGAATATATATCTGGTGTATGATGAACCGTTGCCTCCTGAGTTTTAGCTCCCCCTGGTGGATTGGGAGAGTTCAAAGATGTGGCATATGGGGTTCAGTGGCATGGTTGAGTGTTAGCTACTTGGTAAATACTCTAAGGGATTCTAAAAGGATTTATACTCATTTCTGTATCTCCTTTCAGCCATCTTCCCTTGCACAGCAAACCAGACTGAACTCTGCGATGGAGGCAACAACAGGTCATCATGTGCAAGAGTCAACACTACTGGTGACATGTTGTGCAGGTGTCCCAAAGGATACTTCTTAAACATGACAACTTACATTTGTGAAGGTACATGTGCTAACTTTCTGTTATTTGTAAACTCCTCTTGTGTCGGCCTTTAAATTTAAGAAGGAAATACAAAGAGAACATGAAATTCAGAATACTTTTTTGTAAGAGTAAAATGGAAATGAAAATTTGGTTATCTAATTAATATATCAGAAAACCTTTTAATGTTATAATCATTTGTAAATCATTTCTTAGCCAGTGCAATAATTCATTAGTAATCATTACCCATTTTGCAGAAGTTTAATTGAATGTTTGACTTAATTTTTAGATATAGATGAATGCAGTACTGGTACCTCAATGTGTAAAGAACCCACCAGCCAATGTTTGAATAGCGAAGGCGACTATAGATGCATCTGCAAAAGTGGCTTCCAATTATCAAATGACAGCCGTACCTGTGAAGGTATGATAATAAATATAATTGTGTCTAGATGGTGAGCCTTTGTAACTTGCAACCACTATTGACAAGGCAAATCAGAGAATCAAAATTCATTTTGGAATAATATACATTGTATGTGACATATGTATACATGTGTTTGTGTTATTAATAATCACTCACTATGAATTTTAAAAAAAACTGTTGAATCAATATTATTCATATATGGCAGGTGAAATTAAAAAGTCTCATGAAAGGAATAACATATGAATATTATTAATATCTTGTCTGGTCTTCTACACAGTAGGGCATATTGAGAAGACAAGAGTGCTGAATAGAAGGAAAAAAGTATCTTTAAGCTAGAGTATTAAGATTAAGAAGTAAGAGGCTTTGAACACATACATGTACGGCCTCAACCTCAATCTAATTATAAATTTTGGTCACACTGTGGTTATGAGAAAAACCTCGAGATTGTGACAAACAATGCTAAAAATGTTATAATCTATCCATAACTGTACAAATATCTTCTTATACATTCAAAAAACACGTGAAGCTTTGTTTTATCCCAACATAGATATTGATGAATGCCAAATGCGGAATGGGTACTGCAGTCAGAAGTGTTTGAACACCGCAGGAAGCTATCAGTGTGCTTGTCGTTCAGGATATATCCTTGATAACGATGGTGAAACCTGCAGCAGTAAGTACATTAAAAGAACGTATGCCTTACTATATATGTTGTGTGTATACAAATTTTGCATCATTTATAAATCCAATCATGATAAGACATATGCTGAAAATATATGAAAATTGAAATATTTGCAGATGTGAATGAATGTGCCGGAAAAAACATGAACAAATGTGACCGTAATTATGGAATATGCACAGATCTGTCACCAACACTTGATGGGCAGCTTGGTTATTCCTGCTCATGTGCAGCAGGCTACACTGGAAATGGATTTGCATGTTCAGGTATGACAATTAAAATATGTAATCAGAATTTTTTTTTCATGGCAAAAGCACAATTTCTGTTTTAGCAAAGTATAAATTGTTGAAATAATCTCAGTTCAATATATGGATGCCAAAAACCCAAATTACATGTAGTTCCTCAGCTCTCAAAATAAGCAATAATGATGATTACATTGACATGGGCAGTGCAAGAAATGCCAAAATTTGCTGAGTGGGCAGTGTCCATATGATGATATCAAAACAGATAACCTGATCACTTAACTCAGTCATTATGGAGACAGCACAACAATGTTGGTAACGACGATTCATGATGCTCATATCTAATATGGTTTAACATTACAATATATCCATTTGCATTTTGTTTCTCAGACCTGAATGAGTGCATCTTGGCGGACAGGGGAGGGTGCCAGCAAGGCTGCATCAACCAAGAAGGGTCCTACCCCTGTTTCTGTGGCCAGGGCTACACACTCGCCACTGATGGCAAGTCTTGTCAAGGTGAGAAATTTCTTTATGAATTCAATTTTCCCCCAGAATATGGGCTGCACTCCTGTTCATAACATCATAACCGAAAATCTTCGAATTTTCTGATTCCCTCTTGCAGGATCTAAACTTCTTCAATTTGGTAATTTCTAAATTGCTTAAAATTCAAATATTGTTACAGATATAAATGAATGCAGTGAAAAGCTGGACAAGTGCTTTAGCAGTGAACAACATTGCAACAACCTCACAGGAAACTACCAGTGCTCATGTCCAGAAAACACGTATTTGTCCACTGATGGAAGATCTTGTATAGGTCAGTAACCTGGTCTTGTTTTGCTTTCAATGATACGGAGAATAAATCTCAGTTAACTATGAAATGCGAAACTTATACAGGCAATGCTACTTTTCAAGTTTAAAAAAAGTGTCCAAGATTCCAAGTAGTCTCTTGCATATTTCAACTTTGTGGTTTCACCTGTCTCTTGTCAGAGAGCTAAGAAATGCATCAGGCAAATATGGTCTTTCTTTAGGTAGTCAAATTACATATTTGACTCAAATATGTATTACAATGAAGCTTTGTTATTTCCAGCTCGACCCGAGTGCACATCAGACCCTGGCTGTTCTCATTCTTGTATTCCTATCAATGGAAATGACACATGTGTCTGCCCCCGAGGGTTGCGATTAGCTGCTGACGGCCTGCAGTGCATCGGTTAGTAACTATTTGCTAGCTACAAACGTAGTTCATTCAAACCTCATGGGTAGGTAAGGTGGCACTGTTGTTTTACTTCCTGTTTGTTCATAACAATGTCTTGTGAAAAGCACATGTTTAAAAAAACAAAATTACTCTGAATCTTGTTGTCAGCAATATAACACCATGCAGAACTGTCTATGTAGGCATTGTTGGCTATATCTATCATCTATGCAAAAGTATACCTTCAGACTTCTTTGATGCTGAATTGAATGGCTTCAAAGTTGCCAGGTGAGAGGTAGTCCGGTCTGTTAAGGTTTTGATCGTTACTTGCCGGAACAAAGCACCAAATTTGGCACATAGGTACTTTTTGACATGCTCTTTCATCCTAGAAGGGGTGCCACGATGAACGACCATCAGGGCGGCGGCCATCTTGAATTCAAAATGGCCGCCGTCAAAATCATAGCCGAAGAGGATTTCTGGTTCCATGAGGCTTCAGAAACATCAGAATTGACTATAATTTGGTGGTGTGATGCTATAGAATATGTATTTCCATACTAAGTCATTCATACAACAAGAAAAGTTGTGAAAGTGTTCATAAATTAGCGATAATAACAAAATAATGGTTAGGTTTTCCGAAAGTAATAAGTTATTGCGGCAAGTGTTGTTGAATCAAAATTCTGAGCACCATTCTGTTTTAAGAGCTTTACACAGCATTAGGGAATACATAAATTCCATATGAGGGCCTATATTTTAGTTATAGGTGAGAAAAAAGAATCAAATGACCCATGTTGTATTATCTTATCTATATCTATCAAACTTGTCAAAAGCCGCTCTGCTCCAAAACACTTCATGTATCTTTTTAAATATCCAATGACCACTGGTCACACTTAGATACAAATAAAAACATCTTACAGTAACAAAACAAGAAACATTGTACAATCAAAATCATTTATAAATCCATATAACTAGCTAAAGTTTCAAATAAAGAAAGCAAACTGAGATTGAAATTTCAAGTCGGCAGATAAAGAGGCAGCTTTCAAAACTTCTAAAGCATCTCTGTTATTCAATACAAAACTTATACATATAGCCCATTCTCCACATCTGTTGATCTGGTCATTTTAACACAGTCCTCTGCAATTGCACATAGAAGTGCAGGAGAGTCCAGCATCACGACATTTGCATTTTCTGCCGCGAAGAGGACTGGATTTGCATCCACATTTCAACAGTTCTCGGCATGCACTAGCAGCTTCTCGTTCATCTGTCCAGTGAGGAATCCAAGGTGAACCATCTTTTTTCCATCCATAACTCTCAGGTGATGGGGCTGACATAATTGATTTGAGGCTTGACATCCACATTCCTGCCTGATACACTGCCTTGTGTGTGTGCTGAAGAAGTGCGGCCTGAAATTTTGAGGCATTGATTATTGAAATTATTTATTATTTGTAGACTTTAATGGATATATTATGAATGCAACCAAAATACTACCTGTGTTGGAGGGATATTTTCCATGGAAACAGCCTTCTTTGCAAAGAGGTCCTTCCGAAGATCATTCACTGTCTTTATGTTAGTGGTCTTGTCATAAAGAACGCTAACATATCTTTCTATGTCGGTGAATGTTTGGGAGACTGGCTCAAGACGTTGAAAGGGAGTCAGAGAAATTGTCTTGAAAGCTTCAGTGATGGAAGGAAATGTTTTCCAAGCTTCCCAGGCTGACCTTTTCCCTTTGCCATAGAACTGTGAGGTTGTGTCGCAACCACTAAATGCATGAAACGATGGTAATGCGATACTTTTGTCCTCTCCAAGATTGTGACATATGTTATTGATGTCCAATTCTTTGTACCACTTTCCAACACCAAAAGCTACACACAGGTGCAATTCAGGGAACATTGCAAGGAGTTTGTGGAAAAGCCCAACCAGGATGATGACCATGTCTGTGTTTACTGTCCGCACAAGAATAGTCCTTTTTCCTTTTTGGAGAGCATCATCAATGTGGAGGCATATTCGCGTGTCGGCTTCTTCATGGTCACTCTCTGGCATATGTTCCTGTGAACTTGGACAGATGACAGTACGACCTGAAAGTGACAGTCATCAATATCAAATATTATCAAAGTACATCAGATCTTTAGTTTAGTTTTAAAGTTCAGTGTCGATTGATGGATAGTGAAATACAACAACTTTACCTGAAGTGATAAATAACTCCTTTGGAACATAGTCCTGTTGTGAGACTTTCTCAGTAAGGAAGGCCAACAGTTCTGTTTTGTTGCTCTCATCTTTTAAGAAGTCCTGAAAGTGTTTGGGAATCTTTGTGTTCTCCGCAACCTTCCTAAGAACTCCTTTTCCTCTTTTTTGTCTTGTTGTTGCTTTCAGGCTATTGCTTACATAAGTATCCCAAACTATGTCGAGCCTGTCGCAGTTCCTCAAAAGTCGTCGAGTCCATGGCACAAACACTCTTTCAGCATATTCACCAAATGTGGACACCTCATGTACAGGCAGGGCATGAACTGAAGCAGTACCATCAATGATCTTGGCATCAAAGAAATCTGGCATTTGTGCCTGTTCACTTGTGATTATATCCACGAAGTTCACTCTTTTTTGATGGCAAGTACAACACTCCATTTGTAGACAATGATGGCGGCCAAGGGTGATTCTCATATCTGAAGAACTCCTCAAGATTTCAATCTCTGAACTTACTGGCAATGTACAGTCGACCAAACAAGCTGCAATCACTTTTTAGAGCGGAGATTTGCTGTTTTGTCTTTGTGTTTGTTTTCGCTGGACCACTTTTAAAAAGTGGGAGGTTATTTCGCTTGATTGGAGTTTGAATACTTGATGTTCTGTCTATGATGACCCTTTTGATGTATGCGTCATATTGTTTTTTTCCCATCTCTTTCACAGACATGACCGTGCTGATGACATCGTCTGATGCATAGTCTCTTGTATCCAAAACAATCAGTTCAGGACAGTCCTCTCTGAAAGGATTGCCCATTGCCTCTATCACGCCATGCATGGCAAGAACTTGTTGTTGGAATCTGTTCTGATGCGCCAGACTTTCTTGGTGTTGCCTAGGGTCAACTGACAGTGTTCTGCCAAGACGTTTGGTCCAGCAGAATGGCCTGCTCTGGACCTGCTACCATCCATCTACGGAAAGCCTCTGGATACTGGGTGAGACCCACGGCACCTCCCGATCCTTTGACAAGGGCGTTGTTTTGCTCATGGCCTTGGTCAATAGCAATGCATGAAAATCGCTTTGTGGTATTTTGAAGAACCCAACATTGAAAAAATTGCTCTCTCGTGTCGTCTGCTAATGATTTCATATCACGCAAGTTAATGGGCAACCATCGAGCGTAATTGGTCTTGTCCAGTGCAAAAAACCATGGAACCAAATTTTCAAGTGAATCTACATAGAGGTTGAAGTTGCTGCTCCTTTGAGCACACACCAAGGTTAATATCAACCTCTCCAGTTCATATATCATAATCCAATAGTGGAATGTTGGGCTCTTTTCCATCATTCTCGTCTGCCAATCCTTGAATGTAATCTCTCCTTCTTCAACTTGATTTTGCCATGCATCCTGAAGAAGCTTGGCCAAAGTAAAGAATGTGACTTCATGTGCATGTCTAGTCTTCGTCAAGTGTGCTGCTTGGAGAAAGGAATCAGCTGTGCCACTGGACGCCACTCCAATGTCAGCTAAAGCTGTTGTCCAACCAGAACCATCAAGCAGATCCCCCATTACATGCCATAGAGCCATTTCAAGGTGGAGTCCCCCAAACATGACAATGATTTGCTCTTCTCCGTGAGTTTCAGGGAACTTCCATTGGATATACTTTGCTAGGGCAAACAAAGGCTGGTCCACAGCTATAACACTAATCTGTTCAGGATTCAAATGCTGCGTGGCGTTCATTATGAATTTATGATGTCCATGCCATGCTTCACCATAGTTAGTGTTGCTGCTTTCTCTGTGAAAAGTGGTAGAAGGGAATTTGGGACAGGTGCATCAACTGGATTGAGTAACTTTGATGCATGATAACTAGCCCAAGTAATGTTGTCACCTGTATCAATTTTGTCATTTTTCAAGAGACTTATTGCATCCCGTGCCCAGGCATTCTCAACTTCCAGGGCATCATCTACCATTCCTGCTATATCCTTCATATGTCTGTGTGGAACCAAAAGGCTATCAGTGTTGCAAAACACTGCGGGTACTGTAGTGTAAGTTTCAGAAAGAGATATTGACTTTGGGGAATTATCATCAATTAGAATTTTGTTCCTCTCTATACTGACTTTAATTAGGATATTGTAAACATTATTTGAAAAACAATTGTACTAGGAGATGATAGATACCATATATGAGTACTACAGTAAACAATTATGTGTAAACAGACTCTTAAGTTATCTTTGATTGAGTTATTACCTTCACACACCATGTGGATCATCTGTCAACATGAGTAGGGAGAAATGGAGTACCCTGTTTAACCCCAGGGGCCAGGGGCCAGGGGCCATGACATCTGTGACCTCTGGTAGATATCAGACATGTGTTGCAGTTTCATGATAACAAATAAAAAACAAAGAAAGACACCAAGAAGTTATGGATATTTTTTAATTTTGTCACCTGCAGCCATCAGTATGATTATGTTTATAATTTAACTTACAAAAACGTGAAGCTTATCTGCACAATGTGATATTATTAAGCATCAAAGAAAAACAATTAGGCCATGCTTAATAATTAGTACTTAATTAGACATAAAAAAGACAACAAGATGTTTTGTAATTCAAATTCACTTTATTTCCTACTCTGAAAAGAGGAGCTATAGTGAGATTACCCAACAAAAACCCAAGAAATTTGTGGTGCACAGTTCAGATTTCTGAAATCTGATAGTTACGGTAGCAACTTTTCACTGTGATATGCCGCCAATATGCAAATATATGGCCAAATTGTCTATAACTAAAATGAAGGACATATCCAGAAGCACTCTTCTGCCAAGTTTTGGAGTGGTACCACCCCTCATATTTACAATATTAACTTTTCCCCAAAAATTTTGTGGAAAAATAAAAAAAATTTGCATTTCATGCTGTAATTTCGAATTGATTATAATTAGAGGTAACATGTCTATGTATTATTAAAGTACATATTTCAAAGTATCTGTGGTAAAAATTTCAAATTGATATCTTGCTCCAAACTGGAGTTATAAGCCTTTTTCATAAATGCCTCCACAGAAGCAAATTTGACGTCGGCCATTTTGAATCCAAGATGGCCGCCAACCAAGCCATTATTCATCGTGGCACCCCTTCTAGGATGAAAGAGCACATTTCAAAGTACCTATGTGCCAAATTTGGTGCTTTGTTCCGGCAAGTAACGATCCGGCCAAAAATTGGCCTTAGCAGACCAGACTAAGGCAAAAGTTTTCGGTGTTGACATGGTTTTAGGAGAATTTTGATCTCTTACCTTACATATTGTTGTCTACGGGGCAATACATTTGATTTGCCCTCTCCAGGTATATCCCTTGCAATGAAGATTTTAGTAAAAAGATAGTTCCATGTTGATAAATAGACTTTAAAATGTCTCAATTAAGAAATCTTTGGCATCAAGTCCATGGATCTGCTCTGATATCTTCTGCTTTGACAGTGTTCATGAGGCTCTCTAAAGAAACAGGTGACAGGATTTTAATCTTGTTGTTTTATATGCACTGATTGCTGGCTATAATCCCGTCTTGAGCTACAGGTAAATATACTCTAAACTTGACACCTATTTAAATGTGGTTAAAATTGGATTCTCATTCGGAGAGTTGTGTAACCATGACACCTGTCCAGTGTTTGTGTGAACTCTGGATGCTGAAACTATCTAACTTCCATGCAATCATAATATGTGTGCATAGATATGGTTCGGCATAAAACTGGTAGAATTGTAAATCTATATCTCTCACATGATTGTTAGATTAATAACATTATCATGAAATGCTACAAAGGAAAATCAAGCCTTTTAAACATGCAATAAAGATAGTTCTTTTATAAAAGGGAACACTGAAAAAATTTTTGTCTGATATCAGACAATAATTGTTCTATATATATATCCTATCAAGTTGTTGTCTAAACCAGATACTTGAATTGTTCAAAATGTCAAAAACTCGATTGTTCCCTTTGCTTAATTGTCTGGTTTAGGTAGCCTAATCCTTATTTTTTCATTGAACTTTATTTTGGTTCTTCGTAAACAAGAACTTCGAAGGAACAAACATTTTGCACTGATGTATGCTTTGTGAGTCCTGACAGCTGATGGATACACTGTTTCTCGTGTCTAAACAAAGTTTTAGTTGGATTAAAATTGATGTTCAATCGTGAGTCATCATTGAGAGAAGGCCTTAAGTATCTGATAAATTCAGTGGCGTCCCTATGGGGGAGCACAGGGGAGCACGTGCCCCCCATATTGGACCTGTGCCCCCCCCCTGGTGCCCCCCTCATGAACTTTCCGACTCAGGCTAAAATATACAAATAGTATACCGGGTGCCCCCCCAGAGAATCGCGTGCCCCCCCAGGTGCCCCCCCCCCGTTCGAGACCCCCTAGTTACGCCAATGGATAAAGTGCTTAGTAGGCCTATTATCAATCATTTCCTCGTGGCAACGCAGACACACGGCTAACAGGTCTACAAAAAACGTATGTTGTCCAAAAGAAATTTAAATCAAAATGGGCCTATTTAAAAGTTCTGCACAATTGGTGTAGTCCTAGGATGTCGATACGTGAGCGACAAAAGAAACTGAATCAATTTTGCATTATGGGAAAATTTACTGAAATCCCCATGTGTTATTTACATTAACTGGCTTCATGTCTATACCCTGAATAAATATAGACATTTATACACTCAACAGCAAAAGAAATGTCACACTTCATTTCTAAATGCATAATCTTAGACGTATATTCTTTGTCAAAAATGCTAGTTATTTTCAAATTAAAAAATTATTTGTCTAATATAACCTTAAAACATAATTATAAAACGGAAAGAAATACTAACCCTTGGTTTTTGTTGTGAAGTTTACTCACTTTAAATTCTTACATTTTTCAGACATCGATGAATGTGCCAGCACTACTGCCAACCACTGTTCGTCATCCAACCTTGTGACTTGTGTCAATTTCGATGGAGGATACAGATGCCAATGTCTCAGTTCATCCTTGCTTCAAGTTGAGTGGAATAGATGCCTAGGTAAATATACTAATTGTTTCATGAACTCTTTCATGAATATCTGGGTGCATAGTAAAAATAATTCAAGGAAAATTGTTATTGCATCCTTCTTGGATATCTCATCAGCATAATTGATACTGTTGTTGGTAGCTATAATTATCCAGAACTGTTTATTGGAGAGAATCAGTGAAAAATTTAGAAGGAGCCTAAAAATGTTAACATCCCAAGCCCAAGTTAAAGTTTATTTCAAGTTGATGTAAATCGTATTTATAACTTTATGGTTTTATAATATATTTCAGACCTTGACGAGTGTGCCAGCATGAAACACAACTGTCCCAGCAATTCCAGATGCATTAATAAACAGCCTGGATATTCCTGTCAGTGCCAGGCAGGTTTCTCCAAGATTGGACTCAGTTGTATTGGTAAGCTCGGTGTTATTTTCACCAGAAGTTTGAAACAAAAAACACTTTTAACCTCCTAACTTTTAAAAGAAACTTTATTCTGTCTATAGCCAAGACTGCTCAGAGAAAATATTAAATTCAACTCTATAGTATTGTTTGTGGTTTATAAATCTCTAAAACTACACTTAAAACAACATTTATTAGAAACTAGTTCAAATGAGATGTACCTTGATATACAATTATTGATTAATTGACTGATTAACAAAACATTTCCCGATTGCTATTCTAGATTCTGCATGCAGATTAATAAATATATGCAATGGTGACCATTTACTGCCGAGACAATTTTATAGTCTATGAAAACTGATATGTCATTTATATTTTAAATGCAGATAACAATGAGTGCCTGACTGGAAACCATTCATGTGACATATCGGCCAACTGCATCAACACTGAAGGAGGCTACCAGTGCTCTTGCAAGCCAGGGTTTGAAGGGGATGGGTTCCACTGCCAAGGTAAGAAGAAATTTGATGCCAAGCTTTGTTATTTATTTCATTTAAAAGTTGTTCTCAATAGTCTGATAATGAATGTGTGTATAGTTTTTAATTTGTATGGCATAGTGCCAAGCAAGCTAGATATGAACATTTATTAACACATTTTCATACATTGCACTTACATAGCAGTTCTAATAAGCATGTGGAAAGTGATGTTAAATTTGTAGCCAATAATACTTGTTTTAAAAACATGTGCACCATGGGAAACAATATCCTTTCGGGCAAAGATACAAAGTATTAGATTACTGAAATACCAAATATTCCATGCATTAGATACATTGCAATATTGGTCAGTATTGCGGTCTTTCATCATGGAAGTCTTTAATTTTACCCACGAAAATCTTGGGAGTATTATTATACATTGAGTGAAACTCCTTGATATATTCACAATTTTTGTAATCTAAATATTGCATTCCATATTATGTAATTTCTTCATTCCAGACATAAATGAATGTGCAATGGCTGATATGTGTGACATGAGTCCTGGCATTGGTCTGTGTAACAATACCCAAGGGGCATTTTCCTGCTCATGCACACAAGGATACAAATTGGCTCCCGATGGTAAAAGTTGCAGTGGTAAGTGAAAATTTGTATGTTAGCCTCTTATTGGTGGTTTAAATCCTTCACATTTTCTACATTTTAAAGGGAACCTTTTCTTCGTTGAGTTATAGAGCTATAACATCCAAAATTTCAATCGAATCTGTTATGTTGTTTCCACAATACACTGTAAAATTTGAATTTTGAGTCAGCTCAAATGACTGAGTGAGCTAACATAGCTTGTTATTTTCTGTTACGACAATTGAAAGATCAACTCAAAACATCAAGCTGTGTTAGCTCAAACAAATTATGCAACCATCTCACTCAAGCATTTGAGTGGACTAAAAATTCAAATTTTACAGTGAATTAAGAATTCTTGATGGTTTTTTTTGTTATGCCTGTATTTGTGCCACAGATACAAATGAGTGCCAGGCCAGCAAGGTATGTGGGGAAATATGCACCAACCACTTCGGAACATTCAGATGCACTTGCCCAGAAGGGATGCTCTTGGGTGCGGATCAGAAGACATGCACAAGTAAGTTTCTGTCAAAAGTTGACCTTCTTCAAATTTGCAACAAGCAGGTAGTGACCGGTTTTGGTAATCATGTAAAGTTATTCTATATGAAACTGCAAAATGGGGAAAATAGCACAACCAGTTCTATTTCTAAAAAAAAACTCTGCTGATCTCTTCTTGCATAAATAATTTATTTTATTACACTTCTGATGAAGTTTTTTAATGGAATTTTCAAATGATTAGACATAATTTCTAAGTTTCATTAAAAATTTTCAATTCGAATATTATTACGTATGGTTACACCAGTTTTTAGATTGAAAGTGACTGCCCTCATATGTGGAAAGAAATTTATTGATGAAGTATCAGTCATCAAAATTGTTAAAAATGAATTGTTTAAGAAGTGATAATATATTTGCACATACATTAGATAAGGATTGCAAAAAGTTTTGAGCAAACATAAATATGGATGGCACAAAAATGTGGATAATTTGTTCTTTTCTTTACCAATTGCGTGCATTTTATTTTCCTTATTACAGTTGAGAAACCCTGCAGCAATGCAACAGCCAGCAAGTGCAGCTACAAATGTGTCACCATTTTGGGAGTGGAGAAATGCATCTGTCCCTCGGGGCAGTCGGTCGACAACTCTGGCAGCTGCACAGGTATGCTTGCAATATATACAATTTTGATAGGTTGCTAATTAATTAGTTAAGATACAAGGGACATATCTTGTATCTGTTTCATATGAATTTATTGTAAAGCAGACGATTTAATACAGTAGTGATCATAACTTATGCCTTTATACAGACTTTAAGTGAGAAAAACATATACATATTTTGGAAGAGCGCATATGTAATACAATAGAACTTTATAGAAGACTTTTCAAATCACTGCATCTTCTGTCAGCTCTGCTTAGATTTGCCATATTAAAGAGATTTGTTTTGATTTTTATGCTGAATCAACAATGATTAGCTGAGCGAGTTAAAAAAGCCCTGCTGAACAGATGTGACTGTTGGTACCAAGTTTCAATGAAACTTTCATTTGGAAGCTGCTTTGTTGCAGTTTTGCGATGTGGCAGTGCAAATTATGACATGGAGCATCACATGTTCTTGATGGGCACTGCACTTATTTCTGTTTTGTTATTGTTTTTTTGCAGATCAAAATGAATGCACAGCCAACAGCACTTCCTACCCATGTGACACAACAACAGGATCCTGCAACAACACCTTCGGAAGTTTCACCTGTGGTTGTAACCATGGTTACTTTGTGAATTCCCAAAACCTTTGTCTAGGTTAGCAGTTACTTTTGTCAGAATGACCAATCAGTCAACAAATCACAATACGTAACATTATATAACTTCCTGCTCTTACAAAAGATTGTTGATCTTTTGTCATAGTAATAAGATGCATGATTGAAAAGTGCAAGCATGAAATCACAGGTGTTCATACATCGAAACTGATACATGTATGTATATATTCTCACATGGCATTTTTCGTATCAACCCGCGTATCGTACCCGAGAGCCATGTATCTGTCTGTAAATCCTGTATCACATGGCAAATTCCTTGTATCACACGGCAAAGTGCTTTATCACCAGGGGCAGATATGGACTTTATTAGCCCTATGATGGTACAACACTGAATATCACTTTAACTTATTTTGCTTTTTCCAGATCGCAATGGAGCCTGGGGCGCTTGGGGCAGCTGGGGAGGTTGTTCCAAGTCATGTTATAGAGGAACAAGAACGAGATCCAGAATATGTGACTCCCCAACCAGACAAGGAGTAGGAGCGACATGTGCTGGGTCATCAACAACATCTGAGAGCTGCAACACATTCTCTTGTCCTTGTGCGTACTTTTGAATATCATTAGGTGCAATTTATCTTATTTCACAATCTACCTTGTGTGAAAAGTACATTTTGTTGTTTTCTTTCACAGTAACACCCGATGAAATGAGATACGGCATTTTGATGACTCTGTCTGGGGTGACTGTGGACCAGGTAGGTTATTGCTATAGTCTTAATTCAACTAGCTACTATATTTTTCCTGTATAGCCACTCGTTTATAATAATAAAATACTACCTTAATTGGACATAATGATCTGCATAACACGAAAAGTACCCTTAAAAAAGGGTACCGTATCGATCTTACCATCAACCTGAGGGTGTGTGGCAAGTAATAAAAGATTTTGATATCTTAAAGTAGGCATTTCTATAAAATAATTACCATTAGAAAAATTCAAACCCCCTCCCCTTGTTTAATGAAAATATTATAAAACCAAGGATGTGTAAAAAAAAGCTTCTGTTATGAAAAACCATCAGTTTGGATATTAGCATGTTAGTTGCTACATGCAGAGTGTACATGTTTTCCCTGTACTATTCAGTGTGTGATTTCAGGGCAGAAAAATACCCCCCCCCCCTTCAAAAAAAAAAGATTCTGCCACTGGTTTGCTGTGGTCACTGGAACTTTGCATCATTTCAGCGTAATGCGCTGAAAGGCTTTTTGCGACGTTAATATTGCAAATAGAGCAAAATGCACAAGTGCATTGAATTCGGAGGGGTTTACTTGATATATCAAAGTTTTTAAATTTTGAAAATCAGGTGTTTATTTTAAAAGGTTTTTAGACCAAGTTTTGTATTGGAAATGATGTACACACTCTTTGATGACATTTTACATGCATCTTAACCTTGATGAATCGATTTACTGTTAAGTATACTTACATATAAGTTTTTTTACAGGTTAAGACATCGATACAAAAAAAAAGTCTTTATAGATAGATTGATAGATAGATATTTCTTTTCGACCACATAACTAGATACAGATTAAGAAATGAGCATATACTATGACAAGTTGTCAGGTATTCTCCTTTAATCTAAGTCACCATTCCAAGCTAGAACTAAAGGCCTCACAAAACAATGTTGTGGATGAGTTTAATTAGCCATAAATCTTCATACAGTTCAAAATGAAATGAGAAAGTAAATTCTTTTTCTTCAAGACCCATACTATTTTCAAGACCATGAATCACTGCCATTAAAAAAAAACATCCTTGTGATATCAATTAATTCAACAATGGATATGATGGTCTATCATTGCAGTTCAACACATTGTTCAAAGAAATGTACAGAACCAAGGTGGCGGAGGAAATAAATGCCATGTGCTCCAGGTCTGCAGAAAATGTGGCCATTTGCTGCGGGATGACTTCAAACACATTTTTGTAAGTTATGCAAAATGCAAGCACCAATTGATGAGCCGTTTGCTAGTCGTTGTCTTCAAGAAACATAAATGTTTCAACTATTTGTTGCGATTGTCAAATAATATTTTCAATGCATAACACTTTATTGAAATAATATATATAATGAGGGATACATGACTAGATGTTCGGACATTAAAGGCTGATTTGAAACTAAATATGCCCATAAATACTCAGTTCCTATTTGTGTTGCAGTCATCTATCTCTGTTGTGCTGTAGTATAAGATCCAGTTTTTAATTACAACCATTTAATTTCAGGCCTAACAGCAACATGACTTTCGTCGGAAGTAACGATATCCTGACAAGTTCAGATTACCCTCGGCCAAGTAACATGGCAGAGGGGTCTATTGATGAACTTTTCATAATAAAATCCAAAGTGGATAATGAGCTTTGTACAGCAGCAAAAGCTAGCACAGGAGTGGGCAGAAGGAAGAGAAGCATTGTCATACCAAGTTCTGACAGTGGATTGGATTTGAATGTGTCTCTGCCAGTTTTACAGAAGGATTCTTTGTAAGTGTCCACTTTATCAAAATTAAAACCTTGCCCGCTTTCAAACTTACAATTTCTGTAGCCAGATCCACCAGAAATGCATTCCATATAAATAATCAAGAGGCCTCTCTAAGGTTCTAATACCATCAAACAGCAATATCGAATTCAATGCTTGTGGTTTAGTTTCCAAACTTTCACATAATTATTAATGAGACATTGAATTTGCATGTGATAATACATTGAGAAACGATTTTTTTTTTTCAGCAAAAATGCCTTGAGTTCTTCTTTGGAGACATACGCCCTATCCATCCATGGACAGTCTTTGAACATCAGTGTGATAAGGGTGATACCAGCTAGAGATGACAATACCACAACTACAACTCCCTCTCCTAATGATACTGGACAAGTGGGTGCTGCAAAGGTAAGGATTGAGAATAGCGCATAATAGTAATACACGCAAACATGAAACATCATTATCTCCAGATGGCAGAAGCCGTTTATTGTTGCTGCAGAAGGACATCATTTTTTAATTATTACGCAGAAAGGCATAACAAGGCCAAGTCCTAAATTCAAACTAATAGATCTATTTTTCTGTTGCACCTGTTCATTAGGAAGTTGATTTTGATATGCCACAATGGTGTGAGGTTGATGGCTTGATGCCTTGAATTTTCTGACATATTTCTTTATTTTTCTCAATTCAGCAAACCAGTGATGGAGGGGGTGTGCCAGGGTGGGCAATTGTTCTGGCAGTTATGGTTTGTCTAATTCTAATAATCCTATTGATCTTCTTGGTCTTCTACTTCAAGAAAAGGTAAGAAAATAAAGCTGATTACCAAGTAATAGCAGCCTTTATTGTATCTGCTATTAAGTCATTTCACCCAATTGTTAGTGACTCGAATTTCTGAACATACAGCAGAGTGGCACTGAAATTTAAAAATAGAGAATATTGTCCATGTAAATTGAAACTATAAATTTAAAAACCCAACTTTAGGTTGCAATATACTACTGACGACTTGATTTTAAACATCCGGTTCATTTTCTGTTGCACATTTGAGCTGAGATTGAAATAAATTTCCATGATGAATTTCCAGGAATGAAATGCTTTCTGATTTAATTTGAAATGTGGCACCAGTAGGTCATATATGGTTATTATATCTATATATTATATGCAACCAAAACTTGATGGATATGTCCTCATTTTTGCCAATTCTCTGGTTTCTAGATCTTCTAAAGTGGAACACCAAGGTGAAGCCAGATTACGAAGACAGAGGACGCGAGAAGCCTGGGGAGAGACGAGTCACTTCAACCACTTCAGAGCATCCCGGTCTACCACTGACCCTGTTATGCAAATCGGGGGTCACTCCTTAGAGAACGAACACAGCACTTTAAGCAGACCAGGTTCATCAGCAAGTAGACCCCTGTCAGCTCCTCCAAATGTTGCTGCTCCATTGCCTGGAGCTGCAATGAATGATGGAGTAGGTGCCGAACCATTGGAAAATATTCCCGAGATGGAGTAGGCCCCAAACTATTGGAAAATATGCCTGAGATGTAGTAGGTGCCAAACTGTTGGAAAATATTCCTGAGACGGTCTCAAAGGAGTAAAGCACTTGTCAAAATAAAATGTTCGGAAGCTTACATATAAATTTAGTGTTTATAATAACGTATATGGTTTTATGATATTATGTGTCACTACTTTAAAATTATAGATCTTAGTAGATTATCAGAGAAACACAATGTGGCCTTACTCAAAATAAGCTTTATTTTCGCCTTCGACAACACGAACATAGATTTATATCTGGTTATATGTGATTTATGGTATGGTTTGTATGAAAGGTTTTGCATAACAAAAATTTATATTATCAAAATTACATTCGAGTAAGCATTCGAGGATTAATGGTGGCAAAATAGCTGCATGCTGAGAAAGATAAATTTGCTACTGTGGATGAATCTTTACAACAAGGGTTCAAACGGTGAAATCCGAAAACTTGTCATTGTTAGAAATTTATTGTATAAGTCGGGGCTATTGTTTCTTGAAACATGATTTTTTTTTTTTATTGTTGTAAAAAATTTCTCGAAATATATTGCATGGAAAAGTTTGCTGCCAAAAGCTGTTGAACTGAAATGAAAGGTGCTGTTATGATGTTGCTTGAAAATATTAATATATTTCAAAATATAATCCGGTGACTGAGTTAATTCCAGAATCCTGATAAGGGTGTCACACTAAGCAAAGAAGTGGAGCCAAATAAATATTAAACAAACTCACACAAGATATATATCTCTTTTTGTAGAGATACATATAATTGGCTGCATTATGTCAGTGAAGTTGCTTGGGTGTTAATTATTCAGAAAAACTGAGTGTGGATATGTGTTTATAATGGCTGACAGATGATATTATTGATTGCTGGGTTAAAGGTATTGATTGCATAAACTTTTATGGCCGTCAGAGTACTAATTTGCAATAACAGATTGCATGTTTTGAATGGTAATGCCATTAGTGTTAAAAGTTGTTGAATCGAAAGAATTCTGTATTTGATATGCAGTATTGTAAATTTTGGTCATACGTTATCAAGATCTGATAATGTGAAATATGTACCTCAAGTGTGTGTATTTTGTTTGTGCGATTGATTTGTTTTCAATGAACTGCTGGTGTGTTTGAATAGTGTGGAAGGAACTGTTGATGTTTTTTAATTGTAGGCAAGGAACTGTAGTGGTGTTTTGGATAGTATGCAAGGAACTGTTGATGTATTTGAACAGTATGGAAGGAACTGTTGATGTTTTTGAATTGTATGCAAGGAACTTATTTACTTGTATCGGTGTCTTAGTTGTAATACCTGTTACATGTATGAGTACTATTTATTACAAATTTCATCCCGGTTATGAATGAATCTTTATTTTAAGGACAAATAATCTATAGATAGGCTACAAACTGTGATTTTGTCACTACTTTAACTGTGATAAACCTTACACTGTTGTTCCTTTTATTCAATTAAAGTTTTGTGGTTCAGTGATTCAGGTCGGTTGTGATACCATTTCTGTTGCCTTGAAAAATTTATGAAATATCCGGCCCAAGATTTCAATTTCTCTGTAAAATGCAGATGTCTTCATAATTGTGATCAAAAAAGTTATTGAAAATGAAAAGCAGTCATAATATTTCATATACATATGTGATACTTCTAGCAATTGTGATCTTTCCCAAAATGTAACTGTGATCCAAATATGACCTCATTTTATATTGTTACAACCTACAACCCTGTAAATGGAAAATAACTGTGATGATACAATTTTACAATTCAAATAGCCTCACTTGTGATATATGACTGCGATTTACTCAGTGTTATCTGAATTGGTTTTCCTTTTCAACTATGATTTCTACACATTATAGTAGATGCTGATATTCTCAGGGTTTCACCTCTTTATGATTTAGTTGTTCATTCCTGTTCTATGAATTTGTCTATTAGGCCAATGTGAATCTATGTTCTCATCATTTTCATTCACTTGTTTTGGAAATTTAACATTATTGATGTGATATGATTTTACTCCCTTGTTGATTTACAAAAAAAATGTGCATTTTTTGTCTAATCTGCTGAGATTTGTATGTATAGTTTCTAGTTTAAATTTCACTTGTTTTCTTGACATGGGACTGTCACTGTGATGATCATATTGTGATTCTTGTTATAGGATGGTTACTGTAATCCAATGTTATTCCTGTTGTTGGGAAATTAATTGTTACTTTTTACCCTATGAGGCTTGTTTCATCGAGTGTGATTCTTGTGATGACTGGCCATGTTTGGCGCTAGCCGCCCTCTTATACAGTGTATAATGATATATTATTCAGTTGGAATACATTGTCTAATAGAAATATTTGTTGTATAAATCTATTATATAATTTACCATATATAGGCCTATGCGTTATGGCACATACAATGTTTTAGTAGATGTTGATAATAATGTATGTCATCAGATAATGTATAGTGGCCAATTAATGGGTAATTTAATGATGCATTGTTTCAATATATCAGTGGATATTCAAAATGTACACAAGTGTATGCTTTCTATAGATCAACATGATTTTATTTGATGAGCATGTAAATATATGTACTAACTTGGAAGTGTAGATCAAAACCAACAAAAGTGTATGTAGACGTATAAGCATAAACAGTCGTGTATTATAGATAGAACTTATTTAAAAGATCTAATAAACTGAAGTTATAACAAACAGTTTTTTCATTGATGTTTACATTGATTTTCTTTGCATGACGCGCTAATGTGGAATTAGACAATTTTAAGCACCTTTTTACCTAATGCAAAAAGGAGCATTGTTCTGTTATAATGTGTCGTCTGCATTAATTTGCTTAACAATGATATCAAAAATATTAGCTCTAAGTTCCTTTTTGCCCAAGAGAACTACAGAAACCAGTTGATGCAAAAAGGAGCTTAGAGCATCTATGCTCCTTTTTGTGCAAATGATGACGCTTTGTTTAAGGCAAGTAGGTACATTAGTCTTATTTCATGAAAGATGATCATATCAGTATAATAACTTTTACATATTCTACTCGACCACTTTTTTGCTGATGCCACGTACCAGATTTTAATAATAGGAGAAAGGGTTTTCATTCTAAGAAACTGGCTTTGGTATATATCTGTAAATGTCAGAACCCGACCTTTGCAGATTCATACTGCATGGTTTGTTTTCAACATATAGTATGAAGTGTCTATTTTTAGTCATTTCACTTCAGCTTCTGTCAACTGTGTGCTAGGACAAATCCACAGTCCTAATTCATGGTGACTTCATCTAGTTCATTATGTGGTTGTCAAGGCGACTGATGAACAATGTAGGAGGTCGTAAATACATAATGCATATATTGCACTTGGCAGGTCATCAATGAACACACTCTACTCAATTAATTATCGTTCTTTGCCTGCTTCCTGTCAACACTCACATTGTCAGTGTTAACATAGGAAGATCCTATGAGTTGCAAGGTAAGATAAAAACAACTTTCTTTTGAATGTAGTGATATTGAGATAGTGAAATTTTGATTGTATATCAGCAGGCATTTTGTTGAAACTTTGTCATCAAATGAATCAAATTACCAAGTTATACGATATGAAATTTCAATAAAGTTACAAACCCCATTCTCGGTTGAGAGATTGCCTGTCATAACTACCAGAAGTATTAACAACTACATTTACAAAAAAAGGATGAATATCACTTGCTTTCAACTTATTTGCTGTTACAAATAACTTCTAAGCATGGTTACAAACATCATAAATTAACATATTAATTTTAAACATTATACAAATTTTAAGAATAAATTAGTTTTAATGTTATCATTTTGTTTTATTTTGCAGGAGAAGTCATTTCAGACAAGAGCGTTCAAAATATTCAGTTGTTAATCAATAATGAGACAAAAATCATTTTACAACATCAAGCTTACTATCATCATCATTATGTGTCTTGTTGGTGTACCAATCTACATGAATTACTCAATACACGTCAGGTCTGTGGAACTTACCATAGCAATTAAGCGCAATGACATGATCAAGAAAAAAATAACAAATTTCGCTGGATTTATCTCTCGGGGCTGGATTACAAAGAAACCAACTCAAACCTCAGCAAGATATGTGGCAGCCCTATACAATTTCTCCAGCAGGTCAACTCACCATGCATCAAATCATCTACTGCAGACTACATCTGAAAAACATAAAAGTAAGTCCAAAAGACACGGACATTCCGCAAGAAAACATTCTCAGGGCCCTAAGCCAAAAATGAGTCACCAACCTGAAAAGCGAAGGAAGAACGATGTACCTTATTTGGCTCCAGTTGCTGATTGCATTGACGGACACAAATATAATTTTACATTAAAGAATGAGGATCACCAAATCAAAACATTCAAATGGCTGTGCATTGAGTCATTGCACAGAAATATCAATTATAGGAAAAAAAGCAGCATTTGGTACTGGCATCTGGGAAACCACAAATATTATTTTCCTAAAAAGAATTGCAATTTGATTCCAAGTAAACGCATAACTATTTATAATTCTGCAAACGAAAAATCAAAGCCATTCAGATATCAGGGTTTCTCACTTACACATTCGAAGAGAGCCATTCCATCCCACTTCACACTTTCAAATGACACTGCGTTCTTCCTCGGGTCAAATGGTCTTCCTTTTGAACCAGAAAACTTCTTTCATTTCATGAAACAAGTCTTTTTCCCACTTTATTACATGACCACAAAATCCAATCGCTTAAAGCCAAATGACAAGAATGTAGTTTTCTACAATGCTCCCTTGGGAAGATGTCCTGGGAAATTTAGTCGCTTCAAACTGCACTATGCTAAACCTTTTTATAAAATGCTTAACATTCCTGACCCTTACACAAGTGTATTTCAAGACGTGCCAAACCCAGATAAGGTGTGCTATAAAACTGCTGTGTTCTCCGACTCTCTGCACCTCAATCATGCTCATAGAGCACTTGAATTCATCAAGGACAGATTGGACGTTTCATCTTCTTTGTGCAAACCGAAAATGTTGACTTTCATCAAGCGAGCATCTAACAGGAGGATTCTTAACATCAAGGACTTGGAGAAAGTAGCTGATGACTTTGGCTACACTGTGAAAATAGTGCATATGGAGGCTTTGTCCTGGCCAGAACAAGCCCAGTTGATCCATTGTACTGAAGTCCTGGTTGGGGTGACAGGAGCAGGCCTGCAATGGGCATACTTCATGCAAAACCATTCAGGAGTGGTTGAGATTGCCTGGCCTCAATTTGAATGGGAATTTTTCTTCTCAACATTTAGGAGGCATGGCCCATGTAAGTTCAGATTCATTAAAGTATGGTCCTTGTACAATTCATTTTTAGTGGCCATAATCCAGGCCATTTATTTGGTAGCTAATATTTTGCTTTATCACAGACAGAATTTGGAATACTTTTATAGCCCTTGTCAAAAGAAGGGAAGTTTCAGAGTTTAATACCTCCTATGTTGAGATATGTATCAACCCCACTCCCTTATGACGTACACTAAAACTTGACATTCAGTAAAATGGATGTGTAGTGACTGGGGTTATTGAAAATTGGCAGCTGCTAGCAACAGCAGATCTTGATTGGGAGCATTCTCCCTCAAAAACAGAAGAGACGGTGGAAATATGAATAAAAAACAACACAAAAAGCCAGAAGTCAAATTTAATGCAAACATCGGTAGCATAAATCTTTATGCTTAGAGGAATGATTAATTTCAAATGTGTTTCGAAACACCTCAGTCAGATCTTTTTCCAAAATTGCTGTATTATCTTTCATTCTTCTTGTTCTTTTCAGCATCCACCTTCAGTGACTTGAATGGAATAAGGCCGTTGAGGTTTGCCAGAGTCAAGGCTGAGAAATGTCACCACAACCCTGAGGCAGTCAATCTCTATCATAAATCCATGTTCCATGTGGAAGCCAACTTCACCAAAGAGCAGAGTTTACAAATTCTACAGGATAAAAGAAATTATCATTTCAGAAAGCAAGCACTGACTACTGTTGGGAAGCTGTGTGATGTGACTGTTGAGCCCGAGGAGTTCAGAAAAGCTCTAATGAGATTAAATAAATGCAATGAATAATACAAAAACAGCTGTTATCTGTTGTTCTTTGACAAAAATGTTGCAATCTGCCTTACTGTTTTCTCAAAGTATTCAAGTTTAACTTGTAAAAATAATAATTTAAAAGAATTTAGACATGTCAGGCTACAGTAGCCTGCTGTAGTTGCGAGGGTCAGCGAGCAGGTTACAACATTTCATCGCTGGTGTTCTATTTCGCTTCCTCGCTTACATGCATTTCTGCAGCAGCCCGACAAAGTTCTGCTGAGTTCTGCTGAGTGCGGACCTGATAGGCAGCAGTGCGGACTTTAGGGGCAGCAGTCCCAGTGACAGAGAAGCCAATTCTATACCCATTTAAACTTGAATTTCATCAGTCTGCAGCCTCGCTCTCTCGCCTGTGTACCGCATACTGTGCTCAGTCAGTGGACATGTTAGATGCAGGGTGTTGGTGCAGTCAATCTCTATTATAAAACCATGCCATCTGCAGGCATAGGGGAGGAGCAACTGCCCTATATGGATAAACTCCAGAAACATCGAAAGAGTAAGCAAGTTATAATCTTTAAACACACAAACTAAATTATACTTTCACGAACTGCACTAATCAGAATAACAAAATGATGTCTACCTTGTCACTGATTGTAAGCTTATAAATGGTTAAACTTACCTTAAATATAAATATTGTATTTATATTTCTATAGATTGTGTATAAAAGTTAACATGTGATCTCAACAAATACATGTATTCACAACTTCGTCCATGCTATCACATTCCAAATCAATGTCATGCTTGCTGGATATTCTTCTGAGGCTTCCAGACAGGTGATTATAAACATCAATCAAAGCAAAACTGCGAAACCAATAGTTTCCTGGAGGGCCTCTGAGGTGTTGTCAAAACAGAGAAATAAACACTAGAACCATAAACAAAACTCCAAAGACTTATTAAGCTGCACATTTGAACATACACCGTATGCTATATCTTGACAGGACTTACTACAGTGCTAAACTTTTCAAGCAATGAAGTATCAGGTAAGCCAAAAATACAACTTTCAGTACTTACAGTCAGACCAAGAATTATTCAGACGCTTGCTGTTTTGTTATTATTTTAAGGAATTACCAAATAAACAAATGAAACATGCAATCGAAAACACCCTTGGCATCACATGTAACCTGCACAAAACAAATTTATTGCAAATTGGCAAGAAATGTGGTGAAAAAAGCTACTTTTGTTAACTCCATGAACCAAAAAATATTCAGACACTTTAACAAAGTTGTAGAAAGTGAACTATTTACTATTATTTGTTAGTATTTATGTCAAAATAATGTTCATAAACTACCTAGAGACCATTGTAACAGCATAGAATGAAAGGTGTGACCATCAATTGAGAAAATTAGGATAAATATTGGAGATAAACATTATGTCCAGTTTATCACATTTTCATGCACTCTTTAACCTCAAACATGCCTAGTATTAATTCAAATTGCTATAGTTTACCTTAGAATTGTATTCTTAAAACTTTGGAGTCACAGTATGAAGCATTGGAGGCCGTATATTAAGTTCAGTGCGCTTTTGTATTGATTTGTCCAATTTACCAAAACAAAAACATGTCCATGAGGCACCAAAACCTAACAAATTTTCAGAAAGCAAGTTTCATTATTTATTTCAAGCTATATTCCATGCATGGTACGAACAGCAACTCAATTGGGCACTTTTAACTTCATTTGGGAAGGGGGCAAAAATATGGTACTTCGGCCTCAATGCTATTCCAATGGAGATTGCTCCATGAAAGCACACTATAGTTGTAGTATGGCACACCACTTGTAAACAACTGGTGTAAATGGGCTGTCCTGTATATGCAATAGAGTGATCAACCTTAGGAAGGCCATGCAACTTTTTTTAAGTGATTTGATGGATTGCAGTGTGTCAATGGGCAAGGATTCAGAGAGCAGTTGGAGCCAAAGACAAAACGAAAATACCAAAGTGCATAAAATTTTTCAAGTGAGCCAGTATTTCCATTTTACTTAGATAGAACAGTTAACAATTGACACTTTATGATATTCTGAAATATTTCCAATTGATATCTGACAGATTTCAGCCCATTAGTCAAGAAAATGTGATAAACTGAATCAGATGTTTATCTCACATATTCATTCAATTTTTTTTTTAACTGATGATCACACCAGTCATCTAATGTGGCCACAATGATCCCATGGTAGTTTATTAGCAAATATTTGGGATAAATATTGGTAAATAGTTCACTTTTTACAACTTGTGAAAGTGTCTGAATAATTTCTGGTTCCTGAAATCGACAAATTAGCTTTTTTCATCCGATTTGGAATCAGTTTGCAATAAATTTGTATTGGACAGGTTACACTTAATACCAACGATGATTTTGACTGCATGTTTCATTGCTTACTTTGTAATTCCTTCAAAATAATAACAAAACAGCAAGCGTCTAAATAATTCTTGGTCTGACTGTAGCAAACAAAATTGCTTGATCATTTTATTCGGAATGCATCAATCACTCAACCCATGTTAGAAATGGTAGAAATCAAAACAAATGTATTTCATATTCTATAACCTTTTTGCAGGTGGAGATAATTCAGAAAACACAGTTCATGAGACGGAAAATATTTTACGAAGAAGTATGAAACGGAAAACATATTACAAAAGGCTTACTTTCATAGTCATTTCATGTGTACTTGGTTTACCAATCTACATCAATTACTCTTTATATGTCCAATCCATAGAATATGATGCTGCAATTAGACACCGTCGAATGACTCCAAAAAGTATATTTTACACAATCAATGCTTACCTGTCGAGAATTCAACCTCTGGAACAAAACATATCTTACTTGGCTCCCGTTGCTGATTGCATTGATGGACACAAACATAACTTTTCATTGAAGAATGAGGATCACCAAATCAGAACATTCAAATGGCTGTGCGTTGAGTCATTGCACAGGAAAATAAATCATGTGAAAAAAAGCAACATTTGGTACTGGTATGTCGGACGCCAAAAGTATTACTTTCCTAGAAAGAATTGCAGTCTGATTCCACCCAAGCGCATAACTATATATAATTCTGTAAATGAAAAGTCAAAGCCATTCAGATATCTGGGTTTCTCACTTACATATTCGAAGAGAGCCATCCCATCCCATTTTACACTTTCAAATGACACTGCTTTCTTCCTCGGATTAAATGGTCTTCCTTTCGAACCAGAAAACTTCTTTCATTTCATGAAACAAGTCTTTTTCCCACTTTATTACATGACCACAAAATCCAACCGCTTAAAGCCAAATGACAAAAATGTTGTGTTTTACAATGCCCCTTTGGGAAGATGTCCTGGGAAATTTAGTCGCTTCAAACTGAACTATGCCATACCTCTTTATAAAATGCTTAACATTCCTGACCCTTACACAAGTGTATTTCAAGACGTGCCAAACCCAGATAAGGTGTGCTATAAAACTGCTGTGTTCTCCGACTCTCTGCACCTCAATCATGCTCATGGAGCACTGGAATTCATCAAGGAGAGATTGGACGTTTCGTCTTCTTTGTGCAAACCGAAAATGTTGACTTTCATCAAGAGAGCATCCAACAGGAGGATTCTTAACATCAAGAATTTGAGGAAAGTGGCTGTTGACTTTGGCTATGCTGTGAAGGTAGTTCATATGGAGGCACTGTCCTGGCAAGAACAAACCCAGTTGATCCATTGTACTGAAGTCCTGGTGGGGGTGACAGGAGCAGGCCTGCAATGGGCATACTTCATGCAAAACCATTCAGGAGTGGTTGAGATTGCCTGGCCTCAATTTGAATGGGAGTTTTTCTTCTCAGTTTCTAAGAGGAATGGCCCACGTAAGTACCTGTAGATTCATTGAAATATAATACCCTGAGTACATCAAGTCTTGAGGTAGTCTAGCTTTTTGTCATGCACTGTATCACCAAAAGTGCAATTCAGAATATTATTATCTATTTTATTGTCCCTCTGAGGTGATCTGTCGCGTTGGTTGTTTAGGAAACATGTGAGGGGTGATCAGAAAGTTCTTGTTGAAGCAGCTAAATTAAATTTTCACTGAACTATCTTCAGGTATTTTGCTATCTATTGTGAAAATACCGTACCTGTCGGAAATCTGTAAATTACGTTTTAGTTGCCATGGAAACACAAACTGAGTTTTCGTTTCCATGGCAACTGAAAAGTTATTTAAACATTTCCTACCGGCATGATATTTTCAAAATAAATAGTGACATATATACCTGAAATAAGTGCTGTGAAAATTTCACTTAGCTGCTTTAAAGAGAAAGGTTAGCCAAAAAATTGGTCAGAACTTTCTGAGCACCTCGTATTTCTTACTTATTTTGTTCCAATATTTCATCCAGTTTGTTTTATGAGGAGTTATGGCATATGATCTTTTTTTCAGGTGTGCATAGTTATTAGATGCTCTAGAATGTTGCAGGAAACATAAACAGAAATCATTGGGCCAATTTCACAAGTCTAGTGCAGAACATGGGCAACTGTAGTTCCAAAATCATCACTACCCAATTCCAGTGATAGAACCTTAAACCTGGGGCACTGGAAGCTTCAAAATAATTAGCTACGCAGTTTTCAATGGTGCCGGAACAGGGAGGGGGGATTGCCCCTCCTGCCCTTGGCCGGGGGGGGGGGGGCAGAGGGAGAGCATGGTGTGCGATTTTGATCTAAAAAAAAACATTATTAGGTGTTGATTTAGGCAAAAAATTGTAATCTTTAAGCATGTATTCAAAATTGTTATTGTTGCTACATTAAATATTTGTGGCGCGAATTAAATTTGCCGTTTCTCGTCCGGCCGCCCCTGCCACCATCGTTTCCTTCCAGCATCCTTGCCAGCTTTATTTACTAAATTTACACAACATTGCAACGCAGTACTTAGTCCAGACCTTCATGTGCATTATATGGTTAGAATTTTTGTATCAGTCTAAGAGCAAATGTCAGACATATCACTGTCAGTGTCACATAAAATTAAATGTGTTTGAAGTGGTTTGCTCCTTATTTTATTATATAGGAATATTAAAAAGACTTGGACTAGGCCTAAATTGCTTGGTAAAGCAATAGACTCTAGATTACCTGCAAAGACATACATGACTGAGCATAGATACTTGAAAGTTCAAGATCGGTAATTATCACTCAACTGTTACTGGGGCATTCAAAAGAGAATCGTTCCAAAATTTCAATAGATAAGAGGTCCAGCATGCACAGGAAACATATATTTATTGCATATTATGCGTTCCTTTCAATCGGTTAATCAATAATCAACAAGAATGTATGGATTTACCTTGGAGTTGTCAAAATAAAGGTCAATGAAAAAGTATTGATCAAGAATTTGTCAATGGAATATCTGCTCAATCTCTCAGACATAGACACAATAATGTTATTCCATGACAAACCATGTATTGCCTCCAATAACACCAAATATTCATC
The DNA here is from genome assembly GCA_026936325.1 of Platynereis dumerilii. Classification (NCBI taxonomy): domain Eukaryota; kingdom Metazoa; phylum Annelida; class Polychaeta; order Phyllodocida; family Nereididae; genus Platynereis; species Platynereis dumerilii. The sequence goes on from JAPTHN010000011.1 coordinate 30,764,933, forward strand.
AAAATTTTAAGGTCAATCATGGAGAAGGAGATCAGTCACATGACAAGCCAATAAATAATGACATTGGTGTTGTAAAAGTGCTATTGGCGTGCGGAGAGTGGTATTGGCATGCGTCAGTGCACTCAGCTGCAACCATGCACTTAATTGCCTATTATTAAGGGCAAGGCTGTGGTTTGCAAAATTTAACTTCTTGGAAAGTCATTCTATCATTTATAAATATGCCCATTGTAAATAATGGGAAAAAATAAGTATTTTCATATAAAAAAGGTAAGTAGATCTATCTTTAGAAAAACCAGTACTTTACAAATATGTATAAGTCTTAAAAATTGTGGTGCAGAGTATAACAAACAGTGGATGTTGAGTCTACCAATATTGAGTTTTATTGGACTGAGCAGGTAATATTGGTCTCTGCCTACGGCCACGACCAATATTACTGCTTCGGCCAGTAATACTCAATATTGGTCTCCTCACCATACACTATACAGATAATATGCTCAGGGAAATAAACAGCTCGGGAGGCACTATGAAAACTGCCCTTATCATTCATGGTAAAATTTTCTCGGAAAGTGAGCTGTATGAGGTTCACTGATCAGACCTACACCAAAAAATGCATTACAAAATATAAGCCATGTCTGATGAGTGAACCCCATGTAGCTTGTGGTGAAAACTGGCTTAGAAAGTTGGAATCAGGGAAATTTCAAAATTGCCACCATTAATTTTGTTATTGCTCTCTGCACATGTTCCATAGGTCTGAGCATGCTCAGTGAGAACCATGTCACTCTTGGGCATGCTCAGTGCCAATTAGGTCAGAGCAAAATTTCCATTGCATTTCTACAGTTGGAGGGAGAGTAACTCATATTCTCCTTGAAAGACGTTTCCTGCAGCACCCTCTTGTTCTAGTAACAACTCTGGAAGGATAACAACTTTATTCCCCCTCAAAACATGTTACCAACAGTGCCCTCTGGTTAGCGCACAGAATAGTCAACTTTTTGGCAGATATTCACACGTAAAAATAAATGAAGTAATCTCTTTCTAGCAAATATACATACATGGATGGTCAATTGGTCATGGAATAAAACATTATAATATGGATTGTTGCGATCATTTCCTGTCTAACTGAGGCTTCATTTCTGACAATATTGTGGCCTCATGTGACAAAATTTCCACAAGACTGTAGGATAACATAACATTAATGACAAGGCTGACAGATGACAAATTTCTCCACACATTCATCACTGTATTATGTTTTTCTTCTTCTTCTTTCAGCATCCACCTTCAGTGACCTGAATGGAATAAGGCCGTTGAGGTTTGCCAGAGTCAAGGCTGAGAAATGCCACCACAACCCTGAGGCAGTCAATCTCTATCATAAATCCATGTTCCATGTGGAAGCCAACTTCACCAAAGAGCAGAGTTTACAAATTCTACAAGACAGAAGGAATTATCATTTCAGAGAACAAGCACTGACCACTGTCGGGAAGCTGTGTGATGTGACTGTTGATCCAAAGGAGTTCAGAAAAGCTCTGATGAGATTAAATAAATGTAATAAGTAAGAGACATCCCTTGCAGAGTATGACTCTCCAAACTGAAAAACTTTTCAACCAATAAAATTAGTCAAACACCAACAATTTGTCAGTTTCCTAATAAATTTAGACATTTCATTAATTTAGTTACAGTAGTCATTGCCATAATCTAGTTCACTAATAAAGTTAGTCATTTTGCTAATGTGACTATAAAAATTTCAGGCACCATCAAGTGAGTAACCTAATTAGTCATTTTTACTAACATTATTTATAAATCAAAAAGATTTTCAGAGCAATGTTGTATTTATCTTTAAAATAATATTAAAAGAACATCTAAACAATTGTAAACAAGCAAACATCCAAGTAGATCAGTGAATTTTCCCGAAAATATTTCACTTACATTTACTGGATATTATTACAATAAATACAAAACATAGGCTGCCCAGCAGCAAACCTTCAGCGAATAACACATTTAGAAGATTACAATTACATCATAAAATTGGTGTGTTTACCAAATTCCGTATATTATAGGTATGCAACAGTGGCCGAGTAATGGCATTCTATTATCTGTTATTTGCCTGCTGCCCTGCGATCTACCTGTGTGCTTGCCAGGGTTTGTAAAAGCAGGGAAAGGCCTTATTATACTAATTTACTTATATTACGGTACGGTTTTATACATTCACCAATTTTTTTCCGATCATGCAAAAAGTGTTATATACAAGTCAAAAAGCACTGCTACATTTGATAGGTGATACGTGTAGGAAATGGAATTGCTGTACATGTATATGCAATAGTGGGCACGTTTTGGCTCCTATAAGAAAATAAGTATTTTTAATATTTTTTCTCAATATTACAAAAAGTATAGAATATGTATCAGTCGGACCATGAAAAGGCACAACTAAACCACATATGTCATATGTGTACCAAACTTTATCCATGTACATGCAATAGTGACCAAGTCTTGGGCCAGAAACAAAAAATAAATTTTTTCTCTTTTTTTTAAATATTTCAAATAGCATTTAATATTTTCGTCCAGACCTTTCAAAGGGCACAACTAGACCTTATAGGCCATGTGTGTACCAAACCTTATCCATTTACATGCAATAGTGACCGAGTCTCAGCCCAAAAAACTAAAAAAATACATATTTTTCTATTTTCCAAATTTTTGAAAAAGTATAGAATATCCATCAATGAGACCATCAAAAGGCACAACCAGACCATATAGGCCACATCTGTACCAAATTTCATAAGTGCACATGCAATAGTGACTGAGATTTGGCCCGGAAACGAACAAAAATAATTTTTATATTTTCTCAATTAATTCAAAAGGTATTGAATATCTATCAATTAGACCATCAAAAGGCACAACTAGACCATACAGGCTAAATGTGTACCAAATTTCATCCATGTACACTCAATAGAGGCCGAGTGCTGGCCCGGAAACGATCTATCCGCCCGCCGCCCGACCGCCCGCCCACCCGCCCGCCCGCCCGCCCGGCGGACGGACAACATTTTTACCCAAGTGATTACAATACCTTCTTCGAACTTCGTTCGCTGAAGGTAAAAAGAATGAATACAACAGTCAGCTATTATCGTTTACATAGCTACATCATCACTGTAGGCCGCCTACATGTTTTTTGAAAAGGGTATCTGTAAATGTGATTGGTCTAATCTTCAATCTGTGACACTCGGTTAAATGTTTGAGATCACGGAAAATGATAAAGGAATTTAAAACTGTGAGGCATGCAATGATATATTTTTGTGTACAACTAAAACAACAACTTCTGTCAGAACCGAGTGTTACAGCTTACCAGAAGAGTCTCTGTTTCGATGTTTCAATGTTTTTACAAGACACAGGTCTTCACAATTTGAAATCACTTTTTAAGTTGGTTTTCAGTCATTTCAAGTTTTGCAACTCTCCTTTGGGATAAGTACACTGCTTACACTGTCTACAAGTGGACCGCTATTTCATTGCCACTGCTTTTTCCAGCTTTGGCAGATCAGAACATAAGCTGTCATGTGTTGCCACCTAGTGGTAAGTTCAATTCCACGAGCTGTGCAAGCAGTCCACCTAATCTGAATATCAGGAACTTACAAAATTTCGTCTGGAAGAAACCAGGGCTGTGTCTGAGTATGCTGATGGCCTTGTAAACTTCCTTAGGGAATTCGATTGCTGAGTCTTACTCTGGTTTACCTCAATGTTGAATAGAAACTTTGTGAATGTGCCATGAAATTGGAACTATTTCTTTTGAGCTGCAATGCTGCAGCATAAAAACTGACTTTAGTGCCAAATGGCAGCAGCATGCAGTTCTCATTTTTACCAGATTGCTGCTCACACTTACAGTGTAAAAACGCAGACCTTCTAATGCAGGCAGCTTTAAAACTAACAGGATTAGGCGACAATAAGTGAGAACACTTCAAAAACCAAAATCACAACCAATGCAAATTAAGCCACAATAAATTTCGCATTAAGTCCATTAGGGTCAATGTCTGGAATTTTTGCAGGATGAGATGGTCCCCTTAGCAACTTTTACAGCATTTCGTTGGTTTTGGGTGAAATGTTAGGCCAAGTTGGCATTTTTCACATTTTGTTTGTCACATCTTTTTCAATACAGTTGTGTCATAAGCTTGGACAATTAGCCCAATGTGACTTTTTTGTATGCAATTTTGGTGGACATCTTTGTTGACATTTTAAATCATTAACATGATGTGGTGCCTATTCTTCTCACTAAAGCCTCATTTAACTTTGTTAATCCCAAATTTGCCATGGCCTTAGAAAATTGAGTATGGCTCTTTGTAAAATCTTTGGATCTTCTCCAAACTCTTTAGCTAAGCAGTTAATACGAATGTTAGGAAATTAATAACAAGTTCTCTTGAAAATTCTGCAATTTATTTCACTTTTAAGAAGTGTGTGTTTTAAGTGGGAGCAGTTTAGTCTGTTTGATTCAGTAACACTTCGTTGAAGCATCTATCAACCAGTGCATGTGTCAAAACTAAACAAGCTGAACATACATAATCCATGCATCAATTCATTTAGTCAGTTTCTTGAAATCACAGTCTTGGGATAGAGCAAAGTACAAACTGGAGAAACACATATCTATGAAAAAGATAATAGGCCTAAAGAGAATTTTGATAATGATAATAATAATAATTTAACAATTTGAAACATTACGACACTCAATATTTAAACATAATAAAGTGAATACAATCGCAGTTCATACCAGTTGTGAAGCACGAAATGAACAAATTGAAAATCACCTAATAAAATAATGTACATGTATTACATTTCAATACAACTATTTTTCCCATACTGGATAATGGAACCAATTTCAGAAGGCAAATTTTCAGTTTTATTTGAGATTTCATCAAAATTTTTGACTAACTGTGGTCTCACAACAGCAATTATTGAATTTTGACTTTCCTCTTTCATAGTTCCCTGCAGGTCGAACGTTTTCTGCAGATCCAGCTTTGATCCCTCAAAAACAATGTTTTGCAGCTCTTCTCTCTGACAAAGCAGCTTAATTTTAAAAGCAGGAAGGGCCGCAGGGTAAAGATCTAAGTATTCCATCAAATCTTCGAATGTCTTGTACTGGCCAGGAACAATGTATTGGCCTATGTCTAAATAGAGTAGAAATGAGAAAGTGTCCATGCTTCTGTAGAAGCAATCTAAATCAGCCAAATATTGACCATTGTCACTCACTTTAAACGGTATTTCCCAAGGGATAGTTTCAATAAAGCTGCTCCCTTTGTATTTGCCAAGGAGTTCTGAATCAGCTGCGGACAAATTTGATTGATGGAGAACCACCTTTTCGACACCCATCAGTTTGTAGATGTCAAACCAGTGCATGACAGAGTTAGCGTCAGCATTCTGCAAAGACCGAGCATTCAAACAAACGCCGTAAGTCAGATCGTCGGGTGATTTGAAGGCATGATACTGGATGGCATGCCAACGGTTGGTCACATTAGACTGGGAAACTGACAAAGTAACACTGGATGGACTCTGAGAAGGAGTCCATGGACAAATGACTTCTCCTTGCAGCACTCCGCCATCTTTCGCACCCACTCTCAAATTCGCCTGGGTCACCAAACGAGTTGACATCTTGGTACCATCCGCCATCATGACATGGCAATACAAGTCTGGTTGCCTCTGGTCGCGAGCAATGAACATGATTCTGATCAACTCCATGTGTTTGACTCTGTCATCAAAAGTTGGGGATCTGTAATAAATGTCTGTTCCTATAACTTGCTCAAACAACGGACTGTTCCATGAATTCAATTTAGTAAATAAAGGAGGCGGAGTAACTTCTGGTGGCGCAAAAAGATCTTCCTCCTGCAACCGACCTCTGTTGATGTCTTTCAGTTTTTGCTTTATCATTTTCTCCATATCTTCATCCATGTCGGAATCTCTTCCTTTTCGCAACAATTCCAGTTCCTGCACACTGATTTTAATCTCATAGTCATCCTCCATTGTGATTTCGGAAAACGTCCAGTATCGCCATATCGTCAGGCAGAAACATGCGATCCCCACCGCTAGAGCAATGGATGTCAACCGTCTGGGTAGTTTTATTTTCTGAAACAATTTTGCATATTCAGTGAGCATGAAATAAGCAGGACATCTCAATTATATTTAAATGTAATTTCTGTCAATAGCAAACGACTTCATACTCCACTTCAACTGAAGGCCAAAATATCTGGACCAGATTCAGAATGGAACATCATTGTCAAGTCTATTGTCATTATTGTATGTATAATCCAAGACGAAATATGTCAGATCGTACCCTTGATATTACTATAAATGATTGTATGATAAAGCAAGTTGATGTTTTGAAATATCTATGATTGGAAATAGACGAAGCCCTCAACTGGAATGCTTATGTAACTAAATTATGTAAAAAACTGTCTTTTGAAATTTCTAAATTATCAAGACTCAGCAAAGTCCTTTATAAGACAACCCTTACCAGAATATATAATGCTACCATACACACTTGCATTGATTATACCATTTCTGTTTGGGGAAGTACTTGTCAGTTCAATTTAGATAAAGTGCAGAGACTACAAAACCATTGTGCACGAATAATCGAAAGAAATTTTGATTATGTTAATGTTAGGGGTTTGGATCTTGTGTCCCAACTCGAGTGGATGAAGATTCTATTCGTGAGCGCTTCTTCTACTTTCAAGTTTTGTTAATTTTCAAATGTGTTCATGGATTAGCACCAAATTATCTCACAAATAATATTGTAGTTGAGTTTGAGGTGTCTGATAAGACCACCCGAAAACATGACTTGAATTTGTATTTGAGTTTACCTGATAGCGAATTTCATAAAAAGATGTTATTCTATAATGGGGCAAAGGAATGGAATCAGTTGCCAAAATATTTGAAAGATTGCTGTGATTTGGTTAAGTTTAAAAGAATGTTGAAATGTTATGTTAAGAAGAAATTTTAATGTTCTGTTGTTGAGGATGTGCCAGTAGTTTTTGCCATTTTATAAGTTTTACTTTACATTTTGTTTTTACTTCACAATTTTCTGTTTATTGTGTTATAAATATTGTTCTCATTGTAATTCTGAAGGGCCCGGTTGAAAAACAGCATAGCTGACCCGGTCTTACCCTTTGAAAATATATTCAAAATAAAAATAAATAAATGTATACGGTCAGATCACTGGTAATGTCATGGCCCCAATGAAGACTTGTACCAAAGTCGTCATTATCATCACACTGTTGTTAGGCTAGCATCACCACATTAACTTACAAATGTTGCATTTATCTCATTGGAATTTAGCTGGAGGTGACTGAAGTTGAAATGATTGCACGATTGACTTTTTATAATCAGGGAAAGAAATGACATCACCCTTTTCTTTCATCTGGCATGCATACCGAGTTTCCCTGACCCTGCTCACCAATTCTAGACAGGAAACAAGTCAGACTTTTTTAGGCTGGCATTTAACTGTTTCAAATTTTGACCCAGTAACAATATCAGATTTTGCAAAGGTGTCATCTCTTTACCACTTTAATCACCGTGAGTTAAGATGACACACTCAATACTGCTTGTTCTTGATTAACAAAAATGACCGTGTTTAACTTGGTGCTAAAATCAGTTTTAGCACAAAAATGATTTCTCCTTCAGCAGGTTTTCTAACATTAAATATAAAATATATTTAGCTTACCTTCATAGCATTGCTGTTTGTATCAGGCCTGGTAACCATCCTTATCACTGCATATCTCAGTAGGTCATTGTGGTGATAAGAATCAAAGACAATGCATTTATTTGCACAGTCATGCCTCATGGGGAAGGCCCTTTATAAAATATAGAATTTAACGCCCTGCAAACAGCTGGCAACAATTGTTTATCTTGGGCTAAATAAAATATTATTATCAATACCATCAATTCATTTGCAGATGAACTTGTAATTAAATCAAGTGGTATTGCTAGACAACTGAGTTATATTGCTCCTTTTCTTCTTCATCTTCTTCAAGTAGATTTTCTGCCTGTTTACCAGACAAACCTCCAAGTAAAATCCTTCGAAATAAAATTCAATGTCTAATTGGTCAGATAAACGCTTTAAAATCCACTAAAAGCATTCCCGAGGCAGGGTGAATGACTACAGGCTAAAAACTACAATTAAAACTAAAGCTAAAAGCAAAAGGTAGGAGCTAAAAACAGGGGCGTATCTAGAAATGATCTGAGGGGGGCATTACATATGGGGTGAATACGGCGCGCATGTTAATTTTTTGGCCTGAGGCGGGGGGCAATCTCTCGCAATTGATCTGAAGAAAAATTTTTTTTTTTTCCAAGTACCAGAGTAGACCTGTGACATCATAGGCGGATACTCCATTGCCAAGCACTGGAGGATATGCAAAATTGGTGCAATCAATGATGTCACATAATAGGTCAGACTGGCCAACAGCGTTCGTTTTTGACAGTTTCATCACATCCTTGCAGTTACATCATTGTCAGAGTGGCCAATAATACCACAACAACAACGACGGTGTTATCTACAACTTAATGTAAAGTTGGACTGCTGCTGGGGAGGGGGCACTCTGCTGAAAAGCTGTCAATTGATCCTTAAGTTAGCATATTCACGCCAGGGTTGGGTTCAAATACAGATAAAAGTATTTAAATACAAATACAAATACTTTCAATCTTTCTAAATACAAATACAAATACAAATACAATTGAGCTCAAAAGTATTTAAATACAAATACAAATACTTTCAATTCTTTCAAATACAAATACAAATACAAATACTCAAAATTTGAAAGTATTTAAATACAAATACAAATATATTTGTAAATATATTTGAAAATACTTTCAATAATTCTGTCTTAGAACTTCAAACTTGTTTTTTTAAATTGTTTCCAATCTAACTCCAGCTAATGTTTATGAATAGGCCTACAACAAACTGTTATGGGTATTTAGGTTACACTTTTAACAAGTAATAATAATTATTATTAAATTTTTCATAATATTATTATCAAGTTCCTTCATTAAAATCTGTTCAAATTGGGACATTTTGGGTCATTTACTTACCCGATTATAAACTGAATAGTTGCATAATTTGATTTGAACCATGCACAAATATTTATTAATCAAACTCTTAATTATTTAAATATGACATTCTGCATATCAATTAATATATTTTGATTTATCTATGAATATTTCAGAAATAAACCCAGTAATTCCAGGTTGAATACCAAATGTTCAGAATGATTTTCACTTCCCTTGGTGATGATTGCAATCACTTTGGAATAAATAAAAACAAAACAGAATATACAGTTGCTCATTCAGACACATTGGCTTAGTAATGTTGTCTATTCACATTTGTGCTTTGTGCTTTGGTGAAGCTGACTTTAACTAAAAATGGCAAAGTAAATTATGAAAGTGAGTTCCTGCATTATAAATCAAGGGACTAACTGTAGTCAACTTAAGAAGTGAAATCACTAAATTAGTATGTAGCTAAATTTTAGTCAGATATTTTCAACGAAACAGGGCAAAATATTCCACAACATCAACACCTTCTGTGATTGGTATGGTAAGGTGCACTGGTGAATACTGCTCTGTGATTGGTCCAGGCAGAATGTTCTTTTGGGCAAATTTATTAATGTTCATTTGGGGATAGAATAATCAAATCAGATTCATTAAAATTCTGTGTTTTTGTTCTATATGCCACATTTGTTTCAGTAAAAAAGCTATTTTCGGTACCAGAAATTCGTTGAATGCTTGACCATGTTGACTAGGAAAATTTGTGAAAAATAAAGCACAATAAAAAATTAATATAAAATAGAGAAATAGGTGTTTCATTCATTTAAAAACATTTTTCGTTAGCTAAAAATAAGTCAATACTGGAAATAGGCCCATAACCTTGCTGAAATACAATTTCAGTCAGATGCAGGACATATCTATTCCACAAAAAGCCATTATACTTTCACTGAGGGCTGCTTGGACAATGATCTTATATCAAATCAAAGAAATTGAATCAACATTTATAAATAGATTAGGCCTTAGAAAAGTTCCACTCAACTGTTATGACAACCCTGTCTTGTGTTCAACATTGGTATATGCTTTAAAAAAAATAATAAACTTTTCTTTTGCTTAAAACTTGACCTCTGATGAAATAATGATGTAAACATTATAAATTCTTAATAATATGAACTTAATATAACTGCTAGATATGAGATTACTGTCCACACAATGGTACCCCTATATAATTGCAATGCACCTTTGCTCACTGAAAGACAATGCATGGCCTGCACCTGTGTTTAAATAGCAATTAAGACAATAGCCAGTTTCAGAATAGCAGTTAACATTCAAAATGTGTGATAGTTATGTCTTTCATACTATTAGACAATATTAAATAAACATTTACCTGTAACTATTAGATAAATGCAATATTTTTATCAAAGAAAATATATTTAGTTTATGGGTAAGTGAGATGTACACACAATCACTACTACAGGTAAATGTGTATTAAATTAATTTAAGAAAGTCTTTCATTTTTTAAACTTAATATATATGCAAACAATTATAATTCATGACTTCTCATACAGGGCATATTTCATTTGTATCTCGTGTTCAACAAGTATTTTCGCTAAAATTGGAAGTTTAGATGGGACAGAAGCTGAGTGGTATTTCACTTGTGCAGTCCATTGGATTCTTGAGTTATTGCAATGTTAACTTCTTCAAACCTAACAACACAGAGACAGTCATGATCTCTGTACATAGATGTTTGTGTATAGACCACAAACTAAGAACTTCATGTTGTTGTTGTTGTTGTCTTTCGATAGGCTGCTTTTTCATCAGCATATGGACTCCTGGTGTAGTTCTCTGGTATTAGTCACAGGTATGTAAATGTCACTAGGTGGCTGGCTAAATGCTGGTACCTGTGGCCAAAATAAAATGTGCCACTCTGGTGTGGAGCTGAGTGATAAGTTCTCGAGGTAAAAAGTCTGGTTGTCCCAGGAGTACCTGCATATTAATAAGACGGTTGTTAGCAGGAATTTTGTATCTTTGAAATAAGGAGTCAATATTGTCGAATAAACATGCCCTCTCAGCATTGTATAGAGAACAGTCAAAAATGAAATGCTCTATAGTGCTCCTACTCAGTTCACATGCACAGTTTGGGGTAGGATAGAAGGCTGGTAGAATTTTGTGCATGTGATCATTCAGGAGGGAGGAGCCTGTTTTGAGCCTTATAGTTTTAATATCCATGGCTCTATTTCCGAGTGATCTGTAGCCTCTTTCACTAACTACAGGATACAGGGAGAAAGTAAATCTGCCTGTAGTGGCACAGTTCCATCTATGCTGCCATCTTTTGACATTGACCTTTTTAATTTCTGTTTTGGCTTCGGATATTGAAAGAGGCTCATTTTGTACACCCGTAGATGCAATATGAGCAGCCTTCCTAGCCAAGGAATCAGCAATGTCATTCCCTTTGAGGTCAATGTGTCCGGCTGTCCAATATATATATACAAAGACCCTGCGGGTTTCAAGTTCATGAACTAACTCTTGTAATTTGTCAACTATGTGACCGTAGTTGTCGTCAACTTGGCCTCTGGTAGTGACATGGATAGCTGACTGACAGTCTGTGATGACATGAATTTTTCTGTCATGTAGTAACGGTTTCTTTTTAGAATTTCACGCCAGGTACTATGGTAACCAACAGAGATATACAGGATATTAAAGTAATTGTTTGTAGTTTTACACTGAGAGGGACAGCCAACCAAACTACAAACATTACACAAAATGCTTGAACTTAACAGCTCCACATCAAATTCAATTTACAACAGAAGAATGGACAGTACGCACAGCGAGCTTGAACAAACTTTGGGGTTAAAAAAATTGACCAAGAAAACAATTTGCGCAATGATGTAGAGGAAGGTCAAATGAACATTTTGATGTATCAAACAAAAAAATCTGTTGGGAATTTTTTTTAGATATTTGAGTTTTAGATTTTTTATTTATCACTCCCTATTCTTAGCATGTAATCTCCATGAAAAAGTGATCAAAACCGTGCATTTTTCCTGTAAGGTAATATCTAAGACAAAATTCATTATTCAGAAGTACAAATATGCAGTCATTGTCTTTGCAGAAAGTATGTACCCCTTCATCCAGACTGACAGGGTGTGATAAACATGTAACAGCTAGCATTTATGGCTAAAGGCTTGAGAAAATGTTTGCAATACCAGGTTAGTTACATAATTCTGGTAAATAATTTGAGCAAATTTTGTCTCATCATCTCATTGTTACAGGCTTTGTTGAGTTTTTTTGTGCATTTTTTCACAAATTTTGCCACCGTGAAACAAGCATTTCATAACAATGTAAAAGGATAGACAAAATTGAGTAAATTATCAGACAATGCATGCATAGAATGTATGTAAGTATCTGCTTCACTATGAAGTTGAATCCCCTGATATTACATGAAAAGTCTTTGCAATTGGACAAAAAGACAAAAATAAGATTAAAAGCTTTATACCATACCTGTGAGCCATCACTGGCCCATAAGCCAATCAGAAGACTGTATTTGGCTGGTACATATCCTATATTCTTTGTTGTTCACTTATACGCCTATGGGAGTATATAAAGCCTCATTGTTTAACAAAGCTCATAACACAAACAGCAAACTGTACCAAACAGTGGATTGCCAACAAAAATAAAACAAAAGTATTATAAAACCTAGTGCCTATGACAAATCCATCAATCCTTTAATTTGACAATTTAGATTTTTAATTTATATCATGACTAAGGAGTCAATCATATTAGATCTTCGGGAGGGGAAGGAGGCTTGAAGGTTGTTTTAAATAATTTCTTGTCATGTTTTGGTGAAATGAATAAATTACTCTCTATTTCGTAAGACTTTCACAGGACCTACACTGTGTAAAACAGTGCGTTTTACAGTTGCCTATTCCTTTTGTCTCTCATATTAGGACTGAACTGATTTTCTAACAGCTTCCCTGTGATCATCTGGGGTCCCTGTGTATATAAGCTTGCCTGTCCCTTCATTCCTCACTTTTTTCTTTTCAGCAATTCTCTCGAACTGCTTGGACTGGACTATAGATCAAGGTGTGTCCTTATCGTAGGAAGACTTTGGTCTTATCAAAACAGCATCGAGCATCGGCTCAACTGCTGTCAAAATCAAAACAAACCTCGCCCACACCGGCGACTGCCGTACAACTTCGCCCCCACTCACCTTGTTGACATCTCGATCTGCAGCCTTGACCAATGGTCTTAACCTTGTCCAACGGCCTTGAGATGATCCGGGGCATGGTATCCACGTGGTATTCATGTTTTCCAGTCACTCTTGAGTGATTTTTAATCCATGCACACGACTCCAACTTAAAAAAGTTCGCCCGAATCTTTCCGCGGGTCGGTCGAACTCCTTTTTCGGCTGGTATAAAACGGGGCTAGCCCATCTACTCTCTGCACTTGTTAGTCTGGATTCGATTCAGCATAGTGCCTCGCCATTGACACTGGAATATACCGATGCCGAAGATACATCCGAAGTCAAAGAAGAGCAAGCGCCCATCGGTGGCTGCTGACCGCTCTCGGCGCCAACGGGAATCGTCCACAGAAACGTCACCTCGTCGTTCGTGGCAAGATGAACGCCCCGACAACGATAAAAACTCTGTTGAGACCCGTGGCCGGTCACCAAGACGTTCCAGAGGCCGTAATAGCCATCAACGTGCGTCAAGAGATCGAGTGTCAAGAACTCCAGAGGCAGTTTCTGTGTCACCTGAGCGTCGTTCGCCGGTTCGACTGGTGAACGGGTCGCCTCTTCCGAGGAACGACTCGCCTCGCCCACGCAACAACTCGCCTCGCCCACGCAACAACTCGCCTCGCCCGCGGGACAACTCGCCCCGTCGGCTGTTCAACTCGCCACAGACCCGATATCATGCTGCGAGTGTGATCAACGGGTCTCCCAGGCCTTCTACTTCAACAGGAAGACCAACTGGCCCCTCTACAGCCATGAATACAGGGAAGGAAATGGGCCCTCCAGCTTGGCCAATTTCGCCCAACAGAAATAGACGCTCTGCTATCTCACATAAGTCGCCAATGCTGAGATTGCAGTTATCATCTGAGTCCTTGATGTCAGTGAACTCTCCAATAAGACCACAGGTTCGATCTATGGTCATCCCGACAAATTCATTTGATGGGACAAACCAGGCAGTGACTCCTCCTAGACAGGTTGGGACTCCCCCTGGATTTCACTTGCCAAGGACTCCAGGGTACTCACCAGAAGCCCCAAGGCCCACTTTAGATCTGACAAAAGTGGCTTTTCATCCGGATTTTAATGAATCCTTCACAGATGAAGAAAGGACTTGGGACCAATCTATGGATGATACCAATGGACCTGCGGAGGCTACGCAAGACCCAGCCACTGACCAACCGTTGACATGGTACCAAGTGGTTGATACAGTATACAGTTCTGGTATGGTCGGCACGAAGGATGTACCAACCTCTCCGAAACGGGTATTCTCAGCAATAAGCGGACCACCCCCACCAAAGAAGAGGCCGATAGCATTACCTCCTTCTCCACTCACCAGTGCTTGCCTTGATGCCGCAATGCGAGCCTGTTGGGGGGGACCTTGGACTACCCACACTCAGCATCAGCCTCCACCTCCAAATGCAGCTTTACACCCTACATCATCGACATGGGTGCCAGAGTTCAAATCCAGGTTCCATGCGGGACCAGGTTTTGACCTGAAAGCGACGAAATTGTCAGCCAGGGAACGTGAATGGGCAGGATCAAACCAGCCACCAGTCGATCACTCTTGGCTAACTGAAGTGGATGCGATGGCAAGGCAGCAGTTGTCAAGCTTGTCAGCGCTTGAATGGATACTCGGTATCTATTTTGATTCGGCAACAAAAGCAACACCGAATCAGCTCCAGACGCTGAAGGATTTTGCTGTACGAGAGCTACATCATGCAGTAAATTTCAGTGGAGCAATGATGGCAGCATCTACTTTGGCTCGTCGCAAGGCCATTTTAGATGGCCTGCACAAGATTCTTCCACAGAACACTCGCAACTGGCTTCAGCTACAGCCAGTTGGACTGACTTCTCAAGGCATGTTTGGTATGGCTTCTACTGCAATCCCAGAAATCATTCGCCAACAGCCACAACGACCTCCTCCTCGTCGCCCGCCAACTCAACCTGCTCCAAGACAAGACCGCTCCAGAGACAAGCCGAGACAAAGCAGCAACAACAACAACAACAGCAACGACAGCAACAGAAGCAACCAGCGGTCGCAACCAAGTTCTACATATACTCCTTCGGCTGCCAACGAGAACCGTCGCACTGATAACCGTCAGAAGCGTTCTCGAGGTACTTCCAATCAATCCAACGCCAAGCGGCGTTCCTGACATTCCGGTCGGTGGCCGACTGACCCTTTTCCGCTCAGATTGGTCGAAAAATCTGAATCTATCGGAATGGCATGTGACAGTACTTCAGAAGGGACTCCATTGGCACTGGAAACGGTTGCCTCCTGTAACAACAAAACCGCGTCCAATTCAATTACCTTCAGATTTAATAAAATGTCAAGTTTTCTTGAAAGAAATAAAAGATCTTGTAAAGAAACATGCTTTGATTCCAGCGAATCTGGCTCAGCCAGGCTTCTACTCGCACCTGTTCGTTGTCCCGAAGCGTACAGGAGGGTTCCGGCCTGTGATAAACTTGAAAGCATTGAATCAGTTTATCACTTGCCGGACGTTCCGGATGGAAACCCCTCACAGTATCAGGCAACAACTACAGGTGGGAGAATACGCAACGTCAATCGATCTGGCGGATGCGTATTTTCATATCCCGATAGACCCAGAATTTCAACCATTTCTGCGAATAGCAGTGCAAGACAAGGTCTGGCAATTCCAGGCAATGCCATTTGGCCTGAACGTTGCACCCAAATCATTCACCAACATGCTGGCACCAGTTGCGGCAGCATTGAGGGAAAAGGGCATCAGGCTACACAGGTATTTAGACGATTGGCTGATAAGAGCCACATCGATCCAAGAAGCCAATCACAATACAGCACAAGTCCTCCAGTTGTTCAACAACCTCGGACTACTGGTGCGCAAAGAGAAATCAGACCTGGAACCCAAGAGAGTATTTACTTTCCTAGGGGTACAATTCAACCTTCTCGCTGGCACAGTCTCGCCACCACAAGACAAAATAGAGGGTGTGATACAGCTGGTCAACGAAGTAATGACACAGTCACGTATCTCCCTAAGACACCTGCTCAAAGTCATAGGGGTCATCAATCATCTGTTGGACTACATAGAGCTCGGTCGACTCCATGTAAGGCCAGTGCAATTTTATCTGCTCAGTCTATCCAAGGACCTGAGGGAAGACTTAGAGCACTTCGTTGCAGTCCGCCCGAGTCTACGAGTCGCACTCATGCCATGGACAGACAGCAATTGGCTGGGCGCGGGTGTCCCATTGCGACCGCCACCACCCACCAAGACCATCGCAACAGATGCCAGTCTGGTGGGTTGGGGAGCACATATGGAAGACCAACTTCTGTCAGGACTATGGTCGGAGCAAGAGACAGCTCTGCACATATCAGTGTTAGAACTGCGAGCAATCCGCCGAGCCCTAGAAACCGTCAGAGACCAAGTCACAAATCAGTCTATACGGGTCATGACAGACAGTATAGTGGCCGCGGCATACATCAGAAGAGAAGGAGGGACGAAGTCTCTGTTGCTCTTCCAAGAAGCCAGAGCCCTCCTACAATGGTGCAAAACTCACAAAATCAATTTGACACCACACTTTCTGCCTGGCCACCTAAACGTATTAGCAGATCTGAAGTCTCGCCCACACCAGGTCCTAGCTACAGAGTGGACAATCCAATGGCAGGTCTTTGCCAGACTCCAGTCTCATTTTCCGGAGATGACCATAGACCTATTTGCCACAAGGCTCAACAACCAACTACCGCAGTTCGTGTCACCATTCCCGGATCCGCAGGCGGTAGATTCAGATGCCTTAACAATGGAGTGGAATGGCCTGCAGGCATACGCATTTCCCCCAATTGCAGTCATAGCCGAGGTGCTCCACAAGATTTCTCAAGCAGACATGACATGCATCCTCGTAGCACCATGGTGGCCCACACAACCATGGTTTCCGGAGGCACTTCCGACTCCTGACGGGACCTCCAGTCCAACTGCCTCATTACAGACGTCTTCTGAGCCAGCCACACCAACCAATATACCATCACAAACCATCGTGGCTGAACCTTCACGCCTGGCCGCTGTCCGGCAACGGCTCAGAACGGAGGGACTTTCAGAACGAGCTGCAACGGTTGCGGCCGATCATCTGCGACCCAGCTCAAAACGTCTGTACCAGTCCCACTGGAAGAACTTCTGCGACTGGTGTAGCGAACACAACTTGGATCCCACGGAACCAGTTGTAGGGACACTTGCAGACTTTATGGTTCACTTGCACGAGGACAAAAAGTTTGCCCACTCCACAATTGCATCGTACCGTTCGTCAATCGCAGGAGTGATAGGAACAGTAGATGGCATACCACTCAGTCATCATCCAACCTTGTCTCGCCTCCTACGGAGTCTGGCCACAAACCAACCCATGGCCCGACCCAGGGTACCAGCTTGGGACTTGGCCAAAGTCTTACAGTTTTTGGCTTCAAAGCCCAATCCACCTTCAATCGACACAAGGTTAGACCGGACTTTCCTTACGATAAAATTGTCTTTTCTCCTCGCTCTTGCCACAGGAAAGAGACGATCCGAGCTTCAAGCCATTTCCCGCGATCCAAGGGATTTGCGGTCAACTGCCGAAGGGGTATGGTTGCGCACAGTCGCAGGATTCCTCCCTAAAACCGCAGTTCCGGGACATGACCCAGCTCCATTTTTCATCCCTACTCTGACGCCTGATGCAGATAACCAAGAGAGGGACGAACGTCTGTGCCCAGTCACTTGCCTACAGCAATATGTGCAATTGACAGGAGGCCTCCAGGAGGGTCAGCGACTCTTTAGAAAAATCAGAGGCAATGGACCCCCCACTAGAGATTCAGTGTCCCGTTGGATAACGCAATGCATTAAGACTGCACACGACACTGAACCAACTCATGCGCATGCCCATGAAGTACGTAGAATGGCTGCGTCATGGGCCTATCAGGCTGGCCACCACTCCATAGAGGAGATCCTGTTGGCAGGATGGTGGGCGTCTTCATCTACATTTACTAGATTCTATCTAGCCAATCTCCATCCCCAGCCTGATGGTCTCTTCCGGCTAACGCCAGTTGTTGCGGGCCGACAGATACCAGTCGGTTGAGATCAATGGGAATTCTGGTCCAGTCAAGGGTTCCTCCCCACCTCCGGGTTAGGAATCTGGCAACTGTAAAACGCACTGTTTTACACAGTGTAGGTCCTGTGAAAGTCTTACGAAATAGAGTAAAACCCCTCCCCCGCAGGGGGATAGGGGTTCTCTCTGTGAGTAAGACTCACAGGACCTACACTCCAGAGTATCTCCCTCCCACCTCCCCGGCAATTCTCACTGAAAACTATTGTTACATAAAGTGAGGAATGAAGGGACAGGCAAGCTTATATACACAGGGACCCCAGATGATCACAGGGAAGCTGTTAGAAAATCAGTTCAGTCCTAATATGAGAGACAAAAGGAATAGGCAACTGTAAAACGCACTGTTTTACACAGTGTAGGTCCTGTGAGTCTTACTCACAGAGAGAACCCCTATCCCCCTGCGGGGGAGGGGTTTTATTTCAGCAGTCTAAAATAAATACTTTTTGTTTCATAAAAAACTCGAAATAAATAGGTCTAATTACTGCTGTTGTTACCATAAAATAAAAACTCCAACCCCCCCCCCCCTCCCCATCAATATCTGATGGCCACCCGTAACAACCCAATCCAAATAGGCATATTGTACATTCTCCAAAACATTATTTCCTTGAATTTTTTTTGCCCTCATCTTTTTCCAGATTTTCCTTCTTCACTTTTTAAATTTTTTTTTATCAATTTTTTTTTTCACATTATTTTTTCCACCAAACATTTTGTTCCATATTCGACGGGTTTTGTGTTCCACATTTTTTTTAAATTCAAGCTATTTCTTTTTAGAATTTCACTCAAAATATTTTGCTACTAATTAGCTTATTATATTATCTTTCAGGAGCATATATATTGAAGTGGGTAATTGGCAGACTTTTGCTTATATTATGCCAAGTATTGAAATCACAATTGCTTCTACAATCAGATTCTAAAAATACACAGGAAATCTCTTTAGCCTTGTTAGTGTTTGATTGATAATTTACATACCTTCCTTAACATTGGCCTTGTTTATCCAAGAAAATTCTCAGAATAAGCAAGAATTTCAGATCATATATATGTCAACCATGTAGCCTTTTGGATTTTTTTCTTTAACTGATACTTTCATGTTACTAAGTTAATCCCACTTGGAAAATTGTTTGTAGCTGTTTTCCACTTCTCTCAAATCCTTCTTCTTTAATTTTCTATTGTTAATCTATTTGTTTTATTTTGTTTTGTTTTCAGGTATAAGTTAGTTATATCCCTTGTTTTCATGAATATGTGATATACACCTCGGCTAACGCCTCGGTATATATATCACATATTCCCTCAAACGCGGGATATAACTGGCACATAAATAAACAGTGGTATTCATGCTTAATGTATTTTGAGTACTTAAAATGGATGTTGGGTGTTTAATGTTGATGTAGGTTATCTGGCATCCAAAATCAACCAATCTTTAATTGCATAGAACAACATTAATAGCATAGATTCAGTAGGCTAAATTATGTGAAAATGTAGTTAATACAAACATGTACAACAGCTGCACATTTTAAAAAGACTGCAATGTAAAAGTATTTTACTCCATACTTAACTAAATGCTTCCAAACATTCCATCTATGTGTTTACTGATGATTCACTCAACATTGGCTACACTTTAGGCCTACATGGTTGCAAAAGTACTTGTTTCACAGTTGTGAAGTTTCTTAAAAGAACACATAAAAACCTCAATAATACACCATAGTGGTCAAAAGTGAAGTAGCAGTCTGAATGAGGTAGCATGTACTTGCTATTTCGGCAATGACTGCATATTTTTACTTCTGAATAATGACTTTTATCTTAGATATTACAGAACAGGAAAAATGGGCAGTTTTGATAATTTTTAGATGGAGATTCCATGCTAACAATAGGGTGTGATAAATAAAAAGTTTAAAACTCAAATATCTAAAAAAATTCCCGACAGATTTTTTCGTTTTATACATCAAAATGTTTGCCTGATCTTCCTCTACATCACTGCGCTAATCGTTTTCTTGGTCAATTTTTTTAACCCCAAAGTTTGTTCAAGCTCGCTGTGTACGGCGTGTCCAGTTTAGATTGACAACACAATGCTTTGTTAGAAGAGGGCCATTTCCAGAATTTATTGCTTTACAAAAAGTAACACTGGGTTTTTGCAGTGGTCTTATTGGCAAATCTGATGACACAATTGCAAAGCTATGAATGCCTATGATGAAGTCGTCCACATGAAATGCTATTGGCCAGTTACACCTATGACATCATAGGTAGCACCGAAGTTCAAAGGAGTTTCCAGAGCTCTATGGCATAACAGGTCCACACTGTGAAAAAAAGAAGTGTTTAACTGGACTAATTTACAGTAGACCTGATATTATGCTGTCTTCAGGTGGTAATTTTTGTACGTCAGAGCCATCAAAAACACTAACTACATGGTCACACAACCTATTGCTGTGGCAATCACATTTCAAGTGAAGACTCTGTTGACCTGAGGTGCCAAACAGGTGATTATAACAAACAGTCAATGCCAAACAATGCTAAACAGGATAATCCAACCTGCTATTTTGTAATAAGAATATGTGTCAGAGACATGCGCTTTTTGCCAAAGAATATCTTAATTGGAACATTTTAATATTTATTTATCGCCGTGGGACTACCTTTTTACTAATCTTCATTGCAAGGGATATACCTGAAGAAGGCAAATTAAACGTTTGGCCTGTAGATGATAAAATGCAAGGTAAGAGATTGAAATTCTCCTAAAACCATGTCAACACAGAAAACTTTGCCAACTTACCTGGCAATTTTGAAGCCATTTAATTCAGTGTTAAAGAAGTCTGGAGGTCTACCTTTGCACAGATATACCAACAATGACTACATAGAGAGTTCTGCATGGTGCTATGTTGCTGACAACAATTAGATTTATAGTCATTTGACTTTTTTTGAGCCATGTGCTTTTCTCAAGACATTGTTATGATCAAGCAGGAAGTCTAACAATAGTGCCACCTTACCAACACAATCATGTAACTACCACATGTATAGCTTTCTGGACAACCAATCTGATAATACGAAAACATTTCAGTAGGGGGCATTGAAGCTCAGAAAATTGACGTTTTTAAGAATTACAGCTTTGGTGCCACCTAGTGCACATCTATAGACTGCTGCTCTTCTAGTGTAAAAAAACAGTTGAGTCCCTCATGTTATGCTGTATCAGAAAGATTGACTGGCACCTTCCAAATCCCGTACTGGTCATACCCTGAATCGATACGTGTGCACATCAACCAAAGTAAACGAGAGCCTGCAGACGTCCGGAGAGTAAATAATTTCTTCCTGCAGCCTGGATTTCAGGGAATCCAGCATTTCTGCAAAAATTTTAAGAATTATACAATTTTCTACAGACATTCTGTACCACCGCGAGAATTGTACTGAAATCTGTTATTGGGCAATTTCCTACAGGAATTGCAGTGTATGTATGTATGTCTGCAGGACTTTTCAATTTCCCAGAGATGTATGCAGTTCTGCCAAGTATCTGCAGAGTTCGTGGCCATGCTTTTGCCATTAGTAGGCCTACTGAAGGACTTGATGGAGACATTTCGTTTAGGATGACAGGAGTTAGGGTGATTTGGTACACCACAAGGAATAAGGTACTTCCTTAGAAATCACGCAGTTTGGTAGCAATTCCGTAATTCTTGGGAGTTCCTCAGTCTACTGACTGGAACTGGCCAAGTAAACAGCCACAAGCAGCATATGCAAATGAGCATGATATGGCAGACTACAATTGTTTTCCTTCATACTGTGGGAATCTAGATTAATGACAATAACATTGGATAACAAAATCAATGTTTATACTTTTACGTGTAAATCATAAGGGCCTCTGCAAGTTATAACAATGGGAGGAACAGAACAAAGTGATATAACTAGTTTTGATAATTTGTCACAAAACATATATAAACAAAAATTAATGTTATGAAAAGTTACCTAACCAATCAGTTAGAATTATTTGGCAATGACCAATGTTTATAAAAACATTATGTAACCAATCAGTTAATATTTTCGGAGAATCAAAACAATCCAATTCAAGGAATCCCTCTGATACTTCATGTCATCGGCTTACAGAGGGACTCATGGAGTCTGGGATTTCCTGTAGAAATTAATTGTACCAGTACTTCAGTAGAAATTCTGCAAGTGACACCCAAAACAGCAGAGGCAGCAAAACATCAGTGAAACCAAAAACAGCATCAGGTCCTAAAACAGCATTGCAAATTTCAGCGACTATTCTGATTTTTGGTGCCAATAGGCCTACTGCTTTGGTGCCAAGGCTGCTTTTTGGTCTCGGTTTGCAGTGCCAATGTTGGTTTGACGCTGGTTCTGCTTTTGGTTCTAAATTCCGATAGATAAGAAGAAGTATAGAGATGTTTGCAGGAAAGTACAGAATTCAAGCAAAGCTTTCAGAAGTGCTTTATAATGTCCGCAGAAGCACAGAATCTTTATGTAATTGCAGAACTCTTCCAGAAACTTTGTAGAAGCAAGATTTCCCCCTAAGCTACACAATTCTTCCACAATTGCAGAATTCTACTGGGAAGAAATTTAGATAAACTGGACCCCCTACCTGTGGACTAAGGCAGTGAATTGAGTAGGTACACCGATTCATAATCAATATTTGACACCGTTGAGTAGATTTATGTGCATGAGTATTAAACACACAGAGCTATTACTTTACAACCTCAACCAGTTGGATATATTATGAAAGCCTCTCGGAGTGCAGGTGTGATATTTTAGTCAATGTCAGTTATTTGTATGCAACTCAGAGACCGTGACTGATCTGATAATCCATGTTAGCGCGACTTGACCTATAATGTTTCCACAGAGCTAACTCAAAAGATTATGCTGTGGTCTGGTCATTTTTAAGGGAATCTCATCCAGACAGAATGGGGTTGTTGTCCCTCTCATTTGACGATGCTGACGCCACCAGATGGACCTTTAAAAGCCCTCGCAGTGCTACCAGAGACCTCTGGGGTGGGATCGTGGAACTACCATTGACCTCTCGCGAAGAACAACGCCGCCAGTGGCTGCATAGGACATTAGATCTGATGGGCGAAAGGTCCAGAACTAAGCCGGCATGGAGGACCCCAAGAGAACACGAAGGGAGCAATTTGCCACCGAAGAAAAAGAAAGCAAAGCGGAAGGTGGGGATAATATTTGATAGACTGGACGTCAAAAGAAAGTTGATGGGCCATTCTCAAATTTCGGGACAAAATGCCCTGGATAATGTGGTAACGGAGTGGACTTTTGATGCAAAAAACCTGCTTTTTGAGCAATTTGAAAATTGAAAAAAAATGCAAAAAAATTTCAGATCAATTTTTTTAAAAAATTAAATATATCAATTTTTTGTAGTAACGGAGTGGACAGAAACGGGGTGGACAGGAGCGGTTTAGTTTTCTCTTAATAGTGCATTCTCTTTGGGAAAAACAAAGTTATGATTGCATTCTATTGAATCCTGTCACCCTCAGCAATATATACATAAAATTTCTTTGAAAAAGTATCACTGGTAAGCTCGGAATTGGAGGGAACAGAGTGGACATTTTATTGGGACCAAAAGATGTTCCAAAGAAAATTATGCCTTAATTTGCTGAATACCTGTTTAATGAAATCTGCAAAGCTGTGGTAGTGTGGCGCATGTGCATCTTATGACATTTAGTGGAAATTGCTCATTAAAAACAATAGTGAGCCGAGCTATGGCAAGGAATGGAGTGGAGGAGGTTAAATTTTTGGGCTGCCCAAAAAAATAATGCCAATAATGCCACAAAAATTTAATTCACAAAATTTTCTGCCTGAAAATCCCTGATAAATCGGTTTTCCAAAATTTTAGGAGGCTGCAGGAATTGTGCAACCATGCATCTCACTCAGTCATTTCAGCTGAATCAAATTTTACAGTGTTTGTTTTTTATACGCTCTGCAACTGTTGGTCAAAAGCAGCACTCTTAAAATAAAAGTGATTTGATGCTAACATCTGTCAATTTGTATTTTGTTGGGCTATATTCAGAATTCATCTCTATTCAACTTCTTCTGAAAGTGTGATTTGATATTTTCAGCGGATTATCTACAAATTTCAGGTTCTTTTTTTAGGCCAAGAAGCAAGAAGTTACAATCGAGAAACCTCTGTCAGTCATACGGAAAGTATGTGCTTCAAATTTGCTTCTAAATCAGAGCTTTCAGATAGACAATATCGTACCAAAGGATTGAATTTTTCATATATTCACATCATTTTTCAGGCAAGCAGGGGAAGAACAGTGATCTTACTCAGTCATGTCATCATCATTTTCCAAAGGCTTCTTAAGGAGCAGTCATCGAAGTAAGTCTTAGTTTGAAAGTTATGTGAGTAGGGCGTACATAAATTCTTCCATTTAGACTACTTTGGATATCATCTAAAACACATTATTAGTCTCCGGATTGCAGTATCTATGTGAATGGCAATCTTTTGAATTTGATTGGTGATGTTATTCTATAACACAAAAACAAGAACTGAGTATCAAATTAAATCCATGACAGTGTTCACAATAACGGTTGGTCCAGGAGCTATATATCCTTCTGGGCAATTCCAGGTAATAGGGGTATTGGACAAGCCATCAACCAAAGCTCCTAGTGCAACAGGAGCTGAGCTACGGGGCAAAATGTCAACCTTATCGGACGTACTCACACTATGTGCGTCCTACACAGTGGAATTGTGATGTTGCTCAGCTCCTATTGCACTTGGAGCTTTGGTTGATGGCTTGTCAACAATTATACATGATAAGCAACTGAAGTGTCAAATCTGTAAATCAGACTTTACAGAATTGCCCTTCTGTTGGTCCTATAGGGACCGACAGATCATACATTTTATTTGTACCTGTGTGGTGTTGGAAGCCAAAGAAAGAAAAGCAAACAACTAACCCTATCTCTTCATCTATGCTCATAAATTGAATGTATATTTGCCACACTTTATATTTCAGGTCAGAGAAATTGCTGAAGAGACTGGAGTCCATGGACATCCTCTCCAGCTCAGACGGGGAGGGCAGGCAGCTGCTGTTTGACAAGACATTCTTCAAACCTGACAAAGATGCAAGTCACATTTTGCATTCACTCTCTTTTACAGCTTAAGTCAAAAGTATTCACTCAGAAATGTCTGAGTATGTCATGCTTATTTACCTGTATCACACTACATACTAGTACATAGCATCATGTCATCAGCCAGTCAAAGTACGTAACCACTACTGTGCCTTTGTTTTTGACTTCAGCTGCAAATACCATGGCACTTTCAAACAAAAAATACCTATCCTATGGCCTTCACCAAATGATGAAGGTCTTGCAAATATATACACCACTTTTTTAATGTCTTGAAAATATGGGCTGGCAGGGAGAATACTCCGGTCAATAAAAACAATCCATGTAATTAGATATAATTATACTATACAGTATACGGTATAATTTTCCATTAAAGGTTCAAATTCCAACAAAAGCCCGGAATATTCTACAGAAAAGCTCAGAGGAAAGGAGTCTCGATGATTTGGAATATGTAGGTACATATTATTTTGGAGACTCAATATTAATTATTTATTATGCATTAGTAATGGCCACACTTGATGATTTTAGGCACAATCATGTATGTTGAATCAAGGATCTATGTACAATTGTACATACAAATATTATACATGATATGTTTTGCCTATTAGCCACAGTAAAGTTCAAAGTTATTGGTTTAAAGTAATTAATTAAAAGCTATTGTTTGATTTAATAAATTGCCACCATGCATGACTTGCAAACATATTTGCAACAGAAAGACGGAAGTTATAGATACTTTGTTAAATTGTATGTAAAGGAACATCCATTTCTCAATTGCCAGTTGAAGTCCGCCTTACTGTGCTATGATGCCATCACTGCCATGCCCTCCCACATGCAGGAACAACTCAGGAAAAAGTGCTGGTACGAGAGGTGTGTAAACAGTCAATGATATTGCAGATGTGTCAAATTTCACAATATTGTAGATAGTGATTTAAATTAATAACTTCATTCATGACAGATTCAACGACAAGCGAATCTTGATCAGAGAAGGACAACGGGCAACCTACTTCTATTTCATCCTGTCTGGATCAGGTCAGTCTCCAGATGCAAATATTTGCTTGTTTGTAAAAGTGTGAGCTTATCTATCCTTTTTGGTGCCTTTAAAATAATTGTTTTAGTGAGACATTGGTATAATAAGATACCATAGAGAGGTCCTTCCCCCAATGCTGAGTGCAGTCCTCCTGGTCCTCCTCACTTCCTCCTCTTCATCTCTCGTTGGGATGTTCAGTGCAGGTCTCGTCCACATCTTGAGCCACTTGGCTTTCTGGCTGGCCTTTAGCACCTGCTGTCAGGAGAAGTCATAAATCCCAATGTAACAAACACAAGAGATGGTCATACTTGTCGATTTTCGGCACTAAGATACATGTTAACTCCGGCAAAAATACTACATATATTTGTTGTTTTGTCACAAAAAGACAAAAATTACTAGAAAAAATTAAATTTTAATACCAACTTGTTTATTAATTAGTTTGATATATCATTTCAAACTCCTTGCAGTGGTGTTGACCAAAAAGGACCCAGACAATGAAAGTAGCAGCCACGTTCTTCACATCTATGGGCGAGGGGACAGTTTTGGTGAAGTAGCTCTGTTGACCGGAACTAGCCGGGAGTTCACGGTTACCACCAAGCAGGAAACAGAACTGCTGTGCATGGTTGATAAGGTTAGTTGTGTGGATTTTGACAAATTTGCAAAACTTGCTAATATTGTAGTATAGGGTTTCCACAGGTTTTATATTATGTTGAGTTCCATTGCAGGACTATAATGAGATGTTTGTCACTAGCCCAGAAGATCCCTTCCTCCTGTAAGTTTTTTCACTGAATTGTTTTAATGTAAATTTTCAATTTTGCACGTAAGTAGTGATGTAGGCCTTGTCTTTTTTCAACTTGAAATGCATAATGAACATTGCTTACACACTACTTGTATAAGTTGTATTATTAATTCAGTGTGGTCTGGTCCTCATTTCCTGAAGGGCATATAATGTTTAATACACACCTGAATTCATCTGTTACAGCTCTGTGCCTTGTCTTCAGGGTTGGCCAGTGGAACACATTAACCATGAGAGAGACAAGTTCATCTTTGGCTATTTCAAGTCAGTGAAAACAGCTCTAATTGTCCCTTTTTTTTCTCGCCATGATTCCATGTTGGTAAATGTTTTGTCATTGATTTCATTTTGTTATCTTTAAAGGAAGGGGACCGTACTTACCAAGAGCAGTGCTTCTTCTGAATGGATTTATATTGTCAAATCAGTGAGTGCAGTCTGCCTTTATTTGAATATATATGTGTTGGCACTATGTATTATCATCACTTAATTTGAATATCTATTGAAATTCTTATCTATCTGATCAGAGGACTGATGAATTCTTTTTACTTTTTGATCGCAGGGCAGCTGCAGTGTGATGAAGAAAATCTTACCAAAATGTATTGCAGGTAGTTATAATGTCCCTAAAGATTATGAAATTTCTGACAATCATATTGCTTTGTACGATTTATAAGCCATATCAATAGCAAGTTTTCAAACATTTGATCACAGTGAGCAAACCAGAAGCAGTTCAATTGCCAGGAGAGAGTCACATGGTCATGTTGCAACGCCTCTATCGCCAGCAGGTGCTAAAGGCCAGCCAGAATGCCAAGTGGCTCAAGATGTGGACAAGACCCGCACTAAACATCCCCACGAGAGATGAAGAGGATGAAGTGAGGAGGACCAGGAGGACTGCACTCAGCATAGGGGGAAGGACCCTCTCTCTAGCATCTGTGAGTCTCAATAAAGATGCCAATAAAGAAGCAAATGACATATATAGACCCAAGCAGCTGTCATTCTTTGTAGTAGTGATATACTTTGATGCCCAAACAGTATTTTATATAAGAACCCATTCTATTCAAAATTGTCTGTTTCTGTGGTCAAGATATATGAAGTTATTACTTTGTAGTCTGTAACATGTTTATCTGTGAATGTTGTTATTCTGAAAACCAATAAGTGCATGCCTAGACACCTTTCAACTTAGAAGTTCTCTCTCTCTCTCTATAGTGTTCAGTCTTAATTGCCTTCGGTCCTTGGCTCCTTGGTTTTCCAGGTGCTTGACAGTGAGAAGAAAGCATTAAGCAGGGAACCCAGTCTCCTCAGTGCCAATGGAAAGAATTCTCCTTTGATACCTGCTGGGGTAAGATTATTGAAACAATTCAATCAATTTGATCACGTTCAACTGAGACATTTAAGTATTTTCAATTGCTCATGGGCACTCACCTTGTCCTATAGGGTCCATTCCTCGTGCAGACAGGTCAGTCAGGAGCAACAGGAACCACACAGCCAAATCTGACCAAGAAGCGAGTTACTCTTGTCACAGAAGGTAGGTTGGTTCTTGTTTCGCTGGTATAAATCAAATTTTATAATTAATCAGTTTAATTTTGTGATTTGTTATAATAATTAAAAGATACACATGTGTCACCTGTTGGTGTTTTTCCTTCAGATGTGGAACATCGCCTGAAGAGCCTGCCCTCCATAAAGCTGCCTAAAGTAAGATGCTTTTAAAACCCCTGATGGAGAACTTTGATGCCTTTCACTGACCTCATTTCAGTCCGCCCTTTTTTCACGCAGACTCTCCATTCCTTTATAGATCCAGATGGCTAAGCCTCCCAAACCTCCAGGAGAAGCAATGTTTGCGGTGATACAGACTTTGGTGCCTAGACAGCATTTCGTAAGAACCTATTTCAATTTAATTTGAAATTAAATATTCTGCATACTATAGGTAAATATATTGCATAATGTGTCCAGTATTTAATTTTATTATCTTACATCACTCACTGATATAACATTGTGACAAATATGCCAGATAACTTTATATTTTGGTTGTGGTTTCAGGGTTTCACGAATCAGTTTTCGGATGACCAACCAGATCTGGCTCTGGTCAGTAACGGAGCCGAAGTGCTAATGATCAAGAGGTCTGTCTTCATCGAACTGGCTCCCAAGCATGTATTGCAGGAAATAAGAGAAAAGGTGAGGTCCTTTGAAATAAACAAAATGTCCTTCTTCCTTCAGACTTCCAATAGTGGCATCAGATATCTCAGAGCCAGCTGATCTGTATAGATTTATGAGAGGGAAGCCCACTTGATGATATTAAGTGGCTATTGACAATTAATAAGTGGTGAACCATTATAAGCCTTTCACATCGATAGCTCATAATGCTATGTTGGTAACTTGCAAGAGAAGAACGTTGACAACAAGTGGAAAAGTGAAGCAGAAGAAAGCACACCTTCATTCCATGTGTTTAAAGTAACTAGTATAGCACCCGTGGAATGGGTAAAAAAGGGTAGGAAAAAAATTATAGGAAGAAAATTGTAAAGGTTCGATCAATTAAAAGCCAATAAAATCTGAAAATCGGTCTGAAAGTTCCTGTTTCCCAAAAACGTATTTTGCCTTTTCTCATCTTTTTGCTGTTTTCCCCTTTTCTTCCCCTGTTTCCCCTCATTTCCCCACATTTCACAATTTTTTTCCCTTTTCCCCCATTTTTGCCCATTTCCCCATTTTTTTCTCCATTTCCCCATTTTTTTCCCCAAAAAGTTGTCTGGTGGGGCAACTTGCCCCCCTGCCCCCCCACTAGCTACGCCACTGTTAGAACTGCTGACTGCAAGGCGACAGAAGCTGTGAGGCATAGGATCCAGATAGGGAGACGAGCTGCATATGCACTGATGGGAGCCGGCTTCCATGGGTACAACGGAATCTCCCCATTAGTGTCGAGAAACATTGCAAGCACATATATCGACCCAGCAGTCCTCTATGGTCCAGAGGCCCTCAGCCTAAAAGAAAGTGACTTCGAAGAGCTTCACAAAAACCAACGTACGCTTCTAAGACAACTATGGTGTCTCCCAGACTCAACTGCCACACCAGCCCTATACTTATTAATGGGTGCAACTCCAATGAAGGCCCAGATGCATCTGAAGATTCTCACCCTGTTTAACAACATCTGCCGGAGACCAGACTCAGTGGAATGGCAAGTCTTCCACCGACAGCTCGCGCTGAAAAACTCAAGTTCGCACTGCTGGACTGCAGAGCTGAAGAAAATCATCTACATGTACAACCTGAGTCCCCCCCTGGTGTTGATGCTAAACCCTCCACAAAGAAACGCTTGGAAAAGGCAGATCAAGAAAAATTTTACCACCTTCTGGGAAAACAAGCTGAAGACACAAGCAGCAGAGATGCGATCACTAAAGTTCTTGAACATCAATTCCTGAAGCCTCTCAACAACACATCCTGTGTGGCATTGCGGTGACGACCCAATCCAGGTGACTAGGGCACAAGTGAAGGCTTCACTTCTGGTGGGTCGATACCCCCTATCCTCACTAAAATGCGCAGGGAAAAACAGACATGAAACGTGCCCTCTATGTGAAGATGAAGCAGAGACTGCTGAACACTTTAAATATACTAAAATGCGAAAAACTTGATGAGGCGAGAAGTAAATACATGGCGTAACTGAACCCCATATTCTCAAAATATGATGTGACTGCAGCAAGCGCAATAGTGGCTACAATAATCGATCCCTCGCATACTGTGACGAAGGAAGACCTATGGCAGACTGAAGACATCACACGGCGGCTGGTTTTCAGTCTTCACAACCAGCGAAGTATCCTTTTGGGCGGATCCTCTGCGATGGCCTGGGCAAGACGGCGGGGCTCCAAAAACCTGACGAACCACCGAAGAACTCCGGCGAAGGACCAGGAGGGTTCTCCTACCTGAGAGGAGGAACGTACTACACAAGTAACAAGTAGCAAGTGTAGGAAGTGAAAGAAATGTGCTGGCAAGTTTTCATGGCTAAGCAATGAGTAGTTTGGGAGGAGTAGCGTAAAGCATCATTGAATTTATAGTGTGATGATGATGATGATTATGATGATTAGAGCATTCATTACTCCAAACTGCCATTGATTGCAACCAACACAAAACACGATAATCCAGCTGAGGACATTCAAATAATTCACCAGGTTCTCACAACTGTCATTTGCAGCTATTTTAAACATAAGTTTGGAACTGTGAATAGGAAAATACCTAACGGTATTAGATTGAAAATTGTAAACCTGTGTTAATTGCTTTGATTTTTTCCAATTTCAGACATTTCCGTTTCCACCAGAAGTGAAATATCATGACTTGTTGGAACGCCACCTGTTGTGGCACAAAGAGCGCCAACTTGTGTTGCAGAATATAACCAAGGAAATAAGTCAGAAGAAAGGGAAGGACCCTTTATTGTGAAAAGAGTACATTGCTCAATGCTCACTTTAATCGAGCAGAACTGCTTTTTCGTTCGGCTAATATCTGCAGTTATCAGTAACAGTAATTATGTTCTTACAAATGAAATATGGTTTATATATATACTACCTAATTGATTATGCCAAACAGTATTACCCTTGCACAGTGCCATGTACTTGGTTCAATAATGGCAATAAAGGAAACTAAGTTTTAAAAAAGGTCTAAACCATGTAATGTTAATCACTTCAAAAAGACTACGTACGACATCTGGTTGAATCATGGAAGCAGAGATGCGATAAGACTAAGGAGAATGAGGGGGGTGGTGATATTACAGGGGGGCAGACGCAATATGGTGCTGTTTTGTATTCAATAAGAAGCAGCTTGTGTCGCCAGAGGCCAGGGACCCGTACTTCGCACCACTCAACAAATATTGATTGCCATGCAGATTATGTGGTCGTCGCCTTGTGCACAAATTCTGCAGAGCTTTAAGCAACCAGAGTGTCAAACAGCTGGCTCAGTAACACTGCTCGGCTTGCTGCTACTTCCGGGTTGCTGGATGTCGTCTGCCTGTCATGTCTGCACAGCTCGGCATCAATCGAGTATTCCCGATTGCCAGCAACAGAGTATCAAGAGCCACCAGTGCTGGCATTGGTGCCCCTAGGTGACATTGAGTTAGTGGCACGGCTGCGCTTCTGGGGCCTTGATCACTCTCCACCTTGGAGTCACTTCCTGCTTGGTTTTGGCGATGTTTGTCACACCTGGCTCATCACGTGGTCTCCTAATGACATCATGTGACATGTTAATACAGAGATAAATCGCAAGATGGTGCTGGGGGCAGCCTTGCAGATCTGGGAGAAAGGGGGGACTGAGTTTGGGAACAAGCAGCTGTGCAGACCCCCTGGCCCATCAATCTTAACGTATTAGGCTTTTACTGAAGGCAGTCGATGTCGTTCATGGATTTAAGTGGCCTCCGATCAATTTGGCGCAATACGCGGCTCCCTGTCGTGTGCTGCTAACTATGCTGTTCTGATAGCCTCCCATACCTTTCCTCACATGAGCTCCAATTGAGAGCACAGTCAAATATCTGAAGGCATTTCACCCTCATTCGCCAAAGAGTACCACAAGGTCTATAAGTGGCTCCCAATGTGCTTCTGTGACACTGTAACATGTTACCAAGTGGAGGCTGGAGGGGTTACGATTGTCCAGGATTACTCTGTCTGTTGTCCGACAGTAGCAAAGTGCATCGCTGAAGCCCAAATGCCAGTTTATACAAGTTGGCAAACACAAAGTCTTTACAGGTTTGTCCCTCCAAACTTTAGATGGACGGCTGTTTGTTCGGTAAAATATATCAGCTGGCGGCAATGTTAATTATAATAATTTGGTTTTGAAAATTTGTATTTTTGTCAAACCTTCTGGATTTTAAAAGAATTCAAAAGATGAGTCATAAAACAACCAAGGAGCATAATCAGTGAGGGAAAATCAAAGTCAGACTCATTGAATGGTTGAATGTATGCTTCTTAACATATCAGGAAACTCACATGCTTTAATTTTACACATTTGTGTGATGTGATCCCAATAATCTATCATTGGCAATCAACAGTCTAATTTATATTAATGCTGCTTGATTAATCTACAAACTTGCTAATTTACAACTTTAGACTTCGACGGACCTTGCCATAAACAAAATGCTCTCTCAATTTTTGTAAACACATGGCTTTTGTGATGCACAGTTATCTGACAGGCCATTGGCTGACAGGCTGTGCTGTGGCACATACAAGGGCACTTACATGGCTAATCCAGATCCAATTTTGTTTTATTTTATATGATGCTCAGTTGAGGTGGATTCTTAGTGGCTAGCAGTTGGAGAATCCGACCAAGTATAAAATGACATCCACTCAGTTTGTAGCTATTTTACATACATTGCAATGCCAGAGAATAGGGATGCAAGCTCTGACACTTGGTAAACATGTGACATCACAGTTCAACAGCATAGAAAATAACTTGAGATTCCGTGTAATATTACGGGGATTGTAATGTGTTCCGTAAAATACCCTTGTGAAAGTTTCCATATATAGTTTTAATTGCTCATTGAAATTTCAAAACGTTGAGATGCCTGTATTCTTTCCTCACTGTTGTCCGAATTAAAGTATTTGCAGCGTAATCTCAGTTTTTTAGTGACTTCAATTAAGGTAGAGTAGTCTTCTTCACTAATATATTTTTTATCAGTTATCAATGAAATTGAAAGCCGTATATATATTTAAAAAGTTCATGTGATTAAGGGGTCGACCAGATGATCTTGGGTTGGGAGGGCTATGGATTTTTGGTGAAAAAAAGTTAGTTTCTCACTTGATACTGAAGAAAAAAGGTTGTTCAGCACATAAAATAAAAAAACAAAAAGATGGTTTCCTAGCTAGGGTATCGTAGTGTTAAAATTCCAATAAAAAAGTTTGTCCTCTTTCGAATGCGAAAAAAATGTTCGTTGACGAGTCGCAAGCGAAGAAAAAGTTCGTCCTGGGGTTAAAATCCATAGCCCCTCCCCCAAATATCGTCTATAGATTCGGCCCCTAAATGTTGGTTTCACACTATCAGAAGTTTTCAAAAATTCCTGTGAAGTATGCATAAACACATAACATTGACTAAAAGGTCCAGTCTCCCATGCATTCAATGGGGAGGGATGTGAAGGATTATCCCTGGGGTCTTGTTGAAGACAAACATCCCACGACTCTGTGACCCCAACCAACCCCAGACAAAAAAATAAAATTTGTTGGAAAACTGGATGGACATGCAAACTTCCTTCATTATTGTTGTTAAAATGTTGACTGATCACAACCAATCATCTAAGACAGATTGTCAAATGCATTCGCACCTTACTTGGCCATGCATGCATGGAGCTCTTTGAAAAGCAGCTACAGGATGGGTAGTTTTTTATAAGTCTGTACACATGAAGCTTGTGCAGGAACTAGAAATATATATAATCCATTCAAACAAATTGTGAAAACAATTCAACTGAAAAATAGGACATCCGATGTCACATTGAATCTAACATGCCTCTTGCCTAACCAGAAGCCCCAAAAGGTTTGACATCTTTGATTTTTGGCTGAGAAGTTTTTTCTCATGTCATACCATAATTACAACAATAATTTGCTTTTCAAAGAATTTGCAGGGTAACATGGCAAGAATCGGGACACAAGTAGTTTAAAACAGTGGAAAACAGGCAGGCGGATCATAGGCGTATGGCGCGTGCGATTTTTGGGGGGTGAGCAACATTTTCCCGAATTTAAAGATCTAGACTTAACAGCATTTAAAATGAAGTTGCCTGTAAATCATTAATTTTCAATAGGGTTTATTTAATCATCTGCCTTTTTGCCCGAATCTGAGGGTTTCCCAAATTTTTTTTGGGGGGGGGGGCTGCCCCCGTCCCAACGCCTATGAGACAGATGAATAGGGTCACAGTGCTAAAGTACAAATAAACAAATGACTTAACTTCAACTTTCTTACAAACTGATGAACTTTTAAAATGTAACGTCATCAAGTGTAAAAAAAAAAACATTGGTTGTTGCAACCTGATGGGAGAGTCCCATGCCTGCAATCAACAGGAAGTAGTCTTTTAACCGAGTGAAATGCTCGTGAATTCATCCGCATATAGTTCTCAAAGTATTCAGTGCATCTGGATTAGGAACTGCTTGTAATCAGCATGTAAAATAGCATATTTTGGCTACATGCAGCCTGGATTCGATCGGAAATTTCTGATATATGTGTGGATTACCAAAATCTAGTTTTGGCAGTTGTTCGGCCACCATTATCAACATGCCGGCGCCATTTTGTTCACTTTTGAAAATGCATTGGAAAATGGAGTAAATTGCAATGACAGTATCAGATAACCAGCAGGATTTCCCAGGTAACTTTCAAGATCAAATCTGTGCTATTCAGTCCTTTGGCAAGTCGTTTGGTATTTTGAGACATCCAGTTGATTTTATTCACATGTCTGTTGCATCCAAAATGGCGGCCCGACCACTGAATCCACTGCAGGAAATATTTTACGGGCACGACAGTGTGACTGAAGGTTCAAAATTGGCAAAATATGCATCAAGGAATAGATCTGTACTATTTGCACCTTTCGCTGTTCATCTATTCTTTATTGCTGCTTGTTGAAACTAGGCAAATGTTTGTTTATCAAAGATAACATGGTCCTATTTTTGAGATTCGTTAGGCATTGACCAATCAGAGGAAGGGGCGGGGCGTAGAATGTTTTACACACCGTCGAATCAGATCTGGGGGCTCGTCTGCATTTTTGACGTGCGGGCATGAGACCACTCATGCAGTTTGTGGTTGTTGTTGCCCATGGCTGGCCTTGCCAAAAATGATCATTTGTTGTTGACGCTGACCCTTTGATAACACGCCAAAAGTTGCGATGCAACTGCTTTGCCGAGTCTAAAGCAACTGGCAGCCTGCCATTGAGATATATATCCCAGCCTGCAGCATACCAATGGGGCTTGTTCTGTCTCCATTTCTGTTATATTAGCCGGGGCATTGTGTACAATTGTCCAACCCAACAACCATTTGGCGATCCTTTGTTATTAGATTTGCAATCTATAAATGTGTTATTACAATGAGGAAATATGATATGCAAAAAGAGTGGACTGTTGCACTGTGAAAATGGCACTTCATGACTCACGAAAGCGGATGAAGTGTCATCTTCTCTATATTCAACATTGGAAACATAGAGGCTGTTTGATTAGTCATAATAAAGAGAAGACCCATCATCCCAAGTCATACCATGACAAAATGGCCCATAACCTTTGCTTGAATACTTAATTAACTGACCCAGTTTTGGCTCAGCCGATCAGGGACTGCTACATCACAGTTTGAAATTGTTGCTTCTGTTTCACACAGTTACAAATGGAGAAATTGTGTATTGTTGAAAGGTGCTATCACAGTTCCGAAAATTCCATTGAATTATGTATTTTCACAGTTCTGAAATGAAACTGTTTGAAAGTTTGCTTGTTTTACCCTGTTTTTCTTAGTTGCCAATAATCCTCTAAGTGTCCATAATCGGACTAAATGTGCCTGCAAAATGCTAATGACCTAAATAAGCAGCCAATCACAGAAGAGGTTGGAAATAGCAGAAAGCCCTGTCCATTTTAGCAGGGCTTGCGTGAAGAGGATGGAGAAGACCATTTGACTTGTCATAACTGATCTTAGAGTAAAAATCCTCTCGTTTGCCTGTCATCAACAAGCAGGATTACACTATGAATTATAGGACGATAATAAGGTGCCGACGAATGTCACGATTATGACTAGCATCTAATTTCTTCTTATTTTTTTTTGCAGAATTTTAGTATAACTTAAAATCGTGACATTCGTCGCCAACCCACTAAAACGGCCGACTTCCGGTGATCTGACCAATCAGAGAGCCGTATTTTTGACACATTAAACAGCTTGAGGGGTTGCAACCACGCAAACGTAACCCAGAGATATTCATAGTGGATTAGTCTCCTTACAGTGAAACACCTTGATAGAGAATTAAAGTGGACTGTGATTTGTCATGATCATACCAAATACTTTCAATGTTAATTTGATTTAAAGAGACTAATATTCGCGCAGTGCATGGCTGCCAAAGGTAGCCATGAGCGAAGCTCACTTAGCACAAGGACAGCTCACTCTGTGTGGTGCTCCTGTCTACAGTGACTGCCTAGACAGGAAGTGCCTGTAGTTGCCATAAAAGTGGAGCTAGTAGTTTAGTCAGAGTTTAGTTTGGTAAATAATTAAAATACCTCAAATATCTTCCAAAATGGCTTTAAAATTTCAGTCCTGTCGTATAACAACATCCAATGACATATTTCAGGGATTTAAATCAACATGTGTATCAACATTGGAAATAATTATTTCTATACCCCTGATTGTAAGAAGTGACTGAGAATTAAAAGTCAACACCAAAGTTAATGACTTAAATGGCTCACCAAGTAAGAAATCATAACAACACTTAAGGTTACATAATCTTCATTAACTATCAACAAATTATGTAACAGTCTAATAGTAAACAGTCATCTCTGAATAGCTATGGTTTTATTGATCTCGGTTATGTGACATCAACAATTTAACATAATAGATCCAAATTTATAGATCCAAATTTAACACAGATTTGCATTACACAGCCGTCAGTGCAATCTGTCTATCTATCTATCTATCTATCTATCTATCTATCTATCTATCTATCTATCTATCTATCTATCTATCTATCTATCTATCTCCATCTATCTCCATCTATCTATCTACATCTATCTATCTAATCTTATCTATAGATCTGATCTTATCTATCTATTCCATCTATCTGGCCAATTGCCCAGTCCTTTAAAAAGATAAATTGGCCTTCTGCATGGAAAGTTGAAGATAATGCAGCAGTTCTATGACAGTGCTGCGCGAATTTCATGGCAGTGCCATTTACATATTACTGCTTGTTGGTAACAGACAAAAGAAATGATTATGCATATGATCTTTACTCTAAAATTAGTTGTGACAAATAAAATGGCTGAATCTTGATCATGACTAATCAAACAGCCTCTACGATTCCATGTTAAATGAATGATGATACAATATCATTGGCTATCATGAGTCATAAAGTGCATTTTTCACAGCGCAATGGTCCTCTATGCATAACAAA
The DNA here is from genome assembly GCA_026936325.1 of Platynereis dumerilii. NCBI lineage: Eukaryota > Metazoa > Annelida > Polychaeta > Phyllodocida > Nereididae > Platynereis > Platynereis dumerilii. The sequence continues at coordinate 30,803,208 of JAPTHN010000011.1, forward strand.
TTTACTGTAATGATTGTTTTGAGGTGCATCAGTAAAAGATTCAGACCTGATCTCAACTACCATGCCCAATTTGGTGCTGATGGGATGTAAAACCAAACTCACTGACTGCTCACTCTCAACTTCAATGATTGCTTGCATTGCAGTGATCATCTGCATTGTTGCATAACAGTTTGTCAAATTGGTCCTGACAGACAAAATCAAAGTCATAACCTTAATTTCATCATTTACCTGAAGTCTAAAGAAGGTGTGTAGCAGCAAGGAGATAGAGCAATCATCATCATCATACCCTTAATTCATGGATGCTTTATGCTACTCCTCCCAAACTACTCAATGCCCTCAACCAAAAATTTGCAAGCAACACTATCTCACGTCTTACAGCAACCATAAGTGGGTGTGGTTTCTCAAATTGTTCATATTGTACCAGTCCACATGACAGTCATTTATGCACGCCTATCAATATTCTCCAAAGTCGCAGTGGTAGTTGTTGTGTTTTCCCTGGACTCCAATGGAGGCAGGGAGGGGCCACTGTCTTCAAAGACTGGCCCTTGCCTGTAGTTTAAAATAGTCACTTACTTACTTTGAAAGTTCTGTTAAATGTTTCCTGTTCCATCTCACTGTTTTAATACATTTTCTCAAGGTCTCGCTCCTGCATCCTATGTTCTCAAGTCATCACATACCTAAACCTCACTCTCTCACTGCCATTCTTACTCTCACCATCCGCATTCTCACGGGTACTATGCTTGCTAGTACACTTAATTCATGGATGCTTTACACTACTCCTCCTAGACTACTCAATGCTCACACCTAAAAATTTGCAAGCACCATTATTTCACGTCTTACAACAACTAAACCATAAGTGGGTGTGGTTTCTCAAAATGTTCATATTTCACCACAGTACACTTATTAGTCATTTATGACCGACTATCAATCTTCTCTAAAATAGTGGTAGTTGTTCTGTTTTCCCTGGACTCCAATGGAGGGAGGGAGCCAGGGAGGGGCCACTGTCTTGAAAGACTGCCCCCTGTCTGTAGTTAATAGTCAATTACTTGGTTTGAAAGTTCTGTTAAATGTTTCCTATTCTATCTCACTGTTTCATCTCAAGGTCCCCTTTCACGGGTACTATGCTAGTTACCTTAATGCAATGATTATTTACCAATACCACTTAAGGGCAGTTCAGAATTTATAGCTGGGGTGGGAGTTTGCCCAAGAGGATACTTACTTTTTACACTTGTTCCAAGGGGGGTACTAATTTTGACAACATGGCCAAGGGGGGGGGGGTAAGAAATTTGAACAAAACAAAAATGTTATAAACGCGCATACATGTATATTCTGTTTGACCACGCACTTTTAGGCCCAATAGTCCGCTAATCTGTACACGCGACATTTACAAGGGGCACATGTATAAGTATAACAATATGTGTATCTATTGCTTTGTATGTCAACAGGAGGGGTGTTAAAAATGAGCATGACTAAGAAACAAATTTACCAATTCTTGACACAAGTGTACTCTGCTAAAGGTTGTCGGTCTGCCCAATGGCTCATGTACATGTTTCAGTACATTTTGGAATCATCCACTTTATAATTATGTCTACACAAACTTCACTTCTGACATAACATCTGTGCAGAGTGTGTAAGAAATTACAACTCCCCCTTCATGGCAGTCTGAGAGGATTCTCCTGGTGAAGTGGGCAAGATAAGCAGAAGAAAAGCACCCAGTCAAGACTGCTGACCCACAGACCAGCCTTATGTCAGAGAACACAGCTGGATAAAGTTGTACTAAAACTCATATTAAGAAATTAAATTAAAGCCAATAAAAATGAAATAAAACATTTTCAAGTGTCAAACTTTTGAGCCTCTCGTTGAAATACAGTGAGGAAAATAAGTATTTGACCCCCTAACATATTTTCTAGTTTGGGCACTTGTGCTTGCTCCAAAAATCTGAAATTTCTCAGGTAGATCTGGTATAACATTGGAAGACAGGTAATGCACAAAAATTAATTGAAAGAAGCATTATGTAATATATTTGCATAAGAATCCTAATAATCTTTGGAAATAAGTATTTGACCCCTTTGTTTGCAAAGGGTTTAACACCAGACTTTTACAAAACAAACACTTGGAAAACTACTATGACTAAAAATTATTGCAATAAAAACCTATTTCAATTGTTTCCCCCAATTTTGTTTTGTTTTGAATGCCCTCAATAACACCTCCTATAAATTTTTGGTAATTTCTTCATTTTGAAGATGCGCAGTTGAAAAAAAAAGTATCTCAAGACACTAGTGCGCGGTTGAAAAAAACCAAAAAAAAACCCAGAGACTTCACTTTTTACTGACACTAGTCTGTTGTTGGTACACAGACCCTATGTTATGATCTAGTAGGGGTGAAAATTTCTATAGTTAATGACATTGTATGTAAGTAAACAAAGAACCAACTTACCATTGGGGATGCCGATCTGCAGTACCACTGAAATCTCACCTGCACTGGAGTCCATGAGTGCAAGAACCATTTTAGAAAGTCCTAGACTAACCAACGATGATTTAGCAAAAGCTCTGACAGCAGTTTACAACTCTACTAATAAGAGGAAATGACCAGTACAACATGTCTCAGCAGCTGAGATGATGCAGCGCAGCCATAGTGCCTCTGTGGTAGAAGAATCATGCCAAAGCTTGCTTAGAATTTATAATTGAACTATTTTGCTGAAGATTGGAGAAAATTCTAAACAAGCTTTGGCATGATTCTTCTGCAACAGAGGCACCATGACAGCAGTGCATCATGTCGGCCTACTGAGACATATTGTAATAGTTATTATCTCATGCTGGCAATGTTGCAGTCTGCTTTCAGAGCTTTTTCTCACTCATCGTTGGTTAGTCTAGGACTTTCTATGATTTTTGCACTCACGGACACCTGTTCAGGTTAGATTGTTGTGGCACGGCAGACCAGCATGTTCCAGTGATGACTTCTTCCTTTGTTTACTTACATACAATGGTGTCAGTTACTGAAATTTTCGGCCCTAGATCATTATAATAGGATCTATGTACCAACACCAGACTAGTGTCAGTCAAAAATAATGTCTCTAGTGTCTTGAGATACCTTTTTTTTTCAACTGCGCATCTTCAAAATGAAGAAATTGCCAAAAAATTATAGGAGGTGTTATTGAGGGCATTCAAAACAAAACAAAATTGAGGGAAACAATTGAAATAGGTTTTTATTGCAATAATTCTTAGTCATAGTAGTTTTCCAAGTGTTTGTTTTGTAAAAGTCTGCCGTTAAACCCTTTGCAAACAAAGAGGTCAAATACTTATTTCCAAAGATTATTTGGATTCTTATGCAAATATATTACATACTGCTTCTTTCAATTAATTTTTGTGCATTACCTGTCTTGCAATGTTACACCAGATCTACCTGAGAAATTTCAGAGTTTTGGAGCAAGCGCAAGTGCCCAAACTAGAAAATATGTTAGGAGGTCAAATACTTATTTTCCTCACTGTAGATACAATATTGATCATTATCAGACTAATGCCCTAGATCTAACAAGTGATTACCGCTTCCTTCTGACCTGGCAGAATACGTAGGCCTAATAGATAGATATGGCAAGATATTAAACCAGTCGTCATCAGAACTTTGTCATTCTGGATAACTTTATATTCAAGGAACACATAAATTCGTTTCAAAGTAGCTTACCAGAAATTGAAAACAGAATGCTTCAATCCAAACACCCAAGATTACACTTTTGGAAGGTAGTGTACTATGCAGGAGAGTCTCAAGATATAATGACGTCACACGACCTCACACACAGAAAAGTCAAACCTCTTGAAGGTGAAAGTCAAGTGCTGTTCTCCAAGAGCCAAGATCTTTTTGAGAGGCAAATATTTTTCAAAACAATCATCTCCAGTTCTTCCCACCTGTAGACTGTAGTTGGTGGCATACTTTTCTGTCGATTTATAAACTTTGTAAGTGCTCAGGGAAAATAGCAGACGATCAGTAGGGCCTGCCTGAGGGTGCCATGTTGCAGGAGTGGCTCCCTCTGACGGGTGGATGAAGCCAGTGCGCCAAAGAGAGCCCAGCAGCCCACTGGAGTTGGGGAGGAGGATTTAATCACTCATCACCTCATTAGATTTGTGGGAAAAACTTCTCAGTCATTTCATTGGATTATGAGGCGTTTTACCAACCTATTGAGTTTAGGTAAGAGCAATTTTATACACTTTTTGGAAGGTTTAAAATAATATAAAGTGGGGAAAATAATGCAGGGTTATGCAAGTGGAAAGTAGATTTATTTCTGGTCACTGGACTGGGTGTCAGTGGATCAACAAATACGTTGTGTGACAGACCTGTCACTGGCTCAGCTCTTCAATGCTTACACTGCCAAGAGTGGTCTCTTGTGTTAGTGTCACACTGGGATGTCACCAGCAGAAAGGAAAAACTTGTTTCATGAACAAACAAGGTGAGGAAGAAAAAGTTGTTAAAAGAATACTCAAATGTTGTCAAAAGTAAACCAGGACTGAGAAATAAATCAGTATATGATAAAAAAGAGAGGACCACACATATGACAAACTTGGACCACTCCATCTCTTAAGTGCATTAAAGATTGGTGGACTTTGGAATAGGTTTGAATGATTGAATCTGCCTTTCTTGGTCTTGTGCATTTTTCCCACCAGAATCTGGATTTTTAACTATGCTCGTTTTTCTGGATTTGGCCCTGAGAATTTGAAAAAAAAAAAAGGAGAAAGATGCTTTAGTTTGGTGTTATATATATACTGTATTTGGATTTTTGTCATCCATGTGTAAGATATTGGAGGGAATATATGGGGGCAGTCCATAGAGCAAAGCAAATCATTCACTTAGTGGAGCCGCTGCTTGGCCAATTGACCCACTGGGCCACAGTGCACTCTGCATGGCACATTTTGGACACTGCACATGTTGCGCATTGCTGAAGCTCAGATTGCAATTGCGTACCAATGATACTGTCACTTAGACTCATTCATGTTTGATTATAATAGATGGTAGAGCAATATCAAAAATTAAAATAGTAAAAAAATATTAAAATGTAGAGCTTTTTGGCTGTATTTATTATTCAGTCAGTTTGGAAAGGTCTTAAAATTTTCTTTTTATGCATTTTGACCCTTTTTAATCCAACATAAACCTTTAAAAGAATGTGCTAAATATTCTAATGATAAATCAAATCAAATTTGTCAATTATAGGCTTGAGAAGACAACCACAATATATGAAGGACCCTTTGATAACTTATCGAACTTTTGAAAGATATTCAATTGTGTAGCCCTGCACTAAAGAACTCGTTTTAATTATTCATAAGAAGTAAAGATTACATTGATGGGAAAGGCTGGTATAGCTTGTGATAAAGTCACCTGCTAAAATCCAAATTGATTGGCATGAGCAAAAGAGAAGTGATATATTTCCAGTCAACTGAGTTGGGGGGAGAGTGGGGCCAGTTGAACCAAATTTTAGAAATTGCTCTCCTGGGCTCATACCTTTACAGCTTTAAGGGGAACAAAGGTGGAAAAGGTAGTTAGTTGACTAAACAGTAAACATCGCATCTCAAGGCCAAGATATAAGCCTCCAAAACATTTAAAAAAATAGGTTCAACTGGGGCAAGTTAAACCAGCCCTTGGGGCCAGTTGAACCATTAGCAGTGATTAGAAGGATGGTGGGTGAAATGTTGGACTGCAGTCCTATATTTTTCTAAACTGGTTCAGCTGGGAATTTGGCATGTTTGGGCTAAATTTGACATTTCCACAAACCGCTTTCCTTCTAATAATATATAACCAGTCGACGATTAAACTTTAGTAATAATATATTTTTCTATGTTTTGTCATCTATTGTAATGGGCCACATAAAGTAAAAATAAACTGCCATCAAGTACTATGGTTCAACTGGCCCCATTCGGACCTCCATGTATCTATATATAGTCTGGCTGTACCCTTGTTGTGGGACTCCATTTCAAGGAGGTGGGTTTCCATCTGCCCATTACACATTATCTTATGCTTATGTGACATCCCTGCAGACCAGGCAACTTAAATTTTCTGAGCGCTCCAATCTCAATTCGACAAAGTAGCATTTACATGCGAAAAACAGAAAAAAGTGTGATTGTTTCCTTACTCCTTACAATGTGCCTTGGGGTCAAAAGATCCACATGGAAAGACTAGCCAAACAATGTCTAACACAAGGTGGTATGCATGTTCCCGTGCCTGATTCAACTGGTGAAAATCAATTGTCAATTTCTCAAGTAAGAATAAGTACATACTTCAAGTAGTAAAATTATTTTCTTCGGATTAAATTCCATTTGTTTTATTAAATCCCACATCCATGGTAAGCATTTTAAAATGCAATTTTCTGTCAGATAAAGTGGTGTTCTATCTTTTTACACCTACTTAGAATTTGGCCATGTCTAAAGCAAAAATGGTTTCTGTAAAATCCAATTAACCAACAGGTAAACCATGTATCTATTTGTAATTTTGTCATGAATGATTAATTGATGTGTACGAGTACCTTACACATTTAGACACTTTGGTGATTATTACTATGACAGAGTGCTCATCAGAACTGATTAGAGTGGGTCGGGGCAAGAAGCCCGGGTTAGGTGAGAAGCCCCCCCACGGTTATTTCTAAACTTACATTTTTTGTGCTTTTTCTTATTGATAGGATTGAAGCTAGAGGCTTTTTAGGTGACGTCACAAATTTTCAAGGCATTCAGCACCAAACCATAGGCGTAATTAAAGAAACAAAAAGAGGTGCATGGTTTTTGTAACTTTGATTAATTCTTTGAAAGTGGTTGTCAGAAATAACTTTGGAAATTTTTAAAAGTATAATGGATATCTGCATTGCTTCACTTTATGACCATCACATAAATATGATTTGGATCATGTGTTTTGCATTTTAGCTCAAAATATAGAGGTCAAATTAAAATATGTGGGTTTGGGGCGAGAGGCCCCACATGGTAGGGGGCATGGGGCCCCCTTCACTGAGGCCCCGAAGCTGCTTCAGGAACAATTTAATAATGTGTACTTTACCTTAAATCTTGATAGAATAGCTAATTGAAATAGAAAAAAAAATGGCTGAAATTGAAAAAGGGCAAAAAATATGAAAAAATAAATGTATGAACAGTAAAATTCTGAAATTCAGAAAAAGTGAATAGAATGCCTTAAAAATGATAGAAGAACCCCATGAAATAACTTTCAAGCTGAATGCACTCGCAAAAAAAATTGCCATAGGATTATAATAGGGGGGCTTCTTGCCCGATGGGTGGGGTAAGAAGGCCATTTTAATTTTTTTACAAAAAGGGCCTTAACTCCTTTATTAGAATTGGTAGACATTCATTTCACTAGTTATAAGTAGAGTTAAGTGATCCCTTCCTGACAGCACAAGCATTCAAATAATCGACCACAAAAAGTAGGTCAAATCGCTCCTCGAAGTTAAGGGGGGCTGCATGCCCCGCGCTACTCTATGCTTTTAAAATGTTCCACTAATTTAGTATTTTGCAATACAGTCATTATGTAACATTCTTTCATTCAATTTCAACAATTTTATCATAATACCTGCGAATGTGTACAGACTATAATTCCTGGCAATTTGGTGAAGATTGAGCAAGTATTTGCTTTGTTATGATTGGTCACATTGATAGCACCAAGGTGGAGCATAGCATCTGAGTGAAAACTAACGGCCATGGCTGTAAACCCAAAAGAGGTTGAGGGTTGAGGGCATCACCATGCTATACAAAGTGTGATGCAGGTAAAGCATGACATGCTCAGACATTTCTGAGTCTATGCTTATGTAGACCTCCTATATACAGTGAGGAAAATAAGTATTTGACCCCCTACCATATTTTCTGGTTTGGGCACTTGGGCTTTCACCAAAATTCTGAAATTTCTCAGGTAGATCTAGTCCAATATTAGAAGACAGGTAATGCAAAAAATTAAGTGAAAAAAGCATTATGTAATATATTTGCACAAGAATCCCAACAGTGCTCGGAAATAAGTATTTGACCCCTTCATTTACAATGAGTTTATTTCCAGACTTTTACAAGACAAACACTTTGAAAACTATTATGAATGAAATTTATTGCAATCAAAACCTATTTCGATTGTTTTCCTCAATTTTATTTAGTTTTGAATGCCCTCAATAACTCCTCCTATAATTTGTTGGTAATTTCTGTATTTGAAGATGAGCAGTTGAAAAAAAAATATCCCAAGACACTAGAGATATGATTTTTGACTGACACTAGTCTGGTATTGGTACACACACCTCATATAATGATGTGTGGGTAAAATTTTCAATAATTGGTCACATTTTATGTAAGCAAGCAAAGGAAGAAATCACTACTAGAAAATGCTGGTCTGCTGTGCCACCATAATCTCACCTACACAGGTGTCTATGAGCGCAAAATCATTTTAGAAAGTCCAAGACTAACCAACGATGAGTGAGCGAAAGCTCTGAAAGCAGTTTGCTACTCTACCAGTAGGAGGAAATAACCAGTACAATATGTCTCAGTAGGCTGAGATGATGCAGTGCAGCCTTAGCGGGTATGTTGAAGAAGAACCATGCCAAAGCCTGCTTAGAACTTACAATTGATCATGTGGGACTATTTTGCTGACAATTGGGGGAAATTCTAAACAACTTTGACATGATTGTTCTCCAACAGACTTGAACAGAGGCACTATGACGGCACTGCATCATGTCGGCCTATACTGGGACTTATTGTACCGGTCATTACCTCTTGCGGGCAATGTTGCAAACTGCTTTCAGAGCTTTCGCTCACTCATCGTTGGTTAGTCTTGGACTTTCTAAAATGATTTTTGCACTGGCAGACACGGGTGTTGATGAGATTATTGTGGCGCTGCAGACCAGCATGTTTCAGTGGTGATTTCTTCCTTTGTTTACTTACATAAAATGGCACCAATTATTGAAATTTTCACCCGTACATCATTATATAAGGTCTGTGTACCAATACCAGACTAGTGTCAGTCAAAAATTCATATCTCTACTGTCTTGGGATATTTTCGTTTCTACCACACATCTTAAAAATACAGAAATAACCAACAAATTATAGGAGGTGTCAATGAGGGCATTCAAAACTAAATAAAATTGAGGAAAACAATTGAAATAGGCTTTGATTGCAGTAAATTTCATTCATAATAGTTTTCCAAGTGTTTGCCTTGTATAAGTCTGGTAATAAACCCTTTACAAATGAAGGGGTCAAATACTTATTTCTAAGACTATTGGGACTCTTATGCAAATATATTACATAATGTGTTTTTTCACTTAATTTTTGTGCATTACCTGTCTTCTAACGTTGGCCCAGATCTACTTGAGAAATTTCAGAATTTTGGTGGAAGCCCAAGTGCCCAAACCAGAAAATATGGTAGGGGGTCAAATACTTATTTTCCTCGCTGTATAAGTAAGCAGCAATGTTTTTCAGTGTCTAATTTTTTTCATACCCTTTACCCTACTTTGCCAAATTCCACTCATGCAATCAGATTTTATGGCATATGTATATACAGTGGTCCCTGCGTTATAAGACCCCCTGTTGTAAGACCGCCTTGCCTTATGTGACCGCCTTCCTCCCGAACTAAGTAGTAGGCCTATTTTTAGTGCATTTTGCACCCCGACGAGAGACCGCACCCCCACGAGAGACCGCTTCAAGACCGCAGAAGGGGCGGTCTTATAACGCAGGGACCACTGTATATTAAAGGGTTCTGGTGAGCCAATCTTTAGCTACTTTGACATGTTGTAGAGAAAGAATAGAGACAGAAACTTTAAAAAATCTCGAATGATAATGGCCTGGACATATGCCTGATACTATACCCCTATTCTGTAGCATCGCAATTATTTAAAATAGCTACAAGCTGTGATGTCATTATATACTGGGTCTGATTTCGGCCAATGTGAATACACCTGAACTTTAGATCACAGTTTCAACACAATGTCAGAATGCAAATTTGGTCAGGGAGAACCCCTTCAAGCACAGCCTCATAGCCAATGGGTGACAGTACAACTGTATCATAGTTTTAACATTAATATATTGAAGGAAGCATTATATTTGCATCTATGACCAGAACATAATTAGCTTCGCTGAGAAGCTATTGTGGAGCATGGCATTTCCACATGTGCGTTAGTGTGTATGCGGGCGGGCGTCCGGATAACGGGCGTCCCACTTGTGTATTGGGAGTAATGCCAAAACTATGGCATGTACACTTTTTATTTTTGGGACATTATTATATCTTTTATCCCAGTTGTGCCTTTTCGGGGTTTAATCCACATGAGATTAATACTTTTCTCACAATTATTGAAAAATGTGAAAAAATATTTTTTTGTGTATTGGGTGTCAAGCCAAAACTATGGCATGCATATTCATCATTTTTTGGTAAATATGGTATCTTTTATCCCAGTTGAGCCTTTCGTAGGTCTAATCCCCATGACATTAATACTTTTCTCACTATCATTGAAAAATGTGAAAAATTGTTTTTTGTTTGTTTCTGGGACAGAACTAAAAAACTGCAGTACTTTTGACACTGAAATTTGCACATTGTATGTATTAAATACCCAAGATGTGTTTTTTGTGGTTCTAAATGCTCTGAGAAAGTTGAATGGACGACAATTTACCAAAAATATGAAAAAATACTATTATTTTAAACTTGTATGATTCAGTCAATTTTGAAGTTAAATCTATGAAATTTTCCAATTAGGTGTCTAACTTATGCCTCTTTAAACATCTCTAATCAGTTGGAATGTTGGTCCTATGAATTTTTATAAAAACCCAAAAATTCGAAAAAATCCCAATTTTCCAACATTTCTACGTGAAAAGCCAAATGGTAATGGGTAAGTTATTTAACTTTAGGTCTTATTGTAGTTAGACACACTATTGACTAATGTTCACAGCCATTGCATGAGTTGTTGCAAATTTTTCCATTGAAATGTATGAATAAAAAAATTCAAAAAATCATTAAAATGTCTATTTACTCTCCATTTCCTTCTGATGTCATACCAGACTTTGACATTTTTTTTGTCAAAATAAACCTGACATGTTTCACATCATCATCATGCTGATTTTGAACAATATATAATTTTTTATTTGCAGCAGAGGTCAATATTAACAAAATTAGATAAATATTAAGGATTTTCAGATAATCATAATTATATCAGTAAATATTGGCCCTTGTCAATCAAATTTGCCACAATAATGTCTAAATTTGACTTTTTCTACCTCTCCTCATGAAATATTATCAATAGAAATATATAAAATATAAATATATACATTTTATATACATGTGGACTTTCAAAACATTAATTAAGTATATTCAAAAACATGCATTTGTGTGTTAATGTTTTAAAATGTCTACACTAAATCTTTAACTCCTAATTATGGTTAATATCTTAACTCAGTGATGTAAATTTTAGATGATAAAGCAATGTCAGCCCCTTTTATTTAGTTGTTTGCATGAAAATTAAATGTGAATGAATCAGACAAATTGGCTTTTGTTGAATGGAGCACTGGAGAAGTATTGATTATGTAATGTTATGTCACAGGTTAATTGTCTTCCCTGCTAATTCTTTGACAAGAAATCTTAAACTCTCAATTCTAACTTAATGGTTTAAATCTAACCTCAGTTATGTACATTTTAACATATAAAGTACTTACTGTCAGCTTACTTTTATTTTGGTCTTTAATGAAAATTAAATACGAACATATAAGACAGACTGGCAATAAGACCACTCTGTATATATAGAGGGTTATTAAAGAAAACAAGCACATATAATGGCACAGCATCGCCCATGCCCCGCATGTTTTATCCTATGTTTATCCTATCCGTTAGCCAGTTTATCCCGTTCGTTTATCCTGTCCATTTATCCTATCCATTTATCCTCTCCGTTTATCATATCTGTTTATCCTATCCGTTTATCCTATCCGTGTATCCTACCCGTTATCCTGTTTATCCCGTTTATCCTATCCATTTATCCTATCTATTTATCCTATCTGTTTATCCTATCCGTTTATCCTATCCGTTTATCCAGTACCCCATAAGCACTGGTTCATCCCATTTATCCTGTTTATCTTATCTATTTATCCTATTTGTTTATCCTATCTGTTTATCCTATCAGTTTATCCTATCAGGTTATCCTATCCGTTTATCCTATCCATTTATCCTATCCATTACCCTATCCGTTGACCCTATCCGTTTAACATATCCATTTATCCTATCCGTTATCCGTTTATCCCATTTATCCCGTTTATCCTATCCGTTTATCCTACCCATATATCCTATCCGTTTATCCTATCTGTTAATCCTATCCATTCATCCTATCCGTTTATCCTATCCGTTTATCCCATCCGTTTATCCTATCCAGTTATCCAATCCGTTTATCCTATCTGTTTATCCTATCCGTTATCCTGTTTATCCCGTTTATCCTATCCATTAATCCTATCCGTTATTCTATCCGTTTATCCTATCCGTTTATCCAGTACCCCATAAGCATTGGCTCACCCCATTTATCCTGTTTATCCTATCTGTTTATCCTATCCGTTTATCCTGTCTGTTTATCCTATCCGTTTATCCTATCTGTTATCCTATCTGTTTATCCTAGCCGTTTAACATATCCGTTTATCCTATCCGTTCATCCTACCTGTTTATCCTACCCGTTACCCTATCCGTTTATCCTATCCGCTTATCCTATCCGTTATCCCATTTATCCCGTTTATCCTATCCGTTTATCCTATCCGTGTATCCTATCCATTTATCCTATCCATTTATCCCATTCGTTTATCCCATACCAGCCGTTTATCCAATCCGTTTATCCTATCCGTTTATCCCGTTTATCCTACCTGTTTATCCTATCTGTTTATCCTATCTGTTTATCCTATCCGTTTATCCTATCCTTCTATCCTATCCGTCTGTCAACCCATCTATCCATTAAGCCATCCGTCAATCCATTCCTCCATCTATCTATCTATCTATCCTGTCTGTTTATCCTATCCGTTTATACTATCCATCTATCCGATCTGTTTATCCCAGCTATCTATCCTATCCATCTATCCTGTCTGTCTGTCAATCTGTCTATCCATCCGTCTATCTATCATTCAATCCATCCGTCAATCCATTCATTCATCTATCTATCTAAGTTTCTATTTATCCTATCCGTTTATCCAGTTCGTTTATCCCATCCTTTTATCCTATCCGTTTATCCCATCCGTATATCCTATCCGTTTATCCCGTTTATCCTACCTGTTTATCCCATCTGTTTATCCTATCCGTTTATCCCATCCGTCTATCCTGTCCATCTGTCAACCCATATATCCATCAATCCATCTGTCAATCCATTCCTCCATCTATCTATCTATCTATCCTGTCTGTTTATCCTATCCGTTTATACTATCCATCTATCCTACCCTACTGTATATCCCATCCATCTATCCTATCTGTCTGCCAATCCGTCTATCCATGCATCTATCTATCTATCTATCTATCTAGCTATCTATCTATCTATCTATATGTCTATCTTTTGTTTACTTGAGTGTATATTATAACCAGTATTTTATTTACATAAATATAAAACAGATTTATATAATATATAGTAAGTTGCCCGTAGATTGGAGGGAAGAGAATAGAATAATATGAAATAGATACAATATAAGCCCGTGCTACCTGTATAATTAGTTGGAAAGATGCATGAACTATACTGAGATGCAGGAATTGCTGAGTTTCCCAGAAATAGAATGTGGTGCAAAGGGAGGAACTGGCAAAGGACTTGCAGGTGCTGCCCTCTTGTGTAATGTATGTGAATGAGTTGCTGCTTGCAGTGGCCATTCTGTGTACTAAAACTCACCCTGTGGAAGGGAAAATGGCCACCACAATGCAGGCTTTCTGGACCTTGATAGCCTCTAAAACTGGTAATAGTAAATTTTCTAATATTGAATTAAACTGAAAATAGCAACCGTTGTGCACATCTACAATGGTATCAATGTGTTATGCATATGATAAGAACTTCCAGAGTGGGCTGGTTGAGGCCACAGCATTGGTTGTTTCACCCCTTCAGTAGATTTCAGCACTAAAGCATAATCGCCCTATGCATAGCATAGCATGGGCGATAATTACTTGGCATGCAAACCCCATTTCTGCTAATTTCAGTGTGTAATTTTCATTTTAAGACATTATTGGATAAATATGTCTTTTAATTCATTCTAAAAACTCACACCAATTGTATTTTTAGCATTTTAAAGAAATATTGTTTATTGGGTAAAAGTGTCATCATTGGAAGGGGTCCAGTTTTTGTTGAATGGGCCTGGAGACACAATGTCTGTGCTTCATTGTACCCCTCCCCTCCAGCCATTCATGTTATGTAACATTGTGTCACTAATCCTCTGCAGTCCCCAGAGCTAGGAACAAAGGAGCACAAAAGCAGTGCACAGCACCCTCAACTTTTTAACAAATTTTCTTTTTTCTTAGAAATATGTCCAAACTGCATTGACACCAACTTTGTAGTTTTATATTGAACAAATAAAGAAATTTCCAATTTGAATAAAACATTTAGGCCAAGTAGAAGCTGAGATATTACTTTTTGTAGCCCATGCAGACTGTACACAGAGTTGGGACATGTTTCTTTTGTTTTGTTTTTCTTTACCGCTATTGTTATTCTTCAAAGTTTGACCAGCATTTAAACTTTGTATTAACTAGCAACTTGCTTAGTCTTAAAAGATATAAATATATATATATATACTGGCATAAACCTTGTTTTAGTCTTACTATTTACAATGGTTTTGGTTGGAGACATCTTTTCTATAATTTATGTTTTTAGACCATATTCCATATTTGTAATTTATGATAAGAATAGTTAAGATTAGATAGATAGATAGGTAGATAGATAGATAGATTATACAGTGCATTTTTTAACATAGCAACTGGGAGACCAAATGGTCTCCCAGTGGACAAATTTGGTCTCCCAGTCATTACCAAATTAGTATCACTGGGAGACCAATTTTTCCAGTGACTCTCATTTGGTTTCTCTTGATTTGTAGTTCTTGAGTGCATTTAAAAGTTTAGTTTTTTATCTCAGTATCAAACGATGTTCTTCATCGTCTTTACGATAGTAAAATTATACCTCGCTTTGTTCATCTCTCTGATTTCCAATTTTCAAAAATTAAAAATCCTTAAAAAATGCTGTGGATAGATAGATAGATAGATAGATAGATAGATAGATAGATAGATAGATAGATAGATAGATAGATAGATAGATAGATAGATTGATAGATAGATTGATAGATGCATGTATACATAGATGGATAGACAGATAGATAGATAGATAGATAATAGATAAAATTTGCATGCAGAAGTTCATTTTAACAGGAATCCGCGGATTCAAAGCCTGGCTCAAGTGGCAGTGATGATGGCAAAATATGTGGCAGTGATGACGGCAAAATATGTAGCAATGCTAGTGAAATAGTTAAGTCTACTTTTTTGGAAATGGCAGAGAAAGGTGGTTCTGAATTGCGGCAAGTGAAGTGCTGTTATTGTGGTTGTTCCATGAACAAAATAATATCCAAATAACCACGAAAAGAATGTGTACGATTTTTTTAAATCTTGAAGTCGCCCAATTTCCTCCTTTGAAAATATTGGCGAAATTGAAAAAAATTTGGAACAAAAAAATTGTTATTTTTAATCTAGGAAAACAATTTTTTCGTTTTTTTTAATTTAGGAAAAAAAATTTTTAATCTTGGAGCAAAAAAATGTTTAAATTTAGAAAAACAGAAGTTGCCCGATTTCCTCTTTTTGAAAAAAAAAAAAAATAGTGTAATTGAAAAAAAGTTGAATTTTTTTTTTTTTTTTTCATATTTTGGAAAAAAAAATTTTTTTTTTTAAATTGAGAAAAAAAAGTAATTTCCATACATCTAGCTACCCTAACAAACCAATAAAACACAAGAACAGATATATTGAATCTGTAGTTATTGAACAGTAGAGTTGACAGACAATATTTTCAGACCATTACTCCTGAATTAGCCTGGTGAGCCAGGCTAAAAATGGACTTCTGTATGCAATAGATCGATAGATAGATAGATAGATAGATAGATAGATAGATAGATAGATAGATAGATAGATAGATAGATAGATAGATCAAAATGTCATCTCTGAATGTGCCACTTTACGGAGCTTTTGGTCGTTTTTATTGTTATTCGTACCTATAATCTGACTGTCGCCTGGCCCTAGTTGTTTGTATTATCTATTTGTAAATGTGGTCAGCAAGGTTGTTCCAGCATATGATTGGAAGATGCTTTATTAGAATTATTCTTCAAGTTTACATGTAGGCCTATTGGAGCTAATATTTCAAACGAAACTAAATAAAGATAGTTAAAATTATATAATTTAGTGCACAGTAAGCTTTGGAGCAAATTCTCTGTATTTTTCCGTGATTGTTCCTGCTTCACCAGACATATTTTCCCCGACATCAATTGCATTTATTGCTGCGTTAATGGAACCCTTAAACTGACGTTAACAGATTTTTTTTAATGAAAAAAGGTCTCTTTCGATGTGTTATCACTTATCACAGATTCAACCAAATTTCTGGTTTTTATCCGAAGTTAAAGGGTGGCAGCCTGGTATAAAACCAGGGTGGTTTGATTGACTCATCTGCTGATTGAGTGATTGCTTAATTAATTGTTTGACTGACTGATCAACTAATTAATTTCCTTGTGCAACTGGATTTTAATATTGCATTGATGACATACAGTATTTGTATTACTATTAGATCTGTAGATTTCATAGAATGGGTGTAGACAAATTTCAGTCATATCCAATAAATTCTAATTCTAAAGTTAATAAAATTTTAAAAATGAACTTCTGTATGCAATAAAAGAACAGTATTTCTTAAGATGGATGGATGTTTGGGGCTTTACATCCTGTATTTATGCACTTGGTAGGCTCATTAATTTGGACAGGAAGAGGACATGGCAATGAGGCAAAGGATGATTGAAACAGCCATCCAACATAGGCCCCGGTGACCCAGCAAGAGCTTGATTCGAACCCTGGACCCAGCGATTGGCAGTCCAGCACGCTACCACTAGCCCAACCCTCCCCCCTCAAAACCCTGTCTTTGTTTACAAATCAAGTATTGCTTAAGTTTTTTTGAACTGTATTTAAGTGTCTGCACTGCAGTAACGGAAAGTCAGGGAAACTCATGAAAAACATTGTGGTGATGGAAATTCAACAAATTGGCAAAACAAATTTTGGCCTTGATTCTTGCTTAAATTTTTACAGATTTTCATTATGGCACTTGCTGTGACCTGGTGGAAACGGACATCAATTTAAAGTTTTTGGGGACCTAACCCCCTCAAAGCCCGTGCCTCCTGAGGGCCACTTGATTTCACTGCCTCCAGAATACCCACTGATTAGCCGAGGGTATGCTGCCGCGCAGCCTATGTTTTGCTGTAGCACTAGCAGCCAAAAGGGTATATATTTTTACATTCTCTCTGCAAATATGGCCATTAAATGTCCGTAGAATGTGACAGAAGGTGCCAAAGCACTAAATTAGCAACATTTCAACGTTTATTTGACGTATACCCGACCAGAATTGCCAAAATTACCTGGGTCTTTTATCACCATTCTTGCAATTTATCACAATCAGTTTTCTTTTAAAGTTCTACAATGAGTTGATAACATTTAGGCCTAAAACTTAATCAACTGCTTATGTGTGGCATCAGAGTCCGCGAAAAGTGCCGGTTTGCCGGCCAAAACCGGCAAAAATAGCGTGTGACCGGCAAAAATAAAGTGGTTACCTGTCCAAATGTCCGAGGGGTTAGCTGGAGACCTAAAGAGCTGATTCAGCAACCAATGCAAATAGCACAGGCCTTTCAAATCTCCAGTGCAATTAAGAAACATCAGTGACACAAACTGGCGACAGCAGTGTCAACTGAATTGCAATTAAACATTGTAAGTGTCAATACCTAGGTGCTCATTGCAATTAGCAATGTTCATGTTGAAGAGTTCAATGCATGGTGCCCAAACATTACATACAAGATTTGAGGCCCTGTAAGGTGCTTTAGTTAGCCATGTTAGCAGGGTTCCTGACGGATTTTCCGATTTTTAATGACAGGGAACCATACAAAAAGTTACAGCTTGGGATAGTTTCTATTAAAGTCAAATATAATCATTTTGAGATTAACCCTACCTGGTCAAACAATAGCAAAAGAATTATGTTCAGTGCAAGTACTTTTTGAAAACTTACATTGTCTTGTAATAGGTTTAATGAACCAACACACATGTTAAGGCCTCTATTGATATGGGGAGGGGTTTGGAGTAACTACATATTTTTTAAGGTTGGGCAACCTTCAGGAAGCCAGCAAGAAATTCTTGAATTTTGGAATTCGGGCAGACAAGATTTCATTTGGGCAGGTAAAATTCAGAATCTACCTGCCCGAATGTCCTGTGTGTCAAAAGCACTTTTCGCGGACTCTGTGTGGCATCTTGCATTAATTGAAGTTCAATTTTAAATGGACAGCGCAGCTATGTGCCCTCCGAGCACCAGTTCTAGTTATTGATGTGATCCCAATGATCTATCATGGGAATCTCTTATCTTCTAAGCATCCACAGTAGACATCTGTCAGCTCTGTTAGCATTCACAGAATCACAGTAGGTATCACCCAGCAAAGCTGTTTGGTTAATCTGCAACCTGCTAATTTACAACTTAAACTTTGACGGACCTTACTGAGGCATTTACATATTAGTTAGACACCAATTTTGGAGGGTTCTAACATGCATTTTTGTCATGCGCTTCGTCTATTATATGTTTCAACCTATAATTCTAGCAAAATAAACAATAATCTGATTATTTGTTGCAGTTTCAAAAGTGTTAATCCTTGGCAGGGTGCTAACATGCAAAATTGTCAGTTAGATACCAGCTTTTCCAATGGAATAAGTATCTTGGTGATGTCTAAAATTTTTGTAAACACCTGGATTCTGTAATGAATTCGAATTGTTGTTCTGACAGCCGATTGACCAACAGGCTGTGATGCTGTGCTTGCAGGGGCTATTCCAGGCCCAATTTTCACTTCAACATCTTGTTGAAACTGTGATTCTCAGTTCAGGTGGATTCTTACTGGCTAGAAGCTGGGGAATCCGACCCAGTATAAAATGACATCACAGCTGATACCTGTTTTACATAGACACTGCAATGCCGGGGAATAGGGATGCCAACTGTGACACTGAGTCCTCACGTGACATCACACTCTAACAGCATGGAAAACAACTTGAATTCCACATTGGTATGACAAGGACAGTAATAATATATTGGCCAAAACTTTCTTCACCATCTCCCCTATGTAATAGAGAAATTCTGGAGGTGAATGAACATCGAAGCTTTGTGAATCACTGGTACTACCACCTACATATTATATATTCAGCATAAGTGATGTATTCATGAACTTCGAAAATATTCTGAAATTATTATTGTTTTGTGATTTCAGGCGGGAGCTGAGTGCGAGACATCAGCCAGCCAGGACAGCAGCTGAGGTGGTCAGCTGAGGCGACAGCTGAGGAGGCAGCACCAGCAGCTCAGGCGGGAAGATGGCCCCGTCCAAAGAGACTGCGCAGGGGGGAGAGGGGGGCCTCGCAGTCAATGGACCTGGCTCCGAAGTGACCCCCCTCAAAGTGGAAGAGAAAGACTCGGGGGTACCCCCTCGAGAGAACTGGTCCGGAAAGTTTGACTTTATCATGTCCTGTGTGGGCTACTCAATTGGCCTAGGCAATGTCTGGCGGTTTCCCTATCTCTGCTATGACAATGGAGGAGGTAGGTGTGACAAACAAGGAAGAAAAATAAATGACAATGACAACATTGAATGACAAGATGTATGTATACACCTGACTGAGCACAGTCTGCTGTTGAAGCAGGCGAGCGAGCGAGGCTGCAGACTGACAAAATTCAAGTCGAAATGGGTATCGAATTGGCTTCTAGGTCAGTGGGACTGCTGCCCCTAAAGTCCGCGCTGCTGCCAATCAGGTCGGCGCCCAGCAGAACTCAGCAGAACTGTGCTGGCTACTTCAAAAATGCATGTATGCGAGGACGTGAAATACAGCACCTCTAATGAAATGTTGTAGCCTGCTCGCTAACGCTCGTAACTACAGCAGGCTGCTGTAGCCTGTGTATACACAATACATGATATGTGTGTACCACACTCCTCTCTACTGCTCCATGTACTATCCTACTCTTTCAAGTGGACACTCCAGGGTGGGTAACTCCTGGGCCAATGTAGCAGTGCAGCTCTTCTTCACACAACTGCCACACTTTTACAACTTCAAAAAACATGTACACACATCAATGATTTCCATTGCATTCCAAGTTAAAACTATTTCACAGTAATGGCCATAAATGCCCAGGGGGGGTACTTCGCGGACTTTTGCATACTGATGCGCCATGGCAATTTTGAAAACCGAAACCATTTTATTCCGGAAAATACGCCAAAACCACAAACCATTTTAATCCTTCAATAAAATTTTTGGTAACCAATTTAATCTTCATGGTTTTTAAACCATTTTAATCCTCTTTTCAAGCCGATTCTAACGATACCAAACATGTTGGGGTTGCAAAAACCAGAACCAAATTAATCAGAATTGTCAAAAAACCAAAACCGTTTTAATCCAAAAAGGCCAAAAAACCAATACCATCCAGCGGCGCCTCTATATACACCCTCTCTTAGTGAGTAACCCCCCCCCCCCCGAGCATAAATGCTTGCACCATACCATTGAGGTTTCCTTCTACCTTTGCTATAGCAAAGCCACTGAATTTGTATCAGGGGTTTTTAACACTCTAAACTTAGAGCTCAACAGGTTCACAAAAGTGTATGTGCTGCCCTCTGGAATCCAGAACAGAATCTACAATCGATCTGACACTGTCAGTGAGCTCTAACAGATTTCAGATTCAGCAACTGTTGGTTTTCTGTAGTGTTGTGGAGTAATGAATTTGTATGTTGAATTGGGCCTAAAGTTGACTATTGAATAATTTTTAATCAGCCGGTTCACGCTTTGAAACATACTTTTGCTGCAAAGTGGTACCCATTGTGGAACTTCTTTTTTCACGGAACCATGCTTTTTCTAGACAGCAAGATGTGAGTAGTCCCTGTTTGGCAGCCAGCCAGACAGCCACGCACGAGCACCCTCACTTCTCAGTATAAGCTTGTTAAGCTTGCCCTGACCAGTGACCACAACATACATTATTTGTGAATTTGTAACAAAAAGATTAACTCTTCTTTGGTGTTACAAACATAATTAACTGTTTCAGATCTCTCAAAGCAATTGAATGAATGCTTTAGTGTTTCATTGTCGTCCGTTTGTTGTTTCAATTAGTTTTGTTGGAGAACGCCCTAAACTATCATCTAAATCATGCTGGCAATAGCTGTTAAAGGATTTGAAAACTTCATAATTTTATGGTGCTCATTGGCAGTGCATGTGCACTCATTGACAGTTTAAAATTGTTGATTGCGCTTTGTTTATATGTTGCTGGCGGCTCAGCTGTGCGTATGAGCACAAGTGATGAGGTCCCTCTACCTAGACATGACCTGACCTACTCGAATATTAATAAATGTGTCAGCTGGAGGTCATCCGATTTCTGGCAGACTCTCCAGCTGTGCTGTTCGTTCAGAGTCTGTGAGCAGACCGGGTTTTTAAGCTGAATAGGGGTCACAAATCTTACAAAAGTAAGTACATCCAAGCCCAATTCTGGCTATTCTAATGGTCATGTGACACATTTAACATGAAGTTCGATGGCAAATCATGAAGAGGTGTACTTACTTTCAAGAGCAGCTGTATACGTGTGTGTATTTAAATGTGCATCAAAGGAACTACACATAATGTCAAATATGACTTAGAAATCATGCCATTTTACAGTTTCAGTATAAAGAAGACAATGTTTGAACACTATGAAAACCTAAACAGGTTTGTGACAATAATGTTTGTCAGTCAGCTGTAGGCCTGTAGCATTTGTCGTTGTGACGCTGGTTGAAAACTTCATGAAAAGGAGCCCAATCAGCCCATCAGGAATTTAGTTGAAAAAGTTGGCCCGAGTAAAGTGAAAAATTGAAGGTCACATTGTCGGTGATAGAATAAACCATATGGGTTATGTCAACTGATTGACCATAATTGGCAAGGGATTTAGGTTGATTTATCCAAGCTTTAAAGAGTTGGCCCCATAATTATTCCTGGGGAATTTATACACTCATGCACACATTGCACCCCAACCCTAACATCATTAGCAGTCTAGTCAGTCACTGTTGGGTCTGCATGGTGTGACACAATTTCCATCCAATTTGTTAATTAATAGAGTAGTATAGTCACTGAGGCGTACATAATCCCCATGCCTCTGAATTTAGGTCTGACACTCCCGCATCTCACCAGGAAAACAGAAAAAAAAGTTTCATTAAATTGCAACATGTGTGCATGAGTGCTCTATGACATTTTGACTGGATTTTGACTGCTTTCCTTTTTCACCCTTTAGTCAAAATTGGTTGCATTTCATTTCGACGCCTGACAAGTGGCCAACTCAGACCAAACCTTCCGGAAATTTGTCTTTTTTTTCCCTCTCAAAGTCAACACAATTTGGCAATTACCTGAAGCCGCGACTCATTTTGTGGAATGTAATCGGCCATATTATTCTGGAACACTTCTAACTTTTGATCGATTGCCTTTTAATGCTGTGCTGCTGTCCCAAAATGAATTTGCTTTCCATTATGACGTCCTTTTCTGTCGGCACCACAGTGACAAATGCTACAGGCCTACAGCTGAAGTGACAAACATTACATTGTTACCAATTGATGCAAACATCATTGTTTAGGTTTTCATATATCAAACCTAATGTTCGATAACTGAAAATGTTGCATGCTCTCGAATATTATATACAGCTGTTCTCTGATCTTGGTTGAAAAGGTGGGAAAGTGTTCTGTGCAACACTTTATGTGAGAAGCAAACATGCCTAACAATTAGAGGTAATTACCTTAATAGTTAATATAGGATTTTCATCCATATCTGGATGTTGTGGGTTATAGTGCTGGCAATGACACAGCAGGTTTTGGCAGATGAGCCAGATAGTTTACAACAATTCTGTTGTTCTTCGCTTGGAGAGAGAGAGCACTTTTAGAACATTGTTCTGTGTGAGTCCTGATGCTGACTATGCATCTTGATCATACCATGTACACCATTCATTTCAAACATTTGATAGCACTTTAATTCCAGGAGAATACTGCTTTTTGGTCAACGAAATGTGAAAGGATTATGTGTTTCTTACACTATAATCAGTTATTACACATCAAAAGACTTCTTCTTGAGCATGACTAACCAAACTGCCTAAAATGGTTGCCATGCATGCTAAATTTATTATCATGACACATCATCATGATATTATGACTCAGTGACTCACTAAGTATAAATTTCACATTGAAATTGTCCTCTCTTTCCCCAGAAGTAATGAAATAGCTGTAAACGGTAGCTCAGGCTTATCATAGTCACAGAAATACTTGTCAACTGCTACAGTAAATTCACAACCTAAACTGTCAAGCTTACAGCCCTTTAATACCATGCAGATAAAATATTATTTATATCATTCAACGCCTCACTAGTCACTACTGATCACAAGTCTGTATTTCACTGAGATAATCCAATATTCTTTGATGCCCCCTCATCGTCTCATGTTTGACTGTTTGTCTCATGGTATAAGCCGGTTATTCAACATGGGATCCGGAATATGTGTCTATCACACCTCGGGCTAAAGCCCTAGGATGATAAATCACATATTCCTCTCCCATGTAATAACCTGAGTAACCTGTATTTATCGCACCTATTTTGTTTGTCAAAATATATAACAGAGTCTATCACACCTCATGCAATTGTTTATCACAGCTGAAGTTCTGTTTATTACCCACTCTTCTTGGTTATCACTCTGTGATTGTCCTACACGTTTATCAAAATAACTGGCATAGTATTGACTTATATGGATGTTAACCAATGGAAAGTTGTCCTGTTTTCTTAAACTAATCATTGATACTTTCAAAGTATAGCTATTTCGAATTCGAGTGTTTTATTTCATCACTGACACACTCAATTCGTAAACTTGTCATAAAAGTTTTTGAGTCATGTCGTTGCAGTCAGTTTGAATTGTAAAGACCTATTAATATTCTAATGTATTATAATGTAAGGGTAATTGCTGACGACTAGTTCCCATGTTCCCACCATGCAAACTCTTTGTTCTTGCAATTTGAGGGGCCCTGTTAGAATTGCCCTTGTGGCCCCATAAGTCTCTAAAAACTTAATTGCTCAGAGTGTCAACTACTTCCATAGCAATAATGTTGTTGTCTGCTGCCAGTCTTCATTAAATTCCAGTTCCAAATAATGGACAATGCCAATGGAATGACCAGCCATTCAAAATTTCTAAAAAATGATCAAAACCACTTTTGGTTGGTGTCATGATGAAGTACTTCCCTGTTACTCCTCTGGGCCTATTGCATTAACAAGAAAATTTTTTCAAAAAAAAATAGAGGCGATTTTTAAAGCAAATTCAGCTTGTTCCACATATTCCCCATCTACATTTAATTTCGGCCCGATCCCGCAAAAAGCGTCCTGTTCCGCAACTGCGCATCCGCGTTTTACTACGAAATCCCGCGGCCCGCCATTCCGGAAATTAGGCCCGTCCGCATTTTACTACGACGCTGGCCACCCGTTCTGATGACGAAGTTTCACAGCTTGAAATTCCAAATCTTGGAAAAGCCTCCTGTCGGGAGGCCTGTGGCCATCTATACAGGGCGAGTGGCTCTAAATAGAGTAACTAAGAACATATCAGCGAAGGGCTGATGCATCGCCTCTAAAAATTGTGCAAACTTTTGAGTCAGCTAGCAGGCAATGACTGCAATGGATTAATATACGAATGAGTGCATTATATGCATAGATTTTTATCAATAAAAGGCAACAGAGCTATCCTGCAAATCTCTCCAAATCTAACCCCCCCCCTCCCCTTGCTCGGCCATTTGAAAGGTGAGAAATGCCTGTCAACTGCTTTTGTATTGAACACATCCGATCCTGAGGATTCAAAAGAGAAGAGGAGGCATCTGATCGATCCCTGACTGCTCTGTTCATCTCTGATTGTCCCCAACTCAAACATTTTTTGTCCCATTTTGTGAGAAGTCATAAATATTTGATAGCCAGATCAGACATAAGTGTTCAAAGTGACAGCCATGCATTTATTGAAATCCAGTGCAATTTGTGGATAGGATGAAAAGCAGGAGGTCGATGGGAGCTTGATGCATGTGGGTCAGAGGTTTGCCACTGAAGCATACCCTAGTCCCCCCCCCCACTTTCCTGATCCCCCCCCCCAACCCTAGCACGGCAGAAATGCAAACCCAAGTGATGGAGCATTGGGCAAGCCAGTCATATTGACTGAATTTGTCTTACAGCCTTCTAAAAACAACATAATTCGGGCAAGGAGGCTAAGCAGATGGTCATGTACAATACACTGTGTGCCAACCAAGTGACCTAATTAAGGATTTTTTTGTTTACATTTTGCTAGTTCTCATATATAGAGCAAACAACAAACTTTGCTTTACAGCCAGTATGCTGTCTTGTTGTACAAGTAACACACATAAAAAATTTGGAATCAATCAGTTAAGTTTTCTGGGAGATTAGGCAGTTTTCGTAAATTATAATGCATTTTTTACTAGAATCCCCAAATCTTTTGACTGTTGAATATTTAATGCATACTATGCATATTATGTTATAATTGAATTGGTTTCTTGTCTAAAATTTAAGATTTTGTGATTAACTAGGTCGCTTCGCATAGAGCAAACGGTACAGTGTGTAGGCCTAAACATGCTTTGAAATTCATAAGTTTCCATGCAATCTCATTTGAAAAGGTATGAAATCTGTATCATGAAAGTCGGGCAAATGTCGCTCAACCCCAAAAAAATCCGCTCGTGGCACGCCTATGAAAAAAGATAATTACAGAAATGCTCCAAACTGCTCCTTGGCAGCTCACAATCCCTATACTTGCCTTGCTGTACTTACTGATTATTATCCACTATTCATTTGAACTGAAGAGATTATCCTGTGCATGCCATGTCATCAACACAAGAGATTGAGTCATACCACCAGCCAGTGAGGTCACTAACTTAAATGTAGAAGGTACAGTGTGAGGAAGCGAATTTTTCAAAATTTGGCAAATTTCAAACTTCAGCCAAAATGAAAGGCTTTGCTAATTCATAACAAATTCATATTTGCAGGCCTTAGAAACAATAAAAAATATTGTTTTTGTCAATTTTGAATTGTATTATCTCGAAAAAGGCATTTATTTTGAGCCTGTGTCAGGCTGTGAGCCATGAAGACAGTAAGGAGGACAACAACATCGTGGTAGCAGGTCTTGGCCACCCCAAGTCTCCAAAGTTTCTTTAAGTGGAAATCCTGAACTTTCTTGGCCATGCATATGGCATGGTGAACCATCCTGGGTCTACCCATTTGTTGCAGTTTGGGCAATTCACATCCAGCCATGGCAAGACATTTTTGTCACTGGACCTTGTAGCATGCATCAGGTCCATCCACCTTCACTCGCATGAAAAAGAAATAAAGCATAATTTTTCTACCTGAAGTCACAACTCCAAAAACCATTGCCTGAGCTGGACACTTTGCCCTGAATGACCTACCAATATCTTCTTTTGATTTTATATAGAATCTGCCATTTCTTCTGTTGACAACAGAATCCGCTGCAAAATGTTCATAGTTTGAAAACATTTTTGACTGTCGAGTCATATGCTTCCTAATGTCTGTCTTCTGGTCTTCATGGAATCAGCCGAAAGGTGTCTTTGGGGTCCTGACGTAAGATTTCAGGCCAAAATCATTTTGCAAAGCCGCTCTGACAGTCTTGAGGTCCACCTGATGCTCTGCAACCACCTCTCTTATGGAGGTTGTACAGGTACCTTGTCAGTTTTGTCATCAGTGACTCCAGGAATGCTCCATTCCTCTCTTTATTCACTCCACAAACTCCCAAACTTCCCTCTTATTCCTTTCCCATCATTGATTGCCTTCAAATTACATGCTGGTCGTGAGGTCACTCTGACTGTGTCAGAGATAGTTTTTTAGTCCATTTGTGCACGAAGCAAATCTGACCACCTCTTCCTTTTTGTCACCTGTGGAGTGTGGAATCATTTTTAGTCAGAGCTCATTCTAACCTTCCACAAGTATGGCTGACACCTTAATGAATATGCTGTCGAGCTTTCTTGCTTTCACAATTTTCCGGCAAATGTGAAATGCTTTTTTAGCACAAGGAAGTTTCCAGAAAGTTTTGGTTCCTCACCCTGTATATATCATAGATAGTGTAGGACTGTAGTAACATCATCGATGCCTTCAGACTGCATAATGTAATCAGTTGTACATCTTTGGATCAACATCCCGCTCCTCCCCCCCTTCCAGGTCACAGAGCATTTTGAAGAAGATGCGTGATGACGCGGGCCCGAGAATGCCGAAAAACGCCTCGGGTCCCCCTGGACCACCCTGTCAGAATCCGCCACTGTAAATGTTTCGACACCCCTCTGAAGCTTGGAGGGGCATTAATTCATAATTTCAGAAGCCCTTAATTGAGAGAAGGGCTTACATATATTAGGAATGCAGTTTATGTGAGAGACCTGCAATGCTGTCACAAAGAAGGACGGATGAGGGGGGGGGGTGTTTGCTGTAAACATGGCGTGGAACCCAACCACATGTGCCCCCCCCCCCTCCTCTCCTGCAATGCAATGGCCCGTTGGGGACAGCTGCTGCAGGGCAAGGCTTACTTCCGCGTTCAGTCTTTTCTTTTTCTTTTGGAGAATTTAAAGTGGAAAAGAGAAAGTGCTCTCAGCCCTCCCGCTCCCCCCCCCAAGAAATCTCACGAATTAACTGTCTGGGGGTCGATGAGTGGCTCCTGCCCAACAAGTGCATTTATATAGCTTTGGGCGCATGAGGCAACTGCACTGAACATCATCTTACACCCAAAGAATTGCTTATAGTAATGCATCAACATGTTCCTTGTGAGGTTGTGTCCCTAAACTATTCTTAATGACTCATACACTTACTATTTATGATTCATTCAGAATTACTTGGCAAGAATAGGGATATGAAGGAACATTCCAGTGCATTTCTGTCAGCACTTGTATAAATTTGTCGACTATAAAGATTCTATTCTGTGCAGTTCTACCCTTATATCTTTACCAAGATGTATTAGTGAGGACAGTATGTTATTGAAGGGCATTACCCTCCCAATGACACAGCCAATTTCCTGCTGCAGCATGCCACCCCTTGTAGAACCCTTGAGCTAAACTGTCCAGCCCTTTGACTTCCTCAGACCTCAGCAATGTGAGCAGGAGTCCTTGGTCGTGAGCTCCAGAAGAATTAATAACAGGCAGAATGAGATGTGCATGGCTTGGTGGCTCTATTAGCCCCTGCCCCTTTGCTTCATGTTTATTCTGCCAGCAACAAGCACCCATATCGACAGCAGCCAGGTGATTTGTCAACCGCTGACTGTTAGCCTCATGCTGAGGTCTCCAGAGCTAAGGTCTTTAGCACTGGAAAGGGAGCCACCTGTTCTATAAGAATAACATGGCGGCTGACATATTATACTGCCCCGGCAAATCAAGCGACAAACCACTGGGCATTCTGCCACTTACCAGTACTTAGTCCTTCGGGTGGGTTGGGTGACAGGGCTTTACGTTGTTTATTTATGCACTAAATATGCCTAAATAGACAAGCAGGGACAACAGTAGGCTACCAAGGAAAGGTGGGCTCTTTGCACAGCGTGAACCACCTGTCCAACATGGGTTGCCCAGACTGGGTAATCCTGTTCAAAAGGCATGCAGGGGGTTTCTTCTATTTGCTTCAGCCGAAAGTCCAAACCTGCTGTTGGCCACTCAAAAGTTTCGCTCCTTTCAACTTCCAAGCATACTCTCGTTACCAATTTCCCGCCATTTATGAGTGATACAAGATGGTCGCCTCCCACAGTTCATGGTGCCCAAATGCTTTTAAAAAGTCAAGAAAGTTTGAGCAGAACTTGGCACCATCTGGCACTCGATATTGCTGGGGAGGTCTGAAAAACTGACGAGGAGCCCAGACAGGCGTCAATACAACAAGCGTCAATACGACAACTGTGGACAAGCGCAACACAATGATGAGGCCAGATAGTCCCTGAGATGGCGCTCAGCTCCCGAAATCCTCCTCTAAATACTAATCCGGAAGTACATGGAATTGCACTTCCGGGGTCAGCAACCCTCTACTTAAAATCCTCTCCCCCCTTCCATGGGTGCTCATATTTAAATTCGCCATCGATCTTGCCACAACTGTTTGTCCTTGAAGGCACCAGCTGCCGCCAGAGGTCCTTGTCTCTCAACTTGCCAAACAAGTTGGGCCATGAGGTCCAGGGTTGATCCAGGGGGGTGCAATTGGCCCTCCATTGGCCCTTTAAGTGGCCACTCGCCAGCAGCAGTCCTCTCAGTCTGACCTGAAGTTCAGAAATTGTGGATGCGTGTGAAAGTAGTCCAAGTGGGACGACCTCCTGAATAGAATAGGACCTGACCAGTGTCTGTCATGACCTTCCAAATTGTTGTGTTAACTTGTCCTTGCTTGTGTTATCTTGGTTGAGTGACCACTGACACTAAATAAACATCCAGCATAAACAGGAGACACATGCCACCTCACCTCGAAAGGAAATTCAATGGCATGTAATCCCTTATAATATTCTGTAGCATTGACTGTTGTCATATGGTATTGACTATATTCCTAAACCTCTCATGAAAGTTCCATGCACTCTGTACTTGTTATCGTCTCCTGCTTGTCAATTGCTACTATATAATTCACAACCAATCGACTGTCAGGCCTACAGTTTATCACACCAATTTTGTTTGTCACAACATAAGGCAGAGTTTATCATAACTTTAATGCAATTGTTTATCACAACTCCAGCTATGTTTATCACATAATTTTCTTGGTTATCTCTTTCTGTGACTGTCCCATATATTCATCACAATCACTGAAATAGTATTGAACTTCTATGGATGTTCTCATCAACCAATAGATACCTGTCTAGTCTTCTCAGACTAATCATTCATACACTTACAATGCTGACTGACAAGCAGTCTGCTGTACAATGTAGGCAGGCGAGCGAGCGAGACTGCAGACTGATGAAATTCAAGTGGAATTGGGTGTCGAATTGGCTTCTAGGTCATTGGGACTGCTGCCCCTAAGGTCCGCGCTGCTGCCTGTCGGGTCCGCGCCCAGCAGAACTAGGCTGGGCTGCTTCAAAAATGGATGAGTGCGAGGACATGAAATACAGCCTCAATTCTGAAATGTTGTAGCCTGCTCACTAACTCTCGCAACTGATTTAGCAGGCCACTGTAGCCTGCTTACAATGTACAATGTAGCTCTATCAAGTTTTTATTTCATCACTTACTTGCAGTATATACATAATGACTATGGTATTTTAAATTCCTGCCAGCGCAGGCCCTTATCAATTAGGAATAAATATCTACTAACAGGTTTCTATGTACTGATTATTTCTATTTTGTCTTTCAGGGGCTTTTCTCATACCTTATATTTTAACCTTGCTTTGTGCCGGCATCCCTATGTTTTTCTTGGAGTTGGCCATAGGCCAGTATCTTAGTGTTGGCGGTTTAGGAATTTTCAAAATATCTCCTATATTTAAGGGTAAGTGCACTTATGTAAACTTATCAATGTCAACTTGCAAAGAATGTTAATTTGAAAATGCTTGCAAAGGATCAGTACTTTTTAGTGGTGTCACCATGGTGTTTGTGGCACAGAAATTAATTTAATTGATATAATTTTACCTGAGGATGGTCAATAACTTGAAATGAAAAAATGAAATCCACCATATACACAAAAATCTGAATGAGTTGAATTGGATATAGCCATAATACAAAAAGGCAAACAGCTTAACCTACAATCTGATGTATTAAGTCATGTCTAAAAATGTTAATTGCACTTGAATTGATTTCCAACTGCAATCGGTTTCATGCTTCATTGTTTTGTTGATTGCAGGAGTGGGCTATGCAGCAGCGGTGTGTGCGGCCTGGCTCAATATATACTATGTGATAATTCTCGCATGGGCTCTCTACTACTTGTACAACTCATTCACAGCCGTTTTGCCATGGGGAACGTGTGGCAATTGGTGGAACACAGACTGGTGTCGCACGGAGCAGCAGATCAAGGCGTGCATGTCCAACTCTTCCTCGGCCGCCCTAATGGCCAACATGTCCTGCTCAAACTTCTCCAGGGACAACTATACCTCCCCTGTCCGAGAGTTCTGGGAGTAAGTTAAGCCAATGTCCGACAATTTCTAACATGATGCACACCCAAATTATGGAGTGTACATTCTCCACTTCTTTTATGGCTCCCAAATTAACGCCTTATTATAGGCAAATATCTAAATCACATGGAGTATCACACTTGCTTTCCAATTTCTTGATAGGTGCTCAGGCTATTTGTAAATAATGTGATGATTGAAGTATGACAATTCCTTTTTACTCTGTGTTTATTTCTGGTACGACTTGTCTTTCAGACAAAATGCCCTACAGATCTCGGGCGGGCTAGAAGAGCCGGGTGAACTGCGATGGCCCTTGGCCATAACTCTCTTCATTGCCTGGGTCGTTTGCTATTTCTGCATCTGGAAGGGAGTCAAGTGGACAGGCAAGGTAATGAAAGACAAACAGCACAACCAATAATTCCATAAGGCAAACTATTTCACGGGGGGGGGAGATAATATGACTAAAGGGGTCTTAGTTACAGGATCCACATGGGTAAGGGCTCCACAAGGGTAAAAATCAACAGTGTCGCAATGTTGACATCACCCTTCCTAAACTTTGAGTGTCGTTGTTGACACCTGGCCCTTTTTAATTTTTAAGTGTAACAATTTCTACACATGCCATCTTATCTCATAATTAGAGAACTAAAACTTCCCTTAAAGTGTGACAGGTGATGATCTGAGGTTATTTCTTCAACAATGATATTAGCAAAAAGTGACAGTATTTAATTTAACATTCAACAGACATCGTTGTTTGTCTCATGAGTGTTGACCCTTTGCTGACACCTTACACAGGTGTGACCCTTAAAAATATTACATTCTTCCACCATTTTTTGAAAACAATCAATAACTCACTGGAATGGGAAACAGAATAAGGGCAGGTTGGTTTAAGAGGACCCATGGGTTTGGGTTTACCACTTCCGCCTTTCATCTCTGCCATGGTATGAAACTGCAAAGGATCAAGTAACCAATCATTTGCAGTTTCTTACCTTCTAACCATGCAGTGAGACAGCAATGAAGAACTCAAGGCCCTGCATCAGCTACTCAACTGGTGTTCCCACACTACGACTGCACCTGACCTCTAACTTAAGTCATTTGCTCGAATATTGGGACATCAGGCACAGGTCTTTTCACAAGACATTTCATAATCTCTCATTCTACAATTGCTCTTGAGAGTAAGTAGAATACGATCTTCACCTCTAAATGATTGCCATTAGATTCAATGATAAAGGTGTCTCACTGCAATGACCATAACACAGATATTGCATACATGTACCATTGATGCCTATTAAGGTTTCTAACTAATATATCATGGCCATTACATTTTTTGCAGGAGATATCAAACCAGAAATAGGTCAAAAACTTGCAAACATTTTATACCCAGTGCTAATCCAAGGAGCCGGTAGGAAGTGCACTAACTTTTGCAAGATATGGACTCGTTTCTAGTTTAATATATATCCAATTACAAATTTAACGGACATGCTATGTAGATTTAGTAAGAAACTTTAATGTTATGATGCAAGCATTGTATCAATGATGGATTCATATCAATGCTGTTATTGAGACACATTTCAAACATTGAATTTAGTGGCAAGCCATTGACGTGTACTTACTTTCAAGAGCAACTGCTGAATAAGAGAATATGAAATGACTGTGAAAATACCTGTGCCTGATGTCCAAATATTCGAGCAAATGACGTCAGTTGGAGGTCAGGTGCAATCGTAGTGTGGGAAGACCAGTTGCGTAGCTGATACAAGATCTTGAGTTCTTCATTGGTGTTTCACTGCATGGTAAGAAACTGCAAATCATTTGTTGCAGTTACACCGACAGATCCTTTGCAGTTTGCAGTTTCATACCATGGCAGAGCTGAAAGAGGGAAGTGGTAAACCTCGTCCATGCATGCTGTTCAACCAACCAGCCCTAATCCTGTATCCCATTCCATTGGACCCATGCGTTTGCGTTGGGTTTGCCTGCATTGGGTTTGCTGCAGGACCATTGTTAGAAGGGGGAGGGGGTGATGGGGGCCGGTGACCCTTGGGTCAGAGCAGTGTGTCACTATGCTCACATTAACCGTGCTATTGCTGATGCTAGATCATGGCATCCGGACCCCTGCTACATGACCTATTGTCTATACATACAGGCCAAATATTGCCGCCATTACTGTCTATTTCATTACATTCTATCGCCCTGGACGTTTATAGGGGTTCAACTAAAACAGTTCATTGAAACCTTTGCCAAGTGATTACTGACATGTCCTGCTGCTTTCACATGTGCTTAGCATTTATTTGCATGTAGTTATCATGATTGCTAGAACTCTAGTATTGACAACTGTTGCATATTAAAGTATTGTGGCAATGCATTACATAGTCTTGTTCATGTAAAGTAGGCCCTGAGCTTAACTGGCCTTTTATCAAACTTATAATATGTTGACCTAAACTTCTCATCAGTCATGTTTGATTGAATGGTCATTCTGTATAGATGATTGTGGTTAAAATGTAATGGTAAAGTTTGTACCAAACTCATATGTTTAAATTTCCAATAAAAAATTGGTACAGTGTCCTGGTTGTAATATTCAACCATTCACAACACACAACAATTCTCTGCACATGGTATTTTCAGGTGGTGTGGTTCACAGCCCTGTTCCCCTATGTCCTGCTGTTTATCCTCCTCATCAGAGGGGTGACTCTTCCTGGGGCCAAAGAAGGCATCATGTATTACATGTACCCTGACCTCTCCAGGCTAAAAGAGTCCAAGGTAAGCTCTTAATATGAAATCTGTGAAATATCTTTGTCAGTTGGCCACTTGTGAATACAAATAAATTAGTTTGTTGACAACTCCAATACGTAAATTGATGGAATTTAAAAACTTATCACTAATAAGTTTAAAAAATATATATATGGGTAGTGATGAACTGGGGTTGTCACCCTTGACTGGCCAGCCAAAAATGATAATTAGTTGACCTGGACCCTTTGATGGCATGCCAGAAATTGTGACAAATAAAAGCCCCTTGGCCAAATCTAAGGTGATGAGCAACTCATCTTTGAGATACCCCAGCCTGCGACATCCCAATAAAGCTTTTTCTCACCTGGCCAAAAATGATCATTTGGAGACTTGGACTCTTTGATGACATGCCAGAAATTGTGACAAAGCTCCTTGGCCAAATCTAAGGTGACGAGCAACTCGATCTTTGAGATACCCCAGCCTGCAAAATCCCAATAAAGCTTGTTCTCACCTGGCCAAAAATGATCATTTGTAGACTTGCACCCTTCCATGGCATGCCAGAAATTGTGACAAAACTCCTTGGCCAAATCTAAGGTGATGAGCAACTCATCTTTGAGATACCCCAGCCTGCAACATCCCAATAAAGCTTGTTCTCACCTGGCCAAAAATGATCATTTGGAGACTTGGACCCTTCCATGCATGCCAGAAATTGTGACAAAGCTCCTTGGCCAAATCTAAGGTGATGAACAACTCATCTTTGAGATACCCCAGCCTGCAACATCCCAATAAAGCTTGTTCTCACCTGGCCAAAAATGATCATTTGTAGACTGGGACCCTTTGATGGCATGCCAGAAATTGTGACAAAGCTCCTTGGCCAAATCTAAGGTGACGAGTAACTCATCTTTGAGATACCCCAGCCTGCAACATCCAAATAAAGCTTGTTCTCACCTGGCCAAAAATGATCATTTGTAGACTGGGACCCTTTGATGGCATGCCAGAAATTGTGACAAAGCTCCTTGGCAAAATCTAAGGTGACGAGCAACTCGATCTTTGAGATACCCCAGCCTGCAAAATCCCAATACAGCTTGTTCTCACCTGGCCAAAAATGATCATTTGTAGACTTGGACCCTTCCATGGCATGCCAGAAATTGTGACAAAACTCCTTGGCCAAATCTACGGTGATGAGCAACTCATCTTTGAGATACCCCAGCCTGCAACATCCCAATAAAGCTTGTTCTCACCTGGCCGAAAATGATCATTTGTAGACTGGGACCCTTTGATGGCATGCCAGAAATTGTGACAAAGCTCCTTGGCCAAATCTAAGGTGACAAGTAACTCATCTTTGAGATACCCCAGCCTGCAACATCCAAATAGGGCTTGTGTTCTCACCTGGCCAAAAATGATCATTTGTAGACTTGCACCCTTCCATGGCATGCCAGAAATTGTGACAAAGCTCCTTGGCCATATCTAAGGTGATGAGCAACTCATCTTTGAGATTCCCCAGCCTGCAACATCCCAATAAAGCTTGTTCTCACCTGGCCAAAAATGATCATTTGTAGACTGGGACCCTTTGATGGCATGCCAGAAATTGTGACAAAGGTCCTTGGCCAAATCTAAGGTGACGAGTAACTCATCTTTGAGATACCCCAGCCTGCAACATCCCAATAGGGCTTGTGTTCTCACCTGGCCAAAAATGATCATTTGTAGACTTGGACCCTTCGATGGCATGCCAGAAATTGTGACAAAGCTCCTTGGCCAAATCTAAGGTGATGAGCAACTCATCTTTGAGATACCCCAGCCTGCAACATCCCAATAAAGCTTGTTCCAACCGGGCCAAAAATGATCATTTGTTAATTTGGACCCTTCGATGGCATGCCAGAAAGTGTGACAAAGCTGCTTGGCCAATCTAAGGTGATGAGCAACTCCTCTTTGAGATACCCCAGCCTGCAACATCCCAATAAAGCTTGTTCTCACCTGGCCAAAAATGATCATTTGTAGACTTGCACCCTTCCATGGCATGCCAGAAATTGTGACAAAGCTCCTTGGCCAAATCTAAGGTGATGAGCAACTCATCTTTGAGATACCCCAGCCTGCAACATCCCAATAAAGCTTGTTCTCACCTGGCCAAAAATGATCATTTGGAGACTTGGACCCTTCCATTGCATGCCAGAAATTGTGACAAAGCTCCTTGGCCAAATCTAAGGTGATGAGCAACTCATCTTTGAGATACCCCAGCTTGCAACATCCCAATAAAGCTTGTTCTCACCTGGCCAAAAATGATCATTTGTAGACTGGGACCCTTTGATGGCATGCCAGAAATTGTGACAAAGCTCCTTGGCCAAATCTAAGGTGACGAGTAACTCATCTTTGAGATACCCCAGCCTGCAACATCCCAATAAAGCTTGTTCTCACCTGGCCAAAAATGATCATTTGGAGACTTGGACCCTTCCATTGCATGCCAGAAATTGTGACAAAGCTCTTGGGCCAAATCTAAGGTGATGAGCAACTCATCTTTGAGATACCCCAGCCTGCAACATCCCAATAAAGCTTGTTCTCACCTGGCCAAAAATGATCATTTGTAGACTGGGACCCTTTGATGGCATGCCAGAAATTGTGACAAAGCTCCTTGGCCAAATCTAAGGTGACGAGTAACTCATCTTTGAGATACCCCCGCCAGCAACATCCCAATAAAGCTTGTTCTCACCTGGCCAAAAATGATCATTTGTAGACTGGGACCCTTTGATGGCATGCCAGAAATTGTGACAAAGCTCCTTGGCCAAATCTAAGGTGACGAGTAACTCATCTTTGAGATACCCCAGCCAGCAACATCCCAATAAAGCTTGTTCTCACCTGGCCAAAAATGATCATTTGTAGACTGGGACCCTTTGACGGCATGCCAGAAATTGTGACAAAGCTCCTTGGCCAAATCTAAGGTGATGAGCAACTCATCTTTGAGATACCCCAGCCTGCAAAATCCCAATACAGCTTGTTCTCACCTGGCCAAAAATGATCATTTGTAGACTTGCACCCTTCCATGGCATGCCAGAAATTGTGACAAAGCTCCTTGGCCATATCTAAGGTGATGAGCAACTCATCTTTGAGATTCCCCAGCCTGCAACATCCCAATAAAGCTTGTTCTCACCTGGCCAAAAATGATCATTTGTAGACTTGGACCCTTCCATGGCATGCCAGAAATTGTGACAAAGCTCCTTGGCCAAATCTAAGGTGATGAGCAACTCATCTTTGAGATACCCCAGCCTGCAACATCCCAATAGGGCTTGTGTTCTCACCTGGCCAAAAATGATCATTTGTAGACTTGCACCCTTCCATGGCATGCCAGAAATTGTGACAAAACTCCTTGGCCAAATCTAAGGTGATGAGCAACTCATCTTTGAGATACCCCAGCCTGCAACATCCCAATAAAGCTTGTTCTCACCTGGCCAAAAATGATCATTTGTAGACTGGGACCCTTTGATGGCATGCCAGAAATTGTGACAAAGCTCCTTGGCCAAATCTAAGGTGATGAGCAACTCATCTTTGAGATACCCCAGCCTGCAACATCCAAATAGGGCTTGTGTTCTCACCTGGCCAAAAATGATCATTTGTAGACTTGCACCCTTCCATGGCATGCCAGAAATTGTGACAAAACTCCTTGGCCAAATCTAAGGTGATGAGCAACTCATCTTTGAGATACCCCAGCCTGCAACATCCCAATAAAGCTTGTTCTCACCTGGCCAAAAATGATCATTTGTAGACTGGGACCCTTTGATGGCATGCCAGAAATTGTGACTAAGCTCCTTGGCCAAATCTAAGGTGATGAGCAACTCATCTTTGAGATACCCCAGCCTGCAACATCCCAATAAAGCTTGTTCTCACCTGGCCAAAAATGATCATTTGTTAATTTGGACCCTTTGATGGCATGCCAGAAATTTTGACAAAGCTCCTTGGCCAAATCTAAGGTGATGAGCAACTCATCTTTGAGATATCCCAGCCTGCAACATCCCAATAAAGCTTGTTCTCTCTCTATCATCAGCCTACATTTGTGATTACCGTGACATTGTGTGCAACTGTCTTGCTGAACAACCATCTGGGGTTTCTTTGTTATTGGCCTTAAGGATTGTCTTAAGGTCACTAGCAGATATGTACTGTTGCAAAACAGTTTTGTGGAAGTGGTCCTTACCCTGTCAGCACGCCTGCATGGGCGGTCCAACGTCGGCCCAGCGTCAGTCCGATGTCAGCAGCGACGAACCAGCTTCGGGCCGACGTTGGACCGCCGAGGCATGCTGATAGGGTATGGACACAACAAAGGTCACGACCTTGATTTGATTGCTTCAATGAAGTTTAAAGTAAACTTTGACCATATTGCGATGATTATTTACCCATACTGCAGAACATGAACTGGTGATGAGTTTTTAAAGTCCTTCAGTGTACATTGAATTATAATATTATCAGTAAAAACTTCATGAAGTGTTTATGAACCTGAAAGAATGTTACGACTTGATAGCGTCTGCTATAGCCTACTCCGTCAATGAAATTCAAACTGCTGCATGAAATAACATGGTTGATTGATTTAAATTAAAACTCCTACCTGTGTGATTGCATTTCTTCCCTAGGTATGGATAGAGGCCTCAACTCAGATCTTCTTCTCTTATGGTTTGGCCTTGGGTGCCCAGGTGGCCCTTGGCAGCTACAACAAATACCACAATGATGTCTATAAGTGAGTATCATCCAAAGGGTACATACAATTTAGGTTGGTTCAACATCCAATGGAAAATAATAAAAGGGTAACATTTGGTGATGGTACCCCCTAACTTTTTTCCTTTGACCATGTCGAAGACGTGTGCAAAATTTCAGCCAAATTGATTAATATTTAGAGGTGGCTCATCAAGGATGAAATTTTGCTATATTTTGCATTAAAACGCCTCTATCTGAATAGTGATAATTGTGTAAAATCATATATTCCTTTAATGGAGGCCTATTAAGGCACTAACCAACACAGGAAAAAGCAACATAACTCTTGTTTATATATCTTCCTCTCCACGTTTAAAAAGAAGTGATTTGTCACTTATATCATTAAAATTGTACTTTTTTTTTTTAATGTGGAGAGGAAGATTTACAAAAAAGTCTTATGATTTTACTCAATTTTCATTGTTCAGATATGGGCCTTTTAATAGCAAAACTTCAACCTTGATGAGCCACTTCTAAATATTAATCAATTTTGCTGATATTTTGCAGACTTCTTCCACATGGTCAAAGGAAAAAAGTTAAGGGGTACCATCAATGAAATTAAGACATATATTTTTTTGGACCATCCTAGGGTAGCTTAGGGTACATGTATAAGACGCATGTCCAACATATCTAAAAAGAAACTTATTGCAAGGGACTTCTGGGGCCATGTCTCTCAGTAATTGACAAAACAATCCTCTTATGTTTGATTCACAGGGATGCTCTGACCATAGCAGCCATCAACACTGCCACTTCCCTCTTCTCTGGTTTTGTCATATTTTCTGTCATTGGATTCATGGCACAGCAACAGGGCAAGCTTGTCAGTGAAGTTGCTGACTCTGGTAAGAATCGAAATAGTATAGATGGCATTGATGTTGAAAGTGTAATATCAATTTTTTGCTAACACTTCAGATATATTAATTTTGTTTATGTAATTACCATCTTTTTTCCAGGTCCTGGTTTGGCCTTCTTGGCCTATCCTTCTGCCATCATTGAACTGCCAATCTCTCCACTCTGGGCTTGTCTCTTTTTTCTCATGCTCTTCTTGATTGGTTTGGACAGCCAGGTGAGTTGCAGTTATTACTCACTATGGCACATTCCCAGGTCTGATGGTTTTTTCTCACTTGTCATTCAAAGATGCCATACTCTGACAGAGCCTCCTAACTTCATCTGCACAGAAAATAGGTCACATTTGAACTCAACCAATCACCGAAGTTCTCAAAAAATTTAACTTTGTGAGGACGTCTCTGATTGGCTGATTGCACAAGTGACCTCTTTTTTGTCCAGATGGACTTACATGTAGCAGGCCCAGTAAGAGCATGGTACCTTCGGATACACTAGTGACAATTAAAGAAAAGAATTAAAAGACTCTTATAAGGCTTGGGCCTGTGCTATATCACTGCTATAGCCACTCGATCTTGATCATCGATTTGGTATACTTTGGCATTTACCCGAAAAACTGACAATTTTGACAACTTGCGCTGGGGCTGGGGCACTTGATGGTTCATCCCAATTGTATCCATTTCTGTTTCTGGTTGCAGTTCTGCACCATGGAGGGCTTCATCACAGCTTGCGTGGACGAGTGGCCGCAGTATCTGAGAAAGCGCAAGGAGTTGTTCATCCTGTTCGTTTGCGTGGTATCCTACCTTATCGGGCTCTCCATGGTCACCCAGGTATGAAATGTTTTGTGTTTGAATATATACCGAACTACATGTAGGCCTATTTGAAAAGTCTTTAATCTTTACATCATTTCAAGTTTATGATTTCATCTGTCTGTTGTTTCAGGGTGGCATGTACGTATTCCAAATCTTCAACACATATTCAGCCAGTGGTATGTGTCTCCTCTTCCTCATTTTCTTCGAATGCATAGCTGTGTCCTGGGGTTATGGTAAGTCACAAAGAATTTGTGTACAAAGGCGTCTCTTGCCTTAGTTGTCTATGATTGTGTATGTCTCGATCATAACATATTCAGCCAGTCTGTCTTAGTAGAGAGAAATTGAGAGTTCTGGAACAATTTTTACTACTGGCTTTTCGTTTAAGGAAAACAGCAAAAAACCGCTGTCTTGGTAAATAATGTGTAAATATGTATCAGAAGTGTAACATATAGGGCTCTATACCGTTGCCGACATTCGATACGGTACGCATTATTGATACACTTTATCGATACATGATTCGCACCACAGGTCCGCAAATTGGGGCTGATCAGCATTTTAGAGAAATCCACTTGCCGAAAACTGAATTTTTGGCCCAGAAAGTTGATCTTGCACTAGAGCGGACGTCAACACGACAACGTTTTTGAGCTCAAGTCATGATTTTGTGGACTTTTCTGTCAAATTTCAGCAATAAAGGACTTTTTTTACCTGTATATGGCATAATTGAACCGAACCGAAAAAGCGACTTTCAAAACCGGTTCAGAAACCGGCCAGACTGTACCGGTATGGCCGGTATTTATTGTAGTGCCCTAGTAACTTACCATAATTATATTTGTCCTAATTACACCATGTTGTCTGTTGCAGGTGTCAACCGATTCTATGACGCAATAAAAGACATGATTGGCTACTACCCTTGTTTCTGGTGGAAGCTTTGCTGGACGGTGTTCACACCTGTCATCTGCATTGTATGTTGACATTTCATAATTATGTTTTCTGTGGAAACAAGATAATTATTGTATCTTCATCCAGTATTAAGTAGAGTAATTGATAGGCCTGAGGTGACATAGGTAGTATGAAAACAAACAAATGTTGCTCTCATTGGTTGTGACATATCATGGTAGGAGCTTTACCTGAAGCAACCTGCGCTATTATTGCTCAATAACAATTACTTCATGTAGCACTCTGTGTTGCACTGCAGCTTTGAAACTTCCAGTCTTTGTGAAAATTGCCAGTCCCAATGACCTTTCCGGTAGTTTATCAACTGGCCTGGCAGTCCAGGCCAAAAATTTGGCCGCTTGTTAAAACTTGTGAAGGTTACCTAAATTCTTCAAGTCAGTCAAAGCATGGGATTTCTGAAATTTTCTGATCTTTTTACTCTTTGTTTTCTCTCCAGGGAGTGTTCCTCTTTCACATCATCCGCTACCAGCCATTGACGTACATGACCTACCAGTATCCTGCTTGGGGTGAGGCCATTGGCTGGTTCATGGCTCTCTCTTCCATACTTGTCACACCGTGCTACGCCATATACTACTTCTTCACACACTCACAAGGACCTTTCAGAGATGTAAGTGTGCTCCACCCCAATTAGATATTCTGCTGAAGTGCCAACCTGCAATGACCATGTATTCTATAACTTATAATAAGTGAAAAAGAACAATTCTTCGGGTCAATGTGATATCATCCAGTAGAATAATTCAGTAGCTTGTCAATGATATTTCAAAACAAGAAAATAAAGACAGCCTCAAGCATTATGACATATTTATACCATTTAATCATGAATCCGGATTGCATCTCAGTCACACGAGACAGCAATTTAGTCAAATTTTAGTCGATCCAGCCCACATGAATGATGTTCTGCTTAAAAATGTTTCTTAATTCTCTTCATATCAAGGCAGGAGTAAGTTTTGGAGATGTTATTGAATTTGTTCAGCCTCTCCTGTTTGGTCTCTACATCATGATGGTGACTAACAAGTCTTTTTTTGTCTTTTAGCGATTACAAAGATGTTGCCGGCCAGTTATCGATGAGCCTTTAAATAGGTCTAACACGGAATATGCTGCAATTGAGAAATCAGATGTGACTGCAACTGCTGTTTGAATGCATAGCGCTGATGTATCAGAGATGAAAAACTTATCAACCAATGTTCGACTTACTTGCAAACAACTGAGAAGGATATTCAGTTGCTATGGACCTGCTTAAGGCATAGCTGAGAGACATTTCTCTGCTGAAGACCAATTGCACAAAGGTTGACTTGTAAAAAGTTGTTTGACTTTCAAAATACTGTTTGATTGTAGATTGTATTGTTGAAGTAGTTTTAGCGTCTCCAGTCCCATCCCCTTGCTACCTCATGTTACGTTAAGTCATTGTGTTGTTCGGGTTTTGTTGATGGCATTTCTTTCTCACATTTACGTTGAAGAAGTTATGCTATGCACTGTATGAAAGTGTGCCTGAAGTCCTTTCGAATTCACCAGCCCTCTGAAAATGCAGCAGACGTAGATCTATGTGCAATATCCCCCGCCCCCCAACGGCTTCTGGTAGCTTAAAAGTTGCATGTAGCTCATAGATTTGTATATGAATAGATATATATATTGTACAGAAATGTATACAATATTGTATAGCATTTTATTTTATGGACATTTATGTATTTTGCAAATGGATGACTGTTGGTGACAGTGCTGCCTCCTTACGGAAAACAAATATGTGTAGTTAAGTGGGCCAGTTGTTTGCCTGTATTTTGGTTTGCAAGTTTAACTTCCACCTTTCCTTTTAATCACTTATAGATTAACTAGATACTTTTTATGCAACATTACTGCAAATAATTATGTCTCACACTCTGTACTTACACTTTTACCACTGTTACCATAGTGATTGATAGAAAAATTCTTCAGATGGAATGCTGAGAGGTGCAGGTGGCTCCCCCATCTGTCTTTTGTGAAGCTTTCTGGAGGAAGTTTTCATAGTGAAACTAGTATATTCAATAGCTTGCCAAACAATTTTTAACATAGCTAAAGTTAATGAAGAACTGAATGATGTTCTGGTTAGAATTCAAGTAGCACTTTACTGACTAGTCATTGTTATATATGTCTTAGAAGGTCATATATATTTAACACATTCTTTGTAATGGAGTTTAATTCTGACTATTAGCTCAAAATACTGTTGAATAATCCTGTTTGAAGTGCATAATTGCATGGCATAGATCTATAGCATATACATATTTAGACATTAGGACTAGAACCTAGGTCTCACAACACACTGTCTTTGGTAGCTCAATGGGTAGTCAATAGTTGAGCTATACATACAAAGTTCTTCTTACAAATGTTATAAAATACTACAATGTCATGTTCTATCAACTATGGCCATCAAAGAGCTAGTGCAACTGTAACCATAACATTTATGTTGTGCACTTAAATTTGATACTTTCATATATTTGGAGTCTTTGTGAGTTGGAAGTTCTTAGGTGAAATTGGAAGTTCTTTATTTTTTAGTTTGAGATATGATGTTGTAAACGGTGCTTTTGTGTGCTCTTGTGAGTTAGTTTTGTTTTATATATATATTGACAGAAATTGTAGATAGTTACATGGAAATAAAATCTACTATAACCACTAATTGGTTTTTGTCTTAATTGTATTGGTCAGTGTGGTTTGCAAGAGTTCCTCAAAATCAATAAGAGGATAGGCACAGGCAAACTGTACTTAACATGATACCTGGTGTAGTTTGAAGCTTTATGACATCAAAGCAATTCAAAGCTAGTCTTCTCTCTTGTAAGACTCCACCAATTTTCCAGAATCAGTGTGGCATACATAGAAAACTCACATGGTGTCGAAGGATGCAAACA
Source organism: Platynereis dumerilii (assembly GCA_026936325.1). NCBI lineage: Eukaryota > Metazoa > Annelida > Polychaeta > Phyllodocida > Nereididae > Platynereis > Platynereis dumerilii. The sequence continues at coordinate 30,847,442 of JAPTHN010000011.1, forward strand.
TCAGTTCCACCTTTTGAAAAACCTGTCTTTAGCCATGCAATTCACAAAAGGCTATGCCTCCTAACATTTTGAGTTTAAAATACAGTCACATGACCATCCCCATTACCAGCTATGGACACCTTCCCTGGACATTCCTGCACCTAACATGTTCACATACTCTTCTTTTAACATTAAATGCTTCGCATGATCATCCATTTATACTATTTTACTATTCCCTGTTCATTTTTCTGTCCACCCTCTTCCTCACCACCAGGAGTGCATGATATGCATATTTGCAGTAGAATTGACACATGTATATGTATCAGTGGCCAGTGGCAGTGCACCATAGTCCAAATAAGGCTCACCCTTTCTTTTCTATCTTATCCATACTTTCTAAATTTCTTTCCATACTATATGTAAACCAAATAACATCAAATCACTCTCAACAATCAGCCATGCCAACAGCATTCTCTCATCTAGTGATGTGGACCGGACCACCTTGGACCGGTCCGGTATTTTGGCGGTCCGGGGCTGGATCAAGTACCGGACTGGTCCGGTCCCTTTTCGAGAAGACTACCCTTGAGCAAGAAAAGCAAGGGTTTTGCATAAATTTGCAAAGCATCGAAAAGGATTTAATAAACTTCCGAGATATCCGGCAAAACAAAGAAATCTCCTCCAAGGACCAAAATTGATGGCCTGGGCCAGTTGACAACAGAATTGATTTTACTACAATCCACTTCAACTCCCATTTTCAGACACAGTAAACCCTAGGTACTTTAACTGTTCATGGAAAAAATGCATTTAAATTTCATAGTCTGACACTGACCTCTTCAAATACTTGAGAAAGCTTGTCAAAATGGCTTTGAATGGTATCACTGTATATGACAATGTCATCTAAAAATAATTGACACTTTTCCAAATTCAGCAATTTCATCATTCTTTGAAAACTCCTGCAGGCATTCCCTAAACCCATAGGCATTCTAAGGAATTCCCAGAATCCAAGACTACCTGCAGTAAATGAAGTTTATGGTAGTCTGTTGGATCTACAGGGATTTGCCAGTTACCAGGTTTCAAATCTCAACAGGTGAAATATTTTGCAACAGCTAGGCGATCCAAAGTCGACTTAAACTGATCTATTCTTGTGCAGATTTGATCTACAGTGACATCCCATAGCCTTCTTCATTGCTATGAAATAACTCAGGTGACTGGTGTTATTTCTTTGAGATGAGCTAGCCCTTCCTTGACACTTAATTGGTCTTTAGTTTCACGGACGCGCCGACACAACAATATGTTTGCCAATGAAGAAAACAAAACCCTACTTGCCATTTTATTACAATTAGCCAACTGTCGAACTATCACTACACACACTCATGCCAGAAATGTAGGTGTCTACTTTGATAAACACATGTCAATGCATAAGCAAGTAAACAAAATGTGTCAGAATGCTTATTATAACCTTCAAAACATCTCAAAACTCCGTAAGTCACTAAGCAAAGAGTAAATCAAAAACAGCTGTCAATGCATTAGTCACTCCTCATACGGACTACGGCAATGGATTGCTCTATGGTTCATCCAAACAAGTGATAAATAAACTTTAGATGGCTCAAAACTCTGCTGTATGTCTAATTGAAGGATAAAAAAGACAAGACAAAGTTAGTAATTTTAGAAAAGAGTTACACTGGCTTCCAATCCCTGCAAAGATCAAATTCAAACTTTGGAAAGTAGTGAATAATCAAGCACCTCAATACCTCAAAAGTCTTATTCAAGTAAAATCTGAAAATGACCTGAACCTCCGCAGCAATGGCAAACTGCTCTAAGAGCTACCTGCTATGAAATCAAAACAAGTTTGAAGGTAAAGCCTTCTCCTACTCATCGCCAACACTGTGGAATGGCCTGCCAGAAAATGTACGCAACCAAAAACACTGGTTGACTTCAGATACAATTGAAAATATATCTTTTTTTGCAAAATACTACAGAAATATTGGCTAATCTAACCAAGCGCTGATGACCAGTTTACCAAAATTAACTATGTGACCAAGGAAAAGGAAAGGATACCTTAACTAACAGTTTAATAATATGCTGATTGCACAAAGGCAATCTACAACCGAACAACTCATAGGCGTATTTCGCAGGGGGTCAGGTGGGGCTGCAGCCCCCCCTGGAATCAGGGCAAATGCCATATATCAGGGCAAAGCCTGACCAATCAGGGCAGATCCACTGCCCTGGTTACATCCGCGCCATGCTAAAATTTCAGGGCAAAATAGTGACAGCCCCCCCGAAACGCCTGTCCCGTACGCCTATGGAACAACTAAATTTTTGGAAGTCTGCAACCACTAAATTCCAAGAAATAATCTTAACATTTGGCAAAAACAGGGTAAACAAAGAACTTAAATTTCTTCAGAAGACCACAAATTGCTACCTATATTTCAATATTGATAGAGAAATTCTAAAAAAAATTTGGAATTGGCCACTGTGGCTCTTAGGCCACTTGCATAATTTTTTTTTAATTGAAGTCAGAAAATAGTTTCAATAAATATAAGATACAACTTGCATGCAAAGCTGTAGTGAAGATACACACTTTTCACATCACAGCAGTTAAGTATTCCTGCACGTTTCTACTGTTTATTGTCTGATAACTTTACAACTGTTTTTGTGAGTCTCACTTGAAAGTCGTCAACTGGTGAAATGCTAAAAATCTCATTTGATATCACTAAGGAAGTTAACAAGGCATTTTCTGACACACTGGTGATTCATTTGCCACTTTCCTTTAGATCGTGAAATAATAAAGCCGAAAATAATAAAGCGGAAATGATCATGTTTATATTTAATTTCACACATTAGGCCTACATGAATCGATGATTTTGCAAATGATGTGAAAATTAAAAACAAAAAGTTTTTTCTTTATTTTTTTTAACTGATTGAGTTACCTAATATACAACTAAATAAATTATGAAGTTTCAATATCACTGAAATGCCATTTATCCACAACAGATATTTTGCTTGCAACAAGGGTGTGAAAAACCTACAATTTTTAATTCCAATATATATATATTTTGTTTTCCTTTAAAGGGAACAGTCTCCTGAGACCTTCATGACGTAGGTGACATCTCCTGGCTGGTCCATCGTTTGTTTACTTGATGCTTGGTGGGGGATCTCATCCGTTTGTGGGCTTTTCATCATTTTCGTTGTTTGATTAGCACAGGAATTTATCTGTTTTCCCGGTTTTTCTTGTTTCCAGAGTTCTGTATGGTCCTTGGGGCCGGGAGAAATTATCATAATCCTCTTCTATATTTTTAATTATTATTATCAAGGAGGAAGGCTCTCACTAACTAGAGGAAGAAGTAATTTAACAATCATATCTGGGTGAAAGCACAGTAAGCGCCTCAATATTAGGCCCATATGACCTAAGAATTATTTTCATCAGAAGGGCAAGTATAGTACATCAATTTGAACCTAGTAATGTGCAGAATACAGAATTATGTTTGTCTAATAAATCAAGACAGGTATTTGCTTTGAAGTACATTATGAAAGTTCCATGAAAATCTAGGTTTTTCTGCTGAAATGGACCATTGGCTTTTCGACAGTTTTCGCTGATGTGATATGGACAGTTTGCATGAACTGTGACAAATTCAACTTTTGAGCCTTGTCAGCATTCACTTAAATAATTTAAATTTGTCACTAAACATGGTATCCCTGCTTTATTCGGGACATACCAGACCTCCAAACATCAGTCCCCAGACTAATTTGAACACTTTTGTGGACATAATGGACGGACATTTACACTTTTTAGCCTGGTGTCCAGTGCATAAGTTAAATTCATTGTGTTTTTAATTTTTTCAGTTGCATACATGGTAGAGAGAGATAGACATGCATTTCCATCTAATTTGACGTGTTAGCTGGTCTTTAATTCATTTAAATTAACAAAAAATTAGTTGTGGACGTAATGGACAGACATCAATTTTAACCATTAAAGCTTCTTGTATATTTTACAATCATCAGTAGCCATTGGAACTTTTTTTGCTGAAATTCATTAGACCAATATCATATCTAGGCAAAAGCACCAAATTTGGCTAATTATCACATAAAAATAACCTCCAGCCAGCCTTTTGAACCCCTGACTGTAAATTTGCAAAAATATGGTTACAAGCAGACCTTTCGTTTGGAAGTCATGGCTGCCATAATCATCATATTGAAAAGTCAGCCAATGGTCCCTACAGAAGGCCAGGGAGGCACAGTAAACAGGTAATTTCACTGGCAGTGTGTGAACTAAATACTATACTAGGCTACAGCATTGCTGCAATGGAGAGCGCTTCAGAAAAAGGGCCACTTGTTACATGCTAAAATTGACAAATTATACCCACTTTAAAGGTCTGCCCAGGCCCCAGAGCATGGTTTTAATAGAAAACTCATGAAAAATGCCTAAATTTCTCAGATTTACTTGTTGATCAAGCTTAAATACAGCACTGTTTCTTTAGTCCAGGGGATTTATGAAATGACCCAAAGCAAATTGCAATAGTAATGTGTCATATATCAAATGAAAGCTGAGAACCTCCTCTATAACATATCCAAAGTATACCAAAATCTACTTAGTGGAACATGGTTTTCTAGAGGGGGGAAGTATTTTGTGTCATGGTCGCCCGGAATCTAATTTTTTGTCATAATGATAATTAATCAGAACAACTAAAATAATGCCAGGTACTAATATAACTATTTCCATTGTTGCTCTAACTGATACACATCAATATCAAGTATTTTGGTGAAGTTTCTAAGCTTTTTCACTGTACTAAGGGTTCATTTTGGCCTGACTGAAGAATAATATATTGCATATTCGCGGTTCAGTGTGTTTTGATCAATATTTCATTTACAGTAACACTTTTAGCATATTTGGATTCCTCACAAAGAGAGCTTTCAGATGAATACCCACTTTGCTATGTTTCCTCAATTTTACCTTTAATACCATGACTGTATGGTTAGTTTTTCCAAGAAAATGATAATAACGTCAAAATTTTGGCTGTATAAAAAGGCCTGAGGCTTAGTGATGGAATAATATAAATTTTTGGTATATTTGTGCTAAAATATGAGAGCATCACATACAGTTTGTTTACAGGGTATAGAATTTGAGTGATACTTTCCTTCTACTTCATCAGGAAAAGGGAAAATTTAGTTAGGGTGTGATACACATCCGAAAATTAGGATGATTGGTAGGCTATGCATATTGTTTTAAATTGTAGAAAATAGGAGTCAAACATCCATCTAAAAGAACATTTTTTGGCCTTTTTTGAAGAAGATATGACTTTGGTTAAAGAAGAAGGAGGAAGGGGAGCCTGCAGACTTATTTGAATATGCAGAAGTTTACAATCAGAATACAGAGCAGTGATGGAAATGGAAAATGTCCGTTAGGAGAGCTCTTTCTTTGGGCGGCAGCAGCATACCATTCCAAATCTTAAAAGAGAAAATTCCTGCCACTAGAATTTAGAATATAATTTTTGCTAATAGCACCTAAGAGAACTGAAAAAGTGAACAGGAAATTTATTTTCACTACAGATCCTTGGGGAGCTGTAGCAGGGAAGAGCTCCCCTAGTTTTTTTTATCAAGGGAGCTTAACTCCCCCTACCCCCATTTCCATCACTGCTTCAGAGTGACTGTTGGTAGTCTGATATCTGCCACTATTTATTCAATAAATTACTTTTTGTCAAAAGACACAAACAAATTAACATAAGCATAATAAATGTGATTTTCCTTGACATTCTTGCACACGAGAGCATCTTTGTTTTGGTTCAAAATTGCTGTTTCAGTTTTTCTGATATACTTTCTTCTTTCTGTATCCATACATTTCATGCATTGCATTTGCACAACAGGCCGAACCATAAAACTGAGCAAGCAAAGTGCTTTTTACTTTTCATTTCAACATTGTATGGTCACACATTTGTGTGTGATATCAATGATCTGACTCAAGTGTGATGCTTTATGGCATTTCTGTTCACTTGTAGGTTTCTGTTGCATTCAAGAGCCTTGAGTTCTTAAAAGTGAATTCTCAAAGAATCCTGGAAGCTGTTCTGTCAATAGTGGCATTGTTTGCTTTCCACATAATTTCTCTATTAATTATATTTTCTTGCACAGTCATTCAATAGTTGCTTTATTTCCAAACAAGCCTAAAGCCTCACTTTATGTTTTAACTTGTCCGGCTCTTCGAGACTTAAGTCACTATACATGTTGAACAACTCTACTAAGACAAAAACAGTGTAATAATCAGTAGATGCCAGTCTGCATGTGGTAATCACTAAATTTTCTTTTATCAGTGTCTTTTACAAGATGATTATCTCAATAACTTTGTGAAAAGTCAGAATTGTTCCTACTCCTGCATGGATTTTCCCCAAATTACATTCCCACAATCACAATGTATGTTGAAAGTGATTGAACATTCTTCTGGAAATCTATTTCATTGGCATATCATTTTGGATATATAAATATAGTATGCTAATTTACTTTAAAAGTAATTGAACATATACTGCAGCATATTTTAGGTCCTAAAACTCACCTTGAACCTTTAAAACTAATGGCTATAAAGTACCAGTAAAACGACCATATACTAAATTTCAATTAATTTGATAAACTTTAAATAGTTGCACAAATCCTACAAAATTAATGATGTAGTATTCCCTGTTGAAAAATTAAATCGATCAATATATGATAAGCTACACATTTATCAAATACTGCATTTGAATTCTCAGAAACAAGTAATTGTAGTTGTTAAAATAATAGCTGTTAGTAAGTAATTTTCTATATATGTCGTTCCCGCTTTTTAAAACACACACCTTGCTTTAAAAAGCTGGAAACCACTATCTGGCCTGCCATGAACTTCACAAATAACAAAAGTTAAAAATAAAGTCTGCTCTGAAGTTGCAACCAAAGCAATAATACCAATTACAAAAATCATTGTTGATCAATTTAGAAATTTTGACATTTTCCGGATTTGTTGTACATTGTAAGAAAACCAAAAGTTAGATAGATAGATAGAGTATTTACTTTCCAAATTCACACATGCCTCTCAATCATGATTGATTTAAATACAACATTAAGTTGATTTTTTCTTCTATAGCAATAACTTTTTTCTTTGAGGCAGTTGAACTGGGACTGGCCACAGTGAACATGGCAATCATCTATGAACTTTGAATCTCCCCACTGATTCTTTAATAAATATGTGAACATAGAGTTGTAACCTTCTAGTTGATAAGAGTGTTATCATTATTTAACCAATCTGAGTTCTGCAGCCTCGTGGTAAACTGCCCTGTGCTCTGACTGAAACCTACAGATATGACTCAATTTTGTAGAAACGATAACACATTATCCCCTATTACATATCTCTTAATATACAAGATCATAAAAAAAGTTAGAATATTAAAGGAGAGAAAAAAATACAGTTTTGGGCCCACCTAATTCTCCCATGATTAACAAGCTTTTGATATTTCCTTCATCAGATCGTGACATCATGTACAGACTGTTCCTATCATTTTCAAAAGGCAATTTTTAATTTATTACAATCATGATATCTATTTGAAAAAATGTGGAGAAGTACCCAATCCTGGTATTCAAATGATAGCTAATTTTATGAGGAATCCAAATATGTCAAATTTGTTGTTATTCATTGAATATTGTAGAAAATATAACTAACCGCGTATCTGTGCTATTGTATTCTTCGGTTAGACCAAAATGATCCTAATGCAAGAGGACTGTGGTCAAGAATCTCATGATGTTGTTTGGTTTTGAGTTCTATCAGTTGGGGCAACCATTAAGATGGTTTACAATGGGTTTTGTACTGTTTCCTCCCCTCCAAGTCACAATTGTTATGTTAATAACGCAGATTTACGGAATGCATAATAACCGATAGTTACCCCCTCCAGAAAACCATGTTCCACTAATTAAATTTTGGTATACTTTGGATATGTTATAGAGGAGGTCCTCAGCTTTCATTTGGTATATATGACACATTACTATTGCAATTTGTTTTGGGTTACCCCCCTTTTTTTCATAAATCTCCTGGACTACTTCTTTATGCCAGAAATAGGTTTCTAGGACCCTAAATTTACTTTTATCTGATCAAAATGCAATTGAGGCCTTTACTGTGCTTTCACCCATCTTCCATCAACCCAGAAGAATAATAAGGAGCATCAATCCCCCCAACGATTTGTGAGAGGCCAATTAACAACCTCGGGTTTTGGCCTAAACCCATCTACAAATCTACAAAGTCAACAAATATTCTCAAAATTTTCCCAGCAGATCTTTTTGATCTTTACATTAAATCGGACCACACACTAAGACACTGTGTTGACAGATTCTTTACACATTTTTAAAAAATTTAAACCATAAATGTCGTTCAAGGACACTCTGCCAGAAATATCAGCATCCACTTACATTGACAACCACCGGGAAAAGGTCCTTTAAGTTTTTTTTCAATTGACCTATAAGGGCTATTCCATTTAAAAACCTGGGAGGGGGTGGTCAGGTTGATTTATTTTTCGTAAGATGGATGTAGGGATCGGCGGAAATTCGCTTCAGACGTATGGTGCGATGCAAAAGAAATCGCTTTAGATGTACGGGGGTGCATTATCACTCCATGAAGGCTTACGCATTGTAATAATAAAATTTTTATTTGATGCATGTGGGGTGGGTAAAAAATTTGCATTGAATGCATGGGGGGGTCAAAAATAATTCACTTTAGATGCATGAGGGGGGTCAAAAATGTAACCTGACCACCCCACCCCCAGGTTTTTAAATGGAATAGCCCTAATTTCTAAAACAGTTATATGACATGCAAGCGGTGTTGCATTTTTGCATGTCTGGAGTCACCCTCATCTTAGTTTCTGTTTTCTATACTTCAAATTATTGAAGTGTGTATCTTTCATGAATTTTTGAGTTAGTTAACATCCAATAAGATTTTATTTCCACTTTTAACATGAAAAATACATCTCGACCTGGATTTTTTTTTTATAGTAAAGAGGCTTACCCGTGCTGCCTGTGCAGTTGTGCTTGACCCTATGAGCCCAATACATGTAGCTACGTGTGATCTTTGGCAGATCCAAGTTCATCCAACTCTCTTCTCAGAGCTTCTTAGGCAGAATAGTCAGGGAGCATAGGAGCCAAAATTAGGCTTAGGTCTTACTCATGAGAGCACCACTTGAATTTGGTACCGATTGAAAGAGGACAACTTGGAGTTTCAGAAACCATGGTTTTCACTTTCCAAAGGTGGTAGGTTTTCTTTCTGGGAGGGGTAAAAGGTCAACAACCTCTTGATTTTACAGTCATTTAATGAAAAATGTATTTCTTAATGTTTTCAGCATAACTTTTCAAGTGTTTTACATATATATTTATTTCAAATTCACCAAAAGTGAAGATGATTCCATGTTATTTGGGTCACTAATTTAAAAAATGCACTTCGACCTATTTTTTGGGTCAAATGGGGTCAACAAAGTTGATAAATATCGAAAATTTCACTCAAAATAGCTATACATGCTTGAATATGTTATTGTCATGCCCAAAATATTAAATAAATCAAGATAATTTCTCATGCACCAGGAAGTCACATGGGCTAGCATTACATATGTTGGGAAATTTTGGTTGCTATGGATACATGTTACCTATAGGGAGGGGTAAAGCTCAAAACTGCACCGTCCATTTTTGGGCAAATTTATATTCATTTCCATATAATTTGTTTCTGCTGTTCTTGGATATGCCTCATTATGAACAAATACCATTCCAAATTATTGGTCAAACAAATATTCTATGAATAAATATTAAAATATTGGTTGCTGTAGATACTTGTTAGCCATAGAAGGTGTGAAATCTGAAACCTCGCTCTCTGTTTTTGGGCAAAATAATTATTTTCCTTCATTTATAGCACAATTTCCAAATCGTTTGTTTCTCTTGTCTATGTATGTAATGTTATAAGGAGATACCATCCTTATTTACTGCTCTCACAAATACTTGAAAAATATATATTTCAAAATATTGGTTGCTATGGATACCTGCTAGCCATAGAAGGGGTAAATCTCTAAACGTCACCCACCATTTTCGGTAAAATTCACCTTGATTTACAGCATCATTTGCACATTATTTGCTTTTCTGCTTATGAATATGCCCTTTTATGTAGAAATACTATTTCAAATCATAGATAAAACAAATATTCAACAAACATATAGCAAAATATGGGTTGCTATGGATATTTGTTTGCCAAAGAAGGGAAGAAATCTGAAACCTCGCCCTCTATTTATGGCCAAAATTTACCTTCATTAATGGCAGAATTTCCATACTATTTATCATTTGTTCTTCTGTTTATTGATATGCTATGTTATGGGGAAATACCATCCTTATTTACTGCTCAGACAAATATTCAATTAATATTATTAATATATTATTAAAATATTGGTTGCTATGGATACCTGTTATCCATAGGACAGGTGAAAACTGAAACCTTGCCCTCTGTTTTTGGGCAAAATTAATCTTCGTTTATAACACATGTAACTTCCACATAATTTATTTTTCTGTTTATGGATATGCCATGCTTTGAGGAAATACCCTTATTTACTGCTCACTAATAAATATGGGTTCCTGTGGATACCTGTTACCAATAGGAGGGGTTAAAATCGAAACCTCACCCTCTGTTTTAGGGCAAAATTTATGTTCATTGTTGACACAATTTCCACAGCATTTGTGTTTTCTGTTTAAGGATATGCCATGTTATAAAGAAATACCACCCTTATTTACTGCTTACACAAATGTTAAATAAAAATATATATTCAAATATTGGTTGTCACAGATACCAGTTATCCATGGGAGGGGTGGAAACCAAAACATCACCCTTTGTCTTTGGGAAAAATTTACCTTCATTCATAGCTAAATATCCATATCATTTGTTTCTTCTGTTCATGGGTATGCCATGTTATGAGAAAATACCATTCCTATTTACTGCTCACATAAATATTCAATAAATAAAATATTTAAATATTGGTTGTTAAGGATACCTGCCACCCATAGGAGGGGTGAAACTGACACCTCATCCTCAGTTTTCAGGCAGAAACTCCTTAATTTGCAGCACAATTTCCACATCATTTGTTCTTCTCTTTATGGATATACCATGCTTTGAGGAAATGCCCCTTATGTACTGCTCACAAATATATTCAATAAATATATATATCCGAATATGGGTTGCTATGGATACCTGTTACCAACAGGAGGGGTGAAAACTCAAAAATTCACTCTCTGTGTGAGCAAAATTTACCATCATTTATGGCAAAATTTCCGCATAATGCACCTACAATATCTATCTATATAGGCATATATGTTGTGATTTCGCCCAAAAACTGAGGGTGAGCTTTTAATTTTAGTCTCAACCTGTGAGTGATAGGTTTCCATGGCAACCAAAAAAATTTATAATCACCGAATATTTGGGGTGACCTGTAATTGGGATGGTATTGACTAATAATGTGAAATGTCTAGGAACAGAAGAGGCAAAAGAAATTGAATCATAAATGAAGGTAAATTTCACCGAAAAATTTAAGGCAAAGTTTCAAGTTTTACTCCTTCTATGGGCGGCAAGTGTCCAAAGCAAACAAAATTTAGAAATATATAATGATTGAATATTTGTGTAACAACAATTATTGATGGTATTTCCTCAAAATGTGGCATATATGTGAGCGGAAGAGCAAGAGATGTGGAAATTGTGCTTTAAATGAAAGTAAATTTTCCCCAAAAATGGAGGGTGAGATTTCAGTTGTCACCCATCCTATGCTATGGGTAATACCCAGTGCAACAGGTGTCAATAGCAACCAGGATTTTGGTATATTTATTGAATAGTTGTGTAAGCAGTAAATATGAACGGTATTCCCTCATAATGAGGCATATCCATAAAGAGAATAAACAAATGATGTGGAAATTGTTCCACTGGCAGGTAAGGATACATTTTGCCCAAATACAGAGGGTGAGGTTTCATATTTCACCCCTTCTCTGGCTAACAGGTATCCATGGCAACCAATATTTTGATATATATATATATACATAATATTTATTAAATATTTGTGAGAGCAGTAAATAAGGATGGTATTTCCTAATAATATGAAATACCATGAACAGGTGAAACTAATGATACGGAAATTGTGCTTTAAATGAAGGTAAATTTTGCCCAAAACCTGAGACCGAGGTTTCAGATTTCACACCTTCTATGGCAAACGGGTATCTACAGCAAACAATGTATATTCATAGAATATTTGAAGGAACCCATATTTATTTGTGAGCAGTAAATGAGGGGTATTTCCTCAAAACATGGCATATCCATTAGGGTGGGACTGGTGCCCCAATGTTTGCGGATCAAACCTGACTTTTTTTTGCAGGTGAGGTTGGTGTATGGCAGTATGTGTGTAACATTTCAGCTCATTCTATTAATATTTAGAGGTGGCACATTTCACTTGAAGTTTATAATGTAAATCCCCATTGGCGAACCCTGAAAAAAGGAGAAAAAAGCACAATTTTCCAAAAATGAGACTTAGAATCAATATTTTTCGACCATTTAAAGACCATGGGGGAGAATTTTGGGAGGGCAGTTTAAATCTGGCATAATTTTGCATTTTCCACTTCTCATCTCTGCACAATGTAGTGCCCAATATGACGAAAATGACTCGAAAACGCCTAAATTTAGAGATTTTCACACCTTATAGTGGCCTACCTATATATATTATAGCAAAATGGATGACAGTTCTGAACTGCCCTCCCGAAACCCTCCCCCATGGTTTTCGAATGGTTGAAAAATATTGATTTTAAGTCTCATTTTTGGAAAATCATGCTTTTTTCTCCTTTTTTTAGGGCTCGCCAATGGGGATTTACATTATAAACTTCAAGTGAAATGTGCCACCTCTAAATATTAATAGAATGAGCTGAAATTTTACACACATACTCCCATATACCAACCTCACCTGCAAAAAAAAGTCAGGTTTGATCCGCCTAAGATTTCCAAAATGTGGGGCGCCAGTCCCACCCTAATATCCATAAACAGATTAATAAATTATTTGGAAGTTGTGTTATAAACAAAGACTGATTTTGCCCAAAAACAGAGGGCAAGGCTTCGGTTTTTCACCTGTACTGTGGATAACAGGTATCCATAGCAACCAATATTTTAATAATATATATATTAATTGAATATTTGTCTGAGTCTGAGCAGTAAATAACAATGGTATTTCCCCATAACATAGCATATCCATAAACACAAGAACAAATGATACGGAAATTCTACCATTAATGAAGGTAAATTTCGGCCTTAAACATTGAGTGAGGTTTCAGATTTCTTCCCTTCTTTGGCAAACAAATATCCATAACAACCCATATTTTGCTATATATTTGTTGACTATTTGTTTGATTTTGTATTTTGAAATACATAATAGGGCATATTCATAAACAGAAAAGCAAATGATGTGCAAATGATGCTGTAAATCAAGGTGAATTTTGCCAAAAATGGTGGGTGACGTTTAGAGATTTACCCCTTTTATGGCTAGCAGGTATCCATAGCAACCAATATTTTGAAATACATATTTATCAAATATTTGTGGGAGCAGTAAATAAGGATGGTATCTCCTTATAATATTACATATATAGACAAGAAAAACAAAAATGATTTGGAAATTGTGCTATAAATGAAGATAAATTTTGTCCAAAAACAGAGAGCGAGGTTTCAGATTTCACACCTTCTATGGCTAACAGTTATCTACAGCAACCAATATTTTAATATTTATTCATAGAATATTTGTTTGACCAATAATTTGGAATGGTATTTGTTCATAATGAGGCATATCCATGAACAGAAGAAACAAATGATATGGAAATTGTCCCATAAATGAATATAAATTTTGCCCAAAAATGGACGGTGCAGTTTTGAGCTTTACCCCTCCCTATAGGTAACATGTATCCATAGCAACCAAAATTTCCCAACATATGTAATGCTAGCCCATGTGACTTCCTGGTGCATGAGAAATTATCTTGATTTATTTAATATTTTGGGCATGAAAATAACATATTCAAGCATATATAGCTATTTTGAGTGAAATTTTCTTTATTTATCAACTTTGTTGACCCCATTTGACCCCAAAAATAGGTCAAAGTGCATTTTTTAAATTAGTGACCCAAATAACATGGAATCATCTTCACTTTTGGTGAATTTGAAATTAATGTGAAACACTTGAAAAGTTATACTGAAAACATAAAGAAAATGCATTTTTCATTAAATGACTGTAAAATCAAGAGGTCGTTGACCTTTTACCCCTCCCAGAAAGAAAACCTACCACCTTTGGAATGTGAAAACCATGGTTTCTGAAACTCCAAAGTGTCCTCTTTCAATCGGTACCAAATTCAAGTGGTGCTCTCATGAGTAGGCCTAAGACCTGTACAAGAAATAAGCCTCTTTTTTTAGATATCTCCCTGACTAGAATGTGCTCTTTTACGTACAATATTTTGGCGCGAAATGACTTACCAAGCGCCACCTGGCATGGAAATCCGCGAGGTGCGCATGCGTAGTCTCTTCAGCTGGCTTTGCTTGGCGTACCGGTTTCGTGCAAGAACTGGCTTTCTTCTTAAATTTTTGGTTGTAATTGTCTTTAGAAACATTTCAGAATGGCGTACAAAGGTTCCGGGAAAGTGCAGAAAGTTATGGTCCAGCCGATTGTATCCTTGCTATTTTGTTTCACGATATTTTAATGTTTTTGTCAACCGGCGTCGGTGCTGCCTGAGCGATAATGAGGCGTCATGTGTTCTCTATTAAATGTGTTTGCAATTTTGCCAGTATTTAAAAGGATTATAGGACGTTTCACCGCTAGGACGTTTCACCGTCGGCAGTAGTGAGACGTTTCACCGCTGGTTTATAACAAAAGTTAGCCAAGTAATAATTGCCTTGTATCAAGTTGTATGAGCTTGATAAGCCATGATTAAACAAAAACACGCAAAACATTGTCTGTGTTGCTACTCTATCTACTTGATCTATGATTATCTAAGTTTTTTGCTACTTTGTAGCAAATAGACTAACATGTTGTTATGTTTCGTTTCACACGTTATGATGTAGCTAAATGTATGCAAAGTAACAAGAAAACATAACTAAATGGACAATGTGATTACTAGAATAACGAAGGATAACAATTTTCACTAAAACAATCAACTAAGTTATACTTTTCAAGTACTTAAATAACCAAATAGTCAAATTAACTGGCGGTGAAACGTCTCACACTACCGACGGTGAAACGTCCCAGCGGTGAAACGTCCTGCTACCTTTAAAAGCTTTTAAAGTTCATTTGCAGTTCCTCGAATATATTTCAGTGTATTGAATGTATTCCTTAACTCACTATAGAACTTAATCTTCAGATACTTGCAAAACGTGAGTAAAGACTGATATATGGGTGAAGTCATTTTAAACGAGGCCAGCCAGGATTTTGACCTTTAACAGGACATAAAAAATATTTGGCCAGTAATAAGTTCTTAAAAATTCCCTGAGATGTAGAATACACTTTTGTCTTCATAACAAATCCACTTTAACATGAAATTATGGCTTCATCATTAAGACCAGGGACTGCAAACTCTCAAAATGGTCAATTTTTGGGGGTGTCAAACGTCACATTTACAAACTGTGTTACTTTGACAGCTGATGGTTAGCAACTGAAGTAAGTTATGCTCAGTTTTTTTAATTTTAATGACTACCTATGTACCTGAACTTAAGTTTTTTTAATTCCATTCGGTATGTGAAATGTTCTGGGAATATTTCTCGGGCCACTGAAACCTCCCGTCACGTACATCATAAATGTCAAACATGGTAAATCCAGAAAAAAACGTTTTCTAAAAATGTTTTTTTTTCCTATTTAAGTGGCGTTTGGTTAATTTATTTTCCACCAAATCAAGAAAGTCTATGATAAATAATCACATACCGTCAGCTTTAAAAGGAATATCCAGCTACAGTTAAATGGTCGCAGTCCAAACATGACACCTGCAATTACTGAAAAAATTCTCACCTACAGGACGGCAAAATTTCAAACCAAATATTTTGACACACCAAGTAATATTTTTATGGGTTTTTATGCTGCCAAAATAAGTATTCCACAAGATTTATCTAAAATGTTTAAAAGGATATCCTACAGAGCAGCAAAGGCTGTGATATGGAGGATGCAAATTTTGAATGTCAATAATTCTGGGATTCTCACCTACAGGACAGATATGATGTAACGTCACTGGTGGAGGTGTTCTCATGTGTAGAGAAGCATCACATCAATTGAAATTTTTCATTTTGCTGTGAATAATAAGTTTTGTTTCTGAAATTGGCCTTGCATGAAGATACAAGACTGTAACACAACAAAATGTGTCATATGTCAAAAGTATCAAACTGGTACATCATAATGGACAGTACATCATTATTGACCAAGAAGTAATTATTGGTCAATTATGATGTACAGATGAATTTTTGTGCTTTCTGATATGAAAAGATTAACAAAGTAGAGAAAAGTTGTGTTAATTAAATTCCCAGACTTCTGTTGTCCTTGTCATGAGATTTCACAAACGCATTTCATTCTTATCTGACAGTAACATAGATTCTTTGATGTACATCATATTTGACACTTGTAATGTCAAGTATGATATACAGCATAGATCTTAGATATATGACAGTAATGTCTACATTAAATTAAGAATTATAATATATTTCGGCTAGCTTCATTTACTAATGCAGTTTATCTCAACAATACATTGTGTTTGATTTCGTTCAGCCAAGATTAATAGGCGTACATCATAATTGACACTTCATTTAAAATTCTTCTGATTATTTGTATTTTTACTGTTGTTATGAATGAGGATTTTAACAAATCTAATTTACCTTACTTATTATTTATATATTTTATGGAATTTCAGAGAATTTAAGTTCTAGCTTGAGTCGGTTATTCATATTCAATGTTTGGTGCATGTGTGTAGCTTCTGGCAACTTATTTTCCAGCTTCTTGGTGGAATTTCTCTTTTTTGTTATATTAGGGGGAATTAACATTTGGCACTTGTTCGTTTTTATTGAAATGTTTATAATTGCATTTACTGGTAAAGTTTATTAATATACAATTTGACATAATTTTTGAAACTTGGTCAATTATGATGTACGTGTGACAGAATTCTCACCTACAGGACTATGTCAAATATTATGTAACGCTAAAAATATGCCTATATCTTTTACACAACAAGTTAGATGGCTTGGATTTTACCATTCTCTCATACATTCTGTGTGTTTTTATATTTTAATCCAAAAATTTACTGAGTATTCCTATGTGCTTTATTTTGACACAACATCGAAGAAGCAAAATTGACGAACATATATTTTTGTTCCGTCAATGTGTGTATTTCAAAGCAAAATGGTCATTTGTCGGCTAAAATTGTGTTAAATTATCATCTATACCTGGAACAATGATTATATGATCAATGCTTGCTATTATCAACAATAGGGATTAAATAAAGTGGAGTCAACCAAAATTTCTCACCTACGCGGCAATATAGACTCTCCTCAGCAAAATTCTATTTTGGGCAGTGTCAGTGTAACTTAAGGACATAAAAAGTATATTTCATAAAAATTAAGACTATGGAGCACAGGCTGGATAAGGAAAACATCCTAAAACATGCATTTAAAAATTTACCCTTGTGTGACACTTTTGGCCTCATTTAAAATGACTTCACCCATATACAGTTACTCAAAAGTTATCGTATTGTTGATAATAATATTGACCATTATATTAGATTTTCTATTCATTAATGCTACATAGCTTTTAAAGATCTAGTTATTCATTGTAAAAAGTATGCCAAATGCACCGTCTTCGCGGCACATAACACATTGTTTCTAAGTCTATTTGCAATTTCACAGTAACTTAAATAGAGCCTAAACAATGGAAATATAAATATTAATACTTCAATCTATTAGCATCTGATTGCTGATACTAAGTCTTGTCATGCTGAGAAAAAATTAAAAAATGTATTGTAACTATTTCTATTCAGATATTTGCGTCCAATTATGGTGCAGAAGCTGTCATGCCGCGATAATATGGGTCATGAATACTAAGTTGAATTTTTGTTTTTTTCTTTGTGCAGAGATCCAAAATCCAGGTGTGGCTCTACGAACAACTAAATCTGAGAATAGAAGGATGCATTGTGGTAAGTGGTTGTGCAAGGATAGCTGCTACTGCATGACTACCAGAAAGATATAGGCTTATCCCTTGAAGGAGCAATCTATGTTTCATGAAACCAATAGGCTTCTTGTAGTGGCCAGTAGTAATAGGTATGCTTAGTCCTTATTTCATTTCCTTGTGAGTGTTCAATTTTGAAAAGTTTTGCAGAGCTTTTCCAAAGACCAAAATGCAATTAGCCACAAAGGCCAATTATCAATGAAATGTTTCGTATGTGGCTGATTTTTATGCAAGAATATGCTATCTTTATTAGCCACATAGAGGATGCATTATCCAATGCTAATGTGGCTAATGGCTAGAAAAAGCACTGAAGTTTTGTGAATTATGAGTCATAATTTATGGCCTATTAGTAAATTACTTCGTAAATTAATTGGATGCACTTAATGTAAACTATCATCATTATAATTTTTTCGAACTGTTTTTTTTTTTCATTTTATTCAAACCTATCAAATATTGGATCTCTGACTTTGCAGGGATTTGACGAGTACATGAATCTTGTTCTTGATGATGCCGAGGAAGTCCACATGAAGACACAAAACAGGAAGCAGCTGGGTTTGTGTTATTCCTATTTAAAGCGTATTTTTATTAAAGTAATTAGTAATGCGTAAAAAATAGTTCCCTATAAAGGGGAAACGAAATGAAGCCTGCAAAGAAATTGATGTTTAAACTTTATTGCACCTTAGCCTTTTTACAAGGGGAATTAATTCAACAAAAAAATGGATGTGTATTGAGTCATACCATTTTTAAAAGAAGAATTGATTTAATAAAACATGTACAAATTAGAAAATAAGTGATGTGAAGATCAAAATTAAAGAGTCTCCTCCGTGAAGAGAGCTATTAATAAAGTAGACTAGAGATGTCGTGTCACACAACAGCGATAAAGTTATTACGTTTAATTAAATATATATATTGAATTAAGATAAGATATAGATCTGGTTTCTTAATCAAGTTCTTTTTTGTACTTTGCAGGAAGAATACTGTTAAAGGGAGACAACATCACATTAATTCAACAAGCGCAGCCAGATGTCGAATAACACTATTCACTTTTATATTTTGTATATTGTCATTTTAGAGATATTCCATTGTACATAATCTTAGTGTATTGTCAATTATGGTCATCATTTGTTTGAGAGATTTTGTTTTATAATGTGCTGTCGAAACATGTATTGAATAAATATGAAAATGTATTTCAATTCCATACCAAAAAGTGTTTTATGACATTGGCCTATTGCAATTGTTCACCTCTTGTCTTGTGTTTGTGATTTTGTGGATAGAACGAGAAAGAATCACAAATTTGCAGGACTTCTACAGCCTGCAAAGTTGGGTCCAGGGTAGTTGGTTTTAAATGATTTGTGGTCATGGTCTTGGCCCAGATGGAACCATTTCATGGTTAGACTAGGCCTAGTGCTTGGCTTGTCCTTCCTGGCAATGTCCCTAGCGGATCCAGATTGGGGACAGGGAATTTAAAAGTAAAAGAGTCGGGGGACATAAAATTCTATCCAGAGCTGAGGGAGGAATTCAAAATTCAATTAGAAAATTGCAAATCAAAAGCAAAATGGACAGGGGACACAACACCCCATCGAGAGCCTCACTGCTCAGGGATACAACCTCTGAATCTAAAACGCCTAGAGGGTGAGAAAGTGTGAGCAAAAAGGAGTTAGTTTTTGCAATGAGGGGGGGGGGGCAGGGGGAATCCCAGGATGAAGTGGATTCTCCAGTGTGTGATGGGGGATATCCCGTTGCATTCACAACCCCAGGTGCTTAACATTCAAAACCTGGCTATGGCGCTTATTGGCTTGAAGAACCCCGACTCGCAAAACGATTCAGAGTACCAAATAGTAGCCAAATAAACGCGAGGTAGAGGGGAATCCTTCTGGCATTCATGACCGATGTGATGATTTTAGCGCCATATTGGATTTTTGCACACGGCACCAGAGTGAGGCAGGCCAGCCAAAATGGCGTCGGACGATACAGTGTATTGTCTGTGTCGCCAAACTTATGATGGAAATGGCTTCATGATCGAGTGCGATGTCTGCAAAGACTGGTTCCACGGAAAGTATGTATTCTCTAGATCATTTGGGCAAATTTTGGTGGTCCTATGTGGCCATTAAAGGGGTAATTGTCATGTCGATATGTGACGAGTCCTGTGCAGTTCCCTGCAATCTCAGGTCAGTCACTTCGTCTTCATGTTATGGTCGTTTGCTCTGTTTTTACAACCCTGATGTCGTTCGAATTTTCCGTTTGTTGAGGACAGTGGTTGGGTCAGACTTATTCTATAATCGACTGACACTATGTGACAATTTGTGGCCATCAACAGCTGATGTTTTGATGGGCGAAAATCGGTGAAACTGTAAGCTCTGCTGCCATTGTTTATCAATACTGCTGAATGCAACTTCTTGACTTCAGAAAGTGAACATGTGTATTCATGGTATGTCAGAGTGTGTATTGAATGCAGAATGTATTGCTATGCTCATCCACAAGGTACACACTCCTGCTTTAAATAATTAAACAATAATGTAGTGCAGCCACTGCGCAGATAAATTATGATACCTTGGTATTTTTATACAGCCAACATTTTCAACACTACAACAAGTGCCCGTAAATCAAATGACTCAAAGCGGCTGCTCCGATGGCAGTGGCAGCTTCAGTGGCCTATGGCTAAACTCTAGCATCAGTGGCGTCCCTATGGGGGGGCACAGGCCCCCCAATATTGGACCTGTGCCCCCCCCAGGTGCCCCCCTGGCTAAAATATACAATTAGTATAGTTTGTGCCCCCCCCCCAGAGAATCGCGTGTCCCCCAGGTGCCCCCCCGATTGAGACTCCCCAGTTACGCAACTGTCTAGCATGCCAACGAAGTTGAACGAACCACAATTCAATCGACATGCGATAGCACCTCTATGCAGGTGAAGTAGCCGCTTTAGACGAACAATTATATAATCAACAGATGACTGAGATGTGTTTACAGTACTAAACCTTAAACCTACACCCATGCACTTCACCATGAACGAAATGCATGCATGTGTGGCTAATTTGCATGCAAAAAAGCCAATTTTCTTTAGCCACGTGCAGGATGCATTAGCCAATGCTAATGTGGCCTACGGCAAGGAAAAAAACTGCTTTGGTCCAGACTGTCAGACTGTCAGTGATGGAAATGGAAAATTTTTGATAATTGCAATTTCACCACTGAACATTGGGGGAGCTGTTGCAGGGTATTGCACCCCCAGTTTCTTGATCAAGGGACCCCAGCTCCCCCTGGCTCCCCTTCCAATTTCCATCACTGGATATGGCATAAAGGATTTTTATGGAATTGATAGCAAGAAATTCTCGACATTTGTTCAACAAATTTTTATGTATTTTCTTTTCCCTTTGATTCAGCTGTGTGGGAATCCAAGAGCACCAGGCTTCTGACATTGAGATCTATCACTGTCCAAACTGTCAAGTGGAACATGGCCCTCTTGTGTGTGAGTAATTTTACTAATAAGATATTTGCAAGGCTTGTGCGTTACTTTTGTAACATTAATTCTTTCAGAAACTAATTTTAGTTTTTAATATGTAAATGCTAAAGCATGATGACAGCATCACCTGTACACAATAGATTGTAATGAGGTAATTCCCAGCTAAATTATTAGAAAAAATAATGGGGGGGGGGGAATTATTTCAGGGTCCCGAATCAATTATTTGGGGGGGATGGAAAAATGAAAATATATTTGGGAGTAAAATTATTTGAAAAAAAAAGAAAAAGTGGAAGTGTTCGGGAAAGAAAAATTCAGGAAAATAAAGTTTACACATTTTTTCCGAAAACTAAAAATTTGGATTGAAAAAATTGCACGCGGGGCTGAAGCCATTATGACACATAGCTTCATCGCAACACTTCATTTTTCTCACCCTTCTGTTACAGTGAAGAAGAGAAGGAACTGGCACCGACATGATTACTCTGAAGCAGATGAAAATATTGTAAGGGTGTGTGTACTGTGTTGTAGTCCTAGTGGTAATGAAATTATCCATTTGGTTGTTGCGTCATTTATATGTGTGTGTTTGCTGGCTTGTTGAGTTGTCGTTTTAAAGCAATAAACATTTTTTTCGTATATTTTCAGGCTGTCCAGACAGGGACTTTTGTGTTTGTACAGGAATTAAAAGGCAGAGCCTTTGCCAGGTATGTATTTATATGTTCAGGTTGTGAATAATGCCAAACTGAATTAGTTAGTCACTGAAAAAAAGAGTGGAAAGTTATACATGTACATCTTGCACATTATCATTTTGCCTGAGAATTCAGCATGTCCTATATGATGGTATTTTAAACTATTTGGCATAAATGTTTTATTTTGTTCCTTTATTTAGCCCTGATGACATGCCATTATTGCGCATGCATGGGAGTGAACTGACCTTGGAATACTTTGACCAAAATGGATTTGACGGACCGATTCTTGTTGACAAGAAAGATGGACTCGACCTGAAAGTCCCTCCTCCCAGCTTCACTATTCAGGACGTGGAGTTATATGTTGGTGAGTGTCTTCAAATCCATATCGTAAAATGGTAATGAATTTTAGCGTAATGAATACCAACAAGTTTGAATCCATAATAACGCTATTTGCTGGACTCCACTTGGATTTTAGTCCATGGGACAGCGCTTTTAAGTCTGAAAAATTGTGAAATAGCTCATACTCATAGCTCTAGCTGGATAGCATAAGCTTATTTATTGACCAGTGTGTCCCATTAACCTACTATCCATTCTATGCTTCACTGACCAAATGTGCAAAAGTTTATAATGGTGTAATATTTTTATATGCGTATATCTTTTATTTTCAAATAGAAATAGTAGACTATCATGGGTTTTGTTATCTAAGCATATGGTTGATTCGGCCTACATGTAATTAGCATATTCGTTAGCAGGAGATTTTATAAAGTTACCAATACTCTAGTATTTAAATTTAAAGTTATACCCAGTAGTATATAGATGCCTTCAATAAATACAAAACATTAAAATAATTGCTTATTTATTTTAGGCTCAATGAGAGAGGTGGACGTAATAGATGTATCCCGACAGGAGGACGTCAAAATGCTCATGCGAGAGTGGACGGAGTACTACACCAGTCCTCACAGGTCCAAGATTCTCAATGTCATCAGCTTGGAGTTCTCCACAACAAGGTAAAAACAAAATTACATGAATTATTGTGTAAACAGTAAAACATATTTATAAATGTAAAACAATATTATGAATATAACTCCTGTAAAATAGACATAAAAAATGTGTCATTCGAATTGAGTATTTGTTGTAAACTTTTGAATACATCAAGGGGTGTACATATGTGAGACTATTGTGAGTCATAAATCTAATCTGCAATTGAACTATGAAGACTTAATCCTGACCTTTGGAATTCCATAATATTGTGATTGTTTCGTAGCACAAAGGTCCTAGTTTTAACTCACTGAGCTTTCGCCCATCTCTCATGGGCTACCTCAGCTGTCATATGAAACAATCACAACATAATCTGCAATTATTTTATTTCAGGTTAGCCGAGTTTGTGGAGCCTCCGCGAGTGGTCAAGGAGATGAGCTGGGTTCATCAATTGTGGCCGGAGAATATCCAGGACGGGGAAGAAGTGCAATTTGTGCGTCCTGAAGTTCAGCGTTACTGCCTCATGGGCATCAAGGACAGCTTCACCGACTTCCATGTGGATTTTGGAGGCACCTCGGTGTGGTACCATGTCTTAAGGGTAAGAAATGAAAGAGAAAAGATCCAGTCATGTAAGTCAAGTTAAGTTAAAAGTCTCAAGCTATTGACCAAAAGGAAGCATTGGTGGGAATACCTGACTGACCTTTATTGCCTTAAGTCAACATGGGTAAATGAATAATTGAACATGACATAAAAATTATAGTTTTGTTATTGAAACAAAATTTAATGTTTTTTGCAAGGTAGCTACGGGCTGGTTGACTTTCTCTTGGGATAAAGCCCCTTTCTTATGTATCGTATCTGGAACCCTGCACTTCATATTTAGAGCTTAAAATCAGTTCACCTTTGTTATGAACGACTTATTTCATCTACAAATTGATTTTTCAGGGTGAAAAAGTATTTTACATGATCCGGCCAACTCCCTCCAACATGGCTCTTTACGAGCGTTGGATCTCATCGTCCTCTCAGAGCGAAACTTTTTTTGGTGACCTCGTTGATGTTTGTTACAAGTGCACCGTCAAAACCGGCCAGACCATGTTCATCCCCACGGGGTGGATTCACGCTGTCCTCACTCCCATTGACTCCTTGGTGTTCGGAGGAAACTTCCTGCACAGTTATAACATAGGTCTTCAGATCCAGTAAGTCTTTTGTATGATATTTATAAATTAAAAGTTTTTAATGAATTATTGTGTACATTTTATAATTACGTATGTCTCAGGCTTCCATTAAATTTAATTTGCCTCCAAACTGTGCATTTTCCCTTTTGTACATTGAATGTTTTTCCATCTTTCAGGGTACATGAAATAGAGAAACGTGTCAAAACCCCAGAGAAATATTTATTCCCAAATTATGAGACTGTTCATTGGTATGCTGCCAAGCATATCTTTGATATCATTAAAGGTGAGGAAACGATTATTTATAACAAATTTTGCCGTCTACATTAATTGAATTTTTGCACTCTCTGTGTCGCAGTTACTAAACTATGATTTTTTTTTGCAGAGGCCAATGAAGAGAACATGCCGATCACAGAACACATTGCAAATGGAGCCAAAGATTTGGCCACGGCACTGAAGAACTGGACGAGCAAAAAAGATGTGAGTATTTAATACGGCTATAAATACAGAAAGGTGGATGCACTTTGGGATGGCATTGAGTCAGGCACTCCTCTATGAACATGCTATGATTTGTTGAGGATCTAAGACCTTGGAAGTGTTGCCGTCTGCTTCTGCAACTCCTCACCGTCTCACACACAGAGCCTGATATCTCATGCCCAAGCCTTAACTTGTCATCTGTATATTGACAAGTAGTGCCATACTATGAGGCATGGGCCTGTGCTGAGATGTTGCAAAAATGTTGCAAAGATACTGCTGCTGCTCTTGGTCGCATCCTTTGCTCCTCACTGTGTGAATTATTTCTTAATCTTATTAAACAAAAATCTAACTTTTCTCCCCTGATTTGTACTTGTTAAAAAGTAACTTACTAAGTTTGTGAAGCATTACTGTCCTCACTCAGTGTTGTCCTGTGTCAACAAGAATTTCACAGCAGTACTAGCAGCCGTATATATATGAAGTAGCTCTAAATATGGTCAATAAGTAACACAGAGCACTTCAACACTTTAACAATAAGTCAACCAACACATGTATTGCAATGCCTTTTACTAAGCATTGAGTAATGATAAGACCAGTACTGATTTAGTTGGTGGAGGTCTGGTAAGATTGGCATTGTGCAGCATGGATTGGATCATTTGTGTTCAGCGTTATTGAGGTTTCTTTTTAATAACAAATGCATTAGGAAGACATTGAAATAAAATACACTGATGATGTACTGCGCGTATGAAGGTCCGTCTGACCATGAAATATCTTGTTTGCAGCTGAACGGGCGCCATCTAGTGAGTGGACTCGTTTTCATTCTTTTCTTGTTGAGCGCACTCGATCTGCATGGTGCTGCCACCTGCTGTTAATGCTCTGCATCATCATATTATATCTATAATCTATAATACACACCGTAGCCTCTCTGCTTCTGTCTGTGTTGGTTCAAATTGCTGTAACGTGTCCTGGTTGTCTCGTTGCGCTCCTGTCCTAGGAATTTGAATCAAAGTTTTTGTTGCTTGAATGCTGCTTGTAGCGTCCTGTCCGAACCACGTCTGAATGAATGGAATCCTTCAGAAAGAGGGTATATTTTCATTTGGGCAGGATTAGGATAGGATAGGATAGGATACTTTATTTGCACAACGTAGGCACTTACAATATAATGAAAAATGAACATACATAAATATATATATAACTAAAGTAAAATGTTGTACAGGAGGGCACCCGAGCAGAAAACTGCTGTAACCCAAAGGGTAGGTGCACCCCCTCCCCCTTTTAGATGTACCCAAGATAAACAATGATATGTAAATAAATACAATATATCAGGTAATTGTTCTAATTATATGAATATACAAAAATAGCTATATATGTGTAATTGTGTATACACTTTCTAATACATTATACAAACAGAGATAATCAGTCTGGGAAATTACCAACACGTGATGACAATTGCAATTCCAGCTAAGTCCAGGATTGCTGCATTATTATAATTTGGGGAATTCATATCCATATAGAGGTTATGCCCTGAAAGGGAAATTTGAACTAGTCGGTCAAACCTTGGAATGTATATCAACTTATAGGTTTTCTTGCTTTATCATAATATTCGTGAAGCCCTAACTAGGTCTTTGTTAGCAGCTGCTAGCATCTATATTGTGCTGGAAATGTTCATGTTAAGTTGCTTTTTACTACCCAACAGCTTTTTGTAGCTGCATCCTTATTTAGAGTAGTATTTAAAGCTTCAGCAAGATTTATATTCTCAAAAATTCACATCCTGTAGACTAACAAATTTAGAAATATATTTTGCGAAACAGTGTGAGAGATGAATTGATGAGAATATGTGTTTGAATGTGATCATGAAAAGAATATGGAGTCTGGTACTGTACATGTAGTTATACTTTATGAAGTAAGCTAAAATTGCCAAAAAATCATTACATGTGATATAAAGCGGTTCAGTTAAGCAATTTAGGTGTTAAGATGTGTTGATTGGTTTGGCAATTTTTAACATTATTTACAGTGCTCCGCTTTGTAGATCTGATACTAGACAAAGCATGTTCCTATTTGCACATATTTGAGATTTCTATCAATTGTATATATACTTCCTATGATTATGAGTTTATGACAGTCATTGTGTGGTATTTATATCTGTACATCTTTGGAACAATTGGAATCTCTTTGTCCCATGTGTCTGTGTTATTTGATATACTTAGTTATAATGGCTGTCTGGTTACCGGTTATGTTCTAGGCGTAATACATTTCCGTCTTAACAGTCATTTGCATGAATTTTCAAAGACTTGATTGTATTATATTTCCCTTCACCCTAGCTGACATTCTCGTTTTAACAGTTTTGCAAAAGGGACACTGTGCCAGAGTCATTGCAGTACAACAAGCTGCTGAAGGACCTGAACAAGGAAATAAAGATCGTCCAACAAAGAGGAATTGTAAGTATAATCTTGACCTTAATCTGCACATTTTGTGATTGTGAAGATCTCTAAGAAACTTCAAGTTATTCTTGCTGTGAAAGAGAGTTAGGGAGGGCTGCAGTTTGTATAAAACAATTTAAGTCAGTGCATTGGAAATGGCATATCATGTTTCCTAGATGTGCATTTTTGTTGGGATTTACTATTTCATTAAGATAGTTAATTTTAGAATGATAGGGGACCCTTTTAGTGAACTGATCATAATAGTAAGACTTTCAAATTCTCTTGAAAAGTTGCGACAAATTTTATTTATCATTTAACCTATTATAAATTGATGATTGTGCTATCCTTAAACTGTTATTTTATGTCAACTGCGCCTTCAATTGTAGCAAATGAAAGGGAAGAAGTTAGATTTCAAGAAACCTCGAAAGAACAAGAAGAAGGATTCCCAGATGCCATACCCGAGCAAACTGACGATGGACGTCCAGGGCGGAGGCTACACGCAGATCTCTTGTGGCAAGGTAGACCTATCTGTCATCGAGAAGCCCCAAATGTCCGACTTAGATGCTCTTCTCAACCTGCAAACTCCTGCAGGGGGCACCACTTCCCCTGAGATAGCAAGTGCTGCCACCCAGGAGGAGGAGGAGGAGGAGGTTCGTTGTCTTGTGTCCTTTTCTTTGGTTTAAAACTGCAAACATTCCTGATCACACTCCTAATTATTTGGCAACTGATTTTGGCAAATAGGCTCATCTTGAACGAGAGAAGCTACTCTTCAAAGTTGGTTGCTACAATTTGAAACTTACTGTGAAGTACAGTAATGTACATTGCATGCACTGTGCTTTTGCAGTGTTGCTTCAAATTGTTTGGTATTTAGATATTAAAGTAAAAATATCATATTTGCTGAAATGAATGCCTTGTTTTGCAAGGATGGCTGAGGTCAGGACCTCCACTTAATAATTAATGCCAGGCTTCCAGCAAATATGATGTACAAGTGCTCAACTCCATTGCAACAGTGCTACTGTCCCGACTGAGTACCCAATTGCTCGCAACACAGTTGATCTGAAAGAACAAAGTGTACATTTTTAATGAAACTTTGGAATTATGAGAATTCTTGCAGTTTCTTGCTTCATTCAGTTTTATTCATGTAATTATTGTTTAATTAGTTTGTGGTATTCTCATTTAATTTAATTTGCGAGTTAATGTGGTCCATTTTCTGCTCTAAACTATAGTAGTTTTACAAGTTAAAGTAGGCGGGACCAAGGTTTCAGGTAGGAATTATCATGTGTATCATGTGTGTGTTTTTGCAATGGATATTCATTTAATTTCTGGTCTATTTTGGTGGGAAATTATCACATGTTGTTCATTGTGATTTTAACGTGCAGTACACAGTATGGTATAGTGTTGTGTATCAAAATTTGATGGTTTATAAAATATTTCTTTCTTGGCATGTATAATATAACAATTTGTATAGCCTACCCTAGCTTGGTGTTAGCACATTTTCCCACAATTTGTCTCAAGTTTAAAATCTTGTGTTTCTTTGTTCAGTATGACATTGTGTGTATTTTAAAAATATTTCATAGACCTAGAAAAATAAATAAATTTACAGTATGAAATTCTCCCCTGTCAAGGTTTTGTTATATAGCGTGTTAAATGCCTTATCCTGATATTTATGACGCAAATTTGTGATCAATATTATAACTAAAAGTGAGTAAGGTTCTAAAAATAAACCAGCCATATTGTTTTCAAAGCTATTATGAGAATTCCTAAACGAATAATCAATTGATAGTGCTCGGTTGTTACTTTTAGTGATTTGCTGAGACTGATGTTTTTATGAAGTTGCCACAATTATAGTTGTTTCCATTCAGACTATTGGAGGTTCCTTGAAGGTGCGTATTCCCAAAGCTGGAGCTTACTTAGAACAACAGATTAAGGAGGAGAAGATAAAGGAAGAAAAGACAGACATCTCAGTGTACGACTTCAAAGATGAATTTGACGACACAGTTACCTCCCCAAAGAAATCTCCCATCAGATCTCCCATCAGATCCCCTTTGGCCAAGATGTTGAAAACGCCTCCATCTCACACCCTCAGTACCTCGACGCTACCTCCCTCGTTCAAGCTCAAGGTCTCCAACGTCGTAAGCCTCCAAGGGTATGTTTATCTTGTCTTTGTGACATTGGGTCTCATTTTGTCACTGTGAAAGAAATACTCCTCATGAATATTTGGTGTCTTTTTATGAAATGTCAGTCTCAGTTTCTGTCTGTCACAAGATTAGACAACCAGATTTTTAAAAGCTTCTCGATCTTGCTTGTAAAGAAGAACTTTATCAGCCTGGCAATTATTGTTGATTTGTACTCCTATTATGCTTCTAAATATTCCTATTCTTGCCATATTTAACTTCTGCTTCCTTTTATCTGCTGCTTATCTAAATTTTTTGCCCTTTTTTATTAAAGTGGATTTCCAATTAATAAGTTCTCATTTTGACCACTAGGGGCAGATCACCTGTCAGTTCCTTAGTTCCAAAGCAACTGGCAGATGGAACCACAAGAGCACTACCAGGGCCACCTCCAGGAAAAACTGTGAAGGAGGAGTCAGACACAGAGGAAGAAGACAACTTGGTAGTTGATGAACGACCTCCCAGCAAGAAGCAGCGCAGAGACAGCAAGTCAAGTGGCTCCTTGAAGCTCAGGCTCTCCAGTGAGTGATTTACTTATCTAAACTTATGATTAGCCACTTGAAATTGGCCAACTATGTGCTGGAAGTTAGTTGGCACAACTTCAAAACTACTCCCACCAATGATGTGAGAAAAAAAACAACCACTGAACAGGATGAGTTACAAACCTACTAGACCTTGACCCATGTGCTTGTGGCCTTGCAAGTTACAACTTAGCTCAAATTCTCTGAACCAACATACTTGCAACTGTTGTTTATGCTCTCATTGTCATGTATTGGATTTCATATTAAAGATTCACTGATAATTACGAAGTTAATTAATACTAATTAGCTAATACTTATTACTGCAAAATTTTGTGTGTACATATGTGAAGATTCACACTTAGTTTTGTAACTATGTTAAAATGTTCTTAGAGTGTGTAATTAAAATTTTCTGCATTTTTCTTTCCAGCAAAAGACATAGAAGGAGACGACCCGCGGAGTATGGCATCTCCTGAAGATCGAGCGAACATTCCCACGATCCGTGGTGGCCTCAATTGCAGCATTGCGGACATCTTAGAGGCCTCGGGTTACGGCACGGAGACCGACTTCAAGATAGATGAAGACATGGGCCGTGCCTCCCCCTCCATGAGAGACGCTATTCAAGGAATGCTGTCAATGTCTCGAATGGGAGGGCTGCAACTTGGTTCCGATGTATTCGACCTGAAGCCAAAAGCTCCCCTCAGGACGCCGTCAGAACAGAAGTCTCCGCTAAAACGACCCTCCCAGAATGACGAGGAGACCATTGAGAAAATGCCCAACTGCTACAAGGACGAAGAATATGGTGAGGAACTGCAGTTAAATTACAAGACTCAGTGTGGTCTCATGTTTGTTGTTTGACATATTACTCTGCATTGTCTAGATTTTATGATTATTGACAGGTAATAGAAAGTTCTTAAGTTATACCAAAAAAGTTTAATTTTTCATTATCTACAAGGAGGATGCATTAGCCTATACGGGTGTGGCTAATGGCCAGGTAAAACACTGCATTTCTTCTAACTTATTGGCAGAGTGTGGATCTTATTTGCTAATATGTCATGTCTAGCATGCCTATCATCCTTTGTATGTAATAATAATAGACACTCCTGTATGTGTCTTGTTCTTTCCTTTGAATATTAGCTTTGTCCTTATCTAAGTGTTTTCTGTTGTAGTTTACCCCACATTGGATTTGTCAGACAGTGAAGATGAACATATTTTCAAACCCAGGGGAAGACAAAAGAAGGACGAGACGTGGAATCCTAAAGGTAAACAAATATAGACTGGATATCCGTTGGCTTTGTGGATAAGAGTGCAATGGAGACAGGTTGTGTATAGTGTTCTATGCTGGGGCAACTGAAATACACTGGGCAATGGGCATCCCTGAATAAATAGTGAACCAACTCTTGGCATTATTGAGCCAGAAGCTTGAATTAATGCTTGTTCTTCCAGCTGATATCCTGAAATGGCCCTGCATTGCATTTCAGTGACATGTTTTGAATATTAATAAAATTGATATTTTCTTGCAGCCAAATTGTCGCCAAACTGTCCAAAACCTGAAAGGCCTCATCGGGAAGGAGTGAAGAGAGAAGCAGTGGAGAGTGGATTGGCCGCTGCTAAGGCTCGCTTAGCAACTCAACCGGTAAGTTTAATGATGATATTTACTGGCATGCAAAATTGCAGATTGTTAACTTAATGCATTGTTTTGCTTTGAAGCCTGTGGGTAATTGTTGTGTGACTAACATCAAATATTTTGTCATCTCATTTTAGGCTCCGAAAAGACAGTACATCAGAAAGAAGCCGAAACCTCTTAAAATTGAAGATGTTCGGCCGAGCACCTCCCTGAGTCCTTTAAGCCCCTTTCCCAGCAGTTCTACATGTATGTATAAAAGCTTTACAATAGTTTTTCACTACTAATGCGAGTTTAAATTTGGCTAACATAGACTCTAACTATGCAATGACACAATTACCACTTTGGTGTTTTTCAATTCCAGCTCCAGCTTTTCCTACCGGCAGCAAGAAACCTGGTGTGACTTCACCTACCGGTAAGTCAATTACAATATACTTTATATTCCTACATAATGCGTCAAATAGCAAACTGAGATCAGACCTAACTGCTCTGAGTAACATTATACCTGGTAACTGCATTGAACTATGTGGAGTCGAATTTGCAGTGCTTTCTGTCTTGTCTTCTAAATCATAACGTAAAAGATGCAAGTATTGTCAAGCTATGAATATATTTCCCATTTCTTTACAGCTATTAAGAAGCCCAAGAAAGGCATGGCCACAACAAAACAAAGACTTAGCAAAATCCTGAAACTCAAGTTCTAGCCTTAACTCATTCATCAGTCGTCTGAATCTATCATTTGCATCAGTCGTCTGAATCTATCATTTGCATCAGTCGTCTGCATCGGTCATCTGCCTCAGTCGTCTGCATCAAACGTCTGAATCCGTCATGTACATCTGCCTCGCAAGGTCTTCCTTATCATATGTCCTCATCAGTCGTCTGTCATCGTCATCAGTTGTCTATCATTCTCATCAATCGTCCAATTTATCCTCATCAACTTGCCTCTGTGCCGCTCGTTTTACAAACCGTTTTCTCATTCAGCACTTCCATTCGTCACATATCGACCAATCATGCTTCAGTTCGATTACAAGCGGATTATGCGCTAATACACAGACTATTACAGGTTTCTAATCATAATCATGGTGCTTATCAATTGGCATGAACATTTCAGTTAGTCAGCTTTGCTTTCACAATTATCCAAGTACATTTTTGCGATGTAATGGAAGAGTTCGCAAATCAAGTTACTCTCGTTTCTTAGCACAATTCAGCTTGTGGGCATTTCATTTATTCATGCTGCTCCACACATGGACATTAGCAAATCATCTTCATACTCATGCAGCGTAATTAGTCCATTATGATCTCAGAATTGTGTGGGAAACTTGAATACATTGGAGTTAACTTTTAAAATCATGAATGTCTTAAAATGAGTGTAGAGTTTTTGGATCATTTTGTAAGCAGTGCTTTTCCCAGGACAAAAATGCAATTAGCCACAAAGGCAGTTTTGAGGGAAATGCATGAACAATGTGGCTAATTTGATGCAAAATATGTGATTTTCATTAGCGTCTGATTAGCCTCATGGAGGATGCATTATTATTTGCCAATTGAATGCTGGCAAATTCCTAGGAAAAGCACTGTATTGTAACTTGTAAGCCGTCACAAGTTATTGAGTTTGTGGTGGCCTTCTTTTGCTAGTTCTCAGTTGTATGAGGTCTGGTCCGTGTCCAATTAAAGAGTTTAGAGTTGACAATCAGGGGATGTTACAAATCACTGTAAATATTGTATTTCTTTCTGTATATATAGTTGGACGTCTGTGATTGTGAAAGGTGTAAATTTGGATTCTAGGAGTGTGTGCTGAAACAAAGAGCTTTACAGAATTGTATGAATTTTCACTCTGAAGTGTGTGGTTCTGCTTCTTTAGTCAGCATTAATAATTCTTTGTTGTGTCGCTTACAATTTATCATTGTTAAAAGGTTGAAAATTGTTGTTTTGTAATCCTAATTTGGTGAGAGTATCTTTTATTGAGTTCTTCGAAGAGTCATGTGTGCAGTTATAGAAGCGCTTTCCTACCGAGTGCCATGGTGTGACAGGGACCCAGAAAACAATTGCTTCATATGAAAGCCTTACTATCAAATCATGTGCTTATGTGTACTGTTGAGATGTAAATATTATCTAAATGTACATTATCTTTTGATTGTTGCAGTATTGTACAGATTTGGTCTTCTACTTATGTTGTGTTTTGCACCTATTGGTTCGCAAGTGTCTTTTAATAGCATAATATCATTTGCAAATTATTTAATTATCAAACGAAAGCCACTGTAATACTCCATGTTAAAATATAGATTATTGTCCTCATTGGGGTACCACTATTTATTTTGAACTTCAATCCAGTATAAACAAATCAGATCACTGCCAGAAATATAGTTCTTCCTTTTAATTACTGGACACGCACAGTTGCTATGTGTAAACATAGTCTTGTATACATGTAAACTATGAAATGACAATAAATACACTAGAAATATTAATCCAACTTTGTTGACAGTATTTGTCAGAAATAGAGACATATTGCCTTTGTCTTTATTGAGGCAGGGTTTATTTACTGCATTTACATAACTGACCGCTGTAACATGCAGAACTTTTGATCAAATGTTTGAGAGAGTGGAGACATTGTAATGATATATGCTGATTGATGGGCCAATCAGTTACCAGACGAATGGTGAGGCTGCAGACTGTTTTAAGTCGGACTGGCTATCAAGTCTGAATCTAGGTCAGCCGAAGTGCGTTGTTCTTCAAGTCTGCATAAATTTGCAGAACTGTGGTAGAATGGGGCAGTAATGCATTTGAGCATGGACTTCGGAATCAGTCTGACATTGATGCAGCTCAAGCAGTGATAATTTGTTGCTTGCTCCCTGGTGGTTGCAAATGAGTTGGCTAATGTAGCCCGCTATCCAGGAAGTTCAGCACTCTGATTACACTTGAAGGATGCGACTGATCAGTCTTTCCCATGTAGTGTGTGCGAAAGTGACACGCATCTCTAACATTTACTGCCCTGAAGGTCTTTCGATCCTTTGATATTAAACAACTGAGAGGCCAAAGAATTTCAATACCTGCTTGGATAAATGTTGAAAGATTTGCCATGGGCCAAATGGATGGCTGTGTTCAGGGTTCCCACAGTCAGGGAAAACATGGAAAATCAAAATATTTTGAAAAGTCATAGAAAATTCAAATTTTGACTACAATTCACGCTAAAATTCTGTCTCTATGGCAGTCAGTTGGTTTTTCGAATGGACAGACAGTGGATGATGGTCATCACGTGAATTTGTTTCGGGGTGAATCTAAACCTGAATGATAAAAGTATTGGTCATGGAAAATCCAATACTTGGTCATGGAAAGTCATTTTGTGGGAACCCTTTGTGTTCATGCTTTGAATGACAAAAGTGAGCAGGTTGCAGTTTGCTATCAATCACAATTTGGTTTGACTGTTCACTTTTCCCTTCAGACAAATTTGACCTGCAGATCTGCAGCAACTTGATGTTCTGTGCGCAAATTCTATTGCACAAAAATTATCCCAAGTGCTGAAATGATCATTTCAAAACCAAATAAAGAATTTGGGTTAACAAATTCATTTAAAAATAACAATACTGAAACAGTTGCTTTTATACACAAATTTTATTATAAACGAGGCCCATACAGATGTTGTAAGTCCGCCTAATGACATGAACAAACAGAGGAACAAAATCCACATAATAAACATAACCAGTTAGTATATTGCACCAAAATATGTACAATTCCAAGTAGAATAAATATATTCTGTAATAGTCCTATTAACAGTGATACAAAGAATGCAATATGGCTGCCCTTTGGTGACATTGTTCAGAATGCAAATTTTTACCTCATTGTTAAAATCAATGAGAAAATATCACAGATTAATAGATCGGCCAGCATGAGCACACACGTCCTGGAAAGCCATAGTTAACTCTTTCAGTCAGGCAGAAAACTTAAGCACAATCATGGTTAAATTATTTCATTCGTTAAATCTCATTTCAGCAGTGAATAACAGCAGGCATTTAGTTTATTGGTAGGCCTAAATACATTTTAAAAATTTCTATATATCATACAAAGTTAATCCAAAGCTGATAGCAATTGTAAAAAAATTCATGAAAAATCTTTGAAAGGATTCAGGATTCCGCAGTATTGTTTCAAAAGCACAACTTAAGACCTGACTTGCAAACAAATGTGTACAATTGAACTCGATGGGACTGATATTTAGGTGTAAGTTTTCGAGATCCATTCCCAATAATATCTTTAACCTAGGGAACTCACTTATATTTTCCCATGCAAACAACGTCTTTAACAAAATAAATTCGACCAACCATTTCGCATTACATGTATGTTTAAACAATATAATGTGTCGAAATTAATAAATCACACCATACAACTTGCATAGTTTTGAAGTTTACATTTTACATGAAAATATGAAGCGCAACAATAAACTATCATACAGCTGGTCATAATTCACATTATTAAAATGTAGATCACGAAAATATGATATACAATTATCACAGCTGTGTTTCATGTCAGCTCAATGAAATGGAAATTATTGACTCATTTTCAAAAATATATATGTATGAATTTAGATCAAAAGGCAAGAAAAATACATATCCTATATAATATATATGTAACTTAAATCAATAAGTATATCCACAAATGGAAAATATTTACGGCACATTGCTTATAACTTAAAACATGAACCTTCTTGCAAAGTCATGAAAAGCGTCAAGTGATAATAATGTTAGTCATTATTATAACTTCTAATTTTTGGAAATTTTGTCCGATAAAATTACAAATGCACGGATAATGTAGATAGGTCTGTGACAGAGAGGAATAAAAGAAGACAGTTGACATGTAATAAATGCATTTTGAACCATCATTAACTGAACGACAATCAACCTTTTATATTAACAACTTACGTTCAGAAATTAAAGAGAACTCTTTGCGTAATTTGAAAATAGTGATTACTCTCTGTCATTAAGTAAACTAAATTCTTCACATCGGAGTTGATAACACTTTCCATTCACAATCAGCACACCAAACAAGCTACAGAAACCCACATGCATACTCCTCACATGATGATAGCTGACTCCGGCACTGACTTGTCTATGGACTTGTGGGGTAAGATGCAAGCGCCGTTGAGGTAGATTTCATCCTTGACTGTCACGTCTTCTCCAGTTACCGTAACATTCTCCATGCGAACCTGCAAAGCAATTTTCAAATTATGAAGGAAACGCGAAGGGCCGAAGGCGCATGTATACCTCAACAGGAGAATGTATTATTTAATTGATACATTCATTGCAGGAGTTTGCTGCGCAATATTTATAGAAATTTATTTGCATCACAAGCGACTGAAGCGAGTGAGCATTACATAAGTTGTTTATATCACATATATGATATTACAAATATATTCAGAAATGAAAATCGACTACATATTGAAGAATTCACACTGCCCCCTGCTTGTCCAGCTGGTTTAAAATAATGTCATATTTACAATTCGGGAAGGTTTTTATTAAGCCGTTATGGTCCATTTCATTGCTATTTGACAGTAAAAATATTCATGTCAGTATGTTAGGCCTACTGCATTTTTTTTGCAATATGTGCTGGAAGTTTGATATCCATCTATTGATCAGGTTCTATTTCTATCAATTACCTCCAGCACTAGTCTTTCTATTATTATACATGCTGATTAAGCAGCCAGAACAATGCCATCTTATAACTAACAGCTAACTATAGTAACTGCTGTCAATACAGTTAGGCCTACTCATTCTCCAATATGACATGCTGTGGCACTTACCCATTGTCCTATGTGCGAATCCCAGCCAATGATGCAACTGCTGACCCACGCATGTGACCTGATTTTGGCATTCTTCAAAATGACGCTGCGTTTCAGACACACTCCATCCTCCACCGTGACTCCAGGTCCGATAGCCACATTTGGGCCAATTCGGCAGTTTTTACCTATTTTGGCTGTAGGATGCTGAAATAAAAAATTTGTGAAATAAAATCAGCATAAACGGAACATTCTTTTAAGCGGAAAAGAGTGTAGCGCAAAAGAAATGTCCCTTCAAAAATAGCGACACTAAAAACCATATGATTATGCACTAGCCATAAATGACCATATCTTAATTTAAGGATAATAGTTATGTATGCAGGATCTATCTGATGCATTTATTCACACTAAAAGTAAATTATGATAGAATCTGCTATGATTATTGTGATATGAATTTTGGTGAAAAGTCTAAATATAGCATTGCACTTACAACTAGGACATTGCCCACAATCTCAGGTCCCTCGTGCAGCTGGTCCGGCGACCTCTGTCGAAGATCATTCAAGTACAAACACACTCCTGTGAGAAAGTCCTTGGGTTGACCTATGTCCATCCAGAAACCTGAGAATGAGGCAAATTATTATATCAGTGAGGAAAAGGAAACTCTATATACACCATACCCTTGCCATACAGAAATTATAACGTATCATTTTACTGATATGAGCCTATAATAAGGCAAATTTTATGTGAATGAGTCACGCAAAAGACAAGTGTCCAAAACAATAAATCCAGATTTCTGTCATGCAAGATTATACTGCACCTGTTGCATTTCATTGTTTATGGCAAAACAGTATTAGACCCATATTGGTCAATATTATATTAATATAGATATGTAATTTGACTTCATAGATTTTCATCAATAATAGTTGCTACATTATTTAAACATGTTTTTTATGAACTGTCTCATTCAGTGCATAGCTTTTTGTAAAGTGTAGAAAATTAAATTTAGCTTAAAAAATTCACTTTAAAAATAGTGTGTACCAACCTTTCAATTCCATGGCAAACAGTTCACCATCCTGGGCCATGAAAGGGAAGACTTCTTTTTCGATTGAAGTAGGTTTGAGCTGAAATTTACCCAGAGACAATTTAAATTTAGATTAAGGGGAATGCAAGGAAGGTATGAATAGTGCAGCCCACCAAAGCAAGTTCTTAATTGTCACTCACGAGGACTGATTGATAACAGAAATGATTAGAAATAGC
The DNA here is from genome assembly GCA_026936325.1 of Platynereis dumerilii. NCBI lineage: Eukaryota > Metazoa > Annelida > Polychaeta > Phyllodocida > Nereididae > Platynereis > Platynereis dumerilii. The sequence continues at coordinate 30,886,156 of JAPTHN010000011.1, forward strand.
AGAACTTAGGAATTTCATGCGAGCAAAAAAATGTAATTACCTGTATTCTGCTTAACATCGATGGACTGAAAATGTACATGCCAGCGTTGATTTTATTTGAGACAAATTCCTGAGGTTTTTCAACAAAACGTTCTATTTTCCCATTCTCAGGGCTGTACACAACTACACCGTATTTCGATGGCTCCTCCACTTTAGTTACCTGAAAGACGAATCTGTTGTAGGTACTAAAAGAATGTCTCAATTGACTTACTGCATGGAGTTAATACATTGAGGTAAAACTAAAAGCACAAAAATTAGAGGGTAAACCAACAGATAATCATAGTATTGCATTTTTAAAATATCTGGACTTGAATATCATGGTTTGCTTGCATTTGCAATTCTGATTGAAGTGATCACTTACACTTAGTTACAGAAAATGAAATTATTAATATTTTCACACTTACCACTATCGTGCCCGATTTTCCGTGATTCTTATGGAAAGCTAACATGTCTTGGAATGGGAAGTCACAAATTACATCACTATTCAGGACAAAAAAGGGTTCATCGTCTTTGGTGAGGTACTCTCTCGCCAAGGCAAGGGGACCAGCTGGAAACCAAAACATTGAAATTGACGTAGACATGACTTAATATTGGCTTATTGAATAGAACAATTTCAGGTGTAATAATGAAGTCTGATAATTCAAAATAACGGAACAAATGGTAACTCACCAGTTCCTAAGGGTTCCGTTTCATGGGACATAGTGATAGTAATTCCCAGCTGAAAATCAAGGGCAAAATTACTTTAATCCTCCTGATACAATTATATTAGATCTCACTAAATTGTCTGTCTTCAATCATTTTTGTAAGAACTTTGTGAGAACATTTTGTGAGAAAACAGCCTAATTGCCTAAATACAATTTTTTTCTTTTTTTCTTTTTTCCTGAACTCTAAGCTAATCAGTTGACAAATTGTCACCCACCTTCTTCTCCTGTTCTTTCATCTCATTTTCCAGCAGCTCAGCCCTGTAGCTGACAGCAAGAATTATATGCTTCACTCCAGCCTAAACAAGCAAATCAAGCTTGATACACTTGTTCATGAATATATGTACATACTTAATATATCATGTTTAAAGTGACATGTGGTCGATGATGTGAAGATAAATAATGTTTCACGTTTCATCAAGACATGATCAACATTAAAACATCCCACGAACACCCAGTACTAGACATAGAGAATGGACACTTCTTGATACCTTGTGAAATTTAAGCCAACAAAAAAATTCTTTATAAAATAAATTTGACTTCGTAAGGTCCCAAAAATTATTTTATAGGCGATTACCAATATCAGGCAACCATGATATTTTAGCTCTAGTTCACATTATTAACAGACAACTGTACTGATCGTGATCAACAAGAATTAGGCCTACAGGATTGTAGTGGACTTTCTTAATCAGTGTTTAATAAACTGTTTACGACACAAATTTAGACACTATAATATTATATATTACATGTACTTTTCCACTGTGGGAATACATTTAGTTGAAACAATTTATATTCACATGTCACTTTAACAACAGAAATTATATTCACATGTCACTATAACAACAGAAACTATACAGTATATATCTATAGTTAATAAATTACACTCAAAAGTAATACATTTCAGTGGAGTTTAAACGAAGAAAAATACATACTTCTACCAAAGCTTCCACTTGATGCAAAAGTATGGGTTTGTTGCAGAATTCCACCAATGGTTTGGGACGACTGAGTGTCAGTGGACGAAGCCTGGTTCCATAACCTCCAACAAGAATTAAAGCCTTCATGCTGAATGAGTACCCTGTGCAATAGAAAATCAACATTGAGCCTTGAGATGTAAACTATTAATTATAGACCAAGGGTGTGAATATTACTCATGCGAAATGAACAGCTGTATGTTCTGTATGCAATTTGTAAGTCACTACGAAAGTGATAATTGCACCACACCCAAGATAATTGATGTGGTAATAAATGACCTAGATACATTTAAAGATCTACCACGCAGTTGAGGGTACTTTTGGAATTGCAGATTTTCGTTGGGCATAATCAAAGATAACTCTTTTAACAGCAATTTGCCAATTGTGTTCAATGACTGTTCATAGTTCTCAAGATAAACAATGTCAACCCAAACACTTCCAACTTCTGGCATAAAAACTTGTTTGAATTGAATCGACGAACCTTTAAAAGTTGACATGAAACAGATCCGCTCAAGCGTGTCCATGTAAATGGCCTTGGCTCAAGGCTGGCCTCAACAGGATTGCTTTTAAAACCATCACATGAAATGCCAAATAAATGGATTAAAAATGAATCCATCCATTTCAATGTTGTGGTGAAGGACTAAGGTACTGCTATTGTGCCACGCCCCCACCCCAATGAACCTCCTGTGCTTGTCATTCCAGTTGGGAACGGCATAAATTAATCCTGAAATATGCCTTGCACCATAATGCAACGAGCAGGACCATTGTAAATCATAGGCTGCTGCTCATTCCGTAGCAGAAGCAGGGTCTATTTCAGGATATGAGTATATGGCCTAAATTAATTCAAGACACCAACGTGACCAACTTGTGTGGAAGTTTGTCATGATTGACCAAAATAATCAGGTAGACAAGGACTGCTCTAGGACAAGGACTGCTCTAGGACAAGGACTGCCTACAACTTCGAAAAGAATTTGACACTGGTGTCAGTTGTGGCAGCCCAAAATGCATACAATACAAACATGTTGGCTGTTGTTGATTGTTGTCGCCGCAACTGTGGTGAACTGTGTAGTCTCGCCAGTTGTAAGTACGGTACCACACAAGTTCCACATTTCTAATTATCACACGTTTGACATAAAGCTAAACAACAACAAGATACTCACTTCACTTAATCAAGCTGCAAAAGTAACCTCACTTGGTGCAGTCTTCTTGACAAGTGAAAATTTGCCACGAAGACGCCGGAAACAGAGTAAGGCTGCAGAAAACAACACAGAATTTGAGAAAATAAATTACCCATTGCCGCTTCACTAATCCAGCAAGAACTCATCAAATCTCCCCAATACGTTCAATAATTACAATAACAAATTCTTAAGTCACTTATTGGTCAATCAGAAGATTAACTGGCTTTCATAAAGTTTCTGTACACTGGTAATAAATTTATTAATCCCAGCCTCCCAAAGCATGATGCCTCGCGAAAATATTCTAGGAAAATATAAAAGCTAGTTAAGCCACCATAATAAATTAGAGACCAATGGTTATTGACTTCAAAATACGTGCCTCGTTAATTAATAAAAAGTTAATAGATGGATCACTCTTCTAAGTATTCTTAAGTTTTAATATGAGCGTCTGTTCTAGAATGCAAGTTGCATACAAACAAACTTCAACAATTTATATATTGTTCAAAGAGCTGTCATTCAATGAATGAAATGCAAAGCTGTTGTTCAAGACAAGGTAAGCAAGTACATTCACTTAAATAAGGAATTATTGAAGAAAAAAAAAAGAAATTTGTAGAAACTAAGCATGCAAATCGATGTCCCATTTCATCCCTTTCAACACATTACATCGTCAGCATGCAAGAAGATCTACAGACTACACAGGCTGAGCCAATGGTCGAAAGACTGGCAAATGTTGTTTAAACTTTAATGCAAGTAAATGTAAGACACTCCACTTTGGACATAACAACATGAAACATCAGTACCATCTAGGAGAAGAAGTCATACAACCAGCAAACGAAGAGAAAGATCTTGGAGTCATTATGCATACCTCCCTGAATGTCAGCCACCAAGTTGCGAAGTCTGTAAATACTGCGAATAAAATCCTGGGTACGATCAGAAGAACAATCACCAACAAGACTAAGCAGAATATAGTGAGGCTCTACAAGACTCTCGTCCGGCCACATTTAGAATACTGCATCCAAGCATGGAGACCTCATCTCCAAAAGGACATCAACAAGCTGGAAAATGTTCAGAGGAGGGCACTCAAAATGATCCAGGGTTTCAACTCTATTCCATATGAAGAAAGACTGAAGAAGACGAGGCTTATTACTTTGGAAAGGAGGAGAACTAGAGCGGACCTCATCGAGGTGTTCAGAATCGTGAATGGGATAGACAATGTAGCGGCAGAAGACTTCTTCAAATTTAGATCGAACACCAGAAGCACAAGGGGACATTCAAAGACCATCTTTAAGAACCAAGTCAGACTTAACCTAAGGAAATTTTCTTTCTCACAGCGCATAATTAACAAATGGAACAGCTTGCCTGAAAGAGCGATTCAAAGCAATACCATAAACCAGTTTAAAGGCCATATCGATCCAATGATGAGAAAAAGTGGGGGGCAATATATAAGACCCAGACTGACTGCCCCGCTAACCAGAACCACTGAAGACCATTAGCCTTCGGTGGATTCAAGGTAAATCAAGGTAAAATACTAGACTAGACTCTTCTTGTGCTGCCTCCTTGCCCTCCTGGATGCTTCCCTCAAGGCTCAATGCATGCATCTATCCTCCACTTATCTACTCAGCCTTACATCCCCTCCATATTTTATCTTTCCCACTCCTTCCCCCTCTTTTCCAGTCTCCTGTCTCTCTTCCACCTTCAGTCAAAGATTCCTAACTGTATAGCCTTCTTCCTCCATAATGCCTTCTTTCTACTCTCCTTGCAAACCTCTCTCCATGCTTGTAACCGGCAGGTGTTACACCGTTTATATACTCCACTACTTCAGCTACAAGCACTCCCAGAACTCACATGATGTTGTTTTCAAAACATACTCCAACCACAAGAATTATGAAATGGGAATTTTGGATAGGTAAAATCTCATTCGGGCAGGTACACTTCAGAAAGAATGACCACCTCACATCTGTTGCTGACAAAACACAGTCCGGCTCAAGAATTGCAAAACCTGACATCTGTTGCTAACAAAACATACTCCAGCCACAAGAATTACCAAACCTCCCATTTGTTCTGACAAAACATACTCGAGCCACAAGAGTTATCAAGCCTCAGATCTTTTGCTGACAAAACATACTCCAGCCACAAGAATTACCACCTCACAGCTGTTGCAGACAAAACATACTCCAGCCACAAGAATTACAAAACCTAACATCTGTTTCTGACAAACCATACTCCAGCCACAAGAACTCCACCCAAAAGTATTACCAAACCTCACATCTGTTGCTGACAAAACATACTCCAGCCACAAGAATTACAAAACTGACACTATGTTGCTGACAAAACATACTCCATTCACAAGAATTACCAAACCTCACATCTGTTGCTGACAAAAAATACTCCAGCCACAAGAATTACAAAACCTAACATCTGTTTCTGACAAAACATACTCCAGCCACAAGAATTACAAAACTGACACTATGTTGCTGACAAAACATACTCCAGCCACAAGAATTACCACCTCACAGCTATTGCTGACAAAACATACTCCAGCCATAAGAATTACCAGACCTCACATCTGTTGCTGACAAAAAATACTCCAGCCACAAGAATTACAAAACCTAACATCTGTTTCCGACAAAACATACTCCAGCCACAAGAATTACAAAACTGACACTATGTTGCTGACAAAACATACTCCAACCACAAGAATTACCAAACCTCACATCTGTTGCTGACAAAAAAATACTCCAGCCACAAGAATTACAAAACCTAACATCTGTTCTAACAAAACATACTCCAGGCACAAAAACTTCCAAAACTGACATTATGTTGCTGACAAAACATACTCCAGCCACAAGAATTACAAAACCTCACATTTGTTGCTGACAAAACATACTCCAGCCACAAGAATTACAAAACCTAACATCTGTTTGTGACAAAACATACTCCAGCCACAAGAATTACAAAACTGACACTATGTTGCTGACAAAACATACTCCAGCCACAAGAATTACCACCTCACAGCTGTTGCTGACAAAACATACTCCAGCCACAAGAACTCCACCCAACAGTGTTACCAAACCTCACATCTGTTGCTGACAAAACATACTCCAGCCACAAGAATTACCAGACCTCACATCTGTTGCTGACAAAAAATACTCCAGCCATAAGAATTACCAAACCTGATAGCTGTTGCTGACAAAACATACTCCAGCCACAAGCATTACCAAACCTCACAGCTGTTGCATACAAAACATAATTCAGCCACAGTCACATCGCTTTTACTGATATGAAACTCAACTAATTGTTATTTCAATTAGCTCTTTGTAACACAAATGAAATGAATCACCCTAGGTCGTTGTCAATCACTGGTCTATTACAGGTTATAAACCTGAAAATGCTCATGAGTCATGACAACTGAGATCAAATTGAAACTTTGTGTTTTGCATTTTTGTTTTGTTTTTGCTTTTTTAAGGAAATATTCTTATAAATGAATTATTTTACTTTTAAAATGTATTAATTATGACCTTTCGATTCACATTAATTATGGTTAACTGAGATGGACAAGTATTAATTGTACTATTTGTATGGTTTCTTGCCTTTTACAGTCAATTGATGCAAGAAGTTATTTTTCCAATGCTAAATGGTAGAATGCAACATCATTCCTGTTATTAGCATTCACCATCACTATGGTGAATGCTATTGATTTTGGTCGTATTATTATTATTTTTCTTCCCTTTTTTTTTGGAATTTCAACATGAAAGTTAGTGTATAGATAGTCCTGGATGAGTGGATTAATTTCCCAAAATATTTTTGACCTTGACCTATTTTTCAAGGTCACAGGTCACCTCAAAGTCACTGATTTTGGAGGTCTATCTCCAGAACTAATAAAGATAGAGACACCTGGTCTTCAGTGTTAAGATAGTAGACCCCTATTGAACAAATATCAGCCATGAAATTGATCATTTTCAAAAAGGGGTAATTGCCCTAACCCCTTTTAATGAAAACCAGTTTGCGCACGGATTTGAGAAAACTACAAGCAGCACTTTCATGAAATTATAGCCAAAGGTGCTCTATAGCATGGGCCAGTGCAGTAAGAAATGTGGTGAAAATCATGTAGTCTGGGGTCCACATCCCAAATTGGGAAAAAGTTTGCCCCCGATTTTTATATAAAGAAATTTGGTGTCGTTGGATAGGTAACAAGTTGAGCTTTCAGAATCTGCTAGGTGTCGCTCTGAGACCATTCGCATAAGGTTGCTATGGCAACCAAAACATAATAAAAGTGGTTATTTTAGCATTTCATCAATATTTTACAAAATATCAAATAACAGGAGAACTTTTAATGCTACATTCACCAAATTTTGGAAATATTTTCAGATTTGGGAGTTTTTAATGACTACTTGGTTGTTTTGACAATAAATTTAAAAAACCTTCCATTTTCGGGTGAAAATAACCTTCAAATACCCCTTTTTCCACTATGTGCTATATTTCAAACTCTGTAGCTCACCCATATATCATTATATATTCAAGTTTTGTTGTGCATTAGAATGCCCTGGAAGTGGGCTACACATTTGCCATATAATAGCCAAGCCAAGCCTTTGCATTTCTGTTGCCACGGCAACATAACATTATAAATCAAAATTTAAAATGTCCAACTCGAAGGCATGAAATGTGAAATAACTGAAAGACTAGGGCTTCTATCCCCATGAAATTTGGCAAATGTATGTAATTATTAATTGTCCATCAGGTTATATAACAATCTGATAACGTTCTTTTTAAAAAGTTCCATTTTTAGGTGAATTAAACCTGTAAATACCCCTTTTTTTCCTCAATTTACTGTATTTCCAGCACTGCCATCAAACAAATTTTGATTTTATATTAAATTTTTATTGTGCATTAGGATGGCCTGAGAAAAGGCTGTAAATCTAATATATTATGGTCAAGCCAAGCTGTTGCATTTCTGTTGCCAAGGCAACATAACATTATAATTCAGAATTCACAAGGTCCAACTCTAAAGCACAAAATGTGACATAACACGAAGACCAGTGTATATATCCTCATGAAATTTAGCAAAATTGTGTAATAATGAAAAGTCCTTCCATGGATACAACATTCAGGTGACTGTCATTCAAAAAACATTCTATTTTGGGGTAAATATTACCCAAAGATACCCTTTTTGAAATAATATTTTGTATTTCAAACCCTGTTGTTGAGCCATTGTATCATATATATATCAAATCTATTTTGAGATACACATTGCCCTGAAAGTGGGTTTTATATTTGACATATATTAGTCAACCGAAGAAATTGCATTTCTGTTACCATGGCAGCCAAACAATATATTTGAATATTCAAAACTTCAAACTATTAAGCATCAAATATGGCATAACTCAAAAGCTGGTTCATGGATCTTCATGAGATTTGGCAAGAATATGTAAAAATGAATAATTCAACAGTTTCCACACAATTTCTATAACTGTCATATGAAAACATTCCATTGCAGGTTGAATTAGACCAAAAAAATAAAATGTTTTATAATGACCTAATAAGTCTTATGAGACATCGTAAACTCTTCCAATTAACCATACTTCATATCATATGGATTTTGTTTTCAGAATCAGAATGCTTGAAAGTTGGCTATAAATGTTACATTCAAGAGTTAAGCAAAGCCAGTATGTTGCCATGGCAACCAAATATATTTCAAAATAAACAAGTGTTAAACAGAAGCCTGGCATTATTTGAAGGTTAGGATATATGCATTTGAAATTTGGCAAGTAGGGTCTACATAATGGTATCATTCTGACTGATAATTGGATAATTAAACATTTGAATGACTGTCATTGGCAAAAAACATTCTGTTTTTGGTGAATGAGACACATAAATGACATAATGTATAAACAATCAGAAGCCTGGGTCCTCATATTATCTTTCAGGCCACTTTGCAGAACTTTTCCAATTAAGCTGGTGCTTCAAGAATCAAGTCACTTCTCAACAACAGTGTTGAGCCAACCTTCTCTTTGCAAATTTCCCTTGTTTTCATACATGTTGTCAGTCTGTTCATTGCTTATGGTCAAGCACGACCTCTCCTTATTGGTGAAGGGAAGTTTGTTCCTATCCCTTTCTTTCATAATAATCCTAATCGATACAGCGCTACACTTTTATTGTCAATCCAGATTCATTGTATTACAAACGCCATAGTTCAACTTGCCCATTTTTTATTTGAAGTAATTATAGTCTATTGGGAGCGAAATAGTTGCTCACCAAGGCTTTCAGCCATTTCCAATGGCTTTCTTTGAAGTCATTATCCAGCTCAAGTCACAGTTGATATCACTTGTTGAGCAATAGTTAGTTTGGTATGGAAAGATGATTGCAGAGAGTAGTCAGCACTGCATCTTGGTTCGAAGCTGGTTTGGTGGACATACTTCTTCCTTGAACCATTCAGACCCCATTAACATGTAACTAAACAATGGCATAACAAAGAGGGGGCATGTGCTACCCAATCTGTCAGGTGCAACCAAGAAAAAAGTGTAATATATTAACACACACAGTGCTAAATGTATGTGCGTGCCCCTCCGCCTCTCCCCCCCCCCAAAAAAAAAAAAATTCATGAATCCCAAGTACCATTCTTTTTCTCCCAACGCATTTCTCCACCTCCCCCACACTCAAGACCCCTAGATATGCATGACCTTGTCATCTGGATTTTCAATAAGAAGTACAGTGGTCCCTGAGGTGTAAGTTACAAACAAACAAACAAACAAGAGAAAAGGTAACAAATTGTCTTTTGCACTACAAAGTGTTGAGATCCCAGAACGTGACCTGGCAAAGGGCAGAGGAACTAAACCAAAGCGAACCTGAGTTAGGTGTAAGGAGGTGTGAGACTTAGGACTCACATGTGATGTTAAGGCCTTTAAGGTAGTCCAACCTTCCATCTCCTCCCACACAAGACCCTGAAATGGGAATCTAAGAACTAGAGATTCTGGATGGAGACCTGAATGTCACAAAACTAGCACGAAATGCTATCACCGGAAGAGGAATTTTTTCTTTAATCTCTTGGATGGACTTTGCAAAGTTTGCATATTGTATAAACAATGCTTCGTATTTTTTGTAAATGCCGCAAAGTTGTTTGCATAAAAACCTATATTTATATCCCTGCCTGAGGAGATAATCGCATAATGAAATGTGCCTCACTGAGAAATCACTGTAATGATCTCAAGCCTTGGCAAAACCGCGAGAAGCATAGACATCATACGCTGGCTTTTCTGTAATATTAGATGCAACAGGATATGGATAGTTGACAATCTTGAAATTGAAGTCATCCCTTTTGTCATATAATTTAGTGTGGAATTGGTTATCCTGGATTGTAATAAGAAGGTCCAAATAAGAAGCTTCCTTATCAGATTGTGTTTCCTTGGTTATTGAGAGCTGTTACATTAATTTTGTTTCAACTTGTTGCAACCACTTTTAGCTTGTGACCCTCTTGGCATACATTGGAGGGGAGTAGTGTGACCCACCTCCTCCGTGTATACAGATCTGGCTAGACAATTACGGATGTGACCTCAACATCTGCACCAAACTTAAATGTGAAAATATTTTCAAAAGCAAAAGTCAGATTAATTCAACTTGGCCAGGACTAACAGAATGCTATCTTATGGATTTTAGAGATCAATTTGAAAATCACTTACATGTCCTTCAGACACAGCCTACAAAGTCGAAAGTGCAAGCATAATGAAAATGACACATACAGCAAGCTGCATTGGTAAAGCCCAAGCACAATTAACACATCATTTTTATTAAATTGTGCCAGAAATCTGAAATCTCTGTATAACATGGAAGCAGTTACCAGAACATGGAAGCAGCTAGCAGAACATGGAAGCAGTTACCAGCTTTATCGGAAAGGTTCTGCAATGTGGACTGAACACTGTTTATACTTTATCTTATTTATGTGTCTCATTCACCCCAAAATATAATGTTTTTGCTGATGACAGTTATCCAAATGTTTAGTTAACTGTCTTGTTGGCCCTACATGTAATGGCTTATTATATACTTGCCAAATTTCAAGTGGATATTTGCAACAGTCTGAGTTATGGCAAGCTTCTGTTTAACAACAATTGTTTATTTTGAAATATATTTGGTTGCTATGGCAACATAGGCCTACTGGATTTGCTTGACTATTTTTTTCTTAATGTCAAATTTATAGCCAACTTTCAGGCATTCAGATTCCAAAAACAAATTTTATATAATATGAAATATGTTTCATTGGAAGAGATTGGAATGTCAGATGTCATTATAATACATTTTATTTTGGGTCTAATTCACACAATAATGGAATACTTTCATGCGACAGTTATAGAAATGTGTATAAACTGTTGAATTATTAATTTTTACATAAAGTTGCCAAATCTCATAAAGATCCATGAACCAGCCTTTGAGTTATGCCATATTTGATGCTTAATAGTTTGAAATTTTGAACTTCAAAATATATTGTTTTGTTTCCATGGCAACAGAAATGCAATTTCTTTGCTCAACCAATATATGTCAAATATATAGCCCACTTTCAGGGCAATGTGTATCTCAAAATAGATTTGACATATATATGACACAATAGCTCAACAACAGGGTTTGAAATACAAAATGTTCCTTCAAAAAGGGTATACATGGGTATATTAACCCCCAAAATAGACTGTTTTTTAAATGACAGTCACCTGAATGTTGTATCCATGGAAGGACTTTTCATTATTACACACTTTTGCCAAATTTCATGAGGATATATAGACCGTTCTTCGTGTTATGTCACATTTTGTACTTTAGAGTTGGACCTTTTGAATTCTGAATTATAATGTTAAGTTGCCTTGGCAACAAAAATGCAACAGCTTGGCTTGACCATAATATATCAGATTTTCAGCCTTGTCTCAGGCCATCCTAATGCATAATAAAAATCTAATATAAAATCAAAATTTGTTTTATCGGCAGTGTTGGAAATATAGTAAATTGTGGAAAAAAGGGTTATTTGCGGGTTTAATTCACCTAAAAATGGAACTTTTTAAAAAGAAAGTTATCAGATTGTTATATAACCTGATGGACAATTAATAATTACATACATTTGCCAAATTTCATGGGGATAGAAGCCCTAGTCTTTCAGTTATTTCACATTTCATGCCTTCGAGTTGGACATTTTAAATTTTGATTTATAATGTTATGTTGCCGTGGCAACAGAAATGCAAAGGCTTGGCTTGGCTATTATATGGCAAATGTGTAGCCCACTTCCAGGGCATTCTAATGCACAACAAAACTTGAATATATAATGATATATGGTTGAGCTGCAGAGATTGAAATATAGCACATAGTGGAAAAAGGGGTATTTGAAGGTTATTTTCACCCAAAAATGGAAGGTTTTTTAAATTTATTGTCAAAACAACCAAGTAGTCATTAAAAACTCCCAAATCTGAAAATATTTCCAAAATTTGGTGAATGTATCATTATAAGTTCTCCTGTTATTCGATATTTTGTAAAATATTGATGAAATACTAAAATAACCACTTTTATTATGTTTTGGTTGCCATAGCAACCTTATGCGAATGGTCTCAGAGCGACACCTAGCAGATTCTGAAAGCTCAACTTGTTACCTATCCAACGACACCAAATTTCTTTATATAAAAATCGGGGGCAAAAACTTTTTAAATATGCACCTTTTTCCTGGTTGGACCCCAGACTAATGCAAGGGGTTACTGAGATATTTGACTTTCAAAATTAGAATATTTTGCCCCAAAGTGAAAATATTTTTTAACTTTGTTATGAATGAAGACAACTCAATGAAACTTGGCACATATATAGCCCTGTGATAGAGGAATATTTTCATCAAACATCCATGACCTTGACATCAAGGTCAAGGTCACAGAAAGTGAATTAAAAGCCACGATAGGTACATTACACAACTTTTTCAAGCAAGGTTGTTCAATTGTGGTCTATCTTTTCCAATCAAGAGAAACTTGAATGATCTAAAATATATTTGACCTTGAGAAGAGGTTAATCACTTGTCAAGGTCATCACCAGTCAAAGACAGGAAAAATGAAGAAATGAGATAAGTACAGAATAGAATGCATTAAAGAATAAATTAAGGTCAATATGAACTCAATATGAATGTCATTATGAATTCAATATGAATGTCAATATGAATGTCAATATATATGAATGTCAACATGAATGTCAACTTGAATATCAACATGAATGTCAAAATTAATGAATGTCAAAATTAATGTCAATATTAGTGTGGATATCAGTGTCATAAGTGTCAATATCAGTGTCATCAGTGTCAATTGATATCAGTGTCAATATGAATGTCATGAATGTCAATATGGATGTTGATATGAATGTCAATGTGAACATCAATATAAATTTGAAGATTAATATGAAGGTCAGTATGAATATCAGTATGAATGTCGATATGAATATCAAAATGAATGTCAATATGAATTATGTCAATAGGAATGTCAAAATGAATGTCAAAATGAAGTCAATTCAAGTGTCAATATAAATGTCAATATGAAGAATAAAAGTCAAGTTGATAATCAAGTAAATCCTTTTTTATGGTGAATGCTCATTACTGGTTCACCAGTAATATTGATGTCTAGTTTTGATTGAATTTATGTTATCTCACTATTATTTATTCTGATGAAACAACTCGTTTTAATTGAAACTTCTCTTTTTTCAAAGCGTAAGATAATATTGTTTGATTGCTTGTTGCATACAAATACCACCTGTTGCTTATATGGTTGAGGACGTGACTACTTTTTATATTAGTTTCTTCTGTCTTTGTCTCAACTGCTCTAGCATTTCCAGGTAACATTATATTTTGGAATTTGATGGTTTTTGAGAATATATTCGTTCACATGTATGTGTAATTGTTCTGTTAGGAGTTTTAGTCTTCTCACTCTCTCTTTTTCATATGGTAATAATATTAGCAATCCTTTCGTATTTTCATTGTCATTTCATCGTCCATTTTGTACACACTCAAATTATCCGATTGTCTAAGGGAATGTCTGGTCACTTTGCGACAGTCCATATTAATTGCAAGATACTGAGTATTAAAAATCTTGTTGTTTAAGTAATGTCAACTTGTTATAACTGCGATCAAAGATTTCTTTCCCACTCACCGATTATGCGGTGTCATACATGGAGGAGAGCCTTTCATGCAAATTGTGTTTCAAATGAATTAATAAATAATTCAAATCAATTTCACAATGATCTATGCCACTTATGTCTCTCTGAATGTTTTCCCTACAATCACATTGAAGAGAATGCTGAATTTATGAATACGGTATCTGGGTCTGTTATGTCTCATGTGCCCTCGGCACCCAACAATGAGAGTTATACCTTCAGTCCTTTGGACTTTGAAGATATTCATGGTAATCGGGAAATTATGAACTATGATCCTGATCTTAATTTCCATAATAACCAATAATGTGTGCGCAATATCCAAAATTGTGATTATTATATATGGATTCAAACTTTAACAAGAATCTGAGGATTCAAACACTGGGTTTAGCAAGCTTTGCATGATTATTATTATTAGTAAGATTTTTAAAGATGGGATATGTTATTGCTCAATGACCTGCTTTTTAAACTCAATTTTACATGAATAGACACTTTAAAATGTGGCAATTTGCTGCCAAAAGAGTCTGAAAGAGGAAAAAGACATGTTTTGGAATTTTGCTAAATTATGAATAACACCAGCACATACAGCACCAAATAACAGAATGCATTTCAGAAACCAAGTGTACTAAGGTCTCCAGTTTTTAAGCCTCTAAAACCTCCCAATTTATCTCCACAAAACTTCAAAGAAAAGCACTTTGACCCATTCTCTCTCTATTACACTGGGGGAACCCAGTGTAATAAAAAGTGTGACGCTGACCGTTTAAACAGATTGTGCTTCAGCAGTATACACTTTAACGTGCGCAGTGCCGCCAAAAATCTGATATATTGACATTTTGATATCTAGTCAACCACAAGAATTACAACACCTCACATCTGTTGCTGACAAAACATACTCCAGCCACAAGAATTACCAAACCTCACATCTGTTGCTGACAAAAAATACTCCAGCCACAAGAATTAACAAACCTTACAGCTGTTGTGGTTGACAAAACATACTCCAGCCACAAGAATTACCAAACCTCACATCTGTTGCTGACAAAACATACTCCAGCCACAAGAATTACAAAACCTCACATCTGTTGCTGACAAAACATACTCCAGCCACAAGAATTAACAAACCTCACATCTGTTGCTGACAAAACATACTCCAGCCAAAAGAATTACCAAACCTCACAGCTATTGCTGACAAAACATACTCAAGCCACAAGAATTACCAAACCTCACAGCTGTAGCTGACAAAACAAACTCCAGCCACAAGAATTACAAAACCTCACAGCTGTTGCTGACAAAACATACTCCAGCCACAAGAATTACCAAATCTCACATCTGTTGCTGACAAAACATACTCCAGCCACAAGAATTCCAAACCTCACAGCTGTTGCTGACAAAACTTACTCCAGCCACAAGAATTACCAAACCTCCCAGCTGTTGCTGACAAAACATACTCCAGCCACAAGAATTACCAAACCTCACAGCTGTTGCTGAAAAACATACTCCAGCCACAAGAATAACCAAACCTCACAGCTGTTGCTGACAAAACATACTCCAGCCACAAGAATTACCAAACCTCACAGCTGTTCCTGACAAAACATACTCCAGCCACAAGAATTACCAAACCTCACAGCCGTTGCTGACAAAACATACTCCAGCCACAAGAATTACAAAACCTCAAAACCACTGCTGACAAAACATACTCCAGCCACAAGAATTACCAAACATCACATCTGTTGCTGACAACACATACTCCAGCCACAAGAATTACCAAACTTCACATTCTTGCTGACAAAACATACTCCCGCCACAAGAAATGCCAAACCTCACATCTGTTGCTGACAAAACATACTCCAGCCACAAGAATTACCAAACCTCACAACCGTTGCTGACAAAACATACTCCAGCCACAAAGATTACCAAACCTCACATCTGTTGCTGACAAAACATACTCCAGCCACAAGAATTACAAAACCTCACAACCGTTGCTGACAAAACATACTCCAGCAACAAGAATTACAAAACCTCACAACCGTTGCTGACAAAACATACTCCAGCCACAAGAATTACAAACCTCCCATCTGTTGCTGACAAAACATACTCCAGCCACAAGAATTACCAAACCTTACAGCTGTTGCTGACAAAACATACTCCAGCCCCAAGAATTACCAAACCTGACATCTGTTCTGAAAAAACATACTCCAGCCACAAGAATTACCACCTCACAGCTATTGCTGACAAAACATGCTCCAGCTACAAGAACTCCACCCAATAGTGTTACCAAACCTCACATCTGTTGCTGACAAAACATACTCCTGCCAAAAGAATTACCAAACCTCACAGCTGTTGCTGACAAAACATACTCCAGCCACAAGAATTACCAAACCTCACAGGTGTTGCTGACAAAACATACTCCAGCCACAAGAATTACAAAACCTCACAGCTGTTGCTGACAAAACATACTCCAGCCACAAGAATTACCAAACCTCACAGCTGTTGCTGACAAAACATACTCCAGCCACAAGAATAACCTAACCTCACAGCTGTTGCTGACAAAACATACTCCAGCCACAAGAATTACCAAACCTCACATCTGTTGCTGACAAAACATACTCCAGCCACAAGAATTACCAAACCTCACAGCCATTGCTGACAAAACATACTCCAGCCACAAGAATTACAAAACTTCACAACCGTTGCTGACAAAACATACTCCAGCCACAAGAATTACCAAACATCACATCTGTTGCTGACAAACCATACTCCAGCCACAAGAATTACCAAACCTCACATTCTTGCTGACAAAACATACTCCAGCCACAAGAAATGCCAAACCTCACATCTGTTGCTGACAAAACATACTCCAGCCACAAGAATTACCAAACCTCACATCTGTTGCTGACAAAACATACTCCAGCCACAAGAATTACCAAACCTCACATCTGTTGCTGACAAAACATACTCCAGCCAAAAGAATTACCAAACCTCACAGCTATTGCTGACAAAACATACTCCAGCCACAAGAATTACCAAACCTCACAGCTGTAGCTGACAAAACATACTCCAGCCACAAGAATTACAAAACCTCACAGCTGTTGCTGACAAAACATACTCCAGCCACAAGAATTACCAAATCTCACATCTGTTGCTGACAAAACATACTCCACTCACAAGAATTCCAAACCTCACAGCTGTTGCTGACAAAACTTACTCCAGCCACAAGAATTACCAAACCTCACAGCTGTTGCTGACAAAACATACTCCAGCCACAAGAATTACCAAACCTCACAGCTGTTGCTGACAAAACATACTCCAGCCACAAGAATAACCAAACCTCACAGCTGTTGCTGACAAAACATACTCCAGCCACAAGAATTACCAAACCTCACAGCTGTTGCTGACAAAACATACTCCAGCCACAAGAAATGCCAAACCTCACATGTGTTGCTGACAAAACATACTCCAGCCACAAGAATTACCAAACCTCACAACCGTTGCTGACAAAACATACTCCAGCCACAAGAATTCAGACTTTCCCAAAGTCAGTCAGATATTACAGGACATTCGGTCCTGCTAGCTGCCAATTTCAGCAGGACCGAAAGACTTTCTCCAGGACCGAAAAAAGCTGTTGCACAAAGAATGAAATTTCATTGACATTTTTAAAATGAGAAACGAGGCTTTTGCCTTTTTTTAAAATGCTAATTAATTTAATTGATATGTAATATTAAAAAATTCCAAAATGAATAGGAGTCTGTATCTAACTTACCTAACATGCACATTCTAATCCCTGCACTTCAAGTTCAAAGTGCAGGCCAGGTAATTGAGCAGGTGTCAGATGGGCCTACTCAAACGTCTCAAATGCAATTCAAGTTGGTCAACAGACTCACATATACATGTGTGCATAAAGCAAGAGTAATAGTTTAGTTCATTCAAACATCATATAGTGCTGCATTGTGGCATCAATTCATACCAATCAATGTGCATGTTTTAGCTACATTTATAGCAAAGTGCAATCAGCTTTGACACTTGCCTTTGTCTTTGACACATCTCTCCTACCATTCTACAATGGCAATTAGGGGTACTGAGGGTGAAACAAAGCTGAAGAAACTCC
The DNA here is from genome assembly GCA_026936325.1 of Platynereis dumerilii. Taxonomy (NCBI): domain Eukaryota; kingdom Metazoa; phylum Annelida; class Polychaeta; order Phyllodocida; family Nereididae; genus Platynereis; species Platynereis dumerilii. Next base: position 30,904,286 of record JAPTHN010000011.1, read on the forward strand.
AGAATTGCAATTATCATTGTCAGACTGCTTCTGTAATTAACTTTACACAAAAGAAGTCACTTGCTCCCTACATTTTGACACGCATTGGCGCTCGCTCGCATGGGCGATATTGGAGTGGTTTTCGGTGGATTTTTTGTGTGGTTATTAGTGTGTCGGTCAGGCAGTCCGGCAAGGTGCGTAATACAGTCGGACCGCTCGTAAATCCATCGGAAATGTCCGTCGGTCCGACGGTTTTGGGAAAGTCTGAGAATTACCAAACCTCACATCTGTTGCTGACAAAACATACTCCACCCACAAGAAATACCAAACCTCACAACCGTTGCTGACAAAACATACTCCAGCAACAAGAATTACAAAACCTCACAACCGTTGCTGACAAAACATACTCCAGCCACAAGAATTACAAAACCTCCCATCTGTTGCTGACAAAACATACTCCAGCCACAAGAATTACCAAACCTTACAGCTGTTGCTGACAAAACATACTCCAGCCCCAAGAATTACCAAACCTGACATCTGTTCTGAAAAAACATACTCCAGCCACAACAATTACCAAACCTCACATCTGTTGCTGACAAAACATACTCCAGCCACAAGAATTATCAAACCTCACAGCTGTTGCTGACAAAACATACTCCAGCTACAAGAACTCCACCCAACAGTGTTACCAAACCTCACATCTGTTGCTGACAAAACATACTCCAGCCAAAAGAATTACCAAACCTCACAGCTGTTGCTGACAAAACATACTCCAGCCACAAGAATTACAAAACCTCACAGCTGTTGCTGACAAAACATACTCCAGCCACAAGAATTACCAAACCTCACAGCTGTTGCTGACAAAACATACTCCAGCCACAAGAATAACCAAACCTCACAGCTGTTGCTGACAAAACATACTCCAGCCATAAGAATTACCAAACCTCACATCTGTTGCTGACAAAACATACTCCAGCCACAAGAATTACCAAACCTCACAGCCATTGCTGACAAAACATACTCCAGCCACAAGAATTACAAAACTTCACAACCGTTGCTGACAAAACATACTCCAGCCACAAGAATTACCAAACATCACATCTGTTGCTGACAAAACATACTCCAGCCACAAGAATTACCAAACCTCACATTCTTGCTGACAAAACATACTCCAGCCACAAGAAATGCCAAACCTCACATCTGTTGCTGACAAAACATACTCCAGCCACAAGAATTACCAAACCTCACAACCGTTGCTGACAAAACATACTCCAGCCACAAGAATTACCAAACCTCACATCTGTTGCTGACAAAACATACTCCAGCCACAAGAATTACAAAACCTCATAACCGTTGCTGACAAAACATACTCCAGCCACAAGAATTACAAAACCTCCCATCTGTTGCTGACAAAACATACTCCAGCCAAAAGAATTACAAAACCTCACAACCGTTGCTGACAAAACATACTCCAGCCACAAGAATTACCAAACATCACATCTGTTGCTGACAAAACATACTCCAGCCACAAGAATTACCAAACCTCACAACCGTTGCTGACAAAACATACTCCAGCCACAAGAATTCAGACTTTCCCAAAGTCAGTCAGATATTACAGGACATTCGGTCCTGCTAGCTGCCAATTTCAGCAGGACCGAAAGACTTTCTCAAGGACCGAAAAAAGCTGTTGCACAAAGAATGAAATTTCATTGACATTTTTAAAATGAGAAACGAGGCTTTTGCCTTTTTTTAAAATGCTAATTAATTTAATTGATATGTAATATTAAAAAATTCCAAAATGAATAGGAGTCTGTATCTAACTTACCTAACATGCACATTCTAATCCCTGCACTTCAAGTTCAAAGTGCAGGCCAGGTAATTGAGCAGGTGTCAGATGGGCCTACTCAAACGTCTCAAATGCAATTCAAGTTGGTCAACAGACTCACATATACATGTGTGCATAAAGCAAGAGTAATAGTTTAGTTCATTCAAACATCATATAGTGCTGCATTGTGGCATCAATTCATACCAATCAATGTGCATGTTTTAGCTACATTTATAGCAAAGTGCAATCAGCTTTGACACTTGCCTTTGTCTTTGACACATCTCTCCTACCATTCTACAATGGCAATTAGGGGTACTGAGGGTGAAACAAAGCTGAAGAAACTCCAGAATTGCAATTATCATTGTCAGACTGCTTCTGTAATTAACTTTACACAAAAGAAGCCACTTGCTCCCTGCATTTTGACACGCATTGGCGCTCGCTCGCATGGGCGATATTGGAGTGGTTTTCAGTGGATTTTTTGTGTGGTTATTAGTGTGTCGGTCAGGTGGTCCGGCAAGGTGCGTAATACAGTCGGACCGCTCGTAAATCGATCGGAAATGTCCATCGGTCCGACGGTTTTGGGAAAGTCTGAGAATTACCAAACCTCACATCTGTTGCTGACAAAACATACTCCAGCCACAAGAATTACAAAACCTCACAACCGTTGCTTACAAAACATACTCCAGCAACAAGAATTACAAAACCTCACAACTGTTGCTGACAAAACATACTCCAGCCACAAGAATTACAAAACCTCCCATCTGTTGCTGACAAAACATACTCCAGCCACAAGAATTACCAAACCTTACAGCTGTTGCTGACAAAACATACTCCAGCCCCAAGAATTACCAAACCTGACATCTGTTCTGAAAAAACATACTCCAGCCACAAGAATTACCAAACCTCACATCTGTTGCTGACAAAACATACTCCAGCCACAAGAAATATCAAACCTCACATCTGTTGCTGACAGAACATACTCCAGCCACAAGAATTACCAAACCTCACATCTGTTGCTGGCAGAACATACTCCAGTCAGAAGAAATACCAAACCTCACATCTTTTGCTGACAAAACATACTCCAGCCAGAAGAATTACCATACCTCATATCTGTTGCTGACAAAAAATACTCCAGCCACAAGAATTACCAGACCTCACATCTTTTGCTGACAAAACATACTCCAGCCACAAGAATTACAAAACTGACACTATGTTGCTGACAAAACATACTCCAGCCACAAAAATTACCACCTCACAGCTATTGCTGACAAAACATACTCCAGCTACAAGAACTCCACCCAACAGTGTCACCAAACCTCACATCTGTTGCTGAAAAAACATACTCCAGCCAAAAGAATTACCAAACCTCACAGCTGTTGCTGACAAAACATACTCCAGCCACAAGAATTACCAAACGTCACAGCTGTTGCTGACAAAACATACTTCAGCCACAAGAATTACAAAACCTCACAGCTGTTGCTGACAAAACATATTCCAGCCACAAGAATTACCAAACCTCACAGCTGTTGCTGACAAAACATACTCCAGCCACAAGAATAACCAAACCTCACATCTGTTGCTGAAAAAACATACTCCAGCCAAAAGAATTACCAAACCTCACAGCTGTTGCTGACAAAACATACTCCAGCCACAAGAATTACCAAACGTCACAGCTGTTGCTGACAAAACATACTCCAGCCACAAGAATTACAAAACCTCACAGCTGTTGCTGACAAAACATATTCCAGCCTCAAGAATTACCAAACCTCACAGCTGTTGCTGACAAAACATACTCCAGCCACAAGAATAACCAAACCTCACAGCTGTTGCTGACAAAACATACTCCAGCCACAAGAATTACCAAACCTCACATCTGTTGCTGACAAAACATACTCCAGCCACAAGAATTACCAAACCTCACAGCCACTGCTGACAAAACATACTCCAGCCACAAGAATTACAAAACTTCACAACCGTTGCTGACAAAACATACTCCAGCCACAAGAATTACCAAACATCACATCTGTTGCTGACAAAACATACTCCAGCCACAAGAATTACCAAACCTCACATTCTTGCTGACAAAACATACTCCAGCCACAAGAAATGCCAAACCTCACATCTGTTGCTGACAAAACATACTCCAGCCACAAGAATTACCAAACCTCACATCTGTTGCTGACAAAACATACTCCAGCCACAAGAATTACCAAACCTCACATCTGTTGCTGACAAAACATACTCCAGCCACAAGAATTACAAAACCTCATAACCGTTGCTGACAAAACATACTCCAGCCACAAGAATTACAAAACCTCCCATCTGTTGCTGACAAAACATACTCCAGCCACAAGAATTACAAAACCTCACAACCGTTGCTGACAAAACATACTCCAGCCACAAGAATTACCAAACATCACATCTGTTGCTGACAAAACATACTCCAGCCCCAAGAATTACCAAACCTCACATCTGTTCTGAAAAAACATACTCCAGCCACAAGAATTACCAAACCTCACATCTGTTGCTGACAAAACATACTCCAGCCACAATTATCAAACCTCACATATGTTGCTGACAGAACATGCTCCAGCCACAAGAATTACCAAACCTCACATCTGTTGCTGACAGAAATACTCCAGTCACAAGAAATACCAAACCTCACATCTTTTGCTGACAAAACATACTCCAGCCACAAGAATTACCATACCTCATATCTGTTGCTGACAAAACATACTCCAGCCACAAGAATTACCAAGCCTCACATCTTTTACTGACAAAACATACTCCAGCCACAAGAATTACCAGACCACATCTTTTGCTGACAAAACATACTCCAGCCACAAGAATTACCAAACCTCACATCTGTTGCTGATAAAACATACTCCAGCCACAAGAATTATCAAACCTGACATCTGTTGTTGACAGAACATGCTCCAGCCACAAGAATTACCAAACCTCACATCTGTTGCTGACAAAACATACTCCAGCCACAAGAATTACCAAACCTTACGTCTGATGCTGACAAAATAAACTCCAGCTACAAGAATTACCAGACCTCACATCTTTTGCTGACAAAACATACTCCAGCCACAAGAATTACCAAACCTCACATCTATTGCTGACAAAACATACTCCAGCCACAAGAATTATCAAACCTCACATCTGTTGCTGGCAGAACATGCTCCAGCCACAAGAATTACCAAACCTCACATCTGTTGCTGACAAAACATACTCCAGCAACAAGAATTATCAAACCTCACATCTGTTACCAACAAAACATACTCCAGCCACAAGAATTGCCAAACCTGATATCTTTTGCTGACAAAACATACTCCAGGCACAAGAACTTCCAAAACTGACATTCTGTTGGTGACAAAATATACTTAAGCCAAAAGAAATACCAAACCTAACATCTGTTCTGAAAAACACATACTCCAGCCACAAGAATTACCAAACCTCACATCTGTTGCTGACAAAACATACTCCAGCCACAAGAATTATCAAACCTCACATCTGTTGCTGACAGAACATGCTCCAGCCACAAGAATTACAAACCTCACATCTGTTGCTGGCAGAACATACTCCAGTCACAAGAAATACCAAACCTCACATCTTTTGCTGACAAAACATACTCCAGCCACAAGAATAACCATACCTCATATCTGTTGCTGACAAAACATACTCCAGCCACAAGAATTACCAAGCCTCACATCTTTTGCTGACAAAACATACTCCAGCCACAAGAATTACCAGACCTCACATCTTTTGCTGACAAAACATACTCCAGCCACAAGAATTACCAGACCTCACATCTTTTGCTGACAAAACATACTCCAGCCACAAGAATTACCAAACCTCACATCTGTTGCAGACAAAACATACTCCAGCCACAAGAATTATCAAACCTCACACCTGTTGCTGACAGATCATGCTCCAGCCACAAGAATTACCAAACCTCACATCTGTTGCTGACAAAACATACTCCAGCCACAAGAATTACCAAACCTTACGTCTGATGCTGACAAAAATATACTCCAGCTACAAGAATTACCAAACCTGACATCTTTTGCTGACAATACATACTCCAGCCACAAGAATTACCAAACCTCACATCTGTTGCTGACAAAACATACTCCAGCCACAAGAATTATCAAACCTCACATCTGTTGCTGACAGAACATGCTCCAGCCACAAGAATTACCATACCTCACATCTGTTGCTGACAAAACATACTCCAGCCACAAGAATTATCAAACCTCACATCTGTTGCTGACAGAACATGCTCCAGCCACAAGAATTACCAAACCTCACATCTGTTGCTGACAAAACATACTCCAGCCACAAGAATTACCAAACCTTATGTCTATTGCTGACAAAATATACTCCAGCTACAAGAATTACCAGACCTCACATCTTTTGCTGACAAAACATAATCCAGCCACAAGAATTCCAAACCTCAAATCTGTTGCTGACAGAACATGCTCTAGCCACAAGAATTACCAAACCTCACATCTGTTGCTGGCAGAATATGCTCCAGCCACAAGAATTACCAAACCTCACTTCTGTTGCTGACAAAACATACTCCATTCACAAGAATTATCAAACCTCACATCTGTTGCTGACAAAACATACTCCGGCTCACGAATTGCAAAACTTCACATCTGTTGCCAACAAAACATATTCCAGCCACAAGAATTGCCAAACCTGATATCTTTTGCTGACAAAACATACTCCAGGCACAAGAACTTCCAAAACTGACATTCTGTTGGTGACAAAATATACTTCAGCCAAAAGAAATACCAAACCTAACATCTGTTGCTGACAAAACATACTCCAGCCACAAGAATCACCAAACCTGACATCTTTTGCCAGCAAAACATACTCCAGGCACAAGAATTACCATACCTCACATCTGTTGCTGATAAAACATACTCCAGCCACAAAAACTACCAAACCTCACATCCGCTGCTGACAAAACATACTCCATTATCAGGCACTGACAAAAGATAGTCCAGCCACAAGAACACCCTAAAGTCACATCACTTACACCATAATTACGCAGTGTTTCTATCAGTAAAGGGAAACAGCAGGGTTTCTTGTAACCTACGTAAAACGTATACAGTTGGTATTGAGTAGCGACAGGTTTCATATCAATGATTGCATCTACAAGCAGTCCTTATTGATGACATTCTTTAGCTAAACAATGATAGTTATACAAAGGCAGACCAACAGTTTCACAGAAACGGCCTACCAGTCCATGTTTGAGTAACGTCTACATTTCACCATGTCCAACCGTTAACAAAGATTAAAGACAAACTGACAAGTTGGGGAAATGGCTAAGAAATAAATGAGTCTTTCAGCCAAGAAACATAGAAAATTACGCATTGATGATTATCAATTCTAACCCTCTGACAACTAGAGAAAGCAATAAGAATTGTTGCTGATTTGGAATTCATTTTGATGACCCACTGGCCATCTTGATTTTAATCCATTAAATATTGCATTAACATGATTTTCAAACTCATTAAAATTAGTTCCTTGATCTGAAAAAGTTTGAAAATGACCTCTTAATTGTGTGTTTACACTTCAGTTGGGTGTGCGTTAGACATTTCGATCCTGAATTAAGATAGCATAACCACGCTATGTTAATGTGGGATTGAAATAAGAGAAAATAATACTTGTCAGCTGTCAGGGCTTTTAGGCACCAAAATTAATGGTGAGCTGGAATAAATTATAACAAAAATGGGCCGATGTGAAGTGTTAGTCCAGTGCAGGCTAAAGTAAAATAGTAGATGTTCAGATATTTGCAAATGTTTTGATATTCTTTCTTTACATTCTACTTTAAGATAAAGTAAAATAGTACATGTTCATATATGCAAATGTTTGATATTCTTTCTTTATATTCCACTTTAAGATGACGAACAAAGAAGAGGAACCGAAGAAGAGCAACAAGTCATCTCGACTTGCCTTTTCCTTCATTTTAGCACTGGCTGACTTAGCAGCTGTGACAATACTCTTTGGTCATTTGACGGAACTAAAATTGAGATTGCTCATTGACTTTTACAACTTTGACGCAAAAACATCCTTGATAGAATTTTGGGTGCTTGGATTAACCCGAACATGCATTTTACTTGGAGTGTCATTTGGACTGTTGAAAAATGCCCTCCACACAAGACATAGATGTGCCAAATGGTCCTGGCTTGCATTGACTTTTGCGACGGTCTCCTGGGTCTTCATGATGACCAAGATGCTCATGTACACTGAGTACATCTCAGATCTCAAGCAACCGTGGTTCTGGAGTCTCTTTGGTTGGTCCTGCTTGGCTAATGTTTTATTCGCAGTCTCATGGAAACTTATAGGATCGTTGACTCTGAGCCAAGAAGAGACAGCAGCATTCAGCGTCAATTTGGAAGAGGAGGGGAAGACGCCGCTCATAAAAGAGGAAAAAGAAGAAGAAGATGAGGATGATAAAGTGCCTGATGTCAGCAAATCAAAGACGGTGGGACGGTTACTCAAGTACACCTTGCCTGATTTGCCCCTCCTGCTGATTGCTATGATATTCATGTGTTTGTCTTCCACCGGTAAGTCGACCTCCATCAAATTTCTGTTGATATTAAATTCTAGAAATTTTGTTTCCGAATTGAATCAGAGTATACTAAATCAAAGTTAATCTTTTCAGCTTCCATATTCCTACCATACTATACAGGAGAAGTGATCAACCAAATAACCATAGAAAAGTCAAAGACAAAATTTGTACGTTCCATTGTCATAATGTCGCTACTGAGCGCTGGAAGGTATGTCTAGACCTTGTTTTTTGTATCGAGCATCGTATGGGATTTAAATATTTGACTTGAAATATGTATGTATATGTAACCTGGTTATTTTTCCTTTAAGCTCAGTGGCAGCTGGAATCAGAGGTGGATTTTTCAAAGTGTGCATGGCGAAGTTACACATCCGAATCTGCAATATCTTATTCGGAGCTTTAACCACCCAAGAAATAGGCTTTTACGACAAGAAGAAGACAGGTAAATGTTGCTATGAACAAGTTAAATTATATTGTCTGTTTTTGCAGCATAAACATGCTCAAGTAAGCTAAGAGCAAATCGGTGAAGCAAAGGATTTTTTTGTTTCAGGTGAAATTACGTCGAGGCTGACTTCAGACACAGACACCGTTTCTCAAGTGCTAACTCTAAACATGAACATTTTTCTTCGATCGATGATTCAAGCAGGTAAAAAATGGTTTGTTGTACTGTTGAAAGAATTGTGTCTGCTTCTATACTTGTAATTTTGACCACTGAGTTTATAATTTCAATTTCATTATTCAGTTGGAACCTGTGTCTTCATGTTCAGTATCTCCTGGCGACTCAGCATGGTGACTTTTATGGGGTTACCTCTCATTACTGCAGTTTCAAACCTGTATGGAGATTACTATAAGGTGAGCTGTTTATTTACCGAAAATGTTTCGATCTGGCTTTTCTACAATTGTGTTATATTTTCACAATTTGTACATTTAACTTTATCTTGGTCATACATCTGTTGATCTTCTTATATTTCCATCTTAGAATTTGCAAAAGAAAGTGCAGGACACTTTGGCAGATGCAAACAGCGTGGCAGAGGAAGCGTGCTCCACGATGAGGACAGTACGAAGCTTTGCAAATGAATTTCAAGAAGCCATTTGTTACCGAGACAAGCTGCAGAAAACTTACGGTGTCAAGAGGAAGGAGGCTGTTGCATACGCTGGCTACATGTGGTGTAGCGAGGTAAATCTTATATAAGCACATTCTTAGGTTTGAACAAGTCCACTACTTTAACATTTATTGACAAAAGAACTTGTAGCTTTGAATATTCACTTCAAAACAATATCTCTTGCAGCTATTTTCACTTTCCCTGGTGGTCGCAACATTGTATTATGGAGGTCATCTTGTGGTGAACGAAAAGATTTCTGGAGGAAATCTCATTTCATTCATTCTCTACCAGATGCAGCTTGGAAATGTTCTTCAGGTAATGTCTTGATCTATTTATCGATCATTATGTAATTTTATTCAGATCAAAAACATACAATCAGATGACAAATGTAGTCAGTTTACAGTTATTGTGTACGTGCCTTTTCAGTCAATAGCATGGGTGTACAGTGGTCTGATGCAAGCTGTAGGAGCTTCTGAAAAAGTCTTCAGTTTGATTGACCGAGAGCCAAAAATCAACCATGATGCAGGAATAGAGAAACCTGACATATTCAAGGGACACATAAGGTTTGAGGATGTCTCCTTCAATTATCCCACAAGGCCTGACAATCCAGTCCTCAAGGTATGTTCATTTTTGGAATAATTCCATTCGATGTAGTAATTGCACATAGTTAAAAATAAAGGTCATTGACTAAATAACATCTTAGTGAGATGTGTACATTCAGTTACTAAAATTCTTGTCTTAAGCCTTCTTTGGTATTGACATTCTAGGATATGTCCTTCGAAGTGAAGCCTGGTGAAGTAGTGGCTCTTGTTGGACCAAGTGGAGGAGGAAAAAGTACATGTGTGTCACTCCTGGAGCATTTCTACCAAATACAAAATGGACAGATCACAATAGACGGAATTCCAATCCAAGAATTTGACCACAAGTACCTTCATCAACAGGTCAGAAAATAATGTTGTTTTACTTGTTTTACTTTCTAAAATGTTGAGGTCTAACTCCTTGTAGATCTATTTCAATACACTTTTAAAGGGTTTATCCAAGTTATGTTTAAATTGTTGAGGCATTAACAACTCGGCTATTTGTTTATAGATATCTTTAGTGGGCCAGGAGCCTGTCCTTTATGCCCGATCCATTGAGAAGAACATAGCATATGGCTTGGATGACTGGGAGTTACCCCAGGTAGAGACCGCAGCTCAAATGGCCAATGCGCACAACTTCATTTCTGAGATGAAAGACGGATACCAGACAGAAGCAGGGGAAAAGGGAACCCAGCTGTCAGGTGAGATAAATGAGCATAAATCACATACTCCTTACATTGTGTGAATTTCAGCTCTAATAAAGAGTTGGGTGAAAAGGACTAAAAGGGGACAATAAAAAATATTGAATTCATTGAAGAACCTGATGTTCTTTTTTACAGGAGGTCAAAAGCAACGGGTAGCTATAGCAAGGGCACTCATACGAAATCCAAAGATTTTACTGCTGGATGAAGCAACAAGCGCCTTGGATTCGGAGTCGGAGTACATGGTGAGTTTGTGCTAAGTAGTGTGTCATGTTATATGTTGGAGAATCCAGAGTTTGTGGTATCAAGCTAAGCTGGGTTTGAAGAACCAAGATTAACTCTTGAATGTATCAGCACACCAGCAAGAATCTTTACCAAACAGGGGGCCAGTCACTTTATGATAAACATTAGTAGTGTACCACAAGCAGCTCAGTTGCTTCGTAAGTAAGTATGCTTGTGTCTGATAAAGAGATCCACTACCAGCTCTGCATTGATTAAATCTTGGAAGTTGCAGCAACTTAATCTTTGAAACCCACCCACTTAGTCCTTTTGAATTAGCAATTTTATAAGTCATTTTCGGATTTTTCATAGCTTTATTTGATATTTTCTTCGGACAGGTACAAGAAGCAATCTACAACAACATGAAAGGCCGAACTGTGATAGTGATAGCTCATCGACTGAGCACGGTGGAGAGAGCAGATCGCATTCTTGTGATAGACAAAGGGAAGCTGATTGAACAGGGATCTCATGCTGAACTCCTGAACGAAGGAGGCCTGTACAGCCAGCTGGTCAGTAGGCAGTTGACCCTGGGGTTTGCTGCTGGACCATCCTCTGCGGGAGAACCCAAAAACCACATCAAGTTGAAGAATCCCCAATTGCCAAGTGTGGACACTACTTTTGGCAGCTATCGATCGATTGCAAGTTTTGGGAGTGTGACAGAGGCAGATATTCACGACTCACCAAAAGTAGGATCCCCATTTTCGCAATCCATAGAATATGGAACGCCGACCGCATAAGGGGTGATTACCCGGTGATACTTAAAAGTAGCACAATACTATGTGTTGGACTCGATGAGCTTCAATGCAATGGCACAGTCACTAGTCATTTTTATTCCTGGATACTACAGTGCAATAAATTAAGTATGGTCCACCTTGAATACGGTGTGATCTGCTATGATCTGATTACCACTTAAAATAAATTCTGTATTATCAGTTGCTCACTTTATCCCACAAAATGTATTATGTAGGCCTTTTGCCATGGCACTTTCACAAGACAAAGTACCACAAGTATTTTAGCTTCATATTGCCAAAACTATTGATAGACATTATTTTCTGTTAGCTCAAGTTTTACTCAACAAAATGTATTTATTTCACGATTTTTTTGCAACCCCTAAACAAAGTGTGAAAAAGTTTTAGATGTTTAAAGTAAAATGTATGATGTGAAAGTCTGAAATATGTAAGACCTTTTTAATAGGATGAATGATCTGATGATGCTACGAGAACTGATGTTATGCATTTGGTCAACCTGTTTTCAAACATATTTTTAAAATATATGTACTATTGTAAATATTATATATTATGTAATGTGTCTCACATATTAATGCCGCTTGTGATTTTTGCGGTGATCTTTGTATCCTCAATAACTTTCAAGAGGCCAAAAAAAATGTTCTTGAGATTAAAAAAGATTCGAGCTTCACCTCACACTTAATGCTGATGTGCGTAACTAATTTTGGGATTTTAATACCACGGATATGGTGCAACTCACTTGTTGATTGTTGAATCTACACGTTGTTCATACATGTAATAAATATTCAAATGTTATTACTGGCTTTTTCATAATTTGTCAGTTGACAGCATTTAAAATTCGGTGGCAGTGTTTTGAGCAGCTAATGGTGCAAATTTTTTTAGTTGCAATGTGCAAGAGGTAGATCAGTTCCAGCAATATATCTTTTCACAGTGTGGCCTAGTGGTTGAGGCTGAAGTATTAAAACAGTTGTCATAGATTTGATTTCAGTCTTTGGAATAGGAGCTGAAGATGTCAGATAGGAGAAGAGGAAGCTTAGGACGTTAGGAGGGTTATCGAACAGAACATGTGTGGGAGCAGAGGAGTTTTAGCAGTCACAAATTTTAACGAGCTGACGAGAGGGCGCTGAAGATGTTAGGGGCAAAATATGTGAGGGATTAGGGATATGAGAATGTAAAGTAGCAGAACTGCGGAAGATGTTAGAGTTCTGTAATTTTGAGGGGAAAAAGTCAATGGCAGATGTTTTTTCATTGGTGGGATATAAGGGAGAAGATGGTAGTAGGCAGCAAAAGATGTGATAGATCTGAGGATGTTACATGTAGGGTGCTGATGGTGCCAATATTATTTTCAATTGATGCTATGATATCCTTCATGATGAGAGACAATGCGACTGTAGCTGAGGATCACAGACAGAAAATGATGTGTTAGTGAGCTGAGGATGCCCAGCTTAGGCTGCAGAGTGCAGAAGATCTATGACAGGGAGGGATAATCATAAAGGGTTCTACTTGAGGGTAAGGGTTCTTATTGAGTTGTAACTTGTTCTTATAGAGGATATGAGTGAAGTTATAGAAAAGCATTTGTGAGGAGAGTTATTGACCTGCACTGCATTGTGTGGTTGTAATCTTTGAAAATTGAAATTTCATCATTGCAAGGAAGGCACACAAGCCGAGTACTACCTTTGTGTCACTCCATGCAGTGTGTATTTACGACAGAAATTGTCATATTTTGGAAAATAGCTAGATTTGTGAGAGCCACTCAACAAGAATGCTTTCATTCACTCAATAACAGCGCATACCCTCAATTAGAACGCTTTGTGATTTTAGACAGAAGATGCTGTGTAAGGAAGCTGGGGATGTTAGACAGAAGAAGAACTATGAGGGAGCTGAGGATTTTAGACAGCATAAGATTTATGAGAGAGCTGAGGATTATAGACAGAAAAAGACATATAAAGGCCCTGAGGATTTTAGACAGATGATCATGTGTTAGGGAGCTGAGGCTGCCCAGCTTAGGCTGAAGAGAGCAGAAGATCTATGAGGGAGCTGAGGACTTTAGACAGAAGATGCTGTGTGGGGGAGCTGAGGATGTTAGACAGAAGAAGATCTATCAGGGAGCTGAGGATGTTAGACAGAAGATGATGTGTGAGGGAGCTGAGGATTTTAGACAGAAGATGCTGTGTGAGGGAGCTGAGGATTTTAGACAGAAGATGATGTGTTAGGGAGCTGGGGATGTCCAGCTTTGGCTGCAGACTGCAGAAGATCTATGAGGGAGCGGACGATCTTAGACAGAAGATGCTGTGTGGGGGAGCTGAGGATGTTAGACAGAAGAAGATCTATCAGGGAGCTGAGGATGTTAGACAGAAGATGATGTGTGAGGGAGCTGAGGATCTTAGACAGAAGATGCTGTGTGAGGGAGCTGAGGATTTTAGACAGAAAAAGACGTATAAGGGCACTGATGATTTGAGACAGAAGATGCTGTGTGAGGAAGCTGAGGATTTTAGACAGAAGATGCTGTGTGAGGGAGCTGAGGATTTTAGACAAAAGATGATGTGTTAGGGAGCTGGGGATGTCCAGCTTGGGCTGCAGACTGCAGAAGATCTATGAGGGAGCTGAGGATCTTAGACAGAAGATAATGTGTGAGGGAGCTGAGGATTTTAGACAGAAGATGCTGTGTGAGGGAGCTGAGGATTTTAGACAGAAGATGATGTGTTAGGGAGCTGGGGATGTCCAGCTTTGGCTGCAGACTGCAGAAGATCTATGAGGGAGCGGACGATCTTAGACAGAAGATGCTGTGTGAGGGAGCTGAGGATCTTAGACAGAAGATGCTGTGTGAGGGAGCTGAGGATTTTAGACAGAAAAAGACGTATAAGGGCACTGATGATTTGAGACAGAAGATGCTGTGTGAGGAAGCTGAGGATTTTAGACAGAAGATGCTGTGTGAGGGAGCTGAGGATTTTAGACAAAAGATGATGTGTTAGGGAGCTGGGGATGTCCAGCTTGGGCTGCAGACTGCAGAAGATCTATGAGGGAGCTGAGGATCTTAGACAGAAGATAATGTGTGAGGGAGCTGAGGAGGTTAGACAGAAGAATATCTATCAGGGATCTGTGGATTTTAGAAAGCACAAGATTTATGAGGGAGCTGAGGATTTTAGACAGAAAATGGTGGGTGAGGGAGCTGAGGATGTTAGACAGAAAATGATGTGTGAGGGAGCTGAGGATTTTAGACAGCATAAGATGTATAAGGGCACTGAGGATGTTAGGCAGCAGATGATCTGTGAGGGAGCTAAGGATTTTTTTTGACAGCATAAGATGTATAAGGGGGCTGAGGATAACAGACAGAAGATGATGTGTGAGGGAGCTGAGGATGTTAGACAGAAGAATATCTATCAGGGAGCTGTGGATTTTAGAAAGCACAAGATGTATAAGGGCACTGAGAATTTTAGAAAGAAGACGATGTGTGAGGGAGCTGAGGATCTTAGGCAGCAGATGATCTGTGAGGGAGGTAAGGATTTTTTTTGACAGCATAAGATGTAGGCCTATAAGGGGGCTGAGGATAACAGACAGAAGATGATGTGTGGGGGAGCTGAGGACATAAGACAGCAAATGAAAAATGAGGGAACTGAGGATGTAAGGATTGAGCTGTTTCTGAAGGGAACAGTTAAGGTAGTTGAGGATTCGTTTGAATCTTGAG
Organism: Platynereis dumerilii; assembly: GCA_026936325.1. NCBI lineage: Eukaryota > Metazoa > Annelida > Polychaeta > Phyllodocida > Nereididae > Platynereis > Platynereis dumerilii. The sequence goes on from JAPTHN010000011.1 coordinate 30,919,768, forward strand.
TTTGTCAGGAAGCACAAGGGCCAGGCGTTTAAAAACTAATTGATTGTGAAAAAAATAAATCCTTTCTCGCAGTCTTGAAATAAATGATTTCTGATAGGAGTATTTCTTAATGTGTTGCTTAATATAGGAACAACTACTTGGGAACTTAGTTCACTTGAACAAAAATAATAATTACTGTTTCCGTTAATCACTTTCCGTCCCACCCTCATCACAGATTGGTGCCCTCATTTTAGTTTTATCACAGAACGACAATGAGACATAAGGAGAATAAATTCCTGTAAAGTAAGTGACTCAAATCTATCGGGTATTCCTAAAATAGCTAGTCAAAAAAAACAATAATAATTTTAACTGTAAATCGGAAGTCACCATGACCTTTGGTGAGCCCAAAATATCTCAAGGCACCTACATAATTGGTGCATAGAATTGTACAATTTCTATTGGAGGACAGGTCCTGGTGTCCCCAGGGTAAAACCAGAGCTTTGCATACTCTTGTGTTGTAACCAGATAGTTGGCTGGGAGTAATTCTCTTAGCACCCAGGTGACACAAACATAGGAAGGCTCTTTTTGTCACATATATTATAGTTAGATGCTTCAAAATTGTACACAGGTTTATCAAGGTAACTGACACCTGTAGGTATATTTGTCATCAAGTGAAATAACTTTATTTCAGATTAAAAGGGTTTCAATATTTCAAACCATGTTTTTCAATAGCACTTTACTTAAACTCAGTACAGCAGAGGTCATAGGGGGCACCCATTTAATAATCAGCAGGGGCTTGGAGTTTTCCTCGCTGTTAAAGTATTTATTTCACGGCATGACAGGTGTGATACATGTAGATTGTAGAGCATGGTGTACTCAGTAATTTCTTTCATGCTTACATGTATGACTTCTTATGTAACTGATTTTTGGTGACTGACAAATGGATGGATTAGGAGAAGGACACTGAATGTTGGTGACTGAAAATGGATGGATTAGGAGAATGACTCTGACTGTTGGTGACTTACTAATGGATGGATTAGGAGAATGACTCTGATTTTTGGTGACTTACTAATGGATGGATTTGGAGAATGACTCTGATTGTTGGTGACTGACAAATGGATGGATTAGGAGAATGACTCTGATTGTTGGTGACTTACTAATGGATGGATAAGGAGAATGACTCTTGAAAATTGTTGGTGACTGAAAATGGATAGATCGGGAGAAGGACACTGATTGTTGGTGACTGAAAAATGAAAATGGATGGATCGGGAGAAGGACACTGATTGTTGGTGACTTAAAATGGATGGATCGGGAGAAGGACACTGATTATTGGTGACTGAGAAATGGATAGATTAGGAGAATGACTCAGATTGTTGGTGAATGACAAATGAATGGATCAGGAGAAGGACACTGATTTTGGTGACTGAGGAATGGATATATCAGGAGAATGACTGAGATTGTTGGTGACTGAAATGGATGGATCAGGAGAAGGACACTGATCGTTGATGACTGACAAATGGATAGATTAGACTATGTATTTGATTTTAACACTGAAATTGGCAATAAATTAATGACACAGCAAAAGGCCTCTTATTCGTTTGTCCATCATGAGTAATCAAACAGCCTCTCTTCCCATGCTTCTGACACCTCATCAACATTCATTTTCACAAAATGCTAATTTCATAGTAAAACGACCCTCCCTTTTCCTTCCATAGAAGTTTTATGGAACACTGTAATGACATAAGAGCATTTAGTTCCTGAAATATACAGAATACTCACTTGTTTTAAGTAAAATATTACACATATGTCACAGCAGAATAGCAGTAAAACTCATTGTCATTTTGCATATATATATATATCCATAAGCTTGGAATTGACAGATTTTTTTTTGTTACGATTAATTGACTAGTTAAGGAACGTTTTCTTGTAGTTGAAAAAATAATAATAAATCAAAATCATCACAATCCTCTTTACTGATAGCCCTATCTGTCAGTATTAGTAATTCTGACATTGAAGGGAAAATGGTAGAAATCCAGACTTCAGCTATTTCCATTAATGCAGTGCCCTCCCAGAAAGTTGCTTTTGACAGCATTGTATTTGAGGTGCAAACAATGTTATGTATACCCTACATGTTGAGCATGTTGTGTAGGTGGCATGTAACTACTCAGCAGGGGAGATCCCCTCCTGCAGCTCTGTACAGGACAGGCCTGGAGCATGGTGTTTTGGAGGTTGCCATGACGCTGCCTTATATGGCCAATCCTTATATGGGATATTGAGCCACCATGGGCTGGCAATGTTCTGTGTATACATTCAGTACTTATGGACTAGACTGCTGTTGAAATGATGTTTGTGCAACTGGCCAAGGGCCTGTGTTAGCAGTATGACCTGAGAAGGTCAGTGGCCAGATGCACCTCCAACTGTTGAAAGTGACCACACACTGACCATTAGCCAAAGTGACCAGCAGCCAGCATGTTCATCTACTGACCACAAGGATATACCAACTCACAGCCCAACAGGTGAGTCTCCACTTACTGTATATTTTCAAAAGTATAATTCACCTTTTCCTCTTACTCGATGTTCTATCACTTCAGGTAAACCTAGGCAACAAGTAGTGAGAGTATACATCCCTTAATGGAGCAGTGAGTGATAGGCTGGTCGATATGAAATGACTGTGATCGATAGTAAATCAAAGTAAGATCAGAGGCTCTTCCTGCTCACACCTTCACCACACTTGTCAACACTGAAGAATCTACTTGAAATGTAGCTTCCTTTGCCAACTGAGAATTTTAAAATAATGGACAAACACATGAATGTATAAATCTTAATTAATCATGTCATTGTTGATGGTGAAAATTGATTGTATTGTATACTTATGTACAAAGAACCTTCAGTGCAATAGAGTAGAGGAAGCAGCCAACATAAAAATGTAGGCATACAAAAGTTACATTTCTTCAATTATCAAAAATAATTTTGATAACATTGTTTCCTGGCGCAGGAGAAAGTTCACTTAACTGAATTGACTTGAAAAAAGATTCAGAAGGTCTATGTATATTTTAAAAATTCAAAACTGTTCAAGTCAGGCTTTTGTTCAAAGGTTATTGGCACTTATTGCTAAAGATCTTTAACTTGGAATGTCTTTTAAAATTTCATTAAATCGACATAGCTGTCCCTGATAGTTTACAAGGAGAGATTATCCAGTCTCATTGCCTCAGCCTCTCCATACAAGATAATACTATGGACTAAGAATAATACCTTACTCCACCAAACATATTTTACAGAATATACAAATGCAGAAATATGCTGACAACTGAAATGGTAATATTCTACACCTGCCAGTCCGTTGTTCCTGTATTGAAACAAGCCATAGCCCCTGGGCAGAAATACTTCACAAGGTGACTCAACACTGGAACATGGATCCATAAATGTCATAAATGTCCATGTGTAAATATGACGTAAAACTTGTAAAACAACCAAGGACAAACACAGATGTTGTATATTTCATTGTCAGTTGGTTTAGATTCATTCAGTGTATAGTACTTATCATTTTAAATGTGGACTTACATTTCAATGACTGATATAACAAATTATATGAAAAACCAAAAATTGAAAATTCATAAAAAGAAGAAACAAAATGGAAAAATTAAGTATTGATCTTAATGAATGAAAATGTATAAACATGTAGGCCTATGTAAAAATAAAAAATGAAAATTTGTAAAAAGAAGAAACAAAATGGAAAATTAAGTATTGATCTGAATTTTGTATGTGTCATATACATGTTTAAATAACTCTAAAATCCCATTAGGTCAGTGTAATATTTGGAAGTAGAATAGCATTTAATTCCTTTGAGTTTATTGCTTAATCTCCCATGTAGCTGCCCAGACCCTTTGGGATTATACATTGGATATTGCATAGACTATACCTATGGCCCTATGGGCAAATAACCTGCCATAGCCAGGCTAATGCAGTGCAATGCACGCTATACCTGATGCAATGTACTTTAATGTGATTAGCCCCTCCAGCCAAACACATTGCCACTAATTTAGCAGTAGGGGAAACATGGGTTAGTTGAAACACTGTTTACATTCCCAGGCTGGTTAATTAAAGAAACAGCTAAGACCAAACAGAGAATATTATTAGTTATGTAGACTAATAGGGCCAAGACAATAACTATTCACAGTCAGGAATATATATACAGAGTTCTGGCATGTCATAGTATTGTGATACTACTCAACTAAATTAAGAGGGGTTCAATTCAAATACTCTCTGGACAAACCATGAACAATGAGGCTTTCTCAATGCTTGTATGAATTTGACACATCATTATGAACAGTTATGAATTGCTATCTTATCACTGGAGCCTGAGAAATTATAGCATTTTGGCGTAAAAGTCATATCGGGGCTCATAGGGACAATGAACACGGGGCACATTGGAACGCACTTTATATGGAAGAATGTAAGTGTCCAAGTCATCTGAATGACCTGGGACAGCACACAATAGGTATCCAGGCCACATTGAATAGAGGTAAAGTGGATTACCATGCTCTGTGAACAAATTTATCACAAAGTACTGTGTTACTTACATAGATGACCGCACCCAGGACAGTTTATGTTAAATTTTTTAAACTGTTTAAAGTTATTAACTATTGGCACTACAAGATCTAAGTGCACTGTATATAGTCTTGCACACTTCATATGTAATATCTAGTGCACCTGGAGTGTTAAACTTTTTTTTAATTGATGTCCCAATGTGCCCCGACGGGGCACATTGGGACAGTCATGATCACGACTCACATTTTGCTGTCTGGATGCAAAAGGGTAGGAGCTAATTTATTATGCCTTGAATTTAAGGACAATAGTATTGGTGACATTCATGCACACTTCTGAATTCTTCAGTGCTTTCAGCATTGAGCAAAATTAGTAGACGTTAAAAGCATCCCAATGTGCCCTGGTTCCCCCTACATAATTCAAGCGAAATTGAAAAAAAATATATATATCCAAAAGGATATTCTAAGGTTATACATGTATGTCCTCATGGTCATTGGGGCTTTTGATGTCCAATTGTCCAGCAAAGACACTATTTTATTAGACAGTTTAATTCAGTGACTTTCTTGGGATAACAAAATGAGTCAGATGAAAGACAGATAAGTAAACTATTAAATGTATAGGCCTACTGTATAAACTGTACAGTATGTATTTTTTCACCAGAATTGCTTTAAAGAGCAAATATCAACTTTGTCATAATAATTATCTGAGACCCTATAGCTGTCCATTGACTGAGATAAAATCACTAACTGATGGACACAACATCCCTACCAGTCTACCACTGATGCCACCATAGAAATAGGATGCCACCACCAGCTGCTGCAACATATATTACGTAACGACCCTTTGATGTCACCTGCATCATCCTGATGACGTAGAAGAGCATCTTCCATCCTCAGCAGCAGCAGCAGCCACTGTTCAGGTGTAGCAAGGCACCTGAGTCCGTTTCGATGGTAACAGAAGATGAACCTTTTGTACATCAGCAGAAATATGCCATAATACCATAATACCATAACAGAGTGGATTTGCAGATTTACAAATTTATGGGATACAATGATATGTGGGATTGATGGCTGTCATACTCATATTGTGTAATTGACAACTGCTTATAAAATTGTCTTAATTAGATAATGACTATATCCCTGTTTCTACTTATAATGTCATCTGCATGCTGATGGCAGTCTAATGGATTAAATGGCCATCAGAAAGTGGCAGGATGTTTACATTGAGTGGCAGGAAAGACAAACAAGAAGACTAACGGATTATCTCAATTCACCGACAAGGATTTAGTTACAGGAAAAAAGGATTAGATTATTGTGTAAATTGAAGTTACAAGTGCTTTTTAAGCCTACAAGTACAGATCATTTCATTACCTTCATTTATTTATATCAATTTCTAAAACGATTGATAGGAATAAATTTCTAAGGATTTCAAATTATATCACAAAAAGGTGACATTTCTAGTCTGTAATGGACCTTAAAAAAGTAATTTATTGTGACAGCTGGTAAATCCAAGCCATAAGAAACGGGAGTCAATTGAGTTGACCTGGCTTGGAGTTCATGTTTACAAAACAAACATCATGGTCAGTGGACAAATGTGACTATTGATGATCATGGGATGAGACTATCTGGCTATTAGCCTCTATTCATCAGCGTGGATCAATGAGGTGTGACCAAGTGTGACCAAATGGCAGATAATGGATCATATTCACAAGTCAAGTTGAGATTACACTACACTGGCCATTGATTCATTGATGAGCAAGATCCCCATTGGTGCAGCCAGCCCTCACTGATAGCCAGACTAAACAGCCAAACAGGCAATAAGTGGTGGCGGATGCAGCTCTTACATACTTGGAGAGCAATATGCTGTCAATCAATAGTCATCTGATTATCATCTTGATAGACCAGGGGTTCAGCTGGACAGTTCTAATTAAGTTGGACAGCTTCATGATGGCTTGATATAAATCATTTGTTTCAGTCGGTCGTCATATATATCATATGCATTTGTTGGAAAGTTATATCTTTGCCTTAGGGGCACACATCATAAATAAACAATTTATGGTACTACATGTATATCAGAGACAGTCCATCCAGCAGGCCACACAGGCAACATCAGATCTTGAAATCAAAACCTTGATTATGACAATGTGTTCATATGCAATTCTTTAAATAGAAATCTTCCTGACTCTAAATATACTAAGCAACAGTCAATGACTTCATAAAATTCTAAAAGATCTGGCAACCCTTAGTAGCCTAGCTGTTTCTCCTGTAGTTGTGGTCCCAAGTAGTCCAGGGAGACTCAAGGGCTAAATTTACTCCTGCTGTTCTTGGCACTGACTGGCAGTCAATAGCCTTCGACAGAAGATCAATTCACCAGGAAGGAACCAACAGATTTACATTCTTAATTCTCACAGACTAGATCAATGAACCTCCAAGTCAATTTCTTACCATTCCTACAATCTATATTGACAGGCCTTTTGCCCATCAATTATTCTTATACATGTACTGATTGTGAAATGCTAATTTCGTAACTCACTTGGTTGTACAGGTCATTTGTAAGATCTGACCAATCTTCAACCAAATCTACGAATCAACCACCTGCTACTCAAAATAAACTACATGTATCCAAGGAGGTGTGACATGCCAGCTTACCATGATGATCTAATATGAACTGTAAATAGATTCGACACAGTATTATGGCTGGTTAGCCATTGTCCTTTATTAAAATGGTGGGTGATAATGTGTGTAAACAACACCCCATTCTACAACCAATTGCTCCCAGGGTGGAGCACATGGCCATCCAGAAATCAGCCCCAAGAGAAATTCTGCCAGATAAATATTCCAACAAACTGGTAGGAGATAATAAACAATCCTTCATCCCCCAAAAGACTTCTTTTTTTCAAAATGGGGATTCTGTCATCAGTAAAGACTTAGACACTTTTCGCAAAAAGGGGATTTTCGGGCCCCTCAGTTCGTTGAGGAAGGTCTTTCGCTTGCCAGAACTGAAGGACACAACAAACACCGGGGTACAGTGCCAGTCCAAGAGTGAGGAAGTGGGGATACAGTGTAACCTTCTTCAAGCCAATAACTGTGACAAAGATGCCAGTATTCATGAAACAGATGATGTCCTTGACAACAATGAAGGCCATCATCAACATCAAAGCCAATATCAAAGCCAACAGCCGCAGCACCAGCAACAGGAGCATAATGTGTTTGACATCAATATAGTCATGGACTTCAGCAGACATTTTAAGCCAACTGAAACCCACCACAATAACTCTGAATCAGGAGTTCAAACAACAACGGCAAAACATCAGCCAGATAATGGGTCTCACTCGCCCTCAAAACACCGGAGTGAGCATTCTGAACAAAACACTTTGCCACCAGATGACAATGATAAACCAATGTTTTTCTTGCCTCCAATTGAAGACCCTCACAGAACTGAACATTATAATGACAACCGGTATAGTGATGATCACTCAGATTGCAGTGATCACTACACTGACCAGTACAGTGACCAATACAGTGACTACACTGACGCCTCAGAAGCATTTCTTGACCCCATTAATAGTTACGACTCTAATGTCACCGAGTGCCAGCGTTCGACCGAGCAGGTGGAGTGGAGGTCTTACAAATCCAAGACCATCTGCCTGCCGGACCTTTCGCACTGCAAGACCATTTCGAACGTTGAGACCGTAAAGTATGAGGATTTCGTCTGTCAGAATTTAGGCGCTCTCATGCCTATCAAAGAGGAACACTCTAGCCCTGACCGGATCAGTCTCGGGGCCGCCCACTCTGACGGTCATCTTCAAAGCCATTCCACTTTTTCCAGAGCAGCGACCTTCTGGGTGAATGAACAATCCATCGATTACCAGAGGAAAACAAAACAAGTGACTACAGGTGCGATGATCAATGTTGTCTTGATGAAGTTCTCTCTAAAAAATCAATGAACAAAACGTCAGCATAGGCGATGACTGGTTTTCCCATCAACGCTCAAGGTCTCTCCAATTAGCCCATTTAAGTTTTTCCTCTTCCTGGAGGCAGTAAAATTTACTATCACAACAACAACTTAAAGAGGCAAATCCAAACAAATAATTTCTTTCTAGGTTACTTCATATACACAGCCACTTACCACAGTAGATCTGACTCATACAAAAGAATTCATTTAAAAACAACTGACACCTGTGTTAATTGTCAATTAATTGACCAGTGGAAGTGTAAATAACTGAAGAAACTTTCTACAACTCTAGATAGGATAGGGCCAACATCAACTGGTACTGGTTCTATAAAACCACTCTGGCATCACCAAGTATACAATTTCAAATCATTAGTCTGTTCAAACTCGTCATGTTTGGCCTAGCATCCTACACCCAGTGCACTTAACAAGACAGTTACACATATTTGCAGCCGCAACAAATGCACAGTTTGGTTGCCCAGCGATCAAGTAGACTCTACATAGACAAACAGGCATAAGGGGCTAAATTATTCATGCTTGGAAATATAACATACACTACAGCATTAATTTATGCAGTGCGTTGTAGTATAGCATTTGTATGGGCAAAATATTTATCTGCACTGAATGACGTATTTTCGGTATTGTTGGTCTTCACCCACATAAATTGATAAAGCAGATGAAGATCTATCATTCGCACAGTGACATATATATAACTAAGATAAGAATGTGTTGTCCAAACTGATTGAAGACTAAAGATAAACTTTTTAATTTGTTTTAAAAACTCTTCATATGAAGCAATGTAGACTAGAAATTTATGGGCAAACTACAAAATCATTGCTGAACTTTTAAAAGCTTTGCTAATGAGTGAATGGCACATTCAATTCTTTCAATCAGTTTTACATTAGCCAAACATTTGCCAAGGCTTCTGATCTACTTCCCAATCTTCATTCATCTATTATTCAGTGAACCATCAACTGACCACATCTACTATAGCTCGTATCCAATACTATCCATTGCAAGCCAAGATACTTACTGATGAATCTTGGCTCAGCAGCTTCTTTAGTTAAGACATTTAGGCCTAATTGCTATTTGTTTAACTTAAGGTCACAGTTTGTCACTGTTTTTGGACCTCAGGCCAGACATAATTGATCTTTTGCTTCTCAGATCTTCTCGAGGCACTTTTTCTGGGTTCGGTCGGTAGCACAAAAAAAGCTGCAATAAATTTCAGTTTTTTAAAACGTCAATAAATTTTTATATGAGGGTATTCAGGGTAAGCTCTCTTTTTTTCCCAGGCAGATAATCCATTGGGTCAGTTAATCTGAGAAGCTAACAATCAAACCATGTCTTGTCTTAGACTCAGTCAGATAAGTTTATACTGCACATAGGCCTATATATGTTAATGTCCTATCTTAAAATATAAAAATAATATACTCAAATTTTAATACTATTCATAACCATCTTTTTCTTTTTCAGAGGAAGGAAGTGTTAGCTTCTGGGAAGACATGACATCCGCGATGGTCCAACCAGGGATGTCGAGAATTCCTCGAGCGGCAGGAGTACCCGCCAAAGACCCACTGATGGGCCAGAGAAGGACCGCCTCCGCTCCATCTAAGTTGGAACAGCTTCAAGCGGAGTATCAGCAGAAGTTGCTGAGAGAAAAGGAGCAGAAAATCATAGAGATGTACGAAAGAAACACTCAACTGGCTTTACAAAAGACAAACTCATACAACAGACCGAGGAACGGTCCGACACCCCCGAGTAAGCTTCCTCTGCCTCCTTCTGGCCCCCCAAGTGCAAACAGAAAAGTAGGATTGGTAAGAGGAGGGGGGTCAGTCAGAGATTTCTTCAATCAAAGGAGGAACAATGAAAACGGTTGGGTCAGTAACAATAACAATGAATACTGGAGAACGCAAAATATGCGCAGTCCAGGAGCACCTCGAAGGCCGATAGCAGTACCACCTAGAGGTAAAACTCAACCACTTGCACCCATCCAGCAGCCAAACACCCAACCAAAAATAGAACAAAGGAGATACAGGCCTCCTGTGCCCCCTAATGCCCGGAGACCAGGTTTCGTTCCGGATGACTCAGATTCAGCTCCTTCGAGTGCTAATTCACGCATTTCGCCAAGTAAAGAACCCCTGCCAGCCATACCGGCCTCACAACAAAATGGCAAGCAGTCCAACTTCCAGAAGTGGAAGAGCAACCAAGCCAAGAATGTGAAAAACAAGGAACAAGACTTCGAAGTGGAGATCAAAGAAGCTCCCAACAGAAACGACAAGCAGATTTCGGAATTCCAGAAATGGCAGCAAGAACAAGACCAACAAAGGCAAGAGAGGATCAAGAAGTACCAGGAGAAGCAACAGCAACAACAACAATCCAATCCAGGGTCCAACCCTGGATCTGCCAGGTACACCCCTGAGCAGAAGAGGAAATACTTGCAGCTGAAGAACCGACAGGGAAGCTTCACGCAATACTCTGACGAAGATGAAGAAGAGCAAGCGCAACAATCACAAAGTACGCGAAGAGGCAGTTCAAGACAAGAGCAAGAAATCGCAGACAAGAAGAAGCAAGAACTGGAGGCCAAGATTGCCAAGGAGAAGGCTGAGCTGATTCAGCTGCAGAAGAAGAAGAGGAAGGAAGATGCTCAGGTAGGTTATTCCTCAATCTCCTTATATTGTATTTTCAAACAACTTTGTTTTTGCAGGTCTATCCCAGAATCTCATGCAACATATTTTCCAAAGCCAATGATTCCATCAAAAGTAGTAATAACAGCCTTTATACTAATATTTTAATTTGGCTCACATACAATCTCTGGCACTACAGTCCCATGGCATATTTCAGAAAGCATGCCTTTTTCATTTTTGAAAATCCTCATAACAAAATGATAATCCAGCATTTTTTTTCAATAACTCAATTTTCTTTACGTCAACTCTCTTGTTGGAAGTTGTTGCACATTGAAATCATGAATACACTGTGTATAAAAGCCATATTGATGAGTCCACAAAAACATTCATGACACTTTTAATTTTCTCAGGAGCAGCGTCTGAGGGAGCAGGAGCAGAAGCGCCAAGCAGAGCAGGAAGAACGACTCCGCAAGATGAAGCATGAACAAGAAGAAGAACAGAGAAGACAGGAAGAGCAGGCGGAAAGAGAGGAGAGGGAGAGACAGAGGAAAGAGCAAATGAAAAAGAGACAACAAGCCGCCAAGCAGAAGCAAAGAAGCAAACCTCCTCCTCCGCCCCCTCCAGAAGACGAAGATGATGGACCAGCACCTCCTAAGATAGACAACACAGCTTTCTATGAGAAGCTGGCAGCAGAAGCAGAGGACAACTTTGGCCAGGTAATAATCACCTTCCAGCAATCCAGTCAAAATTGCAGGCCAAAGGTGGAATTTGGTAGAATTGCTAAAATTAACACAGGCCTAGGCCTAAATCATAATCTGTCTGAAGGACCACACACAGCGGAACTGCAAATTTTGAACATCCGTCTGTTTTTAATATTGATTTCACTTAGATTAATCTTTTATGGGCCTGCTTAATTCTACTAAGCCACAAATAACATTACCACACAGTCAAAATATCATGTTTCCTTTCTTGCCTGGAATTTTTTCAGTTTGAGAAATATTCCAAGTTAACGAAACAGTTCTGCATAGGTCAGAAAATACCGCTGTAATTGTTTTCAATCGGATATTACAATATATATTTCGTTTTTTTCAGTCGCAGGTGAACTTAGCTGAATGCTCAATTTGCGGGCGAAAGTTCGCAGCAGACAGATTGGATAAACACATGAAGATCTGCGCCAAGTCCACAAGTAAAAAAAGAAAAGTTTTCGATCCGGTGAAAATGAGAACAGAAGGCACGGAAGCTGCACAGTACACCCTCAATCCCAAGCACAAACCTCAAGCTCCACCACAGGTACTACTTATCTGATACTTATACCAAATAATTAACACCATCAATCCATTTTTTTACAATGATTTTCAGCAATTTTCAGCATTTTCTTTAATAGTTGCAATCTATTTCTATCTATCATTAGTAGCTTATTGGAGCTCATAGAACAATCTGCCTCATTTCATGTATTTTGTTCACATTTTTTTAGATTAATTATTTAGAGTGGTTAAGTTGCAATAGTACATTAAACATGTACATATATAACTCTTCTTTATACTTTATTAATCCGGGGGGAGGGTTGGTCTAGTGGTAGCGTGCTGGACTGTCAATCGCTAGGTCCAGGGTTCGAATCCAGCTCTTGCCAGGTCATCTGGGCCTATTTTGGACGGCTGTTTCAATCATCCTTCGCCTCATTGCCGTGTTCTCCTCCTGTCCTAATTAGCCTACCAAGTGCATAAATACAGGACGTAAAGCCCCAATCATCCAAGCTTTATTAATCCTTTGACTTTTCCTCTTTTTCAGCCAAAAAAGAACAACTGGCGAAAGAAACACGAGGATTTTGTGAAAATGATGCAGTACAACAAGAAACTGGCAGCTATCGAGGCATCGGGGGGTAACGCGGCCGACTTACCCCCGCCTCCCCCGAGTGAGAACCCAGACTACGTCCAATGCCCCACGTGTTCACGAAAATTCAACCCGACAGCTGCCGAGAGACATATTCCGCGTTGTAAAGACATCAAATCACGAGCTCCGCCTCCAAAAAAGAAAAGATGAAAGGGAGTTATTAAATTCTATTCCGAAATCATGTCAAGAAATCTGCTTAAAATATTGTAAATGTTTCACGGAATTAGTTGTATAAGTACAGACTGTGATGTTTTTTGTATACAATATATATATTATAAGATAATATATATCGGCCAGACATTGAATTATTATGAATTTATATGTCATTACTCATCGAACATATTTTCAATTCTTTTTTAAAACCTATGCAATATAAAATGCAAATTATCCTCATTCGAGGAAAAAGGAATTTAATTTTCAGCTTACTCATTGAAGAAAAATTACATAATATATTATATATTATATAAAGTTTACTAATATTAACTTTTTTGCCTTGCCTGCAAAAATACTTTGAAACAGACTTCATTTTTGTGAGATTTTATGTGTATGGGGCCTAAATACACAAGTTTAAAGATTGGCAGCAACTATTAACAATGACCTTTTACAATGTATATATACTTAATCTTACTAAATAAAGTTCATGTTCTTGAGCCATCCCTTAGATTAGGCCACACATAATTGATTCTTAGCTTCACGGACCCTCGGACACGATAGATTTCCTGCCGATGGAAAAAAAAATAATTTTTTTTTGACATTATAAAAATTTTTTTTGTCCTACCGACCGACCCTAGAAAAAGTGCCTTGAGAGGATCCGAGAAGCTAAAGATCAATTATGTGTGGCCTTAGCTTACGTTCAGACATCTTTAGGCCAGACATAATTGATTTCTAGCTTCTCTGATCTTCCCGCGGCACTTTTTCTAAGGTCGGTCCGTACAACAACAAAAAATTGTTGTAATCTCAATTTTCTATAGTGACAATCAATAAAATATAGTCAAGTATAGGTTTTTTGGTTGGAAAATCTGTTTGGTCAGTCTGTCCGAGAAGCTAACGCTCAATTATGTGTAGCCTTATTATTGACTATACAATATATATATATGTAAAAATTGGTGATAAACTATTCCTGCATCTGACAATTTGTGCATTGTTCCTCTACTGCAGCTCTTTGTTATAAGCTACTAAAGTTCAAATGTTAATCTGTATAAAATCAAATCTAAAATTGGTTACTGGTTATATCATACATACTCATCTGCAGTATATATATATGTTGAAATGTGTTGATGTTTACAAATAACTTGATGCATATTTTTCTTGCACTGTTTGTTATTAAACAATTGAATAAAAAGATGTCATTTTGATATTTTGGTTTTGCTCTTGTTATTGAGAAGGATAGGCTAATTACCCAGGCAAGATGTAATCCACTGCATCCAATATGTACAAAATACTACCACAACTTGGCTGATATAAGACAATTAATGCAAATGAAAATCCAGTTGAAGGTGTGGATAAAGAAAATAGAGTAGGTACAACCCAAAAAAATAAAAAAATATAAATTCCGTCAGAAGTCCTTCTTTCTACTCCTTTCAACTACATGAACCTTTGACTCCTCACCACAACTTTATCCAATATCACGTGGCAATTTTGGGGAGACCAGGGTAAGTTGTGCCATAGGGCAGATAGAAAAAAAAAATCAAAATTTTTTCATCACAGCAGTTGTAATGATGTTACATGTATGGAGGGTGCAAGTTGTTCTCATGCACCAGCCAGTTGGCTGGAAGACTGTTATGGTGACATTAATGAATGGGAGAATGGGAGAAGAGACAGGGGGGAGGTAGACATGGAGAAATCACAGAGGGAAGAGGCAGTCAGGGAAGAGAAGAGACAGAGAGGCAAATGCAATCCAAGGAGCCAAAAGCTACATTGTAGGAGAGACAAGAGCTGGAGTCGGAATGGGAGAAAGGGGAGAGGGGGAGACAGGGTTGAGAAATCACAGAGGGATGAGGCAGTCAGGAAAGAGGCGAGAGAGAGAGGCAAAAGCAGTCCAAGGGCCAAGAGCTACATGGCAGGAGAGAGACAAGAGCAGGAGTCAGAATGAGAAAAAGGGGAGAGGGAGGAGACAGAGATGGAGGAATCATGGAGAGAAGAGGCAGTCAGGAAAGAGGCGAGAGAGAGAGGCAAAAGCAGTCCAAGGGCCAGGAGCTACATGGCAGGAGAGAGACAAGAGCAGGAGTCAGAATGAGAAAAAGGGGAGAGGGAGGAGACAGAGATGGAGGAATCATGGAGAGAAGAGGTAGTCAGGAAAGAGGCGAGAGAGACAAAAGCAATCCAAGGAGCGAAGAGTTACACTGTAGGAAGGAGACAAGTGCAGGAGTCACAATGGGAGAAAAGGAGAGAGGGGGAGACAGAGATGGAGGAATCACAGAGGGAAGAGGCAGTCAGGATAGAGGAAAGAGAGGCAAAAGCAATCCAAGGAGCGAAGAGTTACATTGTAGGAAGGAGACAAGTGCAGGAGTCACAACGGGAGAAAGGAGAGAGGGGGAGACAGAGATGGAGGAATCACAGAGGGAAGAGGCAGTCAGGGTAGAGGAAAGAGATAGGCAAAAGCAATCCAAGGAGCGAAGAGTTACATTGTAGGAAGGAGACAAGTGCAGGAGTCAGAATGGGAGAAAGGAGAGAGGGGGAGACAGAGATGGAGGAATCACAGAGGAAGAGGCAATCAGGATAGAGGAAAGAGAGGCAAAAGCAGTCCAATGAGCGAAGAGTTACATTGTAGGAAGGAGACAAGTGCAGGAGTCGGAATGGGAGAAAGGAGAGAGGGGGAGACAGAGATGGAGGAATCACAGAGGGAAGAGGCAATCAGGATAGAGGAAAGAGAGGCAAAAGCAATCCAAGGAGCGAAGAGTTACATTGTAGGAAGGAGACAAGTGCAGGAGTCACAATGGGAGAAAGGAGAGAGGGGGAGACAGAGATGGAGGAATCACAGAGGGAAGAGGCAGTCAGGAAAGAGGCGAGAGAGACAGAAGCAATCCAAGGAGCAAAGAGTTACATTGTAGGAAGGAGACAAGTGCAGGAGTCACAATGGGAGAAAGGAGAGAGGGGGAGACAGAGATGGAGGAATCACAGAGGGAAGAGGCAGTCAGGATAGAGGAAAGAGAGGCAAAAGCAATCCAAGGAGCCAAGAGTTACATTGTAGGAAGGAGACAAGTGCAGGAGTCACAACGGGAGAAAGGAGAGAGGGAGAGACAGAGATGGAGGAATCACAGAGGGAAGAGGCAATCAGGATAGAGGAAAGAGAGGCAAAAGCAATCCAAGGAGCCAAGAGATACATTGTAGGAGAGAGAAGAGAGCAGGAGTCAGAATGGGAGAAAGGAGAGAGGGGGAGACAGAGATGGAGGAATCACAGAGGGAAGAGGCAGTCAGGATAGAGGAAAGAGAGGCAAAAGCAATCCAAGGAGCGAAGAGTTACATTGTAGGAAGGAGACAAGTGCAGGAGTCAGAATGGGAGAAAGGAGAGAGGGGGAGACAGAGATGGAGGAATCACAGAGGGAAGAGGCAGTCAGGATAGAGGAAAGAGATAGGCAAAAGCAATCCAAGGAGCGAAGAGTTACATTGTAGGAAGGAGACAAGTGCAGGAGTCGGAATGGGAGAAAGGAGAGAGGGGGAGACAGAGATGGAGGAATCACAGAGGGAAGAGGCAATCAGGATAGAGGAAAGAGAGGCAAAAGCAATCCAAGGAGCCAAGAGATACATTGTAGGAGAGAGAAGAGAGCAGGAGTCAGAATGGGAGAAAGAAGAGAGGGGGAGACAGAGATGGAGGAATCACAGAGGGAAGAGGCAGTCAGGATAGAGGAAAGAGAGGCAAAAGCAATCCAAGGAGCGAAGAGTTACATTGTAGGAAGGAGACAAGTGCAGGAGTCGGAATGGGAGAAAGGAGAGAGGGGGAGACAGAGATGGAGGAATCACAGAGGGAAGAGGCAGTCAGGATAGAGGAAAGAGAGGCAAAAGCAATCCAAGGAGTGAAGAGTTACATTGTAGGAAGGAGACAAGTGCAGGAGTCAGAATGGGAGAAAGGAGAGAGGGGGAGACAGAGATGGAGGAATCACAGAGGGAAGAGGCAATCAGGATAGAGGAAAGAGAGGCAAAAGCAGTCCAATGAGCGAAGAGTTACATTGTAGGAAGGAGACAAGTGCAGGAGTCGGAATGGGAGAAAGGAGAGAGGGGGAGACAGAGATGGAGGAATCACAGAGGGAAGAGGCAATCAGGATAGAGGAAAGAGAGGCAAAAGCAATCCAAGGAGCCAAGAGATATATGGTAGGAGAGAGAAGAGAGCAGGAGTCAGAATGGGAGAAAGGAGAGAGGGAGGAGACAGCGATGGAATCATAGAGGGAAGAGGCAGTCAGGGAAGAGGAGAGAGAGAGGCAAAAGCAATCCAAGGAGCCAAGGGTTATATTGTAGGAGAGAGACAAGAGCTGGAGTTGGAATTGGAGAAAGGAGAGAGGAGGAGACAGAGATGGAGGAATCATAGAAGAAAGAGGCAGTCAGAGCAGAGGAGAGAGAGAGGCAAAAGCAAGTTATATTGTAGGAGAGAGACAAGAGCTGGAGTCAGAATGGGAGAAAGGAGAGAGGCCTGCGTCATTGTGCCTCCCTCCTTAATACTTATTTGTGAAGGCCTTCACGGTGTTATATATTTCTACTGATTCTGCACCTTGTATTTCTTTATTAAATATAACAATAGGCCTACATTTTGTGGTGGGAGGCTCCGGGGCGGTGGGGCAGGGAAACAGTGAGATTCGGGCAAAAAGGCTAACAAAAAAAAAACTGCGCGCGCGGTACACGTATGGCTTAGATTGCACCATTTTCATTATTTCTCTAATATTTTCCTGGGGAGGGGGGCATGCCCCCAGAGTGTAGTAGGCCGAATGTTTGGGCTAAAAGCCTAAGACCCCTTTACCTTGGTCGGCGTTGCATCTTCAGCGCTTGGAAAAAAGTCCACCTTTCCCCTAAAAGCACCTGGCCTGGTTGTACCAGTTTTAGCTCGGGGTAGCTCCAGGCTAATGGAGTGGGCAGTCATCTAGGCGTATTGCCCATTGGTCAAATAACTCAAATTATATCAGGGCAAGTCCTGACCAATATCAGCGTAGACCCAACAGGAGCTTAGTAAGCCAAGAATTATTTTGGGGGCCCTATGATGCCCCCGGGGGGGTACTTCGCGGACTTTTGCATACGGATGCGCCACGGCAATTTTGAAAACCAGAACCATTTTAATCCGGAAACTGCGCCAAAACCACAAACCATTTTAATCCTTCACTAACATTTTTTGCAAACCAATTAATCTTCATGGTTTTTAAACCATTTTAATCCTCTTTTGAAGCCGATTCTAACGGTACCAAACATGTTGGGGTTGCGAAAACCAGAACCAAATTAATCAGAATTATCAAAAAACCAAAACCATTTTAATCCAAGAAGGCCAAAAAACCATTACCATCCAGCGGCGCCTCTATATACACCCTTATAGAGTGAGTACCCCCCCCCCCGGGATGATGCCTATACTATAGTGGCTCCAGGGCATTGTGAGTAATATCACTCATAGACTGGCGGGATTTCTGAAATATGTGAATGGTACGAGCATTTTGGGGTAAAAGTCGGGAACCCATCTTTTTAGCATATTTCAGGCATGCTGAATCCGAAAAAACCGGTTCCCAAGCAATATTCCGGGTCCTTCACCTCCTAATTTGCATAACAAAATGGCCGCCAAATTAGCTATTTTTAATCGTTTCAAAACCATAACATTCAATAACTTATGGTTTAGGAAAGCAAAAAAGGCAAACCAAGTGGCTCAAATCAATGTTATGAAGACCAGGGAATAACACACACCATTTATAAATCAATTATACAAGTTTGATGGTCATTAATATGCTAATTAGTAGCCGCCATTATACAAAAATGTTTTTTCTTCAGTAACTTCCTTACTAATCAAGCAAATTAAACGAATTAAAGTTCTATACCAATGTTTTAAGGGTCAAGGAAGATGATGAAACCATCTATCAAGTCATAACATTCATCCAATATTAATCATGCAAGAACAATGGTCATTATAGTATGCTAATCAGCAATGAAACATAGCAGAAAAGAACAATCTTCAAGTATCTTCTCTGTCAATCTAGCAAACTTTACAAACTTGTATACCAATGTTTTAAGAGTCAATGAAGATAATGAACTTATCTATAAAGTCATAACATTCATCAAATATTAATTATCGAAAATAATATTCATTAGTATGCTGATTAGTGATGCCATATTTCAGAAAAGAACAGTCTTTTTGGTATCTTCCGTGCTGATCCAGCAAACCTTAAGAATAAAGTTCTATTATCCCAAACTTTTTATGGGTCCATGAAGGTGATGAAGTAATTCATACAGTGACAACACTAATCAAATATTAATTATGGAAAAATAATAGTCATTAGTATGCTCATTAGGCTATAAGCGATGAAATATTACATTAGAAAAATATGTTTTTTCATATCCTCCCTGCTAATCCAGCATACTTTACAAATAAATGTTCAGTACCAAAGGTTAAAGAGTCAAAGGTTGATTAATTTATTTATAAAGTAATGGCATTCATCAAATATTAATTATGCAAGAATAATCGTCATTATTAGTATTTACTAATTAGCAATGCCTCATCACAGACAAAATATGTTTTGCTTACAGTGTCTTCCTTACTCATCCAACACATTTTACAAATTATACTTCCATACCACTGTTCTAAGGGTCAATGAACTCATTCACAAAGTCATACAAAACATATTAACAAAGCAAGAATAATAATAGTTATTTGTATGATTATTAGTGATGCCGTATTTGAAGAAAAAGGTGTTTCTTCCGAATTTTCAGGGACTCAATGCATGGCAGCACATTCCTTGCCTTGAAATTCAGCAAAGGTTACACCATGTCAATGACTGGATGTGTCAAGATAACATGATAACCCTCAACTCAGAAATGAAGTCATCTTGCTACCCCCAACACGCAAAATAATATTCATAGGCAATCCTGTCAATCCTACTATAATAAAACCGCTAATTTCCCCTTACGACCAGTGAGGCGTACATGAAGAGCAGATAGAGTAACCATTCTTTTAATTAAAGAAAATGGCAAAATGATGTGTGCATGGAACATTGGTAGTGAGAGAGAAAGGTAGGGATGGTCTTGAAAAATTGGCGATAAAAAGGACTAAGTGACGGAGACAACTGAGGGAGAGGAAAGAGCTAAGAGAAACTGGGAGCAAGCAGGGAGGGAGGATGCAATTATACAGGCTAGGAGTAGGCAGAGAGTGATGGAAGAATCACTCTAGAAGAAGAAGCAAGAGAAACAGAAAAATGCAAAAAAGAGGGGAGAGCCGGCGAGTAGGAGGAGGGAGGAGGAAACCAATATCAGCAATGAGCTAAGAAGTAGACAGCGAAGGGGAGACAGATGAGCTATTGAGTAGGGAGGCAGGAGTTAGGCAGGAGGCAGAGGAGAATGCAGATATGGTGGAGGCAAAGAAAGATAAGCAGAGAGGTAGGAAACAATTTTATGAGGCAACAGCTGTTGGAATAGGGCAATAGTTTGGGAGAGGGCCGCATGGAAGAAGATGTAGGCCAGAGAGAGGAGAGAAGAGCTGTTGCGGAGGCAAGAGCTAGGAGGAGGCAGTCAGGCAGGAGGAGACAGAAGCTATCAGGCAGGAGGGGAGAGCAAGGAAGGAGGCAGAAAGGGAGAATATGGAGATAGGGGTCACTTGAAAGAATGAAGGAGGCAAGAGCTAGAGATGATGGTTCAGACCCCACTATATAGCCATATCTAATGTCATCACAGTAATGATTTGCATGATTTCCATTTAATATGTGTATGGTGTGCAATTTTCACTAAATTGGACACTACATAAAATGATAATATAACAAATATACACAGTGATTCCTTGTCTTGTATGGGGGAATTATTGCTTCAGATTGCTTAGAAGGCATCTCAGGTCATCACAATTCTGGGAGCTCCTGCCTAATTTTGCCTCCCGCAAAACAGAATTCCAGCTATAACCCTCATCTTCCCTGCTGATCTAGCAAACTTAACAAACAAATTTAGGTCAGATATCACTGATATTATTATGTTATGAATGAGTTCATGATTTACATTGACCCTTGAAGTATTGCAGCATAATAAGGGGAGATATACAAATAAGCTTTTTTTGGTCATATGACACTGTTAATATACTACTGACTACAGGTCTTGTATAGATATTATTAGATGTGTGTAATAACTTTCTCATTGACTTCTTCATTGACCATTAAAATATTGGGTACCAGTATATGGCTAAGTGCAAAAAGTTGCCCCCTTTTTCACAGAAATTATGTCCACACTGGAAAACCTTAATTTCTGAATGCTTAACCAAAACAATCCAAAAAATGTAATAGTTAGAAATAAGTATTTTAATTACTCTTCGAAGTATATACCAGCTTTTGACCCAATATTGATTTTTTTTGCCTGAGAAGCAATCATATCTCCAGAATTCCCTCAAAATCAGCCATTTTTAGTGAACGAAAATGACCATACCAAATTTAATTCCCATTTAAAATATATAGGCCATAGGTAGACTAGTCAAAATTAGCATATACTTTACTAGTATGGTCAAGAAGTGATCCATTATCTGTGTTCGCTCATTGCTGTATTAATGTGTGATGCAGAGCTTGTTAAGACCCTGGTTACATTTTCAAGATGTCTTGTAACCATCACCATATGTGATCTGTGGCACCAACAGTGGTATATAGGCTTGCCTTGAAAGTTTGAAAATGTAGCCCAGGTATTGGGAGAACATTTTTGCATAGCAGAATTCATGATGAATACTGCCAGTTTCCACCACCTGACGTTGAAAATGTGTCCACCATTTTTCATGTAACAAGTCTCAAATTTTTACCCCGGTCTTTCATAACATGTTTTTTCAGGGGGGCATTTTTTTCCTACTGACACACATTCCATAGATCCCAAGTTTCATGCAGTTCGTTGCTAATGGACTCATGGGTAATTTTCAAGGTCACAGCATGCCCCAAACGTTAAATGTCCACAAATGTCCAATGTAACAAGTCTCAAAATGTAACCAGGACTTAAGCGGCTTGAACCTTGCTGTCAGATTATGAACCCTTACTCATTAGACACTGTTAGATGTCAATAACTATCTATTACATTGCCCAACTATATCAAGAGGCACTTATATCTTGTTCGAAAGAGTTACAGGACATTTTACTATGTTACAGGACATTTGTGTAACAAGTTCTTGGACATGTCCTGTAACAAGTTCTTATTTTGCAATCTCAAACTCTCCATTAATGAAGATAAATTAAAATGTAATACGTTCAGTGTGGCGAGATACTTCAGTCTAGTTGAGCTAATACATTTCTTTGAATGTTAGGAATAACCTTGGCTTGGCATGTCAAATCTTCAGATTTTTTCGGGACTGGTATCAAGACATGTCCAGTCACACCATGTTATATTTGAATTAAAAACTTTTACTGAATGATATATTCCTTATTTGAAATGTTGAAATCTAAACTTAACATGTAATATGATTAATAAAATACCATTTTAGGACCATTGACAAGGACAATATGTTCAGGACTCATCCATTGCATTATTACTATTAGAGCTAATTAGCTGTATGGACGCATAATTGATACTTTTTAAAGTAATATTTGATGAATTGCGGCTTATATTGAAATTGATCTGAATCAAAGTATATTCCTAATTGTATGACAACAAAATTAGTTCAATAACCCCAAATTTTACATGGAATTTGAAAATATTCCCTACTTTCAGTGAATAGTAACATGTTACAAGACAGTCCATGTAACACTTTCAGAATTACACTGTTTATTTTAATATGGCTGTCGGGAGAGGTAAGGCCTGTTATGTTTTCTCCCTACAAAAAGTTACGTATTAATGTAATTTTCCCCTCTAAATGGTGATATCTGAAATTTCAACATTAATTTCATGTAAATACAGGAAATAAACATCTAGTCTTTGTTACAGGACAGTCTGTGTAACACGCCTCTGACTTTTGCGTACAAATTCTATTGGATGCCTATTGAAATGGCATAAAAATGTGTCTTTTTGATCAAACACATGGATAATAAACAGTTTTTGAGAATTAAGCCTTAGATAATGCTGTACACAGGCAGATCTGAACATCAATGTCCTGTAACCAGTCCTCAATTTGTAAATTTGGTGTACATATAAACCATTTAGGGCTTCTTATGCCAAAGCAAAGTACAGAAACATAACACTGGAGCCTGTTTGACAAATAATCTCTATAAAAAATTTTTCAATGCTTCTATTTAAGTTGTTTATCAATGCAGAATGATTTATGTCCATGTAACCAGTACTATTTCATCATTTGCACGTACACCATGACTACTAGCAGGAAGTTGTTAATATAGATTTTTAGACATCTAAGCACTACATCTTTTTGCAAAATTTAAAGTTAATGTTAAAGTTACAAATGAAATAATCAATGAAACCAGTTAAATGTCTCGTAACCAGTTAATTTTTTTAAAAGATGTTCCGAGGAAACAGCTTTCAGTGAAATCCATGAAATTTTTTCTCCAAGTTGAGTAGATTGGGCCCAGTGTGGCCAACAAATTTAGAAAAAACATCAGCATGACATTCCTTTTGTGGTTCTGCAATTTTTCCAAATTTGTAACCAGTCTCTAAATATTATAGTTATCCTGTGTTACGCAAAAAAAAAATACGCTTCAAGGAAAAAAAATTGTCCTCTTGCTGAGATGGGACCTCCAACTAAAAACCAGAAAAGATTAAAAAGTGTGGCATGAAATTCGAAATAAAAGGCCTCTGTCCCCAAAATCCTGGCAACTTTTTGCACTTAGCCATATAACTTTATTTTGTACAGTTTGCAGGATTAGCAGCTTCGTTACCTGAAATATGTTATCGCTAATTTTCATTCTAATGACTATTATTTTTCCATAGATAATATTTAATGAGTGTTCATTATCTTCAGTGACTCTTACAACATTGGTATAGAACTTTACTTTGTAAAGTTTGCTGGATAAACAGAGAAGATATTAAGAGGATTATTATTTTGGGTAATATTTTGTCACTAATTAGCATGCTATAGACCATTATTCTTGCACAAATAATATAAGATAAGTGTTATGACTTAATAGATGGTTTCATCATCTTCCTTGACCCTTAAAACATTGGTATAGAACTTTAATTTGTTTAATTTGCTTGATTAGTATGGAAGTTATTGAAGAAAAAACATTTTTGTATAAGGCGGCTACCAATTAGCATATTAACGACCATCAAACTTGTATAATTGATTTATAAATGTTGTGTGTTATTCCCTGGTCTTCATAACATTGATTTGAGCCACTTGGTTTGCCTTTTTTGCTTTCCTAAACCAAAAGATATTGAATGTTATGCTTTTGAAACTACCAAAAATAGCTAATTTGGCGGCCATTTTGTTATGCAAATTAGGAGGTGAAGGACCCGGAATATTGCTTGGGAACCGGTTTTTTCGGATTCAGCATACCTGAAATATGCTAAAAAGATGGGTTCCCGACTTTTACCCCAAAATGCTCGTACCTCTCTAAATAAAGCCTTTTTTTCAAAATCCCGCCAGTCTATCAGGTTCATTAATCATTATACTTATAGATCAAGGATTCAATCGTCCTTGATTAAAATAGTGCAGCATGTAATTTCATCAGTTCATTGACATCAGCTAACATGACACTGCAGGTTCTTGGTTTTAATCAACTTTCAAGATCAAGAATTAAAGGGAAACCACCAACCTCTGCAAAAGGTCCTTAGTTCATAAGATTGCCACTAGGAGGGACCACCTGTCCATTCAAGGTGGCAGCACCGTCGATGCGTCCTTCAAGTCACGTGACCAAGTGCATCATGTGACCAGTGCTCCTTGTCAATACACACAACAGGCAGGTGATTTGAAGTGAGAAGATGTTGTACAGATGTGGTAAGAGTCTGGTGTTCTACTGTTCGTTCTTTTACGGATAGGGCTTTCCAGCTATGCCATTAACAATCAGGGTGTTGAACATTTTAGTTAGGCCTAGTTGACCTGTAAAGAGTAGCTCTAGCCAGAACAATCATTCAATGTTATCAGCTGATAATCAACAATGGCAATGTCATTCATTACATGTACTACGTTATTGCCAATTATCTGATTGCTATAGCTTTGAATTGGTAATTAGATTTCTGCTTCAGGTTTGTATGATCAATAAAATAACCTTTATACTAATCATGATTTTTT
Source organism: Platynereis dumerilii (assembly GCA_026936325.1). NCBI lineage: Eukaryota > Metazoa > Annelida > Polychaeta > Phyllodocida > Nereididae > Platynereis > Platynereis dumerilii. The sequence goes on from JAPTHN010000011.1 coordinate 30,945,061, forward strand.
ACCTCTCTTCCCCAGAAATATTGCTGGCTCTTGTTATTCCTTTCTTGCATATAAGGTAAGTAGAAGTCATTTGTGGCTACAGTACATTTATAAAATGTAATGGATTATGTGAAAGCCTGTCTGATTTATAATATACGCCGTGGCTATTCGCCGAGCTGGGCTCGGTCAATAGCAAAATAAATTGCTATTCACCGAAAATATGAGGGAATCAATTTTATAATAGATTATTAAATGGCGAGTAAATGATTAATTGACGTTTGACTATGAGTAATAGCAGCGATATAGGATTTATTGATTAATATGACTGTAATAATGTAGATGTATAAACATTATGCGGGTCCAGGATGCGCACAATGAGTAGCTTCATTGCAGCTTATATTTTAAAATGGTGATGGTTTCTATTCTATGACTAAAAGTCAAATGACTGCTTGGACCTGGGTGTAACTGTTCATTCTTATAATGACAGAGAATCATGGCACAAAGTTCAAGCATCATGGTGGTATGAAGTGCCATTATCATATTTTCAATCATGTTCAAAAGTTGAAGGATTTTTCATTTCCAGTTTTACAAAGAAGGTCAAGTATGATTATTATGTCTACGCTCAGCAGTGGCCTGAATCTGTCTGTGTGCAAGCTCTACACACGGTCTGTATTACATCTCTTCAGTTTTTTTTTAATTTTCTGCATTAAAAAATTAATTTATTAAAATTAGTACTGTAAATTCCTCTAAGTACTGAGCCATACTGTGCCTAAGAAGCACCGTATTTTGACCTTTCATCGGACTGGATAACTAAATAATAATTATATTTTAAATTTTTTGTTGCAGAAACAACACAAATGTTCAATAAGTAACAGCACAGAGTCATGGACAGTCCATGGACTTTGGTAGGTGAAATCTGATTTTTTTTAAATGCTTGTGGTGTTAATAACACGGACGCCAGGGAAAAAGTTAATTTACAGCTTTGGTAACGGCATAAACGAGTTATGCAGTGACTTTCTTGAGCACAAATCATCCAAGCAGCAATTAAAAAAAATATTTTTTATGTCGGATAGATAATGTAAGAATAACTACTAGTCACTCTTAAAATTATTGTTAATGAATTTATTAAATGTCAGGTAATTGTTCTAATTAAATGCTTATAATTTTGTGATACTGGCCAAATAGATTTGATGTGAAAAAATTTTCTACTTGGACATCATTGCTTGAAATATTGAATTACAAGTTTTATTTTGATTTCACAATTGTCTTTTACAGGCCATCTGATTTTGATGACCCAATGCAGCCTATTAACTGTGAATCTTCTGCTAAGTTCAATGTAACACTTCTTGAGGTAAGATCTGTTTTAATAACTGGATGTCAAATCCAGTGTTTTGAGACGGTAAAATGCATAGTATGTAGGATATGGATAGTAGGGCCTTAGAAGATGTTAATATTGCTGCTTCCAAGTATTTATTGACAATATTAGAAAGAGAGAAGAAGTGACTTGCCAAGTATAGATGCAAGCTGATACTTCTATGATAATCATTAAAATTTCTGGTAGTGTAGGCTTCTAAGTATATATAGTTGACCTGCTGATTAAATATATATATTGACTTTATTACGTAGTAAGCCTAGCTCTATTTATCAAAATTGTGCATTGAAAATCTCTCATAAAAGGAAGAAGGAAGTCTACACAATTAACCCAATAATTTATTCCTAGAAGTCCAATTATTTTCAATGCTCTGTTGGTGAATTTTTAAGGTATCAGAGGCAGACATACATGACTCCATAGACCTGCAAGAAATTTTTGAAAGAACCATGTGACATTGGCAATTAATTAAATTGACAAATATAATGTTATGATTTAATTTTCAAATAAATTCAGTGGGGATATCCCTTTTATTTTATCAATTATACGTATATTGTATATCGGAAAAGTGAGTGGCTACTTTGATTATCTCATGCTCCTTGATGTCCTTGTGTTGATCCCACTTTTGCTTTCCCAGAAATTGACACACAAGGAAGACAATAGTATTACTGTGCATAAATATGGGAGCATGAAAAAGAAAACTCATGCAATTCAAATTAACAAGGTCTACTTCCTCAACCTGGAAATGAGTCAAAACCAGAATAAATTTCCTATTTGCTGAAACTGTGATAGTGTTTTAATTGTGCTTATATATATATATATTCATAGTATTTCAAGACTCTTTGAGCATGCTGAGTTAATGCTTCAAGTGTTCTGGTCTATACATTTCTATGACATCAGCAATTAGCATTTAATATGATAGAAGCAAAATAATATTCATTGTTTCACAACTGTCACTGCATCATGTAATCTTAAGTTGAGGCACCTTTTTATTTCAGAAAATAATGCCAGATTTGGAAGCTAGGTGGCCCAATCTATACACTGATGAGAAACTAACTTCATTCTGGTATGTGTGAACCTGGTATCTCTGAATCATCTCTGTGTCACCTCAATAAATATTTTGCAGTTCTATTTTTTTTAAACTATTCGAATATTAAGTTTTGTTATAACTATTTTGCAGGTCACATGAGTGGTACAAGCATGGAACATGTGCCCTGGCAGCTGGAGCAGTTAAGAATGAGCTTGATTACTTCACAAAAGCACTCAATATAAATAAGCAACTGGACATCTTCAAGTTAGTTTTATTTCTTATTCAGAGAGTAAAAAAATGTGAAGCCACTTATTGTTTTGCTGCATTGCAGTTGTCATACTGCCATTTTATACTATGCTAACTTCTGACACTCTCATAAAAAATTTGCTTTGCACTTCTTTGAGTGATTTTAGTCTACATATATATTGTACCCGTGAACTATTAAAATATAATTTCAGCAAAACATTAAAATATCTTTTCAGTAATTTAAAGAAACTGAATGTTCCTCCCCTGGAAACCCGCAGCTACCTGGTGAGTAAGAGAAGATGTTTTAATTGTGTGTTTTTGCCGACTGTTAAAATACCCTGTAAATTAATTCAACTTCAGTATTTTGATATAGTTTGATTTTCATGTTTCAGTATGATGACTTTGTTGGAGCACTCCAGAAGATTATTGGAAATAAAACAGTGTACCTGCAATGCTATCATCCTAGGGTATGTGATTGATGGAACCGGACTGTCTTTAATTGCTTGTAGATGCTGTTTTCCTCTCCTATAAACAAGATAAATGGTTTCTCAATTTTAATTATTTAATTTATAAGGAAAAACAAAAAATATATGGCCATGTTAATTTAAAAATACAAAGATTGTCAAGACTCAAAGGAACAATGAGTGTTCTCTCAACCCTAGCTTGGTCTGCATCACCTGCTAAAATTATACCTACTACCTACGCACAGTGTGTCACCACTCTTGCACCAGTCCAGGCTACAGCCCTTAGGACTTAACAACTGAAGACTGAGGATACCATTTCTAATTTTCTGTCTACTGTTCTGTTTGCAAAAATTAAGGACTGGGGAAAGATTTCTTGTTTAATCTGTGTCTATATAATTTCTTTGTTTAAACTTGCAGCATCAAAGTGGAACAGATGTCCTCCAGATTCAGATTTGTCTTGATCTGAATTTTAAACCAATGGACTGCAAGGTGGAGCACCACAGCAACTGCCAGGCGTTCCCAGTCAACTACCCTCCCATCCACCATCCTTATTAAATTGACATTGTGCTAAGATCTGTTGATTTGTTAAACAATCAGAACCTCATGCCATTCAGGATAAGGGGCATCATAAGCCCTTCTACTACTGAGTTCAAGAAAGTCGATCTGTGTACATGTAATTTTGAGGTAATGAAATCAAGCTGCATTAAAAGACAAAAGCAATGATATTAATTTTAACTTAACTTGACCAGCATTCATTCCTGGTCTCCGATATTGCTCCATGCCAAAGGGCAATTTAATCAAGCAATATGTGTCTACATTGGCAAAATGATTATGTTCCCAAGGGCCTTATTTACTTGAGTAAAACAAATGAAAATGTCATCTCAAAAGAGTCAAATCTGTCAGCTGATATTTCGCAGAGATCTTACTTTGCATTGTGATATTGCTTGCAGTCATGTCTATATTATTGGCAATTGTTTGTCATGTTGCATAAAATGGTATAACATTTTGCCATATATGTATAACTGTGATGATATTGAAGAGTTTTGTACTATATCCAATGCAAACTTATATTTTTATCCTTAAGTTGATTTACAATACAAGTCATGTGAGATAAAACTGGTCAAGAAAAAATATAAAGGAAAGAAGTATTAAAAAAAGATCTTTTATTTACACTAATTTTGTCTTTCTGTTTTACATTTAATTTTCATTATAATCAATGTATTCAATTAATATTCTCTTTCTTATGCAAATGTGGTCTAAGAAAGTGGAATATTTTGAAGGAACCAATTCAATATAATGTGGATTATGCATTGTAGGTTACATAGACATATAATGTCAACAAGAATCCGAGGATTCAAACCCTGGGTGCTGTTGGGAATGAGTAATAGGCCTAAGCATAAGATCCATGGATATAACATCAAAGTAGCACTGCACTGCGAAGTGCAATCAGCTTTGACACCTGTCAGATTGCCTTCAAGTGCTGTTCCTCAATGGCAATTTGGTAAACTGAGGATATGAAAATAGGCTTTAGAACTTGCAGAATTGCAATTAGCATTGTTAGACTGCTTTGAGAATAGATGCACTGCAAAAAGCGAATGCTAAATGCATTATTGGCCTTCCTTAAAACGCATGGACGATTGTCATGTGGGCGATATTATAATGCAAAGTCAGCTTGAAAACAGTCCCTCAAGACTCAAACAATCTATCAACAAACCGTTTAAAAAAAAAAATTTAATAAAATTTTTTTTTTTTTCAATTAAAAAAAAAAAAAAATCAACTCAACCCAACTCAACCCAAACCTGAAACGCATTTTACTATAACATCATTAGAACATGAAGTGGCCATATTGGCTGTACCCACACCCCTATTCATGCCAGGACAACACTTCTCAGAAAACCTCTCAGACTGGTTTTTCAAAAAAAGTACCCTGGGTGAATCACCCAGGGCAAAAACCAATTATGTCTACGCAATAAGAATGGAGAAAATTGTAAAGTTCATGGGATCATCTGAATGAGATATCCCTCCAGTGTTTGGTCAATGGTCAGACCAGCTGTTTTTGTGTTTGTTGAGATAAGTCCCTGTTGACGGGAATGTGTATTGACCAATACACATAATGACACATGGTCGATAAATGAAGAAGTCCTAGGGCTGTCCACTTGAGGCTGCCACTTCTGCATTGAACCTAGCAACAAATTCATGGTCAGCTATTTCCAGTTGCTGTAAAAAGTCATTTCGTTGTTTCTCTGGCCACTCGTCGAACCACTGGTTGAACAATTTCAGCTGACATTGGAATATGTTCGGTGGTTTGTCCTTCACATTGAGCATGTCCATTGCATCTAAAAGAGTGGAAATCTTCTGAGGGACAGCCTTGACAAGGAGCTCCTTCATGAAGTCCTGCTTCTGAAGGTCGCTCCATCCCTGGAACCAGTGGATCACGCACTTTGCCTCGTCCTCCATGGGGACTTGGTGGGAGCTCATAGACGCTAGTCGCAGCATTAAGCTGAAAAAAAAAAAAAGGAATATATAATTTATATAGATTAACCACTACTGTTGATTTAAAGGAAGAAAAGTTTAAATGGGAGCAGGGGATATCATATAGATATTAAATCATGTTATTCAAACACAACATTAATCTTGGCCTTTTTTGACTAGAGTATATTTTCTAAAGCTGCTTTTATTTTTTGTTCTCGGTGTTTGTTAATTTTAAAACTTCATGGGGGTGCCAACATATTTTTTAATGACAATTTAGTAATTGGCAATATCAATGTCATCATTGCATCGAACATGTCAATGTTGACAATGATATCATTGCATTGAACATGTCAATGTTGACCATGACAATGACAGTCACTGACTCAGTCAATGTGATAGTGCTTTTAGTGCTTGGAAAATTGTTTAATTACTGTTAAAATTAATTCAAAGGTTTTGAAGGTGCTTACCCTGTGTTCATTGACTTCCCATGTGTATCTGCTTCCTTTTTCCTTAGTTACACAGCAATCAGCATCGGGATAACTTTGCAATCAGAGTATTTCAATGAAAAAGTGAACTGTCAAACTCAATGTTGACAAGCCGAGCTTCGGTAAATTTACACTAGAGGGCGTTCGATTGTGAAGATTGCCTGTTGGTGGCGCTGAACGCAATTTGCCGGAAACAGCTTTCTGGCCCAAAGATCGATCCTTCAAGCTTCAGTCAGTGGTGGAAAAGCTGTGAGAGTGAATGGTCGTTGTGTGAGTGGATTGTAAATAGCAATTAACATGAGTATCTTCATAACAGGCTTCTGGATTCTTACTGTGATATGCATAGTCTTGTACTTTGCCACACGAACTGCCCTGCCGGCCAGCACAGATGCCAATTTCAAGAATTTCCAGAGATCATACCTTGTTGTTTATTTGCTTGCAATGGGTGAGTCCTTTCTGCTCCAATTCACACATATGTGCAAAATGATAATCAATGTATGATATTGATTAATTGCAATGATAAATATGTCTCAAAGCCTGTCTCAGCAGTACAATGCAATTAATAATGTACAAGCAGTTACCTGCCTATATTTATAACTTATGTTTTACCAGGAATACCTGGTGATGTTTTAGTCAAGTCTTGACTCAATTATTAAAGAACCAGCCTCAACCTGCTCAAGACAGTCAAGTACAATTGGGGATGCACCGATGACCGATCCGATACTGTCGCACTATCAGTGCATAGCGTTAAAAAAAAGAGGCTACTGCTTTGATAATTGATATAACCAATTTAATCCAATCAGCATGGTTATGGGGATGTGCCGATATCACCTTTTTGCTAACGATACTCGTATTCAGTATCAACCGATACCAAGTACCAATCCGTTACTGCCTCCGATACCAAGTACCAATCCAATACTTCTACGTTTGGGTGACTCAGAACTTGCGAAATTACCCCCTTACTCTCTGTCATGTAAAGCAGAGGACAAACGTTTGGCCAGATGTCTCAGCCTACAGGCCTAGTACAGACAAAATTCAAACACTCACCTAAATGGTACCAGCTTTGGAATAATCGTGCAACATTTCCAGATTGATTTGATCAAGTTTTTTTTATCCCATTGAAATAACATTGCTGTCACTTTTGTTTATGTCTGCAATGATTCGTGACGCTACAATATAACAAAATTGCGGATAGCTATGACGTCACTATGACGTCACCAGAAATGACGTCATGATTGACTGCAGTGTCCCTAGTGTCAAAAAAGTGTCTTCTGCCATGATGTGACAAACTGTAATGTAGATTTGCAATGCAATGCCAAACTCGCGAGTTTGGTATTAGCCTACTAGCGCATCTCAGGCTGGTGAAAGTGTGAAATTAGATTGGGTGTCGGCCGCAAAACAGAGTGCTTACAATGTAAAAACTTGTTCTGGAATGTTTAGTCAGCCAAGGATGTTCAGTTTGTGTCATTTGCCAACAAAACGCACTTCAGAAAACTTTGGATTGGTGAAGTAAAATCAGCAATCCTTTGACCAATTTGCCCTCTTCAAATTGCAATTGAGTGGCAGCCATTGTTGTTGACAATTCCCAATCCCAGCAGGCCAAGATTGCCAATTTATGTTAAGTTTTGAGGAATCCACTAAACTACAAGTGGATGAGTTAGAATTGGATCATTCAGTAAACTAGTGCCATCTTTTCAACCAATCACACTTGCCAGATTTACCACTTGACAAGGAACTATAAATTTGACCTAATTATCAAATACCCTTGGGCATGGCTGCCATGATGCTGAGCATTGTTGATTAGTGAGTTTAGAACACAGTAATTACAGCAAGTGCCTGTCATCTAGAGGTTTCATTTGTACCAGAGGTAACCAAACAATGTTTTGTTCACAGAATAAGGAGCTGTTTTAAGTGACAATTTCATATTTCTTTGCAAACAGCAATTACTTTTGTATACACAATTTTTTCACTGCATGCCCTGAGTCGAAACCCTTCACAGACGAATGTCAGTGAAGGTTTCGGAGGTAAAGAAATGAATTTGTTGTATTTCTATATCTTTACTTCACATGCTCTATCAAATAGTTGTATCGATACTGCAATACTAATCGGATGCTGACCGCTGATACTGATAAGTTTTTTGCAGTATTGATATGGTGTGCGGTATCGAGAAGTATCAGTAAATATTGAAAGTGAAAAACTGGTAGGCCTATGATCATTACATCCCCAACTAAAAATAAGCCTTATACAGAGGGGTCTGAGAAAATATTGTTTGAATACAATCTGGGTCCAACAAGTAATGACTGAAATGTAAGCAGCTGGTTATAACATGCATAATCTGTGCTGTGTGTTTATATTCAACTTCAAAGTGTCTCTTAATTTAATGCACTAAAATCCAACCTTGTTGAAACATAATTTTACAAAGACCTCAAAAACCTCTCAAAACGAAGAAATGTCTCTACATGTAAGCTAGTGAATATGGTAATGGTATACATGTAGAAAGTGCATTCATGGAACCAAAAGCTCAACGCCTGCATGGTTGGTGGAGCTAACTGCATGCACCTACACTTGCAAAACTTTTTTAGAAAAAATATGTAGCCCGAAGTTTGTCCCAGGAACATGAGGAAGAAATTCTGAAATAAGTTTTTCAACTAGACCTTTAATATATGTCTCTTGTTAGTCCCATGATTTTTTCATGCCCTTAGCCTGCACAGTCCGTTTGTTGCAATGCTTGGCTGTCTATTTTTTTGCGAAATATGTGATATTTTGCTTGACTGTGTTGTGCCCAGTCATGCCTGCAATATTGCCTAATCTTGCTCAAGCTTTGCAAAGATTTGACATAATCCTTTTATTCAGTAACGGTGCCTAAATTGTGGTTTCTGTTTTTATAATGTGAATACATTCAGCACTTTTTTAGCAGAATTATCAGTATTCTGTCAATGCCTCTTATTGTTATTCATGAAACTTTTTAGAATGATCATGAACTGCCGGTCAGATCCAAAGGGGTTTCTGCACCAATTATTTATTTATATGAATAATATCAATATAATTATATAGTTTGTAGACTACAAAAAAAATACGGAGTGCGAAAAACCCCTATGGTCAGAACTAATTGAGCAGTGTAACCCGCTTATACTATGAATGCATCTTGCATGAATGAACATAATATGATAAACTCACTGCATTTTGACTGAAATATCACAACAGCAGTAAGTTACCAACAACTAACCCTATCACATGCTAGCGTGGCAAGCAGTAGGGGGTATTATAGATTTGCGACAGAAAGATCCATGAATCAAAATGTGCCACATTTATTCCTAGAGATGCAATAAGTTTAATAATAATAAATCTTTTGAGGCTTGTGACACCCTCCCCTCTCCCCAATCTTCTTGTTGAGAGAATTGCCTTCTTGTTGTTCCATAACAGAGAACTTTCACTCTGGCCTATTTACGATAAATTTGTTAGCTTTATTTGACAATTCAGTCATTAATTCTATTTTACATTTTAAGCATAGCCGACATTAATTAGCTGTATGAGGGTGTTCAAAAATTTTGGAAAATAGATTTTTGTGCGCCCTTGGGTAGAAAGTCTGTGAATTATATATTTTTTGGACTGCTTGGGCAATTAGTTTCTTGGGCAGCCCCCTTCCCTCAAAATTTATTGACCTCCTGCTCCTATGATTTTAAGGCCAGGCTGGAGAGTCTTGTTGCCATGTTAGGTTGTCTGGGTGTGTTTGATTGAGATAAGTTATCTCCTGTTCTGAGTTAATGTCTCACTCCTTTATAGGATAACATTTTATTACGCCATCAAAGCATAATGAGGTTCTTGTAGTTCAATAACAAATGTGCTATGCAAGTTAATGAAACAATTCGCAAATTAAAGTAGGAACTCACTGTTACTAGACTACTTAAACTGCAATATTATCATGATTATGCTTATAAAACTAGCGTCCAAAGGGAAAACCTAGTAAGTCACATCTTGGAGTTTCTGAGAAAATTGACTTTGAAGTTCCAGTCCTTGCAGTAAGAGATTGACTTACTGGGATTTGCCAGTGTCATTCTGGGTTAACGGGCCACTTCATGAAAATCTAAACTTAATAAATATAAAGCAACATGTCTCAGAAGTCCTATTTTGACCTTGATTCAATTTGGCCCAAAATGTGACTTACTAGGTTTTCCCTTTGGACGCTAGAAAAGCACTCTGAAGCTAAACAGATAAATTGGTTTTCATTTAATCTAGTGACTGGTTCGATAGTCTCATATTACCCAGGTGGCTATATTAAACAATGTTAAAGCTTCAATTTCTGTCTCTAGAGAAACTGACAGTTGAAACCATTTAATGATTGAGTTGAAGTATGGTTAATATTAATGTGGGGGAACCCAGAGAAGTATGATTCAAGCATTGTTTTAGATAGCTACTAGCAGTGAATAGAGATAAGTTGCAATGATATATTCTGTCTTTTCAGAATTTTCATTTCCATCGTTCCTTGGGAGATTAATGATTATTTTCATCAATGTACATGGCACTATAAGCCTACAGCTGGTCAATTTCTTTTATTGAATCAAAGCATTTTGATAGCCAGTTTTATAGTTATGATTATGCTAGTAAGTTGTAGGTTTGTTGACGGCTACTTATTTATAAATGTCAAGTACAGCTGTTGTGTTGATTTCAATAAATTATATAATTGATTTGTGATTCACTGACCACTGGTAGTAGATATTTTTCAAAGTGTTAAACGATCAACGCTGAAATGACCACCGATTAATTGAAATTATTTCAATAATCCGTTATTGAACCTGTTGATTGCTCCCAATGCCCATATTGACTTGTATAAAAATTGCAGTTTATTTGCTTGGAAAATTCTAATTAGTAAAATGGTCGTCACAACTAAAATAAAAAAGTCACCCAGCATTGTTTATATTGGATGTGTTCAATCAATTTTGTCTGAATTTTTTAACCGTCTTTTTGCTCATCACTGTTTCAGCTTTGTGCAGCGAAAGCATTTTGAAGAGCTTTTGTTGATAGTCTCAGTCACGCGTGCCTTGTTTGGCCTATATTCAGTTGATCAATATTCTTGAAAATGAAGCAATTTCATTTTGACAATGTATTTTGTCAATAAAGAACTGCAGTCTGAGATGTATTTAATCAATGTTAACGTTATTGGTAATGGTCAACTTGTTGCTGTTGTGCCAAGGTTGCCCCTTATGACATAAATCATTTATAATTTAAAAATTATCAATAAATAGTAATTTATAATACATTATATTTATGATGATATAGTAACATGAGTAAGCATTGGTTGGACTCTTTACCATTACTTTCCTGAAAATGTACAGAAGTTTTGCTTCAGTGAAATGTGAAGGAAAAAAATAAAAGAAAAAAAGTTAACGTTTCTTGGAAATGGCTATTGACATGAAAAAACCTGTGGCTGTTACATAATAGGATTTTGGTTAAAAATGTTTGATTGATTTTAAACTTGACATATGTTTTGACGGGAGTTTGAATACAAAAAAATGTATACAATTTTTGTCTGGCTATGTATGCTACACATAATCGTTATAATGTATGTCTAATATTTGACAAATAGCCTGAAATAGGTTTGGATTTGTAATTAATGTGCGTGATATACAGGAGACAGAACAATACTTCTGTGTGTACTTGTTTGTTTGTGTCTTGATAATTATTGTCTAACCCATATATATTTATGAAAACTCAATGAATGCTTACTTGTCTTTAGTTGAGTTTCACGGCCAACATGTTAACATTTTTTGCTTGGAAATGTACATCATTATCAACTTGATTATAGTGCAGCACACACACACCTAACTTTTTGCTGTCTGAATGCTCTGTTTTATTTATGGGGTATGTCTTTAACTGTCTGTATTCTAACATTGCAGGACCCTTCCATGTATTTCTCATGTAATCTAGGTAACTACACACTCTTTAAAAAACAAGAGCACTTAGGAGAGTGCATAGGTCCGCAATCCTGTTAGTCTCTCTCTTCGCTTACCATATTTTCTACAAGCTGCTTGCCCATCACTACTAAGTCTGTGCTTATGTATGTACCATGTACACCATACATTATGGCCAATCTGGGAAATTTTTGTTTGTTTCCCAAGTGAGAGAATGCCTTGAAAACCCAAAATTAAAGAAAAGAAGTGTCAAAGAGAGATTAGATATATTGAGTAGTTGAGTAATACTTTATTGAGACCCGAACAGGGTAATTCATAGAACAAGTTTTGAGATGTGTCAGCCACAAGGATCGAGAGCACTTCCGCCTATTAGGATTTTAGTGTGCTGTTATCATGACAGGTTTCTTAGTAATTAATGATATTTGTTGTTGTTATCATTGAAAAGTAATGCTGTTTTCTTCCAGCGGGCGATTGGCTTCAAGGACCTTATGTCTACGCCCTCTACGATCATTATGGGATGTCTACTCATGACATCGAGGTCCTTTTTGTGGCCGGTTTCGGGTCCAGTATGATCTGCGGAACCATTATTGGCTCTATTGCGGATAAATAGTAAGTATCACTTAAATATTTAGGTGTTGACAAGTTCCTTTAAGTGTGCTGAGATAGAATTCTGTTTTGACTGAAACTTTATTTATTTGTGTGTAACCGATACATATTTCCACTCTCTACCTGAAAAGATAGATGTTGCCAATCATCTTGGAGTATTCGTAATAAATAAAATTAATTAGCGGTTTTGTTGTGAGTGGACTTCAAGACTCCAGGAGTTTGTTTTAGATCATCAAATTTGCTTTTGTAAATACTTCTGGAGTAACTATAATATAACTGTCTCCAAATGGATTTAAGTTATTTTAAGTTTTACTTCAGCCAAGAAAATGTTGCTTCTGGAAATTCTTGCAAAAATTTAACCAATTACAAATGAGATTTCTGCCTCAGATTATCGTTGATGATCATCAGTATTTGGTGAACCCTCTGAAGCTTTATCACATTCTCAATGCGAAAAGACTGGACATAAATCTTAAAGGTCCCTCAGGATTCTTCCTTATCAGCTATTTTAGTCCTCTAACTCTTCTTGTTAATTATACGTTCTCAAAACAAGATGCTGATCAATATTTAGGGAATGTAGTGGCTACTACCTGCTGAAGTATAATAGCCTATTAGGAGGACACAATAGCATGCTACAGCATATCGTTTTATCAATTCTATCCACCAGTAACCACCAGTTAAGCAAACATGGTCTATTTACTTTCAGTGGACGCAGAGCAAACTGCATTTTGTATGGCGTGCTTTATGGATTGGCTTGTGTCACTAAGGTGAGTCGAGTTGGCTTTTGAAAATGCAACATTGTGTGTATGTTCTAGATCGTAGATTCAGGTACACAGCTGATATAATGTACCACTAGCACTGCAATATCAGCCATGTGATAATATCAACAGGGCTAGAAAAAAAAGTTAATTTCCATGCAATTGCCTATTATACGACAAAATATCCCATGAATGGTCGCAAATCGAGCGATTAACCAATTACTAGAAGTGAAAATTTAGACCTTTCTTTGTAAATTTCCAGTGAGATAAAAGATATTTACAGGCATTGACATGCCTGAATTCCCTACTTTTTCCATCCATAGTGATAGATTTATGAATTGGATTTTATTCACGGTGTTTGACACACTCAGAGTGTTTATATTATCATGATGATTGATATGTTCAATTGTTCATTGATCAGTTTGTTGAAAAAAATATATATCCTGTTAAGATATTCTTCTTTGTTCACTGTTCAGAGCTAGAAAGTACAGATGACAGGTCACAGATATAGAAAATGTAAAGAAATTCGTTGGCTTCATTGATCCTCTACAACTATGTGATGTAGCTAGCCAATAACCATTAAATATGAATCGTAGTAACTTGTATACTAGATCCATGATATATCTATTTATAGTAGAAGTAAATCTATAGGATGATTATTCTGTGGTTTATGTATAGTATAAATAGGATCTATTGACTTGAAATTATGTACATCTATGATATTGATTCTATAGACTGCATTGGTCCTCTCCAGTGATGCATCTAACTCCATTAATTATTTACGTCTTCAGCATTTCAACAATTACTGGATCTTGATGATAGGCAGGTTGCTGGGTGGGACTGCCACCTCCATCCTGTATAGCGCCTTTGAATCATGGCTGGTGTACGAACATCACCAGGTAAGTCCTATTAATTATGCAAATTTATGCGTGACAGTTAATGTAGTAGATTTGAGGAGGAGACGTTTAGCATATACAATGAATATCGTACAGTAAAAATATGAAATTAATTTTGATGTTATGACCTTTTTTTAAGCAAGTCCTGCACTGTGTGGTTGTTTATAATATTAATGCCCATTCTTATATGTATTTACTGTCTGAATTAAGATTTACAAGTCCTTCACATGATTGCGATTTTGTGTAATGACTTAGATGTCCTGCCAGCTTTTGCAAATGGCCCAGGGCACTACAACATAGCTTTTGGCTGTCACCTGCTTTTATTGCTAATCAATTATTCACTTGGGGACTCTGCTTGTTATTGGCCTGGGACTTAAAGATGTTGAAAGTGATTCGTGTGATTTGAATTCAAAGCTTGATTTAGAATTAAGAAGTGCATTCCCTTTGGCTATTGGCATTGATTTCAAATTATCTCATACTTAGCCAGTCATTATTGCAGATTAGACTAGACTGATTATAATTATATGCAAGTTCGGTAGCGTCAAATCAATTTATGTCGTCACTATTTTATTGCACAAGGGCCTTGACCAGTCGAAAACAAAAAGGGCTTAGATTTAAACACCTTCTAAACAAAATAATATTAGAAGTTTATATTGTGAAAATTGTGCATGCAAAGCAATCATAAATTCATAATATTTTGGAGTCAATTTATTCTGCCTTAACATGTTAAAGGCGAGATATTACAGCTGGTGAAGTTATTATTGCTGATGCATATATTTTACACTGCTGTGTGACCAGTACACTACTCTCCTTTATTCATGAAGTTGCTCAATCAAATGTCATCAATTGGCAATATTTTTTACATATAAATATACAAGCTCTCTCTTTTTAGCCAACTGCACCTGTGAATCCAATTTCTTTTTTTAGCTCAGCAAATATTTCTGTTTTGTGGGATAGGCAGTTCATTATCGATCATTACGACTCCTAACAGTGTCTATGTTATTTGATTACTTTATAGCTTGTTATCAGTGGCTAGTTAGTCATTGAATTGCTGGATGCATGAGTTAACAACATTGAACATGACAATATCAGTACTTTGTAATAAAGAATTCAGAACTTTTAAAGATACATGTGATAACAATTGTGTGGGATAGTTGTAGTGCTTCGTAGATATATAGATATGTTATCTTTAGAACTTCATATTTTATTTTTGGTTGATAAACAGATTTTTTTTAACCGACTCGGACGACAAGTAGCTTTTTGGCTGGAGAATTCTGGAGAATTCTCTAGCCTTTCTAATAATGGGTTTTGGGGGTGTGGTCGATATTTGGAGGTGTGGCGCATAATGACAGGTATGCATTTTTGGCCATCATGCGTTGAGTTTGTGTTTGTGGTAATTGCTGGTTAGAAGCAATCTTAGTTGGCTAATTTGACAGCATTAGGCAAGGTGTAATGGGTTGACAGTTGTTCGGTTGAAACTGTGGCAGTACTTAAAAATTTTTAATTTTTGGGGGTGTGGCCATTTAGAGCCAATGAGAATGAGGTACTTGGTGGGAGTGGCCATTTCAGCCAATAGGGAGACATGTAGAATGCAAGGCCTGGGGGGGGGGAGGACACATCCAGGGGGGTACTTGCAGAAATAATTTTTTTTGCTAGTTATACTTCTAGGCTGGGTGTCACCTCGGAGGGAGGTAATTTTAAAAATTTTAGATTTTAAAAGTCCCGAGGGGGGTCACCTCGGGGGGGGGGGGGAGGTACTCGCAAAAAAAAAATTTTCTGCCTCTTATATTGCCAGACTTGGGTCACCTCGGGTGAGGTATTAAATTTTATATTCTATTCAAGGCCCCGGGGGGGGGGTCACATCCAGGGGGGTACTTGCAGAAATTATTTTTTTTGCTAGTTATACTTCTAGGCTGGGGGTCACCTCGGAGGGAGGTAATTTAAAAATTTTTAGATTTTACAAGTCCCGAGGGGGGTCACCTGGGGGGGGTTACTCGCAAAAAAAAAATTTTCTGCCTGTTATATTGCCAGACTTGGGTCACCTCGGGGGAGGTATTAAATTTTAAATTCTATACAAGGCCCCGGGGGGGTCACATCCGGGGGGGTACTCGCAGAAATTTTTTTTTTTTGCTAGTGATATCTCTAGGCTTGGGGTCACCTCTGAGGGAGGTAATTTAAAAATTTTTAGATTTTACAAGTCCTGAGGGGGGTCACCTCGGGGGGGGGGGTACTCGCAAAAAAAAAAATCTCTGCCTGTTATATTGCCAGGCTGGGGTCACCTCGGGGGAGGTATTAAATTCTATATTCTGTGCAAGGCCCGAGGGGGGGGAGGACATTTCCAGGGGGGTACTTGCAGAAATAATTTTTTTTGCTTTTTATATTTCTAGGCTAGGGGTCACCTCGGAGGGTGGTAATTAAAAAATTTTGGATTTTACAAGTCCCGAGGGGGGTCACCTCGGGGGGGATACTTGCAAAAAAAATTTTTTTTTCTGCTAGATATATTGCTCGGCTGGGGTCACCTCGGGGGAGGTATTAAATTTTATATTCTATACAAGGCCCGGGGGGGGGGTCACATCCGGTGGGAGCTTGCAGAAATTTTTTATTTTGCTAGTTATGTTTCTAGGTTGGTCACCTTGGAGGGAGGTAATTAAAAAAATTAGGATTTTACAAGTCCCGAGGGGGTCACCTCGGGGGGGGAGTACTCGCAAAAAAAAAAAAAGTTCATTTCTGCTAGATAGGCTGGGGTCACCTCGGGAGGTATTAAATTTAATATTCTATACAAGGCCCGGGGGGAGTCACATCCGGGGGGGGGTACTTGCAGAAATTTTTATTTTTGCTAGTTATATTTCTAGGCTGGGGCTCTCCTCGGAAGGAGGTAATTTTAAAATTTTATATTTTACAAGTCCGGGGGGGGGGTCACGTCGGGGGGTGTCCTCGCAAAAAAAATTTTTTTTTGCTAGTTTTGCTAGTTATATGCTAGGGGTGAAAGCAGAAGAATGAGTAGCCTACCTGTCGAGACAACTGAGATAGCGTGCATTTTAGCAGCCATCTTTCTTCATTCCTGGACTGCCAAATGTGACCTTAATATTTCACTTAAGAGTTATAAAATTTGGTTTAGGTGTACGCCTGTGGGTATTGATTGGGAACATGACGATAAATTCAATATGTAGGCCTTTCTGGCAGCCATCTTTTGTCATTCTTGAACTGTCCATTTGTGACCTTAATATTCCGCTTATTTTAGAGTTATGAAATTTGGTACAAGTATTCCACATTATGAATTTGTCGGCCCATAGCTCTATATGGGCAGCGACTCTGTTAGACACTAGTGTCTGCTGTCATGCTCTACTCAAACACTTGCGCAATGCTCACTGCAGCAAGTTGCGCCTATACTTCATTGCTATACCCTCACGTCAAGAGAATCTAGTTCACGCAGACATCACCCTACTATACCTCAACCTCCAGTTCCACTGTTCCTACACTCATATTTTTTGCCTCAGACGCTCTCGCATGCTGCAAATCACACCTTCTACTTTCCCATAGGATTAACCAGCCATTGTATCCGAGGATGCTTGTTAAAATAATGAAGCAAAATGAAATATCTTGTATTCAAGAGTTAATTATATAATCAAGAAATCTTCGTAACCTTTATTCACTTCTGACTCGGCAAATATATCTTCTTCTTTTTTTGTCGATCAGTCCATCTCTGTGCTTCATTATAATGTTATATCAACCTTGTTAATGGAGGTGTGTTAACACACCGCCATTTATGTAGTTGGTGAGAAATGGGGGTGAGAGAGTGGGTGAGAGAGTGAGTGAGAGAGTGTAAACTTTAGGCGGGAAATTCAAAATTTTAGAAGAAATTCTGAAATTAGGGGAGACCGGGGCTAGTTGAATCGCGGGGTTAGTTGAATATTCGCTCTTATTCCCCGGGGTTGAATTTTTTTACCCAAATTTGACTTCTGGTAGATTATTTATTCATCAAGGCATGACATCACTTCCTACATGAGCCATATTTCGAATTGTGTACTTCACTAGGCTGTTAAGTAGATTTTTGTGCTCCTGAAGTAAATATTTTGAGTTAAAATAATTTTGACCTGTATGCTATTTGAACTATTTAATGCAACATTTTTTACGATAAGTTGGAAGCCTTTGGTATTACAAATCAACAGGCAAAGACATTTTTTGCTAAGCCTTTGATTAAAGTGCTATAATGGGTGACCTAAACCACATGGTGAGTTGGGGCTAGTTGAATCATTTTTCGTGGGGTTAGTTGAAACGCTGAAGCAATGCTATGCATGGTCTCCTTATTAACAGCAATGTAAATAATCGTGACTGCATTGTATAGTTTGACCCTATTGGTGTTTTTTGCTGAAATAACATACATCAGAAAAAAGGAAATAGGATGAGTGCCTGCTGAAATACTCAGACGGCCCCTTGAAGAAGCCTTTATTGCAAAACGATAATGTTGAACAGTAGCCCAAAAGTGTTATATTCTTCAGGCAACAATATATTATTTGTTTATACAATATCAGTGTCTTAAAGCAGAAAAAGAGAGGGTTTTGCACTGGTCATTTCAATAACCGAGTTATTACCAGCAGCCAAGCCGGCCATTTGCTGACATTGTAATGAAGCGTTCACACCTTAATAAAATGCAGGAAAGAGACAACATCCAAAAAGCCATTTCTCCATTGACTTATCTCCTAACAAAGATCTTTCTTCTCAGTTAACATCACTGTCTGAATTACTTTTCATACTGCACAACCATCTCATTATTTCCGAAGATTTCAAAATTTTCTTTCAAGTTTGATATTGCTGCTTTTTATAAGTTTTGCATTAAATTCTGAAATACATAATTCCTAATGTTAAACCTAATTGCTATTTAGGAATCAGTTGTTGTATTATAAATGTTTACTGAACAAATTTTTATCAGTAAATATGATTTTTGCTAGTTTATTCTCAATGATTCAACTAACCCCATGCTGTGTTTCAACTAACCCCGGCCCCGGGGTTAGTTGAAACACTTGGTCTCGCGATACTTTCAAGCTCATAGTGAGAAGTTGTCAATATTTTAAACAAAGTTGTTCCATGGAATGTTGAGGTGAATACTGTAGCTAGCACTTGCTAAAATATTGTACCTGTATCTACTACAATAAGCTCAGTAGAACGCGACAAAAAATTGGCGATTCAACTAACCCCGGTCTCCCCTACTCTTTGCATGTTTCAAAGTATCTCCTAATTTTAAAATTGCACGCAACTAGAGATGCAGGGCTATTATTGCAGCCTACTTGTATTGACCTGAAATAATTCTAAGTAGTCCATTAATGACTTGACAGTTTGGAGTTGTTTTTTTTGGTGTTACAGTCCACCATTTTGAAAATTATGTGTATTGTGTTTTGTGTATGCAAATGAGCTGTCCACCATTTTGAAAATTATGTGGATTGTGTTTTGTCTATGCAAATGAGCTGAGCTGCAACTATGTCAGGGTGGCACTAGGATGTGTATTGGTCAGTTTTCTGTTCTGGAAATTTATGTCATCATAATACTAGGTCACAAAAGGCAAGATTTCAATAGTTATATAATCTCCCAACTATTTCAGTCAGATATATGAATGGTTAAATTGACGAATAGATAGATTATTGACTGATAGATAAATAGATAGATAGATAGGTAGATAGGTAGATATATGGATAAGGGTGGATTTTTGATGGAGGAGTGTACACATCTCCATTTATGCAATCTTAGTGACATAATGGAATGTTTTGGGGGGAAAATTGAGTATTTTCAGTATGTCTTTTTGGCCCTGAATTGGCCATTATGTTTGGAGATGTTTTGAGTAAAAGAAGCGAGGCTAACTTGGTTATACGTTATAGAGCATGCATATATGGCATAGGATGAAAAGCAGGCATGTTGTAATTAGGACGTGACTTCCTTTTTTATCTTGCTTGGATCCACTGTGGGTAAAATCACCGCATCACACATTGTGTGTTGGCCACTGTGCCTAAACTCTTGCACTTGCATATTTGGCACATGACTGGATCTTATAGCATATGTTGCCTTTTGGTGTTCATATTAAAGCAATCGCTTACTGTCATTGTAAAATATTGAAAATTAAAAAAATGAAGTTTTCGTTTCCGGAGCAGAACTCCGAAACAGTTATACCTGTGGGAATTAAGATCTACCATGCGTTAAATACCCCAAATTTTTCTTTTTGGGGTCTAAATGCTCTTACAAAAATTAATAACAGCAAATTCAGAAAAAATGTGAAAAAAAATTATTTTTACAATGTTCCATGACTCTGTAAATTTTGGAGTTAGAATTCTCAAATTTTGCATTTCCATGTCTACATTATGTCTCTTTAAATGACTTAACTCATTTGGAGGGCAAATGTTATGAAATTTTCATAAAAAACCAAAAAAACTGAAAAAAGTTGGGATTTCTGATATTTTTCTCAACTTTTGGATTCTCGCAACAGCTGGTTCTGGGCACTCAGGGAAATAGTCTTTTTCAGGGGATATGAACTTAAAACTAGGGCTTGGCAATATATTGCAAAAATATCGAAATCGCAATATCATAACTTGCAATATCCATATCGCAGTAATCATTCACTGATGCAATGTTTAACATAAATAAAATAAACCTTTATAAGTTCTTGAAAATCAAGAAAATTATATTCTCTCCAGATGGGTCCCAAAGTTAAAGGAAATTATGCCCTTGATGGCTTGAGCAGATTTTATGTTGCTGAAGATTGGCTGTCAGTCAATGATGCTGTCAGTCAATGATGATGTTGCAATAATTATTGACATCTCATTTAATATCGATATCTCATTTAATATCGATATCACAATAATTTATTGCAACTATTTTTCGCAGTATCGCTTATATCGCAACTTTTCTCAATATCGCCAAGCCCTACTTAGGACGCTAAACCACCTCCATTTTGAACCCCTGGGTTCTTGTTTCTTGATGAACTCAAGCCTATTGAAATCAGTTTGATTCTTGATTTATGTGAATATTGTCCCAGAAACGAGCACATCATATCTAATATTCAGCAACGTTGCAGAATCTGCAAAGCTGTGCCATGATAATATGCATGGTAAACTTCAAAGGTTTTTGTATTTGCATAATGTTCGCAAAAGGAATTACTGTTCAAAACATAAATAGCCAAAATGCAGTCATATGTGTCTCGTCCTGCATTTCAATCTGTGGTTCCATAAATCCAGATAGATTGACTTTGTCAAGATTCTATAAATAAAGGCTAAACGAGGATTAGTTAATGTCATGTGTTCGATTGCAGTCTCAAAAAAACATTAGATGATTCGTGTCAATACATGTGAATTTCGGTGCCTTATGAATTGATTATTAATTTATCCGATATTTGTAGTGTGATTTAAATGTTTTGGTTAAATTGTTTGGTTAATCAGGGGTCGGATGTCCTGTGGCAGGACTAATACACATTTGGCTGTCATCATTAAGTATTGATAAATCTGCAATTTAATTGAATACAGAAGATGTAGATTTTATTTTGATGATGTGCAGACCCACAGGTGCTTTGACTAGCTCTGTCATACAGTACTTCCTGCAATAAGAAATACCCCTTCTCCAAACTGATATGGACTCAAGCTGGCAGGAGGTTTAGCTCAGAACTTTGGTAGTGAGTGCTCTGGGCCTCCAATCGCTGGTTCCTTAGACTCCTGTTTCAATTTCACCCCTGGACAGCAGTTTCAATTATCCTTCGCCTCATGACTGTGTCCTGTCCTAATCAGTCTTCAAGTAGTATCACAGCCTGCAGTGCATAGATACAGCACATGAAGCCCTAATCATCCATACATCTACAAATACCTTTGCATTCCAAAAAATAAGAGGAAACACTTTAATCCCCAAGAAAGTTATCAAAGAAATGAAATTGATATTTTTTTCTCATGAATTTTCTTTTACAGAGAGGTTACTCCGACGACCTTCTGAGTTCCATCTTCAGTTCTGCCGTTCTTGGCAATTCCCTGGTGGCGATTTTAGCTGGTCTAGTCGCCCAACAGTTTGCCAACACCTTTGGATTTGTGTAAGGAAAATTCTTTGAATATCTGCAAGAAAAAAGTATTTAACAGTGTTTTATGTCTTATTTATCTATGAATTGGGACAAAAGTATTAGAAATTCGGTCATCAAGATAATTATATCAAATTTGATATATATATTCTGATATATTTTTCAGAGCGCCATTTGATGTTTCCATGGCCGTGCTGATCCTTATGGTGATCCTGCTTGTTTTCACGTGGTCTGAAAATTATGGCGACGCCAAAGCTGACGTCAGTGCTTCTTTCAAAAGTGCATTCAGAACAATCAGAGAAGGTGAGATGTAGTTATGATCAAAATTTATCATTGTAAGTGTGCTGCAATATTGATTAAATTAAGGCTCCTTTTCAACAATCTAGGGAGTGGGGTTAGCTCAGTCAATAGTGCTCTTGGCATCAATTGCTGAGTTAGTGGGTTTTATTTCAGCTCTAGTTGTCCCTGTAGGCAGTTTACCTGGACCTATGTGGACGAGCAGTTTCAATTTTCCTTCACCTCATTGCTGTATACTCCTCCTGTCCTAATTAGCCTATCAAATGCATTGTAGAATTTTAATGTGAAAATACAGGATTTAAAGCCTCTATCCTCTTGACAATCTGTAATTACAGTGTATGGTTTGCTGACTGTTTAGTTCATCCCTCTAAGCCAAGTTCTCGCTGCTATGTCATGAAATAATTTCATTATTTGATATTTTCCCTGCAGATCCCAAAGTGCTGTGCCTTGGGCTCATCCAGTCTCTGTTTGAGGGCTCCATGTACACATTTGTTCTTGAGTGGACTCCCGCTCTGCAGCCGGCCAAGCAGGAGGGAGACAACACCACTATACCCCACGGATATATCTTCGCTGGCTTCATGGTAAGTTCATAAAATACTCTAGAAATTGTGAATGTTACACGAATTGGAATAAATCTGCTTGGCCTAGATCTGCTGCCAAATCTAAATGTCATCAATGGCACTTCCAAGAAGTGCCTGATAAGTGCAATATATCTGTTTGCTTAGATATTTGACTTGTTTTGTCAATAATATACACTCATGTGTCATTGCAAAAAATTTGTCATGATATTTCTCTACATAACTCCGTATTAACACGACTTGTGAAGCCCTACAAACTGTCATCTCTCCCAATTCAACATGAGCATCAATCTAAACACTTAAGTGTGTTGCTGCATGTCTAGCAAAATGTGCATTTCTCCCGTTCAAGGCCCCTTAGGGCTAATGCCCTCATAAAATGAGACCCCTACTACTATAATTCAGCGTACCAAATGACTATCCCTAGTTTATTTTACAATGGTCAGGTCGATTATCACCGTCCAGATATGCAAATTCCAATTTGCCTTCTAGTTATTTTGATAAAATCAAAAGAGAGGTATATGGATAATTGTATTTGGATCAATTAAAATTTTCTTCTCTGTTTACAGGTTGCAGTCATGACTGGTTCTTCAATATTTAAACTTTTATCAAAATATTCCAAAGTGGAGTCTTTTATGAGGTTAGTAGTGGTTTCTAAGTGTACTGTATTTGCTTAAAAAAATGCTTATCTTGTGATTGAATCACCCAACATTTTTGTTTTTTATCTTATGAGCTGCACCATTATATAACGGATTCATTTCTTTTCCATCCACTAATGATACAATACGAACTCTGTAGTGTCTGTCTATTATTCATGAATGAGAGATAATGTGTAATTGGCAAGTGACTCAGATTTTACAATGGTGTATTCCAGGCCCGTGCTGTTGGTGTCTGCCGTTTCCTTGGTAACGCCTATCATGTATCCAGGGGTGAGTGAAAATTAATCTATTTTTATATCGTCATCAAATATATAATATCGTTATTTTCTTCGAAAATGCTGCATGAAAAAATTATTATAATTGCATATGAACAATTAAAAATTAATTTGTAGAAGTTTGGCTATTTATTTTTTTCTGAGCAGCAACCATTAGCTCTGCCTTTGTCCATGAGAAAGAACTCTTAATTTTCAGTATTTAAATTGATTGTTCCGTTTCCGTATCTTTTCAGAATCAGCCAATCATCTTCGCTGGCTTTTTGGTCTTCGAGATGTGCGTTGGAATATTTTGGCCCGCCCTTGGAACCATGCGTGGCAAATATGTACCTGAAGCTGGTAAGTTTAAATGCTTTTATTGGAAAATCTTTGATTTTATTTTTTGTGAATTTTAGTTAGACAAAATTAAATATTATTTATGAGCATAGATTATGGGTAAATGTTAAAAGGCTAAGCTGTTAATCAAAAGTCATCTGTATACTTTTATCTCTGACATTGGTTAATTTCTAATTGATTGTTCAATAAATGTGTGTTATTAAGTTGATGGATATAAAAATGTAAATATAGTGGGTTTTATTGACACAATGGTTATCTGTCAGTCAATTTCACTCTATGAATTGGTTGCCTTAAATATAGCTGTGAACCATAGAAAATATTGTCCATTCTGACCCAAGCTTCTCTGACCTCAATAGGTGTAATCCCATGACCTCAATAAAATTATAGAGCAATACTTAGTTTTGATATCTTGCATTTATGTAACTTCTATATTTGTAGTAAATAATTGAAATTTGAAAGTCTGTGAAATTAACTGATGAGCGTCATTGAAGGCTGAATAATCCTTAGAGCTGTTATCAGCTCTCATTATTTGTTGTAAATATATGTGTTACCTGATAGATTTTTCATCAACTGCTAATTAATTTGATATTTAATAGCCTTGACCATATGCTGCTTATACACTTCTAAAAAAACCAAATAGCGGGTATTCCTTCTCATGATATATGGATGTTTTTCAGATAACACTTCGTTTTCATTTGTACTTTATGTATTCTGGATTCTTTATTGTCCTTTTTCAGCGAGAGCAACTGTGATGAATTTCTTCAGGGTTCCATTGAATCTTATAGTCGTAGTTATTTTGACGCAAGTAAGTATTATATGTCTTTCATTTCAAAATTTGTCTTATTTAAACTTCCAATGTCCTTTCGCTCATAGATTTATGATGTAGGGCTGCACGATGAATGGGATATATAATAGCAGGTTGTCATACTGCATTGTTGATAATTCTTGCGATGAATTCACCTAGAAGATTTACCTGACTATTTGCGATAAAAAGGTTGCCACTTCAATGACATGAATAGGACATTTTTTGGTCAATTCCGAGATATAACTAACTTATTTTTCGCACCTTTCTGCAATAACGTTATCATACCATTTGATATTGCAATAACGATACATAAGTTTGGATTAACCCACCAGCCCTGGTCTGATGTATTTATGAATGTCTATGTCCATCGTTATCAAAACATTTCAATACCTCAAACAGTTTGGACATAGTATAGTGTTAGATTTATGTATGGCGTTCAATTTAATTGTATGTCTCTGTAAATAATGAATGAAAATGTATCGCACTGAAAGCTGCTATTAATAAATGGTCTTGCGAATGGTAACAGCTGGTTCCCTAAATGCTCCGTTAAGTTTCCTATAGCAATGCAAGTGAATTATTGATTGATCTCGTCTGATTTGTTGTTGGATGTGTCAGCTTGTCGGCTTATCCATGTCTTGTGTAAATGAAGTTTGCAAATAAAACTTTCATAATTTCTGCAAATTATATAAAAAATAATTTAATGTCATGTCCACTTACATGTGAATTTTAACATTTGTATGCTCAGTACAATTAAGTATGTTAATATTTCTAAATATATCAATTTTCCATTTAATTTAAATAGATCCATAGGCTGCATGCTTAAGTTTCAAAAATTGAATAGAATCTTTCTGTTGTATGAAAACGTGTTACTTGTTTGAATAGATGTGATTAGAATATATATCCTGTAATCGCTTATCAATAATCATCAGAATGTTGAGTCTGATACCTGCTATCATATAGCGGGAGGGTTGGTCTAGTGATAGGGTGCTAGGCTGCCAATCGCTGGGTCCAGGATTCAAAACAGTTCCTTTCTGGTCACCTTGGCCTATGTTGGATATCTGTTTAAATCATCCTTTGCCTTATTCCTGTGTCCTCCTCCTCTCCTAATTAGCCTAGCAAGTGCATAAATACAGGATGTAAAGCCCCAATCATCAATCCAACCTAGCTGCTATCATATATATATAATATTATTATGGTGTAAAACAGTTTTTTTGGTGCAACAAAATTTAATAATTTATTCAATGTTTGACGACCTGTGTTGTCATAAATTTATGGAATTGTAATCGATGGACAGAAACTCTAGATACGCCTGTGTGTGCAGTTGATGAAATATATCTTTTGTATCAGTTGATTATAAGTGTACTCTGTATATTAATCTCCTCGTCTCTTTATTCCACAGAATCTGCAGATGGCGACGATCTTCAAGTGCTGTGCCACCTTCCTCCTAATAGCAACAGCCTGCCAACAGTGGCTCCATAGGTATGTCCTCGCTCATACTGAGCCCGAGTTCTCTTCTCCCTCTCCTCCTCAGGTCAGCCCGGCGACCTCTTGACCCCTGGCTGACCTCTAATGACCTCTGCGTTGCTATGGTGATGGCATTCTAACTGTGTAAGTCTCCTGCCTAACTCCCTTTTGTAATATCAATGTCCGTAATTTTAGTGTTGTCCCTGCAGCGTAGGCTGTAAATTCGTACACTTGTTAATTTGTTAATCGCCACGCTTCAATTACCTGCTTATCCTGCAAATGCCCCTCCTGTACAGCGTGCAAAAGTGTGTTAAATCTCTTTCCAAATGATTTATTTTTTATTTTGTTTAGTTTTATCTTGCGTTGTGTTATTTTTGGTTTTGCTTCAGTTCTATTCAAATTGTTTGATTGAAAAAAGAAAGTTGATGTTGCAATAGTTGCTTTTTACAGTTCGAAATGCTGTAATAAGTTGGTTTTGGATATTTTTTTTTGTAATCCTTAAGTTAATTTTTTACTCGCTTGAATTATTCTTGTGAAATTCCTCTTGCTTTCTTGCGGAGTGTTGAAATTGGCCTCTTGGCGTTTTTGTTCATTTAGACGATCCTGACGGGAAGGTAGGCCTTTGAAAGATAAGATGGTCATGAGCGAGTAACATAAGCTTGATGGTTAAGGGCAAAGCTCACTCTAACTGCCTTTAGTTAAGACATATATCAGTAGATATAGACCCTCTAGCTCTACTCATGATAGTCATGAATGCCTTTTGTTTGATTTTACCTTGTTTATAAACTTTGTAGAAGCTGTTGATTTTATGACCTTTATTTACACTTTTTGCATGTCTCAGTGAAATAACATGTTTCACCTGTTCCAGCCAACATGCAGAAATTATACTCCTACCTTTCTCAGCATTTCTTTTCTGCTGTCTGTTCTTCATAATTTTCTGGGCCTTTCATGAGCTGCCCTAAAAAAATAATGGATAATTTTTGTTTTCAAACCTCCATTATTTCATGACATTACCAAAACATCCTGTGATTATGACGCCAACTTTTATTGCTTGTCAGTTGATTGAATGATATTTTGCTTTTCTTTGCACTTGCGTTTTATGTTGCGTTATACATGTGTAATTACTAGCAACTAAACATGGCTTCTTAGAACTCTTAAATGACATGTTCCATCTGCGAAGCCGTTTGTGTCAAGCCGGCAGAAAAATCAAGTTTCACATAAGTTAAATGTATAAATTTCTATTAAAGTGACATGCAAGTGGCTCAAATTAAAAACAAAGACAGATGAATAAATCATCATCAGCACTCGGCCAAAGATAGAACTTTTAAACAAGTCACTTTCATCTTATGACTGGTGCCTACGTATCATACAAACAATACTGAAACGGTACCGTAAAGTGTCCATAAACATTTCTACATCCAGGCCTACTAACCTGGCTACAAAACTTTACTAATATTTGCTGCATATATTCAACTCAAGAAAGACAGAAAAATTTTTGGTAATATCAAATGGCTCTTATTGTAGACCTAATGCTCTTTCTTCAAAGAATCACATGTTTGATTAAAGTGATGGAATTAATTTATTCAGGCGAAGCATCAGAGACTCTGACATTAGATCGGATGTAGTCTAAATGTAAGCCGAACAGGTAAATCAAGTGTCATTGACTAGAAACTAAATTTTCATACTAAAATAGACGATTTTCAAGGTTTCTGCCTAATCTGGTTGCTCTATATTCCATTTTGGGATATCTTGGGTAAAAAAATAGCACATTTTAACACTCATCAGTAGTTCAAATGTGTGACTGAATGTGTGTGCTATAGGGCTTCGACAAAAATTTTTATTTTCCTATTTCAATAGCAAGTAGATAATTTGAAAATTACAGTAGACTAACTTTTTTTCTAACAAGTCTGTTACCTGTTCATGTAGACTAAACTCATTCTGCTATTTGGTCATGAACACTGTATGGCAGACATGCCTGGCTGATTAACTTAATAATAATTGTTAAGATTGATAACTTTAATGGAATGATATAATTTGTATTTGGCATAATAAACTGTGTCTGAGTCTGTATGATATATTAACTTCTCTCCCAAGAAAAAGTAGTAGCTGTCATTTCATGTCGTTCTTTTTTCTGAGATACTCGAATTTTGAGCAGGACATAGAATGTTAATGGTGTTTGCAGACATTTCTTTACTTGGCTAGTGACTATTCAGAAATTGACCTCGTGTAGAACAACTATTGAACCATTTTCCAATATTTTAACCCAAAATATTGTGAAGTTGCGTTGCTCTATTGTCTTTCTGACTTCTTTTCATCTGTAATTTTACTCTTTGGAGATGTAACGGTATTACCGTAGATGGAAATCACTCAATTCAGACAAGACTGTTGAACAATTACCCTCAAGACCATTCCGTTAAGCTACTACCTGCCTCCAATATGTTTTAATTTGATGTAGTTAGTTGTTTTAGATACATTAATGCTTGTTTCATGCTTTATGGTACTAATGATTAATTATTAACCCCTGCTTTTGTATCTAGGCATTGTCTCCGTAAGTAACTTGTGCAGTTTAAAATGGTATTGGTACCCAATCAAATATATGCGGTAGATATAATTATATGTCCTGTTTGAATGACAACCATTGTTCTTCCTTTCCTCGTTCTTTTATTTGTTGGATTTGACTTCCTAGACTAAATGCCATCATCTGTGTTATGCTTTAGTTAATTTCTGTTCCCTAATTTCTTTCTGTTGATTAATATAATTTCCACTTCTATTAAGTTGCTTATTTCGTTTCATAACTTTGTGAATGAAATGAATTACAAAAAGTTTGAAACCATCAGTTTTTACGAATTTTTGTTTGTATTGAGTTCCAAGTACTGTGATTTAGAGTGCGGGCAGTGTGTGCAAATTTGAGGGATTTAATAGAAATTAAAAAATGTTCGGGTCAATTACAATGTGTGTAAAACCGAGATTTAGTAAATTTCTTATTGTCGGAGATTTTATTGGATGACCATTGAATGATATAGGTATTTGGAAATGATCTGTGAATAATTTAACAAAATGAGTTTAATTATGTCCTTGTTTATTCTTCCTTACTTAAAATTTAGTTCCTGTCATTACTGATTGAGTTGCATAAAATAGTTTTCAAGCCAGACGAGTTTGACGATCTAATTTTTAGCTCGTCTGTGTTTGCAGATTGTTCCTTCAGTTGCCCACCAAACCAGTCGACAGTCAAGACCAAGTGAAACTGGACGCCAAACAGCCTCCTGTTGACGAGGTAGAGAAACTACTCGAGGAAAAACCCAGCACTGTTGACAACATTTGAACGCAATAACTGCTGCCATTAGCTTCGTAACGGATCTCTTTGCTACGTAGCATGAGAAACTATTACGACTAAACATAATATATGCCATTTTCGCCACTTGCTGAGACTTTGTAATGGACTGTGGAGTTTTATAATCTCCTGAAGACATTTTGTATAATATGATTGTATAACGTATATATATAAATATACATACACAATGAATTATGAACTTGCCCTAATGCTTAAAATTTGTTATTTTTGAAAATGTGAAATTTTTATGAATTCTGTTCATTCTGTACTACATGTTTGAAAGTTTTAGGTTCATAAATTTGGATTTTTATGCATTTTCAGTCTCAGTTATAGAGGGAACAATAACTGTTGCTTAGCAACAATATGTATTTTAACTTGCTGTGATTACCTTAATTGTTGTGTTGAAGCCAAGTGCTTGAGATGATATTACCATTATTACTTTTATGTTGTACAGTGATTTGTTAACTTATTTATCATGTTGATGATGGTTGTTGTAACAAGTATGTTATGGGTGTTAATTTGTTAATTGGGGGATTAGCAATTGCAAGGTTTGTGTGAAAGGGTTGTTATAGACATCATAATTTGGGATACACCAACACTCGTAATCAGGTGGCACTCTTCTAATGTTAACGCACTATCAAAATAATTTCTTTAACGTTTTCAACTTTACACTTGTTACGAAACTCAAAAATATTGTTACATAATATTTGTGTTTTTCTTCTAACGTTGTGGCTAAATATAATACTGTCACCACAAGAACCTGTCTGCTCTATCAGCTGATTCAAAAATTATCAGACTCCTGTATTGAGAATTTTTTAGGCATTTTCTCTCAGTTGCACACAATACATATATATATAAAGTTTTATTAGACATCTGAATATCAAGAAGATACATGTGTCCGATACAATAGCTGCTACTTTGCAACGCTTTGTCTATTAAGAATTTGTAATCTTCATTTTCTTGTGAGTGTTATATTTTACAATGTTTTCATTAAAATTGTTGATCAAATGTCAGTTTGGGGAGAAGCACTTTGTAATGAAGAAATTTTGTATATTTTATGGTTTGTATCGATAGTACTTAAAAGTGTCACCTGATTTTAAGAGCACAAATTGAAGTTGTCAGTTTATAGATTAGGGTAGTTTAACTATCATCTTTTTAAAACTTGAATATTTTATTTGTATTTCAACCAAGATCATTTTACTTTCCCCAAAATCATTCAATGCTGTGATATAGGTTCCTCATCGGCCAATATCCTCCATGATCTTGTAATGTGCATATCGGCAATGTGGAGTGGAGTCTGAACTAGAAAGACCACTCAGGAGGTTATATTATTAGAATTAAATATGATTGTGGCTTAAAGCTGAAATTGCTTATTTGAAGGCCCATGAATTAAAAAGTCCCGCCAGGGTTGTCAGATTTGAATCAAGGCGATTTCAATGCATTAAAATTGTCATTTATTCTATTTAAATTGTGATTCTAATCATCATTTTAATCTCTGGATTAAAAAAAAATCAACAACCCTGAGTCACGCTGAAGTTTTGATTTCATTGCAGACTAGAAGTCCTTATAAACAATGCATTTCTAATTGGTATCAACATTTTGTTAAGTATGGTTGTTATACTAATGAATACGTCTGGGGATCATGTAACTTTCTGCTGAACAAAATGTATTTTCAATGACTAATGCGCTTTCTGTGTGAATTGAAATGAGAGATCTCACATTCCGGATATTCTCGACTGCCACCTTTCTTGTGTAACAATGTCACTGATGAACTATCTTGTTATTAAAGCTACTTTGAAGTATATTCCTTCTTTACTCTTTTGTGGATAAAACTACTCAAGTACAATACCTAGTTATTACCGCAGCACAAACTTTTAACATAGATCTGAACATAGGCTTCTGCAGAAGCCTGCGTTCAGTATTTTACTTTACTTACTTTACTCTAACATTTATGCATCATCTTATTCATTTGGGATGATAGAATCTGATGGTAGTGCAGTCCTCTTAAGTCCAGTTCTGTGCGCTCACTGGCAGGACACCTTGGCATGAAGCAGTTCCGCTGTTTTGCAAGAGAATGGGAGCCCCGGAACTGGCTCCCATTTTACTGCTGGTGCGTGTTTGATGTCACTCTCATTCTACTCTGTAAATCTTCGGAGGTTCTCTGCTTTCAGAGCAGTTCTGCCGGGGGCAGACATCTTAGGCGTCACCAATTAAAGCCAATTTAATGCCCAGATTGACTTTCAATACCATGGTCTGATCAGTGCCCGATTTAGGCGTGTGGAGGCCCCTGTGCTGTGAAGTTGTGGGGGCCCCCAAAATGCGTTACGTTGAGATGTTTCTGTAACTTTCAGAGGGTCATGTACACTCTGTCCTGGCATGTGCATGTAATTTGGCTAAATCGAAAAAACACTAAACTAATTAATATGTTTACTGAGATAGATGGGAGAACTTTTTTAAAGCGCTTTCTGTCTCATTAATGTTGGTAAATACCTGGAAAGGAGCAGGTATTGATAGGCAGTCCATAGCAATTTCTCCAACAAATCCGACTTATTTTATGAAGTACATACTTTTGTGTTTTTACTTGACCCTAGAGTAAATATAGAAAGAATTGTGTAAACTTGCAATAGAAGTTCCACGATTATCATGTTCTGCTGAATATAACTTTTAAACATATTTACTGGCATGTCTGAATATGATGACCTTTTCTTGTATGTATTTCCTTAATTGTACATGATGCTTTTAAAAAAAGTCAGAAATTTCACAATCCATGTACATGCACAACAGCAAATTAAAAATCTGACAAAAATAACTAAAATTTGAAATAACACATGTATATTAAACGTGGGGCACCTGAAGAAGGACTGAGGCCAGAGTTGGAGGGGGCCCCCCGATGGGGGCAGGGCCCCCAGAGTGGGTGCGGCCCCCAGAATGTGAGAGGGCCCCCAGAATGGGAGCCCCCTAGTGGGAGGGCCCCCCAGAATGAGAGGGGCCCCCTGAGTGGGAGGGGCCCCCAGAATGGGAGGGGGCCCCAGATTGCGAGGGGTCCCAAAAATGGACCCCAGATTGGAAGGGGCCCCTAGAATGGGAGGGGACTCCAGAATGGGACACTCTGGAGCCCCCCTCCAGAGTGGGAGGGCCCTCGGGCCCCAAGATTGGGAAGGGCCCCCAGAATGAGAGGGGGCCCCCAGATTGGGAGGGCCCCATGATGGGAGGGGCCCCATAGTTGGACCCCCAGAGTGGATGGGGGCCCAGAGTGGGAAGGGCCCCAGACTGGGTGGGGCCCCCAGAATGGCTGGGGTCCTAGAGTAAGTTTGTGCCCCAACAGAGGTGGAGGCCCGGCAGGGGAGGGGGCCCAAAGAGAAAAGGAGGAGCATAGGAGACCTCGGGCCAGAGCAGAAGTAGGGGCTCCAGAAAGTCAAGAGACTTATAGGGAAGGGGACCCTGAGCAGGGCCCCCCACATGTCAATCACAATTTTCCACTGGTTTAACAGATCACCTGTTCACATCAACATTTTTGGTAAAAAAATATCCACACTTTCGCTATGTTACCTCAAGAAGGGCCCCCACATTTTAATCATTCATTTTGCTAGGTTATGTCTCAGATCCGCATCATTCGCGTTAACTATAATAAGGAATTTATAAATATTACGCGTGATCTGCTTATGTGGGGGCCCCCTCAAATGTGGGGGCCCTGTGCGGCCGCACACTCCGCACACTCCTAAATCGGGCACTGGGTCTGATGATCACTACACTTCTGCTGGATAATGGTTTCTGGTTTTTCATTTGGATATTTTCTGGTGGCCTAGCTGGTTAAGGCTCCCAATCACTGGTCGAGGTGGACGTTTTATGAATGAATCATGGTACTTTAGACACATGCTCAAGATATGTGCCTGTGCTGACATTCAAAGCTACCTAGTATAGGGAGAATCGCCGGAAACTAAATATTCCTCAGCATGTCAAATAAGCTTGTTTCAAAATACAAGGTTGACAGAAAAGCTGTTGATCTTGCAAAATTTGAACAATCTAAACGAATTCCCTTATAAAAATGTAACGCTTTGGTTAGTTTTACCAGCAACAGTCGCTATAAATCTGGTGATATATATTTAGATTCTCCTCCTCTTCACTAAAGCCAATATTACATATTGACTTTTCATGGCCAGCAGTCAATGTTTGTTCTGAACATCTGGCAGACATATAGCTCTTTGGAAGTATTTATAAAGCATTCAACTTCGTAACGGCCCCTGCAGAAAAAGATTTTACAGTGTTTAACCGTAACACATACATGTGACAATGATCCCATATTAACAATGTATCTGAAAAACTGAAGGCAACTGACAAACCATGAAGCCTAAGTGCCCCTGCCATGCAAATCAGAACATAGAGGCACAACCACTTACATTCACAGCTAGCTTTTTTTAATGCAGAAATTGGTTCTTTGACCTTCTTTGCATACATTCTAGGCCTACTTCCAGACGGATAAAGCAAACAGAACTGGACAGAAAAGGAAGCAGAGTTTCCAGTAAAAAAGTCATTTATTTACACAGAAAACAATATATACATAGCAGTAATGGACAAAGCAATGGTGCTATGAAGCAGCCTTTATTGATGTGATGGGCGTCAAGGGATCGTGATCCACTGTTTGATGCAGCATCAGTCCAAGTACTCCAGCTCGACTGGCCATGGCTGTTCGGATGTTCCTTTCTTGTTCAAACAGATCATCTAGCTTCATCCACTGAAACATAAAAATATAACTTGTAGGTAAAATAGTCTCCATAATATAACAATGCCAAGATGATCTCATCTAGTGGATCGCCTGATGTAGCAGCATATAAAAACTAATTAATTTTCTTTGAATGGAGGCTCTGTGGTTGGTCAAAGATGTTTTTCATGCCTCGAAACTGTGTCATGAAATATTCAAAAGTTTCAATTAATATATGTATTGCATAAATTTAAGTTATAAATTCTATTACTACTAGAAGCCTCAATTATGCTCTTTATGATTAATATCGCTTACATTTATTCTTCCTCACGACCAACCATGACAATGACTCACCTGTCGCAACCTTTCCATATCGATCTCCGCCCTCCTCAACTTCTCCCAACAGAAATGTTTGTTGCATCTTCTCTTTGGTGTTCTGCAAAATTCTCCCGTCTCCTTGAAGACATCTGTCACTAGAGGGCAGCCACACACCTCGTCTGCTGCCACCTGTAGAGTAAATGATAATGTAAAGAACAGAACTATTATCTACAGACAAGGGCCAGTCTTTCAAGACAGTGGCCCCTCCCTCCCTCCATTGTCCCACAGGCAATGTTCACATGCTTTGCCCTTATTCTGTTATATTATACCAAGGTGTATTGCTCAAGCTCCCCCTATGGGAAAATGACAGTCGTCGTGTGCGGTCATATTTGCGGAAGTTACCATAAATAGTATTCTTGGGATATCCCATGGCCACCAGGCCTGTTTTGTGGTGGCTGGGAAACAGGCTATAGTATGCTCACCAAAGGGCAGACTGAGGTTCCAATTTAATCTAGAGATGGCTCTGTGGTCTCCTAAAATCTGATTGGCTGTCAAAGGGAATTCCCTTGTGATGTATGCTGATATGGGTGCACACATAGGTAAGATTGGCCAAACAAGGTTTAATGCGAGTCTAAATGCAGTGTAGTGGGTGAAAATCATCTCTAAGTGTAGCTGAGAGACTATTATCTCACAGAACCAACAAGAATGTTTTGAAAGGCTGCTCCTTGAGCAATTTTAATAGATTTTCTATATTTTCACTCCACCAGGCGGCACTTGAGCCATACACCTTCCTCTCTATCTCTAGAACTGCTAAGCCATTGTGATCATTCCGCCTGTGATTGTCCAGGGAAAACTCATCTACTACTACTTTATCAGGCGATAGTGATCAGCATCACAGATTATTACCACTCGCAGCAAATATACAGCCATATTAACATATCAAGGCCCATAAACTACATAATGGTGATTCCATTTTAGATCTTGTGGGCAGTAGAGTTATACGAGTTTGTTGGTGCTTTACGCCTCTGCAGCACCTTAGAGGGCTATATTGAGGCAGGCGATCGCCGTATTTGTTTGTTTGTTTGTTTGAGTTTTACGCCTCTGCAGCACCTTAGTGGGCTATATCGAGGCAGGCGATCGCCGTATGAAGATGAGATGAGAAGACTGTGAGTCTGGCACATACCCTATTAATTCAGGGATGCCCAGGGTCTTTCAGTTGCCCCAGTGTAGAATACTGGATACACCCCGCCTCCTCCATTTAATGTCCCATGGGCTCGGACCAAAGTGAGTTCCCGGTGTGAGATTTGAACCCACGCCCTCAAAGCCAATTGACAAGCGCACTTACCAATTAGGCCACGGGGGAACTCCGGAGTTATACGAGATACGAGGGGGCGCCAGCATTAAACTTCAAAGCATTGCACACTTGCTCCCAAATTGGCAGCTTGTTGCTGGAGCAGGTCAAAAAGCAGGCCAATAAACTACATAATATTGATTAATAGATAATGCAAGACTGACTAATTAAATCCACACACCTTAGGTTCCTTGGAATGCTCAGGACAGAGCACTTTGAGTCGCTTGCAGTACGTCTTCTGCTGTGAGTTGTAGTAATCACAGAACATGGAGTCTCCCTCTATCTTGGTTTTGTAGATTGACCCGTAGGAAGTCTGAGACTCAAACTGGAAAATACAATATTAGAGTGAGAAATACTTTCAAAATATACTAATCTTGCAACATAACTTTATTTCCCTGGAAATTTTTTTATTAATACTGACCTTTGCAAAGCACTTCTCCATGTGCTTAAGGGCTCCTTTCTGGCTGATCTCATGGCCGCATGTCACGCAGTATATTCTCAATTCTTCCTCAACATCCGATTCTTCATTCAGCTGAAACATAAACAAAACATTCTGTAGAAATTCCATGGTAAACTTTCAGGCTAAAAAATAGGAACGCCAAATACTGTCCATGGCTTCGCAGTTCCTAATATTTTTATCGCAGACTTTAAATTTGTGAAAGTATAGTGATTCATAATTTTTCAATTCAATGAATTTTAGACTGCAGGCTGCAGACTCCTTGAAAATTTAAGATACTCAGATGAGGCATCTCACTAATCTAAAAGTTCATAATTTGAAAGTTGAAGCTCTATCCAGTTGGTGATCCTCTCTAATCATAATATTTGATAAATTCCTTTCTAAATTCCGAATCACAATATATATATATATAATCTTTTATTGACATTCTCATATCATCACAGATACATATGTCATCAAAAATAAAATAAAACACAATGCAAACAAGAGGACTACATCACTACATCTATTCTAAAAGCTAATTAATTGTAATTTTACAGAGGCAAATTTACTTAAGTTGGTGTACAAAAAGTTTCGCACAATCATACTATTGTATATTCAGAAATCCATGGATTTCTTAATATTAAATCTTAAATCATCATATTTATAACTACTTAATAGGCTGGTCCCAGTCAAATTTCATTACTAATGTAATAATGTTATTCTAGCCAAAGTATTACGTTCTATTAAGAACAACATTGAAATTAGTATAGAAAAACAACATCATTATCATTGAAATTAGTATAAAAAGCAACATCATTATCAAAACAACAAATTCTTTTCAGAGCTGTGTGCACAGACTCTGAGCATCATGCAAGTGTGTCCTTTGATTGGTAGTCCAAAAATTTTGGCATTCAACAGCAACATAACAATTGTCACAAATTGAGGGGTTTTGAAACTGTTCAGTTTGCCTTGACAATGGCTTCAGGCACGCACCAGCGGTAACCGCTCTATGTACGTGCTACTAAAAGTCCTGACAGATGCTGATAGGCATTTCATGTATACAAATTCATCATTTGAGTAAGACGCTGATCAGTTCAGCAAATAGGGAGGCTCTTTATCGCTAAAAGACTTTGACAGTTTATTCATTTTGGTTTTTCTTTTATGTTACTTTTTATTCCATTATTTTGTTGAGGTAGGAGCCTAGGGCTTGTATCATTTCGGGTCTTTTATCTGACATAATTAATTTGAACTTTTGGTTGCAATCAAGATTATTATAGTCAGGTATTAGTTTGATGACTTTTCTTAAGAGCTCTGTTCTTGGGACATTATTATAATTACATGTTAAAAGGCTGTGCACTTCATCTTCTACATCACCATTGTTACATTTGTCACATTTTCTCAATTCTATAGGAGTTTTAGGTATATTATGTCTACCCGTTTCAACTTTTAGGTTATGGGAGCTTACTCTGAATCTGGCGATGTTGCTGTACGTTTTCTTTGAGAGATTTAGATTTAGGTAGGGTTCTAAGCAATAACTGGTCTTAAATAGTTTATATGTGCGTAACTTTGGAAATTTATCTGAGTCATTTATTGTACTGAGAATTTTAGTCTGTTCTTTAGTATACAGTTGGAATTTTACTTCCTTTATTAAAGAGTCAGGTTCAACTGATGCCCAATTTGTGATGTCAGCATCATTCATTACTTTTCCTATTTTGCTATACCAGTTTTCTTGACCGGCACTGTGAAGCTTTTCTTGGATAGATAGGCATTTGTTTAGAATATCATGACTTGGGATACTTCTCAATCTGGCCCAGTAGTTTACAGTTGCTAATTGCTGTCTTAATCTTAGAGGGAATCTACCTGTCTCTGCATACACGGCAGGTGTTGGTGTTTGTCTTCTAACGCTAAGGATGTGCTTAAGGTAGCCAATCTGTATTTTCTCAATTTTAGTTGTTTCAGTTTTACTAGACCAAAACATGCTGTTATATTCTAGAATTGGAAGGACATAACTATCGAACATTTTGATACTCAAAGGCGGCGGTATATGACCTAGTGGTTTCATGCGCCCATGTAGGGCAAATAAAGCCTTTTGCGCTTGGGTGGCAATGTAATCTGGCATTTGTTTAAGAATGTTTTTGTGAGCACTAATGGTGTGACCCAAGTATTTAAAATTGTCAACATTTTCGATGTTCTGTTTATTATAAACAAAATTATTTTTACTTTTGGTACTGATTTGCATTACTTTAGTTTTGGCTGTATTTACAATTAAGTGCCATTTATATATGTAAACAGTTAAATCCATTCCCTGCGCAATAATTAATACCAAATAATGACAGCATTCTTTAATCTTTCTCAATCTGTCTGTCCATCCTACCTCACTGTCCTGGGTGACCTTGGAGCTCTTGGCCCTGTCAATTAGTGAGTCCAGTTCTTGTGTTCTCTGGTCGAGCTGGACGAGTCCTTGTCTTGCTAAGAGTTGTTCGCTCCTGATCGACTCCAACTTCACTTTGTTGTTCTCCTCCGCTACACACGAGCTGGAGTTCCATTGCTGGATGCGGTGGGGTAAGAACTCAAGGATCCTCCTGCAATTATGGGAGATAAAAGTAGAGATCTAAGGAGTGGTTCAGTTTCTAGTTAAACAGGTTGCAATCAGCAGTCACAACAAATTGAATTTGTAAAAATTATTTAATAATATGAAATATGCTTCATATCATTTAACCCATTCAAACTGAATTGACCACATAGAGTCAAGCAATAGACAATTTTTCAACTAGATTGAGAAATTTCATGATAAATTGACATAATTTAGACCTGCATTTCAGCTCTGTTGTTGTGGATAAGCTCGTTATCAGATCAGGCAAAACATTGCCCTAAACCATGGCCAATTTTTGACGCTGAGAATGACTTACGTCGTTGCTAATTTGAGGCCACATTCATCGGAGCAGTACTTGGATCCTTCCCTCGAAGGTTCAATACAGGATGGGCCATAACATTGCCTTGGCACCTCCTCCTCCACTCTCTCATCTTCTGATTCAGACTCCGAGCCGTGGTGCTTCCTCTTCGTCCTTGCATTCGCTTTGCTCCTCTGAAGAGAAAGTAAATTAAGGTAAATAAATTTTTTACTTTTCAATGGCAGTATATATATTAGTTGATTTAGTTCTCAAATGTGAGCCAAAATTGTTTCAAATTGGCATTTACAGGAGTGCATTCCGATCGATCAGTTCTTAAATTGGTATATCTTGTTACAAAAGAGAAATCTGTTTTAACCATAATTTCCCTTCATTAGAAAATGTGAAAACCTTAAAATTAACAGTTACAAATTCATAATTATAACTTATTTTCTCTCCAAGAATATCGAAGATGCACTCACAGATTTCTGCTTCTTCTTTTCAGGTTTTCGTTTCTCCTTTCTGCTTTTGGTCTTCTTCGTTTTTACTGGAGGAATATAATCAGCATCACTGTGACCACTCGACTTCCTTTCCCGCTTCTACAAATGAAAGAAGAGTCGTCAGCGAAATAGACCAACATAGCTACA
Organism: Platynereis dumerilii; assembly: GCA_026936325.1. Lineage (NCBI taxonomy): Eukaryota > Metazoa > Annelida > Polychaeta > Phyllodocida > Nereididae > Platynereis > Platynereis dumerilii. The sequence goes on from JAPTHN010000011.1 coordinate 30,985,394, forward strand.
ACGGCTAGAGAAGGCAAGTCAGGTTATCTAATTTGAGTAAACAGTTAATGGCCAAAAGAGTAGTCAGTCTTACCTTTGGAATTGTGTAGACAAATTTGTTTTCATTTTCACTGTCAGCATTGAAATTGTCCGTCTCCATCCTGAAAATATAATAATTAATATTTAGTGAATAGTTGAGGCTGCCAACCAACCATTGCACAACATCAGAGCAAATCTCAAACCCATTATATCTGTAATGAAGCAATTTTAAAATCATGAATCAACTTACAATGACGGAATAGACGGTTCCTCTTCAAAGGACGACATAAGTTGAGATTTCTCTGGTTTCGTAGGTGCAGCAGCTCCTGTAGCCAAGCCCTGAAGGGCAAGACAAAAACAATTTTTATGAATCAGTTTGAGCCATCATGTTACCAGTAAAAAATCTCAAATATATCTACATCGAACAAGCATCATGACAGCACTGTCAGCAGAACTTACATAATTGAGACACTGCCTCAGACGACACTTCTGTCGAATTTTATTTGGACCTCCGAATTTCTTCATATCTCGACAGAAGTCACATGTCCCACAATCTTCCTGCTTATGACAGTTATGGCAGTCACCACATCTCCGTGACGACTTCTTCTTGGTCTGTGAGAAAAATTTGGATTCACATTTGCAACTTTCTTGATTATTACTTGTAACTTGTCAGTAGGCTCAGGAAAACACCAACAACATGAGAGGACGTGAGACTTTAGCAATCATTATACTCCCTAATTTGCAAGAAATTGCAAATACCAAGCAAACTCTTTCTGGAACCGACAGTCACAGACTCAATACATAAAATACCTACATCTATATTTATCTCATTGGACCACAACGCTCATCAATTGTTACATAGAGGACTTATGTTGAAATTCATTATAGTTACTATCACATCTAAAAGCCTTAATCCAGCAGAACAAAGTCAATTTCAAAACTAAGGCCACACATAATTGATCTTTAGCTTCTCGGATTCGTCTCAAGGCCCTTTTTCTAGGGTCGGTCGGTAGGACAAAAAAAAAAAGGTGAAAAAAAAAAATTTTATAATGTCAAAAAAAAATTTTTATTTTTTTTTTCAATTTTTTTTTTCCATCGGCAGGAAATCTATTGTGTCGGCGGGTCCGCGAAGCTAAGAATCAATTATGTGTGGCCTAAATATGATTTGGTGATGCAAACCCCTCCACTAATTCAACAAGCTTTAAATTTAATGGCCGAAATATTTGACCAACCTCCTCATCCTGCTTGGACATGATCTTCTTCTTCTTCTCCTGCTTTGGTTCGTAATACGACTCCAGAGAGGGCATGGGCGGAGGGAGAGGGGGCGGCGGTTTCTCCTTCTTCTTCTTTCTCCAAACTGTTTTCAGCTCAGGGTTAGATTCTGCAATTTACAAATTAATAGAATGTTACATATGTTTCCCATGCGGGCATACAATTACATATCAGCCACCCCTCATTTTCTGCAAACATGTTTGCACTCTTGAAAGCTATAGACTATAGAGGTAGATTATATTTAACAGTTTAACTTTAGATACTTGTTCCAAAACACTGCCTGAACCTTTCCAAATTTATTGATGTCGATCTGCTCCACAGAATTATTTTCTCTGTGCTTGCTACCAGAGATTATTTTTTTGAAAATATATTTCAAAGCAGCAAAAGCTAAAGCAGCTCATCATACTATACTATTTAGTAAACACCATAATACTTCAATACACATCACAAGTTACAAGGAGTCCCTTTTGATGCTAAATTTTTATCAAAAGCACACAAGACAGAAACTTACGCTGACACTTCATGCAGAAGAATAATTTGATGTCATCAGCCTCCAGCTGGGTGATTCCAATGCAGTCGCCATGGTACCACTCTTCGCAGTTGTCACAACCACTGAAATTGCGATAGTTCCAGATTTTTAAAAATACTTACTAATCATTAGTAATGGTAATGATTATTCACTAATATCTCTTTTCAAATGTTTTTTACTGCGTAGCCTAAAATGCATGTCATGTTACTTACATCATAAAAGAAGTACAATCGGTGGAACGGCAGATGCAGTAGACCTCTTGCTCGCCACCAGAGGCCGCTCCTGGAGACCCCCCGGGTCGTATGGGTGACCCCGAAGGACGAGGAGACCCAGACGGTCGAGAAGGTCCAGATTTGGCACTGAACTTGCCCGGAGGAGGAGGTCCCACAGAGTGGTCCATAGTCTTGATGAGTTGGTTCACCTTAGCCTGTCTCTCGGGCAACAGGAAGGAGATGCTTTTCTTCTCCCCTTCACTCTGTTAACAGATAATTTTGGAATATGAAAGTAAAATATCGATAATTTACATGACTTACCAAGACATCTTTAAGTATACATGTACACAAGCTATGATGTCATTCATAAATAATTGAGCTAATTTACAAAATTTGTCATATCTTTTAACTGTCAACAGTATCACATGAAATATGAAAGAGCTGGCAATTTATCATAAAATTTAAATTTTACAACTAATCCCAATAACACCTTAGCCTCACAAGCAAACCATATCATGCACAAAGCAGCTCATTCCAATTAAAGTATGAAGCCGAAACAATTACAATTAAGTTCAGCCAAAATGCAAAGCAATTAGCAATTACAGTTCCCCGTTCCATTCCAGTTTTTGTCTAGAAATTCCATTTATCAGTGAGAATAAAAGCATAGACCGTTCTCAAATAGATGCTCTAATAATCACTAGATGGCAGCATCAGATTATTTCTTTGATACACACTGCAGTGGCTCTAATGTCCTTAACAAGCTTTATAAGTTTATCACTGACACAAAAACTGCGACCTCTGATACTAATAGATTCCATGGCATCAAAAAATGAAGTTACCAAACTACATTTGTAAGATGCTCTGTACTCCTAAGTCTGCATCAGGACTGCAGAAGATGCTGCTCCTGCAGTTGCTGCTGCAGATATGTTGCCATGTCAACAGCACTGCAGAGCCACAAGACAGCAGCAACAGTTGCCATGGTTTCTGGCAAGGCCGAAGCAGCATCTAACTGCAGTCACTGCCAGTGGTGTAGAGTCACTGTTGACTACAACTACAATACCAACATTACCTACATGAATATAAGGATTGCCCGGTTCCATTGAATAACAATCAGATATTAACATATCACATGGAAACATAGCCTTGGCTGCCCTTGAGTCGATTAAAAGAGCTTAAAAGTAGTGTTACTTAAAGTAATGCAAAGTTAAGTAAATCAATAGCTTGTCGACTAGCTAGCTGGCAGTAAATGTACTAAATGTTGCTTTGTTTGATGCTTATACCAACATTTCTTACAAAATCTTATGGTTTAAATGCATACAATACCAAGAATCATACCATCACTGTACTGACATCAGCTGACGATTATGCAAGTACCCAAATCAGAGGCAGGGGGACAAGTCCTTTACAGTGCACTTATATTTTCACAGAAAATATAAGCAATCACAAATAGGGAGTGAGTTATAAAATTAAAAAGATAACAGTGGTAGTGCCAGCTGATGTCAGTGTATAAACAGTTAAATTAAACACGCATGTACTTGTCACCAAAACACTACTGAGGATGAAGTGAGTATGAACAGTCAAGGTTTTTTTTTTTGGATTTTGTTCGAAAACTGTAGTCAGGTGTGTGCGCAAAGAAACAGTGCAGTGCAAAGAGGGTCAGGAGTTGTCAAGAGTTGAGAAAGTTTGTGTGATTTTTTGGGAACAACTTCGTTTCAGATCCCCAAACCAAAAATTACCTTTCAGAATTTTACACTTGTTCCTGAAATAAGGTAGAAAATAAAAGAAAATAAACAATACAATCAAACCAAAAATAATTTTTAGAAATTTCACCTTTTCATTCCAGAGTCTTTTTGGAACTTTCTGACACTGAAACTTCCATTATAATATCAAATGGGCTAAAAAGTCCATCGTAACTATTTGAACTTAAAATTTATACTTGAAACTTAGATAAAATAGATTTTAAAATACAGACAAGTTTTTCACAATTTGAAAAAAAAAATTATTATCGCAAAACAGTCAAAAAGTACATAGTGCTACTATCATAATATTACTGGAAAAATCCCAATTTTGACAGAGATCTGTTCAGGAGACCAAGACAACCTGTTATAATGCACAATGTAGAGGATAGAAGATATGAAAACTCACAAATAGCTTGACTGATTTTTAAGGCCTCATGACATGATACAAACCATACAAACCAATGAAAGTGTGTGCTTTGGTCAACTTGTCCTCAACTACCTTGATTTATCCCACCCTCACAAGCCAAAGTGTCCCTACCTCATCCCTAAATTCTAGTCCCTGCCACTGTGCCAAGACAATCTGACATAGAATTTTCAGTATTCTGTATCAGGTTGCTGTATGCATTACTCAGAGATTAGTTTGCACCCTGCAAGTCACAATTCCCTTTTACTAGTTGTTTACCTTAACCCTCCCAAAATAGTCTCTTTCAAGTAGATTTTGGAAGTTGTCTGTTGGCCTATCTGTCGTCATTCAAAACTTCAAAAGGATATAGACTGAAGAGTGGGATGACTTAGATGGGATGTGGCATAACAAATATCTCATGGCCTCTTTAGTCCATTTGAAGTTTGTTGAAATTATTATTTGGCTTGTGAAGACAGTATACGCTTATTATGTGGCTTGTTTGTCAGTGCATTCCATGCCCGCCCATGTCAAGATGATCTGATCGCCATACTCACCACCAACTCAATACATACCCTCAAAACATATTTTCCGTAAGTAAAATTCTGGATTTCTGCCCATTACCACTGGCGGAGTGACATTGGTACCATTGGTGCCCTTGGGCAGTGGCGTCCCTATGGGGGGGGGGGGCATGGACCTGTGCCCCCAGGAGCCCCCTCATATGAACTTCTTGACTTTGGCTAAACTATACATGTATACGTATAGTGAGTGCCCCAGGTGTCCCCCCGCCCGGGCCCCCCTAGTTACTTACGCCACTGCCTTTGAGTGTGAATGGCAACAAGCTGTGAGGGTGAACCAGGTTGATTTCAATATACAATGCATTCTCAGAGACGGTGACGCTCCGAGGGCGCTTGAGGGGGAGGGGCTGGATCTACCGATTGCAATCCACAGAGGCTCCAAGCGCTTGGTGGGTTGACAGTGTACACAAAAGTGCGTTTGGAGTCTTCATGTTGCATTCGCAATGAGATCAATGCCCGGGGATCAATGACACGCTGAAATGTGACAGTATGTGCCTTGAAAAGACAAAATACAGTAAGTTGTCATTCAGCATGTTCAGTCAGGTAATGTGAGTGATAGGCCTACTGCTGCATGCTGAACTGTCACCACTGGCACTGTCACTGCCAAATGAGTTTTGTTGACATATTGATTCTGCTTCATTTAGGACAAATTACTCAATAAATCCAAGTCTGATAGGTACACTACTACTACCTAATTGTGCAGCAACAAAATCATTAACTTACCGACATGTTGAAGAGGGGTAAAGAACAATAATAACTGAGAAAAGTGTGATATTTGCCAAACCACTTCTCAACCTGGGGAAGCGTTTGCGGTCTACGTCACTGCTTTCTGCGTCCTGACCCCGGAAGCGAAAGTGGTTGGGTCAGAGGTCAGTTCACTGTGGGACTCCTTCGCCATTTTGAAAAGGACGGAGCCGGGAAAAGACCGAGGACATCAACTTTAGCGCTTGATTCCTCGTCCATTTTCCACAATGGAGAATCTAATCCCCGTCATCAACAAACTGCAGGAGGTGTTCAGCGTCGTGGGCTCCGAGACGTTGCAGCTGCCGCAGATCGTGGTTGTCGGGACGCAGGTGAATGCCCGCAGCAGACTCGGCCATTGCCCGACCTGTCAAATGTCAAACCGTCAAATGTCAATGCCATTCCAAACAGGGTGGATAGCAGGGGTCTTTTATGATAGAGAATGAATTGCTTGTGCAGCCAGTGTGTAAATATGGGCAAATGAGGTGTTGACCGTCCCACATTGCTATTTTGGGATGTTGATCAGGGCTGATCTATAGAGCTCTCATCAGCTCATACTCAGTCATAGGCGTATCGGAGGGGGGGGGGGGCAGGGGGGGGGGTGATCGCCCCCCCAAAAGTTTGGGAAACAGTAAGATTCGGGCAAAAAGGCTAAAAAATTTGGGCAGATGACTGTATAACCACCATTGAAAATTAACGATTTTCAGGCAATTTCATTTGAAATGGTATTAAATCTAGATCTTGAAATTCGGGCAAATGTCGCTCGCCCCCCCAAAAATCGTGCGTCCCGCACGCCCATGAGAGCTCTGTCATCAAAATGACATCATCATGATCATGTCATGTGTGTATTGTATTTGTATGGCTCCTGTAAGTCTGATTCTGTCAATATGTGCCAGCAAATGTTATGGTCAATTAACGAATGTAGCCTAAAGTCCAAAGTTCTGATAATAAAATTCTAAAGCTGACCACCGAAAACTTAATGATCAAACAATGAAGCAAATCCTTTGTATAGTCGCTCAATCTGTGACATCACAGTGCCAGGGGATCCAGAAAATTCTGGTGGAGGGTTCTATTGGGTTATCGCGTCGGAACATATTGCCTGTGACAAAATGCAACTCTGCGCTGTTATAATGCGAACAATGACTTTCAAATAAGGTCTTCACATGGTTAGAGCAATGACACTGCATATATATTGTATTGACTTCCTGCAGATGAAGATCAGAATGCTGAACTGAATTTAATGTTATATTTGTGTAACACAGATTATTTTAGCAGGGTACTTCTGCATAGCTTTTTAAAAGACAAATTAAATAGTCTGGTGTCCACAAGTACAATGAAAAATGTTTTTCCTTTGCAAAATTCAACAATTTTTAATATGTTTCTGGGAAATATAGCGTAATTTTGATGAAGTTAATTTATTAATCATATCACATGATTTGGACGATCACAATGAGTCAGGTTTTTAACTGTATGTTATGTTGTTATCTTTTTATTTATTACAGAGTTCTGGAAAGAGTTCAGTACTTGAAAATTTGGTGGGACGAGATTTCCTTCCTAGAGGATCGGGAGTTGTCACTAGGCGCCCTCTGGTGTTGCAACTTGTCTACACTCCCGTGGACGACAAAGAAACAAGGAGGCAAGAATCTGGAGGTGAAAAATATGTTTCTGATTTTAGATCGAAAAATTATATTAACCCTTGTTAATATAATCCTCAGCTGTTCGGTATCAACATCAATGACCTCTTGTTTGTTTTTGTTGCATGTTCAGGTAGAGGTGAGTGCTCTTTCAAAATTCTGACTCTTTTACTTATTCTTCTCAAATCTTAATTCGCTTCTCTACATGCTCCATTGTTAAGCCTGTTTAAAGCAACGATGCACATGATCAGTCAGGGAGTTGACCGCCACTTGAGGACTAGTTATTGCAGTTCTGGCAATGTCCTGGTTCTGACAGTATGATTGAGTTTATGGGGTTGATGATTGTTGATCATGTCAGTTGTCAGAAAAAAATTCAACCTCTGTGCAGCCATCCTCACCACACACCAGCATGTCACAGGCTGGACTGATTCCACCCCACTTTGCGAAGTGATCAACCCCTGATGACAGTACCCTATCTTCTGGAACTATCAGATTATTTTTTCTTGTGAAGTAATGGAGAGTCCTGTCAAAATATAGGGAGACAGTTGAAACCTTGATTCATCTCTGTGCCAAGTTTGGCAGTGATACAAGCAGTCAAAGGTGATACTTGGCAGTGTCTGACCACTGGTAGAGTCCTGGTCAGGCCAGGACCCTTGATAGGGTCAGGGGGTTGTGAAGACAGTGCCAGGGTGAGAGTCCTTTGTGGCTGAGGACATCGAGTCATTAGCACATGGTAAACTCCCTGACTGATGATATGATGATGCAAGCAGTACAGACCAAGCTATCAGAAAACACATCAACAAAATGTTATAGATAAACACTTTTTGACCGTATTTTCAGCTTATGATGAGTCAGATGTACTTTTCTTGTTGCATGGAATAGCAGCATGTTTGCATCACCTTCTGTCAGTGTTATTGTTTCTTATCAGTTAATCTTTTGCATGCTAAAAATTATGTTTTGAAATCAATTAGGTTTATCTACAAGTTCCAGTTTCCTGTGTAGTCTCTGCACAAAAATAGGGTCAAGCAATGCCGTTATCAGAGCCTGTCTTTGTTCTAAATTCCATTAACTCTTATCTGTTTATGAGCGTATTGCTACTGTTTGCTGGCTCTGCTAAAGTATTACCTGATAGATTTTTTGCCAATTAAATTCTTGTCACGTATCATTGATGTGCTAAGCAATATTATTTTTTTAACAGTTTTCTGCTATCTCGCCATCTCGGATGATAAAAAAGTCAATAAAATGTACATGTTGATCATGACGTTTTGTTGCAGCCTTGAATTAACTTTTCCTTCAATACAATGAACTTATTTAGACATGTTTGAGATGGACATGTTAAAACTATGAAAGCCAATTAGCATATATATGACAAAATTAATAGATTGACCTTGATCTGAACATCAATATTATCAGGCTATCACATCTTGCATTAAACTTTGCAATAATTCATCACCATGCATTGTGTCTCAAAGCCAAGTGTGGTCATTCAGAAAATTCTCATTTGACAACCTTTTCAGTGTTACAATTTTTCATCCTTGTCCATTACGTTTGTCGTTATGCTGAATTTGTGTGAGTAATGCATGAAAAATAAATTTTCAGTTGTCGGTTTATATTGAAATATTTCTCATATATATATGTAGTGAATGGCAATTTTCTTCTAGATTTTACTTTTTAACAAATTTCAGAAATCAGCTATGACTTTTACTCAATATATTTTGTTCTTTTGCAGAGGTAATAGATGCAGAAGAATGGGGCAGGTTCCTCCACACGAAACAGAGGATATACACAGACTTCAATGAAATACGCAAAGAAATCGAGAATGAGACTGACAGGATGACAGGGACCAATAAGGTATGATCATGTCTTTGATTTACCTTTTGATTTGGCAGATTGATTGTTCTCAATTTCTCAGGGTAGCTATCGCTGTACTATTTATCATATCAAGTTTAATTTCATGCAATTTATCTTGTGAATTTTTTTTCAGGGCATTTCCAATGACCCCATTTACCTGAAGATCTTCTCTCCCAATGTATTGACCTTGACCTTGGTGGATCTCCCTGGAATTACCAAGGTAAACACATTGTTACTGCATCTGAATCAGATTCTGATTTAGATTCTTGATTCGATTTTGGAAATTATGATAAGTAAGACAATCAGTAGTACTTAGCTGAACAATTTGCCTGTTTATTTGATGCTCCTATTCAGTTGAGGTTCACTTTTGATTTTGCGGATTACTTCAGCACTGTCAAATGTAACCGCTAAGCGACTTTCAACTCATCAGCTGTTGCACTCTTTTAAATTTAATTGGCCTACTTGTTAACCCTAATGATATACAGATGTCGCAGACTTGTGTTTAGGGATGCACAGATATCCGGCAAGGTATCTGATATCCGGCCGGATATTGGAATTTGCAGGATATCCGGTATCCGGCAAAATTAGGGTGTGAGAACCGGATATCTGGGATGCTAAAAAATGAGCGAATAGCTAAAAAACTTTGTTCTTGTAACAATCTTCTATTTATTAACACAGTCAAAAACATGGGGCTACCATCTTCAAAATTTTAATTCAGTTACAGAACATAACGAAAAACATTCCATCAGAGGAACAGTCCTCCTGCAGGATAAAATCTCTCAGCTCTCAGAAAAAAAGATTTCATAATCAACCACGAACGTTAAAAATATACTTTTTCGTATATTCATTATCCGGTTTCAACTATCCGTTTGCTATCCAGTATCCGGCAGTTGGTGTTGCTGGATTATCCGGTATCCGGCTATTTTCACTATCCGTGCATCACTGCTTCTGTTAATATTTTGTCTGTGGAGATTTAGTTGATTGAATTCATGTTTCTATTGTCACAGGTGCCAGTGGGAGACCAGCCAGAGGACATTGAGGTCCAAATCAAAGAAATGTGTCTCAAGTATATCTCCAACCCCAACTGCATCATCCTGGCCGTCACAGCTGCTAACACAGACATTGCCACCTCCGAAGCCCTCAAATTTGCCAAGGAATGTGATCCTGAAGGTACATACCCCAGTTACCCACATCCTGGCTCACAGGCGCTTGCTGATAATTGTGCTTCATGCACATATACATTTCCATTTACATCAGTTGAAAATCTTCTATTCCATCGAGAGACACTTTTAGTGTCTTAATGAGATTTGGTTTCAAATATGCCCTCAATGCCCCAATGAATGTTAGTTGTCCACTAAGTCTTGCAAGTTGCACTCTGGAAATATAGAATAGACACTTGCCCTGCAAAAAACTTGCTCAGAAACCCTGATTTGACCAAAAAGATTGATTCGATCATTGATTTTGGAATATCTTTGAGATTTTTCAAGTTCACCAATTGGGAGTTACATTATAAACTTCAAGTGCATTCTGGTAAAGGTAAATATTTATAGAATGAGCTAAGAATTTGCAGGTGACTTCTACTATGTATACTGCAACAGCAAAATTAGGTGTTAAACGGCTGGATCGGATATAGTTAAGGAATATTGTGGGCTCTTGAAACACCTTATTGCATGTCTCAGTAATTACTCAGTTAGGCCTACGTGATTTATACTCGTAACAACGGAATAATTGAACGGCAGATGTGCTCAAAAATTTAATCTTCCATTTCAACAGGACGTCGCACGCTGGCTGTAGTGACCAAGCTGGACTTGATGGACCATGGGACAGATGCAATTGACGTTCTGTGTGGAAGGATCATCCCTGTCAAATTGGGCATTATTGGAGTAGTCAACAGATCTCAAGCCGACATCAAGAGCAACAAAGTGAGTTATTTTTGTATCCACTGAATTGCTGTATGAAATGAACTGTTTTAAAAAGTAAACTATGTGCAATACATTAATCGGTAGATAAGGACTAATTGTGTTTTGATTGTTAAAACTCTCTAAAAATATCCCTAGATTATGATCCATTCAAGTTAAAGTGAAATTTGGCTTGTTATTGTCAAGGTGTCAAGCATCCATAGTTAACCTCAGACCTTAATTAATGACGCCCATTATCTTCAGTCCTCCAGCATGTGATTCTTGGTGAAGATTTTGCACTGAACTGAAATTTTTTCACACAAGATTAACGCTGTGTTTTTAAATTCTTTAATGTCTGAAGCTTAACTTCTCCTGTTTTTTCACAGAGTATTCAAGATGCCTTGAAGGACGAGGGGTCTTTCCTGCAGAAGAGATATCCTTCCATTGCCAACAGAAATGGTACACCTTTCCTCGCTAGGACCCTGAATAGAGTGAGTTGAAAAGAAGAAAATTGCTCCTTTGATGCAATATCTCAAGTAAATTCTGTTTGATCAATGCGGTGATTGTTTGAAAATATAAAGTTTAAACCTATCTGATAAAAAGTTGAAAAGGAGATATCCTTCAGTTTATCACTAAATAATCAAGGCTAGGCTGCAACTTAGCTTGCTTTGCAATTGTACAATTAGTGATTTATCGTGATTTTCAGAGGTATTTGATGTTTGGATCTTGTCTTTCAGCTTTTGATGCACCACATCAGAGACTGCCTGCCAGATTTGAAAACGAGGGTGAACGTCATGACAGCTCAGTTCCAGCAACTTCTCAATTCTTTTGGAGATGAGGTCGATGACAAGGTAAATCTCTACAGCTGTCTTCTTACTATTTCCATTTCTTTCACTAAGTAAATATAAGAGTCTATTCTCTTGCAAATTCTTCAAATTTGTCAATCTGATTCCTTTGTTTCTTGCTTCGTAGGCGCAGTTACTCTTGCAAATTATCACAAAATTTGCGGCAGCTTACTGCAGTACGATAGAAGGCACAGCCAAGAACATTGAAACCACTGAGCTGTGAGTATGAAGCTGTTGTTTCTTGTGTACATATATGTCTTATCTTTGGTGGTGGTGCTAATCTTGATAGTTGATCTTACAAAGAAATGACCAGTGCACCCACAATGATTCCATAAGTCAGCATTTCAACACTTTCATGGGCCAATGACAATTGATTTTATTTCAACCAATTAAATTACCACTTTATATGATTATTTAAGCTTGGGAAAAGCTATTTTCAGTTGTTGCGAAAAGCTCTAATATTCAAGATTCAGTTGCTTTATAAGTTACAAGTTTCTTTGAGGTGTTTTCACCGCTGTTTTGTAAATTGTAATGCCAAGGGTTGTGTTGTGGATGAATTCAGGAGGCGCTTCAGAAGCTATCCCACCCTTCTCAACCTGGAGCTGGAGGAGTGGGAGGAGAGAATGTTGTGCCACATGTAAGATGCCTTATACTAAGTTATAGTTCCATCACTGGATGCCATTGCCTTGCCCCATGCGTGTGGAGAAGTGCTTGACAGTTTGGTTGAGCCCAACATGACCTAATTGACCTTTGATTGATGTTTTCTAGTGGCTGGATGCTTTGATCATTGCACGCTGTCTTTTAAAAGTTCTAGTGACTTAACACGTTTGATTGGATATTTTCATACCTATGGAGGTCACTGTAACTACACCAGTCTGTAAAATATATTGTGATGTCATCTCCCAAGCAATTGTATTAATTTTGACAAGATGGTGACATCAACATGTTTTATGGACTGATAATCTGGTCACTGACCTTATATTCCATTATAGCTAGTTTCGAAAATGGAGGCTGGTGTAGGCTGCCCCAAGTAGCTATATTGCAGCTAACCAAATATTTCTAGATGCCATGTCACTAATTGGTGGCTACCCTGGCTGCATTGCAAATCAGTGGCACTGTCTCTGCAGAGAACTTTGTAGCCAACATTACTAATATCCTCCAATTTAGGTGCTCCATCTAATAGCACTTTGAACTTGATGCATTTGGCAAAGTTTTGTTAATATGTTTAGTTCAATGAGACATTGCCATCTGGCCCACTAACAAATTATAGCGTATATAGTGTACCGTATTTTATTGTTATGTTAGAAATTGAAAATAATTCGGTGTTTGACATGACGCGTTCACAAAATCCCTGCAAAGCAAACGCTATTTGTGGGACTTACCCTGTATATGCAGCATGATTTCTAATTAATAACTCCCAGTTTGGTTATAACAAAATAATTTGGGTCACAGTGCATTTTGGTTTTGTAGTTCACTACTAATATCAAAATTTTAGGGTTAAATAATTGTATTTTCAACATTGAATCGTTGTACTTTCCAAAATAGAAAAAATTGTTAGATTTTGCCATCTAATCAATAGGTCTATGTCTTGTATGTTGCAGGTGTGGAGGTGCTAGAATATGCTACATTTTCCATGAAACATTCGGCCGAACTCTTGAAGTGGTTGACCCCCTTGTTGGCCTCACAACGCTTGATGTATTAACAGCCATTAGGAATGCCACAGTGAGTAGAATGAAGAATTTTAAATAAACTTCTACTTGTTATTAAAAACACAAGGAAACATATTTTCAGTCTGGAGATTGCCTTATTGTGGAACCAACATCTCAATTAATGAAAATTAATGTTCTGAGTTTTCTAATAGCTCAGTTTTGAGATGGATTTTTTGTAAGGCTGAGTACTTGAAAAAATTTAAAACTCTTTGTTGCCATCGCAACTGTAACTATGGCAACTTAAAATCTCATCATTTTGTGCCATAGTGACCAGTGTAAAATTTCATAGTTCTAGCTTCAACAGTTGCTTCTGCACAGCTTAAGCCCGTTTATTGACCCAGGTGTCTGAGGTGTCTCGATGGTCTCTATTAGAAACATTGTCCAAAAGTAGGCCTTTCACGATATAGTAAGAATGTTAAAAGTATTGAGAAATTTGCCACATCACTTTGGAAAGTACATGTAGTGAATTTATCATTTTCTTTCCAGGGTACCCGGCCAGCCCTGTTCGTACCCGAGGTTTCCTTTGAGTTGCTGGTCAAGAGACAGATTCGACGGTTGGAGGAGCCAAGTTTACGATGTGTTGAACTAGTCCATGAAGAGATGCAGAGAATTATCCAGCACTGTGGCACTCAGGTAAAGTTACCAACATAATAAATTTGGATGAATCCATAGTCAAATGTGTAATCTTACTGAATTTAGTCTATTAATTTGATCGGAGATTCATAGAAACAGTGTCTGTAATCAAATAAATAAATTTGCTTTGATGTGAGCTGATTATGAAAATTGAAAAACATGTTTCTGTTTGCATCTAATTAATTTTGCAGTGCTGATAAGAATCTATTTGTAGATGTGCTATTCTGTAATGCTTAATTATCCTGACTTGACCAATTTTCAATATTGATATAGAGGTACTCAGTGGATGTTGTGTATTTGCATTGAAATTGTCTTCCGATTTCAAGAATTTCACTTTTCATTGTATTTACAGCAAGAGATGCTTCGGTTTCCCAAGTTGCACGACCAAATAGTAGAAGTTGTTACATCATTACTCAGAAGACGGTTACCTGTCACCAATCTCATGGTAAGTAGAGAGACTGGTTTTGCTGATTCGATTTGTGTAACTTTAAGGAAAAGCCTGGGGATTATTATGCTCTAATTAAAACTTGTCAGCTGGACAAACAACTCATGTTCTTCGTAATTGATACATGCCTTACAGATTTCTTGATCTTATCCAATAGATGGTACTATAGTATTAGCCAATCTTTGATTGCATGACTAATATTTTAACACCAGTCTTTTGAACTTTGTGTCTCTCTGCATCACAGGTGGAGAATCTGGTGAACATAGAATTATCGTACATCAACACAAAACACCCGGACTTCACGGAGGCTGGCTTGGTGCACAAAGCATTGACAGACAGCTTGGAGCCGGACATGAGGAAAGTGGCGATCCAGGCACCTAACCAGACTCCCCAGATCCAGGGCATCCCTCAAAAACAGGTTGGGCCGGGGGAGGATCGGGTATGTGGGGTGGGACAGTCCTTCACTAGTCTTGCACTTGTCCCACTTTTATTTCTCGTTTTCCATCAGTAGATAGTTTTACAAGTGCTTGTGGTGGGTCTTGTTTTGGCTTAAGAGTTTGCTGTATGTGCTTGTAGTCTTTTATCACTTTTCATACTGCTTGCCCCGGCTTCGTCATGAAAACTTTCAAGCTCTTTGTTTGAAAATTTTCATCGCTCATGCAGTTTCTTGTCTTTACAAAGTTTACATTGTAGCTTGCTTTAAATATCTTTAACTTATTTCTCTTTCGTTTGTCATTTCTCATGCTTCATCTATTGCCTTCTCCCTTCTTCCTTCATCAATGGTTGAGAATTTCCAAACATTTTTTTGGTTGCCCGTTTGTTTGTTTGTGCTACTGCTGCTTTATTAATTTTCTTTACCTTTTAAAATTTTCAAAAATATTTATATTTTATGGAAATTACTCATAAATTCAATTCAAATAATATTAGCGAGACTTTTTACTTAAATGCATAAATGTATGTTTGTCTTGTATTTTGAATTTTGCTGCTGTTTCCTGAAAAGAGTGTGTTTTCTTCAGAATTTCTAGTGTTTTCTATGATGAAATGTAATATGTATACATGTTAGAAATATATTTAAGTTGCTTCGAGCTTTCAATAACACTGCGAAATGCTTCGGTAGAACGGTACATCTCACACATCGTATACACATGAATGACACTTGTTACCTTCACAGCTTTTGCTGCTAGAGACGCACGGGTACTGTCGTTGGGTAACCTGTAAGCGTACAGGCCACTAAGGGGATGGGACATATAAGTTAATTAAACTCTGTTGTAATGGTAAGTCTTAATGAATTAATGAAATGACTATAAGAGAGGTGTTGTGTCCTTCTAGCCACCGAGCCGAGGTCAAGGAGAGGATCCCTGGAAACTAAGTGCCTGGGTGAAGAGCGGGAAAGCTAATAACGTATTGTTTAATGATGCCAATAGTCAACCTAACAGCGCACCCGGTAGCGTCCCTCATTCTCCCGCTAGGAAAGGAATAAATCTGTTAGACGAGGTAAATGATAAGTTTTGCTTGATATCACGATTCAAAATGGATTTCTTCCTTTTTCTCATTCACTAATCTTACACAAGAAAAATATGCATGGGTTTATACAGTTCTGCTTCCCACTAATCATATTTGAGATTGTAGTTTGCATGTTTTATTATGATAATCAAAGTCATCCTGACGTCTTGCATTTCAGCCCTCTGTTGCTCAAACAAGAAAACTTTCCGGTCGGGAGCAGAAACACTGTGAAATTATTGGTAAGCAATGAAATATAAAGTATTTTCCGAGGAGGGTCTCACATTATATGCATTTTATTCCATGCATGAATTTCCAGTCTTCGTCATCTCAGCTTTAGCATTTTCTTTGAATAATTATTAGCCTGGCGAGCCAGGCTAATTCAAGAGTAATGGTCTGAAAATATTGTCTGTCAACTCTACTGTTCAATAACTATAGGTTCAATATATCTGTTTTTGTGTTTTATTGGTTTGTTAGGGTAGCTAGATGTATGGAAATTACTTTTTTTTTTTCAATTTCAAA
The DNA here is from genome assembly GCA_026936325.1 of Platynereis dumerilii. Taxonomy (NCBI): domain Eukaryota; kingdom Metazoa; phylum Annelida; class Polychaeta; order Phyllodocida; family Nereididae; genus Platynereis; species Platynereis dumerilii. Next base: position 31,001,920 of record JAPTHN010000011.1, read on the forward strand.
AATTTTTTTTTTCCCAAAAATTTTTTTTTTTCCAAGATTTGAAAAAAAAAAAATTTTTTTTTTTTTAAAAAGAGGAAATCAGGCAACTTTTATTTTTCACTTTAAATTTAAACATTTTCACTATAAATTTAAACATTTTTTTTTCCAAGATTTACAATTTTTTTTCCTAAATTAAAAAAAAAGAAAAAAATTGTTTTCCGAGATTAAAAAAAAACAATTTTTTTGTTCCAAACTTTTTTCAATTTCGCCAATTTTTTCAAAGGAGGAAACTGGGCGACTTCAAGATTTGAAAAAATCTTACACATTCTTTTCGTGGTTATTTGGATATTATTTTGTACATGGAACAACTACAATAACAACACTTCACTTGCCGCAATTCTGAACCACCTTTCTCTGCCATTTCCAAATCATAAAGTAGACTTAACTATTTCACCAGCATTGCTACATATTTTGCCGTCATCACTGCCACTTGAGCCAGGCTTTGAATCCGCGGATTCTTGTTCTAGCATGTTATCGGCAATGATAATCCTCTCAGTCAAACTGATTCAATTGATGGTCTAAGGACTAAGGTTTAGACTAAATTCATCCTTGTACTAAATCAGTTTCCCCATCTTCTTTTGCAGAGCGCTTGATCAAATCGTACTTCCTTATCGTTCGCAAAAACATTCAGGACTCCGTGCCCAAGGCAATCATGCATTTCCTAGTGAACTTTGTTAAAGACAATTTACAGAGTGAACTTGTCAGTCACCTGTATAAACCAGAAGCTTATAACAAATTGTTGATGGAATCTGAACAGATAGCCGCCAGAAGACGGGAGGCAGCTGACATGTTAAAGGTGAGCAATAGTTTTCTTTTAAATTAAAGGCAGATTGATTTTAAACTCTTAATGGACCATTAAATTGTCTCTCAAATAGTGTCAAACATTTTTTGTGGTAGCTATTAAAGTTAATTTTAACTGCTTTAACTTCACTGTATTACTGTTATGGTAAAATTACTGTGATATTAAAATTAATATTCTATTGTAATGTAGCTAAAAGAAATGGTCTACTGATTGATCTTCTGTAGTCTGTATGAATCATTGAATCTGCAGCATAATTAAATTCAGAGGCCACATTATAGAAAGAGAAATCAAGGTTTGGTAATAGGCATAAACTATCATAACTGTTTCATTTCTTTTCAGGCATTACAAAAAGCAAGTCAGGTCATCAGTGAAATCAGGGAGACTCATGTATGGTAGTAATTCGCATTTGTAAATAGCTTAAATTATTATTATGATTATTCACAAAATGTACATAATTTATTAGTCATTAACTTGTACTGTAGTATGTATACTATGAAATGTTATAAAGACTGTGACAGCATAGTTCTGAAGATGTATATGAAAGAGTTTCTATGTGATATCTAAATGTCCGTACTGATCTAATGCTTGCATGAGACCAAAATGTTGTTGTATTCTAATTGATCTTGTTAGATTTTGGTGCATTATTATATTTTGAAGGTGCAGTGGCTTTACGAGTTGTTGCATGAAAGGTGTCGAAATCTTGTTGAATGTTGAAACTATGCATAGAAAAAAGCCATTTATGTTCATATTGCAGAAGAAACGAGACTGTTGAGCAGACATGTCTGAATGCTGCATTTTTATTGTGATTTTTTCTAGGCAAGGACTGTAGTATTTTACATTACAGGTGGTCTATACAAAACTATCTTTCTCGCCACCATCCTCTCTAGTGTTCATGTAGAGCTGCTTTCCGCTATTATATTGATTAATTTAATGCAAATTGTTTTATTGCATAGTCTGCAGTTTGTTCAAACACATTGCAGAATTTTCAGATGTTCAAAATATAGTGAATTTTAATGAGCAGCTCATGACGCATGATTCAAGTCAGTGTATTCAAATTGCTATGACAAATTACGCCAATATTCTGCACAGAATTTTTATTGTGGTAGATTACTATTTTATATAATTTTGTCATGTCTATGTGATTCAATATATATTTAGTTTATATTGCTCAAATTTTTCATTCTTCTAGTCTACTAGTGGTTCCAAAATGATAAAAAGACTACTTTAATTGTGATTTTATGGTGAGACTTTTTGTGTAGAGGTAAAATATGTATAATCGTAAACTTACAGGTAGTTCTAATGAGGGAATAATCCTTTAAACTTCATTAATGTGGGCACAGTGATAACCCATGATGATAACCATGATGGTGCCATGTAACTAGAATCTTTCCATTTCTTTTAGCTCTAATTCAGCAAGATAATCGGTGTTGTGAGTGTACATTGTGCTTCGCCTTGTGATGAAATTTTGTCGTTGTAGTGACATTCCAATCCTCCTCATCTCATAGTTATTACCCAGGTTTTGTATAGACCTTTGTAAGTCTGAATCTGAACGAAAGAATAAACAAGTGTTCATTGCCTCTGATATTACGCGAGTTGAAATCTGTATATATATAAAGTACACCTACCGGGTCATTTTGACTAAAATATCATAGATACCATGTTATTTCCTAGTTTTGTTCGTACAGGCTGTGTTGTTTGATGGATTCCTTCGTCTAGGCTTCATTTTGCTCACAGATTAGTAGATTACTCTTCTGCAAATTGGTCTTATTCTCCCTGTCTTTGAAACTAATTGGAAGATACTTATTAAACAATAAGTGGAGTTTGGAATTTCTTTGTCCTTTGGGTGGTCCTATGGTAAGGACATCAATCTTATGCTTTGATGCTTTAATTGGGTCATATTCCAAAACAAGAAAGAGCTTAATGATATATGCTGGAGCATGGCTTATAGGATATCAAAGTGATCGTCCTTGATATCACTGGGACTTTCAAGCCGTTGGCATTCACACAAAATGTAATAAGCCCATATGGTTGCATCTGTCTACAGGATTCCCACATTCATGAAAGGTCATGGAAAAAAATTGTGATCTTGGAAAATCAAAATATTGTTAAAAGTCCTGGAAAATTAAAATTTTGGCTTCAATTCGCACTAAAATTTAACAAATTTCTGTTGTTATGGAGCCAGCTGGTTGATTGGGTTGCCAGACAGAAGCGAAGGTCATCGCGTGAGTTTGTTTTGGGGTGAATTTTGACCTCCATGAGTGAAGCATCGATCATGGAAAATTCTAAATTAATTCATTGAAAAGTCTTGGAATTCCGGTAATAAAGTTTATTGGGAACCATGTGTCTATTCTACCCATTTCTGGCAAGTTCAGTTGTAAATTGGGGTGAATGCAATATGTTACAAGCTTGGACACATTCATTTCCAATTCAAAAGGCAAGACCCATAGTGCTGCACCTGATAAAAGGCACTAGCTACCAATCAAAAACAAACTTAAACTTTGTGAATGAGATCATGATTTATCACAGACGTGGTAAAGTAGCAACTTTGGGGGATTACATGTATGTACAAGCTCATGATATTTCAACTTGATTCAATATCCGATGTATGATGAGGAATGTTGGCAAATGTTACAGTTCTTCTTGGTGTCATGATATCGAGGATGAGTCCTGGGTACTACTATCAGTCGGTTTGTCCTTTGAGTTTTCCTGTCTCCCTTTTGCCAGTTCAGCACGGCTCATCAGTTCACTGCAATCAAAGTGCATCATGCTAAGTGTTGCCAAGTATAATAGCCAAAAAATCAATGCACAGCATACTACAGTACAACACACATTGGCAGTGCACTGTATGACTTACCTGTACTCTATGGTGCCACTTTTATCTGCGTCCAATTCTTCCAGGAGCATATCTAGTTGTTTCTGCAAAATGATGCAATATTTCATTTAGCTTTTATTTGTGTAATATGATACATAATTATGTATGTCATTATATACTTCAGATGGTTATAACTGAAAGCAATAATTGTTGAATGTTACAACTGGTTGTGGAGGTACCATATAATAGGCTGAATTGTGTTTGGCATCAAATGCTTTAGTTGTGTGTTATTGACGTGCATATTCATGCCAAGACTCGGTGAAATAGAGTGCTGACACATGCAATATTTGTTGAGTAATAAACTCACACTGGTCAATCGCAGTCCAAAGTCCTTGAGTCCGTACTTGAGTTCCTCCAGACTGACGTCTCCGCTGTGGTCCTTGTCCATCTGGTTGAAGAGGTCCTCCATTCTGTCCTCATTGTCCAGGAGAAATTTGTCAAAAACTCTCAGGACTGTTGTATTTGTCTGAAAGAAATCAGTTTGTGAGCTAGAAGTAGAAGATAAATTTAGGTTGGAGCTGGGTGGTGGTAATCATTACTAACTTAGAGGTCAAGGTATTATAATATTATGATCTGATAATGATCGAAATGCACTTTCAGTTGACTAAAGAGTTCTGAATTTTTTTTATTGTCCACTTTACATTTCCACATTTCACTTGGGTACAGCTTGCTGGCAAGCTTAGTCAAAAAGATTAAACCTTTAGTTTCTTGGCAGTTTTAAGGTCTTGCTGAAAGGTTGTTAGGTATTAGTTAGACACCGATTTGGAGGGTTCTAACATGCAAACTAGAACCTTTCGGTTTTAATGATCTCATAAAGACAGCAGTTGGTTGGAACAAATTGGGTTCAGCTGGGAGCGGTGGGAGGTCTAGCATAAAGAAGTTCAGAGGCAGTCTTGAGAGAGACAACACACACTGCACGCTTGAGAGTGCGAAATGTTGCATAGTAGAGAATGGGTAGGGACATCAAGTGCAACAGACAGAAGGGAATATAATTGATCAACTGTTGATAAAGCCTTTACTTTTGGGCAACATGCACAGTGAAAGAAAGAATTGCCACTGAGGAAAATGTAAGGTTTGTAAGCCTTCCCCAAAAGTCTAATGGTCCCATCCTTAGTCAACTGGTTTGACGGAGAGCATAGTCGACTGGTGGGAGCATGGACTCATCCTATGTCAAATGATGTGAAAATCATGGAAGAACAGACATGTACTTCCACTTGTTATCCATGGAAATGAACTGATGTTTGGCCTCATTGCACAGTATGTAAAAGTCGCAGTAGTAATTTACTTACAGATACTAGATCAGTCAATTCGTAATTTGTTAATCACACTTCTTGACATATCCATGACTGAGAATGACAAAGTGACATTCACAGCAGTTTTGATAAGCATGAGTTTTTGGGCTGACTTATAGGGTAATGTTGTTTGAGTCGGACACTTTATTTCTAGACATGTTAGAAAGTGATAATTTTGATGGGCCTAAGGGCTCGATCTAGGTTAGCATACAGGGCCTCAAATAAAGCGTTTTCCTGAACTGAATACGAAATTGTTCTCTGGGGCAGCTAAATTCCTGAATACTATGTTAATTTTCTGAAGCAAAAAATGAAGGGGGGGCATCTTTGAGTCGGACAGTGAACTCCTTCAAACAATACCTTACAGATATAACTGTTTAACAACATTCCGGTCTTTTGAAAAGTCTGAATTGTGGCACAAAACTGATGAAGCCCAGCTCCAGCTAGAAGATAGACAAATGGAAGTACAATCAATATCATAGACCCACAAAAGACGGCTTCGCTGTGACAAAATTCTACTAAAATGCACAAATATCTGACAAAACATTAGCAGAAAAACGCACTTTTTACCCCATCTTTATAGCCATGAAAAGTACACTTAAATTTCTCATATCATGTTGATACTTTCTGAGTAGATAAAGGAAGTCTTAAGCTAAATATTGGTACCAAATATATAGGTACACATGCTCTCAAATAGCCAACTGAGCCTAACAAATAGTGTCAGTCTCAAGGTGTCGCCTTTTAAGTGTCCGACTCAAAGAACATTACCCTACATATGGATATTAACACCGATTCAACAGTTCAGGGGATTCCACAGGGCCGCAGGGTGAGAGAAATCCTTGGGGGGCAGAGATTGGTCCAGACTGGGGGAACCATATGAGGGCTAGAGGGCAGCACGAGGGCTTTCTGTTGGGTGTTAGCTGAAAATGTGGGTCACGGGAACCAAGTTAGGTCTGATAAACCGAGTCCTTTGCAGTATTTTTGGGTCAGTCTTTTTCATGAAAATTTATGAAATAGACTTAACACAGACAACTTTTATTTGAATCTGCATGGTATGAACGAGAAAAAAAAAATTATTGTGAAAAAAAAACTAGTTTAACCAAATGAAAATCACCCAATTGAGATATCAAGGAGGTTCAAGCCTATGTATACCTGTATATATTCAGGGCATAAAATCCAATTACGCATTTGTTCCAGTAATGAAGAATGCAAGAGGCACCAAATGGTCAACATATGATCTGCAGCGACACTGATGTTTTCTAGCAACTTGAAGTAATCACTTGCATTTCCTAGCTTTCCTTGTCTGTAACTATTCTGCTCAGCACACTGAGAACTGCCATGATTTTCAACATGTTCATGTTCAACATTTACATGAATATAAATTATGTCTCTGCTTTTTGACTCAAGAGTTCACTTGCATTCAACAAATCACAAGAAGACTTACATATTATCGAGTAAAAAAACTGAAATAAGTTTCTGCTATAACATTGATACTAGGTACTACAAATGTATCAATTTGATCAACTACTGTCCTGAACAAGAAAGAATGGGAGGCACATTTTGCATCTGTGCACACATTTGCGTTGCTGAGTAGTGATTTTGTGTGCAGTACATCAGGCTGGTGTACGTTTCTCATTCAGTGTCTGCAGTTTTGCTTTTTAAGAGCAGTTGAACCCCCACCATGGATTGCTTGGTCATGCTTCAGTGCCTCCATGCACTGGCTTGTGCTGCCCTCTGGATATTCCATATCTACTACAGCTGTGCTCTGGTGACCTACTTAAGAATGAGAGCCATATGGGCGTTTTCGGAAAGGTTACGGGCCATTCTCAAATTTCGGGACAACGGGTATAGGAAAATTGTCCTGTAACGGAGGGGACAATGTGGTAACGGAGGGGAATTTTGATGTAAAAAACCAACTGTAGGAACAGCAACAAAAGGAAAAATGATAAAAGATTGATGTCACTATTATTTTCAGAAGTACTTCATCTCGTATCGGTAGATTTTTTGGTCCAAATGTCGATTTCTTGCTCATGATCTGGTAACGGAGTGGACGGTAACGGAGGGGAACAATTTTTTGCTTTTCGCTCATTACTGCTTTTTATTTTGGAGATTAGACAAAATAATTGCAGAATATTAAAACCTGCCACCCTCAGCAACATATACATGAAATCGCTCTGTAAAATTATCATTGGTAAGCTTGGAAATGAAGGAAACGGAGGGGACATTTTAGTGGGACCAAAAACATTTTTTATGAACATTATGTCATAATTTATTGAATACATGTTTTATGAAGTCTGCAAGGCAGTGGTACTATGGCGCAAATGCGTCTGATGATATTCAGTGAAAATAGCTCATAAAAGACAATAATGAACAGAGCTATGGCAAGTAACGGAGGGGACAAATAAATTGACATAAATTAGTGACACGACTATTGTATCAATTTAATCAATGAAATTATACACACAAAAAATTTAATATGAACTAAATATAAATTCAAGTCTATATTCCCATGAATCGTGCAAAGAAACTTTGAAAATAATGGTATATTAGGAGGAAAATGAACACTTGATTTTGTCATGTCAGGTCCAGTGACAGGGAAAAACCATTGATTTTGCACGGATTTCTGGACATAATGCATTATAAAAAGTCTAATGAATGACTTTTTGCTCCAAATGCAGTGGTTCTAAGTAGAAATATGAATAACAGATGCAGAGTGACGCTTCAGATATTTATCGCATTCATATTCATGTCAGGGAGCTAGAGTGACGCAAATTGTCCCGAAATTTGAGAATGACCCTTACACGAGTAACTCGAGTGACACGAGTCACGAGAGTTTGTTTCCGAACACCAAAACTCAACCCTCGTGTTTCCGGGAAGTGCCAACGTCGATCCTCGAGTGTAGTGTTTCCGGCTACTCCCCAATATTGGGAGAGTACTGGGGTCTCGAGAGTTTGTACCACGTGACAAACTGGTTCCTGCTCGAGTGAAGCTCTCCTCTTCTGGTTCCGGGCTACCCTCGTGCATGTTCGGAAACAAACACCAGTCACTCCAGTGTCACCCGAGTTACCAGTGTTACTCGTGCGATCTTTTCGAAAACACCCATATATGTTAGACAAGTGTTGCAAAATGACAAATGCTGCAAAATACTAACAACCTTAATATTGTATAACTAAAATTTCCCGGTTTTTGTTTAGTGATGCTGTCATGGTCCTCTGTTAATTCAACCAAAAGAAACTCATCCCACTTGCCTCCGTTCCAGAATAAGATCTGAGCAAACAGCTCTCCACATCCCTTTGCAATATCTAGGTCACAGTGACCTCATTTGAGAACTAGACTGAGATTAGCACAGAGAACTTCAGAAATGTAATAGATCTCATAAAGCTCCGCTTTATGAGATCTAAAAATGCATGTTAGGACCCGACAAAGAGGTGTCTAACTGACTTGGACATCATACACTTCTTCCATTATACATTTTAACATATAATTTTTGCAAAATGAATAACAATCTGATTGTTTGTTTGCTGTCGTAAATATAGTTAATCCTTAGCCGGGTGCTAACATGCAACATTGTCAGTTAGATACCAGCTTTTCCAATGGTACAAGTATCTTGGTGATGTCTAATTTCAATAAACTCTCCTTAAGATGCTCCTCAGAAGGTCCTGAGTTTGATTCACTGCCCACTGCGCCCAAGCTCCAGGTTGGATATTGTTTGATCAGATCTTTTAAAAGTTGGCAGTTCCTTGTATTCTGACCGCTTAATCATGGCATCATCATTTAATTTCCTAGGATTAGTGTTAGACAAAAATGTAAGTTGGAAAGGACATATTCCCAGCTGACAATGCACGTGAAGTTCACGTGATAAACACGGGGGGAAACTGGTGAACATGACATAACTGAGAGTTATCACGTGTTTTTCTTCACGTGAGAGAAACTCCCACATTTTCATGGGATAACCACGTGATGAATGTCACCAGATTATCACGTGGTTATCTTCATGACATAACTGAGAGTTATCACATGTTTTTCTTCACGTGAAAAAACTCCCCAACATTTTCATGGGATAACCACGTGATGAATATCACCAGATTAACGCTTGACCATCTTCATGACATAACTGAGAGTTATCACGTGTTTTTCTTCACGTGGTTAACTGGTGAAGATAGGCCCCCAGAAATATAGATGGAGCCACCTGTACTAGAAACACAGCTGTGCACCGAGTTCCGCACTAAGTTTAATTTAACTGAGTTTAGACTAATTAAACAAATGATTATGATTTCTAACCCGGATTAATGCACAGTATATGGTGGAATGATGCTTATTAGCTCAAAAAGGAGCACATATTGGATATTGTTACAAAAGGCTAGTCATCCGAAATGTGAATCATGTATGACTGCAATCCTTGATTCTGGTAACCCTTTAGAAGACTAAAAAAAGCCTCACTGCATCACACTGGTTGTGACAAATTTTCAGCAAGTTCTTGTGGCCTTTACTTCAGCCCCACAGCTATTGAAAGCCCAAGATAATGCGTGAAACAGTCTAAGTTGACTGGCTTAATGAAGAGCCAAGTTAACCAGAGGAAGATTTTGCCTCTACTCAAATAATTCAACTGATGAAGATTGCCCCCCAGAAAATCACGTGGTTAACTGGTGAAGATTACCCCCAGAAAATCATGTGGTTAACTGGTGAAGATATTCACCAGAAAATCACGTGGTTATCTGGTGAAGATATTCACCAGAAAATCATGTGGTTAACTGGTGAAGATTGCTCCCAGAAAATCACGTGGTTAACTGGTGACAAAATCACGTGGTTAGCGTTTGCAATAACCTATCAGTTTTCCACGTGATAACTGAGGGGCAATTTCACGTGATAACTCTCAGTTAACCACCAGTTTTTGTCAGCTGGGTACTACTCTATCGAAAAAAATCAGTAAAACAATAGGCATTTTGTGTCGTTTGAAGCATACCTTACCAGCTGATGCTCTGCTTAATATCTATAATGCTTTAATTTCATCGTATTTAAATTATGGCATAACTCTATGGGGCTGGCGTTCTCAAACTATATTTAAATTACAGAAAAAGGCATACTGATAATATTTGTGTTTTGTTTATTGTATGAGCAAAAAATAAACGAGTCTGAGTCTGAGTCTGAGTCTGAGTCTGCATGAACATAGCACAATGCAACTTGATAATTTCTCACCTGAGATTGTTGGGGGCTCCCTGAAGTGCACATGATCATGATGTCCCGTGTTGCTTCAAGGTCCTCGATCTTCTTCCTGATTGAGGCTGTTGCTGATATGTCCTAGGAATGTAAAGGTCATACATTAATTCCAAAAATGGTTACTTTAAAAATCTGAATGGTAAAAGGTTGATAGTGTTTTTCAACTTGGGTTTGTGTATGTCAATATATTATTAATAAAGGTGAAATAGGTTCCACTTACCGCACATCCCTGAAAAAAAAATGTAATAAAAAAGATTACAACAGATAAAATTTGAGGATATTCAAAACTAACATCCAAAAATAATTGACTTCATTTGAAACATTTGTAAAAGTTACCTCAAGTCCAACCAGTCGAAGGGTCGGGTTATTGGTGATTGCCTTCAGCAGTGCTTCCACACCTGCCTCCCCAATTGGATTCATGCCAATCTGCAGATGATGTTGAGCAACATTGAGTATAGTATAAAACCATTGTGATTCTTTCAAAAATTGTCAAGGTAGGAATTTGCACAAAGAGCATAACAAACCAAAAATGTTTCCAGGGAAGTGTTTTTGTTTATGCCCTGAGCCAGTTTCTTTGCTGAATCTGTGTCAATCCGATTATTGCTACAAAGGCAGAAAAAGAAAATCCATATTAATGATTTGTGTAGATTTGGATGAGACATGATATTGTGTCACTTTTTGTCAGACTCGATGCCAGGAAAGAAATAGATCTCATTTGTAAAAAGTCTGATATGTTAGGAACTAAACTCATTGTGAGTGTCAAATTTGTACTTTCATAGAGGACTGTACTATCCCCACCTAAATACATACAAATTATTATCAATGTACTTTCCAAGTGAAAATACCTCACATGGTCGTGACATAGAGTAAATGTGTAACATGTTGAGGACCCCCGCTCCCTCTCCCATCTCATCACTCAGCGCTCATGAGCACCCAGAACTGGGCTTGGAAGGCTGCACTTACCACATCTATCTAAATCTATCTATGTACAAGAAAATATTGTGAATTTTGCAAATTTTTCTGATACTGAGTAAAGCAGGGCAACGCCTTTAAAATCAACTAAATATTCACTTTTTCTGCTCACCTGATGTCAAGGACCTTTAAGGTCACATTGACCTTGAGGCTGGCTGCAAGAACAGCGGCACCATTGGATGAGAAACCATTCCAGGAAAGATCTAAGATCTCTAGGGATGTGTTTTTCTGAAAGTGAAGCGCATGAAATTAGTAGGCCTACAACATAGGCCGAAATGTTCCTGAAAAACATTTTGTTTACTTTTCAAATAGTTTTTTTTATTCCGCGAAAGACCTGCCGATCTGAAATTAAGGTCCATGAACTATGTTCCTAAATCAGATAAAACACAAATTTTCTAACCAAGCTTAGTGACACTCCCCTTGGACTTACTGATAAAGCTTTCGCAATTGCAATTGCTCCCTTTTCTCGGACATGATTCCAACTCAAATCGAGATCCGCAAGTCCTATGTTTGCAGCCTGCAAGAGAAAATAATTGCACACAATGAAGGCCATGTTGTGATGAGAATATAAAGTAGAAAACTCAGCCAATGACATGCATGTAGACTCACCAGTCCTGCTGCTATATGCATGCCTCCAGGGTCCCCAAACTCATTGTGGCTCAAATCAAGGACATTCAAGGACATGTTATTCCTCATTGCCTCCGAGATGCGCTTAGCGTCTGTGTCTGTGAGGTGGTTGCCTGCAGCAGTAATTAAGGCCGAAGTCTTGTTTAGATCATTAAGTGAAATCACATGGAGGTAATTGTGATAATCAGACATCATTACAAGACAATCCTCACCTCTCAAAGACAGTGTTTTTAATGTGGTATTGGCCTCCAGCATTCTTGCAAAAGCCTCAGCACCTTCTGATTTAATGAAATTGTTTGACACATTCTGAAAAAGTACACTCATTGAGTCAAAATTAAATTCTTGATAGTTTGCCCTTTGATTCATCAATGAAAATAATCTATAACACACTTAAATTTCTCACCATATTAACAACAAACATATTGTCTTTGAGCATGTTCGCCAATGCGTGTGCTCCGCCTCCCTCAATGTAATTGTCGCTCAAGTCTATTTCTTCGCAAACTGTGTTGTGCTGGAAAAATATCAACAAAATCTATCAAACTCTACAAAATTTCATTATTTTTAATCAATTATCATATAGGCAGGAAAACCCAACAATATTATTACCTTCAGGGCTTTTGCCAGCGGGCGAGTGCCGGTTCCACCCAAATAGTGGTATCTCATTTTCAATGACCCTTCCTCCAAATTTCTCACCAGATATGATGCTGGTACAACACCTAAATCAAGAAAAATGTTCTCATTATGACTAGTTATAGTACCATTGTTTAAAGAAGATGCCAAATATGTGTCTCTTCAATGATCCATAAATCTGACCGTACCTATTTTTTTACATTGGTCCTCATAGATATATTTTCCTGAAGCGTCTACTGGCAGTTCGTCAGCTATAAATTAGAAAGAGTTATGAGTAATGGAAAGCACAAGCAGTGGATATATAATTGAATTACATTTCATATTTCCAATATCATTTTGGCTGTGCATGTTGTGGCATGATGACTTCCCGATCTCTGAAGGTTATATCAATTGAACGGTCTGTCACTTGCTAATCGACGCCAATGAGGCCTTTGATATTTGGAACATGTATAAACAGGGCCTTCAAGACATACCATTCCAGAAACTTGACTTTACCCTAATAAAATTTTACTTACTTGGAGGGAAGTCTTCCTCTAGGTCTGTGTCATATTCATCAGAGTGGACCTCTGTGTTTGACCAGGGTAATTTTTTTCTTCGCCATTTCGGGGTATCATCAAAGATCTTCAAATTCAAACCTTCAGATTTGTGAATAGTTTCTTCCTCTTCTTCTGTTTGAATTCCATCTCTTTCTGGAGCACTCTCTTCTTCATGTTCTTCCTCTGGAGCAGAATTAACAGCTGTCAGAAAGACTGTTGATTTACCCCCGTCACCTCGAGAGACCCAAAGACGCACGTCTGCACTCTTTGAGGACCATGGTCTTTCGGGCTGTTCTGGTAAAGTCTCTGACATTGACATTTTTGTGAAAACTTGGTCCAACCTGAGCGACTATATAGGTATATATTCCTATTCGAGTGACAATAAATCACAGCGCCAAATTAACTGCCTTGGAAATTCCGTTCAATGCAGTGAATGACTAAATGTACTGAATGAAAGGCATATAAATATACCATAAATATTTACAATCCAGTTGTGCTAATAAGTAGTTACAATCTCATGATCTCATTTGCTGCTCATTGGAAAACCCAATCAGCCATGATATCCAAGGAATTGCTCTAAACATTAGCTTAGTCATGTTCTCAATGAAAACTTGGAAGAGCCAATGTTTGCTGTTCCTGCACTGTGACACTGTCCCATACACCTAGTATTGATTGTTCTAAAATCTCACAGTACAGGCCCAGCCAGATTTGATTTCTTATTGGGCTCATGGAACAAATAAATACATGTATGAAAGGTATTGACCTAAACCTGGGTTAACCCACCAATACAATACCCAAATATAATATTCTTGTCGCAAAAATAAATCAGAGAGAAGAGAATATATTCGGGCCATTCTCAAATTTCGGGACAACGGGTATAGGAAAATTGTCCTGTAACGGAGGGGACAATGTGGTAACGGAGGGGAATTTTGATGTAAAAAACCAACTGTAGGAACAGCAACAAAAGGAAAAATGATAAAAGATTGATGTCACTATTATTTTCAGAAGTACTTCATCTCGTATCGGTAGATTTTTTGGTCCAAATGTCGATTTCTTGCTCATGATCTGGTAACGGAGTGGACGGTAACGGAGGGGAACAATTTTTTGCTTTTCGCTCATTACTGCTTTTTATTTTGGAGATTAGACAAAATAATTGCAGAATATTAAAACCTGCCACCCTCAGCAACATATACATGAAATCGCTCTGTAAAATTATCATTGGTAAGCTTGGAAATGAAGGAAACGGAGGGGACATTTTAGTGGGACCAAAAACATTTTTTATGAACATTATGTCATAATTTATTGAATACATGTTTTATGAAGTCTGCAAGGCAGTGGTACTATGGCGCAAATGCGTCTGATGATATTCAGTGAAAATAGCTCATAAAAGACAATAATGAACAGAGCTATGGCAAGTAACGGAGGGGACAAATAAATTGACATAAATTAGTGACACGACTATTGTATCAATTTAATCAATGAAATTATACACACAAAAAATTTAATATGAACTAAATATAAATTCAAGTCTATATTCCCATGAATCGTGCAAAGAAACTTTGAAAATAATGGTATATTAGGAGGAAAATGAACACTTGATTTTGTCATGTCAGGTCCAGTGACAGGGAAAAACCATTGATTTTGCACGGATTTCTGGACATAATGCATTATAAAAAGTCTAATGAATGACTTTTTGCTCCAAATGCAGTGGTTCTAAGTAGAAATATGAATAACAGATGCAGAGTGACGCTTCAGATATTTATCGCATTCATATTCATGTCAGGGAGCTAGAGTGACGCAAATTGTCCCGAAATTTGAGAATGACCCATTCCTCAATAGCTAAGGTCCTCTTGGTTATACAATGCAGCCTACATGTAATAAAGACAATATTCAAACATTTGGAAATCATAACAGCAATTTTGTGCCTAGTTAAAAGTAGTAGTTTTATACTGAACTTATTGATGAGTTATAATGGCCCCTGGTGCCATAATTAATAATATGTATCTTTTTCAGACCTTGTCAATGAAGTTTGATTTGTAAGACCTTAGTCTAATTTAAGGCTACAATTAAAGGTATGTGTCGCCCATGGTTGAGCCAACTTACCAGAATTCAGGATGACCTCAGTGAGTGACCAAGATGGATTTTCCACCACAGGTTTTTCCGCACCCCTGTCCTCCAGGACCTCCACTGGCCTGGCTTCCACTTCCTCTAGGCTGGGGCTGTCTGACCTAACTGACCTTTCCACAAGGATGACCTCATTGACCTCTTTGTAAGCATTTGTGGTTGGTGTGTCCTTGTCCAGTAGGTGGGTTGATGACCTCTGATGACCTTTTGACCTTGAAGTGTCTCCAGGGTGATCAGGGATGTATGTGGCGGTTCTTTTGTGTTGCAATTAATATTGGAAAGTTTAAATTATAATGATACTTATACTATAAGGGGGGGGGGGCAACAATTCAATATGCAGGGGAGGGTTGGATGTTTTTTCATATTTCTTTTCTTCCTAGTTTGGTGAAAAAAGAAATTCATTCAGGCGCTCTTGAAATAAATGATCATTTAAAATTTCTGATTTGGAAAACAATTTAGGGTGTCAAGTGCTTGAAAGAAATAACTTGATTCAGTAAAAAATATTTTAGGATGTTGCATGCTCAAAATTTAATTCCAGTCGAGAAAAACTCCCAAGGCCGACTCCCCTAAATATCTAATAGCTTCTAATGGTCAATACTTGAAATTTAACCAAAAAAAAAATCAAGGCAGCATTACCATGAATTATGAAGTAACTTGTCACTTACCTGCCAAGCGTAGCATTGGAGGTCCTTGGTCGCAACAGCCCTCTGACATCCCTGGTTGACAAGTATTGACCTTCACCGCCCTTTGACCTTGAGGTCATGGGTCGTCTCCCAGACATTGACATATTACCGTTTTTCTGGAATTTAAAGAATATAGTCCAAAAGTTTTATTTTCTCCGAAAATGTAGTTTTCCTTAACTGAAATAATTTAATTTCCCAGCCAAATGAAGGTACCTATAGTCTTGTATGTCCTCTGTGTTTCAGTAGTGTGTGCTAGCTGATGATATATATACTACTGATTAAGTGGATCATTATGTTTGCCTTAGCCTTTAATTTGGAATTACCAATCATAGAAATACAGACAGATTGGCTAATGCTCTATGAGTCTCAGAGATGATCTCCCACTTAAGTATTGTAATAACTTTATTAAGCTGAGGATTGAGTAGCCTGTGAAATAGCCTTTTGCAGGTTGATACAATGATATCAATGCATACATTTAATTGAAATTTTGCTTCAATGTAGCCAATTATAAATACCACTCTCAAAAAAAATTACTATTTTAACATGTAAGAAGTTAAAGAAATTGTCAGATACAAAGCCAAAAAAAAAGGAAATAGAATCACTCTTCTCCTTGTTTAATAGATAATGCCAACAGAAATGATAAGTCTATGTAATTAAATTGATCATACAATTGCCCTTACACGGTAGGTGGGTATTGTATAAATTCAAAAGGAGTTCATTGCTCTCAGTTCGCTCACCTGACATTTGCATGTTGTTGATTATTGATTTTTATCGATTAATCAAAATATTTGATTCGCACACGTATGGCAATGCTATACAAGGAGTTACACACCATTTGGATCCTATACATGTATAACATAGGCCTACTCTGGTAAATTTACATGGATCAGTGGGAAAAAAATCTGCGTAAATCAACCCAACATTGTATACAGAATTTACTAAAAACCAATTAAATGAGACATTCGATCAAATCAATGACCCTAATTTTGAGGGGAAAGAGAGCTAAAGAGCTAGGACAATAATTGAAGGGACACCAAATTTTACCTCAGTGTGCTGATTCCCTCTTTGAACGCCAAACATTTCCACCAAATCTATTATGGGAATATTGGTCTGTGAAGAGCATTGATCAATTTGTGTAAAATTATATAAAATTCCATCGATATTTTTTACTCTTAAAATTATCGAGTGACCAATGCGGATCAAATTTCGGTTTGGGTGGGGGATCTAGCATCGTGTTGTGGAATACATAGCCCTCGATGCATTGCTGATAGAAATTAACATGTAAAAATATTGAAATTTCCATCCTCTTTGTTCCTCCTATCCCACTGGACCCAATGATTCAATGAACATACACTTTTTAATTAAATCTAATTAATTGGTCCTACTTGGTAACGGTACAATCCTTGGTTAATCCCCAATGTTTTTATTTCGTCCATGTCCATTTGCATACATTACATACCTCTTGATTTTTGACAGCCTCGCTAAAGCCAGAGGACAGTAATCTGTATGGATTAGCCATGATCCACCTCGATCCTTTGTGGCGGCAAAATATTTCTACGTCTCCAGAAGTATTCGCCAGAGGGCGCACGAGTCGCAAAGAGCACTGAAATTGATGACGTCACCCAGCAATGACAGAATTGCCTTGGCTGCAAAGCAAAAGGCTGGAAACGAGCAGGTTGTCTTAATTTCTGGACCATTTCCAAGCAGAACAGAAGCAGCAAGAGTGTAGGAAACATCTAAGAGGTCAGTTCTTGATGGATGTAAAGAAATGTCTGGTGGGGATGGCGTGATGTGGGATGTCTGGTTGTGTGATGATGTAACTGAATGGTCAGGTGTTCAGTCTTCTTGTTGGTCGGATTCATTTTTGTTTACCCCAATTTTTGACAGCATAACAAACCCGTATCGGAATGGCCAACCTCCATACCATTACGTAATAGCCCTATGGGATACATAGATTTGTTTATTGTGGTTTGTGGATTCAGTGAGCCATCTAACTTTGACAGTCAGAGAATATTTTGATCTTGATCCAGCTCCAGTCATTCATTGATCTAATTTGGTAGGTGGTGTCAAGGCCACTATATTCAGTCATATATATATATTCATTTGGAGTAACAAAGGAAAAATCTGCCAAATAAGGGTAAGTTATTGTTTACAGTTACTGTAGAAGGAACATGATGAAGTAAAGGGCCACGGATGGAATTCTAGTCACGGGTGTTCACATTAAGATTTCGATTGCGTATCATAGTCCGTTTACACATTTGTGATATTTCATAGATCTAACTATGTTGGCCTACCATTGGGTAATTCAAATAACTTGATATATTTAGCTTCAATTCGTTTGGACTTGAACTTTGAGTTCATAAAACACGACCCAAACTATTCAAATTGCGCCAGTGCTAGTTTGCTATATCCACAGCTGTATATGGCCACTGCAATGTGAAGGGTTATTGATTTGTCTAAATAACAAATGTGAATACTTGACAATTAGTTATTGTGTCTATTTGATGTATGGCTTGAATGAAGTTCTAATGATGGACAAATACTTCTATATAAATGCAGAATTTGTCAAGATGTTGTTTCTGAATTTGCAATTCATTTGTTCCTATTTCTCTCTAATTTGGCTCCAACTCTCTCTTTTACATTAATAATTTGTTTCTGTTCTGAGAGTGAGAACAAATAAGATTGGACAATTCTGAAGGATTGCTTACTGTCAGAGATCAATTAAATCTATTCTGCAGAGTGGAGTCCACTAGAGTGCATTCACTGCTTTGATTAATTGTAATATTATACAGGTTGGTTATGTAATTGTACTGTAATTTGTACATTTATAGATAGCACTGATTGAATTCATGAGTGAACCCTACTTAAGTCACTCATGCTTGCTGCAGGGGTATGGGGTGATGGTTAGTATGGTCTGATCTTTCTGTTGCCTTAAGGGATGGGCCATGCACTTAAATGTCATGCTCCAGTTACTAAAGGTATTCCAGATATCGTTTTCCCTCTTGAAGTCATTCATTCATTGGACCTCCCTTATTTCACATTCACCTCAGTTTTACCACTCATGGTGAATGAAAATTCATGGGCTGTTTGTTGAAATATTGGATTCTGTGAAGGTAATTACGAGGCAAATATGAAATGTGTGCAAATGTGGATTTTTTGCGGATTTGTAAATGTTGTGAAAGTTTAATATCGCGCTTGATTAAGTAAAATGGCTTTCCCCTCCGAACTTTGGAAGTGGTTTTCACAGCCTGCATCAACAACTGCATGTTAATTGGGGCTGAGTGATGTCATTTGCAAAATATTACGTTGGTCGGCTGGTGATTTTGTCTGGTTGCTTGACCCCAATGAATGGCATTGCATGTGTTGTGGCAAACCAGCTGTTAGCGTCACTTTTCTCCTGTTCATGTCAGCATATTAAGAAGCTGTAGGTGTTATGTAACTGGCTTTATAGAAAGTGGCTTAAGATTGGTGCTGGGTCTCTCATTAAATCTATTGTCTGGTTAAATGGATATAAATTATATAGGTCTTTTCAAAGTAGATTATAAACCATATGGTGTGATATGGTTCATTTCCCAATAATTAAGTATTCAATAATGACACATATTATATCATTGGTCTAGATAGCAGTCGACCAATCCTTCGAATAATAGGTGATAATGGGTGCTGTGGGCTTCTTCAGCATGGAGTTTGCCCCCAATTGTAATACATATGTAGTTCAATGTAAGGTGCACATCACTGGTGTTCATTCTGATATACAACAATAACAAGGATATCAGGTGATGTCTGAAGCTCAATGTTTGCAACCATTAGCTTTAAATAGCGGTCTTTCCCTTTCCTATCTGGTCAATGTCAAATGTCATCAATTTATCTGACTGACGTGTCATTTTGACTTTATTGCCTTTTCGTTATCTATTTCATTTTATAGTGAACATACTGGCCTATTGGGTAGTTGGCAATTATTTTGCTGCGTATTAGATAATCAATGAACTAATTTACTTCAAGTCCTCAACAGGTGATTGGTTGAATTAATTTAAATACTTGCCTTGGCCTTGAAAGTATCATTTACAATCTCTCTTTACACTGCTTTAGGTCATGCAAAAAGCTTCAATGTGAATTACAGGTTTTTGATAAATTTTCGATTTATTTCACTGTGTAACAATAAAATTCTTGTGGGACAGATGTTACGTGAATGGGTTGTTTCTTTTGTTGGGAAAAAGACTTTTGCCTGGATGTTGTTGTGTATATTTTTGGACCAATAATTTGGTATTTATTGACACTTTATTTTTTCTATATTAAATGTATGCCGTCGGCCTGTTGAGTTTGATGAAGTCAAATGTGCAAAATGTCGAAATGTGAATCATTCTTGAATTGTGACATTTTTTTGGGTATGCCTCAAGTGAATAAACTCACCCGATAAGTGTAACAAAGGTGATGCATATTTGACCTCTTTCTAGAAGTCTTTCATAATCTTTGATTGATTTATTTTATTACGTGTATATGTGGCCTATCTTATCGCTGTATCAGTTAGGGTTGGTATCAGTGGTATGAGAGACTAAAGGTCAGCATGCGTTTCTTTTGCAGATAACGTTGACGATGTCCTAGTACGGGAGATAGCCGTTGGATTAATCATTTGAAGCCGAGAGCTCCAACTGACAGGACTGGCCGCTGATAAGTTAGTTGGTAGTTACTAAGAGATATCTATAAGAACTGATCAAGATCAACAATCTCTTACGATGGACGAGATGCGAGGAGGTGTGGTGCTCATGGACGCCGACAGAGTGATAGAGTCGGAGTCGGGCAGTTTAGCAGACGATGACATGATGAAGGGAAGTCCTTGCAGCAGCAACATGTTCACTGCCTCGGACGCGTACCACACGGACGGGGACGATGAAGCCGAAGTAGATGTCATGTTCGCATCCCCTCTGCGCTCCCGCAACAACCATGCGTACTCACGTCACTTGAAAAAGGTAAGCAGCATTGTTGATGACTTAACTGTGACTAGTCAGTCTGACTCAGTCGTAATTCTTTAAACGTCTAATTGTGATGTAAATTAATTGCTCATGTTGCTGCATACATAAACTGGTGTTGAGCATGGATTGTTAATTGTTTTGGTCATTCTGTATTCAGGCTATGCAGAGCTGACTCATTTAGGCCCCAAAAACAGAAGTGATGACACTCTTCTTTTAGGGAATCATCATATACATATATATATGCCATGTTTTGATGTAAATTTGTAAAAATATGAATTGCGTTATCCCAGAATTGGTCAAACCGATACTGCTTGTATATATGTTATTCACGTTTTGTGATAGAGCTCACAACATTGTTTCATGAGCATGAACAAAGCTGGGAAGAGTTTGCTTTGGCTAATTTTCAGCAGCGTGTTTGCTGGTTCAAGGTTTGTGATCTCACTCAAACTTTTGAGTTGGATGCGTTGTGCGCTTGATCAGGGATCATGTTCATGTTTCCCAGCACTCATGCCAATTCCAGCTGCATTGTTTTCCATGCTCATGAGTTCTGGAATTTCAAGGAAATGTTTGCAAGTGATTACTTTCCAGTTTCAAATGATCATTACGGTTTAAAAGTTTATCATGTTTATAAACATTATGGAAATAATTAAAAATAAATTTAGTTTTGGTATGAACAGTGCTAAAAATAAATATGCCAACATTTATATAAAGAGTTACATGGTGTCCTGGTCATAGGGAATAAAGTAATCACACATTGTCATAAATCAATAAATGTTCATGTGGTTTGCTTTATTTTCCATGAATAGGTGTTGACAAGCCGTTCTAGCAATTTAATATCATAAATATTAAATATGCCTATGTCAGTGATGAAGTCAGTTTACTCTTGTAATGAGCTGGTAAACAACCATGTTCATGTGAGGCTCAGTAAACATAACAAATTGTTGTTGATATTGGGTCTTCTCACCTACTTCATAATGTCCGTTGTGAAACATTTTAAATAGGACATGCTCAGCAAATATTGGTTGACATGCATGCGCTGCCATGCAGCATGCAGATCCTGAAATAGGACCAAGATTTGATTTTTTGTACTATTAAAAAAACATTGTCCTGATTAGCTGTGAATCTGATCGTATGATCTTCCCCATTGTCCTATATACAGTGGAATTGCAAGATTACGTGATTTTGCGGAATCGTTATATATATACTTGAAGACGTAGTACCACAAATAAATCAATTGCATTGTCAATGATTGTGTAATGTATAAGGGAAGTGAAGGTCAACTACTTGACTCTTTTATTTTCTGACAGAATGACATATCAGATCAGACTTTACATCTGTTGAAGCTTCCGAGGAGGTGAATATTGGAATTTGCGGAGGTCATGGTCTCCTCATCGACCCAGATCACCATCGAAAGCAAATAATATTCCAATATACATGATATATAACTTTATTTTGCGCTGTATATGTCAGCTTTAATCATATTTTGCATCATGAAATTTTATTTGTTTTCCCTGCCGTTACATGTGTGATGTATGCAAGGATTAGCACGGTCAATATTGATAAAAATTAATTAGTTTGTTTTGCAAATTCTGATAATGATTTTATATGCCGCTAAATATCTCCCACTCATGTATCAACATGTGTGATATTTTATTTTGTAAACAGCAGAGTTGAATTGTTGGAAGTCATAAATTATGAGATGATAATAATTGCTATTGACATAATAAGATATTGTAATGTATAATTAAGTATTTAAGTTATATCGCCAATAATAATAGCCCAATATCGGTGATATGTATACGTTTGGAAATGATGAAAAAGTTCGAACATGAGTTACACAGAAATTCTGAGAACAGTTCTAATTTCTACCTAATATGCAAATTCTACAGGAACATCTGAAATTCTGGGAATTTGAATTACGATTGATAATACGATTGATCGTTCCAACCTATCTTATCAGTAAGACGATTAACAATAAGTCGTTAATCATGCTTTGCCCAACAATTTGACTCATAATAAGATAACAAACGTCACTACGGCACATAAAATATATGTATAGATGCATAGATATGACTTTGTCAGCTTGACTTGTCATTATAAAATACTTGCATAATAATGTGTGATATGGCGGTAAAATTTGAAATATAAATTTGGAACATAAAACCCAGTCTATGTCCTTCTAGAAGGTGAGAAAATGTTGCATGCAAGTTTTTGTGGATGGGCACCCAATACTTTGGCTGGGAAAGATGGAGGGGTCCATGAATTAAGGTGGCTCGCTACTCACGAAATTACGTCACCTGCACATATTTCCGCGCAGCCAGGCTGGCCCTATCTGTCGTAACGTCACCACAGCAGCTCAGCTGTGCTCAGACATTTTCAGCATCATTTTAAATTCTGAGAATTTTATGCGGAGGCTACTTCATTTGGCATTTGTGCCACTTCTCTTGGGGTTAGAGACTTCTCGTTTAAAGCATTAGATGCGCTATGAAAAATACTATAAACCAGCGGACTTTCAGCTTTCTACTTTAAGAAGAAAATTTCTACAAGCGATTTTCGGCAAGCATGTTTAATTTCGCAAAAATGACTTTGTTATATAAATAAATTTCTATATCATTTTCCAGGCCCGTTGGAAGCCTTGTCACTATCATAATATTGTTCCTCACTTAATTTGGAAACAGATGACAAAGAAATAGAAAATTCTATCTAGTCTTTTTTTTTTAGCGCAATGATTTTTAAAAAGATAAAAATTTTCAAAATCAAAACTTTTGTTCCGAACCCCTAGAAAAGTTCTTTAAAATAAATATATCTCTCTGGAATTACAATCAGCTTTTCCATATAACTGTCCTCTTTAATTCCATGCTTCATTTGATAACATAGGATGAATGGCCACTGAAAGGCAGGGAAAACTTCACAGTAAAAAAATTAAGAAAAAAATTGAGTTTTTCAGGTTTGCACGGACTGACTTTCTTTTACATAATCTCAAATATTTTGAAAGAAAGGCTGGTAGCGACCACTTTCGTTTATATATCCTTGCTATAAACTATATTTTGGATCATTTTAAACTATTTTAAAGAAATCCTATCTTGGAAAGTTCACGAGTATCGAGCCACCTTAATAGTAGGAAGGATAGAAATAATGCTGATTACTAATCTGTAAAGTTTCTAATTAAAAAATAACAGATATGACACAAGTTTCTGATAAATATTAGAAACAGGTAGAAGTTCACCTACAGAGGACAAGTTATCAGATTATTGCTAGGAAGTAATTAGGGTGATTTGAAAAACTTATTACCAGCTAATTACGCAAAAATACATAGGAAGTTAAATATTAATATTCATAATGTTATTAAGGTGAGTGTTGTTTTGCTTTTGGAGCCTTCATGAATTGCATGAAGCAAATGTAAACATGGCTGGTGATTTGAGGTTGCTTGATCGATGATGGCTGGCAGATCCTTGATGGGCCATTGTGCAATGTATGCTTTGTATATGCATCAGTTGGGTCTGTGCCAATTTCCCTTATTTTTAGGGCAGATGTCAAAGCAATTTGACCCCCAAAAAACTGCGCACAATAATGCCTCAATTCCCCTCCCAAACTGGTGTGTTTGTATACACTATACGATGTTCAGTATAAAACAGTATACACTGCTATACCATACAGTGAATAGCATGACAACTGCAGGCCTCCACCATTGGACCATCAGTGAGACCTTTAGCTGTGCTCAGTGACCAGTCTGGAATCAGACCAGCATGCCACCTAGCGAGAAATTAGCAGCAGGGCAGAGCTCTGCTGGTCTGGCCACAAATGATCGGGTAATTTCGTTTTGCTTCGTGAGTTGCAGAGAAGTTACTCATAAAAGTAAATAAATATTCTTCTCTGCATTAAACTATTAAGTTACAGTGAAAAATATGATATTTGAGGTGAAGATGTCACGATTTCATGGTGAAATAATAAAAAAGTGAAAATAATTCAAAGAGTAAGGATATTGCTCCAGATTACTACGGCACTACTTTTCCTGCTACTTCCTGTCTTTTCAAAACAGCATGGCTGTGTCAGACGAATTTCAGAGAAAGTTTTGGAAGGATTTTCGGGATGGAAAAACTATTTGTGGCAAATGTGATGACACAACATTCAGCAAAGACGGATTTGCTAAGCACTTGGCTGCAAAGCATGGACTTCGTGGGTCAGTGGCTGTTGAGGAATGTTGGAGAGAAGGCAGAGGAAAATTGAGAGCAGCCATGCTTCTGGAGACTGACAACATGCTGGAAAGATTCAATCATGAAAACAAGGTAGGCATGCTTGTATTATGAAAATATCGCTTTTATGGTCCCTACAGTAGGCTAAACTACCAGTGACATAGGATGTCATGAGGCTGCATGGTTGTAGTTCAGTAGGTGTTGATGTCACACAATTTTAATTGGCAATTGTTGTCACCAAGTTGACTGGCAGTCTATGAATAGAATCAGCAGTGCCAGTGGCGTAGCTATCCCCCCCCCCCCCCCATCCCCTGGCTCACATCCTGGAAAGCGTAGTCCCTGACACCAGCAGGGGCCAAGGTGGTTTTGTCAGCTTTTCACAAGTGTATGAAACATAGCTATATAATATTATATTTATCCTTCTTTATAATCAAGTGACAGTTTGATAATGTTTTTTTGTTTTGAAAATCAATGGTCAGTAATTGTGCATTGGTTGAAATCTTAATTTTTGCTTAGCTGTATGTTGCAACTGTCAATATCACTGAAATCATAATATATATATTAATACCAATAAAACTCATGAGATATAGCATTGTTCTAATGGCATGTGTCTTGTTATGGGGCTTGGCTTTTTATGGCAAAAATATTAATAACCCAATAGCACAACTTGCCTGAGCAAGATCTAAAATCAGAGGAGACAAAAGACTTGTTGGTCAAGAAACTGACATTTTTCCTGGGTCACTTTTGTCTACAGGTGCCAATTTGAACTTTATGCATTTCCCTTAACTTTTCTGGTTGCCTGAAACAGCGTCTATTGAATATTTCTTATGTAGAATGTGAAACCTTGAATAATATAAAATGTTAATATTGCAAATCACGAAACTTTTTTTTACATATCACCAAGCCCTATCAAAGTCAAAAAGTTGCTGTTTGAATTTAATGTGACAATGTTATTATAAATAAATAACAATATTTAATTTGTATTTTTTGTTTTGCAGGAGAAATTTCCGGAAATGTTCGAAGTTTCGTGTGATCTGTTGGAGGTCCGAAAGAGTTTGCATGCCGCCACTGCAGAATTGTCGGTGAAGATGTTTGGGCTATATTTGGATGCGGCAGATTGCCTCAAGGAGATCTCATCAGATGCTACAGTAGTAAGATGTCAATCAACCGAGTTTCTCCACAGTTTCAACCTCTGGAAAAGTGTTGGAGGAGGGTATGTGGCTAAGTGTATATGGACCAAGGCTCGTACACAAACTGTAATCCCTGCTCCTCAAGTTAGTCATCAGCTGCAACAGATGTCTATTGCCGAAGCGTCATCTGAGGTGGATCCAGTCGTGGCTACACTTAAGCGCATTTTTGGCTTTGACTCGTTTAGGCCTGGGCAACGAGAAGTCATCGATATTATTCTTGGAGGAAGAAGTGGTCTTGCGATGATGGCTACATCAGCAGGGAAAACCCTGTGCTTTCTTTTGCCTGCTGTTTTGTCAGATGGTGTAACAGTTGCAATTTTTCCAACTTTATCGCTGATCACTGATATGTATCACAGGTTTCAGGAAGTGTGCAATGTTGCTATGGTGACAGGTGACACTACGATGGAGGAGAAGGACCGAGTGTTTTCCAGCATCGCTACTGATCAATCTCCGATAAAGCTCTTGTTGACAACACCGGAATCTCTAGTCGACAGTGTCTTCCTGGCAGCACTTGCCAAGGCACATACTCTCCGTTTCATCGTAGATGAAGCACACTGCGTGGATCGCTGGGGGCACCAGTTCCGACCGAAGTATTTAGAACTGAAGTCATGTTTTGCCAGGTTTGACTCGTGTCAGGTTGTAGCCCTTACTGGCACAGCCACTGAAAAGACGAAAATGTCCATCATCGCAAACCTAGGTCTGCAGGATCCTTTTGTTCAACGGATGTCATTCAGTCGGCCGAATTTGAAATTTCAAGTGGTGCAAAAGCCTTCCACTGTCAAGGCCAGACAGTATGTTTTGGCGCTACTCAATGGCAACTACGCAGGAACCAGTTGCATTGTGTACTGTATGACACCATCGGAATGCAACAACTTATGTGACTATTTGTTAGCTAATGATGTGTCCTGTGTTGCATATCATGGCATGCTCGAGCCATTTGAAAAAGTGACAAATCAAGGAAAATGGCAAAATAATGCAGTTAAGGTTATCGTTGCAACGAAGGCTTTGGGAATGGGAATTGACAAGCCTGATGTCCGTCTGGTCCTTCACTACACAATGCCAGGTTCTATTGATGATTATTACCAGGAGGCAGGTAGAGCAGGGAGAGATGGTCTGCCCTCTGACTGCATTCTGATGTACAAAATGGAGGATCGATCCATTCATATCGATCATATTTTGAAACTTGACGATAACATCCAGCAGAACAGTTTTTTGAATGAGCTTCTGCAAGTGACCGCTTTTTGTGCAGATGTAAAATGTCGTCAAGCCTTTCTTTTGGCTTACTACTCAGAAACTTCCATCTCCGATTGCGGACACTGTGACATGTGCACACTAAGTGAAGAAGCTGTTACGACCAACTACACGACAGATGCTCAGAACTGTGTTTTATTACTGCAAGGCCTTTCTACTGTTATCGGGCAAGTTTCATTCGGTATTCTTGTCAAGGTCTTCAAAGGTTCCAAGGAGAAAGAAATTTTAAAGCAGAATTTGAATAACATTCCGCTGTATGGCTGTGGTAAGAAATTTACCATGAAAGATGCTGCATCTTTCATCATGTACCTTATATGCAGGAAAGTTCTGCATGAAAACATTTCAGTTGGAAAACGCTCCACATTCTTATCTCCTGGAGTTAATTCGCCATCCTTGTTAAAGAATCAGATGGATATTAATGCTTGCATTAGACTTTGAACATTTTTATGCCTGATATAATTGACATTTAGCTTCTTGGGTCAACCAACCCAACAGGTTTTCTGCATACCACAATTTGTATTTATTTGACATTATCAGAAATTGAGATAACAGCATTTTTGGTCTCACTGACTTGCCCTAGAAAAAGTTTCTCGAGTAGAACTGAGAAGCTAAATTAATTATGTCTGGCCTGGAAAATTCCTACTTGAACATGTTGTTATTATTATTAAATCAACAATGTATTCATATTTTGGAAATTACGATACAAGACTCTTGTGAGTATGAACAAGTGCATCAAGTAGAAAATATTTTGTCGAGTACAGGTCAACTAGTAACCATGCCAAGTGGTAACCAAACCAACATGTAACCATTTTTGATTTTTCCCAACCAAGTAGTAACCATTGCATTTAGTAATCAATAGGCCACGGCCAAGCAGTAACGAAAAAAAAGAAAGTTGTATACCAACTCGTAACCAGTGACTCTTGCCAACTGGTAACCAGGGAAAATCAGAATTTACCAACTCGTAACTAAATTATAATTACCAGTATTTCAGCTATTTTAGCATTGTAATTCTAAATATATCGAAATATAAAATTTATATTTGAATAATACATCTCTGAATAAACGAGTATTATTATTTGTTTATAAAATTTACAGAGATTTCTTGCGTTAAAATCTTATTTAGTTTTGGTTACGACTTGGTAGTTGGCAAGAATTTGGTGGTTACCAGTTGGTATGGTCATGAAATTAGTTCAAATGCACCAAAAAAGGATGGTTACCAGTTGGTAGGGTTTTTGGTTACCAGTTGGTTTGGTTACCAGTTGGCATGGTTACTAGTTTACTTGATACCATTTTGTCAGAGATTTGGAAATTTGTTATGTTCATATTCACATTGCAAACTTTATTCAATGTTATAATGTCGACAAAGTTGATATTTTCATCGATATAGACAGGTTGTTGCTAATTTCTACTTAATTTACTAAAATACCATGGTTATACACATAATGATCAGGGCTATTGTTAGTATTTGATGTGGTCATATCTTTCTATGTAATATTCTGCTTACAAATTGATCACCCATAATTTATTATGGGGCGATGTCTGTAATGAACTTGTACGGCGTGTGTGGCGTGGAATTTCAAGTGGCGTAGAATCCAGGTCGTTTTATCAGTAATTGGGTGATCTGGAATAGCAATTGGCCTGGATAGAATTTTTGAATTTGAATGATTATATAAGATCTATTAAATTTCATAATTTTGCTGTTTATGAATTTCTGGTACAATCTGCAAACAGAGTGTTTAAGATTTGCGGTTTTGTTTACTGAGCCTACTTTTTAGAGATGAAAGAGAATTGTCTTTTAAAAACTCGAGGATTGAAGTTTTTCAAAAGATGTTACGATTACCAAATCATACCAATTGAAAGTAACTGTGACTGATAAGGAGTTTGGATCACGATAAAAGTTTAACTTGTTACAAGATTTCTAAGGTCTGTTTTAGTGATTATGTGAAATGTATCTGTTTTTGTGAAATGCCTTCTGCCTTGGCAATAGTTAAGCATTTGAATGAAAATTATAGGTAACATGACAACATTTTAGGTAGTATTGAAATTGCTCCATCGTTTTATCATACACTGTAAGTCTTTATACTGTATTGTAACATTATGTAAGGAAATCATGCTTTTGTAGATTAAGTTCTGTCTTCCAGCTTCATTAAACTGTTAAACTGAATACATTTTTTTCTGTCTCTACATCTTAAGCGAAATATTGGTTACCTTGAATGGTTACAAGGTGATTTATCTCTGTCGTTAATTCATGTTCAACATGGTAAGGTCTCGCACAGTTAAAAGGAGTTTGTTTCAAACTGGGGCTGTTGGAGTGTAAAACACAAACTCGTTCATTCTTGAAAGTAAGAAGTCCAATATTTTTAGTGAAGCTTGAATGGTTACAAGCTTAAAAGTTGTTTTGCTGGTTCAGTAGCATAGTAGTCACCAGTTCTACCTATATGGGAATAAGGGTTCCCTATATGGGATATGGGTTCAAAATCGCTCCGGCCATGTCAAGAGGTTATCAGTATAGTAATTGCAATGCCTGCTGTAAAGCATGGTGAGTACTCAGCAAGTTTATCTGGAAAGGGCGTTACATAAAATTATGCAATGAAGGACGTTCCAAAAACCTGACGATAGCAATAAGGTCATTCATCCTTTAACACTGGATAACCTGTTTGAAGTTCAATGACACAATAGAACGAAGGTTTTGACCTTTGTTGCATCTGTCAGGGGCATTTCAAAAAATGAAAACATCAAACAACGTCGGCAATCTACGAGTCTGCTAATACCCCCAAGACAATCCTTAAAGCCGATGACAAAGAAACCCCAAATGGATAGTAGTGAGACCACTGGACACAAATTGAAAGAGAACAAACCATCTCAAAGGCAAGTTGCCCATTACCTAGGAGTCAGTTGCCCATTAGTTCAGAGTCAGATGAAAATATCCAAAAGCTTACCAAGGCATATGATCTTCAAATAATGATCAGCCGTAGCCAGGCTGACCAAGGGGGACAATCCTAGTTAATGACAACCAAATGTCTTTAAGGTGATTGTTCTTAAAATTCACCAGTATACTTCCAACCTAAAAACACTTTTTGCCATCCCAACATAAATGAACCTTTAAAGGAAATTAATTTTCTCCGAAAAAATTATGAGACAAATCGAGATAAATAGATAATGAAAGACTTCAGCTGAGTTGATAAGAGTATTAACCAATATACCACAATTCAGCCTATATAATAGCTAGATATATTACATCCACAAATTTCATTCGCAAAGGGTTTAGATCACAATGTGTAGCCATACGATACGTATAAAACAATGACAGGTTGAGTTATCAAATACCATTTAATTTGAGTGCACGTAACATTAAGACTCAAGGTTTAAGTCACAAAGTTTCATAAAGAGAATATGTTGCAAAAAATACAACCAAGCGAGTGAAAAGTTGAATGAATATCCAAAGAAAAACTATAGCAAAATTAATTTAAAAAAAATTCTAACATTAAAACATCATTTGGAAGGTTGAGAAAGGTCTAATTTTAATTTGGAATTAAGCCAAATATGACAACAATAATATATTTTTTAAAGTCAAGCTGCATGCTTTTTATGAATGTTTTAGTTCATCTAAAACTTTGTAAAACTCTGAAACATTCTCACGTAACAAAAAATACAAAAAATAAGAGGTCAAATAGATGTCCACAAATCAAAAATATAACATCATAAATATAACACTTCAGACAATCTGTACACTTTCTTAGTGCGACATTCGCCACTCATGAAACATGTTGAACATTTTTTGAGAAAATTCTTTTGTAATCTTGTCAGTTCCTGCAGCCAAAATGCCATGCAAATTCTTAGGGATTTTTTTGTCAGTTGGACCATTCCCATTGAAGCTGACAGCTGCTTGTCCATTTTTGACAAAGAAGTTTTGCTGCGTGGCAAATGTACACACTTGCAATTGATCTGCTAGCATTGCTGGAACTTTATGTTTGCCAACAAAACCTACATCAAATGCATCATGGTACGCATTTCTTATTTGCCTCAAGAGGAGACCACATACTGAAATCCGTCTCAGCATGGCAACTGTTGTGTGACCAGACACGTACATTTTCAGTGGTTTTACCAAATAAGTCTCAACGTACTCATCCATGGCAATATTGTGCCCTTTTTTCCCAGTAACAGATACAGAAAATGAACGATTCACTATTTCACGTTCAAGTGCAGACCACGCACTTGTAAAATTTACAATATAGTTTAACGCAGAAATGGTGTAGTTGGTCTTTTTCATCTGTGCAAAGATACACAATAATACAGCCCAGACTGTTTCTCTGCCTATCCCACACCCATTATGCACAGAATATCGATACAACATTGAAATGGGACCAAATAAAACAATAGCCTGAAGGTGATAGGAACATTTTTCGTCTTCACTTAAATCTTTAATGAACAACTTAAACATTTTCAAAAGTGCATCCTGTTTTTCATTCTCTGGCGTAAAAACTAAGGAGGGATAAAAATCTGATTTGGTAAATAAATGAAATGCCGCTAATCCATAGCCGAAATTGATATCGCGGCAAGCTTCCCTGTTACTTGCTAAATTACCATCTTGAAATTTTCTATCTCCAAAAGTCTCTGCTGTACATTTTCTTTTTAAACATTTATCCAAACAATAATACATCCCACCAGGTCCCAAAACTTTAGCATTACATTCATCAACATAGCCACTGGCATGTAAGTCACCAGCACATTCAGTGAAATTTCGATACTTCCCGCTTTTCGCCTTGACTGAGTGTATCAGCCGTTCAACACCGTTGTCACCAAATATTGGAATTCTGAATTTTGGTGATAAAGCAGTTTCAGTGCTATCTGGCGTAACTTCAGACTGTTTTGTGGCAGGACGGCTAACTCGCATTCCTGCAAATTCATAGAGTTTGGCTTCTTCACTCCTTTGTGTTGTTAGCACATCATCCATGTACTGCTTCATGTCCTCATTGCCAGTTTTAATAGCCAACATATATGGGCTGATGGTTGCATTTGTGAGCGACGCACCAGCCTTGATAAGATATCTACCACAATCATTTTTGTCCCTAATAATACTTATGCCCAAGGGAGTCAGGCCACAGACCTCCTCTTTGTTCACATTCATTCCTTCCTTCATTAACAAGACTTTGACCATATTTAAATCCCCATTTTCTGCCGCGATGTGTAGCAGTGTTCGACCGTAGCCATCTGTTGTGTTCAGGACATCCGCTTCAGTCTCACTTATAAAGTCTTCGACGGAGGAATTCCATAGCTTTTGTGATAACTGCTTGTATAATGTGTCTAACCGGTCGTTCTGTTCCGCATTAGCTCTCAATTTCTCTGGCAGTGTTCTTGGCAAGTCAATGGGGTCATCACCCAGAGATAACTCATTAATTTTATCAGTCTGAGATAGCTCCTCATTCAAAAGCAGCTTGGCTTCTTCAATGAAAGCGGACCTCTCTCTTGTCTGAAAAATCAAGTAAAAATGCTTTAGTATTTTTTTAATATAACTGATTCCTCATCATTTTTGGAGAAAAACTGTTATTTTAATTGGTAATAACTGTTTAAAGATATGAGAAACAGTACATTGGATAAAAACAAAAATTACTAAGACAATTTAATAAACATGACTAGAAAATATATTGTGTGTCAACTGTTACATGAAATTGCTACAACAGATTTTCAGTTTATGGTATAAACTATCTTATTTACAGTCCACAAATTTTAAGTGCGATTCCAGTGAATTTCCTTAAACGCTCTAATATATCAAATGTAATGGTTGACAAGCGTCTATACACACCTCTCTTATATTGAAAGAAGACGTTCTCCGATTGAAGATTACGACATCATTCTCATCATAACATGTGATGCTTGGCATGTCTAGAATATCACACAACTGTTCCAGTACGATGACGTTGCCTTGCAGTGAACCACAATTGGCAGTGCTCAGGGGACAGTGGATGATTTGAGCGGATTCAACTGGAGGGCAGTCCAAGTGAAGGGCGGTGGAAATAGGGATTGTTTGTGTTGGAGTGAATGTCTCGAGCTGCTGGCGAAGTTCGTCAAATGCTGTCTTAGAGAGATTTTCAAAAGTTGTGGGAGGGACTTTATTGATGTATGTGTCCATTATCTTTCTTAGATACACGTCTTGGGCCATTCCCCAAATGTTCCTGTGTCTTCCCAGGTCAGGAGCTTCTGGAAAACAATTGTAATAGTCACCAGCGAAAAATTCCCAGACAGTTAAGTGCTGATAAAGATTTAAATTAACTTGTTTGTATTTAGTTATTTTTTAGTTCAATAAAAAAACTAACAATGCAAAATTCAGAGAATGAGTCCACACAATAATGTATCCTGTAGATTTAAATCACTACTGGTAATTAAACCAGAGTTCCAACTCAAATTCCAAAAACTAAATTCAGGGACTTTTCTGGGACTGACAAAGTCAATAGTTATTGAGGGCGAAAGTTGATAGTGTGAGCGAAAGTCGATCGTAAGCAGGAGTGAAAGTTTTGCGTTAACTTCTCATATATCAGAAACTGATATTGTTTTCTATTTTTCAGAATATATACCTCTCAGTAGAACATCTTGCACTTTCAGAGTCGAAAGATCCTTTTGTGGCTTGCAGTTTTCGGCATTTACAGCAACTTCATCTAGAGGTTCGCTCGGAAGCACCATCAGACCTATAACTGTGAAGTTCCAGTCTCTCCTGTACTCTTTTCCTACTCTCTGGTGCCCAGCCTAGACATGGAAAAAGGCAAAAAATAGTCAATAAATAACGAAAAGATCAAAAACAGGTTAAGATTTTAAAGCTAATATAGTTGATCATCAAAATGATATACTCTGACAGCACATTACTAGCATTAATTAGTGTCATTTGCCAACAGCATGCATATAAAAATTAAACTGTACAGTGCAGTCTGATCGATGTGTAAGTTGTCTGGCATTCCCACTCTTTAGAATAAATGTAAAATATATTTCCGTATCAATGGCTGTCACTGTTTAGAGCTATTTTCAATCAGTTACTGATCACTATTAGGTATGTTTTGAAAAAAAAACGACCCCAAAAAATTCCCCAGTTTCAAATGGTAAATTTCTGATTTAAACCATCATCATCATCATCATCATCATCATGGTGACCTGGAAGTCGAAAATCCAAGCATCCTAATTTTGATCAAAATGCCATTGGTAAATACTTAGTAAAATTGTATTGTGGTTCTGCCATAGTTCACAAAGAGTATATTTGTACCTTAAACTGTTTGTTCCAGTTGTCATACATGCAGACGACATACTTGTTTTTGATTGCTGCTTTCACATCATGCTGAAATTCTGCCAGTCGCTGGTCCAGAAAGCGCATTCTTCAACCAAAAAAGAAAGTTCATAGTTATAGGTGCAATGGTTTTTTTAAAAACATTTTTTATTTAGGTATATCTGTATTATAATAACTTTCACCTTCTTTGACCTTCTTTTTCACGAAATATGAGTAATTTTACCAATTGGTTTGATATTTTATTCAATGTATCTGACTAAAAATGTATTAGAATACGCAAAGACAGTACAGATCTTCTTGGCTTTGGTTAAATTTTACCTGTGTTCCTGCTACTTGGGATGCACCGATACCACTTTTTCACTTCCGATCCGATACCGATACTGCCTTTTGTTGCCCATACTTACCGATACTGATACTGTTCCGATACCAATACCATTGATTAAATATGGAGCATTGCCTCCGATGCAATACTGATTTGCTTTTTGGGCTACAGTACCAGTATCGGTATCGGAACATCCCTATCTGCTACACATGCAAACATTGCCAACTAGATAAGTTCATCATAGTGAATTCTAGATTGAAGGCCATTGAAGGCAACATTTTAGTAAAAAAGTGAACTTCTTAAAATTAGATTATAAATCTTGAACTTGTTTCCACAGATTTTGCAAGTTATTGACTAATTCTGACGACTTGCGTCAATACCTGGTGTCTTGAAGTATCTGACTTGGCCCAAAATACAAATCTGCTTACAATGACAGAGATGCACACGTGAATTATGTCAATTGCAGAAACTATTTATCAAAGATATGTCAAGATCTGTGGACATCTCACCAAATTCAAGTTAGTATTTATCAATTAGTCTATAATTTTTTCTAAAAACTACTATGAAACAACTGCTCTTGGATAATAAATGATGAATCAAAAATATCAGGAGCAGATCTGGGATATAACGATTGATATAAGATCTGATAAAGATTGAGAAAATGTCAGAGGTGAGAGATTTACAAGCTCAAGGGGGTTGGCATTTAACCCCCTAAAGCACCCAACCGTCGTTTTAAATCTGCCGCTGGCGTGCAATCATTTGGCAAATGGAGTGCTCACTTGACAATGAATGTATTCACCTAATCTGCTCCTGATGACCAAAGATAAAAATAGTCATGCTCCCTGGCCATTGTCCAATCAATGGAAACAAACTAGTCTACATTGAACATAAGCACGAAACATAGCTCCAACATGAGCTTATGAAAACGGTTTCCTTACAAAGTCAACCAGTGCACACAGAGTCCTAGTTTTGAAATCATATTCACGACAGCTAGTAGAGTTCAGAAGAAATGAAATAATGTTATTCGTAAATCTGACATCTATTATAAATAACAATTTAGAGGAAAAAGTTATTCATATTTTCTGCACAAACAAACATAGCACTTCTCATCTTGCATTTAACCAAGTCATTGTGCAAGCTTGCAGGAATGATCATAACTATCACTGAATTTAGCTACAATGTAACCAGAGCTTTAAAACAGCTCTAGTGTCAACAAATAATGTGTATAACATCTAAATATGATACTTACAGCTCTATGAATAGAAATATAATCTAAAACCCAGAGCAGCTATGCATATAGACAGGTGAGGCTATTCTTAATAATGACCGGCTCTGCATGTAGAGACTTCCTAATATTATACATAGCAATTTAAGGTTGTAATTACCGTTAAAGTCAGTACAGCTCAACACTGCTAAAATTCATGTTCTAACAACAAAATATTCACCTTGTCCACAGCCATAGCTGAGCAACAATATCGCAATCAGCAGCGGAATTTCTGACGGGCTCTTCTGGCTTCTGATGTGCAGTATGCTGCCATAAAGATGAGTTAGTCGCAATAACCGCTGTTTCTGTGTACCTTCTTCTTGGCGAGGTTTACCTGGAGACAAAAAGTGCATGGTCAACTAAACAAAAAACAAAAAATTATAACCAGGCCTGCAACATAGACAGATATCATAATCAGTTATAACAGCTATAAACTATTAAATGTGCATTTACCTGTCATTACAAATGCATCAATTATAGACCTAATTAGAGGAAATTCTTCACTGGTGAGAAGGTCCACCATGCTTTCAAGAGTAAGTGCACTGAAGAATTCAGACTTTGAGTAGTTGACACTGCGTTTATTCTTTATAGAAAACTGGAACAGCCTTGCCAGTCGTTGGGACTCCTCCTGCAGGGCAGCCTCTTGAGTTGCCGTTAAAGGTGGACTTGTGGACAGTTCTTCTTCAATTAAAACAGTAAAATCTTGGACAGCTTCTTCATATTTTTGTTTGCTACTTTGCTCCATGTCCAGCAGCTTCTTTGTGTTCAGCATGTGCTGTCTTTTGTCTTCAAAACATAACGCTCTGTGAGCAGTGGACGTGGTGGGCTGTGTTGGTGTCTCTGGTAGGGGGAAAGCCATAGGACTTTCTGGGACTGCCATTGGACTTGCAGCTATTGAAGGCATGAGACTTCTCAACAAATTCTGGTATTTACTGTGAAGTTGTCAAGAAATTTAACAGCCATATACAGAAACAAACTATACAGAATTACTAAAAGGTACATAGTGCAATGTTATGCTGAGTTACAGATAGTTCAAAAGGATACCCACATTTTACTTTGACCTTGAAGTCAAAAGCAGTTGATATGGCAAAGGCAAGACTCCTTGAGGTAATCACCTGCTCACAAACACCTGGCAGCAGCCCTTTGAATTTGCACTCGTCGATTAATATTTTTTCAACTTCAGCTCTTGATGTTTGTGCTCCTGCAAATATACATTTATAGGTCAGAGATTACCCAATAAACCAAGCTACACTGTTATACTAAATAATTCAATTTTCATGAATGTGTTTTGATGAACTCTGTGACAGCCTTATCACTGGCAGTTTACTCAAGGGTCCTGGAATAGGGGGCAGGCAGGAGGACAATAATAACAAAAATTCTTCATATCCATCTCACATTATCAAGCATTGCGTAATGAAACATTATTTAAAATAATGTATAAGTCTTTATTACCATCCTTATAGCAGAAGTTTTCATGCAGCAACATCTTCAAAACTTGTTGATACTGATTACTGGTACGCCCAGAAACTCTGCTGGTAGCTGGGGTGGCTCGTACATCTGGCTTCTTAAATGCTGGCGTAAGCTTTGAAGCCAATGGGGATCGGTCTGAGGTTCTTTTTGACATCTGAATATAGTATAAAAATATCAATATTAAACAAACATTACTACATAAATATATTTTACGATAAAATGATTTTGTTAAATGTTACCAAATTGTGTACATATTAGCAAAATAATTACGAGATATTCAAAGGTCTACTAAGCGCAGTCAGGTGAAATAAGTCTAGATTACGATTTTGTTGAATTTTAGCAAATTGTGTAGGCCTATGTATTTGCAAAATATTTATAAAATATTCAAAGGCCTACTAAGCTCAGTCAGCAGTCAGGTATAATTAGTCAAGGATATGATTATTTTAATTTTTTATAACTTTGCAGAAGAACTCTGGTGCAGTTTTTGAATGAAGCTCTATTGGAGTATTGCGTTAGAGAGAGAACAAGTTAATTCAATACCAACACTGAGTGAAACTGTCAGACGTTGCCTGTCAGGATTCACAGTCCAGATTGCACAAACAAATAGCTATTAAACAAGCAAACTCACTTGCCTTCTTTAATTATAGGGCTACTTTAAGCACTTGTCTCAGAGTAGACAACCATTAAGGTACCATGCCTATTTTTGACATTCCTGGCATCTCAGTCCGAAACTGCAGTCCAAAATTACTCTTGTAAGATCTTGACATTATGTTTAAAAAATAAAACTAAGCATGCACTGTCATTGTCAGGTTCTGTCAGTGAGATAGTATGAATAGCTGTGTTGACATTTATTTCTATGTGAACAACATGATCATCTGTAGTACTGTCAACATCATGTGGGATCTTTGACAGAGTTATTCATTTCATTTGATCATTTCTGTCATTCATTTTTTGCAATGCAAGTTGTAGAATTTTCCATGCAAGGGGCCTCATTACAATTCTCAAATCACAAACTAACACCATGAATGCTACCCTGTAGATGACAGGTTCATTAAAGCAAGAATTTTAACAAACAAAACACGAAACTTTCTTCACTCACCTTGCTGGCTTGCAGCAGCCTTGCTATCTTCACAACAGGAGAGCTCTTGACCTAGTTTTGGGCGGATTTGTAAACCACTCTGAAGGTGCGTGAACAGCAAAGAAAAATAGTCCCAAAATATTGCTTATGGGGCGTCCTTGTGATGCTCTTGCAGTTCTAAGATATTTATTTTGATAAAATAAGGCAAAATAGAAAAAATGATAGCCATTGGAAGCAATGAAGACAGTTTGATCAGCATCTCGACAATTTGAACTGAATGACCCATGTTTTGCGACAAGTAGGTCAAACATTTGTTCTAAGACGCTCGGCATGCTGCCTCGACAACCCACGTGACCCAAAAGAGCGTCTGCTTAAGACTGCTCAGTGACTGCTGTGTGTTCCATGTGTGAATTGCAGTCCCATGAACAAGGATAAACCTGAATTTTTCCCATTTATCAAATACATTGTGCGTGCATTGCAAAAATAAAAGTGATGAAGTGGCAAAAGACTAATTTGACTACTGCTGTTAGATCTGGGTGACATAATTTCAGAATTAAATTACTCTCCGTTTGAGCACCATGAGGTCATTATTCTGTAAAATGTCTCATATTTTGCCTTTGTTTTAGGCTAATTGGTTTGCGCTGACCATATTCTGATATTAAAGTACAAGAATTGGACTTAATGGAGTCATGCATTCTTGAACGGAGCAAAGTGCAATGTTCATGCTTCCTATTGATTTTGTGAGGTAACAAGATTATTCAAGAGGTCAACCGATTCTTAATAATACCTTTTATCTGCCAGGTAATCTCCATGGTATTTGTACTTTGATCATTCTTGGCATGTACATCATCGAACCATTTCTGTTGACACTCTGAATTGGTAAGATTGATGATTCAGTCATATTATAAAATAGTGAAAAATGTATTTATGATAATGATGTGGAATTTTGGATATTGACAGGGTACAGTACAGGTCCTGAAAGACTCCTGATATTAGCTATGATTTGTCAATTTCAAAATCTGCTAAAAAGGGCTTGGACTTGTATTGATTTAGTGTAATCGTTGATTTCAACATTTTTTCTGCAAATGATTGCAATATTAATAGCAGGGCTCTGTAGTTGTGGTTTTCATTATGTTCCTCAGTTACATATTTTTAATTTGCTGTTCAATTCATGATTCACATATGTTATGATATTTTGTCCTTGCAATAAAATTGTAACATTTCCTATGGCACCGTGAGGATACAATGCCTCCATTGCCTTGTATACTACATGTCTGATTTATAAGCCAGATTTGTTCCAGGCAATGTTGTAAACAACACATTTGTGTCAGGGAATTAAATTTCTGTGTTATTGTCTGGGATTTAGGACTGGCACATGAGGTGTATGTTTGCGCAACTGCTGCGCCTGGTTTTAGGGCATTTT
Organism: Platynereis dumerilii; assembly: GCA_026936325.1. Lineage (NCBI taxonomy): Eukaryota > Metazoa > Annelida > Polychaeta > Phyllodocida > Nereididae > Platynereis > Platynereis dumerilii. The sequence continues at coordinate 31,042,142 of JAPTHN010000011.1, forward strand.
GGACAAATGGCAGTCAATTTGTTAAATGCTGTTTTCACAAGTGTTGAGGTGCTGAAGCCTACTTGAGGTGAGCTTACTGCACTCCTGGTGTAATCTTTTTGTAAGAGTTGAAAGGGTGGGGGAGAGATAGAGGCTTAGGAGTGGGTGGTGGGGGGGCTGGGTTACATAATGCAGGTATGCCAGTCACCTGGCAGGGATGCTGCAATTTATCAAGAGAGGGGAGATGCTTGTCAGTCAGAGATGCTGGGCCTCAGTGGCGGATCCAGACAGGGTCGTCTGGGGGAGGGAGGGGCCTATTTTTTGCTTGCTTGTGAAGCAATTTTCAATGTGGGTCCATGCCGTTGTATAATTTCTTCAAAATGATACTTTTTTCCCCAAGGGTCTAGGGCGAAGCCGACCCCCTAGTTGCCCCCTGGATCTGCCAATGGGCCTTGGGTCGCTTCTACTGCAAAAATGCAGAAGGACGTAGACCTGTGGGAAGTATGCCAACTCGAACACATGAAAAATGGGAAGAAACAAGGAAGTGAGGCGAGAAAGTCAAATGACGGAGTGGCCCAAGTAGGTGCAGGAAGGGTAGGGCTGGTATCCAGGTGTAAATTGCCGAAAAAGATTTATTGGGCCTGGGAGTGGCCATTCGAACTGTTTGGTAACTTTTGTTATACGCAGTAATAAAAATTATCCTGCTTTGCTGTGAGACACCATAAAAACCCAATTTAATCTGTGGTCTGTTGCAAGAGTTCTGCAAATCAATTTGAAACTGCTTTTCAAAAGCACATAAGTCAAGATTGAATGATTGAATCATAAGAAATCATTGAAAGAAAAAGTAGGAAGAGCACGCTTGAGTGGCGGGATTCCTGTGTTATTCGATTACTGCAATTGTTTTTGTACACACGATGCCAATGGAGCGTTGAATTGAATTTGCAACATTGATGAACAGCGATGGTGATCAATAAACTAGAGTTTATTAGATATGAACAGGGGATGTTGAAAAATGCACAGCTGATTGTTAAACGGTTGGAGATGTGAATGTAGTGGGAGAGAGGCACCTGTGAAAACACAAAGTCCAGGGAGTGAAATGATGAGTAAATTGACTGGAGAACAATACTGTGTCAATAGGGAGAACTGCCATGGTAGTTGCTATGTGGACAGCTTACTGCACTGACATGGGGGGAGGGTTTGTTCAGTGGTAATGTACATGCCAATTGTTGGGTCCAGGGTTCGAATCTTGCTCTTGCCGGTTCATCTGGTCCTATGTTGGGCAGCAATTTCAATTGTCCTTCGCCTCATTGCCGTGTCCTCCTGTCGTAACTAGCCTCCCAAGTGCACAAATACAGGGTGTACAGCCCCAATCATCTATTCATCCTCTGCACTGTGGAATATTCACACATCTAGCAGTGTTGAGAGTTGTAGATGTCTGATGTTTAGTGGCTCTGTTCGCTCTTCACAGCAGCTGACTGAAACAGCCTGAGATTGACATTGCCACCGACTGACTGTCACTGACACTTTCTGACGGAGAATGACCTTGGGCATACATGCTACTTTCCACTCTCCTGATGGCGACTCCCTTGTGGTCCTTTTGTGGCTCTCTCGTGGATCTTGTGTGACTCTCTTGTGGTTCTTTGGCAACTCTCTTGTGGTTCTTCGGTGACTCCCTGGAGCTCTTCATGCCCCCCTCGTGACTCTGCGGTGGCTCGGTGGTGCTATCGATGACTCTCCGGCACTTCTCTACGTCTCTTGTGACTTGTTGGTTGCTGCTGCTCTTGATACTCGGGAGTAATAACTCCGACTAGACATTAGAAGAGGACATTTGCTCACAAGTCGCAACAGACATTTGGCTTCAAAGTAGTATCCCATTGATTGCTACCTCTGTGCCATATATTTGTTCCAGTTGATGTGTGAGTTACTCCTTATTCTTTCTTCAAGATGTAAGTTGCACATTTTATGTATAAGCTTTCTAAAAAAGCACTCAGTGTGTCTTTGCCCAAGTGCTGTGTTATTTTTCTATTTGTATGAATAGAAATTTATTTTTTGAACTCAGAAGAGTTGTAAGATTTGATGATTGCCCTGGGCCTCTTGTCTGTGATGTAGTAAATATTTTGCAGTGTTATTGAGGAGAGCTTCATGATTTATATATAGCAGAATGTTTTTGCTGCGGATACTTTCTTGTTATCGAGATGATTGTGACATCTTCAATTTCTTCTTGGAATTATAAGTTCTGTTTACCCCAAGCCGTTTTCCTATGATCTCTCTTCGGCTTTCACTCAAGATGCGGAGATCGCTCGGTATGCCATCGCGGTCTATTAAATATAGAAGATGAAAAAGCAATGGATTTCTTGAGGTGGGCTTGGGGCTGGTTTGGGGCTAGCTGAGGGGGCAGCTGTGTAAACCTGTGGGAAAGAGAAAGCGTGTTGTTGTGGCCTCCTGCCGACTTGGTGCCGAAGCCTGGGGATCTTGTAGAGTGGCTAGATGCTTGGAGGGTGGTATGCCACTAGTGTCTGGCACTATCTGCTGTCTACACTACATTGCTGCTCTAGTTCTGCTCCATAGTGCTTCAGGACTGAGCATCCTGAGGACTAGATTTGGTCTTGGACCCTGATTAGCTGCTGATGGGGAAGTGATGCAGCTCAGCTGATGATGACGTGGGGTGAAGAAAGATGCAGGTCATGTTTGTTGTTATTTTCAAGCAGGAGGGTTGGATGGCCTTGAAGGAAGCAACAGCCTCCCACTGCCTCAGAGTGCCTCTGCATCTTCTGCACAAGACTGCTTCCCTCTGTGCACTCACTGCAAGATGCTGAAGCATCCGAGGACATTCTTAGGGAATTCTTACCCTGAGTGTGAGATGTGGTCAACAAACACCGAGAAATCCTGAAAACAGGGGTCAAAGAGATGGTTGCTCACTGAAGGCTCAGCCAGTTTCAAGGAGATATTGGTTACTTTCAATGAGCTGATGAGTCTGGTGTCTATGTATCAGTTTAGTTGCTGTGGTTATACAGTAATCATCTAGGCTAATAGCACTATTATTGTTCCAGAAAGATAATACATGCACTCAAATTGTATTGTCTATATTATGTCTGTAATCAAACTGGATAGTATTTCAGTGTCAAAGTCCATCTGTGTCTACATGGTCTAGGGCATGTTGCTTTTGAAGGTTTTGATTAAAAGTACTGGAGATTCAAATAGAAACCTGGTCAATGTTGACTGCATTGATTGGCTGTTCAATTTGGAGTAGAACAAATGTTGCATAATGTAAGACTAGCCAGATTTATAAGTGGAGATGTTTTCACTTAGATCTCTGCAAATTCCACTTGAGTTGCATTAGAAACTTGCAAAGCAGGAGACCCAGGAAACTTGAGGCAAGAAATGTCAGCTTCTGATGGTCTGATGTATTAGGGATGCATCTCAGCTGCTGAACTTTTCTCTTTCAAATTGGTTTGTCTAACATTTGTCATCAGTTGATGCCCAACTCAGCAGGTAGCTGCTCTCCGCTTCATGGGAAATGTTATTATGGAAGTGATGGAGTTTCTCGCAGACTTGCGGAGTGATGCAAGAGACCACTTTATAAGACCTTCAGTGGACCGGAATACTTCTAAGTTAGACAGCTTTATCTAGACCCAAAGACTACGATAAAGGACTCCTGGTGTCTTTTAGTTTTGGCAAGAAAATGAGCAAGTCAAGATCTGAGACTCGATGCCATCGTTGTAACTGGCTGCAATTATTTCTTAGTCACTCACTCGATGGCCTTTGCTGTGCTGTTTCCAAGGTCTATGTGATCAGGAAGCAAGGCAAGGACATCAGTTCATAAATTTTGGCAGAAAGGCCACTTTAGTATCGTGGACATTCTTAAGGACCTTTTGCAACATGAATTTCCTGCGGAATGACAAGTAGAACCATCGGTCAGTAAGTGGTCAGAGGAAGATACAGTGGCATTGTATTGTATGTTGGCACTAGCACTCCACGCAGGAGGTCATGGTGAGCAGGTCCAAGCATTGATCATTGACTGGCATGCCTGTCCCCAGGGTCCTTTGAGGAGGGGACGTTCTCCAAGGAAGTCTTCTCTTCCTTTCACTGCTTCATTCAATCTGCCCTCCCTTGCTGCCCTCCCTTGCCTCCCCTCCCCTCCTCATGCTAATAAGTCTCCCCAGGGGCCACCTACCTTTCTTTCTGCCTTTTTGGGCTCCTTCGCCATGATGCTCTGCGTCTGTCGCATTTTCTGGCATATTTCGCAGCAGATCGAATTGCCCATTTTGCTACTTATAAGCAAATTCTCACCGCATAATGTGGTTATATGGGTTTCTGGCAAATGCGAAGCTTGGCAAGAACCTCGGATGGTAGCCAAAGGGCCACCCCCAGCTCCCGGTTGCTCAGCCTGTTTCGTAACTGCTCTGGGGATAGAATTGTGAGATGGAATTGCAGTGCCAACCTTGGAGCAGGAGATCTTGGCTCTGGTCTCTGTCTTGGCTGGGCAACGTGTCGATATCTCACATTTATGGCATTATTAACTGTCAGTTACGAAACAGCACTTGGATATTGACTGCATCCCCTCTGCGTGTGTCCATAGAAATATCCTCTGTGTGCCGAGTGTGTGCTGAGTGTGTGGCGAGCAGTCGATATATGTGTTTGTGAGGCCAACATGCTGAATTGATGGTTACTGACTGGTTACTTCACCAGGTGAAGTGATCATTGGACGGATGAAGGAGCAGATTCAATTGGTTCCAATGCTGAACCCTTGTAGTGGCCTGACTGCTGTGGATGCCACTCAAATGTGACTCAATGGTCCATGGCATATGTTGGGGTTATTGTTATGGACCATGAAGGAGTCATTGGGGGAGTCATTGGAGGACCCTGCCTCATGCCCTCTCCATCTCTATTGATTCATTCGACTCATTCTCTTGTCTGATTTAGGGCGAGGACCATGGGAATGCACCTCGCCAGTCCTCGCCAGTTGCTGAGTGTTTTATATGGTTCACCACAAGCCGTGGCATGCCCATCAAAAAGCAGTGAGCCAGCAGCTCTGGTCTCTGAATTATTAAGGAGTTTTGCATCCGAGCTGCATGGACTCCATTGACAAGGCACTTTCGCGGTGCGGTCATTTGCATAACACCATACAATTTACATCTGCCCGTCCCTGTGATTCCACTTGGGTAATTGCGGATACAAACGCATAACTAAATAATGGCACAGGTGGAACATTTCCTGAATGCTTTCCGATTGCGATGAAGAGATATTCTGATTGCGAAGGTTTATCCTCTGTGATCAGTTATTGTATATAGTCTTACAATTATTTCAATTGCTTTATTGTACCTTCAATAATAGTAGGGCCTATTGCTATATGATATTTTGACATAATTGGTTTGTCAACTCTGCATGCTGCATTGCTATATATTTTACCTTCGCACTGCACTGAAATATGGAGACACTCCGAGACAGTCAGTGAAGCGCCTTGTAACAGATCTTTCAAGTTGGCTTCGACCTTGTGGTAGATTAGTTGGAAATGATGTGAAGGCTCGCGCCATGAAAGTGTAGGAGTGTATCACATGCACTGGCATTAATAGTATGTACGAATTACTTGGCGAAAGTTGCAGTCATTCAACTGTCGTTGACTTGGATCGTGACTGCCTGACAGTGCCTGTAATGCTGTGGCAAATGCAGTGGCCAGTGGCAGTGCACAGAACACTGCACATTAGTTGCTGTGGCAGTGGAGACTGGAGAGGTGGTCTGAGGTGGGCAGCTGTCAGGTGAGAGGATGCAGAGGATGCAGAGGACGGCAAGTTGCTGCTGATGCAGGTGTAAGGGATGCGGAGAGGGATGCGGAGAGTCTGGCAGTGAGCTGCAGGGGAGCAGAGGGAGATGCTACACGGGTGTCACGAAATGGAGACAGTGATCACGGATCAATAAAAGCACCTGTTGACGGTGCACCCTCTTCCTCCCACTCGCTTTAACTCTCTGGGTTTCAACTTGGAGTTTCCAGGTCTCCCCGAAGCTCTCTTTCTATCTATCTATCTCTTCAAAGTTCTCACTTTCTAGCTCTCGATTTACATTTCTATGTCTCGATATACATCTCTATCTCTCGATCCAACTTTGTTTAAAAAGTCTCTGTCCAACACTCTTAAAGCTATTTCCAATTCCTTTTCTGGCTCACTGTCCACATCTCAAGCTGTCTATCTGCATTTCTAGCTCTCAATCCACATCTCGAGCTCTCAATCCACATGTCAAGCTCTCGATCTACATCTCTTGGTCTCTATCCAACTGTCTTTCCGGCTATCTAGGTCTCCATCCAACTCACTTTCTATCTCTCTGTCTAGTGTCCACATCTCTAGCTTTCTGTCTGCATCTCTTCTATTCTCTATGTCTGTTCAACGCTCTTTCCATCTTCTCTAGCTCTCTATCCATATCTCTGACTCTTTCTAGTTCCCTTTCTGACTTGTGAGTCCTTGCCTGAGTCCCCTCCCCGCCCAGGTGAGCTCTGTGATCAAGGAGCCTCCTGCAGTTGAGTGGCAGAAAGGGCATGTCTGCTAATGGCATGGCTTGGATATCTCTCATTCATCTCTGCCAGAATCTCAGGTTACCACCGGTTAGAGACAATATTATACACCAGAGCAAACCAGCTATTTGCTTCTGCTTGTTCACGTTTAACCAATGGGTCATTATGTGAGGTCATTATGTCAGTCCTGACAGTCCATGGCTTGTCCATTGTTCTCCTTTCCTTGGTGACATTTTGTGACATTTTTGGCCCAAATTGCCAAAAACTAAAATGGATTGTCAAATAAATGTTGCATTGACAAATTGCGCAGTCGCCCCGTTGACCTTTCCTGTCAGCTGCTTTCAGTCGCCTCGCTCCAATTTGTTGATGGCTTCATTTGAAAAGTCAAAATCAGAAATGCCAATGACAAGTCTCTTTGACAGTTTTCATCACGCCCATTGACAATTGAAATTGCCTATTCTTGTCAAATTACTAATTTCTGAAGCATGGTCTCCAGTTGCAGACAAATAAGGAGTTGTTTAACTTGACAGATCAAGCTACGTGGCAAAGGAGCTAATTCTGACATCTGTAATTGTTGTTATTTGAACTCTTCCAACGGTTGCTAGGATTTTGAAAGCTGATCCCTTTCAGGGATGGAAGCAACTAAATGTAGCTTACATGATCTCTACTGACTTTTTCTTGTGGCAGGTCCTATTTGAAAAAGTGAAGTTCTGCTTTTATGATTCAGAATTAAGTACTTCAGACTACTGTCTTCTTCTTGGCCATTGCCTGACTAGTCAAACCTAAATGACCTTGTCCTCACTAGATTCCCCAGGACAACGCCCTTGCACAATGTTACAGGTCAATGTCCTTTTGTATATTACTGAGTACCAACCTTCACTGGTCCAACAGTCACTCTATTTGTTTGGCCTTGGAAACATTTTCTCCTCTGGAGAAATTTTGCACATGGATTGATGGTTTATCACTATGCAGACTAAAAGGTGTTAAGGAGGAGCTAACAGTGGTTATGCAACACACTGCATTCTGCCATTAGCAGGTGCTGAACCTTTCCTGGTGCAACTGAGGTTGGCATCATAAACTGCATCAGCTGGTGCTCTTGCTAAGTCTACTGGCGCCATCTATATTGTAGATGGGAGTCTGTCTGGCTGCTCTGGGTTGCTGTCTTAATGAAGGAGGAGTGCATGGCTTCCATTGGTGGCATGGGGCTCATCGGTGCCTCTTGCTTGCTGGCCTCTGCTTCTCTTACTGTCCGCCTCCAAAATTGTTCAGTTGCTGCTTCGTGAGCTGTCGGGTGAAGAGAATTTGGTTTGGTAATGAAAATTACACCAACAACCATCAACATTTGATAATATTATATATATCTTGAAACACTTGATTCAAGTTGATTATGCTATCTGGATCTCAACTGCTTAAGGCTTGAAAATCTGTTGATTAATAGCCCATTGAATGAGCATTGCAACCTTGGTGGGTCGGCTGGTGGTTGTTGCGGTATCTCAGATTGTTGATACTCTCCTTCCGCCGAAGATAGATGACTGACCCTGGGCTGTAATTGCGCTGTAATTGGGGAGGTTTATGGAGCCGCTGTTTATGTTTGTTGTTTCTGTTGCATTATTATATAATGGTTGCCATGGGGAAGTTCATTTACAACAGCGCTGCGTCTGCCACGACCTGGGAGGCCGAGTGCGAGAGTGGTTGAGCCGAGTGGCAGGGATGCGGGATGGATGCAGGATGGATGATGATGTATAAAAGATGCAGAGATGGCTCCCTATACCTGCTATTGCTGTTGCTGCCGCCTGCTAGTCATCATATCCATCATGTGGCGTGCATGTTATGCAAGCCTTCATCTCCATCACCATCTCTGGTTCTGCATCCCTGGTAGTTCCTGCTTCAGCAGCATCACTGATGGTTCACATCCCATGGTTTACCTACCTCGTCTCATATTAATTGCTGACCCTGCGCGTTCCAGCTCTTAACATTTTCCAAGGAGGCTTATGTCATTGTTATGGTAAATTGTGACATTTAGAACTTGATGGTCCACTGAAAATAATTTGAATTCACCAACCGCAGTTTGAACCAACAACCCAAATACCCACAGACCTTCAGAGGAGCAGGCTAGGGCTGTAATTGCCCTAGATGTTACCAGATACTCAGACTCAAAAATCACCAGAAGTAGCAAGTTGAAGCTAGTTGATGAGCTTTTCCACAAGCAGTCACTAACTCACTATCCTAGTCTCATATTAATTGCTGACCCCGCGTGTTACCGCTCTAAGGAGGCTTATGTCAGTGTTATGGTACATTGTGACATTCAGACATTGGCATCACCAATTAAGAGCCATCAAATGCTCCATGGCTAACCCCTCAACTAACCAAGCTAATGAGACACTGATTTGACTAATCACACCCTCTGACTGCCATTGCCTGCCTCTGCCTGCCTATGCCTGCCACTTGGCTGCTAGCAGCTCCCACATGGTATCTGGATGTATGCTTGATGCTTGCTAGATGCTTTATGGAAATGATGTGGGCCTAATGTGGGACCTTGTGGGCTGCCCTGTTGACTTTTATGGCTTCACAATGTAGCAATTCAGCAGCAATTGACTTCCCATCACATCACTATGGAGTGGGAGTAATTTATGAACTAATGACTGACATATATACAGATTAGGATGTGTGTTTCACTGCTCGGGTGATCGGTGTCTTCCTATTGGTCATATGTATCCCATCTGAACCAGTTGACCTAATCGGGATGTGTGAGGTTGCACTGGGGCAAAGTCAGTGTCAATGGTAGTATATATTCCTGCCACCCTTGCCCAGCCAGTCTGTCCCCAATGGATAGGCCTGTCCTATAGGCTGTTCCGTATTCCCTTGGCTGTCTGGGACTTGCGGTGGTATTCGCCGTACGTTAGTAGCTAATCGCGACTGTTTCTGGTGTGATAAATAGATGTGGAATGTTGTTCTCTCAAGTCAAGTTTTGGCTGCTCATGAGACTTGGGTTCGAGCGAGCGAGCAAGCTAGAGTTCTCAACATTTTACGCTTTTACTCCATGTGAGGGATTTTTTAATCAAGAACAGGCACTCATACACCAAGTCTCATGATCTGGCCTATATCTGCCTGGGATTTTGTCATTGATGGTCCATTGAATATATTTTGGATTCACCAACCGCAGTTTGAACCAACAACGCAGAGACCTTCAGAGGAACAGGCTTGGGCTGTAAGGGCCCTAGATGTTACCAGATAGACTCCCGAAATCACCAGTAGTAGCAAGTTGAAGCTAGTTGATGAGCCATTCCACAAGCAGTCACTATCCTGTCACTACACAGTCACTGTTGTGGCTGATACAGTCACTACTGCTCAGTCCCTGTTGTTGGCCTGGGATTGCCTCCCAGTGCATGTCATTGACCCAGTGGAACCAGTGTGGTTGGGGGTGATATTGACACTGGGGAGACAAACAAAAAAAGAGACTTGTTTACAACACACTACTCTCTGACTAGTAGTGACTACGCAGCATTTGTGACATAGAGCAACAGGCAGTGGGGCCAGCACTTGGGGGCTAGAGGGAATGCCCTTGGGAAAGACACAGGTCACACTGTTGACCCAACTACATCTGTTGATTAGAAGATAGGCATGGCTCTCAATGCATTCACCATGCTCATGAATGGCTATGAATGTCCTGAAGCTCCACCATGCATGATTCATATGGCCCCTTTTGTTTCATGGCATTTAAATCTTCATTTGGTAGGCTATGCATTTGAATGATTTCCCTTGAATGTCAACAATTGTCCAGTGGTGTTCAGGTGTGTGATTGGTTTGTATCTTCACAATTCAGCTGCTATTGTGTTAATGTCAATGATGAGGGAGTCAGAGGGACACAGATGAGGCCTCATTGATGTTATTGATTGATATGATTACATTTGCTTCTGCTTTGTTTCGGTAGATAATTAGATGCTGAGGAGGTCTATTTGCATATTTGCCAATAATAAGTTGTTGGCAAGGCATTGAAGCCTTTGATGGCATGGTCAGCTGCTGTGGAGCTTTACATTTTGTTTCCTGGAAGAACAGCAACCTTGGTCTGTCAACAGGAGCCCCTTGAGTGAAGAAAGAACACAAAACATAGAGGGGATGTTGCTATTGTTTGTGGAACATATGTCCAAGGTCAGCCCATCATTTAACCTCATAAAGCGAGTCGTGCTCTTTGTTTAGATTCAGTTTTAGCTGCGGGTAGCGTAATTTAGAAAATAGAAAATTGCAGTCATTGTCCCATTCAGCCTCTTTGTGCGCATGAAACCAAAGCCGAGAGAAATTTCATTCCGTGATGGAGTGTTCTGAAAAGTTCGATTCAATCAATCGAGGGGAGTTGGTGGTTGCTGAGAGTGCTACCGAGTGGTTGTTTGCTCTGGTAAATTGCTCATCGGTTGGTTGCTGAGCTTTGCTGGTAGGCGGAAGGTCTGTGTTGTCTCTCAAGACCTGAGAGATGTTTTGGAATGAGGTGCTGCTTGCTTGTCTTGCTTGGGCTTGGGAGTTGAGGAAAGTTGATTAGTTGCAAATCATAGCTGGTTGAGGGGGTAGGGCAATTAGGAGATTATCAGGAGAGAAAAGGAGGAATGGGGAGGATGGTACTAGCCCTGCTGGCCCCTGCTGGGATGGAGTTGGTGAGCAGCTTAGTGGCTGGCCCAGGGCTCAGCATGTGAATCTGAAGCATGTTCATCCCAGTAATCCCCTCTTCTCTTAATGTGCTAGCGGCTCACATCCACAAACATGGACAGGATGTGAAAAACAATAAGAGGGGTTCACCTGGTCCGTAGATCTTGTAATCTAATTCTGGTCCACCAGCTTTTGAGATTGTTTGCATGCTTGACTTACTCAGTCAGTCGTGGATTAAAAAATGCCCTCCGAGAAGTTTCACTATCACATGTCACAGCGGTTAGTGCTGATATGCAGATTCTCTTTTCAAAAGGCGCTATATACTACAAGTCATATATGGTCAAGAAAATCTGGTCGCTGCGGTGCAACGTTCACCATCTGGTAGTTTCTTTTGTGATGTGCTGTCTTAGCCACAGACTTAGATCTCCAGAGGGTTTAACAGGAGACTTCCTTTGACCGGAGATCAAATGAAGCGAGATATGAGCTGGGCGTTGTACAATGGCCTGCATTATGCATGTTAGGACATTGTGGAGGAGGCAATCTTGTTGTTTTCATGCTTTGCGTTCTGCTCATAAAGAAGCGAACAATCCTGTGGGAGCCTCACGGAGTGCGCGGAGAGAGAGCAACAGATGCGCTGCAAGTGGTCAGGATTTGCGAGGCGGATTTGTGGGTCAAGGATGCCCACCAAGAATCTTACAAGGTTGCTCCCTGCTGCTCCATCCAGCCCTTGTGATTGCTGTTGCTGCTGGGCTCATCTCTTGGGCAGACTCCTGGGCAGACTCCTGGTCAGATGCTCCTATAGGAGCCCCCTACTAGCCTCCTAGTCCTAGTGATGTAATGTTGTCATGATGAGCACTGCATCCCCATCACTACATCAGTGGACTACCAGCTACTACACCAGTTACAAGAGAGGGGCTGTCTACGGCTAACAGCCCCCAGCATCCCTCCTACTCTCTGGAGTCCCTGCTACGAGCCGCTCTATAGTTACTGTGTAGTGGCTCCTCCGCTAAATACTGCTCTTGTCACTGTAGTTGACGTGCATTGATCCTGACGTCACTGTCTCCTGACCAACCTGCCCCCTGACGTTTCGCGTGATCTTGTCACGGGGCATTGTGTGGTGACAGTGATGCTAATGAATGGCTCATGTTCTCTGACATCATTGTTATCTTATGATGTCACGGAGTCAATGTGACATCATAATGCCTTATTTGTTTGCAACACATTTATGGACATCCTCATAAGGAGATCGCTATCTTTGTGATATCACAAATCATCTGATTGTGACGCCACAGTAAACTTTTACAAATGCGATGGCCTTGTAGAGTGCACCTCAATAATCTTGGTTCACAGGATCTTGTAATCATCAGCATGCATGTGTGTGCATGGGATGATGGGTCAGTGGTTAGAGCGGCTGGTTTGTATAGCAGCTGATTTGTGTAGTGGAGCGTCCTCCTGTTTGGTTCTCTGCTTTCTGTTCTGTGCCGCCTTCCAGTCTATCCTTCCGGTCTCTTCTTCTAGTCTCTTCTTCCAGTCTCCTCTTCCTGTCTCCTCTTCCGGTCTCTTCTTCCAATCTCTTCTTCCGGTCTTTTTCCAGTCTCTTCTGCCAGTCTCCTCTTCCAGTCTCTTTTTTTCGGTCGATTCTTCCGGTCTCTTCTTCCTGTCTCTTCTTCCGGTCTCTTCTTCCGGTCTCTTCTTCCGGTCTCTTCTTCCTGGTCATCTGTGCACAACTTGATCTCCACTGGCCCACACCTCCCTCTGAACCAACAACCAGAAGAAGGCTTCCTCACTCAAGTCTCCTATGGCCTTGATGAAAGAAAAAAGGAGCCTGGCTTGGCCTTGGCCGCATCATGTTGGGGAGTGAGGACGAAGTGTGTTGCACTGCAATCGACCTATTTACCCAGCCAGTTATTGGCCAGCCTATGACCAGCTGGAGATATAACACTTGTTGACTGGAGTTTCATCCAGTTACCTTGACATTTGAAAGCTATAGCTCTTTCATGGATGTCCTTGCTGCCATATTATATTTCTGTGATTTATGTGGACTGAGTTTGAGTGCCCACTGCAGAAATGGTATTGTACATTGTACAATGATTGTCTTACTGGCTAGAGAATCAGAGAAGTATTGAAATTCAATCTGAGAGGACTGGCTTTACATGCATGTACACAGTCACTTATCTGGAATTGTGACTGTAATGAAATACAAGAGATTTTTTCTTCGTCTTCTGCTTTTTGCTCTTCCTGGAGCTGGAATGGTATGCGAATCAATAAAGGGTTGACTAAAAGCTAGCCGTGTTGGATTTTTGGCTGCTGCACTGATGGCTGTTCAGGCTGTGTAAGGATTCCTTTTCCGCCCCTCCCAACTGTCAAAAGAGAAGCTTCCAGGCTCTGTCCTTTTCGGGTTGTTTATCAGTGTTTGTCAATGTTAAAACCCATGCTGTTTTCCACTTAGGGTGTTATCGACTCCTTCACTACCGAGAAGTTCATAATGCAGAACTAAAAGCAAATGTTTGCAAGTTGTACCAGTTTGGCGTTCCAATTATTTTTGAGCTATTGTCATTTATCAAACCTGAACTGTCTCATTGCCGCTTGTGTAATTATTGAGCACCTTGGTTTGTAAACTTAGTATGGCAACTTTTAGTGTTTAAGACCTGTTTTGGTTCTTTGACAATCTTTGTTAATTATGTGTTTGTTGTGGCAGTGCCTGTCGTTATGAACATGCAACCATGCTTCTGTTGATTTCTTCCTCCGTTCTATACCAGGGATTCTTCCAATTTGCTAATTGCCTGTCTGTTTAGGATTATTGTACCCGGCCTATACTTTGTATTCCCTTATTTGCTTGATTATAACGGGATAAGACAAATTATCAGGTAATTGCATCAGAGATCTGTTACATGAGAGAACTTGTACGGTATTGCATTCCGAAGCAGAAGATATGTTTTCTGTGAGAATCGCTCCGATTATCTGCAGATGTGGTTTCAATAGTTTGTGCGCGTTTCGAATTTCCTTTTGTTTCATGGTTAGAATTCCATTTCATTTGAGAGAGTATCGCGGCTATCGTCAATAATGGAAAGACAATTTTTGCATCTGAGTGTGACATGATGAGACATCTTTGTCTTCTTCGACTTCTCTACAATGTAATCACATTACTTTACTGTTTCTGTGATTATGATTGAGAAGCTGGTCATGTTAGTGAAAGTGGCACAGGATTATAAATAAGTGTCTCTTATTATCATGAGGGGGAGGATTGGTCTAGTGTTAGCGTGCTAGGTTGCCAATCGCTGGGTACAGGGTTTGAATCCAGCTCTTTGGGCCTATGTTGGACGGCTGTTTCAATCTTCCTTCGCCTCATTGCTATGTCCTCCTGCTTTCCTAATTTGCCTTCAAAGTGCATAAATACCACCCAGAGAATTTTTGCTGAAGTGATAAATACTGGACGTAAAGCCCCAATTGTCCATCCATCTTATAATCATGATAATCCACCATGGACTGATAGATGCTTGCAATGTTCTACATTCTACACTTCGGAACAACCTTCGAGAACCACCACAGTGCTAGTTTTCAATACATGATCTGCCTGTGTTGTGTAACGTAAAGCTGTCTCCTCTGGCAAATTGAAACCTCCGAATTTGATAATCAGCCGTTTCAGCCCAGACTTCCGCGATGCCTTTCTTTGCCGGAGACTGGGAGAAATTACATCCTAGGGATTGTGATCCTCCGGGGATTGCATGCTGTACAGATTTGGACTGGCCTTGTCTGATTAGACAGATTTCAGATTGGACAAATGCTTAATACTTTATTCAAGCTTCTGGTCTCATGGTGCTCTAGATTGGTTCCATCTGAGAGCATCACCACTCAAGTCTTCTGCCTTTGGAACCTGCCCTTTCTATCTATTGTTGGTAAATGTGAGATACAGATCTATCTGCAGGAATTTTACAAGTTTAGGCGTTTGTTTGAACGAAGAAGTTCTAAGTCGTTGAGATGATTAAGAATTTTAGTGCTCCTTGGTGCTCAAATCGAACAAGTTTGTCCAAATGCACACCTCAATAGTCTTTCTGGCCGCTTTGTGAATTTGATATGCATTTTCCCACATAGCAAAATGCAAAGTCTGCCTTTTCATATTGAGACTTCATTAAATGATTTATCTCCCTGACAATCCTTACTCCAGTTTCTCAAGAGTCGCAATATGTTTCACGTGTGACTCACTCACTTTCGTACACGTCTCTTCAGATGTTTTGAAAAAGGCCAATTGTCTCTGGAGCGTATGAAAATCAGTCAAGCCGAACTGATGATTTAGCGTTTCTCTGACTTTTTCTGGCGGAAATGTCCTCAAATTCAACCCCTTCAGAAACTGAGTAGTTCCAAAGTAATCTGTTCTCTCCAAATAAGGAAACTTCTTATCAGTTGTGTGTACATAGACCTCGGGGCTCGGGTGTCTCCAAATATAACTTCAGTTATTAACAAACACACCGCAGTTACGTCATTTTCTGGCATAAGAGGAAGTTGAAGAACTCTTTCAGAAAGAGTCTAGATGTTCTGATTTTCTTCTCAAAGTGTTCTTGCATGAGTGGTGTTGTACTTTCACTTGTGATATAGCAGTTTTGTAGGCTGTACAGCTCCTTAGTCCTAGTTTCTGTAGATGGCCATCCATTCATTCAATATACCCAAGGAGCATTGGGGCAAAGACCCCTAGGTTTTTTACAGACACTCCCAGATTTTAGGAGTGCGAATACAAACTCATGTATGCCATTTCGATGATTGAATTTTGGTGCTGACCTTCTCTAATCAGCTAATCCCTGTTTCAATCCCGTTAGACAATATTAAATGTAATTTGGATTGATTGACACTTAGGACAGTGTTGCTTGTTACTCTTTATTTATTTTGACATTAAGTTTTTGCATCTGAATCTCCATTAACCTGTTTAGTTGCACATCTTACAAGTACATATAATGTTATGTTTTCCTGTTTTTGCTAATGAAGGCAGGTGTTGCAGGCCATTTGATCATACTATAAATCAGCTGCTTACACTTGCCTGAAAATGACTAATATTGGTAGTTCAGGAATGGCCAGCTGATATGCTATTGTATGTGCTAATAAATTGGGCTCATTGGATGATTATGATCATGTGGCATTGTCAGTAATAACAAAAGAGATACATTGATGTGCTATTGACTCAAGGTGGGTGTATTGCATCACCAGGCTGAACCACTTTGCAAGAGATAGCAGGATAACATCCATCATGAATTAAGGGTTGCCTGATGATTGGATCAGAGATCTTACCCTGGACTGTGCACTGCAATCATAGTCCTGTCAACTGCTCCCCTCATAATGCTCTTCTTGAGAGGAAGATGTCTGCATCTTGCGGAGGAACTGATCATTCTGATCAATGATGCTTGTGTGATCTAGCGGCTGATCAATATTCCGCTGATTGATTTGGGCAAAAAGGCCCGTGGATCAATCCGCTCTGAGGCGACTGCACTTCGTGACATCCCTCCCAGCGATGTGGGCTTCTGCTGCTGCCCTGCTTTTACGCCTGCCTTTGGGTTTTTGGGTGAAGGCATCAAAAGGTTGCTGGTTATTGTGGCCCTGTTGATTTATGTGATGATAGACAACTCCCTGTGAATAGCTCTGTCCCCTAGTCTGGCTCTGACACAATTTGCTCTCAATGGACCTGATTTGGGGCTCACAACCCACAAGAGCACGGCTCTATTATTTGCTCTAAAGTATTTGTCGGGAGTCCCCATGATTTTGTTTGCCGACTAATTAGTTTCCCGAGGCAGATTTCTTTGCGAATACAGGAGCTGATGGCTGAGGATGGATTTGGCACGAAAGGCTGCAGAGCTGAACATTTGGCTCCTGATTGGCACATCAAGGATAATCTATTGACAAAACTAGGAAGCTATGAAGACATTTACCGTTGTAAACCTTGGTTTAGACAATAACAGCTGTGTTGTTCCATGTCTCAAGTCAGCAAGGCTGACCATCAATGATATCTGTTCCATTCCGCATGTTGTTTCAACAATTACATTCCTTTGCATGATGAAATAATGATATTTCAAGCAGGGAAAATGTTGGCATGGTTATGAAGAACTAAGAAGCTGCAGCTCCTTCTATCAACCACTCTCTGGGTCTGTTCTATGTGCCATTTGCTGTTAACTTTCGGGTCATTCCCCACTTTGAAATGACATGTGACTTGACACAAGTCAGTTTTCTTTTAAGCTATAAAGAAGTCTATCGGAAGTTTTTTGGCAGTCAGACCAAAGTTTGTCTCAGTCACAAGGCCACCAAAAAGTCGCAGTTCTAAGACTGGCAAAGAGAATGTGTGTCATTGAAAGATATCCAGTTTTCTCTATGACAGATTATGTTAAAATATCATAGATGACTGATCATTTTCCTTTGCAACATACTTGTGAGTCACGTTGAGAGATGCACTCATGGGGACGTCTATTTAAAGACCTAAGGCACAATGCTTTGCTGAATAGATTGGGTTGACTGAATTATTCAACAAGAGAATGATGTAAATAAAGAAAAGTACATGGGTGTATTGTGACTAACTATTTGGCCTCTTCTGCAGAAGAGGTCAACTGGTGAAGGGAACAATGTTTTATTGATAAATCTTGTGGTCAGTCAGCAGCTGGTCAGTTGTAAATCTGATTGAAATTGTGAAAACGTACATTAGTACTGAGATAACTAATGATTTATGACAGGTCTTCATCCTGAAGATTTAGTATTGCTTAACGTCCTTTCCATTACTTGTTGCAGGTGAAGGAAGTACAGGAAGACCGATCGGACGATGATGATGACGACGACATGGCCGACGTGCTCACGGCCGGTTTCAAACTTCCCGAACCCCCTTTCGACGCAGGGGTGGACCTACTGCAAGTGCCACGCAAGGCCCTGGACCAGGCAGAGGAGTTGGCCAAGAGAGTATGGGAGGCAGGCTGGACGGTGGTCAACCACAACTCACTGCCAAAATGGCTAAGAGACAACGACTTCCTCCTCAAAGGTCATCGACCTCCTCTCAACTCCTTCTGGGCCTGCTTTAAGTCAATCTTCAGAATCCACACAGAAACTGGCAATATTTGGACACATTTATTAGGTAAAGATTAGAAGTTATTATATCTAATCGGTTTGACTAAATCCGGTGGTTTTACCTTTTGAGTCTTACATATTTTCAATGTATTTACTATTTAGGAGTTAACTTGCGTGGTGTTGCTATTTTAGTCTCATTATTGACTTGTCTTGAACTTAACATATTTATTAATATAAGGCATTATAAGCACCATAATGATGATCAATGATACGGATTTATATTAAACCCAACTTGCAAATACGTCATTGTTCAGTGGTTATTTAGCGCCGGGTTGCTGACCTCTGCGAATTGGGTTCAAATCTTGGTCCAGTCTGCAACCAATGCTTGGCCATAGAACTGTAAAACCAGTTCTATGGTTATACAGATGGTTCAAGCTGTTCCATGAGTGCATCTCACCTCATTAGTGGGATCCCCGTCTGTCCTTAATTAAGCCTTGTCGATGCATAAATATTGGGCATAAAGCCTGTCACGCTGTGACATCCAAACACTGTCAAGTACAGTGTGATGCTTTTGCGTTTGGCCATTTCTCATCATCTCATGTTGTTTTTCCTTTGCAGGTTTCATAGCATTTATTGGAGTAGCAGTGTACTTCTTAACTCGGCCGTCAGTGGAGATCCAGTGGCAGGAGAAAGCGGTCTTCTCAGCCTATTTTGCTGGTGCCATCTTGTGTATGGGATTTTCCTGGATCTTTCACACTGTTTATTGTCACTCTGAAAAAGTGGGGCGTTTCTTTAACAAGTAAGTACTTCTTGGATCATTGGATGTCTGCTGTAATGTAAATTATTTGTGATTCCTTGGTATCTCGGTGTGAATGTGATATTTCTACTTTCACTGATGAACGTGTTTGTTTATTGTTTCAGACTAGACTACTGTGGAATTGCCCTCCTAACCATGGGCTCATTTGTACCGTGGCTATACTACAGCTTCTACTGCCGGATCGAACCTAAAATTGCCTATATAGTCCTTATATTTATTCTGGGAACAGCGTGTATTATTGTGTCCATGTGGGACAAATTTGCTGAACCTAAATTTCGTCCAGTAAGAGCTGGTGAGTATTTGACAAATATGAACCATAACTGAAGTTGATTGAAACAAGATCTCTAGAGTAAATATGATGCTGTTTTGTCCCCAACAGAAAAGATGTGCTATATAGTCCTAAGTTTTATGTTGGACAATAATTATTTACCAGCATTACTCCCTCTTATGTGTATTGTTCGACATTAAAATAATGGAAATTTTAAGATGTTACAACCCCTGTACTGCTCAAAATACTCATAGCTAATCAACTGAGTCCAGAAAGGTCTGTCTTGTGACAAATTGTTTTCGTAGAAGAACAACTGAAGAAGGTGGCATTTACAAATGACTGAGATTGTTGAATCCTTTTTGCAGGCATGTTTATAGGACTGGGCTTGAGTGGAGTGATCCCAGCAGTGCATTATATTGTGACAGACGGGTTCTACGATGCCATAAACGTGGCTGCCCTGGGCTGGCTTCTCCTCATGGCTTTCTTGTACATCGCTGGGGCTGTTATCTATGCTGTCCGAATCCCAGAGCGAATCTGGCCTGGTAAATTTGACATCTGGGTAAGTTTAATTAATAAATTGACGCCCATATTTAATTAAGAATGTGATGATAGTGATCAGCAGGTGATGTTGCAACTCAAATTTCAACTATGTGAAGGATGAATATTTGAATGTGACATCATACTGTTTCCATTTAATAATTCTCTGATTATTCCTGTTTAAAATATTAAGTGGTCCTGTTATAATACAGGATACATTAGTAAGACAATTATGTTTTTCGTTCAACTTTAAGTGTTTAGCTAGGAAGTTAAAAGTTAAAGCGAGTTTTGTAACTACATGTATATGTTAACTAACAAAACATTGTTTTGTTAAAAGTTGTCTTAGGGCTGCACGATATTGGCAAAATGGTCGATATCGATATTAGGGGTTAAATTCTCGATAATGATATCATTTTCGATATTTGGTAAATTTAAAGAACTGCTCCCTCAACTGACTGCTCCCTGTGCCCACCAGTGCGAGGTACTGCAAGCCAGTGCGGCCACGCACCTTAGTGGGTCAGATGATGTCAGTGAGAACTGCATGCAGCAACATGGTTCGGATTTTCCACAATTTCTTGCTAATTTCGTCAAATCTGGTCGGAATTTCATCAAATAAACATTAAAATGATTCAAATTTAGTGCTTTGGAACCTTTCGCCATCTTCTACGGACGTTTAACGGCCGTTTTTGCGGCCGAAATGGCATTTGGCGGCCCAAAAGTGGGTTGTATTTTGTCAATTTTTGCAAATAAATGATATCGTGAATATCGTGTTTTGCACGATATCAATATCGTGACATGTGATATCGCGATATCGATATCATTTCGATATATCGTGCAGCCCTAAAACTGTTGTCTTAGTGTTCTTGTGAGATGGTATATAATAAGTCTTGAAACTCGAGGTTGCTAATTATTGTGTAGTCTTGTGAGTCTCTGAGAACATTGCATAAAGACAGCGGACTTTACTTTTAAGTCTCGTAATGTTGTTTCCTCCTTTAGAAATGATCCCGTCATCTCTCTTTTGCTTTCTATTGAAGCATGAAATCGACCTATTGTGATAATTCAGTAAATGTTTCTAACAAGTTGCTTTCTTGTGTTCAGTTTCAGAGCCATCAAATCTTTCATGTGTTTGTGATAGCTGCTGCGTTTGTGCATTACCATGGCATCTCAGAGATCGCCAACTACCGACTTACGTTTGGAGACTGTCTGGAGCCGCAGACCTCATGAACCGAGGACTCCTCCCTCTGTGTAGGTGATTTTCTAACCAATACCTCAGTAGCCTTGAATTCTGGACATCACAGACTTTTGCCAGTGTGTCTGCGTGACACCAAGGACCCTGTGTGACTATTGGGTGATTCTCCAACCTTCTTCACAAGGAATCTTCACATGGAGTGTTTGTTATTGACCTGTGAATTAATTGATTTACGAATGACGAGACTTGAAGAGGGAGGACTGAACTAACTCTCTTGGGAAGGAGGCCGTTGCGGAGGAAGACAGGAGGATGGAGCGCCATATTTATTTGTTTGTTGGAGATAAATTTTCAAATGTCACTAAAGGTTTGATGATTGCCTTAAATGTTATTTATATACACGTATTTGTATGAAATAATACTAGTCGTGAGGTGTTCATGTCAGCAATGTCAGACCTTTGGTTCTTTGAAAAAAGTGTCGCCGTGTAAATGTGTACATAACAGATATTTTATATAAGCCATTTACACCATATCATTTATACCATCGTCATCTAGTTGCATCTATGAATAATGTTACTCATCTCCATTGTCAGACTTGTGTAAACATTCGCTTTTATTCTCACCTTTGACCTTACGTCTTGTACTGTTGTAGCAGTATTATCACTAGTTTCCATTTTGTCTCTTGTCGTGCTGAATTCGACTGAATTTATGACCAACTGTGGAGTTGGAAAGGTTTGTTCCAATGGATCATTTTAACAATCTTGTTCGTTGGTCTGCTATCATGAGCATCAAAAGTAACCTGTGTAATACCTAAAATCATTATGAGAATTTAAAAATTGCAATTTGCTTTGGTATTGTATTTTTTTAAAGCGAAGTAATCGTTGACATTCATAAAATTCTGGAAAGTTACCTATAGTATGCTGAGGGTTTTAAAGTTTTCATTTAATCATTGTTCATTGAATGTCCACAGTCAATAATGTATGGATCAAATATATACTTATCGTATCGATATATAGATATATATATTTATGCATTTTATGACGTTTCTCAGTTGACATATTCACAAATAATTACTTGATTATAACACATTACTTGATGCATTTGGATTCGTGGCACTAAGTCAATGCTATTATTTCTCCATATATTTATCTATCTAGGTAATTTTACCGTTAAGTGTAGCGTGTATTTGTAATGCGCCATTTATTTTGCAATGATTTGCAACGTCGTACTCTGTTAGGAATTATAGTGATGTAAGAAAGAGGTGAAGTTTTTGAGGCTGAAACTGCCTTGGTGGGCAGAGTGCCGTCTTTGAAAGAATCTCATGACAGTGCACTCGACGCGTTTAGAATCAAACAGCAAACTGTCGCATAGATGAAGCTTTATAATTATCCATTCCATTGATTTCAAATGAGCATGAATGTTTCTGATTGTCCCAATGCTTGTCTTTCTTTCCATGCCATATATTGCTTGTATTACTTTGGGGGGCTCAATTTCGCCAACAGAATTTAATAATTGGTAAAACAATGTGTCAGTACTGAGTCCTCCTTAGTGCTAACAAGCCTTCCCAACTTTCCTCCCCATAACAGGGGTGTTCAAGCACCTCTAAACAGGGTAAAGGTAAAACCAATTCTTAAAATGAGTAGTGATAAATGTAGGAACTGCAGTGTGACCGTGGTCTAAGATTTAAATTCTCTCGGTGAAATTGGGTCCTTGGGTCTCTTTAGACTCTTTTGAGTAAGAGCTCTGCAACTTTAAGCTTCTTTAAGCACTTTTAGCCTTGGTCTGCATATCATACTTATCGTTTGCATCCAGATTATTTCGTAACTTTGTGTGTTAGGGAGTACTGCCGGTAGTACTTCGGAGGCATGACCAGCACCCATCTGGCTGAGCGAGTGAGATGTTGAATGCCCCTTAATCGTGAGTTTGTGATCCTCATTTCCGCTGCCTTGCTTGTCTGCTGTGTAACTGGAGGCTTCTAGGTTGTTTTAGGGTTTACAACGCAATTTAAGACCATTATTGCTCCTGCGTCTGGATACTGAGTGTCTGTTGTTTAGCTGGCATCAACGAGCATGTTGTCAGAATAATGGTCCTTGAAGTACTTCTATATAACAGATATATCCTCTGTTAGGCCAAACATAATTGATCTTTAGCTTCTCAGATCGAGAAGCAAAAAAATTTAATATGTCTGGCCTTAATATTGTCAGTGGATGTCATGAGTTCAAAGACATAGCCATGAAGACGGGTGTTGTTATTGTTAAAACAAAATGTCCAGTGTGATCATGTCAGACACCTAGCTGTGATAGAGTTTTCCTCAGACTTAATTAGATGACATCTTAAAAATCTCATAAAATGATAAACAGGTACATTAATGAATTAGATATATATATATTTAAATCTCTTGTAACCATTCACAGGCTTCAGTGTGTTTATCTTGGAGTATGATTTGCGTCATTAATCTTCAAATGTATCCATTTATTGTGGGGTGGACCCTCATCCCGGAACCATGACGTTGTAGTTCTGAGTAACGAAAACTGTTCGCTGTCTGTACTTACATTAATTAGTTGAACGAGAAGTTGCAACTGTCAATAATATGTTACTGCATCATGTTGATTAGTTTGGGAATGTCGCTGTATTTATTTATGGCCCAGGAGACCTGTGGTACCTATCGAAATAAAGTTATTGTTTTCATACCATAAATTGTGTTGCCTGTTGTTTCCGGGTAAATTTTGGGCAATTGTCTAATCTCTAATAGTGGACAATATGATTATTCCACTTAATCGATGGTGAAGTGAATGTGTTGCATGCGAAATGATACTTTTGTAAGATTCAACTAACTATCCTGTTGTGGAAAAGTTCCAAGAACTTTCAGGAGAGAGACAAGTGTCCCTAGCTGTTTCCGTATAAAAATGATACAATAATATGTTGAAAGGTTTGAAAGTGAATTCTGACTGATATGGAAATTCACTAAAAAAAAGTCATCAGAAATGATTGATTTCTATGAAGTTACAACTTTTATTAACGTCTATTTTCAACAACAACAAAATGGAATGATATCTATTCAAGAAAACAACCAAAAAAGTTTGTATAACTCGGAATGTTACATTCATGAACAACTATGGGTACATGGTCAATACGTAAAGCTATAGGATCTAACTCGCATTATCACTAAAATGTTACAATCACCATTTACAATTCATATGGTTATCACATTGGCTAGTGCAAAATGCCCTGGAGAAAAACTCCGGAAGATATGTAAACTTTTTTGATTTGATTGTACGAGGATTGCCATGGTTCTGTGTAAGATTATAACCATGATAAGATAAGGTCATAACATTTTACGCAAAGGCAAGTAGTGATGCAGACCGGACCACCTTGAACCGGTCTGGTCCACGGTCCAGGCCCTGACTGCAAAATCACCGGACTACCTACGAAAAAAACTATCTAGTGTCATACGGGACCGGTCCAGACCGGTCCAGTGATTTTTCATATACATGTACATATGAAGAGTATTGCACGAATTTTTTTATATAAACCCTCATTTTTATCATCATTTTAAAAATGCCAAAATCGGACCACCTCACCCTGGACCAGACCAGGACCGCACCACTTTTGTAAATTCCGGACCACCCTCTTAAAGGTAGTCCGGTCTGCATCACTAAAGGCAAGGGCTACTAAACAAGCTCTAATGTGAGATCATCACAGAATGCCTGAGCAAGATTGTAAAAATCTACATGGATATAAAAAGCCAGGTGTTCGTGTAACGGGTACAAAAAAGACTTGTTGGTGCATAGTGCAGTCAACAACTATAGAGTCAATTAAGATATATATAATAGCATGTATATAGTGCAGTAAATTAAAATTTGCAGCACACAAATTAAGGAGCTAATGTGATTTCTTGAAACCATTTCTGAGACGTGTCCCTTCCTGCATGTCTAGATGAGTGGAGATTTTTGTGGAGGGCGCAACTCGCAGTCGAAGGAGATAGTCGGCCATAACATCCTGGACCCAAGAAAGGAAAAGCCATCCCGGGGCGTACTCCAGAGTGATGAGGCCTTTGAAATTGTAGGCGTAATGAGAATAGTCCCAGGGACATGCGTCGAAAATGCGCAGGATAGACCCCATGCAGAACTCCCATGTGTAGCAGATGCACAGGTACAGGGGGAGCCTCCAGTACCAACGTACGCCATGTTTATAGTAAAGGAAGACGTAAAGACGCTCCACCAAGAAACTGCAACTGCCGTAAATGAAGAAGGAGCTAATTGCGGAGTGCCCCTTCAGAGTCCATTGTCTTTCGTGAAGAAAGTCGAAAAATGCCGTAAAGACAATTTCATCACAGAAACCTTGGATGCCATAGAAGTAGAACCTCAAAAGGGCCGGCAGTCGTGGAAACTCTTGTAAATAGGGTTTCTTCTCCATGATAAAGGCTCAAATAACTCAGTTACTGCACATCACATGCATGCAACATATATTTAATTCAGACCCAGTTCCTGAAAAGAAAAAAAAACATGCAACATGATGCAATATAAAATAGGTCTGATAACCCAAAATATCATAGACCTAGCACAAATAAATCAACTCACAGAGTCTACCACTACACAGACTCTGTAGGCTGTAGCCTGCAGGCCTACCTGATTTCATTGATTTCTTTCAATTAATTATTAGGCCCATTCATTGGGGCTACAGTACAGAGGCTAATCATATCCTGTGATGTGCCCAGACATAAAATAAATACAGTAATTGTGTCACTATCTATGCAAAGTTCCAATTTCATTTACCTGTCAGTGCAAGTCACTGCAAGTGGGTCATGCAGAGTGGAGTCCAGCAGGAACTGGGATCCAACATGTCCAAGATTGGCAAGAGATCAATATGACCCAATTCCAGGGTTGACCCAGTTAGGCGGTCAAAGGTCACTCTGCAGCACCTGCGCACTTCATTCGTCCAGAACCAATTTGCTCGCCAGGGGTCGTTCCTCCCACAATTTGCTCGCCAGGGGTCGTGGAAGGAGGCACGATGGGAGGCGCTGCAAGCAGCTTGGAAGGAGGCACGATGGGAGGCGCTGCAAGCAGCTTGGTCCAGAACCTGCCATGGCGTGAAGAAGTTGGCTGGAGTTTGTTGATATTTTAACGTCTGGAGGGTTATCGCATCTACTGATAGCTTCAAAAAGAAGAGAAATGGATCCAGAGAAGTTTGCGAAAATCCAGGTTCAGATGAAACAGAACCAGCAGGAATATGGCGACTTCTTGCAGGATCTGGACAGCTGGGGAAAAGAAATGAAGGAAAAAGACACGGCTCTGAAAAATCAAGGATCCAACAATAAGGTATTGCAGTCACTGTTATATTGGGGCTTACGACCAAAGTATAGTTGAAAATCCAGAGAAAGAATACAAATCACAAACTCAGACATTTCAAAGAACTAACAAGAGCAGTGCCTTCACTGCAGGCCAAGACATGCAGGCGGGCGATAATTGGGGTGGTTGTGATTGTCAACAATGCGTGACCTAACTAGGTCTGGGATGCCACAAATGAATTATATTTCCATGATCCTGAGGATGCCAGTGTTTATCAAAATTAATGCAGACCAACACTAGCTTACCCACGACTAGTCAAACTGAGCGTGACCGTATTAGCTCACTGACTGACATGTCCGTCGAATGAATACATACAAGTCAAGTCGTAGACACACCACGTCGTTGACATAGAGGTAACCCCCAAGTCGTAGACACTGCCGTTCCACTTTGAAAAGTCATTAACCACTCGTAGACTCAATAAAATTAACTAACCGAGTCGTAGACACTGCATCATCCAACCAGTAGACAACATTCTTTCAGAATCTACCTACTCGTAGATAGCACAATTCTAAGATTGTCCAACTCGTAGACATCCGAAAAAGATAAAAAACCTTTTGTTGACTTGGCTTTTCATGCCGAAGTTGGTCTATCTAGGTTGGCAAACGTCTGAAATTTAGTGTCGCCAAGTTGGTAAGCAGAAAAACTACTGAGTCTACGACTTGGTAATATTAATCTGACCATAAAGTTTGTGTCTACGACTGGTGATCCCTGCCAATTGGATGTCTACCATTTGGTAGTAGACCTGGTGTCTACCAGTTGGTTGTCTACTAGTTATTGTCTACTAGTCGGTTTGTATACGAGTTGGCGTGTCTACGACTTGACTTGATACCATGTCAGTCATACCCCGCTCACCAAGAAGTTCGGCAGTTCGAGTCAGACTAACCCATGACCATGTCCATGGAAATTAAATACATTTCATTGTTGCATCCCAGAACCCAATACACACGCTTGATCAACTGATCATCGTGGCATCACCATGCCATCAACTTCAAGTATACCCTGCTCAGCACTCTGCAGCAAAGTTAAGTCGTCTGACCTGAGTGTTGATCGTGCATTTACATATCAAGTATGTTCTCATAACTTGTGGCAGAGTACACTCAGTAACACTGTCACTGTTGATGTCTGTTTGCAGAAGTGTACAGTGTTCGGCAGCATCAAACAATTGGTCAGGTATGAAGTGAGCAAAATGACATATTTTACGTGAAAGTTAATCTCCCTGAAGTACAACAGACTGAACAGAGACACCTTCTTTCGATCCGAACTGGCCTGGCTGCTTTAAACAAAGCAGACAGACTGTCAATTTTTCAATTGTGACCATTGCTGATGATGTCACAGCAGCTAAGCTGCCATTGCACGCATTGTGATGTCATGCCCCTGGTGGATTCGAGAAAAGTCAGCAAAAAATTGTAGTAGTTTAAGTTGATTTGAAAAATAAGTATCAGTGGCCCGCCATTTTTATTTGCGAAAGTTGTTGTAGTTAAGCCCGAAAATATATTAGAATTTGAAAAAAAAAACGAATACATTAACTATTCTTTTATTCCCAAAAACAAACATTTTAATGTAATTTCAAAGGAACCTAGCAAAAAACAAGTGTGGGTAACCCTTTTTTTTCCAGGCCGGATTTGTAGCATTTACACCCTGACCAAGTAACAACATACCACAATTTCAGGAATCTTTGTAACCATATATTTGTCCAGGCCCATGCTTTGTAACGCAGGATCTCAGCTGTTGCTTACCTGACTTGCCTGAAACTCTGCCATGCATTCTAAATACGACTGCTCTGTGTTTAGCAACCCTCAAAAGTATTATTTGACAGTTTTGTCCCCGGGGGGGGTACTTCGCGGACTTTTGCATACGGATGCGCCACGGCAATTTTGAAAACCAGAACCATTTTAATCCGGAAACTGCGCCAAAACCACAAACCATTTTAATCCTTCACTAAAATTTTTTGAAAACCAATTTAATCTTCATGGTTTTTAAACCATTTTAATCCTCTTTTAAAGCCGATTCTAACAGTACCAAACATGTTGGGGTTGCGAAAACCAGAACCAAATTAATCAGAATTGTCAAAAAACCAAAACCATTTTAATCCAAGAAGACCAAAAAACCATTACCATCCAGCGGCGCCTCTATATACACCCTTTTAGAGTGAGTACCCCCCCCCGGGTTTTGTCCTTAAAGAACACTTACTATAAAATAACAAGTGAACTCAAGGACGCTAAAGTCAGACATACTGCAATTGAACCTCACTTCGGTAATAGACACAGCTCCATGGTAACGTCACATGTATGGCACTGATGATTGAAGCTGCATGACGTTATGTCACCTGACCAGCTGTATAATCCAGAAGTTTCACTTCTCAGAAATTTGTGAGATATATAATTAGGCCTATATATACAAAAGAAAACATTTAAATTATGTACAATAGTGACAACAACAATAGAAAACACCAGCAAGCAACACATCAATATGCCTCAGAGATATAGAGTAGGCCTATATTTATCAAGCAAATATGGTAAGCCAGTGGCATTGCGTAATATACACAGAGCCTCTTATGAAAGTTGATCAAGGTGCAATACTCATCAGTTGGGTGCAAGACACCATTGAGTGAAGACCTGTGGTTGTGGTGTTCTGTTCAATAAAGATTTTCTTTTGAATTTACTGAACTTGCAGTCAGAATTAAATACATATTTTCCTGTGTGACTGTGTTTAATAAGAGGCATTGGTCAAATTATACATACATGTATAAGCTGGCTAGATATATATACAAAGAACAGACTAAACTAATTTCTTGAACTTGCCCAGTAATAAAGAAATCCCTGTGTTACATGAATTGCACACATTTCCAATGCAGTGTGACAGTCAGAAATGCCCATTGATTATTAAGGCACATGTGACACTTATCTTTACTGCCCAGTGACCAGTAGCGTAGCCAGCGGTGGGGAGGGGGGGGGGGGGTTGCCCCAAGTTGCCCCCCCTGAAATGATTTTGGGGAAAAGGGGAAAAAATGAAATGGCAAGAAAAATTGTGATATTATAAGCAAAATGGAAAAAAATTGCAAGAAAAGGAATTTAAAGGAAGAGTTTTATCAGAATTTCCCGATTTTTCATCAGAATTTCCCTATTTTTTTTTCACAATTTCCCCATTTTTTCTTCAGAGTATCCCTTTTTAGCCTACCCCAAAGTGATGTGCATCCACAAAAAATCCTCAAAGTTTAACCAACGCGTATGCGACAGTTTTTGAATGTTATATATATATGTGTGATCAATGGAAAGTGATGTTTCTGTGAAAAGAAGAAATTCTAAACAGCGTCAAGTTTATATCTCACATAGGCGTAGGAGGTCAATAAATTTTGGGGGGCTGCCCAAAAAATATTGCCACAAAAAAGTAAAAATAAAACATTTTTGCCTGAAACCCCATGAAAAATTGATTTTTTCAAAAGTTTTCGGGGGGCCCCCCCCAGCCGTCCTGCCACCTATGCCTATGATATCTCAACGGAATTTTACCACTCCACCCGTCGTAAGACGGGTACCCTGCTAGTATTATATAAAATTCCTAATGAGTAATGACATTCTTATTGCAGGGCGCCTTACCTCCTGTTAGGAACAGTTTGAACAAGAAGAAGAAGAGGAAAGTGAAGAAACCTCAGCAGACTGAAGATGGCAAAAAGGCTCCAGAAAAAGCAAAGACAAAACGCATCAGTGGATTTGACTTCCGTGCTTGGGACAAGTTTGATGTGGTAAGTGACGGCGGATGTCAAGTGCCCTAGGGGGACACTCAATGTAACTGACTGTATACTTATGCCCCGGATTTTGACTCAGTGGATGAGGGATTATTATTTTCTAGATAGTAAAATTCTCATATGGGCATATTGACCCTGTTTTGTATGTTTTTTATGCTTTAATTGTTAATTTAAAATCTTCAAAACACAATTTATGTTTGCTTTTTAACCGACCTTACGTCGGTTTTTCCAGGAGCTCTAAAACGAATCTGGTAAAACCGTAAAGTGCAACCACGCACCAGCAAAAACGAACCAGCAAAAACGAACCAGCAACCACAAACCAGTGAATGACAGACGAAGTTTTCCAGACGATTACGATGTTTTCGAGAAATAATCGAATACGAAATAAAGCAATCGAAGTATCACTTTGGTCAGATCGTGTATTTAGGGTGTTATAATGTTTATTTAACTGAAATACCTTTCTTTAATATTTTATTTGGGCCTGGGTCGTGTTTTCGTCTGACCGGAAGTTATTCGCATGCGGCGCATGCGCGTAGAAAATTCGTTGTTTTTTTCAATTAATTTCGTATAAGAACGACGGCATCGAGTTAATTTGATGTATTTGTGATGTTATAATAGATGTAGAATGCATAAAACCTGCTAGAAAGTGTTATTTTTGCCGTTTTGTCGAAAATTTCACTGACCGGAAGTAGTTTCTCGCGGCGCATGCGCGTAGAAATCTTCGCTCGAGTGAACAAGAAGGATGCCATTGCTGAAATGTGACATCGATATCTTGAAAAAAAGCGATTTGGAAGGGTCTAGACGATTGTACAACTTGAATATTGTCAAGGTAGGCATTTGAAGAGCTACTGTGCTTGTCAAGTTAACGCATTTCGATGTAATTGTAAGTTTGTGTACTTGTGTTTGTTGAACAAATTCTGGCACAGTCAAGAGAGTGACAGCAGTTTTGGTTCGGTAGCAGGGGGGAACCTAAACCCCGGGACAGCCGCCGGTACGACGCGGGACGGCCGGGACGAACTAAACAACGGGACAGCACTCCGGGACAGCACTTAATCATGCAAATTATGACTAAAGTAACACTTTTATGAGGTCTACAGAAACGGCAGACCCCATTTTAGATAGCTGAGAAGATTTCCAATAGTATTGTGATAATTTGGTAGGTCTGACACCAGTGACCTTGTACCTCTCGATGATTTAAAAAATATGACTTAATTAAAGTTGAAATTTGTGTCATTCTTACATCATAAAAAAGGTGGCTGAATTTTAGTTTTACTAACTTAGATAGAAAGGACAGAAAGATAGATAGATAGATTGATTAATTCTAGTGATATTTAAGTATAATTATCCTATGTTAAATAAATTGTCTATTCTATGGCATATTGGCTGAAAATGATTTATAAAACGTTGAGGAAGAGTTTTGGTTTGATGCTGGTAGACAAACTGCGCTACTGTAATCTTATAAAGGTCTTTAATAGTTGTCAGTTTAAAGGGTTTCATAAATATTATTGATAGAGGTGTAAAAATCAGGTCCAAATAAGGTTTTTCTATATGCTTTATTCCTGACAAGATACTATCTGGCAGATAGCACCTGGATTTTATTCAGTGAAGCTTTGTTGGCTGTGCCTTATAATTTTATCCCATATATATATATTTTTTAGTTTGAGTGGAAGTAGGCATAGTATAGTTTTAATTTTTCTTTTGCTGGTAACCAGTTTTTGATTATATTAGACTAACTTAGTACTTTTTGGGTCCTTGGAATTCATAGTCACGAATACCATAGTTGCTTGTTTGTTAATTTCATAAAAAATAGAAATACAAAGTTTAGTGGGGATTCTTGTTCGCTAAATAAACAATATCTATTCATATTTATATAAGTAGAAAATGCAATTTGAACATGTCATTTAATCTTTCCCTTCTTTATGCATAACTTGATGGATCATGGGTAGAAAATTTATGGGGCATAAATTGATTAGCCTATTTATCAAAACGAACATGAATATTGAGAATTAAAGTTTCTCAGGAGATAGAACATGACCTCAGCTTTCTAAAAAGTGGTCTGCCGTTTCTGTACCTCAAATGGTTGTTCCTTTTTCAGCTAAAAATCATTAAATTTGCTGTCCCGGAACTCTGTCACGGCAATTAGTTCGTCCCGGGCGTCCCGTGTCGTCCCGGGCGCTTGTCCCGGCTTTTAGGTTCCCCCCGGTAGCAGGACGTTTCACCGCTGGGACGTTTCACCGTCGGCAGTGTGAGACGTTTCACCGCCAGTTAATTTCACAATTTGGTTATTAAAGTGATTGGAAAGGATAACTTAGTTGATTGTTTAGTGAATTTTGTTATCCTTCGTTATTCTGGTAATCACATTGTTCATTTAGTTACGTTTTCTTGTTATTATGCATGCTTTTAGCTACATTGTAACATGTGAAATGAAACAACGATATGTTAGTTCATTTGCTACAAAGTAACAAAAAACTTAGATAATAATACAGCATGTAGATAGAGTCACAACACAGACAATATTTTGCGTGTTTTTGTTGAATTATCCATTCGTTAAAGGGTAGCAGGACGTTTCACCGCTAGGACGTTTCACCGTTGGCAGTGGTAGGACGTTTCACCGTAGGTTCACCGCCGCACTTTTTCCTGTTTAAAAACCCAATGCAGACTCATGCTATCAGCTCAGATTGCTGCCAGTGCCACCACCAATGCTTGTAATATCCAGTTGATTACCTTCAGTGGCAGTGACATGATTTCTATTATCAATTGATTGGCACTTAAAACTTAAAGTTTAACATTTTCTGTTATTTTATATATGCTCTTTTTTTTTTAAATCATTTTTATTTGTCTTTTTATCTCTGTACTTGTAAATATTTATTATGCCACTTTGTGTGCGAATAAAGATATTGAATTGAATTGAATAATTGTAACAATAGGCCTACCTGATCACAATTTAAGAGATTTAATTGCAACTGACTGGAGGTGCAAAGAATGCCAGAGACGATTACAATTTTCAGCAACATCAACTTTCAAGTGCCATCTGTGACTGATACTTCGTCTTTGCAATGTTTCTGGGCTTCACAAAGCTTTAAAAGGCAATTAAAGTTGAAAAATATCATTTTAGATCGGCGGTGAAACGTCTCAATTTTCCGCTTTTGGCGGTGAAACGTCTCACTACTGCCGGCGGTGAAACGTCCCAGCGGTGAAACGTCCTATAATCCGTTAAAGTACTCCTTCAGCAATCCGCAATTGCCTATTGAAATCTTTCTTTTCCTTCCACAGGAACATCCTATACACATCTCTCAGGAGATTGATATGTCAAACAATTCCAGAAATTCCTTTTTCAAAAATCCACACCCTGCATGCTTGGACTGCACTTAAAGGATCTGAACAGAGCCCGGACATGGGTTACCTCTCAAGGTAAGCAACAGTTAAAAACACTTTTCCTCAAATAACTATAACAATATCATAAGTGCAGAACGTATCTTGCCGCGAACGCTGTCCATACATCTTATGTTACAAGTATTTATCTGCCACACATTTTAACTTACAATTTGTTATTTATATTCAGCTCCCTGTCCGATTGTTCCATCACGTCACAGATAACCATGAAAACCATCCCCAGAACAGATAAACATTACACTGCAAGGAACATGTACAACCAAACAGTCATCTTGTTGTCTTCAAAACTGCTGTGAGGGACACTAGTATGAATGTGATATATCCCTTCATGGATAAGCATCTCACAATAATCAAGCTGTTATACTACACACAAATCAGGTAAGTTAGAAAACAAAAGCAATGCACAATTTCATTGATGCAATTGTATACCTCATTATTTTAATAATCCATCATCATATCCACATGATTCGTGTAGCTCACGTTTCCCACATACTTTTTGTAGCTCAAGTTTTGTCTTTCTCACCCATGCAATACAGCCACTCATGTTTTCACATTCTGTCATTTCAGGCTTCCCTCTTCAACATTACTACAGAATAATCCATCGTCACTGTCATCAAAGTAAACAGCCCATTCTTCATTTCGAAACCCCACCCAATCTCAGGAATCCGCAGGAGTATATCAAACGACAAAAAAATTCCCACAAACCCCCTTACAGTGCAAACACTGATTTCATCCGTAAAGAACACAAATCCCGTTATTTTTCACAGACCACTTGCTCACATACCACTGACTGTTAACACAATGACCACGCCAGTCCAACACTACAAACCCTGAAACAATTCTGTCATGTCATTCACGAATAAACATTTTCCAATAAATTCTTAAAAACTATGTCCTCTCTTTGAGTTACATAATTTCTCATGCGCCTTCACTTCTGTGACTGTTCCATGCAACTATACTTCCAGTCCAAGATCACCAAGCAATCTCTCACTTCTTCAAAATATCAGTTGCTCAGTGGTTAGAGCAATGGCACCTAAAACTGCGTTAGGTCGGTTTTGAATCCGCGGATTCTTGTTTCTGTTTAAATAATCTATTTCTTGTATTTATAAGTCTACAAACTAGGCCTAAGTAAATTCCTGTTTCTGTTTCTTATTAGGACAAAGCGCTTGATGAGATGGAACTGAGGAATACCTCTTCGTCATCTGACCTTGAAACTGACGAGGAATGGGAGGCCGAGAGAACCAGGCAGATGGCCACTGTCCTCAAGGATCAGGTACTGTATTATTATAAACAGAAATAAGCTAAAATGTAATACTCTGGAGTAAAATAATATTGGAAATACATTTAGGCTTACAGTGTTTTGGAGTCATCCAATGACTGGAGTTTTGAAAAAAGAACTTTTTTCAGAAAGAGGAAAAATATGTAGGCTAGTAGTGTGACAGTGTTCAGATTATCTCTGCAAAGTATTTAATTTGTGAAAACTTTTAAGACTGACATGATAAATATGTTGAAAAAAAAAATTCATTCATTGCAAGTACTCAAAAATTTTTACTTAAGTACAGAAGTACTTAAGTAAGCACAGAAGTACTTAAGTACTCAAGTACTCATTAATGGCCCTGGTGAGGATCATATTGTCATTGATGACTTGGACTGTTTTCAGGGTAACCAGTACTTCAAAGAGGGAAAGTATGATGAAGCAGTGGAGACTTATACCCGGGGCATCTTCACTGACAGCAACAATGCCATTCTCCCAGCAAACAGAGCCATGGCCCTCCTCAAACAGGGAAAGTAAGTACATTTATTCAGTGGTGGGCAAGTTAACAAAAAATGTTAGCTGAGTTAACAGTTAATGAGTTAATCAAATCTTTAGCTAAGTTAAAGTTAATAAGTTAACTTTTTTGAAAGGTGAACTGAAGTTAAAGTTAAAAAGTTAAGTTAATTTTTATTTTACTTCGATAAAAACATGAGACAATATCTATGCAAATATTTACCTCAAGTACCAGAATGAGGCTCTTCTGTCTCAAAAAGAGGCACAGGTTAAATTTCCAGACGAAAAAACTCAGACAATGTCTGTCTGGGTTCCACTATTTAGTTATCTTTTGTCTACTCAAGTCTTTTTCATGCAAAGATGTGTCTTTTTGCTACTTTTTTTGACTTAAAATTAGCAGACTTTTTTAACTGTTATTAACTTCCGTTGATGTGAAAAAAAAGTCAACTTAGTTAATAGTTACTAAATTTGTTAGCTTCGTTATTAATGGATTAACGATTAACGCCCACCACTGCATTTATTATAGTAGTTAAATTCACATACGGGTACATGCTAAGTGTAGGAAGA
Source organism: Platynereis dumerilii (assembly GCA_026936325.1). NCBI lineage: Eukaryota > Metazoa > Annelida > Polychaeta > Phyllodocida > Nereididae > Platynereis > Platynereis dumerilii. The sequence goes on from JAPTHN010000011.1 coordinate 31,077,916, forward strand.
TGTATTGTCGTCTGCCGGGTATCTAGTGTAGGCCTAATGTTCCTACTTGTGACATAAGTGTTTCATTGCAAATTGTCTCAGAACTAAATGTGTGGCTATTCTTTTAAACATTTTTAAGTGCCATATTTTGCAGTAACTGTGAGTGTGAGGGTGCTTGTTATAATGGAACCTGCAGGCTTATTGTACTGCGGAGTTTTTGCTGTAATTACCATATGAGGTCACGATATAAAGACTAAATTGTGGTTTTAATCTGGGATCGTTGGCCCCAGAAAGTAATATTCAAGGCTAGAAAAATGTTAATTTCCAGGCAATTAAAGATAAATTCGAAAATTTCCTACAATCAGAAACGTCACATCTCAAAGAAAATCGCAATCTGTTGAAAAATTTACCGTCTTCAAAATAAATTTCCATTGAGATTAAGAATTCCCAGGCAATGACATGCATAAATTCCATACTTTTTCCAACTACTGTAATTCTGATGCGGGGAGACCTCTTGTGCAATTTTGAAAACCTTTTAAAATTTAATATTTCTCACATCTCTTGTCTACGGTTATGAATCTTTATGATTGTATTATCTTGCTTCATTAAGTTGTCTTTTTCAATCACAGATATGCGGCTGCAGAGTCTGACTGTTCCCTGTCTATCACCTTAGACCCAACCTATGTGAAAGCTTATGCCAGAAGAGCAGCCGCCAGACATGCTATGGGAAAGCTGGAAGAATCAAAGAAAGATTACGACAGAGTTCTCAAGTTAGACCCAGGAAACAAGCAAGCCAAGGAGGAGATTGAGACTATTAACAAGGTAGGTGTAACTGCGAGATTCTTTAATTATCTAATAGGATTATTTAATAATGTGCATATTTTTTGGGGTATGTTTTCCTCATCATATGATCATAAGAATGACATCTCCACAATAACTCAGCCGTCTTGTTATTTCAAGTGGTCTACGAAAGTCGCCCGTCTTTGAGGTTTACAAATGTCTTTTTTCAGTACTGATGGTCTCGAGCTTTCATTTGATTGTTATTCGCAAATTCCTGTCTGCCCTCTGAATATAATATTTGTGATTTTTCAACAGAAATTGAATTCTGCGCTGGAAATAACAGAAGATACTGGAATAGTGAAGCCGATTTACAAACCTCCAGAGAAGAGATCAAAGGTGAATAGAAATTCAAGTCTTTGGGTGTAGCTTGCAAGCGTAACACTACTGGGAGAAATGTTTAATGATGTGTATGATAATTTAAAGGTGTGTCCCAAGAGATAAGCAGTTTAAAGACTGCTAGCTTTGATCCTTGTTGATCTGGTATTACATAATTATATAATAAATAACTTGATTTATGAATTTCTGTCATTGAAACAGAAACCCTTGAGGAGATTGGTCGTAGAAGAAATCGTAGATGACCCTGACGACCGCCAGAGGGCTATGGCGGAGAGGATCTCGGAACAGAGTGGAGTGCAGAGGAAGGCGGTGGTGCAGGGGGAGAAGGAATTTGAACAATTCACTAAAAAAGGAGATGAGAGACAAACGTCCACAGCTGACAGGTGCAAGAATGTGGATCTCAAATTGGACTTGACTCGTGATGATGCAAAAGATGTGCAAGATGATGAGGAGGCGGGGGGAGCATCTCTTCCGTCTCATTCCTCCTCCGTATCTCCCGCTTCCAGCTCCTGCTCCCCCACTTCTTCCCTCAGCTGCCACTCTTCCCCCTGCACTAGCCCTCGCATCCCTGCTGTCCCCCTCAACTCGTTTCAGTTTCAACGAGACTGGAAGAACCTCAAGGACCTGCCCGACAAGTTTTATCAGTATTTTAAGGTTTGTAGATGTCTAATTGTATCTGCCATTAAAGCAGTATCATATCAGTGTGCAAACATTATTTGCATTTTGAGACTTAGTTGGTAGCTATGGTTTCTCTGTGCAGTGCAAGTTAAAAAGTACTTATGATTCTCTCTTATTGAATTCTCTGAATTGTACTCTGATCGGCCGTAGATGCCATAAATTTTTTTGAAAAGTCATGTTGATTGTCAGACTACCTGGTCTTATACGAAAATTGATGTTCCAAAATTAGGTACCATATTTCCTCAAATTAAAGCCTGGTCTCAAATAGAAGCCTGTCTCATTTAGAAGTCAGGTCAGAGCCCTATGGTGAAATAATAAAAGCCAGGCTCAAATACACGGCGGGTCAGCAAGTCCATACTCTTAATTGACTGCCTTGCATTCTGCCCAAGTGTTTACATGCAAGTTTACTTGCGTGCGTGGCACTAACTACCCTTGCCTAACTACCCTTGCCTAACTACCTACTTTAGTTATTGCTACGTTGTTTAAAACAATAAACGTCGGGTCTCAAATAGACGGCTGTCTCGTATAAACGCCGGGGTAATTAGGGCCTTTAAAACAATAAACGCCGGGCTTGTAAACTAGGAAATACGGTTAACCAAAATCAGTGATGTTCTTGAATCTGTTTCAGCTAGTATTTCTGTATTCACTTATGCCTTTTTCTTGCAGGAAATCTCACCTACGCAGTATCAAAAACTATTTGGGGAGGCCCTCGAGTCAGACATGTTGATGATGATCCTCAAAATACTGTTGAATCATTACGACAGGTAAGACCTCATTATCATGATGAAATTTTAAGTACTTTCGGGGCGAATATTTCATAATAATACTACACATTAGGTCTCATTAACTTTATGAGCAAGTTTCACGACTGGGCAACAAATTTATTGAAAGAAAAAAAAGGTTTCCCAAAAAAAAACACTTAATTTGTTTTTTAGTATAACTCGCCTTTAACAATTGGTGCTTCTTCATCATATCAGCAAATCTTCAATATTGGGCCTGTAGCTACAGTTTTCTGCAATTCACTGATTTCTTGAAATTAAATGTATCTTGGTACGGATTATTAAATAATTTTCTGTTTGTTCATAGCTATTCTGGATTATTGGTAGTGATTTAAATGTTTATTTGCTGATATTTTTATTGCAGCTTGCCTGTTGATTGCCACAGTATTCTAGAAAACCTGGCCAAAGTGAAACGCTTCTCAATGACAGTCATGTTTTTATCCTCACAAGACAAGCAAGGTTAGTTAGGTTAACAATGGCAATGCTCCCTTGAAATGCGAACAACCTATCATACGATGTGATACACTTTATCAATCACTTGTATCAGGTGAAATTGTATAGAAAATGTAAGCCTATAGACATAACATTAAGTATGCATTAGAAATTTTCAATTAAGGTGCAAAAAATGTTTTCATACTTGTGCCATTATTATTAAAGTCATATTCTTTCTTTTATCTTTCAGTCTTGACAGATTTATTCTCACTTATGGCGGAGAAGGGAAGTTATTCCCAGTCTCAAATTAGTCAACTGAAATCCACCTATGGTCTTCAGAAATAGTGCTTCTGATGAGTTCTTGAATTTTACATTTACATTTATGCAATTCCAATTTTCTGTGATAAATATTTATGACCCAACGATGCCTCTTCATCAAGATTTGTTTCTACATTAAACAATAGAAATTTTGTATACTGAACAGTGAACAGCAAAAGAAAGTTATCAAATATTGAACACTGCAATATTTGACAACTTTCTTTTGCTGTTCAGTATATATACACGTCGTAGGCCTACAAGCAGGTGCTATTTTACACTGATTGAATTTCTATGTTCTATACACCCTCAAGGTTCTCAGGCAACATCGGCTTGTCTTCAGTGTGGCCTATTGGTTTAAGGCTCAATACGTTTGTGGCTGTCTGTGCTTGTCGCAACTTGAAGTGGAACTTCACTGTCAGAAAGTATTGCAGTGGGTTATGCAATGTTTTACACTAGATGTCACCACCAGTCCATGTTGCAATATGTTCTTTTTGACTTGTGAACTTTTTTGTCATCTCTTAAGGTGATTTCACCAATCAATGTAGCAAAATGAGGAAAACAAAATTATTCTTAAAACAATTTAATAATACCAAAGTGATACAAAAATTTTCAGGTGTCTGGTTTTTCGGTTTTGGTCGAATCTACATGGTAATTGTGAGGCTTTAGTTCATCCCGCGTAATTCTTTGACTGATTTCTGGATGCTCCATTCCAAATCTTTTCAGGGATTCCACAAACATTTCTGGCATCGGAGCATTAATTGTGCAGAATTTCCCCTTCTTGCCGATCACAGGAACAACCGCCTGGGCAAGGTGCAAGTGCAGAGGAATGAAAATATTATCCGCTTTCTTGAAGCCGAGAGCTCGCAGTATTTCTGGCTGGAGTTTCTGAAAGGAGATAATAATAAATGTTGAGAAAGGTTTAAAGTGCTACGCAATACAATTTATTTAGCATGTTAATTCATCAGATCTCTAATTCTTGGTTTGGGGTGTGCTCCGATACGGTTCAGCAACAGTATTTAAAGTTTATGGTATATTGCTATTGCACAACAGTTGGGCGAACACAGAAACTTCATAGAAATTTTTTTTAAATGCTACACCGAGAACAGCATGTGAGTTGTCGAGTCATCTGTTTATTTTATCAATTGAGGTGTGCTTGGAAATAAGGGTGTAATGAAAATGCTACAAAAAACAGAGCACGTGACTTTCAATATTTCTTTATTTTGTCTCGTGGAAATACTCCAGTAGGCACATCACAATATCCACGTATATGATTCATACGAGTCTATATTTTTTTTAATAGTTTGTGGTCAAATTTCTCAATATTTACCATTTCAATTGTCATATATCACTTTGAAGAAGATATTTGGATATTTATAAATAGTACATAAATTTCAACATAAAAGCAATTATTGCATGAAGATGGAATTTCAGAAGGGATGACATGGGTGACTAAGAATGCCCATCCTCACTCTATTGCAAAATGACTGTCTCTTAAGTCAATAATGTTTTTCATGTCTCACCCTCTCACAAAAAGAGTAAAAAGACTTTTTTTAATACTTTTTTTACACATAGCTAAAGGAGACCACTCTTCAAGAACTATAGGAGAGTAAGGAGACAAAATAGGATAAATCATACAGGTAGAGTGTACTTGAAATTAGGAAAGGGATACACACATTGACAGAATAAACCGGCATAACAGTTTTGGCATCTTGCATGTATTTACTTGATATAACTCTAAGCTTATATAATTTCTTCTGCCTTTTAAAATGATGTTGTATTTGCTGGATTTATGCTATTCCATATTCATATATATTTATTTATTTTTCTTTTCTTTTCTGATGACATATGTATCTGTTTGATGCTTTTTTATGTCAATAAAATTCTATATATATATATATGTAGAAGTATCATACCTGTGGTGTTTCCTCCCTTATTGAAGAAGCCATAATCATAGGGATCCCACTAACTTGCGTAACCATGTGGGAATAGATGTGGTCGCCCAGAATAGGACTCAGTCTGTGTGCCAGGTACAATGGTAGCATATCATTAACAGCTGCAAGTAAGAAAATTAAATATATTAAATTTATCACAGGGTACCCACAGAAATTTGGCAAGCTAATTCCCAGTATTTTCCATGAATTTCCTGCTTCATCAGACGTTTCCCTCAATTTTATTTGGGCTTATTGTTGCGTTATCGCTGCTTATCGGACACCAAAAACTATGACCTTTACGGATGGGGGGCTTGTTTCACACATTAACACACATAAAACCAAATTCCCTGTATAATAATAAATTTTTGAATCCATGCAGGTGTCACTCAAAAAAAATTTTTTTTTTGAAAAAATGAATGAATAGATTATGGCAAGCAATCGGCACTGAAATTTGCTGATAATACATTAGGCCTATCACATACTGTATTTTAAAAAGTCTTTGCTTACACCAAGTGGGTTGAACTTCCACCAGTGACACATTGAGCCCAGGGTGTGACGCCAAAACTCGGTGCTTCATGTTGGACTGGATCGCTTTGCCATTTTGTCTCTTGTCTCTCGTAGCAAACTTGATGCTCTCATACTGCAAATACAAGAAAAAGTGTAATCCTAGATTCATACTTGTCAATACAGAAAGTAGAAAATATTAAGACACGGTAGTATAATACTATTGAATTTAAAACGGTTTTGAGGCTCATCAAAAAGTTACCTTCATAATGGAATGATCATCCTTATTCCGTTGGACATAAAATATATCATCACCTGAAGTCACTTGTTTGGGATTTGGTATTCCTAGTACTAGAGCCCTGAAACATTCGTATAAGAACAGAATGTGAAATTAAGAAGAAACCATTTTCAGTACTATACAAAAATTAATGAATTGTTTAAATTTAGAGGTAAAAATATTTTTAATCGAATGATGTTCCCCAAAATTGGACAGCAGGTTACACTGGCCCAAAACTTCCTGTGAAAATCAACACTATAAAATATGATGAACAAAAATATACTAAGATAAGAAAAGATAAGATATACTTTATAGATCTCAGACAGAGAAACTCTTGTGGAGCAAGCTCTTACATTCATACGGTCATTCATACATATAATTACATTCAAAATATCACAGTCATACAGGGATACAGTCATACATATATCATGCATTCCTTAGATTAATGTGATGGTTATATGATTTAATGCTTGATGGAACAAATGAGTTTTTAAAATGCTCAAAACTCCCGGGCAGCAAAGCAGTGCAGCACCCCCTGTACTTTGACCCAAAGCCTAAATATTTGAAATCAGGTGCTGTGCAAGTCTTTTAATGAAATTTACAGATGACGCTTACCAGTACTTGAGGGCAAATATCTTATTGGCCCTTGTGTTCCTCCACCATGTCTGCAATTTTTCACCAGCTTGTTTGTTTTTTGTGTAAATCACAATGCCACTATTCAGTCTGAAAATACAGGAAATAGTCTACACTTAATACAGTAATATGACTAGTAATGTCAAAGTAAGAACTTAAACAGCCAATACACCTTCTCACACAATAGAATTTCCAAGTTCAAATTTCTTTATTGATGTGATTAATAATACATTCAGAACTTCTTAAAAGTTAAAGTACATACAAATAAATAACATCAAAGAGACAAGAACTAATTTGAACTAATAGAATTGAAAATTACATCAGTATACTTGTCCATTTACAAAACCTTAAGCTTATTATAGTATATATGATCAAGGCTCCGATGTCCAGGTATGGCCGTTACGTCATGGAGAGTTTGGTATCCGGCTTTTAAACTACCTTCAATGTCATTGAAATCATAAGTGGAGGTAGACAGTACCATCTGCCATTTATATGTAATATTGCAAGATAATTGCTTTATTATCTTGGGAGATATTTCGTTTTTTTATTTTCTAAAATTTGTGGACGTAACATGGACAGCACACTGAAATTTTGAAAAATCAGACAGCAAATAGCATCTGTTTACCACATTAAAGTACAAATGCACTTATCCTTCAAAAATAAACAATGACTTTCAATCTCTTGTGAAACCCAGTGAATTTTGAGGAATAAAATGGTAATAATGTTCCATGACGTAACAGGACACCATTTTAAAGTTTAAAATCATGTTATAGCGGTTAGAACCTGACAGAGGACAACAAAATGTTTACTTTTTATAAATTACTTTAACAAAAGCAAAAACTGACGGCAGTATTGCATTGCTGTGAAGGATTTTGAACTGAATATTCACAAAACAAAAAATTTATGATGTAACATTGGACACCAATGTTCCACAGGTGATACAATTTCTCACCTGGCAATAACATATTTCATGCATTTTGTATAAATTACCGCCAATGATCTGAGAGACTATTATCTATGCCTCAAAATTTCATTTTCTTGCATTTTCATTAATTTTTAACCGAAGAAATTACTGCTAAAACACAGGGCTAATTTTAATTTTTTTATGATTTGCAAAAATTAGCACACTTTTTGCTTTTCTGTGACAGTAAATGAAAATTTATCAAATATCCATTAAAGGCTGCATTCCTGCAGTGCAGTCCAACAATATTAGACATCTATTTCTGTAGGGAAATTGATATTTCATGTGTTTAACCCCCCACAGACGATAGTTTATGTAGATACAAGCGAAGTGGAGTTTGACTTGAGGTTCATGGATTGCTTTGTGGATTTCTTCCAATAAAAATGCAATTGAAATTAAATTTCCTATCCTGTGTATCCTAATTTTACCTGCCAGGTACAAATGATGCACTCAAAATAAATAGTTTGACCAAAAGTAATCAGGATTTCAAATTGGTGTCTCGGTTACATCCCAGTCTTGTAAAAGTTATATCCTCGGAATTAATAAGATATCTTGTGATTGTCTCGCACAAAAAGTATTTAACATGAATTCATGAATGCTGGACTGTGAAAATGAAGTAAAATAATAGAACAAGCCACATTTTACTCTATTGTAGGGGAATATTGATTTGATCTATGCCCATGATGTAACTGATGACACCTCACATGCTGTCCATGTTACGTCATTGCCAAGATTTGGCTTTTTACACTTACTTATAATGTTAAATGAATATTGTGAACCATCTTGGTGTAACTCGTGGCTATTTATTGAAATTCAAGTTTGTATAACCTTCCATTCTGAGAAACTAAAAGAATCAAACCTGCTTTTATAGCTTTTTATCATGACGTAACATGGACACACGATAGGATGAAGTTGAATTTGGTGTCTCTGTTACATCCAGCTGTATTTTCAAAACAAACTGAGAAAAAGAGTTCCAGTTGCAGATTTTTTAAGCATTCATATGTTTGAAATGGTCCAGATTACAGATTTTGTCAAGATGACTGTCTTCGGTGCAAGTGGCTAACATCTGTACTAAAATATTAAGAGAGTATGACTTGGATGTAACATGGACAGCGTTGGTTACAGAGTGGAGCTGACTTTGGTCTGGATTTTCTCTTTCTAGGAATGGTATGCATTAAAGAAATGTGGCCAAACCCTTTGCAAAATTAGTTGTGAGTCTGCTACAGATGGTTTCAACAACATCTCTGCTACTGTTAATTCAATATTATCAACTTTCTGTCAGCATGTCACAGCAGATCGTGGATGTAACGAAGACCAGCCTCACTATGGCACACCAGATCCCCCTCTTATGCTAATTCAAGTGGTGATGGCACCTGTTTTGGTGTCAGAAATTATGCATAAGAATATGGAGATGTCATGAAATGTCTAAAAATAGAATATCCTTCGGCCAATAACAAAACAGGAGGGAGATTAGGGACGTAACATTTGGACACCATCTGACATAATGATTTTTGATTAAGTATGCTGTGGTGCCATAGGGGCTCCTGTAATATATTAAGCCATTTTCCAAAGCCATTATAGATCAACTCAACATTGACAGAAAGAAAATGAACTAGCTTGGTTAAGTTTAGCTGTCAGGAGCCATGTCATGGATGTAACAAGATGGACACCAAATGTTACATCATGGTACTCACTGAAAATAGGCCTATATCTTACCAAATTTGGTCAAATTACAACTTCTTAAAAAATTGACACAAACTTCTGTTATATGCCTTCAAATTGTAGTCGAAATTATTGAAATTCAGTTACTAATGTCAAACATATAGTAAAATCATTTTTGTCTCACCAGATGGACACCACAAAAATGTCCAACTTTTTACCACTTTTGCAAGTGCCCTGTCTAAACATTAATTAACAAGAGCAGTTATTGCCTTGGAGTTATCTCCCATAACGGCATGTATTTCATTTGTAAAAAAAGATAAGAGCGAAGAGCAGCATATTTCCAGGGAATCCATTTATTTATATTTTCCCATGATGTAACGGAAACACCTGGACATCGGAGCCTTGATCATATACTTAATTAAAATTAATTCACTTGTAAAATTTAGAAATAAATATTTGATTAAATCAGTTTTAATATTGTACCTGTGACATGGCAATCCCAGCCTGGCTTGCCTTTTCAAATTCAGTTTAATGCTTAATTCATCCATTGCATCATTCATGGAGAAGGTGGCAAATTCTGGCATGTGCATGTTCTTCATACTGAAGGATTGGTGAATAAAGTGAGGTCTTTCCTTATTCACTGAAGCATAAAGGACTCAATTAATAAACGTGTAAAATAATATAAGTATTCCTCACTTAACCAAAATGTGTGTACATGCAAACATGTACTTCAAATTCTTCAAGTTCAATTTCATGTCACATGAATGAATTATATCTTTTATCTTTTAGAAAACACATACGCCTACCTGTCATAGGAATTCCTGGAGGTTTATTCAATGCAATGTAATCATCTGAAGAAAAATTATGTAATATTAAAAAAAAACACAAATGAATTAAAATAACAGGGGGACTAGCTCAGTCGGTTAGGGTGTCTGCTCCGCTGGATGTGCTCTGCTTGCATGGGTTCGAGCCTGGGCAAGGGCAGCTTGCAACATCCAAGAGCTCTATGTACTATAAATAGCTCCTGACTAAGGTCCATCCCATAGGACCTACCAAAAGTGGAGGGGGTTGTACTCAGTGTTCTATACTGGGGCAACTAGAAGACCCTGAATGAATAGGGTAAGTGTCAGACTCACAGCCTTATCATCTCTCATCCATCATATGGCGCTCACCATGCTAATACAGGGCACTGACCCTCTAGAGCATTAAGAAGATCTGAATAAGGAGGACCTAATGAGGACCTGTGTTCAGTAACTACTTTATACTTGATACTGACAGTTCAGTCATTTGCAAGCAACACTACAATTGATTTAGTATTATCGTACCTACCATTGTTAAATATAATTTGGCTGTGAAGATGTTTGACCAGTTGGTCTTGAGTGTTCCACGGCACATATCCTGAGGTATAGAAGTGTTTTGGTTTTCTGTGTGTCTGGTCTTCCAAATCAGCAGTGACCAATGAGGGAGACTGTTTGGACGCAGTGGCCAGTAACCTCTTTTGAACTGTCAGTATCTGATTGCATCTTTGACAGATAGCACCCGTTCTCCCGTACATCTTGTAACTGTAAAGGTAAATAAAAAAAATGCTTATAATGCTTCAGTTTCAAGAATTTAACTGTTGAATACAGATTGTTTAAGATCCCGAGATATATAGTTTCTACATCTTGATATATACAAGGGTACCCAGTCAGGATGAGTTTCAAGCTATATAGTACAGTTGTTGTGCATGCAAAATCATGAAGGCTTCAGGACTAAAGGCCTACTTGACGAATGAAGCTTTGAATAAACTTCAACACAGAGGTCTAAGAACAGCTTTCAGCAGTTAATTACATTGACTAGTGGACACAACATTTGACCAACAACTTTTACCTACTTTTGGACAGTAAAAGTAAATCAAATTTGTTCAATTTCGGTATACATTGTAACACAGCCTCAAGTTTAGACAAACTTTAGAAAACAAGGAAACACCAGCTAAAAGCTGACCACTGGCTTTTACTTGAGCTGAGTTCTGATATAAGACACTAGAAGCTAGTTGGTGGAGACATTACTCACTGAAACAGTGGACAAAAAGCTACAAACACTAGTATTTGAGTCAATTTTGACAGCTGTCAAACTCATGCTGGAATGGGCGATATTATAGTTTTCCACTAATCTACCCTCTACAATTGTATATTAGAGAAGACGACTTGAAAGAAACTTTCCCGCAATCGGATGATTATAATCCTGCTTAAATACACAGGTTTACACAACATTACCTCAAGAAATATCAAGAAAACTCGCATAAATTGCTCGATCTCACTCGACCTCTGACATGGATGGGATGAAACGTCATCACTTTTTGTGCAAATTGCGACTTTGTTTACATACGAGCACCTGCAACTCCAGCCATGTGGATTTGACAGCCACAAATGTCGGCGAACAGCCTCAAGTTTTTGCCCAACTGCCTGGGGTAGGTGTTGATTTCTGAAGCAATGACCTTTGCTAATTGATCTTAAGATTCCACTGTACGTTTTGCGTTATTTTCGACGCCGAATGCAGTCAAATGGCATCGATTCAGTCTCTTCAAATTGGCAGTGTGACACCCGGGTGTGACAAGTCTCCATGTTCAATCAACATGACAGTGTTGTTGTTTGTTTGCAGCACATTAAATTTTCATAACTTTTGTCTGGCAAGCCGCAACTTACTTGAGACCAGTTAGTAATTTGCTGTTGTTGTAGTCAATTGCAGCCATCTTTTTGTCTATTGTCCACATAGTACTGGACTCCTTTTAGTCATTTATTTTGCCCAGGGCCTATTCAATCACTGCCACTGGACACTGTGGAGTATAGTAGTTGAAATTACTGATATTGATAAGAACTTATTGATTAAATGATTTTATTCATATTGACTTAATTGAGGTTCTTTTTGCTTTCAGGCTGAGCATGGGCTTCAGACAGCGGTGGGCCTTTGCAGCGCTTGTGGTTGCCACTTTCCTCATTGTGTTCTTTGGCTTTGATCCCAGCAAAGGCAGATGCCAGTGCAAGAACAAATGCTCAGGAACCCCCTCTGCTGACAACTGCAAGTGCAAAGCGACGGACAGATCAGACGATCCAAATAAGTCAAAGCATTCCAAGCTACCCGAGTTCCACAAGGAAGGTTGGGTGCTCGATTGCATAACGTGGAACAACAAATGGGAACTGCCTCCTTTGGACTCTGATCCGCACGAGTTCCTTCTGGAAGACAAGACGTTGAAAGATGGAGAAACGACTCAAGAGAGACAGGCAGCCTTTCGCGAGATATACAAGAAGCAGTACTGGCATGCAAAGGACACCAACTACTTCGGCATGCAAGCTTCGGGCCCAGGGGCCATGCTCAAGAATGCCCAGGGGGCTATTGCTGCCCTGCATGTAGTAGTGACTAGGCTGAAGGACCATCTTGGTAAGCCAAGCATCACCATCTTGGACCTGGCTTGTGGGGATCTGCAGTGGATGAATAAATTCCTCATAACCAGAGATGACGTCGATTACATTGGGGTGGACATTGTGCCTGACATTATCGACAACCACAAGAAGCAGTTTGCCAATCTGCCCAACACCAAGTTCATCCAGATGGACATAGTGACCACCCCGCTGAATGAGTCCTATGACCTCATCATCTGTCGCAGTGTGTTTCAATACCTGCACCAAGCAGATGCCCTCAAAGCTTTGTTCCACATATCGGCCAGTGGCAGCAAATACCTGTTGGCCAGCACATTCCCTGACACTACTCAGAATGGGGAAATCACTAAGATCCCCCTCAAAGACAGAAAATACCCCTACAACCTAGAACTGCCCCCTTTCCTGCTGGAGTCCCCTCTTTGCACCAGCTACGACTGGAATGTCCAGCATCTGGGCCTCTGGAAGCTCCCTGTCCGGCAGAAGTATGAATATTGACTTTATTTTGGAATTTAGGAAATGTCTTTTAAAAATTTGGAATTGTGGGCATAAATTCAAATTAACCAAACTTCTTTGAGCTCTGGACTCATCTCTCTGTTGTGCTACGTGTGTAGTTTTATAACTTGTGTGGACTTGGAAATTTAGAGGTGTCTCTGGAGAGGTGTCATGACACAGAAGCCATGATTGTAAATTGTATTTGCACAATAATTTAACAAATTCTGTCTGGTGCTTTTAATTTTTTTTAAGTATTTTTTTCTGTGTGTGTGTTGCCAAAAAAACTTTATATTTGCTTTTGAGAGAACTTTGTAAACAATTGATGAGCTAGTCTTTACATAAACTTGGTTCTTCATTTATTTTATAATTCTGTCTTATACATGTTTATTGCATTTAAATTAACATGCACTTTTACTATTCGTATTTATTTTAAAATCCTTTGTACTGTACATGGTTCATATTTCTTGCTTATAACTTGGCAGTTCACACTGAGTCAGACTTTTACTCACTGACTAATGTGTGTCTGTGGTTAAGTAACTGGAGTGAATCATGAAAATGACTCACTGAAACTTTTTTCAAATTTCTGTAGACAATTGACAATCGGAGACAGCTGTGTTTGCCCTTGTGTATACAATACAATAGATTCGTGAACATAATGACATTGCACTGTGCATGCTACGATTTGTCAAGTGCTGCTCAGAAATGAGGGTGCTGTTAGGCTGTTATATGATCGAGAGTTTTTCCATGAATCATGTGGCATTGTGAATATGATATGTTTGTACTTGTAGCATGTGAAGTGTTTTGTATACTTGTGGTCTCCTGTTGCATGTTAGGCTTGCAGTTTTAGGCCGCACATGATCTTTAGCTTCTCGGATCTTCTCAAGGCACTTTTTCTGGGTTGTACGAACTTGTTCGGCAGGACAGAAAAAAAAGCTGTAATGTCTAGTTTTTCTGTTGTCAATTAAATACAAATTTTTTGGTAAGCAGAAAATCTGATTGGTCGATTGATCCGAGAAGCTAAACATTACATATGTCTGGCCTTGATTGTGAGACAGTGCATGACTGTGTGTTCTTGGGGATTTTCTATCATTAATTGTGGTTAACTGCATTGTATGGATCGTAATAGATCACTAATTGATGTAGATTTAATGAATCTGTCTTCTTTGCTTAATTGCATGGTTTATTGCATAATTTGCAACATGCTGCATCCACCAGTTTTGTATTTGTTTACATGATCTCAATTGAAAATGCATGCTTATTGCTTTTGCCCCTCTTGGCTGATATTGTACTAGTCATTTCTTATATATATATATATTTTACATTTTTATTTCATAATTTAGAAATATTTACATTTTGTTATGATTGCTGAGATCTCGACGTTAAGATTTTCATGTGTGTTATCACTCACTGTAAGACTTATTGAATAAATGTCCTTTTTCAAGAAACTCTGTTGGAACCTTACTATGTAAACTTACTTTAATATTCTGAAAAAGACAAAAGCATCGTGGGTACTTGAACCATACTTCAACTATTACTTTAAGAGTTTTTAAGGCCTAAGTCAAAGAAAGTATCGTTTCTACTTTGGGGATTGTTGATTTTGATCATTGGATGTAGTTGCTGTATAAACGTGGCATGCCTTGAGCCAAATGGAATTTTGGTGGTTAAAATTTGAGCTCTTGGGTGCATGGCCAAAGGTCCAATCAGTGTGCGGAAGTTGCTTGGTAGTGTAGCATGGATGGAAGTTGAGCATCTTGACTGCCAGATATTGGAGCTTGGTGGTCAAGTATGTTAAACCTTGGAATGCTCTACAGTTTGGAGGTCCTAGGTTCAATTCCTTAATTTCCGTTTACTGGTTTGTTTGTCCAATGCATAATGCCCCCTTTCATCTGTTGAAACATACCCTTAGGGGAAAAAGCTACTTACAGTGCGCATGATTTGGGCCTATTTGAAAATTCAAGGCAGTGATGAATGTCACATTGAAATGAAGAGTTGACTTTCCTCTTCTTTTGGAAACTGCCATGGGTGATGGGTAACTCAAAGAGGAAATGCATGGAGTCAACAATCTCAACATGAATGGTCAAGGAGAGGCTGATAAAAAGCTAGATAACTAAGCATGAGTACCCTGGTCTGAGATGAATAGCATGCATCAGGCAACAATAAGACTTCTGGGGAAATTGTTAATGTGCTCATTCTATGAACTGACACATAAAATTACCTCATGACAACTTCTTGGTAGAAAGGCTCTTCTGAGAATTATAGGCCAAATATGAAAGGGCCAGACAAGTCAAGTCATATTACTGGTTATACCGTACCACAAAGGCCTAGAGCTCTTCATACATGTAGAGAATTGGAGCCCTGGGCTACTTGTGCTCTTAGTGAAATTCTATAGGAAGCTGAACATAGGATTCTGTATAGGATTCTGCATACATGTCACATCAAAGTCATCTCATTCATAACTGCACCAAGGTGAGTGCATTGCAGGATTTCAATGAACTGCTGTTATGGATGTGTTTATTCATTTATGAGTGCATAGTCGTTATAGCCATGCAGCAAAGCCAATAAAACTGATCGATTTGTTAGAGCTTTTGAGCAGGCAATGAAATTGGCTCGTACAGTGCACTTGTGTTGTTGTTAAAAAAGTGATGTACATGCAGAAGCACATGTATTGACTGACTCCAGATCAATATAGCTAAAGGTTTTTGTTATTGTGTGTTTATTCAGAAAAAAAGATCACTTTTTGACTGTTTGAAAACTGAAAAGAGATTGAAATAGCCTCCATTCTTGGCTCCCATCCAGACAATCCGATGATGTTGGGTGTTCGAATTTCTGGATTTTCATCAGTGGCTAATTTTAGGTTTGTTCTATATAAGTCCATTTCCCATGTGTATTTGAACTATGAAATATAAATGAATGATACAGACATAGTCAAGTACTAATTGGATCGATCTAATATAACGAAACTTGCAATATGTTTCATTACTTAAAATGAGTGACAAACTATGCTAAATTAAATTAGGTGCTTCTGTGGCATATGAAGTTGTTTTTCTTTTCTTTTCAATTACAGCTGAATTTAGAAACAAAATATATTACACATGTATATATAGGTGCTTTTTCTGGAATGAAGTGAGACAACTTGGTTATGAAAGTCTATAAATAATTGAGCTTCATATAAGCGTATCCGTAGACTATTATATATAATAAGGCAGAATAAATTTGTATAATTATCTTTTTTTTTTTTTCACCTTCGCTCTTCGTTGTCAAGCTGATATTACGAAGCAACCATATATATTAGGCCCTGCACCTCATTCATACAGCTGTATGTATTTTTGAATTTCGCATGCAGGGGAATTACTAGACTTCATAAAAACAATCGAAAATTTTAAAAATCTTCCTTTTCTGACAAAGGCTGGTCTATGTCCTCACCTGACCCCACAACTAAGCTCAACTACACCTGAAGGGCGGGGGGGTTATCTGAACTTATCTCACTTGAGATCACTGGACTTGTCATAATCCCAAATCTTATCACCAGAAGCAGATTAGATTTGCCTAAGATTAATTGAGAAAAAGGCTAATCCATTTTGAAAGACACGTCTGCCAGCCGCTATCTATGGCTTCAAAGAAAATTATCTTAATCATTTGCTCTATCCATCAAAAGTCAAATAAATAAAACCAACTTAATATATAGATTTGTGTCATTAGGTTAAATAAATTGTGACAGTTCAGGAATTGTCAGTTCTAAGAAGATATATCATTGGGGATAACCAATTCATTAAGCCCGTCAATTGTCAGAAACTGCCCTTAAAAAGGGTATATATATAAAGCGCCCATTGACCTGCATTTCACAAAGAAAACTAAATAGAAACTTTTTTTTTTCACAAACAGGCCTGCAGCCTATTATCTACCATTTTATTTGTATTAATAACAAACTTGTAATTTACCAAAGACAATTATTACAATAATGACATCTACATATATAGGCCTACACGTAGGGCTATAGGCCTTCAGCGCGCTTCTCCGACGTAATATATAGGCCTATGCAGAAGGCCTAATTATATAGCTTACTAAATTTTCATGTCCTCAAATTGATCTAAAATTCTAAATGAGAGAATTAATCGAACACTCGTTGCAGTTGAGCCAGTGCAGAGATTAATTGTAACGAGGATGATAAACAGAACTGCAAGGCCATCCAAAGTGGCCTTGAAAATTTCGATAGAGATTTAAATAAGCAGGAAAGTTTTTAATAAAATTATGCCATAAATTCAACAGCGCAGTAAAAGTTCAATTAACGCGTGACAGAGAGATCAGTGCGCATGTGTGAAGAGCTGATGGATTGCCAAATAAAGAGCCCCCCCCCCCCAAAAAGGTTTGAACTTATAACAAAATAAGTATTCACTTAAATAAGTACTTATTGTTGAGTAGAGTCCAAAGAAAAAGATCCAGTAAAATAAGAAAAAAAAATTATGATCAGACAGAAAAGTTACTGAAGCTTGAAAATTACACTATAGACATTTGTTTTAAAGCATAAATTTGAGAAGTAAATTTGGCCCGGAGGCACATATTTGGAAATCAATATAAGTTGGCCCAAGCTAATAGACCTCAAGAGCATAAATAAATTAAGAATTATAAATGAGTTTTTCAATTTCAGAATAAAAGGAAAAAATCAAATTATGCAACGAAAGAGGTTAGGCCGAATTTAAAAGTTTATAAACTATAGAAAGTTTAGCCTGTTTAGATCCATAGTGACTGAGATTGAGGCTTCAGTAAAACTGTTTTTGGAGAGGGGAAAGGGCCACTGCGGGGGTAAAGGGAAAAGAACATAGGCCTAATATAGCATTAATGGTCTGCTTGGCTTACAATAATTGCTCATCTCCGTGAAATAACTGCGCATTCTGAGTGAAGTAATGTCTCAAAATGTGACATGAATTGAAGAAATTGGAATGAAAAAATTCCCCCTCGAATATAATTGAAAGTAATTGGAAGTTAAGAAAAAAAAGAAAGAAAACAAACAATTCAATTGGACATGAAAAAAAAAAAAAAAAAGAAGTAAAGAACAAGATTGCCAATTATTTATTTAGGCCTATTTGAGGTGCATGCAGTGGTGTACTTGCATGGGACGACCATTGTGCCTTCACTGCCTTGCCCCTCCGAGTACAGGCCCAAAATTATCAAAAAATAAAAGAAAAAAAGAAGAGGATTAGGCCCAACGCCGATTGCAGAATATTAATGCGCCCCTCGCCCCCCCCCCTTTCTCTGGCAATTTCTATCTATAGATAGATCTATAGATACGCTCCTACGCGTCTTTTTTCTACCAGTTTATTTTGCTGATGAGGTCATCAATGGCAAAGGCAGAGCATGAATTTGCGGTTTTAGAAACTTGTAAATTACTTTATGTACGTACAGAATATCTGTGATTTCTTGAGTTTATTTGCATGGTCTTTTTTTTCAAGTGAAGTGGCAAAAAAAAGATAATTTAAGAGAAAAACAAGGACACCTGTAAGATGCTAGAGGATCGAGGAGAGATTTGATCAGATAAGATAAGAAAATGTTCTTAAAAAGTAAACAATTACATGCTAGATAGTGGCCCATAGCGCACAATGGATATCAGACATGATTAGGCCTAGGCCAATACATGGAAATAATTGCGTTGCAGAAATTGTCAGTTAAAAACAAACAACTTTTTTTTTTTTAGTAGCTCAAGTAGACAGGAAATGGGCACAGGTGGTGGACATGACATCATTGCCGTATGGCTAAAAATAGAAGCTGTCACTCCATGCGTGTCAAACAAAGAAAATCAAATCTCAACTGCATGTACAGTGCATGATTTTAAGAGCTATGATTATGTACCCACAAAGTGTACATAAATGCAGTTTATAAAGTTGGAATTATTATATTCATGCACGCAACCCACAATAAACTGCTCACACTTAAAAACGCACATGAAAACTAACTTGCACGTAATTGAGGTATGGTCATGAAAATTTGCACAGATTTAGCAGGCTACAGTAGCCTGCTTCTATTGCGAGCGTGAGCGAGCAGGCTACAACATTTCACTGGTAGTGCTGCCAATCAGGTCCTCGCTCACACGCACTTTTAGCAAATCTAGCTCTGTCCTGCTGACTTCTAAGTAAGTAAGAGTGTAAATTTAGGGCCGAAGGCCCAAGCTTGATTGGCGATTTTTCGCCCTACAAGCTTTTGGAATATTTTGATGGGATGGCCCTTCCTCGAGAGAGGGAGCTGTGGCAATCCAGGAAATGTTATGTGGGAGTGGAGTGGAGGTGGGTAAGGGTCAGGAGGGTGAGAAGGCCTGGGAAGGCATCCGTGTGTTGTCTGGGAGGATCTGGAAAAGATTACAATTGTTTAGTGGTCTTGTCAGCGTCGCAGGGTGGAAGATTGATTTTAACCTAGAAGAGGAAGAAATAATTTTTCGTAAAGTAAGAGTGTAAATTTAGGGCCGAAGGCCCAAGCTTGATTGGCGATTTTTCGCCCTACAAGCTTTTGGAATATTTTGATGGGATGGCCCTTCCTCGAGAGAGGGAGCTGTGGCAATCCAGGAAATGTTATGTCGGAGTGGAGTGGAGGTGGGTAAGGGTCAGGAGGGTGAGAAGGCCTGGGAAGGCATCCGTGTGTTGTCTGGGAGGATCTGGAAAAGATTACAATTGTTTAGTGGTCTTGTCAGCGTCGCAGGGTGGAAGATTGATTTTAACCTAGAAGAGGAAGAACGCCGGGGTGGATGTTTGAAACTACAGGATTTATGGAGTGGATGTGATGTTTTATAAGTGGATGGTGTAGTGTTTGGTTTTGGGTTAGTGAATGATCGGAGTCTCCAGAGGATGAGCTTTAAAAGGCTTTTAAGCACCCTCCTTTGATACCTTTAAGTGGATGGTGTAGTGTTGTGTTTTGAGAAGATGGTGGTTTATGTTTTGACCCTGTGCTGGCAGAGTGATGTGCCAGTTATTACACCAGTGGTTTGACTACCGTACTGGGTTCGGAACGCGTCAATTTTTTGTACTGTGAGTGTAATTAGTATAAGGGTATAAACTTGAGGGGATCTGAAAAGAAAAACATGTATATGGGTCAAGCCATAAAGGTGCTGCTTCTGAGCTGTAAAACATGTCCTCTAAGTTCAGAGGTGGCTGGCTAGAAGGGAATTTAATTGAGGCAGTCTCAATGAATGCTATACTGAACTATACATATTAGAATAAATTTTGTGAAAATTTGAGGTGAATACCACACAAAATAAAGAAGCTGTACCACTGTTTAGTCCTGAAAACAGGCCAAAAATGACTTTTTTTGGCGTTTGTGGCATGACATGGCCTAAAGATGACTTTACTAGCTGAAGGAAATTCTTTCTTTGTCCATTTTTAAAGTTTAAAATGATAACCCATGTCTTGAACTTTTATTTCATGCACAGTGAACTCCTCGGAACCTCATATTTGATGAGAAATAAGTAATTCTTCCAGAGTAACATTTTTTACTGTTTTTCGTTACTCGCCATTAGATTGTGATAACTCTTTATTTTACAATAATATTTAACTCAAAACAGTGTACATATGTCGGCCTAAGTGATGCTTACAGCATACAATCCAGTTTTGAGGATATTTTGAAGCAGAAATAGGAAAAAAACAGATTTTGCATAATGTCCTTACGTGTCCCTGTTACACGGCCAAAATTCTACCCCCTGTCCTTTCACATTTTGAAAGACTGTTATGATAGTTTTTATTTCACAAGAGTGCAGAAGAATGATGGAATAAGAAATATGCCAATTTGGAAGTATGGAGAACAACAATTAAGGTCAGGGCATGAAGAAAAAGGGGCATTTGTCCTTTTTTGTCCTTGTTACTCTCATGTTACGCCCCTGAAAAGCTAAAAATGTAACAGGACAGCCACTTTTTGTCCTGTTTGTTTAAGGTAACAAGGACATGTCCTGTTATGTTTTTAACAGTCACAAAGCATTTTAACAACTTTGATGGGTGTTACAGTTGCCCTATGACTTAAGAAACTCTGAACTAAATCATACCTAACAGATTTGTTAGATTGCAGCTCGATTGTAAAGTAACTCTTGAAAAGGTTGGCAATATTTGACGGAGTATTTTTTATTAAAACACAGTAACAGGACAGTAACAGGACAACAGCAATTTCTTTCCTGTCAAACTACAACCAATTAGTGGTACTTGACTGTAATGCTTCATACAGATTCTAGAAACACAGATACACATTTCCACTATGGTTAACTGCCCACTGGCCACCATTAATACATGCCTGTCCTGTTACATGTCCTGTTACCTATGTATGTCCTGTTACTTGTCCTGTTACACAGTTGTCCTGTTACTGTTTGTTATTTTCATTCAATTGGTCAAAAATAACACGAAATATAAGCAATATAACTCAGATATAGATAAGGCACATGGTACATATTTTGAACCATTGCATGGCTGAATTATTAAAATTCTTCAATCTCCAGGGTTTTAAAGACATCTGAATGAGTCCTGTTACTGTCCTGTTGCTGTCCTGTTACTGTCCTGTTACTGCACAGTTAATTACTGTCCTGTTACTGTCCTGTTACTGTATGTTTGGCTTGAATTTTGAATTCTTTATAGTGGCTATAAAAAGATAGTTTTACCTACAAAAATTGCATAGAAAATACCTATGTACGTTCTATGTGTAATAAGTACCTGAAGAGTTAACATCTCATCATTATTTCTACAGCTACAGTGCTCAGAACTCTAATTGTCCTGTTACGTTTTTAAAATTTTGAATCATTAGAATATTAAATATGTGTGTATGGGGAGCTTTCAAAACACTTATAAGGTGACCCAGTGGTGTTATATTTTATTCTAAGCATTTAATTTTGAAGATAATAGGCACCTGGAAAGTTAAATATGTAAAAATGTGAAAATGTTACGTTTTTTCAATTTCCCATTTGTATGGCTATTCCTAAAAAAATGGAAGGTTTAATCCTTTGTTATCATATTTTTAGTATGGGTACATGTTTGCAGAGCAATTATTTCACTATTTCGTATAAAAATTACAAGATTAATTTTTGACAGCTGTTTTCAGCTTTGGAGCAGCACCTTTGTGGCTTGACCCATATGATGAAACAGTAGGAGTAATTTCAATAATCACAGTGGCTTGAAGACCAGACTGTGTGTGTTTTTATGTTGGTGGTTGGTCAGATTTTGTATGTGATTAAGTTTGTTTATTGGAAGAGAGTTTATGTGTTTTCTTATGTTTTGACCTTGAGGGGCAGTAGGTGCACGTTACTACCACAGTGGTTTGACTACCGTACTGGGTGCCTAAGGCAGGTTATTTTTTGTTGTTTTAGGTTGTAGGATAGTGGGAATGGGGATAGGAGACCGGGTATGGGAGAGCTCTAATAGCCTTATTGGCATTGTATAGATCTACTAGAAGAGGGGAGTCTTTGTAGCGGTCAAGAGCTTTCCTTTTGAGGGTGTCTATTCTCGAGGAGATGTGTTCGAGATTGGCCATTGTGTAGAGGGCTTGGTTGGTGGTACGGCGTTGGCCAGGAATGTAGAACTGCTTAAGCGCAATCCTTAGGGCCTTAGCTTCAGCTATGGCGAGATGGTTTTTGGCAGGTTCAGAGGCAGCTGCCTGCTGACTTCTGCTGGGCGCGGACCTGACAGGCAACAGCGCGGACTTTAGAGGGAGCAGTTCCACTGACCTAGAAGCCAATTCGATACCCATTTCGATCTGAATTTCGTCAGTCTGCAGCCTCGCTCGCTCGCCTGCTTATACAGCAGACTGTGTTCAGTCAGCAGATTTAACTGAATATCCAGTCCTAGGGTAGGAAAAGTTTAGGCTAACAAACATAGTGAATTAGCTGCATCAGACAACATTAAGTGAGACTGCTTCAAAAACCAAAATCACAACCGATTTCAGTTGCTTCAATTAATTGACCTGACAAGCCATTGGCCAGCAATATTTAACTTAGCATGAGCTTGGATTGCAGGCCCACTGCCGAAAATATTTTACAGCAATATGTAGGAAATATAGATATATTTATATACATATATACATACATTTAAGAAATTCAACGTTAAAATTTTGAAGAAGGGAAACTTTCCATATGGTTGTTACATGCCTGGACATGTTGAGATAAACTTGCGCAACAGATCGTAATTGTATCTCCCAATGGCAGCATTTGGGGGCTGACTCATAAAATAAAGTACACAAAATCACAGCCCCCCCCCCCTCCCACCTTCTCAAAACTTTGAAAACTGGTTATCTGCAACATGTAGAAGGTCAGGTTTATTATTGAGAGTTCTGTATCAACTTTTTATCACTCATTTATTTATCAGTTATATAAATAGACATGCTGTTCAACAAAGAGTCGAGAAAGTGCCATTTCAAGTAGGTACTCCACATGTGTAAGTATATTTTATATCAAACTCTCTTTTGTATTAGCTATAAAAACTCCTTAAAGGGGGGGGGGCACGTGGCTCAAGTGTCATTTTATCTGCTAAACTTTTCTGAAGAGTCTGAAACCCAACAGGTGTAAATTGGCAGCTTGCAATTCTCCCATGCAATCTGGCATCTCATCTTCAATGGTATGTATGTGGGCATCTCTGATTCCTAATATAAACAACCTCTCAAAGATCCAACCACAGCGATCCAACCATCTCAGATCCAACCATTTCAGATCTCGCCGCGTGGTTGTCTCCGAAAACTACTTGCTTAATTGTTTACAGTTGAGACTAGGCCTATCAATTGCTAATTGGTAAGATAACTCTTTTTATCTCAGGGAAATTATATATTCATGGGGTACATTTTTTTCATCAATTGCATGTTGAACAAATAGCCTGTACATATAAATATATGATATATGATAAATAAAAACACAGAGGTATTCCTCTGTGATAAAAATTAGTTTTATGTAGCCTTGCATCCCACAAACATAGGATAGGATAGGAATTCCTAGAATAAGATAGGAGAGCATGATAATAATTATGTCTAAATGGGAATAATGCCGTTAATATGGAGCAGACATGCATGTTATGACACGTTTCAGGTTGCTGGTGCAATGTCACTGTCATGATACCTCTGGTGGAACAACTGCCCTAAAAGTTGAAATTGACTCATTTAAGCTTCCTTTATCACTCTGCATCGATCGTTTCAGAATTTCGACAGTGATAATGGCAGAAAAACAGCTCAAAGTTGCTTGAAAGAACTGAATTTATTCAAGCATGACCATGAATTCTGTCCTTTCTTGAAAAGTTAATGGTCTTACATGGACAGTCTGCTTGCAGTGGCATTAAATTGAAGGATCCACACTTTTTAAAAGTTTCAAGGATATAAAACACTTGAGGCTCAAATCACGGAATTTAAAAACAGACGTGCGCCATATGGCACCATGCGTTTGATTGAGAGGGTCATGGGTCCCAAATCAGGTCCAAATGTGGTGGCTGATGATAAACAGCAAGACAAAAACTTGCCAGCACGCTCACTGTTCACCACATACTATTAAAAACACATTGAGGGTGTCAGGGCAATTGAGCGCAACTTGGCTACTTCTTCCAGTAAAAGGCTGTTTGTTAAAAAAGATATAAATAGATTTGGATCCCTGAAAGGATCCAGGGTGTGTGCAGGTGAGTTGGATCTGGCGGCAGGTGGTGTCACACATGAGTCGTTGTGCAGGGGAGCGTGCATTTGAAGATGCTGAAGTCAGCTGATAAGAAAAGGACAAGAAGGAAATACATTAAAAACCTATCAATTATAAACTTGTTGGTACACTCATCAATGTATCAAACTTTCACAAACTTTGAAAGTAATTAATCTGTCCTGAGTGTCCTCCCCTGGCTTCTTGAAGATTACTTTTAAAAAATTAACATTGTGTCATTATAGTATCACCTCAAAATTAAAAAGTTGTTAAAAAGTTTGTAGTATAGCTCTTTATTTGATTCAATTTTTTTACCCAAAAATAAAACCAAAAACAAGTGTAGGTCTGCACTGCTTCGCACTGAATGTAATTATTTTGCAAGGACATTTGGGGTAGAATGCTAAGAGACAGTTTGTCCTAAAAAGGTCATGCATAAATGAGGCCTATTGGATCCAAATGAAGATAATAGGATCCAGGATGCAGTTTCATCTTAAAAGCCCAAACGTTTATTTAATAGCTTTGACAATAATATAATTAAGAAATATCATAATTGTCAAGATTATCCCCTTGATCAATGATCAATTGATTGCACTTGATCACTAATCAGGGCTCTCCCCATTTCACCGTCATTCATTGAGGCCTACATGTACGCCACTGCCATGGTAGGCCTAATGTAATATTTAATTTTCTATTATCAAATATGTCATCATATCTTAATAATTCATATACAGCATATGGTAGGTCCTATTTGATAAACAAAATTATGAACGACAATTTAGAGCTGCATGTGGGCTAATTAATGAGTGTTTTGGAATGTTGGTTTTTTTGTTGAGTCATGAAAAAGTTCCGTCTTAGGCTGGAATGCCTCGGGGCGGAGACACCTGGCAAGCAGGTCAGAGGTGACTTGACAGGTGATTTGATAGGTTATTTGATAGTCCACCATTCACTGGCTGACATGAATTATTACCTATGAATTATGATCTATTAAAAGGATTTTCCGGCTCATCGCCTTTTGCAAAAACATGCTCCTGTTTTTTCGCGCGTCGCACAATGATAATCCTCCAGACATCTATTTATAGCTCCAGACTTTATTTTGACTAAAGATAAGGGTGTGGTCAAAAGTCAAAGACCGCCAGAACATTGCTCTTACCTATCAGTTGCCACAACATTATGAAACATTCGGATAAATTGCAAAAACATGGGTCACGAAAGAGCGGGATAATGACATGTTTTTGTTATTAAAAGTTACATATTATATCATTTGGTTGAGTCAGCTCTTTATATTTCTTTAATTTTTTCTGCTCTTTTTTTTTTTTTGACGAAATCCAGGGTTGCTGTGGATTTTGGAACTAGGCAAAATGATACACGTCATCTTCGTATTGCAATGTCCTACAAAACAGCCCATACGTTAGGGCGACCATTTAATATCCAATGGGGGGGGGGGGCTTGGAGCTGTTTTTTTTTTTTTTTAATAATAAATAATTATTTTTCTCAGTTTTAATATTCTTTTTTTGCAGTCTTGAAATAAATAATTTCCTCGAGGAAAAGTTCAAGCCCCTCCTCCTTGTAAATTAAATTGTAAATTGTCGCCCCTTATTTCAGATAACTCCCGTGTCTATAGGCCTATTTATAAGTCAAATTATAATTAGAACTTGTTCGTAAACTTCGCATTTCTAAATTAAAATGTGATTTTAAAGCCACAATATGGTAACCACCACAAGATAAAAAGGGGGTTCCCCCTTGTCAGCATCAGACATGTCGAAATTGCGAAAAGAAAAAGAAAGAAGCTCTTATTGCAATTTATAGGCCTATAAGTATCAATTTGCGAATAATTTGCGAACATAAAGGTATAACTTATTGTTGTTGGCCTACAGTAAAAAGACAAGTTAGGCCTACTGTCATATAGATACATGTTGACTAATAATTAGCCCCCCCCCTTTTTTTTCTTTTTACTTTTTTAGGGGGGGGGGCAGACGGAAGTAAGGACACGAGGCAGTTCATTTCTTTTGTTCGATTTTTGTGGTTTATATACCTGATGATACACTAAGGGGAAGGGGGGGGGGGGTCATGTAAGGGGGGGGGGGTGCTTCAATCGATTTAGAAGGCGAACTTTTTGGCGCGCGACTCATTCACTCTCTCGCCACGAACAAGTTAGGACACGATCTCTAGCAGACGACACTCACACGTCTGCACTTCACACTTGCCATTCACCTCATGAGGACACTCGTTTTTAATCCCAAATAAGATTAAACCGCATTGGAATAGTTCTAGATATTTAAATTATTTCAATCATTCCAGGATTATTGTGCAATTACTCCCTTGGAACTTTCTGGATCTCAGTAAACAAATCATATCATTTCATCAGTTCCAACCAAGGTGAGGCATTCCATTACATTCAGTCTCTTGAAATATATGTGCTGTTTGTGCTTTGATTGATATTCTTATTGCCTAATTATTCTCCAACTTAATTAATCTGGAGGCTCTGGAGATATACACTTGGAGAGACTGTTAATTTCACAGGGTTTAATTGGTTTCTTTTTCAAAACCTATAAAAAAAAGAATTAGGCCCAAACTTCTACCATGTCATTTTGCTCGAAATGTTTTTTTCATTTATCGCTTCATTGTCATACATGTCAATAATGAACTACTGTAAATTGAACTTGAAAAGTGGTGAACCGACTGACCTCGCATTTCAATGACTTTTGCCAAGTCGGGTTCAGTTTTTGCCCGTCCCTGGAATCGAACGTCCGGGCTCAGGGGCCTGGGCTGAACAAACAGGAGCCAAGGCTGATCATAAAAACAATCCCCCATAAAAACGTCTTCTATGAAAAACTGCTGTAAAACAACCTCCATTTGAGCTGTCAGTAATTGTGTCTTATCATATCTGTGTTTGGTTTAGCCAATTGCTTGTTGACAAAATAGTGAAATTGCTTCTTTCAAAGGCTAATAGCCATACAATTGAATGTAACAAGCCAAACATTCCGTTTTAATTATGTTTGCAAATTGGATCCTTTGTTGTTATTTTGGTTGCGTCACAGCGCGTGTCCTGGGCGAGGCAGGCACGTGCACTGGAATGTTTGTAAACAAACCATTCTATGATCGAAGCACTGAGCGTTCCACTTGACTGCCTGGTCATTGGGGACAATCTTTTTTATTTTTATGAATTATTTCTTTACACCCATGAAGTGAGTCCCTGGATCCGTTTGCCCCCAGCCCTGTCACTTTAACTCAAGGACGTTTTTGTTGCCTCTGTCATTTCAGTTTTTTGTGAATCGCAATTTTCTCACTTTTCCAACTCAAGTCTGCATGGATGTGCAAGGCCATGAATCGGGCAAAGATAGACAAAAGAGATGTAGGGCTGTACAGAAAAAAGCAAACATGCATGGATGCCGTCAGATCTATATTAAAACATGCATGTTTTTCATTCTAGAAAAAAGTTAGGCTGCCATTTCTCTGTCACAGAGCTCTATAGGGTATTGCCCTTTAATGCATTCTGGAATGATTCTCCAAAGGTCTTTGACCCTGTCAACACTAAGCCATATCACTTAGACTGCTAAAATATGAGCAGGACTAACAATGGATGATTGGCAACATATTTGTTTGGTTATTTGTACATAACACAATTCCAGTAGGCCTATAGGCCAGCAGAAGTCAGGCTTCTTTGAAGTGATTAGGGAGCAATGAGCCGTGCTATTGGTTAATTCAAGAGGTGGCAGATCCCTTATTCCTGGCGCCTCTTCCCAGAAGTTCAACGCACTGGACAATTCTAGAAAGCTTTGGTAATAATTAGGGCTGACTCAGGTGTCAACATATATAATGCGAAATATTCCTGGTTGTGTCAGTTGTGGGAGTAGTTCCTCTTTACACACTTGCGAAAGCTAAAGGAGTATCAAAATTAAATTAATTTATAAATTACAATGCTTGGACAGAACATCATGGAGTCAATGGTGATTATTCTTAGCTTGTATTAGAGACAGACTTGAAAAAATAATTTAATTAATATCTAAAAGTAAAAAAACATTGGAAACATGCAATGCATAATAACTTCTTTGAATTTTGAAGTTCAATCACTCATGTTGTGTTTTGTTTGCAGTCTTACAGTTCAGATGTGAAAATGGAACAGTCCCTGGACTTGTACGGAGCCAGCCAGGACTGGGAAATCATGCAACTTCTGCAGGACGCAGGTCTGGAGAAAATCATCAACCAGATCCCAGAGGAAGAACTCAGGGTCCCCGGAGCCCTGGAACCCCTGGATCCCTGCTCCACCCAGGAGAACTTGAACCAGGAATACTTGAACCAGGAGCTGACCTACTTCAACTCGAACAACCAGGAGAACTGTGCCCCCATCCAGTGCAGCCCTCATCCTGCAGTAATTGTCAAACAGGAGGCCCCTGACCGCCACGAGTCCACTGATTGGTGGGGTTCTTGCCCTGCCCCAGCACGGACCATCACTTCCATGGACGCCCTGCCCAACTCTCCAAGCTCCTGGGAGGACTACAGCTTCAACTTCGGCCCTTCCTACTCACCCGGCCCTTCGGGCAGCCCCGGAAGCCCAGGTCAGGAGAGCGAGGCCTCCTTCTCCTCTGGAACTGTGGATGGGGGTAGCATGACCATCTCAAGACGTCCAAGGAGCAACGATACCCAGGTATAATTTTTATGTGCCATTTAAAAAATCCTATATTATCTGGGGATCGCACCCACTTTCTTCCGAGTGAGAGTGTATATATATTGGGTTTATCGGATACCCAAATTGTTTTTTTGCACCTTAAAAGTGTAAAACAGTTTTGAAATATATTAAATAAATAAATAAACCTCAAAATCTGAACCCCAGTCAAAAAAGTTGAATATGGGTGTGGTATTTTAAAATATCATAATTGAGCTGATTTTGTGGTAAATTGAACCTCCAAAATGATGCATAATCATCCTGGTAATCATGGCCTAACTTGTTACTTTTAATAAATAGGCCTAATAATTTTTTCTCCAGGGCAACTCGGGCAAGCCAGAAACAGTTCGCAAATTGAGGCGTCGAGAGCAGAACAGAGTGGCAGCCCAAAGGTGCAGGACCAAGAAAAAGATGCAGGCCCAGCAAACTGTCCAGGTAGGCAACTCATACTGTATACACAATGACAATGAGACCTGTATAGTTACCTAACTGAAGCTTCATTATGACTTATACTCATATGATTAAATAATTATTTTGCAGTTGCAAAACTTCCTGCATGACTATAATATTCCCCTCTCTAATTAATCAAAATAGTCAACTCATGACTGTTAAATTGGTCAGTGAAACTAGCAATGATTCAGCAAATTATTAATTTCATTAGCCAAATAATTGACAGAGTTCACCATATCCCGTTAGCACCTATGTGATATCTCTATTTCACAGCTGGAACGATAACTTTGGAGAAACGGTAATATTAAGAACCTCAGCTTGTAGGCCAAATTATTCCCATGTGTTATTGCCAAAACAATTCCATGAAATGCAATTTGACCAACATGTTTTATTTCAACAGGAATTCCAGGACCTGCAGAGGTCACATGACCGCCTGGTGGTGGAGGTCGACTACTTGAAAATGGAACGGAGGCGACTGGAAAAGGTCCTTGAGGAACACATGCAGACATGCAGGCAAGGGCCACGACAGGGCTACGAAAGTGCAAAGGGCCTTGATGACACTGGAAAGGACCTTGGCAGCTCTAACATTCCTAGTGGCTGCGGCAAGGGCCAGAATTCGAATTGCTGATAGACGTGAGGATCCAATTTGCCATAGGATCCAAAGATCGAAGGATCGAATGTAGGAGTCATTGGGTGCAAAGCCCCTGGTGGGCTTAAGTTGAACCAATGCACTAAATGAACTCTGCTGCAAAAAACGAACTCATCAACTTATTGGAAAAATGCTCAAATTGCTACAAGAGCTGTTGTGATCTCAGAACTGGTACAATCCATGTACATAATATCAATGTATTAATGTGAAATTCCCTGTGGTGTCTTGTCCCACACCTACCCACCGTGTGGGTCAATGTGGGTTAATAAGGACTCACCTGCTTCCGTAAAATATGAACTCTAGCCTCTCAGTTGACTTGGACTGGGTTCATTTTGGACTCAGTTCATTTGCTGAAATATATCCGCCTTGAGTGCACTTAATTGGCCATCGAGCTGCCAGGTAGCCCATGCTGGCCATGGTCATAATGTGCACATCTGTTTTATTACTAATGGGGAATTCTGACCAGTTTTACGTCGAATCATGACACATCACTTTTATTATTTCATCTTTTGATTTACATTGTAAATTGGTTGATAATCAAATGGTAGTCAGTCTTTAGTTATTTTACAACATTAAAACTTCAGCTAATGTTTTCCTGAAATACTAATTTCTTATATAAATAAGCCCCCCCCCCATCTCACTTGAAATTCCCACTGCAGAGATTACTTGACATGTAGCTAGTCCAAACAATGGCTCATTTTCCTGCTGTCCACCAAACATATTGTGTCAAGTAACTCAAGTAACAAAGGCTGATAATGTGAGCGTTACAAAATCCTGGGCAGTTTGCCAAATCTGGTTTATGCTGAGAAATGCTGACATCCAGCCTCATTGGGCCATTCACTTGTTCAGGGGACTGCAGGTGGACTCTTTACACTGGACTTTTGCTGTGGACATTCTGACTGGTAGTTTCAACCAGTTTCTTTCTTGATTGTAATGATCAGAAACTTGGCTGCCTTCCAGAAACTGCATGGCCTGGCTAAGGTTTGCACCTGCTCAGTCAGACAGTGACCTCAGACCCAAGAATTAATAGTTATTGCTTGACAGTATACATATTGGCCTTTTCTCATTTTCCTTATTTCGGTTTTAATGCAAAATTATTATTTGGAAAGGGGGGGGGGTCGTGAATTGTAACATTACTCATGCACTCATTTTATCATCCATTGTGTGAGTAATAACTGTGACTATAACTAATCTAGTTATTATGACCAGTTGTTATGACTAGTAATTTTGACCTGTGGGTGTATGGTGTATGACTCCGTCCACGAGCCAAGACGAGTGTAATAACACTGAATTCTGAATCATATGGCCACAACCCCCCCCCCCCTCTCTCTCTCTCTTTTTTGTTGGGTTCTGTTTTAAGTATAAGAAATAAGAGATAGACCTATAACTGTAAGTTTATCATTTTACCAGAAATAAACTCCCTCCAAATTGCTGTCATTGTCATGTCATCTTGACTTTTGCCTCCACCCCTTGCAACCTCCCTCCATGCAATTGAATTGTTTTTCCCCAACTCTGAATTTTCTTTTTGTTTGAGCTATAATAACTGACTGACTCAGATTGTAAATATGGAATGATGAACTCTACAACATTTACTTGTTCTACAAATTGACACAAAACGTCTTTTACAGATGTGCAATGTTTTGTCTCCAGATGTATGTTCGAATGTCATCATATGTCATTAATTTATTTTCTTTTATGAATGAATTACAATTGACAATTTGTACATATTATTGTATGGTGTATGTATTCAGAATTTTTTCATATGGATTTATTTTGATTTTTGATTTTTTTTCTGCCTTTTATACATGACGCAGTGCTCATGGCTGGCGGCCTCTCAGTTGGTTGATCTCAAATTGTACATTTCAGTCGAAGTCATTTCAAATTTTGATGTGCAAATTTAATAATTTTATTTGTGTATACATACATGTATAAAAGTTGTATATTCAGAAAAGTGACGTTGCATTCAGATGTAATATTGCAGATTTTTATGTCAAGCTCTGGTAAAATTAATTAAATGATGCTGCTGAGATCTGTTAGACCTTCTAACAATTCAATAAGCAATTAGTGCTTAACCAATCGGATGCAATTATACAGTGCCAATACATTTTCTACTGTCTTTATTGTTAATTAGCATAGATATTGTTAACATAGATTTAGATATTGTTGTAATTTGTTTGTTGGTTGTCACGTGACATGCAGATCTTAGTAACGTTTCATGACAAAACTCATTTAATGACGTGACGTCATGGAGCACGTTTTTGGCGTCATGATTTACGTCTTGACGTCATAGCGTACGATGTGACGTCACTTACACAGCATGTGCCTTTCCTTACTTCATTGCATCATCCCTCTCATACAGATACCTCATTTTGTTTGAAAAATATCATTTTGCAGATTTTTGGACAAAATAATTTTCTCCAATTTATTGAATAATCATCACTGTTCAATCCCGACACATCGTTCATAATTGTGATATTTTGGAAATTTTTGACTCCGCGCGCTTTTCCACGGAGGCTCTGAAAGCTGTGTTGATTTAATGATATCAAATGTCCAATTATATATTATATATTACAGAAAATAAATAAATACAATTTTTTGAAAACAAGAACACTTTTTTCCTCTTTTTAAAAAATCATTTTTAAAAACAATTTATACTGTTGAATTTAAGACTTGATTGTCTTCCCTGCTTCAAGCATCCTGCATGACCTTAATTGACCTGCAGTGGCTTATTAGTGGACCTCATTAACAGTATTGCTTAATTTGGGCAACAACAATTAAAGTTGTCATGACCGTGGCCAGGTATTGATCAGCCAATGGCAGACATGCAGTTACGTGGCACATTGTCTGCCCCAAAATAAATCTGATGTAAGCAATATTTATAAGCTGAATGTTGATATAGCAACTCTAGTAACATACAGGCCTGCATGAAAAGTCATGAAATCTGTAAGAGAAATAGGCCTATGGGAAGCCTGTAACAAAAACAGTTGAATGAAATCTCATAAATCCATAATTGATGGGTACGCCGGCCTATTTAAAAGCAAAGACAACCATCATAGCCGCCAGCCAGACCTTTAGAGGAGCCTGGGGAGGTAACCGAGGGAGGAAGGGAGGAAGGAAGCAAGGGGGGAAGGAAGGAATTAAGGAAGGAAGGAAGGAAGGAAGGAAGGAAGAAAGAAAAAAGATGTATACACGAGAAGATAGATGTCACTGATTGAGTGATTTACAGCTATCAATTATAGGCCCTGGACTACTGGCCAGATAGGCCTGTTATAAGATTTCCAACTAAATACATTTTCTTAGATTAAATCAACCAGGTTAAATTTTAGCTTTTTGTCCGCGAATCATGTTCACAATTGCTCCCGAGCAAATCCAATGTCAGGTCGCGTGTCATAACTCAAAACAACTCATCAATGCCTAATTATGGTTATGTAACATGGGCAGCTTCCCAGTCATAACAATCAACAGAAGGGAACAAGCTGAAATAGTTCATATAACTTTTGACTTTCGTTTGCCACGCTAGCCACAGCAGGTAGACTCAATACACTAGACTTTTACGTTGCACATATAAATTATGTCTAAAATTTTTGTACCTTCCAAATAATTAGGCCTTTCCGAAAGAAACCAATCAATCAATCAATCAAATGATAGGCCTACATGAAAATAAGGCGAGTATATATATAATAAGGCCGACAACGAGAAAATAAAAAAAAATATTGAAATCATGTCATATACAGTTTCTTTATTCTTTTCTTCTCTTTCGATATTTTGCGCGATGTTTTGCGCGTTCTGTGCAGTGATGTCCCGAGCAGGTCTTTCCATTACTTTTCATGACTTGGGATTTGGCGGGAAGCCAAGCAGACGACCGATTCAGGCAATTGGGTGACCAGACGATCGTTCACCTGCCTTAGGTCATTGTAATCATGCAAAATGACTCGAATAAGCTTTCTCTAAACGATTATTTGCACTTTTAAGAAGTTCCGAAGACCCTGGAAGTTGGGGGGCGGTGTTTTTTCTCAAGCCCTGGTCAGTTGGGGGCGGGGGTACTTGCATGTGACGTCCCTCGCGTGCCAGGACGTTGCGCTTTTGGCCTATAGGCCTAGTCACGTGGCAGGATTTATTGGATCCTTTTCCAATTTCACGGTCTGCTGCCCTGATCACCAATGAATCAGTGTTCAAAATATCTTCAGGATTTTTCTTCAATCCGTAAGGGGCCGGATCAGACGATTGTTGGAGGGGAGGGCTCTGAAAAAAAAAGACAATAACTAAGATTCGAGACAAAAAGCCAAACAATTCAGGAAGATTATTAAATAAACATAAAAGCTCATAAAACCGATGATTTCCACACGACTTCTTTTGAAACAGTAATACAGTATTAAATCTGGATCTTGAAAATTAGGGCAAATGTCGCTAGCCAGTCCTAATGTGAGTGAGCCCCGGCTCAGGTCACAAAGACGGACTAGCTCTGCTCAAATAATTTTTCGAATTTCTCAAATCCGAAATGGGGGGGGGGGGCAGTGGGAAGGGGGCTTGGCCCCCCAGGCCGTGTGATGGTGCCGAGTGAGCTGCCAGAGCAGTGAGCTGTCAACTTAGGCCTACTGCATTAAAGCATGCAACAGAGTCACTGTGCGTATTACTGAAATTTTTGTAAAATTTGGTATTTTTGTCGATTTCGAGAGTTCTAACACAATGTCGTGCATTTTTATCAGTGGACATGGTGGAGGGTTCTATAGGCCTAACATGCATTTTTGGCATTAACAGTTTAACCCCCCCCCCCCCACGGCCCACCTAATACCTGTACATTTTATGGATATATATATATATATATATATGTTGAAACAACATAGCATCGACATGCCAACTAATAGTCGTTTGTCATCATTCAGCCAAATTCATAAATCTTAAAATCAAATTACATTGTTGTGGTTTGTTTGATACTATTTTCCTCTCACAATATAACTGCCACCCCCTCTTCTATTTGAAATTGCAGTGCACTGCACTGATGTATATTCAGATCCTGAGGTTATCAAACATTATGATAACAATTGCTGATAAATTAAAATGTGCACTACATGGTAGCATGTCACACCATGTACAGTAGTGTATGTATAATACACAGGCTATAATAACTGCGCAGTTGATTTACATGATCACGACACCCCCCCCCCCCAAATATAAACCACAGATTTTTTTAACTTTCATTTCTAAGGTTCCATGATTGTGATAATATATTTTGATTCTCCACAAACTCTCCAATATTTTGTAATTCTAGTTCTGTTGTGGTACAAGTTTATGTTTTCATTTGCATGTGTCCAGCTGTTATGTCTGTCCGTCGGTCAGTCCTTTGGTTATCAATTAAGCAACACCAAAAATACTGCATCTTTTCTGAAGAAACTTCCCAATGGGCACATCTACATTGCAGCAACGTTGTGACAACGTTGCATTTTAGTAAGAAATACATAGAAATTCCTATTGCTTATTTCACAGTAGTAGCCTACAACAACTTTTGGGCCCCACTGTGCATCCTTTTCATGCAATCATTGGATCGGGCTGACAAATATTCCATGTGACATTCGTCAAGTTTTGTTCAAGCAAAGTTGAGTTATGTCGTATATTCAAATATTGGTGTCTGACGAAATTATGCAATTTTAAGCAATATAGCGAGTGGAAAGACAATACGAACGTTTTAATTTTCAAATAATTGTGCTCAAAACATTAGCATTGCATCAGTTGGCTAACATTCACATTGAAAAATTGTGTTTACTTGTTGTTACTGCCAAGTAACATGCATAATATTATATTTGTCTCTATCTTCTTAAAATTGACCTGACCAATTCGGAACCAACTTGCAACGCTGTCACAATGATGTACGTATAGTGACTGTCTCATTGCAATGGTGTCACCTCCCAAAGTTGCAGCAATGTCATAGTGTTGTCAGGATTTTAACATTGGATAGCGCAACATTGTGGCTATTTTCTAACAATGTCACGTTGCAACATTGACTGATTTATAACGTTAACAAAACTACTGTAACAGTTATCATAAGCAGAGAGGAAGTACTTCCACTCTGTCATAAGGTTGTGACTAGGGTCACACGTCTTACTGAAATGTAACCTGAAGGTCTTTGATATTGAAAAACGCCTAGGTGTCACTATAGGCTATAGCACATGCAGGATTTCCATTAAGTGCCTCCCTCTAGTGTAGGCCTAAGACTGGAAGGAAATTTATAGTATGACCTACTATGATGAAGTGGCCTAAACTTGGTTCTACAACTTCTACTTTTCTTAATGACAATTTGTCTTTAGGCCTATAGAAAACACAGATCTGCTCTATTTTGAAACATTATAGGCCTATATTCTTGGACCAAAAAAAAAAAAATAGGCGGCTTTGGAGCGTTGTTTTGTTGTAGGCGTAGGTCTTTCGCATGACGATCGTTGGAGGGTGGCTATGGACTTTTCGTTAAAGTTAGTTTCCTACTTGACACTGAAAAAACAATTTTGTTCAGCACATGAAAAATAACATAAGAAGAAAAGTCTGTTTACAACTGTAGCCTGGGTACAGTAGGCCTAATGTTAAAATTTTGAAAAAATGTTTGTCACTCATTGGCACGCAAAAAAAAAAGTTTCTTGGTGCTTCACGCAAGAAAAAAAAAGTTTGTGCTGGGGCCAGTGGGGGTTCCCGGTGGGGGTTGTCAATGGTTCCCCCACATAAATCATTGTTCTGCCCCAAAGTTATGTGCAGGTATTTCAGCTTTTCCAATCATCTGAAATATTGCTTGTAGAGGTAGCTAGGATTACCTTTTCAGAATTGTAAAATCCAAAATAATTTATGGTTGAACAACTTTTGTTTGTTTCAGTTTGCAAATTTTAGAGGAAAGACACCTAAAAAACATAGGTTGCGTAGCAGCAGACCTTCAGCGAACCGCATCGTATAGCAAAAATATTCCACTTAGCCAGTTTGGTGTAATCGAGAACTGCATGCTGCTGCCACCTGGCACAAAAGTCAGTTTTGTATGCTTCAGCATTGCAGCTCCAAAGAAATAGTTCCAATTTCATGGCACATTCACGAAGTTTCTATTCTACATTGAGGTAAACCAGAGTAAGACCAATCACATGCTCTAAAGAAGTAAACTAGGCCATCAGCATACTCAGAAACAGCCCTGGCTTCTTTCTGACAAAATTTTGTGAGTTCCCCACAATGGGTTTATGTGGACAGCTCGCTAGAGCTTGCAGAATATCACACTTTGCCACTAGGTGGCAACACATGACAGCATATATATATGTTCTGCCAAGGCTAAAAAAACCTGGGACAATGAAACAGCGGTCCATTTGTAGACAGCCATTTTGCCAATCCACTCAGGCCAATCTCCCGCCAATCTACTGCAGTATCAGATTTCTTCTGAAAATTAGATTTTTTTAGATTTTTTTTTTCCCAAATTTAATAAATATTACATAGTAAGAGTGAAATATGAGTCAAAAATATGTTTTCCATAATTTTTCCCCCAATTATTTTTTACCAATTGTTTTTTTCAAAAATTTTTTTTCTTCAAAAAATTGTTTTGTCCCTATTTTTTTTTTCAAAATGCTTTTCTACAAAGTGTTCCCCCCTTCAAAATTAAGCAATTGCGCTTCTCATTATTCTCTGCAGATTTATTCTGCAAAAAAAACTATGTCAGTTTCTGCTGTTGTAGATTATATGAACATGTATTTTTCATATTGCACTCATATCAAGCTATATTTTTTATTTGTATAATGTGGCACTGCTCTCGAACAATAAAATCCGAAGCCAGCATTTAAGCTTGCGAAATTGAATCGGCGAGAAAATGAAGAGAAAACTGAACAACTAAGATAGTTTATCTAAACAATTTAATATAATGCTTATAGATGTATATAATTATGTAACATTATAAATATATGCACAAACGTGTTTGTTAAAATTGGCTTTTTCTAGCCCATCACAGTCAGAAAGCTTTCAAACACCAGAACTAACATCATGAAGCCATGTAAACGAAGCATTCTTTTTATTATACACTGTGTGTAAATGAGGTAAAAATATCACATGTATATAAACAAGTACAGGAGCTCTACAGTAAGCCCTTTTAGACCCAGGAGTCAGTAGAAAATCAAATCATGACAGGACCAAACACGAATTCAACGGAATAGGGCCTGATTAAACTAGTTTGCAGAATTCAATTCCAACTAGTAGAATAAATTACAACAGACTAAATCAAACTTTAAAAAAAAAAAATATTCCAAAAAACAAAGGGCAAATGCGAAAAGGCAAGATTCGCAAACAATTGGATTCTAATTTTCAAAATTACAATTGTGACCTGCTCCACCAAAATGACTCTAAATGAGTTCAAAGTCGACCTCATATGTTATTGAGTTATGAAATTGACTTTGTTCTGCTGGAATTGGCCTTTAAAATTATGTTCCTAATGTTTTGATATCTCCATTCAGCCCAAAGATATGGCACCTCAAACATTGATGATGCGAAACATCAAACTATGAGAAAATGGCATTTGAATTTCCCGCCATTAAAATAAAATAACTAAGAAAAACAAGAAGAATACTCAATTTAGATCATTTAAAATCAATTTTTGGTAAAATGGTCTTAAGTATTAAAAGAAAAAGGAAAGGCTTTTTATATAATGTGATACCAACAGCTAAAAAACATCAAAATGTGACCTTTTGACGCATTTTGCTCATTTCTGGGAAATACAGATTGCCTACTTCGAACTCATTTTGGTGGAGCAGGTCACAATTAGGCTTATCTAAAAATTTGTCTATAAAAAATCCCTAGAGACAACAGATAAAACTCTTATCCACTTTTGGAAATGATTAAATCAAAGTGGCTTTCATCCTTGGATATCCTTTCTCAGTCAGATTTAGTTGAAAAAATTCCAACCGACTTTGGCAAAACACACAAATGAGTAGTTTATCCAAATGTGACAGAGTTGAAAATGAAATTCAACTGCCTTTTTCAACTTATTCGACAGACTCCGGAGTCTTCGCCCTTTAAAAAAGCTATTATTCAAGATGTCTCCCAAAAAACGGAAATGGCATTTTTAATTTAAAATTATGAAGCCCCAAAGCACAAGCTATTGCCCAAAATTTAAGAGTGAGTAATCGACAGGATATTTCAACCTGTGGTTGTGCCAGTATTTATGCAATGGACCAGCCACTGCAAGCTGGTCATATATGGGCCTCTGCCTGACCACCGATGGATCACATAAACCCAGACACAGCATTTGCAAATTTTATAAAAAAGTCAAAGTTTTTTCATGGTAGAGCTCCTTTAGAAGTAAATTGAAACACTAAATATATTACTTATAAGTGCTAAGGTGTAAAAATACAGTAAATGCTATTAAATACAATGTTGAATGGTTTAGAGATTGAGTAAAAATATTAAACAAATTGATAAATATAATACAACAAACGCAGCCGTCGACGAGGGTCTACCTATATCCATACGCAAATTAATCAAGGGACGGGGAAACAATAATATCTTACTGTATTAATAGACAATGCAATGTATAAATACAACATCAATGTTTCAAAAAAGAGTATAATATTATTAATGTTAAAAGTGTATAATGAATTAAAATAACATAACTATAAAAATATCAACAATTCCATTCAGTCCTGGTAAGTGGCCTCGGTTATCTTGGCAAAGTGCAATCGTGTTGCCTGAGCATGGTCTCCAGTTTCTCCCTCTCTTTATTCAGCTGTTTGATTTCATATTTGAGTGAAGTGTTGAGACATTCCAATTCCTGCACTTCCTGAAATAAAATCAATAAAATATTCAGACATATTCAGACATTCCCAGAAACATGTGAGCAATGAGCAACCATTTTCAAACACATCAAATTCTCCAAATGAGCTTAAAATAGGTAAAGTGCCTTGACCTATGTGTCCAACCTTCAACATGTTATACATGTAGTGTATGTTTGATTATCATTAATGTAATGTTGTCACAGACAGAGGTAACACCTATCAATAATTGAGTGCATACTACAGGCCTCAATGCGGTACAGAGATAAACGCATTGGAACATTTTATCAACAACCAAAGGTGTTCTTATTATAGGCTTATCAATAACCTAGGGTGTTTTTTTAATAGGATTATGATCCTCTATCAATAACCTGATGTGTTATTTCATGACCCTATATCAATAACTTATGGAGAATAAGTTGTTCTTGGTCCCAGGTATATCCATGATATGTTGTATTATTGTTCACTGAGTCTCGATAATACAACATATCATCAATAACTTAGGATGTTATTTTTATAGGATTATAATCCCTTATGGTGTTATTTTTATGGGAGTGAGAACCCAATCAATAACCTAAGGTGTTATTTTATAGGATAATGATCCCCTATCAATAACCAAGTCGTCTTTTTATAGGATTATGATCCCCTATCAACAACCAAGGATGTTCTTTTTATAGGATTATGATCCCTTATCAACAACCCATGATGTTCTTTTTATAGGATATGATCCCCTATCACCAACCAAGGATGTTCTTTTTATAGCATTATGATCCTCCATCGACAACCAATGATGTTCTTTTTACAGGATTATGATCCCTATCAACAAACAATGATGTTCTTTTTATAGGATAATCATCCCCTATCAATAACCAATTTGTCTTTTTTATAGGATTATGATCCCCTATCAACAACCAAGGATATTCTTTTTATAGGATTATGCATGACATAATCACATATCATATGATAAGACTAAATGTTTGTGCAACACAGTCAACCTGCAGCCTCCTGACTTCCAACAAGACACTTTATTTTTCACGCTGTCATGGCCAGAATCTGTACCCTTTCCCATTCCGCTAGCCCCCAATAAATAACCTAAGGTGTTCTATTTACAGGACAATGATCTCCTGTCAACAAATAATTGTATTATTTTTATATAGGCTTGTTATCCTCTATCAGTAACCAGTTATGTTCTTTCTAACCAATAGTGTTCTTATAATCCTGATGTTTCTTTTTACAGGCTTATGATCCCCTATCATTAACTTACGGTGATATTCTACAGGATTGTGATCCTAATCAATAATTTCTTCTATAGGATTATGATCCCCTGTCAACTTATACGGGTAATCTTTAAATTTCTTTTTATAGGCTTATGACCACGCAGTGACGCAGAGCTCTATACTGTCAATAATTCCTTTTATATGATTATGATCCTCTATCAACATTCAACAACGGTTACCATTGATGTCTTTTTTGCAGGCTAATGATCTATCAATTACCAATGATGTTCTTTTTATAGGATTATGATCCCCTATCAACAACCAATGATGTTCCTTTTGTAGGATTATGATCCCCTATTAATAACCTACGGCGTTAGTTTTAAAGGAGTAAGATCCCAATCGGTCAATTCAGGGGTCACATTTTTCACAACTTTCGTAACATGCCGGCCATGCATAAAGTTACAGTGCATTTTTTAACATAGTAACTGGGAGACCTTTTGGTCTCCCAGTGGACAGATTTGGTCTCCCAGTCATTGCCCAATTGGCATCACTGGGAGACCAACTTTTTCCAGACACTCAATTTCTCATTTGGTTGTCTCAATTTGTAGTGCTTTGGTGTCATTTGAAACCAGGTCTTCTGCTTTGTCTATCAAAAATATTCTACATTCTCTAATAATCTCTACAATAACTTTGCTTACGTCATTTTTCAGGTTTTCGATAAAAAAAAAAAAGGCAAAACAATTGTTTTGTGGCAATTAGTGGAACTCCTAAGTCGGCAGCCTGCTCAACTGTTCAAAATCCTTTGGCAAACAGAACATTGTACATGTATAAATCTATTATAATGGATCTGCATGTCAAGCTGCTGATCTCTTAATGTCACGTATCACGACGCTACAAAGTTGCGTTGGTCTCCCAGTCGAAAATCTTTAAAAAATGCTCTGTAAAGTTAATATAATGGTCGACTTTTCACATTATTTTTCTTAAAGCAGTGGCATTTAGCAAAAGACATTAATCAAAAATGACTCCCAGAAAGAACTCCACCATCACAACTTTACTGTAACACAAGGCGATTGCAAAAAATATTGATGTTGGAAAAATTTTGAGAATTAATTTTTTTTCAGATGCGCTGACGGGGAATTACATTATAAATTTTTATTTAAAAGGCGTCCTGTAGCGTTCTAAACTGAATAGAATAAGCCCAATATTGCATGTGATTGTTTAACAGATATGTCATCAATTTCGAGTTTCAGACTGGGGTTTTTAAGAGCTTTAATTGCATACAATTTCGAAAAACCTGGTATCATCTGCATAGGCATAGGGGGCAGGAGGGGCGTCAAACACTTTGAATAAGTAATATTTTAGGGATTTTCAGGCAGATATTTTGTGAATTTAATTTTTTTGGGGTAATCAGGGCAATGTTTTTTATTTGTTGACCTCCTACACCTATGACCACATTGTGAAATTTGAAATTTTGAGTTAGCTCTGATGATAAAGTGAGATGGTTGCACAATTTGTCAGAGCTAACACAGCTTGTTATTTTAAGTTATGATAATCTGTCAATTTTTATAACCTTAAACAACAAGCTATGTTCGCTCAAAGGAATTGTGCAACCATCTCACTCAATAATTTAAGCTGACTCAAAAGTCAAATTTTACAGTGCATCTGTCATATTCACTCTACCTTCGTGGCCCCTTCCGCGACATCTTTCCGCCTCTGTCTGCTCCGTCTGGCGGCCATCTTGTTTTGGTGTCGTCTTCTATTCTTCCGCTCTTCATCGGACTCGCTTGGTTCCTGAAATAGATATTTTCGGAAAAGTTGTATTTCTGGAAAAGTTGTTTCCCAAAAATGGAAAACTTATCCCCATGGCAGGAAGACTGTCAATTGAATGTAATGCTGTTACATCTTGTATAAGTTAACTTTTGGACCTAATCTATGTTTTCACAGTTGTTTTCTGGGCACGAAACTTGCCGCCCCAGGCCTTTTTCACAAAAATACAAGACAAGAGCTAGTAACGCATTGTACAGCCTTCATTGCCCCTCAAGGCTCAAGCCATAATATTATAAGGAAAGTATAGGAAGTTTCTGTTGTGAACATTCTACAAATGACGCCCTGAATGAGCATAGGCTTTTAAAACATGAAAGTTTTGTCGGGCTATCTTAAAAACTTTCCTTTTACAGACACCATAGTCACTGAAAATTTATTTGCCCCGAATTTGTAACATTGGAAATTAAGTTTAATTCATATAATGATTTCTTCCAAGACGAATATTTAAATTGAACAACTGTTGTAATTTGAATTTTGAAGGTCCAGAAAATAGTTCCGTTTGCCGCTACCCTCATGAATGCATTTTCAGTTACCCTGACTCTTAAGAAACACCTGGAATAAACTGTTACAAATAAATACAACACGCTTAAGCTGGTGAATATGTGTACACAGCTTCGTTTTGTGGATTTATGTAAGCACAGGATTGTTTCTCTTCGGAGCCCACCAAATTGCTCCGTAGGACTGTTTTTCCCCTTGGAGGATCGTTATTTGCCCCATGAGGATTAAAATCGCTCTGGAGGATCTCATTTGTATCTACAGGGTGAGTAAGTATAAAGATTTTACTGAGTTTTAAGGTACGGAAATTACTTACTAGTCATTAAATGTGATTCGAAGATCGATGACATAACCTAATTATCATAAATTCCCCAGTTAGGGGAACATCTGGGTTTTTTTTTCATCATCCTGTTTTTTTATGAAATATGTTTCGTCAAAACTTTGAAAGCCTATATTTCATAAAACTACTTGAACATTTTAGCCAAAATTACAGAATAATTTTTCTTTTGGTGAACAATCTTATGTATTAGAATGACAGAGTGCACTTTCCAGTAAGCTGGTGATTACACAGGAAATTAGTAAAGAATTTCAGATCACAGTTTTGACAAACCAATCAAGGAAATTGTTCCATTTTTTTGCTCAAGTATCTCTAAACATAGACACAGTGCTCAAAGGCATTTGATGGTATATTAAGACGATTTTTTAAATGAATTTTTCAAATAAGAGAATTCCCAAAAATGGCACTTTAACTTTTC
Source organism: Platynereis dumerilii (assembly GCA_026936325.1). Classification (NCBI taxonomy): domain Eukaryota; kingdom Metazoa; phylum Annelida; class Polychaeta; order Phyllodocida; family Nereididae; genus Platynereis; species Platynereis dumerilii. Next base: position 31,122,591 of record JAPTHN010000011.1, read on the forward strand.
AAAATGTAAGACAAAACGCTCCAATCAATCTAAAATCGCAGATACAGTTGTAAGGTTGTTCAGCAATCTACTAAACTTTCATTTTTCTAGCGTCAACAGTCTCGGCGCTATATCGTCACAAAAACGCGATTTTCAATGACCGATATCTCGGTCTCTATTGAAGCTACAGAAAAATTTGAAACATCACCAGGAAGCCCTGTTTCTTAGTTTTCAGGTGGTATATGGCATTATACTTTAGCTCTTTCATTTTAAAATCGAGGTGGACACCAAAAATTACATCTCACTTTTTAACCCCACAAATGCTTCTAACTACTGGAAGCACACTCACAAAATGTCTTGACCATTTCATCGCTTCAAGGCTTCATAACTTGGCCATTCTTTCTGTTTAATTTTTGAAAGTTGTCTTTTTGGATTTAGAGTGTATAAATCTCCAGTGTGTGAAAAGCAAACTAAGAATTGTTGAATTGCAAAAAAAGGTTATTTTGCATGCAGCTATGTAATACTGCGCTTTTGATTTATAGAATTTGTTGAATATAAAACATAAGAGGCAGGGCTGACAAGACACTTCTAAACAGACATTCAAGAATACAATACCATGGAAATTTTATTGCGTGATCACTGATCAGGCATGGAAAATTGGCAAAGAGATAGGCTATAAGCCATGAACCGTTTTGGAGAAAGCCGAAATTTGCATGATCTTTTGCATGTTGACATTGCAGAATGTTCGTTCATAACACTAACACTTGCTAAACACTAGCTGTCTGTAGATAACTTTCTATGTGAAAAGGAAGTGTTATTTATACAGGCCTCTATTTGTATGGATTCGAAAGTGTATATTCGAAACTCGTTCATAAGACAAAAGAAGACATTTTATAACTACTAAAATCCTCGAAAAATAACTTGATGTCTTCCCTGTACATATGGTTCTTGACTTGTTATAATTTAGCCGATAGATAAAAGCTTAGAAACACTTCCAGACACGAGCATTACACACGAATAATAACAAAAATAGATGAAATATTTAACAAAATATATGTACCTGTAGGCCTGTACATCTGATTTTATGTGATTGAGTTCCACGGCAACCGCAATACTGCGATGTAAAAACTTCTGGCATCCAAAATCTTAATTTTCTAGAGAGTTATAATTTATAGCATCTAAACCGACAGAAAATACTTTTTCTACATTGTTTGTAATTTTAAATGTTCAACAAGATCCATGCATGCTCAAATAGAAATTTAAACAAATAGGTCTATAATTAGATACTTAATCTACAAATGTTTAAAATCCTAATCCATTCTATAGGCCTATGTAAAGTGTAATTTGATCAAAGAAGTTGGAAATAATGCATGTGGCTTTTAGGCAAATATTTGCACAAAGCTTTGTACAAAAACCAGTTAACATTTATATTGTCATTAATTTTACAAAAACGTTTTAATTAGTAATTTCGGCAATAAGTACAAGGGATGTCTTGCATAGTTGGGGTATGATTCCAGGCTTTTTGGAATAGAAAAGCAAGCAATTTAAAATAGTATAGTAGGCCTACTTACTTCTACGGGTCTGGGGCTACTGGCAAACAGCTTGGCAGGTTCGATGTCTCCCAATTTCTGCCTCAATTTGCTTTTGAGTTTATGTTTAGCATCTTCCTGCGGGGAATTCTCTTCCTGTGGCGAATTCTCTTCCTGAGGGGAATTCCCTTGACAGCTTTCGTCTTCAGAATCTGTTTCCAGCGAATCCACTGAGTGTTGGCTTTGGTGTTGGGCAATCCTTTTCCTAGTTGACGTCACATTTTGGGGAAGGTTCTCATTCGAAGTTGAGGGTTCCTTTGGAGAAGGCAGTCTTCCTCCCCCAAAGACAGAGTTCGTGGCAGATGATTCTGCAAGTGAAACCCCCCCGAAAGGCATCTCCGCCACTGGAGCCTCCCGGGGGGTGGAGTTATAAGTCTGTGTAGTTGTACAACCACTGGATTTGTATAATCCTTCCTCCATGTTGTCATCGTATGTAATTACGTTTTCCTGAAAAAGAAAGAGGGAAAAATCGTGAAATTCTAGGATTTCTTGGTAACTCCTTCATTCATGCTTTGATACTTTATGAAATTCTGCATAGCTGTGTTCCGTATAATTCTCTCAAAATCGAAATTAGGCTATCCAAATTAAACTGATAACTTGATATATATAATCAAAACCACCAGTAACTGGCTTTACCGAAATGTTTGTTTATATCATCAGGGCCGTATAGCCTGAGCCGCATCCCGGGGGGGGGGGCGAAGACTGGTACCGAAACATACTCGCCCCAGAAGAACCCCGAACCCCGAAAAAGTTGAAATTTTACATGTTGTAAACTTCTGGGGGGGGGAGTGGCCCCCTGCCCCCCTGCAGGCTTCGACCCTGATAATAATTATCTAAAGATAGGCCTGGCCATAGAGACAAAATTTAATTTGCCTTGGCTTGGCTGCTATGCACAATGCAATTTTTGTAATATTTTGCAACACCTTCCTAACTTTCTAATAATGCTCAACAGAAAAACCTCCCAATGAACATTCTGGCGCAATTTAATTAGACAAAGGCCAAGCAAGTTCTCTCGAAGAGCAACTTTAATATTTTACTTAACAGAATGCAGAAGATGTTTTAGAGCTTTGAAGCTTGCACTGTAAAATCTGAATTTTGAGTCAGCTTAAATGATTGAGTGAGATGGTTGCACAATTCCGTTCGAGCTATCATATCTTGTTGTTTTAAGCTATAACAATGAAAAGATTATCATAACTCAAAACATCAAGCTATGTTAGCTCAAACAATTTGTGCAGCCATCTCACTCAATCATTTGAGCTGACTCAGAATTTCAAATTTTACAACGTGCAGTACCTACAAACATACCTTATTAATAGGCAGTGTTAGCCACCTGTTTTAAAAATCCCTCTGAAGTTGTATATAGCTAACACAGGAAGTTATTTCTCAGAAAATGGCTGAATGTTATAAGCATAGATTTTCCCGAAATTCAGATAACTAATTCTATAAGTCAAGGTAGGGGAAAGTTGGGTAATATGGGCAGTAGTTTAATATGAGCACCCTTTGCCAAATGACAGCTAATGCTGGTAGGTGCTGACCTCTGTTGGAATTTGTAAGTCTTTGGGACCTGATCATATTCTCAGCAGACAGTGTCTTGATTGTTGCCATGATATTCAAGGTATTTGTCACTGGAACATTTGGTTGTAATTTCTTTCGTCGTTTTTGCTTTGGGAGATTGCCTCTAGTATGTTGATGACAGTAGAAGATGCCTCGAAGTGATGTCAATTTGGTTAGAGTTACTCTTCCCTTGACTATGAAGTGTGGAAAGTGGCTGCCCATAATATCAGATATTTGTGATACACCAAAATACAGCATGATGTGTCGTAGGTTAATATGAGCTATTGTTTGTCTGATTTTATGGGCATATGGGTGCTTCTGTATTTATTGTGCAAAATGTTTGTCTGCTTATATGGGCATGTCAAGCAGGGGTGCTCACTGCTCATATTATCCTACAGCATAGCTACTTAGTTTTCAACTTCTCGTACCGACCCTCTTGTTGAGGACCGCCTGCAGTGCCTAATACGTAGATAATGGTATCCCACAAAATTTGGCAAATTCTGAAGATGTTGTTTAGGACTCTTGTGTGCTATTGTCTATTACAACATAAGCTGTCATCTTCAAGAATAGCAGTTATCCGAGTGCTCATATTATACTTCTAAGGTGCCCATAAAATGCCCTATCAGTTTAATATGGGCAATTAAAAAATTTTTTTCATAGTGATATTACTCAAAAACAAATTGACCAAATGTCTTAAAATTACCTTTACATTTTAGCCATATTCCAACTTTGTCTTACAAAGCAGGAATACTGCACTTTTCACATTTATGCTGATGGCTAGAGCCATGAGACAAAAGTATTCTCATATTACCCAACTCTCCCCCTATAGAAAGAAACATCCTTCTTTCTGCAAATTTATGTGTAAATTATAGCTCAACAAGGACTGGTCAAGGACACAGGAAGGTTATCTATCCCAACATGTTTATCTCTCTCGATATGGATTATAAGATTGGATACATAACAAGAATCCGCGGATTCAAAGCCTGGCTCAAGTGGCAGTGATGACGGCAAAATATGTAGCAATGCTGGTGAAATAGTTAAGTCTACTTTATGATTTGGAAATGGCAGAGAAAGGTGGTTCTGAATTGCGGCAAGTGAAGTGTTGTTATTGTGGTTGTTCCATGAACAAAATAATATCCAAATAACCACAAAAAGAATGTGTACGATTTTTCAAATCTTGAAGTCGCCAAATTTCCTCCTTTGAAAAAAATTTGGAACAAAAAAATTGTTCTTTTTAATCTAGGAAAACAATTTTTTTCTTTTTTTTAATTTAGGAAAAAAAATTGTAAATCTTGGAACAAAAAATGTTAAATTTGAAAAACAGAAGTTGCCGATTTCCTCTTTTTGAAAAAAAAAAAAAATCTTTTTTTTTTTTTCAAATCTTGGAAAAAAAAATTTTGGGAGAAAAAAAATTTTTGAAATTGAAAAAAAAAAGTAATTTCCATACATCTAGCTACCCTAACAAAACAATAAAACACAAAAACAGATATATTGAACCTATAGTTATTGAACAGTAGAGTTGACAGACAATATTTTCAGGCCATTACTCCTGAATTAGCCTGGCGAGCCAGGCTAAAAATGTAATTTTACATATTATGCGAGCTAAGCAGTGATGGAGATGGAAAAGCTCTTCGCTCGTGCGGCAGCGAAGCGCCATTTTAAAAAGGAAAATTCTGCCACCAGAGCACATAATTTTGGCCGAAAATACCCAGAGGACTGAAAAAGTGACATGATAACTGTAATATCACCACTGGTTATTGGATAGGGAGAGTTGTGGCACAATTTTTTAATCAAGGGAGCTCAGCTCCGGGCTCCACAAAGCTTCTACCCACTTTGATCACTGCTAAGTATCTAAAACTAGTAATTTTCATGGACAAAACAACGTTTTTTAACCTTTGACGCTCAATTTTTTAACTTTACATTCTTCTGTTAAATTTATTAAGAAATTCCTAAAACAAAATCACATTATGGGTCTATATAACTATACATCATTTAGCACAGGCCTTATAGATATGTGGTGTGTCGTGATTTCAAATGATGGATGTTGAGGAATGAAAAGAGTCCATGATATGATAAACATGTTCTCGACAAGAAAAGTTAGGCCCATATTGGACTTGGACATGGTCACACAACCTATTGCTTTGGCAATCACATTTCAAGTGTGAACTCTGTTGACCTGAGGTGCTAAACAGGTGATTATAACAAACAGTCAATGCCAAACAATGCTAAACAAGATAATCCAGCCTGCTATTTTGTAACAGGGCCTCTTGAAACACTGTCAGAACATAAGAATATTTGTCAGAGACATGAACTTTTTGCCAAAGAAAATCTTAATTGGACATTTTAACATCCATTTATTGACATGGGACTATCTACTTACTAAACCTTCATTGCAAGGGATATACCTGGAGAGGGCAAATTAAGCATATTGCCCCGTAGATGATAAAATGCAAGGTAAGAGATTGAAATTCTCCCAAAACCATGTCAACACAGAAAACTTTGCCAATTCACCTGGCAATTTTGAAACCCTTTAATTCAGTAACAAAGAAATCTGAAGGTGTACTTTTGCATAGATATAGCCAATAATGACTACATAGACAGTTCTGCATGGTGTTATGTTGCTGACAACAATTAGATTTATAGTAATTTGGCTTTTTTTGAGACATGTGCTTTTCTCAAGACATTGTTATGATCAAACAGGAAGTGCAACAACAGTGCCACCTTACCTACACATGTTGGAGCTTGAAGCTTGCGCCGAGACCGATATAACATTTCTGAGACAGATATATGATATCGCTGTGACAGATGACTAAAAATCTACAAATTGTCATATTCTCATCACCATCCAACCACCTCTTCCCAACAATCGCCACACAATCAACAAACTATATTTATACACAAGACTATACTCATACCACCAGAATAACAACAGCTATACAAATTGTTCTGTATCAACTGAAGACCACCATCCAGCTAGCCTCCAATGCCTATAGACTGCTGTGCCATCAATCCACCATCTATCTAATTCAACCAAGTTGGTTGATTGAGCACTTAATCAGCCACTTTTATACCTTCAGCGAATGAAGTTCCAAGAAGGTATATTGTGATCACTTTGGCAAAATGCTGTTGGTCTGTCGGGTGGCGTCCGGGCACCCGGGCGGATAGATGGCTTCCGGCCAAGACTCAGCTATTGCATACATGTATACATGCATGGAATTTCAATGATGTCACAACTCACAAGTTGCCCAATGATAAATTGACACCTCATTTCAACACGATCACATGTATTTGATCGGACTTGTAGGGAGTCATTGAGGCTAGCCATCAATTAACCAACAACCCAGTGAAATTTCGGAAGATAACATAAGATGTTCGCCTACACTGTAAATTTTGAATTTTGAGTTAGCTGAATTGATTGAGTGAGATGGTTGCACAATTCCTTTGAGCCAAGATAGCTTGTTGTTTGTAAGTTATAACAACATAAAGATTATCATAACTCAAAACAGCAAGCTATCATGGCTCAAACAAATTGTGCAACCGTCTCACTCAATCATTTGAGCTAACTCAGAATTTCAGAATTTACAGTGTATAACTAGAGATGTGTGTGCATAACATCACTTCTGAACAGAGGTTTGCCGCAAGAATCTCCTGAACTCTGGGAGTGAGAGATTCTTATTTCTTAAGGCTTGAACCTGCAGCTTGATATCACAGCATTACAATGGGCAAGTGTGATGTCATGCATAGTGCTACCTATACACGTATTTAAGTAAATGAAAATGGGTGATGTTTTGCCATTGGGTCAATGCTAAACATCCTATATACCAAACTGCATGTGGAAGCAGCTCTACAAACAAGTTATATACGGGTCAAAACTTCTGATAAGTTAGTGACCCCCCCCCCCCCACCATTGAAATTGCATTGGCTTTGTGAAACAAACTTATCAAAGACTTTGACTGATACCTAACTGAGAGGGCAGCGAAGAATAGCATTCGTTTGTATATCCCGTATAATACTTCAAATATTGTCCTATAAATTTGTGACCCATTACGTTTTTACTTCACCTGATGAGAATCTGTGTTTCCAGTTTCCACAAGCAGTTTGGTTCCGGATGTTTGGTATTGACCCAATGGAAAAACATCACACGTCTCACAGGCAGCACTGTAACTATTTGTAAGCCCAGCTTGATGCACATGCCTTGGGGGCTACCAGTCCAAGAATTGTAATAAGTTAATAAAATTTTGGTCGAGTCAAAATTTGCTTACCTGAGAGAGGTGACCAGGCTCCACTGGATGGGAACTTAAACTGCAGAATATTCCTTTTGATTCTGCTCGTATTTGTCACAAATTACCGTTTGTGTGGTTGGGCTAAGTTGACACACTTTCGAAGCTAATCCAAAATCTCTTTCCTCCCACTTGGCACTTTGGATCAAATTTTCTTCCTTTAGAAATCACAAGCACATCTCACACAGAGAAAATTGATGGAATTTCCAAAATCGTCAAAGGTATTCTGGCCTATTTCTTCGAATATTGTTCATCAGACAATATTTGAACGGGATAAACCATTTTTACATAAAAACTGTCATTTCCCACTCTCCCCTATCAAATTGTTGAGGACAAGGCTAGCGGATTCGCCAAGCTAAATTTAGAGGTTGCACAAGACCATTCAAGTTTAACACGACCTAGCTCATTAATTGGAAGGCTGGGGCACATTGGGAAGTTTTTCAGATATATATATAGGGGGAACCGGGGCACATTAGGATGCGAGGCACTATGGGACGGTGGGGTTTTCTTGGTTCCTGGCAAGGTAGGCCTATATGATATAGTAGTGCCATCATATCTTGTAATTTCACATCCTGTTGTTTCTATCATTTTATTGACGAATTACAGCCACATGCAGAAGTATACATTACATTTCCGGGCTAGGACTCGGCCCCTATTGCATAAACTTGGATGAAATTTGGTACACATGTAGCCTGTAGGCTGTGGTTATACTTTTTGAAATATTGAGAAACATTTATTTCAATTTTTTTTTTCATTTTGGGCCAAAACTTCGCCACAATTGCATGTACATGGATGAAATTTGTTACCTATATGATAAATTTGTGCCTTTTGTCGGTGTGATTCATGGATATTCTATACATAGATCTTGAAATATTGACAAAAAATATTTAAATTATTATTTTTTGTTTCCAGGCCAAAACTTGGCCATCATAGCATGTCCATAGAAATTTTATTATGGCCTACATCACCTATATACTGTTTTAGTGCTTTTTGTTGGTCTGCTTGATAGTTACTCATAATGCTTTTTCAAATATTCTGACCCATACCTCACAACTTATTCCTTGTTTATGCATGAAGCTGGTCCATATTATGTGTATGTATTGGTCTAGTAAGGCCTTTCCATCGTTCAACTTACCCTGGCATGCAGACGGGCATATGGCGGGGCATATAGATTACAGACCAAGATGGGCCACTATACTACATGCAATTTGGTTCACATCACTTTTATGGTGTAATGGTGTCCTTTTTAAATGTTGTTCTTTTTCGCTGAAGGTTTGCTGCTACGCAGTATGCAGCCTATGTTTTAATAGGCCTGTATAAAATTCGTATCTGACTGATACAAGCCAATAGTGATTTCTGAAGGCTTTGCAAAATAATAATTGTTGAATGTCTAGTCTACCCCAGTTATCTCTATGAAAGTAGAGACCACTGATCTACCCATTGCAAGTGATCATTTTGGCCAGTGCCTTCAGTCAACAGTTGAATTAATTTACAGAAGAGGACGCCACTGTGCCACCTTAGATCCTATATAGTGCTCATGTCCACAAACAGCAGGATGACACAGCTGATGCATGCCACTTGCCCAACACTTTCAATACAGGTACATGTTTTGCAGTCTCATCATTGGCAGCGATTGCCCCTATTCAGGGAGCCGTCCTTTGTGTACTGTCAATGCAAATTTCAGTCATATTCCAATCAAACAGTTACTGTAGGCCCATGATGTATAGCTCTATGTATTTCACCATTGGGTATCAATATCAATATTTCATCAAATGAATTTATAATGTCTTATTTGCCTTGGCTTCAGTCAAACATAAAATTTACTAGTCTTAAGGCTGATAAAGGTTTTAACTAGACATGCCTTCATTTATGTCTGATACAAGTACAGATAAACGATTAAAGGAACTTACCACAGTGAGGCAAACCATTTCCCGCCACTACGCACAAGATCAGTCTGTTTGAAGACACACACGTGTGTGCTGTTTAGTTGCCCGGATTGATAAACAAATATGGCGTAAGTACCAAGGCCTGACAGTTTTCCACCTGGGTTTATAAATTGTCAAGTAATTCCAATGTAGTACTTAAATTATCCATCCATTCTCTTGTGAGGTTTTGGGTAAAGTGACGTGGCAAATTTGAGTTGCTGTTTATGATGACACACTATTGCCTGGAACGTCACAGAGACGAACATTTTGGCTGAATGAGCAGGCCCACGTGTGTTCAAACAGGTCCATGGCCTATGGTACTATATAGAACACTCTGGAATAAATAAATGAATCATGGGCAGATGAGTTTCATTAAACAAGGATATCTTGAGATCATATGGGTGGACATTTTGCAGACTCAGCACTTGTAGTGTTGGCTTATTATATGGGATTTGAAAACCAAGGTGCCAGTAGGGATGTATAGGAGCCCATTGCGTATGCCGCCAGTCCGCCCCTAATCTCCAGGAAGGGGCAATTTGATCCCTGAACTCCCCCCCCCCCCCAAATATGAAAATGCAATGGAATATGATGTCTGAGACAATCTTTGATTGTTGTTGAGTCAGTGTTGACCACATTTGCCTGAAGTTCTGAACACTACATGCACTTCTGAATATTGCATTGTCTAGGGATTGGGGTAGGAGATTGGCCAAATCATTATTGTTTAGGCTTAATTTGTTGTCATATTCATTACGCAATTATTCCCACAAAATGGGTTTATGGCTAAATTTGAATTTGAGGCATATAATAATTATTATATTCATGATCATCACGGTGATCAATTGGTCCATCAACTTGGTCCATGGTTTAGGCATAGAGATCTAGGGGTTAAGTTATATATATAAATAGATCCATGGTTTAGGCATAGAGATATAGGGGTTAAGTTATAGATCCATGGTTTAAAGAAAAATTAGAGTTTGCCTTTTTCTGGTCAGAACGGCCACTGTTTGGAAAAAACATTGCAGCAATCACATCATTTACATTGTATTAAGTGAGTAGAATCTGCCAGATTCTATTCACAAAATAGAATTTTTTTTTACAAAGGCTCAGTGATTATACGACAAACTTTTGTTTTAATATTTAGGCCTACATGTATGTATGAAGGAGTGACAAACTTTTTTGTCTCAGTTTTGCCAAAAAATATTTTTACGTCCAAGCTAAAGGTGAAACGATTTTTTTTCATGTAGGACTACTGACCAAACTCATTTTGGTAGCTTCTGTCAAACAATTTTTTTTTTCACCGAAACTTCATAGCCCCTAGAACAACAATTCATGGCAGGGTTATTAGTTCTGATGGTTCATTAGTTTGCATTGGCTCTTATATATGGCTTGTGGCAACATCCTCACCTCTCAGAGAAGTCTGGTGTAATCCTGCCCTGATGACACTTACCACTGTTTCATGAAGTTGTAACTAAAAGAGTAACATTCCTCCGGTGTGACAGGCATAACTAACAGTTTGAGATCTCTCAATTTCTCAAAGCAATTGAATCAAATTTGAGTGAATGACTGATTGTTTCGTTTTTGCCAGTTTGTTGTTTCAATGAGTTTCTTTAAAGAAAACCACAAGCAATAATTAAAATTTTGCCGGAAAAAAGCTGACAACGCTAGTGATGCACGGATAGTGAAAATAGCCTAGGTAAAATAGCCAGATACCGGATATCGGATAATCCGGCTATACTGACTGCCGGATACCGGATAGTATCCGGATAGCTGGAACCGGATAGTAAATCTACAAAAAAGGAAGTTTTTCAGCATTTGCCTTTGATTATAAATATTTTTAAGAGCCAAGATCATGTCCAGCAGAAATTCGCCTTCTGATAGATTATTTTTTGTTAAGTTCCTCAGATAGAATATTTTTCGTTAAGTTCTGTAACTGAATTTAAATTTTGAAGATGGTTACATCATGTTACAAGAACAAAGTTTTTCTAGCTTTTTACTTATTTTTGAGCTTCCCAGATATCCGGTTACGACACCCTTATTTTGCCGGATACTGGATATCCCTCAAATTTCAATATCTGGCCGGATACCTTGCCGGATATCCATGCATCCCTAGAAAATGCACTAGAAAATTTCAGTATTTTGTAGAGTCTGTTAGCAGGGTGAGTGCAAGGGGCCCACAAGAATATCTGATGATCTGTTCTATGGATTTTTGGTGAAAAAAAAGTATGTTTCCCACTTGACACTGAAAAAAAAGTTTGTTCAGCACACGAAAAAACGAAGTTAGTTTCCGCCCATAGCTGGGGGGGGGGGTACTGAGATGTATTAATGCTATAATTGTAATAAAAAAGTTTGTTGCGCGTTCGCATGTGAAAAAAAAGTTCGTCCTTGGGGTAAAATCCATAGCCCTCCCCCCCCACAACTATTGTCTGCCCCTAAACGAACCCTGCAATGGGAGGATGTGTGGCATCGTGTTATGCCTATGTCCGACCTTTATGAGCCTGTCCTAATTAGCCTACCAAGTGCATAAATACAGGACGTAAAGCCCCAATCATCCATCCGACCATCTGAGCAATGCAATGAATGCATGCTCCATTCTGATTGGCTAATAAGTATAGAAAAAAAGTTAGGCAATACCGGTGTGTAAACTGTGTATATTAATCAGGTGTACTCCCTATACTTCAGCGCAAAAAGTTTAATTATTATCTATACTGGCAATACAGTCTTTCTGGCAAGTGCCAAGTGAATGAAGCGATAGCTTGTGAAAACACGGTTTCATCAGAGCTGAAACGAAGCAGGGACTTGGGTCAAGAACTTAGTAAACCCAATTAGGGAAGAAGCACGGTCAAGCACCTCAGATTAACTTGTGGTAAGAAGAAGACCAGACAACAGTGAGAGGATGGCACAGGATGCCTCATAATCTGGCATTTAAGTTGGATCATTGCCTTGTGGTGCCACCCTTGTTTTTCTCTCCCTCTCTCTCTGTGAGCCTGTCATCAATTGCCTGGGTTATTGCGAAATTTGCAAAGCAACATTGCATCAGAAAAGCAGCTCCATGGGGGGGAAATCACCTTCAACGCGTACGTTTATTATACTTTGCTCAAGCAAGGTCATCAAGTTAAGACAAAATGTAATGTATGTCCTCACTACTCTGCCAGCTGATTGATTGTTCCAAATTTCTTGATAGCAGGTCACTTCAATGAGCAGTCCAGTGAGCACCACATGACTAAAGTTGTGACCAATGGAAAATCACCATTCCACCACCAATGTTTTTCTTCAGGCAAATTCTTCTTTAATTGTGACTAAGGCAATTAGACTCTTAACTTAAGATTCTTCTATAGTTAGCTCTTTACAGGCATGCACTGCCATGCATACAACCCAATATTCACTGATGAATGAGGCAGATTGACAATTGATAAATGAAGCATAAAAGTGTATTTATATCATAGTAAATTTATTACTATACATCAAATAACAGTTACAGAGACCAGGGCCTCCCTCAGCAAGGAGTGGGAGTCCCCTCGTCATAATTCAAAATGATAATTCACATTTAATGTAAAATTTCCACTAAGATACAATCAATGCCCTTTTACACTCTTCATGTACTTATGCATACATGTATATCTTTCACAAATCCAACAATTATGACTTTTAATAAACTTATTAAAACTATGTCTTTCTGCACCATCACAGGATTCACAACACAATATAATATCCATGTATAATTTGCCTGAGGTTTCTAATCAACTATTTCACAGCTTCACAAATCCAGGGTCACAATTTACAACATCAAAATAAAAAAGACTGTCAATACAGATATAAAGAGCCACGTAAAGGCATTAAACTATTGATACATCACCCTCACAATTACAATTCTCTAACATTTTTTACAAGACTCATCTTGGGTAAATACGGTTAGAGTGAAATTCCTATATTAGAATCAGCCTATCATATCATATCTATCATGCGAAGGACAAACAAGTATATTTTGATTATCAGCAATGTGAAATCATGAGTATGAACCAACAATGTAAAGAGAAGACAAGTTCTGTCACAATATAATTATGCCAAGAAGCACAGGCCCATGCCTAATTGACTCTCTCCTTTCCCTGTATATTCAAAGATTCCATGCTCTTGCAGAGCCTTCTAACTTCATCTGAACAGAAAATAGGTCATTCTTGGAATCAGCCAATCAGAGAAGATTTTGCAAAAGTCACATTTGCAAGAAGTTCTCTGATTGGTCGAGTTCAAACGTGACCTATTTTCTGTCCAGTAGAAGTTTGCAGGCTACGTAAGAGCATTGTACCTTTGAAAATACTAGTGACAAGTAGAGACCATCCGGCTTGGGCCTGCTCATGAAGACATTCTGTACTGGAATTAGTCGACTATCAAAAACTATGTGAGGTAATACTATTGTATACAATGAAGTGAAAAATTAAAAAATGTAAAATTAACATAACATGCCGTCAGTTGTGCGGATATAGAATGTAACATAAAAGATAGACTGGTCTTGAGATAAGACCTGGTCATAGTCAACAACAGTCTTGTGCTTTTAAGCGTTAACATCACTTGGTGATGTTTTTATCACAGTACGCTTTATGTCTTGGTGAATCTGGTGTCACACTGAGTCGTCTTGTCATGTCGCTTGAGCAGTGTTACAAGAGACGACTTCTCGTCAAGCAGTTTTTCGACGGCTGATTTTAACTCCTTATTGCGGAATTCGAGTTGATTAATCTCCTGAAAGACATGTAAAGCCAAATTTCAAAACTCAAGAATTTGAAGAACACACATTATTAACAAGTGAAACTGAATTGGAAATGCTTTTGAATTGTACACACATGTATTATTGGTTGACATATTTGGGACTGCTGCCCTCTAGGGGATATTCTTGCACTTTACAAATTTTCCTTGGTCAATTTATGATAATGAACTATCCTTAGTTTTTCAGAATATATTACATCAAAGTGATAGATTTTGACAGATTGCAATAGAAAGGAGAAAATAGTAATTTAATCATACTAACCACTTGCAGTCCCTCAGCCAGGTCCCTCTTCCTTTTCCTGCATCTCTGGGCTGCCTCCTTGTTTCTCTCTCTCCTTCTCTTGACCTTCTCTTCCTCTTGGGGAGTCAACTGCAAAGCAACAATATTATCCATAAGTTAACTCCTTCTCTGGTTGTGTTTATGGATTTGGATTTATGAAAGAGGCTGAGAGGAGAGTGTGTTATTATGTATTGCAGTGGATTGTGCAACCAGGGATAACAACAGCTAACCACTGTCTTAAAAGTGTGACTGCCACTAAGATGAGAGCAGTCCCCTTCCACTGAGGTGACTGTCACCACTATTCCACAGACTCTACACAATGTAAAGACGTTTTATTTATTTGATTCTGTTTATCTCTTTGTTTCCAATTGTACTTTGCAGATGTTGTTAAATAAATAAACTATTATTACTTTCAACTGATGACAGCAAAGCAATCAAAATGCAGATTGATCTGGTCACAGTGGCCAGTGCCCTTTGTTGGCTTAATATTTAAATTAAATTGTTGATAAGAGTAAGATTGTTAATTGTGTCATAGACACTTACCCCTGGACTGGGTGATGCGCTGCCGTCACTGCTGGTGTCGGATAAATCTTTTCCGCTGGACAGGAGGCGCAATTGAATGGAGCAGCGCAGTTCTTCTTTTAGCAGGGGTGTTGCGCTTCCGGAATAGGCGGCCATATTGGCGGCATGCTCCAAGGAACTGTCGGTGGACTGCATGGAGGGCATCATGGCCCGGAAGACATCATCATTCAGGTCGATGTTCAGCATCGGCGTTCCGGCTTCTCCGGCAGAGTCTCCCTCTGCCACATTCTTCTGTTTGTCGTCATGGATCATCGTGGAACTTTGTGTCTGAAGAGAAAAATGCAGGAATTTAAAGCATTGCATCAAAAATATCAAAGTAAAAACAATTTGAATGGTACATGACAAATGTAGTGTGCTTTCAGGAACTGTGTCACAGATAAGCAATGGAGAGTTGCAGGTGACATAAATAGATCTCATGAGCAGATCTGTTGTATAATGTCATCAGCAATGCACATACATTCAGGACAAAGGCAGACACGTTGGTGATAGCAACTTAGTGAAGAGAATACCCACTGTGTGGACTTTCAGTAGCTGGTGCCATTTGCTGGCCATGCAGGTCTTGATGCACTTGGCAAACATGTTGCAAGTTGTAGGTGTGTAGAACATGTAGGTCTAAGTTTCTGATAAAAGATGCAAGTAGAGACATCAAGGGCTGATCTGCTCTCAGTGACGTCTCAGGCAAAGTGCTGGTGGGAGCTGACTTGGCCAAGGTTGATGTAAGGGGGGCATTTTGAAATGAGGAGCTCATCTGATGCAATGGCCAGGCCCCAGCCAAGCCTCCAGGTGGGGCCAATCACAAGCCTGGCCCAGGACACACCTCCCCTCCTAGCCAACCACCTCCTGCCTCATAGACCGATCAGCTGTAGCTCCAAATGACCTTCACCTTTGTCAACTGGCTTCAACTCGTCATAACTCCAGTGGATTCAAAGTTTGCTCCACCATTCCCTTATCATGTTTGTCCCGCACTGTGATTCAATCAACAAGAATGCCTGCCTGTCTCGTATTTACTTTTTAAGTGAACAATTCGGACAAAACAGTCTCAGGTTACACAGACCCAGAAAATGCTCAGCAACATTTGGAAAAATAGAGAAAGATCTAGATCTATAGATATATCTGGTGGCTCTCAACCGCCCTCACCCAATTTTTAATAACAAAAAATTCTCAGTCACATAATATGACGCATAAAAAAACTATCTAAATATTTTATAATGCATTGCTGTACTGAATAATTATCTCTTTCAAATTATTGAATTAACTTATTCGGCATAACAAATAATTCGATTAATATTATTCTTTTTTTTTTTTTTTTTTTTTTTTTGGGGGGGGGGGCTTCTGTTCCCTGTATCACTGGGGGAGAGTATACATAGTCTACTTTTATCTTAAAGATTCTCCCTGTCCTTATGAGTGAGGGAGGGGGGGGGGGGTCCAGTTGCCCTTGAAATAGACAGCCATGTAGCATGAACATTGAACAACAGAACAAGTATGCAAATGTACTGCAAGGGTTGAAATATTTTCTACTATAGTACACCCTATCGTAATTCACACCATAGTTGTATTCAGAATGAGACCTACAGTACAGATTAAAATTTAATTTGTCAAACCATTTTCTAAAACCGTTCAGAAGTTTTTTTTTAGATTAGCTGAGTGGAGTTCCTGTATTTAGGCCTATTTGTTAGATCTAGGAAATACCATTTCACCTGCATTTCATAAACAGTTACAGTGTGCAAGAACTTTTTTGTTCAAGACCTGATTTTCCTCTCTGTAGAGTTTTTCCAGCCCAGCTGATTGCTGAGTGTTGCGAAATACATGAAGCCGGGTCTACACTGGGTCACAGATATGCTGCCAATTTGAGAGTGGGAGGAAAGTTAAAAGATAAGGTTGCAGAAGATTGCACCAGAAAGCAAATAGATCAATAACCACTTGACAAGGTAGGTGTACTCTTCACTTGAGACAATTGGAAGAACAGATCACAGTATAGAACATGTGACATGCATGCAGTATAAATGTAGTGGTCCTGCATCCTACAACATGGATTGCATGCCTGTGTTGCAATGAAATGAATGGGAACTCACCTAAACAGTGATGCCAACAATTTTCGTCTCCTTTGCGGTGTTGTTGTTGAATATTGCATCCACAGTCTCCCCAAGGACCCCAGCTGCAGTTTGCAACACAATGCATAGAATGTCAGTGATTACTTTTGGAAAACGGTGCTTCTAAAAGAACGTCTTGCTTCTACGGAGGCCTCTCTCGTTCTCTCAGCTTATCACAACGAATGCCCTGCGTTCGGCCAGGCTAAAAATAGAATGTCGTCACTGCTCCACATCGAGGCGAGGCGCCAAATGGGGAGTGAACAACCAGCTGTGATTTAAAACTAATCTAATATGCACCTTTTAAGCTTGGTAAGTTCACCATGCATGCAAACACGATTCTTTTCTGAACTCTGATCAATCCCTAGTAATTGCAGCGGGTTTGCAAGCCCAATTTCATTCAAAAGGTTCGTCAGATAAATATCATGCATGTCTTTAAAACCCAATAGATCCTCTGCACTTAATTCGAATATGTCGGTCACAACATAAGCACGTGGCTTTGTTTGTGTATTCCAAGAACATACTAGAAGCAACAACCAGCAAGTTATCATCTAGCTTCAGCTGTGGTTTGGGTTTTTATGGCCTTATCAGATTGGAGATGACTGTTTGTTTATCATAGAGCATCTGTGGTAACCTGGGAACAGTATGTAAGTCATTTTAGGCTTGTTGAAGCTTGTGGAGCCGGTGTGTTGTCATTTGTGCCAGGCTGGCAGTGTCGTCGCAACAGATGAGTCATCCCTCTGAACCATGCTCACGTGCTGAGCTGGCAACTGAGGCTGCTGCAAAAAAATACATTCCTTTTAAAGCAATTGCATGCATGGTGGATCAGAGGCCTTTTTCATCCAAACGTCAAATTTCACTTGCATAAAGTTATATAAATTCAAATAATATTGTTCAGTTAACTTTATAACTTAATTTTACTGGGAGAGTTCCACCAATGAGCCTCTTGTAAGAAAATTAGTTTCTTTGAGAGCAACTAAATAGACCAACTGGATTTAGTTTCACCACGTGTATAGCAAAATGCACTTGTTGCATCAGTTGCAAAAAAAAGTTCATGCACATAAATTAACTGAATTAAAAGATGGACCTATTGGCCAATGTACACGTAGCTCAATGTATGGCCTTGTGTTAAAGATACATTGATAGCCACACAATATGTAGTAGGCCTACCTTTGATGCCTATCTGGCAGTATATGATCTGCTTACGTGTACATAGAACAGTTGATGGTTCCAAGATTTGCAAATCTTATTATCAAGAAAAAGCATTTGTAAATAGAAATATAGGACCTACTCCTTCAAATTATGTTCAAAGCCAGTTCCAAAAATGTTCAGTCATCAGGCTTTCTAGGAGCCTTTATCAGTAGTAATCAGTTTATAAAATCTCTGTTGTTCTGTTCATCCAGGATTATCTAGGGATTTTATTTCCAGAATTTGATTTTTTTTTCCAGAATTTGATTTTCTTGGACATGAAAAGGAAACGTATGATTTGCCTGTGAAGTTTGACAACCATGCAGGGCACATTGACACCATTCCCTAAAGAGGGCTAATTATCCAATGGCTGTCCTGTAGTACTTCATTCAGTTATTTATATCATTTGGTAACCAGTGGTCATCATTGATCGTTATGCACAGTGACAAAAACTCGATGTGATTAATTATTTAGACATACACTGAATGAAATATATATTGCATTCTGGCAAGTTAATAATTATGACAATTATGATTATTGACTCTAACAAGCCTTTGACTTTATGGTGAACAACATATATTTGAATGCAAAGATATTCTCTAATTTTGCAAAAGCAAGAAATCTGGGACTCAGATGAGGGTCAGTGCAAGCTGTGAGTCTACAGATGTGTGGTTACTGGAGCTTGACAATGGTGGCAGTCCTCGGTGACTCATGCAGCCCTTTCTTGGGATGGTCACAGGTGACTTGTGTCTCAGGAATGCAGTTTGTTTTGCTCAAGAGCCTATGAGATCATAAATATGACAGTCCCATAAAAACCACACGCAATAATTTTGGCAACACATTCACTTCTTACTATAAAGGAGATTTGACTGAAAAAAGTTTTTACCTCTCAGATTTTGCTTTACATTTATGGCATGGCAGTGAGTCATGAGTCAGATGTAGTTTAATGTATGCAGAACATTATATAAGCCCAAGTAGGTTGTGGTACAGGCGCAGTGAATACTGGTACTTCTTAGTACATACTATATATATATGTAGTTTATCAACCTTCATAGTCCATACCTATCAATACCTACCAGAGCATTCATTGAGATTGAGTCTTATTCATCAATTCAATCCTTTTTTTGATGGGGTGGACAAATAGAAGAATTAAGGCTTTAAAAGGCACCCGCTATCTGTGTTGAAGAGAAGAGCTGAGAAGGAAGAAAACAATTTTCACATATGCTTGCCCAGATGTGAGTCATAACCTGTTTTCTGGGTCATTGATGACTCACAAAGCAGAGTAATGAGTATATGCACGAGATATCTAGTTCTGACTCATCAGTTCCATTACAATTAATACATATATACTTTGGCACTGATACATTACATGGTAAGCAAGGCCACTACAGAGCTCTACAGGTAACATGCCACAGAACAAGACATTTTACTTGTATGAGTCATCCTTTTTGGATAGACGTTAGTCATGATATGACGTGTCCAACAGTCACCATGTCACTGAATGAGTCATACAAACATCACCACTCAGTGGATCTGCAGTGATCATCTCTTATGCCACGATTGAGATTGAGTATCTGATTGGACCATTAATTTCCAAACAGCTGAACGAATCATTTATATTTCTTGAGAATGTTACATGTGACATCAGAAATGTGCATGACATATAATTTGTCTCTCTGTAAAAAAATATGTTTCCTTTTCATATTTGGGTTTCAAGAGAGCAATTAGTTGAACAAATCCATTATTAGCTAAGATGTTTTTCATAATTATAAAGTGATTACTAATTAAAGTCAAGACATTTTATTTTGGCAATAAGTTTTTAGCCAATAAAAGAATACATGATTAAGTCTGAGGTTTAATTTTTGGTTTATCAGGGTGAGTACACCATGACCAAACATGATTTGGACTAAATTTATGTCCTCTGACCCCCCAGCTCCGTCATGCAGGCACTCACAATGCTAAATTACTGCTGCTCTTCAGCACATTTAGAGCTATTTTTAGCCTTCTGTTGTGACGTCATCAGCATTGTTGGCTCTATGACATCACATAAACAATGGTGACGTCACAACAGCAGCAATAGAAGCAGTAGAAGAAAATGGCTTCTTGAGCTGTGTTGACAGCAATGTTATTCTAATGGGACTACCTCAAAACTAGGACTACAACATGGCAATACTTCCAAATGTTTATGAAACTGTTTGGTCAAGGTGTCAGGAACAGGAGGAGACAAGTATTTTTGTCAAGAGTAAGGTATGTTTTTAATTATCAGACAAAAACTTACTGCCAAAATAAAATGTCTTGACTTTAGTATAGATCTGCAAGTCCGAACAATTACAGTATCCTATTAAGTCTAGTGTGTGTATAAATTGCATCAGGATGTAGTATAGGTTATTCACCACGGGAGAGGGATTATGTGATTTATCACCCGAGGGCTTTAGCCCGAGGTGTGATAAACACATATTCCTGATCTCATGGTGAATAACTGGCTTAATTTATACCATGGAACAAACTCTAAAACACTCAAACATGACAGGGTAACTGTCCAGAGCTAACTGGACAACAAAGAATATGGGAAATATTTCCCTGAAATACTGGCATTTGATTGGCTGAGAGAGGTGTCCTATGGTATAAAACTCCTTCTATCTCACAACCCATCCTGCCAATATACTACTCGATTGATATCTTGGTTCCAAGAATGATTAGAGGGATAGATCTAATTTGGATTAGTAATTGGGTAATTGTTCGAAAATTGGGACTTATGAATTTATATATGGGGAGGTAATTAATAACCATAATGGATATTATCTAGGATATGTACACATCTGAATGGTTTGTGGTTTCCTGTACAGGAAAGCACCTAATAAATATTCAGTTCTAATGCATGTTCTGACAGGCAGCCTAAGTTCTACGTCATCTGACCTTTGACCTGTGTGACACAGATATGCAAATGATTTGACCCAAATTCTGTCAAAACAGAAACACTCCCTCTCCACACTGCAGTCTGCAGCAAGGAAATCTCTGGACTTAAAGGTTAGATTTGTGTGAAATTTCACTAATTTGGCCCCTGCTGTCAACTGCTGCTTGTCTGATATAAATCGATTGTATGCAATGTCTGGGAAACTTGGGAAATCACCTGTGTGTAACTGTTGTTTACAAATCTGCTGGTAACTGCAGCAATAGCTGGCAATGCTATTTCAGATGTCATGCTGTGGTGCAAGAGCCCACTGCTCACACTGTTATGACTGCATGGTAATCGAGCAGCACAGTCAACACTGCTTGGGCCTGTGAATCTGAGCCATAGGCTTGAATCCTTGAGGTCCACCTAATATGGGCATATGTCTATGAAGGGTCTCTCCCCATCCAGTTTCACTGCTTTTCAAATCCTTGACCTTATATGGAAGTTGATGGACTGCAAAAAACATCTCTTGAGACTGAGAAGCTCACACTATTATGTGGCTTGCTGCCATGATATATTCATGAAGCTACCTTGCCCAAATTTGGTCATTACATTAGATAAAAAATATTATTGAAAGGTGGCAGAATTAAACATAAAGCTGATGAAAAAAATAGGGGAAAAAAAAATGGTTGCGACAAGCATGCTCAGAATATAAAGGAATAAATTCACTACAAACAATTGGGCCTATATGTGCAGTTCTAAGGATGCAACACAGCCATTGTGATGTGCAAACCAACCAAGAGTTGACAAGCAATCTAAATTGTGCAACACAGCCATTGTTATTTTCAAACTATCTAGAATTAGACCCACAATTCAAAATGTGAAACACAGCCATTGATATTGTGCAAACTACGCAAGATTTAATGTGTGAAATACAACTATTTTCATGTACAAACTATGCAAGATTGGACCTGTAACACAACATTTGTTATGTGCAAACTATGCAAGATTAGAACTGCAATTTTAAGTGTGAAACACTACCATTGTTATTTGCAAACTCTAAAAGATTGGACCTGCAATTTAAAATTTGTAACAAAACATTTGTTATGTGCAAACTATGAAAGATTTGAACCTGCAATTTAAAGTGTGAAGTACATACATTCTTAAATGCAAACTATGCTAGATTGGACCCGCAATTAAAAGGGTGAAACACAACCATTGTCATGTGCAGACTATGCAAGGTTAGACCTGTAATTTATAGTGTGAAACACAACAATTGTTATGTGCAAAATATACAAGATTAAAGTGTGAAAACATACATTGTTAAGCGACAGAAAACAACACAGATTGTCTCAGGTGAACTTGTATTGAGAAGCAAACATGTGGTGAGGACGATAACGGCAATTAACAACAGGGGGCGCAAAGAGCGCTGTTGTACTAAAAAATAACACTAGGTGGCGTGGTCACCCTCTTATCTTCCTTCCTATTTGAAAAGGTAATATAATTAACTATAGTAGAAATACAAAAATATGTTTATACATTATACAAGTATAAGTGAAAAAACTTTACTAAACATATATAGTACTAATTGAAAGTTACCTCATGGCATAGAAATGTAAAAAAAATTTAAATAATATTATGAAAACGTCTTATATAACTACGATAATACAAATAACATACACGTTTTTATAAGAAAAAGTAAGATTAGAATAAACCTTACTACAAATAGTAGGAATAGTTGTAAATCTATCCTCTAACCGAATACTAGTACAGTAAAACTGACAGTTTAAAAATAATAATAATACATGTTTAAGTGTACAGGGGTAGTACAAACAAGGTAAGACAGAGTAATATATATATATATGGAACAATTATGAATATATATTGTAATAACAGATAGCATACGAATGACAACTCAAAATATATGCAGAAAGTCATGTGATCTTGTTAGGAAAATTTAGGACAAGTCCCAATCTCCGGAGCGCATCCAGTCAGGTCGATGACTCTGCCGTTTTGACGAACGAGTCGCATTGCTGGGAACAGAAAAATCGACAGGCACAGACAAATCACTCGGTACAGACACACCACTGGGCACAGACACATCAGGGGGCACTGATAAGGTTGATCACCGGTTATGATTTGTGGTGGAGGTTGATCGACTGTTACGATTTGAGGTGGGGGATGAGGGGGGACAGGTAAAGCGGGAGGACCCGGGGGAAGCACAGGATCTGTGGACAGGGGCACAGCGATAGAGTCGAAAATGCCAGAAGTGTCGTCAAGGCCACGGATTGGCTCACCAGGGGAGATATCCAAGGTGGTGGGGGATACAGGGTAACATTCACACAGAGGGACATCATATGACTTTGCACGGAATTGGGATTGGGTGAATTTGCGAAGTGTGCAACGATCATGGGTTCGGCCAATGACAAGGTAACGATCTCTTGATTTTGTCTTGTCCCGATCACTAGCAATGTAAACGAGGTCGCCGATGGTGATATTGGAGGGGGGGCGAGGGCTGCGTCCGTGTGCCTTAGCACGGGCACTGGGGCCATGACTCATGGAACGAGCAAGGTGTTGTCTAAGAATAATTTGGCGATCATCAAGTGGCAATTGTTCACCGGAAATTTGGTCACGCTGAGTCCAAATTTCACGAGATGACAACCCACAGTCCCGAATTCTGGCATTCATGTTGGCAGTGGCAAGAGCGAGGGACACAGGTGTTAAGGGACCACCATCAGGGCAGAGCTTCAGACATTCCATGCCAAGCTCCTGAATGCATGATGACTGGGGGTGGAGGTGTGTAGGCACATTGCGTAGCGAGGCACAGTGGTGGCAAGAAGAGCACACACTTGCGATGGATTTATCCAAATCCAATGCATAAAAGTAACGGGAGATAAGTTTCTTCATTTGATGGGCACTGGGGTGGTGGAAGCGCAAGTGTACAGCAGTGAGTAGACCACTGAGGACGGCTCGGGGCACAACAATCCGTTCCCGTGCAGGCTGGAATGGTTGTCGGTCGGGAACAACAAGCAACCCATCCGATGCAATGATGATATCTTGCAGATAGCGTCGAACATCTGGGATATTAGTGACCTTCTTGTTGGGTCGAGTACCCTGAGAGAGGTGGGAATGAGCTCTGCGTAAGTCATTGCATTCAAGTTGGGTGGCTTGCCAACTCGTACGGTTGGTGAAAGGCATCCGTACAGTGCCTTCAAGGACATCGGTGACCGATACAGCATGCCTGCGGATAACAGAGTCTTGCAATTCGTCAACAAAACCGCAAACCTGACAGTGACTGTCAAGACACGGAATGGGATTTCTGCTTGTGTAGTCCGAAGGCAGATTGGCAACTCCTGCGATATGCCGAACATGAACATTATAGCGGCTGATGAGAGACAAGAAGGTGGTGACTCTAGCGCTGGTTGAGAATTCACCTCTCATAAGTTTTTCATACGCTTGAACACAAGGTCGGCTGTCAGTTAAAACTTGGGCCTGGTGGTTAGACTGAGTAATGTAAGGGGCAAAATGCTTGACGGCACTGCCAATACAGAGTGCTTCAACCTCACAGGGCAACCAGGTGACTTGGTGGTTACGCAATTTAGCATTAAAGAAGCCAGCCAAATGAAGTTTGTCACTGCGAAGAACATACATGGTAGCTGCGAGCCCACACTGTTTAACAGATGCGTCAGTTACGATCCAGAGATGATCGTCGGGTTGGGGCATTGTGATAGAACGTGCATTAGCAAGATTAGCCTTAGCTTTGGCAAAAGATGACAGCAAGTCATCAGTCCAGTCAATCTTGTCCTTGGAGGCTCTTCCAGCACAGGCAAGGTCCAGTGGGTGTAGCAAGTCAGCATAGCCTGGGAGTACACGGGATAACACTTTGTAAGCGCCAATAAAGGAACGTAAAGTTTGAACAGTACGAGGAGGGTCAACATTTGCCAGGGCAGACAACCTGTGCGAGCTGGCTTGAAGGGTACCACTTGACCAGATCCATCCTAAGACAACAGTAGACTTGGGACATACAATTGTTTTGCCGGCGTTCAATGCGAGGTTATTCTTTTGGAGTGCCGACAAAACTTTGGACCAGTGGTGAAGGAGTTCATCCGGGGTGTCACCTCCCACATACAGATCATCCGCAATTTTGGCAACCCATCCTTCTTGAATAAATTCCCCCAAGACTCGGCTCATAAGCTCTTCTAGACAGGTCTCAGATCCGGGCATTCCCATGGCTGATCGTGTGTAAACGCGTATGCCCTTGAACGGGGTTGACACACCACAAAACTTCATAGAGGAGTGAGCAAGGGGAATTTGGTAGAAGGATTGTTTGAGGTCGGAAACAATAATATACTTCCAATGTGCAATGTCCCTCAATACACTGTCAACATTTGGCATTAGAGATGGTTGAGGTTTACTGTAACGGGCCACATCTCCGAATGACGTTACTAGTCTACTTCCACCATTCGGTTTCTTGACGAGAAATGACAAGTTCAAGTACTCCACTGTACAGTTGACCTGCTCAGGCTTGGCAAAGACACCTAAGGCTTCAAGTTCATCAAATTTCTGCTGCAGCTCAATTAGGCCAGCACGGTTGTAGTGGGGTAAGCGACCTTTCCGTTGTGGTGGAAGGGTAGGCCCCATGTTAACGACTGCCTCAATTTTACCACTAGCACCATTGTATTTCTGAATGGCTGGATCAAACACTTTGTCAAAGTCACTGTGTAGGGAGGTAAATTTGTGACGCATATCAGGGGACAAGCAATTATCTGGGTCAACAGAGATTGATGTGGAATGGCAGGGAGGCACAACGGTTCCAAGACTACGGATAGAGGAACGGGGGTGTGGTTCAAGATTGTCAGCAATGTCTCTGCCAGGTTGGCCAGGAGAAGAGTCAACATAATCAATGGGGTGGACTTGGCATAAGTGCTCATTTCGTCGAAGTTTAATGGGGGCAGTTGAATCGTTAACAATACGGATGCGATGGTCGACAGAC
This sequence comes from Platynereis dumerilii, assembly GCA_026936325.1. NCBI lineage: Eukaryota > Metazoa > Annelida > Polychaeta > Phyllodocida > Nereididae > Platynereis > Platynereis dumerilii. The sequence continues at coordinate 31,148,696 of JAPTHN010000011.1, forward strand.
ATGATTTCCTGAGGAGGGGGCCAAGCGGTGTGGGGGTCTTTGGTAAGGTTAACGGTAGCATCCAGTCTGGGTTCCAGAGCCCAGTAGTCATCGGCGCTGATGTCATGCGGGAGCTCAAGCTCCAGGAAATCACCAGGAAGCACAACAGTTTGTTTAGGGGGGGCGCGCAGAAGAGTAGTGGCTTGAGCTCGACGGATAGTGGCTTTGGAGCTGGGCTGGGGGCCGTAGTACACTATTTCCGACCCACGGATAACCACTTGTCGTTTGGCGGGGCGGGTTGCAATATCATTGGCAACTAAGAAGGGGTTTCCGGCAAGAATGTCAACGTCAAGCTGCTTCACTACAAGAGCGTCTAATTGGAATTGGAAGCCACCTCTTGTCAGGGTGCAATGCACTTCACCAACTACCTCTAGAGGAGTAACACCATCAGCCTGTCGTGCCATCTGAGAGGCGGGCTTGAGAGGGAGACCGATGAACTGTGTCAGCTGGTGACTCACCATATTGGTTGTGGCTCCGGTGTCCAATGTAACACGTACCGGATGCTGCCCATAAAAACACTGAAGGTATGGGGATTGTATCACATTGACACGGCGTGCAGCAGAGGGGTTGTCAATGAGGGGAGATTCATCTGGGTCCTCGCCATCCTCTTCATCGAAGTCATCGCCGCCTTCCACAAGGCGTGAACGGCCCATCATGAAACGCTTGTCAGAGTTCGGCAGAAACCGGCACTCGCTGAGATGGTGCCCATGAGGCCTACTGGCAGTCTTGCAAAGAATGCAAGATTTGGAGGGGCGGCGGGTGGAAGATTTGGGAAATTGGGACGTGCCAGTACGCATCACTTTACTGTCCTCCTGGCATTGGAGCTCGTCGAGTAGTGAGGACAGTGCCACAGATATTTCCGGCTTGAGAGAAGCCAATGTCTTATTTCTTAATTCCGGACCATACCGTTGTTTGACCAATTGAGGGAGGCCTGGATTAATTGTCTTTAGCCAAAGGAGAACAACAGTGTTCTCTAGAGTGGGGCTTAACTCCTCATCAGCGGCGAGGGCTTCTCCATGGTGTTGCAAACCTGACGCCACTGTGATGAGGTTGTCCTCAAAAAAAGCCATAATCCGCTGGAACAAATCCTCATGGCGTTCGTCATTGTCCAACTTAATATCCGCAAGGTCTAAGAACCTTGAACCGGTACTCTGGTGTCCGAAGTGAGCCCGGATTTTTTGCCAAATATCAGACAGGGATGTAGACTGTTTAACGATGGTGTTCCTGCTGATAACACTACAGTAATTCGCAATTTGACCAAGCATCAATTCCAGTTGAACAACTTTCTGAACTGCAGCCTTTTGCCTTTCCTGTGGGATTGGGGCGGCATCATCCTCGAACCCTCTATTTGGGGTTGCGGCTGAATTCTTCGACCAGGTAAAGTCAGCAGCCAGGAAAGGGGCAAAGTTAACATCCAGGGACAATATGTACAGAAGGTTCTGGCGCCAATTTTCAAGGGATGTCACTGTTTCGTTTTTGGTCAAACACCATTGCTTTGGAGCACGATTGACAGCCATGATGAGTGATAATAGAGAGTCACAAACGTCAACACATGAGTCACAATATTGTCAAATTCAGAACCTTACAGGCTTGAGGGTGAATCTGGAGTAATCTTCTGTTTGTTGAAGATGTCCTGTACGTGGGTAGGTATACAACCGCTGCCACCACGACAGAAAACAACACAGATTGTCTCAGGTGAACTTGTATTGAGAAGCAAACATGTGGTGAGGACGATAACGGCAATTAACAACAGGGGGCGCAAAGAGCGCTGTTGTACTAAAAAATAACACTAGGTGGCGAAGTGCAAACTATGCTTGATTGGACCTGCAATTTAAAGCACTTGTGGAACACCACCATTGTTATGTGCAAACTATGCTAGATTGGACCTGTATTTTAAAGTATGTAACACAACATTTGTTTTATGCAAACTATGCACGATTAGGAATGCAATTTAAATTGTGAAACAATACCATTGTTACATGTATGTGCAAACTGTGCAAGATTGGACCTATAATTTAAAGTGAGTAACACAAGCATTGTTATGTGCAAACTATGCAAGATTAGAACTGCAATTTGAAGTGTGAAACACTACCATTGTTATGTCCAAACTATGCAGTATTGGACCTGAAATATAGAGTGTGAGACACAGCTGTTGTTATGTGCAAACTATGCATGATTGGAACTACACTTTAAAGTGTGTAACATGCTCAATGTTATGCGCAAACTATGCAAGATTGGAACTACACTTTAAAGTGTGTAACATGCCCAATGTTATGCGCAAACTATGCAAGATTGGACCCGCAATCTACAGTGTGAAACACAACTATTGTTATGTGCGAACTATGCAAGAGTGGACGTGCAATGCAATGTGTGAAACACAGTCGTCGTTATGTGCAAGCTATGCAAGAATGGAGCTACACTTTAAAGTGTGTAACAAACATTTGTTATGTGCAAACTATCATTTAACTATGCAAGATTGGACCCGCAATTTAAAGTGTGAAGTACAACAATTGTTAAGTACAATCAATGCTAGATGGGACCTGCAATTTAAAGTATGGAACACAACCATTGTTATGTGCAAAATATGCTAGATTGGAACCGCAATTTAAAGGGTGAAACAAAATTTGTTGCGTGCAAACTATGCAAGATTGGACCTGTAATTTAAAGTGTGAAGTATATAAATTGTTAAATGCAAACTATGCCAGATTGAACCAGCAATTTAGTGTATGTAACATAACATTTGTTTTGTGCAAACTATGCAAGATTAGAACTGCAATTTAAGTGTGAGACAATACAATTATTATGTGCGAACTATGCAAGATTGGACCTGTAATTTAAAGTGTGAAAACATACATTGTTAAGTGCAAACAATGCTAGATTAGACCTGCAATTTAAAGTGAGAAACACTGCCATTGTTATGTGCAAACTATGCAAGATGGGTCCCTCAATCTAAAGTGTGTAACACAACCATTGTTATATGCAAACTATACAGTACTGCACCTGAAATATAGAGTGTGCAACACAACCAATGTTATATATATGCAAACTATACAAGATTGGAATTGCAATCTAAATTGTGAAACACATCTTTTGTTATGTGTGATCTATGTAAGAGTGGACGTACAATTTATTTTGTGAAACAAAGCCGTTGTTATGTGCAAACTATGCAAGATTGGAACTACACTTTAAAGTGTGTAACAAAAAATTTGTTATGTGCAAACTATGCAAGATTGGACCTGCAATTTAGAGTGTGAAACACAACCAATGTTATGTACAAACTATGCAAGATTGGAGCTGCAATTTAAAGTGTGTAACACAACATTTCTTATGTGCAAACTATGCAAGATTGGACCTGCAATTTAAAGTATGAAATACAACCATTGGTAAGTGCAAACTATGCTAGATTGGACTTGCAATTTAAAGTGTGTAGCACAAGCATTGTTATGTGCAAACTATGCTAGATTAGACCCGTAACCTATAGTGTGAAACACAATTTGTTGTGTGCGAACTGTGCAAGATTGGACCTGTAATTTATAGAGTGTAACACAACATTTGTTTTGTGCAAACTATGCAAGATTAGAGCTGCAATTTTAACTGTGAAACAAAAACATTGTTATGAGCCAACTATGCAAGATTGGACATTTAATTGAAAGTGTGTAACACAACATTTGTTTTGTGAGAACAATGAAGATTAGAATTGCAATTTAAAGTGTGAAACACCACCATTGTTATGTGCAAACTATGCAAGATGAAATCCGCAATATAAAGTGTGATACACAACCATTGTTATTTGCAAAATATGCAATATTGGACAGGAAATATAAAGTGTGAAACACAGCTGTTGTTATGTGCAAACTATGCAAGATTGGAACTACACTTTAAAGTTTGCAACACAACCATTTTTATGTGCAAACTATGCAGGATTGGAATTGCAATCTTAAAATGTGAAACACAACAATTGTTATGTGCGAACTATGCAAGAGTGGACATGCAATTTAATGTGTGAAATAAAGCCGTTGTTATGTACAAACCATGCAAGATTGGACCTGCAATTTAAAGTGTGTAACACAACCATTGTTATGTGCAAACTATGCTAGATTGGATCTGCAATCTATAGTGTGAAACACAGTTTGTTATGTGCAAACTATGCGAGATTGGACCTGTAATTTAAAGTGTGTAACACAACATTTGTTTTGTGCAAAGTATGCAAGATTAGAACTGCAATTTAAATTGTGAAACAATACCATTGTTATGCGCAAACTATGAAAGATTGGACCTATAATTTAAAGTGTGAAACACAGCCATTGTTATATGCAAACTATGCAATATTGGACAGGAAATATAAAGTGTGAAACACAGCTGTTGTTATTTGCAAACTATGCAAGATTTGAACTATACTTTAAAGTGTGTAACACAACCAATGTTGTGTGCAAACTATGCAAGATTGGACCTGCAATATAATGTGTGAAACACAGCTGTTGTTACATGCAAACTATGCAAGAGTGGAACTACACTTTAAAGGTGAAATACAACCTATGTCATGTGCAAACTATGCATGATTGGACCTGTAATTTAAAGTTTCAAACACAACCATAGTTATGTGCAAACTATGCAAGATTAGACCTGCAATTCAAAGTGTGAAACACTACCATTGATATACCTGTGCAAAATATGCAATTTGAAGTGCGAAAAACAACCACTGTTATGTGTAAACTATGCAAGATTGGACCTGCAATTTAAAGTGTGCAACACAACATTTGTGCAAACTATGCAAAATTGGAACTACAATTTAATATGTGAAACACGGCCATTGTTGTGTGCAAACTATGTAAAAAGGTTAGACCTACAATCTAAGGTGTGTAACACAACATTTGTTATGTGCAAACTATGTGAGGTTAGACCTGCAGTTTTTTAAAAAGGATGAAACACAACCATTGTTATTCGCAAACTATGTGAGATTAGACCTGCAGTTTAAAGTATGAAATACAACCATTTTTATTTCCGAACTATGCAAGATCAAGTTTGATTCAGATTCAGACTCAGACCTGCGACTAAAAGTAAGACATAGCCATTTTTATGTTCGAACTTCACAAGATTCGTTAGGATGATGTTTAAACCTGCGATTAAGATAATCAAGCATAGGCCTAACTTATGAAATTTTCGAACTATAAGGGATAATTCGGATTAGACCTAATATTAAAAGTGTGCAAACTACACAAGATGAGTAGGGATACACTGATACCAATTTTTACCTCCAGAGAATTTTGTAATTTTGAAATAGACATGTCTGAAATTTGCAGACCTGTCTATTACACAATTGCAAAATTATTTGGGGTATTACAAAAGTGCATATTTCCTGTAGGTGTATATCTGCAGGAAATGACAGAATTGCTATGAAGTTCTGAATTTCTGCTCGAGATTGTAGAATTTTGTAAACTGTTGCAGAAATCACAGCAAACTGAATTCCTGCCGAAGTATAGAATAAATACTCAGTATTCCTGCTGGAAATTGTAAATTCCAGCAGAGCTGCAGATTGAATTGTTGCAGAGGAATTTCTGCTGGAGGTCGCAGAAAGCAAACTGAAATTACTGAATTCCTGTATAAATACAGCATTCCTGCAAAAAAATGGCAGAATTCCAGCAGAACTGTGCAATCGCGGCGGTTGTGAATGATTTCTGCATTAAATTTCTGAATTGCAGATTATTACGCTGATTATTTATTATTTGTGGACCTGTATAATATTGCTTTTAAATATCATGTAAATGGGGGGGGGGGTATGCACCCCCTCACCTGGATCCATCCCTGAGGCCTTCTTTGAAGGTCTGGTTTTGATCTTCAAAAAGGCCACATATGCGTGGAGCATGAGTTGCGTTTGATCCATGGTCAATCAATGCCTTTGCTGATTTGGAACATATTGTACATTAATATTTTGTCATTTGGTTAGTGGTTACTGACTCGGTAAGTTGATCTACAATTCATGAAATTGCGCTCAATTTACAATTGACTTAAGAATATATATAGGCCTATTATGTTACTTGTTTTAACTAATATGAAAGTGGATTATCCAGGATTTTAGAATACAGCATTGTCACCTCACCATTGCTCTGATTAAGCATAATATCATTATGGATTTTTGTTAAGAGGATTTCTGTGCTATGAAATTGCTTGTAGACTGATCTTTTTTCATCCTCAAGATTGTTCTGAACTTCTGAGTGAGGTGATCAACATACTGTTTGTTTACATCACTCTCAATGATGTTACTCGGATAAGAAAGGTTAGAGACTGGCCAATAATTCTTTTTGATCAATTCAAGGCCCTCTTTCTTCCAAAATTGTTTGACAAGTGCATGCTTCAGTTCAATGGGCATCTCTCCGAGTGTTAATGACATATTAATTCATTCAAGCAGTAGCCATGTTGCTATTGGATTAAGTTGACAGTGTTTGACAGGCATTTCAGTTATAAGTTTCTCAACTTCTTGTTCTGATAGAGCCTTAAACTGATGTAAATTGTGGCTGACGTTGGTTTGAGAGGCATCAGTTGTGATCTTCATTCCTGAATCTGATTTAGATCTGATGATTTTGATCTTTTCATCAAAGAAGTTATTGAAATCATTCGCTAGTTCTGTTTCATTTGTGTGATGGGGAAGAGGCAGATCTTGTTTTCTGTTGAGACGGCAATTTAGAATTAAGTTTGAACTTCGCCTTACAATTTCCCTTTGTAGCTTGAATTTTACACCAATGATTGTTTGATTTAAGCTGATTAAGCTTTTCATTGAGCACATTTCGTTTTTCTTTGAAGATATTCCAGTCTTTTTCTAGACCAGTTCCTCTCCATAATTTTTCTGCTTTTCTCTTTTCCTTTTTAAGTGGCTTTTTTTCTTGTTATCCCACATGCCTCAAATATCAACCTTTATGACCCAATACGAGGGGTGTTCAGGAAGTTCTGACCAATTTTTGTAGCAGACCTTTCTTTTTGACATACATAAATGAAATTTTCGCGGTACAAAATTCAGGTGTATAGCCATTGATTTTGAAAATATCACGTCCGTGGCCAATGTTGAACTTACTTTTCTGTTGCCATGCAAACGACACCTTGGGGTAGGCAGCGCAGCTAAATTTTTCATACTAAACTCAACAATTCAGCTGTGTAAATCGCCATATAATTTATTACATATACACAAAGATTTGTGAACATAGATGTTCATCTACAGCTTCATAATGTTTCAAAGGACTCTCCATGGCATGAAACACATTTTTGCATCCTTTCCATTCACCTGGTGAAGCAACTTTCAAAGTCCTAACGCAGAAAAGCACTGGAAATGGCATGTCACATGTCCCGCTTTGCAGCATATCTTTCACCTCTCAGCTCATCTTTTAGATTAGGGAATAAACAAAGGTCACATAGTGCTAAATCATCATCATGGTATCTTGAAATACTGTCCTGATGATATCCTGGGTTTGTATACCATGCATTCTTTCCGGTGAGAACACTCAATTTGATTGAAGCTCTCTGATTGTGTTTCGGCTCCATGTAAAATGCTCATCTAAAATCACTCTTTACGGTGCAAAAATCAGGTTTAAATGGCTAAATAATGGATTGGTACAAAATTATGACATCATAAAGTTGAAATCGCAATTGTCAGTAGGCCCTGCACAAGTCTACAGTCCTTTTCAACATAATTTGACCCTAGATTTCAGGGAAAATGCAAAGCCAAGTTCACTAGAAAAATGACCTGCGCTGGGTTCCCCATCTTGCCTTTTCCATGGCTTGGCCACTTTTTGCTTTGATACCTCAAGATGTATTCCTGAAAATTTGAAGGCTCTAGCTTAAATATAAGCATCTCTCAGAAAAATTGGTCAGAACTTTCTGAACGCCCCTCGTATGTTTCCCTCTCATTGGATGAGAATTCAAGCAGTTTGGTGGGGGATGTTTAGCATTGCGATAATGGCAAAACATCACCCGTTTCACTAACTTACAGGCGGCACTGTATATAATACAGAAACCGGTGGCAGACAGACGTGAATTTTGTGTTTTCTACATGAAAGAGAACATCATTGCCTTTCATATGTTCATGATTTTGGAGAAATTACCAATTGGGGCTGAGATATGACCTAAAATGTAAATCCAAGTTTTGCCAAAACAGACATTTTACCTACTTACGACACTGGACTGTATTGAAAACTGGAATGAAAAGAAAAATAAAAGTTTTGAATGGTATTTATTTTTTGCAGATGGACGCTGTCACAGACATGGACTGTGGGCCAGAGAGCTCAGCTGTTCTGGAAAAGGCAACTGCTGCGGTACAGGCATTGGAGCAGTTGAAGCTGGCCCTCAAGGACCTTGAGGACTCATCAGGTAAAATACCCTGGGTAATCATCTGCAAACAACTTTTAGTTTCATGATTTATTCATTCCTCTGTCTGTTTTGGTTCCTTTGGTGCTTATCCTGGGTCGAACGACTATTTAGACTCATTTTGGAGAGAAGCCCTAATAATGATATCCTATTAAAAGTTTCATTCTCATGAACGCATGACTCTCAGACCAAATTGTCATTGCTGCATGGTAGTTAGTCATCATTGACCCACCTATTGATTCGATTTGACAACAACAAGAAAATCTTGGTTATTTGCTAATTATACATTTTAAAGCAGTTCTCAATCAATTTTGATTTTAACCCCCCTTTTTTTCTTCAGAAAATACGTCTGCTTCAAGTGAAGATGTAAATTCTCTCTTGGACAAAAGCAGACTGGTAAAATCTAAGCTGGAAGGTTCTTCTGTCGAGGAGGTGGCGACACCTAGTGTAAAACAAACTATTCAACAGCAACTGTCACTGCTTGTGAGGATGCATGTGGCCCCCTCTTTGACTGACAAGGACAGGGAGAATATCACTGAACTGGTCAAGCAATTTTTTGCAGATAACTTGGGTAAGTTGAAGTTCAATTTTAGTAAATTTTCATTTATTGTTTAGGGCTATTCCATTTAAAAACCTGGGGGGGGGGTGGTCAGGTTACATTTTTGACCCCCCCCATGCATCTAAAGTGAATTAAGTTCGACCCCTCCATGCGTCAACTTCGATATTTTTGGAGACCCTACATGCACCAAATGCGAATTTTTTACCCACCCTACATGCATCAAATCCGAATTTTTTTCGTCCCCCCCCCCACGACAAACATTTTTTGACCCCCTCCCCCCCAAAAAAAAATCTCAACCCTACATGCATATAATTTTTTTTAAATTTTCACCATTAAAATTAAAATTTGCTGGTTCGATTGCAGACGCCAAACTTTCCATTTCGCAATCCAATAAATGTGGTCTTTGGCTGCACTTTATTACCTTTTAACTTCTAAGTTGGAATTGCCTTCATGAACTGCAAGAAATTTCCGCCTATCTCAGACAATTTTCATTGGAAAACTTGCTTCATATTTCTGACAAAGAGTTCTTTGTCTAGGCCTGATATCAGGGCCGTTGCCTGCAGAGGGGCAAGGGGGCGGCTGCCCCCCCCCCCTAGAATTTGGCCAATAAAGGTGCATTACAATGATTACATGTAAAAATGTCAGATATTCAGGTTTTCCAGGGTGCGCATGCCTCCAGACCAGTCTCTGTCCCCCCCACTCAGGATTCGGCCCTGGATATTCTCTTAACTTGGACAGAATAGTGCAATCTATTTTAGTCTGACTTCCGCAAGGTTGACTGTTCTCCGTAATATGATGGAGGTGAAGCCGGACTTTCCAAAATTCTTGAATTTATTTCTAATTTTCCAACCAACTCTCAGTGATATGATGGAGGTGGAGGCAGTTCTCCGTGACATGATGCAGGAGGAAGTCAAATCCTCCTCAAAATCCTTGAAATTAACATTTATTTTTAGAAGGGACTTAATTATTCCATTTTTCTTGGCCAATATTTTCTAGTGTCTTGATGACTCCATACTGAGGCAGAGGTCTCTACGTGCAGAGAAGGCAGGCCTCTCCGTGATAGGACAGGGGCCTCTCCCTGATATGATAGAGGCATCTCCCTGATAATGACGGAGGCATCAAGAGAAGACTGTTAAATTTCACAAGATAGTCAAAATTTCCAATTTTGTTTCCAGTCAAATGATTCCAGGGAGCTCCCTTGATCCAACTGCTGATTTTCTCAAGAAAAAGTCATTTTATTCAATTTTTAGCATTTTCTGTATTGCAGTAACTTGTCTGGAGGCAGAATTTAGATGTGAAACATCCATTAAATTATAATTATATATTGCCTCCTAAGATCTGGCTCAAGCTTCAGAGCTGACCCCACCAGAACTGTCAGATATATTATTAAATTTTATTTAATTAAGTACTGTCAATGAACTTTCTGGAGACTCCAATCAAAAGGACCACAATGGAAATAAGAGTAATCTTTATTGTGTAATCCTACTGTTTCATTTTTATGTACCTGGTACAGTGAATAAATTTACATCACTCCTAACATACTGAAGAGGTTGTATACCATTACTCTTCAAGAGAGGTTCGCCCTAGACAGAGGCGGAAATTAATCTCAAGAAGAAGAAGAAGAAGGGTCATGTGACCGAACATGGCCATCGTATGAATGTTTGGTTTTTTTTTATGAAGACTTTTATAGCTGAAATTATGGAATAATAAGCTTGAGGATGCCTGACAGGTACCCAAACTTTTATTAAAGTTGTTTATGCACATGTCTGAACAGTTTCTTGGTGGTTTCCAGTCCACAGAAGCCCCGAAGTGTGATCAATTTCGGCGCAAACGAATTTTGACAATGGCGACCTGTCAAATTCCGTCTGAAATGATGGTTTATTTAATTTCTTGTAGCTTGTATGTAGCAATTATTTATTTATTAGATGTAGGAGGGGGTAGGAGGCCCCCCTACATGCATCTAAATCGATTTTTTCGAGCACCCCCCCTGCATCTATATCGATTTCTTTGTCAACCCACCATACATCTAAAGTGAATTTTCGCCGACCCCCCCATCCATCTTACGAAAAAAAAATCAACCCGACCACCCCCCCCCCAGAGTTTTAAATGGAATAGCCCTTATTAAAAAGTGCTATTTAGAGTTATTTTATGAAAAAAGAAGAGAAAATAAGCAAAATTGAAGAGAAAAGTACATTAAAAAGAAGAAGAAGAAGATTTTTTACCTTCAGCGAACGAAGTTCGAAGAAGGTATTGTAATCACTTGGGTAAAAATGTTGTCCGTCCGCCGGCCGGGCGGGCGGGCGGGCGGTCGGGCGGCGGGCGGATAGATCGTTTCCGGGCCAGCACTCGGCCTCTATTGAGTGTACATGGATGAAATTTGGTACACATATAGCCTGTATGGTCTTGTTGTGCCTTTTGATGGTCTAATTGATAGATATTCAATACCTTTTGAAATAATTGAGAAAATATAAAAATTATTTTTGTTCGTTTCCGGGCCAAATCTCAGTCACTATTGCATGTGCACTTATGAAATTTGGTACAGATGTGGCCTATATGGTCTAGTTGTGCCTTTTGATGGTCTCATTGATGGATATTTTATACTTTTTGCAAAAATTTGAAAAATAGAAAAATATGTATTTTTTGGTTCTTTGGGCTGAGACTCAGTCACTATTGCATGTAAATGGATAAGGTTTGGTACACACATGGCCCATAAGGTCTTGTTGTGCCCTTTGAAAGGTCTGGTGGAAAATATTAACTGCTATTTGAAATATTGAAAAAAAAGAAAAAAGAAATTTTTTGTTTCTGGCCCAAGACTTGGTCACTACTGCATGTACATGGATGAAGTTTGGTACACATATGACTTATATGGTCTAGTTGTGTCTTTTCATGGTCTGACTGATACATATTCTATACTTTTTGTAATATTGAGAAAAAATATTAAAAATACTTATTTTCTTATTGGAGCCAAAACGTGCCCACTGTTGCATATACAGCAATGCCATTTCCTACATGTATCACCTATAAAATGTAGCAGTGCTTTTTGACTTGTATTTAACACTTTTTGAATGATTGGAAAAACTTTGTACATGCATAAAACCGTACCATAATGTAAGTAAATTAGTATAATAAGGCCTTTTCCTGCTTTTACAAACCCTGGCAAGCACACAGGTAGATCGCAGGGCAGCAGGCAAATAACAGATAATAGAACGCCATTACTCGACCACCGTTGCATACCTATATTCCTATAATATACGGAATTTGGTAAACACGCCAATTTTATGATGTAATGTAATCTTATAAATGTGTTATTCGCTGAAGGTTTGCTGCTGCGCAGCCTATGTTTATAGTCAGATAATACAAATTACCTCCTTTGAAGTTTTAGTGAAAGAATTTGCATTTCTAGATGAAAAGGCTGTGCTATTTGCCTCTGATAGCCTGATCGGATGGATTGTTTTTTAGGCAAGGAAGTGAGGGTGGTAATGGTGGCCCTTGTGAGTTGCCCATGGTATGTTTCCGTCCACTCAGACCATGGTATCCAAGCAAAACACAACAATTTGGTTGTCCTATACCAACTACGAAATGACCTCGTCTTTACGCCATTGAATCACCATGTAAAAGACTCTAACACAACTCTTGACCTGGTGAGTACGAAAAACGTGTGTTAGTTTTCTTTTTAAAAAATTGAGACTTTGTTATCTTTCGTTGCATTTCCTCGGACATAATCGGTAATATTTTACCTTAATTGATAGGCCCCTACAATTTTTTTAGCCGATGCCCAGGCCCTTAGCAATACAAGATATGTGAAGTAACTTACTTGCCATCGGCGGATATATGTTCACCACCAAGAGTCCTCCAGGTGGATTTGTCAATGGAAATAAGGAAACATATGTGAAGACACATCATCAAAGTTTGTGCACTTTTGGGGAAACCCTGGGCTAAATTTAGACATGTTGGGGAAATGTCAGTGTGACCTTGCTGCAGCTGAGATTCCCAGAAAAGGCCACAACTACATTGTGGCTCTTTTCATGGAGCAGATGAGATCTTTTAGAGCTGCCAATAGCACAGATCATCTGTCAGATGGTTAAATGAATATAATAGACAGACAGAAGATCTGTAGACAGGTATATATAGGTAGAAAGGCTATGAAAGAGATCAGACATGAAGGAACTTGCAGCATTGAATTGAAGCTGTGAATAGAATTCTCATCAACTCCTCAACAAATCTCTTTTAAAAATCCCATTATCTAGCAAAACAAATTATAACTACAAATATCGGCTATATTTTTTTCCGAAAAAAATTTTCTTGTTTACTAAATGTTAACTTCAATCAAGTTGAGATATATTATAATCCACTAGCATAGTACCCGTGATAATGGGTATAATGAGAGTAGGAGTCCAGGGAAAACAGAACAGCTACTACTATAACATTAGAGAAGAATAATAGGCGTGCATAACTGATTAATAAGTGTACTGGTATAATATGAACAGTTTGAGAAAGCAGAAGCACTTATGGTTGTTGTAAGACATGAAATAATGTTGCTTGCAAAGTTTTGGGTGTGGGGATTGAGTACTTTGGGAGGAGTAGCGTAAAGCATCCATGAATTAAGGGTATGATGATGATGATGAAGATGAGAAACTAGTTGTTTGTTCAGTGAAACAAAGTTTTTAACTTTGTCCACCCTAAACTTAACGATTTATCGTAGAATATACTTTTCAGGGTTGGTTGTACGTAACAGAAGTCTACCACTTTGCACAATATTTGGCGAAGGGCAAAGTTCGTTTTGTGGAGACACTCTTTCTTCCAGACAATGCATTTGCTTATCGCACTCCTCTGTGGGATTGGTTGAAGAATACTTTGAATGCCTCAGTATTGACTGGTAAATATAATTGAATGGAAATTAATTATATGAAGATTGTAATAACCTACCGTGTCCAACAAGCATAACTCGCAATGACTACACCATTTATTTTCAGGTTTGCGTGGTTTTGTGGAACAAAGCCGTGGTCAGGCGATTGGATCAACTGGACGAAAATCTCCAAAGACTGGCCAGATGGTCATGAGAGACACTGCAACGCTTTATGAATTTGCTGAGGGCTGCAGGTGAGCAAAAAAAGAAAGAAAGTGTGATGCATATTATATATAGCATGCTATATTATTTTACATTACTTGTTTTTTGTTGTTATTTCAGACTAATGCAACACGCCACCAGGATCCTTTCGTCCGCAAATAAGAAGCGACTTTTACTTGACATTCCTTTGGACACCGCCCAACTTTTGGACACTGCACAGAAGGCTCACCAGCTTTTACATAGCCTCTACAATGATGACCAACAAAATGTATTATAAATGAAAGTTTTATTTCAAAATTATAAGATTTGCTCCATATATAATGGCTTGTACAAACATTTTCAAATCTCCCACCTTTCAGAGTGACAGAGAAATCACCAGGGGAGCCCTCTTTGAGTGCTTAATGGAGTGGCGCCGCCAGGTGGATGAACTGTTCAAGGGATTCACTTTCTCAGACCAAAAAGCAGTGGACGCTGCTCTGGGTGTTTGGATGCAGCTTGTTAGATCTCAGGATACCAAAATTGCCATGCCGCCTTGTATGTGTACTTTCTTATTGATATTAACCATTGCTGCGCCTTAGCCCTCTAGTGTCAGTTAGACTTGAAATGCCTGTACTGTCTGTTTCTCTCCATATTGTTCAGTGGGTATACCATAACCATCATTTTAGATATGTATATTTATCATATTTGACTCATCTGAGCTGGCTAAAAATTGTAAATGAAAAAAAAATTAAAATATCTTTTACGTGTACTTTATTTCCAGATGTATAATATTATATACTCTGCCTGACTTAATCAAGAAAATCTTTCTTTCCACTTACAGTAATGTCCAAGTCAGAAGAGAAGAGTTCTTGGCTCGCTGGCATCTTGAAGGACTTGGGTCCGTCCATGTCTCATCTGCGCATTGATGATGTCGTCGCTGTGGCTCGTGTTGGCAGTTTCCTTTATGGTTTACACACACCAACCAGTGATATAGACTATGTTATCATATTCAGAAATAACACTCTGGTAAAATATTTTAACCTTATTTATTTGGTCATTTGATCGTATCATTTCACAAATAGGCCTGCTGTCAAGATTAATCAGGAATAAATTGAACATATTGAATCAGAGTCAATACTCATACACTTTTTTTTTCCTTAAGAAATAAATTAAGGTATGTATACAACTATACATATATATACAAATAAATAAAAAATTCCCAATTCTATGGTTATCAAACCATATCACCACTCAGTTTAGTTACTATGAAATTCAGATATTTAGTGTTATTACTGTGACCTTTTGACCTTCAGGCAGCGCTACGTGACCTTGGAAAACTCAAAGAGAACATGGAAAGCAAAGGACCTACGAAAGAGGTGGACTTTGGCGCCCACGAGGTCAGACTAGTGTGTGAGATGCTCCTTAAAGGAAGTGTTGTCATCACTGAGGTAGGCTGGACTTCCAAAAAATCTATTTTATTCTTCATTCTATACTGTGGTTGTTTTGACAAACATAACTGAAAATTGTGTTGGTTGTTTTTTGTTTCAGCTTGTTTTCACAGAAGATATTGAGTATGTAACAGAGCAATGGCTTGTAAGTTTTGTCTTATTTATGTTTTTACATTTACCATACAAGTAAAGTAAGCTGATCATATTTTATATTTAAATCTTTGATGTCTGTGTTGTCTCTTTCCAGGAACTAGTCAAGATGAGCAAAATTTTTGTGACTGAGAATTTAATTCTTCAGTATTTCGGACTCATCAAAAATAACATGCGAGATATCGATAGTGGAAGGTACAAGGATCACCCGAGAGAAAGAAAGATATTCTATCAGGTGAGCACAAATATGTGTGCCTTTTTTCTCAAATTTTTACTTTCCTAATTACCAACCCCAATAGAGTAAATTGTTAATTGTGGTATGTTTTCTCATGATCTGCTTATTGTTTTTTTTTTCATTTATTTAAATCCAGATCTTCCACAAACTTGCAGCCGTGGAAAGGTTGAGCAAAGGACTGCCTCCCCAACTAAAAAGTCCTCCTGAACTCAAAGAATTCATTCTCAGGGTCAGGTCTCAGCCGCTCGAGGTAAGTCTCAAACTTATGTATTTTGATTAACCAAGTAAAGTGTGTGAAGCAACTGTTTCTTTTGTCTGTCAAACTAATTTGAGTAACAATACATTCCAAAATGTTTTTGCAGGGTGACATTAGTAGAGAAAACTTACACAAGAGGGCAGTGGAGTCAATAGCAAATGTAAAGCGCCAACTGGCAGAAAGAACATGGAGACACCCAGAGCATGTGGACTACAAATTGTTGAAGAATTGGCTCCTGAGGGTCAGGGGTATACCCAGTGATCAGGAATTGACTTAGTTATTTATTGTGAAAGAATTAGAACTTTCTTTTAGGCATTTTCACAGCATATATCATATTTAGTCTGTGTTCAATCACTGATTCTTATGTCGACTGTCGTTTTAGTAAGACACGCCGTGCATTTTGGACGTTGTTGCACTGAACACAACAGCTTACCTTTTTCATTCTTTTAGTGGAACAGAGACTTGACCTTCATACTTCATCCGAAGGTCTAAGTCACCAGCGTTTTTTTTTCTCTAAGACGTGTACACATCTTATTTTTTGCTTACACATTTATCTTCCATGATTTTAATTTTTTATGTCAAATAAACTTTGCTGATGTTAATTTTTCTCAGTGTTTGTTTTGTTCAGGTCTCTTCCAAAGAATATGCCAAGATGTGATGAGTAACACTGACTCAAGAAAATGATACATCAGCAATTTGTCATCACAGCTAATGAGGTCCTTGGTATTACTCATCTTTTCCATTGTGAATAATGCTTCATAAAAAGCATAAACTAATACATTGCAGCCACACCTTATTCAACAAAATATGATTGTGGTGCACAATTATTCAGGGAAAACAACACATAACTTGCAATTTTGAATATTTATTAATCAAATACAAAAACAAACTGGTTAAAGCCAGTTCTATTCCCATCAATTATAAATAAATAACGTACAAAAATATAAATAAACAATTTTGAACATGACACACATAACACAGTGACACTTAATTGGTAGAAATTTGTACAATTCATGACTGAAAGTTTCATTTTTGTCTAATTTACATCAAACAGGAACAATCTCTTCAGTATTTTACTGTTTGGCGTTATGGCAGACTTGGACAGATTTTGGGACTTCTTTTTCCATACTTAGTACAAATGTATAAAAGTCTTATCTTTAAACACAACATTGATGATTGATAATAATTTAAGCAGCTCATTGAGTGGGTCACATGCCCTCTTGAGCAATGACGTACTGTTTTAATACAAATTTTATAAACCAGTCTGCACACTTTAAGCAAAATACCAATGCTAAGTTACAAAGTTACACATTTCAAATTATGCAAAATATCAGAATTT
Source organism: Platynereis dumerilii (assembly GCA_026936325.1). Lineage (NCBI taxonomy): Eukaryota > Metazoa > Annelida > Polychaeta > Phyllodocida > Nereididae > Platynereis > Platynereis dumerilii. The sequence goes on from JAPTHN010000011.1 coordinate 31,166,121, forward strand.
AAGTCTCAATCATTTTCATTGAATGATTTTATTAAAGAGTAAAAAGTAAGTTGTAAACCTGGAGCTACCCATTAAATGAACATTGCATAGAACATTCAACATTGTCACAGAAGAAAACTTCAAGACAAGTGAAGACACAAATTGATGTAGAATGAATACTGCTGTAAAAGCATCAAGACCACCTGACCAGTCAACTAGCTAAGTCCTTAATCAATATTACATAATATCAGCACAATTTAATTTAATATAATTGAAGGGAGAGCAACCCTTGACCCTTGCACAGCAATGGCAACACTCAGCCTGGAGAACTAGAGCTGTTGTAACTAATACCAGTAGTACTACTTATACTACAACAATGACAATATGGAAATATGGAAAGCACCAAACAACACACGAACAGCTATGCTACTTATTCACTTAATGCACTTGCAGTGAAATATTTCTCAGCAACATATTCTTAATTATTACATTATTCTTATTCTGTAAGTACAATTGACTCAATGAATTGCTTCAACAATCTTCACTAATCCAGCTAACTAGAAAATCTAACACTTGATGTCAACTACTTTCAAATGATCAGCATTCAAATGATCAGTATCTAAACGATCAGCATTTAAATGATCAGCAATTGTACGAGATATGTTTATCTGAACACTGAAGGCAAATAGGCTTGCAAAGACACATCCGCTACTCGCATACCCTTGCATTTATCAATAAATAAATATTTGTGATACATGTATATAATAATATATTGGCTTTGTTATTCAAGTGAGAGCTAATGGCAAAGTACCTCATAAATATTAAAATGCCTCAGTAGGTGAATATATAGTGAGAATGATGACAATAAATTAAAGAAGGACTGATCGGCCGCCCCTGTGATATGAGATGGAATGGGATGAGCAAGAGGGTGGCCTGAGCACAGTCCCTGTGGAGTTGAGAGTTCAATACAGATCATGCTGCCAGCATTACATTTACAATGCTATTAATGTTGTGGGAGAGCTCAACTGGCTGGTGCTACTGCTGCTGCTTTCTGAGTCCAGGTTTCTGTGAACGTCATTGGCGCAGGAGGTTGGTGCTCCAGTGATGGGAGTCAGTCCGGTGTGTCCATCCACCATGCTATCTAAGCCGAGGGTAGCGTACACTCCCGTTGAAGGCGTGTTGATGGGGATGCCTGTGGCAAGGGTGACGCTCGACACGGCGCTGGTTGTGCGGGCCATCGTGGAGAGAGGGAGGGTGGTTGGGCGCGGTCTGGCGGCCATTGTTTGGCATGCCATGTCAGTTGTTTCGCCATCCAAAGGCTCGGACTTGACGATGGATTTGCGAGACTCGCACAAGGGTCGGTGAGCATCCAATAAGAACTCCAGCTGCTCCTTCTGCTGCTGAAGCGTTTTGATCTCACTCTCAAGACTTGACTTCTGGTCCTCAAGATCCTCAGTTTGCTGCAAAGGAAATGGAATAACCATAAGTATATATGGTGAACGATTCAAAGGCAGGAAACACACAATTTATTCAAACACTCCTACTGGGCCTGCTGGCTGTTTCCTGGTGTTTATTGAAATTGTTTGTAATTGATGCAAAGCCCAAAAAAACACTAATGGCCTTGTGTCAAACCTGTCCAACTACCAAGGACCCTGCACATGAATTATGGCTCTTTACAATCTGCATAACAAATAACACCATTAGAATTTCAGTTGCACATTATGGACTACTAATTGACCACAAGTGTTTGTGAAAAGGACATTCTCCTAAATGTATCATTTATACAACACTTGTACTGGACCATTGGCCCACAGTAATTGGCTGCAGGTTGATTATTTCAATGAATAGTGCACTGAACTCCAGAATAATTCTTCTTTCAACTTGACAGTCTAGTTTGGCTGCTGGCCAAGAGTGTTTGTGCGAACCGCCAGTTACAACTGTTCTTCTCAAAGGTCTGTCAGTTTGGATTTGGCCATAGTGTGGTGGTATTTATTCTGCTGGGTGAAGTACAGGGGTCCTCTGTTGCCAAAGGATTGCAGAGCAAAACAAGACATGCATGGCTACCTCTACTTGTGCAGCAAAACACATGACAGATGGGCTGAGAAAAAGGCGCTAAAATCCACAACTGGTCCTTGCTATTAATAGCCAGCTGGACCTTCTAAGGGACATATTACAATCAGCTTTTGGCTATTCTGCAGCAGTGTAAAGTATTGCTGACTCCATCTCATTTAGCTACTTTTAAAATTATTTCAATTGATCAAATCCTCACCTGGATCAACTCGTTTGTGTGGTCCACTCTTCTCTGGCGACATTTAGCGGCCGCTTGTTTGTTTCTTTCTCGTCTAACTTTCCTTCTTTCTTGCTCCTCAGGGCTCAACTGCAAAAATAAAATGAATACAATCTTTATAATTTGTTACAAAGTGCTCAGATTACATATAAGTATTTCCTACAATAAAGTCTGGCCTTCTCAAAAGCAGAGACAGGTGAATGACCTTTAGACTGGCTCAGCAAATATCTTATCAACCAACAATGATGGTAGAGTTCCTATCTTGGCAAAGATTGAGTATCTATGATACACTATCATCCAGGCATTTTCAGAAACTACAGGTTCTAGACAGTAAGTTCAGAATCGTGTTCTCTTTGTGCAATGTATGTTTTAGGCAATATGAACCCCAACACATGGTATTACCCTGTGCTACTATTCTGTTAGACACTTTCAAAAGTGCTCCAGGGCAAAATATGATAGTGTAATTTAAACCTCAAATTATTTTGGACAAACTGCAGCTGTTATTTAGTTTTCAATGTTCAAGCATTGGCAAAACGAAGACTAAGAAGAGCCCTATAATTGTAATAGATCTTGATACATTGTGGAAGTTTTGAATAAGGCACTGCTACTGACTACTGGTAGTACTTATTGTGCTTGATCAGTTGATCTCCAAATTCTTTACAAAATAGTTCCGCGGCCCAAAAACCAGCTAACTGCAAGTAACTAGCCAGATGGACAGGCAATTAGAGTGAGATTGAAAAGTGGATCAGATATGGTGTTGGAAGGGGGAAAGGGGGGGGGTAATATGATGTGTGGCAAGGCTGTTCAATACTACCCAATGTGAATGTGAATGTGCAGGGAGCAAGGGGAGGGGGGGGGGTGAGCTGGGGCAATTAGTGGGACCTGGGAGACCCTTTGTTTCCCAGAAGGGTAATATGGTCACATTGTTATTCTCTATTGCAGCATTCTTCAATATCAAAACACTAAAAAGAGTGTCAAAAGACTCCAAGCAGCTGGAATATTCCGGAAAGTGGGCCACCAAATGTGACATGCTGAAGACCCGTGCATTCTGTCATGTACAGTCTGTCATGTTAGAGTTGACATGATGGCCCAGCATTCTTACATAAGAACCCCCCCCCTTCTCTTTTTAACATACAACCTGGGAAGTCACTGAGTGTGTGTCTAAATATATATACACCCGGCAAACAAAGGTTACTGTGTCAGCTGATGTTGTTGTTGACAGTTGATGGGGCAATCCCTTCATAGGATGGGAAAGAACTTCTCCAAAACCTCAATCTGACAATCTCCACATTCTCCAGTGAGTGGATTACTAAATATAAATTTTTCTCACAATCAGCTGATTGTAATATCTCTGAAGTATTGCAGTGGTGTTACCACATCTTGTAAATGGGTGACTGAATATCAGATATTACGAAATATGGGGATAGGTTGTAAACATGTTGATACATGCCAAGGAGGGCTTACAGGAACTTACAGTCAGACTTATTATTAAACCGTGGAATAATTAGTCTGTGATTAAAGTATTATTCATGGCATTGTGGTTGCCACATGATGCTGAATTTAGTGTAGGCAAATTATTTCCTATTTTTATTTAGGACATGTCCCGATTTGTACCTGGAGTGCACAAGGACTTCAATCTGGAACAGGACCCTTTCTGGATCACATGTGGATCAGTGTGTCACAAAGTCCTCCTGCGGGGGAGTGGGACACCAGGATCCGGAAGCATTAAGGGTGACCTCTGAACTTACAAGTGAACTTTGATTTGTTAAGTCATACTCCTGGGTCATACTGTGACAGGGGAAACATAATGAGGGTTGATGCTGGGGATTCCCAACTCGCTACTTAATTCATTTAGAAGCAAAAATGAAAGCTGCAAAAGGGCTATGATTGCCAAGATAAAATTGCCAGTGTAGGGGGAATTGGGGCAGTTCCAAGAAAAATTCCAAATCCAGGATGTTTCTGTCTTTTTTTCCGGAAGGTAGTAGGCAACATTAGTTTTACAACATGAAAATATTTCAATTCCCCTAATTATTTTACTCATCATAGTAGAAATGCCACAAATCTGTTTCGCTTGCCTTTAAATGGTATCCTTACAATTATTGCCAACTTGTTATTTCCATACCTTACCAATTACGTAATGTATTATGTAGGTCAATTCCTTAACCTTCATAGCCAATGTCTGATATTTTGCCCAGTAAACCAATCCCTGACCACAGAAATGCATAGAGCACACGGGTCTGCTTGAAAAGACAAACAACTGGTCTACTTCTGGGAAATATTTTAGGTTAATTCTTTAATGGGGTCAATGTATGCTTGTCTGAAGTAAGTGACTGTCTGTGATTGGTCAATTTGAAGGTCACAGGAGAAAATTAGAAATAAGCTTTTCTGGCAACTCACTGACACCATGGCAGTCCCTTGTACCTGCCATGCTGACACTGAGCTAGCATAGTGCACACTGCCTAGAGACACTCTCACTTAGTGGAGTTGAAGGCTATCTTCCAAATTTCCACTTTTAATGCAGCATTTCATATAAAAGCTGCATTTAGGTCAATTCATGGCTGGAGGGGGACAGGGGTCAGAGGGGTCGCAATCAATTTGAAGGGGGTGTCAAGCCAGATCATGTTGGGGGGGGGGGGTCCCCTCGGGCATAATAGTGTAGTGCACCGGGGAGGGGGGGGGTGGACAGAGTGACCGTCGGCCATTTCTTTGTTTGCCAAAAACAAAAGCCAGTGAGATCCAGGACTTTCCTCTTTCATATCACTGCTGCTAGATTTACAAGACTTGCCCAGGGCCCTAAATCCACCAATGCTATCACATGAACACCTCCAACTGATCTGGGTCAGCCTGGCTCTCCTCAAAGATCCTTACAACTTTTTGGCACTCAGACCTGGAGCTAAGTTTAATACACTATAAGCCCCCTGGCTAAAGATCCAAAGCTTCTGTTGCCAAAGAGGATCTCTTAAGGCTGAATTTCGTTTTAACTTTAAATTGATCTACTCCATACATCCACAAGGAAGAGAACACTTTTCTGAACCTGAGCTCAAGATTAATAGCACTTCAAGGTTTCCATATCATTCTTCCTGGCTAAAGATACTTCCATATGTATAGTTACAATCTATCATTGGCCATGGTTATTGGTTAGAAAGTGAAACGCTGTTTTGGCCCTTTTCACTCCCTTCCTTTTAAAATATGCTGATTGGCCATGACTTAACACTTCACTTTTCACTTCCTGCGAATTATATTTGCAAAATTTTCAGAAAATAGGCCTTTCAGATAATATTTCTTAATAATGCCTTATTCATTTGTATGACATTGAGTCATTATAAGTCTTATGCAATACCAAATTTGCTGGAAGAATCTAACCAATAACCATTCCCATATATTTTCAAATTAATATATTTTCAAAATTATATATAATGTTCAAACAGAACTCACCACCTCATGTTTTCTGGGGGCGCGGGGGCCGGTGTGTCGACGAGGGCCCGGTCGTGGGGTGGAGGCAGGACTGTTGGAATCTTCATCCATGCGGACTCTCTTTGAGGGAGGGGTCCATTCCGTATCGCAGGAATCTTCCGAATAGTAATCATCCTGCTCCTGTTTGATCAAACGAGGATCCACCACTGGAGGAACGAATCCGGCCTGTCGACTAGCCCCTTGCGTCTCTTGCTGCTGGAGATCCATGAAGGTCTGTTCCAGGGAGTTCAGCGTAGAGGGCGTCAGGATTGAGTTTGGCGTCATGGCCGAAGTTGGCGTCGTAACTGAAGTCACCCCGGAGCTGTATGTCGGGTCGGCAAACTGCAATGAAACAAACAAACCATAAATATATAATGAATAATAATAAATTTGAATCGTATGAACTTAATCACAAAATTATCATCATCATTAACCAACAACTTAACATGGCAACAGAATCTGAATCACCATAGAACAGCATTCAGAGCTGCATATTTTATAATATTATACTGTCATATTCTGAAATACAAGTTTTTCTATAAAATCATGTTCGTAATAATTATGATGTCCCAGAAATAAATCAATTTTATCAATCATATGACTGACATAAGTAACATAACATACGCGAAACATAAAATTCCAGCAATTAACTATACTTATTCAGCTGTCAACAACGTTTTCTACCAATGAAAATACATCCACCTAGTTTCCTTCCTGATCATTCAACTCTCAAAATACCATCTGACACAAACATTTCACTATTGATTAGAAAAATTTTGAGAATTTTTCCAGGCCATCATGTTGTCCAGTGTGTTGAATACAATGTTCATGAGAATAATAGGCTGACACAGTATCACAGCAAGCCTTCTTTATAATCATGACACAATGTTTTTCCAACAATACGTGTAATCACCAAGCTTCAGAATTTACCTTATCTATCAGATTTATCAACTTATACATTCAGGTGCGCCATACCCCTTCAATTCTAACAATTACACATAAATCCCCATGGTATCTAAACAGTGTGAGCTTGTATTTATACATCCAGACACTCTTTATGGTTTATACTCTATCTGAGACTATCTTAGTGTTTGTCAGAATGTATAATAGTCCTAGGCTAAGTAGAGCAGTCAACAAGATAAAACATAGGTATGCCTATAATCATGCTGATATGGACGACTTTCAGGCAAGAGACTTGCTATATTGCTGATAACCTGTAATATCAAGTATCAGGTACCAGGCATTGTCAGTGTCATAAACCATTCCATTGCTTGTCAGTAGTGTGTCTGATAGACTATAGATCTAATGACCCTACCCATTGGTTGACATGTCCCTGGTGGTGCTGGTTGCTGTGCTGGTTGCCATGTTGGTTGCTGTGTTGGTTGCCATGTTGGTTGGCAGCCTCCTGCTGCTGCATCTGGTGGCCGTTGTGATGGCCAACCATGCCTTGTTGGTTGTACATGTCATGATACTGATGCCCATTCTGCTGCTGGTTAGTCCACATGGCTACCTGCTCCTCACAACTGTCAGGCTTAAAATGACACACTCAACTATCCTCTTGTGTGAAGGCGAATTTTAACCTGGCCACCTCCTCCCACGTGCCCTGGATGACGGCCTTTTTACGTCGCGTCCTGAGCGTCCTGCTCGATCCAGGATCAAACAAAAGCAGGCAGCACTCTCTCCTCAGTCTGGATCAGTCTGGATCGGGCTGGAGAGACGCCACATCCGTCACACTTCACTGACTTTGATCCCCAATCACTGGCCAAACGATGACCCCTGCAAACTGTACTGCGCACTAAAAGTGTGCCAGGGTCCAGTGCTGATATCCTGCTGCAGGCTGACTAACTCTTAGGTCATCCTGACCCCAATAAGACATGAAGCCATGATAGCCATCATCTGCAAGATCACAACGTGCAGCAGCCAGGGATCCAAGCTGCACCCCAGCCTAGTTCTTTGTGTGCCCTGCCCAATCAGAGCCCTCCCTAACTAGGTCAACTTGTTATTGTCAGTGGGCCACTGGGCTGATGGCCACACGTCACACCTGGTCAGCAAGCAAGTTCTCCAGCTCTTTCAAATGATCTATCTAAACCTCTATCTTACTAGCTCTAACCCTATCCTTTTACCAGCTACAAATAGCTACAACTATACATTTAGAACGAATTTTCTCGCCCCATTTGCACGATAAAGAATACGTTAGATGATCAGTACTCACTCCTTCACCGTTGGCCATGGAAGACAAGATGTCTGCAACAGTGTACTTGGCCTCCGTGCTGTAGGCGTTCTCCTGGCTTGTGGTGGCACTATTGTACATGCTGTTCAAGATTTGAATGTTGAATATCCTTATCCGTTTCTTAAGATAGTTGTAGCAATGTCTGTCCTCTGGATTTTCAGCAATCAACTTTGCAGATGGTAGAATATTTTGTAGTAGGTACCTCGTCTGCGTATGAGTCACTTATGGGGGTAGCCCAGGCCGCCGCAGCCTTTATAGGCTGAATCACGCCAGGCAGGCTATTTTTGGATATTGACATCACAAACAAACGTCATTGCTAGGAGGTTCCCCTATGGACCAATCACAAACTAGTTCTATGTCCCAGATTTTGGCATTCCATATGGAACTGGGTCATTCATGACGTCATTCTATGGAATCTCTAACAAACAACTCTGGTTAGTTTCGTCTGTTCTGATCTTAACTGGGTGAATCAAGACGTTCCAACTTAGGTCTGGTCATTTTGATCATGGGAAACAGACCTTATGACAACCAAGTGCCCGTTTGAACTGACAGAGTTGTTAAATTCGGTAAATGCAATGGTGGATTCCCTATCAAATTGCAAATGGCGCACCTTCTAGAATATTAAGATTATGTTAAGAAGATGCAGAAAACACTGAGTCGTAATTTCTAAAAATAGCTGGCTGCAGCGGCTGATGACTGGATGGGAATTCCGAAAGCCGTTCTGAGATCAATACATGAGCGATCAGTCAATTTTGTAAACATACGTTTTGCTGACTGGGTCATTTTCTTGGCTCCGGTTGTTCAGAGGACAAGGGGACAGCAAAATGTTCTATTAAAAAGGTTCGTGAATGTCTGGAAGTTAAACTAAAGAAGTCAAGAATTCACTCACTTGGACAGAATTTGATTAAGACTTAGCTTGCTGGTATTGCTGAAGCTTAAACATGTAAACAAGACTTCGAATTACCAAGAGGGTCCAGGAGCTCCCAGGCCTTGTCTTGCATTGGCCTATGTATGATCCAAAAATATGGACCTTTTGACTCATTTTGAACATGTAATTTATATATTGTCAACTGAATATCAAACATTTATAGGCCTACATGTGACAGGCAATTTTAATGAAATAGACAACCAGTGCTGCAATAGGCCTATCAGACTTACAAGTTGTTCTAGTCGAACTGGAAACTACAATCATAATTTTAACATACAGAGGTAGGCCTATGTATCAATGTATATATATAGGCGTATATTGGTCTTACGTAAATTTATCAGAACACTTTTGAAATGTCCTATATATTATTCAAAGGAAAATATCCCTTTCACTTTTGAATCCATTTCATGAACATGCATGGTAGATGTTGCTTAATAACTTTTTTAAAAGGCCTAAAAATTAATGAATTTATTTAAGCCTAGCCTAATTGTAAATTTTAATATAAAAAAAAAGAAGCAGTGTAATTTAAGAAGCGTGCATGGCTAAGTCACCATAATTCAATTTAGGCCTAATTGACATTAATTATAATTTTAAAACGATACTTTAAGATATGCTTTCAATTCATGGAAACGATATTGTTTGTCAAATGTTTTAGGATTCAATGTTAATTTACATCACAGCATTTAGAGCTAATTGATAATAAACAATTAAACAAATTGCGTCACAAAGTTCTGTCAAAAAGCACAACACAATCAGCTGACATTAAAATTTATCAGCGTCAGGCTGCAGCATCCACAGGTCTGTCAGTGCAAATATCAGATCCAGTGGACTGGAGAGGGGTGGTACTATACAGATATTTTTCTGATTTTTTCCCCTTCAAATTTCATGAATAGTACCATGATTTACTGCTTGAATACCAGTGATATATATATATATGTAATATGATCTTGTTACCGTAATAGGCATAGGCGTATCGGAGGGGGGGGGGGGCAGGGGGCCCCAAAAGTTTGGGAAACTGTAAGATTCGGGCAAAAAGACTAAAAAATTTGGGCAGATGATTAAATAAAAACTACTGAAAATTAATGATTCCCAGGCAATTTAATTTGAAATGTTTATTAATTTATATCGTGAAATTCGGGCAAATGTCGCTCCCCCCCATAGTGCGCGCCGTACGCCTATGGTAATAGGCCTAATGTAGAAATTGTCCAATGTATTTTCATAAGTAAGGGACACACCCAATAATTATTACAGCGAAACACTTTGATATAGAATTAAAGTGAACTGCGGCACTGTGAAAATGGCACTTCGTGTGTCATCATACTGATGATTTGTCATGATCAAACCCAACACTTTCAATGTTAATTTGATTGAAGAAGACTTAACCCACTTGTTGGTGACAGCCAAACGAAAGGATTATGCATCTGATTTTCACTCTAAAATCCATTATGTGAAGTCAAATGGCTTTCTCTTCACTGTGTACCGTTTGCTCTATGCGAAGCGACCTAGTTAATCACAAAATCTTAACTTTTAGACAAGAAACCAATTCAATTATAACATAACATAGCCAGTATGCTGTATTTATGTACTAGACATCTTAGTGTGAAACTACAAGCATTAAATATTCAAGTAATTCAACAATCAAAAGATTTGGTGATTCTGGTAAAAAATGCACTATAACTTACTCAAACTGCCTAATCTCCCAGAAAACTTAACTGATTGATTTCAAATTTTTTATGTGTATTACTTGTACTATAAGACAGCATACTGGCTATAATGCAAAGTTTTTTGTTTGCGCTATATATGAGAACCAGCAAAATGTAAACAAGAAAATCCTTAATTAGGTCACTTGGTTGGTACACAGTGTCTTGGTCATGACTAATCAAACAGCCTCTTTGTTTTCCATTTTGAAAGTAGAGAAGATGACACTTCATCGGCTATGTCACGGAGTGCCATTTTCACAGTGCCACAGTCCACTTTAATTCTACATCAAAGTGTTTCGCTGTAATGTGACTCTTGCACTGAAATATGACAAATCATGTTGATTATGACTAATCAAATTGCCTGTATGGTTCCCATGCTAAAAGTTTGATCATGACACTTCATCAGCTACCAGGAGTCACAAAGTGCCCTTTACAGAGAAACAGTCTTGTTGTATACTTGTCTTTCCCCATGACAAATTTACCGGCTGTATTAACATGCACTAATGGAATGATCTGCACTTAGTGACTGACGATAGGCCTAGTTGATGAGTGATGTTTAATCAAATGTTGATAACTTGACTTTTATCATAATGGGCATCAAAGAAGCTGTTTGATGTGTCTATACCAAGGCTTAGATATCTATGATGTGTAATTTAAATACATGTATGATAAATTATTGATAGGCCTGTATTTTTTTTTTTGTCATTAAAACTTTAATTGCTTTATTACGTCAAAAGCCCTTATTTTTTTTTTCTGCGAAGTGGTTATGTGAACTCCTTCAGAATGTAGTCAATGTACCACCACCTACAAAAACCAGTACCAGTTCTGGTGGATAGTTCGGGCAGATCCACTAGCTGGGTCTACCAGTGGCTCAGTCAGTGGGACAGACCTGACCTTGAAAATGCATGCTTTTTGTCCTGTCATCTTTTGGTCTTTCAAAAAGACATATTCTTATTTATTTTACAAAAAGGCATGTTTAGGTTTTATCGATCAGGCACATTAAAAGGAGGTAGCCTCCCCCAAGCTGAGGCCTGCTTCAGTACCATAACCTCCTATCACGGATGTTGATATAATTATTATCCAGGGGCCAAAAAGCTGTTCTGTAGTGACGTCATAATAAATCAACTATGTGTACTACATTGCTCTGCCCAGATAGCCTAGCAAAATACGTCAATTGCCCTGTAAATAAGCAGTTGAACAATTAACTTTTATTGATTTCAGTGAATTTTTACTTTTCCACAGAAACATGTTGTAATAGTACTCTTCCAGGAGATATAATCCGGTTGTTATTATGATGATGGGAGACACACCCCCAAGTCAGCACTTTCAAAATTGATATATACACATTGCAATATATACTTGAATCAAAACTTGCAACACATTAATAAAGATCTATTCACAGTTTTATGCAAAAGTTTGAAACACCTGGGTTCTCTCACACAACAATTCAGTGATGTAGTCGAGGCCAGGACATCCGAGACCGAGGCAAGGCCAAGGATTTGGCATCCGAGACCGAGGCAAGGCCGAGGCCATCAAAATATGGCCCCGAGGCCGGCCTCGAGGATGAGGCCGGTCCCGAGGCCTCCATCACTGGCCATTAGACACCCGAGACCGAGGCAAGGCTAAGGATTTGCTATCCGAGACCGAGCCAAGGCCGAGGCCATCAAAATATAGCTCCGAGGCCGGCCTCGAGGACGAGGCCGGCCTCGAGACCTCCAACACTGCGTGACAACATACAGACCAACCAACCGTTCACAGAATCTTTTATTGTTAATGTTATGAAATGAAAGGTGTATTTGAACTACATCTGCATATGGGCACTAGTTAACATACACTAGGGTGTCCAAAAAAAAGTGAAAGTCTGAAATTCATTGGCTAACCTCAAAATGTGTTCTATAGCCCCTCTCTGACTCCCATGTAAAATTTTAGCTCATTTGAAGGCGTTAAAGATGTTGCTCAAGAGCCCCATAGATGGGTGTTTAACATTGAATTTTCATGCGAAAATTACTATTTTAGAATATGAAAATGAAATTGGTACCACAGTGTGCAGAATAATCTATACATCTTTGTATCAACTATCCATGTGTTTTGGTGGACTGAAACCGATACTTTATGAGCTCTTAGCTAAAGTAACCATTTTCCCATGAAAATTCAATGTTAAACACCCATCTATGAGGCTCTTGAGCAACATCTAAAACACCCTCAAATGAGCTGAAATTTTACATTGGAGTCAGAGAGATGCAATAGAACACGTAAATTTAGAGGTTAGCCCCTGTGAATTTCAGACTTTCACTTTTTTTGGGACACCCTAACATACACTGTAAACCCAGCTGCTGGAAGTTACCGTTAAAACAATAGTGAGCCCACATGATGAGCAAATTATTCTGTCATTTAAACCAACCTTTTTGGGTGATGAACATGCAAAATGTTCAGAAAATGGAAAATTGTATTGCTGAAATCCGACATTTCTTACATGACAACAAGCTGTGCAATAACGGAGATAACACTAAACTTCTCCTGATTGGAGCACCAAACCAGTTGAAGATACTTAAAATAAAATCTATCAATGTAGACAACGCTGAAATCAAAACTACCAACCATGTCTGCAACTTAGGTGTGCTCTTTGACAAAATATGACAATGGAGAAGCAGATCAACAAAATGTATCGTAACGCATATATATTTCAATTTGAGAAACCTATCAAAACTCCAAAAAAACCTTGACAAGGAAACAGTTAAAACTGGTGTCAATGCTCTTGTCACGCCTCATTTGGACTATGGAAATGGATTGTTGTATGACACTGTGAGCAGATTGTTAAATAAACTTCAGGTTGCTCAAAACTAAGCGGTTCAATTAATTGAGAGATTGAAAAAGCATGACAGCATTAGCCATAGCAGGAAACAAATGCAGGCTCCACAATACATTAAAAGAACTCGCTCAAATCAAATCTCAACTGGAGCATACGTACTGTCTTTTCACTTACCATGTTGCTTTTGCATAATTTCATCAGACACCAAAAAAGTTTGCCTTAACAAAACTTGATGAAAGTCACATGGAATATTTCTCAGCCCAATGCAATGATTATGTGAAAAGGACACACTGCTCGGCCCAAAAGTGTTTGTAGGCTACTACTGTGAAATAACCTGCTTGCATAATTTCATCAGTTGCAGTGAAAGAATGTTCATCAAACATCTGTAAAACTGCCTTTTGAGCTACCCAGTAATAGGACAGACCATATTGACCTCTCTTTTAAAAGTGTCCTTGCCATTAAACCAATTACAATATTAACCAGAATCACATAGGTTTGTAAATTTCTAGGCTTTCTCATGCAGAATATATAAAAATTTCGTCATCTTACATCAATCGGTATATTCATTTAGACATGAATTAACAAACAATACGACTCTTTGAGAGAGATACAGCTGCAAAAATTTCGCTGCACAGAATAGTTCCACTGGGGAAGTCCTCCTAAATTTGGAGCTGCTTCTACATTTTGGAAATTTAATTTCAACAATCTCAATTTAGTCCCGACTTAAAAAAAAAATTCTAGGTGAAAACTGTGGCAAGTGAGGACAGCGTTTTGTTTACCGTTGATGTTTTCTGAGCACGGTCCCTCAAAGAATAGGCTTGTACAAAAAATATCTGATTAGGGACCGTTCAGAATTTATGACTGGGGGGGGGGGTGGGAGTTTTGGCCGAGGGGGAACTAACTTTTCACACGTGTTCCAAGGGGGGGGGGGTATTAATTTTTGACAACACTTCCAAGGGGGGGGGGGGTAAAGTATTTTAACAAAGAAAAAACGTTAAAAAACACACATAAACTCATTTTATTTGGACCTTTTTGCGCGCAATGACACGAATCTGTACGCGTGGCCGTGTATAACAGTATATATGTGTGTAACTGTGTATTGCTTTGTATGTCGAGGGGGGGTACTAAAAATGCGCGTGAAACTTTAGGGTGGGGTACTAAAAATCCACATGAAACTCAAGGGGGGGGTATCAATTTTTGACAGGAAGTTCCAGCAAAACTCCCACCCCCCCAGTAGGGTGTGGCTGGTGCCCCTCAAAAAAGAAAAAAATGGAGGAGACCCCTGTACCTCTTTTTGGTATTGTGTTTGACCCAAGTGACATGCCTGAGAAATTTCATGAGAATTAATAAACGTTTACCTTGAGTACAATGCAGTTGAAGTTTCTTCGTGGTTTGCTAAGATCGGAAATCGCGGTATTGTATAACTTTGTCAATTTACATTTCACAACAATAAAACTTGTATGACTGGACAGGCCTCACTTAGAGCTTCATTTTGAATACCAACTTCAATGGTTTTGGATAATTTTATGCAGTATCAATTTTTTATTTTATTGTTTCTGGCGACCTTTTTCTTCTTGCCTATCAGATATGTGCAAACCTGGGTAAATTTTCAGGATATTTTACATCATAAATTGTGAGAGTAAAAACCTGATCTTATTAGACATCAATAAAATTATTTTAAGAACTTGGCATGAATTTATAAGACAATGTGGTGCTTGTTTTGTGTTTTAAAAATGTGGATGAACGAGATTGCATATTGAATGTTGAAATTTTTGACATCTGTCCATATTTATGGCTGACTTTGGCACACTAAGTACAATTATTAAACAAAAGTAAGCTAATGAGGTAACTAATCTTTATTATTGTTCAATTGTTTTGTCACAAATACAAGAATACTGACTTTCAAAAAAAATGTCTCATGGCGTAATGCTGTAAGAATGCTAAATCCATTGTCTCGTAAGATGCATTGTCAGTTGTTGTGGTTTTCTACACACCTTACCTCTGGAGATAGCTTTACAAATCTTATTTTTAAGTTCATAAAAGGCATTGTCAAAAAGATATTTGTTCAGTGGGCTATAATCAACCATATTCTATAAGTGTAGCCTTGATTGTCCATGCTCCATCAAGGAAATTAAAGGAGACTCCTATTACAAGTGTCAAAATGTGGGTATATCATTACTAAATTTCAATTAGAAACCATCGTTAATAAGAAATATTACAAATCCTAAGAAATTAATACCATGGTGTGTCTTACAGTGCGCCAGCTTATCATCTGGGAATATTGATACATGGCTTCAGCTTATACATCTAATAATTGTCAGGCTACCTAGGGCTGGAATAGATCACTGCAATTAGGTGAAGAATGTTTGAAACTGCTGTCCAACAATTATAAATCCAGTGATCCCATTTCCATCAGAGCTGGAAGCAGACCCAGGACCCAGCAAAAGGAAACCTGAGCACTCAATGACATCCCCCCCCCAGCTAACCATGTACATCGTAATGCCCTAGAGAATTGTTAGGAATCTTAATGCATGAACTCCGGTGTCATCTTCCTGGTACCAACTCAATGATCTGTTATTTTACATATTAAAAGTAATTCATGTTTTTAAATTCTATGTTATTTTAATTATTTGTATATGTGCCGTGGTGTGCAAAAATAAGGTATTAAATACACCAAGTCCAAGAAACTCTGAAATGTGTGATGAATATGATGATATGAGCGTAGTAAATGTTAAAATTCATGATCTCAATTACAATACAACCTTCAACAAGAATGTTGAGTTTTCACTTGAGAAGTCCAAATATCATCAAAGTATATTTTTATCTATATATTCAAATTGTCCTTGGTGCCCTGTGGTTGATATATAACCAATTTTCTACAAAAGTTTAGATTTTTTCAAACTATACAATTATTTCCCGAACAAGCACAGGATTACCAATTTGATATACTGTGAAAAATTATCCGAGACCATCGAAGTTGGTACTCAAAATGAAGCTCTAAAGAAGACCAGTTCAACCATGCTAGTTTTATCATTGTATGATCAATATTGACAAAGTTATATAATACCGCGGTTTAAATTTATAAACAAAAACAAGAAAATTACAACTGAATTGTGCTCAAGGTAAGCATCTTCTGATTTCTATTAAACTTTCCATCCTTGTTATGTTCACCAAAACACAGTACCAAAATAAGGTAAAGCGACAGAAAACAACACAGATTGTCTCAGGTGAACTTGTATTGAGAAGCAAACATGTGGTGAGGACGATAACAGCAATTAACAACAGGGGGCGCAAAGAGCGCTGTTGTACTAAAAAATAACACTAGGTGGCGTGGTCACCCTCTTATCTTCCTTCCTATTTGAAAAGGTATAAATTAACTATAGTAGAAATACAAAAATATGTTTATACATTATACAAGTATAAGTGAAAAAACTTTACTAAACATATATAGTACTAATTGAAAGTTACCTCATGGCATAGAAATGTAAAAAAAATTTAAATAATATTATGAAAACGTCTTATATAACTACGATAATACAAATAACATACACGTTTTTATAAGAAAAAGTAAGATTAGAATAAACCTTACTACAAATAGTAGGAATAGTTGTAAATCTATCCACTAACCGAATACTAGTACAGTAAAACTGACAGTTTAAAAATAATAATAATACATGTTTAAGTGTACAGGGGTAGTACAAACAAGGTAAGACAGAGTAATATATATATATATGGAACAATTATGAATATATATTGTAATAACAGATAGCATACGAATGACAACTCAAAATATATGCAGAAAGTCATGTGATCTTGTTAGGAAAATTTAGGACAAGTCCCAATCTCCGGAGCGCATCCAGTCAGGTCGATGACTCTGCCGTTTTGACGAACGAGTCGCATTGCTGGGAACAGAAAAATCGACAGGCACAGACAAATCACTCGGTACAGACACACCACTGGGCACAGACACATCAGGGGGCACTGATAAGGGTTGATCACCGGTTATGATTTGTGGTGGAGGTTGATCGACTGTTACGATTTGAGGTGGGGGATGAGGGGGGACAGGTAAAGCGGGAGGACCCGGGGGAAGCACAGGGTCTGTGGACAGGGGCACAGCGATAGAGTCGAAAATGCCAGAAGTGTCGTCTTCATAGTCAAGGCCACGGATTGGCTCACCAGGGGAGATATCCAAGGTGGTGGGGGATACAGGGTAACATTCACACAGAGGGACATCATATGACTTTGCACGGAATTGGGATTGGGTGAATTTGCGAAGTGTGCAACGATCATGGGTTCGGCCAATGACAAGGTAACGATCTCTTGATTTTGTCTTGTCCCGATCACTAGCAATGTAAACGAGGTCGCCGATGGTGATATTGGAGGGGGGGCGAGGGCTGCGTCCGTGTGCCTTAGCACGGGCACTGGGGCCATGACTCATGGAACGAGCAAGGTGTTGTCTAAGAATTATTTGGCGATCATCAAGTGGCAATTGTTCACCGGAAATTTGGTCACGCTGAGTCCAAATTTCACGAGATGACAACCCACAGTCCCGAATTCTGGCATTCATGTTGGCAGTGGCAAGAGCGAGGGACACAGGTGTTAAGGGACCACCATCAGGGCAGAGCTTCAGACATTCCATGCCAAGCTCCTGAATGCAACGTTCTGCCACTGGGTTCTTGTTAACATTCTTAGCCTGGCCGACGATAACTTGAATACCATGTCGAAGCAGTATGGCATCCTGGGCCAGAGGGGCCAAACCGGGGGCAGGGTCCACACGAACGTGGATGTCATGGTCACCGAGACATCGAAGACTGGCACAGAGTGTGAGAATAGTGTTCCTCAGCGTGTCTCGCTTTTCGTCAGGCACAAATGCGGTCAAAGTAAACGAGGACACAGTTTCACGAAGAACAATGACTAACTGCTTGTTACGTTTCATGACATCCAGGCAGAAGGAGGTGCCTACGCGATCAGGGGGAGGGCATGATGACTGGGGGTGGAGGTGTGTAGGCACATTGCGTAGCGGGGCACAGTGGTGGCAAGAAGAGCACACACTTGCGATGGATTTATCCAAATCCAATGCATAAAAGTAACGGGAGATAAGTTTCTTCATTTGATGGGCACTGGGGTGGTGGAAGCGCAAGTGTACAGCAGTGAGTAGACCACTGAGGACGGCTCGGGGCACAACAATCCGTTCCCGTGCAGGCTGGAATGGTTGTCGGTCGGGAACAACAAGCAACCCATCCGATGCAATGATGATATCTTGCAGATAGCGTCGAACATCTGGGATATTAGTGACCTTCTTGTTGGGTCGAGTACCCTGAGAGAGGTGGGAATGAGCTCTGCGTAAGTCATTGCATTCAAGTTGGGTGGCTTGCCAACTCGTACGGTTGGTGAAAGGCATCCGTACAGTGCCTTCAAGGACATCGGTGACCGATACAGCATGCCTGCGGATAACAGAGTCTTGCAATTCGTCAACAAAACTGCAAACCTGACAGTGACTGTCAAGACACGGAATGGGATTTCTGCTTGTGTAGTCCGAAGGCAGATTGGCAACTCCTGCGATATGCCGAACATGAACATTATAGCGGCTGATGAGAGACAAGAAGGTGGTGACTCTAGCGCTGGTTGAGAATTCACCTCTCATAAGTTTTTCATACGCTTGAACACAAGGTCGGCTGTCAGTTAAAACTTGGGCCTGGTGGTTAGACTGAGTAATGTAAGGGGCAAAATGCTTGACGGCACTGCCAATACAGAGTGCTTCAACCTCACAGGGCAACCAGGTGACTTGGTGGTTACGCAATTTAGCATTAAAGAAGCCAGCCAAATGAAGTTTGTCACTGCGAAGAACATACATGGTAGCTGCGAGCCCACACTGTTTAACAGATGCGTCAGTTACGATCCAGAGATGATCGTCGGGTTGGGGCATTGTGATAGAACGTGCATTAGCAAGATTAGCCTTAGCTTTGGCAAAAGATGACAGCAAGTCATCAGTCCAGTCAATCTTGTCCTTGGAGGCTCTTCCAGCACAGGCAAGGTCCAGTGGGTGTAGCAAGTCAGCATAGCCTGGGAGTACACGGGATAACACTTTGTAAGCGCCAATAAAGGAACGTAAAGTTTGAACAGTACGAGGAGGGTCAACATTTGCAAGGGCAGACAACTTGTGCGAGCTGGCTTGAAGGGTACCACTTGACCAGATCCATCCTAAGACAACAGTAGACTTGGGACATACAATTGTTTTGCCGGCGTTCAATGCGAGGTTATTCTTTTGGAGTGCCGACAAAACTTTGGACCAGTGGTGAAGGAGTTCATCCGGGGTGTCACCTCCCACATACAGATCATCCGCAATTTTGGCAACCCATCCTTCTTGAATAAATTCCCCCAAGACTCGGCTCATAAGCTCTTCTAGACAGGTCTCAGATCCGGGCATTCCCATGGCTGATCGTGTGTAAACGCGTATGCCCTTGAACGGGGTTGACACACCACAAAACTTCATAGAGGAGTGAGCAAGGGGAATTTGGTAGAAGGATTGTTTGAGGTCGGAAACAATAATATACTTCCAATGTGCAATGTCCCTCAATACACTGTCAACATTTGGCATTAGAGATGGTTGAGGTTTACTGTAACGGGCCACATCTCCGAATGACGTTACTAGTCTACTTCCACCATTCGGTTTCTTGACGAGAAATGACAAGTTCAAGTACTCCACTGTACAGTTGACCTGCTCAGGCTTGGCAAAGACACCTAAGGCTTCAAGTTCATCAAATTTCTGCTGCAGCTCAATTAGGCCAGCACGGTTGTAGTGGGGTAAGCGACCTTTCCGTTGTGGTGGAAGGGTAGGCCCCATGTTAACGACTGCCTCAATTTTACCACTAGCACCATTGTATTTCTGAATGGCTGGATCAAACACTTTGTCAAAGTCACTGTGTAGGGAGGTAAATTTGTGACGCATATCAGGGGACAAGCAATTATCTGGGTCAACAGAGATTGATGTGGAATGGCAGGGAGGCACAACGGTTCCAAGACTACGGATAGAGGAACGGGGGTGTGGTTCAAGATTGTCAGCAATGTCTCTGCCAGGTTGGCCAGGAGAAGAGTCAACATAATCAATGGGGTGGACTTGGCATAAGTGCTCATTTCGTCGAAGTTTAATGGGGGCAGTTGAATCGTTAACAATACGGATGCGATGGTCGACAGACATGATTTCCTGAGGAGGGGGCCAAGCGGTGTGGGGGTCTTTGGTAAGGTTAACGGTAGCATCCAGTCTGGGTTCCAGAGCCCAGTAGTCATCGGCGCTGATGTCATGCGGGAGCTCAAGCTCCAGGAAATCACCAGGAAGCACAATAGTTTGTTTAGGGGGGGCGCGCAGAAGAGTAGTGGCTTGAGCTCGACGGATAGTGGCTTTGGAGCTGGGCTGGGGGCCGTAGTACACTATTTCCGACCCACGGATAACCACTTGTCGTTTGGCGGGGCGGGTTGCAATATCATTGGCAACTAAGAAGGGGTTTCCGGCAAGAATGTCAACGTCAAGCTGCTTCACTACAAGAGCGTCTAATTGGAATTGGAAGCCACCTCTTGTCAGGGTGCAATGCACTTCACCAACTACCTCTAGAGGAGTGACACCATCAGCCTGTCGTGCCATCTGAGAGGCGGGCTTGACTGGGAGACGGATGAACTGTGTCAGCTGGTGACTCACCATATTGGTTGTGGCTCCGGTGTCCAATGTAACACGTACCGGATGCTGCCCATAAAAACACTGAAGGTATGGGGATTGTATCACATTGACACGGCGTGCAGCAGAGGGGTTGTCAATGAGGGGAGATTCATCTGGGTCCTCGCCATCCTCTTCATCGAAGTCATCGCCGCCTTCCACAAGGCGTGAACGGCCCATCATGAAACGCTTGTCAGAGTTCGGCAGAAACCGGCACTCGCTGAGATGGTGCCCATGAGGCCTACTGGCAGTCTTGCAAAGAATGCAAGATTTGGAGGGGCGGCGGGTGGAAGATTTGGGAAATTGGGACGTGCCAGTACGCATCACTTTACTGTCCTCCTGGCATTGGAGCTCGTCGAGTAGTGAGGACAGTGCCACAGATATTTCCGGCTTGAGAGAAGCCAATGTCTTATTTCTTAATTCCGGACCATACCGTTGTTTGACCAATTGAGGGAGGCCTGGATTAATTGTCTTTAGCCAAAGGAGAACAACAGTGTTCTCTAGAGTGGGGCTTAACTCCTCATCAGCGGCGAGGGCTTCTCCATGGTGTTGCAAACCTGACGCCACTGTGATGAGGTTGTCCTCAAAAAAAGCCATAATCCGCTGGAACAAATCCTCATGGCGTTCGTCATTGTCCAACTTAATATCCGCAAGGTCTAAGAACCTTGAACCGGTACTCTGGTGTCCGAAGTGAGCCCGGATTTTTTGCCAAATATCAGACAGGGATGTAGACTGTTTAACGATGGTGTTCCTGCTGATAACACTACAGTAATTCGCAATTTGACCAAGCATCAATTCCAGTTGAACAACTTTCTGAACTGCAGTCTTTTGCCTTTCCTGTGGGATTGGGGCAGCATCATCCTCGAACCCTCTATTTGGGGTTGCGGCTGATTTCTTCGACCAGGTAAAGTCAGCAGCCAGGAAAGGGGCAAAGTTAACATCCAGGGACAATATGTACAGAAGGTTCTGGCGCCAATTTTCAAGGGATGTCACTGTTTCGTTTAAACACCATTGCTTTGGAGCACGATTGACAGCCATGATGAGTGATAATAGAGAGTCACAAACGTCAACACATGAGTCACAATATTGTCAAATTCAGAACCTTACAGGCTTGAGGGTGAATCTGGAGTAATCTTCTGTTTGTTGAAGATGTCCTGTACGTAGGTAGGTATACAACCGCTGCCACCACGACAGAAAACAACACAGATTGTCTCAGGTGAACTTGTATTGAGAAGCAAACATGTGGTGAGGACGATAACAGCAATTAACAACAGGGGGCGCAAAGAGCGCTGTTGTACTAAAAAATAACACTAGGTGGCGCAGCTTGATCTGACAACGTTGGGGCACCAGCCACACCCTACCCCCTAGTCATAAATTCTGTCCCTTAGTTCAAGCTTTTGGTAAATGCTGTATAATTTGAATTTCATCAAATTAAAAAAGCACAAAAAATCCCAAAATCATGTCTCAAAGATTTTGAAATTTCAAACTCAAGAACAGAAGGCAATGGTCTTGACCCTTATTTCCAGACCTATATGCAACATTTATATCCAGGATGACCTAAGGACCACATACTGGCTATCAAAAAATAGTGACACACATTCAGATGACCACAATCCACAGGTCCAATGACAAACGTATGAAGATTTAAGCAATTTATTTGAAAATTCCCAATATTCCCGCACAAATAATTTCCAGTATTTCCGGAAACTATCCCGGCATTTGCATCCCTATGCAGAGTAGACTCGGCCTGACCCCCCCTTTTTTTTTTCTGCGCCTCACGTAATTTTGCATTAAGATCATGAAGTCAAAGTGTGTAACATCATAACATGGGTTAATTTTGTGAATTCAAAATGTCAAGAATTTCTATTTTAGATCATATATGACTATCATAAAAGATTGAATTGACAATTGGTCTCATAAAGAGAACTGTGTATTGATATAAATCCTTTGTTATTTTACAGGGTTGTCGCTTGTTAATAAATCGATTCCAAAAACGAACACACTCGTCGTACGAATCTGTTACATTAACACACCTGGCAAAAGTCTGTCAGATTTTGTGTGTTGCAACACTCCCACAATGATTGTTGTGATTTTTGAAACATTCACATCAGGTGAAATCAGAGGTTTGAATTTCTTTCGCCAAAGACAATCAGGTATAGGCATATGTAAATTTGTTTTAATGATTATGGTTTGATGTCAGGTTCATACATGTCACATATGCAGTGGGATGACGATTGACAGTTCATTCTACTTCAGTGTGTCTAGGTTTTCAACAACCGAAGCATATTCCCTTTAAATGTGTTGCCTAAGTTTTTGTCGCATTGCTCGCAGGATTGTAATTTAGATTTTCAGATTTCTTGGTTCTCTCGTTTTGGAGTTGGCATACTGGGCGGGGGGATAGGCCTACTTATAATTTACTTGAAGAACATTGGATTATCAGCTGATTATCAATGATCGCTGTGACGAGGGCCTAACCATTTTTTAAAATGCCCTTTATTTTTTAAAATTCTGTCTACAAGGCGACTTACTTACGTTTAGGGTTGAGAAACACGGCATAGTCCTTAATCTGTAGATCTGGTTTCATTATGTAGACCTGCCAACACTGCATGCTTCACATGAACTGGTGTTGAGAGTCACACATCCCGAGAATCTTGGCCACTAATGACCAGCCAAGGTCATTGTGGTTGAAAATATCGAAATCGTCATTAACAAGCATTACTTTGAATCTTGAGTCTTGAGTTTTTGCATTTATAATTTTGTAATTTGTTTATTCAATACCATAATTGTAACAACATATTTACAAGTACACACACATATATATATATATCCTATATATGTACTTTGGTACTGGTCCCTGCATGTCCTGTCTCTACAAGACTGAATATTTGCAGCAATAAGCAGCATTATAGTCTCTAGTCCTGAATTTTTAAAATGACTGATGCCCTCAACAGCAAGACTCCAAGCACATTTTGTTGACATTAACACAATTTTGCTGACTTTGTCTACTCTATTGTTTTGCAATCCTAATTCTCTAAACTTTTGCAGTCCAGTATCATAGTATCTTCATCAAGAAAACAATGTTAATCAAACTGATATGCTACATAAAATTAAATGTTTTATTACAGGGTATTTACTTAGTGAGGTTAGAATTCTTAATTACCTTCAAACTGACCCTTTTCATTGTCTAAATGAACCAACCCTACAATCTGTGAAAATTGTTCTTCAAGCATAGAATAATAAACCTTTCTGCTATAACTATATGGTTGAAACACCATTTACTCCCATACATGCAAACACAGTAAAGTTAAAATTTTAAAACACTGGGTGGCAGCACATTCCAGCATGAACATAATGCCTACAGGATATACCCATGCACTCATCAGACCTGTAATGAAGTGCTTAGAGTAGATCCAATTAGGCTCAATTAATACTAAATTTTATCATTTGTTAATTAGAATATGGCCTTATGACACACATTTTCGGAATCGTAAATTAACAGAAAGAAGTAATTTACATTTTTATCAGTGACAATATAGATAGCATGACATTTCAAGAGATCACATGACTTTGTATCATGGCACTTATCACCCAGTGTGACCTGAAATCATGTCCCATATCAATCGTTCTCTTAGTCATAGCTATTTTTAACATTCAATTGTATAAATATTTTATGACATGTATATTAATTAATGGCGTGTAAAAATACAACTTATTTTTTATAAGTCATGCTTGCTGTGATAAATATAACTGAGTTCTTGAACAATTTAGTTGTTTATTTCAATATTAGAATTTAAACATTATCAGCATCTTTCTACCATTGCTATTCAATATGCTGAATGTTTGGGTTTTCCCATGAGGCCATGTGCATGAGGACATATAAATATACATAGCAGGTTTTTAAAGCAATTAATTCAATATTTCCTTGATGAAAACAGGGATTTACAAATGTTGTGAGTAACATAGAGTCAATCCCTTGTGTTGTCAACCTTTTAAATTCACGATTTACCAATTTAAAACAAGGAAAGATACATACCCATTGCAACCGTCCTTGAATCTGGCTTCTCCAATCTGCTGTCTACACAATGTATGCAGTCAATTCAGCTGATTTCCAGTCATTTCTGAATGATGGCTGTGTTGCTTCATTCACCAATTGAGATATATCTTCAAGTGTCCTCACCTTGTGTCAATTCCAATAATCCAAGAGCAGAGATAACTCTTTTTTAGGCCTTTTACTTTCGAAGGAAAGTGCTGACCATGAAGAGCACATATCTGCCATTATGCTCTGCCAAGAGCACTGAACATGTGATGTGAGTCATTTGTTCGTGATAACTGGATGACTAACCTGCCCCATGAATGCCAGTTGAAGAGATCTATAGCTACCACTGCCTACCAGTACATGTGCTGGTAGAACGTACAGTAGGTTCCACTTAAATGAGTACACCCTGAGTTAAATGAAACTTTGATACAAATTTTATAAAATCAATTTATTAACATGGATGAGTCTCGATAATAAATAGGCAATTGGTTTTACATATATACATGTATACATGTATGGTACTATTCGGTGATATTACTTGACAGTAAAACGGGGTTACTTTGGCCGTTTCGGAGCACCAAATTTGTATTCTGAGATAAAATTTTCATTGAATATCAACAGTTTGTGCCCTAACACAGCTAGTTCATCGAGGTTTTCATCTGTCGAAAAGCTTTCCAAAATCAATGATGGTTCTATGTTTTATTACATTATTAAAGGGTCGGCAAAGGAAGTAAACCCGGAGTTGGGGTAACTTTGACCGCCTTAGGTTTTGAGCACGTGTATGACAGTAGAATTTTAGTAGTTATATATCTTTGGCACCCAACAAGACGAGGAATCCCAAAAACAAGAAATGGGCTGGACAGACAGGGACACATGCACCCTGATAAAACCTAGAAAAGGTTTTAGTTCAGTATCTTCAACAGAGTATATATGTATAGACAAGAGCAGGAACTGACTCCACATCCCCCACGCCCTGCCTTCCTTAACCCATCACAGCACTAACCTACCATGGTGTTTCAATGAGTGTGTAATGCCACAGATGACCACCATGGGCGCAATTGTGCATACATGTATGTATGTGGCTACACCTATGAGTGGCTTTGGCTTGCCAAATTTAAAAATAACGTGCAAGCACTTTAACAGCTGCTTGTAGATAGTATCTATCTATCTATCTATCTATCTATCTATCTATCTATCTATCTATCTATCTATCTATCTATCTATCTATCTATCTATCTATCTATCTATCTATCTATCTATCTATCTATCTACATGTATATCCTCCCTCCATCCCTTCCTCCCCTGTCCCTTTTTTCCTTCCTGCTTTCCATCCGTTTTTCCTTCCTTTTTTCCTTCCTTCATTCCTTCCTTCTTTCCTTCCTTCATTCTTTCTATTGAATCTGCAAACACTGGATCCGGCTGCTGCTGTTGGTGCTGGTTTCACTGCAGCTGATCATTTGAAATTCCCGCCAAAAACGAACATTTAAGTTTCGTAAATAAAAATTTTAATGTCACAGAAGTTTACCAAAAGTTGATGGAAGCAAGATAAAATTATATTGAGACTGTATGCTAAGTTTCAAGGTGATAGGTGAAATAGTGCGACCTCCTATATGGTCAGAAGCTTACCGAAAATTCCTCCTGCAATACAGGCTGCAAGCAGCTGTAAAAATGGCTGCAGTCCCAGCCACAGCAACCTTACTTACAAGCATGCCTGGAAAAAAATACTGCTTATCACATTCATATGATTTAAATATCGATTTGACAAGTTAAAGTAGTTGGGAGTACTTGTGAAAATTATGAATATTGTGCACGGTGTGGTGTTTGAGATATATGATGGATACCATGACAGTTCATGAAATGGAGACTAAAAGTAGATCCCCCATCCTATGCGAGGGGGATTAACTACAAGCTGTGATGTCATTTTAAACTGGATCAGATTTCCCGGCTTCTAGCCAATGTGAATCCTCCGAAACTGTGCATCACAGTATGAACACTATGTCAGAGTAAGCATTTTACGAGGGATAGTCCCTGCAACCACATCATCACAGCCTGATAGCCAATGGGCTGGTATAGTGAAACTAAACATCGCAGTTTCAACTTTGATATATTATAGGAAGTATTACATTTTATTCTATGATCAGAACATAACTGTCAATGTGATCCCAGTGATGTATCATTGGCAATCACCTGTCTAACCTGACTAAATGGCAGTTTCGTGAGCATGCACAGTGGACAACTGTTGTTTGATTTTAAAATCTGCAAATTTGCGACTTTACAACTTTAAACTTGAATGGACCTGGCTATAAACAAAAGCCTTTGAAAATATTGTAATTACATGGATTATGTGATGTATCGTCTTCTGGCAGCCCATTGGATGACAGGCTGTGATGTGGAACTTGCATGGGTTTTTTTCAGACCCAATTCTCACTCTGGCATTGTGTTGGACTGTGATGCTCAGTTTTGGAGGATTCACATTGGCTAGAAGCTGGGAAATCTGACCCTGTTTAAAATGACGTCACAGTTTGCAGTTATTTACATACAGTGGCGAACGAAAGTTTAGGCCGCGTCAATTTTTTGGCAATATAAGAGAAAAAGGTGCTCAGCTGAAATATTTGTGCATGGATTTTCTTGCCTATGTATCAGGGAAGTTCTACAATAGAGAAAACTTGAATATGCGTGATAAACAAAAATTTCAGGTGGTCTAAACTTACGGTGGAAAGGCGGTTAAATTATTCAATGTTATTTTTAGATAAGTTATTGCGACATGTTTCATGTGATTTAAAGGCAATCAGTCATAAAACAGAAAAAAACACTTTCAACTTAGGGGGTGATAATGGTGATTCAATGAGCCAAAATTGTTAATAAATAGAAGGTCAACTAAAAATAACCAAGAAAATATGTGTCTTACACATTTTCATCCTTTTAATGGAGCATGAATACACTTGTCACCCAGTCATACTGCAAAAATGCTGTTTTTGCCTTGGTTTTGTCTAAGAGACACCTATTTGAAGCATCCTAAAGCAATGACCAGAGCGTTTACATTGACCTGAGCATGTGTCAAACAACTTTTGTTCATTCTCTTTACTTATGATAAAACTACAGCCACTTTTATGAAAGGCGTAAAACTGGTCCATTCATTAACGTTACGTTTCAGTACACTCCCCAGAGTGGCGTCTGTAATTTTGTCTGTACTTTGGGAAAAGAACAAAAGTTTGTTGATTTTATCAGGACACATACTCAGGTGACTGAAAACTCTCCTTTCACTGTTTTATGATGCTTCAAAAAGGAGTCTGTTAGACAAATCAGGCAAAAATTAGAGTATTAGCAAAAATTTTAACACAAAATATGTGGTAGATAACTTTGAAGGGCTATTCCCCTTTAAAAATTTCTTGTCTCCACATGCATTTTCTTGAAAAGATCCCCTAACTAAAAGTAAACTGAACCAAATTAGAAACGCAAAACTATTTCAAGGGCTGTATTTTTCTGTATATCAATCAGCTGGGCAGTTGAGTTAATCATGTTGCAACAACGTGGCAGCACTGTACATGTTGTACATGACTTCCTGTTTGATCAAAACATTGGCTTGGAGAAAGCACATGTTTCAGAAAAAGCCAATTCATATAAAATCAAATTGCTGTCAGCTGTAGAAAACACATAGAACTGGTGGATTTAGTCACTGTGGAAAAAGCCTATGCAAAGTGAACCTTGAAACATCTTCGATATGTGATTAACAGCTTCAAAGTTTCAATGTGAGTTGGCAAAAAATTCTGTGTTGACATGGCCACAGGAGAATTTATATCTTACCTTTTCTATGAATCTGTATCCTACAATTTGTCCTGCTAGCAATTCCAATAGATATCCCATGCAATATAAATATAGTCCATGAACAATTCCATGTGGATAAATGGATGCACAAATGCTCAAATCAGAACTTCTTTGGCAAAAATCCCCTGGCTCTGTCAGCCTCTAATGCATTTTCTTTTGCTCTGACAATGTTTAAAGGGGCCCTGTTACAAAATAGCAAGCTGGATTATATTGTTTTAGCATTGTTTGGCATTGACTGTTTGTTGTAATCAACCTCAGTTCAGTGGAGTGCAACAATGTTTCTGTGAATTCCATGTCAAAGGACTCAGTTCTACAAAATTGTTAAATTCTGACCTTCGTATCCACATCTGCGTGGAGGTTTTTTCACACTGGGGTATGGTCACTGGACGGGGTATTAGGCACTCGATAGAGTAAAGCTGATGATTTAGTGTGAAAGCTTGAAGAAAATGATGGAAGAGGCCACACAGTTTGGTTCAGTTGGTGCCTCTTAACTTGGTAAAATGTCGGCCAATAAGCATGAAACTGAGTGAAAAAGGCCTGGGGTCTGTCAAAAAGACCTCTAACAAGAAAATCTTTTTCAAAAAAAGATATGCTGGTTGTAGCAATGATATATATTTGAAACGTGAAAAAATATTAATTTTTACAAGTAGTCATTTTTATTCAACAAATATATCTACAAATTTGAACATTATAAATACTAGAAGTCATGAGCTGTCAATATGACTTTAACCAGTGATGTAAATTGTGTGCTGTGCTTCATCATATTGATAGACTTATGAGACATGTAATATAACATCCTTCTTTATAAATATTTCAAAAATTCAGCAGAGAAAAAGCCTCTGTATTTTGGTGTTCATTCAAAAACTATTTGGTAAGAAGTATATGAAAGACCATTTTTCAATGAATTTGAAAATTGTATGACCCAGCCTGGAATTGAACCCTGGCCAGTGGGGTGGAAGGCAAGCACTCTACCAACATCGGCTCTGGGGCAGCCATGGCAGCTGCTGTTTTTCAGGCTAATCTTTCAAAAGCCAGTGCTATTCCTGGTCACATGACAAGTGTCGTCCACTAGTCTGTATCAATCATGACAACTCACCTCCAGTTTAAATTGTACTAGAACAATTTTGCACTGATCAATCATCAATTTCCGAAATGGCAGGTGTATTTTGAGATAAATGCAACAACTTGAAGTATTTGCAATGTTAAGTTATTTGTCAGTGCTCCACCTTATATCACTAAAAGCTGGGGTGAACTTGTGTTGACACTTTTCAGTATGGGGTGCCGAGTAAACTGCTGGTATTAATGGCTAAAGATATGCCATAATACATCTTTTCTTACAGCCCAATGGAACCAGCATAAAAACATGAATGGCAGCTGTAGGACAATATGTGCCCTTCTTACGCTTTTCTTACCGGGCAGATGTGTGGTTGTGAGAAAAGCAAGAGGAGGGCACAGAAAGTGCTGATGTTTACCTCTGCACACAGGTTGTTTGAAGTCTTTCTGATAAACTCTAATCGTTTTTCATTCCATAGCTATTGTTTAGGCTGTTTGAGGACTTTTTTCCGTAGTTGCATTGTTCCATTGGAATATCATTGTGTGTGGAAAACTTTCACCTGACTTCTCAAAAAACATATTTTTTAACAAGTCAGGTGGCACTGAATTGTGTGGCCTTTTGCATCATTTTCTTCAAGCTTTAACATGAAATCATTGAATTTGCCCTATGGGTGCCTAATACCCCTGTCCACTCGCGATACCCCAATGTGATAAACTTGGCAATTGAGAAGCGAAAAATGGTCAAACCCGTGTGATTTCATGCAACTGAGTCATTTGACACCTATTTACACAGAGCATATCTAGGAAAATTAAGCCCTGGAAAGAGTTTTGCGTTTTTGATTTGGTTCAGTTTAGTATGGGATTCACCAATGTGTGAAATGATATTCTGTATTGGAGCAGGGGGTTGCTGAGTCAATGTCTTCGATATTGCGTCATTGACATCGCATCAGATTAGTTTTTAAAATAGAAATGCAAAGGACACACATTCTATGAAATAACCCCGTGTCTGATGTTGTCTCAGAACCCTAGAAGCAAACAATTTTTTCTGCAGCTCTGCAAAAGTCATGTGAAGCAAAATATTCTAGTATGTCTTTGTGGCATGTCAGTTGTCCTATCTGAATTTGTCATTAACAAACGGAGGGAGTAGTAGGGATAATATTTGTCACCAGGGATCGAAACTATTAGTGAAAAATAATTTCTGTAAATTTTTATAAATTTCAGAGTCAAGGGAATACTGTATCTCAGTAACTATTGGTCATGGTGACTTGAAATAAAGCTAAATGTGTGCAGAATAACCACTTTCCTTCACATTGTTACACATTTTCCAGCTGTAAGTGGTATAGGTTTCAAGTTATAAGTGTGACGTTAATGACATTTTACCTCTGCAAAGAATGGACAGAATTTGAAATATATGTGAAAAATCATAATTTTTTAAAACTGCATGATTCTGTCAATTTTGGAGCTACATCTCAGAAACATTCAAACAAGGCGGCTGAATTGTCGCTCTTTAAATATCTCATCTGAAT
The DNA here is from genome assembly GCA_026936325.1 of Platynereis dumerilii. Taxonomy (NCBI): domain Eukaryota; kingdom Metazoa; phylum Annelida; class Polychaeta; order Phyllodocida; family Nereididae; genus Platynereis; species Platynereis dumerilii. The sequence goes on from JAPTHN010000011.1 coordinate 31,197,655, forward strand.
TGGTAAAAATGGGGAATTTTGCCATTTCTCTGAATTATTGTTTTAAACACCAAAATGCATGGTAGGGAGAATAAGTTGGCCGGGACCACATGTGTTCATTCATTTATGAACAAGGACTCCACTCCAGCTGAGACGTTGAAAATGCATGCCAAGAAAGTAAGTTAAAGTGAACAATTAATAATAATACAAAAGGTTTATGGTTATCTATAGTCTATGCAAGTGTCACTGCTATTTTATTTTATCAGAAATACAACTAAAGCTAGGACAGGTTAGAGTCCTTTGAGGTTTGCTTTGTCATCAAAATGTCAAGAATGAAGGACTTCCATCTGGTTCTGTGCTTATTGCAAATATTCAGTTCTGGTTCAGGTATCTTTCACCTGTCCTGAATTTTGTTCACCCCACAACAATTCTATAATGATATGATCTGGAGATAAAACTCTAGCGGCTGATCTGCAAAATTCTGATTGGTCGGATGATGGCATGCCTATAAAACTGGCTATTTTATGGCGAAATGAACAAACAGTTTATTCTGTGACTTCAATTTGGAAGATGCTGACTGTTCTGACACAAGAACAACTCCCAGAGGCCTTGGCAGCCATCAAGGCACAAAGGACAGGGGCCATCTCAATATTAGTAAGTCTATTTCTTGATTTTCCCCATAAAATTAGGAATGACCCTTGAGAAAAACTATACCCAGGTCCCTGATGATGCATTTCATTGCCCTTCACAATTTTATTTCACTCTATAGAAGATCAGCAAAATACATTAATCATATGTTTAGTCTTCTTAGAGCATTCCCATTCAATTTTCAAACTCACAGGAAGGACTTTTCTGGGACTTTCCTGAATGAAAATCACCCAGTGTCAAGAATTTTTAGTGGCATTTTAGAATAACAATTCCCCATACAAACTTAATCCTGTTTGTTTTGAGAAAATAGACTTTATCGAGAAGACGTTGGTCAACGTCCATGTAATAAAGGATTTTTAGGGACCTTTTTCTGCAGAAAATCAGGTTTCAGGACCAACAGTTAAAACAGTTAAAAAATAAAATTGGAGAACATTTCAAGGACTTTGCAGGACCAATAAATCTTAAGGACTTTTAAGGATTGTCAAGGACCTTTGGAACCCTGTTTTACCGAATTTTGGTGTTAAAATTATATAATTGTGTGTTACCCTTCCTTTTTATGCTGTCCTTATATTGGAGAAAAGTGTTACCCGAAGTTATACGATACGATACGATATGATGCGATACAATATATATACTTATTTTACATTAGCAAAAAAAAGCGATGACCAGTACAAATATCAGCATGAATTTTGTAAATAAACATAAATATATATAATGAGTTATACCCATTAACTGAGAATTATTTACTTCAGATAAGGAACACGGGGAAAGCAATTAAAAACATATTACACAATATTAATTTTAAAACCTCTTCTTCCAGATTGAAGGTTACCTGCGTGGTCAGATCGAAAAAGCATATGGTTTGGAATTCTTGGTAGACCAATGGCCATCATTCACGAATATGTTTGTTCGTGCTGGTTCAAACTTGGTAAGTTATAATATTTCCTATCTTGTTTTAAAACTCAAAAATATTGGTCGGGGTTTAAATTTGTGAGATCAACTGGCATTTGCACATACCAATTCTGCCTACTATTGACAAAATTTATTGGCTATTTACTGTTTAGTTTTTCATAGCCAGATGCCCTGAACATGAATATATCTAACTGATATGGTCTATTTTAAAATTTATGAAAGTAGATACCCAGTTTGTCAATTGAAATTCAGCATTATTTTGCCAAATTATATTCGCGAAATTTAGCACAAGATAGGTTTCAAAAATCTGTGCAGTGATTTTTATTTATTTTTATTTTATTTTATTTTCCCACACCTGGTACATTAATTTTCAAGTATAAACATATTTCAATTAAAATGTTAAACTACAAAGTGGTGTGAAAAGGGGATGCATTCGAGAATATATACACTATAACCCGAAGGTGAATGCACCCCCTGACATAGATTACAAATAAATAAAAACAATCTCAAAAATAAATAATATCTCATCAAAGTTAAGAATTTACACTATTTGAATATTTGTAAGTTATTATCTTATCATAATAAGTATCCAGTCATACATCTAACATTCCAAATTCTAAAAAATAAAATAAAGTACATAATGCATGAGTACCAGACATACAACTATGATTTTCATACACAATTTTTGTTTTTCTGACATAATAAAACAGTATTAAATAGTCTATTTTCCATTCCTAAAATATGTATAATATGAAAAATTAACCATTAACCAGATGCATGGTACGGCAAATAGCCTACATTTGATGATATTCAATTGGAGGTAATAGAAGTGGTAATATATAATAATTATTTGTTATTTTTCACTCAATATTTCTCACAATGACTGGACTTAATTAAAATCTTAAATTTGATTTTCTATACATAATTAAGGTAACCTTTTGTACACATATTCACATGTTTTGAATCAATCCCAAATAGGCAAACTTAATTTGGTGTAACATAAAAATAATGAGAACAGTGAAGTTATAACATAACAAATTGTAAAGAAGTTTTAGCTAATTGTAACTGTCTAGGACATGCTTCAGAAAACATCGAGAAAATGACTTACTGTTAGTCTTGTTCTTTATATTATTTGCCAACAATAACCAAAGATTTGGTGCCCTACCAAGAAAACTATTGTTGTATATTTGTAACGTATGCTGAGGTGTCAAAAGATTATTTCGATTTCTGGTATGTCTATCATGCCTAATAACTTCAAATAAATTTACGATTTGGTAAAATATTATTGACGTATCTAAAAGAAATATTCAATAATGACAATTGGATTTGATCCTCCAACACAATTAGTCCACCTTTCTTATAATACTGATTAAGGCTAGTTCGTCTATTTAAATTATAAATTGATCTTATTGCTTTGTTTTGCATAACTTTGAGCTTTCTTAAAGAAGATTGGCTTATCATAGAACCCCATGAAGATAAAGCATAAGTGATATGGCTTTGAACATTTGACAGATAAAGTAAGCGCTTAGCATGAATTGGTAAAATATTTTTAGACATGTTAAAACTGTAGTTTCCAACTGCCAATTTATTCAGTACAGATTTAACATGTAAATTCCAGTCCAGATATTCATCTATAATTACCTCTAAAAATTTTACACTTGGAACCTCTCTTATATCTTTACCATCCATTTCAACTTTTCCGTTGAAATTAGCCTGTTTATTTTTTGTTTTAAATAAGATGTAGTTAGATTTTTGAGCATTGAGCGTAAGAGAATTGCCGTTTCAGATCTTCATTTAGTTTTCGAAAAAGAAATTTAAGATTATTTCCAGAAATAAATATTGTTGTATCGTCAGCGAAAACAACACTATTGCAGAATGTAAGACATTTCGGCATATCGTTTGTGAGAATGATATACAGTAAAGGGCCTAAAACTGATCCCTGAGGGGTACCATAATTAACATGGATTTTATGTGATAAGGTTCCGTCAAAATTAACTTGAATACTTCTATTACATAGATAGCTCTTTATCCAATCCAAAGCAACTCCTCTAACACCATAGATCTCAAGTTTCATAAAAAGTGTTTCATGTTTAACACTATCAAACGCTTTTGTCATATCAAGAAATAGTCCCAGTGTGAACATACCCCTATTAAAACCATCCAATATAGAGCATGTCAAATTTAATATAGCATCTGATGTACTTCTTTGCTTTCTAAAGCCATATTGCCCTTCATACAACACTTTGTTTTTTGAAAGAAATTTAACTAAACAATAATTCACAATTTTTTCAAGCATCTTCGATATCACTGGTAACAACGAAACAGGCCTATAATTAGTCATTTCTACCCTACTTTTACCTTTATATGATGGTCTCAACATCAATGGTAGACAGCAGGAAATTAGGTCAAGTGGGACCAGCTTCTTATCAATGATTTAGTTTCATATTTAACAAAACATGACAAATTCATATTCAAAAGTGTCTTAAAAATTCAATTTTCTCCATTAATATTCCCCGTTTCTATTATTTTTATGGAATAGTTCATTATAAGCCTTGACAAGCTAAATTAAATTATTAACATGTGATTCATTTCATTTCAAAACAGACAACAAGAAAACCTAACAAAATTAAGGTTACATAATCTTTATGAACTGATGATTATGTAACAGTGAGCAATTAATCTACATGCAGATCATGTTATTGTTTTTGTGATCACTATTATGTAATATTAACAATCTAGCATAGACTTTAATTTTGCAGCTTTAAGTGTAGTCTTCCTTTTTACTATTTAGCTAATTATCTATCAGTTCTATTCATTCTTAATCCTATTTATTTGCTATCCTATCTATCTGTAGGGGAGACCGGGGTAAGTTGTGCCAATTTTTTCGTCAGGCTGATTTTCTCCCCTATATTCTATTTTAGATCTATTTTATTTTTACCCTCGGCAATGTATACATTGCCGACGGGTATTGTAGTTACTTTGGGAAAATTTGTCCGTCCGGCGGTCGGGCGGACGGGCGGGCGGGCGTCCGGATAACGGGCGTCCCACTTGTGTATTGGGCAGTACTCCAAAACTATGACACGTATATTTTTCATTTTTGGTACATTATTGTATCTTTTATCCTAGGTGTGCCTTTTATGGGTCTAATCCACATGGCATTAATACTTTTCTCACAATTATCGAAAAATGTGAAAAAATATTTTTTTGTGTATTGGGCAGTGTGCTAAAACTATGGCTTGTATAGTTTTCATTTTTTGTAAATTATTGTATCTTGTACCCTAGTTGTCCCTTTTAGGGGTCTAATCCACATGACATTATAACTTTTCTCACAATTATTGAAAAATTGTAAAAATATAATTTTTCTATTTCCAGAGTAGAACTCAAAACCTGCTATACTTATGTCACTGAAATCTGCAAATAGTGTGCATTAAATACCAAGATATGGCTTTGTGGGGTCTAAATGCTCTGAGAAAAAAGGGGCTGACAAAAATTCACAAAAATGTGTAAAATTACTATTTTTTCAAAATTATGTGATTCAGTCTATTTTGCGTTTACATCTGTGAAATTTTCCTGTTAGGTGTCTAAATTAAAGATTTTTAAACATCTCAACTCAGTTGGAATGTTGATTCTATAAATTGTGTAGGAAAAGGAAAAAACTAGAAAAAATACGGATTTATGCAAATTTTTTGACATCTCTGTCTAAAATGCCAAGATGATAATGGTTGGATTATTAACATTTACAGCATATTATAGTTAACATACTATGAAAGAATATTTACTTTTTGTACCACTCATCAAATGTTATCAATTGTAAATATATAATTTGGACCTTGACAGCAGTAAGCATATTAAGAAACATGCATTTGCTTGTTTAAAAATATTGATAAGAAATCTTGAACTCCCAATTATAACTTTATGGCTTAAATCTAACCTCAGTGATGCCTCCTTTTATTTAGATTTTTGCATGAAAATTAAATATGAACAAATCAGACCGATTAGCTAAGAAATTAGGCCACTGAATATAGGGTTATCAAATAATTTGCTTGGCATGTTACAGAACCCTAGTACTTGCATATTTCATTGTGTAATTTCACATCTTAAGATATTATTGGATAAATGTGTCTTTTAATTAATTTCAAAACTCATCCCAATGATATTTTAGCATTTTGAAGGGAACAGATTTCTCCTTTGGTTAGGGGGTACAGTATTACATAAGATTGTGTCAGAGGTATTGTCTGCCCTGCTGATCCTCTCCCATGACCAAAGTCAAAAGGGGGCTGCAATCAGTTACACAACACACTCTGCTCAACCTTCAAACAAAATTTTGTTGTCTTGTTTCTTAAAAATCTGTTCAAACTGCATTGATTCCACCTTACTTTTTATATTTTGAATATAAAATTAAATTTTCCACTTTGATTCACAAAGCTGGGCTTTCTGAGAAAATATCCAAGCAACACTTCTCTATATGACATCAGATTATGCAATGCTCCTCCCACAATTGCAGTGGCTTCTGTCTGAGTCTGGGTGTTACATAACATCTTCAACTTTCCCCTAAAAATGAAACTCTTCAATACATTTTCTCAGTAATTCACTGGTGCCAGCTCACAAATGTGCATAATTACCGGCCATGCTATGCATAGGACGGTAATGCAGTGATATCCATCCGATGTGAATCACGAGTCTCCAGGCCGAACCAGGCCATTCCAAGGGTTTATATTAGCTGTATGTTTCATTGAAAACATCGTAGATTGTGCCAATTGTGTCTTTTTAAGTTTTAATCAATATTGTCTGATTTATTCATATCCCCTTAAGCCCAGCGTTGGGTGGGTCAGCCTGATTTTGCGCCGCCATTTTCTTATGTATTCGCACTGTCATAGGCCTACATGCATGGGCAGTGTGGGCATGTTTCACAAATAGGCCTAACTATTGCAGGTGTTGAATGGAAGCTGAATCTTTCAATGTATTTCCTCAATTCAAATCATCAGAATAAATTGCTTAAATTCTGTTCAATGAACCACCTTCAAATGCACTGAATTGCTCTTCACCATTTAGGCCTTAGTTCAATTCACTTTCTCACCTCCCTGTCATCAAAATGCACCACAACCCACTTGAACCCAGGTCTTAAAACAATTTATACCTTAAAATATAGACCAAAAAAAAAGAAAAGAAAGAAGTTTTATAAGGAATTTCTTTCGGGTATTCATTTAAACCACACACGGGTCTGGCAGGTAATGTATACAAAAAGAAATTATTTTTTCCCCCATCCACCGATTCCACCATGAAAAATCACAAGCAGCATGGCTGGTGCTGTGCTCTAAGAGTGCTTGTTTTATATAGCTATGACAAAGATCAGGGCTCTTGACCATCTCATAAACATCTCTTTGTGACAAGTTATTTATTGGTACTCCTACTCAAGGTTTCATAGAAAAAACAAAAATTGCTGTATGAAAAAAGATCAGCAATAAATGAAGAGTTTCATGCTTTATAGATGACCTGTTAGGTAACTGGGAAAAAAGATAGAAGAAAGATCGATCTATAAGTTGATAAAAAGAAAGAAAGAAAGAAATAAAGAGAGATAGGTAGCTAGCTAGCTAGCTAGCTAGCTAGATAGATAGATAGATAGATAGACATAAATATAGATAGATAGATAGATAGATAGATAGATAGATAGATAGATAGATAGATAGATAGATAGATAGAGATATTTGTCCCGAGTTGGCACACAAAACAATAAAAACCTTGATTTCTGGTGAAAACATTAAGTCTTCATTCTTAAATAAAAACCTTGATTTACAATATCATTATAAAACCAAGTTTAATCCTGTACAATTTTTAAAGCTTTACAATGATTCAAGATTCCTATACATGAATATAACACCAAATCCAATCATCAACTGGAATTCTTCTTTTTTTCTCAAATTATTCTTTTTACAAAATGCACAAATCAGCCATAGGCCTACTTGCCCGAATTACATGATCCCAATTCCATTTAGACTAGTAAATATATCATTTTAAGTTAATCTCTTGGTAACCATTGATTTTCAGTGATGTTTCATTGGACCCCCCCCCCCTCCCATCACAGTGGCACACTTCTGAGATGTGTGAAGTATGCCACCCTCCATTCTTTTGTCAGGTTACATAACATCATTGCATAAGGTGATTAACATGTCTGGGGTACAGCAGACAATAGCCAATTGGTTTGGGTGTTAAGCAGCTGAGGAGGGGGAATAATGAAGCCCCTTTAAGAATGTCTGCAAGGGTAATTTGTAAAATGTTGTAATTGAACTAAAATTGTTACAACATCCAATAATTTACTTAATTCTAAAATGTACTCAGGATCAAGATGATGTAGAACTGAAGTCAATGAAACTGTTTGATTAAGATTTACAGACAGAACTTTATTGAACTGATAGATGTCCAATTTATTGTTCAAACAATAGCTACCCTTATTACAATGCCCCATTGCTCACAATAGACAATGCGTGGCCTGTGTTTGGAGTGCATTTTTAAAGACAATGGCCAGTGCTAGAATTGCAGTTAACATTCATGAAAATATATAGAGTTATTCCATATTAGAAAATATTATCAGATGACACTAAGATGGGTAATGTTTTTCAGTCAATTTGTAAATTCTAACAACTTAAACTGCTTATATAATTATTATATAGTCTCAGTTGTATGCAGTTTCATGAAATTGTCATTCTATCTTTTCTGTAGAAATTATGAAAAATTTTAATAGTATAAGTGATAATAGGATGATCAAACAATCAAAAATCAATCAATTTATCAATCTATCTATCTATCTATCTATCTATCTTAGCAGTCCCCTACATGTCCTGATCGTTTTCTGGCTGTCTTTATCTCAATTATTGTCCATTCTAGCTGTCTTTATAATAGTCATTAACTGTCTATTGCGCAATGCATTGCTTTATTTTCCTGTCTATCACCACTGTATACATATTACATTCAGACAAAAATAAGTTTGATAAAAAACCAACTTTCTAAAACGGTAGTGGAAGAGGGGACAAATTACTGTGGGTAATCCATGCAGGGTAATATTATTCTTAATATTGTCACCGAAGCCAATCTTCTTGAATTAATTTTTTAATTTATTTCTCAAATTGCTCTTTCACAAAAAGCACAGATTTTGCCACAGGCCACCAATAGGCATACTTTCCTGAATTTCATTATCCAGATTATACCAAATTATACCACTTCTAGAGTAATGTCTTGCTAATTGCTAGCCATTGATCTTCCGTTCATTTGATCTTGTGCCAAACTTACCAACTCCTTGCCCATATTTTAACTGTTTCCCCTCTTTTTCTTTTTTTTTTGGGGGGGGGGGACCCATCACGCAAGCTGATTGCAAGTGGATTTTGATTCCCCCCAATACAAAATGTCAGACAGGAAACTTTTTATGGTATTTTGCTCACAGTTCTTGGCCATTCAATGCAAGTTTTTCAACTGGAATTTAATTTTCATGAGGATATTAGAGTACCCAATGGGGTCCTCCCTCAATGTATCCCACTGCCTGGAGAATAGCTGAGTAGCCGAGGGTATGCTGCCGCGCAGCCTATGTTTCTTACAGTTATTGGTCTAAATTTCTCTATATTTTTCTATATAGGCCTGTCCGTCTTTCAATTTCTTTGAAACAGTAACATAACCGCCTTTCATACATTGAATATGTAATAAATTTAATGAAAGTTATGGTAAAACCATAAGTCCTACAAAAACTTTTTAAGAGCTGCGCGAATTTCATGGCTGTGCCATTTACATATTATATTTATGTTTATTCACATCATTTTGATGGCATTGTACTCATTGAAGCAGATTTCTTCATAAATCTTCATACTTGTCCCTAATCTCTGTATACCTATGGTATGACCTTTTTCAGGCATTCCATGATGTTATTAACAATGAATAATGTCAATGATGATGAGTATCACAGGCATAACTCATCAAAAAAATTGTTTTGCCTTTGCAATCGCTGCCTACATGTATACATTTGAAGAGTGTTTCTGTGGCTCTGCGTATGCAGTTACATGCAGTTAGCCTACATGAGCACAACCTGCTCACAGGGGTCGCATGTGTCCGCCTCAAACTATGGATTGACTGTAGGAGAGGAGGCGCTGTCAGCAGCTTGACATGAGTACAGCTGTTGTGGGAAAATACAAGATATAACTAGAGCCCTGTAACTGACCAAGGTCAGTGACTAAGAATTTACCATGCTTTTACCCTACACATTGCCATTGTGGTGCACACTGCCACTGTGGTGTACACTGTCATTGTGGTGCACACGTCCACTTCGGTGCAAACGTTCACTTTGGTGCAAAATGCAGCTGTAGTGCAAGTGGCCACTGTGGTGCTAACTGCCACTGTGGTGCAAGCTGCAACTGTGGTGCTAACTGCCACTGTGGCGAAAATTGCAACTGTGGTGCAAACCGGATCTATGCATGTATCTATATGATCTATGCATGTATCTATATGATCTACACATGTATCTATATGATCTATGCATGTATCTATATGATCTATGCATGTATCTATATGATCTATGCATGTATCTATATGATCTATGCATGTATCTATATGATCTACGCATGTATCTATATGATCTATGCATGTATCTATAGGATCTATGCATGTATCTATAGGATCTATGCATGTATCTATATGATCTATGCATGTATCTATATGATCTACACATGTATCTATATGATCTATGCATGTATCTATATGATCTATGCATGTATCTATATGATCTATGCATGTATCTATATGATCTACACATGTATCTATATGATCTATGCATGTATCTATATGATCTATGCATGTATCTATATGATCTATGCATGTATCTATATGATCTATGCATGTATCTATATGATCTATGCATGTATCTATATGATCTATGCATGTATCTATATGATCTACGGCGTAGATCATATAGATACATGCATAGATCATATAGATACATGCGTAGATTCTACGCATGTATCTATATGATCTATGCATGTATCTATATGATCTATGCATGTATCTATATGATCTACGCATGTATCTATATGATCTATGCATGTATCTATAGGATCTATGCATGTATCTATAGGATCTATGCATGTATCTATATGATCTATGCATCTATGCAGCTATGCATCCCAGGTATGCATCTATGCATCTATGCATCTATCCATCTATCTATCCATCTATCCATCTATCTATTTGCACCTGCCTTTGTGTGTATAGTGTATCCCTGGATTACCATCTAAATGTAATATAATATTATATCTTGTCTCAACCCCTCCATTTACCCCTTTCCTGGAAAACTACTGAACAACCAATATCTGAGCCAAACTTAAACACTATCAAGATTAAATTGCATGAGCATCTTAAAATGTTTTATGCCATGAAATATGAAACATACATCTTTAAAAAGTATAATTATATTGTGGGCCTTCTAACTGATACAGTTTCAAGCATTTATTTGATATTTGAAATATCAATGATTTATATCAAAATGATTGTACGATTCAGAAAATTTGTTATACTGTAATGTCATATTTTGCTTAATTAAAGAGTCTTAATTACTGTCAATATTGAATGGATGGATGGATGATTGGGGCTTTACGTCCTGTGATCATGCACTTGGTAGGCTAATTAGGACAGGAGGAGGACACGGCAATGAGGCGAAGGATGATTGAAACAGCCGTCCAACATAAGCCCAGGTGACCCGGCAAGAGCTGGATTCAAACCCTGGACCCAGCGATTGGCAGTCCAGCACGCTACCACTAGACCAACCATCCCCCCTGTCAATATTGAAAAGTAAATTTATGACCACAAACACCATCAGGACAGATAGACTGACTCATTAACATCATAACATGACCTTTTTCTGTGTTATTATAATGTCAGTGTCAAATAAAAAGATTGACAACTGAATCTCATTTCATTCTGGCAAGTTGCAATTGTACGAGGGGCGTTCAGAAAGTTTGAGGCTTTTTTTTATATGGACACTTATCTTCAATCTAGAACTATACATTTTTCACAGGGTAAATTTCAGCATATTTGAAATGGATTCCCAAAATTTCCGACATTTTGGACATTACTAAGTAATTCTGTAGTTGCCATGGAAACTGAAAGTTCAGCTAGTGGGGGCAGGTAATACTGAAACCAAGAAAGCTAACAAATTCTGATTGTGAGAGACTTCTCTCCATCATTTGTATTAGTTACACTGTAAATTTTGAATTTTGAGTTAGCTTACAGCTCTAGCGATTGCTCTGAAGAAATACATTTTTTTCACAGTGTGGACCTATGATGTCAAAGCTGGAGACTCCATTGGAACCTATACAACTTTGGTGTAAGCTATGGTGTCATAGGTCAAACTGGCCAATAGCATTTCATGTAGACAACTTCATCATAGCCTTGCAATTATGTCATGCCAGATGAGCCAATGATACCACTGCAAAAACTCAGGTGTTAAGTGGGAGGGGGGATTGTTTATTATTTGGTGATACCAAAAGTGCCTGAAATTCAACCAAGCATGGTTAATGGGATAACTGGAAATTAATCACAGTTGTTCACCAACATGCTTCTTATCCAAATTAGATTTGATATGGAGCTGTCAAGTCAAACATTTTGTTTACTGTTTGCAGTTTTGTTGGCGTCTCCTTTCAGTGTAAAACTACCATTAATTACTTTAATCCTATATTGTTTTATTGGTTACCACAGTTTACAGGAGTTAATATGGAGACATAAGGATCAAATGACAGACAGCTTTTAGAAGAGTGCCCCCTCCCCAGGATAGTCCAACCTTGCACCTGACTTGTTGTTGTGATATTATTGGCCGCTCTGGCAATGATGTAACTGCAAGGCTATGATGAAACAGTTCACAACGGATGCTATTGGCCAGTTTGACGTATGGCATCATTGATTGCACCAAATTTGCATATCCTCTAGTGCTTGGCAATGAATTATCCGCCTATGACATCATAGGTCCACTCTGGCACTGAGAAAAAAAAACTGATTTCTTCAGATCAATTGCTAGAGCTGTAATAGATTGAGTGAGATGGTTGCACAATTCCTTTGAGCCAAGATAGGTTGTTGTTTGCAAGTTATAACAACATAAAGATTATAGTAACTCAAAACAGCAAGCTATCATGGCTCAAACAAATTGTGCAACCATCTCACTCAATTATTTGAGCTAACTCAGAATTTCAGAATTTACAGTGTAGATTGGAAATATTTGACACCAGAAATATGATATTAGCTTCTAAATATACTTTCAAGCACACTAAATGTGTGTATTCTTACACTGAACCCATGTAGGAAAGCGCTCCTGCATGCCAGATTTAGCAAGGGAAATTCCGGCGGCAGGGGTGTGTTTCCCTGACTACATAAGGACTTGTGAAAGCATGGATTCACTGGTATGAACAAGAAACCAAAATGGGCAGCATTATATTATATCCATCCCAGCTACTACTGTGACATTTTGCTTTACATAAGTCCTTTTTCTCATTACTTCAGTCCATGGGGGCCAGAGTTTCAGGCACTGGAGGAGAAAAGGCTTTGGATGACAAAAATGCTTTCACGGAACTTTGTTTGGAGGACTTTGAGGATAATTTTGTTTCAAAGGGTCATATCTATGAATTAATGCTTTTTGTGAGCTTGGAAGTATTTTTAAAGGCTAATTTTATATTTCTTGTGTCAAATATGGTCAAACTCACTAATATAAGTGATAGAGAGAGGTCTCTCACAACCAAAATTTATAGGCTTTCTTGATTTCAGTATTACCTGCCCCGACTAGCTGAACTTTCAGTTTCCATGGCAACGACAGAATAACTTAGAAACGTCCAAATTGTCCAAAATTTTGGGAATCCATTCCAAATATGCTGAATTTTATCCTGTGAAAAATTCATAGTTCTAGATTGGAGCTAAGTGTCCATATAAAAAAAAGCCTCAAACTTTCTGAACGCCCCTCGTACAAGACCTGACTTGTGAAAACTGAGAATTTTATTGGTTGTAAGTAATTATTAATTTTATCTAATTACTTGGACTAAAGGATCACATAAAAGTAATTTGAATTCTTTCTTTTTCTAAATAATAACCAAAAGAGTACACTTTAAAATGTCAAACAATTAAACACTTTTTTAAAATTACAAAGCTTAGTATTCTATGTAGAATGGATGTAATCTAACAGAACAGCATAATATGACTTCTGTGAAGTATATCCGAACATGGCAAACAATATGCTGTGAGAAAAAAAATAATCTGTACCAATTGGTTCAAAGTATTTAATATTGTTTCAGAGAGATCTATGCACTTCTAAACATTTGTAGACAGAATACAATTTTCAGTGAGTTCTGAATGGCATCAATTTTGCCCTATTTGAGTGGCCCACTTCTAAACTCCCAAGTGTCAGAGGTCACATCTGGAGGTATTTAAGACAGCAGATGAGGAAGGGGGCAGCTTGGCTGGTCAGTTTACCCTTTTTTCCCAGCTCTTCCCTTTGACTTATTTAAGTCCAGGGATTTGTCATGTGAAATTAAGGACCTGTGCTGACACCTAGCAGATATTCCAATGTCATCTAGATATGTGGACACTCCAGTGTCATCAAATATGTGGCTCCCAGGTGTGGCTCTCACTAGACTGTATAACAAAAACCAGCATATAACACAATAAGGTCTTATAATAGAAGATAATTAACACAACAAAATAGTATATAATTGCTTTCTAACAGATATGAAGGTCTGATTTTAATAAATTCAAATGCATCAATTCAACACTTTATTCACAGACATTATACAATGAAAATAAAGCTTCTGATGCCAGAAGGGCCTATCATTTACTTGAAATGATAATTGCCTTGTCCACTCAGTTAGATTACCCATTTTGAAGTCCTTATCTTCTTAATACTATCATAAATGTGAATTCATAAAATACTTGTGAAACCATTTATATCTTCAAGATGAAATGTTTTTTGAGTCATTACAAGAAAAGAAAAATAGTATAAGTGTCCAATATAACTTTAGCACAGGAAAACCATGAAATTATTCCAAAATTATGAAATCTGAAATTTAGCTAACTTTCAAAATCTGGTGAAACAAGTGTGGGTATCATATACAGTGTTTACATTCCAATTAAAAACCAGACAACTAAATTTCACCAAAAGCAAATTTGAACATTAAAATTGGTCAATCATCACAATTTCATACTATAGTCTGTTTCCCCTGAGTTGATAGCAGCAATTCAAACACTTCCTAGAGTTCCCCGGTGGACTAATGGTCAAGACTGCTTGTCCACTGGCTTTTTTTCCTCTCAGGTTTATGCAAGTCTGTGTGCCAATTAGCAGTCAGTTTTTCATCTTGCCATATGATATACTAGAAAATACCCATTGGAAGTGGAACTGTGGAGATATATATGTCTGAACTGGGTGCATAAACTGAGGATGTAAAGCCATGATCATCCATCGGACGACCATGACAAATGAAGTAATGCAACATGACATCCTGTGCAAATGTTTATGTACTATCTTTTGAAGAAACAATAGATGTTCAGCAGACTTGCTTCATTGATTTGTGAGGGGCATTTGTAGTAAATATATTGTTAATCAGTGAATGGGGCGGCAATGTTTGTTTTGTGTTATTGAAAGTAAGAATTGTAATAAATATAAATGTAATGCAACATGAGAACAATGAAACTGAACACTTGTAAGTGCAGCACAGAATGAGTACAGTGATGTGAAGGAGTAAGACTTGAATTGCTATCAAGTAAATTATCAGTTAGCCTACCCTGTGATATAGGAAGCATTACAGGGAGCTGTGAAAGTGAATTGCACTTGAAAGTGTCAGTGTAAGCCTTCAAGTTACCCTTGAGTGGGCTGGATCCACAGAACTCTGTGGGCTGGATCGTTTTGGCGGGAAACGCTATGGTGGCGCCACGAAATAAGGTGAGCAATAAGAGAACTACGTCGCAAAACATTGTCATGAATCGGTGGAATCGAAGGGGAATTTGGAGAAGGGAGGTAGTGGAATAGAGTGTGACAGGAAAGGGATACTACCAAAAATAGGAAGTAATGTATATGAGAGGTGTTGAGAAGAGTGGAAGAGTCGGTTTGCAGGCACATAAAAAAGGTGAGCTGGGATGACGTCATGTCACGTGCGTTGTTGTAATATGATGTTAGATGTATATCTAATCTCCAGAGAGGGATTCTAGATATCAAAAGCTTTTCTCAATTTTTGCTATATCTGGATTTCATATATATATACACGCATGATGATTGACCAATTTTGAGAGATACTTTCAAAGGAAATGGGCAATCCATTCTTTCTGCAATTTAACCACTGAAAAGGTTACAAAATGTGCAAAAAATGAATTGCCTCATAACATCATTAAACTGCCATGTGGAAGTATAAAATACATAACATATTAGTTAAGCACCTTTGTTATGGATTATCATTTGCTCATATCAGATATAGGATATTTTGCAGTGTACAAGCCCTGTCATCACATGTCAATTTAAGTCTGCAAAAATTGGCTTATGCAACAAATTTTAACATAAAGCTGGGGGGGGGGATATAGTCATGGCATTATCTCATTAATTTTAATCAATTAGGTACCATGTGTAATCCAATCTTAAATTAAGTTTTGCATAAGTAAATTTTTGGATGTTATGATATATCGATCAATGAATTGTCAATTTATATTTCACTAAAGTTGAAAGTCAAACAATCCATTTTGTCTTCTGACATGGAGTCATGGACACCAAAAAAAAAAAAAATTCAATAGACTCTCAAATCAATGCAATTATGTTCTTGTGAACAAAATTTCAACTTTAGTGAAATATATGCAGGCTAGAATCTGAAGCCAAGCAAAAAAATAATATTGATATTCAAATATACAAGAAATTAGGAGAACTGGCAAGTTCACAATTTTCTCTTATAAATGATATTACAGGCAAGGATTACAGTGAAACACTTTGATATAGAATTAAAGTGGACTGTGGCACTGTGAAAATGGCACTTCGTGACTCATGATAGCTGATGAAGTGTCACCTTCTCTACTTTCAACATGGGAAACATAGAAGCTGTTTGATTAGTCATGATCAACAGTAAGCCATTTGACTTCTCATAATAAATTATAGAGTGAAAATCAGATGCATAATCCTTTCGTTTGGCTGTCACCAACAAGTGGGATAAGTCTCCTTCAATCAAATTAACATTGAAAGTATTGGGTTTGATCATGACAAATCAGAATAGAATAGAATAGAAATTTATTTTCAACATCCACATAAATCAATAGCAGGACAACATACAGTGAAATGTTATATAATGTGATGTTGAGGGGTGCCCATAGAAACTCTGCAGTTTGTGGGTTGGACACCCCTTAATGAAATGAAATGAGATGAGATGAGATGAGATGAGATGGATGATTAATGGCATCTGTGACAATAAAATATTCAGAAAATATGCAATAGCTTAAGAAAAAATACAAATAAAATTACAAAAAAGAAGAAGACAATTAAGTAATGGTATAATTCAAATGAATGTTATGATCCTCAAATCAATCATTATGTCATCAGCATGATGACACACGAAGTGTCATTTTCACAGTGCCACACTCCACTTTAAATCTATATCAAAGTGTTTCGCTGTAATAAAATTACTTAATTGTAGCACCATACACTTTTTCATTAAACCTTGCTTGTAAACTCTGAATGATCAAAATTGCCTTTTTCCTATCTTTGTATTTTTTGTATCAATATTAAATTTTAATAAACCATGGTTTACTGGATCACTGGACATTAAAACTTTACCAATTAAGCTTTGAGAACAGCCCCCCTTATTTTTATGGTATCAAAATAGTTATCCAAAATGTATTCCCTCAAATTTGGGTTTTTTGTTTTATTAGCATTTACAATAAACTTTTTGGAATTAAGATCTAAATTTTGGAGGGTGATTGTGTGATCCAATGTACCTGGCTGAACCTCAGATTCTTCTTCTGGTAACATCACATTATTATCTTCTGAATTGGAAGTACTAGGAATTTCCGAAAGGTTTTGAATTTTGTTGGAATTTGGAATAAAACCAGGCTTATTCTGAACCAAATTATCAGATTGATCATGCATGTCAGTTGATGATTTTGCAGCCATATTTTCATCAATAGACACACGTGAATCAGCCTTATGACAATAGCCAATTGAATCAGGAAGTAGGGAATTGCTCTCGTGGGCCTTCTTATTCGAATGATTCAGGCCATAAGTCCAATAATTTGTTAAGGCGGAGTGATTAAACAGTGATGCTATATCACTCCTGTGATTCAGAAACGCCTCATTAGCCTACTAGAAATAATAGTTAAGCTTTTCCTAATGAGTGTGCTATTTACACCTTTAATTTGTGTAGTTTTAACAAATGCATCTTTAATTAAATGTGATATTGCCACATATGGTTTACCTGCAGGTGATCGAAATACCTCATCGTGTCCAGTGTTTTTTTTTCTAAAATTCTTAATGAAGTTTACCAACATTTGGTATAATTCTGGCTTGACAGCAAAATTGGCTGGTCCCACTTGACTGATAGTTTTGTGCTCCCAAACACTTATGTTTTTATCCCCATTTGAACACGATTCCGCATTTATCACATCATCAACTTTCATATTTTCGATACTCCCATCCCTCGAAGCTGAAAAAACATTCAAGGCTAATATTAGGTAACGCACCATATCCACATACTTTTCATCCGAAATTGTCACTTTAGAAGATTTTTCCAGAAGATGCCCTCTTATGGTATCCCAATAAGAGGATCTTAATGCATTATTGAAGTCAATGCTTTTCAGTGCTTTTAATGAATCGCGTTTCTTTATTTGCAGAGATTTTCTTTTTGATTTACGTGCTAGGTATTTTTTCAGACTAGGGAGAAGGGATTTGACTTTAACAATAAATGCCTCTTCAAATATATTGAGTTCACAACAACTAGTCCATGTAAGATACTTCTCGAAGGCTGACAAATATCTATGAACTGTAATGAAATTCAGATCCCTCTCAAGCCTAATTTTGTATGAGAGGAATTGATTAACTGATTTGTTGATTGGAAACTTTTTTAAAGGGGAGATGAGCTTCATAAATTGTCTCACCATTGTAACTTCTGACTTAGCATTTTTTAATGCAAGCTTACCAGACATTATGTGTGTACTTAAGTATTCCTGAAATTGATCCAAATGCAATGCCTGGTAGCTAGGTGGGCGATTGTAGGCCATTTTGCCAGATGAGGGACAATTTTCAGTTTGCTGTTTCTTAGCATTTTCAACATTTGAGGGAGGTGAGGCATTTGAAGAGAGTGTTGATCTATTTTCAGAAGTCAAATCCATATTTTCAAAGAAGTTGTCTATGTAAAATTTGCTTTTGTGAAATTTCATATTGTAATTTTCATACAATGGTGTGCCACGGACGAGTTTGTGCACAGAAGTCAAATGTGAAGCTAAATTTTTTGATTTCAATATTTTGAAACAGTTTGGGTATTGACACAATTTCATAGCTTTCGGTGTATCAAGCTCAAATGGGCACTTACTATTGATATATATCCAGATTTTCTTGTAATGACTCAAAAAAATTTCAGTCAGTGCATCTCCCAAGCTGAAAAAAAGAGGAGAATTTTTTATATACTGGTCATAATATACAAAATATATTTCATACAAAAACTTCCTGGATGCCCCTATTTTACAATGAGCTGGGAAGCAAGAACATATTGATGGTGAAAGTGCAAAACCTCCTATGTCAAAATTTTTGCTATTTTTAGATTTTTAGTGGAATGACTAATTAAATATCCAATACATGTTGTCAATGGGTCACCTTGCCTCTTTCCCATTTTTGGAAGCAGTAACAGAGTGATTTCACCAAATCTCGTATGTACATTTTTTTCAAAAAGTGTAAGTGCAAAACCTCCTAATTCTAATCAGAACTTTGAAGCGCATATTTAGGATATGTTGTGGTGATATAGGCTATTGAAAAAGAATGTGCACAAAATTTGAAAAAAGTGTCATTTTCCTCATTGTTGCCATTGTAGCCACTAATTAAAATTAGCTGTTTTTATTTATCATGGTCAAATGATACCTATAGATTAGAGGTACATTCGATGCTGCAAGTTGATTTAAAATGTGATAAATGGTGGAGTTACAGGGTTTTGCACTCACCTTGTAAGTCAACTTTTTCAATTATATCTGATGGTGACATCAATGCTAGGGGTCAACGACCTCTGACAAAAAATTATGCTAAAACAGGGTGTCACTTTCTATAAATCAAGCTGAGCCTAACTCACATATTGATAAACATTACCATAAAAAAAGAACTGTGATAGTTTTTTCCAATTTCTGAAAAATGGTTTTTTTTTTACATACTAAGTTTTGCACTTACACCATCAATATGGTTCAATTTTGCTAACAACTTGCAATGCTATTACAAGATCATTTCCAGCTCTTAGAAAAACCAAGGGATTTTCTACAGAATTTTCCCAAAAGTACACTTCTTTGTTGTAATATTGGGTAGGGTGGCCCTTAAAAGCATAGTAAAAAATAAAAGTTTGAAATATTGGCGGGCCACCCTCTGAAATGATGCCAATTATGGAAAAAATGATGCATGAAAATTTTCAGGCAAATCGGTTAATATTTAGAGGTGGCCCACCGGCCTTGAAGTTTTTATGTTTCTGGCATAATTCCCTTCTTTTGTCAACTCGCGGTTCTGTATTATTTAGCCAATTCAAATGAAACAACAATGCAAATGGCATTGTTGAACTGGTCTTAATTAGAGCTTCATTTTGAGTACCAACTTGGATGGTCTGTGATGATTTTATATTTGGAATGTTCAATTGAAATTTGCTGAAAACCTCATGTTCGCTTGACTTTCCTTTAATATCAGATGATTTATTCTTTGGGCAGGAAATAATTAACGGTGTGTTATTGGGTGCAAGAGGGCAGATACAGAGAGTTTTAACATTAGATTAAACCACTTTCATAATATAATGCTTAGGGATTTATGTCCCGAATTTTTGTAGCTGGTAGGCAAATCACTAGGACAGGATAAGTATGAAGAGCATGGTCGAAATTGCTGTAAAAAAATTGAATATGGATTCAATTGATTGCCAATGTTAGATCAAATCCAGTGCTTCAAAGCCCAGAGCACTCACAACAGAGCTAACAACACTCTGCCGAAGCATTCTTAGGGAATTATATCAAAGTCACTTGTTGAAATTTTTCCTGCAATGATGCAATTGTTAATAATGAATTTGCCTTTTTGTGTAATATGTGAATAATTTCATGTCAGAATATCTTGCAAGTATTTGGTAGACCTGAACAGTACCTGCATATCACTCACAGGTCTAGCTGTTTTTATGGTACAACTTGACAAGGGACTTGTCAGGAGTAATGAAAAACCAGATTCAAATCAGTGCCAAATTTGTGAAAAAAATATAACAAGAAACCACGTTAAATCTGACACAGAAGAAACCTTCCTGGCCCCATGGGACAAGAATCACCAACTGTCCTGTTGGAAAATCATAAATTTTGATAAAAAAATATGGGAAAATTAGATCTTGCTGTGATTTATTTGTAAAACCAACACATTGAAAATTTACACATTGACTGCTTATGTACATTTTTCAAAATCATCACGGCTTTCACAAAATTATTCCTACCCCAGACAATAAAGGGATTTTTTTCATTATTTTCCTAAAACAGTGATCAGAAAAAGCAGCTGCCATCATTGGTAATCCATTTTACAAGGTATGGTAATCAATTATTGCCTCCTGATTGATTCAGATACGTCATGTATCAACACGAACAATTTTGAAAAGAACTCATGATGTATGGATCTTGGCGTTCATACATAATTGTCATAGACCATCCAAGTTGGTATTCAAAATGAAGCTCTCATTCAGCCCTGTTCAAAAAATCCAATTATATTGTTGTATGATTTGAATTGGCTTAGTTATACAATACCGCGAATCGGCGAACGTACGGAATCATGACTGAAATGCAAGAATTTCAAGGCCCGTGGGCCACCTCTAAATCTTAACCGATTTGACTGAGATTTTGCACAGCCTGTTTTTACCATAATATGCATCATTTTAGGGGGTGGCCCATATAAATTTCAAACTTTTTTTTTTAAGAGCCACCCTAATATTGGGTCATTGAAAAAATACCATAAGATTTTACATTTAGATGTTAAATTGAAATGTACATACCTGTGGGAATTTTTCAGGTGCTGCCTTAAATTTTTTCCTTTGTAGGTGAAACACCCAGGACAAATCAATTCTCTGAAAATAAGTAAATTTTGCATATTTTATGTTAAATTGAGAACACTACAAATGACTTTAAAAGAAGTGAAAATAACTTACTGTTCTTGAGGTACATCCTGAGGTACATCTTGAGCTTGATTTAGTTGTTGATGGTGTTCTTGATGATGAGGATGTTCTTGAGGCAGTTGTTGTTGACTAATAAATTGACTATATTGCTGTTGTCTGACATCTTGATGTATGTGTTGATCACTATATTGCTGTTGTCCGACATCTTGATGTAAGTGTTGATGTTGTATTAAAAGTTGCTGCTGTTGTTGATGTAGCTGTTGATGCTGTTGATGGAGTTGGTGTTGATGTTGGTGCTGTTGCACATGTTGATGGACTTGAAGATATTGAGGCACATGTTGCTGATTTTCTTCATGCAGATGCATTTGTTGAGGCATTATTTGATGTATTTGTTGAGGCATTATATGATGAAGATTATGCTCATATGGATTGAAC
Source organism: Platynereis dumerilii (assembly GCA_026936325.1). Lineage (NCBI taxonomy): Eukaryota > Metazoa > Annelida > Polychaeta > Phyllodocida > Nereididae > Platynereis > Platynereis dumerilii. Next base: position 31,219,977 of record JAPTHN010000011.1, read on the forward strand.
ATTCTGAAAAAATGAAATCACTTTTCTATTACTCAAGTGTGTTGCATTTCATATATAATGAAATATAAATGTGGAATGAGATGACAGTTATCATTAAAGTTACATTTTATCATAAAGCAAAATAAAAATTGCATTTGCAGTAAACACATAAAAAGATAACAAACAAACAAGCTGCAGCATGACCAACACAAGTGTAATTGGCAAGGATAGCGAGATATTGCAGTGTTTACAAATGGCCAACTGGAGAGATGAATTTTGATATCTAGCAATATTGGCCAGACAAGAAAGAGAAAATTAAGCAGTGTATATCAGCAACAGTTGCAGGAAATAAATTTTGTCCTCTACAAATGGCCAACTAGAGATGGAAATTTCCAAATGTTTTGTGCAAAATGAAACAAGAATCCATGGATTCAAAACCAGCCTTTGGTGATTGTATATTCGGGATTGAAAATCTAAGTGAAATGGTAAAGTAAGAGTGGGCAATTCAAACTATCACGGCCATTTTGGCAGCCATTTTGGATTTTTCCAAAAATTTCTGAGGGGGACCCCTAAGTGAATCCATACACCAAATCTTGGCAATTTAAAATATCAAAAATTATAATGCTATTTATTTTACTATATATTGCTAAATCTCTGGCTTTGTGTCATCAGAATATGATACATAAACTTGAAAATTGGTGTTGTAAATGGAAAATGAAAGTTAACATTGATAAATCAAAAATAATACATTTCAGAAATAAGGCTCAAACTAAATCAGACTTTAAATTTATATATGGCGAAGATGAAATTGTTTATGTAGAAAAATAAAAATATTTAGGCACAATTTTAGATTCAAATTTGAACTTTGAAATAACAGCTGATACACTTGCAAATTCAGCCAACAGAGCACTGGGTAGTTTATGCTCAAAATTCAAAACAAATAAGGCTTTTGGATATGAGACTTACACTACTAAATTATATATTTCGGGTGTAATTCCAATTTTAGATTATGCAGCTGGAGTTTGGGGCTTTAATGCTTCTAGAAGAAGTGAAATGGTCCAAAACAGAGCAATAAGGGTTCTTTCTCGGAGTTCACAGATTTTCACCAAATTTATCTATTAATGGGGATATGGGATGGATTTCTTGTAGAACACGTCACAAATTAGAAATGTTACGATTGTGGAATAGATTATTAAATACTGAGAATGACAGAATAGTCAAGAAAATATTTTTTTGGGATCAGTCAATATGTAAAAATTGGACAAAAGAAATAAAGGTAATTTGTGAAGAAATCAATTTGTTGACAAGTTTTGAAAATAACACTTTTATTAACATACAGAACGCCGAGGAAATTCTACATAGAAATTATTGTGAAATATGGCAAAATGAAATTGTTGTTGTACCAAAGTTACGCTTTTATAATATTTTTAAAATGCACTGTTATGTTGAAAATTTTATAATTACTATTCAAAATAGAAAAAGCGTGCACTTTTACCACAATTTAGATATAGTAATAATAATAACTAGTATTCAACCTTTAAAAAGGTTAGGCAATGATTCGACCTCAAATATATGAGTAAAACAAATTATATGAGACTATGTCGGACTATTATGGTAGAGACCCTGTAAGCTAAAGTTTCTACTTATATTATGTCGTAAAGTAGACACACTTAGCCCATGCAAAATTTGAAGAAAATTGTCCATGTCAATCACAAGATATAGCCATTTACCCCTTTTGGGGGTTACTACCTAAAACCGAAACTGTTCATTCAGTAACATCCATTAAGTACAAGCCTAGATCCAACATAAACTTGACATTCCATTTTAAACAACCAAATTCCTCAAAATACGTATTTACCCCCCTTTGACCTTGATTACGAGGGTAAATTATCCTATACTGTAACGTTTTCTCTTTTAACATGTGCCTGAGTCAATATCCCATACGTGTGCAAAATTTGAAGTAAATCGTCCATGTCAGTCACAAGTTATAGTCATTTACCCCTTTTGGGGGTAATTATTAAAAACCGAAACTTTTCATCCAGTAACATCCATACGAATAACCTAGACCAAACGTGCAACTAATATTCCATTTTAAACAACCAAGTTCTTCAAAATATGTATTTACCCCCTTAGAACTTGATTACGAGGGTAAATCACCCTATTCTGTGAATTTTTTCCTTTTAGCATGTGTCTGAGTCAATGTCACAAACGTGTGCAAAATTTGAAGTAAATCGTCCATGTCAATCACAAGTTATAGTCATTTACCCCTTTTGGGGGTAATTACCCAAAACAGAAAGTTTTCATCCAGTAAAATCCAACCGGATAGCAGTAGACCAAACATACAGCTGATATTCCATTTTGAACAACATAACTCCTCAAAATATATATTCACCCCACAGCGAGCTTGAACAAACTTTGGGGTTAAAAAAATTGACCAAGAAAACGATTAGCGCAGTGATGTAGAGGAAGGTAAGACAAACATTTTGATGTATCAAACGAAAAAATCTGTTGGGAATTTTTTGAGATATTTGAGTTTTAAATTTTTTATTTATCACACCCTATTCTTAGCATGGAATCTCCATACAAAAATGAGCATTAACATCCTGTTAGGTAATATCTAAGATAGAAATCATTATACAGAAGTAAAAATATGCAGTCATTGTCTCTGCAGAAAGTATGCACCACTTCATGCAGACTGACAGGGTGTGATAAACCTATAACAGTAAACATTTCTCAGAAAATTTATAAAATATGTTTATTTTCCAGCTTGTCCAGTTTCATCATTCTGATGAATACTTGTAGTAGAATCTACCTCACTTTTGGACTCTATGGTGTATTATTGGTGTTTTTGTGTGTTTTTTAAGAAATTTTACCACTGTGAAACAAGTACTTTTGCAACCATGTAAAGTGTAGCCAATGTTGAGTGAATCATCAGAAAACACATAGATAGAATGTTTGGAAGCATTTCGTTAAGTATGGAGTAAAATAATTTGACATTGCAGTCTTAATGTGCAATAGTTGTACCTGTTTGTATTAACTACATTTTCACATAATTTACTGAATTTATGCTGTTTTTTTTTTGTTCTATACAATTAAATATCGGTTGATTTTGGATGCCAGATAACATACATCAACATTAAACACCTAACATCCATTTTAAGTACTCAAAATACATTAAGTATGAATATTACTGTTTATTTATAGCTTTTAATCTTATTTTTGTCTTTTTGTCCAATTGCAAAGACTTTTCATGTAATATCAGGGGATTCAACTTCATAGTGAAGCAGACACTTCAAACATTCTATATATGCATTTTCTGATGATTTAATCAACTTTGTCTATCCTTTCACATTGTTATGAAATGCTTGTTTCACGGTGGCAAAATTTGTGATAAAATGCACAAAAAACTCAACAAAGCCTGTTACAATGAGATGATGAGACCAAATTTGCTAAAATAATTTACCAGAATTATTTAACTAACACAACCTGGTATTGCAAACATTTTTCAGGCCTTTAGGCATGCAGAAATGTTAGCTGTTATAGGTTTATCACACCCTGTCAGTCTGCATGAAGTGGTACATACTTTCTGCAGAGACAATGACTGCATATTTTTACTTCTGAATAATGAATTTTATCTTAGATATTACCTAACGGGAAAAATGGACAGTTTTGATCTTTTTTTTCATGGAGATTACATGCTTAGAATAGGGTGTGATAAATAAAAAATCTAAAACTCAAATATCTCAAAAAATTCCCAACAGATTTTTTCGTTTGATACATCAAAATGTTCGTCTGACCTTCCTCTACATCACTGCGCTAATCGTTTTCTTGGTCAATTTTTTTAACCCCAAAGTTTGTTCAAGCTCGCTGTGACCCCTTTTGGCATTGATTACGAGGGTAAATACCCTATGTTGGCAATACTGTTAAAATTATTTGTTTAATATGTGCCTGAGTCAATATCCCAAACGTGTGCAAAATTTGAAGTAAATCGTCCATGTCAATCACAAGTTATAGACATTTACCCCTTTTGGGGGTAATTACCCAAAACAGAAACTTTTCATCCAGTAAAATCCAACCGGATACCCGTAGACCAAACATACAGCTGATATTTCATTTTGAACAACATAACTCCTCAAAATATATATTCACCCCTTTTGGCATTGATTACGAGGGTAAATACCCTATGTTGGCAATACTGTTAAAATTATTTGTTTAATATGTGCCTGTGTCAATATCCCAAACGTGTGCAAAATTTGAAGAAAATCGTCCAGGTCAATCACAAGTTATAGACATTTACCCCTTTTTGGGGGGTAATTACCAAGCTTCGGGCAACAAGGATTACATAATACAGAAACCATTAATATATTACCAGACTATCATTGAAATCCTTTCATTAAAACCAAAGTTTTACAATGTTTTCACTCTTGGGGCAAAACACCCTATTTTCAACACCCCATTACATAGTTACCCCTTCACATAATCAAAATATAAAATATCACTTACCTTGAATGGTTAGTCAGGCTACCTATCAGTGAAAGAACTGAGTTTCTAGCTTGCTTAGTTTTTCTGGAAACCTGTGCAAACCTGTTTTAGTCAAATTGGGGTAATTACCCCCTTACCCTCATTGCACAAAAACAATTATGGGTTACAAATGTTGGGATACATGTTTATATATATATTCCAAAGTTTCAAATTGATTCTTGTAATATTAAAAAAGTTATTCCACTTTTAAGTTTTCCAATTTTCGACTTTGAGATGACCTGTGACCTTGAGTTCAAGGTCAAGGTCAACCATCTTCTCCCAAAATGAAGTACTAACCATGGACTATATATGTACCAAGTTTCAAGTCTCTAGCACAAAAACCTACTGGCCAAGAAAATAATAATAACTAGTATTCAACCTTTAAAAAGGTTAGGCAATGATTCGACCTCAAATATATGAGTAAAACAAATTACTTGAGACTATGTCGGATTATTATGGTAGAGACCCTGTAAGCTGAAGTTTCTACTTATATTATGTCGTAAAGTAGACACACTTAGCCCATGCAAAATTTGAAGAAAATTGTCCATGTCAATCACAAGATATAGCCATTTACCCCTTTTGGGGGTTACTACCTAAAACCGAAACTGTTCATCCAGTAACATCCATTAAGTACAAGCCTAGATCCAACATAAACTTGACATTCCATTTTAAACAACCAAATTCCTCAAAATACGTATTTACCCCCCTTTGACCTTGATTACGAGGGTAAATTATCCTATACTGTAACGTTTTCTCTTTTAACATGTGCCTGAGTCAATATCCCATACGTGTGCAAAATTTGAAGTAAATCGTCCATGTCAGTCACAAGTTATAGTCATTTACCCCTTTTGGGGGTAATTATTAAAAACCGAAACTTTTCGTCCAGTAACATCCATACGAATAACCTAGACCAAACGTGCAACTAATATTCCATTTTAAACAACCAAGTTCTTCAAAATATGTATTTACCCCCTTAGAACTTGATTACGAGGGTAAATCACCCTATTCTGTGAATTTTTTCCTTTTAGCATGTGTCTGAGTCAATGTCACAAACGTGTGCAAAATTTGAAGTAAATCGTCCATGTCAATCACAAGTTATAGTCATTTACCCCTTTTGGGGGTAATTACCCAAAACAGAAAGTTTTCATCCAGTAAAATCCAACCGGATAGCAGTAGACCAAACATACAGCTGATATTCCATTTTGAACAACATAACTCCTCAAAATATATATTCACCCCTTTTGGCATTGATTACGAGGGTAAATACCCTATGTTGGCAATACTGTTAAAATTATTTGTTTAATATGTGCCTGAGTCAATATCCCAAACGTGTGCAAAATTTGAAGTAAATCGTCCATGTCAATCACAAGTTATAGACATTTACCCCTTTTGGGGGTAATTACCCAAAACAGAAACTTTTCATCCAGTAAAATCCAACCGGATAGCAGTAGACCAAACATACAGCTGATATTCCATTTTGAACAACATAACTCCTCAAAATATATATTCACCCCTTTTGGCATTGATTACGAGGGTAAATACCCTATGTTGGCAATACTGTTAAAATTATTCGTTTAATATGTGCCTGAGTCAATATCCAAAACGTGTGCAAAATTTGAAGAAAATCGTCCAGGTCAATCACAAGTTATAGACATTTACCCCTTTTTGGGGGGTAATTACCAAGCTTCGGGCAACAAGGATTGCATAATACAGAAACCATTAATATATTACCAGACTATCATTGAAATCCTTTCATTAAAACCAAAGTTTTACAATGCTTTCACTCTTGGGGCAAAACACCCTATTTTCAACACCCCATTACATAGTTACCCCTTCACATAATCAAAATATAAAATATCACTTACCTTGAATGGTTAGTCAGGCTACCTATCAGTGAAAGAACTGAGTTTCTAGCTTGCTTAGTTTTTCTGGAAACCTGTGCAAACCTGTTTTAGTCAAATTGGGGTAATTACCCCCTTACCCTCATTGCACAAAAACAATTATGGGTTACAAATGTTGGGATACATGTTTATATATATATTCCAAAGTTTCAAATTGATTCTTGTAATATTAAAAAAGTTATTCCACTTTTAAGTTTTCCAATTTTCGACTTTGAGATGACCTGTGACCTTGAGTTCAAGGTCAAGGTCAACCATCTTCTCCCAAAATGAAGTACTAACCATGGACTATATATGTACCAAGTTTCAAGTCTCTAGCACAAAAACCTACTGGCCAAGAAAATAATAATAATAATAACTAGACATCAATATTACTGGTGAACCAGTAATGAGCATTCACCAATTCGCATAATTTACTTGACTATCAAATTGACACTCTTTATATTGACATTCATATTGACTTAATTTTGACTTCATACTGACTTTCTATATTGACGTCAAATTGACTTCATATTGACATTCCTATTGACATTCATACTGACATCCATATTGACATTCATGTTGACGTTCATATTGGCATTCATATTGGCATTCATATTGGCGTTCGTACTGACATTTAAAATACATATTGACATTCATACTGACATTTATATTAACACTGAATTGACACTGATATTGACACTGATATTGACACTGACCTTCATTTTGACATTCATTTTGACATTCAATTTGATGTTGACATTCAAGTTGACTTCATATTTACATTCATATTGACTTCACATTGTCTTCACATTAACATACATATTGATATTCATATTGACTTCAAATTGACTTGATTCATTCTTTAATTTACTCTACTTTGCACTTTACTCATTTCTTCACTTTTCCTCTCTCTGACTTGTTATGACCTTGACATGTGATGAACTTATTCACAAGGTCAAATATTTTTTAGATCTCTCAAGTTACTCTTGATTGGAAATGCTAGACTACAATTGAACAACCATGCTTGAAAAATGACAAAAACGACGTGAAAATGTACCTATCCATTCACTTTAATTGACCTTGACCTTGATGTCAAGGTCATGGATGTTAAAGGAAAATATTCGTCTATCATAGGACTATATATGTGCCAAGTTTCATTGAGTTGTCTTCATTCAAAGCAAAGTTATAAAATATTTTCACTTTTGGGCAGAATATTCTAATTTTTAAAATCAAATATCTCAGTAACCACATACAGGATCTCAACTATCTTCCTTTCCGCACTGGATATTCCTATAGAGCACCTTGTCCTAGAATTTTACGAAATTCCTGTTGACGGTTTCTCCAGAACCGTGCGCAAAAGGGTTTTCATTAAAAGGGGTCAGGGTAATTACCCCTTTTTAAAAATAGAAAATTTTATGACTGATCTGGATCAAGTGACTGACTAGTAACTTACCAGTGAAGATCTGGTGTTTCTATCTTTGTTAGTTCAGGAGATAGACCCCCACAAATGGCCACTTTGAGGTGACCTGTGACCTTGAAAAATAGGTCAAGGTCAAAAATATTTTGCAAAATTCATTTTCTCACCCAGGACTACCTATCTACTTAATTTCAGCTTGAAATTCAGAAAAAAAGGGAAGAAAAATAATATGACCAAAATCAAGACCATTCACCATAGTGATGGTGAATGCTAATAATAATAACTAGACATCAATATTACTGGTGAACCAGTAATGAGCATTCACCATAAAAAAGGATTTACTTGATTATCAACTTGACTTTAATTCTTCATATTGACTTTTATATTGACACTTGAATTGACTTCATTTTGACATTCATATTGACATTCCTTTTGACATTATTCATATTGACATTTATATCAATATTCATATTGACATTCACTGACATTCATTTGACCCTGATATCAATTGAGAGTGATGACACTGATAGTGACACTGATGACACTGATATCTACACTAATATTGACATTCATTTTGACATTCGTTAATTTTGACATTCATGTTGATATTCATGTTGACATTCATATATATTGACATTCATTTTGACATTCATGTTGATATTCATGTTGATATTCATATTGAATTCATAATGACATTCATATTGAGTTCATATTGACCTTAATTTATTCTTTAATTCATTGTATTCGGCACTTATCTCATTTCTTCATTTTTCCTGTCTTTGACTGGTGATGACCTTGACAAGTGATGAACTTCTTCACAAAGTCAAGTTTATTTTAGATCATTCAAGTTACTCTCTGTTGGAAATGATAGACCACAATTGAACAACCTTGCTTGAAAAAATTGTCAAATGTGGCTTTTCATTCACTTTCTGTGACCTTGACCTTGATGTCAAGGTCATGGATGTTTAATGAAAATATTCCTCTATCACAGGGCTATATATGTGCCAAGTTTCATTGAGTTGTTTTCATTTGCTTGAAAAAGTTGTGAAATGTGGCCTTTCATTCACTTTCTGTGACCTTGACCTTGATATCAAGGTCAAGGATGTTTAATGAAAATATTCCTCTATCACAGGGCTATATATTTGCCAAGTTTCATTGAGTTGTCTTCATTCAAAGCAAAGTTAAAAAATATTTTCACTTTTGGGCAAAATATTCTAATTTTGAAAGTTGAATATCTCAGTAACCCCTTGCATGATTTTCACCACATTTCTTACTGCACTGGCCCATGCTATAGAGCACCTTTAACTATAATTTCATCTAAGTGTTGATTGTAGTTTTCTCGAAACCGTGCGCAAACTGGTTTTCATTAAAAGGGGTTAGGGCAATTACCCCTTTTCGAAAATGATCAATTTCATGGCTGATATGTGTTCAGTAGGGGTCTACTAACTTAACAGTGAAGACCAGGTGTCTCTATCTTTATTAGTTCAGGAGATAGACCTCCAAAAACAGTGACTTTGAGGTGACCTGTGACCTTGAAAAATAGGTCAAGGTCAAAAATATTTTGCGAATCATGTTTTCTCATCTAAGACTATCTATACACTTACTTTCATGTTGAAATTCCAAAAAAAAGTGGCAGAAAAATAATAATAATACGACCAAAATCAATACCATTCACCATAGTGATGGTGAATGCTAACTAGACATCAATATTACTGGTGAACCAGTAATGAGCATTCACCATAAAAAAGGATTTACTTGATTATCAACTTGACTTTAATTCTTCATACTGACTTTTATATTGACACTTGAATTGACTTCATTTTGACATTCATATTGACATTCCTATTGACATTATTCATATTGACATTTATATCAATATTCATATTGACATTCATTGACATTCATTTGACCCTGATATCAATTGAGAGTGATGACACTGATAGTGACACTGATGACACTGATATCTACACTAATATTGACATTCATTTTGACATTCATTAATTTTGACCATCATGTTGATATTCATGTTGACATTCATATATATTGACATTTATATTGACATTCATATGGACATTCATATTGACATTCATATTGAATTCATAATGCATTCATATTGAATTCATATTGACCTGAATTTATGCTTTAATTCATTCTATTCTGCACTTATCTCATTTCTTCATTTTTCCTGTCTTTGACTGGTGATGACCTTGACAATTGATGAACTTCTTCAAAAGGTCAAATATATTTTAGATCATTCAAGTTACTCTTGATTGAAAATGATAGACCACAATTGAACAACCTTGCTTGAAAAAGTTGTGAAATGTAGCCTTTCATTCACTTTCTCTGACCTTGACCTTGATGTCAAGGTCATGGATGTTTAATGAAAATATTCCTCTACCACAGGGCTATATATGTTCCAAGTTTCATTGAGTTGTCTTCATTCAAAGCAAAGTTAAAAAATATTTTCACTTTTGGGGAAAATATTCTAATTTTGAAAGTCAAATATCTCAGTAACCCCTTGCATGATTTTCACCACACTTCTTGCTGCATTGGCCCATACTATAGAGCACCTTTTGCTAAAATTTCATGAAAGTGCTGCTTGTAGTTTTCTCAAAACCGTGCGCAAACTGGTTTTCATTAAAAGGGGTTAAGGTAATTACCCCTTTTTGAAAATGATCAATTTCATGGCTGATATTTGTTCAATAGGGGTCTACTAACTCAACACTGAAGACCAGGTGTCTCTATCTTTATTAGTTTAGGAGATAGACCTCCAAAATCAGTGACTTTGAGGTGACCTGTGACCTTGAAAAATAGGTCAAGGTCAAAAATATTTTGGGAAATTAATCTACTCATCAAGGACTATCTATACACTAACTTTCATGTTGAAATTCCAAAAAAAAAGGGAAGAAAAATAATAATAATAATAACTAGAAATCGGGTAACCGCGATGCGGTGACAAAACTTCACCTTTCATAGTAATTATTGGCAATGAAATGAAAGTGAGAAAACACGGAAATGATATTGGAAATGATATTGGAAATGATATTGGAAATGATATTGGAAATGATATTGGAACTGACATTGGAAATAACATTGGACGTGAACTTGAACATGAACATGAACTTGAACATGAACTTGAACATGAACTTGAATATGAACTTGAACATGAACTTGAACATGAACTTGAACATGAACTTGAACATGAACTTGAACATGAACTTGAACATGAACTTGAACATGAACTTGAACATGAACTTGAACATGAACTTGAACATCAACTTAAACATCAACTTAAACATGAATGTAATTGCACACGTTTTGCACATGTTACATGCAATATCACACAAAATATCACTTGAAATATTATAAAGTGTCACATGCAAAGTTACATGCAATGCATTAAACATACAATATCACTTGCAATATCATGCTAAATCATATCACATGCAATATCAATTTTTATTACCTGTAATTTTGCATGTCAATTAAAATGTACATAGTGTGCACAGATATTTGAAAGTACATATAAACAATCTGTCCATGGACTAGTCGTGATGTGACATATAGTCAGCAGACCAATAAACCCTGCAATAAACCCTTACTGAAACATTTCAATCAGTTTGTGGCCATACGCTGACTGATGCACTGACTGATACACTGACTGATACACTGACGGATTCAAAAATATTCTGAGGGACAGGGGATAAATTCAGAGAATGAAAACAAGAGGAGGATTTGAGCTTCATGAATATATATATATATAGAGAATAACATGGACCAATACATGGACAGTGCATGGACAGTACATTGACCTGTACATTGACCAGTACATGGACAAATACATGAACCAGTACATGAACCAGTACATGAACCAGTTACATCAACCAGTTATATCAACCAGTTACATCAACCAGTTACATCAACCAGTTACATCAACCAGTTACATCAATCAGAGTTACTGCTGATTGAAACTGGCACCGTTCTCATATTGGAACTTTAGGAATTTCTTGGCTAAAGTACTTCTAGTCCTGAAAACATTTGGAAATGACTGCAATTTCTGAAAACATACAATTTTCAGGGTCCGGCGATCTCTTTATCGACCCATGATACAAGAAAATTTTCAAATATAAAAGCTAGAGCAGAATTTTGGCTTTCCAAATCTATTTTCAGATTCTCTGTTACTTTATCAGAACCGGAGATACGACTGATTTGAATAATGGTACAATTCAGAAATATTGACTTCAGAAATTACTGAAAAAATGTACTTTTTAACCTAAAATTACTCTAGAACCAAAACGGTTCAATGGAAACATATATAACTTGCCAGTTTTATGTAAACGAAAGATGACAATATGCTCAGATAGCTTCATTGAAATAAAATGATTATTTCCTTGTCAAAACTATGATAAATTGTGAAAATTTGACAAAAAACATGAATTTTTCAGGGTCCGGCGATCTTTTTAACCATCAGAGCTCTGACAAAATCTTCAAATATGCCAGCTAATGGTGAAAGTGTGCTTTCCGAATCTGTTTTCAGATTTTCTGTAACTTAAATAGGACCGGATATAGAGCGGATTGAAATGATGGTACAACTCAGAAATATGGCCTTTAAGATATTCCTGAAAATATGCAGTTTTAACTTGAAATCACTCTAGAACCAAAACGGTTCAATGAGGATATATATAACTTGGCAGGATTATGTAAATAGAAGTTAGAAATATGTCTAGACAGGTTCATCACAAAAGGAAGATTCCGTCCCTGTCAAAAAATTGATAAATTGTGAAAATTTGACAAAAAACATGAAATTTTCAGGGTCCGGCGATCTTTTAAACTGTCAGAGCTACGACAAAATGTTTATATATGGAAACTAGAGAAGAATTTGGCCTTTCCAAATCTATTTTCAGATTCTCTGTAACTTAATTAGGACCGAAGCTAGGGCCGATCGAAATAACGCTATAATTGAGAAATGTGAAAAAAGATCCTAAATTTTTCCTTCATTTTTTGACCTTATGACCTTTACGGTGTGACGTAGGTCAATCCGAGGACCTTGAAAATTTACACGATGCCTCTAGACTATTGTAGCAAGTATGTCTGGCATTTATGTAACAATATCTTGATTCCTTGTCTGTGTAAAAAAATCACATGTCAAAAACGCAAAATTCTTTGTCATATTTGACCTTGAATTTGACCTTGAAAATCATTTTCTAGGTCAAAACCAATAAGATGCTCAGAATGGCAGTGCATGAAAATAGGGGGGTCAATTCATTATGTTAACACTCTCGGATCGATATTTCCTCGTCAAAAACGCGATAACTTGTCATTTTTGCAAATTCTCCGGTATGCAATATTTGGAATTTTGTAGAAAATTAAGGAAAAATGTTACAGGACTTTGGATTGCATATCCTAAATTTGCATACTTTTGTGTGTCTTGAGAAAAAATATCAAAGTGATATCATGAAAAAAACATAGTTTTCAGAATTTTTGGAAATTAGCACTTTTCGCACTTTGACGGGCCAAATGACCTTGAAAAATGAGGTCAAGGTCAAATTTGAAGGTGGGTATGGGGGTTTTGGGGGCTACTTTGGGGGGGTTCACTGTACATTGTTATGGCCTAAAATCGATATTTCAAGGTGAGACACCCAAGGTCACCTGTTTTGAAGACGCGGTCAATCTTTAAAATTACGTAACTCAAAAACTAAGTATGGCATCATCACCAAAGTTCTTTCCGCAATGCGTAAGTCATTCGGGCAACTTTTGGTGTCATGCTTGTAACTCTGTGACTTGCGGATTCTGACTTCCCATGCGCAAACCTCTGAGAGTGAAATGGCCCCTGTACAATATTGACCTTGACCTACTTTCTTGAAATTTTGTCAGATTATGTAATATACATGTAAGACAAGTAATTAAAATGGAAAATGAAATTTGCCTGTAATTTTGTGTGCTATGATCACTTAAAGTAAGTGAAAAAACTGACTTTGAAGTGGCCTGTGACCTTGAAAAATGGGTCAAGGTCATTCCGATTTTGACAGTGTAATATGGTCATATAAAACTCCATATGTGATTTTTTTGAGATTTTTTTGAAGAAATTTTTGTCTGGAATAATAATAATACTTACGAAAACAAGAAACTTCACCTATGTAATAGGTGAAGTTTAACTAGACATCAATATTACTGGTGAACCAGTAATGAGCATTCACCATAAAAAAGGATTTACTTGATTATCAACTTGACTTCAATTCTTCATATTGACATTTATATTGACACTTTAATTGACTTCATTTTGACATCCATATTGACATTCCTATTGACATAATTCATATTGACATTCATTTTGATATTCATGTCGACATTCATACTGATATTCATACTGACCTTTGTATTGACATTCCTATTGACAGTATTCATATTGACATTCATTCTGATATTCATATCAACATTCATACTGATATTCATACTGACCTTCATATTGATCTTTAAATTGATATTGATGTTCACAATGACATTCATATCAACATCCATATTGACATTCATGACATTCATATTGACACTGATATCAATTGACACTTATGACACTGATATTGACACTGATGACACTGATATCTACACTAATAGTGACATTCATTTTGAGATTCATTAATTTTGACATTCATGTTGATATTCAAGTTGACATTCATGTTGACATTCATATATATTGACATTCATATTGACATACATATTGAATTCATAATGACATTCATATTGAGTTCATATTGATCTTAATTTATTCTTTAATGCATTCTATCCTGTACTTATCTCATTTCATCATTTTTCCTGTCTTTGACTGGTGATGACCTTGACAAGTGATTAACCTCTTCTCAAGGTCAAATATATTTTAGATCATTCAAGTTTCTCTTGACTGGAAATGATAGACCACAATTGAACAACCTTGCTTGAAAAAGTTGTGTAATGTACCTATCGTGGCTTTTAATTCACTTTCTGTGACCTTGACCTTGATGTCAAGGTCATGGATGTTTGATGAAAATATTCCTCTATCACAGGGCTATATATGTGCCAAGTTTCATTGAGTTGTCTTCATTCATAACAAAGTTAAAAAATATTTTCACTTTTGGGCAAAATATTCTAATTTTGAAAGTCGAATATCTCAGTAACCACTTGCATGATTTTCACAGCATTTCTTGCTGCATTGGCCCATGCTATAGAGCACCTTTTGCTATAATTTCATGAAAGTGCTGATAGCAGTTTTCTTAAATCCGTGCGCACACTGGTTTTCATTAAAAGGGGTTAGTGCAATTACCCCTTTTTGAAAATGATCAATTTCATGGCTGATATTTGTTCAATAGGGGTCTACTAACTTAACAGTGAAGACCAGGTGTCTCTATCTTTATTAGTTCAGGAGATAGACCTCCAAAGACAGTGACTTTGAGGTGACCTGTGACCTTGATAAATAGGTCAAGGTCAAAAATATTTTGGGAAATTAATCTACTCATCTAGGACTATCTATACACTAACTTTCATGTTGAAATTCCAAAAAAAAAGGGAAGAAAAATAATAATAATAATAATAACTAGATGGCTATAACTGACCATGGTCAGTGATGAAGAATTTACCAATATATTTATTATTTAAAGGTATATTGTAAATGTTTATGTGTACAGACTATTGTGTGAATGCTAATGCTTAGTTTAGTTTATTTAGTTTATTTAGTTCAGTTTAGCTTATTTAGTTTAATTTATTTAGTTTAGTATATTTTAGTATAGTGTACTCAGTTTGGTTTTTAAACTATGGCTACATATAGCCATATGTTTCTTGCAATCCAAAATGAATTTCCCTAATCCTATCGCTCGACGTATCTCTTTTAATCTGCCAAACATACCATCAAAATTTGACCTACCCTTCTATTTTTACCCGACAATTATGCCCGGTTATATATCTTCCATCTTAGATGCCTCTTTGTTCTAATTCAAGAAACTGTCGGCCGCCGTCATGTTTCCAGAAACAAAAACCGATACGAGATGCGCAGGAATGTTCACGTGCTCACTGCGTGCCATTTATTGCCGCGTCAATCAAAACACAACCGTGACGTCACAGAAAAGTTGATCATGTGACCGCGCACCCTGTCAGTCAGTTTTGGCGCAAACTTTCGGGAGGGCAGGACGAAATGGCGACGGCAATTTTGGTGATTTCAAAGCATTCTGGACTTTAAATTGACTCAAAGTTGGTTGAATTAGTTAGTCCTGGATGTTGTGCATCTCAGGGAATCGTCCTGAAGGAAACAGCGAAGTTTCAACGGCCGAAAAACGATCTCGAAGTGACGCTCGGAATTTGCACGTACCCAACTGACATTTCGGCGAGGTTGCCGTGGATATTTCAGTGATTTTAAAGCATTCTGGACTTAAAATTAACTCAAACTTGGTTGAATCAGTTCGCCCTGGATGTTTTACATGCGGAAATTAACATCCGGTTGTCATTTTTTGACAGCGGCTGGGAAAAATCATTGCATGTCAGCTGTGTTGTGGCTTACCGAAAATGGTTGTCTCGATCACAGAAGCGGTTGTTTCCATCTGGCAATGTTATTGATTGAATAGAGGGATTCTTGAGGATCATTTTGGTATAAATTGGACTCTTCTACGTGCGTTTAAAGCGATCCCTGAGCGATTTGAAGTTGCAAAGTTGAAATGATGTTTTGACACTGGATTATCGCCCAATTTACGTCGTGGAAAAATCGCTCGCCGTGAATATACGGTCGCTCTATCACATTGTGAGTATGTTAATAGAAAAACAGGCATTTTTCTGAACATTTTGATGTCAGTTTTGTTGTTCTACGTTGAGTTTTCATATTATTTTGGTCACATCAAAGTTGAGAAATGAAATTTTGGCCTATCTTGAAGTTGAACTGTCAATTTGTCAAAATTAATAAAAGTCTGTGTCTACGAATTTGTAATTGTTCATGTTACCTGTTAATGGATTAAATTCACCTAATCATTAGAAAATGAATAAAGGCATCATCTCTACTTCTGTGTGTCCCAGAAACATGCGGTTTTTTGCTGATTAGATAAATCTTAAAATTGCACGCAACTAGAGATGAAGGGCTATTATTGCAGCCTACTTGTATTGACCTAAAATAATTCTAAGTAGTCTGTTAATAATTCTAAGTAGTCTGTTAATGAGTTGGTAGTTTGGAGTTGTTTTTTTTGTGTTACAGTCCACATTTTGAAAATGATGTGTATTGTGTTTTCTGCATGCAAATGAGCTGTCCACCATTTTGAAAATTATGTGGATTGTGTTTTGTGTTTGCAAATGAGCTGAGCTGGAACTATGTCATCACTACAGGTTGGCATCTGTCCAACCGGATTTTAAAGCATTCTTGACTTTATAGGCCTATTAACTCAAACCTGGTTGAATTAGTTCGCCCTGGATGTCGTGCATATCCTGGAATTGTCCTGCAGGCACTGGCGAAGTTTCAACGGCCTAAAATGGTTGTCTCGACCACAGAAGTGGTTGTATCGCCCTGGCAATGTTATTGGTTGAATAGAGGGAATCTTAAGGATCATTTTGGTATAAATTGGACTTTTCTACCTTCCTTGAAGCGATTCTGGAGCGATTTGAAGTTGCAAAATTGAAATGATGTTATGTCGCTGGATTATCGCCCAATTTACATCGTCGAAATTCGCTCGTCGTGAGGAAATTGTGGGTCAGATCACATATTCAGTATAAAAATAGTTAAATTGGTGTTTTGCTGGTAATTTTGATGTAAAATTCATTTTTCTAAGTCCATATTTCATTTTTTTCCGGAGCTTTGAAGTTGAATGACTTGCAGTGTTTGCTTTTCTTGGAACTGTCAAAAATTAAAATTAGTCGAAATGTGTCATTTACGTCATCAAAATTCGCTCGTCGTGAAGTTTTGGCTTGTTAAATCACACTTTGAGTTGAAAATTAGATAAATTGTTGTTCTGCTGATAATTTTTTAAATGTAAAATTTATTGTTCTACATCAATATTTGATATATTTTCGGAGCTTTGAAGTTGAGAAATAACTTTTCAGTTTTGGCTTCTCTTCAACTGTCAAATTGCTGTTAGTGAGGTGCAAATAGACTGGTCCAATCAATTTGCCCCTCCTGCCCACTGTAAATATCTGTGGTTTTCGTTGCAACATTTTCAAGCAGTTCGATGTGTCAAAAATACGGTTCTCTGATTGGTCAGATCACTGGAAGTTAGCTGTTTCAGTGTGTTGGCGACGACTGTTACAATTTTAAGTTATACTAAAACTTGGCGCTTAAGAATTTACAAATGTATGTACCAGTCATAATTGTGACATTTGTTGCGGCCCTATTATCGTCCTTTATTCATAGTGCTGCCAGCTGTGTGAATAGACTCAGTCGCCTATTCCCACCTCCGGGAGGTGCGAATATCCTCGGTCTAAATTTAAATTTGTTAAAATGTGTTGTTTTGGAGGCTGGGCACATTTTACAACTAAAGTTTATACTGTGATTGATTTAAGAAACAACTCGGTTAGAACTATCACACTTACTATTTGTTATCCTTTAGGCCTGTGGACTACTCGCCAGGGGACTGCTCGCCAGTGGACTACTCAACAGTGGGCTTGACCCATTTCCCGCCAATCCCCCAACTCGCCAGGTTACCTGGAGCTGAGACGAAATGTAGGTAATTTTCGCTAAATAAAGCTGTTGGCAAATGGGGTAAAATTTCGTATAGCGCAGCCTTTAAACTCACTCTGACCTTTTACTAGGCATGCGGGCCGGTAAAAACCTGAGACCATATCATTTTCTGATAAAATATCATATACTGTGACAGCCAGACAAAATGTTTAAATGATGCTATCAACAGATGACGGCAATGTTATTTAGCTTTTTTTCTCAAGGATGGTAATTTTTTTCATGATCTTAATCAAATCTCTTTAAATCAAATAAATCTCTCTAAATCAAATGCATCATGATTTCAGTGCCGTGAAATCAGGGTCCTGGATTCCTGGTCGTCCTATCGCCTGAGACACCCAGATAAAATGACAAGCTGGGCACCCTGGCATGTGGTGAAGGACACCCAAAATCTGGCAACGAATGTGGGACCCTGCTTAAAGACATCCCCTTTGACCGGCCCGCATGGTCGACCGTTGATGGAGGTTCGCTAAAACGAAAGGAGAAACTGTTGGATGGACTTGGGTAAGTGTTAAGAATGAAAATGAAATTTTTTTTTCAAGTTAATAAGTAATTCTATTTTTAATGAACTTATTTTTTCATTGCCCATATAATGAAATGTTTATGATATATGGTAACATAATTTATCATTGTTTAATATAATTTCAATGAAGTTGGTTGGGTTAACATTTGCTTTATTGTATTTTTTTTTCCAGCTTCAGCTATGTATTTTCTCGGAAAAATACAAGCGGAGACACCACGTACTGGCGATGCAGTGTTAGAAATAAGAACCGGGTTTGTCCTCCAACTGCCATTCAGAGAAAAGACATCTTTACCAGCGGGCGGAATGATCACAATCATGAAAAACTTGATGGGCTGGATGTAAAAGTGAAAGTGACTGCAAAAGCAAAGAAAGTTGCCAGAGAGAATGTAAGTGAATGATTAGAGAATAACTGAGAGATTGTGAATTTATTAATTAAAAGACAAAGTCAAGACTGATTGAATATCATTTACATTTATCAAAATTGCATTAAATATTACACAGCAACTTATTATGTCAGTAAACAAAAGATTTTCAGAATCAAACTATGTTGTAGTGACAGTTTGCTTATTAATAACGATTAATTAAATATCACACTGTAAATTAAAATGACACAAAACTTATTCAATGATACTGGTTGAAGCTAATCAAAAAATTATTATTTCAGATTCACAGGTCAGCTGGGACCATCGTCAAGGAGCTGATTGATGACAGCAACGCCAAAGCCAATCTTCCTCCGTTGAATTGTACAACCAGTGCTGCAAACAAAGCAAGAGAGGACCTGAGACCCAAACACCCAAAAGATCTCGACTTTGTGGTAAATATGAGTGATTTTAGAATAAAACGTTTACTGAAGATAGAAAAAACACTACACTGGTACATATTGATAATGTTACATAATGATATCGGCTATTCATTAAAATAATGACATGTTTATTTTCTTCCAGCTGAATGAATCACACCTACCTGACAACTTCCTGGTTTCAGATCTGAGAGTCGACCGCAATCGACACGTCATCCTTGCTACAGAAGAACAGCTCCGGTGTTTGGCTCAGGCCAAGACCTTGTAAGCAAATGAAAAGATTTTCATATTATATTATATATTTTCATCGTTGCTCGGGGTAAAATGTATTTAATTAAAACCATTTAACAGATAAAAACAGAAGTAAAAAGTTTAGAGCTCATACCCTACTGCAATTTAACAAAAGTGGTTAAGAAATTATTGTTTCATAATATTATTTAGAGTTTCATAATATTCTTTTTATTCACAGGTATCTGGATGGAACATTCAAGGCCGCCAAAGCTCCGTTCACACAGCTGTATTCAATACACAAATTCCTAACCTGCGATGGGAAGAAGAAACAAGTTCCCTGTGTTTTCATCTTGATGTCTGGGAAACGTGCAAGGGATTACAAGTAAGTTTATCATGTTTATCATTTAAGATATATATATACATGTTTTTATATATTATGTTATAGGCCTAAATTGATGATCTTACCTTTTCAAAAATTGAAATAATCAAACAAATCCTGAACCTCTTAGCAAAAACCTTGAAAAGAATGAACCAACCCCTTAAAGATACAAACTTGCTGTGAAATTGACAATCACAAGATACTTACTTGCTGTGAAATTAACAATACTAGACAATGTCAACACACAATAACAAAATTCATTCTATTTTCAGAGAAGTATTCCGGACCGTTCATGACGCCCTCCTTCAAAGAAAGCTGCAGATACGCTTACAGACGGCAGTGATGGACTTTGAGTCCGCCGTATGGAAAGCCATCCGTAGTGTCTTTGCTCACGCTAAGACATGCGGATGTGCTTTCCATTGGGGACAGGCCGGTGAGAAACACGTAAGTATTTTGAATTTAATCTAAAAGACAAAAATGATTACCAGTATGCTTAATAATAAATCACTACTAAAGATTCCATAAATAGATAAAGAAAATATTACAAGGAATCTGTTGAAAATGTAATTTTAAACCTTAAATTGTGATCACTTGTGTTGTAATTTTTTATAATTTGGTGTTTGCTATTTTGCAGGTGGGCGCTCTCGGCCTTAAGAAAAAACGCAAGGAAGACCCAGGCACGAAGGATGTAATTCGAAGATTGTTGGCCCTACAGTACCTGCCTTCGGAGCACATCGAGCTTGTATTCCGAAGAATCAAAGAGCAAACCAAGGTCACCCAGGCTTTCGCCCAGCTTTTCGATTACATCGAGGACACCTGGGTGACCAGTCGGACCTTCCCACCCCGCGACTGGTCCTGCTTCGGCAGGACCATTAGGACCAACAATGACGTCGAGGGGTGGCACACGTTGCTCAATAAACGATGCCGAGGTAATTATAATAATTAATATTTTTATCAGGGCTTTGGAGTCTGAGTCGGGAGTCGGAGTCGTGGAGTCGGATGTTTTTGGGTGGAGTCGGAGTCGGAGTCGAACTTTGATTTTCAGGTGGAGTCGGAGTCGGAGTCGAAAATTAAAGTGGTGACTCCTGACTCCTAAAAATAATTAATATAATTAACAAAAACACAGTTTCAAAAATGTGAAATGAAACCAAAAGTTTACATAAAACTTCCTACGCAAGTATTCATGTATAAAATCCTATGAAAACTTTGTAGAATGACTTTTTGTTCTCTGTTAATCATGTAATATTAATGTACAAAAATGTGAGTTCCTCCGCCAGCCAGACCACTCATGGGTTTCAGTGGACTGATCCACCACCCTGAGTGGGTTTTATTATAATACTCAGGTTGTTCTGCATGATAAGTGATTCAAAGCAGCACTAGCAGCGTGATATGCAGCATGAGGAATGGCTTTCAGAACGCCCTTGTCCGAACTTGGATGGCACACAAATTAACATGTTGATTATTAATTTTCAAATGTGACAGCCTGGTATACTGAATCTGCATATATGGTGAGCAATAAACAAATTGAATTGAATTGAATTGAATTGCATGACCATATCATTTTGTGATAAAATATCACTGTGACAGCCAAAATGTTTAAATGATGCTATCAACAGATGACGTCGTCCTATCGCCTGAGACACCCAGATTTTGAGAAGGACGACCAAGATTTGCCAGGATTTTACAATAAAATGACAAGCTGGGCTCCCTGCATGTGGTGAAGTACGCCCAAAATCTGGCAACAAATCTGGGACCCTGCTTAAAATCATCATTTAAGCCGTGATTTAAATTGCCTATCGTTTTTACTTTCTTTTCAGCAAGACAGCAGCAGAACTCGATGGTAAAGCCGGATGACATGCATGCGTATGTGCAAGCAGGTTTAAAACCGATGTATAACGCTAACTACAACATATTGCACTTGACATTTTCATGGTATGTCAAAACAAAATTACATGAAGGCTTTAATCTTTTAAGTAAATGAAATAAATTATTTTTAAAGTACTGTACTGATCAGTTAGAGACAAATGAAAATTACTTGTGTGTTATACTGAGGTTGTGCTGCATGATAAGTGATTTAAAGCAGCACTAGCAGCGTTATATGCAGCATGAGGAATGGCTTTCAGAGCGCCCTTGTCCGAACTTGGATGGCACACAAATTAACATGTTGATTATTCATTTTTACCCCGCTGGCTATGTAATAGCCTACGGGGTACTGCAGTCCTCAATGCCTCAATGTGCTGGGGATTTCGTCAAGCATAACTCACTTTGTGTTGCTCATATTTCGTTCAAATTTTGCCTGTTATCTTATATTGTCATGCAGATGGGAATGACAAGTCCGTGCGTCCGTACGGACACGTGGACGTACGGACACACGGACGGACACACGGGCAGAAGGATGGACGCACGGACGGATGGACGGACGTACGGACACACGGACGTACGGACACACGGACACACGGACGGACGGACACACCGACGTACGGACACATGGACGTACGGACACACGGACGGACGTACGGACACACGGACAGAAGGATGGACGCATGGACGGACGGACACACGGACGGACGGACACACGTACGTACGGACACACGGACGTACGGACACACGGACGGACGGATGGACGTACGGACGGACACATGTACGGACACAAGGCCACACGTACGGACATACGGACGCACGGACGGACGGCCGGACACACGGACGGACACATGGACGGACGGACGGACACACGGGCACACGAACGGACACATGGACGGACGGACACACAGACGGACACACGGACGGACGGACGGACGGACACATGGATGCACGGACACATGGACACACGGACGGACTCACGGACGGGCGGACGGACACACGGACGGGCGGACACACGGACGGACGGACACACGGACGGACGGACACACGGACACACGGACGGACACATGTATCCGAATGGTCTCAATGGCTTCACATAGAGCCAGCGGGGTTTACGTGCTTGCACGGTATTTTTCAGTAGAATTTCACTGGTCCAAAGCCTTTTTCAGGTGGTCAGGATGACCGAACTGTTTGTCAAAACTAGTGAAAATTATCTAAAAATAATTAATTGCACTTTCTGTGATAATTTTATTGCATTACTTGATATCTTGATAAACAATACATTTTCTATCAATTGCAATTGTGCTGCCTTATAGTATAGTTCATAAAATTAGTTGAAGGCAAGTTCATACATTTAATTAACAATCATGCATCTTTCACTGTTTCAGGTGGAGAGTAAAAATAACATTAATGGATATGCTGCCTTCAAGCATCGATTCCCCCTTTGCATCTTGAAGACCAGTACAAGGTAAATCTTGCAAAAATTGATAACAGTAAATTCGGCAAAAAAATGCGGAAAAATGTTTTTTTTTTTAATGCTCCATGATTCCGTCAATTTTGGAGTTACACTGTGGAATTTTGCATTTAGGTGTCTAAGTTATACCTTTTTAAATGACTAAACTCATTTGGAGGGCCTATCTTGTGACATTTTCATAAAAACCAAAAAACTGGGAAAAATGAGGATTTATGATGTATTTCTCAAATTTTGGTTTCTCAAAAATTAATGGTAAACAATAAACAATAAATTGGTAAACTTCAACAAATATTTACACTAAATTGGTAAACTTCAACAAATATATACTTAATCATTTTGGGAAGTTATTTATAGGCCTCTGTCTCTGTTCGAGACTGACAAGTGGCAGCAGAATGCTGAAAGTCCCCGGAAAATCGAATTGGGTCAACATCAATTCGATCTGTGTTGGACAGATCACAAGATCAGGTCGCACAACAGCTGTCCATATTACTACGCCAAACTACTTTCACAAAGCATGGTTGCTGGCAAAGATCCAGTACACTGCTTTACATGAAAATGTTTGGAAATCATCAGACAAAAGAAAGTTTTGAAACTTTTGCCTGTGAAAGGGATGATTTTACTCATCAGAAGATTGATGGTAACCTATTCAATCTACTTATGCCATTTAGCGCAAGGTAAATTGCAGTCAGAAAAGGGTCCAAAAAGAATGCTCTCTCACTTATTCGCAAATATCAAAAATACTCATTTGTATTGATTCTGTTACTTTATGGAGATTTATTAAGTAGGACAACAATATAATTTACAATTTTACAGAAGCTGTGTTACACTCAACGAAATTTCTTGTCTGGTTTTATTTCAATATATTTGAAACAATCACTGAATCAGGTTCTTGATGTTTCTTGACTCTGTCAGACTTTTCAGAATTTGATGTTTTTGTGGCATTTACTCTGGCAATATATGCATGTCAAGTAGCATTGTCATTTCCTTGATTACAAAAGCACAGGCAGTCGCCTGGACTGACTTTAAGTCTGTTTAAAATTATCGCAGTGGCTATACGCACCGCCGGGCGGTGCGTATAGATGCGTCACGCTATTCGCCCCTCCCAGCCATAGGCATTTACACCTAGATCTGTGCTCCCAGCTGTGTGTTTAGCATCCAGGCTATACGCACCGCCGGCCGCTAGGTGGCGCCGCTATATTGTTGATAACAGAGCCCTTGTCATGCTTGTGGAGTCAATCTGTCATTGCCTATTCAAGTCTATTGTCCAGGCAAATTAGACTATCAAGTGATTGTGAATTGCACTTAGGCCTAATCATGCAAATTGGGAACTTCCATGCACTTCTCTACTTTGTAGTTAAAGTTTGAATGTTCAGGCTACTCACATCATCAACTGAATATTTAATTTTGCTAAAATAAATTGAAAACAGAATTTTAATCAAATGTTTATGAATTTTCTTGTTTGTGATTGCATGGTTTCACCATTTTCAAATGTTTGTCCAATTAGCTTTGATCTTTGTCACTTCAAAGTTAAAAATATAGGCCTAAAAGAAAGAAAAACCTTTCTGATGATTGGTTTGATGTTAAACTTCAAGAGATTTATAGTGAATAAAATGTATTCTGGTTGACGTTTTTTCTGTGAAATACCAGTTACAGATAAAGTTTTTGAGATAACATTTTCAGAAATATTTTAGTTCAGACATTGTCCACCAGGTGCGCTGTCGCATATATGCAGGAATGTAGCTTGGGTTGCTGACTCCTGCAGTGCCTTGAATGCAATCAGCTCGGCTGTGCAGTGTGCTTGGCTGTGCGTACAGCCCTGTCAGTCTATGCACAGCTCCCGGCTGTGCGAATAGACAGCTCCTATACGCACCTCCCAGCTGTGCAGACAGCATGGAGGTGCGAATAGACTCTTCCAGTCTATTTGCCCCTCCGGCCGGCTGTGCGCATAGACTGGAAGAGTCTATTCACACAGCCGGGAGGTGCAAATAGCCTCGGTCTAAAATTATACTGAATATCCTTTGACTAATACAGGGGTGGGCCTGTGACAAAAGGCATTACCTACATGTTGCATTATCTTTTTCAAAAACATTTTTTGTGAATTTCTTGTATTTTTCCTACTATCCAAAATTATGCTTTTAAAACATGAATCCAGTAAGTACTAAGTATTGATGACTATTATACATGGGTACAGAGTCCGCGAAATGTGCCGGTTTGCCGGTCAAAACCGGCAAAATTAGCCTCTGACCGGCAGAAATAAAGTGATTACCTGCCCAAATGTCCGACAGGACTGTTGCAGAGTCAATGAGCTAATACAGCAATCAATGCAATTAGTGTAGGCCTTCTGAATCTCCAGTCCAATTGACAACACCAATGACACACATTGCTGACAGAAGTGTCAAACGGATTGCAATTAAACATTGTAAGAAGTGTCAATACTTCAGCATTGCAATTAGCATTGTTCATGTCTAAGAGTTCAATACTAGATTTTAGGCCCTGAAAGCTGCAATGGTTAGCCATGTTAGCAGGGGTCCTGATGGATTTTCTGTATTTCATTGCAGTGAACTACACCAAAAATACAGCTCGGGATCAATTCTATTCATGTCAAATATAAGCATTATGAACTTAACCTTTTCTGGTTAAACCAGGGAGATGTTAGGAAGGAGGAATAACTGTAATTTGAGAAGGCCAATAAGTCGTAATATACATTAATTGAATCAAAGAATTCCAGGCAAACTTGACACAAATCCTTAATTACCCCCCTCAGATTATTGTACCTTTGATGTACAATGTGTGTAGCGCTGGAGCCCCAAAAACCCCTATATCTCTTTAAAATCTTTCAGGTGAATTTAAAGTTTAAATCATAATATTGCTCCAGTGTGCTGTTTCAAAATAATCATATTTCAAATGACAGTTTGATATTATACTCCAAATGTAATGCAATGCTTCCCAATGCTTTCTGACTCCTGGTTGATGAGTTATTGACCTTTTTTCTTTTATCTTTAATTCAATGTACAGCAAAAACCTTTTGTTTACTAAAAATGGCACAATAACCATCTTAAAGCCCTGAATTTTATCTTTCAAATGATATCAAACTCATTTGCGGCCAGGAGCGGCCACTATGGCTATTCACATTTTAAAATATTTTACTTTTTCACAAATAAGCCATACAGAATGGAATATTTGATATCTGCTAAGTGCTCTTCAGTTGTATATCTTGATAAACGACAAAACTAACCTGTATTGAGCCATGCAATAGTTTCAACATGTCAAATGCAAAGAAATTATCACAAATTTTTAAGAAAAGTTCAAGAATGGGGCAATAAAGATTAAGAAATTTCGGGGTAATTAGGGTACCAGAGCTACGCACATTGTACCTTTGAAGTACCAAAGCGATCTCTCCTTCCTAATAGGGGGGGGTGTTATTTTAAAAATTTCAGAAAATCATACCTGTGTGGATGGAATATGAAAATATAGGTCAAAAGAAACCCAAAGGTACCTCAATTGCATTATTTGGTTTTAAAAACCCATATGGACGGAGGCTTTGAAGATAACGGCTTTTGCGGCGACTGCAAAATTACCCGAAAATGCCATATCTCGAGAACCAATGCACATACAGACTTCAAAATAGGCTCAAATTATTCGCAATCCCTAAGTTTATATTCGTCTTTCATAGTAAATATATCCCTATCTGCCTTATTTTTTAAGATATAGCCAAAAAACCTTGATTTTGTGCAAAACCTTATATTTTCGATTTTTTAGGAACATTATAGGCCTAATTTGAAGAATGTTAGCTTTAAAAAATTTCTGTTCCACTTGCCCTATCATCCAAAAATTACAATTTCATCCTAAACATTGAAGATTGATGTTGCAGTTTTAGCCAAATCAGTCTTTCTATGTAACAGTACTTATCTATCTTTGTCTTAGGTGATGCGTGTGTTCTGGTTTTATCCTCGTCAGCTCTATAATGACTTGGGATTTATTTGTCTTCAGTCATTTCCTCATATTTTAAAGTAAGTGTGTGTTTGGTGAAGAAATGTAGGCCTAATTTTGTTTACCAATTTTCATGTAAGAAATGTAAGGAGTCTCCTAGGGACAGCACATTTCACTATATTTGTAATATTACTTTTTGGTTTGTTTCTTTTCTTATCGAGAGGACACTGACAGGTTTTGAACTGAAGCAGCATTATCAAGTTGAAGCTGTGAATGTGTAAGTCTTAAGTATTCAGTGAGACATTTGTGTGGCTTCTTATGGTGGTGATGGATCAGATATTCTGATATACAAAGGTGATCTTGAATTTTCAACCTAATATTGGCAAGCAGAAATAGGTAGTTCACGTTCACAAAAAAGGCTTATATATTTATTCCACCTTCAGTAGAAACATGTCACAAATTTTAGGAATTGAGAAATTTTGTATTTCTGGCATGTTGTATCTCAAATTTTACAATCTGTCTACAATTCTATACATATGTGTAACATTTTTCTCTTTACTGTGCAGCCACATCCACTTTTAAGTGTAGCCATTTTTCAAACAGACTTGATTTGACAAAATAAATAACCTTACCTGACAAATATAATTTTTTTTTAATTTTTAGCTTTTGCTATTTTACAGAGATTGTTAACATCTTTATTTTTCAACAATGCATACTTCTCCAACTCAGCTTGGGCATCAGACCACTCAGAGACCAAATTGTGCATCTTCCTTGTTCAACAAAATAACTGATTTAGCATTAAATGTGTGCTTCCCTGGCTGTGTTCTTGCTGGTTACTGCCTCTCTGTCCAGTTAATCATTGATGGAGAGCACAGACCTTTCAGCATCAAGGTCCTTTTTCATTATATCTTCAGACATAGTTTCCTTTAACCCAATGACATATTCTCTTTCAGTAGGAGAAAGCCTACGGTTAGAGTATTGAGAGCTTGGATAACTCTAGAATCTTGACTTGCACGGCTCCCTTGTTAGAGAAGAAAGATTCTCAACATCCCAGTTTCATACCTGAAATTGTTTCTGAACAAGAAATTGATTGACTGTTCTCCTTAAGTAGTACTTCCTGGTCATCTTTTGTCACATGTTGTCTGTGTAACTTTTGCTTTTCTGTTAACTGTTCATTGATCAAAAGTCAGTTGGTTCAACGAGATAAAGAGTGCTAAAAACAAAGTGCTCAGTCACAAGATGCTGGAGAATTCAATGTCACTCAAGGCATTCACCACAGAATTAAGAAAGGGGTGTTGGAGAAAGAACTGTATTTTTTAAGAAGTCCCTGACTCCCTGGGATTGGCACAAGGTCACTTGGCAGAGGTAGATGTTTCAGCTTATTCTTTCTCTCCTCAGACAGAGAAACAGCTATATGCAAACCCAAACTTTGAGGGTATGGACCAATATTCCCGATAAAAATGTTGTGCATAAAGATGTCAGGCACAGTCAATACATTGTAAATTGTTTTGTTCAGTCATACTACTTTTAAAAATGATTAGATCCTGTCTCATCTTCTTGTTTCTCTTCTTGAAAAATCCTCGATTTTCTTCTTATCTTATAATAATTAATATATCATTACTGCAAGATGAGCATAGGAAACAAATTAATGTGATTAACAATCAATTTGAGAGTTACTTTTCCATCAGGGACGTCATTTTCCAGTAGGGCCTATTAGACTTTTAGTATTAATAGAGTCATTATTTATGCTATACTCTTCAAGTTTATTTCATGCCATTACTGGCATTACTGCTGTCTCATGTGTGAAATAGAATTATTGTGGTGCTGTGAATGTCACTTGCTTTATAAGCTTGTCAAATATCTTGTCAGTGAACATCAAGACTTTTAAGATAGCTCCACACAGAGTACCATGCAGTTATATGAAACTAAATATTAATGTTATTGTCATAAGTAAATCAAGGATCTTGCTGATAAAATCAATTAAGGCATAATCTATGCACGGTATACAACAACTTGGTATAGTATGATTCAGTAATTAATAATATGGAATAGAACTGTCAAATGCATATATATATTAAATGTAAACATAGATTGAGCAATTTTTGCAATTATTTAGGCTCTAACACTACACACACAGTCTGCAACGCGAGTTTACGCTTGTATACTGCCGGAAAAGAGCGAATAAAACAGTTTTTGTCCTATAACAAAAAAAGTATTGCACTTAGGCCTATAGTTACTATGAAACACTGATACAAAAGTGAGGATTCCGGTCAATTTGAGCCTATTCACAAGTCTCTAAGACCAATAGTTCTCGAGATATGATTTTTTTGGGGTAGTTTTCGTCATTATTTCTTTGCGTCAACCTTCAAAGGCTCCGTCCATATGGGTTTTCGGCTTATATTGACAAACGGGGGCAACCGTGTTGCCTAACTAGGTCCAGGTCACACAAAAAATGCCACACAGAAACATTTTGGAATTATCACCCCCCCCTATTCCTAACATCTCCCTGGTTAAACAATAGCAACTGAATTATGTTCAGGACAAGGATTTCTTGAAATCTTATATAATGACAGGTTTATTACCCTAACAGATTTTATTGACTGATTTATTGATTAGAATATATGTAATTTACAATATATGCAATACGAGCTAATACGGTACATTTAAGGGTCAATAGGTTCTGTTGACATTGGGAGGGATTTGGAGTAACTCCATATTTTTGAAGGTAGACCAACTACAGGAATCAGGTTGAAAGTGAAATTTCGGGCAGATAAGATTGCATTCGGGCAGGTAGAATTCAGAATCTACCTGCCCGAATGTCCTGTGTGTCAAAGGTACTTTTCGCGGACTCTGCATGGATATCACTATCACCCACTCCATATAATACCAAAACGGCAGGCTTTGAATCTCCGGATTTTTGTTTTTATTCAGATAATTTGATTTAATTAACATTTCTTTTTCTTGCAGTGAGCAGACTTTTGTTTGGAGTTAAAGGACTAAAACACAGATATATGCCTTTCACAGAAACATGTACAGCTGTAGCAATTGCTTCAAGATGGAATGTTTTTGACCTTTAGGATTCTTCTTTGGGTGCTCCCAGACGGAAAGAGTTGACAGAGCTCTCTGGGTGAGTTAAAAGGTTTGTGTTGAGAACTTAATTCATTAGATTTTCAGATATTCTTGGTATATATCATGTATTTCCCATAGCTAATTGTAGTGCTAATAATAAGGTATATATACTCCTGTGAGGCCTGATTTTTAGCTTCTTGGATCTTCTGAAAGCCTTTCAAGGTCAGTGGAAGGCGGTAAAAATCTCTCAAAAATAAACTGATTGTTCAGCACCTTTTTTTTCCTGAGTAGAAAGTCTTTTCGGTCTGTTGATCTGAGAAGCTGAAAATTAAGTACGTTTGGCCTTACTAATTTTCACAGACTCAAATCACAGATAAGAATTTAGAACTGAATCATGAATTGGATACTAATGGATAGATTGAAGATAGTTAAAACTTTATGGTCCCAGATGGGAAATTCTTTGGCATACATGTACATTGTACAGGTTTAATAAATCAGTACATGCATATATATATATAATATCTTTATTCAGATTGAGAAAATCTACAGGTTTAAAAACAGTTAAAAAATATATACAGTAACAAAGGTAAAAAATACAACATATTTAATTAATATAAAAAAGAGTCAGTATGTTATCATCTGGTATCATTTAATTTAAGAGTCATATACTTGGGACCAGAAAGGATTTCATGGTTCTTCTCTGGGATTTTAGAAAATTGTTTGTGCCAAATAAAATTTATTTGATTGAAAAAAGAACCAGTATGATGTCAAATGATATACGTGTAGAGTGCAGACAAACCAGAGCTTGTACTGACATCGAAAACTACAATTTTTTTTAACTGAGCACTACAAATAATGTTTTAAAAAAATCCTGAATGAGGATTACTTTTGCCACTGTGATCATGGTTATAATTTATTTATTACTTTTGTCTTACAGTGGATATAGGAGCTACGTTGAACTGGAATTGTACAGCTTGAAGTTGAACGTTCATGCTCGTCAGAGGTCATTGAAACTCTTATGAATCTTCATCACACTTAATGACATTCAATGGATCAATCAGTGAGTATATACAGAACTTATGCCACTGATTGATATTTTGAAGCTACTGAATTCAGGAATGATTCCTATTTCTGTTGAGGCCTTGGGTTTGACATCTTTCAGCTTGTTCATTCTGATTTCTGAAGAACGTTTTTCTCAAACACAGAACAACAGTACCAAGTTATCAAATGTAAAATCGACACTAAGTTTTTGACAACTTTCTTTAGCTGTTCGGTATGTTGTGGGAGTCGATAATATAAGATATAGGCTTAACAGTTTTTTCCTTGATTTCAGACCAGGAGAATTTTCATTAAGTGAACTCCTGCAGTCATTCATTCAGATTTATTTCAATCAACAGTTGTGCATGAATAACACTTGTACATACAGATGATGTAAGAGTTCTTGATGCAGTAATTAAGCTAATTTCTAATGCTCAAAATTTCTTGTGGGTCATTCCTTTATTATAACATTCAGTAAGGTATCTCTATTTTGTTTCATCCCCATGGACCACTTCGATTCAGTACTAGATGCTCCCATGTTGCATGTAATTGAGGGCTGGCAAATTACACTAATATTAGATAAATGAAATGCAATGAAAAGATAAGTAAATAAAAGGAGCCCCCTTTATTTCTCCAAAATAAACATTTCATTCAATTTTATGTCCCATCATGAATTTAGGTTTCTTCATTAATCTTGCATCCTTGACCTTGTGTTAGATTTTTCTGCATGGCCTGAGAACCTAATCACCTTTTATAGGCCTGTTGTGAATTCTGTGTTTTCTTGGGTTAGCAGACAGGTTTTGTCCAATTTCAAATTTACAATGTTTTCTTGATACATCACTGCTGTAATTAAACAAAATGTTCTTATTATAATTTCAGACAGAAGAAAACAGATCTGAATGAAATTTAAAATGAGGCACCACTTTGAGGTAAAATAGCAGTTTAAAGGCATACTACTATTTTGATGTCGTGGTCTTAGGCCACACATAATTGATTCTTAGCTTCGCGGACCCGCCGACACAATAGCTTTTCCACCGATGGAAAAAAAAGTTTTGAATAACTTTGTAAAAAATGTTTTTCTTACCTTTTTTTTTGGTCCTACCGACCGACCCTAGAAAAAGTGCCTTGAGAAGATCCGAGAAGCTAAAGATCAATTATGTGTGGCCTTATGGATAATGAAAATGGCCATTCTTAACATTTTCTAAGAAATTATCTAAATGTGTATTGTCGTATTGTGTTTATAACTTTTAATAAAGGCAACCATCACATTGCAGCCTTGGCTCTGCGGCTTGTAATATATTCATAATTTTAATACTGAAAAATAATGAATATAATATTTATAACTCCCTAAATTTTCTCTCAGTGATATAAAATTCTTCATTGAAGGTTTGTAGAATACGAAAGACTTGGAGCTGTCTGTAATTCTTAACTCAATAGTTTAATTTGTTTTCACCAAATAATCAGATAGTCATGCAATATACCTAAAACTTTAAAAACTTTAATGAGATAATAAAATTTATAATGACTTGGGTAAACGGATTGTAACTTGAAAAATTATAAACTATTTCAATGTATTTCTTTCAATTTTCAGGACAGGAGCCAAGGGTTAATCAACCTCATCCTCAAATGTATTGTTCTAGGATGTGGTTTCAACAACCATAATGGGACATCTCCCAGTTCATTGTGAATTATGGTAAGGAAATAAGTGCAACGTATATTGTTCACATGATATTGTATTTTCCGAGGGGAAACTGAATTCAATGATTGCCCAAAATTTCCTACAGGGAGTTACAACAGATTCGCCATGTTTTTTTGTCATAAGAGTCAAGGATGGTAATTCCGTCCACTTTTGGCTAAAACTGTATTTCTAGGACAATGGGAATATATTCAGAAATTGAATTTAGTCCATTGGAAGGAACACATTCCGAACTATCATTAGCAGCCAAGAAAGTGAAATATTCAAATAATTCTTTCCAAAACCATGGCAACACATATTGAAGGTTAGGTCATCTAAATCCGTCCAGTGTGCTGCTAAATCCGTCCAGCAAGGATGCTAAATCCGTCCACAGGGCATAATTCGTACCTATCATATTTTGTTATTTCTTTCAGTTTTGCAATTTATTAACTTTAACAAACTTTTGTGTTGATTTTAGAGTAATGGGACAATGACAGAACGAGAAATACAATAATGAAAAATTATAGATCAATTTGAGTGCAAGAATTTCAATTGACAGCCTCAATTACATTTAAAGTACCCTTTTAACCCAAACAAAGTGGCATAGTTGCTTCAATCGACTTTCTGTAATCTTTTGTATGCCGTTTATGAATATTAAAATTCATAAAAGCACTCTAAAATATATTTGATGTAGGTGGACAGATTTGCAAACCCTCAATCAGGCCAGTTCTGAAATAATGATGGTAATTCCGTCCACCTTTGTTTCCATTGTATTTCCTTTAGAAATTTCACAATGGGGAAATTTAACAAATCCTACAAAAAATAATTAAATTTTACATCATGTTCAATAATTTTTTACTTTAAATTCAATTCTTGTTGACAGGAATAGGCCTTCAAGGTTATGGCCACCAAGTCTTAAAATGTCTGTGATGATGTCAAAGAATTTGATTGTTTTTATTCCACCTTGTTAAAATAGGCTGGAAGTATTGTTTAAATACCTGTAAAAACAATAAAAACGACAAAACTGGTTTACAAACGACTCTCTCTTAATTTTAAAACCCAAACAACTGTAATATGTATATATATACACACAAAGAAGGGGGTGGACGGATTTACCCTCCTGGACGGATTTACCAGCATTGACTCTAGTGAGTCACAATAGCTCATACTGGCAGTGCATTTTTTAACATAGTAACTGGGAGACCAAATGGTCTCCCAGCGGACAGAATTGGTATCCCAGTAATTGCTAAATTGATGTCACTGGGAGACCAACTTTTTTTCCAGGGACTTTATTAAGGAGGCAGTTTTTAGCCTGGCTCGCCTGGCTAATTCAGGAGTAATGGTCTGAAAATATTGTCTGTCAACTCCACTGTTCAAAAACTGCAGGTTCAATATATCTGTTTTTGTGTTTTATTGGTTTGTTAGGGTAGCTAGATGTATGGAAATTACTTTTTTTTTCAATTTCAAAAAAAATTTTTCCCCAAATTTTTTTTTCCAAGATTTGAAAAAAAAAAAAAATTCAACTTTTTTCAATTACATTAATTTTTTTTTTCAAAAAGAGGAAATCGGGCAACTTCTGTTTTTCAAAATTTAGACATTTTTTGCTCCCAAGATTTAAAATTAAAAAAATTTTTTTGTTCCAAATTTTTTTCAATTTCGCCAATATTTTCAAAGGAGGAAATTGGGTGACTTCAAGATTTTAAAAAATCGTACACATTCTTTTCGTGGTTATTTGGATATTATTTTGTTCATGGAACAACCACAATAACAGCACTTCACTTGCCGCAATTCAGAACCACATTTCTCTGCCATTTCCAAAAAAGTAGACTTGACTATTTCACCAGCATTGCTACATATTTTGCCGTCATCACTGCCACTTGAGCCAGGCTTTGAATCCGCGGATTCTTGTTATAAGATTCAGGCACTTCACCAATGGGGGTGATACTCACCCGACTCGGATATTGTTGTTAACATTTTTTCCTTTCTGATTACTAAAAAGTGGGAAAAATGCATTTTTAGACCTCCATGCCTTTTAGGTAATTTTTGAGGGCCCTTTGAAATATCGGGCCAAAATTTGAATTGTGTCAAAGTCCAGATTTCAAATTCCATTATCTCAGTATCTGCTTGATGTACCTCAGTTATATTTTAACAGCAAAATATATTGACCAAACAGTATCATTTGGTATCGCATTTAGGATGATTGAATGTGGGCACAAGCACTCATGAGGGTTGACTGATGAGATGGGATAGAGAGTGGGAGTACTCAACATGCTACACATTTACCCCATTTAAGGAATCCTTTACTTGCCCAGCACAGACACTGAAACACCGGGGCCACCAATTAACATTTTTCTGGTGAAGGTGGATTGCATTTTTCGGGTTCCCCATGCCATCCTCCATGCTGTCAGTGGTGGTAAGACCCAGTAGCCCTGAAGACTGATGGGTTCGAACCTGGGTCAGTCAATTTGGGATATTGTCAGTTTACTCTCAAGTCTCGATATTGTTATGTCTCGCAGAATTGTTCAATGTCAATTGGTTGACTATAAGCCTATATTATCAGACTTTCCCAAAGTCAGTCAGATATCTCAGGACATTCGGTCCTGCTAGCCACACATTTCAGCAGGACCGAAAGACTTTCTCCAGGACCGAAAAATGCTGTTGCGCAAAAGACAAAATTTGACACTTTTATTTGTAAAATGTGAAATACTACATAAAACCTTTTTTAAGCCCTGTTTTAAAGTAACGCAAAATCTCATAATGACAAGGCCTGTAGCCTGTAGATGTGACCTATTATTAGCCATGCACAGTGGGTTTATCCCTGGACACCAACTCATAGGCCCAGGCCATACAAAGTCAAATGGCAAATTATTAAAGACTTAACATATAAAGTAAAAGTCTTACAGTATTTATTCATTTATCAATTGATTACAAGCCAGACAGAATTAAGATTTCAATGACAAGTGTAGGCCTATAATCAAAGTGACATAGCAAAGTGCAATCAGCTTTGACACCTGTGACCTGTCAGCTTCACCCCATTCTCAATGGCAATTAGCTAAGTGAGGGAGAGGCAGAGCCTCAGAACCCTCCAGAAGTGCAATTAGCACAATTAAATGCTTCTGTCCTTGGCTAATCTGCATAATTAAATTGCAAACTGTCAATTTGACACGCAATTGACGCTCGTTCATATGGGAGATAATGGGGTTGTTCAATGCTATGTTTACTGTATTAACAAGGCAGTCGGTCAGACGGTCCGGCAAGGTGGTAATGCAGTCGGACCGATCGTAAATACATCGGCAATGACAGTCGGTCCGACGGATTTGGGAAAGTCTGTATTATATAGTATATAAATGGTAAATGTTAAATATTAAGATCAAAATCCAAGGTGGGTGTCATTCATAGGAGATGTTAAATCATTGTCTCTTTCGATCATTTTCAAAAAGGGTAAGAAGACTCCTGCTGTATCTACCATCTCATCGATCAACCTGTGATCACCTGCTCCTCTTAAATTGCTGCACTGGTAAATACCATATGGGTGAAGTCATTTTTAATGAGGCCAAAAGTGTCACATAAGGGTAAATTTTTTAATGCATGTTTTAGGATGTATTCCTCATCCAGCCTGTGCTCCATAGTCTTAATTTTTATGAAATATACCTTTCATGTCCTTAAGTTACACTGACACTGCCCCACATAGAATTTTGCTGAGGAGAGTCTATGTTGTCACGTAGGTGAGAAATTTTGGTTGACTCCACTTTATTTAATCCCTATTGTTGATAATAGCAAACATTGATCATATAATCATTGTTCCAGGTATAGATGATCATTTAAAACAATTTTATCCGACAAATTACCATTTTGCTTTGAAATACACACATTGACAGAACAAAAATATATGTTCGTCAATTTTGCTTCTTTGATGTTCTGTCAAAATAAAGCACATAGGTATACTCAGTAAATTTTTGGATTAAAATGTAAAAACACACAGAATGTATGAGAGAATGGTAAAATCCAAGCCATCTTACCTGTTGTGTAAAAGATACAGGGATATTTTTAGCGTTACATCATATTTGACATAGTCCTGTAGGTGAGAATTCTGTCACACGTACATCATAATTGACCAAGTTTCAAAAATGATGTCAAATTGTGTATTAATAAACTTTACCAGTAAATGCAATTATAAACATTTCAATAAAAACAAGCAAGTGTCAAATGTTGATTCTCCCTAATATAACACAGAAGAGAAATTTCACCAAGAAGCCGGAAAATAAGTTGCCAGAAGCTATACACACATGCACCAAACACTGAATATGAATAACAGACTCAAGCTAGAACTTGAATTCTCTGAAATTCCATAAAATATATAAAAGAATAAGTAAGGTAAATTAGATTTGTTAAAATCCTCATTCATAACAACAGTAAAAATACAAATAATCAGAAGAATTTTACATGAAGTGTCAATTATGATGTACGCCTATTAATCTTGGCTGAATGAAATTAAACACAATGTATTGTTCAGATAAACTGTGTTAGTAAAGAAAGCTAGCCAAAATACATGATAATTCTTAATTTAATGTAGAGATTACTGTCATATTTATAAGATTTATGCAGTACATCATATTTGACATTACAAGTGTCAAATTTGATGTACATCAAAGAATCTATGTTATTGTCAGATAAGAATGAAATGCATGTGCGAAATCTCATGACAAGGACAACAAAAGTCTGGGAATTTAATTAACACAATTTTTCTCTACTTTGGTATTTTTTTTATATCAAAAAGCACGAAAATTCATCTGTACATCATTTTTGACCAATAATTACTTCTTGGTCAATAATGATGTAGGCCTACTGTCCATAATGATGTACCAGTTTGATACTTTTTGACATATGACACATTTAGTTGTGTGACAGTCCTGTATCTTCATGCAAGGCAAATTTCAGAAACAAAACTTATTATTCACGGCAAAATGAAAAGTTTTGATTGATGTGATGCTTCTCTACACATGAGAACACCTCTATCAGTGACGTTACATCATATGTGTCCTGTAGGTGAGAGTCCCAGAATTATTGACATTCAAAATTTGCATCCTCCATATCACCGCCTTTGCTGCTCTGTAGGATATCCTCTTAAACATTTTAGATAAATCTTGTGGAATACTTATTTTGGCAGCATACAAACCCATAAAACTATTACTGTGTGTGTCAAAATTTTTGGTTTGAAATTTTGCCGTCCTGTAGGTGAGAATTTTTTCGGTTACTGCAGGTGTCATGTTTGGACTGCGACCATTTAACTATAGCTGGATATTCCTTTTAAAGCTTACTGGTATGTGATTATTTATCATAGACTTTCTTGATTTAATGGAAAATAAATCAACCAAACGCCACTTAAATAGGAAAAAAACCCATTTTTATAAAACGTTTTTTCTGGATTGACCATGTTTGACATTTATGATGTACGTGA
Organism: Platynereis dumerilii; assembly: GCA_026936325.1. Classification (NCBI taxonomy): domain Eukaryota; kingdom Metazoa; phylum Annelida; class Polychaeta; order Phyllodocida; family Nereididae; genus Platynereis; species Platynereis dumerilii. The sequence continues at coordinate 31,258,882 of JAPTHN010000011.1, forward strand.
CGGGAGGTTTCGTTGGCCCGAGAAATATTCCCAGAACATTTCACATACCGAATGGAATTAAAAAAATTAAGTTCAGGTATATCGGTAGTCATTAAAATTTAAAAAACTTAGCATAGCTTATTTCAGTTGCTAACCATCAGCTGTCAAAGTACCACTGTTTGAAAATGTGACGTTTGACACCCCCAAAAACGGACCATTTTGAGAGTTAGCGGTCCCTGGTCTCAATGATGAAGCCGTAATTTCACGTAAAAGTGGATTTATTATGAAGACAAAATTGTATTCTACATCTCAGGGAATTTTAAAGAACTTATTATTAGCCAAACATTTTTTATGTCCTGTTAAAGGTCAAAATCCTGGCTGGCCTGGTTTAAAATGACTTCACCCATATCTATCTAGATCTATCTATCTATCTGTTGATAAATCTATCTATCTGTTGATAAATCTGAAAATACCTGTCTGAATAGTAAGGGCAGTGCAGGACAAATGATCTGTTGGATTCAGGGGATGTGAACTTACAGACACCACACCACCTCCATTTTGAACCCCTGGGTTCTTGTATGCATAAAAATCATGATTTGAATATCTCCTTGATTTTACTGTGTCCAGTGAATTCGATAGGCCTTAGGTTGCTCATTCTATGGATGTTGTGTCATAAAATTTTATTTTTCTAATAGGACTATTTCAAAAATCTTTTTCAGATATGCCATTGGGGTGACATGGAGACGTCTGTACACAACTCAGAAGGGCTGATGGGGCACATGTTACTGTCACACACCAATCCTGTTTACACTTAAATTACACATCAATTTACATGGCTCAATGGTAAATTATTGTAATTAATGTGATGCGTAATATAATTAATCAATAAATTTTGTATAACACTTTTGAAAAATTTTAATTTAAATAATGTAAATATATGTAGAAGTTGTTCTTTTATATGCCACTCTGAGTATGTGAAGCTTTTGAGAAAAAAAAATTAGTGGTTAATGTCTGTGACTTCATTAAAATGCTTAACCTGAACTTCATGCTGAAGCATGTGAAATTCATCAAATGTTGGTCTGAGGAAGGTTGCTTTTCTAAATTTTTGTGAGGATATGAAAATGTTTAGCAACAATAGCATGTGAATTTCATCCAATTGTGTGTATCAAAATAGAAGAGGCTTATATAAGTCAATTATATAAATTGGAAAAGGTCTGAAAAATGTCCTCTGAATTTCATTCAGCGATTTTGATTCAGTGTGTTTGATTTGGCCATTCTGTGGAGCCCTATCTCTTGCATCTTTGCTCTGGTTCTGAGTCCCCATCTTTTGACAAACTGTTTATAATTGTGCATAACCTAATTAAACAAAAATTTCAACCTCTAACATTTGGCATGTGAATTTCATTGAAGTGGGGCAGAATAGCATAAAGTCTAAATATCTTGACTGAAGTTTTAATTACCTAAGCCAAAGATTTCACCGGCCAAGATCCTGGTGTGAAAAAGCATGGAAGTTCTATAATATATTTTCTCGTGGCTTGCAGTTGTGTCTGGGTGTAGGCACTCCTGAGAGATGATTCAGTTTCAAATTTGGTTTCTTTTCATAGTCTTGTTATTGGTTTTATTATTGTCAAAACCAAAATGCCAACCTCAGATAGCTTTGGATTTTCGAAAATTTTGGTTTGAATATTGAAGTTGTCAAGGTTTTGTCAAGGTTGCTGGGCAATGATGGATCCATAATTTAACCGTTTTTCCATGCAACATATTGAAGAAACAAGTTTGGTCACAATTGACCTGGTGTCTGCCACTCTCTTTCTCGGGTATACATGGGATTATGTGCAAGGCTGGGTTTGTTTAAGAAAATGTCCGAGCTGGCATGTGACTCTCATCAAAGCTGAAGTGGTAGATTTGAGGTTATCTTTTGCAAGTTGGCATGACACTTCCACAATTTTTCAATGAATTTTGAATTGTTCGAATTTCTTGATTCACGTTTTAAATGTTGTATAGCTGTATTACTTCTGGATGGTAATGGCACTTTATGTGAAGGCCTATGGTTGAAAGCTATAATGGATAGCAACTTGCCTCTATATGGTTGAGTGGAACTAGTATGATCAACCAGGGGCGATTTCTATGCCTGGGAATTCTTTATTGAAATAGCCCCACTACTGTGTTGTGGCATTATCATATTATTTAACTGTAAAGAAAAGTATGTTAATGAGATTTAGTACAAGTTCATCTGCAAATTACAATGCAAATTACAATGATTATATATTTCAAGCTACAATGTATATCCCTGCCGGGTATAAGATGCAAAAATCATGGGTGACATCCTCACTCCTGCCACACCTAAAAGCGCATTTCCCAGCCCTCACACACACCTGAACTATCCACCTATCTTTATTATTCTATCCTCTCATCCTGATAACAGCAGAAAGCAGTTCCACTCCTGTCTTATTTACGTTTTTCGATGGCAACTGTCCTCTGCCACCAGGGGCGCATGAATCTGCTCAGTAGTTCCGCTTATGACATCGCCAGGGACTGGCGCCACCGTCTCCATTTTCCCGCCAAAAACATCCTCACAGACCATAGCCAACCACACCTCAATAGTGCACAGTGGCTCACCCACTTCCACTCATCGAATCTGTGTCATATTACCCTCAATACAACAGTGTGCCCTTTCACCATTGTGTTTAACGGCATCTACTATTTTGTTTTATAATGTGCAGGCAGCGGGTTGCAGTGTACATAACACTGCACTATCGTCCTGCCTTTTATCATGGGTAAATCTAGTATTCTTATATTGGAGTTGATTTAAGAATTGGCACTCAAATTCGAGAGCTTCTGTTGTTGAGGGTTTCATTTGATACCTGGTTGTCAGATTAAAAGGATATGTTATCACTCAATTTATTACTTAGAATTTCTGTTCACCTCACTCTGCATGTAAATTAGATATTGTTGAAGTTTATAAGGTTTAAAGTGAAATGATACAATTGCTTTTTCCTTTTATTCATGATCAAGTTGGTTGGAATGTGGGCGTGTCATAAGGACTATACTGTAGGCCTATATCATGCTATATGCAAAATAGTACACAGTTAAGGGGAGTTGTAGGGAGAGAAGGGCACTTTTCTGTAATTTTTGGAATATTGGCCCATGTTTGGTATCAAAAGATAGGTTTTGGCCCAATTGGATAATTTCAGACTATTTTGCATTTTTGCCATAATGATTGCCATAGCAACAATTTTATACGCCGGAAAAGTACCGATTTTCACTGTTGAAAGAATGTGAAATTTCTGAAATTACATTTGTGAATTAATAAAAGATTGGAAGTGTATTATTGTCAATGTTGACGTTTTCTTTTTGAAGTTGCCTTGTCGAATATTTTGTGGGTACACATAAGATATATTTTTGGAGGGACATTCAAAACACTTACATTTTTCGAACACAGAATGTTCATTATTTAGAATTTCGTACAAAATCATCAGCCAGAATCTAAAACTGAAGATGGCGAATTGTTGACACAATAAAGCTGTTTTATTTCAAAATTCAAATACAATTACTGCACCTTTTCTTATCAACAAGGTTCTGAAAAAACAGACTTGGGCGCCAGAACCACAAAATTGATCCCTGCCCTCGTGTTCCATCCTCAGTGTACCAAGCACCTTTCTGTGTGTATGTGTGCATCTTTGGTTTTAATTATAGACTGATATTATTTTAAAACATTTTAAAAATTAATGTCTTTTGAGGTCTGTTAATTCCCCAGCCATAGTTTTACATGCTTTGCATGGTATTTTTTTAGTTTAGTACATTTAATTTGTTTTATTGACCACTTGACAAGAAAGAAAACAAATATGAACATTCACGTACTGAGCATCATAGATGTAGTGAGATCAGTATAATGTATCACATTAACAAAGTATGTCCATGCAACTTTTATACTCATTTTGTATTTCTTCACTGCAAATTGACTTCTTTTAGCTCAGGGCACTAATTTGGTTATAATAGGTAAAGTTGAATTTTTCAGGGTTGACCGATCTTTTTAACTATTAATGGTACACCAAAATGAACATAAAATAAAATAAAGAGGAGAATCTGAGGTATTCAGAACTGCTTTCATCATTCCTATACCTTAATTAGAACCGAAGATAGAACCGATTGAATTAATGACAAAAATGTGAAATATCACCAAAAAATTGACTCTGAAAATGTCAAGTTTTGAACATTATCTTTATCTCAAAGGCAAACGGTTTACAGCAGAGACTTGAAATTGCACACACTACTGTAAAGGTGTTAGGATTACATCTTCAAGGAGTATTAATTTTTTTGAAGATTGCCTTCTTTGTGAAAAAAATGTTAAAGTGTAAAATCATGACCTAAAACATGAAATTTTCAGGGTCCGGCGATCTTTTTAACTAGTACAGGTACGTTAAAATGCATAGAAAACAAATACTAGAGGAGATTACGGCCTTTCCGAATATGTTTTTAGTTTTTCTCTAGCTTAATTAGAACCGGAGATAAAGGCGATCAAAGTTTGGCAACAAATGCGAAATTGGAAAATGACCAGTCAATTTAGCTGTCATTTTTTGACCTTGTGACCTTTATTATGCAATGTACATCAATCCGATGAACTTAAAACTTTGCAAGGGTCCTCTAGGGCACTGTGGCACCAAACACTGAAGAGATTGTGGAAATTCCTCAATTATTTCCTAGTTAAAAAAATTAGGTATCTCAAATATCCAATTTTGCCAAATATTTGACCTTGAGTTTGACCTTGAAAATATCTTTCTAGGTCAAAACCAATATTTTTCCCAGATTGGAAATATGTGACAAAGGGGGGGTCATTCTATTATTTGAACTGTGTAGGATCAATATTTATTGCTCTAGAGGGCAAAAATAGGCTGATTTTGCATGTTGCGCGGTATGCAATATTTGGAATTTTTTTATAAATCAACATGAAGAGATAGATCAATTCCGATTTCAGGGTTCAAACAATCCAGCTGCCGGCTATAAAAGTCTATAATATGATCCCGATATCTTTGAAAAAACATAATTGTTGGAATTTTTGAAAATGCAGTGAATTTAAACTTTGGCGGGTCATATGACCTTGAAAAATGAGGTCAAGGTCAAATTTGAAGATTGGTATGGGGTGTAAATGGGTATATTTGGGGGGGTTCATTATACATTTGCATTACCTAAAATGACTCCTTCATGGATTTTGAACTCATGCACCTCAAACTTAGCAAATACAACGTACCAAAATGGCCGCCATTCCATAAATACTTGCAATATCAAAATTAAAAATATGTTAGGCACTGGCCCGTACTATATGTCAACTTTTGGCACTATGGGCATGCTGCTATCATTTATGGTTTTTGCCGAACTCGAAACAATTCAAAAATGACCTAAATATTCATTGTGGAATGTTCCGCTTGAGTGATTTTGATTATTTTTTCGCCAAAGTATAGAATTGTATTGTTTATGGACAGAAACTAAAGCAAATTACTCTAGTTTAATAGTTTATTCAGATATAGTACATCAAAATATACTAAAATTCACACTAAAAAGGTCCTATATACATTAAAAATAAAAATTCAAACTCAGGACCGGAATACAGTAGTCTACTAGTATATAGGTACATTCACAAAAATAATCAAGAAAATCGGAGCAAATTTTTTCCGGAAACTATAATAATAATAATAATAATAATAAGAATAATAGCAAAAACAATAAGAATTTACCATAGGTATGGTAAATTCTTAATAATAATACGACCAAAATCAATACCATTCACCATAGTGATGGTGAATGCTAATAACTAGGGTCCCAGGGGACTTCAACCTTAAAAGGTCAAAGGGATGATTCGACATTAAAACATTCGATAATATGCGTAGAATAAGATGGGAAACCTAATGCTCCATTAACAACACAATTTTATATTAACGCCTTCCGACTAAGATTTATGGTGTAAATCGTCCTCTAACACCAAAAATTTACTTACATCATGTCTGCAGGACCACATAATAAACTTACGTAAAATTAGAAGACAATCGTCCATGTCAATCAGCAGTTATAGACATTTACCCCTTTTTGGGGTGATTACTGAAATACGCATACTTTCATCCCTAACATCCCAAGTGTAGAGGCAAGAAGTAACTGATGCCAAATGCACCTTTTAAAAACAAGTGCTGCTCAAAAATCATAATTAGCCCCTTCGTTCCTGATTATAAGGGTAAATTGCCCCATTAAATCAAATTTGCTCTTTCATTATGTCCCCAAACCATGATATTAAGCATTTGCAAGAAATGAAGAAAATCGTTGGAAACAATCAAAAGTTACTAGTTATTTACCCTTTTTGTGGATAATTACTTAAAACTGACAAACTTCATCCTCAAACATCAATAATAAAAAGGCAAAACCCAATCAATGTGAAATACACCATTAAAAACTTAAGAACTGTTCAAAATACACATTCACCCCTTTCGACCCAGATTACGAGGGTAAATTACCCCATGAAATCAAATTTACACTTTCATCATGTCCCCATGTGCAAATGGTAAACCTGTGCAAAATTTGAAGAAAATCGTCCATGTCAATCACTAGTTATAGCTATTTACCCCTTTTTGGGGGTAATTACTTAAAACTGACAAATTTTATCCTCAAACATCAGTAATGAAAAGGCAAAACCAAATCGATGTCTGATACACCATTAAAAACTTAAGAACTCTTCAAAATACATATTTACCCCTTTCGACCTTGGTTATGAGGGTAAATTACCCCATGACTTCAAATTTACACTTTCATTAGGTCCTCAAGTCAAAAGAGTAAACTCTTGCAAAATTTGAAGTAAATCGTCAATGTCAATCACTGGTTATAATCATTTACCCCTTTTTGGGGTAACTACCCCAAAACGTCATTTTTATCTTATGATATGACTCTAATTCATAAATACCATATACAATCCAAGTTTCATCAAATTCCCTCCATTCAAACCAAAGTTAAAAAATGTTTTAACTTTTTGGTCAAAACACCCATTTTTGAAAGTCCTGTTACTCAGCAACCCCTTATGCAATCAAAATATAAAAGGTTTCTTACCATGGATATTTAGTCAGGCTACCAATCACAGCAAAAACTGGGTCTCTAAGTGAAGTAGTTTTCTCTAAAAACAGGAGCAATTGGTCTTTATCAAAATGGGGTAAACACCCCTTTTTTGTCTCATCAGAAAAAAAAATTCTACTCACATTTGTAGAGAAACACTTTTTTACACATATATATCAATCTCATGTCTGTAACTATAAAATTAAATGAATTAATCAACTTTGAAAATTTGAAAATTTTGAATTTGAGATGACCTGTGACCTTGAGTTCAAGGTCAAGGTCAAATCTTTTCTACCAGAATGAAGTACTAACCATGGACTTTATATGTACAAAGTTTCAAGGCTCTAGCTTCAAAGCTAACTGGACAAGAAAAATAATAATAATAATAAAATAAAAGAAAATAAGATGATTCTCCATTTATGTCGAATCATAATAATAATAATAACTAGTATTCAACCTTTAAAAAGGTTAGGCAATGATTCGACCTCAAATATATGAATAAAACAAATTATATGAGACTATGTCGGACTATTATGGTAGAGACCCAGTAAGCTGAAGTTTCTACTTATATTATGTGGTAAAGTAGACACACTTAGCCCATGCAAAATTTGAAGAAAATTGTCCATGTCAATCACAAGATATAGCCATTTACCCCTTTTGGGGGTTACTACCTAAAACCGAAACTGTTCATCCAGTAACATCCATTAAGTACAAGCCTAGATCCAACATAAACTTGACATTCCATTTTAAACAACCAAATTCCTCAAAATACGTATTTACCCCCCTTTGACCTTGATTACGAGGGTAAATTATCCTATACTGTAACGTTTTCTCTTTTAACATGTGCCTGAGTCAATATCCCATACGTGTGCAAAATTTGAAGTAAATCGTCCATGTCAGTCACAAGTTATAGTCATTTACCCCTTTTGGGGGTAATTATTAAAAACCGAAACTTTTCATCCAGTAACATCCATACGAATAACCTAGACCAAACGTGCAACTAATATTCCATTTTAAACAACCAAGTTCTTCAAAATATGTATTTACCCCCTTAGAACTTGATTACGAGGGTAAATCACCCTATTCTGTGAATTTTTTCCTTTTAGCATGTGTCTGAGTCAATGTCACAAACGTGTGCAAAATTTGAAGTAAATCGTCCATGTCAATCACAAGTTATAGTCATTTACCCCTTTTGGGGGTAATTACCCAAAACAGAAACTTTTCATCCAGTAAAATCCAACCGGATAGCAGTAGACCAAACATACAGCTGATATTCCATTTTGAACAACATAACTCCTCAAAATATATATTCACCCCTTTTGGCATTGATTACGAGGGTAAATACCCTATGTTGGCAATACTGTTAAAATTATTTGTTCAATATGTGCCTGAGTCAATATCCCAAACGTGTGCAAAATTTGAAGTAAATCGTCCATGTCAATCACAAGTTATAGACATTTACCCCTTTTGGGGGTAATTACCAAAAACAGAAACTTTTCATCCAGTAAAATCCAACCGGATACCCGTAGACCAAACATACAGCTGATATTCCATTTTGAACAACATAACTCCTCAAAATATATATTCACCCCTTTTGGCATTGATTACGAGGGTAAATACCCTATGTTGGCAATACTGTTAAAATTATTCGTTTAATATGTGCCTGAGTCAATATCCCAAACGTGTGCAAAATTTGAAGAAAATCGTCCAGGTCAATCACAAGTTATAGACATTTACCCCTTTTTGGGGGGTAATTACCAAGCTTCGGGCAACAAGGATTACATAATACAGAAACCATTAATATATTACCAGACTATCATTGAAATCCTTTCATTAAAACCAAAGTTTTACAATGTTTTCACTCTTGGGGCAAAACACCCTATTTTCAACACCCCATTACATAGTTACCCCTTCACATAATCAAAATATAAAATATCACTTACCTTGAATGGTTAGTCAGGCTACCTATTAGTGAAAGAACTGAGTTTCTAGCTTGCTTAGTTTTTCTGGAAACCTGTGCAAACGTGTTTTAGTCAAATTGGGGTAATTACCCCCTTACCCTCATTGCACAAAAACAATAATGGGTTACAAATGTTGGGATACATGTTTATATATATATTCCAAAGTTTCAAATTGATTCTTGTAATATTAAAAAAGTTATTCCACTTTTAAGTTTTCCAATTTTCGACTTTGAGATGACCTGTGACCTTGAGTTCAAGGTCAAGGTCAACCATCTTCTCCCAAAATGAAGTACTAACCATGGACTATATATGTACCAAGTTTCAAGTCTCTAGCACAAAAACCTACTGGCCAAGAAAAAAATAATAATAATAATAATAACTAGAAATCGGGTAACCGCGAAGCGGTGACAAAACTTCACCTATCATACAAATTATTGGAAATGACATTGGAAATGACATTGGAAATGACATTGGAAATGAACTTGGAAATGAACTTGGAAATGAACTTGAACATGAACTTGAACATGAACTTGAACTTGAACTTGAACATGAACTTGAACATGAACTTGAACATGAACTTGAACATGAATGTAATAGCACACGTCTTGCATATGTTATATTACATGCAATATCACAAAAAATATCACATGTAATATTATGCAGTATCACATGCAAAGTTACATGCAATGTATTAAACATACAATATCACTTGCAATATCATGCTAAATCATATCACATGCAATATCAAGTTATTAGCTGTAATTTTGCATGTCAATTAAAATGTACACAGTGTGCAAAGATATATGGAAGTACTTATAAACTATCTGTCTATGGACTAGTTGTGATGTGACATATAGTCAGCAGACAGATAAACCCTACAATAAGCCCATACTGATGCACTGACTGACACACTCACTGAAACAACAACATTCTGAGGGTTTACATAAACCAGTGCATCAACCAGAACATCAACCAGTACATCAACCATTACATCGATTAGAGTTACTGCTGATTGAAACTGGCACCATTCTCATATTGGAATTTTAGCAATTTCTTGGCTAAAGGGCAATTCCGTAAACTCAGATTTACAGATTTGACACTTTAGCAGCTTGTGTAGCCCTACCACCATACCTTAGCTATTTCATTGTTATTCTGGCATGAGGCCAGGTAATAGGGGTATCAGACAAGCCACCAACCAAAGCTCTAAGTACTTCAGGAGCTGAGCTACATCCAAATATCAGCGTTTCGGACGTACATCGTGTGATGTACGTCCGAAACGCTGTATATTTTGATGTAGCTCAGCTCCTGTTGCACTTGGAGCTTTGGTTGGTGGCTTGTCTGATACCCCTATTACCGGGCTTCATCCCTATTTAACAATGAAATAGCTGAGATATAATGGTAGGGCTACACGAGCTGCTAGAGTGCCAAATCTGTAAATCTGAGTTTACGGAATTGCCCTAAAGTGCTTCTAGTCCTGAAAACATTTGGAAATGACTGCAATTTCTGAAAACATAGATTTTTCCGGGTCCGGCGATCTTTTTAACCGTCCGTGATACATGAAAATGTTCAAATTTTAAAACTAGAGCAGAACTTTGGCTTTCCAAATCTATTTTCAGATTCTCTGTAACTTTATGAGGACCGGAGATACGGCCGATTGAAATGATGGTACAATTCAGAAATATGGACATCAGAAATTTCAGAAAAAATGTAGTTTTTTAATTAAAATTACTATAGAACCAAAACCGTTCCATGAAAACATACATAACTTGCCAGTTTTATCTAAACGAAAGATGAAACTATGCTCAGATAGCTTCATTGAAATAAAATGATTATTTCCTTGTCAAAATTATGATAAATTGTTAAAATTTGACGAAAAACATGAATTTTTCAGGGTCCGGCGATATTTTTGACAGTCAGAGCTACGATAAAATGTTTAAATATGCTGGCTAGAGGAGAATCAGGGCTTTCCGAATCTGCGTTCAGATTTTCTGTAACTTAAATAGGACCGGAGATACCACAGATTGAAATGATGGTACAATTCAGAAATATGGCCTTTAAGATATTCCTGAAAATATGCATTTTTAACTTGAAATCACTCTAGAACCAAAACGGTTGAATGGAAATATATATCACTTTGCAGGATTATGTTAATATAAGTTAGAAATATGACTAGACAGGTTCATCAAAAAAGGATGATTCCTTCCTTGTCAAAAAATTGATATTTTGTGAAAATTTGACAAAAAACATGAAATTTTCAGGGTCCGGCGATCTTTTAAACCATCAGAGCTACGACAAAATGTTCAGAAAATAAAAACTAGAAGAGAATTTGGGCTTTCCAAATCTATTTTCAGATTCGCTGTAACTTAATTAGGACCGGAGCTAGGGCTGATTGAATTAACGCTATAATTGAGAAATGTGAAAAAATATCGTAAATTTTTCCTTCATTTTTTGACCTTGTGACCTTTACAGTGTGACGTAGGTCTATCCGAGGACCTCCAAAATTTACACAATGCCTCTAGGCTATTGTAGCAAGTGTGTCTGGCATTTTTGTAACAATATCTTTATTCTTTGTCTGTGTAAAAAAATCAAGTGTCAAAAAAGTAAAATTTTTCAACATGTTTGACCTTGAATTTGACCTTGAAAATGATTTTCTAGGTCAAAATCAATATGATATTCTGAATGGAAATGTATGAAAAAGGGGGGGTCAATTCATTATGGTAACTCTCTCGGATCGATATTTCTATGTCAAATACGCGATAATTTGTCATTTTTCCAACTTCTCCGGTTTGCAATATTTGAAATTTTGTAGAAAATTAAGGAAAATTGTTGCAGGACTTTGGATTACATATTCTAAATTTGTATATTTTTGTCTGTCTTGCGAAAAAATATCAAAGTGATATCATGAAAAAAACATAATTTTCAGAATTTTTGAAAATTAGCACTTTTCGCACTTTGACGGGCCAAATGACCTTGAAAAATGAGGTCAAGGTCAAATTTGAAGGTGGGTATGGGGATTTTGGAGGCTACTTTGGGGGGGTTCACTATACATTATTATGGCCTAAAATCGATATATCAGGTTGAAATGTTCAAGGTCACCATTTTGTTGACGCGGTTGTAACTAAAAATTACATAACTCAATAACCAAGCATGACATCGTTATAAGAAAAGGCACTTACCATGCGCCAGACATTTAAGCAACTTTTGGCATCAGTTATGTGACACAGTGCTTTGCCAGTTCTGAGATCCCGCGCGCACACCTCTGAGACTAAAAATTGAACTGTTTGACCTTGACCTTGACCTACTTTCATGAAATTAGGTCAGATTATGTAATTTATATGTAGTACATGCCATGTAATTGGAAAATGAAATTTGCCTCTAATTAACTGAAAAATGATCACTTGAAATAATGAAAAAACTGAGTTTGAAGTGACCTGTGACCTTGAAAAATGGGTCAAGGTCATTCCGATTTTGTCAGTGTAATATGGTCATGTAATACTCTGTATGTGATTTTTTTGAGATTTTTTTGAAGAAATTTTTGTCCGGAAAAATAATAATAATAAAAATATTTACGAAAACAAGAAACTTCACCTATGTAATAGGTGAAGTTTAATAACTAGTATTCAACCTTTAAAAAGGTTAGGCAATGATTCGACCTCAAATATATGAATAAAACAAATTATATGAGACTATGTCGGACTATTATGGTAGAGACCCTGTAAGCTGAAGTTTCTACGTATATTATGTGGTAAAGTAGACACACTTAGCCCATGCAAAATTTGAAGAAAATTGTCCATGTCAATCACAAGATATAGCCATTTACCCCTTTTGGGGGTTACTACCTAAAACCGAAACTGTTCATCCAGTAACATCCATTAAGTACAAGCCTAGATCCAACATAAACTTGACATTCCATTTTAAACAACCAAATTCCTCAAAATACGTATTTACCCCCCTTTGACCTTGATTACGAGGGTAAATTATCCTATATTGTAACATTTTCTCTTTCAACATGTGCCTGAGTCAATATCCCATACGTGTGCAAAATTTGAAGTAAATCGTCCATGTCAGTCACAAGTTATAGTCATTTACCCCTTTTGGGGGTAATTATTAAAACCGAAACTTTTCATCCCGTAACATCCATACGAATAACCTAGACCAAACGTGCAACTAATATTCCATTTTAAACAACCAAGTTCTTCAAAATATGTATTTACCCCCTTAGAACTTGATTACGAGGGTAAATCACCCTATTCTGTGAATTTTTTCCTTTTAGCATGTGTCTGAGTCAATGTCACAAACGTGTGCAAAATTTGAAGTAAATCGTCCATGTCAATCACAAGTTATAGTCATTTACCCCTTTTGGGGGTAATTACCCAAAACAGAAAGTTTTCATCCAGGAAAATCCAACCGGATAGCAGTAGACCAAACATACAGCTGATATTCCATTTTGAACAACATAACTCCTCAAAATATATATTCACCCCTTTTGGCATTGATTACGAGGGTAAATACCCTATGTTGGCAATACTGTTAAAATTATTTGTTTAATATGTGCCTGAGTCAATATCCCAAACGTGTGCAAAATTTGAAGTAAATCGTCCATGTCAATCACAAGTTATAGACATTTACCCCTTTTGGGGGTAATTACCCAAAACAGAAACTTTTCATCCAGTAAAATCCAACCGGATACCCGTAGACCAAACATACAGCTGATATTCCATTTTGAACAACATAACTCCTCAAAATATATATTCACCCCTTTTGGCATTGATTACGAGGGTAAATACCCTATGTTGGCAATACTGTTAAATTTATTCGTTTAATATGTGCCTGAGTCAAATTCCCAAACGTGTGCAAAATTTGAAGAAAATCGTCCAGGTCAATCACAAGTTATAGACATTTACCCCTTTTTGGGGGGTAATTACCAAGCTTCGGGCAACAAGGATTACATAATACAGAAACCATTAATATATTACCAGACTATCATTGAAATCCTTTCATTAAAACCAAAGTTTTACAATGTTTTCACTCTTGGGGCAAAACACCCTATTTTCAACACCCCATTACATAGTTACCCCTTCACATAATCAAAATATAAAATATCACTTACCTTGAATGGTTAGTCAGGCTACCTATCAGTGAAAGAACTGAGTTTCTAGCTTGCTTAGTTTTTCTGGAAACCTGTGCAAACCTGTTTTAGTCAAATTGGGGTAATTACCCCCTTACCCTCATTGCACAAAAACAATTATGGGTTACAAATGTTGGGATACATGTTTATATATATATTCCAAAGTTTCAAATTGATTCTTGTAATATTAAAAAAGTTATTCCACTTTTAAGTTTTCCAATTTTCGACTTTGAGATGACCTGTGACCTTGAGTTCAAGGTCAAGGTCAACCATCTTCTCCCAAAATGAAGTACTAACCATGGACTATATATGTACCAAGTTTCAAGTCTCTAGCACAAAAACCTACTGGCCAAGAAAAAAATAATAATAATAATAATAATAATAACTAGCAGTCAACCTTTGAAAAGGTAGGGAATAAATCGACATGGAATACGTGGGCTTGCAGGCAAAAGATTGAACAATTCATACGAAAAATCAATGGAAACACATAACCAAATATACCATTGAAAACACAAAAACTGCTCAAAATACTTGTTCATCCCTTTTGGCATTGATTTTGAGGGTAAATTACCCGGTGACATCAAAGTCAAACTTGAATTATGTCCCCATGTCAAGATACTAAACCTGTGCAAAATTTGAAGAAAATCGTCCAAGTCAATCAAAAGTTATGAATATTTACCCCTTTTTTGGGGTAAACACCTAAAAACGGCAATTTTAACCCAAAAACATCAATGTTGTGAAGTAAAGTCCCAACCGATGCCTGTTGTACCATTGCAAAGATAAGAACTGCTCAAAACACATATTCACCCCCTTCGATCTGGAATATGGGGGTAAATAACCCCATGACATCCATATCGTACTTGCATTATGTCCCCATGTCAAGATACTAAACCTGTGCAAAATTTGAAGAAAATCGTCCAAGTCAATCAAAAGTTATGAATATTTACCTCTTTTTGGGGGTAATTATCTAAAAACGGCAATTTTAACCCAAAAACAAAAATGGTGTGAAGTAAAGTCCCAACCGATGCCTATTATACCATTGCAAAGATAAGAACTGCTCAAAACACATATTCGGCCCTTTCAATCCAGAATATGGGGGTAAATTAACCCATGACATCAAAATCATACTTGCATTATGTGCCCATGTCAAGATACTAAACTTGTGCAAAATTTGAAGGAAATCGTCCAAGCCAGTCAAAAGTTATGAATATTTACCCCTTTTTGGGGGTAATTACCTTAAAATGACAATTTTCACCTAAGGACATCTGTATTGTGAAGTAAAGTCCCAACCGATGCCTATTATACCATTGCAAAGATAAGAACTGCTCAAAACACATATTCACCCCTTTCGATCTTGAATATGGGGGTAAATTACCCCATGACATCAAAATCGTACTTGCATTATGTCCACATGTCAAGATACTAAACATGTGCAAAATTTGGAGAAAATCGTCCAAGTCAATCAAAAGTTATGACTTTTTACCCCTTTTTGGGGTAATTACCTAAAACGACAATTTTTATCCAGGAACATCCACAGCACGAAGGAAAGTCTCAAACGATGCCTATTGTATCATTCAATACACAATAACTGGTCAAAACACATATTCACCCCTTTCGATCCAGAATAAGGGGGTAAATTACCCCTTGACATCAAAATCATACTTGCATTATGTCCCCATGTCAATATACTGGACTTCTGCAAAATTTGGAGAAATTCGCCCATGTTAATCACAAGTTAGAGTCAATTACCCCTTTTGGGGTAATTTCCCCCAAAACGTCATTTTTATTCCATAATGTGACTGTAATTCATGAATACTATATACACACCAAGTTTCATGAAATTCCCTCCATTCAAACCAAAGTTAAAAAATGTTTTCACTTTTTGGACAAAACACCCATTTTTGAAAGTCCCATAACTCAAAAACCCCTTGTTTGATCAAAATATAAAAGGTGTCTTACCATGGATGAGTAGTCAGGCTATCAATTACAGCAAAAACTGAGCCTCTAGCCATTATAGTTTTCTCTGAAAACATGAGCAACTGGTTTTTGTCAGAAGGGGGTAAATACCCCTTTACCCTCATCTCCCAATAAACGATATAGGCCAAAAATGTAGCAACAGATGTTCATATAAAGATTACCAAGTCTTAATATTCTAACAATGATATTAAAAGAGATAATCCACGTTGAAATTTTGAAAAATTTGACTTTGAGATGACCTGTGACCTTGAGTTCAAGGTCAAGGTCAACCATTTTCACAAAAAATGAAAGTACTTACCAAGGACTACATATGTACAAAATTTCAAGTCTCTATGACAAAAACTGACTGGATAAAAATGGCCAAATAATAATAATAATAATAATAATAATAATAACTAGACATTAGATATTCCCAGTGCAACTGGGAATGAGCATTCACCAATTTATGAAATGATCAATGAAATGATCTATGAAATTATCTATGAAATGATCAATGAAATGATCAATGAAATGATCAATGAAATGATCAATGAAATGATTAATGAAATGATCAATGAAATGATCAATGAAATGATCAATGAAATGGAATTAAAATGAAATGGAATTAAAATGAAATGGAATTAAAATGAAATGAAATTAAAATTAAATGATCAATGAAATGATCAATGAAATGATCAATGAAATGATCAATGAAATGATCAATGATATGATCAATGATATGATCAATGATATGATCAGTGAAATTAAATTAAAATGAAATGTTCAATCCAATGTATCCAATGTAGAATGAAGCATCTATAGTAAATTTAACAAATTTATAAAAATGAAAATTTTGAAATCAAGGTCAAGGTCATTAATTTCATGTAACATGCCCTTTCTATGCATCAGTATATTATCATGTTAAGTTTCACAATTCCCTCCATTCAAACTGAAAATTTTCAACATTTTAAATTTTTGGTGAAATAATCAAAATTTGAAAGTTAAATATCTCAATAACCCCTTGAGTGATCAAAATGAAAGTTTTTGCTGCACTAGAACTATCTTTTTGCTATGCAATCCAGTTGTCAGCATCATCCTACCATCTCTGGTTTCTGAGTAGAAGAATGGCAAGGGGTAAACTACTAAATGGGTTGGGGTAATTACCCCTTTTCGAAAATGACAAACTTGATGATTGATATTGCTTATGCTTATGATGAGTATTGATACATTGAAATCCAGACATTTCTATCTTTATTAGTTTAGAAGTTTGCTGGAACCACATCTGAAGCAAATTGGCCAAATTTATAAAAATGACAATTTTGAAATCAAGGTCAAGGTCATTCATTTTTCATAACATCCTCTTTTAGGCATTAGGCTATTACTATATAAAGTTTCAAGAATTTTCCTTAATTCAAACTCAAAATTGTCAACATTTAAAATTTTTAGTGAAATCATTAAAATTTGAAAGTTTGATATCTCAAAAACCCCTTAAGTGATCAATATGAAAGTTGCTGCTGCACTAGAACTATCTTTTGGCTACACAATCCACCTGTTAGAATCATCCTACCATTTCCGGTTTCTGAGAAGAAGAACAGCAAAGGGTAAACTACTAAATGGGTTGGGGTAATTACCCCTTTTCAAAAATTACAAATTTTATGGTTGATATTATTTGTACTAGTGATAAGTGACATAGCATTGAAATCCAGACATTTCTATCTTTATTAGTTTAGAAGTTAGCACTCCAAAAATGCCAACTTTGAAGTGACCTCTGACCTTGAAAAATAGGTGAAGGTCAAAAAAATTTTGGGGATCATAATATCTCACCTAGCACTATCCATCCACAAAAGGACAACCCTGAACTCAACCGAAAATGACGGAAAAATAATAATAAAAATAATAAAAATAAAAAAATCTACAAAAATAATAGCATTCACCATAGTGGTGGTGAATGCTAATAATACCGATTACAAGAAACTTCACCTATGTGTAGGTGAAGTTTAATAATACCGATTACAAGAGACTTCACCTATGTGTAGGTGAAGTTTAATAATAATAATAGGTTACTTGTATAGCGCTAGATCCAGCATGATCGCTATATAGAATTTTCAATGTACCTCCCTCTGAGGGGACCCCCAGCCTTGCAATACAATAGGCAAAAAAAAAAAAAAACGGGCATCGGTCAGCCTAAATTTCTTAATTATGGGCCGAGAAAGTTGTGCAATACCTCTATTTCCGATAAAATTGGCATGAGGAACTAATTTTCAGGTTTTTGAATTGTTAAAACCATCCTTTCTGAGGTTTTATTGAAAAAATGTCAATTTAGTAGATCTCAAAAACACCGTTCACCACCTATCAAAATGATGATGTCACAGAGACAATGTAAAGGTACCATGTCGAAGGCCGTTCTTTAGGGAACATTCTCACGCCATCTCAGTCCAATATGCCTGGTCGTGACCTAGTTTCCAAGCAAATTGTGCAAAAGAGACATTTTATGCATTCTCTCGGTTAAAAATGATTCAATTTTCTTCATTTTGGCATGAGAGACAGTCCTACCAGTCTTCTCCAGTAATCTGGAGAGATATTTCACCATTCACTCAAAACCAGAGAGGCTAGGGTTACAGATTGCACCTCAAAAAGTCTCATAATGGGCGTTTTTTTTAAAAATGAGAGGCCAATAATGAAACTCGGAGTGGACGTAGCCTAGGATATGAGACAACTTTTGTTACCTTTTTCAGGTTTGTAAATACATTTTCCTAGATGCTACGACAGTTTCTAAAAAACCAAAAAGTGGAGGTTTTTCCCCATTTTCCCCAGGAATAAAGGACCAATTTCAGATTTGGTATTTTTTGCATGTAGGTCTCTTTGTCACCATTCCTAGACTGTAATTTTTTTTTCACTGCTATACCTCCTTATAGGTTATTTAGAGGTGCCAAAAATAACCCTAATTCGCTTGGACTTATAAAAAAAAAAAAAAAAAAAAAAAAAGCGAAATAAATTTTGTTCTTACATATTGCCTTTGTTGTGTCTGTTTCACCCCCCCCCCCCTGCTCACTCGCACTCTCACTACTGACTGTGACTGTGTAACTTTGTGTAGGGTGGTGAAATGTCATCAGCCACAGTTACAGTACCAGCATTTGCATGTAGATGACCTTCTGATATCAAAGTCAAGGCCATTCATATTTTGCATTTGCTATCACAGGCCTGCAGCTACTCCTGTGTGTGCCAAGTATCATCAACTTCCCTCCATTTAAATTGAAGTTCTAAAAAGATGATAACAACTTTTTTTTTCGGGGAGGCCTCATGACACAGGATACACCCCCTCCATTTTGTTATTCCTGTACTATCTGCTACCCCCCCCCCCCCATTTTACCAGACAGGTTGATCAAAAAGGATGATTCCTTCCTTGTCAAAATATTGATATATTGTGAAAATTTGTAACATGCATACAGACAAGAATACAAGAATGTTTCCTTTACATTGAGTACATGCAAGTATGCACAGAAAAACGAGTACATAAACCAGTACATGAACCTGTGCAAGAACCATACATGAACCAGTACATGAACCAGTTCATGAACCAGTACATGAACCAATACATGAACCAGTACATACATCCACCAGTACATCCACCAGTACATCTTCTGCGATTTCTGAGAACATCGATTTTTCAGGGTCATGTGATCTCTTTGACCATCAGAAAAACATGAAATTTTCAGGTCCGGCGATCTTTCAAACTGTCATAGCTACTGCAAAATATGCAGAAGATTAAAACTAGGGGAGAATTTGGCCTTTTCAAATCTGTTTTCAGATTCCCGGTATCTTAATTAGGACCGGAGTTATCGCATATTGAAATTATGGTACAATTCAGGAATATGAACTTTAGAAATACCTGAAAAAATGTAGTTTTTAACTTAAAATCACTGTATAACCAAAATGGTTGAATGAAAACATACATAATTTGCCAGGAATATGTAAACAGATGTTACAAATAGGTCCAGACAGGTTGATCAAAAAAGGATGATTCCTTCCTTGTCAAAATAATGATAAATTGTGAAAATTTGACAAAAAACATGAAATTTTCAGGGTCCGGCGATCTTTTATAACGTCATAGCTACGACAAAATGTTCAAAAAGGAAAACTAAGGGAGAATTTGGTCTTTCCAAATCTGTTTTCAGATTCTCCGTAACCTACCTAGAACCGGAGTGACGGTAGATTGAGATTATGGTACAATTCAGAAATACGAACCTTAGAAGTCACTGAAAAAATGTAGTTTTTAACTTAAAATCTCTCTGGAACAGAAACGGTTTGATAGAAATATATATAACTTGGCAGGATTATGTAAACAGATGTTAGAAATATGTCTAGACTGGTTCATTAGAAAAGAATGATTCCTTCCTTGTCAAAATATTGATTTATTGTGAAAATTTGACAAAAAACATGAAATATTCATGGTCCGGCGATCTTTTAAACCGTCGGAGCTACGACAAAATGTTTGAAAATGAAAACTAGAGGAGAATTTGGCCTTTCCAAATGTGTTTTCAGATTCTCTGTAACTTAATTAGAACCCGAGCTACAGCCGATTGAAATAATGAAATATGGAAAAATATTGTAAATTTTTCGCTAATTTTTTGACCTTGTGACCTTTACTGTGCAATGTAGGTGAACCGAGGACCTTGGAAATTTACAGGGAGCCTCTAGACTATTGTAACAAGTATGTCTGCCATTTTTGTAACAATATCTTGATTCCTTCTATGTGGATAAAAATCAAATGTCAAAGAAGTACAATTTTTTGTAATGTTTGACCTTGAGTTTGACCTTGAAAAACATTTTCTAGGTCAAAATCAATATGATATTCTGAATTGCAGTAGGTAACAAAGGGGGGGTCAGTCAAGCATTGTAACCCTGTAAAATCAATATTTCCTTGTCAAAAACGCGTAAATGTGTCATTTTTTATCCTTTGTCGGTTAGCAATATTAAAAAAATTTTCATAAATCTGGCGAAGGAGGTACACAAAATATAATTAGATGTTGTGAATAAGCAGGCCAATGTTCATCTGTCACCTGTAAATCACGATGATATCTTGAAAAGAACATGGTGAAAAAAATTGCTGAAAATGGCACCTTTTCCAACTTTTTCGGGTCAAATGACCTTGAAAAATGAGGTCAAGGTCAAATTTAAAGGTGTGAATGGGCTTATTAGGTGTATGTTTGGGGGGCTTTACTATGTTATGTTAATAGATTAAATCAATATTTCAAGGTCAAATTCTCAAGGTCACCAATTTTGGTGACGCGGTATGACTTTAAAATTACATAACTCAAGAACCGGTACTGCCAATGAAAAATAAAGGGTCCGCAGCCATGTCCCGTGAATTCGGGCACTCTTTGGCACCAACGGTATGTCTCTACGACTTACGGATTCTGAGATCCCGCGATAGACCTCAAACCATGAAAATGGACTTTGTGCAATGTGACTTTGACCTACTTTCATGAAAGTAGGTCAAGTTATGCAGAAAGTGTCTAGGACCTTTCCATGTACCGGAAAGTGAAAACCGATAATAACCGGATGAGGTACATGTATTTGAAATATTGCGAAATCTGACTTTGAAAGGCCCTGTGACCTTGAAAAATAGGTCAAGGTCAAAAATCTAGAAATTTTATCCTTAGAATTTTGTAGGCTACGTATACAAATTTTTTGAAAATTTTCCGAAGACATTTCTCGGGAATAATAATAAGAAAAACTAGACATTAGATATTCCCAGTGCAACTGGGAATGAGCATTCACCAATTTATGAAATGATCAATGAAATGATCTATGAAATGATCAATGAAATGATCAATGAAATGATCAATGAAATGATCAATGAAATGATCAATGAAATGATTAATGAAATGATCAATGAAATGATCAATGAAATGATCAATGAAATGGAATTAAAATGAAATGGAATTAAAATGAAATGGAATTAAAATGAAATGAAATTAAAATTAAATGATCAATGAAATGATCAATGAAATGATCAATGAAATGATCAATGAAATGATCAATGATATGATCAATGATATGATCAATGATATGATCAGTGAAATTAAATTAAAATGAAATGTTCAATCCAATGTATCCAATGTAGAATGAAGCATCTATAGTAAATTTAACAAATTTATAAAAATGAAAATTTTGAAATCAAGGTCAAGGTCATTAATTTCATGTAACATGCCCTTTCTATGCATCAGTATATTATCATGTTAAGTTTCACAATTCCCTCCATTCAAACTGAAAATTTTCAACATTTTAAATTTTTGGTGAAATAATCAAAATTTGAAAGTTAAATATCTCAATAACCCCTTGAGTGATCAAAATGAAAGTTTTTGCTGCACTAGAACTATCTTTTTGCTATGCAATCCAGTTGTCAGCATCATCCTACCATCTCTGGTTTCTGAGTAGAAGAATGGCAAGGGGTAAACTACTAAATGGGTTGGGGTAATTACCCCTTTTCGAAAATGACAAACTTGATGATTGATATTGCTTATGCTTATGATGAGTATTGATACATTGAAATCCAGACATTTCTATCTTTATTAGTTTAGAAGTTTGCTGGAACCACATCTGAAGCAAATTGGCCAAATTTATAAAAATGACAATTTTGAAATCAAGGTCAAGGTCATTCATTTTTCATAACATCCTCTTTTAGGCATTAGGCTATTACTATATAAAGTTTCAAGAATTTTCCTTAATTCAAACTCAAAATTGTCAACATTTAAAATTTTTAGTGAAATCATTAAAATTTGAAAGTTTGATATCTCAAAAACCCCTTAAGTGATCAATATGAAAGTTGCTGCTGCACTAGAACTATCTTTTGGCTACACAATCCACCTGTTAGAATCATCCTACCATTTCCGGTTTCTGAGAAGAAGAACAGCAAAGGGTAAACTACTAAATGGGTTGGGGTAATTACCCCTTTTCAAAAATTACAAATTTTATGGTTGATATTATTTGTACTAGTGATAAGTGACATAGCATTGAAATCCAGACATTTCTATCTTTATTAGTTTAGAAGTTAGCACTCCAAAAATGCCAACTTTGAAGTGACCTCTGACCTTGAAAAATAGGTGAAGGTCAAAAAAATTTTGGGGATCATAATATCTCACCTAGCACTATCCATCCACAAAAGGACAACCCTGAACTCAACCGAAAATGACGGAAAAATAATAATAAAAATAATAAAAATAAAAAAATCTACAAAAATAATAGCATTCACCATAGTGGTGGTGAATGCTAATAATAATATCAAAGAAAACAATATAAATCTCCTTAGAGTCGATTTATAATAATAATAATAAAATCAAAGAAAACAAGATGATTCTCCCGATAGGTCGAATCATAATAATAATAATAATAAAATCAAAGAAAACAAGATGATTCTCCCGATAGGTCGAATCATAATAATAATAATAAAATCAAAGAAAACAAGATGATTCTCCCGATAGGTCGAATCATAATAACTTAATATAGCGCTAATTCCAGTAAACAGCTCATTAGTGCGTTTCAGGTGAATTTAATCATAGAACTTTTTAAACAAGTGTGTTTTTAAGTTCTTTTTGAAGCTTTCCAGTGTTTTTTATGGTTCTACATTTTTCGGGCAAGGTCTTCCAGAGTTTTGGGGCTACATGTGAGAAAGCTCGGTCTTCAAACTTATTTTTATTGCATGATGCAGGCTTTGCTAACAGGTGTTTGTAGTTGCTTCTCAGATTACGGTTTTGTTCAGGCTTGGCTTGAATCAATTCCTGAATATATAATGGTGCTTGAGAATTCACAGCCTTCCATGTGATTATCATCAGTTTGAACTGGATTCTTGCTGGAATTGGTAGCCAATGAAGCTGCTTTCTGCTATGACTTACACTGTCATGTTTTTTCAGTCTCTCTATCAATCGAACAGCTGAGTTCTGGGCAACTTGAAGCTTACTTAACATGCTGCTGTTTATGCCATACAAGAGACCATTGCCATAGTCCAGGTGAGGGGTGACAAGGGCATTCACAGCAGTTTTAACAGTTTCTTTGTCTAGGTTCTTTCGAATTTTTGATATGTTTCTCAGATTTAGGAAGGCATTGCGGCACATCTTATTGATTTGTCTTTCCATGGTCATGTTTTTGTCAAAGAGGCTCTTTGACAGAGCACACCTAAGTTGCGCACATGATCTGCAGTTTTAATTTCAATATTGTCAACATTGATCGAAGAAACTTGCAGTTTCTTTAACTGATTTGGAGCACCAATCAGAAGAAGCTCAGTTTTATCACCATTGTTGCATAGCTTGTTATCATGCAGGAAGTCCCTGATTTCTGCAATACATTTTTCCATTTTCTGTACAGCTTGCTCTTGATTCAAAAAGGTTGGCTTGAATGAAAGAATAAGCTGTTCATCATCAGCATACTTTTGATCATTCACTTGATTTCTTTGCGCAACCTCACTTACTGGAGCAATATAGGAGTTAAACAAGATCGGACCAATTTTGGAACCTTGTAGTACTCCAAACTTTAGTGGAAGTTTGCTTGACGTTGTGTCATGTATCATAACTGACTGTGATCTATTGGAAATATATGATTTAAACCATTTCAGGGCAGAGCTTTGCACACCATATCGACTTTTCAACCCGTCATGCAAAATGTCGTGATCGATTGTATCAAATGCAGCAGACAAGTCCAACAGAACCAGCATTGTTACCTCTCCATTGCTCATATTAAGCATTATGTCATTGTTGATTCTTGTTAAAAGGGTTTCTGTACCGTGAAACTGCTTGTATGCCGACTGCTTATCATCATCAAGTTTGTTTCGAGTGAGGTGATCAACATATTTCTTGATGATGGCACTTTCAATAGGTTTACCAAGAAAAGAGAGGTTAGAGACAGGACGATAGTTCTTTTTTGTCAATTCAAGGCCCGTCTTCTTCAACAGAGGTTTTACAAGTGCATGCTTTAAATCAAGAGGCATTTCTCCAAAAGTGAGTGACAGATTGACAATTTTTGTTATAATAGGAAGGAATGCATCAATGCATTCAAGCAGTAGCCATATGGGCATGGGATCAAGTTGACAGTGTTTTACTGGCATATCAGATACAAGCTTCTTCACTTCCACTTGTGATAGAGCTTTGAATTGATATAGCTTGGGCCTAGAATTCACTTGGGCATCAGTTGTCTTCTTTGGATAGGAGTCCAGTTTTGATCGGATTGTTTTGATCTTTTCGTCAAAGTAACTGTTGAAGTCATTTGCCAGGTCTTTTTCATTGGTTTGAATTGGTAGAGGCAATTCCTGTTTTCTATTTAGGCTAGAATTGAGAAGTTTGAACGTCGCTTTTGAATTTCCCTTTGTGGCTTGAATCTTGGAGTTAAGGTCATCAGACTTAAGTTTATGTAGCATTTCATTGAATTCATTCCGTTTTTCTTTGAAATGATCCCAGTCTTTTTGAAGTCCAGTTCGCCTCCATAATCTTTCTGCCTTTCTCTTAGCTGTTTTGAGGGGCTTTATGTCTCGATTTGTAAATGGATTGGGTTTGCGTAAAGTCACCAGTTTCTTTTTTAAAGGGGCATGTTTGTCAAAAATGTCTTGAGTCGAGTTGTAGAGAGCCACAAGGTTCCTCAAGTAGACTGATCGATCGCCATGTAGTACTTTTTGTGAAAGATGTTGCTCTATGTCTTTTCTGAATTCCGATAGATTTATACACCGAGTCTTGCGGAAGGAAATTTCCTTTTGAGGATTTTTTACTTTTTTAACTTCAATATCGAAAAGCACACAATTGTGGTCTGAGAGCAGATCACTGACCACACATCCTGTCAGAGATGTGGTTGAGTTTGTTATAACAAGATCAAGCATGTTTCCATCCTTGTGTGTTGGAGATGATACATGTTGTACCGTGTCAAACATTTCAAGAACGTTGTTGAATTTAATAACTTTGGCATCATTAGGCTTATTTACAGCTCTAGCAATTGATCTGAAGAAATCAGTTTTTTTTTCAGTGCCAGAGTGGACCTATGATGTCATAGGCAGATGCTCCATTGCCCAGCACTGGAAGATATGCAAAATTGGTGCTAGCAATGATGCCATAGGTCAAACTGGCCAATAGCGTTCATTGTGCACTGTTTCATCATAGCCTTGCAGTTACATCATTGCTATAGTGGCCAATAATACCACAACAACAACTCAGGTGCGAAGTTGGACTGCACATGGGGAGGGCGAACTCTACTCAAAAGCTGTCAATTGTCCTTATGACTGCATACTCACACGAAGTACTGTGGCAACCAACAATGCAATACAGGATTAAAGCAGTTTTGTTTTACACTGAAAACGACAGCCAACAAAACTGCAAACAGTCCATATCAAATCCAATTGACCAGAAGCCTGTTTGTAGGCAACTCAACTGTGATTAATTGTAAGTTATCCTATTAACCATGCTTGGTTGAGTTTCAGGTACTTTAAGTGTCACCAAATAAACAATCCCCCTCCCCCAACTTAACACCCTAGTTTTTTGCAGTGGTATTATTGGCTAATCTGGCCATGACATAATTGCAGGGCTATGATGAAGTTGTTCACATGAACTGCTATTGGCCAGTTTCACCTATGACATCGTAGCTAGCACCAAAGTTGCATAGGTTCCAATGGAGTCTCAAGCTATGACATCATAGGTACACACTATGAAAAAAAGATGATTTCTTCAGAGCAATTGCTAGAGCTGTAAGTGGAAGTTGAAATCCCCAGTAATAACAGTTTCATGGTTGTACGATTGATAGTGTGAGAGAAAATTTGTAAATTCGGTGAAAAATTCAGATAGGCTGTATTTATTCTTGTTTGAGGGTTCAGGCCTGTACACAAGAAGAATAGTGATTTTTCCACCATTTATTTGCAACTCTACTTCCATGTGTTCGAAAGTCTTTGTAATCATGCTTTCCTTTTTGGTTGCTTTTATGCCGGTTTTCACAATGCAACCTACACCGCCTCCGGGTCTAGACATACGAGGTGTGGCTAAATAGAAACATTCTCCGTTTCTTTCCAATTCCCCAATTTCCACTTGGTCATTGGCTTTTAGCCAGGTTTCAGTGAACAGAAATATGTCCAAATCAAATTCATCTCTGAAATCCTTCACACACTCAGTTTTTTGCCTCAAACTCTGAGCATTCCATACACAAGCCTTGAGTGAATGGATAGTTGTGTTTTTAGAGATCTTCTTAACAAAATCAGGTTGCGTGCTTCGGGCTGAGAATCTTTTATTTGCTAAGTTTGTGGGTACCATTTTATGTTCATTCCTAGTTTCATATAAGTCAGCGCGTACCACATCTGAATAAAGCCTAGTGTATTGAGGCATATTGAAGTAGGTAATTGAGCAACTAGAGCAGTACCTTTTTTATTTTTTTGTAAGGCAATAATTTGGCTTGGTCTACAAAGCCTGCGAGTGCTGCAAATGGGCAACACAAGTAAGCGTGTAATCTAAGCAGGTTATCGAGGCCCACAAGTGCTACGAATAGACAACACGTGTGAGCAAGTAATCGAGGCAGGTAATCGAGGCCTACAATTGTTACGAATGGGTAACACAAGTAAGCGAGTAATCGAGGCAAGTAATCGAGGCCTCCAATGCTACGAACAGGCAACACAAGTAAGCAAGTAATCGAGGCAAGTAATCGAGGCCTACAAGTGTTACGAATGGGCAACACAAGTAAGCGAGTAATCGAGGCAAGTAATTGAGGCCTACAAGTTCTATGAACAGGCAACACAAGTAAGCAAGTAATCGAGGTAGGTAATCGAGGTCTACAAGTGCAACAAACAGGCAACACAAGTAAGCAAGTAATCGAGGTAAAATCGAGGCCTACAAGTGTTACAAATGGGCAACACAAGTAAGCGAGTAATCGAGGCAAGTAATCGAGGCCTACAAGTGCTACGAACAGGCAACACAAGTAAGCAAGTAATCGAGGTAAGTAATCGAGGCCTACAAGTGTTACGAATGGGCAACACAAGTAAGCAAGTAATCGAGGCAAGTGATCGAGGCCTACAAGTGTTACGAATAGGCAACACAAGTAAGCGAGTAATCGAGAAAATTTATTGAGGCCTAAAAGTTGTGGAAATAGGCAACATAAGTAAGGAATCAGTAAGGCAAGGACAATGAATAAATGATATAGTAGTTGTACTTGAAGTGTTAAAATTAAAATTAATTTTTTTTATTATTACAATTTGATATTTATTAATGTTATGTATGTGTATTATTATTGGCTGGTAATAGTCGGAAACAAATGTTTTGATACAGTCCAATTGCTGTCTGCTGCTGTTGTTTTGGGTTTGCTGTCTGTCTGGCTATGTTTCCTTCAATCTGCTGGCAGTGGTTTTATGGAATGTGCAATGTCGATTTTATAAGTGGTATAGTCCTGTACAGTTCCTTAGGATGGTCTTTGATACTTTGATTAAGTTGATGATATCTGAAACAGAGCTAATGCAAAATCTGAGAAACAGAATGACACAAAACATTTGGAAAGATCAGAACCAGGTGAAATAACAGGTGAGTGAATCCTACAAAGCCAATGGTGAATGCTGTGTTCAGTGATGCATGAAAAACGAGCTCAGAAATCACAAGAATTTCCACTAAAATCAACTTGAAATCTTACAAAATATGATTGTAGAGATGCTAGGATGCTTATAGGACAGAATACACACAAAACCAGCAATAGAATCAGAGAGAAAACTTACAAATAGCTCAAAAATCCCAGAGCTGGAATTCCATGTGTTTACATCTAACAGTGCCACCTAACTTGTTCGAGTATACTTCATAGTGACCCGAAATTATCTAAATTTTGTAATTTTGAGTGGTCAATGTCCAATTTTTAAACTGTCTTTTTGGGGTTTAAAACTACTGTTGCGATCATGTTAAAGCTCTAGAAACATTTAAATATAATAAAATTTCATAAACCTAGAAGAAAACTGCTCTGTGACAATTTTTTATAAGACACCATAATTTGGGATATCTGAAAAAGCCATAAATTTTTAACCAACATGACCTAAAATGACAAAATAAAGACAACTTATGACTTCAATGTGACTGCTGATATTGTTTGATATAAATATAAAACAAAAATTCATTCCAAAATGAAGTATTTTTAAAAAAAATTCACTTTTCTAGGCGTATTCAAACTTTTGGAGGGTAGTGTAACTTTCAAAATCAATACTTGAAAGCCCCTTATTACAGTAGAGATTACAGTCTTAGAGTGTACTCAATTTTATTAACTTAAAGGAATTTAAGAAGTAGTTGATAGATAATAGAGCAAATCCACAACTACAGGGTGCGGCAAAAAAAAATTTGCACCATCTAAACATCTCTATCAGATCAAACAGAATATTATAAAATAGAGTTTTTTGAGTGATAGGATATATATCTAGCCGGACATAATAGCAGTTGCCTAGCAGTTAAATCAATGTAAAATTAAAGTTAGAACACTGGCTACGCTCAATAAAGTACAACATCTGCAAAATTATGCTTGCCCAAACCAAAAGAGGGCAAAACACTTCTATTCTGGCCAAGACACACTCAGCGTATAAGCCAAAAATATAAAGCAGTTTGATGGCTGAACAATATCATTTCAGGCCAAGTGGATTTTCCAGAGCAAAATGCCAAACCGATGCAAATCAGATAAGATAATGAATTTTTGGTCGCCAGCATCAGTTTCTATGTTGGGCAAGTAAAAACCGGTCCAAATTAGGTGACCCCCCTATTCATCAGACCTCAAAATTGCAAATTATTTTATATGGGCAAAAGTAGAGAGGTGTCTGAAGCACCCCAAACATGTCAATGGCTTGACTGAACGCAGCAATTTGGGTATAGTTGAAAAAACATGATGCACCTGAATAAAACTGACGTGCACTGTCTTTAGACCTAGAACGTGAAAGGTAATTCATAAAAATGAAAAATGCCTTGAGTAAGCCAATTTAGATATACATGGCTTGGTTGTGTCCAAATTTCATACTTATAGAAGCATTGGTTAGGAAATTATAGCAATTATTATTCATAGCTATTGCTGGTGCAATTTTTTTTGCCGCACCCTGTAAAGGGTTAGTATTCACTAAAATCATGGAATATTAATGTTTTTGCATAGTCCGCAGCATTTATGATACTATTTTATGGCATTGCAATATCACAATGATCATTTACAAATGAAATAGAATTTGTGAAGCTCATTTAAATTGGCATGCTTTAGTATGTCTGACATGTGTTTTCTGATTATTTCTCGAGCACAGGTATACTATGTCATCACATGCATTTTTAGGAATGAATGCTTTACTTGCAATATTAGTAACCTTCTTCGTGAACTGTGTATACTTCTTTGTCCTTTCAATATCATGGCCATTGCTGGTAAAGCAGTGACATGTGAGGACTCATCTATGAGCATCTTTATTTCTGTTTAGCATGTTAAGGGAGGTGGCTAGTACCAGTTTAAATTCCTGAAGTAGGCCTATATCTTCTGCTAAGTTGATCAACTAGAGAGGAATTTGTGCCTGTGCTGATAATACTTGATATCAAGTGCCTTTTTGGGGTGTAGAAAAAAAACTCTTGATTTTGACCTGTAATCTAAATTAAAGACAGTAAGGTCTAACAGCCCAGGTAGTTCCTAAACTTTCTGTCAACAAAGTTTCTTAGAGTTGAAAGGAGAGGGAATACATTGCATATGTACATTGAGTGGTTCTGTGAGGCCAGACTATCTCTCATTAACACAAATTAAAAACTCCTTCTTTAAATGATTAGCTCATCAGGCATTGTATCAGAGCATGCTGATACCTGTCATCTCACTAACTATACAGAAGAATTAATAAGTTAGGGGATGAACCCACACAGGTACTGAAGTGACCAGGGCATTGTCAGGATATAGAATGATGTGTTAAGGATTATACAGGGTCGTATTTGTGCAAGTCAAGTATTCATCTTTTAAAAAAAAAGAAGATGACTGATGTTTCAAAACTTTCAATTACCTAACATGCAGCAGACACACGTCTGACACTTAAGGTGGCTCGATTTTTTTCTTCCATTCAGTGGTCATGCATCCCATACTATGCAAATTGCAGTGGCGGATACAGGGGGGGGGGCCTAGGGGGCCCGGGCCCCCCCTAGACCTCCAAGATTAATAGTAGAATTTTGAAATAAAAGTGCGATAACGCGGGCCCGCGACCACCGAAACGCGTCCGGGCCCCCCCTAGACTATCGTGTCTGGATCCGCCATTGGCAATTAAGCATGAAATTAAAGAAGACACTTTCATGGAAAAGGTGATCACAATTTCAAAGAGATATATTTAGTTTAAAGGACTTTCCAAGGTGCTCGGACTATAAGTTTCGATTTTCACAATTTTATCTTTTTTTATAAACCATGGTGCTAAAAAAAATTGACGAGATAGGATTTTTTATTTCTTTGTAATTTATTTCCAAAAATAGTTAGGAACAACATGATGATATAGACAAGCCTTCCTACCGTACTTCAAATTGATATAAACCCCAAAAGAAGTGGCACAAATTGCAAACGAAGCGGCCGACGCATGAAATTCTCATGATTATAAAAATATCTTGAAGCAGTGTCAGCACAGTGGTGACGTTACCATAGATGAGGCCAGCCTGAATGTTTATAAAGTTTTAGGTTATCAGCACCTCTGCAATTTATACAGTAACAATGGGCATGACATAACTGGATTTGATAATTATTCACAAAAGATTTAAACAAAAATAGAGCCATTTCCTTTTTTTTTTCTTTTCTTTTTTCTGGCTCTGAAAATATATATATTTATTTATTGAAACTATTTATTTATTTATTTATTTATGAATATAGTTCAGTTGGGTGACACAATCAGAAATATCCTGTTTTTCATGTGGCCCAACGGGTACAGATAAAAATTAACAAGTAATTAAGGTACAATAAAATCGCTGTACAAAAATTAATGTTTATGAAAAGTTACCTAACTAATCAGTTAGAATTTGTTGGCAATAACAAATGTTTATAAAAACATTATGTAACCAACCAGTTAACATTTTTGTAAAATCCAAATAATCCAATTCAAGGAGTCCCTCTGACACTTTGTGTCATTGAAAAAATAGGGACTCATGGAGTCTGGGGCCAACCTAAGCCAGGGTCATGGGCAGGGGCCTCAGGGGCCAGGGGCAATGGGATCCTCCTGTGCTGCCATTAGAGCACCCTGCCAAGACAAGTAGCTGCATGGGAGGGTGACATTAGAGTGGAATTTGATCCTCCACCCACGACTGGATGGTCTACTGTTGGAAGCTTGTGTGGCTGTAAACTGAGATCCCCACTTCTTTCTTTCCTTCAGGCTCTCCTGGGTGTGCACAACCTTCGCATCATCATACTATTAATTCACAGACCCCTTACGCTACTCCAACAAAACTACTGAATTGCCAATTATGAAAACTTGCAAGCTGCTTTTCTACCCTCTCTACAATGTCCTTAGCAGGTGAAAGTTGAAATTACACTGAAAGAAGGTGAAGTAATGTTCGCTCATAATCTACTATTTGCCCTTGAAAACAGCATTTATTTCCCCCCTTCTCACATGCATGTCTTCACGGGTGTTATGCTAGTGTTTCATATATCTAGATAATGTCCCCCATGGCTGTGATACCCATGTCGTGCAAATACTCCTTTGTCAAATCCAATAACATGTCTTTCTACATTCGGCTGTCGGTGAAGATTTCTTCCTGATGATTTTCACGACTTTCTGTGAAATGCAATTGTTATTGATTTCTTTTATTGATTTCTTTTTTTATGATTTTCATGAATTCTGCATGTATTGCACCTGTGTGGTCAAGTGTGAGGGGGGTCACTGCAGCAGCAGGGCAGTGCTTTTGCAGAGGTCTCACGATGAGGGGGGTCACTGCAGCAATATCTTGAGTTCTATATTATGCCTTGTCAACTTCATGGTCACTGCTTGAAACGAACAGACTGTTAGTTCAAGGTTACTGTTTTTCTTCCATTCATCTCTTGTGTAATGTAATTTTAGTCTTTTTGGCCAGTTCAAAGCCATGTCAACAGAGAAATTGAGAAGTTACAAAAAAAATATCTCTGTAAGACCCTTGCCAGTGGTTACAGACTTTTTTTCTAATAACTGTGGTCTGTCAACTTCCTACTTTTCTTAATATATATTATATGTGAATAGGCCTATGTTTAAACTGCCAAATATGCAGGATCCATCAATGAGACATTGTACAATCTCCCCTTTTACTAGTCTTATATTCCATTTCGACTTACTGCAAACTCTGCATTTTAATGCCAGATTGTATTGTAGTAATGATTTAATGAAAAGTAACGAATGTCCTTTGATTGCTTCTGCAAACTCTGCATTGTAATGCCAGATTGTGTTATAGTAGTGATTTAATGAAAAGTAACGAATGTCCTTTGATTGCTTTATAAATTTTCACTCCTGTATTTTTTCTACTTTATAAACTGTGGCTTGCCCTCCGATACCCAAAACAGACACAAGCCTGAAATAGTGAATCTCGAGCTGGGGGGGGGGGGGCTTTCTGACTTTCTGATGTCTGGATTTTCTGATCTCTGGACGATTTCTAATGTGTCATAGGTTTCCTTTGGAGCTGTACGAAATAATAAATACAATTTCACCACAATGTGACCATGCCTTTTTTGAGTCTTCACTTCACTACGAATGACTTCCAACTTTTTTCTTTTTCTTCAACTGGACTTGGGGGGGGGGAGGTAAAAAAAGGGTGGCACTCAGTGTGGAAAGGACATCCTGGGCCAATTTCCTAAAACATGAAAAAGGTGATGGGCTCACCATACTTCCCACATGTCTTCATGATGGGCATAAAAGTCAACTGTTTGCTATATGTTATAACTTAATTTTGTTCATGGCACAGAGGCCCTCTGCCAGGCCTGTGAAACTAATGAACTCCATCTGTTCGGAATTACTGCATTTGTTTGGAACCAAGCACAACTGCCTCTGTAACAGATAGTTAAAGATAGTTAGCCAGTTCTCCCCCATCAATCAAATTTTTTGAGTAGTTTATCATTGTTTTTGACAGTTCCATCAAGAACTCTTTACGGACTTTGAGATCCATCTACTGTCTATGGATCTACCTTTATATCTATCTAAAGCCCAGTATACATGATGTGTATGTACACCATTGGACCAGGTGGAGTTGTCTTGTGATTTGAAATTAACAATACTTAATTTGATATATTTGAAAGACTATTTATTTCAATCAAGACATCAAAAAGACACCGAAGTTCAAAAAGAGTTTGAAAGGCCCAATAATTTCAATTAGGAATTTGAGGAATTAGAAAGGGTAAGGCCAATAAATAATTTCAATCAGGTCTTTCAAACACACATGAGTCATAAAGTTAGGTAAAATTGTAGCTCAATTGAACATGTCGGGAGAGGTTCCAACAAAGCAGTGGATTCACCAGCAGGAAGAAGAAGGACAAGTGAGCGATTACATAATTAAATATTTTTTTGGCATTAGAGGCCCCTAAAAGTTGATAGAAGCTAGTAAAAATTATGCTAAGATTGTAAGCGAAGTTTGCTTGGGATTAATGGACTAGGATGACCCCAGAAGTGTTGACAAGTCTTACCGAAATTCTAAGGTAATAGGTTGCGCCATGGCGCAGCTAAATATACTAGTCAATTGGTTTTGCTTACTGATGTAAGCCTCCAATGACTATTTGCATTCTGTGAGGGTCAGTCACACACACTAAACTATGATTAGTAGGCCCAATGTCCCCAATGATCAAATATTGAAATGTGAATCACTTGCAATCAAGCGTCCAACTGCAGATGAATAGAAAAGTTAAATACATACCATTTACTGTGCTGCTCCTCAGGGTGCTGCTGGCCAAGTGAATGACAAGTGCAACTGTTTCTGAATATCCCACAACAGGACCTCTTCGCCCTTCTCAATCCATGACATACTAAAACTTAGTGGTTAAGGGTGTGCCATGTCTTCCTAATAGTATAGGCTACAAAACACCAGAAAAGTTAGGGGAAAAGGTTGCAGAGTGCAGAGGTCAGAGATTGTTAGATTTGTCACATTTCTGGTTAGTTCACACATGTACCATTTCTCCACTTCTTTTAGTGAGTTTTTTTAGGTTTTTTTTCTCTCTTTTGTTCAACAATTAGGTTTATCTGGAATAGAGGTTTCAGATGCCAAACCATTATATAAATTCACATATTCACTTCTGTGAAATATTTGACATTAATGATTAATTATGCAGGCTAGCCCCCAAAGATTATGTTGTTACCTATCTATTCTCATTTTCAGTGGTTCCCATTTTATAAGGAACTAGTGGCATGTCATAGCACCGACAGAGATGTCATGAAAAAGATCTTGAAACGTTCTGATGTCTTCAAAGGGTTGAATATGGTCTATTTTTCACGTGAGTTTTAATGCTTTAATTTCAATTACCCATTTAGCCTCAGGTCCTGATATATTCTGATATAATTAATTGCATTTCAGACTTTCCTTATTCGGAACTGGAATTCTATAAGGACCTCTTCCAGTCATGGCAGAAACATCTATGGGTAAAGAGTCACCTGTATTTGACAGACATCCATCATCTTAAGGCTTGGTAAGCATTGTGTACTGTTTGCACTAGATGGAAACCATTCAATTAGAATATAACATAGTCAGTATCTATGTTTCAGACATCCTGGTGTGAAATTACAAGCATTAAATATTCAGCAATGAAAAGATTTTGCGATTCTAGTATTAATTATCTGAAATTAAAATTGACTAAAACTTCATAATCTCCTAATAAAATTAACTGAGTGATTCCTAGTTAAGTATCATAGTGTATTACTTGGACTATAAGACAGCATACTGGCTATATATGGCAAAGTTTGTTGGTTGCTCTATAATTACGAGAACTAGCAATATTGGATGGCCAAACCATACATGTATATGTACAGTGTAAGCTTTTATTTATTTTTGGCAAATATACAGTTTCCCTGCACTACAAGGCTTGTGTCTGCCTCATATATCACAACCTCCACAGCAATAAGAAGGGTTGTGAAATATTGGATTCTTCAAAAATCAATTGATTTAGAACTAATTCATGCTGTAAATTAATAAAATGAAATGATATGGATCAAACAAATCATGATTTTAATGCATCAGTATACATAATAACAGAATCATGAAGTAACACAAAATTTAAATCACCTTGATTCAAATCTGCCAACATTGACAATAAGCAGTGTTTCTAGTGCATTTTGCACCCAAATGAGAGGTACGGTAATACACTAACATTTTACACAAAGGAGTGACCAGATGGTTGTTGAAAGGCAACCTTACTCACAGAACAAACTCATTTTAAAACCCTTGTTAAAAAAATTGAGGTTGTGGATATGATAGTTTAGCTTGACATTGCTATGGATAGATAGCTACCCTGTCAGCGTGCCTCGGCGGTCTGACATCGGCCAGGCGTCGGTCCGATGTCAGCAGCATCGGACCGGCTTTGGGCCGACGTTGGGCCAACGAGGCACGCTGATAGGGTATATATAGGCTAGTTTTTAAATGACGAGCTACTTTTATAAATTTATACTGTGCTTTAATATATAATAAATAAATTATTATTTATACACAGGAGCCACTTTACCTCATCCTTGCTCATGACAATTGGGAGTGATTCAAATCAAAAGAATTAATTTACAATCATGAAAGATATTTGTCACAGCTTGAGGTACTGTTGATAAATAATGATTTGTTTTTGCAGTCAACTGGCGGAAGGCTATTCTGAATGCAAATTGATCGAAATTGACGCTGAGCTGATCAATGAAAACTGGGAATATGGTATGGGAGATTTGACTCTGGACTTCATCAAATCCCAGATCAGACATTTCCCAACTGCAGGAATCAAGGATAACCAAGGCCATTTGGTAGCTTGGGAGATCACCTACTTCTTCGGCACAATGGGTATGCTGCATGTGCTGCCAGAGCACAGGGGCAAAGGCCTAGCTCGGTATGTCATCTACAAATTGAGCAAAGACTTGATCATGCAGGGGAGAAATGCCTTCTGTATCATCGAACATCAAAACACTGCATCAAAACGGCTTCATGAAAAATGTGGTTTTTATGTGGAACCTGGTACGGAAACTTTATCTGCTGTTGTCCAAAGGAACTCATGATATCATTATGAAGCTGCGTTGTAATTAAACAAAAACCAAAAATCCCTGTCCTGAATCATCTACTTGATTTCCTGCACATCATGTATGAGGTCAATGTGGAAAGATGGACGAGATTGGAAGGACACACACTATTCATGATTTTTTCACTATTATCATATCGATGTTGAATAAAGATCAATCTGTCTTATTTTGCTTTGCATTACTTTTTTCAAATGTCAGGAAGATATATGATGTATATTACAGTATTTTGAAGAAGCATTGCATCAGTGTTCAACAAGACAGAGAATGTCTGTTTTTGTGTGTATAAAAAGTCGCTGTAATACACCGGTCAAAACAATTAAAGGAACACCTCTTTTAGGCATTTTTCCAAAACTGGGCAATCAGTAACAAAATGACTTAAGAATGCATTTATTGTCTGTACATTTCACTAATCAATTCAGATGTCACAGCAGTCTTGGTCAACAATTGCCTTGTCAGGAGCAATTGCCTGGGCCACCCTAATATAAGTGATTTCTGTTGAATTTGCTGATCTGAAAAACAAAAAGCATTATCAAACAAAGGATGAAAAAAAAATCTTTCGTCTGGTTTGTCTGACAACTGCAGGACAGGGCAAAATTTTCCAAAAAATTTCGAATCTTGGACTAAAAAGTTAGGAACTAACTGCATGAAGAACATTTGAGGTGCAGAAAGTTTGTTTTTATACCTCCAAATGGCACAGATTGCCATGCAGCAACATTGAAGTTCAACAGGGAGCCCCTGTTTTAGCAGTTGTGTCAGCAGTGATCATTATTGTCTGCAGGTGCAAGCAAGTCTTAATTTTGATATTTGGTTATCGTGTCTGTGTCAGAAGAAAACCAAGTTGATGTTTTTGTGAATGTAACATTTTCAAACATCAAGATTTTTGGGAGCTTTCTTCATGGTTAGGGATGCCTTGTCAATGGAGGGGTACATGGAGTGTATGGAGTGCAAAGAGGACAAATGAAAGGCATGATGTGCAAGGATGGACTTGTGCAAATCACACTGAAGCCTAGTGCTGGGTCAGTTGAAGAGAATTTTCTGCTCAAGCATGAAAATGCACATCTGCAACCTGCTTGGGTGACCATGACTTATCTTAAATTGGAAGGTATTGCAGTGATGGACTGCCCAGAAAGGTCATCATACCTCAATTCCATAGAACATGTGTAGGAAATCCTGTCAGCATGCCTCAGCGGTCCAACGTCGGCCCAGCGTCAGTCCGATGTCAGCAGCGACAGACCAGCTTCGGGTCGTCGTTGGACCGCCGAAGCATGCTGATAGGGCAGTGTGTTTCCTGGCAGCCGCAGCCTCCATGGACCACACAGGAGCATGAACAAAAAACATTTGAGAGTTGCTCAGGATCTCCAAATTTATAACAGTAGGTTCATCAAAAGCATTGCAATTTCCTTCAAAGAGTGTGTTCATGCTCATCTCGGCCTAACACAGCATTGAGAAACATGACAGATTTTTGGGTAAAAAGCAGTAAACTTCTATGAAATAAAGAAAACACACCCTGAGAGACCTCTTTTACATTTGGGCGATCAAAAAAAGGCAAGAAAATATTTTGGAGTAAAACATGAGAATTTGCTTTTTCTCTAGGATATTTTCTTCCAGAGTAGAAAAGCCTGTATAAATATGACAAGAAAATTTTTTTAGTAGGCCTATTACTAATTTCACACTAAAATAATTATTTCGCTTGGAGTTACGTGTGAAAAAGGTGTTACACTCCTGACAGTTCCAGCAAATCTGCAAAGCTGCGATTATTAACTGGTTACAAAGAAGATAATTATATCTTGGTCATTGTGTCTGCCAATTGGGTCTTTCCTCAGCCTATCCTAAACAACAGTGATTATTGTATTCTATTCATTTCTCACAGTACAGTGACTCCCTGTTTTCAAAATCCTCACACTGCCGACAGCGAAGTCACACCTTAGCATAGTACAAAAGATATTGTGCAAATTTGATAAAAGTAACAAAGCTTTGAGACTGTAAACCTGAAATTACTGCAAAACGACTTGATTATATGATTTTCATTTAGTGAAATTAATTTTTCCCCATAACGGAAGACACATTTAAAAACAGCTGATCATTTATCATGACTTGAAATGCTTTGAAAACCATTATATTAGAAAAATGCAGCAGGTTGATTTAAATCCGATTTACACAAAAAAAAATCTGATTTAAATCAAATAAATACGATTTTTAAAAATTTAAATCAGATTTTTTTGCAACCCTGCTTTGTAATGACATCTTTCAAATTCTTTAATTTTTAGATATGCACCTGTTATGAATTTTAACAGACCATAAAAAAAATTAATATTCTCACAGTGAAATTTGTCTGCCCTTTACAGATGATTTCATATTTGTAGACTTGAGGACTAAATGTGAACTTTTTTTTGGGACATGGTATCCAAAGGGGAAAAGTGATGTCATAACTTTTTTGATGTAATTTTTCCCTATTGAATACATGTTTAGAAAAACAAAATCAAATTCGGTCCTTATGTCTACAAATATGAAATCATCTGTAATGTAAAAACAGGACAGTCACAAAATGTTCCCCATTCAGCAACTATATTAGCTGACCTTCAAGCAGGTGATTGGTCGAAAGATGGCATGCCTATAACTGCCATTCGGGGGGCAAGAATAAATATAAACTATTCATTCCGTGATTTCAATTTGGAAGATGCTGACTGTTCTGACACAAGAACAACTCCCAGAGGCCTTGGCAGCCATCAAGGCACAAAGGACAGGGGCCATCTCGATACTAGTAAGTACACAGGCAATGCCTCCTTGTGTTTTAAATACCATTCATTTATACTGGTATGTCAGTTTGTGATTCAGATATTTACAACAAAGTAACAGATATGAAGGCCACAACTGTTGTCCCTTTGATCAACATTCTAGTGATGGTTAATTTGTCTCGCTGAACCATTATTTTGACCAACTAAACTTGTCATAGACCAAGGATTATATCCAGGGAAAAACAATGTTATCCAATAATAGAGAAGATGTGTCTGAGATGGAACAATTAATGTTAACCTCTGATAATATCTGAAATACACCCAGAATGATCCAGCCTTTTTGCAAAATAAGCAATTAGGATATCGTGTGTCTATTTAAAATACAGATTCATAGATGGCAATTTATATTGCCGATAATGAGAAAATCAATCTCAGCTATAGCCTATGTTTCAGTTGGATCACTGGCATGGTGAGATGGACCACTCAATGTTCTGCTTGTCTGTTTTTGTGGTACATTTATGTGTGGTTCTTTTTGATGTTCCTTTCCATATAGGGCTATTATAGGCTCATTTCGTTATATGCATCTACATATATTTGAATATATGATATATACATAAACTGCAGGCAGAACAAATGATTACAGTTCGCAACTTTACATGATAACAAAATATTATATTGCGTGTCATGATAAGGTACATTTGCCACTTGCCAAAACAGAGTGCACTGAACCAAAAGAGAGATGTCATATATTCAACTTAATGTGAACTTCGGGAATATTAGGATGACCCCTTCAAAACTTACATCAGATTTTGTGAAAATGTTCTGAGAGAAAAAAAAAGTTATGATAAAATCATTCAAGCGGAACCTCAGCAGGGGTTAAAATGAATATGTTCTGATTCGGTCTATGGAAAGAAGACAAACCATTTGACACACATGAAGACTTAAAGCCTGTCTGTTTTAAGCTGTGAAAAAGATAGAACAATCTTTTAAAAATGATCAGAGCATCCCCAGTTATTGAAGACAAACCATGCCAAGACTGCTGTATGAGCATCAAGAACAAGCCATAGATACACCACATTTCCAATAATTATGCAACAGAAAGTTCAGCTAGGCGGCGCAGGTAATACTGAGATGAAGAAAGCCAATGAACTGTGGCTGAGTGAGACCTCGCTCTATCACTTGTATTAGTGGGATGAGAATAATTCACCGAAGAAATAATATTAATATTAGCTTTTAAAAATACACCCAGGTACACCAAAAGCTTTAATTCATACACCTGACCCATTGAAGAAAATGTTCCTTGAAGCCCTCCAGACAAAGATTTGTGAAAGCATATTTGGTCATCCAAAGCCTTTTTTCCCCTGGTGCCTGAAACTATTGCTGTCAGTGACTAAAGTAAGGGAAAACCAGGACTAACGCAAAGCTATAAGTCACAGGGATAACTGAGATGGATAATGCTGTCCCCTTAGGTCTCTTGTTCATACCAGCGAATTCATACTTTGTCATAAGTCCTGTATACTTAGAAGCTAAAATCATATTTCTAGCGTCAAATATTGTCAATCTCACTAATAAAAGTGATGGATTTTGGCGCTCTGTGAGTCATAATATACAATTATGGACTTCGGTTGAGGTCAATATCAGGTTTTACGGACCTGACCGGTGATATTCACCGAGGCCAAAGGCCGAGGTGAATATCACTAGGAAATAATTCCTATATTCTTTGTTGTCCAGTTATCCTCTCATGTTTGAGGGTTTGAGTGTTTCTCTCACGGTATAAGCCAGTTATTCACCATGGGATCAGGAATATGAGGAATATGTGTTTATCACACCTCGGGCTAAAGCCCTCCGGTGATAAATCACATATTCCCTCTCCCGTGGTGAATAACCTGTACTAATTTAATACCTTAAATAATCTGGTGCTAGACCATGAATGCTCTTACAATTCCATAAAGTAGTCTCTTCTTTGTTTCACATTCATAACTTTTATGTCAATCAATAAGTCTATTCCTCTTACATTTACATAATCATAATTACCATATATAGTAGTATGTTTTTATTGACAAAAAAAAGGTCACATATGACCAAACTAACATATAACGAATATAATATAGATAGTAACAGCTCTATTTTTCATCCGTCGTATTTTGTTAATGTTAATTTCAGATGTATAAGTACTATAACCAAACAATAATGGCTTAATCAATCTTAGATTGAATGTAATGTAATGTAACTTTTTTATATAATTCAGAGGTGGGCCTGGTGGCCCCACCTCTGTTTGTTTTTCCCCTCATTGTCAAAATGCTCAATTTTGAGTATCAAAATTTCGGAGACTTTTGGGGGTTTTTTGGGCCAATTTAACCTTTAAAAAGTGTCGGCATTAGCCTTTTATCTTAATCAGAATTACATG
Organism: Platynereis dumerilii; assembly: GCA_026936325.1. NCBI lineage: Eukaryota > Metazoa > Annelida > Polychaeta > Phyllodocida > Nereididae > Platynereis > Platynereis dumerilii. Next base: position 31,301,309 of record JAPTHN010000011.1, read on the forward strand.
TGGGTACTCACGATATTGTCCTTGCTTGTTAACTTTACAATTCTTCCTCAGAAATTGCCTCAATTTCCGAGAATAGGACTCGGGAGATCGACTAAACTGTTTACATTTCGCGCCACAGGAGGGAAACGGAAATAGCGGACGATCATTCACGCATGCGCACTTGCGTCATTAGCGTTGTTTTGAATGGGTTAGTTTACATTTTGTAACTCCCTTTGATAAATAGCCATTCTTGAGTTTCTGAAGCTTTGTCCACCGTCAGTTTCCTTAATTGCCATGGTTCATGGGGTAAAGCTGGCAGGTGTCAAAGCTGATTGCACTTTGCAAATGTAGCTACATGCAGGCAGTTGGTAAGTGACACTTGAAAGTCTTCATGTTGAATTGCAATTAAGTCATTCAGGCATTCAGCCTGATCAGTACCAATGGCAATCATTACTTTGAAATAACTTACCATCCTTGATCCCCTCCTTGATTAGGCAAGTTCATACAATCTGAGGAGTCCACAACCTCATGGTTTCATTGAAAAGATTCATATCAAGCCATCTATACATTTGTAGGCAGAAAAACTGAAATATTAATGTAATTTATGACAAAAATTTATGTTATTTGACAATTTTCTCTCTTTGTGACTTTCATGCAAAAGTTCTAAAAAGTGATAAACTACAATTGTATTTTCCATTTCTTGCAATGCGGATTGTGTCATTTGTTACTGCCTGTACCAATGATTGTGTGTAAGTGAGAATAAATTGTATACATATATATGTTTTAATAATACAAGGCAAGTGTTTGATAATATGGGCATTTTTGAAAGCATTCGCAACTTGGAAGCATGAGGTAATTATTATTGGTAAAGCAAGAAATTGACAGCCTATAAAAATTCTGATCGTTCACCATCAGTTAGTGATTTGTATCAAATGTGAGTCTTGTGAAGTCCAATAGTTTTCAAACGACTGTTTTTGTTTCGCTTTTGTTTTTTGGTCGTTCCAACTGTCAACAGGTCAAAAGGAGTGGAAAGCATTGCGCATTCAAAATAGCTTGTGTTTCAGCAAATTTTGCATTACAATGTTTTGGTGGCATTTGCATAGGATTTTCATTTTATTCGTTAAAATTGCTGGAGATTTAGATGTTCAAATCAAAATGCACAATCTTAGGCATGTGAATTTCATCTTATCAAAAGCTCTGTTCTTGCATTTTTTTAATCTGACACAGGGAATTGCTTGTTTTGCACTTTTTTGTCTTACAACCTGTCTTACAGTGTCTGTGGTACTTTCGGTATTGCTTAAGCACCATTTCTTGTCTGTGCTCTGTTTTTGTTACGTTCATGAATACAGATAAAGATGATAAGTGCCATCCAACTTGAATGCCCACCTCTTTTCATTCCGCTCGCGATATGAAATCTAGTTGAATAAGAGAATCGCGGGGTAAAAATGAGCTCAAGTTTACAGGCTGTAATAAACAGGACATTTCCTTTTTGGTTCAGTGCAGAATGAATTTTGGGCAAATGCATGGCGTACAATATAAAATGAAGTTGATACAGTGTATTATGAAATAAAATCCATTTATTTCAGATAGGAGGCTATCTACAAGGTCAGATTGAAACAGCAATTGGTTTTGAGTTCTTGGTTGACCAGTGGCCTTCATTTTCCAACATATTTCTTCGAACAGGCCCTGACTATGTAAGTCTCTCTCTGTCATTTCAGTTACATATTAGGCTATACAATTGCTCCCAGTAGTTGGGTGAAAACATCATCAAGCCAAGATGATGACATCAACGACAACGTTCTGTTGGATGAAATGATTCACTTGAAATCAATTTTTTACTGATTGATTTATTCATCAATTCGTTAAGTAGACGATCTATCTGTCCATTTATATGTATCCTCCTTTCTTTCAGAGGTATACATTCTTAAAGGGACTGATGGTATGCCACAGCACAGACACTAGAGTCATGAAAAATATATTGAGGGATTCTGACATACTCAAAGGCATGGAGGTGGTCTTTTTTACAAGTAAGCGATTACGCGTTGCGCAATGGTCATCAGAGCTAGAATTGAACAATAGCTAACGATATAGACTACGATTGAAACAATCATCCCTGGGGGCCGATTTCGCCAACATAGCTTTAAAAGTTAGACCTGGTCTTAGCTCCTTTAAACCTGGTTTAACTAAGACCCTTTCACCAACTGCGTTTTAGTCTTTAGACTAGTCAAGGATCAATGATTCTGAAACACTGTTTCTATAACTTACAGAATAGTGATGTAAGACTGTTTCAGTGTCAAGTGATACTGTCTTGGAGCCGGTAGGACTGGGCACAAAGAAATTTCTTGAAACCATTGACTTGTTGAGTTTTTTATTTTGTCTCTTTGTTCTCCTCCATTGTTCATCCCCTCCTCCCCCCCTCAAAAAAAGGGTTAACTCCAATTAATTTGGGCCAATGGAGCACACTGACATGGCCGGTAAAATTAGGGAAATCGGGCATGAAATTGCCTGGAAATTTCTGAAGCTCACAGGAAATTTTTGAACTTGACAGTAGTCGCAAGACTTGCATCCGGAGGTGGGAAATTTTGCTGTACATACTTCATTTAATTACCTGAGAATTCTCTTTTTTAAGCCTCCAAATTGAGACGATTAAAGAGCATGGACTAAGCACAATGCAACACCAAACCTGTAATAGGCCTATTTAGGAACCTAAAACTACTGGAAAATATGACCAACTTTATCTCCTTTTTTATGTCTTTTTTTTTTATAACGTACAATGTGGGCCTGAACATCAACATGACCTTGGTATATTACCAGAAGCTAAAGCATGATAGTCACAGGTGCAGGAGTGAATACATTACTGGGGGATGCCCATAAAATAATGTGCCTCAAAAATCCGAAAATAAGAAAAAACGTATGCACGATTCTGCCCCAACTTGAAAAATGCTAGAACTATTTTCAAAAAATGGAGAAATTCGCAAGGACCAAATGCCCAGGAAATTTCGAAAAGGTAGGATATGTTAAATGCAAGGGATATTTGGCTTTTCATGAAGATAAATAGATCGATGAATGGATACATTGATAGGCTGGTTGATAGGCTGGTTGATGGTGTGGGAAGTAAATTTTTTTTTCTAAATTTGATGGGCTTTTTTTTATCTTAAAAAGTACCAGCCCTCCCCATGCTTGCTATATTCCTTGGCTTGCTTAGACAATTGAGGTATTGTGTTTGTAGCAGTTGTACTGTTCAGATACTATGTGCAAACTTTCACCAAACTTTTATTCTTTGATGCTGCTCTGCTTGACTGATTGGCTTAGCCAAACCAGGTCTTAGCTTAGACCCGGCTCTTCTCTTGAGCCCAGGTTGGTCATCATCCAAAATGGCCCATAACCTTTGCTAATTCATGAATACTTAATTAACTGACCCAGTTTTGGCTCAGTCAATCAGGGACTGTACATCAGAGTTTGAAATTTTTGCTTATGTTTCACACAGTTACAAATGGAGAAATTGTGTATTGTTGAAAGGTGCTATCACAGTTCCGAAAATTCCAATGAATTATGTATTTTCACAGTTCTGAAATGAAACTGTTTGAAAGTTTGTTTGTTTTGCACTGTTTTTCTTAGTTGCCAGTAATCCTCTAAGTGTCCATAATCTGACTAAATCTGCCTGCAAAATGCTTATGACCTAAATAAGCAGCCAATCACAGAAGAGGTTGGAAATAGCAGAAAGCCCTGTCCATTTTAGCAGGGCTTGCATGGGGAGGATGAGGTTGGTGAAATCGGGCCTGAGACTTTTAAATCTATTTAAATATTAAGTTCAATTTTGAGTATACATTGTATCATTATTTTTCCTATTATGTACACATGACATTTTGATGACACAATGTTTGTATCAAAATTTCACCTCGGTGACAAATAAGTAATCTGTATTGGTATCTGTATCTGTTTCTGTATCTGTAACTGTATCACTCCACCAAAGCTTCAAAGAAGAAATTTTAACAATTTTTAAACTTGAAATTCTGCATGATATTGTGTTGCATTCTAGACTTCCCAAGTGATGGACTGAAATTCTACAAGGAACTTTTCCAGTCCTTGCAGACTGACGTTGGGACAAGGAGTCACCTGTATGTGACAGACATCAAACACCTGAAGGCTTGGTGAGTGCGTTTCAAGAATTTAAGAATAATTTTGTAGCTTTTCTCTTTATTTTTTCTCATGGCTCCAAAAATATTACAGCGATGCACTTTGATACTGAAAAAGAGTGTACTGTTGCACTGTGAAAATGGCACTTCGTGTGTCATCATACAGATGATTTGTCATGATCATACCCAATACTTTCAATGTTTGTTTTAAGGAGACTTATCCCTCTTGTTGGTGACAGCCAAACGAAAGGATTATGTATTGGATTTTCAATCCAAAATCAGTTATGACAAGTCAAATGGTCTTCTCTTGATGATGACTAATCAAACTGCCTCTATGTTTCCCATGTTGAAAGTATAGAAGATGACACTTCATCAGCTATCATGAATCACGAAGTGCATGTTTCACAGTGAACTGATCCTCATTTTTTCTTTATCAAAGTGCATCGCTGTAATTATATTTTATAGCGAAACACATTGATATAGAATTAAAGTGGACTGTGGCACTGTGAAAATGGCACTTCGTGACTCATGATAGCCGAAGAAGAGTCATCTTCTCTACTTTCAACATGGGAAACATAGAGTCTGTTTGATTAGTCAGATCAAGAGTAAGCCATTTGACTTCTCATAACAAATTTTAGAGTGAAAATCAGATGCATAATCCTTTCGTTTGGCTTTCACCAACAAGTGGGATAAGTCTCCTTCAATCAAATTAACATTGAAAGTATTGGGTTTGATCATGACAAATCATCAGCATGATGACACACGAAATGCCATTTTCACAGTGCCACAGTCCACTTTAATTATATATCAAAGTGTTTCGCTGTAATGGTTATTGAGATTATATGCCTCCTGCAAGCAGGAGTGATTCACTCAGGTGAATAAATGATCAATTACAGTTTTCCTCGTATAAATATCAGATAAAAAGTACCAAAAATGATTTAGTTTTGTGATTGGTCAATTTCAGTCAACTGCCAGAAGGCTACTCAGACTGCAAACTGACTGAAGATGATGCAGAACTCCCCAACAATACCTGGGAGCAAAAGGGAGAGAACAGTATCGACTTTATTAAATTCCAGATCAGACATTTCCCATCAGTTGGAATCAAGGATAACCAAGGCCGTTTGGTAGCTTGGGAGCTTACCTACTTCTTTGGCGCTATGGGTATGCTGTATGTGTTGCCTGAGCACAGGGGAAGAGGCTTAGCTCAGTATGTCATCTACAAATTGTGCAAAGAGTTGATCTTGCGGGGAAGAAACGTCTTCTGTTTTGTAGAACATACGAACATTGCTTCAAAACGGCTTCATGAGAAATGTGGCTTCTATGAGCAACCTTGTATAAACAGCGCTTTTGCAATTTTGCGAAAAAACATTTGAATTTTAATTGAAAGCTGTTCTGAAATTCTCCCCACTGGACTATCTTTGGAATTATCAAGCAGATTGCCTGAAGACTAACGAAGGCGGAGTTGGCATGACACAACTGTCTGTTATCTTATTTATCACTCCCTACAAGACCACGAGTGGGCTAATATGTGAGTCATCTGCATTAACAACTATCCACTAGAGGAACCCTAAATATCTGTTGTAATGTAACATGAGTAATTTATGTGAACATCTTTATTGACATGTGCCATTTTAGGCAGTCAGCCCACGAAGGACTTGCAAGTCACAATAAAATATATATGAAACTTCAACAGCACATTATAACTTTTAAAAAGATATACTCTTTGACTTTGATCCCCATTAAAAAAATGAAATTGATGATGAGGCATGACCTCTCTGTTGTTTCAATAGTTTGCTAACATGAAATACAATTACATGATTTACTATACCTTGTTTTACTAAAATATCTTATCAGACTTGATGATTTTTTTATGCCGCTCATTTGACCTGTGTTCTGTGATGTAACCCATGAAAGTTCAATAAAGATCAGGTCTGCAGATAACACCTGTGTTAGATGACCAATGTGCACAAACAGCTGATTGACCTACAAAGTACGAACAGCTGATTGGTCAGAAGATGGCAAGCCCAGAACCGCCATTCTGTGGCAAAAATTAAAAAAAACTGCTAATTCGTGATTTGATTTTGGAAGATGCTGACTGTTCTGACACAAGAACAACTCCCAGAGGCCTTGGCAGCCATCAAGGCACAAAGGACGGGGGCCATCTCAATAGTAGTAAGTACACAGGCAATGCCTCCTTGTATGTCTTGTATGTAAATACAATTTATTCAAACTTGCATGCTAATTTGTGATTTAGATAATTGCATGGAACAAAGTAACATATATGAAGGCTTTGAACAAGGCTTTAAATGTTCTCCCTTTGTTCAGCATCCTCCACCAGTATCCTGAACAACTAAACTTCTTATATACGGTACCGGCATGGTAGTGTAACAGTGCTACCTTATGATACATACACCAAAGTGATGGAAATGGGAGGGAGCTTGGGGGCTCAGCTCCCCTGATAGAAAAAAACTAGGGGAGCTATGCCCTGCTACAGTTCCCCCAATGATCAGGGGTGAAATTACAATTATCATGTTACTTCTTCAATCCCTTTAAAAAAAAATAGGAATGGTGCTGCTGCTGCACCAACTGAGAGCTCCATTTCCATCACAGATACACCCTTTATTGTATCATCCACTTAGACCATCACTGTATGTTTTATAATGTTTCCTGTATGATTTCTAATAAATTATTTGTTTGAATTTTGGTATTATTGACTTTTCAATCAGTTGAGGTATTAAAATGGTAACACACCTGTAGCATTCAAAACATTGTGTGTAATCTCTCAAGCCTTGTTTATAGCATGTGTTGTTGGAACATTCTACCATAAGAAGTGCGTCCAAATGAACGGGTGTTCATGGAATCCCAACCTCACTGCTACATGAAAATGCTAATGTCGCATTCACCAGTATGAGTGTTTACCAGACAGTAGGCCTAGATACTTTTGGCTGGGATCTCTCAAGATTTACCAACATCACGGAAAATAAAACTACCAAAGTAGCATCGCAGATCAACCTGGGAAGGATATAATGCAAACAAAACAATGATATGTATAATGATTAATTGTTCACTGGAACTTACTTTTTTGGCATAACGTTTCAGCCTCTCAGCTAGAGGCCTTGTTCACATGTGAATGGAACACAGGATGGCTTGTTGTGTTTGGTGTTGTTAACACTCAGGAGTTGATTGTACACAGGGGGGAGTTGGTAGCCTTGGTCACGGTTCATGTCGGGGTGTTGTTGCCTGATGTATACACTGTGTACCAACCAAGTGACCCAATTAAGGATTTTCTTTGTTTACATTTTGCTAGTTTTCATATATATATAGAGCAAGAAACAAACGTTGCCATATAGCCAGTATGCTGTCTTATAGTATACAAAATACACATACAAAATTAGGAATCAATCAGTCAAGTTTTCTGGGAGATTAGGCAGTTTTAGTAAATTTTTGTGCATTTTTTACTAGAATCACCAAATCTTATGATTGCTAAATATTTAAAGCTTTAAATTTCACATCAAGATTTCTGATACATAAATACAGCATACTGGCTATGTTATATTGTAATTACATTGGTTTCTTGTCTAAGATTCAAGATTTTATGATTAACTAGGTCGCTTCGCATAGAGCAAACGGTACACAGTGTATATGGATTCCTTGATCTTCCGTTTTATCCAGTCTGGCTCTCTACACAGTATCTTGGCGTTGCGCATGGAGATGGTATGTCCAGTGCTGATACAGTGTTGATCAACGGCTGAGGGGTTGTCGAACTTCTGGTGCTCTTTCAGTCTGGTGTTGAGGGACCTCTTTGTTTCTCCGATGTATGTGTGGTTCTGATCTTGATCACAAGTTATATGATACATTATGCCACATTTGTTGACCTCAGGTGTTTTGTCTTTTGGGTGTACCAGGAGTGAGCGGATTTTATTCTGGGGCTGATGGTAAGTGCTGATGCCGTGTGATCTGAAGATTCTGACGAGGTGCTCAGAAATGCCTTTCACATATGGGATGCCTAGGGGAAGCTGGGGCACAGTGAATCGCAGTACACAGTGAATCAGCTGAATTCCCAGGATTCTCATTTCTCAATAGCAATATTTTAAATTTTTTTCATTTGTTTGATGTATTTTATAAGCACTCAACAGAATCTAGTATAACATTTGATAAAACATATACCTTTTTGACATTATGGGATGAAATAGGATTTTTGGCTTGAAAACCTAGAATTTTTGGATTTTAAATTTGTTTAAAAGTGCAGATAAATATTGAATTATTTACAACCATCATAATATGTGTCAAGGGGGAACATCCAATAGAAATAATTAACAGGTGATGCATGAACACATGGCTCAAATTGGTGAAATATGGTGATTTAGGTGAGGAGTAGCCGTGGGGGGAACAGTGAATCGGGGCACAGTGAATCACTATGTTTTCTGTTGTTGTGACCATAATAACTAATATCGTATTTCAGAAGTACTGAGAATAGCCTATATTAATGATTACATCCATTACAATTTATGCTATATATAGTCCGGTTGCTGAGGCCCAAAAATGGACCCGAGCGGTAACCGGCTGGAATACATTCATTCCAAAGCAGAATTTTCTGAATTTTTCAGAAATGGTATTTTTATTGTTCTATCTGGGGGCTATCTTGGTCAAAAATGGTTACCATGGCAACCAAAATATAAAAAAATACTTAGATAATTAAATCTAGTAATTTCCATATCTCTGTGTCTTTTTATCCAATAGACAAAATTTTAGTGTCGATATATATGTTATCAAACATGCCCGTGTCATTGGTACTATTGGGGTTAAGGTCAAAGGTCAACTTCATTTGCATATTGAATGTTTCTACATAAAATGTACCCATTAAAAGAAGATGGTTTGTTATATTTTATGTTTCACTTACTCAAACTTGGATATTATTGTGAAATCCAAACACAAATTTATTTCAGCATTCATCCACAAAAAGATTAGACCCAAATTACGATATTTGATTCAGTTATAATGTGAAAAATTTCCATAGAAACAGGAAAGTTGATCTACCTTGCAATTTCTCGGTCATTGAAAAATTGACACTCATCTTTCACGCACCACGTATACATCACTTTAGTTCGATTTTATACATACACAAATGTAACTTTCCTTTGTAGGAATGTAGCAATATGTTGTAGAACTTGCATTTATTCTAAATTTACCTAATGCTATCTGTTATGTTGCCATGGAAACAGTTTTAATACGAAACAGAATTACAAAATATGCTCTTCCCAGCATGTATATGCTCCGGATTGTAAGCAGCCAGAAAAGATGGATTCTGAAGCAGAATTTTCAGATTTTTTCAGTAATGACTTTTTTAGTGTTCTATCTGAATGCTATATAGGTCAAAAATGGTTTCCATGGCAACCAAATTATAAATAGATGTTCAGTTGATGAAATCTAGTAATTTCCATATCTCTGTGTCTTTTTATCCTATAGAATAAATTTAAGTGTCCATATATATGTTTCCAAACATGCCCATGTCATTGGTACCACTGGGGTTAAGGTCAAAGGTCAACTTCATTTGCATATGGAATGTTTTTTCATAAAATGTACCATTTAAAACATGAAAGTTTGTTATATTTTGTGTTTCACCAAGCCAGATTTGGAAATTATAGTGAAATCCAAGCACCAATTTATTTCAGTTAGCATCCAAAAAAAAAGAAGATACCCAAATCATGCAAATGGCAAAGCTTAATAACACGAAAAATTGCCATAGAAACAGGAAAGTTTATCTACCTTGAGATTTCGGGGTCATTGCAAAATGGACACTAATCTTTCATGGACCACATTAACATCACTTTAGTTCAGTTTTATACATACACAAATGTAACTTTTCTTTGTAAGAATGTACCAATATATCTTGTAGAACTTGCTTTGTTTTTAATTTACGAAATGCTAGCTATTCTGTTGCCATGGAAATAGAATATGATAAAGAATTACAAAATATGTTATTCCCAGCATGTATATTTTGACCTGGGGGTAAGCAGATGGGAAAGATTGATTTGAAGCAGAATTTGTCAGAAATGGCATTTTTATTGTTCTGTCTGAATGACAAATTGTTCAAAAATGGTTTCCATGGCAACCAAAATAAAAACAAGTACTTAGTTCAATGCAATCAAGTAATTTCTATATTCCAGTGTCTTTTTTCCAATAGGCAAGATTTTTGTGTCGATATATCAATATATATGTTATCAAGCTTACCCTTTCGCCGTGGGTTACATGAAGGATGCAGGCCTATTGAAGGGGTCCTGAGTTAGTAGGAAAAAGTTTGTCCTGTCCATGAAATACATTACTCAGGCCTGGTTTCACCAAGATGGGAGGCTGGATTTGCCTGATCCAGTCAATCGGCTTGTCATGTTTCCATTAGAGCATGTCCTATATGACCATGGCTGATGGGTCAACCAAGGAAGGTTTTGACAATGTGTGTACATGCTGACATGTTTCTCACTATGATTGCTGCTGGATTAATGATCAAGCTTTCTTAAAGAGTATTTTATTTGCCATGTTTTCCTGGGACTAGGGTACTGGGCAGAACCGTAATATAGTTTCCTGTCGCTGGGCTCCATGGTGGGTGGGGAGCTTGGAGGACGAATTAGAAAAAAGGCATTTTCTTTGCAAAACTCGCAAGAATCTCAAGGGAAATGGCAGCAGTCATCATCAGATGACTACATCAACCTGGCCAGCTCAATGGCAACAAGGCAATCAGAATAATTTATCCAGATCAATATTTTGTTATAAAACCGACAAGAAATCCTCCTTCTATGAACAACAAACTAATACTCGATATGATAAAGAAACCCAAAGAAATGAGCCAACAACAAGATGGAACCATCCTTGTCAAGACAAGGAATGTAAAAAAAAAAAGAAAAGTTCTTTAGCTAAAAAATACTGCAGAAACCAGTGTATCTGTTGAGCCTCAACACTCACCAAACATTGGAACAGTGAACAACCCCGATATCTCTTATCCTATAGATGCTGCTATAAATGTCAGCATTTCAGACACATAGTAAATGGTGTTCATGAAAAGATGACTAGACGTTAGTGGGCGCTGCGGCTCCCAAGACCACACACAATCAAGAGAACAGCCATGCTTGGCCCCTCCTATTATGTAAATTATTATGATGCTTATCAATCATATGGAAGAACTTGTAAGCAATGAATTAAGGAAAAATAAATTCTGACGCTGCAGGCAGCTTCAGCCGTATCCTTCCCAGAGTCAAGAAGACTCAGGGACCAGAACTCTGGCATTGACAGTACTGTTTTGTTGTGGCAGGATGCCCATGACCTCAGCCTCATGTTCCATCAAAAAGAAGGATCCAACTGGAACAACACAACATCAACAGACCCCATTGTCACAAGAAGGCTCAGAAAATGACAGTAGGAGATTCCAAAACCCTCCAGATACCCGCTGCAGACACTCTCTCCACAGTAGCCTGTTAATTACCATAACCTTGAAGATCAGGTATCATAAGATTATACCAGTTTCATGTGGGGAGAGTTAGGGAAGTTCTCCTTCCACTGACATGATGGTTCATATCCTACCAACTCACCTGGCTCCCATCTCCAATTCTCCATGTCAAAATATATACATGGCTATATAGTTGGAAATGCAGCCATCTAAGCAACTTCTGAGTGCTTATGAGGGTTTATTGACAAGATGGCAGTCCTCGACATGTTGCATGTGAAGGATCTTTAACTTGCCCAGTACAGATAGAGATGAAGGATCTGCCAATTTAACATCCAAATAACATACATCTGGGATTTTGCTGGTGAGGATCTACTGAATATATTTAGATTTTCCTCACATTGTTCGAACCCATCAGATCAGACCTGGACCATGACCACTAAGCCACACAGCTGCCAAAGGAGCTAAAAAGGCATAAATCTGTAAATTATTTTTCTACTTTTCTATTATTTAATACTGAAAGAACACAAATAAAAGAGATTTGCTTTGCTACAGATATCTATAGACCAAAATATTAAAGTGTGAGACGAGTTGCAAGTTATTTTGTATGCCATGCCATGCATGAGTTACAAACAGATAAAAATATTTTTGCCAAAATTGTAATTGCCACGCATAACTAGAATATCCTCATGACAGCCTGTTACATTGTTACAATAATGCCCATATCAGTGTTAGCTCCTGGTTGCACATCTTTTGTTATATTTAGATTCAGTTTTTATGCAACTGGTTTATGCCTTTTTTATGCAACTGGGTGAAAATATCTGTTATGCTGCCAGCTGGGTTGCCAGCCAGCCCGAGTGCCAGTCAGCACCTCCCAGCCAGCTGATACGAAAATTGTTCAGCTGGCCGTCTCAACTGCTTTCTCGTTACCCGGTTGCATATTTCATCAGTTGACAAACTGATCATGCCAAAAATTGACTCCCAGTTGACAACTTTGCCAGCTGGAAAAATCTCAGCTGACAGTGTGCCAACCAGCTGGGCGCCTGCTTCATAACAGATATTTGGCATAACAGATCATGGGGTGCCCCTGTCCTTACAGGTTAGGGGCCTATGACAGAGGCTACTTTAGATAATTTCAACATCATTTGAACAAAATTAGTCTTTGGGGTTGACCAGGATGGTCTCAGAAGAAAATTTTGCTAAATCATTAGCCCCTATGACAGTACCCTTGTTTTCTCTGGCATTATTGTGTTCTTTTCCTGGTTATGTAATTGAAAGGCCTGACGAAATGTACATAGAAAGTTGAGACCCTGATACACCTCCATGCCAAGTTGGGTAGTGATAACAACAACAGTTATCTTTAAATTGCCTATGAAAGATGAAGCTAAACACTAACAGAGTCCTACTCAGGCTAGGACCCTCAATAGTTTCACAGCACAGTGAGGACAGTACCTCGAGACCTCCAGGCCTGAAGACATTGGAGTCCTCAGTACATGTACGTGGTAATTTCCCAGACTGATAAACTTATGTTGCAATTAGTCATGTTTCTGTTGCCATGGCAACCAATTTTGACCAAGTTTGAGCCAAAAAAAAAACAAGTCACAAAATTCTGTTTCAGAATCAACCTAATCTAGCGTCTTACCACCCAGATTAAATATTACGCTGGGAAGAACATATTTGGTGATTCTGTTATTTAGCAAAACTGTTTCCATGGCAACAGAGATGACATTGTGTAATCTTAAATAAAAGACAAGTTCTACATAATATACATTCTTATGAAGATATGTCACATTTTAATATGTTTAAGAACTGAAGTTAAGTATATGTGGTGCACTAAAGCTGCAATGAATCGCAAGGCAAATCAACTGTCCTGTTTCTATGGCAATGTCTTGCATGATAACAAAATTGAGCATCACAGTTTTGGTCCTTTCTTCTTGTAGATGGATGCTGAAATAAATAAGTGCTTGGATTTCACTATGATTTCCAAGTCTGGCTTGGTGAAACTCAAAATATGACAAACGTTCATGTTTTAAATGGTAAATTTTATGAAAAAACATTCCATATGCAAATGAAGTTGACCTGTGACCTTAACCCCAGTGGTACCAATGACATGGGCATGTTTGATAACATATATATGGACACTTAAATTTATTCTATAGGATAAAAAGCCACTGAGACATGGAAATTACTTGATTTAATAAAATAAACATTTATTTATAATTTGGTTGCCATGGAAACCATATTTGACCTATATAGCATTCAGATAGAACACTAAAAATGCTATTTCTGAAAAAATCAGAAAATTCTGCTTCAGAATCCATCTTTTCTGGCTGCTTATAACCAAGATCAAATACACATGCCTGTAAGAACATATTTAGTGATTCTGTTTCATTTTAAAACTGTTTCCATGGCAACATAATAGATAGCATCTTGTAAATTTAAAAAAAAGCAAGTTCTACAACATATTGGTACATTCTTACAAAGGAAAGTTACATTTGTGTAAGTATAAAATCGAACTAAAGTGATGTATACGTGGTGCGTGAAAGATGATTGTAAATTTTTCAATGACCGAGAAATTGCAAGGTAGATCAACTTTCCTGTTTCTATGGAAATTTTTCGCATTATAACTGAATCAAATATCGCAATTTGGGTCTCATCTTTTTGTGGATGGATGCTGAAATAAATTTGTGTTTGGATTTCACAATAATATCCAAGTTTGAGTAAGTGAAACATAAAATATAACAAACCATCTTCTTTTAATGGGTACATTTTATGTAGAAACATTCCATATGCAAATGAAGTTGACCTTTGACCTTAACCCCAATAGCACCAATGACACGGGCATGTTTGATAACATATATATCGACACTAAAATTTTGTCTATTGGATAAAAAGACACAGAGATATGGAAATTACTAGATTTCATTATCTAAGTATTTTTTTATATTTTGGTTGCCATGGTAACCATTTTTGACCAAGATAGCCCCCAGATAGAACAATAAAAATACCATTTCTGAAAAATTCAGAAAATTCTGCTTTGGAATGAATGTATTCCAGCCGGTTACCGCTCGGGTCCATTTTTGGGCCTCAGCAACCGGACTAATTCATTGCTACAAAGGCAGTTTTTGGTTTCGGAAATATTCTGAGAAATTGCAAAGGTTGAAATTTTTTATTCCAATGTTCAGCATTCCAATTTAAATTTGTCTTTAATATTTTTATATTTCTAAAAAGAAATGACAGTGATTAACTGTAAAATGAGCACTGATTCACTGTACCCAGTGCCAGTACACAGTGAAATGTTTTTTTGCTTATCTTTCGTAGAATATATCTCGGAAATCCCAAAGAGTGCCATTATTTTCTTGCTAGGCATATATAGTAGACACTATTACCTTTCTCTAAAGACATTCAAAAAGAAATATCTTTGTAACTCTAGTTAAGATAAACTTATCCGATTCACTGTGCCCCCGCTTCCCCTACTGTTTGTAGTCTCCCTGTAGATGCGGGTTGTCTGGGCTCCGTCTGGTCTTTCTCCTTCGGTTTCGGCACGTGCATCGCCCATTTGGTGTAACCATTAGCAGACAGAACAGTTTTCATGTGTTGGACTTCTTTATGTTGGTCTTCTTCTGTTGTGATGCACTGCTTGGCTCTGTACATGAGTGTTCTTACAACAGACCTCTTATGTTCAAGTGGGTGGTGCAACTAAAAATGGAGGTACTGGTCTGTGTGTGTTGGTTTTCGGTACACAGTCAACTTAGTGTCGCCGTCGTCCAGAATGTTGATGCACAGGTCCAGGAAGGGGAGTTTTCCGTCCTCTTCAGGTTCAATGGTGAACTGGATATAATTATGCTGGTCAAAGCTGTTAATGTGGGCAAAGACTTCATCAACAAAATATTCATAGGTGGCTGCTCCCACATCATCAACATATCTCAACCACAGGGAGGGGGGATTAGGTGCAGTGGAGAGGGCGATATCTTCAAAATCTTCCATGTATATGTTACAGACAATTGGCGAAACAGTGGAGCCCATTGCAGCTCCATGTGTTTTGCTGGTAGTATGTATTGTCATAGACAAAATAGGTGGTGTTCAAACAGAACTTGCGGCTCAGTTAGCTGTTCCACCTTTAGATCGCATCTTGATTTGAGTGTTTGATCTTGCATGAGTCTTGTGCGGATGATCTCTAATGCCTTATCAACAGGGACGCTAGTAGAGACGGCCGAGACATCAAAAGAGACCAACTTACGTCCTGGTGGGTCTTGTGTATTCTTCACGCTGTGGATGGTGTTGCCTTGAAGAGGGGCCAGTATGTCTGCCAGGTATCTTGTAGCATTGTAGGTTATACTTCCACAGGCTGATACGATGGGTCTCAGTGGTGCTCCTGCTTTTTGGATCTTGGGTGCCCCGTAGAACTTTGGTGGTTCGTCTGATTCTGGGTAGATCCGCCAGTACAGTAGATCTGGTATTGATTTCTTCCTCTTCCAGTCTCTCAGGATGGTAATCAGTCTGGTCTTGTATTTCTGGGTGGGGTTCCTTGGGAGTTTGGTGCATGTGTTAGTATCTCCCAGTAGTTTGTTGACCTTTTCCTTGTAGTAGGTGTTAGTATCTCCCCGTAGTTTGATGACCTATTCCTTGTAGTCTGCAGTGTCCACGATGACTGCGGCTCTGCCTCTATCAGCTGGTAAGATCATGGCTGTTGTATTTCTTGAGGTAGTACAATGCTCTTCTTTCATCCATGGTGATGTTTGGTGATGGCAGTTCGGCACTTTTCACAGCTTTAACAACGTCGCTTCTGAGGCTGTCTGCTACAGTTGCTGGTAATTTTCTGGCTGCAGATTCTGTCTGGGCGATGATGTCATTGATGGGCATTTTGGTGGGGGTTATGGCATAGTTATATTAAGTTCTCTCTTCAAAACTAAGACTTCATTCTGAGACAACTGTCTTTTGCTGCTATCTATTACCCGCCTGTCAGTGTTGACTGCTTCATCAGATGGCTTCTGTGTTTCTTGTCTGCTTCTTTTCTCGATAAGATTCTTGAATTTATGTTGCTGTTTGATCTTGGTCTCCTCCAAAACTTTGCTATGTGCTTTGTCCATGAGTTTCTCTATTTCCCTCTGGGTGTTGTTACTTACGATTGAGAAAAGTGAAGTTTTGAGTTCTGCTTCTTTTTTTTCTGAGTTGGTTGATCGTGTAGTAGCTTTGTCTGGTCCGTATATCTAGCAGTTTCCTCTCTGCATTGGCTAGCACCTTCTCTGCTTTCACTCCAGGTACATTTTTCGCTAGTTTTATGCTTACAGGTATGATTTTGGCCTTGGCACATTTGATGTTGAATGTCCTGTGATTTGTCCATCTTGCCAATTTCCTCACTGTATTTTCCAAGTTCCTGAGTGTTTTTAAGACTTCGCGTCCATGTTGACTGAGTGTTAACAACACCAAACACAACAATACGTCCTTTGTTCCATTCAAATGCGAACAAGGCCTAGCTGATAGGCTGAAACGCTATGCCAAAAAATTAAGTTCCAGTGAACAATTAATCATTATACATGGATATACCTGGCCAAGAACAACTTATTATCCATAAAACAATGATAGTTGCCGCAATATAGTCAAATACGTATTGGGCACGCATGGTATATTATAATAAATCCTTAATGATAATTATATGTATGAATTAATACAGTGTTTGGTAAAATAAGATACCATGTATTCCAGATGGAAGGCTATCTGCAAGGTCAGATAGAGACAGCAATTGGTGTGGAGTTTTTGGTTGACCAGTGGCCTTCATTTTCAAACATATTTGTTCGTACAAGTTCTGACTATGTAAGTCTATTTCATAACAATCTGTCTAATTGGCTGTTATGTTACTTATATGATGCAGAAATGTGCCTTGTACTTAATAAAATGTAAACATGCAAAATTGTAGCAAATGGACTCAACAAGAAAGTTTTTTAGATGAAATAATAATAATCCATTAGTTTCAATTTTTTATTTATCTATCTATTTATTTGTATTTGTCCGTATCAGATGATCTATCTATAATTTAAATATCCATTTTTTTTTAGAGGTATGACTTTTTCAAGGAAGTGCTGCATTGCCACAGCACAGACAGCGGAGTCATGAAGAAGATATTGAGCGATTCTGACATTGTCAAAGGCATGGAGAAGGTCTACTTTGCAAGTAAGTGATTACATTTTACAGTTTTGCGCACAAGTTTGACAGAAAACATTTCTGCCATTTCCAAATCGTACAGTTTATTATGCTGCATTCTAGATTTCCCATACACGGAGCTTGAATTCTACAAAAAACTGTTCCAATCCTGGCAGAAGGACCTCTGGACAATGAGCCACCTGTATATGACAGACATGCAACACCTCAAGGCTTGGTAAATGCGATTCAATAATATTTATTAACTTGACTGCTGCAAGGCATAAGATACCTTTTTTGTGGATTGGACTCAGGTATATCATGTTTTTAGCTGTGATATGATTTTAACTGCAATATTTTTACTGTGATATTATTTTAATTTAGTATCTGTGATATGTTTGTATTTTAAAAGTGTACTGTCTCCCATATCTCTTTTTAGAGAGGCATGTTTTTATGATGTGACTTGTTTTTAGTTTGTTGTATACAGGGTGAGACATAAATAAAATATTTATCTATCTATCTATATCTTATACCGTATCTACTGCTTATGAAATATGCTTGATAAACCTTTGCATACATTGTACTCAAACCAAACAGGAGATATAATATTATCAGTCAGACGAATAATTAGATTATTCCTTAAAACCAAAATTATCACAGCTTGCAGCAATTTTTTCATAATTATTGCGACAAAAAGACAGCTATAAATAGTTAACTGTTTGAAATTGCAGTGAACTAGAAGAAGGTTACTCAGAATGCACAGTGACCGAGGATGATGCAGAGCTCCTCAATGAAGCTTGGGAATTCAAGGGAGAGAACAGCATTGACTTTGTTAAATTCCAGATCAGACATTTTCCATCAGTGGGGGTCAAGGACAACCAAGGTCATCTGGTAGCTTGGGAGATAACCTACTTCATGGGATTTGTGGGTATTCTGTATGTGTTGCCAGAGCACAGAGGCAAAGGTTTGGCTCAGTATGTCATCTACAAATTATGTAAAAAGCTGCTCCAGCAAGGAAGAAATGCCTTCTCTTTTGTGGAACACGTCAACACCGCATCCAAACGACTTCATGAGAAATGTGGCTTCTATGCGGAACCCGGCACAGAAAGTCTCTTTGCCATTGTGCGAAAAAACCCTTGAATTAGAAAAAAAACTGTTCTGAAATTCTTACAAAATCATCTTTGGAATTGTTAAGCAGATTGCCTGTATACCAAACAAGGAGGAAGTTGGCATGACACAATTGTGCTTCTGTTACCTTGAGAGGGCTAACATGCAATGTGCGTGTCCAAAATAATAATTATCCATGAGAGGGACCCTTGGACTTTACTCTTTTATCATGTCAGTTGTTTACAATACAATTTAATTGTAAATTGGAGTGTTTTAAATATCAATAAAAATAATGTGCAAGCACTTTAAGCAGCACAGACAGTGCTTGGTTCAAACACAGGCATACTGGTCACGGATACACTAAGGAGAAGAAGAAGAAGAAGAAGAAGAAGGCATGGTTGACCTTTGACCAATGGAAGCCAGTCAATTTTAGTTTCTTTATAATGTTTTCTATTACAGAAGGGCACCAAAAGTGACAGCTCTAAAGTTAAAAACCTGCAGAGAAGGTATAGTAAATTTAAACTAGAAATGTCGTAACCGGAAACCGGTGAGTGTTGCGCTGCCCGGACTTAGTCCTAAGGGTGAATCATGTATCTGTAGTTAGTGTATATCCCTCCGCGTAATATTTCAGTCAAATCTTGGCTCACAGGATTACTGCTGTCTTGTCTAAATACACATTTCCTGGCCATCCCACTGACCCAAACTATCCACCAGTCTTTGATTTTACTCTCCTGTCTTTCTGCCCAGGAGTAATTTACCAGCTTGTCATTGCTCTCTTATTTACGATTGGCACCACTGCTATTCCTTAAAAAAAAACGTGCAAGCACTTTTAAGAGTTGCTTGCATCTATCTATCTATCTATCTATCTATCTATCTATCTATCTATCTATCTATCTATCTATCTATCTGTTTAGCTGTCTATCTATCTGTTTAGCTGTCTATCTATCTGTCTATCTATCTCGAGGCCTTCCCTTCCTTCCCCCACTACATTCGGCATAATTACAAAATAGCCCCCGCCCTCTGATAACGGAATGAGCGAGACCATTGAAAAGCATAGGCTGCCACTCATTCCGTCAGAGGTGCGGGGCTTATTTCGTGATTATGCCCTACATTCCTCCCTTCATGCCTTTGTTCATTCCTTTGTTCATTCCTTCCTTCATTCCTTCTTTTCTTCATTCCTTCCTGCATTCTTTCCACCGAATTTGTAAACACTGGATCTAGCTGGCACTAGGATGCTTTTAGGACGAATTTAGTATAAACAAGTTGTTGATAACAGCTAACTTTTACAGTTAACATCAAACAGGACTGCTACAAGGTGTGTCATGTTTCTCACACATAGTTCCATGTGATAAATGGACATTCTTGAAGTATAAAGTATATGCTGACCTGCTTTTTTCACTTCTAAGGGAATACTTGATATGTGAACATGAATTAAGGTATGTTTTTCTTTAGGCTTTCTTATCATTGTCAGCTAATAGTAAATAACATGTCACATGAAATATTGTCCATTAGATTTTTAATATGATTGCACCATTTTCAATAAACTTCCTGTTGAGATTAATTGAGTACAAGCAAACACTGACATAGACCAACTGCACAAATCAAGTAAAAAAAATCATTGTACTTATATTTGAAATTAAAGATTAGATCTGCCAATTCTACATAGAATTCAACTTGCATTAAAATAACAAAACTGGTAAATTCACAACATTGGGGTGATATGAAACAATACCAATCAACACAATTGCATGTTTTTCAGAATTAAGGGAGTTCAATTCATTTTATTAGTCCAGAAGAGCCCCACCATGTCATAGGAACCAACAAAGCTGTAAAACAAATCTCACTGAATTGAAAGCAAGTGCCCCCCCTCAATGATGACTGTGATGCAGCCATAGTCCTGTGCCCTGCTATGTGAATGCATACAGGCCAGGAGACCAGGCTAATGCAGCCATAGCCACACTGGGGGAGAGTGTGTGTAGAACTGGGCAAGAAATACTTTCAAAATGTCACAATAAAGGCACTAAATGTTAGTTTAAAGATTCGGGGACAAACTTTATGACAGTAACGTAACATACAGTGAAGAAGGGCTCTAAAAGTAGTGGCAGGTGCCCAGTAGCTTTTACATAAAATCGGGGCAAGAATGTTAACATTTCAGTGTGTGCAAAAAAGCTTGCTTACGAAACCAAGGGCTTGCCCAAGGGGGGGGGGGGACACGCCCAGGGCAGCGCAATGAGATTGGTGAAAGAGAGTGAACTCCAGAGTGCTTACGAGATTGCATGAAATCCTTGGGGTTGTGAAAAATCCTCAACGTAAAATCGGAGGAGACTTTATTTTTCAGTGAATTAAAGTCAGGCTGGCACAAATTTATGAAATTTGATTGTGAAAATATAAAAATTTGTAATGCCATTTTCTGAGTTCTTTCTGCTTTAGATTTGCACCTGCTCTGAATTTTGACAGACCTTTAAATAGCCTTTCGCTAAAACTTTATTTGTTTGCTCTCTAATCTACAAGACAGGAGAGTAAGAAATGTTCCACATTTTGTCCTTAATCAACAGGAATGATACATGTATTACTGAACAAAATAAACAACATTATGAAACAAAGGTACGTTGGATTAATGATTAACTTATACATGTCCTATAATATAACACAATATCATGACAGTTCAATAAGGATTGGTTCTGCAGACATCACCTGTATTAGTTGACATACTAACAGCTGATTGGTCAAAGCATGCCATGCCTAGAACTGCCAGTCTGGCAAGAATAAAAATAAACTATTCATTCTGTTATTTAATTTTGGAAGATGCTGACTGTTCTGACGCAAGAACAACTCCCAGAGGCCTTGGCAGCCATCAAGGCACAAAGGACAGGGGCCATCTCAATAGTAGTAAGTATACAGGCAATGCCTCCTTGTATTCAAAATACCATTCATTCATACTAGCATGTCAATTTGTGATTTACATAATTGCATACAGCAAAGCAACACATACAAAGGCTGTATCCAATCTAAACTATTGTCGCTTTGGTCAGCGTTCTTTATGGTCCTTGAGCCTTGTTCAACTGGTTTCCTGACCAACTTAACTTGCAAACTAAGTATTCTTGGAAAAAGCAGTAACAACAACCTAACCGCTTTGCAAAATAAATCATTTGGCTATCCTTTGTCTCTTTAATGATATGGTAAAATAGCAATTTATACGTGGTCGATAGAGAGAAAATTAAAATGGTCAATCTCAGCAATAGGTATGATTGAGTTGGATCACTACCTACTACCCAGAGGAAAAAAAAGAGTAAATTTGAAGCACTTGAATTATTTAAATTACCAAATGTGCTCCGATTATAATGCAAAAATGCATTTGTATACTTTTCTGCAAGGGAGCGTATTTGGAGATTATGGATTGGTATATCAAAAGTATACATGAAGTATAATTTAAATAATTCGAGTGCTTCAAATCCATACTCTTTTCCTCGGGTAGCATGATATTATATGGTACATTTACATGTGGTTCTTTTTGGCGCTCCTTGCCATTGCCTCATTTTTTATAGGCCTACATAAACTGCTGGAATAACAAATTATTACAGTTCAAAACACGATAACAAATTATTAGATTGTGCACACAAATGATAAGCTATATTTGCCTGGCTATATCCCAGTAGTGTCCCTACTTTCCAAACATAGTTCACTGGTCTAATAAAGAAACGGTCTGTATTCAACATAATGTAAACTTAGAACTGTGTTATAAGGATCTCTCCAATACGATATTCGTCCTAGTTGGACACTACGCGTCGCACCAGTCGCATCCAATTTCCTCTCTCTCTCGCTAGAGTTCTCAAGTTATTGATGTCAGTCGATATTCCTAGGTTTTGCAGATCTTTTTTAACTGTATTCCACCAAGTTGTTGTTGGTCTTCCTGGATCTCGCCTTGCTTGTGTCATAAATTCTGTTAAGGCCTTGTTAGCAGGTGTTGCTTGAGACAGTCTCAATACATGGCCAAGAAATCTGAATCTTCTTTGTTTGATGGTTGTACTCCAAGGCTTTGTCTTTGTTCTTCTGTAAAGTTCTTCATTCGTGATCTTGTCCATTTTGGTGACATTGAGGCATTTTCTGAGAAATGTTCTTTGCTGCACATCAATTGTATTTTCAAGCTTTTTTGTTAATGTCCATAGTTCAGAATTGTATAAAAATATTGATGATACAAAGGCTTCGAATCGTCTGATTTTATTCTTTATTGATGATTTCTTGCTGGTGGCGAATTTTTCAATTTTGTTGAATGCATCGTATGCTAGACCTCTCCTTCTCTTTATGTCTTCGGATGTTTTGAGTATTGTCCCAAGATATTTGCATTTTTTCCAGGTTTCAGGACCATCTTTTCTGACGATGTAATGTTCAGTTTTACTTTGATTAATTTGAAGATTTCTCTCAGCTAATTGTCCAGGTATTCTTTCTTTGATGTCTTTCACTTGTATGTTGTTAGTTGTGACCCAGCCTATGTCATCGGCATATTGTTGTTCGTGTGTATATCCCGAGTCGGACGTCTGATTCGCATAAGCGTGATCTCCTGTCGCTGGTGGTGTGTAGATTTCTTCTTTTGCTTGTGTGTAATATCCATGATCTTGTAAGGCTGGGATTAATTTCTTTTTTTGGCTTAGACTTAATGCTAGGTAGAAGATAAATAGAAATGCACTTGCAGAATCTCCTTGAGGTGATCCAATGTTTGTTATAAAATTTTCTCCTACAGTTTTTTCAACTCTCATTTTTATATTAACATCTTTGAGTAATAGATGGAATATATGGAGTTCATCTACATTAAGTACTGATTTCATATCTTGAATGAGAGTGTTTCTGTCAATTGTATCGAAAGCTTTGGACATATCAAAGAGTAAAATATTGATCTCATAATCACTTGATGTAATGGCTTTGTCACAAAGCATTTTAATTGCGAAAACCTGTTCTGTTGTTCCACGTCCTGGTAAATAGGCTGATTGTGATGGTGGAATTTGGGACTGTAGTCTCTCAGTTGTGCGGCGAACGATGATTATGGCGAGTATTTTTCTAATGATTGATAATAAAATTACTGGTCGACAGTTTTCTGCAGGGCCTTTAGCTTTTCCTGGTTTTGGAAGGGGTATTAAAATACCTGATTTTATTTCTATAAGGATACCCCACTTAAAAATGACATCAGAATTTGTACTATTGTCCTGAGGGTCAATACGATACGATACGATAAGATACAATACGATAATACTTTATTGAATCATTGAAAACAACGAAACTCATTTGATTTACATGGCTCTATCACAATCACGTGCAATTAACATCAACAAAATAAATAAATAAATAAATATATATATAATAATTACAATTTTGTTTGGATAAAATGATTCAAACGGGACATGAGCAGGGGTCAAAACAAACTGTTTTAAACTTAAAGAAAAAATACCGTGCAAGCACGTAAACCCCGCTGGCTCTATGTGAAGCCATTGAGACCATTTGGATACTGTTACATGCATACAAAAGTAATAAATTCCAGTATTGTTTGCAGAGAAAAATTAGCATTAATAAACACTTGAATAGGGCATTGGTTTCACATTAGTAAATGGCATCATATTTTGGCCTTTTATCTTTATAATCTGTGAAATAGCTTCTTTTTTTTCAAATTTGATGAACTTTCTTACCAGAACTATTAATTCATATGACCAGTCCTTATCATACTACGTTTACTACTACAGTAGATTAAAAATTCAAGATAAAAAGTTTGTAGATAATGCAGTTCTGGAGTTTTAGCTAACTGAAAAAGTTGCATCAATAATAGGCCTATATGCCAAATTGAAGAGCCTATTGGAATGCCTGCAGAGATAAATCAAGATGAGAGATACCCCTTAAAGGTATTCAAAGCCACTTCATGGACCCAAGATATCATGTCTGGAAACAATCAAGGTCGTATCTTTCATGAAATCCCAAATATTACAAAAATGTGATAAAAGCAGTCTGTTTTGAAAATGTTTCTAAACTAAACTGTTCAAGATATTGAGCTGAAACTATTCACACATCTATTACACTAGGCTAGTTTGAGAAATGTTTGAGACCAATCTAAGGGGGTCAGGCGGAAAAAACATGGAATTACGCACATCTAATTGCCGGAAATGCCTGGAAACTTATCATTCCCGTCTGTATGACAAAATAAGATAACAGGCAAAGTTTGAATGAAATATGAGCAACACAGAGTGAGCTAAGATTGACGAAATCCCCAGCTACCCGTCATATGGAGGACTGCAGTACCCCTTAGACTATTACATAGCCAGCGGGGTAAAAACTGTGAAACTTACAGAAAAACAACATTAAATTGTCAAAGCATCCGGGACAGCCATCAGACCATTAAGAAGGAGCCATAGATATAGTGGCCCCATTCCAGTGTCGCACCCTGGACTGCTTTGTGCCAGTATCACCACCTTTTCCGTACTGGATCACCCTCAGTTCCAAAAATCTGGTCAAAGTGTTGTCTCTACTGGTACAGGTTTGTGTGTAAGAATTCAGTATATTGTATGCTATGTAAACATTCAGAGCATTCAATCACACACTTGATTGAAGCGCAGTTCATGTATGAGTTTGAAAAAGACCAAGCCATAAAAACTACAGACTGACACAGTCTCTGTGTCGAACAGCCTTAGCTAGAGTGAACTGATGGATTTCAATGACCCAATTCCATGCACGTGTAAATCCACATATTTTTTGATTGCAGCATCTGAATTCTGGCAGTCTTCGTGCCATACAGCACTCAGAAGTAGGTCAAGCAACTGGATTGCATGCACACAGAGGATGCCAGCTTACAGTGACCATAGATATTGACAGATTTAGTCAATTATATGCAAACCTTCATAGATTAGATTGTATAACTGCAGAATTGAAATAGGTTACACACTCTAAACATTGGGTTGTCACAGTGACTAGTTCATGACTACTTTAGGGTAGTAATGGGTGCAAAATTTGTTGCTGACTACCTGGTAAGTCATTTTGACCATGCCTGACTATCCAGGCATAGTCAAAATGACTATGTAGTTCATACATTAGCTGGGGAAACTGTACTAAAAGTAGTCAGAAACGTAATTACTAGTCTAAAGTTGTAGAATGTATTACAAGCTAGTAGAAATGACTATTCCCTTGGTCATTGTATTACTACTCCATAGTAATTGCAGGCTGGTGGAAATGAAAAGCCGATTGTTGTTGTCGCATTAAACAACAAACACAACTAATGCTTAATCTCCTTTAGTTGGCCAAGATCACTGAACTTTTCTGATGAAGTGGTCATTTGCTGCTCTGCAATTGAACAGGACTTACGATTTTAAATGCAGAATTACATACCAGTAAGTAAGTATGATTATCCAATTACTTTCATATGAACACGAAGGTGGTCTGTCATCTCATTGAGTATCAATTAACTAAGTATAATTGGGCTAAGTAAAGTATTTTTGTTTTCAAATGGCTATGTCTCAATTTATCTGAATGACTGATTAAATATCTATCTATCAGCTTTGTCCTGTGTATAAGGAATCAAGTGGCATCAGGTGACACTGTCTGCCAACAAGTAAAATATCCCACATATGGTGTAATGCTTCTGTTTATGTCATAATGAACGGACAAATAAAAGTATATTCTATTCTATTCTATTCTATAATACACTGTTGCTCATAAATATCGTCCATTGGATGGCATAAGGAGCCAGACCGATTTTCTGACTTTTCAGGAGAGCAAATTTGGTGAAAAGTAAAGTTTTTGTGGAATATACTGCATGGATTTCAAAAAAGAAAAACATCAATTGGTTCACAAATGTAATGGGCCCTGTTATGTGTGCTTGTACTTAAATAAACATTTTTTATTAACATAGAAATTGTAATATAACCCCAAACAATTTTGTAGAGATCTGTGATTACGAATAACAAAAGGAGCCAAAATAACTTGGATCATTGAGAACTAGAGGACCAGTTTCACACAGTTCGCTGCAGAGTACTTTGGATCCGTATGCCATAAGAGAACACTGGAATATGTGATGATTTCTTTTCTGATACACAGACCTAAATGACTTTGGATCACTCTATCAGAACATAAACATTGAAGTTACACAGACCTAAATGACTTTGAATCACTTTATCAGTACATAAACATTGAAGTTTTATGGTACTTTTTGTTGTCTAATAAGGAGGCATCATACCTTGGATCATTTTCTGACACAGATTCATCATACAAACTCCCCTTTTCAGAAGTAAAACGAGCCAAAGTAATTAATCTCCTCTCCCACTGCCTCAGAGAAGACAGTTCACTTCATGTTGATTAAATATTTAGTAATAATGACAAATATTTGGATGTTATATTGTCATCTATTGAGCCAGCGACTGTAAGACTAAATACTAATAGGTCATCTAAGGGGGCAACCATTTAATAATCAGAGGGGCTTGGATTTTCCTCGTCGGGAAATTTTTATTTCACGATGACGGCGGCAGTGACTATTTATTTCAAGCTTGAGAAATCCCCGAATATTCATTAAAAAAAAGAATCACCTTCTTAAGCAGCAATCATTTTATTTCAAGACTACCCAAAAATGATTTATTAATTTCATGAAAATTGAGCAAGAAATTATTTATTTAGAAAGAAAACCAAGCCCCCCCCCCCTTGAGATTAAACGGTGGCCCCCTAATAGCTTGTCCTTCATTTCCACGGTTATTTTAACCCAAGACTCTCCCGATTTTAACCTTGCTAAATGGATACTTCAATCGCTTCAAAAAAGTGGCCCATGCAAGATCGACATTGTAATTACCAGTACCTTCAGTGTCTTGGATATGATATGCTGTTTCATTTTTTATTTTTTGATGATTAAAAATTTACCTTGTTATTTTTTTATTATTACAATGTAAAATAGTGATTTTCTTGTTATTATTACTTCAAAATAATTTTTGTATTAAAAATATTAATATAAGAGTATAGGGCATGAGGCCTGGGTCAGGTCAAAATCTAACCCCCCACCCTTCTTTGACCCTTGACCTGACCTAGGCCGCAGACCAGAATAAGCAAAAATTAAAATCAATAAAAAAAAAGTTCCCCAGGATTGAAGTATGGAGAAAAATAGCTAAAAACAACGAGACTGCTAAAGAGCAAAATTTGAAGCTCACAACAAAAAAGGTAAATCTTAGCTCAGTATTTAAAAAGTATGCCTTTAAAGAGATATCATAAGTACAAAAACTTCAAAGATGAAAGAAAAATCATTGGGTTTTCATAGAAGGGCCTTTGCCAACTGGTGAGGTAAAAAGGTCATTTTCACTTTTAGAAAAAGTCTCCAAATCTGACCATTAATGGGGTGACCATTTAATATCCAATTAATTTCTGGAGGGGGTATTTCTTCACAAGTTGTTGCTTGATTTACGAATGATGATCCGGGAATTTTGTGCACTTTAGATAATAATTACTGCCACCATTACCATGTGTTAAATTTCCCGTTCAGGTAAACTCAAAGCCCCCCTCCAAATTATTAAATGGTCATCCCCTAGATATAAGGGCATTGCTTTCACTGTGTATGGAGTCACATTTGGCCTTTCTCACTGCGTAACACTTTCAATAATTGAACATAAAGATTAGATCAAACGGCCCGTCAAGTTGAGGGTGGCTCCATGTCCCCTACAAATCGTATATTTAATATTTTTTGTTGTATTTTAATAATTATTCAAAATGATATTTTTTGTACAATTGAAAAAAATCTTATTATGTGAGTCACATATTTAGTTATTCTCAAGCAGACTAAGACGAAGATCTAGAGCAGCTGTGCGATATCAAAAATAAAATAAAATGGAAACAAAAGACTATTTAAGAAATTTACACAAAACTAGAAAAGCCCATTTGGCAAATGCACTGTTACATAGTCATATTAATAGGTATATGGATATATGTGCATGAACATGCAATTAGGGAACTGTGGCAAAATTTTGGAAAAAAATATTTTTGCACAAAAATGTGGCTAGAAAAATGTTGGGAATACAGTCTTTTGTTTGAAAATTAAGAAAACAATTTTGAAAAAAAATTGGGTGGAAAAAAATTAGGATAGAAAAATTTTGGGAATTAGGCCTACAAGTGTAAAAGAAAAATTGCAAAAAAAATTAATTTGAAAACATTTTTGGAAAAAAAATTGCGAAATCTGTTTTTTTTTTGTTGGAAAAAAGAAATACCCTTGGCCCCTAAGTATAACAATGTCAAATCACTGTGCGAATTTGGTAATGGTGGGTCACCCAGACGCCTCATGAGGAGGAACAAAACTATAAAAGTTGCCCTTTATATTGTAAGATTATATTTGAAATAGGCCTACCATTAAAGAAAAAATATATATATAAATTATATAGGCTATATATTGAAATATTGAAAAACACTAAATGTTATAATGAATGCAGATTGTTACTTTGAAATGCAAATTTATTTAAAAAAATACATGAAGGTGTTTTATCCCTAAACATTTTGATGAAGGTGTTGGCCTACAATACTTTAGGTACATCAATGAGATCCATGAGGTTTCACCATAGCAACCATGATATGAGGACAGGTCTGAATTACAGAAATCCTTAAATTTTATTGACCAATGTGTCGGAACTCAACATCATCAAGAATGAAAATCTCAATGAATTCTGCACTTTGGCTCCTTTTAACACTAAAATTCAGGATAATATGGCTCCTTGTTGTGTCACACAATGATCCAAAATACTGCAGATCACTTTAAGTTGTACAAATGCAGTCTAAGTAACAATTCTACAAAGCGCCTCATTACTTTGGATCGTCCTGTGACCACAAGCACAGCAATAAACATGTGCCTTATGTATCACAGACCGAGCCATGTTACAATGGATCTTTATAACATGACCATAAAAGGCATCAGCACTGCTCTGAGCTCTTCTAACATACGGAGCCTAAGTCTTTTGCATCTCTGTGTTGTGAGCTGGGGAAGCAAAAACTGTTTCATTGTTCATCTGAACATCATTTTGGCTTTTTTGTTGAATTGTCAATATTCACAACCAATAAGATACATGAAAACATGACCACACGAACAAAATTTTAATATTCTCATAATCTGTATGTCCTAAATTTTAAAATATACAAAAATCATTTTTTGACCCAAAGTAACTTGGCTCCTTATGCCATCCACCCGACGATATGGAATACTTCGACATTCTCCATTGAAATTGATAACTTTAGCAACTTCTGTTTGAGCACATGATGGTCCGATTCAATGGTAACTGCAAGATGACTTGAGCTTTTCAATGGACCTTACTAACATTCAAACTCTGGAATTGACTTTTATTTTCCAAAAAAATATTCCATACTTATGAGCAGGAGTGTACATGACTTGTATGTTGTTGTTTTTTTTTCACCCCAATTTTTACAAGTTTAGTTTGGGAGTTATTAACTTGACGAGTCAATCATTCAACATAAATTTGTCTTTCTCTTTCAGATTACCAGCATACATGTACCAGATGCCGGATATGTCTTAAAAAGCATGACCAACACCAGTGGTGGATCCAGGGGGGGGGCCTAACCCTGCCCCCCCCCCCGACCACTGAGATGGAAATAACGTTTGGAAGAAAGAAGGGCATAACGTGGGTCCAGCCCGCAAATGCAGATACGATGCTCACTCAGGCCCAAGGAATGCCGAAACGATGCCCGACCCCCTAGACAACCCTGTCTTGCTCGATCTGCCACTTAATGCCAGCTTCAAAACATAAAGAGGTAAAGAAATATAAATTATTTTTCGGTGTTTTGACTGATTTGATAATTGCCTTTGTGAAAATAGCTAATGACATCAATGGTTTATTTCATCCTGTATCTTGATCCAATTCTTAAAAATGTAATTTTTGTCTGTTAATTTCCATTTTTTCATGATTTTATCACAGTGTCACTTCTTGTTGTATTGCAGATCCCTGATTTAATTCTCAGTATACTCCCATGTACAAGAGTATGTCAGCTTTATTCAAGGGAATACCAGTCAAACCGACTTAATGGCCAATGACCATGCAGGATTATCAGGATTTTTTGGATTCTAAATGGCTGTGGCGTCTCCTCTATCTTTAAAAATTAACCCAGCATGATGGAAACATTTATAAAGTATCAACGATCATTGAGAAAATGACTTTGAAATGGATGCACCCAGCTGTGAGGAACTGAAGGCAGCAATATAATGTTCATCAAATGTGTTGAAGCTTTTGTGTCTCACCTCAACTTGGATGATAGTAAAAGGTGGGGAGCATTCTTTTCCACGGCCTTCCCTTCGATTTTTGTTGATGCTTTTAATTGGCAAGTATTTTCCACTTGATTGTGTGTTTGATATCTTTAATGCAAACTGTGTTTACATAATATCAACTGTTAACTGGATGCCATTTGATTGTTTGTTTGAATATGCTACCCTTCTAAAGTTTTAATACAGCATGAACAGAGAAAGTGAGGTTTCTTTAAAAAATACTTCCTTTTTAACACAACTTTTATTCATTAGTTACTTAGCTTTAAGTATCTGGGTTGATATACCACATAATCCACATTACAGGGTGACCCACCTCAACTTGTGCATTGATGTTGTAACCAAAACAGTGTTTGATGAAAAAGTTTAGGATTTCCAATGCAAAAACGAAATTGGATTTTCAGTAACAAGAGACAAGAGAAGAGTATTATGCAAGTTTGATTCACTTTTGGTTCAAATTGGACTCAGAAAAAGAGTTCAAATTTTTTCATAGCTTTTTTTCTGATTTTTTACTATTTAGCTCTGTCAACCTTGGAAATTTTTTTCGGCTCACATGTAATGCATTTACTGTGCTACAGAAGCTATAACAAAGCAGTGCCAGGGCTTTTCTTTGAAGGAGGTTTGGGTTTAAGGAGTCAGGAAGCCCAAATACTGTCCTGATGCAGTGAACCATTTTCATACCGGTAATTTCCTGGGGTCTATTACCTGTGATGGGTGGGCAAAAATTGTTGTTACCTCACGATAAGCATTTGAATAGCTTAATTTTACATGGGAATATCATTAATCACTTTCAATTTGAGCATTGATGTGTTTATCCGCCACTTTTTTAATGGTTCCAATAATGCACATAAATTGTCATCAATGAATCTTATATCTCCAAGAAAAATTACTTGACTTGGATTTCTGGGCAAAATGACAAGGTGAATTTGTTGAGGGGAATCTTCTGCACCTGGCAGTATTACAGAACCATGTGTTTCCATCGCAAATGTTGGTCAAAATAAGACTAGATTTTGAGGGATGGAAATTTGTGACTTTCTAGATGACACCAAAAATGGATTTTGGTAGAAGTGTTGCTATACTTTTTCTCTTTGCTTTTAAAACCTGAGTGTCATATTTTACGTTTCTATTGAGTCTGACAATCATAATACCTTACTATTTTGGGTTGGAAATCATCTGTGTGTCGGTTATGCTAATTGTTTTGCCATATTTTGACTTGTTTGTCTCCGACTGGTTGTCATTCTAAATTTTCTGACTTGGTAACATACAGTGGACTCTAAATCTCACAAACACCATCCATTCCCTTCCTCAAGAACCTCCTTTTGCATATCAAAGTCATTTCAGACAGTCTTGGAGGACTTTGGTAATGCTGGTGCACTTTGAATGCTTCGCGGCTGATTTTTCGGCACAAAATAAAACAGCGACACATTTTCACTTGCCTGTAATTTTTGATAGAATTACTGCAGAGGCTTTAACTCACTTTATTTAACAGCCATTACTACCAATTCGACAAATATGTTTTCAAAAATTGCCTGTCTCATTTTGTGTTGTCTTCAGTAAAATGTTAAAGTCATGCACAAGTTGAGGTGGGTCACCCTGTATGGTATTCTATGAAAAGTTTTTTCAACAAAATTATCTTCTAGCTTTATGAAATTTAGTAGATTTTTATACGTTTTCGTGGTTATGATTCAACTTAACAGTAATTTCATACAAGTGAAATGAAGTATTTTAAAGAAACCTCACATCTTCTGTTGCGTCCAAAATTTCAGAGTTTAGTGTATTTTATTGCTATATTATGTGAATATTCTCGGTATTTATGATGATTGACATCTTTTAGTGAAAGATGACATACACAATATGTAATTGCTTGATAATAAATTTATATAGTATTTATTAACAAATTATGATTATATGATTGAAAAAAGGAGACCTATAATATAGCTACAATTTACTTTCATGTCATTAAATAGTTGTGAATGATGAAATAAACTGTTTCTATTAATTTGGTTTTGCATACTTCTGTGTCAAGGCTCTCTTCTTTCTAGAGTGGGCAACATTTTCTTTGGTGAAATACAAAGTTCTGAGGTTCTGAAGGGAGGGGTAGGGCAGGGCAGGGGCAACTTTATATAAAGCAATAAATTGACCCGCCTGCGTGGTCCAAAATACCAGATACCTGGTCAAAATCACTAGCCTATGTTGTCCTAAAGACCAGTTGCCTGGTCACAATTACTAGTCTGTATTGTCCTGAAGACAAATCACATGGTCAAAATTACCTGGCTACATTGTCCTAAAGACTAGTTTACCTGGTCAAAATTACTAGCCTGTGTTGTCCTAAAGACCAGCTACCCGGTTAGAATTACTAGTCTGTGTGGTCCTGAAGACCAGTGGCCAGGTCAGGATTACTAATTCATGCATCATGCTTACTAAGAAAGTAGTCAAGCTAACTATCAGGTGTAATAAAAATTACTATCCTTTAGTCCGTTCCTTGATGAATTTAGCAGGTTACATGACTACAGTGTTGTCAGACTGACTCAAAAAGTAGTCAGGCATGACTATGTGATGGTAAATTTTACCAATAAGGCAGTGATTATGACCAATTACACCTAGTAACAATGACAACTATAGAGACATTGCAGGCACCTGCAAGGTAGTAAATTTGATCACCAGCTCATAGCCTTGACTACTAAGTTGTAATCCAAAGTAATGTCACATTGACTACCCTTTAGTAATTCTGACTCAAGGAGTTGTCGGTTTAGGCACCAGGGTATTACTACTCTAGAGTTGTCATGGTGACTACCCTGTGTTTAGAGTGCAGAGATAATGAAACATCATTTTGTTGCAATGACATTTCTTTGCAAAAAAAATGTATAATTTGGATCTTAATAAATGAAAAAGCTTCTATTCCTTTTTGGCTCATTGTAGAAAAATGTTTGGGCAAATGGTGTATGATAAAGGAAGATTTTAATACTATGATTGATGAAACAAAATCAATTCATTTCAGATAGAAGGCTATCTACAAGGTCAGATAGAAACAAAAATTGGTTTAGAGTTCTTGGTTGACCAGTGGCCTTCATTTTCGAACATATTTCTTCGAACAAATTCGGACTATGTAAGTCTACATTTTGTCTTTATATGTCACGTCAGTTATAGGCTACATTGATCAATGTCGCCCAGAAGTTAGCAAAACAAGCCAGGCATGACATTGTGACATCAACAGGAAGTTTTGTTGTATGACTTGATCGACTTTAAATCTATCAACTATTCTATTGATCAATTCATTGTCAATTCATCCATCAGATAATCTATCTTTCCATTTACACTAGGCCTATATAACCCTTTCTCTTCAGAGGTATACATTTTTAAAGGACCTGCTGGCATGCCACAGTACAGACACTGGAGTCAAGAAAGAGATATTGAAGGGTTCTGACGTCTTGAAAGGCATAGAGACAGTATTCTTTGCAAGTAAGTGATTACGTGTTACAATTTTGCCAAAGCTTGATAGCAAACGTTTCTGACATTTTCAACTCTACGGGATATTGTGTTGCATTCTAGATTTCCCATATGAAGAGAATGAATTCTACAAGGATCTGTTCCAGTTCTGGCAGAAGGACGTCTGGTCAATGAACCACCTGTACAAGACAGACATGCAACACCTCAAGGCTTGGTAAATGTGACACAAAAGTAAATTGATTGCTACAATATCAGACGAAAGTTTAGACCGCGTCAGTATTTTTTCAATATCGGGGCAAACAGTGGCTTAGATGAAAAAATTCTTCATGGACTTTCTTGCCCATACATCAGAGAAGTTCTACAATAGAGCAAACTTCATCTATTTTTATCACATATATAGTCAAGGTGGGTAAATCCGTCCACTTTTGGCATAAATCAGCACACACTTATCATATCTTATTATTTTTTTCAAATGTTGCAATTTATTTACTTTCAGGAAGGCTTTTTTGTTGATTGCAGAATAATAGGGTGCTGATTACACTTATAGTAGAAGTATTAAATAAGAGAGGTTAAGTTGACTATCAAGAATTTCAATTGACCACCTAAATTACAATTGAAGAAACCTTTTGGTCCAGTAAAGTGGTCTAATTGCTCAATCCAGTTTCTTTTATCAGTGTTATGCCATTTATAGATATATTATAAAAGCCATAAAAACGCTTTTAAACCACATTTGAAGTGGATGGACGGATTTACAATCACCAATTCAAGCAAGTTTTAAAGTAATGATGGTAATTCTGTCAACTTTTATTGTATCTCCTTTCCAGGTCTTACAATTAAGTTAATTTAAGAAATCCTACAAAAATAATAAAATTCTGAATATCAATCAAAAACGTTTTACTTTCAATAGTAATTTTGTTGATTGAAATAGGCCTTCAAGTTTAGTGCCACCACCACTAAAAAAGGCTGTGATGACGTCATAGGATTTCATTGTTTTTTGTCCTCTGTTTTTGAATGGACCTGAAATATCACTTGAAATGCTGTCAACGCAAAAAACGGCAAAATTAGTTGAAAAACTAGTTTCTCTTGCTTTTAAAACTCACAAAACTGTAATAAATGTAATTATATGCCAATATTAGAGGGTGGACGGATTTACCCTCCTGGACGGATTTACCATCCTTGACTCTACTTGAATATGTGTGATAAACAAAAATTTCAGGTGGTCTAAACTTACGGTCTGATGCTGCTTACATCCACAAAGGCCCTTAATGGCATTGTACATTGGAGGAAAGGTCGGTAAATCATTCAATGTTATTTTAGACGAGTTATTCAACCACTTTTCATGTGATTTAAAGGAAATCAGTCATGACATAGATAAAAACATGATTTTTTATTTATTTTTTTTATTTCACCTTTGGGGTTAATAGGGGTGATTCAATGAGCCAAAATCGTTAATAAATAAAAGGTCAACTAAAAAGCACCAAGAAAATATATGTCTGACAAATTTTCATCCTTCTAATGGCGTATGAATACACTTGACACCCAGTCATACTGCAAAAAATGTTTTTTTTCCCTTGGCTTTGACTAATAGAAACTATTTGAAGTATCATAAAACAATGACCGGGGTGTTTACATTGAGCTGAGCATGTGTCCTGATAAAATCAAACAAACTACGTAAGTATGACAAGAACAGTAATGTAGTTTATACTGATTATAAAAATCAGGTTGATAAACCTCAGCATACTCAAAGCAACCAGATATTTCAGTCAGATGAATAAATAATTCCTGAAAGCAAAAATTAGCGAATTTATTTAGTTTTACAATTATTTTTGAATTGCTGCGACAAGAAGGACAGCAACAAATGATTATATGTTTGTAATTGCAGTCAACTGGCAGAAGGCTACTCAGAATGCACAGTGACCGAAGTTGATGCGGAGCTCATAAATGAAACCTGGGAACACAAGGGAGAGAACAGTATTGACTTTGTTAAATTCCAGATCAGACACTTCCCGTCAGTCGGAATCAAGGACAACCAAGGTCATCTGGTAGCTTGGGAGATCACTTACTTCATTGGTTGTGTGGGTATGCTGTATGTGTTGCCAGAGCACAGAGGCAAAGGTTTGGCTCAGTATGTCACCTACAAATTATGCAAAACATTGATCCAACAAGGACGAAATGCTTTCTGCTTTGTGGAACATTGGAACACTGCATCAAAACGACTTCATGAGAAATGTGGCTTCTATGAGGAACCCGGCACAGAAAGTCTCTTTGCCATTTTGCGAAAAAACTCATGAAAAGGTTTTTGAAATTCTACTCGCACAATCATCTTTGGAATCGTCAAGTATATTGCTAAAGAAGGAAGAAGCTGGCATGACACAATTCTGCTTCTACCACATGCAATATGCCTGTCATCTGAATAAATAATTATCCAGGAGAGGGACCCTTGGAATATACTCTGTTATTGTATCAGTTGTTTAAAATATAATTCGATTTTAAATTGCAGTGCTTTTCCTAGGATCAAAATTCAATTAGCCACAAGGCCAATTTTCAGTGAAATGTAAGGATGTGTGGCTAATTTGCATGCCAAAATATGGAATTTTCATTAGCCACATGGAGGATGCATTAGCCAATGCTAATGTGGCTAATGGTTAAGAAAAGCACTGAATTGGCTGTGTTAAATCAACAGTTTAGCAAAATAGTTGTCATTTTGCAGCAGTTCAAATTGGCATATATATATATATATGTACAATGCAGCAATGTTGTGATAACATCTCAATGTTTCAGAAAATTACATGCAATTGTCTGGTAGAAATGACGTTGTCACAACCCTGCAAAGCAACATCAAAAATATGACATTGGCAGGTGATGTTGTTGCTGCATTTCATAATGTTGTGAAAAAACATCAACGTAGGGTTCATGTTGTGGCAGCATAATTTCTACTATATATTTTTACGTGACCAACAGATGATCCCTCCGCCAATTAGCAATAATTTGTTTTTGCTGTGTGACCCTTGGCAATTGTTAAATTCATGGTCAGTTTCACAGCTCCACACAGTTAAATCATCAGAAAGCACCTGTTTTGAATTTGACAGACCATTCTTACAGTAAAACTTGTCTGCCATCTAATCTACGAACAGGCCAGTCAGAAAATGTTCCACATTTTGTCCTAAATCAACAGGAATGATACATGTATTACTGAACAAAATAAACGGCATTATGAAACCAAGCAACGTCGGATTAATGGTGGACTTATACATGTCCTATAATATAACACAATATCAGGACAGTTCAATAAGGATTGGTTCTGCAGATAGCACCTGTATTAGCTGACCTACTAACAGCTGATTGGTGAAAACATGCCATGCCTAGAACTGCCAGTCTGGCAAGAATAAAAATAAACTATTCATTCTGTTATTTAATTTTGGAAGATGCTGACTGTTCTGACGCAAGAACAACTCCCAGAGGCCTTGGCAGCCATCAAGGCACAAAGGACAGGGGCCATCGCAATAGTAGTAAGTACACAGGCAATTCCTCCTTGTATTTAAAATACCATTCATTCATACTAGCATGTCAATTTGTGATTTACATAATTGCATACATGAAGCAAAGCAACACATACAAAGGCTATCCAATCTAAACTATTGTCCCTTTGGTCAGCATTCTCCTCAACTGGTATACTTTTTAACTAAAGACAAATTTTGTACCTGTATCATCGGAAAAAACAGTAACCCAAATAATAGGGGAGATGTATCTAAGATGGACTACTTAACATATAATAACCTCTGGTAATAACCAAAATACTCTCATTATCAAGCCTTTGAGCAATATAAATCATTTGGATATCCTTATAGTCTATTTAACTATCAGGTAAAATAGCAATTTATATGTTGTCAATATAGAAACAGAATTAAAATGGTCCATCTCAGCTACTTGTATGATTGAGTTGGATCACTGACATGGTGCGATGGGCCACTCATGTTCTGCTTGTCTGTATTTTGTGGTTTGTGGCATGGGCTTACCGGGCACGCAATTTTTGGAGTTGGAGCGAGCG
The DNA here is from genome assembly GCA_026936325.1 of Platynereis dumerilii. Lineage (NCBI taxonomy): Eukaryota > Metazoa > Annelida > Polychaeta > Phyllodocida > Nereididae > Platynereis > Platynereis dumerilii. The sequence continues at coordinate 31,339,858 of JAPTHN010000011.1, forward strand.
ACATTTGCCCGAATTTAAATTTTATACCATTTCAAATGAAATTACTTGGAAATCATTAATTTTCAATAGTTTTTATTTAATCATCTTCCCGAATTTTTTAGCCTTTTTGCTTGAATCTCACTGTTTCCTCCTCCAGTACACCTATGGTTTGTGGTACATTTACGAGTGGTTCTTTTTGTCGCTCCTTGCCATTGCCTCATTTTTTTCTACATAAACTGCTGGTATAACAAATTATTACAGTTCAAAACTTCACATGATAACAAAATATCAGACTGTGTGATAAGGCATACGTATTTGCCTCGCTATCCCAGTTGCATGCCCTGCTTTCCAAACATAGTACACTGATCCAATAAAGCAACATCGTGTATTCAACATAATGTGAACTTCTGTGATATAAAAAATGATATGATAATTTGTACAGTTGTCCAGAGAGTCAATAACAATTTTGTTTGGATAAAATCATTCAAGCAGGACATGAGCAGTGGTCAAAATATCTTATATACTGACTTGGTCTATGGAAACAAAACAGACTGTTTGAAACTCAAAGAAAAACTGAAAAAAAAAACCCCTTAAATTATCAGAGCATCCGAGACTGCCATTTGAGCATCAAGAAGGAGCCATAGATGCGGTGGGCCCATTCCCTGCAAATTAATGTCTGCTAAACGATAATGAAACTTGTTAATGTTGTCCTTTGCAAAATTATTTTTATTTAGCTCATTGTAGAATGCATTTTGGGAAAACGCATGGCATACAATATGTATTGAATGAAGTTGCAGTGAATAAAGAAATAAAAATCAATTCTTTTCAGATAGAAGGTTATCTGCAAGGTCAGATAGAAACAAAAATTGGTTTAGAGTTCTTGGTTGACCAGTGGCCTTCATTTTCAAACATATTTCTTCGCACAAGTTCTGACTATGTAAGTCTACATTTTGTCTATCTATACGTAATATTATACATGTACTTTGATCAATTGCGCCCAGAAGGTAGCAAAACAAGCCAAGCATATGACATCAAGAGGAAGTTTTGTTGGATGACATGATTAAAATATGTTAGTTATTCTATTGATTGAATTAGTGTCAATTCATCCATCATATAACCTTTCCATTTACCGTATAACTCTTTTTCTTCAGAGGTATACATTTTTAAAGGAACTGCTGGCATGCCACAGCACAGACACTGGAGTCATGAAAGAGATATTGAAGTATTCTGACATCTTGAAAGGCCTGGAGACAGTATTCTTTGCAAGTAAGTGATTACTTGTTACAACTTTGCCAAAGCTTGATAGCAAACATTTCTGAAATTTTCAACTCTACGAGACTACGGGATATTGTGTTGCATTCTAGATTTCCCATATGAAGAGCTTGATTTCTACAAGGAGCTGTTCCAGTTTTGGCAGAAGGATGTCTGGTCAATGAGCCACCTGTACAAGACAGACATGCACCACCTCAAGGCTTGGTAAATGTGACTCAAAAGTAAATTGATTGAAAAACCTTTTTTCCTGGATGGCACAAAAGTGTATTTAATGTAGTATCTACTGATTATAAAAATTATGTTGATAAAAAATTATTGCATTTATTTGGTTTTGCAATTATTTTTTTGAATTTCTGCGACAAGAAGGACAGAAACATATGATTCCATTTTTACAATTGCAGTCAATTGGCGGAAGGCTACTCAGAATGCAAACTGACTGAAGATGATGCAGAGCTCGTCAATGAAACCTGGGAACACAAGGGAGAGAGCAGTATCGACTTTGTTAAATTCCAGATCAGACATTTCCCATCGGTCGGAATCAAGGACATCAATGGCCAACTGGTAGCTTGGGAGATCACTTACTTCATTGGTTGTGTCGGTATGCTGTATGTGTTGCAAGAGCACAGGGGCAAGGGCCTAGCACAGTATGTCACCTACAAATTATGCAAAGAGTTGATCGAACAAGGAAGAAATGCCTTCTGTTTTGTGGAACATCCAAACACTGCATCAAAAAAACTTCATGAGAAATGTGGCTTCTATGAGGAGCCCAGCACACAAAGTCTCTTTGCCATTGTGCGAAAAAACTCTTGAATTTCTTTTGAAGCTGTTCTGAAATTCATGTTACAAAATAATCTTCGGAAACCTCAAGCGGATTGGCTGCACACTAAAGATGGAGAAAACTGGCATGACACAATTGGGCTTCTGTTATCTCTTTTATCAATCTCTGTAAGAGCACTGGAGGGCTAACACCAGAGGGATTCCTGGTGTCTGATCCTTTATTTAATGCATCAGTTGTTTACAATACCACTTGGAAGATCAAGTGATTGCATTATACATTTGAAAATATATATCAGCTCACTCATTTTGTTCTCGAATATTACATGACATTATGTAACATTTGTTCCGCATATATATTTATTTTGTTTATTTATTTTGCCGTCAATAAATGGAATAGCCTGGATCAATTTTCGTTGTCAAATAGTATCTTTTTGAAGTCATGGCTGCTTCTAAATATATGTTGTTTGAATTACCACCAGTCTTTTCCATGAGTATTTTCACCTTATGTCCGTGATGAGCTTGTATGGGTCCATTGAAAATTATTGTCTGATTATCTAGGGGAATGAAAGCCAATGGACTCCTGAAATTGCTAAAATAATGGCAAAAATGAAATATAATGCCCACACAAGCCCATTCCTTAAACAATACAAAATACTAAAGATTCCTGAACTATGCGCACTGCAGGATTTTAATTTCTGTTTCAATTAAAAAAAACAACATGCTTCCTAAATATTTTTATTCAGAGCAGTTCCTGACAGAAAATCATTCACGTACATACCCCGCACGTCATTCTCGAAATAATCTTTGTGTTCCTGCTTACGACACATCTAAATTTTTAATTTCTCAAGTAAGCCTTAAGTAGTATATCCTTTTTCTTCTGGTAAAACTGTATTTGCCTATTAAATTCCACATCTATGGAAAGCAATTGACACAATTTTCTTTTCAGATGAGAAGGGTTCTAACCTATTCAAAAATTGGCCATATTCAAAGAAAAAATCGTTCAGTTAAAACCCAGATGAACAAACAATTCAATCATGCATTTAATTGTTTTTGTCATAAATGCTAATATTGATGTGCTCCTAACACATCCGGACACTTTGGTGACTATTACCATAACGCAACTAACATTTAGGCCTAGCATCAGAATTGATTTTTTGCTTATATTTAAACTAATTCAGAATTTGCCTCACCAATGTCACCATTAAACATCATTTAATGCAAAACTTTCTGTCAAAACACATGCTAATGTGTACTGACAAGTATGCCTATTCACATTGCTTTTATTGGTTACAATAATTGCCCCATATGTAATTATATAGTGAAGCATAGCAGCTGAGCAGAAACTAAAGACCATGGCTGCACAGCACTGCAGCTCCAACCTTGCTGGTACAGTGACTGCATGATAAATGGACTAACACACCTGTCCCATAATCAAACAATTACAATTCTAATGCAATAAGGTTCCAATCTGCAGATAACACTTCAATGGCTGACCTACAAAGCACTGATTTTTTAAATGATGACATGCCATCCAGTTCTGTTGCAAGAGTCAAAGAACTGTTAAATTTGTGATTTTATTCTGTGATTTTATTCTGGAAGATGCTGACAGTTCTGAGGCAAGAACAGCTCCCAGAGGCCTTGGCAGCCGTCAAAAAGCAACACAGAGGTGCCCTCTCAATCACAGTAAGTTAAGTAGTGATGTATTATCAGTTACACCTGCTTGTTTGGAGGTATGGGAATAACACCAACTAAGACGAAGGCTGGGTGGTGTATAGAGGCCTGAGACGTGCATATATAGGCCTATCCCCATACCCTCCAAAACGAGTAGGGTATGACTGGCACTTCCTGCTTGTTTTAAACTGCTTTATACTCTGTCTTCCTATATATCTTATTGATGCAAATAAAGTATCTTGCAATCAGAGGCAGAATTATAATTATTGTGATGTCATAACTATTGTTGCCGCACTAATGACATCATAAACAATCCTGTATGCCTTGTTAATTGAAGTCAACACACCTTGGCTCTCGACCAATCAGAATAAAGAATGGACATTGGGCTGAGGATAAAGATTGGGGAAAAGATTGGAAAGTAAAAAAGATTTCTAAAAGGTCTCGAGATTTCTCAAGTTCTCTTCCAGGCATTCTTTGTTAGAAAAATACACATAACATTGTACAAAATTTCAGTATCTATAAACAATTTGTTAATGATCACTTATAATTATATGAAAGTGATAACGAGACTAACGGAATAAATCAACTTTTATTTCTAGATAGAAGGCTTACTACAAGGTCAGATAGAAACAGCAATTGGTTTGGAGTTCTTGGTTGACCAGTGGCCTTCATTCACCAACATGTTTCTGCGATCAAGTTGCAAAGATGTTTGTATATCGATCGATTCTAATATATAAATGGCACTGCCATGAAATTCGCGCAGCACTTTAAAAAGTTTTTGTAGGACTTATAGTGTTACCATAACTTTCATGTTTATTTCATATTCAATGTATGAAAGGAGTTATGTAACTGTTTCAGAAAATTAGAAAGACAGATACATGGAAAGACAGAGAAAAATGTAGAATAGCAAGATAAACTAGACAAAAAATATAATAGATAAATAGATAAATATATCGATAAATAGAGAGTTAAATATATAGACAGATAGATAGATAGATATAATGACAGACAGATAGATAAATTGATAGATAGATATATATATATATTAAATAGATAAATAAGATTGATAGATAATCAGCTAAATGGTGAAAAGGCAGACAGCACTGAAAGCTGCCAAAGTCAAGTCTATGTTAGATTGTTGATATTACATAACAGTATGAATATATATAGTAATACAAAAACAATAACATTGCATGTAGATTATCTGTTCACTGTTACATAATCATCAGTTTATAAGATTATGTAACAGTAATTTTGTCATGTTTTCTAACTTTTCTTGTTGTCTGATTGAAATTAAATGAATCACATGTTAATAATTTGATTTAGCTTGTCAATGCTTATAATTAACTATTCCATAAAAATATTTGGTACAGGATATATTACTAGAGAAAATTGAATTTTTAAGACACTTTTGAAGATGAATAGGCCCTATGTTATGTTTTCTTAAATACGAAACTAAAGCATTGATAAGAAGCTGGACCCACTTGACCTAATTCCAAACTGTGGACTGTTGATGTTGAGACCATCACTGCACAGATTTTTTAGTCTTCTCTTGCACTCAATTCGCTTCGCTCAATGGCCTACGGCCGTTTCGCTGCGCGAATATTAATTAGAACTATCAACTCTATCTATCTATTTATCCATGCTAAATATCATTGATGGCCAACAAATACTGAATGTAAACTCGCCATTCTTCGACTGTGAGGAAATTAATGATGCAATCTCACATACAACTGATGTTAAATAAGGAGTCCCTCAAGGGACTGTGTTAGGTCCTGTTTTATTGTTGTGTTACTCGTCAGATTTGCCTAATGTTGTCAAACATAGTACTATTAGTATGTACTGTAAGCTTATGATACAAAACTGTATAAGTCTATTCAGAATGTAAATGATTGCATGTTATTACAAGAAGATTTAGATAATGTTGCTAAATGGGCCGACATTTGGCAGATGGATTTAAATCAAGACAAAACGAAAGTATTGACTGTTGGTATTAACAAAGTGAAGTTTAATTTTTTATTGAATAATGAAATCATTGAAACTGTCAACAACATTAATGATATTGGAGTTACTTTCCAGTCAGATTTGAAATTTATGCTCCATTGTATCAACATTACTAGGAAAGCGTATTTTGTTACTCATATACTTTTTTCAGTTTTTAAGAATCAAAATTACAAGTTTTATCTCAAAATGTATATATGTTATGTCAGACCACTTTTAGAATATTCTAGTCAGGCTTGGTCACCAATATTACAATGTAATAAAGACAAAGTAGAACGTGTGCAAAGGTATTTCACCCGACGTATATTGAACTATGAAAATGTTTCGTATGAAGAAAGATTACATTTTTTGAATTTAGATTCATTGGACATTGGAAGAAAAAATTCTGATTTAATATTGTTTTACAAAGTTATTAATTGTCACACAAATCTCAATATAAATGATAAGGAAGACGTTTATAAATTTGTACATAGAAGTAGAGGTCATAATAAACAGCTGTATGTGTTTTATAGCCGTACTGATAAAAGAAAATATTTTTGGAGCAATCGAATTGTAAATAAATGGAATAATTTAGATGAAAGAACTATTAATTCAGTGTCAGTCAAGAATTTTATAACTAATTTGAAAATGTTTAATTCTGCTAGTTAGTGGGAGTTACATTGTAATTTTTACTTAAACTCCCATTGTTTTTGTATTGTTCACATGTTGTTCTTTTGAATAGATAAATCAAATCAAATAAATAGGAATAGTAAACTGCAACATATTGTCGTTCTGAACTACACCGCATCTGATGAAATTATGCAAGTAGCTTATTCCGCAGCACTGCAAAAGCTTTTGGGTGCAACAGTGTATCCTTTTAATGTAATCATTGGATTGGGCTGAGAAATATTCCTTGTGACTTTCATCAAGTTTCGTTCAGGCAAAGTTGACTTATGCCATATATTCAAATATTTTGGTGACTAACGAAATTATGCAAATGCAACATGGTAAGTGGAAAGACAGTACGAAAGTTAAATTTTCTAATAATTGTGCTCAAAATATTAGCATTGCATCATTTGGCAACTATTCATATCAAAAAATTTTGCTTACTTGCTGCCACTGGCAGGTAATATGCAGAAATTGGCTCCATTGGAATAACATTGATTTTGCATATTTTTTTCAAATATTTGCTTTTCAAAATCTCAAAAAAGTTCTGATCCTTTTAAAAATGCCTTCAAAAGTTACCATCTGATATCAATTAAGTTCAGTTAAACTGAGATTTAAGTTGCGCATTGGAAATTGACAAACTGTTGAATAAGGAACTGCACACCGTAAACACAATGCAATTCCAATGGCAGGTCGCGGAAATAATTTTTGATTGCTAGCCATTTCAAAGTAAGAGATGTTACTTCAGTTTCCTTTTCAAACAGCTAAATAGACAGAATTAGGTGACTGCTAGAAGCATGTTTCAAATGATCGGAACCATTTTAAAGTTTTGGGGAGCATAAATTTGAAGAAAATATGCAAAATCAATGTTATTCTAATAGAAACAATTTATGCCCAGTGGTCGAAATAGGCCCTGTTATTTGGGGGGGTCTCTTAGTTGGAAGACCCAAAGGGTTGAAGTTCTTGTAGATGGCAGTCCGTGGGCCGCCAGCGGGCCGCCAGAGGGCCGCCAGAGGGCCGCCAGAGGTGCCCTGAAGCCGCTTTTTTTAGGGGCTCTAAAAATGAAATCTGGGCTTTTTAAAGGTATGTTTTATCTCAGAAAATGAGTTGTGAAAACCTTATTGGTAATGTATGTAAATTACAAGAGGTTTTTTTCTGCTGATTAGGCTTTATTTGCTGCTTCATGCTCACTTCACAGCACAATTTTAGTATTTGGGGGGGTTTTTTGAGGACCCCCTCTGGGTCCTTTTGAAAAATGTATTTGAGGGGGTCCCATGAGCATTTGGGGGGGTCAAACCCCCCCTGACCCCCCCTTATGTCGACCACTGATTACACCATTTGGCTACTATTCACATCAAAATATTTTGCTTACTTGCTGTCACTGCCAAGTAGTAGGCATAAACAGTGGTCGAAATAAGGGGGGGTCAGGGGGGGTTTGACCCCCCAAATGCTCATGGGACCCCCTCAAATACATTTTTCAAAAGGACCCAGAGGGGGTCCTCAAAAAACCCCCCCAAATACTAAAATTGTGCTGTGAAGTGAGCATGAAGCAGCAAATAAAGCCTAATCAGCAGAAAAAAACCTCTTGTAATTTACATACATTACCAATAAGGTTTTCACAACTCATTTTCTGAGATAAAACATACCTTTAAAAAGCCCAGATTTCATTTTTAGAGCCCCTAAAAAAAGCGGCTTCAGGGCACCTCTGGCGGCCCGCTGGCGGCCCACGGACTGCCATCTACAAGAACTTCAACCCTTTGGGTCTTCCAACTAAGAGACCCCCCCAAATAACAGGGCCTATTTCGACCACTGGGTGTAATGTCAATGTTTTGAGCACAACCATTGAAAATTTAATGTTCGTACTGTCTTTCCACTTACCATGTTGCATTTGCATAATTTCGTCAGACACCAACATATTTGAATATATGGTATAAGTCAACTTTGCCTGAACGAATCTTGATGAAAGTTACAAGATATATTTCTCAGCCCAATCCAATGATTACATGAAAAGGATACACTTTTGTGCCCAAAAGTTTTTGCAGCACTGCAAAATAAGCTACTTGCGTAATTTCGTCAGATGCAGTGTAGTTATTATGTGCATATTTATTACACACCATGCACAAATTTACTATTTGCCATTTATTATGATAAATGATTTACACCTAAAAACGTATCAGCCACCACACTAAGATGCACAGGATCATGACATTTGTTGGCTTATTCATGTAGGTTGGAGCTCCGGTGCCTGTTTGAGCAGGTTGGAGCTCCGAAGCTCCCGAGCTATAGCGCCACTTTAGTCTGGCAGTGACTGATCAGTTTTGGTATAGCTGTGCGAAGTGCAAGCTCTTCCTGAAGAAATCTTTCAAACTTATAATACAGCCTCATAAATATTTTAACTCGCGTCGAAAAGATTTGGTGGCCAACCTTAACCAACTAAAAATTGATAAAGAAAGTTGACTTTAACGGGTCAAAGTTATCCTACAGAGTTGGCACAGAGCCAATTATTCAACTAAGTGCACTTGCAATTAAAAATACTTAAATACAATTGATGAACAGACCAAATAACAGTTATTTAAACAATTGTAATAAATTATTAAGTGACACCTTTAAAAAAGTGTTTGCACATCATTTTTTTTTCATCAGACATTTGCACTTGTGAAGAAACTGCTGGCATGTTACAGCACAGACACCGGAGTTATGAAAAAGATCTTGAAAGATTCTGATGTACTCAAAAGGAGGGAGAATGTCTTTTTTGCAAGTGAGGATTTAAAATGCTTCTAATAATCTTCATCAAGCCAGCAGATTTTTTTTCTTCATTTTTTTTATTTTTACATAATCTATTCAATATTTTCTTTTTTAGACTTTCCTTATGGGGAATTGGAGTTCTACAAGGAGCTGTTCCAATCCTGGAAGAAAAATTTCTGGACAATGAGTCACCTGTATGTGACAGACATTCAACACCTAAAATCTTGGTAGGGTGACTGAATTAAGTACTATTAAAAAATATGTAGCCAAAATTAAATTGCATCTAGGTTGCCTTCTGTAGTGAGAAACTTTATATTTTGCTCAGAGAGAAACCATGCAAAAATGCCTCAGAAGAAATTATGTCAGCTCTCATTTGACACACACAGTGTGTATACAGAATTAAAAGTACATAATTTTGGGGTAGGGGGAACGGGGGCACATTGGGACGCGGGGCACTGTGGGACGGTGGGATTTTCTTGGATCCTGGCAAGGTATATGATATGGTAGTGCCATCATATCTTGTAATTTCACATCCTGATGTTTCCATGGTTTTATAGACAAATTACAGCCGCATGCAGAAGTATGGCGAGCAAAAGTTCGTTTTCCTACTACAAATGTAAATATGGATGGGTTCAATTCGAACCATTCTGTGGACAAACCATGAACAATGAGGCTTTCTCAGTGCTTGTATGAATTTTATACATCGTAATGAACAGTTATGAATTGCTATCGTGATAAACACACTCACTGGTGTCCGAGAAATTAGCATTTTGGTGTAAAAGTCATATTGGGGCTCATTGGGACAGTGAATTCGGGGCACATTGGGACGCACTTAATATGGCAGAATTTAAGTGTCAAAGGCAACTGAACGACCTGGGACAGCACACAACAGGTATTCAGGCCACAGTGAATAGAGGTATAGTGGATTACCATGCTCTGTGAACAAATTTGTCGCAAAGCACTGTGTGTTACTTACATAGATGTCCGCACCCAGGATGTTAAATGTTTAAAACTGTTTAAAGTTATGAACTATTGGCACTACAAGGTGTTAATGAACTGTATATTGTCTTACGCACTACTTATATGTGATATCTATTGCACATGAAGTGTTAAAATGATTTTTTAATTGATGTCCCAATGTGCCCCGGCTGATGTCGCCGGGGCACATTGGGACAGTCATTTTTACGACACTCTGGCTGCAAAAGGGAAGGTGCAGTCTAGTTTTTTATGCCTTGCATTTAAGCTCAATAGTATTGGTGAAATTCATGCAAACTTCTGAGTTCTTCAGTGCTTTCAGCATTGAGCAAAATTAGTAGACGAGAAAAGCGTCCCAATGTGCCCCCGTTCCCCCTATCTACTATAAGAAAGCTTTAAAATACTTGCAATGAGAAAAAGCATTGAGCATACAATTTAAATATACATGCTTCAAAACATTATTAATTTTTGTGATTGGTCAATTGCAGCCTACTGGCAGAAGGCTATTCGGAGTGCACGGTGTCTGAAGAGGATGCAGAACTCCTCAACGAAACTTGGGAACACAAGGAAGAGAACAGCTTAGACTTAGTCAAATTCCAGATCAGACATTTCCCGTCAGTGGGAATCAAGGACAACCAAGGCCATTTGGTTGCCTGGGAAATTACCTACTTCATCGGTTGTATGGGTATGCTGTATGTGTTGCCAGAGCACAGGGGCAAAGGTTTAGCTCAGTATGCCATCTACAAATTAAGTGAGAAGCTGATACAACAAGGAAAAACCGCCTTCTGTTTCGTAGAACATGCCAACAACGCATCAAAACAACTTCACGAGAAATGTGGCTTCTATGAGGAACCCGGCACAGAAAGTCTCTTTGCTGACTGCAACATGCAACAGAATTCATGACCAATTAAAACCTATTTTGTGATTTAAATTGCACTTCGGAATAATACAAATTGCCAGCGAATATTAGATGGCAACTAGAAGATGCATCAAGTCAGCAAGAACTCATTTGCGATTAGGAAATTGTTTCCTTTTTTACTGACCATGTTAAATTAATAAGAATACTATACTTTATTTTATTCCCTAAACGTACTTTGTGAATATGAAGCACACACATATATGATTGACTGACAGCAATCCAGCACTCAATAAAGATAAATATTTTAAACCTGGTGCGGTAAATTTTAAATGTAATCACAATTGATGATCACAATGTACTGGCTTCAACTGAAAATGTAATGTTTACTAATTGTTCAGGTCTACATTGCACTTAATGTTTCCTATGCGCAGTACTTCCTGATCACGTAGAACATCTAGAGGAATAAATCCAACAGCAACGAGTACAGCCAAACGTAAATATACAAATTTCTCAATGTGGTGTGAGACATAAATTCAAAATAAATTCTTGTAAATCTCCTGCGTCCGAATCGGTAAATCATATATCCATGCATGAATTGGTTGCAGTCCTGGGAAGACGCCGTTATCGAGCCACACTGCAATTTCAAGGACAAATTCTGATCCAAGCCTATAGATAAACCGCAACACCATCACCAAGTCTTACGATAAAAAAAACTAAATCAGTTTTTGGCTTATTTTTGTTTTTGCGCAAATACTTGTGATAATTGTCTGATATATGAGAGTGCTTATCTTCCCCTGCCACTGTTTTATCCTACATTTAAACATTTTAGTTCACTTATGTCATGTATTACACAATATTCTCTTGAGCAATATGTTGTGATAACTGGTTCATTCAACAATGTGTGTCAAAAACCAGATACAAACCTATATATACCAGTGAATATAGTGACATACATTTTCATTAAATGAGAAGATGGTGGTGTATCTGGAAGGACCCCAGCTCACCCAGGCCTTGCTAAGGGTCAAATCATGGGAAGACCAGGCCCCCTACTCTTGGAGGGTAAGTTGAATAACTCTTCTGCTGAAATTAGTATGTATTATTAGATCACATCCTAAGCAAATGAAGTAGGACAATCATTATCTAGGACAAAATGAGCTGGCCAAAATTTGGTGTCATGTAGTGCTTCAGTTTTTAGAGACATGCATAGCAACAAATGCCATTTGAATATGATTATGAGAAAATGTTATACCTTTTAGACTACAGCAATATCAATAAACATGACGAGCTGCAGCCACTCCCATGTTAGCCTCATCAGGTTGTCAAGTGGCTACTGTAGCTCAGAAACCCATAGGCCTATTAAAACCGATGTAACAGATAATATGCTATAATATATGCAGATAAGATTCAAGTATTCAATTATTCGAGTATTTACTGAACACAGGTCCTCATTAGGTGTTCTATATTCAGATCTTTGTAATGCTCTAGAGGGTCACTGTCCTGCTACCACCATGGTGAGCGCCGTATGATGGGTGAGAGATGATAAGGCTGTTAATCTGACATTAACCCAATTCATTCTGGGAAGTTCAGGGTCTTTTAGTTGCCCCAGAATAGAACACTGGATACAACCCCCCTCCACTTTTGGTAGGCAATACGGGATGGACCTTAGTCAGGAGCCATTTATTTATGACATATAGCTCTTGGATACTGCAGCTCCCCACTGTGGGGCTCGAACCGACTGAGCTAGTTCCCCTGATGAATGGTGATATTCAATAAATAAATTTTTCCTTTATTCCAATTGCAGTTGATTGGCTGCCTGCATTCTCAGATTGACATGGATTGTGGACATATCTTCATTGTGGACCAGTGGCCTCAGTTCAAGGCAATCTGCACACTTCCAAACAAAAAATGCGTATGTTTTTATTACCGTAAAATGGGGTTACTTTGGCTGTTCTGTACTACTTGGGCCATCAAATAAGAAAAAGATTTAGTATCTTGTAGCTATACAGGTATCAAACTGACATAGATACCAGGAAATTAATTTTTGTATCTGCTAGAGTTACTTGTTAAGCACTGAGCACCCAGAAGTTTGCATGAATATCACCAATACTATTGAGCTTAAATGCAAGGCATAATAACCTACCCTTTTGCAGCCAGACAGCAAAATGTGAGTCGTAATCATGACTGTCCCAGTGTGCCCCGCCGGGCACATTGAGACATCAGCTAAAAAATCATTTTAACACTCCATGTGCAATAGATATTACATATAAGTAGTGCGTACGACTATATATACAGTGCATTAACACCTTGTAGTGCCAATAGTTGATAACTTTAAACAGTTTTAAACATTCAACATCAACTATGCCTCATTCACTGTGGCCTCAGTGAATACCTATAGTGGGCAGTCCCAGGTCATTCAGTTGGCTTGGACACTTACATTCCACCATACTAAGTTTGTCACGATGTGCCCCCGAATTCACTGTCCCAATGAGCCCCAATATGACTTTTACGCCAAAATGGTAATTTATCAGGCAGCAGTGAGTGTGTTATCAGGATAGCAATTCATAACTGTTCGTTACAATGCATCAAATTCATACAAGCATTGAGAAAGCCTCATTGTTCATGGTTTGTCCACAGAATAGTTTGAATTGAACCCCTCTGAATTTACTTCAGTTGTAGGAAAACAAACTTTTCCTCGCCATACTTCTGCTTGTGGCTGTAATTTGTCAATAAAACAATAGAAACATCATGATGAGAAATTACAAGATATGATGGCACCACCATATCAAATAGCTTGCCAGGAACCAAGAAGACCCCACTGTCCCATAGTGCCCCATGTCCCAATGTGCCCCGGTTCCCCCTACATATATTTTTTCCTTATTATTATACCAGTGCTTCTTTTGGAGATAATAAGAGAGAATGACTCCGTTTGTTCCCACACCTGGGTAATTTCTAAGCAAAAAATATTTTTAAGACAAAGTCAAGGTCAAAGTCAAAGTCAAAGAAATTTTATTTATCGTCGGTGTTACATTAACAGAAACACAAGCCTATTAAGGCTTTTACATCCGACTCTAAGCAAGTGTTTTAAAAACAGGTGCAACGAGAGTAAAAAATATAAATTTTAACAACACATATTTGAGCCTACCCAACAGCACAAAGATTAAAACAGTTAGACTGGTGTTTTGTTTTTATAGTGCATATATTCCGGCCATGCAGCCTTCTTCAGTGCAAAATGAAAATGACAGTTAGTGACAAAAACAGCACGACCTCATCGTGACAATAAAATTTCCGATAGGTGGCGCCACAAAGGCAAAGTGGCTAAAAATAGAACACTTGCAAAAATGCTATGTCAAAGAACACATATCAAGGTTAAAAGACAAATGTCTGAAATCTAGAACACCCTGCCTCCTAAAAAATATAATTTATGTTACCATGACAACATGAATAACAAACAGATAATACAGTGCAAAAATATAGAAAGTATGAAATATAAAGATAACTCTAAATATTAATAGAGATGATAATAGCACAATAACAACATTCTTAAAATAATTCTATTTCATAACTTTGTTGCGCAATGCATGAACGGTGTCACATGTGAACACCAATTGATTACCCACAGTTTGCACGAGCAATATGTGCAGTGTTCAAATTTTCTTATTTTATACCCTGTTTTGTGATTTCACTTTTATTTCTCTGGACCAATGAGAAGAGGCCTATTGTTCAATATATAAGGATCAAAATCACTTCTCCAGTTTCAGACGACAAGTGACTATTTGAGGTGAAATAAGGCGCAGTCAGCATAAAAAAAGGTGTACTTTTAATATATTATCACCAAATTAATACAAAACACATGAGAAAAGAGTAAAAATTCAGTTCTCCCATACCATGTCCTTCTAATCTAATGATTTTCCAAAGGAGGTTTCATGACCCCTGTCCCAGGGGGTCTGGGAGGTGTCATTGCCGTTCAGTATGGTGAGTGCCGGCGAGCAGATTTATGTGGAATGAGTGCTACACAAAATCATACTATGTTATAGTATTATTCCACCAACTGAAGAAAACAAATCTTTTCACTGCCAGACATTCCAGCTTTTATTTGCAGACGATAATCACATCATTCTCTAATTGCAGGCTTTCTCGTCATGATTGCAGATTTGCTGGTTTTTCTTTGATGTTGTATACCAAGACGGGAAGGAGGATGGTTTTTTGGAGAAATTCCTGTTTGATTCAAAGCTATGGGAAGTTGCAAAGCCGCTGGAGAATGCCACCATCCGTGTGTATTCCTTTTTTAAAAAATCCTGAAATTTGTTTGTCGGTGGTATTTTAGAAAGTGGCAAAATGGGCATGTTCATTTGTATGATTTGTTACAGATTGGGCAGTTGAACGGACTGGAATTTTGGATGACCTTTGTCGTTTCAAAAACTTGACTGGTACTAATGATGAGACATTCGCAAAACTTGTATCAGATGAACGCAGCCTCATTCCCCAGTAAGCAGTTTTTAAAACTTAAGATCGACCATTCCGATTTTGATTTTCAAAAAATCTTCCTTTCTTTGCCAACCATCCATGGGTATTCTTATTATTTTTATTTGAAAGTATATTGATATTATTTATAAAATTTATTATAATACAATACAATACAATGCAACACTTGAAAGTACAAAGCAAATATTACTGTAGGGATACACTGATTTCACTTTTGGACTTCCGAACCGATCCAAGTACAATATTTAATTTCGATCTTATCTGAGTACCGATCCAATCTGACGAGAACTATTCCACCCTGTAGATTTTATAACATTAATAATTATTTAGTTCTTACTTTCACTGACAGTGTGTCACCACCATTTTCAGCAGTGTGAGCTTACACTGAAAAAACACTTTGTGTAAAATAGCAGACAAGATCTATGTGTAAAATGGGCTTTGTGTATTCCAGTCAAAATAATGTGTGACACAGACAAGCAGTGTTGTACAACAGCATAAAGCACACTGTTGATCCAGCAACTTCCAATTTGTCTGATATTTCACACAAAATTTCACACAAAATATTGGATACTTTTGCTTGGTGAAAGACTAATCTTCTTTATAAATGTTTTGTTTTGTTGGCCAACATGGCAAACAATTAAACTGGAGCAAATCTGACCTTGTTTCGATTTTAAAGTCACCAAGCTTCACTTAAGAAGTGTACTGACTCAGACTAACTACATATTTGTTAGCAAAAGACAAGCATGTTGCAACCTTGGTTAAAAGTACATTTGTCACTGGGAAGTTCCCATTGTGGGGTTTACTGGAGCTGACTGAAATATGTAAAGGTAAGTTAAAGATTTGCTTTAATTATTTTTGATTGCATGCATGAACCAAATGTGATATATAGCAGATTTTAAGTGGAAAATTGACTATTATTACAATGCTCGAATATCATGTTAAGGTGAGTGATACTTCCAAGTTATTAGCATGACATGAGTCAAATATAGGCCATGACAAAGGGCTAATTCATGTCTCAAACACATGGCATTGCAAGTTCATGTATGAAATTATCTGGGATAAAGTTCATTTGTTTATTTCTAAGAAAATTGAATTAGTATTATATTTTGTTAATTATTAGCTTGAAGACTGTGTATATATAGGCCTACTTATTTGTCAATATTGCAAATTTATATGTTGTTTTGAAAACAATGGAATTACTGGGGCATATCCATGGCTATAGGTGTAGAGTGGTTGGGAAAGTTGTAGAACATTGGAATACATTGGGATAGTTTTTTTTTTAAATAGACAGTGAGTTTGGATTAGGTTTAGTGTACAGATACTGGACATTGGTCATGCTTGGGACAGTTGATGTTTGAGACAGTTGAGGGTAGGTTTAGGGTTAGTGCATAGATGTTGGACCTTGGTCATGCTTGGGATAGTTGCTGTTTGGGATACTTCAGCCTTAAGGACAGGTAAAGGATTAGTGCATAGATGTTGGACATTGGTGCTTGAGATGGTTGATAGGTTTAGGGTTGGTGCATATTGTATGGATGTTGAAAATTGGTCATGTTTGGTTGATATTGAAGATAGGTACAGGGCTAGTGCATAGATATCGAGCTAAAGCCATCTGTATGTGTAGTATGTTTGGAATAGTTGGAAATGGTACATTCATAGGTGTAGGAGCCAGGGGTCAGGGGGGGTTGTAGCCCCCCAAAAATAAAATTTTTGAAATATAAATTTTTCGGGTGGTTTCGGGCTGAATATTTTGTGAACTTAGATTTTGGGACAATTTCGACAATATTTTTTGAGCAGCCCCCCAAAATGTATTGACCTCCTGTGCCTATGGACCGTACATTGGTTACGATTGGGATGGTAGTAGTGTGTGTGGTACACAGAACATGGTTTTTTACATGTACATGTAAATTTCTTCAGAACCTATGGACACTAATTTTGTGATTTTTTGTTATTATTTTTATATGTACCAGATGTTTGTGGATGTAAATTTTATCTTGTGCACAGTAAGCAATAAATGTTCTACTACTACTACTACTAAGTGCTTGTAATTCCCGAGATACAGTAAACTGAAATTGAAGGAGATGGGCACTGGGCAGGTTTATAAAAGCATTATAATGAATAGAATAACATGTTCTGTGTGCTCATTAAAGAGTCTGGAGTGCATTTTTTAAAATAGTGTGTGTGTTTGTACTACAATGTTGTGAGCACCAGTCTTTGCTGCTGAGTGTATGTTCTCTTGTAGCTGATCATGTGACACATCAGTCATGCATTACTAAAGCCTTGATTTTGCTCTTTGCTTATGAATTTCTACTTGTACAAAGACAGTAGAAGGACAACTTCAGTTTTGTTTCTGTCTGTATTCAATACTTGTAATTGTTTATTTCAGAGTGACAACGATTTCTCAACTGGTTAGCCAGACATTTCGATAATTTTGCCGGGAAATGGGAGAGAATGGCACTAGTACTGCTGTCAAAGCTACACCAAAAGCTCAACAATAGAATGAAAGAGATGATCTTAAAATTGCAAATGATGGAATTGATTTATAAGCAGGTAAGAAAGGAGCACATTGCAAAGAATTAGGAAGGTGGCTTTAACTATTTATTCTTTTACAGAATAGAGTTACAACACAACATTTGTCATGCGTCACCACCTTGGGCAGCACCTTCATCTTTTTTATATTACAACTATGCCAATTGCAGATGTTTTATACAAGATTACTTTTACTAATTGGATAACTCCACATAGTGTATTTTGTAAATCAAATATATTTTATGGGTGAACAATTGATAAAGACATACAAGACTGAATAATGTAATATGCACTTGTTAGACAAAAATTAGAAATAATATTGTGTATATTTTCCAATATGGTCAATAAATACTAATACTTTTCGAATTACGCTATATATCTGTTGATTTTCTCAATACACACAAATCTAGTTTACCTAATTGGTATATTGCAGAATGTTATTTGGTAAATCATCTCTTTCCTCATTAAATGGTCAGCATTCCTTTTTTTTGCAGACGTCGTGGCTAAAATGGCAACTTACAGAGACCATGGAATATATTGTGGATTTCAAACTAGTAAGTTTGTATTTTGTTATTATATTTCTTGGTGTATAATTATAATAAGACCCAATAGTTACGATGTTTTGTGGTGTTTAAGATGTGCCCGACGACAACTTGCAACAATCTTCTGATGTTGCAAATGTTATTTTTGGCTGATGTTGTTGTGTTGCGACAAGTTTAGACTCAAATTATATTGGTAACATTGAGTGGTTACTCAAGAAAAACTATTTTTAATTAATAAATTACAAAATTACATGAAAGGGTACAGAGGACTCAAGATCTCTTTATGAGTGGGGGAACATATCAAAATAACATCGTACAAACATTTGGTCTTATTCTTGCCCAATTATACAATTCACAAGAGAGCTAAATTTTGCTCAGATGATAGATACTAGTCAGTTGAATTTGCCTAGACATGATTTCCCAACTTTAGGTAAACAATGCAATAACACCACCAACATATCTCTTTATGCAAAAAGAACCATTGGGTATACAACAATATATACTGACAACTTGCAACAATCTTCTGATGTTGCAAATGTTATTTTTGGCTGATGTTGTTGTGTTGCGACAAGTTTAGACTCAAATTATATTGGTAACATTGAGTGGTTACTCAAGAAAAACTATTTTTAATTAATAAATTACAAAATTACATGAAAGGGTACAGAGGACTCAAGATCTCTTTATGAGTGGGGGAACATATCAAAATAACATCGTACAAACATTTGGTCTTATTCTTGCCCAATTATACAATTCACAAGAGAGCTAAATTTTGCTCAGATGATAGATACTAGTCAGTTGAATTTGCCTAGACATGATTTCCCAACTTTAGGTAAACAATGCAATAACACCACCAACATATCTCTTTATGCAAAAAGAACCATTGGGTATACAACAATATATAAAGCATGGTTTATATACACTACTTCTTCATGTGCAAAACAACCTGGGTTGTAATCTATTTGCATGTGAAGGTTTAAATTATGCTCTACTTGCGTGAAAATGACTGACAAATAACAAAATAAGGATCAATACATACAAACATGGATGGTGTAATTCACTATTTTTTTTCTTTATCTATTACTATTCAGGTGGGACCAAGCATGGATGAGTATGCGGGATTGAGAAAGATTCCTTTAGCAAAGGAGGTGTCACACGGTAGCAACAATTTCCTGCTCTTCGCAGCTGCAGCATTGTCGAAGTGCAGCAGTATAATACATGACCTGCTTGAATTGGAAAACATTATTTATGACTTGCTCATTAAATTAAGGACATTTTTATTCAGGGATGGGTATGTAGACCAATCATAATTATAAACTTTATTCGATTTGTACATTCATATTGTGAAGAACTATGCAAATATCTTTATGATTTATAAAAAAAATACATATTGACTCTTTTCTTAGCATATGATTAATAATACCTCAAGTACTGTACACTGTATCATTATTTGCTATTTTTTAATTAAACATTCATATAATCAATGGAAATCTTGTTTTGGTTATCATTGCATTTTGGAGAATGAAATATACCTTGTTTATCTGTATCTAAAGGGTTAAGGATTCATTGAGTGCGCATAGATTTACTAATTGTTAATTCAGACAATGATCTGTGCTGAAATGGACAAAATTCTGAACAAAGGCTATGTTGCCATATAAAAGAGCATGTGCTGAAATGGACAAAATTCTGGACAAAGGCTATGTTATTTTAAACAAGGGCATATGCTGGAACAGACAAAATTCTGAACAAAGGCTATGTTATTATACACAAGGGCATGTGCTGGAACAGACAAAATTCTGAACAATGGCTATGTTATTTTAAACAAGGGCATGTGCTGAAATAGACAAAATTCTGAACAAAGGCTATGTTATTTTAAACAAGGGCATATGCTGAAAAAGACAAAATTCTGAACAAAGGCTGTGTTATTGTGCACAAGGGCATGTGCTGGAACAGACAAAATTCTGAACAAAGGCTATGTTACTTTAAACAAGGGCATGTGCTGAAATAGACAAAATTCTGAACAAAGGCTATGTTATTATGCACAAGGGCATGTGCTGGAACAGACAAAATTCTGAACTAATTCATTGCTACTTCAGACAATGATCTATGCTGAAATAGACAAAAATCTAAACAAAGTCTATGCTAAATCAAGCAATGGCCTGTGTCAAAACAGACAAAATTCTAAACAAAGTCTATGTTGCAACAGACAAATATCTATCATAAAATTAACACATATTTTAACAGTTTTGATGTGTAAAGCAGACAAAATATTGTGTTGGTTTACACAAAAATTTTTAGACAAAATTATTGTCTAAAATATCACACATTTCATTTTGTCTGGAATAGACAAGACTTTGGACGGACACCAGCTAACATGCGATTTTGTGTAAATCCAGACAAAATTTGTCTATTTTTAGACAAAGTGTTTTTTCAGTGTAGATCTACCAAATGCTTTCTTCTGACATAGCAGATTTCACATTTATTAATTACTTACGTTATTGATTTATTATGAATTCAGAAGCATTCCAGTGGGTTATGTCCTTGGTGTACTGACGAAGGAAGACATTCCAGTTGTCCACGAAAACTGGGTGTTAGGCAGAGAAGACAATGTTGAGTTTGTGAGGAGCAGCCTGGTGCACTTTCCGTCAGTTGCACTCAGAGACAGCAAGGGCCACCTGGTGGGTTGGTACGCAACTTATTACATCGGAGAGATGGGAATGTTAACTGTTCTGGAGGAGCACAGAGGAAAAGGATTGGCTAAGTGCCTCATTTACGAACTTGCAAAGAAACTATTCGCTCTCAAAAGATATCCCTACAGCTATGTCGATATTAACAACATGCCCTCCGTTAAAAGCCATGAAAGGTGTGGATTTCGAATGGCACCATCTTGCGACACTTATTTTAAGGACCTTCTGAAAACTGTCTGACTTTAGTGTGTGTGTCTGACACAAGTTGCATTATGGAATTGCCATCTACATGTTATTTGTTTGCTGATTTATGGCATCGACAATTTATTTGCATTGACTATTCAGAAATGACATGATTTATATTTCAATAAATGCGTTAAATATTTAACAGAGACATCAAATTTATATGATTTTATCAATGGAAATTCGCAACTAATTATGGAGCGAACTCTAACATGTTTTGCATTACATTAATATGAACTGTCTTGATGTCTTAATTGATGTACAGCGGACGTCAATGAATTGTGCATGATTCACATATCAAACTGGTATAAAATATTATTGAGCTATCGTTCTTAGGAAAATTGTGTGTTTTGTATTAGTGATGAGGTTTAATGAATACTTTAGTCAATGTGAAACTGCAAAATCACGGCTTCCGCTTAACCATTATATGAGTTACAAACATGCACTTTTTGGATCAATTTCATTGCTCGTGATTATTATTCGGACTTCGATGTCATTAAAGAAACCTGCAGCTCAGCCATTACAGGCAATAAGAAACATATGTTGTATACACTGCTTTTATTTCAAAATTTTGGGCATGCAACCTCCTGTGAACACTCCGACATCAATGGCACGCAAACTAAACACTCTCAACTATGGATACTTTGCAGTAGCACTGATTGCCTTTATCATTGTGATGATTCATTTCAAATGGACACAGGTGATTGTAGACAGAGCGACTTCTCAGGGTCAGAGTGACGGGAGAGCCAAGCGACTGCCACAAGTTATTGGAATCGGAGCAAAAAAATGTGGGACAGGTGAGCCGAACATTTTTCAATCAAATCGTGTCTTCAGAATACACGTAGGCCTATTTGTTTTCAAAAAGACAACAATTCACTTACTTATTGTTCAACTTTTCTTGAGGATAGTGTAAGTGTTCAATCCATATTTGTAATCGACTTCTTTGTACATAGCCTATGTCAAATTACTTTAGTTTATAGCAGAGACCGTCGCCATCCTCTTAGGTGGTGAAAGTCTGTGCTATACGAAAGTAATTGGATATGTACAAATAACTTTATTACAAATATTAATTATTTATTGTCGAGTCATAATATATGTTTCATAATTTTACGTTTCGGACAAAATCGATTTTGAATATTTTCAAAATATCGAAAAAGCTGTATGTAATCATATTCAATATTCATGAATTCATGATCAAATACAGATGATTTCAGATTTCATTGTAGTTGAATTCACATCTGAATACTTGTGGGGAAATATGAAAGTATTTTACAATAATAGCTGACAAAGGTTGTAATTGTCAGATTCTGTCTGTATTTGGTACAATACCATCCTCTCATTGCAGGTACCTTGAAGACCTTCCTGTCCAAGAACCCACATCTAGCAATCGCTGGTGAAGTGCATTTCTTTGATGACAATTTTGAAAAAGGTTACGACTGGTATCGGGAGCAGATGCCGGAAAGTGCATTAGATCAAATAACCATGGAGAAGACTCCTTCATATGGAATTCAACATGGAGTAGAGAAGCTCATTTATGAAATGAATCCTGATATCAAGTTGATTTTCATGGTGTGCCATCCGGTGAGAAGGACGGTGTCCGACTATGTTCATTATCGTTATTTGCCTGTCAACAGGAGAAAGTTTCAAACTTTTGAGAAATTTGTTTTTGATGAACATGGGAACGTTAACGCTTCATGTAATGCAGTAAGGACGAGTATGTACATCAATGATTTGAACCGGTTTTACAAATATTTTGATGAATCTCAGATTCTGATTTTAGATGGGGATGCATTTATTAAAAACCCCATTCCAGAACTCAATGAAGTGGAGAGATTCCTCGGTCTGGAGTCAGTTATCACCAAAAAAGATTTCATTTTCAGTGAAACGAAAGGATTTTTCTGTTTGAATATTACGGGAATAGCTGACTGTATGCCAAAATGGAAAGGTGAAAGGCGCCGTCCCACAATTTCCCTAAAAACAATAGAAACCCTCTGCAAGTTCTATGAGCCTTACAATGAAGAGTTATTTGATTTGGTTGGCATACGTTTTGACTGGACAGCTAGTACATACAAAATTGAAAAATAATATTGATGAGGCCAACATAAAGCAATAACAGTGTGAAATTGCCTCGTCATCCACTCAACACAGACCACCAAAACCATGCGGATGGCACTGAATTGGCACATGTGAAAGCTGATGACATACCCCGAATCTTATTCAGCACCCCATGGCACATCGACATCGCAGCAACGTTGCAACGACGTCACCCTTTACGTTAAATGACGTAGAATTGTATGGTTGAAATTATGTTGTCACAACATTGTCAAGCTACATCAAAGATATGACGTTGGCATGCAACATTGTGGCGACGTTTTACAACATTGTGAGACAATGTAAAGAGTTCGACGTTAGCTTGCGACATTGTGGCAATGTTGTAAAAAACCCCAACGTCGTGTTCACGTTGGGGCGACATAATCTCTACCATATATATCTACGTGACGACAGACCAGCCCTCCACCAATTAGCTACGTCCTGGTTTACGTTGTGTGCCCACTGGGCAGTCCCTCAAAACCATAAAAAATTGGAGAACAACTTGACCGTACATGACCTTCGGAGCTTGGCGTTACCTAACCAATCTTATAATACATTTTAAAGATAAGACAAGATTTTTGTATATAGAAACATGCTCCTAAATTTCAGTGGGGATCTGAGTTATTAGTGTTGCAAATTACAAGTCCAGGTGGTGCATCATGACGTCAAGAACTACCATCTCTGCCCAATTATAATGTCAACATCAATCAAAAGGTCTTAACTCTCATTAAGCCTGCAAATCAATAGGCCTAAATTTTCCATTATGGCCTTCAGCAGAAGAAAAAGATGAAGAAAGTTGTATAAGTATCAACTAGATGTACTTGAGCAGGTAAAAAAGATAATGAACGACAACAAACACTTGTAAATACATTTTAAATACATTGTAATTATGTGTCATTGAGATCAGACAGAAGACAGATACTGTCTAAAATTAGACCTTTAAAAATTCATTTGTTCCATCAAGCATCAAGTTGATAACCATCACACCAATTTAAGGAATGCATGATATATGTATGATGGTTATCCTTGTATTGCTGTGATATTGTGATTGCAATTATAATATATATATATATACTTCATACAGCCATCTACACTGTAAACCAGCTGCGTTACTTTTACAGCAGTTACCATTACAGATGATTTCATATTTGTAGACATAAGTACTGTGTACCAACCAAGTGACCCAATTAAGGATTTTCTTTGTTTACATTTTGCTAGCTTTCATATATAGAGCGAGCAACAAACGTTGCCATATAGCCTGTATGCTGTCTTATAGTATACAAAATACACATACAAGATTTGGAATCAATCAGTTAAGTTTTCTGGAAGATTAGACAGTTTCAGTAAATTTTAGTGCATTTTTTACTAGAATCACCAAATCTTTTGATTACTAAATATTTCAAGCTTAAAATTTCACATCAAGATTTCTGATACATAAATACAGCAAACTGTAACTACATTGCTTTCTGGTCTAAAATATAAGATTTCATGATTAACTAGGTCACTTCGCATATAGCAATAATATAAAAGAAATGGCGATTCATACGAAGAGTTTTATCAGATTACCCCATTTTTCTTCACAATTTGCCCATTTTTTCTTCAAAATATCCTTTTTGTGCCTGGCCTGAATGATATGCAAAAGCAAAAATTCCACAATTTAAAAAAAAAATGTAACCAATACATATGGGACAGTTTTTAAATGTCTGTTCATTGGAAATTGTGCTGGCCTGAGGTATTTTTTAATATTTTTTGTCAAAATATGTATCGAACAAAATTTGCAAGGTTTTTCTATCTTCTAATTTGAATTTTGCTAATTTGCACCTTATTTCCCTTAAATTTACCAAAAAAAAACAAAAAACAAAATGTTATTTAAAATTTCCCCAAAATTAAAGTTAAACCACAACCAAAAGCTCCATAACTTTTGCAGTTATGTTTCTGTGAAAATAAAAAATTCTCAAGAGCTTTCATTTACCATTTTTATATCTCAACAGATGCGTAGAATTCTGCAACATCAGTTATTCTGATTTCTTCCCCCCATAAATTCATGGTCCTGGATTTTGCCAATTTTGTAAAGAAAGCCGTAGTATTTTTTGTCACTGTTATGTGTCGTCCTTAAGTACCAATTACCAAAAAGAGAAAAAGAGCATCTATTTCACTGGATTTTAGATCCTAGATTTTCCTATTTTTGCAAAGAAATGCTTAATTTTTTCAGTTGTATCTTTCGTAAATTTCTCTGAATTGCCTTCCAAGATAGTAATTTCCTTAGCAGTTTTAAACATTTCCCAACTTTTCAGCATTTTCATGCCATTCAGACAAATTACTAAATATTATTAATAATTCAGGGACAACCACAAAAGGAATGAGATTCTGAGAGAATTTTTTTAACAGTGCGATACAATTTGGAAACCCGAAAAGCTGTTGGTAGCAATAAAAATTTTGGGAAATGTCTTGATGGTTTGCACCCCCCCCCTGGAAAAAATCCTGAATACGCCACTGAATTAAAAGACATAAGAACCATCAGTTGAAAACCCATTTCCAGTAGAATAAAAATAATTTCACAACTATATATGTAATAGGAGGCCGTCATCGGTTGACAAAAAGTTTCACAAAATTTGGAAGGATTGTACACAACCTCTGCATGAAATATTTGCTAATGCAATTAGCCGTTGAAGTAGTAGACTATTATTGCCATATGCCAGTACAAACAGGCACAAATCAAGCTTCATTATACAAGCCATGAAAGTGCAAAATAAAACAAAAAGACGCTGACTTATTTATATGACTTAATTTATGTGCATATATTATTTCATTTCTAATTCAACAGTGTGTTGTGAGAATGTAATTATCCTTTATAGGATGGAATAAAGTTGACTAGACTTGACATGACTTGCATACCTATTAAAAATAGTTAACTTACTCGGTTTGTTTATTTGCACCAACAAGTACACTCTTAACACAAAAGGTTCTTGATGGTATTATATAAAGAACCCCCAGCCGAGAAAAGGTTCTAAATTTTTCGAGGGTTCGATTGAATTGAAGACGTTCAATAATTGGTGGGAAGGTCCTGTGATTGGACCCTAGTAGTATGCTCCCAACTTGATAGAAAGGAGTTCCATTGTGGGAGTTCAGTGCAGCTGGATCATCTAAATGTTGTTTTTGTTTGCTGTTGGAACCTTTTAATATTTGAATAATTAACCTAAAGTTTAGGGTTCCTCATCTATATCAGTTTATAGAACCATTAAAGGTTCCATATAAAACTATTTTGTTAAAAGGGTAGCCTATGCTGCTTGATATGATATGACATTGTGCTGAATGAAATGATTAAATGATAATTAACCCAAATAACTCATAGACATTTTTTTAAGCCAGAACAGTGACATCACAAGGCCTACGAAGCTAGAGATGTTCATGTTGAAAATGTCTGGGACGCCTTTTGACAAAAGGCTACAAAGAGCATGACATGTGGGCACTGCCTGAAAAAACAAACAAGCATCCTCGGATACAATGGCTGGTTAATCCTATGGGAAAGTAGAAGGTGTGATTTGCAGCATGGGAGAGCGTCTGAGGCAAAAAATATGAGTGTAGGAACAGTGGAACTGGAGCTTGAGGTATAGTGTTTGAGTAGAAGGTGACAGCAGACACTAGTGTCTAACAGAGTCGCTGCCCATATAGAGCTATAGGCCGACAAATTCATAATGTGGAATACTTGTACCAAATTTCATAACTCTAAAATAAGCGGAATATTAAGGTCACAAATGGACAGTTCAAGAATGACAAAAGATGGCTGCCAAAAAGGCCTACATCTTGAATTTATCGTCATGTTCCCAATCAATACCCACAGGCGTAGACCTGAACCAAATTTTATAACTCTTAAGTGAAATATTAAGGTCACATTTGGCATTCCAGGAATGAAGAAAGATGGCTGCTAAAATGCCCGCTATCTCAGTTGTCTCGAGAGGTAGGCTACTCAATAAAATGTTATTTTTTAATAATTACAGCAAGTGCACACCTAACTGGTCATTCTTCTGCTTTCGCCCCCCTAGCATATAACTAGCAAAAAAAATTTTTTTTGCGAGGACACCCCCCCCAACGGGACCCCCCCCGGACTTGTAAAATCTAAAATTTTAAAATCACCTCCTTCCGAGGAGACCCCCAGCCTAGAATTATAACTAGCAAAAATAAAAATTTCTGCAAGTACCCCCCCGGATGTGACCCTCCCCCCGGGCATTGTATAGAATATAAAATTTAATACCTCCCCAGTGGTGACCCCAGCCTATCTAACAGAAATAAACTTTTTTTTTTGCGAGTACCAGACCCCCCCTGCCGAGGTGACCCCCCTCGAGACTTGTAAAATCCAAAATTTTTAAATTACCTCCCTCCGAGGTAATATAACCTAGAAATATAACTAGCAAAAATAAAAGCCTAGAATTATAACTAGCAAAAATAAAAAATTTCTGCAAGCTCCCCCCGGATGTGACCCCTCGGCCTTGTATAGAATATAAAATTTAATACCTCCCCCGAGGTGACCCCAGCCTAGCAATATATCTAGCAGAAAAAAGCCTTATTTTTTGCAAGTACCCCCCCGAGGTGACCCCCCTCGGGACTTGTAAAATCTGAAATTTTAAATTACCTCCCTCTGAGGTGACCCCTAGCCTAGAAATATAACTAGCAAAAGAAATAATTTCTGCAAGTACCCCCCTGGAAATGCCCTCCCCCCCCTCCTCGGGCCTTGTATAGAATATTAAATTTAATACCTTCCCCGAGGTGACCCCAGCCTGGCAATATAACAGGCAGAAAATTTTTTTTTTTACGAGTACCCCCCTCCCTCCGAGGTAATATAAACTAGAAATATAACTAGCAAAAATAAAAGCCTAGAATTATAACTAGCAAAAATAAAAAATTTCTGCAAGCTCCCCCTGGATGTGACCCCCCCTGGCCTTGTATAGAATATAAAATTTAATACCTCCCCCGAGGTGACCCCAGCCTAGCAATATATCTAGCAGAAAAAAGCCTTTTTTTTGCAAGTACCCCCCCCCCCCCGAGGTGACCCAACCTCCGCCCCCCCCGAGGTGACCCCCCCTCGGGACTTTTCAAATCTAAAATTTTTAAATTACCTCCCTCAGAGGTGACCCCAAGCCCAGATATCACTTGCAAAAAAAAAAAAATTTCTGCATGTACCCCCCCGAAGTGACCCCCCTCGGGACTTGTAAAATCTAAAATTTTAAAATTACCTCCCTCCGAGGTGGCCACCAGCCTAGAAATATAACTAGCAAAAATAAAAATTTCTGCAAGCACCCCCTGGATGTGACCCCCCCCCTGGGCCTTGTATCGAATATAAAATTCAATACCTCCCCCAATTTGACCTCAGCCAAGCAATATAACTAGCAGAGGAACATTTTTTTTTGCGAGTACCCCCCCGAGGCGATCCCCCTCGGGACTTGTAGAATCTAAAATTTAAAATTACCCCCCTCAGAGGTGACCCCTAGCCTAGAATAACTACCAAAAAAGATAATTTCTGTAAGTACCCCCCGAAAATATCCTCCTCCTTCGGGCTTAGCATAGAATATAAAATTTAATACCTCCCCAGAGGTGACCCCAGCCTGGCAATATAACTAGCAGAAAAAAACTATTTTTTTTAACAAGTACCCCCCCTGAGGTGACCCCCTCGGGACTTGTAAAATCAAAAATTTTAAAATTACCTCCCTCCGAGGTGACCCCCGCCTAGAAATATAACTAGCAAAAATAAAAATTTCTGCAAGTACCCCCCAGATGTGACCCCCGGCCTTGTATAGAATATAAAATTTAATACCTCCCGAGGTGACCCCAGCCTAGCAATATAACTAGCAGAATAAATAAAAAAAATTTTGCGAGCACCCCCCCCGAGGTGAGGTGACCCCCCTCGGGACTTGTAAAATCTAAAATTTTAAAATTACCTCCCTCCAAGGTGACCCCTAGCCTAGAAATATAACTAGCAAGAAAAGATAATTTCTGGAAGTACCCCCCTAGAAATGTCTCCCCCCCGCCTCGGGCCTTGCATGGAATATAAAATTTAATACCTTCCCCGAGGTGACCCCAGCCTGGCAACATAACAGGCAGAAATTTTTTTTTTTGCGAGTACCCCCCCCCCCAGAGGAGACCCCCCTCGGGACTTGTAAAATCTAAAATTTTAAAATTACCTTATATATTTCTGTGAGATGATTGTTCAAATTAAAGGCTTTCACATGATTAAACTTGAACAAAATTTGTACACATGTGAAAAATTGTTGTGCGAATTGTTAACTTGATATGAAGATTTATCATGGATGCTGGTTCACTCGGGTTACCATCTAGCAAATGGTGTATATTTGCTGCCAAAACAAGACAAAGGGTAAGAGGAGTGATGCAGATGCCGTTCTTGGCCGCTGTATTCCTTACCAGCAAAGATGGGGCCCCAGCCTAGAAATTTAACTAGCAAAAAAAATAATTTCTGCAAGTACCCCCCTGGATGTGTCCTCCCCCCCCCCCCCAGGCCTTGCATACTACATGTCTCCCTATTGGCTGAAATGGCCACTCCCACCAAGTCCCTCATTCTCATTGGCTCTAAATGGCCGCACCCCCAAAAATTAAACATTTTCAAGCACTGCCACAGTTTCAACCGAACAACTGTCAACCCATTACACCTTGCCTAATGCTGTCAAATTAGCCAACTAAGATTGCTTCTAACCAGCAATTACCACAAACACAAACTCAACGCATGATAGCCAAAAATGCATACCTGTCATTATGCGCCACACCTCCAAATATCAACCACACCCCCAAAACCCATTATTAAAAAGGCTAGAGAATTCTCCAGAATTCTCCAGCCAAAAAAAACAAAAAAAACAACAACACTAACAACAACAGCAACGACTGTGGCATGGACTAAATGAAAACTGCTGAAAGAACAAAGAACTCCAAGGGGAGAAAAATCAATTCATTGCTGGTCAACAGGCTGGTTGAAAAATTTCCATAACGACATTTTGCTATAGCTGTGTGCATTCATCAATAATGAATTGGGGAATCGATTTTTTGCATCATTTGTCTCTGCTAGAAAAATTTCCATGCATTTTGAGGAACCTAAAAGAGGCTAACCAATGCACCATTAAATATAGGATAAATACATCCAATTAAGTGTAGTATATGCTTGCACAGTTGGTAAATTTTCAACATACATGAAAGCTGATGAAACATTTAAACATAGGCTGCGCAGCAGCAAACCTTCAGCGAATAACACCTTTAGAAGATTACAATAATATCATAAAATTGGTGCGTTTACGAAATTGCTTATAGGTATGCAATAGCGGTCGAGTAGTGGCCTTCCATTATCTCTATTTTTCCAATGATTCATAAAGTGTTATACGCATCAAAAAGCACTGCTAAATTAATTGGATAGGTGATTTGTTTAGAAAAATGCATTACTGTGCATGCAATAGTGGGGAAGTTTTGGCTCCGATATAAAAAAAATTCTTTTAAATATTTTTTCTCAATATTACAAAAACTATAGAATAGCCATCTGTCAGACCATGAAAAGGCACAACTAGACCATACAAGCCATATGTGTACCAAACTTCATCCATGTATATGGAATAGTGACCGGATGTTGGGCCAGAAACAAAAATAATAATTTTTATGTTTTTTTCAATATTTGAAAAAGTATATAATATTTTCCATCAGACCTTTCAAAAGGCAAAACAAGACCATATTGACCATATGTGTACCAAAGTTTATCCATGTACATGCAATAGTGAGCGAGTCTTAGCCCAAAAAACAAAAAAAATATGTTTTTATATCTTTTCTCATTTTTTCAGAAAGTATAGAATATCTGTCAATGAGACCATCAAAAGGCACAACTAGACCATATAGGCCACGTGTGTACCAAATTTCATCCATGCACATGCAATAGTGACCGAGCCTTGGCCCGGAAACGAAAAAAAAAATATTTTTATATTTTGTTAATTATTTCAAAAAGTATTTAAGATCTATTCATCAGACCATCAAAAGGCACAACTAGACCATACAGGCTAGATGTGTACCAAATTTCATCCCCATACATTCAATAGAGGCCGAGTGCCCGGCCGGAAACGATCTATCCGCCCGCCGCCCGACCGCCCGCCCGCCCGCCCGGCGGACGGACAGCATTTTTACCCAAGTGATTACAATACCTTCTTCGAACTTCGTTCGCTGAAGGTAAAAAAGGACAATCTCCTGTGCTTTTGACCCTTATGAGCTCTTATGGTGTACATTGGTGCATGGTTACGATGTGTTTTGTGTAGAATTGCCACACATATTCTTAAAGTGATCAAAAATCTATTGCAATGACAATAACTATATTAATTTTCATACCAGATATAGAAGGCCCATGCATTCTCAATGAATTGATACATGTCACATGCAAAATTCCATATGAAGACGTTCACCAATAATTCTTGTTCACTTAGGCCTAATTTTTGTTCAGTCACATCAAATGTGGCGCGAGGGGAAAGGGGTATAGGCATGTTGAAAAGAGAAAATCAATTATCTGAGCAACTCATGTTAAATTAACGATTTTTAGATGCCACAACAGATATGCAAAACGTATGCTAACACATTTTTATGTGCAGGCAGTTGCAAGACTGGGAAAGATCAGTAAGGTAAGCAGTGTGTTCATTTCGAGTTTTTCTCATAAAAATAGTTAAACAAGTTACAAAAAGGTATGATACTAGATGTACTTTATGTACATTCTTGAGACTCTATTTGTACGCTTTGATTTTTCACAATATTTCTCAGAAAAATGCCAATATGATACAAAAAGCTGCCCTGTGTTTCATAGTAGCGTTAACAAGTGAGGATCACTGGTATGCATTTCTTTTTTTATCAAAATGTATTTTTCTGGAAAACAGTGGCGGAGCTATGGGGGGCCTGGGGGGGGGGGACCTAAATGGATAAGAGCCCCCCCCAGGCCCCCACCGGTCCCCCCATTTGAGATTTGAAAATTTTGAAAAAAATTATTGGAGCAGCAACAGTTTCTCGAACACGTCCATCTAAAGTTATGGCCTTCGCTGGCTCTCACTTATACCCAATTTTCTCTCGAATGACAGTCGCCCTTTGAAAAGTTCTGAGGCTCGTATCCTTATTTGAATATATCTAAAAATACGTGTACCGCAGAGAAACCTTTTAGGGGTGAGCGACATTAGCCTGTATATCAGAATCTAGATTTGGTAATATTCCAAAAGAAATTAGGCCCTATGTTTATTTTTAAAATTATCTGCCTGAATTGTTTTGCCTTTTTGCCCGAATCTTAGTGCTTCCGAAACTTTTTTTGGGAAGGGTGACTACTCCCCCTTTCAGTATGCCTATGTATCTAGAGATTCCATGCAACATCTAAAATCAGGGTGCTTTGAGGAAATATTTCCATCGCCATTGCTCAGTTAAAGAATAATGCTCCTTTGAGAGTTTTCTAATAAAACAGATCTGATTTACCAGAGTGATTTGTACAAGCTGCTCAATTTTTCATATATGTACATGGACTTTCCCTACATTTTTGGTATTTCTGTCATTTGCACAAATTGCTACTACCTTTTAGGCCTATTTGGGGAGTTGGCTAGATTTCTATCAAAAAGACTTTCATAAATTTTCGATTTAGACCTAATATATGAATAAGAAGACATTCTCAGCAGGAATATACTCAAAACTTGCAAAGACAGTTATGAAAAAAAAAAAGAAAAAAAAAAAGAGGACCATTTCACTGCAAAAGATAGGCTACTCTTTGTGACTCATGATAATTGATGAGGTGTCATTGTCATACTTTTAATATTGGAACCATAGAATCTGTTTCATTATTTTTTGAGAGGTAAAAACTGATTTTTGTGTATGTAGTATGAGATGCATGGTCATTTCGTTTGTCAGTCACAAAAGATGAGATGGTCAACATTGCCAATTCATTTGTAAAGAAGGCTTGTAATGCTGTGTCAATTTTATCCATGTAATGCCGCAAAAATGTTGAAAAATGCCGCGAAAGGTTGGCCCCCCTAGTTCAGACCCTGGCCCCCCCCTTGCCCCCCCCCCCCCAAGGATTTCTGGCTACGCCACTGCTGGAGGAAAACTTGAAAAAGGTGAATCCCGATGACACAAAAAAATTGCACGCCTGAGCCTACTACCAGAAACAGCATTTCAAAGACGATAGTCCAATTTTTTCCAAAGAAACAATGTTGCTTGTGGTTTCTTGAACATGATATTTATATTTATTTGGGGTTCACAGGTGGAATTAAAGGTGTTAACGTAGGAATACACTCAATCAAATGTTTTTTTATCTGTGTAAAGTAGCGCATGCAGCCCCCCTTCGAGGTTTGATTTGACCTACTTTTTATGGTTGATTATTTGAATGCTAATATGCTGTCAGGAAGGGATCACTTGACTCTACTGATAACTAGTGAAAAAATGCAAATATTAAGGAAAACAACTCTACATATTCTGTCTTAATCAACATTGAGTAGCCAACGGCTAATTAAATTGGCTAGAGGCTGAGTATCAGCTGTTTCTCAGCACAAATTCACCACGAGCGTCGTTCCCTGGAATTTTTTTGAAGCATATTGAACCAAGTTGTTCACTAAACCCTGTATAATTAATCTTCTTATCACATTTCGATTATGCTGAAGGATTTTACAAGTCAATTTCATCCGTATTGCTGATTTAAGGTGGCTCGATACTCGTGAACTTTACAAGATAGGATTTCTTAAAAATAGTTTAAAATGATCCAAAATATAGTTTATAGCCAGGATATATAAACAAAAGTGGTCGCTACCAGGCTTTCTTTCAAAATATTTGAGGTTATGTAAAAGAAAATTAGTCCACGTAAACCTGAAAAGCTCAATTTTTTTCTTAATTGTTTTACTTTTAAGTTTTCGCTGGCATTCAGTGGCCAGTCATCCTATGTTATTAAATGAAACATGGAATTAAAGAGGAGAGTTTTATGGAAAAGCTGATTAAAATTCCATAGAGATTTATTTAGTTTAAAGAACTTTTCTTGGGGTTCCGAACAAAAGTTTTGATTTTGAAAATTTTTATCTTTTTATGAATCATAGCGCTAAAAAAAAAAGACGAGATAGAATTTTCTATTTCTTTGTCATCTGCTTCCAAATTAAGTTAGGAACAATAAAATGATATTGACAAGGCTTCCAACGGGCCTGGAAATTGATATAAAAATGCATTTATATAACAGAGTCATTTTTGCGAAATTAGACATGCCTGCCGAAAATCGCCTGTAAAAATTTTCTATGATGAGTATCAATCTGAAACTCAGGCTGTATATAGTAGTCCTCTTCATGGCGCATCTAATGCTCTAAACCAGAAGTCTCTAGCCCTAAGATAAGTGGCAAAAAATGCCAAACGAAACGGCCGACCCGCGAAATTCTAAGAATTAAAAAAGATGCTGAAACAATGTCAGCAGGGCACTGCTGCTGTGGTGACGTCACGACAGATAGGGCCTGCCTGGCTGCGCGTGAATGTGCGCTCACTACCACTTTGCACGAGTAGCTAGCCACATTAAGTCCTTTTTGATACCCATTTCCGGGAGAAAATATATGCAAAATAGTGTACTCCTCGGATAACACCTGTAATCCCACCTGTGAATCCCAAATAATGTCAGATTGATGTTAATGTGTTAGAGATACCATGAAAATCATTGTTTCTTTGGAAAAAAACTGTAGGATCATCTTCAAAAATGCTGTTTCTGGCAGTTGGCGCAGGCGTGCAAATAACTTTTTGACATTGGGATTCACCACTTTCAAGTTTTCCAGAAAAATGCATTTTGATAAAAGATGAAATGTATGTGATCCTAACCTACTAACACTACTCTGAAAGGGCAGCTTTTTGCATCATATTAGCATTTTTCTTTAAATATGACGAAAAATCAAAGTGTGCAAATAATTTCTGTGTTGACTGTATACAACACATCAATAATTAATAAAGGGGAGTTTGGGTTATTTCATGCATTTGTCTAACTGAAAGTAGAAACAGTCATTTATCATATCTTGTTGTTGACATATATTTATAGATGCTGTGGGTATATAGCCTGTTTTATGGCAAACACTTTAAATTCATGGTTATTGCTATTAGACCATCCGTGTGCAATTGTTTTTTAAAATCTTATATCATACACTCCTGGGCAACAAAAATGGACCGCCCCAGAATTCAACTTCATTTCGTTAGGCTTTGATTTTTACAAGATATACACATCGAAAAAGCTTCATTTCCTGTCTAGTAGAGGAGCCAGCTCCCAAAATTTGGTGTTGAGCTCAACCCGAGAGGTGAACAGACAATCTTCACACCTATTTCTATTTTCAGAAAATGCCTGTTGCAATGAAATCTCTATGTTCAATTTTTTGCAAATCTGTTTCCATGGCAACCATGTCTGGTAAAAAAGTATCCATTTGTAATATTTTAAAATGTCTATACAGCAAGGTTTGCACTACCTTTGACTCGATTTAAAAAGTGTATTACATTGAATATCATAAACCCTTTAAAATGGTCATGTGATTTTGGTCATTCCATATAAGGCCATATGCAAATTAGGTGCCAAATATGGAAAATTGTGTTATTTTTTTGACCATTTACTGTAATTACAGTGGGGTGCGAAAGTTTGGGCACCCTCGGAATGGGGTCACATTTTTTCAAATTTCAGACAAACCACTTACGGAATCTTTCCAACGTGAATTGTGTGAGTGAAGGATATCCATGCACTCAATTTTACCCAGAAAGAACAATGGAAGTATAAGAACGTAAAAAAATATGGGTCTTTTTGTTGGATTTTACAAGTGCAAAAGTTTGGGCACCCCTACAGATGCTGGTCTTTATTTTTCTATAGCTCTACAGCAAAGCAATATAAAAGCTCTATAATGCTTTGGATAATAATGTAAGCATCCAAACACTTCATTTTGCGTAAATTTTTTATTTTAACCCCTAACAGAATAAATCCAAACTTTGAGGATTTTATGTACCAAAGGTACGTCGGATTATTTAATAAAATTTCAATTATTTTGAGTCCAGGAGCTGACAAGGTTGATTTATCATGTTTATTTTTCATTGCCTAAACATGACAGATTAATCTTTGATGAAATTTTGGAGCAGCTCAGGCCTATATCCAACGAAAATGCCAAAAAAGCCACAAAAATTCAACTTTCTGGGCATCTATGTCGAGTACCTTGGCTTTTCTTGTAAAAATATTTCCGAAACCTGCTGTTTTTTAGTTGTGTTGTGTAGGAATGACAATTTTGCAATTATTACAGCTGACATCCATGATTCTTGGCCAGCCTATTCTTGTCCTTGGGGAGTCAAAATTGTTTATCACGTTCTGGTGTATCGGAGCAATTCCATTTCAATGCATTTTTTGGCTCCCTTGTCTCAAACACCACAGTGACTGATCCAGAATGCTTCCAAATAGCTAGATGGGTCATTTGGCATGACTCTGACGGTCAGATTAAGCTGTGTAATGGTGATACCTTGTACAGCTTGGCTTTTCATGTCTGCATGCTGACGGTGGAATGATGCACCAGTTGATCACATTCAGTGTCACAACTCTAGGGGTCTATGAGGTTGAAATATAAGATTTAATTGTTGCAAAATAGGAAAATAGACTAAATAGAAACAAAATTAACACCAAATTGATTTTTTTTTCAGCAAAAATAGTCCCTGGCTGGCAACACAAGGTTGAACTGCACATTAATATTTTAATTTTGCTCAATATTAACCTGAATTAATAATTGAAATCTTAAATATTTTTGGTTATTTTAGATAAAATGTTAATTTTAGGTAAAGGAGAGGCTAACCGGGTCTCTTGGTCCAGAAATGTCCAAAACTTTCAATATAACTGGACATGTGAAATTGATGCCATAGGTACCACAAAGATGCAACCGTTGGAGTCCCTCTGTGTGGGAGAACAATAAAAAATACACTAAAAATGAAGTCCTGGGATGCCTACATTATTATCCAATGCATTTTAGAGCCTTTATATTGCTTTAATGTAGAGTTATATAAAAGTCAAGACCAGAATCTGTAGGGGTGCCCAAACTTTTGCACGTGTAAAATCTGACAAAAAGATACATGTTTTTTGAGATTTTTATATTTCCATTGTTCTTTCTGGGAAAGATTGAGTGCACGGGTATCCTTCACTCACACAATTCACATTGGAAACATTGTGCAAACGGTTTGTCTGAAATTTGAAAAAATGTGACCCCTCTCCAAGGGTGCCCAAATTTTCGCACCCCACTGTATGTGGTGCTGCTTACCTAAATTTGTTGGTAACCAGAATGCAGGCATTTGAACGGCCTTCATTCAAAAATATTTAGGATCTCAGTGATATTTATGCTTTTCCGCATGGCCTTATCTTGATCTTATTTACACATTTATTGATTATGTATTGGGAGTTTGATGGAGTGCCACATTTTGCATATATTTTTGCATAATTAATGATATTCAGGTATGCCCAAATAAGGAATCATATGCATTTTTTAACCATTTTTTAGCATCTTTGGCCTCATAATCTGGTGTAATAGGAAAAAACTTTTAGTCAGTCAATCAACAGAAGCATTGTCTCAGTATGAAGTTGCTTTTCTTCTTGACTTTTTAAGCAGAACAGGTTTTTTGCTGCACTTCTTCACGACTTTGTGTACTGCAAAATGTGCATATTTTCCCTTTTCTGTTTCAATGATTTCAAAGCACATTTGTGTAACTATATTTGTGTTATCTAAGATCAACATCAATATAACCCTAAATGTTCACAATTTGGTTGATATTCATATTTGATCGCAGCCAAAACATAGTCGATATATTGTTGCACAGCAAATACTTATGGTCACTTTTGCTGCATGGGCATTAGTTTGTCATCCTGGAACAGCATATTTTGTACGTTTTCTTCAAGAGAAAGCGTCCAAATGGTCGGCAGAAGGCCATGATTGATACATTCTTTTTACATAGTTAGCAGGGTGGATCCAGAAAATTCCAGTGGGGGTCTATTGGGCTATTGCGTTGCAGAACGCATAGTTCGTGACATAACGCGAAGGCGCGATGATAAAATTAACTTGTAAAAATAACAAAATTTTGGTCTGGAGGGGGGGGGTTGTATCCCCCCCCATCCCCCCCCCCACTGCGTCCGTCCCTGATAGTTAGAGGCTCAGATGATTTTTGATACCACAGAAGAGGGCTCGCCACACTATTATTCTTCCACCACCATTTCGACAAAGTCCAGATTTTAACTAGTTTCAGAACCTGTCTGCTCATACCGAAGCTAATCTAAGAGGGTAAAAACTAAGCAACACTGAGGAGCTTTGGAAGGCAGTGAAACGGAATGGAAAAATATGCCCATTTTGTAGTGCACATAGCCGTCAAGAAGTACAGCCAAAAAACTGTTCTGCTTAAAAAGTCAAGAGGAAAAGCAATTTAGTAAGACAATGCTTCTGTTGATTACTGACAGGAGATGCAGCTTTTTTGATATACATCCTCACAGCGCTCCTGAATAAAATGCAAGATTTTCGAAATATACAGAATAAGTTACGAAAGTAGAAGGTATCAGCTTTGTATGGATGTAAAAAGTAAAATATTCTGTTGGGAAAATATTGAGATATTTGCATTTCAATTTTTTGATTTATCAGACCCCTTTGATATACATCATTATCACTCAGTATCACCCAATAAATCACCTAACAATTTAATCATGCAGTAAATTTGTAGCTTTACATGTTTAATATGACATTTCATTGAAATCTAATAACTGAAGAAATCATCTAAATGACACTTATGTGATAAATATAGAATGAAGTGTGTTGCAAACTCCAAAGATCATATTTTTCGGCAATGTTCAGTGAATCTTACCGCCTCCTAACTTACTTGTATGACAGGCTTGACAGCCTATATATGATAAGAATTGAAATGCACGATAGTGCGGCAGAGATAGTTCAATAATTGGGATGATTGATGTTCTTGATTCGGTAGCTGTTGAAGAGGGTGTCAAATTTTGAGTGACAGCTGTTGACAACCTGCTTAGAAAAGAGGCCCAGCGCCTTCTACATCTGTTCAATTAACTCTGGCACTCGACGGAGGAGGATATGAACTTTAGCAGTGAAAGAAATCCTAATTCTTGGTATGCTATTTCAAATATGGTAATGTTGCCGTGGTAATTAAACATCATCAATTGTAAAGCAAATTGAGGCTTAAAGAGCATCACAAAGTGGGACAACAGCAGTGTGGAACTTCATGAAGTGTTGAGGTAACATGTTGCTCTGCATTTCAAGGTTTGCAAGGAGCTTGTTGCACTTGTTGCCCTCAGATGTACATCCATGGTGCTGCTTCTTTTGGATGTAAAGAACTTCGGGCCAGTGATCAAAATCTGGGAATAGTTCCTTCAATTCAGAATAGATTTTATTCACAATCCCCAACTTAATATGCAATGCAGGAGGAGGAACTACAGTAAGAACAGGGGGTTGATAGCTTAAATTTACCCTTCAACACTGGTTCATTTGAAAAACAGTTGTAATACTACTTTAATGCGGTTTTGTTCCAACTTTCATTTTTCATTTACTAGTAGTTTTCAGAGTAAAACTGCTTAATACAAAGGTCCGAATCACTTTTATGTCAGTGGAACTTAATAATCTTGACACTTTCCTGTAACAAATAACACAAACCTTTTTCCGAGCATCCGAGTGATCCATCTTCACACCAAATACAACTAAGTCCTCAAAATTAGATGAAACTGAGAAGTGTGCTATGAAGCCCAGATTAAAGACAAATGCAAACTTGAACTCGAATGCAAACTGGAATTCTCACACAGATGAAATACTAAATAAACTGTATCATACACAAAGTAAGGCAAGAGAGAAATGGAAACAGTGCTGGCAGCTTCAAGCTTAAAGCACCAGGAAAATACATGGATATGACCTATTAATGGAAATTTTGGCCTGCAGAAG
Source organism: Platynereis dumerilii (assembly GCA_026936325.1). Lineage (NCBI taxonomy): Eukaryota > Metazoa > Annelida > Polychaeta > Phyllodocida > Nereididae > Platynereis > Platynereis dumerilii. The sequence goes on from JAPTHN010000011.1 coordinate 31,380,302, forward strand.
GAGTATAACGTCTAGAATAGATAACCCAATTCTGGTTGGATTTTCTTGTATACTATTGTCTAAACTATACATATTTTCAATTTCAAAATGCCAATAAACATAAAATGTGATAAACAAATGTAATGATGGTCATTTTCCTCCAATATACATTTTCTGTTGGACGTAAATGATTTTTTTTTTACGAAACTCTATGTTATTTACAGTTATATCGTATGAAGAAATTGTTTGTTACTTGTAAAATACCTGTGGTAATGGTCCGCAGTGGAATGTGATAAACAAAAAAATTAAAACTCAAATATCTCAATATTTTCCCAACAGAATATTTTACTTTATACACTGATACGAAGCTGAGACCTTCTACTTTCACACTACGTTCTTAACCTTTTCGGTATATTTTGAAAATCTTGCTTTTTATTCAGGAGCGCTATGTCCTAAAAAAATCAAAGCCTAACAAAATGAAGTCGAATTCCAGGATGGTCCATTTTTTTTGCCCAGCAGTGTAGATTTGTTATAACAGTGTATTAGATAGAGTCGATGTTGTAAAAGGTACATCAGATATCCTGTGTACATGTAGCTCAGGAATAATTTAGACCTACAAATAATCAATATATCTGTGGCTTAGGTGAAATTTGAATGGTTACAAGTGACGTAGGTACTCTGAATAACAGCAAACAATAATCAATTACTACCCATCATGCTGGTTGATTGATGTGGGGGTGTGGTATATGTCACTAGGCATTTATAAGGAGCGTGGGGTAACAGTGCTGGATCACTCACTATTCGTGCGGCTGTTAAGAGAGAAGCTTGAACCAGGAGAACCAGAGGGCAGTGGCTCTTCCCACTAACTATGACGGATGGACAGATTGTGATTTCACCCATTGCAAGAGCAATGTTGAAATATAATTATTGACATTATAAATGCATGTATTACTATGTATAGATGCCCAGTGATTTACTAATGACTTGATTGCATTAGCTTGAAGTATAATTAATTAGTTTAAATGTGAGATCAGTATTACAGATGATTTCATATCTGTAGACACAAGACTGAATGTGAATTTTTTTTCTGGGACATGTTATCGTATAGCGAAAAGTGATGTCATTATTTTTTTTATATCACTTTTCCCTATGCAATACATGTCCTAGAAAAAAATTCAAATTCGGTCCTTACAGTCAGATCAAGAATTATTCAGATGCTTGCAATTTTGTTATTATTTCAAAGGAATTACAAAGGAAGCAATGAAACATGCAGTAAAAATCATCTTTGGTATTAAGTGTAACCCGTCCAATACAAATTTATTGCAAACTGACAAAAAATCCGATGAAAATATATAGCTACTTTTGTCAATTTCAGGAACCAGAAATTATTCAGACACTTTTACAAAAGTTGTAGAAAGTGAACCATTTACTAATATTTATCCCAAATATTGCTAATAAACTACCATGGGATCATTGTGGCCATATTGGATGACAGGTGTGATCATTAGTTGAGAAAATTTGGATGAATATGTGAGATAAACACCTGATTCAGTTTATCACATTGTCTTGACTAATGTGGCTGAAATCTGTCAGATATAAATTGGAGATATTTCAGAATATCATAAAATGACAATTGTTAACTGTTCTATCTAAACAAAATTGAAATACAGGCTTACTTGAAAAATTGTATGCACTTTGTTATTTTCGCTTTGTTTTTGGCTCTAACTGCTCTCTGAATCCTTGCCCATTGAGTCACTGCAATCCATTAAATCTCTTAAATAAAGTTACATGGCCTTCCTAAGGTTGTTCACTCTATTGCGTATACAGGATAGCCAATTTATGCCAGTTGTTTACAAATGGTGTGCCATACTAAACTTTAGTGTGCTTTCATGGAGCAATCTCCATTGGAAAAGCATTGAGGCCGAAGAACCACATTTTTGCCCCCTTCCCAAATGAAGTACAAAGTGCCCCATTGAGTTGCTCTTCGGACCATGCATGGACTATATAGCTTGAAATAGAAAATGAATCTTGCTTACCAAAAATTTGTTAGATTTTGATGCCACATGGACATGTTTTTGTTTTGGTAAAAGTGGACAAATAAGTACAAAAGCACACTGAACTTAATATGCGGCCTCCAATGTTTCATATTGTGACTCAAAGTTTTAAGAATACAAGTCTAAGGTAAACTAAATCAATTTGAATCATAACAAGGCATGTTTGAGGTTAAAGAGTGCATGAAATGTGATAAACTGGACATAATGTTTATCTCCAATATTTATCCTAATTTTCTCAATTGATGGTCACACCCGTCAATCTATGCAGTCATAATGGTCCCTAGGTACTTTATGAACATTATTTTGATATAAATACTAACAAATGAGAGTAAACAGTTCACTTTCTACAACATTGTTAAAGTGTCTGAATAATTTTTGGTTCATGGAGTTAACAAAAGTAGCTTTTTTCACCAAATTTCTTGCCGATTTGCAATAAATTTGTTTTGTGCAGGTTACATGTAATGCTAAGAAAGTTTTTGATTGCATGTTTCATTGGTTTACTTGGTTATTCCTTAAGATAATAACAAATCAGCAAGCGTCTGAATAATTCTTGGTCTGACTGTATGTCTACAAATATGAAATCATCTGTAAAGAAAAACAAAGAACTGTGTCAGAACTGTTCAGTGATCATATCAGTCAGTGCAAGCCCAATTGTTTGAGAATCAGTGACTTCGTCTGTTAAGAAGAAGTGCTTTGCTCTGATGTCCATTTTAGTTGTCTGCATAAGTGTAAATTGATAGAGTAGGTCGGGGCATGCGGCCCCCCTTAACTTCGAGGTGTGATTTGACCTACTTTTTATGGGCGATTATTTGAATACTTATGCTGTCAGGAAGGGATCACTTGACTCTACTATAATAACTAGTGAAACAAATGTCTACCATTAGGGTTTTTCTATCATTTTTAAGGCATTCTATTCATTTTTTTCTGAATTTCAGAATTTTTCTGTTCATACTTTTATTTTTTAATATTTTTTGCCCTGTTTCAATTTCGGGCCAAATGTTTTCTATTTTAATTAGCTATTATATCAAGATTTAAGGTAAAGTACACATTATTAAATGGTTCCTGAAGCAGCTTCAACCCCCCAGTGAAGGGGGCCTCATGCCCCATATCATGTGGGACCTCTCGCCCCAAACCCACATATCAAAATTTGACCTCTATATTTTGAACTAAAATGCAAAAAACATGATCCAAATCATATTTACGTGATGGTCATAAAGTGAAGCTATGCAGATATCCATTATACTTTTAAGTATTTCCAAAGTTATTTCTGACAACCCTTTTCAAAGAATTAGTCAAAGTTACAAAAACCATGCACATTTTTTTGTTTCTTTAATTTCTACAATGGTTTGGTGCTGTTTGCCCTGAAAATTTCTAACGTCACCTAAAACGCCTCTAGCTTCAATTCTATCAATAGATAAACGCACCAAAAATGTTAGTTTGGATATAACCCTGGGGGGGCCTCTCACCTGACCCGGGCTTCTTGCCCCGACCTACTCTATTCCTTCAGATTGTTTATCAATATCTGAACTACTTATGGTAATATTGTACTTAATGAAATTATCTCTAAAAATTAATTGAAACCGAGCTCATTCTATGACTATTTCAGTGCCATTTCTTTTTGCTATAATGTTAATTTGGGTCCAATAGACTTATCTGTATTTATAGTTTATGTTTCATAGTTTTTCACAATAAATGTTGAAACGTTAATAGAAATCCTGGGTCTTCAATAGAATAAATAAGCAGATTGATTTTGCATCTACTCCCAGCAGTCAATCAGTTGCAAGCTGAAGGACAGTAGCCGAAATAATATTCAAGTCTTTTGCATATATGACCAATTCGGCATATACTGGAAATCTATACTTCCAACTAAAAGCGACATATTAACACCACTGAGCTCTACTCAAATTCCCCACAAATACATGAGTAGTTGAGATTAATACTTTTAGTCCAGAAACCAATTCTAAACAGAGGCTTAGAAAAAGTTTTAGTAGACACCACTGAGTAGAATCTGTGACCTGCTCCACCAAAATTAGTTCAAATTAGGCAATCTGTATTTTCTAGAAATAAGCAAAATGTGTCAAAAGGTCAAATTTTGATAGCTGCTGGTACCAAGTTTTAGCAAAAGTACCCGGTAGTTTGCTTTGATTACACAAGACCATCTTAACCAAAAACTGATTTTAAATTATCTAAATTGGGCATCATTCTTGATTTTCCTAGTTCTTTTATTGTAATGGCGGGGAATTCAAATGCCCTTTTCTCAAAGTTTGATGTTTCGTATCATCAATGTATCAAGTGCCATATCTTTGGATTGGGTGCAGATATTGAGACAAATGAAGCATCATTTAAAAGCCAAATTCCAGTAGAACAAAGTAATTTTCACAATTGAATATGATGGCAGGCCGATTTTGAACCCATTTTGGTGGAGCAGGTCAAAGATTTAGTTTGACACTTGATGATGTTAATGTACCCCAGCCTGTATATGGCCAGGGTGGGTTTAATCATCTACTGTGTTGCATAACCTGGTAATGCGGCCATATGTCCGGTTAAGGACAAAATTTATTGAAAATTCCAAAGATTGAGTTTTGAGGGCCTAATAGTGACTGGATCAAACTGAAATTGGTCCAGATATGTGCAGAATAATTGGTTGCATGCTACTAAGGTGAAAAATGTTACATTGTTTCTTTATTTTGTTTTATGAGGAATTTATAGTCATTTTTCATGGAAAATTCCCCTTACAAATCTCTCCAGAACTTCAGTTCTAATGCAGATATCAACATGGTTTAAACTGCAAAAACTTCCCTATATCCTCAGCCTGCCACTGGTGTCACATTCATGGCACTGTGGTGAATACTTGTTTGTTATTAGACTTTAAAGTGATAAAAGTTACCCTACCCCCTTATTTTCGAATTTATCACATATTCATAGATTAGCAGAATATTTCATCCTCAGGTTCTTTGTAACAAATGAATTGCTTAGGTATGTATATGCCCCATTTACAGAGGTGAACATAGAGACCATGTATATATTGATAATTAATTATATTAGATATCATGTTTTTATGGCAATTTTTATACCAATTTCCTTTATTTTATGGATGGATTTATGTCAATGAAATAAGTTTATTGTCATTATAACAATTTTTCTCTGTGTAGTAGCAAAACTCTCTAAAGGTGTTATGAATTTCAGACAAAACGGCTTGCATTGGACCCGTCCCCTTTTTACTGAAGACCGAGCCTCAAGTTTCCAGATATGGCAATTTGTCTACAGGAATCTCAGCTCCCCGTAGCCTTGGCACGACTCCAGTCATGGGCGCATCTTGCTCCTAATTCTTGGAAGGTGATTTTTCAATTTTGATTATGCACCTATCCAATCATTAATTTTTGGGACATGCACTGAGCAATGGATTTATCTGGAAATGGCCTCAGGAGGGGGCAGCGATCGAATGCTCTTCCATGTCAATTTTGTACCCCCTAATTTTGGGCCCCTAAATATGCAACTGATCCTCCGCAAAGTTTAAGTTACATTACGTTACCGGTCAGATTATCTGCCCAAACAGAACGGGTGTACCCAATTCAATGTTTAGGTTATGAGAACTAAGTCTGAAACAGCTATGTCAGTATAAATAGTTTTAGGAAGATTATGGTTGAGATACAGTTCGATTTACAGGTCCAGTTCAAAGGTTTTATAGGTTCTAAGTTTAGGATATTTTATGTGTGCTCATCATAGTGCCTTTTGCATAATTAAACATTTGGGCAATTGATTTATCCATGTCAAAATTCAACAGGTCAATATCTGTTACTCTTTTAGCTACATTTGAATGGCTAAAGTAAAGATAATCACAATTTTCCAGTCTAAACAGATGTTTTAAGGCAGAAGGTGCTGTGGATCCTTCATGATCATACCAGCTAATAGGTGCTACGATGTGGATTTTGTTGTTATTCAGATTAGCAATCCTAAGCAATTCTCCTAATCTTATACAATGTACGAATATCCTTCAGAACTCCTTCTTACTGGTTGAGGCAAACCTAGTGCTCAGCAATACAAAATGAAAGTGTTGACTCAATTATTTATCTGTAAAACTCTGCAAGAATTTCAGATATAACCTTAATTGGCAAGTCACATATGAGATAACATACACGTCTTGAGCACTTCCCCAACCATTGGAATCTATAATGAGAATTTCATAAACAATTAGATGGACACTGTGATCTAGTGTTGCTACCTATTTTGCGGTATTATTTTTTTTTGCAACTGTACAAAAACTCCCATCCCCTCTCTCGAAGTAGTTTTTGAAACTCCCTAACTTTTATGACTTATAATTAACCTTGCAAAACAATTCATTATTCTGATGGTTGTATATCTCTGCAGCTGATTGGCTGCCTGCAAGGACAAATGGATTCTGACACGGGACATCTGTTTTTTGTCGACCAGTGGCCCGAATTCAAAGCGATTGCTGCCATTCCAAGCAAGAAATGTGTAAGTTTCAACAATTGTCCTACTTTTTACGCCAAAAGCAATACTTATAATATTACAGTCCTCATCATATTTATTTACTCTATTCTAGCATTGCAATATATGTAAATTAACTACAAGCTGTGATGTCATTTTAAACTGAGTCAGATTCCCCGGCTTCAGGCCAATGTGAATCCATCAAACTGAGCATCACCGTTTCAACTCAGTGTCAGAGTGAAAATTGGGTATGGGAAAACCCATGCAAGTTCTACATCACAACCTCTCAGCCAATGGGCTGCCAGAACAAATATACATGACATAATCCATATGCTCACAAAAAATTGTCAAAGCCTTTTGTTTTTAGAAAGTTTCATCAAAGTTTAAAGTTGTAAATTAGCAAGTTTGTAGACTAATAAAACCTCTGTGGGGATTATAACAGTAACTGTTGTCTAATGCGAATGCTCACAAAGCTGCCATTTGGTAGGATTAGACTGGTGATTCCCTGCGACAGATCATTGGGATTAGAAATGTAATGCTTCCCTCAATATATCAATGTGTGAACTGTGACGCGTAATCTACATCCTCCCCACGCAAGCCCTGCTAAAATGGACAGGGCTTTCTGCTATTTCCAACCTCTTCTGTGATTGGCTGCTTATTTAGGTCATAAGCATTTTGCAGGCAGATTTAGTCCGATTATGGACACTTAGAGGATTACTGGCAACTAAGAAAAACAGTGTAAAACAAGCAAACTTTCAAACAGTTTCATTTCAGAACTGTGAAAATACATAATTCAATGGAATTTTCAGAACTGTGATAGCACCTTTCAACAATACACAATTTCTCCATTTGTAACTGTGTGAAACAGAAGCAACAATTTCAAACTGTGATGTAGCAGTCCCTGATTGGCTGAGCCAAAACCGGGTCAGTTAATCAAGTATTCGTGAATTAGCAAAGGTTATGGGCCATTTTGTCATGGTATGACTTGGGATGATGGTAATCTACAGCTGTCAACCCATTGGTTATCAAGCTGTCATGATGTGGTTGTAGGGGCTATCCCCCATAAAATGCTAACTCTGACACTGAGTTGAAACTGTGATGCTCAGTTTGGTTAGAAGCCTGGGAATCTGACCCAGGCTAAAATGACATCACAGTTTGTAGTTAATTTGCCTACCTGAACTGTCCTTAATTAAGGCTCATTTACTGGCTACAAGGCAGCTTCCTAAAAATCTGTAAATTTTTCGATGAATCACTTTAGTTCAAGCAGAGTAATATTATTCACAAAGGAAAATGACTTTGAGTATGGTCAATAATATAAGGCACAGATGCACAGTATCAACTCATCAAGTTTGCGTTTCAGCAATTCTGGTTCTTCTTCGATGTTTGTTATGAGGAGGGAAAACAGGACAGTTTCTTGCAGAGTTTTCTGTTCAAGCCAGAGGTCTGGGAAATGGGGAATAACTTGGAGAATGTGATTTGTAAGTAAATAATGTGATAAAAAATTATGGATTACATCTTCCAGTATGAGTGAACTTGTGGATTTCAATGTGTGTACTTCTGCAATTTAATTAAATTCTAACTTAATATTCATTCATGGGGAATGCAGACTGGCCTTTCGAAGAAATTGGGATTCTGAGGGATATCTTGCAGCACAAAGGTATGGAGCCCTTGGATAAGGTGCATGACACCTACACTCTGTTCACTGCTGATAAAAACACCATCATCCCTCAGTGAGTTACCAAAACATCTATGTTTGTACGAATGCCAGTCATAATCACCTTTTTCAAAAATCACCTTTTCCAAAATCTCCTTTTCGGTCAAAATCACCTTTTTTATTTTGACCAAAATCACCTTTTTTTTCAAAAATCACCTTTTTCATACCAAAATCTCCTTTTAAATTTTTATTTATTTTTCCTCCACTTTAATAGACCAGAACTTGTTAAATTTTGTACTAATTGCTTTTTAACAGGTCAATGGACTTAGCTGTAGGGGAGACCGGGGCATGTTGGACCACTTTTTCTATTTTTTGGCTCTCAGTCAAAAACTTGTCTAAATATTCGAAAAATATATTTACTGACTGACTTCTTAACTTTCACAATACCTTCAAGCCAAGACAAATCGATCTACTTTGTACCTATACTATATAGTTTAAAAATTATTTTTTTAATGGTTCAACAACCAACGTGCCCCGGGTCCACGGCACGTTGGACCGCAATGTGGGGCACGTTGGACCATGGAATAAAAGTCCAGCAAATTAAAAGAAAGTAAGCAAACACCACATTTTATTCTCACAGATCACAATACACACTTATGAGTCATTGCAGAATGATTATATCTGAATATTTACCAGATAATTATATTAAGTCTTGTTTCAGCTACAAGGAAGAATAGCCAAATTAATTGAAATCACCCTCATATAGCACGGGGATGACTTTGGTGCTCTATTTATGTAAAATATTACACAGCTGGCATTTTGCAGATTATTTTTTTGTCAGTCAATCCAGTTTACAATGATCCAACGTGCCCCAGCCATGCTGGTCCAACCTGCCCGTGTCAACTTTTTGAAAAAAATATTGGGGATGGTCCAACGAGCCCCGAGGTCCAACGTGCCCCGGTCTCCCCTAATATATACCAACAATCGTTTCAAAAAATAATTTAAAATTTCTCATTTAAAAAGTTCATTCATTATAATACAGGCCTACTTGATAACAGAATAGATAAAATTGCACAACAAAATAAATAAAATTGCATAAATATGCGCATAAATATAGATTAATTCCATACTAAATAGAAATCATTCACATTTATAATGGCAAATTTAAAAACATTTAGTCATCATCTATCTATCTATCTTTCTATATTTCTATCTATCTGACTCTATCTGTCCGCATTTTTTTTTCTGTTGATTTTCACAATAAAAAAGGGTTATGATCATCATGATCCCGCGGCTTAACGGTTATATGATATTTTCAATTGATAATAATACATTCATCTTTTTTTTTTCAATTGATGATTATACTATCTCCTTTAAACTATTACTTGACACGTTTGCTTTAATTATGCAACAAGTTGTTCAGTTAAAACTACATGCCAAGGCATTCACACCTTTTGAAGAACAATAGACCTATCCATTTTTTTCTTCAGAATGTAGTGTCTGATAATTTCATCGTTTTTATTAAAAATTAATTCAGAAATGCATGAACTAAAAAACGTATAATTTAATGAGATATTACAAAATCTTGGAACTACTAATTTCAGAATTTTACTTAGAGAGACAAAGATTAAATGTAATATCTAACATAATGCCATTTTATAAGGTTCTTAAATAAGTTGATGTTTGGTTTACAAGTAAGTCATAATGTTTAGTTAATAATACATATATTGTGACACAGCAACAACTTATCAGTACAATTTACCCTGAAAAGAAGTTTGACTAGAAATTAATTTAAACGAAAATTATAAGCTGTGACAATAATAACCAGAAATATACGAGGCACAAATATCACAAAATGTTTTATCTTTAATTACAGAGTCAATAAATTGGTTATAAAATGTATTTATTCAATTATTTAGAATCAATTTATATAAATATATTTTTTCTAACATAAACTTCAATTATTTTCAGTGAAAAACCTATAAAAAATAAGTATAAAAATAAAAAAGGAGATTTTGGTAGGAAAAAGGTGATTTTTGGAAAAAAAGGTGATTTTGGCAAAAAAAAGGTGATTTTGTCGAAGGGTGATTTTGTTAAAAGGTGATTTCAGGAAAGGTGATTTTTGAAAAAGGTGAAATTGACTGGCCCCCGTTTGTACTGTCTTTAAGCTGTGTCAAACCATGTCATTCAATTATTTTGTTTTCTGTTCAATTCATTCCAGAGTTATACCTGATGGTTATTTCCTGAGTGAACTTATGGAATCAGATGCAGAGCAAGTCCATGAACACTGGGAGTGTGGAACAGATTGCGACACTGAGTTTGTGAGGCTCCATCTGGTGAATTTTCCATCAGTTGCACTCAGAGATAGCAAAGGCCACCTGGTGGGATGGTATGCAACATATTATATGGGGGAGATGGGAATGTTATACGTCATGGAGAAACACAGAGGAAAAGGATTGGCCAAGTGTCTCATTTACGAACTGGCCAAAAGTTAATCGCACTGGGAAGAAACCTTTTTTGCACCATTTCCCTGAACAATGTTCAGTCTGTAAAAGTCCATGAAAAGTGTGGATTTCGTGGTGTGAGAGATAATGTTGCTTTATTTGAAGTAGGCAAAGTGCTTTAACAAAATAAGGGAATATGATATATTAATTGTAACTTTCATTTATCATCATGATGGCTAAGGGTGTGCCTGTCTCAAAAAAATATCAAGGCCTGTGACATATTGTTAGAACTATTTCCGGCATTGGGTGATATTTACAGTTGTATTTAAATGTATTGTAATTACCTCAGAAAACTTGTACAAACAAGCAATAGTCACAGAATATGATTATGACATCATGAAAATTGTTGAGCACTCAGAGCATTTTTTAGGGATTTTCGACTGGGAGGCAGATGCAACAACCTCGAACCGTTCGGCCTATTCTGAGCACAGTTATGGGTTTCATACATCTATAGATTAGCTGAAGAATGAAGATCTGTTTGACATATTTATGACTGTAGCTCCTGATATGCTTGCAAAAAGGAAATTTAAAACTCCCTTTTTAAAAATCGAAAATAGAAAATCAGAAAGATTGCATATAGGAAGAAATTTATTGTAAAAACAGTAAATATTTTGATGTAGAAAAAAGATGCCTCGATTTCAAAGAGATTGAAGAACTTCAATATTAAGACAACCAAATTTAGAAATTAATGAGTCTCGGGAAAAATTGACTCCCGGTGATACCAATTTGGCAATGACTCTGAGACCAAATCTGTTCACAGGGAGGACATTCGGTCTCCCAGGTACCATTTAAGATAATGCACTGTAAGCACTGCATGGTGGCATTACACAATTGTAATTACTGAGTAACAGGTCAACTTTATCAGCCTATGGACACATGTATTAGATCCAACCATAGACATATTGGGATCTAACTATAATTTTGTGGTTGAAGCAAGTGTAGTTTGGGCACTGCGTGACAATATAACTTGCAGTATGAATAAATATCACTTTCACCCATTTATTTCTGTGTTGTCAGATGCAAACTGGCATATATTGTGGTGTTGGTATACGAAATCAATTAAAGCAAAGATGTTATAACTTCTTTTTCCCCGGCTGTAATACTTGTTGTGAATATGTAAACTTTGCTTTTTATGCGTTTATAACAAATAAAAGAAAGTAAAAGAAATAACAATTCTGTTGTTTCTTATAAAAAAGGTCTTAGAAAAATACTATGCTGCATGTTAATTTTTCGCATTTCTATAAATTTAGAAAGATAGTTATTATGATAAAAGTCTTAATTGTGCTTCATATCCTATCATAATTTGCTCCCTTGATATAAAATTATAGTCTTACTTCCTCCTTCTCAAAACATGTGTATGTTCAGCCAGGCACGTCAATTGTGACATTCAGTCCTTTTGCTTGACTGCCTTTTACCCTGGACAATTTAAATTTACTAATGACTAAGAACGACGCTTTGAGGTAGCACCACCTGGTCTGGTAAGTAAGTAACTTTGCAATTAAGTCACAGTATGCTGTAATAACTGAGATATATTAGTTATTTTGAAAATATTTTATTCTTAAGGGAGTTTTACAGCTTTTTCTGAGTTGTTCATGGTCTACTTATTACATGCCCTATGCCATCAAAATATATTGTTACTTGAAGAGCTTGCTAAAATAGAGGTTGGTGGTTGGTTATAGTCAACCAGCATGCAATCTTTTACTGCTATTTGCAGATAGGTGTCCCACTGGCATTAATTATCAATTTGCCAACTAAACTGGCTTTATATATTTTTAATAGTTCCCTGTTATCTAAAGGATTGCCTGGTGGCAAACAAAAATTGTTCAATATTGTGTCTTACCAATCAGTTGTCTAAACCAGCTATTAGAATTGTTCAAAATCTCAATTATGACTTAATTGTTCTATTATATCAATAGTTATTGTCTAAACCAGAAAATTTATAATGGAATCGACAACTACTAGAGTGGAACGGACAAGTTATTTGACATTTTGAACAATTCAGTTGTCTGGTTTTGACGATTAATTGATCGGACATATATTTTGCAATGATTATTTTCTGAATCAGCCACTCTGTTTTTACTGTGTATATCTTCTGTTACACCTGTATTCTACTACCTACATCCTCTATCTTACCTTCTATTATCAAGATCTTCTGTTTTTCTTACAGTGTGCCATTACTTTTCTATGAAGATGCATTGGTCAGTGTTAATTCTGCATCTTCTTCTTTGCCTCTTGACCACACTTCCTTCTATCTACTGTCAGTCTGTTTCTGCCAACAGCAAAGTCAGAATAATTCCCCCGGATGCTGGATGCAGCAAGGACACCATCCGACTTCCGAAGTACCTGGAGCAGAAATATTATGGAACATCAACCGATCTGAGAGTCACCTGTTCGCAGAACGCATCATGTGTGACAAACGATGAGGCCCAGGTATTATACCAAGCATCAGAGAGTATCATCACGGGCCAAAATGGTTGCGTCCTCCCTCAATCGAACACGCAAACAACAACATCTTCACATTTCAATAGTTCGGCCAAGCACCCGTTATGTTTCATAGATATAAGCACTCCCCTGTCTAGTGCCGAAGCAGCCAATGCATTGACCATCCTGATGAAATTCCGACCGGACAATGAGTTCACCAAAGGGTATGTCATTTACTAACTAATCAGTTATGACAATCATAATGTGCAGATGAATCTTCACTAAAAGACCAGACATGTTTGATTTTCAGCTTCTTCCCAACATAAACCCAACATTGCTAATTAGTGGAGGGCCCATCTTTTGGTCACATGGAAATGTATAATATTATGGTTGAAATTATTTTGTCAAAATATTAACCCAGCATTGAGGTTTTTTCACAACATTGTGAACCTTGCCACAACGTCGCATGCTTATGTCATATCTTTGACATTGCTTCGAACATTGTGACAACATCATCTCGACCGTACAATTCTATGTAATTTTCATAAACATTCCAACATTGTTACAATGTTGCTGCAACGTAATTGTGCCCATTGGGTCGAATCTGCTGACACAACATATTCTCTGTAGATGATTTTTTAGAATTTAATTGATTGACACAATGAAAAATTGAGATTACAGCTTCCTATTTTATTTCAAACCAACTTATCTCATAAAAAGTGCCTACAGAGAACATCCGAGTATCCGAGAAACTGAAAATAAATTATATCTGGCCTTATTAAACAATTATTGCATTCTTGCAATCTTTCATTTTTTCTTTCATAAGGACACTGTTGGATTCTTCAGAGCTTAGATTAGATGTAGAAAAAGGCAAGTTATTGTACAAACATCCATTCCATGCTCAACTGAAAGGTGAAGTACCTTTAAAGACTGGCTGGAATCAGATTGCAATTCAGGTACGTCTTTCAGTAAATTATTATTTTTTCAATAAAGCACAATGTTTTTTTTTTCTGGCACATATGTTGCCTGGATGACATAACTTATCTTTGTAACCAAATTATTTTATCATGTGAAGTAAGTGACAGAGAAACTCGTTTTAATGATTTTAACAATATTTACATTCCTTTTACAAGAAAGGAAATTCTTAAGAATTCTTTTATGTATCATGCTAGTCACCTGTGGAATAATATGCCAAACAATTTTAAAGATATGTCTGATATTGCTAATTCTAAAGTTTCTCTTAAAAGCTACGTTTTTACTCTGTATTAGATAACTAGTCATTTACATGCCAATTTGTATATATGTTTTTATCATTGTACATACTCCCAGGGCCAATTGTAAAACAGCTTTGCTGTATTGTTACCCTGTTTAAATATATTATATAAATAAATAAATAAATAACTTATAACATTGTATTAAGTATAATCACTATGAATCCCATAATGCAATATTTACATACTTGCCCAGCAAACACAAACGGTTTTTCAACGGTTTTATAGCGGTCGGTGCTCAAACCGTTATTTGATAACGTTTTTTTAACCAAATTTTAACGTTGATTGAAAACGTTTCATTCCAACTGTTACAGTTTAACATATTTGAAATGTTTAATGAAAATGTTGAAAATGTGTTACCTGAAAATATGTTTCTGTAATGCATAAAATACATTATTCTGACATAATGGATGTGGGTAAAGTTTTAATGTCGATAAAACATCTGACTTTAGCATTGAAAAAATGTTTTAAAAAATTGTTCGAAATATGTTTTTTGAAAACGTATTTCTTTAACGTGGAAAAAACGTTTTATGAAAATGTTGAAAATACGTTACCTGAAAATAAGTTTCTGTAACGCATAAAATACGTTATTCTGACATTATGAATGTTGATAAAGTTCTAATGTCTATTTAACATCTGACTTTAGCATTGACAAAATGTTTCAAGAAAATGTTAGAAATATGTTTTTTGAAAACGTATTTCTTTAACGTGGAAAAAACGATTAATGAAGATGTTGAAAATACGTTACCTGAAAATAAGTTTCTGTTATGCATAAAATACGTTATTCTGACATTATGAATGTTGATAAAGTTCGAATGTCAATTTAAGATCTGACTTTAGCTTGGACAAAATGTTTCAAGAAAATGTTAGAAATATGTTTTTTGAAAACGTATTTCTTTAACGTGGATAAAATGTTTAATGAAAATGTTGAAAATACGTTACCAGAAAATAAGTTACTGTAATGCATAAAATACATTATTCTGACATTATGAATGTTGGTGACGTTCTATTGTCAATTTAACATCTTGCTTTAGCGTTGAAAAAATGCTTATTTCAAAAGTGTTTCTGAACATAAACTGAAAAGCATCTTTAAAACGTCATCTATAATCCGTTTCAAAATGTTGAAATAATACTTTTTCATCTGAATTTCTGAGCTGACCGACAACATTACCCTGCTAACTTCATTTTTAATGTTTCTAAAATGTTTCAAGAAAATGTTAGAAATATGTCTTTTGAAAACGTATTTCTTTAACGTGGAAAAAACATCATTCCAATGTCGTGAAAATACATAAAAAGATTAATGAAGCTTGTACATTTGACGTTATGGTCACAGAAACATTTTTCCAAGACTGTTTTAGAACATATTGAAAAGTGTCATTGAAGCATTGTAAATGATCAACTTGAAAACATTTTGAAGAAAATGTTTTTTAACTGAATTTTGAAACTGAATGACAATGTTAAACTTTTAACTTCATTGTTTAACGTTTCTAATATGTACAATGAAAACGTTAAAAATACGTTATTTGTGAACGTATTTCAGCAACATTGAAAATACATTATTCTTACATTGTAAATATATATGTGAAGTGTTTACAGCAAATGTCAAAAGGACTGATTCAAGCAAAATGCGTGTGGTTGAATACCTGAGGTTATCATAAAATAAATTGTTTTTAATGCTATGAAAAACCCAAGTTTCTTTTGTTGCTGAAGTCAAAAGTATAGACTCAGTAAAGCAAGCAATTGAGGCTCTCCTGGAGTTTTAAAATGAAGCCAATTAGATTAATTTTCGTTTATTGGAAGTGTATGCTATACTTAATTATGTATCAATTTATAATCTTAAAACTGCAATAGAATTTTACATGGAATTGGCATAATAGCAAACATTGTACAACGATTGTGAAAGAAAACTTTGAAGTTTTGGATTATACTTATGACAGAATGGCTGTGTATATGCCTAGATCTATGAAAATACTTTAAGGCAAATTCCACGTTTCTTGTACCTCAATATAAAAAATCCTATTTCAAAATATTTAATCAATTTTCAAGTGATTTAATCATAGAATGTTAATCCAAATCATTATGTTATATTATACTGTTATGTCACAGCACATATATATATATACAGTTTTTATAGCACTAAGGTGACAAATATTGCATGAGGGCGAGTTGTGTTTCTTTTGACTTGCATGTTAAAATGTATCTCGTCATCAATCAACAACTATGTCACCCACAAACAAATGTTTCACACTTTTGGAATCTACATATGATATACTTGATGACGGGTGTTGGTAAAATCATTTTTCCCAAAATTTATAGCAAACTTTAGACCTCTAAGCAAAAAAAAGGCACTAAATAATCGGAAAAATGCCGTTTTCGGCCACTTAATGCTTTATTCTGAAATAAACAATAATACAACCAGGATAGAAAGCTTATATCCACTTAGCCCGTAAATATGCGCATCTTTTGCACCAAAAATCATCTTCCTATCTACCTCCGTTGCTGTGCTGTGAATTTTTTACTAAAATTGAAAAGCACAACATTTTGTTTCTTCTGGCTGCCATGGTGTTTCCTCTCAGGTCCGTCCAATCTTTCACATGTTAAAATGACAA
Source organism: Platynereis dumerilii (assembly GCA_026936325.1). Lineage (NCBI taxonomy): Eukaryota > Metazoa > Annelida > Polychaeta > Phyllodocida > Nereididae > Platynereis > Platynereis dumerilii. Next base: position 31,397,243 of record JAPTHN010000011.1, read on the forward strand.
TGCAATATCATGCGTCCTAGAATTCTAAAGACAGATGAAAGATAGATCAGATAGATAGATAGATAGATAGATGTGTTTCTAATCTTGAATACGGAAAACAGATCTATGCATCTATTATCATTGGCTGAAGTACAACTTGATTTTATACTTTCTATTTAGCTTTCTGTATGGATTTATAGTCCATTCTGAGACTTACAATGTTTATTTGAGTTGAGCATGCCTTCTCTTTTAGGTTATCTAAACTTAAAGAATAATGCTGATCGGATCCATTTATAACTTCCTAATAATCTAACCATCAAACTAACTGTTTAACAAACTAACAATAGACAGATAAACAGGTAGATAGATAGATAAATAGACAGATAAATAGACAGATAGATAGATAGATAGATAGATAGATAGATAGATAGATAGATAGATAGATAGATAGATAGATAGATAGATAGACAGATAGATAGATAGATAGATAACTTGATGGATCATTAGATAGATCACTTTAAAATAGATAAGTTAACTAGACAGATAACTAGATAACTTAATAAATAGGCAGACAAATAGATAGGTCCTATTTGTAAATTTTATGGATCTACATTTAACTAGATAGACAGCTAGATAGACAGCTAGATAGACAACTAAATAGATAACTAGGCAGAAGAATAGATAACTAAACAACTAGAAGACTAGATTACTAAATAGATAACTAGATGGATAGGTCCAATTTGTGCATTTTTTGGATCTACATGTAACTAGATAGACAACTAAATAGATAACTAGATAGATAGCAAGACAGATAACTAAATAGATAACAAGATAGATAAATAGATAACTAAATAGATAACTAGATAGTAGACAGGTCTAATATGTAAATTGTATAGATCTACATGTGACACAATATTATAATATAGGCATGCTATAATTATAACTATATTGTGGCATATTCCAAATAATAATCAAACATTTAAGTTTCTTTTTGCAAACTCTATTAATTAAATGCAATGCTAATTTAAGATTCAAATACACAGATATAAATATACAAGAATTTATTTTGCAATATAATTTGCTCATTGTAAAGCATAGTCAAATTACATCTCAAGAGTGGCTAATTACCCTCTAATTACCCCCTATAATTTATGCAAGAAACTCAGTTTTACAACCTCCATGGCTGAATGCACATGCTATAGAGTAGAGAGAATTAGAAGTGTCCAGATTTTGTCCAGGCAACATCATGCTGAAGACTCATAGGTGAGTTTTTCAATATTTCTTATCAATTGGGAAACATGCATTAAATTATTTGGGTGGTAATATTTTGTAATATGTGAAGAACACTAATTGTATAACTTCACTTTTTCTTCCAGGATTTTTCTGCAGATACACAATCACTTGAAGAATTCTTGGCTGCAGCCTCCAGGTATTGTTATCATCATAACCTTGCTTATGCTACCCAAAATCAAATCAATGTCTATCTATCTATCTATCTATCTATCTATCTATCTATCTATCTATCTATCTATCTATCTATCTATCTATCTATCTATCTATCTATCTATCTATCTATCTGAAAAACAGTTTTCCCTTGATTAGGCCTAACCTCCTAGCATATGTTTTTAATTTACCAAAGACCAGTATTTTATTAGAGTTACTAGCAACGTTCAATTTGAGGCTCTATGTGTTAATTTGTAATCCATAGGCCAAGCCAGATATAACCTTCCAAAATGTCTTGCAATTCAGGTATCAATTTCAAGGAATCTGCTATCTATCTATCTATCTATCTATCTATCTATCTATCTATCTATCTATCTATCTATCTATCTACCTATCCATCTATCTTTCTATCTTTTTCTCTATCTTTCTATCTGTCTATCCATCAATCGGTCCATCAAACCTATCAAATTGATAATGTCTATCTATCTAATTCATCTCAACAATTTTATGTAACTTATCTATCTTTTCCTTCCTGTCGTATATCATATATTATACTTTCTACCTTATTCTTCTTTCTGACTAATCTACTTTGTGCTTGCAATGCAGCTTATCTATTCTATCTTTCCTATCTGGCTCATCTACCTTATCCTTCCAGTCTTATGTTTTCTATCACATCCTGTCCTTCCTATCTTCCCCAGGGGTGGATCCAGAAAATGTCCGATGGGGGGGGGGGGAGTTTACAAATGAAAATATACAAAAAATATGGGGATTCAATTTTTTTACATTAAAATCCTGAATACTCTAGTTCCCATTTGTATTTTTGTTTCTCTTTCCTTCAATGATGTTGTCTTCCTTTCTTACTTACCTGCCTTCTCTAAATCTCTGCTTGTTTGTTTTATTGTTTGGCTTATACCCTTATTTCTATGAGATTTATAACTTATTTACATATATAGGCCTATGTATCATTGACATTTTGTATTTATCATGTAACTAGTGAATAACAATTTACTGATCACAAATACTTTCTTTGCAGTGGAAGAACATGATGAGGCCAGCAGTGACACAGGATCCTTTAGATGCAATAAAAAGAAAAATACAAACAACAAATCAAATGTATACAGCGCCACCCAGACACCCCGACCATAATAAAAGCATTCCACCTCCGATGTTGAAATATAACTGTTGAAAAATGGTTTTCCCCACAACGTAATAAAAACGTTTCCCAAAAATGTTGAAAAATGTTTCCTCAAAACGTAAAAATAACGCTTTTTCCATTACGTAATGAAAACATTTTCCAAATACATCAAATAACGGTTTTCTCATAACGTAAAATAACCATTCTCCAAATAATGTAATAAACGCATGCATTGGCAAACATTCTAAAAACATCTTTGTGATGCGTTGAATAAATGTTTGCCAAAAGAGTGAATTAAAAATGTTATATCAACAGAAAATAAATGATAAATTATAACCATGGGAGAAAACATCAAAATAACGTTTAAAAAACGTTTTTGGAAAACCGTTAAATCCAAACGTAATTTTGCTGATTATTTGACGCAATTGGAAACAGTTTTTGGAAACATCAGCATGACATTATTCAAACCGTTTGTGTCAAACGTTTAAATCATGTTTTTTGGACCATCCAATTTAACATTATTTAAACGTAATGAAAAAACGGTTTTTCAACGGATTTTCGACCGTTTATAAACGTAATTTAAACGTAATTGTGTTTGTTGGGTGGTTACACCTATACCATGTCAATTATATCTGCCTAAGTAGGCAAAAATTATATTTGTACTTTTCTACAGATTGATCACAGACTTGAATCCAAGATATACTACAGTGTTTTTCGGGAGGGCGAGTTACAAAAAATAGTCGCTGCAAATACACTTACTGAGATACAACCAAAAACAACTCCACAAACAGATCAAACTTTTCGAATTGGACTTCCCAAATCAGTGGGTAGGTTTACTACATTTTAGTTGACTGTCCTTGCCATATTTATGTGGAATCCAAGTTGTGTTCCATGCTGTTGAAGTGTGATATCATGTGAGGACTCAGTGTCACAGTTGAAGTGTGATGTCATGTGAGGACTCAGTGTCACAGTTGAAATGTGATGTCATGTGAGGACTCAGTGTCACAGTTGAAGTGTGATGTCATGTGAGGACTCAGTGTCACAGTTGAAATGTGATGTCATGTGAGGACTCAGTGTCACAGTTGAAATGTGATGTCATGTGAGGACTCAGTGTCACAGTTGAAGTGTGATGTCATGTGAGGACTCTGTGTCACAGTTGAAGTGTGATGTCATGTGAGGACTCAGTGTCACAGTTGAAGTGTGATGTCATGTGAGAACTCAGTGTCACAGTTGAAGTGTGATGTCATGTGAGGACTCAGTGTCACAGTTGAAATGTGATGTCATGTGAGGACTCAGTGTCACAGTTGAAGTGTGATGTCATGTGAGGACTCTGTGTCACAGTTGAAGTGTGATGTCATGTGAGGACTCAGTGTCACAGTTGAAATGTGATGTCATGTGAGGACTCAGTGTCACAGTTGAAGTGTGATGTCATGTGAGGACTCAGTGTCACAGTTGAAATGTGATGTCATGTGAGGACTCAGTGTCACAGTTGAAATGTGATGTCATGTGAGGACTCAGTGTCACAGTTGAAGTGTGATGTCATGTGAGGACTCTGTGTCACAGTTGAAGTGTGATGTCATGTGAGGACTCAGTGTCACAGTTGAAGTGTGATGTCATGTGAGAACTCAGTGTCACAGTTGAAGTGTGATGTCATGTGAGGACTCAGTGTCACAGTTGAATGTGATGTCATGTGTGGACTCAGTGTCACAGTTGAAGTGTGATGTCATGTGAGGACTGAGTGTCGCAGTTGAAGTGTGATGTCATGTGAGGACTCAGTGTCACAGTTGAAGTGTGATGTCATGTGAGGACTCAGTGTCACAGTTGAAGTGTGATGTCATGTGAGGACTGAGTGTCACAGTTGAAGTGTGATGTCATGTGAGGACTCAGTGTCACAGTTGCCATCCCTATTCCCCAATGCTCCTCGACAGTGGCACTTGTTGTGTTTGAGGAGTCAGCATAGGTGATATAAATTTTATTGAAAGACAATGACTGTTGTAATTTATAATCATGTATTATGCATTCTTCTGCAGGACCTGAATATGGAACATGTTTGGTACTGGAAAACAGCATTTGCAGGAACTCAAATGCAAGCTCCTTTTACACTCTTCCAAATAGATACACCTCGAATGTGGAGGAGAATGAACAGATGTTCCAGAGATCATTGGACGAAAGTTTGAAAATGTGTCCAAACTCTAACAGGGAGAAACTTGAGTACTACCTCTGCAGTCTCCACTTTCCTCGGTGCAACGGTGATGTAACGTTGATCGAGCCATGTCCTGATTTCTGCGAAGGTATGGCCCTTCATCATGGATTCCAAGAATAATTCTTGTAACATTTTATGTACTTAATGTCATATACAATTTCATATTAATTTTGTAGATGTAAAATGTATATCATATGTCGGAGATGTCCTATTTGGTTTTTGAAATTAAATGACATTAAAATAAAGAAAGAAGTTACAAAGCAGAAACCAAAGTGACACAATCTTCAGAAGACATGAACATAAATAAAATCATGGGTATTTTTCAAGTTAAATAAATTATTGTTTTGTTCTTTCAGCAATTGTCGATGAATGTTTGGAAGTCGGAACAAATGTGCATTTCAGTTGCCGATCGCTCCGAGAAAGCAATGCCTCAAGCTGCATCAGTAATGGTGAAGCTGCAGGTAAATGACACGCTCTTTTGAAATATACAGAACACTTGATGATCATGAAGCTTCATAAAGAATACATTATGTGACTGAAAGGAAGACCGCTATCTATATACTGGGTATTCTCTAAAGTTACATTCATGAATGGGAAAAATATGACTTTTTATTGCTGAAAGTATCTGTACTGACTGTGCTTCTGTTTTCAGGCACCAATCTTTTTATGGGAGAAGTTAGCACCATAGAAATTTATGAAGGCATTTTATCAGATCAGTAAGTGCTGTTGTCAGAAATAACACTTTAAAATGATAAGTTAATCTCAAATGAAATTTACAAAGTTATTTATATATACCAGCCTCAGGTAGAATGTTTGATTTTTAAAAACAGTTTTACCGTATGACATATCATAAGGAAGCCTACTTACAGCAAACGTCAAAAGGACTGATTCATGCAAAACTTGAGTGGTTGAGAGGCCTGAGGTCGTCCTATTTTCAAGGTATTTTAAAATTGATTATAACCACTCAACAGACTTTCTAGTTGGCTGTGAAACTACCTGTGTCATGCTTAAACATGTGGCTATATACACAGGGTCTCTCAACCAATAGCAGTCACTTATAAATGTATGAAGTCAAATCAGTCCTTTTGGCTTCAGCTGTAATATCCATATCGCTTCTTTCACTACATTTAATTATGTCACAATAGCATTGAGTTATTTTGATGATGAAACGATCTCTGTGTTTCCAGAGAAATCTACCAGCGGCACAGAGGCAATTTACCGGAAGTTTCTCGACCCGAGTGCCTCTGTCCTCAGCAAGCTCCACATCTGGCAGGGTCGCAGTGCTACGACAATGAAATCAGGTTTATTCCCAGAATTCCTACTTCCCTCAGAGTATCAAAGACAAATGAACCACCAACAAATGTAGGTACTCGGACAAATGCGGATCCACAGCCAAACGCTGGTCCACAGGCAAATTCTGGTCCACAGCCAATCGCTGGTCCACCTGCAAATGCTGGTCCACCCACAAATGCTGATATGGAATTATCTAGCAGCAAGCAACATCAGTCAGAAAATTTGTCGGGAGAATTTCTCACAGAGTACATCAATGATAACAACCGTTCGCCATTTTCAAATGACCCTGAAGAGGGAAGGTTCGCCACCTGGCTCTCCACACCTGGCATACAGAAGTTTACGGTTGAGATTCAACTTGAAAAAACAATTCTTGTAAGTTTTGCTAAAGATTTATCTTGTAGCCTCCTAGGCATAGGTCCGGCGGGGTATTATATATGTAAATGTAGTAATGTACATTTATGTGTAGAAAGCTTTTGATGTCTCACAACCTTTTTTGTTGTCATGCAACCACATTGTATTATTAAGTGGGCTTCCCCTGACACAGAGACCATGCAAAATAGTTTTACTGAGAGCTACTCAGCATGTGATTAGCGTCAATATAGAGAAGGACATGTCATACATGTATAGTTTGTATACATCAATCAGTGCATGTACAAACAGTTAAGTTGATCCTGTAAGACAGTTTCATGATTTGAAAGCATGTTATATTACAGATGATTTCATATTTGTAGACATTTGAGATAGAAAAGACATCACGTTTCTGGCAATTTTCATTGGTTGAGAGAAGGTATGACACCACTCTCTCCTGAAAAGTGACATAGCGTTTTACATGGGTGACCAAGGCATTTTAAGCCATTGATCTCCTAACAGGAACTGACTTTAGCAGTTTCAAGTGAGAGTTAAGGTTTGTGTTTCACACATTTTCAGTAAATACATTCTGCAAGTCCAATGTTGTGCATTCAGACAATTAGGATCAGGTGATCCATGCAATGACTGTTTATACAGAAAATAAACATGTATAATTGTGAATGTAACATTTTCTCAGACGAGGGGCTCAGCTCAGGTGGCAGGACAATGGGCTACCAATCATGGGGTCATTGATCTGATTCCCACTGGGATTTTCTTATGAATTCATGTTGACCACATCACTGGGCTACCATCCTGTATTGAGGGACTATTCAGAATTTAGGATTCTTGGGAGTTTTGTTTGAACTTCCTTTCAAAACTGTATACCCCCTTTGGTTTCATGCTTATTTGTACCACTCATACATTCCATATGGATTTTTAGTATGTTTCCTTTACTTTTATTAAAATTTCATACCCCCCTTTTAAAAGCGTGTTGTGAGTAATAAGTACCCCCCTTGAAACATGTGTGAAAAATTGGTGCTTGATAAATTAGTGTAAATAGATGTGAAGCCATTCAGAGTCCGCTTGAAACTGATTTAATATCAATTGAAACAATCAACAGTAGTACAGAGGAGTGTGAAATACAACTGTTCATGAAGAAGTGAAAGAGTTCATGTGGATTGCGGTTTGACATGTGTGAACAACTGCCACAATGTAAGTTGGCCTTTGCTGTATACTATTGGTCAAAATTATGACATCATTTTTGCAGCAAACATCACTTGCTTGAAGCAAGCTGAAAAAAAGTGACACGCAATGGGCAACTTGACCGATCACCTGGCCGGATTTTCTGATGTCAGACCAGAAATTTTGCAAAATATTTTGTTATTTGAGAAAAGTCTACAAATATGAAATCATCTGTAAACACTCACAAGATCTCAAGTGAAAAATTCATTTTTTATTCCATAAATCATTACAATAACAATAATTTTTGTAGGTAGATTCAGTGGATATCTACCTTCTAAAACCAATGCCAAGCAAGAGCTTGACCATAGAAATCAAACAGGACGAAGAGTGGAATGTCATTCATCATTTTGCAAACCGATGTGAAGATCTTGGTTTCTCTGCCTTTGTGATCGCAGAGAGACCTGGCGTGGTTAGTTGCACTCCCCACAACATAGCTGGGGTGGAAAATGCGGGGTAAGATTTCTACACTGTGTTTGTGTCTTTATCGTCTGGAGTGACATTGTAGTCAGTTTCAGCGCATAATGAACAACAAAGACATAGCGATTTAATTAAATAATAATTTATTGCTTCACTGTAAGAAGCATTAAATTTTCAAAATAAACAGAGCTTAAAGTCTAGACATTTTATTTTGGCAGCAAGTTTTTAGCCAATAAAACAATCTATGATTAAGTCTGAGGTTTGATTTTTGGCTTATTAGGGTGAGCACACCATGACCAAGCATAATTTGGACTAAATTGATGTCCTATGACTAAATTGAAGTCCTATAGACTAAATTGATGTCCTATGATCCCCCCCAATGCTAAATTGCTGCTGCTCTTCAGTACATTTAGAGCTACTTTTAGCCTTCTGCTGTGACGTCATCAGCATTGTTGGCTCTATGACATCACTGAAACAATTGTGATGTCACAACAGCAGTAATAGAAGCAGTAGAATAAAATGGCTTCTTCAGCTGTGTTGACAGCAATGTTATTCTATTGGGACTACCCCAAAACCAGGGCTATGACATGCCAATACTTTCAAATTTTAAAAATGTCTTGACTATAAGTACAGAACGATTTCCATTCATTATACATTGGACCCCATTGTACCCAATTGTACCCCCATTGTACCAGCCCTCTCTATTTCATTACAGATTTACCAGTGACTATGTATTATCATGGAGACTGTCCAACAGTTCATTTGGCTTTGGGGATTATTTGAGATTGGAAGATGAGCGAATTTCGGAGTTCTATCAGGGTGATGCAGTGCGGGTAACTTTTGATGGGCCTCCTCTTGGAAATTTCACACATGATGAGAATTATCATGCAGTCACAGAAATTGACATAAAGAGAAGGTATGGTATTTAGAAAATATATTTTATCTTACATCTTAAGAGCCTGACATTATTGTCTGACATTATGTCTGTGTTTCTAAATTGATGTCTGTGTTTCGAATGAATTTGTCTGCATTTCTGAACAAATTTGCCAGCGGCACAGAAGCAGTTTACCAGAAGTGTCTCAACCTGAATGCCTCCGTCCTTTTAAAACAAGCTCCACATCTCACAGGATGTGAATTGATTGTACTTCTACTGGGTTGATCTTGCAGGGGATTATTTTACAGATATCAATTGTTTATTGTTGTTTTCAGAACTTTTCCAATGATGGCTTGCAACTGCTATCAAGATGGCGTGAAGGATGATCAAGGTCAAGACTGCTATAATGGCACCCAATGTCCTTGCAAAGCAGAAATGGATACAAAGTTGTCTGGAAAACAGTGTGTAAGTAATTAAAATACAGTTTAAATACTGAGTTAACTAGAGACCTTTGTGCTGGTGAACTTAACACAATTTATGGGATTCTCAAAAGTCAGGATGGATTATGTCTTCATTCTTATAGAATTTAGTTTAAATACTTTTTCTCATCTCCAGTGCTTGATATTCGTTATGTCAATTAATAATTGAAATTAGATCATTCTATTTAATTAAGGTCAAATTGTGTGTCAAAACCATCAGTGCAGCATTGAATATATCATAGTCCAAGCATGATGATGATATTATAATATACTGATACTGTAGAAATATGAAAAACCAGACACAACCAATTTCAGATTGTATTCTTGCAAACTCTCTATGTAAAACCAGACAAAGCTAGATTTTGACATCTTCAGTAACTTTATACATTGACTTGATCAGGATCGAAAGTTTCATTAGCTGTTTCTCAGAAACGTTTTGACAGATAGATCCATACCAAACGATTTTGTACGGACATTGGTCATTTCAAATTATTACATAGTTTTTACAATATAAACTGCACCAGAAATGTCAGCATCTACAGAAAAGTATAAAGCTATGATTATTGTTGCAAAAGTGTCTTTGACACTAATTGTTTTTGCATTTAAGTTACCCTACATCGTGAAGCTGTATCCTACTCATGGTCTGCAGAGCGGCGGCACTCTGATCGTTGTTATGGGTGGTGGTCTTGGAAATGGCAGCCGAACTGTCACAGTTGGATCTCAGAACTGTGCTGTAAATACCACACTGAGGTAAGATAGGATTTATATTGGATATTTAAAGTAAATTGTGAAATAATCTATCTGTTCAGACAGTTGAGTCCTCATATATATCTCTTTCAGTTAGCGTTCTATCTGGTAATCAGTAACAGACAGAATAAGCCAGAATTTCACCGTTTAACTATGAATATATCAAAGTGACAGCGAGGTTGAATCCATGTGTTGTTGTGTGATGTATTATAAAGGGTAATGTCTGGGATATATCCTTACTTTTCAGTAATTCAACTCTGATAGTGTGCATGACACAGCGTTTGCACGATGAAAGTCTCTTGGAGAAACCTCTCATCATCACACTTCGCACAAGAACAGGATTTACTGTGCATCACCAACACCCATTCATCTACAAGGCAGATCCAGTTATACGAGATATCTACCCGAGGATGTCTATCATCAGGTAGATTTGTTTTTGTGACCACGGACCAACTGTTCCTTGTCTTGTCGTGCTCTAGCTTATCTCAAATGAGAATGTATACTCTATGGTCGGTCCCACATTATTATTGCATTGATTTTCACAACTTTATTGCATTGCAATTACTTTGTGTTTTTTTTTTAGGGGAGGAGTGCTCCAAACTGTTATAGGAGAGAATCTTGACTCTGTCGCCTTCCCCAAGCTCATAGTTTACATGAAAGATGCAAATAGTGCAGAGGTGCTTCATCTTGGCCCACATGTAAGGACTTTTCTTCATTACATAGTATTATCGAAGCCATGTTTTATCTACATAGGTTAACAAATGCAACCTTATCCCAGTTTTGTATCAGGCATAACGGGGAATCCAAATCTGTTCTTGAAATGGAGATATGACTTTTCCAACCTATTTCAATTTTCATTCAAAGTTTAGAAGTTTCTTTTAGTTTTCAACCGTTTTTTGCCTATTCGCGGTTCCCTATATTTTGTCAGTATGTGTCGTACAGCATTCTCATTGCCATGGTTGGAAAGCTCTGAAAATACCTTCGTTTTGCACACCAACATCAATAGTCTAGAATGATATCTTGACTACCATTTGCTCTTCACCCTACACTTTTTATGAACGAAAATGATGCAGATTGACTAATCCTGTAAAAAAGAGGTTTTGATTTTTTCACTGGTAATTGCTGTGATTCTCATTCTTCAAGTTCCAGAATGACTAAATACAAAATGTTTTGTTTTATACCATGGAAAGAGTTTGATTCGTTAAGTAGTACCCCTGTAATGTTTTACAGAGTGGAGAAATTCAATGTTATTCATATATATTTAAAAATGTTCTATTTCTTTTAATTTTTAGGCTTGCTTTGTGAGAAACAGCACCGTGATGGAATGTCTTACACCAGTCATACCAGATATTGTATCGCGTGCTGTCATTCAAAGAAGATCGATCAGAAAAACTAGGAATCACATCGGCAATAAAGGTATTAAAGACGAAGGTGAAACTGACACTCGCTACAAGCGGAACACCGTCAAGACGTGGCTCAATAACCGTGTGCTGGACTGGCACATGGGACTTCTACTTGATGGAGTAACAACTTATGTGGACCTCAGGAAGAGCCTCCCTGACAAGGCACAGCTGTTAATCTTCCCATCACCCAAGATCCACGAATTTGACCCAGAGGTTCAGGCCTACAAGTTACACAAGGGACAAAAGACAATTGCCATAAAGGTTAGGATGACAACCAAAAATTCCCTTAAAGATTGGTTATATCAATAAGCTGTATTCTACACAAGGACCAAAGCAGTGTTGCACCGGGCTGCTTTGGACCAACACGGTCCAGTACCACCACCTCTTCAGTACCGGACCGCTCTCAGTTCCAAAAAAAGCAGTCCAGAGGTTGTTTCAACTTGTTTGTACTCGAATACAGTGAAAATCAGCAACATTAAAAAAGTCAGACGAAGAAGAGGTTCTAGCCTTTCCCTTTTAGAAAAAATTGAGTGTAGATTAGAAACTAATTTGTCACTCAGCCAACCTCAACGCTGGTTCCGCAACACTAGTCTAATAAAAGTCAGAATACTTTGAGATCTCGATCTTACAACGGATTTGTCATGTGAACATTATTCTTATTTCAGGGTGAAAAACTTCTAAATGGTGTCCAAGAAGACGACTACCACATCACAGTAGGGGATGGAGTTTGTGAATTGGATCATCTGAGCCAAAATCAAGGGCACTGTGTCCCACCTTCCCTAGAAGTTGCAACAGCCCAAGGTTCTGAAGCAATCAAAGGGGGTTACCAAGTCATGGTGAGCCTGTCATGACATTATCAAGAAATTGAAAAATTAAAAGAAAAGAAAATTTAAAAGAAAAAACACAACAGTAACTTACATTCTGGATGTCGCATACATGAATCCAGAGATCGGTAATCTAAATTCAAAATTTGCATTCTGTCTTGCGTTTTACACCGCATACAGTATTGAGTTGATATGAGCCCTGTAACTGTATGGAAGAAGCAGTTTATTTAGAATTAAAGTGTCAGGAGTTTTTACTGCATGCAACTCTGGACCCAATTATCCCGTGGGTAGTCAAGGTGGAGCTTCTGGTGTGCTTCCTGTTTGCCTCCCTGGCATCGTCCTGGCCGTAAAAAAATTATTGTAGAAAAATTCTGTTTATATTGCTGCGATGCTCCAATGACATATATACATCTAGGTAAGCTAAATTACCTGACGCTCTACCTGACACTCTGCTCTAATGTCTTCTGCTCTGACCATGTTTATGAGGCTCTCTCAAGAAAGAGGTGTCTGGATTTTCATCTGGCTGTATTGTTTTACACTGTTTCAGTTGGTTGCTGGTTATAATCCCCTATCTTGAGTCTGAGGTCATTAGAGTCTGAACTTGACACCAATTTAAATGTGATTAGCATGAGATCGTCATTTGAGGAAATTACAAGCGCACGGAGCCCTACTGTTTCAATATATATTAATGGGTTCTGTTCTGTCAGGAATGACTATGAGAATAAATAATTTCCTTATACGTGCGATGGCAATGAACATGTATTCTCAAACTCTTCTGTTACCATCAGCGGAATGCTGTGGTAGATAATTTATCAGTACAGCAATTGTGACGTCGCATTCACTTCCGGTCACCAATGTTTTGTGACAATCACATATTCAATTCCAGTCACCACTATTTTGTGACCATTACATATTCAGTTCTGGTAACCACGACTTTTTTAACCATTACAGATTCACTTCCGGTCACCACTATTTTATGACCAATACATATGCAGTTCCGGTCACCACTATTTTGTGACCACCACATATTCAATTCCGAACACCACTATATTGTGGCCATCATTTCAATACGTGCTGCCGTCAGTACCATGTCGGTGCAGTATTCTAAAAAGTGTACTAAAGGTGTTTGCAGATGCCGAAACATCCAAGAAGTCGTTCTACACAGCGCTACAGCAGCCCGTCGACAAGATTCATTCCATTTAAGGCTTCGTCGCCATGATCATGGCAGGCAATGCCAGGAACTGCTTGGCAGGCAACTCCAAGGGCACCCTCTCCTGCGAGACAAAAGAACGACCAGAGGACAATCCGTCGCTTGGAGCTGAGGGTTGCTGAGCTCGGGACCTCTTGGGAGCCCTGTCAGGGAGAGTGTTGAGTCACTGTTGACGCATGCTGATGACAAGAACACTCCTAACGGCAGAATACTGAGAGAGCGGCCTCTATGTCGTTTTTCGATTCTTCAAACATATATCATACCCCTGACGAGGACATGGCGCAGGCAATGAAGTTTTCTGTACTGTCCAACCAAGACTATTGTCAGCTGACTGTCGCATGACTCACCACTGGCTATGTCTTTTCTAATTACTTCGGATGATTATTACTATGACAAGTACTTACCAAGGGGAATGGCAGAGTCATGCCACATATATTTGCGATATCAGATTTCAATAGTTTATTTTATGAAAGGCTTCGGAAATTGCGAATATTGTGAAATTACTGGATGTTTCCCTGTTGTTGTCCCCGGCAAGGTCCATTCAGAAGTGTTGACCAGCTAGGGGATGAAGGCTTCATGAAGCAATCCCCAATGCTGGCGCCTTGCCATCCTGCCTTCAACCAAAGAAGATGATTGTGGAGAGCGAATAAACTCCCTGCTGCATTATTCCTTGGCCCTTGCAACATGTGCAATGAGGGCCCGCTTTAAGCACCACATTACACAGTTACAGACTTTTCTTACGCCTCGGCAATGCCTCATACCTATCCAAGAGTCTTCTCCATAATGGCACTTATCACATCATTTTGGAAGTGTTCCCCGTAAGCCAACGAGTCTTCATGCCTACACAATCAGTGTCACCATTGTCAAGCACTCCAAAGCCCCGCAGACAATTCAAGTCGAGAACATTCAGAGCAACCAGGGGTGCTGTGTCTGCTTATTATGGGATTACAAGTCTAAACGACCGGGATTACTTTTCTGTTGTGATGAAGAAGGGCTCCTAGTCACACGTACATTTGTAATGTCGATCTTCCGGCAGTTGGCTGAGATGTCTTATTTCTCTGACCATGTGGGGACTTGGAAGTCTAACGCTTACCTGAAATTGTCAATTTTGGTGCTCTAAAGTGGTAGCCTGTTGGCGGAATGTCACAGGTGACAATGCGGGTGTTAGGATGTTTTTCTCTTCTCCCCTCCTGCTCTCTCCCTTTCTTGGCGCAACCCATGCGATGGGTTGTTTGGCGGGTCTCGATGTTCCCACCAAGACGGGAGAGATCGCGTACAATTGATGGTGCCAGTGTTCATGTACTCTATACTCAAAGACTGTTAACATTTAGTATTTATTCAAAGGTGATTACCACCCATGACTGATCTGACGGCGGAATGACGCAGGTCTGTTCATGCGGGGAAGAATTCATGTTCCTATGTTATCCATATGTTATTATGATTACAGTTAATTACATTTAATAAATATTTTAATCACCTTTCCTTGTGAAGAATTGGTTGACCATGCAATCTGCCAGTTTGCTGCGCAGTGAGACTCTGACAACATGAGAATGGAGACCCAGTCTGGTGAAACTGAGAACTGCTTGCTGCTGCCACCTGGCACAAAAGTTGATTTTCTATGCTACAGCATTGCAGTCACAAGAAATAGTTCCAATTTCATTGCACATTCACAAAATTTCTATTCAACATCGATGTATACCAGAGTCAGACTCGGCAATCACATTCTCTAAGGAAGTAGACATGGCCATCAACACACTCAGAAACAGCCCCGGTGTCTTCCAGACAAAATTGTGTGTGTTCCTCTGGTTGAAAGTTTGTGGACGCTCGCAGGAGCTCGCGGAATAGCACACTAGTCACTAGGTGGCAACACAAGACAGCATATGTTCTGATCTGTGGCAATGCAAGAGCAGTCCATTTGTAGACAGATAAAGACCCACAAATGATGTCAAACCCTATTTTTGGCACCAATGTTTGACTCTCTTTCATATTTTGAATTCAACTGGATTGTCTACAGTGACTTGGTCTAAAAGATTGTTGTTAATTTATTTGTGTACAGATTCGTATCGGAGAATGGTACACAATAACTGTGGGATATGTAAGGTATGAAATGTCCGCTTGGGATGACGCGAGTGTCAGAGGTGGGACCATCGCTGTGATTGTCATCATCCTGATACTCATAATAACAGCTTACCCAGCTCACAAGGTCGTCAGACACCTGATGCATAAACTGAAACAAAAAGAGGAAGCCGAACAGAACAACAATGTCAGCATCCACATGGACGAAAATTCTGGTCAGTAAGAAATTAATTGATGTTTCAAATATGCATTTACCAAAGATTTACCTGTATTCTTGCTGGTATACATGTACACCTGTGCCCGAACCAATATTCAACCAGGGTCTGAGAAGAAAGTTACTACTGGCCCGACAGAGTGATCAGCTAAAAAATTGCAATTGGCATTACTCTGAAAAAATTGATTGTAAACATGTAAATTATACTATACATTTGCTGCAGAACTCCCTCCAGTGCCTCAGGCTCATGGTCACAGCTCATTATTCGCTGATACAACCGCTGAGATTCCCGGGCTCCTGAACTGCATTGACCCTGCCAAGAGAGCGAAAATTGCCCCTTGTTTGATTAACGGTGATAGACTTGCGCGTCAACATGTTATTGGGGAAGGTGAGACTTTTTCCGTGTATTAAAAAAAAATTATTTCATTATTTCCCCAGAATATTTACAATATTATATGCAGGTCACCTAAAATTTACTGTTACCTTTACCGTGGAAGTAATATTGCATATTTTCATGCAGGTGCTGCCAAAGGCACTTTACATCAACTGAGGCGTCTTTTAAAATAAGTCTTGAGTTTTGCCATAAATTCTTATTTCAGGTTATTTTGGAGTGGTTTATGCGGGTGAGCTGGAGGATGCCGGGAAGATATATAAAGTTGCCATGAAGACTATAAAAAGTAATATATTAATATTCGCTGCATGATCTGAGCTCTTCTCAAGTACAGATACGACTAATGATATTGTTATACTATGTTAAATGAAAAAAAAAATGCAATTGGCAACTTTGAATGCTTCAATGGTCTTCACTTACATAGGCAAGGTAAGAAAGACACAACGGTATAACTGTGAAATGGACAAATTTAGTTTCAGGTCCAGTCAATAAAAGTACTTTACAAAAATTGAAGTGATATTTAGCCCAAATATGTTGCTGTATGATTTTGGTTGCTCCTCTGGAAGATTTATTTTCTATTTTTACTTAAAATCTGATTTTATGGATTTCCAGGACATCGAGTCGAAATCAGTGATTTTCTGGATGAAGCTTGTGTTATGATTGGATGCGACCACAAAAATGTCATTCAACTAATTGGCATTGTTATACAAGGTTTTGACGTCTACATAGTCATGCCTTTCATGGACAATGGTTCGCTGAAGAGCTTCGTCGAAGACCCACATAATGTAAGCTCAGTTATGAATTTTTTTTTTAAAAGTAAATTTCAGTTACAGCAGGTTTAGATATAACTTTCTAACCCTTTTTTATTTGCATATGTTACATAATAATATTATAGCGCTTTTGTTGCTGCTAAGCCAACATTAAATTGGCAGCCCCTTGTATAAGTGCAAGAGCAGGCCAAGTAAAAGATCATCCTGTGTGCCAGGAACTGGGCTTAGAGGGCTGCACTAACGGCTATCTATCTATCCAATTATCTATCTATCTATCTATCTATCTATCTATCTATCTATCTATCTATCTATCTATCTTTGCAGAATTTCATGCAGGTGGACCTTGTGCATCTGTGCAGCCAAGCCTGTGAGGGAATGGCTTATCTGGAGTCAAACCAGCTGGTACACAGAGACCTAGCAGCGAGGAACTGCATGTCAGTAATAATCATCTCACAAAAAAACTGAATTTAAGCTTTCATTTTGAATTTTATGAAAGCAGTAAATGAAAAAAAATATGGGTGTATATATTGGTTCTTTTCTTTCAGGGTGAACCATCGCCGAAGGGTTAAAGTTGCAGATTTCGGCCTCGCTAGACCTATTTATGACAAAGACTACTACAGACAGCAAAATTTGCTCCAGCCCTTGCCAACAAAATGGTTGGCGATTGAATGTTTGTTAACCGATGAGAAAAAATTCACGTTTAAGACCGATGTGGTATGTGATACAACCTCTGTCTTCCGCATTGTTTATTGATTGGTGTACAGTAATGTGCCCTCAACTAAACCACTTTTGCCCTCAGACTACCCCTTTTGACCTCTGCCATCCTCAACTAACCTCATCTGCCCTCACCTACCCTCTTATTCCCTCAACTACACTCAGCTTCGCTCAATTAAACTCGGCTTCCCTTAACCAAACGTGCCTTCCCTAAACTAAACTCACCTCCCCTCAAGACGGCTTCCCTCAAGTACCCCATCACGAAATAGCAGTTACTCCCAGGGGAGGACTGGGGGCATTTAGGGCCCTGTGGCAAAATAAGTCTGGAGGCCCCCGAAGTTCCTATTTCAAAAGAGAAAAGGAAAATACTATAGGTAAAGAGTTATTATGATGGGGCCGTACTCGTATGTGAGAGGCTTTTGTCCAATTCAGATTATTTTGTTTCATCACAAAATCATAAATCTGATGGTAAAGTTTTGCTTTTCAGTTGTTTTTGTGTTTAAATCATGAATGAGCCCCTAGCTGCCACTCTGCAACATAGGCCAGTCCGCCCCTGGTTACTCAATGGGAGTAAGGGTGAATCCTGCCGTGAGGCTTAATATTTAGCAACAACGGTGTCAATGTGAGGTACTGAGTACACACTCATGAGTACCTGGGTAATTGTAGCCATGCCTGGTATACACTATATTTTGCCAACAATCAATTCAACCAATACGGTTCCTTAATTTCAGTGGTCTTTTGGTGTACTGATGTGGGAGGTTATGACGAAGGGAAGAACTCCTTATGCAACCATACACAGAGACTATCTTCATGAATTTTTACGAAATGGCAACCGGATGAGGAAGCCGCCCGAATGCGATGATGAAGTGTTTGTATTTTATAATGTTGACAAATCTATATATAATAATTGTTTGTGACCCATTCGACTTAATTTACATTATATTAGTTGACTATACCTTATTCATATCATTTGCAGATACAACATAATGCTGTCCTGCTGGAAAGAAAATTCAGACGATCGACCCGGCTTCCACAATCTCTCTCTTATCTTTAAAGAGATTCTGCAAGACAGATTCCCCGAAGAAGAAGATATTTCATATTCACCTGCATCAACCATTCAAAGGAGGAATGCCCTCTCACAAGATTTTGCTCCTCATTACTTGGATCTTGTTGCGACTCCTTGTGAAAATGACAATATGAATTTATCAGAGACACCAGTAGACTCCATAAATTCTACAACTCACCCAAGCCCACCTGACACTCAAGATTCTGTGGACACTGTTCGTCATCCAATCCCTCCTGAAAACTTTGAAAACCATGTTACTCACCCAAACCCACTGCAGGATGCTGAAAATCCTGTAAATCTACCAAACCCACCGGCAGAGTCTGAAAATCATAGAACTCGCTCGATCTGAACATTGTGAAAATTTAAAGCTCATCTGCAAACTCTGAAAATACTGGTTATTCTTCTGAAAAGCTGATCATTTACTGTTTGTTGTGCCTTATGCTGTTTCATTGCCATTGCCGAGTTACAACATAGACACTATGACAGGACATGTGCTGCAATTTGGCATAAAATTTCGTGAAAGTGTGCTACAACTTCGGGAGCAATTTTGTGAGTTCCAGTAAGCGGTCAACAGAGTGTTAGGACCTCACACTACTTCTGCCTGGAAGAAACCAGGGCTGCTCCAGAGTATGCTGTTGGCCTTGTCTACTTTCTTAGAGATTATGATTGTCTAATCTGACTTGGGTTGACCTGCATAATAAACAGAAACTTTCGGAATGTTCTCTGAAATTAGAACAATTCCTCGGAGCAGCTTAAAATTACTTCGGGCCGGCGGGCCCGATGGCAGCATCATGCTGTCGCCCGCATGGCATTGTACAATTAGGCTACAAACTAGCCACAATGTAAGCATCTTGCTCAAAATTGGCCACTGTGGCTAATCACTGTGTACCATTTGATCTATGTGAAGCGACCCAGTTAAGGCTTGGGTTTGGCTTCAGTCAACACTTTTGACAATCTGATAGGTGTGTGTTGCACCTAATGTCATCTTTCAAGTAAATTCAATCAAATTTAAATGTGACCAGTATGCTAGACTATATTCTCACGAATCCATAGCATCAAGAGTATGAAAAACTCAACATATTTAGTTTATTT
Source organism: Platynereis dumerilii (assembly GCA_026936325.1). Classification (NCBI taxonomy): domain Eukaryota; kingdom Metazoa; phylum Annelida; class Polychaeta; order Phyllodocida; family Nereididae; genus Platynereis; species Platynereis dumerilii. Next base: position 31,417,163 of record JAPTHN010000011.1, read on the forward strand.
ACAATGCCTGCGTTTAAAAAGCCAATCCCGTAAGTTCTAAGCCAAACCTAAATGAAAATGGCATGTTTTTGTAATTTTCTTCATAGCAAGCATTACGATAAATTACAAATACATCCAGATCAGTGTTATGAATGAGATTGGAGAATATTTCAGTCTCAAACATGGTGTAAGTACCTTATTTTATCAAAAATTACACAAAATAGTCAGGTTGATTTCAAGTCCCTCTTACTAGAATCACGTAATTTTTGACCACAGACAATATCTTGAAATATAAAAATATGCATAGGATTCACAAGAATATAATCTAGCATACTGGCCATATTGAATTTACTTGAAAGATGTAGTTTGACTTGAGGAGCAACACACACCTGTCAGACTGTCAAAAGTGTTGACTGAAGCCAAACCCAAGCCTTAATGGGTCGCTTCACATAGACCAAATGGCCAACAGTGTAATGGCATTTTGGTTGTAGGAAAAGCACTTTGTTGTGTAACTCTAATGATTGTTTGTTTTTTATCATAATTAATAGCCAAATATATTATGTACTTATGTGTTCTTATTTTCTGTGATATTGATTAAAATATAAATCATCTCATTGTGTTTTCTTGTATTGGAGTCCTCACCTCATGATCCATTTAGCTTTGTTGATCACTGATAACAGATTTATATCTAGATTGCAAAAGTAATCAAACAGGAATTCTATAATAAGAGAAGTTTGTACAGAAAGACTGGAATGAAATGTAGATAAGGTAAGGTGAGGTAAATTTTTGTTTGTGTCTCACCTAGTATACATTAATAAAAACCATTGAAACATGCCACTCTAAAAGAGTTATGAGAGACAGGATGAATGTAGAAGAAAATCTTCATAAAACGTAGAACACAAAGGGAAGGTCATCAAGTATCACAGGTCACAGTTTCTGAACTTTGTGTATATTCAGTATTGTGCAAGTACCTTGGATGGCTTCGCTATAAAATGACATGTTATGATTTCCATCTTATGGAAAGTGCAGTGCATTTGACCAGACAGGGTTGATGGTGATCAGACGTAAGTATACATTTCTAATTTTTTAAAAAATGAAATAAAATAAGTTCTACACAATATATAGGGTAACATTGTGTATACAGCTTACACTAACACCTGCCCACAGACCATGAAGTAATATATTGTTACAGTTTTGGCATGGTAGATACAGTGTACACAGATAAAGTCAGAAAACAATGTATACTGATCAGCTGACCATATACGATTTTTTTTGCCAGGCAGACACTGGTCTGCTAACCAGGCATTTATCAGGAAAACGTTTTTTGATGGCAGATAAATATATATTAGAGCTCTTTGCGGATTAGCGGTCCAAACAGTTTCAAAATTAACTTTCAACTTGTTTGTGTGATGTCACAGGCTTAAAAATGTTTTGTTTGTTTCTGTTATGGTTAATCATATCTAGCAGCATAGGTGACAATAAACAAACTAATTAAATAACTTAAGGTACTTCATCAAATAAGAAGATTAGGAGACCAACAGAAAACTGTCAATGATGTGGCAAAGCCAGTTTGCAAATTGAAAATAAGAAAATTAATTTTTCCAGTGGACCGCCAATCTGCAAAGAGCTTTAGTTGGTTGACAGTGAGGGCTTGCATAATGCGTGGACGATTGTACCAAATTCAGAGATCTGGCGTTATCCTTCTAAATATCACATTAATCAATAATGTTGCAAACATATGTTGGTACTGAATTATTATTATCATATTGTTTGATTAAAGAACCATGGATGCATTTTTTCCAGGAAAAATAGAGAAGCCCACTTTCATCCAAAATGGCCATTCACATCTGCCGAGAACAGCTGGAACAAGCCTTGAAGCATGTGAAGACTTTCACCACTGCAGCTGATACACTCAAGGTGTGACTTTTGAAGTATATTTCATTTGTCTTTTTATGGTTAATGGCACTTTTTGAAAAAGAATCCGGATCATTTAGGAAATTTTGAAAAATATTGAAAAATTTAGGAAAGCATTCAAAGAGCATGCAAGCAAAAATGTTCAAGCCAGGGTCTGGTCTGATCACACTAAATTTCCTTCACAAATGTATAGCAATTACCAATTGAGTGAAACGAAAAGACATTATTTCATCGACCATTTTCTGACATTGCAAGTCTTTTAAAATTAAAATGTAATTGGTTATCCGACACCTGTGGTGGCTCCGTGGTACAGTGGGTAGCATCCCCGCCTTGTACACATGAGGACGTGGGTTCGATCCCCGCTCCGGCCATGTCCAAAGGTTATCACTATAATGATTGGTATGATTGCCGTTCAGTATGGTGAGCGCCGGTGAGCAGATTTATCTGGAATGGGCGCTATATAAAATCATACTATATTACTATATTATATATATTAAGTTATCCTGCCCCGGTTGAGGTGCTTTCTGAGGTCAGATATCAGCAAATTTCCCTAACTTTGACAGAACCAGGGAAGGACATCAAATTTGCAGGAAGGATACCAGGTTCAACCTTCAAAAAGGTGGATAATGATATTCTCCACTGACTTTGCCCATTCAAGCACTGAGTTGCGATATTCTTCCCTGTGTGACATAAGAAAAATCAATCATGCCTGTTGAGGAATGAACAAATTGGCTAGACATGTTGCTTGCATGGTGTTGTGTAATAGCAGACACTAAAAATGAAAAGAAAACAAAAGGGTGTGGGATAAAAAGGTTATAACATGACTGAATTTGCTCCTTCTCTGTCTCTTTCAAAAAGTTTGTCCTCAGGGCTCGGCTGGAAGATACAGGGACAGATACCAACTTAGCCATATAATAACCTTTAATCATATATTAATTCTTGGTGTCTTTCTTATGATCAGAATAATGTGATTATCAGTTCATAACCTTTTCACATGAGCATTGTAATTTTGCAGATGGCTGCTCATCTGGACACTGCAATCCACCATCCTTTTGGACAGAAGTTCTTCGTTGACAAGTGGCCGAATTTTGACATCATTGTGGCAACTGCTGGTAGTGATGTAAGTTTTTGTTTTTGTCATGATTTTTTTGTTGAAGTATATAGGCCTATAGAAATGGCTATAATAAGGTAAATTACTAAAATAAACAAAATATTGTCTTAAAGCAAGACCTGGTCTTGAGTTTTTATGTATTAAGTTATTTTATGTTTAACAAAAATTATGTATTCTGATATAGGGTAAATGATTAGGAAATAATGATTATACTAACCTTGTTTAAAATATGATGATAATCTTTCTTTATTTCAGACAACCATAAGCCACAAGCCATCCTTTACCTTTGCCACTAGAACAGAGAGTGAAGAAAGACTCTTGGCTATTCTGAAAGAGGTTGTTCATCCACCAGAGATGAAACAATTATATTGTGAAGGTAGGTTTCAGTTTTTAGAAATATCACAATTTCGATTTCAAATTGAGAACTTAAAAAACAATTATCTTATACTACTAATTTATTTTCCTAGTGTGCATTGAATCAATAGGTCTACATTTGTGGATTATATGAATTTTTCTCAAAAGTCCGGATTTTGCTGATAGCTTGGGTATGGGCAAGAATTCCAAATTCATGAAAAAATTATAGCATTCGTAAAAAATTTTGGAAATCATGTTTTAGATATGAAGCAGAAAGTGACAACAATATAAAAATGTGAGCCACTAAAACTTTCGGTTCCATATCATTTTCACATCAGATCTACCCTGACGTGATTCATATTTACTGCAAACAAAATAAGTGAAATTTGAATCATATGATATTTTTCATTCTTGTTTCAGGAGTACCTGTCAAGCATGTGTCAGTCCTGGAGAAACTGGCAAAAATGTGGAGTGTCAAATATGAAGTTTTAGATGAATGTCTTGTCCTCATCACCGACCACAATCTTTTGAAAGCTCAGTAAGTAACTTTGCATTAAAAAAAAAGAGAAATTCTTTGATACTTTTATTATAGTGCTTTTATGTACACTTGTTTGCTCTGGTGCAATACTAGGTATAAAGGGTAATTTGATGCACAATAAATTAGACATGATAAAAGAAATTTTATTCAAATTTTTGTACTTACAAATCATTCAACTGACATGTTCATATAAAACAAGTACCATTTTTTGTTGCCTCTTAATTTTCAGATTGTAGTTACAAAGTTTGTTGAAAAAACTAAATTGCGAAGTTGCATCTTCCTTTTCAGGAAATTGCATGAAGGATATATAGCTGATTCAGCAACCCTTGATGATGCAGAGTTGATCACTTCACAGTGGGAGTACACCTTGGGTGATTCTACCCTGCTGATGACAAAGTATGACATTGAGAACAGACCGTCCGTGGCCATCAGAGACAAAGAGGGAAACTTAGTTGCTTGGGAAGTTGTTCATTATTACGTCAGCCCAGGAATGCTTCAAGTACTGCCGGAACACAGAGGAAAAGGTCTTGGAAAATACATTGTGTACGCTCTGGCAAACAGATTGCTTGATCAGGGACATGTGACATACATTCATATAAGCAAGTCAAACCCCCGGTCCATCCACTTGCACCAGAAGTGTGGTTTCCAAATACTTGAAAGGACTGACGCTCATTGGGGACTGTTTACCTTTGCTAATAAATGAATTTATTTTTAAAAATGAGCAGAAATCTGAATGGGCTTTACTTAAATTTACTTTGTGAAAGTTATGTTTGAAAATTTGATGCATCCTTTTTTTATGTAATTGATTCTTATGTGACTTTGATGATTTGTTAAATTACCCAATGTTGTGTTGTGAAAGGGTGCTCGGTTTGGTTTCAGTTTTTATATTTGACTGGTACCATTGGTGGAGCATGATTAATGTACACCCGGATCTGTGACAAAACAAAAAATAAAGCTTTGTTATTTTCGTCATTTCCTTTTTCTGTGATATTTGACTTGAATTTTGCCATAAACACAAGTTTCATGGCAAGAAAACAAAATGTGCACAGGCCTTGTGATACGTTTACTAAAAAAGGATAATTATTGCAAATTAAAAATTCAAACAGCCAAAAGAACATCACATGTGACGTAAAATTTATTTGTAGAAAACTGTGAATCTGTTTTTTCTGTCGAGGTAGGAATGACACACGACACGGTCCCACAACCATTTGCATAAGAATCTAATGCTAATGACATTCAAATTGGTGTCAAATTTAGACTCTTTTGACCAGAGGTTCAGACAGGTGGTTATAGCCAGCAATCAGAGTAAAACAATACAACAAGACTAAAATACAGTCACTTGTTTCTTGAGAGAGCCTCATAAACATTGTCAAAGCAGAAGATATCAGACCAGAGACTAATTGGCAAAGATTGTTTTATTGGGACATTTCATCATCTATTTATCCACGTGGGACTATCTATTCACTTCACTTTCATCACAAGGAATATATCTGGAGAGGGAAAATTCAACATATTGCCCCAAGACGACAAAATGAGGTAAGAGATTAAAAATTCTTCTTAAACCATGTCAACACAGAAAAAACATTTCCGACTCACCTGGCAAATTTGAAGCCATTCAATTCAGTATCAAGGAAGTGTCATAATTTACTTTTGCATAAATATGGTCAACAATGACAACATAGACAGTTATGCATGGAGTTATGTTGCTGACAACAATTAGATTTTTAGTAATTTGGCTTTTTTAAAAACATGTGATTTCCGAAAGACGTTGTTATGATCCAGCAGGATGCAAAGACAAAACGAGTCAAGTGTCTAATTTCCAACCAACATAGAATATAAATTATTATTATTTCCAACCAACATGGACTATTATAGTCGTATTCACTTGACATGCCTGCCTAGTGCAAGGGTTGAAAACAAATAATCTGTTTATGAGATATATGGATAAATAAATAATATAACTATTGATGAATACCTACTGAAAGTAGCAATCAACCAGTTGTTCATGAGTAAGTTTTCTAAAAGCGATTCCATTTTTCCACCTGAGTCAATGCCACAGCAAATCTGTTTGTCCTTGAGCATGCATCAATTACAGTGACAATAGTTTCCTAATTAAATGAGTAACTGTTACATGTAAATGCATAAATTTGTAAATAAATATTATTAGGTGACTGTTGATCATATGCATTATTGGGCTAAATGCTTCAATTAACAATCTGTCATCAAGGTTGGCAATAAACTTATTTTGCCTCTGATTTGATAAACTGTCTCTCCTTTACCTAAATTAGTAAACACATATATTAAATCAGTATCTAATTGTGAATATGGACATTAATGAATAATATGCTTTATATATGTATGATATCCAGATATGATTAATATATGATTATCATGTAGCTCAGGCGAATTAGAGACAAGTCTTTAATTCTCATAATCCTACTAGCTTGCTCGAAGAACTTTCTTTCAATCTTATTTCTGAATATCTGTAGAAATATTATGATAAGTGATCACTTGTGTAGGAAGTTAATTATTGCTGACAGACAAAACTTGTGAAAACACCCCCTCCCCCCCCCCCCCCCCCCCCCCCCTATTTCTGTATCCTGACCTTTCTACCTTGTTATAAATGCCAACTCCCCTCACTTTCACCCCTTCCAATTATTTATCTCCAATCAAGCGAATCATATTGCTTTGGATCGTGACTACATGGAACGTCACTGACGTCATTGTGGAACGTTTAATTTGATTTGAGGCTCCCCCTCTTCCTATATAAGAGAATGAAAGAGAAATTCAGCAATCAGTCTTCATAATGAAGGGAGGACCGTTAATTGTAAGTATTATTTTTAGATTTTAGATATGTTTCTCAGATTTGCTTTGCATATGATATATGATAAGTAATTTATTCCAGACTTTTTTTTCTGATTTCGTTTCAACATTGCTTTTTTTTAATTTCTCCAAGAAAACTTTTATTAGGCCTATATTTTAACCGAATATTTATATGTTAAACATACTGTTTATATATAAGGTGGCGCCACTGTGGTGGATGAAACAGCTTGTTTTTGCTCTGACAATTTCTGGATTTTTTACTCTTATTTAGTTGGAGTTAAGTGCTGAAATCTTGCAAATGAGCATGTTAATGACTTCTGCAGACACTGGACAACTGGTATGAACAAAAACTTGCCTATATTTCTATAAATTAGCTCGCTAGTTTATGCCATTGGAATAGCATTGACATTTCAAAAGAAGGTCAGTTGCACTCATTGGACCCAGAGGATTAACATTCCGTTTGGTGATATTCAGAATGGAAAACACAACAGTGGAATGTAGTGAAGCTGTGAAAGACAGTGGAGGAAAGGAATATACACACATTGTTATCTCCAAAATATTATGCTAGTATAGGTTATTTACCTAGGGAGAGGCAATATGTGATTTATCCAGCGAGGGCGTTAGCCCGAGCTGTGATAAACACATATTGCCGATCCCGCGGTGAATAACCGGCTTATACCATAAGACAAAACTGAAACTTGTCATTTGTTGCTGTGTTTTTTTCACAGCTTCACTTATTATTCTCCCATGGGAGGATAACTGGACAACAAGGAATATGGGTTTTATTGCAGTGAAATACTGGCTCATGATTGGCTGACAGAGGTGTCGAATGGTATAATGGACATTATTATCTACAGTCATGTGCTCCTGCTAATATTAAAACTATCATGGTGACTTCCTTTTCTGAGGAAGATATTGTTGCTGCCAAACGTTTGCTTTGGACTGTACCTGAGAAAGAAAAACTTGGAGAATGGTCAGAAAGAAAGAAATCAACAAATAGGTCAGTGGCAGAGGCCAATGTCAATGATATCATTGAAGCACTACAGACTTTGGATCAGGTTGGACATTCGTTACTGTTTACTGTATCTGATTTGAAGGATCTTCCACCCCATAGCCCGGAAGAGATTAACTCAGTTGCCCTATTGAAGAGGATTGAGATGCTGGAAACGAAATATGCAGGTCTTGAAAGCTCAGCAAACCAACATTAGATAGAAATTTGCACTCTGACAAACCAGCAGACCAAGCAGAGCCAGTCCTTGAAAACCGTAGAGAACACTATAGAGACCCATGCCACCTTGATTAACTCTCTACAGACAACTAGGATTGAAGATTCCCTGGAGTCTGGAGCAGATACTAATCCGCAGGTGATCAACAACTCCAGTGATGAAAGTGAGAGAGATGACGAGGCTGATGATGAAGATGATGAGTCAGGTTTGGAACCTGTGGTCGAGGAAAAGAAAACCCATGAAGATGGTGGGAAGAAGAAAAAGCAAGATGCAGACCAGGCAGCTGCAAAGCCTAAATCAGGTCCTACTACAAAGGAGAAAGTACAGATTGGACCGAAGGTGAAGGATGATAGGCCCAATAATGTCAACTGCAAATGTCAAGCGAATCCATTCCAGAGAGGGAAAAGCGGATCACATGTTGCAGCTTCTTCAGTGAGTGCCAGAGGAGCTTTCCTGAAATCCGCCTACAATCAAGAAGTGCGATCCAGGCCGATTACTGCAGCAAGAAGTGCCAATTTCAGGAATGAAGGCAGTAGACTCAGAAGTCCCCTGCTGTCGGCTGCAAGCTCCACAAGAAATATCTCCAGAGTTGACCAAGATGGTTTTATTACCCCAAGGGACCAATGGAGGGGTAATGGCAACAACATGAAGAAAATATATATTGGTAATGTCGATCGCAGACATTCAATTGATGAAGTCTTCAACTTTCTTCGCAGCAAGAAGATGAGGGTAATTGGACTGTATCAACGATCTCATTTTTCAGCAGCCAAAAAGTCATTTGTTTGTCTTTTGAATAACCGTGACTTCAACAACCTTGTGAGGGATTATGACTGCAAAGAGTTTGAGATTCGGGAGTACACTGATACTGCCCCAGTGCATAATTAGTTGACTGTTGTTGCATATAGAAAATTTTAACTATGACTAATTTTAAAATCTGCTCTTATAATTGTAAAAATTTTAATGGTACAATGAGGTCTGAATTTGTGTCCTCTCTGATGATGGACTGTGATTTTCTGTGTCTCCAAGAACACCACTTATTTGAAAGTGAGTTACATAAATTTGAGAATCTATATGATGGACAGCCCTCAGTATTTTACGCCGGTACAAGTGCGATGGATCTTCATTCGTTTAATCGAGGCCGCAAGTATGGTGGAACAGCCATTTTATGGAAAGGGAATATTAATTGGTCTGTTACTCCAATCCGAACTGCATCCAGAAGATTAACTGCAGTGACTGTTGCTATGTCAAATGACTCTAATTTGTTGTTATTCTGTGTCTATATGCCGTGTGATGAAGGTTACAGAGGTAGCAACCTGGCTGAGTATCAGAATATTCTGGATGAAATTAGTACAATAAGTCAAGAATATAATATTTGTTCCATTTGTATTGCTGGTGACTTCAATACTGACATTCAAAGAAAAAGCCCACAAACTCATGAATTGATTCAGTTCTGTGAAAATGAAAATCTTCGTCTTTTAAAGCAAAATGGTGTGTCATCTGTTGATTATACTTTTGAATCTGCACATCAAACAAGGTCTTGTATTGATCATATTATTGTAACAGAAAACTTGAATGATGATGTTGATAATTATAAGTGTATTTTAGATGTAAACAATGCCTCAGATCATGTGCCTATTTTAGCAGAGTTTGTTTTTCACTGCGATTACATAGATAATTCAGATACTGAGAGAAACAGGACTATGTGGTTCAAAGCTAATTCTGATGATATTGATAAATACAAAAGGTGTTTGGATGCCAATTTAGATCTGTTTGTTGGCGATAGTATGGTGAGTGTCCTTGACTGCCTTGATCCTCACTGTGAGATTGCTGAGCATGTTTGTTGTTTGGAAAACTTGTATAGAGCAATAGTTGATGCATGTTTACAGTCATCAAAGCTAACTATTCCACAAAGTAAAAACAAACAGAAACGAAATAAATGCTCAATGCCAGGCTTCAGTGAACATGTCAAGGAGTACAGGGACACTGCACTAGAGTGGCACAGATTGTGGAAGATGCAGGGAAGGCCTGCACAGGGTTATGTTTCTGATATGCGTAAACAGACAAGAAAAGCATATCATAATAAGGTGAAAATTGTAAAACAAAAAGAAAATGTTATTAGATCACAAAGAATGGCTGAGGCTATCATGAATGGTAAACAAAAAGATTTGTGGCAGTGTGTAAGATATTTTAAGAAGTCAAATTGTCTTCCAAGCTGTATTGATGGTTGTAGTGATCCAGTTGGTATCTCACAAATATTTGCTGATAAATATAAATCTCTATATAACAGTGTTTCTTACAATTTAGATGAACTTATTGGTATTCGTAATCATAATGGTGTAAAAATAAATCAAGATTGTTTAGATCAAGCTGTGTTTGATATAACCCATGTCAAGAAAGCTATTTCTTTTCTTAAACACAACAAACATGATGGTAACATAGGATTGTATAGTGATCACATTATTTGTGGAACCAATAAACTTTATCATCTGTTAGTTAAATTATTCAATGGTATGTTAGTCCATGGCTGTAGTATAGATGACATGTTACTCGGAACTTTAACTCCCATTGTAAAAGATAAGCGTGCCAAACTAAGTAACTCGGATAACTTCAGGTCTATTTGCCTGCAAAATGTTCTGTGTAAACTTATGGATGTTATGATATTATGTAAAGAGTCAGCGTCGCTTAATACTTCAGATATGCAGTTTGGGTTTAAGGCTGACTCGTCAACAAGTTTAGCTTGTTCAATATTTCTTGAAACAACCGATTATTATGTCAAAAATGGTGGTAATGTTTTTGCTCTAGCCTTAGACGCCTCAAAAGCGTTCGATAGGGTCAATTATGTAAAACTTTTTAGACTTTTAGAAGACCGTGAGATTAATCCCTTATATATTAGATTTTTGTTAGATAATTACGTAAATCAAAAACTTAGAGTAACATATAATAATAATTTATCAGAGTGGTTTAATGTTAGTAATGGTGTAAAACAAGGGGCTGTGCTGAGTCCAACGCTTTTCAGTGTATATGTAGACAATCTATTATGTAAAATCATTGATTCTAGACTTGGTTGTAACATTGGTGATGTTTGTTGCGGTATTATAGGATATGCAGATGATATTCTACTTTTAGCACCAACTGTTCAGTCTCTTAATCATATGATCAGAATTTGTGAGGCCTATGCCAGTGAATATGACATAAAATTTAATGGCGCTAAGAGCCAGTTAATGATATTTGGTAAATGTAGAGATGATATCGATGTTTTTGTGTGTCAAGAGAAAGTAAAAGTGGTATCAGAGATGAAGTATTTAGGCAATATTATTTCGAATTCCATACATGACCCACTAATTCATCATGTGAAGAATGATTTTATTTGTAAAGTAAATAGCTTCTTAGGGAATTTCAGTGAAGTGTCATCATATGTAAAAAATAGCTTGTTCCAGCAGTATTGTCTTAGTCTATATGGAAGTAACTTGTGTATGTTAGATCACAGTCATATCGAAGAGTTAAATGTAGCATGGAGAAAATCTATCAGACGCATATGGAAATTACCTTACAAAACCCATTGTAGATTGCTACCTCATATATCCATGCAATGTCCAATTCAAGTTAGTATGTACAAGCGTTTTAGCAAATTTTTTGTTTCTGGAGTTTTTCACAAGAACAAGTCGGTTAGTAGTGTTTTCAAATCATCACTATTTCATGTGTCAAGGCTTAGCAATAACTTCCGTCATATTTCTAGTCACTGTAACATGAATTTCTGGAGTATTTTAAGGTGTCCAACTGGTGTTATGTTAGAAACAATAATTAAGAGGTACAAGGATTCTAGTCAAGAATGTGATATGAGGGTTGCAGAACAAGTTCGAGAATTGTGTACTATGAGAGACAGGAGCACGGAGGATTGGCTTTTAGATAGATGTGACATAAATTCGATTTTATCAATTTTATGTACTGAATGACAAAGTTTTTACTCCATGTTTTTATATCTCTAATTTATTAATGTAAATATGTAAATAATGTATATATATTTCTATTTATTTACATGTGCCTTTAGCATGAATAAAGATTATTAATATAGATCTCTATTAGACATATTTATTTATTTTAGGTGTGTTTGATGAATGAAATCATATTCTGTTAATTCATTTTCAACAGATATCATGCTGTGTCCTGCTGACACAACTTTCACTTCATCTCTGCAATGACCAGATTATAAATGTACTCTTACGACAGGTATATATTAATATCAATAAAATGTTTATGATATTCTAAGAGGCTTGCATATATATACTGTGGCCATCAGAAAATGTCTCTAAATTCAAATAAATTTCCTATTCAGGCAATAGCCCAACAGGACTATGCAGAAGAAATGGCCAGGATGGATGGGGCCTCTGGGGTGAGAGGGACCAGGTATTCTCAAGGAGGTAGGCTATTTCAATCATTGCTCTAAAAAAGTTGCACTGAGGTTTCTGTATCCCTCCTTTCAATTTTTGAATCACAATAATATACAGCCACATGAGTATTTTAAGAAACAAAAATATGTAGGCTCATATATATATATATATGCTGTTTTCAATGAATTCTTCAGGAAGTTATGAATGTTGTTGGATGAAACTCTTGAAAAAAGACAACTGTGCCATGTATCATGCATGCACAGCTACTAGTCAGGAGTCTACTGATAACTAAATGAAGCAAATGACTAATTGTATCACAATTATTACGTAATTTCATTATAATTTCATTATGACATCACTTTTATTCAACCAGGAACCAAGAACTACTTCTACCCCAGTCATGGGGGCAGGAGGATGATCGCCATGCACAACCATGCTAATTTAGAGGACACTATTGGCATGGGGGAGTTGGATGTCGTCCTCAACGGCGTCCAGTTCAGGTTGGTTAACTTTTTTGTTGCATATTGTCATAAAATATACAGTTAACTTTTTTGTTGTTGTATTTCTCATTACATTTTATCGCAAATGTAGTCAGACCTCACCATGAAAATTTTGAGCTGTGCAAATTCAAAATTTTATTCTGGTTCCGACAGAACTCGACACAATGACTACAAGTTGGTGATGCCCCACCCCACCTCCTCCAACTTCAAGGACAGTGAAGCCATTCCTTTCCCAGACGTCCCACCAGAGGTCTGTATCAATTTTTTTTTTAAATCTCACTTCAGAAGAAAACATAATGAAACTTTTCATAGTTATTTCACACCTTCAGACATGGTTACTCATGGAATCATAGAGTGTTTGCCTCATGGCATAAGCCGGTTATTCACCATTCACCATGTATTTTTGTCAGATAGATCCCGAGCGGAGGGAGGGATTTAACTGACAAAAATGCATGTTAGAACCCTCCAAATCGGTGTCTAACTGACTTAGACATCATACTCTCCTTCTATCATACATTTTAACTTATAAGTTTTGCAAAATAAACAACAATCTGACTGTTTGCTTGCTGTTGTAAACAGAATTAACCCCTAGCCAGGTGCTACCATGCAAAACTGTCAGTTAGATACCAGCTTTTCCAATGGTATAAGTATCTTGGTGATGTCTAACAGTTGGTAGACACATCCTTTTCAGGTTCTAACACAGCTTAAACACACATTTTGTCCTGTCTACAAGTGGACCGCTGTTACATTGCCCCTTTTTTTTCCAGCCTTGGCAGATCAGAACATATGCTGTCATGTGTTGCCAAATAGTGACTAGTGCGCTATTCCGCGAGCTCCTGCGAGCAGTCCACATCATTTCAGTCTGAGGAAATCACACAATTTTGTCTGGAAAGTAACTGGGGCTGTTTCTGAGTTTGCTGATGGCCTTGTCTACGTCCTTAGAGAATGTGATTGTCAAGTCTGACTCGATCTGGTATACATCAATGTTGAATAGAAATTTTGTGAATGTGCAATGAAATTGGAACTATATTCTTTGGACAGAAATGCTGTAGCATACAAAATCAACTTTTGTGCCAGGTGGCAGCAGCATGTAGTTCTCATTTTCACCAGACTGCATTTTGTCAGTTAGAACCTTCAACATCGGTATCAGATTTGCAAGCAATTAAGTCATGTTACTGATAATATATATCTCCCACATTTTGTTTCCTACAGGTCCTGCAACACACCAAAGTCTCGGACCAGATCAAGGAGATGCGGGAATTCTTCAAAGCATTCAAACAGCAGGATACCAAAATCAGGGATTATAAGAAATATTTCAAGTAAGTATCATTCATTGATTAGTAATAATATTCGACCAATGATACTTTGAATAACAAGACTTTGCAGAAGGACATTACTATGTGAGAAGAATCTTCACATCAAATGTGAAAAGATGACAATTGACCTCTATAACGTTCTAAAAGACCCAATAAATGGAGGGGCTTGCTGGTTCTGCAAGAAATGTAGAGATGCAGCGGTCCCATTACACAAGCAGATGGCCCAGCTTAGACTGGAGCAGACAGAAATCAACAAGAAGGTTGAGTTGCTAGATAAAGAGAAAGTTGGCAAAGCCGAACTGGAAGAGGAGGTGATCAAAAACATTGGTGGATCAAGGGCTGAGGCGAAGATCAAGGATATAGTAGAGACAAAGGTTCAACAAATTCTTCCCAAAGAAGTGGTCCGTGAGATGATAAAAGAAGAGCTTCTCGAAACGGAAGATATTGGGCAACGAAAGCATAATGTGATAATTCCTGGAATCGAAGAGAGTGCAGACCTGGACCATGAAACTGCTAAGACGAAGGACAAGACGGCGCTTCTTGAAATCTTCAAATATGTTGACCCCACTTTCATACAAGACAGAGTCTCGGAGATTGTCAGGCTTGGAAAGAAGAGCGACAACAAGAATAGGCCATTACTGGTAAAGTTTGCCAGTGGGGAGCACAAGGAGAATGTCATGAAGAATCTCAATAAACTAAAAGACTCCACCTGGCATAAAACAGTTTCGATCAGCCATGACATGACTATAAACCAGAGGAAAACAAGACAGGCACTAGTTCAGAAGGCGAAGGACGAGGCTGGTGAGAACACTGATCGTTTTTTATTCAAGATAGTGGGACGTCCCGGAAAAGAAAAAGTGATCAAGAAGAAGAAACCAGAAGAACCTCCAGGGCAGGCAGAGGAGGTAACAGCCGGAGTAAGCCAAGAGACCAGCTGAAAGTCTGGTATACCAATGCAGACTCAATCGCCAATAAACTTCCTGAACTGTCCTTTCGCATAAGCAACGCCTGTGTCAAGCCGGATATCATCATAGTAACTGAGGCAAAACCCAAGAACCCTAGGTACCAACTGACCCTTGAAGAGGCCAATATTTCTGGTTTCCTAGCCTATGGGAACATCGAAGATGCTGCTGGTCGGGGTATTTTGATCTATGTCTCAAACAGTCTAGTCTCGTCAGAAGCTGAAATAGACACTGTGGAAATTTGCAGAGAATTTAAAATAGTGGATATAAAATTAAAAAATGAAGACACTCTGAGAATATGTGCCATCTACAGAAGCCCGAATTCCACCACTGATAACAACGAAAGTCTGAATCATCTTCTCTATCGACTCTATCAGGCAGAGAAGTCTCATATGTTGGTTATTGGTGATTTCAACTACCCTGAGATTGATTGGTCAAGAAACTTCTGCGGAGGATCAGGGGACTCTGATGCGGCAAGATTTTTAACAACTGTTAACAACTGCTTTTGGACACAGCATACTGAAAGGCCGACAAGGGCACGTGAAGGGAACAACCCCAATATTCTGGACCTGGTCCTCACCAACGAGGAAGGAATGATAGAATCCATTGATTACGAAAGCCCGCTGGGAAGGAGCGACCATTGCATTCTAGACTTCTATTACCGTTGTTACGCCAAGGAGGCCACCTTAACCGAGGGAAGATACAATTTCAAGAAAGCTAGTAAGACTCAGATAAAAGAAGACCTGACTCTAGATTGGAGCCAGATACTAGAGGGAAAGTCGTTGGATGAGATGTGGTCAAGCTTTTCAACTTTACTCAAGGAAACTCAAGACAGAAGCATCCCTAAGATCAAGCTCAGAACTAACTCCGCCATCAAGGGAAAGTCACCGTTGGACCCTGCGACCATCAAGAAAATCAAGAAAAAACATAGAGCGTGGAGCAGGTTCATCGAAACAAGGGAGGAGGCTAAATTCCTGGAATACACAAGGATAAGAAATCAAGTTAGGAGTCTCACTCGAAAAGCAAAGGCATGGAAGGAGCGAGAGATTGCCAAAGACATCAAAGAGAACCCCAAAAAATTCTGGAAATTTGTTAGTAGCAGGATGAAAACTAGAGGCTGTATCCCAGACCTTGAGATCACTGAGGATGATTCAAAAAGGACAGTAACAGAAGACTACGACAAGGCTCAAGCTCTAGCAAAGTTTTTCTCCACAGTGTATATTGACGAACCTGAAGGACCAGCTCCAGAGTTAGGAGAACCTGCCGAAGTAAACTTTGACCCAAGGCCCATCATCACCGAGGAAAACATCAGGAAGAAAATCAATAGACTTAAAGTGGACAAGGCACCAGGACCTGACCAGGTAACTGCATTCATTATTAAGGAAGCGGTGGAGCAAATAGTTCAACCCCTGAAGATCATTTTCCAGGAATCACTTGATGCAGGAGTCCTACCACGACAATGGAAGGAGGCAAATGTTTGTGCCATCCACAAGAAGGGATCTCGTAAGGTATGCGACAACTATCGGCCGGTTAGCCTAACCAGCATAGCAGGTAAAATCCTGGAATCCCTCATCAGAGACGCCATCATGGACCACATGATCCTTCATAATCTCTTCTCCAGGTATCAGTATGGCTTCTTGCCGGGAAGATCAACAGTTCTACAGCTTCTTAAAATCCTCGATCAGTGGACCGAGGCGATTGACAACGGGAATCAAGTGGAAGCCATTTACCTTGACTTCCGTAAAGCATTTGACACTGTCCCACATAAAAGATTGATCAACAAGGTGAAGCATTATGGCATTGGCAACCCTATATTAAAGTGGATTTCAGACTTCTTGAGCAACAGGTCCCAGAAGGTGGTAGTAGGAAGTACTTCATCTGACAACATTCTCGTCTCAAGTGGTATTCCGCAGGGCTCTGTCTTGGGGCCAGTATTATTCCTGATCTATATCAATGACTTGCCCAACTCAGTCAACTTGGAAGCGTATATCTTCGCGGATGACACCAAATTATGTAAGATAAGTAAAGTTCAGGACGATTCGATTCAAGAAGACCTCAGAGCATTAGACGATTGGTCCCAGAAGTGGCTCCTTCAATTCAACCCTAGCAAGTGCAAGCAGTTGCTAATCAGACGATCGAACAATGACCCACCACCGGTCAGATACCTGTACGATCACAACAAACATGAATACTCACCAATCCCCAACTCCAGAGCTGAGAAGGACTTAGGTGTTATGGTAGATGACAGATTAAATTTTAAAGAGCACATAGGAAACTGCATCAAGAAGGCTTCAAGAAATATGGGGATTATCAGAAGGTCCTTTTCCTATCTGGATAAGGATATATTTGTGCCACTTTACACCTGCCTGGTTAGAAGCCATTTGGAGTATGCTCAAGCTGTTTGGAATCCACAGGCACGAGGAGACATCAAGAGGATAGAGGCTGTGCAAAGAAATGCAACAAAGCAAATCAATGGGCTTCGTGACAAACATTACGAGGAACGACTGAAAATCTTGAACCTCCCTACCTTGGCTTGTCGGAGAGATAGAGGCGACATGATTGAAGTCTTCAAGATTCTAAGGGAGATCTATGATCCCCAATGTGTACCACCTCTCACAAGATCCACTACATCTACAAGAGGACATTCATTTAAGCTCTTCAAGAGAAGATCCTTGACTCTAAATGTGAGGAGACATTTCTTTACCAACAGGGTGGTCGATCTGTGGAACTCCCTGCCAGCTGACATAGTCGAGGCTCCATCTTTAAATAGTTTTAAAAATAGAATTGACAAGTACTGGAAATCCACTGGCAAATTATACAATACCGAAGGATTGGTTTAACCCAAGAAGGAGGCAGCAGTAGCGGCCCCTGCTTGGTGACTAAGGATGGTGGGGATAACTGGAATTACCCACACTCAAGTGCTCTGCAATGCTAGATTAATTCGGCTCCTTACTCAGGGGATTGAGGCAGCAGTAGCGGCCCAATCCTGAGTCCCCTAAATAGTTGTACAAAATTATATGAGCTCGATTAATGTTTGGATGAAAAGGAAAAAAAAGGATATATTTTGAAAATGAAGTTTACAAAAAAGAAAATTCTATTTATTTCATTTTATTGCTTGTCGATTGACCACTGGTTTGGTAGCTAGTCATATTTTAATGCAGAGGAGGCAGCAGTAGCGGCCCCTTGAATAGTTTTTAATTTGAATTGATCATGGAGGCAGCAGTAGCGGCCCCCCGATCCCAAATTTTATAATGGAGGAGGCAGCAGTAGCGGCCCCTCCCACGTTTTAACTTGGGATTTTATCGTCAGTCTTGCGCATTACTACAAATTTACGAAGATCTGGATATAGAGGAGCCATCCTGCGTCCAGAACCACTTATACTTATACTTATTCACAAAAACAGTGATCACTTTTAGTGCAATTGAATGCCTAATGGCCTGTACAATAGGTACTGCATTACATAGGTTGGCAGATTACGTCTGTCTCCATTTGTAGTTCTGAATTTATGTACAGGTGGTGTCTCCAAGCATATAGGAGCTCTGATGGAATCTCCTTTGCCTTTCAACAAGGTGATGGATGTTGTTGACCAAGCCAAGGAGTCTAACTTAATGAGTGTGCTTGTTGAATGATTGATTGTTTGGGTCAGCTACGCTGTATTAATTATGTTTTCCAAAACAGCAGTTCAACAGGAAAGTGTGTTGTTATCATACAGATTGGGGCATTGTAATTTGTTAACAACCAGATTATTATTAACTGTTGATCACAGGATTTCACTTACTTGCAAACAAACCAGATAATATGTCATTTGGTGGGCTCCCCCAAGACGAAAATAGCCCACCCCCCTTATTGTAGTGCCACCTACCGATAATACCTGTCGTAATCCCAATATGGAGACAGACCTATCACTGACATAAATTTCATTTTCATTTTTAGACCAGTACTGTGCTACATGGAGGGAGCGTGGATGACTTCTTCTAAGGAACTGGATGAGCCTTTTGACTCCGACCGACATTTCATCGATGCCAAAGACTGGCATGACCTGCAGGAGAAGGTCGCATTCACTTCTTACACGTGAGGAGCCCTACTTCCAAAATTTATATTGGTTTAACGTTAAACATATCAGTTCTTCAAAGTCTTATCATGTAAATTGTTAGAATTTGCACTTGGCTTGAGCATCTCACTGAGCTCACACTTGACCAGATAGTGATTTCTCTAAATTAAAAAACTGGTTTTATTTTTCACTGATTGATTGATTGACTTTATTCAACATTATTTTAAGAGTGTACATACATGTTAACAAGAAGTACTCTGTCAAAATAATATTAGGATAGCACACAAAGTTTGCTGTTGCAGATACAAAAAAAGTCTGATCATGAAAAAGGAATTCCCTACAATTTGCGTTATAAATATTGAAGACCTGTGCATAATTAGAATTTAATGTGGCCAATTACCCAAATGTTTGTAAAATTGCAGAGGATCGAAATCAGAAGATGAGAACTATGCTTACCTGCCAACAAGGATAACAGAACTGCTGAACGAGACAACCCCTGTTATCGCCCAGTGGAACTACAGGATCAGATGTGCCCCTGTTGCCCTGGAGAGTGACCAAGGAATTGACCTCAAGAGGTGAGGAAGCTGACTATGCAAAGCACTATGCTATGGACATATTTATTTATTAGCTGTTTTGACTGAGAAGTAAGAAACCAGTAGCGGATCCAATCCCTCCCCTTGAGCCTCTAGATTTTAATGTAAAAATAAATATTTTCACAAATAAATATAGCAAATTTTCATTTGTGAACCTCCCGTTCGACATTTTCTGGGTCTGCCTCTGGCAACAAATCGGCTATCTCACTTTGATATAACATGACCAGGCAGAGTTTTTAAAAAGAGGCAACCATTACATAATCGGTGGGGGGGGGGATTTGGAGTTTTCCTCGATAGGGAATTATTTATTTTGTGGTTACGACAAAATGAATTATTTATTCTGAGCACATGGCGTCCTAATATGTTTGTGTCTTGATCAAGTTACACCATGTTACAAAGTAGCCCCACCGGGAATTATTTATTTCAAGACTGCCCAGATAGACAGCATTTATTTCACTAAAACTAGGCAAATAATTTTCTTATTTTTAAACGCTAAAACTGCCTTTAGATCATTAGAGTATTTATTTGACATTTAATCCAGATTCCGTTTCGTGGATGACCTATCAGCTCAACTGATGTTGGACCAGACAGCTGCAGAAATCAGTCAGGTAAGCTGCAGGCCATTTGATGTTTTAATCGTGGCAATTATCTGCTTGTAGTAGTAAATCACATTTCATAGAGAAGTTGAGGACGAAACCCGGGTTAGAGATGAATGGATCTCTCTCTCTGATGGCCTCTTCTTCCTTGTCTTCTGCATCCTCCTTGAGTGTTTCGTTTGGGGGTAATTTGTATCGATCTTCAATTCACCATCCGATACATCATCTTCACATTATAAATACGAATCTCAAGAGTCAAGACATGTGTTACTTTTTTGCAGACCAGAGCTGCAAGATTCTCCCTTGACTATTGGCCCACCAACAAACCAGAAGGAAAGAAGTGGGAAAGAGATTACCATTTGGGGATCCTGGATGAGTTGATGTACCAGATCCCGGGTTACGACAACTACCAAGGCTACGTGGAGGACAACGCCTTCGACTCACTGGCTCTGACTTTTGATGGAAAGACTCTCGACAGTTCCAGGTACCACAGAAGGTTCAAGGTGAGTTTGAGGCGTTGGTATAGGATCAGCCATTATCCAATATACAATCCTAAATATAAGATAGGCCTACTTTGACACTTGGATTGTCCAACTTGTTGCATTGCTACCTGCCTAACTAGAAATTCTTTATACCAAATTGAGCAAATAGGGTAATGTTCTTTAAATCGGACAGTTGGATTCAAGCCATTTTAGAAAGTGATGTCTGGCCAGGTTAAAGGGTTATAGTTTATATTAACCAGGGTATCAAATTGAACGTTTTCCGGAAATATATTAAAAAATTGACAATTTACATAATTGGATAACTGTGTATTGGGTTATTTTTGGGACTTAAAAAAAAGAGAGGGGTAACCTTGAGTCGGACACTTACAAGGCATTTAAGTACATTTGTTTAAGATCCTTCCAATCCATTAATAGATGCCATATTAGAGCACAAAATACATTGAGCTCAGTAGTAACCATTTTGATGACAATCTGAGGTCAAATCAATACCATAGACCTGAATAAAACCCTTCAATCTGGAGAAATTTTACTAAAATACTCAATTCCTGATCAAACAGAAAAGTGAAAAACGGAGTTTTTTCACCATTTTCAGGGTCATGAAAAACCCACTATATTTGTTTGTATCTTGCTGAAACTTTTTGAACAGATAAAAGAGGTCTTAAGCTAAAGATTGGTACCAAATACATAGGAATAGGAGCTCTCAATTGGTCAATACAGCCCAACAAAAAGTGTCCGACTCAAGGTAACACCCTCTAAGTGTCCGACTCAAAGAGCATTACTCTACAATAAGTTTTTCTTTTGCGATTTTGCAGAAAGCCAAAAAAGATGCAATGGGTTCCAGTGCCAGAAGAAGAGGATTTGCTGACCCAAATCTTTTCATGTCTCAGAATACAAAGTCCAATGTTCCTGGTGCTAAGGTAGGTACAAAGTATATTTCTGTGCACGTTTTTATGGACGTGTGCACATGATATTATTCATTGTAAATAATACAACAAGAAAAATACAACCTAATATGACACGTATATTCCAGCATAACAAATTGTAGCAAAATCGATTAAAAGTCTAAAATTAAATTAGGAAAATTCATAAGAAAAACATCTCTTAATTGCCCAAACATGATGTACCTATAAAGTCATTGCACTTGAATGGCTATCGTCTAAATCTGTAAATATTATAACAGTCTTATTATTTAAAATGTTGCAGTATGAAAAATGTGAGAAGCGAAATGGTGTTGAAACGTGCACATCATTCAGGCAGCGCTGGTCTTGGGCCATTCCTTTGGAAATCATCTACTTGACCCCTCTTCTTTCTTGGAACCCTTACAAACTGCACTACCATTCCAAAGCAGACAAAGGCAAAGTCACCCAAGGTGGTCGCAATGGTGAATTGACAGCGGACAAAGCTTACAACGGCATCGCTCACAACTCGTACTTCATGACACCCAAGGAGTTCTTTGAGTGAGTAATTAGCAGGACAAGACTTGATCTTCAAGAATCTTTTCAATAGTTTTGATGTCATGCTGTGCTTCTTTTAGAAAGATTTTGAAATTGAATGATATCCAGTTTTATTTGTGCTTTAAGGCGGTTCATTTGAAGTTCAAGTGCAACTGGTCACTTCAAAAACTAATTTTTCTGCAAAAAGTTATCTATGAAATAAGATAAAAAGGAAGTATGTAGTAGGTTCAACTGAGGACGGAAGGTTTAAAGAATCTCTTTGAGGCTTCAGATGTTTGGTAATTATAAATGACCTTCGAATTAATATCAAGAAGGCTTAGTTCGAACGAGGCTGTTTCGGGCCACTTCTTTGTCAGATTGGGGACCGTTCAGAATTTATTACTGGGGGGGTGGGAGTCTTGCTGGAACTTCTCGTCAAAAATTGATACCCCCCCTTGAGTTTCATGCGGATTGTTAGTACCCCGCCCTTAGGTTAGTGCCAATAGTGTCGTTAAAGACCGGAAACATATATCGGCTGGAGGAGGAAGGCGAGTCTTGAACTGGTCAAGTGTAGTGGCCTCGCCAAGTTGGCACCAACTGCCAGTGAGTTCCATCTACAGATAATATATATGCTAGGATAAAAGGTGTACCTCTCCATACCAATGCATTGATTCTTCCTTTAGAGATGACATCCAATCTGACGATGCTGATACAGGCAACGATGCGGTCGGAGTTCTGGATCCAAATGGAGAAGTCCGCCAAGTGAGATCATCAGGCACGAGAGTGTTCATCCCAGAAATACAAGATGTAGGAACCATCAGGACAAGATATCCAATTGTACCAATCTACAATGATGGAAACCAAATGTCAAAGGTAAGAAATGAACTCTTATCTCATACTAAATAATTTATGTAATGTACACTTCTCTGCTGTGTGATGCATTGCCAAATTTATAAGCAAATGTATAGCTATCAACTATTAAATGTAACATCTTCATGAAAGAATTACCCACAGAAGTCAGCAAACATACACAGCATACGTAACATTCATCTGATGAGTCTGAAATTGATTTGGGATGAGAATCATTTCCCTTTATATAGATTCAATGAATAACAATGATCAATTTATATTTTGTGACAGGAACTAGAAGCACTGAAAGACATAGTGCTGAGGATGCAACAATATTCTTCATTTTTGAAAGAAGCACCAGTTTCTGGTGGCGGAAACAGCGGGGGAGGAAACGGTAATGGAGGAAATGGAGGCGACCAGCCCACTACTCCAAGACCGGACATCCCAGACAGCATCGAACTTGCCGTCGGAGAAACAACGAAGAACCCTCCTGGAATACACACTCATTTATTCACACTGACTTCTACCGACATCGAGAAATTAATGCAGAGAAGAGGAACAGTCACCGTTGAAACAAGCCAAGGAGCAGGACACACTCACAGGTGAGATGCACGGACACTTGACATATATTTAATTTTAAAGACAGACATATTTAATTTTTAGTTTTTTGGATCCCTGACTCCACAGATTTTTTGTCTACAGACAAATAGTGAGCTAACCAAATTTTTATTAAATTGACGTTACGAAAAATTCAGATTACAGATTTTTTTTTCGTCCTATCCACTGATACAAGAAAAAAGTACTCAAGTAGATCTGAGAAGCTAAAAATCAAATATGTCAGGCCTAATTTTTTTCTGAATAGCCAGTTCAGAGTCAGTGTATTGTATATGCATAGCATTGCATACCTGTTTTTAGCTGTCACTCTCATAAGTAGCCACAAGGAGTTACTAAATTTTGACCATCAAAGCCACTTTACTTGCCAAGCAGTTGGAATTTCTGTCTGATAAGGAAATTGAGAAAGTCCGTCTCATTTCGTAGCTGAAGGTTACATTCGAGGCCCTCGGTGCGATTGTGTACTGTTGTGTGTCCCCTTGTCCCTTCCCAATTTTACTTTTTAATTCCCTGTCCCTTCGCAATTTCATTCTTTGAACTTTTGAGCACCCTGTTCCTTAGCTCTGGCAGTAGTTTTGTGTCCCCATGGCCATTTCACTCTACTTTTGACTGCCCTGTCCTCCTATACCTCCCCCTCAATCAAGACCTCATTATTTGATTTGTACTCAGACAAAATGACTATAGATAGCCTACATAAATTTTCAATTTAGGCCTGAATTCACGTTTTATAATACTGCTTTTTCAGCCTGCAACTGAAGATTGTCCGAAACAGACTGAAGATTTTTAGATGTGACGGCAAAGCAAGATGTTGGGACAGACATCCCGCCTTCGTCAAGGATGCTGATGAATTCATTAGAAAAATCAAAAATCTGAGAAAGCGGGGCTGATCCTACAGAAAGAAAAACGTTTTTTGTGAAAACGAGGACAACAACCAACCATGGATTGCTCTTATGCTTTGATGTATTCTAAAAATATATCTGTTCTTTGAATTGTATTATTTGTTAATGAATAAAATAACCGAAAGAACTTGGACTTTGGATTTGTCTGCAACTATATCATAACATCATTATATCTAAGACTGAGTTGATCAAAACAAAACTTTTTAAATCTTAAAATGCAATGGTGGTTTTGGGAGCTTGTAATAAAAGCCTAAAAAGAGTATTAGAAAAAAAGGAGAATTGTGGAGGCAAACATCTTTATATTACTTTAGCGGACAAAAGTTTAGACCAGGTCAACATTTTGCAATATCAGGGCAAATTGGTGTTTGCTGAAAAATTTCTCCATGAATTTTCTTTCTTATGGCCTATCTCAAAAATAATGAAGCCACAGGGCCGATTTCATTGGGGGTCAAATATGTAGGAATGGATGTATGCAACAACTTTATATTGCACAATTGCTTTGAATACATTCTTGTGCCAAAGTCCAGAAAATTTCATAACAATATTATAGAATAGAAGAATAGAATATAACTTTATTGAATCCCACCAGGGGTAATTTTGGTACATGCAACACAATGATTCTATATGCATATATATATATATAATGTAAAATACAAAGAATGAATGAATAAAAACATGTAAAATGTGGCAGTTAAAACATAAATGGTAGAAAAATAATTATCACAGGAGTTAAAAGCATATGATGTAAAGTTTATCTATTAAAATCACAGTTATGTCTCTTTATGGCATGAGGAATGAATGAGGAAGGATGTCGGTTGGTTGCTGCATAGGGGAGCCTCATTCTCCCTGATCTGGGTATTTGTTGACTCATGAAGATTTCATAAAGAGGATGATGCTGGTCTTCCATTGTTTTCTTCAGTTTGACAGACAGTTCCTTGTTGTATACAGTGTCCACAGTATGCAGCAACCCACCAACAATCCTTCCAGCTTCTCTGATGACTTTGTCTATTCTGGATTTATCACAGCTTCTTATATTGCCACCCCAACAGATCAAACAGTTACGCCACACACTGGCTATCACAGAATCATAAAACATGACTAGAATCTTAGAACTAACATTAAATTGATGGAGTTTACGCAAACAGTACATCCTTGTGTTAAGTTTCTTAATTACAGTGTTTGTGTGGTCATGCCAGTTTAACTTATAGTCCATTGTGACACCAAGATATTTATAATTTTTTACACGAGCCACTTCAGCACCTTTAATATTGACTGGACAAGGATCATGTGAATTTTATCGAAAATCGATGATCATTTCTTTGGTTTTGGTCACATTCAGTTCAAGGAAGTTTAAGTCACAGTAATTTACAAAAGCATTCAATTCAAGCTCATATACCTCAGATTTATCTTTATGGATTAGTCCAATCATAGCAGTGTCATCTGCAAATTTAACAAGAGGACATGTTGGTGAGGTTGATCGGCAGTCTGACGTATACAACGTGAACAGGAAAGGGGCAAGAACAGTTCCCTGGGGGGCTCCGGTGTTTGATATTGACACAGATGACAAGTTTCCAGACTCCGAGATCTTCACAAACTGAGTGCGATTTGTCAAATAGTCAAGAATCCATGCTGACAGTGAATCTGGTACCAATTTATAATCACAGAGTTTTTTGACAAGTAAGTGAGGCTGTATAGTGTTAAAAGCTGATGAGAAGTCAAAAAACATCACTCTGGCACTATTTCCTGTGCTTGATCTTTCTAAGTGAGAGTATAGGCTTTCCAGGACAGTCAAGATAGCATCACTGAAACTTCTAAAACTCTGATAAGCAAACTGCAGGGGGTCTAACATTCCAGAGACATGCTGTAGCAAAGTCTTCTTAAACAGCCGCTCACACACTTTCATAGGAATTGATGTCAGTGCCACTGGTCTCAGGTCGTTCATACAGATGTTCACTGGCTTCTTGGGCACCGGTATGATGCAAGAACATTTCCACAGGTCAGGAACTGTCTTTGTCAAAAGAGATTTATTAAAAATTAAAGAAAATATTCCAGACAGTTCTTTGCAACAGGCTTTTAAAAGTTTTGCTGGAATGCCATCGGGGCCAATTGACTAAATTTTTATTACAGACGGTTTTCGAGATAATCTTAAAAGTACATTGAAAAACACAAATTTTTCACTATTTTAGCGTGACATCACATTTTTCTTCACTTGAATTATTTCAGGTGTATGGAATTTGACATACCTCATTGTCATTTTCTTAATTTTACTTTTATCTCTATGTCCAAAGGCTTCATAATTCATTGAAACAAGTATATTTATGTGCTTGTTTTGACATCACTGAATTCTTCGTGTTCAAAGGTTGACTTGAAAAATTTAGTCAAATTTGAAGCTTCCTGATCTCGGATGTTGTAATTTCCCTTTTACACATGCCGGTTGAATCTTTTTGCAATTAAGATCTAGTATAATATCTACTTAGTTGTTTAGGAGCCTATCGTGCTTGTGAAAAATTCATTTCATGAAAAATTTCAATGAATATGAGGGAAGGTGCATGTGTCGCACACGAAACGCAAGGAGTACTTTCATGTGGCAAAAAGCTATGAAAGCTCTGATTTTAACCTGGATTGGCTTGAAACATAGTAAATCTGTGAAGCATCAATAAACTATGAACTAATACATGTTGGTGCATGACTGATACCTAGTGGTAAAATACAAGAATTACTTTGTCGCACGCGAAACGCTCACAAAAATATTGATCATATTCCAATTTTTTTCCTATAAATAGTGGAGCCATGATACTAGTATTACCTGTTGTGACAATTAACACAATATTTTAGTAGTGTGAACATGTTTCGCAACCTAGCCAATAATATAATGGCATATATGAATTTTTTTGAAAATTTGGGGCCAAATTGGCTAAAAAGGCAATATCCAATAAAAAAACACCCTTTTCACTAAAAATGATCGTACTTTTCCATTTGTTAGGACTTATAATATCATATAAAATCAATTATAAGCAAAACCAGAACATGTTTTGCAATTTCATGCGACATCATTACTTAAAATCAGGATTTTATCTGAAAAATGGGCCAAAAATCATGCTTCTTTCATCATTTGCTGAGTTAATATTATTTGGTATGAATTTGAAGCCAACATCCAGACCCATAACATAGGACAGTTGTAATTGTTTTAAAGGAACACTTATGTTTCTGAGGCGAATTTAATTACGTTTTTGAAAATATATTGCTGAAAAATTATCAAAAATAGTGTTTTTCTCCCAATGTATTTGGTGTGTTGGAATGAAAACTGCCCTGAAGTCTCTACACTATTTATAATAATAATATATTTGCCCTATGTCATCATATAAAGAAATTTGATTTACTTAGATGATAAATTGATATTTAGTTTAGTTTTCTTTTGTAGACATGGAAATAAAAACTTTTAAATATTCGGGATTATTCTGCTATCATCAGTTATTTCCACTGGTTGGAATTCTATGGTAAATATATTTTCTGGAACTTAGATATGTTCTTAACAAAACTGTATGGTCATTTGATAAAAAAATACATTATAAAATGTTGATGGTCATGTCACAATTTGGCTTCATTATTTTTGAGATAGGCCTTATGTAGCAGGGATGTTGTACACGCAGAAAAGAGAACTTTTTAACATTTTAGCTATTTTCCCCTTACTTGAATGCGTATGACAAACAAAACCAACAGCAGGACTAAGCTTAATTTTATGTCTGATGCTTCTTACAGCCTCAAGGCTCTTTTAAAAAATGGCCTTATACTTTAGAGGAAAAGTGGGTAACTTTTTATATGTGATTTTGAGACGATCAGGTATGACACAGGAATTTTTTTTAAGTGTCTTAATTGACCTTTGCCTGTTTCATGACAAATCAAAAACACTTTTTTGTTCGCTTTACTTATCATTCTTCACTCTGTCTAAAGACAGAGCATGATTATATAACAGCAATCTATCAGCACTGAGATGCAGTTAAAGCCTAATACAGATTCTCCCAAAACCTGCTATTTATAATAATAATAATAATAATAATAGTTTATTTGCCTTCAAAAATGAAGAGATATATAAACAATGAAGAACACAATAATAAATACAGTAAAATCATATCATAAAATCACGAATAAAATCATTAAGTCAAGTCAGAGTTAAAAGCAAATCAGAAAGCAGATAAAAGCAGTTTAGTCATATACTGGTCATTATCATTAAAATCAACAAATAGTGTTTTTAAACTGTCCACAAGGCCATAGCCAACAATCACAGGTTTAAAAAGTTTACGGCACTGTTGACTGTACGAATCATCGAGCAGGTATCTGACTAGAGCTAGGTTATATTTATCACAGATTCTGGAATTTCTTGCTAGCAATGTGGTACGATTATCATTCTGTGTACGCCAAAGATAGAAATAAAAATCTTTACAAGATGAAGAACTGCACAATATTGATTTCATTAATTTTAGAGAATTGTGGTCATTCATTCTTAGTACACTATTAATATTCATAGCATTCATCAGGGGTGTACTGCGTAAAAATTTGCTCAGTCCGAGTGATGATTTTAACAGTTTAGATTGCAATTTGTCCATCTCGAGTACTTCATGTATCTTGAAAGAGTGACATTCATTTGCATAGAGCAAAATGGGCTGGAGAGCAGCCTTCCACAAGTATGACACAATATTTGGCTTGGCACCGTTTTTATGTAGACCAGCACTTTGCAATTTATAAAATCCGTTTCTACATGACTTGATCCGCTTATCTTTGTGATAACTGGCAGAGTTAGACAATACAGCACCGAGGTATTCGATAGATTCTTCACATCTCAGGAGATTGTTTTGAAGATACCAGTCGGGAGAGGGTGTAAGGTACTGTTTTCCAAAGGTAATACAGTATTTTTTGTCACTATTGAAGCGGAGACCATGTTTATTTATATGGTCATTTGCACAATTTATAAGATGCTGCAAACCGGAGGCAGTAGTACTTAATAAAAAATTTAAAGTTATCACAGTTTTCCAGTTTATTAGCGCGCGAAGTAGCAGCTCTTACTGAAGACATTTTGACTAAACTTATGACAACTGGCTTGGGCTCTCCTCCACACCAATCTCACTGAAACTAGGCATACAGCCTTATTTGGATTTTAATTCGCGAGGATAAACTTTTGGTGGCTCACTGTACAAAACAAATTAATAAAGAAAATAAATCTTGCTTCTTTTCACGGGGTCAAGGGTCAGCTAACCACTACGTGGCCTGCTACGTGGCTGGTGTTGCTGGTGTTTTCGTCTGCTTTGTTGTGATCTAGGACGATCCAGATTCCCGCCACTTTCAGCCAGCAATTCTCTGTGTATTTATTCAATGAATTGAATTTGCGTTCATAATATCCCAATCAAGTCTTTTCATTTCTGTCAAAGCCCCTATACTCCTTTTTCAACTTCATATTGCTATTTACCTGTTCAAGTGCAATTCAGTTTCACACCTCCATTACCAATTAAGTTTGACACCTCAAACACTTCAAACACCAATTAATGACTACAGTAGGCCTTCAAAAAATAAAAAATAAAAAAATCATTCCTTTTGTGGTGTATAAGATTATATTTTTCAAAACTTTCGGCTCATACAATCTAGAGTTAGAGTTATTTTATTTATAGATGCATAATGTACATACAATGAACCTCAGATAATTTCATACAGTAGATGTGATAGTTTTACAACAAACAAATGCATCAAAGGGTAACAGCGGAGTTACTAGTAACTATAAGAATGCTGCCCCTACTTCTAATAAGTAAATTAATTATAAATCTTAAATAAATAGAACAAGATTGATGAAATGAAAATGAGGATGATCATGGTTATGGATTGTAATCTTATATGATGAAGAATGCCGATTAATAAGAATTTATTACATGCAGACAGTAATGTTTTGTGAAAAGTTTCATCTTATTTCTTTCTTTCAATTGCTCATCCAAGTGTAACCATAAATGTGGGGACCTCCCAAGAAAACTTGTATTGTATTTTTCTACAGTGTGTTGTGGAGCTCTTAAATAGTTTCTAGTCCGGGTATAATATGTGTGATGACTCAGATTAAATAAGTTTCCTAATCTCACTGGTAAATTGCCGTATATATATCTTTGTGAAATTTTCAATAATTCCAATTTCACCAAGTCTTCAATTTTAACAATTTTCAGTTGTTTGTAGAGTTCGGATAGTCTGGCACGTCTGCCTACATTACACATAATTCTAATGGCTTTATTTTGTTGAACTTGAATCTTCTTTAGATCCCTAGATTTAATCATTGACCCCCATGCACTAATTGCGTAACACATATGGCTTTGTACATTAGCAAAATACACCAGTTTCTGTAAGTTTTTCGGCAAGAAGTTCTTCGTCATATTTAAACTATAAATACCTGCAGTCATTTTCAATAAAACTTGTTTAACCTGAAAATCCCATTCCAAGTATTCATCTACATGAACACCAAGAAATGTAATTTGTTTTACCCTGTCAATAATGTTTGTTCCTAATTTAAGAACTCCTTTGAAATTAAGCTCTTTTCTCCTTGGTCTGAATATCATATATTTTGTTTTGTCTATATTAAGTGTCAATGAGTTACTTCTAAACCATTTATTAAAATTTTCAATGTCGTTGTTAACTTTTTTGACAGTAGGCCTTCTGCATCAATTGCCATTTATTTTCACTTTCGTGTATCTGAATTAAATTCACATCTTAATGACTCAACTGCACAAATTGATGATGGTTTTAAAAATACCATCCAAGTCATGTGAACTCAATTCCACACAAGTGCATGCTGCATCCACATAGATGTACATAGAATGCGCGGCTGCAAACCCTTGCCATCACCACTCTCACAAGTCATGCCACTAAATTGAATGTTTATAAAATTGTTTATCAAAAAACAAATAAATCCCACATATTTGTGTCTCAATTAAATTAACCACCTTAAATTAACTACAATTCATATACAATAACCCCAATGTCAATCACCTATGAATACAATTACTGGCTACCTTTCATAAAACAATTGGTCAATTAATTTTTTCATTACTTCACTGTAATCCACCTGTAGTTGTGAAAGTAGTATTTATTCAGGCCTTATGAGTGCTGTGTAATGTCAGTATTGAAAATTTACTGATAGTAGGGGAGACTGGGGTAAGTTGTGCCATTTTTTTCGTCAGGCTGATTTTCCGAAAAACCAAAGCTTAATCATGCAATCTGAAAATCAGACATCAAAATATAATACGTTGGCCAGAATCAACCAAAGTTTCAGGGCTGTCCGACCATTGGGAAGGTCATGGCAGGCATTTGAAAAAAGTAGGTCAAGTGGCACAACTTGCCCCGGTGCCGGGGTAAGTTGTGCCGCGTGACGGGGTAAGTTGTGCCACCTAGTTTATTCCAAAAAAATCTTGTATTGCACCCGTTTCTTCAGACAGATCATTTGTATCATGTTGTTAACGTATGACTGACATGTTACATGAAACTAATCAGACATTTATGAGCCATTTTATACACAAATTAAAAATGTTGAAAAAAAACCAGAATTATTTATTGTTTAGAGGGTGTTATAACTCTTTTAACATGTGTTTCTTTCAGTGTAAGTTATTTCACAACATTTTTAGGCCTTGCGTAAAATTTAGACAAAAAAAGATGAATGAAATATTAATTCCTATGTCATACCATTGGCACAACTCACCCCAATCAAAACGGCACAACTTACCCCATATTGATTTTATGGATGAAAGTGGTTGTCAAAAATAAACAAACAATGCAAAATGAAATCTAACAACAGAAATGTCTAAATATACCTCTTAACTCCATCCTACCAGAGGGACATCATCTTATTACAAATACCAAATGACCGAGAAACCAGAATGTCAGTCCTGGGCACTTCAAGTTTTTAGCAACAAAATCGAATTTATTAGTATAGCTTTTCATACCATTATATTTGGTAGTTTTTTTCTTGGTGCCTGATGATGTTGACCAAGTGGGTATAATATTATGGGTAGCATTGCCTTCTTTGCCCAGTTCTTCATTTAACCCCAACAGTGGGTGGCACAACTTACCCCGTGGCACAACTTACCCCGGTCTCTCCTACATTGGACTTTATGATATCCCAAAACCATAGATAATTGTTTAGAAAATTAAGATCTTACAACTTCCTACTTTTACAGATAGTGTTCTGAGATAGACATTTTCAGCCCCTTTGCCCCGATTTATTGTCAATTTACAAGACTGATATATTTGAAGGGGCCAGCTGCGCCTGACTTTCTGTGCCTTTATCATGGCATACCCACTCCATCAGTGAGAAATAGTACAAGCGCGCTTGAAGTGCTTGCGCGTTATTTTTATTGACCTATGACATAGCGCTGGCCCTATATATACAATGCTCAGGGTCACTTTGCAACAGTTATTTTCACTCCGTATGTTAACAAGTATAAAGGTAAAGAAAAGGCAATCAAAAATTAAGATAGATAGATAGATAGATAGTGCAGGTTTAATTAATTTAAACATCTCATAGGTCTTTGTGAAACACTTGTCAACTAAACTTCAAAGTGAATTTTCAACTTTGCCTTCTGATGTTGGTCACTCGAGCGTTTAAGCAGATCTGTGGTCTTTTAGAAATATCTTTAACTTGCCCACTGGATTTGCCAGGTAATAAAAAGTTACCTGTGTTATTGTCATTTGGTGCTTCCCTTAAGTTAGTTTAATAGTTTGTTTGTTGACACCTGTTATTCAGCCAGATATGATATTGCGCAAATAAACAATAACTGTAACAAAAAGCTGTTATTAGACATGATTCATTCAGAGACATCACAAGGTCATACATGTGTATGTTAAATTTCCATTTTGAAACTGTAATGGGACGGCATTTTGCAAAAACAACTATTAGAATAATGTATGAAAATCAAATGTTTGAGTAAGTTATAGTTTACTTGATGAATGTTTAATCTAGCAGCATAAGGCCTGGTGCAGATAAGAGCGTGACAAAGAAGTGAAAAATAAAAGTGTTGTTTATTCACTGAATGTAACTAGCTATGTAGTGATTAAAATCCAACAAACTCAGCATTAAGCTGTGACTACAATTACGTCTTGTCCTACATTTTCATCAAGGGCTCAGAATTCTCCTGATTCCCTTTCTCTATTGAGATAAATATTTTCAGTCTAAAAACTGAATAAACACTTCAAAGGCTATTTTGAGTAGCCAGCGGCAAAACTGCATCACAGGTTTAGGCCAGAAAGCTGCACAGGGCAAGCAGAAGTGCTTTAGACAGAAGATGTTAGGGTCGGGACAGAATGTTAGGGTCAGGACAATCAACAGTTTTTGGCATCAACTGTAAATACAAAAGTGCAGCGGCATCTTTTCTTGTGGTAATGAACTGAGTCACTCTAAAGGAAATATATTGTAATGATGAATTGTTAGCAGCATGTCTGAGTGGGAGTGGGTGAAACAAGAAACTGTTTGTTAGGGTTGGGACAACTTTTGGATTAATTTTCGACTTGGCACTCTGATTGCCACTCCTTGATGTGAAAACAAAGTATCAGAAATCAATTACTAGCCGCAGTTTCAGAACTTCCATGGCTGCAATTTCGCACCGTGGCCTTTGACAAAATGTTGCATATTATTTTCAAAACCAAGGGTTTTACATCAGCAAACTTTGCACATCACACTAAAATGCAAAAAAATTATCATTTTCTGGCTGTTCAAGAGTTCATATATTTTGAACCGGTCATCCTATTTTGCTAAAATTTTAAACATTTATTGACATGGCTACTCAAAACAAAATATGGTACTGTAGGCTGATACACACTTAATTTTGTGTGGTTTATAGCAGATAGAAGTCTGGCTTCACCTGAAATACGCAAAAATTTGCACTAGGCCAAAATAAATTTTCATAAACTATTAAAGGTATGCACCAGACAAGAGGAATAGTATAATTTAAACAGGTAACTGTCTGAGCGAGCCAGTTTGCAGTTGAAAATCAGGAAAGATCAGTCAGGCTAATATATGGAATGCAAAACAAATTACCCTCGGGAGGTGGACTTGCCATGGAATTATTTTTGAAAAGCATTCTGCTTTGGAACTTCAGCTCATATTGCGTTCTTTATGAAATCTTACAGAGTATTCTGCAAGTTATTATCATATATTGCTCAATTTAAATTTGTGGAAATGAATATTAAAAATATAGAAGTTAACAACAGTGATTCTACTAATTGGTTCTTGGTATGCCAGAGGTGCTGAGTAGATTACCTAATCCGTTGATCATACAGGATCTAAAGAGCTAAGTTTGGCAGCAAGACTTTCAATAACATCTAGAATGTACCATTACATAATTGAGTTGTCATGGAGTCTCCATAGACATTACCTAGGATTTGGTAATTGTGGTATAAATTGTGTGAAGGAGGCATAGGTGGTCACAACAAGTGCAAGTTCCTGAGCAGCAAAGTACTTGGAAATATCCACTCACCTCCATCGATCAAAATGTCAGTCAAGGAAGCATGGGCCCAAGAAGCAGACCTCGGGAACAGAGACCCCAACAACCTCAATGACCATCTCAAGGTGTGTAAATCGCATTAGTTGATCTGCACGTTGAATTAAGAGAATTCTGAAAACACTATAATAGCAGCTTTGAGAGTATAGGAGTACAGTAATGGATCTTAATAAAACGACTGAGAATATTATGATATTTTACAGGAATGAGAATAATATTTTAAAAGAAGTCCAGCCATATTGGAGCAATATATTGATGGCCTCCGCCTTGGTCTAGGTCACGAATGCCCAATCCTTGGCCTTGGCTTTGATCTCGGATGTCTTTGGGCCAGTGTAAGAGGTATCGGGACTGGCTTTGGCCTCAAGGCCAACAACACTGAGTTCGACATCAGTGCATGTATAAATATTACAAACTCCTTGCATTATATATTATATTTTCCAAGATCTGAACCACTCAAAAATAGTTGATTAAGATGTTTTTGACGAAAGGCTTTGCGATTTTTAGAGAACTTTTATAATTAGCTTAATGTCAATGCCCCCCACCCTCAATTTGTATGTCGAAAATCAGATTACTTATTACTCAATTAAATTTTTCAAGTGGACAAGTTTTTTGAAGGACTTTTGAACACCATGCACTGACAACTAAAATTTTATTGTTTCAGGTTTCCTATGAGGAAGTGCTGGGAGAGCCCGAGGAGGCCAGAAGCATTGACTGTGTCTGGAAATATTCCTACAAGTGCTTCAATCTTTGGAAGGCCCTTTGTTACATCATCTGCACAACTCTTTGTGGCATCTGTATTGCTTCTTGCTGGGGTTGTTCGTTTGCCTACACCGCCTTCTGCCACATCTGGTGTTTGACTCCGTGCATCAGGTGTCTCGAAATCTGGATAAGCATCTACAAGAGAATGAATAAGATCTTCTGCGAGTGCTGTGTGGAACCGTTCTGCGAATCTACAAGCAAACTCTTCTCTGCTTTCTCCAAGTCATAGACATTCAAGAAATTATGAGAGACAGTGAATATTGGGCATTTATATTCATATTGAAATATTTATGCAAGACTTAGCGCGCGACATAAATGTGGCCTTTTTCATATACAATCAAGACATAGAAAAGTAAAGATTCTTGAACACGTTTGAACTCTTAAAGCAACAAATAATCTGTTACATTAAGCAATTATATGACTTAGAAATAATTTTTTTACATCAGAATCAGGTTTTACATCCTGCTGTAAAAATTTCAATAAATATACATTTGTTCAATACATAAGTTTCCAGTTACATCGTTCAGCTTCATTGTCTTCCACTAGGGGCAAGTATTGGTTCATGTGCTGTCCTGTGCTGCCATCTGTCATTCTGGAACAAGTTGGGGAATTGGATCATTGGCAAAACAAGCTTTTTTAGAACTTAAATTATTCCTAGATTATGTCACATTTAACTGCAAAAAAACTGCTAATTAATAAATGTTCTGTTCAACTTTACGTAACTGAAACTTAATGTATCCAGTAGCATCCTAGTATTTTGCACAAGCAGTCAAGACCATTCCATAATGAAGGAGCCTTTATTTGCAATACATGTACTTAGGGGAGAGCAGGGCATAGTGGATCTTCATCTTTCTTAATTTCAAAGCTCCGAGTACAAATATGTTAGCTCTGAAAGATGCTAGATGCTGTTGCATTTAGAAACTTTTCATCAACGTTGATCCATTGGGGACCATAAGTGTAAGAAGTCCCATCCAAGAATTATCTTTGCATATTAAACTGACAATAGAAAGATATCTAATACTCTTAGAACGAAATAGAATCTTCTGTCAGAATTATGCTGAAATTAGAACTTCTTGCAAAACTTTATGAACATGTATCTTTAATGGGCCTAATAAAAAAAGAAGAAGGAGACCACTAAAGCTGCATCGGGGCACAAAACCAATTTGCTTCTTTGTTTTATTGGAGAAATTGTAGATCCCCGCAATTCAACGTTGTACTGCTCCACTGAATAGTGCATACCAAACCTACTTTATTATTAGAAAATGCTATGTATTCACGGGCAGGTTGCAGAAGCATATCTTTTTTGCAAATAACATTTATGGTTGTGGTGCACATGCAGTAGTTGGCCCAGTACATCTCACACATATTTTGATGTTATGCCTATGGCATGCAAAAAAAGTTCCCAATTCCAGTATCTATAATTTGAAGAAATAAATTTCAAGCTGAGCCTGCTCCAAAATCACATGAAAAATTCCAATTAACTTTAATCAATGACAGTGATCACACTGTAATTATTATTAAATCAAACATCTCTCAACAATTACTGTGAATAAGGAGAATTCACTCAAACTATCAAATTTGACAGAATCTGTGACATTATGTACCAGGCCCAGGCGTACTGTTTGGACTCAGGATCGTGAATCTGCCCACTTGTCTGAATTTTTAATGTTAAACAAATGTTTGGATTCACTTAACATTCATTTTCAGTAACTGTTATGAACCTGAGTTCACATGCTCAGATTTCCAATATTCAGCTCCTTATCTTCATGCCACCCCCCCCCCCCCCTCCGATAATCAGCCTAATCCACTTAGTCTTTCAATACATTTTCACTACAATGATGATTGCATATTAAGTGTATTAATTTCAGAATGGACTTATAATTTTATATTACTCGCATTCAGACTCCAAAGTCGAGCAATGCGGACAATCCTGAGAGCGGCCCCAAGGACCCATATGGCCATATCGAGGACATGCTCAAAGCACTAAGCTTGATGAGTGTTAAACAATGCATCCTGTTCAATAGAATGATTTTGATGTGGCAGATCACTCACGATCGCGCACCAACTTATTTGACAGACAAACTGACCTACGCTCATGATGTACACACATACAACACCAGTAGTGTTAGTGGTAAAAAGCTTTTCATAAACCGTGGTCACAAACTCTCGCTCTTCGGGGCAGGAGCCCTAGCCTGGAATCAGCTACCTAGTGACATTCTTGAAGCAAATAACATTCATATTTGTAAAAGACTGCTAAGAAAACTTGTGTTCAGAGACATTGATAAATTTTAAGTGTGTGAATTTTATCTTTTCGATTCTGATAATCAAATTTTATTCGGATTTTAATTATGATTTCGATTTAATTTTGATTTTATTTTTATTTCCATTTTTGATGTTACTTTCTATTTTCTATGTTATGGGCATTGCTTTAAACACAGCCTTTGCTGACGGCTATCTCCCAAATAAACCTTGTAAACCTTGATATTGAGGATGATCCCCTGAAATTGCATGGTGTGTCCAATGATTCCCAAACATGCTTAAGAAACTTCAAATCACTAAAATACCTGCAGAAAATACTGTTGGTGAAAAGAGCCACATGCCAAGGCCATATCTGCATTGCAACAATGCTGTGTCAATGTTATCATAACGTCGCAAAGTTTGTGAACATTCTCAAGCATTTTATGGTATAAATTACATTGTCACAACGTTTTGAAGCAATGTCAAAATATGACATCTAATTAGCATGCAACATCGCAGCAAAAAATGTCAATGTTGTTTTCATGACAACAGATGAGCCTTCCACTAATCAGCAATGTTGTGCTAACGTTGCGTGCCCCTTGGGATTCAAATTTCTTTAAACAGCCTGAAAAATATGCACCTGTGATTACCCCACCCTTCCCAAATTATCAAATGTGGTCCAATTGGCTTATGAAATATGTAGTACAATAGCAAAGTGGCAAAGTGTTAATTGCCTTAATAACCGGACAACAATGCCTGTGTATTTGCAGTCCAATATCAACTTGATCAAACTGCTGAGAGCAGATTACCCAATAATCCAATGATCATGCATGATCATTAAATCTCTATTGGGGCTGGTGGTAAGTAATTAAACTCAATCAAGTCAGGTAGTAACTGTGTACTATAAATACTATTACATAATTGGGTTGTCATGGAGTCTCCATAGACATTGCATAAGATTAGGTAAGGTCGGTTTAAATTGTGTGAAGGAGGCCAAGGGAGTCACAACAAGTGCAAGTTCCTGAGCAGCAAAGTACTTGGAAATATCCGCTCACCTGCATCAAGCAAAATGTCAGTCAAGGAAGCATGGGCCCAAGAAGCAGACCTCGGGAACAGAGACCCCAACAACCTCAATGACCATCTCAAGGTGTGTAAAGTAATTAATATGATGATGCCAAACATAGAGAGACCACAGGATTGAGATCCAAAGAGAAAAATTGTTTTTAACATGGCATCGAATTGCTTCAATGGTATTTCAACATTTTTAAAACTGTGATTCTGGGATTATTGTAGGCCTACATGTTTAGGCTTAAATACTGTACAATGTAGCCCTCGAATTTGGACAGATTTTTTCATCACACTGAATTACAAATATTAAAGGCCTAGCCTACATTTTGTGAATTGAGGGAACCATTTTCAATATAAGTTATTAAAACATCACACTGATTCATATAGCCCTCTGATTTCAAGGCAATGATTGCATTTACGCTGTGGCTCAAGCCGCTCAAACAATCACCCATCTACCTGATCTTTAACATTTTTCACTTTTCGTAAAAACCAATTTGACATACATACAGATAGACTTGCCCTTTTCTGGATATATATAATGTACGAAATTATAAGATTGTAAAAAATATTATAAAAAAATTTGTCTTTGGGAAATATTCGTTGGACACCAACATAGGGCATTGGCAACTAAGCTATTTTAGAAGATATAGCTTATAGAATTTGCTGGTAGGCATACTTTGATGTCAAATAAGAGTTTTATAGTGCCCTAAATGATAAGAATTCTGAAATAAGCATGCCCTTTTAATTGAAGGAGACACGTCATTATTTTCGAGGTTGCATAGTTCGCATACTGATATGACACTCTACCATTTCAGGTTGCCTATGAGGAAGTGCTAGGAGAACCTGAGGAGGCCAGAAGCATTGACTGTGTATGGAAGTATTCCTACAAATGCTTCAATCTCTGGAAGGCCCTTTGTTACATCATCTGCACCACTCTCTGTGGCATCTGTATTGCTTCTTGCTGGGGTTGTTCTTTCGCCTACACTGCCTTTTGCCACATCTGGTGTTTGACTCCGTGCATCAGATGTCTCGAAATCTGGATAAGCATCTACAAGAGAATGAACAAGATCTTCTGCGAGTGCTGTGTGGAACCGTTCTGTGAATCTACAAGCAAACTATTCTCTGCTTTCTCCAAGTCATAAATATCCACTAAACAATCACCAACAGTGGAAATGGAGTATTGATATTTGGACATTCATATTCTGAAACAAAATTTGGAAGATGATTTTCAATTTAACTCAACTGACTGCCACTTGGCCATAAACAATGTGGCCATAAAACACTGAAATTAAATCTATTTCATTTTTTATTTTTCAAAGTTTGTGTATATATACATGTACTTGAGTATTTCATTACTTTGTCACACAACCGACTTTTGTGTAACTGAACGAAATTTTAATATGTGAATATTTAATAAATATTTTACCATAACTGTCCTGATGTCTTATCTCTCAATTACACTATAGCTTCCTTCCACAAGGGGGCAGTATTGTTACACACACCCAACTTGTGCTGCCAAGTCGGCCTCTGTGTATCAATACTGTTGGCTCTAAAGCCACTTCAGCTTATGTTAGCACCTGCCAAAGCCAGACTGTTTCATTTACTTGGCAGTGCAAGCATTGCAGTATCTTGGAATTGGCAATGCAAATGAGCACAAGCAAGCAACATGAAAATCAGCAAGATATGGCAGAGTGAACTTGAAACAAAGTTGGTTTCTTTCATATCATTTAATTCTTACAGATTAATAACAATAATGCTAAGATCTCACGGCACGTTACGGAGAACTTTTTTACCACTAAGGGGTAGCTTCAGTTGAATTCTAGGAAAAAAATGACCATCCCGGCAACATACAATGTTTATAAAACTATTATATAATTAATTAAAAGCATATCACGGCGGGATAAGATCGTAAATCATCGCGGGATAACATCATATCCCTGTGGGAAAGATCTAATTGCCTGGGGGCAAGATCTAAATGCCTGTGGGATGTCAAAGATCGTCGGCGGGATGTCAAAAGACCGTCGGGGGGATGTCAAAAGACCGTCGACGGGATGCCAAAAGATCTTCGACGGGATGTCAAAAACTGCCGGCGAGGCTGCAAATGTCCCCCCAGGGGCAGGAGAGGTCCCCACAGGGGCAGGAGAGGTCCCCTCAGGGGCAGGGGATGTCCTAATATCCCGCCGGAGATGTTTTTGAGATGTTCTCACTGAAAAAATCCCCGCCGGACATCCAAAAATCAAGAAAATGTTGGGCTCTGTTCCGCCGTCATGAAAAAAAAGTTTGAACCTGTTGAATCTTTTTTGACATCCATGGCGCAGTTTTTCCATTTCTAGGAACCCCTGAGGGGAACAAAAACTACCCCTTGGGGATGTGAAAAGTCGACGGCGGATTATCCAAATTTCCACGAAATACCATCCCGCCAACGCCAAAAGTTCTCCGTGACGTGCCTTGAGATCTTAGCATATCATTGGACAACAAAATTAACGTTTATATTATTAAATCATAAGTGCCAGTTAGAAGTTATTGAGTGACAGTATTAAAGTGAAGAAAACAAAACAGCAAAACAGTTGCAGATAATTGATATTAATCTAACGGAACTACTGTTCCAGCAAGAAAATCCAGAAAAAAATCTAATGTTATTGAAAAATTGTGTTAACAATCTGTAAGCATTTTCGGACAATAACACTGTGTGCCATCGGCAAAAACTGCTAGAGGGACTCCTAGAGTCTCTGCCGGAGCATCCTTATTTTAAATTGCACAGTTCATTTGTACTCATCCTGCTAACAATTGACATAAAATGCTGAAGTGTTATGAATATTCTTAACTACTTTTTCTCTGGCGTGAAAAATCCATGATTTAATAGACACAACAAACATCAATCAAACATTAGGGGGAGGGTAGGGTTGGCAGCTTGCTGTACTGCCAATGGCTGGGTCCAGGGTTCGAATACAGCTCTTGCTTGGTCACCTGGGCCTGTGTTGGACGGCTGTTTAAATCATCCTTCGCCTCATTGCCGTGTCCTCCTCCTGTCCTAATTAGCCTACCAAGTACATAAATACAGACGTAAAGCCCCAATCATCCATCCATCCATCAAACATTCAAAAAACTCTTGTTGCTGCTTCCATGAAATAAATAACTTCCCGTTGAGGAAAACTCCATCCTCTGAACATCTAATGGTCACCCCCAAAGTGGCCTGTCCGCAACAGTATGCCTTACAAATATGCATCTCATTGACTTTCTGCCTGGAAATTGTCCCGAATTTGTTCGTATATCTCGGAAAACATGGCTCGTTTGAAGGCCAAAAATAATTCAGATCTGAATTTGGACTGAGCACAGCCAATTTGGTCTGAAGCACCACTGTGGAAATCATCATTTGAACACTTTAATTCTAAGCTGTTTCCTTTTTAGTATAGGCCTAATTGCTGCACTTCGATTTATCTCATTACAACGCCATTTTGAAACTATTATACCTCCTGACAAACAGTTTCAGGATGTGATCGTTTTAAGTTATCAACATAAAAAACGGTTGGTTTTCTAAAGTGACAGAACTTGTAAACTCATCAAGCGGACTTGTGCCATCTATTCTTGCACAGTTACACTCTTGATGCGAACCAGGAATAACTTCAGCACTCGTTTATTACGCGGTACAAAGTACAGTACAGTTACAGTACAGGTACATCTGAAGAAAAAATAACGAAAAAAATGAGAAATAATTCACACACAACAACATTCAGTCACGAAGCCATTCACACAACAATATCGTTTTTTGAATTTTTTTTTAACCTTATTAATTGAATTATTAAAAAAATCAAATAGCATGGCATCAAATGAATTAAACATGATTTAATATCAATCAATATCTCATACATCGTTGACAGATAGTAAATTTGAATA
The DNA here is from genome assembly GCA_026936325.1 of Platynereis dumerilii. NCBI lineage: Eukaryota > Metazoa > Annelida > Polychaeta > Phyllodocida > Nereididae > Platynereis > Platynereis dumerilii. Next base: position 31,460,286 of record JAPTHN010000011.1, read on the forward strand.
TAACTTGACCTTTGATATTAAAAATCATATGTCAAAGTAAAACAAATCATATGTTAAGAAGCAGGCATCAATAAGCAAGAACTTACACAATGTGCAAATTCCCAGGCATCAAGCAAGAGTGTCCATTGAAATGCCTTATCATGAATGTAAATCTTCAAAACCTGCATAGAATTAAACACCAAATAAATACCTCAAATGAGGATAAATAATACAAAATACTACATATAATATTGAAGAACAAAAACTAGTAAACAATAGCAATGTACAATTAAAATTGGCAAAGATCCATAAATCTAAACTTTAAGTGAAAAGACCATTTTGAAATCAACCAATGGAATTTACATCATCCAATACAAAAGAATTATACTGAAAAATCCCGTAGCAATAATTCTAGAAACATAAATGAAATTCTTTTGTAAACAAGCAATGCTAAATATTTATTCGATATAACACACAAAATAGTTTAAATCACATACCTTGTAACCTATAAAAAGACTTGACTGGTGCGAATTCAAAATCGAAGTCGATTATTCCATGTATAAAATGTTGACTATTCCTTTTATAAATGTTGGCTATTCAGTATTCCCAAAATAATGTGTGTCTATCCAATCAAATGACTTTTTCAGAATGACAGGTATGAGTGGCAAAAATCAGCTGTTCAAAAATCACAAGACAAACTGTGGAAACTGTTATTACAGATCTCTTATAAGTGTGCCATGTTCCATGTGAATATATGCTCAGATGATGTCAGTATGGCAATACTGACATCACTATTGATACTCCAAGCTTGAGTGTTGATTCCAACTGCAACCAACAAGTCGGGATTATGTGCTGTCTAAGTGTGAATAACAATTGATTAATCTGCATTCATTGGTATGGTTGTTTGATTCAGTTGGAGCAGGTGAAACTGATATGTTTGAGCCACTTGCTTGATCCATCACGGACATTCATGGTGGTCCTGTTGTGAAATTTCTCCTTGAGGGCAGCACCTCGTGGCTTTTCAGCCTTTTAAGTGAGATCTGCGCCAAAGAAACTGTTCAGAATTGATGACTGGAATGGGGATGGTGGGGAGATTTTTTGGAAGTAAGTGTGGCGGTGAGAGATGGGGGGGGGTAGTTACTCCCCAAAAATTTGGGAAAAGGCCAGACGAGGAGGCTAAGAATTCGATCATCAAATAAACATTATTGGAAATCAGTGATAAGGATGCCCCCAAGCAAAAAAAAAATAATATTTTTGCAAAGACAAAGCAGCACATGATAACCTCTCAGACCAAAAAATGAATGTGAGAGTCAATGAATTTGTTTTTTTGTAAAAGTGCTAACACTGATAGCAGTTATGCACAAAATCCATGCATCATACATAGCTGGATATTGTAACTTTATTCAAAACATCAAACTGAATAATCAATGTTGAGCAACAATCTAACAGCTTATTGTGGATTTGTAATGGTGTGATCAGTATGGGTTCCAAGTGACACACATGAAACTGCGAAATATACCAACTGTGAAATCATTATGCTGATACTGACATCACAAGAGCACTGTGGCAGTTGAAAAGAACATGGCACACCTATACGAAATCTGTAATAACATTTCATGGCTAACATTGTGCCATAGGAAATTCATTAAAAGCTATGACCAACTTACACAGAGCATTGAACACACTGTCAAAAATGATGCAGTGAAATTTACAGTTTGGAAACAAACTTAACACTCCCCATCCTTGAATCGACTAAGATTCTAAATTAATGATCATAAAAACTGTTACAAACAACACAAAACATCAATAAAAGTTTATCACATTGAAGTATCATTGATACAGAGAGTACTATCACCATCTAGTTTTGGCAACAGATTTTGAAGATGACTTGACTTGCAAATGAAGAACCAACTCTCAATCCATGACAATCTTGACTGTAGAACCAACTTTGTACATGTTTGACAATCAAAAATGCAGTTTTCTTGTCTTCATCAATTGACGATACTTCGGTTGTCACTGACTTGCAGTTCAATTGCAATCCATCTCCCAGACACAAAAGTCATACCACTGCTCTCTTAAGATGATACCAGCTGCAGTAGTGATCAGAGAGATGATTAACAGGATGAGATGGAGTCTCAACTCCAGCAGCATGAACATGAACACTGTCCTTCTTCGTTCCAGCCCCAGGTGACAAATGAGGATCAAAGAACGAAGATATCCAATCAAACTTTTGCAGGAACTTCATACCAAACAACAATTTTTCCAGTCCAGTCTCTAAGAAATTTGGCTTCTCATCAAAAGGTTGGCTGGATTGTCTTCACTGCACCCATGTGACCACTGGTAATCAATCCAGCAGCAGGAGCATACAACATTCAAATCAAGTTCATCTTTCTAGTAGTCATCTGCTCTTGCAGACAAGATAGCTGCATGTAATTCCAGTCTAGGTATACTCGTCTGTTTCACAGGTGCCAGACAACACTTACTCAAGATCCATGCTGTATAGATGTGTCCATTTCTGTGATGTAATTCTGCAGCACTGCCATGAAATCGTTAAGACTTGACAAATCTTTGTATTGTATTGTATTGTATTGTATATACTATCAGTCATGCACTGCAATGCAGGCACGAAATTTGTGGTGAGCCTTCCACAATGATACAGCTCAGGGCAGCCATAGTACGGTGCCCATGGGCAGAGACAAGGGGAACATTGGCCAAGGTTCCCATGCCATAGCATTCTCAAGTGTTGGTGACCGCCGTATGATGATGAGTGATGAGAAGACTGTGAGTCTGGTACATATCCTATTAATTCAGGGATGTCCAGGGTCTTTCAGTTGCCTCAGCACAGAACACTGGATACAACCCATCTCCATTTAATGTCCCATGGGCTTGGACCAAATTGAGTTCTAGGAGTGGGAGTCGAACCCACGACCTCAGAGCCAGTGGTAGCACAAACAAGCGCCTTTAACCATTAGGCCATGGAAGAGGGATGTGTCACTCAAAGAATGCATCCAGAACATCCACTTCATTTGTAGACCTGGAGGAACTTTGTCATTCCAGCTCAGCTTCAAGTGTGTGATGTCTTGGAGAATCATACAACCAGTAATGATGACAAGAACAATAAGACCTAGTGAGACATGCACTGTCATGCAGGGATGGGACATCTCTGTGGATTTCATGTTTGGTAACAACATCACAGCTTACGTCAATTTCACCATAAGACTTATCATTGCTAAAATCAAACTTTATATGTAATACCTTATTCTGAGAATCATGATTTAACAGTTTGACCTCTTTTGCACACTAAGGTGGTCATCAGCATGAACTGGTCTGCTAAAATGGTGGATTTGTCGCAAGAAATTTCAAACCAAAATATTCAATAGAACTTTTCTACCGCTTCCACCTAAGTTATTTCAACATATTTGACATCAGAAGAAAGGAAATATTCTTTAATTTACAGAACTGTTATCCTTTTGAAAATCAGTTAAACCATTAAAACGCTATTGCCCAGAACGTTGAAGCATGTCAGTCAGAATCAGGGGTGGATCTGGAGTGGGTGTAGCGGAGTCGGTGTAGCAATATTGTGAAGAGCAGAAATCAGCCCCTCTGCACTGTCCCAATCATGATTTATTTTTTCAGATAGTTATTTTAGTTCATGTGCTATGCTTTAGATGTCTTACTTGGGGTTTTTAAGTGCTTCTCAGGAAAAGCCAAGCAGATGTCACTCTCAACCTTAGCAGTAATCCACAGAAAGAATATTGCAAAATAATGTAGTTTGTGATCGCAAATATTTTCAAAGTACCCTTAAACAGCAAAAACCAAGCTTGATGTCATTCAGATTAGTTGCTAAATTAGGGTATCCTTGTATTAGAGCCTGTGCTGGGCAAGGAAAAGATCCCTCACATGGGGTAAATGTCTAGCATGTTGAGGACTCCTGCCCTCTCTCTCATTTCATCAAAGTAACCTTGTGAGTAGCCGAAACAGGCCATACAGGGCTGTGCTTACCATATCCATCAATATATCCATCAATCTATTCATCATTCTTATGCTAATTCCCAATCACTTCCATCCTCAGACCAGAAATCTTGCTGTGTCCTAATTTTGTTTCATTTAAGATGAGCTGGCTCATAAAGGACAACAACTGTCCAGAACATGCCTAGTTAAAGGGAATATCATTTTTCTTATATTAATTCTTTGGTGAATTGCACTTGGAAACACAAGTAGAAGGAGGGATTTTAGAGGAATTTTAAAAGAAAAAATGTCACTTTTTGCTGTCAGCATTTCATATGTCTCAATGGGATTTATGTAAAAAGTTTCAACATATATCATTAGAGGAACCAGTCCGAATCATTTTGCAACTAACCCCATTATAATTGGTTAAGTAGAAGAAAAGTTACAGACGTTTTACTAAAAAGCATTAATTTGAGAAAACCCTTTAAAACCTTCTCTTTAGTCTACATATTTCAATGGGTGGGGGAGGCACAAAAGTGCCTATATCTCGATAAGTATACAAGATAATTAAGTTCTGTTTGAAACACTGTTTAGTGCTATGCTTCTGTGATGATATATCAGAAAATAGAAAAAATGGAAATTTTTGACCTGCGACGCAAAACGGACCAGTTCATGACGCATGACCCGGTACATCACGCAACATGGCATCACATGCATACAATACAGATTTCCTACAGTGATCAACACACAAAGAGTCAGAAATAGTTTTGCCAATCAGTTCATCAACATCGACAACATCATTGTCAACACAATTGTGACTGTTGAAATAAATATTATGTATTGATACACTGTTGGTATATATGTACAGAAATTAAACAATCTCTCACCATATTCATCCAGACAGAAGCGATTATTGTGATTGAATGTCTTTGTATATAATAACCAGCAAATTGTGCATGGTCTAATTTTGAATCTCAAATTATGTTTAAAATGGATGATAGAAGGAGAAAATTGAGTAATTTGTGTGTGTTCGTGCTGTACATTTCGATTTCTGTAGGTATTTTAAGAGGTAGAAGAGTCTATTACGCTATTCATAATATTGGAAACGGTGGCAATTGCATTATATAAAGACGATTATCTGATACATATCCAGCCATCTATTCTTACACTCTTGATCAAAATGCTGAAATAATTGGATTTTCAATTTGTCAGGTCTTCAATAAGTCCCCCGGGGCTCTGGACTGAGATCCCTGTTTTTTCTGCTCCATATCAGTGACATATAATATTATACTTCTGCATGGTTCAGGCAAAAGATTATTGCAGCTTTTTGTTATTTTCGCTATTATTATTAGGTTTGGTGCTATTTTACTGGGGGATGCACCCACCTCTGAGGTTATATGGTATTTTTATACTCGGGTGCATCTCCTTCAATCTGCATTTGCCACTAATTCTGTATTAGTTATATATGATCCAATGTCTAGCAACATTTCCCCCTGATACTGAGCTTTTTCCCTGAAGAATACAACCAGAAGAGGGAAAATACGAGGGAAAATACAGACTGAATGTGCTGAAGAGGGAAATATGAAAAATCAATTAGCTTGACAGGGAAAATACGAGATTCAGCCAATCAGAAGCAACCTGAGCGATGACGTTACCATGACGTCATGACGTCACAATCCTGTTGGAAGTGTAAACATTAGCAGAGCAAGAGAGAAGGCCAAACAAAAAATTTACAAGTGTTTTGGGCCTCAGATCGCCCAAAATATTTTCACCGTCGACCCTGTATTTCCCGAGACCCTGCTTTATCATGGTCGGACTAATAAATATTCTATACTTTTTGTAATATCGAGAAAAAATATTAAACTTTTTTTTTTTTCGTATTGGAGCCAAAACTTGCCCACTATTGCATTCACAGCAATGAAATTTTCCACACATATCATATACATGTATGCAATGTAGCAGTGCTTTTGTGTGTATTGAACACTTCTTGAAAGGTTGGAAAAACTTGAGAAAAATTATAACAGCATTATATTTTTTGGTTTCCAACCGACAGCTCATAACCTGTACTTTGTACATGCATGAAACTGTACCATAATATGTGCAAATTAGTCTGATAAGGCCTTTCCCTGGTTTTACAAAACCTGGCAAGCAGATGAGCAGATGGGCAGATGGCAGGGCAGCAGGCAAATAGAGATAATTGAAGACCACAACTTGACCTCTATTGCACATCTATATATATGCAATTTGGTAAACATACCAAGTTTATGGTGAAATTGTATTCTTCTAAAGGTGTTATTCGCTGAAGGCTTGCTGCTGCGCAGCCTATGTTTATGTTTGCAATAATGAACATGATGGACATAAAATTTCAAGCAAAAAAAACTTAATCTTGATATGTACAGAGGTAGGGGTCTCAGTGCCTCAATTTGCCCAAGGCCTCCAAGAGAGTTTAGTGCAACGTCTAACAATTTCTTAGCCCAGTACGGTATCCAGCACCGACCAGCAAGATTTTACACTCAGGCTTGTCAGAGCCAGACATTGCAATGTTCCAGACCCTTGATTTAGCCACTCTTGCTTCTTGAATTATCAACAATTTCGTATTTTTTTGTCGGCAAGTAAAAACTGGTAGTAGGCCTTTTATATGGAAAGTTTCCTTTAGATAATCACATACAAACAAATTTTGGCAATTGAAAAGAGATCAGTAGTTTTACTAAAACCATCACAGGTGTTTAAATAACAGCCTAGTTTCAGAGTGATCAATCACCCGGGAAGGAAGGGAATTACTGTCACTGAGATAGAAATTTGCCAGCTGAAAAAACATCATACCACCAAACCTCCGGAAAAAAATATCATAAGAAAAGGATGAATAAAGCGAAACAGACTGAGCTGAAAGACTTCCTCCCTTCCCATGTAACCTGTTAGACATCAGCTGATTGGTGTCCACTGAGGCAACTGGCCATTGCCCAAGGCATCAGGTCCTCAGCAGTGAGTGCAGTCGGCTGCCACAAGGAGGAGGACAATCTGTCTGTGTGACCAGCCAAGTGGACAATGAGCCATCCCTAGCTCACTGTGATGTTTTAAGGCAGATCTCAGAATATTCACAAGGATTACCCATCCTTAACTATACAGTTACTTTACTGCATCAGAGTCTATGGACTTTGATATTGATTTTGTACAGCTTGGAGAATAAATTTATAATAATCATTTCTTGTTTAGGTAAGCCTGTAAATAAGTTACCAATATTTCATGACAACTGACTTCAAATATTATATATTATATCCTTTTAACTGATCTCTTAAGGTGGCTCGCTACTCGTGTGAAATGGTTGTTAACGCACATTCACGCGCAGCCAGGCAGGCCCTATCTATCGTAACGTCACCATTGCATTAAGTATCTACAAGAATTTTTTATTACTGATATTTTGAACACGGTTTTATCCATAACAAGATATGTAATTTGGAAACGAAGGAATAGAATTAAATTTGAAAATGAGAAAATCGATGTTAAGAGATGTATGAAATGGATTATTTACGAATTACTCACACATGTTACTTTATTGATGAAGATGAAACAATTGAAGGACTGTACAAAAAAATTGGAGGTTCTGAAAATAATATTTCTCACATTAACTAATTTTAAGCACAGTATATACGGTTGATCTTGGATAATATGAATTCTGTATGTGGTAATTGTTATGACTGTTTTGGTTAACATTGTAAATAATATTATGTGCTTGGTGATATAATTGTGATTCAGATGGTGTAATATGTATATTTGCAAAGGGGTTTTTCGATATCTATTGTCTTTTGTTTCAAAATGGTTGGATTGTACTTTTTGATATTGGTCAGTTTTTAATAAAAAAAAAAAAAAAAAAAAGTATCTACAAGACTTATTAAAAGTCTCACACTCGGGCTACTCCCAGCGTAGACATCTACAACTACAGACGTCAAGAACGAGGACAATTAAATATGGGACTAACAGTTTCTGTGCCCTCGCTACGAAAATATGGAACAATTTACCGAACCACATCAGAGAAGCCAACTCCTATGTGGCGTTCAAAACAATGATTAACAATTGGACTGGGGAAAAATGTAAATGTGCTTTATGTAGGTTATAGAACTTACTGATGCAGCCTCAGATGGATTTTAAACTCCCAAATGACTAATTTGATTTTAATATTGGGAGCTGTTTTTATACTTTTATATAACACTGTTATGTTTTGTCGGTTGTAAAAGCCTGTAATGGCTTATGTTTCTCTTTACTCTTTGTACCGACGTAAAATAAAATTTGATTTGATTTGATTGCAGCAGAGCTCTGCTGTCACTGCTTCATCATCTTTTTCAATTTTGAGAATTTTATGCAACGGCCGCTTCGTTTTCGATTTGTGCCACTTCTATTAGGGTTAGAGACTTCTCGTTTGAAGCATTAGATGCGCTATGAAGAGGACTACGTACAGCCGGAGTTTCAGATTGATACTTAGAATAGAAAATTTATACAGGCGATTTACGGCAAGCATGTCTTATTTCGCAAAAATGACTTTGTTATATAAATACATTTTTATATCAATTTCCAGGCCCGTTGGAAGCATTGTCAGTATTATTATATTGTTCCTCACTTAATTTGGAAACAGATGACAAAGAAATAGAAAATTCTATCTCGTCTTTTTTTTTAGTGCTATGATTCATAAAAAGATAAAAAATTTCAAAATCAAAACTTTTGTTTCGAAACCACTAGAAAATTTCTTTAAACTAAATATATCTCTCTGAAATTTTCATCGGCTTTTCCATAGAACTATCCTCTTTAATTTTATGCTTCATTTGATAACATAGGATGAATGGCCACTGAATGGCAGGGAAAACTTCAAAGTAAAAGAATTAAGAAAAAAATAGAGTTTTTCAGGTTTGCATGGATTGACTTTCTTTAATATAACCTCAAATATTTTGAAAGAAAGATTGGTAGCGACCACTTTTGTTTGTATATCCTTGCTATAAACTATATTCTGGATCATTTTAAACTATTTTTAAGAAATCCTATCTTGGAAAGTTCACGAGTATCGAGCCACCTTAATAGTTGTTTTGGTTGAATTCATACAGAATCAAAACAGACAGAAAATAACACTACACCGAGGCTGACTTTAACTTAAATAAATATAACTTTAACAGCAAAGGTCATGTGTTTGTTTGTAGCTTTTCTGCTGAAACCTCGAAAAATATAATTATAACTGTTTGTGATCTCCTTTACTGATACCATGCATCTCAAGGACTGTAAATGCCATTCATCTGAATCTTTTAAGAAGGAAATTGATTCCAACCTCACTGGGATAAATGCATCAAGAGACACCAAGAGGCAGGGCCGGATTTAGATAAGGTTGGGCCCTAGGCCAAGGCACTTGGGGGGCCCCTGACTATGCGAGGCCCAACAGGCCGAAGCCCAGTTGGCCGGGAGTGTGGGGGCCGCTCTAGGCCCGCAGAAGCTGAAGGTTTTTAGGTAGCTGGTAATGAATTCTGAGCAGTTTTAAGGGCCATCTTATTTGTGATAATGTTAGTGCCAAACAACATATTTTCCTGATAATATTTATTATTTACAGACCATATAAATTCACAGTTAAAATTGCTTGAAATTACACAACTAAGTGAATTTTTGGGTTGAAACATTGTTGAGTAAAAAGTAATTAGTTGATTAATATCTGACACAGCACTGTTCTCAGTATGAAGCACAAGGGAAATTACTTGGTTAAATGTTAAAAATATTTGTCTCCCTATGATTATCTTATTATGAAAGTCTAAGTTAGAACAATGCATTCCAGAGCATAAGTCAAATTTCACATCAATGCTCTTAGTATGAAGCTAAAAATAAATTAATATGTTAGATGTCAGAAGACAAAGAACAATTTTCTCAGTATGATTATAGAAGTCTAAGATAGAACCATGTATTGCAGAGCAAAAAAAAAACCACACACGGAGTACTTGACATAGAAGCCTGCAGCAATGCATGCATAGGGAAAGTAACATTTACCTGGATACATCTAGCGTCTACAAGGGCCTGCTGGTGTTGCCGCTTTGGAGGGCCCACTGACTCTGGAGGGGCCCTCCATTTTGCACAAGTTTATTTGACGTACAAAGCCTTTGTCCACAAGGGCCCACTAGTTTTGCCTCTTTGGGGGGCCCGATGACTTTGGAGGGGCATGGAGGGCCCACTGACTCAGGAGGGGCCCTCCATTTTGCACAAGTTTATTTGACGTACACTAGTTTTGCCTCTTTGGGGGCCCGATGACTTTGGAGGGCCCAATGACTCAAGGGGGACCCTCAAGAGGGACCCTCCATTTCGCACAAGTTTATTTGACGTGCACTAGTTTTGCCTCTTTGGGGGCCCGATGACTTTGGAGGGCCCAATGACTCAAAAGGGACCCTCCATTTCGCACAAGTTTATTTGACGTACAAAGCCTTTGTCCACAAGGGCCCACTAGTTTTGCCTCTTTGGGGGGCCCGATGACTATGGAGGGCCCACTGACTCAGGAGGGGCCCTCCATTTTGCACAAGTTTATTTGACGTACAAAGCCTTTGTCTACAAGGGCCCACTAGTTTTGCCTCTTTGGGGGGTCCTAAAACTTTGGAAGGGCCCACTGACTCAAGAGCGACCGTCCATTTTGCACAAGTTTATTTGACGTACAAAGCCTTAGTCTACAATGGCCCACTAGTTTTGCCTCCTTGGGGCGTCTGAAAACTTTGGAGGGCCCACTGACTCAAGAGGGACCGTCCATCTTGCATTTACTTGAAGCACAAAACATGTGTCAACAAGGGCCAACTAGTTTTGCCGCTTTTGGCGGGCCTGATGACTTTGGAGACCCCACTGACTCAGGTAAGGAGGGGCCCGTTTCGTCTAGCTTACCGACTCTGGAAGGGCCCCCTTCATCTAGCTTACTGACTATGGAGGGGCCCCACCCGTCTATCATTTCTTGTACGCACCAAGTGTGCATCCACAAGGGCCCACTGGTTTTGCCGCATTGTAGGGTCCAATGACTTTGTGGGTCGCACTGACTCAGGAGGGGCCCCCTCTATCTAGCATTTCTTGTATGCACTAAGCTTGTGCCTACAAGGGCCCACTGGTTTTGCTGCTTTGGAGGGCCCACTAACTCAGGAGGGGCCTCATTCATCTAGTTTTTCTTTTACACACCAAGCATCATTTAAAAGGGCCTACTGGTTTTGCCGCTTAGGGGCCCAGTGACTTTGGGGGCCCACTGACTTTGGAGGGCCCTCTGCATGTGTTTCTATTGGGGACCACTGACTGCAACTATGTTCAATTTCTGTACAAGTGCAATATATACGCGATATACATGTGCCACGCGTACGCGTGACTTTGGATGCAGTGGGCCCCCCCAAAGACAGTGGGCCCTAGGCCGATGGCCTACTCGGCCTATTGGGAAATCCGGCACTGCCAAGAGGTATGGCGCAAATCTGTGCGAATTGTATGGAACATATCCAATAGAACTAATTGCTGCCTTATGAAAAGATTTTATGACTTTCATACGTTTATGAGCAGAAGCATTAGCTTCATTTTTAACTGCTGGTCACTTTTGGTACACTTTAGAACACCTCAGTCAAGACAAAAAGAACTGATTTTTACAAAAACATTCATCTTGGTGCTGAAGCGTTACTTTTGACAGATGAGACCTTCAAACTTTGCAGTGAAAATATAGAGCTCTACAAGGAAGCTGAGGCAGTTGTGCAGTGGAGGCTGTGAACTCCCTGAAGACATGTGTATAGCTCAGGCTGTGAGAGACTTGTCCGGGGTCCTACAGATGTTTTCATATTTTTAGACATTAGTGGTAGAAAATACATCACATAATAAATACTGTATGACACCACCCTCTCCTGAAAAGTGACATAGCGTTTTACATGGGTGACCACTGACCATGGCATTCTAATCCATTGATCTCCTCAATGGAACACACTCTAACTATTTTTAGACATCACCAAGATACTTATACCATTGGAAAAGCCGACAATATTGCGTGTTAGCGCCCTGCTAGGGATTAACACTATTAACAACAGCAAACAAACACTCAGATTATTATTTATTTGCAAAATTTATGAGTTAAAATATATAATCGAAGAAGCACAGAAAATGTTTTTGGTCAAGGCATGATAATTAAGCATTCAGAGATGTGAAGCCATTCAGAGTCGGCATTCAGAATCGGCTTGAGAATGATTTAATATCAACTGAAGCAATCAACTGTAACACAGGAGTGTGAAATACACGGATTGCAGTTGGACATGTGTGAACAACTGCTACCAAGTTGGCCTTTGTAGCAATTTATTGGTTGAAATCACTCTAAACTTAGAGCTCAATAGGTTCACAAAATTGGCTATCTTTGTGCCCTCTGGAATCCACAACAGAAACTACAATCGAACACAGCTTGCTGTGTGAGGCTCTAACAGATTTCAGATTCAACAACTGTTACTATTCTACAGTGTTGTGGAGTAACTATTTTGTCTGTTGAATTATGTCTAGAATTGAATAACTGTTAATCGGCCAGTGTATGCTTAGAATTGTGTTATTGCTGCAAAGTGGTACTTGTTGAGGAACTTTTTTTTGGTGGAATCATGCTTTTCCTGGCCAGGGAATTGTGAGTAGTCCCTATTTGGCAGCCACCCAGACAGCCACAAGCACTGCCACTTCTCAGCAGTCTGGTGAAACTGAGAACTGGATGCTGCTGCCACCTGTCACAAAAGTTGATTTCCTATGCTACAGCATTGCTGTCCCAAGAAATAGTTCCAATTTCATTGCACATTCACAAAATTTCTATTCAACATCGATTTATACCAGAGTCAGACTCGGCAATCGCATTCTCTAAGGAAGTAGAAAAGGCCATCAACACTCTCAGAAACAGCCCCGGTGTCTTCCAGACAAAATTGTGTGTCTTCCTGTGGTTGAAAGTTGGTGGACCGCTTGCAGGAGCTCGCGGAATAGCACACTAGTCACTAGGTGGCAACACAAGACAGCATATGTTCTGATCTGTGGCAATGCAAGAGCAGTCCACTTGTAGACAGCATCTTGCTGGCAGCTCAGCTGTGCGTATGAGCACAAGTGATGAGGTCCCTCTGCCTGGTTGAATGACCTGACCTATTTGAATATTGATATCTGTGTCACCTGGAGGTCATCCGATTTCTGGCAGACTCTCCAGCTGTGCTGTTCGTTTAGAGTCTGTGAGCAGACTGGGTTGAAATTATGAAATCATTTTTCCAGCCAACTTCACTTGCTTCAAGCAAACTGGAAAAAGTGACGCACTATGTGCAACTTTTCCAGTCACCAGGCAGGATTTTCTGATGTCAGATCAAAAATTTTGCAATTTTTTTGTTATTTGATCCAAGTCTACAAATATGAAATCATCTGTAATCGGACCATCCACAGCCAATTGACTGTGAATCAGTGTGATCTCATTGACTAACTCTGTGTTTCCTGATTTGATTAATATAATAATCTTACTTAATTTTTGTACCGATGTCTTAACCTGTAAATAAATTTAAAAAACGTACATGTATAAGTATACTAAACAGTACATCGATTCATCAATGTTAGGAAATGTCTCTGGCGAAACTTTTTGCGTGCAAAATGTCACCAAATATCGTGTAGGGGGAACGGGGGCACATTGGGACGCTTTTCACGTCTACTAAATTTGCTCAATGCTGAAAGCACCGAAGAACTCAGAAGTTTGCATGAATATCACCAATACTATTGATCTTAAATGCAAGGCATAAAAAACTAGACTGCACCTTCCCTTTTGCAGCCAGAGCGTCGTAAAAATGACTGTCCCAATGTGCCCCAGCGACATCAGCCGGGGCACATTGGGACATCAATTAAAAAATCATTTTAACACTTCATGTGCAATAGATATCACATATAAGTAGTGCGTAAGACAATATACAGTGCATTAACACCTTGTAGTGTCAATAGTTCATAACTTTAAACAGTTTTAAACATTTAACATAGACTGTCCTGGGTGCGGACATCTATGTAAGTAACACACAGTACTTTGCGACAAATTTGTTCACAGAGCCTGGAAATCCACTATACCTCTATTCACTGTGGCCTGAATACCTGTTGTGTGCTGTCCAAGGTCATTCAGTTGCCTTGGAACCTTAAATTCTGCCATATCAAGTGCGTCCCAATGTGCCCCGAATTCACTGTCCCAATGAGCCCCGATATGACTTTTACACCAAAATGCTAATTTCTCGGACACCAGTGATTGTGTTTATCACGATAGTAATTCATTCCTGTTCGTTACGATGTATAAAATTCATACAAGCACTGAGAAAACCTCACTGTTCATGGTTTGTCCACAGAATGGTTCGAATTGAACCCATTCATATTTACTTTTGTAGTAGGAAAACAAACTTTTGCTCGCCATACTTCTGCATGTGGCTGTAATTTGTCTATAAAACCATGGAAACATCAGGATGTGAAATTACAAGATATGATGGAACTACCATATGATATACCTTGCCTGGATCCAAAAAAACCCCACCGTCCCACAGTGCCCCGCGTCCCAATGTGCCCCCGTTCCCCCTACATCATTTTCAATGCAAAACTTGGCCCAAAAACCTTAATAAACATCCGATTTTCAAAATTTAAAAAACTGCATATATCAAGTAAACTCCTCCAAATTCTATTCCCTTATTCATTTTGCTCCATTTGCAATATTAACTTCGCAAAAAGCTTTTTGCCGCATTACGCTGCAATAATGCAAAATTGCAAAATCCCAGACCACAACAAACCAGGGCCAGATTCATGATGATTTACTTTTGTAGGGGGGAGGGGGGTATTTTTCAGGCCTTACATCACACAATATTAAATAGTACGGAAAACATTTTTTACACATCCTTGGTTATGTAATATTATCATGAAACAAGGGGAGGGGCTTTGGAATTTTTCTATGGGTACTTATTTCATAGAAATGCCTACTTTATAACTCTAGAACATTTCATTACATGCCACATACCCTGAGGTTCATCATAAGATCGATACAGTACCCTTTTTAAGAGTACTTTTCTTGTTTATAACCAATGTAAACGTGTTACTAGTGGATGATGATGATGAATATTTTACTTATAAGCTGTTAAAGGTATTTTAAAACTGACTGTTATGCATGTGAACACCTGGCTACAAACAGTGTATGAATTAACAGCTCTAATCATTTCTTATGTCATCCAAGGAACCTAAAACAATAAGAATGTTACATGAAAAGTCCTCAGTTGTCTACTAAATATGATTAGATGACGAATTTACCCCAGTTATTTGATGAAGTATATACAGCTGGTGGCTCCCCCACATGGTGAAATTGGTCATACCCATTGGAAACGCCACACAGTTTTTAAAATGGGGGTAGGCTCACTTGAAGGCTGCTGGCTCAGGCACGAATAATGCCACTAAGCTACAAATACACAAATTAAGGGTCGATATACAGGCCTCTTATTCAGCCAACTTTCATAATAATTTGGGAGGGAATCTTTTAAATATTCAAGTTGATTCAAAGGGACTTAGTTTCTTAAAACTGTTTAGAATAGACATAATTCAACTTCTTTCCTTAGAATTATTTATGATACAAGTGAAATAGACCAATAGGAAATTTTACAAAATTTAAGTTAAATCTGCTGAGGTAATAGCTTCAATCATTGCACATAGTTAATCTTTACACAAGGTGATAGCACCTGCAAACCTATACATATTTCTCGGTGTTTCCATTATCCAATCCAAAGTTGATTTTTCAAATTAAGCCTCCATAATTATGCCAGTTTGATTTATTCTCATGTTTGCTGCTTAACAAGTAATGCTGCTCTTAGCTCTTGAGTTCATCAGCATCAGTGACTCTATTTTCTAGCATTGCAATATATGTAAAATACCTACAAGCTGTGGTGTAATTTTAAACTGCATGGGTCAGATTCCCCGGCTTCCAGCCAATGTGGATCCAACTCAACTGAGCATCACAGTTTCAACAATCAACACAGTGTCTGAGTAAGAATTTTATTTGGAATAGCCCCAGCAACCACAGTGTCACAGTTTGTCAGACAAGGGCTAACAATAAAACTAAGCATCACAGTTTAAACATTGATATATTGAAGAAAGTATTGCATTAGTTTTCCCAATGATCTATCATTGGCAGTCAGTAAGTACTTGGTATGATACTTTATTATTTTGATAAGCAAATCTTTGTTGTATTTTAAGATAGGCATTTGAAGCAATCTTGCTCAGTTGCTTCAATATTTAACTTTCATTAAATCAATGACTGATCTTTATTATATTACGCCCACAAGTAGACTTTGTAATGCTTTTGTTCAGGCAAATAATAATACCAGACATTTATTTCTTTGTTTGGTTTGGTTAATAGATGACATGACATTAAATGTCCATTATGAACATGCCATACGAGGGCCTTTTAGGATGATAAAACCCCAGTTTGGGTAAGGTTTCATTTCCATTGTTTACAGTCCTCGTCATACTTACGTTGATTCTCAAGTTCTTTTCTATGCTGTTGAACTGTGATGTCAGAGATGACACTATTCTAGCATTGCATGTAAATTAACTACAAGCTGTGATGTCATTTCAAACTGGGTCAGATTCCCCAGTTTCTGGCCAATGCGAATCCACCAAACTGAGCATCACAGTTTCAACTCAGTATGAGAGTGAAAATTGGGTCTGGGAAAACCCATGCAAGTTTGACTTCACAGCCTCTCAGCCAATGGGCTGCCAAAACAAATAATAATAATAATAATAAATTTATTTTATAAAGCGAAAATTCCACAACTGCTCTAACCGCTTGATTACAATAAATAGGTGTATAATAACATGTAAAAATTAAGATTGTAAATATAAAAACATATAAATTTAAATAAGTACTTAAAAACTTTTAGTCAAAATATTCAATAAAAAGATAAGTTTTAAGTTTACGTTTAAAAACATTAAGACAAGGTGAAGATTTAAGATCATGAGGCAGTTCATTCCAGAGTCTTGGACCATAAAAACTAAATGCACGAGTCATGACTAAATTAGAATTTGTAAATGGCACTCTGAGAAGATTACAGTTCTGGGATCGAAGGTTGCGGGCAGGAGTATAAGGCTGTAACAGCTCTCTCAGGTAACCAGGAGCCACACCATTCACAGTCTTATAAATGATCACCAATGATTTGTACTTGATCCTTTGTTGAACAGGCAGCCAATGTAAGGATCGCAGAGCCGGAGTAATATGATCGAATTTCCGTGACCCAGTTAGTATGCGGGCAGCTGCATTTTGTATTGATTGGAGTTTGTTTATCTGGGCTGATGGTAAACCACTGTACAGAACATTGCAATAATCAAGTTTGCTGGTAATAAAAGCATGCACAATAGTTTCCAAGGACTCTTGATCAAGATATCGCTTTAGGTATCCAATGTTGCGAAGATGATAATATGATGATCTGCACACTGATGAGATATGTGCATCCATAGAAAGGTGAGAGTCCATAGTGACACCGATGCACTTGGCGGTAGATGTTGGTGCAATGCTGTGGCTTCCGACCTGCAAGGATGGAACACTAATTTTTTGACCAGCTTGTTTTGAAGAGATCACCAGCAGCTCAGTCTTGTCATCATTCATCTTTAAATAATAATGAGCCATCCATGCTTGAACAGATGATAAACATGATTCCAGTCGACTAACGGCAACATCAAGCTCATCAACCTTGCAGCTGAGGTACAATTCACTGTCATCAGCATATAGATGGTAGTTAATGCCATTACTACGGAGGAGAGCCCCGAGAGATGATGTGTAAATTGTAAATAAAATCGGCCCTAACACAGATCCTTGTGGGACTCCGCAATCAAGACACACTGGATCTGATTTAGTGCCCTTAATCCTGATGACTTGTGACCTGGAACTCAAGTACGATGTTAACCATGTTAATGCAGTTCCGCCGATACCAAGGTCACTGAGGGTCTGTAGTAGGCGTTGATGGTCAACGGTATCAAACGCTGCTGAGAGATCGAGTAACAGCAGCAGAATAGCCTTTTTCTTGCCGATAGCACAGATCACATCATTGTGTACTCGAAGTAGTGCAGTCTCAGTGCTATGTCCTTGCCGATATGCTGACTGGAATGGTTCAACCAGGTTGTTGCTACTGAGATATGACTGAAGTTGTGAGGCAACAACTTTTTCAATGAGCTTCGATACAAAGGCCAAGTTAGAAACTGGCCGATAGTTCTTAAATTCCTCCGGATCCAATGATGGCTTCTTCAACAAAGGAGATACTACTGCAGATTTATATATTTCGGGAAAAACACCTGTTTCCAATGATCTATTTATAATAGCGAAACAAATATATACATAACATAAGCCATGTGTTTACAAACAAATTGTCAAAGCCTTCTGTTTATACCAACTTCCATCAAAGTTTAAAGTTGTAAGTTAGCAAGTTTGTAGATTAATCAAACAACTCTGTGGGGATTATAACAGTTGTCTACTATGAATGCTCACAAAGCTGATAAAATTCTTACTCTGACACTGTGTTGAAACAGTGATGCTCAATACAGGAGGATCAACATTGGCTAGAAGCTGGGGAATCTGACCCAGTTTGAAATGACATCACAGCTTGTAGTTAATTTACATGCAATGCGAGAATAGTGTCATCTCTGACATCACAGTTCAACAGCATAGAAAAGAACTTGAGATTCAACGTAAGTATGACGAGGACTGTAACATTTTTACTGACAGTCACATCGAAACTTTGCAGGCAATGATTGCAATCTCAACATAATTTTATCTTGCATTGCTTCCATCAACTTTTGGTATACTTGCATGACAATATATATATTTTGTTGATGCCAAGGTCCCTAGCAGAACTATCTGATAAGGGGAGATCCCCCAAACACCATCTTCCTCCTGTGACTGGGTATACCAACACATGTAAACGAGCGTCATGCGTCAGTTTCTGTGTAGGTTCAGCAGTTTGTAAATACAGACCTTTGATTCATGTTTTCTCCTCAATTGTGAATGCATAAATTGAACATGGTGGATAAGTTAAAGTTAAATGTGATCTTTACAGTTAAATTACTCTTTTTTCCGTAAAAGGGCAATTCCGTAAAGTCCGATTTACAGACACTTTAGCAGCTTGTGTAGCCCTACAACCATACCATAGCTTTTTTTCATTGTTATCCTGGCATGAGGCCAGGTAATAGGGGTATCAGACAAGCCATCAACCAAAGCTCCAAGTTCAAAAGGAGCTGAGCTACATCAAAATATCAGCATTTCGGACGTACATCGTGTGATGTACGTCCGAAACGCTATAATATATTTTGATGTAGCTCAGCTCCTGTTGCACTTAGAGCTTTGGTTGGTGGCTTGTCTGATACCCCTGTTACCTTCCCTTATCCCTATATAACAATGAAATAGCTGAGATATAATGGTAGGGCTACACAAGCTGCTAGTGTGCCAAATCTGTAAATCTGAGTTTACAGAATTGCCCAAAATCAACAATGATCTTGCATAGTAGAGGCTTTTGGATGACTCCCTTGAAATTCTGCCAGATGGCTTAAAATGTTGGAATCGGGTGATTTTGAGCATTTTAGCACACCTCTTCAAGTTGAAAAGATATCTCCAGTGCTCAATATTCTTTCATAAATGATACATGAGCAGGTAAGTGTTTTTAACCGAAACGTAAATGTTTGAGGAATCACAGTACATGTAGGTACACTTATAGGCCAGAGAATTGTGCCTGATGTTAAAAAAAAAAAAACTTGTTAATTTTACCAAATACCTGACGTGATTTAAAAATCAATAGGATTTCACTGGTCATATAATACACCCCTGGCCTGACATTCACGAAACAGCAAGATTTTAAGATGCCAAAAACCTTTTCAATTTAAAATTGTGTCTCTTTTGCGTTTCAGTAGTCTACTCTTGCGTTTTTGTGATAGGATTTTGAACTTACCGAAGCTATCTGAAAAAGTTCGGAAATGCTGAAACGCACATAATCCAGTCCCACTAATTACTTTGAAGTAATAGAAAAGGAAAGTTATTCCGAAACAAAGACATGTTTGTTCGGAATAACTTTCCTTTTCTATTACTGAAACGCACATATTTCATGAGAAGATGATGAGGTCATGAACATATCAAGACATGTATTCCACAGGCCTGTCTCCCTTGTAATTACTCTTTCCAATTTGAATAAGAAAGTAAACTTGACAATACAAGACATTCCTATAACTCTATCAGATCTTTTTCTTTAATTCCTTTCTTAAATTTAATTTGAGGAGGATTCTTTTCCCAACATTATTTTCAAAACTCGCAGTATCATGGGAGTAGAGTAATTTATTCTTGTGTCATACTCATTTGATTTCATCCTGCTCAGTTATACATATCCTTTTTTGCTTTCAGAGTAGTAAATCTCATGTATATATTTTTCATTATTTGGCATGTTCACGAATTCGTGGAGGTGTAAAAACGAGGTTTAGTGTTAAAATTAGGTTTGGAGTAAGTTCTAGCCAAGTTTAAGATTGCAATGTTCGTAATTACACATACACAAATTCGTGAATAGCAATATTTATCACTTACACGAATGCAAAATTCGTGTATTATGTTCGTTTTTTTCAGCTTTACAAATTCGTGTACATGCCAAAGAGTGAAAAAGATATACCTCTCATGTATATATTTTTCATGATTTGGCATGTTCACGAATTCGTGGAGGTGTAAAAATGAGCATGTACGAATTCGTGGACATGAAAAAAAAAACACGGAAATATATGTCCTTTATATACGGTGCAGATTTAGAGGTATTAAACCTCTAAATCTGCACCATATAAAGGACATATATTTCCGGTTTTCCCAGAAAACATTGATATTGCAGTGTGTGGTAGTAGGCCTATTGGGAACAATATTTGTGATAATAAGAAAAAAAATGAAGCATGATTTCATCCTCAGTTGGGGTTTTGTTTAATAAGCTGTATGTTTTTATTTGCATCCTCCTGAATTATTATTTCATATTTGAGACACAATGCCTTTTGTCAATAGAGTAATATTCTTCCTTTAATTACTAATAAGATAGGACTTCAAATTACCAATTATTGATGAATTAATCACGATTTTTTTATTCATGCGATTCACCGATTCATCGTGCTGACATAACAGAATAAGACCCAATTAAGCCAATGAGACTGAATCGAGTTCGAAATAGTTAATCACATCGTTCTTTAATATTCTAAAGAAAATTTGGTGATGAACTTCAAATTATAATTTGGGTATGCAGGAACAGTGCATTGATATATATAATCATATTATCTCCGAAGTTCCCTTACTCTAACTTCTTCCATGTATACCATGATTGAATCGTTTGCAACTGAAGGGCAAACTCTTGGCCAATTGTAAAAGATCTGTTCTCCGATTTTGGCCTATAGATTATCACTGTCAGCTTTAGCTAGAACGATACATGTATTGAGCACTATAGATCCACTATATACAACATAATTCTATGACCTGATTAGCAATGGGTGCTGTGTTTTGCACAGACTCTCACTTATGACCAAGACCAAATGCGTCTCTCATACCAGCGTGTCATAGGTGCGGTGTCCCAAATACACTGCAATCAGTGCTTGGCCGGTTGTGTGTTGTGAGTGCCGAAAAATTGATCATAGCAATTACACTTGAAAGAATCTCATGGCGTGATGCCCTGTTTAAACCAAAGTTGGTGCAAAGGACAAGAACTTGATTTAGGTCTACTGTGGAATCAATTTCAGTATCCATTGGCTTATAATTAGACCTATATACTAGATTTATATACCGGCAAGACATAGGCCTATCTACCGAAAACTTAATTTTTGTTCAGCTTAATCATAAAATCTTCAATTAATTGGGTATTAAAGTTGTAAATAATCAGTATAGGCTATGTTATGTATACCGCTGTTTCTTCATTAAAAATTGTCTAATTGACAGCAACATTGACTCGTCTTCTGTCACAAGTTTGTCACCAATGCAGTGAAATGGATACTTACTGCTCATGATGTTTTGTCAAACCACATTGATGAATAGAAAATGCTGTCACCATTTTAAAGAGTGTAGTAATTTTTGTAAAAGATATGTTAATGATTTCATTAATTAGGGTGTAGTCAACTACCAGTACCAAGCATGTGTATACAAGATTAATTTCTGAGAAATAACAACCTTTTTTCTTACTGAATGGGTCCTGAAGATTGCAAAATTATAATTTATCATCAGTTTTTTTGATAGAGCAGTGAAATAACAATCGTCTAACCAGATTACGAAATCCCGTTTCGGATAAATTCTGATTAACTGGGCCATTTCCGTTAAGACTAATATCCATGAGTTCAATATTAAGCCAATACCATGATGTCGTGTATTTCATACAACAATGGGCTATTGACAGCAATGTAAGAAAAATAGGCCTAACATATTAACTATTCAGGCCGAAATTGATCCCACAAACATGAGCACAAATAAGTGCAGGCCTGGACAGCAAATTGAGCTCATGTAGGGGAGAGCGGGGCACAGTGAGACGGCGGGCACAGTGAGACAAAGCCCGTAGCATCTACCTGGTACTGTTTACAGATTAACCCTTGTTTGTATAGTGCAAAAATTAAGTAAGTGAGAGACTGAGAGACTGTCCTATATCTTGAATGCTTACGCAGCATATCGAGAGTGGAGTTTCAATATTTTTGTTTTTAGCCTGTAAAAGTAAATAATTTGGCTAAACGACTTTTTGTTATAATTCCCAAGAAAAATGGTATAATGCAAAGCAATTACCAGGGATTCAAACCTTGGTTGCTTGTCTTAGTTTAGTGAGATGACTAACCACAATGCAGGCTTCCGGTCCGCAGGATTCAAAAGTTTTATAAACAGAGCTGCATGGGGCATAGTGAGACAGTTTGAAGTGGGGCACAGTGAGACATAACAAAATACACTCGAAAGGACATGAATGTAATGCATGGCTCACAATTCACTATTAAAAACAAAATACCTGCTATAAACTACTGATTTTAGTGAGTAATATCCAGAGGGAAGCGTCAAAGAAGGATTTTGATTAGGATGTAACAGGTGCGGCAGGTTAAATAAGTCGTGCATGTGTCCCATGCGATGAAGTTTCAAAACATGCTCAAAAAAGGACCTAAAAAATCACCTGGCCAGCTGCTTTTATTAGAGTACAGTAGTTTCTGATGCAACAATTGATAGAATAATTCTGCAGGTCCTGATGATTGGCGGTTATGACAGCAGATGCCCTGTCTCACTGTGCCCCGCCTGCTGTCTCACTGTGCCCCGCCCACGGGGCACAGCGAGACACTTAACGAGCACGTACATAATTTAAAGTTTCTCCAAACCTGTAAAAGGTAGGAACCTGAAACTATGTGACAATATACCCAATGTCATTAGCTATAATGTGGACCTGATCTCATTTAACTTGTTCCTGCCAACATTTTGGAAGACTTGAAAATAAAAAAAGTGTCTCACTGTGCCCCGCTCTCCCCTAACTGAAAAGTTGTCTTAATTGAATACGATGTTCCCAGAAGGCCAAAGAACAAGCTGACGAAATTTTGAAAACTCACGTCAAGCCCAGAAAGGCAGAACAAATAGGCCTGTATGATAGTTTTGCTTAACATTGACCATTGCCCAGAAAGTTCAACTAACACAATTTCTAATAAGAATATAAATCGACCATTGTTTAAAAAACGCTCTTTCCTTGATGTAAGCATGGTCTGTGTTCCAATGGAATGTTTTCACATTTTGTTCCTTTCTTGTTGATCTATTAGGCTGTGATCCATGACGTCACAATGTGATGACGTAGTGAACAGAGGTATCAAATGATTGTCTTTTGCGTGGGTGGTTCCGTTTTGGAATGAGTGGTGTCAATAGACGTGCATGATTCCGTCTTGGAATCAACAGCCTGTGTCTAAGCTGCACAGTCCTCTGTTTCACATGAAGGTGCTTTCGGCCAGGATATGGCACAGTTGGAGCAGTAGGATGCAGGTGGCGGCTGATTGGCTGAGCAAGAAACCCACACAGTCAGCAGCCAATCAGAGGCGAGGGGAGGGGCCAATGGTGGCGTTAAATGACCGTCTTGTTTCTATAATGTTCACTTCTTTTTCCAAGGGACAGCGCATTTTCTCAGGATTGGATTAAAGGGGAAATCCTAGCGCTGGTCACCTCGAAATGCTAGGATTGTAGAGCAGAAAAGACTTGATCCCCAGAGAGCAACAGCAGCGGACTTTTCACAGCACACAACAGTCCAAACCAGGTTGGTCAAGTGACTTTCTTTTACTCTTTGTGACACATCTGTGACACACACAGCAGAATTAGTGCAAAAGTAATCAATTAACTAGTGACAAAGTTAACAGGGCTGATCCTATGCGGTGTACCACAAGGTGATGGCTGTCAGGAAGGCCTGTCTCGTTCAATGCCATACCTATAATATATAACAGCACTCAGGTTTATTGATTTGTAAGCTAAAGCGTTGGTCCACAGACCATTTACACAGATTGACACAAGTATTTGTCCTGCAGTTTTTGAAAGTCAGCCAAATTGTACCAATTAAAACGTTAGTCAAAATGATTTAATAGCATTTTAACAGTGACTCAAACAACATGGTCATAAAGCAAATGGTCATAATGCACTAAGTTACTGAAAAAGGTCACTTTCCTTGTAATTGGCTCTTTGTAATTGTCATAATTATCATGAATAGGCTAGCTCTTTGTTAACACTGCACAAAGCTGCGGCAATTTTCTATATTTTCCAAGAACTGAATTGTATTTTCATGCCAAAGATTATAGGATAAAGTATGTCTCTCTTCTCTGAGCTTATTGATTAGCCTTTTTGCTTTCGCAACATAATGTTTTCCTATTTGATAAGTGCTGTAGTCATGTCACTGTATGTTTTGTTCTCATCATTCCGGATTTCCCCCCTAACCTCCTCCTCTGTCCTCTCCGATCTCCTTCATGCTTTATTTTCTTGTGCTTCCTTTCTTTTTCCTCCAACCAATCCCCCTTCCTTAAATCCTCCTTCTTCAAATTCCCCTTCTTTTTAATCGTCTTTCTTTCAATCCTCCTTAATTCTTTCAATCCTCCTGCATCTCATCTTCCTCCCTTCAACCCCATTTTCTTCCAAACTTTCTTCTTTCCAATCCTCTTTCTTTCAACCTTTCTTCTTCTTGCCTCCTTCCTTCAATCCTAGTTCTTTCAACCCAGTTCTTTCAATCCGCAGTCCTTCAATCCTAGTTCTTTCAATCCTCCTTCTTGCAATCCTAGCTCTTTCGATCACCTTTCTTTCAAATCTCCTCCTCCTCATTTCATTCACTTCTCCTCCTCCTCCTCTATCTCCTCCTCTTCTTCCTCGTCCTCGTCCTCCGCACCTCCTCTCTCCACCTCCTCGTCCTCGTCGTCCTCCTCCTCCTCGTCGTCCTCCTCCTCCTCGTCCTCCTCGTCCTCCTCCTCCTCGTCCTCCTCCTCCTCCACCTACTCCTCAACCTCCACCATCACTACCAACTCCTCCTCCTCCTCTTCCTCCTCCTCCTCTTCCTCCTCCTCCTCTTCCTCCTCCTCCTCTTCCTCCTCCTCCTCTTCCTCCTCCTCCTCTTCCTCCTCCTCCTCTTCCTCCTCCTCCTCTTCCTCCTCCTCCTCCTGCTCTGCTCCTCCTCCTCAGTCTTCATCTCCTTTTCCAAACTCCACAGCACCCCTCTCCCTTCCCCCCCCCCCATAAATCTTCTATTCTCCAACCAACTCTTTCTTTGCTCAATCCGTCAATGGCTTCAGTCAAGTGACAAATATTTAGGCAGAGTAAACTTATTGTTGCAATTTGCTCTTGCTAAAGACAAATCGTTCTTATCACAGAGAGCCCATGAGCTTTTCATAAACTGTAGTCACAGCAGACAGGAAACTTCCTTTCACTTTTGAAGTGCTTGGATTCTAAATAGTCTGCTTGTTTCTTAATAAAAGGAAAGATTAATCGATAGAGGGCTGATAGTAATGTTATAATTGGCTAATCATTATTCATATTAAGCTAGTTTGGTTAACATGGACGTACTATCTGGAAGATAGATAGTACGTCCATGGCTAAAATAAATGAGATTAGCTCTTTTAGTCATTACTTGATCTCTATTAGGTTTAATTAGGGGGTAGTTCATATATATGTCACGTTTTCCTTAGAGCTCTTTGCAGACTGGCGGTCCACTCTATTGGCAAACCGGCTTTGCCACGTCATTTACAGTTTTCTGTGGTCTCTAATCTTCTTATCTGATTACAATGTAATACCTTAAGTCATTTTTAATTAGCTTGTTTATTGACACCTATGCCGCTAGACATGATAAGCACTGAATGAACTGATTAACCATAACTGACAATCTCAAAGTTATGCGATGCTCCACCAATATGGGCCAAAGCTCATTTGTATGTTCTGGTGCTAGTCTTTGGAGCTGTCTGCCAAACTCGGTGAAATCGTCTACTAGTCTCTCTGTTTAAAAGTAATATGTTAAAACATATTTTAACTTTACGTTTATAATTTTACCTTTTTACTGGTTTTACTGTCTTTATTAGCTTTTACATTGTATGTATCGTAGTTTTAATCAATTCTATATTTCTATGTTCTTATCTTTACACTTGTTTTATGTTAGGGCCTTATTGTAAACCAGTATTTATACTGAATAAGCTACCCTGCCTAAATAAAAGTGATTTGACTTTGACTTTGACTTGACAGCAACAAAACATTTTAAAGCCAGTGACATCACACGGCCAAGTTCAGAGTAAATTTGGAAAGTGTTTGAACCGCCAATCTACAAAGATCTATAATAAGCATTGCTGCGAAACATGACATTGTGACTAAATTAAGCATGTACATACTATTCAACTGCGTTTGTATAACGGATTGTTTGGTTTCTACAAATAACAGGAACCAAAATGTCAGGTTCTTCTCTTATTTTTAGTTCAATTTGATTTTATTTGTGTTTTATTCATATTCGTTTATAAATACATCTGTCTTTTAAAGGTCAATCCCATGTACTCGGGACAAAAAAATGTCACAGACAGATAGATGAAAATTGATATACCGTTTAAAGGGAAATTGTAAAATGCATTCAAGGAGTTGAATTGCTCTCATGTAATTGTAGTGCAAAGAAGATCGTAATGTCATGAAAATACTGTGTTCAAAGTCTGGAGCAATATATATATATATATATATATATATATATATATATATAAATTTTGTATATATGGCAGATATATTTCTCCACAAAACCTGTACAAGTTTGTGAGAGAATTGTCGTGATTTTGGATGATATATCTTTCACCTTCTTGGAGAGGTCTAAAACAAGAACTCCAGATTTAAACTTCTAAAATAAGAATAAATAAATCCCGCAATTATTTTCTACTATAAAATCATACATGTAGCATAAATTTTACATTTTAAAACAAGCTCTGCTTATATAAATGTCTGATGAATGTTTAAACGCCATAAAATCTTTTCACACACATTGTTCACCAGCGGCCAATGAGAGGGCGAAGACTCAATTGGACCAACAGTGAAGCAGTGAAATATTATTCAACTCTCTATATCTCAGTAAAATATGTCGAAACCTGTGGATTCCACAAGAATAAAGGATAGGTGTAGATAACTCTGCTATGATTTACACTAACCCTGTAAAAGCCAGAAAGTGACACCCCACTGTTTGGACTGGGGTGTCCTTTTCCACTTATTGATTAAGGTTCTTAGGGGGTTCCCCTTTCTGAACCTGACCAGCACAGCCGAGCCAGCAATGGTCAGCTTCTATTGTCCAGGGCAATCAATGGTCATTTATGCCCCTGCCCTATGCAGTTAGTCAAATTGGTCAATAAAAGTTTCTGATGACCAAGCATTCTCTGGGTGGCATTCTGCTTTGGATCAAGTCAAATTGCAGTAATCACACAGGGAGTTCCAGTAAAACCACAACTATAAGTCCTAATCAAATTACAACCGAATATAAATTATGTAATGCTTGTCAGTACTAGTGTTGGATTAAGCTTGAAATCTGTGATTATATTGATATTCTATTAACCAGACGCTTATAGATGCTTGGTTTTTTGTAACTATTCTTCTCTAGTGTTACAAATGGATTGGAAATTGTTCGGATTACCATCAAGATAAATCAATCATTGCGTCAAGAAAGATGCCACAACTATGAGCAAATCAAAAATGATCGAAGCTTCATGAAATATTATCATAGAATCGAACTTTTAATTATATGATTTTGGATCGTAGCCGGAACAAGGAACTTTTGGATGGCCAACATTGAAGGTTTTAATCATTCTACTTTTCCTTTTCTCCGTCCATGGTTCTCTAAAGGATAAAATACATTCAATTAATTGCGTCAATAATGTTCTATCATACTATTTCGGATACGTTTAGCTCAGTTGGTAGAACATTGGAAAGCCGCTCGCTGGGTTCCGGGTTCAATTCTTGCTCTGGCCGGGTCACACAGACAGCAGTTCCAATTATCCTTCGTCTCATTGCTGTCTTCTTCGGAAGGCTCTTCCTGTCCTAATTAGCCTATCAAGAGCAATAAATACAGAACATAAACCCTAATCATCCTCCCACCCTCTATCTATTATGTAATGTAAGTCTTGGGACATCAGGGTTAATGGTTCTTGGGTCCCCCGGGAATAGGAAACAGAGATGTTGTATTCAAGCAATATTTGACACCAAGATCGAGGTTGGCAGTTTCCAGGAACTGGATTGGCGGATTTCAGCGAAAAAGACACCTCGGCGAAACAAAAAAGACACCGCAGCTTATCAGGTGCACGCCAAGCCACAAATGGTGAAATATTCATGATAATCTGAGGAAACCAAGTGAAAAGGCAGCAAGAAAAATGGTGAAAAGGGTGGATTGTTAGCTCAGGACTTTGCACAAGGCAGATAAATGGTCATGTGACTTTTGTGCTGTGAGAATAATACATGAACTTGATGTGATCTATGTGTCAAATATAGCTCTGTAGTCTGTAAGTGGGGGAGTTGCAATGAGATTGTTCAGGACAGTGATAGCTCATGATGCTTTCTTGCTAGCTCAGTTTTTTGAGCAGGACGTTGATGAGTCTTTAGTATTCAAGAGGTCGTGGATTTTATTTCTGTCTATATAATTTCTCTCCATATATGTTCTTTTCGTGCATAGGTAACGAAAAATGTGCTTTTATTTTGTCTCCACAAGCACGAGCAGCGTACAATACGATACATGACAATTTTCTTGCAGCTTTATTTTTTACCGCATCTGGATGTATTGATCATGATATCGTCCAGCAACTCCAATTTGAGGTTGTGCTTTTGGATTTGCATGCATTAGAACGTGCTGCCTCTGGTAGATCATCACTGCACATACATTTTGGAGGAGTTTTGCTCCAATGAAATATAATTTCATATAATAAATATCACATTTTCCAATGATAGATTGTAAGTAAGCATTATCTATCTATCTATATTTATATCTGTCTATGATCTATCTATCTATCTATCTATCTATCTATCTATCTATCTATCTATCTATCTATCTATCTATCTATCTATCTATCTGTCTATCAGTGTTGTAGTCGAGGCCGGGACATCCGAGGTCAAGACTGAGGCATGAGCATACCAGACCGAGACTGAGGCCACCAAAATGTGGCCTCTAGGCCGGCCTCCATCACTGGCCAAAGGCACTTGAGGTCGAGTCCAAGGCCAACGATTGTGCATCCAAGACCCAGACAAAGGCTGAAGCAATCAAGATACTGCCATCTATCTATCTAACTCTTCTATCTATATTTAGCTATCTATAAATAATATCTTTTCGAAGAAGAAGACAGAAAAAGTCACAAAACGAATACATTTGATGCAATATTCAAAAGGTTCTTCATGAATATTTTCCTAAGCCCATATGTTCTTATTTGGCCCAGCGTTTCCAGTTTGGGCCAAATGCGAAAAACAATTAGGGAGGGACAATAATATGAAGACTCATAGCCTGAATGGCTCATGATATGTGTGGTCCACCCAAAAAGATCATCTTTTTGCTTAAGTATTCTGGGGGCCAGTGCGCATGACCGGAAATGCTTATTGGTGTGATTTGGCGAAAGTGTGAGGGCCGGAGGGGACACTTAAGATGTTAATTGGCCCCTTACGAGTGGGCATCCCCATAAGATATATGTGACATAATATGGCTCCATATTGCATAATAGGCCATAACATCAAATAATTAGCCCCAGTCACGATTCCCAATAATGCTGAGATGCTGTCCCCCCAGGCTGAGAAAAATACGAATAGATGCCATTTCTCAGAAAAGAAGTACCAAGAATACTAAGAGTCGCTTTTCTAATAAGAGAATTAACAAATAAAGACCCAAAATATCATGAGTGTTGGCAATAACTTGATGTGTTTTATACAACATAAAGAAAAATGTGTTTGAGATTAGATTAACACATTGGTTTATCACAAGCAACAGTAAATACATATAGAAGACTCCTTGGTTTTGCTTGTCGGGAACATCAAATCCTGAAAGAAGAGGCCGAATAAGCGCAGCCGCAAATCCATGACATTACCACTTTTTCCATTCTATTTGACCAACCTTTTAAAAATGCATACAGTTTAAATCAGCCTCTTAAACCAAATTAACAAATCCATATGCCCTTCTAGATGTAACAGCTCATTTTGTGCATAAATACAGGATGCAAACCCCCTGATCATCCATCTCTTTCTACCATTGGACTAAATTGATGTTTTTTTGCACAGTAGTCAACTTTTTACATATATAATATAGATATGCTTTCCACTGCGTTAATTAGCAGGCTAATGGACATTTCTAGTACACCATATGGCCATTAAAGCGTTGTATTCCTTGTATTGCGATTGTTGTATATATGTGCATTTGTCATATCTGATTAATAATATTAATGATATTTTCTTTTACTGCCACTTGACAGTCTATTGCAAGTCAACACCTTAATTGGTTTCTTTGTATATCTATAAACTGTGGGTGATGGTGGAGGGGTAGTATATGAATATTTTTTACCTTCAGCAAGTTCGCTGAAGGTTTTGTTATCACTAGGGCAAAATGTTGTCCGTCTGCCGGGCGGGTGGATAGATCGTTTCCTGGCCAGCACTCAACCCCTAATAGGCTATTCGATGTACATGGATGAAATTTGGTACACATATAGCCTGTATGGTCTAGTTGTGCCTTTTGATGATCTGGTAGATATATATTCCATACTTTTCAAAGTTTAAAGTTTTTTCTCCTGTATCAAAAAGACAAAACCACATTGTATTTTCCAGTAGACCCATTGAGTGAAATCTGTCCTCATGGACATCAATTAAGTCATGGCATCTTTGCAGTAAACTGTTTTGAACAACATTACAGTGTGATTCAAATATAGGATGCACAATTTAAAACTTGCTGATTGCTCACTTGGGAGCAATTGGCTTGTTCCTGTTCTTCCTAATTTTACTCATGTAGAATAACGCTTTGTCTGGTGGTGAATTGAGATGCATAATTTGATCAAAGAAACAGTTGCAATATAATATTATGTCAAATTGACTATATATATCAGAAAGTTGTGTTGAATAATTATACTGAACAGACAACAATAGAAAAAAGAATAGGAGTTACATTGAAAAGTACATGGTAAAATCAGCTGCATATCCTTTCGACAAGGACCACACAATATATTCGTTCTTACCATAAAAGCGATATGGTCTTTTACTTTAAAATTACTTTTTTGGGTATAAATAACAGCCATTGCCTTAAAAATGAAGCTCCTGGTTTTGAGATATTGGCCAAAATTATACATTATGTCAAAAGTACTACATGTATATATAGATGCCAGATCAACACATTTGAATAGTTTTACTGATGCATCTTGGCAGAACTTTTAAAGAACTGAACTGTTTTACAAGACTCGTGAATGAAAGCAATTAGTGTTAAGGCATTTGTGCTTGATACTGGCCTGTGTTCCTGGCAGCTCGGTTTGGCTGACAACAAACACGTTGTGTTGTTGTGAATTGTCATAATTTTATTATTAGATACAAAATAACAACAGTTAGTTGTCAGACATTTATTGATACAATACTGTGGTGGTCATTGTGCTCTGATATATGTTAACATATATCGATAACTTAAGAACAGAATCCACACAAACCGCTGATAAACTTTACATAAAAAACGAAGAAAATTACTCCATAGAGTGAAAGTTTCATTTTCATTTAATTTTCGATCAAGCACTGATCATCATCAGAATGAGAATAGCAGAAGAGGAGATTAATACATAGAGATTGAAATATAAAGATTACAACAGAGAAAAACAACATCAACATAGATTTAAACATAAAGATCAAGCAATGGAGAGAGAAACAAAATTAAACAGAATTATACAATGTTAGCATTTATCTAAATAACTGGAATTCTCTAGAAGCTTTAAGGCCATGATTTAGCTGAGGGTTATTTTGTCTTATGGCAAGGGCTTCTTTAAACAATAAAAGGGACCAGTGAGAGGCTTTGTCAATTAAAGTAATGTTATCAAAAATCATATTGTAAAGTGGAATGAAAGGTTGGTCAAGGAGTGTATGAGGTAAATTTATGATATCATGGAGGTGTTTAAAATTACAACATTGGGTGATATGATTAAAAATTTCACTATTTGGTTTAGCATGCTCCTTAATGCGAACAATGATATTCCTGTCAGTTTTACCTATGTACGTGGCAGAGCAGCCGGGGCAAGTAAATTTATATACAACCGAAGATTTGTATTCCTTAGGTGTAGGGTCTTTTACATTAGTAAAGAAATTAACTTTTGTAGTTTGCCAATGTATTTGGAATTTAACAGGTTTGTTAAGAAGGCGTTTAAGTTTGGCTTTTAGTCTTCTGACAAGGTTTTCACCCTGTTTTCCAATGTATGGGAGTGTTATAAAGACTTTTGGGATATCAAGATGGGGAGTGGTGGGGTTGGGTGGTCCAAATTTAGGTACAAATTGTTTTATGAGACGGTTGGCTAAACCTTTAGGGAAACCATTCCATGACAGAAATTGTTTTATTCTGTTTAATTCAATTTTGAGGAGATAGTCGTTTGAACAAATTTTGTGAGCTCTATTTACTAATGACCTAACCCAAGCAATTTTAGTATACCATGGTTCAAAACTATGATAATGTACATATTGTCCTGTATGGGTTAGTTTACGGAAGACAGTAGTTGAATTTGGTGTAATGGAAATATCGAGAAAATGAACATGGTCCACGAATTCTTCACTAGTAAATTTGAGCTGGCTATTGAAGGAATTAAGTCTATCCTGTATAAATTGGAAATTTTCGGGCTTTGCCAAAACAAGTGTGTCATCGACAAATCTAATATAGAATTTTAGGATATCTTCAGAGAAGAGTTTGTCAACAATTTCCTTTTCTAACTCAGTCATAATAATATTTGCCAGAACGGGCCCCAGGGATGATCCCATTGAGACACCATCAATTTGTTGAAAAAGGGAACCATTACACATAAAGGGAGTTTTTGTACATGTATCCAACATAAGCTTTTTCAAAGTTGACTTTTTAAGATTTGTAACAATAGTTTTATCTCTATAGATACGGTCTAGGACTACATTTATAGTTTTGGACAATGGAACATTAGTGAAAAGTGATTCTACATCAAAGGAAACAAATCTATAACCTTCATCAAAGAGGTGTTTGGGAATATTTTGAATTCTATGCACAGCATCGAAAGTGTCTTTAACGGTGTATTGGTTAGAGGTAAGAGGGTAAAGAATTTTAGCAAGAAACCGTCCAACATTATAGTAAGCACTTCCAGTTGTGTCAATAATGGGGCGAAGAGGGGGTAAATTGTCAAAGTCTTTATGTATCTTAGGCAGTCCATGAGCGCGGGCAGGCATGGTGGCAACTGGTCTTGCAGATTCGTATTCGTCATTACTTAGTTCACCGCGATTCTTTAATGTTCGTAGATAACTTTGGAGTGTGGTGAGTTGAGTCAGCGTGGGGTCATTATTAAGTTTACGAAATTTAGTGTCATCTGAGAAAATATCTGACAACAATTCAAAATACTGTGTCCAAGTCATTATTACAATTCCATTTCCTTTATCCGGTTTTAAAATCGCAAATTTGGCTTTAAGGTTTTGGAGTTCACGAATATGTTGAGAATCAGTTTTAAGTCTTTTGTCTTCAAAGTCCATGAAATTACAAGCGAGTGATCTGAGTGAATTTTTAATCCTTTCACATTTCATATAGGCATTAGGAAGTAGATTTTTGTATTGTAACTGTTCATATATATTTTCTACGAGGACAATCATTTCAGACTCCTTTGGTCTGGTTGCAAGTCCATATTTAAGTCCGTATTTCAAGACAGTCTGTTGGGGTGGTGCGAGAGTCACACCACTGAGGTTTGTAATAACTGTGTTAGGATTGGGGTGACATCCAATCAACGTGTCATATTCCTTAAGCAATTTGGCAAATTTACGTTGGTGTCTGTCTTTAACCGGGTTACAGTCTCTGTGGGCAAACGATTCAGCAGTAACCCTGATGCATGTCATTTTAAGCCAGTTTCCATGGGTCATTAATTGTTGTTTAAGGAGTGGTAGTTCAGCTTTGAGTTTTCTTAATTTTCCGTTTTGTTCCCGAATTGCATCATTAAGTATCCTTTTGTGATATGATGCTCGTAATTTATGTCTTTTTGAGTTAAGATTCTTCCATCTAACAAATTTAGGGTACACATTGCTATCCTTGCAAGTGTTGAGAAATTTGATATCAAGCTGTAGCTTAAGTATTTTGGAATAACATTTCTTGTATTGAAAAACGAGTGCATGTAAGTTGGGGTCAGCAGAACGGAGAGTTTTCCAAAATCCACACAAACCGCTGATAAACTTTACATAAAAAACGAAGAAAATTACTCCATAGAGTGAAAGTTTCATTTTCATTTAATTTTCGATCAAGCACTGATCATCATCAGAATGAGAATAGCAGAAGAGGAGATTAATACATAGAGATTGAAATATAAAGATTACAACAGAGAAAAACAACATCAACATAGATTTAAACATAAAGATCAAGCAATGGAGAGAGAAACAAAATTAAACAGAATTATACAATGTTAGCATTTATCTAAATAACTGGAATTCTCTAGAAGCTTTAAGGCCATGATTTAGCTGAGGGTTATTTTGTCTTATGGCAAGGGCTTCTTTAAACAATAAAAGGGACCAGTGAGAGGCTTTGTCAATTAAAGTAATGTTATCAAAAATCATATTGTAAAGTGGAATGAAAGGTTGGTCAAGGAGTGTATGAGGTAAATTTATGATATCATGGAGGTGTTTAAAATTACAACATTGGGTGATATGATTAAAAATTTCACTATTTGGTTTAGCATGCTCCTTAATGCGAACAATGATATTCCTGTCAGTTTTACCTATGTACGTGGCAGAGCAGCCGGGGCAAGTAAATTTATATACAACCGAAGATTTGTATTCCTTAGGTGTAGGGTCTTTTACATTAGTAAAGAAATTAACTTTTGTAGTTTGCCAATGTATTTGGAATTTAACAGGTTTGTTAAGAAGGCGTTTAAGTTTGGCTTTTAGTCTTCTGACAAGGTTTTCACCCTGTTTTCCAATGTATGGGAGTGTTATAAAGACTTTTGGGATATCAAGATGGGGAGTGGTGGGGTTGGGTGGTCCAAATTTAGGTACAAATTGTTTTATGAGACGGTTGGCTAAACCTTTAGGGAAACCATTCCATGACAGAAATTGTTTTATTCTGTTTAATTCAATTTTGAGGAGATAGTCGTTTGAACAAATTTTGTGAGCTCTATTTACTAATGACCTAACCCAAGCAATTTTAGTATACCATGGTTCAAAACTATGATAATGTACATATTGTCCTGTATGGGTTAGTTTACGGAAGACAGTAGTTGAATTTGGTGTAATGGAAATATCGAGAAAATGAACATGGTCCACGAATTCTTCACTAGTAAATTTGAGCTGGCTATTGAAGGAATTAAGTCTATCCTGTATAAATTGGAAATTTTCGGGCTTTGCCAAAACAAGTGTGTCATCGACAAATCTAATATAGAATTTTAGGATATCTTCAGAGAAGAGTTTGTCAACAATTTCCTTTTCTAACTCAGTCATAATAATATTTGCCAGAACGGGCCCCAGGGATGATCCCATTGAGACACCATCAATTTGTTGAAAAAGGGAACCATTACACATAAAGGGAGTTTTTGTACATGTATCCAACATAAGCTTTTTCAAAGTTGACTTTTTAAGATTTGTAACAATAGTTTTATCTCTATAGATACGGTCTAGGACTACATTTATAGTTTTGGACAATGGAACATTAGTGAAAAGTGATTCTACATCAAAGGAAACAAATCTATAACCTTCATCAAAGAGGTGTTTGGGAATATTTTGAATTCTATGCACAGCATCGAAAGTGTCTTTAACGGTGTATTGGTTAGAGGTAAGAGGGTAAAGAATTTTAGCAAGAAACCGTCCAACATTATAGTAAGCACTTCCAGTTGTGTCAATAATGGGGCGAAGAGGGGGTAAATTGTCAAAGTCTTTATGTATCTTAGGCAGTCCATGAGCGCGGGCAGGCATGGTGGCAACTGGTCTTGCAGATTCGTATTCGTCATTACTTAGTTCACCGCGATTCTTTAATGTTCGTAGATAACTTTGGAGTGTGGTGAGTTGAGTCAGCGTGGGGTCATTATTAAGTTTACGAAATTTAGTGTCATCTGAGAAAATATCTGACAACAATTCAAAATACTGTGTCCAAGTCATTATTACAATTCCATTTCCTTTATCCGGTTTTTAAATCGCAAATTTGGCTTTAAGGTTTTGGAGTTCACGAATATGTTGAGAATCAGTTTTAAGTCTTTTGTCTTCAAAGTCCATGAAATTACAAGCGAGTGATCTGAGTGAATTTTTAATCCTTTCACATTTCATATAGGCATTAGGAAGTAGATTTTTGTATTGTAACTGTTCATATATATTTTCTACGAGGACAATCATTTCAGACTCCTTTGGTCTGGTTGCAAGTCCATATTTAAGTCCGTATTTCAAGACAGTCTGTTGGGGTGGTGCGAGAGTCACACCACTGAGGTTTGTAATAACTGTGTTAGGATTGGGGTGACATCCAATCAACGTGTCATATTCCTTAAGCAATTTGGCAAATTTACGTTGGTGTCTGTCTTTAACCGGGTTACAGTCTCTGTGGGCAAACGATTCAGCAGTAACCCTGATGCATGTCATTTTAAGCCAGTTTCCAAATTCTCACTGGTCCCTTTTATTGTTTAAAGAAGCCCTTGCCATAAGACAAAATAACCCTCAGCTAAATCATGGCCTTAAAGCTTCTAGAGAATTCCAGTTATTTAGATAAATGCTAACATTGTATAATTCTGTTTAATTTTGTTTCTCTCTCCATTGCTTGATCTTTATGTTTAAATCTATGTTGATGTTGTTTTTCTCTGTTGTAATCTTTATATTTCAATCTCTATGTATTAATCTCCTCTTCTGCTATTCTCATTCTGATGATGATCAGTGCTTGATCGAAAATTAAATGAAAATGAAACTTTCACTCTATGGAGTAATTTTCTTCGTTTTTTATGTTAAGAACAGAAAGTTGATTGATTTTTTTTTTCCGAATAGCTGCACCATCCTAAATGTAAGACAATTGTGTATGTCTACATATGGTTATAACAAAGAAGCTATGAAATATTGATGAATGTCAAATTATCCTTTATAATATTCCATTAGAATTATCAACACCAAAAGTGGTGGGCAATGTAATCCTCCCATGCCAAATATTGTTAGCCCTTATCTGCTTGAAGCAACCTGCTCCTGTTCTGATTTGCAATTTCCTCTTTGACCACAGAAGAAGATCCAACGAAATCTTATCAAGGCATGTGCACGCCTACAAGGGTCAGAATGCTGGTCATGATGCATGATCATTGGGCAGGTGTCAATGATCTCGAAATAAGAAAATGAAAGATGAATTAATGGTAGGGATTTATCTCGAACTTCGTCAAACAAGTTTGAAAAATTTGACATTTCGTACTTCCCAGCCCTCAGCAATTCAGACATCTGGAAGCAATGGAAGAGAGGATACTACAAACTGTCCTTCAAATTGTCTCTATATTATATGTTCTGTATCAACCAGCAATTTGCAGTATTATAAAGCTCTCAATTATTTTCAATTATATCAACGAGACCTATTTTCACAATAACAATGGATTTCATGGGCCATGTAAGGAATTGGAGACCCAGACATGAAGAATTTGAAGAGGTATGGTTTGGTCGGATGTTTTAAATATATTATGATAACGTATTGTAGACTACTATAATAGATTCCCGGAATATATTACACCAAATAAAGACTGCGGGGCCCAATAGGATTCTACAGGACTTTTATAGAATTTGATGACAAAGCTGATAGCAACAGATCAAATTGAGTCAGCACAGCAGAACATCTACTGGGGTCAGTGAATCCGAACCTCAAACTCCCATCTCCTGACCCCCTCCCCCTCAACTGTAGCATCTAAAGTGCTGGAACCTGTTTCCCATCACCTATGCCACCAGCCGCAGCCACGACAATGTGATTGGCCACCCTGTGACGTCACAAAGCAGTGTAAGCACCCCAGGCCACGTGATTTCTGTCATCCACATGCCCTCTGGCAAACTGGTAGGCTTTCAGTCCAAACTGAATCCCTGTATAGAGTGAATGACTTGACGTAAATGTTCAGCTTAGGTCTATTCTGGATTCAAGTAAATATATCCCACGACTCTTTGCTGCCTTTCAGTTTTAGACACTCAGTATAAAAGTAACTAAAAGAGAAGTTGAAATGAAATGTGAATCTTTGCTCACCTGATAACTGATTTGCAGAAGGATGTCTAGAATTATGTTATGTGAAGAATTAACTTTTCAAAATTTTACCTGAGCTCTAGTTCTTTGTCTTTGTGCCTTGGTATTGGCTCGCTGAAAACCGTCATCTGATGAAAAAAGAATGAGACTGCAGTTTTGCACCATGTTTTGTGGCTTTATGGCCTTTTTATTTGAGTTCGCCTGTTTGCTTTATTTTTCACAAGTGAACTTTTCCTTTTAATTCCACCGGCAGACATTTCACACTGTGCACACCCCATTGACGCCATCTTGTTTTGCAAAGGTTACCCGGATGTTATCCAAATGTTGCTCTTGCCACGTGACAGGTCATGTGATAGCCACAGCTGTTAGCCAATGGGAAATCCAGACGTTTCCAAATTTACTCCAACGATTTCCCTTCTACCAAATGGTTTTATTTGTCGCGTAATGACGTAATGGCAAACAGCGAAATGGGTTCGTTTCAAATTGTTCTATTTGATCAAAAACCAATATGGCCGAAACTTCCTGCAGTCTCTCAAACTTTGCAAGTTGCAAAACCTCTACTGAATCAATGTAATATTTTGGAGCAAGATCGCATTACTTATTCAACTTATTTGTCATGCAGGTCTATTTGTGATGAGTTACAGACAAACTGACAATTTGTCATTTACTAACTTGTGACCTCATTGATAAGTGCTTTTAGTGAGTACTCAGAAGGTGACTTGTTTTAATAACATTGAAAGTGTAGGCTATGGCCTCACAATTTGTGTATGAGTCATAGAGAATAGTATTGCATGGATAGTGATATGACCTCAAAAAGGAAATTCAAGTTCAGTTCTGCAAGCACTTATAATTCGTCGGCTGTAAAATAAAATAAGAAATATAAATCTTTTACTCCTGCCAGAGTCCCAGACTGATTAGCTAGTCTAATTCTCAGACATCTCTTGAGGTAACCAGTGACTGTCAGACGACTTTTTAAAAGCTCCGTGCATTAGTGGATGTTCAGAATGAAGAAAAAAAAACACACCAGACAATTAAGTTTGAGGACAGAAAATCAGCAACTCCAGTGTGACAAACAGCTCGACAGAAGTAACGCATCACTTAAGACTTGTAGAAATCGGCTATGACATGAAATTGTGCATTAAATAATTTGTGATTGTACTTGCAAATGCAACAAAAATTGAGTCTGTAAATCCCGAATCCATTTGACAGGCACCGATGCCTGGTTGCATAAAGCCATTAAATCAATTAGCAAAGTGACATGTCCCACCCACATATAAAATACAAGTTTGCAATTGAGTTAAGAAGCCAAAAAAAAGTAAAACACCAACAGCTCAGCCAGCTTATGATACACATGACACTGCATATAGACGGTGAGATTCCACATGAATTGGGGAGGAATTTCATCAGAAATAGACCAAGACTTGCTGTTGTATGCTGTTGTGTGATGTTATATATGTGCCAGTGTGAATCCCGATGGCTTGCTGCAACAACGCTGGATAAGAATGCTGGGTGCCGGATAACGATGCTTGGTAACAATGCTTGATTTACGACACACATTGATTGAGGACGACCAGGCAGGACATTGATTCACCATTGCTACATGGAAGCTGCTTTATGACACTTTCTGCCTCCATTCCGCAAAATGAATGAATCGTAAATCTTGATTATTGCATCAGCCGCAGACTTATTCGCTTATTTACCCAAGTGTGGAATGGCCAAGGGAAATATTTGATAAAGGGAAATGCCAATATCAACAATATCAATTACTCTTGATGATGGACTGCCCGACTGACTGGTAGGTAGGCTTGCGGACTGCCTTGAACAATGGCTGTAGCTGCCTGGCTGTATTGATATATAGGCCTATACCACATATCCATCTGGCCGGCTTGGCTTTGTATCTGGGTGAATGAATGACAAGAAGGAGAGATTAACTGACTGATTTACCAAGTAACTTACTTATCATTGACTTACTGACTAACTTAGCAACTGACAGACAGATTGACAGATTGGTTCACCAAAAGAATTACCCCCCAAAAAAACTGACAAACTGACAAGATGGTGGGATTAACTGACTGATTCACCAAGTAACTTGTGGATTTACCAATTAACTGACTGATTTACCCAGTAACTGACGGATTAACCAACTAAGTGACTGACAGATTCACCAAGTACCTGACTGACTCACCAACTAGCTGACTGATTTACTAACAAAATGACTTATTTACCAAGTAGCTGACTTATCACTGACTGGCTAACTCAGTAACTGGTGGATAGATTGGCAATTCATTTAGTGAGCCAGTCAGTCAAAGAACAGACTAATTGACGAGATTGAGAGATTTGACTTACTCTTTGACTGACCAACTGGTGATAAGATCGAATGACTGGCCCACAAAATGAGTCACTGACTGATTTACCAAAGTAACCGACTTATCACTGGCTTACTGACTAACCTAGCAACTGGCAGGCAGATTGACTGACTGGTTCACCAAAAGAATTACCCAAAAAAACAACAACTGACAAACTGACAAGATGGAGGGATTAAATGACTGATTCACCAAGTAACTTGTAGACAAACTGACTGAATGACTATCTTCCCGACAGGACTGATCACACAGCAACATGTTGACATTGGAAATGTACTCAAATATATAAACATAGACAAAAATATTTATATAAGATGGTCTTGGACTGCCTATACATTGTCTTCCAGCAGTGCCTCTTTTGGAAACAGATTGTATCCAAACAATTTATGACACAGATGATGTAATTCCCTGCCTGAAGTAAGAGCATGACTGAGAATCACTTTGGGCAATCACGAGTCCTGAGTGAGAGATGGAACTGACTGCCATGAATGTACAGCTTGTACCTTTCTAGGTGGGATACTATGAGGTTATACCATGGGTGGAGGCAGTATATCCCTTGTATAGTCACCCAAGATCCAGTATATCCCGAGACCCGAAGGGTCGAGGGATATACGGGGTCGAGGGTGACTATACCAGGGATATACTGCCGCAACCCATGGTATAATCTTTTTATCCCATTTCTTTTTTTTTAAATACTTTTATTTTATATCAATGTAAAACAGTTTTAAGCACTCAATGTGAATGCAGCTGTGCCACAAAAAAATCAATACTCTTAATTGGCAGCACTTAATTGCCTTAAATCACAACAATCAGCAAATATGCTGGTATCTACATGCTAATAAGCATGATATATAGGGGCACTGTTGCCTTTTGATTGGTCAGTTCCAGTATATCCCTGTTGATCTCATTATCTTTCAGTATATCCCTGCTGGCTAATTAGCCAAAGGAATTTGATTGGTTGAACTAAATATATCCCTGTTTCTTTCTGTTGTATTTCCCTCTCTCAATCTGTATTGACCAGGGAAAAGCTCAGTATGAGGGACAAAAGTTGGCTAGACATGGGATAAAATATGGTACAACACACTGAGCATATAATATATATATCTTGCTTGACAGATAACCAATCTTTAATAATACATTATTTACCTGATGTTGGGGAAATGGACTGTCAGAACCACGATATTGGTTGAGGAGTATAGGCCTACAGTAATCAGTATATCTGGTTGTCACAAGCATTTTTTATTTCTTGATTAATAATATACTATGATTGCTGTTCAGTATGGTGAGCGACGGTGAGCAGATTTATCTGGAATGGGCACTATATAAAATCATGATAAAATGATATATTGCTGTGTAATACAATGCATATATGATGACCTGCCACAGGAGAGGATGAGCTGTAAAATTTGAAATTTTGAGTCAGCTTAAATGATTGAGTGAGATGGTTGCACAATTCCTTTGAGCTGAAATAGCTTGTTTGTTTTAATAATCTGTCCATTGTCATAACTGAAAACAACATGCTATGTCAGCTCAAAAGAATTGTCAAACCATCGCACTCAATAATTTCAGCTGACTCAAACTTCCAATTTTACAGCGTAATGATATCATGACTTGTAGCACTATAGAGAACTCATGGATTGAAGTTTAGAATGGCTGTAAAGTTAGACATACAGGTGTATCAATGTATAAGCTTACACAATTGTCTTATTGTATTAAAAAGTTGCCGTTATCACAGACTTTCCACTCAAGCAAAGCAATGTACATTCTCTAGGTGAAGCTCTGAATGCCGAAGAAGACAAAGTCAGCAACTGCAAACATGCTGGAAGTCATTAATGTCAGAAGAGAAGCCTCAAATGTTCTAGGTGTCTGTTACAATGTACCACTATGACAGGATTTTTCTATATCTTGGT
The DNA here is from genome assembly GCA_026936325.1 of Platynereis dumerilii. Lineage (NCBI taxonomy): Eukaryota > Metazoa > Annelida > Polychaeta > Phyllodocida > Nereididae > Platynereis > Platynereis dumerilii. Next base: position 31,503,345 of record JAPTHN010000011.1, read on the forward strand.
GACATTTAACTCTTACTATTTCGCAATTTCCTGCCAGTTACTTCAATGTTCGGCATGACGCAATGGATTGCATCAGATAGGAATACCCAAGTGGCACACGAGTGAGATCGAACTGCTCCTCTTGGCACGTGGCCGCCACATGCACTTCAGGGCTTTGTGTTAATCCATAATAAGATGACACTGTCATTCTCTCTTTATCTTCTTTGTGTATTTCATCTGCTTTAAAAACACACCCAAGCTTATTTGTCGGTTATATAGTTATTTCATGGTGCTTATGTTGCATGAATGTGTCACATTTTATATATTTTTCCTGGCTTTGTCGTTCCTATTCATATTACAAAACACACCCAGATCAGATAAAAGTGATTATAGTGGTCTTCAAGCCTGATTTATCAAGGGTTTGGTCTGATTTTGTTAATCATATTTTCCATATGAAACCCTTAGATCTGAGAAATTGTGGAGATCAGCATAATGCAGGATTTGATGCCAAAAAATCTGACAATATGTGTGACAAAACCAGTGAGTGATAAAATGTAAGTGTTAGGGCTTGCCAGCGTCTAATGAAGGGCATCAATTGCTTTTCTCCAAGTGAAAGCTTCTTTAACGATCAGCTCAATTCACGTGCATTGATCCTCAAAACATAAAAGAGAGATATCTGGCAGTGAAAGGGTTTGCTCTGTTTGAGGTTCCTCTAAGCTCTCATTTGGCACTGTCTTTATTGAACTAGATACCCAGGAAAAGGACAAGATAAGTAAATTCTGCTTGAACTTGTTCATTTATGTTGCTATTATTTAATTATTCAGGGTTGGTAAATATGGTGTAAGTAAAGGTGGGTGTTAACTTTGAACTAAGTAAACCTGGGCCATCAATATATACCTGTGGAACATGTGGATGGAAATCTTAAAACTTTACAATCCAGGTAGCATGATTACATTTGACTGTTTGAGAATAACGAATATTCCCCAGAGCTCTGCAAAGAGAAGCTGAAATTATAGGCATTCTGTGCTCCTCCTGTTTCTACTTCCTCTCTTTTTCATAAACATTTCTTTCTCCTTTTTCTCTAATACTGCTCAATTCTCCCTTTCTCCTCAATTCACCTTTTCGTCTCTGCTTCGTCTTTTTCTTCTTTCTTTTCCTTTAATCACTTTACAACAAATTATCTTCTTCTAATTTCCATTTTGACTTTTTCCTCCTCTCTCTCGCGGTCTGCTTACTCCTCCTTCTCCCGTTTCACAATTTCTTCCATTTTCCTCTTTCTCTATTATATCCTCTTTGTCTTCTCTCCTCTTTCTCCACATTCTTCTCTTGCTCTTCATTTGTCCTCGTCTGCCTTCTCCTCATTCTTCTCGATATCACCTGTTTCTCTTGTTTCTCTTCTTAATCCTCTTTCTCCTCTCCCCATTCCCTCTCTTCCAATTTCTCCTCCTTCACTCCTGTCTCTTCAGTCTCGTCTTTCTCCTACTACTCCTCAGCAATATATTTCACTCTTTCTTTTCCTCTTTCTCATTCATTCCTTCGTCGTTCTGTTTCTGAAGTTACATCAATTATACATGCATATACATATACATGTACTGCTCAAATCACGTGGTGAGATATCATAGTTGTTCTTGGATGCTTTGTTAAAACATTGAATTAGAATGTGATTTCACTTCTCATGGACACAGTTTTAGCTCTAGGTCCTAACTATCCAAGCAGACAAGAGCTATTGCAGTGACGTGTGGTATAGAACAATACAATTCCCAGGCACTTCATACTGAAAATGGTCGAACTTTAGCAATTAGGAGTGTTTTTCAACATGCACAAGAAATTGGAAGATTGTCTAAGTGAACAATGCGCAGAGCAATCTGTGCATTTGGTTTATTCATTTTGAAAATAGCATCGAACAGCTTTTTTAATTAGTCTGTAGAATGCCAAGATTGTTTTTAAATGCTTCAATGAGTTGATTGGATTTGCAAGGACTTGTTTTGTTGTTCTATGAAAAGAGAGTAGAGCCATTGTGCTTGCGTTGGAGTGCTTCGTGCATTCACACTTTCAGGAATAATTTCTGAAGATAATTTGAAGAAAAATTGACATTAATAATGGATGAACAATGCAGCTACAGCAAGTGCACACCAAATAAAGATTGGATTTTCAATAGAGCGAATGTGATAGTTTGTGTCATAGCCGAGCGGTTAGGTGACTTCCTCGGGTTCGAATCCTCTCCTCGACATGGAAATATTGGAGTCGATTTCCTTCTTGCAGGCTTAAATCATTGCTGTATGAACAACTGCTTTCCGTGCTTTGGCGAGGGCTCCTGTGGTAGATTCTGGACAGGTGTAATTACCATAAAGTCAGCTGGATTTGTCATCCGCTGATGTGACCAATATCGTACCTGAAGCTCTTTTACCTTTAATCAGGATAAAAGGAAAATATGGTTGATACTAAGGTAAAAAGTGATGATACGTTTTTTTAAAATTATAATGTTCATACTTACTCTTAAAAAATGGGAACAATCCTTCAAATACGATGAGCTTACAAGTTTCCTTACTTCATATGTCACTGCCTGTCTGAAATTTAAATTTTATTTCAAGCTTATATATCACAAGCAGACATGCACTGAGTATATATCTATATATGGATTGAAGTGATAAATAGAAATATTTACTTGATGTCAAGCCAAGTGATGAATGAAAATACTTGAAAAATACACTCTACAACTTCTTCTTGGAAGCCTGGGGTGTTTACATCTGGGTATACCCACCTTGGAGTGGACAGAATTCATCCATGCAGGGCTCTCAAGTGATCCATCAATTTGGCTCTTTGTGTGGGCATAAGGCAATTTGAAAAGCAAAAGGTCAAAAAGGACCAGTTGCTGCTTACTTTGGGTTGCCTCTGGGACCAAGGTCATTTTCTTATAGATCTAGTTACTTTGAATGAATTGGTCCACCGTGGCCTTTTTTGGCTGCATTTAGGTTAAAAGTAGTAAAGGACATGGAAATAGAAATGAACATGAGATACATCATATTTCTGTGAAGGGAAAAACTAACCACTTGAAGTATTCAGATGGAAAATCGATTTCAAGTGTGGATGATTTTATGTTTTATGTTATACATCAACAGTTACTATGTACACTGGAATATATCATATGCATGGTATTTTTTAAGTAAGGCAGTGATATCAGTGTTTTTCTTCACTATTACATTTTGACTCCATACCACAATTTTTCCCTATACCTTGCTAAGTAAGTGTTATCGACCGCCACAAGCGTCAAGAAAAATACTCTTTCCATTACTTTCTTTACAAGCAAATTTAGTTTCGCAAATTCAGAAGTAAGGATTCGTTTCAGTTTTTATACTTTTCCAATAATACAGAAATGTCAAAGTTTGTGAAACTTTTAAAATTTGCATAGTTCAATACACAGACCAACATGGGAAGATATATGCCTTTCACCACAATTTCCAACTCATTCAGTAAAGGAAATAAGCTGTGACTTTTGTAGAAGTGCATAAATACCACTGCACAAACTCCACACACCATCTATGTACATTCTAGTTTTGTCATTGGCTATGTAAAAAGTGTGCTGACATATGCATACTTGTAATCAAGTTTATCTTTGTGATATAATCACTATATTGCACATGACATCTGCTTCCTTTACTAAGAGGCTTCAGTTTCAACAACAGAATGTTTTGTAACTTAATTAACGTTTTTCTCTTCTTCAGTTTTTCATTTATCTGTCAACAAGACATGGTCCCTTTAAAAGCTGCCATGCCCAAAATCTCTGCCTCAGGCCTCGTTCTGAAACCGTCTGTTAATTGTTTTGCAACAAACACCGATGCGATACACTTGAGGATTTCAAAATGTTGTTTGCAACTCGAAACATTTTACAAACTGATTTTGAAACTTCAAACTTGTTGACAAGATGAGGGAGAAGAAATGGTCACATAACAAAAAAAGCAAACTAATAATAGGCCTATAATGAGTTGTTTTGTCCATGACTTGAGAGGCCTGGTTAATAACTTACTCCTAATGCGCCATGGGAAAAGGTACACCCACCATTATAATGTCAAGTGAACATGTTGAGCATTAGGAGAGTCCCTTGGTGCCAGAAGAGACCTGACCGGGAGGGTCCTTGTCCTTGATATAGCCACGTGAGAATTATCTAGTTCAGAGAGGCACCGCTAGGTGACCTTTGCCAACGGAAGTGAGCCAGAACAATGCACAATGCCCTGTTATCGCCAGCGTAACCCTTCTGACTATAAGCCACAAGACAGGCTGAGGACCTCTTTGACTTCCGGTTTCCCCAGCAACCAGCACTTGATCATGCGCAATGATAACTTCCGCCCCCACTGCCCCAATGCAGGCAATTGACAACCACTGTGCACTCAGAACATGCAAAGGTCTTGTCTCATGGTGCGCTGATCTTTATTGTGTACCTTTATATATCAGGGAGATCGAAAACTTCAAAATGCAAATCATGTGTTTTGTTCGGTTGGCAGAGCGATTGAAACAACAAATCTATCTCATTTTTTAGAGTTCGGTGAACTGTGATAAATTTGCCCTCTGAATTACATTTAACACACTTCATATTTTCTAAGAGGAATTTAAGCAACTTCAGCTGATTCTTTTCACCAAGTAATACAATCAGTCAGTCCTTTAGGTACAGTAAACCACTTCTGCGCACTGCATTTGAACATTTATCTAAAGGTTTTCTCTTTGAAATGTGCTTTTCCTTTGGCTCCGTAAAACAGAATTTTGAAAAACATTGAATTATTAAAGAGTGTGGAAACATGCATTCTTTTATGTCCAGATTCAGCTCACAAGAAAAGCATATACATATATATATATATGTATCTGTGTGCTGTGTAAAAAATAAAGGGCGTGAGGGCGTTTCTTGGCATTGCGCTCCAATAAGATCTCTTTATATTCGTTCTTCACTTTGGTAAAAAGATTCACCTGTTGAATAAACATTGTTCCGTAGATTATTTCAGGAGACCTTTTCGCTGACCCCGTTGTTCAGTTGTTCTTGCTGTTTCCATTGTGTGCCTTTGTTAGAATGTCAGCAACTTCTGCTCCATTGTAAATCAAAGAGGAAAGAGTATGGAGGTTAAAAACAAGCTGAGAATATATTAACAGATCCATGAATAGTGAATTATACCCATGCATTCACCTGAATAGAAACTGTAGAAAAAGATTTAAAAAATAGCACCACACTTGAACTCACCTGCAGTATATCTCCAATGACCCAGAAGTAAGCATTGAATGTCGAAATCACAGTTGGATCATATTATTGTCTCCTTAAATACTCAGTATTAAAGAAAGGTCATGCAATTACAGTTGTGAGGAGTCTGCGGACTGGAGTTTTTAAGACTTTCTTTTGTCCCTTGATCATGTCTATGTGGTACGTGGTTTTCAATCTGTGCCTCATAGATGTACATAAACAAACATTGTTTCAGCCTATAAGGGACAAAATTGCACTAGTTTAAAAATTGAAGACTATCATTTTCTAAGACTTTCTTCAGTCCATCAGTTAAGAGGTGGGGTCCGCAGTTTTCAATCTGTGCCCTCATATACATACTAAAATACATCGTTTCAGCTTATGTGGTCTTTTTTGTGCTTGATTTATATCTGAACACACCCACCACATCAGAAGAAGGCAATTTCCTTATGAGGTGAGGTGGAAACGATGATCATGCAAACTGATACGCTTGAGTCTCAATATCAAATGCCATCTCGTGATGCCTAGTCGCTTCAGGTGTTAGTTCACATTTCCTTTATGGAGTCTGGTTTCCTTAAGCTGCCAGCTTGTTTGGACTTTTGTCAAATCTTACAGATCTCAATAGGAGTCTTAGGCAATCCTGGAGAAACTACAGTCTTTATATCCATATATCGAATGATATAGCCTCCCAAAGAGATCTATATAGGGAATCCAATCATATGGGAAAGAATTGCATTAGTTTTCAAATCGCGACATACCTCGGTGCCTCGTAACTTGATTTAAAAGCAATCTGTACCCGATGTAGTGGCTTCTGAGTCTACAGACATAGGGATGTGAGATATATATATGGAAATAAAGGATGGCCTCAGAGCAGAGCTGATTTATAGGCAGGCCAATGGCTCATGAAGACATACACTATTCATCACAATTAGAGGCTGTCAGTGTACTTTCCCCACATCCCCTCTCAGCTGATGATCTCATCTGTCTGTCCGTCATTGCGTAATCACGCCGGACGTTCATTACCCGTTTGATGATCAGACCGAGGCTATCCCCTTACTGGAAAACAACAAGCAAATCTTGGCATCCTACTTCATAAAGTGCTCATTGATGGATGTGCATGGTATGAGTCCGTAATAAATTAAGGCATACTACCATGTTGGTGTATACGGTCATATATCATGGGACTATGACAAGTGAGGCCGCAGCCTTCAGGATGAAGCTCATATGGGAAAGGCGTGTGAGTCTGTGCGTACTTGACTTGCATTTTATGTTGTCAAGCCGTGTGGTAAGGTAGACTGTGTTGATACATGGGGTTGTTGGAGGAAGTGAAAGATTCAAGGTTTCCTCCGACAAAATGGAGCATATGTTTTATGTTTGTTTGATCTGTCATCCATGTTCAAATCTAGCTACATGTGTGTAGATTATGCCTCTATCGGAAAACACACTTTTGTTTATTCATTTGGAGCCAATTGGCAGTATTGCCAGATTAAAGCAATCCAATTTGCTTTAGCAAGCGTCAACAATACCAGCCCAGTTTGTGATGACTTCATTCAACTACAATTTATATATAGTGTGTGTAGTTTTAGGTCTTCTTATTACTAGTTTTGTGCATTTCAATATGTTGCATCAGACCGCCCAACAGAGTTTGCATGGACTCGTTCAAATGAAAACGTGACGTAAGAAGAATTTACACACTCAACCAGAGAAGCAAGTCAATAATTATTAGAGGTATATATTTGATCCGCAATTCTATTAACATCTTCCATTCCCAATTATAATGTGCTCAATTGTGTGGTTAGTGAAAAAAAATCATATCACCTCTTCTCAACTCCTCATAGTATTGTCTGTTCCTCTTATTGTTGCCGATATATGGAGGTTATCACTTTTTGTTGGCCCCATGAACCCACACACCCAAAAGTGTGAGGATGACAATACTCTCATACCAAACCCACCTCCCCCAAACAACCACAGTGTGGTACCCCATGCAGTGTATCATGTCTGGAGCAACTGATACTCCTTGATGGATGGACAGAAGAGATGTGGTGTTGTCAAAATCCATACTCTGTTCAAATAGATACACACTTTTGTTGGGTGTTAGATTGCTTTGCAGCCAACAATACTTTATCAATAATGGGTGGGTGTGGATTTTTCCATCTCCCTCAGGCTGAAACACCTTTTACTTCCTCCAACCAGAATAGCTGAAATAAGTAGATCTGTGGCAAAATGGTTTAGAAATTAGAACACGAGGAAGAAGTCCAATTAGTTTCAAAGATTTAATTATTTTGCTTTTTTGTTGTCACATTTCCCCAGACGGCAGAATGTCAGGGACTTGCCACTTAGTTCAGCGAGTGCTCATGTATTATGATAATCTGATTTTAACAGCGGTTTTCATTGAAGTGATGAAATGCCAAATAGTTTGAATTACTGGGACAGCTAGATTGCTAAGTGACAAACTATAGAGTGAAAGGTGTCAAAGAAAGAAGAATTGAGTGACAATCATTGTAAAATATTTGATTTGCCAGCCTAAATATCAGTCGTGGAAACTGTATGTATCAATCAAAGGCCAACCTGGAAAGTGGAAATCAATATAACAACTTCAAAAGGCCGCAGTGTATGATGAAATGAAGTACGAAAGTAAAATTTTGTGGTGTGAATTGCTGTCCACATCAAAACTCATCAATCCCTTTTCAATATTATTGCCGTCAATCACTTAAACAATAATTTTATTGCATTCAGTGTCTTTATTTGTTGATTTTTACAACTGAGGAATCTATATGATTTCATCCAGGCAGTCTAACCTTCAAGCCTAGAATATAATTACCAGGTGGTCATATTCCCATTATAGTTTAAATGTCATGTCCAGTGCTGCAGATGTCTTTATCAGGAATAAATCTAATTGTACATTCAAGTTTTCGATTAAGCTTAACCATTAATTTGATACAATTAAGTTTCTCCAGGCAACGACGCAATTCTGTTTGAGAGAATCACTTTTGTACGTGTCGTGCGCAATAGATATTTTCTTGAAACTTCTTAGAGCGACAAAACTTAACTATAACGTCTGAATTCATTCCACAGTATGTTAGGAGATAGAACAGGGTTGTTATTTACATGAAAGTGTTGTGCATTATTGCTTTCTGGAGTTCAGAATTAAACTCCTGACTATTAAAAGTAAATTACAAAGGATCATGCACACTTCTAAAGGAACCATGGCAGGTCCATAAGGAAAGCGTTTCCAAGAGAGCTCAATATCAACCTCCTTTATATTAGACAGTATGTTAACCTTTCAGTTTCTGATGAAGGTCAAACCGGTTTTCCTTAATTCGGCTATTGTACCCTCCCTGCACTCAAGGTGCTAAATATATATGCTTCCAGAAATAATAATATCTGAAATCGGTGGGATCTGAAATTGATGTGTGAAAATATGGCCTCATGAATGAGTCGATATGTCATAATGATTTACTAATGACAATAAATCAAAAGCAGTTCCTCAATAACTTCCTCATATCAGCTAGATTGATTGATTGCTTTCACAAATTGAATATTAGCGCCTAATGAAGATATCGTTCTTACTTATTTTACATGTGATTAATCAAATTTGTCAAACTGTTAAGTTAATCAAGATTCGAAATCTGGAAGACTTGTAAAGAAGATTAACTCTTCAATTTTCTGATAAAATCTTAATAAGGACTTGACAATTAATGTTAATAACACCGATCCTGTATGACAAGCAGATGCATTTGTAATATATACAGATACAATTATGTACATCAAGTATGTTGAATTGTTATTATTGATCTGTGTCACTAATCAGCCTATAATAATTTAGTGACAACTACCCCAGCATCAGCGGTCCCATGTATGTTTCACAAACATAATTATGCTAAGGATTATAGTTGCAAAAACAAATCGACAATGGTCAATAATGAGTTTTTTTTTGGTGTTGTTTCAGAAGATGCATATGAGCGTGGGCGGATGGCCCCTCCTTCTGCTGATTATCGCCCACGGATCCTCGCTCCAGGCCCAGGATGCCGACTCAGAGAACATGCGACAACTGCTGCAGAGTATGATGCTAGAAGATGCCCTCTCGGCCAATGACAACTCACTAGGTCAGTCATGTGAATGCTGCTCTGCTCTGATTGGTCTATCTCTCAAATGCTGCTCTCTCATTGGTCTGTTTGAATCTTGCTGCTGCACTGCAGCGACGTTTGCTGCAATGCGTGCGCATCTCTTGCATGTGACATGCGCAGTCGCGGCTGGGAAGGAATGGTGGTAGGCTTTAGTGTGTACAACTTAAATTCATGAAAATTAATTTGGTATCCCATCCAAGCTCAAGTTGATAAGTTCAACATACCATTCCATAAAAGTGATCTGTGCAATACATGAACTTACTTGTGAAATTTTCGAAACCAATTCTGTTCCTTCCCGGTCATGAACGCAAGCAGCATGTTGGCATTTCTTAACTCAACTAAGCGTAAACGCATTAATGTTGCATAAACCGGCATAAGAGCATTTACTGATGAATGACATTTGCATTAACTGAATGTTCGTAACGTAGCATGAGTTCCATGTTTTAATAGCATCTTCCATTATTCAGAAGCACCCAGACAATGGCAGACGTTGTCCTTGGGTAATCAAAACTAAACCTGCTTTTGATTTCAGAGCATGCGGATTGTCAATATTATACTGATGAATGTTGTCAAACATACTTTTTTATCTACTGTATGACTGTTATGTGCGCGTGTGAAACACTATAAAAGCATAAACTTTAAATTATATACGGACCATATAGCTTGTTGTTGGGAGCATTTGAATCACAATACAAATTAAAAATCAATACTCCTTCCACCTCTGTACTTTATCAATTGCAAATTCCCCGGAGTGTCACTTTTTGCAGCTTTCGATATCTTAAATGCTTACTCAGCAGTTCCCTGTTACAATTAGTTATGCAGAGAAAAACACAAAAAAAATCAATCATAGAGAAGAAATTTTGACACAAAAAGTTAAAACATGCAAATTCTGACAAAATCAAAGCAGAGATTCAATCAGTGGAGAATCTTGCTAAGCTACTCGCAACATAGTGTGGTTTCAAATTCCCCCAAGTTGATTTGCTGACTCAGCACAATTTGCATGCAATGGAAGTCATTCTGATTATTCCGCCTTGGGTTTGGAAAGGTCAATTTGAGAGGATAATGATAGCAAAGAGGGGCAGGTCAACAGCACCACCCAGGCATACACCTTATTACTGGCCAATGTGATTCATGCGATTGGAGGGGTGGAAGGCCTCTCATGGTCGGCCTGGTGAACTGGATAACCTGTATATGTTTATGTCAAAACAGAGTTGAAAAACACTTGAGTCAGATGATTTTTAAACGCCATGTCCTGACGCTGCTAATGCCACCATGAATAAATGATGTGGGGACTGGACTAACAAAAGCATCATCGTTTCTCCATGTAAATGGCCCATTGTCACTTTATAGCATTTTATTACCTCAGACACAATTGCCTAAATGCACTTCAGCATGCTGTGTAAATGATGTCCATTAAGTCAGTTTAGTCACTTTCAGCAATTTGGTTGCATGCGGTTACATTATCCAGATACCGAATGATTTCTGTGTTAACAAAGCCTAAGCGCCCTGGATGTCATACAATACCCTTTACGCTGCAATCCATCAGATTTTGTGCCTCCTTTTTTCCGGTACTGAATGTTATTAATAGACGCAGTTCGATGCAATTTGTGACTTACATTGTGATGCAGTGAATTGACTATAGTATCATGTTTCACAAAGAGCATCAAACCACAATTCACCATATATCATAAATTACCGACCTATTTTCAGAAATAACTGCTTTGATTTGATCCCGCCCTCCACGTTCCAGTGCAGATGGAACATTGCTTGTATCTCATTAAGCAAAACGGTGTAGCTTACGCAGGAAGACACAGGAGTTTGTGCTAATTTTGAGGCAGGGACCTTGTGGGTCGCGTAGTTGGGAGGCAGCAAACCAAATTAAATGGAGGCCCTATACGTTGCAGGGGAGGCCCAGAGGGGGACCAGCCAGATCACTATTTGCTGTCTTGATTATAGACCATTAACGCCAGAGCCCGGGGTCCTCCCTTGTTTGCTCAGCCCTTGCGATCAGATGTCACTACCTGATTGTCGGCCATATTGGACAAGTTCACAGGGGAAGTCAAGACGCGCGTGTCCCTGTCAAAAGACACGCTGCAGTCAACTTAAGCAGTTGCCTTTAACACGCTATAGTATCAAGGTATCCATTGCGAATTGCGATGGTATTGTGTCCCGACTCCTGTGCCATATTTGTGGCTTGTGGACTGTCTGGTGTATATATCCACATTGTCAGCCACAGCACAAAGGAAGGTTTGATGAGCACAGCCGATTTTGTGTCACCAGTCGACAGATCTGACCTCCTGGGACCCCTCGGCTGCTCCTCTCTGACCACGGAGCACGTATCGACGACAGTCCACGCACCGCACAATCAGCACAAATCAAGTCAGACATGACTCGCAGACGGTTGGTAAAAACCAAATGCACTGGGGTCGCTGACTTCATTATGAGTGGTTGCTGTTGTCATCATGCTCCCGGATTGTGCTGACAATTGAAGGTATTGTTCAATTGAAGCTGCATGTCCACACAGTCTGTTGTCCCAGAGGGGCGGTGCACTTAACCTCTCATGCAACTGCGGCCACCCCTCTGTCTCCGGCCAACCTCCCTCCTCTCTGTCATACCCAGCCTCCTTCGGGATTACTAGATCCTTTTGACTCTGTTTGGACCTCCATTTTGCCCTCCATTTGGCCCTCAATTTGCAAGTTTATCCTCTATTCTTCGCTGTTTGCGGAAGTCACGACTTCTTTTTTCTTCTTGAACTTCTCGAGTTTGTATTTCATTATGCGACAGCTACAGTCCTTCCCATTACCGAATAGCTGAAACCAGCCGTGGCAGTCAACAATTGTGATTGCTAGACCAACGCTCAATCTATTTCGCAATGATAAACATTCATCAGCGTTTATGTTTGAACAAAAAGGATGGCCGTAGACAGTCAGTAATGCTATAACTCCACAGAATTTCGGTCAGGTTATTAAGCTGACACGTCATTTTTCAGTATAACATATTTTTGTTATCTGATGTGAGTGAAGCTTTTTTCTTGGCACTGCTTTATCAATTAGTTGGACTGAGCCAGAGCTAGTGCAGTATCTCAGCAATCTGGCAAAAAATATTGAGTATATTTATAACTATGCCGTCAGAATTAGTGACCTTCTGGTTGCGAAAGGCAAGATTAGAAAAAAATCACCAAAGGGGAAAATTAAAGGTGATCTACCTGCTTATGTTATTTGAATTTTTAAAAAAATCTCTAATTTAATTTAGCTATATATATTGTCGTTCGAGTAGTAGGAAACTGGGAATCCTTGAATTTCTGGAAGAACGAATGAGCAGGATAATGAACCAATGAGGTCTAAATTTCAAGGAAAGAGTGCTATGTGGATAATTATCATCTGCCAGAGGGCAAGCAGTTGGCTTTTCATCAAGGATGGCATTTCTCACAGAATCCTGAGGTGTCTGCTTCCTTGCAGTAGGAAGTTGCCAAGGTCATATATTATCTTTCACTTTTTCTCACCTCGCTATAATCAACCTTCTGCTTAGAAACAGCAACCTTCCACTTACACACAGCAAATAGCATATACTTAGTATACAAATCATTTGTTTCCAGTGTTTTGTTGTTCTCCTGAGGTGCTTTGTTTCCTTCCTTCAAGATGTAGGCCAATGGCCCAATACACACACTTCATGTGCGTCTTACATTTTATACTAAACACTCAGAGAATCTCCTCCCATTAATTATCCCAAAATTAGTGATTTCTCGATTTTTTAACTTCCGCATTTATACCCTCAAATATATTTTACATATAAATGCATAAACATTTTTCATAACTGAGAGGAAAGATACGCAGTACTGAAATATTGTTTGCATTTATAGTGTGTCGCATTGATTCGGTGGTTACAATTTGCACCTCAACCCGCAACTTAACGGTAAAATGTATAAAAAGAAAGAGGGATAAAACAAAACCATATAAAACAACAATGAGGTTGGAAGATGCGCAGTATCTGGAAGAAGTTTCTCTCCTTCTTTTATAAACATTTATAAATTGTTCTAAATTTTGAATAATGCTAAAACGACCACACCACCCTCTTGCAAAGGTGAATAATACCAGAAACACCTCATTTTTCCGTCAGGTCCAATTGTTATTCCTGGATATCACTCTTCCTTCTAATTGCCCAAAAGATTTCCTTTCCTTTCTGTTCTCTTCTCATTACCTCCACTTCTTCAATCCCCTCTTGGTTAACAAATTGCTTAATGATTAAGAGAGGGAGAGAAGGGGGCTGCCAACTCCAGTGAGATATTATTACCATTGCTTGCCATGCTCTCCGCCTTTTGGCACTGGAGTAAGAAGATGCATGGGGGTGATTGCTTAATGCCAGTTGGAGAGGGTGCAAATCACCAGCAGGAGGGCCACCTGATTGCTCTTATCTGGAGCATCTTTGCCTGTTGCTGAAACTGCGTCCCATCTGCATGGTCCATCATTAGGCAGACCATCAGTGCAGGAAACAGCATCTTGAGGCCAAAGAGATTTATGGGGGTCTGCAACAAGTCGTGTGCCTTATCAAGATGGCTTTTCTTATTGTTGTCTTGTTTTTATGAGTCTTGGCTCTCATCCACTTGTCCTCATTTTCTCTTATCCTTATTCTGTTCTCAGCTTTTATCTGTTTACGGAGAATTGTGATTCATTTGACCATTGTGGTTTTATTAATGGCCTTGCTCTCCACCCACCACTTGTGCTTTATATTTTCATAATGACACATCAATTAAAGACCACAGCTGCAATTAGCCATTGTGTCAGAATCCAGATATTAACACCAGTGAGGTCTGCCTTTTTGACCTAGCTGCACTAATATTATGATATAGGTCATTTATAGGATAATGCCTACCCTCAATAATCATTACTTATTCCTTTGCCGTCTTGCTTTGCAAAAGACGCTATACAGCACAATTCAAGGAAAGGCATTCAAATTGCCACAGTTTCCAATGCACACATCCCCTCACCCAGCTCATTCCTTGTGCAAATTGCATCAGAATGGAAATGCAGAATTCATCGAGGCAGAGAAGGCCAATATTGGGAATTTGATAGCCAATAAAATGGGAGCATAACGGAGGTGGAATACTTATTACTTTTGCCGGACATTGTCTGTGAGGTGCAAGGGTGGCGCATACATCTCTACGTTTCGCCATTATTCTCATGCGTTTTGCACACATAAAATTTATTTTGATGGGCAGTTGTACAGCAACCCATGATCCGTGAGGATTTTGAAGCAAGATGCAGGGATATGAGAGGTTGTAAAGCATAGCAGGAATAATTGGCAAAGTAATTGTCACAATGATTGGTATTTTTGCCATTCCTCATTGGAAAGAGGTCTGCGCAGAAATGTCGTTATTGCAGGGAGGCGATCAGACAGGTTGTTGTCCATGCAGCTTTTAACAATCACCCTCACACCACTTTGTTGGTCAGACCAGAGCTTTATGTTCATGACAATGCCTATTTCTGCTTCTGATTTTTTGCAAGCAATCAGACCGGCCAATTTTGCAGGAATTGGCAGACAGGCAATTGCAAGCAATGTTGAAGGATTCAGTCTTTATAACGATGTCGTTTCTTTGACCTCTGTAACCCACGCTTCCGGCCCTCATCAGTCAATTGCATGCCGCACCAACACCCAACTGTCCGTTAACGGATGAAGGTCAACCAATGTGTGGAATGAGATGCATTGTCTTCAACTCATTTCAATTGCAGTGCGAAGGACCGTCTGGAAGTCTTGGCTCCCAAAGCATAAGACGTGTCATAAATATCCCCGAAGACAATTATGGCTTGTTGAAACTTTCTGGGGGGAGTGTGAAACCTCAACCACTTCATTGATCGCAGGATTACAAAGGCTGAAGTTGCTTTTAATTAGAGCAACTTTAATCTCATTTCTCACTCTAAGTGACTGGCAAGCCATCATGCAATTAAGCTGCTGTTTTTTTGTTTGCACCACTTGAGATGAAAGGCATTGTAATCTTTGAACTTTGCTGGGGCCATCATTTTGCGTCACTTTGGCTGGCATTGCCACTTGTCTTGGCCACCTCGTTCTCTGCGACTGCTTCTTGTTTTGGCCTCCGCTCCACCCAGGGCCACCGCCCCACCTCCCATCGATCTCCGAAAGTAGCCGACTCAGACTGGACTGGGTGGCGAATGGACACGTTAAAATTTAATTTAGATGGGTGAGGAAGCTGGCTATGGATTGCCCTGGATTAACTGCAAATGCATTAATTTGCCACATGGGACTCAGGGAAGAAGGTCGTTGACTTGAGGTTTTCTGAGGCTAGTCCCTTGAGCCACATTCAGTTATTGGAGCTGAATGGGAGGCAATTGTTATCCTATAATGCTAAAACAATTGCTTTCCCATCGACAATTCCTAGTAGCTCTTTGCCATTTCTCTCAGCTGCAGGAGAAAATTGCTCTTTGCTTCTTCATCCACAGACCACAGAAGGAGGAATTTGCATTGCAATTCTCTCACAAGAATTCCTCACAGTAGGTATGTAGATTGAGCAAGTCATTTGATCACCTAATTGAATTCGCTGCTTCAGGGTGCCCCACTTCCATCTTAAGACAGAGTATAAAGGGGGACCAAAGAGCGGACGACACTTGGGCGCGATCGCTATTGATATAGGACGTTGGGGATGTGGATGCACCCCGAGGCATTGTAATCACATGTAGATCTCCTGTCAGCAAATGCTGACGAGGATTACGACA
Source organism: Platynereis dumerilii (assembly GCA_026936325.1). NCBI lineage: Eukaryota > Metazoa > Annelida > Polychaeta > Phyllodocida > Nereididae > Platynereis > Platynereis dumerilii. The sequence goes on from JAPTHN010000011.1 coordinate 31,519,394, forward strand.
AAAACTAGCAACACTGACATGGGCTAGGCCATCCAAATGGAAAACATTTGTTGCAAACATGGCGCAGAGAAATGGAGACAGGGACGTCAGAAATCAAGACATCCTGTAACGTCAGCAATAATGTCAGACGTAACATCATCAACACAACTTGGATTAATGCCAATGAGGTTGTTTGAGGGAAATACATCCTGCTCAATGTCAGGGGTAATAAGGAGTGCCCTATGTGCTATATTATTCCTGGCAATCCAGTCTGTAGCAAGTTTCAATGGAGGGCCCAGACTTGCTGCTTTGTCACTATTGAGTACTCCAAGGACAGAAAGCGTGACACAAAGTGACATGTCGCAGACAGCGCGGCAGACAATGTGTCACAGCATAAGAGTTTGTCACCACTTTCAGGCATGGTTTCTGAGCGTTAACATCCCAACATGACTTGTCATAAACCTTTCGTGCGAAACGCCTTTCCATTAGAGCTCCCTACCTCAATTGCAACCCTATTAATTTCAATTCTGCACCTATTTTCGATAGGGCTACTCATTAATCTCTAGCTCACAGCAGGTTTCACCACTTTATTGCCAGTGCAACGAAACAACTAATGTGTCAAGGGAATAGAGGACGGTGAAACATAATGCATCGGATTGACTGCAGGAACTGCAGGAACAAGGAAAAAGGCATTTGAATTTTGGCCAATTTCAAAATTCTGTTGCATTCCGAATTGCTCGGTTGATGGATGGGTTAGCAGTCTAGTTGAGTAAATAAATTTCCATAGGACATGACTGCCTGTGGTGAGAAGATTGACATAGCGGAGCGAGGTAACAACCTTAATGGAATGTGCAAAAAGTCATGGGAATGGCGGATCCAGAAGGAACAATCCTGAAAACAATCAAGAGTTTTAGAACAGGTCTGATGAGCTTGTTAAGATAATGCTTCGCAGTGAGCGGCTTGGCTGCGGCATCCTTGTCGGTTGTTAAGCCGCAAAATGTCCCACTCTTCGGAAGGGTTTCTCGCTATTTCTTCAGCATCACTCCTTTTCCCATCAGATGCAATTGCCTCCGCAGCAGCCACTGATTGCCTCTTCCAATGACAGAATCACTTGGCACTTCCACACTTTGCCACGGCAGGTCATTTTACCCTGCCGCAACAACTGCCACATTTGCCCTATTATGCTGTCGCATTAACTGCAGCTCCCGAAAGAGATGTGTTTGAATTACTTGGGGAATAAGCTCAATATATTCTGCGGAGCATTGAACACTCGATAATTCATATGTGTGGAAATCTGTGTTCATTCACTATTCAATATTTGAAATGAATGGCTTTCCTATACCGTCAGCAGATTTTGACATATTAAAATGCTGCATGACATTTTGAGAAACCAGTCAAGCTATTCATAGAATTTGTGTAATACATTAAAGAATAATATCATGCAGTCTTCGAATGAATACGAATCATGCAATATCTTGCGAGCATTGATCAGTCGTCCACAGGCTCCAGGCCGGAGACATTTAAGTCTTATTAAAGCAATTGAAATGGCTTGAATGTTGCTATGTCTCTCAGCAATGTAATGTAGCTTCTCCGTGCTTATCAAAGGAATTACACGGAAGTGAGAAGTGCATGTCTTGTGCAAATCATCAGTCCCAGAACACATGTCAGCCAGTTGAGCATCAGTCCTGAGGCAGATGTATCAGATGCTCACATGTATCAGGTGCTTGGATGTTTCATGTACCCAGATGTATCACCAGCCAAGATGCTGCAAGCAGCCGCAAAAGACAAAGCGCTGCTGCAGTGGATTAGCCGTGATGAGAAAGAGTTGCTTGGCTTCGTCGGGTGCTCTGCGTCCCTTTAAGCAATGCGGCAGCAGAGGCCGCTGAGCACTCTAGTGTGTGATGCTGTGTGATGCGGCTGTTACTGATGCTCAGCTCCGTCGGGGCCCTTTAACACAGTTGACCATAAAATGACAGCATCATCTCCCAGGGACGTCTGCCTCCCACCGCTCAACTTCTCTTTAAATATGCACAAGTGGGTCTATAGCCTTGTCCACTGTGAATCCACTGCATTTTCCTGTGAAGTAATTGTTGCTGTCCATTTGAGTAGGCTAGGGGCTATAGTACGGGCTAGTTTAAAGTTTATACAATGTCCAGTAGATTTACTATATAGTATTCTAAGGAAAATACCTGCAATTCTTACAATTTCATATTTTTACATAACAATAAAAGGTTATCTTCAAAGTTATAGGTTAAATGCCTGAAACTAACCATGATAACCTGTGGCTCAGAAGATACCTCATTTGGCTTTCATGTGGTTAGAGCGAAAACGGGAAAGAATCTTGAGTATTGACGATGAAGGAGGTTGTTACCACGTGATGTGCAACAGCAAGCTTTGTGGTCGCCTTGAATGTTTCGATATCACCTGTATGTGTGAGACAGAAGAAGGTTTTCTAAAATAATTGTGCATGCATGCATGTGGCAATTCATGTTGATGTTGCAATGATTCAGTCATGTTTCAAAGGCATGTTGCTAAACATGTTTCTTTTTCAGAAATTCGAAGTTGGACAGGAATGATTTCCTGTGGTGGTGTTTCCCACCCGGTCTCCTGCATGTGGTCCTTTTGGGCTTTGAGTTTCAGCATGTGACTCCAGATCAATGGCCAGGCCCCACAGGCTGACAAAATGAAAGGGAGCATTTGTTGCCAACAAGTGTCTCCTTCCACAATCCCATTTGCATCCAATTTTACTCTGTCGCATGAGGCGTACTTCAGTGTATCTGTCAAACAACTGATGACCTCGACTTTTTTCACAAATTCTCTCGTTTGCAGTTAATGGAGCATGCTGATACAATGTTAATGTTGCATCTGAATATAAGAGCAATGCCACTACCACTTTTATAAAGTCTTTCGAAAAGTTGCCTGATAAAAATTACTTTGTAAAGTACATATAGTACATTGGCAATTAATCGAAATGATGTGTCCAATTTCATTGCTCTTATAGCTCAGTATGCATCACTTCACTTTCTTATTTCAGGGGATAAGCACTTGGCAGCTCCATAAGCCTTGTGTATGTGATGTTACAGCCTTGCCACAATTGTATGCATGATATTCTCTTGTTAAGCATGACTGACAGCGCCCGCTTTCTTCCTTCCATCCCACAGCGCGTCACTCAGGCAGCGCAGCGCAGCAGCAGCCACAGCGGCCAAGGCGCACGTTTTACCACCCGTTCCATGGGTCAGCAGGTTCCCTGTCCTACCACACAGCCTACCTGTTGGGCTCCATGTCCCGACGCCGTCCTGCTTTTGTGGGCAAGCGAACCCTTCCCACGCTCAAGTACAGCGAAGATGACGACCAGGTGGAAGATGCTGTGACTGGCCCCCGCGATGCTTCCTTCTTACTGCTTTTAGTCAAAGAACTCGAGCGGATCCAGCAGCACCTACCCTCTTACTCCTCAGATAATCCAGACTCCTCCTCCTATAACAGTTTACATTTAGTTCGCAAGCGACGCGCTGCTGATTCCTCCTCCTCTTCCTCCTCATCTGTAGTCAGTAGTAGTAGAGATAGTTCAACTGGGCGTCACTCAGCACTTGAACCATTGTTTTTAGGTGGGCAAAATGCAGCACCAGGCTACATTGGCGATGAAAAACGCGCTGCACACAGATTTGTAGGTAAGAGGGACTCAGAGAAGCGTCGCTTGTTCGTTGGCAAACGAGAGGATGACGAAGATGAGGAAAAGAGAGCGCATATGTTCGTGGGCAAGAGGGAGGATGACAAACGAGCGCACAGGTTTGTCGGCAAGCGCGAAGAAGAAAAGAGACGTTTGTTTGTAGGCAAACGTGACGATGACAAACGCAACAGGATGTTTGTCGGAAAAAGGTCAGATTTCGACGACAACGATTTTGAGTATGATGAAAAGCGCAGATATTTCATCGGCAAAAGAGATGGCATATCTCGAGATATCAGACGACTTTGGATAGGCAAACGAGGAGATGGATATGATTACAAGAGACCTCACAACTTTGTTGGCAAGAGAGGTCACATGTTTGTTGGTAAGAGAGACGACTTTGACCTAGCTGAAGACAAACGACGAATGTTCATTGGCAAACGAATGTACGATGACTTGGAGGACTATGATGACAAACGAGCTCGAATGTTTATTGGCAAGAGGGCTCACATGTTTGTTGGCAAGCGCTACATGGATGACCTTGATGACGAGGAATCCAAGCGTCGCATGTTCATTGGCAAGAGAAACAGAATGTTTGTAGGCAAACGTGATGATGAACTTGATCAAGACGCCCTCAGCTTAGACAAGCGACGACAGTTGTACATAGGTAAAAAGTTTGCTGTTGAACCTGCTGAGGAAACCAGAGACCTTGAAGAAGGCGAAGAGAAGCGCAACCGAATGTTCATTGGCAAGCGCTCTGCTGAGGTGCGCCAGCCAGCTGACGCTTCAGTGAGTTCGCAGTGATCTGACGCTTCACTTAGAGCGCAATAAGCAATTCCCGTGATACCAGGCAAGTAAATAATAGAGAGCGTCCTTCATCCCTTTTTGAGTCTCCGCTAGTTTTACCCTCAGCCTTGGTTTTTAATTTATCCCTTATCCAAATAAGCATCTTTGCATGAAGTATATTGTTCTTGCGCATTTTGGTTTATAATCCATGATACTCCTTTCCTTATTTGCATGTTTCTGAATGTCAAATTTGCATGACTTCAACTTGGCCATTAATGTGAAGGTCAAGCAATTTCCTTGCATGTCTTTATCAGAAACTGTGCATGTGACATTCTATTATAATTTATTCGACCAAACCTTTTAATGAGCAATTAAGTTATGAATTATTTACATATTATTTGGAAATAAAGTAAATAAAACAGAAGTTTATAGAATTCCTGCGCATTGATTTCTATCGCACTGCTATAATCTGGTAGCTCACAATCCAACTTTGCAATTAAATAAACACCGTCGCATTTCAAAAAGATTTGAATTACTTAAAATGATCAACTTCAGTGCATGTGTTTGAACATACTTTTCTATTTTTGCAGAGATTCCAGGAGACTATAAGAAACATTTCGCAAATTATGTGGCTAAGAGATTTTCGGAATTTGTCGGCGGCAAACGCTTCTCAGAGTTCCTTGGTGGCAAGAAACGTTTTTCGGAGTTTCTTGGTGGCAAGAAGAGATCAGCCGAATTCCTGGGAGGCAAAAAACGCTCGGAAGAGGACTACCCACTGGAAGAAATACCTGATAAACGTTTCTCTGAATTCCTCGGCGGCAAGAAAAGGTTCTCGGAATTCCTGGGAGGCAAACGCTCTGCCGAGTTCCTCGGAGGCAAAAAGAGGTTTTCTGAATTTCTCGGCGGCAAGAAGCGTTTCTCAGAGTTCCTTGGCGGAAAACGTTCATCAGGAATTTTTGACAGTGTGCCCCGTTCGGAACGATCTGTGGACGCCATTTTGAAAAGGGACTTTGATTTTCTTGGTGGACGTTGATAATGGTCAAAAATAAATCTCTTAAATGAATAATTATGATTAAAATGAAAAAATTACAAAGTCCTCTCAGCCAGATAAACTCTAGTCCGATCTGTACATAGCATTGTACAATATCAATCTCGCTTGTAAACAAACCCATACAAACATTAAAACTATGTTGTTCGATATGCATGTAAGATGTTATAGATTTTATGCAACGAGTTGTAAAGTATATTGTGTTTGTTGAAACAGCAACATGGTAAAATATTTTCGATATAGAGATCTTTACCATTAAAAAGGATTTTTTCATAAACAACTGTTGCATCTTCAGTACAACAAACCTTGCTATTTGCCTGACACACAAAAGTGTCTTTGATTAAAAGAATTGTCACTTTGCACTTGTCTTTAAGAATATATGTGATGAGAAGTAAGATTTTGGAAGAAAGCAAACTTGGAGAAAACAAAGAAGAAGAAAAAGAAAAGAAAAGACAATAGAAGAAGAGGAGGATGATCCGTGTAGGTCTAAAACGAAAAGAATAAGATCAGATTCTGAGAACTATATTATATTCAAATTTTAAAACCACATCTGGTTGACCACAAACAATCTCACAGGCAGTTACTCAACACTCTAAACAATTTCAGACAAAATTGGTTTTTTAGATTCAAAATGGTTTTTTGAAAAACCAAATTTCAATGCAAAAAACCAACATGGATTTTTTTAGTCCTGACATTTTTTAGAGTGAACTTGAGATGCATCAAGTTGGTCAGGACGGTTTGGATTTATCTTGACATAGGCCTACTATGTTCAACTTATAGGCCTATACTTGTATGTCAATTTTTTCATTGCAAGTCAACATTACAGCACACTGCATACAATGTTGCAGTATATGCTATTGGCTGACTAAAAAAAATAAACACAGTATTGTGGCACTCAACCATTTTCTTATAGCCTAGGTCAAATGAAAAGTATTTGATTAGACCAAATCACTCATACACCAGATAGAAAAATTCACAATTCACTACAACATTTTAGAAATGTAGCAATTCAAGCAAGTCACTACCACACCAACATTTCAAATATTCGGACAGTCCTTGCGAGATGTTAGAGTCAAGTGATTCAGCAAATCAATCCCATACACTGTCAAAAATGTATGTACTTTTGTGGTCATTATCATTCTAAATACTATGAGTAGAAAATAAGATTTCAGGAACTTTAAAACGTTAATACGATCATTATTAAAAAGACATCGTTTTCTTAGAGATGAAATTCATTGCATCATGTGAGAGATACAGTGATTTGAGCACATCACTTCCACAGCCACTAAATTCTGAATTCTCACATAATTATTTAAATGTTTCTATTGAGGTGTTAGAAATCCAGGAATTTGGCTCGATCACTCCTAGGTGTACATTTATTGGAATAGAGGAGTCGGCTGTGGGAGTGATACGCTCAAACATAACTTCGATTTACTTTACTAAATTAGTAAATGATTAAATTCAACATGACTGTTAATATTTATGTACCTATGTATACAAGCAGAACAATCTGAACTATTACCAACCTCAGAAATATTTGCTCTAGTAATCATATGAAGATACAGATCATTTATTCACAAAAAGAAATAACATGCCATACATATGTATACACTGTAAACCCGTGCCGTAGGTGCCGTTGAAAAAGTGCCGTAAAACTGACGGCGATCTTACCGTAAGTCTTTGAAAACGGTAAATTGCCGTTAATTCAACAGTAAACCGTAATTGTAACAGTCACTGCCGTCAAACCTACAGGAAGATACCGTAAAATACAGATACGGCAATTGCCGTTACTTTTACGGGACGTTGCTGTAAAAGTAACAGCAATCTACCTGTTAGCTGTGAACACGGCTAGCTGCCGTAATTTCAATTGTTACCATAATTGTAACAGTAAGCACTGTCAAATTTACAGCAAGTTACCGTAAGCCGCAGGTTCAGATATTTGAAATGAAAAATGTAGCTGCTGTTTCAAAATCAGCAGTAATGTTATGCAACTTTATAAGATGGCATAGATAAAGGCAGCTTCGTGGACACTAGTCCTTCTCGCCAGCAAATTCGCACAGTGTACCTGTGGTGTTGTCCTGAAGCAAGCAGGCTACTTTCTTCCAAATAAAATAAATAAAAAAAACTTGAAAATAATGTAAAATTTAGAAATGAACTGCATTTTTTTATGAACATTGTCATCAGGCCCTATTTCCAAAAATAAATTTTGTCAAATATTTTTCCCCAAATTTTTTTTTCTAACTTATTGTTCACTTAATATTTTTCAAACATTATTTTTCCCCAACCATTTTTTTACCCGATTTCATTGATTGTATAGTTCTAACTGGAATTATTTGGAATATTTGATCAGAACCTGGTATTGGTTAATGTAAAACAGGTTTTGAAAACGGGCAAATTACATTTTTGTACTGGCCAACAAATGCTTTTGAGGTGTTAAACTCAAAACTCAAACAATTTAGAAATGCTGTTATTTTAGATGTAGACCTGTTCATAAGTTTGGATTTAATATTACTCATAACAGTTGTTATATATATATTTTGTGACTTTTCTGTTTGTTGTTATTCTTATTGGGCATTTTGCTTGATGGCAGAGATTGTCATTATAACATCTTTTTACTTCATTTTACTATTTACTAAAGAGTTGCAAAAATATTGTATTCTTTGTTAATATAGTCATAACTGTTGTTGTGAATATATTAAGTTTGATAAATTTTACGTTGGGCTGGTTTTACCAGTAATAAATTTTCGCTCGGAATACCACATACCAACATCTTTTGTTATCACATAATTATGTATCGCCTGTATGAAAATCAGGAAGCTGAAGTAACAAAATCAGTTAAATGAACCTTTTTACATGATCAGAATTCAGTCGGAAATGCATGATGGGACATTGACTCCGTAACAAGATTGATAGTTTATATATATATATACTTAGGCATGTGCACTATTAGAAATTTCAGTACAATCAACGGTTTTATTCTGTAATTTATACGGTCAAACGACCGTGATCATGAAACTGTAGAAATTACAGCTTTCTTGATGTTATGATAACGTGTTTGAATTCACGGTTTAAAAACTGTAACTGAAGACTTAGCCTTGTCCTTTTTCCATGCCCTTAAACAGGCTTAATGGGCAATGCCTTAATCAAGGTGTTTAAACTTAAGAGCATTCATTTAATCTCTTTAAGCAGGACTGATAAGACACGTCACACATGAGCAAGGTAAGAATACTGTTATTTCTTCATTTGGCATGCATGATAATGCTAAATTATATTCAATTGCCTATTATTTAATAACTACCATAATGGTTATATTGAGGTAATAAAATGGTATAGTTCCACAACCCACAATATTTTATTGTGTGAGATATTCCTTGATGAGCATGGAGGGGGGAGGGTTGGTCTAGTGGTAGCGTGCTGGGGCTGCTGGGCTGCCAATCGCTGGGTCCAGGGTTCGAATCTGGCTCTTGCGGGGTCACCTGGGCCTATGTCGGACGGCTGTTTCAATCATCCTTCACCTCATTGACGTGTCCTCCACCTGTCCTAATAAACCTACCAAGTGCATAAATACAGGAAATAAAGCCCCAATCATCTATACATCCATCCATCCTTGATGATGGGGCTTTACATCCTGTATTTATGCACTAGTCTTGATAGGTTAATTAGCACAGGAGGAGGACAGGTGGCTCTGCAAGAGCTGAAGTCGAACCCTGGACCCATTGATTGGCAGCCCAACACTTTACCACTGAGCTGATCCCCCCCTCCTTAAGAGGCATTTATTAATCAATATGAATAAATTATCATCACCCTTTAGACTAGAATAACCTAAATGTTACTTTCTAATTTGTGTACAATGCTGAAATATTAATAGGCCTACTATGTAAAAATATTTTAATTTCATTGTTTTTCTTGGAAAATTTAATATTTCTTTATGTAATTTATTTGTTATTATTTTATGTTTTACATGTGATTATATGTTACACCACTATCAATGATTTAAAAATAGCTTTGCATTGAGAGTGTCACTTAAGGACTTTGGTCTGGGTTTCATTGGTGATGTTTGCAGACTTAAGACTTAAGCACCGAAGGCAATCATCTCAATAGCAAACTATCAACAACAAGCTTGTAGTCTAGGCCTATACAAGTTAAAGAGTGTTGTCTAATTTTCAGATTCAAGACAGAGGCTGATGAACATTGTGTCTCAATTGTGCAATGCTTGTTCATGGAGAGGTCTTTCATGGTTGTTTCTTCAGGTCTTTGAAGCTGTCAACCCTTCCAAGGTTTGTGGCACATTGATCTCAACAACATTTTTATGTCTGCTCTCCTCTCCTCTAAATAACTAATGCCAAAAGCTCACTCAGTTATATAATATGTCTGCCCTCAACTAGTGAAGAAAAGTAATTTGTTAGTAATCACTGAGGTTTGCAATATTTCACATATAATATATTTGCATTAATTTCCAAATTTAATTGCATCTTTTGCAACAGTTTAACTTCCAAATTCTACTGGCTTATTTGGCAAAGCTATAATTATGGACATCCAATGGTTTTTAGCTCGTCTGTTTTCTTTGAAAATGAAGAGCTATTGTCGTCACTCGATCGTCAGCGTCATTGTCCCGGTTAAGATTTATGTGTCCATTTGTGACCTTAGGTTTCCAATTAGAGTCATGAAATTTGGTACAGGTATGGGGCTATGGGTATGAATGGTGAACATGTAGAGAAATCCAAGATGGCTGCCATTTTGTGACGGCCATTTTTGCGGCCATCTTTGTTCTCGAACTGCCCATTTTGACTTATTATTTCACTTACAGTTATGAAATTTTGTACAGGTATGGGCCTGTGGGTATGGATCGGGAGCATGTCGAGAAATCCAAGATGGCAGCCATCTTTCTTCATTCTTGAACCTCCCATTGTGACCTTAATATTTCACTTTCAGCTATGAAATTTGGTACAGGTACGGATTAGGAACATGTTGAGAAATCCAAGTGGGCAGTCATTTTGGCAGCCATCTTTCTTCATTTCTTTAACTGCCCATTGTGACCGTAATATTTCACTTAAGAGTTCTGAAATTTGGTACAGGTATTGGCCTGTAGGTATTGATCGGGAGCATGTTGAGAAATCCAAGATGGTGGCCATTTTGTGCGGGCAATTTTGGCAACCATCTTTTTTCATTCTTGAACTCCCCATTATGACCTTTTATTTCACTTACAGTTATGAAATTTGGTACAGGTATGGACCTGTTGGTAAACGTGGTATGGATCCTGAGCATGTTGCGAAATCCAAGATGGCAGCCATTTTGTGGTGGCCATTATGGCAGCCATCTTTCTTAATTCTTGAACTGCCCATTGTGACCTTAATATTTCACTTACAGTTATGAAATTTTTTGAAGGTATAGGTCTGTGGGTATGCATCAGGAACATGTTGAGAAATACAAGGTGGCGGCCATGTTGGCAGCCAACTTTCTTCATTTTAGAACTGCCCATTGTGACCTCAATATTTCGCTTAGAATTATGAAATTTGGTACAGGTTTGGCCTGTGGGCATCGATCAGGAACATGTTGAGAAATCAAAGATGGCCGCCATTTTGTGGTGACCATTTTGCCAGCCATCTTTCTTCATTCCTGAACTGCCCATTGTGAGCTTAATATTTCACTTACAGTTATGAAAGTTGGTGCAGGCATTGGCCTGTGGGTATTGATCAGGAACATGCTGAGAAATCCAAGATGGCTGCCAAATTTCTTGAATTGCCCATTGTAACCTTAATATTTTGCTTAGAGTTATAAAATTTGGTACAGGTATTGGCCTGTGGGTATCTATCGGGAACATCCAAGATGGCGGCCATTTTGTGGCAGCCTTTTTGGCAGCCATCTTACTTAATTTCTTGAACTGCCCATTGTGACCTTGCTATTTCGCTTCGAGTTATGAAATTAGGTACAGTTATTGGCCTGTGGGCATGGATCAGGAACATGTCGATAAATCCGAGATTGTGGTCATTTTGGCAGCCATATTTCTTCAATCTTTAACTGCCCATTGTAACCTTAATATATCGCTTAGGGTTATAAAATTAGCTACAGGTATTGGCCTGTTGGTGATAATCTGGCACACATTGATAGATTTCACATTGACAGATGAAAGTCTAAACCACTTGCAGTTCTAGTTAAAAAATAACCTTGATCGCTGGCAAGTCAACCTTCCCACTAGAATTGCCCCCTCCCCTCCCTCCTACTGTTTTGTCACTCTCACTGGTCAATCTTGCTCCCTCTCCATTGCCCTCTGCCTTCACCCTATCCTATCTGCCCTATCCTATCTGTCCTATCCTATCTCCCTTGTCCTCTCCTCATTCTCCTTTCCCTCTTTCTCCCTCTCCTCTCAATCCCCTTCCCTTCTTCCTCATTTCCTTCTTTACGTCCAACCATTGTAAAATAACCTTGGTTGCTGTCTGTTCCATCTCTCTCCCTCTCCTCTCCCCCTCTCCCTGCCCCTCTCTCTCCCCCTATATCCCCTATTCTATCTCCCCTATCTTATCATCCATATCCTCTCCTTTCCTCTATGCCCTGTCGTCTCTCCTCCTCTTCCTCTCCTGTCTCCCTCTCCTTTCTACTTCTCCTATCTCCCTCTCCTCTCTCCCTCTCCTCTCTCCCTCTCCTCTCTCCCTCTCCTCTCTCCCTCTCCTCTCTCCCTCTCCTCTCTCCCTCTCCTCTCTCCCTCTCCTCTCTCCCTCTCCGCTTCTCTTCCCTGTCTATTCCCCTATTCCCTATCCGCTCTCTCCTTCCTATTCCCTATTCCCTCTCTTTCTACCCCTCCTGCTCACTTTCTCTCCTACCACCTGTCACCCTTTCCCTCTTTCCTCCTTTCCTTTGTTTTTCTCACCTTTGGCTTTGAGTTGAGTCCAACCATTTTGAATAATCTTGGTTGCTCGCTGGTAAATCTCAATCTTTCTCTGTCTCCTGTATCCCCCATCTTTTCTCCTTTTCCCTTCCTTTCCTCTTTTCCTTCTTTTATTCTCCCACCTCCTTCACTTCCACACTTCTCCTTCTTTTCTATCATAGTCTGACGTCCCTAAATCCTCTTTCTGTTTTCCTTCACTCTCCTCTTTCCTGCCTCCATATGGGGTGGGGAGAGGGTTAACTTATAAGCCTATGCAATTAACAAGTGTTGTCGATTTTCAGATTCAAGACAGAGGACGATGAAGTTCATGCATCTTGTGCAACACCAGTTTACGAATAAGTCACAAAATTCACAGATGGGTCTTTCATGATTGTGTCTTCAGGTCTTTGAAGTTGTCAGCTCTTCCAAGGTCAGTGGCACATTGATCCCAACAACATTTTCTTAATGAGATATAGCCTAGGACTCTCCAACTAATCATTGCGGTTGCATTATTTCACATACATCTGTATTAATTTTAAAGTGCAGTTTGGTGAATGTTTAACTTCCTAATACTCCTCGCTTAATTTACAAAGTTATGAATATGGACATGCAATGTTCATAAACATAGTCTTCATTGCTGCCTCATCAATCTTCCCTTCGGCGTCTACCTCTCCATCCCCGACCCCCTCCCCTTCAACCCCTCCCACTCCTATCCCCTTTCCCCTCTTTTCCTCCTATTTTCCTCCAGCCTTTCTGTTGCCATATAGCCATTTTGAAATAGGTATAGATTGTTAACCACAAGAGAGGAAATATGTTATTTATCACCCGAGTGCTTTAGCCCGAGGTGTAATAAACATATTCCCGATACCATTGTGAATAACCAACTTATACGACGAGACAATCACTCAAACAGTCTAACTCTACTCTTTCCATCTCCTCTCTCCTCTCCTCTCTACATCTTTTCCCTTCTCTCCTCTCTCCCTCTCCTCTCTCCCTCTCCTCTCTCCCTCTCTCTCCCCGTCTCCCTCTCCTATCTCCCTTCATGAGCAAAATCCCAACTGGATGTTGTTTGGATGAGACGTTAAATTGGCGGCCACTTGTATCAGTGTCTGTGCTGGGCAAGTAAAAGATCCCTCACATGGGGTAAATGTGTGACATGTTGAGGACTCCCGCTCTCTCTCTCATCTCATCAATCAACCCTCTTGAGCACCCAGAACTGGGCTTAGAGGGCTGCACTTGTATATCTATCTATCTCCCTCTCCTGTCTCCCTCTCCTGTCTCCCTCTCCTGTCTCCCTCTCCTGTCTCCCTCTCCTGTCTCCCTCTCCTGCTGGGCAAGTAAAAGATCCCTCACATGGGGTAAATGTGTAACATGTTGAGGACTTCCGCTCTCTCTCTCATCTCATCAATCAACCCTCGTGAGCGCCCAGAACTGGGCTTAGAGGGCTGCACTTGTATATCTATCTATCTCCCGTTCCTGTCTCCCTCTCCTGTCTCCCTCTCCTGTCTCCCTCTCCTGTCTCCCTCTCCTGTCTCCCTCCCCTGTCTCCCTCCCCTGTCTCCCTCTCATGGCATCCTCTCTTGTCTCCCACTCTTGTCTCCCTCACTTGTCTCCCTCACTTGTCTTCCTCACTTGTCTCCCTTTCTTGTCTCCCTCTCTTGTCTCCCTCTCTTGTCTCCCTCTCTTGTCTCCCTCTCTTGTCTCCCTCTCTTGTCTCCCTCTTTTGTCTCCCTCTCCTGTCTTCCTCTTTTGTCTCCCTCCTTTGTCTCCTTATTTGTCTCTCCCTCCTGTCTCTCTCTCCTGTCTCTCTCTCCTGTCTCTCCCTCCTGTCTCTCCCTCTCTTGTCTCCCTCTCCTGTCTCCCTCTCCTGTATCCCTCTCCTGTCTCCCTCTCCTGTCTCCCTCTCCTGTCTCCCGCTCCTGTCTCCCTCTCTTGTCTCCCTCTTTTGTCTCCCTCTCCTGTCGCCCTCTCCTGTCTTCCTCTCCTGGCACCCTCTCCTGTTGCCCTCTCCTGTTGCCCTCTCCTGTTGCCCTCTCCTGTCGCCCTCTCCTGTCGCCCTCTCCTGTCTCCTTCTCCTGTCTCCTTCTCCTGTCTCCTTCTCCTGTCTCCTTCTCCTGTCTCCCTCTGTTGTCAACCTCTTTTGTGTCCCTCGTCTGTCTCCCTCGTCTGTCTCCCTCGTCTGTCTCCCTCGTCTGTCTCCCTCGTCTGTCTCCCTCGTCTGTCTCCCTCGTCTGTCTCCCTCTCCAGTCTCCCTCTCCTGTCTCCCTCTCATGTGAGTCATGTCTCCCTCTCCTGTCTCCTCCCCTGCTCCTGCCTGAGTACAGGAAAGTACTGCCTTCCCCTCTTTCCCCCTTTCCCTCTTTCCCCCTTTCCCCCTTTCCCTCTTTCCCCCTTTCCCTCTTTCCCCCTTTCCCTCTTTCCCCCTATCCCTGCATCCCCACTCTCCCTACTTCCTCTTCCATTCTTTCCTGCTTCTGTTTTCCTTCTCCCTCCCCATCTTCTTCCTGTCCTCATTAACCTATGAAGTTCATAAATACAGGACGTGAAGCCCTAAATCATCATCATCATCTCGTGTCTCCCTCTCGTGTCACCCTCTCGTGTCTCCCTCTCGTGTCCCCCTCTCATGTCTCCCTTTCATGTTTCCCTCTCGTGTCTTCCTTTCGTGTCTCCCTCTCATCTCTCCCTCACGTCTCTCCCTCACGTCTCTCCCTCACGTCTCTTCCTCTCGTCTCTCCCTCTCGTCTTTCCCTCTCGTCTCTCCCTCTCGTCTCTCCCTAAGATATTCTTAAACAATGGTTAAGAACTTGAGACATCACTGGCATTGCAGCTGCCTGATGTCAAAAGCAAACAAAAGCCCAAACAATATCAATGCGTTGTCATGATACAATTCTTGATTACTTTTCAGATGCTGGATATTATGACCCCACAAATTTCTGAATTTTGTTCAGTTTCTCTCGTATTCTGCTGTGAAAATCACATGTACTGCTTCCATTATTATAGCACTTTTAGTGTGCCTTTCAGCATAATGATTTTCGAAAATTTCTTGATTATGTGAGGTTATCCAAATGCCCCCTCATAGACCACTTGCCCCACTCTTTGAAATCATCTGGATACGCCACTGCAGTATAGAAATATTACAACATGACAAAACCACTCGAGTCATGGTCACAATCATGATATTGTTATGTAGTGCTCTAATGGGTAGTTTTTTTTATCACCTGGTTTTAATATTAGTTATAAAGATTTTTTCCATGTGACCATTTAAATACGTAAATGTGATGTACCATTGGGGCAACAATGGTCATGACGTCACAATTGCATTATTTGGGCTACTGTTTTATGACATCATCAGACATCTGCAATGTTGGTGATGTCATAACTGTTAAAACAGATGCCCCTTTGACAGTAATGTTCTAAAAACATCATGGGTCCTGATATTTAGGCTGTAAACAATTTGATAATATTCATAGCCAACCACCTGGTAATACTTCAATTATGTCTTCTCTTGTATGAATATTTGTCTCTCTATTTACAGGAACATGTGAGCACACTGGAGGTGGCAGAAGAACGGGGGTGCCAGCATCGTCAGTGATAGTTTGATATGGTAAATATGCCTTTGTTAGATGTCATTGATAAAGCCTGGCTACTTTTAAAAATGCGTAAACAGGTATCATTTCTACACTCAACAAAAAAACGAACTTCCCACTTCATTTTTGCTTATAATATGAAGATAATTTTTTTTGGCAAAAACCAATTAAATAGTATTGATCCTATTATAAACAAGTATCATTGTGCCAAAAATCATTCTATTGTGACTATTTCCTGTTTATCTTGACTTTGTTTATTACATTCGGGTATTTAAAAAAAAATTCCAATCCCCACATCTCGCCAAAAAAATTGGGGTGTCATTTCGAAGTTTGTGACATTGAGCCCTAACGCAGAAAGGTACTTTATTTTAGCTTCAGATCACCTTCAAGATTTGTGTTTGGTACCGCAAGTGAAAATACTTTTATGAAAAGTTTACATGACATGACCATTGGCATCTCGGAAATGCCAATACTTTGTAAAATCAAAATAATAAACAGAACACTCATTTTTGAAAATATCTCAATTGAAAGCCGAATAACATAATTCATTTCCCTTGCTGTACGAAACACACATCCGGATTGTGATCTGTAGCTGCCAAAAATAAAGCGTATATATATGTTACAATTTTCCACTTTTTAGGGCTCTTTGTCACACAATGCGAAATGACGCCCAGATTTTTCTTGGTGAGATGTGGGTATGGGGCCATTTAAAAAAAATTTCCCAACTGTTATAAACAAGGTCAAAGATAAACAAGAAATGGTCGCACCTGAATGATTTTCGGCACATTGATACTTGTTTATAACACTGGTCAACGATGATTTTGCTACCTGAGGAAAAATACCTCTCTAAACCTAATTCCAGCGTGCTGATTCCAAATCTGAAATCAGAATTGCTCCAGAACGTCTAGATTTTGAGTTATGCCCATGTCAATATTTGGCAAAGAAGCAGGCGTGAGAGCAATTCGCGTGTAAAAGAAATGTTCTAAGCTATTAAAATTTAGATTTAGAAATTATCATAGCATTTGTAGAGATGATTGTAATATCCTGAATCAAAATATGACCTAATTGTTTGCTCAGACTTCTTCAACCACAAATATTTGAGTGCAAGAGGTGCCAGAAATAGGAGATTTTTAATAAGTAACTTCTGGTTGGTTTATAACCGTCTCAAGATATAAAAATTTTATATGAGGTGCTACAGCTAGTAATTAAAACCAATTTGTGAGCTGCTAAGGGCCTACTTTGCCCAAAAAAATATCAACAAATTTGATGAAAAAAATATTCGGAAAATTTATGCTCTTTCCCAATCTGATTTTGAATGTCCATTTTTAAATGCTCATGAGAATGTATATGCCCAAAGTTATGTCCACCTCCAGTAGCTCAGACTCTGAAAGGACTGCTTGATTATCATTAAGGAAGGGGTTTTGTGAACCACATAAATTGTTGCAAATTTGATGATTTAATTCTCCGCGATTTGATTTCTTCTTGACAGAAATTGTTGTTTTGAGCAAAACAGTATAGGAAACAGTTAAAACCATGTCAAATTTTAGGCACTGGTCTACACAGTGGCTGAGGCTGGCTCTGTGGGCAGTGTAGTTGCATTAGAGTGTGGTATTAGGAATTATATCTGCATTAACTGACCCTTCCAACCAGAACATTTTAATTTCAAATTTATTGCATCTCATTTTCCATAAATATTAATTAATATATAACTAAGCATGTTTAAGCTGACCTCATGTTATATAACGACTAAATCATTTTCCCAGTAACCCTGTTAAAAGATAAGTTTTAGGATAACCCTTGTTAAGCGTTGATACAATATGGCACAGTAGAAACGTTGTATTGGTGGCCGTTTT
Source organism: Platynereis dumerilii (assembly GCA_026936325.1). Classification (NCBI taxonomy): domain Eukaryota; kingdom Metazoa; phylum Annelida; class Polychaeta; order Phyllodocida; family Nereididae; genus Platynereis; species Platynereis dumerilii. The sequence continues at coordinate 31,537,173 of JAPTHN010000011.1, forward strand.
ATCAGTGTCTGTGCTGGGCATATAAAAGATCTCTCACTTCGATCGGGTAAATGTGTAACATGTTGACTGTTGAGGACTCCTGCTCTCTCTCACATCTTATCAATCAACCCTCGTGAGCGCCCAGAACTGGGCTTAGAGGGCTGCACTTACTATAACTATCTATCTATCATAATGCTTTATCCCACTGTAACCATGACTGCCTTATAATTTTTACATAACCAATTATGACTTGACAAAACTTATCTTGAACAACTTAAAATAATTGTAAATTAGTGCAGCCATTGTATTGTTGGTATTTTGTGTGATCCTCCTCCCTCTTTCAATCTATTGGTTATCTTTACCGTTTTCCTTTTGTTCCAGGTGACGTGTCTGCGACTGATTTCTCACTGCTGGTAGGCAATACAGTTGTGATAGAAAAAACGAATACTTTCTACAATGCTTTGGCACTACTGTTTGCCACTTACTACGTCCTGAATATCGCTTATCCTCCAGAATATCGCTTATCCTCCAGAAGTGCAAACAACCTTGGAATTTATTAAGAGGTAACATTATTCTATCTATCTGAAGGTTGAACAGTACTAGGTACATTGATTGATATAATAGGCCTGTAACTGAAGGCAATCAAGTGACAATACACAATATCTTATAGTACTACTTAACTGACACTGACAGTAATACTGACTTCTCTGAATTAATAAATTGAGGCTGAGAGGTCACTGCTTGGCTATTTTTTGCGAACTTGAAAATGTGGAGGTTGTAACAATAATAAATTACCCAACACAATATCAAACAATTAGTCTTGAATGGGTAATTTTTGTAAAGCTTTTACATTTTGAATTATTTTCTTTCAGATGTTTCTTCAAGATAACCCCGAAACAAGGAACTGAGAAAGTGAAAGGAAAGAAACATACAATGGTTGTGTATCAAGCTAATCAGTATACGTTACTGTTTATATTGTCTACATGTATGGACAGCAGATGGCATACAGTGTGTGCTCATTAATTTAATGCGGACTATAATATTAAGACACATTTATTTAATATTAAGACACATTTATTTAATATTAAGACATATTTATTGAATTAAGTTCATTATTGATTTGTGTGTGAGGAAATGTTGTCACCTAATTAGTGAAATAATGTTATTGCGTGAAGCAGCTAGTCAGTATCTATATGTTGTTCATAGTCTGCATATTAAATATATTGGAGGCAAAGTGTTCTTACGCATATAATGCAGACTTAAATATTTTCATCAAAAGAATTTATTTTGTGTGGAAATGCTGCCGCCTATTTAGTGAAATAATGTTGTGTGAAGCTGCTTATCGATTAATAGACTGTATAAATCGTGAGATAAACATATTAATGTACTCTGGATACAGTTTATTTTCACTTATTTATTGATGTTTTTAAATTAAAATAAGACAACTTTCATGATCCTGTCTTTTATTTGATATATTTGTGATTCTACATTAATAAAGTGAATGCATACATGTTTATTTGTTTTGATGACACAAAAAACCGTAACAACTGCATACAGCTTTCTTTTTTTTGACACCTGTCCCTGCAATTGGAGTAGACTTTTTCAATAACACTCCTTTATCTTAGAGTACATGCTATGTGCGTTTTATATAACTGATTGAACGGGCAATTATTTCCTGCCCGCGTACTGTTGCGACAGTTCGCACCTCTGCCTCTGTTCAATGTGTACATAATTACAAAATAAAGAGGAATGTGAAATTTCCATAACTGTGTGCAGACACAATTTTGGGTGGGAAAAAAATGCCTGGTGTGCTGAACTACTGTATAATCAGAAGGGGCGTATCTACCTTAAGGGGCAAACAACATATGTGGCGCATATGTGGTCATTCGAAACTTCTGTGTCTTCCATGCTAATTTTGGTACACTGATTATGAGTGCTGGTGTGCAGTTCTCCAGGACCCGTCACTAATAAGACCGCCTTTTTGGCAGGCGTGAAGTGGTCATGTATACGGAAGTATACTAAGTGCAATTATTTAAAACACATACTACAGCAGTCCCTGTGTAATAAGACCGCCTTTTGGCAGGCGTGAAGTGGTCTCTCACGGGGGTGCATCAGTTCATGTATACAGAAACAATTGCATTTACTGTTACAACATCATCATGTCATCTAACGTATGATCTAAGATAACGGCGTCGGTACAATTAGCTGTTAAATTAACGGCAAGTACCCGTTATAAAATGACGGCATGCTTAGCCGCAACATTTACAGCAACATGCCGTAGCATGAACTTACGGCAAAATGGTCGTAAAATTTACGGCAACTTGCTGTATATATGAAATTACGGCATGAGCCTGTTGAATTTACGGCAACATGTCGTAAATGAAATTACGGCATAACTGTTGATTTTACGGTAAGTTACCGGCTAATTTGCTGCCGGTAATGCCGTAAAACCAACGGTTTCGGTTTTACAGTGTAGGTTATGCGCCACAGGAGAGGGGATATGTGATTTATGATCTGAGGGCTTTAGCCCGACGCGTAATAAACACATATACCAGATCCCATGTTGAATAACAGGCTTATACCAAGAGGGAAACTGTCCAACAGTCAAACCTGAGACGATGAGGGGACAATAAAGAACATGGGATTTATTGCAGTGAAATGCAGACTTATCCAAGGGTGCCGGAACAGTGGGGGCAGGGAGGGCCCTTGGCCATAGAGGCAAAGAGGGCAAGGTTACCCTTTTTATCTCCAGGAAAAAACATTATTAGGCTTAATTGACAGAGAATTTAGGCAAAAATCTATAAGGATACATTAAAAGTTATTATTGGTGCTACATTAAATTTTTGTCTCACAAATTAGATTTTCCCTTTCTCGACCGACCACCCCTGTTGCCCTCATTTCCTTCCAGCACCCCTCGACTAGCGATTTGGCTGACAGAAGTGTCGAATGGTATAATTAGCTGTATAGGCCTATACCGATTGCTTTGAAAATTAATGTATGGCAGGAAACCCAGATTAGGCCTACATGACCCCCCGATTAAGGCCGCCTTGAAGAAACGACATCTGAGGAGGAATGGACTGAGGTGGCACTGTGACTGTCACAGGCAAATGATACAAGCAATTAACACAATTAATCATGGTGATCACAGAGACTGGTTAAAATAAGAAAAGCTGGATTATTGAATCAGCAGTTCACTCAAAATTCCTCCCAGTAAAACTGCATATAGGCTAGGGAACATGTATGAATATTGATCTGCAGAGGATGAGGAGAAATTACAGCATATGTCAAAAGCATTGACTCAGAAATGACAACACATCATGCTAAGTTGCCTGCATCACTCCTGTGTATAGCTTAATGAAGTATCGGGTATTACATCTGAATCGATGCTTATGACTTCTGCTGTAACTGTTGGAAATATTACATTTTCAAGACAAAATAATTATGAGAACTGTCAGTAGATATTTACTTCATGCCTCAAAGAGAAAAACAGGCTTTTAAAATTCATGAATAGATATATCAAGCTGAGTAAATTGTGGTGGCGAAAAGCACTTGGATAAGTGTAGTGCTTTCCAAGTAGATGGTTGTAACAGCTGTCAATTTTCTCACAATGGCAATTAGACAAAGCTCATAATAAGAAATAACAAGGTGGTTTACCACGTTTTCCATTATAGAACTGATATAAGCCCAAATGTCTTGTTTTGATAAAAACATAACCACAAATTGTATGTAAAATGAATGGGCGTCAATAAGGTGCAAGAATCAGATGTAGGCTGATGTACTTTTATACATGTTTAATGAAGTGATTGTGGTATAACTATGGCTTACAACGTACACAATACTACACATGTTAGCACCTGTGCCACAGAGCCGCATATATTTATTGGACTATCCCTCCTTGAATCTATACTACAGACGTAAATGTATATCTAAAAATTTCAAGTCATGGGCTATTGTTTATTGTAACAGTCTGGCAATGACCTCATCCAGGACAAGATAAAATGAAGATATTGAAGAAGACTAAGAGTAACGTTATTTTAAAAAGATGTGCAGGAGTCTTAGTGACACTCCGCTCGTTAACAAGCACAGTTCTCCCCTCTGAGGCTGATGATGTGGGTGCAATGGCCTAGAATTAAGTCACGGTCCTCTGTTGGATCCACAAAATAGATTGTACACAGGTAATCAACTTGAAGGATAACCTTGATTGAAATATGGACACAAAGCACAAATCATCCTGCTGAATCATGATATCAGGATTTCCGTGCACTTCATACAGATGATATAATATATATATATGAACAGATACGATAAACAATTCTGTTTTGATTGCCAAAGAATGTTTCCAATTTCATTCAAGCCTTAAAAGAATCATAGTGCATGCATAACATGTAAAAGCCTACCATGTTGAGAGCCAGGGAGGCATCAACATTCAGCAGACACCATTAAATCTCTCAGACTGTCATACGATAAGACACTTAGTGTTTTTTTCACCAAAGGATAATTACAGCTACCGAATTTCAATAACTAGCAAAGTTTAAGTGATTTTGGAATTGCCAGTCGGTAAAGATGTCATTAAGCAATTAAGACTGTATTGCTGAATTGTGATATATTCAACAGCACACAACACCTAAACATTTCATTTTCTTGCAAACTATTTTCACAACAGAAATTGACAATTGCACAAAATGCTGGAAAATATCAAAAAGGTTTGGAGAAATTGAAGCAATTTTGATTGCTTTTAGTGTTGAAGCTGGCTATTTATTTATCATTTTTGCCCCTTTGTTCCTGAATTAATTAAAATAAACACTGGGAGTCGAGGATGAAAATGGCCAAAGTGATAGACAGCCTGAAACTACAAAATCATAAGCAATGTGAAAATTAAGACGAAGGATATATACCTCAGACAATGTTTTCTTTTCACAAGTGTGTTGGGTAGCTGGCACATTGCCATAATTGAGGCCCTTCTCAAACAAATGGTCATGTGAGCTAATGGGCCAATCAGAATGAGTGTCATGGCAGGATCGGTAAGGCAATGTGTCAATGTCAATTCATGACAAATTTGAAAAATGGAAACGTCTCCACATAGTATAATCTCCAAATCAACATTAACCAGGACACAGGAGCCTAATATTGAATTCTTTAAATTGTGTCTAAGAGATGCCATAGAGGCTCTGAGGCACCTCAAATGGATTCAACGGTTAAGGCAATTTACTCGACCTACAATTTTGTTTGAGCAGTTTTTGCACAGAAGTGTATACAGTGGCGTAACTAGGGGGTATCGAGCGGGGGGGGGGGTACCTGGGGGGCATGCGATTCTCTGGGGGACACCCACAATACTAATTGTATATTTTAGCCAAGGTTGGAAAGTTCATATGGGGGGGGGCACCTGAATCAACCCACGTGAGCACCCAGAACTGGGCTTAGAGGGCTGCACTTACCATATCTATCTATCTATCTATCTATCTATCTATCTATCTATCCAGCCTGTCCTCCAGCTAAATTCGGACATATTGTCTCAGTGTCAAATGACCCTAAATACAGACAATATGTCTGAATGTGCCACTTTTCAGACAATATCTCCGAATTTAGTCTATTTCAGCAAATAAGTCCGTTTCTAAACCAGCCCTATACATAGTAGCTCACAAGCCAGCGAAAAGGTAGGGATGTTGGCTTGTTATTCACTTTATGCTTAGCAAAAATGGTTTTAGAAACATTGAAGCGTCCGTTACAATTGAAAAGAAAATACGTTTTAGAATAGGTTATTTTAGGTCTAATGGATCAATATCTAGATTCCAAATGTGCAGGCCAAACTGACCTATCAAGCCGACAATACATCATATTTTGATTTCCATAAATAACACCAGGGGGGGGGGAATCACATGGAGGATGTGATGCTTTACCTCCTGTATTTCTGCACCTCATTTTTTATTTTGTCTGTAAACCATATATTCATCTGAGGCTATTGCTGCATCTCTTCTTTTTTCCATAAGTGACATCAATATATAATAGAGTTATCAGTGATGGAAATGGGGGAGGGGGCGTAGCTTAGGGGAGCTGAGCTCCCTTGATCAACAGCTCCCCCTATGATCAATGGCGAAAATAAAATTTCCTGTTCAATTTTTTTTTCGGTCGCCCAGATCTGTACTATTTTCTACAGAGGGGTGTGTGGAAGCGGATCGCTTCCAACAGAAGCCAGGGGGGGGGGGAAAGAAATCCCCCCCCTCCCCCTGAAATTTTACTGATGAATGCGATGAACAAAAACTTTCGAAAATGGAAGATTTTTTAGTAAAACAACAGGCCCCCTAGGGTCAAAATTAACATTGGAAGGGGAAAAGTAAGGAAGCGCATTAGATTTCCACACACTACAGTAATTAGCGGATCCAGGAGGGGGGGGGGGTCCAGAAGGTTTGACCCCCCCCCCTCACTTCCTTAATGTGAATGTAAAATTTTGCGATATGTTTTGTACATTTCAACTTGTAAAACCCTTTGTCACATCTTTCCTGGATCCATACCTGCATGTTAAAGTGTCTTACCCCCCCCCCCCCCCCCGACATATTATATACGTTCGTCAATGCAATGCAGTAGTCCTACAAGGCAATGCAATGCAATGAAACGTGTGTGAATGCCTTTCCAGTTCCTAAAAATTAAACATGTTAAATTTAACGCAACGGGTATTTAGAAGTTTCTGTCGGTATTCTGGTAAAAAATTCGTTGTATAATTACAATAGCTTATATTGAATATTATTGATAAATGATAATTCACTATTTGAATCATTCTTATGGTATTTTAAAATACCCTCAACGCCAAGGGGGGGGGGGGGGAGTTAGCGTGCTATGCTGCTGGGCTGCCAATCGCTTCAACCAGGGTTGTAAACCAGCTCTTCCTGCATGGGTCACCTGGGTCAATATTGGACGGCTGTTTCAATCATTTTCCGCTTCATTGCCGTTTTCCTCTTCATGTCCTAATTATAGCTGACCTAGTGCATACATACAGGACGTAAAGCTCAGGTCCTTTACACATAGCACTGATATACAGGTTTTCATATGGCTTGGGCATGCAATATTTCAATGACATTGTTGCTGGAGATATGATATCTTTCCTGGAACCCATAAGATTGAGGCAAAATACCACTTTCCTTCATTTTTCCGTATTTTTCCTGAATTTTTAATATATAAATTCTCTCACATCTTCTCTGATTTTATAATATTTCCCTGGACAAGGGACAAATTAAAAACGACCAAGACTAAGGATATTCTATCCACATTTGTTCATAGGCATATCGGAGGGGGGCAGGGGGGGCGATCGCCCCCCAAAAGTTTGGGAAACAGTATGATTCGGGCAAAAAGTCTAAAAATTCGGGCAGATGATTAAATAAAAACTACTGAAAATTAATGATTTCCAGGCAATTTAATTTGAAATGTTTATAAATTTAGATCGTGAAATTCGGGCAAATGTCGCTCACCCCCCCCCCCAAAAATCGTGCACGCTGTACGCCTATGCATTTGTTTAGTACATTCTAATATCACCCAAATACATGTAGGCCTGCCTACTAAGCATAGAAGAATCTTAATGATCTATCCCAATTACAGAAAGGTGCGTCCAATTTATTCAGCAGAGCGTCCACATAACTGAACATTTTTAGATACTCAAAAATATCAGGTATGAATCAGATAATAGGTCTGAATATCACTAAATACAGACAATAGCTCCGAAAAGTGGCACATTCAGAGCTATTTGCTGAATTTAGGTGTTTTTGACACTAAGACAATATGTCTGAATCTCCTGGATGACATGTTGATCTATCTATCTATCTATCTATCTATCTATCTATCTATCTATCTATCTATCTATCTATCACGGCATATTTCAGGTTAAACAGTGAACATGGGCTATTACGGAATATTACCTCAGTTGTTTTTCTATTTTGTTTAAGTTTTAGCTGATGAAATAGTTGTAAAAAAAATAATAATTGCACTTAAAACAAAATTCTCTGGCATTGCGGTATATCTCCTTTACTACATAATTCAGGTTACTGACTTTCAAAACTTGTATCACTTATGCATTTTACTGGAAAAAAGGAAAATGTGATTGGTCAATTTCTACAATTTGTCTGAAATGTTAACACATCTGACAACTTTATGGATTCCTTTTTGGTTCTATGCAAAATGACTTTAGTTTTGTGGATAGGCCAAATATTTTTGATTACTTCAGTGACAAAAATGAATTGTTAGATTCCATTTAAATGTTTAGAAGACGGAAATGCTAGCAACTATGCCACAGAGCAACATATACATCAGATTATTCTATTGGGCTATCCAATCTCTGTGTTGATCTTGTATACATGTACAAAATCTACCACAGAATCTAGAGTGCAGACATGAACACATTTCTATCTATATTAAGTTGGGGGCTATTTTTTATTGCTCAACACATTTCATCCTTTATTTCATTGTAACAATTACGATAAAAATGAAGGTAATTTCATTGAGTAGAATATCACAATTGTGCCTAGTAGGCTAACCTCTACTGATAAACGTCTGAGTTTGATAAACAACTTTGATGTAGATTCCAACAAGCTCCATGCAAATTGATTCAGAATGAGAACATCAAAGGCAACTGGGACATAGCAGGACGACTTGGCTATAAGAGAAATGCTGACAACAGACACAGGGTGGTATATGAGATTTTGCTACATGAGGTTTGGGATCGCCATGAATAGCTACAAGTGGAATGGTACTAGCCTTAAGGAATAACAGTTGGGCATTGACCTAATCTGGGACTGGATAAAATGAAGATATTAAGGAAAATGTCATGTACACTCAATAAGAGTAACCTTACAAAAGATGTGCAGACATCTAATTGACACTCTGCCCGCTAACATGCATAGTTCGCCCAGTGAGGCTTGTAATGTTGGTGAAATGACCTGAGATAAGCTGAGGTCCTCAGTTAGACCTACTAAATTGTTAATACATGTGATGAAGACTTTGAAAAGTAGCCATGATTAAAATATGGATACAAAGCACAAAATCACTTTTATCCTGCTGTATCAGGATATCAGGATTGACATACAGTGTACATGTCATACACTCCTAACAGATACGAGTATATGAACTTTAAGCGTTGATGGATAAATCCTACGTATAGATTGTCAAAGATCATTTTCATTTTCAATCACACTTTGAAAGAGTCATAGCACTTGCATAACATGCAAAAACCAAACAGAACTCGAAAAAGGAAAGCATTAGCAGAAAATACCAAATCTCTTTGCCTGTCATTCAATAAGACAATTAGAGTTTTTTCCACCAAATGGTAATTATAACTGTAGAATTTAGAAAACTAGCAAAGTTTTTTAGTGAATTTGGAAATGCCGGTTGATAAACATGTCACTACGCAATTAAGACTGCATTGCTGAATCGTGATATATTCAACAGCACAAAAGACCTTAACATTCCATTTTCTTGCTGACTCTTTAGCTCTCTTTTCACTGGCAGGAAGTGATAATTGCAAAAAATGCTGGAAAGTGTAAATAGGTTTGGAGAAATGGAAGCAATTTTGACAGCTTTTTGGGTTGAAGCTGACTATTTATTTATCTATCTAATTTTGCCCCTTTGTCTCTGAATTAAATAAAATAAACACTGGAAATCATGGAAAAAGAATGAAGAAAGTGAAAGTCTGCCTAAAACTATAAAGATACATAAAAATTAAGAGGCTGGAAACATACAACAGACGATAATTTTTTTCCTAAGTGATTTCCATAATGTTGTGGAGCTGGCACATTGCGATAATGTGGCCCTTCTCAAACAACTGGTCATGTGAGCTAATGAGCCAATCAGAATGAGTGTCAGGGCCGGATCAGTAAGGCAATGTGTCAATGTCAATTTATGACAAATTTGGACAATGAAAACATGTCCATATGGTATAATCTCCAAATCAACCTTAATCAGGAGATAGGAGCAGAATATTGACTTCTTTGTTGTGTCCAAGAGTACCATTGAGGCTCTGCGGGACCTCAAATGAATTCAATTACACATTGCTTTCACTGCATACTTCAGCTTAAACAGGTAACACGGGTTATTACTGAATAATAAGTCCTAGGGTGTTTTTATATTTTCTTTAATTTTTCGCTAATGAAATTTGATTTCTGCTGATGAAATACTTATGATAAAAATAAAAAAAATTGGCTTGAAATAAAAAAAAAGTTACAGTGTGAAATATCATTACAAGAGCTGGTCAGAAAAGATTAAAAATTTCCTAACGCTACAAAATCGTATTTTAGTGTTCCATAATGACTTAAGAATGAGAACATCAAAGGCGACATGACATAGCAGGACGACTTGCCTATAAGAGTAATGGTGACAACAGGAATTGGGTGGTACAGTGGTCCCTGTGTTATGAGACCGCCCCTTCTGCAGGAGTCAAGCGGTCTCTCGTGGGGGTGCGGTCTCTCCTCGGGGTACACCTCGTGTCGCGTTATATATTCTTGGGGAAATATTTATTTCATACCAATCGTAGTATAAGATAACTAGATTGAATATACTACTTCATCATTGTGTTTAACCATGCATTGCAACTAATCTCATTCTGTCCATATATCATGCATGTAAATGGTCCTATATCTATACTGCCATTCAACTGAAGTCCAGTTTTTAGCAACAAAATTTAGTACAATTTAGGCCTACTGCTGTTAAATTAGTTATACAGAAGATATAGATTGAACTTGAATCATTTATTCACTTGGGGTAACGAAATCAAGCAAATTTGATAATTCATGACTCATAAAACTAGGTGAAAATAGTTACAAATATGCCTTCTAAACTTATCAACTAGTAATTTTTAACTAAGCTGCTCACTGAATACAGTTTTCGTTGCTTTATACTTCAATTTGAGAATTTGGAGGACGTTTGATTGCACATAGACCAGTCAGGTATTAAGCTTGAAATGTTTGGAAAGTGAGAAAAAAAAAGGCCATAACAACTCATAGTAATTGAATCTGCAGTAAGTTAAAATCAAAGTGCTAATTCGCCAACTCCATGCTTCTTTCTTTGATATCCAAAGCATTTCAATTGTGAAGTGCAATCAATTTGGTGTCAGCAATTAAAGGTAGTAAGTCCGCCGATTCTATGTAAAATTAAACCTGTTGTTATAGATCATAAATTGATAGAATTAAAGTATAGTATATATTTCCAATCAACATAATTGTGTGTTTTCTACAATTATGTGAGTTTAATTGATTGTAAAGCCTTAAAGGTAGTAAGTCCGCCGATTCTATGTAAAATTAAACCTGTTGTTATAGATCATAAATTGATAGAATTAAAGTATAGTATATATTTCCAATCAACATAATTGTGTGTTTTCTACAATTATGTGAGTTTAATTGATTGTAAAGCCTTAAATTACTTAAGGAGAGCCCTGCATTGCTGAAATGTAAACAAAACAGGGTTTTTTTCACGGCATGAATAACTGTTTGTTTACATTTTTCAAGGAAATAAACTTCATATATTTCCATTAGAATAGCAATCAGGTAAATCTTTCAACTGGAATGTGTTAAATATGACTGAAATCTATCCATAGATAGTCTATTAAATAGACGGACTTACTACCTTTAACTGAAGCTCTAGATAATTAATTCAAGCCTTTGAAGCTGCAATTTGAAGCGGCAATTGACTCAATTGAAGCAGCAATTGACTAGATTAAAGTAACAATTAAGTAGAATCAATTGTCAGCAATCAATCATTGCTTCCTTCAAAGCACAAACTGCGCAAAACATCGTGGCTTCATTGCCGCATTTTGGTCGTTTCTGGTCTTTTCTTGGTCGCATATGAGGATGAATTTGACCAATAATGACCAAATTGGCGGTCGTTGGTCGCGTTAGACAAGTTGGTCGCATATTAGGGTGATATTTATGAAGAAAAACGTTGATGCAGAGGGTCTATGGTCGTATAAAGGGGTGTGGTCGCTTATTAAGAGGTTGTTCATTGCAGGGACCACTGTATATGAGATTTCCCTACATGAGGTTTGGGATCACCATGTATAGCTACAAGTAGAATGGTGCTAACTGGGAGGAATAACAGTAGGGCAATGACTTCATCTAGGACTTGATAATAGGAAGATATTAAAGGAAAATGTCATCAACACTCAATAAGAGTAACGTTACTGAAGATGTGCAGGAGTCTTATTGACACTCCACCCGTTAACATGCACAGTAATGTTCGCCCTCTGAGGCTTGTGATGTGGGTAAAATGACCTGGAGTTAAGTCGAGGCCCTCGGATAGACCTACGAAATAGAAAATACAAAATAATGATAAACACTTGAATTATGGATACAAAGCACAAATGTCCCCATTATCCATCTGAATCAGGAAACTAATATTGGCATTAACAAGATAGAAGTCCTTAGGACTTAGGTCATTTGGACTTAGGCCAATATCGTTATCACTGGTTTTAGCAGATATTACCAATATTTTCTGGTCATAATTTTGAATATTAATTTTATTGAAGTTAGTTCTAGACATTTCATTCATAATTTTTATGGATAATTGCTTAATAGTGCAGCTACATCACAACAGAATTTTGGCCAACTCATTTTTGTTTCAAAAAATTTTTTGCCTTAATCAGTTTTTGGCTGTTTGCCAAAAATTGCCAAAAATTGCCAAAAATTACTTAGGCCAATTTTGCTTTAGGCTGACGATTTTAGAAACCAAGAAAGTTTAAGTTATTTTGAAACTGCCAGTTGGTAAAGATGTCACTGAGCAATTACGACTGCATTACTGGATTGTGAAATATTCAACAGCACAAAACTCGATATCTTCCCTTATCTTGCAAACTTTTTTTGCTGGCAGACATTCATAATTGCACATTATGCTAGGAAATGGAAGGGTAAGAAAGTGAAGCAGTTTTTATTGCTTTAAATTCTAAAGGTAGCTATTCATTTTTCTGTTGATGCCCCATGAATAAGATTAGTAGTGTGAGCTGATAAGCCAATTGGAATGAGTGTCAGGGCAGGATCAGTCAGCTGAATGTGTCAATGCCAATTTATGACAAATTTGGTCAATGAAAACATGTCCAAAAGGCATAATCTCCAAATCAATATATATATTGGCTAAATATGCGGTGCTTCATGGAATTTAATATCTCTTCCATGGTAATTTTTGGGCTGAGCAGGGAGGGCCATGACCCAAATAATTTGAATTAGAGCACGCTAACGCCCACAAAAATGTATCGCTTAAGTCGAAGATTCTAAATTTAAAAAGCCATGCACTAAAATAAAATGAACATGCCAATTAAACTTTCAGATTAAATTTAAGTCCAAAGGTTGGGTTACGTTGCTTTCACAGCATATTTCAAGTTAAGCAGTGAACATTGGTCACAACGGAATATATCCTTGTTTGCTTTTTTATTTTCCTTTAATTTTTCACTGACGAAATCGGGATTTCTGCGATGAAATAATTATGAAAAATGTATATAAAATTGGACTTGAAATAAAAAGTTACAATGCCAATGGAAACATTTCATTACCAGAACTGGACAAAAAACAGAATATCCTGACGCTACAAAATCATATTTTATTGTTTCGTTATGAATTGTGATTCATATTTTGTACACAAAAATCAATTTTGTAGTTGTACAATCTCATGATGTTATAAAGTCCTTGGCATATTGCATAAAATCCTAAATTGTTTTCCTTGTTGTAACAATTAAGATAGAAAATTTTAATGAAGGAATATCAAGATTGTGTCTAGTAGGCTAATCTCTACTGGTAGATCTGTGAATTTGATTAACTACTGAATTGCAGATTCCAACAAGCTTCGTGCAAATTGATTCAGAATGAGAACATCAAAGGAGACTGGGACGTAGCAGGACAACTTGCCTGTAAGAGAAATGGTGACAACAGAAATGGGGCAGTATATATGAGATTTTCTTACATGAGGTTAGAGATCACCATGAATAGCTACAAGTGGAACGGTGATAACTGGGAGGTATAACAGTCGGGCAATGACCTCATCTAGGACAAGATAAAATGAAGATAGTAAAGGAGAATGTCATAAACACTCAATAAGAGTGACGTTACTAAAGATGTGCAGGCGTCTTATTGACACTCCAGCCATTAACATGCACAGTTCGCCCTCTGAAGCTTGTGATGTGGGTGAAATGACCTTGAGTTAAGCTGAGGTCCTCGGTTAGACCCATAAAACAGAATATACACATTATAAAGACCTTGCAGAGTTGCCTTGATTGAAATATTGGTACAAAGCACAAATCCCGTTTTTTTTTTGTCTCCTGAAAATAAGAGGCTGAATAATTATCTACCACAGACGTTTTTTTTCTTTTCGCAAGCGATTTCCAAAATGTTGGGTAGCTGGCAACACTGGCATAATTGTGGCCCTTCTCAAACAACTGGTCATGTGAACTGATGAGCCAATCAGGATGAGTGTCAGGGAAGGATCAGTGAAGGAAAGTGTCAATGTCAATTTATGACAAATTTGGGCAATGAAAGCATCTCCATGCAGCACAATCTCCAAATCAGCCTTGATCAGCAGATAGGAGGAGAATATTGACTTCTTTGTTTGGTCCAAGAGATGCCATTCCGGCTCTAAGTTAAAGATAGCAAAAATAAGCTATGCACTAAAGTTAACCAACATGGCATTAAAACATTCATTTCAAATTTCAATCCAATGATTGGTTGAATTATTTTCACAGCATATTTCAAGTTAAAGTTTAACAGTGTACATGGGTTATAATTGAATAATTGTGTACTTGGTTGTTTTTCCATTTTCTGTAATTTTTTGCCGATGATGTTGGATTGCTGTAATATTCTTTTAAAATAATTAGACGTTGAAAAGAAAAAAAAGTTACAAAAAAAGTTACAAAAGGGATCTCTTTATCAGAACTGGTCAGAGAAGAATATATCCTGATGCTACAAAATCATATATTTTTATTCCATTACGAATCGTGTTTTGTGCACAAAAAACTATTCAATAGATCCATACTCACGATGCTATAGAGTCAAGGATGGTAAATCCGTCCACTTTTGGCTATAACTGTATTTTGAGGAAAATGGTATAAGATGCAAAAATAAAAATTTGCACATTGGAAGGGGCATATTCAGTAGTACCACTTGTAACCAAAAGAGTAAAATATTCAAATAAGTCTTGCTGAAAGCATAGCAACAAAGATTGAATGTTAGGGATTCTAAAACCGTCCAGGTTGCTTCTAAATCCGTCCAGCAAGGATGGTAAATCCGTCCATAGGGTATTATGCAGCACATACCTATCAGATCTTGTGATTTTTAAAAGTTTTGCAATATATTTTCTGTCACAAAGGATTTTCTGTCAATATTAGAACATAGGGGTGCTGATTGTCAAGTCAAAGTCAGTCAAAGTCAAAATTACTTTTATTTTGGCAGGGTGACATGTTCAGCCTCAGCCGTTTTTCAACACGGCCCTGACTAGAATAACAAGTACATTAAAAGCAACAGGGGTAAAAGCAATACAAAGGTAAAAACAAAAGAACAATATATCATACAAAAGTATACATAAAATCTATAAACGTTGGTTTGAAATGTGTTTTAGCATATTGCTTTTAAAAACATCAATACTGGAGGATGACTTAACATGACTAGGTAGAGTGTTCCAAGCACTAGCACCACTATGTACAAACCAAAGTTGACCCATGTTTGTAGTACACCTTAGCACCTTCAAATTTTCTTGTTGTCTTGTACCATAGTTGTTGTCTACTTTTTCAAACAGAGATGTAAGATGGTTTGGACACATATCATGCAAGCATTTGCACATTAAAATCGATTTGTGATAAAGAGACCGTTCACTAAAAGAAAGCCATTTCAACTTGTTCAAAACAAAAGAAGTAGGAGTGTCAAAAGGAACACTTAAAACAATTTTGCCTCCTTTTACCATAAGTTTCTCAACCTTTTTCATGGATTTCATGCAGCAGGAGGAATATGTAATATCACAGTAATCTATAATCGGCATAACCAGTGGTCGAAATAGCCCATGTTATTTGGGGGGGTCTCTCAAGTTCTAAGGCCCGAAAAGTTTAAGCGCTTGTAGCCGGAATTCTGTAGGACGCAGCGGATGCCAGAAGCGCTTTAAAACCGGAGTGTTTCAGATACTCAAAAAATGAATTCCGAGCACTTTATAGGCATGTTTTATCTCAGAAAATTAGTTTTGAAAACCCTATTGGTGATACATATAAATGCACGAGGTTGTAGTATGCTGATCAATCTTTACTTGCTGGATTATGCTTATTCTTCATAACAATTCACTATTTGGGGGGGTTTTTTCAAGACCCCCTCTGGGTCCTTCTAAAAAATGCATTTCAGGGGGTCCCAAGAGCATTTGGGGGGGTCAAGACCCTCTTGACCCCCCCTTATTTCGACCACTGGGCATAACTAAAGCATTATACAATTTCAATGCAGTATCTTGGTCCAGGAATGATCTTACTCTTTGTAGCACACCGAGTCTTTGTCTAAGTTTCTTGCACATTGTTTCGACATGATCTTCCCAGTTAAGCGTTTTATCAAGCTGAAGTCCAAGATATTTGTAGCAGGACACATGTTCTAATTGTTCATTGTGGATACAAACACTTGGAATTTGGAATTTTGGATACGTTGGAGACGATTTGGGGAGCCGAATAGTGTCCACTTGCTTTTTTTTGTGTTTAGATGGAGTTTGTTGTTATGGAACCATTCAGCCAGATTTGCAAGGTCACTGTTGAGAGCTGTATAAATATCAGCTGCAGATTTAGCAGAGAAAAGTAAGACTGTATCATCTGCATACAAAGCGATTTTTGAAGAGCTGATTGAAGACACAATGTCATTTATGTACACAGTAAAAAGAATAGGTCCCAAAATGGACCCTTGTGGGACACCACAGGAAATAGGTAACTTCTCGGAGGTAAAATATTTGTGTTGAACACATTGCTTTCTGCTTGTCAGGTAGCTTTTAAACCACGTGTGTTCAATTTCATTTACACCAAGACATTTGAGCTTAAACAAAAGAGTATTTGTGTCTACAGTGTCAAATGCCTTTTTTAGGTCGATATACACGGCACCAGTAAGATTTCCCTTGTCCATGTTCGTCAAAATAAAATCTGTGACGTCAATAGACGCAGTTTGTGTGGAGTGGCTCTTGCACTTATTTAATAGGAAAGTCAAGTAACAGAGGTCAAGTAAACAATAAAGAATTTCAATTGACGGCCACATTCATAATTAAGAAAACCCATTAAACCCATTCAAGTGGTATAATTGCTCAATCTAATTTCTTTAATCATTCCTTTGCCATTTATAACTAATAAAAGTCATAAAAGTATTTTGAAAGATCATTTGAAGTGGGTGGACGGATTTACAATCACTCAGTTAAGTAAGTTTTAAAATAATGATGGTAAATCCGTTCACTTTAATTTCCATTGTATCTCCTTTAAAAGTGTTGGAATTCAGTTATTAAAAAAACCCTACAAGAATAATAAAATTAATCGTCCCGTGCTTCAATTATATACCTTTAATTTATTTTGTTTTTGGCTGTGATGACGTCACAGGATTTCATTGTATTTTGTCTTCAACTTTTAAATGGGCCTGAATATAATTTAAAATGCTGTAAACACCATAAAAACGACAAAATTAGTTGAAAAACGAGTTTCTCTTGCTTTTACAACTCACACAACTGTAACAATTATAATTATATGCCTATATTAGGGGGTGGACGGATTTACCCTCCTGGACGGATTTGCTATACTTGACTCTAGTTCTTGTCACTTTTAGATGAAATCCAAAGTTGACTTTCATGCTGTCTAAGTGTGACGTCATGTTGGAACTCGGTGTCCCATCTTGCATCCCTATTCCCAAGCATAACAGAATATGCAAAATAGGTACCAGCTGTGATGTCAATATTACCGCATCAATTGGGGATTAATGTCTCTTTTTTAAATTTTAGTCCAATAGAAGCCTGAGTCTGGCAAAGGAAATAAGACATTGGCACATAACACATAGCTTGGTTGGTGCACCGAAAACAAAGTGCAACCATATATATAGCTATATATGTCATGTTTTTCACTGGAAATCATCAATGGACCTCACTTTCTCTGCCAACTATATCTGATGTATAAATTGGGATCATTTCATAACAACAGCTCTGAAACTTCTCTGGAACTTGTTTGATGTTTAAATGGCTGCCTAAAAACTTTCCTCACGTTTTGTGGCATACAGGATTTTGCACTGAGTGAGTCCTGTAAAGATATACCCCATGCAATAAAGGTAGGTAAATATAGGTATTTAAATGGATCAGATAAATAAATCTTAAAAATCCAGTAAACAGTCCCCTGTCGAGTTACATATTGCTATTTTCTCCCTTTAAGAGTCTCATTTTAAGGAGCAATTGAGCGGATTATATTGAGCTTGTGCAATTAAGCTGATGTTTTCTCAGCTTTCCTTTAATTGTTTGTCATAATTAGGCCAACCTGCCTGGACATTCAGGTCAAAATACTCCTTTCATGATACCAATGTAAATGTTATTAGCATAACAAAGGTTGTGCACATATGATATTTTGTAAATTAAAGATATTTTCATATTCATATTACAATATGATATGGAAGCAAAATGAATACCGAACAATGTAATATAAGAGTCTATGATTTCTTAACATACATACTATTAATTTGATCGAAATCAATTGTTGCTGTAAATCCAAATCTGAAATGATTCAAGTTGTTCGTTTTCAAAATGTCATGTACAATTCTACATGGAGTAACATGAAACTGAGGTGGAAGCTGCTTTTGTGGTGTAGAATGTAGATATTGTGCCAACTATAGGTTCACCTCCAACTGTGTAACAAATCAACCGTGCACCAAAACTAGCAGCAGATTTGTGCCATTTTGGTGTATGCAAATATTATAAAATGGAATATATAATTGCAGAACTGTGAATATTTCACTGCCAGATTCCAACAAACTTCATTCAGATTGATTCAGAATAGAGACATCAACTTAGGCGACTGAGACATAGCACACCGTCAGCACAGCAATTTTCCTTTAAGAGATAAACTTGGCATATATTTGGCTGCTTGTTAGTGGCAGTGGCACATCCAGGTAATGGCCTCTAGGGGGCCTGGACCCCTAGACCAGTGAGATAAATAAAATCATATTGAAGAAATTAAACATCGACAAGGGCCCGCGAAGCCCGAAACACTTCCGCCCCCCTAAACTACCTTGTAGCCTCTGAGCGGAATGGTGCTAATTTAGAGGAATAAAAATCCTGCAATGACCTCGTATGGAAGATGAAGAGAATTTCATGAACACCACACAAAGAGTAACTGAAGAGTTGTGTGGCATCTTATTGACACTCTGGCAGTCGACATGGACAATTCACCCTCTGAGGCTTGTGATGTTAGCGAAATGACCTGGAGTTAAGCAGAGCGGCTAGACCCACAAAACAGATATTAGGCCTATACACAGTCAAACACTTTTGCAAAATCTCCTTTATTGTTATTGATACAAAAATTAATCTCTTTAACCTACTGAATCAGGTTTGAGGAGGATAGAAAGGTTTTCTTTTTGCATTTAAGCATTGAAAATAGTCAAAGCACAGGCATGACCTGGGGAAATTGTCAAAGGAGGGTGGGGGGTGTGCAAGAGAATATTATATATGTCTAAATGTATGTTGGTGAGCAATGCCATTTTTTAGCTACACTGGTGTTGTAACTGTTTAAAGTTTTGTTCAGTTTATGCCTAAGTCTGGCTTGGGAAATCAAAACACTGGCACTTATCACTTAGCTTTGAACACCTAAAATAACCACATTCATGTTTCTGCTGGCAAATCATCACTGGCTCACTTACTCTGCCAATTATATATCTGATATATAATATGAGGTTATACCATGGGTAGGTGCAGTACATCCCCGGTATACTCCCCGAGACTCCAGTATATTCCCGAGACCCGAAGGGTCGAGGGAATATACTGGAGTCGAGGGGAGTATACCAGGGATGTACTGCACCGACCCATGGTATAACCTTTTTATCCCATGTCTAGGCACATTTTTTAGATATAAAGTTAAACGGCCATGGAACTAAATAAAAAACGTCGATTCAAATCTATGATTTTACGATTGAACTGAAAATTCTTGTTTCAGTTATGATTTTCTTTTGGCAAGAGTTTTTGAGATATCGCTTTGAAATTTTGGATTTGTAATTTATGCTATATGTACAAAAGTACTAAAGAATTTAGTTGGTCTGGTGCTTTCAGATCCTGAGATATAAAATAAAACGGCCATGGAACTCTAAAAAAAGTTGACTCAAATCAGTGATTTTACGCTTGAAGTGAAAATTCTTGTTTCAGTTATGATTTTTTCATGGCAAGAGTGTTTGAGATATTGCCTTGAAATTTTAGATTTATAGTCTATACTATATGTACAAAAGTACTGGAGAATTTAATAGGTCTGGTGCTTTCAGGTCCTGAGATATAAAATAAAACGGCCATGGAACTAAAAAAAAATGTTGACTCAAATCATTGATTTTACGCTTGAAGTGAAAATTCTTGTTTCAGTTTTAGTTTTTGGTGGCAAGAGTTTTCAAGATATCACCTTGAAATTTTGGATTTGTAATTTATACTATATTTGCAACATACTTTGTGAATTGGATATATCTACATTGATTAGATCCAGAGAAATTAAATAAAACGGCAGTGCAAAGCAGAAAAACGTTTCTGAAATCAAAGATCCAAAGGGCTGAAACAATACTAGTCTACGGAATTTAACATTGTTACTTTGTCATATGTTTTGAAATATTGTCTTAAACAATATAAGATAATAAAAAAGGGGTCCTCATCACGATGGAAATTTATATAAATCAGTATTTGTACAACAAAGTCATTTTGGAAAAACTAAACAAATTTACCGAAAATTGCTTATGAAAATTTTCTATTCTGAATAGGAAGTCAAAATTGCATCAATCCAAAGCAATATTTTCTTCTGGATCTAATGCTTCAAACCGCTAGTCTCTAGCCCTAATAGATCCTTCTAAAAATGGAAAAGACCGCTCATTTTTGTGTGTTGTCAAAATCACAAGAAAAGATGCTGAGCAGCAGCAGAGTTTGTGACGCTATACTGGATTTGTGGGGGTGTGTCTAAATACTGCTCTCTGATTGGTTGTTTTCAGTATATTCCCTGTATTTACAGGAAAAAAACGTCGTATACAGGTCAGCTGACCATATACTGATTTTCTCCCTGATATTGACTTTTTACCTGGGGTATTGGCCAGGGAAAAAAACAGTATGGGGGAGAAAATGTGCATAGACATGGGATAATAGGGACCCTTTAACAGGAAGGTCACTTTGTGGATAATTATATGGACAAAGACCAAGTGACGTTCACTTGCATCGCAATTTGTAAATCTAGATAATACAGGATATCTACTGACTACTGTGTACTTTGCAATGTTGGCTCATATATTTACAATCAGTTGATATGCTTTTACAAGCACTCTGTGTATCCATTGTAGTTGGCCTACTGCCCCATTACCAGCAAACATCGTACCCTGCAATGTAACTTTACTACCTTTGAAAATTGCCCCTTCCATTTACACCGATGTGTTGGAGATTGCTTGTAAATACTATAGAAAAGCACATGCACAGTATGTGAATGACTGGTCATTTTGTAGGCATCGCTTTGAGAGAGGGCAATGACTTGTGCTATAATGTTGTGTGAACATCGAGGTTTACTGCCAATTGGAGAGTATTGCATGATCACTAGGCCCATTATTGCAGGTGATTAGAACGGACATGCCAGCCCACTCCATAAATAATTCAATTTTTTGGACTAAGAGGTTGTAAATCCATGCACTGTGGGCATTGCACAGGCATCTCACATGATGACGGATGAAAAGTTAATGCTGCTGAGAATTTATTAAGGAATATTATAATGTCATCACAGAAGTGACAATTGTCATTGCTATTTACTATTTTATGTCGCAAGGCCAGCTTGGTCATTGGTTATCAGTAAAAAAAATGCAAACCGCTAACACTCCCTGCAATGTTACAGTCAAAAGTGTCCATCAGCTTTCGTTGAATACATTTGGAAGAAAAGCCAGGAATGTTAAAAGTGTATCATAGCTGTATACCATAATGAAATTACTTACTTAAAATTGACCATCATCTAATTGTATGGTGTCATTAAATTTATCTCATATACATATATATGTGTATGACTAACTAATTGTGTAGTGAAGTGGATGAGTGTTTTGAGTGGGGTCATGTATCTCATTAACAATGACTAATGAATGACCCATTGTTACCAAGGTCAGAATGTAACATATATCATTATGAATGGTAGCAACATGACCTGCTGGATTTTCAGTTAACTGAATTGACATAATGATTTTATATTGTGGACAAGCCAAGGATACCAATCATACTATTAATTCACGGACCCCTTACGCTACTCCTACAAAACTACTGATTGCCCAGTTATGAAAACTTGCAACCTGCTTTTCTGTATTCTCTACAATGTCCTTAGCCAGGTTCCATATGCAAATTACAGTCACAGAAATTCAGGTGACGTTTCCCAGAATCTACGTAACTATAGGCCATTAGAAAACACAGGGCTGTATTTCCCCCCTTCGTTCAAATGCATGTTTTCACGGGTGTTGTGCTAGTATTGATAATTCATGTGAAATTCAGATATCGTCTTGTACATATAATAATTTCTATGTACAATGCAGTATGGCATTCAGGAAAATTAATATTGGGATAATCCATACAGCAAATGAAGACATATTCATTGGTTACGTTAACAATTATATACTGTAGACTGTGAAACAAAATTATGTAGCTTTTGAAGAGACGTTTGTGTGCCCAGATATATGAAAGTTACAGTTGATTTTATTTAAAATAAAAATTAAAATATTTCAGGTCGTTGACTTCACAAATGTCAAACAAACAACAGCTGCAGTCTTTGCATTCTTTTGTCAGAATGGATGCCAGGCCAATTAAAGATCACAACTCTTACCATAATCATAGACTCGATCACAGGTTGCTGGGGACATCACCATGCTATACACTGTTACAGTGTGATACATGTGAGGCATGACATGCTCAGACAAAAAGTGCAAAATATACCTGTGAAACAAACATGCAGGAAGTGTTCTCATGAGGGAGTCCTGAATGTTACAATAAGATTCCATAAAATCATTCCTTTTTATCATGATAAGTTGATAATACTTATAAAATTGTATAATGAATAGGCCTATGTATGTATTTTGGGCCAATTCCTGAATCCTGAACTTTGTGGCCAAATCTGACATTAAAGTCACAACAGCAGTTTAAAAAGACAAAATTTCCACTATTGATGAAGTCGATAAGATTGCATGTGATGTTAAGCAATGCAATTCCAAAACAGTTTTCTTTGAAATTGTCAAGTTTCATGTTTATTACTTTACATGTCTACCACTATATTGTCCTATACTAGTCAGTCATGAAAATATTCCATTTCTCAAAGAACGAAAAAATAAAGGAGAGCAAAATTGTAAGCTTGAATGCTTATATGAAAAGCAATGCAATTATTGATGGTTTTGCATTTCCTTTGAGAGAGGAATAAAAGTTTCATGGCTTTGTTTGGTGATCCTGAAGCCTTTGTTTTCGGAAATGTCAAAATAAGGTCAAACGATAAAATGAGAGGGAGGAAAAATGTTAAAAATTGGAAGAAAATTTATGAAACACTAAAATGTGATTTTAAAACAAGCCAGACTTTATTTTTATTATATTTATAGATGTAGAATAATACGTGGTTATGTATTGCCATTAGTCTCACTCTTGTGGCAGATTGTTTAGTGCACAGATGGTTACTCTGTCAAAGGATGAGCTGCACTGCTGTTGAAATTTTTATGAGGGACACATAGATCTTATTTTGATATTTGTCATTCCAAATTAGATATGCATTTTTACTGAAGTTTTGTCGGAAATCTTTGCATGTGGAGTCTCACCAAAGCAGAATGATTTTCATCTGACATAATCAATTTGTTAGTTTTGCTGGTTTCAATTAGATTTCGATAATAATAATAATGTTTAATGAGTCCAAAACATATAAGTGTCAGCCTTGCAAAGAGTTAATAAGTATGAATGTGATGTAATTCTGGAGTCCCTTTTCCAACTTGCTACATAGCATCTTTTGCTTATATTAGTTCAGAATATGCCGAACATCAGAACCTATAACATTTTAAAGAGGCAGTTTAGAGTTCAAACAATTCTAATTACAGCACAGGCACTCCTACAAAAATGCCACTCATAAGTCAAAGATTCCAAAAAAAGCTATGCACTAAGTTAAATGAACGTGGCATTAAAACCGTGCATTAAAACATTCAGATCAAATCTGAAACCAATGGTGGGTTACCCAGTGGGCACAAGACGTAAATCACAATGTCGCTAATTGGTGGAGGGGTGGTCTGTTGGTCACATAGATATGTGTGGTAGAGATTATGTCGCCCAAATGTGAACACGACGTAGGGTTTTTTTTACAACATTGCCACAATGTCGCAAGCTAACGTCGAACTCCTGACATTGTATCACAAAGTTGTAAAACTTGGCCACAAAGTTGCATGCTAACGTCATATCTTTGACGTTGTTTCACAACGTTGTGACAACATAATTTCAACCATACAATTCTACATCATTTGACGAAAAGGGTGACGTCGTTGCAACGTAGCTGCGACGTCAATGTGCCCATGGGGTAAATTACTTTTGCAGCATATTTCAGGTTAAAGTTTGACAGTGTGCATGGGTCATAATGGAATAGTTATGTTCTCCGTTTTTTTTTCATTTTCTGAAAATTTTTGCCGATGATTTTTTAATTTCTGCACGGGAAATATTAATAAAATAATTAGACGTTGAGAAGAAAAAGTTACAATAAGGAATCTCACAGCCAGAGATGGTCAGAAAAGAATATCCTGATGCTACAAAATCATATTTTATAGTTCCATTATGAATCGTGATTCATATCAAGTGCATAAAAACCAATTTACCAGCTGTACATACACGCTCACGAATCATGATGCTATAATCCTTGTCTTATTTACCTGAAATCCGAATTTGATTTTCATGCTGTTGAGGTGTGATGTCATGTCAGAACTTGGTGCCACATCTTGCCGATTCCCAAGCATTACAGAATATGCAAATTAGGTACCAGCTGTGATGTCAATGTTACCGCATCGATTGGGGATTAATGTCTCTTTCTTTGCGACTAAAATATTGCAAATGTCTAATTTTAGTCCAATTGATGCCTGCGTCTGGCAAAGTAAATCAGATATTGGCACATAACACATAGCCTGATTGGTGCACCGACAACAAAGTGCAACCATATATGTCATGTTTTTCACTGGAAAATCATCAATGGACCTCACTTTCTCTGCCAACTATATCTGATGCATAAATTGGGATCATTTCATAACAACAGCTCTGGAACTTTTCTGGAACTTGTTTGATGTTTAAATGGCTGCCTAAAAACTTTCCTCACATTTTGTAGCATACAAGATTTTGCACTGAGTCAGTCCTGTCAAGATATACCCCATGCAATAAAGGTATTTAAATGGATCAGATAAATAAATCTTTAAAATCCAGTGAACAGTCCCTTGTCTAGTTACATATTGCTATTTTCTCCCTTCAAGAGTCTCATTTTAAGGAGTAACTGAGTGGATTATATTGAGGTTGTGCAATTAAGCTGACGTTTTCTCAGCTTTCCTTTAATTGTTGGTCATAATTAGGCCAACCTGCCTGGACATTCAGGTCAAAATACTCCTTTCATGATACCAATTTAAATGTTATTAGCATAACAAAAGTTGTGCACATATGATATTTTGTCAATTAAAGAAATTGTCATATTCATATTACACTATGATATGGAAGTAAAATGAATACTGAACAAGTATGTAGTTTAAGAGTCTGTGATTTCTTAACAGACATACGTTTAATCTGTTCGAAATCAAATGTTGCTGTAAATCCAAATCTGAAATGATTCAAGTTGTTCGTTTTCAAAATGTCATGTACAATTGTACACGGAGTAACATGAAACTGAGGTGGAAGCTGCTTTTGTGATGTAGAATGTAGATATTGTGCCAATTGCAGGTTCACCTCCACCTGTGTAACAAATCAGCCATGCACCAAAACTAGCAGCAGCTTTGTGCCAATTTGGTGTATTGTATACAATCAAATGGAATTTATAATTGCAGAACAGTGATTTTTTTAAGAAACACCCCCCCTCCTTGGACTGAGCAGAACGGTGCTAACTTAGAGGAATAAAAATCCTGCCATGACCTCATATGAAAGATGAAGAGAATGTCATGAACACCACTCAAAGAGTTCAACTAAAGAGTTGGTATCTTATTCAGTTATTGACACTCTGGTTGTCGACATGGACAATTCACCCTCTGAGGCTTGTGATGTGGGCGAAATGACCTGGAGTTAAGCAGAGGTCCTCGGCTAGACCGACAGAACAGATAATAGGCCTATACCCAGTCAAACACATTGCAAAATTTCCCTTATTTTTATTGATAAAAAGCATTAATCTCATCTTTAACCTGTTGAATCAGGATTGAGAAGGATAGAAGCACATGCATGACCTGGGGAAATTGTTAAGGGAGGGCGGGGGGTGTGTAAGAGAATATTAGATATATGTTGGTGAGCAATGTCATTTTTAGCTACACTGGCGTTGTAACTGTTTAAAGTTTTGTTCAGTTAATGCCTAAGTCTGGCTGGAGAAATCAAAACATTGGCACTTATCACATGGCTTTGAACACCTAAAATAACCACATTCATGTTTCCACTGGCTCACTGGCTCTGCCGATTATATATCTGATATATATGATAGGGACCCTTTAAAAGGAAGGTCACTTAGTGGATAATTATATGGACAAAGACCAAATGGCGTTCACTTGTACACTGTATTGCACTTCGTAAATCTTACAGTAGACAAACGACGAGTAGGCCTACTTACATTCTGCTGCATTTGAGCATCAATAACCTCACAACAAGTCGTATCAAATACATTGAAATGAGGTGTCAATTTGTCATTAGGCAACTTGTGACCTCATAGGAGAGTGAAGTGACACATCAAATGGCTTGTCATGGTAACATTGCAAGTACAGGCTATGATCTCATTGACTGCTTACACGTCATATAATCATTATCATCTTTATTCAATCAAAAGATCACATAATTTTACAGAACAGATAAAATAATTAATAAAAACATAAAATAAATAAAATAATAACAGAAGCAAGGAGCAAGTATATACAATAAGAGGAAAACTATAACAAATTAAAAACAGAAAAAAGAAGAAGTAAAGTAGCACTCACTGTACTGCCAAATAGTTAATTATCTCTTGTGCTTCACTGTGCGATAACACATGACTATAATACTCACAAGTATCTCTTACATCAACCAATTCTCTAATTTGATTACAGATCATGATATCCTGCTCAACTGGCACACACTTCTCATGAAATACTTTTAACAACTGACACAAAGGTTTATTTCTTACATCATATGAAGAAATATTATACCTTCCCATAATAAATTTAAGATTTTTACTTAATCGTGAATTACCATAGATACTATTTTTAAATATAGAGCTAACAATCTTATTCTTATGCCTAAAAGCATTTATAAAATATCTAAAGAATCTTTTGTGAAAATACACATCCATTGGCAACATTCCAGTAAGAATCGGCAAAAACCTTCTATGACACATACTTGTGATATTCCAAACTCTACGTTTGCTTTCCTCACTGTAATAAGTAAGCGATCAAACTGTCTAGAATATATTGCACAATTCTGATAGCCATAAAAGCTACAAAAGTACTGTTTAAACAGTGTATTTTTTACAGTTGATGACACCGAAGAATAAACACCTATAAAAGCATTAAACTTTCTATTGAAATCACAGACAGCATCTTGTACCACTGGATCATTTCTATCTCTGCTTATAGTGTGACCAAGATAGTTAATTTCTGTAAATATTTTAACAATTTCACCATTTACAGTTATAGAGGGACAACAATCATTCCGAAAAATTATTAACTGACTTTTACAACCATTAAATTTAATACTATGCTCAGTAGAGAATTCCTCACAAATTGATATCATTTTCCTGAGGGCATACTGACTCAGTGGGTGATAGTAACAAAATATCATCCGCATAAGCAACAATCCCATGCACAGTATTTTCCAGCCACTTTACAACCATAACCTTCTTTCTCAAGGATACTTAAAACATTATCAATATACACTGAGAATAGTATAGGGCTCAATACGCCACCTTGCTTTATACCATTCGATACTGTGAACCACCTAGAACTATTACCATCAAATGACACACAAAGTTTCTGATTAATATACATGTCAAACAGAAGTCGAAGATACAACATATTAACTTTTCTCTCTAACAGAATTTTAAACAATTTATTTAAGTTCACCCTATCAAAAGCTTTTGTGGCGTCTAATGCCAGAGCATATACCTGTCCACCCTTATCTAGATAATAATCAATAGTTTCACACACAACTGATGTTTAACATGGCATGGATAGGGCTGTGACATCACAAGGAACATTTTGGTCCAATTCTGTAAGCACTCGATGTTCGTCTGCTGTAATAGTACAGGAGATGTAAGTACTGTGTGCTTTGCAATGTTGGCTCATATATTTTCAATCAGTTGACTTGACATGATTTTACAAGCACTCTGTGTATCCCTTGTAGTTGGCCTACTGACCCCATTACCAGCAAACATTGTACCCTGCAATGTAGCTTTACTACCTTTGAAAATTGCCCCTTCCATTTACACCACTGTGTTGGAGATTGCTGGTATATACTACAGAAAAGCACATGCACAGCATCTGAATAATTGGTAATTTTGTAGACATCGCTTTGAGAGAGGGCAATGACTTGTGCTATAATGTTGTGTGAACATCAAGGTTTACCGCCAATTGGAGAGTATTGCATGATCACTTTGCCCATTATTGCAGGTGATTAGAATGGACATGCCAGCCCACTCCATAAATAATTAAATTTTTTGGACTAAGAGTTTGTAAATCCATGCACTGTGGGCACTTAACAGGCATCTCATGTGATGACAGATCTATGAGCTAATGCTACTGACTCTACTGAGCATTTATGAAGAAATAATTTAATTTCACCACAAAATTGACAATTGTCATTGCTATTTGCTACTTTATGTTACTGGGTCAGCTTGGTTCATAGGTTATCAGTAAAAAATGTAAACCGCTTACACTCCCTGCAATGCTACTGCCAAAAGTGTCCATCAACTGCCATTGAATACTTTTGGAAGCAAAGCCAAGAACGTTAAAAAATGTATCAGAACTGTATACCATAATAAAATTACATACATACACACTTAACACTCATACATCCATATTTACTTCAGTGTAAAATGAACAATTTCTATCAACATTTCTCTTCTCAGTCTTTTGACTTTAAATTGACCATCATATATATAATTGCATGGTGTCTGCAAATTTATCTTATATATATATGACAAACTAATTGTGAAATGAAGTGGATGAGTGCTTTGAGTGGGGTCATTAACAATGACTAATGAATGTCACCAAGGACAGAATGCAATATCCACCATTATGAATGGTAGCAACATGACGTGTTGGATTTATAGTCAGCTGAATTGACAAAATAATGTTATGTTATTGACAAGTCAAGGACACCAATATTGATAATTCGTGTCAAATCCAGATGTCATCTTGTACATTTAATCATTTTTAGGTACAATGCATCTACGATCTATAGCATTCAGGCACATGACTATTTAATAATCTGTGCAGGAAGTGAATATATGCATTCATTTCGTTGACAATTATATAGGCCTACATATTATGCAGTGAAAAAAATTCAGTGCCTTTTGAAAAGATGTTTGTATGCCCAGATATATGAAAATTACAGTAGATTTTATTCAAAATAAAAATAAACATATTTCAGGTCGTTGACTTTTCAAATGTCACAAACCAGCAACAGTCATGTGTTCTTTTGTCAGAATGGATGCCAGGCATCTGGGGGTGTCACCATGATATACACCGTGTGATACATTTGAGGCATGACAAGCTCAGACATAAAGTGAAAAACATACCTGTGAAACAAACGTGCAGCAAGCTTGCTCGTGAGTCCTGAATGTTACAATAAGATTCCATAAAAAGGATTCCTTTTTATCGTGACAACTTGATAATACTTATGGAATTGCATAATGAATATATGTATTTTGGGCCAATTCCTGTACTTTGTGGCCAAATCAGACATTGAAATCATAACAGCAGTTTAAAAAAGACACAATTTCCACTGTTCGTAAAGTCGATGACATTGCATGGCATGTCGAGCAAGGCAATTCCAAAGCTGTCTTCTTATAAATTGTCTAGTTTCATGTTTATTACTTTATATGTGTACCACTGTATTGTCCTTCTAGTCATTCATTGAAATGTGTCATTTTCAAAGAACGAAGAAATAATGGAGAGAAAAAATATTAGCATGAATGCTTATGAAAAACGATGCAATTATTGATGATTTTGCATTTCCTTTGAGAGAGGAATAAAAGTTTCAATGCTTTGTTTGGTGATCCTGAAGCCTTTGTTTTCGGAAATGTCAAAATAAGGTCAAACGATAAAGTGAGAGGGAGGAAAAATAATCAAATTGGAAGAAAATGTATGAAACTTTAAAATGTGATTTTCAAACAAGCCAAACTTTCTTTTTATTTTATGATTTATATTTATAGATGTAGAAGAATTCTTGGGACAAGTTGGGTTATATGTTGCCATTGGTCTTGAGCACTTGAGTGGCAGATTTCAATTTGTCAAAGGATGAGCTGCACCGCAGTTGAAATCTTTTTGAGGGATATTCGATGACACATTTTCTTATTTTGATATTTGTCATTCCAAACAAGATCTGCATTTTTTGAATTTTTGTTGTTGTTCCATATTTCTTGGAAATCTTTGCATGTGGAGTCCCACCAAAGCAAAATGATGTTCATCTATCTAAAAAGTCTAAAACATGTCAATATCAGCCTTTCGAACAGCTAATAAGTACATGTATGTACGTAATGTAATTCTGGAGTCCCTTTTCCAACTTGCTACAAAGCATCTTTTGCTTATATTAGAAGAAGGCTAATCACTTACGGTAGACTTGTGAGTTTGATTAACAAGTTCTGAGATGTGGAGAGATGTAAATCACATTCAGTTTGTGGCAAACTGATTCAGAATAGTGTCGATGGGAATATCAAAGATGACGTGAACATAGCAGAATAATTTGCATGTGTAGAGGAACATGACTCTCTGCAATACATTAAATGGCTACAACTTCACGGGTGTTATCCAGGAGGAATGAATTGCCCTCTAACGATTTCTTTTGTGACAGGATGAGAAGGAGGATCAGGGGAATTGTCATGAATGCCACATAAAAGAGAAATAACTAACGATGTGCTGGCATCTTACTGACTGCTGTTGAGATGCAAAAATTTGTCTTCTGGAGCTTATGATCTGGGAAATTTCTGGGCAAATGACCTTGTGTCAAGTGAAGGTCTTCCTCGAGACTAAAAATAGATCATACAGATTTACTGACGGCCACATTTCCCTTGATTGGGATATGGATAAAAACTGGTAAATTCTAGCTATATCTGGAGTACAGTCATAACGTCCAACACCCAAACAGCCAATTCTACGACGGCCACTAACCAGAACGGCAAAATTTAGGACGGCCACACCCCAAAACGGCCAATTATTATATTATATTATATATCTTATATAAGCTTATATACAGTCAATAAACATAATTACCTGTCACATGCGATCTTGTGACAAATATTGCTGATACTGATAGCTTGTTCTTCATACAGCCATGGCCGTTAGTTTTCACTCAGCTGCTATGCTTCACCATGGTGCTAGCATTGTGACCAATCATAACAAAGCAAATACTTGCTCAATCTTCACAAAATTGTCAGGAATTATAGCCTGTTCACAGTAACAGGTGTTCTGATAAAAAAATGTTGAATGAAAGAATGTTATATAATAACTGTAAAGCAAAATGCTAAATTAGTTGCAAAATTTAAGCATATAATCAGTTCTGATGTAAAATGTCATTTGCATGATAGTAATAGTCACCAAAGTGTCTGGATGTTTTTGGCACACAGAATTAAGCATTCATGACAAAATCGCTATTAAATCTGCAAATTTAACATTTTCTCATCGGATTTGCTAGAAGTGTTTATAATTACAAAAATTATTAATTTCTCAAGTAAGAATAAAGTAGTAAAAAATGTTTCTACTGATAAAAATTTCATTTGTTTTATTAAATTCCACATCTATGTTAAGCATTTTACACAATTTTCTGGTCAGATAAGGTGATGTTCTATCTTTTTACACCTTCTTAGAATTTGGCCATATTTAAAGCCAGAATGGTTTCTGTAAAATCTGACGAGAAAACAGTCAAACCATGTATCTATTTGTAATTTTGTCATGAATGCTTAATTTAATGTGTACCTAACACATTCAGACACTTTGGTGACTATTACAATGACATATATAGCACCAGAACTGATTATATGTTAAATTTCCACTAATTTAGTATTTTGCTTTACAGTCATTATGTAACATTTTTTCATTCAACAAGTTTTATCAGAACACCTGCTACTGTCCACAGACTATAATTCCTGACAATTTGGTGAAGATTGAGCAAATATTTGCTTTGTTATGATAGGTCACAATGATAGCACCATGGTGAAGCATAGCAGCTGAGTGAAAACTAACGGCCATGGCTGTATTAGTTAATTGCTGACAGCTTAGTTTTCAGATTCTTTATAAAATCAATTTCTGTAATTATAACAATAATTTCTGTAATTATAACAATAATTTCTGTAATCATAACAATAATTTCTGTACATATAAAACAGAATACCATATATACTCTCAACAAGTTTATTGTCTGAGACAAAAATTCCAATACATGTACACAAATATACAAAAAAATACCAATATACAAAAATTCAAGTCATATACCAACATACAAAAATTCAAAT
This sequence comes from Platynereis dumerilii, assembly GCA_026936325.1. Lineage (NCBI taxonomy): Eukaryota > Metazoa > Annelida > Polychaeta > Phyllodocida > Nereididae > Platynereis > Platynereis dumerilii. The sequence goes on from JAPTHN010000011.1 coordinate 31,570,219, forward strand.
CAAATACAAATACAAAATACCAGGTCTAAACAAATCGATTTCTGTGCAGTAAGGCCAGCTGTCGATGTAGTTGGCAAATTCCCAGATTCTTCTCCACATATCGGTTCCAGAGCTGGAAGATCTTGGCCTGGAATTCTTGTACATCTTTTTCTGCCTTTGCATTAGCAGGTCGGCCGCCACCAGGGTGAACTGTCAAATAGATAATTTTTTAAAAAACCATAAATATATTAAGTAAAATTGATTCATAACTCAATGAATAAATAATTTGTGAATTCAACTTGTCACTGCCTCCTTGTCCACAATTGATGTACTTGTATTCCGAGTTAATTGTTTGTATAGAAGTTTGGTTGAATAATTATATCTGGATCTGAAAACATCAATTGACCGAAACAATAAGTAATGATCAGAAACAAAATTAAACAAATGAGCAAGGAGACATACCTGTATTCGGACAAATTGGGCTTCCTCTCGCAGGAGCTGCAGGAGCTTGTACAAGCTTGGCTTGCCCCTCTTTACCTGTAAAGAAAAATGTTTCAATATTTTTACTAATGACCACATAACAAAAACAATCATTCATTTATCAATTAACATGAATAATATATAATGCACAAAATTATTCATAATGATTTAATCCAAACAAAATGTGATAAACATGACATACCTTCACATTGAATCGGTAGTGCCAGCCCTCTACATCGTTGTTTGTGCATATGGGCTGGCCATACACACTCCACGATGCAGGGGGCCACAGGTTGCTCGACATCCATGTCGTCTGGATGTAGTTGACCAGTCGTTCTTCTCGTTCCCCTGGAATCTCGGTCTTCACGACACGGAAACATGCTTCAACCTTGGTGGCTGGGAGTAGGGGCAGGCACAAAAAGAATGAAATCCATCGGCGGTACCTTTCATCATCTTCATACAAGGTCTTCAGTCCCACATCTTATACCTGAAAATAGCCAAAAAAATGTCACATAAGCAATACATTTCAAAATACAAAAGAAGCACATTTCTCAAATTTTATAATCTGGTAAATTTCTAATTTAACGATAATGTAATAATAATCTATTTCTAATTTGATAATACAACATACCTTTCGCATGATTGCCCGCCCCCAGTGGAAGGCACACCCAGAGCTCTTGGCGGCTGGCAGCACCTCTTGTACGGCTTCCCACACTGCAGCCCCGAAGTCAGTCACGACCTTCTGTGCTGAGCAGCGGGGCAGCAACTCAAGCACCTGAAATTAATGGAAAAGTTAAAGTTGGTTTTTAAAAAATATAGTAGCACAGCCCAGATATAGTGTTGGAAAAAGCTAAAATATATCATATTATATTACGTTGTATAATTGTACAAAATCATAGTAACTTACAGCTCTCAGCACAGCTACATAATCTTCCTGTCGTTTGCCATTCATCAAATTGAAGCAGAGTGGCGTCTGCTTCATGCCCTTGTCATTCTTCAGGAACGTGTGGATGCTATACAGCTGTGTGAATGGTGCCTTCGCGACAAAGAAGGTGCCGTCCATGTACCTGAAAAGAGACAATGGGGTTTAATCTGTGGAGCATAATTTTGTTAATAACCAAGCAATACAAGAAGACAAAATGACATAGATCTATGCCGTCATTAGAAGGGGTCGTCGTAGGTAATTGGCCGTTTTGATTTTGGCCGTTTTGACCGTCCCTCCTATATCTAACCTTGCAAGATCGGGATTGAGTTACAAATGCATAATTATAGAAACCACGTTGCCTGTTTATTATTTATCTACATTTGCAGAAATCAAGAAAATACCTATGTGATTTTCAAATTACTTGATAACCTTCAATTGGTGTCATTGAGCAATAAGAGGTAATTGCACATATGCAAAATCCATTGTGATAATGTAGCAGTTCAGAGAATAAGAAAGCAATTTTATTGCAATTTTATTAAGTAATTGCAAAGCTAAACTGATGTCACACACAGCTGTAAAAAAAATTGATTTGTCGCAGGTAATTTGGCATAATGCAACACCAGGAAGGTTACCTTAAATGGGCTGGGTTGATTGGCCAATCAGAGTAAGTGATGGGGGCCGAATCATTGAAGACATGTCAATTTAAGACAAATCTGGAAAATGAAAACATGTCCCAAGGTGTGTAATGTGCTAATCAATCTTAATCAGCAGATAGTAGCCAAATAGGCCTAATGTGAATATTGAATCTTTATTGAGTCCTAGAAATGCCTCAGAAGAATCTGTAAATCTTTCAAATTGACCCTGATTTGTAATGTCACACAACTAACAACTCAAGCATACATTTTAATTTTTTGAAAGTTGAATGTAATTGTTTAAATCAAATTCCACAACATAGTAGAATATATCTTTCTTTCTTTTTTAATTTTTTTGAAATTACATTTTGAAATACAGAACATTAATCTCCGGAGTTTCTGAGTAAACTTGTGAAAACATATATTGGAGTATCTGGTAGTCTTCTCCCTCTATTCAAATAAACTACAACTGCATCCGTCACTGGACCAGGCAAGATATAGGTTTTTTAACTTTAGCCTGTGTATCAAGTTTACTCGTGAGGGAGTTCTGAATGTAATAATAAGATTCATTAAATAATTTATCTTAAAGATCCATCATGTGTTTTACAACTATTCACTAGGCTCCTTCCGAAGCTGAATGACATGCATGCGGTTGATGCATATTCACGACTGAAGTTGGATCAGAAGTTCTCTGTTAGATAAAATCAACTTTCATCTTCCACTTCATATATTCTTAAAAGAAGAGAGTTACCAAGCCAGTCATTCATCACAAGCAAGCTATGACTTTATGCCATTGACTAAATAATGATGACATTAGAGCCTTCACAATATTAATTTTGCACAATCTGAGAGCAACTGCCTCATGTCATGTTGCTTATTACTCTCCTGATCAATGAGAATGTACACATGTATAGCTTGACATCACAGTCCAGTAAACAGAAAGCTCAGCATGACATGAAGCTTTTTAATCAGTGCCTCAACTGACCAAGAGTCACCCAGTCTGAGCATGGCATCTAATCACTCTCTCAGTCTATAAAGAAAAATTGAACAATACATAGCCTCTGTGGATTGCCTTTTAGTAGTTTTACTACACTGTATGTCATATAAAATGGCTCAGTTGTCTTTGCTACCTAATATACCAAAGAGACAACTGGCTATTGAATTCTCCAAACATGAACGCTTGATTGCTATTGTTCATGATAAAACCATCACCTGAGATTTTCAGTTAATTGAAAGAATAAAATCAATGAAAGCTGATATTTGGCAAATACTATTTTGAAGTGATCAAATTCATATCACAATATAATATTGTGGTAAATTTAAATAAATGTTGGACCATTACTTTATTATACCATTATAGAGTCAAAGCTATTTGATAATTCTAAAATGAGATTTGCTAAGCTATTTGGAACCAATTGATGCAGAATCAACATCATTTTAATTCTGGAGAATGACTTTCCATATATATGCCATTTATATTGATTGATTGATTGATTTTATTTAGATATTTTTGCAGTCAATACATACATGTTTATAAAAAAGACAAGAAGTATTAAGTGTAAAAAAATCTTGGATTACACACAAAAGTCTCACATGAGACTTATTTCCAGTGCGGTCCATCAAATCACAAAATGGTATCATGGTTCAAACATAACAATGTATAATTTATATATATATAGACAGTATGACTAGTTATACGAGTAAATAAATTAATATAAATTAATGCAAATATTTATGTTATGCGGCTAATGTTCTGAGGTGAGCTTTGACTTTCTTCTTGAATAACAGTCTGTTATTTATGGATTTTATCCAGGAAGGTAGCTCGTTCCATAATTTTGTACCATTATAATTGAAATTTCCAGAGGTAATATTATATATATAGGCCTATATTACTTGTTTTCTTTTTGTTAATTTTGTTTTGTAGGGGAGTATATTCGGCAATTTTTCTATGCTTCAGTTACTGATAATAGAATAATTCAACAACATTTTGTTTGTTTGAGTTTCACATATGGAAATTTGGTAGGCTTTAGAGAAAAAGACGGACTGGTCAGCGTAAAAGAATGCTCAATTTTCTATGAAAAGCAACTTTATTGCTGATATTTTAAGCTTTCTTTAAGAGAGGAATATGACTGATGTAGCTAGTTTTGTGATCTTGAAACCTTTGATTTTGGTACACTGTAATGCCATAATAAAGTCAATTGACTTCATATCAGGTGGAATTTGTTTTTAAAATGACATTATGTCTCATTAAAATGCGAGTTTTAAAAAGCCTTGCTTTAATGCATTATTTTCAGACATAGAAGAATTCACTATTCAAGACAATCTTAAAATAGCCAGTGCTTGGTGTCAGTCTGATTGAAAACGCCAATTTAATGTCATGAGATACAATTTTTTCATTCTGCTATACCCGGCAATAAGGGAAAACTTCCACAGCAATAAAGTAATGTAATAAGGCAGACATAAGTTTGAGCAATATTACACTTTTGTATGTAGCAAGATTTTCTGGATGAACTGAGATGGACTCAGCTGACCACAAGGAAAGTTTATTCACATGTAATTAAAAGAAATCTGCATGATATTATAGTATTGCACAGATGTTCTCTAGGCAAACAAAATCAGACATCACAAGAAGTGCTTGTAAACACATAAATTTGCAAAAACTAAACATTGCGAGGCTGGGAAGCATCAACAAAAACCAATAATCAAAACTTTCAGAAATAGAGAAATAAGCAAATTTTTAAGCACTTTAGGAATAACAGGATAACATTAACACATTGGAAGTTGATGTCATTAAGCAATTAGTAGTAATTGTATACATATATCCAGGGAGATAATGGACCAGGTTGTAGAAAAATAAGACAGTTCTATTGCTCTCAAGGCTGTTGAACTACAAAAAATAAACGCAGGTAATGATTCGAAAGCAAAACAGATGTCAAACACAAAATGTGTATTTTTTCTTGGTTGCATGCCATTTTGCTGTTACAAGCAGGTCGCCCTAAACGCTCTGGGTTGATTAGCCAATCAGTGTGAGTGATGGGGTTGGATCGGTGAAAGAATAATTATCTTAATGTCAATTTAAGACAAATTTGGACAATGAAAACACGTCCAAAATACCTAATCTGCAAATTAATCTTAATCAAGAGACAGCAGCAGAATGCCAACTTGTTTATTGGGTCAAAGAAATGCAATGAAGGCTTGTGGTAGCCTCACATGGATTAAGCACTCATTGCATTAGGAGGAAAGGTAATTAACTGGACCAACAATTTGGCATATTATAGGCCATTGGTAAGCTGTAAGACAAGGAATGGCAACCACAAATTGAAGCGAAATATTTAATGACCGCACCCTATGTTAACCCAATATTAGGGAAGCCATCATAGGAGAATAAATATTTCTTTTTTTTGTTCGACCAACACAGTCGCATGACAAAACACCCACATCCCTGCAAAGAGTGGCATCTCATTTGAGTTTCATATAACAAGGCTAGGCCCTAAAGACTGAACAAGTTACATATACACATTAAGATCAAATTGAATACCCAATGGTGGTTGAAATTTCAGCTCATCTATTTCCCAGAATATTTAGAGAGGAAAAAATATTGAGATACCCAATGTCAAAATGACCTGTATGTCTCAAATATATCATATGTATTTTTGGAAATATTTAAAAATAGGTGACTCATTTTTCAGATCTTTCTGATATACCATGTGCATTTTGAGTGCCCACATATATTATTTGAAGGTTTTTCTATGTACATAACATGCATAAAAGCATACTAGTTTTGAACTATCAAGTATAGGCCTTTTAACTTTAATGTATCAAACAATCAAAGTACTGGTTCCATTCACTGAGATCATCAAATTGCTACAGTTGGTGTTGGAATGTCGCCGTCACATGTAATTCGTACATAGATATGTTTTACGAGCACTTTGTTACATCTGTTGTAGTAGGCTAACTAACCCAATTACTAGCAGACATGTAGACCTGAAGAGTACCTTTAGTGCCATTAAAACTGTTGCACATATTTACATTACTTAGTATAGCAACATGGTAAAGTCAATGGAAAATACATTTTAACATACACATGCACAGCACGTGCATCAATAGTTCTTTTGCAAACTATAGGTGACAACTTTAAGAGAGAGCAAAAATATTTATGCACTAAACTGGTGTATGTGGACATTAACTTGTGTCAAAATGTCAATTTGAGCGTAATTGCTTCATTAGTTAGGCCTTCCGAAGGATGGGTCCAATGTTTTCATTCGCATGTGTCTATCTGTCTGTCTGTCCAGCTGTTAGTCTTGCTGTCTGTCAGCACAGTTGTGGGAAAACTGCCAAACAGATTAAAGTGAAACTGATCAGGATTTTTTGATACACCACAAGGAGGAACTGATCAGATTTTGGTTGAGATCCGTGCATTGGATACGACATAATCATCAGAAACAATATTTTCTAAAATACAGTACATCCCAAAATAAAGTATGACTACCCCAGCAGGAAGGAAGAATCAGCAACTACTTTACCCTTTCACACCTTTTGGCTACCTCCAAATCACTTCCTACCTTTACCTTCTTGAAACTACCTTTTAAAATTACATTTAAATCACATTCAAACAACACCAATTTAAACTCCATCACCCCCTTTCTGTTTGATTTCTTTGATATTGTGCCCCTTTGCTATTTGCAATTGCATTAATAGCTGTCATAATAGAGTTTATTAATATGAGCTAAGGTTGTTGTAAGGAGTCAAAGGTAGTTGTATTGTAAGGAGATTTGGGGTGGAGAGGAGGAAGAAGTGCAAAATAGGTAAACAGAGGACTTCTGACAGAAAATTTTCTTACTTTCCTTTGGTTTGTACTGTATACACATACATGTAGACCCTCAGTTACTAGGCTGCTCTCCAGCTTCATGCATGATTAAGCCCAAGTTCTTTTGAAGGAAGACCTTCCCTAATCTGACACCAGGGGCACTGGCGTTGATGGAACTGGCGATCGTTCACGACCTTAGGTACCTTGTACTGCTTTCTGTGATTTTATAGGTCAAGAGAACAATGTAATTGACATCCACTAATTCAGAAATGCTTTGTGACTTCACCATTACCCTCTTATCCACTGATATATGTGAATGGATACGAGTCTAGGGCCTGACGTATGATAAAAATCAGATACATCACAAGCAATACATATAAACAGATTAATTTTGTAAAACATATATTGTAGTGGGGGGTTGGGAGCATCATCAAAATCACTGAACATCTCTGTCAATAAATACTTTACAATTACATAAACTTAAGAAATTTACAAAATTGTGATTTTTGGAATTATATAATTTAGATAAACTCAAAACATTGTAAGTTGATATGGTTAAGTAATTAGAAGAAAACAGAAAGCCTAGAAAGATAAAGCAGCAGTGTAGAAAAAAACATTCCTCTCAAGTAGGCCTATATTAAACTGCTAAAACAACTGATGTTCAAGCACAATTGTATGCTTTTTCTTTATCACAGGTAATTTGCTATTATGCCATTGCAATCAGATTGATTGAATGCACTGGGTTGATCAGCCAATCAGAGTGAGTGATGGTGTTGGACCGGTGAAAGAATATCTCAATGTCAATTTAAGACAAATTTGGACAATGAAAACATGTCCAAGGAGCCCAATCTGCAAATCAATCTTAATCAGGAGACAGGACCTAGATGGTGACTTGTTTATTGAGTCTAAGAAATGCCATGCAGGCTTGTGGTAGCCTCACATGGATTAAGCACTCAATACATGAGGAGGAAAGGTAATTAGCTGGACCCAACAATTGGCATATTATGGGTCATTGTTAAGGCAGGGAGGGAGAGCCACAAATTGAAGCGAAAGATTTAATTACCACACACTGTATAAACTCAATACTGCCAAACTCCCTCATTGCTGAGAATAGACTAATTATTCCAATTTTTAAACCAAAATAGTCAAATGACAATATATATATATAAACGTTTATTACACAACGGAACATCATGAAGATACACGTGTCATACAAAAAATTAGAGAGGAAGATGCACCCACATCCATGCAATGATCACATCTCATTTGAGTTTCATATAACTAGGCTGGGCCCCAGAGACTGGACAAGTTACATTTACACACTAATATCAAATTGAATACCCAAAGGTTGGTGATATTTCAGATTATTGGTTTCCACACATATTTAGAGACAGGAAGAAGTATTCAGATACCCAATCTCAAACCACTTGCAGTTTTAAACTGATCAAATGTATTTTTGGAAATGTTAACAAACATGTAATTTTTAATACCTTCATGATATACCATGTACATCTTGAATGTGTATACATATTTATACCACACCTATGAGCCAGCAGCCAATCAGAAGCCTGTATTTGGCTGGTATATTTCAGATATTCTTTGTTGTTCACTTATACGCCCATGGGAGTATATAGAATATATAAGCCTCATTGTTTAACAAAGCTCAAAACACAAACAGCAAAACCGTACCAAACAGTGAATTAATAACAAAAATTAAACAAAAGTATTATAAAACAAAACGCCTGAGACAAATCCGTAAATCCTTAAATTTGACCCCATTCAGATTTTAATGTCAACAACACAACTAATAAGGATAAGGTGTCAACCATATTGGATCTCCAGGAGGAGGAGGAGGCTTTGACTTTTTAATAGATAGTTTCTTGTCCAGTTTAGGTGAAATAAATAATTACCATAGAGTCGTCTTGAATATATAAAATATTTTAACATGTGGTTCAAAAAGTATTTCTTAACATCACTAAAAATAAATTCAAAAACTGAACTGCTGTTATCATTAGATAATTTCCTGTCAGGAAAATTAAAATTCCCAGCACTGCTGTTATCATGAAATAGATAAATTATGTCAATTGGAAAATTAAAATTCCCAGCACCCCCCTTTTAAATCTGATGGTGATTTTTAACTATCCAAATATATTCTCCTGATTTTTTAACATTTTTTCCACAATTTTTTCGTTTGCCTGCTTTTTTCCCTGTTAAATCTGTTTTTTAAATTCTTCCTCCCCCTAAATTTTCAATAAACTCTTTTGTCCAAACTTTTTTTTTACAACTCCCTCTCCCCCCCCCCTTCCAAATTTTGTTTTCTGATTTTTTCTCAAAAATCCCCCCCCCCAAATTGCAAATTGTATAACCCAATTTTTTTTTTAGAATTTATGTACCACTATTTTTTTTTTGTCAAATTAATTTTCTTTCCAAACATCCCCCCCCCGACATTTTTTTTGCAAAATTTTTTTTTTTTTTCACTTTAAAAATTCAAAGTGTTTCGTTTTAAATTTCCAATCCAAACATTTTTCATTACATTTTGCAACTAATTTGAGAATATATATTAAAGGTAGTTTGGGAATATTTTGGATCCAGGCAGCACGGTCTAACAAGCTTTGTCAAGGTCCATGTATGTTATTTGTAGAAAAAAGGTAGTAATTGGGAGATATCCCTGTATTTCAAGTAACTAACACAATGTCAAGGTCCACAGTATTAAAATCAGTTGTTTTCTAAATTTATAACCAATTTCTAAAAATGTAAGGGATGTCTCTGTAGCTTTTTTAGTGCGTGATTGAAAATTTCAAATACCTTTCAGATGCATTAGCCTTGTATATCCAAGAAAATGATCAGAATATGTATAAATTTCATATCATATAATTGTCAACTGTGATTCCATTTGGATTTTTTTTCTTCAACTGATACTTTCATGTGATTAGATTAATCCCACTTGGCAAATTGTTTGTGGCAGTTTTCTTCCTCTTTCCGTAAATCCTTCTTGTTTTATTTTCTTTTTAAAATCATTTTGTTTTGTTTTATTTTGTTTTGTTTAAGGTATAAGTTAGTTATATCCCTTGTTTTCGTGAATATGTGATAATCCTCGGCTACGCCTCGGATATATCACATATTCACTCAAACGCGGGATATAACTGGCACATATATAGCATATAACGTTTCTATATGCATGACAGCAGACAATGAAAGTACTTGTTTCATTCACCGAGAACATGACAGTACTACTGTTTGCTTTGGAATGTCACCACCACATGTTGTTGGTACATGTGCATTTACAAGCACTTTGCTACATCCATTGTAGTAGGCTCACTAACCCCATTACTGGTAGACATGTTGCCCTGCGAAGTGACTTTAGTGCCATTAAAACTGTTTCACCTATTTACACTACTTAGGAACATCACAGTAAATTCAATAGAAAAATACATTATTACAAACATAGCACATGCCACAATGGTTCTTTTGTAAAATGTGGGTGACCACTTTAAAAGAGCAAAAATATTTATGCACTAAAGGTGTCTGAAAATTAACTTCTGTGTCAATTTGAGCATAATGTTTTCATTAATTTCTACATGTTCGCTTTGTAGGTGACTGCAGGAAATTGTGGACCCAAAAGTCAACTACATGTAAACTTATCATAAATGAGGTTTGGTAAATAAGGAAATAATGCTTGCAGCCATTTAGTGAAAGAAGATTTGGATTTGTTTTCATTGCTATATACCACCGCTGTGTCAGATGGTCAGCTTTGCCTTAGGCCCTACCTTTTAAGTAAACAATTCGATTTTTTGGCTGTTGCTACCTGTGATGCCAACGTGAAAACCAGCTGGAGGTAATTGTATAGAAGAACAACCATGAATGCTTTTTGTATATCAGGGCCTTGTTCTGTAGATGTGAATAATCAATGGTGTTCATAAATACAGTTGATTTTTACGTTTATGAAGCTATTGTATCTATTACCATGAAGTTAATCATGAAGTGTATCATTCATTCATGTTCTTCTACTTCTAAACTTTTCAATGCAAAGAAAAGACAATTGAAAACATAAAACAGATGGATTAAAGGTTCTATGAAAAACAATGCCATCATTGGTGATTTAACTTCTCCCTTGATATGAGAGAGGAGTGTGTATTTCAATGGCTTCGTTGGGTGATCGTGAATCCTTTGTTTTTGGAAATGTCATAATAAGGTCAACTGATGAATTGAGAGGGATGAAAACCAGAGATAAAAGAAGAAGAAATATCGAAATTATCATAAAGTTATGAATTGGTGTTTTACAAAGCCACGGTTTATTGGTATTTCATTTCAGACACTGCAGAATGCAATGGTTGCATTTTTGTATTTCTGTTGGCTGGCTGATTGAATATGGAATGACAATAATATTTTGTTTGTTAAACGATGGACTGAAGTGATTCTGAAAATACTTATTTGATGTCCTTGCACATGTTATTCTCTTTTTTCATGGTCGATACATTACGTTTCAATTTTTTTTAAAAAGTGCATTCTGCTGAATACTTTTGTTAATTGGCATTTTATAATTTCGGAATTCTCCTTGGTTGCTTAAATGCAACAATTGATGTTGGTATGCAAAATGAAGGTCTTTTTGAAAGCTTTCCATGGATTAAGCACTCAACACATTTAGTCCAAGAGCCTGGGGTCATTTAATTGCTCGGAGTGACCAAGTGTCTTGTTATAATTTTTGGATAGACCTAACCTTCAGGTGTCTGGAACCTAAAGTCTTAAGTTTCCCGAGTGGTGGATTGAGATTTTAGAGCCATTTTATGATCGGAAGGTCGACACGATTCACGCGGTTGGGAAAAATCTGAAAAATCAATCTTATACCTCCTTCTAGTCATCATAGATGGGCATATATGGTACCAAATTAAAGGTTTTAATAAGCTCTATTCATCTATGGGCTTAATATGGTAGTATGATGTTATTCATGGGTGAAATTAACAAAAATATGGCATTTTTAAGTCATTTTTTAGGGTAGGACGTGGCGTTATTATCCCTTAGAAACTAATTACATATATAGAGGTGTCTAAAAGATCATGAATACAGTCCCATATAATTACTTTCATCATTAGAGGTGATTTTGAAGGTGTTTCTGGAATACTTTTTTGTAATGAGCAACTGATATTCAATACCGGAGCGTCTGCTGAAAATTTGAAAAATTGCAAATATTGCCGTCTTCTCCGTGCAGTTGTGCCTTATATATACATATTTGGTACTGAATTGTACATTTTTACAAGCCTAACTTGTTAATGAAGCCACAATGAGGGTAGGGTGTCAAAATAATGTCAATTTACCAAATTTATTACAATATTTTAGAAGTTTATGTCACGTTCGGACACCCTTGAGAAAATATTTTGTCATTTCTCTGATTTTTCACACTCATAATTTGAATATCCAAAAATAATTTGTAAATTGAACAATATAAACTGAATTAATAAGTAGGTAATTTATTTTTCAACATCAATATTTCATTTAAGTACATTGGACATCATAAATTTATAGTACATGAGATGTTGATGGGTGCCCAAAGAAACTATGCAATTTGTACTCATAAGTTGGACACCCTTGAAATTGAATGAAATGAAATGAGATGGATGATGTGTGATGTGTGATATCCATTATTTGAATGATAATAAATTATTAATTCATTAAATGATGATATAATAATATGAGCAATAGGAATTTCTTTGGAGCATTATACATATATTCCATTCTGTGAGAGTACCTTGGAAAATTCAGGACTTTTTAAACCTGTCTTATATTGTAAATTTCTAATCCTGTCAAATTGTCCCTAATGTGTGCATCATTCGGTAACAGCTACTAAACAATATTCTCAAATGAAAGATATATATACTAATTGGCAATGTAGTTTTAAGAGTGACTAAAAAACACAAAAGTTGACATAGTTGTTATGTCTACAAAAAACTGCCCCCGGCACAAGTTGGGTGCTATTCACTAGCATTCCATGAAGATGAAGCCTTCCGGGTCATCAGGTTAAAAAAGCAGGATCATCCACTACATCAACCAACTACTGTCACTTTGGTCATTCAGCCTAGATATCACCTATTTTGTTTACAATGGAATCGTTTATAAACAGAAGCATAGAACAGCCATAGGCTCTTCAGTTTCACCAGTCATGGTTAACCTTAAATGCGGAAGCGTTTGAGAAAAACTGTTTCATCCATGCGCATGAATACCAATAATACCTTTTAAGACAATATAAGCATATGCAACTTGAATTTGGAGATTGCAGAAGCATTACCATTTTGCTAATAACATATAGATATATGCACATGTAATAGCTGACCTTGGACATCTCACTTATTTTGATAATTTAGCAACATGCTAATAATTTTCTCTATTCCAGTATTTGCATATTAAGAAGAAATACATTTCTGGTGGGAGCCTATTCCAAAATCACATGACAAATTTCAATTGCCATATATCAATAGCAGTGATCACAAACTGTTATACATGTATTGTTTATTACAATGTGTGATTGCAGCAGTTGGACACAAGATGATAATAGAAAAGAATCCCCCACTTCTAGAACCGACCACACCCAACAAAATTATTTGAGTATATAGACGAATGCAATTAAAGAAAGTAGGTATTTCCACATAGGCTAACTGTGAATTTTGAGAAAATGTTTTTCATAGTCAACTGTCAAATTTGATAAAATCTGTGACAAATACAACAATGCACACATGTCCAGGGCATTTCTTTGATTTTTCATATATGCTATAGGTGCACTGAAGCTAGCCCTTACACTGTATATATCATGTCTCTCAATGATTGGTATGGCCGCCAATGGTTTCATCCCCTTCTTTGACACCGAAATTGTGATGAATGATGATCAAATCAAATCAAATCAAATCAAATTTATTTATACTCAGTTTTTTACAAAACAAAAAAACATTAGCTAGAAGCTATTTTCACCGAGTTAAAATGCCTCCTTTCTGACCAGAGTGTATGATCCAACATGTTGAAGGCGCTTGTTTGGCTGAGAGGTCGTGGGTTCGACTCCCACTCTTGGAACTCAATTTGGTCCGAGCCCATGGGACATTAAATGGAGGCAAGTTGTATCCAGTGTTCTGTGCTGGGGCAACTGAAAGACCTGGGACATCCCTGAATTAGTAGGGTATGTGCCAGGCTCACAGTCTTCTTACTCACTCATCACCATACGGCGGTCAACAACACTGGTGAATGCTATGGCATGGGAACCTTGGGCAATGTTCCCCTTGTCTCAGCCCATTGGCGCTGTACTATGGCTGCCCTGAGCTGTATCATTGTGGAAGGCTCACCACAAAAATTTCGTACCAGCATTGCAGTGCATGTCTGATGGTATATACAATACAACACAATACAATATGGCCTGACACTTTCAGGAGCTTACAATCAGAAATACATTGTATCACAAACTCTGGTTTGTCTCCCAGTGTATCCAAAAGATAGGTACAAACTCAGTGGCAAGGGAACATCTGAAAGCTACTTAACATTCATGCACTTTGGCCTGAGTTAATATTTTAGAGAGGGAGGAGGATTGACATTGACTTAAGCGAAAATAAGCAATCATAATCAACCAACACCATCCATCCTCAACAAGGAGAGAGGTCTTCAACTCCCTGCAGCCTATACCTTGCTCCTGTGACATGACTCTCATGAGTGACATAACACCTCAGTCCGCTCATAATTCTATGGACAAAGATGCCATGAAGACGTCGAAAATTCTGGCAGTATCTTTAGGGGTATCTTTTAGCTGGTTGCAGTCAATGCAGTGTCAGCTGTAGCTGGTCACAGGACCTGTGTGCCAGCTGTAGCTGGTCACCTGGTCTGTGTTGTCACTGAGAATCTAGAGACTCAGCAATGCTGCTCTTTGCAGCCTGAATCTAGTCTTGGACACACTGGCTCCTGACTGAGGTCCATCTCACAGGACCTTCCAGAAGTGGAGGGAGTTGTGTCCAGAGTTCTATACGGGGGCAACAGTACCAAGAACTTCCCTGAATGAATAGGTTATTTGTCTGACTCACAGCCTAATCATCTCTCATCCATCATATAGTGCTCACCTTGATTGTAGAGGGCATTAATTGTCCCTCTAGAAACAAACTTTGTTGTCGGGCGATTAGCCTGTGGCTAATGTTTTCCCTTTGTAGTATTTTTCACCAACATAAAAAATTAAATGATATGATTTGATTTTAAACAACAGTCAGTGCTACATCTGGGAGCTTCTACTTGGAAAGAGCAAGCCTGGAATTGGAAAACTAGGAGGCTATATTGATGAACAACTACAGTTCAATCAACATGTTAGCTGCTCCTATGTCAAAACGCTAACTGGATCCTTAAGTTATCATCAAGTACACCTTCTGAAATGAAGTCAGCGTCAGATTGCCACAGCCTCATCAAATCCATTTGGAAATTGGAGAGTGCTGGTTTATTTTCTAGAACTTCATGGACAAACATTCCTGATTTTTAAGTAGAAAATCAGGGTATTAGGGTGTTGGAGTTCAAGAAAAAACCGAAATAATGGTGCTGGACCTGCACATGATATCAAATGCAGACAGCTCCAGCCTTTAAACCCTAATTCTCATTCTCTCTGCGCTTTAAAATTTGAGGTCACTAAATTGTGACATCTTCAAAATGAAAGGCAACCTGACATCCCAGGCGGGTCACTCAATATAAGATGGTGTATATATAGAGGCAGCTCTGAATTTTCCTGGGGGATTTATATGAGTTTTGGTATTTTAGCAAATATCTGATTAATTTGGTTCCGGTTTTTGCAACGCTACATGTTTGGTATTGTGAGAATCAGCTTGAAAAGACATTCTAATGATATCAAAATCGCACAGATTAAATTGGTTGCAGATATTTTTACTCAAGGTTTTTAAGTAAACTTGTTTTGGCATTGATTTCCGGATTACAATGGTTCCAGTTTTCAAAATCGCCACGGAACATTACTATGCAAAAGGCGGTTTAACATCACATGGTAGTGTATTTCAAGAAAGATTGTAAGTGATGGTTCAGCACAAGATCATGTTTTTTGGGAATAAGAAATGATTTGTTGATTTGATTTCCACACCCCAAAAAAACAAAATGATTTTGATAGTCAGAACAATATTTTCAACAATCTGACTTCATTAGCTGGAAGATGCGCAACAGCAAATCTTCAGCATATAACCTGTGTTTTTAGGTTAATCAGCTGATTTACTAAAATTTCAGTTACTCAGTCAAAAAATGGTTGATTCTGAAATTTAATAGCATAAAAGCATCAGGAAAAGCACCCCCGATACTGCCATGCTAACTTCTTTTCTGTAACTGCTATTTATGACAATATATGGCACAATTTATGTTATTTGACAAGCAAAATTTTGTAGAAGTACTCTCTTGTTATACTTTACATGGCTTCATGGGGGATATTATTCACTAGTGTGTGCTTGTTTTCCTATTTGGGATAATAAAACAGCCTATGGCCTGTTTAAAACCAGTCTGCTCTAGATAGATGACTGCAATAACCTCCCATTGGTCAAAAAACCGCATTGAGCAGTTTGGCCCAGCTCGCGTGGTTGGCGGAATAGTGGTATTTTTTTTACTGCTTTCAATGTTAATCAGTTATATATACATACCTGAATTTAACCTTATTTCAAATTAATATCACACCAAAACATCATAGTAGCATTATGAATCAATGAAAACTTGCTTGAACCTAAAATATAGTATGCGTGTTCCTGTAATTGCTAAAACGAAATACATGCATTAGATTAGGAACACATTTTGTTTCATTAATTGATAGGATTGCAATATTTGAGACTTCCAGAACTCTTTATATTCTGGGAAACTCTCAGAATATATGCAATACTTCAAAGATGTCCCTCTTATTCCTATAAATATATTTTATATCAAATTATGAGCGTGAAAAATCAGAGAATTGACAAAATATTTTCTCGAGGCTGTCTGACCATGGCATGAACTTCTAAAATATTTTAATAAATTTGGTAAATTGACATTATTTTGACACCCTACTCTCATTGTGGCTTCATTAACAAGTTAGACTTGTAAAAACCTACAATTCAGCACCAAATATGTATATATAAGGCACAACTGCACGGAGAAGACGACAATATTTGCAATTTTCAAAATTTTCAGTAGACGCTGCAGTATTGAATATCAGTTGCTCATTACAAAAAGATATTCCAAAAACTTCTTCAAAATCACATCTAATGATGAACGTAATTATATGGGACTGTATTCATGATCTTTTATACATCTCTACATATGTAATTAGTTTCTCAGGGATAATAACGCTACGTCCTACCCTAAAAAATGACTTAAAAATGCCATATTTTTGTTAATTTCACCCATGAATAACATCATACTACCATATTAAGACCATAGATGAATACAACTTATTACAACCTTTAATTTGGTACCATATATGCCCATCTATGATGACTAGAAGGTGGTATAACATGGATTTTTCAGATTTTTCCAAACCGCGTGAATCGCGTCGACCTTCCGATCATAAAATGGCTCTAAAATCTCAATCCACCACTCGGGAAACTTAAGACTTTAGGTTCCAGACACCTGAAGGTTAGGTCTATCCAAAAATTATAACAAGACACTTGGTCACTCCGAGCAATTAAATGACCCCAGGCTCTTGGACTAATTAGGAGGAAAGGTAATTAACTCGACCCAACAACTGGCATATTATAGGCCATGGGTATGCTGATAAGACAAGGAAAGAGAACCACAAATTGAAGCGCAGGATTTATTACCACACAGTGCATAAGGCAAATGCTGTTGAACTACACCAGAGCTAAGAATAAATAATCTTTCTTTAACCAAATAAAGTCAAATGTCAACACACCCACATGCATGCAATGAGTAGCATCTCATTTGAGATTCATATAACAAGGTTGGACCCCCCCCCCCTCCCCCCCCGGGGTCGAACAAGTTACATAAAACATTTAGATCAAATTGAATACACAAAGGTTGGTGATATTTCAGATCATTTGTTGCACAACATATTTAGAGGCAGGACAAAGTATCCAGATACCCAATCTTTAACTAATTGCATGTTTCAAATTCATGAAATGTATTTTTGGAAATATTAAAGAACAGGTGACTCATTTCTCAGACCTTCATGATAGACAATGCACATTTGAATGTGTATAGAAGAGAGAGAGAAAATTCTTTTATTGATGATTCGGCTCATAGCTTACACTTAGCCCCGAGCCCTCTTGGGCTTACAATCACTCTTAAATGTAATTGGAACATTGACAAAAAATATAGAAATTCTTATAAAATGAACATGAAATAGAAAAATATATAATTCATTTATGCACTGTTATAGTTATATAATACAATCATTTGAAATGCAATTATATGTAATGCAATTATATACATTACAAAAATAAGAAAACAAATATTGACATTTACTGATAAATATAGTTTTGTCATTTCTCAAATGCTCCACGAATATAATCGCTAGTAAATTTAATAATTTCATCAAAATGTTTATTTTACTCTCTTCATTTAAAATATATTATGCTACATGAAGTTTCTCTCTGTATTTCATGCATAATAGCATACTGCATCTTGATCTGAATTGTCAAGAAAGCCTTGTAACATAAATGTATCAAACAATGAGTACTTGTTCCATTCACAAAGAACATGACAGTGCTACTGTTGGCTTTGGAATGTCACCATTACATGTAATTCGTACATATACGCTTTTACAAGCACTTTGTTACATCCATTACTAGTACATGTAGACATGTTGCCCTGCCGAGTGACTTCAGTGCCATTAAAACTGTTGCACCTATCACATTACATAGCAGCATCACAGTAAAGTCAACAGAAAAATATATCATTACATACATAGCACGTGTCGTGTATGTGCAATGGTTCTTTTGTGCACTGCAGGTGACCATTTTAAGAGAGAGCAAATATTGTGTGCACTAAAGCAGTGTGGACATTAACTGTTATGTCAATTTGAGCATAATGGTTTTCTTATTTTGTACATGTTAATGAAAGCAAACATCAATCGACACAGGTGAGGTACCTCAAGACTGGAGAGAAGCAAACATCGTGCCACTATTCAAAGAGGGAGATACACACAAGGCAGCCAACTATTGACCGGTTTCGCTATCCTCAATTACGTGCAAGATCTTAGAACACATAGTACACAGTAACATCATGAAGCACTTCGACGACCATCAAATTCTATGTGATAACCAGCATGGCTTCAGAAAGAAGAGATCGTGTGAAACACAATTACACTGTACTTGTGACTATGGACAACATCAGCAGCAGCATCTCCAAAGGAAAACAAGTGGACTTAATTCTCCTCGATTTCGAAAAGGCCTTTGATAAAGTCTCCCATGGTAGACTTCTATACAAGCTTAACCATTACGGGGTACAAGGACGGACGAACAATTGGGTGAAATCATTCCTGTCGGAGAGGAAACAGCAAGAAGTGTTGGAAGGCACAACATCAGGGAAAGAACATGTCATCTCGGGAGTACAACAAGGCACGGTATTAGGGCCGCTTTTATTTTTTACTTACATCAATGACATGCTGGGTTCAACAAGATCAGACATCCGTCTCTTTGCAGATGAAAGCATGTTATGTAGAGAAATAGCTGGACAGGCCGACCAAGAGAAGTTACAAGAAGATCTTACGGCATTAGAGAAATGGAAAAACGATTGGCTGATGAAATTTAATCCGTCAAAATGCATCGTCATCCAGATTCATTCGAAAAGGAAGTCACCGCTATCTTTTCAGTATAAGTTACATGACCAAGTGCTGGAGAAGACAGAATCAGGCAAGTACCTTGGTGTGACAATCTCAGAAGATACACTATGGGACAAACATATTCAAGGAGTAACAGCCAAGGGAAATAAAACAATGGGGTTCTTGCGTCGAAACTTAAAGGAATGAACAAAAAGAGTGAAGAGTACCAGCTATACCACCATTCTTAGACCATCTCTAGAATACGCATCTGCGGTATGGGATCCAAAGACACAAGTCAGCATCAAGAAAGTAGAACAAGTACAGAGAAGAGCCGCTAGATTTGTCCAGAATGACTACTTTACAAGAACACCAGGATGCGTCACCTCGATGCTACAGGAATTAAAATGGGAACCATTGGAACAGCGGAGAAATATACAAGATTAAGAAGAACCTAGTAGACTTCGAAGCAGCAAAATACCTGAAGGGAGGAGACAGAAGAACAAGATGGGCGCATAAGTACTATCCGGAGAGGACGACCAACGAGACCTATGGGAATTCCTTTTTCCCGCGGACCATTAGGGACTGGAACGGCCAGACAGAAGACACTGCAAACTCGCCATCTCTGGAGATATTCCTCAGAAAACTGAGACACTAAGCTGTATATATGGATTTTAATCAATTTTTATGCTGTAAATATATACACACTGTTTTTAACCACTAGGACCACATTTTTATAGGTTGTGTCATATGTTGTTCGCGCGCACATGTGCAGTCCTAGCAGAGCTTCAACGTTCAACCACATGAACTCAGCTCTCACGTGGAAGAAGAAGAAGAAGAAGAAAGCAGGAATTTAAGTGGACATGCAAGGCCACTCCATAAACATGTCATAATCGAGCATTGGTAAATAGGTTGTTGTGGCACTCATCTCCTATTTATTAGGAAATAATTCTTATGGAAATTTATTGAAAGAAGATATGTTGTCATTGCTATTTACCATCACTATGTCAGATGGTTGGCTTTGCCTTGGGCAGATTTCACGAAAAGTGGTCTCAATGGGTACCTTAAACTTTCCAATCCTTCTGTTATCTCTCTGTTGCCTTCTGAAGCAAGTAAACCTATTACTAAGTACATCTATGAGCTAAAGAATAAATATCAATAAAATAATCCTCAAATATGTAGCTTTTTGCTCTTAAAAAGATATTTTTCTGTCCCTCATTATACCCTATCAGCGTGCCTCGGCGGTCCAACGTCGGCCCGAAGCTGGTCCGATGCTACTGACATCGGACTGGCGCTGGGCCGACGTTGGACTGCCGAGGCATGCTGACAGGGTAGGAAAATTTTGGACGTCCAAACTTAGTGATCATCAGACCTGCTTGCTTTGGCGCTCTCTGGAATCTGCTAAAGCCAATTCAGCAAAATGTAATGATATGCAATTGATAAAAAAATTATTTTGGAACCTCTTTTAATTGTGTTGGTCATTATAAACTTGGAAAAAAATGAAAAATAAGAAAGACTGCTAATGTAACTCGATTCCGTCACAGGACACTGAGGTTACATTAGTAACTTTTACATGGAGATTTTTCTGTGTTCTTGCTACCTATGCAAATTTCAAATGTGAAATTCTAAAATTTTATTGAAAAACATGTGTTATTTGCCTATATACTTTACCGAAAACATAAAAGAATTGGTTTGGTAGCAGTTTTTTTTAATACTTATGTAACTGCAATTTCGCATCTGTCCATTTCGTAGTGTTACATTAGCAGAATTTGTCTATCCAAATTACGTTAACAAACGCCTAATTAGATCTGAAATTTTTTTCTGAACAGAAAGCCTGGTTTTCCAGGAGCAGGCCAGGTGTGGTTCCCTGCTGGTGTCTTCATTTTTATTGCAGTATTGTTACATTAGCACAAGGCCATATTTTAGCTACTCTTATCTACCAATCCAACAGGAAACGGTGAATACCCATGATTTTATCTAATGGATTGACACAATAAAAGATTTCGATTCCGGCTTTTTTTTGTCCTGCCAGCTATCCTCAGAGCAGCTACGAATTAATTATTCTGGCCTTATCAGTATTGTGCTAATGTAACTTGTGGTAAGGACTTTTGCTGCTTTTCGTGAAATCTGCCCTCGGGCATTACCTTTAAGTAAACAATTCGATCTGAATTTTTTGCCGTTGCTACCTACGATGCCAGCATGAAAACCAGCTGGTGACAATTGTGAATACTTATTGTACATCAGGACCTTGTTTTGTACATGTGAATAATCAAAGGTGTTCATATATATATATATATATGGCTGATGGCTAATTTATACAGCTATTGATAACGATGAAGTTAATCATACTGTGTATTCATTCATGTTGTTCTTATCTCTACTTCTATACTTTTCAAATGCAAAGAAAAGACAGTTAAAAACGTAAAGCAGATGGATTAATTGTTCTATGAAAGGCAATGCTATCATTGGTGATTTAACTTCTGCTTTGAGAGAGGAGTGTGAATAGCAATGGATTTGTTGGTCGATCCTGAATCCTTTGTTTTTGGAAATGTCATAATAAGGCCAACAGATAAATTGAGGGGGATGAAAACCAGAACAAAAAGAAGAAATATTGACATTATCATAAAGTTGTGAATTGGTGGTTTAAAAAGCCACAGTTTATTGGTATTTAATTTCAGACACTGTAGAATGCAATGGTTGCGTTTTTGCATTGCTGATGGCTGGCTGATTGAATAAGGAACTGCATTGATATTTCATTTGTTAACAGACGAGTTGGCAGTTGCAGTGATGTTGAAAATATTTACTTGATATGTTGGTACACATATTATTCTTTTTTCAGGTGTTGTTACATTACTTCTCAAATTCATGAATATTCTACTGAATATTTCTATTGTGCTCTCATAATTTTTTGAAAATTCTTTCTTAAAAAACAAAGAAGTTTTGGATTGTTGAAGGTTCTTTCAGGTAAAGATTGTCCTATTCTTTTTGCACAGTGTGGAGTTATGCCATATACTAGCAATTTTGGATGTGCCAATTATTAAGCAGTCTACTTTAGCATGCTGAAATGCACAAAAACTTTAAATCTGAAATGGACAGGATATTTGTCTAAAATTCATTAAATTTCCTTAAAGTTATGCCCTTATAACAAAGTTGACATGTACATTGTAATTACCTTCTTCTGAGAGCAATCCATTTTATACAGATAAATTATGCTTAATAGGCCTACTATACTGTCATTTTATCAATAATTTTACATTTGATTACTTTTTTACCTGTTAGAGTAATGAAGAAATTCATCTCACTCTTGGAGATATGACAAAATGTCGTTGCCTAATAACTTGGTACCGGGTGCCTATTATATCATATTTATCATATTATTACAATTATATTTAATACTTCGTCCTTGGCAAATATTCTGAGGAAACAATGTATGTTTCTTTACGCATGGACATGATCTACTTGGCAGTATCATCAAATTAGTCTGCCTAATTATTTCAAGGACACATGTTTTATTGCGTGTGACAACACAAACAGTTAGTAATATCCAAACAAGAAACACTCAACATCATGTGGAGGTCTGCCAAATAGGGATGGATTTCTTGGTATGGCCATGAAATAATTTGGATAATTGGTTAATTAAAGCTGATATTTTTTTCATAAGGTACACTGTATCCTAAATTTGTCTGTATTTCATCAGATTAATTTCATAACAGGTTTCAGAATTGTGTACAACATTTTTAATATGAAGGTAAACATGACTTTGAATTCTTGCCTAGCTACTTCTTACAGAGGGTCTCAACTAAGTCTTATTGGCTTATAGTCCAGGAGCTTATGGGGAAATAAGGGGTGTATTGTGCAGGTTTATCTACAAGCATGAAATTTGGCACAAATGTTGCTGAGGGTATATAGATTCAAATTTTTGAGGGCGCCGGAGCGGGTGCTCGTCTTAGTTGCCATAGCAACAAATTCAAAATGACCGCCCCTCTATAGCTAATTTTGAGTATAATTCAGTAACAAAAGGTCATAGGATTGCAAATAATAGCTCTAAATATATGTTTTTGATGCCAGGGATTCTGATTCTGCCATTATTTTTAATTTCAAACACATATTTTGGTCTATAGAGCTAAAATTGCCTGTATATTTGGGTTATAGAGCCTAGTTTATCGAAACTATCAACATATTTTCAATTTCCTGATAACAGTTCACTCTAACAAGAACCAAATTATCAATTATTTATATATATATTGTACAAAGATACCAAAGTAGCCAAATGAATGTATCAGACAAGGGTATTGTTAATGGAGCTGCATCTATGCACTCCTGTTCTTTTGCGCACGCAGTTCCCGAATCTAAATCTTTCAAATATCACAGCACTACATGATGCTAGCCAATAAGTTGTGTAGTATACTAAAAGAAACCTGTTGCTGTCTTTGTGTGTTGGCCCGTATGAACTCTATGATGTACTTATCCACTTCTGTTTGCCATCCCCATAATTTGAAATCCTGAATTTTTACCTTCAGCGAACGAAGTTCGAAGAAGGTATTGTTATCACTTTGGTAAAATGTTGTCCGTCCAGCGGTCGGGCGTCCGGGCGGTCGGGCGTCTGGGCGTCCGGGCGGCGGGCGGATAGATAGTTTCCGGGCCAGAACTCGGGCCGTATTGCATGTACATAGATGAAATTTGGTACACATATAGCCCATATGGTCTGGTTGTGCCTTTTGATGGTCTGATTGATGGATAATCCATACTTTTTGAAATATTAAACAAAAAGATAAAAAATTATTTTTTTCGTTTCCGGATCAAGACTCGGTCACTATCGCATGTACATGGATGAAATTTGGTACACATATAGCCTATGTGGTCCAATTGTGCCTTTTGATGGTCTGATTGATGGGTATTCTATAGTTTTTGAAATATTGAGAAAAAATAATAAAAACAATTTTTTTTCATTTCTGGCCCAAAACTTGCCCAGTATTGCATGTACAATTGTACATGGATGACATTTCATACACATATCACCTATATGATGCTGTTGTGCATTTTGATGGTGTGATTCATGGTCATTGTATACTTTTTGAAATATTGACAAAATATATTGCAAATTATAATTTTTGGTTTCTGGTCCAAAACTTACCCTCTCTTGGATGTACCTTGAAAAAAATTCATCCACATATTGCCTATAAAGATCTTTCACTGGTCTCATTGATAGGTAGTTTTAACACTTTTCAAATATTTGGAAAAAATTTGAAAAATATAAATTAATATACTTATTGGTTTTCGACCCACAGCTCATAACCTATTCCCTGTACATGTATGAAACTGCAACATAATATGTGTAAATTTGTCTAGTTCAGCCTTTCCATGGTTTTACATACCCTGGCAGGCAGGCGGGCAGATGGTAGGGCAGCGGATATATAGATAATTTCAGGCCAAGATTTGGCCACGATTGCATTATACCAATTTTGTCAACATCGCTTTTATGACTTTTCAGATGTCTTTCGCTGAAGGTTTGCTGCTGCGCAGCCTATGTTTTAAACATACAATGGCGATTGATTCGAAAACAACGGTAATGCAACCTTTATTTGTGCTCAGTAATACATGTAGATGCTTCTTGGGTATATGTCTGAGGGATACTATCACGCTACCAAGATATTTGTTTCATATGTGCAGTGACTTTGCACAGACTGTCTTGTTTGATTAACTTCAGTCACATCTCACAAGTCTTGAAATTGATTTGACTGGGTTTCTTGCATGCTACAGCCACCTGTTCCATTTTGACAGGAGGGAGTGGGCTAAAAAATTTCAGTAGAGGCGTTGTATTTCATGTCTGTGTATGCATACATGAATTTTTGAGGCAGCCCAGCACAGTTCTGCGGAGTTCTGCTGAGTGCGGACCTGAAAAGAAACTGCACTAGTGCCCCAGATGCCAATTCCATACCCAAATCGAAGTGAATATCTTCAGTCTGCAGCCTTGCTAGTTCGCCTGCCTCTACAGTAGACTGTTGTCAGTCAGGATTTCTTATTATGATCCGCCATGTGGCACATGGACTTTGTTGAGAGCCTTCCAACAATGGCACTGCTCAGGGCAGCCACAGTACAGTACCCATGGGTAGGGGACAAGAGAACATTGCTCAAGGTTCCCTGCCGTAGCACCTTCACTTTTGGTGATCGCAGTATGCATGATGAGCGAAGAGACGACTAGGAGTCATGCTATAAAACCAGTGGTGTCCAGGGTCATTGAGTAGCCCCAGAGCAGAACACTCCATCTAATATCTCATGGGCTTGGAATAAATTGAGTTCAAGGGTTGGGGTTCGAACCTAAGCTCTTGAAACCTTCAGAAAGACCATGGTATTAGTAACTGGAGAACAATTCTCCTAATCTGACCAAGGAGACTGTTTTTCCAACAGGCAATACCAAAGGAAAATCATGTCTCACCCAAATGAAGCATGAAGTACAATACCAAGTGACCAAACATTTAGCTTGGTCGAGTTCGGCACAAGTTTAATTTTCTGGGATGTCACATATGTTTCTGCCAGTTCCAAGAGAATTCAAGTACATAAGAGACCGCCTGACTCATGCAGAAGAAGCAGTCCTTTAACACAGGGACTGTTGTAGGCCTACTCATGCAGAAGAAGCAGTCCTTTAACACAGGGACTGTTGTAGGCCTACCACTGTTTCACCGTCTGAAGTTCACACACTGGTAGAGCAGTAGGCTAGCTGTTTTATTACTTGCTACATGTAGATTGTAGAAGATAACTTAGATAAGGGAAGAGGGTTTTTGTGCCTAAAAGTGATAGCTGGTGGGAGTTGAAAGATACAAGAAGATTTTTTTTGACAAGACAATCTTGAAATTAGTGCTGCCTAGCAGTGTGTCACCAAGAACTTGCCTGTTGAATAAAATAAAACTTTTGACTTCTATATTCATCAGGAAAATGTGTACCTCTTTTTGTTTATTGTCTGAAATATTGGCTGCGATTCCCACCATGCCTATGTTTGTTCATCTAAAATGCAGGTTTGGAGAGTCCTACCAGTACACTGACGAACAAATATCTTAAAGCAGTCATAAGGGAAGTTGTCCTAGGTATACATACGAACTACAGTGAACAGCATCCAAAAAACCTCAGGACTGATTGGTGAAAAGCATAAAGTGTTTCTTCGATAAATTAATAATTGTCCTTTCTAAAGTATTCCAGTCATGTGAAATGGACCACCAATGTCTTGCCAAGGATAACTAGAAT
The DNA here is from genome assembly GCA_026936325.1 of Platynereis dumerilii. Classification (NCBI taxonomy): domain Eukaryota; kingdom Metazoa; phylum Annelida; class Polychaeta; order Phyllodocida; family Nereididae; genus Platynereis; species Platynereis dumerilii. The sequence goes on from JAPTHN010000011.1 coordinate 31,597,026, forward strand.
AGCATGTTCCAGCTCAATAATGAACATTGAGGCTACTCCTTTTTATCTACATGCAGAAAGTCACACAGTAGCCATTGTGTGAAATGTTAAACAGTCGAATGGTGGTAAATGCTGTTGGATTTTCATTTGAATTTGGCCTGACTTAAATTTGAGTTAGTAAATTTTGTACTAAAACTGGTACATATCAAACGTATAACTGAGCCTGGCCAGAGGAATGGCATTGGTGGAGTGAATGTGTAACATGTTGAGGAATCCCGCTCACTTTCGCATCTCATCAATCAACCCTCGTGAACCCCGAAAGGGGGTTAGAGGGCTGCACTTACCATATCTGTCTAGTATTGTCCTTCTTCCATGCTTATATACATTGAGAGAAGTTCCTTTTCCTTTGGTATTGGAATAGTCACGTTACCTGTAGGAGGATTACTGATACCTTGGTCCTTTTGAAAACTGATCCTCCACAAGTGATTATTGTCTTGACATTGCATGCAAATAATTTCAAAATTTGTGGGATGTGGGTTGGGCAAAAGTCAATGAAACATGAGTCTGTTCACAAGTAGAAATGAAAATCTCTTGGTAGCATCCCCCTCATAGGACTGCAATTCGTGCTGAAATATATCAGACTGCTCACTATGTATCAGACTGCTTGCTTCGCTTGTACAAAATTTTTTTTTTATTCTTCCCATTGGACTTCAATCTGTTAGGAGCATTCCAAATGAGAGTTATGATGTGGTGCTTTTGGGACGAGGCAGTCTGATCTCAGACTGCCTCAGATATATACCCAAGAATCATTTATGCTTGAGCACAGATAAAGGTCGTAACTGCAAACAAGTCTTTCTTCAAATCAATTGCCATTGTACCCTTAGGAAATCAAAAATTTCAATGGAAGGGGATGGAAAACAGGAGAGGGTAAGTAAATAATAGATGTCATACAAGCCAATACTTGAAACAGCAACAGGTTTCTTTTGGTATACCATATAAATTATCGGCATGCAACATGTAGGGCTATGGATTTGAAAGATTTCGTGGAGAGGACTGCATGCGCAAAAGAACCTGTAGGTGTGCGCAAGGCAGCTGCATTGACAATACTCATTTCTGTAACATTTGTTTGGTTACTTTAGTATTATCGTACAGATGATATGTTGATGTATTTCTATTACATAAAGCTGGTGTTTATTTTTGTTGTCAAAACTTGATGAATTGCTACTTGGAACAATTTGTAATAGTTTAAGCTGAAGATTTGTGGTGAATTTCGATAAAATTAGCTCTATAACCCCCATATACAGGAAATTCTGGCTCTATAGACCAAAGTATGTATTTGACAGGAAAAATAATGGCAGAATCAGAATCCCTGGCATCAAAAAAACATATTTAGAGCTATTATTTGCAATCTTATGACCTTTTGTTACTGAGTTATACTCAAAATTACATATCGAGCGGCGGCCATTTTGAATTTGTTGCTATGGCAACCAAGACGAGCGCCCGCTCCGGCGCCCTAAAAAATTTGAATCTATATACCCTCAGCAACATTTGTGCCGAATTTCATGCTTGTAGACAAATATGCACAATTATCCCCATAAGCTCCTGGACTATTACGAGTATGAACCAATCAAGGGTCAGATTAATCCACATTGCATGCTTCAAAAGAGGTTGGAAAGGATACTCAAGAATTGCATAGCATTCAAAACTATGCAGTAGAACATTGGCCTACACTGACTGTCCTATACAATCTTTGATTTCCTGTAGTACATTATGAAAGCTATCAATCTAGTTCTCTAACAATACATCTGTCCATGAAATATGTCTGTTGATTGTACCCTTATCGCAGTGCTTTAATGAGTGTATGCAAATGTATGTGTAGCCAGATATTGACATACTAAATGACAATTTTATAGAGGAAAATATCATGCTACTGCCAGGTAGGCAAATCTGTAATGATCCCCGGGTTTGATTAACAACTTAGATGTAGATTCCAATGAACTTAGAATGAGAACATCAAAGGCGACTGGTACAGAGCAGAGTCAGACTCAGACTCAGACATATTTATTTTCAATAGAGGATAAGGTTGGATACAAGATTAATAAATTATTGATATGTCATACAGTATTTTCACAATTCTCTATTGAGGGGGACCCCTTTAAGGTTAGTAGGCCGCTATCAAGGGGCCACCCATGAAATTAAATATTGTTTTTAAATCTGAAAAAAAAAAGAACAAACGAGATGGATGATTTGCTTATGAGCAAAATGGTGACAACAGACACAGCTGTACGAGGTTTCACAAAATGAGTTTGGCATCACTGAAATTGGAATATTAAGGGAAATAATACTAAAGGGAAAAGAACGATCTTCCAGTGGTGAAAAATCAAAAATCTGATATAAGTTTCTATAGTCATAACAAAGTCAGGATGTGAACAAACTGCAGGCCATACCAATCACTGAACCATTAAGATCAAATTTAATACCAAAAGAAAAGTCATACTACATCAGATAGCAGATGTGGGCTGGATTATGAAAAACTGTACCACCAACCATAAGTGACAATAGGATAGTGCTGGTTGATCTAAATATTTGATTTACTTTATGTCGAGTTGTTAACTTGTCACAAGTACTGCATTGATAGACATGTTTTCCAAACAGTATCCCTGTGCTGAAAGAAGGTTGCACCAAATTTCAACGGAAAGAAAGATGAATCTGTCTGGGTATGTATTTGAAGAGGTAATTTTCTCAACCATAGAAACCTTTATGCTCAGGACCACCCAATGACATTCATCATTGTAACAAAGTCCAACATGTTTGCATATAAAAACAAGTATATGTAAGTGAAAAATCCTCCCTGGTTACTTAATTAGTGAGATTTAGATGGCCAATTAGCTTCTCTTAATATTTTAAGTGACTTGCATTTAAACCCACATTTAATTGCGGTAAAATTTCTGTAATAATGAGCCAATTGTTTCAGTAGAAATATCTCGTTGCAGCACCTAGTTGGAAAAGATTACTCTCAGTGCATCACAGAAATGTTCCAGCATTTAATTTCATGAATCGTGAAACATATTTAGGTTCAGAAAATCTGTTTGGAAACCCAATCTCAAAACGATCTGGTGGCTCTAAATACATATTGTATTTTTGCAGTTATTTGCAAACAGGCGACCTAATTTCCCTCTATACTGTTTTATGCCATACAATATACATTTAAAATGTATATGGTTTCTTTCTGTACGACAAAGATAGCAGTTCTAATCTGTCAAGTAAGCCTTGTATCTTCAATGTGCCAAACAATTAGTGAAACTGTACCACTCACATGTCAGTATAGTATACTTCCGTTTTGGAATGTTACCATTACATGCACAAGTTGATACATACACTTTTACAAGCACTTTGTTGTATCCATTGCAGTAGGCTTACTAACCTGATTACCAGTAAACATCTTGCCCAGCAGAGTAACTTCAGTGCCATTAAAACTGTTGCACTTATTTACGACACTCGAGGACCATCACGGTAAAGTAAATAGAAAAATATATCATTACATCATGGCACATGTGCCAATAGTTTTTCATTGCACTGCAGGTGATCAATTTAGGAGACAGAAAAAACGTTTATGCACTAATCAGTCTAATGCAGTGTGGACATTAACTTTCATGTCAATTTGAGCCTAATAGTTTTATTATTTTGTCATGTTCCCCAATCCCCATGTTAATGATTGCAGGTATTTGTGGACACTCAGTTCTACTGCATTAAAAATATCACAAATGAGGTTTGGTAAATAGTTGTTGATGGCACTTACCAAGCATCTCCCATTTATGAGGAAAGAATGTCTCAGAGTATTTATAGAAGGAAGATTTGTCGTCACTGCTATTTTCCACCACTATGTCAGATGATCAGCTTTGCCATGGGAATTACATTTAAAAAAAATTAATTAATCTGCCTGCTACGCCAACATGAAAACTGGCGAGTGATCAGCTGACCATTGCAGGAAAATAGCAAAGAATCTTTATTGTGTATCAGGGGTGTTGGCCTTTAGAAAGATGTAGATGGTCGGGTACGAAACCTGTCGGTTTAATAGTCAATGATTTACATGCATACAATCAATTGTTAAAAGCATACTGCTTATCATGATCGCAAAGTTAATCATATGTCCTGGGAATCCATAGCTTTGTTTTGTAAATGTTTTAATAAGGTCAACTGATGAATATATATTAGCATTGACAGAAAAGAACATTAGCATTAACACAAAATGATGAAAAGATGGTTTATTGGTTTTTCAATTCTGGACATGGAAGAATGCAATTATTATATTCTAATATATGTTGCTTGTTGATTAAATAAGGTACAGCATTGATATTTCATTTGTTAAAGATGAGCTGCAGTGATGTGAAACTACTTGATATGACGGGTACGCATGTCATTTATTACTTTTTCATTGTAGTTACATTACTAAAATGCACAAAAATTTTTAATCTGACATGATCATGGCCAGATGCCTAACCTTTATCAAATTTCATTAAAGTTAATATGTTTTTGTAAGAAAGTTTGCTTACCTTCATTTAGATGCAAAAACTTTTTGCAGATGTACCAGAATTTGTATCAATAATCTTAAATTGGATTACTTTTTTACCTGTAAAGGTAATGGAGAAATTCTATACACCTTTGAAATGAAAAAAGGAAGGTTGGCGCCTAATAACTTGCTACTGGGTTCCTATTATATCATATTTTTTATATTAATATTATGATATCTAATACTTTGTCCTTGGTGAATAATCTGAGGTAGCGATATTGGTAATTCATTGCATGGGCAGTATCAAGTTAGTCCACCTAATTATTTCAAGGACACATTTTTATTGCATGAGACAACACAATCAGGTAGCTAATCCTAACAAGAAACACACAACATCATGACTGTGGACAGTGTGGAGGTCTGCCATATTGGGATTGATGTCTCTGTGTATGGCCGCAGAAAAAATTAATATAAACATGTTTTTTATACCTGTCTTTTTTCATGAGGTATCCTTACAGATGATTTCATATTTGTAGACATTTGAGGTAGAAAATACATCATTTTTCTTGCAATTTTCATTGGTCGAGAGAAGGTATGACACCACTCTCTCCTGAAAAGTGACATAGCGTTTTAGATGGGTGACCATGGCATTTTAAGCCATTGATCTCCTAACAGGGACTGACTTTAGCAGTTTCAAGTGAGAGTTTCAGTTTGTGGTTCACACATTTTCAGTGAGGTTTATTCACGATTGACCATATGGCCAAATGCACAGATTAACACCTTTAGGTGTTGATAACAGCCTGATCACTCCCCGACATCAATGCCTTTCTTTTGTATTTGACCACTTCTGACTCAGACGCCTCACCCACCAGCAAGTGGTCAAAGGCAATCCTACTCTTCGAGAAATAGTCCCCTTTTGGCTAAAGTATTAATGCAGAATTATGAGCTCAAAAAGGCATGACTAATTTATGTGCAGTTAGAACTTATTCAAAGTGCATATTTATGAAATAAGAGAAAGAAGAAAGGCCAATTAAAAAGACAACTTGCATGCATTTTAAAGTCTGATAACATTGTTTGGATTGGATGTGCAATAGAGCAAAACTCCAAACAATTATATTGTCTCGTAAGCGTTACTTGGTGTATCACACCAATTCTGACAGTTTTGTTAGATAATCAAAATAAGATCAACTGAGGTATACTTTATTAATTTATGTGAAAGCCAGCCAGATTATAAAGCAACATTTGAAAGAAGATGGGAGTTTAATATCATGAATAATTGAAAAAAGAGAAGGTCGACAGATAGAAAGATAGATAGACAGATAGATATAATAGGCTGGGTGGCTGAGTGCTTAAGATGCCAACCTGCTCCGTTGAGGGCTTTTGCCTACAGGTATAGGTTTGAACCCAGGGTGGGGAACCCAAAATTTTCAGTGAAGTTTTTTGAGCAAAATCCCAGCTGAATGTCGTTCTGATGAGACGCTACATTGGCAGTGCCTTGTATCAGTGTCTGTGCTGGGCAAGTAAAAGATCCCTATGTGTAACATGTTGAGGACTCCTGCTCTCTCTCTCATCTCATCAATCAACCCTCGTGAGTGACCAGAAGTGAGCTTAGAACATTGCCGTTACCGTATTTATCTGTCTATCCATCTATAATGGATATGATAGATATGCCAGATAGATATTAAAAATAGATGTTATATATAGATATATAGATAGATATGACTAGATAGGTAGATAGATGGATGGATATGATGGATAGAGGGACAGATAGATGATTGAAAAAGTAAAAGATTGATTATAAATGATCGATTGATGTGCTGATGGAGACCATTTAATATCCAGGGGGGGGGGGCTTTGAGCTTTTTTATATATTTTTTGTGAGATAAATAGATATTTTTTGCAAAGTTTTGTTGATTTTGTTAATTAAATTCAGGGACTTCGCAGGCTTAACAATAATAATTATTAGTGCACAGCGGTAAAATAAAACTCCAAATCCCCCTCACATTATCTAGTGCAATGGGAATATGAACATGTTTGGAATGTTATGGCTTCTGGGAGAATAAAGTGTGTATATATAAGGTGTGTCAGCTCGATGCAGATTTGTGGTAAGTTATTTTTTTTCGGAAATTGACTCGTTAATCAGGCACACAAATTCAGTTAAAAGCCATTGCCCCAAACTGAAAATGCCTTTTGACCTTGCTGAGACGAAGATAATCTGTCAATTAAGAAACACCTCCCCCCCCCCGACCAGTTTCTCGCCATCTCCGTGATCCCTTCTTTTAAATGCATGTGCTGGCAAATTTTAAGTCAGTGTGTGAAGTCCTCAGGAAATAAATTAAAATTTGAAAAGGCACTTTACAGGGAGGGGATGGCTGAATACCAATGTCAGTGACACTTCACTTCTCTTCAACAGTTTACATAAAAAACCAAGACCTGGAACTAATCCTTGAGTTTGCGAATCAAGTTAAAGTTCTTATGTTGTTTGCACTCTCTCTAGGTTGCAACTGTTGTACACTTCTGCCGGACTACTTCTGGTCAAAAACAAAAGAGAGTTTTGAAAGAGTTGTCAAATACAATAGAATTGCAATAACTGTGACACAACTTCAAAAGGTGTCTGGCCATATGGTCAATCGTGAATAAACCTCAGTACATACATTCTGCAAGTCCAATGTTGCGCATTCAGATAATTAGGATTAGGTGATCCATGCAATGACTGTTTATACAGAAAATAAACATGTATAATAATGTAACATTTTCTCAGAAGAGGGGATCAGCTCAGGTGGCAGGACAATGGGCAACCAATCGCGGAGTCCTTGATCTGATTCCCACTGGGATTTTCTTATGAATGTTGACCACATCACTGGGCTACCATCCTGTCCTGAGGGACCATTCAGAATTTATGATTCTGGGGAGTTTTGTTGGAACTTTCTATCAAAAATGTATACCCCCTTTGGTTTCATGCTTATTTGTACCTCTCATACATTCCATGTGGATTTTTAGTATGTCCCCTTTTCTTTTATTAAAATTTCATACCCCCTTTAAGCATGTTGTGAGTAATAAGTGGGCTACCCCCCTTGAAACATGTGTGAAAAATTGGTGCTCCGTCGGGCAAAACCCCAATTCCCCTCAAGTTATAAATTCTATTTAGCCTGTAAGGCACATACATTCTGGACAAAAGGAAAAAATTGGTACTGTCCCACTTGAAGCATGAAGCATCCGCCCAGGTAAAACTCCCATCTCCCCCGCCACCCAGTCATAAATTCTGAAAGGTCCCTTACTGATGTCGTAGACAATGCTCGCAGCTTTTGGTCAAGGCATGATGATTTAGTGTAAATAGATGTGAAGCCATTCAGAGTCAGCTTGAAACTGATTTAATATCAACTGAAACAATCAACTGTTGTACACAGGAGTGTGAAATACAACTGTACACGAAGAAGTGATAGAGTTCATGTTGATTGTGGTTTGACATGTGTGAACAACTGCCACAATACCAAGTCGGCCTTTGCCGTATGCTATTGGTCAAAATTATGACATCATTTTTCCAGCAAGCATCACGAGCTGAAAAAAAGTGACACTCAATGGGCAACTTGACCAATCACCAGGCAGGATTTTCTGATGTCAGACCAGAACTTTTGCGAAATATTTTGTTATTTGAGAAATGTCTACAAATATGAAATCATCTGTAAGTGCTTCATTTTTTTAGATGAATTCCTTTACACGTTTTAGAATTTTTGTACGACATCTTTAATATGTTGGCAAATGTAATTTTGGTAATTCTTGCTTTGCAACTTCGTCCATGGCAGAGTCTAAATGGATTATGAACCAAATGGAAAAGATTAGATTAATCCACATAGCTTCAAAAGAGGTTGGAAATGTCATGTTATTGCCTATATATAGTAGGTTAATCTCTAATGATAAACCTCTGAGTTTGATTAACTACTTTGATGCAGATTCCAACAAGCTTCATGCAAATTGATTCAGAATGTGAACATCAAAGGTGTGTGGGACATAGTATAGTTTGGCACCACTGAAAATGGATATTAGGGAAATAATAGAAATTCGAGAAGAATGATTTTCCTGGGGTGAAAAATCAGATTTGAGTTTTCATTTAACAAAGCCAGGAAGTGAACAAACTGCAGACTATACTGATTAATGAACCATTAAGACCAAATTGAATGTCCAAAGAAGAGTGATACTACATCAGATAGCAGATGTGGGCTGGATTCTGAAAAAACGCATTTGACTTTTTCCTTCTGTTCCACTGGCTAGGCGTAAGTGACAATAGGATAGTTCTGGTTGATTCCCTGTCAGCGTGCCTCGGCGGTCCGGCATCGGCCCGGCGTCGGTCCGATGTCAGCAGCATCGGACTGGCTTTAGGCCGACATTTGGCCGCCGAGGCACGCTGATAGGGTTTAGATATTTATTTCCTGTAATATGTCCTGTTGTCACAAATACTGTGTTTATACATAATTATGTTTTCAAAACAGTTTCCCTGTGCTGACAGCAGGGTGCATCAAATTCCAACGGAAAATAAATTCTTTAGAAGGTATTAATCTGTCTGGGTACGTATTTTGAAGAGGTAATTTCTCAACAATAGAAGGCTTTTTATGCTCAGGACCACCCATTGATGTTCATCGTGGTAACAAACGCCAATATGGATGGCTTTTTAAGCGAAATGTATATAAATGAAAAACACCTCCCTAATTACTTTTTTGTGAAATTTAGATGACCAATTAGCTTCTACGTCTGCTTCTCATAATATTTTAAGTGACTTGCATTTCAACCCACTTTTAATTGTGGTAAAATTTCTGTAGTAATTAGCCAATTGTTTCAGTAGAAATATCTCATCGCAGCGTCTACTTGGAAAACATTACTCTTAGTGCATCACAGAAATATTCCAGTGTTTAATTTCATTAATCGTGATACATTTTCTGCTACATAAATCATCAATTCTGTTTTGAAAAATTAATGTTACAGTTTGGGGACATATTACAATACAACAACTTAAACAAAAACTTCAAGAGCCGGAAACCGAATATCTGAAGATGAAATGATATGTCTCTATGTTTTAGGCTTTGTAATTCAATATATATTAAGGTTTGTGACACTCGAGCTTGATTTTGTCCCACTAATATTTCATGCTGGCATGCATCACCAAAATCATTAAACATCTCTGTCAATAATTCTTTACAGTTACATAAGTTAAGAAATTTTATAAAATTGTGATTTTATGAAATATTAGATATACTTAAGACATTGTAAGTCAATATGGTTAAGCAATAAGTAGTGATTACAAAATCCAGGGAGATGAAGCTGCATTCTAGAAAAAAAAGCATTCCCCGCAAGTATATTAAACTTGTTAAAATTATTATATAAAAGTATTAATTGGAAAGATGAACAGACGCACAATTGTATGTTTTTTCTTTGTCACAGGTACCTAATTTGCCATTATGCAATTGCAAGCAGGTTGCCCAAAAAGCACTGTGTTGATTAGCCAATCACAGTGAGTGATGGGGCGGGATCGGTGAAGAATGTCCCAATGCCAATTTGAGACAAATTTGGACAATGAAAACATGTCCAAGGAGCTTAATCTGCAAATCAATCTTAATCAAGAGACAGCAGCAGAATGCTGACTTGTTTATTGGGTCGAAGAAATGCCATGCAGGCTTGTGGTGGCCTCACATGGATTAAGCACTCAATGCATTAGGAGGAAAGGTAATTAACTGGACCAACAATTGGCATATTATAGGCCATTGGTGAGCTAATAAGATGAGGAAAGAGAACCGCAAATTGAAGCAAAGGATTTAATTACCACACACTGAGTATACTCCATCTTAGCTGAAAATAAATTCCTTTTTTCCTGAACCAAATAAAGTCAAATGATAAAACACCCACACTTGCAAACAGTGAAGCATCTTGTTTAAGTTTCATATTCATATAAAGGCCAGGGCTCTGGGACTGAACAAGTCATATATATAAACATTTAAAAGACCCAAAGGTGGGTAATATTTCTTTCCCCAGCATATTTAGAGTCAGAAAATCTGTTTGGAAACCCAATCTCAAAATGATCTGGTAGCTCTAAACACATATATTGTATTTTTGGAGTTATTTGCAAACAGGTGACCCAATTTTTTCGTTCATACTGCTTTATGCCTTACAACATACATTTAAAAATGCATATGCTTTCTTTCTGTATGACAAAAATAGCAGTTCTGATCTGTAAAGTAAGCCTTTTATCTTCAATGTTCCAGAAATTTAATGCAACTGTCCAACTCACATGTCAGTATAATAATAATATATTTCCGCTTTGGAATGTTGCAATTACATGCAAATATTGATCCATACGCTTTTACGAGCACTTTGTTGTATCCATTGTAGTAGGCTTACTAACCTTATTGCCAGTAAACATCTTGCCCAGCAGAGTAACTTTAGTGCTATTAAAATTCTTTCATCCATTTACAACATTTTCTGTTAATGTGGAAAGTGCAATAGAAAAATTAATGCAAAGCCTGTGCATCACCCACTCTTTTGTACACTGCTGGTCAGTGGTCATCACTTTGAGAGAAAGCAAAATGACTAGTGCTATAAAGCTGTTCGGGACTGTCAAGTGGCAGCAGAATGCTGAAAGTCCCTGGAAAATCGAATCGGGTCAACAATAATTTGATTTGGACAGATCACCAGATCAGGTCGAACAACAGCTGTCCATATCACTACGCCAGACTACTTTCACAAAGCATGGTTGCTGGCAAATATCCAGTCCGCTGCTTTGAATGAAAATGTTTGGAAATCATGAGACAAAAAGTAAGTTTTGAAACTTTAGCATACACTTTGCCTATGAAAGGGATGATTTTACTCAACAGAAATTTAATGGTATTCAATCTCCTTATGCCATTTAGTGCATGTTAAATTGTGGTCAGAAAAGGGTCCAAAAAGAATGCATTCTCACTTATTCACGTGTCCATACAAAGCCGATGTTTTTGCTTTGTGATATCAAAAATGCTCAATTGTATTTATTCTGTTACTTTATGGAGATTTATTAACTAGGACACCAATATAATTCACAATTTCATAAAAGCTGTGTTACACTCAGCAAAATGTCTTGTCCATGCCACAAGTGGCCCCCTCTGTACTGGCAATATATGTGAGCTACAATGTATACATCCTCCATGACAAAAAAAGTTCCAACTTATTTTGGTATTTACAAGCTGTCTGCTTAAAATTTAAGCCAACCAAACTCAGAATAGACACTTGCAGAGTTTTTGGAAATAAACTAGACCATCACTAAATGATGGAACTATCCTGGTTTCTTCCCGACACTGTCCTGGTTTCTTCCAGACAATGAAATTCTGTTGACCACTCACAGGAGCTCACAAATTTTGCATCTTAGGTGGCAGCAAATGGCGGTCAGCTTGTAGACAGGTGGACACACAAGTCCTCTCCACAAACACCAACATGGAGGAATGGTAAATCAACTCATAGCACTTGTCAGTCATCTCACATTTACGAGGAAAGAATGCTTCTTGGCATCTACTGAGAGGAGATTTATTGTCACTGCTATCAATTTTTTTCTCTATGTATTATGGTCAGCTTTGCTCTGGGCTTTACCTTTTCAGAGCATATTTTAAAATTCTTTCTGTTTGGCTGTTGCAAACTGTAATTAATGGCGAATTAAAAATTGGCCAATAACTGTCGTTGGAAAATAGCCACAAATGCTTGTTTCGTTCCGTAGCCTGGTTCTATAGATGTGAATGATCAATGATGCATGTGATTGGTATATGTAGGCCAACACAGCTATTGTATCAGGACCATAAAATTAAATCATACCATTCATAAATGTTCTTCTACTTCTTTATTTTTCAATGGAAAGCAAAGAAAATTGAAAACATAAAAGGGACGAATCAATGGTTCTATGAATGCAATGCTATTATTGATGAATTTGCTTTTTCTTTAGAGAATGGAGTGCGAGTTCTCTTGCTTTGTTTAGTGATCCGGAATCTGTTTTAGAAATGTCCCTTTAAGGTCAACTGGTGAATTTATAAGGAAAAAAAAAAGAAAGAAAACAATTGACATAAAATTGCAGAATAGAGTTTTAAATAGGCGCGCTTCACTGGTATTTTATGTTAGGGCAAAGAAGAATACAATGATTATATATTTCATTCTTTTTTGTTAAGTTTGGTGCTGGCCATGAAGTGGCTTAGTACATACTGCATTACATTTGTGACTCTTAAAATTTTCACAGACAATTATTTATTGTTGGTAGTACTAGTTTTGCCAATTTTAATGAGCACACATCTTTTTGTGTTTTTAAAATCATTTTTGGAGTTCCTCCTACCATGTGAGTTATGGTAAAACTATAAATCTAGGCTGTGCCATGCGATTAGGTACACCATGTACATTTAAGGGTAATTCAAAAAACTAATAGGTCTCAAATGTCAATAGCCTCAATCATCAATATACCCAATATTTTTTCATCTGAAAGTTTACATTCATTCTCTAGGAGGCAATCCATTCCGTTCACTAGTAATAGAATATTGTTGAGTTACCAGGACTTTTACAATTTTTACCTGTGAAGGATATAATGATATTTAAAATAATTTCGGAAATATTACAAAAGGCAGCAGCCCAATAACTTGGTACTCAAGGCATATCATGAATGTAATATTACTTAATGATATTTAACACTTTATCCTTAGTGAATAATCTCAGGAAGCAATATATATGCAATTTATAACATGGGCATGGATTACCAGACAGTGTCATCTTATTAGTCTTCCAAATTATCTGAAGGACACATGTTTTATTGCGTGAGACAACAAGTGGCAAATCCAAACAAGAAACACTTAACATCAGGTGGAGATCTTTGTATGACCTTAGGATAAAGTGGTTCATTTGTTAATAGAAACAAAATTTTATTTCATGGACCAAATATTTTTAAGAGCTACCAGTCTATCTCTCTGTCTCACAATCTATCTGCTTTCAAATACGGGCTCTGTACACTTAAACCTTTTCGGGAGTAATGAATTAGACATAATTTAAGATACTGCATGTACTTTCACAGAGAAAAATATCATGTAGGCTAACTGCCAAGCAGGAGTTCCCCCGTGGCCTAATTGGTAGGTGCGCTTGTCAACTGGCTTTGAGGGCGTGGGTTCAAATCTCACCCCGGGAACTCACTTTAGTCCGAGCCCATGGGACATTAAATGGACGCGGGTTGTATCCAGTATTCTATGCTGGGGCAACTGAAAAACCCTGGGCATCCCTGAATTAATAGGGTATGTGCCAGACTCACAGTCTTCTCATCTCATCATCATACGGCGGTCGCCTGCCTCGATATAGCCCACCAAGGTGCAAAGAAACAAAGCAGGATTATCTCTAATGGTAATCCTTTGAGTTTGATTAACAACTTTGATGTAGATTCCGACAAGCTTCATGCAAATCGGTTCAGAATGAGAACATCAAAGGCCAAATGAGGCATCATAGTATAATTTGCTTATAAGAGTAATAGAGACAACAGAACTGGCTATATGAGGTTTTACATCATGAAATTTGCATAGCTGAAAAGGGATACAAGGCCTAATCAATGAATCAACCATAATGCTTCAGCAGATTGTAGGATCAGGGAGAATATTTACTTTTTTATTAGGTCCAAGAAATTCCATACAGACTCATTGCAGTCTCACATGGATTCCGTTTGCAGGGTGCTTGAGTGCATTTTGATGCTTGGTTGTTCAGAGACTTCCACTTGGTTTTCTTCCACTTAAGTTGAATCCTTGCAGGAATACATCATCATAATCAACTCATCACCACACATCATTGTGTTTTAAATTACTTCATCGGGAGATGGCCACCTATAGGGCAGACGGGGCCACTCACACTGACTGAACTCGATGACCAATGAAAACTGTGTCGCTCAGAATGGGGAAGTGTCTCAGACCCAGAAAGTGAATGCATTTCTTGGATCAGAACAAGGCTCGGACAGTCTCCGACTATCTATAAAAAAAATGGCAGCAGCATTTCATGCTCAGGTGTTCATCTATTACCATCTATTGTTTTGATATCACGTTTATTTTATGTACTTGTAAAACGTTGTAATAATGGAGGTAATGAAAAAAAAAACTAATTACAAGATTATGTTATTTTGATACACTATTTAAAGAAAAATGCAACCTGTGCCTCCCCCCCCCCAACCGTAAGTTAATTAGTTAAGGTTGGCTGACCAATTGAGCTTCTTATACAATTTTAAGTGAATCTGATATGAACCCACATTTAATTTCTGCTGATGAAATCCACGTACACAATAGGGCAATTTCTTCAGTGGGAATATCTTATTACCCCTAGCTATTTAGATCAGGTTTATTTCTATGTATCTAAAAATATATCATTGTTTGGTTTGCTGAATCGTGATTACATGTTTTGTAACATAAATACAAATTCCGTATTGTTTATATGCAACCATTGTATTCTTGGATTACATTAAAACATACAACTCCAAAAAATGATATAACAATGTTGGGTATGTTGCAACAATTTGCACAAATTCACTGATAGGAAACTGAACAATCCAACATGAATTTTGTGTTTAGGATTTGAAATTTGACACAATAATAATGTTTCCCAAAAGTGTAAAATTTATCTTGGTGCTGGTCGAGCTTGGTTTCGTTCCATTCATATTTCATGCTGATCTCATTTCATAAAAATATAGCTAGAAATTCAGGCAGTGTAAAGAAATTGTGTCAGAGAAAAGGTGTATGGAGACAGATATTCAGATAGATAGATATTCAGATAGATATGCTGAATATTACTGGCAATGCACTTCTTTCATTTTAGCTCTATTTTACTTCAGTATGACGAGAGCCATCAGATATACAAACTTCAATTACTTAACCTTAAGTACCTCAAATAACATCAACAGAATCCTCTTCTTTCAGTCCCCAAATCATAAAGGCCCGTTTTCACCAACATGGTATTAAGAGTTGAGCCAGGTCTAAGCTAAGACCTGGTCTGGCTAAGCCAATCACTCAAGCGGAGCAGGATCAAGGAATTTTAGTTAAGTGAAAGCTTACTCATATTGTGATAACAGATCAGCTGTTACAAACACGATGTCTCAATTTCCCAAACAAATGCAAAGATATGGCTACACAAAAGAGGGAGGGGGCTTGTAAATTTTTATAATAGATAATTGCCTAACCAGTCTTGGTAAAAAAAAAGCAGAGTTTAAAATTTCCCCCTTTTCCATTAACCAACCTATCATTGCTATCAAGCAACCAAACAACACAACAACCTATGCTATGACTGCAGTGTATTCTCAAAGTATCACAGTCTCTTGCACAAACATCAACTTTCATATATTTACTTTTTTGTCTATATTTAAGATGACATTCAAGGTGTTCATCACAGTCAACATTATCAACCTGCTCTACCCGAACCAAAATGAGTTCAAAGTTGGTAATCTAGATTTTCCACAAATAAGCAAAATGTGACGAGAAGTCACATTTTGGTGACATCTTGGTGTTAAGGTCTCTGACCTGCTGTAGCGACATATTTTGAATTGCATCATCTAGACGGCATAAATTTCAGTAATATTTATTTGATTGCTGGCCCGAATTTTTAGCTTCATGTTACTTTTTTTTTTGCCAGTTCATTCTGATATCTAAAAGAATCTTTGCTCTATAATCAACCAAAGTGTGTGAAATGGTGAAACTGGCCTCATTTGCATAACATACATGTGTGAAAACTTGTGTATTGGCCAGCTTTGGAGGTGTTTCTGACCTATGTGCTGAACAAAGTTGTATTTTCCAGTGTAACGTGCTGAACCTTTTTTTCATCAAAAGTCCAGCCCCCCTTCCTCCCCTCATGTATTATCTGGTCAAAGGGACACCACTTTAACAATTTGACATCACTAATCTGTAAGTTGTCTAATAATAAATTGTCAACCACTGAACCTTGACTAGTCTATAGACTAAAACTCAGTTGGTGAAAGGGACTTCACTAAACCAGGTATAAGGCTGTTAAGACCTGGACTAACTGTTAAAACTATCTTGGTGAAATCGGCCCAAATGGTCCTCACCAACTAAACCAAAAGGTTTGATAAATGGGATTATATCATGACACAATACTACATGCTACCATATTTGGATCTCGAGTGGCTTAATATGCTAATTCTGGTTGCCTAAATGAACTCTAAGATCACTTCTTAATGAGAAAGGAAGACAATATCATTCAAAACTGTTAACACATTTACATTTCGTACTGAGGTGAGTTCAAAAGAGAGTTAGAATCATTTTGTTCGGGTCCTTTGTGAACTTTGACCAATGTTGACAGCATATTGGCATGAAATATGAAGTAAACGATCAAAGATACTAACATTGAAGTCGAAATAGCACCTTTGTATTGCCTGATTCTTTTAAGAATTTGTGACATAAAATTTTCTCATTTACAGAATAAGGCCCAGATGGTCAATGAGCAAGTAAGAAGTATCCATGGCTATTTTCCAAAGTAAATCACAACCGTGTTCAATGGAATTTCCTCACGTCAGTGTTGCCGGTTGCAGAGACCAATAAGGCAGTTAGTAACATTAATTTGAAAGAGACAATGCACAGCTCCAGCTGTCCATCTAACTAGTTGCTTTTTCTGCCATAATAATTAGGTTTTTTAAAACAAATCTTCAGAGATGGCTGCATTTTGCCAATATTACAGAATGAACTTGTGCCCCAGCTTCAACATGTTTAATTGCCTGCAATTTGCTCCGATCAACATTAAATCTCACTGACAATCTTCATGCAACATTATTTTACACACTTGCTCATATTATGGAATATAGGCACATGTCAAAAACTGAGCAAATATTCCAGATTTTTGAAGGGTTGAAAATCACATCAATTATTGTTGACACATGAAAATAATTGTTACAAAAAGAATAATTAGGGTCAAAATAAGTTAGTAACATAATTTATAGTGGGAATAATACCCATTAGGGATAATTTGGACAATGATCCGAATGGCACACCCCATTTTGTCGTAATTTGAGAATTTCTTTCTTTCGTAGGGGACTTAAGTTCTGAAATTTTGAGGGATAGAAGGTAGAGTATGCATATCTTGGATGTACAAATTCATTTGGCGCCAAAGATGCTCAATTTTGATGCAATCAGGAAAGAATATGATTCAAGAATTTTGACAATTTCTTGAAATTTGAAAATTTTTGGACTATGCAAACATCAGAACCAGTTTCATTTTCTGAAAAGTACACCCATGAAGAGTCCTTCCAAATGGTACCATGGTTTCCACTGACAAAAATTTTGATCGCTCGCTATTGACTGTTTGTCACATCACAATAATGTCAATTTAGTACTCCAATTGATGGCAACCAAAAAATTATAAATCCCTGAATGGATTCATAGAAATGTTGCAAAAGGTCATCCTTGCACGTATATCCCACATTGGCCTGGCTACAAGAGACTTTTTATATGTTAGGTGTGTGATCCGCTATCATGGCAAACAAAACATTGTTGCGTTGTGATAAACAGGTAATAGCGAACGATGTAATCAATTTCCAGCCAGAACGATGGTGCCATTAGGAGAATATCTTCTTTGGTGTACTTTTCAGTGCTTCAAAAGTGGTTTCTAATAATTGCACATTCCTAAAATTTCAAAATTTCAAGAAATTGTCAAAAATTCCCAGATTGTGATATTTCCTGACTGCATCCAAATCAAGCATCATTGAGACAAATGAAATTGCGCATCCAACATATCTATGGTCTGCCTTCTACCCCTTAAAATTTCAGAGCTAAAGCTCCTTTAGAGAGAAAAATAGGTGTCCCATTCAAGTCGAAGTCTAGATTACCCCTAGTGGGTATTTCCCCAATATGGACTATGTTACTAACTAATTTTGACCCAAATTGTTCTTTCGCTGTCATTTATTTTCATGTATCAACAATATTTCATGTAATATCAACCCTTCAAAATCTGGATTTTTTTTTTCCAGTATTTCCGTTATTGACCCCAGTTTTCAAGATTTTCTCCAAATTCATAAAATTTCCACTTTGTGATGTTGAATGGACCCATATTTATCTAGAAAATTTGTTGGAAGTCTGTTTGCAGTTCCCATAATGAAATGGTGTTACCCAATTTCTACTCACATTTTGACGTGTGCCTATATTCCATATTTATGAGCAAGAGTGTATAAGCCCTAGTAATTTCATCCTTCGTGCATTATATTAGAGAGGTTTTGCTACATGTTTCCGTGTGACATGTACGTTGGAGTTGCCATGACAACAATGTAATTAGATAGCACTTGTACACCTATACGTCACACGTGAACGTGTAGCAAAAACTCTCTATTTTCTCAAATAATAAATGCAGGATGGCCACCAAAAAGTGTCAGAGCTTGTAGATGACATGCTTTAATTAGCAGGCTAAACAATTTTCTCATCGACTTTTATCAAGCCCTTGTGAGATAATTTGTCTTCAGATAAGCCATCAACTGATCTATAGCTTTCCCAAAACTATAGCAGTTTCTTTGCTGATAGCAGTTCGGCAAAGGCTTAGGTCCTCATATAAATGTTAACATGGATGCTGGAATGAAACGCGGGCGGTAGGAGTGGTCAGACGAAAAAGGGAAATCATGTTTGTGCCAATAAAGCATGAAAAAATTTAAATAAAGAATCAATAATATGAATACGCAATTACTAATTTGTGCCTAAAATTACTAAAATAAGGGGAATACTGTTTTGCAGAAATGTTCTGATAAAGCTGATAATTGTTTGAGGTTCAACATCCATGTTTTACAACGATTTCAGTGAATTTTGGACCAATTTCATAAAAAATGTCTAAAAAACGGCTGGCTTGGTTTCACCAATGTAGGTTACCCTACGCTGTAAAATTAGAATATTCGAGTAAGCTTAAATGAGCGAGATGGTTGCATAGTATGTTTTAGCTAATGTAGTTTGTTGTTTTAAGCTATTTTAATCTGTCCGTTGTCATAACTTAAAACACAACCTATGTCAGCTCAAAAATAATGCGCAACCATCTGACTCAATCATTTTTAAAACCTGACTCAAAAATCAAATATTCCGTTGATGTATTGGCCTAAATGCCTTGTACATGCTAAGTCTAAAAGAGACATGTAAGTGAAATTTTTTAGAAAGTTTCAAAGTTTGGTCAACACGGATATAATCAATGACCATTCACTTTGCAGCTCATTGTAAGACCAATTTCACTCCGAAATCCACAAGACGACTTGGCGAGAAAGCTGATGGCTTTCTTTAAAGCCATGCCAAGTTGCCTTTTTCTGTGACTTTTGCTTTTGAATTTTTTTTAAAATGACATAATGTTTGGCACAAATTGTACGACACATCTAGGTACTTTTTTTATTACTTCGAGTGACACAAATTTCATCACGGCACATGTCAATGGCACATTTTATTGTCCTTTTTATAGTGAGCTTAGGTATAATTTATTTAAAAAGATTCGACAATCATATTTTTATTTCAATATTTTAAATGAAAACAGTAAAATCCAAATTATGATGGAGGATGAAATAATTTAATTTACCAGTGAATACACTTGTGAAGCATTTGAGAAACAATAAAGCTACGTACATTTATCTTACATTGTCCTTTGTAATATATATATTTTTACTTCATAACTTGAAAAGTGAATGACTGAAATGTATATACTTGCTGTTCCATTTTTATTTAATAAAAAAAAGTTTCTGTATTTTTGTTCACTGTTCTGAATAAGAGTGGTTTTAAGCCCAAGAGGGCTGGGGCTAAGCGGAAGAAGGACATTCATAAGGCCGGCAGAAAATCAATGGTTACAGTAGAACTGAGGTTTTTTGTTTGATGAGGGGATAAAATTACCAGGGATGTGCTGGCACTTTACTGACACTATAAAGGTGTTTTACAGGAGATTGCGTCTAAGATGACTTCAGGAATTTTTGTAAGATGGATTTCTGGCAAATTTTCGTTTGCTCTCGTCTAAAAGACAAGATGTATCGAAACTTGTTCTGTTTTGCATGCAACGTGGCATGGTTATTTTAATGTTATTGTTGACATTCGACTTGCCAGTAAAATCAGCCCCTCCCTGAAGCTCGCTGTTCATATCCCTCTACCCTTGTGCTACACCCTACAGAAATTGTCACCTAATTAAGTTAAAGTATTCTGTCGGCACAGCAGGTACAACCCAAGACAATTTCATACCCCCCCCCCCTTCATGGAAATTGTACATCCTCTAGGTGATCCACCCACCCTCCAGTCATACGGCCACCGCTGATGAAATTGATCATTTGAGACTTACTGACTGCCAAATTGTTTTAGGGATTATAGCCTTCAAGGTACTAAATAGCTTGATTCATGAATAACATTCTGGTGGATTTAGAAAGCTGTTTGAGGTCCGCATACTAGTTGTAGTAACATATGGTACCCACACGTTGTTATGATATGATCCCAATTTATCAAACAGTTTGGCAGAGAGATTGAGTTCCATTGGGTACATTCGATTCCCTCTACTCTAACTACTCCGGAAGTTACGTATCTACCCCAGGAAGTGACGGTTCTACTCCAGGAGTAAACTACTCCAAACTGGGTCCAAATCGAATGAAAAGGAGTACTTAGGAACGTCATTATTTTGGGGTTCCCTTGCTATGGGGATTCCCTTCCTACCAGCAATTCACGCCGTGAATTGGCATTGTCGATCGATTGGCTTAATTGTGTGAATTGAATTACAGCAATCCACATCGAAACAAAGCAATCAGCCATAAATCAAAGCTTCTGAAGTGTCATTTATTTTTGTAAACACCACTACGTCATGGGGTATCCCCATTTCTTGGAGTACTTCCGATCTACTCCAATCTACTCCAAACTACTCCCGGAAATGCAAAACGAATGATCTGGAGTGAACTACTCCACTCCAAGAGCACTTTGGAGCAGCGAAACGAATGTACCCATTGATGATTTACCTGGGAATGAAATGATAAAAGATTCCTTTGATGTTTAGAAAGAGGCGCTCCGAGCTGAGCCATGTTGAAGCTGAAATTGAAGTGGAATGAAACACGATTGCGACGCCAATGTAGCTATAAAAAGACACTGCCATTTACCATGCATAATTGTAATGTTTAGCATGACATTATTTCAAAATATTATGCTAGCGCTGATTATAGTTATTAAAAGTATACAGTACACCCTATAATATGATCGAAATTCCTTTCCATAACATCAGCCCAAGATGAAGCAAGCCTAAAAATGAAAAAATGAAAACAGAAAAGCATTAGCATAAATTGCACACGCTCGTCAATCACTACATGCACATACTATACGGTTTATTGACATTATTATTTTTCCACTAGCCACTTTATTGAGTAAACTGTCATGCTGTGACTGTATTATAATCCTTAATTTCTTGAACTTGTATGTTTTGAACAAGTGTGAGACTAAATGACAACATTAAAAACAAGTATTGAAATGGTGTTTTTTATGGCAAAGCATCTAATCAAGATTCATTAAAGCGAGAAGTGAAATCTTTTGCAATACTTTGGGATAATACTAATTGAACAAGCTTGGGTAACAAGATAGTCTCACCGAAATAATTTCTTCATTTATCATACAAAATACATTGCAAAAATTAATATGAGCTGATATATTGGAATCATTTAAAATGGTATGAGAAGCTTAATTGGCAAGTCAATTAAAATTCGTATAACGTAACAAGGTACCAGGTTACAATATCACTTTACAGTACGTACATTTTCAAACAAGCATCACTTTTTGAGTTAGGTATCAAGATGGCATTGATGGATAGTCTTGGGCTTAGAAAGCATCGATTTAAAGATGTGGATATTTTGTAATTTCTTCAAAAATAATCACAAAGAATATAGTCAACCATATCAATATGGGATGTTTTATGCGAAGGAAGTTCAAGAAGAGAAGAAATGCAGGAAAGTGGTTTTCATAATTCTAGAAACATAATCGGAAAATGGTACAGCAGTGTTGTTCAAGGAATTTCACTCTCTCTCAGGGTTGTGATCGATGAGCCCATAATACAATTCCAGACAATGATGTAAATTATCCAGAATAATTTGCCTTTTGTCGTGGTTGACTATAAAATAGATTATTTTTAATTGCATTATAATAATAATGTACTTCATTACCAAGTAAGATACTAAAAGATGACTGCCACAAGATACTTTAGACAATACATAAAAATATTTTGATAGCCATGCAATAATAATACCATCTTGACTGATGCCTTTGAAGTGTGTCTCGTTCCATTTTATTACTTCACATGTATGCAACTTTTGTCATAAAGTTAGAAATACCACTTTATTCATGTTCTGTGTGTTTTTTTTTTAAGAGAAGGAGGCAGAGAATCAATGGAGTCAGTAAAGCTGATGCTTTTTGATGATAATGCTTTTCCTTTGATAGGGGTAATAGTTTACTGTAATGCTATGAAAGCTGAATAAGAGAAAATTACCAGTGATGTGCTGGCACTTCATTGACACCGCAGAGGTGTTTTGATGCGTGCAGTCCACCATCTGAGGCTTAAGATATCTGTAAAATGAGGCTTAAGATGTCTGTAAAAAATGTACTCCTCCCAATTTTTTAAACTGAGGACTTCATATTATTTGGCACAATATCGTAAGCATAGAAACACAGTTACGCTGATAAAACGTCAGGAAATAAAAACCTATTTTGAAGAAAACTGCAAAGGCAGTACAACAAATAAGGATTTTTGGAAGGCTATTAAACCAATTTTCTCTAAAACAAAAACTAAATCTGATGATATACCCCTTCGAGAAAATGGTAGAATCATTACAGATATTGACGAAGTATGTCATATCTTCAATAAGTTTTTTAGTGAGATAGGGTCTGAGATTGGTACTCAGGAAAATAACCACAGACCTCTAGAGGAAATAATAACTGGCTACGACAGCCACCCAAGTGTAAATGTAATAAAGAGCAGAATGACAGAAATCAATTCTAATTTTGAATTCTCTGAAATAACGGAACATGATGCTAACAAAGTCATATCAAAACTGTCATCTAAGAAAGCATCTGGGTATGATGAAATGCCCATCAAATTTATTAAGATGACTAGTAAATCACTTGTAAAACCGATAACCCAATTAGCAAACAAATGCATACAACAGAGTAAGTTCCCAGATAGGATGAAAATGGCTAACATTACTCCACTCTACAAGAAAAAGGATAAACTGAATAAAGATAATTATCGATCCGTTAACTTACTCATAGCACTTTCAAAAATTCTAGAAAAATTGCTTGCTAATCAATTGTATAAACACATGGAAACTTTTTTCCATGAATACTTATCGGGTTTCAGAAAGGGTCATGGCTGTCATGACATACTCACATGCTTGACGGAAGACTGGCGCCAAGCGCTTGATAATGGGAACACTGTAGGAGTTGTTGCCATTGATTTGTCAAAAGCATTTGACTGCATGCCACATGGGCTACTAATTGCAAAACTACATGCTTATGGCTGTAATATGAATGTTTGTAAACTTCTGAAGTCCTACCTAGTGGACAGAAAACAGAGAGTCAAAATAGGCGAAACTTCATCAGAATGGATCAGTAACATCAAAGGTGTCCCCCAAGGGTCTATTCTGGGGCCTCTACTGTTTAACATTTTTATAAATGATTTTCTTTTCCATGAAATAAGCTCTAAAGTATATAACTATGCAGATGACAACACCCTTAGTTGTACTGGGAAGGACATAAATGAAATTAAAACAAAACTCCAAGCTGACTGTACTTTGGCTATGAAATGGTTCAGGGACAACAGCATGAAAGCGAATGCTGATAAATTTCAATTAATGTTCATTAATCGTCGCCAATCATTTGTCGGAGAAATGCTTGAACTCCAAAGTTGTGAAATAAAAGCCGCCCCTATTATTACTATTCTTGGGATAGAATTTGATGAGAAGCTTAAATTTGAAGGACATATTGATGAAGTGTGTAATCGAACGAGTAAACAAATAAATGCTCTGAAAAGAATGAGACATTACCTTGATAGAGAGTGTAGAAAAGTAGTTTACAATAGCTATGTACAAAGCAACTTTAACTACTGTCCAACTGTATGGATGTTTGCATGTAAAATGAACATGGATAAACTAGAAAAAACCAATAAAAGAGCACTAAGGTTTGTTGTGAATGACAATGAAGCAGATTACCAAGGAATATGTCAGGAGGAAAAATGATTAAACATACAAAGGGGATGCATAAAGACAGCGGCTATCCTAATGTACAAGGTTAAAACTCAAAATACTCCTAAATACATTCAAGAACTTTTCAAACGCAGACACTCAGTTTATGATATCAGAGACAATGACCTGTTCAACATTCCAACTTTCAAAACTGTAGGATATGGAAAGAAGTGTCTCAGATACTATGGACCTAAGTTATGGTCAGCTATTCCTAAAGAAATAAAAGATAAGCCATCTATTCAATGCTTCAATGACGCTTTGACAATCTGGTTACTTAATTGTGAAAATGTTTCTGGAATAGATTTTTTGTGATGATGTGTTAGGCAACATGTATATTATGTATGTTATATAGATACTGAATGTGTGCTACTTAAACCGATGTGTGCAATTTGCTGGTGCTATATATGCATGATGGTGCCTTACAGAATCTTGATGTTTGTATATATTGATATAGGCTCAGGCCAAAAGTTTTTAGCCAAAATAGTTTTAGTTAGATTGTAGAATAGTGAGAATGTTTACTCCATGTACTATAAATAACTTGTATGCTTAATAGTTTATTTTTTATTTTAATTATTATTATTTTTGTTTAAATACTTGTCGTACAGAAGCTTCTGCTTTTATCCTTGTATATCTTTGTATATCTTGTGATTGATTGAATACGACGTTAAATAAAATTTTACCTACCTACCTACCTACCTACCATAATATACCCCTTCTCCGGTCTGGTGCTCACCGTATAGGAAATTGTCACCTACTTAAGTTAAAGGCTTAAAGCATTCTGTGGGTACAACAAGTGCTGCCCCAGAAAATTTCATACCCCCCCCCCCCTTCCAGAAAAATTGTGCATTAGGGCCCTGCACGGGACGGGAACGGGACTGAACTTGACAAAATTTAGCGGGAGTGGGTCAAAATTCGGAAAATTTTATCATTGTAATGCCTAGAACGGGACGGGAGCGGGAGCAGATTTGGAAAGAACGGGCCGGAGTGAGACAAAAATCTAGTCCCGTGCAGGGCCCTATTGTGCATCCCCTGAGTGATCCTCTCTCTCCCAGCACAAAACAGTTTAGTTACTCGGCCACCACTGATGCAATACATGCAGATCACTGCAGATTTACTGACTGCTAAATTGTTATAGCTTATAGCCAAATATCTCAGTTATTTAATATGTTGCAAGACCGTCAAGGTACTGAATAGGCTGCTTTATGAACCACTTTCTAGCAGACTCAGAAAGCTGTTTGAGGTCCAAATATGAGATGTAGTAACACATGGTACACATATGTTGTTATGATATGATCTCAATTTATCTAACGGTTTGGCAGAGAGATCGAGGTTCATTGATGATTTGCCTGGGAATGAAATGATAAAAGATTCCTTTGATCTTTTGATAGAGGTGCTCCCAGCAAATGTCAGATTTAGATATGTGATGTACCTTGCCATAATGAGACAGAAATTGAACTGAAATGAAACAACTGCCATACCAAGGTAGCTATAAAAAGACATGGCCCACCACATTTGTAATATTTGGCATGATGTTATCCAGAAACATACGTCAGTACTGATTGTATTTCAAGTACACAGTACACCCTGAATATTCATATTATTTTTTCCATTACATCAGGACAGGAAGAAGTAAAAATGGAAAAATCTAAATTGAACAGTATGACAAATAAGGATGCCTTCATTCAGTTCAAAACCTCCTGATGAATGCTATGTGTCAATGGAGAACATTTTGTGTTGCATAAATGCACAGCCAACCTCATCTTCAAAGTGAAATTACACCCTTGATGAGAGCATGCACTTTGTACAAATTATTGTTGCACATAGAGATTTCTGTGCTCATGTTTGTGCATAAAAAAAAAGAAGCAAAGATGATCAACATTTCAATTTATTAAGAGTGGAGAATTTTACTCACGAAAATGGATAAGTTACAGTTCAACAGCGACCTTTCAAAACAAGTCTGGTTGGTCCTGCTTGGGAGCAGCACTCTATTCAGAACTTATTTTTCAGTAGTATCAAAGTGCTGGTCATCAGATCCGAAGAGATTATTCTGACCACTCCATTAGCATTTACAATAAAATGTATTACCTTATAGGCATAATATCATTGTCTAGGTGCTTATTGGAGACGGATCAATCAAGACACAATCTTACAGCAAATGTTCATTTTGTAAAGAATTTCTCTGTGGTGTACTTTAAAGATCAAGATGCAGGATTGGCGTTTTTCATGATTATAGAAGTTGTATTCTATTTTGCTCAAATAAATCATTCAAAATTTTGATTTATTTTATTCTAAACAATTAGAATAAACATTTCACAGCTATTGGCTGCTAGAAATTTTATTGCATTTTGCCTTTCAGGGAGAGACAGCTTTGTGACCACATGAAATATTTTCTGAAGTCTCATAATGCGTGGCACCTCCACATCTGTCACTACAATATTGTGGTATTCATTGCAAGAAAAATGCATGCTTATTTGGTGCTGAAACTTGGTAACCACCAACAAAAACTGTCCTGACATTGAGACATGCCTTCACTGATCCCGCCTTGTCAGTCACTCGGTCAGTCAACCCTTTGCATTTAAAGGAACCTGCCAGTGGCTAGATAATGACAAATTACTTTAAGAGAAATGCTTGTCTGTTTCATGTGTATAGCTTTCCACTTGTCATTGGAGCTTACTTTTTGCATATTCTGTATCTTTCAGGCCAATTAAATAGTTTTTACTCTTTAAACTTTTTCTCATTGCGTGAATTTTATCTGCCATAACTGCTTCCTCTTAAAAGAGTTGTCAAAACCAGATATAGAGCTGCCACATACAGTCCCATAGTAGTAATGTAGTCTGAGAACATTAATTTGAAATTCTTTTAACATTATAAGGCAATTCCAAATCACTTAAATTTTGTTAGTTAATGGATTTCTATAATTTTAATGTACATGTTTTGGGGGACTGGCTTAACGATTAATGGTTTCTCCAAAGTTATGCTTTCCAGCCTAATGATGTGTATGCATGGCTTTTGCAATTTTTATGTTAGAATCAATAAAATATGTTCTTTACAGTCATAAAATCATGATTTATTTTTTTCATACAACAACAAAAATTTAGTATTTATGCTGTTGGTTCTCCTCGCGTATTTCAATTACTTGAATTATGATTTTATTTTGATATACATGGTGTCTTCAGATAAAAAGGACAGTCAACACATGCAATTTGATTTGTTCGGGTGTATTGGTACTTCAGCAAAAGAGCAGGTTGCTCTAGCCTGTATCACACTATGAAGTTAATGATGGATACCATTATTTTAACAACTACATGGTGTACCTTTATTCCCGAAGAGGAGCCATACATAGAAACTACAACGACGGCTTCGAGTCTGTTAATGTTTCTAGAGACAATCAAATTTCATAAGCAGCAGTGTATTCTTAGACATGTCCAAAATAAGGCATGGCTTTTTAAAAGCTTACCTTAAATGTCATTCCAGTGTTTACTTTTTTTTCTTTCCCTCACTTCATCAGTTAACCTTATTACGACATTTCCAAATACAAAGGTTTCACCAAACAAAGCCTGCTGCAAATGGAATGCAAAATCATCAATAATAACATTGCTTTTTCAAAGAACTTTGAGGGCTCCTTGTTGAAGGTTTTTTTTCTTTTCTGTCGTCTTAAAAAAAAGTTGAATGAATGAATCATACTCTGTGATAAATGCATTTAAATTTTCCAGCAAAAAATCACATAATTTGAAAGACAACAGCACAGACGTAATAGTGTATCATGATGGCATAATGTGCAAAACTTAGCCCTAGATATACAAATATCATGGACAACATATTTCTGATACATACATAAGCCTTTTGTGAAAGTAGGGAGAAGTGGGCCACTTTTTGCATTTCACCTTTTTATGACTACAGTATTGAAGTTCAGTGTCTGTATTTCCTTTTAGAATGGAGTTTTGGTATGTTAAAACTTATATCTGGTGTGTATTACTTTCAGTCCATGATATTTTCTCGTGAAATGGGGTCGTTAATTTTTATGACCAAGTGGCCCAGTTCTCCCTCTGGTAGGGAGAAGTGGGCCACAGGGGTGGGAGAAGTGGGCCATCTGTTTAGTTATTGACTGAGAAATAGCAGAATAGGGTTTTACTCTTCCACTGAGCCAGTACTTAATTCAATGAATCCAACAGCATTCTTCTAATACATATTTTTAAAATAGTTGTTGCCATTTGACACCACGTGGGACATAACAAAGTGAAAAGACAATATGTACACATGAGCGATTTTCTTAAAAAGGATAATATGATATTTTAAGCTTTTAATTCATGTATTCAGTAACAATAAGCCCAGAAACACCAAACCTAACTTTGTTTTATGATTTTTCAAGTCCTGAAATTATAATGAATAATAATAATTTTTTTACCTTGTTTGTGGTACACCAAGGGAGAACTGGGCGCCCACTTCTCCCTCTGCAAGGTGGCCCACTTCTCCCTCCGGCACATTTTCAGAAAAAGTGACAGTCATTTTTTCCTAAATGCATATAATGCCTCAACAATAACCTGATAAAACTCTGATTTTACAGAGATTATAACAACCCTTTCATTTCCAATCTATCCCCAATCTCATCATATATATACATTGTTTTATATAAAACTGAAATTTTACTCAAAGGCACTGAAAAATTACAATATAAGTTTTTCAAAAAATGGAATAAGTTATCTCCTTCCTGGCTTCAATATCACTCATGGGTATCACACTGAACCCATGGCACTCAAATTCAGGGATCTCCCCGTGCTATATAAAGAATAAAGCATGGTGGCCCAGTTCTCCCTACTTTCCCCTACAAATTCTCTCTGGAGAGAGGGAGACAGAGGCAGTGGACAACCCCTCAAAAAATTGGAAAACGCTGAAATTCATGCAATATTGCTGAAAATTTGAGGGGGATGGTCTGATTCAAATTATTGAAAATCAATAGTTAACAAAACATGAAATTATACAAAATCTGGATTGTGAAATGTCGTCCACCCTCCCAAAAAAATCTACACACGTGCAGTTACTGCACATCTATGGATAAGAACTCATTGTAAAAAAGGTTCTACAATTTCTTCAAGATAAACAACAATTGCATCTTCAATTGATCACAAACGGAATGCAGAACTATTAGTTCCATGCTCTAAACACGGGGCAGTCTAAATGACAACTCTAGAGTTGTAATTCCCGGTGCCTAAACCAACACAACTCCTTGAGTAAAAATTATTTACAGCCTTCCACTTTGATATAGACACAATGAGGATCAGTTCACTGTGAAAAATGCCTTTCTTGACTAATAATAGCTGATGAAGTGTCATCTTCTCTACTTCAACATGGGAAACATAGAGGCTGTTTGATTAGTCATGATCAATAGAAGGCCATTTGACTGGTCAAAACTGATTTCAGTGTGAAAATCAGATACATAATCCTTTTGTTTGGCTGTCACCAACAAGTGGGATTAGTCTCCTTAAATCAAATTAACATTGAAAGTATTGGGTATGATCCTGACAAATCATCAGTATGATGACACATACTGTGCCATTTTCACAGTGCAACAGTCCACTTTTTACCCTCGGCAATGTATACATTGCCGACGGGTATTGTAGTTACTTTGGGAAAATTTGTCCGTCCGGCGGGCGGGCGGGCGGGCGGGCGGGCGGGCGGGCGTCCGGATAACGGGCGTCCCACTTGTGTATTGGGAGTAATGCCAAAACTATGGAATGTATACTTTTTATTTTTGGGACATTATTATATCTTTTATCCTAGTTGTACCTATTAGAGGTTTAATCCACATGAGATTAATACTTTTCTCACAATTATTGAAAAATGTGAAAAAATATTTTTTTGTGTATTGGGTGTCAAGCCAAAACTATGGCATGCATATTCATCATTTTTGGGTAAATATTGTATCTTTTATCCCAGTTGAGCCTTTCATAGGTCTAATCCCCATGACATTAATACTTTTCTCACAATCATTGAAAAATGTGAAAAATTGTTTATTTTTTGTTTCTGTGACAGAGCTAAAAAACTGCAGTACTTTTGACACTGAAATTGGCATATTGTATGTATTAAATACCCAAGATGTGTTTTTTGTGGGTCTAAATGCTCTGAGAAAGTTGAACGGACGACAATTTACCAAAAATATGAAAAAATACTATTATTTTAAACTTGTATAATTCAGTCAATTTTGAAGTTAAATCTATGAAATTTTCCACTTAGGTGTCTAACTTATGCCTCTTTAAACATCTCTAATCAGTTGGAATGTTGGTCCTATGAATTTTTATAAAAACCCAAAAATTCGAAAAAATGCCAATTTTCCAATATTTCTGCATGAAAAGCCAAATGGTAATGGGTAAGTTAGTTAACTTTAGGTCTTATTGTAGTTAGACACACTATTGACTAATATTCACAGCCATTGCATGAGTTGTTGCAATTTTTTCCATTGAAATGTATGATTGAAAAAAGGCAAAAAATCATTAAAATGTCTATTTACTCTCCATTTCCTTCTGATGTCATACCAGTCGTTGACATTTTTTTTGTCAAAATAAACCTGACATGTTTCACATCATCATCATGCTGATTTTGAACAATATGAAAACTTTTATTGGCAGCATAGGTCAATATTAACAAAATTAGATAAATATTAAGGATTTTCAGATAATCATATATCAGTAAATATTGGCCCTGGTCAATCAAATTTGCCACAATTATGTCTAAATTTGACTTTTTCTACCTCTCCTCATGAAATATTATATGACACTAAATCTTTTTAAAACTGCCAATTATTATAACTTTATGGTTAATATCTAAACTCAGTGATGTAAATTTTTAGAAGATGAATAAATGTCAGCCCCTTTTATTTAGTTGTTTGCATGAAAATTAAATGTGATTGAATCAGACAGATTGGCTTTTGTTGAATGGAGCACTGGAGAAGTTTTGATTATGTAATGTTATGTCACAGGGTAATTGTCTTCCCTGCTAATCCTTTGACAAGAAATCTTAAACTCTCAATTGTAAAGTTCTTAATGGTTTAAATCTAACATCAGTTATGTACATTTTAACATATAAAGTACTGTCAGCTTACTTTTATCTTGGTCTTTAATGAAAAACATATAAGACAGACTGGCAATAAGACCGCTATGTATATATAGAGGGTTATCAAAGAAAATTACTTGGCATGCAAATCCAATTTCTGCAAATTTCAGTGTGTAATTTTACATTTCAAGACATTATTGGATAAATCTGTCTTTTAATTCATTTTAAAACTCACTCCAATTGTATTTTTAGCATTTTAAAGAAATATTGTTTAGGGGGTAAAAGTGTCATCATTGGAAGGGGTCCAGTTTTTTTGTGAATGGGCCTGGAGACAGTATGTCTGTGCTTCATTGTACCCCTCCCCTCCAGCCATTCATGTTATGTAACATTGTGTCACTAATCCTGTCCAGTGACCAAAGCTGGGAACAAAGGAGCACAAAAGCAGTGCACAGCACCCTCAACTTTTTAACAAATTTTCTTTTTTCTTAGAAATATGTCCAAACTGCATTGACACCAACTTAGTAGTCTTATATTGATCAAATAAAGAAATTTCAAATTTTAATAAAATATTTAGGCCAACTAGAAGCTGAGATATGACTTTTTGTAGCCCATACAGGCTGTACACAGAGTTGGGACATCTTTCTCTTGTTTTGTTTTTCTTTACAGCTATTGTTATTCTCCAAAGTTTGACCAGCATTTAACCTTTGTATTAACTAGCAACTTGCTTAGTCTTAAAAGATATATATATACTGGCATAAACCTTGTTTTAGTGTTACTATTTACAATGGTTTTGGTTGGAGACATCTTATCTATAATTTATGTTTTTAGACCCATATTCCATATTTGTAATTTATGATAAGAATAGCTAAGACTAGATAGACTAGATAGATAGATAGATAGATAGATAGATAGCTAGATAGATAGATAGATAGATAGATGGATAGATAGATAGAGAGATAGATAGATAGATAGATAGGTAGATTGATAGATAGATAGATAGATAGATAGAAAGATAGAAAGATAGAAAGATAGAAGGATGGAGATAGATAGATAGATAGATCGATAGATAGATAGATAGATAGATAGATAGATAGATAGATAGATAGATAGATAGATAGATAGATAGATAGATAGATAGATAGGTAGATAGATAGATAGATAGACACATGTAGATAGATAGATATATATATAGATAGATAGATAGATTGATAGATGCATACATAGATGGATAGATTATTAGAGTAATTTTAATCCTGTACAATTTCTAAAGCTTTACAATGATTCAAGATTCCTATACATGGATATATCACAAAATCCAATCATCAACTGGAATTATTCTATTTTCTCAATTTAATCTCTTTTTACAAAAAGCACAAAATCAGCCATAGGCCTACTTGCCTGAATCACATGATCCAGATTTCATTTTGACTAGAAGATATATCATTTCAAGTTTAATCTCTTGGTAACCATTGACTTTCAGTGATGTTTCATTGGACCCCCCCCCCCTCATCACAGTGGCACACTTCTGAGGTGTGTGAAGTATGCCACCCTCCATTCTTTTGTCAGGTTACATAATGGCATTGCATAAGGTGATTAAAAGATTGGGGTACAGCAGACAATAGCCAATTGATATGGGTGTTTAGCAGCTGAGGAGGGGGACTAAGGAAGCCCCTTTAACCCCTTTAAGGGGAATGTCTGCAAGGATAATGTAATTTAACTGAAATTGTTACAACATCCAACAATTTACATGGCTACACTCTAAAATGGATCCAGGATCAAGATGATGTAGAACTGAAGTCAATGACACTGTTTGATTAGATATAAGATTTACAGACAGAAATTTATTGAACTGATAGATATCTAATTTTTGTTCAAACAATAGCTACCCTTATTGCAATTCAGTTTTATGCAGTTTAAATGAAATAGTAATTTTATCTTTTCTGCAGGAATTATGACACATCTTAATAGAAAAACTGATAGTTGGATTGATCAAACTACCAAAAATCTATCTATCTATCTATCTATCTATCTATCTATCTATCTATCTATCTATCTATCTATCTATCTATCTATCTATCTATCCATCTATCTATCTATCTATCTAAACAGTCCCCTACATGTCCTGATCGTTTTCTGACTGTCTTTATCTCAGTTGTTGTCCATTTCCAGCTGTCTTTTTAATGGTCATTACCTGTCTATTGTGCACTGCATTGCTTTATTTTCCTGTCTGTCACCACTGTATATTACATTCAGACAAAAATAAGTTTGATAAAAAACCAACTTTCTAAAATGGTAGTGGAAGAGGGGACGAATTACTGTGGGTAATCCATGCCGGATAATATTGTTCTTAATATTGTCACCGAAACCAGTCATCTTCTTGACTTCATTTTTTTTAAATTTTAGGCCTATTTCTCAAATTGCTCGTTCACAAAAAGGCACAGATTTTGCCACAGGCCACCAATAGGCATAGTGGAATACTTGCCTGAATTTCATTATCCAGATTATACCAAATTATACCACTTCAACAGTACAATGTAACGTCTTGCTAATTGCTAACCATTGATTTTCAGTTCATTTGATCTTGTGCCACACTTTTTGACTCCTTGCCCAAATTTTAACTGTTTCCCCTCTTTTTCTGGGGGGGACCCATCCTGCAAGCTGATTGCATGTGGATTTTGAATTCCCGCCAATACAAAATGGCAGACAGGAAACATTTATATTATTTTGCTCACAGCTCTTGGCCATTCAATGAAAGTTTTTCAACGGGAATTTCATGTTCATGAGGATATTAGAGTACCCAGTGGGGTCCTGCCTCAATGTATCCCACTGTCTGGAGAATAGCCGCTGAGTAGCCGAGGGTATGCTGCCGCGCAGCCTATGTTTTTCTTTATCAAAGTGGAAGGCTGTAATGGCTGTCAATGTCATAAATATCAGAATAGTAAGATGTATCACTCTGGTAATGAAGCCTACCAGATGGATGATCAACCTGACTACCTTTGGGACACTTGCTGAATGTAAGTAGTTTTCTTGGAAGTCGCTACCAAATTTGCACCCATTACTGCTCTAAGGTAGTCAAGAACTAGTCACAGTGACAACCCAATATTAAGAGTATAGCTGCACTTATAATGTTAGCAAATATATGATATTCCAAGTTCTCTGCGCAGCCAAAAATCGAACTATAGAACCAGATTTGTTGAACAATTTAAAAACTAAGCTGCGAGTGTACAGCATGCATGAAATTCAGTCTTTGCTTAATTGCAATTGCCCATAAAATAACCTTTCTATGAATTGTTTTAATCAGCGTCATATAAAATGTAATCTTGAAAGGGTCATACAAAATGACAAATTTTTCGACCTCATGAAAGAACTTATAAAGCAAAGACATTTACATTGGCCTTGCTTGTCTGTGTGTGATCTCTGCTGATCTGTTTTTTATTGTCCATCGAGAATAATGTCTTCCTCCTACGCTTCCTGAATCTCTGTGGAATTTCTACGTCCTGGCTAGTTAGCAACAAAGCCATCAGGCCTGTCATTTCCATTGAAAAAGGAAGAACCGTAATCTGCTACGAAATTGGTCTTATTATGTTACTTCAAAAAGGATGAATTATTTCTTTACCCTAAGGCCATGTTCTGATTGTAAGAGACACATCCATTATAGTAAAATGTGCTATTTTTATACTCAATCTATT
Organism: Platynereis dumerilii; assembly: GCA_026936325.1. NCBI lineage: Eukaryota > Metazoa > Annelida > Polychaeta > Phyllodocida > Nereididae > Platynereis > Platynereis dumerilii. The sequence goes on from JAPTHN010000011.1 coordinate 31,632,466, forward strand.
GAATCTATACAGAATTTATTGCTTTAAAAAGAACTTCCCATTGCTGATGTGGCAATAATGTCTGACTTGGATGAACGAATGATGTTTTCGGGATGCCCAGACGACCTGGAACATGTTGGCTTCTCTGCTAAAAGTGGCAAAAATATTATATTTTTTCTATTTCCGTTGTTACCAAGGTAGTTCATTCTTGTGTTAATTGCTGAGCCCTAACTTGTATGTTGAAATTATAAACACAATTGAGGATCTCAATAAATCGTAGCAATGTGGTATCCATGTAAGTGCTTAGATTTCTTGTCCCTAAACCGACAGATATGTTATTTTTGCAAAAGTGGCAACGCTTGCAGCACCATAATGCGCCAATCGTGGTGGCCTCATTCAGGCGGCTGATGTTCCAGAGAACAACTTAATTTTTTTTTTTGATAGAACCCTCTTAAATAGTGACTTACCTTAATAAGACGGTAATCAGCACCAGATACGATATATGTAATAGATATATAGATAGCAATGGTAAGTGCAGCCCTCTAAGCCCAGTTCTGAGATCCATGAGGGTTGATTGTATTGTACTGTATTTGTATTGTATTTATTTATTTATAGTGGCAGGTACATATATAAAGAACAACAGATTTTACGAAACGATGTTACCCAGCCTTCTAAGGCTTATCTACCACTTCATATCAACAATCTTTTTATACCATGGTAGCTACTTTCACGCATAAGTATTTACATTGGGTGTCATGTAATATCTTTCACTTTAAGTAAAAAATAATCACAGAAATACAATAAAATAAAGTAAAATGAAGAACAATAGAAACCTTAGAAACACAATTAGTTAAATAAAATTGATTTCCTTTTTGTCCACGCATTGTCTATGTATTCCCCTGTTTCACAAAGTGTCGCCAATTTAACATCTGAACGTAACGACATCCAGGTTGGATTTGGATTGTACTCTTCCATATTTCAGATTTATGGTAATTGAAGACTAGTCCAAAGAATGCACCATAATTATGCAAAACTGCCTGGGGCTAATAAAAGATCAGTCTTACAATATTGGAACTGTTGTCACGCCATTGTTAGGCCTAATACATGGCAAACAATACGAGGAGGATAATGCACAAAAAATCCATGAAGAGTTGGCATACATGCTCATGTCTGCAGAATATTGGGAATAGCACAATTATCTAATTATGCATACAATTCCATTCTACGGAAGATAATACAGGGTCATTTACATTGCAGATTGATGCAGACACATAACTCAAAATAACATTTGGATGATATACATGTTGGCAAGATAGCATTATATAATGCATTGTCTGTATTTGGTGTTATGCTAAAGATTATTATGCTAAATTAAGGTATTGTGTAAATGTTCATATTCAGGAGTGAGGAGCTGCGACTGTTAGCAATTGCCCATAGAAGTTTCATTAGCTTTCAGTCAAGCAATTTCTGTTGTCTGGAGATTATCAAGATTAAATTCTTTACTTTGACATGCGAGACACGCTTCGTAATTGGATGTGTGGGGTAAATAAGCTAATCAGCTCTCATCCAAGAAGATGATAGCCAGTATTGTCTCCAATTTCATGACTTTGAAAACCCTGCCAAAATGGTGAATAAAACAAAATGGGAGATTAAGCTGACTCTCCCAAGTCTGACTCAACAGGGAATCAAAAGAAGTCCTGCGGAGAGAGAATTTTAAAGATGATAAGAAAGATGGTTTTTGTATCAATCATCCCACTTTTAGTCCATGAGCCAGACAAGATATCGGTATCAAATGGGTGGGCTAAAGTTATCATACCTTTTCGGAAAGCTGGGAATCTCAGCTTTCAGAATATGTATGATAACCTGGTATCCACGGGAGCTTTTGGGAATTAGAGCACTTTTAAAGATAAGAGATTAATATTTTTCAGAGAGAAACAAATATTGTTATTTTCAATAACTAGGAATCAAATAATGATATAAGAATGATTTAAACATCTGGGCATATGTTTATGAATATGGGGAATCAGATTTTGGGGTTATTTTTCTGATTAAAGGTCAAGGTCACCTGTCAAGGTCAACTAAATCACAAAATATTGTCAAAAATAGAATTTAATGAAGTTTGCATTTTATGGGTGGGATCCCTATGGCCATAACTGGTAATTACCAGCTACAGCACTTTAGTAGGAGTCCTCAGCTCTAATTTGATACCATTTTTGCCCAATTCCGATGTCTCATAAGGTTCCAATGACATAAAATTCACACTGCAGTCCTGTTTTTATGATCAACAAAATTCAGAGTTTTTCTCATAATTCAAGAACAGATGAAGATATCACAATGCTGTAACTGTCCAGAAATATGTTTATATGACTTGGTAATTGATTTCAATTCTCACTTTTCTGATACAAGGTCAAGGTCACCAGTCAAGGTCAAAAATATCATTAAAAAGCAGCAAAAACTAAGTTTTTAAGACATTTACATTGCATTTGTGGGATTTGGACAGCTAGTATGGATAGGTATTTACAATGTTTCCTTAATAGGGTTGATCAGCTTTATTATGATACCAAACATGCCCAGTATCAATGCATTATAAGGTTCAAATTACATAAAATGCAAACCGCGGTCCTGTTTGGATGATCAACCAAATTCAGAGATTTTCTCATAATTAAAGAACAAATTATGATATAACAATGCTTATACTGTCCAGAAATATGTTGATATGACTTGGCAAATTGATTCCAATTCTGACTTTTATGATACAAGGTCAAGGTCACCAGTCATGGTCTAATATATCATTAAAGAAACTAAGTTTTTAAGACATTTACTATGTATTTGTGAGATTTTGACACCTAGTACGGATAGGTATTTGCAGCATTTCTTTAATAGAGTTTGTAAACTTTTTTATGATACCATACATGACCAGTATCAATTGATTATAGGGTTCACATGACATAAAATGCAAACTGCAGTCCTGTGATGATCAATAAAATTAGGAGATTTCCTCATACTTCAAGAACAAGTAATGGTATCAATAGCTTTACATATATCCAGAAATATGTTCATTGGCTAATCCATTACAAAGCTTAATGTTCTGATACACAGGCAAGGTCATCAGTCAAGGTCAAATGTATCTCCAATTCTATGTTCAAGATTCTCAACTCAAGAATCAACCTGAAACGACAGTCACCTCTGCCACAGCGTTTCTCTATAATGATATCCATGATGTACACCCCGGCAAATGACTTCAACCCACTATTCTTTGTTTATTATGCGATACAGAAAATAATATCCAAATTAGACACAACTACCAGAGATTGTGATATTGATACTGATATTTACATTGGTTAAAAACTGAGACATTTTGAAACCCTCATACTAACAGCAGTTTAAAAGCTGATTGCCAAGATGCCCATGAAGCGCTGCAGAATTGCCTAATTTTGATTTAGATACTGTTGGAATGCATTGATCAGTCCCTTGCAATCATGACTGAAATAGTCAACAGTTCAATAACTTTAGGAAAAATGCCTGTTGAGTCTTGAAGCATTCTTTGTTTAAGCCACTCTTGTAAAAAAACTGGTCTTGATCATATAAAAAAGAATTACAGGCAAGTATCTGACCTGTCCTTCTTGAGTTAGGTCGTACAGATTGCTGTCATCAAACACTAAACAGATCACCTGGCTAAAAGTCTTGATGATAAAAAACTATCAGTCTACAAGCAACATTTTGGTACAGAGATGCTTCTGACGAAAATCCTCTGTAATGTTAAGCTGAATATGAACCAAGGTGAAATGGCAATGTTGTTGGTCTTCTTAGATCTTTCTGCAGTTTTTAACACAATTGACCATGGCATTTTTCTGGAAGGCTGAGAGATACATGTGTATGGCGTTGACGAGTCAGCGTTAAACTGGCTCATATCTCGAGCAAATCACAGTCAGTACTCATCAATGACACAGAATCAGACAAGCTACCTCTACAATATAGCATTCAACAAGGATCAAAACTGGGCTCAATCTTATTCCGTATGTAATCATTATTACACCAGTTGGCACAAAAAGCTAAACAAAATCAGGCTAAAGATCAAAAGTATGCTGATGGTGAAAAATGTATCCTGTCTTTCAAACCAACATTCCTTGGAAAAGAACAAGCTGGAAGGAAAATGGATAAATGCATCCCAGAAACAAGGAAGTGACTGATCATTTCAGAAATTTTGGGCATGCGATTCGATAATCACATGACTATGGAAATGAAAGTGAAAAAAGGTGTCGAAATGCTAACTATAACTCTAGAAATATCTCCAAAATTTGTAAATCACTGAGTAAAGAGTCAATCAAAACAGCTGTTAATGCATAAGTCACTTGTCATTTTGACTATGTAATTGGACTTCTAAATGGTTGTTCCAAGTAGGTGATAAAGAGCTGCAAGAGTCTGAAAACTCAGTTGTTTGATAGATTGAAGGGAAGGAATTGCACTGGCTGCGGATTCCTGCTAGAATTCAATTTGAACCGATGACTACTGCATTGAAGTCTCTGAACAATCAAGCACCAAATATATTGAAAGATTCTGCAAATTGAAGCCAGAAAACGACTGTTATCCCCGGAGCAAACATAGACTGTCGATAGAATATCCACGTTAACACAATTTCCAACCATTCAAATTATTTCTAGACGTCTAAGAGACTGTTAGGTTCTTAGTCTCCATCTGTTATCTTGGAATACTGTTATTATGAGAAAATCTCTGAATTTTATCAATCACGACACAAGGCCACCTTATACGTTTTACATCATCTTCCTGCTAATGTATAAAAACAGGGTGCAATGTCAAAGTCTGATACATGCATTTTACAGTGATATATTTGAGCTTGACAGGTAACTTTGACCTTGTGTCAGCACAGCAGTTATTGAAGTTAATTTCTGACATCGACAAGCATATTTCTCATCATTTGGACCAATGCAATACACCATTATTTGCTCCCAAGTTAAGCGAAAATGTTTACAATTTGTTGATCACCATTAACGCAACACTAAGGCTTCTGTTTTATGTTATGTGAGCCCAATAATGCCCCGAAATTGGGATGTATGACATAATATTGAAAATTACTAACCCTAATAAAGACCTGTAGCAAACTCCTATATATATTGACTCCTAAAAACCCACAATATAAAATAAATGCAACAGAAAATTTGTTTTGACCATTCTTAAAGATATATTTTACCCTGACTGATGACCTTCACCTTATTCTGTTAGCACTGAATAGATTTTGCCACCTCATTGAACACATTTCTGGACATTTAAAGCATTTAGATATCATTATTTATTCTTTTTTTTTAAGTCGACCACAAACTCAAGATGATATAAGGGTTTTCGCTTTACGTCAATAATTTTGAATCTTACTATGAATTGATTCTGGGCATGTATGGTATCATATTAAAGGTAAGGAACCCTGCTAAAGATCAGAAGCAATACAAAGACCTATCCATAATTATTGCCTATTAAAATCCCACAAATACAACGTAAATGTCATTAAAACTTTAGTTTTGCCACTTTTTAAAGACATATTAGACCTTGACTGGTGACCTTGACCTTTTATCAAAACATTAAGCTTTTTTTTGGAATTATTTGCCACATCAATAAACATATTTCTGGACAGTTAAAGTATTGTGATATCTTCATTTGTTCTTGAATTATGAGAAAATCTCTGAATTTTGTTTGTCGTAAAAACAGGACCGCGGTGTGCATTTTATGTCATTGGAACCTTATGAGACATCAGAATTGGCCAAAAATGGTATCAACTTAGAGCTGAGGACTCCTACTAAAGTGCTGTAGCTGGTCAGTACCAGTTATGGCCATAGGGATCCCACCCATGAAATGCAAACTTCATTAAATTCTATTTTTAACAATATTTTGTGATTTAGTTGACCTTGACTGATGACCTTGACCTTGTATCAATACATCAAACATTGGAATCTATTTGCCACATCAATAAACATATTTCTGGACAGTTAAAGCATTGTGATATCTTCATTTGTTCTTGAATTATGCGAAAAATCTCTGAATTTTGTTGATCATAAAAACAGGACTGTGGTGTGCATTTTATGTCATTGGAACCTTATGAGACATCGGAATTGGGCAAAAATGGTATCAAATTAGAGCTGAGGACTCCTACTAAAGTGCTGTAGCTGGTAATTACCAGTTATGGCCATAGGGATCCCACCCATGAAATGCAAACTTCATTAAATTCTATTTTTGACCATATTTTGTGATTTAGTTGACCTTGACAGGTGACCTTGACCTTCAATCAGAAAAATAACCCCAAAATCTGATTCCCCATATTCATAAACATATGCCCCGATGTTTAAATCATTCTTATATCATTAATTGATCCCTAGTTATTGAAAATAACAATTTTTGTTTATCTATGAAAAATATCAATCTTGTCTCCTTAAACGTGCTCTAACTCCCAAAAGCTCCCGTGGATACCAGGTTATCATACATATTCTGAAAGCTGAGATTCCCAGCTTTCCGAAAAGGTATGATAACTTGAGCCCACCCTTTTGATACCGATCAGCCAAAAATCAGGCTCTGGCTCACGGACTATTTGGGTGTAGGTAACTTCAAACACCATTTACTGGCAGTGACATCGAACAAAAACCAGCACATCAATTAATCCAGAAAGCTATAATGAGACATGTGGCTGAAATATAAAACTACATTTTGGCCACAGGCTACCGATCATAATCAAATTGTCAATAGTAAAAGAATATTTCACATATAAACATTTCAACAAAAATAGGTCTCCTTACAAAATTTTAATTCAATATCTCAAAGATATCTTTTTAGATTGAGAGCTAATAATATAGGCCTGTAATTCAGCCAACTATCATATCAATTCGAGAATGACTCTTTGAGATATTCAAGTTTATTCAAGGGGGGACTTATTTTTGTTGTACTTTTTATATCTTTCCAAATAAAACAGAGTGAAAAGGGACACACTTTGGTAATTGTTTGACAAAAAATTTGAACAGTTAATGCAGTTGATATACCTACTGACTTATTGCAATTAATTCAAAATAAACTAAATAAATGACAGATCACACATACACCACAATGATCTCATAAGTGGGATGTTTTGGAATATTAGTACGTGTACTCTTGAGTCTCTCGCAAAGCAATTAGAATGCATGTTTAATATATTTGCCAGGGACACAGTCTAGTTGGCTGACTGTAAGATACTTCTCACCAATAGCTACCAATAAATGCTTTCAAAACCAGGAGTGAGGGGCTGAGTCAGTTACCCAATAATGATTCAATAGCTTTCAGTCAGACACGTTGCTGCAGTCTGGGGATTATCAAGATTAAGTTTTTTACTTTGACAAGCAGGACACACAGAACAATAGGATGTGTTGTGTTGATAAGCTTATCAGAAAAGACAATAGTCAATATTGTCTCAAATTTGAGGCTTTGAAGATCTCTGCCAAAATGGTGAAATAAACAAAAGTGAGAGATCAAGCGGACTCCCTCAGGTCTGAGTCAACAGGGAATCAAAAGTGGGATTCCTGTGGAGGGACAATTTGCTGCTGCCTTCTTCAATTTAAATTAAAGGTTGATTTGATTCACTTAAATTAAGGTCCAGAAGCTTGGCATTTGGTCATTTGGGAAATTGTTCGTTAGTTGTCTTTGCCCAATCTAGTGTCTGTGCCCTTCCATTGTTATAGGCTATACTAACTCAATCTTCGGAAAATGGCTTGTTTTTTTGGCTCATTTGAACAGTCATCTTTAATAGTGTACTTTGTTCAACTTTGTGCTTATATCCAAATTACGAGTGATGATTACCATGTTGTATGATCATTGTCGTAAACTTGATTTATACTAATTAAACTGGTCCCAAGAAGGGACCACACACAAATCTGCCTAGAGGATGCAATAGGGCAGTCTTACATTGTACACTACATAGGAGGGGGCCAAATGTTCATGGATTTGTTTGTGCAGAATGTTCTCTTATGTTCTCTTCTATTGTTTGTAATGCATTTAATAGGCCCAACCATATTGTGAAAGGCATGTACAGTTGTCTGCAGTATATTGGGAATAGCGCAATTATCTATTTGTGCATACAATTTCATTCTGTAGCACATAACGGGATGGCATTTCCATTGTAGAAATTGCTGCAGAAACAGAATTCAAAATGACTCAAGTTTAGGATGTTCATGTGTGTGGGAAACGGAGCAATCTCTGAATGCTACTTATCTTGATGTTAAACTAAATATGACTATCCTATCTGTGGGTTCAAAAATACGGCTCTGTGATTGATCAGTCAGTTTGTCAGAAGTCTGCCGTTTCACAGTGTTGGCGACGAATGCATGTCAAGATTTTTAGTTATTGGTCTGCTAAAATTTTGCAAAAGAAATTACAAAATATTAGATATTAGTCAGAATTGTGAAATTTTACAGTTGCCTTTGCCTTATATTCATATTGACAATTTTTGTATTGCTCTACAGTTAAGGCCTCTTCTTCTTTGAATGAAGGAGTATACTCATCTTTGAATCCTGAAGATGGTACACATTAAATTATTCATTTTGTTTTGCACAATTATTATCCATCCATTAACTATATATCCTTCTTATTTTCTTCATAGACTGAAAGCACGATGTCAAGTAGAAACTTTGCTTAACAACCATTTTATGAATTTATTTTTGTTTTGAATTAATTAAAAAAGCGACTCAATGTCCATGATTGAAATTCATGATATTACACCACAACTTGAAAGTAGGACAGTTTTGAGACTATAAGTCAATGACAGAGCCTCCCACTGAGAGATTGTTATTATCAAAAAGGAAATTTACCAAGGGCACAATCCCTTGCACTGACAGCAAGATATAATAACATATTTAATTATACCAAAAGCTAACAGTGCTTTCAGCATTGAGCAAAATTAGTAGACGTTAAATGCGTCCCAATGTGCCCGGGATGCCCCTAAGATGTGTCACTCTGGTAATCAAGCCTATCAGATAGATGATCAATCTGACTACCTTTGGGACACTTGCAGAATATAAGTTTTCTAGGAAGTCACCACCATTACTACTCTAAGGTAGTCAAGAACTAGTCACAGTGACAACCCAATATTAAGGGTATAGGTACACTTATAATGTTAGCAAATATATGATATTCCAAGTTCTCTGCACTGCCAAAAATCGGACTATTGAACAGTATCTGTTTTTTAAACCTATGCTGCGACTGTACAATGTGCATGAAATTCAGTCTGTGCTTAACTGAAATTGCCCATAAAGCAACCTTTCAATGAATTATTTTGATCAGAGTCTTATAAAATGTAATCTTGAAAGGTTCGCACAAAATGACAAAATTCTGGACCTTGTGAAATAATTTATAAAGCAAAGACATTTACATTGACCTTGCGTGTCTGTGTGTGATTTCTATTGCCATTGTTACCAAGGCATCAGTTCATTCTTGTGTTAATTGCTGAGCCCTAACTCGGATGTTGAAATTATAAACACAATTGGGGATCTCAATAAATCGTAGCAATATGGTATCGATGCAAATGCCTAGATTTTTTGTCCTTAAACTGTCAGACATGTATTTTGGCAAAAGTGGTAACGGTTTCAGCACCATTATGCGCCAATCAGGGTGGCTGATGTTCCAGAGAACAATTTCTTTTTTCAGAGAGCTCTGTTAAATAATGACTTACCTTAAGATGGTAATCAGCAGCCGATATGATATATGTAATAGATATATATCGATAGAAATGGTAAGTGCCACCCTCTAAGCCCAGTTCTGACATCCATGAGGGTTGATTGATGAGACAGGACAGAGTCTTCAACATGTTACACATTTGCCAAACGGGAGGGAGGGATCATTACTAACCCAGCATGGACACTGATACAAAGGGTCGCCGATTTAACATCTGAACAGAATGACATCCAGGTGGGATTTGGATTGTACTCTTCCATACTTCAGATTTATGGTAATTAAAGACTAGTCCAAAGAATGTACCGTAATTATGCAAAACTACCTGGGGCTAATAAAAGATCAGTCTTACAATATTGGAACTGTTTTCACGACATTGTTAGGCCTAATACATAGCAAACAATACTGGGAGCGTAATGCACAAAAAATCCATGCGGAATATTGGGAATAGCACAATTTTCTAATTATGCATACAATTCCATTCTATAGAACATAATACAGGGTTTTTCCATTGCAGATTGATGCAGACACATAACTCAAAATAACATTTTGGAAGATTTACATGTTGGAAAGATAGCATTATATAATGCATTGTCTGAACTCGGTGTTATGCTAAAGATTACTAAGCTAAATTAAGGTATTGTGTAAATGTTCATAAACAGGAGTGAGGAGCTGCAACTGTTACCAATTGCCAATAGAAGTTTCATTAGCTTTCAGTCAGGCACGTTTCTGTTGTCTGGAGATTATCAAGGTTAAATTCTTTACTTTGACATGCGAGACATGCTGAATAATTGGATGTGTGGTATAGATAAGCTTATCAGCTCTCATCCAAGAAAGAAGAGAGGCAATATTGTCTCCAATTTCATGACTTTGAATACCCTGCCAAATTGGTGAATTAAACAAAATGGGAGATTAAGTGGACTCTGTCAAGTCTGAGTCAACAGGGAATCAAAAGGAAGTCCTGTGGAGAGGGAGTTTTCTGACATTCCCTTGAATGAAAAATGATTAGAAAGATGGTTTTGTATCAATCATCCCACTTTGGGCGTAGATAACTTCAAACGCCATTTATTGGCAGTGACATCAAACAAAAACAAGAACATCAATAAATCCAGGAAGCTATAATAAGACATGTGGCTCACAATTTAACATTTCATTTGGCCACAGGCTACTGATCGTTATCACATTGTCAATAGTAAAAGAATAATTCACATATAAAAATTTCAACAAAAATAGGTCTCCTTACAAAATCTTAATTCAATATCTCATAGAAATCTTTTTAGATTTAGAGCTAATAATGTAGGTCTTTAATTCAGCCAGCTATCATATCAATCCGAGAATGACTCTTTGAGATATTCAAGTTTATTCAAGGGGGGGGGGGACTTATTTTTGTTGTACTTTTTATATCTTTCAAAATAATTAACAGTGAAAAGGGACACACTTTGGTAATTATTTTAAAGAGAATGACAACAATTTGAAACTGTTAATATACTGACTTATTGGAATTAATTCAAAATAAATTCAATAAATGATAGATCACACAATTACACTACAGTGATCTCAACGTAAGTGGGATGTTTTGGAATATTAATACATGTAATCTTGAGTCTCTCGCAAAGCAATAATAATGTATATTTGATATATTTTCCAGGGACACAGTCTCGCAGGCTGCTTTAAGATACTTCTCACTAATAGCTACCAATAATTGCTTTAAAAACCAGGGGTGAGGGCCTGAGACAGTTACCCATTGCCCAATAATGATTCAATAGCTTTCAGTCAGACACGTTGCTGCATTCCCGGGATTATCAAGATTAAATTCTTTACTTTGACAAGCTGGACACCCAGAATGATAGGATGTGTTGTGTTGATAAGCTTATCCAAAAAGACAATAGCCAATATTGCCTCAAATTCAAGGCTTTGAAGATTTCTGCCAAAATGGTGAAATAAACAAAAGTGAGAGATCAAGCGGACTCCCTCAGGTCTGAGTCAACAGGGAATCAAAAGGAAGAGAAATTCCTGTGGAGGGACAATTTGCTGCTGCCTTCTTCAATTTAAATTAAAAAATGATTTGATTCACTTAAATTAAGGGTCAGAAGCTTGGCATTTGGTCATTTGGGAAACGGTTTGTAAGCTGTCTGTGCCCCTTTGTTGTTATAAGCTATACTTATTCCAATCCAACTATATTCCTAGAATATGGCTTGTTTCTTTGGGTCATTTGAACTGCCATTTTGAATAATGTACTTCGTTCAACTTTGTACTTATATCCAAATTACGAGTGATGATTACCATGTTGTATGATCTTTGTCGTAATCCTGATTTATGCTAATTAAACTGGTCCCAAAAAGAGACCACACACAAGTATGCCCGGAGGATGCAAAAGGGCAGTCTTACAGCACATAATTACATTGTACACTACATAGGAGGGGGCCAACCATTCATGTATTTGTTTGTGCAAAATGTTCTCTTCTACTGTTTGTAATGCATTTAATAGGCCTAACCATATTGTGAAAGGCTTGTGTACACATGTCCGCAGTGTGTTAGGAATAGCACAGTTATCTATTTTTGCATACAATTTCATTCTGTAGCACATAATGGGATGGTATTTCCCCTGTAGAAATTGCTGCAGAAACAGAACTCAAAATGAAACTTTGGATGATTCATGTGTGTGTGGGAAACGGAGCAATCTGTAAATGCTAATTATCTTGATGTTTTAAAAACTAAATATGACTATCCTAGCAGTGGGTTCAAAAATACGGCTCTGTGATTGATCAGTCAGATTGTCAGAAGTCTGCCGTTTCACAGTGTTGGCGACAAATGCATGTCACGACTTTTAGTTACCGGTATGCAAACATTTTGCAAAACAAATTAGACTTATTGCAGAATCTATGGCCGAGGGTAGCACTTGCGTAAGCAGGCATTTTTATCTTTAAATGTTCTCCTGACCTTGCTCTACAGCTGTGTGCTTGCTATTCGCTTCTCAGGTTTTTTTTTTTCAATCTTAATGTTTGCTCAGGGGCACTATGCAGAGTTTTCGTGCTGGGAAATTATCTAATTAACGCCAATGGCGACAGTTATTACTTATTTTGGATGTATGACCTCCGCATAATATTCTTTCAAAACAGCACCCAGTTGAGAATATCTCCATCAGATATTACTTATTTCAAAACTGCCCGAAAGGAATTTATTTCAATGAAACTGAGCAAGAAATTATTTATTTTAAGACTCCAAGGCCCGCCCCCCCCCCTTCAGATTAAATGGCCCAGTGCTATACAGAGTCTTGCAACAACCTTATCCACATGCTATTAAGAGGAACAGCTTCAGATTTTCTCATTCACCTCAACTGTGATTTGAGTCTGTGGAAAGGTTTTAGGGTTAAGTAACTTTGAGGCTTCATATGGCTTCCTTGTTTATTTGGGTTTCAAACTTTCAACACGCAGGGAGACGTGCACCATTCTCAACTAACGACGAGTTACAGTGACATTGCTGCAGTTCTAGAGTTTAATTTATTTCCGCAGAGTACTGACAAAGCTTTTGCTATTATGATGTTATTATAACTACCACGAGTTTCATATATATCTATATAGACAGAATAATTTGACAGGAAATTTAACCTGTCAAGTGTGTGGTCGAAACCACTTTGGAAAAATCATTACATTTGGACTACATTATAATCTCCACTACTGTTCTATCCTCCTCAATTTTAATCTCCACTACTGTTCTATCCTCCTCAATTTAAGTCACCATGAGACACCTAACTCTGCAGTCTCCGATAATTAGGCGAAACTCTCAACTTTTCAAATATAGTTGGCAGACATCACATAATTACTTCCTTTAACATAACGATGAGAGAGCTCAACAAGACACCGCAGTCTAGTTATTATAGAGAAGGAAGCTGTAGTTAATGTGAAACAAGGTCACCAAGCGTCTGATGAGTTTCGGCAGAACCTTTAATATTCGCGTAGCGACGGGCGGCGAAGCCGCCTGTCGCGTCAGCGAACTTAGCTTAACAACAGGTCATAGTAAATTTTGAATCTGTCAGTGGAGTGAGAATGAAGGACTGCCTGTACCTGCCATGGAGTTGGTCCCTGATTAAACAGTTAGTTTCGGTAAAAGTAAACATCCCTGAATTTCTCTTGCAATACTGCAGTAGTGTCTGAAAAATTCCATTTGGTTCTTAACTATCCTATTCTGTTTTGAAAATTTCATTTTTATGCTCATTTATGTAGTCTGCATGAAAAAAGCTTATTTTGCGAACAGGTGTCGCCACCGGTGTGGCATCATGCTTGCAGTGCCACACCCAGGGAAAATATCTGCAGCCTGCTTGTGAGCAGTGATGTGTGAAGTTTATTTGAGGTGTGAATTTTAAAAGCTGATTGCTATTACTGTACTTAAATAGCATCAATTAATTTAGGCCCAACTGATTGTGTTCTTGTTTATCATTATTATACCTCGACCATGAAAGCAGAGCTGTCATTGGCTGAGAGCTGGTCACATGTCAGTCATTATTTTAGTATATTGACCAGGACTATTGCCCTCCAAAATTTGTTTTCCGAAAAAAAAAAAATTTTCAGAATTTTTTTTTTTTCCGAAATTTTTTTTTTCCGAAATTTTTTTTCCCCGAAAATTTTTTTTTTACGAACTTTCTTTTTTACGAACTTTTTTTTTACGAATTTTTTTTTGTTTCAATTTTTTTTTCCAAACTTTTTTTCTTCCGAAATTTGTTTTTTCTAAAATTTTCTTTCCCTAAATGTTTTTTTTCAACATTTTTCTTTCAAAATTTTCCATACATTTGCAATAGTGCAGGAAAATAATAAAATTAGGGCATTAATTAGTAAAGACCAAAAAAAACTCATCAAAAGTAGTAATAATAGTGCAATGTAGGCTATGCCTCTGCTTATCTACTCTCCTGTGTGAAAGGAAAACTACTTCCCTCGGCCTTCGGCCTCGTGAAATAGCTTTCACTTACACACCCTCGAGAGAAACAGATTTGACTAATGCCCTCGAAATCAGTCAATATTTGTATACTATAATACGGTTTCAAAATAAGAACAGTTAATTTGAGCTCCGCGAATCTATGGCATTGCCATCTACATATTATAAAGCTAGGCAGACTGCTTTGTTGGTGCGATCCTTTTAGACTAATCGGATCAAAGAGGACTAATAGCAGAGCCATCATGACAATACTCCACATGTGTCTAACATGTAACTTTACTGGGTAATTAATAAGCGACTGTATATATATATATGTAGACTTGTAATATTCCCAATAGGACATGGCACATGTTCTGAACTTATAAATGTGTAAGGGAATACAGCACAAATTTCTAAAAGAGTAGTTTTCGAAAATTATATTATAACCTTTTTTGAGGGTAACACCGAAAAAGAATACTCCTAATTTCAGCACACTGTAGAGCCACTTGCATGCTGAAAACATATGAAATGCCAAAATCTACAGTTATCATGTATGTCTGTCAACCAGAAGAAGCGCCCTTGGTACATTTGGCAATAAATAGAAAAGATATTCCTGCTACAGTGTGCTTTATTACTGGTTACACCAGTGACATGTTTTCTAGTGATGCGCTCATTTTGTCTCCCTCAGCATATATGGGAGAAGAAAAATTTAGTCGGTCTTAGGATATAAGTATGTGCACCCACTACCAATATTTATAATGATTTAACATGGTTAAAAGCACCTTGTAATTGAAAGAACAATTTTCTGTGACATAACTTTTTGGATATATTTCAGGCATTGGGGATGCACAAGATAAACAGCAGCTGACAATTTTCCGTTTCAAAATAAGAACAACTTCATTAAAGTGGGAAAAAGTACGTGGTTAGGAACGAAATCCTATTTTTTAATTTTTTTTATAAAAACAGCTTGAGTGACACAAAAGATTAGTTATTGTGGATTGACCCAGCTTTATTACCCAGTGATAAATGAATAAAAGGGGGGGCCTGCAATTGTAAATTTTACTTTTTGGGGGGGGGATGCTGTAATGTGACAGTGATGTGGGCCCGGGGGGGGGGGTGGGATACTTCGCGGACTTTTGCATTGGGATGCGCCATGGGGATTTTGAAAACCAAAGCCATTTTAATCCGAGACCAACGCCAAAACCACAAACCATTTTATTCTTTTAGTAAAAATATCCAAACCCAATTTAATCTTTATGATTTTTATACCATTTTAATCGTCTTTTGAAGCCGATTGTAACAGTACCAAATATGTCAGTCTTTCTATCTATCTATAGATCTATCAATCTGTCTTTCTAGCTATAGATCTATCTATCTGTCTATCGACCTGTCTATTCATCTATGTATGTATGTATGTATGTATCTGTCTAGCTACCTATCTAGCTACCTATCTATTTATCTGCCTATCTGTCAATCTGTCTGTATGTATGTTGTGTGGTGCTATATCTATCTATCCATCTAGATATCTATGTTTTTAAATGTAAATTTTGTCTGGATCATCAAATGGATGATTATAAACTGGTAATTCTGTGATTGGGCTGTGGATTGGTGTGAAGGTAAATTACATTTGACAAAGTGACACATTAATAGGTAATTGCCATCAATGCTTCAAGTGTGACCAATCCACTTGGGGAAAGCAGCAATTGCCAATGGAAGACAGATATATGGCCTAATATCCTGGAAGAGAAGAAATGGCCATTAATTTGGTATACACATAAATAGACAGAGAATCACACTATTTGTTTGCAGTATGTTTGTCGTGAATGAGTGAAAAAGGGCGCGAAATGCTGGATCCTCCTGGATCACAACAAACTGTTGGGACTTGCTAAAAAGCGGGTTGAAAAAAGCGGGGTAGCGGGTAGCGGATATACGCAAAATAAGCACAGAAACAATGGGAAGCACCTTAAACAAACAAAGGGCTATTCAATGGTCATTAGTACAACATACCTGTCTGCCCGCTCCATTTTACCCCTCTACCTCCGCTACTTGCAATCAGCTGCTGATTGGTCTTGCTAGCTCTATTAAAAACTAAATGGCAGGTGAGCTTGAAAGTGGATTGCACTTTAAATGTGCGACATTGACAGTTACATTTCTTGAATTGATTTGCCATCAACTTTTGGGGCCTAGATATAGCTGTAGATACTTAAAAAAATTGGGGATTGAAGCGAAAATAGATTAAAAAGATATTCCATTGAGAGTTTTTTCCTCCACAGATACATTGATAAGATGGATCTATCTATCTACCTATCCTATCTATCTATCTATTCATCATTGCTTTCCACTAATACAACTTCAGAGAATACTTTAAAAGTTATAGCATTAACATGCAAAACACAAATGAAAAATAAAACAGAGCTGTAAACACCAGAACTTAAAACATCAAAATAAAGCATCAGATGAAAAATAGATAGACAGATAGATGGGAGATAAATTTAAAGTTGAGTAAGATCTAGGCTAATTATGACTTCAAAATTATAGGGCCTACATTGTAAAACAACAAAAATTTGTCACAATTTTTTTTATTTTACTCAGAAAAATGGAAAAACGTAAAAGTCTAATTGTAATTGAGCGATTAGTTCACTCAAAGATGACGATTGCTATTAAGGAAGCTCAATAATGAATGGCAATTAACTGACTGACATGACCCTTAAAAGTGTGCCATGATTGGCAGTATTGGTTGCCTGACACATAGGCCTAATTGAGCAGAGAGGTAGCGGGGATAGTAGCAGAAGAAGCTACGATGGAGGGGTAGCGGGTGGAGTTGTATCAAGTAGCTTCTGTGTTGTATCAGAATCTACCCGCTACCCGCTACCCGCTACGGCCCAGCCCGCTTTTTAGTAAATCCCCAAACTGTTCAGACCGGAAGTATAATCACGAAGAGAATGGCATGGTTGTTGTGGCTTTGGTTGTTCTCACTCCATGGGCATTTGAATCGCAGGGAAAGGGGAATAATTTATTGATTTGTGAGTGTGTTCATCTGAAAGGTGTGTTCTTAAAACGATCAAATGTGTATATTAGATGGGATGGAGATTGGCAGGGTTGTTGTATACCTTGGACAACGAAGCATAGCCAGGCTGGCCTGGGGCAGATAAATGATGGGAAAAGAGGGGCAGAAAAGGGCATTGTTTGAAAGGAGAATTTAACAGTATTTTGGGTGAGTTGGTATAAGGATATGGAAATATTAAGTGTTTTGATGCATATGGGAGTGTGTGAATGGGAAGGAGGTGAAACTTGAATAATTTTGAAGGGGTAGGGGGTGGTACCCCAGCTAGGGAATATGCCACTGGCCTTACACTTTTATTAAGATAGATTATATAGATCATATATGTTAATTCTTCTGTATTCAATGCACAAAATCGTCTTACACCTTGTTCAAACAAGAGGAGTTACGTTTAGCTTCATCAGCAGTCTGGTGAAAATGAGAACTGCATGCTGCTGCTACCTGGCACAAAAGTTGATTTTGTATACTACAGCATTGCTGTCCCAAGAAATAGTTCCAATTTCATTACACATTCACAAAAATTCTATTCAACATTGATGTATACCAGAGTCAGCATCTTCACCTCTCAGTGTAACAGTAAGGTTAGTGAACCTACCCTGACCACATGCAGCATGTTTCAGTGAAGTAATCATTAAAAGATTAACAAGTCTCCGGTGTGACCAATATAATTCAGTTTGACATTGTTTAAAGCAACTAAATGAATGTTTGAATGTTGTCAATGTTGTCTTATATATTGTTTTAAGTATTTTCTTTGTAGTAAACCACTAACAATAATTGAAATCACAGATTTTGATCGCCGGAAAAAAGCTGTAAAAGATTAGCATATTCATAAAACTCGGTCATTTTATAGTGATTGTTGGCAGGGTAAGTGTTAACGATGCAATGGGAGGATGAGAGTCAGACTCGGCAATCACATTCTCTAAGGAAGTAGACAATGCCATCAGCACACTAAGAAACAGCCCCGGTTTCTTCCAGACAA
This sequence comes from Platynereis dumerilii, assembly GCA_026936325.1. NCBI lineage: Eukaryota > Metazoa > Annelida > Polychaeta > Phyllodocida > Nereididae > Platynereis > Platynereis dumerilii. Next base: position 31,651,086 of record JAPTHN010000011.1, read on the forward strand.
AATTGTGTGAGTTCCTCAGACTGAAATTATGTGGACCACTCGCAGGAGCTCGCAGAATAGCACACTAGTCACTAGGTGGTAACACATGACAGCATTATGTTCTGATCTGCCTAGGCTGGAAAAAGAAGTGGCAATGTAGCAGCGGTCCACTTGTAGACAGCTTCATCAGGCTACGGATAGATATCAAAGGCCAGATTTTAAAAGGTAAGCCACTTTAAACACTTTTGTCCAATGTTTTATTGTGACAAACTAGACAAACTAACATTTGAAGCGTTCTTTCTGGGATTGCCCCGTGTTGTAATATTAATAGCACAGACGACACGTGTAAGAACATAGGGATGTCCATCAAGCCAGTTCTTCTGTCTCATATAACTAGCCAATTTCATCAGCAAAAATACAGCAGCAACTTCGTATGTGGTGAATAAGGCTAATAATGACTCTTTCAAAACACTACCACAATTTTCCAGTGGCCAAAGCAAGAAAAGTAAATGCATCAGACCACACAGCTTTCAGTTGCAATACCGAATATATAGAGCTATACCCCAAAAAGAGTAAATTCATGGCAGATAATTTGTTTAGAACCAGAGTCAGAGTTCTGAAATGAAATAACTGCAGAATTCTTTAGATACACATGCAAAGATACAGAAATGTACAAGTCAAATTTAAAGCTGAAAAATCAAACAATTTCGACAGTGCTCGTCAAACGTCAGCCAACCCCACACTTCAAGATTATACCCAAATTATCTTTGTCATTGTTTGGTCCACTGGTTTGGATCCAGTTTTTTGCTGACTTATAGCAGCAATCTACATTTACAAAGAGGTAAGGCCACGTTAAGAATCTGTGAGTGTACATGAATGGTTTCTAGCAGGAGCAGCTACTTCCTTAGAGCTGTTTGCGGATAAGCGGACCAAAGAGTTTCAAAATTAACTTTCAACGTGGTCGTGTGATGTCACTGGCTTAAAAATGTTTTGTTCGTGTCAGTTATGGTTAATCATTTGATTCAGTGCTTACCACATCTAGCTGCATAGGTGACAATAAACAAACTAAATACATGACTTAAGGTCCTTCATCAAATAAGAAGATTAGGAGACCAACAGAAAACTCTCGATGATGTGGCAAAGCCATTTTGCTAATTGCAAATAAGAAAAGTATTTTTTTCAGTGAACCGCCAATCTGCAAAGAGCTGTAATAGAAGTGCTGTCAGTTTAGCCAGAAAGAAGAAATAATTTATCATGTTTTTTTTTTCCAGCCTACAAATAAGCAAAAGCGTCAAAGGTGGAACCGAAGTCTTTTGGAAATGCTTAGACGACTGCTACTTAGTAAAGTTCTCTGCTCTGACCGCAAGCAGAGGAGAGACCTGGCATCCATTTTAAGATACAACTTTGACATTATTGCGCCACTTAGTAAGCCTGCCTCCTCCTCCCTAGCTGATCTCTGATGTCCAATTATGAAATATATATACAAGGAAGCCGCTGCATTAGCTTTTTAAGTAAAACTCTGTGAACATTAGCTTAGCATACACCAACCTAAATTGTACCTCCCTCAAGGATTTAAGAAACCATTTCCTGCAGATTAGCTAAATGTAGCCAGGCAAAGCTCAACTGAGGATACTTTGAGACAGTAGCGACATATCCATGAAAAAAGAACCCTCATGAAACTAATTTTCCTGGTAACAGCAATATCTACATTAGGCAGGTGCCTTTAAGGTGCAAAATGCAAAGAGTTATATGTGAGCATTCAGCATTTTACAGTCCTTGTCATATTTACATGGAATCTCAAGTTTTTTTTCTATGCTGTTGAACTGTGATGTCAGAGATGACTCTATTCTAGCATTGCAATATATGTAAATTAACTACAAGCTGTGATGTCATTTCAAACTGGGTCAGATTCCCCAGCTTCTAACCAATGCGAATCCACCAAACTGAGCATCACAGTTTCAACTCAGTGTCAGAGTTAAAATTGGGTCTGGGAAAACCCATGCAAGTTTGACATCACAGCCTCTCAGCCAATGGGCTGTCAGAACAAATATACATAACATAAGCCATGTGTTTAAAAACAAATTGTCAAAGCCTTCTGTTTATACCAACTTCCATCAAAGTTTAAAGTTGTAAGTTAGCAAGTCTGTAGATTTATCAAACAACTCTGTGGGGATTACAACAGTTGACTACTGTGAATGCTCACCAAGCTGCCATTTGGTAGGATTAGACTGGTGATTGCTGTGATAAATCATTGGGATCAAAAATGTAATGCTTCCTTCAATATATCAATGTTTGAACTGTGATGACGTAGTTTACGGTCAGCCCATTGGCTATCAAGCTGTGATGACGTAGTTGTAGGGGCTATCCCTGATAAAACTCTTACTCTGACACTGTGTTGAAACTGTGACGCTCAGTTCAGGAGGATCAACATTGGCTAGAAGCTGGGGAATCTGACCCAGTTTGAAATGACATCACAGCTTGTAGTTAATTTACATATATTGCAATGCTAGAATAGAGTCATCTCTGACATCACAGTTCAACAGCATAGAAGAAAAAACTTGAGATTCCACGTAAGTATGACAAGGACTGTAAGTTTCAGCATTTGTGTTAAAAATTGTCCCTTTCCATATAAATCCAGTGACGTAACTGGCAGTGGGTCGGAGGGCACATGAGGAGAGGCATGTGATTATCCAAACCTCCAAAATGGGACCCACTATTCTGATTGCATATCTTATACCACTTGACACCTCTGTCAGCCAATCATATGCCAGTATTTCATTGCGTTAATTCCCATATTTTTTGTGTCAACTAATTGTCTTATAGTTAACTGTTTGAGTGTTTGTCTCATGGTATAACCTGGTCATTCACCACACGATCAGGAATATGTGTGTTCCATACCTATAGGGTTAGAGCCCTCCGGTGATAAATCACGTATATTCCCCCTCCTGTCGTGAATAACCTATAACTAATCACAAAGGTCAAGAAATCCTGAGATGTCATCTGATTATAAAGAGAAGGAACAGCTGATTAAAAGTAATTATTATCCACTTGCAGGGCCGTTCTCGAGAGCATTAGCAAAATTTTGAGGGTCGCTGATTTTCCATATCGGCCCTTGTTTACAAGGCAAAGGGCCGATATAATTGTCAATAACGGCCCTCGTTTACAAGGCTGGGGCCGTCATAGTCAATAACGGCCCTTGTTTACAATGTCGAGGGCTGTTATTGACTATAATGGCCCTTGTTTATATGGCAAAGGGCCATTATAGTCAATAACAGCCCTTGTTCATTTCACTTTTGAAAAGCCAATCTTGAATTGACAGGTCTTGGTGACAAATCAGAACAGAAAATCTAGTAAGTGGATAATAATAGTATTAACACTACTTTTTATTCGGGCGCTATGCTGTTTGAATGGCTCTCGGTCATGTCCAGCAGCCCTCGTGATTGCACAGCAGCCCTCGCGCTGCACGTGTGGCACGTGCTGCTTTGAATCACTTGGGCTGCTGGACATCACCTTGGGCCATTCAAACAGCATAGCGCCCTCAAAAGTAGCGTTATTGTTATATTATCGAACTGTCACCTTGCCCACTCAAACGGCATAATGCCCTCAGAAGTAGTGTCATAGCACATGTATTTGCCTTCCACATGTGATTATTTGTGTTTGCAACAACAGATTAAGATAAACAATCTCTGATTATACTAGCATGTGTCTATTACCAAGGTGTGGAACTCAACAGAAACTCATTAATTGTTCTTTGTGATTCTCTCAGAAGCCAAAGGTCCGCTTTGACCTTGTGGGTCCTGAATTGATTTTCTTGCATTTAAATGTAAGAGCATTTTGTTTTCTGTTTGAAGTTTTGTTGGCTTGAATTTGGTTATAGTCTCTTTGTGTAGAATCTCATTTTTTAATCCTGTGCTGTGTTTATTGATTACCACAGTGTGCGTGAACTGGCAACCTTAATTTTCAAGATCCGTTGGAGCTTGTTTGCAGATGAATGCAAATATGAGAAAAAAAACAGCCCTAAATAATTATGAAATCATTGAAATTTTGATGTTATGGATGTGACCTGCCCTGATGTGCCATTTTTCGAGATGCCGGGGTGAGGGCCTGGAGCCCATTCCCCTCAATGCTGAGAAATAAACTATGTCGTCCTGAGATTGGACTAATGAGATCAATGACAGAACATTGGCGACTGCATGGCAATAACTGAAGACAGTTGTTATTTCCTAAGTCGCTTGACATCAGTGACGTATTTAGAGGGGGGGCCATGGTGCCATGGCCCCCCCTCAGGCCAAAAATTAACATGGAAGAGATAGGAAACGCCGCCGAGCGCCCCATATTCACCCGATGTAATGGCCCCCCCTCAGGCCATTTCTAGATACGCCCCTGCTTGACATTTAATGATAGTTATTAATAATTCAACTCCGGAACGAGACACTTTTTACTGTTTAGTTATTGACCTCCCAGAGTAGAATTATCAAATTCGTTCAGTTTTGTATTTTATTTCTTTGACATTTATGCAAAATATTGAATTATTGATAATACAGTATCAATTGTTTGTTTTATAGGCATGACAAAAACAATTATGTCAGGTGTTTCCTTGAAATAAATAAACTCCAGACATGGAAAACTCCAAGTCCCCTCCCCACAAATACCAAACTGCCCCCCCCCCCCCATAAGGCCATGAAAAACATAACATACAAAGGAATAAATGCTCTCCCATCTGTCGCAGTAATATTGATGTAATTCATGTCAGAGAAGGTAAACAAAACATAATTCGGCCAGAAACAAAGATCTCATCTGTTTTTAAACTGTTCATACACTGTTATACACATTATGGACCTGCTTGTTTCATTGACTGATTGCATTTGCTTGTTAGACCAGCTGCTCCATCAACCTGCACATGTGAATTTTATTAAGCCAAAAGTTAATTCAATTTTCATCGGACAAGCATTTCAGTTTTATGCATGATTAGACAATGCCTTCCACACGATTTGTTATCAGGGTATGTATATGATTCTTAATTTTATTTTGTCGCAAATTGAAATGCAAAAATACTCAGACCCGATATGAGCTTGATATTTAAACACATTTTTTATTGTTTGAAATTAGTTTATTTTGTTGCATGGTTTGATAATATGACAATAACACTACTTTTGAGGGAGCTATGCTGTTTGAATGGCCCAAGGTGGTGTCCAGCAGCCCAAGTGATTCAAAGCAGCACAAGCAGCGCGAGGGCTGCTGTGCAATCACGAGGGCTGTCAGACATCACCTAGGGCCATTCAAACAGCATAGCGCCCGAATAAAATGTAGTTTTATTACTATTATTATCCACTTACTAGGTTTTGCTGTTCTGATTCACCACCAAGATCTGTCAATTTAAGATTGGCATTAAACAAGAGCCGTTATTGACTATAGCGGTCCCAACCTTGTAAACGAGGGCCGTTTTTTAAAGTAACGCCCTCGGCCTTGTAAACAACGGCCAATATGGAAAATCAGGGGCCCTCATAATTTTGCTAATGCTCTAGTGAACGGTCCTGCAAGTGGATAATATTACTTGGTTTGTCAATGACGGTAGTGACTTGGACTGGGCTTGACTTGACTTTATTAGGTTGTAGCACATATCTGGTAACTGTCATGGTTGCAGTGACTGGTGGTGGCTTGAAACTGCTTTTATTTTTCCTTCACTCTGAGAGTGCTCCTGTTGACTTAGATACATGTAACTGCCATTTTTCTACTTTTGTTGCAGCGGTTGTACCTTCTTGGAGTCATGGCTATCGTTACGCTCGCTTATCAGACAACTGTGAGAATATATTTAGGTTTTGCTGGAGAAAATCATATTCCCATATTGAAATGCAAGCCCAAACAACAAGTGATGTATTTGAAAGTTTTCAAAACTGGAAGTACAACATTGCAAAATATATTTTACAGATACGCTTGGTACAAGAACCTCACCATAGTACCTGTTTACCAAGATCCTTATCATCAGATGAACTATGAATTAGATATGGTACCATCATTTTACAGGAATGCAACTAATAAATATGACATATTTCCTGAGCATCTTTACAATTTCGACAAAGACAACATTTTGATACATATGCCCGAAAACACTACGTTCATAGCATCTGTTCGATATCCCTTTTGGCAGTTTCAAGGTCTTTTCAAAGAATTTAAAACACTACACAAATCTTTAAAACTACAGAGCAAGGACCCTGTACAAGAACTGCTCTTCCGGAAGAAAAGGATGTGGAAAAACAGATTGTTAGGTTTTCCAGTGATCGTCTGTAACAATATGGCTTGGCAGTTTGGCCTGGTCGATGAAAAGGGCAACGTTAAGCAAAACCTTGAAGACAATTTGAAAAGGTTAGATGACATTTTTGAGGTTGTGTTGTTTCAAGAACGTTTTGTTGAAAGTCTCATCCTTCTACGGAGAAAGTTGTGCTGGGAACACAAGGATATCATCCACTTCGCTTTGCGACATCGTGCGTCATCTATGAAATCCAATGAGAAGAAACTTTCAAAGATACACCGTTCAAGATGTCCATTGGATTACAAACTGTATATTTTTTTTCTGAACAAGCATAAGCAGGTTATAGCAGACCAACCGCCAGATTTTCATGATGAAATTGACTATTTCGAGATGTTGAATAAGCGTGTTGTAAAATATTGTAGCAGGGTGCTAGAATTTTTAGAAAGGGGCCAACATGATAGCAAAATGGCACATAAGGATAGCCTTCATGTTGAAGGCAGTGCATGGGGTAAAGGGTTTTCCATGAAAGCTGTGGATTGCAAGTTTGTGAAACTCGAAAACCATGTTTTCAGAAATGGTTTGCTGTTGAGGCAGATGCCACAAATCTGCAAACACAAGCTCAACATGTCAGTAACACTTAATTTTGCTGTCAGAAATGGTACCCTTTATGCTCCCGAGCAATACTGTGCCTATGAAACTTTTGAACAATTTGTTGGAGCGAGGAAAGACGTCCTAGCTTTTTAGTGGATATTGTGTAGCATTGTGGCCAAATGTTTGGCCAAATGTTTTGAAATTTTAAAGGATATACAATACACCAGTCCATCACATCTGCACCTCTTTTTCATCTTCTTCTTAATTTGACTTTCCATCTCACTGAATCAGACTAACCCACTTTGGAGTAAAGGTCTCACTGTGATACAAAATCTTTTTTATTTTGGTGATCCTAGTATAGGATAAATACAAATTGAGTTATCTTGCACACAAGGATGGTGGACAGTCAGCTTGACGGACAGCCCGACGGACAGCTAGACAGACTGACGGACGTCGGACGCCGCTGCACTCTGCAATACCCAGGCTGGGTGAACACTAAAGCCCTATGGGGCAATTGGGGCATGGGTTTGAGCAAAATAATAAATTTCCTCCTCTGTACATTAATTTGATATCTATTTGCATGAGGTTTTGATTTTTGTTTTTACTAGTAAGTTGCCCGTAGTAAGTTGCCCGTAGATTGGAGGGCACAATATTGAGCAAGAGACAACTTGGGTTTGATTCATAGGCCTTCATTTAGAGAATGGTAGATACAGGTAGTATTTTGGTTATTGGATAGACATTTTGTTGAAAATGGTATTGTTTTCCATGTGATGAAGTATTATGTGTGTTATAGCAAAGGTTATGTACCCGGTTATAGGAATGGCAGGATTATCTTGAATGTCTGCTATGCAATAATGTAATAAATAATGATTGAGAACAATGTCATGTAGAAGGGTCGGATGGACCTGGAAAGGGGAGAGTTCGGCCTTACAGGGCCAAGGAAGAGATAGTGCTTATTTGAAGAGAATCCATTTGATAAAACTTGAGATAAATCCTGGATGCCATCATTTTCATAGTATAGATTCATAGCTTTTTTTACATTTCGCCATAAAAAATATGTATTCTCCCCCTCCGAATAAATAAATTTTTTCAGCAACATATTTTCTGAGATGCCTGATGCCGAAAATTCAGAAGAAAAATGTAGAACTACTTTTAATAGCGCGGTGTTTGAAGGCATGACAGCGCAGACCTCAAAAAGCTCGAAAGCGCATAAACCATAATGACACAAGTGCTTCTCTTCTTACTTCATCATTTTAAAATCTCACCCCGGGAACTCACTTTAGTCCGAGCCCACAGAACATTAAATGGAGGCGGGTTGTATCCAGTATTCTATGCTGGGGCAACTGAAAGACCCTGGGCATCCCTGAATCAGTGGCGTAACTGGGGAGTCTCGAGCGGGGGGGCACCTGGGGGGGGGTATGCGATTCTCTGGGGGGTACCCTCTATACTAATTGTATATTTTAGCCAGAGTTGGAAAGTTCATATGGGGGGCACCTGGGGGGGCACAGGTCCAATATAGGGGGGCCTGTGCCCCCCGTGCCCCCCCCATAGGGACACCACTGCCCTGAATTACAGTGCCGCCTGTAAGTAAGTGAAACGCATGTCATTGTGCCATTGCATCAATGCTAGACATCCTCAGCCAAACTGCTTGTGGAGGGATGAATTCTCATCGGATGAAAGGGAAACAAAGTGGGTCATACAGGCCGATATATGTGCTGTAGTCGGAGTTAGGTATGGGTCAAAGTCTTTGATAAGTAAGTGAACCACCCTTCCCTATGTTTTAACATTGGGCCTGCGTTTCACTTACTTATCAAAGACTTTGACCCATACCCAAGTCCAACTACAGCAAAGAAAATTGGCTGCTATTTTTGTCCCACATGCCTCACATAGCGGCCTTTATGACCCAAAATGTTTTCCTCTCATCGGATAAGAATTCGTCCTTCCAGAAGCATTTTGGTTAAGGATGTTTAGCATTGATGCAATGGCACAATGTCATGCGTTTCACTTACTTACAGGCGGCACTGTAATAGGGTATGTGCCAGACTCACAGTCTTCTCATCTCATCATCATTCGGTGATCGCCTGCCTCGATATAGCCCACTAAGGTGCTGCAGAGGCGTAAAACACACACGAAACGATCATCATTTTAAAGTTTCTTTCAAAATTTCATATGTCACAATTATGGGATTCAACCTTTTCAGTCATGTGATTGCCTTGGCAGCAGCATTATCATTATCTGCGATAAAAACCTTCCACCTTCAGAATTTGTTGCAACCAATAGCTGTAAAAGTGTCAGTTGCAAAGAAAAAACAAAGAAGAAAAAGCATTAAATAATGAACATCTAATTTAAAATCTGTTATAAGGTCTAAACATTTTGGGTCTAGATCTTTTATTTTGGGAAAAAAATTACAGTAAAATTCCTTATATACTGAATATCTGATGTGCGGTTGTGTCTGGATTGTTCATTTAGTTTTATTGATCTTGAGAGTTCAGCATAGGCTAAGTATATCTCTAACAATGCAATGAAAGTCTTGAAAGGTTTTTCATGACAGGAGACGGTAACATATGTTACTGTACTCAGTGGTGCAGCAGGAGAGGTGAGCTTTGCAAAGGTGATTCTTAACAAACATTGCATGAGCCACATCTACATTTACTTCGTTTTGCAATAGTACCTGCACTTAAACAATGTCTACCTTCTTTAAAATACACCTTCATTTCGCACCTTTCCCTTATGTGCAGAACTGGGTCATATGCTTTCTGTCAGGCTATCCAGGTGGCAGCAGGGTCCAGGCACACTGACAACTGCCGCCACCACGAAATTCCCATAAATACACTATATAAACTGTATTTGTTTTCCCAGCCCAATCTCACATTTTGCATCCACAAGAAACATAACCATTATATTTGAATTTTATGCGAACTGTTTCATATCAAAATGTCCACTTATGCTTATCAATTTGGACCACCATGGCCTCCTTCACTGTCATATTCAGGCACACATATCCTACCCTAAATGGCTCAAATGCCTGCTTGCAACAGGTTTTCTAGTATGTCATTACTGCCTTATCAGCAAAAGGAGAGTTCTCATCTGAAAAGCAAATTATTCTGGTATCAAAAAGCACAATTTGTCAATGACGCCAATAGTAGTCCTATGTCCGATACACTCAGAACATGGAATATGGGTATAGAAATAAATTATCCCTTTCATGTATATTAGGACCAATTTAGAGCAGATTCAGTGCATGTTTTGTTGATGCCAATGACAGGTCTAATTGCTTTGTTGCATGCAAACCAGGATCTAGGAATTTTACAGAGAATCAAGAGGTGTAGGCGGACATCGTACCAAAGCTGCCAGGCTGAAATGACAAACAGAAGTCTTCAGAGATTAGACTAATAATGGTGACATAATGGTAACTTGGTAAGCGTTGGAAAATCCGAAAATATTTTATACTTCCTCCATATTCAGTGTGTACTTTGTAATTAGTCAAACACCGCGAGAATGCTTGAAAATTCATACATCTAATCACACTTCAAATTTCACAAATTTTGGCAATTATCTTCATGAATAACCTCAGTGAGGTTACCTCACTCCCAAAGAAAGTGTCTGTGAGATATTCTGATATTTTCAGAAATCTACGAGAATAGCCCTACCCTATTGTACACCTGCTAATACCCTGAAAGAGTAAGAGGAAAATTTCAGAAGATGCAATTATTATTATTATATTTATTCGTACTCAGGGTACACATACAATAGTGATACAATTTTAGATATATAATTAAATAAATTTTAAAATTCAATTTGAAAATATAGGAAATTCAGTCCAAACATGTAGAGTCCACAATTTCAAGAATTTCACTTCTGATTAGTAGGCATTCAGCCTGACTATCTCGTACAAGAGTCAGTTCATGAAGTGCCTTACTTAAGGCAATCGAATGTTCATTTTTACATATTTTATCACAATTTTTCCTCATACATGTGGAGATGGTATTAGATGCGAGTTTCATATAAGTGTTGAGATACTTTTTGTAAACCGAAACATGAAGACCAACCCAAAAAGGAAATACTGATTTGAGTAAATGTACTATTCAGACTATAATGTTCGGCCATTCCTTTGTAACAGAATAAATGCATAATTATTATGGATTAGCTAAATTGAATTTTCTGGGAATAGTGCCATAGCATGTTTCTTTTGTAATCTAAAATGTATATCATGGTACAAATATATATATATATATATTTATACCATACTCGCTGATAAATCCTTCAATATTTACCATGATATATATCGCCATATATCACATATATTTAGTGGTCATGTGACAAGTGGTGATGTCACAATGCACAAACACTGAATCAGCCAATCAGAAGCCAGCATTTGAATCATGACGTCATGACAGCTAGATGCCATTGAGCCTCACTCTGGAGTTTACAAGAGCTTTTGTAGCTTGAACATAATTTAAGTTATTGACACTGGAATATTGATTTAAAAAATAAGTTGTTTTACAATTTTGTTAAATAAAGAAAAATTTTATGACCATTTTGGTATCTCTGGTAATACAATAGAGACATTTTTAGTAAATCGGTCTTCGTCTCCATACACATTATAACAAATTAATCCCCTGAAACAGCGAATAATGGTATAAATCAGTTATACCAAAGGCATATTTGTGGTATACGGGATATATACAGCCTCGGTGGTTAATATAACCCTCGGGCTACGCCCTCGGGTTATATTTACCACCTCGGCTGTATATCTCCGTATACCACATATGCCCATGGTATAACTACTATATATATATATATATATCGTAGTTTTACTCAGTTCTAATTTTCTATGTTCTTATCTTTACAATTGTTTTATGTTAGGGCCTTATTGTAAACCAGTATTTGAACTGAATAAGCTACCCTGCCTAAATATAAGTGATTTGACTTGACTTTGAGTTTGTTACTTTACTAATCAGTGTCATCTTTCAATAGATTATACCCTGGATCATCTTCAGTAGTTGCTTGCATAACTCTTGCACCATAATTCAATTTCAGCAATCCTTAAAATATATTGCTGCTAATTTCATATTTATAGAATGACTTTTGCTATATATCAATTTATATAGTTCTCTTTCTTTGTACTTTTGTTATCGAAAATTGTATTTTATATAATTAGGAGCTGCTGCTGCTGGCAGCCAGCTCCTATTGCTTTTGTGCTCATGATCGTTGAGTCACTTGAAAATGCCCCAAATTTTTGTAAGGTTTTCTGGACTCCCCTCACCTTTCCAAGAGTTCATAACTGAAGGTAATTGTAGGATATGTAAACTAGCATTACATGTGGGTAAATTCCATTACGTTCTTGCTTTTTAGAATATGCTACAGGCCTCATAAATCTTGTAATTAAGGACTCTGGAGCTGGCTTCACCATTTAAAATTGGTGCCATTTAGCCTGTGACAGGACAGGTTTTGGGTCAGACTAGTCATGTACTGTGCCAGTACAGGTGTGAACCAGTCCATTCAGGCCCCCAGTCCTGTACAGGCTTGTATGCTCAGTGATGCATGAAGAGAGTGGGAATTCCCCTGGTGTGGGGATTCCCCAGATTCACTGCAAGTGCAGTGCAATTTAATTGTAAAATGATTGACTTGGGTTTTACTGGAAGGGTTGGATTTAAGTACAAATAAACAATAACTATCTAATAATTCTAAAGATAAATGTACTAACACAGTCCAGCTATATCAGTTAAATGTTTAGTCATACACACATATGACTAAGTAAGGCATACATGTATGACTAATAAATCTTGATATTTGATCATCAGAGGTCAGATTAATTCATTATATCATTACTTCCTTGTTGAAATGCAGGGAAATTTAATAAAGTAAAATTTTTAAGAGATAAAAAAATTGTCTAAAAGTTATAATGTCTCATTTATGCTCATACAATAGCTACCCCTATACCAATGCAACATTGCTCACAATGGACATGTACAACCTTTGTTTGAACAGCAATTAAGACAATAGCCAGTGTTTGAATAGCAGTTTAGTAGCATTAAAAATGAATCAGGGCTATGGCATGAAAATATTGTGCTATTTCATATCATTAGACAATATCACAGGCATTTGGTCAGTTAATCTACCTGGTAATGGAAAAAAATGGACCTATCTATCTATTTCTCGGTCTATCTATCAATCAATCTATCAATCAATCTATCTATCTATCTATCTATCTATCTATCTATCTATCTATCTATCTATCTATCTATCTATCTATCTATCTATCTATCTATGTTCCAGTTTATTTCTATCTATCTGTCTACCTGACCCTCTATATTTTGCAGAAATGTTTTCTTTTTCTTGTCTGAAAACCAACTTAATTTTAAAAAGTTCCTTCCTTGGACCTGGGCTGCAGTAATAAGTCAAATACATTTATTTATATTTGTATTTAAGACAAAAAGCAAGTGAGTCATTGAACACTTCAGTTTGGTATATCACATATTGAACACAAAGACACAATTTCTCGTTAAGACTTTTATGCATCTTAAATGAGACAAACAAGAAACACCAACAATTCACAAGGCAATTCAATATAAGCCATCTTGAAAGACCCAGTACAAGCACCTCATTACATTCTGCTAGTGGTATTAAATCTAGTTTTGCTTGTTTTCCAACATTTCCAAACGGGAGATTCCTTTAGAAACTTGAATTTCGCGCATGGCAAAGAGAGCAGTATAAATGTAAAGGGGATTATGATTGGTCAAGATCCTAGCATAGGTTCATGCTACCTGGTCCATAATTGGATCTGGGCAGATGAGTCCATGTGCTCTCTGAGGGGTGTCGGTTCCTGGAATTGTGGCTCTCTAAGTCTCTCACTCATTCCCAATTTCTAGAGCAACAAAGTAGAGCCCTGCACGTTCACCCAAAAGCATGACCGCCCCGCCCCGCAATGGACTAAGCTTGACCGCGACCGCACCGCCCTGCTCTGCTGAAAATGACTCAAATGCTTAATTAACCAACCCCAATAAACTAACAAATTTTAATTCTCAAGCAGCAGGCTCAGCAGCTCCTCACATTCTGCTCGCAGTGTGAATTCTAGTATTATGTCATTTTACTCACGCTGTCACATTACACAATGTAAAGACAGGAGCATAGCTTATTTGGTATATTGAGTAATTTTCCAGTAGGCCTACATGAGCAGAGCACTGCATATCGTGGCTTTATTGACAATCTTCAATTACATTTCCGATTATAATAGTCTTTTGAAAGAAGCTCAAGAAAAAGAAAGAAGAAAAATAGGTCAAGGAAAGATGAGGTTATTTTAATGTAGAAGAGAGATATCATACAAAACAATAATAGGGGAGCGTAGGGCATAACCACCCCCTTTTTAACTGTATACATGTCACATTATATTCATTTTATTTTTTATAATGACTGTGTTGTAAATACTCTAATTTTTTTAGGTCAATAAAATATTATCTATCTTATCTTATCTTAAAGTTACCCAGAATGATAGGCGGGATTGGACCAAAAGTTTCTCTAATTTTTACATGATGTCGTGTATCCTGCTCACAGTGATGAGTGTGCAAAATTTTTTTGATGTACGATTATTTTTTCTAATTGAAATGACCAATAAATGTACTGAATGACCCCTAGATTTTATTTCCGGTATGCACGGAAAAAATGATCAGTCTAGCTGGCTATCAACTTTGTGACGTCACCACCATTGTGAGAATTTGTTAACTTATAACTATATATTTATCACAATGGATATTGTGACGTCATCAATAATCAAGGTGCTGGAGGATCCAGATACTATCAAGAAAGATAATATAAAATATCTAAATAATTTATTTAGTCAAAGAAATACATTAATAAAGTAGTCAAAATGTTAAATATCACAATTTTGTATCATAACGCACATAACACCACTGGTATTTAGCAAAGGATTTTATCATTCGGAGCAACTTTAAGACAAAATGTCTCATAAGAATTATTAAGATGAAAATGACCAACACAATGAAGAACTCCAATTGGCCATATGACACACTCTTCGAGAGTACTATCAGTTACACCCTGCTCGTTTCGAGGGTACGGGAATATACACCACGAAGGACTCCATACACCACGAAGCCGAAGGCTGAGTGGTGTATGGAGGCCTGAGTGGTGTATATTCCCGTACCCTCGAAAAACAAGCAGGGTGTAACGGTTTTATCCTCAGACTTCTTGTTTTATTGATGCCCATAGATTTTCTTGCAAACTGAGTCTGAAATGTCTTTCAGTAACAAAGGAAGAGCATTGTGACGTCATCACCAGTACTGCCACCAGGATGATGTCACAATGGCTCAAACAATGGCATTGTGACGTCATGACTATTGTTGCCACAAGGATGACGTCATAACAATCCTATGGTCGCAATTGTGACATCATTGTTTATCTCATACACCCTGTCTGGTGAAGACAGACAGGGTGTACGGTGTCATACACCTCAGCTCTCAACCAATCAGAATCGAGGATTCACACTGGACTGAGGATAAAGTCATATATCCCCTACCCGCAGCATCAAATGACTCTCCCTTTTGGAATACTAGAGGGCCCCACGAAAATGACAATTCACACAATGTTATAGGTTGGAACAAACTGAACATATGGAGATATGTCATCTACACTGACGGGCTAGACAATTAGAGTGGGCATTCCCCTCCTTCGGAGCCCAGGGAAAACTGTCATATTATTATTGGAATGAGGCCATGTACACAGTGTAGTGGTGGGCACTGTGGAGCTGTGACCGCATAAGAACAGTAGTAAGCATAAATTATAAGCATAAATTATGCGGAAATAAAGTGTGGCACTGTCGAGAATACAGTGAAATAGAGAAATTGTTGTAAGGACACTGTGATTAATGCAGAATCAAAGGCGTGCATAGAAATAAACGAAATGACCCAAACTGCGACTTATAATATAGGATGAAGTAGTTTTTGGTACCAGGTGGGTGGTTATAACCCATGCAACAAAAATAACTAGAGGATTTCCCTTTCTGATGAAAATGCAAGTGCTCTGGACTTGGAAAGTATCAAACCATATCAGTGTCCTCACTTTTGCTTTGGCAATGACTTATGAGATATTTTCTCTCCGGGAAGCTCCCGCCAATACCAATCTTTATGTTTTTCAAGACAGCCCAGATGACATAATTTTTGCCCCATATTGGGGGTAAAACAGCCACTACCCCTAGCAACATGTCTCACACAAGTAAAATCACCTGCACAAACGATATTTTCACTATGTGGAACCAATCACCTGGAACCACCGGGAGGGTGGTTATACCGCGAGGGGTGGTTATGCCCCGAGGGGTGGTTATGCCCCGAGGGGTGGTTATGCCCCTAGTCTTCAGCAGATCAAGATACAAATTTTTTGATATTACAGTAGACGGAAAAGGAGTGCATACAGAAAAGCTGTTGGTGGCCATCAATGACCTCACAACAAGCCCTATTAAATACATTAAAATGAACTGCCAATTAGTCATCGGGCAACTTGTGACCTCATTTGTGAGTGGTATGACGTCGTCAGCGACTGTGGTTAATAACATTGCAAGTATAGGCTAGGACCTCATAAATCGCTTATTACCCACAGAGAATAACATGGCCTGGATAGGAGTATGACCTCACAAGGAACATTTCAGTCCAACTCTGAAAGCGAGTCGTTCTTCGTCAACTGTAACAAGCCTTTTGACTTACTTTTGTAACATTGCAAGTATAGGCTAGGACCTCATAAATCGCTTATTACCCACAGAGAATAACATGGCCTGGATAGGAGTATGACCTCACAAGGAACATTTCAGTCCAACTCTGAAAGCGAGTCGTTCTTCGTCAACTGTAACAAGCCTTTTGACTTACCTTTGTAACATTGCAAGTATAGGCTAGGACCTCATAAATCGCTTATTACCCACAGAGAATAACATGGCCTGGATAGGAGTATGACCCCACAAGGAACATTTCAGTCCAACTCTGAAAGCGAGTCGTTCTTCGTCAACTGTAACAAGCCTTTTGACTTACTTTTGTAACATTGCAAGTATAGGCTAGGACCTCATAAATCGCTTATTACCCACAGAGAATAACATGGCCTGGATAGGAGTATGACCCCACAAGGAACATTTCAGTCCAACTCTGAAAGCGAGTCGTTCTTCGTCAACTGTAACAAGCCTTTTGACTTACTTTTGTGCCAGGACTTTACCACAGTTCTCATTTTCGAAAGGATTCAAACTTTCAAAGGAAGGTCTGAATATGATTGTGGACAGTTATCTTAATATAATCACTTTGTGTTTGCAATGTCATACAGGTTTGCTTTGGTTTTGTTTTCTGATGATAAATGAAAATAGGATGAAGGTTTTGCACAAACAACGTAAGTGCTATGTCCTTCATAAGATGGAGATGTTCAGCAAAAATTCCCAATATCAACAAAATCGACCTACTTAAAACAAGACAATAAAAAAAGAAATGTCTGGCCTTTCACACCAACTTTTAGTTAAACGTCAATGATGAGTAGCCTACTAATAAACTGAAGCATGCGGAAGTATCTTGGCCATCACAATTTGAAATGTCAAAAACGTTTCATACTACTTTTTCCAACCTGACACCAAGTATTTTATCATGAAGCAATCAGCCCCATGGATAGGGATTAAAATCAAAATCCTACATAATAGCTCAGTATGCTTTAATAGCAAGTTGGAAAAGAATCAGGTGTTTACTGGCACTGCTGTATATGAACACATCCAAGTACACATACAGTACAATTCAAAATAACGCAAGAAAATCTTCTGTACGAGGGGCGTTCAGAAAGTTCGAGGCTTTTTTTCATATGGATGCTTATTTTCAATCTAGAACTATGAATTTCTCACAGGATGAAATTCAGCATATTTGGAATGGATTGCCAAAATTTTGGACAATTTGGACATTTTTAAGTCATTCAGTGGTTGCCATGGAAACTGAAAGTTCAGCTTCTTGGGGCAGGTAACACTGAAACCAAAAATGCCAAGAAATTGTGATTGTGAGAGACTTCTCTATATCACTTGAATTAGTGAGATTGACAATATTTTACATAAGAAATATGATATTAGCTTCTAAATATACTATTAAGCACACCAAATGTGTGTATTCTTACACTGAACCCATGTAGGAAAGCACTGCTGCATGCCAGACATGGTGAGGGAAATTCAGGAGGCAAAGGTGTGTTTCCCTGACTACATAAGGACTTGTGAAAGCATGGATTCACTAGTATGAACAAGAGACCAAAATGGCCAGAATTATCCATCCTAGGTAGCTATTTCTGTGGCATGCTGCCTTACACAAGTACTGGTTTTCCCTTACTTTAGTCCATGGGGACTATAGTTTCAGGCACTGGAGGAGAAAAGGCTTTGGATGACCGAAATTCTTTCACAGAACTTTGTGTGGAGGACTTCAAGGAATATTTACTTCAATGAGTCAGGTGTATGAATCAATGCTTTTGGTTAACTTGGGCGTATTTTTTAAGGCTAATATTATATTTCTTGTGTCAAATATTGTCAATCTCATTAATGCAAGTGATAGAGAGAGGTCTCTCACAGCCAAAATTCATTGGCTTTGGTGGTTTTAGTATTATCTGCCCCGAGAAGCTGAACTTTCAGTTTCCATGGCAACCACTGAATGACTTAAAAATGTCAGAATTGTCCAAAATTTTGGCAATCCATTCCAAATATGCTGAATTTTATCCTGTGAAAAATTCATAGTTCTAGATTGAAAATAAGTGTCCATATAAAAAAAAGCCTCGAACTTTCTGAACGCCCCTCGTATCTTCTGTCAGAAGTCCTCTGTTTACCTACAATGTATATTGCCCTCACTGAAAAAAAGAATTGTCTGATAACAGACAATCAATGTCTAATATGTGTCGGATCAAGAAATTGTCTAATCCAGACAATTGAATTGTTCAAAATGTCAAAGAACGTGTTTGTTTCATTCAATTGATTGTCTGGTTCAAACAATTTTTTTCAGTGCTCCTTTCTCCTTTCCACCCCAAATCTCCTTACAACTGCCTTTGACTCATCACCACTTGATAAGAACGCCATTAAAACAGCAAGCAATGTTACTGCAATTGGCATAGGGGCACTATATCAAAGAAATCAAACACAATGTGGGTGATGGAGTTTGAATTTGTGTTGGTTTAATGTAAATTTGTCTTAAAAGGTAGTTGAAAGCAGGTAAAGGTAGGAAATGATTTGGGGGAAGCCAAAAGGTGTGAAAGAGTGAGATAGAGGCTGCATGATTCTTCTCTCCTGCTGGGTAGTCGTACTTTATTTTGGGTTGCATTGTATTATCAAACTGCTTGCCAAAATGCCATAACAAGACGATTGAACACAGAAACAATCAAACATGTCTTCGCATGTCAGGGAATGGTCGATTTTTTTTTTTAATGACAGAGAGATTGAGGTCCATTGATGAGTTGTCATTGTATGAAAAGATGAAAGATTCCTTTGATCTTGATTTTAGGTGCCCTTAGCTACACATTATCAGTCAGGGCTAAGTATGGGTTGGTTTGTGTCCCTCCTACTACCATACAATGACATATGAGGTGTTCCAAATATTGCCTGTCTACAAGTGGACTGCTCTTACATTGCCACAGATCAGAACATATGCTGTCTTGTGTTGCCAACTGGTGACTAGTGTGCTATTCCGGGAGCTCCTGCGAGCGTACACATACTTTCAACCAGAGGAACATACACAATTTTTTCTGGAAGACAGATGGGGCTGTTTCTGAGTGTGCGGATGGCCTTGTCTACTTCCTTAGATAATGTGATTGCAGAGTCTGACTCTGGTTTACATCAATGTTGAATAGAAATTTTGTGAATGTGCAATGAAATTGGAACTATTTCTTGGGACAGCAATGCTGTAGCATAGAAAATCAACTTTTGTGCCAGGTGGCAGCAGCATGCAGTTCTCATTTTCACCAGACTGAAATATTGCATTCAAATCTTGGATTGCTTTTTAAGATATTGTCATTCATTGTCACTGCTAATCAACTTCATCAATTTACTTAACTGCTTTATTTCACAATAAGGTTGTACCACAACCACAGTGCATATTATGAATAATTAATATCACTGTTTAGATGCCAGCAGCTTTGTGTCAATTCATGAAAATTTCCATCACAAAGCTAAAACTGGACTGTTCATGCATATCTTGCAGGGTTCTTCTGCCTTGTAGCATCTCATCCCCAGAACCAGGTCCTGGCATCCAATAAGCACTCATGGCTATTTTCCTGCATCATTCAATGGTCAGTTTTGTTATTGGCATTTTATATAGGCAATAAGCCTGTTTTGTATAATTGATTAAAAGGATAATCACAGTGCCAAGCCGACCATCTGAGATACAGTGTGGAATAAAAGTGACATATTATTATTTATTCCAATAAATGCTCAGTGGCATTCATCATGGGAGGTGGCTGTTTGCAGTTGATCTACAACCTCTTCCATCAAATATTTACCGAGTCGCTTTGCATGCTGCCTTAATTATGTGCAATAAAGGCGAATTGACCATTTTGTCACTAGGATTGCTTCTACGCCTAAAACTCATTTAAAACATCATTGATAAAACCACACAATCACCTGCTTGCTAAAACTGCAAAATGGCAAACCAGCACTGGCAACAGCTATTCAGGTTCTTCGTGGGTATTTTTGGATTGCATTTATGTGTGAGGACCTTCATAAAAAATTATGTTATAAAAAGTAAGAGTAACAACAATGGAGGCGGCAATGTCAATGGCGTTGCAATAGTATGTACACTGAACCCCATGTGCTGAATCTTTGTGGGACAGGTGACTTCCAATCAAGGCAAATGATATACAGCTGAGATGATTGTTGCACATAGAGATCAACCAGCAAATTGTGAATTCTGTATGACTCAGTTTGCAACCTTTTATATTAGTGCGAGTACTCCTGGATTGTACAATGTAGTAGGTGGTCCTTTGTCATTTCAATTGTGAATTTTCCTATTTTAGTAACAGTATGATTGAATGTTACTTTTTTCGGATTTTTATAACTTGTATATCTTTCTATATTTAGAATGTATAATACCATGAGCATAACTTTTGACTTTAATCATCACAGAAAGTAATATGAACAATTCAGAAGGCAGCTTTCAAGCTTTTCAAGCTTCCTGTACTTCATATATGTATCATTTAATTGATTGGAGACATATTGATCATACATCAACAGCTCTGAAAGAAAAACGCAGTATTTCAAATATAATGAATATAATGGACATTACTATTCATTATCCCACACCTTGAAGTTATTTGGCCCTGTAGAGTTCTCCCACCTATCACAGAACTTGGAAAGAATACCAAATTTTTAGGAAGGATACCAGATTCAGCCAGGGTTCTGGTTAGGGTTAGCTCAAAATGATGGATTATGATATCTTTCCCTGTCTTTGTCTAATCAAGCACTGAGTTGTGATATCCTTCCCTGCATGACATTAACAAAATCAGTCAACTGTCTAGACATGCATGTTGCTATATGACATCAGCATTTTATTTATCAAACGAGAGAAAAAACTTGAATGAGAAGGCCTACACAAATTGATTGAGGCCTTCAAAGTTTAAATCATGATTTATTATATTAAAGTTAAACAATACGAAATGGCAATGATACACTGGCTTATGTTTCTTTACCTGGCTTTGTTCTCATTGAAACAATCCGTTAATCAATCTTCAGAAAGATTCAGAAGCAGTAATGTTAACTTGGAGTAGATCTAACTGGCAATGTTGCAATGTTGATTTCGTAAGCTTAACCATTACAGAGAGTAATATGAACAATTAAGAAGGCAGCTCTGCAAGCTTTTAAAGCTTCCTGTACTTCATATACATGTGCATGGATAATTTTGTTGATTTGAGACATATTGATCATACATCAACAACTCTGAAAGAGGGACACAGTATTGCAAAACATGCATCAATAAGCAGCATCATTCTCTTAAATATAGAATCTCCACAGGAGCCACTGAAAATTCACTATTTTTCTTATTTACGAATATATTTAAAAATTACAAAACTTAAATGTCCCTTAATCTTCCAAGTATTCTTTTGACAACTGGCACAGAGCATAAGTGACAGCCAACAAATGCCAGGTGTCAGTTTATGACATCACAAGCTCACCAATGAAGTTTCTTTTAAAGGAACATTGGTCCAGTGGGAGAGGAGCATTTCTTTTTGCCATTTCTGTTGACAAAGGGGAGATCGCTTCAAAAGGCAATGTAACCAACCGTGTTTGGTTTCAATGGGTTTTGTTGATGGGACAACGACATGTCACAGATAATTCCTGTCATCCATTTGCAAACTCAACACTGCATTATCACCCATTAACAGCAAATGGCAAACAAAAAGTCTCGATCTCACCACATCCTCAGTGCTGTCTCCTTGGCACGAGTGACAAGAATCCCTCTATGATGCCACTTGCTGTCACACAGAGTAATGCAGCTACTGGTCTTATATATTTGCAGTGCTTATTGGAGCATTTGAGCTGTACATAGATGCGTTAACCAGCAGTAACTGTTGTTAGATAATAAAGTAATTAAGGAAATATCTCAATTAAGCGACTCTTCAATATATGTAAATAACCCTTTAAAATGTAACATGCTGCATCTCATGTTCGCCCGCGACTTGCAAGAACTTTGATACGACATACAGTGTAAGCACTATAAATATGACAGAATAGGCTATGACTTCAAATGCACACCTGACAATGTCATGTATGATTAACAGACCTATCAACAACAAACAAGCGAATAAAGGCACAGACTGCTACAGTGCTATGAGTGACCATGGACCAATTAGGTTTATTGAGGTTTGTCAACATGTCAATCCCTTTATGGTGACCACGTTAATGGTGAAAGGGGCATCATTCAAATGTTTTTTTTTATTAATGAGTAGCCATCACAACTCATAATGATGATGTCACCATATGCCGGGAGGTATCATTAATATCCATTATTTCATGACGCATGTCTGAAGCCTGAGATTACAAATAACACAAGGTAGGCCTGCAGAGGTAAGTACATCTATTGTCAGTGACAATATTATTGCCTTAAATTGATCTCCTGCCTATTAATAAAAAGTTTTTACTTTAAAAAACTGACATATATTTTTATAGGCGAATAAATTTGTCTTGAGTTTTGAGAGTCTTTAGTCTTTGAAAGCCAGCTTGAGTAGCCATTAAATGTTATCCTTTCGTCATATACATATATATTACCGGCATATATTTTAAATGAAGCCAGTCATTTGATCCGTCTCTAATGATTTTTTCAAGTCACTGGGTTTTTAATTTGAACAGCGAAGAGAATTTCTCTGCAATTGGCTAAATCACTGAAGTACAACTGTCCAGCACAGGCCGAGGTGACCTAAAGAACTGGATTCAAACCCTGGACCAAACGATTGGCAGTTTGACAGTTTGACAGTGTTGTTTGTAACATTTCTTCTTTCAACGAAGTAAGACAGATGCCACTTAAGGTGCAGATATTCATCAGTTGTCTGTTGCAATTACTGTTATTTTCAAATAAAGAGAGGCCTTCGACCCATCCATCAACCACCCCTCTTGTGATTTCTCCCACGATCCTTTGTTCTGCTTCCTTCTCATCTTTGTTGATTGCCATGGTAAACAATGTTAACAATCCTGGTGGACATACCATCTGGAGGAGGCTATTATGTATGTTAATTATCACATGACTGACGGCACGCTACAGCCAAGAGACAACAAAAGAGATGCTACATATTGGCATAGCACCGGTGTTGTGATTTGGAGAAATGCTAATTAGCGCCAATAAAGAAGGTTGCAACACAAAGAAAATAACATTTTCAAAAACAAAATGATCGCTTTCTTATATGGACATGCTTGGTCATTCATTAGAAAACCCTAAATGCTGTATGACGCCATCAATTGGCACATCCGTAGGTTAATATTAACAAATTGTTTCTTGCATACGACCTCTGGTGACAGTTCTGTTTATTCAAATATTGTTCATAGATTTACCCATGATTTAGGGCAGGACTATAATGGGGAAATATTAACCCCCCCCCCCCTCTACCTGCATGGGCATCTGGCCCCGTGTTGCATGCTGACCATTTGAAATAGCATTTGAGTAATAATTGTAATATAAGTAAAGATTGGTGGTAGGGGAATTGAAGTTACAAATGCACTGGCATATGTATTGGTGTAAGGACTGTAAGATACAGTCAAGTGTAGGCCTACTTACACCTGAGCTTGTAATTGAGGGCATGGCTCGTAAGGAAAGGAAAAGATCTGGTGAAAGGAAATTTGGATTGATGGAAATGTATAGAATTAGGCAAATAGGTGAAAGTGTATGGGCATTGAGACATTGATAAATGGAATGGGCTTGAGGAGAGCTTTAAAATGAGGGTAAGATGAGGAAGATATGATGAGTGGAAGTGGTTGAGCCAGGTAGAAGTGAAGAGCAGTAGGTGAGAGTGAAGTGTGTGGATCTTTTTGGCGGGAAGGGACACGGTGGCGCAAGTCCTAAACGTGAGCAATAGCGGAACTATGATGCAGATGCATGCGCCCCTGGTGGGGAAAAACAGTAGGGGCAGAAAACGTAAATAAGGGAGCTGTTTCACTGTTATTTGCTGTTATCAGAAGGACAGGATAGATCAATAAGGATAGGTGGACAGTTGAGGTGAGTGGCATTGCTCGGGGAGGAGTTTTTAGCTGTTGCAGGAGTGAGCATGTCACCCATAATTTTTGCATTTTATACCCGGCAGGGATTATGATACGATATTTATTTTTATGGTCATATCACTGTACAAATGCAATAAATGCCATTTTCTGACTCAAGGATTTCCCGTGATGTAGATTATTCATATTCATGGTTGCACACCTTCACAAATTTTTTGGCAGTACAACTACAAGAAGAACAGTTCAGTGCATACCCCTCTGGACAATTTCATTTGCAGTTTCTATAACTTCAAAGTTACCAGGTAAATTAGAATAGGTTTGGTCTAGATGGTGACACGAGGCTGACTGATATTGTGGATCCTAGATTCTGCAACTTTGTACGAACCTTTAACAAACCTTTGGCAGATACATTTGATCAAATGTCAGTCCAAAACGTTAGATTCAAACGTTGTCCGTACATCTTAGAGAAATTTTTGAAATTGTAACGTTTGACTTTACGTATGGCCAAATGTGTGGCCATACCTTTGATAAAACCTATGAATCAAAAGTATCTTTATCCATAATAATCTAAGGTAATACAAACCTCTTGAATAAAGGTTTGACATACGTTGGAATCAAAGGTATGGTCTTGGGTAAAGATGAAATGTTGAACAAAACTCCCAAGCAAAGGTAAGATTATGTGTGACTCAAACATTTGGGTAAACATAACAACAAAACTTTTTCAAAACTCTCAACCAAAGGTATGGCATCCGTGTGACTCAAACTCTATAAGAACTATCTGCCAACCTCTTTCTAAGGTTGAGGCCAAAATTTGGTTTTACATCTGAGTGTAACGTTTGGAAATTGCCTTCGACATACCTATGTCGTATGTTGTTTGGCCAGAAGTTTGACTCTAACCAAAAAAATGACATAAGGATACCTCCGAAACACCAACATGCACAGCAGGGTACACTGAAAAAACACTTTGTCTAAATATAGACAAATTTTGTCTGGATTTACACAAAATCACATGTTAGCTGGTGTCCGTCCAAAGTCTTGTCTATTCCAGACAAAATGAAATGTGTGATTTTTTAGACAATCATTTTGTCTAAAAAAAATTGTGTAAACCAACACAATATTTTGTCTGCTTTACACATCAAAACTGTTAAAATATGTGTTAATTTTATGATAGATATTTGTCTGTTGCAACATAGACTTTGTTTAGAATTTTGTCTGTTTTGACACAGACCATTGCTTGATTTAGCATAGACTTTGTTTAGATTTTTGTCTATTTCAACACAAATCATTGCCTGAAGTAACAATGTATTTGTTCAGAATTTTGTCTGTTCCAGCACATGCCCTTGTGCATAATAACACAGCCTTTGTTTAGAATTTTGTCTATTTTAGCACATGCCCTTGTTTAAAATAACATAGCCTTTGTTCAGAATTTTGTCTGTTCCAGCACATGCCCTTGTGTATAATAACATAGCGTTTGTTTAGAATTTTGTCTATTTCAGCACATGTCCTTGTTTGAAATAACATAGCCTTTGTTCAGAATTTTGGCTATTTCAGCACATGCCCTTGTTTAAAATAACATGGCCTTTGTTCAGAATTTTGTCTATTTCAGCACATGCCCTTGTGTATAATAACATAGCCTTTGTTCAGAATTTTGTCTATTTCAGCACATGCCCTTGTTTATCTTAACATAACCTTTGTTCAGAATTTTGTCTATTTCCGCACAGATCATTGTCCAAAATAACAATGTATTTGTTCAGAATGTTGCTTCAGCACATGCTCTTGTGTATAGCAACATAGCCTTTGTTCAGAATTTTGTCCATTTCAGCACAGATCATTGTCTGAATTAACAATTAGTAAATCTGTGCGCAGTCAATGAATCCTTAACCCTTTAGATATAGATAAACAAGGTATATAAATTTCATTCTCCAAAATGCAATGATAACCAAAACAAGATTTCCATTGATTATATGAGTGTTTAATTAAAAAATAGCAAATAATGATACAGTGCACAGTACTTGAGGTAATATTAATCATATGCTTAGGAAAGAGTCAATATGTATTTTTTGTATAAATCATAAAGATATTTGCATAGTTCTTTCACAATATGAATGTACAAATCAAATAAAGTTTATAATTATGATTGGTCTACATACCCATCCCTGAATAAAACTGTCCTTAATTTTAATGGGCAAGTCATTAAATAATGTTTTCCAATTCAAGTAGGTCATGCATTATACTGCTGCGCTTGGACAATGCTGCAGCTGCGAAGAGCAGGGAATTGTTGCTACCATGTGACACCTCCTTTGCTAAAGGAATCTTTCTCAACCCCGCATACTCATCCATGCTTGGTCCCACCTGAATAGTAATAGATAAAGAAAAGAAATAGTGAATTACAACATTCGTGTTTGTATGTATTGATTCTTACTTTGTTATTTGTCAGTCATTTTCATGCAAGTAGAGCAAAATATAAACTTTCGCATGCAAATAGATTACAACCCAGTTTGTTTTGCAATACCACACGTAGAAGTAGTGTATACAAACCATGCAGTATATATTGTTGTATACCCAATGGTTCTTTTTGCATGAAGAGATATGTTTGTGGTGTTAATGCATTGTTTACCTTTGGGAAATCATGTCTAGGCAAATTCAACTGACTAGTATAGAACATCTGATCGAAATTTAGCTCTCTTGTGAATTGTATAATTGAGCAAGAATAAGACCGAATATTTGTACGATGTTATTTTGATATACACCCCCACTCATGAAGAGATCTTGAGTCCTCTGTACCCACTCATGTGATTTTGTAATTTATCAATTAAACAGTTTTTCTTGAGTAACCACTACAATGTTACCAATATAATTTGTGGCTAAACTTGTCGCTACACAACATCAGCCAGCATTTGCAACATCAGAAGATTGTTGCAAGTTGTCGTCGGGCACATCTTAAACACCACAAAACATTGTAACCATTGGGTCTTATTATAATTATACACCAAGAAATATAATGACAAAATACAAACTTACTAGTTTGAAATCCACAAAATATTCCATGGTCTCTGTAAGTGCCATTTTCGCCACGACGTCTGCAAAAAAAGGAATGCTGACCATTTAATGAGGAAAGAAGATGATTTACCAAATAAGATTCTGCAACTATACCAATTAGGTAAACTAGATTTGTGTGTATTGAGAAAATCAACAGATATATAGCGTAATTCGAAATGTATTAGTATTTATTGACCATATTTGAAAATATACACAATATTATTTTCAATTTTTGTCTAACAAGTGCCATATACATACTCCAGTCTTGTATGTCTTTATCAATTGTTCACTCATAAAATATATTTAATTTACAAAATACACTATGTTGAGTTATCCAATTAGTAAAATTAATCTTGTATAAAACACCCGCAATTGGCATAGTTGTAATATAAAAAAGACAAAGGTGCTGCCCAAGGTGGCCACGCATTATAAATGTTGTGTTGTAACTCTATTTTGTAAAAGAATAAATAGTTATAGCCGCCTTCCTAATTATTTGCAATGTTCTCCTTTCTTACCTGCTTATAAATCAATTCCATCATTTGCAATTTTAAGATAATCTCTTTCATTCTATTGTTGAGGTTTAGGTGTAGCTTTGACAGCAGTGCTGGTGTAGCTTTGACAGCAGTGCTGGTGCCATTCTCTCCCATTTCCCAGAAAAATTATCGAAATGTCCGGCCAACTAGTTGAGTAATCGTTGTCACTCTGAAATAAACAATTACAAGTATTGTATACAGACAGAAACAAAACTGAAGTAGTCCTACTACTGTCATTGCATGAGTAGAAATTCATAAGCTAAGAGCAAAATCAAGGCTTTAGTAATGTATGACTGATGTGTCACATGATCAGCAGCAAAGACTGGCGCTCACAACATTCTACTACAAAAAACAGACATTATTTAAAAAAATGCACTTTAGACTCTTTAATGAGCACACAGGACATGTTATTCTATTCATTATAATGCTTTTATAATCCTACCCAGTTCCCATCTCCTTCAATTTCAGAGTACTGTATCTCCGTTAATTACAAGCCCTCACTTACATAATACATGTACATGTAATGAACCATGTCCTATGTACCACACACACTACTACCATCCCAATCGTAACCAATGTACGGTCCATAGGCACAGGAGGTCAATACATTTTGGGGGGCTGCCAAAAAAATATCGTCGAAATTACCCCAAAATCTAAGTTCACAAAATATTCAGCCCGAAAGCACCTGAAAAATTTATATTTAAACTTTTTTTTTTGGGGGGCTGCAGCCCCCCCCCCCCCAGCCCCTGGCTCCTACACCTGAATTTACCATTTCCAACCATTCCAAACACACTACACATACAGATGGCTTTAGCCCGATATCTATGCACTTGCCCTGTACCCATCATCAATGTCAACCAAACATGATCAATGTCCACCAAACATGACCAATGTCCAACATCCATACAATATGCACTAACCCTAAACCTATCAACTATCCCAAGCACCAATGTCCAACATCTATGCACTAACCCTTTACCTGTCCTTAAGGCTTAAGTACCCCAAACAGCAACTGTCCCAAGCACGACCAAGGAAGGTCCAACATCTATGCACTAACCCTAAACCTACCCTCAACTGTCTCAAACATCAACTATCCCAAGCATGACCTATGTCCAGTATCTGTACACTAAACCTAATCCAAACTGACTGCCTATTTAAGAAAAAACTATCTCAATATATTTCAATATGTTCTACAGCTATCCTAACCACTCTACACCTTTAGCTACGGATATGCCCCAGTAATTCCATTGTTTTCAAAGCAACATATAAATTAGCAATATTGCCAAATAAGTATATAGACACAGTCTTCAAGCTAATAATTAACGAAATTTAAATATTAATTAAATTTTCTTAGAAATAAACAAATGAACTTTATCCTACATAATTTCATACATGAATTTTCAATGCCATATTTTTGAGACATGAATTAGCCCTTTGTAATGGACAATATTTGACTCATGTCATGCTATTAACTTGGAAGTATCTGTCACCTTAACTTGGCATCTGAGCATTGTAATAACAGTCAATTTTCCACTTAAAATCTGTTATATATCACATTTGGTTCATATATTTTTTATTTTTATTTTATTCAACTAATGTACAAATACAATATAAGCACATCAGAAATTTGATTGCTGCCTCAAGCTCACAAAAAATGACTAAAAATGAAATGAGCACCAATGCATGCATGCAATCAAAAATAATTACTGCAATTTCAGTAAGTATGAGTTTCTGCAATTTGCAGAAAAACGTAGCAAATGTAGATCATGTGATTGGTCGAGGCTCTGAACTACATAGCTTAAACTAATTTGAATAGCATACAAACGTGTTTAAATTGCAGGTGACGTGTCTGAAGTTGGCAATGACTGCTTGCATTTTCTTGCTAATCTGCTCTTGTTGTCAAACTCAACTGCTCACTGAAGCAGAATAATACATATTTCATAGCTTCCTACGTTTAATTGACACATTTGGAGGACGTTTTATTGCCCAGGGTCCAATCAGAGAGACTGAAAATGCTACGTAGACAGTGAGAAACCCAGTCAGAGAAACTCATACTAACTGAATCTGCAGTAAAGTAAATCTTTAGCTTACCTTTACATATTTCAGTAAGCTCCAGCAAACCGCACAATGTCAATTTCCCAGTGACAAAAGTACTTTTAACCAAGGTTGCAACATACTTGTCTTTTGCTAACAAATATCTAGTCAGTCTGAGTCAGTACACTTCTTAAGTGAAGCTTGATGACTTTAAAATCGAAACGAGGTCAGTTTTGATCCAGTTTAATTGTTTGCCATGATGGCCAACAAAACAAAACATTTACAAAGAAGATTAGTCTCGTACCAAGCAAAATTACCCAATATTTTGTGTGAAATTTTGTGTGAAATATCAGACAAATTAGAAGTTGCTGGTTCAACAGTGTGCTTTATGCTGTTTTACAACACTGCTTGTCTGTTTCACACATTATTTTGACTGGAATACACAAAGCCCATTTTACACATAGATTTTGTCTGCTATTTTACACAAAGTGTTTTTTCAGTGTAAGACACAATTATCCACATTAAAATTAATCACATCTTGGAAAATTTCAAGAACTATATAGGAGCAATCCTAAACTCATAGTAAAATCTCTTTTTTTTTTATGAAGTTGTGAATTGGTTCATGAACTCATAGCAAGTGAAGAAAATAATCATATAATTATCAAATATAAGGATATTTGAGGAGAGCCCATTCAAATAATTATATTTCCAGTCTGCTTTTCTATACACCACAACATGGAATATGAGAACACACAAAGTCCTGCAAAAGATTCAAATACAAATTCTATAGTAATATAATTCCTCTAGTATGGAATGGTCATGATCTATCAAAATTTGGCAGAGAGAGTGAGGTCCATTGATGAAATGCTGGAGGAATGAAAAGATGAAAGATTCCTTTGATCTTTGATTTGAGGTGCTCCTAGCTGTATGCCATCATCAGTCAGAGCTAAGTTGGGGTTGGTTTGTGTCCATTCTGAAGATTAGCAGCTGAATTGAAGCGACATATCAAGGCAACGTGAAAATGGAATAGACTAAAGAGAGAGCATTAAACAGATGCGTTATATTCTTACATAACATAGACGCCTTCCGTGCACATTTGGTACATGAAATGCCCACCATATCCCACATAATTGATTTATTGCGCTGCCTGCCCACTAGGTGGCAGGGCAGTGCCTTGGTTTCGTAAGGAAGTTTTTTTGCACACACTGAAATGTTAACATTTAGGCCTAATTTTATGTAACAGCTACTGGGCACCTGCCACTACTTTCACAGCCCTTCTTCACTGTATGTTACGTTACTGTCATAAAGTTTGTCCCCGGATCTTTAAACTAACATTTAGTGGCTTTATTGTGACATTTTGAAAGTATTTCCCTAGGAGTATTTCTTCCACAGTTCTACACACACTGCTCTCCCAGCATGGCTATGGCTGCATTAGCCTGGTCTTCTGGCCTGTATGCATTCACATAGCAGGGCACCAGACTACGGCTAATCATATTAAAAATCTAATGGACAATATTTCATGTGGCATGCTATTTACTATTAGCTGACAATGATAAGAAAGCCTAAAGAAAAACATACCTTAATCCCTGTTCACATATCAAGTATTCCCTAAGAAGTGAAAAAAGCAGGTCAGCATATACTTTATACTTCAAGAATGTCCATTTATCACATGGAACTAGGTTACATCAACATGTGTTAGAAACATGACACACCTTGTAGCAGTCCTGTTTGATGTTAACTGTAAAAGTTAGCTGTTATCAACAACTTTTTTATACTAAATTTGTCCTAAAAGCATCCTGGTGCCAGCTAGATCCAGTGTTTACAAATTCGGTAGAAAGAATGCAGGAAGGAATGAAGAAAAGAAGGAATGAAGGAAGGAATGAACAAAGGAATGAACAAATGAATGAAGGGAGGAATGTAGTGGGGGAAGGAAGGGAAGGCCTCGAGATAGATAGACAGATAGATAGACAGCTAAACACATAGATAGATAGATAGATAGATAGATAGATAGATAGACAGATAGATAGATATATAGATAGATAGATAGATAGGTAGGTAGATAGATAGATAGATAGATAGATAGATAGATAGATGCAAGAAACTCTTAAAAGTGCTTGCAGGTTTTTTTTAAAGGAATAGCAGTGTTGCCAATCGTAAATGAGAGTGCAATAACAAGCTGGTAAATTACTCCTGGGCAGAAAGACTGCAGAGTAAAATCAAAGACAGGTGGATAGTTTGGGTCAGTGGGATGGCCAGGAAATGTGTATTTAGCCAAGACAGCATTGATCCTGTGAGCCAAGATTTGACTGAAATATTACACGGAGGGATATACACTAACTACGGATACATGTGTGATTCACCCTTAGGACTCAGTCCGGGCAGCGCATCATTCACCGGTTTCCGGTTATGACATTTCTAGTTAATGACCCAATGAATTAGTTTTAAGCTAATTCTTATACAATACAAAAGAGGATAGCACCTGCAAGTTCTCTACCAGTTGCTCCATTTCTTTGAGCATCATGTTATATTTCTGGGAAACTTCGGGGTGTTTCTGCATCTTAGCATTATTCATAAATCTTTCCAACTAATTCTACAGGTAACACGGGCTTATTGCTAAATGAATTACAAAGGGAAATAATTGTGTACCAGAGTTATGTCATTCATTCCAGTGAACTTATGATAAGGGCTGTAGTTTCTATACCGATTTCCTAACTAACCTTTGATCCCCCAACAATCATAAGAACCTGACAGCCCGTGATAATCTTTGCCCAGCCTGAGTCTAGCTTTACAGGCGAGGGACGACACCAGAGATGGCTAAATACCACCCGTTATGGGGAGGGCATTAAGGAGGGTGTCAGTTGCGAGTCTCGACCACTGCAGTTGCCAATATGTAAAGGCAGGCCAGGTCAATGAGCCACAAGCTGCCATAGAGGTGTTTTTCTAGATCACGGGCCATTGTTCAAACATCATTCTCCCATCAATATTGAAGGTCAGCTGACTAAAGGGCCT
Source organism: Platynereis dumerilii (assembly GCA_026936325.1). Classification (NCBI taxonomy): domain Eukaryota; kingdom Metazoa; phylum Annelida; class Polychaeta; order Phyllodocida; family Nereididae; genus Platynereis; species Platynereis dumerilii. Next base: position 31,684,210 of record JAPTHN010000011.1, read on the forward strand.
ATTCATTGCGACGTTTACTTTCTAAAATATCCTTATAAATCCATTGTTTCCGATTATCTGGAGTTTTATTAGCATCACTTTTTTGTAAAATTACAGTGAATCCATTTTTGATCAATATCTTTTTCCGACTCATGCTCTGAAACAAGAAATTCCTGTGTGTGAAGACTGGTGAACTTGAAATGTCATTTAAAAGTTGTGGCTTTTCAATGCTGCTTTGGGCCCAGATAAGAGTGGAGGTACATTTCACAAACTATGCTTGGCTTCTAAAGGTTTGATTGGTGAGACAACAATGTGACAGATAATTCCTATCATCCATTTGCCAACTGAACATGCATTACATCCATTAACAGCAAACGTCAAACAAAATGCCTCAATCTCACCACATCCCTTCTGCTGTCTCCTTGGCATGGACGACAGGAATTCTCATCCATTGGCATCTGTAGTCATGAGACAGAATAGTGCAGCTGTTTCTCATATGATTTATAGACCAATTTTATGGATGGTTCTCCCAGTTAACATAAGGGGAAAATTGGTGAATATTTAAATCCCATTGGCTAATAGCTTTCCGGCCCTTGCCTCTGATTGGTCCAGCCAAGGTGTCTCCAAGCTCGAGTAGGCAATTTTTAGTGCATTTTAATGTAACTTCTAGATTTTATAACTTGGTTTTTTTTTTTCATTTTTAAATTTTCAAAGTTGTGTTTAGAGTGCATATAAATCTCCTGTTTGTGAAAAGCAAATTAAGAATTGTTGATTTGCAAAAAAAGTTATTTGTGGTCCATTTTCAGGCCATTCGGTGAAATGCGTCTATCGGGATGAGCATTAGAGGTGGTATTAGTTTGTGCCATTTCAGCAAGAAAAAATGAGCTCTCCGATTTTTGAAGGAGAAACTAGTCGTACTATATGATGTTATAGCCAAGAATATTTTTGTTAATTTGTAGCATCAAGAAATCATTGAAGATGTTCAACACATTTGGAATCAATGCCATGGCAATGATACAGAAACATCCAAATGCAAAGCAAGATAGTTTGTTTGAACAACATCATAACATTATAAGTACCATATATATGGCAGGATGGCAGGAAATGGCATCGAATGCACATCTGACACGTATGATTAACAGACCTATCATCAACCAGCAAGTGAATAGAGGCACAGACTGCCATAGTGCTGCTTAGTGACCAGAAAGGACCAATTAAGTTTATTGAGCTTTGTCACCATGTCAAATTGTCATTCTCTTTATGGTAGCTATGTGAACGGTGAAAGGGGCATCACTCAAAATTTATGTTATTTATTAATGCGAAGCCATTACACATGTTTACTGTCACCATAATAGCAAACATACACCCATTGCTCTGTCCATTACAAGTGTGACATTCAACATTAAAGGTGGCCAGTCACAGGATCAAAAGTATAGAGATGCGTACCACATATTTAAAAATGGGGAGAAAATGTGATTCATCTGCAAATTATGCTTGCTAAAAGCAACCTGCCAACTAACAGAATTTTCCGACCATGCAATTCTATTGTAATGAAACAAATCAACAACAAATTAATTATGTAATTCTCTAAAAATACCTGCTGACGCAAGTGCTACCCTCGGCCACAGCTGCTGCTGTTTCAATAAAAATTTAGTTGTCATCAAGTTTTAAAAAAGATGACCTCAAAGGTCACAGAAGTAGTTCAGGGTCATTCACGTCAGGAGGCATTGAAGGTCTTGCAGTGATGCACAATCCCTGTGAATTTGGCGATCCATGGTTTAGTACAAATGCAGCATGTTATACACAGGCTGTTCACATATATGGCTACTGAGATCACAGAAAAAGGTCAAGGTCACTCATGCCAGAACTCCTTCAATGTTTTTCTGTAATACACAATCCCCATTAGTTTGGTTGTCATGGAATCAATATTTAACTGGAGTTATCATGTACACTAGTTTTTCACAAATATGTCTACCAAGGTCAAAGAAATAGTTCAAGGTCACTCATGTCAGAATTCCTACAAGGTCTTATGGTAATACCCAATCAATGTCAGTTTGGTGATCCTAGGATCAGTACAAGTGAAGTTATTGTGTACACAAGCTTTTCACAAATATGGCCGCCAAGGTCACAGAAATAGGTCAAGGTCAGTCGTGTCAAAACTTTCTCAATGTATTATGGTAATACACAATCCCTGTTAGTTTAGTGATCCTAAGATCAATACAACTGGAGTTATTGTGTACCCAGACCAAAGAGAGGCACATCTGAGGCATAGAAATTTTTCAGAGGCACATTTGAGGCATGTTTGAGGCATACTTGAGGCAAATTTGAGGCATAGTCTACCAAGTGCAGTGTGCCTCAAATGTGCCTCTGATGTTAATGATGTGCCTGATCTATGCCTCCCTGCATAATGATATGCCTCAAACGTGCCTCCCTGACTTAGCAAGAAAAGCATTACCTAGATCTATGCCTCAAATGTACCTCAAACTGGACTCTATTTTTCTACCCTGTGCCTCAAATATACCTCTCCAACATAGCCAAATTTTTGTGTGGCCTGAATTCCCCCTTACGCCTCAAACATGCCTCTCCTGTATATCATACTAGGGTGTCTCCTTGTGGTGACCTAAATTTGCATTGAAAAGGGAGACCCCAACTAGGGAGCATGGTGCCAATGTTGTAAGTCACATTTTTACTTATACTTCTCCATACATGTCATACTTATAACTATTTATGTTGTATTTTTTATTGTAAAGGCGTGCTGAAAAATTCTTAAAATATATTTGGTTGTGTTACTGATGTAACTCTCAGAATTTTGTGTTGCACTGCAGAGCCTAAATTTTAATTTGGGGAATCCCTAACTTCGTGATAAATGAAGAATGCAACCTGCATACATCTCCCTATACAGTCTTCAACATAGCTGATGGAATGCCTACATCACATCTAAAAAATATACATTCAAATGCACTGAAGGTAGCCAAAGAGACCATGTTGCACCTGGCAAAAACAAAGCTTTGACAACAGGTCTGACGAGCTTACTATGAAATCCAAACTTATTGATTTAGAATTTATATATAACATATTCAGCATGAATGAAATATATAAAAGTAACATCAAATGAGCACAATCTATGAACAGCACAAAAAGCCATAGTGCTTACGAAATGAATACGCCATGTGCTAATGTCATGTTATCAGTCCCTCATTAATACTAAGTGAATTGAGAAGCATTTTGTTGACATTTTGGGGAGTATTCCATTGAAGCATATTGGTGAATTATCTGTAAAGAAAAGTGCAGATGGGCATGATTATTTTGCAGAACATGCCATGTCAAGTCCTTGTGGGTTTCTCAGTACCTCTTATAAGCAATCATGAATACCTGCAAAATATTTCCTCGAAATCCCATCTGCTTGTGCCATTATTCTGCTTCGCTTAAGCCTTCAGTATCATTCACATGCACATCCTGGCTAAGCTATACCTTTTTGTTCTGAAATTGGGCAATTCCGTAAAGTCTGATTCACAGATTTTACACTTTAGCAGCATGTGTAGCCCTACCATTACACCTCAGCTATTTCATTGTTAAACAGGGATGAGGGCAGGTAATAGGGGTATCAGACAAGCTACCAACCAAAGCTCCAAGTGTAAAAGGAGCTGAGCAACTAAGCAAATATCATGGTGTCGGACGTACATCACACGGTGTACGTCCGACACCATGATATTTTGCCATAGCTCGACTCCTGTTACACTTGAAGCTTTGGTTGATGGCTTGTCTGATACCCCTATTACCTGCCCTCATGCCTGGATAACAATGAAATAGCTAAGCTATAATGGTAAGGCTAAACAAGCTGCTAAAGTGTCAAATCTGTGAATCAGACTTTACGGAATTTCCCAATTGCAAATTGGAGTCATCCCCTTTGCACCCGCAGATGTATATTACGATCAGATGGAAGGTGGGGTGGCGGGCTTTATAAATAAACCCTGCTGTCATTATTGCAAAAAAAAAATCAAAGATGTGAAGAGATAACATTGACTGTTTGGGTATATCAAAACCATTGTTTAAAATGTGTAATTTTAAAAACCAGAGAAAGACATCAGGTTGAACTAAATGTGACAGAGTTTTCAATCTTCCATGATGACATTTTGCTCTTACGCTTGATTCTTGGTCATTACAGAAAAAAAATATGTTTATTTTCAAATGTACTACATTGGATATTACAAGATATGTTAAGTGACAAAATGTGTACAAGAATAGCAACAATGTATTGTAGGAGGTCTCTGGAAGGAGGTGACTGTTGTTTTCTTGTTTATGCTCCTTTTGGTATATTCAAATCTGGCTTCACTTTACCTTGATATTGCTTCTGTTCAGCTGCTTTTACTATCTGCAGTAGGGACACAAACCAACCCTGAATTAGCCGTGACTGACGAGGGCATATGGCTCGGAGCACCTCAAATCAAAGATCAAAAGAATCTTTCATCTTTTCACCTCATGACAACTCATCAATGGACCTCACTCTCTCTGCTGCATTTTTGATGAATTGCAATAATAGAAATTTTGTTACTTTGAATCCCAGGCAGCAGTGTGTGCTCATGTTATTTTTGTTGGATTTTGAATAGCAAATTGAGAGAAATTTACTTGAATTAGTTCTTCCAGTATTTCTGATAAGTTTCCAACATGCTATTAATATTAATGTGAAGTATTGAAATTTAACCTAACAGAGCATGAACTATGCTGCAAGTTTAAAAGAAGTTCAGGATAGTTTCTATTTATCACCATTCTTTTGACATTAGGCTACTACTGTTTTTTAACTTCAACCAGTGATAAGAACCTTTCATGAGCAGAAACATTCTGTAGGAGGAACCGGGACACATTGGGACGCTTTGCACATATACTAGTTTTACTCAATGTTGAAAAGACTGAACAACTTGGAAGCTTGCACGAATATCACCAAAATACCATTGAGCTAGAATCCAAGTCATTTATAAGAGATTAGACTGCGCCTACTCTTTTGCATCGGGGACAGCAAAATGTGATGTGATCGTAACTGTCCCAATGGTCCCGGCCCTCGGGTATATTGGGATTTAGCGCCCTTTGTGCACTAGATATTAAATATAGTAAGAAGTGTGAAAGATAGTTAATAGCTCAAAACGGTTCAAAACATTTGACATAAATTGTCCAGGGTGCAGTCATCAATGTAAGAAACATGGAGTACCTTGCTATAAATTTGTTCAGAAAATTATGGTAATCCACTATGTCTCAATTCACTGTAGCCTGTGTATCCATGTGTGCAGTCCCAGGTCATTCAGTTGACTTTGACACTTATATTCTGCCATATAAAGTGTGTCCCAATGCACCCCATTTTCAGTGTCCCAAAGAAACCCCGACAAGACTGTTACACCAAAATGCTAATTTTTCAGGCACCAGTGAGTGTGTTTATCAGGATAGCAATTCACAACTGTTTGTTACGATGCATCAAACTCATACAAGCAGGATTTGTCCTATTAAATGTATTTTCACTGACGATTCCTATGAAAATAAAGGAAATTATTTGGTTTTTTGCTAATAACTTAAAAAGTATTGGGTAAAGGGCCCTAAAATGCATTGAAGTTGAATGTGAATGTGGGTATTCCGTAGATTTTGGTGACAATATCCTGTGTCTATCTGCTTTAGTTCTCAAGATACAACCCTTTATTGGTTAAAAAGAGCATTTTTACACTATTTCTGACCAAAGGTGGGTTAATTTTAGGGTTAGAAATGATAAAACTGACCCAACATAAATATCATCCAAGTCATGACTCAGAAAGGAGTAATATTAGACATGCTTATAGGCATTAGTCATAGTTGTAGGTGGCATATTAGGCACAAAACTTGGCGAAAATGGAGATTGTTTGCTAATTTTTGACATGTAAATTTCAAGAGGCTTGGTCCGGCGTAGGGACTTCTCCCATTTTAAAATGTGCTATGACACTAGTTTTCTACTATTATCTTCCTGCTACTACTGCAAACGGCCAGTCCTGTGGTAATTTGACTGTGTCATCCTGATGATATGTCCTCTCGGGCACCTCCAAGATTCTTGACATTGCTTACCATGACAATCAGCAAAAATGAGAAGGCAGCAGAACAAGGTTCTGTGGGAGAAATAACAAGAGGGGTAGTTGATGGATGGGTCGATGGCCTCTCTTTATTCGAAAATAACAGTAATTGCAGCGGACAAGAGCTGGTGAATGTTCCTGCCCAGTATCACCATGTCACAAGTGTCGACTGACTTTATCCATCTATTCTACCTTCTGGCCGGTCTAATGACAAGTTCAGTTATGAATTTTTAATACGTGGTCACTTTCAGAATGGCTGCAAAGACCAACAACATCTAAACAACTGAAGTCAAGATATTGATGTTTTTTAAGAAATGAATAATAATATTAGGTTAATTTTTGATAATGGAACTGCTTTGTCAGTTAATTTAATATGTATCATTGAATCTTAATGAATGGATTAAGATAAGGCAACATTGAAGGCAGGGGTGCCGGAACAGGGGGGGCAAGGGTGCCCTTTAGATCTTAAAGAAAAAACATTTTTAAGCCTTTTTTCACTAATTTTAGGCACACATTAGTAAATATATATTAAAAATTATTAATGACTCTCTATATAAATTTTGTTACGCGATTTTGGCGTGAATACGATTTGCCCTGTTACATCTGACCGCCCCTGTCTCCCGCGATTCCTTCCGGCACCCCTGATTGAAGGGCTAATTTAAAGATATCAAAATGTTTGACTTTATTTCAAATATTATATGTTGTTGTATGAAAAAGCACTGAACTACGGCTCTTTTGTCTCAGCCCCTTCAGAAGAAAAGGGCTAGCAGGTGACAGAGTTAATTTTTTCCTCTATATTGATTGGCATAGAGTAGCGCGGGGCATGCAGCCCCCCTTAACTTCGAGGTGCGATTTGACCTACTTTTTGTGGTCGATTATTTGAATGCTTATGCTGTCATGAAGGGATCACTTGACTCTACTTATAACTAGTGAAACGAATGTCTACCAATTTTAATAAAGGAGTTACGGCCCTTTTTGCAAAAAATTAAAATGGCCTTCTTACCCCACCCATCGGGCAAGATGCCCCCCTATTATAATCCTATGGCAATTTTTTTTGCGAGCGCATTCAGCCTGAAAGTTATTTCTTGGGGTTCTTATTTTTAAGGCATTCTATTCACTTTTTCTGAATTTCAGAATTTTTCTGTTCATACATTTATTTTTTAATATTTTTTGCCCTTTTTCAATTTCGGCCAAAATTTTTTCTATTTCAATTAGCTATTCTATCAAGATTTAAGGTAAAAAACACATTATTAAATGGTTCCTGAAGCAGCTTCGAGACCTCAGTGAAGGGGGCCCCATGCCCCATACCATGTAGGGCCTCTCGCCCCAAACCCACATATTTTATTTTGACCTCTTTATTTTGAGCTAAAATGCAAAAAACATGATCCAAATCATATTTATGTGATGGTCATAAAGTGAAGTAATGCAGTTTGGAAGGCTGTGGCCTACCACTCACCACTCACAACAACATGTTGACACTTCGAAGGCAAGCAGTAGACTGAGGTTGCAGTGGCTGACCAACAGGGGACAGAACTGCCCAACAGAGGGCAGTGTTGGTCAGCCAACTGCACTGCCGCCTACAACATACCACCAAATTTTATTTCTTTTTTGGCAACAAAATACCTTAGGCGGCAAATCACGAATTGAAATGTTAAATCATAAATCGAAACAGGAAATTCAAAATGTAAATAAATGTAAGTAAATGTCCCAGAATGTCCAAATAAAAATGAAATAAAATGAAAATCAAATGTCCCAGTTACAAATCAAAAGTCCTAGTTCATATACAAGTTGTTGAAGTTAAATCCTCACTTGAACGTCGCAAAAGTTCACGCGCCCAGATGTTAAGTCGGAACGATCTATGAAGAGGAACTGTACAGCTCCATGGTGACACGTGTTGAGCGATCGAGCCATACAGCTCAGGTGGAGGGGGTATAAATAACACAAAAAGAATAAGGGGAACTTTATAATCATGAGGTCAGGTAAGATACTAGAGACATGGGGTCAGGTATGGCCTAAGATACTAGTCCTGAGTTAAAAGATCAGGAGAGATAACATGGGAGTTTACGTGTCCAACGGAACCTTACAGCTCCTAGATGACGTATTTATTGGGACACAGATAGTCGTCATGAACATTTGAACGAAACAGCTCAAGTGAATGGGAAAATAATACTACAATAGAAGTAACCTACAACGGGGAGATTTATGGCTCCCAGATGGCATGTGGTTACGAATTAAGTGAAACGTAAGGGAAATTAAATATTAGAAAAAATGTCAGGAACCAACCACACCAAATAAAAACTTTTTTTTTTTTTGGAAACCTGACTTATTAATTTGTCTGGAAACCTTCTTAATGAATAAATACACATGTGGTAAAAACAAAACAAGGGGAGCTGTCTGGCTCATGGATGGATTGATGGGGGCTTTACGTCCTGTATTTATGCACTTGATAGGCTAATTAGGACGGTAGGACTCTGGCTCATGGAAAAGTCCAAGTGCACTTAAATGCTAAAAGAATGGAATCCGTCATTAGGAGGGGGGGGGGTACACAATGGTGGTACATTCAAGTAAAACTGCCATACAGCAGTATTAGGGGTGGGCGGGTAACATGAGAGGTCAAGTGGCATGAACGTGGTCCCTTCTTCAAGGGGTCAGGTGACACATTTGAGCTGATCGTCATCAAGCAGGAGCACCATAACCGATTGCTCCAGTCACTGCAAGCGCAGACGGGATTTGTTGGCAGTCACAAATCCTGGACCGTCAGACCTTTACTTCAGATGAACTGGAACACATGGGTAGGTGATGAAGTGGTCTCTCATCAACCACAATCCGGCTGCTTGACATCATCTGGAACAGCACAAAGCCACTATGAGTGATGGAAGACCTCTCAAGATCAACATTCAACACAGTCATTCAGACAAATACAACTCTTAACGTGGTTGCATATGTGCAACATAACTTAACTTGAAAGTGAAGTCCTCCTGGTGTGATATCATGGTGTTCACTTTGGCTGTTCAGTTTATTCCTCATCTGATCCGATGGAACAACTGGACTTGCCAGCACTGACGTTGGAAGGATCACAATTAATGCTGGAGTTGGGTGAAGAGCTGACATACATCAGCAAATAAGGAACTCCAGGATGAACATGTGGGGGGGGGGGGGAAGTTATGCAGCGGAGCCCTACAGCTCGGTTAGTGATCTTCAGGCAACAACATGGAAAAAACCTTGATATGACCAAAACTATAAAAACAATACTTGAGGGGATTCCATCATAAGGCCACATCAAGGTTATCAAATGCAACTAAAATAGTGGATGGTTACGAAGTGAGCTATACGGCTCAACAGGATGGTACAATCGATGGATGAAGACAATGGTAGACTCTGCCATACAACAGCAGGAGCATTGGGTAACATGGGAGTTAATAGGCATGAATTTGGTCCCTTCCGTCAAGGGTTCAGGTGACATATAATGTCACATCGAGCCTGATCTTCAAACATGTGCACAATGCGATGGAGTCGTTTGTCACCAACCACGATCACACAGGGTAATATCATCTGAAGTAGATTGTGCGGATCATTGGTTGGTATTCATTCCTGGTGGTTTCAGCTATTCTTATGCAGACGGAACACAGCCATTAGGGTAAGCTCGAGTGTGGGGACGAGCTCAATCATATCAGCAAATTGGTAACACCAGTGCGAACGTTCATGGTTGGGGGGGGGCATATTATGCAGGGGAGCCCCACAGCTCCATTTTTCATCTTGGAGAAACCAAGTTGAGATGAGTTACATACGACAAGCAGGGGGCACGTCATTAACGTGGTCTTAATGGCAACATCAGGTGTGGACAACAGTAGGGGCAGATGATGGCAAAGGGAGCTCCGCGGCTCTACAGAAACAGAGCTGTCCTCTCGGTCATAGAAGTTTCACTTCTGGTAACAATCTGGTTGCCAATTTCGGCGGTCTTCCATCCTTGATAACATGGGACAGGATTCATCAGTACTCCATTTAATGGGCAGGAGGACCACAGCTTGCACTGGAGTTGGGTGAAGAGCTAATTGGGAACTCCAGGTTGGTCTTTATAGCCTCACAGTTACAGGTGTCGCTAACATTTGGGGCAGACGATGGCGAGGTGAGCTCAACTGTAACACTCATGGCACAACCGGATGGACAATAGATTGGTCTGATGAAATAGACCACAAGAGAGCAACACTCGGATTCTGAGTTGACAACTCTGGAACATGGGACTGCAATTCCGGGAACGGTTCCGATGGTTGTACTTGATTGTCCTAAGTCATAATTGGATATCAGCTCTTGACCTGAATGTGGTTGACCAGATGAGCCCATGGGTGTTGGGATATCAATGAACTCCGGAAATGAACAGTTGTACACCATACAACGGGGTATCGTCGGGACTTTGGAAAGATTATACAGGCCTACACCTGACACAGAATGAGGGGGGAGGACCAGCAATGGTAGGACAATAGCAGCTTTATCATCATTAGTTTGGTTAAGGTCAAGGGACGTCCATTTTGATGATAGGGTCTCCAATATCCAGGGGCCTGCATGTGGTCTTCATGAAAGGATTTTGGTGAACTATTATCAGATCATAAGGTCGATTAAGGATCTTGAGGCGGCATGAACATTGAGCAGCTATATGCCTAGTGCCCTGGCATTCATAACATGCAGACACACATCAGGGATTCGAACACAGGACGTGACACACAATATCACAGATGAAGCACCAATGTGGGGAAGGGGTGTCACGGCTGGTCATCAGGCTTTCACTGGCGATTCTACCATCATTAGGACAAGGCACTCAAGCAATTTGGGAGGGTAGTTTTCCAACTTCAGCACTTATCAAGCCTGTACCAAGAACATCCAAACCATCAACAGGGCAAGGCAAATGGGCAGTAAGATGAAAACACTGTTACAAGTTGTACATCACAGCATGGAAAGGGGAACTTTAGGAAGAGTATATAATATAAAGATCAAGCAGGCTTACACCTGCAACATGAAAAGGGGCAAAGGTCAAACATGGTGGGCAGTCATTAAAATAACCCAGTCACTCGTTTGAAGTGGATCTATGGTCGGTAACATGCACTTATTCACTGGAAATGCCAAATCCAGGGGCATGAATGAGGTCATCATGGAGCAACTTGGGTTCATGATCATAATACGGTCGATTTAGGATCTTGGAGCTGTGGGCACACTGAGCAGCTAGCTATCTGCCTAGTTCATAAAAATATCATTGGCCCAGGCGAGAGAGCTCATGCACATCTTGCAAATGGGAAATTCGGGAATTGGGAAAGATCACGCAGGCCTACACCTGCCATAGATAAAGGGAACAAGGGAGGAAGAATAAACAAAATGCACAGCTTCATCGTCATCAAGTTGTCAAGGTTCATCATTTTAAAAGACAGGATTCACTATTTTGGGTGAATTGTTGGCCAGGGGGAAGCAGTTTTCTTGAACTGTAGCATCAGACTCAGGGGCAAATAGGTGGTCATCATGAATGGACTTGGGCTTTCGATGATCAAAGGGTCGTTTGAGGGCCTCCTGACGACTGGCACACTGAGCAGCTATGTGCCCAGTGCCCTGGCACTCATAACATTTGATGGGAAACGTTGGCTCATCCTGCTTGCTTGTGCATTTACTGGGGCAGTGACCCACTGAATCACAGAAGAAGTGCTGCAAGGGAGGAACATCACAAACGGTCACCAGGCTATCAGAGACATGTTCATACACACTGTCATCAAGGCAAGGGACGTGGGACATGGGAGACAGCCAAGAACAGTGTATCACGGGGACCATCGTAGGTTGCTCAAAAGAGTGTGAAGCAAGGGTCAATCCATCCACACGTGCATTATTGTCACTCATCAAGACTTTCCTGTGGACGTCTGCAATATTGGGGCAGGGCACATGAGCAGTCGGGGAGGGCCGAGAAGAGCAAACTGTATGGGCAATGTTAGATGGCAGAGAAAGCTCAAAAGAGCAGACAACAGGGGCAGCAGCAGAGGGGTTTGAGCATCCCAATGGGAAGAATACCGGGGCGATGGAAGGTAGCTTACAGGAGGGGTTGGTTAGCTCAGGTTCTGGGGCCAGAAGTAGCATATGATTGTTGGTGGTTGTCAATGTCTCCTTCATAGTCATACGATCACTTTCCAACCTCTGCTGTGTCATGCTCTCTAAGATGGCTGCCTTAGTCTGATCCACCAATTCCCTCATGCTATTATCAAAAGCATCAGAGCTGCTCTGGCCTGTAACCACACAAGCCTCAGGGTGCCACTGCTCATCAGCTTCAAGGGAGCTTTGCTCCTCATTCTTGCAATGCTCCTGTTCTTGTGAGAGTCTCAGTTCCTCTTGCTCTTGACGGGCCTTCTCAACTGTACAGAAGGGCCTTTCACTTGCCAAGCAAGCCTTACCAATGAGGGAACTGAAGAACTGATTGACAGCATTTCCAGGAGAGAGTTGATGGGAGACTTCTCTTTCTTCTTGATGCACAACACGTTCATGGCGCATTTTGGAACCCAACCAATTGATCTTGTTCAATAATTCCTTCATTGAAGAAGGATCTGAGGATGGGCCCACACCAGGCAGTGGTGCAGACAGGGCAGGGAAATTGGGCGTTACTTTTGAAGGCATCGAGGGATGGGCAGTAAGCTTTGGGGACAATACAGGAAGATTTGGACTTATACCAAACTTAGGCATGATGCTGTCGGGAGAGTGAAGCTGATATACATCTGCTACTGTAGGAGCTTGTAGGGACACGGGAGGAGGAAAGAGAAGGGGTCATGGCAAATTACAGAAGAGCAAAATAATGGCTGGCCTACACAAGCACTACAGGGAACAGAAAGGGTAATAACGAGAGATTTCTGAAATACATCAGCAGCCATGTGCCTCTATGACATCAGATCCAGTGTCTGGGTGAGTAGCCCTTATTGGTGGTGGATAGTATTGCCCAAAGATAGGGGGGGGGGAAATTAGGCATACACCTAAAAGGGATATTCGTAAATTGTCTCTTACATCAGGCATACATCTGACAGGGATCTTCAGAAATGCCACCTAAGTCAGGCATCCACCTGACAGCAGAAAACGAATGGCACTAACCAGTTATCAACAACTTGAATTAGTATCAATTACATGTAAGCTCATGTAAGAGTCTAGCTGACAAAATGCCCAAGTGCAGAATGCACTGAAATTAACGATATTGTGGGCCAATAATTTAAAAGTTCTGCTGAATATCAAAACAATGCTATGGGCCAATATATATGATGGGACTATTCATTAATGTCACTTATCTCAGGCATGCACCTGACAGCAGAGAACGAATGGAAACAAGCATTGGCATTAATGGGTCTTGCTGTAAAAATGTCTATGTGCAAAATGCACTAATATGCACAAATAAATTAAAAGTTACGTTGTTGAGTTCCTCAAGTCACTTTCATAGACTTGGGCAGCCAGCATGATAGAGTTATTGTTCTGCTAAGCCATGTGTTGTCGGTCTAGCATGGAGGATTAAGAGTACTCCACTTAAGGCTGCACAATTAGCACAAATAGCAAAGGTAACTTAATTAGGACGTTAATTAAACAGGACATTCATAGCATAAAATATTTCGTTTTTTTAGCTTGTTTGAGCTCTTGGTTGGTTGCTTTAGGTGTTACATGCTTGCTTGTTTCGTTACACATGAAGGTTGCACACAGAAACACATGCTACTGCCAGCCATACAGCTGGAATGCCATGCCGGGAGACTGACAGCAGAGTTATTAACTGGACGAAACAACACTTAAAAGTCCATAAAAATATAGCAGGACCAGCCTGAGCATACAGTCAGTTATACCATAGTGTGGGCTCGTATCCCATTTTGACACCAATTTGGAAGGCTGTGGCCTACCACTCACCACTCACAACAACATGTTGACACTTCGAAGGCAAGCAGTAGACTGAGGTTGCAGTGGCTGACCAACAGGGGACAGAACTGCCCAACAGAGGGCAGTGTTGGTCAGCCAGCTGCACTGCCGCCTACAACAGCAGATATCCAGTTATTTCTGACAACCTCTTTCAAAGAATTAATCAAAGTTACAAAAACCATGCGGCTTTTTTTGTTTCTTTAATTACGACTATGGTTTGGTGCTGAATGCCTTGAAAATTTGTGACGTCACCTAAAAAGCCTCTAGCTTCAATCCTATCAATAAGAAAAAGCACCATAACTGTAAGTTTAGATATAATCCTGGGGGGGGCTTTTCACCTAACCCGGGCTTCTTGCCCCGACCCACTCTAGTTGAACACAAGAGGAAGCCATATATTGGTTTCCTTAAATCTCAGAAGTTGTCAATTTTAAGTATTGACAAAACAACCTAATTGGCTTTCATAATCGCTGATGATATGTTTACTGTCCTTTCAAAGTACATGTAGTGTCTCTTTCCTTAGCCTGGTCAATTACAAAGTTTTTTGCCATTTGGTATGAATGTCTTTGGCTATAACCGATTGCACTGGTAGCTTTGACTGATTTGCTGAATTAGGTAACTGCAAAAAAAAAAAGAAGATAATCCAGCATTCTCCCTTAAACTGAGTCCTGTCAGAGAAACTGCTTGATTGTATTAATACAGTAGAGGTTATTTAGGTGTCAAGCCGGTTGCCAGGATATAGCATACAGTCTTTCGTTGATTGGTCATTAATAGCAGAGAACACTGTAATGCAAAGGCTGTATTTGTTTGAGGTTAATGATATGTTGCTAAAGCCTGCAATTATGTAATTAAGGAGTTTTATATGGTTAATAATATTTGCCAGTGCACATTGGATCTGATGGTCTCATATAATGACATCATCATTATGAGTTGTGATGGCTACTCATTAATAAAACAACATTTGAGTGATGGCCCTTTCACCATTAACGTGGTCACCATAAAGAGATTGACATGTTGACAAATGTCAACGTGATACACCTAATCGGTCCTTTCTGGTCACTTAGTAGCACTCTCACAATCTGTGCTTCTGTGCACTTGTTTGTTGATGGTTGTTCTGTTAATCATATGTGTACATGTCAGATGTGCATTTGATGCCATTGCCTCTCTATCACTTCTGATATTATTCAAGCAATGATCCATAACAGCTCAAATATTCCAATAAGCTCAGCTTAGATATTAGACAAAAACCACATCACACTCTCGTGTGACTGCAGATGACAAAATATAGGAGAGCATTCTTGCCACTCGTTCCGAGGAGACAGCCCAGGGGATGTGGTGAGATTGAGACTTTTTGTTTGAATTTTTCTGTTAATGGGTTATAATGCAACATGGATACAGGCATTATCTGTGACATGTCGTTGTCCCATCAACCGTACCCATTGAAATCAAACATTGTTGGTTAAATTGCCTTTTGAAGTGATTTCCACTTTGTCAACGGAAATGGTAAAAGGAAATGCATTGCAGAACAGCAACCTTAATGGCGAACTGGTAATGTCAAAACTGATACTGGTATGCTTTGGTTGTCAAATATGTGCTCTCTGCAATGCACTGTCAAAACAGTTCTAGTTAAGAGAACTTGAAGAAGAATGTCTTGAATTGCTGTAAGTGTTGAATTAAGATTCCATGATACAACATATGTTCCAGACTTGATGACTTCTTTTAAAGCTAATACCAATTATGTGTTGTTCCAGAGTTATTTTTATTGACTCTTTTTTATTCATTTCAAGGATGCTTTTGGCAGATATTGATATGGATAGATCGTTCTTGGTAGAGTAGGCAAAAATATTCATGATATCTCATGGGCTGCAGGTTGTATTATGCATGAAATTGTTCTTGTGGCTCCCCTAGTTTGTCAACCTTTCATCTTTGCAGAAGAATGAAGTTGAACGATGAACCATTATTTTCAAAGACTCATCTGCAGCTGCTTGTGGCCCATTGACCTGGATTGACAACTGCTGCTCTAGCAGTGGTCAAAGACTTGCAACTGACACCCTCCTGAATGCCCTGTCCATTATGGGTGGTCATAGACTGGACATTGGCCTTCTCTTATTTCCTTCCACATCCATCAAACGAGAATCTGACAGGGCAAGGACAAGTCAGTGTAATTTTTTTTTATAGCTAGTTGTCAAAGGCCATGACTGATAGACTTTGCCAGAAAAAATGAAAACTGTTACATATTGACTTACATTTCTCAGCAGAATTGTTTAACTGCAGCAAGACAATGTCAATTTAGAATGGGAGTTCTTTTACATTGTTTTTCAGCATAGCTTGTTCAGTTTTGATAGATTACTGGCCCTCCGTTTCAAAATTTCCTCATAACATATCATTTGCATGTTTGGGATGTTTCACTTGCCCATTCATACCGATGAAAATGCATAGGCGTAGTCTGATTTAAATGACATCCAACATCCACTGCACTTTGCTCTGAATTTAGGTTTTCCATTGAAATGTTCATCACGGTATGAACAAATCTGATGTCTCACCTAATGATTGTTTTATTCAATTTCTATGTATGATGGGTTCTGAGAAAAACTTGCTAATTTTTCTTAAGGTCTACCCAATACCCATACCATTTTACTCTTTTGACTCATAAAAAAATGCTGACGTCATATATCATATTTCTAGAAATATAATAATGTGAAAAGGTATGACATGTGTGTGGGTACGTCGAAACATTAAAAAGTGCTATATTTGGCAAGCTTAAAAACAAAAAAGATCAGACATTGTAGGTTTGTCCCATAAACCTCATGGTTCTGTAATGTGACACAATGTTCAATGCTATATGTGCAGAGAACCACTTTTGCCTCACCCTTCATTGTTTTGGGAAATAATCTGGATGTTAAAGCATGTTATGTGGGTCGTCGGATACAACATGACTTCTGTTTAGTGATACAATGTGTAAAGATAACTGTTGTGCTATGTGGGAAATTTGCTAAACAGGATTTAGGGTGCTGCAATTTGAAGATATATCCTATCTAATAAATACATATCTTGATTTATTACTATCTCGAAATGTCGAATAGGCCTTTTCCTTTATCTCATTGCTATTGAACTTTTTAGACTATTTATAAGCCAAGGTGGGGGAAATCCCCAGCCCCCCCCCCCCCTGTTTCACGTATATTCCTTGCTCAGTCCCTCACCTTTGTGAAAAAACAAATTATATTTCAGGGAATGATGGAATATATATCTATACTATCTAGAAATGTACACCGTTTAATTTGACACCGTTGAGCTGACCTCACCACATCAATGTTCAATCTCATGGGTCAGATTTGCCCCAGAAGTGCGGCCGGAATCCAGCCCCCTTGAAGTTTTTAGCAATTTTGACCACTGTAATGCAAATCCTGCATTTGTTTGGGGCTAGCAAAAGTTTGCTAAAGCCTGAAGTTGTGTAATTTATGAGTTCTATTTGGTCAAAGATTTTTTGCCAGTGCATCTTGGAACCTGATGGCCTCATTCGGTGACATACATTTTTCAGTTGTTGTGATGGCTATTCATCAATAAACCAATGTTGAAATGATGGCCCTTTCACAGCAAATGCAGTTGCCATTAAGAGACTTGTTGACAAACCTCAATAAACCTAATAGATCCTTTCTGGTCACTTATAGCACTCTTGCAGTCTGTGCCTTTATTCACTTTTTGTTGATGATAGGTCTGTTAATCGTAAATGCCAAATGTGCATTTGATACCATTTCTTGTCATCCTATCAGATTTCTAGTACTTACTGTGTACGTAAGTGCATGGAAGTCATTGGTGATCATGAGATGCAATATATTATATTTCAAACAGAAATCCTGCCATTCTTGCCAGGGCAACAACACAAGGGAAGTGGTGAGATGGAGACCTTTTTGCTTTCGTTTGCCTTGTCCTGTTAATGGGTGATAATGCGATGTTGAGTTTGCTTATTGATGACAGGAATTATCTCTGACAATCTGTTGTCCCATCAACAAAACCAATTGAAACTTAACACCATTGGATGCATTGCCTTTTGAAGTGAACTCCACTTTGTCAACAGACATTGATAAAAGAATTACCCCCAACCCCCCCCCCCCCCGGCCCAAGTCGTATAAAAGAGCAGGAGCATCAACTTTCTTTTATTTGGTGAAATGATGCTGTCATAAAACGAAACCTGGCGTGTGTTGACTGTCAAATTTTGCGCTCTATGCCACTGTCAAATAATAGTTGTAAATACTTTAAGTGTTTTAGAAATAAATCCGGGGACACGAAAAAGTGGAGATCTTCAAAATATTTATCTATCGTCTTTGTATTAACACTTCTTCATCAATATTAAACATGTATTTGGAAAATTAGGAGAATGCGGTGATCACAATTGAAAGACGGACATTAAAGAGAGTAGCTTCAGATGTCTTTTTCACTTTTTCTCTTTGACAAACTTCCCACACAATGTGTTAAGTTGTTGTAATGTTGAATACTGATTCCAAGATACATGATCCAGACTTTTTCTATTTGAAAATTTCTTTTATTGCTTTATCAAATCATATCTTATTCCAGATTATTTTCATTCAATTCAATGTTGCTTTTTGCAGACAGATAGATATGTTAAATGCAGCCCCAAGCCTGTGTCCTATGCACTTACAAGGATTGACTGATGAAATCAGAGAAAAATTTGAGATCCTTGTTATGTAACACATTTTATCACAGTGAAAGAAATTTTTAGTGTTCTTCTACTTGCCATGAAATCTTTAAAAAGAGTGGGCAAAGATATATATTAATATTATGATATCTCAAAGACTGCAGGTTGTATTCTGTGTGAAATTGTTCATGTGGCTCCTCCAGTTTGTCAACCTTTCAGCTTGGAAGAAGAATGAAGTTGAGCGATGAACCATGATCTTCAAAGGCTGGTTTGCCTCTGCTTGAGGCCCGTTGACCCGGACTGGTCAAAGACTTGCAAGCAACTGATGCCCTCCTGAATGCCCTGTCCATTATGGCTGATCATTGGCTGGACATTGGCCTTCTCTTATTTCCTTTCATATTTGGGAAACTAGAATCTGGCAGAGCAAAGACGACCACTGATCAGTCAGTGTCTTTATTTGTAATAGCAAGAAGTGAAAGCCTACCATTGATTTATATTTCTTTTATTTCAGTGCAGTTGGCTCAATTTTGATAGGCCCTCCAATTCAAAATTACCTTATGATATATCAATTGCATATTTGGGATGTTTCACTTGCCCAGTATACCGTTAAAAATGCATAAGCATAATGTAATTTGAATGGTATCTATCATCTACTACACTGTTACTTTGAATGGATGTTCACCGTTGAAATGTTCCTCACTGCATGATAACTCCTACAAATTATCTTCTAACCAAGTTACTAGGAAAAAAAAATTGGCATGTTGTAACAAGAGTTCAGTTAATTGAAATTAGTTAACTAACTACTGTTCAGAATTTACACAATTTCAGGTACTGCTGATGAATCCTCATGAAAATCATGAACCATAAAATATGGCATTGTTTCAGTGAGATCATCACATTACCAAAGCTATCTAGCAAAAAATTGCCGCAATGCATCATGATTCATTGTTTTATTCATTGTCTGTGAAGCATAATATGATGGGCTCTGAGAAAAATGTGCTTATTATTCTTTTGGGCCTATATAATACTCATTCCATTTTACTCTTTCGATTCAAAAATAAAATGCTGATGTCATATATTATATTTCCAGAAATATAAAAGTGTAAAAAGGTATCACATGTGTGTGGGTATGCAAAAACATTTAAAAAAGCTAATTTTCGACATGCTGAAAACGAAATGAGCAGAACATTATATAGGCCTGTTCTAAAAACCCTATGGCTGTGTAATGTGACACAACGTTCATTGTTGTGTGTGCACATTGCCTCTTTTGCCTCTCTGACAAATATTCTGGATTGTATCATCATTTGGTCTATGTGGGATATTACAGAGAAAAATTCACTGTGTGAAGACATACAGTTTAATTAAATGTGATTCTTGTAGCGGGGCAGGTATGTAAAAAAATAGTGCATTTATACATAGAAGCACGAAACTTGGCGCTCACTTTAAAAACATCTATACACACATTTTTGGATAGGGAGCCACTTCAGATTTGGCTTAGGTGGCTACTGGCAGCCATTTTCCAAAATGGCGGTCAATTCTTCCATTTTGCTGCTTTCTGTGTAGCTCCTACAAATAGAATAAACCTAAATATTGTTTTTTATTGCTTCTCTAAGTATTCAGTACATTACTAAAACATTTTTTGGTAGACTTGGTCTATTTTCAGGCTTGTTGGAATCCTTTTTGTTAGAAATATTGATTCAAACACTGGATTTCGCGGTTACGAAGGGTTACACCAATTCTCTATAAATCTCAAAATAAGTTACATATTTGAATTCCTTGTAAAAAGAGCTTTCAAATGAGTACCCGCATCAATGGGTTTCGTAAACTTGGTACGAAAATGGAAAAAATGAAAATAAAATGATTTTTGAAGATTTTGATTTTTCTTTAATTTTGACAAAAAATTAACGGAAACTATTGATGCGACCATTCATTTGAAAGCTCTTTTTACAAGGAATTCAAATATGTAGTCAGATATAAAATCAATTGAGATTCCATGAAACTATAGGAAACCGCGAAAATGATACATTTTCTTCAACTGTTCTAACAAAAAGGACCCTGAATACCCTAAAATTCCTCAGCTCAATCTAGAAATCAATTGATAATGTTTTTTAGATCATCAGAAGGAATAATGAGCACTGTTTTCATACTTTCAAACAATAGGCACTTCACAGAAAGCAGGAAAATGAGATAATTAGCCGCCATTTTGGAAAATGGCTGCCATGGGTCAACCAGGTCAAATCTGAAGTGGCTCCCTATCTAAATATTTTCTTCAAGACGTTTTTGAAATGTGTGCCAAGTTTCATGCTTCTATGTATAAATGCACTATTACTCCCCTATTCATGACAAATCTGCCCCGCTATTGAGTTCTGATTGGCCAATAGACCAATCAGATTGAGGTAAAATATTTTGTCTTATTTCTGTCTTAGAATAGAAATTGAATCCTCACAATCAAATTGTGAATGAGGGTTAGTGGCTATACTGTACAAAATGGGAACCTCCTCTGTTTAGACTTTTAGCTCAGTTTTTTTTGTAACCATGAGCTGATATTTACGGTGTAGGATTCTTTTGATGAGCATAGATCAGTGTCTTATTGAAGGACAGAGCACTTACGCTGTTTGCCCAGGACCTTAATCCTCAAATCTGTGACCTTGCAAAAACTATCGTCTTGGAAAACAACTTCCTTTTGAAAATAAAACTTCTGTGATACATGTACATATTGCTTCTGCACTGCATTTAGCAGAAATGGAAGTAGGTCAGATGGCTTGTTGTAATGGTTTTTGAAGTCTAGCTTATTGTCATCTGAAGATTATCAATAATCATTTGATATAGCTCATGTTTCAAGATAGTTGGCTTACAAAATTCAGATTATTGTAAATGCAAAACTCAGGAGTTTGCGACTGAGATCACATAAGTTGCCTTTCCCTATTCATTCCCCGCTGCACTTATACATGATATAAGAAACATCCTTTTTAATCTATATATTTTTATCTCAATTGACTGTTGGCCTCTGCACCAAATGTTTAAAGGAAAAGGAGCTAGATTTAATTCTGCTCACCTGTCAAACATGTTCCACTTTATTTGTCTTAACTTATCTAAGTTATCTTCGTTGCTTGCCAGAAAGCCTCACTTGTTAAATGTGAGGCAAAGGAGCCAAAGTTGGCCATTAAAACTCACCCTGAAGCACTTTTTCTTGAATTGGCAGCTGATAAGAGCTCCATGGTTCGCACAGCCCTTAAAAGAGTTTATAAACTGCGTAGCTGTGACAACTTTTGTAATATTGATATTATCACCTTGGGTCAACATCTCCATAGCTTCTAGAATTTTAAAAGTCAAAACCCTGTATTCTTCTTAATGCTAAATATGACAAATAGGTGATTGCTCGTGGTTGACAGACTGTCTACCCCATTGCTCATAAATATGGAATACTTCATCATTCTCCATTGAAATTGATAACTTTAGTAACTTCTGATGGAGCACATGATAGTCTGATTCAATGGAAACTACTTCCAATGACCACTAAAGGGAAGAACATACTCTCGTGTAAAATACATGCTGCAGCGTTAGACCCAGGAAGAGTTACAGCAGCACGAAATATGGAAATTCAGTGGGTTTCTTAGGGTGAGGTGCATTCAACCAAAAATTAAAAATGCTTCCAAAAAATGTAGTTGAGGCTTTTAAAGAGTGATTAGAGAAGATGACTTGACCTTTACAATGGACCTTCCTTGCATTCTCACTCTGAAGTTTACCTTTATTTGGCACTTTTTTTCCAAAAAAGTATTCCATATTTATGATCATTAGTCTACATTGGTAGATAGTCCTATTCCTACGCACCTTCCAGAGTTCCAGACAACCAATCCTGAAGGCCCGATTTACGCCCACATGCACAACTTTAAAATTAAATTGATGCCAATGATGGCACTTGGTGGAGCCTTGAGGAACTGAAGTTTATTTAACTTCGTCTACAAACATTGCTAAAACATCTTATTATCTGCAATCAGGAAAAACATGAAAAGGTGGGTTTCACATTTTTTTAGATTTAAAGTTAATTAATCTCCACAAATGCGATTTCTCACTCGGCCTTCAATGGTCGATTGAGTTTCCCCAGATCCTTGAAAGCTCAATCACTGAGTACATTTTCCAGCTCAATGATTCCCTATAAATCTACATTGTTTCAAAGCATTCCCATGCCACACCCTTCATGACAGAGACTGAACACCTTAATAACCTTCTGGCATCGCTTATTGAACAAAATGAAATGGATTTGTCATTTTTTCCGTGTGACTCAGGAAAAAATAAACAGAAGTGATCGTATCATTTCCCGGATTAGCCCAGTTGATATATTCGCGAACAGCATTAAATTTAGTTTTTGCTCTTGTTATGATAATGGTGAATTGGTGAGCTTGGAAATGCAAATTCATATTATTTATTCCTTGTCCGACTTTGAGAAAGATGCATGCGCTTTAACAAGAATTTTCTGACCTGCTACAAAAGCTGAGGGGGTGCACGGGCAACGAAGTGCAGTGAAGTGTGCATCTACTTGGAAAATACATTGGGTTGTACTGCAGGTACATTTTTATGAAGCCGATTACATGTCGATGGCACTTTTTTTAAACCCAAATTGAACTATTTTGGAGAAGACCTCCTGATAATGTGTAGTTTTTGACAAAAGAAAAATATATTAGTTTTAAAGGCTTTCTCACTAAGATATCAATGTGAATGAAGAAAGACCCATTGAGGCCTGATGGATGAGTTTCAATGCATTTCCTTACCTAATTGTGCATCTTGCCTTGGAGATGACAACCAATCACAAATGCCAGTGATCTAGAGGTCGCAAACATACTAATTTCACAGAAGAATTACATCATTTCCTGTGCAGTGCCCTTACTTACATGATGAGTATAAGGGAGGTAGGGCAGTCATTTGAAATGCTTAACCCTTGGTTTAAGGCAGCCGGGTTTACAGCTAAAATGGCATGTCTAAATTATAACCATATGGTATTATAAGCTGTTTATGGATAATCTTTTGTTTGGTAAAAACACTGTGTCACATATCATATACATTCAGAAACATTCTATATTGATTGACATAGACTTCAAAGTAAGTAAAAAAGAACCTCTGATGCATCATCGTCATGGCTCTTATTTATATTTCGCATTTTCTTCAGCCGTGATCCTACACACTGTGGCAAAACTAGACGAGGGTAACTGAGTTACCCTCGTCCCTAAAATAGCCTTAAATATTATGTAATCATGAATATGAGCTTATTAGTGATTTCCCAAGTTATTCAAGTGGTGTATGACCATTGCCAGGCATTCAAAATAACATTACAAGAAATAGCAAGTGCCGATTCAGGCTGTGTGACCCTAGAAATGGCTTAAAGCACGTCCGAAATGACGAGGGTAACTGCATCTTCTGACGAGGGTAACTGTAACCATGCTTGTTGCTATGACGAGGGTAATTACCCATTGTCAATCAGAATTAATATCCTTAAACTCAATTTGAATAGACTACAGGAATTTTCCAGACCTACCAATACCCTCACAAAAGCTACAAAAAGTGTTATTCAAGCGTTCAGTACAGATTTCTTGCAGCATACTGTATATTAACTAATAAATGGAGCATAAAGCTCTTGCTCTACCATTTATATGTTGTATACTTGATATGTATTATACACTGAGAAAGGCCTTTTCCCTATTTATAATCTATAAATAGGCCTATAATTGTACTGACATAGTATGACCAATCCATTCAGATTTTCAGGTGTTAGTCGTGAAAATCAGCTGATTTGAATTTTACCATGTACTTATGGTATCCCATCACAGATTCACTTTAAAATATCCTTAAGATTGAGTTTTTTACCACCTCTGTTGTTTAAGAGGAATGTTGGCAAAGCTTGGTACAATGGTACAGTCGACGAAATACAAGTGCTTACAGAAATGCACTTAAAGGTTCGTTGTGAGTTCACATATCTCTATTCTTGCCATGTTGTCCTATAGGTACTTGCAATGCTATCATCACTAAGGTCACCAATTACCAAAATACGGATTAGCAGTTCCTTTCAACGGGATGGATGGCAGCTGTTGTGAATACAGTAATGTCTACAAACAGCTTAACTTAAGAACATTACTTGTAATTCTTTGACTGTAACACTTTTGAGTGATAGCCAGAGCGAGTGTTTATGAATTCAAAAGCTTGAAAAAAACCAAAGACAGGGAGGGAAGGTGAAAAAAAAATGAAGAAAAGAAAAAGGGGCAAAGATAGGAATGAAGAAGGAAAGAAAGAAGAAAAGAATGAAGGGAGGATGGAAAAAGGGGGGAAAGGAAGGAAGATAGATTATATCATGGATAGATAGATAGATAGATAGATAGATAGATAGATAGATAGATAGATAGATAGATAGATAGATAGATAGATAGATTGATAGATTGATAGACAGATAGATAGATGTTTATTTGTTTTAAAGTCAAACCTAATGGCCCCAGAAGAGCAAAAATGTTTAGCAGTGACCCTTTTACATAAAATTTGAAATACAAAAAATTGAGAGAAACAATCAAGAATATTCAATGGAATCTAATTTTCAATGAAGCAAGGCTTGGTCATTGTAATAGCCCGACAGCAAATTGATGGTGTTGGCGTGTTGCTGAAAGATCCATGTAGATAGATAGGCTGGTAGATAGGAAGATAGATAGATATGATATGTAATGCCTCACTTGATTACATGGAATTGATCTATGATTCTCAATACAAAAACAAAATATTGAGAAATTACAAAATAAGTGGTATGTGTCATGGGTAATTTTTCGCATAATGCTACTATTATATGGAGCAACTTTATAGCTTTCATCTTGCATGAAAACTTATACTGTTCAGCATTATAGTAATTCAAGCAACATTGAGCAGGGTGTATGCAGAAAATCATAAATTAATTTCCGAGTACATGTACCACACATATTTTAATGTCTCTGTGTTCACCAACTTCCACAACAACCTTCATTTCTAAGTTCTAACATTCAGGTGGCTCCTGTATTTATGCACAGTTAAGAGTTCAACACCTTTACTAATTGTAAGACTTTGTGTATGAAAATCTCCTTGCGCAACATTGTATGTATCTTAAATAGGGTGGTCCACATTCCTATTGGAAAAATCAAATCTCCTGAAACCCCCAATTTGAAAGCAGAATTGATGACCACGTAAGTAAAACAAACTCACGCAAAATTTCAGCCAAATCGGTCATTATTTAGAGGTGGCGCAAAGCCTTTGAAGTTTATCATGTAATTCCCCATTCGAGAAACTGAAAATATGGTCAATTTCCAAGATCTTTCTCCGAAGTGAATATTTTTACGTATTTTTAACATATGATAAAGTTGGCATGGCAAAGTAATATCTGGGGGTTATTTTTGATTTATTATTCATAGTTAGTGAAATATTTGCCTGTTTTTAATTAAAAAATGCTTGATAATTTACCAATGTAACACCTATGCAGACCTGCTACGAAACTTCCTAAGTCAAAAAGAATATCAGGAGCAGATTCGGCATCCTTGACATACTGAAAAAAGGTTTTTCAATCAGAATAATTGACCATTATTGCAGGATTTGCAAATACCAATGATTTTGAGGTCAGCTACAGGGGAATTGCATGTTAAACTTTAACGGCTTTGTGCCACCTCTAAATATCAATTGATTTTGCTAAAATTTTTACTCAATGTCTTCTATCGATATAAGATCACAATTTAAGATTCAAATCAGGGAAAGTGTTTTTGGACCACCCTAATCTTCCATTTATACCAGGATCTGTTGAGCTATCCAATTCGCCCACAGTAGCACAAATGTATTCCATACCTTCTTAATATTAACTGGACAATACTCAAAATTTATGACTTATTACTTTTTAGGATATATTTGGCTTCATTTGAATGTAGTATGGATATAATGTACACAAAAACACCACTTCTTTCTGTTTCCACATTGGTTCAATGCACAATTTACAGGCAGTTACCCCCGTCACCAATCACAGTTACCTTAGTCATTCCATTTGGAGAAAAGCAGTTACCCTCGTCCTTCTTTAACATGGGATCCAATGGGATGACCTAGTTTTTTCAATTTATTTTGAGAAATTGAGACGAGGGTAACTCAGTTACCCTCGTCCAGTTTTGCCACAGTGCTACAGCAGAATACAGTAATCTCTCTGGAGGTATTTTGATGGAGATCACAATTAGATATTGAGTGATGAAATGAGAGAAACAATGGGAGTAATCATTCAGAAACGCACTGCACTCGCCTTGAGGGAACTTTCGGTATTATTTTACTTACCATGAGATATTTTTAGCATAGTAGGCAAAAGTATATGATATCTCATGGACTGCAGGTTGTATCTACATGAAATGGTTCATGTGGCTCCTCTAGTTTGTCTACCTTTCATATCGACAGAAGAATGAAGTTAAGTGATGGACCATGATCTTCAAAGTCACGTCTTTGGCTGCTTTTCGCCCATTGATCTGTACTGTTCAAAGACTTGCAACTGACACCCTCCTGAATGTCTTGTCCATTATGGCTGGCCATTGGCTGGAAATTGGCCTTCTCTCATTTCCTTACACATCCATTACATAGCTGGCTTGATGAGAGTGAATAATGTACATCTTGAGAGTCTAACTCATGTTGGAAATGTTTCACTGGTCCTCCATTTTTAAATTTTTTTTTTATTTCACCATAAAAATTACAATATTTGCGGTTCCAATCAAATGCAGGCGTAAAACCCCGAGGGGCTTGTTAGCCTGGATAACAGTTACGCGATAGGCATGTAGCTTCAGACACACACAAGAGAGAACTATAAATCAGTTTGTACAGTGAAATGAGCTAGAAATATTAGTAAACTAAATAATGGTACAAAATATAATTAGATTCAGAATTTCTTAATGTTATTTTTAAATTGGACTAATGTATTAAAGTTTTTCATACTATCTGGTAATGAATTCCATAATTTGGGTCCCATATACAAAATTGAAAATTTGAATTTTTCTATCCTTGGAAAAGGTAAATACAAGTTAGAAGCACTTTTTGTTGATAATGACAGAGTATTTCTTCTCAGTTAAAACATATTTGTAAGGCTTAATGGTAATAGACAATTAATATACTTAAACATGAAAATGCATATATGGATATCGTTACATGTAATTTCATAAATAGAATGAACCTTGGCAATTTCAAAAACAGTATTGGTAGAAGTTAAATTATGCAAATTAAGAGCAATTTTAAGGGCTCGTTTCTGTTTAATAAATAATGGTTTAAGTGGTGTTTTGTAGGTTGTAGCCCAAATGATATTGCAATAATTTAGATACAAAAAAATAAAGGTTTTGTACAAGTTTAGTTTGCATTCTTTATTCAAGATGCGCCTTACTTTGTATAGTATACCTATTGATTTGCTTATTTTGTTATTTATGTGATTAATGTGATATTTCCATGTTAACTTATAATCTATAAGAACTAAGAATTTGATCACTTTAACCTGTTCTATTAGCATACCATCAAACCTAATCAAGATATCAGGATTACTCCTATTATTATTAGAAAAAAGAAAACATTTGGTTTTTTGAACGTTTAAGGACAGTTGGTTCGCCAAGAACCAATCAGATAGCTTAACTAATTCAGCATTAAAAATATCTATTGATTCACTTAAATTTTTGCTTTTTACAAAAATATTAGTGTCTTCCGCAAATAAAACAAAAGTAAGTATGTCACTAGCACAAGGTAAATCATTTATATAAAGTAAAAATAAAAGAGGGCCAAGGGTAGAACCCTGGGGGACTCAACATTTCATTAATTCATTCTCAGAAAGAACAGTTGGACTATATTTAATTTTCTGATATCTATTCTCGAGGTAACTTGAGAGCCAAGAAAGGGCATTAACTTTTACACCGTAGCGTGACAGCTTATATATAAATCAATTTATTCATTCACATGATACATGGAATTGTACAATAATATAAATAGTATACGTAAATTTTATTTAAAAAAAATAAAAAATCAGTTAAAAGGATTATTAAGATACACACAAAAAATTCAATATAAAATCAACATCAGCACCAGTAAAACCATTGATTACACAATCAGAATTTCTAAAATCAATCAAATCTAAAATCACAGAAATAATATCACAGTCCTCTTGGTTAACCATTAGGGTGCATCAAATGCCCCTCATATTTTCCTATCACAACCAAACATGGTCTACGATGTTCCTTTTGACTATTAGAAAATTCATGCAAATTTTCAGAAAGTTTGAGATAGCCCTAGGGGTACCACCAAGAGGCTGAAATAAACCTACAGAATGACATATCGCCGAATCGCGGTATTGAATATTTTAAACAATAACGGCTGTATCATAATAATTTTATCATATCTGAATTCCTCTCACAAAGAGCTTTCAAATGAGTACCCGCATTGCATATATTGTGTTATTTAAAGTCAACTCGAAACCACAAGAGTGAGGGACATGATTTATATTTGAAAAACCAATGAATTATTTTTGCCTGAATGTTCCTTTCTGTCCAAATTTTTCAGACATTCACCTTCTTCTCCTTCCAGAATATCTGGCATTCAATTTATCCAATGCTGCAAAATTTTTATGGCGCCAGTACCTCTCCCAATGCCTCCTTAATAACAGCAATAAAATTTCGATATTATGACATTTTACTAGCCAGAACTGAGGAATTAATGTTTCTGAAAACAATATAACTAAAAAATCATAACATAAAAAGTCTTTCTTTGGAGATCATGTTGAAAAAAATTGTGTAGAAATCACAGATTCAAAGATAAGTGAATTTTAATGCGATGCAATTTTAAATTCAGCATTTCTTGACATATCTACTGCTATCAGTACTAATTTCAATGTTTTTCATACATTAAAAGGTTAGATATTTTCTAAAATATCTATTAAACATACTGAGCCAAGCGATTAAGTCTGTCATTGAAATAAGATGACATGACAATGTTTCTGCCAAATATTGATATAAAAAGGTAATAATAGTTAATTATGAAGATGAATTTATAAGATAACCCATTGATGTTGCCATTCATTTGAAAGGTCTTTTTATGCAGATTTCAAAAATAACAACCACACGTTTCTGCATAGAAATTTGAAAAAGTTATGGGAAACCGCGGACCAGTGGTACCTAATTTATGTACTGGGAAAGATGGCCCGTGTGGTACCCCTAGCCATAGTACGATTTCATTTAAACTTCTCAGAAGTGTCTTTCCAATCAAAAGGCACAACTTCATTCATGTTTGATTATATTTTGAGAGAAAAAGGGCGTTTGATGCACCCTATTAACCATCCGCAGTCCATGGAGTCCGTCTGATATCACAGTTCCATCATCTAAATCAAGTTCCACTGCAATAATGTGTATATTACTCATTATTATGCTCCTCTGGTCACTCTGACTCATTCTGACAAGGAATTACACTTTCTCATTTTGGCTAACTTCCATTTTTCTCACCATTTTGATAAACCTGGAAAATATTTGATGTGCCGATTATTTGTGGGAGAAATTTTCTGTGAGTCATATTGGGTAATTGGAAGAGCCGACGCACACATCGATTCCATGTCGTTTGAAATTCTTGACAGCATTTATCCGCAAACTGCCAGGCTTCTGCCCCATAATAATGGGCACACTGCGAATTAAATAATGTCCGCATGATACCAATACTTCCACCAGGGAGAGACGCAAGCACCGTATTAGTCCGCTGAATCTAATCACTCTTTTTCACTCTGATCTCTTTCACTTCTCGTAGACCACTCTCCAGATAATTTCCCAGGTGCTTCACATGATTCACCCAAGCCAGTTCTTTCCCATTGAGACACACAGCTGGCTTGACAACATTTTTTGAACGTGAAAAGCACTCACATACAGTCTTGGATGGATTATAAATCACCCTGAAATCTTTTCCATACTCCTCACAGGTTTTTATCATTCTCCTCAGTCCGGCTACACTCGGAGCACACAAGGTCAAATCGTCGGCGTAACCAACAGCGCCATAAAAATTCTTTCCAAGCCTACATCCAACACCATCTTCTTCAAGTGATTTCAATAAGATGTCAACATATACACAGTAAAATATAGGTGAAATGACTCCACTTTGACGAATTCCGTTGATGGTTCCAAATTGGGCTGAATGCTGATTTTCCCAAACAGTCCTCATAACTTGGCGCTGATATAAATCTAACATCATCCGAATAATGATAGCTGGCAATTCATGATCTATCAAAATTTTGAATAACTTGTCGTGCCTTACCCTGTCAAACGCCTTACTGGCATCAATAAAGCAGGTGTAAACTTCAGAGTCATTATTTAAGTAATAATTTATGACCTCCTTCAAGACGAGAGAGCACATTACACTCTTAAAACAGATTGGTTGAATATACCAATATATTGGTTTAAAACAACCAATTTTATATGTTGAAATAGGACCAACCAATTCATTGGTTGCAGTCAACCAATCAAGATTGGTTAAGCTACCAACCAATTTAAATTGGTTAATCTCTCTAACTGTTATTTCAACACATGGAATTGGTTAAACATTAACTTTAATAATTGGTTGAATGAAAGAACCTTATTGGCTAATAAGGAATGGATTATAGTTAGTCAACCTCATGGTCCTAGGACCGCCCCTCTGTAGAATTCAGTCTGACAGCTGTTATAAAATTGCCATGGTCCATGGCTTGTCTGATTAGCCTATATAGCATCTAGTGCAGGATGTAAAGCCATTGAACCCACATGCTGAGGCTCGCCCAAGCTGAATGGCTATTCACAAATAAGTTGTTATTTCACTCATCAGGGGTTTCATTTTTTGAGGATGGGGAGGGGGTTATTTTTTATTTGTTGGGAAGAGGGTTGTTAGTTTTTTATTTTGCTTGAGATCTGAAAAGAGAAAAAAAGATAATAGTGACAACAACAAAAAACTGTTTATTACAGATAAAGATATGCGGGGACAGAGAGATGGAGAAAGTTTAGCTATCCACCACAAGGCACTGGAGATGGCTCTAAAAATAAGTAGACTTTTCTTCCTTGTTTTACCAAGCAGTCTACAGTCCATTCACACACCGTTAAGATAATAAAATACACTTACCTTCCATAGATATGTCACTGCAATTCTATATTGACTATGGGACATTCCTGTGGGATCAAGAACAGTTGTTTGTGACTGATTGTTCAAGTTCTTGGTCACCATGGTTCTCCAACCAAATGTTTTGTCTACCTAATATATAACATTTAAAAGCTATTCATTTAATATTTTTTTGGAAACAGTTTATGTACAATTATGTGACTCATTGATATAATTGACATGCCTGTGCATCCTGTCGGATTTTTATAATTTCAAAGTTACACACCAAACTTGACTTGACAGTGTATATAGATGGCGACACATGGCTCTGTATTGCTCATGATTCTTCTGTTGCGAAATGCTAAGAATTCTTGGACAAACATGATATGAGCGCTGATCTTATTTATTGCACTACCTCGGAACTGTTGAAATTTTAAGTCAGCTGTAATGTGTAAGCTGGGATCACAGCATAAATTATCAGATTATACACTGTTTGTTTATTGTTACAACTCAGTTATACTTTTATTGTTGGTAAGTTCAATGATTCCTTGCTAATCCTTTACTCACTTGTTCATTTAAACGTCTGTGTACCACATCAACTTGAATAGAACCCTTCCCTCATCCTTTCTCTATTTTAGAGCTATGGACTCTTATTTCAAGCGGCTTTCATGAACATCTTTACATGTACACTATTACAACTTTTCCTGGCTGTATTGAGGGCAGCCTTTATTTTAAGGGGCTGCTAATCTGCTGGTTGGAGGAGAGATACTTTATTCAAATAAATATGACGTAACCATTTTTCTGACCATTGGAGTTGGTTGAATTATTTTCAACCAATTCTAGTGGGTTGCCCTCAACCAGTCAAAATGGTAGTTTCAACCATAATAATTGATTGATTTTGCCTCAACCAATTGATTGGTTGGTCTTTTCCCAAAAATCAACCAATCTGTTTTAAGAGTGTACGGTGCTATGCTGTCTTTTGAATGCATACTGCATATCACTTGTCACCAATTTGTCGGAGTATTTATGAAGAACTATAATGTCAATGACTTTTGAAATTGAGCTGCATAATGTTATCCCTACAAAGTAGGATCGAATGATTGATAGTTTCAAATGCTTTTTTTAAATCAATTGAAACTGCAATAGCTTGTTATTTATCATTAAGAGCATGCATTATGAATGAAATTTGTAACCGTAACAAGTGCTTGATCAGTAGAATGGCCTTCTTGAAATCCATACTGGTGTAAATATAAAATGTTATATTTAGTTAAATAGTTGTTGAGCTGTTTATACATAATTTTTTCAAATACTTTGGAAAAAACAGTTAAAACTGATATTGGACGATAGTTACCTAAATTTTTTTTATTACCTTGCTTGTGAATAGGGGTAATTACAGCTAGTTTGAGTTTGTCTGGAAATACACCATGACGAAATGACATGTTAATTAAAAGTATGAGAGGCACTTTTATTTGATCAAATACTGATTTTAAAAGTGATGGACGAATTCCGTCATAACCTGCAGCAGAGTTTTTTAGAGTTGAGAACACCTTTTTTAAGTCTTCTTCATTTATATCAGTTAGTGTTAGATTATGTGATGGGACTGACGAAATATAGTTTGACGGATCTACTGATGTATGTCTGATGTTATTAGCTTCTACTGATCAAAGGACATTGTCTAATTTGAAAGACATTCGCGAATGTTGCTCTGAAGGTTTACCGTTGAAATGTTCCTTACATTTTGATTTTGATAAAACTGGTTCCTCGCAACCTGATCAAACCTGGTGTCTCAGATGCATATATAACAAGAAAAGTACCCTTAAAAAAGGGTACTGTATCGATCTTAATAAGGACCTAAGGGCATATGACATGTACATTAATGGCTCTAATATCTAAAAGTAGGCATTCTATAAAATAATGTCCAGGAAAAAAATTCAGCCCCACCCCCTCCCCACATTTTTACCCTCGGCAATGTATACATTGCCGACGGGTATTGTAGTTACTTTGGGAAAATTTGTCCGTCCGGCGGGCGGGCGGACGGGCGGGCGGGCGGACGGACGGGCGGGCGGGCGTCCGGATAACGGGCGTTCCACTTGTGTATTGGGAGTAATGCCAAAACTATGGAATGTATATTTTTTATTTTTGGGACATTATTATATCTTTTATCCTAGTTGTGCCTTTTAGGGGTTTAATCCACATGAGATTAATACTTTTCGCACAATTATTGAAAAATTTGAAAAAATATTTTTTTGTGTATTGGGTGTCAAGCCAAAACTATGGCATGCATATTCATCATTTTTGGGTAAATATGGTATCTTTTATCCCAGTTGAGCCTTTCATAGGTCTAATCCCAATGACATTAATACTTTTCTTACAATCATTGAAAAAAGTGAAAAATTGTTTTTTTTTGTTTCTGGGACAGAACTAAAAAAACTGCAGTACTTTTGCCACTGAAATTTGCATATTGTATGTATTAAATACCCAAGATGTGTTTTTTGTGGGTCTAAATGCTCTCAGAAAGTTGAACGGACGACAATTTACCAAAAATATGAAAAAATACTATTATTTTAAACTTGTACGATTCAGTCAACTTTGAAGTTAAATCTATGAAATTTTCCAATTAGGTGTCCAACTTATGCCTCTTTAAACATCTCTAATCAGTTGGAATGTTGGTCCTATGAATTTTTATAAAAACCCAAAAATTTGAAAAAATCCCAAGTTTCCAACATTTCTGTGTGAAAAGCCAAATGGTAATGGGTAAGTTAGTTAACTTTAGGTCGTAATTGTAGTTAGACACACTATTGACTAATATTCACAGCCATTGCATGAGTTGTTGGAATTTTTTCCATTGAAATGTATGATTGAAAAAATGCAAAAAATCATTAAAATGTCTATTTACTCTCCACTTCCTTCTGATGTCATACCAGTCGTTGACCTTTTTTTGTCAAAATAAACCTGACATGTTTCATATCATCATCATGCTGATTTTGAACAATATGAAATTTTTTTATTCACAGCAGAGGTCAATATTAACAAAATGAGATAAATATTAAGGATTTTCAGATAATCATATATCAGTAAATATTGGCCCTGGTCAATCAAATTTGCCACAATAATGTCAAAATTTGAATTTTTTCTACCTCTCCTCATGAAATATTATCAATAGGAAATATATTAATTTTATATATAATTATGTGGACTTTCAAAGCATCAATTAAGTATATTCAAAAACATGCATTTGTGTGTTAATATTTTAAAATGTTGACACTAAATCTTTAACTCCCAATTATTATAACTTTATGGTTAATATCTAAACTCAGTGATGTAATTTTTAGAAGATAAATTAATGTCAGCCCCTTTTATTTAGTTATTTGCATGAAAATTAAATGTGAATGAATCAGACAGATTGGCTTTTGTTGAATGGAGCACTGGAGAAGTCTTGATTATGTAATGTTATGTCACAGGGTAATTGTCTTCCCTGCTAATCCTTTGACAAGAAATCTTAAACTCTCAATTCTAACTTAATGGTTTATATCTAACCTCAGTTATGTACATTTTAACATATGGAGTACTGTCAGCTTACTTTTATTTTGGTCTTAAATGAAAATTAAATATGAACATACAAGACAGACTGGCAATAAGACCACTATGTATATATAGAGGGTTATTAAAGAAAATTACTTGGCATGTAAACCCCATTTCTGCAAATTTCAGTGTGTAATTTTACATTTTAAGACATTATTGGATAAGTCTGTCTTTCATTTTAAAACTCACACCAATTGTATTTTTAGCATTTTAAAGAAATATTGTTTATGGGGTAAAAGTGTCGTCATTGGAAGGGGTCCAGTTTTTGTAGAATGGGCCTGGAGACACTATGTCTGTGCTTCATTGTACCCCTCCCCTCCAGCCATTCATGTTATGTAACATTGTGTCACTAATCCTCTCCAGTGACCAAGGCTAGGAACAAAGGAGCACAAAAGCAGTGCACAGCACCCTCAACTTTTTAACAAATTTTCTTTTTTCCTAGAAATATGTCCAAACTGCATTGACACCAACTTTGTAGTTTTATATTGAACAAACAAAGAAATTTCCAATTTGAATAAAAAATTTAGGCCAAGTAGAAGCTGAGATATTACTTTTTGTAGCCCATGCAGACTGTACACAGAGTTGGGACATTTTTTTGTTTTGTTTTTCTTTACAGCTATTGTTATTCTTCAAAGTTTGACCAGCATTTAAACTTTGTATTAACTAGCAACTTGCTTAGTCTTAAAAGATATATATATATATATACTGGCATAAACCTTGTTTTAGTCTTACTATTTACAATGGTTTTGGTTGGAGACATCTTTTCTCTTAATTTATGTTTTTAGACTCATATTCCCTATTTCTAATTTATGATAAGAATAGCTAAGACTAGATAGATAGATAGTTAGATAGATAAATAGATAAATAGATAGATAGATAGATAGATAGATAGATGATAGATAGATAGATAGATAGATAGATAGATAGATAGATAGATAGATAGATAGATAGATAAATAGATAGATAGATAGATAGATCGATAGATTATAGATAAAATATACATACAGAAGTTCATTTTAAAAATGGACTTCTGTATGCAATAGATAGATAGATAGATAAATAGATAGATCAACATGTCCTCCAAGAGATTCAGACATATTGTCTTAGTGTCAAAAACACCTAAATTCAGCAAATGGGACTGAATGTGCCACTTTACGGAGCTTTTGGTCATTTTTGTTGTTATTCGTACCTATAATCTGACTGTCGCCTGGCCCTGGTTGTTTGTATTATCTATTTGTAAATGTGGTCAGCAAGGTTGTTCCAGCATGTGATTGGAAGATGCTTTATTAGAATTATTCTTCTAGTTTACATGTTGGCCTATTGGAGCTAATATTTCAAATGAAACTAAATAAAGATAGCTAAAATTATATAATTTAGTGCACAGTAACCTTTGGAGCAAATTCTCTGTGTATTTCCGTGATTGTTCCTGCTCCACAAGACATATTTCCCCGACATCAATTGCATTTATTGCTGCGTTAATGGAATCCTTAAACTGACTTTAACAGATTTTTTTTAAATAAAAAAAGGTCTCTTTCCATGTGTATCACTTATCACAGATTCAACCAAATTTCTGGTTTTTATCCGAAGTTAAAGGGTGGCAACCTGGTATAAAACCAGGGTGGTTTGATTGACTCATCTGCTGATTGAGTGATTGCTTAATTAATTGTTTGACTGACTGATCAACTAATTAATTTCCTAATGCAACTGGATTTTAATATTGCATTAATGACATGCAGTATTTGTATATTACTATTAGATCTGTAGATTTCATAGAATGGGTGTAGACAAATTTCAGTCATATCCAATAAATTCTAATTTTAAAGTTAATAAAATTTTAAAAATGAACTTCTGTATGCAATAAAAAAACAGTATTCCTTAAGATGGATGGACGTTTGGGGCTTTACATCCTGTATTTACGCACTTGGTAGGCTCATTAATTTGGACAGGAAGAGGACATGGCAATGAGGCATAGGATGATTGAAACAGCCATCCAACATAGGCCCCGGTGACCCAGCAAGAGCTGGATTCGAACCCTGGACCCAGCGATTGGCAGTCCAGCACGCTACCACTAGCCCAACCCTCCCCCCTCAAAACCCTGTCTTTGTTTACAAATCAAGTATTGCTTACGTTTTTTTAAACTGTATTTAAGTGTCTGCTCTGCAGTTACGGAAAGTCAGGGAAACTCATGAAAAACATTGTGGTGATGGAAATTCAACAAATTGCCAAAACAAATTTTGGCCTTGATTCTCGCTTAAATTTTTACAGATTTTCATTATGGCACTTGCTGTGACCTGGTGGAAACGGACATCAATTTAAAGTTTTTGGGGACCTCCCCCCCTCAAAGCCCGCGCCTTCTGAGGGCCACTTGATTTCACTGCCTCCAGAATACCCAATGATTAGCCGAGGGTATGCTGCCGCGCAGCCTATGTTTGTTATTAGAATACAGCTTGCTTAGCCTAGCTGCCAACATATAAAAAAATAATAATAATCATTAGAACAGAATTATTTGATTATGGGAAACTTTAAATAACTCCCCCCTCTACAAAATCCTGGATATGCCACTGGTCTGTTTTGATCACTGGGATTGAGCAACATTGCATTCATGCAGCTTAATGCGACGAAAGCTAATTTGCGAACTTAATACTGCAAATATAGCAAAACGAACGACTGCATTGAATTCAGATGATGTCATTTGATACATGTAGGTTTTTAAATTTTGAAAATCGGACGTGTATTAACGATTTTAGGCCAAGTTTTGCATTGAGCCCCCTCTTGAAAATGTGCACAATCTTTGATGACGTTTTACACGGGAAAAATTTCATGAACGAAATTCCTTATCTTGTAGAATCGATGTACTGTTAAGAATACTTACATGTAAGTTTTTCTATAGGTTGAGACATCGATACAAAAAAATATATAATATATAATGATCTTAAATGGCTGTCTCAGTGGACCTGGTTGGATTGCATAGATCTATCGGTCTTTGAGATTAGACATTCTTTAGATCGAAGGATGCTCCTGAATTCCGTTGATTCCATTTGTTGTTGATGTACATGTTTGATGTAGGATAATTATATTTCTTTAATCGTATGAATATAATTATTAATTACCAGGAGAATGGCTGCTTTATAGTGTGTATAATTTCTACATTTAATGTATTATATAAATTGATAAACAATGTAACTTCCTGTAATTGATATCTGCTTAAATGTGAAATATGTTTCCAAAATACTCCTGATGAATCGTCATAAAATCTGAATCCATTAAACACCATTAATTAAGGCGTTGTTTTGGTGAGATCATCATATTACCAAAGCTAGCTAAAGAAAAACAAAAAAAAACTTTATCACGATGCATTATTGTTTCATTATATTTCTATGAAGCATGATATGAAGGGCCCTGAGAAAAACTCCTTCAATTTACAAATAAAATGTGTATGTCAAAATATATTATGTTTTCAGAAATGTAATAATATGAAAAGGTAACAAACATGTGTGGGCATGTCAGAACATTAAAAATGGGCAATTCCGTAAAGTCTGATTAACAGATTTGACACTTTAGCAGCTTGTGTAGCGCTACCATAACACCTCAGCTATTTCATTGTTATCCAGACATGAGGGCATGTAATAGGGGTATCAGACAAGCCATCAACCAAAGCTCCAAGTGTAACAGGAGTCAGGCTACAAAACAAATATCATGATGTCAGAGGTACATCACACGGAAATTTTTAAAAGTATAATGGATATCTGCATTGCTGCACTTTATGACCATCACATAAATATGATTTCGGTCATGTTTTTTGCATTTTAGCTCAAAATATAGAGGTCAAATTAAAATATATGGGTTTGGGGCGAGAGGCCCCATATGGTATGGGGCATGAGGCCCCCTTCACTGAGGCCTCGAAGCTGCTTCAGGAACCATTTAATAATGTGTACTTTACCTTAAATCTTGATAGAACAGCTAATTGAAATAGAAAAAAATTGGCCAAAATTGAAACAGGGCTAAAAAATATTAAAAAATAAATATATGAACAGAAAAATTCTGAAATTCAGAAAAAGTAAATAGAATGCCTTAAAAATGATAGAAGAACCCCAAGAAATAACCTTCAAGCCGAATGCGCTCGCAAAAAAAATTGCCATAGGATTATAATAGGGGGGCTTGTTGCCCGATGGGTGGGGTAAGAAGGCCATTTTAATTTTTTTACAAAAAGGGCTTTAACTCCTTTATCAAAATTGTTAGACATTTGTTTCACTAGTTATAAGTAGAGTCAAGTGATCCCTTCCTGACGGCATAAGCATTCAAATCATCGACCACAAAAAGTAGGTCAAGTCGCACCTCGAAGTTAAGGGGGGCTGCATGCCCCACGCTACTCTACATATGATCAATCATTTACAAGAGCACAAAAATGTTAAAATAAAAAAGAATTGGCTATAAAAGCGCACACTACATGGGTCATTCCAAAAAAAACTAGTTCTTTACAAACTAATTTTCATCATAAGATCTGGTTGTCTGCTTCAGTACAATGTCCGCCTACACTTCCCAATTCACAATAGAATAGCAACATCCTGGTTGGTTTGCAACAAAGCAATCAGAGCTGTCATTGGCATTCAAGAAACATGCAAGGTTATCTTCTTGGAATAGGCCTAAAACGAGATAATTCATTAATACATAACCCTTTTGTCATATTATGACATCAGGCATGTCCAAAAAATTTGTCGA
This sequence comes from Platynereis dumerilii, assembly GCA_026936325.1. Taxonomy (NCBI): domain Eukaryota; kingdom Metazoa; phylum Annelida; class Polychaeta; order Phyllodocida; family Nereididae; genus Platynereis; species Platynereis dumerilii. The sequence continues at coordinate 31,724,224 of JAPTHN010000011.1, forward strand.
TGTCGGCAGAATTGTAGTATTCGTTGCTGGTAGTATGTATTGCTTTATAGAAATTTCCTCATGTCATGAAATAGCAGACATTTTAAAATCAAATTTACATAACATATATATATTATTTTATTCACAACGAAATATCAACAAGATACATGCCTGATAATGCCAAGTTTAGGGACAGAGGCATTGAGTAAGGTCCAAGCAGAACCAGTAAGGCGACACATAATTGATTCTTAGTTTCGCGGACCCACAGACACAATAGATTTTCTGCTGACGGAAAAAAAGGGCATACCCATAATTTTTATCTAATTGACATTATAAAAAAGGTGGATTTCACCCTTGCTTTGTTTCACAGCATTTTTTAAGTATTCGACCGGAAGACTAATGGAACAATGTTAAACCATTATCCATAATATCGTGATATGTGACAATTATACTTTAGATTAAGTGACGATTCATTAAACGTAATTATAAAGGCTCCAAAAAGGAGTTACAACTATTGAGATTACAGCCAACTGAGTTGAGTTTATTAAAAAATAATCAGAGACGTCACATAATTTTATGACGGATATTTGTGCATATATAAAGATTGATACCACTACAGGTACACTTAATTTGTATTTACAAGTATAATGTTAACAGTTATACTATTGAATATATTAGCAACAAACAGAGTTCACCTCAGAGTTGGGCTAATCTTAGCCAGAAAGACAGTGACCAATTTTTTTATTATTGAAGTTCAAAGTCATAAAGATGAGACTGACCTACTCAGAACTGAATTGTAAAGACAGAAATAAGAGGCATTGGTTTCAAATGCACCCTAGAACTTCAAATCAAGAAAACCGAATTTGCAGGTAATGAAAGTCTCTGGGAAAAGCCGGTCTCCCAGTGACACCAATTAGGCAATCACCGGGAGACCAAATCTGTCCACTAGGAGATCATTTGGTCTCCCATTTACTATGAAATATTCACTGCTTTGTTGTCCTACCGATCGACCCTACAATGTAGAAAAATGCCATGAGAACATCCGAGAAGCTAAAGAACAATTATGTGTGGCCTAATTTGCCTTTCAGTGCATTCCTTGCTGCAACTTATTCATCTATTTATTTGACAATTAGAGTATAGTTAAAAGAAATATCTCCCCAGCTTCTAACATTAAAAGTGAAAACCCTTAATTTTTCTTAAAACTAATAATGCATTTATAGGTTTCTGCCATTGGTAAAGAGACACAGGTAGATAGTCCAATCTGGCGAAAATGAGAATTGCATGCTGCTGCCACCTGGCACAAGAGTTGATTTTGTATGCTACAACATTGCTTGCCCAAGAAATAGTTCCAATTTCATTGCACATTCACAAAATTTCTATTCTACATTGATGTATACCAGAGTCAGACTCGGCAATCACATTCTCTAAGGAAGTAGACAATGCCATCAGCACACTCAGAAAAGCCCCGTTGTCTTCCAGCCAAAATTTGTGTGTCCCTCTGATTGAAATGATGTTGACACTCGCGGGAGCTTGCGGAATAGCACACTAATCACTAGGTGGCAACACAAGACAGCATATATTCTGATCTGTGGCAATACAAGAGCAGTCCACTTGTAGACAGTAGATAGTCCATAAGCCTACGCACCGCCCAGAGTCCAAGACTACCGATCTTTTGAAGCCCAATTGTGCCCATATATTTAAAATGAAACAGATGCACTTGATTTCACTAGCCATTATTACTATAGACAGTACAGGCCTATATATATTTTGTCTTTTGTTTTTCCTATCGTACAATGTATTTCTTGAGGCACTTGATGGAACCTTGAGGAAATAAAGTCTATTTGAACTTAATTTACAAACATTGCAAAAATATTGTTTCATTTGATTCAGAAAAAAACCTAAACAGGAGGGTTTCAGATCTTTTTCAAATTTAAAGTTAATTAATCTCCATACATGCAATTTCCCACTCGGCCTTCAATGGCCGATTGAGTTTCCCCACATCATTGAAACACAATCACTCGGCCCATTTTCCAGATCAAGGATTCCCCATAAATCTACATTGTTTCAATGCATTCACAGGCCACACCCTTCATCATGGCACAAAGATGAATACCTTGACAACTTTCTGACTTCACGACTTAAATTACATTAAATGGATTTGTCGATTTTGCCAAGTAACTTAAAAAGAGATGATCGCAAGTAACATATCAACTTTCCTGGAATGGCTGAGTGGATGTTTTCTCCTTCTGGACAATATCTGTAATATTTGTTTGTACCCTCCATCTGATCATGGTAAACTTGGAAAAGCAAAATTAATATCTCTTGTTCATTTCCAGTCTTTGTCCTACTTTCTGAAAGGTACATACACATCTGATCAACAAGAATTTTCTGGAAATTTGACCTATATATGCATTATTCTGACCTGCTACTAAAGTAGGCCTACTACTGACAAGGATGTTCACCAATCGCTATGAATGATAAATTCACAAATTAGTTACTGATAATACGTCATAAGCACACATTGTTAACTCAATTTCAAGCGAATTGCTGGCAATTTGCAGACACGTTCCTGACAGGCCTCATAAAAATTAATTATACCGTGATTATTGAGTTGCAACTTTAGCAAATGGTGTAATTAAACAGATGGGATTGATGTTGACTGTGACTCTGCATTTATTATTTACCTTGAATTAGAATAGTCAATAATCAAAATAATGTGTTTATCCATGAGATAATATTTAAGAAAGCACTGCCTAAAGATTTTAATTATTAAAAGGTTAACTATTACATGAAAAGCTTTCCTTATGAATTTTGTTCTTCAATGCTACTGACAACACACACTGTAAATTTTGAATTTTGAGTTAGCTTAAATGATTGAGTGAGATGGTTGCACAATTTCTTTGAGCTATCATAGCTTGTTGTTGTAAGTTATTAATATAACAACGAAAAGATTATCATAACTCACAACATCAAGCTATATCAGCTCAAACAAATTGTGCAACCATCTCACTCAATCATTTGAGCTGACTCAGAATTTCAAATTTTACAGTGCATGTATTATAATTGATTAACATCCCACTACAGATGATGACAACAACGAAGTTTTGAATTACAAACTCACACAAGGTGGTAGCACTCTGCAGAGTGCATAGGCTTGCCGAGGTATTTTTGCAAGGTTTATTTATGATGCTTCAGCCCCAGATATGCTAGTGCTGCTAGTGTCACATTGGGGAAACTCTTCCTGGTGAAGAATACAGACAAACTTATGCATGAAGCATAAGCAGTTGGTAGGGCAGCTCCATAACAGAAGGTTTAAATATGTGTATACAAAAGGACTGTATCTGATGATTATGACGTATCCGACACATGAATGTCAACTAGAATTAAATTAGTTCTTGGTTTGAAGAAGAGGATTATTTTAGGATGGATTGAATACACTACGCAACTCAGTGAAGTTTTTCAGGATAAGGGAACTAAGGTGGTTACTAAGACATGAAACGCCCACTTATGAGCTACTTAGGTACTAACACTAGTAGCCATGGCCCCTTAAATGGGTCCTTACAGCACATTTGGCTACTTATGACAACTGTAAGGCCCCTAAGAATCCACTAACAGCCAAACATAAGTACTTACGGGTACTTATGTTAGTTCCATCCACTTGCAGAGCATGAAATCTACTAAGAATGTCCCCTTAGAAGGATTACAGAAGTGAGAATGCCTTAGGTGAAAATCCTTTGTTTGACAAACTTTGCAGATTTCATTTCGCATTGGTTCATCAAGCCCATACTGAGGAAAACACACCAGTTAAGTGACTGGCATTGTTTTACCAACACATACATAATCTTGATAAAACTGACAAATCAAGAAACGCAGCAGCAAACCAATGACTGCACAGTTCTGTTGCTGGAACATTGTGATGGAGCATGTGCCATCAATTTTTCTGTAAGAAAATACCTTGATATACATGCCAAAGTTTCAGATATGTACAATCAAACTGTTTATTGGAAGGATGTTGGATGAGGGGGTGTGGTCTAGACCAAAACATAATTACTTGATTTTCAGTGCCTCTAAATCAATAATTTTGGTTTGAATTGAATAAAATTATCAATGAGATAGATAATCTTCCAAAACCAAAAAAATTTAATTGTACTGTAAATGCTACATGCATTCCAGAATTTATTCTGATTTAACTAGGGGAGACTGGGGCAAGTTGTAACTTTTATAAACCATTGTTAATTTGAAACTAAATCAGGCAGATGATTCCCTAATTTGAGACATGAAGCTAGTGTTGGAGGTTCGAGACCTGCCTCCATTGATGGTCATATTCTGATGGTGTGGGCCTTGGCTCAGTCTCAGCTGCACCAGACAAAAACGTCATTTTTGATTGTGAAAATTCTGTACTCAAAATTTATAGATAAAACTTACAATTGGCCAGTGCAGAATTAGCAACATGATTGTCTCCTCCCCATGTAACTTATAATTTAACATGTTTAACTGACATGTTGTCAGAATTGTGAGTAACACTTAAGCTGTAATTTGAGTTACATTGTCCCCAAACCAATTTTGGAGTGACTGGTGGCATGATATGATAAATTTAGACAACCAATAAATTGTGTCAATATAAGATACTATAACAAACCAGTTATATGCTGCAAATATTATATGAATGATTAAAATATGTTAAAAAAAGGTAAAATACAATGTAAGTTTAAAAAAAGCGGATCAACCAACCTGACTAATCCAGTGATAAACCTTACGGCAACACAGGGTTCAGATGTGCAACCTAGAACTCTGTGTGAAGGTCCACCATTATCTCCCTAATTATTGTGTCCCATTGTTTTATTTGCTTCATAAAGTAAGTTTTTTAAATAGAAAATCGGCCCTAGGCAAAAATGACACAACTTACCTAAGTCTAGCGTAAAAATTTTTGGGATTTTGCACAATTTTTTTTTTCTTGGAACATTGGCTATTTCACTTTTAAAAGACACCTCAAGAGCCATCACATTAAATGTCCTATTGACATTTACTCTTTCGTATAGGTTATTACTTTCAATACATATCAACATGGAAGTAATTTTTATTATTATAGTTACTATTATTATGCTCTGTATACTTAACCAATCCATTTATCCAATAGCACAGTCATTTAGGGGTCAGATGTCTCCAGATAAATCCTAAAACAAATGTAGAATTTCCCCAGTATTATAACCCTATAGCTTAGTACGTGTGTTTCATCTTCCTCTCATTCCACTCATCTTTATCTCATCGTGTGTCCAGGTAAATAATTAAGTAACATTAATTCATCTGGCACTAATCATCCTAAGGTTTTTGAAAATTTGTATTTGTAATGAAAAACTTGTTTTCACGAATAAAAAAAAAAAAAAAAAAAAGTCTCCCCTACGTTTTTTTTGGGTCAAAATTTAAAATAATACACAACTGCACATGTACCAGGCCCCACTGACAAATGTTAGAAATATCCATTCCACAATATTTATGTTAATGTACAATGTCATGTTTGAAGAAGGAGGATGCATACACCAAATTCTTGGTGTTAACAGAAGGCCTCAGTTTAACAATGCATATTTTATGGTCTTATATGGATCGATTAAGTTTGATTTTTGTGTACGTAATTTAAAGCTTTGCCGAAGGTTTTAATGCTCATATTTGCTGTAATGCATGTAAACCTTGTCATATTTCATTGTGGGTTTGCTCAAGCGCAGTCCATGCTTGCACACAATCTGGTCTTTGTTTATTTCACACATTAGGATATTTATATTTAATCTAGATATTATGACAAACACAGAAACTTTGCAATGAAATTATATAAAAGCTGAGAAAAACAGTTCTGTAATCCCTCTAAGGAACCTCCACTAAGCATAAGGGTCCTTAGTGTCTTAGTAGCCAGCTAAGTTCCCTTATCCTGAAAAACTTCACTGAGTAGGAACCTCAACTAAATCAAAACTGTTGGCATACTGTGTTATGAACCCACAGTTATCTGTTCATCCTATCTATGAACGCTCAAACGATCTCACTCCGGAACACCAACATCAGGCATTCGCAAGACTGAGATTAGTATCCCACAAACTGCGAATCGAGATGGGCAGATAGGCATGGATACCTAGATAAGAGAGACTATGCTGTTGCGGAGACATTGAGACAGAAGAACACACATGTGATTTCCGCATATCACAGAACATCCGAGAATTAAATCCACATATGACTTTTAAATTTCCAGATTTCTTTTGCAATTCGAATAAGGACATTTGTCGAGTTATTAATGAAATGTTGTTGTTGCACCAATGATTCTGATCAAGTTGGACTGCGGTCAATAAAACTACTACAAGACATTAGGGGGCCATCATTTAATCTTAAGGGGGTTTTCTTTAAATAAATAATTTCTTGCTGAGTTTGGTGAAATAGATGAATTCTTTCCGAGCAGACTAGAAATAAACAATTTCTTGTGGGGTTTTTTTTTAACGAGGTGTTGTATGATTTAGGAATGAATATTCGGGGACTTCATTTGCTTGAAAGAAGTAATTGGCCTTCTCCCGCCATTACAATGAAATAAATAAATTCCTGCCGAGGAAAACCCCAAGCCCCGTTCTGATTTTTAAATGGTCGCCCCCTTAAGCCTGAATGTTTATTATTTATAGGACATGCCATTCTATGTGGATGAGTGATGACATGTGTTTTTCTGGTGTTTCGTTTTCCTATGGAGTAAACATGTTCTAGAAAAATTATATTCAGCCTCAGTGTTTACGACTATGAAATCATCTGCAAGTTAAACCGGATCATAGAGAACAGGTATGCTCCAAGCATAACACCTAATTGACATGAAAACAACACATGATGTCATTGGTAAATATTCAATTATTGGATTATAATGCTTTATTTTTAGCAGAGTAAATTAAACTCAGCAATGATACAATAGGGGATAATATGACGCCAATGATGTTGTTGCACATGGCCGATTCCATGTGCTCTGTTTCCAATTTGTGATGCTTCAGTGTTGTGGTCACCACATGTGTTTCTTTGTTTATTTGGTCACTCTTCAGTGAGCCCAACAGCTGATCAGCTGGGCCATTAATTGGGTCTCACTGACCTAGTTGTTCTGAGCATGTGCAGAGGTGATTGTGCAAAATTTGAGTAGCAGAAAATTTTCCATTCACTCTGCAGTGGCACTTGGAGGAGTCAACTACATTTTTGTGTATTGGTGTCACAATGTATTCAGCTAAACTGGCTGATACAAATTTTATGCCTTGGCGGATTTTATAAGGTGAGGGCAATTCATTATTCTATGTTTGAATGCATTTGTAGCGGTTTCTATCTTCATGAGTTATTTATTTTAGTGGAGATTTCCAAACCAAAATATTCAGTGGAATTTTCCACACAAAATTTTTCAGTGGAATTTTCCACACAAAAAAAAAAGTTGTTCAAATTTGGAATGCTTTCATACTAGTTTGCGTTTTTTTTATATTATGGTGACAAATTACAAATCTATAAGTATAATTATGGTTTCTAGTGGAATTTGTAAAAATACAGTATTGCTTGTAGCAAGTCAGTGTAAAATGTGTATTGAAAATTCCAGATGTCCTACTGACCATGTGACCATGTGATTGTCGAATTGTGGAATTTGTGGTTAAAAATTCAGAAGTCGCATATGCTTGTAAGTTGATTGTTTATATTACATAACGCAATTATTGCAGATGGTTGATGCTTGGTTTCAATTGATTTTTTATGCCTCTAAATGGCCCACTCTGGTGCTGAGGTGGTGTAAAACATAAACTCAACTCAACTGATTTTTTATGTTAAATATTTCTGAATCATTCTTGTATTTGATTCTTTTAACTATTAATTTAGATATCCACTGTTATAATGGTCAAAAAATGAATTTCCATAATTAATGGACAAAAATACAAAAACAAAAGTTTAAATGTTTATTTTTAAAAACTTTAGCTTAAAATGTAATGTTCTTTATTACTTAGACGCTTATTTGATATATTTACTCTTGATTTTATAATTTATTTGTGCATTATATTTATACTTGATTTATTTCTTATTTGTAGATTTACCTATCTGTGATGGTGTAAATAAAGATACTTCTACAATCTACATATTCAAGTTTTATATTCAACCGCAAGTCCGCAAAAGTAAATAAGCATCGCATTGAAGATCATCTCTGACCCGAACCATGGCAGAACAAGAAGAACAAGATAAATTGAAATTGTCTCGTCGACAATACAAGGCAGCTATAACCAAGTTTATGAACAAGTTGACGAGACTGATGGCCGAGAAAGATGTGGAACAAGTCAAAGAATTTGCCACCAAGATGAGTGCATCATTCAAGAAATTCGAAGAGACACACGAGTCCTATGTATCTCTCATTGATGATATTGACGTAAGTGAGGATGAGGATAAATATTTTTTCGCTGTAGAAAAAGACTATGCAGATTCACTTATCAAAGTTCAAGATTGGTTAGACAATACGCTTGGTTCTAATACACAAGCAGATTCGAAATCTAAAATTGAAGATTCAGATGTTAAACTATCATCGTCGCTCCACTCTGAAATGATGGGTGTGATGACTTTTTCAAAAGTAAAAGTTGAACCTTTCAAGGGAGATCCCCTTAAATATCACACATTTATCGCAACTTTTGAACAGTCAGTTGAGAAGGTAACGTCTGATGACAAATTGCGACTGACCAAGTTATTGGAATTGACAAAAGGTACCGCTTACGATGCCATACAGCCTTGCATCTTAATGAAAGAGGGTGGCTATCGTGAGGCCAGATCCATACTTCAGAAACGTTTCGGAAATCAGCATTTGGTTGTTCAGAGTGTTCTCAACCGATTACGTCATGGTAAGGAAGTTCGTACGGCTGAAGAAATGCGTGCATTGTCAGATCAATTGTCAAGTACTTTGATGATCGTTGACCAGCTTGGGAAGCTAAAGGATTTTGATTGCCAAAATTTGATTTCCGAGATTGTCGGCAGATTTCCTTCCTTCATCCGTGATAGATGGAGGAAACGGGCAGTTGGGGCCAAGATAGACGCGGGTGATTATTTGGGTCTCAATGATATGGTGAAATTCATTGAACGAGAGGTAGAGGTTGCTACAGACCCAGTGTATGGAAACTTCCGGGCCAAAGGTCGTGAAGAAAAGTTTGGCCAAAAGAAGACTTCAGTCGCCTCATCCTCATTTGCAACTGGAACTTTTGTGCGTCCGCCCTGTGTTATGTGCTCTCAGGAGCACAAGTTGATTCACTGTGAACAATTTAAAGGTATGATGTCATCAGAAAGGGTGAAATTTGTGAAAAACAAGGGTCTATGTGAAATTTGTTTGTATGCAAATCATGTTACAGAAAATTGCAGAAGTACTTATGTTTGTAATGTCACTGGATGTGGTAAGAAACATTCCAAATTTCTGCATGTTTCTCAATTTAATCATGTACAAAAAGGTGGTGAAGCCAGGAAGGTTACAAATGCAAACATAGATATCAGTGGTAAGCCGCAGGTGTTCATGCCAGTTGTATCTGTTCAGGTCAATACGGGTTACAAAACTAGTGCTCTGTTAGACACTGCCTCTAGCAGTACTTTTTGCTCTCGTGATTTGGTCAAGACGTTAGGAGTTAGTGGTGAGGTTATGAAATATACCCTCAACACTTTGAATAAGTCCAATGAAGTTATGAAGTCTGAAGTTGTCAATATCAGTGTTTCTTCCCTTGATGGCAGGGAAACCATCGATCTTGTGAATGTGCTAGTTGTAGATAGGATTCCAGTGAGTTTGCCTTCCGTAAATATTTCTTCATTCCAGCATCTGAAAGGCTTGGCCATTCCTTGTACAGGTGGGAACGTCCAAATTCTCATTGGTCAAGATCATGCTGAAGCTTTAGTTCCGTTGGAGGTAAGAAGGGGCAACAAAGGTGAGCCGTTTGCCGTGCGAAGCATGTTGGGCTGGACCTTGAATGGCCCAAATTGTGTTGTCAATCCGGTGGGGTGTAACGTTATTTCGCATTTCGTTAGTGCAAGAGCTTCTGTCGATTCCGATATCAATGTGTTGTGGAATGTTGAAAATGAAGGCATCACTGACGATACTTCCTGGTCCATTGAGGACAAGAAAGTAATCAAGTTGTGGGATTCTGAGTGTAGATTAGTGGATGGTCGGTATCAAATTCCTATCCCGTGGAAGTCAGGAGTTCAGGTTCCTAACAATTACATCATGGCATTGTCTAGACTGAAGGCAACCAAGAGAAGTCTGGTGAAGCGTAGTCTCTATGCGCAATATGATGGTGAGATGCAGAAGTTGATATCCAAGGGTTATGCAGAAAGAGTTGTTGATGATGACCTGTCTGAGTCAAGAGTTTGGTATTTGCCACATCAAGCAGTAGTTTCGGACAAAAAGCCTGGCAAGATACGCATTGTCTTTGATTGTGCGGCCAAGTTTAATGGTGAATCTTTGAATGAGAAATGTTTTCAAGGGCCAAATCTTAGTAACAGTTTGTTGAATGTTCTTTTGCGTTTCAGAGAGCATTCGTATGCTATGGTTGCCGATGTTGAAGCTATGTACTACCAGGTTGTGATTCCAAAGGAGGATAGGGATGCTTTGCGTTTCCTGTGGTTTGATGATTCAGGTGAACTTGTATGTTACAGGATGACACGCCATGTCTTTGGCGGTATATGGTGTTCTTCTAGTTCCACGTACGCTTTGCGACGTGTGTTGTTTGACAATGACAATGTAGATCCTTTGGTCTCTGATGTTATTAGGAGGAGTTTTTATGTAGATGACTGCTTGAAATCCCTTCCTTGTCGGGAGCAAGTTCTAGATGTTGTACGTGGTACAATTGATGTCCTTTCTCAGGGAGGTTTTCATCTCACAAAATTTGTGATCAATGATGAGGAGTTATTGAATTCAATTCCTATTAGTGAGCGAGCTAGTGATGTTGAATTTCTCAAGGATTTGAAAGGCAAAGTTCTGGGCATAGGTTGGAATGTCGAAAGCGACGAGTTCTGTTTTCAGGTCAATCTTGATCCAGGTTGTGAAGTTGCATTGACTCGACGGAAGATGTTGAGTATGTTGGCATCGATTTATGATCCACTTGGATTGGTGAGTCCTGTCATTATTTGTGGGAAGTTGCTGTTACAAGAAGCAACTACTCGGAAGTTGTCATGGGATGAGAGGATCCCAGATGACTTACTTGGAAAGTGGTTGCAGTGGTGTCAATCTCTCAGTGGTCTGGAAGGATTTGGTATTCCTAGATGTATCAAACCCTTCATGTTTAATGATGCAGTTTTAGAGTTGCATCATTTCTCAGATGCCAGTCAGGTGGCATATGGCTGTTCTAGTTATTTGAGGAGTATTAACAAAGACGGCCAAATTTGTGTGGCTCTTATCATCAGCAAGTCTAAAGTGGCTCCTATCAAGTCTCTGACAATTCCTCGATTGGAGCTGCAGGCTGCGGTATTAGCCGCGAAGATGGATGCCACATTGCGAAGGGAATTAGATCTTGATCTTGGTCCCTCACATTTTTGGACAGATAGTGAGATTGTCTTGAGGTACATAGTAAATGAGTCACGTCGTTTCCATGTATTTGTTGGTAACAGGATTAGTGTAATTCAGCAGCATTCGCAGCCCGATCAGTGGCACTTTGTAGCAGGGGTTGAAAATCCTGCTGATCTCTTGACAAGGGGAGAATCTCCAGAAAGTCTTCAAAGCAGTAGGTGGTTAATAGGTCCACAGTTTCTTCATTGTTACAAGGCCGATTGGAAGTCAAAGCAGGTTGACGCTTCCTTTGTTCCCTTGAATTCGGAGGATCCAGAAGTCCGTACAGACACTTGTCTCTTGACAAGCGATGACAGTGATCCAATGGATAAACTCGTTGCGCATCATTCTAGTTGGTACTCCTTGAAACGGGCTGTTGCTTGGCTTTTGAAGTTCAAGTCTTACCTCAGAAATGGTAGAAATAAGATCCAGAAGGGTTTGAATGTAGAATTGCTTCGAGATGCTGAGATTTCAATTTTGAGACATGCACAAAGTTGTCATTATCAGAGTGACATCAAGTTGTTATCTAAGGGTCAGAGTGTGTCCAAATCTAGTGCATTGTGTTCTTTAGATCCAGTTTTGGATAATGATGGCATAGTGAGGATTGGCGGTAGGTTGAAACATGCAAGAATGGTTGAAAATAGTAGGTGTCCTTACTTAGTTCCTCATGATCATTCTATTGCCAAGCTCATTGTGGCCGATTTCCATAATGTTGCTCATTGTGGCACAGAATGGGTTCTTAGTGAGACTAGAAAAAGGTATTGGATTACTCGTGCTCGCAGACTTGTCAAGTCAGTTTCTCATGGTTGCATGTTCTGCAAAAAGATGTTTGCTCAACCTTGTTCACAAAAGATGGCTGATTTACCTCCAGAAAGAGTGGAGGACGGTAACCGACCATTCACGTATACTGGAATGGACTGCTTTGGGCCATTTTTGGTGAAACAGGGTCGAGCTGAAGTTAAGAGATATGGTTGTCTCTTCACATGCATGAATACTCGTGCAGTGCATATTGAGAAGTTGAATACGTTAGAGACAGACAGTTTCTTGAATGCTTTCAGAAGATTTGTGTCTAGGAGAGGTGTACCAAAGAAGGTCTGGTCCGATAATGGTACTAATTTTACTGGTGGTCGTGCGGAAATTCTTAGGAATTTGAAGGAAGTCAATCAACAGGTTCTTCATGAATTTGGGCTACGTTTGGATTTGCAATGGCATTTCAATCCTCCTACAGCTTCGCACATGGGCGGAGCATGGGAGCGTTTAATTCGCACTGTTCGCAAAGTTCTGTTAGGATTGCTTGGCAAGGATTGCCGCCTCTCGGATGAGGGTTTGGAAACTCTTTTCTGTGAGGTTGAGTTCATCATGAATGGCAGGCCTATAACCAAGGTCAGTGATAGTGTGCTTGATGCTCCTCCTTTGACTCCAAATCACTTGCTTATGTTGTCCGAGGGTATCTCATTGCCTCCAGGTGTTTTCATTGAGAATGATTTGTATCGACGCAGGTGGAGACAAGTTCAGCATCTCGCCAATACTCTTTGGAGACGCTGGCTGAGGGAATATTTGCCAGAGTTGCAGGTGCGAGCAAAATGGCATCAAACCAAAGCCAATCTCAAGGCTGGAGATCTAGTCTTAGTTTTCGGAGAGAACACTCCACGGGGTCTGTGGCCCATGGGTGTTGTTGAGGAAGTTTATGAGAGTGATGACGGAAATGTTCGTTCTGCTAGTGTTCGTACAAAATCCTCTTGTCTGACGAGACCAGTTACTAAATTAGTACTTCTTGAAGGTTCGATTTAGAGTCATTGTAGATATTTCCATAATTTTTGTATTTAGAGTAGAATTAGACTTTTTAGTGTTGAATCAAATTGATTCAAGGTGGGGTGTGTTGCACATGGCCGATTCCATGTGCTCTGTTTCCAATTTGTGATGCTTCAGTGTTGTGGTCACCACATGTGTTTCTTTGTTTATTTGGTCACTCTTCAGTGAGCCCAACAGCTGATCAGCTGGGCCATTAATTGGGTCTCACTGACCTAGTTGTTCTGAGCATGTGCAGAGGTGATTGTGCAAAATTTGAGTAGCAGAAAATTTTCCATTCACTCTGCAGTGGCACTTGGAGGAGTCAACTACATTTTTGTGTATTGGTGTCACAATGTATTCAGCTAAACTGGCTGATACAAATTTTATGCCTTGGCGGATTTTATAAGGTGAGGGCAATTCATTATTCTATGTTTGAATGCATTTGTAGCGGTTTCTATCTTCATGAGTTATTTATTTTAGTGGAGATTTCCAAACCAAAATATTCAGTGGAATTTTCCACACAAAATTTTTCAGTGGAATTTTCCACACAAAAAAAAAGTTGTTCAAATTTAGAATGCTTTCATACTAGTTTGCGTTTTTTTTATATTATGGTGACAAATTACAAATCTATAAGTATAATTATGGTTTCTAGTGGAATTTGTAAAAATACAGTATTGCTTGTAGCAAGTCAGTGTAAAATGTGTATTGAAAATTCCAGATGTCCTACTGACCATGTGACCATGTGATTGTCGAATTGTGGAATTTGTGGTTAAAAATTCAGAAGTCGCATATGCTTGTAAGTTGATTGTTTATATTACATAACGCAATTATTGCAGATGGTTGATGCTTGGTTTCAATTGATTTTTTATGCCTCTAAATGGCCCACTCTGGTGCTGAGGTGGTGTAAAACATAAACTCAACTCAACTGATTTTTTATGTTAAATATTTCTGAATCATTCTTGTATTTGATTCTTTTAACTATTAATTTAGATATCCACTGTTATAATGGTCAAAAAATGAATTTCCATAATTAATGGACAAAAATACAAAAACAAAAGTTTAAATGTTTATTTTTAAAAACTTTAGCTTAAAATGTAATGTTCTTTATTACTTAGACGCTTATTTGATATATTTACTCTTGATTTTATAATTTATTTGTGCATTATATTTATACTTGATTTATTTCTTATTTGTAGATTTACCTATCTGTGATGGTGTAAATAAAGATACTTCTACAATCTACATATTCAAGTTTTATATTCAACCGCAAGTCCGCAAAAGATGTAACTGCTAAATTGATGAACAATTCAGACAATTACTTCATTGTGTCTACGCAAAAGCTGCAGCAAAATTAATTCCACGAGACAATAAGAGAAACACTGATTTGGAATGTTCTATTTTTAGGCCTACTATTGCATCACACAAAATTGTATTCCTGTATGAATTGACAGAGAGGTGCAACTCAGGTTGATCTGCACAACCATCATTATATCAGAGCAAACAAGTATTATTATTGTAAATTAGGCATTCTTTGAATCATCCACAAACCAATAAAATAGGCAAAAATGTTCCGAACAAATCATATTTATAATATTAAATCAATTTGTTCAAAATGACATTAGAATCACATACATATACACATGCTGTAAGACACAGGCGTCCTGCAGGTAGACTTTTTCTTGGTGAGCGGGATGACATCATAATCAAAATTTGCCCAAAATCCAGATTTTATACCATTTCATTATCTTTTTAACCACTGATTATTTATAATATGCATTTGAGTTGCTTACCCTCCCTCCTCCCTTGTTACACTTTGCTTTCAAAAGGTATGGATCCTCTTTGTAGCACCACTTTGCATAATAATGTAATTAGAAGGACTAGCAAACAGGAATTTGCATATAATAAAACAAAACATGATACATTAGGGTGGGCTGAAAAAATTGTTTTTTGGAATTTCAATATGCCAGTGGTATAGAAAGTTGGCTATGGCCAAACATTGAAAATTGGTGCAAAAAAAATTTTGTGGCATGCAACTTGTGCCGGGCCACTCCAGCTTTTATGAAAATGCATATTTTCAGCCATTTCGCATGCTTTTTTAGACCATTTTTTGGCCTGAGTCAGCTTCCTTGGTGTCAGAAGGCTCAATGGCATGCTTAAATCTTCATTGAAGGCCATTTTGGATAAGAAACACCATAAACAGTTGGCTTATATTTAAGATATAGCCATATCTGGGAAAATGTTGGGAATCAGAATTTGGCCCTTTTTTCTAAAAATTGCCGGAAAAAAATTGAAAATATCAGAATTGACCCCACAAAAAATGATTACAAGGGAATTGTAATTGCCCCGAGTCCTCCCCAACACCCTAAAAAATATTTCCAGTGTATTATCTGCATCAATTTGTGGTTTTAGTTTCCAGAATAGGGGCAATTCCGTGAAGTCATATTTACAGATTTGACACTTTAGAAGCTTGTGTAGCCCTACCATTACATCTCAGTTATTTCATTGTAAATAGGGATGAGGTCAATTAATAGGGGTATCAGACAAGCCATCAACCAAAGCTCCAAGTGCAATAGGAGCTGAGCTACAATGTGAAATGTCATCGTGTCGAACATACAGCGCGAGAGTACATCCGACAACATGACATTTTGCTTTATAGCTCAGCTCCTATGGGTTGTTTTTCAATCGGGGTACATGGTTTTGTCTCAAGGGGGTCAAAAATAAGGGTCCTTTTTTTGTGGGCAAATTAACTTTTTTCTGTTGCAATATATCATGCCTTGTATTTCTGAAAATTTTAGGGCTACAAGTGTTCTGAATTTTTTTTTATTTGACTTTTTGTGTCATGTTATTGCTAAAATGACCAAGGTCAGCTATTCCGTTCATCCCTCTATTATTGGAAGTATAGAACCCCTAGTTGTATCGGCTTCTGCCGAGATGATAGGCAGATTTATGACAATGAAAAATCATCTTACTTGCTTAATTTTGGCCAAGCACTTTGCCCGCATCAAGGAAAACAGACATTGCAGGAACCAATTTTTGCAACACTAATACAATATCCTCTTCATAGCAGTCCCTATCTGCCATTGACCCAATGACCCATCATTTTCACAGACTGGTCGCTCTGGAAGAACTATGAGCACAACTCTACCAAATTTCATTGGTTTATTCCTAATGATAGTCATGGTATGGCCAGCTGAATTTAACAAATATAGTTCATTCGGAGAGGACACTTATATTGACATGAAAGTATTTAGAATATAAAGTCTGCATGGCATACTTCTAGGTGTTTCGGGTAAATCAGAACTTGAAACACTATTTACTGATACCACCAAGGATGTTCTTGATAAATTGGCAATGTCCATTTCATATGCATTTAGTTTGAGGCTAGCTGGCTGCACAGTGCACATGGAAATGGACAAGGCTGCTCCCACACCACATTATTAATGGCACATCAACAGAAACGCCACCACCACAATAATTTTGTACAAAGAAATGGTCCCATGCAGTACATCTACTTCAATACAAAACTAAAAAGCAAAAAAGTACATTGCTTTTCCTGTCAAATATTTGTCCTATCCGACTTGAATAGTAAAGTGCCTTGTTTCGAGTGTACGGCTGTATTAAGTACTGATGATATTAATATACTAGCATAGTACCCGTGAAAAAATATTATAAGTGTATGGGACCAAAGCCAGATGAAGATGTTGCAGGAAGTAAAAGACAGCAACTGGCAAGTGTTGATGGATGAGGAATTAGTAGTTTGGCTGGAGTAGCGTAAAACATCCGTGAATTTATAATAGGATTGTAATATGAGTATGTTCCAGAAGGGTTGTATTGTATAGAATGGCTGTTGGGTAAATCGAGATTACATAATCATATATAAGTTCGGGAAGATGTGAAAAGAAATGAGATTTAGGTCACAAAGTTGAGGCAAATGTGAGACAGTGATATTTGAATTGCATGGTAGTATTGAAGGCATAATTGCTAAATTATGGAACATCATAAATGCCTAGATGGACTATACTATGATGAGAAATTGTCGTTGGTGGAAAATGTTAAGAAATGATTTGACACACTCTGAGACTAACATTTTATGATTATCGCAGGAAGTTGGTAACAAAAAAAGTGCATGTGGGACAGCATGCAAAAATATTTAGTGGATGGAAAATGTTTGTTTAAATTAGTCGTCATTAAAAAAGATTTGCAGGAATGGTTTTCAAATGGAAGTGAGTAGCATAAACTCAGGAGTGATTGAATATGTCATGTGAACATGAACTTCTCATGCTAAGAATGAAATGGACATCAGTTGAATAATACGTTGAGAAAATTGATTATATTTTTCCTGATTATATTGTAGAGGCTAGAAGGGCTGGCTGTCTATCTACATCAGTAAATGGCATACTTATAGTTGAAATGAGAAGTGAGAAAGATATGCAAGAGAAACTTCCCCACAACTTTGAATAGCAGACTGTGGTGCCCTCTGCCATAAACTTCCTGGAGGAGAACATTTCTGACCTGATTAAGGACTGGGCAAAATGTCCTATGTGGAATGTTTGGATAGTTAAGCATGAAATAAACATGGATTGTAGAGGATATATGTATGTTTGAAGGATAGCAGGCCTTATTGCAAGAGAGAATGACAGCAAGGTAGAGTATGGAAAATGTGGTTGTGATTGATGAAGGAGTGAATGAGGCAAACTGGTAACAACAAAGTTCCAAAGATAGTGTTGTTATGTTAAGATGGACCCAACTGAAAAGGATATAACATAGACAACACAATCATCAGAAATTTCCAAGGTAATAGCTGTTTAAATCTCAATTGAAGTGATGAAGCAAAATACATATCAACCATATTCAGAAGAGTCCATAGGAAGTGGCAATCGAGTATTTGTTCAGTTTATAACGATAAATTATATCAGTAAGTGTGCACATACCAAATATCAAATGTTAGGGATAACAATTAGCAAGATTATACCCTTAGATATGTGACACAAACCAAAATACCGACTTTTTGTTTGGAGAGGACGGAGAGGACATAGACATTTGACAGGCTCAATTCAGCATAAGCATCAATGTTGTGAAGATGTGCTCTGTCAGTGTCTCAAGCACTATTAGCACTACAGTTTTGATGTCTTGAAAGTTGGGCATGTCCGTTTATTTGGAAATTACAGCCATTTTTTCCAGTTTTCTGCACTACGAGCATCGCACAGTTTCTACAACTGAAATGAAACACTTACAGAAACTTTGTCTGATCTATTGAAGGAGTATTTCTATAAAATAAAAATGCTATGAATTTGGTGTTATTGCTGTTTTAGCCGACCCAATTTCGGAGAGGACAATATTTGACGGAATTGACCTTTAAGTATTCAATGCAGGATCCTGAAGAGACTAATCATAGTTGTTGCATGTAATTGTACAGTTGAACTTCTGGGACCATATTGAAAGTGTTTGCACTTTGGTTTAAACTTACTGGTAACTCAGGACTGAAAAATCTGCATTGATATTTGCCTAATTTGCAAATGAGACAGTCAATTTTCGTCAAAATCACACAAATCAATTTTTATCTGGCAGTTATCAACCGATTTTAACAATTCTTTCACTACTGTAGGTCCGTCTCAGTGTGTTAAATCATTCAGTATGACGTTTTTTCCACACATACGCATAGAATTTCTGGTATTTTAGATATTGTGTGACTTTCCAGAGCGTACCCCGATTAAAAGACAACCCCTATTGCACTTGGAGCTTTGGTTGATGGCTTGTCTGATACCCCTATTACCTGGCCTCGTCCCTATTTAACAATGAAATAACTGAGGTGTAATGGTAGGGCTACACAAGCTTTTAAAGTGTCAAATCTGTAAATCTGACTTTGCAGAATTGCCCCTATACCGGTCCCTGAAACCACAAATTCATGCAGGTAATGCACTGGAAGTGATTTTTAGGGCATTGGGGACAAGTTTGACAAGTTTGACAAGTTTTATTTGGGAATCCAAAGTTCAGCAGGAACTGTTTTGGCTTTGGAGCCCTCATAAACAACTTTCAACACATAAATATATATATAAATACAAGTAAGAATAATATCACAATTACAGAAATGACATGAAAAATCAGTTTGATAAAATTTGATAAAACAGTCAGAATTGTGTATAGTCATAAAATCATATTTAAAAACATCTTAAACCCACAATTAAAAATAGAGTTATTCTAAGAGTTCATATGTAAGTGTCCTATGACCATTTTTTTAAAATTCTTGAAAGTATCACAGTCTCTGATGTTTGATGGTAAGGAATTCCAAGCCTTTGGGAGGACTCGGGGTAACTACAATTACTTGTAATCATTTTTTGTGGGGTCAATTCCGATATTTTCATTTTTTTCGGGCAATTTTTGGCAAACAAAGGCCAAATTCTGAATCCCAACATTTTCCCAGAAATGGTTATATATATATATATATATATATATACACTGAAATTCACTAATAGGGATCAATTCATGTCTCCCGGGTCTCCAGGGTTGGAATATTCCTAAATTTAGTTTTCAGTTGCCCCATTGTGTTCATTGTTTTGTAATTTTGCCAGTACAACAAATTCTAGGGGCAGCGACTGGATTAAGTGTGAATAACTTCACATTATTCATAAAAAATGATACATACGTTACCGTCTCCAACCCTGACTTAAGACACACATCTTTGCCACTTGGATTGGCAACTTTGTGGAGTTGCATTATTTCATTTTCCCCTGATTCTGTATCATAACAGCCTCCAAATATTCTAATGATTTCTGATTATTGCAAATATCTTACTGGAGATAGCCAAATGAACCTTTGTCTCCTACAGTCTGATACATACGTTACCACTATGTTCAAGAGCCACACATAGTTGCCTGAACTGAATTTTTTTATGCTCAATCTCTGAAATCACTCACATATTTTGCTGTTACTTGAAAACAAAACTCCTTTTTTTGTCAAATTATAATCCCCAAGTTTGATTAATGATAGAGTGGCTAAAAGTCAGCAGTTATATTTCTGTTGATACATACGTTACCACACATATGGAAGCTAAACAATTGTACAAAACATCTGATGTTAGTCACACATAAAATGCTTATTATTAGTTAGATTGATGTATAGCATAAACATAACTACAACTACTAAGTTAGTCCTGGCTATATGTCAAAGTATACCCTGAAAATACATACGTTACCGATACATACGTTACCAGTAATTAGGGGTCAATAAATGGGCTCATGCTGTCCAGAAGAAACTGTTGAAGCTGGAGCTAGGAAATTTTACACAGGTCTCCAGGGTACAAAATGATGACCCTCCATTAAATTTTAAGTTACTATGGTTACAGTTGCCATGGTCACACAAAAGTGAGCATTTTTTAAGTATTTGGCCTTCCACTAAATTCATCTCAAGAATAACCAGAAGTAATTCATTTTCATTAATTGGAATGACAGTGACGTTTGCTTCCACAACAAGTTATTTTCAGACAGAAAGAAAGTTACTTTAATTTTTTGCATGGTTCAAAAACTTGAGACTATGGATCTAGTTCACAATTTTTAGGGAACTTTCTCCAGAGAGCACCCAGTGGCGCATTTAGTGGCGGGTGGGCATTGGGCCATGTCCTCTCTGGCCCAAAATTATGGAGAAGATTGTAAAAGCTACAAGAAACCGCATATTCGTCACGATTTTTGCTGAGGCAATTTTTAGATATGCCCCTGAGTGCCCCCAGCCTCCCATTGACTTCAATCTGGTAGACCTATAGATGGCACCTTATCATCTGTCTTATTCAGAATTTATTTGCAGTCTCGAAGTGCTGAAAATACTTTTTTAGAAGACAGAAATATGTAAGTACGCAACATTCAAAAATTCATCACCGCATGTCTAGCAGTTTTTGAGATTTCTTTTTTGTAAGCCCTCAAAATTGGAAAATTCAAACTTTTTTCCAAAATTCTTTGGTATATTGTAAAGTTGGGAAACAAAGATGATTATGAAAAAAAAAAAGAGAATTTTTTATTAACTTCATGGAAGCCACAAAATATAGAACTTTACAAGAGGCCAGCTGAATCTTATCACTTATGAATTGGAATTCTCAAAGTTTTGTGCAAAATAACTGCACCCATCAGTCGTGGGAAGTTGAGCAGATACTTCAAAATGTTGACAAGTGACAAGGACATGATAATGACACTGTTTGCTGGTAGATATTAAAGCTTTTGCGAAATAGTCATTTCCAGACGCTTTCAGGTGTTGTAAGCAGTTAGGGCTTTTATTTAGTTATGTTGATTTAGCATCATTAAAACATCTGACAATGTTAATGTCAATGGTTTAAAAAATGACTGAAAATGTTTCATATATAACACTTTGAGTCAATATGATAGATGAAATAAAGTAATTTCTGTTTGATGTTGCCTTTCTGGATTTTGATACATACGTTACCATTTACTTAATAATTGTCAGTGGAAATTGTGGTCATGATAAGACATAAAATGAACACGAATCTTGCATGGTCATAAGAAGGTGTGTTCATTTCTCTATTTAATTGATTTTTATTCATCCATAACTATTCTGTGGTATTGCTTATTTAAAAAAGAGGTACTTCTTTATATGTGTCATAGGAAAATGTCATATCTACTATATATGGTGGTTTATGGAACAATTATCTCTTATCACAAAACCTGCGAAGTTATTAACTCTAGAAAGAATAAATTCTGGCATATCATTCATGATGATAATGGGAATGAAATTTATTTTTATTTGTCAAAAACCCTTAATAAGCAGGTAACGTATGTATCATAAGTTAAAAACGAGCATCTGGATCACTAATATTGCATTTGCCATATCTTTAAGACAAATAAATTGGTGCAGTTGAAATTGCAGTAACAATTGCATCATATGTGTGTGCTTACTTTGAGTCACTTTCACCATCATCGCAGTACATTTATTTTTGGTCACCTGACAACCCTCAATTGATCCCCATTAGTGAATTTCAGTGTATACCTTAAATATAAGCGACCTGTTTATGGTGTTTCTTATCCAAAATGGCCTTCAATGAAGATTTAAGCATGCCATTGAGCCTTCTGAAGCCAAGGAAGCTGACTCAGGCCAAAAAATGGTCTAAAAAAGCATGCGAAATGGCTGAAAATATGCATTTTCATAAAAGCAGGAGTGGCCCGGCACACGTCACATGCTACAAAATTTTTTTTGCACAAATTTTCATTTTTTGGCCATAGCCAACTTTCTAAACCACTGGCATAATGAATTTCCAAAAAAAGTTTTTTCAGCCCACCCTAATGATACATGTTCATAATTGGAAATTAAACACATGGTTTCAGATGTATCACAGTCTGCCTTGTTGTGACAACTTGTCACAACACATGGCAAGAATTACTATCTCAAACTTTACTTGTGGAAGTTTCGGCAACCAATAATGAAGTGACTCGGAAGATTAACAGCATTAACTGGGCAAGCTGTCCGGTGCAGTAGCCATCATCCTGGGGCAATGACTAATCTAGCACTGGTTGGTCAAAGGGTCAAGGCAATGTCCTGCTAGTTGACCATAATGTCACCACTGTGTCTCCAGAGATGACACATTCTGGACCTCTAGTCTTTGATGCTTGATGTGATGGATTGAACAGAGATTGCTCATCAGGATGGGTATTAGGGTTGCAATTAAAGGAGGGGGAGGGGTGAGTCGAAAGCAAAATATTTTTCAGTGCCTTGGGTGATTTTTTTGTCACTGGTGCCTTGTTTTGCTTCCAAACTTTACTGAATGTTTAAACCTTGATGTTGAACTACTGCACTTCGTATCTGCAGCTGGGTGACCAAGTGGCGTCTGCCTGCTCCGCTGAAGGTCTTTGCCTGCATGGGTTTGAACCCTACTGTATCTTCATGAGCAAAATCCCAGTTGGATGTCGTTCAGATGAGACGTTAAATTTGCGGCCCCTTGTAGTAGTGTAATAGGTAGGTAGTGTAATAAATAAGATCAGGCCATTTCACAACAGAAGAATCATGAGCAATAGAGAGCTGTGTGTCGCCATCTATAAACCACCTCAGGTCAAGATTAGTGTGTAACTTTGAAATTATAAAAATCCTGCAGGATGCACAGGCTTTAGTCTGTTCTCTTGTGTAGCTAAACTGGCTCCCGTGAAAATGTCATGTTAAAATTTGCAATCCTGGTGTTTCTGGATCAGAATTTTGTGTAGAATTCAAAAATCAATGATTGCATTTTTTTCTGATCACATCTTCCCACTCAAATTCAAGATGGCGGACAAGATGGCCGCTGATGCTGTGAACAGTCATATTTTTCAGCAAATCTATGCTTATTTGCAATCTTTGGATTGATTTTATGTATTTTCCCTGGCTTTATGTTAAGAAATGAACAAACAACTTAAATTATGGAAAGCAATGATAATTTTAATGCCAAAAAGAATAATCTTATCAATACATACAGTACAGCGGCAATCAAAAAAGTGTCCGAACAGAAATGTACTTTATCAGAAACGAAAGCTGTCATCATTAACTATAATCTGAAGTTTACTGCATAATACAATGTCATATAGTCCTACATATTTTAGAAATGGTCTATAAAACAGAACAAATAATAATTAAATCATCCAAACAATCTTCTATTCTATGATTACATGACATAATTATTACATACAAAATTACAACTGATTCATCAAGTCACTAAAGCTATCCGTGTACAGTGCAGGACTTCTCATAAGGAAATATCACAACTATAATTATCAGAATTGATGTAATTAACCAATTTCTTAAAAAGTATCATTTTCATCAGATGAAGTGTCATCATGAGATACAGTGTCAGTGTTGGTGCATACCTCTTCATCGGCTCCACAAAGACAGAAGTCAGTGCACACAAGATCATTATGGCGGCATGAACACCAACTTGCACAATTGTTCTTTTTTGCATCCACATTTAATCAGCTGAACAACAGCATCAGGGGCAGGAGGAAACAAAGTTGTAACAGGAAGGTATTTTCCATTTTCAAATGTCCAGCCAAATTCAAAGGGATCCAATATGGCTGGCTTTGGCACAATGTCATTTTGCCAAACTATTGCTTGGTACCGGGCTCTGAGAACAGCTTGTTGCTCCTTTTGTTGGTGGTAGCTTTTGCCCTTGGGATTGATTTTTCTTGAAGCACTGCCAGCGGGTCTTTGCAACATCTTTTATTTTTGTTTGTGTATCATACAATTGGCAAACATAGTTTTCAACTCCTGCTTGGATGGATTCTTCAGGTTCGTCATGTTGACCAGGAACCAGGAAAGCTTTTATCACTTCATCATCAACCATACAGAAGACCTTCTAACATGTAAATTTACCCTTTGTTGCAAAATATCCAGTTATGCCTGCACCTGAGAAAGCATGAAAACCTGGTACCTAGCGTTGTAGCCTTTTCCTCTCCCAGCTTTTCATGTATCTGGTTCCCCGAAATAGCTCTCCGTTTCCTCCAGTACCCATTACGGAGTTTGTTTCCTTGCCAAGCTGTGGAATGTGTCCAACTGCCAGAACAAGAACATCTGTGTCTTGAGAGAAGACCTCCACAACATCAGCACCACTTTAAGCTGTGTCTGCCGCATGCAAGATTAAATGACCATCCACCTCCTCGTGTGTGCATTCAAGAGTTGGAAATTTCAGCCAGTTGACTTTACTTTTTCCCTTGAAGTTACTATGAATGTATCTACCTTGTTCTGAAAGAAACTGACGCACTTTTTTGCTGGGTCTCAAGTGAGTTCGTCTTTTGTTTTGAAACTTGACAGAAATTGCCTCATGCTCACATTGGCAATAGATGTTCTGTCATCGACATGAGAGTTAATTTGCTGCACTGTCCCAACTCTTTTTTTTTTCGGATGGGATCTTTTAAAGAGTGCGCATTGAGAGCATAGTTGTCGGGAATTTGCCTCGACGTCTAGAACAAATGTTCTGGAAAATCCTCACTTGTCTTGGCATTTTTTGGCTTCCCACGGGCTTGAACTATCGTCATTCCATCTAGTACAGCAGCTTTAATAGGACATTCTGGTAAGGCCTGAGACACTCTATCCTCATTTAATGTTTGCTCCAGCCAAGGCATTAGCTTGCTTTTGACAGTACACATAGCAAGAGATCCATCTGACAGAAAGACAGATTGTGGTATGGCAGTGAACTCACAAGACTTAATTGCATATTGCAAGTCATTCGAAACCAGATATTAATGGAGCCAGTATTGATCCTTGTTGCAGCAAATTCAACTGCTTTGGCCTGTTTCATCCGGTGAACATATGCATCAAAACGTCTCTGCAAAGCTGGTGTAAGTTCATGAGGCTTACTTACCACTCTGAGTACTCTACAATCCAAGCATTTCAAGAGCTTCCTCAGACAGTCTTGCAATCTCAGGAGCTGTTAGGAAAAATCTGTCAAAAGCATTGTCATTGAGCGTAATCCCCACCAAAACTCCATGACTTTCATCCATTTATTCAGATACTCTATACTATGGTCTGCCCCAATTTGCACAGAATGGTGTTTGATTTCTGTTAACACTGAAATTTCCATCTGCAAACTCCGGCCAGATCATTGGATTTGATGTGTCCGAAGAATTCATTTCTGCCAGACAGAGTTGCAACGTACTGTTATTCTTATGTTAGTTATGTGCAAAAAGCTTATTTGCACAGCCGATCCAGTGACTCGAAGTGAAGTTTCCAGTCACATTCACATGTTGCTCTCACAAACTGGAGGATGGCATGGACTTGCAGTATGTACTACCGAATGAACTTGAACAGGCTTGATGCAGACTCCTTATCTTTGATTTGATTTGCTTCCAGGAAGACTACAAATTGGTCAGTTGATGTCCTGCAAGGATGACTCTTGGCAAGCATGTGCAATTTCATTGGAAAAGTCAAGGCATTTAATGGCGTTTGGATGTAATCTTACAAATTCTGCCCCATATAATTCAAACAGTGCTTGCTGAGTGGTTTGGTGACTATTAAAGCTTGTTTCATATGATTTCCATCAAGGATCTGTTTTGTAGTTTGTGGGCCATAAAGGCCAGACATAATCCATGCCTCATCAATGCTGCTTATGCACTGTCTTCCACATAAGCTCCAAGTGCTCTCAATGAGGTCATGCCGATGTGCAGCTCACCAATGCGAAGAATCCATTTGTCTCTGTATTCTGGATATGACATATGCAATTTTTTGGCCTTTTCATAGATCTGCATGTCTAAAGTAACAACTGTTTTATTGTTTGCACCCACTATTGCTGTATTGTATTCTGGGCTTGCTTTAAAATGGTAAGTAATGTCTGCCAGTCATTTGGGGGCTCAGGAATCAATGGCGGTGCATCCACAATTGTGGTGGGCTGTCAGTGAATTGTAAACAGCCCAAGTTGGAATGTCTTTTGGAGATGGATAACCATCAGAGATTTAGCAGCACAGTTCGAGAAGTCAGCCAGGCCAGGTCTTTGAGGGCCAAGGGTTGCAGTATTTGTGAGGATTTGTAAACTTCATACACTTGATCAGTGATGTCAAAATCCTGCAGTTGGCCTACTTCTGATTGCGCTGCCACTTATTTATTATGTAGCCAATTAAAAATGCAAGGGAACTCCTGACAAAAGCAATAAGATTAAACATGTATATATGGGTTACAAAAAGGAATTGATTCTTCGGTTGCTGCCTTACCGCAGTTGTCTGGAACAAGAGAAACTAATGATTGCCCTGCTACTTTAGTTACAATCATGGATAACAATGCATCAAATATTACTTTTAAGGCTTTGAAACCTACAAAAATGAATTCCTTGACCCTAAAAATACAGAAAATGACCTGTCAATTGTTAATCTATGTTAAATATGGACCGAAATAGGTCGAAAATGCTTCTCGACAGTCATCTTGGCGGCCATCTTGGATTTTACAGGAAGTTCCGTTCGAAAAAAATGCAATCATTCAAAAACGTGTTCTATGCACCCAAATCTACAAGCAAATGCATGTTTGCCAATTTTAACATGCAAGTCCCACGGAATTACACAAGAGAACAGACTACTTGTCAATTAAATCAATGTGTCACATAACTATCGATACACTGTTTCCAAAAAAATATGAAACAAATAGCTTTTAAATGTGAAAGATTAGGTAGACTAAAAATTTTGTTGGAGAACCATGGTGACCAAGAACTTGAACAGTCACTCACATGCAATTGTTCTAGATCCCACAGGAGTGTCCCATAGTTAATATAGAATTGCAGTGACATTTCTATGCAAGGTAAGTGTATTTTATTATCTTAGTGGTGTGTGAATGGACTGTAGACTGCTTGGTAAAACAAGGAAGAAACGTTTACTGATTCTTTTAGCCATCTCCAGTGCCTTCTGGTGGATAGCTAAACTTTCTCCATCTCTCTGTCCCCACATATCTTTATCTATGATAAACTGTTTTTTTGTCATCATTATAATCTTTTTTCTCTTTTCAGATCTCAAGCAAAAAAAAACAACTAACAACCCTTTTCCCAACAAATAAAATAAAAACCCCTCCCCATCCTCAAAAAATGAAACCCCTGATGAGTGAAAAAACAACTTATTTATGAATAGCCATTCGACTGGGGTGAGCGTATGGTCCTTAGCATGTGGGTTCAATGGCTTTACATATTTGTCTTTTGTTTTTTCCTATCGTACAATGTATTTCTTGAGGCACTTGATGGAACCTTGAGGAAATAAAGTTTATTTGAACTTCATTTACGAACATTGCAAAAAATATCGTTTCATTTGATTCAGAAAAAAGCCTAAACAGGAGGGTTTCAGATCTTTTTCAAATTTAAAGTTAATTAATCTCCATACATGCAATTTCCCACTCGGCCTTCAATGGCCGATTGAGTTTCCCCACATCATTGAAACACAATCACTCAGCCCATTTTCCAGATCAAGGATCCCCATAAATCTACATTGTTTCAATGCATTCACAGGCCACACCCTTCATCATGGCACAAAGCTGAATACCTTGACAACTTTCTGACTTCACAACTTGAATGACATTTTAAAATGGATTTGTCGACTTTGCCAAGTAATTTTAAAAGGGATGATCGCAAGTAACATATCAACTTTCCTGGAATGGCTGAGTGGATGTCTTCTCCTTCTGGACAATATCTGTAAGGGACCTTTCAGAATTTATGACTGGGGGGGGTGGGAGTTTTGCTAGAACTCCCCGTCAGAAATTGATACCCCCCTTGAGTTTCATGCGGATTTTTAGTACCCCACCCTTAGGTTTCACGCATATTTTTGTACCCCCCCCAACATACAAAGCAATACACACATATATACTGTTATACACCGCCACGCGTACAGATTCGCGTCATTTCGCGGACTTTTGCACGTATAGAAGTCCAAATAAAATGAGATAAGGCGTGTTTTTTAACATTTTTTTGGAAGTGTTGTCAAAAATTAATACCCCCTTTGAAACATGTGTTAAAAGCTCGTACCCCCTCGGCCGAAACTACCACCCCCCTCCCAGTCATAAATTCTGAACGGTCCCTTATCTTTGTTTGTACCCTCGATCTGATAATGGTAAACTTGGAAATGATTATCTCTTGGTCATTTCCAGTCTTTGTCCTACTTTCTGAAAGATACATATACATCTGATCAACAAGAATTTTCTGGAAATTTGACCTACGTATGCATTATTCTGACCTGCTACTAAAGTAAGCCTACTACTGACAAAGATGTTCACTAATCGCTATGGATGATAAATTCACAAATTAGTTACTGATAATACGTCATAAGCACACATTGTTAACTAAATTTCAAGCGAATTGCTGGCAATTTGCAGACACCTTCCTGACAGGCCTCATAAAAAATTAATTATACTGTGATTATTGAGTTGCAACTTCAGCAAATGGTGTAATTAAACAGATGGGATTGATGTTGGTTGTGACCCTGCATTTATTATTTACCTTGAATTAGAATAGTCAATAATCAAATTAATGTGTTTATCCATGAGACAATATTTAAGAAAGCACTGCCTAAAGATTTTTATTAAAAGGTTAACTATAACATGAAAAGCTTTCCTTATGAATTTAGTTCTTCAATGCTACTACACTGTAAATTTTGAATTTTTAGTTAGCTTAATTGATTTTTAGTGAGATGGTTGCACAATTCCTTTGAGCCAAGATAGCTTGTTGTTTGCACGTTATAACAACATAAAGATTATCATAACTCAAAACAGCAAGCTATCATGGCTCAAACAAATTGTGCAACCGTCTCACTAAATCATTTGAGCTAACTCAGAATTTCAGAATTTACAGTGTAACAACACAAGAATTATAATTTATCAACATCTCACTACAGATGATGACAACAACGAAGTTTTGAATTACAAACTCAAACAAGGTGGTAACACTCTGCAGAGTGCATAGGCTTGCCGAGGCATTTTTGCAAGGTTTATGTATGATGCTTCAGCCCCAGATACGCTAGTGCTCCTAGTGTCACATTGGGGAAACTCTTCCTTGTGAAGAATACAGACAAACCACTATGAATTATAGGACGATAATAAGGTGCCGACGAATGTCACGATTATGACAGGAATCTAATTTCTTCTAATTTTTTTTTGCAAAATTTTAGTATAACTTAAAATCGTCACATTCATCGCCAACCCACTAAAACGGCCGACTTCCGGCAATCTGACCAATCAGAGAGCTGTATTTTTGACACATTAAACAGCTTGAAGGGTTGCAACGACGCAAACGGAACCCAGAGATATTCATAGTGCAAACTTATGCATGAAGCATAAGCAGTATAGGGCAGCTCCATAACAGAAGGTTTGAATATGTGTATACAAAAGGACTGTATCTGATTATTATGACGTATCGGACACATGGATGTCAACTAAAATTAAATCAGTTCTTGGTTTGAGGGAGAGGATTATTTTCAGGATGGATTGAATACACTATGCAACTCAGTAGGAACCTCAACTAAATCAAAACTGTTGGCATACTGTGTTGTGAACCCACAGTTATCTGTTCATCCAATCTATGAACGCTCAAATGATCTCATCCAGGAACACCAACATCAGGCAATTCACAAGACTGAGATTAGTATCCCACAAACTGCGAATTGAGATGGGCAGAAAGGCATGGATACCTAGATAACAGAGACTATATGCTGTTGCGGAGACATTCAGACAGAAGAGCACATATGTCATTTCCGCATATCACAGAACATCCGAGAATTAATTCCACATATGACTTTTAAATTTCCAGATTTCTTTTGCAATACGAATAAGGACATTTTTCGAGTTACCTGGTATTTATGAAATGTTGTTGTTGTACCAATGATTCTGATCAAGTTGGACTGCGGTCAATAAAACTACTACAAGACATTAGGGAGCCATCATTAAATCTTAAGGGGGGCTTGGAGTTTTCTTGAAATAAATAATTTCTTGCTGAGTTTTGGTGAAATAGATAAATTCTTTCTGAGCAGACTTGAAATAAATAATTTCTGGTGGGGGTTTTTCTTAACAAGGTGTTGCATGATTTAGGAATGAATATTCGGGGATTTCGCTTGCTTTAAATAAGTAATTAGGCCTTCTCCCGCTGTTACAATGAAATAAATCAATTCCCGTCGAGGAAAACCCCAAGCCCCGTCTGATTTTTAAATGGTCGTCCCCTTAAGCCTGAATGTTATTATTTATAGGACATGCCATTCTATATGGAAGAGTGATGACATGTGTTTTCTGTTGTTTCGTTTTCCTATAGAATAAACATGTTCTAGAAATATTACATTCAGCCTCAGTGTTTACAATTATGAAATCATCTGCAAGTTAAACCGGATCATCAGAGAACAGGTATGCTCCAAGCATAATACCTAATTGCCGTGAAAACAACACATGATGTCATTGGTAAATAGTTCAATTATTGGATTATAATACTTTATTTTTAGCAGAGTAAATTAAACTCAACAATGATACAATAGGGGATAATACGACGCCAATTATGTAACTGCTAAATTGATGAACAATTCAGACAATTACTTCATTGTGTCCTCGCAAAAGCTGCAGCAAATTTAATTCCATGAGACAATAAGAGAAACACTGATTTGAATATTCACTTATTATTACTATTGTATCAGTTAACGAAATTATATTCCTATTTGAATTGACAGAGAGGAGGCCAACTCATGTTGGTCTGCACAACCATCATTATATATATATATAGAATTTTATTTGACATCTGGATATCAACAAGATACATGTGTCATATAAATAAACAAAAAGAAACATAAAATAAGATAAGATGTGTATGTACAAAAGCGGGATAGTAACTAACTACAACTAGGGAGGAGCAGTCATACATTATATGGTACAATGAAATTGATAAAGAAAACATGGATTACTATATATATTAATACAAAATTCATAGAAGTGTCCATTTAATACTGTAATTGTTTAATACTTTATTTGTTTAAAGCACCATAATTAATAAATCAGAAATAACTCATATCACATTTTAAGGCTAATTAAGTCAGACGGAAAAAGCACCACATTTGCTAA
Source organism: Platynereis dumerilii (assembly GCA_026936325.1). Lineage (NCBI taxonomy): Eukaryota > Metazoa > Annelida > Polychaeta > Phyllodocida > Nereididae > Platynereis > Platynereis dumerilii. The sequence continues at coordinate 31,756,043 of JAPTHN010000011.1, forward strand.
TATCTACAGCACACAAAATGGTATTAAAAACAGTTAACCTCGGTAATATCTATAGCACACAAAATGGTATAAAAAGCAGAAGATATATATTTATGTACAGATAGAATTAAACATCACATCATAAATAAATTGGAAGCACCAATAATACAATGTATATGTACAAAAGAAACATTTTAATTATATACAATACTGACAGCAACAGCAAACACAAGCAAGCAACACATGAACATGCCACTGACCACTCAGTCACCAGGAGCAACCAACCTAGCGCATGAATTATAATAATAGCCTCAACTCTCAATTTTCAATGCTGTGTAAAGAAATTTGCCAAGAGCAAAATTCAGGTATACAATTTTTGTGGTCAAAATTTCATGAAACTGTTCAGCTGGGCTTAATACCAGAAAATCATTAATTGAAGTACAAGCTACGTTATGCAATTCAGTTCTTGGGTTGGTCCAGTTTGGGCAAACCATTAAACAATGGAATTCATCTTCTACCACATTTAAGTTACATTTATTGCAAATACGATCTTCTGCAGGTATATAAGGACGTTTGTGTCTACCAATTTCAATATTAAGATTGTGAGAACTTAGTCTGAAACGGGCGATACTGGTATAAACAGATTTAGGGAGATTAAAGTTAAGATATGGTTCTAAGCGCATATCAGATTTAAAAGTTTTGTACGTTCGTAGTTTTGGGTATTTAGTGTTATCATTTATTTCACTAATCATCTTATCTTTAGCTTTGTCATACAGGCATGTTATGGTTTTATTCAAATTGCATTGCATAAGATCTACGTTTAACCTGTCAGTGATTTTGCTAAGTCTTGTGAGCCAACAAGGCACACCTTTCTCCTGAAGTTTAATTTGAATTTCTAGACACTTCTTAAGAAGTATAGGACAAGTTTCACTTTTTAGTCTATCAAAGTATTTCAGGGCGGAAGACTGTTGCCTTATAAGTAAAGGAAATCTGCCAGTATCTGCAAGGATTGCAGTGGTGGGTGTTTGACATCTAACACTAAGCATATTTTTGAGAAAGTTCAATTGAATTTTTTCAATAGCATTATTTTCCTTCTCAGAGAACCACAATTCACTGTTGTATTCTAGTATCGGAAGTATGTGGGTATCAAACATTTTAAGACTTAATTTTGGCGGAAGATAACCAACAGTAGACCTTGTATTTTCTTTGAGAGCATACATAGCTTTTTGCGCTTGTGTCGCCAGATGTGTATACATTTCTTTATGTACGTCCTTTGAGTCACAAAGCACATGGCCCAAATATTTATATGAGCTGACCAATTCCAGTTCTTTGTTGTCAATAGTAAATTGAAATTTATTCACACTTTTACTTTGTGTTTTGCGAATATACATAACTTTACTTTTTTGGGAATTAATTATCAGATGCCATTTCCTACAATAAGACTCAACATTATTCAACAGAGTTTGCATTCCATTCTCAGTTTCAGAAACTAACACTAGATCATCGGCATAAAGTAAATGTGTAAAAGTAGTTCCATCTATAGAGACACCACAGCTTTGGTCCAAAAATTCAACCATATCTGAAAGATACAGATTGAATAGCTTAGGACTGACTATACCACCCTGTAGAACACCATGGGTGCTGTCAATGCTTGAGCCTAACTCACCATGCCATCTAACTCTAGCTTGTGATTTAGAGAACATACTACGAATTATTTTGACCAGTTTACCGCCGTATCCTTTTTTAATAATTTTATAATAGAGAAAGCTACGATTGACAAAGTCAAAAGCTTTAGAAAAGTCAATAAAAGTTATGAATAAGTTCTTGCGCATCGATTTTTGATATGATATGATAGAGTCTATTATGAAGACATTGTCACTGGCCCTACACCCTTGGGTGAAACCAAATTGGTATGGGTCTACTTTATTAGCAGCTTCACTTTGAAAAACTAGTCTTTTATTCACAATTGATTCAAATATTTTCCCCATACAAGCCATCAATGTAAGCTTCCGATAATTATCAGGTTCATTGTAATTACCCTTTTTGTGCAATGGTTGTATTACTCCCTCAGCCCACTTATCGGGATAATCTCCTTTTAACCACACGTAATTGAACAGTGTTGTGAGAGGATCTAGAAGGTATTCAGATAGGTACTTATAGAATTCATTACAAATACCATCAATACCAGGAGCTTTACCTTTCTTTAGACTTTTTAATTCTACCTGTACTTCATAGACAGTTATTGGATGATCAGTCATATTCCCATCAGAATAACCTATTAACTTATCCAACTCTTGTTCTACCGATTCTAGAAACTTAAAGTCAAATTTAGAAGCTGAGTCACCAGGTGGTGATTGCATGCTTTTAAAATAAACTTCAAAGTCATTAAGATTTACAGTACCAATAGCTGTAATTTTGTTATTCTTCTTAAGTTTATCCCAGTATTTCCAATAATCGACTGGGTTTTTGCATTCTAAATTATTCAGTTCATTTCTGATAGAGTTCTGATACTCTCTTTTCTTTCTCTGTACAGTTGACTTATATGATTTCTTTAGAGACATATACTGAATAACATTATCTTCTATATCAAGGTTTTGCTTTTTTGCAAAATCATTTGCTAATCGTTTGAGTGTTTTACATTCATCATCAAACCATTTGTTACATGGAAAGCTGTTTTTCATTGATTTCTGATATTTTTTGGGACAGTTCTCAGAAATCGCAGTTTCTAGGAGGGTGTAGACACTGTCCACTGCCTCGTTTACCCCACCATCACTGGTAATAGAATTGATAAATGCATCATGTAGCGCAGCGCCATTAACATTGGTTAGAGATTCAACTAAGCTAGCTAGAGCATTGGCGTCATATATATATTTGTAATATCTAATACCAGCTTCATTACGTGAATGATGTATTGGAGGCAGATTATTTGAATCATTTTACAGTTTTAACGAAAACACCAAAGGTCTGTGATCAGAATTGGTGCACAAGGGTTCTAAATCAAAACGAAGAAGATTTTGATAAAACGATGTGTCACATATCAAGTAATCAATTAAACTTTTACCACGAGGGGTATAACAAGTAAATGCACCAGTGGTCAAATCATTTTGAAAGTATCCATTCATTATTCTCATATTACTTGACTTACATAGCTCAATGAGTTCCTTACCATATTTATTTGATTTAGGATCATCAGAGTGACGATTGTACATTGGAAAATTATGATAGGGAGCGAATTGGATTAAATCTAAGGCATCATTATCCGGTGTATTTGTATAATCAGCAAGTTGCCCAGTGCGAGCATTGAAATCACCACAAATAGCAATATTACCCTTCTGCTTAAAATATGAAATTTCCTCTTGTACCAGATTAAATGCATTATTATTTACAAAGCTAGAAACCGTTGACGAAGAATCAAGCGGAGGTATGTATACTCCTCCAAGGAAAAAGTCTGTGTTATTTTCTTTAATTTTTATCCAGACAGTGAAATCAGAATTCTTCACAATTTTAACAGTACCAGTGCTTTCCAGACTGGATCTTATCAGTACACCTATACCACCAGCTGGCTTACGTGCACGTGGATGCTGATACTTTCTCTGAAAATGTTTGTAAACAAATTCACCAGTATCAGGGGAATATCTATCTAGTTTCATTGTTTTAAGTAGGATAATTAAGTCGTATTTTGATATATATTTTAGGAAATCCGCATCCTTAAGTTTATCACCTAGACCGTGAATATTCCATACCATGATTTCTAATCTATTTGCATTACTCATATCGGTAATTTCTAACCTATTACTATTATTTGCATCCATAGTGTTACTAAGACATGAAGTATCAATAATATCAACCAGGACGTTGTTGGAAGAACATGATCTACGAGTCTCGACATTGACATAATCATTAACCTTATCGTCAACAGATTCAACATTCATTTGGTCAACAATTGAAAAGCTATTACTTTCATTACCATTATTTGCATTATCATCTTTGTCTTCTGGCATTGAAGTGTTATTATCTTCTAGCATTGCATTGTCGTTACACAAATCATCTACAATAACTGACGTATGTTTAATTTCAAAATCATCCATAACTGAATCAGAATTCACAAAATTTTCATATTTTTTGATTGGGTCATCATCTTTAACAATGCTAACAATTGAGTGTATAGGAGACTCTTAAAAGTTACAATGATTTTTTAACACAGAATTTTCACTTAATACTGAAACATTTAGTGATAGATTCACATAGTCATAAGGCTCACTGGAGATCTGAGTGGAGGGCGACACATTAAATACATTGCTTCACAAGGTAAGCAATGTTGCGAGAAAGAGAGTCTCTAGCATCAGCTGTCAGGTGAAGCTGATCTCTTCCAAGAGCGGCTGACTTGTTGGAGATGAAGAAAACATTGTCCATCGAGCGACACAGGCGACTGCTGGCAGAGTTGACGTTAGCGATGCGACGACTCAGATCGCTCTGAGCTTGAATGTGTGGAAGGCCACTGACGATGATAGGTACATCGGAACACTCTGATCTCACTGCGTCAATGAGTGTCTTAGTGTCTTTCGTGATAGCTGTGATCGTACGAGAGAAATCATGAGCCTCGATGTCACCAACGTGTAACATTACAGCACTAGGAGTCTGTGCGGGGAGGTTGATCGGCTTGATTCGACTAACGATCTGAGATGCTGTTTGGCCAGGATAAACGTATCCAGTGCCCGATACACCATTCTGAGAGAGCCTCGGCGCAAGCCCACGAGAGTTAGAGTTCCCAATGACAATTACTCTTCGTGGACTGCTCTCTCGTGTGGTTGTCTTGGAAGACACCTGCGGACGATCGGGTTTTGCAGGCGCTTGAGCGAGAGGGGGGAACTCCTTGGCATAGTCAGATTCTCGACGTCGAACGTTCATGAGGATGTGGCCCATTTTGTTCAGTCCCTTCAGATCGGGACCACATCCCCAGACAGAGTCTGTCTCAGTGTTATGCAGCAAGTGTGCATCACCGGACTTTCGAAGTGCCTCTTTGAATTTTCTGCATTGCTGGAGCTTAGCAACGCAGATCTCTTCCATAAGTTTGTATTTCTAAGTTCCAAGAGGCGTCACTGTTCGGCACACATTTGTAAGCAAGCTGCTTACAGGCGTGTGAAGACTTCAGACGAAGCATCTCCTTCTGGCGAGTGAATGCGATCTTGTGGTGTACCAGTTTAGCGTACTGGTACGCCTGCTCTGCCGATACAAATGTTCGATTCTGCCAACGTAGCGGATGGGGGAAGAAGGCAGAGAGGGGCTCTTTGGGTCCTCGAAAGAGCTGAACCCGCTTCAGACCTGCAAGTGCACTGTCGAAAGGGGTACTCGTTCGATCTGACAACACAGTCCTGATTGGTTCAGAGTCTGAGGGAACAGTCTGTTGCTTAGGCAACTGTGTGGGTGGCGGACTACCCACATCGTCGGAGGAGTAAAGCGAGACAGTACGATCTGGAGAGCGGTTACATCACGGTTACATCACGGTTACATCACAGCTTTGTCTGGTCTCTGGTACGATCGAGGGCTGGGAGGATTCATCAGCGATGAAGGCTGCATCAGCATCAAGTCTTCTTCTGAAGAGCGAACGAAGCCGGCCAAAGATCTGAGGGGTCTCCGGTATGAACGAAGGACTGAACATTCTGAAGCGAGAAATAAACACAGCAAGTACAAGAAAATAAATTACAACATTTATATATATTTTTTTTTTAAACTTTAATTTTTTGGACCAATGTCAAAGTTAGTTAGGCTGTTATGAGATTTGACAAAGAGAGCAATTAGCAAATATAGGCCTAAATAATAAGTTAATAAACAAAACAAAGAAACAACAACAAATAGTTATTACTATGTCAATAATTATAGATTTTTGGACTGTCTTATTAACTTTAATTGAGAATTTAGTAAGAAAGAGACAAGGAAAGATGTCACTCAACAATCCCTCCTGACAGTACAGCAACTGAAATAAAACAGTCAGCAATGACAGCAGCTGGAAATATAAGGAAATATGTTAAATTTATGAAGATGTGATTTGGAGTTAATTTAATAACTAATCAGCTATAATAATTGAGTGAATAAAATATTTGTTAAGTAACTGGTTCTTGTGTATCACTTATTTGTGTATTACTTGGATCAAATAAAGTTTAGCAGAACGAGACCAAAATCAATCAACTGGAAAGTAGGTCAAGTTCCTTGACGGGTCAATTGAGAAAGTAGGTCAAGCCTATTATGGGACAATTAAGAACAAGAATCCGAGGATTCAAAACCGACCTAGCGCAATGAAATTGAAGGTGCCATTGCTTAAACCACTGTGCTGAGCAACTGATATCATTGGAAGATAGGAGAAATAGTTGATTGGAAGATGCTAGACTATTAGTATAGAATCAATGCAGTTTGGACAGATTTCTAAAAAAAAGGAAAGATGGTTGCCAAAATGGCCGCCATCTTGGATTTCTCGACATGTTCCTCATCCATACCCATAGGCCATACCTATACCAAATTTCATAACTGTATCAAAGTGAAATATTAAGGTCACAATGGTCAGTTCAAGAATGAAGAAAGATGGCTGCCATCTTGGATTTCTCAACATGTTCCCCCGACTGATACCCACAGCCCCATACCTGTTCCAAATTTCATAACTCTAAGCGAAATATTGAGGTCACTATGAGCAGTTCAATAAATGAAAAAAGATGGCTGCCAAAATGGCCACCATCTTGGAATCTTGACATGTTCCCAATCCATACCCAGAGTTCCATACCTGTACCAAATTTCATAACTGTAAGTGAAATATTAAGGTCACAATGGGCAGTTCAAGAATGAAGAAAGATGGCTGCCAAAATGGCCACCACAAAATGGCCGTCATCTTGGATATCTCTACATGTTCCCAATCCATACTTAGAGTTCCATATTTGTACCAAATTTCATAGCTCTAAGCGAAATATTGAGGTCACTATGAGCAGTTCAATAAATGAAAAAAATGGCTGCCAAAATGGCCACCACAAAATGGCCACCACAAAATGGCCACCATCTTGGATTTCTCTACATGTTCCCAATCCATACCCAGAGTTCCATACCTGTACCAAATTTCATAACTGTTAGTGAAATATTAAGGTCACAATGGCCAGTTCACAAGAAGAAAGATGGCTGCCAAAATGGCCACCATAATGGCAGCTATCTTGGATTTCTCGACATGTCCCTGATCCATGCCCATAGTACCATACCTGTACCAAATTTCATTACTCTAAGTTGAAAACTAAGGTCACAAATGGACTTTTCACATATGTTGACAAGAAATGTTGACATGGACAGATTGACATGGTTTACAGTCCCCTTTCACTACCCACCCCCCCTAAAAGCCTTTTTTTTAACAGGATTAGGCTGTCTGCAACACTTTAATTTCTAAAAAGTGCAGACTGAAGAGTCAAGATATCGTCCTAGACCATTGATGTTGGTATGGAAATTGTAGGTATTTTTGAGAGCTTTCCAGCCATGGCAGGTAAAATGTTGTATAAACCGGATTGGTGAAAATGGTCGAAAACGAAAAAAACATTGAAAATTTGAAACAAAATTGAACAATGTTGAAGTAGGTAAGAATTGTCCTATCACAATTTTGAGAACAGATTAGGATTCCCCAGCTCAAAATGCACCTTCTAGGCACTAGTGCTTTTTAAATTTGCATAAAAATTAAAAATTGACACATCCTCCTGTAGTATGGTTCAAAATTTACTAGTCCTTCAGCAAATCTACGGGCCCGCAGAATGCGAACTATTATTCACATTTTGTTTCCAGTACATTTGCAACAAAAAAATCACCTGATTATCACATAAATTGAAATGAAGATTCTGGTAATATGAAAACAATCTAGAGGATTTTTTGTTTTTATTACTAGATAATGAAATTTCCAATGCTTGTCAGCTATTTCAAAAGGTTTAAACTCAGTTGAGCTGTCCTGAGCAGCATCCATGCTACTCAATGAAGTGCTGGGGCTGAACAGTCTGAGCTGTATTTTCAGACCTCATGTATATGGCTGATAAACTAGCCAATTCAATTTAATTGAACAACCATTTATAAATTTATCTATTATTTGATTTCAAACAATGTGCAATAAAAATGTTCCAATTGAATAAAGAATAATTTGATCAAATCAACATCCAAAGAAATTAGTGATGCACGGATAGTGAAAATAGCCGGATACCGGATACTGGATAATCCGGCAACACCAACTGCCGGATACCGGATAGGAACCGGATAGTTAGAACCGGATAGTAAACACGAGAAAAAAGAAGTTTTTCTGCATTCGTGGCTGATTATGAACATTTTTTATGAGAGTTGAGAGATATCGGGCTGGCAGGAGGACAGTTCCTCTGATGGAATGTTTTTCGTTATGTTCTGTAACTGAATTCTAATTTTGAAGATGGTGAAATAATGTTGTTGTTGACTCTGTTCTGGTAACGTTCCTTTGGTTATTATCAAAATTTTAGCCTATCATTAAGTTTTTACCATGCCAGATATCCGGTTCTGATATCCGGTTCTCATACCCTCATTTTGCCGGATACCGGATATCCTGCAAAATCCAATATCCGGCCGGATACCGGATACTGTGCCGGATATCCGTGCATCCCTAAAAGAAATCCACAACATCCACGAGGTGGCAGGTGCTCCAGTAGCTATATACTGGACTTCATTAATTAGTACTGAGGCCTGGGCCCACAATTGGCTTTCACTATAACTCTTGTTGTCCTGCACATGATTCTGGGAAAATGGTTCCCATCCAGTGTTTTGGGAAGGGCAGGGCAACATTTACATTAACTTGGGAGAGTTCTTTCATTTCATGCTATCAATACCAGCTTCCCAAAAACTAGTGTGGCGTAATGTTCCCTAATTACCTCTCAACACAAAGCAGACCTCATGAAATTTGTATGTTTTTAGGTAAATTCCCTCCATTCACAAGATTGTGGAATCCTACCCTCCCCCCCCCCACCCAAAATGGTAGAGTCCATATGGTTACAAGTTGGTGTCACATGACCTACACCCAGTTCCCTCATTGGTCAGCCTACTACTACTACTAGGTAAACAGCAAACATGGCAAACATTTGAAGAGGCAAACATTTAGATGTTCCACAGAAATAACTATAAAACTGATGAAATAACAACATACACAGATGTCATTGCTATGCCAGAACTTCATTTGTATCACACATAAATGGTCACATGAAACATTTACACAGTTTGTTGGTCATTTGGCAAGTTTCAGGCCAATCTCATAATTAGTCAAAAGCAGACAACCCACTTTCAATCCCCTTATCACTTCCCGACCCCCTTTGCCCTCCTCTAATAACCGACGATAGGTCGGTTAAAAATGGGTCACACCAACAAAGTACAAAATTGTAAACACCCTTTTACTGATAAAAATATAAATTCTAAGCGATCTGATTTTTAACACCTATATCTTGCAAGGCTAATCTTATATGTCTATATAAGTAGTAATAAATTAGGAGAACCTAACTAGGCACTAAATTGACATGAAATACAAGCAAATCACGGCAATTACAGCTAATAAAGTGGGCGATAATTGGGTCTGTTTACATTCAATTACAAGTTTCGGAAATGGTTAACAATAAATTGCCGATTTTCTGCTTATAAACAACTTCAAAATCTGTGTCAATAAGTGATCCTTATCTTTGAATACACGCTGATGCAATGTATACTAAAGTGCAACAAAATTAAACCACAATAAATAATAATTAACTTAGCTGAATTGAGCAGCAGTTCATAAAGCGTCCATCTTGATCGTGGCCCCCTGGCGGTATTTCATTATATCAGTGCAAATTAAGCATAATTGTGACTTAAGGCCTGGTTCAAAAATAATGAAGCCATGCAGCATATTTTCTGTAGGGGTCTCAAAATATGAGAATGGCTGTATGTGACAACTTCATGATACACCATTGCTTAATTACATTCTTGTGCAACTTTCCTGAAAATTTCATGACATTCTGTCTCATAGTTATTGAGATAGAGTTGAATTACATTGAAGAACTAGCATTTTTTCACAAATAAAACCTGACATAGCATTTTTGACCACTTGAATTCTTTCAGTTTTACAAATTTTGACATATTCTAAGGCAATTTCTCAACACTTTTTGGAATCTCCATATCCTCAGGCTTCATCAATCCATCAAATCAAGTATTTATATTTGCCTGTGTTGACGTTATTGAGCTATTTGGATTCAAAGGTTGACTTCCAAAAATTTAGTCAAATTTGATGCTTACTGATCTGGGATGTTCTAGTGTCCCTTTGACATGTGTCAGTTGAATCTTTTGGCCCTTGAGCCCTAGTCTTATATCTGCTTATCCGTTTTGGAGCTTCTTATGGTTGTGGAAAATTTAGTTCACTAAAAAATTCCAATGAATAGCAGGGTAGTAGAATCCGTCGCAAGCGTAACGCTCAGAATACTTTGTAGTGCCACAGAGCAATAAAAGCTCCGTTTTAAATCTGGTTTGGTTTGTAATATTGCAAAATCTGTGTAGTTTTGAGAAACAATCAAGTAATCCAGATCTGCAGCTGGTTTCTGGTGGTAAAATACAAAGATTTCTTAAAAGGGGCTTTGTCACAAGCGTAACGCTACGGAAAATATTGGACATATTTTCATGGTTTTCTTGCAAGGAGTAACGCAATCATTCTAGTATTACTAGTAGTGATAATCAACACAATATTTCAGTAGTCGGAGTATGTTTCATTGTTTCATTATCAAAATTTTGCTCATTGTGTAGCTTTCCTCAAAATTTGGGGCCAATTTATTGAAAAAGGCAATAACTAACACAAATTTCACTTTAATTTTGTAATTAATCTTACACTTTGAACATCCAGTTATTATTGATTATGCATATAAAATCGATTTTGGTCAAAACCAGAACACTTTTTTGACTTTTGTGTCACACCCTTACCCAAAATTGGCTTTTTATCTGGAAAAATAGGCTAAAAAACACGCTTCTATCATCATTTGCTCTGTTCGTATTCACTTTGGTGGCACTTATTTGGTGCCAATTTGAAGCCCAAATACAGATGCATAACACAGGACAGGTGAAATCATTTTAGAGGAAAATTTGTACTTCTGAGGAGATAATATGTAAGTTTTTCAAAAAAAATATTTCAACAAAATTCGAAAAATAATGTTTTCCTCATAAAATATTTGGTGAATTTGGATGAAAAGCGCCTGCAAGACTCTTAAAGAGTACATGAGTTTTGTCATCCAACAAAAAAATTAGATTTAATTTGAAGATAAGTTACCATTTAGTCTACTTTTCTTTTACTGCCATAGAGATAAAATAAAATAAAATTTGGTAATATTCCGCTTTTATCAGTTATTTCCACAAACCACAGCAAAATGGTAAATACGATTTCTAGAACTTAGACATTTTTGTCACAATATTATGTGGTCATTTGATACATATAAACATTTTAAAATTTTGATGGTCATGTCACACTTTGGTATCATTATTTTTGAACTAGGCCTTAAGCATTCTTTGAATCATCCACAAACCAATAAAATAGGCAAAAATGTTCCGAAAAAAAATCATATTTATAATATTGAATTAATTTTTCAATATGACATTAGAATCACATATATATACTACACATGCAGTCATGACATAGGCGTGATGCTAGTATACATTTCCTTGGGGGGGGGGGGGATGACAACATAATCAACATTTGCCATAAATCCAGATTTCATACCGTTTCAGGCATACTTTTTTAACCACTGATTACTTATAATATGCATTTGAGTTGCTTGCATCCCTTCTCCCTCGTTACACTTTGCTTTCAAAGGTAGGAATCCTCTTTGAAGCATCTCTTTGCATAATAATGTAATTAGAAGGACTAGCAAGCATACAATAAGACAAAATATGATACAAGTTCATAATTGGAAATTAAACATATGGACTCAGATGTATCACAGTCTGCCTTGTTATGACAACTTGTCACAACACATGGCAAGAATTACTGTCTCAAACTTTACTTGTGGAAGCTTCGGCAACCAATAATGAAGTGACTCGGAAGACTAACAGCATCAATTGGGCAAGCTGTCAGGTGCAGTAGCTATCATCCTGGGGCAATGACTAATCTAGCACTGGTTGGTCAAAGGGTCAAGGCAATGTCCTTCCAGTTGACCATAATGTCACCACTGTGTCTCCAGAGATGACACATTCTGGACCTCTAGTCTTCGATGCTTGATGTGATGGATTGAACAGAGATTGCTCATCAGGATGGTATTAGGGTTGCAATTAAAGGTGGGGGATGGCCGTGTTGAGAGCTAACAATTTTTGAGTGCCTCAGGTGATTTTTTTGTCACTAGTGCTTTGTCGTGCTTCTTAACTTTACTGAACTATTAAACTTTGATATTGAACTACTGCACTTCGTATCTGCAGCTGGGTGACCAAGTGGTGTCTGCCTGCTCCGCTGAAGGTCTTTGCCTGCATGAGTTTGAACCCCAGCGTACTTTCATGAGCAAAATCCCATCTGGATGTCGTTCAGATGAGACATTAAATTTTTGGCCCCTTGTATCAGCATCTATACTGGGCAAGTAAAAGATCCCTCACATGGGCTAAATGTGAGGATTGGCAACGTCCTGTTTACCTTGTGTGTCCAGTGTCCTGCCCCTTGATTCTTTCCATTACAAAGTAATTTCAAGAAGAATCAATATGACATACGGGGTGGCTAAATTTTTGCAAGTTCTTGTCAGAAACATCTTACAATTACAAGTGAATAATACCAAACTATTTCATGGATTCAATTCCGACATGGATATACTTTTTCCTGTATTTAAAATATTTATATTATTCTGTTAATAATATTGTTACTCCTTGGAAGCCAAATAGCAACCAAAATTCTCTGTTAAGCTGGAAACATCACAGTAAGCCTGCAATGAGTCTCAGAGTAGCTGGCGTCATTAGCCAATTATCATCATAAGTCTCGAAGTCTCATCCAAAGACTAAACCGGTGGTTTGCTTATGTGAGAAAACTACTCTTTCCCATATAGAAGAAATGTAAGAAGCCATAATTATTAGGGAGATATATTTCCTGTCACTGATAGTGTGTCCATGATTTAAACCATATTGAGGATATAGTGCAGCCAAATTGCTGTTTGAATTCAGGGTTGTTTCAAGAAATGGTCATTGGTTGAATATGCAGCTCTCGCGGCGTTTCCTATATCTTCGATGTTAACTTTGGTCCTGGGACATTTGTAACGGGGGCATTTGTAGCTCGGCAGGCACCACCCCAAAACTTAGAGAAAAGGCCAAAATTTGGCGCATGAGGCTCAAAATTCGGGTTGACGATCAAATAAATATAATTTAAAATCAGTGATTTCCAAGCAATTTCATTTGACTTGGTTAAAATTTTGGATCGTGAAATTCATCGTAATACGACATGTTGTAAAAGGTATTCACAACCCATCTATGTACAACAAAAATTTGCTGCATTTCTCTTGTTGACATAATTGTGCTGCATTTAAGGCTGCAAGAACTTTGTTATCTGTTCTGACATCACCACTTCCATGTTATAATCTTGATGATCATGAGTGTTCCAAAAATCCAGCGCATGGAAATAAGTTCAGTTTTTAGTTGGTTATTGGTTTCGAATCTTGGCAGGTCAGTGTGTGCTATAACAAAATAACTTGTATCTGACACAGAACCTTTGACTAATCCAAATTTCACTACAACTAGAGTTTTTGACAAATATAAGAATTGATTTCAGGACTCTAGATCCCAATACACTACCACCTTTAGTGGGTGTCTACTTGCACTGCACATAGGGTTTCCTGCCCCCAAACTCCGATACGCCTAAAGTCAAGACATTTTATTTTGGCAGTAAGTTTTTAGCCAATTAAACAATCCATGATTAAGTCTGATGTTTAATTTTTGGTTTATTAGACTAAGTACACCATGACCAAGCATGATTTGGGTTAAAAATACATGTCCTCTAATCCCCCAGCTTCATCATACAGGCCCTTACAATGTTAAATTTCTGCTGCTCTTCAACACATTTAGAGCTATTTTTAGCCTTCTGTTGTGACGTCATCAGAATTTTTGGCTCTATGACATCACTGAAACAATGGTGATGTCACAACAGCAGCAATAGAAGAAAATAGCTTCTTGAGCTGTGTTGACAGCAATGTTATTCCAATGGGATTACCTCAATACTATAGCGATAACTTCCTAATGTTTATGAAACTGTTTGGTCAAGGTGTCAGGAAAAGGAGGAGACAATTATTTTTGTCAAGAGTAAGGTAGCCTATGTTTTTAATAATCAGCCAAAAACTTACTGCCACAAAAAAATGACTTGACTATAAGATTCGGGCAAAAAGGCTTAAAATGGCAAATGTCACTCCCCCCAGAAAAGTCACCCGCGGTATGCTGATGCTTGCACATGTACAGCAGACATGTGATATCACGAGAATATCATATTGATGTGACAGTGATGTCATACTGATGGTTTACTGATGTCACATTGACATGCTACATCACCAAGTGACATCCAATGCTAGCCATCAACAGATGCTGATTCAGCACAAGACCCTGTCAACTTGAAAGACCGCCCCGGAAGCAGAAGTAATGACAAGATGATGCTGGACATTTGGCCTGGAGGCAGACTTTTTTTTCTCTTTCATTCATAGAAGACACCATGGCAATATTTTGCGAGCCTTTATTTTTCTTATACCATTCGACTCCTCTGTCAGCCAATCACATTACAGTATTTCAGGGGAATAATTCCCATATTCTTTGTTGTCCAGTTATCCTCTCATGTTTGACTGTTTGAGTGTTTGTCTCATGGTATAAGCCAGTTATTCACCATGGGATCAGGAATATGTGTTTATCACACCTCGGCCTAAAGGCCTCGGGTGATAAATCACATATTCCCTCTCCCGTGGTGAATAACCTATACTTATCTCATTTCAGGTAGGCCTATCCATAATAGCACCTAACATCAACCTGAAAGGATTGTGTATTCACACATTATATCTTGTGTCAGCACATACAAGAAAATGAAATTATATTTTTGTTAATTCTTTATCTCTGCAGATGCCCTTGCAACTATACTTAATCTGTCCAGTCTATACTTTGGCACTCCAGTGTACTTTGGCAGATATATGTGATGAAGTGATGTTGGTGCCAATATATGTATAGAAAAGGCTGTGTAACAATGAAAGATCGATGCATTATGGCCGACATTGTCAGTATATCACACAGGCCCTTTTTTAAGTATAAAAGTGGTGGGGATTTGGCCCACCAGCCCCTGCAAAATCCCCAACACTGACAGAGATTTGCCCCACCAGTAAGTGCCCTTGGATTCTAAATGTTACACCAACATTGTTAAAATCTAGCAATTCGCAGTACAACTGGAGGTAAATCTATGGATATAAATCTATAATTCCTTGAATTATTTATTTGCGAGAATAGTTCAACTTCAAATCTTTTCAGCCACACACGTCATAATATCTGCGACGCGATAGTAAAATGCCCTCTTCGCTAAAATCTCCGCTGCTGAAATTTGCTTAAAAAATGCCCTGATATCACATACATTTCAACACGAACCCAGATTGTAATTAGACAAATGAAAGGGATGCCAAAAGTACATTGAGCACTGCAAGACTGAATGGTTATATTAATCACACAAGCACACCCCCAGAACTTGCTGAATTGGAACTCACTCATCATGCAGAGCCAGTCACCATTGTGCCTTTGTAGAATACTGACACATCAATGACATCATGAATCATAAATATACAGCACAGTGAGTAGTTTCACACTTTCACAAGCTTCTTGGATCGATGATAAACAATGTTTCAAAAATATTTGATTTATATGATGCTTTTTTATTTTGGCACACATATGCCTTTTTTGTGTTGTGGTTGACATTACAGATGATTTCATATTTGTAGACTTTTCTCAAATAACAAAAAATTTTGCAAAATTTTTGGTCTGACATCAGAAACACCTGCAAGGTGATTGGTCAAGCTGCACATTAGCGTGTCACTTTTTTTCAGTTTGCTTCAAGCAAGTGGAGTTAGCTGGAAAAATGATGTCATAATTTTGACCAATAAACTGCAAAGGCCAACTTGATATTGTGGTAGTTGTTCACACATGTCAAACTGAGATCCACATGAACTCTTACATTTCCTCATGAATTGTTGTATTTCACACTCCTGTGTAACTGTTGTTTGCTTCAATGGACATTAAATCAGTCTCAAGCTGACTCTGAATGGCTTCACATCTCTGAACGCTAAGGGACTATTCAGAATTAAATTTTAAGACTGGTTCGAGGGGGTGGAAGTTTGTATGGTTTTACTTGAGTAGGAACCACCTTTTTGCACATGATTTGGGGCGACGGGAATTTTTCCCGACAGGGTACGCATGTTTCAAGAGGGGTACTTATTTTTCACAACATGCTTAATTGTCAAATGAAATTTTTAAAAACAAAAGAAAAGGGAGGTACTACAAATATTCATGAAACCAAAGGGGGTATCTCTTCTGAAAGAGAATTCCATCAAAACTCCAAAATCATAAATTCCATCAAAACTCCAAAGTCATAAATTTTGAATGGTCCATGTTTCAGTAAAAATAATCATTATGTGGATCATCTGATCCCAATCATCTGAATGCAGACTTTATTTGACTTTGAGAATGTGTATTCTAAAAATGTATGAAACACAAACAGAAAACTCTCACTTGAAATAGCTAGAGTCAGTTTCATTGAGGAGATCAATGGATTAGAATGCCAAGGTCACTCACGTAAAACACTATGTCACTTTTCAGGAGAGAGTGGTGTCATACCTTCTCTCAACCAATGAATATAGCAGGAAAAATGATGTATTTTCTACCTCTTATGTCTACAAATATGAAATCATCTGTAAGCAAGAAGGTGATATTGAAAACAAAAAAAATTTTGGAAAAATTAAAAATCTGGAATTTATAAACTTCAAAGATATTGAAGCAAAACTCTTTAGTGAGAGTCTGTGAGACAAACCTGACTGACACCGTGCCTCTTAGCCACTTTAGCTGGAGAGGAAGATAGATTTCACTGGCACAATTCACTGATTGAGTAATTCAGTAAAAAATAAATAAATAAATTGTAACTATATCTACTACCTTCACGGTCCTTCAGTAACAGCATGTACATTTTTGTCACTGATATTGCTGACATTAAAATGAAACATAGGCCCACACATATTGTGATGCTATACCAACAACATTTTTAAAACAATGTTTAAGCAACTGTTTCAGTATCCAGCTTAGGATGCTTGCTGATCCACTGGGGCAGTTTTAAAATTATCTTCTCATTCATTCAGTAGCTTAGTCAGTTGCTGAAAGTGAATTCTGGCAGAGCTTTCGTTGCACTCAGAAGGTTGAGGCTTGAACCATCAGTGATTAGTTTTATAGTGCTCACCAAGATGATGTATTCTTGCGATGACCATAAATTTATACTTATATTACAAGTGGTAACTTTACTATACTAATAAAAACACTTATAAGACTAAATATTGATGGACCAGCAGAGATTCAATGGAACATATAGTCGCGGACAAAAATATTCATACAGCTGAGTATTCTGCACATAACTGGTATTTACTCTTGATTCAGGGATGCGAGGAGAAAAATTTCACTTTTAAGTCATTGTCCTAATCAATTTTCATTGTCAAGCACTGCAAACTTAGGCATATCTCGGTTTTCAAGCTCAGGGAGCACACAAAAGTAAAATTTCAACATGACAAAAGTATTCATACAGCTCAAACACGCTGGGTATAAAGTGCATCAAAAGCTTGAATTTCCATTCCAAATAATTTGTAACTTTCTGTGGCTTCTTTGAATAACCTCCTTAGAAGTCCTGAGTGCTTTTTTGGGTGTTTTTATCTGTTTTGGTTGACCCATGCCACCCTATAGCATTGGTATCATTTTACCATTACAGGTGATTTCATTAGCACGCGATTCTTAGGTTCTAGACCCACCAAATACATGCCGTTTTTAGTTAATCTGATTGGTTTAGAAACAACAGAACGTCACACATTTGATTTATCAAACATAGTGAGAGCTGTTTTAGCACTGAATCCTAACAGCCAAGTGTGAATGACAAGAATCGCATGGTAATGAAAACACCTGTAAATGTATATGCAACTTCTGCAAAGATGCTCACTAAGCCAAGCTAAATGCTCACACACAGTAAAATTTGGTTTCATGGCTTGCTTTAATCATTAGTGCAAACTCTCATTTGGACTAAAATTCACTTGTAGCATGCAGGTGATGATTTGCACATGATGCAAATGACCTAGGATAAAAAATGGCCAAGGCACAATGCTATTTCAATGGGCAAAACTTTCAAGACTTCGCTAGACATTTGGTACCCGTGTCTAAATCTTGTAAAACAAAATGCAACTTCTTGTAGTATACATCAGGCACAACCTATGACATAAAGAAAACTATGATGGACCATTTGAAGAAATGAGGTTATTCTTCATTGACTTATTGCCATCTTTTGAGAAATGTCATATATACATTTAATGGTAAAATTATATCAGTGCTATAGGGTGGTATGGGTCAACCAAAACAGATAAAAACACCCAAAAAAGCATTCAGAATTTCTAACGAGGCTATTCAAAGAAGCCACAGAAAGATACAAATTATTTGGAACAGAAATTCAAGCTTTGATGCACTTTATACCCAACGTGTTCGAGCTGTATGAATACTTTTGTCATGCTGAAAGTTTACGTTTGTGTGCCCCCTGAGCTTGAAAACAGAGATATGCTTAAGTTTGCAGTGCTTGACAATGACAATTGATTAGGGCAATGACTTAAAAGTGAAATTTTTCTCCTCACATCTCTGTAAATACCAGTTATGTGCAGAATACTCAGCTGTATGAATATTTTTGTCCGCAACTGTACACATTTTAAACTGTATGCAGGGTGGCCTGGGTGGTATGACACAATCAATCATGTGATGCCTAAAGCATCCATGCAACTTGCAATTCTCTCTTGGAACTTGCTACAAATAGGGTTTTATCCTCATCTGCTTGATTCTAGAGACAATCAGAAGCAATCAGACGAAGGTAAAATTCTACATAGCAAGTGGTAAAAGAGACCTCCAGAATTCCATGTTTAGGTCTATATTTAAAATTTGACGAAACTCTTGCATTCATTCAGAATGGCTGGTTACTTCACAGACAGATACTAAAAAAAAAGGACACAACACCGGTGATCTGCAAAAATGAGTGACAGCGAACAGAATAAAGGTATAGTGTTTTAACCTTAGCTTAAAAAAAAAACAGTCACGAGGTTCCAAGCAAGCACCTAACGTGACATTAAATCAATCTTTTTTTACGGTCTTTTAAATGTTAGAGTGCTTGCTGGGTTTCAAGAAAATGTGGGTGAGTCTGATTGAATTAAAAAAGCTCTTCACACATTGCTTTTAAAAACATTTTGTAGGGCCCTTTTTAGCACAAATGGAGCAGAATCCATTAGTTGTGGGCAGGGATCATATATGAAGGAATTCTGCTTGATACACTGCAATATTTTATTCACTTCTAGTCGCTGTATCATATGACAACTTATGACGTAATCGGAGACAAATCTTTATTTTCGTCCTTTTTCATGAAAGAATTCAGAAGGAACATAGCATGCATAACCGGCCTTTTTAAATGAAGGGGTTTTGAAGCAATAAAAAGAAAGGATAATTGCTAACAGAGTGGGCCGATAGAACGATAAAAGAGCCAAAACGAAAAACCAAGACTTTTTCATTGCTAAATTGCTAAGTGTAATTTGATAAAGCGAGCTCCAACGAAATGGTTATTGGTGACTTGACTAAAGACTGGGGATGACAAACCAAGCATTTCTTGTTTACTTTGTTCTGAAAATTATGCAAAGGAAAGTGACAAAGAAGCTTGATCATTGATCATTCAATGATTAAGCTGAAAAATGATGAGTGGCATTACATAACTACCTCTTTCTCTGCAAACAGAGGCAGACCTATAGGGATCTGGTGCAAAAAAAGGCATTGGACCACCTGGAAATGGTAAAGTGTTTGGAGAATGAAAATTGTTTGAGCAATTCTAAAGACAAAGAAATTTGTGCACATACTGACTTGAATTGTGTCATTGTCCTTCAAATTGTGTTTGTTGATTTCACAAAGGACAGGAAATAGAAGAGATTGACTACATTTCAGAAAATGTTAGTGCATCCGTAGTGATGACTGGGTTATTGATCCTTCAAATTTGCAAGATGCCAATGAGAAATTAAAGTGGCTCTGACATTCTTGAAACATTTATACATGCCCACTCTCTGCTCTGATGTCATTTGTCTCTTTTCATCATTTACGAAAAAAACAAAACATTAATTATTCCGTTATCTCAATAGTCTCATGCAAATGATCCTTTAGTCGTTACTTGTCTTAATTTATTGTCTCAATTTCTTATGATGCCTTTGTGGAATTAATGTAGATCAGAAGTTTTGTCATTTGGCTATGGGTTTAATACAGCTCTCACACTTTTGAGGTTGGAACAAAAACCCTTTTCTGCACTTTTCAAATAAGTGACCCCGATGCTAAGGAAACCAGATCCCAACTTTCATTTTCAGTATCATGCACTGAACAGATATCTTCCCTTTTAATCGTGAACCCCAAGATATCATCTGGTCTGACAGATAGTTATAACAAGCTGAAAAACGTTTATCCCAGTTAGCTCAGGCCGTAGAGCACTTGCCTCACTAGCGAGGGACCCAGGTTCAATGCCCAGGCTGGCCATCATGTCATTCAACGGCATTGTCGTTTGCATCAGACATTAATTGGAGGTGCCATGGGCCCAGCTGTAAATAAGTCTCTGACTTAGTCTGGTTTCCAACATTAAATAACTTCACCATAAGTTGTTGAGGGGTGAGGGGTTGGTTTGGAGTTTTATTGATGGGAAATCATTAACTTAAGACATATATATCTTGAGCATGCAACATCCAAAATGTCAAATGGCTGGCCACTCATCTCTTGTTATTTATCATTCATCATAATTTCTATGCTTCAGAAATTTACACTGAATTTCCTGTCTCTAATGTTGGCTAATTAGATATCTGTGACAATGTGTAAGAAGAAATGAAGGAAGTCTGAACTACAAGGTTTTGAAATGTGAGGCAGGAAATTGTGGGAGGAAACAGTATACTTGACTCCGGAAGGCATGTAGTGTCTCATCATTCTCAAAATACATTCCCCATGTCAGTAATCCTCATGTAACATGATCATTGTCATTGTGTCTATATCTATTTCGACATCTTCATTAAGGATGGGTCTCATTGATATGAAAATTGTCAAAGATAACATCATGCAGACATCAATTCATTATATGCTTTGTCTCATCAATATCTTTCATTCAGCCATGCGTACAGAAATATACATTATTATATTTTGCAAAAACAAACCAATCTGCTCAATATAATAAACAATTTTGGAACCTCATTGAATGACTCATTGCCATAAGACGGCTATTGTGTTTTGCCTACAATGTATCCATCTTGATATGTTTAGTTAAATGCAGATTATATTTCTTGTTATGAATATATTATATAAATATTAGATGGGAAGGAGTCCAATATAGAGTATAATTGGATGAAGAAAAGTTATATTGGATGAGGCGTAGCCGAATCCAATATAACTTTTATGAATCCAATTATACTCTATATTGGACGACTTACCATCTAATATTTGTTATATTCTCCAACCAATATAAGTTTTTTTATTTTCCTTTGAAGTTGACTTGCTGTCAAATTGTTGAGAAAAATTTGTTTTCAGATTTTTTAAATTATCATGATTTGGAGTTAAGATTATCCTTTTTCCATATTAATTTGAAAGAAAAAATTCGGGAAGTTTAGAAGGGTTCTGATTCTCAATACTAACCAAACAGACAGCTGTAATTATGAAAGATCAAACCATGTGAGAGCAGGCAATGGTGGCTTCACCATTGTCAGCCTGCTCTCTTTATTCAAATACTGTGATGTCTGGTGTGAATTAGTTGGAACTATTGTGTGTCGGATCCAATATAACTTATCACTGCCCAATATAACTTATCACTGTCCAATATAACTTTTCACTGTCCAATATAACTTTTCACTATCCAATATAACTTTTCACTGCCCAATATAACTTTTCACTGTCCAATATAACTTTTCACTGCCCAATATAACTTTTCACTGCCCAATATAACTTTTCACTGCCCAATATAACTTTTCACTGTCCAATATAACTTTTTCTCTGCCTAATACAGCAAGGATATTATCCAAGAATACTCGCTTGTGATTGGCTGACACAATCCGAGTGGAGAATATATATATATATATTGTATTTTAGGTTCCTTATTTAACTATTCCAGTGAGCAACAACACATGTGGATTGACATCTTTGATTCCATTTATTTCTTATAACAATAAACACGAGGGGGCGCACGAGGCGTATAACAACAATAATCAATAGGTGGAGCCAGTGTACTATATTTCTGGATCTCTGCTGGATCTCTGCTGGATCCTCATATATCACATACCTTTCCCTTTTAAATGATGTCATATCTGAAAACCTTTTTACTTTGTAAAAGTAACTTTGAACAATAACATGAACTACTTTCTTTCTATAAGTAACATCGATTATATAATCTTATTTCAGATTGACAAATTTTACTTTATGAAATTTTACTCATTTTGAAATTATACAATGAAGTATACAATTAAGTAATATCCAAGATATTTTGTTACTTTGAAGTTATCAAGTAATCAATCAAATACTCTATCAACCTTTATGTGTTGAACTAGTGAATATCATCTTTATCACTATGAATAATTATCAAGTAATCAAATCAATTTTTGAACTTCAAATACTGAACATGAACAATGTTGTAATTTTTCAATTACGCAACTTTGTAATATGAAACTCAACTGTTAACCTTTTAACAATATAGCAGTCTTATTCTACATGTTCAATCTTACAACTATTTGTTGAATAAACAATCAACTTTTATATTTCAAGTTTACAAATCAAGTTTACACTTAAACTTTAACTTTTTACAAGTTAAGTTTCTTAGGCATTTTTACATTTCTCTTTGGCCTTTCCTCATTCTGATCATCAATCTTTTTACCATGATCATCATCCCTTTCTCTGTTTGAGTTACATCCATGTTTGTTAACAACTTTCAAGTGATCAACATGTTTCTTTACAACTCTGCCATTTTCAAGTTTTACACCATAAGTCAGTGGACCAATGATTTCAAAAATCTGACCTCTAAACCATTTTGGCTTTCCAACAAAATTCTCAACAATCACATTTACATCAAATTTTCTGTCTTTGGCATGAAAATCATGAGTGTTCTTTGCATTGTCTTGTTTTTCCAATACAGTCTCTGACACAGATTTGTGTAGAAGCGAGAAGTGAGAACGTAATTCTCTACCAAACATCAGATACGAAGGAGTCTTGTTTGTAGACGACTGTGGAGTATTCCTGTAATTGAACAAGAAACGTTGCACTTTGACATCGAGCGTTGAGGCTTCGATTTTCTGTAGCGATGTCTTTACGGTTTGAACACCTCGTTCAGCGAGTCCATTGCTAGACGTATGATAAGAACTTGATGTGACGTGTTTAAGTCCATTCTTCATACTGAATAGTTCAAATTCTTCGCTAACAAATTGACGACCATTGTCTGAGACAATAACGGCTGGTAATCCAAAAGTTGCAAACATACGACGCAAACTGTCAATGACTGTGCGAGAAGTTGTAGTAGTAAGCGGAACTACTTCGATCCATTTTGTGTGTGCATCGACAACAATTAAGAGTTCTTTTCCCATGACTGGTCCTGCTAAGTCGATGTGAATACGGTACCATGGTTTACCAGGCCACTCCCAAGGATGCAATGTGGCTTTGGGAGGAGAATTTTGCACATTTTGACACATTTCACACATTTTCACACATTTTTCTAAGTCTTGATCGATACCAGGCCACCACACAAATGAACGTGCGATAGCTTTCATACGACAAATTCCTGGATGCCCATCATGTAGCATTTTCATGACATCCTTGCGTTGTGATTGTGGTACAACAATACGTAATCCACGCATTAACTCATTATCCTCACATGACAATTCATCACGACAATTAAAGTAAGGTTTCAAATCATCTTGAACTTTGTCGTTCCATCCAAATTTCAGGTATTTCAACACTGTCATTATAGTTTAATCTTCCATGCTCCATGTTTTGATTTTGCGAAAATCAATTGGAGCTTCATCACTTTTGATCAGCTTAATTTCACCAGGTTGCGAAATTTGATCTGGAGCACTTGAACTAGGGAACCGACTTGCGAAGTCAGCGGGAGCAATCCTTTTTCCAGGACGATACATCAAATGGTAATTGTACGCGGTCAACATCAATGCCCATCGAGTAACTCTAGCAGAAGCAACAGCTGGAATAAGCTGATTTTCACCAAGTAATCCTAATAGTGGTCTGTGATCTGTGACAATGTCAAATGATCTTGCAAATAAGTACTTGTGAAATTTCTTTACACCGTAGATTAAGGCTAATCCTTCTTTGTCGATTTGACTGTAGTTGCGTTCAGCGGCACTCAGTACTCTTGAGGCAAACGCAATCGGCCTTTCAGATCCGTCCGAATATCTGTGGCTAAGCACCGAACCAATTCCGTAACTGGATGCATCGGACATGACAATCAGAGGTTTTGAAGGATCATAATGAACAAGTACAGGTGATTCCATCAACATCAATTTTGACTTTTCAAACGCTTGTTGTTCAACGTCGCACCAATTCCACGCTGCTCCTTTCTTCAACAACTTGTACAGAGGAGAAAGTACACTTGCCATATTTTGCACATACTTGCGATAGAAATTGATCATTCCAAGATAAGCTTGCAATTGTTGCACATTTTTCGGAGATTCAGCTTTCACAATAGTTTCTAGTTTGTCAGAACTTGGCATGATGCCTTCAGCATTAATCCTGTGACCAAGATAAGTAATTTCATCATTTAAGAACGAGCACTTCTCTTTCTTGAGTTTAAATCCAGCTTCACTGAGTTTCTGAAACACTGATTTCAAGTTTCGTAGATGATCTTGAGTATTAGAACCGGTGACAAGAACATCGTCTTGATAGATAACAACATGATCATTGTCTGCCAATAAAGAATCCATGACTCTCTGAAATATGGCTGCACTGCTAGCTGCGCCAAAAGGTAACCTGCAGAAAGAGTACAGTCCTTTGTGAGTATTAATCACTGCAATCTTCTGTGACTCATCAAGTGTAACTTGGTTGTAGGCATGACTGAGATCAAGTTTAGAGAACAAAATTCCTTGTGCTAACTTTGTGAACAAATCTTCCGGCGTTGGTAGTGGATACTTGTCAACATGCATGTGTCGATTGATAGTAGTCTTGAAATCTGCACAGATACGAACATCTCCATTCGGCTTCATAACTGGAACAATGGGACTTGCCCAATCTGAGAATTGCACTTTGCGAATAATTCCATCATTTTCCAATCTTTCGAGTTCTGCATCAATTTTGTCTTTCATAGCGTATGGAACGGGACGTGCTTTGCAGAATTTGGGAACTGCTTCTTTGTCAATAACAATTTTAGCTTTGTAGCCTTGCAATTTTCCAACGGTTGAACTGTCAAACAGACTGTCAAAGTCTTTCAGTAATCCATTTAGTTTCACTTTGTCATCAGAAACATGAAAAGTTTTATCATAATTCACACTTGTTGGAACTTGTGAGAACATATCTTTCCAGTTAAGCTTTACATGTGACAACCAATCTCTACCCATGAGATTCGGTCCTTTGTCCTTGACGACTAACAAAGACAAATCAGACTTTCCATTGACGGTAACACTCAATTTCCCCAAAACTTCAAGATTGGACTGGTTGTAAACACTCAATGTGCTGTTGAAATTTTCCAGTGGTAGGTGACGAAACAATTTGAGGTAGGTTTCTTCACAAATTAGCGAATTCGACGAACCTGTGTCGACCTCCATCATAATGGATACACCATTTACATCAAGCACTTCCTTCAAAGGAGGAACATATTTAGAACTCTTGGAGTGGTTGCAATCTAGACTGTAGACAGCATAATCATCATGATCGTGGCTTGCGATCCTGTTTGTAGACTTGTCAGACTTGTTTTTCTGAAAACAAGCATGTTCAATGTGTCCATATCGACGACAATTTCTACATCGTGCTTTCTTGTGCCAACACTTGTCAGGATTGTGATATCCTTTCTTGCAACGATGACATAAATCTTGAGACTTCGAATAACCATGCTTTTCTCTGTCGTTGTTTCTTGACTTGAATCTTGAATTGTTCTGTTTTGAATTGTTATTCCACTGTTTCGGTCTTGAATTTCTTGGTGGTCTTCGCGAGAAATTCTTGCGAAATTGCATTCTGTTGACGTCAGAAGACACTTGACTCTCATCATTTGAAGAATTGGAACTTGTACTTGGAGTTGGGCTTTGCTTGACAACTTGTTTCTCTGGTTCTTTCGCGGACAATATTTTCATCTCTTTCGCAGTAGTCTCCATCGAGATAGCTTTGCGATAAACAGCATCAAACGTCTGATCTTCTTGATCAAGAATGGCTTGCTGGATGCGTTCACTCTTGACGCCTTGTTGTAACCTGTCTCTCAACATGTCACTAAGAGTAGGCCCGAAACCACAATGCTCAGCGATTTTTCGTAAATTGCTTATGAAATCGGCAATAGATTCATCTGCTTGTTGGTTTCTTCGATTAAAGCGGTATCTGCTCATAACTGGTGTGGGTGGTGGGCAGAAGTGAGTACGAAAAGCTTCCATTAATTCCTCATAACTGCAATCTTTCGGTTTTCGAGGGAACACAATAGATTTCAAAGTTTTGTAGTAAGAGTTGTGCAAGATTGTCAATAGCATGTACCTTTTTCTTGCTTGATCAGCAATTTTGTTGGCAAACATGAAATAATCGATACGATCTGCATAATCCTCAAAATCACCATCTTCACACAAATAATTTTCAATGCTTCCTTGACCAACATAAGCCATAGTGACTGATAAACGATTTCACAACACACAAAAATAATCCCGATTGACAACACAGTTCACTTGAACGTTCATAAACACAGTTTCTGAGTGTCTTGAAAATTTTCTTACGATTTTGAGAACACGTGCTTCGTAGAAAAGTTCGGGTTATCGCTCACTTGAAAAACCTTCTCCATGCGTATTGCGCACTTTGCAGTCACAGAAATCCACGAGTTTTCAAACTCCATTTAAAGTACTAAAGTCATATTCCACAGTGTCCATTCAGGTGTCAGTTTGTTCCTGAGATACATATGCTTCATAGGAAATCCATCTTCGTCGCCAATATTGTATTTTAGGTTCCTTATTTAACTATTCCAGTGAGCAACAACACATGTGGATTGACATCTTTGATTCCATTTATTTCTTATAACAATAAACACGAGGGGGCGCACGAGGCGGATAACAACAATAATCAATAGGTGGAGCCAGTGTACTATATTTCTGGATCTCTGCTGGATCTCTGCTGGATCCTCATCTTTAAAACTTTAAAAAGAAATCAAAAAAATAATTTAAGCATTAAAATAGTATGTATCAAATAGTTTAAAACGTTCATTTAAAAACTTTTTTTTACAATAAGGAATAAAAGCGCTTATGAAATAGAGTTAAAAGGAAAAAAATCAGGATATTCATGAAGGAGGAAGAAGATAGACTGATGGACAAATAGACAGATAAATAGATGGATTTACAGATAGATAGCTAACAGCTAGATGATAGATAGGTAGATAGCTTGATAGACAGCTCAAAATCTAGATAGATAGATAGAGATAGATAAATAGATGTAAAATTTTCAGTCTGCTTGATTCGAAAAATCTGAAATCTGATTCCTTTTTTTTGTGCACATATTATGCAATGTAAATGAAAAAAAAAGAAGGTATATCAAAATATTATAAATGTCAATCAAAAATTGCTAAACAGGGTTGAGTTTCGCGATTTTTAAGAATTTTAAATTTAAAACAGACAACTCTTTCATTTACAAATATGTGTAAAGTCTGAAAATTTTGGTGCAGAATATAACAAATAGTGGATGTTGAGTCGACCAATATTGAGTTTATTGGCCTCAGCAGATAATATTGGTCTCGGCCTGCTGCCTCGACCAATATTACTGCTTCGGCCAATAAAACTCAATATTGGTCGACTCAACATCCACTATCTATATAATACATGGTAATTCTGCTAAATAACAATAGACCCAAAGGAGCATTTTAGTGGCATTTAATATACTGTAACTCATTGTCTCTTAAGTCTTCTATACTTAAAATAATCCTTATTTATATAGTGTCAGGAAAGATTCCACTTTGCTAAAACTGGGAAGGAAATTGTTTATTAAAAGAATAAAAATAAAATAACCCCCCACCCCCCCCCGAGATAACAATTATCGATTATTTATCATAATTTCTATGCTTTTAAAATATACACTGAATTTCCTGTCTCTAATGATGGCTAATTAGATATTTGTAACAAATTGTCGGAAGAAATGCGGTAAGTCTGAACAACAAGGCTTTGAAAAGTTTGAAAAATGATACAGAAAATTGTGGGAGGAAACAGAATTCTTGACCACAGATTGCATGTAGTGTCTCATCATTCTCAGATTATATTCCCCAAGTCGGCGATGCTCATGTAACATGATCATTGTCATTGTCTCCATATCTATTTCTACATCTACATTAAGAATGGGTTGTATCTATATGAAAATTAACAAAAAATAACATTAGGCAGACATCAATTCATTATGTAGGCATACATTGTCTCATCAATTTCTTTCATTCAGGCATGTATACAGAAATATACCTATATCATATTTCGCAAAAACAAACCATTCTGCTCAATAAACAATCAATACTTTCAGCACTGTAATATTGACAATGTCATTCACCAGAAAATGGAAATACAAAACAAGCCACATGGAATGACTCATTGCCATAAGACAGATATTGTGTTTTGCCTGCATGCAGTGTATCAGTCTTGAGATGTTTCGTTATGCAGATTGTATTAATCATAAGTAAAATATATGGAAATTCAGCTAAAGGACAATGGACCAAAGCTAGCAGCATTTCATTGACATTTAATTCTCTGCAACGCATTATCTCTGTGGTCTTCTATAGCTAAACTGATTCTATTTTCAATAAGCAACATTGTGTTACGAGCTATTTGCATCTCAGCCTCGATTTCATGTGATAGGCTGATCCAGTTTTGAGGTGGAACAGTATGATTTTACCATGGGCTTCTTCAAATTAACATAATTGGCAGCCCTACAGCCTTGCCCAGGTAATCTTTAGAATTGATTTATTAACACATTCACATTTCTCTCATCAAATCTTCTTCAATTCTTCAAACACAAGCAACCACAAGATGGACACCAATCAAGAAATATCTTGGTCCCCCAGGATTTCTTTATCTATTTTATCTGAGACCTCAAAGGATCATTTCTCTCAGACTGAACATGACACCAAATCTTCAAGGGTCCATCACTCAAGTAAATCTGCAGCCGGGATTTGCAAGGACACTGGGGCACAGTGACTTGCCATGTCACTGAGACACATCAGATAGCATCCAAATGGTATTATTTACAGAGCTACTCTCTTTCATGTTCAACTTGTAAAAATATTTTGTTTAGACCTGATTGAAACATTGTCCTATATCCCTAAAAGTCTCACAGCACAGGATGATGAAATTTCACATTTTGATTTTCAGCATGGAAAGTAAATAACTTTTGCCAAATCAACTGTTTTATCCACAAAATGTATGGCCCTGCTCAAATTATGTGCTTTGCTGTGTTTAGCAAATGGCCTCCACTTGATCATGACTAATTAAACAGCCTCGACGGTTCCAATGCTTGAAGTGGGATCAAAACGCATCTCACGGATCACAACTCACAAAACGCAAACATAGCAGTGAAATGGTTCTCTCTTTCTCACGACTCACAAAAGGCAAATGTTACAGTGAAATGGTTCTCACTTTCACACAACTCACAAAAGGCGAACGTAGCAGCGAAATGGTTCTCTCTTTCTCACAACTCACAAAAGCTAAATGTAACAGTGAAATGGTTCTCTCTTTCTCACAACTCACAAAAGGCAAATGTAACAATGAAATGGTTCTCTCTTTCTCACAACTCACAAAAGGCAAATGTGACAATGAAATGGTTCTCTCTTTCTCACAACTCACAAAAGCCAAATGTAACAATGAAATGGTTCTCTCTTTCTCACAACTCACAAAAGGCAAATGTAACAATGAAATGGTTCTCTCTTTCTCACAACTCACAAAAGCTAAATGTAACAGTGAAATGGTTCTCTCTTTCTCACAACTCACAAAAGGCAAATGTAACAATGAAATGGTTCTCTCTTTCTCACAACTCACAAAAGCTAAATATAACAGTGAAATGGTTCTCTCTTTCTCACAACTCACAAAAGCCAAATGTAACAATGAAATGGTTCTCTCTTTCTCACAACTCACAAAAGGCAAACCTAGCAGAGAAACTGTTCTCTCTTTCTCCATAAATAATGAAAGTATGTCATAAAGATGGACTGCAAAATTGAAATGAATGCCAAATAAAAGTGGCAGTGCGCTGGGCTGCCAATCGCTGGGTTCCAGGTTCGTTGCTGTGTCTTCCTCCTGTTCTTATTAGCCTACCCAGTGCATAAATGCAGGATGTTAAACCCTAATCATCCATCCATCCAATGAAAATTCTCATCTAAAAATAAACCTTATAAAGACTAATTCCGATTTATTTATTTGTGTGATTTAAGAGAAAGTACCAGACTTTTCATGCACTTTTGTTCAGAAATGGAAAAGGAAATACTTTCTTCAAAATTCCTACAGCTTGTGTTGACAGTATTGTTTTTTTTTTCTTGGTCTATATTGTTTTCGTAAATATAGTTGGAGAAAATGCCAATAGTCCTCCTTCATAAACTCTTTGAAGAGGGAACACTGAAATCTGTGAAGTTGCACCAAGATAAAATCTATCAATACCTGAATATGTTCGGATGGATGGCCAGCAATTTAGTCCTCATATGTCATGTGAACTGTTTGTATAGGTTATTCACCACGGGAGAGGTAATATGTGATTTATCACCCGAGGGCTTTAGTCCAAGGTGTGATAAACACATATTCCTGATCCCAAGGTGAATAACTGGCTTATACCA
Source organism: Platynereis dumerilii (assembly GCA_026936325.1). Lineage (NCBI taxonomy): Eukaryota > Metazoa > Annelida > Polychaeta > Phyllodocida > Nereididae > Platynereis > Platynereis dumerilii. The sequence continues at coordinate 31,787,283 of JAPTHN010000011.1, forward strand.
TGAGAAAAACACTCAAACAGTCAAACATGAGAGGATAACTGGACAACAAAGAGTAAGGGAATTATTTCCCTGCAATACTGGCATGTGATTGGCTGATATGATGATCTTTTCTCTGATATGATGATCTCAAATGGAATGATCCCTCAGATAACCTTACCAACTAGAATTCCCACAATACAGCCACATTAATTGATCATATTTACTCTAATTTCCAACATGAAAAATCTCTAGCTGGTACCATCACAACTGATATCAGTGACCACTTTTCTAACTTTATTTTTATTCCCACAACCGTAGAGAAAAGACAGTATCCCAAATTCATATCTTTCCGGAGAGTTAATGATCAATCCCTCCAAAATTTCAAAAAAGAACTTAAAGACACAGATTTTTCAAGCGTATACACCAATGATCCCTGCCAGGCCTATTCTCATTTTCTAAATATCTTCACTTCTTTAAGAGACAAGCATATGCCCATCATTACTAAACGTTTTAAAAGGCACAAACACAAAATAAACCCATGGATTACCAAAGGCATACTGCCTTCCCTTAAAACGAAAGACAAACTTCATCATAAACTAAAAAAGTTAAAAAATCAAAGTGATTTCAACACACTGAAATTTAGATACGAGAAATACAAAAAGATCTACCGCAATGTCATCTGCAATGCCAAACAATTGTATTGGATGAAACAATTCAATGAATGTAAATCAGACATGAAAAACACCTGGAAAAACTTAAACACAATATTAGGCCGCCAAACAAATAAATGTGAATTCCCTGACTATTTTCTTATAGATAACAATAAGATCACAAATCACGATACCATAGCTAAGAAATTCAATGATTATTTTGTTAATATAGGACCAAAACTTGCACAACAAATACCTCCATCCTACTCGCATGACCTCCCTCAAAACAACATAGTACATAGCTTTTTCATGGAATTTTAAGATTTCACATTGTTGGAATAACCTTCCCAGAGAAATAAAAGACAAGACACATTTATCAATTAATTCTTTTTCAAATAGTATCAAGAAGTACCTTCTATCTCACTACCAATATAGTTGTAATAAACCCGGCTGCTATGTATGCAGCAACTGACTACTACTATTTTAATTCTAATTTAATATTCATAACTTACAACTTTAAGGGTTTACATAATTATTTTGCTTTACTAATAACCTCCATTGCATAACTTGACAGCACCCACATTTCCTCTTATATTAAGAATTATATATCATAATGCACCATTTTTATTTCATTATTATTCATGCATCACTGCTCATCCTTGTATCATATCCCATTCTCATAACGCTTTCATCACAGGGGGTGTTCCGATAACAGTTATATTTAACTAGTGGAACACCTCCTTACCATACACTTGAATTGTTATAATGATTTTACTTTACTGCTGGAATGTGTGAATATGTGAAAGTAAAATCAAATAAACAATCAATCAATAAATCAAGACAGAGGTGTCGAATGGTATAACATCAGATATATCTTAAGGTTCAAACATCATCAATTTGGAAAAATACATTTAAATTAGTTACGCAAACTTAATGACCAATCATTGTCAATTATCTTAGAGACAGCTGTCTGACATAAGCAAAACTGAACAGGCGAGATATTTTTACCCTAGGAAATTTATATTGCCGTCAGGTATTGCAGTTACTATGGAAAAGTTTTTTCCATCTGGCGGGCAGACGGCTGGGTGGGCGGGCAGCGTCACACAATTTGTATTGACCTCTGTGCCAAAAGTGTAACACCTTTATATGTATATATGAAATTTGACACATGAATATACACTCACCAGCAAAAGAAACGCATCACTTGATTTTTGCTTATGATTTTACAAAAAATTTTTTTGGACAAAACAAATTATATGGTATTGATCCTTTGATCAACTAGTATCTTGTGCCAAAATTAATTCAGCTGTGACCATTTCCTGTCTGTCTTTTGACTTGTTTATCACATTTCAGTTTTTGTAATAAAATATGACCTTATCTACAACTTACACCAAAAATAAAGGCGCCATTTGAAATAATGCCCAAAGAGACGATAAAAGCCGAAAAATTAGCGCACCAACTCTATTTTTGAATTTTACAGGACAATTTGAAAATTGGAGTTTGCACATTTCAAAATGTAACCGTCAAAATCACCATGGTTTGGGCCCTCAGAATTGAGCTTTTTTAACAACATTTTCAGACAATTTCACTAATTTGTCTAAGAATTACCTCAATATTTTTCAGAGCAAAATTTACAGTTTAACATAATTTTTTGCGACAACAAAGGCAATATTCTTAAAGTCAAATTAACATGACTTGCACCCAATTGTAAAATAAAAAAATGATTATGCATCAAAGCGCGAGATGTTCCAGTTTATGGGTTCCAGACACGGACTAAACAGATACGGCAGCAAAGAAGTTCCAGGTCCATAGTTCCAAGTGAAGTTTCTCATTTCAGAATTGAAGTGTCATTCTGGAACTATGGACCTGGAACTTTTTTACTGGCATATCTGTTTAGTCCGTGTCTGGAATCAACAAACTGGAACATCTCACGCTTTGATCCATATCGTTTTTTAAACTTAAAATTGGGTCGCAAAAATTATGTTAAACTGTGAATTTTGCTCTGAAAAAAAATTGTGGCAATTCTTAGACAACATAGTGAAATTGTCTGAAAATGTTCAATTCAAAAGCTCAATTCTAAGCACCCGAACCATAGTGATTTCGTCTGCTACATTTTGAAATGTGCAAAACTCCTCTAATTTGTTTTGCCCAAAAAAATTTTTTGCAAAATTATAAGCCAAAATCAAGTGATTCGTTTCTTTTGCCGGTGAGTGTATATACCTATGGGCATGAAAATCTGCCATATCATGTATTAAATACCCTAGATGTGTGTGTCGGACAAGACGATGAACATCTATTTTTAGAAACTTTAGGACTGTAAGGTTTGCATGGTTTGTTTCATAAAAATTCATTGACAAGCAACACCTACTACACTGTATATGGTGAAATAAAAATTATCACAAAGTTCTGTATTTTGTGATATTTTTATTTCACTATGGATTTCCAAAGGTCAGGATTATGCTTACATAGTAATACCTTGGGTATGGATTTTAAGCAGTAGATTTTTACAACATGTTATGATAACAATAATGAAGCCGTAACTTCGTCAGTTTTTTACTTTGTCAGACCCAGGCTTGAACAGTTCATTATGGAATTTTACTGAGGATAGTTCTTGTCCTTCCGTAGTGAATAGACCCCGAAGTCGACTACAGAAAGTCGACTTGTCAAGTCATAGTTAGCTTTCCAAGCAGCAAGTTGAAGTTCACTCAAGTCAAGTCAGAGTTGAGCCAGCTAAAGTCAAGTTATTGTTGCATAACTTAACCAATTTTTACCTCACACAAATGGTTTTGGTATCATTTTAAACAGCACAGAACATATTTCATAATCTTTTAAAACTTTTTAAAGTCTATGCAACACAAACAAATCCCTAAAAATCTCTCACATTTGCTAACTGCCCAATTCTCCGAGTGCGCAAATTGTGAAAATTGTGAAATGATAATGCACTGTTAAAGAATTATGACAAAAACCCCTAATAAATATTATTAAGATGCTGAAGTAAGCTGAAGTTACTTGAAGTCAAGTGCAGTCAGAGTTGAACAACTTGGCTGACTAGTCAGTTGAAGTTCTTGCGTAGCAAGTCAGAGTTTTAACTAGCTTCGGGGTCTAGTAGTGAAAATTAAAAAACACACCTTATTGCTAGATGAACTTTCAATTTTGAAAATTCAATTCAAATGGACAGTTGATCTGCAAAGGACAGAAAAGCTAATTGAATAGATATAGACAATCAAGTAATTTTGTGGACCATTATAATTTATATTCTGACACTTGGCACCATGTTTTATTTACCTACCCTTTTGAATGCAAACTATTAATCAGTCCTACTTCCTGTATTTATCCATTTTGGAAAGATAATTGGCGACACTTGTGTCTCAAATCAATGTCATCAGAAAGTCTTGTCTTGTTATTATGTCTTTTTTAGATTCATCATTTATGTAACAAAGAATTGTAATTCAAGGAATAAATTGGGTTGAAAAGCGAGGTTGTGACGCTAACACGATATTGCTTTTTGTTACCCAACACTTTACTCGCATTACCTAATTCCTTAAAGCCTCTTGTTAAAAGACACCCGCGTATTTTCATTCATCTGTATAATTTGAAGCACGTTTCCTGCCCAGCGAGGTGTAGGATTTCTCTTACACTTTCTTTTTTTCTTTCACGAAGTGTCAATGCCATTATAGTATTAACGCTACGAATTGGCCTCTGTCTCAAAATAGGATCAGGTTAAATGCAGGTTAATGTTTATAGAAAATACTCATTTTTCATCAGCATAGTGAGCTACAGTGGCGGATTTTTTTAGGAGGGGCTGAGGAGAGGAGCTTCTCCATTATTTGGTGGGGCTTCCGAAAACTAAGGAAACCCCTTGTTGATGCGCATTTTTGAGACAGCGCAATTCAGCAGAATCAGTAAGGCTACCCCCCTCCCAAAAAGTCCTTTTATGAAAGTCGGACTTGCTATCACAGTTACAGCAGCACACGGAGAGCTAAAAAACTAATCATAAAAAAAGGACCTTCTCATTTACAAAAATTTAGATCTATATAAAATTTCTCTAAATTCTCTGAAGAAATCCAAACATTGATGCAATTCAAAGCCATTTCAGATTTGGAAATAGATTTCACTATATTTGAAGACAATCACATAGTAATGGCCCGATATTTTCATAAGCCTAGGATGACCCCAATGACTGGTTTGTCAGGTGGCTGAGGTTGTAAGTCATTCATAGCCTCAATGTGTTGCACTTTTCATTGATTTCATCATTAATCTTAATGTGGTTTCTCTTCTCAATTCAACTAGACAATGCTAAACTTTATATGAAGAACCACAGTGTTTGGTTGGTTCATTAATTAAAAAAATTATAATTGATCGTTTTTGTACCAATTTGTTGCAAGAAGATCAATTACCTTATCCATGATGAGACATATCATACTTTGCTCTCTTTCTGCTGGTTGAAATTACAGTAAGTTTGCTTGTTCTTTCATTATCAATGGATTACACAGTTTAATTTGAAGAAAATTGCCTCATGACAAGTAGGATTCACATATGCAAAGTCTCAAGGCACAAGCTAGTTTACAGATGGCAATGAATGGTTCTTTTTCAGGCTTAAGAATGACAGCCACCTCAAGAGAATTTGTGATTTCTCTGCCTTTTTATTTCGTTTTGATAGTAGCTCTTGGACCAATAACAGAGGTCAGGCACTAAGAGTGTAGTTCAAGAGCAAGAATGATGAACATCAGCCTCAACCTTGCAATTAGATGCCGTGTTGGCATGGTTTTACCTTTAAAAGAAAGAAGTGATAACTCGAGTTAAGAGCAGTTACTCCAAATAGATTATTTTAAGATATACACTGTACCACACAGTCCTTTTCATTTGCTAGTAGTGGCAGATACAGGGGGGGGGCAGGGGCCTAGGGGGCCCAGGTCCCTCCTTGACCACTTATATCACACAAAAGTGGCATTTTGATGATAATACGCCACGAAGCGGGATCGCGAATCCCAGAAATTGCTCAGGACCCCTGTAGACAATTCGGTCTTGATCGGCCACAGGTTCATTCTCTCGCGGAACGTACATGTGGCTTTCTTCATGATACCATAATTTAAAGAGACTTATTTTTTCTTTATAAGAACACATTTTGGTTAAAAGTTTGGGGTGGGGGGTAAGGGGGGCTTCAGATACTTTTGGGGGGGCTTCAGCCCCCTTGCCTACCCCCTCCTGGAGCCGCCACTGCATCAGCATTTATATAAAAGGAAGTCGCTGGCTAATATTAAGCCATTACTCATGAGTGCAACTATGTTTGCCGACCTCAGTCCATGAGTGGGTGTATTTTATGTAAAGAACCTGAGATTATGGCTTTTCAGTCAAATTTGGCTGCAAACAATTGTGGACGAAATCAACAGTTAACAGTTAACAGTTTATTGTGTTTGAGTGCCAAAAAATTATGGACGGTTACTTTTGTGAATGTTCTCTAATCCAACTTTTCCAGAGCGGAATTATGATCGCATTTTTCTACTTGCCCGGAAAAACGCCATCCTTCAGGGAGGTGTTAATAATGTCAGTAATTAGGGTAATCAACACATCAAGACACTCTTTCAACAGTGCAGATGGAATGGGGTCCAACATTAATGAATTTTCTAACTTCATTATCCGTGATTGGTTTGAATTCTACCAACGAGACAATATTTACATTTTCAGCCTCATTTTAGTACATAAAGAGTTTATCGTTTACACAATCAGGGTGAACAGAAACTTTTTCACCACCTGTCAGCATGTAATGAGCTTGTAAAGTCTTTTTTGATCACCATCACATTTTTGTATTTCTTTACTGATGAAGGTCGCTTTGATTTCATTACACCTTCTAATGTATTCACTTCTAGCCGTTAAAAATTTTTTTAAACCATGCCCTTTCTGCTTTTCTTTTTTCAAAGAAAGAATAATTTTTACTCTATGTAGTTATCAATGATGCAGGAAGATTTCTTGTAATAATAATTTTGATTGAACAACGTAAATGATTTCTGTTGATGTAAAATTTTTAAATGTGGTAATAGATCAATGTGCTGTGTTGGCATGGCCCCTTGCACCCAAACTGTCTCAAAAGTGAGGATGTGGCGTGCACCATTATATGATAGACCGCAATGGAAATGGTGCAGCAGAAAAACTGAGGGTACAACAGGCAATGTCATGCAGTGAAGTGTTTTATTGCTCATCTACGGCTGCTGCTTGTATTTTTATTACAGCTTTTTAAAAGCTGACCCCTCCTTTGTTGCAAGCTGTTGAGTTTCACCATGGGCAGGACAAGTGAGGTAACCTTACATAAAATGTTTACATAAATGTGATGCCACCTAGGGGGCAAATTCACAAACTCCAGTGAGCGATCGAAAGAAACTGAGTATAAGGAACATGCAGCTTTGTCTGGAAGAAGCCAGGATAGTCCCAGCGTATATAACTGTCAAGTCTGACTTCGATTATAAGCAGAAAACTTGTGAATACCAAATTAATTGGGAACTATCTTTTTGCATCATGGGGGACACATTAATTGAAGCCCACATGCATCATAGTATAGACGACGCCACTTGTGTAACAGAGCAGGGCTGGCAGACATCTGTTGCGTGTTACACGGCATTTATTAAATGTTAAACCATTCTTTTTTTACAATACTTAAGCATGCATATTGGTTCAAGTGGATTAAACACCATGAAATGGTGATGAGTGAAATAATCCATTTTTTGGCAAAGGGTACAGTACAAATTTCTAAATGTGGCTCAACTTAGCTGTCTATAGCTATTCATTACTAGTCTTATCCATATCTATACATAGCTATCCATTTTTATTCTTTTGTATACACTGAAAGCTCTTCACCCAATAGTATTTGTGGATAGCTATGGATAGCTATGGATAAGTGTAGCTAGGCTAGATTTTAAATGACGAGCCACTTTTAGAAATTTGTACTGTACCTATAGCTAAAGTAAAAAAAAAACGCCTTTGTCTACTAATTTCCAAATACTTTCATTCAAAGCAGAGTACTGGATCTTCACCAGCTGTTAGGATGTGGAACAGCCATGCGGCAGTTGATTGTCCGAGGACCTTCTCAAATGTTCGTCGACATCACTCTTTGTTTTTTCATTCAACAGAAGCCACGCATGTTAAAAGTAGTCAGGCAAGGCAAAACAGACAGCTTTTGTTCCACCTAATCTCATGACCTGTCCTATACATGTAAATGGCGAGATAATTCTCAATTTCCAGGGATTGACAGCATTCTGCTGCCACTTGTCAGTCCAGAGCAGAGACAGATAGACCAGCATGTCAATAAGCCTCAAGTATATAACATGATCCTTGTTATTGCTTCCTTATTTATGTCCACATCCACATGAAGAGTGATCTCATCTGTATGAAAATTAACTGAAACCATAACATGCAGATATTCTTTATCAGTGCTCAGAACATGGTACTCTAACCATTCAGTATCTCAGTGAGGAAGTCAATATTTAACTGATCAGAAATAGGTACATACTTCCATTATTAATTTCATTTTGCACTATAGACTCGATTAGACAGTCAGTTTATTGAAATCATATATGACAATGTCATGCACTTGAAAATGAAAATGCAAAACCTGTATCATTGCCAAAAAGATGAATAAATTGTGTTTTTACCTACGATGTATCTATCTCAGATAATTACCTTATCAGATTTTCCCCGGTAAATCATCCTATGTTATTTCAGCAGCACAATGTTACCAAGAAGTTTTGTCTGCATTTTAATATCATACAATATGTTGATCCAGGTTTTTGGTTGCAGTGAATATCTTCATCAGTAAAATAATTGGCAGTTGACCACCTTAACCAGGTAACCTTATTGATTCACTGACACATTCTCTTTTCCTTCTGCTCGAATCTTGTCCAGGAACCAATTAATAAATAGCTTGATCCCCTCTGATTTCTTTATGTCTTATGGGGCGACCATTTAATTACAAGGGTTTTGGGAGTTTTTAAAAAAATAAATAATTTCCTCCTCATCTTCAACAGAACAAATTATACTGGTGTCCATCACTCGAGTTACAAGTCTTTATAGTGCACAGAGGATGTACAGTTATTGTAAACTTATGTCCAAGTGTAATTCAGTGAGTAAATCATATGGCCCATTCAGTTACAAACAACTTCGCAGTTTCATAAACTCAGACATACATATCATTGTTTGATCTTACAGGTGTTTCTTGAAGTTCTATCATCCCAGTCTTTGAAGTATGTCATGAGGATTTTTTCCTTATTTCCATGTCTGTTTTACCTGGTTTATCCATATAACTACAGAAAATGCCAATAGTCTTCCTTTATAAACCTTTTGATGAGAGAACTATGATTCTGTGAAGTAGTAGAAAGAGAAAATTATCAATGCCCTGAATATATCCGGATCAATGGGCAGCAATTTAGTCCTTATATATATGTACTCTGTTGCAAGAGATATATCACAAGGTTCAAGCATCAATAATTTGGAAAGAGGTTGCTTACATTTAACTCACTAAAATTAACTTATGCATGACGTTTTTCTATAATATGTTACTTGTATTTTAGCTGTAGGACATTAATATTGGTATACTTAATATGTATGTATGTAAGGCTGCAAGTTTAATTTAATCGCATGTCATCGATTTTTTCTTTCTTCTGTATTGATCGTTTAGTCCAGTAGTAGTAGTTTTGGGATTTAAAGACATGAAGCCCATATTTCACAAAAATTTTAGCTGTTGTGTTAGTGTCTTATGCAAGGCCCTATTCAGGCACGTAACTCCCAAATGGAGCTTCCATTTAGATCTTCAGAGAGTCATGGGAATTGACAGAAGTTACCCGGAGTTGTGGGAGCCATCAGTAGTTACGGGAGTTAGCTGAGCTGTTGGGGTGCTGGAGTTATGTGAGTTAGGTATTAGTTAGACACCGATTTGGAGGGTTCTAACAAGCATTTTTGTCAGTTAGATCCCGACCGGAGGGAGGGATCTAACTGACAAAAATGCATGTTAGGCCCGACAAAGAGGTGTCTAACTGACTTAGACATCATGTGCTTATTCTATTATTTGTTTTAAATTACGATTTTGGCAAAATAAACCATAATCTCATTGTTTGTTTGCTGTAGTAAACAATGTTAATCCTTAGCAGGGCGCTAACATTCAATATTGTCAGTTAGATACCAGTTTTTCCAATGGTATAAGTATCTTGGTGATATCTAACAAAATTTAGTGACAGGAGTTAGCAGGAGTATATATACCAGGAGTTGTGGGACTTGAAGGAGTACTGGGATTTACATGCATGTTACAATGGGGCCACCTACTGTGGCCTTTGTACATCTTTTCATCATGTTCACAACAAAGAATTGTGATTTCAAGGCATAGATCAGGTTGAAAAGCAAGGTTGTGAAGGCACGAGCATGATGTTTTTTTGTTACCAAAAACCTTTCTCATATTACTTAATTTCTTTAGCCGTTTGTTAACAGACACCGACGAATTTTCATTCATCTGTTTTCGGCGTAGCGTGGTGTACCATTTCTCGTACGCTCGCTTTTTTTCTTCAGGAAGTATCAACTACTCAACACCATTGTAAAATATTAATGTTTCTAATTGGCCACTGTCACAAAACAGGATAAGGTTGCGTGCAGGTCAATGCCTCTTGTACAGAAATTAATGTAGAAAAATACTGTGTGACCTCTTCAGCAACGAAACAATGAATTGTTGACTGATAATAGGTCAATGTTATGAGGTATACTTTAAGTGAAGCATTTTAGGTTGCTGTAATTCCGTACGCAACGGAATCTCAGTTTGAATATCAAGGCTGCTTGCTATAGTTCTATGTTGATGGGCCAAAAAGCATATCACATGATTGTCTGCCATGTATAGGATTTTCTCTAGAAGCAACTGTCAGATTTGGATGTTTCACAGAATTTTATTTATTTTCGTCTGTTACAATCTATGTCATCAACATGGGCTTCCCCAACACTAAAAGTGTTAGTCGTGCTCAAAATGCTGGAAATACTGCCATTTCACTGATTCTATATATTGATATGTGGGTGAGACCTATTGTAAACTTATACGTTAAACTTGATTTTATAGCTTTCATAAAAGTTCGTCATGAACATTAAAGAGGGTCTAGTTTTTTGTCATCATCCATATTGCATGTGCTGAACAGGACAGAGGAGCCTATAGTAAGAGGCCGACCAGACGATAGTTGGGGAGGAGCTATGGACTTTATCCCGGGATGAACTTTTTTCCCTTCGCGGCGCATCGACGAAAAATTTTTCCGCATTCGCACTCGCGACAAACTTTTTTATCGAAATCTGAACATTACGGTACCCTAGCTTCAGGTGGAAACAAACTTTTTTTTACGGTGTGCTGAACAAACTTTTTTTTCAGTTTCTAGTGGGAAACAATCTTTTTTTTAACCAAATGTCCATAGCCCCCCCCCTCCCAAGATCATCTGGTCGCCTCCTAATTGCACTGCCTTGGATAATCTAAAAAAGTGGCTATCGTGCTGTCTTTACTTTTGATTACCATACAAAGAGTGTTGATGGAGTCACACAGCTTCCTGTAGATGTACATTGTATGGAATATATTTGACAACGAAAATTCCACACTAAATTTATGTCATCATGATAAAGAAAATGCTTTAATACATCACATAGGAATTAAATTACAACAAGAGTTTCTCAGCCTCAAATTGGAAGATTCCTTGACAAGTAACACAGGAAATATATATATAACAAATCACAATGCTGCTGCAAAACAAAGTTTCCAAGGACAAAATATTTGGCATCAAAGCTAATCAACCAATCAAGTAAAAAGCTGGATTGAGGAGCCGAATCTGTTACAATGAGGATTCATTAGCTTTTCAGTCAGGCACGTTCCAGTTATATCTGAAGATTATCAAGATTAATTTTTTTACTTTGACAATCGAACAGGAATAATAATAGGAGGTGTTGTGGATATAAGCTTATCTTGGGAGACAAGAGCCAATTTTGTCTCCAATCTCATAATGTGACAATCCTGCGAAATTGATGAAATAAACAAAAGCGAGAGATCAAGAGGACTCCATCAAATCTCAGCCAACAGGGAATCAAAAGAAAGTCCTGTGGAGAGGGATTTTGTTGCTGCATTCAAGTTAAATTAAAGGCTGATCTTTCAAGTTAAATTAAAGGCTGATCTTTCAAGTTAAATTAAAGGCTTTCAAGTTAAACTAAAGGCTGATCTTTCTTTGAACAACATCAGAGGCGCCGTGGCCTAATGGATAAGGTGCTCGCCTGGTAACTGGGACATAGCCTGTTCGACTCCCAACCATTGCATGGAGAAACCGAGCAGATCTTCCATAACTCTTTGCTTCACTTTACCCAGGTGTAAATGCATATATATTTTTATCCCAATATGACACATCCACGCATGGTAGTGAGCGCACATACACGCGCATGTATGTGTAATTGCGCGCACAGTCACGCGTGTATATGTGTTCACGATCACCTGTGGACATGTCATCCAGCGCATTCGTGGACCTGCATTCACGCGCATGCGTGTATATGCGATCGTGGATATGCCATCCAGCGCAAGCTTGGATGTGCCATCCAGCGCAGGCTTGGACATGCCATCCAGCGCAAGCTTGGACATGAAATCTAGCGCAGTTTATTTATCAGAACACAGGAGCCCCTCCAGCAGTGGGTATCTAGAAATGGCCTGAGGGGGGTCCATTACACATGAAATCCACAGAAATGTTGACAAACCAATGAAATATTAAAATATAAGTCGTTGTCTGGAAAAAGGTGTTAAATGATTGATAAAAACCTAATATTTTGCTTAACCAAGTCATGGAGTATAATGAGTTATTCCCACTTCAAAGTATTGCTGCAAACCCCCCCCCCCTTTTAAAAAATCCTGGATCCGCCCCTGTAAACTACCAATATGCGCTGGAAAGCATGTCCACTCATGCGCTGGAAAGCATGTCCACTCATGCGCTGGAAAGCATGGCCACTCATGCGCTGGATAGCATGTACAACAATCCAGAACCTTCGCGCGTGCGCGTTGTGACACATCCACGCGCGTGTATGTGTCAAATCTTGCACATTCACGAGTCCCAAAAGCGTGTACGTGCGCGCTAGCGCATGCGTGGATATGTCATATTTGGATAAAAATATACCTCCAATGGGTATACTTGGCAAAAGGCAGTGATGGCGATTGTAGAGTACTAGAGTGACTTATGGCTAGTTCTCACGGAGACGTAACAGAGGGTTTAAGCGACGGCGTTTCTTATATTTCCAGGAAAGGGCAAAGATTTGAGCATGTTCGCCGTCAATTTTGGCTTTACGGCGCAACAGGAACAGCATGCGCCGTTTTAAGAGGTCTTTCTACGCAATTCCTAGAAATTTGACGATGCAGGAAAAAAAGATTCAACCGGTTGAATCTTTGCGAGGAAAGAAGTGGTGAAGCAAGAAGAAGCGTAAAAAGAAATCAGTGCGCGCCGCAGATTTTTAAAGTTGCGACGCACAAAGAAGAGCTTCGACGCAGAAACAGCAGTGTAGCAGAAAGCTCTTGCTTCATGTCACATGTTTCAGACACGCGTCGCGGAAAGTCACATGTGCGAGGCACGTGAGAGGGTGCGCGCCGCGTCTTTTGGACCCCCAATGCAGCAGACAGAGTGGCGCCTGAGTGCATGCGTTGTTCTATTTTTAGCATCAACTCTTTGTCTGCGTGTCACCCTCTTTTTGCGCAGCGGCTGGGGCAGCAGCAGCGAAGAAGGGGGGGCGAAGGAGGGGAAAAGAGGCGGTCCGCACCCTGCATATATATAGAGGGGGCCAGATTAGAGCACCATACCCACTCAGACCTTCGACCAGAACACACCTAGAATCCACGACACTATCAACTGCTACATTTGCTGCTACTTTTGTTGCTACAATTGTACTTTTGCTGCTACAACATGGGACCAAAGAGGAAAAAGGGCACCGTCGTCACCAGGGCACCAACCAAGCTCAGCACCAGGTCAACACTTCACACTCCTGGAAGCACTCCTGCTGCAACTCCAGTGACAACTCCAGCTGCAACTCCTCTCCATGACCCTTCAGATGCTGCAGTGACTGCCTTCTTTACAACAGCCATGGCAGACATCTCTCTACCTGGGCTCTACACCTCCACTACAGCTGGCAGCCAGACGAAGACCACCACTTCAACCAGCAAAGCCACTGTCGTCAGCGAGACCATCTTCGAGGGCCGGCCAGAAGACAGCACAGACGAAGATTCATCTGTTGAATTGTTTGAAGAGGAAGGAGACAAGCCTGCTGACAAGCCTTCCAAGTCTGCTGACAAGCCTGCTGCCAAGTCTGCTGACAAGCCTGCTGCCAAGTCTGCTGACAAGCCTGCTGACAAGCCTGCTGCCAAGCCTGCTGACAAGCCTGCTGCCAAGTCTTCCAAGGGTCTTCCAGAGCCTACTGCCAAGTCTACTCCAAAGAAGACTCCAAAGAAGACTCATCAGACTCCAAAGAAGACTCAGACTCCGAAGAAGACTCCGAAGAAGACACAACAGAGCCAGCCTGATGTTGCTCTTCAAGATATCATACATGAGGACACCTTCGAGGAGGAAGACCACCAGTCCTCTGCTGATGAGACCCCTGCAGCTGCTGAAGCCAAGTCCAAGGGCAAGAAGGGCAAAGGGAAGGCCCCAAGGAGAACATCAAAGTCAACATGGGCATCACATCTGACCAAGAAGACGACCTCATCAACTGGTTCAGAGAGCATCCTGTCCTCTACATGAAGGGCTCCAGAGGATACAAGGGCAACGAGAAGCTGCTGCTGGACACAGAAAAAGCCAAGGAGCTGGGACCCAAGTACACCTCCCAGGACATCTTCAACTGGAGGAAGACAGTCCGCACCCACTACTCCAGACTCGTCAGGCCTGAAGCTTCAGGATCCGGCAGGAAGGAGACTCTGACAGACAGGGACCAGTACATCCTAGCCAACTGTCGGTTCCTGAAGGACTCCATCGTCCACAAGCCAGGCAAGGAGCTGTCCGCCATCTCTCAACTGTCTGCCAACCGACCAGCCTCAGACTCCGGGGACAGCTACAACCCTGAGGATTCCCTGCCAGCTTCCTATGACATGCAGGACCTGCCACCTGAACAGCCATCACAGGACAGACCTGACAGCCAGCAGTCCCAAGTCTTCCCTGGAGCGCCAAAGCCTGGAGCCGTTGCCAAGGGAACCAAGAGGAAGGTCCCAACAGATGAATCCATGCACTCCGCCATGAATGTCATCGCAGGCAGCATGCAAGCCATGTCCTCCGCCAAGAAGATCCTGAAAGGCTCTGGCTGCAAGATGTGCCCCGACCACCAGGAGTTGCAACCCGATCAGGAGTACTGGAGGATGAAGTGTCACGACCTCTACCACGTCGGATTTCACGCCAGCCCTGAAATCAGAAGGAAAATGGTGAGGGCCATTGCAGAGGCCGCCTTCTACTGGGACAAGGAGAGTGAGATGGATGAGGCCAGCCGCCAGTCAAGACCTCAGGAGCAGACCTTCCAGCCTCCTCATCCTCCTCAGCGCCTGCAGATGCCACCTCCTCCTCCTCCTCCTCCTTCTTCGACGTA